>CM060411.1:211713623-217090382 GCA_030545235.1 Helianthus tuberosus | reverse complement strand
GAAATTAAAAAGTAATTAAGTAAATTGCCAAAATCGTCCATGAGGTTTTATATTTGCCAATTTCATCCAAATATCCTTTAACTTAACAGAAAAAGTAAACTAAGTTAGTGATTTGGATGAAAATGGCAAAAAATGCTAAAGGTGAAGGACTATTTGGTACAAAAAAGTCGTTTTGGATGAAACTGACAAATAGACCTAAACCTTAGGGACGATTGTGGCAATTTACTCTTTTAAAAAAAAATTACACCATAAAAAACAAACATTTCTTCTCTTTAGTTTTTAATTTGAGTGTAGTATAACTATATATTTTTAATTATAAAAATTGATATGTTAAATAGTTAACAGTGTCTAGGTATGAGCAACAACTAAAGTGTAAACCGAAACCTAACCGAAAACAGAATAAACCAAACCGAAATCAACAAAAACTGAATTAACTAAAAATAATTAGCTGAAAATCAAATGAACAAAAAACCGGCTATTCATTTTTTGTACCTTCGTTTAACCAAAATTAACCATATTGAACCTTTCAAATTGTCATATATTTCTAGCTTTTATACCTTCGGTTTATATGTATTTCATATTTTATACCTCCGTTTCATGTATCTATTGTTCCACTTCATGTATTTATACATCCATTTCATATATTTATACCCCAATTTCATGTATATTTAAGTAAAAGTTTTAGCCCAAGTGTTGTTTCGGCTATTAACCGAATTAAAAGAACCGAACAAAAAAAACGTCAATCTAACCGAATAAACCGAACTGATTAACCGGAAACCGATTGGTTAATAAAATAGACTAACGGTAACTTCGGTTTGAACTTCTGTTGAGGATAATAGCCGAACCGACAGAATCTAACACACCACAATGAAATGGATTAATCGCTGACTTCACTTATGACGTATATCCACCGCAATGATGCTACAATAAATATTATACGAACACGAGAACTACCAGAAACAAATACAACAATGTAAATTGTCATCTCCGCTGCATCGCGTAGGCTACCGTCTAGTTCATTAACATATGTTTACAGTTTACATATCAAAGCCTTTCTAGTATCTGTAAAAGATGATGGATTACACAACATTAAATAAAGCCATAAGAGTTATCATATATCTCATCCGTTTATATTTTAGTTTGTGTTGTGTTGTGTTCGGTTTGTCATGTTTTAACTTGTCAACAATAGTCAAAACATTTTAGTCAGGGATCAACAAAAGATTATCTACTCTATTATCTGGTCAAGGAAACTCATTTAAAAACAAAACATCAGATTTTATATACAAAAAATCCAATAAATTCAGGTAAACGGAGGATCAATAGGCCCTCTTGACCCCCTCTGGTTCCGCCATTGCTTGTCACTTGTCACCCCTCTAAATTCAATTAGTCAATTTATCAACTCTTATTACAAGTCGTTTAACATGTTTATAACTTGATGACCTATCAACTATTTGGATAAACCGTTCAAGTTGCATCATTCTAAGTATATACTTAGGCTTGATGTGTGCGTTTAACAATTCAACTTGTAATTGTTAACTCGATACTCATTGTAACACTCGTTCCCGATTATACCGAATATCTTAATATTTAGACGATTAGGTCCCATTTTTTTATAAAACAAATAACTTGAGTCTGGGTTAACTGATAACCCAAACAAACTGGCATAACGAATTATTACTCATATATTACAGTCCAAAAACATTAACGTTTTAGACTCGAAAACTTTGTCACGCATGATCATACTTATCTTTCCGGAAAGATGTTCCCAAGGAGATGACACTTTAAGAGTGTTCCATTTCAGTCCCTAGGGTTTGGTTTGTTATTTAGTAGGCCAAAACCTACTTATTTCGTAAATTGGTAACATATATTAACTAGGTTATATGTTCCTAGTTAAACATAGATTTCAAAATTCAATCATCTAATATATCATTCAAATTCAATACTTAAAAAAACATTTTCAAAAAAAGTTCAAAAGAAAATTTAACACACATGACACATTGAATGCACCCTCATCTCACTTTATCTATTCAATGAAACAGGTCTGGTAAATCTGAACTACAACTTTGATTGATCATTGGTACATTAAGAATTATTCGAACACAGTGTTCGTGATCGTGCTTCTAAGGTAACATAATCTTATGCTCAAAACTGAAGCAAATTCGGTTCATTTGACAGAGTTGAGATTTTGAGGCTCAACGTTTACTACTTGTAGAACTGCTTTAAATAATTTTGTTTACGATAGATACGAATCAAATTCTAAAAGAAATTGTAGATATTTATATATTTATTGATGTATGTTTGGTCCATGATTGGACAGACCAAGGGAGACTACCTTCGCGCATTACAAGCAGGCCTTGAGGATGGTAAAGTTGCTTCACAATGCGCGCAATTGATGTGGGAACTTATCGGTTCGTGTCTGGTTGACCTGTGTCCCAAATCCAGATCCGAGTTACAACATATAGATGAATCCGTTAGAAGGACAAGTTAGTAATGTATCAAGATTAACATAGTATGTATCTAGCTTAGGCTGTCAAAGGCGCTACACGCACTCATGACACAAAGGCCTCACAATTCGCTTGGGTTCCAGGAGAAAAAAAAGTGGAGCTTAAAACTAAGCGGCGTCTTAAATCTCACAGACAACAATAGTTTCAAGATTCACCATTCTTCATGCAAGTATGTGGCATATTAAATCTCTCAGACACAGTCTGGTAGAGTTGGTAGTTTCAACCCTGTATGCAGTGGCGGACCCAAGATTTTTTTCCTGGGGGTGCGAATTTTTTTAAAGATTTTAGACCCCTAGCTATACAAAAAAATCGGTTCATAGCGGGTCGGATCAGGTCGGGTCATGTAAAACAAGTAAACACAAACAAACGAAGTTTCATAGAGGGTCAAATCAGATCGGGTCGGGTCCATTTCAATTTTCAAACAATCAAACCCTAGTTCCTAACTTCCTATCACATTAACAAACAAAAAAGCATCAAAGTTCAAACCATCCGTACTTCTATTTCTCTTAATCATTAAATAAAAGAACAAAAAAACTTATCTAAAACATACATTGGTCTTTAATTAGAAGAATCCGGCGAAAAAAAGTGGTTCAACCCCTTCCTCTTGAGAAATCGCGACATAACTTCCCTATTCATTGTTCATTCCTAATCCTATCACATACAAAATAAACAAGGATCTTCAAGTGTTCAACCATAGCCCATGTTCCTTAATTTTCAATTTAAAATTTTGAATTTTAAGCCCTAGTAATTGTTATTTACCAACCAACAGTCATATAATCAATAAAACCACCCAACTAAAGACTAGAACAACCCAAAAATACATGAAAACATATAAAATTTTAAACCTTTTTAACAAATATATATATATATATATATATATCTGTTTCTTTTGAAAAAACCCAATAAAACATCAAAACAAATCGAATTACCTATTTAAGTTCAATTTTTAAATTTCATCTTATCAAACCCTATACTAGAATCATATAATCAATAAGAAATTAAGAAACAACAAATTCATCATATAAAGACTAGAACAACCCCAAATTACCTCAAAACACATAAAAGTTTAAACTTTTTTAACCCATCCTAAAATCCTATTATCTCATGACTCTTAAACAAAATCACATAAACATCAAAAAAAAAAAAAAAAAAAAAAACAAACAAAACATGTACCTGTCAGGGGCGGCATGAATTAACCAGTTTGTAGCTGGAATTTTGTAGTCGCCGGCTGGAATTATGCTGTCGCTGGGCGCTGAAGTGAGGCAGAGGGAGGGCGGGAGTCGCTGGTAAGTGGCAACGATTTGGGTTTTTTTATTATGTGGACTAATTTTGTTTAACAAAAATAGTAGTTGGATTGGGCTTGAATGGGTATTAAGTTATTGAGCTTGATGGATTGAATTTAAGTTTTATTAAAGGATTAGTGGGTTAACTTGTTTACATAATTTGATCGGATTTCAATCAGTGTTAACAATTTTTTTTTATATAAATTCCTAAGGGGTGCAGACGAAAATTTCCAATAGGTGCGGTCGGAATTTTCCTTCCAATAGGTGCGGTCGGAATTTTCCAAGGGGTGCGATTGGAATTTTTCAAGGGGTGCGGACGAAAATTTCCAAGGGGTGCAGTCGGGATTTTTCGTGAAAAATACCACTAATTTTTTTTTTAAGGGGTGCGGCCGCCCACCCACCCCTTAAGGTGAGTCCGCCACTGCCTGTATGTATTTTATCTCCAATGGGTCAAATTCTGGGCCAAAGTGGTCAACTGGGGTTAAACACATTAGAAGTTCTTCAAGCTGAATAGTTAAAACTTCTAAATTGCTTTTTTTTAAAAAAAAAATTCAATCATTATTTAGAAATGCAGTTTTTACAATTCCTATTTAATAACTTTTTTTTTTAAATTTGAACAATAAGGTCAAAGGGTTGACCTGACCCATTTGCACAATGAGTCTGGTTCATGACTCACAAACACTTTCTTGCTCTTTATTAAAAGTGTGTAAATAGTTAATGAGCTTAAGTGATTAGAATTTTGTTGTTATAATAGTAGTCTGTTTTTTATATATAAAGTTAAAAACTTGGATTATGGATTAGTTTGAATGCACTTGGGGTTACCCTTGACCGGTTTCTTCGTTTTTTTAGAATTCTTTTACTCAATCGGTATTTTTTTTAATCTTTTGCAAATTCTGACGAGCTAGCGTTAGCGTTAGATTTTTTACTCGTCGGATGAGGATCCGTGTTCAACGTTGGTATGTTAAAACTAGTTTCTCATAGTGTTCTCGATTACATTATTGTTACTAGAGCTACATATTTATTGCTTGTTCGTATCTACTCGTTAAAACTGTTTTTACTTATTTGATAGTCGGCTATGTGTTTCATCAACGCACATAACACCTTAAAATTGTTTATGATTTTAGCTCATACTATCAGTTTTTGTTTTAACAGACCTATGTTGAACATGGATCCTCATCCTACGCTAAAACTATAGTTTGTTCTAAAGTCTAATCATGTAGCTAAAGATACTACAAGAAGATATAGAAAGCCACTCGCATAACCTTGCTCAATCCTGTTACATACCAAACAGGAGAACACAACCCAAAAAACTAACTAGTCTGGTGGGTGAGGGAACCCATTTGGTAGATAAACCCCACATCAGTTGCCCATACAACCGATGTGGGACAAGTCCCATACATTGCAATGGTATTAGTTCATAACAAATCCAAAGGCTAATAAGCTGTCTGTTGTACTCTTTCCTTCATAGGCTAGTTATTTCACTAAACAAATTTTAACGAATCATGATCTTAGTATGGGAGTTGTAGACTTGTATCCATGGGCGCAGGATAGAAGGGGCCCCGGGGGGGGGGGGGGGGGGGGGAGCAGTAGTGTCCGGTATGTAGTTTTCGTATAGAATTTTTTAGGTATATACGTCTTCGACCCCCGGTTTTATAATTTCTTTAGGTATATACGTTTTCGACCCCCTGTCGGAATGTCAAGCTTCGCCACTACTTGTAGCCATAGAAGACTACACCTTCCACCACCTCAGCTAACTTCTTATTTTTTATTGTGTTTGAGTTCTCTCTAACAAACTAAAATAATTCATTTGAATCAATTAAAGAAATTGGTAAACGCTTTGGCCGTCAACAGCGCATCTTTCTGCTTGCGTACCATTAGATTTTTTTTTGAATAAATTTACTATAATTATTAAATTATTGATTTTAAAATAAATAATAGTTATTATTATTATTATATTAAACAAACATATCTTTTTTTTATTTATTAATAACAGAAATAAAAACTGTTATGTTTCAATTAGGTGTGCCACGTGTAAGGTTTATAAAATAGTTTTTGCATTTTTATTTAGTACCGATTTGTGCCGATAACATACCTAAACCAAACGAGACATCATCAGTACAACCCTTGAAATACACGATTCATGTTATCCCCCAAAGGCCCTAGCCTGCCTGGTATTAATGAATTCACTCTTTAACTAGAGTATCAATATTTATTTTTATGATTTTCGGTTTTGGTTCGACTACCAACAATGATGATGAATAGTTTTTTATATCTTGAGTCTATATTTAGTCAAATAAAGTACCTTTTTGTATTGCAAAAGGTTTTCGTATGTGTTTGGATTGATAATTCCGACAAAATCTAATCACACACATTGACTATTTGAGATAATAAAGAGTTGATATTTAAATTTTCTTTGTGTATTACGTTTAAGTTTATTGTTTTAGATTTAAGCCCTGTGATAACCAAATACATATTATACTAAGAGAGTAAGCTGTGTAATAAAAGAATATATATATATATATATATATATATATATATATATATATATATATATATATATATATATATATACTAGGTTACAACCCCGTGTATTACACGGGTTTATAAATGTAATGTTATATAATTAATAATACAAAACAATGTCTTAAATAAAACAGATGAATTGCACTGGTAAATAATAACTGAATAAAGTATAATGTAATTTGTTAACATATAAATTTGTCAAGATATGTATTTAAAAAATGAACATTGATGTAACAATTATAAATTTTGTTAAGTTTAATTTTTAAACTCGTTAGCATGCATCAGCCCAAGAGTTTGTTTGTCAGCAATATATCGGTGGTTGTAAGGGTTTGCATCGGTTTCAGAAGGGATTCTTTAATTTTTTTTGTTTATCCTCCTTTAAAAACAAAACAATTACAAAACTAATAAGGAATCTTCATAAAGTTTTTTAATTATTGTTAATGGATTAGATATAAGGCCATGGCGTACCTTTGGGTGAAAAACAGGGCGAAGATGAAAGATCTTGATTGGGAGAATTGGTGCAGTTTTAAATTGTAATCTGCTTCTCATTATGTAGTAAATGTCTTGGTGTATTTTGGTGGATTTGTATAATTCTGCCATTTCTAGCTCCTTGCTAGGATGGTTTTTTTTTTTATGAAATTGACTTTTGCCGTTCAAAAAAAAAAAGATATAATGCTTGAGACTCGGATAGTTAATTAAATGAGTTTATTTTGGTTATATGTTACTAACAAACGGAAGGAAAATAAATAGGTAAAAAATAAAATACAGTCAATCAAGTTATATAAAATAAACATTATCTACAACTTATGGAAAGTTTATATATTTCTTTTTTTTTTGAACGGCTAATTTCTTTAATCCCCTATCGTGTGTGAGACTTGAACCCAATACCCCCTCGTTCCAACCTTGGTGTTTTAAAGGATTTTCTAATCATACCAATCTGCCAACTTTCATAACCAACTTAAAAGAAAAGAAAATTAGATATATTTAAAATAAAATAGTAAATCCTTATCTAAATAAGTAAAATACAGTCAATCAATTTATATAAAATAAACCTTATCTATAACTTATGGAAAATTTATATATTTCAAATCATACCAATCTGCCAACTTTCATAACCAACTTAAAAGAAAAGAAAATTAGATATACGTAAAATAAAATAGCAAATCCTTATCGTCACTAACCAACTGTTAGGTGGATTTTTTTTTAATTATTTGAAAGTTAATATCAACTTTGGAATTCATATGAATTCTTATTCGATTTGATTAAATATTATTGATAATAAAAATTTGTATCAGATTAGATTTTAGATTTGATTAAATATTATTATTATTAGTATTATTAATAATTTTAATCAATTAAATGAGAGAATGACAAGTGTCCAAAAACAGGTTTCTTTTATTATATAGTATAGATATATATATATAGGGTAATACTAGATAAAAAACCCTAAAATTCTTAGAAAACTCTGGAAACCCAAATGGGAAGCCATTTTTACCCAACCTCCCGACATTTTTTTTTTTTGAAAAAAATTACACATGTTATATACATGTTTTAGAGTGTTTTGGGCCAAAAAAAACAAAAAAGCGCCGAAGGGATATTTTTAAAAAAAATAAACAAAATTCTGTGCCTAACATGTGTTAGTCAAAAATGCTGAAAGTTGCTGAAATTTTTTTTTTTTTTTTTAAAAAGATCCCTTCGGCGCTTTTTTGATTTTTTTTGCCCAAAACTCTTAAAAACATGTATATTACATGTGTTAATTTTTTCAAAAAAAAAAAATGTCGGGAGGTTGGGTTTTCTAGGGTTTTTCACATAGATAGGGTTTCCTATGTAGCCTTGCCCTATATATATATTCATTCATTGAAGACGTCTACATTTGTAATTTCCTGCCTTTTCATACTTATCTTACATCAATTAATTAAATAATAAATAATCAATTAATATTAAATCTTATCTTACTTTGAATGTCGGATAGAATTATTCTATTTTTTCTAATAATATATTATCTTCAAATTTAAGTTATAAATTAAAGATTTTTTTAAATAATAACACAAAACAATAATCTTAAACTTAAAAAAAAAATAATAAGCTCATATAAAAAATTTAAAGTACAAACAAAATATACAAAATAACTTATTAGACATTAGATCAAACTTAAAAAAACACTAATTAGGAAGAGAAGCTAATAATATAATTCTATTTTTGATTTTTCAAATTGGGGTTCTAATCAATTCAAATTAAACATAACCAAGTTTGTGAATTGATTCGAATTAAACCGAACCAAATTTATGATTTTTTAAACGAATCCAATAGCATATTATTTACTATAAAAATTACATTTATTTAACCCGTGTAATACACAATGTTTTTAAAGATATGATTTTTTTATTATTTAGTATATATAATTAAATTTATTCAACCCGTACAATACACGGATTTTTATTATTTGGTATATAAAATTACATTTATTCAGTACAATACATGGGGTTATTAGATAATTTTTTTTATTGTTTAATATATAAAATTACATTTGTTCAACTCGTGTAATAAACGAGATTTTTAAAGAATAACTGTTTTAATTTAGTATTTAAAATTACATTTATTCAACCCGTGTAATACACGAGGTTCTAACCTAGTATATATATATATATATATATATATATATATATATATATATATATATATTCAATGACACATGCATGTCTTGCGCAATGAATGTTGACAGGCCATTTCAAGTTGCCTAATTATATATTTGAAGTCAATAATCATTTACATATTATAAAAACAAGTTATTTTTTTGAACAATTTGAAGTCAATAATCATTTACATATTATAATATCAAGTTATTTTTTTGAACAATGACATATTATATGATATTAAGTATAAGAAGAATTGTTTATATATGTGTTCACTTATATATGACCTTGTGCCTTTCTCACATTCCTAAGCAACCCCTCTTACACCTGAAGCACATGAAATGAAACCAAGTGATTTGATTTATTGATAATCCAAAAGGAACAAACAATACCCCTTTCTAGTTTTCACATAAAACCTACAACGTTTTTTCTCTCTAAAAGAGAAATAACCATACTATTTCCCCCTCTCTTTGATCACCACACACATCATGTCTTCATCTTCCAAGGACCAAGCTGTCATGTCCTGGGATGAATATATGGCATCATTATATATCCCATATTCCGAGATAGAATCATCCACCAACAACTTTGCTGATGAAAATCTCCTCACACAAGGTACCTATTGTAAGGTTTACAAAGGACAACTCTTACAATCAGGAGAATTGATCAATATTGTTGTACGTAAATCTCGACAACAATTCCTTACTTTCAACGAGTTGATGTTTTGTAAAGGGCTTAAACATAAGAACATCAACTCTATCTTAAAGATTTCTAGCAACGAAAATGAGACTTTAATCATACACACGTATGAGGCTAATGAAAGTCTCGACAAACATCTAAGTGGCCTAACCCTCACTTGGATGCGAAGATTGCACATATGTGTGAGGGTTGCACATGCATTGAAATCCCTTCATCATGATTATAACATCATACATGGTAATCTTAAGAGCTCCAAAATTTTACTAGATCACAACTGGGATCCCAAGTTACATGGTTTTGCATTCGCTGTTGTTGATGAGCATGATGGTCCTCAAAGCACTAGTAAATATCTCCGCGCTTTACAATATTTGGACCCAGCGCATGAAAACGCCCATAATTTTTTGACTAACAAATCAGACGTCTTCTCCTTTGGTGTCTTGTTGTTTGAAGTCTTGTTTGGGAGAGAAGCATCCATCCAAAATAATGATAATTGGTATTTTGCTCGACTGGCCAGATCACATTATGAAGAGGGAAAACTAGATGATTTGATCGATCCGGATCTTCGAAGACATATGAACTTGCAATCACTAAACATCTTCGCTGAAGTGGCATATGATTGCTTGAAGGTGCGGCCATCAGAACGTCCAGATACAAATCAACTTCTCACAAAACTTGAGAAAGCCTTGGAACTTCAACACAAACATGTAATCCTTTAACTTCTCTTTTCTACCTTTCATCTATTAACTTAATTCTCATTATTATGATTATTCATAATAAAGGAACAATCAATAGTTGCTGCTGCAATTGAAGGTACGTCGTCATCCATCCACTTAAAGGTAAGACCTTCAATCCTTTGACTACTCTTTTCTAACTTTCATCTTTTTTGTATATATATGCTTAGTAGCCTATAAGTATATTACTTTGAGTCATTGCGATTATTATCACATTAAAGAACATTATCATGGATGGAACCAGTGGCGGAACTAGAACATTAACTCAGGGGTATCCCAAATTTTTTTTTTCACCTTGCAATCGTACAATATTAAAAAAAAACGACAACAAATAAATAAAGTAAAACAAATACCTAATAGATTTGTCCTCTTATTTTTTCATAGCATAAAATCGTTCCATCATATCGTCGTCTTTTACTTCACGTAAAAAATCCTTTTCGACCGCACAAACCATAGCATTGTTCAAAAATTCTGGGCTCATTCGATTGCTTAAATCCGTCTTGACAGGCTTCAATTTCAAAAAAACATATTTCAACGGTTGCGGTTGCAACCGGTAACCGGTAAAAGCAAAGCTAGCTTCACTACCCGATAAACTGAAGGACAAGAACTATGCGTTCCCGTTTCAACCATAACACGCGCAAGACCACTTATTCCATTCAAGTTTGCAAATTTATCATCATCGCTTATAGTGTGAAGAAATGGGCAATTGGGATTTGGGCTTATTATTTTCAATTGATTGGTATCCTCGTAGTTGTGCCGTGTCGTGCATTAAAACTTTAGGGCAATTGGGCAATTATTTAGAATCTTTTATTATTTTGGGCTAACATATTTGGCAATTAGGCTTATTATTTAAAATCTTCAATTGATTTGGGCTAACATATTGGACAATTGAGATTACAGACTTTTTTTAGGGGTGTCCTCGTAGTTGTTAAGAGGTATCCTTGATATAAAAACCGAAAAAATAAATTATTTTTTACACTACCAATAAAAAGTTGAGCCGTAGCCCGTGCTACGGCTCGGAATACATAAGGTCCGCCTCTGGATGGAACCACTAGAAGTTAAGGTATAATTACTGTAGTTGGGATCAAAGAATGACATTTATCCATAACAATTTTTATGTACCAAAATGATTTTTCACCTCATATATTTTTCTAACATGCTATTTTTTAATATATTTTTTTATCAATCACTCTTTATGACCAAAAGAGAAAGTTGGATTAAGTCTAAAATCAAATGGTTATAATCATAATATGAAGTCAGAGGGTAGAAAGGACAAAAACAAATAATAGTTAGTTATGTTTATTAGTTAATCTGTTGCTTAAAGTGAGGGCTTGTATTATATGAGCAAGTTAGTTTTCTATTGTAGTTCAGTTGTTTGGAGAATCAATGAATTATGTTCGTAAATTCTTTACCCACACCATGTTTTTTTTGATAAAGTATCTGTTAATAATGAATAATTAAACTTTATTATGTTTATGTTATTTGTATTTTATGTAGTAAACCTTAAGTAATATTCGGATATTATGTGACAAGTGCTGGTTCGGATCTTGAGCGGGTAATTTCAAACTGCCTAATGACAGTTATTGCCGCCAAGATTAACCGCCATAATCACACATATTTATATGTAATAACCGGTAACTTTTTCCGGTTACCAAGACAGATTATTCCACAACATTTCTGTCCATTCGATTGATCATTGTCTTTCACATTCATTCGTTCATTTCTGTGTTCTCAAAAATCATTCACAAACATGACATCTGATGTGCCAAACCCTTGTTTATCCGCTGCAAACTCAACCGAAGTCCAACAATGTGGTATGAGAGCCACATCAAGAATCCCTGCAGAACTCAGAATTTCTTCCACAACACTACCATGCCAACACTGCTATGACGAACAACATGAAGGGGTGAAAAACAAACGAATGGTGAAATTATGTTTCTATTGTCACCGGCCAGGGCATCAAATTTATTCATGCAAATCAAAAGAACATGACGAAGCAACACAACTAGTTAACCAAGCGGTTAATACCAGAATCCAGACACAAAGGATGGATGCAGGAGATCGGGGTGAAATGATAGTGACTGGCACGGAAGGCGGTCAGTGGAATGACATATGGTATGTCAATAACTCGTTCTCTCATCATTACGCCGGTAATATAAATGTTTTTAAAAGAATTAAGCATTTGGTTGGTGTTGACACGAAAACTGGTGAAAACGAATTTTTGTTCATCCGGGGTATAGGAAATGTTGAAGTTAAGTCTAACAACGAAAAACTAAAGATACAAAGTGTCTTTTACACCCCTAAATTGGACAGGAATGTTCTAAGCATGAATCAGTTGACATTACAAGGTTTCACCGTCAAGAAAAGTGGTGATACTTGTAGGATTTACCCGATGTTTTCGTCACCCGCTTTTAACACTATAAACGAATTTTCTGGTTTATCAAAAGAAGAAGAATTAGGGATGAGAGAAATACAGAAAGTCTTGAATTTGAATGATGTGAATGAAAAGTATAAGCATGATTATTTAAATTCATACTTCGAAACGTTAAATGTTTCGAATGAACATGAATTTGATTGGAGTCTCATGATCATAAGGGCGTTAGAATTCAATGAATTCACTGACTGCAAAGCCCTGTTAGATATGATAGATGATCGAGACTTCGTATTCAAATACAAGCACGATCTTGAAATGAAATTCGAAATTATGGTGGGTTGGTTTCTGAAAGAAAAAATGGGAATAACAACAAGATCTATACCCCCACTATTGGATGATGGAAGAAAGATTGATCTACTCGGCCTGTACATAATGGTTGAAAGAGATGGAGGCTATCAAAGTGTCACTGTTGACAATTTATGGCCGGCAATAGCGAAAGATCTCGGTTTCGAATATCAAGATGGTGATTTTATTAGAGTCATCTATGCAATGTATTTAGACGTTCTTGTATACTATTACAAGTTCAAATCTGTACAACAGAAAGTGCAAGATAAAGCAATGGTGGAACAAGAAGGAAGCTCCATGGCTGGAAATGAACGAGCAAGAAAATGCAAAAGTGCTGATGCTGATCCAATGCTGGAAGATGGGGCGACAGAGCATTATGCTTTGTATGCCGGGAATAGCTGGGAAGGGTCTTGGAATCTGCACAAGAAGCGTTGCCGGTTCAATTTCAGTGAAGCACGTAAAGCGGTAAACGAAGCCAACATGAGCGTGGTGATGAAGATGAAGCCATAATTAAGTTTAAGGGAGGGTGTTAATAATGAATAATTAAAATTTATTATGTTTATGTTAT
Source organism: Helianthus tuberosus (assembly GCA_030545235.1). Taxonomy (NCBI): domain Eukaryota; kingdom Viridiplantae; phylum Streptophyta; class Magnoliopsida; order Asterales; family Asteraceae; genus Helianthus; species Helianthus tuberosus. The sequence goes on along the minus strand of CM060411.1, from coordinate 217,076,722 downwards.
TTGTATTTTATGTAGTAAACCTTAAGTAATATTCGGATATTATGTGACAAGTGCTGGTTCGGATCTTGAGCGGGTAATTTCAAACTGCCTAATGACAGTTATTGCCGCCAAGATTAACCGCCATAATCACACATATTTATATGTAATAACCGGTAACTTTTTCCGGTTACCAAGACAGATTATTCCACAACATTTCTGTCCATTCGATTGATCATTGTCTTTCACATTCATTCGTTCATTTCTGTGTTCTCAAAATCATTCACAAACATGACATCTGATGTGCCAAACCCTTGTTTATCCGCTGCAAACTCAACCGAAGTCCAACAGTATCACCCGATTAATTATAATTAGCGAGGGTTCCCACTTTCAGAGAGACTTCCAACAGATATTTGTCCATTATTAATCATCAAGGTCTCTATTTTGCACTCTCACTTCCAAAGTCTACTTTAACCTTTCAATTTCCTTGAAGAATCCATTTTGACTTGGCTTTTCTCTTTCGTTATCATCTTGTAATGATTGGAATGCTGAATAAGAATGATTTTTTAGCTTGAACTAATTAGAAACTTTTTTTCCTTGTGTTTTACTTAACTAGGCATACCGACTTCAAGAGGTATCACTAGCCACCAACAATTTTTCTGAGGAAAATCTCATAAGTGGATTAGGAAAGGTGTACAAAGGACGACTCATGTTGTATGGGAAATCGAAATTGATGGATATTATTGTGCGGAGGTTTGATTGTAAGTATGGGCAAGGAGATGCATTAAAGACGGAGATTTCAATGCTTTCTAGTCTCGAGCATAAAAATATCATCTCTTATGTTGGGTTCTGTGATGAGAACGATGAAAAGATCATCATATATGAACACGCAGTTCATGGAAGTCTAGATCAACATCTAAGCGATCCAAATCTCACATGGTATCGACGATTAAAAATATGTTTAGGTGTTGCGCGTGCATTGAATTACCTCCATTACGATGTCATACATTGTGACCTCAATAGCTCTAAAATATTTTTGGACAAAGATTGGGAACCAAAAATATTTGGTTTTGAACTTTCCACAAAATATCCTCAAAGTTTGAGGCATCGCCTTCTCTTCTCTCGCTACTTTAACAACACAAATATGACACCCAAATATGATGTTTACTCTTTTGGTGTGTTATTATTTGAAGTCGTTTGTGGGAGGAAACCAATGATCGGAGACCATGGCGTTAAGAAAGATCTTGATGACATCATTGATCCAGATTTAAGGAAACAAATGGACACACAATCGTGGAGTGTCTTCATAAAAATAACGTATAGTTGCTTAAATGAACAACTTGTGAAACGTCCAACCATGGATCATATTGTCAAAGAACTCGAAGACATGTTGGAACTTCAATGGTCATATGAATATCTTGTAAGATCACCATTCAGTTTTTAATTATTTATTTGGTGTTTGTTTTCTTACCTCCTTAGTTTGACTTTTTTTGCGATACTTTGTTATAAAGGAACAGTCAAGATTTGCAGATGAAGGTACATCATCAAATCTCTTAAAGGTAATATATATTTTATTTTATATTAAACCAGATTGGTGTAGCTTTGAATATGGTACGCTTGTCATTTTCAATGAGACTTCACCAACTCAAAAACCTTCAGAATTAAACCTGTATATGGTCACTTCATTTGTATATATGCATGTTGTTAAACTCTTTTTATAAAAAAATCAGGACATAGAAGATAATTTTAAAAAAGAGTGGTGGAGAGAAATCAACCATTTTTATTCGAAGCATCCGGCATGGTATAAGGTTCTCAATATAATATCGATACTTAAACAAACGACTCTATTTAATTAATACTGATTAAAGTATTAGGTTCTCAACATGATATTGATTCTCAAACGAACGCGCCGATATATGGAATATATATTTATTTTTAAGTTTTTATTTAAATATCACCATATGTTATTATATTAATACTTAACTTAAACAAGTATCTGTTATTTTTGGTGCTATCTATACACTCCACGTTATAAACATATGTAATTTTGCAGATGGAATGGTTGAAGATTCCTTTAAGCGAAATAAAGTCGGCTACAAGTGGTTTTGATGAAGCATATTATGTAGGGGCTGGCGGGTATGGCAGAGTGTACAAAGCGGAACTTGATGTTTTAGATATCGACAATTTTTCATCGATGGAAGGTAAATGTAAAGATAAACTGCCTAAGAGAAGAAGAACTGTAGCTATAAAATGCATCATTGACAAGGAAGATGAGAACAGTAAACAAGGTTTTTTAACAGAAATTGAACTTCTTTCAAGTTGTAAGCATCCAAACATAGTCTCTCTTCTAGGCTTTTGTACGGAAGCTCGTGATATGATTCTTGTGTATGAGTATGCTATTAAAGGAAGTCTAAGTGATTATTTGGGAAGTACTTCTAAAACAATTAAACTTCCTTGGGAAAAAAGATTACAAATTTGCCTTGATATTGCACATGGAATTAATTACCTTCACACCCAGATGGAGGGCAAACCAAGGATAATACATCGCGACATAAAGAGCGAGAACATTTTGTTGGATGCAAATTTAAATGCAAAGGTTGCTGATTTTGGGCTCTCCAAATTTCACCATACAGATCAACAAGCAAGCACTATATATACAAAACATATAGCAGGCACAGAGTTTTATATGGATCCAGAGTATTTGACTACTTGTAAATATAAAAAAGAATCTGATGTATACTCTTTTGGAGTGGTTTTATTTGAGATCCTATCTGGAAGGTTGGCGTATGATTCAACTTATGTGGGGGAAAATGAAAAAGGACTAGCACCGATTGCAAGGCGGCGTTTCAACGAGGGAACGTTAAAAGAATTGATAGATCCTAAAATGATAGAAGAAGATGATGAACATCTTATCACTGTGAATAGAGGACCTAATCAAGATTCTTTTGAAGCATTTTCAAGAATCGCATATCAATGCTTGGCAGAAACTCAAGCCAAGCGTCCGACAATGGAAGTCGTCATCAAGGAACTTAATAATGCATTGAACTTGCAAGTAAGTCAGTTTGTTACAAAGATTGCAATATTTATCTTCTTATCTTGGTCCCTTTTAGTAAATAGGGGAAGGTTCATTTGAGAAGAAAATTTAATTGAGAAGAAAAAGAACAAAGAGTAATTTTGTAAAACATTAAATACTTTTTCACTTATCTCATTTATTATCATTTTTGACTAATTAATTAGTTATAAAGACTATTATCCTCCACACTAACTTTTTTTTGCCTACACACATCAAAAGTTATCCTACATATTTTGAAATTCATCTTACATGTTGAAATTTATCCTACACAACTTGCAAATTAATCCTACACAACTCGTAATTTATCCTACACTTTAAATTATTTTATTTTATATTTTGAAAAAATATATATTTTGAATATAAGTTACAAATTATTTAATGTAGTTAGCTATTAAAGAAGAAGACTACAAATTAATGACCTATGTAAATTTACCAACGTACCCTTGTAGTAACATTAAATACTTATATTAATGAAATAAAATAAAGCATTCTTATTGGTTGAAATTTCATCTTTTTTCTTCTTACAAAAAATTTCTTCTCATTTGAACTCTCCACTTAGTAAATATTGTACTAATTATTAACTTTCTTACAAAAGTACACAAGTATGGATGTATATACTTTGTGATCCCTATATTTCCGATTTCAAAAAGCATTGTTTTTGTATTTTGTTTGTGCAAAAGTACACATAATATATGAACTCATAAATAACTCATTCCTCTCTTAGAATTATGGATGTATTACGAGTGGTAATACTATGATATAATCTCAATCCATAATTTTGTAAGAGTTTCTAATGTTTTATTTGATAACAATTATTTTATCGCAATCTATCACCATCTTGTCTTGAGTTTTAGCACCAATTATCAGTTTTGTTTTTTTATATGTTTGTTATCATCATTTATACTAAAACCTAAATTATATATATATATGATTTCGTGCAATTCTGATAGGACATGAACATATGACAATTGCCTTTTTAATTTCATTAACGTACTAGCATGCATATAGGCTACAACATCTCCTTCATACTAACAAACAATGTTGCAGGGGGAATCCATGGTTCTCTCAAGGTTTCGGTTCAGTGATATAGAATTGGCCACGGAAAAGTTTTCTGAAATATACTGCATTGAATCGCTTCCATATGGTAAGGTGTACAAAGCAGAAATTGATGCTTCTGACAATAAATCTTCGCTTGAATTTGAAGAGAATAATTCATGTAAATTGCCAAAGACACGCATCACTGTAGCTATAAAACGCATTGTTAGTAAAATAAGCGGACAAGGAAAAGAGGAGTTCTTTTCAGAAGTTGAAATGCGGACTAGTTATACGCATCCCAACATTGTCTCTCTTATTGGCTTTTGTGATGAAGGTGATGAAATGATTCTTGTTTATGAGCATTCTTCTAATAAAAGCCTTGACCACTATTTGATAAGTGTTGATAACATGAATAATCTTACATGGACGCAACGTCTACACATGTGCCTTGCGGTTGCACGTGGAATTGATCACCTTCACACCAAGATACACAACCACCAAAGGGTAAAAGTCGACGACATACGGAGTGCCAACATTCTGATAGGCAGGAACTGGGAGCCGAAGATTGCTTACTATGGGATCCCTGCATATTACTTAACAACTCAAGATGGGAACATTCCGATTAGCAAAAGAGTTTATTCGGATCCAGAATCAAACAATCTACGTGCAATGAAAAAACAACCATATGTTTTTTCTTTTGGAGTTATACTATTTGAGATCTTCTGTTGGAGGTCAGCATATGATCCAATTTATATAACTGAAAATGACCAAGGGCTTGCAGCCATTGCATGCCACCATGTTCATGAAGGAACAATAAAGAGTATGATAGATCCTAAACTAAATGAAGTAAGTAATGAAGTCATTCTTACTTCAAACAGAGGACCAAATCAAGATTCTTTGGACACATTTTTAAAAATCGCATATCAATGTTTGGTAGAACCTGAAGTTACAATGAAAGTCGTCATCAAGGAACTTGAGATAGCGTTAAACTTTCAAGTAAGTTAAATCTTCACACTATACATTCTTTCTCTTCATATTCTTGATCACTAGTAGAAAGTATTATGCTTGGTCATTATTAATCTTATGGAAATGTGAGATTCATGTTAACTGTCATATTCCTAAGACCCGACTTTGACACTTGTAAAATAACTAGATTGATGTTGATCTGTGGGTTTACGTTCAAGAGGCTAACTCTCCTTATGATATTAAATACAAATTAATATGAACATTATAAGATCAAGCAACAACTTTATTTCACTAGAATAATGTAATAGAAGATATCCAATCCTAATATACACCAGGTTCCTTATCTCTATTTGTAGATAAAACCTAATCCTAAAATAACATTAATACTTTTACCTATATATGAAATGCTAAACTGATTTAATTAAATAAGAGATGAAATTATAACTAGGCTAGGAGTTGGCTATACAAAGTCTAAATTTCCTAAAAAAGTGTAAAAAGTCATAAAACATTAAAATGTCAACTATAAAACACGCCCAACTCACAAATAACAAAATGAAGATTACTAAAACATCATATATGTGGGTTGTGTTTTGTGTTTTGGATGATAAGGCTCTCATTATCAAATGACAAACATTATTGTGTTTTATGTTGATTAGCATGTTGTGTTTTATGTTCAAAGTTCTACGATTGTGTATTTGAACTTTTTATGGACTATTATGGTTTGAATATGGTGTTTTAGTGATCTTCACTCTGTTATTTGCATGGTTTAGGCGTGTTTTATGTTGAAATTATAGCGTTTTATGACTTTTTACACTTTTTATGAAATTTGGACTTTGTAGCCGAATCCCACCCATTATAACTAATCGGATAATAACAATAATAGTGATAGGCAATACTAATACTATTTGCCTTCACTTCACTTGCTTTGCTTTGCTTCTGCTTTTTCTTCCATGCTTTTCTCCACATTTCGGATTTTGTGCATTGTAATTATTTTTATTATGATGTTTATTTGATGTCAAAGAATCACAATTCACAGGAAAACCTCATGAAAAACCTACAAATTTCACTCAAAGACATTGAGGTGGCCACGGAAAAGTATAGTGAAAAGAATTGGTTTGGAAGTGAAAGATGTTGGGAGGCATACACAGGAGAACTACCACGTGCTGGTGCTAATACTAGCATGATTGCAAAGCGGTGGAATGGCAAATTTGATGGCCAGTTTCAGGCAGAACTTGATATTCTTTTGAAACGTAAACATATGAACATTATTGGTATTGTAGGCTACTGTAATGAAATGAATGAGAAAATCATTGTTTACGAGTACATGTCTAAAGGAACTCTTGATAGACATTTAAAAGATTCTACTCTTAAATGGATGAAAAGGCTTCAAATATGCATTGATGTTGCAAGTGCATTGGAATTCCTTCATGGAGGTGATGTAACACTAAAGAAAGTGGTACATAGGAACATCAAAAGCCATGGCATTTTACTAAATGATGATTGGGATGCAAAGATTTCTAATTTTGAGCTGTGCTCATTATATCTATTGAAGCAGGGCATGGAACATATCATCCATGATGCTTACCTTGACCCACAGTACAACCGTGGTTTCTTAACCGAAAAATCTGATATATATTCGTTTGGCGTGGTTTTATTTGAAATATTGTGTGGAAGGTTGGCATGGGTAGAGGGGTGTGAGGACAAAAGTCAGTCTTTAGTTCCTTTGGCTAAACATTGCTACACACAAGGAAAACTTGATGAAATTGTATTTAAGGATATAAAGGAACAAGTTGTGCCAAAATCATTAACTACATTTGCAGATATTGCCTTTCAATGCCTGCATGAAGATGACTTTGAACGGCCACAGGCCAATAAGGTGGCAATACAGCTTAAGAAAGCATTGGAATTTCAAGTAAGTTTTTATATTATTAAAAAATGTCAAGTATTTACTTTTTAAAATAAGAAGTAGCCATGTCAAACTAAGAGAAATTTCTTTACTTTTATTTATTTAAATGTTCAATTAATACACAGGAGGAGTTTGAAATATGGGAGGCCAAACTCCCTAGAGACTACAAAGAAATAATTGGGTCTTCAGAAACCCCTGAAATGTACCAAACCGAAAAGAAGAAGGATCTCTACAAGAAGCTCTCCGATGGGATCATCCTTCCAAAGGAGAAAGTGGTATTGTTATTTTTTGGTTTTCGTAAAGCTAACACTCAAACATTTACTAATTTTACATCTAAATCTACACACTGGTTTACCCTACTCGAACCTTTAACCTCCTGAGGAAAACATCACTATGTACCACTAAGCTAGAAGCCCTATGGTAGAAAGTGGTAAACTTTTTTTGAACAACAATTTCTTATACCTAAATACCCGTAACCTTGCACTTTTAAGAATTTGAACACACACCACATTTGTAGGAGGCAAGCGTCATACCATTAGATCACTAAGTCATGAGTGGTAGAAAGTGGTAATTAATAATACACACAAAATCCAATTTGATTTCCATGGCTTAGATCAGTGATCTTATTATCTTTTAATCTTAATAATATAATACACATAAAATCCAATTTGATTTCCATGGCGTAGATCACTGATCTTATTATCTTTTAATCTTAATAATAAATATTCACTTATAAAGTATAAGATCCTCAAAGTGAGTACAAAACTCATACAAGCATTTTTACATTATATAAATTGTAACTTGTTTTGTTTTGCTTTGTTTTGTGTATCAGTGGTTCATACTAAGCGATAACGGAGAAGCAAATAAAATGATATCAGCGACATCACCAGCTTTTTCTTATCAAAACCATAGATCACATAAGTGGAGATCTATTCATAAATCAAGGTCCTCTCCCTCACACCTATAGTCTCCACTAATACAAAGAATGTTTTAGAGTACTAATTGCTCATAACATGTACAGGTTTCGGACAGTGGCAAAGATGTTGGATATTTCAAATTTAATGATCAAAATGACGATAAACACCCAATTTTTATCTCCAGATGTTGTATATGGGATTTATTTGGTCTTCAAATTTTGTGATTCTAGAATATTTTCATGTGAACGTATGTATGTTAACCTAAAGTACACAAATGGGACTGAAACTTTACATTCATATTTTGCAACAAGGAGAGACGATGAGTGGATGATGATTAAATTGTACCGTTTCTTGAACCAAAAGAAAGATGTTTCCTTCAAGTTTCTACTAGAGAGTTTTTCAAGATACTATTGCAAAAGTGATGCCATCTATATTGAAGGCATTGAGTTTCGAGCCATTAAAAATGCAAGTTTGAAAATTACACTTTGGTTCTCATTCTATATATTATTCTGTTTTTATTTTTACGTTATGATGTATGTTACACGTATATCATATGATGTTACAATTTGAATCCACAGGTAGCACATGAAGATATCAAAAATATGAAGGAACTTCGAAAATCGTACGTAGACTTGGAAGATGATGACAGGGATGAAAAGGTCCTTTTCTAATTTCAAGTCTTTAGAAGAATCAAGATATTCCTTGTGATGTTTGTACTAATCTTTCTCGATCATTTGATAAACAGTCGTTCTCGCTAAGCGAAATGAATGGAAAGAAACATCTTATGCTTTCTGCAACCGATGTTTTGTACAGCTCTCCAAAACTGAAGTCTTTTCGTTTCAAGTCCTCAGCTGACTCGAGGTTTGATATTGGATTAAAATTTATTAAGTCAGTAAATTCCCCATTTTTACATGTAAAAGTTATTTACTAAATTTAGTTTCAAATAATACCATTGATACTAGCAGCCCACTAAGCCCAACAGCTCAAACTTCTTTGGGCCACTAATTCTTTGGATCAGGATCCTCTTATTTGGGCCGTGGATCTGTTTTTTTATGGGCTCTTATTCTAAAGGATCAGCTTAGGGGCCTAAATTTTAGTTGGATCTACTTGGTTTCATTATTAGTATGGATTATGGAAGCATGGTATTTTTTAAATTATTTTTGTTGCCAGCTAAATGTCGACATGGAGGTTTAGATTGAAGAGGAATGTTAGAGAAATAATTATTTAGCTAGAATAATTTGCTACATTGTTAGAAGTGGTCTCTAGTTGCTTCTACACTTTTAATCCTTGAGTTAATCAATACAGTTTTACATCCAGGAAGAAATGACATGTTCAAATTTCAATCACTAGCAGGCAATTTATATGCTTGATTTTTAAAATTTGTTGACATAACATATTGTTTGTCATTTTAGCGTTCATGTATTGCAGTGACGTCTGCTTTGACATCTATTTTTAAATATAAAATTTAAACAAAATACTTTACAAACCTATAATAAGTTGAGTTTTAGTTTTTTTGCATATGTGGGATTGATGTGGTGGGCATTAAGCCATTAACTAGTAACATACCAGCTATTAAAACGTAAGATATATTAAAATGAGGCTGGTGGCTAAAATTTGACAATAAACTTTAAGCTGGCTTATGTTTTAGGCCTAATTTGTTTATCTAGTTGGCATTTTAAAAAATCAAGGTTGTAATCTTATGCTTTAGTTAGAAAGATGGTACTTTGTCTCTAAGAAGTATGCAATCATTCTCATACAGGTTTCAAGACGTGGTGGAGCTTCTACCCCAACAAGTATTTAGAATGAAATACGAGATCGAAATTCAGAGGTTGTCACCATCCACAGAATACACATGTTACCTTGTGTTTAAAGTTTCGGAAAGGAGTCGGGGGCTCCATTGTCCTGTGAAAGTACGGGATCTACACATTAGGAAAAACAAAGAGAACCAAATCATCTATTTTAGATGCCCAGCCTCATTGAACCAGCATGATTCTTTCTGGGTTCCAGCGCGGAGGAAAGATGGATGGATGGAGGTTATGGTGTGGAAGTTTAACTCAAAGTATAATAAGCTTGGAAAGAATTTTATTCCTATGAATTTAAAACTGATAACTTATGAGGGAACTATGTCTGGCCTTATTATATGTGGTTTGGAGTTTCGACCAATGTAGAGGAATATATTGTTGGAATTCAACACATGGGCTGAAGCCGTGAGACGTGACTTATTGTCTTGAGTCACGGCTAGATTCGAGTCAAAAGTTCTCCTCATGCGTCTGAAAGTCAAATAAGAAATGTGTGAGAGTATTGGCATGAATAACGTGGCTGTTGAGAGGGGGTGTTTAAAGTCAACATCAGAGTTGAAGAAGAGAGCTGCAGCTCGAAGGGAATTGAGCTGCAGCTGGGGCTCAGTTGAGGACACGAGCCACGGCTGGAAGGCTGCCAAGTCGCGACTAGAGGAGCTAGCATCAGCCGAAGGAGATCACAAGCTAAAGACCAGCAGAAGGAATGCTAAACCGCAGCTGGAAAGATGGAGCTAAGATGGACTTATATGCTTGAATTTCAAATTAAAGTATTTGTATTCGATTCAGTTTACTTGTACAAGCTAGGGTGCTATAAAAAACCCTTGTTTATTTTTGTTTTTCTAAGTTATTGAGTTGAAGTTTTCTTTATAATCCGTTTGCCAAAGTTTAATAAGAAAAGAGTCGCTCGTGTGTTTAGCTAGAGCAAGTTATGGTGTTCTTTGTTCATGGCTTGTTTACCGATATCACTTGTTAAAAAGTCATATATATTACAGCATTTCAACAGTTGCATTTTCAGTTTTCATTGTAGTTATTTCCAGTTTTCTTTTGTTATGTTAGCTGGACATATTGAACTTGTAATCAATCTATATTATCAATTTCTATAAATAGGTATTGGCGCCTATATTCACACACCCAAGTGCCTATTTACACACCCTCATATAGGCCTATACGGGGAGTATACCCTTTTTCAATTTCCAAGAGAATATCTGATTTTGTCATATGTCATGTATGTCTCGTATAGGCCTATACGAGACGTATATGCAAAAAAAAAAAATTACCCTTGGTTTTGGGGCTGTACGCAGCCCACGCCAGGGGTAAAATGGTTTTTTTGCCCCTCTTATATGCCTGTACTAGGCGTATATAAAGTTTTTCTTTCTTTCTTTCTTTCTTTCTTTTATTTTCAAAAACTTTTATATAATATTTATTATTTTAGCAAATTTTATAATAAGAGAATAAGTACTTTGAAAAAAATTTGTTACGTATCGTATACTATATGTCTCGTATAGGTCCTGTATAGGCTATGGATGCAGTATTGTATGGTATCGTATAATGTACCATAAGTCTCGTATAGGCCTATAGGTGTAATATAGTATCGTATATCGTATATCGTATTGTATCGTATAGGTGTAGTATAGGCCTATAGGTGTAGTGTATGTTCCGTATAGGGCTCGTACAAGCCTATAGGTGTAGTATAGGTCAAGTAGAGGCCTATATGTGTAGTATATGGTTCGTATAGGCCTATCGGTGTAGTATAGGTCAGGTATAGGCCTACATGTGTAGTATTATAAGTCATGTAAATGGCTCCTATAGGCCTATAGGTATAGTATGGATCCCATATAGGGCTATAGTTGTAGTATAGGTCCCGTATAGGTCTATAAATTTAGTATAATATACAATAGTATCTTATCATATAGGTGCAGTATAGGTCTCGTATAGGATTGTAGTTGTAATATAGGTCCTATATAGAACTCTAGGTGTAGTATAGGTCCCATATAGACCTATGGGTGTGATGTAGGTTCCGTATAGGCCTATAAGTGTAGTATAAGTCCTGTATAGGCCTATAGGTGTAGTTAGGGTCCTGTATGGGGAAATAAGTATAGCATAGATCACGTATAGCCCAATAGGTGTAGTATAGTACAATATAGTATCGTATCTTATAAAGGTAGTATAGGTCCCGTATAGGCTATAGGTATTAGTATAGGTCTCGTATAGCCCTATAAGTGTAGTATAGGTCCCGTATGGCCCTATTGGTATTAGTATAGGTCTTATTTTGTTTTGGCGCTCCCAAACTAACTGAACTCAAACCTATTTAGTTTTTTTTGCTGATATAGCACTTTGTTTAATGATGTGGCATATGTCATGGTCTTTTTTGTTGATGTGACATCTCACGTGGCACCCATTTAGTGACGTGACGTCTAACATGGCATATGGTATTTTTTGTTGACGTGGCACCTGATTTGTCACTTGTTTGATGATGTGGCATCTGAGTAAGCAAATGCCACACCCCAACCGATGACGGAAACATCGGGGCGCGACACTGAGCAAAACAGATTGTCCAGGAGAAATCCATAACAACTAAATTACCGGATAGTTAATATTATGTCCCATACCATAACCCATCAAGTAAACTAATTATTACAGACATAGATATCTCTAAGACAAATAACATGTTCCGACAACTCAGATTCAAAATAAATAAATTGTTTTTGTTTGTTTCTAGACTCCATCCTAGCTCAATTCCATCAAATAGCAAGCAAGCTTCCTAAGCACCTGTCACATACGTTAAAATAAAGGTCAATACACATAGTGTAAAGGTGAGCATACAAGTTTAATAGTATAATAGAGTTCGAAATCGTTTACGCATAACCAACATGTAACATGTAGCAAAGTGAAAGCTAGTAGGTTATCGACAATGAGATATGCACATACATGACTGCGAGTTGTAGAATGCGCAACACATATCACCATTGTGACACGTGAAGTAATAACCTTAACAACCCCTGTCCACGACAGGTGCTGAGTCCAAACTATAGTACTATCGTTGCTAAGGTGTCAAGCAACAATCACTGTGTAAACATAACATATAAGCATTCATCGAGTAATACGTATAACATGCAGTAACAGTTAGCATATAAAAGTGTTTGCGTTGTGTGTTCGATGTGATTTTGAATACAGATAACGTATGTACACCCAAAACTGCGAAAAGCAAAAAGGGATCGAGTATACTCACAGATCGTGCTTAACAAGTAAACACTCTCTTGGATTGAAGGGAACACTGAGAGATTAGCCTGATCAGTTAACGATAGCATAAGCGAAGAACGGCACGTAAAATGGTGCAAAGTGATCAAGTGTCGAATGGTAGTCCGGTCGGATGGCAATCCGAACGGATGGTCATTCGATCGGATGGCAATCCGTTCGGATGGTCATCCGTTTGGATGGCCATTCGATCAGTTTGCCACTCGTTTGGGATGGATGTGTTTGTGTATGATGGCTTTGAAGTTTTCGTTGTAGCATTTTGAAAACAGAAAAGTATCTCTACCTTCCAGGTCGTTCGATCGAACGTCAGTTCGATCGGATTGCGATCCGTCCGGCGAGGTATTCCTCAGAGAACAAGTTCACAGCAGGATTGTCACTCGATCGGATGGTCTACCGATCGGATGGCAATCCGTAAGAAACTGATGATCTTTGAAAATTACAAAATGTTGAAGTGTTGAAATCCAAGTGCAATCCAATCGGATTGCGGTTCGATCGGATGGCAATCCGATCGGACGGCAATCCGTCCCGCGATCTGATCTTTTTGCAATCTTGAAAGTTTGTTAAGTTTTGAAAGTTTCGTGGTTTGATCGAGTCGGTATGACAACGCGTTAAACAACAGGAACTTCCATCAGTCCCAAGTTATCCGATCGAACGGGAATCACCCCAGTCCGTTCAGTTTAACTGTTCGTGACAGTTGTTCATGCTCAACCCGAAATCAGTTGTCTCGTTGATAGGAATCAGATCTTGAACCAACACTTTACTAGAAACGAGTAGAAGGTTTGAACGAGGTCCGATTATATCGGTTTTGAATGCATCGAGTGTAAAAGAATGAGAAAACTTGTGAATATTTCTTTCAACTCTTTTATCCTTTTGAAAATGTTTAGATCTATGCGAGATCATTGTGAAATCATGTGGAAATCCTTCAGATCTGAGTTATTCTTGGTGGAATGAGGTCAAAACTTGAAGTTCATAAGAACTCCATGATGACATCATCCTAGAACACCTCAAATCCACTGATTTCACGGTTAAAAGTTAAGATTCAAAGGTGAAAATGATGAAGAAGTGCGTGTAGATCATAGACGTACAAGATTTGAGTTGAAAACTTACAAGAATCGTGAGAAATCGAGAGAAAGGAGGTCTGGAACGCTGTTGGTCGAGTGAGGGAGCTGTCACATCAAAAATGATGTGACAGGGGGGTATCTATAGGTTGCCAAAAAAGGGAAAGAGTGCAAGTGTTGGATAGGCCACCGATCGGATGGCACTTCGATCGGATGGCAATCCGATCGGACGGCCATTTGATCGATTGGACATTCAATCGAAGTGGTCCGACGAATTGAGTTTCAGCGTTTCGTTTCGTGCGTTGAGCGTTGCGATGCATTTAATAGTGTTTCAATTAAGTGATGCGATAGATTTATAATAACCACACAAATACTATATCTAACATACAATCACCATAATTAACTTGCGTTTAGCGTTTGCGATTAGGTTGCGATTGCGATAGGGTTGCGATTGCGTTTTCGATCAACCTCCACAAAACATAAATATAAATAAACATGCACACGTAACACATAATTAAGCACACACACGTACAACAATATCCAGAACGCCAAAATTCAGGTTGCGAATGCAATTGCCATAGAGATAGCGATAAAGTGATAAAACATGCGATTAAACCTCGATTATTCACAAATACTCCACATAATACAACTAAAGCAAAACAAATAAAAGATCCGATTACAAGTCAAAGTGTACAATCTACGGTTAAGCAAGGAGTGACAGATCGCAATTGGCAATCATTTCTTCCTTTGACTTTGACTTGTACTTTGACCTTCCAAAACACGGGGTGTTACAGCCTCCCCTACTTAAGGGAATTTCGTCCCGAAATTAGGCCTTAGCTGTAACAAACAACTGCGGTTACTTCACCTTCATGTAGTTTTCGAGTTCCCAGGTGAACTCTGCGCCGCGTTTGCCTTCCCAGCGAACCTTCACAATGGGAATGCTTGAGCGCCTGAGCTTCTTGGTTTCTCGGTCCATGATCTCGACAGGCTTCTCCACGAAGTGTAATGTTTAGTCCACTTGTAGATCCTGAAGGGGAACCTGTAAATCCTGCTCGGCCAGACACTTTCTGAGGTTTGAAACGTGGAAAGTCGGGTGGACGTTGCTAAGTTCCTCCGGTAGTTCGAGTCTGTAGGCCACTTTTCCGATCCTTTCTAGAATTTTAAAGGGTCTAACATATCGAGGCGCGAGCTTTCCTTTCTTGCCGAATCTGATCACGCCCTTCCAAGGCGATACCTTTAGGAGTACGTGATCGCCAACATCAAATTCAAGGGGCTTGCGGCGTCTATTGACGTAACTTTTCTGACGACACCAAGCTTTCAGCTGATTGTCTCGAATTTGGAGGATTTTGTCAGTCGTTTCTTGCAACAGCTCAGGACCGGCTATTTGCGAGTCTCCGATCTCGTGCCATACAATAGGCGATCAACATCTTCTTCCATATAATTCCTCAAATGGTGCCATTTGAATGCTAGAGTGATAACTGTTATTGTACGAGAATTCGACTAAAGGTAAGTATGCGTCCCAACTACCACCGAAATCTATGACACATGAGCGAAGCATGTCTTCAAGGGTGCGAATCGTTCTTTCAGTTTGACCGTCGGTTTGGGGATGGAAAGCGTTACTTAGATTAAGCGTAGTACCGAGAGCATTTTGAAACGTTTCCCAAAGACGTGAGGTAAACCGACCATCGTGGTCAGAGATGATGTCGCGAGGCATCCCATGTCGACAAATGATCTCATCGGTGTAGATTCGGGCTAATTTTTCTACCTTATAGTCTTCTCGTATCGGCAGAAAATGAGCAGATTTAGTCAAACGGTCAACGACAACCCAGATGCTGTCGTGACTTGATGGCGTGCGCGGGAGTTTCGTTATGAAGTCCATAGCTATACTCTCCCATTTCCACTTAGGGATCTCGGGTTGGACGAGTAAGCCAGAGGGTCTTTGATGCTCGGCCTTGACTTTCGAGCAAGTAAGACACTTTGAAACATAGAGAGCGATATCTTTCTTCATGCCCGACCACCAGTACTTGTAGCAAAGGTCCTGGTACATTTTGTCGGCACCGGGATGAATAGAATATCGGGATTTGTGGGCTTCGTCCATCAGAATCTGTGGTAGGTCGGTGCGCTTGGGAATCCAAATTCGGTCTAGATAATGGAATATCCCATTCGATTTATTCAATAGCTGGGCGCCATCATTTAGAATCCTTTCCTTCTTCAAAGTGCGTTCAGTAAAACAAGCATGTTGGGCTTCGCGGATAAGAGCTTTGAGATTATGCTGGGCTTGGATATTACGAACGCTATGCAAATAGCTTCGTCGGCTTAGAGCGTCGGCAACGACATTTGCTTTGCCAGGATGATAACGAATCTCACAGTCATAATCATTGAGAAGTTCAACCCATCGGCGTTGGCGCATATTCAGTTCCTTTTGGCTGAGGATGTGTTGTAGGCTCTTATGATCTGTGAAGATCGTACACTTGGTACCATACAGGTAGTGTCACCAAATCTTCAACGCAAAAACAACTGCATCAAGCTCGAGATCGTGGGTTGTATAGTTCTTCCCATGGATCTTGAGATGATGAGACGCGTAAGCGATAACCTTGTCCCGTTGCATGAGCACACAACCAAGACCAAGGTTCGAGGCATCACAATAGACAACGAAGTCGTCGTTTCCGTCGGGTAGAGCGAGTACAGGAGCATTGCAGAGCATATGCTTGAGAGTTTGAAAGGCAGTCTCTTGTTCAGTTCCCCAAACAAAAGGCTTTCTTTGTGCGTGAGAGAAGTGAGCGGCACAACGATTTTAGAGAGTCCTTCGATAAATCGGCGATAATAGCCCGCTAGTCCGAGAAAAGAGCGGACTTCGGACGGGTTCTTAGGTGTAACCCAACTCTTAACAGCTTCAATCTTCGCGGGTTCGTCATGAATACCTTGACTATTGACAATGTGCCCGAGGAATTGAACCTCCTCTAACCAAAATTCACACTTGGAGAACTTGGTATAGAGTCGATTCCCCTGGAGTAGCTCGAGAACCAAACGTAAATATTGCGCGTGTTCGGTTTTCGACTTGGAATAGATCAGGATATCATCGATGAACACGATGACGAAGCGGTCGAGGAAAGGCTTACACACGCTATTCATCAGATCCTTGAAAACCGCAGGTGGTTTGGTTAAACCAAAGGGCATAACAACGAATTCATAGTGGCTGTAACGAGTGTGAAAAGCGGTTTTGGGTATATCCTCCTCTTGAATGCATAAGTGGTGATAGCTTGAGTGTAGATCGATCTTTGAGAAATACGTAGCACCTTGTAGCTGATCAAATAAATCATCGATTTGAGGCAGGGGATATCGATTCTTGATCGTCAGCTTATTCAACTCCCTATAGTCGATGCACATCCGGAACGACCCATCCTTCTTTTTGACGAAAAGGACTGGCGCGCCCCATGGAGAGGTGCTAGGGCGAATGAAGCCTTTGTCAAGCAATTCCTGGAGCTGACTCGAGAGTTCGCGCATTTCGGACAGAGCGAGTCGATAAGGAGCTCTAGCAACAGGATTTGCTCCAGGAATGAGATCAATTCGAAAGTCGATATCATGACTCGAGGGTAAACTGGGGAGATCATCAGGAAATACATTAGGAAATTCATGAACAACGGGAACATCTTGTTGGGATTGAACCCTACCAAAGGAACAGTTGATTAAAGCCAAAACTGCATCAGATCAGTGGATTCACAATAAGCAGTTGTTTGCATCAGTCTTTCCCCTTGAATGTGGCCTAACATCTGATGACTTCTAAGTACTTCCCTTCACAAACAACTGCTAATCATTAAAGACTGTTGAAGGCAAAGCACTGATGCTCAATCTGCTGATATGGTTCAAGTACTGCTGAAGACACAAAGCACTGCTAGGAGTATAACAGTGGAATGAGAAGCAGTAGTTTTCTTTGTATCTTGTATTTCACTTGTAATCAGTAGTTTAGTCTAGCTGTGTTTGTATAGATCAGTTGTTAGAGGTTGTTAGGAGGTTAGATGCCACTTTCATGGTGATGTCAGCAAAGATGCCACAGTGGTTTGTTCTATACTATAAATAGAACAATCCCTGTACTGTTCTATTAGCTCTCTTCACCACAAAGTCATTATGTACGAACATTCACTGTGAGCTCAGGCTGAGGGGGAGATTGTATGCATGCATGCATGCATGCATGCAGTGTAATTGAAGATTGTAATAAATATAATCATTCGATTTCATGTTAAACATGTTCTGCTTAAAACAATTCTCTCTTTGATTTTGTTGAAAGTTTATTCATCTATTTTCGCTGCAATTATTTCTTATTCATCTTCATTTTAGTTAAACAAACACAATCATATCAAACTCGGATCCTAACAATTGGTATCAGAGCTTGGACAGTCAAACTTGATCTAACAATCATTTTGACGTAAAAGTTCAGCTCAAAATCGTTGATACTTTTAATTGTTCGTTTTGTTGTAAAACAGAGTAAGGTATAATCACGTACAAAGTTGATTATTCAGTGCCTGAAAAACAACTAGAATGACGTCACAATCATAGGATGTCAATAATAACATTGGTTCACTCTTCAAACCACCTATGTTGAAGAGATCTGAATACAAAATCTGGGCGCGAAGGATGGGTCAAATCCTAGCTCAACAGAATACTGGATGTTGGAAGTCGGTTAT
This sequence comes from Helianthus tuberosus, assembly GCA_030545235.1. Classification (NCBI taxonomy): domain Eukaryota; kingdom Viridiplantae; phylum Streptophyta; class Magnoliopsida; order Asterales; family Asteraceae; genus Helianthus; species Helianthus tuberosus. The sequence continues at coordinate 217,058,055 of CM060411.1, read as the reverse complement.
CTTTGGACCACATGTTCCAATGGTGCCGAGTGATGAGGATCTAAAGGTCATGGTTCCTAAGAAACTTGAGAACTATACTGAACAGGATTTTCAGAAAATTGAACTGGATGCCAAGGCATTTAGCATCGTTGCATCTGCACTACCAAATAAGATCTATGCTGGACTGTTACACTGTAACAGTGCCAAGGAATTGTCGGATGCACTTAAAAAAAATGAACAATTTGGGGGGACTGAAGAAGTAATTGAAAATAACAGGGAAATCTTTAACCAACAATATGAAACCTTTTGTCACATTAAGGGTGAATCATTAACACAACAGTTTGAGCGATTTAGTTGTCTCATAAGTGAACTAAAAGTTGTTAAGGTTGAATTTCCAAATGCAACACAAAATAGCAGGTTTCTTAGGTCACTTCCTGAAAAATGGGACACAATTGCATTTGTAACCAGGAATTCAGTTGGGTTCAAAGATCTGACCCTAACCCAGCTTCATGGTAGACTCCTGACCTATGAAAGGGAGTTGAACCAGAAAAAGAAGTTACAAGAGTCTGGAAAAGTTGCAGATGACTATTCATTTGGCAGCACAACTCTTTTGGGTCAGGAAGAATCTGGTAGTAGTAAGGATCAGGGTTATGATCATTACATTGACATAACAGCTGGTGGAGCTTTTAACGACTCTGATTCTTACTCATCCAATTATGCTTTTACAGCTAATGGAGAAAACCAGAATTCTGACAATATGTGCTTTGAACTCAATGACCTTCAGCATTTTGATCCAACTGATTTAGAGGAAATGGACATATCAACTTGCATTGCTGAGTGTTAGAACCAACAAGTTTTACAAAAGGACAGGGAGAAAATTTCCAGGGTTACATGGGAATTTGAAAGTAGGGTTGGATAAATCAAAGATAAAATGCTACAAGTGTAATAGGTTAGGTCATTTTGCTAAAGAGTGCAGGAGTCAAAATAGTGGACCAATCATCACACATCCCATCCCTAGCGCAAGACCACAAAATAACCATACCACTGTGCATTATTCCCAATATGCCCTTGCTGCTCATGTAAACACTGCTCACTATGCACACCCTGCAACCCCTGTTCCTGTGCACTATGTCCAAACCACTGTCCCTCAGATACAGTATGTCCAGGCCCCAGCTCCTCAGGTTCAAGTGCAATAAACTGCACCATAACAAGCTACACCAGCAGTTGTTCAACCAGATCAGCAAAGCTTTTTCACCCAAGGATTTGTTGACTGGAGTAGCTTACCTGATGAGCTAGGTGATGAAAATTTTGCACTCCATGCTAACAATAATGTTTCTAGTGATGATTTCTGTTTTGTAGCATTAAAGTCTATACCAGAAGGGCTGGAAACTGAAGAAGGACAGTCAAATGAAGAAATAGTGGATACAATTGCTGAAGCAGTGGTTACTGCTGTTGCTGGTGAACTACTGTTGGGAGAAAATTCAGAACCCCTGTTAGAACCACTGTCTGACCCCTGGTCTGCTGAAGAAGAAGAGAAGAAACAAGGTGAAAAGGGAGAGAAAGAGCCAGAAGAAAGTGAATATGTCTGTGATTGTGCCATGATGGCTGCAACTAAGGTATCACCCCAGGTTCTTAAAAACCTTTGTTCAGACAAATGCATCATAGCATTTGCAAACATTAAGGAGGTGAATGAAAACCTTAGTGATAGGTTGTTAACTGGTGAAGTACAATTTGAAAAGTCATTAAAAGAATTAAAAATCAAATTGTCTGAAAAGGAAAATGAAATTTGCAGCATCAAACAAGAGCATAGCATAACCAAGGACCAACTCCAGACCATAATAGAAAAATATCAAGTCTGTAAAAAGGAGTTGGAAACCACCCAAATCACTTGTGAAAAATGGGTGGAATCCTGCAAAGGTTATGAAATTATGCTTGAAAAACAGCTTGAAAGCAATGTAAAATTTGGCATTGGGTTTAAAAAAAATGACCAAGTTGAAAACACTGCTGCAAATCAAACTGGTTCTATTGAAATCATGCCCACCAACAATGATGGCCAAGAAGTTAAAATAACTGATAAACTTAGTAACAAAATCACTCTGGAAAGATCTGTGGGGTCCTCAACTTTTGAGGAGATTGAGAAATACCAATTCAAACCCACATGGTCTGATGAGTGTGACATCCTTGAAAATTTCAAACCCATGGATTTTACCACTATAGATGGTGTCAAAGCTCCAAAGGCCAAGGTCATTCCTCTTAAGGACATCCCAACAGCAGTTCAAAACTCTGTTGCAAAGGAGTCTGAAAAGAAGAAGAAAAGAGAAAAGATTAAAAACCTGTTTTGTGACTTTTGTGAAAAGAAAAATCATTTAACCAAAGATTGTTTTCACTTAAAAGCTTATGATCTTAACAAAACAAGTACTGTTGTGCCTTCAAAGAGCTGCACCATCTGTGGCAAAACAAACCATTCTACTCAGCAGTGTGTGTACCTGAAATCCTTTGAGGTAAAAAAGGAAGAGTACATTTCAAAAACACCAATGAGTTCATCAAAACCACAAGTCAAGAAACAACCACTGTTTGTGCCAGTTCAAACAGCTGTTACAAAACAGCTGAACCAAACCTCTGTTAAAAGAGAAGTTCAGGTGACTGATGCACCCCCTGCTAACTAATACCAAAGAGGTAAAGGTCAACCACCATTCCCAAGGGTCCCACACATTTATGAGGTTTACAAAAGGCCTTCTAAACCTAGAGTGAACAGGCATCCCTTTGGGTATCAACAGCTGATAGGACAGGACCCCCAGCAGTGGTTAGAGAAAAATGCTTCAAAAATTGTCAAAACCCCTGAGCTAACCACTGTCCATCCACCTGAACTTAACACAGACACTGTTGAGACCCCATCCAAAGCCATATTGGCTTTGGGGACCCTCCTGAACTAATTATTTACTTGATGTTCAGGGAGCTTTTGCATGCTTAAATAGTCTTTGGTATGTAGATAATGGAGGCTCTAGGCACATGACTAGATATAGAGCCCTACTCAAAGACTTCAAAACTCATGGAGGGGGTGATATATCTTTTGGTAATAATAATAAAGGGAAGGTTATGGGTTCTGGTACAGTTCAGCCTGGAAAAGTTAAGTTTGAAAATGTCAATCTGATAGACAATCTAAAATACAACCTCCTTGGTGTCTCTCAAATGAGTGACAAAGGTTATGGATCATTCTTTACTAAGGAGTGTTGTAGGATTGTTGGACCAGAAATGGTTAAAAAGATTGAAGAAATAATCTAAAATGGAAAAACCCAACTTGTTGCTCAAAGGAGTGGCAATGTTTATGTAGTTGATTTGTCAAAAGAGGGCCCCATGACTGTTGCCTGTCTGTTCTCAGCTGCCTCTAACAAAGAGACAGAACTATGGCACATGATATTGGGGCACACAAATCTCAAGACAATCACTACTTTGTCAAAACAGGGACTTGTAAGAGGTCTTCCTCAAAAACTGTTCACCTGTCCTGAGCATTGTGTTTCCTGCTTAAAAGGAAAACAACATAGAAGCTCATTTAAGTCCATTGAAGAGTCCAAAACAACCAAGTGCTTGCAATTGCTGCACATGGATCTGTTTGGCCTAGTTAAAGTCATGAGTCTTAGAAAGAAAAGATATTGTTTCGTAATTGTAGATGACTTTTCTAGGTTTAAATGTACTTATTTCTTACATTCTAAAGATGAGACTGCATGCATTCTGCAAGACTTTGTCAAACAGGTTGAAAAGCAGTTTGACTTGCCAGTAAAAATCTTCAGAAGTGACAATGGCACAAAATTCAGAAATAGGGAGTTGGATGAGTTTTGTGTGTCAAAAGGAATTGTAAGGCAGTACAGCATTCCAAGGACACCAGAACAAAATGGAGTTGTTGAGAGAAAGAACAGAACATTGATAGAGGCTGCCAGAACCATGCTTGCTGATTCAGGTTTGCCATTAACTTTCTGGGCAGAGGCAGTAAACACTGCTTGTTATGTCCAGAACAGAGTTTTGATCTAGTTCAGGCATCAAAAGACTGCCTATGAAATTCTGTATAAAATCAAACCACTGATCTCATACTTTAAAGTATTTGGCTGCCCATGTTTCATTTTGAACTTAAAAGACTCAATTTCAAAATTTGCAGCCAAAATAGATTGTGGTTATCATTTGGGATACTCAACCACTGCTAAGGCCGACAAAGTGTTTAACACAAGGACCAAAGCAGTGGAAGAAACCTTGAATGTGAAGTTCAATGAACTTTCATCAATGAAAATCCCTGCAAATCCTGCCGAGTTATTTGATCTTGATAAATTCACCTTTGAAAATGTTTCTGTCAAGACTAACAGTGCAGGTCCATCTCAAACTCCTCCACCAGACAATGGCTATGAAGTGATCATTCCACAATAAAACTTCAAATCCATTGCCAGAGCAGCAGATGTTCAAAATAGCTGTCAAAGCTCAACCACTGCTACCTCAATAGTTGTTGACCAAAGTAGCCCATTAACCCCTCTTTCCACATCATCAAACACTGTTGAAAACAATCTTCAAACAATGGATAAAAATCAACATGTTTCCACACCACTTCCTCCTATTCCTCTACCTACATTTCAAAACATTGTTGGATCATCAAAGTCACCAACAATTGTTAGCTTAGATGATTCACATCGGCAGCCCTCACCCTTAAATGCCATTGTACCATACAAAGGAAATCTAATCTTCTTGAAGTCTCATCCACATGACCAAATCATTGGCAACATCAGTGAAGGGGTGCTCACAAGAAAGCAATCCCAAAATATATGTCTTTTTGCTGGCTTTCTATCTCTCCATCAGCCAGTCAAGTACTAAGAGGCACTAAAAGACAATAGCTGGGTAGAAGCCATGCAAGAGGAACTCCAACAGTTTAAAAGACAACAAGTATGGGAGCTTGTACCATTGCCAGAGGGTGTGAGTCCTATTGGCACAAAATGGGTCTTTAAAAATAAAATTGATGGAAGGGGCATTGTTGCAAGAATAAAGCAAGGCTAGTGGTTCAAGGTTTCAGACAGGAAGAGGGCATTGACTATGATGAAAATTTTTCCCCTGTAGTAAGATTGGAAGCTATGAGACTGTTCTTGGCCTTTGCTGTCAACCACAACATAAAGGTGTTTCAGATGGATATCAAATGTGCTTTCCTCTATGGTAAAATTCAAGAAGAGGTATATGTTTGTCAACCTCCTGGCTTTGAGGATCCATTTAATCCAAATCATGTCTACAAGCTAAACAAAGCTTTGTATGGCCTGAAACAAGCACCTAGAGCCTAGTATGAAACTCTTTCCACCTTTCTACTTTCCATTGGTTTCACAAGAGGTAAAATTGATAAAACACTATTTTTAAAATGGAGAGGGAAGGATTTGATAATTGTCCAGATTTATGTGGATGGCATCATCTTTGGAAGCACATGTCCTAAAATGTGTGAAGAGTTCAGACAACTCATGACAGCTGAGTTTGAGATGAGTGCAATGGGTGAACTACAGTGCTTTCTTGGTCTTCAAGTAAAGCAACTGCAAAATGGTACTTTCATTCATCAAGGCAAATATGCCAAAGAACTTTTAACAAATTTTGATAAGAATGATTGCAAACCATGTAGTACACCCATAGCAACCACCAAGTTAGTCATGTCTGATGAAAAGGATGATTTGGTTGATCAAACTTTGTATAGAAGCATGATTGGGTCTTTATTGTACCTAACTGCATCTAAGCCAGACATCATGTTTGCAACATGTGTTTGTGCATGATCCCAATCATCCCCTAGAAAGTCAAACCTTATTGCTGTAAAAAGGATATTCAGATACCTAAAAGGTGCTCCCACACTTGGTATCTGGTATCCAGCTGATGGAAATATCAAGCTTTTAGGTTTCTCAGATAGTGACTTTCCTGGATGCAATACAACAAGGAAGTCCACTTCAGGAGGGTGCCAATTCCTAGGCAATTGCTTAGTGTCTTGGCAAAGCAAAAGGCAAGCAGCTATTTCAACATCCACTGCTGAGGCAGGGTATATTGTTGCTGCAAGCTGTACAGCCCAACTGCTGTGGCTTCAAAATCAACTACTGGATTTTGGTATCACTGCCTTAAAGACACCTCTCATGTTAGATAGTCAGGCAGCAGGAAATATCATCAAAAATCCAGTTTCCCATTCAACCACCAAGCACATTGACGTCAGACATCACTTTGTGAGGGATTGCTATGAAAAAGGTTTGATTTCTCTGCATCATGTTCCAACTAAAGATCAGCTGGCAGATGTGCTAACAAAGGCTTTAGACACATCCACCTTGAAAGCTTGATCTCTAGGATTGGCATGTTGAACATGGAATAACAGGCAAAATCCTGTTTTTCTATGAATAAAAGCATTAAAATGTTTCCAGAAAATAAAAAATTCATCCTTTAAAATAGTTAAAAATGAAAATTTTCATTAATCCTTAAAAGTCTGCCACGACCACTATTTTGGTTCAAACATCTGTTCTGTTGAATTCTTTCCACTGCTGAAAGTCATCCTCTGTTCTCAAATTTTCCTCGTTAATCACTGTTGTTAAACCTCAGTGTTTTAATCCACTGATAGGCTATCCACTGATAGTTATAGTCAGCCATTGTTTTTCATTTTCACCATTGTAAACCACTGATATTGATCCATCAGTGGTTTCCCAAACAACTGTCATCCATTATTCATCAGAGGTTGGCACGTGGACAGTACTTAGCCGTCAGATCTTTGTAACCACTGCCACGTCAGCATTCACTTTTTCACATTATAAAACCCTGATCAAAACCCTAAACAGGGTTTTCACTGTCGAATCGAATTCAAAATTCCTTCCAAAAGCAGTTTTCATCAAATTCTCTCAAAATCATTCATCTTCTTCACTCGTTCTAAACCAACTTCGATTCACCGTGGCTCTCCCATTCAAAACTCCTCACAACTACCCATGCATACTTGTAAAACCAAGTCAAAGCACAACCTTCAACTCCTTCATTGATGCTCTCTCGTCCTCAAAGTACAAAATTTTGTTGATGTCACATCCCGATATTTCCACGTATTACCGGTGGACCCGGTGGGGAGTATCGTGACGTAGTTGATATCATCATAGACAATTTATCACAGTATAATACACAGCGGAAGTCGAAAGATAAAAACATTACAAACCGAATGAAAGTAATATCAATTATTACAAAAACGGTTGTAAGGGATCCACGGGCGGACCAAGATAAAAGAAACATTGTCCAACAGATTTTTAACATCTAAGCTTGCAAGACTCTTTATTGATGCTAGGAGTAGCCAGCCCATTTCGATTAGTACCTGCACTTAACCTTTTTGGAAAATACGTCAGTTTTCACTGGTAAATACAATTAACCGACTCATTTTGAAAATGTTTAAGAAAATTGATTTGAATGTACAAGGCACAAAATATCTTTTATAACTTGGGATAATTATTTAAAAATAAACTTGTTAAAGAATTACATGTTTATTATACGTTCAGTAGCCCGGGCTGAAAACCGGGTTAAAGATTAATAGTCACACCACATAATATATCCCATGGCGAGTTATTCTCGAACAGGTGGGTACATTAATTTACATACGCACCGGCAGGTGTATGCCTACACCCCGTGCTTAAGTCGTGGCCATTTCAATGAATGAGCCGAGGATATCCAGGACATGGTCATTAACCCCCAAAGGCTTAGAATAAACAAAACAGATTAAACGGGTTATCTCAATAATTTAGCCTTCATACGATTAAAAATTCAATACCCGACCAAGCGGTATTTTATATACCGTACCCAAAGCCCGTATAAGGGAAAATAAGTTAAAAGTATTTACCTGAGCAAATTATACAAATTTATCCCAGCCGTACAAATCAGCATGTGCAGTTATCTTTTACTAGGCTCCTAAATTTGGAACGAAGGTTTTAATAACCTATTAGATTCCTAATGGGTCTTACTTAAGTTTAAACTTAGACCGGTTAGTTTTAAAGAAAGGTATACGGTTCAAAACGCAAGATTAAGCGAAGACCGGATTAGAATGTGATTTAGACCCGAAAAGTATGAAGACTTGTATAATATGGGTAAAATAAACACATTCTGGATTTTGAATTGAAAATGATAAGGTTTGACCCGTTTCGGTTAATTTATGCAAACTAGTTACATAAACCGCACTGAACGCGATAAATGCATAACGGGTAACAAAATGAGTCATGAGCAGGTTTCCTAAGTTAATATGCCTTAAATATGTTGTGATATCAGTAGGATAACTTCCATTATGCCCAAAACGAATTTAAAATCAATTTAAGCCCCGTAGGGGTATTTTGGTCATTTTAAGGATTATAAAAGAGGTTAAATATTAATCTGAGGTTCTGGTCTTAAATGATCAGTAAAAATATTTATTTTTGCAAGTCATATCAGTAAGGTATTGCATATATGTGAATTTATCATTTATAACCAAACTATGCTCCGTAGGGGCATTTTGGTAATTTCACATAAGCCTTAAAGGTCAAAATTGGAAATCTGAGTTCAAAACTTTTTCTTACTATTAAAGTATAAAAATTTACTTAAAACATCAGTAGGTATTAAGTCATATATGCCAAAAATAGTTTTAACCCATACTATGCGTTTAAAACGCGTAAAAGTTGGTTTTAAGCGATTTTAAGGTTTTATAAGGAAATCTGAGTTTTTGATCAGTTTATAAAGTTCAAAATATTTTATTTATCATATAAAATTAGTAGCAAAAGATTTGGTATCAATATGTTATGTAAAACTCATTTTATTAGCAAAAAGGGTATAACTGACAATTACCGAATCAAAGCAAGAACCCTATGCCATGATCAGTTTAAAAATAAATAAAAATCTTCAAAAATCCCAAAATATTATATTACATCAGTGGGTAAAAATTTTGGTGTCAAAATTTGGGTTTAGATAGGCTATATGCTAATAATGCCGTTTAATTAATAAAAAGTTTTCAAATTACGATATCGAGCATAATTCCTAATTATACCTCAAACTGATGTCAAATTTTTAGGACATGTTTACAAATCGGTAATAAAGGTTTTTGTCCTCTCACATTTTCAAAAATCTTGTTTTAAGGTCAAAAGGGCATAATGGTCAATATTTAAGCAATTAACGGAAACATGCAAATGAATCGGATAACTTAGGAACCACATTGTATAACCTCAGAGGGTTATACTAACCTATAACCTGGTCCTAATGGAACTCTAAGGCATATCTAAACTAATCTAAATCGGGTCAGAACTGAAAGTCAACGCAAAAGTCTATTTTTGCGACTTTCGGTTCCGAACCGAGCCTAAACTCAAAATTGTCGGGTTGAACATGCTTAGACATGTTCTTATATTAATTACCAAGTTATATAGGTGTTAAAACAGGTTTCATAGCTTCTACATTGTTAATTATGAGTTTATTTGCAAAATAGCTTTCTGTTGACTTTTTAATATTATGACCCGACAATTGACCTAGTTAGAGTGGAAATCAGAGGGTGCCCTTTTAAGGGTTTATTACCCACATAATTACCAACTCATAGCCACTTTCAATTCGAAAAATGGCTGGACCATTAGTGATTAATCACTAAGTCAAAGCTTAATTACGACGGCTTTGAGTTTTGGTCATTAGACTAATAAAACTTGAATTAGGAAGGCTAAGAATGCTTACAAAGGCTCTTAGCACCAAAATGAAACTTAGGGAATCTTGCTTGAAGTCCAGAGAGCTCCAGAGAATAAGTTTAGAATGATTTTGTGAATGAGCAAGTTCATGGTTGCAACATAAGGTCCTTATATAGTGATTTAGATGCAACAAGATTACTCCACACAAGTCTACAAGTGTTTCTTGATCATCCCAGGTGTCCCCTATGCATGAAATACCACTGGTGTAGTCCCTGAATTCGAAAACCATGCATCTAAGGCGGTGGAACAGGCTGAATAGGCACATGTCAACATTTTTGGGAGCTGGCAACTTTTAGGCGGCCCGCGTAAGATAAAGGGAAGTCTTACGCGGCCGGTATGAATGTCAGATCCGGTCAACAAGTTTTCAGACTTTTCATTTTTGGTCCGTGGTCCTTCTAAACATGTGTTAACTTTCATTTATTGCACTTTTAACCCTCAAACTTGACTTTTAAGGACTCTAAGTCATAAACAAACTTCGTTAAGCTCCCGGTTAGTTATACGATCACCAAAAAGTCCTGAATTTCAATGTTGACGCTTTTAACCCCTTATTTACGAATGTTAACGTATTTTCCTCATACGATATCAAAACCTTGTGAAATTTTTATCACTTATTATCGGGAGCATAATTAATCGTTACAAAGCTTCGGGTTCGTTAAAAGGCCACTCAAAGGTATAATTTAAACATGTTGACACATTTAACCCTTGCGGCTTGCAAACTTTCACTCTCTTCCACAAACGGTTTCATACTATTCATGATTCATTTTTGTTTAAGGGTATAAACATCGTGTAGGGTTGTTGAAAGGTACAATTATCAAATTTTGACACTTTGAACCCTTCTACACACATACTTTCTTTGTTTGTTAACTTTAGTCCCTCTGAAATAATTCCTTACATGTTTAAAGTCCATGATACGTGTCTTTATAACATTGGTCGTGATTTAACGAGGTGTTACAGTTGACCTGTAATGCACTCATCTTCTTGGATACCCAACAAGAGTTCTGGAAAAATGCAAAACTTGAAACTAAGGACAAAAAGCCCTTAGTTATTACTTCGTCAATACAGGGAATTCCAGTTACCATCGCACCTCAAACCATTTTAGAGGTTTTTGAAATCAATGATCTTGAAGGTAAAAACTCTTTTCCAAAAATAGAGTACCAAACTGATTTCATTGAGAGAGGGTATGAAGAGGAAATGAAAAAGAACACTTTACAAAAGGGCAGTTTTCCACATGCCACGAGGTTTTTATTTCATACCCTCCTCATGTGTGTGTCAGATAAAACAACTGCTTTCAATGAGATACCATTGAAAATCCAATACCTGGGGTATGCTATAATGAATGAAGAAAATTTTAACTACTCCCAGGAGATTTTCAAAGATATGGTCAAGAATGTTAATAACAAATCATTTTTATTATTTCCAAGATTTTTAAGTTTTTATTTTCAAAAGAAATTTTCAAAAGATAATGCCCATGTGCTTATCCAAAGAAATCCTTTTCAAATAAACAGCCTAACTTCTGAAACATTCACAAGGCTGTCAAAACCTTCAAAAACACAAACAGAGGTATAATTTAAAGCTTCGGGTTCGTTAAAGGGTCAATCAGAGGTATAATTTAAACATGTTGACACATTTAACCCTTGCGGCTTGCAAACTTTCACTCTCTTCCACAAACGGTTTCATACTATTCATGATTCATTCGTTTAAGGGTATAAACATCGTGTAGGGTTGTTGAAAGGTACAATTATCAAATGTTGACACTTTGAATCCTTCTACACACATACTTTCTTTGTTTGTCAACTTTAGTCCCTCTGAAATAATTCCTTGCATGTTTAAAGTCTATGACACGTGTCTTTATAACATTGGTCGTGATTTTACGAGGTGTTACATCCTCACCCCCTTAAAAGAAATATCGACCTCGAGATTTACTGAAATAAATGAGGGTACTTCTGTTTCATTGTGGACTCTACCTCCCACGTATACTCTGGGCCTCTTCGGGAATCCCATTTAACCTTAACAATCGGTACGTGCTTCTTCCGAAGTTTCTTAACCTGTCGATCCTCGATCGACAAAGGTTTTTCAACAAATTTTAAGCTCTCATCTATATGCACATCCGTATGTGGCATGACTAGTGATTCATCAGCTAGACATTTCTTCAGATTGCAGATGTGAAATACATTATGAATTCCACTGAGTTCTTCAGGCAGGTTTAACTTGTAAGCCACTGTTCCGACACATTCGATGATCTCGAATGGTCCTATGTATCTTGGGCTTAATTTGCCTTTCTTTCCAAATCGCATTACCCCTTTCCAGGGTGATACCTTAAGTAGAACTTTGTCACCTACCTCAAATTTTAGAGGTTTACGCCTTTTATCTGCGTAGCTTTTCTGCCTATCCATGGCAGCTTTGAGACGATCGCGTATCTGCACAATCTTATCTGTCATCTCCAGGACTATATCAGGTCCTGTTAGTTGGACATCTCCAACTTCTACCCAACAAACGGGTATCCTGCACTTTCTTTCATACAAAGCTTCGAAAGGTGTAGCTTGAATACTCGAATGATAACTATTATTGTATGAAAATTCAATCAACGGAAGATGATCATCCCAACTTCCACCTAAATCAATAACATAAGCCCTTAACATATCCTCCAGAGTTTGAATTGTACGTTCGCTCTGACCGTCCGTCTGAGGATGATATGCAGTGCTGAAGTTTAGTCGAGTGCCTAGGGATTGCTGAAAGCTTTTCCAAAAATGTGACGTATATCTTGTATCCCTATTGGAGATAATTGACACTGGCACTCCGTGGAGAGATACAATCTCATCCACGTATAGCTGAGCTAACTTATCTGAGCTATGTGTCTCCTTAATAGGTAAGAAGTGAGCTGACTTGGTCAACCTGTCGACTATAACCCAAATAGTATCATTTCCTCGCTTTGTCTTTGGTAACTTTGTGATGAAATCCATAGTTACCATTTCCCACTTCCAGGTGGGAAGTTCAGGTTGTTGCAGCAAACCAGACGGTTTCTGGTGTTCGGCTTTAACCTGAGCACATGTCTTACATTTGGCCACATAAGTGGCTATAGACTTCTTCAAGCCTATCCACCAATAATTTGCCTTTAAATCCTGGTACATCTTATCACAGCCAGGGTGAACAGAATACTTGGAGCTATGGGCTTTTTGAAGAATCACATCCCTAAGTCCTCCATAAATTGGAACCCATATTCGTCCATTCAATCTTAGGATTCCATCCTTGCCATATGATAACTGCTCAGCAGTTACGCCCAATTTTTCATTCGGATAGTTGGCTTCTAGAACAGCTTCCTTCTGAGCGGCTAACAATCTCTCATTCAAGCTGTTTTTCACTTCAATGCTCTTGGCATTGATCCTAATGGGCTTAACCCTTTCCTTTCTGCTGAGAGCGTCCGCTACAACATTCGCTTTTCCTCGATGATAGCGAATTTCACAATCATAATCATTTAAAGTCTCCATCCATCGACGCTGTCTCATGTTCAGATCCTTCTGATTGAACAAATGTTGAAGGCTCTTATGATCAGAATAGATAACACATTTGGTACAATATAAATAATGCCTCCAAAGTTTTAGTGCAAACACAACGGCACCCAATTTCAGGTCATGGGTAGTGTAATTCTTCTTGTGCACTTTTAATTGTCGGGAAGCATAGGCAATAATCTTGCCTTTCTGCAAGAGCACACATCCCATACCTGTGTGTGATGCGTCGTAGTATACCACAAACTCTTCTATTCCTTCAGGAAATGTCAACACAGGAGCATTGCTCAACTTTTGCTTAAGAATCTCAAAGGATTCTTGTTTCTTAGGACCCCAATCAAACTTTATATTCTTCCTAGTCAACGAAGTTAGGGGTGCAGCAATCCTTGAGAAATTTTCAATAAAATACCTGTAATATCCTGCCAGAACCAAGAAGCTGTGAATCTCTGTGGGCGTCTTCGGCTCTTGCCAATTCATGATAGCTTCAATCTTAGCGGGATCCACCTGGATACCACGCTCACTAACCACATGTCCAAGGAATTGGACTTCACGAAGCCAAAATTCACACTTTGAAAATTTGGCATAGAGCTTTTCTTGTTGAAGAAGTTTAAGAATACAACGAAGATGCTTCTCATGATCAGCCTGATTCTTTGAATAAATAAGAATGTCATCAATGAAGACAATGACAAACTTGTCCAAGTAGGGTTTGCAAACGCGATTCATGAGATCCATGAACGCTGCTGTTGCATTAGTGAGCCCGAACGGCATCACTAAGAACTCGTAGTGACCATAGCGAGTTCTGAATGCAGTCTTGTGCACATCTTCATCTCTAACCTTCAGCTGATGATAACCTGATCTCAAGTAAATCTTGGAGAAGTAACTTTCTCCTTGAAGTTGATCGAACAGATCATCGATCCTGGGCAATGGATATCTGTTCTTGATTGTAACCTTGTTAAGCTCCCGATAATCAATGCATAAACGCATTGATCCATCCTTTTTCTTCACAAACAGAATTGGTGCTCCCCAAGGAGATGAGCTAGGTCTAATAAATCCTTTTTCCAAAAAATCATCCAACTGAGTCCTTAACTCCTTCATCTCAGTCGGTGCTAACATGTAAGGTGCTCTTGCAACAGGTGCTGCTCCAGGTATAATGTCGATTCTGAACTCCACTTGCCTCTCTGGGGGTAAACCAGGTAGTTCTTCAGGGAATACATTAGGGTATTCAGAAATGATAGGGGTGTCTTTAATCTTGGGCTTTGGTTCATCAATTGTCACTTGTGCCATATAGATGACACAACCTTTCTTCATGCACCTTGATGCCTTAAGCATAGACACTTGCTTAGGCAACCCATGCTGAGTGTCTCCCTGAATTGTCAACGGCTCACCGTATGGTGTTTTAATAACCACTTGCTTCTTATCACAAATGATTTGAGATCGGTTATGAGATAACCAATCTATGCCTATTACTATGTCGAATCCAGCTAGTTTCAAAGGAAGTAAAGACAATGGAAAAGAGTGGTTCCTAATGGATATAAAACATCCATCTAAAACAGTTGAAGCAGTTTCTATGGTACCATCGGCCAATTCTACTTCATATTTTATGCTTAGGGTTTTAACAGGCAGATGTAACAACTTACAAAATTTATTATCTACAAACGACTTATCTGCACCCGAATCAAACAATACCCTTGCATAAACATCATTTATAAGAAAGGTACTTGTTATTACGTTGTCATTCTGGATCGCTTCTTGAACATTCATTTGGAAGACCCGAGCATTGGTCTTCTTCCCTTCTTCAGGTTTCTTCGCATACTTTGGCAATTGGACTTGATATGCCCCTTCTCGTTACAGTTGTAATAAGTCGCATCCTTAATCTTCTTACAGTCCAACATCTTATGCTCAGAAGATTTACAGATCCCACAAGCCCTAGGCTGTGATTGGGATTTTGATTCATACCTGCACTTTCCGAGATGGCGTTTCTTGCAGGTCTTGCATTTGGGCTTCTCACCCGACTGTTGGTCATCTTTCTTGAACCCTGAACTCTTCTTGTGATCAGAGTTCCCCTTGTGCTTCTTGTCTGAACGGTGTGAGTTATCATCCTCATACTTCCTCTTCCCTGCATCAGAGTTCCTAAGCGATCTCTGCCTGACCGCATCCAGGGTAAGAGATAATGGCAAATCAGCTACGGACCTAAAGGTAGTAGGTCGAGATACTTTCACACTAGCTTTGATCTCTGGGGCTAAACCCCCAATAAAATGGGCTATATGCTTTGGTTCCGGTGTCACCAAGTAAGGAACCAATCGAGACATGGTGTTAAAACTCGTGAGATACGCCTGGTAGTCTAAGTTCTTCATAACTAATGTCAGAAAGTCAGTCTCGATCTTCTCAACTTCATGTTGAGGACAAAAATTCTCTTTGATTAAAGCAACAAACTGATCCCATGTCAGGTTGTACAACGGGATCTTACCAGTAGTTTGGATCAGTGACCTCCACCAAGCTAGAGCTTCTCCTTTAAATGATTGTGACACAAACTTCATGATGTCTTGCTCTGCACAACCACTAATATCAACCACAGTGTCCATCTCGTCGAGCCACGTCATACAGTCGATGGCTCCTTTCTCCCCTGTGAAATCCCTGGGCTTGCAGGAGACAAAATACTTATAAGAACAACCCTTAACACGTGGCTCTTGATTGAGCACAACTTTCCTAGATGGAACACTCCTCTGATTCGATGAGTGATGAGAATCACTCTTGCGAGTTGTATCAGTCTTGGAGGGTGGTTTTGAATGAGGTACAGACTGAGTTCTAACGCGAGTTCCACTCGATTCATTAAATTGTCTGTCAAGAGCTCGAGTAACGGCATTATCTATTAATGCCTACAATTCCACGCCCGCTACATTAACTCTGGAAGTGTCATGCTTCTCCCTCGGGTGACTGTTGACTTCGTCTGACCCAGCCATGTAGCTTGATTGCTACATAAGATATTCACTAGATTTATTCAAAAGTCCATTATGGAATTGTCTTTTATGGCAATTCATTAACCATGGTAACCATAAGCCATATTGGTTAATTTATTAAGTATTTTCATTTAGGATTATAATTATCCTCAGTCATGATTTATTAATATATTATAATGGCACAAAAAGGCCAAGTCACAGGGACAATTTAAATTATAAGCCATGAACTTATAGGATCGAGGCATTAAGGCTTGAATCGTAGTTCATTACCTTTCTTGACAGGGAGTCATAGACTACAACTGTCTTTTGTCTTATATGACAATGAATATGGCCCGCAGGCATTACATCACTCATGGATGTTAAAAAAAATAAGAAAGGAATTGGAAGGATCCAATATAAGGATGACTTATGTGACTTTATCGAATCACATTTTCCAGGAGTGTTAACATGTTTTCAGATGTTAACAAGGATTTTGAATCTTACAAGGAACTACCATCATGGCCCTGTCTTAAAATGACACATGGCTAGGTTTTGCCTTCAAGATTTTCTTTTATAATTAATGGCAGATTAATTTTTAAAAAGGAATGATATTTTGTTTGATTTTTATATATTATATTTATATATATAATGAAAATTAAAATTCTAAACTCAACACATTCCATAATTAAATAAAAAGGGTACATAAATGCCCTAAACGGGACTTTAACAGAAATAACTTGCCCACGCAGGGGCTAAACTGAAAATACAAGTCCTCGCAGGGACTGAATACATAAATAGATGTCCACGCAGGGACTTGATTGAAATAAGGAAATTACAATACAAATAATTAAGGAATCTTCAAAAATCCCTTTTCTTCTTTCCCTTGATTAGATTCGCCAGACCCTTGAGAAATCCCCGGTGGTTCCTACGCTCTTCTTGAACCTCCCGTTCCACCTGGCTCAACCTCTGAAGAATTTCCTGTTGCTGTGGTGGCTGTATCAGTGGCGACTACGGAGGCTGCTGCTGTGGAGGTTGAGGAGGTGGCGGGTATGGATACCCAAAAGCTTGGTACCCTGACTGGTACGAAGGTGCATTGGGCCCTTCAGGGTGAAGAGCATTGTAGTTGGCTGCTACGAGGTATGGGTCAACATCGGGGGCATTGTAGTAGTTGTACCCCGGGTAGGCAGGCTGCTCAAAAGGGTTGTACGCCGCTGCACCGGCGTATGAAGGAATCGGGTTATCATAACCCACTGGTGGCGGTGTGACTGGCGCAGAGTCCACCTCGGAAACAGGGTTCGAAGGCCCACCCATCTGTGGGTCTTCATATAGTGGTGGGTAATGACTGCCACTTGAATGCTGAGGGGTGCTAAATTGGAAATCCCCTCCTCGTACGGACATCCGTGCTCCTGATCTCCTATGCCTCGGTCGCTCCGGAGGCGGGTGCTGCACTAGTGGTGGTGGCGGGGGAGTGACCGCTACAAAACGTGAATCCTCCGAGGGATCCTGCTGCTGCTGCTGAGACGGGTTGTAAGAGGGAGTAAACACCCAGTCGTATTGGGCAAACCTTGCCTCATAGCTGTCTGGACCACGATAAGGTGATCCATGAAAAGATCCGAAATCTCGATGGGGTGAGTAGGTGTCCCAGATGGTGGTTTGGCGGGATTCGGGTCATCATCCATCTCCATATCCTGAGCTTCAGGGAAATGGTCTTCGGGGCCCAATGGGTTATGACCCATTGGTTCTTCAATCTGATTTGCCGGGTTAAACCAGCTCTGGAAATACGGGGTCGGGTCTTGAAATGCGTTGTGTGACCCCGACCGCTGTAGTGGTAGGTAAGAGTGGTGCGAATCATTGGGCTCGTTCTTCGATTGCGGCCCAAAAGAATGATGGTACGAGGGTGATGAACTTAGCGAGACGGATCGCCTCGCGGGCTCCAAATATGTCCTCCAATCCTCTTGAGGACTTGTGCTCATTGTCGCAGCCGGTGGGAAGGTCCGTCCTTGTGATCGTTGGGGGCGTTGAATGGCCCCTTTCCTCGTCCTCCTCTTCGGAACCTTGGTGGCATTTTGTTGAACCTGTCAAAACAAACCAAAAGAAACAACAAAGGATAACAATAAAGGACAAAATAAAATAAATTAGGATTAGTCCTAAGTTCTTTGTCTAGACTCAGAAGTCGAGGAATGTGCAAACTGTGTCATTGAGATTAAACACAAAAGGCTAGTGTTTAATTCACTCAATGTTGGCTCTGATACCAACCTGTCACGCCCTGATATTTCCACGTATTACCGGTGGGCCCGGTGGGGAGTATCGTGACGTAGTTGATATCATCATAGACAATTTATCATAGTATAATATACAACCCAAGTCGAAAGATAAAAACATTACAAACCGAATGAAAGTAATATCAATTATTACAAAAACGGTTGTAAGGGATCCACAGGCGGACCAAGATAAAAGAAACATTGTCCAACATATTTTTAACATCTACGCTTGCAAGACTCTTTATTGATGCTAGGAGTAGCCAGCTCATTTCGATTAGTACCTGCACTTAACCTTTTTGGAAAATATGTCAGTTTTCACTAGTAAATACAATTAAGCGACTCATTTTGAAAATGTTTAAGAAAACTGATTTGAATGCACAAGTCACAAAATATCTTTTATAACTTGGGATAATTATTTAAAAATAAACTTGTTAAAGAATTACATGTTTATTATACGTTCAGTAGCCCGGGCTGAAAACCGGGTTAAAGATTAATAGACACACCACATAATATATCCCACGGCGAGTTATGTCACACCCCCGAAAACCACCATGCGGAGCGTTACCGCTTGGAGGCGTGACGTGACCAGGATCAAGCCACCAATCATATTGAACAAGCATGTAAGTAGTTTGTAAAATCCAACACAATACAATTGGTGTCTAAGCAAAACATAGTTTAAGTTACAAGCGGAAGCATAAAGTTTAAAACCAAATCATAAGTTTAAACGTTTCAAATGTTTAGCATGGTACACAGTTGTCCATGTCCCACAACGACTCTTCCTACTCCGATGCAAGCTCCATAGATGCCTAACGACCTGCAAGGCATGTAACAACGAGTCAACAACAAAGTTGAGTGAATTCACAGTTGGTTGTTTAGTTATAGTGTTCGTGAATCATTTGTTTATTTCGTAAACCAAGTATCTTATTTATCTGTATCGCGGTTTCCCAAACATGTTTGCGATGATTAGTGGCCGGATCGCGGTTTCCAAAACATGTGTGCGATGATTAGTGGCCGTATCGCGGTTTCCCAAACATGTGTGCGAAGATTAGTGGGGGCTTCCCATGTGTCGACTAGTCGTGTTTGTACCTGCCCTTCTTGATCCAAGGACCGTAGCGAGTGTGAGTGTACGTAGGTTTTACGTACGTGCCCTTCAATCCGAGGACGGTGAAAAGTAATTTAATAGTAATGATAGTACGAGTAATTATTCAATCCCATTCCCGACCCACCGGGAATCCCATGCCTTAAGAGTGTGAACTCACCTCGGTTGCTCGGTTTGACTCTCAAAAGTAGCTAACAGTCAAGGTCGGTCAATCACGTCCTAGTACGATTACCACTTAGTTTATTAGTGACTTCAAATAGAACACAAAGTTCCTACACGTATCTATCACATAACAAGCATCACTTTAACGGTTTATGCCCATATAAGTTTCCCATCCATTCCCCACTCATAAACAAACATACGATGATGCACATAACACATATAACACGTTATATCATTCACAGATAACATACCCGACATTTAGACACGCAAATCACAACCTATGTCATTTCAGCATTAATATTCAAAACCGGGCTGTTTTCGGACATTTTAATAAAATAGTTAACTTATTCCAAAAATTCCCAAATTTTTACAGAATGTCTTAAACATTCCAAATTGTATTGTGTAAAAATGTCGGGGTCCAGTTCGTTATCAGTGATTTATAGAAAATCGTTTACCGGTACTGCAATCAGATTTACTACATTCTGATTGCAGTTTACGGAATAATTCGTCTAAAATTCCTCAGAAGTCCATTTGACAGAATTCCAATTCGAGGGTCACAAATACATCAGTGACCAGCTATGGTATGAATTTTAGGGGCTGGTTCAATTCAGGTTTCAAGTTACGACCGAAAACGTACAGCCCATTTTACTGCAGTAAAAATCAGCCTTAGCTGCTGTCACGAAAACAGACTTTTAAAATAGTAAACGACCTCAAAAAAATACGATTCCAGCGCCATTTTCTTCGTTTTTCGAAAAGACACGATTTAGGCTTCAGAATTTCCGTTTTTCGATTTGTTAAAGTCTGTTTACAGCCTGTTGAAGGCGGCTGAAAAAGTACATCAGAATGTTATTTCGCGGTTTAAACACTACTAAATCGCATCAACGAGTGTCCGAACAATGGATTTAACAAGAAACCAACAATCAAACATCAAGTATGATTTAACCAACCCTCAAACGGACAAGATTTCCGCTTCATGTTTCAGACATAAATAACTTTATGTAACTTTTAAAATCTTTACTTTTGTTTAACATCTTTTAATCTTTTTGATCTTTAGTGATTTAAACAACAACACATCATACTACAAATCATAAATTTGAACAAGATGAACCAAGGCAAAATGAGACTTACTACTAGCCTCTAGCTAGGGATGAAATCTAGTGAAGAAATGTGATGAGAAAAGATGAAGAAAAGCTAGAGACAAGTTCCTTTGAAATCCCCTCAAGTTGCAACCTCCATTGATGGACTTCAAGCTTTGTATGGAATATGTAAATGAAGAAGATGATTGTGTAAAGGTGATGGTGGTGGATTCGGTTGTAGTGAACCGAATAGAGAGAGAGAGGGGTGAAGTGAAATGTGTAATCTTGAGAGAATGATGGCAATCCTAAGAACCATACCCTTTATGATTACCTTGCATCCTTTAGATACTTACACAAGCAAGAAATCACATAAACAATTAGATATAATCTTATGAAGGATGTGGAGCATGGGAGTAGTGATATGGTGGGTCCATCAAGAACCAAGAATTCGGTTGGGGGGGGGGGGGTCTTAATGTAAAATTTGTGACTAGAATGTAAACATGAGTTATATTTCTAGTAATATATTCATGTATGTTAGTTTGATGATTTATAACGGGTGTTATGATAGACGGGGACCATGACTAGCTCAAAATAATTAAATAATGTGTTTGACAAATATTTGGTGTCCCGGGTAATGTCCGGTTGTTCGGTCAGATACTGTTCCGTTAAATTGTTTAATTGTTCCGTAAGGCGTCTTACTTATATATTTTTGTAACGCAATTTATTCCTAACACATAGGAAAACATACCGGACTATTTAGTAATTTTTCTGTATACTACTAGTATGCTAACACGCACATGTAAGTATAACACAGTAATCCGAGAGCAGTTAAATAATTTAGCACAATCATCAAGCACTTTAATTATCATTAAATAAATTGTACGGATTACATGAAATTTTGAGGGTTGTCACATTCTCCCCCTGTTAAGAGAATTTCGTCCCGAAATTTAGCGCGTGGTTACTGAGGAAGCTAGTTAAGTTGCGTTGTTTTTCCTGATTTTCCTAGGGTGTCACATCATCCCCCCGTTGATTTGGAATTTCGTCCCAAAATTCTGCAGTAGCTTCATCCTCAGTAGTGGTTGCGTTTTTCTTAAACAGTTGGGGATACTTGAGTTTCATTTGGTCTTCTCGTTCCCAGGTATACTCTGGGCCACGACGAGCATTCCAACGAACTCGGACCAGAGGTATCCTGGTACGCTTGAGGATCTTAACATCTCGATCCGTAATCTCTACTGGTTCCTCGACGAATCGCAGCTGGTCGTCGATTGTGAGTTCCTTGAGAGGAACTATGAGGGTCTCATCTGACAGACACTTCTTCAGATTCGACACATGGAAAACATCGTGAACTCCACCGAGTTCTTCAGGTAGATTCAACCTGTAGGCGACTTTGCCAATTTTCTCGGTGATTTCGAATGGTCTGACATAACGCAGATTGAGCTTGCCTCTTTTTCCAAAACGGACTACACCTTTCCAAGGTGAGACTTTGAGTAGCACTCGATCCCCAACCTGGAACTCGAGTGGTTTTCTTTCCTTATCAACATAGCTTTTCTGACGGTCACGAGCTGCCGCCATTCGTTGCCGTATCTGAGCAATTCTCTCGGTTGTATCTACTACAAGTTCTGGGCCAGTGATTTGACTATCACCAACTTCTGCCCAACAAAGAGGCGATCGACATTTGCGTCCGTACAATGCCTCGAACGGAGCGGCTTGGATGCTGGTGTGGTAGCTGTTGTTGTACGAAAACTCCACTAGCGGGAGATGCTTTTCCCAGCCATTACCAAAGTCGATTACGCATGCCCTAAGCATGTCTTCAAGGGTCTGGATGGTGCGTTCAGATTACCCATCCGTCTGTGGATGATATGCCGTGCTCATGTCTAATCGAGAGCCAAAGGACTTGTGCATAGCTTGCCACAATTCGGATGTAAAACGTGGGTCACGATCAGAGATGATGGAGGTTGGCACTCCGTGCCTTGATACCACTTCCTTTAGATTGATGTCTGCTAGAGTAGAAAACTTATCCGTTTCTTTGATAGCCAGAAAATGTGCAGACTTGGTCAGTCGATCAACGAATACCCAAATGGTATCATTTCCGCGTTGAGATCTAGGCAGACCAGTAACGAAATCCATGGAAATTTGCTCCCATTTCCATTGCGGTATCTCTGGTTGTTGGAGTAGGCCTGATGGTTTCTGATATTCAGTCTTGACTCTCGCACAAGTCAAGCACATACTGACGTAGGTTGCTATGTGAGCTTTCATGCCAGGCCACCAATACGTAGTCTTGAGGTCGTGGTACATTTTATCCGAACTAGGATGTACCGAATAACGAGACTTATGTTCTTTATCCATCACAAGCTCGCGTAGGTCTCCATACAGTGGAACCCAGATGCGTCCGTTAACATAGTAGGCGCCGTCTTCCTTTCGTTCTAGGCGCTGCCTCGATCCTCGTAAGGATTCAGCTCTGATGTTCTCCGCTTTCAATGCTTCAACCTGAGCATCGCGAATCTGAGCGGGAAGGTTGGATTGGATGGTAAGCTGTAACGCACATACACGCTTAGGTATAGTATCCTTTCGACTGAGGGCGTCAGCCACAACATTGGCTTTGCCCGGATGGTACTTGATAGCGCATTCATAATCATTCAAGAGCTCGACCCATCGGCGTTGTCACATGTTTAACTCCTTTTGCTTGAAGATATGCTCGAGACTCCTGTGATCGGTGTAAATGGTGCACTTGGTACCGTACAGGTAATGTCTCCATATCTTAAGCGCGAAAACAACTGCTCCCAATTCCAAGTCGTGCATAGTGTAATTCCTTTCGTGAACTTTAAGTTGGCGCGATGCGTAAGCAATGACATTGTCACGTTGCATCAATACGCAACCCAGTCCTTGTATGGATGCGTCGCAATAAACCACAAAGTCATCTGTGCCTTCAGGCAATGAGAGAATAGGCGCGCTACAAAGTCTATCTTCCAAGTGCTGAAATGCAGACTCCTGTGCATCACCCCAATGATAGGTGACACCCTTCTGAGTCAGTGAAGTGAGAGGTTGCGCAATATCCTGCCAAACCCAAGAATTGGCGGATTTCTGTTGGTGTACGGGGTGCAGGCCAGTTCCTGATCGAATCAACCTTGGATGGATCCACATGAATTCCATCCTTGTTTACCACATGGCCTAGAAAGTGGACTTCGCGAAGCCAGAAGTCACATTTCGAAAACTTGGCATACAACTGCTCTTTTCGAAGAAGTTCCAGCATAAGTCGTAGATGTTGTTCGTGTTCCTCCTGACTCTTAGAATAGATCAGGATGTCGTCGATGAATACAATGACAAACTTATCCAGGTAAGGCTTGCGCACTCGGTTCATGAGATCCATGAAGACCGCTGGTGCATTCGTCAACCCGAAAGGCATAACCAGAAACTCGTAATGGCCGTAGCGAGTTCTGAATGCTGTTTTGGAGACGTCTTCCAGTCGGACTCTCAGCTGATGGTATCCCGATCTCAAATCAATCTTGGAGTAATAGCTCGACCCTTGCAACTGGTCGAATAAGTCATCAATGCGCGGGAGAGGATAACGATTCTTTACGGTCACCTTATTGAGTTCATGGTAGTCGATGCACATTCTGAAGGTACCGTCTTTCTTCCTTACGAATAACACTGAAGCTCCCCAGGGCGAAGAGCTAGGATGAATAAAACCTTTTTCCAAAGTTCTTGTAATTGCTTGGACAGTTCTTCCAGTTCGGTTGGGGCTAAGCGATGAGGTGCTTGAGCTATGGGCGCTGCTCCAGGAGCTAGCTCGATTTGGAATTCGACTCGTCGATGAGGCGGAAGACCAGGTAATTTCTCAGGAAATACCTCAGGAAAATCGCGCACTATAGGAATGTCTTAAATTTTCTTCTCTTCCGTTGATGTGTCAGTAACGAGCGCTAGAATGGCAGTGTGGCCCTTATGCAAACACTTCTGGGATTTTAAGGAAAGAGATAATACCTACAACAGCACCACTCTTATCACCCTGAATCACCAGAGGTTCTTCATCAGAACGAGGAATGCGGACGATTTTCTCCTTGCAAACAATCTCCGCTTTATGATGAGATAGCCAATCCGTCCCAATAACGACATCGATACTACCAAGTGTGATAGGGATGAGATCGATAGAGAAAGTCTGACCAGCTAAGACGAGGTTACAACCTTTAACTATGTGTGTGGCCTCGAGACTTTTACCGTTTGCTAGCTCTACCGTGTGTTTGGCGGTCAAAAGTGTTGGGGGTGCGCTTAAGCATTTGACTAACTTTTAAGGACACATAGCTAGTATCGGCACCCGAATCGAATAAAACAGTAACAAAGAAATCATTTAGAAGAAACTTACCCATCACAACGTTGGGATCGTTCCTTGCGTCAGCCTGACCAATCACGAAGGTGCGACCTTTGCCGTTATTGTTACCCCCGTTTTTGCCTCCATTGTTGTTCTCATTTCCTTGGTTGTTGTTCTGATTCTGATTCAACTGAGGACAGTGCCTCTTGAAGTGACCCTCAGCACCGCACTGGAAGCATCCCTTATTACCTTGCTGGTGTTGCTGTTGGTTTTGGGGAGTTTGTGGCCGCTGTTGTCGGTTCTGCTTCGCAGGACGTAAGCTTCGGCAATCTTTGACTTCATGTCCCAACTTGCTACATCTCTGACAACGACCCTTGTTGCACGGCCTGCTGTGGTGCAAACTACATCGATTGCACTTTGGGTGATTTCCCCTGTATCTACCCTGACCTTGGTTTCCAAAAGGCTGCTGACTGGGGTTCCTATGTTCATCTGTCTTTCGCTGCTGGGACTGAGACTGAACTGGAGTAGAACCCTCGCCCGAATTTCCATCCCACTTGCGCTTGTTGTTACTGGGAGCATCAGTAGTAGCAGCGTTAATACGCTTGGGCAGCTTGCCCTCTTCCACCGCCTGATTGGTGAGCTGGTGTGCCAAACGAATGACTTGCTGGATTGTGGGAAGGTTGGCCGTACTTACAGACCCTTGGATTTCTGGGACTAAGCCTCTGAGGTATAGCTTGATTCGCCTAGATATGGGTTGTGACATATTAGGACATAAGGCAGCCAAGTCGTTGGACCTCTTTGTGTATGCCTCAATCTCTGATCCTTCCATCTTCAAACCATAATACTCTATCTCAAGTTTCAGTATGTTGTCCAGGTGGTAGAACTCTTCCTTAATCCAATCCTTGAAGTCGCTCCAGAGGGTGGCATTTGCGTCTGCCAACCCGAGCATCTGAACCTGTGCGTTCCACCAAGAATACGCTTTCCCTTGCAACATGCCAGTAGCGTACTCCACTCGTTTGTTGGTAGGGCTTTCACTCTCTTCGAATGTAAATTCGATTCTTCGGATCCAGTGTAGAAGGCCGATTGTCCCTTCAGTGCCGTCGAAAGTGGGAGGTTTGCATTCTAGGAACGCCTTGAAGGTGCCCATGCGTGTTTGAAGGTGCATGGGTTGACTCCCTGTTTGGGTTGCTAAGGCTTCAGCAATCCGTTCGTTAATCAAGGTCGTCAGCTGACCCTGGGTCATGTCGAGACGTCCACTCATGATCTTCATATAGAAGGAACACACGTAAGAAGGTGTCGCAAGGTGCGTAAGTGTGGGATGACAGAAGAGAGTAAGCACACAAGGTTCAAATAGCAGTTATTACACTAGCTAATGCATACTATGATCAAATGTGCTACTAGCAGGTAGGTAATACAAACATAAACCATATTATCTATAATGTCGAGTCTTGCACGTGGAGCGAAGCGTCGTTGTGGATCATTGAGCATTGTACAGGTTATAGTCTGGTTTTAACAAAAGCTTTTTCCCCGTATTAAAACCAAGTTCACTATAACCAATGGCTCTGATACCAATCTGTCACACCCCCAAAAACCACCATGCGGAGCGTTACCGCTTGGAGGCGTGACGTGACCAGGATCAAGCCACCAATCATATTGAACAAGCATGTAAGTAGTTTGTAAAATCCAACACAATACAATTGGTGTCTAAGCAAAACATAGTTTAAGTTACAAGCGGAAGCATAAAGTTTAAAACCAAATCATAAGTTTAAACGTTTCAAATGTTTAGCATGGTACACAGTTGTCCATGTCCCACAACGACTCTTCCTACTCCGATGCAAGCTCCATAGATGCCTAACGACCTGCAAGGCATGTAACAACGAGTCAACAACAAAGTTGAGTGAATTCACAGTTGGTTGTTTAGTTATAGTGTTCGTGAATCATTTGTTTATTTCGTAAACCAAGTATCTTATTTATCTGTATCGCGGTTTCCCAAACATGTTTGCGATGATTAGTGGCCGGATCGCGGTTTCCAAAACATGTGTGCGATGATTAGTGGCCGTATCGCGGTTTCCCAAACATGTGTGCGAAGATTAGTGGGGGCTTCCCATGTGTCGACTAGTCGTGTTTGTACCTGCCCTTCTTGATCCAAGGACCGTAGCGAGTGTGAGTGTACGTAGGTTTTACGTACGTGCCCTTCAATCCGAGGACGGTGAAAAGTAATTTAATAGTAATGATAGTACGAGTAATTATTCAATCCCATTCCCGACCCACCGGGAATCCCATGCCTTAAGAGTGTGAACTCACCTCGGTTGCTCGGTTTGACTCTCAAAAGTAGCTAACAGTCAAGGTCGGTCAATCACGTCCTAGTACGATTACCACTTAGTTTATTAGTGACTTCAAATAGAACACAAAGTTCCTACACGTATCTATCACATAACAAGCATCACTTTAACGGTTTATGCCCATATAAGTTTCCCATCCATTCCCCACTCATAAACAAACATACGATGATGCACATAACACATATAACACGTTATATCATTCACAGATAACATACCCGACATTTAGACACGCAAATCACAACCTATGTCATTTCAGCATTAATATTCAAAACCGGGCTGTTTTCGGACATTTTAATAAAATAGTTAACTTATTCCAAAAATTCCCAAATTTTTACAGAATGTCTTAAACATTCCAAATTGTATTGTGTAAAAATGTCGGCGTCCAGTTCGTTATCAGTGATTTATAGAAAATCGTTTACCGGTACTGCAATCAGATTTACTACATTCTGATTGCAGTTTACGGAATAATTCGTCTAAAATTCCTCAGAAGTCCATTTGACAGAATTCCAATTCGAGGGTCACAAATACATCAGTGACCAGCTATGGTATGAATTTTAGGGGCTGGTTCAATTCAGGTTTCAAGTTACGACCGAAAACGTACAGCCCATTTTACTGCAGTAAAAATCAGCCTTAGCTGCTGTCACGAAAACAGACTTTTAAAATAGTAAACGACCTCAAAAAAATACGATTCCAGCGCCATTTTCTTCGTTTTTCGAAAAGACACGATTTAGTCTTCAGAATTTCCGTTTTTCGATTTGTTAAAGTCTGTTTACAGCCTGTTGAAGGCGGCTGAAAAAGTACATCAGAATGTTATTTCGCGGTTTAAACACTACTAAATCGCATCAACGAGTGTCCGAACAATGGATTTAACAAGAAACCAACAATCAAACATCAAGTATGATTTAACCAACCCTCAAACGGACAAGATTTCCGCTTCATGTTTCAGACATAAATAACTTTATGTAACTTTTATAATCTTTACTTTTGTTTAACATCTTTTAATCTTTTTGATCTTTAGTGATTTAAACAACAACACATCATACTACAAATCATAAATTTGAACAAGATGAACCAAGGCAAAATGAGACTTACTACTAGCCTCTAGCTAGGGATGAAATCTAGTGAAGAAATGTGATGAGAAAAGATGAAGAAAAGCTAGAAACAAGTTCCTTTGAAATCCCCTCAAGTTGCAACCTCCATTGATGGACTTCAAGCTTTGTATGGAATATGTAAATGAAGAAGATGATTGTGTAAAGGTGATGGTGGTGGATTTGGTTGTAGTGAACCGAATGGAGAGAGAGAGAGGGGTGAAGTGAAATGTGTAATCTTGAGAGAATGATGGCAATCCTAAGAACCATACCCTTTATGATTACCTTGCATCCTTTAGATACTTACACAAGCAAGAAATCACATAAACAATTAGATATAATCTTATGAAGGATGTGGAGCATGGGAGTAGTGATATGGTGGGTCCATCAAGAACCAAGAATTCGGTTGGGGGGGGGGGTCTTAATGTAAAATTTGTGACTAGAATGTAAACATGAGTTATATTTCTAGTAATATATTCATGTATGTTAGTTTGATGATTTATAACGGGTGTTATGATAGACGGGGACCATGACTAGCTCAAAATAATTAAATAATGTGTTTGACAAATATTTGGTGTCCCGGGTAATGTCCGGTTGTTCGGTCAGATACTGTTCCGTTAAATTGTTTAATTGTTCCGTAAGGCGTCTTACTTATATATTTTTGTAACGCAATTTATTCCTAACACATAGGAAAACATACCGGACTATTTAGTAATTTTTCTGTATACTACTAGTATGCTAACACGCACATGTAAGTATAACACAGTAATCCGAGAGCAGTTAAATAATTTAGCACAATCATCAAGCACTTTAATTATCATTAAATAAATTGTACGGATTACATGAAATTTTGAGGGTTGTCACAAGTTATTCTCGAACAGGTGGGTACATTAATATACATACGCACCGGCAGGTGTATGCCTACACCCCGTGCTTAAGTCGTGGCCATTTCAATGAATGAGCCGAGGATATCCAGGACATGGTCATTAACCCCCCAAAGGCTTAGAATAAAAAAAAAAGATTAAACGGTTTATCTCAATAATTTAACCTTCATACGATTAAAATTTCAATACCCGACCAAGCTGTATTTTATATACCATACCCTAAGCCCGTATAAGGGAAAATAAGTTAAAAGTATTTACCTGAGCAAATTATACAAATTTATCCCAGCCGTAGAAATCAGCAAGTGCAGTTATCTTTTACTGGGCTCCTAAATCTGGAACGAAGGTTTTAATAACCTATTAGATTCCTAACGGGTCTTACTTAAGTTTAAACTTAGACCGGTTAGTTTTAAAGAAAGGTATACGGTTCAAAACGCAAGATTAAGCAAAGACCGGATTAGAATGTGATTTAGACCAGACAAGTATGAAGACTTGTATAATATGGGTAAACTAACCACATTCTGGATTTTGAAGTGAAAATGATAAGGTTTGACCCGTTTCGGTTAATTTATGCAAACTAGTTACATAAACCGCACCGAACGCGATAAATGCATAACGGGTAACCAAATGAGTCATGAGCAGGTTTTCTAAGTTAATATGCCTTAAATATGTTGTGATATCAGTAGGATACCTTCCATTATGCCCAAAACGAATATAAAATCAATTTAAGCCCCGTAGGGGTATTTTGGTCATTTTAAGGATTATAAAAGAGGTTAAATATTAATCTGAGGTTCTGGTCTTAAATGATCAGTAAAAAAATTTATTTTTGCAAGTCATATCAATAAGGTATTGCATATATGTGAAATTTATCATTTATAACCAAACTATGCACCGTAGGGGCATTTTGGTAATTTCACATAAGCCTTAAAGGTCAAAATTGGAAATCTGAGTTCAAAAATTTTTCTTACTATTAAAGTATAAAAATTTACTCAAAACATCAGTAGGTATTAAGTCTTATATGCCAAAAATAGTTTTAACCCATACTATGCGTTTAAAACGCGTAAAAGTCGGTTTTAAGCGATTTTTAGGTTTTATAAGGAAATCTGAGTTTTCGATCTGTTTATAAAGTTCAAAATATTTTATTTATCATATAAAATCAGTATCAAAAGATTTGGTATCAATATGTTATGTAAAACTCATTTTATTAGCAAAAAGGGTATAACCGACAATTACCGAATCAAAGCAAGAACCCTATGCCATGATCAGTTTAAAAATAAATAAAAATCTTCAAAAATCCCAAAATATTATATTACATCACTGGGTAAAAAGGTTGGTGTCAAAATTTGGGTTTAGATAGGCTATATGCTAATAATGCCGTTTAATAAATAAAAAGTTTTCAAATTACAATATCGAGCATAACTCCTAATTTAGACCTCAAACTGATGTCAAATTTTTAGGACATGTTTACAAATCAGTATTAAAGGTTTTTGTCCTCTCACATTTTCAAAAATCTTGTTTTAAGGTCAAAAGGGCATAATGGTCAATATTTAAGCAATTAACGGAAACATGCAAATGAATCGGATAACTTAGGAACCAAGTTGTATAACCTCAGAGGGTTATACTAACCTATAACCTGGTCCTAATGGAACTCTAAGGCATATCTAAACTAAGCTAAATCGGGTCAGAACTGAAAGTCAACGCAAAAGTCTATTTTTGCGACTTTCGGTTCCGAACCGAGCCTAAACTCAAAATTGTCGGGTTGAACATGCTTAGACATGTTCTTATATTAATTACCAAGTTATATAGGTGTTAAAACAGGTTTCATAGCTTCTACATTGTTAATTATGAGTTTATTTGCAAAATAGCTTTCTATTGACTTTTTAATATTATGACCCGACAATTGACCTAGTTAGAGTGGAAATCAGAGGGTGCCCTTTTAAGGGTTTATTACCCACATAATTACCAACTCATAGCCACTTTCAATTCGAAAAATGGCTGGACCATTAGTGATTAATCACTAAGTCAAAGCTTAATTACGACGGCTTTGAGTTTTGGTCATTAGACTAATAAAACTTGAATTAGGAAGGCTAAGAATGCTTACAAAGGCTCTTAGCACCAAAATGAAACTTAGGGAATCTTGCTTGAAGTCCAGAGAGCTCCAGAGAATAAGTTTAGAATGATTTTGTGAATGAGTAAGTTCATGGTTGCAACA
Organism: Helianthus tuberosus; assembly: GCA_030545235.1. Taxonomy (NCBI): domain Eukaryota; kingdom Viridiplantae; phylum Streptophyta; class Magnoliopsida; order Asterales; family Asteraceae; genus Helianthus; species Helianthus tuberosus. The sequence goes on along the minus strand of CM060411.1, from coordinate 217,026,515 downwards.
TAAGGTCCTTATATAGTGATTTAGATGCAACAAGATTACTCCACACAAGTCTACAAGTGTTTCTTGATCATCCCAGGTGTCCCCTATGCATGAAATACCACTGGTGTAGTCCCTGAATTCGAAAACCATGCATCTAAGGCGGTGGAACAGGCTGAATAGGCACATGTCAACATTTTTGGGAGCTGGCAACTTTTAGGCGGCCCGCGTAAGATAAAGGGAAGTCTTACGCGGCCGGTATGAATGTCAAATCCGGTCAACAAGTTTTCAGACTTTTCATTTTTGGTCCGTGGTCCTTCTAAACATGTGTTAACTTTCATTTATTGTACTTTTAACCCTCAAACTTGACTTTTAAGGACTCTAAGTCATAAACAAACTTCGTTAAGCTCCCGGTTAGTTATACGATCACTGAAAAGTCCTGAATTTCAATGTTGACGCTTTTAACCCCTTATTTACGAATGTTAACGTATTTTCCTCATACGATATCGAAACCTTGTGAAATTTTTATCACTTATTATCGGGAGCATAATTAATCATTACAAAGCTTCGGGTTCGTTAAAAGGCCACTCAGAGGTATAATTTAAACATGTTGACACATTTAACCCTTGCGGCTTGCAAACTTTCACTCTCTTCCACAAACGGTTTCATACTATTCATGATTCATTTTTGTTTAAGGGTATAAACATCGTGTAGGGTTGTTGAAAGGTACAATTATCAAATGTTGACACTTTGAACCCTTCTACACACATACTTTCTTTGTTTGTCAACTTTAGTCCCTCTGAAATAATTCCTTACATGTTTAAAGTCCATAACACGTGTCTTTATAACATTGGTCGTGATTTTACGAGGTGTTACAGTTGACCTGTAATGCACCAATCTTCTTGGATACCCAACAGGAGTTCTAGAAAAATGCAAAACTTGAAACTAAGGACAAAAAGCCCTTAGTTATTACTTCGTCAATAAAGGGAATTCCAGTTACCATCGCACCTCAAACCATTTTAGAGGTTTTTGAAATCAATGATCTTGAAGGTAAAAACTCTTTTCCAAAAATAGAGTACCAAACTGATTTCATTAAGAGAGGGTATGAAGAGGAAATGAAAAAGAACACTTTACAAAAGGGCAGTTTTCCACCTGCCACGGGGTTTTTATTTCATACCCTCCTCATGTGTGTGTCAAATAAAACAACTGCTTTCAATGAGATACCATTGAAAATCCAATACCTGGGGTATGCTATAATGAATGAAGAAAATTTTAACTACTCCCAGGAGATTTTCAAAGATATGGTCAAGAATGTTAATAACAAATCATTTTTATTATTTCCAAAATTTTTAAGTTTTTATTTTCAAAAGAAATTTTCAAAAGATAATGCCCATGTGTTTATCCTTGGAAATCCTTTTCAAATAAACAGCCTAACTTCTGAAACATTCACAAGGCTGTCAAAACCTTCAAAAACACAAACAGAGGTATAATTTAAAGCTTCGGGTTCGTTAAAGGGTCAATCAGAGGTATAATTTAAACATGTTGACACATTTAACCCTTGCGGCTTGCAAACTTTCACTCTCTTCTACAAACGGTTTCATACTATTCATGATTCATTCGTTTAAGGGTATAAACATCGTGTAGGGTTGTTGAAAGGTACAATTATCAAATGTTGACACTTTGAATCCTTCTACACACATACTTTCTTTGTTTGTCAACTTTAGTCCCTCTGAAATAATTCCTTGCATGTTTAAAGTCCATGACACGTGTCTTTATAACATTGGTCGTGATTTTACGAGGTGTTACATCCTCAGCCCCTTAAAAGAAATCTCGACCTCGAGATTTACTGAAATAAATTAGGGTACTTCTGTTTCATTGTGGACTCTACCTCCCACGTATACTCTGGGCCTCTTCGGGCATCCCATTTAACCTTAACAATCGGTACGTGCTTCTTCCGAAGTTTCTTAACCTGTCGATCCTCGATCGACAAAGGTTTTTCAACAAATTTTAAGCTATCATCTATATGCACATCCGTATGTGGCATGACTAGTGATTCATCAGCTAGACATTTCTTCAGATTGCAGATGTGAAATACATTATGAATTCCACTGAGTTCTTCAGGCAGGTTTAACTTGTAAGCCACTGTTCCGACACAAAGGTTATACCCGTGACAACACAAAATTCACCAATAACCACTGCTGCTAGTTCCTCACAGCAGTTGGAAGAAAGACCTCAACCTGAGCCTCAAACTCCTCCTGCATCTTCTCAAAAGGATCAGGTTCTATCCACAGTGACACCACATTATGAAGCTCTCGAATCACTTGGTTCCATCTTCCACAGCCCTCCTCCCGGGGCAAATTCTCTTTCTATCCCTATCCTCACTGCACAACTCCCACCATCAATGATACCTCTGTTGGATGCACTTGATATAGCCCAGACACAAATCAGTTCTTCTCAATCACCTGTCACTGAGAATATACCACAACAAGTGACTGGGTCTGGTATCTCTATCTTTGCTAACCCATCAACAGTTGAGGAGGCTACACTGCAGGAATTACATGTAATTTATGCCAGTAGTTCAAGTGGAGCAGCAACTACAGGTGTTGAATCCACTGATTTGCACCTGGCCAGTTGTTTTATTACTCAGACTCCCTTGAAGGCAATTTCTTCTTTGGGAACCATAGTGTCTACTGGTGTGTTACCATTATACACTGGTGACCTTAAAATGGTAACCTCTGTTGAAGAAAGAAGTCCCCAGTACCGAGAACAAGGGGCATCACTGGATGAGTTTTGGGAAACTCTCCCAAAGTCAACTGCTGATACAGCCACTGCCAGTGGGAAATCAGATGTTCCTATTAACTTAGGTGATGGTTTAAAATATAAAGAATTGACGGAGAGGGTTGATAAAATTGAAACCTCTTTTGCAGATATAAAAAATATATTGCAACAGTTGTTACAAGCTCAAAAGGCTACATCCACTGCTGCAACACCTGCCCCATTCCCCACTGAGCTATGGCATTTATTTCAACCTATGCTTCATCAACAAAGGCAACATGCTGATAAACAACATGAAATTCAACTCCAAATATTCAGAAACATGATGGAAGCTAGGTACAAGGATACACAAGCTGATATCAAGGAAATCAAGGCACATTTGCTTCAAACCACTGGCATTTCTCCTCCTACAGTTGTTTTTGTTGAAAACCCTGATGATGCCAAAAAGGGGGAGAAAGGTAAAAAGGGAAATGAAGGTTTATATCTGCCACCAGATCCAATGTCTAAACTTCTGGTAGAAATCCCAAGGCCAGATGGATCAAAGAAGGTTGATAAGACTCTAAATGCCTTTGCTAAAGAAAAAGCAAGGTTAAAAGAGAAAATGGAAAGAAAGGGAGAGAAAAGATTTGAGCAAGAGAAGAAAGTTTTGATGGAAAAGGAAGAGCAGGGTACTTCTAAACCCAAGGAAGAGCAGGAACTCTCTTAACCTAAAAGAAGACAGCCTACTAGAAAAGTAAGGCAACCCAAAACCACACCTTCTAAAACCACAAAACATATTCCTCAAATCCCCAAAACTTCCTCACATCAAACCTCCAAACCAACAGATGTTAAGACACTTGTTGTATCAACAGGTGTTGGTACTTCAGTAGTTTCAACATATGTTAACCCAACAACTGCCATCACTACTACAATCCACTCTCAATCCACTGCCATACCAAAAACAACATCACCACCACAAAAATCACCTGCCAAAAAGCAGAAGACAACAGTTGACACATCAACTGTTGTAATGACAACAGTGGTTGAAACACCAGTTGTTTCAACAACTGTTAGTCAATCACCCATCACTTCAAACATCTCTTCACAAGCCATTGTTCTTTAGTTCCAAAAACTCAAACAAAAACACCTTCTCCTAAAAAGGTGTATACAAGAAAAAGAAAATTTCAGGTGCATGATGATGACATACCAGCACCTGTTCCCATTTCATCTGCCCCTTACAATGTCACCAAACCTCCACCATTCATTCCTCCAACATTGCTCAACCCAATCAAAGATCCAATAGCTCTTCAAGGATAAGACCCTGCTGATGTTATACCAGTAGCTTCCAGCTATCCACTAGAACTGCATGCAGTAAGGAATGAAATGAGGCAGTTCTACACAGTGGATGATCCTTCAAAAAGGAAATTCCCTTCTCTAATTAGTTATAGAGATCCAGCCAACATGAATGAGTATTTAAAATTCAAAGCAAGGCAAGCTGAATCCAGAGCTAGACTTGAATGTCAAGGGAAAAGTGACAATGAAATCTCAACTCATATGCAGTTCTTGCTTACCAAAGTTAAACAGTTGGAAGACTATGCTAGAGATTTGAGTAAAGAAATGTCAAATTTACCTCCAGAAGTTGGCCTACAAAAGGATCTAAGAAAAGACATTCTGGCACTAATCATGAGTGAAAAGTTTTATCCTGCCAAAGAAGAACAATTCCAAGATTGGCCACTTGTTACTCTCAAGACAGAACTCAATAGAATTGAAAGAATAAAAAGAGATCCAGGCATGAAAAGGTCAGCACCAAACTAGAGTAAATACAAAAAGGCCATTGATGATCTTACCTTGGAGTATAAAAGGAAGAAGCAAGAGTTGGTTGATGCAAAGGTTGGAACTGCCAAGGCCATAGCAAAATAGACAAGGCAGTACACTGATAAGGCTTATGAGAGGCTGAGAAATAGGAGAGAAACAGATCCTACCCTTCCAAAGAAGCCTGATTACAAAACCACTGATAAGCCAAAGCAGCAGGTCCACACTTCTGAACCACTGTTCACATCATCAGATACCTCTGTCATTGTGGTAAACGAAAGAAAGAGGCAAAAGCTGACTGATGCAGAAGAAAAAGAACAAGAGGTTGTGTATTTTAAAGAGGCTATCAAGAGAATGTCACTAGAATATGATAGCTCAGCAAAGCTTCAAAATATAGCCAATAAAGTTTTGAGCAAGCCTCCATCTCCAAACTCATCTAAAATAAAAACTCTCCCAAGAAACCCATTGGATTCAAAGATACTAAAGTGGAAGTATGATCAAAAGACCCAAGTATTGACTCTGCTCAAATCCAATGGTGAGGTGAAGCATATATCAAGGGAACAAGCACTGGGCCTGGGTGTTGAAGATCTACAAGATCTCCTTGAGCTTACACTGTGCAAGGATGAGAATGATTCAGATTCCATGGACTTTGAATTACAATTCAAAGGACAAGTCAAGGAATTATTGATGAGGCAATAAAAATCCAAAATAATGAAGAGTTTTGGCATCATCTGTTCCAGGGGGAGATTGTTGGGATTGAACCCTACCAAAGGAACAGTTGATTAAAGCCAAAACTGGATCAGATTAGTGGATTCAAAATAAGCAGTTGTTTGCGTCAGTTTTTTCCCCTTGAATGTGGCCTAACATCTGATGACTTCTAAGTATTGCCCTTCACAAACAACTGCTGATCATTAAAGACTGTTGAAGACAAAGCACTGATGCTCAATCTGCTGATATGGTTCAAGTACTGCTGAAGATATAAAGCACTGCTAGGAGTATAACAGTGGAATGAGAAGCAGTAGTTTTCTTTGTATCTTGTATTTCATTTGTAATCAGTAGTTTAGTCTAGCAGTGTTTGTATAGATCAGTTGTTAGAGGTTGTTAGGAGGTTAGAAGTCACTTTCATGGTGACGTCAGCAAAGATGCCACAGTGGTTTGTTCTGTACTATAACTCTTCACCACAAAGTCATTCTGTATGAACATTCACTGTGAGCTCAGGCGGAGGGGGAGATTGTATGCATGCATGCAGTGTAATTGAAGATTGTAATAAATATAATCATTCAATTTCATGTTAAACATGTTCTGCTTAAAACAATTCTCTTTTTGATTATGTTGAAAGTTTATTCATCTATTTCCGCTGCAATTATTTCTTATTCATCTTCATTTTAGTTAAACAAACACAATCATATCAAACTCAGATCCTAACACATCTTTCACTCATGTGTTTCCTTTCTTTTCCTTCACCGCTACTACAATGTGCGCCAAGAAAGCTTGGTATTCCTTGTGGAGATACTTGCTAGCCTGGACACACGACATAACTTGGAGTTTCTTCGATGCGACTTCACCGTAAACACACAATTGGTCACCATTAGTGAGCGAGAAACGAATCATCTTATCGAAGCAAATAACTTCAGCACGATTTTCACGAAGAAAATCCATGCCTATTATGACGTCAAAACTACTGAGCTGCATCAGAATAAGGTCGATAGGGAAGACGTGATTGTTGAGTTCAAGCATACAATCACGTAGAACAGAATTGACAACGACGGTTCTTCCGGTGGCAACTTCAACATCGAACGTCGAGGGGAGATGGGTGCGCTTACGACTAAGGAGCTTTTCGAATTCAAGCTATACAAAACAGTTATCGGCTCCAGTATCAAATAAAAACGAAGCATATATACCATTCACAAGGAACGTACCATTAACCACATTGTTTTCTGATTGAGCCTAGCAGGTGTTGATGTTGAAAGCACGTCCGCGGGCTGCTGGCTATTGCTGCTGTTGTTGCTGTTGTTGCTGAGGTTGCTGCTGTTGTGGCTCTTGCTTCACCACTCGGTTTGGGCACATGTTTGCGAGGTGGTTGGGATCACCACACGCAAAGCAAGCTCTAGCGTGGATCACGGGTGCAGGAGCCGCTTGTTGGCCTTGAGGAGCAGGAAGTAGAGCTTGTTGAGAAGGAGCTTGACCTTGAGTTGGAGCGAGAGCTTGACGTGGACCGGTACGGCAGTTAGCAGTGAAGTGGCCGTATGCGTTGTAGTGAACACAGAATCTGCAAGCAATTCCCACGGGATGATGATAGGTGCAAGTAGGGCAGAGCGGATGAGGACCAATATATGCACGCTTGACCGGCGGTGTAATGGTCACTGGGGCCGCTACTTGGCGGTGCTGCGGTTGCGGTTGAGCAGCGACGACTTGAAGAGGAGCGGCGGTTGTGACAGCACAATTCTTGCTACTGTTGTTGTTGTTCTTTCTCTTGCGGTGGGAGGACTAGGAAGACTGCGGTGCGGTGGCGGTGTCAGCGGTGGGAGTAGCGGTGACTTGGTGTAGATTCTTGGAGGCTTTATCAAAGTAACCAGCCCTGACTCGTTTGTCGTTAATCTCAACGGCGAGCAGGTAGGTTTCCTTAATAGTAGTCGTCTTCGCAGCTTGAACGAAATCAGCTACGCAATCCGGTAGAGCACGGATATAATTTTTGATGGTGATTTCGGGGGTAGTAAACCAGCGTTATCTCCACCATCCTGCTTGATATGCCAGAATTCGTCCTCTAGCTTTTGGAGTTCATGGGGAGGGCAGAACTCTTGCATCATGATGTCCTTCAACTCGTCCCACATCAGCCCAAATGCTGCCTCGTTCCCTCGTTTGTTTCTCTCGGCCGTCCACCAATCAAGGGCGCGGGATTGGAAGACACCGGTGGTGTTAATAGTGCGAAGGTTTTCCGGACAGCCTGTAACATCCGCCAATTTTAGAGCTATAGGAGTAGCACACCACCCGACGGGGTTTTGTTAAGTCTTATACTATACGGTCTCGATTACTTCGGTATCGAGGGATGCTATCTATTATACATAACAGTCTCGTCACCTTTGTGGTGAGGGATGCCAAATACTAAATACTAGTGGACACAAGAGTTGACATATTGTATTGCATGATAGTTTGACTTGTATACCAAATGCTATGTTGGATTGAAAATACTTTTACATACACAACACGCGTCTAAAACTTGTGTACTCGCCAATACCTTTGTATTGAACTATACTTTTAAAACATGTTGCAGGTTTAGCATTGATGCATGGAATCTAGTAGGATGCCTAGATACGCACATTAAATTTTGTATTCTTATTGTATTGTATTTCCTTATTCATGTTGTATTTGTTCAAATCTATGTAATTGATTCTTTAGGAATGAAATGAAATTTTATTATTTAAATACTTGTCACAAATAGTGTTATGAAGTCTCGAGCAATCTTCACACTTCGTCTCATCCCGATGTTTCCGCCATTGGTTGGGGTGTGACAGATTGGTATCAGAGCCATAACTATAGGAATTAGGAAAAGTAGGAATGTTTTTACCTAGTCTATAGTTTTAGAGCTTTATTCTTATATTTTACTTAAAACTACTTGCATGTTAGCTTATCTACCTCTTATTTATCCGCTTTTGATCTTTTAGACATATACATCACTTATGTGTTAATACATGACATGCTATACTTATTGTGAATACCTGTTTTATTATTTTATTCTTTACATGCCATTCTTAATATGCTTCCTTATGTGTTTATACTTGTTTGTGTACTACTTTTACTTACATTTTTCCTATGCATTTTACTCGATTATTCTAAATCCAACAACACTCATATTGTACAAACGAGATGAGTTTACCAAAATAGGCGTGAAACCCACAATTTGGTGAACGACTCTCAATCTACCTATTCTTTTTTTTTACATGAAATTACACCATTAAGTTAGGAGTGAAATCCACATCTTAATGATAATTTCAAATCCCAAATTCTAGTGGACCCTCGTCAAAGTGTCAAAATTAACTTTGGACCCGGCGAGTACCAACCACACTTAGGATACTAAATCGCCAAGTTAGGGGTAAAACCCGCACCTTGTCGACTAGTTCCACTCCTTGTATTTTCATAATTCCCGCCAAGTCTCGAGATTTCGATCGATTTGTGACATGTAGTAACTGGAAGGGTAAATACCGTTAACCGACTTGTCGGCAAGAGTATTTCACCTATTAGGCCAAAGCATGCTCCTCAAACTCGAAAGATTTTTCGACTACTTTGGTTAGTCAACGTTCCGTTTTGGAACCATCCTAAACCTTGATCAAACTTATGTTACATTATTTATTTTGTATGATGTAATCTTTCACATACGAATTTACTTTCGGTATTTTCTCCTCACACACACAACTTATTAAATCCTTTTCATACATTTATACATATGCATGGTCCCATATAATTTAAATTTGTATTCCTTATAATAACGAGTGGGAATATATCATCAAGGTAGGAGTGATTTCCTTACCTTGACAATTAAATCCACTCCCCTTTTCTTAAAAACGATCTCACCAACGAGTTAGGGGTGATTCCCTTACCTAGGTGATCGTTACCAAAACGGCTCTTCTAAATATCTTATTATGCAAACTCGATCATTTTTTATACCTAAATTATTTATCATTATTCAAAATACATACGTATACGATTTCAAAATACATTGTTTTATCAAGCGTACTTTCTATCCTACAACCTATATTCACTTAACTCATTTACACGAGATTCTTAAACATATCTTAAACGTTTTACCACACGATTTAGTTTTATACTTAAATCTTTAGTCATTTTGTCATATATATATATATATATATATATATATATAACGGTTATATAGCCGTTGCCAAACGGCTATATGCAACGGCTATATTTTCCCCCTATAAATACCCAATCAACAAATCTCATTTTATTCATAACAAAACACTCTCCCTTTTCACTCTCTTCAAGTTTTTGAAAATAATATTAAGGATGATTCATCCCGCTCTTGTGTTTGCTGGGGTGCTGATCGTAATACTGAACTACTCGATTTTTAGCCTTCCATCAGAAGAAATTGGTTCATATTTATTCTTGGAGATTTTCGTTGTCTTACCATTGTATTTTATTTGTTTGATGATAAGGGTATGATTTGTCATATTTATTGTACTCATTTCAGAAATAAAATTTTTAGGAATAAAATCATTACATTTTATGCTTATACTTATAATCGTATTTATACTTATATTCATACGTTTCATGCTTATAATTATACTCGTACTACTCGTACGTTTTATGTTTATAATCATACTTACGTGCATACTCATACTCATACTTAAACTTATACTTATACTTATGCTCATACTTTCATTCATACTCATAATCCATACAATTGTACCAATACGCGAGCGTAATCCGAGTGATTCGCTTACGTGGGTCCTATACATACTTAAGCATGGACTTGCTTACATACTACATTCTTACACATACACATTCTTAATTTTTTTTGTATACCCTAATTCATACATAACTAGTACAAGCTGTGCAGATCATGCGACGATCAATATAATCACGGGTGCACACGGGATTATAGTGATTGGCTCATGAGAACCATAGAGTGTACTACTGAGTATGATAAAACACAGAACGTAACATGAGAAATTTGGTGTTTTACAAACCTATTTTAGACCCGATACAAACTTTAACAACTCACAAATGCATTGCTAAATCCTCGATATCCGATTATCCACGACGGGACCCATTCTTAACTCATCGCTAATCAATACTTATGTCATTCTTATACTTGCATTCACTTAAATTTCGGGATGAAATTTCCTAAAGTAGGGGAGACTGTAACGCCTCGTATTTTCATATTTGTATTTTAACTTTTCGAGGCATTAATCATAATGGTAATACATTTTTTATCACATTGTTAATGGGTAAACACAAGATTTTTATAAGAAATCGAAAAACTATACAAAGAAAAATTATTAGAAAAAAATTATTTTTCTAATAAATTTTTATACAAAAGAATTTTTATTAATTTTTAGAAATTGTTTTAACATAGGTTCATTTTACAAAAAGTGCTTGTTTTAATCCATAGTATTAAAAAAAAACTGCACGTGAATAGTACCCTGCAGGGTACTATTCCTTCAGTAACTTGCCAACACGTTTTTTAGAAGAATTTTCTTACTTCTTTCACAATTTGCAGCCATTTTGACTTGTTCTAAGCCTTCACCTACCCTCTACACTATAAATACTCCTTCTTAGGCCTTCATTACACTTGCTAAACACCTTCAATTCATCACAAATCCTCTCAAAATCTTGGAAATTCAAGAACAATGCAGAATTTTCTTCAAGAACCAAAGTGTGTTTATACACACTTATCTTCACTTTTCTTCATCAAATCTTCGTCTACAAAGCTTGGATCTTCTCTAGGATTGTTTCCCTCAGTTTATCTTATCAAACTAAGGTATAACAACATCATTTCATGATCCATATTTTCTATTTTTGATAATTTAATCTTATACTTTATCTATATTCATACTAACATGCATGAAACTTATATCCTCCATACTTCTAATCAAAACCATGTTTATGACACTTATGAATGATTAATTCTCATGAGTTTAGAGGTGTGAAAACCCTCTTAACTTTCTGTTATTAATGACTAACATAACTACAAATATTAAAACCATCCAAATCTATCATAGTTCTTGTGGTGGCAAGTGTTTTGGTTTTCCAACCGAGACTACCATAATTCTTGTGATAAGATTTGTGTTTTGGTTAAGCTAATTTAATTATTATGTTGTTATTTTCCTTTCAATCCGATCATGCTTGTATTAATAAGAGATGAGTAATTTATACCGTCCTGTCATACTTGTATTGATATGTGATTCAATCCGATCATACTCATGGTGATAGGAGATGGTAAATCATACCGTCCGATCATCTTTGTATTGATATGTGATTTTGGACATTAACATAACAATCTAACTCTTGGACTTAACTTACAAGGACTTAACTTATAAACTATATATATATTCCCATACATAATATATACTTACACCTAATTCATATTTATATATTTTGCATCTTAAATTCCAATCCGAATCCACCATAAACACTCCAATACTCACATCTCCGTTTACCCCATATAGGGTGACCACGGTGTTCCAACCTTCAATTCTCAAACTCTTCACAGGATTTCCAAAGGAACTTCTTTGAGAAACCGTGAGTACACTTGACCCATTTTCCTTTTAATACACTTTGGGTGCAACATGTTTTACTATTAAACTACACTTAAACTTATTCTTATGCAATGCACAAAATAATACATTATATATGAATACTTTGATACATCTTGATGCTTGTTAATACTCATATTCCAAAAAAAAATGGAAACTTATCATCAAGATAGGGGTGATTCCCTAACCTTGATGATTAGCTCCGCTCACTTTCCAACTTCACCAATGAGCTAGGGGTGATTCCCTTACCTCAGAGGTAGTTACCAACTTTTCTTCGTTCTCAAATGATTGAACGTCCCTTTTCAAAAAAAAAGATTGGAATTTATTTCACGTGCATGCTAATATGTTATACTGGATTCGTGTTACTTGGACATTCTTTATGTGATAAACTTGTCATTAACTTCGTAAGAAGCCACACCTTAACATACACGATGGGTTGACCTGTGTATTCACATGCCAGGGATACGTTAATCTTGTTAACTAAGTATGTCATGTGGATTGTTCTAAATTTTTATGCAAATACGTTAATCTTAGATTTCGAGGACGAAATCTCCTAAAGTAGAGGAGACTGTAACATCCGCCAATTTTAGAGCTATAGGAGTAGCACACCACCCGGCGGGGTTTTGTTAAGTCTTATACTATACGGTCTCGATTACTTCGGTATCGAGGGATGCTATCTATTATACATAACAGTCTCGTCACCTTTGTGGTGAGGGATGCCAAATACTAAATACTAGTGGACACAAGAGTTGACATATTGTATTGCATGATAGTTTGACTTGTATACCAAATGCTATGTTGGATTGAAAATACTTTTACATACACAACACGCGTCTAAAACTTGTGTACTCGCCAATACCTTTGTATTGAACTATACTTTTAAAACATGTTGCAGGTTTAGCATTGATGCATGGAATCTAGTAGGATGCCTAGATACGCACATTAAATTTTGTATTCTTATTGTATTGTATTTCCTTATTCATGTTGTATTTGTTCAAATCTATGTAATTGATTCTTTAGGAATGAAATGAAATTTTATTATTTAAATACTTGTCACAAATAGTGTTATGAAGTCTCGAGCAATCTTCACACTTCATCTCATCCCGATGTTTCCGCCATTGGTTGGGGTGTGACACAGCCACTCTGGCACAGGGTGACTTCGATTGAATCAAACCATTGAAACATGGCCGTAGGCCCATCTTCGCCGGCAAATTCTTTCGGGCCGCAGGCTTTGAATTGCTTGAAGCTAAAAGTAGTTTTAGGAGCATCAGTCCTGGATTCTTCAGAAGACTTGCTAGCGTTTTCGTTCAGCTCGCCAACAATTTGCGGTATGACTTTCGCCATCTGCTTAGCGACGAGATCAGCGATACGCTTGTCTTCATGGTTACGACGAGCAGATCGGGAATGGAATGATCCAAATGACGACATTGTCTGCAATAGAATCGCCACAGGACTCAGACACAAAATTTCGATCAACCCTAGTATAGACTCTCTCACTGCTCTAATTACTTCATATAAAGCTCAGGAACACATCAATCATGTAAACACATAGACACGTAGGTACATAAACCACAGAATCACATAAGCACATAGAGCACAGAAGCACGTAAACAATAGAGACCACACTATATTTTGCACAAATTCACCTATCCTTCAAAGTTCGCGAGTTCAAGAATAGCGATTGCTGGTAGCAAGTACACAGCGAGTAGCATAGCGAGCGATTTGTTAGCGAATTGAGATAGATGTGCAGTGCGAGTCGTGTGTGTCGATCAAGTGGACAGCGAAAAACGCGTAAATTACCAAAAATCGAAACACATAAACAGGTAAAACCACATAAACACATAAAATTCACATAAAAGCGACAAATATCAAAGGTAGCGGCAGCGATACCCAGAATCGAAAACTCATGAAATCGAGAATAGATCGTCTGGGTGTGAGACATCCTTCCAGTTACAGTGTGACTTCAAGTCGTTGGAGTTCGTCGAGACTTTGGTGAGAGTTTTGTAAAATAAAGGGCGGAACAGGTCATCAAGGTTCGGGTTTCACTCCTGACTTAACAACTTCGTTCTGTTTCGATGAGATAAGGAGGAAAATTTGCGTCGAAGTGTGGATTTCACTCTTGATTCAATGCAAATTCTCTTGTTTTATAGTAAAAATGCGGGTCGAACGAGAGATTCAGTCGAGAGTTTGCGGCTTTCACACCTAATCTCGACCTAATTACTCATTCAATTTCGAAAAATAGCGTGCAGTGATAGTGTTCAGCGAGTGCGAGCGAGAATAGCAACTAAGCTCGTGCAAAAACCCCTAAGGGTATGCGTAAGTTGGTCTGTTGGTACTTAGACTATAGACTAGGTCTTTTCTAAGACATCGACCTGGACTAGGTCGAGCCTTGCCTAATTCCCTATAGTTATGGCTCCGATACCAATCTGTCGCACCCCAACCGATGACGGAAACATTGGGGCGCGGCACTGAGCGAAACAGATTGTCCAGGAGAAATCCATAACAACTAAATTACTGGATAGTTAATATTATGTCCCATACCATACCCCATCAAGTAAACTAATTATTACAGACATAGATATCTCTAAGACAAATAACATGTTCTGACATATCAGATTCAAAATAAATAAATTGTTTTTGTTTGTTTCTAGACTCCATCCTAGCTTAATTCCATCAAATAGCAAGCAAGCTTCCTAAGCACCTATCACATACGTTAAAATAAAGGTTAATACACATAGTGTAAAGGTGAGCATACAAGTTTAATAGTATAATAGAGTTCGAAATCGTTTACGCATAACCAACATGTAACATGTAGCAAAATGAAAGCTAGTAGGTTATCGATAATGAGATATGCACAGACATGACTGCAAGTTATAGAATGCGCAACACATATCACCACTATGACACATGAAGTAATAACCTTAACAACCCCTGTCCACGACAGGTGCTGAGTCCAAACTATAGTACTATTGTTGCTAAGGCGTCAGGCAACAATCACTGTGTAAACATAACATACAAGCATTCATCGAGTAACACGTATAACATGCAGTAACGGTTAGCGTATAAAAGTGTTTGCATTGTGTGTTCGATGTGATTTTGAATATAGATAACGTATGTAACACACAAAAGTACGTAAAGCAAAAAGGGATTGAGTATACTCATAAATCGTGCTTAACAAGTAAACTCTCTCTTGGATTGATGGGAACGCTGAGAGATTAGCCTGAACAGTTAACGATAGCATAAGCGAAGAACGACGCGTAAAATGGTGCAAAGTGATCAAGTGTCGAATGGTAGTCCAGTCGGATGGCAATCCGAATGGTTGGTCATTCGATCTGATGGCAATCCGTTCGGATGGTCATCCGTTCAGATGGCCATTCGATCGGTTTGCCACTCGTTTGGGATGGATGTGTTTGTGTATGATGGCTTTGAAGTTTTCGTTGTAGCATTTTGAAAACAGAGAAGTATCTGTACCTTTCAGGTCGTTCAATCGAACGGCAGTTCAATCGGATTGAGATCCGTCCGGCGAGGTATTCCTCAGATAACAAGTTCACAGCAGGATTTTCACTCGATCGGATGGTCTACCGATTGGATGGCAATCCGTCAGAAACTGATGATCTTTGAAAATTACAAAATGTTGAAGTGTTGAAGTCCAAGTGCAATCCGATCGGATTGCGGTTCGATCGGATGGCAATCCAATCGGACGGCAATCCGTCCCGCGATCTAATCTTTTTGCAATCTTGAAAGTTTGTTAAGTTTTGAAAGTTTCGTGGTTTGATCGAGACGGTATGACAACGCGTTAAACAACAGGAACTTCCATCAGTCCCAAGTTATCCGATCGAACGCGAATCACCCCAGTCCGTTCAGTTTAACTGTTCGTGACGGTTGTTCATGCTCAACCCTAAATCGGTTGTCCCGTTGATAGGAATCAGATCTAGAACCAACACTTTACTAGAAATGAGTAGAAGGTTTAACGAGGTCCGATTCTATCAGTTTTGAGTGCATCGATTGTAAAAGAATGAGAAAACTTGTGAATATTTCTTTCAACTCTTTTATCCTTTTGAAAATGTTTAGATCTATGCGAGATCGTTGTGAAATCAATTGGAAATCCTTCAGATCTGAGTTATTCTTGGTGGAATGAGGTCAAAACTTGAAGTTCATAAGAACCCCATGATGACATCATCCTAGAACACCTCAAATCCACTGATTTCACGGTTAAAAGTTAAGATTCAAAGGTGAAAATGATGAAGAAGTGCGTGTAGATCATAGAAGTACAAGATTTGAGTTGAAAACTTACAAGAATCGCGAGAAATCGAGAGAAAGGAGGTCTGGAACGCTGCTGGTCGAGTGAGGGAGCTGTCACATCACAAATGATGATGTGACAGGGGGGTATTTATAGGTTGCCAAAAAAGGGAAAGGGTGCAAGTGTCGGATAGGCCACCGATCGGATGACACTTCGATCGGATGGCAATCCAATCGGACCGCCATTCGATCGACTGGCCATTCGATCGAAGTGGTCCTACGAATTGAGTTTCGGCGTTTCGTTTCGCGCGTTGAGCGTTGCGATGCGTTTAAGCGTGTTTCGATTAAGCGATGCGATAGATTAATAATAACCACACAAATACTATATCTAACATACAATCACCATAATTAACTTGCGTTTAGCATTTGCGATTAGGTTGCGATTGCGATAGGGTTGTGATTGCGATAGGGTTGCGATTGCGTTTTCGATCAACCTCCACAAAACATAAATATAAATAAACATGCACACGTAACACATAATTAAGCACACACACGTAAAACAATATCCAGAAAGCCAAAATTCAGGTTGCGAATGCGATTGCGATGCGATAGCAATAAAGCGATAAAACATGCATTTAAACCTCGATTATTCACAGATACTCCACATAATACAACTAAAGCAAAACAAATAAAAGATCCGATTACAAGTCAAAGTGTAAAATCCACAGTTAAGCAAGGAGTGACAAATCGAAATTAACAATCTTTTCTTCCTTTGACTTTGACTTGTATTTTGACCTTCCAAAACACGGGGTGTTACAGCTAACTGGGTTAGGGTTCAGTTAGTTTGGGAGTTACAAAGGAAAATAAGTTAAAAATTGGAAGTGTTATAGCACAAATCGAAAGTTGAGAATGTTAAATGCCAATTGGTGAAAGTTTTTTTGAACGACAAATTTCTTTTTGAGTAAATTACAATTTTGGCCCTGTCGTTATATCACTTTTACCCTATTAGCCCAAAATGGAATTTTTTTAACATATGTGCCACCATGGTCTCTATAACTAACTATTTTGTCCCCTGAGTCTAACACAACCCATTACCCTGGTTAATTAACTGTCACATGCAACTCACATGATGGGATATTAGTAACTTCACCTCCCACTTTACAGACTTTATAAACAAAACCCTAGCCTTTTCTTTATCACTTCATCTTCTTCACCATTCCCTCTCAAACCCTAATTTCACAACGGTGATCTGCAGATGTGGGATTGAAGATGTCATTCGAACCTCCCATACTCAAGCCAATCCTGAGTTGGGAAGGGTTGGGTGTTGCCTCCTCCGCAGCCCATGATCTTCGATTCCCCCCAATATTCAACACCATATGTAATGCTCATGTCTTCTGTCTACCATACATTTTCGATCATGTCATCTCTGTGCTTGTTGCCTCTTTCAAATATCATTTCCCTCGAATACGATGAAACATATCGGTATTCTTTTGGTCTTGTTTCTCGTAGAGGCTAAATTATGAAGAAAAAACAACAATGATTTTAGAGGCAATGATGATGACTTTCTAGTTGTTGTCTGAGCGAATCGAACGAAGCTTGAAACAGACCGTATCTTGACGGGGTAATTTCCGGAGGCTTCTATTGTTGAAACAAACGTGACGTTTGCAACCATGGTGGTTTGTTCTTCTTTGTTTTGATTATTATTAACATATCTGAGCCTCTTGAGTTTTTCTTCTACAAGTTTTGTTGATTTTTTACAAAAAATAAAAAAAATATGTTCCAGTCTACTAAATGTAGTGCAACGATTTGTCTACAGCTATAGGAATATCATTATAAATAAGTTCAACAAACCCTTGATGAACTATGCTAAAAAGTTAGTGAATTTGCTCAGAGGATTAAAGCTTAGAATTATCTCTAGCCATTTGATTAACTGATTTGGTAAAGTGGGAGGTGAATTTACTAATATACAAATCATGTGAGTTGCATGTGGCAATTAATTAACCAGGGTAATAGGTTGAGTTAGACTCAGGGTCAAAATAGTTAGTTATAGAGATTATGGGGGCGCAGGTGTTAAAAAATTCTATTTTTGGCTAATAGGGTAAAGTAATATAACCACAGGGGCCAAAATCATAATTTACTCTTTCTTTTTAATTCATGTCGTCTATTGAACTTGAACCCAAGACCTCCTACTCCCAAGGTGTTTAAAGGATTTGTCTTTACCAATAGACCACCACCACATTGGTAATTTGTGAAATTAAGGTTATTTAAATGTATTATCCCATGGTTTGTATATCTGATTAACAGACTAGTAAAATAGTAATTTATGTGTAAATAGTTTATGACCTGCTACTCATTGTAAGTAGTATGTAATTTTAGCTCCGAAAATGGCAAACCATATTCTTATCCACTATCCGATCGCAAAAGAGATATGGCTGCAAGTATGGTCATGGATGAATATTCCTATGAGGGATCATAATGAAGATTTGGGAACAAGATTACAGGAGAGGAAGGAGTGGCCCAGAAAAAAGGAAAAAATAATATATGCCATTCATCTTCTAACCGCATGGTCAATATGGAAGAACAGGAACAATAAAATCTTCAATGACACGCTCAAGAGTCCTAGCAAGATCGTGGAAGAAATCAAGGAAGAGGCGTTCGATTGGGTAAAATTAAGAGCAAAGTCTTCTGGAATAACATGGAATGAATGGAAAAACTTTTGTTTTAGGGAGTAAGTAGCTTACAAACTTATGAACTATCTCCTAGAGATTGGAAGAACTTGATGTATTCTTATCCTTGATTGTACTCTTGAGATGGATGCGTCGTCATAGTAACTTGCTATGTGTCGCAATCTTTCAGTTTGATAAATAAAGTTCTGTTGTTGCTGTTAAAAAAAAGTAGTATGTAATTTTAAGATAAAATACACGTCCACTCATTGTATTGTTAGCTGGGCCTCAAAGTGATATATTACATCATCAATCTTTTCACTGGTATTAATAGTATAATTTATATACTATTAATTTGAAACATTTGTTTGCATCTTTTCACTGGTATTAAGAGTTGTAAGTTGTGCTTAAATGTTTGTACACAAATCAAATATTGGTTGTAAGTTGTGCATAAGTGGTTGTATCTTAATAATGTATGCATGTTTAGTGGTAAGTTGTGCTTAAATGTTTGTAACTTAATCAAATATTGGTTGTAAGTTGTGCTTAAGTGGTTGTACCTTAATCAAATAATGGTTTCATTACCTTACCAAATTCAATCTGTTTTTAATGCATGTACGGTTGTAAATTGTGCTTAAATAGTTGTACCCTAATCAAATAATGGTTTTATTATCTTACCATAGTCAATCGGTTTGATCCATTCAAAATTGTGTTGTTTTATTTGTAAATTATTATTATTTATAATAATCTAATTAATTTAGTCAAAATCTTGTATAAATATAATTTGCAACATATTGATGCAATGGTTGTTGTAATGTTTGCATTATGGTTTGTATAGTGGTAATGATATATATTATACTAGGTTAGAACCCCGTGTATTACACGGGTTGAATAAATGTAATTTTATATATTAAATAATAAAAAGTTATATTTTTATGAACCCCGTATATTGTACGGGTTAAATAAATGTAATTTTATATATCAAATAATAAAAAATAGTTATATCTTTAAAAACCATGTGTATTACACAGATTAAATAAATGAAATTTTGTATACTAAATACTAAAAACGTCGTATATTTAAAAAAACGCGTGTATAATCGGGTTGAATAAATCTACCAAATAATAAAAATATTACATCCTTAAAAACCCCGTATGTTACACGAGTTGAATAGATCTAAAAAAGAGTTATATCTTTAAAAAACCATGTGTATTACACATATTTAATAAATGTAATTTTGTATATTAAATACTTAAAACGTCGTATCTTTAAAAAACTCGTGTATAGTCAAGTTGAAAAATCTACCAAATAATAAAAAAATGAGTAAACTTCCGTTTTGCTCCCTGTGGTTTGGTCACTTTAATGGTTTTGCCCCAAACCTTTAAAAATAGCCACTTTACTCCCTGATCTATGAAGCCTTTCATGATTTCACTCCCCGCCTCTAACTCCATCGTTTATTATTAACTGAAAATGTATTTTGGTAATTTCAAATATAAAACTAAGGGTATTTTAGTAAAACTATAAATAAAAGATTATATTATATTATATTATATATAATAATAAAAAATAACAACATCATCATCTCTCCCTCTGCACTCTCTTTTATGCATCCCCAAAAACCCTCATCTATATGTAGAACCTGTATATATACACCCTAAATCTTTTCCCTCATAACAAATTAACAACACCCCTAAATTATATGAACAAAAAGGTTTCGACATCAAGAAACAATCTCAACTTTGTGATTATCTTTAACAACACCCCCCAGATTATCTATTAAGCCACTGCCACCACCATGTTTGAGAAGAAAGGGCTGACATCAAGGCAAGAAAAAGGTGTTGAGGCTGGGAACGATGGTGAGGAACAACCGGAGGTCAGTCGCCGGTAAAGTGTGGCCAGAGGTGGCGACTGGTTCGAGCGCTCTATTTCTCTCTCTCTCTCTCTCGCATCCCTATCTCATTTATCTTTGAAGTGTTTGTTTCTCACAGCAAATGTTTAGCTTCTGGCGGTGGCGGCAAAGTGGTTGGGTGGTGGTGGTGATGGAGGCGGTGGAGGGTGGAGGGGTGGAGCCGTGGTTAACTGGTTATGACGGCAAGAGGGTATAAATGACAGTGACACAACTTGGGCTTCTGATTTCGATTCAGGTGGTGGTGAGGTGGTGGCGATTGGTGGTGATGGCGGTGGTTGTTGGGGATGAAGAGATAGGGTATTAGGAGAGAAGATAGGTGGTTGTGCTGATTTCAATTGGATCTAGGGTTTCAAACCAAGGTTGAACCCTTGGTGGTAACAGTGATGGCGGTTTGGTGGTAATGGCAGGTAGTGGTGGTAGTCGATTAGCAGCAGTGGGAGGGGAGAGGTTGCAGCCTTGCAGGTGATGAATGGTGATGTACTGTTGGTTTGATTTTCTTTTTTGAATGAACAATGATAGTTTGATGATACATAACAGACAAAAATAGATTTATCAATAAACAAATTGATTTTAGGAATTAATAACAAATAATTTAATACTTACATTTATAAAATTACTTAAATGCCCTTTTACTTAACGAGGAGTTAGAGGCAGGGAGTGAAATCATGAAAGGCTTCATAGATCAGGGAGTAAATTGGCTATTTTAAAGGTTTGGGGCAAAATCATTAAAGTAACCAAACCACAGGGAGCAAAACGGAAGTTTACTCTAAAAAAATTGTATCCTTAAAAACCTTGTGTATTACACGTGTTGAATAAATCTAATTTTACATAACAAATGATAAAAAGTTATATCTTTAAAAACTTCGTGTATGACACGTGTTATATAAATGTAACTTTGTATAGTAAATAATAAAAAAGTTACCACGCGTTTTACACGAGTTGAATAAATATAATTTTGTATACCAATTAATAAAAAGAAGTTATATTTTTAATAAATTAGGATAACATTTAATATTAATTTATTATTTATATATTTAATATATGATATATGATAAGTAGAAAAGAGAGGTATTTGTTTTAAAAATATATTAAATTAACAATTTAGATTTGAGGATAATATTTTATTAAAGTATGATAAGATTTAATATTAATTTATTATTTATTTATTTAGTTAATATAAGATAAGTATAGATTTGAGCATGCCTTCTATGAATGACATGTGTCCAAAACTTGGTTTCTTTTATTATATAGTATAGATATAGATTACGATGAACCTGTCAAACGGGAAAAAATAGACGCGGGTTCATCGTAACTCGCAAGTCCTAGATCAACTTAGTTATTTTATTCTATGTTTTACGTTTCGGTTTAATTTATTCGCATTAACACCGCAACTTCAGTGTCGATGGTCGCTGACAGTAATGTGGCATTAGTGTTCGCCCCCGCCGCAACACGGGGTTGCTTAATACTAGTTAGATATTCAAATGTTTTCTTACTTTGACAAAATAAAAGTTTTGAATTTTTGATGTATCATATATTCCCAATAACTAAAAAAATATAGGGAATACTCTAGATTCTTTATGTTGGACTAAGGGTATGTTTGGTATGGGTAATGGAATGGACGAGGTAATGGAATGGACAAGGGGATGCAATGGATCATTACCATTCCATGTCTTGTTTGGTTACCATGTGTGAATGGAATGAATTATTATTGTATATTGTTCGGTAGGCAAGAAAAATAGAGTAATAAAATCAGCGGTGAGTGGTGGTGGTGGTCGGTGGTAGTGATTGTGGGTGGTTATAGGTGGCAGTGGTGGGTGTCGGCGGCGGCGATGGGTGGTGGTGGCGACGGTGAATGGCGGTGCGACGGTGACGACGAGTGGTGGTGGCGGCAAGGTGGCCGTTGGTGGTGGCGGCAAGGTGGCCATTGGTGGTGGATGGCAGCAGAGGTGGCGGTGGGCGGCGGCGGTTGGTGGTTACGGTGGTGGTGGTGGTGGCGTCGATGATGGTGGTAGGCGGCGGCGACAAGTGGCGTTGGCGGTTGGTCGCGGCTGTGGGCGATAATGGTGGTGAGTGGGTGGCGGCGGCGACGGTGGCTATCGGGGTGAGGTGGTGGCGGGTGGCGGCGATGGCGTCGGTGGTGGATGGTGGTGGTGGTGGATGGTGGTGGTGGTGGGTTGTGGCGAAGGTGGTGGGTTGTGGAGTTGTTGATGAATGGTGCAGAGGGGATGGAATGGAAAAAAACATGGGGGGTGGAAGGAATGATTTTGGGGGAATGGAATGCCTTTTGGAATGGGTGATTCCATTCCATTGACCAACCAAACACCCTTTTCTTCATTCCCTCGTAATCATCCATTCCATTCCACCTCCCATTCCTTCATACCAAACACTACCTAAGGGTGTGTGGGGTGACTTCGGCAATCCACATGCCGCACGACATGTCCACCGCCATCACCAAGTTTGCCGATTGGGGTGGGTTTTTCGGGGAGAGTATGCCGCATGCGGTGAAGTGTGGGAGAGGGGATAAAAATGGGGCCCACTACTTCTCAACCAATTACATGTTTTTTTAAGGCAAATTGGAAAATAATAATCCCATCTTTCTGAAATTGGCCGATAATAATCCCAAGTCAGTTATTAGCAAATAATAATCCGACCTCGTCCAATTTTTTTGTAAAATAGTCCGCCGTTAAAATAGCTTAACGGAGTTAAGTGTTTTTCTGAACTACAAACCGATGTTTTAGGGATTTTGATCTGAACGAGGATACGAGTCGATTGATGTAAAACTTACCTCAAAATACTGCCCCCAACCCACGAAAACGGTGCTTCAATTCGGGTGTTTAACTTCCAATTAACAAAATTCAAGCCATTTTGAACACAATTTCGAGGTAAGTTTTACATCAATCGACTCGTATCCTCGTTTTGATCAAAAGCCCTAAAACATCGGTTTGTAATTCGGAAAAACACTTAACTCCGCTAAGCTTATTTTAACGGCAGACTATTTTACAAAAAAAAATGGACGAGGTCGGATTATTAATGACTAATAACTGACTTGGGATTATTATCGGCCAATTTCAGAAAGATGGGATTATTATTTTCCAATTTGCCTTTTTTTAATTAGTTTGCCTAATCTGATTTTAAGCGTTAACCCCTTATGTTTTTTAGGCAATAGGCAAGAATGAGAGGGAAATTACATGGCACGACATGATTGAGTGGGAAGAAAGTTTGCCTAATCTTAATGAGCATGCACCCCTTAGGGGGGTAGGGGTGGTTATCACTCACCACCCATTTATCACTCACAACATCCAATCAAGTTTCATCATGTCATCAACCATTATTCCATCACTCACAACTTTTTTTAGTGGAAGTCCATCACTCACCACCATACCCAACAATTTTTCCCCCCAACCAACAATTACCCTCACAAGTCACAACACTCAAATCATCACGCATCAAAAAGGAACACCTTATAAAATTCCGTGCATGAAAAACGAAGGTGGCGGCGGTGTTTTACAATTTTCCACGCGTGAAAAAAATCCATCACTAACAAACTTACCACCACCCCGGGTGGCCTTACACCCTAACATCCCTCTATGGCTCTATTTAATAATCTCTTCATCAATAAGAATCTTTTAGTTAACACTCTCAAAGAATCTTTTAGCTAACACTCTCATGTGACAAGCTTGCCTCATATACTTTGAATATTGAATATTGAACATTGAACATTATTAATATTTAAAAATTAAATTATATAATTATAAGTCACTACAATTAAAAAACACAGATCTGTCACTCTTAATATAATAGAATAGAATTTGATTATAAAGAAAGAAGATATAATATTTTTGCAAGCTCAAAAAATTAATAGAACCAGCCAACCAGGTTTAAAGGAACTAAACTCTATGAAGAAAACTAATACAACTCGCTTGCTAGCAAAAGGTGAGGTTCTATTTCATTAAATATATATAATATATAGTCCTAGCTATAGTTGTAATTCAACATTAAAAAATAAATAAGATGTAATATAACCTTGCTTTTTGTTAAAAAAAAAAAGAAAAAAAAAAGAAAATCAGGTTCTACTACAATTTAATCAAATTTTAGAATAGATATATTTTATTTAAATAACCTCAACTTTCATCAACTAATGACAGATAACACTTTCAACTTTTGATTTGTACCACAACACTCTCAACTTTCAACTTATTTTCCTCTGTCACTCTCAAACTAACTAAAACTTAATCCGGTTAGTTTTTTTTACTAATGTGGCACTTTGTTCGGTGACGTGACATCTGACGTGGCCTTTTTGCTGACATGGCGGCTGACATGACATTTTTTGATGACATGGCAGTTGACATCAGCTAATAGGGTTAGGGTTCAATTAGTTAGGGATTGACAGAGTAAAATAAGTTGAAAGTTGGGAGTGTTGTTATACAAATCGAAAGTTGAGAGTTTTATCGTCCAACTGATAAAAGTTGAGGTTATTTAAATAAAATATCCTTTTTAGAAATTTCATTTTTTATTTTTCAAAAAAATTATAATAAATCTTCAATTTAAAATTCACGCTAAGTTATCTTAATATTAAGATGAAAATACACTAGTGTATTTTCCGATTTGATGATGTAAATCAATGACCAAGATTTGTTGACTCAGTTCACAAATGCACTACTGTTCACTCTAGAACCCACCATATATATATGTTAGTTTTTTTAAATAGTATACTCATAAACAACTTCAAGATAGGCTAATTTACAAAATAATTTTCATGGTTTTGAAGTTAGCCCATTGGCATTATATTTAGTGAGCCGATACCCATTTGATTTTAAAATATAACAATAATAAAACATTACGGAATGACACATTTTCTCGAACTCGAACATGGTACATGAATTTTCAGAAACGTCATTGATGTCACCAAACTAGTGCCACATCAGTTGTCACATCATCAAAAAAGCCAAGTCATATGCCACGTCATCAAAAAAGTTCTAGTCGGATGCCACATCAGATATCACGTCATCAACAAATTGAACATCAGATGTCATGTCAACACACAAATGTCACATCAGCAAAAAAACTAACCGGGTTAAATTTTAGTTAGTCGGATGCCACATCAGATGTCACGTCATCAACAAATTCCAAATTAGATGTCATGTCAACTCACAAGTGTCACATTAGCAAAAAACTAATTGTGTTAGAATTTAGTTAGTTTGGGTGTGCTATTGGCCCGCCTCTTTTTTGGTGATCGGTGAGTCCCTTTTTCGGTGTAGTCACTGATTGTTTGAGTGGGATTGATTGAGGAATATAGCCGTTATCAGACCGTTGGAACTAGCCGTTTATATAAAAAAAATTCAACTTTTCTTTATAAAAACAACACCATTTTTCACCATTCTCTTCTCCATCCAACTGTTTTCTAAAAAATTAACTTCTTCCATTTTTCACTTCTATTTTCTAAAAATGGATGATACCACCGCTATTTATTCCAATTGATATTAGTGAAGACGATGATTCTTCCTGAAGCGATAGTAGTTTAAATTTTTTTTTTTTCCAAAATCTTATTAACAAAGCCGCCGAACTGGAAGATAGGGGTACTTCTAGAAAAAGGAAATATGCCCGTCGAGATCGAAAGAAATGTCACGAAAACCTTATGAACATGAATAACATGAAGAAAAAAATTTCTCTCACTTGTGGCATGTTAAGAACATGAAGAAAAAAATATAACCGACCTCAATCTTGTGAATATGCTATATACATGTATAAAAAACTAAATTACTTTAATACTTGACGTTTACAATACCTCAAACCATAAGTAATTTTGACAAAATTAATAGACAAAAAACTTAAAAAACACTAAACTAACATATTGCTGAAGACGAGGAAACAAAGAGAGTTTTTTTAAGTGAAAGAATTATAATATCTAGGATAAAGGTGAGATAGAAATGAAGCCGTCTTTTATTATGCTAACGGGATTCTCTCGTGCGATGCGATGAGAATTCGATCGGTGAAAGCAAGTCTCTGAAGGCACTCACCGAACCATACCATCCACCCTAGTAAACAAGGAAAAGACAGACTTATGGTTAGGTCTCAACTTTACATGATTCATTTCCTTACTTTATTTTATTTTATTTTTATTATTTTTTATTATATTTTGCATAGAGAGAGAGTCTACAAATCCTTGGTTACTCTACGGGACATTTAGTCATCTACCCTATGTTTGGGTCCATAATGGGCTTGATTTATTCTAGTTGGGGCCAATATGTGGTCCTTAGCTTAGTTGGGTTTGGCCTAAGTTGTCCAAACACATGACAAAGAAATGAAAACACGTCCATTAAAGATGTACCATGTTATCATTTACGTGTAGTAACAACTTTGTTTCTTACAAACTAAGTATTGATGTACTCTTACCAAGCTACATATGAGAATCCCACTTATAGAGGTTCGAACACACGTATGACAAAAATGAATACAAAGAACATTATATCTATATGATGTAATACAATACGATGCAAGATATAGTTGAAATGGAAGAGAAATATGTTAGAACATAAAAATAAGGAGACTACAATATGTGGGGGTTAACACCAGGGCCATCTCCGAAAATTAGAATTTTTTTTTTGGCCATGTACGAGATAAAAAAATTGGGCCCTATTCGAAAATCTCCATTTAATATAAACTCATGAATCACTAAAATTTATGTTGATGTAATTTAAATAATTATTTTCTGTTAAGTTTATGAAATAATTTATTAAGTAAAGGGAAAGATGCAGTTGACAAAATTAAGCATTAAATGTCACTAACAAAAAAAAAGCTTAAATAAAGAATTTGGAGACTCCTAAATTATAACTTGCGTCTCCTTGTTATTTAAGGAAGACAGTAACCACCAGTACATGGTTCATTGATGTTATTTCTCATTTCAGTGTATATACATTCTATCTTATACAACGTAAATTTTATACAAAATTAAAAAGATTTGGGCCCTCGGAAGGTTTGGGCCTTGTGCCGTCGCCCACCCACGGGACGGCCCTGGTAAAGACTTTAGCATATATTCTTTAAAAGCCAAACTACTTTTGAAAATAGAATATCATGATCAAGGAACACGAATTATAGACACTTGATCTTTGTAACATCTCTTTTGGATGGCAGTGAGATTCCAAAAGTCTACCATCTACCAAAATATCTTTAGGACTTTTTTGTAACCTTTATTCAATCACGACCTCTAAATCTATTCTATATCCGTAACGTCAGTGTCAATATCGAACATGTAGTAGAAGAGCCAATATGGAAAATGGAGTTTCCTTTCGGTACAAGAACTAAAAAATAGCAATGATGTCTTCTTTGAAATATAGATTGCCCCATAATATCCTTAAACTTATTCGTTTGAAAAGCCATTATAATAGATCAACACTTAAAACTATACTTTATATATCAAAAACTAGTTTTAAGTGTTGATATGTAACTTAAGGATCTTACGCTATGTAGCACGGGGACTCCATTTATGTGACCGTACCCGTATCGGGTACTTATCGGGGACGGAAACACCATGGGTACTCGTCGGGGACGTTTCCTAAACGTTTCCAATGTCGGGGACGTATCTGGTAGAAGTATCCAGCCCGTTTCCATTTAATTTTAGGGTTTTAACCCTTTCAAATTCCACAACCGGCCATTAAATAAATAGACCTATCATATTCGGCTTCTCTAATCTCTAAACTCTCAAGTCTCATCATCTCTAATTCTCTATCGATT
The DNA here is from genome assembly GCA_030545235.1 of Helianthus tuberosus. NCBI lineage: Eukaryota > Viridiplantae > Streptophyta > Magnoliopsida > Asterales > Asteraceae > Helianthus > Helianthus tuberosus. Next base: position 216,998,163 of record CM060411.1, on the reverse strand, counting down.
GATTGCCGATCTCTCACTAGATGAACCGGAATTTGAAAATGATTTGATTATTGATAATTAATTACATTTGGAAGATGTAGTATTTTTGGAATTTGTTTAATATATTTTTATTTTTTTATATTTTTATATTTTTTATTGCCGTACCCGTATCTTGAAATTTTGAGTTTTGCCGTTCCTCGTTCCTGTATCGTCCCCGTACCCCGATCCCGTACCCGTTCCAGTGCTACTTAGATCTTACGAGGCACAAACATCAAATTATGTTATGACACTATATGTTTAAGTGTGGAAACTCAACAATTTTTGTATGGTTTATTGGTGGGGTAATTAGGTGTAAATAAATCTAATTTGCTTCTCTAATTGACTCATTTTTAAGCATTATAGCTCAAACTCAATTACTTTTTACAAGCTTGGTTTATCCTCGACTCTTTTACTATGTAAATAGTTTTTATTATATATATAACAATTTTTATACAAAACTACAACAAATAATATATTCTTTATTTAATTTTGTTATAATTGTATACGAAATACTTATTATTTGTGTATATATTTTATGAACCCCAATTTATATATATTAGACCAAAGTCACCATGAACAATTGTGGTTTTGTTGGTGAATTTGATAGTAAGTTTAGAAAATGACTTTTTTAATAGATCAATATGTATTAGTATTTATAAAAATGACTTTCTTTTTTATTTAAAAACCAAGTTATATTTAGAATCAAATATTTTTAAACCAAACTCACATTGAACAATAGTGGTTTTGTTGGTGATTTTGGTAGTAAGTTTAGAAATGACTTTTTTAATAGATCAATATGTATTAGTATTTATAAAACTCACTATCTTTTTTATTTGAAAACCAAGTTATATTTAGAATCAAATATTTTTGTGTTGTGTAAGTTTGAAAACGAAGTTATTATTTTGTATTATAAGTTATAGCCAATGATGTCATCGTTGTGGTGCCATAACGAACCCAATCGTTTTCCAAACCGGTAACGACAAAGCCTCTGTCATGTAACGTAGGGGAAACGACCAAACTTCCGCCGCAAAGCGCGGAGAATAAAAAACTAGTTTAGGCTTACGCGTGTGTGACTCAAACTAATTTAAGCCCGATTGATTTGGAATTTTATTAAGCTGATTTTTAGTAGCTAATGAACAATTTGACTCGTTTATAAAGTATAGGTGTAGTTAGTGGAGTATTTTGGCCCATTGTATTGAGTTGACTCAGATTATGAATATTTGAGAATACAAAAATGAAATTATGAAAGAGATCCGGTAGCACCATGAACCCCTTTTGTCGATGAGATTCCATAACTCTACCTAGCATACTTTAGTGTCGAATTTGGTATAAACTATATATGTATATCTTGAAAACAGGTGTCGCATTTGGTATAAACTATATATATGTATATCTTGAAAACAAACAAAAGGTATAACTAAATTTGTTTACTTGTAAACAATTCACATGTATAATCATATACACCAACCATATAATTTTTTTATGAATTTCATGTTTCCTAAGATTAATAAAATGTCCACAAGACCATCTTTTATGGTAATAGACACAACCATATTGATTAATATGCCGGGAAAACTAAAGTAATTGAAGTGTGGATAACATCTTCCTTTTGATGTGTGGATAACATCTTCCTTTTGATGTTCTTTGTTACATCAATGATTGTCACTGGGTAAGTCCAAAGATATTTATGAAGTTTGTCCTGAATTGAACGATATTCCAAACCTCTAAACACGGCATAGAAATTATTGTCAACGGGCAAGTTCAAAGATATTTATGAGGTTTGTCCTGAATTGAACGATATTCCAAACCTCTAAACACGGCATAGAGATGGGTTTCTAATTTATTCGTCAAATTGTCGTGTTTGGGATGACGTAATTGAGTTTGGGTAGGCAATGTATTCATAGAGCCCTTAAAATATGTTGGGCCGTTCCAATATTTTTAAAGGTTCAAGGCAAAATGAAATTATTAATTTAAAAAAAAATTTACATAAAATTTAAAAAAACCTACTTATTAAATCCAAAAAAATTAAAAAAAAAAACAGTTACAAAATCCTAAAAAAAGAAAAAAATTATAAAGTTCGGTAAATATTAAAGTGGGGAACCCACTTAAAATCCGAATTCCCATCGTGCCTATACTTGATCTTCGCGATCTCCACTCTTATCGTCGTGGGTCAAGTCGCCAACAGGGATACGGTCGAAGCAAACTTTAAACTGATCCAACTTCGGTTTGAGCTCACGCCACTTGTGCTGGCACGTGTTTAAATTGTGATGCGCGTTCCCAACGTGTTGTTGGTATTGCTGAAACGCTCGCCCCCAATACACGGTTTGACCGCGTTGTAGGGTTCGTTGTGCGTCAACAATCGACGTCACTAGTGCTATTTCCTCTTCCTCTGTCCAATGCACCATTTTCGTTTTTTTGGTGTGAGTTTGGTTGAAGATTTGTTATTTGTGTTTGGTTTTGGTTGAAGAAGATAAATGTGGAAAAAATGAAGTTTGGGATGGGTATTTATAGGTAAAAAATTGTAAATATTTTTAAAATTTTGATTTTTTTACTTACCAAAACCGCCATCCCCAACGGCTAGAGAAAACGGCTAGCCCAAACGGTCATCTCTCACCAGCCAATCTAATCCAAGCAAGCCACCTCTCCCCCTCGCCCCACGCCAGCGGGGCAACGCCGTGGCCAACATTGGCCCGGTGTGGTTTAGCCAGCATTGCCTGACAACCCCGCCCCAACTAACTCCCCCACACCCCGTGGTCTAATAGGAGTAATATTTTTTTTGTTTTTCAGATAACCTTTGTAATAGTTTGTTTTAATCTTGAGAAATTAACATTATATAGTTTGTTCCGTAGTGTGTGTTTGTGTGTGTAACCATGGCCTGAACCAACAGTAACGTTTCACTCAAACGTCGCGTCGGTTCTTTGTCACCGTCATATGTATAAATTTGACAGCATAGGTCCACTCTATAGATTACCCTATAAAGACGACACATGTCCACTCTATAGATTACCCTATAAAGACGACATGTCGTTTCTATATGGTTTTCGTGCCTTTTAAGATAGGTTACCTTATAGGGACGACATATCCTCTCTATAAGTTGAAAATAATTTTTTTTTTTGCTTTTTTTATTCTTTAGTTTGTTGAATTAGAAACTTTAAAAAAACGTTTTAATTTATAGAGACGACATGTTTTCTCTATAACTTTAAATATTGTTTTTTAATTTTATTTTATTAATGATCAATATGTATGAAAATAAAAAAAAATTTAAAAATAAAGTTTAACTTATAGAGACGACATGTCGTGTCTAAAAAGTTTGATTAGTCAAAAATAATTTTAATTTAGGCCGCAAAATTTCCCACCATCCCAAATTTGATTTGGAAAAAAAAATCTAACATATAGAGACGATATGTCGTCTCTATAGAGAAAAATAATTTTGTTTTGTTTTTTAGTTTTGATTAATAAATAATTAAAAATACAAAAAAAGTTATTTGCATATAGAGACGACATGTCGTCCCTATAAACCCAATTAAGTTTATTAATTTATTCTTGTTTTCTAACTAAAAAATATATATTTAAACCTATAGAGACGACATGTTGTCTCTAAAATATTTGAAATAAAAATTTTAAAAAATAAATAAACTAACCTATAGAAAGGACATGTCGTATCTAAAATGTGTGAAAGGTAAAAAAAATTCATTTAGGAGGCAAAACTTCCCACCAATCCATAAAAAATTGAAAAAAAATTAACCAACCTATAGAAAGGACATGTCCTCCCTATATGGAAAAATAATTTTGTTTTGTTTTTTATTCTTTATTAATAAATAATTAAATGTAAAAAAAATATTCACGGGTAGAGATGATATGTCCTCTCTAAAAGTTGTTTTTCTTGTAGTGTTATACGACCCGTATAAAGCTAACTTCAATTTTCAAGGCCGGTAAAAAGCTAACATTGTCTTCGCATGCTTTTCCAATACACATCGTATAAGGCTATACGATGTGTACTGGTACAAGGTTGTCTTTCTACTATGACAGATAGGGTTCACATCCAAACCCTATACGTATCAAGTACGAGGTACGAGGTTAACTTTCTGTCACTCAAAAGTGACAGAAAGTGATGGAAGTGAATATTACGTTATCCCTATACGGGTCGTATAGGCCAATACAATCCGTATTGGTATGTGATTTTGCATTCGGGTTGGCCTTTATAAATGAGGAAGATGAAGACAATTGAAAAAAAATCCCTTCTCTTCCTTTTTTCTTTATAATCGATTCCACCATGTCTTGGTTCAACCTTAATTATATTTTCGGCGAGTTGTCCAACACAAACATGAGCACGTTTATTTCGGGAAGCAGTATGATATAGCATTTTTTAACTTGTTTTGTTTATGAAATACTTAGCACACCGTTTGTTTTAGGAGAGGCCTGCTGTCCCTGATTCTTACGATGGGAGAGGAAATGATGATCACGCAGACGAGGTCGTGTCCGGCTTTCGTTCCCATCATAAGGAATCGTTGTTGCCAGACCTCAACGAGGTAAGTATTTATTTACTTTTTTGTATTCAGCGGTAAATTAAGCATTACCTTTTACCTGTTGTTTTTTTTTAGTTTGTTGTGCCCCATGAACTGTTGTTTCCAGATCTGAACGAGGTAAACATAAATTTACTTATGATTAAGAAGACTTTAGATGTACCTTTATCTTTTACCGTTGGTTTTTTCAGGTTATTGTGCCTAGCTGTGATCATGGTTACGGGTATCCGGATTATGAAGCCAGTTACGGTGCCTCGTACAGACAAGAAGACTATGGCAATAACATTTTCGTTAGTGGTGCCTCGTGTGTACAACAAGACGTTAGTGAGCCTTCTTACGCTCAAGAGTCATTGGGTGACGAGCAACTGGCTTACCCTGAAGTTTCGTACAAAACTGATCAGGTACGAATGATATATGTGTTGTTAAAAATATTACTATAAACGTTATATATTTTTTAAAATGTGTAGGATCGAGTTGTGACCCAAACGAGTCGTTCAGAAGAGCTCTAGTCTGTTTCAGAGGCGGAAACTAAGAAACAGACGTGGAAAACAGCTTGTTTCACTAATTATCGTCTTGTATATTGATTATAATCAGTTTACAGATCAAATGATGCTTCGGCAGCAGTTCGGTACCGGAAACAAGGAAGTTACAAATGAATCCGCTTGAAGGCTATATATAGAGATAGGGTTTCGCTTGAAAGAGACATGATATCAGTTCAAGCGAAATCAAGTATGGTGATTTCGCTTGAAACTGATAATATCCATTTCAAGCGAAATATCCTTCTTCAAGCGAAATTACATCAAACAAACTCTAAAAACTCCTAGTTTCTCGAACATCGCGCCCTGATCTAACAATTCTAATACTAGACTCGATACAAGACGTAGTCGACAGACGTATGCACCAACAAAATGTATTATAAATGTTATATTTTTTTGTTAAAAAATTATTATAAATGTTATATATATTTTTCACTTAAGATATTATATCCCGCAGTGAGTTGTATGTTGGGTAAAAGAAAGGGTTTAGCCAATGGATACGTTATTGTTACTAGACGGCCCAAGGATCACTGGACATGGCTCCAATGTTGTCGTAGTGGCGAGCATGAGAGTAAGGTCATAGTTAGGAAAACCGGCAAAAAAAAATGCGGATGCCCTTTTATGGTGACAGGTCGTCTCGACCAAAGTTATCGAGCTTGGCGGATATATTATCTGCACAAACATTTTACTGAGAAGCATAACCACGACCTTGTTGAACATCTGGAGGGTTAAGCGATTGTTTGGTGTATCGACCATAGTTGGTTCACTAACGGCATGGGTTAGTCCCCTTCCAACTTAACATGTATGAAGTGTCCCTCGTTAACATGTACGAGTGTGATCGCTTGAGGTCATGGCCCATCAGGGGCATTCAATAACGGGAAGAAAGTACAACTCCCAACGATGCTTAGCACATGGACGGCGATATTATACCTTTGCGTTAAGAGAAGCCACGCGTGGGGCATTTCCATCCAGTGACTTTCGAGACAAGCTTCCACTTAATGCCAAGAGAAGCTCCAAACGTATCCAGTTAAATTGTCCTTCGCCCATGCTTCGAATATACGCCACCATAGCGATACGTTATGATCCATCTCTAATACTAGATCCTTTCGAACAAGGGGCCATAAGTGTTCCCCAAAACCTAACCCGACAGCCGCAGACTGAAACCCACAAAGAGCGTCTGGCCTCACATCTTGTATACACGATATGTAATGGTGTAAAACTGACGGAATATGTCACTCAAACATGTGACAACCGGTGATTTACAGCTCCTAATTACGTGCTTAACGCAATAATAGATAGTGTTTACAGCGCAAGTTAACTTAATTAGGCATTTGGAGTGCCTAGGAACGTTTACCCGACTTTACAGTACGCGTATGGAGATTCGCGTGGAATCTGCAGAACATCAAACGACAACGAACTGAAACCATACGAAATACTGACGACGCCGACGAATATGGATGTTACACGAATATTTTATGCTTATGGAGTTTGGGTTGCGATATCGGGTCTCGTAGGAATTACGGACCACTTACACATGAGATGGGTTTGTGGGCCCTGGGCCCAAGCCCAAAACCCATAGGCCTAAACCCGCACATAATATATTAGATATTTCCCTAAGAAATCTTATCAAATCTTATTAAGATTTACTAGAATCCTTCAAGATTTGCAAAATCTGTAAAAAAAATCTATACAAAATCTTCATAAGATTTCTACAAGATTTTACTTAACATCTTTATAAGGGTCCATACCCACAATACAAACACACACACACTTACAACAACTTATCTCTCAAATACACACACAAACCATTGCCTGCCTTTCCCCTCCTCTCTCTCACTCGAATATATGTACAGATACTCACACAAAATCCAAATCAAGCTACAACTTCATCCTCCTCCACATATAGAAATCACAACAAAGCCAAACATCCATTTGTCTCCCACTCGACACCCCCCCTCCAATTTCCGATTGACAACTGCCACCACCAGATGGTGGTGGCATATGGTGCGACGGCTACAAGCAGGGAGGAGAGAGAGAGACTCGGGAGGAGAGAGAAAGAGGCTTCGGAGAGAGAGAAAGAGGAACGGCGAAGACCGCCATTTTCTGGCGACGATTCCCCGTCGGCAGCGGAAGCCGGCGACGGCAAGAACAGCGGTGGTGTTTTTCTTTGGTTTTGTTTCTTTTGACAAGCTTAACCGGTACACCCTTCTCTAGGCTGCCGGCGGTGGTGGTAGCAGGAACGGCGTGAGGATGGTGTTGGTTCAGATTCGGGTTTCATACGGTTCGGGTTTTCTGTTCGGGTTCGGTTCGGGTCAGACCTGGTCAGGTCTCAGTGCGGGACAACAGCGGGTTTGAGTTACGGTTTGGTTCGGGTCAGATGTGAAGCGGTTCGGGTTGATTCGGTCAAACCGAGTCACCTCGGTCAAACTCAGTCAACTCAGCGGGTCAACCCGGTTGACTCGGTCAGCTCAGTAAACCCTTTTTGGCGTTCGACACGAAGATTCGGTAAAGAATTACGGCACAATTATTTAGTTTATTTCTATAACTTTATTTATTACGCGAGATCGAGCTCAAACCGAATAGCTTAGAGTTTAGTTTATGTTTTGTCATTTTTACGAAAAATTATATACTGAAATTATTTAGTTTATTTCTATAACTTTATTTATTACGCGAGATCGAGCTCAAACCGAATAGCTTAGAGTTTAGTTTATGTTTTGTCATTTTTATGAAAAATTATATACTGATGATTGATTATTGATTGAATATTGTTGAATTTTGATAAAATAACGACACTTTAGTTGTTAGGGCCCTCCAAAAACAGAGGAAACTCTGCCCGTTTTTCGAGAAAATCCGTAAAACGAAGTGTGTATAGACTTAGTAAGTTGTCGTGTCAATAAACGAAACTTAGCAAGTATAACTACATCGTTTTCATTAAGTTAACAACGTACCGTTAAATCGTTCGATTAACGATTCGGTAGAGCTCGGTAACACGAAGATTTGTTACCGCATTAATTAGAAACTTATAAGATATTCCGTGTTAGGAATATTGTAGAATGCACGCTAGCGAGTCTCGTCTTGGAAACGACATCACGAAGCCGTAAATAGCTAGCTTTGCACGGGAATATTCAGGTGAGTTCATAACCCCACCTTTTTTCGGTTTTACATTTTTCTAAATGTTTTCGGGATGGAAAGACATGCACTTTTTGCAAAACATACAAGAATTACATATTTCTAAACCATTTTACAAACAAGTGTTAACTGACACAAATGGTTTACGAGAAGCTTATGTTTTATACCGGTTTTCAAACAAGCGTATTTTTCGAAATATGCACACACGAATTCTAGTTTTCTAAAATACGGAAAAATACAAGTACTAAGAGGTACATTAAACTATGGTATGATGAATACAAAAACAAGAAGCACTCTTGGTGATAACTAGTAACAAGTATGATGCGTTTTGAGGACTGATACGAGAAATCGTGTCATGAATAGGGTACCATAAGCACCATTAATCGTGTACATACTAAGACCGCAGAGCAAAAGGTTAGATCTAACAGGTGTCAGGGCAGCCACACTCTCGGTGAAAACAAGTACCGAGTAGTGCTTTTGTGTCTCAGTCCTGAATCGACAACTAGAAAAATGCCTATGGTTTGGTGACTTCCTATGTCGTGTCACATGTTAATGGCCTTGCAACCCATTAACAACCTTGATATATACTAGAATACTTTATTGGTACAAGATTCATACCACAAGAATACTTTATTAGTACAAGATTCATACCACAAGAATACTTTATTTTACAAGAATAATTTATTTCACACGAATACTTGATTTATATAAGAATACTTGATTATTACAATAGTACTTGATTTACACAAGAATACTTGATTTGTACGAGAATACTTGATTTATACAAGAATACTTGATTTATACAAGATACATACCATGTTTTCATTCAAAGTTTCCATACAACATGACAAGAAAATGATTTTAAATTCGTTTTCTCAACCATATTTCAAAAACCGGTTATTCAAAAAGATTTATTTCAAATCTTTTACAAACAAACTATGAACTCGCTCAACTTTATGTTGATTTTTCGCATGTTTCTTTCTCAGGTTGCTTTTCAGAAATCATGGCACGGTTGGAATAGGAGAACCATGTGGAGTCGAGTACTTAGTGGGCGTTCGCATTCTAAAAGTCTTAGCTTATTTGCTTCCGCTGTGCAATGAAGATACCAGTCCAGTCACGCCGGCTCTGATAATTTCGGGGTGTGACAGATTGGTATCAGAGCTATAGGTTACAGCGAATAGGGTTTTCTGTAGAGATACCTAGGCTCTTACCTCACTATCCTCTGGGAACTTAGAATATTAAAACCTGAATGCATACAGAACGCATAGTACTCGAATATGGTCTCCAACCGTTGCCAAAAAAAAAAACAATCAAAACTTTGTTTTCAAACCTACGCTAAAGTGGTGTTTTACACACAGTACACAAAACAGTTGCATACATTACACAAAGCTCTGAGAGCTTAGGAAACATGCATTTATGACCTTCGGAACCTCATGTTGAAGTTCATTAAAGGTCATCACGTAGGTACCACGTTTATTAACTCGGACAAACGCCTTTTTTATGTCATCTGTGTTATTTAGCCGAGCAGGTAACCTACGCAAAACGAAGCACGGGCGTGCAAAAGTACACGAGAACTCAATCTATACATCAACGGAGGTTGAATGACGTCACATACGACTTTCGAGGAAGCGGCAGTTTGGGGCGCTGTCCTGCAAACGACACGAGTCATGCTAAGGAGAGGACGTATGTCTTCGTATTCCCCCTATCTCATTAACGACGAATACGCTATGTTAATGTCACCTAACAACTGGTTATCACATGCAACCCCAGGTAAAGTCCTTGAATTTCTTTTATTGAAATTTCGACTTTCACATTTACTGAGTAGATTTTCGTATCTCTACTCCTCTTAATGGTCATTGTATCACGATCATTCTTTCATTATAGCGAATATTCAATTGCTTCATTCATATGTTACGCATGCATCGTTTGTTACGCATGTGGTTCCGTTTCGAATAAGCATTTCATTTGTTCCGAGTCGTAGTGGACTTGTTTGGTCTACGACTCCATTAAGTTGTTTGTTGATTTCGACACCTTGTGATGGTGTTTTCATTAATTGAAGCTTGCGCTAATCTCGTTTACACATCTCATGCACGGATTTAAATTATTCATTTATTGATTTGCTTTAAATCCGCTTTCATTCATCATATTACAACAGTCTTAATACAATAGTGTGTTAAGACAATGGTACACAAATTCATTTTATATTCCGGTGTACCTACTAACGGTTCATTCAACATCGATCGAATATTTTACGATATTTATTGTTTCTTCATCTTCGATCGAAAACATTAATTCTTTGATGTTCCATCTTCAATTGGAAATCTTATGATGACGTTTGAATCAAATTTTCAAATTTGCTTCACTGTACTTTCGCTTGACTTCAAACACGGTGAATTCGTTTGATCACCGCTATTATTGAATTGTTTCATTCACTACGACACCTTGTGGCGTCAGTATAACTTGCAGCTTGGGCTGGTCATGATCGAGCGTTTCATGCAAAACTATTTCATTGAGCTTGTTGAATCTAAGTTCATTTATTGGATGCGATCATTTCTAGAATTCATTTGCATCTTGTGATACGTCCTTGAATTCACATCATTCGAATAAGTCTTGATTCGATTTCATGATCGTTCACTTTGATACTATTCGTATTTACCTACACATAACGTAACTCTAAGGAGTTAACGTAGTCTAAATTTTGAGGACGAAATTTCATTAACAGGGGGAGAATGTGACAACCGGTGATTTACGGCTCCTAATTACGTGATTAACAGGTGATTAACGCAATAATATATAGTGTTTACAATGCAAATTAACTTAATTAGGCATTTGGAGTGCCTAGGAACGTTTACCCGACTTCACAGTACGCGTATGGAGATTCGCGTGGAATCTGCAGAACATCAAACGACAACGAACTGAAACCGTACGAAATACTGACGATGCCGACGAATACGGATGTTACACGAATATTTTATTCTTATGGAGTTTGGGTTGCGATATCGGGTCTCGTAGGAATTACGGACCACTTACACATGAGATGGGCTTGTGGGCCCTGGGCCCAAGCCCCAAACCCATAGGCCTAAACCCGCACATAATATATTAGATATTTCCCTAAGAAATCTTATCAAATCTTATTAAGATTTACTAGAATCCTTCAAGATTTGCAAAATCTGTAAAAAAAATCTATACAAAATCTTCAAAAGATTTCTACAAGATTTTACTTAACATCTTTATAAGGGTCCATACCCATAATACAAACACACACACTTACAACAACTTATCTCTCAAATACACACACAAACCATTGCCTGCCTTTCCCCTCCTCTCTCTCACTCGAATATATGTACAGACACTCACACAAAATCCAAATCAAGCTACAACTTCATCCTCCTCCACATATAGAAATCACAACAAAGCTAAACATCCATTTGTCTCTCACTCGACACCCCCCCTCAGATTTCCGATTGACAACTGCCACCACCAGATGGTGGCGGCATATGGTACGACGGCTACAAGCAGGGAGGAGAGAGAGAGACTCGGGAGGAGAGAGAGAGGCTTCGGAGAGAGAGAAAGAGGAACGGCGAAGACCGCCGTTTTCCGGCGACGATTCCCCGTCGGCAGCGGACGCCGGCGACGGCAAGAACAGCTGTGGTGTTTTTCTTTGGTTTTGTTTCTTTCGACAAGCTTAACCGGTACACCCCTCTCCATTTTCTTTCATTTTATTACTGTTTCCGAAGATTTGTTGATAGATGATGATGAATTTCTGTTGTTAATGGAGGTGGTTGAAGGCTGCCGGCGGTGGTGGTAGCAGGAACGGCGTGAGGATGGTATTGGTTCAGATTCGGGTTTCATACGGTTCGGATTTTCTGTTCGGGTTCGGTTCGGGTCATACCTGGTCAAGTCTCGGTGCGGGACAGCAGCGGGTTCGAGTTACGGTTTGGTTTGGGTCAGATGTGAAGCGGTTCGGGTTGACTCGGTCAAACCGAGTCACCCCGGTCAAACTCAGTCAACATAGCGAGTCAACTCAGTGGGACAACCCGGTTGACTCGGTCAGCTCAGTAAACCCTTTTCGGCGTTCGACACGAAGATTCAGTAAAGAATTACGGCACGATTATTTAGTTTATTTCTATAACTTTATTTATTATGCGAGATCGAGCTCAAACCGAATAGCTTAGAGTTTAGTTTATGTTTTGTCATTTTTACGAAAAATCTTATACTGATGATTGATTACTGATTGAATATTGTTGAATTTTGATAAAATAACGACACTTTAGTTGTTAGGGCCCTCCAAAAACAGAGGAAACTCTGCCCGTTTTTCGAGAAAATCCGTAAAACGAATGTGTTTTTATTTAAAAACGAGAACTAACGACTATTATAGAAACAAACACAAATGTATATTATTTCCGCCGACACTTTATAACTTACAAAGACGACGATTCAGATACTATTTCCGACAATAAAGATAGTTGTTCTAAACTTTGAAATTTCGACAACTATTTCATAAAGATAAATATATTTATTTTCAAATGCAACAACTCAACGATGCTTTTATAAATAAATATAGTTTATACATTAAACATAACGAATTCTTTTATAAAATAAATATAGTATATATTTATTTTAAACACGCAACGACTCGATGAATCCTTTTGTAAAATAAATATAAACTTTTATATTTATTTCAAACGCCTAAACGGCTTACGATATATAAAACGAGTTTATCATAAATTCTTTTCATGAAACATTCGTTACATACACATACGGCTTCTCGAGACGGCTAACGCGATTACAACAACATATATTTATATTTTTATAAATATTTGTGTACTTTAAAAATCTTCGAAAACTAAGTGTGTATAGACTTAGTAAGTTGTCGTGTCAATAAACGAAACTTAGCAAGTATAACTACATCGTTTTCATTAAGTTAATAACGTACCGTTAAATCGTTCGATTAACGATTCGGTAGAGCTCGGTAACACGAAGATTTGTTACCGCATTAATTAGAAACTTATAAGATATTCCGTGTTAGGAATATTGTAGAATGCACGCTAGCAAGTCTCGTCTTGGGAAACGACATCACGAAGCCGTAAATAGCTAGCTTTACACGGGAATATTCAGGTGAGTTCATAACCATACCTTTTTTCGGTTTTACATTTTTCTAAATGTTTTCGGGGTGGAAAGACATGCACTTTTTGCAAAACATACAAGAGTTACATATTTCTAAACCATTTTACAAACAAGTGTTAACTGACACAAATGGTTTACGAGAAGCTTATGTGTTATACCGGTTTTCAAACAAGCGTATTTTTCGAAATATGCATACACACGAATTCTAGTTTTCTAAAATACGAAAAAATACAAGTACCAAGAGGTACATTAAACTATGGTATGATGAATACAAAAACAAGAATCACTCTTGGTGATAACTAGTACCAAGTATGATGCGTTTTGAGGAATGATACGAGAAATCGTGTCACGAATAGGGTACCATTAGCACCATTAATCGTGTATATACTAAGACCGCAGAGCAAAATGTTAGATCTAACGGGTGTCAGGGCAACCACACTCTCGGTGAAAACAAGTACCGAGTAGTGCTTTTGTGTCTCAGTCGTGAATCGACAACTAGAAAAATGCCTATGGTTTGGTGACTTCCTATGTCGTGTCACATGTTAATGGCCTTGCAACCCATTAACAACCTTGATATATACTAGAATACTTTATTGGTATAAGATTCATACCACAAGAATACTTTATTAGTACAAGATTCATACCACAAGAATACTTTATTTTACAAGAATACTTTATTTCACACGAATACTTGATTTATACGAGAATACTTGATTTATACAAGAGTACTTGATTTACACAAGAATACTTGATTTGTACGAGAATACTTGATTTATACAAGAATACTTGATTTATACAAGATACATACCATGTTTTCATTCAAAGTTTCCATACAACATGACAAGAAAATGATTTTAAATTCGTTTTCTCAACCATATTTCAAAAACCGGTTATTCAAAAAGATTTATTTCAAATCTTTTACAAACAAACTATGAACTCGCTCAACTTTATGTTGATTTTTCGCATGTTTCTTTCTCAGGTTGCTTTTCAGAAATCATGGCACGGTTGGAATAGGAGAACCATGTGGAGTCGAGTACTTAGTGGGCGTTCGCATTCCAAAAGTCTTAGCTTATTTGCTTCCGCTGTGCAATGAAGATACCGGTCCAGTCACGTCGGCTCTGATAATTTCGGGGTGTGACAAAACATTATTATGGTTAACAAGTTCTCACCCCCCTTTATTAATGGAAACCGATGATCATCACGTGTCTCCTTTTTTTTAGAATTCGTTGAACGACTTCATTGCATTTTGGGTATTTCAGATTTTACAACCAAACTAGTTCCACGAGATCCCTTTGATGGTACGTATGAACTGTGTCGGGGAGCATCGTACCTATTTTGTGGGGAACTTGCATATACATTGCTTGCCTTACCAAAGGAGTTGTTTCTCGCAACTTCGTCTATCCTCGCAGCTTCTTCTAACCGTTGTTGTACTTTCTTTGATGTTGGCCGACCGCGAGTACCTTGCTGGACAATCGGTGGTTTCTTAGTTGATTTGGTTGGGGTCAAGACCGCTTTTATCTTTGAAATCAAGCTTTTTTTCTGAGCAGGGGAACTCTATTGTTGCCGCACAATATTGAGCTCTTCTGCAACATTGACCTCTTCATCTATCAGTTTACACAGTAGTTGTCACACCCCGATATTTCAACAACAACTCGGTGGGCCCGGATGGGGAATATCGTGACTAGATTTGTGGGAATGTGTTTGGACCGATTCCTATGCACTTGAATGCTCAATTGATTGCGTAGATCTCGTATCTTGTGCGGAATCCAAGTACGAGAGTGGATTGAACAAGAACAAGCTAATTTTAATCGGTTTTTATTGAATATATCAAATTACAATACCACGAAACCACTTTGACAGAGTTTCCCCTCTCTAGCCAAAGTTCTCTACAAATGACAAGACAAACATCATATTTATACTAATCTGTCCATCCGCAAATACCCTATACCTACGGACCTGCGCATTCAAGTGAGAGGAATCATTGCATTACTTTGGACATTTGTTGGTCTTCAGACATTTAGGAAACATCTGTTGGTAACAACGGTTCTCCAATTTCAGAAACTTATTCAGATCTCTATTCGGTCATCTTTCCAAATTGCAACACAAGAAGTACTGAACAAATTAAATTGACACAACAGTCCCTGGACTTAAATAACTTATATTATGTTATTTTAAAAAAGAAACTAGCTTTTTAATTTAAACTAACTAAGTTAGTTTACTAACTTTAATATCTAACGAGACTAACTAGATTATTATAAAAATAAACTTTTTAAATAGTAATATTAATTAATTTAATTAATTAAATAAAATAGGATAGATAAATAACCATATTTATGAACGAATTTAAATTAGGATAAAAATCTTTAGACGATAATTCATGAAGCTTCCGAATCTCATTATTTTAAGTGTTTTAATTAGTTTAACGAGTATCAAGTGCCGATAAATAAAGAATCAAGAATCCTTAAATAATATTTCGTTCAAACGAGAATTTAATTATCAGTTGCACATAAGACCAACATGAATACACGAACATGATTAAAATAACTTCGTTTTCATTATGATCAATAGTCTCGAATTACAAATGAAACGAAAGTAGATTACAAGAGAGTACAAGTGTTTAAATATGGAAAGTACAACATGGCTTGCTAAAATTAGAAAGTGCGGAAATGCGGAGTGTTACACTCGTCTTCTCTAAACTCTCACTTTGTTAAGATTAGTCGGTTCAATTTCGTTGGTATGGTGAACCCGTGTTTTGTCCGTGAATAGCAATTGGGGTTTGCACCGTGGCCATGGAAATCGTCTCTAGTATGATAATCATTGCATATAGTCTTGTTTGGGTTATGGCATTACGAGGCAAACCACAACCGGACTGTCGAATCGGTTAACTTATTATATTGTGTGTTTCACGACGAGCACGTAATCCCAGATTCGCCTTCATGTAGTGTTTTCAGTGTTGCCTTTTGTCGCCGAGCTCGAGACCGGTTCCTGATCAGCCAACGATGGGTTAGAATTTGTGTGCATACGTAGGTTTCTAATATTAAAGTTATGATACTATTAATGATGAGATTTCACATGGGACTTTAGTTATGATGAAGTAGGTGGTTAGCTCATGTGTATGTGTGGATGAGAATGATTCATCCATATAGGCTTTATTGGTTCCTAATTAAATTAAATTAAAGATTGAGATGAGCCACGACCAGAAACATTACAAAATGAATGCATGGTTACATTAAATGAAGTAGGTGGTTAGCTCATGTGTATGGGTGGGGCATGCTTAATTATAATGAGAATCATCTTGGTTGAGATTTTATTATAGAAAGGTCGCATATGCATATGATAAAATGTAAAGTAGTAATGAATGCAACAAGCAATGTTGTTTAAGGATTTTAATAAAAATCGGCTAGAAGTGATGGTCTGTTAACACGATTCAAAACGTGTAGGTTGTTGAAGCCATCGTAGGATTCGTGCTTTCTCTTGTTTCTCTACCTTTGTAGTTAGCCCGCTTAGTTAAGGTGAGTTCTATTGCCCATCTTTTTATGTTTTAATTATTTTGGGCTGAAATACATGCTTAAGTGATTTAAATTTAGTAGGCATACGTGTATTTTGTGCGAGAGCTTGATTTAAAATAATTGTTTGCCTACGTGTACTATTTTATTTATTTATTTATTTGAGGGCCTTGAGTCCTTGGTCGTTGCTTTCGGGGTGGTGACGGTTGTGCGGGATGGGAAACATCAATCCAAGTGGTGGAGTCGATGTGACCCAATTGTCGTTACCTTCAGGGTGGCGACGGATTATGCTGGATGTTGTTGTGACCTTCGGGGTGAAGACGGATTATACGAGATGTTGTTGAGACCTTCGGGGTTACAACGGTTATGTTAAGTTGCATTATGTAACCTGGGCATGTAGTCACTGTACATGTGCCAAACTAGTATTTAAAAAATGAAATGACGATTTGCGAACTACTTTATTAGAACCGGAATGGGTTCGAATGTTTTGAACTACAGTGTAAAAAAAAACTTATTACTATAGAGCTCGCTCAGCGTAGTTAACGTTTTAGTATGTATTTCAGGTAAGAAGAAGGTTTGAATGTTGGCGGCTCTTGGTTATTGGTAGCGGTTACTTGACATCTTTTAAATGTTTTGGCATTTCCCGTGTTTTAAACAACTAACAAACTTTGGTTGTTTTAGTACTTTGAAGTTTGTTCGTACTTTATTTATTTATTCCGCTGCGCATTGGTGACATTTTGGTCTAGAACTATGTTTGCTTATCATATTACCAACGAGTTGGGTTCCCAAGTTTAGGGCCTTACACCATAAAGGGCCGCACACTCAGGAGATAGTCGCATACACCTGTTTGTGGGCTGGGGACTGTTAGGCCACACCACGGTGGGCTCGCACACTCTTTAATGGGCCATGAGTTGATGGATCGCACATTAGAGTGTACAATTAAATTACTGTTCATTCATGTGAAACACGAAACATGGCTTCTTGTGTATTAATTGCTAGAATACGTGTAGTTGATACGTGACTTACTTGTATGCGAAACTAATTGTTAGTGATAACCATACTAGGACTTGGTTGACCAACGTGAAGCAAAGTAATATAACCTACCGAGCAAACCAAATGTGAGTTCACTACTCCTTGAGCATGCGTCCCGGGGTGGGATAAACAAACTGGTATTTCTGAGAGGAATACGTTTTACTGTGTCAAACTAGATGTTGGATAACACACTCAAACCTATCACCTTAGGTCCCATCTTACTACCAAATTAGTTGCCTGAGAGGCAACGGGGTATTAGTTGATAGCGCTATTAGGCTTGGCAACCTCACACCGTACCTGAGAGGATGGGCATGAACTAATGACCTTAACCACATGACCAATGTTGATAGGTATTGGGGAAGGGCAAACAAACTGACGCCATCTTGCGGTACTTGAGTTATTAACAACAGACTTTTAAACTAAATACTTGGTAACTAAACGTTTTGTAAAACTATGAACTCGCCTGCGTTGTGCTGATACACTTGTCTGCATGCTTGCAGGTCGTTAGATTCTTGGATATGGAACTTGCTATCTAGGATTGCTGGAGTGGTCATGGATCGAGATACTTGGAAACATGTGACAAGTCTATTTATTTTCATACACTTGGATTTTAAAATACTTGAACATTGATTTACATTATGCTTCCGCTGAACATGTTGGGTTTTAAGTTGTGTTTGGAATTACAATATCTTAATGAATGGAAACTTTTATCTAATTTCTCGTTATTAGTTCAATGTGATTAGTGGCTAGATCCTGGTACGTCACACGCCTCGCGGGGTTTTCGCATGTGGTATTTTGGGGGTGTGACATTTGTGACTATGGGAAACACAAGTTTTCTTTTTGAGCTTGATGGATGTCCGTTATCTCAACGCTTCTCCTTACATTACTGATCTGGAATTGGAGAACCGTTGTGTATTTACTTACTGATCTGGAATTGGAGAACCGTTGTGTATCTGAATCAGGTTCTCAAACAAATACTACTAAAGATGAGTTGGTATTGAACCAAGAATACGAAGATCACGGTGCAGACACGTGGGAAGAAAGTCACTGGACTGCCACAGTTGAAGTCAAATGTGATCAAACTTGGACATCAGACGTAAATCTTGAAGCAAATATGTGGTTCCCAATTTGCGGAACATAATCCCAGATTGTCTAGAGAAGCGCTTTTATCATGTGTCATATGGTAACAAGAGTATGTTGTTCCAAGATCAATTCCAATTGCAGTTTTTTCAACTCTCCTGACCATTTTCAAACATGTGGTTGTAATGATGGGACCCTTGATTTGAAACACATAATGTGCGTTGATTCGATGATAGATATTCGTTGTGTGCATTCATATTGTTGAGACAACAACAGATAATGAACGAATTGTTTGACTTCTTGTTCCAAATGCAGCTGGTGAAACTGGAGCTGTTATCTCGGTTGTTTAGTACTTTCGTGATAAATACAATGTTCATCTTCGTTATCCTTTGCTTTTTGCAATTCAAGCAGGCATGGATGCTAAACGTACTGTTATTACATCCGAGACGATTCAAGTGAGTCATATGAAACAAGTGTCTGTCTATTCAATTAAGAGGAATCATTGCATTACATCCCCGTTGAAAAACAGAATCGATAAATTTAGGGAAAATTGGGTCGAGAGATGATAACCCAACAGTGGAGGATCTCATTCTACAGCTTAGATAAATTCAGGGGTATTCTCAAATAATGTTTCCTAGATGTTTGAAGACCAACAAATGTTCAAAGTGCTGTTTCTTCGTTCGCGTGATGGAAAGCTACGGAGTGACAGAAAACTACCTTGCAAAATTAAAAAAAATAAATCGACACCTTCAATACGCATCGTATAGGCATATACGATGCGTATTACTTTTTGATAAAGGGACATTATTAGCTTTTGACTGACCTAGAAGTTTGAACCAATCTCAATACTCATCGTATAGACCTATACGATTCGTATTGACAGTGTCGATTTAACCCTAAGGTGTGCCAATAATACTACCCTTTTTTTTATTACTTTTGCATTGTGCTTTTTGCAGTGTCTTTATATACACGTGTCACACACTCGTTCAACTTCTTTTTTTTATTCCGGCGAACGAACAGACCTCCCTCTCCCGATAAATTTCCACCCACTTGAACCGACCACCATCCCCACCATCTGCTACTCCGTTGCACCACCGTCATATCTCCCTAATTCTATACTTTATTTATTTATTTAAAACTCCCTTCCAAGAAGGAGCCAGATCCCCCCTTGTAGCCTATTGAACCCATCAACAGTACACAACAGCCCTCACCAATTTCAACTACATCGCCTATCTCTCTTTCTGATCTTCCGGATTCGACACTTTCAACCCCAACTTCGGTATCTACTTCTTCAACCTCACCGCTACACGCCGTTGCTTGATTTCCGGTGCTAGATCCGACGGCGATTACATCTCAGATCTTACCTTGTCATTCATTTGAAACCCATTGATTTTGCACTCCATTTTCCTTCATAAACGTAAACATGACGACAACAATTCCCAAGTTTGCTCACTTACAAATCCCACTTGAAGACGTAGTAAAGGCCACCGACAACTTTCATCATGATAACATCATCGGACGCGGTGGATTGGGACATGTATACAAAGGACAACTCCAGCGGTCCAGGGAGTTGATCACGATTTCTGCGCTGAGGTTAGATCGTAAGCACGGTGGAGGAGTCGTCGAGTTCTGGACCGAAGTTTCAATGCTTTCTGACCTCAAGCATCCAAATATAGTCTCTATTGTTGGATTTTGTGATGAAAAGGATGAGAAGATCATCGTAACCATGTATGAGGCCAAAAACGGAAGTCTCAAGGAGCATCTAAACAACCCGAACCTCACATGGACGCAAAGATTGAAGATATGTGTAGGCGTGGCTCGTGCGTTGAGTTACCTCCATTATGACGAGAGACGGGGTTATGGTGTTATACATCTTAATATCAATAGCTCCACAATTTTATTAGATGAGAATTGGGAACCCAAGTTATCCGGTTTTAAAGTTTCCATCAAACAATCACTTAACCAAATGGACCAGGTCGTCCTTTCTGAACCTATTGGCACAATAGGGTATATGGATCCAGAAATTAGAAAGACCAAAGGTGTGACCTGCAAGTCGGATATCTACGCATTCGGTGTTGTTTTATTCGAAATATTGTGCGGGAGGAAAGCATTTGTTCCGAATGATGCTAATAGGTTACTAGCTCCATTGGTCATGCAACATTATGAAAACGAAACGTTGGCTGATATAATCCATCCGGATCTAAAGAATCAAATGTCCCAAGGATCACTTAGATTATACTAAAAAACGGCATATTCTTGCTTAAAGGAAGAGCTGTTGGTTCGGTTCTGTTCAAACATAAAAGAAAACATGAAATCATACCTGTTATTGCATTCAAAGCAGTGGAGAATCCAGTCAGAGAAGATGACATCGAGTTCGACATGATTGTCAGAGTGATCCGGTTCCTCCTTAGGGTGCTAACTGATGATGGGGCTAAGAAAGCCGATAAGGGAATCGGTGTAGGAGAGAAGGTTGATTATGATGTTATGACTAATGGGATGTGCAACTGAGTAACCCCTCAACCTTAACATAAGACTCCTTTATATAGGCACCCAGGAGGAAACCTAATTAGTTACTAAGGGTAATATGGTCCATCAACAATTACCAACTAATTTAAATAATAGGTTATTATATATTTTGATCTATATTATGTAAATGATTATGATGGCTATAGATTAAATATTGTTACATAATATATTTAATCTTACATTCTCCCACTTAGCCGAGTAATCATTTACTATGAGTATTAGATAAGCCTGATCAGGAGTTAACACTCATTTTAGCTTTAAACAAGTACTATAGCAGAGAAATACAGCCGTTGAATCATTATGCGACTCAGGACCCCCATTATTCATACTATAGCCTTAATTTAAAACCTAATCGTTATGATCAAAATACGCGTAAGCCCTTTGTTTGATTTGTAACTTTATTTGTCTATATGCCATTATACCGGTTGAACATATTCTAAGAAACATACAAAATCAAACTGAGGAAATTTCATTAACATAAAACATAAGCTAGTACAATATGCTCAAATAAGGTCTTTACTAAATCCCATATTACGAACATGTTCTTCATAAACCTTAGGAGGGAGACCTTTAGTCATCGGATCCGCAAGCATATCCTTAGTACTAATATACTCGATACAAAGATTATTTTCCTCAACTCGTTCACGTACGAACAGATATTTTGTATCGAGATATAAACCAGCTCCAGTCGAACTGTTACTGTTCGAGAAACTAACGGCAGCTGAATTATCACAATAAAGCTTCAATGGTCTAGAAATGGAATTAATGATTTTGAGCCCAGTGACCAGATTTCTAAGCAACATTCCATGACAGGTTGCGTTATAAACAGCAATGTACTCTGCCATCATTGTGGAAGTTGTGGTCAACTGTTGTTTATGACTCTTCCATGAGATAGGGCCGCCTGCTAACATAAAGATATAGCCCGAAGTGGATTTCTTGTCATCTTTGCACTTTGCAAAGTCAGAATCAGAATAGCCCACCGCTTCTAAATGATCACTTCTTCTATAAGTCAGTTTATAGTCTTTCGTCCCTTGCAGATATCGTAGTACCTTCTTAGCTGCTTTCCAGTGATCTAGGCCAGGATTAGTCTGATAACGGCCTAGCATTCCAGCAATATAAGCGATATCTGGACGAGTACAGACTTGAGCATACATCAAGCTCCCGACTACTGACGCATAAGGTATCTGGCTCATTTGCTCCTTCTCAACCTCTGTTGTCGGACACTGAAATGAACCGAAAACATCTCCCTTAACTACTGGAGCGATGGAGGGTTTGCACTGTTGCATGTTGTAACGCGTAAGGACACGATCTATGTAGGCCCTTTGGGACAATCCTAAGATCCCTTTGTGTCTATCTCGGTGAATTTCGATGCCAATGACGTAAGAAGCATCTCCAAGATCCTTCATGTCGAAGTTATGCGAGAGTAACCGCTTCGACTCATGCAACATGTCTAAACTATTACTTGCCAATAGAATGTCATCAACGTAAAGGACAAGAATAGTAAAGTTGCTCCCACTCATCTTGAGGTAGGTGCATTGATCCACTTGATTCTTCATAAAACCTTGCTTCTTCATGACTTCATCAAACTTGAGGTACCACTGACGTGATGCTTGTTTTAACCCGTAAATGGATTCCATAATATTCACCGCCTCTATCTGATCTCACAACTTTAATCTGACGATCTAATTGCTTTTCAACTTCAGCCTTATAATCTTTAAAAGTTGTAAGAGATTCAGATTTCTCCTTAATAAGATACAAGTACATGTAATGAGAATAATCATCAATAAAAGTGATAAATGACGTATATCCTGTTATGCCAGCGATTTGGTAGGGACCACTAATGTCAGTGTGAATGAGTTCTAATAAATTAGAGCTCCTAGTGGCACCTTTCTTATTCGCTAATGTCATCTTACCTTTAAGACATTTGACACATGTTCCAAAATCAGAGAAATCGAGAGGAGGTAATACTTCATCCTTTACGAGACGATTTAATCGTTCTCTTGAGATGTGGCCTAAACGCTGATGCCATAACATGGATGAAGTTTCTAAGTCTCGTTTCTCTTTCATCTTTGTGAGTGATTCATTAATGTTATATGACAACAAAGATTTGGAAAAGTCATCTTCTAGTTCTAATCTATAGAGACCACCATCCAGAATGCCAGTACCATAAAGAACAGAATCATAGAGGATAGAGAGTTTGCGATGACCATGGGAAACAATAAAACCGTCCATGTCTAACTTTGGTCCTGATACAAGGTTCCGAGTTACCTCAGGAACATATAAGGTATCATAAAGTTTAATACATAAACCAGTTTTCATAACTAACTGTAATGTTCCAATGGCCTTCACTTCTAATTCTCGATCATCCCCAACCTTAAGCGTTCTTTGGTTTCTTTCCAGCTTCCGGATTGAAAGGAATCCCTGAGTAGAATTGGTAACATGAACCATAGAACCAGAATCAAACCACCAAGAATTAGCAGGAACACTTAAATTATAGGACTCAAGTATCATAAAATAATCGTTACCTTTCTTAGCCAGCCACTCCTTGAAATCAGGGCATTCCTTTTGCATGTGTCCTGTCTTTTTACAGAACTTGCAGCGGATACTGCCTAAGGAGTTCTTAGAGCTGGAAGCTGCACTTGTACTAGGATTAGAATTAGGCCTTTGGACTTTTGAAGCATCCTTCCTCTGATAATTGTTCTTCCTTTTCTTAGAGTTGGAGGTAGTAAAGTTGGCAACATCAGTATGGCGATCCATCCTCATACGCTCTTCCTCCTGTACGCACATGGCGACCAGCTCACTCATCGTCCATTTATCCTTCTGAGTGTTGTAATTGATCTTAAATGCTTCAAAGGACGAAGGAAGCGAAGTAATGATGAAATGAACAAGGAAACCATCACTGATCTCCATTTCCAGCCCCTTCAACTTATTGGCCATGTCGTTCATCATCATGATGTGCTCGCGAATGCCACTCCTCCCATCATACTTAGTTGTCACCAGCTTGAGAATTAGAGTACTAGCGTGTGCTTTAGACGTCCCCTTGAACTGAGCCTCCACAGAAGCTAAGTAGGTTTTAGCATCTTCAGAATCAGGAATAGCTCCCCTTATAGCATTGCTTATGGACTGCTTCATAAACATGAGAGACATGCGGTTACTCCTAGTCCACTTGTCATGAAGTAACTGCTGAGGAGCAGTACTCTGTGGAGTAAGGTCCGTTGGCTTATCCTCTCTTAGAGCATAATCAAAGTCCAGTATTCCAAGTGTAAGCATGAGAGCATCCTTCCATGCAGCAAAGTTATCACCAGTCAAGGGAGGAATTCCCTGATTGGGTGCTGATAGTGGAAATAAGATGAGCAAGTTATGATACTAATGAAGAAGTCCTAATGTGATCTAAGGGCACATTAAACTAAGGCAGGCATAAATAATGACCATTTTACATTATGAAGCTGTGATATTGTCTATTACTAACATAAAAAATAATAGACTTAGCTAAAAAATTCTACTTAAACGAAAACAAAACAGCTTTGGCCAGAAGTGTAATCAATTAAGCATATGTGCAAAGTGATTGTAACAAATCAGCTTTGGCCAGAAATTGAGACAATCACTTTAGTTATGCACTTGTTGAGTATGCCATCTATGAATGAATTAAATCAGCTTTGGCCAGAAATTAAGACATTCATGCTTATGATGCACACACAACATAGCTTTCATAATACTTGAATGATAAGTAGATGTATCAAGTCAGCTTTGGCCAGAAATGATATATCAAAAGCTCATTCAAGTTAAGCTATTCTGGTTTTGCAAGACATTATCTGATTCTGATTAATTAACTAAGTAAATTACAAAACCATTTATTTAATAGCAAACCACCCGTTAGCGCGGATCGAACTGATGATTTTTAGTTCACATTAAACACTCATGATTTCGGATGAATCCATTTCGGACGCATTTCGGATGATTTCGGATGAGGCTTAGTCCGAAATTGATCCGAAATGATGATACTCAGTTCGAAATGATCCGTGATGGATGTTTAGTTCAAAAAGAATCCGTAATGAGTCCGAAATGGTCCGTAATGAGTCCGAAATGGTCCGTAATGAGGAACTTATGATGAACCCTAAATCGAAAATTCAAACATTTGTCCGAAATGCATCAGTAATGATCCGAAATCATCCGTAATGCTCAGAGATGATCCGTAATGATGTAGTTCCAGATCCGAAATCATCCGTAATGATCAAATTTGATCCGTAATGATGAAATTTAGATCCGAAATCGTCCGTAATGATCAAAAATTGATCCGTAATGATCCGTAATGCATCCGAAATGATCCGAAATCGTCCGTAATGAGGATTTCGGATGGCAAAAACGTAATCTGCTATGAATTTTTCAATTCCGTTTTCCAGATTTTCGGATTAAAACAGAACCGACTAATCAACATATGCTCTGATACCACATGTTGGTTCGGTTCTGTTCAAACATAAAAGAAAACATGAAATCATACCTGTTATTGCATTCAAAGCAGTGGAGAATCCAGTCAGAGAAGATGACATCGAGTTCGACATGATTGTCAGAGTGATCCGGTTCCTCCTTAGGGTGCTAACTGATGATGGGGCTAAGAAAGCCGATAAGGGAATCGGTGTAGGAGAGAAGGTTGATTATGATGTTATGACTAATGGGATGTGCAACTGAGTAACCCCTCAACCTTAACATAAGACTCCTTTATATAGGCACCCAGGAGGAAACCTAATTAGTTACTAAGGGTAATATGGTCCATCAACAATTACCAACTAATTTAAATAATAGGTTATTATATATTTTGATCTATATTATGTAAATGATTATGATGGCTATAGATTAAATATTGTTACATAATATATTTAATCTTACAAGAGCGACCACACCGCCCACATATCCTCAATATTGTTGATGAACTTGAGAAAGCACTTGAACTCCAACTGCGACATGAAAATTTAGTAAGACCCTTTTTCTATTTTTATTTTTCGTTGCTGGAATTAGTTTTTACTTTGTAAAATACCAGTTTAACAATGAAAAAAAAAACATTCCTTAACATATAAAACAACTATTTATCCCCGTTAAAATAGGCGACTTCGAGTCTTACAAAGTGAGCAATGGGTGAATTTTAGGAGTAGAGTTTGTTTTTGATCGCTATTAAAAAAGATATAAAACAACTGTTAACAAATTAATGTTTTAACTACAACCTATAAGATTATCATGGTGTTGCGGTGGGAATCCTATTATAAACATAGAGAATTTAGTGGGTATTGGTTCGTTTCATTCCGGTATCAATATGATTCTGGCACTCCGCATAACAACAAAAAAATATAGCGTAAACCCATGAAAACATAATGTCAAACATCAACATACATAACTTTATATAAGATAAATAAAGCATGGACGTCGTTGATAATTTTCATAACTTTAGACGTCGTGCAGGTGAAAAATTATTATCTTTGCAAAACGTCAACATACTTTATTTTATATAAGAAAAATGAAATGTGGACGCCATTGATAACATTTGCAACCTTAAATACGATAAACAAACCATCGTATGCCTGAAAAAAAATATTAACACGCTTGACGAGGTATGACCCGAATCGGCTAACCCGACCCGGTTATTACCTATTGTTTTATTATAAATAAATAATCATAAACGTTTATTCTAGAATATTCCATCCTGCATGGGTAAATCACGTAACCAAATCCCCAACTTTTTGGGAAGATTGTGCAAATCCCTGACTTATCGGAGCTCATCCTAAGTTAAGGGAAACCCTAATGGTAAACTATAAATAGAGGTGAACATCTAAGGTATGAGACATCTTGCTCCCGTTTTACTCTTTTCTCTACACATACCTTTTTACTCCCAAAACCGAGACTTATTCTCACGCCGGAGGGTGGTTACAGGAATAACCCCATTCCTGTAACAAGTCCTAACGGTGTTCTGTTTTGCAGTTAGCAGTTCGGATCGCCAAGAGTTGAAGTCCTAGTTGGATACTACCGTGAAGGTCAGTGTTTCTTCATTGGCGCCATCCGTGGGACCTAATCAGTAGCGACAACAAGACTGAACCCAATGGCAAGCGATCAGAACATAGCAGTAACACCAAGCCAGGCGATGGTAACTAGCAATTCGTTGTTAGAAACAAGCCCTGTCATCTCTATGCCAGCCTCACCGGTCATAACCAGGTCTCTCGACTTGGAGTTTGAAGCAGAGGGGCCCCCACCGGGTTTTGCTGGCACTACCGCTGCCTCTTCTGGGACCGCGGCAGCGGATTTATTTTCATACACTTCTCTACGACTCCAATCAGTTGGACCAATCACAACAGGCGTGAACGTTTCCGCCTCAGCCACAACCTCCAGTGCACAGACCATGCGTTATAGCACTATGCCAGTTACCACAGCGGTTGGCCCCAGCACCGTCATACCGCAGTTTGGCGCACCTCAATACTATCAGCCCTCGGTTATGCCACCTCTGTATTCAGCAGCATTAACGGCTGCGTTATCTACACCACCCCATCAACCAGTGGTCATGCTGGCAGGAATCTTGAACGCCCCAGTCACACCGGGGAATCAGGCTTACTTTCCCGGGTATTATTTTGCACCCCCATACGGGTATCTGCCCCAATACAATACCCCAACATATACTCCCCAGGGGGGTCCACAAGGTTACTCCCAACAATCGCCATACGCGACGTATATGCCACCTTGGTGGACCTTCCCAACATCACAACCTGTTTTCAGTCAAACCCACGGCGGAACCAGTGTATGACAGAGGAAACAGGTCTAGGCCTCGTTTTTCTCCAGGAGGAGGTCCCAACTCAACACTGAACATCACTCCGACTCAATCCCTTGTCACCCAGGGTATCAGCCAGGGTGGGGCAACTCCACCATTGCAGCCCATCAATGTCGAAGAAGACGAACTTACCAGACCCTACAAGCCAGTAGACGCTACTTTCAAATCCGAGTTTACCAGAAGAATAGCAGAAGCTCCTATCAAGGAAAAACCCAAGATGCCTCAGACTGTAGGCAAATATGACGGGCTAGGAGATCCTGACGACCATCTCAACCTGTTCAAAAGTGCCGGGGAAGTAGCCTGTTGGCTTATGCCCCTCTGGTGCAAGATGTTCGTCCAAACGCTGGTAGGCGCGGCTCGAGTCTGGTGGGATAGTTTGCCCACAGGGGAGATCGATAGTTTCGAGGATCTAGAGGCTAAGTTTATCTTGCAATTTAGCCAACAACGCAGGCATACGAAAGATCGAAACGAGCTCCTTCACATCCGCCGGCGAGACAATGAAACGGTGGAAAGTTTCATCGTTAGATTCAATAAAGAGAGCCTGGCAATCCCGGGTGTCACGCATGATCTAGCGTGTGGAGCTTTCCTACAAGGAGTAAACGATGATGAGCTATTAAGAACATTACATGGAAGAGATGGTGTGCCTCCCACCATCGACGAAATCCTGAGGATAGCTAAGGTGTACGTTATACAAGAAAAGGTTGTAGCCGCCAGTCACACGGGCAATAGAAAAAAGGAGGCTCAGAAAAGCCAAGAAGATAGAGAACAACGGGGTTCTAAAAGCAAAGGCAGGGGAGACCGATACCAAAGGAGTGATAGGACGGACTCGCGGTATGATAGGTCTAGAAATACCTACTCAAGGAATGAATCCTCTAAGCCGCGATTCGATTACCCCAACCTGAGCAAGACACCAGCAGAGATCCTAGCTTCAGAAAACCTTAAGTTTAATCCCCCAAAGCCGCTGAAAGACAACCCTAACAAAGATACAAGCAAATATTGTGAGTAACACAAAGGAAGCGGCCACGACACTAATGACTGTTTTCAGCTAAAGAAACAGATCGAATACTTCGTGAAAGCGGGTAAATTGGCACACCTAGTGAGGGACATCAAACAGGGCCCGCCACCCGTCAAGGAAGAAAACGACAAGGCGGCGGGTAAAAGGCCGCGAGAGCTAAACATGGTGTACGCGGATAAGGGAAAAGGGGCCAAGCGGAGTTTTTCCACGCTCGAACCCTGGATGCTAGCAACTATGACCATCGAGCCTCGCGTAGAAGATTTGCACCTCACCACGGACACCTTGATCATATCCGCTGATGTGGGTGATTATCGTATGAGGAGAATCCTGGTAGATACCGGGAGTTCAGAAGATATTATATATGAACATTGTTTCAATAGAATGTAACCAGAAGACAAAAGGCTGCTTGAGTCGGTGCACGCCCCTATTAAAGGTTTCACAGGAGAAAAGGTTGATCCAATTGGGCAGATTACTTTCCCAGTTACATTCGGACAAGAGCCCTTGGAAAGGACAATACTCCTAACATTCCTTGTGGTACGTGCTGAGTCATACCACAATGTAATCATTGGAAGGTTCACCCTGGGGAAATTGGACGCTATAATCTCAACAGCGCGAGGATTCATGAAGTTTCCTACCCCGCGAGGTATTGCAACAGTGTTTCATGACAAATTAGGAGAGGTGTTGAATACCAAGAGATGCCGCCAAGGACCCACTGGTGCCACCGGCCCGGAAAGATGGGTATTAAGCACACGTCATCCAGATCAGACAGTTACAATAGGGGATAGGCTCTCCCCTGAAGTTAAAAATAATTTGAAACAGCTACTGAGAAGGAACGCAGACATCTTTGCTTTCGAGCACTCTGACATGACTGGGATACCCCGCGACAAGGCAGAACACAAGCTAGCGACACTCCCTGGCATTAAGCCAGTCGCACAGGGTAAGCGTAGTATGGCTCCGGATCGAAGGGCAACGATTGTCAAAGCAGTACGAAAGTTGGTGGAAGCTGGAATTCTCAGAGAAACAAAATACCATACATGGGTATCAAACCCTGTAATGGTAAAGAAGCCAGATGGCACATGGCGGATGTGCTTTGATTTTAAAGATCTGAATAAAGCATGCCCCAAAGACGCATACCCGCTCCCCGAGATGGACTTTAAGGTTGATTCTTTGGTTCCTTATAGGTACAAATGTTTCTTAGACGCCTACAAAGGTTACCACCAGATCAAAATGTCCAAAGAAGATGAAGAAAAAACGGCGTTTCATACCGATGTGGGTATCTTTTGTTATACCAAAATGCCTTTCGGCCTGCGAAATGCCGGGGCCACTTATCAGCGACTTATGGATAAGGCCTTTGAAACACAAATCGGTAGAAACTTAGAGGTATATGTTGACGATCTGGTAATCAAGAGCAGGGAAGAAAAACAAATGCTTGAAGACATTGAAGAGACTTTCCAAAAGCTCAGAGAATACAATATCAAACTCAACCCCAAGAAATGTTCATTTGGGGTAGAGGAGGGAAAGTTTTTGGGGGTAATAGTTACCCGGGACAGCTTTAAAGCCAACCCGGAAAAGGTAGCCGCCATAACGCGGATGGCCTCTCCTAGGACTTTGAAAGAAGCACAAGCGTTAAATGGACGTTTAGTGGCTATAAACAGATTCTTGGCAAGACACGCCGAGAGGTCTTTGCCATTTATAAAGACACTAAAAGATTGCCTCAACAAGAAAAAAATTCAAATGGACCAGCGAAGCAGAAGACGCCCTGCAAGACATGAAACGTTTCATCGAGAAACTACCCATGTTAACAGCGCCATACCCAGGAGAAGTGCTTAAAATGTATTTGGCGGTGGCTCATAACGCGGTAGGTGCGGTACTCATGGTAGAAAGAGATGGAAAGCAAACACCCATATACTACATCAGCCGAGTGTTGGCAGGACCCGAAACGCGGTATCCAACTCTGAAAAAATTGGTACTAGCACTGGTTCACGCCACCCGGCAACTGCGAAGATATTTTCAAGGGCACCTCGTACAGGTCTTAACAAACTACCCACTACAATAAATTTTGCACAAGCCTGAGATCTTCGGAAGATTGGCTAAATGGGCAATTGAGTTGGGAGCATTGGACATTGAGTACCGAAAACGAACAGCAATCAAGGGGCAAGTGAATGCCGATTTTTTGGCTGAAATTCCTGAAGGAGAAATCATACAAGACCCCGCCATTCAGGACATACCAGAATCCAGTACAGCCAGACAAACTTGGAAACTCTACACAGATGGATCATCCAGCGGGAAAGGCTCTAGAGCAGGTCTCATGCTGATCAGCCCAGATGAAATACGGTTGATGTATGCCTTACGTTTCGATTTTGAATGTTCCAATAACGAAGCAGAATATGAGGCGCTACTCGCAGGCCTGAGGATAGCCCAGCCTATGGGGGCTACAAGAGTTAACGCGTATGTCGACTCCTTGCTAGTAAATAATTAAGTAAATGAAACTTACGAGGCTAAGGACGAGTCAATGGCAAAATATTTGGCTAAGACAAAGGAGCTTATAACTTCATTCGACAATGTCACGCTCAACCATGTCCACAGAGGAAAGAACCAAATAGCAGATGCCTTGAGTAAACTTGCCACCACAGGCATGGAAAGAGAGGTAAAGGTAGAAACATTGCAAATGCCCTCTATCGAGCCTCGGGAGGTTTCCGCCCTCACAGCGGAGGAACCCTGCTGGTACACCCCAATATTAAAGTTTCTCACAAAGGGTGAATTACCTCCCGCCAGGGCGGACGCCCATAAAATCCAAAACAAGGCACTGCAATACGAAGTCAACAACGACATCCTCTACAGAAAATCATATCTGGGTCCGCTGATGCGATGCGCATCTCCAACAGAAGCGAGATATCTAATCCAGGAAATCCACGCGGGCATATGCGGCATTCATGCAGGACCCCGAGCAGTTGTGGCCAAAATCCATAACGCCTTGTATTATTGGCCAGGGATGCATGAAGACGCGGTAGAAGAAATCAGAAGGTGCCATAGCTGTCAGAAATTTGCTCCTCAAACATTCCGACCCAAGAACAACTTAATCCCGGTCACCGTGGCCTGGCCTTTCCAAAAGTGGGCGGTGGATATTGTGGGACCATTCCTGCTGGCCCCCGGAAAGTTAAAATACCTTATCGTGGCGATTGATTACTTCACTAAATGGGTCGAAGCCAAACCTTTGGCTAAAATAACCGCTGAAAACGCAAAAAAGTTCCTTTGGTGGGACCATTCCTGCTGGCCCCCGGAAAGTTAAAATACCTTATCGTGGCGATTGATTACTTCACTAAATGGGTCGAAGCCAAACCTTTGGCTAAAATAACCGCTGAAAACGCAAAAAAGTTCCTTTGGGAGCACATTGTGTGTCGATTTGGACTACCGCTGTATTTGGTAAGCGACAATGGAACACAGTTTACAGATAAGGTCTTGCAAGATTGGTGTACAGAACTCAAGATTCAACAAATCTTCACATCTGTAGCACACCCGCAAGGAAATGACCAGGTAGAGCAGGCGAATCGAAGTTTGTTGGATGGAATAAAAAGAAGGCTGGGTTACGAAGGAACCTCCTGGGTGGAAGAACTGCCGAACGTACTCTGGGCACATCGCACAATGCCTAAGACAAGTAACAATGAGACTCCTTTCAGCCTTACTTATGGCGCGGAGGCCATGATACCCGCAGAAGTCGGTTTGCCTTCGCTAAGGCGTCTCAGTACTAACAACGATAACGACAGACTCCTAAGGGAAAGCCTGGATATGCTCGAAGAAAGGCGTGAAGCGACCGCTATCAGCGAGGCAAAATACAAGAAGGTTTTAGAAAAATATTATAATCAGCGCGTGGCTCATCACAACTTTAAAGAGGGCGACTATGTCATGCGCGATAATGAGGCAAGTAGAGCGGAACCCACAGGCAAGTTGGGACCCAATTGGGAGGGTCCTTACGTCATCCAAGAAGACCTAGGCAAAGGAGCTTACCGCTTAGCATGGCTGGATGGTACCGCGGTTCCACGTAGCTGGAACGCGGCCCAATTGAAAAAGTGCTATATGTAATACCTCGCCCATAACGGCGGGTATGAACGTTCTTTTATCTTTTTTGCAAGCAAGTGTAATTCATCTATAGCGATGTCTCTTTTCCTTTTTTTTTAAGTATTGGATTAATAAAAGTCATTTCTTTTATGTTTCCTCATTACTTATACAATAAAATTTACCACCGCATTTACACTGCACTATACGGTACGAACAACTACCATCGCATCTAAATTGCACATAACGGTAAACAAGTACCCTTAACACGAAATATTTTTCACATATATAAGTTAAAGGGTCAAAATAAACAGCGCTAAGAGCAGGTATCTTGGTAATAGATACGATAACCGCTACAAAAAGATAGGTATTTTGGTAATAAATACATGCAACTATCTTACAAAAAACCAAGTACTTGTCCCTGTTGTTAAAATATCAACATACGGGAACCAAAAACGAACATGTTCTAAAACCTACTTCTAGGAAAGGTTTGCCATTACCTCTGCAGGGGGTATGCAACACTTTTCCATAACACTCCAATGGATGAGGATCAACGATCAGCTCATCAGTATTTCCCTCATCCACCGGAACAACCATCACCTCCACATCGTTGAATGTGGTCGGATGGAAAGGCCTTTATTAAAGTATCAGCCGATAGAACAGCAGTACTTGCTTCGGCATGAGAAGGCTCTCCATGTATAATGCTCTTACAAGACCGGCTAACCCGGGGTAAGACATTATCAGGAGGCACCTCCTCTCCTCGGATCATATCTTCCGTCACCAGAACTTGGAGGCGGACTAAACCATCTGCGACATCTAAACGCCGGAAAATATCGGAAAGCCTCTGCTTATAACTTCTCCGACTCATCGTTTCAAATTACCAAATTTGGAAAAGGAAGCTTAATTTATAGAAGGATAAACAGGATTGACAGTGGTGACGTTAGCAAAATTAATGAAAAATAATCATCAAACGTCTAATCGCCACATTTCAGATAAACGGCGGCGTCATCAATCATGACATTAGCATTAAATGTCTGACACACAACTCAAGCACTTGCACAAAAACCAAGTAAAACAGTGTTAATACAAAATATCTGAGGAACAGTGTACATAACAAATGCAAAAGAAAACACTCATTCTTCTTCCGATTCTTCCGCCGGCTCCAGCATCAGGCGTAGGGCATTCACGCCGTCTTCAGCAACGTGTTTTGTTAAATCCGCATAAGCGGGTAGTGGATCGTTGCATACAGCCTCCAAGGCATCCGCCATATCTCCCTGAAGCTTACCCCTCGCCGCATGGAACTCAGGAGTAATCCTACCTGATTGATGGCACTCATGATAGCCGGTGTACACACCATCAAGATGACCAGATTGGTAAGCCACGGCGGAAAGACGGTCTAGCAACGCCGTAAAAGACCCTGATTGCCGAAGATACTCAAATGCCCCAACCAGGCAGTTGGTTATTAGCCAATTCCTGTCACCCCGCAATGCAGCCAGTTGGCTTGTTAAGCTGTCCACCTCGGCGTTTGCCTGCTCCAGTGCATTTTCTGCCTCTTTGAGGCGTGCCTGATCGGCGGCAGAGGATTGAGTAAGGTTGTTCTTTTCAGCAACCAGGAAGTCACATTGCTGCTGCAATTTCCTAAGCTGATCCTCCCGCTCCTCCAACTCAGCTTGTTTGGCTTGGACCTTAGCATAAGCTTCCACCTCAGCCGTCAAAGCCTGGTACCGCTCCTGCACCTGAGACACAAAGTCAGTGTCAATTCGAAATCTTTCCACTTTAGCGGACATTTCAGATCTCACCTTCTGGGCTTCGGTAATGGCTTTACGCTCCAGTTCCTCCTGTACATTTTTAGCATGAGCAAGGACCCGATCCTTCTCCGCTATATCACGAGCCCATATTATCCGTTCCTCAGCTAAGTTGGCGGTCACCCGTTTCAGATCATCCTCCGCTTTGTTTTTCTCAGATACAAATCTGCTCTCCCTCAATCCAGCGGCTTGGAGCTGACTCTCCAAACGGTACTTTTCATCCTTCAACTCCTCAATAACAGCTCGTGCTTGGTAGAGCTCGTTATTGTCATGCATCCACCTACGCCTGATATCTGCAAGCCTCCGGGGCTGACTAACGGAATCTATAATAGTAGAATTCATCAAATTCTCATTGTTTAAACCTTCCACATACGCTGACTCAGCCGGGGGATAAGCCCGCTCAACCCAGTGCTGAATCACTGGTGGAAAGATCAGTCTTGAGGACTCGGCTATTTTCCATTTAGGCTGATACCGCTTATCTTGCATGTTAGGATCCCAGTTGATGGTAGGCAAGTACAGGTCATCACCCAAGCGGGCTCCATCATCGGCGATACCGCTGCTTGAACCCCCGGCATCGCTTAGGGCGGCATCTTGGGTACTGGTCGCCTCATGGGTAGCAAAGACCGTGGGTGTCTCTTTCCCGGTTGCAGAAAAAACGCTAAGAGGAGAATCGAACAAAGTAGAAGGAATTACACTTGATGGCAGAGGCGTAGACACTGGACTGGTTGTAACAGCCACAGCAACGGTAGGCATGGGTGGCGGCATAGGACAACTAACCGCAGTGGTAGCACTTGCCTGTGATATAAGATCGGAGAGGCTGGTTCCCATAGATACTAACGGGGCAGAAGATACGTTCTCAACATGAACCCCAGTAGCAGGACCTGTGTAAAATTAAGTTCTCCGTGAACATACGATATTAAGTCTATGATAATACTCACAGGTAAAGGCTACTTACCAGTAGGTATGATATGAGCGGCTTGGATAGCCTCGAAAGCAGTAAGAGCGGGGACAACCTTTCGTTTTTTCGACACATGCGTTGGACTTGTCAGCTCAGCAACACCACCAGCGGATGTGGTCACGCTCATCGATGAAGCACCCGTCCCCACAGCCATGTACTTCCTCCCGGGGACCTTCAGCTTGATAGGTTTTTTCTCTGCGGCAACCACATTACCTCCTCCACTGGGGGGAGGTACTGTAATATAAGCAGTAGGGTCCGCCGGTACAGCAGGTAACAAAAATTGCTCCAAGTGGATTTTTAAGACATCCGACTCTTGCTCACCAAGTACGCGGTCCGCAGCCTTCAAGGCAGCGTGCCGTGGAGGATCAACAAAATCAAACAAGCTCCATTTACCTATTAGATACACACATGTCAATATATACAGCAAGCGAAACAATTGCAAAGCCACAATTTACATACCTTCATCCTCCCTCCGGAAAGAAGGATACAGCCTTATATCATGCCATGAAAGGCTCATTCCCGCCATCACCAACGCCCCCTCCGGGATTACCGTACACTCAGACGGGTGCTCACATAGCTTAGTATACAGGGCATTGGACACATAGGCATCTTTTGGAGGAGCCTCGTCTTTAACCTTGTCCTTTAACCCCATCGCCCTCCACTGCATTTCTCCGGGAATAACGGTGGCATCGATGTAAAAGATTTTTTTCTTCCATTCCTTGTCCCTTGAACTGGTAGGAATGTTTCTCAAACAAGATACCTCGGTATCCCTCCTGTCGAAGGTAAAAAAGGGGGATTTCCATACAAGGACGAAAAAAGCCCTAAAAACAAGGACTTCCGGAATGTGCCCTAGGGCGATACAGGCAAACTCAAATTGTCGGAGTTTCACCAACCCCAAGGGATGCAGTTGGGAAATATGTATGGGATAATGGTCAAGAACTAATTTGCAGAACTTCGTAATCGGCAGCCGGAAGTTGCAGAATTTAAAAAAGTCACTAAACAGAGTGATTTTACCTTGCTTTAACGGGAAGGCCGTGTCGGTTTTCGACGGCAACACCGGGTTCCACTCCGCCCTAATATTGTAATCTTGGAGAAGGTTATTGAACGAAGCCTGCCCCCATTTGACATACAGGGCATCGGAACTTGTGGGGGCAGAGGAAGACGATTCACCGGTCTTGGAGGCCATTTTTAGGTTCAAGAAATGGGAGAGAGCGATCGCACAAAAAGAAGAAATTAAAGTTCAAAATCCCTAAACGGGTACTCTATTTATACGAAAATAGCAACTTTTCGAATTAGAAAAGGCAAACAGAAGGGAACTCACGTCGGAGCAGGGTGGTGACAGTTGTCACCTTAATGATGATTTAACTGTCACATCCTTTCCCATCGCCGCCATTTTTTTCAAAAAACGCAACGTTACCCCACTCAAGAGACTAACCCTCAAAAGGGGAAGTTTGACTTTTCCTTTTTAGTCCGATTTCATGAATTTCATCTCATAACTTCGGACTGTGGGGACATGACGAGGTATGACCCGAATCGGCTAACCCGACCCGGTCATTACCTATTGTTTTATTATAAATAAATAATCATAAACGTTTATTCTAGAATATTCCATCCTGCATGGGTAAATCACGTAACCAAATCCCCAACTTTTTGGGAAGATTGTGCAAATCCCTGACTTATCGGAGCTCATCCTAAGTTAAGGGAAACCCTAATGGTAAACTATAAATAGAGGTGAAGATCTAAGGTATGAGTCATCTTGCTCTCGTTTTACTCTTTTCTCTACACATACCCTTTTACTCCCAAAACTGAGACTTATTCTCACGACGGAGGGTGGTTACAGGAATAACCCCATTCCTGTAACGAGTCCTAACGGTGTTCTGTTTTGCAGTTAGCAGTTTGGATCACCAAGAGTTGAAGTCCTAGTTGAATATTACCGTGAAGGCCAGTGTTTCTTCAACGCTCGTATAGAAATTTTTATAATGAGAACAATGTCTGGATTTAAAAGAAAATAAAAGTTAAAGAAAATTATAATTTTGACAAAGTACAAAAAGGTCAAAACCTAAAGTGGCCAAAATGAGAATATCTAAACTCTTGTGGCCAAAATAAGAAAGATATATTTAAAGTACACGTAAGTGTTTTAATTAATAAGTAGGTAACCCGCGCGTTGCGGCGGGACTTAAAATTGAATCAAACAGTATCCATGGTTTAGGACGTAAAATTCATCCCAATTTTTTATTTAATCGATATATCAAATAAAGAATACTTGTGACGTGGATCGTTTTACACACGACAAAATTAGGGCTCAAAGGCAGGGGATGTAGAGAGCTCCATTTCCTAGTGATCCAAGATAAATATATAACTTAATTTCAGTTAAATGACTATTAAGGAGAGGGTTTGAGCCAGAAAAAGTGTTAAAATGTGAAATATTTATATTTGCCAAATTTTCATACGATAATCATTTACCTTTTACAAAAAATAAAATAAATAAATAAAAATGTAGTAAATATACATGCGAAAAACGTTATTAACTTTTACATAGAGTATCAATGTACTAATTTTATCAAATAAGACAGTTTATTAAAATTTTACAAGAGTAACAAATTGATACTACTTGTTCTGTTAGTAACATATGACAACCATGCCAAAATACTGAGTTGACATGATAATGTGTCATTTTTTCATATAACATTTAGTGAAACATCATATAAACTTTGTGACAAATGAGAACTCATAACGGTATAAAACAAACGTTTGTTTATCCCCTAGAAACACAGCATCATATAAACTGGGAATCATTAAAAAAAATAGTGTTTGTAAATTATCTGTGTGTATTTACACCACTCAATTCAGTACATCAATAAAAGAAAACATAATTGTTGTCATCTTTAGTGTGTGTTGCAGTTGACTTTTCAACATTGAGCAACAAGTGTGGGAATCTGGCCATGAATCACAAAGTCAATCTTGTTCAATCTCAAACAGCAAAGCATTTTCTCTAGCAATCCTTCAGGCTTCTGAGCCTATTTTTAACAATTATAAATGATAAAAAATATAAACAAAAACAGTTTCCTTTTTCTTGCAAATTTAAAACATTGAACATAAGAACACAAGAACCTGAATAGATAGCCCGAGATTCAGAATCCCGTTTTTCAAGCGTTGACAAAATGATTCTAATCCCTTTCTTGCTACGTAACTAAACCGATGAATATCCAGGTCAATTTCAAAGTAATTCGATCCCTGCAAACATAACAAAAAAAAATTATTTATGGTGGCTGATATCGGTACACATTGATGTTTCAAAAAAAAAAAAAAAGATGATTCAAAAACGAAGCTATATCTTTATTTTCACGGAACCCTATAAGAAACGGGTTCGTAGCAGTAAACACTTTTCCTTGAAGCTTTGAGTCTAAATCTTTATTATCATCATCTTTCTTCATGGTTAAAGTTACTTGACCTCTAGCAATTCTCAAAACCCGAACTTTGACTTCTTGACCGATTTCAAGCAATGAACCGCCACCCATTATACTCCCAAACCTTTCATCGGCTTCTTCAGAAGCCGGTAAAAACCCTTCCTCGCCTTCCGATAGGTTTATAAAAGCACCAGAACGTGTAAGATTTTTTTACAGTCCCTTTAAGTTCTTGACCCTTAACAAATTTAGTACTTTTCTCCCCTCATCTCGGTCCCGCATCTGGTTTGACTTCTGACCCGTGTTTCTACTGGACTCGTTTTCCCGCATGGTCATCGTGATACGGCCCGTTTCGATATTTGCCTCCACTAACTTCAACTTCACTTCTTGGCCGACCGAAACGACACTTGAAACATCTTTAACGTAACCGTCACTTAACTGTGAGACATGAACCAGCCCGTCTGTAAAAGCACCGAAGTCAACGAAAGCTCCAAATGGTTGGATGGATCTTACTTTACCCGTGAAAGTTGCGCCCAGAACCAATTCTTCGTCTTTCATGGGTGGCATTTCACTCTTTCTAACGGGCATCTTTGTTTAGATTTATCGACGGTTGATGTTGGTTTTGATGCTTGACCAAAATCTTGACCCGAAACAGTAGAATCCAATTGGTCAGCTTGTTCTACGGATACATCCACATCCACCCCAGTGGCTAATGCTACTCCGAATCTTGGCTTATGGTGGGTAGAACAAATTTAAGAGCACATCTTTTATTAATCTTTTTGAATACCATAAATAAATGATATGCCTGCATTAATTACAAAAACTATGCTAATATATAATAATCCATCTTCTGTTCATAAAGTGATGATCCTGAAGACTCAACCGTGCCCCACTCTTTGCTATATAATATAAATTACAAAATTAGATTAGTATAAAAGAATAGGAATATGTTTGATAGACCGGTTTCCAAACATGACCGACAATTCCTAAACAAACAATTAATGACATGTTTCAGATTCACTTACGGCTTACGCTCGAGTTCGAACTTAAAACTTAAACAAGCCAGCTCAACTCGGCTCATTTATTTTTTCGAGCTAAAAAGTCGAGCTCGAGCTCGGCTCGTTTATTTTTTTAGCTGAAAAGTTGAGCTCAAGCTCAAGCTCGGCTCATAAAAACTTCGAGCCTAATCATGCCGGCTCGTCAACTTTTTCTTAATTTTTTTTAATATTGATAAAAGAGACAAAGATTAAAAAAATTATTAACAAAGCTATTAAAGCTTGCAATGTACTCTTAGCAATATGGATCTCAGTAGGAATCTGTTTTGTATTATCTGAGATCTGTTTTGTATTATCTGGCTGGGGTACAACGACTTTAGGCACCACCTCTTTCTTGACTGGGCTTTGGCTCATCACTTCCAAAGTGGTAGTTAAGTGAACTCTATCCCCCTCCACTGCTGACACCACTGTTCATGATATCTACTTATGAATTCAGCAAGAAGCTGCCACAAGATATAATCACAGATTGAATGCAGACTCAAAAGTAATTTGGGAGGTGATTTGAGTGCGTTCAAATGTGATGATATACATATTATACCCTTTCTTTACTTTAAAGAATTACTTTCTCTTCAATATCTCTTAGCTGTGAAACCAAAAAAACAAATTTAACAAATGACTAAAAATGGTGATTAGTCCGGACTTACCTTTAAACGCCAGATTCTTAGTCAGAGAGATAGCTTTACGAAATCTGTAACAGAACCTTAACAGGAGACTCGTCGAAACCTTGTCGGTTCTCTGTCGGATCTTGATCGGGGTTCTGAAACAACCCTAAGCAACTTCATTCATCTAATTATAGACCGATCTTTAATTGACAATTATAATGTTTAGTGATTTAACGCTTACCGGAGTATGGTTGAAATGCTAGCCGGAATTCTAAACGCCTCGCCGGATCCTACGCCTTCATGTCGACGGAAAGCTCTTGAAGATATAGATGAGTGTATCAAATACCTTAATAAAATTCGAAATCGCAGTATTAAGAAGAAGGAAATAGGCGGCGAGGTGCTCCTGTGGTTGCAGCCTGCAGGTGATGGTACGACGGTGTAAGAGGGCGGAACCAGCATCCAAAAGCTCTGGTGTAAGAGGGTCGTTGTCATCGCCCGTCTACCTCCTGCGCTATTCTTTCTCCTTCTTCTTCTGATCAAGCGTGAAAGTTTCTTGATATGATGGGAGAATGGATTTGATGGAAGGGAGCAGTGGGAAAGCCTATGTGAGTTACAATTAAATAGCTTAGGTTAAATGTGAAAATCAGGGTAGATGAAAACGGACGGGCCTTCAGACGGTTACGGTGCTGATGCGTTGGATTAATTGTACAATGAATTGGATGAATTAATGGTACAATAAATGAATTGGTTGAATTAAATGTGATAAAAGTCTCAATAAACAGAATTGTAGAACCGGCGAACATAGTGAACTCAGGGGCAATTTTGGAAGAAATAGATGAAAAATTAGAGAAAAAGGCATGACTCTTGGATTGCCATCTTAAAATTTTAATGAAAATTAAATTTGTGTACATGAGAGATCTATTATATAGTATTATAGATAGTAGTAAATAAATTAAGAGTACGAATTCTATACCTTACTTAAAAGACAAAGTCTGTGGGATACCCACCGGCTTTGCCTTGACCCCCTAAAGTTTTACATAATTGCATTTCAAGCCTCTTAGCTTTCCTACGGCCCTTTCACTTTTGGAGTAATCAATTTTAGTCCCTTATCTAACTTTACTATTCTTCTACTTTAACAATTGACATTTTTAGCCCCTAGCTTTTTATTAATTTAAATTTCTTTCGACAACATTCGTTCGTTAATTTCTTTTATTTACCAATATCATTTTTTACTTAAAAAAACTATTTTTCCGTGCATATTTTTATGTACGTATCCGTATAAATTTAAGGGTGTCTACATTTCCATATAAACTTTTTCTGTAAACACGTTAGGTCAAATATAACACGTTTTCGTTTAAAAAACCATTTTATGTATGCGTCTGTATCAATTCGAGTTAGTCTACATCTGGATATACTTTTTTTTATTATAATACGTTTTCTTACTTATGTTATGTACGTTTTCATAAATTTTGTTCCGAATAGAGTGGACTCAAATTGTGGTTTCTTTTTTTTTTCAAAGCTTTAATTCATCCTATAGAATAAGCTATGATTGTACGAGAAAGATTCAATTTACTTTACGTTGTGATCCAATCGCAATACTTATATAGGTTACATTGAGTCAATCAGATATGTCGAAACACGCGTTTTCATATGCTTAACGCATTACCTAACACTTGAACAAATCTATTCGATACTTGCGATGCCCTCGCACCGCAACGCGCGCAGGCCTTATTACTAGTTTCTTTGAACTATGAGTGCACCATCCACTTGTACCAGATACACCTTATAAATATGCAATACACCATCATCCAACTTATTACCCATTATTTAATTATCTATTAACTATTATCTATTATCTAATACTATATTTACAATATTTTTATGCATAAAAGTGTTGTACCTTATGCTTTGGGAATTTTTCAAAAAAAATATTTTTACTTTTTTTTATGATAATTTAATTTCCATTCATACTTGCCAGTTTATATCAAAACAGAAGGTAGACGGGCAACAAATTGCGTCGCCACCCAAAACTATTTTACTTTTAACCTAAAAGTATTTGATTCTTTATTTTTCACCCAAAACTATTTATTTTTATTTTTACCCCAAAACTTTTCATCTTTACTTTTAACACAAAACTATTTGATATTTTTACTTTTAACCTCAAAACTTTTTATCTTTCGGAATTCAACCTCATAACTTTTTAACTTTCAACTTTGATCCTCTATACTTTTCATTTTTTCGCAAATTTTTCGTTTTACGTTGCGTTCTAAATTTTGTGAGTTAATAGTGCGTGTGAGGTTAAACGTTTTTACTTCGTCTGTTTTTTTTTCGTTTGACAGGTTTATCGTAACGTGCGAGTTCTAGATCGACTTAGTTATTCTTTTATATATTTTACGTTTCGGTTTAATTTTTTCGCATTAACACGCCACATTTTCAATATTGATGGTCACT
Source organism: Helianthus tuberosus (assembly GCA_030545235.1). Taxonomy (NCBI): domain Eukaryota; kingdom Viridiplantae; phylum Streptophyta; class Magnoliopsida; order Asterales; family Asteraceae; genus Helianthus; species Helianthus tuberosus. The sequence continues at coordinate 216,954,538 of CM060411.1, read as the reverse complement.
GGCAGTAGTGTGGCATTCGCGGGGGTGCTTGATAGTAGTGAATATAAAATACCATTAATTAAAGACGACATCTTAAACTAACAACCCTTCAAACACGCCATTATACCACTTATAAATATCTATACTATTATAAAAAGGAGAAGTGACGTACACAAAAGTAATTTTACATGGCGTCCAACTTTTGAAGCAATGTGTACAGATAATGAAAGCCTATTTTATAAGGGTAAAATTGTAAAGAGTACACATTTTAAGACACCTGAAAGGGTATAACAGTAATTCCACGTGCACCCTCTACTCACACCCCCAAAATCTTTTCCTTCTCTGCCCTCAAGAAACCCAATAGACATCCTCGTAATCAAACCGAAGAGTAAATGCGTTCCTCTCTTCACCTTCATCACCCTTGCCCTGCCCATAGAGAGAGAATCAGGAGAGTAGGAAACGATCTGCAATTACCTCAATTGGGAGTAACTGCTGGAAGACATTTACTCATCTTCGCTCACTCATCTTCGCACGGCGACACAAATTCAAAGATTCGAATGCCGATTCAAGGTCCGATTTGCTTACAATCCAGGTCGATTGTTCTGTTTGTTTGAAGGTAAGTCCGATTTCTTTCCATTCGATTGTCAAAGGCCGATTTAGGGTTCCCATCTAATTCTGAATCGACTTGTTATGTTTTGATTTACGGTTCCGATCTGTTATGTTTGGTTTGGTTTTATTAGGTGTTCTTGGATGAAAAGTGGGTTCTATTGTCAACATCATAATTTTTTTGTTGTAGAAATCTTGAATGTAACCAACTGGATCCATCAATCAATCGATGCAATTGCGTATGCGAATTCCAGACACGATGATGACCGATTTCAACAAGAAAACACAGATTTCTATGCAGAAGATGATGAGATATCCGGGTTACATATGTCGGAAAACATGGAAACTTGGTCGAGATGATCCGAGAAGGTTGATCCATGCATTTAAAGTAGGGTTTTCTTTGACATTAGTGTCTTTGTTATACTTAATGGAGCCTTTGTTTAAAGGGGTCGGACAAAATGCTATTTGGGCTGTTATGACTGTCGTCGTTGTTCTTGAATTCACCGCTGGTAAGCTCTCAACATATTACTGGTTCTGAAATAAATGTCGTATATATGCACTTATTTGTTTCTTAACATATTATTGGTTCTGTCGTTCTGAAATGAATGCTCATTTGTCTTTGTATATTATACTTATTATACAATAATTTTGTTGGGGCAACAATATGCAAGGGATTAAATAGAGGATTCAGTGAAGTTGTTAAAGCTGCTAAAGACCTCGCGCTATACTGAACCAGGTCAAAATTTATTATAAAGTTAGATCTATTAGATTTATTAGACATGTAAAATTTAATTTGTTTTTAAATTTCTGTTCAGATCCTCGTGACGATCTCAGCGGTATGGATGTTGCACGAAAGGTCTTTATCTCATCCCTACTTCTGCATAATATTTAAAATTTCTACTAACGAACAATTTGTTTTTACTTTGCAAAGGGAGATATTGTAACGATAATATAATCATCCCATGCGTTTTATACTTTTATATTTCTATTTTTTATGCTGAACAGGGTGTGATCCTTGCACGACTTCTCGGCCAACGTATTGACATGAATACGATAAAGGTAGGTTTTTGCGTGATCATGCTCATGTTTGCTTGAATATATTATTAAAGTTCTTCAGTCTTCATTGAGGTTAACCTAAACACCCAGGTTCAGACCTTGCGGGTGAAACTGCTGCTGTTATGGTTGCAGCGGCTATTGCTTTTAGGCCTTATAAGTCTTCTTACTCTGATTTGTTATTAGTTCATGCAAAACAGGTCAGGAACAAATACTTATTATTTCTTAGTTCCTAATGACTTCGTTGTGGCTGTTTTTTGACGTGACGTTTGGTTTTGTTTTCACAAAATGCAGCTTTTTTGGTTTGCTGATCGATTTAGAGGACTGTTCACGGACTCAATCCCGTTTGCAAAGAGTTTTATACATCACCGGGTTACTCGGTAAGTAATTATATTTGTCTTGAGGCACTAGAGGTCGCAAGATGTACGCGTTGGGTAACGGGTCAAACAAGTTAAGGTTGAAATGGATGTCTTTAATAGTTAACCACCGCGGCTTGTGTCTTTTTGCCAGTTAATTGGCAGATCATATTCAGTCATCATTACAACCATATGAATAGTTTGGATAGATGGCTCAAGTTTGAAGTTTAACCAATTGTAGATTGTGTGATAATTTACTTGTAAAATAATTTGTCAAAGACATGTTGGTTGATTGACTTCTTGTAATATAGTCATAAAGTAGGGTTATTTTTCATAAGACCTGGTTAGTATTTGTTTTATTGTGTTAGAGAAAATGTACTATCTCGGGTGACAAATAATTATATTGCTGATATTTTTACAAGTGGTTGCCAACTTAAGAGAGTTTCTCTCTTATGTTTCAAGCTATACTAAAGGTGTTCTCCCTTTTAGTTTGCGGGGATTAAGAAGGATGATAAACATCCCGCTGTAAAAGTTAGTCACGGTGATAAAGTTAACAGTAATGACATCACTGCAGAAAACAAAGAAGTCGTATTGACCAATTTCGAGGTTACTTATTTATCGCTTTCCATCAGTAACTTTGTTTGTTCATTATTTAAATGCAGTAAACTTATAATTCTAGGTAGAGGAGTGCACGGAGACTGTAACCGACTATACCGAGGCTGCAAGAGACATTGATGCGCGACAGCTTAAGACAAAAGACATTCTGTTAGTAACTTTGTTTGTTCATTATTTAAAAGACATTCTTGCATTAAATGAATTATGATCTGTAAGCATATGGATTAGTTAGAAAGCTATAGTGGCTGATGAAGCAAGTAAGCATATGTATATTATAAAATTGGTAATTACAAAATTTGTCCATGGGAGATTGCCTTACAAAATTTGTCCATGAGAGATTGCCTTACAAAATTGGTAATTTAGGGATTTGTTATCATTTTTCTAAGGCTGCATCAGCCATTGACGGTGTTTACAGCTGGCGTCAAATTAAGTTTTATAAGATGTGTACAGTTATTGGATGACTAATAGGAAGACGACATCTGCTGTTATCAAAGTTTCAAGGTAAAAATGCTATCTTTAAAGATTATATATCAATATGTGTATATATATGTAAGAAGTGGAAGTTGTTGACATAGAATTTAATGGCAGTGCTATAAGCAGAAAAGAGTCAGACGACGTCTTACAAGTGATGTTCTTCCTAAGTAACGGTCATTTAGAAGACACGCGAGCTTGATTATAAGAAAAGTTTTTATTTCTTGCCCTTTTATTTCAAATTTGATCTTTATTTTATCTTCTAAGCCTTCTGTTTCAGTTGATTTCACATCATTGATTTGAAAAAGGTCAAAATGTTTGTTTGTTTTTTTTTTTTTGCAATAGGATGTGTATTCTTTTCAGGGTAGACTCAATGATTTGTAACTATTTTGAGTTGACAATTCTGAACCGCTAAATTTTTAATGGGTTTATATGGTTTATGATCCGTTTCAGGGAATGTGTATTTTTTAAGGGTAGACTTGATGATTTTTAAAAATTCTAGAGTTACCATTTTTGACCCGTTTATTTTTAAACGACTTGATTTGTGTCGTGAGTTGTTATCTTCTTACTTTAACACTAATCTAGAAATTAACTAACCTTGTTATTTCAATAAATGAATAGCAATGTTGAATGTTGAAAGTTGATGGAAGAGTCAAAGGCCTATATCAAAGTGCATGAAACACAAGCAGCCGAAAGAGATCAGAAGAGGCAACAAGCTGAAGCTCTTATGGAGGCTGCTGCCTTGGCTATTTACAAAGCAACGATGGCCGACACTTAGAATCGAAGAAGCTCTGGCAGCCGGTGGCTCGGTTGAGCCGGTAACTGGTGCCACCTTTGGTTTTCTTGTGGATTGACCTTATGATCTTGTGTGGTCTAGAATGGTGGACCACATGCCATTCTTTTTCTGAGTTACTGCACGGGAAGCGTGTGGCCCAGTCGTTGAGTTGAGAAACTGGTAGGTTAATTTTTGTGGAGTTTATTGATTACGGTAACTGGTTATATTTATTGTAGAAACAACTTTGGACTGAACCTCTTTTGTCCGCACCAAAAGTTGACCACATTTCTCCAACTTCACTCTGACGCTGATGAAGGCAAGGTAGTTAGTTATATCCCTACATTGGCATATTGGGCGAGTCCGGTGGGTTTGGGTTGACGGTAACCATTTGTGTTTGTGCTATTTTAATAAACATGGTTAGTTTGTAATGTGACGTTGTTGGTCTAAAAATGCAGTTGCATGTGGAATATCATCATTCATCGGATCCCAAGTACTTTGACATCAGCAGCTAAAAGGTCCAGTTATCTTCTTTGATTACAATTTCTGTATATATTGCTTTAAATAAAAGTAATCTTATCTGGTGATTGAGAAAAAAAAAATTATGTTACTGTTGTATAGATTTTCATTTACAAGTTAGAATTTGTTGTCACCAGATGAAAATTTGTACATTCTTTCCAGAAATAAATCAGTTTCCTCAACACCATTGCCCATTTGCCCCTACTAATTTCAGATGTTGTGTGTCCGTGTTACAGAACTTATTAATTTGTAGACGGGGATCTTGTTGAACCGTTGTGGCACATGATGTAATCGGTCGCTTAATGATTTAGTGTGCTAGACAACCTGGCCTTGCACAAGTAAATATTTTTATCTTTTTTGTAGATCTTTCCGTATATTAGATAGTTTATGTTACAAGGTATAACTATGTTTATGAGAAAATGGAAACCACACATTGGTTACCCATAATGTTTTTTTTTTTTTTACTTTTGGTGGATGAGAGCACCCAACTGCTTATAAAAGTTGATTCGGAATATGTTTATCTTTAATGGGTCAAACAAGTATACTAGAAATAGCTTAAAAAGGAAATGTGCCAATGGGTCAAACACGCCGATACTCAATAACTTTTGAAACTAACAATCATTATAAAACCAACTTTGGATTGGACTTCTTTTGTCCGTACCAAAAGTTAACCACATTTTAATCCATTACTCAACCACCATTCACCACAACTATATGACTTAATCTGTACTTCTTCCTATTCGTGTGACATTAATGATATTTCTGATATCATGCGACTGAAATTGCAGGTGTGGGAAGATACTCTTGGGTTCGAAAATTGTTACAACACAAACACACCTGCCGCAACGCGCGGGCATTTCCACTATACCTAATGAATGCAATGTAAAATATATCATATTAGCTAAGTATTAATTTCATAACTATTGATGCTTCTGGTGGATTCTCTTGGAATGGTGGTATGTCTTCTAGAATATTTTTATTGCAAAGCTTTGGTTAGTTACACTTAGCTTATTGTTGGTTTTTTATATCCAAACAATTTGAATGGCTTCATAAAACCATGCGACAATCTGATTAGTCTGTCTCTCCTACAGGCATTGAAAACTTACCTCATTGAAAAGCATGGGTGCTTTTATATATATATACATACATATACATGATTTTCTTTTAATGTTTTAAGGCTTACGCTATCAACCCTTGCACTGTCGTCACCGCTGCAACGCGCGGGTTCCCCACTAGTAAAATATAAAATATAAAATACTAAATCATCAACTAACACATATTACCAAATTGCAAAAAGAATACTATTTATATGATACAAATAAAACACTATTGTATAAACAGAAAAAACACCATTAACTAAAAACATCAAGTTGAAACATTATATATATATATATATATATATATATATAGGATTAGGTTCAAGAGTGAACACTAGTGTAGTTTGCGAACTGAGCGAACTAATCCTGGCCATACATGTGTGTAGATCAATGACCATGATTTGATGATGAAATACACTAGTGTATTTTACGATTTGATGATTAAATCCTAGCCATCCACGTGTGTAAATCAATGGCCAAGATTTGTTCACTCAGTTCGCAAATACATTAGTGTTCACTCTAGAACCTCACCATATATATATATATATATATATATATATATATATATATATATATAGGGAGCCGCTAGAATAAGAACCACCTCCAGTTATGAGAACCATGAGAACCACTCTCCACCAATCATAATCAGCCAACAAAAAGGGTAGGTTGGTCATTTACCCTAAATGTCTAATCTCACCCCTCTCTCTTCATTTAATACACACCCTCTCTCCTCTCTCCTCTCTCCTCTCTTTTCTATTTAAAAGTTTTTTTTGTCTTTTTCACTTTATTATTTTTTAATTACTTTTTGTTTTATTATATTACTTTTTAGTTTTATTAAATTACTTTTTATTTTTTAAAAAGATTTTTTTATTAAAAACATTTTTAATGAGAACCACCCCGAGTTATGAGAACCGCGAGAACCACACCTTCCGGGGCGCCGTTGACCACGATTTTTTTTTTACAACTAGATGTGTATATTTTAAAAACATTCGTAAAAAAAAAATTTAAACGGCGCGGCCGCGGGGGTAGTTTTTTACCCCGCAAGTTTGGTGTTTTTAATTTTTTTTTTGTTTTTTCTTTTTTTTACCAAACAGCGGGGGTAAAAACTACCCCCGCGGTCGCGCCGTTTAAATTTTTTTTTACGAATGTTTTTAAAATATACACATCTAGTTGTAAAAAAAAAATCTTGGTCAACGGCGCCCTGGAAGGTGTGGTTCTCGCGGTTCTCATAACTCGGGGTGGTTCTCATTCTAGCGTCGTTTTTTAACGTCGTTTTTTAAAACGTAAAATAACGTTAACGTAAAAATTGGCGCGTAAAATGTAAAAAAAGCATTAACGTAAAAAACCGGGGCGTAAGACGTAAAAAACCGACGCGTAAAACGTAAAAAACCGTAAAACGTAAAAAACGTAAAAAACGTAAAACGTAAAAAGTTTTTCGTAAAACGTAAAAAGTTTTATGTAAACCGTAAAAAGTTTTTTGTAAAGCGTAAAAAGTTTTTAGGTAAAACTTAAAACGTAAATTTTTTTAACATAAAAACGTAAAACGTAAAAAGTTTAACGTAAAACGTAAACTTTTTTAACGTAAAAACGTAAAACGTAAAAAGTTTTTCGTAAAACGTAAAAAGTTTTATGTAAACCGTAAAAAGTTTTTTGTAAAGCGTAAAAAGTTTTAGGTAAAACGTAAAACGTAAATTTTTTTAACGTAAAAACGTAAAACGTAAAAAGTTTAACGTAAAACGTAAACTTTTTTAACGTAAAAACGTAAAACGTAAAAAGGTTTTCGTAAAACGTAAAAAGTTTTATGTAAACCGTAAAAAGTTTTTTGTAAAGCGTAAAAAGTTTTTAGGTAAAACGTAAATTTTTTTTAGTAAAAAGTTTTAGGTAAACGTAAATTTTTTAAAGTAAAACGTAAATATTTTAACGTAAAACGTAAAAACATAATACGTAAACTTTTTAACGTAAAACGTAAACTTTTTAACGTAAACCGTAAACTTTTTAACGTAAAACGTAAACTTTTTAACGTAAAACGTAAATTTTTTAACGTAAAACGTAAACCTCTTTAACGTAAAACGTAAATTTTTTAACAAAAAACGTAAACTTTTTAACGTAAAAAGTCGGCCGTAAAAGCGGCGCGTTAAAAAGCGACGCGTTAAAAAGCGACGCGTAAAAACGTAAAAGGTAAAAAGTTTTTCGTAAAACGTAAAAAGTTTTACGTAAAACATAAAACGTAAAAAGTTTTTCGTAAAACGTAAAACGTAAATAAAACGGGACTTAAAAAACGCCGCGTTAAAACGGGACGTAAAAAACTGGATAGCTTGTAAAAAACGGGACGGCAAAAAACGGGACGGCTAATACGGGGCGGCTTGTAAAAAAACGGGACGGCTAAAACGGGACGGCAAAAACCCGGACGTAAAACTGGCAAAAAACGGGACGTAAAAAATGGGGCGCAAAAAACGGGACGGCTAAAAACGGCACGGCGAAAAACGGCACGGCGAAAACGGGACGGCAAAACGGGACAGCGAAAAACGGCACGGTAAAAAACGGGACGGCTAAAACGGGACGGCGAAAAACGGCACGGCTAAAACGGGACGGCTAAAAGGGGACGGCGAAAAACGGGACGGCGAAAAACGGAACGGCAAAAAACGGGACGGCAAAAAACAGCGCGTAAAACGGCAAAAAACGGCGCGTAAAACGGGCAAAAAACGGCGCGGCAAAAAACGGGCAAAAAACGACGCGTAAAACGGGCCAAAAACCGGACGTAAAACGGGCAAAAAACGGGACGTAAAAAATTGGGCGCGAAAAACGGGACGGCGAAAAACGGGACGGCTAAAACGGGACGGCAAATCGGGACGGCGAAAAACGGCACGGTAAAAAACGGGACGGCTAAAACGGGACGGCTAAAAGGGGACGGCGAAAAACGGCACGGCTAAAACGGGACGGCTAAAACGGGACGGCGAAAAACGGAACGGCAAAAAACGGGACGGCTAAAACGGGACGGCAAAAAACAGCGCGTAAAACGGCACGTAAATCGGGCAAAAAAACGGCGCGGCAAAAAACGGCCAAAAACCGGACGTAAAACGGGCAAAAAACGGGACGTAAAAAATGGGGCGCGAAAAAACGGGACGGCTAAAAACGGGACGGCGAAAAACGGGACGGCTAAAACGGGACGGCGAAAAACGGCACGGCTAAAACGGGACGGCGAAAAACGGCACGGCTAAAACGGGACGGCGAAAAACGGCACGGCAAAAAACGGGACGGCTAAAACGGGTCGGCGAAAAACGGCACGGCTAAAACGGGATGGCTAAAACGGGACGGCGAAAAACGGCACGGCAAAAAACGGGACGGCTAAAACGGGACGGCGAAAAACGGCACGGCAAAAAACGGGACGGCTAAAACGTGACGGCAAAAAACGGCGCGTAAAACGGGCAAAAAATGGCACGGCAAAAAACGACGCGGCATAAAACGGCGCGTAAAACGGGCCGTATAAACGGTGCGTAAAAACGGGACATAAAAAAATCTTTTAAAAATGTAAAAAGTAATATTATAAAACTAAAAAGTAATATAATAAAACAAAAAGTAATTAAAAATAATAAAGTGAAAAAGACAAAAAAGAGTTATTTTACTAATCTACCCTTTTTGATTAAAATATAAAAGACATAATAAGACAAATTTTATTTAATATTAGTTTTTGTTACTTTTAATCTCATCCATCTATCAAGATGATCTAAAGGCTATAAAGTGGTTCTCATGGTTCTCATAACTGGAGGTGGTTCTCATTTTAGCGATCCCCTATATATATATATATATATATATATATATATATATATAGATACACTCATCTATGTAAGACCATAACACGTTTGTTTCTTTTATTTTTTTTTACCTAAAAGACGCAGCGGAAATACGAACCTTAAATTTTTCTTCGTTTATAAACGCTCTTAACGTTTGACAATCATTCAAATAGTTCAATAAAAATATTACATTCTACCATTCTTGCTTATTATGTTTAATAATACGAATATCTATACGACTGCGTGACCCACTCCCATACAATCTACACCTTGACTCGATTGTCCACCACTCCACGCTTTACGAGAAAGACCCGTATAACCTACAGTCACCATACATCTACATCATTAGAAAAGTAAGTGACTTTATACAATACTTAAACAACATATAAATAACTTTTAACAAAACCAGAGGACCACATCAAATCCCCTCTACAAGTGCGACTCCGTCTGTTTACAATCTCAGATCCGATCTTCGAACTCCTACGTTCAACTTTCAAAGGCACAATCTTAACATACCTGCACTTTCGTTTCCATTCTCATGACAATATAATTATCAACATTACAATGCATTCGTACATAAATCCCAATACATGCCTATATACAAGTCTCATCTACATACGTTCTTATAATTCCCATATTCATATAATATCTTAACCGACAATCCATTCTTCTTCATCAAGTTACCATAACCATACTTGTGTTTCATACTAAGCAAAAAAAGATTAGAAGAATAACACAAAGTTATGGAAGCTCGGATAAAGGTACAAGAGGTTGAAATGCAAGAAAAACTGGAAAATTCATGAAATTCCAACAGCTACGAAGCGTAGCCTACGGCTGGGTTTTAGCCTACGATTATGGGCTGCTGTAAATCCAGCAACTGGTAAGCATAGGCTACGCCCCAGGCGTAAGCTACGACTCTGGGCTGCTGGAAATCCCCCAAAACTCGATTAAAACTCATTTATTGATCACCCGGATCTCATTCCAAGCCCCGTTAGTTATTCCCACGTTTCCCAATAGATAAAATTTGAGTTTTTAAAGGTTATTCCAAGACTCTAATTCATCCCAGCGCTAATTCCTTGTCCCAACATTCATGCTAATCATTTTACCACTTCATTTCCTTAATTATGACCCGTTTCTCTCACTATATAGATTCAAGCTTAGTAAAACTATGTTGACCATTACAACATTCTTTACCTTGGCACCACTAATAACAATCCATCCCTTTGTGATTCTCAATCTTCTTGTACATATGAATTCCTTTACATAAACATAAATTAAGATTGGGAATCACTTACCTCAAGCGTCGTGACCATGCTTGTTTCCTTGCCTCCTTTTTGACCCGTTAGTCTTCCGTACTTGAGTCCTTGCTAATGTGGTTTCCAATCCTTTCATGCCGTCATGTTCATAACATTGTTAATATGTATGCTCATTCATATCAACATCCATTCCAACTCTTAGTTATATCGATTTTCATTAATAGTTCATGAACATGTATAAGACATGAATTAATATCCACATTGTTCAACATCCATATAACCCAAATTTCATCATCATACATAACATATATTTGATCTAACATATATCTCATGATCTCTCAAATCTTACATTTGTGTTAACATCTCTAACCATACTATCTATACATTGTTGACTTAGAAAGTCAACCCTTCTAGCTTATAATTTCCAACTTATGAACACACCTTTAAACTGATATGATAGGCCATTGTAGTAAAGTCATACACCTTCATATAGAATTTTTTTTAATTATATACGTTTTCGACCCCCCGGTTTTATAATTTTTTAGGTATATACGTTTTTGACTCCCAATCGGAAATCTCAAGCTACGCCACTGCCGGTGTGGTTTAGCCAGCGTTGCTTGGCAACCCCCGCCCCAACCAACACCCCACACCCTGTAGCGTTATATGCAATGGACACTTAATTTCATTAAAATTTACTAAAACATAGGATTTAGATTTCTTTCATTATCATCTATTCTAGATAATTTAGTTTTCCTTAATTAATTCAGTTTTTATTTTATGTGTTTTGGCCTTCTTTACGTACGGTACTAAGAACTGACAAACCACAAAAGGTTTATGGGATTTGATTTTGGAGCTGGGCTGGCCCATTTGTTAAGGCCCAAACATGATGGCTTGATGTAAAATAAAGGCACACAATACATAATACGAGCTGGGTTGGGGTTCCTCTGGTCGATACCTCATAACAACCTATTAATTACGTTGTATTAGGTATATATATGTTTGCTTCCGGTCAGTCATACATGAAGATGGGTTGAAATTAACTTGATTTGTCGAAAAATATGGTAATCATGGGTATAGGCTGTGTGCAGATAAGAGAGCAGAAAAGACTCTGGTTTGACCCAAATCTTGCAACCTAAAACATATATTGTTCATTTTTTATTATTATTCGGGTTACTTTATTACTAATATGTATCTTAAGATTTTATTGTTTTTATTAGCATTCACCAATTTGTATATATTTTTTTAACATCATTTTAACCATCAATTTATACTGTAACAAGTTGTTGTTATCAATATATGTATTTTATTTTGTTTTACATGTTTGCCAGGAAAACAAGGACAACCTCAGAATTCCACTTGAAGACATACTATTGGCCACTCAAGACTTCGATGAAGTCAATTTGATCGGTGGAGGAGGGTTTGGGAAAGTCTATAAAGGACACTTTCAAGATGGTGATGGATTTAAAATCATTGTTGCAAAACGATTGGATAGGAGGTTTGGTCAAGGGGCACAACAATTCTTGAGTGAGCTCCAAATTCTTTTGGAGTATAAGCACGAGAATGTCATTGGTCTTGTAGGCTACTGTGATGAAAAAGATGAAAAAGTCATTGTTTATGAGTATGCGTCCAGAGGAAGTCTTGATAAGTATTTGAATGACGCCTCTCTTACATGGGTGAAACGACTTAATATATGCATTGATGTTGCAAGCGCATTAGATTTCCTTCATGGAGGAGTTGGAAGACAAGCAAAGGTGATACACAGGGACATCAAAACTGCTAACATTCTACTAAACTATGAATGGAAAGCAATGCTTTCTGATTTTGGGCTTTCCTTAATAAGTCCAATAAACATGGAAACAGACTATGTTATCGATCATGTTTGTGGCACAACAGGTTACTTGGACCCATTATACAGAAAATCAGGATTTCTAACTTTAGAATCTGATATTTATTCTTTTGGTGTGCTTTTATTTGAGATGTTGTGCGGGAGATCGACGTTTATCGTCCACAAGCATGAGGGTCACTATCTAGCTGATTACATTAAAAAAAAATTTGAAGAAGGAAAGCATGATGAGGTGGTGTTCAAGCAAATAAGGGAAGAAATCATGCCTAAATCATTGACCACATTTCAAGAGATTGCCTACCAATGCTTACATCATGAAAGAGAAAAACGGCCCACAACAAAAAAGGTTTTAATGCAACTTAAGAAGGCATTAGAATTTCAAGTAAGTTTTATGAAAACTAGTTGTGTTCCTTTAAATTTGTTAACTTTCTACACCATTAATCTTTTATTAAACTGGGTTATATTATTACTAAAATGTATTTTAAGATTTTATTGTTTTTATTAGCATTCACCAATTTGTATATATTTTTTTAACATCATTTTAACCATTAATAGCAAAGCTAAGATAAAGTTTGAGAAGGATAAGATGTAGACAGACCTCTAACCCGTGGGAATAGAAAGACTGCTTTCAGTGACCCCCCCCCCCCCCCGGTCGATAATAGTTTTGCATATATTTTTTTAACATCATTTTAACCATTAATAGCAAAGCTAAGATAAGGTTTGAGAAGGATAAGATGTAGACAGACCTCTAACCCGTGGGAATAGAAAGACTGCTTTCAGTGACCCCCCCGGGTCGATAATAGTTTTGCATCAAGTCTTTCTGCTATCAACCCCACGATATGATGCATGATTAACCGTCCCCCACTTTTAGCTTTTAACGTTATTTTCACGAGATTAGTAAAATAACAATAAAATTAGTGCACATTCACTTTTGCCTACGAGGACCCACACATATATACATTATACGCGCACACTGCAAGCGAAGCGTTTCAACAGTTAAATATAGTACTATATATTCAGTTAATACTGTCTTAAAGTGTGATCTGAGAGCACAGGTAACTGAAATACTTTACTAATTACCAACCTATATATTTATATTTATTTTAGTACTCTATTTTAACTTAATAGCAACGAACTTCTAGTTCTAATACGTTCATAGTTATCGCATCTCTCTGTTTTTACCATTTTAAATGTTAAATAGGTATGCGTGTGTTCTAAATTATCTGAACAAATTCAAAGATGTAAATGTTAAATAGGTATGCTTGTGTTCTAAATCATCTGAACAAATTCAAAGATGGAATATAAATAAATAAAAAAAGTAAAATATGATAAGTAAATAGTAAATGATCTATACACATGCACATGTGTACATACATGCATACAGATTGTTTAAGTAACAAAATCTTGTGAAGCAGATCTAATATTGATCAAAGTAGTAATACTTGATAAGTCTATCACATTCATCCATGATACATGGCCAAAGTCTTGAGCTGTTTTCTTTTCTCATTCACTTTCATCCCCCTGTTTTGTTCTTTGTTTTACTTAGATAGACAGAGAGTTTGCTGACCTAGCAATCGGACTTGAAGAGATACTATCCGCCACAAACAACTTTGGTGATGAAAATCTCATTAAGGAAGGTGGTTTTGGAAAGGATTACAAGGGACAAATGCTGCGATCAGGACAACTGATTGACATTTGTGCACGGAGGTTAAAACAGAAACATGGGTACGGAGACATTGAGTTCTGGACTGAGATTTCAATGCTTTCTAGTCTCGAGCATAAAAATATCATCTCTTTAATTGGGTTTTGTGATGAGGATGATAAAAAGATCATTGTTTACGAGCATGCAACTGATCACGGAAGTCTAGACCAACATCTTAGTGATCCAGATTTCACATGGTTTCAAAGACTGAAAATGTGTTTAGGTGTTGCGCGTGGGTTGAGTTGCATCCATTATGATGTCATACATTGTGACATTAATAGCTCTAAAATATTTTTGGATAAAGATTGGGAACCTAAAATATCTGGTTTTGAACATTCCACAAAATATCCTCAAAGTTGGAGGCATCGTCTTCTCATCGCTGGCTACTCTAACAACATAAACATGACACCCAAATATGATGTTTACTGCTTTGGTGTATTGTTGTTTGAAGTCCTGTATGGGAAGAAACCAATGAAAACACAACATCGTGTTGAACCGGATGACATCATTAATGCTACTTTATTGGCACAAATGGATCGACAAGCGTTGACCCCGTTTACAAAAATAATTGATGACTGCTTAAATGAACATCCTGTGCGACGCCCGACTATGGATCATGTTGTCAAAGAACTTGAGGATGTGTTTGAACTTCAATGGAAACATGAAAACCTTGTAAGATCCAACTCTTATATTTATTTATTTTTTTGTTTTGTTTTGTTTTTCTCTTTCATGCTTCAATCATTTTATTTTTGATAATATGACCATTGTGGTAATTTGTATTAAAGGTACACTCAACACCAGCAGAGGAAGAAGCTACATCATCAAACCAAGAAAAGGTAAATGAATTTTTCACCATATAATATATTCAATTGATTTTCTTTCCATTTGTCTAATGTTTCTCAAATATAAAATATGACAAGCTTCAGAAGTGCTAAGTCTAAGACGTTATACTATGGGTTCATGTCCCTTTCACTCCACATCATAAAGTACATGTCACCTAACTGACATATCACCTCCCTGTGCTTTCCTTCACTTTCTTTCACTTTCATCTACTATGCTTTCACGCCCCTTTCACTCCACATCATCCGCCCCAATCATTTTTAGTCATCACCCATTTTATATTAATTAGTTTTTATATATCATTTATTTATTTATTTACGTATAGGGGACCACTAAAATGAAAACCACCTCTAGTTGTAAGAACCGCGAGAACCAGTTCCTAACCATTAAATCAAAAAGATGGATGGATGAGATTAAAAGTAACTAAAATGAATATTAAATACATATTGTCTTATTATGTCTTTAATGTTTTAATCCAAAAGGGTAGTTTAGTAAAATTACTCTTTTTTGTCTTTATTATTTTTTTTATTACTTTTTTGTTTTATTATATTACTTTTTATTTTTAAAAAAAAAATTATTAAAAGAATTTTTAAATTCAAATTTTTTTAACAAGACAAATTTTTTTACGCGCCGGTTTTTGTACGCCGGGCTTTTTCAAGCGTTGTTTTCTAAACGCGCCGTTTTTAAGCCGGGCTTTTTCAAGCGTCTTTTTTTTAACGCGTCGTTTTTTCAAGCGTCGTTTTTTACACATTTTTTTAACGCGTCGTTTTTTACACGTTTTTTTTTTGACACGCCGTTTTTTACACGTTTTTTTACACGTCGTTTTAACGCGCCGTTTTTTTCACGTTTTTTTAACGCGCCGTTTTTTACACTTTTTACGTTTTACGTTAAACTTTTTAAACTTTTTACGTTTTACGTAAAATTTTTTACGTTTTACGTAAAACTTTTTACGTTAAAAAGTTTACGGTTTACGTTAAAAAGTTTATGGTTTAACTTTTTTTTTTACAAAATTTTTTTACGCAAAAACGAACGCACCCAGAAATCGCAAACTCGGGAGGTGTCTCAGATATATTGTTATCATCATCGACTAGGGGGAAAAAAATAAAAAATCAACAACATCAAAACAAAGTGTACCTCGAAAAAAAAAACGGGGTTTGGCTCAGATTATCCGATAATCAAAAGGCTGCAAAAGTGGGGTTGCAGGTTCAAAAAACCTACCCTCCGCCGGTTATCCTAGTCACCGGTTTATTAACAGGGGGGAGGGGTATCGAGTGGGAGAAGAGGAACCAGGTGAGTCTCATATTTGATGGTGAGTCTCATATTTGATGGAGATGAGGAACCACGAGGAACCAGGTGAGTTTCACATTTGGCTTTTGTTGTTGAAATATATTTGAGGAAGATGAGTATGATTGGGGGTAAAGTAAATGTTAGAGGAGAGAGGAGAGATATTCTGAATTCATTGAACAAATACAAACACAAAAAAGATGGACAAGACATTTGGATCAAATGACCAAATTAACTCTTATTCTGATTGGTGGATAGTGATTTTCGCGGTTCTTACAATTGGGGTTGGTTTTTATTTTAGCGGCTCCCTATATATATATATATATATATATATATATATATATAGGACAAAGATCCGTTAGGAACCACCCCTTATTGCGAGAACCGCGAGAACCAATGTGAACACAACTACTTTTAGTAGGCAAAAAAAAAAACATTTTTTTTTGCTTCTAAAAGTAGCGATTTTAACTTAAAAAATAGTAAAAAAAAAAAAATTTAGATTTTTTTTAGATTTTTTTAAGTTTTTTGGGGGTTTAGTTTTTAGCTTTTTAGTGGGGGGGGGGTTTAGGTTTTTGGGGGGAGGGGGGTTTAGGTTTTTGGGGTGGGGTGGGATGGGGGTTAGGTTTTTTTTTGAGGTTTTTTTGGGGGTTTAGTTTTTAGCATTTAGCTTTGGGGGGGGGGGGGGGGTTTAGGTTTTTTTTGGGGGGGGGGGGGTTGGGGGTTAGGTTCTTTTAGGTTTTTTTAGCTATTTTTGTAGGTCCGGCTAGGGGAGGATCCAGTCGCCTAATCCTTGTGTACAAACCAACCCGGTTGTGCGGAATCCAACCGGGAAAGCAAACCGAGATCGAACACGACAAGAACACGAGATACAAGACCCAAAGATTCAAAGTTTAACACACTTGTATATTTATGATAAGAGTACGAGTACAAGATGATACAAGATCCGGTTAAACACAAACACACTAAAAACTTCTTTCTCGGTTCTCGAATTTATCCTGCATAATGCGCTCATCTCCCCCATAGCGCTCATCTCGAATTTATCCTGCATAATGCGCTCGAAATTCCTACACAAAACATCATTAGTAGAACCAAATATAATATCATCAACGTATACCTGTACCAGTAGAAGATCTCCATCTTGTTCTTTGATGAAAAGAGTACAATCGATAAGACCTCTGCGAAATCCATTCTCCAGCAGATAATTAGATAAGGTTGCATACCAAGCTCGCGGTGCTTGATGTAGACCATATAGAGCTTTGTTGAGCAACCAAACCCGATCGGGATGGATAGGATCTTCAAAACCTGGAGGCTGTTCGACGTACACCTCTTCTTCCACCACACCATGTAAGAATGCACTTTTCACGTCCATCTGGTATACCTTGAAACCTTTGAATGAGGCATAAGCCAGAAAGATCCGAATTGCTTCTAGACGTGCAACAGGTGCATACACTTCGTTGTAGTCGATCCCTTCTATCTGACGAAAACCTTGAACGACTAGCCTTGCTTTGTTTCGAATAACGACTCCACGGTCATCCTTTTTGCATTTAAACACCCAACGGGTACCAATCTTCTTGTAACCAGCAGGTTTCTCTACGAGTTTCCAGACACCAAGCTTCTGGAATTGTTGCAGTTCTTCCTGCATCGCTTCAACCCATGAGTTATCTTTCAAAGCTTCTTTCCAAGTTCTTGGCTCTTCCTGTGAGACATAACACGCGAAAGACCAATCATTTTGTTGACCAGATTCTCTAATCGCCGAATACAAGCCTGCATTGTTGTTGTTTCGCAACATGTTTCTTGTTTGAATGCCACTTTGTACATTTCCGATAATGTTTTGTTGAGGATGGGTATTGTGAATCCTTGTTTCTGGATTATCTTGAACTGGAATGTTTGTACCCAGATTGTTGAGATTGAGATCAACAACTAATTCAATACCCGGAATTGACGAAGAGGATGATGCAGTAGCTTCAGCTGTTCTAGGGACGTCCACTGGAGGAGTACCCTCTGAAGTACCATAAACTGCTGTTGTTGGAGCTTCTTGATCTGCATCTAGAAATTCATCATCCTCTGAAGATTCGTTCAATTCGGTAGCATCGTGAAAATCCTCATTATTGAGAGCATTATTATTCACTGAAGATGGTTCTTGATTGACAATAATGGGACGAACCAACGGTGAATCTGTTGCATTGTCACTCTCGAAAAACATCCTTGCCGCAACGTTTTCTTCAACTGCTTCAACATTGATCGAATTGAAAAAGTCATCGTACTCAAACATCCAAGGCTGACCAGGATTTCTAACTGGCAAAGTGTGCCTTTGTACTCTGACTTCAGACCATTCCTCGACCCTTTTAGTCTCTAGATTCCAGACTCTTAAGTTCGGGGTGGAATACCCAAGAAAGTATCCTTCAATGGCTCTTGCCCCAAACTTTCCATTAGGATCGATTAGTGTGCACGGAGCTCCAAACGGTTCAAGATATGACAAATCTGGTTTCCGTTTGTTAAGAAGCTCAAAGCAGGTCTTGTTGTGCCTTTTGACTGTAAGGACTCGGTTCAACGTGTAACATGCAGAGGACACAGCTTCAGTCCAGAATGGAATGGGCAACTGCGATTCTACCAACATAGTCCTAGCAGTCTCGATCAATGTGCGGTTCTTACGTTCAGCGACGCCATTTTGTTGAGGAGTATAAGCCGCACTAAATTCGTGAAGAATACCTTTTGAAGTGCAAAACTCCGCCATGGCATGATTTTTAAATTCAGTACCATTGTCGCTACGTATCCGCCTAACCTTCAACTTATATAGGTTCTCAATCTGAATGATCAAGTTTTTGATAATACCGAAGGTTTCACTCTTGTGTGCCATGAACGCCACCCAAGAAAATCTTGAATAATCATCAGTTATCACGAGGCAATATTGATCATTCCTAATACTTTTGTGCTTGACAGGACCGAACAAATCCATGTGCAAACGTTCAAGAGGAACAGCCACCGTGTTGATTTTCTTTGTAGGGTGTCGCTTCTTCGTTTGTTTTCCTTTCTGGCACGAGACACAAATGTCTTGAAGATGAAAGTTTTTAAGAGGAACACCATTCACTAATTCATTTGACACCAAATGATTCATTTTGCGTAAGTGAATGTGACCCATTCGTCTGTGCCAAGAGATTGAGTCCTTTTCTGTGGCTTTGGAAACGAAACAAGTTGCTTGTGCAGACGTTGTGATAGCTTGGCTCATATCAAGGACGTACAAGTCATTTATCCTTGGAGCAGATAAGAGAATCCATTCTTTTGGAATTTTGAAGCCGGGTTTCAGCACATAACATCCATTTGCATCAAAGTGTACTGAGAACTGCTTATCACAGATTTGTGAAACGCTGAGAAGATTGTGATCAAGTTGTTTTACGAAGTTGATCTTATCAAAGCTAACAACCCCATTGGAAATCATTCCTTCACCCGTAATATATCCGCCTTTATCTCCAGCAAAAGCAACATAACCTCCTCTAATAGATTTAACGTCGTAGAGAAGCTTCATGTCGCCTGTCATGTGCCTGGATGCCCCACTATCAACAATCCAATGACTACTGATAGTTCCTCCTGGAACACCCTGCACATGAACTCACATGATTAGTTGGAGATGGGGACCCAAGCCATTGTGGTCTTGGGTCTTCCATTTTCATCAACAACAATAACTTCTACTTTTTGATGATTTGGAAATTGTGATGGCCCCCCTGATTCAATAACCGTTTTTGGTTTCCAGGTCTGTTTTGTTATACCAGTTTGATTGTTTAAAAATTTAACTTCGTGATTGTTTGAAGTTTTTGAAAATTTTGAGTTTTCTGGCTTAACTGAAACATATTGTTTTTGAACCACATCAGTTTTAAGTGCCTTTTCAATCACCTTGACTTGTTGACGTTTCTGTTTCTTTTCCCTTTCTCTTACAAGTCGGGGATCTTGTTTTACAGAAACATATCGCTTTTGGTGATTGTGTTCACGGGGATCATCTTCTTTGGCTTTTAATTTATGAAGATACGGACAATTTCGAATTACGTGTCCAATTGTACCACATTCGAAACATGATCTTCGTTCAACAAACCCCGAAGTATCATGTGATCGTCTTGCCGATAATGAACTTTGTGATCCCGAGGTACTAGGTTTTGAACTATTTGGTTCATTCCTTTTCATCACGGTTGCTTTCTTGACAAAATCTAAGTTAGATTGGTTTTCAAACGTTTCAATTTTGTCCGTTCCCTTATATTTCACAAAGTTCACACTCTTGTTCTTCTTTTGATTTGGCTTCTTTTGACTTTGAGCCGGCAATTTTCCTTTTTGTTTGTTATGATTTTGCTGCCTTTTCTCTGTTGGCAATTTCTGATTGCCAAATTGTTTTCTAACTTCAGCCTTTGGGATAGGAGGGCACTGTGTCACCACAACGTGTGATCCTTTCTTTCCCAGAAATTTACTTGTCGAATTCTCAAAAACTTTACTGATTAGGGATTGATTTACATTCTTAATCGGAAAATCTTTGTCAGAATAAATTTTATTATCACCAACAAGAGTGTACAGCAAATCCACACTCTCCGACTCTTGTGCAGACAAGGACTCGATTGCAACAGTCTTAGCGGGTTTTGCAGGAGGATCACACAGAATATGATTCTCAAGAGGTATGTCCTCTTCTTTTATCACCGCATCAGACTTTGCTGAATCAGTATCATCAGATTCATCATCAGAAGAATCAGCATCCTCAACAACAACTGGAGGATCCTGATTCTGTTCAGCAGAAGACACACAAGTATCTGCTGACACATCCGAATCTGATGATACTTCTTTCTTGTATCCGAGTCCTGTTGCAAATTCATTAACATCTAGAGGAACAGATGGTTCAAAGAAAGTTCTATCCTCCTCGTCAGGCATGGCATCATAATTGTGTCTCACAGGTGGTGGACATTTCTTGTAACCTATGCATGTGACATCCCGTTTCTCTTTCTGTACGTCAATGATGTGATCCAACACATAGCTAGAGCTCAAATAACTGTCTAGCTTAAGTTGGATCGCCTCACTCTCAGTTTTGACACAAGCCATTTCCTTTTGCATTACCTCAAGGCGAGTTATATACAAATTAATGTCAGTTTGTTTTCTGGAAACCATTTTTGTTAGCTCGGTTTTATCTTTCTTTAATTTCTCAATTACCGATTTAAACTCCTTTTCATGGTTTTCATAAAACATGTTGGCTTCAGTGCACTTCGAGAGATCCACGGTCAATTTCTGATTGTGGATGAATGTCACATCATATTTCTCTTGCAAAGCCTCGTGTTTGCTTTGCAATTCACACCACTTATCATTCAATGAAACATGTTTGTCTTGCAAGTCAAACAAACTAGCTTGTAAAGCATCATGTTTGCCTTGCAACTCAGACATGTTTGCCTCTAAATCAGCACATTTAACATTTAAACTATCACAGTTATCACAACTAATAGCAATGGGTTCATCGACACATACCTGACTTGATGAACTGTCGACATTAGCCATAAAGGCTGAATGGAGAGAAGACGAAGAATAAGCAGCTTGATCCACCAAAATAGATCTTCTTTCAGTTCCTGCTGCAGCTTCTTCCAAAAGCTCATCAATATCTGCATCGACTGACGCAGTTGATGTGTCATCTTCCTGATCATTCCCTGAACTCGAGGACTCTTCATCTGAACTTCCATTGTAACCGGAGCTGTCTTCATCTTCAGAAGATTCACCACCATTGGTGGAAGATTCTCCACCACTGGCGTGTTTAAGATCCTTGACAACTTCAGCAAAACAAGCTGTTCCATCTGAAGCATCATTTCCCAACTGAATTGACCAATCACAACCTTCATCTACTTGAACCACAAGTGCCTGGTTGGCATTAGATGGTCCTGCTTGACTCTGGTTGTTGACAGGCACCAATGTGCGCTCATTGTTCCTTACTTGGTTCTGATTTGCCCTGTTGCCTTGACCTCTGAAAGGATTTTGGTTTCCATGTTGAAATGGCCTCGTACATTCACGTTTGAAATGACCACGTTCACCACAATTGAAACACTTAACAACCTGCTTATCAAACCCATACTTGGTGTCTTTCTTGCTTTCCAAGCTGGTTCTGCCAGTTCTTTCCATGAAATCCTTTGCTCGTCTAACAGCACTGGCAAAGGCCCACTTGATGTCCATCATCTCCATCTCCTCTTTATTGATCTGCTGATAGTCTTCTTGAGTCAGATTAATGTTGCCAATCTGACCTTCCACTAATCCACAGTATGCGCTCACCAAAGTGTTTAGAAGCTCCATATGTTCTTTTGCTACTTCAACACTGACTTTAGAGAAACTTGAGGTGTCGAGCCGTACTGTATTTGGCTTTGATTGCTGACTAGCAGATGATGTGCTTCCATAACATGCTTGCTGTTGAGGAGGAAGTGGATTCCCGTATAAATCTGTTGGTCCGGTAGATCGAACAGGTAATGGATTTCCGAACATATCAGTTGCTCTGATAGGTCGTTGGCTTTGCTGTTGTGGTACTGGTTGAGGGACTGGTTCAAGCGGATTTCCATACATGTCTGTTGTTGGAGGAGGATTGCCATACAGGTTAGTGCTAGACACAAACGCTGTTTGAATTGGAGCGTGTGAAGAAGGTTTTGTAGAAGTGCTAGAAGTTCCATAATACATGTCAGGATTTTGTGGCACTGGAACTCTTTTTGCCTTGAGAGTTTCTTCCTGATTCTTGTTTTCCAGGAGTTGAGCAAAGTCATTGAAGTTTGTTGTAGCTAAAGTGCCATTGTACTTCATGATTTCCAAGAAAGTATTCCATTGAGGTGGCAGTGCATCTGCAAACTTTTTCACTACCTCTGCTGAAGTTATCACAACCCCAATATTTGCCAATTCAGTCAGCAAATGATTAAATCGACTTGTCAAATCTCCTAAAGATTCATTCTCCATACAAGTAAAACCATCAAACTCTTTCTTTAGCAGGTCTTTTCTCAATTGACGTGTCGCTTCATTTCCTACGCCCCTTATCTTCAATGCGTCCCACAACTTCTTCGTTGTCTTGAAACTGACAAATTGATGATAAATATCTTTGCTTAACGCCTGAGTAAGAATGGCATACGCTTTCTTCTCTAAGTCATAGACCTTCTTCTGATCTTCCGTAAGATCGGCAAACGTAGCAGCAGATGAAGCGGCAACCTCTATTGTTTCATCAAAATCTGTGATGAAACGCAACCACAATTCTGTATTTTGACCAAGGACGTATGTATGAAATCTATCAAACCATCCCGGATATTCACTTAAGTGCATCAACTTTGGAGGCCTATTCAAACTTCCCGTTTCACTCTCGCTTAACAAAATGCTTTGAATACTTGGAGTTTGATTTGATACGAATGCCCATTGACTGGTAGATATAGCATTAGCTTGCGAAGATACAGGTACGGGAGATTCGGCCCATGCAGGAGATAAACTGGTATTTCTATACTTTCCCGAATCCGGAGCCGGAGTACCATAATACATTTCTGTATTTATCGGAACACCCCACATCGAATTCATTTTTGATCAAGAAAAATGAATACCTGAAAATCACACCTCAAACAAACAGTTAAACACCTTCTTCAAACCTTCTGTTAAAAAAAATGACAATTATCTCGACGAAACAAAGTCCCACGAAACAGACTTAGACTTGTTATTTTTACGAAACAGATTTTGATGGCTTTTGGGCTCCCAGACGAAACAAGCCCAATTAGAAAGATGATTATTTAAATTCGCTGGTAAGTTTAAATTCGCTGGTTATGCTGCTGAATTTCGCTGCCTATTCTCGCTATTACGACGATCAGTAAAATCGCCGAAAAACCGTAATAATCTCGCTGAGGACGATTACACGGTTACCAAAGTCGCCTTTGGATTTGAGTTCGCCGGGTCAAGCAATTTCGCTGGTTACTGAAATCAAATTCGCTGAAATCAAATTCGCTGAAATAGTCTGCGAGTCTGTTAAAATCGCCTAGAGCCAAATTCGCTGGTCCAGATGGATCTTGGGCTTGTGAATGACGAAACAGGCCCAACAATATGTTTTGATCCGTCGAAAATTTTTGAAAAGTTTCTGATTAGTTGAAAAAGTTGATTCGCCGAAAAAGAAGATTTAGAAGGTGGGAACAGTCTGACACAAGACTCCTTTGTCAACTGCACACGTCTATCTCACCAACCTAATGAGTGTTTTACCAACTTGATATTGAAATGATAATATTTTATTAATCTGATCACAATTTTCAAGACCACAAACAACTTTTACAAGTAGCTTTCAAAGATCAAAAGGTGTACAATTTGAAGAACACTATGAAGTTGATATGAACACAACCCAGAAATATGAATTTTCTGATGAACCGAAGATTTTCCGAAACCCGATTTTGCCCGTAACTTCACTAAAAACCAAGGTTTAACATGTGAAAATGAAAAATAAAATGGTTTTTATAGGAACTAACAACAAAATACCAGAATTTTCGAAGATATGAGCTGAAATTTCAGAAAAAAATATGAACTTTAAAAATCCGAAAAACAACCCGAAAACAACTCGGTTTTAACAAGGAGAAGAGCCAAGGCTCTGATACCACTTGTAGGTCCGGCTAGGGGAGGATCTAGTCGCCTAATCCTTGTGTACAAACCAACCCGGTTGTGCGGAATCCAACCGGGAAAGCAAACCGAGATCGAACACGACAAGAACACGAGATACAAGACCCAAAGATTCAAAGTTTAACACACTTGTATATTTATGATAAGAGTACGAGTACAAGATGATACAAGATCCGGTTAAACACAAACACACTAAAAACTTCTTTCTCGGTTCTCTTCGGTGCTCACTTGTGCGCTGCTTTGTCTTGTCCGTTGCACACACACACACCACCGAAAACACTTGTTTTCGGTATTTATATTTGTTCTACACACTTGTGCGATTGGGTCCCTTGTGTCCGGCCCAAGATTGGTCAAAGCCCAAAGTGAGAGAGAAGCCCAACATGCAAACTGTTGAGCATGCACGTACATGTTTCATATCTTTGAAGTTTAGTCAACATAGTCAACATGATGACATCATCATGACATCATCATGATGATGTCATGATGATGTGGCAGCGGGAAACGGCTCGCGGCACTCCGTGCTTCGCGTGTCGAACTCTGGGACGCACGACGGAGGAATGTCGTGACGTCGGGCTTGAGCCGAACCTAACCGGGTCGAACCGAAACGAGCCGAGTCGAGTCGCGTCCACATAATATGTACCAACAATTTTAGATTGTGTTCACATTGGTTCTCGCGGTTCTCGCAATAAAGGTGGTTCTCGCATGAACCTTACCCTATATATATATATATATATATATATATATATATTTATATGTTTGTGTATATATTTATTTATTTATTTTTTCTATATATGCGCTTTGCTTATCTTACGCCCTCGCTTTTTAAGCGCCTTGCGCCTAGGCTCCGGGCAAGGCTTGTGCACCTTGAGTGCGCCTTTGACAACATAGATTCACATTACACAAGCATTCAATAAAAAAGGGGTAGTCTGAGAGTGTTTAAGATTCTTATTAGAAATGTTTATCTGCTTAAAAATTTCAAACCACCTATCTACAAATTATGTCGTTTACAAATAATCAAATAAGCACATTTGATAAGCACTTCAAAACATCTTCAAAACCTTAAATGAATTACCAACCAACAATTCTTAAATTTATTGAATGTTGGATGTAAATTAAACTAAACAAATTGGAACCAAAGTAACCCAATAGGGATAGTTAAATTAAGACTATACTGAGTGGTAGGGTATTAATAGGGGTATTAAGTGTCATGTGGTAGCCACGTCATTAAAGAAGCATGGTAAAAAAAGCAAGGAGTTGGAAGGGCGTGAAAGTGACGCTTTAAAAAAGATAATAAAAAAATAAACAACAACCAATTAAAACACATTCAAAATCTGCCAACCAATCAAGAGCCTCCACCACACAACTCAAATGCCCACAACGCCGGTGGAAAACTCTCCGCCCTCACCACCATGCCATGTAAAAAAAATTGCAAAAGTGTAAAAAAATTGTGAAAGTGTAAAATAAGATTAAACTAAAATGAAGAGATAGAGTTAAATTTATTAAAACTGAAGTGATGTAAACATAACTTATACTAAAAACAAAATTAACACTAAGTTGTTGTTTGTTTGTTTTTTTTTTTTTTTGAAAAGCTCTGCGCGCAGGCTTTTCTATCTGCGCCGCGCAGACCACATGCAAACATTGTCACACGCAGACGGCTTGTTTTTCTGAAAACGTTTCATTAAAAAACGAAATGCACGTGCTCTTATTGATGAAGACTTGGCTCAGCCACTTCTAAGATCTTCTAAGGTCTGCAGAGGGTTAAACACCACCACCCACCACGATCAGCGTTCACCACCACGATCAGCGTTCACCACCACCGTCCACCACCCACCACCGTCCACCACCCACTACCGTCCATCACCACAACCACCGTCCACCACCCACCACCACCGTCCACCACCATCACCGTCCAGCACCACCGCCGTCCGTACACCACCACCAGTTTATTTTAGAAGTCTGCATACGTTAAAAAACAAACAACCTTCTTCTTGCAGACTGCAGATGTTTGGTCCACCTCTTCTTCTAAAGATGTCTGCAGATGTGGTCCGCAGACTGCAGACATTTTACCTCTTAAAAAACAAACATCACCTAACAGACAAAAGAAAGATACAATATATCTGTAGTTAAGGCTTTACAGTATATCTGTACTTAGGGTGAACGGGACGGGTGCGGGGTGAAGGGCGGTGAACCCCTTCACCGCGCGGGGAACACCATGATCAAGTAATGTGCATGGCATAGTCCATTTAAGCATTATTTGTTTTTGAAGAAGAAGCGGTAAGTAAATTTTAAATTTTTCGTACAACAATAGATTTCTGATGGTTGTTGAACAATCAAAATAA
Organism: Helianthus tuberosus; assembly: GCA_030545235.1. Taxonomy (NCBI): domain Eukaryota; kingdom Viridiplantae; phylum Streptophyta; class Magnoliopsida; order Asterales; family Asteraceae; genus Helianthus; species Helianthus tuberosus. The sequence continues at coordinate 216,927,396 of CM060411.1, read as the reverse complement.
TTGCATAGTTAGCAATGGAGTATAATTTTATATTTTGGTGGTCCTTATCATCTATTGCCCTTGACCTCAGTTCATATTAAGCATTTGCTAATCTATTTATGTTTAGGCCTCCAAATTTTAGGCATTACTTAAGTCTATTTGCCTTTAAGTTTCAATTATATCCTAGGTTCAAGGAGTTTAATTTGGGAGGTTTAAACTGATCCCTCAACAATTATTTTATATTCATTAAGCAATAAGAATTTTTAACCTTTGTGGTTTATTTCTCCTACAAACTTAACGCGACCGTAAAGGAAGCATTTAAATTAAATTGAAGAAATAGAACACATCAGGTTAGTAGCCCTGCAGTTTGACCAAAAAGCCAGAATAATTAAATTTCAAATGCATTTCAAAGAAAGTAAAAGACAGAAGATAAATTTGTACATTCGTCAGCCACTAAAGTCTAACAGATAAAAAAATTATATGACGCTATTTAACTGACTTTATTATGTAAAAGAGTATGGATTCTATATTGACTTCTACTGAAGATAGGTTGAATGCCAGTCTACCAAAAAGTCAACAGATAATTGCCTAAACTGAAGTAATACTTTTGAATGTTTTTACCTGATAAACACCCACATTGTCATGCCTCAAAGAATCATGTCTTACTTTCATTCTGGCTTGTCTCTCAGCTTCAGACACAGATATCAGCAAATCAGATATCACTTTCATTCTTTGCAATATAGAAATATATATTTAATGATCTAATTAGAGGTGTAGAAAAAAAAATACAATACTACTAAAATAAAATTTAGAGTAAAATGCCAAAATTGTCCCTAAGGTTTAGGCACGTTTGCATGTTACATCCAAATTAAGAATTTGGATGGAACTGACAAAAAAAAAAAAAAAAAAATCTTATTTTGGATGTAACAGGCAAAAGTGCCCAAACTGTAGGGACGGTTTTTTGCATTTTACTCTAAAGTTTATCCATGTTAATCTATTCTTGTAGAAATGCTAGCTGATGAAAGTGATATGAGAGCAGTAAAAAGTCTCACTTTTGGTTTCACTTGTTCATTATCAGCTATCACCCTTCCTACCATATATGTACAAGCTGACGTCTTATCACTTCACACATTTTTTTTTGTAGATGGAATGTATGAAGATTCCAATAAAAAAAATAAAAGAAGCTACAAATGGTTTTGATAAAGCACACTTTGTAGCTTCTGGCGGGTTCGGTTCAGTGTATAAAGGAGAACTTGATGTTTTAGATATCAAAAGTTTATCATCAATAGAAGGTGAACAAGCGAAGATAAGATCAACTAAAACAACTGTAGCTGTAAAATGCCTCAATAATAGGCAAGATGAGAGCAGTTTACAAGGGTTTTTAACAGAAATTGAATTGCTTACAAAATGTAAGCATCCAAACATTATCTCTCTTCTTGGCTATCATATGGGAGTGCATGATATATTTCTTGTATATGAGTATGCTACTAAAGGAAGCCTTAGTAATTATTTGGGGAGTACTCATAGTAATATTAATCTTACATGGGAAAAAAGAATACAAATTTGCATTGATATTGCTCGTGGAATCAGCTACCTTCACACCAATTTGGAGGGTAAACCAAGGATAATACATCGCGATATAAAGAGCGAGAACATTTTGTTGGATGGGAACCTAAATGCAAAGGTTGCTGATTTTGGGCTCTCCAAATTCAACTCCACAAATCAACAAGCGAGCACTATCCATACAAAACATCTGGCAGGCACAGATTTTTATATAGACCCAGAGTATCAAACTTCATTTAAGTATAAAAAGGAATCAGATATTTATTCGTTTGGGGTGGTTTTATTTGAGATGCTATCTGGAAGGCTGGCCTACGAACCAATTTGCATAGAGGAAAATGCCAAGGGGCTTGCACCCATTGCAAGGCGACGCTTCAATGAGGGAACACTAAAGGAATTGATAGATCCTAAAATGATAGAAGAAGATGATGAACATGTTGTTACTTTAAATAGAGGACCCAATCAAGAGTCTTTTGAAGCATTTTCAAAAATCGCATATCAATGTTTGGCGGAAACTCAAGCCAAGCGCCCAACAATGGAAGCTGTCATCAAGGAACTTCAGACTGCGTTGACCCTGCAAGTAAGAACTTACAAAAATTACATTATTTTTCTACAGATCCCTTTTAGTAATTACTATGCTCATTAATTAACATTGTAAAGAAATATAGGATTTTATGATCACTTTTTTCGTAAAACGTCAATTACTTTATATCTATTTCCTCTTAATACAATTATAGTATTACTATATAGTTTTTTGAAAAACAATTTCGTTTCTAAAGTGTTTTGAACTCTGTGTTTAGCACAATGTCAGAGATTTATTAAGATGTATTTAGTTTCGCCCATACCCACATTGCGTTTACCCCACGTAAAGTTTATATGTTTTCACACCCGAATTTTTACCCTTTTTAGCCACATTTATCCTCAAACAACCCCCCCCCCCCCCCCAATTGGGACACCGGACACGTGGCATCTGTCGGTTGTTTCTCATGTTTTTTTTAGCACAACTCACATGAGTGTATACGGATGTATATGTGTATGTAGGGGAGGTTAATTACAAATCTACAAAAAATGAGGAAGCTGAGAACCATAAGTTTTACATGTAATAAACTCCTTTTTACATTTAAAACTTATTTACAAATAACCCTTTTCCAAAGCTTTTGCATAAACATTCAAAAGTCGTTCTAATAAAAAAACTCATTTCTGAAAAACAAGTAACGTTGTTTTTAACTTTTTTTTATGTTTAATTATTTTACTGGAATAGCTTATACATGTGTTTATATGTAAAAGCTCAAAAAATGATTGTGCAAATAATAAGATTTTTTTTACATGTAATAATGATCTTATTTGAAATTTTACATATATAACTCATGCTTCCCTAGTTTTCTAGCTTTCTGTGGTTCCCCAATCAACTCACCTATGTGTGTATATATGTAGTATGTACATATATAGGGCGAGGATCAAGAGAAAGCCATAAAAAAACCCAAGAAAACCACTATCAACTAATTTTTAATAAAAGGTTCATTTGAGAATGAATTTAATTGAGAATAAAAAAAACAAAGGGTAATTTTGTAAAACTTAAATAGTTTTTTCACTTATCTCATTTATTATCATCTTTGACTAATTAATTAGTCATAAAGACTGTCATCCTCTACATTAACTTTTTTTGCCTACACACATCAAAAGTTATCCTACATATTTCGAAATTTAACCTACACGTTGAAATTTATCCTACACAACTCGTAATTTATCCTATACACCTCGTAATTTATTCTACACTTTAAATTATTTTATTTTATTTTATTTTTGAAAAAATATATATTTTGGAGATAAGTTACAAAAAATTTAATGTACTTAGCTATTAAAAAGGAAGACTCCAAATTAATAATCTATGTAGATTTACCAATGTACCCTTATAGAAACATTAAATACTTATATTAAATGAAGTAAAATAAATATTCTTATTGGTTGAATTTTTTTTTCTTTTTACAAAAAGTTTATTCTCATTTGAACTCTCCACTATATATATATATATAGGGGTAAGATCAAATAAAAAGTTAATTTTCCCTAAGTAGGATGAGAAGGAATCTTAACCATTCATTTTTCAAATCAATGGTTAAGATGAAAGGGTAGGAGAAATGAGGAGTCCAAGGGTATCTTGGGAAAATCCTATTTATGGACTTTCTCTCTCAACATGCAAGGTATATGCATATTCCACCCTCATTTTTTAAACGTTCATAACTTTTTATACGACATTATTTTTCCATAAAAATTTCACCGTAAAATCGAGCGTCTTTTTATCTTTAATTTGAGTACCATATTGCTATATAAAATATGAAGACTAAAAAAACGCACTTAAATGTGTTGTATTTCTATGTTGTATAACATTTTTTTGTGCTGAATTTTTGTACTATATTTTTGTGCTGAATTTTTTTATCTTAAATTTTTTTTTCCTCAATTTTTTGTGCTAGATTTTTTGTACTATATTTTTTTGTTGAATTTTTTCGTGCTATATTTTTTGTACTAGATTTTTTTTGTGCTATATTTTTTTGTACTACATTTTTTGTGCTATATTTTTTGTACTAGATTTTTTGTGCTAGATTTTTTTGTACTAGTTTTTTTGCTAGATTTTTTTGTATTAGATTTTTTTGTTGTATTTTTAAAAAAACAAAAGGGGTGCCACATGTCATTTTCACTCCTATTTATAAGGACCAAAATGCCCTTCATTCCTACTTATTAGGAGTGCCACATGTCATCATCACAATCCTTCTTAGGCTACTTAGGCAAAATCCACTTTTTAGTGGATCCTTCCCCTATATATATATATAGGGTAGGGTTCCAGCGTGAACAACCTCTTAAGAGTGAAGTGCGTGAACAGATATTGACCCTTGATTTCCTTTTTAGTTGTTAAGGGTAGGATTGTAATTATATAAAAAATTAGATTTAAATCATTATTTTAATAATTGAATTAAGTTACATCTTTCCTAATTTAAATTCATTATCCACATTATGTTTATTTATTAATAAGATAATTATCAAAATAAACAACAAATCACCAGATTTCAATTTTAATTTTATTTCAGATTTCATCACCAGAATTCAAATTTTGATTTTTAAGATCAACGTAACCTTCATATTTCAACGGTATACACATGTGTACTTGGATATAAATAGAACAGTACACATGTGTACTCAGCATCGTACATATGTGTACAGTAATTCACAGGTGTACATCAACATTCAATACAAAAAAAATTCAGAGATGTCACAAAAACAGACGATATACACATGTGTACATCGCATTAAAAGAGGGCAAAATCAGAATACACATGTGTACATCGCATTTAAACAAATAATTATTTTAATAATTGAATTCAGTTACATCTTTCCTAATCCTTGATTTGATTTGTGAGAGATTTATGCAATCAATTTAAGAGGATAATTGATTACTTGATTTGTGAGAGATTTATGCAATCAATTTAAGATTGAAATTACACATATACCCTTTTTTGTATTTAATTAACTGAAAAAAATTAACCAAATAATTACCATCATGCCACTCACTTTAATCTCAAGATCATAAAAATCAAGGGCCCAGATCAGTTCACGCAGTTCACTCTTGGGATTTTGTTCACGTTTGAACCTAATCCTATATATATATATATATATATATATATATATATATATATATATATATATATATATATATATATATATATATATATAGAGTAGGAGTTGGGTGGAAAGTCTTTTTTTCCTAGAAAGTCTAGGAAGCAATGAGAATTGGACATGTGGCATTGAGTTATTTTAACTAAAAGGGCAACTATGTAATTTCACATTTTAATTTTATTTTTGGAATTTATTTTTCATTAACTAACATTCCATGATTTTTGGAATCTTTGTTTTTTTCGAATTCAAATTCAATTTTGGAGGTCAATGTGTTTATCTGGAGTCAAATTCAAATCGAATTTATTTTTCATTAACTAAATTCAAATCTGAAGTCAGTGTGTTTTAACAGCAAACAGGCCAGTGTGTTTTAACAGCAAGCAGATTCTTGACGCTGTGTTTTAACAGCAAACAGATTTATTGACATTGTGTTTTTACAGCAAGCAGACCAGTGTGTTTTAATAGCAAGCAGATTTCTTGACATTGTGTTTTAACAGCAAACAGGCCAGTGTGTTTTAACAGCAAACAGGCCAGTGTGTTTTAACAGCAAGCAGATTCTTGACGCTGTGTTTTAACAGCAAGCAGATATATTGACATTGTGTTTTAACAGCAAGCAGGCCAGTGTGTTTTAACAGCAAGCAGATTCTTGACATTGTGTTCTTGACATTGTGTTTTAACAGCAAGCAGGCCAGTGTGTTTTAACAGCAAGCAGATTCTTGACGCTGTGTTTTAACAGCAAGCAACCCAGTGTCTTCGTCTTCAACACACTGTCATCATCAACATTAAAATGGTATCAACAGCAGCAATGATCGATTACAATAAACACAATTTTGAAACCCTAGTTTTGAAAAATACATAAAAAACGCACCTAGGATCGACGACGACTGATTGGAACGTTTTTTGGAACACATCGGAATATCAATCTTCTTCGTTGTTTCAATAATCTTGAATCTATTGCCTCAAAATTACCAGAAAAAGAAGACGCAGATGATAAAAATTCGAGTTCTAGAACACAATCAACGAGTTAAATAGCAACTAACGCTTGTAATTTTTTTCGAATTTGTTATCTTCATCCAAGAAACTAGCGAATTTTGGTATGGATTAGGGTTTTAGGAAGTGGGTGTTTTAGAGAGAGAGAAAATCGCGTGAATGTAGGACGTGGGTTAATGTTTGACGGTTTGTTAATTGATTTAAAACACGTTGAATGACCAAAATACCCCCAATCTAATAAATCAATTAATTATTATCACACACATATTACCAAAATGCCACTAAGATGATCTCAACCCTTAAACACACCAATCGGATGGACCAGATCGCTTCCTAGACTTTCTAGGAAAAACACACTTTCCGTGCGAACCCTACTCTATATATATATATATATATATATAGGTGAAAGATAAAACGAAAACCATTTGAGTTGAGAAAAATCAAGAAAACACTATGTAACATTTCTATATCAAGATAACTCTCCATATATATATATATATATAGGATTAGGTTCAAGAGTGAACACCAGTGTAGTTTGCGAACCGAGGGAACTAATCCTGGTCGTACATGTGTAGATCAATGCCCAGGATTTGATGATGAAATACACTAGTGTATTTTACGATTTGATGATGAAATCCTAGCCATCCACGTGTGTAAATCAATGGCCAAGATTTGTTCACTCAGTTCGCAAATACACTAGTGTTCACTCTAGAACCCCACCATATATATATATATATATGGTGGAGAGTTCAAATGAGAAGAATTTTTTTTGTAAGAAGAAAAAAGAAGTTTCAACCAATAAGAATGCTTCATTTTACTTCATTTAATTTTAATATAAGGGTATATTGGTAAACTTACAAAGATCATTAATTTGTATTCTTTCCCTTTAAAAACTAACTAAATTAAATTTGTAACTCCTTTTCAAAATATATACTTTTTTCAAATTAAAAAACAACTTAATTTAAAGTGTAGAATAAATTACGAGTTGTGTAGGATAAATTACGAGTTGTGTACGACATATTTCAAGGTGTGTTGGATAAATTTCGACTATGTAGGATAAAATTTTATAATGTATAGGGTATTTGTAGGAAAATTTTGATATGTGTAGGTTTTGTAGATTATATGTAGGATAATTAATGATTAGTTGAATATTTAATTAAAGAGAGAAAAATTAATGAGATGAGTTATAAATGAAATAATATTTTACCAATATGTCCTTTCTTTTTTTTCTTCTTTCAATAATTATCTTCTCATTTGATCCTCCCCATATATATATATTATATATATATATATATATATATATAGGGGAATGTTCAAATGAAAACCACTATTTAACGCGAAAACTCGAAAACTAACTAAAAAAATCCTAAAAAACATACCAAATTTTTTTTCATACAAATTTTCGCTATTTAAGTATGTAAAAAAAAAACTTTTTTTCAAAAAAAAAAAAATTGTAGTGCACATGTGTAAATGTGTACTACACATGTGAATTATTACACATGTACACTACAAAATTTTATTTATTTATTTTTTTTAAGAATTTTTTTTTATATACAAAAACTAGCGATTTTTAATAAAAAAATTGCAAAAAAAATTGTGTGTTTTTTAGGCTTTTTTAGTTAGTTTTCGCGTTAAAAGTGATTTTCATTTGAACCATCCCCTGTATATATGTATGTATGCCTGTATGCGTGTATGCCTGTATGCCTGTATGTATGTGTGTATGCATGCATGCGTGTATGCATGTATATGCATGCATGCATATGCATGTATGTATGTATGTATCTATGTATGCATGCATCGCATGCATTCTACTTGCCACTAAAATTTAATAGATTTACGTCTATACATATAGTTTAATAAAACCTTATTTCACGTGTCTTTAAATCCAGTAACGCGAAATCATGCTTTCCTACCCCATATTTGGTTCTTTTAACATTTGTATACAGTACTACTAGGGATGAGCATTTGGTAGGGAAGAATCTTTTTCGGTACCGGTACCCACTTTTTGGCCGGTAAAAATACCGAATTTTATCTTTAGATACCGGTCCCGTACCGGTACTATACCATACCGAATATTCCGGTTCCGGTACCCTGTTTTGACGAATTTCAGTACTGGTATTTTCGGTACCGGTACCACGCTCATCCCTAGTATACATCTTTTCTTTTTAATAGACAAACAAAGGATAAATGATTGTTTTCTTATAATGTCAGTACCATCATTAAGGAGTGTGTTTATATAACTTTATTTTAACTATAAAATTTTGCAGGGAGAAACCATAGTGCTCTCAAGGTTTCGGCTCAGGGATATACTGGAGGCCACTGAACAATTCTCTGATAGATATTGCATTGGATTGCATGAATATGGCAAGGTGTATAAAGCAGAACTTGATGACTATGATAACAAAAGTTCATTGGCATTTAAAGGGAAAAATGACACTGAATGGCCAAAGACACGCATCACTGTAGCTATAAAACGCATTTCTAGTAGCAGGGATGTAAAACAAAGATTCTTTTCGGAAATTGAAATGCGTACCACTTATAAGCATCCCAACATAGTCTCTCTTGTTGGCCTTTGTGATGAAGATGATGATAATATCCTTGTTTATGAGCATGCTTCTAACAAAAGCCTCCATAACTATTTGAAAAATATTGCTGATAACAAGGATAGTCCTACATGGACACAACGACTACACATGTGTCTTGGGATTGCACGTGGACTCAATCACCTTCACACCAAGATGGTTAGCCAAGAAAGGATAAGACACCGAGACATAACGAGTGCCAACATTATGATTGGCAAGAACTGGGAGCCGAAGGTTGCTTACTTTGGAATCTCCAAGTTCCACTTAGCAAATCAAGAGGCAAGCACTCTCGTTAGTACACAAGTCTATAGGGATCCTGAATCTGAAAAAACACATATAATGAAAAAAGAATCGGATGTTTACTCCTTTGGAGTTGTACTATTTGAGATTTTTTGTGGGAGGTTGGCATATGATTCTGTTTACATGGATAATAATCAAAAAGGGCTTCCATTCGTTGCACGCACCCACTTCAATGATGGAACAATAAAGGAATTGCTAGATCCTAAGCTAAAAGAAGTAGCTGATGATGATATTTTTAATTCAAATAGAGGACCAAATCAAGATTCTTTGGATACGTTTTTGAAAATTGCCTATCTATGTTTGGAAGAAGCTCAAACCAAGCGTCCAACAACGGAATTCATCATCAAGGAACTTGAGACGGCGTTAGACATTCAAGTAAGTCAATATTTCCAAAGTATATCATTCTTTATTCTCTTCAATATTTTATAACTAGTAGGAAGTATTATGCTTAATCATTATCAATCAACACGAAATTTGGGATTTATATACATGTTAATTCGGAATACATTAAGAACAAGATGGAATGGAATGAACCATTGTGAGAAAAATTGTGAGAAAATGAAAAAAAAAAATGTTTGGTTGGTCAATGGAATGAAATCTCCCATTACACAAGGCATTCAATTCCCTCAAAATCCCACCCCCCTTGTTTTTTTCTCATTTCATTCTCTCTTTCACCCTTCATTAACAACACCAACCAACCACCTACCACCGTCGCTGACGCCACCACTCACCTACCACCGTCACTATCGTCGTCGCCACCCACCGTCGTCGCCACCACCCACCTACCACCGTCACCATTGTCGTCGCCACCCACCGTTGCTACCGCAACCATCTCCACCACCACCTCCACCGACCACCACCGATTTTATTCATTCGTCTTTTCTTGCCTACCACACAAAGTAATTATTCATTCCATTTCCACATGGTAAACAAACAAGACATGGAATTGTAGTTATTGATTCCATTACCTCATCAATTTCATTCCTTCATCCATTCCATTACTCCATACCAAACGAACCCTATGAGTTTTTCATGTCCAAATACATGGAAAACTGAGTACATGATTGTGAGTGATTAAATATTTAATCATCAATTTCAATATTGTTATGGATCTATCTGTAACTTTAGATTTTTAATAACTACTTTCTGTATTTTTAATAACTACTTCAAATATTATTAATGTCTTATGATTCACAGGAAAACCAAATAAAAAACCTGGAACTTTCGCATAAAGACATTGCGTTGGCCACAGACCAATTCAGCCAAAAGAATTACTTTGGAAGTGGAAGATATTGGCATGCATATAAGGGAGAAATACAACATGCTAATGCTAATGCCGCCATTGTTGCAAAGCGGTGGGATAGCTACCCTACCGCTTTGGTCGATGATCAATTTCGGACAGAACTTGATATTCTTTTCAAGCGTAAGCATAAGAACATCATTGGTCTTGTTGGCTACTGTAACGAGATGAATGAAAAAATCATTGTTTATGAACACATGTCAAAAGGAAGTCTTGAAAAATATTTGAAAGATTCAAAACTTACATGGATTACACGGCTCCGGATTTGCATTGATGTTGCAAGTGCATTGGAATTCCTTCATGGAGGTGATGTAACACTGAAGAAGGTGGTACACAGGGATATCAAAAGCCATGGAATTTTACTAAATGAAAATTGGGATGCAAAAATTTCTAACTTTGAGTTGTCCTCATTAGAATCATCACACCAGGACATGAAACAAATCGGCAATGACGCTTACCGTGACCCGCAGTACACACGTGGTTTCTTAAATGAAAAATCAGATATATATTCGTTTGGTGTGGTTTTACTTGAAATTTTGTGTGGAAGCTTGGCATGGGTGCAGAGGCATGAAGGTTACAGGCAGTCTTTAGTTACTGAAGATCGTTATGGTAATCAAGATCATCCGAGTTACATGTTTGGGCCTCGGGCCTGTTTATATTTATTGTTTTTTATGTTATTAAGTAATGGGTCAAACAATTATCTATGTATGTATTTTATTTGGGCCGTAGGCCACCTGAACGGGTCGAACGAATGTGTTATGTCCAGTCCATTAGTAGTCGGTTAATGAACAAGGAAGTTGGGCCATGAAAGTGAACCGGTGTGTCTCCAAGAAAATAACCGAATGGCGGTTATCCATGAAACGTCACCTCTCAAATTTGAATCAACGTGACTATTGGAGACATACCCTTTCATGCCTATAAAACCGCTGCCAAACTTCCTTGTCATTCGGTCAGTTAGTTTATGTATTCGAACGTGGTTACAAGTTATCAATATTCAAAGTTCTAGTTTGTTCAAGTTTCATTCGGTTAGTTTGTTTTTCTGCAAATCGTTTCGTTTCAATTCATAATCATGAATTCGTGTGAATGTTGTGGATTGTTCGTTAGTGATTGTGTTTGTGGTCACAAGTCCGTTCGTTCCGATTGGTCCTGGGTTTCCGATGACGATGATACCAACATTGGTATCAGAGCCAAAGGTTTAACAGGAACCGGAAGGAATTGTGATCAAGGAGAAAACCGAATCGGTGGAAACAAAGGAAAATCGGTTATGACCGATTATGGTGATGATGTGTTTGTTCGTAGTGGAGAGTGCGGCCGGGCGGCGGAAGCGGATGAGTACGCGCAGGGGAAGCCAACCATGCGGACCGGGGTATCACCAATGAAAAAGTTTCCAAAGAAGGTATTCAGAGGGGGTTTCACGAAGAAGAACGGGAAGAAACCTAATGCACCAGTGGGTAGGCCAAGAAAACCGGGGGTTCGGTGTTTCAAGTGCAAGAAGTTTGGCCACATCGCGTCAATCTGCCCTAGTAAGTATATTATATTATCACCATTGCCAATAGAGTGTGATTATATTGTCAAGGATACTTGCGGGGGTAAATGGGATTCAATCTGGGTTGTGGATCCCACGTTTAAGACGCACATGACGGGAAACCGTAATTTGTTCAAGTGTTTTAAAAGACACTTCGGGGTTGTAACGAATGAAAGCAAGAAAGATGTTTCGTTTGTTCATGGAATTGGTGAAGTAAAGGTGCCGGTGGACGGCAAGGATAAGACAATCCCGTGTGTTAGTTACGCACCAAAACTTGACAGGAATGTTCTGAGTTTGGAACAACTCCTGTTTCAAGGGATTGAGACGGTTACTATGGGTGAGAAGTGCGTATTAAAGAAGATGTTCGGTTGTCGATCAAAGGGTTTCGACATATATGAAGACAAGTCGGAAACCGACTTGGAACAAGATTATCTTAACGCCTTTTACGATAATCTTGGGGTCGATAATGGGTACAAGAAAGAAAAAGAAGAGTTTCAAGAATGTTTGGGGAATTATTATGAACGAGAATTCGAGAAGTCGAAAAACAAAAAGAAAGTGTACGGTGAACGTCCAAACGCTAGGAAGATTGTGTACTCCAAGAAAGCAAAGAAGGCTTTATTGATCTACATTGAAGGCGAGAAGGATAATCCACGCCAATCAAGGCAAATGCTTCGGGAACGGGCAATAACTCTCTCTCAACTCGAGGAGGACGTTGTTGAAAGGGGGTTAATCATGGAAAGTTGCGTTGAACCAGGGGATCTTATCACATTACACGAAGAAATCAAGAAGCACCCAAGATTCTTCGACGCACCGTTTGAAGAAATCTTAGTTTGGTTTATCACGAACTTTCTAGGGATTGTTTGTGAGAAGGCGATGCCGCCGGAGTTAATTGATGGACGTGATGTTAGCCTCATACTACTACACCGCATCGTGAAGCACAACGGTGGGTTTGATGAGATAATGGCAAAAGACAAATGGGGCGAGATATCGGTGAAATATGGCTATGAAGCGGACGACGCTTATGAGATGAAGGTTGCATTCATTTACTATCTAGAGTTGGTCGAATGGTATTTTGATTACATCAAGAAGGAGCGTGCAAGAGAGAAAGTTGGAATGGCCGAAAGCTCAAGCAATTGCGGATGGATCAACGATTCAAGTGATGATGACGTGGTGGTGAAAATCGAAGTCACCAACAACCGCAAGGAGTAATCGGAATCGAAGGGCTCGGATGTTCTTGCTTAAGGGGGAGAATGAAGATCGTTATGGTAATCAAGATCATCCGAGTTACATGTTTGGGCCTCGGGCCTGTTTATATTTATTGTTTTTTATGTTATTAAGTAATGGGTCAAACAATTATCTATGTATGTATTTTATTTGGGCCGTAGGCCACCTGAACGGGTCGAACGAATGTGTTATGTCCAGTCCATTAGTAGTCGGTTAATGAACAAGGAAGTTGGGCCATGAAAGTGAACCGGTGTGTCTCCAAGAAAATAACCGAATGGCGGTTATCCATGAAACGTCACCTCTCAAATTTGAATCAACGTGACTATTGGAGACATACCCTTTCATCCCTATAAAACCGCTGCCAAACTTCCTTGTCATTCGGTCAGTTAGTTTATGTATTCGAACGTGGTTACAAGTTATCAATATTCAAAGTTCTAGTTTGTTCAAGTTTCATTCGGTTAGTTTGTTTTTCTGCAAATCGTTTCGTTTCAATTCATAATCATGAATTCGTGTGAATGTTGTGGATTGTTCGTTAGTGATTGTGTTTGTGGTCACAAGTCCGTTCGTTCCGATTGGTCCTGGGTTTCCGATGACGATGATACCAACAGTTACTTTTGCTAAACACTACTATGAACAAAGAAAACTTGGTGAAATGGTGTTTAAAGACATAAGGAAAGAAATTGTGCCAGAATCATTGACTATATTTGCAGATATTGCCTTTCAATGCTTAGACGAAGATGGCGATAAGCGACCCAAGGCAAACGACGTGAAGATACAACTAAAGCAAGCATTGGAATCTCAAGTAAGTTTGTATATTCATGCAAATGTTGGCTTCCTTTCAATGCGTCTTTCATAAAACTGAATCACTATTCATTGTATATCAAAAGATATCATGTGCTTACTAATAAATATAAATAATATAAAATTGATTTGGTGGAAAGCATATTTAGGTGAAAAGTGATTTTTTTTTAAATAAATCGACTATAATGTATTTAAAAACTGTAATTTTTCGTTGGATTTTTCAATTTAGTTTTCATATAAAAATAAATTAGTAAATATTTCTTCGTTTGTTTTAACGACTAGTACTCCTAAATACTATTATACGTGCACTTTATTTGATGTGAACCCTTCACCTCTTGAATAGAGATGAGACATCTTACTTTCACATGAATATTTATTTAATGGTTATTAATGGATACTTAGGAGGACTTTGAAATATGGGAGCCCAAACTACCTAGGGACTACAAAGAAATAATGCGGTTGTCACAATCCTCTGAAGTCTACAAGAAAAAAGATATCTATAAGAAGCTCTCTAATGGAATCCTCCTTCCAAAGGAGAAAGTGGTAATTAACTCATTCCGCATCATGTGTTTTTGCTATTTAATAAAACGTATTAATTTTTTTAACGGCGTACGGTTAGGATATCGCTAACCGGGTTAATAGTTAGTGTTAGTATCATATTGTTAGTATTAAAATCTCTCTTGCATGGATTTGAATCCAAGACCTCCAAGAGAAGCAAAACTTCCCACCTCCCCATGACCACTAGGCCAAAAGATTGTTGAATAAAACATATGAAATTGAAATACAATCTAGGGATGTTCATTTATGTCCTTTCATTCAACTTTTCCATTTGATTAATTTATATATAAAAAAAATATTCCTCAAATCTAGAGCTCAAGGATTCTCATAACAGAGAGTATCCTCTTAATTCCTAAGTGATAATACAAATAAAAATGATACAAGCATCCTCACTTAATAGAAATCAGACTTATTTGTTTTGTTTTGTGTATCAGTGGTTTGTACTAAGTGATAATGGAGAAGCAAATAAAATGATATCAGCGACAGCAGCAAAGTATTCTTCTAAAAACCATGAATCACATAAGTTTAGATCTTTTCATACATCAAGGTTCCTCTCTCTCTCTCATTTAATTTTATGTAGCAAAAGCTGATTATTGTCATCAACATTATGTCATGCGTGAGTCAGAGTTTTACAACCTTTTGCCAATGGATGTACCCGAGTGGCCAGACTTTGTTGTTTGTTAAAAAAAATATATATTATGAAACGGTTTGCGAAGTAGTGGACACCTTTGAATTAAGTTCTTTGGTTTCCTAGAATTCATTTAAGCAACTAATGGAACTAATCATATATAATATCATCTAATTTAATATCAAAACAGAGAGTTCATTGTTTGACCAAATTAATGACAATTTTGTACTTTTAGCTTTACCAATAACTATACATTTGAATGTTTTAGACTGATCGCTAATAATATGTGCAGGTTTCAGAAAGTGGCAAAGATGTTGGATATTTCCAATTTAAAGATCCAAGTTACGATAGACAACCAATTTTTATCTACGGATGTCATATACGGGGTTTACTTGGTCTTTAAATTTTCTGGTCCAATAACATTTACAAGCAAATGTATGTACATGAACCTAAAGTACAGGAATGGGAATGAAACTTTACATTCCTATTTTGCAACGTGGAGAGACAACGATTGGATGATGATTGAATTGCACCGTTTCTTGAACCACAAGGAAGACGTTTCTTTCACGTTTCTACTAGAGAGCTTGTCAAGATATTATTGCACAAGTGGTGCCATCTTTATTGAAGGCATTGAGTTTCGGGCCATTAAAAATGCAAGTTTGAAAAATACTCTTTGGTTCTTATTCTATGATATTATGGTTTAACTATTAAGTTGTACGTTACGTGTTTACATTATGGTGTTATAATTTGTATACACAGATGGCACATGAAGATAACAAGAATCAAAAGCAAGTCCAACAAGTTCAAAAATCAAACTCCAACTTGGAAAAACTACTACTAAGTGTCGATGAAAAGGTCACATTTTTTTCTTCTTTCTCATTAATATATATTAGTGTTTGAAGAATCAAAATATTCCATGTGATCTTGGTACTTAGTTCTCTTGTTCATTTGATGAGCAGATGTTTCTAAGGGAATTGAATGGGAAGAAACATCTTATGCTTTCTGCAACGGAAGTTTTGTACAACTCTGAAAAATGGAAGCCTTTTTGGTCTAAATCCTCAGCCGACTCAAGGTTTGCCTCTTGATTAAGTTTCAGTGAATAACTTGTGAAGTCCTTTAATACAATATCTACGTTGTATTCTTATGTTTTAAAAAGATGGTATTTTGTCTCTAAGAAGAATGTACCCAATATCATACATGCAGATTTCAAAATGTGATGGAGCTTCTACCACAACAAGTATTTAGAATCAAGTACAAGATTAAAACTGAAATGCTGTCACCATTCACTGAATACACATGTTACCTTGTGTTCAAGGTTTCAGAAAAATGTCAAGGGCTGCATTGTCCAGTGAAAGTACGGAATCTACTCCACCGCAAAAATAAAGAAAACCAAATTATTTATTTTAGAACCCCATCCCGTTTGAATCATCATGGTGACTTTTGGGTTCCAGAGCAAAGAAAAGATGGGTGGATGGAGGTTATGATCTGGAACTTCAACTCAAAGTATACTAATAAAAATCTCGGAAAGGATGTTATACCAATGAATTTGAAACTGGTAACTTATGAGGGAACTATGTTGGGACTTATTATATGTGGCTTGGAGTTTCGACCAACCTAGCTAGAGGAATATGTATCAACATATGCGTGTTCACCTCCGGTTTAGATGTTGGTGTGTGTTGCTGTTTTATTGGGCCTTCAAGTAGGGGTGTTACATATTCAAGTGAGAATCAATTGGCATTCAAAATTTGTTTTTGGATCAACTTAGGTCGAGATTTGAACTAAATATATAATGTATGTGTTTATATATGATACAAAAAACCTAATGCTTTATTTGTTTGTATGGATCATGAGTTAAAATTTTAATTGAAGGGGGTAGTTTCGTTTTTTCTCTCTTTCTGTACAATGAATAATCTTTGGACACAAGTCAGAAATTGTTAGATGTGCATAAGTATAACACCAAAAGTGGTGTCTTTTGTTGTGAATAGCCCAATAGCCACTGACCCATTAAGAAAACAGAGTACAAGGCCCAAACAAATACCAATCAAGGTCAAGGATTACGTGTTGAAGCCAGGTCAGCAAATAGGGTAACCAATCCTTTATGAGGGGGAATGTAGGTATTGGAGGGTATGTCAATTGTAAGAAGTTTGTTACTTTCTCTCACCTCATACTCTGGTCCATCTTTCCCACCTATCTCTTTCTCAATCTATCTTACTGCTTTCTATTGTAATTCGTTTTAGTTTGTGAGTATTGTAAATCCTTGAGAAGACATATATAAAAATAATGAAACCAAGCATGAAAAGTCATATTTACCCCAAGAAAACAAAAGGGGTAGTGTGTAATAAGGGCTGTATATGTAACATCTAAAACCAAGAAACAAAAACCGCAAAATGGTCATTCTACAAGGATATACCCGTGTAATTTTTCTAATCAAAATCTAGAAATTCTAATGATACTCGTCAATGTTTTACTAGTAGTCAAATATCACAATTATGTACACAATTTACTCTTGCTTGAGTATACGCAACTATGCAAGTGAGCCTTTAGGCCCAAAGAATTGGACATGCCTTATAAAGGAAACAATCTTACTCAACTCTATATAAATGGGCCTCTCTTTACTTGGTAAATTTTAAGCCCAAAGAGTTGGAATGTCCTCATAATTCATAAACAAAACAATCCAACTCAAGTTTACTATTTGTTTATGCTCAAAAGAAGAAAAAAAAAAGTTTAAGTTGTTGCCTGAATAATAACACAAGGATCAACAAGTTACATTCTTTTGGACACTTTTATAAAAATCTATAGTTATTGTAGCTGGAGGTGAAAAGAAAAGTCAAAATTGGGTAATCTTGCAATTGGGTTTGATTCCTTAATAGTTGCATCCCATTTTTATCATTATATTCTAAAATGCAAGTCCAAACAAGGATTTGTCACTCATGAATTAATCTGACCGTTGGATCCAAATAACAAAGGAGATGAATAGGTTAAACGTAAGAACATCATGGAGCACACATCTCCTTTTAAAGTCATGTAGATCTGGGACATGGGTACTAATTGTTCATTAGACTACTTGACTGTAATTAATACGCATCCAACAAGAAGCAGCAAACCTGGTTTATATATACACACCGGGGGCGGATTTAGGAGGGGTTGAGGGGTGCACAGGCTACCCCTCAACTTTTTTGTCAAAGTGTAAAATTAGTGCAAATTTTTTTCTTCTTCATCTTATGTATCAAATACTCCTAGATCCAAACAAAAAACTGATACCCTAAATTTTCTTTTAGATCCGCCACTGATACACACACGCAAAACAAAAAACTACAAAATCACGTCTAAGGCTTTAAAGTTTTTAAATTTGGGTCTTATGATAAAAATTGTGAAAAACGAATTATGAAGTTTATTTTTTAAATACTTAAACGGTTTAACGGTCAACCCGAACCGTTTAAAAAACAGGTCATGTTAACCCACCTAAAGCCTGTTTTTTTCTTTTGTCGAGTTTGGGTTGGATTTCGAATTATGTCAAGAATTGTCACCCCTGATCCATACTTTTTGTAAAGGTCATCTGCAGATAAGTATAATGTGTGCAGTTTCACTGAGGAGCAAAATGATAGGAAAACCTATGGAATTTACATGAAGGTTTGACCACCCGTTTAACTAACTCAATTGTAGCTGTAGTTTTTATCTATTGTATGTTTACATGACAATGCGCTTGACATTGTCATCGATCATGACCCTCGTTTCATGTCCGAATTATGGAAGGAACTGTACCGACTCCATAGCATGACCCTTTCATTCAACACTACTTATAATCCCCAATCAGACACGCAAACAGAGGCCTTCAACAAATGTTTGCTAGTGTACTTATGATGCCATGTGGCTACTTATCCCAAGGAGTGGTTCCATTCTTACCTTGGGCCGAGTATTAGTACAACATATCTTACCAAACACCGGCTAAAGTACTCATCTCAGCAACATAACCAACAAATGTATCTTTTTTCGTTGACCATAACAAGTAGTTACTATGTCAAAGGACAGAATTCTACAATGCTAAAAAGATAATGTACAATGATGCAAAGAATCTTTTCACTTGAACAGGTTTCGGACAGTGGCAAAGATGTTGGATATTTCAAATTTAATGTTCAAAATGACGATAGACACCCAATTTTTATCTCCAGATGTTGTATATAGGATTTATTTGGTCTTCAAATTTTGTGATCCTATATAATTTTCACGTGAACGTATGTACGTTAACCTAAACTACACAAACGAGACCGAAACTTTACATTCATATTTTGCAACAAGGAGAGACGACGAGTGGATGATGATTGAATTGTACCGTTTCTTGAATCAAAGGAAAGATGTTTCCTTCAATTTTCTACTAGAGAGCTTTCAACATGAGCTTTCGAGAGGCATGCGATTTTAAAAAAATCTGATATATATGTATGTTATTTTTTTTTAAATAGTTTACAAACACACACCAATTCCAATATAGGCCTATTTACAAATAATTTTTTTATGGTTTAGAATTTAGCCCACTTGGCATTAGGTTTATTGAGCCCAATATTAATTTGATTTTTTTTTAAATACTAATAAAACATTATGGAAGGGCACATTTTTTCGAGCTCGAACAGGGTACGTGAATTCTCAGAGACGCCTCTGGCTTTCAAGATACTATTGCAAAAGTGATGCCATCTATATTGAAGGTATTGAATTTCGAGCCATTAAAAATGCAAGTTTAAAAATTACACTTTGGTTCTCATTCTATATATTATTCTGTTTTTATTTTTACGTTATGTTGTATGTTGCACGTTTATCATATGATGTTACAATTTGAACACAGGTAGCCCATGAAGATATCAACAATAAGAAGGAAGTTCAAAACTCGTACGCAGACTTGGAAGATGATGTCAGGGATGAAAAGGTCCTTTTCTAGTTTCAAGTCTTTAGAAGAATCAAAATATTCCTTGTAATATTTGTACTAATCTTTCTCGATCATTTGATAAACAGTCGTTCTCGCTAAACGAATTGAATGGAAGGAAACATCTTATGCGTTCTGCAACCGATGTTTTGTGCAACTCTCCAAAACTGAAGTCTTTTCGTTTCAAGTCTTCAGCTGACTCGAGGTTTGATATTGGATTAAAATTTATTAAGTCAGTAAATTCCCCATTTATACATGTAAAAGTTATTTACTAAATTTAGTTCTAAATAATACCACTGATACTAGCAGCCCACTAAGCCCAACAGCTCAAACTTCTTTGGGCCACTAATTCTTTGGATCAGGATCCTCTTATTTGGGCCGTGGATCTGTTTTTTTATGGGCTCTTATTCTAAAGGATCAGCTTAGGGGCCTAAATTTTAGTTGGATCTACTTGGTTTCATTATTAGTATGGATTATGGAAGCATGGTATTTTTTAAATTATTTTTGTTATTTTTTTTGTTGCCAGCTAAATGTCGACATGGAGGTTTAGATTGAACTTTGAAGAGGAATGTTAGAGAAATAATTATTTAGCTAGAATAATTTGCTAGATTGTTATAAGTGGTCTCTAGTTGCTTCTACACTTATAATCCTTAATCAATACAGTTTTACATCCAGGAAGAAATTGTTGGCCCAGACGGTTCAAACAATCGTATCAACAAACAAGAACACGAGATATTGGGGGACAAACCCGCGACTCTTTCTATTCAATCAAACAAAGATACGACCTTACAAAGAAAGGGATAAATAAAAACATTAACCTAGACCCCTATTTATAGTTAAACTAAACTTGCTCTCCAAGTAATTAAACCTTTCCTAAACCAATTACTAAACTTTCTCTCCAAGACTTACCTAAAATAAACCAAACTTTAATAAAACATATTAAATAAACCCTCAACTTTAATAATTATTCAAGATTAACCTTCAGAAATGACATGTTCAAATTTCAATCACTAGCAGGCAATTTATACGCTTGATTTTTAAAATTTGCTGACATAACGTATTGTTTGTCATTTTGGCGTTCATGTATGTGTTGCAGTGTCGTCTGCTTTGACATCTATTTTTAAATATAAAATTTAAAGAAAAATACTTTACAAATCTATAATAACTTGAGTTTTAATTTTTTTTGCATATGTGGGATTGATGTGGTGGGTGAGACTGTGAGAGGGCATTAACTGGTAACATACCAGCTATCTTTTAAAATGAGGCTGGTGGCTAAGGTTTGACAATAAACTTATGCTTTAGTTAGAAAGATGGTACTTTGTCTCTAAGAAGTATGCAATCATTATCATACAGATTTCAAGATGTGGTGGAGCTTCTACCCCAACAAGTATTCAGAATGAAATACGAGATTGAAATTCAAAGGTTGTCACCATCCACAGAATACACATGTTACGTTGTGTTTAAGGTTTCGGAAAGGAGTCGGGGGCTGCATTGTCCTGTGAAAGTACGGGATCTACTCATTAGGAAAAACAAAGAGAACCAAATCATCTATTTTAGATGCCCAGCCCCATTGAACCAGCATGATTCCTTCTAGGTTCCAGCGCAGAGGAAAGATGGATGGATGGAGGTTATGGTGTGGAAGTTCAACTCAAAGTATAATAAGCTTGGAAAGAACTTTATTCCTATGAATTTAAAGCTGGTAACTTATGAGGGAACTATGTCCGGCCTTGTTATTTGTGGGTTGGAGTTTCGACCTACGTAGAGGAATTACTAGAGCATATTAACCGTTGCATTTTCCGTTTTCATTGTATTCCGGTTTTCTTTTGTTATGTTAGCAGGACATACTGATGGAGATCATCGTTGGGGGGTAAACTTGCAACCCATGCACAAATATTTGGACTAAGTTTGCAAACTTACATTTTTATGAGCTAAACATTCAATATGATCAAACACATGGGTCATTTGTACAATTATCTTCAAACTATTCTAGTGATCAAAACATCTCGGGTTTAATTTTTATTCCTCAAAAAAGATCAAAAACCGAATGTCAACACGAGCTGCTACTAACTTGTTTAATTAGAGGAAGAAACAAAATACGAAAAAACATGATAGAAAACGAACAAGTGTAAAGTCGTATATGGAAAGTAATATCTGGTTTTACATATAATTGGGTAGTTTCCGAGTAGAGGCTGTGGAAGAGCAAAGGAAACAGCAATTTTGTTGCAAATTGTGTGGGCCTAAGCGTTCATATTTCACGGATCAGAGTATTCTATTGGGCTCTAAAAAAGAAGTCTCGTTTGTTTATGTTAATTAGGCCAATCAAAGAAGAAAAAACATAAAGTCTCATATGTCATGAATTTTTGTTGGATGATTCTATTTACTTTTCTTCGCGTTTACATTTGCACCAAAGCTTTCAATTTCTATGTCATAAACAGCGTGGGAAGGGTTTCACATACACACAAGAGCATTCACATTCGAGTCTTCATCTCTTCTCCATCTCCAAACTCTATTTCGGTTTGTACCTCAAACATTGAAGCATAAGAGATAAATAGTAACTAAAAAAAGGATATAGAGGTATAGATTAAGATGAGATGTGATGATATATAGGTCAAATAAAATTTATAAAATTTGTAAATTTTTTTTAAAGAAATATGACTTTTTAGAGATGGGAGATATATAGATTCCAATGGAAATGCTATACGACTAGCATCTATGAAAGTTTTAATCTTTTTTAACATCTTTATATATATATATACAGGGCAAGGCTACATAGGAAACCCTATCTATATGAAAAACCCTAGAAAACCCAACCTCCCGAAATTTTTTTTTTTGAAAAAATTAACACATGTAATATACATGTTTTTAAGAGTTTTGGGCCAAAAAAATCAAAAAAGCGCCGAAGGGATCTTTTTAAAAAAAAAAAAATTTTTCAGCATTTTCTGTCTTTGTTGCCTAACACATGTTAGGCACTGAAATTTGTTTATTTTTTTTAAAAAAATCTCTTCGGCGCTTTTTTGTTTTTTTGGCCCAAAACACTTTAAAACATGTATATTACATGTGTTATTTTTTTCAAAAAAAAAAAAAAAGTCGGGAGGTTGGGTAAAAATGGGTGGAGATTTGAGTTTTCAGAGTTTTCTATGTAAATAGGGTTTTCTGTCTAGCTTTATCCTATATATATATATATATATATATATATTGTATGTATTTTTTTTATTATCTAATACTTGCATTTTATTTATATATAAAATACTGGCCGAGTTACATCAATATCGCAGGTAAGCGAGCAACAAGCTGCACCGCTACCCCTTTCTGAATTGCAAACCCTAGCCTATTAAAGACAAACCCCTGCACCTGTTGATGAGCAATAGCTGTGGACAACCTTTTGGACCCTAGTCAACAAACGGATAGCTTCTGGAGCTAGGGAGCCAAAGGTGTCGAAGGCGAAGGGGACAAATGCATGTTGGTTATCAGCACATGCTTTAGCGTGTTTATCCACCTTTTTAGATTCCGCTTTCCTTGTAGCCTGTCCTGCTACAAACCCGCTTTCCCTTAAACCAGCTAAGGGGGAGACTCCTGTGAGATCCACACAAGCATGTTTCCCTCCCGCCCAGCCAAAGACAAGCAGATCCGCTGGTCTCAATGTAGATCTCCCTTCCATCGGATCTGTAAGGAAATTCACAGGGGTCTCCTTCTTGGCAGAAATCCCCGCTCTCCTCAAGATGTCCCCCAAAACAAAAGGTGACCTAGATGCCACTCTCGACTCTATGTCTCCATTTCAGCTCGCTACCCGTAATTTTGGAGAGCCTGATGAGTTAGCATTGAGTGATTCCAAAACCATGGTTATGTTTTGAGAGTTCTAAAAAAACCTAGCACTAAGGCTAAAGGGTGTGAGGTCATTGTTGGGATATGATTCGCCACGTAAGAATATGAATGGAAGGCTACACCACCCCCTTGCCTGATCCACCATGGTTCGCATGAATTAAACCATGGCAACCATGGTCCTCTTTTCTATTTTCCAAGATTTCCTTTCCTTTCTCTTTAGACAAAAATAAATTAAAGAGTTAATTGCCAAAATCGTCCCTGAGGTTTGGGCAGGTTTGCCATTCTCGTCCAAAATGACACTTTTGTTCCAAATTGCCCCCAACGTGTGTAACTTTTTGCCATATTCATTCAAACCACTAACTTAGTTTATTTTTCTGTTAAGTTGAGAATATTTGGATGAAACTGGCAAATATAAAACCACAGGGACGATTTTGGCAATTTACTCAAACTCTTTTAAATTTCTTTTATTTAATTAATTTTGTTACATATGTAATAAAAAAGAATATACATGCAATTTTTATATAAAAAAATAATAGCTTTGTGACATAATTTTTATAAATTTTCATTCAATCACTAACTAAGTTAATTTTTCTATTAAAGCGGAGGATGTTTATAAACTAAGACAAATTTCTAATTTTTTATATAGATCAGTTTTATAAAAATAAAATCTACTTAAACCACTAAATTTTATAAAACTAAAATGCTGGTGATCTTATTGAAAAAGATCAAATAAAAAAATCTTATTATATGTACCAAGTTTGTAATTCATCTTCTACTCTTCTAAATTCGCTCCTAAGGAAAAATAAAAGCCAGTGTCCCCCTCTATCAAACAACGTATCGATACCAAACCTTAAAATTACCCACCAAATTGTAATTATAATGATATGAACCAAAAGTTTCTTTACTCAAGCCACTCAGAATAAGTATTAGTTAGTTACCCTCATAATCTTAATTAAATAAACATTTTATTTCTACTAACATATTTTCTAGGTGCTCAACACATTTAATAAATATGTAACGTTTTACAATTTTTTTCTATCTCTACAACTGATAAATACTAAAAGTTGTAATCGATTGTCATGTGTTGCACACCAATGACGTTTTCTCTTTATAAAACTGATTTATATAAAGAAGCTGTAAATTAATTTCTGTCTTAATTTATAAAATTTAAAACATCCTTCACCTTAACAGAAAAAATAAATTGAGTTAGTGGTTTGAATGAAAATTTATAAAAATTATGTGATAAAACTATTTTTTTTTCTAAAAAGTCTATGTATATACTTTCTTATTATATATGTAACAAAAATAATTAAATAAAAGAAATTAAAAAGGGTTTGAGTAAATTGCCAAAATCGTCCCTGTGGTTTTGTATTTGGCAGTTTCATCCAAATATCCTCAACTTAACAGAAAAAATAAACTAAGTTAGTGGTTTGGATGAAAATGACAAAAAGTTAAAAACGTTGGGGGCAATTTGGTACAAAAGTGTCATTTTGGATAAAAATGGCAAACATCCCCAAATCTCAGGGACGATTTTGGCAATTAACTCTAAATTAAAATAAGTAAGGGGATAGTGGTTTGGGCCACACCCTTAGGGTAGTGGTATTCGTTGGTGGATTAGATGTGGGTGATATGATACTGACGTGGAGGGTTATGGTGGTCATGAGGGTCATGACCATACCTTATAGTCTTAGAATTAACCATTAAGCCCCAAGTCCATTGGATTTGCTCTAAACGTATATTAGAAATGTATGATTATTTCATAGTGTGTTGTAATTTGTTAAGGAATATAGCATCCAACTTGTAATTGTTAATTTCTATTGGAATGTGTTGCATCTAGATCAATAATTCAATATGTCGTTTATCTTTTAATCTAGATTGGCGACTTCTCAATCAAAAATATTTTTAATGTATTATTTATTAATTTAAAGTAGACTTGGATCATAAACTAACAAGTCAATTTGTAGTTGTTGGAATATCACAATCATCTCCGGCCGGCTCCAAATATATTGTTTTTAAAGCAGACTTTGATTAATTGCACCTTACCAATATATAAATATTATTACTAGCTAGCATGTGCATGTGCATGTGCTCAGCTTCCATAACTTGTTTATTAACACGAACAACTTGCTCATATGTTAAAACCAGAGTAAAAATTGATTACTTTAATTTTCTTTTCCTCATGGTAACATGCACCGTGCGCTAACTAATCCATACGTGATTATTCTTTTTTTTTTTTTTTCCAAAACGACGAATTGCAGTCTTCTCCCTCACCTACCCATTGTACGTGCATCATTTAGACATTTAGAACTAACTATCAAGGGTGAACTAACAAAAAAAAAACCAAAATATTTATAATGATGTGAAAATACACATAAAGGATTAAAGATTTGAAGGTTTCAAGAACCCTGAGAACACAAAACCTTTTTTTTTTTTGTTGAAGTCGAACAATACAGATGGGGCGCCTCTATCCTCACGCATTGTTCTTATTTTGTTCAAACATCTTGCAATTAAGACAAATGGGAACCCTCAAGTTTCATTTAGATAAAAACTAGTTTCAAGTTTTATTTAAACTCACTTTAAGTTTAAAAACAAGTATAAAAAATTATTAATCACCCCGTTCTTTACTTTTTTTTATTAATTCAATACGAAAATATGTATAAATTTTAAAAAATTTCAGACAAAAATCGGAAAAATTACACTATACACTATTTTGTATAATATAACTCTATAAATGTAAGACAAAAAATAGGATATCATATGGGTACTACTAAATGTAACCATCTCTCCTCTCACAAACAATGTAGTAGGACCCATCATTAAAGTATAATTTCCCTCTCACATAGGGGTATGTTTAGTAGGGGAATGATGCATTTAGACGCACCCTATTATATTAGAACTTCATCTGGTTACGTATCAGCATCTAATGATAGACGTCTAGGCTTTAAAACATATTTCAAGTTGATTACTAAGAATTGTGTAAGCAAGGCCAATTCAGGATGAACGAACCATACAAGGCTAATGAAGTATTCTTAAACTATTTGGTATGTACTTTGTATAATTATTTATGGTTTATATATTTTAATCTTTGTGTCCTTCTCAATCCATGTGATCGTTTAACATTGTTTATTATTAATTTATTAATTTAGAGCAGACTTGGATTATAAGTAGAATGAACTAGTATTAAGCACCCCTCGCGTTGCGGCAGGGGCGAGCACTAATTACACACTATTGCCAGTGATCACCGACACTAAAGTTAGGGCTTGTTAATGCGAAGAAATTAAACCAAAACGTAAAACATAAAATAAAATAACTAAGTTGATCTAGGACTCGCGCGTTACGATGAACCCGCGTCTATTTTTTCTCGTTTGACAGGTTCATCGTAATCTATGTATATATTATATATCATTACCACTATACAAACCATAACACATATTACAACAACTATTACATCAATATGTTGAAAATTATATTTATATTTATATTTAGAGTAAAGTCCTATTTGAGTCCTTGTGGTTTGTGCAGTTTAACCATTTGAATCCAAAAACCAAAACTGTCTTGATTTGAGTCCCTGTGGTTTCTAATTTTAACCATTTGAATCCAAAAGTAAACAACATCCAAATCAGAAACATTTGGTTTTTGGATTCAAATGGTTAAAATTAGAGACCACAGGGACTCAAATGGTTAAAATTAGAGACCACTTGGACTCAAATCAAGACAGTTTTGGTTTTTGGATTCAAATGGTTAAACTGCACAAATCACAGGGACTCAAATAGGACTTTACTCTTATATTTATATAAGATTTTGGCTAAATTAATTAGATTATTATAAATAATAATAATTTAAAAATAAAACAACACAAATTTGAATGGATCAAACTGATTGAACATCGTAATATAATGAAACCATTATTTGATTAGGGCACAACCACTTAAGCACAATTTACAACCATATATGCATACAAAACACATTGAATTTGGTAAGGTAATGAAACCATTATTTGATTAAGGTACAACCACTTAAGCACAATTTACAACCAAATATGCATACAAATTATTTGATTAAGGTACAAACATTTAAGCACAATTTACAACCAAAGATGCATAATATTTGATGAAGGTACAAACATTTAAGCATAATTTACAACAAAAGATGCATACTTTTTGATTAGGGTACAAACATTTAAGCATAATTTACAACAAAAGATGCATACTTTTTGATTAAGGTACAAACATTTAAGCATAATGTACAACAAAAAATGCATACACATGTTACAAATTAATAGTATATAAATAAGTCAACTTTGTTGTAAATCAACGGTCTATTAGCAACCAATATATAACTCTAATAAATATGAGAGAACAAGACTATAAAGATCATGTAGAGAACAAGAATATGGAGAATAAGAGAACATGAATTCTTATTCATTAAGATATCATCATGCAATACAAAGAAACCTATATATATAGGGTTCTTACATTAATACAAAGGAAATGAAGAGATGAGAGTTAGGATGTGGATAGTCACTTTAATATAGTTTATTTATAACACTCCCCCTTGACTATCCACGTAATAAAAGAAAACAATGGATTATACACTTGGTGGTGCTGCTTCGTTAAAAACCTTGCTAGGAAAACCCAGTGGGACAAAACCTTAGCTAAGGGAAAAAGAGTGCAACGTATATTTTCTCCCCCTGATACTTTTGGATCAGGCATGTTGCCTCATTAAAAACCTTACTAAAAAAACCCATTGGTTTAAAACTTAGTTAAGGGAAAAAGAGTGCAACTTGTGTAATGCTCCCCCTCATTTTTACATGTATCCTATAAGTGACTTAGGTCCGGCTTCTTTTAAACTTGCTCAAACCTCGTAATCCATTGGTGTGCAGCTTGGTATGTTGCTTGATCCATTAATGCCAAATCCTTCAATGAGCATTGATGTATGATCTTCATGTGAAATTTTAATTGCCTTCACTTGTAAGTAGATACCATAAGATCCATGAATATGTTTTGTTACATTCCCTGCACTTACAAAACTAACCAAACTTGTTGATGGGTTAGTAAAATATGAATCCATATCTTTTGTACCTTAAGGGTATAAAAATATATGTTTTACCCGTTACATTATCTCCTCACTATACACGAGTTATATCTTGTCAATGAATTTCATGGCATGTGTCTATGTATAAATACTAGCAAGATATATAATTCATATTTAACTATGGTACTTCTGGACCAATGATCTTTACTTCTTTGATAGAAGATGACAAGATTCATTTTCTATACCAACTACTTGGACATCATAAAATGTACGTATACTATAAGCTTTGTGGGTATGAAAATGTCCATCATCTTCTAGATGTATTATGGTTGATGGATAATAATAATACAAATGCTTATTCTACATATCAAGCCACATATTTGCAATACCATATTTAATTTGCAAATTCTTCCTTTAATAATTGAGCTCATTTTATCTTTTCAGGAGATTTAATGATATCATCAACATATATTAAAATACTCATAAACCTCATATTGTTCTTTTAATGAAAACAGATGGGTTCACTACAATTTATGTATTTCTCTCTTTGCTGAGCTCATTAGTAAGTCGATGATACCACATTTGAATCGACTATTTTAGTCCATACTATCTTTTTAACTTTATAAATATACATTCTCGTACTCCTTTCCACTTTGACCAACAATGTTTGTGCATACACTCTTTAGGAGTGTTGACACGCAAACATCCTCTTTGATTTTATATTATATGCAAGGATATCTTAAACACTTGCTTCATTTGTAAAATCCATATTGTACCATGTTTATACATTGTGTACATTGAGATGCCATAATAACCAGGTACACATTTTCTATGTATCTTTATTGGAGTATTGGTGCACAATAATTACATGCATAAGGTGTTTCAATTAACTTCTTAAGCACTCAAATGCTTTAGGATACTCATGAGGAGTTCCAGTTATATTCAATTCAATAACATATACAACATGTATACGTATTCAGATCCGAATTTAAATAATAATCATAATATTCTCGAGAACTTATTTTATATGACTTAGGTTCTGTTTGTTTTTGCTTATATTGTCTGTAAAGAGCTTATGTCTGCGGGCGGGCAGACATAAGCCCTTGAAGACTGTTTGTTTAAAAAAAAAGAAGATCTTAAAATAGCTTTTAATAGCTTAAAAAAGAAGCTATGGATAATAGCTTCAAGATCAGATGAGATCTTCACACACCACCCACCCTTTCTTCTTCCTCTTCTCCCCTGCCACCACCACCTCCGCCACCACCACCGCACCACCTCCGCCACCACCTCCACCACCACCATCGTCAAAACCCACCACCACCAAACCCATCAATTTAGGGAGACCGTAGAGAGAGAGAGAGAGAGAGAGAGAGATCTGTGAGAGAGAGAGATCGGTGAGAGAGAGAGAGACCGTAGAGAGAGAGACCTGTGAGAGAGAGAGATCTGTGAGAGAGAGAGACCGTAGAGAGAGAGATTTGTGTGAGAGAGAGAGACCTGTGTGATGGCGGAGGTGGTGTGGTGGTGGTGGCGGAGGTGGTGCGGTGGTGGTGGTGGTTGTAGAGAGAGAGAGAGAGTGTTCTGTGAGAGAGAGAGAGACCGTAGAGAGAGAGAGATAGGCGGTGGTGTGATGGCGGAGGTGGTGCGGTGGTGGTGGCAGAGGTGGTGCGGTGGTGGTGGTGGTTGTAGAGAGAGAGAGAGAGAGTTTGTAGAGAGAGAGAGAGCAGAGAGAGAGCTTGTGTGTGTTGTGTATGTGAAGTTGTTTTTGAAGGAAAAAACAAACCCTCTTCTCCTTGCAGACTGCAGACATTTAGGCCACATCTTCTCTTGCAGATGCCTGCAGATGTGGTTCGCAGACTACAGACATTTTACATCTGAAAAAACAAACAGCACCTTAGTATCAAGTGATACATAACTTTCATACGACGCATGTCAATTCTCTTTTATATATTACCAGACTAATAAGATATTGGAAAGTCAAAACATCCACCACGGGAGAATATGTCTCCTCATAATCAGTCATAAGTCTTTGCAAAAATTCTTGTGCCACCAATTTTGACTTATATCACTTAATTTGATTTTCACATGATTCGCGTAAAAGACACATTTGTATCCAACATATTTTACAACTTCAGTTGTATGGACTGTTGTTCCAGAAACTTTCCATTTCATTAGAGAACTAAACTCTGCCTTACTTGCGTCTTTCTATTTTGGCCAATCATTTCTTACTATTCATTCATAGGCAGATCTTAAATCTGATCCTCATCATTTAATCATTTTAAGCGCTACATTATATACAAAAGTATAACGACGTCGATTTTTATTTCGATTCCATACATATCTTAGACATGATACAACTTATCGAGATCTCTTTATTTTCAGGTACCTGAGGTTCTTCTTGAACCATCATGTCTATTGTCTCTTCAGTAGATCTTATTACTATAAACTCGACTTGACCATCTTAATTACTTGCTCCAATTTTCGAGGAGTTTTATTATTGGAATTGACTGGTCTACCACGCTTCAGGTGTGCAATAGTCTCATTACAAAATATGTGGCTGTCCTCTTGGACACAAATATAACTGGAGCATAAGTAGTTGATTATGTGACTTACTTAGTCACTCTATTTAGGTCAGTGAACTTGTCTGGTAATTTGTTCTTTAATATTGGTAAATGAATTATACTTTAAATGTCTAGTTCATAGTTTATAGTCTGAGGATCAAGATGACATGATAATTCATTTCACTTTTCACTTTCCAACTGCTTGTTATCTCCCCCTAATGTTGGGAACATTCATTCACTAAAGTGAAAAACCAATGAGCCATAAACAAATTTCTCACAAATGGCTTTAAGTATTCAATCATAGATGATTATTATACCCAACATATTCTTAAACTTTTTAGAAGTCTCATCTTTGTGCGGTTTGGTGGATGAGTTTCAATATATGTCGCACAACCAAAATCTTTAATGAGACATCTTTGGTTCCTGACCAAAAACCAACTGTGTGGGGAGAACTATAACTTAATGGCTTGATGTGAATTGATGATACTATATGTAAAATTACATATACCTAAATGAACTTTTGCTCCTCTCATGATCATTGGCTTTGTAACCAATAGTAATCTGGATTAATATGCTTACTATCACTTTAGCTAAACCACAATCACACAAGCTTCAGGTTGTGGATTTGATAACCATTTAGACGATGCATCGATTTCAAAATACTAAATGGTATCATGTCGGGATACACATATTCCCTTATTATTTCCAAAATATTTAGGGATCTAAACCATACTTTAGTTGGTATATCATTAACTTCCCTTGAGAGCAAACATTGCATGCACTTAACAAGAATAATCTTGTAGTTCTTCATTAAATTTCACATCATTATCGACTCGGTGTGGTCTAACCGATCATGCCAATTAATCAAATAATCATTATTCATAAAATTTTGATTTATGATCAATATCATAATATGTGAGATAACAATGTGTTCTTATAATCACTCCCATAATTCCTCACTACAAGTGGTCAATCTCATTGTGACCATTATTACAATTTTGATAGTCGGTTTCATTATTAACTTGGCTATCTTACAACTTTTGATAGCAGGATCTGATTAGTAACATGATCAGCATTATAAGTTTCTCAATTACATCCATCATCCCAACATTTTCAAAGATCTTATAAGCATATTCACTTCAAGGAATGATGTAAACCAACCAAGTTTCATGGCTCGGACAAACGGATATGAAATCGTTTCAAAGTTGTTATCCTTGTTACATAATATTGCTACTTTAGCATATTTGAGAACGACAAATGGAAAATGTTTTATCCGATTTTACCTTGTAAAGAATCTTCTCTTTGCATTACACCATATAGAAGTAATTACATGTCCGAATCATATAAGGTCTAACATCTTATGACCTTCTACAAACTCAATATGAGATTTAGGGAGTATGACATCTCGGGTGTCATGTCTAAACGTTTGATTCCCTTTCATGAGAGATATTAAATCAATTTAGATGATCGATTGAATACTACAAATGAGTATATGATAACATATAAAATACACAATATAAAATAAAGTCAAATTATATAATACATGGCATCATAATATAATATGTGACCACATAAAACAATTCACAATATGTGACCACATAAAAAGTTGGTATGAAAACTTTATGAAATATTCATCACACTTAAAAGGAAATATTTAAATCATATGTATTACCTGTAACCAATTAAAATTTTCACTTTTGATAACATCATTTAAGATAGAAAATTCATTAATTCTATTGTATCAATGGTTCAATCATCTCCATCGAAATCGGCCACAAGACCAAAAACGTTTGTACAAAATAGTATTTGTATGAAATATAAATTCATATGTTGAATCAAAATATTAATAACATTACTTGTTAATCTTGATCTTGTAGTAATACCGTAGTTTTAAAGCACTACACCATAAAAAACCTTTCGTATTTCTTAAATTTTGTGTAGTATTTATAATCATACAAACCACACGTTGGAGCACGTATCTAAGATACTTCATAGTATTCTTTGGAACATAAATGCATATTTATATAATTCAAGTAGAAACATAAAAAGTATTTTAGCACTACATTAAACAACTAAAAATTTCACGGTAACGATTACTATTTCATGATCCCTTAAATAGCATTTGAATTTCAATTTCATTATTTATCAAGACTTATAAATCTTTAAAATGATGTAAAAACAATAATTACCATTTAAGAAATATAACTTTCTTGAAAATCATTTACTAACATTTGAAACCCATTTGTAAGGATTATAAAACAAAATTGAAAACAAACTTGCGTTTGATGACTAAATTAATTTATATTAATAAGATAACTAATTTGCTTTTAATTAGAAACAAGATGTGGACATTTTTTTTTGTTTTTC
The DNA here is from genome assembly GCA_030545235.1 of Helianthus tuberosus. Lineage (NCBI taxonomy): Eukaryota > Viridiplantae > Streptophyta > Magnoliopsida > Asterales > Asteraceae > Helianthus > Helianthus tuberosus. Next base: position 216,893,593 of record CM060411.1, on the reverse strand, counting down.
CCCAGTGATGTAAAGTGGAGATTTTTGTTTTTCCTCAGTGATGTAACTGTGTTCTCTTAAAAATTAAATACAAAATATACATGACTTGCTTCCCTTGTATTTTCTCATCTAGTAGTTGTCTAATTAAGAGATGGCCGGATCAAACGTCATCACCCACAAATCATCTTCCCCAAGATTATTAGGGTATTAAAGAAAATATAACAATTGACATTTAGTGATAAGCTAGAAACGGTCGGGAAGTATTAAAACCTATAGCCCTTTTATATTTCAAACAATTAATCCAAATATGAAATTAATACATATTAAGGAAGTTACAAATATGAAATTAGTAGTTATTATTTATTTATTTAAAAGTCATCTATATCTAATTGTGTAAAAGTCTTTTGGCATGCTATATATTAACTAATGAAAACAGTTAATTACAAAGTCCTCTATATCTAATTGTGTAAAAGTCTTTTGGCATGCTATATATTAACAATGACTAATGAAAACAATTAATTACGATCAACATTAATATTTTATTTTCTTTTACAGCCAATAAGCAAGCAAATTCAGTTAAAGGAATAAAAGGGACTTCACCTAGGGTTTAACAGAAAAAGTGTATATATTATGTCCTTGATCGAGTATACAGTCAAAGAAACTTTGTATATAACAAAAGAGAGAAAATACTTACACCCAAATTCTATTAATTTTCAATCTTCTTCGTATGTGTCACTCGATTCATGAACACCAGTAAATAAAAAGTTAAAATAACAATTGTTACAGTAAGATCAAATAAAACCGATTCATGAACACTGATAAACATAAAAGTTAAAATAACAATGGTTACAGTAAGATCAAATAAAACAAAATTGTTAAAGATGATTACAATATATGTGGAAAATCTCTTTTCATGATTCTTATTAATAATATTAAGTATATTTGGACATATTAAGAATTTTTAACTTGTATATTCACAAATAATACCAAAATAATGATTCTATACAAATCATTAAAAACAATAAATATTAAAATTATAGTGTGCAACTTTGATAACCGTAGTACAAAGTGTGGATCGTCAAATTTATATAATATTTTAGCTTCATTTACCAAACATAAATATTCAAACTAATCATGACAGATCTCTAAACAGCCTAACATGAAATATTATGTTAAATTAACAAGAATGAATTATAAAAAAAATCATATGCCATTCGTTTGAATAAATAGAGTTGATCTGTGGGACACCACACCATATGAAGTATAACTCAAATCAAAATATGATTTTATGATTTTATTTTTTAACCACTAGAGTAGACAAATCAATTGACTTTAATTTCTAGACAATACATTCTTTCTTTTATTATTTACCTTTTTAAATGCCGTCGGATATATACATATAAAAATGCAATGCAAAATTTCAAATAGTGGCATGCACATGTTTAATATATCATAATCTAAGAGGATTTTTATAAGGTTACCTTTTCTCTCAAATGAGGATCCTTTTACAAGGTGTGGATTTCACATCATCCAGAAAATGTGACCATCGTGTTTACAATCCTTACAGGTGATTCGGGTTTGTGTGATGTCGCTAGCGGCTACAAAAACAAGGCTTTCGGAAAAACACCGTCGTGCTGATAACGTGTTGTAAATCAACGGTCTATTAGCAACCAATATATAACTCTAATAAATATAAGAGAACAAGATTATAAAGATCATGTAGAGAACAAGAATATGGAGAATAAGAGAACATGAATTCTTATTCATTAAGATATCATCATGCAATACAAAGAAACCTATATATATAGGGTTCTTACATTAATACAAAGGAAATGAAGAGATGGGAGTTAGGATGTGGATAGTCACTTTAATATAGTTTATTTATAACAAACTTGTAGTTGTTGAAATATGATAATTATCTCCACTAAATCAAAAGAGTTCAGTTTTAACATGAACCACAGTACATTTTAGTGGATGTGAAATCCTACACGTGGCACAACTTTTTTAACATTTCTAACAACCACAACACACAGTCTCAATTGCACGTTAATATGCTATAAATATTACTAGGTAGGAATAGGCTATCGATCATGTGCTTAGCTACAATATAAACATTTCATATTACTGGATATTGTTGGATATATATGTACGAACTCGATAAGTCAACGCTGCTGACCGATCTATGATCCGTAAGAGTTACACCTTGGACAACGAACATTAAATCCACTTAATTTTGTTAACCAGTGATCACGGACAATTAGCCCAAGAGATGATTAGTAATAGTTAGTAGGGGTTCTAAGATAAAACCTAATTTATTATATTTCCTAATGATTATCTTTGTTGAAAGTATAACTTGTTAAATATCGTTATTCATATGTTAAATTATTTTTTGTATGTCACAGTTATATTTGTTGCTAAGATTGAACAGGTTCAAATTGATAAAGGAATATTATGATTGGACTAAAAGAGTTGAGGGACTGGATTCATAAATATGTGAGGGCTGCGATCAAATGTTGATAGACTCTGAGGGCTAGAGTGTAAATTTAGAGGATAAGGATATAAAAGGGGGTTCAACAGTATATAGAGTTCATTCTCTAATTCGCAGTCTGTTATACTTTCTCTCTCTAATTGTTAGGGTTTGTTTGGAGAAGATAATGAAGTTGTGATCTCACAAGTATTGTTGTGAGAGTGGTTGTATTCGTATACTGATCATTTGATTGTTTGTATTAGATAGATCACAAAACTATGTATTGTTTTGAGATCTTACAGTTTGTAAGATCTAGGGTTTCTTGGGGGGAACTGATTTTTTGTTTGGATTAATAAGATTTTGTCACCGTTTTGTCACTAATTCTGTTGTTGTTTGTTGATTCATGAATTTTTACATGGTTTCAGAGCCAAAACAGCTCTTGATCTTGTTTCCACTTGTGATTATTATCTGATTGTGTGTTTGTTAGGGTTTCTTTTCTTGGAAACCAAACTTGGATTGTACAGATCTTCTTTGATATGTTGATTGGGAGTTGTGTTTTATTCATCCTGGAAGGAAAACCCTAAGCTAGGGTTTGTGATACTTGAATGATTCTTCTTAAATCAGATATGTGTTGGTCTCTGTGTCCCTAGATGGATACAGGGCAAACTAACCAGTCTAATTAGGTTGGAATTAAACGCTCTTGTGAGATTGTTCTTATCCCTCTCTTTATTTTGTTACAGTTGTTTGTGTCTAGGTCTTCTGTTGTTGGGCTAGTCGGACCGGTCTTGATCGAGTCTATGTGGTAGTTGTTGTGTTGTGTATTGTATTGTATTGTATTGTATTGTTATTGTTTAGTGATAATAAGGTTTTCTTGTAGTTTGTGCATTTGTGTTAAGACTTGTCCAGGAACCTACAGAGTGATGAACCTGGAATCTGGCCCCTGACACAATTTATTTTTGTTTTCTAGAGTTTTCTTCTTGTTATGGATTGATTAGTTTTTGGTTTGTTCTGTGTTGTTGATTGTGTGATTCTTGCTTGTTTTCTATCAAGATGGGTGATGGTGGAGGTAGTAATGCACAAACTCTTATTAGTAAACTTGATATTGGTGATACCTTGTATTTACATCCTAGTGATTCTGGTGCTTTAACCATCGTTAGTATTAAATTGAAAGGTACTGAGAATTACAAAGTTTGATCTAGTGCTATTAAGTTGGCCTTAGAAGCAAAGAATAAGTTTGGTTTTATTAATGGAAAATGTGAAAAACCTTTAGATGATGATGTGTTAGGAAACCAATGGGATAGAGGTAATTCAGTTGTCTTAACTTGAGTATTGAACTCTATTTCTGAAGTGTTATATCTTGATCAGGTTTTTTCTAGGTTAGCTTCTGAAGTTTGGAATGAATTGAAAGAAACTTATTACAAAGTGGATGGTTCTGTTGTGTATGATCTTTATAAAAAATTAATTGTATTTCTCAAAATGGTAGCTCAGTTTCAGAAAATTATCATAGGTTAAATGTAACGCCCCAAAAACGATAACACAATAAAAATAAGTGAGGTTAACTAATGAACTTAACATAATTAAGGGTTTATGACAAGATGATAGTTAAATGTGGTTTAAAGATTAGAGTTGTAATTAGCAACTAAGTGAAGGGGGTAAAGTGCAAAGGTGATTAAACTTAATCTATTAAAAATAAAATAAAACCCCAAACACAGTGAGTGTGTCTGGGGAACGATCGAACAAGAACAGGGCAAAAAGGGAGAAACCCTAATCTCTAGAAATCAAGCAATTGAAGCCTAATTCACAAGATAATCCAGTGCATGAGCCCTCTTTTCGAAAATCTAACCCTAGTTAGTGAAGTGGTAAGTTTAATTTTCTGGAATTATGATTTTTAGAAAGAGGGGTTCAACCCAATCTCGAGTTCTTGTATCAAATATGGGAAATCTGAGTTAGAATTGCTTTCTAGAACTAGAAACATGTTTGATTTTAGGATGCATGAAAGGTTGTAGTGAAAACCCACTTGGTGAAATTGTGTTATGATTAGGAAGATCATAATGATTATGATTTCATGTTATCTTGATATATGTTCTTGTTTGAAATACTTGAATGTTAGATAAATTGATGTAGAATAAAGAATTGCAAGAACTAGGTTGATTAGTAATGACATACAAGATGAATTGGTAAAGTATGCTTTGAATATTTGTACATTATGCTTTATTAATGTAACGCACACTAAGTGTTTGATGAAATGCTTGAAAGAACAATTATGTGTAATTTGGAAAATAATGGAATGAAACTTGGGGTACTAAATGAATGAATGGATGTATTGATATAGGCGTGAAGAAAGAAGGTTCAAGTACTAAGAAACCGGAAGGCTCACAAGATCGAGGTATGTTCCGTTGCATACAAAAACCTTACTTAAATTTTGTTAATAATTATGATGAACAATCCTAGTTATAATGAATATGGTGATTAGTAAATGGATAGCAAATTCCTTGTTGATTTGATTATGCTAACGAAGGTTATGATAAGCTATGCTAGTCGACCGGTTCGAATTGAACAAGTCGAGTAAGAATAAGGTACCATCCGTTTAGAACGGGTGGTCATGAATGCAATAAGGAATGTATGAAGTTCAATCCGTTTAACGGATAGAACAAAGGATTTATGTTGAAAGCAATCAACCCGATGTTACCGGGTCGTAAGTGTATCATTGCATCTCATTGTGAGAGTATATGCTATACCCATTTCATTGGGTAGTCGTATGCGTAAGAGGAATGAAAGTACATAAACGAATGGAACTAAAACGATGGTATTGTAAGCGTAATGAGTATAATGACTAAATTTTTAAAGCTTTGTTGTTGAATGTAGGTAAATCCTCAATTTAGGCGACTTGGAGAATTGGAGCGAGCACATGTTCATGATATGTCATATCAAGCGCTTCCGCTAGTTGCACTAATGTATTGGGTCAAAATTTCTATTTTGTACAACTTGTTAGTAGACATACATTTTAACACTTGATGTCTAGGTTTTTAGTAGTGTCTTGTCAATCGAATTGTAGAAGGGTAATTGTCTTACTTTTGTTTAAAACAGGGGTACATCCGTTTTACGGACGGGTCATGCCCAATTTTTGTCAAAAGTATGTATTAATGTTGTTATTTTGAAGTCTTTTAGTTACCTTTGTAAGTTAATTTATAAAGACGAAAAACGGTTCTTACAAGTTGGTATCAGAGCCTAGGTTTGAGGGATTCGAGCAAGAGTAATAGTGCTTGAACTCAAACCGACGGCTCGTGCAAAAGTGTGCTCGCTCCGAGATCGCCAATGAGGTAAAACTTTAAGTTTTTGTTTAATACAAGTATGTATAGTGTGTTTATGATAAATATTTAAGTTAAGTATGTGAAATAGTAATAATGGGAGTTAAACATTGGGTTATATCAGATCTGGCGTCGCACACAGTTGTGTCGTTAAGTGACACAGCTGTGTGGATCATTGATGCTTGTTGCTGAGATCAGGGTGTGTAGCAAGGCTGACACAGCTGTGTGACATTGTACTCAGATAATCAACACAGCTGTGTCAGGGCAAAAATTTTCAGCAATTCAGCAAAGGAAGGGCCGTCGCCGACGGGCTATGATGCCGTCGTCAACGCCCTCATGTTTGCCGACGGCTTAGCTAGCTGTCTACGGACGTTTACGGGCGACGCACGTTTACAGAGCCCGTCGCCGACGAGGTGTGAAGCCGTCGCCGACGGCAAGCGGAATTCAAATCCGCTGAAAAGTTTTTGTTTCGTCTTGTTTTCGTATTATGAGTTTCTAAGTCGTTCAAAAGCCTAATGAATGCTCGTGTAGGGTCTATATAAGGCCTAGTAAGATATATGCAACCACGATTAGTGGTTACGTTAGAAAGAAATTTATAAAACTCGAAGGTAATGTGTCGAATGACACGAAAGAATGATGAAGGCTGAAAAAGCGAGTAAGGTTTAAAATATAAGAATGCGAACGAAGTAATTATGGACTAATGAACTATGATGTATTGAAGCTTGTGAATTATGATTTAAGTTCCCATACTTCTCAGAAATGCCCGTTTTATGTTCCTGTTAAGTTATAAGAAGATATAATAAGTTATGTAGATCGTCGGCGATAAAGTAAAATTTATAAAAGTCGAATGTAACGTATGGAATGGCATGAAATGAATGACGAATGTATAAAGTGGAGTTGGAATTTCGTATGAAAATTCGGATGAATGTATGCTTTGATAGAATTATGCATTAGAGGCTTGTACCTTGTACATGAATGGTGTGATGCTTATGTGTATTTAATGATTTGCTTTAGTATGATTAAGAGGCGAATATGTGCTAAATGTGAATCATACGAGCTAATTAGTAAAGGATATGTTGAAATTATGTTATATAGTTGTTTCGAATGAAATTTGCTAATTGTAGAATCATGGAGCATTAGCATGTGAAAATACGTGTATGTGAATGTATATGTGTATTGTTTAGAGGATCACGTAAATTGTACATGTCGTACAATACGAGTATGAGATACGCAGGATATTATTATTATGACCTACCATATTTAGATGAATACATGTTTGAAGGTTTGAAGTGTGTAAACGAGACAGTTGACTTTCTAAAGGTCAACAGTATAGGGATATCATGAGATGGCCATTAAACACAATTGTTTAAGTAAAGAGTTAATGTGTTACGTACTAGATGACTTACGTGTTATGATGGATGATAGTTTAGTTGTATGGATTTGAAATGAGATAACTATTAATGAACGTCTCACTTATATGAAATTCTACTAACGAAAGTCGATTAACGTATGAATAGAAAGAAAGTGAACAGTCGTATATATGCTCACATAAACTAATGATATTACGAAAGTACTGATATGTAAGGATGGGAATCCTGTCAATTTACTTGAGCAGGGATGGCAAAAAGGGTTAAGAGGAAGTAATAAAGTAAGCATGAACATGGACGCTAAAGGAAGGTGAATTTGCAATCACTTCGAATGTATTTACATAAAGATGTATGCGTGTTAGAATAGTTGAAATTAAGTGGAACGTATAATTAAATGAGAACTTGGTAATGTTAATGAAAGGTATGGAAAGGATAATAGTTCAGATGTTAGCTAAAGGCGTTTTGTAAGTGTGTTTGAATTGAAAGTAAGAACAACCCTTACTACAATACTTATATACAAAAGTACTGGGTGGTGGTTGACCTTAAAAGGTTATATTGTAGAAGTCAGTGAATAATAATTACTTACAAATGCTGGAAGTATTACGTAAGAAATACAATGTGTAAAGTAGAATACTCATTAGTAAAAGACATGTTAGAGAACGTAGGTGAATTAACACCTAATACGGTGAACAAACAAATGGAAATGGTATATTAAGGGATGGTCATGTATTGACCGAAGCTCGAGAAAAACATGAGAATCACCTCACTTATGTCCGGTCAAGCTAGCAAAAAGGGGTCTAACGATTCTTAAAGGAACGGATCAATATAAGAAAGAAAGAAGGATAAGAATGAAAAGTATAAGCCTACGATTGAATGTAAGACAAACTTAAGAAAGAAGGGTCGGAACACCACTAGAAATAGGATGTAAAGTGTCGCGTCGAGACGCGCTACATGAAATAGGACATGGAATTAAGTGTTAGGACCCAACACTCGAAGTTGAAAGTAGAAGATTAATATGAAAACGTTTCGTAAGAAATGACATGGTAAATGATACGGTAGAAGAAAGGAAGGTACGGAGGAAAATGTTTGAATCTGAGAAATGGATTCGACCATGTAAGGAATGAAATGTTGAATCCGTAAGCAAGCACGGGTCAAACCAATAAGAATGAAAGGTAATGAATTAAAAGTTCGAATCCGTAAATGAAGACGGATTAAACGAATAAGAATAGAAACTAAAAACGAGACTCAAATGAGTCATACGGGTCAAATGGCGATCGCCATTTGAACCCGGTATTTAATGTTCAATTTGTCAAGTTTATTACTTATAGGTGAGCATAATGTATGGGCATGCATTGTCACAGTTTGGAAAGTATTAACCATCGCAAAGTATGAATGACGAGTCAAGGGTTCTGACCCGCACCAGGTAGGTATAAAAAGATTATATTTTTAATAGGAGCATAGGGCTCGACTAGAGAATGGTGTGTCAGAATAGAATAACTGATACCCATATGTGAGAATGTATTTACAATTAGACTTCCGAAAGGTCAAACGAAATAAATGAAGTCCTTGCAATTATGCAAGTATAAGGTACGAACGTGTACCTCGATGCGACCACAATAGGTAGGGGGTGTTAATCTGACACTGAAAGGTCAAACTGCGAAAGTTGGCGAGATAACCAATAAAAAGAAATGGAATGTATGATATGTTTAGCATGTACGTAAGAAAATTTTGAAAGAGACAATAGGCGAACAAACACCCTGTAGGACATAATTATGAAAGGTTATGTGCTAACTATTTATTTATAGATAAATATGATGGGATTCTTAGTGAAATGATAGTATTGAAGCTAGTGGAAGGATGCCCACGAGAGGGAGCATATTTCATGAATGAATGAGACCAATTCTGGTACGGAAGGTACATATAAAGAAGCGGATCGATCCGGCACACGGATAACCGACTTATACATTCAAAGCGAGGTTAGTAAAATGTTTAATTCTTAGTTAATGATTAAGAATCCGTAGATTTATTTGTAAGTGTGAACAAAATGAATGGTAGAATAATTATGGTATGCTATACAGTGATCGACCTGTAATGGTCAGCGTGAGAAGGTATGAATGTCATTAAGAGGGAGAATTAAAGGCCTTAAATGAAAGTTTGAGCTGAAATGGTTAAACGCTAGTATGGTGCTCGTACACAACATACCTAGTTGTTATCATAAGTAGTTCATGCAAGGAGCTAATAATAAAGTGTGCGAAGGATTAAATTCAAGGCTAAACTCAAACTTGTAATTAGTTCAAGTGACGGTGGTAACCGTAGAATGATGCCTTATACTCGTATTAAGTATGAAAATGTAATTAGGAGTGGGAAGCTTTGTATTAGTACCACTAAGTCATTAAATGTCTATAGTATACGTATAATGTTATGCTAAGCCCTCATATGAGCAAGAAAGTAATTGGAAGAACGTTAGTAATGGGATGATGGGGTTGCTTATAATTACAATAATGAATTATGTCGTGCATGATTCGTGTGCGGAATAAAATAAATCGATTTATTTATATTAGTAAATGTATGAATATGTTACGCTTATTTAGAAAGATAGAAACAAGCCGTAAGCATAAGCTTGTACGACCAATAGTATACATTGCAATAAATTCCAATGAACAAATCGCTAGTGATGATGTATGCTAGGAACTGGCATTATAAAGTGAAAACGACACTAATAAGAGCCCTGGATCAGATTCTGACTTATAGGTGACTATGAAAGTAATTTACTTGATTTAAGAACGGAGGGACAATGCGTACAAAGACGTTTATGCATGAATGAAACTCTTGCCAAGATCTCGAATGCATCTATGTCGTAGTAAGCATCGTGAATGAAAAGACGAAAAAGTAGGAGTAGAATTGGTCTAGTTGGAATGAGAAAGGTTTCGGGGACGAAACCTCTTTTAAGGGGGGTAGACTTGTAACGCCCCAAAAACGATAACACAATAAAATAAGTGAGGTTAACTAATGAACTTAACATAATTAAGGGTTTATGACAAGATGATAGTTAAATGTGGTTTAAAGATTAGAGTTGTAATTAGCAACTAAGTGAAGGGGGTAAAGTGCAAAGGTGATTAAACTTAATCTATTAAAAATAAAATAAAACCCCAAACACAGTGAGAAACCCTAATCTCTAGAAATCCTAATCTCTAGAAATCAAGCAATTGAAGCCTAATTCACAAGATAATCCAGTGCATGAGCCCTCTTTTCGAAAATCTAACCCTAGTTAGTGAAGTGGTAAGTTTAATTTTCTGAAATTATGATTTTTAGAAAGAGGGGTTCAACCCAATCTCGAGTTCTTGTATCAAATATGGGAAATCTGAGTTAGAATTGCTTTCTAGAACTAGAAACATGTTTGATTTTAGGATGCATGAAAGGTTGTAGTGAAAACCCACTTGGTGAAATTGTGTTATGATTAGGAAGATCATAATGATTATGATTTCATGTTATCTTGATATATGATCTTGTTTGAAATACTTGTGTGTTAGATAAATTGATGTAGAATAAAGAATTGCAAGAACTAGGTTGATTAGTAATGACATACAAGATGAATTGGTAAAGTATGCTTTGAATATTTGTACATTATGCTTTATTAATGTAACGCACACTAAGTGTTTGATGAAATGCTTGAAAGAACAATTATGTGTAATTTGGAAAATAATGGAATGAAACTTGGGGTACTAAATGAATGAATGGATGTATTGATATAGGCGTGAAGAAAGAAGGTTCAAGTACTAAGAAACCGGAAGGCTCACAAGATCGAGGTATGTTCCGTTGCATACAAAAACCTTACTTAAATTTTGTTAATAATTATGATGAACAATCCTAGTTATAATGAATATGGTGATTAGTAAATGGATAGCAAATTCCTTGTTGATTTGATTATGCTAACGAAGGTTATGATAAGCTATGCTAGTCGACCGGTTCGAATTGAACAAGTCGAGTAAGAATAAGGTACCATCCGTTTAGAACGGGTGGTCATGAATGCAATAAGGAATGTATGAAGTTCAATCCGTTTAACGGATAGAACAAAGGATTTATGTTGAAAGCAATCAACCCGATGTTACCGGGTCGTAAGTGTATCATTGCATCTCATTGTGAGAGTATATGCTATACCCATTTCATTGGGTAGTCGTATGCGTAAGAGGAATGAAAGTACATAAACGAATGGAACTAAAACGATGGTATTGTAAGCGTAATGAGTATAATGACTAAATTTTTAAAGCTTTGTTGTTGAATGTAGGTAAATCCTCAATTTAGGCGACTTGGAGAATTGGAGCGAGCACATGTTCATGATATGTCATATCAAGCGCTTCCGCTAGTTGCACTAATGTATTGGGTCAAAATTTCTATTTTGTACAACTTGTTAGTAGACATACATTTTAACACTTGATGTCTAGGTTTTTAGTAGTGTCTTGTCAATCGAATTGTAGAAGGGTAATTGTCTTACTTTTGTTTAAAACAGGGGTACATCCGTTTTACGGACGGGTCATGCCCAATTTTTGTCAAAAGTATGTATTAATGTTGTTATTTTGAAGTCTTTTAGTTACCTTTGTAAGTTAATTTATAAAGACGAAAAACGGTTCTTACATTAAATACCATGTGGAAGCAATTTGATGCAATGCTTTAGCTTCCCCCATGTTGCTGTCAAGCTGCAAAAGGTTACAATGATTTTAATACACTTATAAAATTAATGCAGTTTCTCATGGGGCTTGATGATGTTTATCAACCTATGAGGACAAATTTATTAACAAGAGAACCATTTCCCTCTGTTAAGGTTGCTTTCTCTATTATTTATTGGGAGGGTCACATAGAAGTACTAGTAATGTGTCAAAATGTCAGAATGTTGTTTTTTTTTTCTAAAACAAATCAATTTGTTGATCAAAAGAAAAAGGGTTTTAGAGGTCCTAATCCTAATCTTAATTGTACACATTGTAATATGATAGGACATACTGTTGATAGGTGTTTTGAAGTAATTGGGTATCCACCTAGTTTTAAAAACATGTTAGTAATCAAGTGTCAAGAAATAATTCTGGTTTGAATAAAATGAATGTGTCTTCTGGGTCTGTTGTGTCTCCTTTCACTTCAGAGCAGATTTCTAAGTTGTTGAATTTAGTTGATGATAAGTCTGAAACTAAGAAGGTGAATGCTAATATGGAAGGTGAGTCCTCGGTTATGTCTGATTTTGTTAATTGCTCTAGTTTTGTGAACTTTGGCCTTGAATATAGTTAGATTATAGATTATGGGGCAAACCTACATATGGTTAAAACTGATAAATATCTGGTTAACTATGTTGATGTTTCAGAGTTTGACTTAAAAGTTAGTTATCCTAATGGAACTGTGGTCAAAGTTTTGAAAATCGGGGATGTAAAACTTCTTAATAATGTTGTCTTAAAATATGTTTTTTATGTTCCTAATTACAGTGTTAACCTATTATCTGTTCACAAACTTGCAAGAGACAATAAGATTTCTGTTGTGTTTAATGAGAGTAGTTGTGTTTTACAGGATTTGAAATCAAAGAAAGTATTGGTGACTGGTAAACAAGATAATGCGCTTTATGTTATTGGAGTGTGCTACCTGAGGTGTGCGACCTGGAGTGTGCGACCTAGAGTGTACGATTCAGATCAGCAAGTGTGCGGCCCAATAGTCTGTGTGCGGTCCAGTTTGTGTGCGACCTACTATGTGTGGCCCAACTAAGCAGTGTACGGACCAATTTGAGGTGTACGGTTTAAGTGTGTACGACCTCAGAGAGTGTGCGACCCAATATAGCAAAAGTGGAATCTTAACCAGCTGACGTGTTCAGTTTTAAACGTATTTAAGTGCATAATTTGATCTGCAAACAATCTTAGCAAACCGACTGCACGGTTGGATTCCTGTGTTTTTTAGGACAAAAAAAAGTTTTGGTAAAAACTATTTTCGGTCAGGTTTTGAACGTCTTTAACGATCCGGTTCGGTAAAATAGTAATTTCCCGGGGATCAAGGTTTAGCAATTTAGAAATGTCTTCTCAAAGTGATGTGCTTAAACAGAAACTTGAAGGTTTCAGCTAGCTACATTCCTGGTGAATCTGTAGAAGCACTAATTGTTCGTTTTGCTGAACTGCTCTCTAAAATGAAAAATTCAGAAATTGTGGTGTCTACCTTTAGGAGCAACAAGAAGCTTCTAGATGCTTTAAAGGGTATTCCAGATCAGCTAAAGAGTAGCTGGTTTAGAAATGTTAATCAGATCGTGTTGACAAGCAACTGTTAGAAAATGATGCCTGATAAGCTGATCTCACTCATCAAATCTTATGATAAGGCTGACAAGTAGAAGGCTCAAGGCAACACATCTGCTGCAGTTTGTTCATTAATTCCTGATGCTCCAGTCATCAAATTTGCTGATTCACCGCCGACTTCAAAATCAAGTTTTTTGTGCAGACACTCAGGTCATGACTTCACTCCCACTTCAACTGAGGTATGTGTTGATAATATTTGTTGTACTTACGCCTGTAGAGAAAAGGTAAGTGGTTACAAAGAACATGCCAACTCATTAATTATGCAATTGCAACTATCTAAATCTGATTTATATCATATCAAAAAGAAAATCAATGGATACAAGGATATGGTGGAGACACAAAAACGTGATATCCGACAGTTGCATAAAGATCCGAGTCAAGATAAATGTAGGCATCTCCATTTTGAAGAGCTTTCTGAAAAATTAACTGTTGAACTTGATTCATTAAAATAAACTTCTGAAAATACCAACTTCAATTTCGAAAATTCAATGTTTCAAGTGAAAAAGTTGAAAACATGATAAATAAGCAGTTACAGTTCACTAAGAAAGAAACTAGGAATAAAGGTCTAGGATATGTGAGTATTCTTACACCTTATAATCATTCCTATACCACTATTCCTATAACTGAAGCGGAGATTGCTAACATTCCTGACATGGTTTATGGTAGGGTTAAGGGTCTGAAAGTTGAGCCAGTCGAAAATGTAAAAGAGTATGAGGAAGCCTCGTCCAAGACTGTTGGTACAAGTGTGGTGAGACCAATAGTCCCTGAGGTTAAATGTGTGAACGATCCTAATTCTTCTACTTCATGTACAGATGAGGTAAAAGTAGAGGATTGGGTTGAGGGGGATGATATTGTTTGCCAAGAGACTGCCGATGTTTGTTTGAAAAATCCAATTTGTCTGTTAATGCTCGTTCATATATGAAAAAGGTTGTTTCTTAGCCAGCTTTGAGAGGCCCATCAAATAAATATGTGTCTCCAAAACCAACAGTTTTAAATGAAAGTGCAAAATTTAACAATGTTTTTAGAGAGAAAAACAGTGAATGTACTAACTATTGTAGACAGGGACATATGAAGCAGGGCATAAAATTTAAAAAGTCTACAAACAAATCATCCAACATATCCTATAACTCAAATTCATCATCGGTTGGGTCGAATGGATCGGGATATACTCCCTATGTGAATAAGCAAACATGCTACAACTGTGGCATACTCGGTCACATTGCACAGAGTTGCACACATCGTCCGTATATGCCATATTATACACAAAATCAGAGGGTTACATCAAGGGATAGATCTTATTCTAAGCCAATGAAGTTTGAAAAGCCTAAGGCAATGATGAATAAGCATCCCAAGATTAAACCATCTGATGGGGATTGGAATGCTGCGAAAGCTAAAAGAAAGCAAGCTTTGAAACCTAAACAAGTATTGAAAAACAACACGGTTGAAAAGCAATCAGTTTGCCAAAGGAACCTAAAAAATTAGAAAAGCCTAAACAAATTTGGAAAGCAAAAAAGAAAGCAGCAACATCACCCATCTTAGAAACAGAAAAGGGGACATGTGTCTGAAAGAAGTGTCTTATTTTGGTGCTTTAGGAAATCCCAAGACCGCAATTGCCTGGGTACCAATGTCTTACTGATCTCCTTATTTTTCAGGGACAACAAAGGAGGAGCTATTAACAATCCTTGGAATGTTGATAGCGGGTGTTCTAGAGACTTAATGAGCAACATCTCACTGTTGCAAAAGGTTCTATTTCTTTACAGTTGATATGTTTCCTTTGGAGGAGATAAGGGAGGTAAGATAAGATCAGTGAAAAGGTACAAATTAAATTTCGTGCTCAAATCTTAATATCCATTAGTCTTAAATTTGATGACGGAACGGTTAAGCAAAAACAACAAAAATATTTTCGTTTTTTCTTGTTTCTCTTTTGTGCATATATTTTCTTTATAAGATAAATTTGCGCATAAGATTTATGCACAAATTTACGGGGACAGATAGAGATATCTTTATATATGTTTTACTTTAGAGGGAGAAAAAGAGAAAAATCTAAAAAGAGTTTGTGTATATACGTGAAATGAAATAAATGTTCATGTTAAAGGGTTTGATCAACACATGTAAGGTGCTATAGCTGAAAAGACTAGGATCTATGTGATATGTCGATAGGCTTGACGCTCAAAATTATAAAAGATACTAAGTGATATAAACATAACGAACTATTTATCATGTGGGTAACATACCATCGGCGTATGATTTTATAATCTTAAATATTGCGTTGATAGATAGCCAACGTATGAGGTTTCGGGTATTTTTGTTGTTGAGTCATCCGAGGATATCATGGCTGTCCTTCTGTTGCATCCAGATTATATGCAGACTGTGACAACTGTCAAAATTTCAGGTATCCGTACATTTATTAAACAATGATTAGTGCTTAAAGACTGTGCTGAATTACAAATGATGGCTAGAATTGCTTTCTGATTATTGCCTTATACATACATGTGCATCACATATTGCAAATGACATATCATTATTACATGCAAACTTTATTGACTCAAATGATGCATGAAACACAGTTAGCACAGTTATCAGACAAATCAGAAAAATGCTGACGGAGTTCAGTACATAGACAGACATTGTATTGAGACATAGAATGAGCCAGAAACCAAGTATTACACTACTATAGTGTGTAGGAAAGTAAGGATCACAAAACTGCCTTCCTAATGATAGTTTAACTGCCAGAAAGTGCCTAAAACTTACACAAACTGCAGAATTCAGCAAAAATTAGCAAAATTCAGCACTTAAACACACTAATATCATGCATAAATGTGGTTAAATGGTCCTGAATGCTTTCCTAGGTGTCGGGAATCAAAACTGTCACAAAATGTAACATAAAGCACACTAAACTGCATAGTTTAGCACCTTAACGAACCGGTAACCAACCGAACAACCGGACACTACCCGAAACACCAAATTTTCACTAGAACCGTTGTTTTAACATTTCCAAGCTAGTTATGGTTCCCGAACATCATAACACATCATATAACAACTAGTAACTAAATACCTAACTAGATTACTTGAAATCTAACCATAAACTAACTATTAGTTGAAACCTAGCCTAAGACCCCCCCCCCCCACCTAGTTCATGGCCAACATCTTGGCCCCACTTGTGATTTTATTATGTTATTAGAATAGATCTTGTTCCTTCTTTATAAAACATAAAAACCAATGGAAAATGTGAGTTAGTGTGTTATAAGAATAACCTTAAGGAACTTAACCATTTCATTTCACAACATCACCAACATTGAGCTCTCTCTCCTTCCTCATCCCCTTGGTTCGGCTGAGAACAACAACAACCATACCACCACCTTCACTTCATCTTCATCCAATTCCAAGTAATCACAAAGGTGTTAGAAGGTGCACAAAGAAGCTTGGAGCTTGTGGAAGTTGAAGGACCTCTCTCTTGTGCTTTTATCCACTCCATTTCATCTAGTGATCATCCCTAGCCTTGAGCTAGTAGTAAGAACATCATACTCTTCATTTTACATCTTATTTTAGTGGTTAAAAGAAGATACAAGTTGTTAATCATGATGAACACTAAGAATCTTGAACTTGAAACTTGAACATAAGCTTAAAATCATAAGAAATCATGATGTTTATGTATTGTTATGCTTGTTGATTGTTGTTTACTCATGTTTTTGATGTTGATCATCATATAATCTTGCTAGATAAGGATTAAAAACATAATCTAGAAAACTGAGAGGATGAAAATGTTAAAGATCCATAGATCATCCTCATGTAAATCATGAACTTGAAAGTATAAGTTGTTTTTCTTGTTAAGTGATGATCAAAGTAAGTATAAAGTCTTGTAAATCTATGATTTCAAGAATGATTTTTCAAGAAATCAAGATAAAAATACAAAGTATACCTAATCTTGGTTCTTAAAGAAATAAACCACATTTTTAGTGGTTAATCAAGTGTAGGATCATGTATTTAACAAGAAAAATCCAAGAAGAAACATTTTTAGAAAAATTAATTACAAGTTGTGAAGATCTAATTTCTTCAAAAATGAAGTTTTTAAATAAACAACCAAACTTTAAAGGGTAACTAGACTTACTAAATACACTAGTCAGTTACTACACATTTTTATAAATTTTCAAGTTCATGAGGTAGTAGTTTATGCTTGATTTAGGCAAATTGGTAAGTGTAGATTTATTTGTTGTTGATTGTGTTGATTTACCAAAGAAAATGATATGCTTTGAAAGCATGGAAACCTCCATTTTTAGGGGAAACTATGGCAAAATTTTTCTAAAAATTAAACACTTAGAAAAATATTTTTAAACAAATATTTACAAGTATATTTTAACTATGAATTTTCATATAAAGTTTGCCATAAATTTTGTTACAAGAATTATAAATATTGGAGGTTGGTTTTTGTAAATAAAAGTGACTAAATATGTATTTAGGAAATATATATTTAGAAGTCACCATGTGTGTGATTATTTGTATATTATGTGTATTAGTTATATTATTTTAGGACTTGAAATAATATAACTCATCAAAATACCAAAAATTACAACCCAAAATATTACCAAAATACCAAGAGAATGAATATATAAATTATACCCACAATATTGGAGAAACCAAACAAAGGAATATAACTTACAAAATATTTCAGAAAATTTATTCATGAGTATATTTTGGTAATAAGTATTTTGGACACCAAAAGAACAAAATATGATTTTTACAATTATTACAAAATATATCATATTTTTGACAAGAGGAAAATATATTATTTTTGGCAAGTAAAAATATATGTTTTTCTTGGAATTATTAGAATATGTATTATTTTTGGAAGAAAATATATACTTTCTCAAACAAACATGAAATACGATATTTTTGGATTGAAAATATATTTTCTTGGATACACATGGAATACATTATTTTTGGGTAAAAATAAGTTTATATATATATATCTTCTAAGTTAGACTTGGAAATATAATATTTTTGAGACTTGTATGAGATTTATAAATATTTTTGCTAAGGAAAAAGTTATAAATAATTTTTCTAAGTAATATTTCCTAAAATATATATTTTGGAAATATATATTGATGTATTTTTATTAAAGATAATATTCCGGACAAAGTTGATACAAAAATTAAGTATAAAAATACTTAATAAACACAATAAAAATGCGTATTCTCGTACGTATAAATACACACCGGAATACGCCACCGATACATGGCAAAATATACAAGTATAAGAATACGAATACAAATACACCCATCCTTGGGAAGGATATACATGTATAAATACATAAAAAGTAACAAGTTAAAATATATTATTTTAACTATTATTCCAAAAATTTAATGAATATAATTTAAGTTAAAATATTTATTATTTTAACAAATAATTATATAACTTGGAATAATATTGAAGACACAATGAAACCTAACTCAAAGACACTAATTAATACTAAGGCAAGGCACGAACCACTCGTCTAATAGACCATAGTACGTTGTAGGTAGTCGTGTTCACCAGAGGACACTTTGAGTTACAGTTGGATTCGAAGAACGCAAAACCGTGAGTTCATGTCCCCCTTTTCCTTAACTGTTTTTGGTTTTTATAACTTCGGGGGTGAAGTACATGTTACAAATTGTTTACATACGATTACATTTGGTATGGTTAGCTAAGGAAAGGTACTGCTAGATCATGTGAGTGGTGGGTATAACGCTTAAGACCATTAATCCTCGTAGTAGGACCGAGGGACATGAGTGATAGATCTATTTGGGTGTAGGGAGCCCCACCCATGTGGACTGGGGTTTGGCCCATGAGGTGACTATGTCTTACAGCCGGAAGCCCGATGCAAAATCTGCTAGGTTTGAGCCTTCCTGCATCACGTCACACATATTAATGGCCTTGCAAACCATTAATCGATCTGTTTTCCTTGTTTTCTTTCATACCGGGATTTACAAAACATACATACTTACAATGATTACAAAGGTTTATTCGTGCACACATACAAAACACATGAACTCGCTCAACTTTTGTTGATGTTTTCAAACTACATGTATATCAGGGAATTAAATGTGGATCTGGCGGGCGTTTGGAGGTTTCAAGTAATGTTGGAAATAAAGGATGTCATTCGGAGTCTAAAGGTTTGGATTATGTGTCTTATCCTGGATAAGATACATAATTCAAAGCCTGGTTTTTATTAATGTCTTTTGTTGAGTCCTTATGGAACTCTAAAACAATTTGCATGGTTTGTAATTTGAATTTGACGTTGTAAATCAAAAGGATGTACTCAATATACTGACCTGCTACGATGAATTGTTGTGCTTACCTTGATCACGGGTGTATGTCGTGGTATGGGACACACGGGTACTGTCACACCCCGATATTTCCACGTATTACCGATGGGCCCGGTGGGGAGTATCGTGACATAGTTGATATCATTATAGTCAAATAATCACAGTTTAATGCACATCGGAAGTCTTGGAAGAAAAATATTAACACAAACCGAAACACAAAGTATAAGTAAATATTATACAATCGGTTATAAGTGGATCCACAGGCGGATCTAAAACAGAAAACAAATTTATTGTTCAACAGACTTTAAGCACTAAGAACTTGCAAGATTCCTTAATTAGTGCTCAGGAGCTTCCAGCGCATTACGCGTAGTACCTGCCACTTAGTCTTTTGAAAAATACGTCATTTTACACTGGTAAATACAATTAGCTGACTCTTTTGAAAACATTTATGAAAATTGATTTAAATGCACAAGGCACAAATGTTCTTTTATAACTTGGGACAATTATATAAAATAATCTTGTATGCAGATTCACATGTTTGTCGTCCGTTCAGAGCCCGGGATAGAAAAGTCAAGACAGATTAATAGACACACCACTAGTATAGGCCCACAATAAGTTTCCTCACAAGTGAGATACCGTTTTACATACGCAACTGTCAGGTGTATGCTAACACCCCGTGCTTAAGTCGTGGCCATTTCAAATGAATGAGCCGAGGATATCCAGGACACGGTCATATTAACTCCCAAAGGCTTTGCATCAAATAAAACAGATTAAAACGGGTTATCTCAATGATTTAACCACTAACTGATTAAATATTCAATACCCGACCAAGCGGTAATAATTTACCGTATCCCAAGCCCGTATAAGGGAAAATAAGTTAAAAGTATTTACCTGAGCTTAGAAATTTAATTTAATCTCAGCCGTATTTTATATTCAGCAAGTGTAGGTAGCTTTTATTGGGCTCCTAATCGGAACGAATGTTTTATTATCCTATTAGATTTCCTGACGGGTCTTATTTAAGTTGTAACTTAGACCGGTTAGTTTTAAAGAAAAGTTTACGGCACGAAACGCTAGATTAAGCGATGACCGGATTGGAATGCGATTTAGACCCAACAAGTATGAAGACTTGTATAAAATGGGTAAACTAAATACATTCTGGATTTTGAAGTGAAGATGATAAGGTTTGTCCTGTTTCGGCTAATTTATGTAAACTAGTTACATAAACCGTACCGAACGCGTATATGCATAACGGGTAATCGGATGAGTCATGTACAAGTTCCATAAGTCATTATGCTCAAAATATATCATGATATCAGTAGGATATCAACAATTATGCCCCAAATGAATTTAAAACCAATTTAAGCCCTGTAAGCGTATTTTGGTCATTTTAAAGTGTATAAAAGAGATTTAATAGCAAACTGAGGTTCTGGTCTAAAATATTCAGTAAAAGTATTTATTTTATCAAGTTATATCAGTAAGATATCATACATATGTGAGGTTTACCATTTATGGCCAAACTATGCACCGTAGGGGCATTTTGGTCATTTCACATATGCTTTTAAGGTCAAATTTGGAAGTCTGAGTTCAAGACTTATACTTACTGTTAAAGTATTAAAGTTTATTTATAAAATCAGTAGGTAACAAGTCTTAGGCGTTAAATATGGTTTTAAACCATGCTTTGCGCCTAATTAGCGTAAAAGTCGGTAATTGACGATATTCGAGATGTTTAGTAAATTCCGAGATTTTGATCAGCATCTACTGTTTAAAATATTTTATTTAACATATAACATCAGTAGGAAAAGGTTTGGTATACAAATCATATGTTAAACTCATTTTATTAATAAAAAGGGTATTATCGTCATTTACCGATTTATACAAGAACTCTATGTTATGGTCAGTATAAAATTTGGCAAAATTTTCCAAAAATCCCTAAAAATTATATCACATCAGTAGGTAATAAGTTTGCTGCCAAGAATTGGGTTCAGATATGATTTATGCTAAAATGCAATTTAATTAACAAAAAGTTTTGTTTTACGATATCTTGCATAACTTTTATTTGAGACCAGAAACTTTAGTCAAACTTCTTGGACATACTTATAAATCAGTAATAAAGCTTTTTGTCCTATCACATTTTCAAAAATCTCATTTTTATATCATAAGGGCATAATAGTCAACTTTTAAGCAAATAACGGAACATGCAAATAATTCAGATTTCTATGGGACCATGTAATATAACCTCAGAGGGTTATACTAACATATAATATGGTCACAAAGGAACCCTAAGGCATAACTAAACTAAGCTAATTCGGGTCAGAACTGAAATTCAAAGCGAAAGTCTACTTTTGCGACTTTCGATTGCGAACCGAGCCTAATACTCAGAATTATCGGGTTGAACATGCTTAAACATGTTCTTATACTATTTACCAAGTTATTTAAGTGATAAAACGTATTTTATAGCTTCTACATTATCAGTTATGAATTTTATTTAAAAACTGACCCGTTTGACTTTTGATTTAATTACTTTGACCCGACAATTAACTAAGTAAACGTGATAATTAGGAGGTGACCTTTTGAGGGTTTAATACCTACCTAATTACAATCACATATCCATGTTCGTTGTGAACAATGGCTTGACCGTTTATGGTCTAGCTAAAAGTCAAAGAGTTTATCGTAAACGCTTGACTTTTCGGCTTTTTAAGCCAAATAAAATGAATTAGTCACGAAAGGACACTTACATAAGGTCCTATGGACTGAATATAACTTAGAGGAGGTTCCAAATGTTCAGGATCCTCAGATTTGAGAGAGATAGCAAGAAATCAAGAAATGGTGTGAATGAAAATGTTGGATGAACACTTCTATATATAGTGATTGAGGATTGCTAGGATGTTGATGTTGGGATTGAACCCTACCAGAGGAACAGATAATTAAAGCCAAAACTGGATCAGAGCAGTGGATCCAGAATAAGCAGATGTTACATACAAGTCTCTCCCCTTGAAAGTGGTTTCAACATCTGCTGACCTCCTATCTACTGATCGTACAAGCTACTGACCGTCAAACTGCTGCTCAAGTGAAGACCTGATGAAAGACTAAAGCTCTGCTGTTCAATCTACTGCCTTGAGTCAAGCACTGCTGATCCGGACAAGTACTGCTGGGTTCACAGCAGTGGAGGGATGCAGCAGTTGTTTATTCTGTCTTTATGTAATGTAATGTAATAAGCAGTAGTTAGTATAGCAGTGTTTGTATAGATCAGGGGTTAGAGTTTGTTAGGAGGTTAGATGTCACTTTCATGGTGACGTTAGCTTAGATGCTCAGTAGTTTGCTAGTGCCTATAAATAGAACAGTGCTCTGTACTGTTCTATTAGCTCTTTGCAACATCGTCTTCTCTGCACGAACAAACACTGAGCTCTGGCTGAGGGGGAGTTTGTATTCAATCATTTCAATTGTAATCGTAATTGAAATAAATTCAATCTTTCGGTTCATTGTGAAAAATGTTTGATCAAAGCAATACTCTCGTTTGATTGTATGCAAAGTTTGTTTCCATCTTAATTCCGCTGCACAACTCATTCATTTCCATCTTAATTTCAAACGTAAAATACAATCAAAACCAAACTCAGATCCAACAGTTGACAAGTGTTTGAGAGGGATAACAAGATCATAACAGGTGTAATACAGGTTTTAAAAATCAGTGAACACCCATAGATTGTTAGAAAAAGGTTTTAGAAATCAAGATTTATGAACAAAGAAGAAGAACCCACAGCTGTACACACCAATCTATCAAAATGAGGCCGTTTTCGCATGTGACGGCAACAGAGGGGGGTGGTCGCACGACGCCACCACACCAAACTCCAGCAAACAAGTTTTAAACTTGTCACTTTCAGTCCCTGTACATTCAAATGCAATGTGTCTTTCATTTTAGGCACTTTTAACCCTTCTAGTTGGTTTGTAGATGATCTAGAGAGTATAACCAAATACCGTTAGGTCCGGTTTCATTAAACAATTACCGAAAACACTAGCTTCTGCTCGTTGACGCTTTTAACCCTTTAATTTGCTAACTTGTGCATTTTAACGTGAAATGGCATAAAAGCCTTTCAAGATTAATAATAAGCATTCCCAAGAGTAAGATGGGATATTACGACACTCCAGTTTACTCCAGTTCGCTTAAATGGTCGCTCAAAGGTGTAGTTTTAGAAGTTGACGCTTTTGGTCCTTCTAACGCGTAAACTTGCGCGTATTATCGTTTAATAGCCTCAAAGCCCTATGTAAACCATATTAGGCATTCTCGAGAGTATTATCAAACATTAGGAGGCTTCGGGTTCGTTAAAAGGTCATTCAGAGGTATAATTAAAGATATTGACGCTTTTAACCCCTTTAACTTGCAAAGTTGCGCGTAACGTCACTTATAGGCACAAAAACCTTAGATGGCCAATATTAGGTATTCCCGAGAGTATATTCAATATCATGAAGCTCTCGGTTTGTAAAAAGGCCACTCAGAGGTAAGAATTTACATGTTGACACTTTTAATCCTTCGACGCGCAAACTTCCAAATAATTACGCAAACGGCTCCTCTTGACCAACAAGTGGCTTATTTGTGAATATGAATATCATGTATTGTTATTCAGAGGCTTAGTTTAAGCATGTTGACACTTTTAGTCGTTTCGCATTCAAAGTTTTTGATTTTTCGCAAAATTAGTCCCTCATAGTCAACGTTTGACTTTATTAGGGTTTAGTATACGTGTCAACACATCATTGGACGTGATTTTACGAGGTGTTACACCCTCACCCCATTAAAAGAAATCTCGACCTCGAGATTTGCTCAAAAAGATGGAAGTACTTTCTATTGTATAATGGACTTAACTTTCACAACATATTCGGGGCCTCTACAGGTATCCCTAATGATCAATGCAATAAGTACATGATTTCTTTTCAGAGCCTCATAACCTGTCTATCCTCAATCGACATGGGTTTCTCAATAAACCATTTATTCTGCATATCATTATGTGATAGTGCTATAGACTTATCGGCGAGACATATCCTTAAATCTCCAGTGTGGAACACATTGTGAATACCGCCAAGTTCCTTAGGTAAGTTTTAGCTTATAGGCTACCGATCTTGATATATTCGATCTTCTCGAATGGTCCAACATATTCAGAGTTAAGTTTGCTTGATACATCAAAATGCAGAGGGTGATACTTTCTGTTGAATTTTGTTCGTTATTGAGAACTCAAGATGTTTGCGACCCTCATTAATATTGATTTTCTGCCGTTTACTGGTAGCCCCCAGACGATCATGGATCTGCATAATCTTATTCATTGTCTCCAGATAACTTCATATCCTGATAATTGGACTTACCAAACTTCTGTCCATCAAACCGACGTTAGACATTCCATCTATACAAGGTCTCCAGAGGAGCATCCTTGATGCTTATATACTAACTATTAGTTATAGGAGAGCTTATTCAAGGTGAGATGGTTATCCCAATTACTGCTTAAACCAATCTTAAAGAATAGATAACCTCACAGTTAGTCGAACAAATCGACGATCCTGGGTAGCTGATGGCGATTCTTAATTGTTTCCTACATAGGGTTGCGGTAGTCAATGCATAAGCATAATGAACAGTCTTTCTTAATTAATAATACCGGAGTCCTTCAGAATTTTGATTTAGGCTTTAAAAACCTTCTCTAAAAGCTTATCTAACTGGCTCTTAGATCTTCCATTTCCGTCGGTACTAACTGATATAGAGATTTTTCAATAGATGCAACCCTAAGTGGGATATTAATCTTAACTCTACTTGCCTCCCAAGAGGTAAACATGGTAGTTCTACTAAAAGGACAATCGAGATTCACAGAGATGACAGAAATATTCTGAATCTCAGGCTTCAGTTAATCCATTGTTACCTATGCCATATAAATGACACAATTTCCTTATAAATGCACGGACGCCTAAAGTAGTGATACTTAGTCGGACATTTCTATGCAGGATATCTTCTTTGATCACCATTAGCTGACTTTAGAACAATATGACCATTGAGATATCTCAGTGGTTCCATGCATTAAAACTCCATGCTGATCAGGCATGGAAGCAATCTATGGAACACACTAAGATACACCAATCTTCATATGGCGCTTTTATCATACAGTCTGGCATTCGCAGTTGATAGAAATCAATGAGATAATAAAATAAAATAACATATATTGTCGTACTCTATCTGGAGAAAGAGTACTTTTGATTTTATGAATGAAGATTTTTCGATAAAAATTAAAGAAATGGCTCCTATGATTTTCGTCGGTAAGTTTTACCTAACACTTAATATCTGGAGTTCTTATGGGGAATTTTGAAAGTTTGCTAAGCTTATGATCTATGAAAGACTTATTATTCCCCGAATTAAATCAAGACACTTAGCAGAAATTATCGTTGATAATGATAAGGAATGTACCTGATGATATTATTGATATGTACTGTCTCTGGCATTCATTCGGTAATTCAGGCGTTTCCTTTCTTAGCCTTTCCAAGCTTAGCTATACCCTTTTTTGACAGTTTTAGGGCAGTTAGTCCTGATGTGGCCTTTCTCGCCACAGCCGAAACAGACTGCGTTCTTTATGTCCCTACGTTCGTGGGACTGATGACCAGTTCTTTTATAGACGCCACACTACTTTGGCCTTTGTTCCATTCGACACTGTCCCCAGTGCCTTTTATGGCAGGTCTTGCATACAGGTTTCTTATTGGACTTTTGTTGGTTCTTATTGAGCTCAATCTTACCCTTTTTCTTAGAAATCAGGGAGTTATCCTCCTCCTTTTTCCTTTTTGGTTCATTCTTTGCATTCGATGCATGAACAAAATCCTTCTCACGAGTAGAGAGGTGTGGTTTTAAATAGGATTTGGAGCAAGTAGCATCGGGCTCTTTGAACTTTTTAATGACCTTTCTCATAGCTTTTCCAACAGCTGCGTCAATTACAGCTTGGAGATTAACTCCGTTAACGTTGAGATTCACATTTGTAGCATCATTAGCATTTGTCGCATCACTAACATCGTGACTGTTGGTTGTTTTATCCGAGGTTGCCATACTCAAGACTTGGTCCTAAACATCAAATGAACAATTTCTTAGTTGCATTCTAACAGCTTGCCATCATCCTGACGAGCTTACATAGATTAGCCAAAGCATCAATAAACCGTATAGGCTATTAAGTTCCGAACATTCCTAATGAATTTTATTTGATAAAATAATAATTTTATTTAGCCTAGGTCATAAAGAGAACCATCAATGGCATTCAAGGTTTGGACCGAATCCGTTACCTGTTTGACAGGGGATCACAATGTCACAACTGTCTTAGTCATAGAGACGATTATGAATAGCTCGATGGCTAGCTTAAAGGACTCCTACAATTTGGCACATAAGCCCGTTACAAAGGGCATATAAATGTAGCACATAGGCTTGTAACGAAGGACATTAAGGTGTTGGCGCAAAAGCCGTCTCGAAAGATATTAACATATGGCACATTAGGCCTGTCACAGAGGACATATGTATATGGCACAAAAGGCCTGGTCTCAAAGGACTTTAAATTTATAAGCCTCAATCTTATTTGATCAGAGACTATAAGGTTTGAACATAGTTCTTCACCTTTGGGCAGAGAGTCATAGGCTATATCTGACATTGCTTTGAAAGACAATACATTTTGGCACATAGGCAAAACATTGGACATCACTAATGGATGTTTACACATATACATATATATAATTATCGTAATTGAGTATATTAGTTATGATCGCATTGATCATATAGACTATTATGCTTGGACATAGTCCAATATCTTTAGACAGGGGGTCGTAGACCACAACTGTCGTTGTCTTAAAGGACAATATGTTTAGCCCGTAGGCACTTCATCTCTAACGGATGTTTATATTTCGATCATCACATTGATGATACTTTCCATGATTTAGATTGATCATATAGGCTTTAAGGCTTGGATATAGTCCAAATATCTTGACGGCTGGGGTGGTTTCTCAAGTCACATTGCCAAGAGTGTTAGCATGTTCTTAGATGTTAACAAGGATTAATTTTCTTAATAGGCTTTTACCATCATAGCATGTCTTTATTGACATATTGGCTAGGTTCTACCATTAAAAAAAATCTTTTGAAATTATTTAGCAGATCGATAAAGTGCGAATAAAATTGATACTATTGTTTGATAAAGGGCGAAATGAATACCTATATAAAATTTTCAAAACTTTCCATAAATTATTAAGAAATCTACAATAATGCCTTTATCAGGACTTTTAGTATCCTATTTATCCATAGAGGGCTAAAAGGAAAATATAAGTCCATATAAGGACTATAAAATATTATAAGTCCACATAGGGATTATATTGAAGCAGTTTTCCCATGAAGGGACTATAATGAAATATAAAGTCTACAAAGGGGTTATAATGAAATATCATGTCCACTAAGGGACTTATAATGAAATCTCGTGTCCACAGAAGGACTATTTAGAAATAACATATCCCTAAAGGGAATTTAATGAAATAGCGTGTCTATAAAAAGGACTATATTGGTACTGCATGCGCATAAAGGACTTTGCCGAACAGATGCCCTCACAGGGTCTTAAATTTAAAATATGTTCATCAGGGAATTATAATAAACCAACGTCCGCACAGGGACTGTATAGAAAAGATAGGTCCTAACAGGGACCTTGAAGCGATACTAGTCCATGTGGGAACTGAAAGGAAAATGTAAGTCCATATAGGGACTATAAGATATGTCAACGCTGGGACTATAGTGAAAAGATATGTCCTCGAGAGGACTATGATGAATTATTATATTCGCCTAGGAACTTTGATGAAATAACATGTCTACAAATATTTTAATGAAATAAGATGTTTACGAACGGATTTTATTGAAATAACACGTCTATGTGTTAGTGTAGTATGTCTATCGCCTCCGTCAATCAAGATCGTAGCAGAAACCGAGTTAATTCTAGCTTTATATTGTAATATTAGATAGAAAAGGCAAGGTGGTAATATTGTAAATAAGAGGAAAGCTCTTATAAGCCTTGGCCTATAAATAGAGAACTTAGGGTTCTCATTTAGGACTTTTACAACTTTTGGCAATTGGGAGACTTGGAGAGCTCTAGATCTAGAGAGAGAAAGTCTAGAGAGAGAAAGCTCCAAGGTGATTCACGTTTCTTGTACGTTTTCAGATCTATAAAAGAATCACCGATTATATTACGTTCTCGTGTGTTCGGTCACGTTCGTGTACCGATTTCGCACGTCACACGTTCGGTTCGCAATCATTTCGGAGTCAGAGCCGGTCCTAACAAGTGGTATCAGAGCAGGAGCTCGATTGCACGGATCAAACACACAAATCCGCACGAAAAATCATCAAATTCAGAGTCAATTTCATCCAGATTTGATCAAATTCTTCATCTTTTTCATATTCGTCACGTTTCTTACTGAAAAACGCAAAATTAAACAGGATTTTACGGTCGAAAATTGCTAATTTTTGGATATGTTGTGCGAAAACACTTGATCTAAAAGCCTACAAAGTTTCAAATCATAACTCTAAGTAATATGTAAGAAATTTAAATTTTTGAGATCGATAAAAGTGAACATGCTAACTGTTACTGTTACAAGTGCTCTTGATGTTCACCGGTCGGATGGCAATCCGACCGGATGACCATCCGACTCAAGATTCCATTCTATCCATTTCATTAAGTGTGACTATGTTGACTTTTGCTGTTGAAGTTCACCGGTCGGATGGCAATCTGACCGGATGACCATCCGACTCAAATTGCACACGTACCAATTCATTTAAAAAGGTTGACCTGTTGATTGTTCTTCGTTCGGATTACCATCCGGTCGATCGGTAATCCGACTCAAATATCATCGTTCCAATTCATTAAATTTGTTGACTTTATTGACCGTCAATCTCTCGGATTGTCACTCGGTCGGACAATAATCCGAGCGAGTTGCCACCTTGTTTTCTGAAACTTTTGTTGACCTATCCGACCGGATTACCACTCGGTCGGACAGCAATCCGAGCCATTGCACCTAATTACTTTATGTTGATTCAGGTATTGTGCTTCGACGAACACTCACTTTCTCGACGAACCTTAAGACTGTTGACGAACAATTCACTGCGTTGACGAACTCTTTTGTATATTGAACAATTCAAATTGTGTCTGGCCCATTCATTACATCACGTGAACTTTTCAGTTCATTTACTTGTTAGATCCATTTCATTTGAACGGCCCAAGGTTTGCATTGATTAAAGTTGGGCGGCCCAATTATATTTCATGCACATTTAAAGTGTCGGCCATTTGAGTTGAGAATTGCATGTGGATAGTAGATCTCTACCCAAGAAATTGATCATATTCACATGATCTAGTAATCTATGTGACCATACATTGATATTTGTTCACTAATTGAAAGGTCCAATATCTTGAAAGTGAATTAAGTCATTGTCGGCCATATTTGATATAGATTGCATTTGATAGGATTTTAAAAGATGTGTCAGAACATTTAAAAGTTGCATTAGTTTTGTCAATTTGCATGTGATATCATATTAAAGATTGTAATTCATTGTTGTGGTCAAAAAGTCAATAGGCTAACCGATCGACCAAGCATTTTGTCGTCTTGTGCCATTAATCGAACAACAAGTCGTTCGGATTACCACCTTGTTCAAATACATTGTGACTAGTTCGGACAGCAGCTCGAACGGACAATAGCTCGAACGGACAACATTCCTACCCGATCAGACAGCGTTGTGACCTGATTATTGTCACTGATGACTTTTGTTGACTCACTCATTCGAGTACTAGTCCGATTCAATTAATTGATAAGTGTTTGAACTAATCTTGTGTATTTGTGATTCAGGTGATTCAAAGGAGCTGTGATTCGAGGTGATTTGAGGAATTAGCATCATGGCTGAAGAGTTTTACAACACGTTTTACAAGGCGTTTACGCCCGATTCTTCCGAAACCTCAATTGTCACACCGAAATCCATTTCAAAAGCGATCAATGAAAACATTAATCATGACAATTTTTATGGAACTCATTCAAAACCACCCAAAGCTTGAGAGTATCGAGGATTATACTTGGTGGAAGGAGCGGTTCATTAACTGGGCAAAAGCTTACGCTCATGAAAGTTGGTTTTGCTTGGAGTTTGGTTATGACAGACCAGTCGATAACAAAAACGAAGAAATCCCACTCAAAAGCTTATCCAAAGATGACAAAAAGGAGTTCTCATCTGAACAGAGAATGAATGCGTTAATCCAATCATCAATTAGAGATGATTTGTTTGCTTTACTTCAACATGACGGGTCATCAAAATCTGTTTGGGAAGCTTTACAGGTTAAAGCTGAAGGGGGTAAACAAATCAAGAAAAATAAAATTGCGTTATTAAAGAAAGAATTTGATTTGTTTGATAGCTTGAAAGGTGAATCAGTTTGACAAGTGACAGAAAGATTTGGTCGTTTAAAAATTGAACTTGTTCGTTTTGGAATTGTTAAAACTCGAGAAGAAATAATCGATAAAATCATAGAAGCGTTACCATGAGCTGATCAGTGGCAAACGTTTGTGTTTATTCTAAAAAATGATGCATTATATGATACAATTTCTCTTGATGTTTTGATAGAAAAAATTGAAAGTCATGAACTGGAGCTGCAGAAGCAAAGCAAGATGAGTAGTTCTACACATCAACAGAATGTCAGTCTTTATTACAAAGGTACCTTCGGTGAAAGTTGGTGATTCACCAAAGACCGGATTCAGCGTTGAAAAGTCGAAAGAACCACAGAAAAGCTCATCAAGCTACAATCCAGGATATCACTCATCCTCTTCAAAAGCAAGCCCTGAAGAATCTGAAGAAGTTCTCTGCAACATCGCTCTGAAATTAAAGAATTCTCCGGCTATGAGCATCAATGCAGCTAAGCAACAAATGAGTTTTCTGGCATCTGTGTTAGAATCTTACGAAGGACTAGTATCTGGAAAAATTGGAAACTTAGAGCTGACAAAGGAAGACTATGACCAGATCGACCCAGCAGAAATGGAACTCATTGACATACGCTGGTGCTTAGCAAGCTGTATTCGAAGAGCTCAGAGATACATGGAGATTACTGGGAAGCAGTCAATTGGTGGTCCGTCAACAAAGCTGGGATTTGATAAATCCAAAGTGACCTGTTTCAGATGCAAACAAAAAGGCCATTTCAAAAGAGAATGCAAAAACTCTGAAGTTGACGAAACTGAGAAACCTTTCAATGATGATTATTATCGAAAGGCGATTTACCACCGTAGCAAAGAAGAGCCGAAAATGATCGAAAATAATCCCAAAGAGAAGTCAAGAGCATGTGCTGTAATCCATGATGATGAAGGGTATAATTGGAGTGAGATTCTTCCAGAAGAAGATCGTGTTGATAATCGTTTCACAGCTTATGGCAAAACTATATCAGAGAGCCAACATCGTGCCTTTGTTGCTGAAATAAAGGAGAAAACCAGACAAGAGATTCTGAATGAGAAAACACCCAGAGAAAGAAGTATAGTTGGATACAGAATTGACGAAATGCAAGAAGAGTATGAAGATGCTGTCAGTTGTAAAAGATGGGACAAGAAGCGAGAGTGTTATGTCAACAGAGATGGTGAACCTGTCGTCTACAGGAGGGACATAGTTCATGATGATGTTCTTTTAGTAATTCCTCGATCCGGCGAATACTATTCAAATGTTGAAAAATATAAAACATAGGTGAAAAGGCTGGATAAAATTATAAGAGATGCCATGACATCAAGTTTGAGGAAAAGGGATGAAGCAAGAATGAAGAAAAATGTTGAGTGTGTGGTGAATGAGTTGAAGAAGGTCGCTGAGGAAGTCAAAGTTGAAGCTGTTAAAGAGGAAGATGTGAAGGTAGAAAAAGTTGTTGTGAATGAAGAAGCTGTGAAAGAAGCTGTTACTGAAGAACAACAGTTTGTGAAGGTTGCTGGTGATGTTGGTGTTGATGCTGGTGATGAGAAGAAGAGTGAAGCTGATCAGAAGCAGACGGAAGCAAACACCAAGGTGCCAATCCCTGAGGTAAAAACTGATTCTGAAATCTTAAACAAAAATATTGAACAGTGCAAGAAATGCATGGAACCATGCAGTGCTTGTACTGAAAAAGACGAAAAGTTCAGAACAAGAGATCTAGAATTTAATAAAATCGAAGAAGTTTTCAAAAATAAATGCAAAGAAATGTTAGAAAACGAAAAGATTTTAAAAGATAATGATGAAAAACTTTTTGA
This sequence comes from Helianthus tuberosus, assembly GCA_030545235.1. NCBI lineage: Eukaryota > Viridiplantae > Streptophyta > Magnoliopsida > Asterales > Asteraceae > Helianthus > Helianthus tuberosus. The sequence continues at coordinate 216,860,599 of CM060411.1, read as the reverse complement.
AAAATGCAAGAATTTAGAAAAAGAAAATGAGATTTTGAAAGAAAAGGTTTCAAAAATGACAGAAGAATGTGTTCAAAAGGAAAATGCATGTCAAGAAATTAAAAAAAAATATGATTCAATAAAATTGGCTTATCACATTACTAAAAAGTCATATGAAGATGTGAAAGGTCAAATGAAACTTGTTCAATCGAGATTGAGATACTGTTCTGAAACAACTGATACGCTTAAGCGACAGTATGAAATAAAGCAATAAGTTGTAAATTCTTACATTGAGGATGTTGCTAAGCTAAAGCGTCAAATAGCTGATTTAGAACAGGATAACAACAAGTTAAAAAGTTATCATGCGTCATCATATGTGCTTGAACGTATTTTCAACATAAAACCGGATGATGATGATTCTGAGAAAAACAAGAAAGGTATTGGCTCAGAGTTTCATCAAGTTCCTCCACCGGAAAAGTTTGCATTTTATGATGATGAAAAGGTCGAAAAAGCTTTCAACATGGTAGATCAATTGCCAGATAACATTGACGTAACATATTCCAAATCTGATGATTCAAGTGATTCAGAGGTGGTAGGTAAGGTCGTTGAAAGTGTGTTGAAAGAAGAGTAGGTTGAAACAGGTAAATCTGAATCACATGATGGAAATGAAGGTAGTTTTCATGAAGAATATCTGAAAAACTCAAAATCTGAGAAAAATTTGAATGATGATTCAAAAGGATTGGTTTATACAATGATTGGATCGGACAAATTATTCTTAGATATTGTATTCCCGATTCAGAATGTGATTTTAGAAAAGATTGACAAAGTTTTCAAGATGGTTGAGATTGAAAAGTCTGAGATTTCAAAACTGGAAAATGTCACAAAACTTTTTATAACAAACCTGGTTTCAAGAAGAAAAACGTGAAGGCTGGTCTGGGTTATAAGAAGAAACAAAGTTGGAATAAAAATGAAAAACCAAATTATCATCAAAAGATGAACTTTGTTCACGGAACAAGTTCAGAAGAAGAGAAAGAATTTTCTCCAATATAGACGAAAGTCTAATGAAGAGTTCTATGCTCAAAAGAAAACGCAACAACAACAGGTCAAAGATGTGTCAAAGAGAACATGTTTCAAATGTGATCAAACAGGACATCTTGCTCGCAAGTGTCCAAATCTGAAACATGTTGATGTTGAGAAAAAGAAACATGTTAATGTTGAGACGAAAAAGAAGTTTGAAGATGTTAAGAAACAGAAATCTGAGGATGTGAAACAAAGGTCAACCAGATTTGATTCAAAACAAACTTGGAGGTACAACACAAACAAGTTTGCTTCGAATCAAACTTGGAAATCAAACCCGAATAGGTTCGATTCAAGACAGACCTGGAATTCTCACACACCCAGATTTAGAACAACACAAAGTTGGAAAACAAATGTCGACGCAACAAAACCACAACAATTTTGGAAACCAACTGTTGTTCAAAATCAAAATGTTCAAAAAGAGTCACATTTTTACAAAAGAGGGACTCCAAAAGGTCAAACATGGACAGTTAAGAAACAAATGACCTCGGTAAATAATGAAAAAGTTGAAGTCAAAATTGACGAAGTTTTTATACAAAATGACAAAGGTTTTCCGAAATTAAATGATGCATATTGTGTCGAAATGCCTAAGGTTCAACAAACATGGGCTAAATTGTTCAAGTAATTGAATACTTTGAATGTGCAGGTGCTTTCGAAGAAAAGTGAATGTCAACCAAAGGAGAGTCAAAGCAGCCTGGCACGAAAGGAGGAGGCTGCTTGTCCCTGCAATGGTTAAACAAGGAGTTTGTTTGATTTCTGTACATAAATAAACATTATTTCAAAACCCTAAAAATTGAAAAATTCAAAAACCAAAAATATGTTTTTATTTTCTCAAAATTTGAAAAATTCAAAAATATGTTTGTTTTTAAATTTGTCAAAATCAAAAATTTCAAAAATGTTGATTGAATACGCCGAAACCCTCACGGCTGAACAAACATGATTAACGGTTTTCAAACTGTCGAAAATCAATGGGTTGTAAATCATGGGGGTAATTACTATATTTTCTGCAATACAGAGCATGAAAAGCAGAAAATGGATGGCGAGACAAAGCTATCTACATCGGATTGTCAAATTTTCTTTAAATAGTTTTGAATTTTAGGGGGAGTAAGAAATTTTCAGAAAATCCAAAAACATTAGAAAATTTGAAAAAGCCAAAAACATGATAAAATTCAAAAAGAGTTTTGTGTAAAAAGAGGAAATGATAGTATATCAGTAGACAATCACAGTACGCTAAAGAAAAGGAAAGTTAAAATGTGATAAACGGTCTCACTGATGATATGCCAGTAGGTTTTTACACGCTTAGTAGATTGTTTTCGAGATATAAACCTAAATATCAATACTTACTTATCTCGTGGGGAACATCTTTCGGATATATGGGTAACCCCCGAAATCTTGTTTGAAGGGCTTTCTATTTCTGACATACTAGGTCTTTGTGCGTGATGATATCTGGGGTATTACACCGGGACTTCTGATTTTGTGGGAGCAATAGCCTAGTCCTCGTATAATACTCTGCACTGCTTTAATCATAAAGCCCACCCTCAGCATAAAAAATGATGAAACATTGAAAAATGCTAATCATGTGCTGTTGAAAAGAAGATCCCCAAGGGGGACTCACCTAAAGTCGAACCATCATCTCTCTGATTTTGCGGAAGCAATAGCCTGAGCTCTCATGGCCTCGCATTCACCCCTTACAGATATCATTAGTGTACATTCACCTGTAAGACTGAATATAGGAGTCTGGATACGGGAGTATATTCTGAGGTGGGACACGCGAATAAGTTAAGTCCTTAAAACACTAATCCGTATCTCGAACCAATTGAATTTTGTGTGAAAATTTAAGTGGATCAGTATACTGACAATCTAAGTGAATCGTTTAGAACTTAAAGTGTTTAAAGCTCAACGGTACTAGTGATTTGTCATAAACTGATATGATCCTCTGACACGAACTCAATCAAAAATATTGTCTGTAAATATTTCTTTACTGCTTTATGTTTCAGAAAAATACAAAAAAGATTTTGATTTCACTTTATTTTCGACAACCGATGTCTGAAAGCTGAGTTTCAAAATCTGAGTATGCTGATCGTGTTTCTGAAAAATAAACAAGTTCATAAGTTAAAACTTGTAGTTTTAACTAAAAAAATTAAAAACAGTTTGTGATATCTCCAAGGTCATTAATTTGGACTTGGATGATTTACTGTGAGGGATTTGGATGCTTAAATTGTTATAATCTAATGTAAAAGAGCCAGTTTCCAATCCTGTTCGCTTAAATACTGCCAAATCTATAAAGCATTTTGATAGGGGGAGATAGTTAAGTAATCCTGGATATATTCATATTATTATATTTAGAGCCAGGATCTTGATTTAGAAAGTTTAATAGAGCCAGGTTACAATTCCTGGACATTCGAAAATGCTTTCACTGTCAAAATATTTTAGCTTATGCTGAGAAAGCCAGGATTTTCAATTCTGGATGTTCATAATGTTGTTACTTATAAATGTTTGAGAATTGCAGATGTTGTACCAGACTACGATCCCGACAGCCGAGTCTAAGGGGGAATCTGAAGACGAGCTCAACGCAAGAGGGAGTGTGCATAGAGCCAGGTAACTATCCTAGAGGAGCTTGGAACCGGAAAGCCAGGTGTCGATCCCAAACGCACGGAAGCTTGACGAAAGGGGGAGCCTGAAGGAAGAGTCTAGTGAAAGGGGGAGCTAGAAGCTGAAGACAGATCCACCAGGATTCTGTTCAAGTAAGAAGGAGTCTGTGTTTGCTGAAGACGTCAAACCTTCAAGAAGACTCAGAGAGAGAGAGAGAGAGAAAGACAAGATGCTACGAGTTTGACTCAATGGTCGAGATTGACTGCGACAATATCCAAGGGGGAGTCTGTTAGTGCAGTATGTCTATCGCCTCCGTCAATCAAGATCGTAGCAGAAACCGAGTTAATTCTAGCTTTATATTGTAATATTAGATAGAAAAGGCAAGGTGGTAATATTGTAAATAAGAGGAAAGCTCTTATAAGCCTTGGCCTATAAATAGAGAACTTAGGGTTCTCATTTAGGACTTTTGCAACTTTTGGCATTTGGGAGACTTGGAGAGCTCTAGATCTAGAGAGAGAAAGTCTAGAGAGAGAAAGCTCCAAGGTGATTCATGTTTCTTGTACGTTTTCAGATCTATAAAAGAATCACCGATTATATTACGTTCTGGTGTGTTCGGTCACGTTCGTGTACGAATTGCGCACGTCACACGTTCGGTTCGCAATCGTTTCGGAGTCAAAACCGGTCCTAACACCATGTAAGGACTATAACGGACTATAACGCCCATGAATGATTATTTTGAAATATGTTGTCCATGTAAGAACTACATAGAAATATGACGTCCACTAAGGGATTTTTATTGAAATATAATGTCTACGAAGGGATTATTTTGAAATGTAATGTCCTCGAAGGGACTATGATAAACATACGTATATATAAAGTCTTATCAGGAGATGTAGGTCCACAAGGACTATGATGAAACAATATGTCTTCAAAGGACTTTAATAATCAGATGCCCATATAGGGACTTAAAGGGAAAATTGAAATATGATGGAAGGAGGGTTTTTCTAATGTCTTCCTTGCTTTATTCTGATTGTTTCTTCTTCTTTATTTATCTTGCACAGTAGCGACTCTGAAGATTTTGGTGAATAAAGTAAACATTTCAAATCAGAATCCGTTATAGAAATAGAATCCAAGGATTCAATGGTTAAAGAAATGACATGGATCACGGATTTGGTTTTGACTGGTATAGTCTGATGTCTGTCGTTAGTGACATGCAAAAACCTAATTAACCTAGGTAGCTAGGGTAAGCAGGGTATCGAATCCAGAGGAGTCTGTGGTTAATGCTAATTATTATTTGCTTGTAAATATTTGAATTACTTTGAGAACTTGCTAGAAAACTATAAATAATAACTTTGAGTTTGTAAAAACAATGATAAAAAAAATGTGGTCACTCCGGGATTCAGATTCTATAGTTACTAATAACCTAGTTCTGATTTTATTGGATGCTATTGATTGAATAGTAAATCTGTCACATCTAGCAATTACCTATGCAGTTCAAAATCTTAATATTAATTGATCAGAGAAATATTAAAACAAACATTCATAGGAATCATTCAATCAACAAATAATATAATCATGTAAATAGTCGGCTGTCACACAAATAATATAATCATGTAAATAGTCGGCTGTCACCCGACTACAAATCCAAATCTCAATACAAAACAGAAACTAGAATTAAAAGTGTCTCACAAGAATCATTCACACGAAGTGTCCACGAGAGATTTAGCCGCTTATGATACTCGTCCAATCCTCAATGGCTTGAAAGAATAAAAACAAGATTCATTCGGTGTTTGTGCGGATGATGATGTTGTTTTACCTTCTGGTCACGTGATGTGCCCCATTGTGTGGCGGCCCAATCAAAGAAATCCAAAAGTCCTTCATGTCGGCTCCATATGCATGTGTATATATAAAGGTTTTGAACCCCGTTTAATTCTCAATTCAAACAACACATGCGCTGACTTATCTCATTCCACCGTAGCCTACGGTTACATTCCGTAGGTTACGGTATCAACATTCTGTTTCTTTTGTAATTTCATGACCGTAGGCTACACTTACGTAACCGTAACCTATGGTTTTTGTTTGCTGCATGTGTTCCACTAATCGCCCAGGAGGTGATAGCCATTAGCTTAGATTCTCACAATTTCTATTAATACCTTAAACCCTTACATGTGCGCTGCTAAGTTCCGTCAACTGTAGCTTACGTTTTAGACCGTAGGCTTCAGACTTTTATATTTCTCGCAACTCCAAGCTACCATTTGGCCTGAAACCAATCCCGTTTAACATGATATCTCTTTAATAATCATCCGTGCTTGTTCCGTTTCGCTTCTAAGCACTTTTAATTTCGCCGAATTATGCCGATTAACCTGTAACACCACAAAAGCTCGTAGTTACGATATTCAATGAATATAATCGCATAAACCGCATTAAATCACACAATCTAATACACTTAAAGCTCATGTTTCACACTCCCCATCACATCCCCACACTTATCATTGATTGTCCTCAAGCAACCATTACAAACATTACTCACCATATTAACAAATCACTATTAAATCCTTTACCGAATCAACAATTTAAGGTCCCAAGTCATACCCATCCCATAGACTGACACAATCGAGATTGACAATCTGACAATTAAGTGATACACATTTAAAACAATTTAAGACTTGCCTAACTAAAACTAACATGCTTATGATACTACACACATGCCACACGCCCCTCACAATGATCACTCCTCTCGGTTTAATCAAGACTAGCGTGTAATGTGCTATTATATATTTCGCTCAAAACCAAATATGCTACCTTGCAATCATAAGCTTGTATAGCAATCATACCTCCACTGTATCAAATAACATAACACATATCAAAAGGACTTTTGGGTTTTGGGTTAAGGGTAAAGATAAGGAAATTTTTTTTGCATTTTATATTTATATGGCGAGCACAAATGAACATACCAAACCATGACAACTTATTCACCATAACTACTACTCTTGGGTTATTTTCGACCCATTTATTTAACACAAACATAACAATAATTTTTATTTTCTTTTTCTTTTTTTTTCTTTTTTTTTCAACAAATATTTAACACATAATTGTCATTCATGGTTGGTAATCAAACGGGTCAAACAAGGTGTAACAAACGAAAGGTATAAGGCTCAACATGGTTAACTAATGTGGGATGGATAAACAATCAACATACGAAACAATGAAGTGATCCTAATGCCTTTATCATCAATGTGTATACGCTAAACCACAGTCTCAGCACGTATCAAACCACACAAGTTCTAACACAAAGCAACATACGGCCTACACTCAACAATTGAACAGTTATTGAAATTCAACTAACAATCTAGTAGGCTCAAATATCTCACCGCACAAAAGGAAATTGGGTTGCCGACACGTAGCATGTGTAATTCCTAAAGCATGTTACCCCTAGTTGGGCATCTCTTCTCAACTATTTTTTTTAAAACTTGTCAGAAATACTCTCATGAAACTTAAAGGGACAACCATGTCTAGGGATCTAAGTTAGTTTAATATCAGCAAGAAACCCTTTAGCGATTGAAAACGTTGGTTTTCATGAAGTTCAAGTATACTTGAGACAAAAATTTTCAAAATTTTTCACAATTTTCAAAATTTTTCACAATTTCAACCCTTCCAAGCAATTGAGATCAACAATCTTACCAACCCTATCTCGAGTTACCGCATCCCCACACTTGGGATACATTGTCCCCAATGTATGGTGTAATTTATAATCTAAACTCGAGAGATACCACCTAACAAACCATGAACGGCTAACAACTAGACGACTCAACACAAAGAAACCACTCCCAATACAAGAACTTCACACCACCAAATACACGAAAACAAATAAAACACAGGATAGATAAACACATGCACCTGATCAAAACACAAGTGAGTGTTTGTAGTGGTGTAGCTGCTGTGATCGGACAGGGATGTAAACATCTCTTGGATTCTCTGGTATCTCATCGGGGATGTTGCCAAACATCCCCACACTTGATTCCTTGCATCCGCGGTGATTGAATCGTAGAAACCTGTCAAAACACAAACACACCAAAACGAACCAAACCAATGTACAATACTCTACATCCTCGGGCTGCCTCCCGAGAGCGCTAAGTTTAAAGGTCTTCAGCCAGACCGTACCTGATTAAGCTCATGGTGGTTCAAATGGCATCTCTCGTGCAAAGAACACTTGTGCTGGTGAATGGTTAGTATCCCACTGCCATCCTTCACTCCATATGGCATCCAAATGATCCGGGTTATCGAAATCTACCGACTGTAAGAATTCACCCTTAATTTTCCTTGTGGGCTTCTTCTTTTCCTTCAACTGTGAGAACTCACCCATATTCATCTCAAGTGGTCTCTTCTTGGATTTGTTTGCATCCTCTGGTGACTTCTTTTCTAACTTGACTGATCTCTTTTTGTTTCTCATCTTGAGCCACCACGGTGATTTGACCACTTTATCCTTCACGACCTTTTCATCCCTCGAACTGTCAATCATAGCAACACTCTCTTTTGGGCCATCCTCATTAATTGGAGAATGACACTTATTAGCAATATTAGAACAAGCATAAGTGCGAGACATAAATTTTAAGGAAAACTTATGTGACCCGAAGACCATATTTACCGTATTAGCATTGCAATCAATGATAGCCTTTGCGGTTTTCAAGAATGGCCGACCTAAGATAACTGGAGGTTGTCCTTCAACATTGGATGGCGTGTGGTCCAGAACTAGGAAATCTTCGGGGTAATAACAATCTCCTACTCTTACAACAATTCCTCTCAACATCCCCCTAGATGGTTTCCTTGACCTATCTGCAAGCACAATCGTGGTGTCCACCTTTTCAAGCTCACCAAAATCGTATTCATCAAACACTCGACCCGCCAATATGCTTATGCTTTCCCCATGATCCATCAATGCCCTATCAGTCTTGAACTCACCCAACTGGACTTGGATCATAGGCCCATTCTCCTTTTCATCTTCAACACTTGCAACCAAACGGATTGCACCACTGGTTATATTTAAACGGACGGGTGAATCATTATCATCAACTATTACCTGTGCAGGAGTTACTGCCTCTACATCTGATTCTTCAATACAAACCTCATCTTGGGAATCCGCGATTGACTCAAATATTTGAGATTGTGAGTCCACTTGATTGTTGCTTCCTAACCTCTCGGACTCTCTTTTAACCCGCTCATTGCATAGTGCATTTATTAATTCACCTTGCTTGACTATATCTTCATAAATATGATATATATCAGGGATGTCTTGGGCATAACTTGATGAGTCATATTCATTAAATATTCTGATTTTCTATTACAACCCCAATCTGGCTTATACCGGTGACCATCATCCATCTCATAACCACTGTACTCCCAATTTGGATCATGATGGTAATCCATTTCATCGATCTCTTCTTGATATCTATCTTGATAAGAATAACCCTGGTAACCCACATCTTCTTGTCTTTGCATGCGTTGGGACCATACCCACTCATCAAATTCAGCCTTACTCTCAAACATTGGGCATATGAATGCCCAATGTCCTTGGCACCCACACCTTGTGCATGAAACATATTCTTTATATTCACAGCTCATATTTCCTGCACAAGTAGCAAACGAAAAGCAGTACCGAACAAAAAGAAAACAAAGACAAAAGTGAAAGAAAAAAAACAAACTAACTAGAAAAGGCAATTACTTTTTAGATTTGTAGTTTTTATGTAAAACGAAAGCAAACAACCAAAACTAAACTAAACTAGCACTAAGCGCACGACTCCCCAGCAACGGCGCCATTTTGATGTCTGTCGTTAGTGACATGCAAAAACCTAATTAACCTAGGTAGCTAGGGTAAGCAGGGTATCGAATCCAGAGGAGTTTGTGGTTAATGCTAATTATTATTTGCTTGTAAATATTTGAATTACTTTGAGAACTTGCTAGAAAACTATAAACAATAACTTTGAGTTTGTAAAAACAATGATAAAAAAAACGTGGTCACTCCGGGATTCAGATTCTATAGTTACTAATAACCTAGTTCTGATTTTATTGGATGCTATTGATTGAATAGTAAATCTGTCACATCTACCAATTACCTATGCAGTTCAAAATCTTAATATTAATTGATCAGAGAAATATTAAAACAAACATTCATAGGAATCATTCAATGAACAAAAGCATAATTGGATTCAAAACATAATTATAACTCTGACTGTCACTCAGGATTTGTCTGTCACACAAATAATATAATCATGTAAATAGTCGGCTGTCACCCGACTACAAGTCCAAATCTCAATACAAAACAGAAACTAGAATTAAAAGTGTCTCACAAGAATCATTCACCCGAAGTGTCCACGAGAGATTTATCCGCTCATGATACTCGTCCAATCGTCAATGGCTTGAAAGAATAAAAACATGATTCATTCGGTGTTTGTGCGGATGATGAATAATCGATGATGATGTTGTTTTACCTTCTGGTCACGTGATGTGCCCCATTGTGTGGCTGCCCAATCAAAGAAATCCGAAAGTCCTTCATGTCGGCTCCATATGCATGTGTATATATAAAGGTTTTGAACCCCGTTTAATTCTCAATTCAAACAACACATGCGCTGACTTATCTCATTCCACCGTAGCCTACGGTTACATTCCGTAGGTTACGGTATGAACATTCTGTTTCTTTTGTAATTTCATGACCGTAGGCTACACTTACGTAACCGTAACCTACGGTTTTTGATTGCTGCATGTGTTCCACTAATCGCCCAGGAGGTGATAGCCAGTAGCTTAGATTTTCACAATTTCTATTAATACCTTAAACCCTTACATGTGCGCTGCTAAGTTCCGTCAACTGTAGCTTACGTTTTAGACCGTAGGCTTCAGACTTTTATATTTCTCGCAACTCCAAGCTACCATTTGGCCCGAAATCGATCCCGTTTAACATGATATCTCTTTAATAATCATCCATGCGTGTTCCGTTTCGCTTCTAAGCACTTTTAATTTCGCCGAATTATGCCGATTAACCTGTAACACCACAAAAGCTCGTAGTAACTATATTCAATGAATATAATCGCATAAACCACATTAAATCACACAATCTAATACACTTAAAGCTCATGTTTCACACTCCCCATCATAGTCCAAGTCTGGAATTTCAAAACTCGGAGATAGGAAATAGGGATTAATAGCATCCACATGTATCATCTTCAATATGGGAGCCTCAGGGACCTTTTGGTATGGACTCCGAAGTCTGGTCAAGAGTTTAATTAGGTTTGATTTTGGGAATAGGTTCATAAAGGTCTTTCCTTCAACTGGTTGCACGCTCATCCTTGCCGTGGTACGAAGCTTGGTATTTCTAGGCTTTAGGGTTGGAGAATTTCCATTGACAGCTTCTGTGCTTGGCGACATATTCAAAATACATAAAATCGAAAGCAATGTTTACTTAATAGGGATGCGAGCATTCCTATGTTAAGTCTAAACTCGGAAGTCTAAGGAATATGCTACTGTGTCATTTGAGATTAAACACTAAAGGCTAGTGTTTAATTCACTCAAACGTTGGCTCTGATACCAACCTGTCACACCCCGATATTTCCACATATTACCGGTGGGCCCGGTGGGGAGTATCGTGACGTTGTTGATATCATTATAGTCAAATAATCACAGTTTAATGCACAACGGAAGTCTTGGAAGAAAAATATTAATACAAACCGAAACACAAAGTATAAGTAAATATTATACAATCGGTTATAAGTGGATCCACAGGCGGATCTAAAACAGGAAACAAATTTATTGTTCAACAGACTTTAAGCTCTAAGAACTTGCAAGATTCTTTAATTAGTGCTCAGGAGCTTCCAGCCCATTACGCGTAGTACCTGCCACTTAGTCTTTTGAAAAATACGTCAGTTTACACTGGTAAATACAATTAACCGAGTCTTTTGAAAACATTTATGAAAATTGATTTAAATGCACAAGGCACAAATGTTCTTTTATAACTTGGGACAATTATATAAAATAATCTTGTATGTAGATTCACATGTTTGTCGTTCATTCAGAGCCTGGGATAGAAGAGCCGGGACAGATTAATAGACACACCACTAGTGAGATACCGTTTTACATACGCAACTGTCAGGTGTATGCCAACACCCCATGCTTAAGTCGTGGCCATTTCAAATGAATGAGCCGAGGATATCCAGGACACGGTCATATTAACCCCCAAAGTCTTTGCATCAAACAAAACAGATTAAAATGGGTTATCTCAATGATTTAACCACTAACCGATTAAATATTCAATACCCGACCAAGCGGTAATAATTTACCGTATCCCAAGCCCGTATAAGGGAAAATAAGTTAAAAGTATTTACCGGAGCTTAGAAATGTAATTTAATCTCAACCGTATATTCTATTCAGCAAGTGTAGGTAGCTTTTACTGGCCTTCTAATCTGGAACGAATGTTTTATTATCCTATTAGATTTCCTGACGGGTCTTATTTAAGTTGTAACTTAGACCGGTTAGTTTTAAAGAAAAGTTTACGACACGAAACGCTAGATTAAGCGATGACCGGATTGGAATGTAATTTAGACCCAACAAGTATGAATACTTGTATAAAATGGGTAAACTAAATACATTCTGGATTTTGAAGTGAAGATGATAAGGTTTGACCCGTTTCGGCTAATTTATGTAAACTAGTTACATAAACCGTACCGAACGCGTATATGCATAACGGGTAATCGGATGAGTCATGTACAAGTTCCATAAGTCATTATGCTTAAAATATATCATGATATCAGTAGGATATCAACAATTATGCCCCAAATGAATTTAAAACCAATATAAGCCCTGTAAGCATACTTTGGTCATTTTAAAGTGTATAAAATAGATTTAATAGCAAACTGAGGTTCTGGTCTAAAATATTCAGTAAAAGTATTTATTTTATCAAGTTACATCAGTAAGATATCATACATATGTGAGGTTTACCATTTATGGCCAAACTATGCACCGTAGGGGCATTTTGGTCATTTCGCATATGCTTTTAGGGTCAAATTTGGAAGTCGGAGTTCAAGACTTATACTTACTGTGAAAGTATTAAAATTTATTTATAAAATCAGTAGGTAACAAGTCTTAGGCGTTAAATATGGTTTTAAACCATGCTATGCGCCTAATTAGCGTAAAAGTCGGTAATTGACGATATTCGGGATGTTTAGTAAATTCCGAGATTTTGATCAGCCTCTATTGTTTAAAATATTTTATTTAACATATAACATCAGTAGGAAAAGGTTTGGTATACAAATCATATGTTAAACTCATTTTATTAACAAAAAGGGTATTATCGTCATTTACCGATTTATACAAAAACTCTATGTTATGGTCAGTATAAATTTGGCAAAAATTTCCAAAAATCCCTAAAAATTATATCACATCTGTAGGTAATAAGTTTGGTGCCAAGAATTGGGTTCAAATATGATTTATGCTAAAAATGCAATTTAATTAACAAAAAGTTTTGTTTTACGATATCTTGCATAACTTTTATTTGAGACCAGAAACTGAAGTAAAACTTCTTGGACATACTTATAATTCAGTAATAAAGCTTTTTGTCCTCTCACATTTTCAAAAATCTCATTTTTATATCATAAGGGCATAATAGTCAACACTTTTAAGCAAATAACGGACCATGCAGATAATTCAGATTTCTGTGGGACCATGTAGTATAACCTCAGAGGGTTATACTAACATATAATATGGTCACAAAGGAACCCTAAGGCATAACTAAACTTAGCTAATTCCGGTCAGAACTGAAAGTCAAAGCAAAAGTCTACTTTTGCGACTTTCGGTTGCGAACCGAGCCTAATACTCAGAATTGTCGGGTTGAAAATGCTTAAACATGTTCTTATATTATTTACCAAGTTATTTAAGTGATAAAATGTATTTTATAGCTTCTGCATTGTCAGTTATGAATTTTATTTAAAAACTGACCCGTTTGACTTTTGTTTTAATTACTTTGACCCGACAATTAACTAAGTAAACGTGATAATTAGGAGGTGCCCTTTTGAGGGTTTAATACCTACCTAATTACGATCACGTAGCCATGTTCGTTGCGGACAATGGCTTGACCGTTTATGGTCTAGCTAAAAGTCAAAGAGTTTATCGTAAACGCTTGACTTTTCGGCTTGTTAAGCCAAATAAAATGAATTAGTCACGAAAGGACACTTACATAAGGTCCTATGGACTGACTATAACTCAGAGGAGGTTCCAAATGTTCAGGATCCTCAGATTTGATAGAGATAGCAAGAAATCAAGAATAGGTGTGAATGAAAATGTTCAATGAACACTTCTATATATAGTGATTGAGGATTGCTAGGATGTTGACAAGTGTTTGAGAGGGATAACAAGATCATAACAGGTGTAATACAGGTTTTAAAAATCAGTGAACACCCATAGATTGCTAGAAAATGGTTTTAGAAATCAAGATTTATGAACAAGGAAGAAGAACCCACAGCTGTATACACCAATCTGTCAAAATGAGGCCGTCGCCGCACGCGACGGCAACAGGGGGGGGGGGGTTGGTCGCGCGACGCCACCACACCAAACTCCAACAAACAAGTTTTAAACTTGTCACTTTCAGTCCCTGTACCTTCTAATGCAATGTATCTTTCATTTTTGGCACTTTTAACCCTTCTAGTTCGTTTGTAGATGATCTAGAGAGTATAACCAAACCCCGTTAGGTCCGGTTTCGTTAAACGATTACCGAAAACACTAGTTTCTGCTCGTTGACACTTTTAACCCTTTAATTTGCGAACTTGTGCATTTTAACGCGAAATGGCATAAAATCCTTTCAAGATTAATAAGAAGCATTCCCAAAAGTAAAATGGGATATTTCGACACTCCAGTTTGCTTAAATGGTCGCTCAAAAGTGTAGTTTTAGAAGTTGACGCTTTTGGTCCTTCTAACGCGTAAACTTGCGCGTATTATCGTTTAATAGCATCAAAGCCCTATGTAAACCATATTAGGCATTCTAGAGTGTATTATCAAACATCACGAGGCTTCGGGTTCGTTAAAAGGTCATTCAGAGGTATAATTAAACATATTGACGCTTTTAACCCCTTTAACTTGCAAAGTTGCGCGTAACGTCACTTATTGGCACAAAAACCATAGATGGCCAATATTAGCTATTCCTGAGAGTATATTCAATATCATGAAGCTCTCGGTTTGTAAAAAGGCCACTCAGAGATAAGAATTTACATGTTGACACTTTTAATACTTCGACACGCAAACTTCCAAATAATTACGCAAACGGCTCCTCTTGACCAACAAGTGGCTTATTTGTGAATATGAATATCATGTATTGTTATTCAGAGGATTAGTTTAAGCATGTTAACACTTATAGTCCTTTCGCATTCAATTTTTTTGATTTTTCGCAAAATTAGTCCCTCATAGTCAACGTTTGACTTTATTAGGGTTTAGTATACGTGTCAACACATCATTGGGCGTGATTTTACGAGGTGTTACAGGTACTATAGTATAACATACCTTAAGCATATCGCGAAGTTGAAAACTTGAAAGTTGAGCGTTAAAGTTTTAGTGGACAAATATATTGGCAATCACATAGACCAGTCTGAATAAGTTCATGTTGAAAAATATTCCTTGGTCTGCCTGAGAATGATTTTGATCCCATTGCAATTGTAATTGTATATTAGTTTCTTTGTTGATTTGTGTTTCAATTTATATTCTTATATTTAAAAATTAAAAAACATATATAGAAATTTAAAAAAATCCAAAAATAGAGTGTTTTTTGTTTAATTAAAAATTATTAACCGTTCTTGAAGATTTCATTGATCATTAAAAATTGAGAGAATTCTGAATTGTGAAATCCGAGTACAAGTGCTTGGATGTACCAAGTGTTCATGTGGTACTTTCCTCTGTTGCATAGAAATGTTTGCTTATGAATTTCTAAGCATGTGCATAATTTAATTTTAATCAAGTAATAGGAGTTGATGAATATCGAGATGTTGTTGGTTATTGATAAAGCATGAAGCATCACAACAACAAGATGTACCTGAGTCAGAAGAACCAGATACGAGTCATCATTTGACAGTGATAGTACATTTGAAGAGGTATCTATGAACCTGCTTGAAAGAGAAAAGAGTTGACGAGAGTCCTCTCGCATTCTTTTTAAGCAAGATATTCAAGCAAAAGCTGATGATGTTCAAGAAGAACAAAAGACCCAAGTTTGAAGATGAAGAGATGAAGTATCTTCCCACAAAGATATGATAAAGACAACATAAACCTAGGGGGATATTGTAAGGCCATAAAATTAAGTAGGTTTACGCTTGTCTTCATCAAACACACTTATAGGTTATTTGGACTTTGTTCTCTAGTGAGCTTGGGTTAGGCCATGTGGGCCGAGTTATTAGTGGACCCTATATGTCACACCCCGACCGCGTTAAAAACAACAAAACTGCGGCGGAAACATCGGGGAGTATCGCAACAGAATCATTGTCACAACACATGGATTGAAGTTTCGTTTTAATGAATTAAGTTATGTACATTGTCTTGAAATTTAAAAACAAAACACAAACATATTGTTTTTAATTGTTATTAAGTCACTAAGGCCTCGTCCATTCCTAAGTGAGCAAGAATCGTAATCATCAAACATCAGCACCTGAAACATATGTGAAAATAAAGTCAGCAAAGAAATGCCGGTGAGCACATAGGTTTTGTGAGTGTGTCAGATTCATGGCTTGTATACGTATTGCAATACCTCGTACGACTACAAGAGTCGATAATTGAAAACCTTGTTTTGAAAAGTGTTTTGTATTGCAATATGATTAACCAACTAAAACAAGTTGGTTATAGTTTATAAAACCTTGTTGCCATGAATCTTGACTAAAACCCTTGTTTTCGTAAACCAATAGTAAATCGTCCTTGTAGAAAACTTGTATGGTTTATATTATTTAGTAAACATCGTTGTGCATCATCGTTTGAAAGCATTCGTCCAAGTGAACTAAATAACGCCACGGAATGTAATATGATAAAAGCACTTATATATAAGAAGTACCAGATGCGTATCTACCATGCTTTTATCACATTACACCCGTCCCATTATCTAATCACATACCAAAACCAATCGTTCAATTGTACTTGTTTTCAAATCGTTTGTGTTATCATAACCAATCGTTCAAATCATTCAACTCGTTCATGTTATATACCATCGTTCAAGCGTTCTTGTTATAAACCATCATTCAATCGTTCAAATTGTTCAAATCGTTCAAATCATTCATGTTTTAATTGTGAAAACTAACTTTTGGTCGTCTCGTTGAACACATTCAAACCTGTGTGACTCGTCCATCGTTAATCGTATTAACAAACCACCAAAGGGTTAGTTAACATTCATCAGGTTCTGTCGTTACCCACATTACCCCCATAACCATGGTGATAGTCCGATAACGGGATTTGTCAGATCCTATGGTACCATAACATACTACTGCTTGGCTTAATCATAGTTAATGAATGTCATTCAATGTATTTCGACCAACGCCCCAACAAGTTCGTTCATATTATTGAAATCGTTGTGTTTAATATAAACCATAGTATTTGTTTTGAAAACTCGAAAATCGTTTAGCACATATGAATCACCCCAAAACAATTGAAAAAAGTAATATAGGGGAACTATGTACTCACTTGAGATTTGCTAAGTATCCTTGATTAAGTGAACTAACAAGCTCGGACAATCAAGGAATTCAAGTGGTACCTAGTAATCGGATCACTATGTTAATAAATCGACACCTAAACCGGGAGATCAGGTAGAATGAGGTCTCGTAAACCAAATGAGGATTGGAACTCATATGATATGGTTTAAACAAGTATACATTCTAAATTGAAACCTATCCTAAGTGCTTATGACCCGTTAAGGTAGTCTACGCTACTTTAACACGTCATTTGCGCAAAAGCGCATACGAACAGCCTAACTAGTCCTATAACAAGTATTATATGCCCTAACATGTTTAATATTGTTGCATAATCAGTTTAAGTGTCAAAATTTAAGTTACATATGCTTAAATTCAAATTATGCATAAAAGGGTATTTTGGACATTTTCCTAAGGCATATAAACTACCTATCATACAACTAATCAAACAAAGTGACCATAAGGTATAACCTCGGAAGGTTATTCCCTATACAACTATGGTCACAAAATATGTTTGGTCGGATCCTAATGATCGACCAATCGTGCCGGGTTCGAAAGTCTAAGCGGTTGTCAAGACCGCTTGACTTACGACCCTATATAAGCACTAGAATAAAAGTGGCAAGTTAAACATGTTAAAACATGTTTAACTAAGTTAGAAAACTGTTTTGATATCAAAACAAAGTGTTTTAATACCCGAAAATAGTTTCGTCGCAAAATGCACATAATCGTGCATTTTGACCGAAACTTTAACTCGTCACTTCGACTAATCAACGTGGTAATCAGTAGGTATAGTCTCAAGGGACTATAACCATCGTGATTACGCTCACGTTGCAAAGTTCAAACGAACTTTGTATTGACCAAATCATGGTCAAAGTTGAAAGTCAAACACTGTTTGACTTTCTTGCTTGAAATAACTAAACAAGCACGGAACAACACTTACAAGAGTCCTATGCTTGGAAAGAGAACTAAGAAAACTCAGATTTGGAGCCTCCAACCAAGTGTGGTAGCCCCAATAGAGCAGAAGAAGAAGAAGAAGAAGAAGAAGAAGAAGAAGAAGAAGAAGAAGAAGAAGAAGAAGAAGAAGAAGAAGAAGAAGAAGAAGAAGAAGAAGAAAAGAGCAAATGAGCAGGTTTGAAGTGTTGAAACTCTTGCTATTTATAGGAAATCAAGCACCTTTAAGATCATTACATGTGTAAATGAGTTGATCAAGGCATGATCTTGACCCTACACTTGTTAAACACCGATTAGGGGACTTGATGAACACACAAACCAGCCCACAAGTTGCAAAAACAAGGATTAAAACAGGTTGCAACAGCTAGGTTTGCAGATTCTGGATTCTGATGTGCTGGCTAAAGCTTACGGACTGTAAGAAACATCCCATACGGTCCATATGGGACCTGCAGACCAGACACTTTTGTAAAATGACAGTTTTAGTCCCTGTGCGTGTTTCGTCGCGTTTCGACACTTCTAACACCCGTCAAGCCCATTTTCAAGTTCCATGATGAAGTTAAAGTATATTTAACTTGAATTATGCTCAAAAATGTCACGGATGTCAGTTCGTTTGGCTGTACGGTTGCGTTTTTTGGTTAATTACGATGGAAATCGTAACGGACGTGAAAACGACCCAAATTGCGAAACGAATGAAGTTTTTGCATTCCCATCACTAGAATACAATATTTTATTTATTCAAAAACTTTTTGGATTTCCGGATATGGTCAGAACGCAAGATATGCACGTATATACATACTTTCGCAGTTTTGACGCTTTTAGTCCCTACGATCAAATAAGCGTATTTTCGCATACCGAACCCCTCAAAACTTATTTCTAAGCTATGTAAAGGGTATTTAAGGTATATTTTTCTTATGATCATGTTCCGGAGTGTTCGTTGCTATACGATTTGGCAGACTTTTGCAGTTTGTCACAAATAGTCCATGTGATCGAATAAACTTGTTTTTGACACACCAAACCCTTCAAAACTTATTTCTAAGTTATGTAAAGGTTATTTAAGGTATGTTAAGCATATGTCATTATTCTGGAGTGTTTGTCGCGTTAAACTGATTTCATTTACGTAACAGTTTGCGTATAACTTTCCAGAAAGCGATTAAAAGCTTGAAATCGAACAAAAATTGAATCGTGAAATTGTCAAACACAAATACACAAATATTGAGACCAAAACACATTGTTTCATTGATAATTGATATCGTACAGTGTTTATAGAGCACAATTGTCACACTATATAATGTTATGTTTAGTTCATTATTAGGGTTAAGCTTTATTAAGATATTAGAGAGAGCTAAAGAGGCGAATTAGAGTTGTTGATTGTTCTAGCTTTCATTGATACATTGTACAAGACAAACCTAGAGTTTGTGTGCAATTTATAATAACAATCAATTTCTTATTCTTGTTCTACACTTTTTTAGTTTTCCGCACTTTGATTGTGTTTTTGATAACCGATTGAAAGGTATTGGAAGGTGATTAAGGGTTAAGAGAGGTGGAAAATGGACTATAACCTGTAGGCTGGAAACAACCAGATCCAGATCAACCTCTCTCGCGCGTTACAGGGGATGACCTGGTATCTCCCGCGTGGTGCTACAGAGTACATTCTGAAAATGTTTTATTTTGTTCACTTTTGGCCCTTATACTTTGTAATTATGTTATTTTATGCCGTAAACTTGTATTTTAGCCCGTTTTTAGGTATTCAAAGTGTATCAAGGTATGGTATGAGTGTGATGGATGTATGATTAACATTACCAAGTATTTCGAGTCTTGGTTTTTGCGTATGAACATGTGTTCAACGATTGATTGTGTATAACTTATGTATGTAACATGATTATGTATAAAAATGAATTTTCATTATGATCAAAGTCTCGGATTACAATATTGGAAACGAAATACAAATACGAACCGATTACTAGTTTCTAAAAATAGAAATACGAATACAAATTTCCAAATAAGGAAAGTACAGAAATGCGAAGCGTTACAATATGTGGGGAAAATCTCAAACGATCGGAATATGTTCCATCTTCTTCTCTTTGCTTTGCTTCTCCACAATATGGGCCAAGAAGACCACACGTTCTTTTTGAAGGTACTTTTGGGCTTGAATGCATGACATCAACTTAAGCCCTTTTGAAAGTGTCTTACCAAAGATATGAAGAACTTTGCCATCAGCGGGGGGAATACAAATATGTTTTTCGAAACAAACGATCTCAGCACGGTGATTGGATAGCCAGGCCATGCCAATGATCACATCAAAACTACCCAACTTCATTGAATGAGCTAAATAAAGAAGTCGTGTTCGCTCAAACTGAGGGTACACCCATGAATAACGGAGTCTATGATAACGGGTTTTCCGTCTACAATCTCCAATGTAAATGAATCGGATCAGCTCTCTCGAGGAGTACCAAGAATAGACTCGAATTCAAAAGATACAAAAATCTTATCTGCTCTCATATCAAATAGTATAAATGCACAATGACCATTAATTAGAAATGTACCATTCACCACCTTGTTGTAACCTGTTACGTGGTTTGGATTGATGTTAAAGACTCTGCCCCTAGCAACTTGAATTTCTTGGTTGACTGGATTGGGTTGAGATTGGGTGTTGATTATGTTGACCAGTCTTGGGCATGTGGTTCAAAAATAAGTGGGGTCTCCACAGGTAAAACATGGCATGCTTTTGGCACCATAGGGTAGTTGGGTTGGTAGTAGGGCTGAATCATGGTTTGGAGAGGTGGTTGGACGAGAGGTGGAGCCATGATTTGTGGTGGCTAGTAGAAATGTTGAGCCGCGTTTTAGGCGTTAGGCTGGGTTCGGGTTTGGTCCAGTGCTTGTCTTTGGGTGGTGCAACATGTAATGATCAGATGACCAAAATATCCACAACTTGTGAAGTGTTGACAAGGAGTATAAGCATGGTGATGATCGTGACAGCGGTTGCATTGGGGAAGTGGGCCAGTGTAAGGTTTTTTGTTTGGGTGAACAGTGGTTGCAACTTCGTTTATTGGGATGGCCTGTATGGGAGGACTGGGTGTAGTTACCACATAGTTTTTGTTGTTACCTTTTAGTTTCTTGTTGCTGAAATGAGAGGACGACTCGGTTTTGTTTTTTTTTGGTCCTCCGACCGGAGCTTTATCTGAATTACCATTGTACCCTTTTTTCTTTAGATCTCTCGAGTTAACATGGTTGTCGGTGAGTTGACCATCAAGTCTAATCGCAGCTTCAAGGGTGACAGGGTTACAACTAATCACTGGGTCTTAGATTATCACCGAAAGACCCCCGATGTACCTCTCGATATGTTTGGGAAGATGTGTGGCTTGGTAGGGGACCAATTGTCAAAGCTCTTGGAAATGCTTGTTGTAAGCTAAATTCTTTCCACTATCCTTCTTCAAGTTCCAGAACGTGTCTTCCAATTCTTGATTTCATTACACGGGCAAAACTATTGGGTCATGATTTCCTTAAGTTGTTCCCAAGTCAAGGCTACTGCCGCTTTGTCACCACGCATGTTCTTCTCACCGTTCCACCAAGTTAGAGCTTGACCTAACAGTCGACCAATGACGTAACGGACTTTGCGATCACTGGGACAGTCACAGTTTAGAAAAGAGCTTTCCGACTCCTCGAACCAACGTAGAAAAGCAGTAGCACCCTCTGTGCCTTCATATCTGGGAGGGTTACATGATTTGAAGTGTTCGAAGGATCACTTGGAAGGTTTTGGTTTCGACTCCTATTTTATGTATCCTTTGATGATTTCCTTACTTTGTGCTTTTTAAGAGATTATCTTAGTTATAGTGGCAATTATTCGATCATCTTCAATACATTTGACCTCACCCTGATCAAACTCACTTTTTCTTAACAACCAAAATGAAATTAAAAGATAAGCAGGTAGCTGATAAAAGGGTGATGGTATCTTGACATCCCCAAAATTTTTGTACATCCATCAATACGAAACGTATAGCTCAATACGCTTCCTATAGGGTTTAAACGCATTAAATGTGACACCAATAGGAATCGTATAGGACAATACGCTTCCTATTGGTATGATATACCTACTCTCTGACATGTAGGTAGTTCAGAACTGAAAAGGTCTGAAAATGAACCCAATAGGAAGCGTATGAGGCAATATGATTCCCATAGTTCTAAAAGGTATGGGAGTCGTATAGGAAGCGTATAGGGCAGTAGGGGAAGTCAGTAAAGTATAGAAAGCATATAGGACAATACGGTTCCCCTGTCACTTAAGTATAGGAAGCGGATAGGGCAATACGGTTTCCTAGATCCCTTAATTTGTTACCAAGCTTATCCCTATATACATATACACCTATCTAGGCTTGTTCAAATTGTTCGACGTTCGATCGAAAAATGTTCTGCATTTGCTTGTTCGATTCATCTCAATTGAAAAAAGCGCTCAGTTCGGATTGGTTAGGTTTTAAACGAACCGAGCATGAGCAAAGGTCCGCTAAGTTCGGTTCAAATCGGTTGGCTCGAATTATCTTTTAATATATATATATATATATATATATTAATAAAATAACTAGAGACACACATTAATAGTGTTTGGTTCAAAATCAAACTAGAGCGCATTTAATTATATAATTGAAGGTCGATACCAATAGTCCATTGCCGAATAATCCAGAGTAATTTTATCAAAATGTTAAAACACCAAAATGCGAAACGTCGATATCGAGTGTCAACCCGTCATTCAATTTAGAAGTACATAATACTAATTAAAACCCTGCAACAACCATTATAATTTGAATTCTCCGTCGCCAAGACGCCAACTCCCTATGGTTTTGCTTCAATCGGTTCATACGTATTCAAACTTCTCATAGATCAAAGGTCTGCTTCAATCAATCAACAATTCATCTTTCCGCTCAAATGACCTCTGTAGCACCTGTCGAGTGATTTTTCTATTCCTTGTTACATGTGTTCTAATTGGACGAAAACTTAGGGATAAAAACTGCACTTTACTCTAAAAAACAACGCCGTCGTCACTTTTCTATTTGTTATACGACACTCGATACTCGATCGACGGTTCGTTCGAAAAATACTCGGATCAAAAGGCGCTCGTTCGACTTTGGCTCGGTTGAAAAAACGCTCAGTTCGAGTTCGGTTCGTCTCGTCTCGTGAACAACCCTACACCTATCCACAAGGATACATGGACAAAAATACAAGAATATATATCTGATGTGCACAAAGTGGTCTAATTAAACTAACTAATTTTAACCGTAAACTAAACACTCTAAGTTTTAAATCTATAACTAAGACTCTCTAAAAGCTAGACCACACAACCGGAAAGTGTACCGATTAATGTGGTATAGCTTAATAAGTCTGAGTATCGAACCCACGAGACTCCTAAGAAACCATCTTCTTGATAGGATTTTGCGTAACCATGATGAGCAGATGCGGCTTCTGACACTGCCGGATGCATGATAATATGGTGTGGCTGATGACTGTGTAAAACATTTGAGGTTTTGCTAAAAAAATTTGACTCACGAGAATATATATTTAAAAAGGTGACAAAAAGAGAATGTACTCACATTGTTTACTTAGGTAAAACTAAAGCTTCCTGGTGTATCTTTTGGTTATTATCTATTAAAATTAAACAATGCACACGTGTTATTAAAATACCCCAAATCTTATTAACCATACAACTCGAGACAAAACTCCAATGACTGAGTCAGGCAGAGCCTTGACATGCATTACGGAGTCCTAGATCAATCGGGTGTAACACGAGACAGAACTCCAATGACTGAGTCAGGCAGAGCCTAGACATGCGTTACAGAGCCCTAGATTGATCGTGTAGGGTAACAGGCAGGGTTATAATACTTACAATGAGGCAGAGCTTCGTTTTTTAGGGGTATTATATCCCGAGTATTTTAGCCCACTAGTGATCAGAGAAAAAGAAAAGAATTGAACGTTGAGAAATGAGGCCGAAGCCTCTATTTATGGAGTATGGTGGCTCGCGGCCCGCGTAAACATCTTTTAACTCTCTCGCGGCCCACAAGGAGAGTAGGTTAGGCTCTAGCCTTGTCCGGTCATCACACTAGCCTCGACACATGTTAGGACACGTGGCGCAAAACCTTGTCCAGCAAACAAAGTCAGTCGCCCCGCGATAGTAATGGCTAAGGGAGTCGCGCCCCGCGAGCGGCTCCCAGATTTTGTTTTTCTTGATTTTTATAAATATGAGGGTATTTCGGGCT
This sequence comes from Helianthus tuberosus, assembly GCA_030545235.1. Lineage (NCBI taxonomy): Eukaryota > Viridiplantae > Streptophyta > Magnoliopsida > Asterales > Asteraceae > Helianthus > Helianthus tuberosus. The sequence continues at coordinate 216,836,073 of CM060411.1, read as the reverse complement.
TGTTTCTCGCTTACAGGTTATATTAGGAGCGTTTAGGGGGGTCCAAGTATGTTTTAGGAGGGTTGTTATATCCTCCCCACTTTGTTTTAGATCTCGTCCTCGAGGTCTACTGGAACAGGTGTGGGTATTTCTTCTGCATCTTTGACTCGAGTTCCCAAGTGTACTCTGGTCCTCTCTTGGAATCCCATTTCACTTTGACCAGAACTAGTCTCCTGTGTTTGAGATTCTTGATCTTTCTATCTTCAATCTGAATAGGTTTCTCGATAAACTTAAGTTTCTCATTTACCTCTATGTCCTTAAGAGGTATCACTAATGACTCGTCTGCTAAGCATTTTTTGAGATTGCAAACATGAAACACATCATGTATTCCTGCCATTTCCTCTGGCAGTTGTAGCTGATAGGCTACGGGTCCTATTCTTTTAATAATTTCAAAAGGTACAACATACCTGGGGCTCAGCTTTCCTCTTTTAATGAATCTGACTACTCCTTTCCATGGAGAGACTTTTAACAATACTTTATCTGCTACTTGAAATTCCAAGGGTTTTCGTCTGTTATCTGCATAACTCTTTTGACGATCTCGTGCTACTTTTAGTCTTTCCTTGACTTGAATTATCTTATTTGTTGTTTCTTGCACTATCTCTGGTCCAAATAATTGTTTTTCTCCAATTTCTGCCCAACAGACTGGAGTTCGGCACTTTCGTCCATAAAGTGCTTCAAATGGTGCAGCATTAATGCTAGTATGATAGCTGTTATTGTAGGAAAATGTGACAACCCTCATAATTACAGGTATCCGTACAATTAATTAATGTTAATTGCGTGCTTAATGACTGTTCTTAATTACAACTGATGACGTAAACTGCTTTCTGATTTCTTTATCATACATACATATGCATCACATTTCATACTGTCACTCCATTCATTACATACAAACTTTAGTGACATACTTGATGCACAAAGCACAGCTAGCACAATGAGCGGATAACTCAGAAATATACTGACAGTGCCAGTACATAGACAGATAGTGTTTTGAGACCCAGTATGGGCCAGGGACAAGGTACTACACCAGTATGGTGTGTGGGGAAGTGAGGACCATAAAACTGCGTCACTAGGTGATAGTTTGAGTGCCGGAAAGTGCCTAAAACACACTTTAAGTGTAGAATTCTGCATTTTCAGCAAAAATTCAGCATTTTAACATACTAGTATTATGCAGAAAATTGACTAAATGGTCCTGAATGCTTTCCTAAGTGTTGGGAATTGAAAGTGCTACATAAAGTTACATAAAAGACACTATTCGGAATAACTTAGCACTTTAACGGAACGGTATCTAACCGAACAACCGGACATTACCCGAAACACAAAAATATTGTTAAAAGCATTGTTTTATTTTTCTGAGCTAGCTATGGTTCCCGAGCACTCTAACATATTACATAATGTGCCATACACTTAAAACACTAGACTTCTCACTTAACCTCCAATTATTATTCACTCTACCATCAAAGTTACACATAACCCCCCTTTCATTCCTACGGTTATGGGATGGCCCCACCTCAATCTTATAAGATTTCTTTTCTTGATTCACCTTGATCTCTTTCTTGATTCTATGAGATCTTGCTAGATATTGTAGGATTTATGAAGATCTTGTAATATAAAATAAATCTACTTATCATTAAATTTTGCAATTAACCCCCCCCCCCCCCCATGTATATTTACGGTCCAAAGGACCCACCCCCATGCCCCCAAGATTTTATCTCATATTTTGCTTGCTTAAATGACCAAAATATTGTAGGATGAAGATTATAAGTATGGTGGTTTAGATCTTCATCATATCTTTTATATCTCACACCTTACTTCACCACCCCACTCCCTCATTCTCACTCTCTCCCTCTCAGCTCACTACACAACCGCCACCACCACCACCTTACAACCCTCATCTTTCCATTTTCATGCTTGTTTCAAATATTAGAAGGTGTCTCTTGGAGCTTGGAGCTTGAAGAACTTGAAAGAGCCTTCATCCTTTGCTTTCATTCACCATTTTCTTCATCATTTTCTCTTGAGATCTTCCATAGCTTTAAGCTAGTTGTAAGACCTCTTTGAACTCTTGCTTACTTCTATTTTGAGTAGTTAAAAGATATAGTATGTTGAAATTTACAAGAACACTAAAAGGTTTAAACAAGAAACATGAACATAAAGCTTTACATAAAGATGAAACATAATGAAATATTGTTAGTAGGATGTTGTTGTGATTATCTTGTTGATTTCTTATTGATTCTTGGTTATGTGATGTTAATCACCATATGAAACTTGTTAAATGATGTTTAGAGACATGATTTAACAAGATTAGGAGGTGATTATGTGTTACATAAAATAATCATCTTCTAATAAAAATATGAACTTGATAATAATAAGATTTTCTTGAAAAGAAATAAATAAAGTGAGTTGGTAATCATGTAGATCCGAGATTTACAAGAGACTTTTCTAAGCGAACCAAGTTCAAGAGTCGGTTTTAAAAAGATCATGACTTTTACATACACTTACCCTATTTTTTTTTTAAATCAAATAAGTGTAAGAGTGCTAGTAAATCAACAAGATTTGGCAAATAAATATTTTTGTAAAATAAGTTCACAAGTTGTGAACATCTAGAAATCCCGAGAATGAGCTTTTAACAAAAGTAAACACACTTCGGAAGGTAACTAAGGCCACTAAACGTTTTACCAAATTACTACGCGTATTTGTGAAATATCAAGTTCATGATTAATATGTAACGCATATAGTTTTTGCTCTTGGTGATGTAAAGCTGTTTAAAGATTGATTGTGATGGTTATTGTGATCATTTCGAAAAGAAAATGATATGCTTATTAGCATGGACACCTCCATTTACAAAGGAAACTATGACGAAATTTTCTAAAAATTCCAACACTTAGAAAATATTTTCTAAACAAGTGTTGCAAGTACGTTTTGAACTATGTTTTCCAATATAAACTTCGCCATAGATGTTGTACGAAAATTACAAGTATCGGAGGTTGAGTTTTTATAAATAGAAACGGATAAATGTATATTTAGAAGATATATTTCACATTAAAAACACTTGGCTGAATATTTGAATATGTTGTGGAATAGTTATAGTATTTTAGGGTAAAATAATATAACTTGGTAATTACCGAGAACTTACATTTCCAAAATAATACCAAAAATCACACGGAATAAATATTTAAGTTACACACTTGATACGATGAAATCGAACGGTAGAACATAACTTACAAAACATTCCGAAGAATACCGTTAACTATATTTTTGGTGAATATTGTTTTGGACAAGGAGAAAATATATTATTTTTTGGAGATAAAAATATATTTTCTTGGGTTTATTTAGAGGATATATGGTTTTTGGGAAAAATATATATTTTCGGGAGATACCGTATTTTTGGACAAGATAAGTTTATATATTTTCTAAATGAGATTTGAAAATATATTGTTTTGGAGATATATATGGGATACTTATTAAGAAAATACGTACAAACCGGAATACGACGCCAATACATTGCAAGATATACCAATACAAGAATACGAATACACAAGTATGAGATACTCCCATCCTTGGGAAGGAAATACGAATAGCAATACTTGAGAAGAATTATTACAAAAATATTGAAGACACTTTGAAACGTAACTCAAAAACGTAAATATAAAGGCAAGGCACGCCCCGTTCGTCTAATAGACCCTAGTACATTGTAGGAGTCGTATTTGCTGAGGAGACTTGAGTTACGAGCACAGAAGACGCAAAACAGTGAGTTCATGTCCCCCTTTTCTTTTAACTGTTTTCAGTTTTATACTTCGGGGGTGAAATACATGTTACAATTGTTTACAGACATTTTATACATGGTATGGTTAGCTTAAGGAGGGTTACTACTTAGATCATGTGAGTGGTGGGTACGACACTTAAGGCCATTAATCCTCGTTGTAGGACCGAGGGACATGAGTGATAGATCTATTCGGGTGTAGCGAGCCCCACTCCTGAGTCCGCTGAGTGGACCATGAGGTGACTATGTCTTACCGATGAAATCTGCTAGGTTTGAGTCTTCCTGCATCACTTCACACATATCAATGGCCTTGCAAACCATTGGTGATCTCTTTTTCCTTATTGCTACATACCAGGGACTTAAATACATACTTACAACATTACAAAGGTTTATACATACACACAAAGGAACACATGAACTCGCTCAACTTTTGTTGATGTTTTTCAAACTACATGTATTTCAGGGAATTTATAAGTGGATCTGGCGGGCGTTGGAAGTTTTTATGCTGCGTTAAGAATAAAGCTGTCATCCATGGTCTTTGATTTGGTCAATGTGTCTTATTCCTGGACGAGACACGTCATCCAAACCTTGGTGTTATTCAATATCTTTTGACGAGTCCTTAATGAACTCATAAACAATTTGTACGGTTTGTAAAACTTGAATTTGAAGTCTGCAAGGTTGTTATGTTTTAAACTTATTTCATGGATGACAAATCTATGGTTTTATCATATAGTTGATGTTATGATTGAATGCAATGATATTAAAGAAGTCACACCATAATCACGCTTCCGCAAAAGTCAGGGTGTGACAGAAAATTCTATTAATGGTAAATGGTCGTCCCAATTTCCTCCGAAATCAATTACACAGGCTCTAAGCATATCTTCCATTGTCTGAATTGTCCTTTCGCTTTGTCCGTCTATTTGAGGATGATAAGTTGTGCTTAGATTTAACCTGGTTCCCATTGCTTTTTGGAAACTTGTCAAAAATGAGAAGTAAAATGGCTATCTCTATCAGATAAAATAGATAAAGGAATTCCATGTAATGAAACTATTTCATTTACATATAGCTTGGCTAACTGTTCCATACTGAAAGTTTCCTTCATTGGTAAGAAATGAGCAGATTTGGTTAATCTGTCAACAATCACCTAAATTGTATCATTACCTTTTCGTGTCTTGGGTAATTTGGTAACAAAGTCCATTGTTATCAATTCCCATTTCCATATTGGCATTTCTAATTGTTGCAATAATCCTGAGGGTTTCTGATGCTCAGCTTTAACTTGTGAACATGTTAGACATTTAGCAACATAGTTTGCTATATCCTTTTTCATTCCTATCCACAGAAATTCTTTCTTAGATCTTGATACATCTTATCACTTCCGGGATGTATAGTATACTTAGACTTATGAGCTTCTTCTAGAATTCTATGGCGTAGGTTTCCTTATTTAGGTATCCAGATCCTTTTCTTATGGAACTTCCAAATTCCACCTGTTCCTTGTTCTAACTCCTTAATCATTCCTTTTAAACCTTCAACATCGTCCTTGAATGCTGTTTCCAGTACCTCTCTAATTTGATCATTTAAATCTACTTGTAGATTTAACCTGAGGTACTCGTTTTGGCTTTTCATGATACTTACGACTTAAAGCACCAGCTACTATATTAGCTTTCCCAGCATGGTACTGAATATCACAATCATAATCACTAAGAACTTCCATCCAGCGTCTCTGTCTCATATTTAATTCTTTTTGCCTAAAAATATACCTTAAACTCTTATGATCTGTGAAGACAACGAATTTATTTCCATATAAATAGTGTCTCCAAATCTTAAGGGTAAAAACTATTGCTCCTAACTCTAGATCATGGGTTGTGTAATTTTCTTCATGTTTCTTAAGTTTTCTAGAGGCATAAGCTATAACCTGTTGACGTTGCATCAACACATATCCATATCCTAACTTAGACGCATTACAATAGACTTTAAAGTCTTCAGTTCCTTCTGGTAATGCGAGTATGGGTGCGTTGGTTAACCTTTCCTTAAGAATTCTAAAGGCTTGTTCCTGCTTTGGTCCCCATTCAAACTTAACTAATTTGAATGTCAGTTTGGTTGGAATGGCTATTCTAGAGAAATCTCGGATAAACCGTCTATAATATCTTGCCAGTCCAAGAAAACTTCTTACTTCTGTTGGCGACTCAAGGACTTTCCACTCAGTAATCGCCTTGATCTTTGTGGGATCCACATGAATTCCTTCATGATTAACCAGATGTCCAAGGAATTGCATTCTTGTAACCAAAATTCACATTTTGAGAATTTAGCATAAAGCTTCTCTTTTTCTCAATAATGTCAGAAGTGTATGTAGATGCGCTGCATGTTCCTCTTTACTCTTAGAGTAAATTAGAATATCATCTATAAAAACAATTATGAATTTATCCAGGTATGGTTTACATATCCTGTTCATCATGTCCATAAATGCAGCTGGGGCATTGCTTAAACCAAATGGCATGACGGTAAATTCATAATGACCGTACCTTGTTCTGAAAGCAGTTTCAGGAATGTCCTCTTCCTGTACTTTCAGTTGATGATATCCTAAGCGTAAGTCGATCTTAGAAAATAATCAAGCTCCTTGAAGTTGATCGAACAGATCATCGATTCTCGGTAGTGGGTACCGATTCTTAATCGTAACCTTGTTCAATTCTCGGTAATCAACGCACATACGCATCGATCCGTCTTTCTTCTTAACAAACAACACCGGTGCTCCCTACGGTGATGAACTTGATTGTATAAAACCTTTGTCAAGAAGTTCGTCCAATTGTTTCTTCATTTCCTGCATCTCCGTTGGTGCTAATCGATATGGTGCTTTGGCAATCGGTGCCGTTCCTGGTATTAGGTGAATCCTAAATTCAACCTCTCTATCAGGCGGTAATCCAGGTAACTCTTCTGGAAAGACATCTGAGAATTTGGATATCACAGGGATATCTTTTAATTCTTTTCCTTTAGTATTGATGATTACAGAAATCATATATACTATTCCTCATTTCCTTTCATAACTTGCAGCTTTCATCACAGAGATGAATTTTGTCGATTTGGTTGGCTTATATCCTTTAATTGTGATCTTTTCACCCCTTGGTGTATTTACTTGTACTGACTTTTGATCACATAAAATACTGGCACGATTGGAAACCAACCAATCCATTCCTAATACAACATCGAATCCGGATAGATTCATTAGATAAAGGTTAGCAAAGAAATGATGGTTCAGGATTTCTATTCTTACTTCCTGCAAGATCTCACTAATCTTAATGGATTCTCCGTTTGCTGTCTCTACCAAACAATCTTGTTGAAGTTTGGTTAAGGGTTGGTTGAGAAGTTTGTAGAAAGAAATATTGATAAAACTCTGGTTTGTACCAGAGTCAAATAATACATTGGCAAATATATTATTAACTAAGAATGTACCGGCAATCACATCTTCAGTTGTTAGAACGAATGCTCTGGCATTCTTCTTGGGTCCTTCAGCTGTCTTAGCTTTGCTGGTTGTTGCTAGAGCTAGTTTTGGACAGTTCGGTCTGATGTGCCCAGTTTCTTCACAATTGAAGCGTATCCTATTTCTAAGTTTCTTCCTGCAGTCTTCTTCCTTGTCTCTAGACATTTTGCAAAAGTTGCAGTATACGGAGCATCTTCCAGAGCGCTTTCTTTTGCCATACTTACAGTAGGGTGTAGAGGAAGAACCTGTACCTGTTTTGGTCAAAAATTACCAAAGCAATTAAGTGATCAAATTTGTTTGTGAGGTAGTGTGCTAGCAATGCTTGTGAAAAATATGTTGGTTTGTTCGTTTGCAAAAACAGTTTCAGGATATAGTCTCAGGATATGAAATTATATCAACAATCAAACAATGAGCTGAAAAAGTAAAAATGGACACATGATATACAAGGAAAGCCCTTGATCAATCTAGATCTTCGGCATAAAACCTCAGGAGCTGACAATCGTCGGCTGCCTTGTTCTTCTTATTACTTGAATGTTCAGGATACAGTGTAGAATAAGGCTCAGATCGATGCTAAGTGGTACAATGATTGTAAGTGTTGAGTGTTAGTGCGTGATTGCAAGAAAAAGAAGTATGAGTTTGAGAGCAGAGAGTGAAGTGTGTGTTCCTACGATCTGGCCTTCTATTTATAGTTATAAATAATAAACAAATTCTCCTATAAACTAGGGATGCTTCGGAATATTCCCTTTTGAACGTTAGAGACCTTTTCTTCCGTCTTCAATGTCCATTTCCCAACTGATTAGAGCGAGTCTTCAGGAGAATGAGTCCACATGAACGTTATGATCCTGCAGCCGTGACCTGCAAGTGAATAATTAGTAACTGCCAGGATACTGCATCAGGATGTTACCAATATCCTGATCCGGTATCCTGACCACAATTAGAAATAATAAAGTCAGGATATAATTCCAGGATATGGGCTCAGAAAAGCACCGATAACAATTGTCCCCAAAATATATCGGTTAGAATTCCTAAATTCAAACGGATATATTTTAAACTCTACGCGTCGACCAAGGCAACTAAATTGATATGACGGTTGATGTGACAATGTGCAACTTCCCATGCGAAAATCACTCAATACCCCCTATCTTTGGTCTATATCTTCTCAACTTCTTTAGATACTCATCACCATAATCCGAGAACATTCAGGTATTATCTCTTACTCTTCTTCTCTGTTTTCTCTGTAATACCCCATCGTTCCCTCATGGCCAGTCGAACATGATCACACACAGCCGACTCCATTCCGACCTTTGAAGACTAACTCCTCCTCAAGGAACCTGAAAAAGAAATCTGTTCCTTCGACAATGCTGACATTGCCGCCTTAAAAGCCTCTGGTACTTTTCCCGCCGGAGCGATCATACGACCGTTTGACCGGAACATCCGATCGGACGTGTCTTCCGACGAGTGGGTCTGTTTCTTGGCTTATCCCTTTTCCATAGGGCTCCGGTATCCTTTTCCTGGGTTTATTTCCCGTTTCTTCGATCTTACTGGCCTCAGTTTTGCCCAAACCATGTCTATGGTTTGGCGAGTTTTGGTGGTACTGGACCAAATCAAATCTCGTCACATTCCCGATCTCTGCATCGAGGATCTTCCTATTGCATACCGTCTTCGGTCCCATGGCAACAGCAGTTTCCTACTTTTTTCAACTTCAAAAAGCCCCCCTCATCCTCAAAGCAACTAAAAACGAGGATGAGTGGAAACGAAAGTTCTTTTTTGTCAAAAGAGATTCCATCGACAAGGGTGTTGACCTTCCGGTGAAGTGGTTGACCTCCGGTAGGATCTAGGGTTTTAGGCATATCTCTAAATATATCCTGTTACTACATCCTGAACTAATATTTTCATTTTTCGTGCAGCAAACTTTAAAGAACTAGCCCATCTGAGTGCAGAATTAGAGCAAAGAATCAAAGCCATCAACCAACTCCTGGAGAGCGAGAGAACCTTTTACCTGTCCTTTGCAAGTTCAAGCCAGAAGTCAAGTTCCGATATGTTTGGTGAGCACATTCATGCTAATCATTTCTGTATACATTTAAACTAATTATGATATTAAAATATTCAAGAGTTTAGAATTTTTTCCCTTTCATGCAGCACCAGCCAAGATCCCTGAAGTCTTCGATCTTGAAGAATTGGACAGTTACTCTGGTCCTGTCCAAGTCAAGAAAGAGCCAAGCCTCAAAGTTGCCACTTCATCTAAGCCTACCAGTTCCAAGGCTACTGCTATCCCTAAACCCTCTCTGGCTACCAAGACCCGTGCTTCCAGTGCCCGAAAGAGGAAGGAAATAGATTCTCCTGCCACCCCCGAGACATTTCCTTACGAGAATCATGGATTTGTTGAAGCCATCGGATTCATGACTTCCTTTCTCAACCAGGTAAAAATCCTTATCCTGAATCCTGCACATATATGTTGAACTAATCTCCTGATTAGTTTATACATACTAATACCTGTGTTTTTTATTGTAGGGCCTTGAGCGTGCGATGCAATTGTACGAGGAAGCTTGTGGGGTTAACAAGATGCTGGAGGCCAAGCTGAAGAAGGCCGAAGTCACAACATTATGAAGACAAATTCAAGGCGATGACCCAGGAGCATCAAGCTACTATGAAGATGGCTACCCATGAAGCTCAGGCAAAGCTCGACGCCATTCAGGTCCAGCATGAGTAGGATATGGCTTCTTATAGGGAGGGCCTCAAGAGCTCCGTCGTCATTTCTCTCCTTCACGCTAGGTTGAAGATGGCTTATGAAGCCAAGGTTGCAGGCTTTGAATGCCCAACTTGGACCATCGGAGCCTGGGAGACGAAATTGAAGGACCTTTGTGGCGCTCCTGTGGAATATCCTGTGAAGCCTACGGTTGGAGAGTCTTCTAAGGCAGCTGAGATGGCGGTTGATGCTGGTGGCGATACTGACAAGGATGCTGGGGCGGATCTTGGACAGGATGTTGGTGGACATGCTGATGTTGTGGTCGAAAATGCTGCTGCTTGAAAGCAGCGAAGTGGGCGATGATGGATATTGATGCCTAGGCCGGAGCCCACTTTTTTAAATTTGATGGTCTATAATCATTGAACAATTTACCTTTCCTGCATTTACTTTTTCTGCATTTAGATACAATATGATGACCAAAGGTGGAGGGATCCTGAGTTTCAGGACGAAGCCCTTGGTCATCAACGTTAATATGCTTTTGAACAATCAACAGTTGAAGGTGGAGGGATCCTGTGTTTTCAGGACGAAGCCTTCAACTGTTTAGGTAAATATACTTAAAAACTAGTTGTACTTTTGGTGGATGGGTCTCGTTTTGAGATGAAGCCAATAGTACAACCTTTTGGAATGTTAATAATAAACTAACTTTCTAGCCTTATCCATGGTTGTTATACATTTACTTTTGAAAGCTACACTTGGTGTATTTCATTCTCATAAATTATTTCTTTTCTGCTTCAAAAGCTGTGTTCTGAATATTCTGACCAAATATCATGGTCAGGATACTGATATTATGCTTAGTACCTTTAAAAACGTTCCATTAAAATTTTATTAAACATGACTTCAAAAACTTAGGTCATTTAGATAAGGCCTTTAAAACTTGAAAAGGAGAAACCATACCAGAAACACTTAGGGAATAGATCCCATTTCCATCCTTCGAACCATTTGCAATATTTCCATCATGGATGTCCCCTGTCAGGAACACTTAGGTAATTGACCTTAATTTCATTCCTCGAACCATTTGCAATGTATCCAAGATGGATGTCCCCTGTTTGTGTAGGGAATTGCATCAGTACACAACATACTTGAGTGCTTAGTAACTTTTTTATCCAGCAAAGAATGCGTGTAAACACAATCACAATTGATGTCACATTCGTAAACAACTTTAGTGTTACTGGGGATAAACCCTAAGTATCCTGGAGGTAGATCCTTAACATTCTGGGGATAAACCCTTAATATCCTGGGGATAAACCCTTGTTTTCGTGCGCTACAGGCGGGAGTGTACAAACTCCAAGACTTAGAAAGGTGAATACCTTTAAACCTTAGAGAGTATGAAAATACCCTTTCATGAGAGAGGGTGATCAGTCCTCATGTACCTTTAGGATCCAGGATATAGCCAATAATAACGAAATTGTCAGCCACCTTTACATGAACTAGTCCCGCTATCTTGAACTATTCCTGGATAACTTGCGCTCCAGGCGGGGTGATTAAACCCAATTCGAGAGAAAGGTGAATACCTTTAAACCTTTGAAGGGATTAGAATCCCTTAAACGTGAGAGAGGGGGCCAATCCTCTAATCTTTTGATTTATCTTGAGTATATATCCTGGAGTAACATCCCAAAGTATATTCTGCAAAACACCGTTAAACTAAGGTGGGTGTTAGCTTGGCTAACACCCCTCCGATGCTTATGTCAGTATTGGGTTTCAAAGAATAATAAATTAAATAAACATAACAAGAAGAAATAGAATCCATAGCATTATGAGTTAGAAATTAAATTCTAAACTCATTTGAAATAGGCTTTAAGGTGCATAGCATTCTAGGATCTTGGTAACATATCTCCTTCCATATTCTTGAGTCCATATGCTCCTTTCCCAGATTCTGATTCAATTTCATAGGGTCCTTCCCATTTTGGAGCTGATTTTCCATCGGCAGGGTTGGTTGTATTCTGGAAAGCTTTCCTCAACACCCAATCTCCAACTTGAAATCTTCTAGTCCTTAAATTCTTGTAATACGATTTGGATATCCTCTTTTGATATGCTGCCATCCTTAGCTTTGCTGCATCTCTTGTTTCATCAACAGTATCCAACTCTTGACATAAGGCTTCAGGATTTGTCTCAGGATCCCGGAGGCTTGATTTGGCTGTAGGTATCACCATCTCTGTCGGGATCACTGCTTCTGCCCCAAACACCAAAGAAAATGGGGTTTGCCTAGTAGCATTCTTTACAGTTGTCCTATCAGCCCATAGGACAAATGGTAGTTCTTCTGCCCATCTTCCTTTTTTAGCACCTAACCTCTTCTTTAAGTTGTTGACAATTATCTTGTTCGAGGATTCTGCCTGTCCATTTGCTTAAGGATGTACTGGAGTTGATGTGATCATCTTGATTCCCCAACTTTTGCAAAAATCAGTAGTTCTTTTGCTAATGAACTGAGAGCCATTATCACAAATTATCTCAGCTGGTACCCTAAACCTTGTTAGGATATTCCTCTTTATGAAAGATACCAATTCTTGATCCCTGACTTGGACAAAGGCTTCGGCTTCAACCCACTTGGAGAAATAATCTGTCATTGCTAGCATAAAAACTTTTCCTCCTGGAGCTTTTGGGAGTTTCCCCACTATATCCATTCCCCTTTTCATGAATGGCCAAGGGGACACGATAGGATATAGTGGCTCAGGAGGCTGATGTAGTATATTGTTGTGCCTTTGACATGCATCACATTTTCGAGCATATTCTGCAGCATCCTTTCTCATAGTCGGCCAATAGTATCCCGTTCTCAACACCTTTGAGAATAACGATCTGCCTCAAGTATGGTTGCCGCAGTCTCCCTCATGTATATCCTGAAGTACCTCCTTGGTTTCAGGATCCTCCAAGCACCTTCATCCTGAAAGCCTTAGGAATCTCATCCTTTGGGATGTCTCCTTCTTTGAGGTACTTTATAATTGGAGCCGCCCAGGATTCAGGATTCTTTTTAGGATATTCACCATCAGGATCCCGGACACTTGCTACCTCCTTATCCTGAGACTTGAAGAGTTCCATCGCAAGATACAGGATATGTAGTATTGGTATCTGAGTTCCTTCCGGTATCCTGACTGCAGATCCTAGATTTACCAGAGCATCTGCCTCAGCATTATCCTCTCTTGGTACCTGTTCAAGTGTAAAAACTCAGACATATATCCTGCTAATTTTTTGACAATTTCAAGATATTCGATTAACCTTTCACCTTTAACTGCATAGGATCCATTGAAATGGTTGGTGATCAACAAGGAATCAACATACACTTGCAAACATTTAATATTCATATTCCTAGCCAATTCTAATCCTGCAATCAGAGCTTCATATTCTGCTTCATTATTGGTAGCAGGAAATTCACATCTAATAGCCTGGGGTAATATGTCCCCCTGTGGCGATTTTAGTAGTATGCCTAATCCTACACCTCCTACATTAGATGCACCATTAGTATACAATGTCCAAGATTCTAAATTTTCACCTAGTTGTTGTACTTCTAGGTCTACTTCAATTTGAATGTCAGTACTGAAATCAGCCACAAAGTCTGCTAAAGCCTGAGACTTTGTAGCATTTCTAGGTTCATATACTAAATCATATGCACTTAACTTTATGGACCTTTTAGCCATCCTACCCGACATCTTAGGTTTCCTAAGAACATTTTTAACAGGATAATTAGTTTTAACATGAATCCCACGTGTCTCAAAATAATGTCTATGCTTAGTCGATGCCTTAACTAGGGCTAATATGAATTTTTCTAAATGTGAATATCTAGTTTCAGCATCTAACAAACTTTTACTGACATAATAAACATGATACTGCTGACCTTCATGAACCTTTACCAGAACGGCACTTACTACGCTCCCTGATACTGCAAGATACAGGGATAAAGGTTCACCATCCTCGGGCTTCATCAGCAGAGGTGCACTTGAAAGATACTGCTTTAATCCTTGTAGGGCAGCTTCATGTCTTTCTCCCCTTTCGAATTTTTTATTCTTCTTCAGGATATCATAGAATTCCTTTCATTTCTCTGAAGATCTTGATATGAACCTGTTTAGTGCCGCTACTCGTCCTGTTAACCTTTGCACATCTTTCATGTTGGATGGTGATTTGATATCTAGGATAGCTTTAATCTGTTCTGGACTTGCTTCTGTTCCCTCTTAGTCACCATATATCCTAGAAATTTTCATGCCCCCACTCTGAAATGGCACTTAGCATGATTCAGCTTCATGTTATATTGGTCCTGGATATTGAATACACATTCAAGATCCTGAAGATGATCCTCCGCCTTCTTGGACTTTACCACCATGTCATCAATGTACACCTCCATGGTGTCCCCCAGTTTGTCTTTGAACATCATATTTACCAGTCTCTAATACGTTGCACCTGCATTTTTCAAACCGAAAGGCATGACAGTATAACAATAAATAACTGTTGGTGTCATGAAAGTTGTATCTTCTTGATCGGTTGGCTCCATTTGAATTTGCTGGAATCCCGAGGACGCATCCATAAAGGTCAGCATTTCATGACCGTCAGTCGCATCTACCATCGAATCTATATTAGGCAAGGGAAATGGGTCTTTAGGACATGCTTTGTTGAGGTCTGTGTAATCTACACAAACTCTCCATTTCCCATTCTTCTTTTGAACCACGACCACGTTTGCTAGCCACTTGGGGAATTTGACTTCCCTAATCATTTTGGACTTCAACAATCTTTCAACCTCTTCCTGTATGATCGCGTTCCTTTCAGGAGTAAATTTCCTTCTCTTTTGCTGAACGGGTTTGAAAGACCTGTCAATCCCAAGCTTGTGAGTTATATTGTCTTTTGAAATACCTGTCATGTCCTCATGCTTCCATGCGAACATGGACATCCTGCATTTTAGAAAATTAGTAAGCTGATTCTCAATATCCTGAGGGATATTAGCTCTTACGAGCACCGAGATATCTGGGTTATCCTGATCCAGGATAATTTTCTTAACATCTTGCTCTGAGGCTTCCATGATATCCTGGGCTCGTATCTTTAATTGCTATCCTGCTTTGGACTTTGTTGAAGCCTTCATCGAGGAGGAATAACACTCCTTTGCCTCATGTTGATCGCTTTCCACTTTAACCACCCTCAAGGAGTAGGGATCTTGATGCACTGATGATTAGATGATGTGACAGCCTTCGTATCGTGAATCCATGGCCTGCCCAATATAATATTGTAACAGGACAGGAATCCATTACACAGAATCGTTGCATTGAATTCCTTCAACATATACAGGCAACTTTATTTCTCCCATAGTATTCTTTGCCTCTCCACTGAACCCTATAAGCACAGTGGATTTTGAAGTGATCTCCATCTGGGGGATGTTCATTCTCATCAGCATTTCCAGCTGGATAATGTTGACCGAGCTGTCGTTGTCCACCAGTATCCTGCGTACAAAATGATTAGTAATATTGTTATGGGCCATTTTCTGAGTATATATATATCCTGACTAATATCCTGCTTTTGATTGTTTACTTGTGATCAGGATACTGGATTAGGATATTGGTATCATCCTGGGCCATATCCGGGTGTTAACTAAATTAACCACGTGCAGGTTAGAGGCTGTGGGTTACTAACGGTCAGATGGACTTCTTCTCCTCAAGAATCGGGCGTATCTGTTATGTGAGAGACGTTGAACCCGAAAGACCAGGTCTACAACGTTCGAGTAGGGAATATTCGCCGGATCCCGGTTTATTAGGATAGTTTGTTGCATTTCTTTTACTCTAAATAGATGGGGGCGGATCAGATTAAGGCACGCAACTTTCACACACACTTTCGAACACTTTTGCTCTCTAGCTTTCAGCAGTCACTACACACAAACACTTGTAATCGAATTACATTGTAACACCTAGTTGATCCGCATCACATCCTGCACTGTATCCTGAGATTTAAAGCAATAGAAGAACAAGGCAGCTGCGATTGTCAGCTCCCGAGGTTTTGTGCCGGCGATCTAGATTGATCAAGGGCTTTCCTCGTACATCACGTGTCAAACTTTACTTTTTTGCTCATTGTTTGATCATAGATACAGCTCAATATCCTGAGCCGTATCCTAAAACTGTTTTTGCAATTAACTTGATTAACATATTTTCGACACTCATTTCTAGCACACTACCTCACTTAACTAATTTGATCACTTAATTTCTTCGGTAATTTTTTACCAAAACAAATATATAAAGTGATTACCAAACCATCGTGATGAGGATCCTGAATGCTATCCCGGCCATCGCTATCAAACGCTATCACTTTGTCAGTTGTAAGAGTTGTTATCCTGGTCGGCTTGTCTCCCCTTTCTGCCTTAGCCTCCTTGGCATGTCTTTTTGCTGCAGAGTAAGAGGTTCCACATATATCGGATCCTCCTAATATGAAGTTAATTATCTTGGCATTTGGAGGAGGTGATGCTGCTCGTTCAGGATCCTTCTCAGTATCCTTACCCTTATTCTTTTTTCTGCCCAGAAGATCTTTCAGGTATCCCTTGCTTAGCTAGTAGCTTATTTCCTTCCTCAGGGCTATGCAATCTTCCGTCACATGTCCAAAATCCTCATGGAAGGCACACCACTTGGATTTATCCTTCCAATCGGCCTTTTGCTGGTTCTTCCTTGGCCACCTCGCTTTATCTTCCAAACCCTGCATAGCATACATTAGTTCGGGTATATTAACAGAAAAAACAGTACTCTGACAATTCAGGATACTCTTCAGTAACCTCATCCTCAACAGCATTCACTTTCTTGTTGTCATTTCTGCCATACGTCCTAGAGCGGTATGGCTTGTATGAGGATTCTGACTTCCTATTTGTTGATTCGTATGTCGAGGATGAATTCATCCTCTCTTGCATTTTCTTGCCGTCTTCAAGTCTGATGTATCTCAGAGCCCTGTTTCGAGCTTCATTCAGGTTCCTGCAAGGATTCATCACAAGATCCTGATAAAATTGGGAATCCTTTTGCAATCCCATCTTGAATGCATGTACAGCTGTGGCAACGTCAAGGTGTGGGATATCCAAGGATTCCCTGCTAAATTTGTTTACGTAATCCCTTAGGGATTCTTGAGGAGCATGAGTTATCCTGTAGAGGTCACTGGTTAGTTTCTCAAAACTTCTATTGCAAGAAAATTGACTATTAAACAAATTAACCAAATGAGCAAATGATGAAATTGAATGAGATGGAACATTTTAGAGCCATTTTAAGGCTGGTCCAGTTAGAGTAGAGCCGAATCCCTTGCAGAGGCATGCTTCCTTGAGTTCTGGAGGAATATGGTTAATCTCCATCCTCTCCCTATACTGAGCAATATGTACCTCAGGATCCGTGGTCCCGTCAGAAAGCTTCATATTGGGAGTTTGAAATCTTTTTGGTATTTCGGCATCACATATAGGATATGCAAACCGGGATATCATGTGGCTGTCCTGGGATACTTCCGGTATAGGTTGCACAACCCCACGTACACTGGATATCATATCCTTCAGCTTCTGCAGCTCTCTAGAGAGTGCCGATGTCACACCTTTATCCTGCAAAGATCCAAGACACTGTTAGTAGCAAGGGTATTAACATTACTAGAAACATTACCAGTTTGAGGATTCTGGCCATATCCTGAAGCATATCCTGGTCCCCTGACAGTCGATATCCTGGCTGTTGAGGTTATTTCAGGAGTATTACCCTAGGAATGACTGGGCATAACAGTGCCCTGACTATCCTCAGTATACACTGCTGAACTAAAGTTCAGCGTTCTAGGATGCAAGGGAGTGACAGTATCCTCAGCAGATCTCCCTGAGACAACAGATCTGTGGACATTTTGAGCAGGAACAGTGTCTCGGGATGTGTGAGTCTCAACCCTCCTTAGAGGAGCCTGGGCCTGTGAAGGAGCTTGCATCTGTGGAGGTGGTGGTAGCACTGAACCGGGTATGGTAGAGGTGGTAGCAGGCATGGAAGAAGAGCTCATGTTTGATTTCGAGGCCATTGAAAATAGTTGTGCAAAAAGTTTTGAAAATAAGAAACCAAGTAGTGATTTTAACAAAGCTTTTACTAGAAATAGCACAACTTGCCCCACGGTGGGCGCCAAATTGTTTTGGTAAAAAATTACGAAAGCAATTAAGTGATCAAATTAGTTTGTGAGGTAGTGTGCTAGCAGTGCTTGTGAAAAATATGTTGGTATGTTCGTTTGCAAAAACAGTTTCAGGATATAGTCTCAGGATATGAAACTATATCAACAATCAAACAATGAGCTGAAAAAGCACAAATGGACACAGGATATATGAGGAAAGCCCTTGATCAATCTAGATCTCCAGCATAAAACCTTGGGAGCTGATAATCGTCGGCTGCCTTGTTCTTCTTATTACTTGAATGTTCAGGATACAGTGCAGGATAAGGCTCAGATCGATGCTAAGTGGTACAATGATTGTAAGTGTTGAGTGTTAGTGCGTGATTGCAAGAAAAAGAAGTATGAGTTCGAGAGCAGAGAGTGAAGTGTGTGTTCCTACGATCTGGCCTTCTTTTTATAGTTACAAATAATAAACAAATTCTCCTATAAACTAGGGATGCTCCGAAATATTCCCTTTTGAACGTTAGAGACCTATTCTTCCGTCTTCAACGTTCATTTCCCAACTGATTAGAGCTAGTCTTCAGGAGAATGAGTCCTCATAAACGTTATGATCGTGCAGCCATGACCTGCAAGTGAATAATTAGTAACTAACAGGATACTGCATCAGGATGTTACCAATATCCTGATCCGATATTCTGACCACAATCAGAAATAATAAAGTCAGGATATAATTCCAAGATATGGGCCCAGAAAACCACCCATAACAGTACCTTTCCCACCGTTGGAATTACCGTAGCGAAATTCCCGTGTAAGCTTTTGTGCTAGGTTCTTTCTCTGGTTTTCCTCTTGGGTGCGTACCAGTTTATCAGTCAGGGTATTGGCTAGTTCTACACTTTCTTCTATGGTTTGTGGTCTCGCTGCCTTGACTACGTGTCTAATCTCACTAATTAATCCCCAAACGTAACGAGAGATTAATACTGGTTCAGGTGAGGCTAAGGTTGGTATCACACCCTCAAAATCCACAAGCGGAGTAATACCGCGAGGCGTATGACTGACCAGGATCTTACCATCAGTCATACCGAACATTAAGTAAAGCAAAGTAAAACCATTGCAACAAAAACATTTAGCGTTCACAAAACCAAATTCCAAAACCAAGTTTAAGAGTTAGCGGAAGCATAAAGTCTAAAACCCATAAATAGTTTAAAACATAAAGTTTAATGTTAGGAACCCAACAGTAGGTTCCTTGCCACAACGTCCACTGCTCGTGCAAGCTCCATCCATGTACCTAACGACTTTGCAAAGCATGCGGTAGTGTGTCAACAAAAAGTTGGCGAGTTCACAGTTGGTTGTTCGTTTTAATGTTGTTCCAAAAGCCCAAAAGTTGTTAAGTTTCTTGTTCTTTATAAAAACGTGCCATGGGGAGCTACCCCACTATTTTAAACCACTACACCCGTTACCATATCGACTACTTACTGTAGTTATGTTTAGTACCCCATGTCAACGTCTATCATCATTGACTAAGTGCCCAAGTATATTAGTCCACGCCCGTCCTCTGCGGCACGGTGTAAGGCTTGTCAAATCTAATAGCGCTATTTAACTAATAACCCGTTCGCCATTGGCCCGACGAGTAAGTCGATACAAAATATGGATGACTTAAGATAGAGTTGTTGTCTAGTATGCTTAAGACATGTATTATAATGGTTGTTGCCCTTCCCAAGGAGGACAGAGGTACGTATTCTACCCAAGGAGAATACGCAGGTTGTATCCCACCTAAGGGGGATAGTTATTGTTTCTTAACCCATTCCCAAACCACCGGGAATCCCATGCTTTGACAAAAAGTGTGAACTCACCTTTGATTGCTCGGTTGGTCTCTTAAAATGGTTAACAGTCAAGGTAGGTCAATAACGTCCTAATATGATTACCATTTAGTTCATTAGTGTGTTCAAATAAGGCACAAAGCTTCTACACGTGTCTAACACGCACCATGCATTCACTTTGACAATTTACACACATATACATATTCCACATATAACTACTCATGATCAAAACACGCAAAGGTTCACATAACGCTTTCATTGAAAATTAACACGTTGGATCATTATCAGATAGCATAGACGACATTTAGATGCGCAAATGACAACTTATAGCGTTTCAGCTCTTACGTCCAGAACTGGGCTGTTTTCGGGTATTTTTATAAAATAGTTATCTTATTCCAAAAATTCTAAATAATTTACAGAACGTTCTAAACGGTCCACGTCACCTTGTGTAAAAAGCACAAGACCTAATTCATTACCGATTATTTAATAAAAATCATTTATTGGGCTACAGTCAGATTCGTCACTTTCTGACTGCAGTCCACGGAAAAATTCATTTAAAATTCATTGTCAGCCCGATTGATGAAATTCCAGTTGGAGATTTACAACAACATCATTGCCCAGCTACTATACCAAAATTGCAGCGTAACTCTATCCAAATTACAAGTTATAACAAAAAGCGTAACGTGAATTTTCTGCAGAAAAACGCAGCTTTTGCTGCTGTGAAAAACAGCTCTTTAAAAATAGCAAACGACCTCATAAAAATGTGATTCTAGTGCCATTTGAATCGTTTTTCTAAAACGTATGATTTAGACTTCAGAAAATCCGCTTTTCGATATAAAATGACCCATTTACAGCCAACTGAAGTTGGCTGTTTTCGTTAATCAGCATTCTGTTTTTCATTTAAACGATACCAAAACGCATGTAAATGATCATGACACTTCCTAATAACAACTAACAGCAGATTAACCATCAATTCCCTTTAGCACATCAAGAATCACACAACCCTAGATATAAGATATCATAATTATCGCAAAAACGCAGCCTAGATACTTCACATTATCTCAAGAATCGAAACCCTAATGAACCCATACATGTGATAATTAGTAATACAAATCATTATACTTAATTTTTAAGAACTCTAAACTAAAGTTTAACATTATAACCATCAAAATCATCAAGAATGTTTATAATCACAGCCATGTATACACATAAACACACCAAGAACCGTAATCTTAATCAAGAACCCTAACCTTGGAGCGGAGAGAAGGAACTAGCGAAGATGAGAGGTGCGAACAAGGAAGATTGCGAGGGGGGGTCTTCTTCTCCTGCCGTTGCGCAACCAAGGGGGGGGTAGGGTTTTGTTTTGTTTTTTTTCTCTCCATGCACATAACATACGTATAAAATTTAAACATAGAGGTGTTTGGGCTTAATGGGCTGCAAGGAACTAGAGGGTGCGGGTTGGGCTTATGTTTCGCACAAGGGGAATGGGGTAAGGGTTTGGGCCGGTTTGTTGCACAATGGGGAAGGTTTGGGTTTGGTTGGGTTTATAAAGTGGCGAAATGTATGAAGTGGCGGTTTGCGAGTTTCTAAAAAATAACTAATCAAGGTGTTTCGTGTCGCAATGTAACATACTACAATGTTTTCTTTCGCAAAACAACATATTACAATATTTCAGTTTCGGGTTTCGGTTTCACATAATTTACATCACACATTACTGTTTTGGTCAAAAATCACACAAGGATAATACAACCAAATCCGATTTTGTGAGGTGTGATGCTTGAATAAATGGGCGAATGTATGAACAATATATGAATGAAATGAATATGGGAGACAAGGATTTATATGAGGAAAAAACCCTTGATCAAGATATGATCTCCGGCATAAAAAACCTCAGGTGATGGAAACTACCGATCACCAACTATATTAAACAAGTAAAGGTTACAAAACGGGATGATAACAAGCTTGTTACAAGGATCACTAGTGTGCAAAAAGTGTGAAATCGCCAATAAGTTGCAGAGAGTTCTCGAGTAGTGTGTGTTTTCTAATTGTTCTTCCTAATCAAGCTTGTTATCCCCTTATAAAAATGGAAATAATATAGCTAACTAACAATCTGCAAATCATGCTAGCTTCCCACGACTTCCATAACGGTCATACAAGCCATGCACATGTAGAATAATGGAGCATATTCCCCTGGAATCTCGGCAAGACCAAGTCCCACTCGTACATTCCTGCAAAACAAATTCAAACATAATGGAAACAATTGTTAGTATAAGGATCATAATGAGGATCCTGGATCCTTAGTCCTGCAACGTCTTCTGAGGATCCTTAATTCAAAACTGAACTGAGGATCCATGATCCTGGCTGCACTTGAGGATCCGTGATCCTTAGTGTTTTGGTCAAAAAAATCTGATGAGGATATTGCAACCAAACTCTCTGTTACGGGGGTATGATGCTTGAAATGTAGAATAATGACAAGGATAATTTCAATGTAAATTGCACAAATGACACAAGGATTTATACGGGGAAAAAGCCCTTGATCAAGAGTTGATCTCCGGCACAAAAAACCCCGGGTGATGGAAACTACCGATCACCAAGCTCAAATAAATCAATAAGGTGCTGTTTGTTTTTTCAGATGTAAAATGTCTGTAGTCTGCGAACCACGTCTGCAAGCATCTGCAAGAGAAGATGTGGCCTAAATGTCTGCAGTCTGCAAGGAGAAGAGGGTTTGTTTTTTTGTTCTTCAAAAACAACTTTAACCACACAAAACACAAGCTCTCTCTCTCTCTGCTCTCTCTCTCTAGAAAAACTCTCTCTCTCTACAACCACCACCACCACCGCACCACCGCCGCCACCACCGCCGCCACCACCTCCGCCACCACCACCGCAGGTCTCTCTCTCTCACAGGTCTCTCTCTCCTTCTCACAGGTCTCTCTCTCTCTCTAGAAGCTCTCTCTCTCTCTACAACCACCACCACCTCCGCCACCACCTCCGCCACCACCTCCGCCACCACCACCGCAGGTCTCTCTCTCTCTCACAGGTCTCTCTCTCTTTCTCACAGGTCTCTCTCTCTCTCACAGATCCTGCTCTCTCTCTCTCTAGAAACTCTCTCTCTCTCTCGAAACTGCTCTCTCTCTCTAGAAACTGCTCTCTCTCTCTCTAGAAACTGCTCTCTCTCTCTCTCACAGCTCTCTCTCTCACAGATCTCTCTCTCTCTCTACGGTGGTGCGGTGGTGGCGGAGGTGGTGCGGTGGTGGCGGAGGTGGTGGCGGAGGTGCGGTGGTGGCGGAGGTGGTGGCGGAGGTGGCGGTGGCAGGTGAGATGGGAAGAAGAAGACATGTGCAGATGTTTGAAGCTTTGTTTCAAAGCTTCTTTTTTAAGATGTTTGAAGCTAATTTAAGATCTGATTGAAAAAAAAAAACAAACGGTCTTTAAGGCCTTATGTCTGCAGGCGGGCAGACATAAGCTTTTTGCAGATGTAATAAGCAAAAACAAACACCCCCTAAATGTTCACAACTTCGGATAGTAACGAGCTAGGTACAAGGATCACTATCATGAAATGTGTAAAAGTGAGTGAAAATGAACGAATGTTCGTCGAGAGCTTCAAGTGTGCGAGTATATGAGAGTGTGTGTAGCTGAAAATGACTAAGTGTTCTAATTCTAGCTCGTTACTCCTTTTAAAATAGAAGTTAACTACAATAACTAACTATCCGACTTTTGTGCCAAGCTCCCACGTTCTCCACAACGTCCATTTTTGGTCAATCGTGTGCGAAATGCCCGTGGAATATTCCTTAGTACCGTTGCCAAGACCAAGTCAAGCTTGTTACTCCTGCGAAGTAATACAAAACACAAATAAACAATCGTCAGTACGAGGATCCTTAAAGTGATCCATGATCCTGATCCTGAAGCTCTTCTGAGGATCACTATCTGTCACAGAAGTAAGGATCATTAATTAGGATAACGAATAAGGATCACTAATTGTTAGAAAATCCTCCCCTAACAATTGCCCCCAAAATATAAGGAGTGATATGTAAAATGAGCGAGTTATGTTTTCTTGATCTTATCCGCAACTAACTATCGTAAATATAGCCGTTATTGTTGAACTATCCGTTGTAATCGTGACGTCACAGAGGTGACAACCCTGCACGATCATGATTATAAATAGGAGATAGAGATAGGATCAAATGCATTTAAATTTTCAGAGAGACTCCCTTTATAACTGCATTCCGAAGACAATCAGGTACTCTCTTTCTTCATCTTCTTCCCTCTCTTGCTCTGTTTTCATCTCTTTCCACCAAAGATGTTACTCCGAAATTCCCCAGCCAAGGATCACCCGAAGAACAGCCCTCCGAAAAGCCAGGGGATCATTGAAGAATCCATTAAAGAACGCTGCTGTTTCAATGATGCTCAGATAGATAGGATCCGCCACTACTTCCCGGCGAACACCGAGTTTAGGCCTTTTGACCCCAATGCCCTGAGTGATCATATCTCCGACAAGTGGGTTGCTTTTCCCGTCACTCCGTTCACCATAGGTTATACATATCCTTTTCCAGCCTTCACCCAATCTTTCTTTTCCCTAACCGGCATCTCTTATATTCAAGCCATGCCGATGATTTGGAGGGTTTTGTACACCCTTGAAAGGATCATCGAGCAGGAAGGTATAGACCTAGGAATGTCAGAGCTGGGAGAGCTATATGATCTTACTACCTTTGGTTCTCATCGCTATTTGTTTAAACGTAAACCCGGTGAGGAACATCCGATCTTCAAAGCCACCAAGAACGATGCTAATTGGAAGCGGCGTTTCTTTTTTATCAAGAGAGATTCTATTGAGGATGGAAAGGATCTACCCAAGAAATGGGCTACCCATGGTAGGGTGGTGGATCCTGAGAAGGATCACCAGGAACTTTCTTTTGATGTAAGGATCACTTATATTTTTGCTTTCCTGTTATGCAGCTATCACCGTCTCACACCTCAGATTGTCCCCTGCTAAGGAGAGGCTCCTTACTTTCAAGAGACTT
Organism: Helianthus tuberosus; assembly: GCA_030545235.1. Classification (NCBI taxonomy): domain Eukaryota; kingdom Viridiplantae; phylum Streptophyta; class Magnoliopsida; order Asterales; family Asteraceae; genus Helianthus; species Helianthus tuberosus. The sequence goes on along the minus strand of CM060411.1, from coordinate 216,811,175 downwards.
GATCCTGAGATAAGATCTTTCAAGACAACAACCCAAGATTCACAGGAGGTATCCTCAGGCTCTGTCACGATGTCAAGTAAGTATCCTTGTTTAAAATTTAAATAAATAGTGAAATATAAATTAAGAAAAGATACTTATCTTGTTTTGGTTGTGTAGGTGCTGGAAAATCCACCAAGTCTGCTTCAAAGTTCAATGTCGCTGATCTCACTACTGTCGGATCCTCCAAGAGAAAAGCTCCTACCAGCCCGACAGCTTCGGTCCCCAAGGCACCCCTCAAAGGAAAGGCAATCAAGAAGAGAAAAGCCTCTGAAGCTGAGGATCTGCAGGGTCTGCCTCTGATCCGCCATCAATTCCTCGAGTACTTTAATGAGGTAAGGATCACTGTCTCTGCTCGTATATCCTGTTGACATATCCTGCTGATATATCCTGCTGATATATCCTGCTGACTTGAGGATCACTTAATCCTGACCTTATCCTTTATCCTTTTTGCAGAAATTCTCTGAGATCGAGGATTATGTTGGCCACGTTGAGGATCAGGATAAGAAGATTGCCGACCTCCAGCAGGTTGTAGTGCTTAAGGACCTTGCAATTGCTGATCTTCAGAAGGAAGTCCGGGATGCCAAATAGGAGACGGCCAAGGTGCTGATCAATGTTGACTATGAGAAACGTGAGATCACCGAAGACGCCAAAGTCTCTGCCGCCATAACAATGTACAAGACCAAGCTGCAAATGGCCTTGGAAGCTCAGGATCCTGCTTTTGACAAGAGCACCTGGGATGTTGAAGGCTGGAAGGCAAGGCTGGCTGAACTGGATGATGAAGAGGCTGAGGAGGTTGAAGAGATCCTGACGATTGAAGCTGGAGGTAAGGGTGAAGGTGGTGAAACAAGTGGAGCTGGAGGTGGTAATGCAGCGAAGGTTTAGGCTGCATGATTGGGCGATGATGGACATTCTTAGACGTAGCCGGAGCCCAATTTTTAAATTTGGTAGTAGCTTTTTGTGGTTGTGATGTTGAACAATTTAATGGTTTGTACTTGAACAATAGGTTTTAGGATTAAGGATCATGTATGATCCTTTGGATAATAGGCAGGATTGCAATTGGTGGAGGGATCCTCTGTTTGGGGGATGAAGCCATTGTGATCCTGCCGCCTTTATATTCCTGCACTACTTTTGAACTTATTATCATGGACACCCTTTACCTACCCCAGCGGACGGGCCACGTTTTGCTGGTAGATGCTCGGGTAGGTAATTTTGACAACCTTTTAAGGATTAGTCTTTTGTTAATAAATAAAATCTTAACCTTTTGTCGCTTATCTTGTATTGTTATCCTTTTATTTCTTTAACTCTCCTTTGTTTTGATGCACATTTATTAAATAAACAATTTAGAACAAGTCAGATTGAAAATGTTTAGAGCATGATCCCCGATCGAATATCCTATAGTTAGGGAATCCCAAAAAGCAATATATTTTAAGGATCACAAGTCTAGTTGTCAAACTTTAAGGGTTATTCAAATAAATAACGAATAGAATTAAAAATAGTTAAGGATCATACCTGAGGATCCAAGTTAGGATCCTAACCATAATAAGGATAACTGTAAGATAAACCTTAGAATAAAGTAAGGATCAAGGATCCCTAGTTGCTTATCTTCAAGAACCTGAAATAGAGCATAACTTGGGACTAAGCCAACATAAGAAAAGAGTTAGCAACTGGGGACAAGCCCAAGGATAACTGGGGACAAGCCCAAGGATAACTGGGGACAAGCCCAAGGATCGTATGTAAACTGGAGTATGGCCCTAACTGGCGACTATCCAAACTTAGTGACATGAAAATGCCAAAACCTTAGCTAACGTGAAAACGTTAGAAACCTTAGCTAACGTGAAAACGTTAGAAACCTTAGGAACGGATGTATGGTACGTCTACCATTATACGTAGGATCCTAGGCATAGCCAGTACAATGGAATTATCAGCCCCTAAAACGAGTACTGGTCCCACTGCCTTGAACTATACCAGGATCATCATGCGCTACAGGCGAAACTGGGGTCAAGCCCAAATAACTGGGGTTAAACCCAAGGAACGGATTGCTTCAGCGGATAACCAATGTTATGCTAAGGATACCTGAACTTTCAAAACTTAAACTCACGTGAGAGATGGATAAAGGACACATGATCCTTATCCTTATATGAGAAAATAAAGAAATGAAATAGTTCAAGTTTAGGATATTACCTAAGTAAGGATCACCGATACTTTGAGGATCCTTTGAGGATCATCTGTGCCATGAGGATCCTACTCACATGAAATATTTCTTCAAGTGGACAGCATTCCAAGCTCTTGGTAGCAAATCACCTTCCATGGTTAGCAATCTATATGCCCCCTTTCCTGCTTCAGCTTCAATCAAATAAGGGCCTTCCCATTTTGGAGCCAATTTCCCATCAGCAGGATTGGTGGTATTCTGGAATGCTTTCCTTAATACCATATCTCCAACTTGAAACCTCCTGATCCTGACATTTTTGTTGTAAGCACCAGCCATTCTTTGTTGATAACTGGACATCCTTATCCTAGCGAGATCCCTGATTTCTTCAATAGTATCCAGGTCTTGAGCTAAGTTCTCATCATTCTCCTCAGGATCACGGGTACTTGTTCTAGCAGTTGGAACCACCATTTCTGTTGGGATCACTGACTCTGCCCCAAATACCATAGAGAATGGCGTTTGACCAGTAGCATTCTTAGGGGTTGTCCTATCAGCCCAAAGCACATAGGGTAGTTCTTCTGCCCATTTCCCTTTCTTGGATCCGAGCTTCTTCTTCAAATTGTTGATGATGATCTTGTTGGATGATTCTGCTTGACCATTAGCTTGTGGGTGGACTGGTGTTGATGTTATCATCTTAATCCCCCAGCTGTCACAAAAGTTAGTGGTCCTGCCCCCAATAAATTGGGAACCATTATCACATATAATCTCAGAAGGAATTCCAAATCTAGTTATAATATTTCTTTTAATGAAGGATATAACTTCCTTTTCTCTGACTTGGGCAAAAGCTTCAGCCTCTATCCACTTGGAGAAGTAATCAGTCATAGCAAGCATGAATACTTTTCCATCAGGTGCCTTAGGGAGCTTACCAACTATATCCATACCCCATCTCATAAATGGCCAAGAGGAGGATATATGATGCAATAATTCAGCTGGTTGATGAAGGATATTGCTGTGTCTCTGACAAGGATCACATCTTTTAGCATACTCCACAGCATCTCTCTTCATGGTTGGCCAGTAGTATCCTGTCCTCAGGATCCTTGAGAATAATGCCCTGCCCCCAGTGTGGTTTCCACAATCTCCTTCATGGAAGTCTTTTAAAACTTCTTGGACTTCAGGATCCTCAATGCATCTCAAGTATGGTCCTGCAAAAGATCGTCTATACAACATATTATTTAGAATTGTGAATTGAGATACCTTAGATTTGAAAGCCCTAGGGTTTTCTCCTGTAGGAATCTCTCCATGTTGTAAGTATCTCATAATTGGTGAGATCCATGATCCTGATCCTGAATGGGATTGAGTATCCTCACAAGGGATAATTGCAGAATCATTTCCTATCTCCATAGCCTCGTGATCCTCGATAGCCGGGGTCAGGATATGGATAATAGGGATCTTGATATCCTCCGGGATCTTCAAGGACGATCCTAAGTTAGCCAATGCATCAGCCTCTGTATTTTCTTCCCTTGGTACCTGCGTCAAACTAAAGGAAACAAAAGAGAGTGCCAAATTTTTTACTATCTCTAAATATTTGGTTAGCTTTTCACCTTTAACAGCATAGGATCCATTAAAGTGGTTTGTAATTAACAATGAATCTACATGTACCTCAAGATACCTGATTCCCATATGCTTTGCAATTTGCAAACCAGCAATTAAGGCTTCATATTCAGCCTCATTGTTAGTGGTTTGGAACTCACAAGCTATAGAGTGGGGTATTATGTCCCCCTGTGGCGATTTTAGTAGTATTCCAAGCCCTATGCCTTTGACATTTGAGGATCCATCAGTATAGAGTATCCAAGGATCCTTGGTCTCTTCTAGCTGCTGGACTTCTAACTCAGCTTCTTTTTGTAAATCACTACTGAAATCAGCCACAAAGTCAGCTAATGCTTGGGATTTGATGGCTGTCCTAGGCTCATATCTTATATCATATGCACTTAGCTTCACTGCCCACTTAGCCATCCTTCCTGACATTTCTGGTTTCCTGAGGACATTCTTAATTGGGAAATTAGTTTTAACAATGATAACATGAGTTTCAAAATAATGTCTTAACTTAGTAGATGCCATAATTAATGCAAGAATAAGCTTTTCAATGTGTGAATACCTGGATTCGGCATCAAGTAAACTTTTACTTACATAATATACAGGATGTTGTGTACCTTCATGATCCTTAACAAGGACCGCACTTACTGCTTTTGAGGATACTGCAAGATACAAGGATAGCACATCGCCTTTTTCTGGTTTCATCAAAGCCGGAGCTGAGGATAGGTCATCTTTGAGGGCTCTTAAAGCATTTTCATGCTTCTCAGTCCACTCAAATTTCTTGTTCTTCCTTAGGATATCATAGAATTCTTTGCACTTCTCTGAGGATTTGGATATAAATCTGTTCAAAGCTGCTATCCTGCCTGTTAGCCTTTGAACATCCTTAACATTGGCCGGAGATTTGATGTTCACTATTGCTTTGATTTGTTCCGGGCTAGCTTCAATGCCTCTCTTCGTCACCATATATCCTAAGAATTTACCTGCTTTAACACCAAAGTGACATTTTGAAGGATTAAGTTTCATGTTATATTTATCAAGGATATTGAATGCTTCCTCCAAGTCTCCTAGGTGATCCTCAGCTTTTAAGGATTTTACCACCATATCATCTATGTAAACCTCCATAGTTTGTCAAATCTGATCCTTGAACATCATATTCACCAGCCTTTGATATGTTGCACCTGCATTTCTTAATCCGAACGGCATAGCAATATAGCAGTATATACCAGTTGGAGTCATGAATGTTGTATCCTCTTGGTCGGATGGTTCCATTTGGATTTGTTGAAATCCAGATGAAGCATCCATAAAAGTTAACAGTTCATGAACCGCAGTTGCATCCACCATGGAGTCAATGTGGGGTAATGGGAAAGGATCCTTGGGACATGCCTTATTTAGATCGGTAAAATCGACACATACCCTCCACTTTCCGTTTTTCTTTTGAACAACAACCACATTGGCCAACCATCTTGGATACTTGACCTCTTTAATCATACCTGCCCGGAGCAATTTCTCTACCTCATCCTGGATAATGGCATTCCTTTCCGGTGCAAACTTTCTTCTCCTTTGATGGAGTGGTTTGAAGGACCTGTCAATGCCAAGTTTGTGAGTGATTACATCCTTGGATATACCAGTCATGTCTTCGTGTTTCCATGAAAAGGTAGTCTTTCTCCTTTTGAGGAAGGATACGAGGTCTTCTTTCATTTCGCCAAGGATCCCTGATCCGATATAGATTTTGGATTCAGGATCATCAGGATCCATGAGGATTTCTACCACATCCTGCTCTCTTGCCTCCAAGGCATCCCTTGGAGGATACCTTGATTGCTATTGCTCCCTTGACTTCGAGGCTGGTTTCATCGATGAAGTGTAGCAATTCTTAGCCTCCTGCTGATCACTATCAATCTTCACTATTCCCCAAGGACTAGGGAGCTTCACACATTGATGGTAGGTAGATGGGACTGCTTTCATATCATGTATCCAGGGCCTGCCAAGGATAACATTACAACAAGATAAACAGTCAATAACACAAAATTTTTTATAAGAGTGTAGGCCTTCGATATATATTGGGAGTTTAATGTCCCCCATGGTATTCTTAGTTTCGCCACTAAATCCCACAAGCACGGAGGATCTTGGTATGATATCTGATTCAGGAATTCCCATCTTCTTTAGAACATCAAGCTGGATAATGTTCACTGAGCTTCCTCCGTCTATAAGGATCCTGCGGACAAAATGGTTAGAAATGAAAAGAGTAATAACTAAACCATCGTGATGAGGATCCTGGATATCAACACGATCATCCTCATCAAAGGTTATGACTTTTCCTTCGGAGACACTTGATGTTCGAACAGGTATTTCTCCATTATCCATTTTAGTTTCCTTTGCATGCCTTTTAGCTGCTGAGAAGGATGTGCCACAAATGTCTGATCCTCCAGAAATAAAGTTTATCACTTGTGCATCTGCTGGAGGGGCTGGAGCCTTCTTAGGGATCCTTTCAGGATCCTGAGTCCTTGACTTTTTTCTTCCCAACAATTCTTTTAGATGCCCCTTGCTCAACAAGTATCCAATTTCCTTTCTCAGTGCAATGCATTCTTCTGTGAGATGCCCAAAATCTTCATGGTATGCACACCACTTTGATTTATCCTTAGTTGCAGCTGGCCTATCATTTTTTCTCGGCCATCTAGCTTTATCACCTAGGTTCTGCATCGCAAGGATTAGTTCATTGTTATCAACACAAAAACAATATTCAGAAATTGGAGGATAATCCTCATCATCCTCTTCTTGATCAACAGAATGCACGTTCTGGCTATCAGATCTGTTATAGGATCTGAACTTGTTGTTCCTGAATGAGGATCCTTGCTTATCCTGCTTTGAGGATCCTGCTAACCTCTCCTGGATCCTCTTGTCGTCCTCTAGCCGAATGAACCTAAGTGCTCATGTTCTTACCTCATCTAAGTTCCTGCATGGTGTCATAACAAGATCATCATAAAACGACGAATCCCTAAGCAATCCCATTTTAAAGGCCTCAACAGTCGTAGCTATATCTAAGTTGGGAATGTCTAAGGATTCTTTACTAAATTTGGTAATGTAATCCCTTAATGATTCATTATGACCCTGGGTTATCCTATATAGATCACTAGTTAATCGTTCAAATTTTCTACTACAAGAAAACTGATTATTAAACAAGTTAACTAGATTAGCAAATGAGTTAATAGAATAGGGAGGAAGACTTAGCAGCCATTTGAGAGCTGATCCAGTAAGAGTGGATCCGAATCCCTTGCACAGGCATGCTTCCTTTAACCTTTCTGGAATTGGATTGATCTCCATCCTCTCCCTGTATTGTGCTATGTGTTCTTCAGGATCCGTCGAACCATCATACAGTTTCATTGTTGGCACATGGAACCTCTTGGGTATCTCAGCATCACAGATTGGTGGTGCAAAACGAGATATCTTGTGGCTCCCATCTGCAATCTCTGGGACAGGTTTGACCACACCTGGAACACTTGATATCATATCCTTTAGCTTTTGCAATTCTCTGGCCATGGCATGATTGATACCTGGATCCTGCATAAGACCATGGTTAGTAGTATAAGAATTATTAAAAGTGTTACCTCCCATTGGATTCAGATTAGGAAGATTGGATGTTAATCCATATTGTTGAGGCTCTGGAATGATCGAGGGACCAGTAGAAGCATTGGTCTGCATTGGAATAAAATCTCCCTGATGGACATCTGAACTTCCTGTTTGCAAACTCCTCAAGGATCCTGGCATCTGGAAGGATCCCTGAAACTGGGATGATCCTGGAACAAAAGAGGATCCTTGAACCTGGGATGATCCTGGAACAAAGGAGGATCCTTGAACCTGGGATGATCCTGGAACAAAGGAGGATCCTTGAACCTGGGATGATCCTGGAACAAAGGAGGATCCTTGAACCTGGGATGATCCTGGAACAAAGGAGGATCCTTGAACCTGGGATGATCCTGGAACAAAGGAGGATCCTTGAACCTGCTGCGCTCCTGAATATCCTCCTGAATTCGTGAGGGATCCCATATGCTGAGGATAGGATCCCGCTGGCTGGAAATATGAACCTGATGCCTGGGTCATTGTTGTTGTTCCGTAGTGCACTCCTTTCGGTCCACCCACATATTGAACGTCTGGAACCACTGATGGCTGAGAAGTAATCACCGGAGTATCAAAATTCAAGGATTTCGGCACCAGTGGGGAATGATCCTCTGCCGTTGTCTTTTGTTTCTTGAGATCTCTGATTTCTTTGAGAATCCTCTCATTGGTCTTATCCTGTTTCCGTATCTGATCCTTCATCTGCAAAATCAAAGTAAACATGTCACTAGTAGTGGGAGTGTAAGAAGCAGAAGAAGTTGGAGGTTTTGAGAAAATGGGAGTTGGTTTCTTCGCAGCATTCTCAGCATTCTTTTGGGATCCAGAAGGTGGTGGAGGCAAAGGGGGAACGCCTTGTGAAGAAGTGAATGAGGGCATCAAATTTGAAGCATTCTTTGCTGAGGAAGCCATTTGCTTGGTTGTAGTGAACTGAAATAAGCACAGAAATGCGAATTTTTCTAAGGATGAAGCACCAATTGCCCCACGGTGGGCGCCAAACTATTTTGGTCAAAAAATCTGATGAGGATATTGCAACCAAACTCTCTGTTACGGGGGTATGATGCTTGAAATGTAGAACAATGACAAGGATAATTTCAATGTAAATTGCACAAATGACACAAGGATTTATACGGGGAAAAAGCCCTTGATCAAGAGTTGATCTCCGGCACAAAAAACCCCGGGTGATGGAAACTACCGATCACCAAGCTCAAATAAATCAATAAATGTTCACAACTTCGGATAGTAACGAGCTAGGTACAAGGATCACTATCGTGAAATGTGTAAAAGTGAGTGAAAATGAACGAATGTTCATCGAGAGCTTCAAGTGTGCGAGTATATGAGAGTGTGTGTAGCTGAAAATGACTAAGTGTTCTAATTCTAGCTCGTTACTCCTTTTAAAATAGAAGTTAACTACAATAACTAACTATCCGACTTTTGTGCCAAGCTCCCACGTTCTCCACAACGTCCATTTTTGGTCAATCGTGTGCGAAATGCCCGTGGAATATTCCTTAGTATCGTTGCCAAGACCAAGTCAAGCTTGTTACTCCTGCGAAGTAATACAAAACACAAATAAACAATCGTCAGTACGAGGATCCTTAAAGTGATCCATGATCCTGATCCTGAAGCTCTTCTGAGGATCACTATCTGTCACAGAAGTAAGGATCATTAATTAGGATAACGAATAAGGATCACTAATTGTTAGAAAATCCTCCCCTAACACTTAGGTTTAGAAAATCCATCCCTAACAATTGCCCCCAAAATATGAGGAATAAAATATAACTTGATGAGTCATATTTTCTGCCTTATCTCCAATGAACTAATTATCGTAAATATAGCCGTTATATCCGAACTAGCCGTTGCAAACCTGACGTCAGCGACATGACTACCTGCAAATTCATCATTATAAATTCAGAGTTAGATATAAGGATCAAGAGGCATTTAAATTCGAGCATTCCACCCCTTTAAATCCTCATCCGGAGATCAAACAGGTATTCTCCCTTTCCTTCTCTCTAAATCCTTCTACTCCGATCCTCTTTTCTCTAGCATCCATGGCGAAAATGGTCCTCCGATCTTCACCTGCTAAGGATCCTAAAAAGGACAGTCCTTTGAAAAGCCAAGGCGTTACCAAAAACCCTTCGCTGGAACTCTGCCGTTTTACCGATCCTAAAATTGATCGGATTCGTCATTGATTTCTGGCTGAAGCTGTCTTTAGATCCTACGATTCTTCAATGAAGAGTGATTGTATTTCTGACACTTGGGTCACTTTTCCGGCCACCCCCTTTTTGATAGGATTTTCTTATCCTTTTCCTGCCTTCACACAATCTTTCTTCGCACTCACAGGCATGTGCTACATAAAGGCCATGCCAATGATGTGGAGAGTTCTTTATACCATAGAGAACATCATCGAGCAGGAGGGTATAGAAATAGGGATGTTCGAGTTTAGTCAATTATACAACCTTGTTAGCCATGGTTCACACCGTTTCCCGTTCAAACATAAACCTGGTGAACCTCATCCAATCCTCAAAACCACCAAAAATAACACCCACTGGAAGAGCCATTTCTTCTGTGTGAGGAGGGACTCAATCCCAGATGGGAAAAACCTTCCCAAAAAGTGGATCACCCATGGTAGGATATGGGATCCTTAGACAAGGATCATAGTAGGACTCTTTTACTTTTAAGGATAACTGATCCTTCTTTCTGTTTTTGTTATGCAACTATCTCAATCTCTCACATTCAAGAAACCCCTGCAACAAAAGAAAGACTTGCTGCCTTCTAGAGGCTTGACCCTGCTATTAGAAAATTCCAAGCCAAAACAAAGGATTCACAAGAAGCATCCTCTGGTTCCTTCACAATGTCAAGTAAGTATTCATATCTGTATATAAATAAATATTTAAATGAAAGTAGAATAAGAATACTTATCTGTGTTTTGCACTTGTAGGCGCTGGAAAATCCTCAAGATCAGCTTCCAGGTTCAGCGTCAGTGACCTTGACGTATTTTCTTCCTCCAAGTCCATCAAGAAACAACTTGCTGCCAGTCCCAGCATCCCAAATCCTAGGGGTACCAGCACAAAGGGCAAAGGTGGCAAGAAAAGGAAAGCTGCTGAAGCTCTTGAAGGCCTGCCTCTCATCCAACACCAGTTCGAGGAGTACGTCTCTGAGGTAAGGATCCCGGATCCTTAAGTCTTATCATCCCATACTGAGGATAACAGATCCTGACATGTACTTCTTTTTTGCAGAAATTTGCTGAGATCCAAATGCTCCTGGATCACAATCTTGAAGAGGCTGAGCAAAAGCACCTGGACTTCCAGAAAATGTTCCTGGCCAAGGACAAGAAAATCTCCTCCCTTGAGAATGAGATCAACCTGGTGAAGAGGGAGCTGGTCCTGACCCAAGCTACAGCTCAGCAGGAGAAGGAGGAAGTGATGGAAGGGGCAAAGCTCTGTGCTACAATAGCCATGCTCAAGATCAAGCTTCAAATGGCAAAGGAGGTTGAGGATCCTTCTTTTGACAGGTCTGCCTGGGATCAGGAGTCTTGGAAGCTGAAGCTGGCGGAGCTGGATAATGAAGAGGATGCTGAGGAGGTTTTGGTAATTGAGGCTGGTGGCAGTGGAGTGAAGGATCAAGTGGAAGGAGCAGCTGGTGGTGATGATGATGCAGCGAAGGTGTAGGCTGCAACAATGGGCGATGATGGAAATTTCTAGACGTGGCCGGAGCCCATTTTTTATGGTTTAATGTTTTTTGGTTGTTGGTGTTTTAAACAATGGTTGGTCTGTACTTTGAACAATAGCTTTAGGTTTAAGGATCACTGATCCTTCGAACAATAGGTATGATGACAGTTGGTGGAGAGATCCTCTGTTTGGGGGGATGAAGCCATTGTTATCTTGCCATCTTTCTATTCCTGCACTACTTAGAACTTATTAACATGGACACCCTTTACCTACCCCAGCGGACGTGACACGTATTGCTGGTAGATGCTTGGGGTAGGTAATTTTGACAACCTTTGAAGGGTTAATCTTTTGATAAATAAATAAAACTTTAATCTTTTGGCTTATCTTATGTTGTTCATTCTGAATTTATTTACCTTTCACTGATTATTGCATATTACTTTTGAACTTGCAAAATAATAATGTAAGAATTAGCTTGTGTTAAAAAGTTTAGGATATGATCAAGGATCAAATATCCTATAATCGAAAAGTTCAAAAAGTTAGACAATTTTAGGATCACATATCCTGTTGTTAAAGAATAAGGGTAGCATAAATAAACCAAGAATAAAGTTAAAGTATATAAAAGTCATACCAGAGAATCCAAATTAGGATCCTATATCCTTAATGCATACTATTGTGACAGTTATAAGACAAACCCTTGTGAAAAGTTAGGATCCAGGATCCTTAACTGTTTTAGCTTTAGAAACCTGAAATGAGACATAACTTGGGACTAAGCCAATTGTAAAAAGAAGAGTTAGTATCTGGGGACAAGCCCAACAATCTGGGGACAAGCCCAATAAACTGGGGACAAGCCCAAAAAACTGGGGACAAGCCCAAAAATTGGGGACAAGCCCAAATGATCTTGTGTAAACTGGAGTATGGCCCTCACTGGCGACTATCGAAACTTAGTGACATGAAAATGCCAAAACCTTAGCTAACATGAAAACGTTAGAAACCTTAGGAACGGATGTATGGTACGTCTACCATTATACTTAGGACCCTGAATACAGCCAATATAATGAAATTGCCAGCCCCTAAAGCGGGTACTGGTCCCATTGCCTTTAACTGCACCGGATCATCGTGCGCTACTGGTGAAGGTAGTAGATACCTTAAACTGGGGACAAGCCCAAAAAACTGTGGACAAGCCCAAAAACTGGGGACAAGCCCATAAAACTTAGGAGACTTCTGTGGATACTTGATCCTTTGTCAAGGAAATATCAATCTTCTGCAAAACTCAGAACTTAGTAAAAAAGGATAAAGGATCCAGGATCCTTCTCCTTATAATAAAATAAATTGAAGGATTAGATAAATTAAAATCAGATCATTACCAGAATGAGGATCATCTATCCTCTGAGGATCCTTCATGGACATCAGATATGAAGACAGCCAAGGATCCTAAATCCTTCTTACATGAAATATCTCTTCAAATGGACAGCATTCCAAGCTCTTGGTAGCAAATCACCTTCCATTGTTAATAATCGATATGCCCCCTTTCCTGCTTCAGCTTCAATAAGATAGGGGCCTTCCCACTTTGGTGCTAACTTGCCATCAGCAGGATTTGTGGTATTTTAAAATGCTTTCCTCAACACTATATCACCAACTTGAAACTTTCTGATTCTGACATTCTTGTTATAAGCTCCAGCCATCCTTTGTTGATAACTGGCCAATCTTATCCTTGCCAAATCCCTGAGTTCTTCTATGGTATCCAAGTCTTGAACCAAGTTTTCAGCATTCCCTTCAGGATCACGGATGCTTGTTCTAGCGGTAGGAACCACCATCTCTGTAGGGATCACTGATTCTGCTCCAAACACTAAAGAAAATGGAGTCTGGCCAGTAGCATTCTTGGGAGTTGTCCTATCAGCCCATAGCACATAAGGTAGCTCTTCTGTCCATTTTCCTTTCTTGGATCCAAGCTTCTTCTTCAAGTTGTTGATGATGATCTTGTTGGATGATTCTGCTTGACCATTAGCTTGTGGGTGGACTCGTGTTGATGTTATCATCTTAATCCCCCAGCTGTCACAAAAGTTAGTAGTTCTACTCCCAATAAATTGGGATCCATTATCACAAACAATTTCAGAAGGAATACCAAATCTGGTAATAACGTTTCTTTTAATAAAGGATATCACTTCTTTCTCTCTGACTTGAGCAAAGGCTTCAGCTTCTATCCACTTGGAAAATTAATCAGTCATGGCAAGCATAAACACTTTTCCTCCTGGTGCTTTGGGAAGTTTGCCAACTATATCCATTCCCCATCTCATGAATGGCCAAGAAGAGGATATAGGATGCAGGAGCTCTGCTGGTTGATGAAGGATATTGCTATGTCTCTGACAAGCATCACATTTCTTGGCATAATCTACAACATCCTTCTTCATAGTAGGCCAATAGTATCCTGTCCTAAGGATCCTTGAGAACAGTGCTCTGCCCCCAGTGTGGTTTCCACAATCTCCTTCATGAAAATCTTTTAGGACTTCTTGAATTTCAGGATCCTCAATGCACCTTAGATATAGACCTGCAAGAGATCGTTTATATAACATGTTATTTAATATTGTAAATTGAGATACCTTGACTTTGAAAGCTCTGGGGTTTTCTCCTGTAGGAATCTTTCCATGTTGTATATATCTCATGATTGGGAGGATCCAGGATCCTAAATGTGATTGTGCATCATCACTAGGCATGATTGCAGAATCCTCTACTATTTCCATAGCTATGTGATCCTCAATAGCAGGAGTCAAAATGTGGATGATGGGAATTTTAATATCCTCTGGAATCTTCAATGATGATCCAAGATTGGCCAATGCATCAGCTTCTGCATTTTCTTCCCTGGGTACCTGTGTCAAACTAAAAGAAGCAAAAGAGTCTACCAATTTCTTAACTATCTCTAAATATTTGATTAGTCGTTCACTTTTAATAGCATAAGATCCATTAAAGTGATTAGTAATTAACAATGAATCTACATGTACCTCAAGATACCTGATCCTCATGTGCTTGGCAATTTGCAAACCAGCTATCAAGGCTTCATACTCAGCCTCATTATTAGTAGTTTGAAACTCACAAGCTATTGAGTGGGGTATTATGTCCCCCTGTGGCGATTTTAGTAGTACTCCTCGTCCAGTTCCCTTGATGTTAGAGGCTCCATCTGTGAAGAGTATCCAAGGATCCTTGGTCTCTTCAAGCTGCTGAACTTCTAACTCAGCTTCCCTTTGTAGATCACTACTGAAATCTGCCACAAAGTCAGCTAGGGCTTGGGATTTAATGGCAGTTCTTGGTTCATATCTCATATCATAAGCACTAAGCTTCACTGCCCACTTGGCCATCCTTCTTGACATTTCAGGTTTCCTGAGAACTTTCTTAATTGGAAAGTTAGTCTTAACAATGATAGCATGAGTTTCAAAATAATGGCGTAATTTAGTAGATGCCATAATCAAAGCAAGGATAAGTTTTTCTAAATGTGAATACCTGGATTCAGCATCAAGCAAACTTTTACTTACATAATATACAGGATGTTGTGTACCTTCGTGATCCTTGACAAGGACTGCACTTACTGCCTTAGAAGAGACAACCAAATATAAGGATATTATATCCCCTTTGTCCGGTTTCATTAAGGATGGAGCTGAGGATAGGTAATCCTTAAGGGCTTTGAGAGAATTCTCATGCTTTTCAGTCCATTCAAATTTCTTGTTATTTCTCAGAATGTCATAGAATTCCTTGCACTTCTCTGATGACTTTGAGATAAACCTGTTCAAGGCTGCGATCCTCCCTGTCAACCTTTGCACATCCTTGGCATTGGCAGGAGATTTAATATTCACAATCGCCTCGATTTGCTCTGGACGTGCCTCTATGCCTCTTTTAGTCACCATGTAACCTAGCTATTTGCCTGCTTTGACACCAAAATGACACTTGGAATGATTTAATTTCATATTGAATTTATCAAGGATATCAAATGCTTTCTCTAAATCTCTAAGGTGATCCTCAGCTCTCTTGGACTTAACCACCATGTCATCTATATAGACTTCCATAGTGTGTCTAATTTGTTCCTTAAACATCATATTGACTAGCCTTTGATAGGTAGCACCTGCATTTCTTAATCCAAATGGCATAGCAATATAACAATAGATAACAGTTGGGGTCATAAAGGTTGTATCCTCTTGATCAGATGGTTCCATCTGAATTTGCTGAAATCCAGATGAAGCACCCATGAAAGTCAACAACTCATGACCCGTGGTAGCATCCACCATGGAGTCAATGTGGGGTAATGGGAAAGGATCCTTGGGACATACCTTGTTTAAATCGGTAAAATCGACACATACCCTCCACTTTCCATTTTTCTTTTGAACAACAACCACATTGGCTAGCCACCTTGGATACTTAACCTCTCTAATCATACCTGCTCTGAGCAGCTTGTCTACCTCCTCCTGAATAATGGCATTCCTCTCAGGCGCAAACTTTCTCCTCTTTTGATGAATGGGTTTGAATGACCTGTCAATGCCAAGCTTATGAGTAATAATATCTTTAGAGATACCTGTCATGTCTTCGTGCTTCCAGGCAAAGGTAGTTTTTCTCTTCTTGAGGAAGGATACTAGATCCTGTTCGATGTTGCTGAGGATCCCAGATCCTATAAAGACCTTGGATTTAGGATCCTGAGGATCCATCAGGATATCTTTCACATCTTGTTCTCTTGCCTCCAGGACATCTCTTGGAGGATGCTTTAATTGCTATTGCTCCCTGGGTCTTGAGGCTGGCTTTATCGATGAAGTGTAGCAATTCTTGGCTTCTTGTTGGTCACTCTCAATCTTCACCACACCCCACGAACTAGGAAGCTTTACACATTGATGATATGTCATGTGTCCATGGCCTGCCAAGGATAACATTGCAACAGGATAAGCAATCTATAACACAAAATTTTTGAAAAGAACTAAATCCCTCTATATAAATGGGAAGTTTAATGTCCCCTAATGTGTTCTTGGTTTCTCCACTGAATCCCACAAGAACTGATGATCTTGGGATGATATCTGATTCAGGAATGTTCATCTTCTTGAGGACATCAAGTTGAATGATGTTTACTGAGCTTCCTCCATTTATCAAGATCTTGCGAACAAAATGATTAGATATAAACAAAGTAATAACGAGACCATCATGGTGAGGATCCTGAATATCCACACGATCATCCTCATCAAAAGTTATAACTTTCTCCTATGTAAGGGTCGAGGTTCGAATGGGTCTATCCCCATTATCCATCTTGGTCTCTTTGGCATGCCTCTTGGCTGCTGAAAAGGAAGTGCCACATATGTCTGATCCACCAGATATGAAGTTGATAATTTGTGCACCAGCAGGAGGAGCTGGAGCTCTTTCTGGAACTTTTTCAGGATCCTGGATCCTTGACTTTTTTCTTCCCAACAGCTCCTTCAAATGTCCCTTGCTTAACAAGTAATCAATCTCTTTTCTGAGTGCAATACATTCTTCAGTGAGATGACCGAAATCTTCATGATATGCACACCATTTGGATTTGTCTTTTGTTGCAGCTGGCTTATCACTCTTTCTGGGCCATCTTGCTTTTTCACCTAGATTCTGCATTGCAAGGATTAGTTCATTATTATCAACAGAAAAGCAGTATTCAGAAATGGGAGGATAATCCTCATCATCCTCTTCTTGCTCCACTACATGCATGTTCTGGTTATCAGACTTGTTGTATGATTTAGACTTGTTGTTCCTGAAGTAGGATCCTTGCTTTTCCTGCTTCGAGGATCCTGCCAGTCTTTCTTGGATCCTTTTATCATCCTCTAGTCGGATGAATCTAAGGGCCCTGGTTCTCACTTCATCAAGATTCCTGCAGGGGGTCATGACAAGATCATCATAGAACAATGAATCCCTAACTAAACCCATTTTGAAGGCTTCTACAACCGTAGCAATATCCAAATTAGGAATATCTAAGGATTCTTTACTGAATTTAGTGATATAATCTCTAAGTGATTCATTTTGACCTTGTGTTACCCTATATAGATCACTAGTTAAACGTTCAAATTTCCTACTGCATGAGAATTGGCTATTGAACAAGTTAACTAGATTAGCAAATGAAGTAATAGAGTAGGGGGGAAGACTTAGCAGCCATTTAAGAGCTGATCCTGTCAGTGTGGATCTGAAACCCTTACATAGACATGCTTCTTTTAACCTCTCAGGAATGGGATTGATCTCCATCCTTTCTCTGTATTGAGCTACATGCTCTTCTGGATCCGTTGAGCCATCATATAGCTTCATGGTTGGTATTTGAAACGTCTTTGGTATCTCTGCATCACAAATAGGTGGTGCAAAACGAGATATCTTGTGACTCCCATCTCCAATTTCAAGAATGGGCTTAACCACTCCTGGAACGCTGGATATCATATCCTTGAGCTTTTGTAATTCCCTGGCCATAGCTTGGTTGATACCTGTATCCTACACAAAGCCATGGTTAGCATTATAAGAATTGTTCAAAGTGTTACCTCCTGAAGGATTTAGGTTTGGAATTCCAGATGTGAATCCATATTGGCGAGATTCCGGTATGATCGAGGGACTAGATGAAGCGATAGTTTGCATAGGTATGAAGTCTCCCAAATGAATCTCCGAACTTCTGGGTTCTGCACTTCTTAAGGATCCTTAACCCTGAAGGATGTTGGATCTTTGATGCACCGGAGTTGGGGGTCTTGGAGGATAATCCATGGAACCATGAGCCTGTGATGAGGATCCTTGACCCTGAGATGAGGATCCCTGAACCTGAAACGAGGATCCTGGATGCTGAGAGTAGGATCCTTGAACCGTCTACGTCCCCATGTATCCTTCTGAACTAGTGAAGGATCCTTGATGCTGGAAGGAGGATCCTTGAGGCTGAAAAGAGGATCCTGAAGGCTGAAAGTAGGATCCTTGAGCCTGAGTCATTGCCGTTGATCTATAACGCATTCCCAATGATCCACCCTGATAATGGACGTCTGATGCTGCAGAGTGCTGGGCAGTTATGACTGGAGTGTCGAAATTCAGTGATCTCGGCATCAAAGGGGAGTGATCCTCCGCTGGTCTCTTCAATTTCTTGATGTCATCAATTTCTCGAAGGATCCTGTCATTAGTTTTGTCCTGCTGTTGCATGTAATCTCTCATCTGCAAAAGCAAAGAATAAATATCATTGTTAGTAGGAATAGAAGAAACAGTAGAAGCTGGTTTTGAGAAAACGGGGGTTTGTTTCTTCGTAGTATTCTCAGCATTCTTCTGGGATCCAGAAGGGACATGTGGCAAAGGTAGAATGCCCTGTGAAGAAGTGATCGCCGGCATGGAGCTTGAAGTGTTCTTCGCTTGAGAAGCCATGTGGTTGAAGGTAATGAACCAGAATGAATGAAATGAACCAAATTTCTCATAAATGAAGCACCAATTTCCCCACGGTGGGCGCCAAACTGTTTTGGTCAAAAATCACACAAGGATAATACAACCAAATCCGATTTTGTGAGGTGTGATGCTTGAATAAATGGGCGAATGTATGAACAATATATGAATGAAATGAATATGGGACACAAAGATTTATACGAGGAAAAAGCCCTTGATCAAGATATGATCTCCCGCATAAAAAACCTCGGGTGATGGAAACTACCGATCACCAACTATATTAAACAAGTAAAGGTTACAAATCAGGATGATAACAAGCTTGTTACAAGGATCACTAGTGTGCAAAAAGTGTGAAATCGCCAATAAGTTGCAGAGAGTTCTCGAGTAGTGTGTGTTTTCTAATTGTTCTTCCTAATCAAGCTTGTTATCCCCTTATAAAAATGGAAATAATATAGCTAACTAACAATCCGCAAATCATGCTAGCTTCCCACGACTTCCATAACGGTCATACAAGCCATGCACATGCAGAATAATGGAGCATATTCCCCTGGAATCTCGGCAAGACCAAGTCCCACTTGTACATTCCTGCAAAACAAATTCAAACATAATGGAAACAATTGTTAGTATAAGGATCATAATGAGGATCCTGGATCCTTAGTCCTGCAACGTCTTCTGAGGATCCTTAATTCAAAACTGAACTGAGGATCCATGATCCTGGCTGCACTTGAGGACCCGTGATCCTTAGGTTTAGAAAATCCATCCCTAACAATTACTATGTTCACAACCATTCAAACAAAATAATTAAACCCCACATTCAAATCATATATCGTACATGAAACTACAAAGTACATGAAACGTAACTGGGATTTATACGAGTTGTCACAGTTGGCACTATCCTAGCATATTTGAAGAATATAGTAGTGTAACCTTTGCAATATATCCCAGTCATTTTAAGGTTTAGGAACTTATTGGCGATTTGTTCCTTTTCATTAGGAGGATAGAATTTTCTTAAGACTATCTCCTTAAAGTTGGTCCATTCCATATTATATACTCTGTCACTTCCCCTAGACTGGAGAATAGTATTCAACCATTCAAAGGCTGCATTTTTGAAAAGATTAGAAGCAAACATAATCTTATCTTCATCTGCACATTTACTTATTTTTATGAATGCTTCTGTCTTTTCTATCCAACATAAGGCTGCAATGGCTCCTTCATTGCCTGAGAAATCTATTGGTTTGCAGGCCAAGAATTCTTTATAAGAACAACCGTAAGAAGCGGTTCTTCTTCTTTTAGGATTTGGAGCTTGGATTATTGGTCCGTTATTATCGTTCACACTATAACTTGGTTCAGTGTGTTGGCGTTTACTTCCATTTGCAGATTTATTATTTTCTGCTTCTTTAACAGTCTTGATAATATAAGGCATGGCATCTATAATTCCTTGTGCTACTATATGTTGGATGGCACTGTTATCTATTTGGTTTCCGTTATTCTCATTATTCTGGTTTTTCTGATTTACTTCGTTTTCCATCTGAATTGTGAACATTTATCAAGTATTAATTATTACAGAATAAATTTAATACAAATATTTATACAAGATCAAACAAACAAATTGATCAAAAACGTCGATCATTGCGACTTTTACTCTTTCTATATATTTATATATATATGCATCGGTTACATACTACAGCTGAAAATAAAATATACTAGTAGTTATGCATCCGTATCTATTTTAGTCTATCTAGTCTAGTTTTTTTTCTTTTTTTATCAAAATACAAAATTACACATATATCTAGGCATTTTCTAAGTACCGTTCATCCAGTACTGCATTTCATTCTCATCATATTTCCAAACTAGTTTCTCCCCTATCGGTCGAATTCTATTCCCTTCATTCACTAAACTTTCTCCATACTGATGGAGTTCCTGCACACATTCTTGACTCATTGACGGGTTTACTGGGTCAGGGTAATGAGGTATGGGTTCCTCATAAGGTTCTGCATTATTCATTTCAAAAAATGTTCTATCATCATCCCACCACGGATCACGTTCTAAAGGGATTGGGGTTGGAATTCTAGGTAACTCGTTGGGGTCAAATGCAGGTATCGGGAATTGGTTTTCCTGGTTGGGTGCTAGCATTTGTTGGTCTGGGAATAAAGGTAACAGTGGCGGTTCAGCTATTTGGTTTAGGTTAGCGTCTACTGCTTTAGTGGCTAGCATATGGAAATCTGCCAACTGTCTATCTAGTTCCTCTTCCCAAGGTGGTCTATTGACTGTTTCCTGAGTTTGTGGATTTGCTTCCCTATTAGCCCTGACTATCGCTCTCTGTTGTTGTAATTTCTTTATCCTTTTTCTTCTCTCATGTGCTCCTCTATTAAACCAACCTCTCTTTTTAGAAGTGAAGGGTTCCTCAGATTGTGCCTTAAAAATAAATATCCCTTCCTCACTATCAGCTGAGTATCCTGAGGGATTTGGTTGAGATGATGTTCCTTCATCTTTTGGTGAACTAGCTAATTGACGATAAGCGTCCGATGTACCATGCTCACTCATACTGTAAACTAACAAATAGTCAAATAACACAAAACAATATTTATACATAATCACATAAGTTATTTTCTAACACAGAATTTAAGTGTCAGCAGAACACTTCATTGGCTTAAACCAGTGGCTGTAGCTCTGATACCACCTCCTGTCGCAACCCCCGGCCCCTGCCCGAGAGCGGGTGCCGCGAGATCAGATCGATGGTGTCGGTGTTTATTAATTTGGCAGCGGAATACATCAGGACCGTAGTTAGGAAATATTTTTATCAGGGTTAAACACCAAACTTTTTATAGCATATCATTAGGATAAAACCCAAGTTCATTTGATAATACATTTGTATGGATAAACCCAAATTATTGAAAACAAAAACTCCTTTTTCTTTAGGTAACTTTTATAGCCACTTTTCCAAGCCTTCAGTGCTCTCCGGCTGGCTTCTATTGGCTTTCACATTTTGTTACCTGAGACGCGTTTTAAAAAGGTTTTATCAGCAAGAAATACTGGCGAGTGCATCCTAGTTTAATCAAAACAGTTTTATCACTTTACAGTATTGAGGGCATCCGCAATTACATTTGCTTATATCTACTCAATTACTCATTCAGTACTGTCAACACCTGACTTGTGGGTCATATTACTCATTGGCTAACTCTTTGTCCAATGGTAACGTCTTTCACATTTTGTATACAAAACCCCAACATACCGGCAGTAATTGTAGAATCACAAATACTCAATTACTATTAAGTGTAACATAAGACATTTGAGGTTTTGGTAAAATATTTTGACTCACGAGAATATATATTTAAAAAGGTGACAAAAAGAGAATGTACTCACATTATTTACTTAGGTAAAACTAAAGCTTCCTGGTGTATCTCCTGGTTATTGTCTATTAAAATTAAACAACGCACTCGTGTTAGTAAAATAACGCAAATCTCATTAACCGTACAACTCGAGACAGAACTCCAATGACTGAGTCAGGCAGAGCCTTGACATGCATTACGGAGTCCTAGATCAATCGGGTGTAACACGAGACAGAACTCCAACGACTGAGTCAGGCAAAGCCTTTACATGCGTTACGAAGCCATAGATCAATCGTTTAGGGTAACATGCAGGGTTATAATACTTACAACGAGGCAGAGCTTCGCTTTTTAGGGTATTATATCCCGAGTATTTTAGCCCACTAGTGATCAAAGAAAAAGAAAAGAATTGAACGTTGAGAAATGAGGCCAAAGCCTCTATTTATAGGCCCGAAGTATGGCGGCTCGTGGCCTGCATAAACATCTTCTAACTCTCTTGCGGCCCGCAAGAAGAGTAGGTTAGGCTCTAGCCTTGTCCGGTCATCACACTAGCCTCGACACATGTTAGGACACGTGGTGCAATGCCTTGTCCAGCAAACAAAGTCAGTCGCGGCCCGCGACAGTAATGGCTAAGGGAGTCTCACCCCGCGAGCGGCTCCCAGATTTTGTTTTTCTTGACTTTTATAAATATAAGGGTATTTCGGGCTCGTTTCTCGCATACAGGGTATATAAGAACGTTTAGGGGTGTCCAAGTATGTTTTAGGAGGGTTGTTATAGACTGGCATGGGTGAAATGAATAAGTATATGGGTATATCGATTCTACCACGTCCACCACCACGAGTTTATCCGGACCGGGGCCCGTTCTATATGCAGAAGCCTAACTCGTCCATGTCATCCTTTCCCCAGCCCATCACTTCCATGCCGATCTTTACTCAGCCCATCCCGTCCATGCAGGTAAGTTATCCTATTTTTATTACATTTATCTACGGGCAATTTAATGTTATGTAATGGGTATTTTGTTTGAATTCTTATAGGCTTCCAGCCGATCCTATACTCAGCCCGAACTTTCCATGCCTCATTTTCCTCAGTCCGGCCAGACCATGCCGCTCTTGCCTCTGTCCGACCTTTCCATGCAAGTATGTTATTTTGTTTTCATTTCATTTACTACGAACAATTTTATTGATATGTAATGAGTATTTTGTTTAAATTTTTTATAGGCTCCAGGCACGTCCTATACGTTGGACAACCCGTCAATCTCTACTAGGCGTGGCCTGAACTTTACAGAGGAGGAGCTCGCAAAGTCTGATTAGGATTGATGACTATAGCGGTTTATGTTATTTTTATATGACGCAGTACCGTACGAACAATTTAGTTATTATGTTTTTATGTATAAACAATTTAATTTTCAGTATTTGTAATATTTGTTTAATTTGGATATGTTTGTTTTGATAAGTTATAATGTATGGATATGTTTAGTTTGTTTGGATTGCTTAATTTCACTACGTATTTTATAAAATTTATAACAAAAAAACCAACTTAATTAATTTTTTTTAAATAAAGTCTAAAAAGATACTAACAACTATATGCTGCTGTCATAAAAAAAATCATCTAGGAAACGTATTGCCCTATATGATTTCTCTGATCCCCTAATCATTGGTCTGAAAATTTTGTAATTCAAGTATAATATTGGAAGCGTATAGCTCAATACGCTTGGACCCAGAGGAACCATATTGATCTATATGCTTCCTATAGGGTTCGGCGGACCCAGTATTTTTTTTCAATTGAGTCCATTTTTTTGGGTGTTCAAAATTTTCATAACAAAACGTTAAAATTTTCGGGTCGGTCCTCGTTCAGGTCGGGTCATAGCGAGGTTTGAACTAAATTTAAAAAGACAAGAAAAACAAACTATAAAAGGATTGAACTCATGACCTCTTGTTGGTAAAGTGAGGGATTTACCACTACACCAGGTTTCCTTTTCTTTCAGCGGTTTTCACCTAATGTATTTATGTGGTACTTATACAATTTTATATACCGAATCTATTATTTTTTTTTAAAACATTAGGTTTTGGGGACCCCAACCCACTCTATGTGGGTCTGCCCCTGGTTCCAGGGTTGTACAAATAAAATGGGGATCTGTGGATAACCAAAGCGAACATAAAAGCACAAATGTTCCACGTGTATATTTTAACCCTATGGCAGACATAGAAAAGAGTTATGATACGATGTTATCCAAGTCATTCATGAGGCGATTTGGATGAACAGTTGGGTAATGGTAACATAATATGGGGAAAAACTTGCGTTAAAAAGATAAAAACAGAATAGTTGTCAAGTTAGAACAACAATCGTTGAAAACTCAAAGGATTTAACAAGTTCGGTTTTCTGGTGTTAATACAATGAAAAATTAGGGCAATAAAGATAAAAACGAATTACTCACGCAGTCACAATGAATCACCTTCGAACTGATGATAGCAATGAAGGACGTGAAGTTTAGTGAATGGAAGATTGCAGTGGAGTTGTTCGACGTAATGCCCAACAAAACACAACATGTCTTGTAACATTTTGTTCGTTTTCCGATTTTGGGGAGATTTGAGAGAAACCAAAACACATTATGACTCCCTTTATTTTAGACGTTGTTATTGACCCACACTGGTTTGCCCCGATCCGGACACTATGCGTTTATCCATCCCCTCATGTGTTAATATCATATACAACATACAAGGTTGACACTACTTGCATACCATATGATTCGTATAACATGTCAGAATCCTTCCCAAAAATATAACTGTTCAAATGTTGACCAAAAGAACAATCATCGGTGTCAAACAATTAAACAAATCTAAAACTTATAACACATTCATGGAAGATATTCAATGAAGGGAAATACAAATATGAATTTTCTTCTGATCCCATATTTGAACCAAACAAATAACACAAATTAAAATCTGTAGAATGGATCATCTATTCATCATCATCATCATCATCTTAATAATCATCATCATCATCATCATCATAGTAGTATACCTCCGGGTAAACCGGCTTGAACTTCTTTCCAACCATACTCACTCCGACATGCTCCTGTTGTTGATTATCATTATCATTATCGGGCTCAGCTTCATCGGATTCTCCATTGTTGCTCTGATCTCGTTCAACAATGGGGGTGAATGTGGGCGCTTTTCCTTCACTAGCAACTTTGCTGGTGACTTCATTTGCAGACATGATATTGTGCACTTCACCTGAACGCAACGGTGCTGGACCACTGTAATTGGTTGAATTCAACCCAAGATCGCTAATTTCATTATTTGACTTCATAGGTACCGATCGCTGACTAGTTTCAGACAACTGAGGTTCAGAGAATCCATTAAGAACAGATGAGACGGTGGGAGATGTTGGCTCGGGTGCATAGCTGATGTGCTTGGTGGGATCGATGATGGTGGAACGTTCGAATGTAGGCAAGGGAGGTGGCGAGTAGCCGCTGTAATTCATTTTTAGCCGGAGAAGAAGGTTTTCCGGTAGGGTGGGGTGTGATAAGTTTAGGTATATGGCAGTAAGCTATGAGAGTCAAGGTCAACGTAATAAGTAGTCTTTTTATATTTTGAACAATTTAAGTATTTACAAGAAACTTCCTACATCTAGTCAAGGTCAACGTAATAAGTAGTCTTTTTATATTTTGAACAATTTAAGTATTTACAAGAAACTTCCTACATCTTTATATAATCGGGTTTATGATAAATAATAAGGGAAAAACATGTGCATGAATATTTTACTTGGTACACGACATAATTTATTATATTTTCTTCATACTCCCAAGACCTCTTGATCTTGTCTTTCATCTCTAGGAATAAGATTTTTACAACGTGTTTGATTTGTATCTATTTAACATTGCTTGGTTTGATTTTTAACGAATGTGTGATTTTGGTTTCAGAGTTACCCATATAAATTAAAACGATAAACCAAGGTGAAGATCCAAAAAGTGGACCGAACAATGGTTCAACCACGAACAGATCTTGAAGCCTGAAAACAAGTGAAACATGCACAAGCAACAGACCGTTAGGCTCGCCGTAGAGGTGGGAGGGCCACTCTGCGACCACTTTCCGGCGTGAGGATAAGTATTCGTTTAGAGAGAGAAAGTAGAAAGAGAATAAGGACGAGTGTTCAGAAAATCGTACTTGAAATGTACTTTGAAGAGGGTATTTATACTGATTCTTTTGGATGACGTCATTCGGTTAGGACACACCTTTCGATGTGCGTCCCCTTTCCAAATGGACCGCCGTACCTTTTTGTCAATTATCTGGATACCTTGAGCATTAGGACTTTCTACGAGTATTCGTGCGTTCGGCCCATGCAAAGGTCCGAACTCGGTTATGTAGCTGAAACTGGGTTTGATGTGAAAGGAAGAGAGGAGATTCATTAACAATTCAAATATAAAACAAAATAAAAGGAGTTTTATTTCAAAATATATTAATATGATATGACCAAGGGGTGAACAGAAAAAATAATCTCCGTATGATGTGAGAATGATGTTTGAACGTAAGCCCACTTGTAATTAACAACTAATAATATAATTAATTATAGCTTTCATTTTTTGAAGATGAATTTATAATACCTATTCATATAAACCAAACACTATCCGCATTCATTCGATCACTTAAAACAAGGTGAGTACGTGTACCTAGGAGTGTATGAGTGAGCCATTCATAAACTAATCAAGACCAGTTCGCTAAAATTATTGCATAAGGTAGTGCTTAGATAAATGTATGAGTGGTCGAGTGGAGGAAGTTGGGTTTTTTGATCCGCCTGATTCTTGTTTGTCGACCAAATTTGCTCGTATTAGATCTAAGGTGAAGGCCTGGAGAGACGACTTCCTTATAAAAGAAAATGAAAGTGTGACATCGGCATTTACCGAATTGGAACAGATTGAATTGGAGATGGAACATAGAGACCTCTCAGAGGAAGAGGAGTGGACTTTGGCAGAAAATAAAAAAGTTATCAGAGAAGCGGAGTATAGGAAAAATCTGGATCTCATTCAAAGATCGCGTGTTAAGTGGGCCACAGATGGGGATGAGAACTCCAAATTTTTCCATTCAGTGATCAACTTTAGGAAGGCGTCTAATACGATTCATGGTCTTAATAACGGGGATTGGTGTTCGTAGCCGTCTCTTATTAAAAAAGAGGTTTTCTCGTTTTTTCGCGATAAATTCAAAGAAGACTTTCACAACGGTCCTTCTTTCAGCTGTGATAATTTTAAGAAGATATCGGATGCCGAGAGTGTGATGTTAGTGGAGCCATTTTCGGAAGAAGAAATTAAAGCTGTTGTTTTCGATTGCGGTGCGGACCGGGCCCCGGGGCCAGACGGTATGAATTTTAGGCTTATTAAACAGTTTTGGGATTTATCTGAATAAGATTTTTCTAGAATTTTTAGCCGTTTTCATTCTACTGGTGAGATTTCTATCGGTAGTAGTTCTTCTTTCATTGCCCTCATTCCCAAGGTTAAGGATCCCGTCTCCCTTAACAATTATAGACCTATCAATTTGGTGGGTGTTATTAGTAAAGTAATCTCGAAAGTTATAGCTAATCGGATGAAGAAAGTGATGGACGGTGTCATTTCGGAGTATCAATCGGCGTTCTTATCGGGAAGATTTATTTTGGATGGCCCGCTTATCTTCAATGAACTTATTACTTGGATCAAGAAGAGGAAATCGAAGGCATTCTTCCTCAAGATTGATTTTGAGAAGGCCTACGACAATGTTAGATGGAGTTTTATTATTAATTCCCTCGCTCTTATGGGTTTTTCGAGTATTTGGCGTAATTGGATCTCGGGAATTCTCAAGTCGGCTAGATCTTCTATCTTGGTAAATGGTGCTCCTACGTTCTAGTTTCAGTGCGAGAAAGGTATGAGGCAAGGCGATCCTCTCTCTCCGTTCCTCTTTTTAGTAGTCATGGAAGCTTTCTCTTGTATGTTGAATCGTGCTTGGGAGGCGCGCGTCATTAAAGGTATAGTGACTCCTAATAACGGTCCTATTATTACACACCTCCTTTACGCGGATGATGCTATTGTTATGGGAGATTGGTCTAAGAGTGAGCTGGAAAATGTTCTCAGAATTCTGCGTTTTTTTTATGGAAGCTCGGATCTCAGAATTAATCTTGAAAAGTCCAACTTATATGGTATTGGCATGAGTTCGGAGGACACGAGTTATTTGGCAAACTTGATAGGGTGTAGGCCGGGGGCTTTGCCATTTAAATATCTAGGCCTTAGTGTGGGAGCTAATATGAACTGGGTGGCAAATTGGCAGCCTATTTTTGATACTTTTCAAAACCGATTAGCTTCTTGGAAGTCCCATCTTCTCTCGATTGGGGGGAGAGTTGTGATTATAAAATCCATTTTGGAAAGTTTACCCACTTTCTACTTCTATATATACAAGGCTCCTAAGAAGGTGATTATGAGTTTAGAAGCAATGATAAATTTTTTTTTATGGGGTGGATCTAATGAAGAAAGGAAAATGCACTGGGTGGCATGGGAGCGGGTTTCTCGTCACAAAAAAAGAAGGGGGTTTGAGTTTAAATAAACTTGCGGATGTAAACGTATCATTGTTATCGAAATGGGTATGGAGGTACAAGACTGAAAAAGAAAATCTGTGGAAGAAACTTGTGGATGCTCTTCATCAAAGTAGGTCCGGATGGGAGTCCATCCCATATAAAAAACCCTTCAGCGGAACTTGGAGTAATATCGCCAAAGTTTCATCCAATATTAAGGTGGACGGTATGCCCCTTCGGTATTTATTCAAAGGTATAGTCGGAGACGGTAAGGATATTTCATTCTGGCTAGATACTTGGGCCTGCAACGAGCCGTTAAAGCTGCGTTTTCCGGAGTTGTTCAGCTTAGAAACGGATAAAAAATGTATGGTTGCTGATCGTGTGGTTAGGACCGAGTCCGGCATTGACTTCCATTGGAGATGGAGATCTCATCATGTCACAGAGGAGTCTTCTAACAACCTTCAGCAGCTTATTTCGGTTCTTGAGGGTGTGCGGATCAGCGACAGAATTGATAGGTGGATTTGGATTGACAGTTCCTCAGGCGAATTCAGCGCTAAGGCTGTTAAGATGTCCATTAAGGCGGAACAGGTGGCTGGGGACAGATTCGTGTTTGACTGGTGTCGTTGGGTTCCGGCGAAATGTAACATACACGTCTGGAGAGCAGAGATGGATAGGCTTCTGACCGGTGAAGCTCTTACAAAAAGGAACGTCGTGATCGAGGACAGCTCATGCCCCCTCTGCGGCTCGGTTGTCGAGTCGGCCGAGCATGTGTTTATTTCCTGCAATATTGCTGCTGTTATATGGCAAGGTGTGTCTACATGGTGTAAGATTCCAAATATCTATGCTTTCTCTATTCGGATCTTCTTAACATCTATAAGTATTTAAGAGTGCCGGAGAAAAAGAAAGAAGCTATCCATGGTATTATTATGATCACGTGTTGGAGTAGTTGACGTGCTAGGAATGACCTTCGCTTCTCAAACATTCCGGCCAAGATTGATGGTATTTTAAGTGAAATTAAGGCATTAGGCTTCCTTTGGTTCTCTAAAAGATCTAGATTTAAAGATATCGAGTGGGGGGAGTGGTGTTCTTTTGTAAATATGTAATCGGTCTGTTTGTTCTCTGTCGGCTCGTCTTGGGCCGGCGGTTTCTCAATGAAAGTTACGTTTAAAAAAAATCCATTAAAACGGGGAAGAATTGTATGTATAATATGTAGGAAAGTGATTCACTACTTATTAAAAATAATAATAAATAAACATATTTTCTTTATAAATTTATGTATATAGTACGATTTTAAAAAACAATGTATCAGAAACGTAAATAAGCATTACATAAAGGTAAAAATTTGCAAACCAAATCTTCAGCAAGTAATCTTGAGTCTTGACTGCAAAATGAGCGGAATTAAAAAGTCTTCAACGAGTAGTCTTGATTTCAAAATGAGTGACCTAATCTGTTAACCGTGGTTGAGGATTTTTGTTCAACACGGGTCTCTTTAAACATACTATGTGTCACCTCTTGGATGCACACATTTGTCTTCCAGGTTATAAAATTTCGGAAATGGATTGTCACACCCCGATATTTCCACATATTACCGGTGGGCCCGGTGGTGAGTATCGTGACGTAGTTGATATCATCATGGTCAAACATACACAGAATAGCACAGCGGAAGTCTTGGAATATAAAATATTATTACAAACTCAAATGTCTGAAAATATCAAAGTATTTATTATAGACGAGTCTGTAATATCAAATCCACAGGAGGATCATTATAGGATGTATAGAATGAAACTTAACAGACTTTATGGCATCTTTAATGATTTGCAAGATCCTCTTTTTCGACACCGAGCAACTCCCAGCCTATTACGAGTAGTACCTGCCACTTAGTCTTTAGAAAATACGTCAGTTTTCACTGGTAAATACAATTAACCGACTCTTTTGAAAAGAGTTTATGAAAATTGATTTCAGTGCACAAGGCACAAACCATTTATAACTTGGGACAATCTTTAACAAAATCTTGTTTACTATTTCACATGTTTGTCATACATATGGGGCCGGTTTGGAAGCCGGTCTTGATTAACCGACTCACCACTTACAAAACCCACAAAGGAGTTATCCCCAACATGTGAGTCATATATATTTTAGCATTTGCATCTGTCGGGTGTATGCCTACACCCCGTGCATAGGTCGTGGCCATTTTTAACTTTAATGAGCCGAGGATATCCAGGACACGGTCGTTAACCCCCAATGTTTATGTTATCAAACAATACAAATTAAAATGGGTTATGCAGATTTATTACATCACAATCCGACTAAATGATCTCATACCCGACCAAGCGTTATTTATAATACCGTATCCCAAGCCCGTATAAGGGAAAATAAGTTAAAAGTATTTACTTGAGCTAATACTTGATTCACAGCAAACTAACTCAGTCGTATCCAATCTATCTAACTGCATGTAGCTTTTACCGGGTGGCTCTAGTCTGGAGTGATGGTAATATATAACCAAATTTAGAATGCTAACGGTCTCATTTAAGTCGTAGACTTAGACCACCTAGCTTAAAGTATCTAAAGCGGTACGATACGCTAGATTAAGCAATGACCGGAATAGATTGTTATTTAGACCCAACAAGTACGAAGACTTGTATAATATGGGTAAACTAAACGCATTCCGGATTTTGAGATAAAAACGATAAGGTTAAACCCGTTTCGGCGAACTTACTTAACTAGTTACATAAACCGATCCGAACGCGTAGGTGCGTAACGGGCAACCAAATGAACCATATGCAAGTCCCATATATTATTATGCTTAGAATATGTTAATACATCGGTAGGATGTTAACATATATGCTCAAAAAGTATTTAAAACCAAATTAAGTCCCGCATGGGCATTTTGGTCATTTACCCTTTATAAAAGAAGTTTTAAAGCAAACTGAGGTTCTGGACTAAAACATTCAGTAAAAATATTTATTTTATCACATTACATCAGTAAGATATCATACATATGTGAGGTTTACATTTATGGCCAAACTATGCCCCGAAAGGGTATTTTGGTCATTTCACATATGCTTTTACGGACATTTTTGGAAGTCTGAGTTCATGACTTATACCTACTGTAATAATATTAAAATTTAATTATAAAATTAGTAGGTAACGAGTCTTATATGTTAAATATGGTTTAAGAACCATATTATGCACCTAATTAGCGTAAAATCGCTAATTGACGATAATTAAAGGGTTTTATGGAAATCTAAGATTTTGATCAGTTTTAAATGTTCAAAATAATTTATTTAATGTATTAAATCAGTAGGAAAAGGTTTGGCATTCAAATCATTTGTAAATCTCATTTTATGTCTAAAAAGGGTATTATCGTCTTTTACCGAATTATAAAAGAACTCTTTGATACGATCAGTTTATAATCTGATCAAAAATTCCAAAAATCCCTAAAAATAATATCTTAACAGTAGGAAATGAGTTTTGGGTCAAAATCCAAGTTTAAACATGCCTTATGCAAGATATAGTAATTTAATTAATAAAGAGCTTCTAATTACGATATCGAGCATAACTCATATTTGGGACCAAGAACTGATGTCAAATTTTCGGGACAAGCTTATATATCAGTAATAAAGGTTTTTGTCCTCTCACATTTTCAAAATTCTCATTGATATGTAAAAAGGATAATTATAGCATTTATAAGCATAATAACGGGCAAGTGCATATAATTCAAACTACTAAGGACCAGGTAATACAACCTCAGGGGGTTATACTACAACATAATACGGTCCTAATGGAAGCTTAAAACATAAAGGATTTAAGCTAAATTGGGACAGAACTGAAAGTCAAAGCAAAAGTCAAGCTTTTGCGACTTTCGGTTGCGAACCGACCCTAAACTCAGAATTGTCAGGTTGAACGTGCTTAGACATGTTCTAATAATAATTACCAAGTTATTAGAGTGTTAAAATATAATTTATACCCTCTGCATCTATGGTTTTGATTATTATTCATAATTTTTGCTAAGTTTGACTTTTTACCTAAACGGTTGACCCGACAATTAACTAAGCAAACGAATGAATTAGGAGGTGCCCTTTTAAGGGTTAATCACCTACCTAACTATGGTCACATACCCATATTTATTTTGATCAGTGGCTGGACCATTAGAGTTTAAACCGAAAGTCAAAGTTAATTTACGATAACTTGACTTTTCGGTTTTTAAAACTTAAAACTGAACTAATGAGAGGGCTTAAGACACTTACAAGAGTCCTAACTATCTTTTCTACAAAAATATAAGTTCCAATCAGACCAGGAGCTCCAGATTTGTGAGTTGAGAAAAATGAATGGATATATCAACTATTTATAGGTTTTTGGATATAATTTGGATCATGACATGTGTTTAGAGGTTCTTTAGGATCACTACAAGTGTTATGGCAGCTGGCCAACTTGATTTGGAGTCCAAGGAATCGAGCTTAATGGTTAAGAATGGAATAGAGTGGTCACCAAGTCAAGAAAATAAAAAAAATCAGATCTGCAGATACGGGCCACGCGGCCCGCGTAAGAAGTGGCCCAAGGCTTATGCGGCCCGCCTGAAGGTCAGGCCCAGACACAAGTTTTGCTGAGTTGCGGTTTTGGTCCCTGTTCTTTGTAGACTTCTCAAACAGCATACCATATGTTGCTGTTTGTTTAGTTAGCCCACGAAATGGGTAGTCCAATGGCTCATGACCCGTGGATAGGCCCATTACAGTCTAAGCAAAGTTTCAGGTTTATACAATATCATTCCCTGTCTCTTTCTGAACCATTTTTAACTTCCAAATGTGACGTAAATGGCCCAAAACTCACGTATATGATGTATTATGATAATATAAGATATAATTATCATAATCAAAAATTTTCAGGCATGCCCACAAGTATAATTAATCATTGCGGAGTTCCCGATTCCTTTAAAAGACCTTCTAACGCGTAGTTTCACCCGATGACGTGTTTAGTCCTTTTTAACGCGTAAAGCGACGCGAACTATCATTTGTTGACATTAAAGCCTTCCATGGCTCATATGAAGTATCCCAAGCGTATATTCAAATATTACGATGCTCCAGTTCGCTCAAAAGGTCACTCAAGGTGTATTATCCAATGTTGACGCTTTTGGTCCCTTTCACACGTAAACTTGCGCGTATTTTCGTTTAATAGCATCAAAGCCCTATGTATCTCATGTTAAGCATTCTTGAGAGTATGGTTGCATATCATATCGCTTCGGGTTCATTAAAAAATCATTCATAGGTATAATTAAACATGTTGACGCTTTTAACCCCTCTAACTTACAAACTTGCGCCCAACTTCACTTATTGGCATAAAAGCCTTGCATAGCCAATATTAGGCATTCCCGAGAATATGACGAAACATTATGAAGCTCTCGGTTTGTTAAAAGGTCACTCAGAGGTAAGAATTTACATGTTGACACTTTTAACCCTTCATTGTGCAACTTTCAAATAATTACGAAAACGGCTCCTCTTGTTCAACAAGTGGCCCATTTGAGAACACGGACTTCGCATGATGTCACTCAGAGGCCTAGTTTAGGCATGTTGACACTTTCAGTCCTTCTATAATCAAGGTTTTTGATTTTTGACGAAATTAGTCCCTCATAGTCAACATTTGACTTTATTAGGGTTCATTACACGTGTCAACACATCATTGGACACGATTTTTGCGAGGTGTTACATCCTCACCCCCTTAAAAGAAATCTCGACCCTGAGATTTGCTCAAAAATATGGAAGTACTTTCTGTCGTATGACGGACTTAACTTCCGCTATATATTGGGGACCCCTTCGGGTATCCCAATTGACCTATTCAATAGGTACAGGCTTTCTTTCGGAGTTTCTTAACCTGTCGATCCTTGATCGACATAGATCTTTCAATAAACCTCAGGCTTTTATCAATCTCTATGTCTATGTGTGACATTGCTAGCGATTTATCAGCTAGGCATTTCTTTAAGTTAGAAATGTGGAACATATCGTGAATTCTACTGAGCTCCTTAGGCAAGTTTAGCTTATGAGCTATACTGCCATCACATTCGACAATCTCGAATGATTTATATATCCAAGGCTTAACTTGCCCTTTACACTGAAACGTAATGTACTCTTTCATATTGATACTTTCAATAGAGTCTTGTTCCCCATTTGGAACTTTAAGAGATTTGGGCCTCTTGTTCGCATTGCTCTTCTGCCGATTACTGGCAGTTTTCAAACAATTACTGATTCATATTATCTTATCCGTCGCCCTTAAGACAAATCTAAGATCCTGATAATTGGGCCTTCCCAATTTCCTGCCCAACAAATGGGCGTTGGCTATCTATCCCAAACAAGGTCTCCAAAGGAGCAGCCTTGATGCTTATATAATGCTATCAGTTATAGGAGAACTTAATTAGGGTGAGATAGTTATTCCAACTATTACCTGAATCAATCTTAAGGAATTAACTATCCTCATGGTTAGTCGAACAAGTCGACGATCCTGGGCATCTAATAACGATTCTTAATCGTTCCCTAGTAGGTTGCAGTAATCAATGCACAAGCGTATTGCATCGTGCTTTCGTTTATCAACCATAATCAGAGCTCTTAAGATGATGAGCTAGATTGTTCAAGCCTTTCTTTATAACTCATCCGGTTAGCCCTCAGTTCTTCCATTTCTGTTGATGCTAACCGATATGGAGTTTCTGTAACAGATACAGCTCCTAATAGGATGTCAATCCTAACTTCACTTTGCCCCTCAAGGGTAAAACAGGGTAGTTCTACTGAGAAGAAATCAAGTTAACCAACTATGATAGAGGTAGCTCAATCTTTGACTTTGGTCCACTTATGTCGCTTGTGCCTTGTAAATGACACATCTGTTTTACGAGTGCACGGATGCCTTAAGCAGAGACGCCTACTTAGGCATTTCTATTATGGATATCTTCTTTGAACACCACTAGCTGACTTTAGTACAATATGACCATTGGTATATCTTAGTGGTTACATGCATTAAACCTCCATACTGATCAGGCATGGAAGCAATCTATGGGACACACTAGGTTATGCCAATCCTCATATGGCGCTTTTATCAAACATAGTTGGCACTCACAGTTGATAAAATCAATGAGGAAAATAGTTAAAATAACATATATTGTCATACTCTATTCAAAGAAAGAGTACGCTTAGATTTTACAGAAGGATTCATCGCCGATAATAGAAGAATCGGTTACTATGGTTTCCTTGGTAAGTTATATCTTGTACTTAGCATCTGGAGCTCTTATGAGTATCATCATAAGTTTGCCAAGCTTATGGTCTATGCAAGACTTATTACTGCCTGTATTAAAAACAGGACATTAGCAGAATTTATCATTGATAAGTGATAAGGAATGTACTTGACGACATCATGCACCGCCTCTTGGCATTCATCAGGTGAGTTTAGGCATTTCTTTTCTTAGCCTTTCCAGACTTAGCTGCACCTCCTTTGGCAGCTTTATGGCATCTAGTTTTGATGTGGCCTTTCTCACCATAGTCATAACAGACTGCATTCTTTATGTCCCTACATTCATGGGACTGATGACCAGTTCCTTTGCAGATACCACATTGCTTTGGTCTTTGATCTATTCGACACTATCCCCAGTGCCTTTTATAGCAACTCTTACATACAGGCTTCTTACTGAACTTATGATGGTTCTTATTAAGCCCGTAATTTGCTCTTTTTCTTAGATTTCTGGGAGTTATCCTCCTCCCTTAGTTCATACTTCACATTCGAAATGTGAGCAAAGCTCTTTACATGAGCAATTGATTGAGGTTTTGAATGAAATTTAGAGCGAGAAGCATTCGGCTCATTGAACTGTTTCATGACCTTTTCCATGGCCTTTCCAACTGCTGCGTCAACCACCGCTTGGAGATTAACTCCATTGGTATTGAGGTTTGTGTCTGTAGCATTATTAGCTTTCGTCGCCTTAATAGTATCACGACTGTTATCCACCTCATTCGAGTTTGCCATACTCGAAACTTGGTACTAACCACCACGTTAAGAAATTGTTAGTCATCATCCTGATGACCTGACATAGGTCAGCCACGGCATCCATAAACCGTATAGACTATTATTTTCCAAACATTCCTAATGAATGTTATTTGAATGTATATCCATTACATTTAGCCTAGGTCTCGAAAGGACCATCAATGGTATTTAAGGTTTGGAGCGAGTCCATTACCTGTTTGACAGAGGATCATAATGCCACGACTGTCTTTGTCACAAGGACGATTATGAATAGCTCGAAGGCTAGCCTTACACGACTTTTATTATATATATATACATACATATATGGCGTAAAAGCCCATCGCGAGGGACGTAGGAAGATATGGCATAAAGCCTAGTTATGAAGGGCATAATTGATTATACGGCACGAAGGCCTCGTCACAAAGGACATTTAGATATGGCTCAAAGGCCTGTCACGGAGGACGTTTATCAACTCTGACACAAAAGGCCTGTCACTAGGAATGTTAACATTTAATATTTTAACTTGAATGATAGATTATAGCACATTGGCTTGTCATGAATAACTTTAAAACATAACTCGTTGATTTGTCACCAAGGACATTAGTTTATAAGCTGCAATCTTATTGGATTGAGGGCTTCCAGGTTTGAACATAGTTCTTCACCTTTGAACAGGGAGTCATAAAGACCACCACTAACTTTGTCTTATTGACAACAGAATAAAATGTATCCCACAGACATTTCATCACAAGGGATGTTAATATTATGATCATCATATTGATGATGCTAGTCAGGATCGCAATGATCATATAGACTATGGGATTTGAGCATAGCTCACCCCCTTGGGCAAAGAATCACAAAAGATTACAATTACCTTGTCTCAAATGGACAGTATAATATAGCCTTTAGGCAAAACATCATTAAGGATGTTAAATTTTTAATCATTGTACTGACGATTTTAGTCATGATTGCATTGATCATATAGACTATTAGGCTTGAGCACAGCTCACTACCTTAAACAGGGGATCGTAGAGATCACAATGTTTGTGTCACAAATGGACAATTTATTATAGCCCGTAGGCAAAACATCACTAAAGGATGTTAAATAACATGATCATCATATTGATGATACTTGCCATGATCTACTCTGATCATATAGGCTTTAAGGCTTGGATGTAATCCAATTACCTTGACGGCTGATGTGGTTTCTCACGCCACACTGCCAGGAGTGTTAACATGTTCTCAGATGTTAACAAAGATTAATTATCTTAAGAGGGTTTTACCATCATAGCCATGTTCATAGACATATAGGCTAGGTTATACCATTAAGAGGATCTTTTGAAATTTTCAGCTGATCGATAAAGTTCGAGTAAAATTTGGAACTATCGTTGGATAAAGGACAAAATGAATACCTACACAAAGTTTTCATAACTTTCCTAAATCATTAGAAATTTACAATAGTGCCTTAATCAGGATTTGTAGTAATATATTTGTCCACAGAGGACTAAGAGGAAAAATATAAGCCCGTATAAGGACTATAAAATATTATAAGTCCATATAGGGGTTATAATGAAATGTCAATGTCCTCAAAGGGACTATTTCGAAATAGCGTATCTCCAATGGGATTTTAATAAAATAACATGTCTATAAAAGGACTATATTGGTACAGCGTACGCACAAAAGGGCTTTGCTGTACAGATGTCCTCACAGGAACTTTAAGCAACTCTAGTCCACGCAGGGACTAAAAGGAAATATAAGTCCGTAAAGGGACTATAAGATATGTCCACATAGGGATTATTACGATATAACATGTCCATGAAGGGACGTTAACAAACAATTGTCCTCGTAGGGACTTTATATCGAAAGATACGTCCTCAATGGGACTTATTAATGAATCAGCAAGTCCATTAAGAGACTATGTTGAAATAATATGTCTTTGAAAGGACTATAATGAATTATTATGTCCGCCAGGGGACTTTGATAAAAATAATATGTCTACGAAAAGACTTTTAATGAAATACTACGCCCATGAAAGGACTATGATGAAATATAATGTCCATGAGAGGACTATATAGCAAATGCCCATATAGGGTCTTAAGTCGAAAGATATGTCCATACAGGGACTAAATAGAAGAGATAGGTCCTTATAAGGACTTAAAAGATAAAGAATATTATGAAAGAAGGATTCTCTAATGCCTTCCTTGCTCCATTTCTATTGTTTCTCTTCTTTATTTACCATATACGGTAGGGATACTGAAGACCTCAGTAAATAAGGTAAGTATTTCAATCAGGATCCGTTATTAAAATAGAATTCAAGGATTCAATGGTTAAGGAATGATATGGATCATGGATTGGGTTTTGACTGATATAATCCAAATCTGGGATTCCAAAATTTAGAGGTAAGAAATAGGGATCATTAGGATCCACTGGTAATTTTCAATACGGGAGTCTTAGGGACCGCCTGGTATGGACTCCACTGATACAGACTTCAAAACTTTGAGCCTCAGGGACCTCCGGTATGGAATCTGAAGTCTGATTACAATTCAAATGGGTTTAGTTTTTGGGAATGAATCCATAAAGGTCTTCCTCCAACCGGTCGCATGCTTATCCTAGCTGTTTTATGAAGCTTGGCATTCCTTGGCTTCGGATGAGGAGAATCTCTATCGACTGCTTCCTTGCTTGGCGATTTATTTAAAATACATAAAATCGAAAACAATGTTTACTTAATAGGGATGAGAGCATTCCTATGTTAATTCTAGACTCAAAAGGTCTAAGGAATATGTTACTGTGTCATTGAGATTAAACACAAAAGACTAGTGTTTAATTCGCTCAATGTTGGCTCTGATACCAACCTGTCACACCCTGATATTTCCACAAATCATCGGTGGGCCCGGTGGGGAGTATCGTGACGTAGTTGATATCATCATGGTTAAACATACACAGAATGGCACAGCGAAAGTCTTGGAATATAAAATATTATTACAAACTCAAATGTCAGAAAATATCAAAGTATTTATTATAGACGAGTCTGTAATATCAAATCCACAGGAGGATCATTATAGGATGTATAGAATGAAACTTAACAGACTTTATGGCATCTTTAAGGATTTGCAAGATCCTCTTTTTCGACACCGAGCAACTCCCAGCCTATTACGAGTAGTACCTTCCACTTAGTCTTTAGAAAATACGTCAGTTTTCACTGGTAAATACAATTAACCAACTCTTTTGAAAAGAGTTTATGAAAATTGATTTAAGTGCACAAGGCACAAACCATTTATAACTTGGCACAATCTTTAATAAAATCTTGTATACTGTTTCACATGTTTGTCATACATATGGGGCCGGTTTGGAAGCCGGTCTTGATTAACCGACTCACCACTTACAAAACCCACAAAGGAGTTATCCCCAACATGTGGGTCATTTGTATTTTAGCATTTGCATCTGTCGGGTGTATGCCTACACCCCGTGCATAGGTCGTGGCCATTTTTAACTTTAATGAGCCGAGGATATTTAGGACACGGTCGTTAACCCCCAATGTTTATGTTAACAAACAATACAGATTAAAACGGGTTATGCAGATTTATTACATCACAATCCGGCTAAATGATCTCATACCCGACCAAGCGGTATTTATAATACCGTATCCCAAGCCTGTATAAGGGAAAATAAGTTAAAAGTATTTACCTGAGCTAATACTTGATTCACAGCAAACTAACTCAGTCGTATCCAATCTATCTAACTGCAGGTAGCTTTTACCGGGTGGCTCTAGTCTGGAGTGATGGTAATATATAACCAAATTTAGAATGCTAACGGTCTCATTTAAGTCGTAGACTTAGACCGGCTAGCTTAAAGTATCTAAAGCGGTACGATACGCTAGATTAAGCGATGACCGGAATAGAATGTTATTTAGACCCAACAAGTATGAAGACTTGTATAATATGGGTAAACTAAACACATTCTGGATTTTGAGATAAAAACGATAAGGTTAAACCCGTTTCGACGAACTTACGTAACTAGTTACATAAACCGACCCGAACGCGTAGGTGCGTAACGGGCAACCAAATGAACCATATACAAGTCCCATATCTTATTATGCTTAGAATATGTTGATACATTGGTAGGATGTTAACATATATGCCTAAAAAGTATTTAAAACCAAATTAAGTCCCGCAGGGGCATTTTGGTCATTTACCCTTTATAAAAGAGGTTTTAAAGCAAACTGATGTTCTGGTCTAAAACATTCAGTAAAAATATTTATTTTATCACATTACATCAGTAAGATATCATACATATGTGAGGTTTACCATTTATGGCCAAACTATGCCCCGAAAGGGTATTTTGGTCATTTCACATATGCTTTTACGGACATTTTTGGAAGTCTGAGTTCATGACTTATACCTACTGTAATAATATTAAAATTTAATTATAAAATTAGTAGGTAACGAGTCTTATATGTTAAATATGGTTTTTGTCCTCTCACATTTTCAAAATTCTATTTCGGATTTACAATGTTCAATATGTTAAATATGGTTTTTGTCCTCTCAGTTTTAAATGTTCAAAATAATTTAATTAATAAAGAGCTTCTAATTACGACATCGAGCATAACTCCTATTTGGGACCAAGAACTGATGTCAAATTTTCGGGACAAGCTTATATATCAGTAATAAAGGTTTTTGTCCTCTCACATTTTCAAAATTCTCATTGATATGTAAAAAGGATAATTATGGCATTTATAAGCATAATAACGGGCATGTGCATATAATTCAAACTACTAAGGACCAGGTAATACAACCTCAAGGGGTTATACTACAACATAATACGGTCCTAATGGAAGCTTAAAACATAAAGGATTTAAGCTAAATTGGGACAGAACTGAAAGTCAAAGCAAAAGTCAAGCTTTTGCGACTTTCGGTTGCGAACCGACCCTAAACTCAGAATTCTCGGGTTGAACGTGCTTAGACATGTTCTAATAATAATTACCAAGTTATTAGAGTGTTAAAATATAATTTATAACCTCTGCATCTATGGTTTTGATTATTATTCATAATTTTTGCTAAGTTTGACTTTTTACCTAAACGGTTGACCCGACAATTAACTAAGCAAACGAAGGAATTAGGAGGTGCCCTTTTAAGGGTTAATTACCTACCTAACTATGGTCACATACCCACATTTATTTTGATCAGTGGCTGGACCATTAGAGTTTAAACCGAAAGTCAAAAATTAATTTACGATAACTTGAGTTTTCGGTTTTTAAAACTTAAAACTGAACTAATGAGAGGGCTTAAGACAGTTACAAGAGTCCTAGCTATCTTTTCTACAAAAATATAAGTTCCAATCAGACCAGGAGCTCCAGATTTGTGAGTTGAGAAGTTGGAATGATAAATGGCAAATGAAATGAATGGATACATCAACTATTTATAGGTTTTTGGATATAATTTGGATCAAATCATGTGTTTAGAGGTTCTTTATGATCACTACAAGTGTTATGGCAGCTGGCCAACTTGATTTGGAGTCCAAGGAATCGAGCTTAATGGTTAAGAATTGAATAGAGTGGTCAAGAAGTCAAGAAAATAAAAAAAAAATTAGATCTGCAGATACGGGCCACGCGGCCCACGTAAGAAGTGGCCCAAGGCCTACGCGGCCCGCCTGAAAGTCAGGCCCAGACACAAGTTTTGCTGAGTTGCGGTTTTGGTCCCTGTTCTTTGTAGACTCCTCAAACAGCATACCATATGTTGCTGTTTGTTTAGTTAGCCCACGAAATGTGTAGTCCAATGGCTCATGACCCGTGGATACAATATCATTCCCTGTCTCTTTCTGAACCATTTTTAACTTCCAAATATGACGTAAATGGCCCAAAACTCACGTATATGATGTATTA
The DNA here is from genome assembly GCA_030545235.1 of Helianthus tuberosus. Classification (NCBI taxonomy): domain Eukaryota; kingdom Viridiplantae; phylum Streptophyta; class Magnoliopsida; order Asterales; family Asteraceae; genus Helianthus; species Helianthus tuberosus. The sequence goes on along the minus strand of CM060411.1, from coordinate 216,769,022 downwards.
TGATAATATAAGATATAATTATCATAAGCAAAAATTTTCAGGCATGCCCACAAGTATAATTAATCATTGTAGAGTTCCCGATTCCTTTAAAAGACCTTCTAACGCGTAGTTTCACCCGATGACGCGTTTAGTCCTTTCTAACACGTAAAGCGACGCGAACTATCATTTGTTGACATTAAAGCCTTCCATGGCTCATATGAAGTATCACAAGAATATGTTCAAATATTACGATGCTCCAGTTCACTCAAAAGGTCACTCAAGGTGTATTATCCAATGTTGACGCTTTTGGTCCCTTTAACGCGTAAACTTGCGCGTATTGTCGTTTAATAGAATCAAAGCCCTATGTATCTCATGTTAAGCATTCTTGAGAGTATGGTTGCATATCATAACGCTTTGGGTTCATTAAAAGATCATTCAGAGGTATAATTAAACATGTTGACGCTTTTAACCCCTCTAACTTACAAACTTGCGCGCAACTTCACTTATTAGCGTAAAAGCCTTGCATAGCCAATATTAGGCATTCCTGAGAATATGACGAAATATTATGAAGCTCTCGGTTTGTTAAAAGGTCACTCAGAGGTGAGAATTTACATTTTGACACTGTTAACCCTTCATTGCGCAACTTTCAAATAATTACGAAAACGACTCCTCTTGTTCAACAAGTGGCCCATTTGAGAACACGGACTTCGCATGATGTCACTCAGAGGCCTAGTTTAGGCATGTTGACACTTTCAGTCCTTCTATAATCAAGGTTTTCGATTTTTGACGAAATTAGTCCCTCATAGTCAACATTTGACTTTATTAGGGTTCATTACACGTGTCAACACATCATTGGACACGATTTTTGTGAGGTGTTACATGGCTCTTGCACCCGATATAGCAATGGGCCTTTAGGTATTTCAGTATTTGTGTAGAAAAAGATGAGGTCGTGGTGGTTGAACAAATTAGAGTGTGCTTATCTCAATTTTTTTTTCTGGAATAAAGATGTTTCTAGTTCTATCAGTTTGTTGTGACTATATGCAAAAAGGTTTTTCATCTCTCAAAAATTGGATAAACTTGTGTCCTTTTATAATCACAACAAGAAATTGAATCGTCTTGTTTAATTTTAAAATTCCATTCACCCTTGGAACCATTTCATCTACATGTGATAGCACGAGCATTTCAATTGAAATGTCTGCAAAGAGGTGCAAAAAGGAAGAGGCTTGCAGCATATGATACTCAATTGAAGTGCCATAAAATGTAAACATTAACAAATCATCATTTGGAATTCATCATAAATGTATTAAAAAGTATAAAGATTCTATAATCACTTCACTAAAGTTAAACTATAAAACTATTATAGGAATATAATACTTGCAAATCACATTTTAAATGAATTAGAAAGCGTTTGTAGGTCATACGAATCTAGCCCAACCCAATCCATGTCAACTGCACAAAAAGTAGTTATAGGTGGCACTTCGAGAGACAAATTGGCCAACCCGTTTAGATAAACAAGTTATGTCGTTCGTTTTCGGTTGAATGGGTTAAGTGTATGAGGATTCGGGTTGAGTTTTTGTAAGTGCACCTTATTTGATAAATGCTGGATGATGTTAAAGATTGAATCTTCAAGGACTTGATTTGTAATATGTTGAAAGATGTGTTAAATTCGGGCATATATGTGTTATAGGTGTCCGAATTTGTAGTTGTGTTTTGTCAGAACTTATAAGTTCTTTGGTGTTGTCCGAATTTGTTGTTCTGTATGTCAGTACTTATGATGTTAAGTACTGACAAGTTGTTTAGTGTTTGTTATCTTCTTACTTAGGTATACACGGACTATGGTTTGCATTTGTAAGGACTAATGTGTCAGTACTTATGATTGTATATATTCTCAGTGAATCAATGCAATCAGGAATGTTTTTTGAGAAAACTTTCTGTGCAAGACTTGTTCTAGAGAGAGAAACAAACCCTAACTTTGTGTGTGTGTGTGTGTGTGATTGTTCATGTGTGAATACTCAGTGTATTCACAGACTGATCGGTTCTCTCATCTTCTACTTCTTCTGTACGAGATCTACGGAGCGGTACGAGTCACGCGGTGGTTTCCGCACATCATGTGTGTGTCGAGCGGTCCGGGTTCGTGTGTTCGAGGTGCTTCTCGTAGTAGGAGACGACCTTACAAGTGGTATCAGAGCAGGCTCTGTATAGAGAGTGCTCTTACCGCTATAGACTTCGTGTTGGAGGTTAGATTTATATATCGGTTTTGTTCATTCTAGAGGGTTTTCCATTTTCTAGGGTTTTCTCATACTTTTCTCAAGTTTTTCATGGATTCTTCATTTGTTTCTTGATTTTTCATGATGGATGGTGATTAGGTCTTAGTTTTGATTTTTAATGATGGATTGTTGAAGATTGATCCTGATTCTTTAGGATCAATTATGATTGAAGCTTCCATATTTTACGTAGAACGAATCTAGACATTTATGTTGACCACCTTCTTAACATCGGGTCGGTTCTTAAACTTGGCAATTACAACTTTCGATATCATTACAAAGTACACCCTCTTTCGTTTACTTTGTAACATACCGAAGTTCTGCCGGAACAAGCGGAGTCACAGGAGTGGCACCGGAGACATCCAATGTTTCACGTTACCACGTTTCGGTATATATTTTCTTGTTCCCTTTGTATTTTTTTCGTTTAATCTTCTGTTTATATGGATCTATTCCCAACTTTATACATTAATCAATCAACCGTGTATATAGTCATGACATATAACAGTTTATGTATTGAAACGTAGAAGATGAACACGTCTTCGGTATGCCCTTATTTCCGAATCGACTCGGTTTATATTTCTGTTATATTTCTTCATATACAAGAGTCTCCTGAGTTTAATTTGTAAAAAAAAAAAAGAGAGAAGAGAAACAGAAAAGATGGTTCTTTTGTGTTCTGTTCGTTTGTTGTTTATGGAGAAGATGTTTCCGTTATGAGGCATATAAAGGAAATAAAACCAAATTAAATCACAACTGGCAACATGGTCCAATGGGTTGGTGTAACACCCTTGTCATTATTTAATGGTTTTCGTAAAGTATACGACAAACAACATGTAATTTATGACTGCATATACTTTGTAAAATACGGGTTTGTTTAAACTTTACAATTTTAAAATAATACAACATAACATAACTGAGTTCGTCGTTTAAAAGTTACGAAGAAACGACGTGCGGAAGCTTTTATTTTATTCGTGTTCGGTTCTCCGTTGAGCTTGATCGTCCTCCGGAAGCTTTGAAATTAACCTGTGATCGAAACCAACCTAAAAGTTAGTTTCGATGCTTAAATAATAGTTTAAAACATGTACATCGCATCAAACAACAAAACAAAAATAATTTCTCAGATTTATGCCTCTCGCGCCACGCGAGAGGCTCAACTCGTTCTTTCGCGTGCCGCGACGCCTGTCGCGCCCGGTTTCAGGTGGCCCCTCGCGTGGCGTGGGGCAAACTCTTTTCCAGCAGGTCCGTATCTGGACCTGCATTTCCTGCCCAGCTCTAGTTTTGATCAAACTCTAAACTTCAAAATGCCATAACTTCCATTCTACTAATCCGTTTTGTACGATTCTTTTTCTTACGCGTTAGTAATTTAATTATCCATCTCATGGAGTCAATACTTGATATTAAACTACTTCAAAAATTCAGATTTCAAGCTCTCGGCTTGAAATCCCTTTTCAACACTTTTGACCCGTTTACGATTTAATCAAACAAACTTGTTAATTACCTTCAAATTGTAATGCAAATCACATTATATCAGTTTACTAATATTTAAGGTTCAAATTACGGGTTCTTATACAAATCTTAACCCGTTTTGCATATCTACTCATTTTGACCCGTTACGGGGTATTTAACACTTTTAAGCTTAAATCACTCTTCTTTTAGCTTACACCCTATCTCCATTTTAGACATATCCCAAGGACTCTTAAAGGTTGTTTTTCCCTATTTACCCCTCAATGACTTTTTGGTCAATTTTAATCCTTCATTTTGCGACGAAGGGCTTTCACCAATAATTGACCACGATATCGCTTCTAACTACAATACAAAATATGCGTACCTGGCTCGGATCAACATATTGACCCGTTTAATACCTTGCGTCCATAATATGCTATTCATAGCACCGCTAAATCATAACCATTTTATCCTGTGCGCATAAGACTCGACACGCACTTATTAGTCATTATTTGTCAAATGGTATCTACATTACCATTTAACCCGTTTGGTCTAAATGATTTAAACACTTTGCGCTTATATTGGAATGGTATCTATTTACCATTTCATTAAATAACTAAATTCAGATTTCTCACCTCTTTAGCTATGTCTCTTAAACCCTTTTTATTCGTTTAGGCTTACTTATAAAGTAGCCGTTCGAAAACCCATTTTTATTTATGTCACTTCATGACCATTTTGCCTCTTTATCATAAAACATAGTTTTTCATCATTAGATATGCTCCGACCCGTATCGTTTCGTGTCGGAGCCATATCTTGAATATCATCTTAATCGTATAAGAAACTTTTAGAACAAACACATATTCTACAAAAAGTGTAAGTTTCACTTACCTTGCATCCGGTTATGCTCTTTTTCTGCGTACTCAATCCGTTTGACCCGCTTCTTTCCCAAGTCTTCATCTAGCTTGTCTAGAGTAAACTATCATCATCACAATTCGTAAGACGGTTAGATTAGTCATAATCATTTACGACTATTCCATCCTACGGGTTTTATGTCGAATTTATCATTTGACCATATCAAAATTATCATTCGATCTAATCATTAGTCGGTTTGACTTTTTTTTAAAGTCAATTGACTTATCAACATATTCAAATGCACATTTGGTTCAATGAACTCACTTAGGCATATTTCACCCGAACTCTTAACGAAATCAAATTTTACATACTAACTAGTAGGCCACGATTTCATTTAGGCATTTCATATCACTTAAAACTTTCTACAGTAAGAATTTGAGATCATAACTCAATTCCTAAATTGAGTTATGACATTCATAATGGGCTGCAAATTCTCCAGAAAACGCAGCTTGAACCTTCGATACGGAAAAATTCATAAAACGCTTAATTTTCGTCTAAAAAATGAGATTCCAGTGGGGTTTTAAAGATATTTCCTGGAATTACATTTTAGACTCAAGAAACATATGTTTTTGTCATGTTTTGTTCAAGTTACAGCCAATACAAGTCGGCTGTAAATTCTGATCAGGAGCTGTTTGAATTCAGCTTTCAATTTAAGCATTTTCTTGACATCATAACACTATTTTTTTAGCAATCAAAACCCTAAAAACATCTCATACATGAATTTAGCATCAACAAAAATCTGAATTTACTTGAGCTAAGCATGATTTGAATATATACTTGTCTTGGGTTTACTCCTAAACACTACAATGTTCCTATTTCATCTACATATCATTCATGCATCAACAGATTTTGAATTCCCTAAATTCATGAGAATTTCAAGTAGAGATTTTTTTTATCAAATTTCACATACCTTATGATCTCCTTGCAATGGAGATCACTAGTCTATGCTCAGATTTCGTTTTGGACTTGATTTGGACCTTCAATTTGGAAGATTTGGCAAGAACTAGGGTTGTGGGGGAGCTTGGGTCGCCCCCTGTGTTTGATCGATTTCCAGCACACACACAAATGTGTGTTTTGTGTTTAATAAATTGTTTTTTATTAAAATTAGTTTCTATTTAAACACTTTTGGTCCCTCTAATTTCTTTTAGTTTATATTTAGGTGCTTTTAACCCACTTTTGAGTTAGCAGAAGACTAGTAACTAACTGGGTTATTTCATCCTTGTTAGTTTGTTCTCGTTTATTTAATACTTTATAATTTTAGTATAAAGTTTTATATTTTCAGGGTGTTACAGTTGGTGTGTGTACGTTAAGGGGACTGGGGTGGTACAAATTCCATCACTCACAATATCCAATCAAGTTCCGCCATGTCATCAACCATTATTTCATCACTCGCAACCTATTTTAGTGGCGGCGATCATCACTTACAACACCCAACAATAAACTCCCACAACTCCTCACATCCATTTATCACTCACATCCCCATCACTCGTTGATTTTATCACGCCAACATTCCATCACTCGTTGAAAATCTTGGTGGCGGTGGGAATTTGTAGAACTCCACGCGTGATAGAAGGTGCATCACGCGCCACCTCGCCTCCTCTAAGCAGGGTCGCGGTTTCGAACTCGGATTCCCTAGAAAGTCGTTGTTCCTTTTCTTTTTTCTCTAAAGCATTAGATGAGAACTAGTAACTAGTATATAAAAGAACTAGGTTATCACCCGGAATTTTTCCGGGTAGGAAAATTTAATTTACAAACAATAAAAGTATAAAAATAACACTTTTAACCTCAAATGGGCTTCCTTTTGGATCTCCCAATCTATAAACAAATTATGCAAATATGTTACAAATCAATCAGTTTCAATTGTTGATCCATGGTTGGATTGTGCATCGTCTAATCGTATATAAAATTCTCTCTCACATATTCATTTCAATAAGTTAAAAACTATTTTGAGTCTTATTTCTAGATTAAAAATACTAAATGAAATCACCGAGTGAGTTTCTATTTGACCAACCACATGTGAAGAGTGACATATGCTCAAAATGAAAGTGTAGTCTTTCTTTCTTTTAGATAAAAACCGACATTTCTCCAAAATGACCAACATTCATATACCACAAAACTTATTAAAAACATGGAAAAAAGATTACACCTAACAAAGCAAAAGAGAAACAAATAAAGCAAAAGAGTGAGTTTCTATTTGTAGGGCACCACCTCACTCCTTACACGGGTAAACACTAAACAGTGGGTGTCCAAGTAAAAAAAAGTAAAGTTTCCTTGCCCTTCTTGTGTCCACCAATCTCAAAATGTTTGCATCTCTACAAATAATCATGAGAAAAAACATTAATAACACACCAAAAGCCATTCTAAAAGGATTTTATAGAGGCTAACCACTGTTTACCCGTGTGACCCATTTCAGTATTTAGCTAAGTTTTAGAGTTTACCCATGTGACCCAGTCCCATTTGACTCGTTACATTTTTAGCTAATTTTTTTATAAATCTACCAATTTGACCCGTTGCGCATAACATAACCCAAATTGACTCATTCTTACGTAAACGGGTTGAAATAAATATTTTCTAACCACTTAAAACTGAAAACGACCTACATTGATCTAATCTGATTCACTTATCTATAAACAATATAAAGAAAATTATTTAGTGATTAAATAACTCAGCCAGTAATAAGATAAAACACATGATCTTAATCATCTTACTTAGTTTCTTGTCTATAAATGTTGCATCATTTTACTTTTGTAATAAAAGTATTAAGTATAAAAATGCTATAAACCTATTATTATCATATCTTGCAGTACATCATAACTCTTTTGTTTAAATCTAATATTACCATTTTGCCCCTTGTGTTCATAGATAAACATTTTAGATATTTGTATAATATTTAGAAAAAAAACTATATTAAATTACATGTAAAATCAAACTTGCTGCATGAATTTGAATCCATATTTTGAATATTTTGAAAAGAAAATACATGACAAACAAAACAGAATCACCAGTTTTAAGCTTTTTTGCTTAAATAAACATGCTCCAACATGTGGTAAGTAGATGGTGGCTTCCCTGCATTAGAATACAATAACAACCCAAATAAAGGTTTAGCTTATTTTTGTTTCAATAATTTCCTCTGAAATGTGAACGATTTGGAGATAAAGGTTAAAACTTTATAAAAATGATTGATGATAAAATATAGGCTAGTCACTTATAACCCGTATATATAATTATTACAAATATAGTTTCACTTTATCAATAATCTTGAACCAAGTATGCGCAAGTTTATCATGGTTAGTCATAGCCTTTAGGAAAATCAGATATATTCATCACAACCCCGAAAAAAGAATCTTAATGGCACATATTAGTTTAAAAAGCATATTGTTCAAAGATTTACATATACTAAACCCCTTTACTTAGTTGACTTTGACAATTAAATAAATTTTAACCACCAACGATTCAGATGAAACTCAAAATCGGAAACCTTAATACTTAGAAAAGACAGCAAACAAACAAAACAAAAGATCGGAACTTAACTCAATCATGGGGAACCCACATAATCTGTTATAAATAAGCTATATTCATCAGCAAATGGGCTACCCACATAATCTGTTATAAACTATGGTGACATGGGGTAGATGATTCAGAAGCTGTATGAAAGAAAAGAAAATAAAATAATGAAATGCAGAGTTTACCACATGAAGTATACACTGGAGTGAGGACAAATTGTTGCATTTCAACTTCATCTCGACGAATATGTGGCTTTAACAGGTGAAAACCCCTGTGAATTAGACTAAATGATCGAATTAATTTAATAAAATGAATGAGACACTATAAAAATTTTGCTACCAATGATTGTTTCGAATAAAAAATACATACCTTGCGATTGATTTCAAAGATTTTGTGGGGTCCATGATCTGTTAATCGATGACAGAGAGCGGATCGGAGGTGGCGCTAGTCTCCAACTCAAATAACAACGGCGAGCAACAATAGAAGAGGGTTTACCAGCGGCGTTTGTGTGAAACGAACAGAGAGCGAATGGGATAAAACATTAAAGGCATTCTTTTGTTCTCAAAAGACCACTAAAAACAAAGGATATGCAAAAAACTAACACAAAGAACATCCACATACATCCGTATAATAACAATTTTAAATCACAACTCAGACTATGATTATTTATAATAGAGTAATCTGAAGCGAACTATAACATTGCAAAAAAAAAAAAAAACACTTATACAAAGTTAAAAAATAAATATCAAAAAGTAAAATGAAACGTACCATGAGCTCTACTGATCAGCGGCAATCATCAATCATCCCGCTGTCAATACCTACATATAACAGCCCGAATATACCAGCGTATTTACCATACTTCACATCAAACTTTCCCGGTGAATTCAGGATCTACTTGACCTTGAATTTGGGGAATCTGCTGCTTTGAAAGCCTAAAAAGTAGGGTCAATCTTGCTGCCAAGACATAGTTAAATCAAGAAATTCATACCTGAAGAAGCCGCCATGGCGAATTAGGCAAACGGGTTTGATCATCGGCACGAACAGACAAAACCATGCAGATAAGAGAGTGTTCTCAAGCTTCAAATCTCTGTGACAAATTTCCTAAAGTTCAAAAGAAACAATGATTAAAAAACACAAATAATACAAAAAAGCTCAAAATTACTAAGCTTAAGTAGCATCCTAAAGAAGCAATCTTTACCATTTAATGAGAATCCCTGACCCAAGATACATGTTGTTGAAGGAAAAACCAAGCCTGTTTTAGATATATCACTTAAAAGTGTTAGTTTTTAGCTATTTAATGTGTACAATTGAATCGAGGCTTACCAAAATTCTTGTCGGAGGTAACTAAAGTCACGGCAGAACCCTAGTTTGCGTTGTCTCACCGGATTCCTTGTCTTCTGTTTTGTAGGTAGGGGTAGACCAATCAACGACACTGAGAAGACGACGCCACAGCTCCGCCGTCGTCATCTCAAATAACAGATGTATACCAGTACTGTTGTCGATGTTACAAAACGATTATGAGGCTCAGATTTGTAAATAATCAAACAGAGTGGATAAATCTGCCATGGCTGCATACTTACGGTTGTCATGTGAAACCACATGACCATCCAGGGTTGCCCTGCCAAGATGCGGACGATCTCATCTTTGCCCAATTTCACTCAGACGCATTCAAATTGATCATCACAACCTTTAAAACTCATCAAATCATCATCCAACAGACTAAAATTGAAATTATAGACCGAGATTCCAGCAAAACAATTATAAAACAAACTAATATTTCAAAACAAGTTTTTTTATTTTATTAGCATACAATAGTTATGAAAATCGCATACGAAAAAATTTGGCAAATTCCATAGGCAGTATAATGAATTCAAATCGAATATAGAGTATAATTCTGATGTAAGCTGGATGAAAAATAGATTCTAATAGTCAAAAGTAAATTATATTAGGCTAACACATTAACCAGCATAAAAAAACCCTCTTTATCTCTACATACTCAATATCAACAACTATTAACATACAATTGCATAAAACTCCTAACACAGTAACCACAATACTTCAAATTTATCAAATAATGACCACACATTAAAAATTGTAACATATAATTCATAAACATTCGCAATGTTAACAGGTCGAGCTACTCTAATCATTATCATACTCAATCAACAATCGCATAAACTAAAATTAGGTCAAACAAAAACACATCATTACAACAAATCCAAACACTAATACCTTCATACCTGGATTTAACCAGCGATTTGATGTTTCCTTCTTGTTGGCTCACAAGAGGCAAATCACAGGGCCGGAGAGCGGCGCCGACGACGGAAGAAGAATCAATGGATATTCCGGCGGAAGAAAAATAAAATCTTTGAATACGAATACCAACATCAGTTAGATTCTTCATTTAAAACAATCCATGGATCCAAGTTTGATTTGAAGAGGATGTAGAGTGAAGCGGCAGAAAGAATGATTTAGGGTTTGGAATGAAGCGTGAGAAAGAAGATGGGAGTCAGTGTGACAACCGTCACTTTTCTGTACATTCCGTACACTAATTAAACAGTAATCCGTGCTTTAATGACTGTGCACGATCTAGTTTACCAGACAAATAAATTTCTAAATTCCATGCAAGTGAATTCATGCACGATTTATACTACAAGAATTACTTTATGATAATGTTGCGTCAAAAATATTAGTAAACTCACCGGTAAGACACATTGTGTCAACAACTCTGCAGAAAGCAGATATACAATAGAATTGGAGCCTAGGTGTAGGTCCAATGACAAGAATATATTAAAAACCCAAGAGCACATACAAGGGTTTATATATAGACATTACGAAAGATAAAATACGCACTAAAAAGCACTCGAAACGCACTTTAAGTGCAGAATTTTATTAAATTCAGCTCAAATCAGCTTTTAATCTCAAAATATCATGCAGAATTTACGTTTTATCATCCAGAATACTTCCCCAAGTGTTGGGAATTGAAAGGGTTACAAAAGGGCACTTGAAAGACACTAAGCGGTGCAATTTAGCACTTTAACGAACCGGCATCTAACCGAACAACCGGACATTACCCGGAACACCAAAATAATGCTAGAAGCATTGTTTTTATTTTTCTAATCTAGTTAGGGTCCCTGAACACCCTAACACACTATATTGTGACATAACACATAAAGCACCTAGCAAGATGTGAAAGTTAGAGATATGTGGATGATGAAATCATCCACACATAAACTATGAACTTGGATAAATAAAATGTTTTCTTGAAAAATAAAGATCAAAGTGGGTTATAATCTTATAGATCTAAAGATCTATGAGTGTTTTTTTTTTCAAAAGAACCAAGTTAAAAATACAAGTTTTACTTAATCTTGGTTCTTAAACAAATAAACCTTATTTTTGATGGTTAATAAAGTAAAGATACACATGTGTAACAAGAAAAATACAAGAAGAAGTATTTTTAGAAAACATGAACATAAGTTGTAAAGAATCATATTCTTTAAAAATGAAGTTTTTAAAGAAGCAATCACACTTTAAAGGGGTAACAAGACTTACTAAATACCCTAGTAAGTTACTACACATTTTTATAAATTTCAAGTTCATGAAATAGAGAAATTAGTGTATGTTGTTGATGATTGTTGTTGAAATTGATTGATGATGATTTTTAAAAGAAAATAAACACATGTTTGAAAACATGGGAAACCTCCATTTTTGGGGGAAACTCTGCCAAAATTTTATAAAATTTTGACACTTAGAAAAATATAAGTTTTTGAGAAACTTATTCCCTAAAAATGTATCTAAAAACATTTACCAAGGTTTCCCCAACTTTTGTGTTAAGAAATAAGGATTTCTTCAAGAATAAAAATGGATATTAAGTATGTATATTTGTGAGAAAAATATATATATTTTATCACCAATTTTTGTGCTAAGTGTATGTAGTATGTATTATACTTGATAGTGTATTAGGACTTGAAGATACACTAAATACTCCTAAGGAGTGAAGATACAAAAATACACATACAACATACTTAGACAAATACAAGATACTTATATTTATTTTTGAGAAAATAATATAAGTAATACACATAGTTAAAAATATAAATTATTTTTAACACAAGAACACATTTACAAAAGATAGTGACTTGTACTTGTGCGATACAAGTCTAGTGACTAACGTTAATAAAACACGTTTAGGTCACGACGCTAGATAAGCAAATCCGGTGAAGTTTACGACGCAGGAACGCAAAGTTGTGAGTTCATGCTCCCCCTTTTCTCTTAACTGTTTTTGGTTTTATAACTCTCGGGGGTGAAATACATGTTACAAATAATACAATGCTTACAAATGGTATGATACAAAAACAAGAAGCACTCTTGGTGATAACGAGTACCAAGTATGATGCGTTTTAAGAAATGACATATGAAATGCCTATGAAAGGCCTATGAAATACAATACTAGATCATGTGAGCACAGACATAATACTGAAAAATGCCATAAAGTCTTGGTGAAAACTAGTACCAAGCCACTAAAAACATTCATTAATTAGGGACGAGGGTTGGATCTAGCGGGTACGGCCGAGCCCCACTCATGGTCACAACTAGTACCTAGTAGTGCTTCGGAGTCCCAGTCGAGGTTAATTGACACAGTCGAGGGAAATCGACACAGTCGAGGGAAATCGACACATACAGGGAGTCATAACAAGTACTCCCCATACCCTAAAGGAGCCAATACTAATGCTCCCTATGTCCTCACATGCCTTTAAGGAGCCATTACGAGTGCTCCCTGTGCCTTAATGTCCTTGTACAAACATTCATTTAGTACATGGTGTACACAAGAAAACTTGATTTACACAAGAACACTTTATTTATACAAGATACATACCATGTTTTCATACATGGTTTGCAAAACGCATGAACTCGCTCAACTTTATGTTGATGTTTTCCAAAATTACATGTATTTCAGGTGACAGGATGGATCTTGGGTGCAAGTGTCAGTAAACTCCAAGTTTGGATGTCATCCACTTTTGTTGATTTGTAACCTAGACGGAGGTTGTGTTTTAAAATGTAAATAACAAGTATTTGTAATACTCAAATTTTATGAATGGATGAACATCGTTTTGATCATGTAGTTGTTTATTACGATTGAATGCAATTATATTAAACCAGTCACACATCATACGTTTTCGCAAAAGAGAGGGTGTGACAGTTTGGTATCAGAGCTTCAATTGTAGTGAACTAGGATTCCTCCTCGAGTCTAGACTACAATCACTAGAGTTCTCACACGAAAACATTTTTACAAAAAGGTTTTCATTGCATTCACGTAAGCGCCAAGATCCATGAGTCAAACACTTTTCAAAAAGAGACAAGGCAAGGACATTAGTGGGGAATACCCTCAAGATAAGGTGCCAACTTGTAACAACCCTTGGTAAAACCGACACTTTCATAAGTATTTCCGACACCCTAGTATGTCCCAATATGTCTTATAATATGCCTCGTATATGAAAACCGAGCCCGAATTATATTATAACATATAAAATAAATTAAAAACAAGAAATCATAAGTTCAGGCGGGCCGCGTAGACCCACCACAACCATTCACGCGGGCGGTATCAGGGTGGAAACCTGATATCGTTGATTCCTTTAGTTCAAACGGGCCGCGTAAGACCCCGTTTAAGTTAACGCGGGCCGCGAGAGATCATTAAACGCGGAGACATCCTGAGCTGACACGTGTCGACATCGTGGCGGGTCTACTTGGTGAGCCGGACAAGCTATAGAGTTGACCAGGGTTGACGCGGGCCGCGTAACCCTTGTCTGTTCTTTACGCGGGCCGCGTGGAGACCAGTTTCAGCAACTATAAATAGAACGCATCAGTTTTCGTTTTCCGTCGCTCACAATTCATTCTCAATCTCAATTTCTGAAGTAGTAGAAGTTATAGTCGGGTATTATACCCCTAATTAGCGAGGTTCTGCTCCGTTGTAAGTATTATAACCCCAGTTTTGTAATAGTTACGCTGCCCGATTGATTTAGGGTTCCGTAACAACTGTCGTGGTTCTGCCCGACGTAGTTGTTGGAATGCCGTCTCGGGGAGGGTATCATTAATATTTTCAAAGGGTTATGATACTAACCAATGTACATTTGTATAAATTATAGATCACATCCAGGAAACCCTTACGCGAAGTCTAAGATAGCAAAGTGAGTTTATCCTCTTTTTGTTAACCTTTTTGGTAATGTTTTACCAAACCTTAAATGTTTTACAATGAAATTTAGCAGTGATTGAGTCTTTGTAGTTCTTCAATTACTACCGGTATGTTGGGGTTTTGTATACAAAATTTACTACACTGTGAGTAGTAAGTCGGGATGACAATACGTTACCATTGGACAATGAGTTAGCCAATGGGTAATATGACCCACAAGTCAGGGTTGACAGTACTAATGGAGTAATTGTGTAGACATAAACAATGTGATCGCTCTCAATACTGTTCACTGTGACGTTTATTTGAACTTGATTAAATTGGGATTCACTCACCAGTATTTCCCACTGACAAATGTTTTTAAAATGCGTTTCAGGTAACCCAATGTGAAAGCCAATTAGTAAAAAGCCAGCTGGAGAGCACTGAAGACTTGGGGAAAATGTGGCTATAAAAGTTACCTAATAAATGATGTTTTAAATTCAATAAATTAGGGTTTATCCCTATAAGTTGTATTGTAATAAGAAACTTGGGTTTTACCCATGTGATTATTAATATTAAATGAGGTGGTTTTACTCTGATAAACATTTCCTAACTACGGTCCTGATGTAAATTCTGCTGCAAGATTTAAAATAAGTCTGATACCACCGCTACTGAGCTAGCGTCCGCCCGTTCCCGGGGACATATAAGGGATCGGGGGTTGCGACAGGACGTGGTATCAGAGCCTAGCCACTGGTCTGAGCCAAAGAAGTGTTCTGCTGACACTTAAAATTCTAAATTTTGTGTTAGGAAATAAATTACGGAAATAAGTACATAACTGTAATTATTTGTTATGTGTTATTTGACTATTTGTTAGTTTTCAGTATGAGTGATCAAGGACCCTCAGACATAAATCATCAGTTATCTGAATCACCTAGGAGTGAAGGTACCTCTTCACAGCCTGCCCTCTATGGGTATGCTGTTGATCAGGAAGAAGGAATATTTGCCTTTAGAGCTCAGTCAGAGGAGCCATTTCCTAAAAAGAAACGAGGATGGTTCAGTAAGGAAGCCTTTTCTCGTAGGAAAAGAATGCGAAAGTTGCAACATCAATTAGTTTTAGCGGCTGCTAAGCGAGAGACAGATGCCCATACACAGGATATGCTTAATAGAAGCCTAGCCAATTTCCATATCCTAGCTACAACTGCTGCTGACCCGATTCTGGAACAACTAGTAGCCCCACAACCACAAAACCTAGAACAACCCATGGAGATAGAAAATCCTGAAAACCAGGTGGAGATGCATGAATTTAACCCAGAAGAAATTCCTAGGATACCTGCACCAAACCCCCTCGACCCAAATTACGACCCCTGGTGGGATGATAATAGGGAGTTTGTGCAACGTTACCCTATTCATGAAGACACCCCCATACAGAACATAGGAGCCTACCCAGGTATGGACCCTTTAGATCCCTATTACCATGATAACTACATTAGGGAAATCTTAGAGGATCCTTACCAATTTCAGGAACTTTCACCCCCATATCAGGAAACCGTACCCCAGATTCCAAACCCAGTCCGATAACCTGCACCCCCAATGAGTGCAGAAAACGTGCAAGAACTTAGGACTTTCGGGGAGGAAATTTTAGAAAGCAGTGAGAGAATACGTCAGGTGGGAGAGCGTCTCGTATGGAAATACGATGAACGCAATATGGATTTTTGGATGAATCCATACCCGTGAATGTGATGGTAGAAATAGTAATAGTAATAATAATAATAAAATAAAATAAAAAAATAAAATAAAATTATGTGTGTACGGATGCATAGTACTATTAGTGTAATTTTCTTTCTATTGGTATTATAATCTTTATTTCAGTACTAGTGTGTAGTAGACGCATAGTATATGAAAATAGAATACCAGTCGCAATGATCGACGTTTTTGGCTAGATTGCGTGTCATGTGAATTACGATATTATTTATTATCCTGTGATATTAATATGGGATAAATGTTTAAAATTCAAATGGCCGATGAAGGAAATCAAGGAAATCTGAATAATGATAACCAGAGTAACATTAACATGGTTAATGAGAATCGAGTATCAATAACAATGGAAACCAAATGGATAATAGTGTTGTTCAACACATAGTGGCACAAGGAATCATAGATGCTATGCCATTTATTATTCAAACTATTCAAGAAGCGAATAATAAAAGTAAACATAGCAGTAAACGACCAATCGAACCAGAAAACAGCGTGAACAATGGACCTGTACTTCAAGTGCCCATTCCCAAAAGAAGAAGAACCATGCCTTATGGTTGTTCTTATAAGGAATTCTGGTCTTGTAAACCAATGGAATTCTCGGGCAACGAAGGGGCCATTGCAACCTTACACTGGATAGAGAAGACTGAGGCAGTCTTAAGAATAAGCAAGTGTGCTGAAGAAGATAAAATATTGTTTGCTTCTAATCTGTTTAAGAATTCAGCGCTAGAATGGTGGAACACTATCCTCCAATCAAGAGGAAGTGATAAAACTTACAATATGGAATGGGAAGAATTTAAGAATAAGGTAGAAAGGAAATTCTGCCCACCCAATGAAAAAGAACAGATAGCAAACAAATTCCTAAACCTTAGGATGACTGGTGTGGATAGTAAGGGATACACTAAAATATTCTTTGAATATGCTAGAATAGTGCCAACTCTTGCTTCACCAGAACCAGTGTTAATCTCCCGTTATATTTGGGGATTAATCGGAGAAATTAGACACGTAGTCAAGGCAGCTAGACCTCAAACTATAGAAGAAGCTGTAGAACTAGCCAATACCTTGACAGATGAACTAGTCCATACTAGAGAAGAAGACCAGAGGAAAAACCTAACCCAAAGGCTTACACAAGAATTTCGTTCTGGAAATTTTAACCGTAGGAATATGGGTTCTACCTCTGCACCTTTCTGCAAAGTCTGCAAGAAAAAGCATTCAGGAAAAGCTCCACTCTTTGCAATTTCCCACTGACAAATGTTTTTAAAACGCGTTTCAGGTAACCCAATGTGAAAGCCAATTAGTAAAAAGCCAGCTGGAGAGCACTGAAGGCTTGGGGAAAATGTGGCTATAAAAGTTACCTAATAAATGATGTTTTAAATTCAATAAATTAGGGTTTATCCCTATAAGTTGTATTGTAATAAGAAACTTGGGTTTTACCCATGTGATTATTAATATTAAATGAGGTGGTTTTACTCTGATAAACATTTCCTAACTACGGTCCTGATGTAAATTCCGCTGCAAGATTTAAAATAAGTATGATACCACCGCTACTGAGCTCGCGTCCGCCCGTTCCCGGGGACAGATAAGGGATCGGGGGTTGCGACACAACTAAGGCATAGTCTACACAAGTTAGAATTGCCAAAAATAAAATACACTCTTGGTGACAACTAGTACCAAGTAGTGTCTTTGTCGTAAATCGACAACTAGAAAAATGAACCCCCAAAAACGAGAGTTATACGTGATATAATGCATCAAATTGCTTGTTTATGCTAAGTAGCATATTTGTTATTGATATACATATATACGAATAAGTGTACGGAATGAATATTGACGTGAATACATACGGATAAGTGTACGGAATGATTATTGACATGAATAAGATACTTTCGACTCCGACTCCTATTACTGTACGTAACTCACACGATGAAGCTATCGACCTCGCGTTCATTGCAAAGCTCATAGCTAGAGTAATTACCAGACAAGATTCTGAGCTTGCTTCCGTAGAAAATGGCTGTTCTTCCCTCTCGATCGTGAAGGTTCCTGACTACGGTGATGACGACGAGGCAGAGGCGGCAACCTAGAATGAATTCTTAATCAGCAGGACGAGATCCCTGCGACCTTTGTGAAGCGAGATTGAGGACATACTTGACCAGAAAAGGAAGATGAAGCATTCACCTTGAA
Source organism: Helianthus tuberosus (assembly GCA_030545235.1). NCBI lineage: Eukaryota > Viridiplantae > Streptophyta > Magnoliopsida > Asterales > Asteraceae > Helianthus > Helianthus tuberosus. The sequence continues at coordinate 216,750,830 of CM060411.1, read as the reverse complement.
GGTGCCCCTCCAACTTCTAGGAATTCTCTTTATTCATATCATCGTGCCTATGCGCGCGTAACGATAACGAGTGTTAGCGCGTGGACCATCGCAATGGTCCTTTCCATGACAGAGGTATAAGGACAGTAGTGTCCCCTCCTTGATTGATCATCTGCTTGGACGAGAGAAAATTGGGGTAACTGTGCAAGACAATTTATTATTACGGGGGCCCACGTAATAACGACTTTTAGTGCACAGAAATCCTGGTGGACTCTACGGGCCGAGCTAATGAAAACCACACAAAAAAAAATAATCTATAGGTGTTCACACCTTCATCTGGTAGAACAATACCTAGACCAGTGCTTTAGCACTTTATAAAGTAGGAAACCTGTCTTGCCTACTTCGTGTCTGACACTTCTACCCGTGTACGAGACGTTTGAGAAAACAACATTTAAGCAAGAGAAGATGGGTAACATTCAAAAAGATTCAGCAACGTTACACTCTCTATCACCTCTACACGAACAACCCCATCTCTGGGAAAGTATACACATCAATAAAGCTAATATAGCAGGAAATAACTGAAACCTAAATGACCGAGGCGATGTAACCTCGAGTTCATTTTTTTACAAACAATAAGCCAAGTTAGCAAGCCTAAGTGAAGGCTCAGTAATTGTTTCCTCGCTCATACATTGAGTATATATACATGTGAAATTGGGTGATTACATGATGGCTTATGGTGCTATGTACCTCATAGACAATTATGGAATATTGTCTAACCTGCTTCATACCATTTTGACAGAAGAGAATGCCGCCCAGACGTGACACAAACACCAGTATGTTACCAAGGACAGAAGCTGAGTTGCAAGAACGCATCTCACAGGCAATTGCATGACATGAAGCCCTCCGCTCGGAGCACAGCGGTGGCACTACTGGAAATAACCCTCCAACTGGCTGCACCTATAAACAATTCCTGGACTGCAAGCCATTGAATTTTGATGGCACAGGAGGTGCCGTTGCATTTGTTCGTTGGTCAGAAAAGACTGACTCCATTCTACGAATGAGTAACTGTTCACCCCATCAGAAAGTTACCTTTATCTCAGGATTGTTTTTAGATGGCGCACTCTCCTGGTGGAACCTTCAGGTTCAGACCCTTGGTGCAGATGCTGCTTATGCACTAAGCTGGGACGAGCTCAAGGAAATGATGGAAAAGAAATATTGTTCTAGGGCTGAAATCCAGAAGCTGGAGGTGGAGTTCTGGAACTTGAAAATGGACGGACCGAAGATCCCTGAATACGTCCAGTGATTTCATGACTTGTCTAGAGTTGTCCGCTACTTAGTCAAACCGGAATTCAAAAGGATTGAGCGATTCATTTGGGGACTTGCACCTCAGATCAGGAGCTTGGTTACTACCTCAAGGCCTCCAACTATCACAGAGGTTATCGATTTAAGCGTTACGCTTACTGAAGAAGCTCTACGTGGGGGGAAATTTTCGGAATCTGAGGATAACAAGAAAGAGGCTCATGTGGAGTCATCAGGCAATAAGAAGAGGAAGTCTTCGAACCTAAAGATAAGCACCCAAGCCAGCTATGGAAGCTCTAAAGCAAACAAAAGGAAGAAAGTGAACACGCCGCATGGCAGGAAAGCTGATGGAGCCACTGATAAGACTGGTGGTAAAGTTTACTCGGGGACTAAGCCGAGGTGCGGGGAATGCACTTTTCACCATGAAGGTCGATGTCTGAGGCCTAAGTGCGGAAAGTGTGGAAAGGAAGGACACAGCAAGGACGCCTATTGGGCGAAGGACCCAGATGGAAGAAATAAGAGAGTACCAGGTTGCTACAGATGTGGTGAAGCAGGGCACTTTAGGAAGGATTGCCCTGGGAAGAAACAAGCAAGGAAGGGTTTTCACGATCGAAACTCGTGAAGCACGCCAGGATCCGGATGCGGTTACGGGTACGTTCCCTATTAACCAACCTTGTGCATCCATTTTTGATTAATATACTGGCATCAACTTTAACCTTGCATGCTTAGAACTTGAGAAACTGCTTGGCCTAGTTTCGAGTAAAATAGACATCCTGTATTCTTTAGAAATGGGCATATAGAAAGCTAGTTTAAACAGACGAAGCAATTAAGGATTGTGTTAGGGACACGGAAGGTCGGAACCTTCTGTTACCATTGACCTGAGAAGTCATGATTTGATAGAACCATTGCGCACAAGATGAAACTTCCAGAAAAAGATCAGTAGTGATCGCGACACATTCATGTGTCTAGTCTTTAGAGGAGTCTGACTCAAGGAACAGTCGTTGTTCCCAAAAATAAGATTCACGTCAATGATAAGCGACAAGAAATACTATAAAAACCTGTTAAGGTTACGGACCAAGAGTCCATAATACTATAAAAACATGTTAAGGTTTCGGACCAACAGTCCACAATACTATAAAAACCTGTTAAGGTTTCGGACCAAGAGTCCACAATACTATAAAAACCTGTTAAGGTTTCGGACCAAGAGTCCACAATACTATAAAAACCTGTTAAGGTTTCGGACCAAGAGTCCACAATACTATAAAAACCTGTTAAGGTTACGGACCAAGAGTCCATAATACGTCCACAAGACACAGAAAAGACATAATTGATTTACTTGAGTACGATAGAATACATGACATTGAGACAAATTTCGAATATAAGTGACCGCGTTTGATTCACAACTCCCCTGCGACCAATGGCATCCCTTGAATTTCGGGACGAAATTCTTTTAACGGGGGGAGACTGTGACAACCGTCACTTTTCCGTACACTAATTAAACAGTAATCCATGCTTTAATGACTGTGCACGATCTAGTTTACCAGACAAATAAATTTCTGAATTCCATGCAAGTGAATTCATGCACAATTTATACTACAAAAATTACTTTATGATAACGTTGCGTCAAAAATATTAGTAAACTCACCGGTAAGACACATTGTGTCAACAACTCTGCAGAAAGCAGTTAGACAATAGAATTGGAGCCTAGGTGTAGGTCCAATGACAAGAATATATTAAAAACCCAAGAGCACATACAAGGGTTTATATATAGACATTACGAAAGCTAAAATACGCACTAAAAAGCACCCGAAACGCACTTTAAGTGCAGAATTTTATTAAATTCAGCTCAAATCAGCTTTTAATCTCAAAATATCATGCAGAATTTACGTTTTATCATCTAGAATACTTCCCCAAGTGTTGGGAATTGAAAGGGTTACAAAAGGGCACTTGAAAGACACTAAACGGTGCAATTTAGCACTTTAACGAACCGGCATCTAACCAAACAACCGGACATTACCCGGAACACCAAAATAATGCTAGAAGCATTTTTTTATTTTTCTAATCTAGTTAGGGTCCCCGAACACCCTAACACACTATATTGTGACAAAACACATAAAGCACCTAACTAGTTCACTTAACTTCTAACTAAACTAACTAACCACCATTACATCACAACTAAATACCCCCCCCCCCCCTTCAAAATCGGTTACAACCATGGGACCCCACTTGTGATTTTACTTGATTTAAATATTTGATATGTTAGCTTCTTTAGGAACATTAGGACCACTAGATAAAGGATGGTTGGAACTTTTGTTTATAAAAACCATTAAGAGATTTCATTGTCCACTTAACAAAAGCTACATCATCTTCCTCCCTTGGCCCCCATGTTCGGCCGAGATTAGTGCCATCACCACCACCCCCTTTCAATCTTAATCCAACAATTTCAAGTTCACTTAGAAGTGTAAGAAGGTGAATCACGAAGCTCGGTGAACTCGGAAGCTCAAGGACCTCTCTCATTTTCTTTTAACCACCACATTTATACTCTTGAACTCCCCTAGCCTTGTGCTAGTAGTAAGTTTCTTAGATCTTCATCTTCTTCATATTTTTGATGGTTAATAGTATAAAGAATGGTGAAATATCAAGAAACACTAAGAACATAATCAAGTCTTGAAACATAAACTAACAAAGTGATGAAGTATGGTTAAAATAATAAAGAAATCATGTTATTCTTGTGTTGTTATGCTTGTTGTTTGATGTATGCTAGTTAAAATGATATGGTTCATCACATGGACTTGCTAGATCATGTTTAAGAACATGAACTAGCTAGATGTGAAAGTTAGAGATATGTGGATGATGAAATCATCCACACATAAACTATGAACTTGGATAAATAAAATGTTTTCTTGAAAAATAAAGATCAAAGTGGGTTATAATCTTATAGATCTAAAGATCTATGAGTGTTTTTTTTCAAAAGAACCAAGTTAAAAATACAAGTTTTACTTAATCTTGGTTCTTAAACAAATAAACCTTATTTTTGATGGTTAATAAAGTAAAGATACACATGCGTAACAAGAAAAATACAAGAAGAAGTATTTTTAGAAAACATGAACATAAGTTGTAAAGAATCATATTCTTTAAAAATGAAGTTTTTAAAGAAGCAATCACACTTTAAAGGGGTAACAAGACTTACTAAATACCCTAGTAAGTTACTACACATTTGTATAAATTTCAAGTTCATGAAATAGAGAAATTAGTGTATGTTGTTGATGATTGTTGTTGAAATTGATTGATGATGATTTTTAAAAGAAAATAAACACATGTTTGAAAACATGGGAAACCTCCATTTTTGGGGGAAACTCTGCCAAAATTTTATAAAATTTTGACACTTAGAAAAATATAAGTTTTTGAGAAACTTATTCCCTAAAAATGTATCTAAAAACATTTATCAAGGTTTCCCCAACTTTTGTGTTAAGAAATGAGGATTTCTTCAAGAATAAAAATGGATATTAAGTATGTATATTTGTGAGAAAAATATATATATATTTTATCACCAATTTTTGTGCTAAGTGTATGTAGTATGTATTATACTTGATAGTGTATTAGGACTTGAAGATACACTAAATACTCCTAAGGAGTGAAGATACAAAAATACACATACAACATACTTAGACAAATACAAGATACTTATATTTATTTTTGAGAAAATAATATAAGTAATACACATAGTTAAAAATATAAATTATTTTTAACACAAGAACACACTTACAAAAGATAGTGACTTGTACTTGTGCGATACAAGTCTAGTGACTAACGTTAATAAAACACGTTTAGGTCACGACGCTAGATAAGCAAATCCGGTGAAGTTTACGACGCAGGAATGCAATGTTGTGAGTTCATGCTCCCCCTTTTCTCTTAACTGTTTTTGGTTTTATAACTCTCGGGGGTGAAATACATGTTACAAATAATACAATGCTTACAAATGGTATGATACAAAAACAAGAAGCACTCTTGGTGATAACGAGTACCAAGTATGATGCGTTTTAAGAAATGACATATGAAATGCCTATGAAAGGCCTATGAAATACAATACTAGATCATGTGAGCACAGACATAATACTGAAAAATGCCATAAAGTCTTGGTGAAAACTAGTACCAAGCCACTAAAAACATTCATTAATTAGGGACGAGGGTTGGATCTAGCGGGTACGGCCGAGCCCCACTCATGGTCACAACTAGTACCTAGTAGTGCTTCAGAGTCCCAGTCGAGGTTAATCAACACAGTCGAGGGAAATCGACACAGTCGAGGGAAATCGACACATACAAGGAGTCATAACAAGTACTCCCCATACCCTAAAGGAGCCAATACTAGTGCTCCCTATATCCTCACATGCCTTTAAGGAGCCATTACGAGTGCTCCCTGTGCCTTAATGTCCTTGTACAAACATTCATTTAGTACATGGTGTACACAAGAAAACTTGATTTACACAAGAATACTTTATTTATACAAGATACATACCATGTTTTCATACATGGTATGCAAAACGCATGAACTCGCTCAACTTTATGTTGATGTTTTCCAAGATTACATGTATTTCAGGTGACAGGATGGATCTTGGGCGCAAGTGTCAGTAAACTCCAAGTTTGGATGTCATCCACTTTTGTTGATTTGTAACATAGACGGAGGTTGTGTTTTAAATCTTAAATAACAAGTGTTTGTAATACTTAAATTTTATGAATGGATGAACATCGTTTTGATCATGTAGTTGTTTATTACGATTGAATACAATGATATTAAACCAGTCACACATCATACGCTTCCGCAAAAGACAGGGTGTGACAGTCAGAAGCAATATAAAGGACCCAAAATTAAAAGCCCGACCCAACCCGTAGTCTTCCGGATCCCGCGTCCAAATTTGTGTAGTTTATGTAATATTGATTCCCTCCCAAAATCACCCTCTACTCAACCATAGGATGCCAAATCAGAAAAATTGCTCCACCATTCAATGACAAATAGCCCAAATCATCTCATTTATTAATATATATAGATTATAAATCAGTTTGTTAAACGGGTCAGACACGCAGCCCAATGGAAATGCTGCGTGCACGTAAACAGAAGGCCGCGAGTTCGATTCTTGTTAAAGGCCGGGTTTTTGACGTTTCTTGGCCGAATTTTTTGAAGGTCTAATATTAAAATTTCCTTTTTCTGTTATAACCCACAACCACTATTTCTGTTATTTTTTTTTTCTTCTTTCCTCTCAATACTTTTAACATGAATAATAAAAACAAGAGATGAAATATTTATAACAACCTTTTTATAAAACAAAAATATTAGTTTAAAATTTTCATTTAAAAAATGTAATTAAATAGTAAACAATAAACATTAAGATTTTATCTAAGCTATAGATAATAACGTGATCGTTGTGTGACATTTTAATTATCTAGGTTAACCATTTCTGTCCATTCGGAATCCTTTTTCCTATCTTTCCTCGTGCGTCATTTTATAAAGAATCGCAAACACAACCACTGTGAGTGAATCTTACAACTCCCCTTTTAATTTTATTTATAGGTTTTTGGGGGTATCATGTGTCGCATATTTTTATCGCAATTCACAAGTTCAAATACGTGCAATTACCATTATGTGAAGTATCTATGTTATGTGTTGTTTTGTTGTTTATCATTTGGTGCATTTTTGTTCATTTTGGATATCACATCATCATAGGCTCGTCTGTTCCCCATTACTTATGAGAGGAACTTGATGTTGCCAACCATACGAGTTCAGCTCCGTTTGATTGAGCTTAGACCTTGCAGCACACCATAATACCGTGCAACATACATTCATTCATTGTCACACCATAATACCGTGCAACATACATTCATTCATTGGCACACCATAATACCGTGCGACTTGCATGCATTTATTGCATCATTTCAATTGGTTTTCTTATTGTTTGAGGTTGTGTTATGAGTTTGATATATAACATACAACATGTTACTTACATTGGTTAACGCACGTTTTCTCAATAAATCAAATTTAAACATAATAATTTTTCAAATAACAATAAGGTTCACTCACCAACCTTTGTTGACACAAAAATTATTTTTTTACACATGATACAGGTGAACAGGCTTGAAGAGAAGATTGGACATAGGATGGGCCTTATAAGTTAACAAGAAACGGATAAATGTAGCATACTGTTATGATCAATGTCTCATTTGTAACTGTTTATTTAAATTATTTATTATGCGAAACATTTAGTTTATAAAGAATCCTTTTTCCTATCTTTCCTCGTGCGTCATTTTATAAAGAATCGCAAACACAACCACTGTGAGTGAATCTTACAACTCCCCTTTTTTATTTTATTTATACGTTTTTGGGGGTATCATGTGTCGCATATTTTTATCGCAATTCACAATTTCAAATACGTGCAATTACCATTATGTGAATTATCTATGTTATGTGTTGTTTTGTTGTTTATCATTTGGTGCATTTTCGTTCATTTTGGATATCACATCATCATAGGCTCGTCTGTTCCCCATTACTTATGAGAGGAACTTGACGTTGCCAACCATACGAGTTCAGCTTCGTTTGATTGAGCTTAGACCTTGCAGCACACCATAATACTGTGCAATATACATTCATTCATTGTTACACCATAATACCGTGCAACATACATTCATTCATTGGCACACCATAATACCGTGCGACATGCATGCATTTATTGAATCATTTCAGTTGGTTTGCTTATTGTTTGAGGTTGTGTTATGAGTTTGATATATAACATACAACATGTTACTTACATTGGTTAACACACGTTTTCTCAATAAATCAAATTTAAACAAAATAATTTTTCAAAGGACAATAAGGTTCACTCACCAACCTTTGTTGACACAAAAATTATTTTTTTACACATGATACAGGTGAACAGGCTTGAAGAGAAGATTGGACATAGGATGGGCCTTATAAGTTAACAAGAAACGGATAAATGTAGCTTACTGTTATTATCAATGTCTCATTTGTAACTGTTTATTTAAATTATTTATTATGCGAAACATTTAGTTTAGATTAATGAATCTTTAAAACATGTAATAGCAAGTCATAAGCTTTGGATCAACCCAATTATAACAACCCTCCTAGAACCATTAACATGATCCTAAAGGTCTTAAATATACCCCGTATACAAGAAACGAGCCCGAAATACCCTCGTACTTAGAAAAACCAAGTTTAGCAGTCGATCGCGGCCCGCGACAGACGAAGGAAGATCCTTCGCGGGGCGCGACAACCTTTACTTGGCCGGCACACAATGTTGCAACGTGTTCAATGACACGACAAGGCTACCCCAGACTCGACAACCCTACAACCGCCTTTTTGGCTCTGGCGGCCAGCGACGGAGGAAAAGGTGGTCCTCACGGGGCGCGAGGGACCCCTCGACCAGCCTATAAATAGGGGGCTTCGGCTCATTTGATCAATCGTTCATTTCTCGATTTCTCTCTCAATTTCTATATAGTAGAAACTATACTCGGGCATAATACCCACTATAAAGCGAAGCTCTGCCTCGTTGTAAGTATTATAACCCTGCTATTACCCTACACGATCGATTTAGGATTTCGTAACACATGTCGACTCTGCCCGACTCAGTCGTTGGAATTCTGTCTCGTGTTCACCCGATTGATCTAGGATTCCGTAATGCATGTCGGCTCTGCCTGACTCAGTCATTGGAATTCTGTCTCGAGTTGTACGGTTAATGTGATTTGGGTTATTTTACTAACACATGTGCATTGTTTAATTTTAATATATAATAACCAGGAGAATCACCAGGAGAATCACCAGGAAGCTATAGTAGTATCACCTAAGTCAACAATGTAAGTACATTTACTTTTTCTCACTATTTGAGAGTACGTTTTTGTGAGTCAAAATGTTTTACCAAAACCTCAAATGTTTTCAAATACAATTACAGTGATTAAGTCTTTGTGATTCTACAATAGCTGCCAATATTATGGGGTTTGTATACAGTACTTGTGTGATATGACCATAGTCACAGATCCATCGAGTGACACGTACTGACCGAGTAATTGTATAGATATAAACATTGTAATCACCCTTAATACTGTAATGTGTAAACAACTGATGCTTTACAAAATGGAATGTACTTGCCAGTATTTCTTGCTGATAAAAATGTTTTTAAAACGCGTTTCAGGTAACACAATATGAAAGCCAATAGAAGCCAGCTGGAGAGCACAGAAGGCTTGGAAAAGTGGCTATAAAAGTTACCTAAATAAAAAGGAGTTAAATATACTGTCAAATGAACTTGGGTTTTATCCCAATAATTTATTATTATAAAAGTTGGTGTTTTACTCTGATAAAAATATTTCCAAACTACGGTCCTGATGTATTCCGCTGCCAAATTAAATAAACACCGATACCACCCATCTGAGCTCGCGGTGCTCGTTCCCAGGGTAGGGGTCGGGGGCTGCGAAAGAGAGTGGTATCAGAGCTACAACCACTGGTTTAAGCCAAAGAAGTGTTCTGCTGACACTTAAATATTAAATTATGTGTTAGGAAATAACTTACATGTAAATATTGTTTTGTGTTATTTGACTATTTGTTAGTTTACAGTATGAGTGATCATGGAATGTCGGACGCTTATCGTCACTTAGATAGTTCACCAAAAGATGAGGGAACATCATCTCTGTCGCAACCCTCGACCCCTGCCCCGGGAGGCGGGCGGCCGCGGCCTACTCAGAGATGGTGGTATCGGTGTTTATCATTAATTTGGCAGCGGAAATTTCATCAGGACCGTAGTTAGGAAATATTTTATCAGAGTAAAACACCACATTTTTATAATAATAAATATATTAGGATAAACCTAAGTTTCCATTACAAACATGTTTATAGGGATAAACCCTATTTTATTAAAATAAAACTTCTTCTTTATTCAGGTAACTTTTATAGCCACTTTTCCAAGCCTTCAGTGCTGTCCAGCTGGCTTCTATTTGGCTTTCACATTTTGTTACCTGAAACGCGTTTAAAAATATTTTATCAGCAAGAAATACTGGCGAGTGAATCCTAGTTTAATCAAAATAGGTTTTATCATTTTACAGCATTGAGGGCGATCTCACAATTACATTTGTTTATTTTTCTACTTTACTTACCACCTACGGTACTTTCAACCCGACTTGTAGTCATGTTACTACCCCAACATACCCACGATAATTGTAGAATTACAAATACTCAATCACTATTAATCATAAGATAAAAAAAAACAATTGAGATTTTGTAAAAACAATTGTGAAAAGAGGAATCACTCACATTGCTATTTTAGGTATTTCCCTATGACTTCCTGGTTATAATCTATCAAATTTAAACAATGCACATGCGTTAGTATAATAACCCAATTTACATTAGTTATACGCTCCCCGAGACAGAACTCCAACGACTGAGTCAGGAAGAGCCTCGACATGGGTTACGAAGCACTAGATCAATTGGGCAGCGTATCTAATACGTAACCGGGGGTTATAATACTTACAATGAGGCATAGCTTCAATAATTGGGGGGTATAATACCCGAGAACTAATTCTATTACTTCAGAATTGAGAGAGCATCACGAGAATTGAACGACGGAAACTGAATGCCGATCCTTCCTATTTATAGTGCCTGATCGATGGTCTCTGGCGGCCCGCGAAAGAGACACAAGGGGCTTTCGCGCCCCGCGAGCTAGGTGTAGTAGGGTTTAGGTTTGATCAGTCATGGGGGTAGGTTTGACAAGAGGCTGCCACGTGGCAGCTCAGGGTGCGACCTGGTAGCCAGGTTGTCGCGCCCCGCGATGGATTAAGTGTAGTTTATCGCACCCCGCGACAGACTTAAAATATTGTTTTTATTTGATTTTTGTTAAAATAAAGGTATTTCTGGCCCATTTTTCGTATACGCGGTGTATTTTAGGACATATAGGGGTGTCCTAAATATTTTAGGAGGGTTGTTATATCCTCCCCACCTTGTTTTAGAACTCAACCTCGAGGTCTACTGGAATAGGTACGGATATTTCCTCTGCATCTCTGATTCAAGCTCCCAAGTGTATTCTGGTCCTCTCTTGGAATCCCATTTCACTTTAACTAGAACCAGTCTCTTGTGTTTGAGATTCTTGATCTTCCTGTCTTTAATCTGCAGGGGTGTTTCTACAAACTTAAGTTTTTCATTTACCTCTATGTCCTTAAGAGGTACTACTAGTGATTCATTGGCTAAGCACTTTTTGAGATTACATACATGAAACACATCATGTATTCCTGCCATTTCCTCTGGTAATTGTAGCTGGTAAGCTACAGGTCCTATTCTTCTAATAATCTCAAAGGGTCCGACATACCTGGGGCTTAGCTTTCCCCTTTTTATGAATTTGACTACTCCTTTCGATGGAGAAACTTTTAATAATACTTTATCTCCTACTTGAAACTCCAATGGTTTTCGCCTGTTATCAGCATAGCTCTTTTGTCGATCACGTGCTGCTTTTAGTCTATCATTGACTTGAATAATCTTGTCTGTTGTTTCTTGTACTATCTCGGGTCCAGATAGTTGCTTTTCTCCAATTTCTGCCCAACAGAGTGGAGTTCGGCACTTTCGTCCATAAAGTGCTTTAAATGGTGCAGCATTGATACTGGTATGATAACTGTTATTGTATGAAAATTCTACTAATGGTAAATGATTGTCCCAATTTCCTCCAAAATCAATTACACAAGCTCTAAGCATGTCTTCCATTGTCTGAATTGTCCTTTGGCTTTGTCCGTCCGTTTGAGGATGATAAGCTGTGCTTAGATTTAACTTGGTTCCCATTGCTTTCTGGAAACTAGTCCAAAAATGAGAAGTAAAACGACTATCTCTACCAGAAACAACAGATAAGGGAATTCCATGTAATGAAACTATTTCATTTACATACAACTTGGCTAATTGTTCTATGCTGAAAGTTTCCTTCATTGGTAAGAAATAAGCAGACTTGGTTAATCTGTCTACAATCACCCAGATTGTATCATTACCCTTTTGTGTCTTGGGTAATTTGGTAACAAAATCCATTATTATCAATTCCCATTTCCATATAGGCATTTCTAACTGCTGTAATAAACCTGAGGGTTTCTGATGTTCAACTTTAACCTGTGAACAAGTTCGACACTTGGCAACATAAGCTGCTACATCATTTTTCATTCCTATCCACCAGAAATTCTTTCTTAAGTCTTGATACATCTTATCACTTCCAGGATGTATCGTATACTTAGACTTATGGGCTTCTTCTAATATTCGGTGGCGTAGGTTTCCTCGTTTGGGTATCCAAATTCTTTTCTTATGGAATCTCCAAATTCCATCTGTTCCCTGATCTAATTCCTTAATCATTCCTTTCAATTTTTCAGTATCGTCCTTGATTACTGATTCCTGTACTTCTCTAATCTTTTCATTTAAATCTATTTGCAGATTTAATTTAAGAGAACATACTATTTTTGGCTTTTCATGATACTTTCGCCTTAAAGCATCAGCTACTACATTAGCCTTTCCTGCATGATACTGGATATTACAATCATAATCACTAAGAATTTCCATCCAGCGTCTCTGTCTCATATTTAACTCCTTTTGCCCAAAATATATCTTAAACTCTTATGATCGGTGAAAATGGTTAACTTACTACCATAAAGGTAATGTCTCCAAATTTTAAGGGCAAAAATTATGGCTCCTAATTCTAGATCATGGGTATAATTCCTTTCATGATTCTTAAGTTGTCTAGAGGCATAGGCTATAACCTTTTGACGTTGCATCAACACACATCCATAACCTAACTTAGAAGCGTCACAATAGAATACAAAGTCTTCAGTTCCTTCTGGTAACGATAGTCTGGGTGTGTTGGTTAATTTTGCTTAAGAATTCTAAAGGCTTCTTCTTGTTTTGTTCCCCATTCAAACTTAACAGATTTACAAGTCAATTTTGTTAAGGGAATGGCTATTCTAGAAAAATCGCGGATAAACCATCTATAATAACCGGCCAGTCCTAGAAAACTTCTCACTTCCGTTGGTGATTCAGGGACTTTCCATTTAGTAATTGCCTCGATCTTTGTGGGATCTACATAAATTCCTTCATGATTAACTAAATGTCCAAGAAATTGCAGTTCTTCAAACCAAAACTCACATTTCGAGAATTTAGCATAAAGCTTTTCTTCTCTCCATAATGTAAGGAGTGCATGCGGATGCGCTGCATGTTCCTCTTTACTCTTGGAGTAAATGAGAATATCATCTATAGAGACAATTATGAATTTATCCAGATATGGTTTACATATTCTGTTCATCATGTCCATAAATGCGGCTAGGGCATTGGTTAAACCAAATGGCATGACGGTAAATTCATAATGGCCATACCTTGTTCTAAAAGCGATTTTAGGAATGTCCTTTTCCTGTACCTTCAATTGATGATATCCTGAGCGCAAATCGAGCTTGGAAAAGAATCGAGCTCCTTGCAATTGATCAAACAAATCATCGATTCTCGGTAACGGGTACCGATTCTTAATCGTGACTTTGTTCAATTCTCGGTAATCAATGCACATACGCATTGATCCATCCTTCTTCTTGACAAACAAGATTGGTGCTCCCCACGGTGATGAACTAGGCTGTATGAATCCTTTCTCCAGAAGTTCATCTAACTGTTTCTTCAGTTCTTGCATCTTTGCAGGTGCCAAACGGTAAGGTGCCTTGGCAATCGGTGCTTCCTGGTAGCAGGTGAATTCTGAATTCGACTTCCCTGCCCGGCAGTAGTCCTGGTAATTCTCCTAGAAACACATCTGAGAATTGAGATACGACGGGAATATCTTTCAATTTCTTTCCTTTAGTGTTATTGATTATGTAAATCATATACACTAGTGACCCTTTTCTTGCATAACTTGAGGTTTTCATCACAAAGATGAATTTTGTGGATCGAGCTGGCTTATCTCCTTTAATTGTGATCTTTTTACCCTTTGGTGAATTTACTTGTATTGACTTTTGATGACATAGAATACTGACTTTATTGGCTACTAACCAATCCATTCCTAACACAATATCAAATCCTGCTAGATTCATTGGGTAAAGATTTGCAAAGAAATTTTGGTTTAACATTTCTATTCTTGCTCCCTGCAAGATTTCAGTGATGTTAATGGATTCTCCATTTGTTGTCTCTACTAGACATTCTTGTTGGAGTTTAGTTAATGGTTGATTGAGAAGTTTGCAAAATGAAGTATTAATAAAACTTTGGTTCGCACCAGAGTCGAATAATACTTTAGTGTAACACCCTCGCTAATATTTTACTTATTTCGTTTAAATTACGAAAATGAACATGTAATATTAGTTACATATACATGAAAATACAGGTTAATTAAATCTCTTCTAGATTTAATAATATTACAACATGACTAGTACAAATTTGCCGTTTAAAAATAACGACAAAAACTATGTGCGGAAGCTTGTAACTTGATCGTGTTCGGTCCTTCTTTGAGCTTGATCGTCCTCCGGTACTAGAATTTTACCTGCAACTCATAAAACATGAGTTAGATTAGTCATACATAGCTTAAAACGTATTTAAATGGGTTCGAAATGAATAAAAGGTTAAAAAAAACAATTTTCGCGCATCAGGCACCCCGTCGCGTCGCGCGACGGCCTAAGGCCTTCCTTGTCGCGTGGCGCGACGCCTTGATTTTTCCAGAATGTTGCAACTTGTTGCTGCATTTGCCCAGCTTCGATATCGATCGAAATTCTAACTTCAAAGCTCCATAACTTTCAATCTAGATGTCCGTTTTACACGATTCTTTTTCCTACGCGTTCGTAATTTGATTCTGCATCATGTGGAGCTAAAATCCGACACTCGGATAACCAATTTTCTAGATTATTACCCTCGACTTAAATTTAATTCTTAAGCTTTTAAACAAGCTTTTGACCCATTTCATACTTCCACCAAACCAACTAGTTTGATACATCTAAGTTACCATGGACATCATATATTAAACGACTCATTCCTATCACACAAAATTCAAACCACGGGTTATTATGCAATTATTAACCCGTTTATGTTTATGTGCTTATTTTGACCCGTTAAGGGTATTTAAACGTTTTAAACTATGAATTGCGCTCAAGCATTTCTAACATCATATTTCACATTGCTTATCAAGTGGTCTTCCACCAAGACTATTTGTGGTGGATTTTATGTGTATCAATTGCTTATTCCGAATTTACCCCTTCGGAATTGTTAATTTACGACAAGGAGTAATTTTAAGGCATTTGATCCGAAAAGGGTTTATGCCTATAATTTAACACTTAACTAAGCCTTGTTTTATCATAATACTTGTTTCTAATCAACTCTTAAGAACCGTATACCCTATTAAACATTCTTGGACATTTCGGACAACCTTAGTCTCTTCTTTTACTACGAAGGACTATCAACAATATATATTTAACCGAAATCACACCTCTTGCCAAAATCTTACTTATACGTACCTGGCTCGGGTCATAGAATTGACCCGTTTAAATACCTTTTTTCTTTTAAACTTTCTAGTTAAAAGCAATGCAAGCCGTAAGTTATTTCCTGTGATCACAAAACTCAACAAGCGGTCACAAGTTATTATTGTCAAATGGTATTAACACACCATTTGACCCGTTTAGTCGAAATGGTCAATTTTCAACATATAATGATATTTTAATACCATCACGCCCCTTGAACCTATCCCGGTTTACACCGTAAATTCTTATTACTTAAATGACCTTTCTTAAACTGTTTGGCCCGTTATAGTTCACCCCAATACGAAATATTCAAAATCCCTTATTTGTTAGTCTTCACCCGACTAGTTTTCCGTTTTACCCTTTTTACCATAATTTATGGTTTCTTACCATTTTGCTTATTCCGACTTGTAAAGTCTCATGCCGGAACATCATATTTCAAAAACTTAACATAGTTCATAATCAATACTCACAAGTAAGTATATTGTAATTAAAGGGGTGTAAGCTTTACTTACCTCGCATCCAAGCCACACTTTTCTTTTCCTTATTGATTTGTTTGACCCGCTTCCTCCCCAAGCTTCCACCTAGCTCGTTAAGCGTCAAACTATCATCATCATTCAAAAGGTGGTTATATTAGTCATTATAATCACGACTATTCCACCTTACATATTTTCTATGCCAAAACTACTATTCGACTCCGTCCATGGCTAGTTTAACTTTTCAAAAGTTAGCTACCTTTAATCATATTATATGTACATATAAGCTAAATCGACTTCATAATTAAAATTTGTATTACCCCACATCACACGTAATTAATCAAACTAGGCAATTAGTTTCATTCATAATTTCAACCTATGAACATTCACTTAGGCATTTTAACAAACACCTTGTGGGCATAATTTATAAAATCAACAATCAAGTTTCATAACTAGTTATTTAGCCAAGTTTTAACATCATTCACAAGTTCTTATGTCTAGCATGCATAACAATACCTAGACTTACTTCATGGAAATCGAATAACACCAAATTGATGATCATAAATCTAGTGTTCATCATCTTCCCACAAACCCCATTTAGCACTTATATAGATGATTATAAATTTCCTATTTTATATTTTATATCATCAATTCACCAAGTTTCTTAATCATAGTTCGTTCCTAAGCATGGATTCAACATAGTATCATTCATACATTCAATATTCTAGCAACAATTTCATTTTCAAGTTTTCACCAAGAATTCGAGATGAAACCAAATGAAGAAATTCGACATACCTTGTGATCCCTTCACTTGGGTGATCACGATTTTATTAAAAGCCCCAATTTCCCGGCTCGATTCTCTTTGATTTTGTTGAAATTTTGAGTGTTTAGGGTTCTTTAAGAGAACCCCTTCTCTTCTCCTGTGAACGTTGACCAACACACCTTGTGTGTGTGTGTTTTGTTTTTTGTTAGTTTTAATTAAAAAAACTTCATTTACATATTGCCCATTTTAGTCCCTCTAAGTTTAAAGGTTTTATAAATGGCTCAATTACTACAAGTTCCTTCCTTGTTCTATTAAACATTATTAACTAGGTTAATTATTCCTAGTTAACTTATTGGGTTCCGGGAGTTATAACCCGTCTTATTTAGGTCCCGCTAAGTCGGCCTCTCATAAACTTTGTTTTTCTCAAAAACTTTTATTCTCTTTTTATTTAATATTAGGTTTAAATTATTTAAATCCTAATATTTACCGGGTTAATTTTACCACTAACGGTATTTTACCCGTTCATTAATATTAACGTGGTTTGACTATCAAACCCGTTTTTGGGGTGTTACAAGTCTACCCCCCTTAAAGAGGTTTCGTCCCCGAAACCTTTCTTACGTAGTTTCTTAGGTTTAACTCCATGGACTTAGTTTCAGTAATTACTTGAGCATTGCTCGTATTTAATAATCTTAGCAGGACGGTATGGTAATGTCTTTTTGGCTTTCAAACGTATGTGCCTTTCACGCGTAAGGCATCGTAGGCCGTTACTTTCATCTTGTATTTCTTATTCTGGTCACTTGTTTGACCGAGTTGTCATCTGATCACTCGATCATATTTATTCTTCAATATATTTACTTCAAGGTAATTTTTATATTGCCAGGCGCTTTATATAAGTCGTAACGCTATCTTGACTTTGAAAGGCTTTACCGGCTAGACTGATTAGTCGCCGTCACTTTATACCCCGTGATTCGGCTTTATCTATTGCCAACTAGGCTCTTTGCGTGTTTTCTGATTTCATATCTCGTAACTCACGTTACGCCGTGGTTATATTCTGTGTCACCTTTGTAACCGTGATCACATCACGTCTTGTTTAAATTTATGTCGACTTTTCATTCCGAAAATCTTTCTCTAGAATGTATCGCCTTGCACCTATCGGTGTTAAGATCTATATTCTTTGGTATTAATCATTTTCCGAATTCATCTCATAATATTCATATTTGTTAAAACGTTATTTCTTACTAAAACTGAATTTTAGTTTAACGTTTTTCCTTTTAACTTTGTCAATTACTCATATCAAGGAAATTGACAACTCATAATTTATTCCTTTCCGTTTTTGTTTTACACGGGGAATCGTAACCAGTTCACTCGCTTTACACTATTGACCCGTAGGTTCTTTCACTTAGCCTCATTGGCTATTTCTTTAGATTTTAACCATTTTAAGGTGGGACCTCAACAGTTCGTTTCTTTCCATTTATGACCCAAGGGTCTTCTTGGTCTCGTAGACCTTAACTCTACTTTTTAAATCCCGTAGGTTATGATGATCCCATATATCATCTTTTATTCGTGTCTATATTCAAATATATATGTATACACATATGGCTTCAAGGCATCCCTTGTTACGTTTGGAATCATTTATTTTCGCTTTTGAACTTTAGTTGACCTTGACCGTAGTCTAAGGCTTCATTTGTTTACTTTCGGACTAATCTTCCAACTTTATGACTCCTTACGTCATTTACTCGTCAGTTTGTTCTATACTTACCGTTTCCCGGTTCGTACTTATACTTATTTACAACCCATTACCCGGGTTCTTTTATCTTAAAGTTTTTAACATTCTTGTTTCGTTAGTGTGCGTTTTTCCCTTTTCTACACTATCCCATAACCTTTTATATAGATTTGTTAATATCTCGCGCTTTTATTTATTCGGTTCACGCTTACTTACGTTATCAAGCGTTATTCTTAATTTAACTCGTTTGACTTGTTCGTGTGAAATTTCATCAATTGTGAACGTCAAACTCCGTTCTTTATTCAACCCATTCGACTTTAAAATAGTTGAACATAGTTATCAAAATTTCTGTTTGCATATTCTCATCATCTTTTAGTCATGACTCATATTCCGAGTCTTTTGACTTTCTATTTCGCGTTCTCGTCTCTCGGTTCACGTATTCACCCACAATCCTACCCGTCCATCGAGTATCTTTACCGAAGTCATCATCAAGTAACCATTCTTATATGGTTTTAGACATCATCTTAATTTATTTGATCGTCTTAGCGAAATCCATCGCTTTTATTTAGTCCAGTCCTTTGTTCTTTTATTCCACCCTTTTGACTTGTCTGTGTGAATTTCATGACTTTTGACAGTCAAACTTTACCCCTTTTCCTTATCATTCACATTAGTTGGTTTGTGTTTTCATTTACTTTAATCTATGTCCCTTCTCTCGGTCTCGTTATTCTAACGTAATACGCTTCCGTCATCCGACTTGCATTTATGTTTACCATCAAACATTTTTACTTATTTGACTCATTTGGGTATGTTTTTAATTTGCCCCATTAACCCCGTCCTTACTACATCGGATGTAAGTATGTCCACCATAAAAGTTCATGGTACCACGTGTTCACTACTTACTTGGCCAGAGTAAGCGATCAACACCTGATATACATGACCTTTTATAATTTTCACATTACACCCCATGTAAGTAATGCCTCTATTCAGTTTTCTTGGAAATAATATCCTGGATAGGTATTCTATTCAGGTTTTCCAAGCTTTTAATTTACAAATGCAACAATCATTCTCTACATGTTTGTTGCATATTGCTATTTGTGCGATTAAATTTAAAATGTGCACCTGGTAATGCTTGCCCTAACGGGCTTCTCTTGCCGTTAGCCTTGTTCTAAATCGCGTATGCTCTGCTTGTCATATCTCGGACCGTTCCTCCATCATATCCGCAATTTATTCAATTCTCGTCATCTTCAGATGCGAGTGTCCTTTGATTAAAACATTCACAAAGGTTAGTAATGTCGACATTAATTATCGCTCGTATTATAATACGAGGCTTTCTGCTATACGTGTCGACGCACGTAATTTCATTAACTGTACCAACAATTTTAATTAGGGTAGCGTGTATTAGGGGATAACCCTATGTGTTGTTTACAACACTTTAACATGCTAAATCATAAACATACATGTACTTACCGGATTTGCGATCAAGCCTCGAACCGAACACGCTTTACTCTTTAACCATGAGCTCTGATTACCAACTTGTAACACGCTCGCTAATATTTTACTTACTTCGTTTAAATTACGAAAACGAACATGTAATATTAGTTACATATACATGAAAATACAGGTTAATTAAATCTCTTCTAGATTTAATAATATTACAACATGACTAGTATAAATTTGCCGTTTAAAAATAACGACAAAAACTATGTGCGGAAGCTTGTAACTTGATCGTGTTCGGTCCTTCTTTGTGCTTGATCGTCCTCCGGTACTAGAATTTTACCTGCAACTCATAAAACATGAGTTAGAATAGTCACACATAGCTTAAAAGGTATTTAAATGGGTTCGCAATGAATAAAAGGTTAAAATAAACAATTTTCGCGCGTCAGGCACCCCGTCGAGTGGCGCGACGGCCTAAGGCCTTCCTTTACGCGTGGCGCGACGCCTTGATTTTTCCAGAATGTTGCAGCTTGTTGCTGCATTTGCTCAGCTCCGATTTCGATCGAAATTCTAACTTCAAAGCTCCATAACTTTCAATCTAGATGTCCGTTTTACACGATTCTTTTTCCTACGCGTTCGTAATTTGATTCTCCATCATGTGGAGCTAAAATCCGACACTCGGATAACCAATTTTGCAGATTATAACCCTCGACTTAAATTTAATTCTTAAGCTTTTAAACAAGCTTTTGACCCGTTTCATACTTCCACCAAACCAACTAGTTTGATACATCTAACTTACCATGGACATCATATATTAAACGACTCATTCCTATCACACAAAATTCAAACCACGGGTTATTATGCAGTTATTAACCCGTTTATGTTTATATGCTTATTTTGACCCGTTAAGGGTATTTAAACGTTTTAAACTATGAATTGCGCTCAAGCATTTCTAACATCATATTTCACATTGCTTATCAAGTGGTCTTCCACCAAGACTATTTGTGGTGGATTTTATGTGTATCAATTGCTTATTCCGAATTTACCCCTTAGGAATTGTTAATTTACGACAAGGAGTAATTTTAAGGCATTTGATCCGAAAAGGGTTTATGCCTATAATTTAACACTTAACTAAGCCTTGTTTTATCATAATACTTGTTTCTAATCAACTCTTAAGGACCGTATACCCTATTAAACATTCTTGGACATTTCGGACAACCTTAGTCTCTTCTTTTACTACGAAGGACTATCAACAATATATATTTAACCGAAATCACACCTCTTGCCAAAATCTTACTTATACGTACCTGGCTCGGGTCATAGAATTGACCCGTTTAAATACCTTTTTGCTTTTAAACTTTCTAGTTAAAAGCAAACGCAAGCCGTAAGTTATTTCCTGTGATCACAAAACTCAACAAGCGGTCACAAGTTATTATTGTCAAATGGTATTAACACACCATTTGACCCGTTTAGTCGAAATGGTCAATTATCAACATATAATGATATTTTAATACCATCACGCCCCTTGAACCTATCGCGGTTTACACCGTAAATTCTTATTACTTAAATGACTTTTCTTAAACTGTTTGGCCCGTTATAGTTCACCCATATACGAAATATTCAAAATCCCTTATTTGTTAGTCTTCACCCGACTAGTTTTCCGTTTTACCATTTTTACCATAATTTATGGTTTCTTACCATTTTGCTTATTCCGACTTGTAAAGTCTCATGCCGGAACATCATATTTCAAAAACTTAACATAGTTCATATTCAATACTCACAAGTAAGTATATTGTAATTAAAGGGGTGTAAGCTTTACTTACCTCGCTTCCAAGCCACACTTTTCTTTTCCTTATTGATTCGTTTGACCCGCTTCCTCCCCAAGCTTCCACCTAGCTCGTTAAGCGTTAAACTATCATCATCATTCAAAAGGTGGTTAGATTAGTCATTATAATAACGACTATTCCACCTTACATATTTTCTATGCCAAAACTACTATTCGACTCCGTCCATGGTTGATTTAACTTTTCAAAAGTTAACTACCTTTAATCATATGATATGTGCATATAAGCTAAATCGACTTCATGATTAAAATTTGTATTACCCCACATCACACGTAATTAATCAAACTAGGCAATTAGTTTCAATCGTATTTTCAACCTATGAACATTCACTTAGGCATTTTAACAAACACCTTGTGGGCATAATTTATAAAATCAACAATCAATTTTCATAACTAGTTATTTAGCCAAGTTTTAACATCATTCACAAGTTCTTATGTCTAGCATGCATAACAATACCTAGATTTACTTCATGGAAATCGAATAACACCAAATTGATGATCATAAATCTAGTGTTCATCATCTTCCCACAAAACCCATTTAGCACTTATATAGATGATTATAAATTTCATATTTTATATCATCAATTCACCAAGTTTCTTAATCATAGTTCGTTCCAAAGCATGGATTCCACATAGTATCATTCATACATTCAATATTCTAGCAATAATTTCATTTTCAAGTTTTCACCAAGAATTCGAGATGAAACCAAATGAAGAAATTCCACATACCTTGTGATCCCTTCACTGGGTGATCATGATTGTATTAAAAGCCCCAATTTCCCGGCTCGATTCTCTTTGATTTTATTGAATTTTTTAGTGTTTAGGGTTCTTGAAGAGAACCCCTTCTCTTCTCCTGTGAACGTCGACCAACACACCTTGTGTGTGTGTGTGTGTGTGTTGTTTTTTGTTAGTTTTAATTAAAAAAACTTCATTCACATATTGCCCGTTTTAGTCCCTCTAAGTTTAAAGGTTTTATAAACGACTCAATTACTACAAGTTCCTTCCTTGTTCTATTAAACATTATTAACTAGGTTAATTATTCCTAGTTAACTTATTGGGTTCCGGGAGTTATAACCGGTCTTATTTATGTCCCGCTAAGTCGGCCTCTCATAAACTTTGTTTTTCTCAAAAACTTTTATTCTCTTTTTATTTAATATTAGGTTTAATTATTTAAATCCTAATATTTACAGGGTTAATTTTACAACTAACGGTATTTTACCCTTTCATTAATATTAACGTGGTTTGACTATCAAACCCGTTTTTTGGGGGTTACATTTAGCAAAAACATCATTAACTAAAAACGTACCAGCAATCACATCCGGGATCATCTTTGCTTCTTCTGCAGTTAGAACAAATGCTCTAGCATTCTTAGTAGTATTGTTGTTCATGGCTGGAGCTAGTTTTAGACATTTCGGCTTGATATGACATTTTTCTCCACAATTGAAACACACTTCATTACTGGGTTTCTTTCTGCAGTCTTCTTCCTTGTGTCCCGGTATCTTGCAGAAATTGCAGTATGTAGAACATCTCCCTGAATGCTTTTTCTTGCAGGCCTTATAGTAAGGTGTAGAGGTAGAACCTATGTTTTCCCACGGTTGGAATTACCGTAGCGAAATTCCTGGGTAAGCCTTTGAGCTATATTCTTTCTCTGGTTTTCTTCTTGTCTACGTACTAGTTCATCAGTCAAGGTATTGGCTAGTTCATCGGTAACGGGAGATTAACACTGGTTCTGGTGATTCTAGGGTTGGCAATATTCTAGCATATTCGAAGAATACGTTAGTGTAACACTTACA
Source organism: Helianthus tuberosus (assembly GCA_030545235.1). NCBI lineage: Eukaryota > Viridiplantae > Streptophyta > Magnoliopsida > Asterales > Asteraceae > Helianthus > Helianthus tuberosus. The sequence goes on along the minus strand of CM060411.1, from coordinate 216,727,036 downwards.
GTCTACTCCAGTCATTCTATGGTTTAAGAACTTATTAGCTATCTGTTCTTTTTCATTGGGAAGACAGAATTTCCTTTCAACCATGTTCTTAAACTCAGTCCATTCCATATTATAGACTATGTCACTTCCCCTAAATTGGAGAATAGTATTCCACCATTCTAGAGCTGCATTCTTAAAAAGATTGGAAGCAAACATGATTTTATCTTCCTCTACACACTTGCTTATTTTTAACACTGCTTCAGTCTTTTCTATCCAGCGTAGAGCTGCAATGGCTCCTTCATTGCCAGAGAATTCCATTGGTTTACAAGACCAAAATTCTTTGTAAGAACAACCATAAGACATGGTTCTTCTTCTTTTTAGAATTGGCAATTGAAGTAACGGTCCATTATTTATGCTGTGACTAGGTTCAGAAGGTGGTCATTTACTTCCACTATTAGTTTTATTATTTTCTGCTTCCTTAACCATTTTGATAATATAGGGCATAGCGTCTATAATCCCTTGTGCCACGATGTGTTGGATGGCACTGTTATCTAATTGGCTTCCATTATTATCGTTATTCGGGTTTTCCTGATTCACTTCGTTGTCTATCTGGATTATAAACATTTACCCAATATTAATATCACAGGCCAATATTTAATGCAAACAATCACACAACAAACACTTTGATCAAAATCGTCGTGCATTGCGACATTTACTCTATTTCATATACTTATATATTACAAGCTGCAACTGGAATGTAAAATACAATACCAACTATGCATCAGTAGGTAGTGGATTATCTATCTTTAGTTGATTTTTTTCAAACTACTCACACACACACACACACATATATATATATATATATATATATATATTATTACTATTGTGACTTATGGGTTCATCCAGTATTGCATATTGTGCTCGTCGTACTTCCAAACGAGCCTCTCCCCTATTTTCCTTATCCTTTCACTTTCATCTTACAACTCCTCACCAAAGGTACGGAGTTCCTACACGTTTTCGGTACTCATGGGTGGTGCTGGTGCTGGTATCGGGTCAGGGTACTGGGGCATCGGTTCTTCGTATGGGTATGGGTTCTCTAAGATTTCCCGAATATACTGGTCATTATCCCAATATGGATCTAGAGGGTCAAGCTTTGGGTATGGTGCTACAGGGTTGGGTATGAGTTCCTCCTGTGGGTAAAGTTCTCGATAATCCCTGTGGTCATCATTCCATGGGTCATAAGCTAGAGGGTTTGGTGCTGGGACTCTAGGGATTTTGTTTGGGTCGAATGCGGGTATTGGAATCTGGTCTCCTAGGGTTGAGTTGGAAACAGTGGTAGTAGCTGTGGTGCAATTATTTGTTCTAAATTTGGGTCTGCAGCAGTGGTAGCTAATATGTGAAAGTTAGCTAATCGCCTATTGAGTATATCTTGAGTTTGGGCATTCATCTCCCTATTTGCAGCTGCTAAAGCTCGCTGTTGCTGCAATTTCCTCATTCTTTTCCTACGCTCGTGTGCTCCCCGACTGAACCATCCTCTCTTTTTGGTAGGGAATGGTTCTTCGGATTGTGTCTTAAATATGAAAATCCCCTCTTCAGTGTCAGTTGAGTACCCCGAGGGGGTAGGCTGGGAAGAAGTTCCTTCATCCTTAGGAGAACTAGACAATTGACGATAGGCGTCCGATGGTCCTTGATCACTCATACTGTAAACTAACAAATTGTTAAATAACACAAAATAAAATATGCAGGTAATCCCGTAGCTTATTTACTAACATAATGGATAAATTTTGGTGTCAGGAGAACACTTCTGTGGCTGAAATCAGTGGCTGTAGCTCTGATACCACCTTCTGTCGCAACCCCCGACCCCTGCCCCGAGAGGCGGGCGACCGCGGCCTACTCAAAGATGGTGGTATCGGTGTTTATCATTAATTTGGCAGCGGAAATTTCATCAGGACCGTAGTTAGGAAATATTTTATCAGAGTAAAACACCACATTTTTATAATAATAAATATATTGGGATAAACCCAAGTTTCCATTACAAACATGTTTATAGGGATAAACCCTAATTTATTAAAATAAAATTTCTTCTTTATTCAGGTAACGTTTATAGCCACTTTTCCAAGCCTTTAGTGTTGTCCAGCTGGCTTCTCTTTGGCTTTCATATTTTGTTACCTGAAACGCGTTTAAAAACATTTTATAAGCAAGAAATACTTGCGAGTGAATCCCAGTTTAATCAAAAAAGGTTTTATCATTTTACAGCATTGATTGCGATCTCGCAATTACATTTGTTTATTTTCTACTTTAATTACCACCCATGGTACTGTCAACCCGACTTGTGATCATGTTACTATTCACAGTGTAATAACAAATTTTGTATACAAAACCCCAACATACCGACGATAATTGTAGAATTACAAATACTCAATCACTGTTAATCATAAGATAAAAAAACAATTGGAATTTTGTAAAAACAATTTGTGAAAAGAGGAATCACTCACATTGCTATTTTAGGTATTTCCCTGTGACTTCCTGATTATAATCTATCAAATTTAAACAATGCACACGCGTTAGTATAATAACCCAATTTACATTAGTTATACCCTCCCCGAGACAGAACTCCAATGACTGAGTCAGGCAGAGCCTCGACATGCGTAACGGAGCACTAGATCAATCGGGCAGCGTATCTAATACGTAACCGGGGGTTATAATACTTACAACGAGGCAGAGCTTCGCTAATTAGGGGGGGGGTATAATAACCGGGAATTAATTCTGTTACTTCATAATTGAGAGAGAATCACAAGAATTGAACGACGGAAACTAAATGCTGACCCTTCCTATTTATAGTGCCTGATCGATGGTCTCTGGCGGCCCGCGAAAGAGACACAAGGGGCTTTCGCGCCCCGCGAGCTAGGTGTAGTAGGGTTTAGGTTTGATCAGTCATGGGGGTAGGTTCGACATGAGGCTGCCACGTGGCAGCTCAGGGTGCGGCCTGGTAGCCAGGCTGTCGCGCCCCGTGACGGATTAAGTGTAGTCTGTCGCACCCCGCGACAGACTTAAAATATTGTTTTTATTTGATTTTTGTTAAAGTAAAGGTATTTCGGGCCCACTTTTCGTATACGGTGTCACACCCCAACCAATAGCGGAAACATCGGGGCATAACACTGAGCGAAACAGATTGTCCAGGAGTTTCCATAACAACTACGATTACCAATTATTTAAGCATCACGTCCCATACCATGACATAACAAGTAGCATAGTTATTACAGACATTTCAAAGATAAATAATTCTGTTTCGACAACTCAAATATAAATAAATTGTTCGTTGGTTTCTAGACTCCGTCCTACTCGATTCCACAAAAGCAGGTAAAGTACAGCATCCTAGGCACCTGTCACATACGTTAAAATAGAGGTCAATACACATAGTGTAAAGGTGAGCATACAAGTTTAATAGTAATAATAGAGTTCGAAATCATTTACGCATAACCAGCATGTAACATGTACAAAGTGAAGGCAAGTAGGTTATCGACAAAGAAATATGCACAAACGTGACTGCGAGTTGTAGAATGCGCAACACATATCCCCACTGGGACCCGTGAAGTAAAACCCTTAATAACCCCTGTCCACGACAGGTGCTGAGTCCAAACTATAGTACTATCGTTGCTAAGGCGTCAGGCAACAATCACTGTGTTAACATAACATACAAGCATTCATCGAATAACATGTAGCATGCAATAACGATCAGCGTATAAATAGTGTTGCATTGTGTGTCGTTTGTGATTTAGAAAGAGTAACATATGTAACACCCAAAAGTGCGTAAAGCAAAAAGGGATCGAGTATACTCACAGATAGCGTTTAACAAGTAAACACTGTCTTGGATTGAAGGGAGTGCTGAGAGATTAGCCTGAACTGTTAACGATAGCATAAACGATGAACGACGCGTAAAAATGGTGAAAAGTGGCTGAGTGTCGAGTGGCAACTCGATCGGATGGCTAACCGATCGGTTAACTATTCGATCGGATGTCAATCCGTTCAGATGGTCATTCGATCGGATGGACATTCGATTGGATTGACATTTGTTTGGTAAGAATGTGTTTATGTAAGATGGCTTTGAAGTTTTTGTTGTAGCATTTTGAAAACAGAGAAGTATCTTTACCCTTCAGGTTGATCGATCGAACGGTCGTTCGATCAGATAACGATCCGATTGGCAGGACACTTAGTGAGAACAAGTTCATAGCATGATTGTCACTCGATCGGATAGTAATCCGATCGATTGGCAATCCGTTAACTACTGATGATCTTTGAAAATTATGAAAATGGTTAAGTGTCGAAGTTCTAAACATCAGTGATCGGATGGTCGTTCGAACGGATGGCTATCCGATCGAGCGGCTATCCGTTCGACGTTCAGATCCTTGAAAGTTTGATTAAAAAGTTTAAGTGTGGAACCAAGTGCATTCTGATCGGATAGTCGTTCGATCGGATGGCTATCTGATCGGGCGGCAATCCGTCCCAACGAACCTGATCGTCTTGAACTTGATTATTTCTGAGAGTTTTGTAGTTTGCTCAAGACGGTATGACAACGTACTAAACAATTGAACCCCATCAAGTCCCAATTCATTCGATCGAACAGGAATTTCCCTAATCCAATTAGTTGACTGGTTCATGACGGTTGTTCATGTTTCACCCGAAGTCGTTTGTCTCTTTGATAGAAACCAGATCTTGAACCAACACATCACAAGGAAAGAGTAGAAGGTCTGTACAAGCTCCGATTCTATCAGTTTTGAGTGCATTGAGTTTAAAAGAGTTGAAAGAAGGTTAGAAACCATCTTTCAATCCTTTTAACCATGAATATGTGTAGATCGATGTGAAAACATTGTTTAATCATGTGGAAATCCTCCAGATCTGAGTTATTTATGGTGGAATGAGGTCAAGACTTGAAGTTCATAAGAACTCCATGATGACATCATCCTAGAACACCTCAAATCCATTGATTTCACGGTTAAAAGTTAAGATTCAAAAGAGAAGATGATGAAGAAGTGTGTGTAGCTCATAAAAGTACAAGATTTAGGTCGAAAACTTACAAGAATCGCGAGAAATCGAGAGAAAGAAGGTCTGAGTGCGGCTGGTCGAGTGAGAGAGCTGTCACATCACAAATGATGTGATAGGAGGGTATTTATAGGATACTAAAAAGGGAAAGTGCAAAAGTGTCGAATAGCACTTCGATCGGATGGCTACCCGATCGGATGGTCATCCGATCGGTTGGCCATTCGATCGGTTGGCCACTCGATCGAGGTGGTTTGGTGAGTTGAGTTTCGGCGTTTTTTTTCGCGTGTTGGACATTGCGATGCGTTTAAGCAGGTATCGATTATGCGATGCAATAGAATAATAAACACACAAATACTATATATAACATACAATCACTATAATTAACTTGCGTTTAGCGTTTGCGAGTAAATTGCGTTGCGATAGAGTTGCGATTGCGTTTCGATTAATCACCACAGGCATAAGTAAACATGCACAAGTAACACATAAGTAACACACACATATAAAACAATATTCAGAATCTATCAATCAAGGCACGATTGCGATTGCGATGCGATTAGCGATAAAGCGATAAAATATGAGATAAACATCGGTTAAATCTCGATTATTAATAGATACTCCACATATTACAACTAAAGCAAATAAAATAAAAGATTCGATTACAAGTCAAAGAAGTAAAAACAGTAGTTAAGCAAGGAGTGACAGATCGCAATTAGCAATCTTTTCTTCCTTTGACTTCAATCTTGACTTTGACTTTGACTTCCGTAACACGGGGTGTTACAGCCTCCCCTTCTTAAGGGAATTTCGTCTCGAAATTTGGCTGAAGCTGTAACAAACAATTGCGGGTACTTCGCCTTCATGTCACTTTTGAGTTCCCAGGTGAACTCTGCGCCTCGCTTGCCTTCTCAGCGAACCTTCACAATGGGAATGCGTGAGCGCCTGAGCTTCTTGGTTTCTCGGTCCATGATCCCGACAGGCTTCTCCATGAAATGTAATGTTTCGTCCACTTGGAGATCCTCCAGTGGAACTTGTAAATCCTGCTCGGCTAGGCATTTTTTGAGGTTCGATACATGGAAAGTCGGGTGGACGTTGCTAAGTTCCTTCGGTAGTTCGAGTCTGTAGGCCACTTTTCCGATCCTTTCCAGAATCTTAAAGGGTCCAACATAACGAGGCGCGAGCTTTCCTTTCTTGCCGAATCTGATCACACCCTTCCAATGTCACACCCCAACCGATGGCGGAAACATCGGGGTGCGAGCACTAAGCGTTCAGATTGCTCATGAGATTCCACAACACTAGATGTTTCAATAGTAATTAAATTGATTTCATGCGATATTTGTCTATTTCAAAACCAACATCAAGTATCAAGTACAAAACATAACAAAATTTTTCAAATTGTTTTAAGTGATTCTAGATTAACTAAGATGTGTTTCTAAGCAGCATCCTAGCTTGTTTCAAGATTCCTAGCATCCTGTCAGCCTGCAACATGTATTAAAATAGAGTCAGTACAAAAATGTACCAGCGAGTATACAAGTTTGAGTATATAGAATAATAGATTAAATCAACTCATATCCACAATGTAAGTTATAAAAAAAGTTTCAGCCGTGCTAGTGTCGCAATCCAAACCAGTGATAGCCCATGTATCCCGATGCTTTAGTGTTTACCCAAGACTCAAGGTAAACTAGAATCCTCCTAACAATACCCCCAAGAATAATGGGGAGGTGCATCTCCTATAGCGCTACTATTCTTAAGGCGGAACTACACACTTCTGGATTAAACGTCACATAGCACAAAGAGTCAAGAATCAAGAATCACAAGTTTCACGTACACATAGGATAGAGTTTAGATTCAAAAGTATCAAGTTTCATAGTTTATAGAATACATGCTACATCCCAAAGTTTAAAGCAAAAAGGGATCGAGTATACTCACAGTGATTGCTTAACAGGTTAACTGTTATTAGATCAAAGGGAGCTCTTTTAGAATTAGCCTGATTAGATTACAACAGATAAGAGTCGGGCAGAATAACGAGATTGAACAAGTGTCGGATCAGTCACTGGATCGGATGGCTGTCCGATCGGATTTCCGTTCGATAGGGTGACTAAGGTGTGAGTGGGACGGGTGGCTGTCCGATCGGATTGCCACTCGATCCAAATGGCAAGTGTTTGTTTAGTGACTTGGTTGCCTCGATCGGATGGCTGTTCGATCGGATGGCTATCCGATCGGGTTGCCATTCGATCAAGGTTTCCAAAGTTTCAAGTTTTTAGAAAAAGTTTCTAAGTGCTGAAAGATTATGAGACAAGTGTCACCTGATCGATTGGTTGTTCAATCGGATGGCTATCCGATCGGATTGCCGCTCGATCGAGTGGTCTTTGTCCCGTTCATAACTTTGTAAAATCTCTAAGTTTCTGGTTTAACGATGTCGGCACGGTACGTGTTGAGATAACAGTAAACTCATCATCATACAACCGTTCTGATCAGATGGGAATCACCCTTGCCTGCTCAGTCGTCTGTTCATAATGAGTTTATGTCGGAACCCGTATTCCGGCCATCTTTTCCGGCAATAATCCGTTTCTAAACCAACTCTAGACCATACATTAAGTCTACAGTCCTTTTAGACCCGGATTCCACCGTTTAAAGTGAAAGATTGAAGAAAAGATGAAGATAACTTATGTTTTATTATAAAAAGTCCTAGATTTAGCTTAGATTCGGTGAAAACACATGGAATCCTCAGATCTGAGTTAGATTCCACCAGGAATGACATCATATAGTATTCGTACAAACAACCATGATGACATCATCCTCAAGAACTCGGATCCAAGAGATTTCACGGTGAAAAGTGTGATTTCAAAGGAGAATCACGTAGAGAATGAAGTGTAGCTCAAGAAAGTACAAGAATCTAGTGTTAAACGTACCAAAATCGCTAGGAAATTAAAGAAATGTGGTGTGTGTGCGTCTGGGTCGAGTGAGGCTATCACATCAGTGAAGGACTGATGTGACAGGCCTATTTATAGTGTGGTAGAAGGAATAGGGCGGTGTGCACGGATCGGATGGCGGGTTGATCGAGTGGCCATCCGATCGGGTGGTTATCCGATCGGATGGCTATCCGATCGGATGGTCATCCGATCGGATTGCCACATGGTCAATCCTATCATTTCCGCGTTCCCGTCTTTGATTCGTTTGCGAGCTAGATTAAGCGTTGCGTATAGTTTGGTAGAAGTATCACATAACTAGATTATATCACAAACACCAAAAGTTTCCAAGTTTTATAGATTCCGCCAGTGACAAGACTCCAGTCTCTCGTTCAACCAAGAATCATGTTGCACAAGTCTCAAGAGTCAAGCACCAAATAAGTATCAAGAGTCAAGAGTCTAGTTTCCCAAGTATCAAGAATCCAGATATCAAGTGTCAAGAATCATAGTTTAAGTATCAAGAATCAAGACTCTAGTATCATAAAGACTCACAAAGTTTCACAAGTATCAAAAGTATCAATATTACATAGATTAAGGACTAAAATTGACAATAAGCAAAGTATAGGGACTAAACCTGCCAAAAGCCTAAAGTTTAGGGTCGCAGGGCGTTACATCCAAGGTAATACCTTTAGGAGTACGTGATCGCCAACGTCAAATTCAAGGGGCTTGCGTCGTCTATCGGCGTAACTTTTCTGACGACTTCGAGCCTTCAGCAGATTGTCTCGAATTTGGAGGATTTTGTCAGTCGTTTCTTGCAGTAGCTCGGGACCGGTTAGTTACGCATCTCCGATCTCATGCCACACAATTGGCGATCGACGTTTTCTTTCGTATAATGCCTCAAATGGTGCCATTTGTATGCTAGTGTGATAACTGTTATTGTACGAGAATTCGACTAAAGGTAGGTGAGCGTCCCAATTACCACCGAAATCTATGACACACGAGCGAAGCATGTCTTCAAGAGTACGAATCATTCTTTCAGTCTGACCGTCGGTTTGGGGATGGAAAGCGGTACTTAGATTAAGCGTAGTACCGAGAGTAGATTGAAACGTTTCCCAAAGGCACGAGGTAAACCAACCATCGCGGTCAGAGATGATGTCACGAGGTGTACCGTGTCGACATATAACTTTGTCGGTGTAGATTCGGGCTAATTTTTCTACCTTGAAGTCTTCTCGTATCGGCAGGAAATGAGCAGATTCAGTTAAACGGTTAACGATAACCCAGATGCTATCGTGACCTGAGGTTGTATGTGGGAGTTTCATAATAAAGTCCATGGCTATGCTTTCCCATTTCCACATCGGGATCTCGGGTTGCACAAGCAAGCCAGATGGTCTTGGTTGTTCGGCCTTGACTTTCGAGCAAGTAAGACACTTCGAAACATAGATTGCGGTATCCTTCTTCATTCCAGGCCACCAGTATCGTAGACGAAGGTCATGATACATCTTGTCGGCATTGGGATGAATGGAATATCGAGACTTGTGGGCTTCATCCAACAGGATTTGTCGCAAGTTAGTGCGTCTGGGAATCCAAATTCGGTCCAAATAATGGAATATCCCATTCGATTTATTCACTAACTGCTCGCCATTATGCTAAATCCTTTCCTTCTTCAAGGTGCATTCGGTGAAACAAGCATGCTGAGCGTCACGGATAAGAGTTTCGAGATGATGCTGAGCGTGAATATTACGAACACTATGCAAATAGCTTCGTCTGCTGAGGGCGTCGGCAATGACATTTGCTTTGCCAGGATGTTAACGAATCTCACAGTCGTAATCGTTGAGAAGTTCTACCCATCGGCGTTAACGCATATTTAGTTCTTTTTGGCTGAAGATGTGTTGTAGGCTCCTATGGTCGGTGAAGACCGTACACTTGGTACCATACAGGTAGTGTCGCCAAATCTTCAACGCAAAAAAACTGCGCCTAGCTCGAGGTCGTGGGTTGTATAGTTCTTCTCGTGGATTTTGAGCTGACGAGATGCGTAAGCGATAACCTTGTCTCGTTGCATGAGAACACAACCAAGACCAAGGTTCGTGGCATCACAATAGACAATGAAGGCATCGTTTCCGTCGGGTAAAGCGAGAACCGGAGCATTGCAGAGCATATGCTTTAGAATTTGAAAGGCAATCTCTTGTTCAGTTCCCCAAACAAAAGGCTTATCTTTATGCGTCAAGGATGTAAGCGGGACAACGATTTTAAAGAAGTCAACAATGAATCGACGGTAATAGCTCGCCAATCCGAGGAACGAACGAACATCGGATGGTGATTTTGGAGTAACCCAACTCTTAACAGCTTCGATCTTCGCGGGGTCGACGTGAATACCTTGACTATTGGCGATGTGACCGAGGAATTGAACCTCCTCCAGCCAAAATTCACACTTGGAGAACTTGGCATAGAGTCGATTCCCCTGGAGTAACTCGAGAACCAAACGTAGATGCTGCGTGTGTTTGGTTTTCGACTTCGAATAAATAAGGATATCATCGTTGAACATGATGACGAAGTGGTCAAGAAATGGTTTGCACACACGGTTCATCAAATCCATGAAAACCGAGGGTGCATTGGTTAAACCAAAGGGCATTACGACGAATTCATAATGACCGTAGCGGGTTCGGAAAGCGGTTTTCAGAATGTCTTCCTCCTGAATGCGTAAATGGTGATAACCTGAGCGTAAATCGATCTTCAAAAAATATGTAGCACCTTGCAACTGATCAAACAAATCATCGATTCGGGGCAGAGGATAGCGATTCTTGATTGTCAGCTTATTCAACTCCCTATAGTCGATGCACATCCGGAACGACCCATCCTTCTTTTTGATGAAAAGGACTGGTGCGCCCCAAGGAGAGGTGCTAGGGCGAATAAAGCCTTTGTCAAGTAATTCCTGGAGTTGACTAGAGAGTTCTCGCATTTCGGACGGAGCGAAGCAATAAAGAGATTTAGCAACGGGGTTGGCTCTAGCAATGAGTTCGATACGAAAATCAATATCACGACTCGGGGGTAAACCAGGTAGGTCATCAAGAAACACAAGAGGAAAAACACGAACTACAGGCATCTTATCGATTGCCTTATCTTCCTTTTTCTCCGCTACTACAACGTGAGCCAAGTAAGCTTGGTATTCCTTGCGGAGATACTTGCTAGCTTGGACACACGACATGAGTTGGAGTTTCTTCGACGCGACTTCACCATAGACACACAATAAATCACCATTAGTGAGCGAGAAGTGAATCATCTTATCGAAACAAACAACTTCAGCATGATTCTCACGAAGAAAATCCATGCCTACTATGATGTCAAAACTATCGAGCTGCATCGGAATAAGGTCGATAGGAAAGATGTGATTGTTGAGTTCGAGAGTACAATCACGAAAAACAGAATTGACAGCGACGGTTCTTCCAGTGGCAACTTCAACATCGAATGACATGGGGAGATGGGCGCGCTTACGATTAAGGAGCTTTTCGAATTCTAACGACACAAAATAGTTATCGGCTCCAGTATCAAATAAACACGAAGTATATATACCACTCACAAGGAACGTACCATTGACCACATTGTTGTCGGCTTGAGCTTGACGGACATTGATGTTGAAAGTATGTCCACGTGCTGCTTGCTGCTACTGCTGGGGCTGCTGCTGTTGTGGCTCTTGCTTCACCACTTGATTCGGGCACATGTTTGCGAAATGGTTGGGATCACCACACGCAAAGCAAGCTCTAGCGTTGATCGCGGGTGCAGGAGCCGCTTGTTGGCCTTGAGGAGCGGGAAGTAAAGCTTGTTGAGTAGGGGCTTGGCCTTGTGCTGGAGCTAAAGCTTGACATGGACCTGTACGGCAGTTGCAATGCACACAGTATCTGCAAGCGATTCCCACTGGATAGTGATAGGTACAAGTAGGGCAAGCCGGGTGAGGACCAGTGTAAGCACGCTTGGCCAACGGTGCTTGGGTAACCGGCACCGCTACTTGGCGGTGTTGAGGCTGATGTTGAGTAGGAACGGCTTGAAGCGGGGCGGCAACGGTGACAGCGCAATTTTTGCTACTGTTGTTGTTGTTCTTCCTCTTGCGACGGGAGGACTTTGAAGACTGTGGTGCGGTGATGGTTTTAGCGGTTGCAGCAATGGTAGCTTGATGGAGACTCTTGGAGGCTTTATCCCAATATCCAGCCTTGACTCGCTTGTCATTGATCTCAGCAGCGAGTAAGAAAGTTTCCTTGATGGTTGACGTCTTCGCAGATTGAACGAAATCAGCCACGCAATCCAGGAGAGCGCTGATATACTTCTTGATGGTGATTTCAGGCGTAGAGACTTGACCTGGATAGATTATGCTTAGCTGCTTGAAGCGAGCAGTTAAACCAGCGTTGTCACCATCCTTCTGCTTGAGATGCCAGAACTTGTCCTCCAACTTTGGAGCTCGTGGGGAGGGCAGAACTTTTTCATCAGGAATGCATCGATTGCCAAGGTACCATATCGATTAGCACAAACAGAGATGCAGGAACTGAAGAAACAATTGGACGAACTTCTTGACAAAGGTTTTATACAACCAATTTCATCACCGTGGGGAGCACCGGTGTTATTCGTTAAGAAGAAAGACAGATCGATGCATATGTACATTGATTACCGAGACTTGAACAAGGTCACGATTAAGAATCGGTACCCACTACCGAGAATCGATGATCTGTTCGATCAACTTCAAGGAGTTCAATTCTTTTCTAAGATCGATTTACGTTCTGGATATCATCAAAGCTCGTTTTAGACGCAGTGACATCTCTCCTATATGACCGAACATGTTTCTTCTCCTCCCTTAAACTCTGACAAGCCCACAGGTCTCGATCTTTAGCTCTAATTGTTGGAATAACCAATTCGATCAAACTGAAAAAAATATGAAAACACGCAAATTTGAAGTAACATACTTCGACTCTTTTCTTTATCTATGAACTCGGATAAACAGAATTGAATACATAATCATATATATATATACTAAAGCTCTAACTTATAAACTAAGACTCCTAGTTAGACTCAAATTAGAAACCATATAAACTAATTAAAATAATCAAGACTCATTCCAAATTTAATTGAACTTATATAAACTCAAAACTTATCTTTCAAACTTCTTGCAATTTAACCCTTTAACTTTCTTATCCTTTCACATCTGCCCCAATTAAGATTAAATCCTTCATATAAAACATTGTCCCAATCACTCTCCAATTCGACGAACTGTTTAGTTCACGAGATGGCGTTTGGTTCAAACAAGATCGGGCATATTTAGGTCTTGCATCAAGCTCGTTTAGCAGTTTAGCAATTTTTTCGAGGAATGTCATTTTTCGCTAATTGGGGTCAATGGGGGTACCAAATGATACAAACCTAACATGAAATTTAGGAGTTTTGGTATAGTCTAAATACGTTCCGGTCTGTTTCAAAGACTGTCTTGTTGCCCCACTCTTTGAAAGTTAACATTTATGTAACTAAAACACATACTATATGCTCAGATTATATATATATAGAGGCCGGTTATCATACAAATAACCTAATCGTACATTATGTACGCTTCATCCACAACCGTCAGATCATCTGATTTAAACAGTGTGTTTTACTATTAAATTTATCAAATTAAAATTAATACAAAGAAACCGCCAAGGTTAAAATCGTCTAATGCGAGATCAAAACCCTTGATAATCAGCAAACAAAAACCTCAAAAATCATAACGTAAGATTCTAAAATCAAAACCGAAATCGAAATTATAACAATTAATCAAAAATCGATCGATTCCTATTCACCAAATCCTTATGTGAAAAATGAAATTCTGATGAATTTAGAAACTATGAACTAACACAAATCGATGGACACGTTTGTGAACTTCTGATGAATTTATAAATCGAAATTATAACAATTAATCAAGAAGATGATGCAGGTTATGAGATCATGTGCGAATTCATGGACAATGCACATGCGATTTAAATTAAAAAAAAATTCTTTCAAATTTCATATAGTGTGCGAATTCATAACAATGTACATGCGATTACGATAAAAAAGTTAAGTATTCCTTAAAATTTCATATAGTGTGCGAATTCATGATAAAGCATTGCGATTTCAGTAAAATGTTTAGTATTCTTTGAGATTTTATATAGTGTACGAATTTGTATCCATTCAAATGCGATTTCGAATAAAAACAGTGCAAAACAATTAAAAATTGCTTTCTCTTAAAAATGCAAAAAAAAAATTAAATAATAAATAAATAACTTAAAAAAACAAAATACGAATCTAAAAAACTAAAAATACTTGATTTATGACCGATGTGACTGTAAATTGACATGTAATGATCAATTTTACAATAATTACTATTGAACTTACCACCCTACCTACATAATAAATTTACTATATTAATATAAAAAACCTAGATATAACTACCTTCCATATTAAGTCATACATAGAAGATTATCAAAACACACACAAAACATACAAACAAAAATGGCATCTGATGATTCAGAACAAATCAAAAACATTGCAATCAAAGAACTATTGTCAACTCGCACGTTGACAGAACTAAGCACTGATGTCAACTCTTCTCATCTGGTTCTTGATGTGCAGGGTAAAATTCTTGAACAAATCAAGAAAAATCAAGATATATGGGAACGTCTACTTCAAGAACCACCATCAAGCTTCAAGGACAGAGCTTTGGATCACATAAAAGAGCAATCTCGAGCTGATGACTTGGCCTTCTCTTTCCTGACAGATGCTCTGAACACTGTGAAGGAGAAGATGGAGTTCAGCTCTTCTGAACGTGATAAAATCTTTTCTTCAAGTAACTAAATTATCTTTTTAATCCTTTTGTGGTTGTGGCTCTGTTAGACAATAACAATTATTTTATAGTTTGGGTATGTATTTAGAACACATATTATATATTTAGAACACATATTATGCTTGCTTATAAAAATATTAAATCGCATGAATGATATTGCCCTGTTTGTCACATAAAAAAATATATAACTCAAAAAATCGCATGTAATAAAAGTGAAATCGCATGTTAGAGTTATTATAAACTGAATCATATAAAATCGCATGTTTATACATTATAAATCGCATGTGAAAAAAGATATAAACAGTTGAATATAAAAAATCGCAAGTGTTTCGTATAAATTCGCATGTCCATTTAGAAAAAAACTACTCATCCTCATCATCTTCCGAAACCTCCTCCCACTGATCTTCTTCTTCAGATCCATCATCACTACTGTAATCTTCAAACTCATCTTCCTCTTCATCATCTTCAACCTCATTGTCTTTGTCTCTAGCAACATTTTCGATCTGGATGCCCTTCTTCTTCTTTTTTTGCTGTTTACCTTGTAGTTTGGCTTTCAGCTCCTCGCAAGTCCGAATGTCATGACCTTTTACATTACATACGCTTCATGTCCTTGACCTTTTCCCCTTGCGGCTGATCATTTGTTCTTTCTTAGATTTAATCCTTTTATGCGAGCTGTGACCTTTGTTTCTTATACCAGCCGGCACACGGACAGTAGGAGGAGCATTAGTTACTGGTTGTTGATAACCAATCAACTTTGAAAATCGGTCAAATTTTGGACCAAGTTGCTTGGTTATTCGACTCTGATCAACTCTCTCTTTAAGCTGCATCATTTGATCCCTGACTAAAACAAGTTGATCGAGGTCGGAAATCAAATTGCTAACCAAATACTCCCATGTGTGGATGATTTCACGAGCAATCCATTTAGCCTTGTGTTGCACATCCTTGCCACCCACATTTAAATTGTACTTCACATTTAACTCATTCGGCACCACATCCTTCGTCCATCTCTTCATAACATACTTGTTTGGTATTTCTTTAACACCAAACATCTTGAAAAGGAAATACATGTGTTTGCAAAGCAGCCCATACTGCTCAAAACGCAAACAGCTACATTGTGCAGTTACATCATTTTCAAGGTTCTTGAACCACACCTAGGAAAAACCAACAAAAAAATATATATATATTCAAAATTAAAATCGCATGTGTAACAAGACAATTTCGCATGTCTTAAAAAATATGTAAATGAATAAATTTTGAAAATCGCATGATAAAAAACAAAATCGCATATTGTAAGATGATAATTCTGAAAAAAAAAAGAAATTCGCATATATGTTATCAACAAATCGCATGTGTGAAATAAATATGCTATAATACCTCCAATAAACCATTTCCATGTGCTTTAAAGTCCTTCAACATTATCCTGATCTGTGGACCCTCTACTTTGGTGTCCATCGGCAGACATTCAGAAATTGTACCACAAATCTCTATTTGCTGATCAAAGAATATAGACCTGGTGAATCTCTTAGCAGCATCTTCTTCCAAAGAAGTTCCGGTCAAATCAGCAGGCTCAGTATATCTTGAAATATGATCATTCTTTCTATGATTAAAACGTTGGACATCCATTGCACCGTCGAAATGATTCATAAACTCTACGAGAGTGAGTTGTGAATTAGACACCTGGCAGAAAAAATGGTTCTCACTCTCTGATCTTGAGGTTGTTCTCATAAGTCCCGACATTGGCTCGTGTCGGTAAAAAGCCGGAATCCACATGGATCTCATCACAAACATATCATCGATCGATTTGTTTTCTGTGAGACCAAACTCAATCATCACCAACTTCCACTGTCTCTCGAATTCTTCGGTCTCAATCGAATCAGTCCATAGAATGTCGCACATCCTCCTTTTAAACTCATCGTTATTGCACAACTCGTGTCCAACCTATGACAAATAAATGCTTTTTATATCAACCTATAACAAAAATATATAATATACAAAAAAATAACACTAACAGAAGACAATATAGCATACTATACCTTATCTGCCACTTTTTTCATTATGTGCCACATGCACAATCTGTGTCTCCTGACATGGAAAACCTCCTCAATAGCCTGTTTCATAGCAGGGTCTTGATCAGTCACTACAACCTTTGGCTGCTGACCAAATGACTTTAAAAATGAATTCAGAAGCCATTTATATGATTCAATGCTCTCCGATGCCAACAACCCAGCTCCAAATGTTACATTTCGACAGTGGTTGTCAATGCCAGTGAACGGGACAAACACCATCTTGTACCTGCACAACACATGCGAAAATACGTTGAAAACATGCGAATTACAAAAAACCACATGCGAAAACAAAAGTATAACATGCGATACAGTCAACACCAATTTTACACATGCGATATACACAGCTCATGAAGACATATAACATGCGAAAATAGTAAAAAAAAAAACATGTTTGTCTTCAAACACTAACCTGTTTGTCTTGAAAGTTGCATCAAAGGATATCACATCCCCAAATTCCATATAGTTAAGCTTGCATAAACCATCAGCCCAGAACAAACCAGTTAAACGTTTGCCATCATCAATAGAATATTCAAACGAATAATCAGCTAAATACTGTTTTTTGTCAGTCATCCTATTAATCACCATGTCAGCATCATATTCTCCTATATAGCTGTTAATTCGCTTCCTAAAATTTTTGCAATCATCAACTGTGGCACCAAGGTTCTCGAAACCACCATAACGTTTCCTCATTATATGGAAAGCTTTGACAGGACCAAGGTTTAAAGTGCCTAGTTCCCATACCATCTCCTCCTGGACATCTGACAATTGTCTGTAAGCTGGCAACATGTGAATATCATCTTGGCATACAAACTTATGATTATGGCCATCAACAAATCTCTTTACTGTATATAATCTACCATCCACAGTGCAAATCATAAGTTGAGCTTTGCATCCAGTTCTAATAGTCCCCCTGTTCCTTGTTTTGAATTGCTTTTTTTTTTACTTCGAACGATCGTCAATACACAGTGGCTTATGTCCCTCTTTAGAACAAACAAAATACTTAGTTTTGATTATACCACCACTGTGTACTTCACCACCTTTCCGAATAGAAAAACCAGCTAACTTAGCATATGATTGGTAAAACGCATATGCTTGTTCAATAGAGATAAATTGCATTCCAACCACAGGTGTAGCTGATGCTTGAACCTCCGGAGTGTAAACCCTTTCATCTAAATGAATCAAATCAGAAAAATCAAAAACATGCGAAATCTATGAAGAAAACATGCGAAATTGATGATTTTGATTAATCTGATTTATCTATGCGATTTAATATACCATAGCATGCGAAATACTTAAGGAAAAAACATCAAATGCGAATTGAAAGACTAATAACATGCGAATTTGTACATGTTGCTTTCATGTCAAAAATATACTCAACATTCAAACTTCAAAAACAGTTACAAAAATGTAAAATCAGAGGAGCGATTAAACAAAAAACAGGTATACGAACAATTTAGAGATCTGAATTAACATAATTACCATTAAAACAATCGTTTAGAGCACTTGAACTTGCAATTGGATTTGAATTTGCAGATGGCGGATTTAAAACATCCTCAATAGAAACTCTCTGATATGCAGATAATTGAGCATGATCACCGATCGGTCGACTTTCTTCAACATCAACAACATTTGCACGTCCAGTGCTGCTCTGTGGATCCATAAAAAAAACAACTGAATAAAACCCTAACACAGAAGAACGATAACTGCAATTTGAGAATTATGAAAAATTTGAAATTGATTCGAATGATAAATACCGGGATATTAGTGTAACGAACTTCTCGCTCGCTGATTGAATGAAGAGACGAATTTACCCTCAGATGATTGAATTGATTGTCTCATTTAACCTTATATATGAAAAAACCAATCAGGACACGTGTATGGCTATTATGTTAGCGTATATAATGTACCATAAGGTAATTTGTTCCGTACTCTTTACCTATATATATATAGAGGCCGGTTATCATACAAATGCGCTTATCGTACATTATGTACGGTACAATCTCAGCCGTCAGATCATCTTCCGGCATTGAAATCGCATGTTGTTTTTTTATAACAATTTCGCATGTTGTTTTTTTAACATGCGATTTCATCAAAATTACCACATGCGAAATTGTTACAAAAAACAACATGCTATTTCATCAAAATTATCACGAGCCGTATACATGTGTATACGATTTGTAAAACGTATACGGCTCAATTGATTTATTTTGTGAGGTTTTTGATGTTACCAAATGTATACGGGCCGTATAACTGTATACGGGCCGTATATAAGGATGTTTTTTCAAGTATCACATTTTTTTCCGGTAAAAACACCATCATTCTAGGGTTTCTAAACTCTTCATCACCTTTAACAACGTTGATCAGAACACACCGCTTAAATCGGAGCACAAGTAGAGTAACGTTACCGATCAGTCCGTTGATCGAGTAACTAGCAGAAGAACCTGACACAAACAAGTTCTCCACAGTTTGTTATTCAGATCTCTATTCGGTCATCTTTCCAAACTACAACACACGATAACTTTAAACTTTATATTGTGTGATTTGACCAGGAAATGATTGGAGGTGATTGCTACTTTTAATAAGTTGTCATAGTTGTCAAATTCGATTTCAACAAATCTTTTCATTTTCCTTCAATTTCTAGAACATTCTCCGTAACATGAAGACGTGTCGGGTTCTTATACTAGTGGTATTTTAATGAAGTATTGAAGATTGAATGTGCAAACCGCAACCGTTTTTTACTACGGAAACGGTGGCTATGCGAAATACAAACCGCAACCGTTTTTTTACTACGGAAACGGTGGCTATGCGAAATACAAACCGCAATCTTTTGTGACTATGGGAAACACAAGTTTTCTTTTTGACCTTGATGGATGTCCGTTATCTCAGTTGAGGCGTGCATTGTTTAAATCTGAATATAACTAGATCTTACGTGTAACTTCATTAAACCAAGAACAAAGCCTATTTCAAAACACATGTAGACGAAATTAATAAAACAAGCAGGCATTGATTTTGCCAAGATTGAAGGAAAGAATCTGGCCATAAGCGTTGTGGATTCGCAGCGTTATTCGAATATAAGTGGATCGAGTGATACGTTTATCTATTCTGGTCAATGTGGGCATGGTTTGTTCGGTGTTTTGGTAGGTTGAAAGAGGTGAATGGTCCTTGTTTATCCATGTATGTGACAAAACAAGGATCATTCTAATCATCACAGAAGACGTGTCGGTTTGTATTTCCCATAGCCACTGTTTCCGTATACAAAACGGATGCGGTTTGCATATTCAATCTTCATTGCTTCATTAAAACTACAACACACGATAAGTTTACACTTTATATTGTGGGATTTGACCGGTTGCCAAATTCGTTACGTGCATTCATATTGTTGGACTTCTTGTTCCAAATGCAGTTGTAGGATCCGTACTTAAAGGTCTCTCTAAAATGCTTGGAAAATTGCATCAACTCTCCTATATCAACATACTCTTTTCCAGACGCTTAGTTGTTATGAATGATAACTTGAGGGGTCTAGTTAACTTTCAGATTCAGATTCAGGAAGAAGATGATTTGACAAAAGACATGGTCAATGTAGTAAAATGTGAGCTTTTACACCAACCATATCAAGATACTTTGTGTTAGTTTGATTTTAATTTTGAAAGTTTGAAGCAAGTGTCTGTCTATTCAATTGAGAGGAAAGATGACCAAATAGAGATCTGAACCAACCGAAATCTACAAATTCCAATAGGTAGATGAAGTCAAATGTGATCTGAACCAACTGAAATCCACAAATTCACCGCTTTTTTAGTTGCTTCTGTTGCTTCTCTTGTTAAGTTTCTGAACCAACCGAAATCCACAAATTCCAACAGTTTCTTCGTATATTTCATCCGGTTTCAAAGCCGGTTGAGGATTACGAGTGTTATAGACTCGTTTAAAGCCGTTTAATGAAACCGAAGCTGTTATTTCTGTTGTTCAGTACTTCCGAGATGATTCAAGTGAGTCCTATGAAAACAAGGATCGTTCTAATAGATTAAAGAGAATAACCCATTTTTTACCATCTTTTACCCATAGTATACGAGCCGTATAATAATATACGGTCCTTATACAAGCATCGTATACATTGTATACGATCGGGTAAATTTTTTTTCACTTGGTGTATACGGCCGTATAACAGTATACGGCCCGTATTCATAGGGTAAAAAATGGTAAAAATCTCTTTAATCTATTAGAACGATCCAAAAAACGAAGAACAAAGCCTATTTTCAAAACACAGGTAGATGAAGTCAAATGTGATCAAACTTAGACATCAGACGTAAATCTTGAAGCAAATATGTGGTTCCCAATTGGTTACAGAAACCACTAACAGACATGTCGTGCATTGTTATAACATCACCGAAGCTACAGAATTCTCAGCATCCTTAACCTTCGACCTCTCATTTCCTTTCGCAAAAAAAGTTGCATCAGGAAGCTCAACTTGAACGGACGATATGTATCTTCTATCATGCGACGGACCCAATTCTTGCTCAACTCTTGTGGGCCCGTATCACTAGTTTTAGGTTTTGTTATTTTTAACAAAGCGGCCTCGGCTGCATGAAGCTTTGCATTCTCTTTGGTATCGGATGAGCGGGCTGCGATAAATGTACCATCCATATGGACACTTGCAATGATTTTGTCACCTACGAGTTTATATAGATTAGAACGACATTTAATCAAATCCAAAGTTGCATTTTGAAACACTCACCATTCCTCCGGTAATGTATATCAAGTTGCTTTCCGTCCTTCTGGCACGCCTCATACAGGGCTGTAATAGGTTGTGGCTCAGCCAATATGATATCTAGCATTACTAACGGTTCAAGTAAGTGTCTAAAAATCTGAAAATTCAGGTTCACCTTGTTAGTTTCATTCAATATTAAATATAATTATAGAATCTTATTGAACGTAAACAAATCATCCATGTATCTTGCAAGTTAAATCCACAATCAACGTATACAGGTGCAAGAGAATGGCTAGTTATTTCAGTTATTTATGTTGATCCACAAATTCCAAGAAATTGTGTCGAATGCAAGGATCTTCGTGCATTGTTTAAATAAGAATCAGGTTCTCAAGACAAGGATCGTTCTAATAGATTAAAGAGAATAAACCCTCGTTTCTTCATCTTCATCTTCAAGAACAATGATGAACAAATGATGTTTTTTTTTTCGCAGAACCATGGTGGATTGCGGTGGTTTGGGTCTAGGGTTTTCAGAGAGAGAAAAGGAGGGGGAGAGAGTCTGATACAATCATTTTTACCCATAGTATACGATCCGTATAATAGTATACTGCCCGTATATAATGATCATATACATTGTATACGATCCGGTATTTTTTTTTAACTTTGTGTATATGAGCCGTATAATTGTATACGGCCCGTATTCATATGGTAAAAAATGGTAAAAATTGGTTTATTCTCTTTAATCTATTAGAACGACCCAAAAAAACGAAAGGGATTTCGAGCAGTTGGAAGGATTGTAGTTATAGAACCCGACAAACCAACAAAATCCGAATACTTCAAACATTCTAAACCCTCACTGTGTATGTGCTTGTGCAGAAGAAACCGGTGATGAATTTGTGTATCTGAATCAGGTTCTCAACAGTGAAATTAGCGAATCTGGAAGTGATAATGGTTTATTCTTTTTAATCTATTAGAATGATCCAAAAAACGAAAGGGATTTCGAGCAGTTGGTATTCAACCAATCATTTGTTGATCCACAAATTCAAACCAATTGTGGGTTAATAGATTCCGAAGCTGTTATTTCAGTTATTTCTGTTGATCCACAAATACTTCAAATATTCTAAACCCTACTTGGAAACAAACCAACAAAATCCTGATAGTGAAAAACATCAGCAACCATTTTTTTCTTTTCCTTCAATTTCGAGAACATTCTCCCTGTGTATGTGCTTGTGTTGTAGAAACCGTTGATGAATTTGGGTACACAACTGAACGTTCATTACTGATCTGGAAGTGGAGAACCGTTTTCTATTTGCTTACTCTGGAATTGGAGAACCGTTGTTTATCTGAATCAGGTTCTCAAACAAACACTACTAAAGATGAGTTTATATTGAACCAACATTTCCTTCAAACATTCTAAAACCTACTTGGAAACCGGTGTATGTGCTTGTGTTGTAGAAACCGGTGGTGAATTTGCATACACAACTGAAGGTTCAGTGCACGAAAAGTTTCTTACGAAATGTACGTGACAATACAAGGATGTTGGGAATTAAACGCATGTGCGTGACAAAACAAGGATCGTTCTAATAGATTAAAGAGAATTAACCAAGTAAAAAATCATCTGCTTTCTGAATCTGTATCTGAATGTTAACTTTGACTCATAAACCCTTGAATCCCAACGCTTCTCTAAAAAAAATTGTTTCTTTCCTTTCATGAGGTAAAACCGGTTTCAACATCAAGGGTTGTTTTTCACCATGTGTGAGCATTGGAAGCCCGACAAACAGTCTTGCAATTACGTCTTTTCAATCAAGACCGCATTGTTAATTTCAATGATGATTCGAAACATTCCGAATAACTAGCAAAAGAACCCGACACGTCTTCTATGATGATTCAAAACATTCACGAACCACAATGGACTCAGACTCATACTACTCACCCTCCTCTGAGGAAAAGTTTTCCCGACGACTCAAGACAAAGCAGTTGGTTTGTGTTCATATCAGCGTTGTTTATCACCCTGTGTGAGCATTGGAAGCCCAACCACTAGCAGAAGAACCCGACATGTCTTCTATGATGATTTGAAACATTCACGAACAACAATGGACTCAGACTCATTGTTGCGAATTTGGTTTCTTCGGTACAGGCTGATGAAACCGAAGCTGTTATTTCGGTTGTTTAGTACTTTTGAGACGATTCAAGTGAGTCCTATGAAGCAAGTGTCTATCTATTCAATTGAGAGGAATCATTGCATTATCATTGCATTACATCCCTGTTGAAAACAAGTGGTTGTAATGACGGGACCCTTGATTTCAACGCTTCTCCTTAAAACTCTCATCAAATGCCTCACCCTTCCTTTTATTCTATAAATATTAAATAAAGAATAACACCATGCCCGTAACCCCGCGCTGATAGCTTCCGTTTTATTACAGTCATACGACACGTTTTTTTGTTCTTCAATCTTTGTTAATTGTTAATGTTTTATTTTTTTCTACTTTTAAAAAGGTTTGACCACCTCACGACTGTAAAATGTCTCGTGTGATTGGCACCTTAAATCCCTTAAATACTTTAAGGAAAATCTAATATTAGAAGAATACGGGCCGTATAACAGTATACGGCCCTTACACATCGTTCGTATACATTGTATACGACCAGGCAAATTATTTACACATGGTGTATACGGACCGTATAACATTATATGGCCCGTATACACCATGTGTAAATAAGTTTTTGCCATGTGTTAATATTAGGACCTTTGATTAACCACCAACGGGGTGGTGGTTCATTGGTAAAGGGAAAGTCTTTGATTCAAGTCTTACAAATTAACCACCAACGGGGTGGTGGTTCATTGGCGGTTAAAAAAAAAAACTAATTTGATTAACCTTCATAGCTGAATTTTTTTTTATAGTGGGGGCGGTAGTGGTTGGAGGTAGAGAGAGAGAGAGTGGTGAGGACAAGAGTTATATATATTTATATAATCTTAAACTCAAAGGTCGGTGACCCGACCAAATGACATACCTACCCCTCAACCTTTGTCTTTTCCTCACCTCTCCTCAACCAGATCAAGAACACAACAATCTCTACAAATCTTCAAATATGCTTACAATTTCACAATAATCTCTACAAAAACATAACCCAACTCTGATAAAAACCTAAACCCCCTTTCTCTCCTCTGTTTCTCTGTAATCAAAAACAAGAACTAGCTTCTACAAAAGCATCCACCGTTGGACTACCGTGGTGGCGGATTCATGTGACGGAGAGACGGTGTGGCTGTGATGTTGACGGAGAGGAAAGGAAGCGGCTGGGGCGATTCCTGAGGCTGAAGAAGATGACGGCAGGAGGCACTCTGGCGGCGAGTTTAGGGTTTTTCTGGGAACCCTAAGAATGTTGACGGCGACAATTCCAAAAGATGAATAAAAGGGGTCCGACGAGTATTCCGGCCGCAAGCAAACCAGGGTTCCGGTGATGGTGGACGGCGACCTCAGGTATAACTTAAGGCTGCATGACTTGATGAACAGTGATTATCATGATGTCGTACTTTGATAGGTTGGTTTGAATTCAATTTCCACAATTTTTCTTCACAACAAGGGTAGATTGTCTTAATTGATTACTGTAAATCACTAACTTTGGTGATGAAATTACTGCTTCATTCACCATTGAACTGGTTTTAGTTTTTTTTTTTGGATTATCAAAACTATAACCAGTATCAATCTTATGTGATGAGCAGGTTGTTATCCCTGAGTGACCTTGGATCAGCATAATTTATCTAATCTATTACTAATGCTTATAGGGTATGTCAAATAGAAAGAGTTAAAAGTAGATGATAAAAGTTTCTTTCAAGAGTTGATTTGATAATGGATCTTAAAATTGATGCATACAGGGATTTTGAACTTGACATTGACAAATGATGGTGTAAAGCCAATTTGATTTTGACTTTTTGAGGTCTGTATCTCATGTGGTTGTTGAGATATTACAATATTAAGTAGTTTTTTTTACCAGGTGTATAAAGGCAAAGGTGGAGCCTTTACCTGCTCTTAAAATGGTGTGTGATGTTTTTAGTTTGCATATACCTACCTAGTTTAGCGCCCCGTAACGCTCTCGGGTTCTCTACTGAGCTGAACGGTCGACGGAGGGCCTTCGGGGTCTGCGATTGTAAATGTTAAATTGTTGGCTTTGGTTGTGGAAAACGCTCCGATGATTACGATTCGGAGCGCCTTTCAGGTTTGCGCTGCTTAACGCTAAATCTGAAGTATGGTCCGGCGATGGTGTTGACAAAGGGCCTTTAGGGTTTTTGATGATAAGCGTTAAATCATTCGTTTTGGGGCATACCTATATTGTCTTCTTTAATATATATTTATTAATAGTTAAAATATTTATTATCATTATCATACTACTAGAAAACAAACGTTTTGAACAATGTCTACATTGGGTGTTTGTCTCTTATTGGGTGATTTTGGCGGTCAGCCACGCATCACATTTGGTGCCAACTGATAAAAACCTAAACCGAACAGCGTTTGTATTTTGTGTTTGGCTATGGTTGGAGGCTGTGATGAGTTATCAAAATAAAGTCGATACGCCGCCATGGCGTGGCAGCTATGGAGGATGGCAGGTTAGCACCTGCAACCCCTATTGCAGCCATGGTGGCTTGGTCCTTTTGCATTCTCTGAGCCTTCGTGAATCTGTTCACTTCATTGTTGGCTTTGAGGTTACAATTTGAGTTAGCGATGGTGGTTTAGACTTTAGTCCTTTTGGTCACTGAAATAGGGTCTGGTTGACTGGGAAAAAATGTTGAAAAGAAAAAAAAATTGTGTATGGAAAAGTCACTCGGTCCATTGGTCAGATTTGAGCAGCTCCTCGGTCAGATCTGGTTGAATTTGAAAGGATCTGAACACCTCGAGGTTTTATGACGCGGCGTCTGAGAAGCTCAGAAAACTCAACCATTCAGTGACAAACATATGCCTTTTAATTATTTGCTACAGGTTATGGTAAAATCGTTTGAGGTTACCGAGTTACCAGGTCTGTGATGAGAGTTTATTTTTTCTTATGTGTTATTAATATATAATGCATGGTTTTTGCTTGATGGGACATATTTTTGTCTTTGATGCTTGCCCAGCGTCTTCATAGTCAGATCCTAGCAACATGCCCCTCTACACAAAGGTATTGTTTATAATCTATACTAATGTACATAATACATATGTTGACATTGCATTTTAGTTATTTCATTTACATGGTAAAAGAATGTATATTTTCCAGGTGGAATTAGCAAAGATATTTTTCAAAGATGGAACGTTTCGATTCAACGGTATTAATTTGAGTTAGTTTTCATTTAAATCCGCCGCATTGGTGACATGTACGTTTTTTTTTTTATCTTTAATTTGGTCTAACTTTCGATGTAAATTTGGCTTGGTAGCCACATATGCACGTTTCGAGTTGATGTACATTTCGACATAGATTTTGTTCGGGTAAAATATAATACGTTTTCATTCGACCGTGTAAATTCCAGTTACCGTACGTTTCATCGTAAATTTAGTTGGAACAAGTCGGGTCTTTGCGGCGGGTAAAATTACTAGTATATGCAAAAAAAATAATAATAAATACTAATCCTAACCCAACCACTACTCATTTTAAATAAGCAAATAAACCTAATTGATAGATCTAATTATTTAAGTTAAATATCTCTAATATACTCCAAATGGTCCTGAACCTAATCGATAAATTCATGTAACTTATATTTGTGGCAAATTGGTTATCTGTGACAAAACATTCCTCTCACTCCTTCAACCTCAACTGTTCTCACCTGAAAAAAAGTTCCGGCGAACAGACCTCCCCACCATTTGCCACCACCACCACCACCACCAACCTTATAAGCCGCCTGTCGCCCGGACATTTTGAGCCCCAACTTCGATATCTCCATCTTCAACCTCACCGCTACGCACCGTTGCTCGATTTCCGTTGGTAGATCTTACCTTCTCATTCATTTGAAACCCATTAATTTTGCACTCCTTTCTACTTGATTAACATAAACATGACAACAACAATCGCCAAGTTTGCTCACTTACAAATCCCACTTGAAGACGTAGTAAACTCCACCCACAACTTTCATCAAGATCACATCATCGGACGCGGTGGATTTGGAACAATATACAAAGGACGACTCCATCGGTCCGGGAAGTTGATCAAGATTGCTGCGCTGAGGTTAGATCGTAAGCATGGTGAAGGAGACGTCGAGTTCTGGAAGGAAGTTTCAGTTCTTTCTGATCTCAAGCATACGAATATAGTCACTCTTATTGGTTTTTGTGATGAGAAACATGAGAAGATCATCATAACCACTTATGCCGCCAAGGGAAGTCTTCAGCAACATCTAAACTCCCCGAATCTCACATGGACCCAAAGATTGAAGATATGTGTAGGCATGGCTCGTGCGTTGAGTT
Organism: Helianthus tuberosus; assembly: GCA_030545235.1. Classification (NCBI taxonomy): domain Eukaryota; kingdom Viridiplantae; phylum Streptophyta; class Magnoliopsida; order Asterales; family Asteraceae; genus Helianthus; species Helianthus tuberosus. The sequence continues at coordinate 216,699,095 of CM060411.1, read as the reverse complement.
ACCTCCATTATGACTACGGACGTGGTTATGGTGTTATACATCTTAACGTCAACACTTCTACGGTTTTACTAGACAGAAACTGGAAACCCAAGTTATCCGGTTTTAAAATCTTCATCAAACAATTGCTTAACAGAATGGATCAGGTCACCCTTTCTGAACCTATTGGCACAATAGGGTATATGGACCCTGAAATTGAAAAGACCAAAGGGGTGACCCACAAGTCAGACATCTACGCATTCGGTGTGGTTTTATTCGAAATATTATGCGGGAGGAAAGCATTTATTCGGGACGATGGTAATATGTTACTAGCTCCACTAGCCACACAACATTATGAAAGAAACTCGTTGAAGGATATAATTCCTCCATATTTATGGAATCAAATGTCCCCGCAATCACTCGACATATACTCAAAAGTAGCATATTGTTGCTTAAAGGATGAGCGAACACATCGCCCAAATATGGAGTATATTATCGCTAAACTAGAGAAAACATTGAAACTACAATTGGGTCCTGAAAATCTTGTAAGACGACCTCTTCTCTTTATTATTATTGTTATTTTTTTCTCCTTTAAGGTCTCTTAGTTTATTTCCCAAAGTTTAAATTTGTTTTAAGTTTAGTTATCCCCCGTCGTTTTAATTTGTTTAGTTAAAATACTAGCACTTAAAAGAAAAAAAACCTAAAATAAACAATATAATATTTGTAAATTTTTAACAAATCGCTATTTTTATTTATAATTTGAAATTTGTTGTTATTCATCATCACCATAAATCTCATCAATAATAAAGCTAGAATAGGGTCTGAGGAGAGTAAATTATAGACAGTCTTACCTCTAATCCATAGGAATATAGATGCTACTTCCAATGAGACCCATGGCTCGATAGTAGTTTTGCATAAAGTCTTTGACATAAGACACATAACACTCAGCAATAATCGGGACACAGGTCGATTAGTGCATCTACCCCATGTCTTTCGGCTATCAACGCCACCACATGATGCATGGTCAACTGTCCGCCACTTTTAACGTTATTTTCACGAAATTAGTAAAATAACGTTAAAATTAGTGCAATTTCACTTTTGCCACCCGAGGTCCCAAACATATATACATTATATGCGCATACCGCAAACGGGACGTTTAAAATACTATATAACACTATAATACTATATAAGGTTATAATTTATTTTTAACTAAAACTAAGAATAGGTTTAAAATACTATCTAACACTTGTTATTATTTTTAACTAAAACTAAGAATTGGTTTAAAATACTATATAACACTTGTTTACTATATAATATTTCTTTTTATATTTTATTTTTATTATATAACACTATAACACTTGTTTACTATATAATAATCTTTGTCTAAAGAAAAATTAAATGATTTCTTGAAAAATAGAAAGTATGACCATGGTTGCCATGGTTTAATCCATGCAAACCATGGTGGATCATGCAAGGGGGTGGTGTAGCCTTCCATTCATGTTCCTACGTGGCGAATCATATCCCAACCATGATCTCCACACCCTTTAGCCATTGAAAAAAAAAACGGAATTGAACGATTTTTTTTTTACATTTATAGCAACCTAAATCTAATGCTTTCAAAATAAATTAATACAAAGATGACTTAAATCTTAATTCATTCAATATATACGAGAGAGAGGTCTAAAACTAAAACTTTTCTTCTCTCTCTAGAAGACGAGCTAATCACCGCACCTATTTCATTTCTATCTTCATCATCAACAAACCAAAAAACCTAGGGTTTATAAAATCACCATGAGACATTCAAATCTGGATCTGAAGGGATATAGTCCCAAATCTCACACCAAAGCAGTCGCGATTGACCATCACCCTTATCAAATACTCCCACCAGCAAGAACTTATCTGCGTCCATGCGGGCACGCGCGAACGCAGTCAGCGATTCCAATCGGTCAAGTGATGAAAAGACTTACCTTGTGTACGAAAACAGATGTTTTCGTCACGACAAGAGATGCGGTAACGACAGTTACCACACATAGCGATGCAGCTTAGCACCGCATCCTGTACACATCTTCGTCAAAGCAAGGGACGCGAAAACAAACGCGGTTAGCGCAGATAGTGATGCGGCCCAGCACCGCATCCTATTGATGACGCAAGTGGGACTGACACCTTGACTCAGGTAGCCAAAACAGCAAGTGGCACTGATAGCAGTCATCTGTCAGCCCCCACGTAAGCAACGCTGGCACACATACTAACAGCCACATGGACTAAGGTGGTGTTTGTTTTTTCAGATGCAAATGGTCTGCAGTCTGCGAACCACATCTGCAAGCATCTGCAGGAGAAGAGGTGGACCAAAGGTCTGCAGTATGCAAGGAGAAGAGGGTTTGTTTTTTTTTTTACTTCTACAAAAACCACTTCACAACACACACAACACACACACAGAACACTGCTCTCTCTCTCTGCCTTCATCTACCACCACCACCACAACCATCCGCCACCACCTCCTCCGCCGTCCACCTGCCACCACCGCAACCAACAACCACCGTCAAGCACCACCGCCTCCTGTCTCCTGCCGCGAAGCCAAGCACCACCGCAAACCCTAGCCCCCACTCCAAGAACCCACCCCCGTCGTAACCACCACCACCGCCTTCGTCGTTCCACCACTGCCAAGAACATCAAAACCCACCACCGCCGTCGTCGTTCGATTTGGGGGTTTTGTTTGAAGATGAAGAACATCAAACCCACCACCGCCGATCAAAACCCACCACCGTCGATCTCTCTCTTCTTTCCCTCTCTCTCTCCTGTCGCTCCCTCTCTCTCTCTCTCTCTAGGGTCTCTCTCTCTTCTTTCCCTCTTATGCAGGCCTGTGGAGAGTGGTGGTGGAGATGTGTTGGTGGAGGTGGTGGCGGAGATGTGGGGGTGGAGGTGGTGGTGGAGATGTGGTGGAGGTGGTGGCGGGGATGCAGAGAGTGGCAGTGGAGAGTGGTGATGCAGAGATGTGGAGAGTGTCTGTGTTTTGAAAGAGATAAGAGGTGAGAAGAGGTGGGCTTATGTCTGCGTGGGGAAGAGGTAAAAGGTGAGAAGTGCTTCTGGAAAACAAACAAGCTGCAGGACCCAAAGGTCTGCGCATGTCTGCGCGACGCAGACATAAGTGGCCGCCAGAAGTGCTTCTGGCCAAAAAAACAAACAACACATAAGAGTGTAATTTTGAAAAGTTGAGCACTAAAGGTGAAATTTCACCAAACCACATGGACTATCCGTGCATTTTAGTCTAATATGATCAAATCAAAACAATCACATTTTATTATTTAAATTAATAGAAGCGCTTATGGTGTTGTGGGTCATCATTTACTACATATACATTTTCAAGTTGAGGGAATAGTGCCAGGCAGCTTGCCTGGCAATTCCCTATTGTACCAACCTATTTTTAATTTAATTTTATTCTCAGTTTAAAATTACGGTGTTGGCCTTTATTTAAAATTACGTTTTTGTACTATTAAAGAACAAAGAGACTGATGACAGTGGATAGTGTGAAGAAGATCCGATTAGGATTTTTAATTTATTTTCTTCGCTTGTATTTTTTTTCTACTTGGGCTGAAATATAATCCAACAATTGTAAAACGCCAAGATAACCCAAACGCCAAAATGTTTATAAAAAATAATAGAACAATGGGCCAACTTGTTTGATACGCCTTGAAAAATGCCATTCAAATAGATTTCCTGACCCCTGGGTTACAATGGCATACGATTTGAATAAACGCCATAAACGCCAAAATGTTAATAAGATGAAACCATTAAACGCCATTAAATATTGAATTTGGTTAACGCCAAAAATCTTAAAAACCAACAATATTGGGAAAAGCGGAACTGGAAAAACAGAAGATGAAAGGACAAAAAAGCCCCTCCGCCCTTTTCTAAGCGGGGTGACACGTGTTGGGCCAGGAAGCGTTCTCACCGTTCTCACACTTTTGAGCGTTTTCTCCTGATCCCGTTTTGATATATATATATATATATATATATATATATATATATATATATTATATATATATATATGACAAAGATCCGTTAAGAACCACCCTTTATTGCGAGAACCAATGTAAACACAATCAAAAATGCCAAAAAATAGCTAAAAAACACACAAAATATTTTTTTTTAATATTTTTTATAAAAAAATCGCTACTTTTAGTAGCAAAAAAAAAAAATTTTTTTTTGGCTACTAAAAGTAGCTATTTTAACATAAAAAATATTAAAAAAATAATTTTTTGATTTTTTTTAGATTTTTTAGGTTTTTTGGGGGTTTAGTTTTTAGCATTTTAGCTTGGGGGGGGGGGGGGTTAGGTTTTTTTAGGTTTTTTAGCTATTTTAGGTTGTGTTCACATTGGTTCTCGCTGTTCTCGCAATAAAGGTGGTTCTCGCAGTTCTCGCAATAAAGGTGGTTCTCGCATGAACCTTACCCAATATATATATATATATATATATATATACATATATGAGAAGAATCCGTTAGGAACCAACCACCCTTTATTGCAAGAACCGCGATAATCAATGTGAAGACAACCAAAAATATTTAAAAAATCTAAAAAACCCACAATTTTTTTTATAAAAAAGTCGCTACTTTTAGTCATCAAAATATTAAAAATAATTTGTGTGTTTCTTAGACTTTTTAGGTTTGGGGGGGGGGGGTTAGCTTTCTGGTTTAGTTTTTAGCATTTAGCTTGGGTGGGTGTGTGTGTGTGGGGGGGGGGTTAGGGTTTTTTTTAGGTTTTTTGGGGGTTTAGCTTTATGGTTTAGTTTTTAACATTTAGCATGGGTGGGGGGGGGGGGGGGGTTTAGATTTTTGGGGGATGGGTTTGGGCTTTTTTGGTTTTGGGTGGTGTAGTGGGTTTATTTTATTGTGCTCACAATGGTTCTCGCAATAAAGATGGTTCTCGCATGAACCCTATATATATATGGTGAGCTTCTAGAGTGAACACTAGTGGATTTGCGAACAGGGTGAACAAATCATGACAATTGATTTACACACATGTATGGCCAGGATTAGTTCGCTCAGTTCGTAAATACACTAGTGTTCACTCTTGAACCTAGTCCTGTATATATATATATATATATATAGGGTAATGCTAGACAGAAAACCCTATTTATATAGAAAACTCTGGAAACTCAAATCTCCACCCATTTTTACCCAACCTCCCGACATTTTTTTTTGAAAAAAATAACACATGTAATATACTTGTTTTAAAGTGTTTTGGGCCAAAAAAACAAAAAAGCGCCGAAGGGATGTTTTTAAAAAAAATAAACAAATTTCAGCGCCTAACATGTGTTAGGCAACAAAGACATAAATTGCTGAAATTTTTTTTTTAACATCCCTTCGGAGCTTTTTTGATTTTTTTGGCCCAAAACTCTTAAAAACATGTATATTACATGTGTTATTTTTTTCAAAAAAAAAAAAATGTCGGGAGGTTGGGTTTTCTAGGGTTTTCTATATAAATAAGGTTTTCTATATAGCCCTACCCTATATATATATATATATATATAGATCTTCATCCCCCATGCGATTTCCCAGATTCATGAGCGCGCTTTTTTTATAACGTGCGACTTATACTCGTGTACGTAATGTATGTTAAGGCCAATTGTATGATACACTTTATATATATATATATATATATATATATATATATATATATATATATATAGGACAAAGATCCGTTAGGAACCACCCCTTATTGCGAGAACCGCGAGAACCAATGTGAACACAACCAAAAACGCCTAAAAATAGCTAAAAAACATACAAAATTTTTTTTTAATAATTTTTATGTTAAAATCGCTACTTTTAGTAGCAAAATATATTTTTTTTTAAAATAAAAAAAAATTTGGCTACTAAAAGTAGCGATTTTAACATAAAAAATATTAAAAAAAATTTTTTTTAGATTTTTTTAGGTTTTTTGGGGGTTTAGTTTTTAGCATTTTAGCTTGAGGGGGGGGGGGTTTAGGTTTTTGGGGGGTGGGGGAGGGGGGTTTAGGTTTTTTTTTTGGGGGGGGGGGGGTGGGGTTAGGTTTTTTTTAGGTTTTAGTTTTTAGCATTTAGCTTGGGGGGGGGTTAGGTTTTTTTTGGGGGGGGGGGGGGGTGTGGGTTTAGGTTTTTTTTTTTTGGGGGGGGGGGGGTGGGGGGTTTAGGTTTTGGGGGGGGGTAAGGTTATTTTAGGTTTTTTTTAGGTTTTTTTAGCTATTTTAGGTTGTGTTCACATTGGTTCTCGCAATAAAGGTGGTTCTCGCATGAACCTTACCCTATATATATATATATAATAGTTAGAATTGAACAGTCACATAAGAAACAAAATTTATCTTCCAATTTCATCTAGATTGATTCCGTTTTATGAAACGAACACATCAAAATTACAAATGAACTTTCAATTCCCGTGCGAATTCCAATTTCAATTCCAATTCCAATACATCGTAATAATATATATATGATCATTTTATATATGCAGAACTTTCAGAACTCCTAATAAACAATCATTATATATATATATATATATATATATATATATATATATATATATATATATATATAAATTATTCAGGATCTTTTTATCATTTGTTATATCTATTTTTATGATTACATATGTGATAAAAGTAGTTAACAAATGTATAATAGCTAAATTATATATATATATGTGTCATAACTTATTACATATATGTAAAAAAAGTAGTTTACATATTTGTAATTATAAAGTTACATATAAAAATGATAAAATACTCTTAACATGTATATAATCATAAAAATACACATAATAAATGATAAAATTATCCTAAACATAAATATATATAAATAAAAAGATTGTTTATTAGGAATTCTATAAATATTTATGATTCGGAAATGATCCTTGCCCTATATATATATATATATATATATATATATATATATGTACGGGTTCAGGAGAAAACGACCTAAATGTGAGAACGGTGAGAACGCATCCTGATAAAACACGTGGCGCGGATGTAATCAGGGCCCGAGGGTTTTTTTTGTCTTTTCAATATTCTTTTTTTTTCCGGAGTTCGCGCGTCACATGCTGCTTCATTTTTGGCGTCTAAGATAATTTTGGCGTTACCTAGATTCATTAATTACTTGGCGTTTTACTGTTTTTTGGATCTGTCTCGTTGAATTAATTTTTTTTGTGTCACATAGTTAAGTTTTTTGGCGTTATGGCGTTTCCCAGGTCACTTTTTTGGCGTTCGTGGCGTTTCTTAATAACTGATTACCATTGATTAATATTTTGTAAGATTACAATAATACGAAATTAAAATAAACTAATAGTCTTCTGTGGATGGGATTACATCAGAGTTGTACCCATCGCTTTGTTCATCACTTTCTTCAGATTCATCATCATCAAATTTTAGATTGGCGTATAACGCCATCACCTCGTCTGTTCTTTGCTGCAGCCTATACTTGAATATCATTGCAACCCTGGATCTTGCACCGTTCAAAGGTGCTAAATCACAGAGTTGTTCAAGTAGATATAGCCTCTCTGTCTTCAACATTTCCTCCATCAGCAATGAATATTTCACCCCGTGTTGATAAGTCACTTCAACCATTCCTGCTTCTTCATGCACCACCCAACTGCTAACTGTTGGTAGAGGAGTATCGTCAATATCATCATCATCATCTTCTGCCGGAAAATTCCTCTTCAATTTTCTTATTACCGCTCGAGTTCTTTTACAGTCGTTGGCCATTGGAACCTCAAGGGTCAGAATATCCCTCTGAACCCCTTCAGACATACCAAGTATTGCTTTGATTGTCCTTAGCTTCACCCTTCTCCTATCAGAAAACTTTAGGATGAATCGTCTCCGACCTTTCAAACCTCCATGCAATAACCTTAGACATTTTTTTTAAGTTTTTGGCGTTTGGAAATATGTGGCGTTTTAGACAATGTTTGGCGTGTTGAGTTGTGTTCTCATGGTCTACTTTTATAATGACTTTTTTTCCTGCGCAGTGACAGGTAATTATGCCGTTTTGAAAAAGATAAATAAATTCAATTCCCCAAGTATTTGGCTTTCAATATAATAAATATTTGTAATTATGTTTCCGTCGCTTCATTTTACTGTTTGCAGTTACTGTGTTTTGTTTCAGATTCATCTGTTTATGGTTGTAACACGTCTAATCTTTACGACTGTAATTATGGCGTTTTGTTTTGCAATGGCGTTTAGATAAAGATGACACTTTTTGTTTTATTCTCTTTGCACATTGTTTTAACATTTTTTTAGATTTATTATAATAGTACTTGTACAAAGTAATTTTATTATAGTTTGGTAGTTTTGGGGCGTTTTATGGCATGATGGCGTTTCATAAGCATTTGCCCGTTTGGCGTTTTATTATATTTTTTATTTCATAATTAATGTATTGTTGTTCTTAGCTGAAAATTACATAACAAACAACAGAAAAAGAAAATTTTAAAAAAAAAACAAATAGAAGCAATTTATGATCTAAATCTTCAGTGTCATCAGTCACTTTCTTCTTTTGAAACTACAAGAACTGTCACAAATAAATGGCGTTTTGGGTTTGGCGCAGTTTTTATCTTGTTCCTATGTTGAAGTGGGTTTGTGGATGTTGGAGACATAGATCAACTCCATGTGGGTGGATGCTATTTGCCGGTCATCTTCATTATCATCATCGAGGCCAAAGTAGCATTTACACTGGGATCGGTCACTTTTCCTCATCCAAACCTTCGTCAAGAACAAAGAAGACAAAATGACATATGGGTGTCATCAGTCCCTTTTTCTTGAAATTTGTCCATCTCATGCAACAAAATCTTACTCTCCTCACCTAACAAACCATTCAGCGAAACTTCATGCAGAACATTACTGAGTATAAAAGAAAAGATGTTTACCATCGTTGATTTCTCTCAATTTTTGACGTTTTACATGAGTGGTATTTAGGAACCATTGTGTTTTTGTGTGTTTTTTTGGTGTGATCAACGGAAGGTGGTGAGACGTTTCTATTTAAAGGATTTTTTGGCGCGTAATTTAGGCGAGATATTATTTTATAACAATAAATGCAATTAACAATTATCCGGATGTAAGCTTGGCGTTTATATATTATGGCGTTTTACGTTTTATGGCGTTTTTGTAGCCTAAGACCTTAACTAAAAACACAGAAAAAAACTACGCAGTGATCTAATTGGCATTTTGTATTTACTTGGCATTTTATATTTCAATGGCGTTTTATGTAAGAAAGGATGTTTTACCTTTTTTACCCTTAATGAAGCGCGTCCACATAATAAAATTTATGTTATTTACGAAAATGCCACCGCGCCAATCTAGTTCATAGATTGTTTTGATCGGACGATCCATAAGCGTTCTCACACTTTTCACCGTTTTCCCTAAATCCTGACCCTATTTATATATTTATACACATACACACACACACACATATATATATATATATATATATATATATATATACAAATCATTTAATGATTTATCATTTATTTTTGCTATTCAAATTAATGAACTCTAATCATTTAATGATTCTATCTTATAAAATAGTTGTGCACCTTACACAATAAAAACAATCATGCACATGATCCTACATATTCAGCGTTTCCTACACTATTAAAACAATGTTTTGGTGTAAGATACAGAATGTGTAGGACTCAAACTCTTTTAAACAATTTTGCGACACATAATAAAATATGTGTAGGACACGACACTTGTAAATAATTTTGTCACTCCTAATAAAATTGGTGTAAGACCCAACACATTAATAGTGATGAATGAGGAATTTATGGTGACATTAATGAGATTTGAGTAACTCTTTAAGATATTTATTAATATTCTAAATCAAATTGTCTATAATACCCTTATTAATTAAAGAATTAATTAAAAGTTGACAAAATGATATCTTGATTCATAACTATTGATAAAAAAAAATATGGTCTAGATTAATTTATTTTTTCTTCTTTCAAGAAGATTCTTTTCAAATGAACCTCCCTATATATATATAGATAGATATATATAGTGGAGATTTCAAATGAGAAAAATTTTGTGTAAGAAAAAAAAAAGAAATTTCAACCAATAAGAATGTTTTATTTTACTTCATTTAATATAAGTATTTAATGTTACTATAAGGGTACATTGGTAAATCTACATAGGTTATTAAATGTAGTCTTCTTCTTTAATACCTAACTAAATTAATTTTTTTGTAACTTATCTTCAAAATATATGTTTTTTCAAAAAAAAAAAAAATTTAAAGTGTGAGATAAATTACAAGTTGTGTAGGATAAAGTACGAGTTGTGTAGGATAAATTTCAACGTGTAGGATAAATTTCGAAATATGTAGGATAACTTTTGATGTGCGTAGGCAAAAAAAGTTAGTGTGAAGGATAATAGTCTTTATCACTAATTAATTAGTCAAAAATGATAATAAATGAGATAAGTGAAAAATCTAGTTAATGTTTTACAAAATTACCCTTTGTTTTTTTTTTTCTCAATTAAATTTTCTTTTCAAATGAACCTTCTCCTATATATATATATATATATATATATATATATATATATATATATATATAGCCCGACATGAAAATCCTATGATTTATTGACAAGTTTTTGGTGGGTTTTACTTTTAAGGTTTATCTCTGAATGCCAATTTGTTCAACTACTTATTATCTGTTATACCATTATTTTCGTCATTGTTTTATTGTTTTTACTTAGTAAATAGGTTTTCATCACCAATTTGTAGTTTTCATCACAAATTAGTAGTTTTAGTACTAACTTTTTGTTCTGTGTTATTCCTTGAAGGAGGAGCAAGTGAAACAGCTAGATAAGGACCAAGTTGCCGATGAATTTGAGAAAGCATTGGAACTTCAGCTCACGCATGAAATCCCTGTGAGATTTTCCTCATGTTTGTGTTTCTTTCACTACATCATTCGAGTATAATGTTCTTAAATGAAATGAAAACTATAAATTGCTTTAGAATTTGGTAATTAGACCTGGAATAGCCACGTTTATGTGCTAAATGCCGACTAAAAGAAATAATGGGTAAGGTTATTGTATAAATAAGTTTTAACGTGTTAAACGTGAGAAGCGAAAGGATTTATTTTTAAATATTTTCCCCATCGAGTCAACCATGTATTTTAGTAACAAAATCTGAAAGAAAAAAAATTAATTATTCTAGTATAGTAACTATGCAAAAAAATTATTCTATTTTAAAGGTTTTGTTTCAACTAAAAAACATAAAAATATTTCATTTTTTCCCCTTTACTTCTCATGTTTAACAAGTTAAACCATTTGTATTTAATCCATCCATATATAATTATTATAAATATAGTTTTTGAACTGAAATAATAATGTACACAAATAAAAATAAATAAATTGTAACTAGTTTTTTTTATTATCGCGCGTCGCAGTGAAACTGAACAAATGATAATGTAAAACAAACGTGATTTGAAAATAAAACATTTTGTTTAGAAAGACAAATCATTAGAATAGTTTAGTTTATCATCGTATCATTTTTTTGATACCAACAAAAATATTTTATTTTAAGTACAAATTCGTTTTTAACAAAACTTATAACCGGAAAAAAAGCACAACTACGTACTTAAGTTTTTAGAAATAATTTATAAACGTAAATTATTATAGAAGTATCAAATTAATTGATAAATTAATAAATATTCTAAAAAAAGAAAAAAATATTATTAAAAAAATGGTAAAGGAAATATATAGTTTTAAAAAAGGAAAAAAATTAAAATATGTTATTAAAATTAAATATAATAATAAGGTATTATAATATATTAAATAAAAAACAAAAAGCTATATATTATTATAAAAATAAAGTTATTATTCATCTTCTTTTATTAACAGTATAAAAATATAAATATAAATATAAATACAAATATAATTATAGGAAAAAGACCAAAGAGGAATTTTAGTTTGGGTAGGAAGTGTAGGAAGCAATAATAAGATGACACGTGCCAAACAAAAACAAAAACAAACATAAGAAGGGAGATTTTAGTTAATCTCTTTTCATCTATTCTATTTATATTTCTCTGAATCTTCAAACCTACCATTTTCAATACCAACCATCTTCAATCTTTCCTTCAATTTCTCTCTCTAGAATTACTACATCATAGCGCGATTTTCTTCATCAATGAATGGTTTAAATAACCAATCAACGTATTCTTCAATTTTTTTTAAGAAACCCAGTTTATTTTTATGCATTTTCTCATTTTTTTTCAATTTAACATAATGCGTTGAAACATGAGAAATTGATTGAAGCAGGAACTTCTCTTTTCAAATTTCTCAAACATTTTCTAGGCAAAGTGAAGATATCTATGATTCTAACCTTCTCTTGATGTATTTTTGCGTTTGGGCAACATTTGTCACACCCTGATTTCCCGGTGGGCCTGAACTTGGGGTAAATGACAAATTGATACAGATACACAAATAACACAGTGGAAGTCTTGGGATTATAAAATACTATAACAAATTACAAGTGTCCGAACGTTCAAAAATAATATACAGACGGAAATGTATAAAAGATCCACCGGCGGATCGAAATAACGAAATGACTATATAAACAGACTACTAGGCTTCAATGCATGGAGTTGCAAATTCTACTTAAGCATTTACCAGGCAGCTTCCAGCCTACTTACGTACTTTGCAACCTGCGCTTAGTCTTTTGAAGATACGTCAGTTTACACTGGTAAATACAAATAACCGACACATCTTGAAAATATTTCAAAATCATTTTATGCACGCAATGGCACATGTATTTTCATAAATAACTTGGTATAAAATATGTCTCTTGTATTCAGTATGACATGCTTGTCAATACATATCGGGCCCGGTACTAAACACCGATAACATGATTAACCGACCCGCCACTTTAACCCATAAAAGGGTATCCCCAATATGGGTAAGAAAACATTTTCATATAGCATTAGCATCTGTCGGGTGTATGCCTACACCCTGTGCTTAAGTCGTGACCATTTGCAATTAAATGAGCTGAGGATATCCAGGACACGGTCACATTAACCCCCAATGTTTAAGTTATCAAGCAAAACGAATTAAAACGGGTTATTTGGATTTTTAGTCACAATCCCACATTGATCCCATACCCGACCAATCGGTAATAATTTACCGTATCCCAAACCCGTATAAGGAAAATATGTTAAGAGTATTTACTTGGCTTAAGTCTTACACTCCAAGACAATTATATAAGCACAACCGATATAACAAAACAACTAGCAAGGTTGCAATTTACTGGACGTCATAATGAATGGTATAATAACCAATTAGAATGTTAACGGGTCCTATTAAAGTCATATACTTGGACCGGTTAACTAATATATAATGAAAACGGTACGGTACGCTAGATTAAGCGGTGACCGGATAGAATGTAGTTTAAACCCTCACAAGTACTAAGACTTGTATAATATGGGTAATAATTATACATTCTGGAATTTAAAAGAAATTTAAAGGACTTGACCCAATTTGGTAAACTTACGTAAACTAAGTTACATAAGTCAACCGTACGCGCATAGGCGGTATCGGGTGATCAGATGAGTCATTAACAAGTTCATTATGCCAAAACATTATTATTATGTTACCAAGTCAGTAGGTAATCCATATTGTATGCACATTATAGTTTAAAATCAATTTATGCTCATAAGGGCATTTTGGTCAAAATTATGGCATAATACATGAACTTGCAATAAACCCGACAACTGATTATGATCAAATAGTATAATCTCAGAGGGTTATCCTATACATAAATATGATCATAATGCAACTTCAAATCAGTAGCTAAGTTGGCTAAATCGGGTCAGAATCGAAAGTCAAAGCAGAAGTCAAACTGCTTGACTTTTTGTTGCGAACCGAGCTATAAACTGGAAATGACGGGCTGAACATGCTTAGACATGTTCTAATATTATTTACCAACTGGTATAGTGTCAAAAATATGTGTTTAAACATTTATAAGTTCATTTTATAAGTTTTTGAAAAACTGCGTTTTGACTTTTAATTAAGCATAACTTTGACCCTTCATTTGACCAACTTAACGTGATCTTCAGGAGGTTCCCTTTTAAGGGATTATCACCTACCTTATTACGATCACGTAGCTATGTTCAATTCAAACAATGGCTAGACCATAATGGTATTAACCGAAAGTCAAAGAAAAAGTCAATTTGCTTGACTTTCGGCTAAATACTTAGCCTAAAAATGAAATGAGCAGAGAAGGAACACTTACTAGTGATCCAATATGAAAGAGAACTCAGTTGGGAGGCCTCCTTAGGTTAGGAAGCAGCTCCAAGAGCATAAGAGGTGTTGGTGCATTTATGTCTATCGCCTCTGTCAATACGATTCGTAGCAGAAACAGAATGAAACCAAGTCTTATATTGTAATATTTAGAGAAAAGACAAGGTGGCAATTATGTAATTAATGAGAACTCTCATTAAAGCCTTGGCCTATAAATAGAGGAGTTAGTGTTTCATTTTAGAATTTTTGCCACATTTGGAGTTTGGAGAGCATAGGAGCTAGAGAGAGAAAGGCAAAAGGTGATTCACGTTTCTTGTACGATTTCATATCATTCTAATCGAATCACAGATTATAGTACGGTTCTCGTGTTTGGTCCACGCACGTGTACGGATTCCGCACGTCACACGTGTCACACGCAATCGTTCGGGAGTCAAAAACCGATCCTACAAGAGGAGAAATGAAGGAAATGAGCAAGTGAATGAGGAAGTTTGGATTGTTATTTATACTTGTAGAATTGATATAAGATCAAGCTCTGTGTTAATGGAAGCTCTAAGATGTCTCCAGGTCATTAGTGAGGTGTCAAGAGCTGCACCATGGTGGCAAATTACGAGAAAGGTGGCACAAGGGCAGAATGCCTTAGCCTCCAAACAAAATCTGCCAGATGCCTGCCTTACGGACCATAAGGGCCTCGGGCTTACGGACTATAAGCCTCTTTACCGCTAATTGTTTTGAACTGCTTTCGGTCCGTAAGCAATTTAAGCTTACGGTTCGAAAGACCTTGCCAGTACCAACATAATTCATGCTTTACAGTCCGTAATCACGTAAGGCTTACGGTCCGTAAGCGTCACTCAGAGGCCAAATAAATTGGCATGTTGTCATAATTGGTCCCTCCACAATCATTCTTCCACAAGTTTACAAAATTAGTCCCTCTCGTCCAACTATGTGGCATAATTTGAGAGTTGATTGGACACGTGTCATCATATAATTCAACACAAATTTTTGAGGTGTTACATCCTCACCCCCTTAAAAGAAATTTCGACCTCAAATTTTATTCAAGAAGATAGGGGTAATTTTGTCGCATATTGGACTCAGCCACCGCTAGCACAGCCGCTGCCGCCGTCAGCAAGCATCGCTAGGGCTTCGATTGATGACTTTTGCTGCAGATTGCGACTAGGGTTTCGATAACCTAGTAACCGCCGCCGCCTACGATTCCAAAATCAGAGATCCTTGTTGCTAGAGATCACATCTAGGGTTCCAAAATCGAAGATTAGGGCTTTAATTTTGCACTTTGGTCACTGAATTTTGTGCAGTTGTGGGAGTTGTGGGAGCAGGGAAGCGCAGGAAGAAGAAGAAGAGCACAGACCGTATTTTTTTCTCTTTTCTTTTAAGGGAAAATCAAGTTTCTCTTATTTGTAAAAGACACCCCTCAACCTTACAAAGATTTTATCAATCATCTTTATTTTGCTCATCGCCATTTAAAGCTTGAAACATATAAGTGTTTGTTTCCGTTTATTGCTTCCGCTAGTATAATTATCCTTCAGCAATACAAACTCGTTTAGTTTGTAGCAATTGATAATTATTTGTTAAAATGGCAGAAGACGGAAAAACTTAGATCGAAAAGTTTGACGGGAAGATGTAGATTGAAGCCCTACTTTGTCAGAAAGACTTAGATGTAGTGCTCGAGGATGAAAAGCTAGAAAAAATGCCACAAGCAGACTGGGATAGGATGGATAAGAAAGCCAGAGCAGTGATAACGCTTTCTCTATCAGATAATGTTGCATTCAATATCCAAAAGGAGACCTCAGCTAGAGGAATGATGGCAGCATTATTGAACATGTATGTGAAGCCTTCTGCAGTGAACCAGGTTTATCTTAGTCGAGAGCTTGTGAATACTAAGATGAGGGAAGGTGATTCAGTTACAATGCACATCAATAACTTAAACTCGATCTTGTCTCAGTTGGTGTGTGTGAATATCAAGTTTGATGATGAGGTCCAATCCCTATTGTTATTGTCCTCATTACCCGATAGTTGGTCCAGAACCGTAACTGCTGTTACGAGCTCTTCAGATATGAGCAAGTTTACGTTTGTGAAGATGCGGGATCTTATTCTGGGCGAAGATGTCAGAAGAATAAATTTAGGTGGATCATCAAGTGGTGAATTAATGCATGTTGGTAGAGGAAGGAAGAATAACAGAAGTAGTGGCAATAAGAAAAGAAAGAGGAGTCAGTCGAGGGCTCGAAATGATGTAACCTGTTGGAACTGTAAAAAGGTTGGACATTTCAGGAATCAATGTCCAAACGACAAGAAAGAAGTTAACACTGCAGTAGACCTCTCAGATGATGAAGTTTTGATTTGCAATGTGGAGAGATGTGTGGATTCCTTGGTTATGGATTCGGGTGCTTCATTTCACGCTACCCACAATAGTGAAGCACTACAAAATCTTAAAATTGGGGATTTTTGTAAGGTACGAGTTGCATATGACGAAGTCTTAGATGTCAAAGGCATGGGTGATATCGACCTAGTTACTTCAATTGGATCTACTTAGACTTTGAGAGACGTGAGAGTTATTCCAGCCTTGAAGAAAATGCTTATTTCAGTCGGGCAGCTGGATGATCAGGGTCACACGGTTAAGTTCGGTAGTGGACAGTGGAAGGTAATTAAGGAAAATTTAGTAGTTGCACATGCAAGAAGAGATGATCATTGTACATGGTCAGTATACCGCCTGAGGGAGAGGTACTCCCAGTTCAGAAGAAGACCAAGATCCGGTCCATAGAATCTCGAGGGCAGAAGAAGGTTTGTTTTGTAGTAGATAAACCCTGAGTCACAGGTCAGATTCAGGTTGAACGTGCTAGGAAAGGTTCAGAGAAACCAGTCAAGGGTTTTCGTGGCAGTGGAAGCCCAGGTAGTGCTTCAGTCAGAGCTCCCAGACGACAGTGGGCTAAGAGAACTCGTATTCCAGTAGTAAAAGTGTCTCCAGTGAATTACCTGCTTATGATGAAGAGTGTTAGTTCTCAGGTTTTCTCAGAGTCCGACAATTTGTTTAAGTGGGAGCCAGAAGGGACAGGGAACGAGTCATGATTAGTGACTGATGAGTTGAAGCTTAGTGGGAGCTTCAACGAGCCTTTAGGTTAATTGATGAGAAGGCTGCCTGCAACTAGTGAAGATGAAGTGTTTATAGAGGCACTTATGAAGATGAAGTTTTAAGGAGAGCAGTTTGAAGTCGACAAAGCCTTCAAGTGGGAGATTATTGGGTTATGGAGGATTTGACTCGAGCAGAGGATTATTCCTCTAGTCTGATGATTATTCCTCTAGGCAGATAATTGTCTGATGAAGATATGTTATTATATTCGGTAACCTAATTTGTACCCTATAAATACTTCTTATTCTTGTACCTGTACATTTTGAGCACCTAATACAAAAGGAAGAACTAGTTGTGGAGAGTGGATGTATGTTAGATTAGACCGAACCACTATAAATCTTGGGTTCTTGTTCTTGTGATTTAGAGTGTGTGAGCTTGTTGTGCTTGTTCTAGTGTTCGTGTGATATCTGTTCTGAACTAACACTTTTGAGCTGACACCCTCACCGAATCCAAAGATCTAGATAACCACTTGAGCTCCATGATTTCAATGAACGCTATCGGACCTCTGCTCCAATTCCAAGATATCGTATTGCTTTCGTTACTCATCCGAACTCGGCTCGCCACTCTACACTTTTTCTCAGCTTCTAATTTAAAAATATTAGGATAAATCTCTTTCAAAGATTCATTTTCCTGCCAAGGATCTAGCAAAAAATATATACCATGACCATTCCCCAACGCACCTTTAAAAAATCTTCGAAGTGGTGTCCCTCTGTAGTAGTTCTAGTGAATATTTCACAACGTTGTTCCAAATCCCATTTAAGTTCTTTCTCGCCAGAATGGAATCCCGATTACCTCTACTTGTGTGAAAAGCTTCAATTGCCTTCTTCCAAAGTTGGTCTCTTTCCGATTTGTAATACCATCCCCACTTTAAGAAGGGTGGTGTTGATGTTCTTTAGTTTACTCAACCCATCTAACTAGCATGGTGTGGAATAAAACCTCTTTAGACTTTAACTTAATAAAAAATGGAAAAAAAAGAAAAAAAAAATTAATCTTCTTGGTTTATGCACATTGGTCCCACTAAAGTGTTCTTCTAGTGCCCGTTAAGGACTTGGCAGTGGCATTGATGGCACCCCTTTTTGGTGGGTCCAGAATGGTATGGGTGGCGCTACCCGGCTGAGGTGGCTGAGGCGTTACCCCAGACTAGGTAGCCTAATAGTAACTCTCATAGTCATCCCTATTCAATCGTACCACCGAACAAAAAACAATTGTAAGTTGATCTAAATGCTTAGTGTGTACGAATGTGAATGAAAATATAATATCACGTAATGAATACAAGTCACAAAACAAATCCAATTTTAAAAATAGAAGTTTCCCTTTGAAACAACACCACTAAGGGTCTAATGTGTTGTTTGTTTTTTCAGAGGTAAAACGTCTACAGTCTGCGGACCACATATGCAGACATCTGTAGCAGAAGAGGTGGACAAAACCTCTGCAGTCTGTAAGAAGAAGACTGTTTTTTTTTAATTTCTGCAAGCTACTGAAATAAACTAAAATATAACAACGAACATCTACAAATTATAATTACCATTTTATCACAATGAACATAGGTGTAAAAAAAATTACTCTCCAATTCAACCAATTTTTCAAGCATAATTACCACATACAACTTTCCCCTAACCCTAAAAAAAATTCAAACTCGTTACAAACACTAGAAAAAACTACACAACAAAAAATCACAAACTTCAGCAGAAATTCTAACCATAAAACAAACTAACAACAACTATCATACAAATATAAAGCATAAACAAGTAAAAATATAATATATATAAGTAATATAACTAACATCGTTCAGGACCAGGTCCACCATCGGAATCAAGGGAATCGTAACGGCTGGACATGCGACTGTTGCGACCGGCGTCAATTTCTTCACGGAATCCACGTCCTTTGGTTTTCTTAGGACCCGAAGAAGCTCCGGCGACGACGGATCCACCAGTGATGGCAGATTTGAGTTTGGAGATATGAGCGACGGCGCTTGGAGAAGAAGTGTCGATGTCTACGGCGACATCTTCGTCCATGTGATCGTCGTCGGGCTCGAAGTTTAGCGCGTCTACTTCGGCAGTGTTCGCCATTTTGTTGATTGGAAAATGTTGTTGTGACAGAGAAAGTGTGGGTTCTTGGGTTTGGGTGTTGTGGTGATGAGAAGGGCGGCGGCGGTCGGAGAAGGAGGAGAGTGGTGGAGGAGAGGTGCTAGGGTTTTGTTATGTTGTGTTTTATGAGAAAAGGTTTGAAGTGTTTAGAAGTGGGAGGTCCACATCTGTTTGGGGAAGAGGACACGCAGACATTTTTAAATGAAATCTCTTCTAAAAAACAATCTGTAAAACAAAAGATCTGAACGTGGTCTGCGCCGTGCAGACAAAAAAAGGCTAGGAAGATCTTCTCAGAAAAAATAAGCAGCACCTAAGACTAGACTGGAACAAAAAAGACAAGCTTGAAGTAATAAATGGCTAGAGTTAATTTAAAGTATACCGAGTTTCTATCAATAAAATATCCATATCCGTAGTGCCAAAAACATCTCATCTTATCTTATATCTAATATAACAATTGCATATCAAAGTGTTATACCGGATCCTTGACTTTAAGTGCATCGCATATCAAACGGTTACACTGGATCCTTGACTTTAAGTGCATCCTAAAGTTGGATGTCAAAATCTAAAAGTTGGGTGCTAAGCTGTCAAAATCTAAAACCTGGGGCCTTAAATTATTCATCATCATAATCATACATACTCAGTAAATTTTATTAATAGCACAACTAAGATAGGGTTTGAGAAGGGTAAGATGTAGACATCCTTACATCTACCCCGTAGGAATAGAGAGGCCGCGTCCAATGAAACCCCCAGCTTTACAGTAGTTTTGCATCAAGCCTTGGACATAAGGCACATAACACTCAGTAATTAAGATAAAGGACGATTAGTGCATGGACTCCCTTGTATTTCGGTTATCAACGCCACCATATGATGCATGATTAACCACCCCCTCTTTTAACGTTATTTTCACGAAATTAGTAAAACATTAAAATTAGTGCACTTTTACTTTTGCTCCCCGAGCACCCACACATATATACATTATATGCGCATACCGCAAGCGGGGCGTAACCGGGGGCCGTAAATGTCATACCACATACAAATCAACCATATATTTACTAGTACGTGTTGTACCAGTACCCCAGGACAAGTATTTATAAACTCTTGATGTTACAAAAACCTACTGACGTGTTCAACGAAATGTACAAATAATTATAGCTAAAAATTAGAATATTTGACGTATTGCAAAACTTCGTGTGTTGGTTTGTATATTCAATATTTGAATCATCGGGTATTATAATTATTAACTTACCGTTTTACAATCATGTTTGTTCCTTATTTATTATCATCTTAATATTTATAACATTATTTAAAGCTTTTCAATTGATTTACGAATCATGTCACTATATACCTCGATGATTTTAAATGTCACAAGACACTTCCCAACTTACCTTTTACTATTTACTATTTACTATTTACTATTTAATTTCATCTTAGGCCATCCGTAGTCATAAAGCCCCTTGTGGGGCGTTATGCGACACGTGTCGTGCCACGTCACACGGGGGCTTCATGGGGCGTTATATCACTAGAGCCCGTAGTCATAAAGCCCCTACCCATCATTACCTATTTAATAATTTTCAATTTTATTAATTAATATAAAAAAATTGCTTGTTTCTGATTGGTGGAATGTTTGAAAGGAAGGAGGATAGCGGCGCCATTATCATCGCGCCATTCAATTTTTTTTTGGGCATAGCGCCCTGCGTTATGGTGTTTCCGGCGCCATGGCGGCGCTATGAGGGCATACCGCCCACCCATGCCGCCCACTACGCAAGGACTTAGTTAAAAAAAAGTTATCATATATAATGCTCCTTTGTTACCTTCAATTAACTTAATTAGTTGGTGTAACAATTTATTTCATTCAAGCTAAGGACATACATATTGTTAAGATCACTTAATTAATTTAGCAAATTTCTGTTATCCCTATTATGCAATGGACAGTTTCATTTTATTAAACTTTATACTAGTCACGCATTTCTAGAACACGGGATTTAGATTCCTAGCATTATCATTTAATCCCACTAATAATTATACTCAATTTTTTGCTTTAATTGATTTATTAGTTTTAATGTGCTTGTGCCTTCTTTACGTACTAAGTAACGAACTACAACAGATTTGTAGACTTGAGATAACAAATTAGGCTGGCCCATTTCTTAGGGTCACACGAAACGAAACACGACAGGAAGCGGAAAAAAGAGGCAGGGCAGGGGGCCGGGTTGCTCAGTATGATGCCATACCGACTTTAGTTTTTTATTTTTCGATAGACAAAGCGTCAAAGCCATACTGACTTTAGTTGAAGTTATAACAACATATATAAAATTCGGAGCGACGTGTGTTTACGGAGTACATGTAGATCAGAAGATCTGGAGTCCTGCTAGAATTTTCACAATCATGCGAATGGCGACGGCGGTCCGCAACGGTGCAGTCAGATGGCAGTGAGGTGGAGATGGGTTGCAATTAACAGAGGGAGGGATAGTGGGATACTATATTTTAGACCAGTTTCCCTTATATAATGATTTGGCGAAAAATGTGGTAATCTGGTTTTTTTCCCAATCCATGCAACCGAAAGATATATTATTAATTCTTTTTTTTTTTTTTTTTGAACGGCAAATTTCTTTTATTCCTTATGACTTGAACCCACGACTTCGCCCTCTCAAGGTGTTTAAAGGCTTTGCATTTGCCAATGGACCACCACCCAATTGGCATTAATTCTTTTTTATTAATAGTCAGATTTTGGAGTTTTAACATTACTAATATGTATTTTAGGATTATTGAATGTATTAGCATTCACCATATTTAACCATTAATTTAATATTTTAATAAGTTGTTATTAATATTTGTATATTATTTGGTGTTTTATGTTTGATAGGAAAACAAGGACAAGCTCAAAATTTCATTTGAAGACATAAAACAGGCCACACAAAACTTCCATGATGACAATTACATTGGCGGAGGAGGGTTTGGGAGAGTTTATAGAGGAAACCTTCGAGACGGCGATGGATATAAGATCATTGCTGCAAAGCGATTGCATTCAAGGTTTGGTCAAGGGGAACAACAATTCTTGAGTGAGCTCCAAATTCTTTTGGGCTATAAGCATGAGAGTGTCATACGTCTTGTGGGCTTCTGTGATGAAAATGATGAAAAAATTATTATCTATGAGTATGCGTCCAAAGGAAGTCTTGATAGATATTTAAATGATGCTTCTCTTACATGGGGGAAACGACTTGATATATGCATTGATGTTGCAAAAGCGTTGGATTTCCTCCATGGAGGAGTTGGAATACAAGCGAAGGTGATACATAGGGACATTAAAACAACTAACATTCTACTAAACGATGATTGGAAAGCAAAACTTGGTGATTTTGGGCTTTCCTTAATAAGTCCAATAAACAAGGAAACAGACTATGTTATTGATCATGTTTGTGGCACAACACGTTACTTGGACCCATTATACAGAAAATCAGGATTTCTAACCTTAGAATCTGATATTTATTCTTTTGGTGTGGTTTTATTTGAGATGTTGTGTGGGAGATCAACGTTTATGGTCCACAAGCATGAGGGTTACTATCTACCTGATTACATTAAAAATAGATTTGAAGAAGGAAAGCATGATGAGGTGGTGTTCGATCAAATAAGGGAACAAATCATGCCTAAATCATTGACCACATTTCAAGAGATTGCCTACCAATGCTTAGATGATGAAAGAGAAAAACGGCCCACAACAAAAAAAGTTTTAATGCAACTTAAGAAGGCGTTAGAATTTCAAGTAAGTTTTATGAAAACTAGTTGTGTTCCTTTAAATTTGTTAATATAAACAATAACTTTAAGTTGTGTTCATCACAAACAGTTATTTATGGTAACTTTCTACATCAATTAATCTTTTATTAAACTGTGTTTATTCTAGATATTTTAGTGTAATGTTTTTCATTTTACCTTTTAATTATTTAGTTCCCTATGGTAAAATACTTGAATATTATGTCATGTTTGATAAACCGAATAAAAATAGTATGTAGATGTTCATGTACAGGTCCTGTATTAGACTTATAGAGTTTAATATACTGTGTGCACCTTTAAAGTGAAAATTACCACATACTGAATTCATATTTGTTCAATTAATTAATGTTATCTTATATTAAAAGGAATAAAATTAGTATGCAGATGCTAACGGAAAAAATAGTATGCAGATGTTCATGTACAGGTCTTGTATTATACTTATAGAGTTTAATATACTGTGTGTACCTTTAAAGTGAGAATTACCACATAATTCATTCATATTTGTTCAATTAATTAAGGTTATTTTATATTAAAAGGAATAAAATTAGTATGCAGATGCTAATGGATCGTGTATAGCTATGCATGCATACATCTTATTAGATTTTGCTTTCTCATCCATTTGTGACCCATTTTTTTCACCCCTTCTATTTGTTATGCAGAACATGGCATCAGCAATGACCAAGATGGCACACTTACAAATCCCACTTGAAGACGTTGTAAAGGCCACCGACAACTTTCATGATGATAACTCTTAGCCGATTGATATATAGAAACCGTGTATAGTTACGGATTAGATTGTGTATATTATTAATTGCAAATATTATATATTATGTAATTATTATCTTTCCTATTTAGATGGTAGGGTTGTTTTATATTTTCCCATATATAAAGGGTTTTCTGTTTAACGAGACATCATCGAGTTTTGCAAGCCTTCATGGTATCAGAGCTACGGCTCTGAATACCCTACCACTATCTTTTCTTTCTCTTGATGACATACTTTTTCTCCAGTCGTCATACCCTTTCTCTACTGATTTTTCTTTTCGGTTCAGACACCATCTGCTGCCGTAAATTGCTTGCTGCCATCCAAACCCTACAAATTAACCTGCTGTCATCGTAACCCTACCATAACCATGACCAAAACAAACGAAGATCAGAACCCTTGATCATCATCTAAGCAGATAAACCCATCCCTTCATCCCGCCTATTCTGTATCAAACATTCAATCTAAGATCAGAACCTTGGATGGAACAAAGGTCTCATACACATCCTGGGTCAAACTTTTTAAATTCAATGCTATTGCCTACAAGGTTTTGAATCATATTGACAGCTCCAAACACCCGGTATCTACAGATCCTGAATACGATACCTGGAAAGAACTGGATGCCCTTGTCTCCTAGTGGATTTACAGTACCCTCTCCGATGACCTGCTCACCAGGGTACTCGACATGGATGCCACTGCTAGAGATATTTGGTTGAAGCTTGAGAAAATTTTCCTCAGCAACAAACAACAAACAGGCGAAAGCTGGAGCACTAGAAACCCGGTTTGTCAATTTAACCCTTGCAGCCTGCTCTTCGGTTGATGACTATTGCCAACAACTAAAGGAATTAGCAAATCAATTGGCTGATGTTGATAAGCCCACCATAGATTAAAGGTTAGTTTTACAACTAGTTCGTGGCCTTTCACCAGAATTCGATACCACTGCTCAACTTATTCATTCACAAAACGCTGACTAGGATCTTGCGAGAACTATGTTGCAGCATGAGGTATCTATTAATAATCGAGGTTTTATCGATGTTTTGTCGCTTTATCGCTAATCACATCGCAATCGCATTCGCAACTCAAATCATGCGTTCTGGATATTGTTTTACGTGTGTGTGCTATTTATGTGTTACTTGTGCAGGTTTAATTGTGTTATATTTTGTGTGGTGATTAATCGAAAAACAATCGCAATTCTATCGCAACGCAATCGAATCGCAAACACTAAACGCAAGTTAATTAGGATGATTGTATGATAGATACATCGAGTATCGGATAAGTTATTTGTAATTAATGTTTAATACTATCGCATCGCATACTCACTTAAACGCACCGCAACGCCCAACCAACGAATCAAAACGTCAAAACGCAACTCGTCGGAGCCACTCGATCGAGTGACCACTCGATCGGATGGCCATCCGATCGGATTGCCATCTGATTGGATTACCAACCGATTGGAGTGTCATCCGATCGAGGTGCATCCTATCCGACACTTGTGCCCTTTCCTCTTTTCGCAACCTATAAATACCTCTCCTGTCACATCACTTGATGTGACAGCTTCCCCATTCGACCAGCCGCATTCCAAGCCTTCTTTCTCTCGATTTCTCGCGATTCTTGTAGGTTTTCAACTTAAATCTTGTACTTCTTTGATCTACACACACTACTTTATTTTTTCACCTTTGAATATCAACTTTTAACTGTGAAATCAGTGGATTTGAGGTGTTCTAGGGTGATGTCATCATGGAGTTCTTATGAACTTCAAGTTTTGGCCTCATTCCACCAAGAACAACTCAGATATGAAGGATTTCCACATGATTAAACAAGATTCTTGCATAGATCTAAACATTTCCTTGGTTAAAAGGATTGAAAGATGGTTTTCTAACTTTCTTTCAACTCTTTTTACACTCAATGCACTCAAAACAGATAGAAACGGAGCTCTCTCAGATCTTCTACTCATTTCTTAGTGAAGGATCGACATGAGATCTGGTTTCTATCAACGAGACAACCGATTTTGGGTTAAACATGAACAACCGTCACGACCAGTTAACTGATCGGACTAGGGTGATTCCTGTTCGATCGGATGACTTGGGTCTGGTGGAGTTCCCGTTGCTTAGCACGCTGTCAAACCGTCTCGATCAACTGCAAGAACTTTTCAAACTTAACAATTTTTCAAGTTAGCAACACGATCAGATCGCACTTGAGGTTCAACACTTAACAATTTTCAACATGTTCAATGCATAGTCAGTCCTAACGGATTGCCATCCGATCAGTAGACCATCCGATCGATTGACAATCCTGCTGTGAACTTGTTCTCCAAGGGAATGTCACGCCGAACGGATCGCCATCCGATCGAACTGCCGTTCGATTGAACGACCTGAACGGTAGAGATACTTCTCTATTTTCAAAATGCTACAACGAAAACTTCAAAGCCATCATACACAGACACATCCTTACCAAACAAAATGTCAATCCGACCGTATGGCCATCCGATAGGATGACCATCCGAACAGATTGACATCCGATCGAATGACCATCCGATCGGATTGCCATCCGATCGGATTGCCATCCGATCGGATTACCATCCGACACTTGATCACTTTACACCATTTAACGCGCCGTTATTTCGCTTATGTTATCGTTAACTGTTCAGGCTTTCTTTAAGCGATCCCTTCAATCCAACACAGATCGTGTTTAGCTACCATCATCAGTGTGTATACTCGATCCCTTTTTTCTTTACGCACTTTTGGGTGTTACATACGTTACTTATTCAATTCACAATCGACACACAACGCAAACACTATTTGTACGCTGACCGTTATTGCATGTTACGTGTTATTCGAAGAATGCTTGTATGTTATGTTAACACAGTGATTTTTTCCTGACACCTTAGCAACGATAGTACTATAGTTTGGACTCAGCACTTGTCATGGACATGGGTTGTTAAGGGCTTTACTTCACGTGTCCCAGTAGGGATATGTGTTGCGCATTCTACAACTCGCAGTCCCGTCTGTGCATATTTCTCTGTCGATAACCTACTTGCCTTCACTTTGTACATGTTACATGCTGGTTATGCGTAAACGATTTCGAACCCTATTATACTATTAAACTTGTATGCTCACCTTTACACTATGTGTATTGACTCTATTTTAACGTATGTGACAAGTGTTTGAGATGCTAGGATGTTGCTTGCTTTCATGGAATCGAGTAGGAGAGTCTAGAAACAAAGACAATTTATTTACTTAAATCTGAGTTATCGGAACAATGTTTTGTTTGGAGAATATCTATGTCTGTAATAATTTGATTGCTTGATAGGTTATGGTATGGGACGTAATATTAACTATCCGGTAATTTAGTTGTTATAGAATTTCTCTTGACAATCTGTTTCGCTCAGTGCCGCGCCCCGATGTTTCCGTCATCGGTTGGGGTGTGACATTTATTTCCCGCCATGTCACCTTTGATGAGACCGTTTTCTCCTATACAATACCCAACTCACCCACCTCCTATTCCTTCCTGGACAACGCTTCTCCCCCAGGGTTTACTTTTTCACCACAGCCCTCACCAATCCCCAAACCTTCACTACACTCCACTTCTCCATTCCCGAAACATTATACGTGACGAAACCGGCCCTCTACCACAGCAGCTACGGACCATATTCATGTTGTTCCAGCAGGTCCTCAGCAGCCACCGGCTGCCACATCAGCTCTGGTTCAACCACCAGCCGCCCCACCCCCAGCTTATGCCCACACCCAAGCTACTATGACAACCTCCTCAGCCCAGCAAAACCCTCCTCCTTAATCCACTAACACCCACCCAACGACAACCCGTTCCAAAACCCAACATACTCTTCTTTCCAGCACCATATCTCATGTGCCTACCTCGTACAACAAAGCCTTTGCTGACCCTCATTGGCTCCGTGCCATGCATACCGAGTTTAGTGCATTACAAGAAAATGATACATGGGATTTAGTCCCTCGTCCGATTGACAGACCAGTTATACGTTGTATGTGGTTGTTCTGACATAAGTTTAAATCGGGCGGGTCTTTGGAAAGATATAAAGTGCGCTTGGTGGTCAATGGTAAATCGCAGATGGTTGGGATTGATTGTGATGATACCTTCTGCCCGGTTGTTAAACCGGCTACTATACGTACCGTCATATCGGTAGCAGTTTCTCATTCATGGCCTATACATCAACTGGATGTCAAGAATGCGTTTTTACATGGCCACTTGAACGAAACTGTATATATGCATCAACCGCCCGGATTTGTGGACCGTCCTTTTCCTAATTTTGTGTGCAGGTTGAAGAAATCACTATACGGTCTTAAACTAGCACCACGTGCTTGGTACACTCAGTTTGCAAACTACATCTTATCACACAGTTTTCAAAGCAGTGTTTGTGATAATTCTTTATTCATCTACACTCAGGGCACTCAAACAACTTATTTATTACTTTATGTGGATGCCATTGTTCTTACTGCGTCATCTGATGCTCCGCTGCAAAACATCATCAATATGCTCTCAGAAGAGTTCGCCATGACTGATCTCGGCCAGTTACATCATTTTCTGGGAATCAAGGTCACAAAGAATTCCACAGGTTTGTTTCTAGATCAGTCTCAATATGCAAAAGATATAATTTCTCGAGCATCTATGTCTTCTTGCAAATTGTACTGTACTACCATTGTGGACCATAATGCCAAACTTAGTTCCACAGACGGACCTCTTTTTCATGATCCTACTTTATATCGCAGCCTCGCTGGTGCCCTGCAATACCTCACTCATCCAAATATTTCCTATGGCATACAACAGGTTTGCTTGTTTATGCATGAGCCACATGAGCCTCACTTTACCTTTTTTAAACGCATTCTACAATATTTACAGGGGACGATTGATTATGGCATTCGTATTATTCGGTCCAACATTAATTCTTTGGTCGTTTACTCTGATGCTGATTGGGGTGGGTGCCCCGATTCTAGAAGATCAACTAGTGGGTATTGTGTTTTCCTTGGTGATAATCTGATCTCCTGGACTTCAGAACGTCAGCTGACTATATCCAGATCAAGTGCAGAGGCAGAATATCGAGGCGTAGCTAATGCAGTTGCCGAAGCTACTTGGGTTCGAAATTTGCTCTTGGAATTGAACCTTCCTCTTCGTCAAACTTCTGTGATTTATTGCGATAATGTTTCGGCCATTTACTTATCAGGTAACCCGGTTCAACGTCAGCAAACCAAACATATCGAGATTGATATCCATTTTGTTCGGGAGAAAGTTCGCATAGGTCACATACGGGTCCTTCATGTGCCTTCATCGCTGCAGTATGCTAACATTTTCACCAAGGGTCTTCCTCGACAATTGTTCGGGTCTTTCGGATCCAGCTTGAGCGTTTGCCCTGCTCCCGCTCAAACTGCGGGGGAGTCTTAGCCGATTGATATATAGAAACCGTATATAGTTACACCCTGCTCCCGCTCAAACTGCGGGGGAGTCTTAGCCGATTGATATATAGAAACCGTATATAGTTACGGATTAGATTGTGTATATTATTAATTGCAAATGTTATGTAATTATTATCTTTCCTATTTAGATGGTAGGGTTGTTTTGTATTTTCCCTATATAAAGGGTTTTCTGTTTAATGAGACATCATCGAGTTTCCAAACCTTCAATAACATTATCGGGCATGGTGCATTTTGTACCGCATATAAAGGATGACTCTTGTGGTCCGGAAGGTTAATTGCTGCAAAGAGGTTTGACTTCAAGCATGCGGAAGGAGACCTCGAGTTCTTGATGAAGATTTCAATGCTTTCTGATCTCAAGCATACAAATATAGTGTCTTTTGTTACGAGAAAGATGAGAAAATCATTGTGACTACGTATGAGGACAATGGAAGTCTCAGACACTATCTACACGACCCGAACCTCACATGGATGCAAAGATTAAAGATATGTACACGTTTTGGTCATGCATTGAGTTACCTCCATTATGAGGAAGAATGTGATTATACTATTATACATTGTAACATCAATAGCGACACTATTATATTAGACGAGAACTGCGTAGCCAAGTTATCCGGCTTTGAACTTTCTATCAAACAAGTTGTATACTATAAGGACCAGGTCTACCTTTGTGAACAAATTGGCCAAATGGGTTATATGGACCCAGCAATATAATTGAAAAGACGGGAGGTGTGACCCACAAGTCAGACGTCTACTCATTTGGTGTTGTTTTATTCGAAATATTGTATGGGAGGAACGCATTTTTTGAGAACGAGGCTAATAGGTTTCTGGCTCCATTGGCCAAGTATCATTATGAAAACAGAACACTAGAGGATGTAATCCATCCTGATCTATGGAATCAATGTTCCCACAATTGCTTGTCAGATACTCAAAAGCAGCATATTCCTGCTTAAATGATGAGGGAGCACACCGTCCAGATATGCAATATATTGTCGCAAAACTTGAGGAAGCACTGGAACTCCAGCTGCGACATGATAACTTGGTAAGACATTTTTTTTATTTTTAGTATTGCTTTTTTTATTTTTCTCTTTTTGTCTATTACTATATATTTTGTTGATTTAATTAGCTTAATTCGGAGAAACACCAGTTTTTGAAAAAAAAAAAAAAAACCAACATATATCATTTGTTAATATAAAATAATATTATTAGTTACATTTAAAGTTTGTCTTTAATTACAATTTACAATTCGTTTTAAATTACTGTATGGGTTTACAAAATAAAAGTTATGCATTTGGCATCGATGATACATATGAATACCATTTACCAACCACCACAACTAACCACCATGCCATGTCTACTAAGATTGCTTAGGATCAAGTTGAGCCGAACCATCTTTAGCTATAGTTGGGGCTCCAAGTTAGACGAGCCCATTCGCATATTTTTGAAGTTTTGAAAATTGAACCATCTTTAGCTAGTTGGGGCTCCAAGTTAGACGAGCCCATTCGCATATTTTTGAAGTTTTGAAAATTTTGTATTTATTGAACATATGAATAGGTATAACAACAAAATATAATATTTCTTGCACATATATATATACATAACATCAAAAAGGGTGAGTCTTTTTTGGCCTGATAGGATTTAAAAGCCTCCAGGACCAAAGATTCATAGTGAACAAAACATACCTAAATTTAGACCAGATATCTTCTATATATAGGGCACAGACCATCAGAACGTTTGAGTTGGTGGTTGACAATTAGATGTTATACCTGTCGACAGTTGGACATTTATACAAGTGGAAAGTGCTCATTAGTAACTCAAAACTGCTGACGACTAGTTACCATTGACTAGTAGTAGGCCTGTTAAAGTTACATGTAACCGTATACCCGACTGGCCAGAATCATGAACGGGTATATCAGGTTGGGTACCACGGGTTTTAGGTTGGCGTGCTTCCGAAAATCCGTTAAACAGATATAATTCGTTTCAGTCATTGGATGTAAAAAAAAACAGAATCAGGTTAACCCAAAACCCGAATTAGACATAGTTTAACGAGGTCCGACATTTTCTAGGGTGTTTGGCGCCTATTCCATAACTACCAAATTCATTTGATTATCATAACTCTTTATAATTGTTTTGATTGCATATAGCATGCATTTACAAGAATGAATGTGACATTTTAATATGCAAAACTCAAGCATCACAGTAAGTGGATAGAAACATGTTTTTGTTTTTAAGGCATGGACGAAATGGAGGTGAAACTTAATACCGGAAACCCAACCCATGCAGTGGCCAAGCCCCCCCCCCCCCCCCCCCCCCCCCCCCCGATCCTGAACCCATGTAACCCAATAACTGAATACCTGAAACCCGAGTAACCCCAATTGCAAATTTACAGTTAGGGTAGGCTATAAGTTAGACATTTAAACAACAAAATCCAGAATAACACCAACCGATCTAGCTGAAACCTGATTAACATATCCGATCAATACCCCTAATTAGTTGTATCATACTATGAATAATCTGTTTCCTTGTAATTTTCTATAGATCATGCAAATCAAAAGCAACTTTCAGTAGTATTCAAATACTACTGATAGTATTTCCACGAACCCCACCTGCAGCGTTGCTACCGAACTCTACTATGGGGGCTCTGCCCCTTGTATCCGTGGGTCATTGGTAATGAAATAAGACCAACCACGCAGGGGCGGACCAGGGGGACCCCTTAAAAAAAAAATTTAGTGTATTTGGGTCCGCCACTGCAGCCACGAGACACCTCCTAACTTTTATCAACATTTGTTCATATCCATTTGATTTTATGTAAATCCAACAACTGTACCTGGCTAAGCTGGATGTCAGCGGATCTGCCATTTAAAAAAAAAGTAGAAAGCAAATGTGACTAGACCTAGAAAAAGCATCGCTGCTGTTGGTGCACTTGTGTCTGCACTTTGTCTGTATTTCGTCATGATACAAAACGATGTCTTTAATGTAAGGTTGATGTAAGTTTGACCAAGTCAACCATCCTCCTGGTTTGACTTGACCAAACAGTTAGAAAAATGTTGTAAGCTGGTTGTGTCGAAGGATGTGTAATCGAAGGATTGTTTTATATCCTTCGATGATGAGCTCGAAAGATAGTCCACGAAGGATAGACCACGAAGGATATCATCCTTCGTGGTGTATGTGATCTTTCGATGGGCTTTCTGGTCGACAGATGATCTTTCGATCAATCTGTCTGATCCTTCGACCAGACCTGCTGTGTCGGGTATAAATACCCAAGTGTTGTGTTCTTTTCAGAGTGAGTTGGTGGGTAGACACAAGTGAGAAGAGAGCACACACACGAGAGAACTTTGAGAGTTTGCAGAATACATCTGTAAACATTGGACTTGTAACCGAACCTTTCATACGCATTAATACAAGTGGTGTTAATCGTTGAATGTTGTGTGTTGTGATTGTGCTTGTTCTCGTATAAAGTCTCGGTTGCATGCTAGCTTGGATTCCGCACTCGCTAGTGTGTTTGATCTAACAAGGATAAGGTTTTATCTCATCCTCGAGAGGGACCTACAAGTGGTATCAGAGCCTTGGCTCTTTTCCTTGTTAAAACTGAGAGTTTTCGGACTGTTTTTCGGGTTTAAAAGGTTCACTATTTTCTGGAAAAACTTGTTGTTTTTGCTTGGTGTTTTGTTAAAAACCTTGTTATTCTTCATGTTTACATGTTAGTTGTTGGTTTTTGTTAAACATTTTAGCAAAATCGTGTGTTTGGAGATTTTCGGTTCACCGAAATTCTTGTTTTTCTGGGTAGTGTTCTTGATATTTTACACTTTTGATCTTAAAAATTTTAAACTTCAAAGTGTTTGTGCATTGAAAAGAGTAAACTGATTAAAATATTGGGATCATTACCTGTTTGGTGAAACCTGCATGTTCAGAAGATATGGTCTGAACATACTTTCTGCCGAAAGTTTTCACCAACCCATCAACTTTTCACCAACCTGTCACATTTGTCAACCGTGTCAGAGCTGTTCGAAAGATATCCTTCGAAGTCGAAAGATTATCTTTCGATCAAAGGAGGTTCGACAGATACCCATCCTTCGAACATCTTTCGAAGTCAGTGAGTTATCTTTCGAGCCAAGGAATCTTTTCGAAGGATATA
The DNA here is from genome assembly GCA_030545235.1 of Helianthus tuberosus. Taxonomy (NCBI): domain Eukaryota; kingdom Viridiplantae; phylum Streptophyta; class Magnoliopsida; order Asterales; family Asteraceae; genus Helianthus; species Helianthus tuberosus. Next base: position 216,665,548 of record CM060411.1, on the reverse strand, counting down.
TTGTTCGAGCTACTGTTACATTTCGAAAGATAAGGATCCTTCGTCTTGGTGAATCTTTCGAAGTCATTGTTCGAAATTCAACAGTGATCTTTCGAACACTGTTGATCCTTCGAACAAGTGTCTATCTTTCGATCCTTATCTGTTTAAGTTTAACAGTTTGTGTTTTTCAGGTCTTTCGATCAAGGATCTTTCGACTGGTGGTTATCATTTGAAATTAACATAGTTTGTGAAAATTAAATTTTTGAACAGAAAACTTGTTTTCATTTTTAAATCAATTTTCACTTAATATATTAATTTTTATAAAATGGGAACAAACGGTCAGTGGGATCCAACCGCGTGGACTCTAACATCTTCACAATCATCAGCTACGCAATCATCAGCTACGCAATCTGCGTCAGATTTCAACAAAGCATGGATGCAGGCTATTGCCCCACCTCAAGCTGCTATGATAACTGCAAATCAATGGGCATTGGTCACAAATCAAAGCAACAGCATTCAATCTATGATGCAGAACGACAGTGAAACTGGTACAAGCACAAAACCGCCAAAGCTAAATCACATCAATGATTGGGGATGGTGGAAAGAAAGGCTGAGAACTTATGTTCAGGGGCAAGGTCAAGATCTATGGATGTGCTTCTTCACCGCATTTGACCATGATTTGGAAGTTGCAGGATCTAATCCAGAAACTTACAGCACCATGTCTGATGATGATAAGAAGAAATTTGAGTTAGAAAAGAAAGCATTCATGATTCTCACACAAGCTCTTCACAAAGACATTTACCACCAGTTTGTTTACTGCACGACTACTAAAAGCTTGTGGGATATGCTCACGTTACGTTGTGAAGGAAATGCTCAATCTAGAAAGATCAAGCAAGAATTACTGAAGAAAGAATTTGAAGGTTTCACGTGTATGGAGAATGAGACTTTGGCAGAGTTATCTACAAGGTTCCATCACTTGTTGAGCGAGATGTTTGGTTTTAGAGTCACTGCCACTCCACAAGAAATGGTGAAGAGATTCGCTGATAGCTTACCAGCAAAGTGGAGCAGTTATCTTGAAATTCTCAAAGAAAATGGTGTTCTAGATACAATCAACGTTTATGAGTTGATTCAAAAACTGGAGAACAAGGATGTAGAAGAAAAGCTTAAGGCAAAACGAACACTAACTCCTCAAAATCCAGAGATGTACTTTGGGATTGCAGGAGGTATCAGTGGAGAAAGACCAGCCTCCCAACATGCGAAGCTTCAAACAGCCTTCATCTCTAACACCGGACCTTCAACAACAGATCAGTTTGATCCTTCAGCCTACACGATGTTTTCTAGACCGAATGTGCAACCGACAGCTCAGCAGCAACAACCGCAACAGCAAGGGTTTTATGGAAGCTCTTCAAACTTTCAAGCCACTTCCAATCCTAACACAGTCAGATTAGACACTTCCAACTTCTCCAAAGTCAGTGTCGAAGTAGCCAAGGAGCATATGGAGATGTTGAATACCTTGGTTAGTGCTTATAGTGGATTAGTCGCAGGTCAGATTGGGAATATCAATCTAACCAATGAAGATTATCAGCAAGTGGATAGAGAAGAGTTTGAAATGATGGATATCAAATGGGCTCTTGCTAGTGCAATTCGAAGAGCAAAGGAGTTTATGGAAAGGACAGGAAGAACCAACTTGGAAAGCAAGAAAGACACCAAGTATGGGTTCGACAAGCAAGCTGTAACGTGCTTTAACTGTGGTGAGCGGGGTCATTTCAAAAGGGAATGCACAAGACCAGCTCAGCATGGAAACCAAAATCCTTTCAGAAATCAAGGCAACCAGCAGAACCAGAACAGGAACAATGTTCGTACGATGATACCTGTCAACAACCAAAGCCAAGCAGGGCCATCAAATGCTAACCGGGGGCTGGTGGTTCAAATAGATGAGGGTTGTGATTGGTCGCTTCAGCTTGGAGAAGGAGGAAATGGTGGAACAGCATGTTTTGCTGAAGTCGTAAGGGATTTAAAGCACGCCAGTGGCGGAGAATCTTCCGCCAATGGTGGTGACTCGTCTGAGGATGAAGACTCTTCTGGTTATAGTGGAGGCTCAGATGAAGAATCCTTCACCTCAGGGAATGATCATGTGGATCAAGCTGCTTACTCTTCGTCTTCTCTCCATTCAGCCTTTATGGCTAATGTCGACAGTCCATCAGGTCAGGTATGTGTCGATGAACCCACTGTAGCTAGTTGTGATAACTGTGATAGTTTAAATGCTAAATGTGCTGATTTAGAAGCAAACATGTCTGAGTTGCAAGGCAAACATGATGCTTTACAAGCTAGTTTGTTTGACTTGCAAGACAAACATGTTTCATTTAATGATGAGTGGTGTGAATTGCAAAGCAAACACGAGGCTTTGCAAGAGAAATATGATGTCACACACAAACACAATCAAGAATTGATTGTAGATCTTGCTAAAGCGACTGAAGCTAACTTGTTTTTAACCAGAAATGAAAAAGAATTTAAAGCAACAATTGCGTCATTAAGACATGATGTTTCAGAATTACAAAAGGCTGTTTTGCGAAAACAACATGCTAACAACAGTCTTATTGACACAATTGAAAAGCAAATGGTAGAGTTGGCAACAGCCCGGTGTGAATGTGAAACAATTAAGCAGAAATTGGAAAGCTATTCCAATTCCCGCTTTGTATTGGATCACATCATTGATGTTCAAGAGAGAAAGAAAAAGGGGGATAAACCATGTATTGGATTCAAATCATGTCCTCCCCCAATGAATCACAATTACTCCAAACTGCCTGATGACGAGGATGTGCCCCGTTTTGAACCTACTGTGCCACTCGGTCTAGATGACTTTGCAGCAGGCCTCGGGTTCACAACTGGTACATCATCCTCGGGTCAATCTGAATCTGAATCTGAGAATGAGACAGATTCATCGTGTGTTAAGGAACAGAGTCCTCCTATTGTTGAGGATGCTGATTCTTCAGATGATGAATCTGAAGAAATTGCGAAACAACAGTCTAACTCGGTTACAACAGATATTCCAATCGAGAATCACATCCTGTGTGATCCACCAGTGAAACCGAGTAAGACTGAAATGTCAAAATCAATGGAGTCCCTTGTGTCTAGTAGTGAAGAGAATAACTTGTTGTACACGCTCAAAGGAGATAGCAAAATCTACTCTAACAAAGATTTTCCAATTAAAAATGTAAATCAAGATTTAATTGAGCAAATTTTTGAAGGATGCACTGATAAGTTTTTGGGGAACAAAAGTGGCAAAGTTACCGTCACTCAATGTGATCCAATTCTGTGTGAACAAATTAGAAAACAATACGGAAACCAAAAACTACAAGTTGAGCGAAAACAACAAGTCAATTCCGGAAAAGGTAAGGCACAGGGAAAGAAGGCTCAGAACAAGAATGTTCAAGCACCTAAAGTTCAACAGTCTAAGGCTACTCAACCTAAGGCTGCACAACCTAAGGTTCAACAACGAAAGGTGCAAAACAAAAGAGCTCCTGTTAAGAAAATAGAACAGAAAATGAACTTTGTTGGGTCCACGGGTTCAGACAAACTTGAAACATTTCAGGATAAATCTAACCTTGAGTTTATAAAACAAGTTAGAATTTTAAAACGAAATGATCAGAATAATTACACCCAACACACCAACGCATGTGATTTAGGTCCAAGCACGTCTAGATCACAAAGTTCATTGTCTGGTTCTTCGTCTGATCATCAACATGTTTCTCCGAGGTTTGTAGAGCGGAGAATGTGTTTTGAGTGTGGCACAATTGGGCATATTGTAAGATACTGCCCATACCTGCAAAAGTTGAAGACAAAAACAAGTGCTCCCCAAGAAACCAATTACCAAAAACGATCATTTTCCCCGAAACAAGACCCACGTGTCTTGAAAGAAAGGGAAAAGAAGTTAAAGCAAAAGAATCAAAAAGTGATCGAAAAGGCTTTAAACACAGAAACTGCTAAAAGGAAACCAAATTTGTCACAACCGTTAAAACCGGAGATTTCTAAATCTGTAAATAATACACAATCCGGTAAACAAAAGGAAATTTGGAAACCTAAAACTGGCAAAGTTTCAGGGGGAGCCACTCAAATTCCGGGTTATCGGGAAATCGAAGTCACAATCTTCGATCATGCCGGAAGACCCAAGTCCACAAAGGCTTGGGTCCCACTCTCCAACTAATTTCTGAATGAGTGTGTAGGATATTCCAGGAGGAACTTTCGATAGTCGTAAGATTGTTGATAGTGGAGCATCCTTGCACGAAATAGGCAACAGAAGTAATTGCTGCCTTTGATGGAGAGAAAAAGGAAGGGAAAAAGAAATGTCTGATGAAAGACATTGGAAGCTTCGACAAAATGAAATTCATACCAACGTTTTATTGTTAAAAGCTTTGATCGGGTCCCCGGGATAGATTCAAATCAAAATGTACGCACCTGCAGCATGTCTGAAGTTCAACAATCTACAAGATGAACGTGCAGTGTACATTTCTTGGTGGTGTGATTGAAGAAAATGTGTTTGTTGAACAAACCAACCGGGTGTGCGGATGCCTTGGCATGGGTTGAACAACCGCACACTACTTCTGAAAGAGAAAGACAAAAACCTTCGCTGGTGAAATGTGGAAGACCAGCCGGAACCAAAGGTTTTTGATCTTGTTGCTGTGAAGGGATTTCAGTAGCTGCAAAATCGTCTTTGAAATCCACACCGGGTGGATATTCAGGTTGGGAGAGCACTCAGATTCCTTGCAATGCACGATGAAGTTGCAGGATACGGTTTTCAATTTCTAATCTCTCCTATACTTGTTGATATTTAAGCTGCTTTGTGAATTATTTTCTCGTTCAGCACTCTTTGGCCAGACAATGATGTCATGGTCCGCACCGCTTACCGACATGCCAACTGATTTTTCTAAAATTCGCTAAATCATTTCTGATTAAAACTTAATTTTGGTAAACGGCATTGAGGTAAAACATGAGTTAACCGACATCGGGAAATTATTTTTGTAAATACCTTTGTGTTTTAAATTTGTCTTAGTTTATTGATTTTAGGGGGAGTAAATCCAATATTTGAAAATCCAAAAACATCGAAAAATTTCAAAAACTCAAAAACAATAGAAAAACAAAAATGAGTTTCCTGGCGAGAAAAAGGGAAAATGATAGTACATCAGTGGTCTGTCTAAACCTCTTTAAACCTTAAATGAAAAACGATAAGCAGCTCTATATAAGATGTATCGGTAGGCTCACAATCATTTTAAAGTGTGCAGGGTGATATAAACTTAAATCTGACTGAAGACTGGGTGGGAACCATTCATTGGCATATGGTCTTGGTACCGAAATTTCGTTTGAGAGATTGCCGAGGTTCTGAGATATTCGGTCTTTATGCTGCTTATCATCTGGGTATCATGGTTGTATCTTTTACCGAAAAATAACGGGGACGCAAGTCTAGATCTTCCATGATACCATACATACGTGTACATACTGCATTCGACCTCAATAAGTGATCAACAATCACATGTCCAAACAAATAAGTGATAATATATCACAGATTCTTTGCGGGAGTCAAGTTCGTCTCTCTGCTGTACGAAAGTACTGACCTGTTCACGGACTTGCTCCTGTGCCCTTCATGCATATGAAAATCAAGTTCCTCATCAATAAGTGATTATATCACATAGGGCTTGTTTTCAAATCAAAATAAGTGAGAATCTCACATCATATACGGTCAAACAGATGATAATCGGTATACTCACCGGTAAGATGAATCCTCGTGCATACCTTGATACGGGAATGTGTCGTGATGTGGATGAACACCGGTCGGTAAGTATAAATCATACCTTAACGTATCCCCTCGCCATGATTACATCTGATAAGTTGAGCTTATGTGGACAACAATACCGATAATTATTATAGGATGCTTATCTTAATGTTAACTAAAAGAATAAAAAGAGCGTTTTGGCATGACCGTACACTGATATGATTCTCTTACCCTCGAAACTCGCAAAAAGAATGTCTGTAAATATTTATTTAATGTTTCCTGTTTATGCATCTTTGTATATATTTATTTATTGCTTTCCGTCTTTACATTTGAAAAACAAAAAAAAAACAAAAAAAAAAATGAATGAAAATTTCAAAAAGATTTTAGGTGTGTTTTAATTTAAACTTTATAAAATCCAAAAAGATTTATTCTTCTAATTTATTTTTATTTTTGATTGACCGATGATGGAACTCGAGTCTATCCTACCCAAAATCCTGATCGTAAGCTGGAAAACAATTGCATCTTCATAAACAGTCGAAGTTAACGAGTTTTGAAAGTTAAAGGATTAAAATGAATATTTTTTCTAAACTTTCAAACTGCTGTCGGTTGGTGTTTGATTGAGATTTGATCTCATATGTGTTGTTAGTTTAAATGTTAACTATATTCCAAACGGTTGTTCTCATTATGCGTTTAGCTTTCTTGCATGTGCAGATGCTAAAGGCGAGGAGAACATGTTCGATGAAAAGCTTTGGAATAAAGACACGAAGTGGAGGCACTCAAAGGATAAAATGATCGAGTTGCCGCTGTCCCTTCATCAACACCACAAGAAGAATTGACAAGTCAAAAGATTCACGAGCATGACTCAATGGAGAGTTCAATCTAAGGGGGAGTTTATTGACACACTACCTAAGTTAAATGGGGAGTTTGTTGATACACTTTCTACTTGTGACGCGTGAAGACTTTGAAGATCCTCCGACATGAAAGTCTCAGAAGACGAACCATCACGAGTAGCGTCCAAGGGGGAGTTTGTTGATACACTTTGTGTGGACGCGACTCGGCTCGGTTCGACTCGGCCTTGAAGACTTGAAGACACGAAGATCGAGACAAAGCTACAGCCAAGGGGGAGTTTGTTGGTGCACTTGTGTCTGCACTTTGTCTGTATTTCGTCATGATACAAAACGATGTCTTTAATGTAAGGTTGATGTAAGTTTGACCAAGTCAACCATCCTCCTGGTTTGACTTGACCAAACAGTTAGAAAAATGTTGTAAGCTGGTTGTGTCGAAGGATGTGTAATCGAAGGATTGTTTTATATCCTTCGATGATGAGCTCGAAAGATAGTCCACGAAGGATAGACCACGAAGGATATCATCCTTCGTGGTGTATGTGATCTTTCGATGGGCTTTCTGGTCGACAGATGATCTTTCGATCAATCTGTCTGATCCTTCGACCAGACCTGCTGTGTCGGGTATAAATACCCAAGTGTTGTGTTCTTTTCAGAGTGAGTTGGTGGGTAGACACAAGTGAGAAGAGAGCACACACACGAGAGAACTTTGAGAGTTTGCAGAATACATCTGTAAACATTGGACTTGTAACCGAACCTTTCATACGCATTAATACAAGTGGTGTTAATCGTTGAATGTTGTGTGTTGTGATTGTGCTTGTTCTCGTATAAAGTCTCGGTTGCATGCTAGCTTGGATTCCGCACTCGCTAGTGTGTTTGATCTAACAAGGATAAGGTTTTATCTCATCCTCGAGAGGGACCTACAGCTGCAGATTTGAACCAGAAACTATGGAAAAAAAACAAGCAAAGACAATCATAGAAGTAGCTACCGGGCCATAGTTTCTGATGTGTTTATTTTGTAAACAGGCGACACATTATTAACAACACAATGTCTTCTTAATTTCTGTTTAATTTTGTTCTAATTTTTCTAGCTAGTACAAGTTGTAACACTCTTTTGCCCTTGTCACATATTTGCAGGAAATGAACTTTGAACACCTAAAGATTCGGCTCAGTGATATAAAATTGGCCACAGATAATTTTTCTCAGACATACATCATTGGGTCTACCGGATACCATACTTTGTATAGAGTAGAACTCGACCATTTTGGTGAAGGATAGCCTTCCCATGTAGATGGAAAGAGTATAGGCAAACTATCCAAGAGACAAAACACTGTAGTCATAAAACGCTTGCTTCCTATAGATGACGAACAAGAAATAGAAAGGTATTTTACAGAAATTGAAACGCTTACCGGAAATCACTAATCTCTACAGATCCTAAAGTACAAGGGTTGAGTAGTATATACTATAAAGTAGTTTAGAAGGTAGTTATGAAGTTCGGGGACCAAAGATGACAAATCAGAAGTTTATAACCGGCTCACTAAATGAAGAGATGTGTCTATTTGGACACATCTCTAGATCGACGGCACAAGGGAAAAGAGAAAGGACGCACCTCTTCGAGTTTCAATCATACCCACAAAATCAAGAGACGCACCTGTTGGCGAGGGGACACGTCTATTCACTCGCATCCATTAGAAACTATAAATAGGGAAAAATTCATTCATTGTAAACCAACTCATTGTATTCAAATTCAAGTTATGAAAGTTTAGTTTTATCACTTACGTTCTAGAGATCAAAGATCATTATGGGCAACAATTGGTATCAGAGCATCAGGCTCTAGGTGCATTGAATCGTAGGGTTTTCGCGACCAGGTTTTATTATTCTTTTCAATTCGCAAGTTAAGGTTTATTTTCGGTTCAAGGGTATCGAACCCGGGGTTAGGAATCTAGTGTTTTGATTTCGGGGATTAGTGCAAATTAGATTGTTCAGTTATTACGCGTTGGGGTTATACGCGGGTTAAAAATTGAAGGTTCTAGAAAGTCAAAGTTTACGAGTACAGGAGTTCATATTGGTGGTCAGAAATTTTTTGAAACAAGAAAAAATAAAGTTTGTTAAAAGGTGAAGATTGTTCGGTCAGAAATTATGTCAGGAACAACCGGACCAACTCCACAGATAGTAATTCAAAAGGAGGGAAGTTCTCTTTCCCAATTCCAGTGTCCAATTTTGAAGCCAACAAACTATATGGTTTGGGCAATTCGCATCAAAACGATTTTGGAAGCGAATGGACTTTGGGAGACGATTGAGCCGGCAGAAAATACACAAACGGATGGTAAGAAAGATAAGGCGGCAATTGCTTATTTGTTCCAAGCAATACCGGAAGATGTTGTACTGCAAGTTGCAAATTGCAAGACTACAAAAGAAATTTGGGAAAATTTAAAAACAAGACACGTTGGCATTGATCGGGTACAAAAGGCTCGCTGGCATATACTAATGTTAGAATTTGGGTTAATGCAAATGAAAGAAGATGACACTGTGGACTCTTTCTCCGTAAAGATAAACAGTGTTGTTACACGGACAAGTGAATTAGGGACAACACTGAGTCAACCGACTCTGGTACGCAAACTCCTAAATGTCGTGCCAGATAAGTTTGCTCAGATTGTCGCCTCCATGGAACAATATTCCGATCTAGAAAAAATGACGCTAGAAGAAGCAGTCGGAATGTTAAAGACTTATTAAGAAAGGCTAAGGTTAAAGAAAGGAAGCCCAGGAGATAGCCAAGATAAATTGATGTTTACACATCATGATAACAACTCAGGCAGAGGAAGACAGTTAGGAAACCGCGGGCGTGGCAGGTTCAACCAACCGCATGGAAACTGGCGAGACAATAAAGACAAGCAAGGAATTAAGAATGAAGGATCTTCTATCGCAACCCCGACCCCGACCCCGACCCCTAACCCAGGAGCGGGAGCCGCGAACAACAGTTGGTGGCATCGGTGTTTATTAATTTGGCAGCGGAAATGAGAACATCAGGATCGTAGTTAGGAAATAAATTCCAGAGTTTCATAACACCAAATTTTTATTATAAACAAATGGGATAAAACCCATGTTTCATTCATAATACATTTATAGGGATAAACCCTAGTTGCTGAAAACATAAACTCTTGTTTAGGTAACTTTTATAGCCACTTTCTTTATGCCTTCAGTGCTCCATAGCTAGCTTCTTATAGCTTTACATTAAGTTACCTGAAACGCGTTTTAAAAAGATTTTATCAGCAAGAAATGCTGGCGAGTGCATCCCAGTTTAATCAAAATAAGCTTTTATAACTTTACAGTATTGAGAGCGATTACAATGTTTATGTCTACCCAATTACTCATTCAGTATTTCTCATGTTGGCAGTTCCATGACTGTGGTCATATTACTATTGGCTAACTCTTTGTCCAATAGTAACGCTTGACTAGTAGTGTATACAAAACCCCACATACCGGCAACAATTGTAGAATACAAACACTCAATCACTGTAAGTATAATTGAAAATATTTGAGATTGTGTAACACAGTTTGGTAGAAAAAGAGAATGACTCACTTTGTAGACTTATGTATTTCTACAGCTTCCTGTTGATTTTCCTGATTATTTTCTATTAAAAACATACAATGCACACATGTTAGTAAGATAACCCAAATCACATTAGCCATACAACATGAGACAGAACTGTTGGTGCATATTCGGTGCCAACAGCTTAATAGTTTGATTATTTAGTCTTTGGATATTTTGTAATGGGCTTAGCATATTGGTTAGTGAGTTTATTGTTGTAATGGGCTTGGAAAATGGCCTAGCCCAGTAGGAAGCCCAGTTCACAGACATGTGGTATATAAACATGTTTTGTGATTAGGGTTTGTAGCACTAAGAGAATTCTAGAGAGAGAGAGAAAGGTGTAGAGAGAGAGAGACGTTTTTTAGAGAGGCAAGATCACAGAGAGTTGCTGTGAGGTTGTGCGTGTCTTGAATTGATTGTAAAACTGATCGGTTGGATAATCAATAGAAGACCGATTAATTGTGAATTCTGTTTTCTACTAGTTTCTGCGCAAATCTGATCAAGAGGATTCCGCACTCTAGGTTAGATATACGATTATATGAAAGATCCATAGGATTAAGGCACCTACAAGAACCCCAGCGAACTTAGTCAGGTAGAGCCTCGACATGTGTTACGGGGCCCTAGATCAATCGGGTAGGGTAACAAATTAGTGATCGGGGTTAAAATACTTATAACGGGGCAGAGTTTCGTGTTTTAGGGGTATAATATCGAGCTATTATTTTTGCACTATAAGGACAGAGAGAAAGAAAATGAATGAACGATTGTGAAAGGCAGTCTGAAGCACAATTTATAGTGAATTCATGCCTCTCTCATGCCCCGCGACCCCCTGCCCCCGATCCTCTCGCGCCCCGCGAGGTCACGAGCCTAGTCCCAACACATGTTGTGCCACGTGGCACAAGGGGTGTCTGTCAAGAAAGAGCATGTCGCGCCCCGCGACACACCCCCTTGACCCTGTCGCGGCCCGCGAGCGGCAATAAAACATTATTTTATTTGTTGTTTTTATGAAATTAGGGTTAAACGGTTTTAGTTACGAGTATACGGGGTATTATAAGGCGTTTTCGAGGGTTGTTATATCCTCCCCACCTTGATTTAAATCTCATCCTCAAGATTCAGTGGAATAGGTATGGATACTTTCGTTGCATTTCTGACTCGAGTTCCCATGTGTATTCTGGTCCTCTCTTTGAATCCCATTTTACTTTGACCAGAACTAATCTCTTGTGCTTGAGATTCTTGATCTTTCTATCTTCAATCTGAAGTGGTTTCTCTACAAACTTAAGCTTTTCATTTACCTTTATGTCCTGAAGAGGTATTACTAATGATTCGTCTGCTAAGCATTTCTTGAGGTTACATACATGAAATACATCATGTATTCCTGCCATTTCTTCTAGCAATTGTAGCTGATAAGCTACTGGTCCTATTCTTTTGATAATTTCAAAAGGTCCAACATACCTTGGGCTTAGCTTTCCTCTTTTAACGAATCTGACCACTCCTTTCCAAGGAGAAACTTTTAATAGTACCTTCTCTCCAACTTGAAATTCCAAAGGTTTTCGTCTGTTATCTGCATGACTCTTTTGACGATCTCGTGCTGCTTTTAGTCTTTCCTTGACTTGAATAATTTTGTCAGTTGTTTCTTGTACTATCTCTGGTCCAGATATTTGCTTTTCTCCAATCTCTACCCAACAGAGTGGAGTTCGGCATTTTCGTCCATAAAGTGCTTCAAACGGTGCAGCATTGATGCTGGTATGATAGCTGTTGTTGTAAGAAAATTCTAAGAGAGGTAAATTATCATCCCAATTTCCTCCAAATCAATTACACAAGCTCTAAGCATATCTTCCATTGTCTGAATTGTCCTTTCGCTTTGTCCGTCCGTTTGAGGATGATAAGTTGTGCTTAGATTTAATCTGGTTCCCATTGCTTTTTGGAAACTTGTCCAAAAATGAGAAGTAAAACGGCTGTCTCTGTCAGACATAATAGATAAAGGAATTCCATGTAATGAAACTATTTCATTTACATATAACTTGGCTAACTTTTCCATACTGAAGGTTTCCTTCATAGGTAAGAAATGAGCAGATTTGGTCAATCTGTCTACAATCACCCAGATTGTATTATTACCTTTTTGCGTCTTGGGTAATTTGGTAACAAAGTCCATTGTTATTAACTCTCATTTCCAGATGGGCATCTCTAATTGATGTGGTAATCCTGAAGGTTTCTGATGTTCAGCTTTAACCTGGGAATATGTTAAACATTTAGCAACATAATTTGCTATATCCGTTTTCATTCTTATCCACCAGAAATTCTTTCTTACATCTTGATACATCTTATCACTACCGGGATGCATCATATACTTAGACTTATGGGCTTCTTCTAGAATTTAGTTTCATAGGTTTCCTTGTATAGGTATCCAGATCCTTTTCTTATGGAATCTCCAAATTCCATCTGCTTCTTTTTCTAATTCCTTAGTCATTCATTTTAAACCTTCAGCATTGTCCTTGATTGCTATTTCCTGTATCTTTCTAATTTGCTCATTTAAATCTATCTGCAGATTTAGTCTGGGAGAGCGTACTCGTTTTGGCTTTTCATGATATTTTCGACTTAAGGCATCAGCTACATAGCTTTTCCTGCATGATACTGGATATCACAATTATAATCACTAAGAATTTCCATCCATCGTCTTTGCCTCATATTTAATTCCTTTTGTCCGAAGACATATCTTAAACTCTAATGATCTGTGAAGACAACAAACTTACTACTATAAAGATAGTGTCTCCAAATCTTAAAGGCAAAAATTATGGCTCCTAACTCTAGATCATGGGTTGTATAATTCTCTTCATGTTTCTTAAGCTGTCTAGAGGCATAAGCTATAACCTTTTGACGTTGCATCAATACACATCCGAATCCTAACTTAGATGCGTCACAATAGACTACAAATTCTTCATTTCCTTTAAGCAACGTGAGTATGGGTGCGTTGGTTAACCTTTGTTTCAAAATCCTAAATGCTTCCTCTTGTTTTGGTCCCCATTCAAGCTTAACCGATTTGCAAGTTAGTTTGGTTAATGGAATGGCTATTCTAGAGAAATCTTGAATAAAACTTCTATAATATCCTGCCAGTACCAGAAAACTTCTTACTTCCGTAGGTGACTCAGGGACTTTCCATTTGGTAATTGCCTCGATCTTTATGGGATCCACATGGATTCCTTCATAATTAACCAAATGTCCAAGGAATTGTAATTCTTGCAACCAAATTTCGCATTTTGAGAATTTAGCATAAAGCTTTTCTTTTCTCAACAATGTCAGAAGTGTATGTAAATGCTCTGCATGTTCCGCTTTACTCTTAGAGTAAATTAGAATATCATCTATAAAGACAATTATGAACTTATCTAGGTATGGTTTACATATCCTGTTCATCATGTCCATAAATGCGGCTGGGGCATTGGTTAAACAAAATGGCATGACTGTAAATTCATAATGACTGTACCTTGTTCTGAAAGCAGTTTTAGGAATGTCCTCTTCCTGTACTTTTAATTGATGATATCCTAAGCGTAAATCGATCTAAGAAAAGAATCGAGCTTATTGAAGTTGATCGATCAGGTCATCGATTCTTGGTAGTGGGTACCGATTTTTAATCATAACCTTATTCAGTTCTCGGTAATCAATGCACATACGCATCGATCCATCCTTCTTCTTGACAAATAACACCGGTGCTACCCATGGCGATGAACTAGGCTGTATAAAACCTTTTTCAAGTAGTTCGTCCAACTGTTTCTTCAGTTCCTGCATCTCCATCGGTGCTAGTCGATATGGTGCTTTGGCAATCAGTGCCGTTCCTGGTATTAGGTGAATTCTAAATTCAACCACTCGATTTGGCAGTAATCCAGGTAATTCTTCTGGAAAAACTTCTGAGAATTTAGATATTACGAGAATATCTTTTAATTCTTTTCCTTTAGTTAATGATTATTGAAATCATATACACCATTCCTCATTTCCTTGCATAACTTGCAGCTTTCATCACAGAGATGAATTTTGTTGACCTGGTTGGCTTCTCTCCTTTAATTGTGATCTTTTCACCATTTGGTGTACTTACTTGCAGAGGACTTTTGATCACATAAAATACTGGCATGATTGGCTACCAACCAATCAATTCCTAACACGACATCGAATCCGGCTCGTTTTTTTTTTTTTTGGAAAAAGGTTAGCAGTAAAGTTATGGTTTAAAATTTCTATCCTTGCTTCCTGCAGGATTTTACATATCTTGATGGAATCTCCATTTGCCGTCTCCACTAGACAGTCTTGTTGAAGTTTAGTTAATGGTTGATTAACAAGTTTGCAGAAAGAAGTATTGATAAAACTTTGGTTTGCACCAAAGTCAAATAATAGTTGAGTATAAACATCATTAACTAAAAACGTACCGACAATCATATCTGGAATCATCTTGGCTTCTTCAGCTGTGAGAAAGAATGCTCTGGCATTCTTCTTGGGTCCTTCAGTTGCCTTAGCCTTGTTGTTTGACGCTAGAGCTAGTTTCGGACAGTTCGGCTTAATATGACCAGCTTCTCCACAATTGTAGCATATTCTATTGCTAGCTTTCTTCCTATAGTCTTCTTCCTTATGTCCAGATATTTTGTAGAAGTTGAAGTATATCGAGTATCTCCCTGAGTGCTTCCTTTTGCAATACTTGCAGTTGGGTGAAGAGGAAGAACCTGGTCCTTTTCCACACTAGGAATTACCATAACGTAATTCATGGGTAATCTTTTGAGCTAGGTTCTTTTTCTGGTTTTCCTCTTGCGTACGTATCAATTCATCGGTCAGAGTGTTGGCAAGTTCTATTGCCTCTTCTATGGTTTGTGGTCTAGCTGTCTTGACTACATGTCTGATTTCACTGATTAATCCCCAGATGTAACGGGAGATTAATACTGGTTCTGGTGAGGTTAATTTTGGTACTATCCTTGCATAATCAAAGAATATGGTAGTGTATTCCCTGCAATCTACTCCAACCATTCTATGATTTAGGAACTTACTAGCAATCTATTCCTTTTCATGAGGAGGACAGAACTTCCTTTCAACTATCTCTTTAAAATTGGTACATTCCATGTTATAAACCCTGTCACTTCCTCTGGACTGGAGAATAGTATTCCACCACTCTAATGCTGCATTCTTAAAAAGATTAGAAGCAAACATGATCTTATCTTCATTTGCACATTTACTTATTTTTAAGACTGCTTCTGTCTTTTCTATCCAGCGCAAGGCTAAAATGGCTCTTTCATTGCCTGAGAATTCTATGGGTTTACAGGCTAAGAATTCTTTATAAGAACAACCATATGAGATGGTCCTTCTTCTTTTTGGAATTGGAGCTTGGATAAGTGGTCCGTGATTTCCATTCACGCTGTGACTTGGTTTAGTGGGTGCACGTTTACTTCCGATTACCGAATTATTTTTTGCCTTTTTAATAGTGTTGATAATATATGGCATAGCATCTATGATTCCTGGGCTACTATGTGTTCGATAGCACTTTTATCCACTTGGTTTCCGTTATTATTGTTATTCTGGATTTCCTAATTTACTTCGTTTGACATCTAAATTGTAAACATTTATCAGGTATTAATATCACATAACAAAATTTAATACAAACAAACACTCAAGCAGATTGAACAAAAAACGTCGATCATTGCGACTTACTCTTTTTCATATATCTATATATGCATCTATTACAAACTACAACTGGAAATTTAAACACTAGTAATTATGCATCGATATATATATACATACATATATATATATATATAGGTGATATATATTAATTTATATCTATTTTAATTGATTTTTTTTCAAAGTATCAAAATACACACATATATGTGTATATATATATATATATTAGGTGTTGGCTTTTCTAGTACTGTATTTCACGCTCATCATATTTCCAGACGATTTTTTCTCCTATTTGGCGAATCCGATTTCCCTCCTTAACTAACTCTTCACCATACTGGCGAAATTCTTCTACATTCTCTTGATTCATTGGTGGTAGTGGGGTTGGCATTGGTTCAAGGTAACGTGGTATTGGTTCTCCGTAAGGATATGGGTTATTCAATATTTCCATAATTGACCGGTTGTCGTCCCACCACGGGTCATAGTCTAAAGGTTTTGGTGTTGGAATTATAGGTATCTCATTTGGATCAAAGGCTGGGATTGGGAGCTGGTTCTCCTGGTTCTGTTCTAGTTCCATGGGTTGGTCAGGAAATAATGGTAGAAGTTGTGGGTCTACTACTTGGTTGATATCAATTCCTCCTTCAACATTTCCAAAATCTACATTTCCAAACATGTGAAAGTCAACTAGTTGTCTATCCAATTCTTCTTCCCATAAGGGTCTAGCTTCCTGGTTTTGGGTATTTCTTTCTCTATTCGCTATCCTTCGTTGTTGGAGTTTTCTCATTCTTTTCCTTCTTTCATAAGTTGCCTTACTAAACCACCCTCATTTCTTAGGGGGAAAAGGTTCTTCGGATTTGGCTTTGAAAACAAAGATATCCTCAGAATCAGCGGTGTATCCTGGGGTTGGCTGGGAAGTTCCTTCATTCTTTGGAGAATGAGGTAATTGACGGTAGGCGTCAGAAGTACTGTAAACTAGAAAATTGTCAAAATAATAATGTAATAATATGTATATTTACACAGAATAACACATAAGTTATTTCCTAACACAATTGATTAAAATTTAGGTATTAAGAGAACACCTAAATGGCTTAAACCAGTGGCTCTGATACCACATTCTATCGCAACCCCCGACACCTACCCCGGGAGCGGTAGCCGCGAATAACAGCTGGTGGTATCGATGTTTATTAATTTGGCAGCGGAAATGAGAACATCAGGATCGTAGTTAGGAAATAAATTTCAGAGTTTCAAAACACCAAATTTTTATAATAAACAAATGGGATAAAACCCATGTTTCATTCATAATACATTTATAGGGATAAACCCTAGTTGCTGAAAACAAAACTCTTATTTAGGTAACTTTTATAGCCACTTTTTTTAAGCCTTCAATGCTCCATAGCTGGCTTCTTATAGCTTCACATTAAGTTACCTGAAACACGTTTTAAAAAGATTTTATCAGCAAGAAATACTTACGAGTGCATCCCAGTTTAATCAAAATAAGCTTTTATAACTTTACAGTATTGAGAGCGATTACAATGTTTATGTCTACCCAATTACTCATTCAGTATTTGTCATGTTGGCAGTTCCATGACTGTGGTCATATTACTATTGGCTAACTCTTTGTCCAATAGTAATGCTTGACTAGCAGTGTATACAAAACCCCACATACCGGCAGCAATTGTAGAATACAAAGACTCAATCACTGTAAGTATAGAACGTTCTGCTATATTGCTTCAAAAACTCTAGAACTTGATGGGGTAAAAATATACACCATTGTTCATACTAACAGGCGATACAAAGATAATAATGAATTCGAGGTAATTTGACTTATTATATGGTTGTATTACATATGCTCAATATAATTATCAACGTTACGTTTTTGACAGTTATACCATATACACATGTGATGCAGGTCAGTTTTGATACACGCGATTAATCGGTTTCATGTTCGTGTATGGGTTTTACGCGTCTTGGCTATTTCTGTAGGCATGCTTTTTGCGTGTATAGATACAACCAGGTTGATGAAATTCCCGTTCAGTATCAACCTGGTAGATGGAAATAAGACATACTGCCAAGGAGGGGTTTTAGCATATCAAACAGGTATTCTGCTGATACGGATGAAGAATCTGTAATCCGGAATGAGATTTTCGATTTGGTCATTGAGTGCACCGATCGTTTAGGGCGTAATATTGTTAAACTTTTTGAGTTGTCCAGGGAAATTAAAGAAATTAGGAATCGTGTGTTTCATGAATTCCCAACCGAACCGGCGTGTAACAAAACATCAGCTGTGATCAGCGACCTTCTTAAACAGCCTGAAGATATGGAAGTCTCAATAAATCCGCCACAAGGCATCCGAAACAAAGGGTGTGGTACCAACCATCGACTCATTGGTCCCGGGGAAAAGGCTGTTGTTAACAGTGCTAAAACTACTAGGTTGTGTGGAAAATGCAAGAAATACGTTAATGATCATGACTCACGTAATTGTGAAAAAGTTCGGGCTGCCAAAGAAGCCGCAGCGGCTGCTGCTAAAGCTGGTAATACTGTTGTTACAGAAGATTCATGTCATGTTGGTGTCGTTGATGCGTGTAATGGTGATACATCTGTTGGCCCATCATCTCGCGTTTGTACTCGGCCACTAGAAGATCCACTAGAAGATCCACCATATGTTCGTCCGACCCACTTGATAAGTGATTTGGTTTAGACAATATGAACATTGAGACTTATTTTACACAATAAGCACTGTGACTCTTATTTCCACATGTGCATCGTATAAATTTCGTGGGTTTCTTTTTAATATTACACATGCATCATGTTGTGATGATATGTTTTATGGATTGTGCTACATATTTCAAATTGATTTTATGTTACATATGCAAACATGGTGTTACGTAGTTTGATGTGTTATATTCAGTATGATATTATACTACTTGTATGCACTACTTGTTTTATGTTAACATCGAATTTTACTTTATATTACACATCTGAGGGATTTGTTCACAACCATGTTATATGGATGTTTTATATGATCTTGATATTATTATTACAAATGCAATGATTCGGAACAATCCAAGTTATATGGACAGCTAATAATATCGTTGAATGTTAATTATTAATTTATTTTTTGAGTAAACTGCCTTTTTGGTCCCTGAGGTTTAGTCACTTTTGCCACTTTAGTCCAAAACTCAAACCTTTTAAATGTGGGTCCCTGTGGTTTCACTTTTATTGCCATTTTGGTCCAAAAATGAAATCAACTGATATTGGGCTAATAAAATCCTGTTATTTTGTCCTTTTTCTCAGGGGCAAAATGGCTAAATATCAGCTGATTTCATTAATTTAATTAATAATGTGTTATAATAAAATTATATTGACCATTTTACCCCTGAGGAAAAGGACAAAATAACAGGATTTTATTAGCCAAATATCAGCTGATTTCATTTTTAGACTAAAATGGCAATAAAAGTGAAACCATAGGGACCCATATTTAAAAAGTTTGATTTTTGGACTAAAGTGGCAAAAGTGACCAAACCTTAGGGACCAAAATGGCAGTTTACTCTTTTTTTTTTTTACAATTATGTAGTTGTATTTCATATGTGAGGTATAATGTTACAGTAAACTTATGATACATTCGGGTTTTTTTTTACAATTATGTAGTTGTATTTGACATGTGATGTATAATGTTACAGTAAAGTTATGATAAACTCGTTTTATATTCGTATGACCTTGTTTGCTAAAATATTACAAATATAAAATGAGTGTGTAACATTACACATGTGAAATGCATACAGTTATCAAAACTAATAAACCTTTATATTCAACATAGATGCTAGAATTCAAAATGCATAAAGCATAGTATGTCTTACACAATCATGTTATACTAATAATATTGTATCAATCATAACACCTAAAGATTGTATCAATACACGATAATAGTCAAAAGCAATAGCGAAATGATAGTGTTTCACATGTGTGTTCGATTTTCCATTTATCCTTTATCTGTTACACCGTCCAATTCAATCTGTTTGGTTGTATTCGCTTCATTTCTTGCATCCTCTATAACCTTATGTTTGAACACGTTTGCATCAGAAAGCAGAATTCTTGCACAATATTTCATCCTGAGGTTATTTATCTGGTTTTGTTACATTGATTCCCTGTTATTGAATCCACATTCAAAAGGTTTGTTCTTTCCATAGTAAAACTCCATATGCCACATGACGAAAATCCCACAATCAGTGAAGTTGTCTCTTGGTGCCCAACCAATCTCTTTCTTTGGTAGTGTTTCACTTGATAATGCTTGTGCAATCGGGTGTTTGACACTATGCATATAAGCACATACGATATGTTTCTGCCAATAATAAACTATTTGTTAGGTGATATCAACATCCACATTCAAATAATGCATATGTGTATAACTATTTATTGTCATGTCAATATAGTTAATAACTTACAATTTCGTTTGGTGTGCCCTTTGACGTGAAGCTGTTACCGTCTTTCATCGATACCCAAGTAAATTTTGGATGCATGTTGTCCATCACTTCAATGGAAGGCTCCCTCAAGTCAAAGCATACCAGATAATAGTGGTGACTTTCCAGTACGGGAATCATAATTACATCATACGATTTCAGATCAAGTCTGTCGGCCTTACGTTCAAGCATTATTAACAGGTTCTTTTTAAATGCTGTTGTCCTTGCATCCACGGTATGCCTTTTGTTTACCATCCATCCGTTCTGTTTTTATTAAAAAATCACATTTGAATTTATATATTTAACGGTAATGTTAAATATTAATTTATCATATAATACTTACAATTGTTGATGTGTAACAAAACAAACGTTTAGGTCGATCTTTATTTTTTAAATCTTCTTTATAATTCAAAATGCCCGCCCAACAATCTATAGCACATGTGTATAGCTGTTTGCCTGGCATAAAGTATGCCAACAAAAACGCTCTTGTTTCTAGTCCGTATGTAGTTGCGAAAATATCTTTCCTGTATCCATACGTTCACATCATTTACACATGTGAATCACAATAATAGTTTCCAAACTTCATAATGCATAAAGGTAATAAAACTTACAAAAACAGTCTTTCGATTTCTTTCTTTTCTGCTTCTATTTTTGCTGCTTTCAGCTCCTTTTCCATTTGTTTTTTTTCTGCTTTTGCCTCTTCTTCCGACATTGCTCTTGTTTTCTTTTTATTGCATTTTTTTCTTGAGTTGTTTGCCGTTTTTCTCCATCATTTTTGTCATGCGCGATTGCCAACATATACGACCATACCATTTGTTCGTCATCATTCGGTTTTTCATTGATGTCAACCTGCTGATTAATATATGCGTTTTGTTGATGCTCAGCAGATTTTGAGTTTACTTCACCAGATATGCTCCCAGACTCTTGTGAACTGATGCCAAGATCAAAGTTTGGTACTGAGTTGTCACGTTCTGTTTTCTTTTGCACATGTTCAACTTTGTTCATTTTTGCAATGAGTTCTCCAAGATTCTCTTCAAAAAACTGTGTCCATCCAGATTGAGTTACATGTTCATCGATATCCATCATTTCTTTGTATATTGTTTTGTACTTTGGTATGCAGTTTTGTATCTCAGGTATGTCCGGAAAGGCCAAACATGCATCACACAATGATTTTTCTAATATTTTTTATCCCTCGTGATGCGATCGAATAGAGTGTCCAGTTTTGCAACATGTCCCTGTTGATATTACATGATAAGTATGTAACACACGTTCGGAGTATATACATACATATATATATATATATATATATATATAATACAGGATTCCATAAATGTATATAATACCGTCAAATCAGGTGGATTATTCAGATCCTCGTAAAGCGTTATCTCGTTTAAATTGTTTTCTGTGACATGTTCAGATGTGTCACTTTTTGGATAAACATATTGATCTCTTAACTCGCCCATGCCAAAACCTCCATTTTTCAACTCGATTTTCTCCCTCGTTTGCAACTTTTCAATTATCCAGAATTCAAGCGGGCTCATCTGTCGATCAACATTTATTAGAGGGACACTCGTTTGATCAACGTACAACAGTTGTTCACATGTGTGACATAAAACATTCAGAACATATTTAACAGTTAATACATATGTGAACTACATGTGTGAAGTACAAATGCATATACAACACATGTGAATTACAAACACATTTTATATTACATGTGAACTACAAACACAATTTACATCACATGTGAATTACAAACACACTTTCTAGTACATGTTCAATACAACACGATATATATCACATGTGTAATACATGTCATATTACACATGTGAAATTGGATTAATAGTTGCATGCGAGCGTATATAAAACATGTAATACGTACCGTTAGGATCGTTAACGCGCCCGTGAAGAAACAATTGTTGTCACACCTTCTCCATTTTTTTTTTTGCATTTCTTAACCGAATTGAAGATGTACGTGCACCAATCAACATATTTCAGGTTTATTTCATCCGTCATATGGTGTAGGAAATTAAGATCAGACTTTCCTTGGTTTTGAATTTCAACGAACGTGCTCATGAATAATACCAAAAAATTCAGTTTGAACATTATTCAATCATTATCGCCGTTTTCTTCTATGTTTTTTGATATGTCTGAAGGTGTAACGTAACTTCCCTTGTACAAGTTTCTCCAATCCTTTGTAATCCCAACAAAATTTTTCTTATATTTGAATGTCTCCAAATTTATACCATTGTTTCGTATCCCAAGAAGGTTGTGGATTGCATCCCCATCAACCTTAATTTTAACACATCCTACATTGATCTCCATATTATCCGTGTCAAGATTGTCAACTACGTAATGGCCCAACCTTCCGGGTATGCCTTCGTTTTGGATTGATAGAAGTCTACCAAAACCTAGGTTTCTAACAGCTTCTTTCTGTTTCTTTGTCATACCCTTTATCGCTATACTCAGTTGTCTTTGAGATACACGTGTTCGTATCGAACACCAACTACTACCATTCATAGCCTTCCTTTTTACCCTTAGGTGTACTTTTTTGCGTCTTTGTGTTCTTCGTCAGTTTTTTTCGAGTGTATCGACTTCCTTGGCCTGAGTTTTACGATAATAGCACCTTCATTTTCTGGTTTATCATTTTTAACATTGGGTGCATTAGAACGTTTTCTTGTCTTTTTGGCTTTAATATGCACACCTGCAAAACATTAGACGTGTGCAATACATATTCATAACACATTATAATATTATATTAAATGGTGCACATGTGCAGTGCATGTAACACATTATAATGTTATCTTAATAGTGCATATGTGCAGTGAATGCACATTTAATCATATATATTTAATACAACACGTACAAATATATAACGGTACGAATCAGAAGCAAATCGTGAACAAACTACACAAATATAACACATGTGCAATTAATTATATGTAACCGTGTTATTATCATTTAACAACTCCCGTATTATGTACAATACATATGTGAACCCTAAACACATTTGTAACAAATGTGAATTGCAGACTGTATAACTGTATTACCATATGACAGGTTATGTATCAATTATGCTACACGCGTGAACCGTATACATAAGTATAACACATGTGTATTACAATACATATAACAATATCGTTGACATTTACAACACATGTGAACAACATACGCAAAATATAACACATGTGCAATGATTTACATATAACCATGTGATTGTTTAATAATTTCAGTATCATTTACATTACACATGTGAACCCCAAACACGTTTATAACACATGTGCATTGTAATACTAATCGTATTATAATATGATAGTTTCCGTTTCATTTATGTTACGCACGTGAATTGAATACACCAGTATAACACATGTGTATTACACTATGTGCAATTATATATTTGACACTTATACTACGCATGTGGACAGAAATATGCAAATACAATACACATGTAATGAATTACATATAACTGTGGTATCATCAGTTAACAATTTCCATATATAATAACATGTTATGCATCTACTCACACGTATATACAATACAATACATTTATATAACAGGTTAGTATATACGTCATTATCATATATTATACTAGTAGTGCACGTGTGCAGTACATATAAACTTAATCACATGTATTGCGTATTAGTTACATACCTGTAACAGTATTGTCCGTGTCAGATGCTTTCGGCCTTTTCCTTTTACATGCCAAAGTTTGTTTCATATTATTGTCTGTTTTATAAACAAAATAATAATAATAATAATAATAATAAATAATAAATAAATAAATTAGAATACACGATGTAGATGTGTATATACATGTGTGTGCATTAGAACGTTATGTAATGTTTCCAAGCGAACATCCTTTTGTTGTTATATATTATAACTTACCAAATTCTTCGTCGTTCACAACGTTACTTTTAATGTATTGAACTTTATCGTTCTCGTTGTTGTTTACAACTTTATTTTCTTTGTTATGGCCGTCATCATTGCTCTTGTTGTTGTACATGTCCTTAATTCCACTATTTTGAACTTCAACTTTTTTCTTGTTGTTCGATTTATATACAAATCTGACTTTTTTGCAAACTGCGAATGTTGAATGTCGTATTAAAAAAATAATTAATAACAATAATTACTGAATAAATGAATAAACAAATAATTAAATAAATAATAATAGCAGTAATATTAAGAATAGTAGTGTTTTTTTAACAGTACCAGGTTTTGCTTATTTAGTTTCGATATTATTGGTGCTTTCATCCTTGTTGAGGTTCACCATTCTTTTTTTTTTCTTGTTGTAGCTGCTAAATGGAATCCTTGGTGCTTTCATCTTGTTGTAGCAAAACGTGAACAAACTACACAAATATAACACATGTGCAATTAAATATGTAACCGTGTTATTAATGTTTAACAACTCCTGTACTATGTACAATACACATGTGAACCCTAAACACATTTGTAACACATGTGAATTGCATATGACAGGTTACGTATCAATTATGCTACACACGTGAACCGTATATATAAGTATAACACATGTGTATAACAATACATATATCAATATCGTTGGCATTTACAACACATGTGTAACACCCCAATCGCGTAATACACAACAACACGTGGCGGAAACATTGGGGAGTCACGTTACAAATTATTTCACAACACATGGTACATAAAGTTTTGTTTTATTGAGTTAATTGTTTACATTGTCTTGTAGAATGTAAATAATATACAACAATTGTCTTGTAGGTTTTAAAGTCACTAAGGCCCAAGTCCGCCCTATGTGAAGCATGCTCAAAATCAAACATAAGCTCCTGAAACATATGTGAAAATAGGCATGTCAGCATAAAAATGCCTGTGAGTAACATAGGTTTTGTGATGAAGATTCATGGCTTTGATTGTTAAAAGAAAAGTTTAACTAAAAGTAGCCATGAATTATTATAAAAGTGTTTTCTTTTATGAAATCATATGAAAATCAAATGATTTAAAAGAAGTAATGCAAGGTTAACTTAATAACCAAAATATGTTATGCCTTGTATAAAACGTGTCATGTCCTGTATAAAAATGTCATGTCTTGTATAAACAGTGTCATGTCCTGTATAAAAATATGTCATGTATAAAACAATGTCATGTGTCAAACAATGTCTTGTGTAAACCAAATTGTCATGTATAAACCAATGTCCTGTATGGTAAGCAAAAAGGTCTTTGCTTAAACCATAGGAAATATTGTCTTGTATAACCAAAATGTCTTGTATAAAATAATGTTTTTATAACAACCCTCCTAAAACACCCATAACGCTCTTAATATACCCCGAATACTCGTAAACGGCCCTAAATAACGTTAATTTCATTAAAAAATCAAATAAAACAAATAATACCCGTCACTCGCAGGCCGCGACCTAGATCCTGAAGCGAGTCGCGGGGCGCGAGGCCCCTATGGTGGTCGGACTCTCCGCTTGCGCCACGTGTCAACATGTGGCAGGTCTATAGTGTTGAGTCGCCAAGGCTAGGCCCTAGCCTATGCCTCTCGCGGGCCGAGAGACTGATGGAGTGGTGGGTCGCGGGGCGCAAGCCTCCCCCGATCCAGCCTATAGAAGGGGCCGAAGGCCTCAGTTGTTCGACGTTCATAATTTTCTTTCTCTCTCAAGACATATAGTGCAATATTAACGGGAATAATACCCCCTAAAACATGAAGCTCTGCCTCGTTGTAAGTATTATAACCCCCGATCACGTATTTGTTACCCTACCCGATTGATCTAGGGCTCCGTAATGCATGTCAAGGCTCTGTCTGACTCAGTTCTGTAGGATCGTGTTTCGACCCGAATGAGTCGTTCAAAAGAGCTCTTGTACGTTTCAGAGGTGGAAACTAAGAAACGGACATGAAAACAGCTTGAAATACACTCTAAACCTCTTGTATATTCAATTAACAATGTTTACAATCAGAGGAAAAACCGGCAGCACCTCGGTATCACTTGGCTATCTCCGTTACAAATGTGCTCGTTTGAAGAGTATTTATAGGGAGGGTCCTGTCCGTTTGAAGGTGACATGCCACCCTTCAAACGGTCAGCCTCTCAAACAGTCATGCCATGTTCAAACGTTCACCTCTTCAAACGGTTACCAATCAAAAGTCAACTTCAAACGGTCACTAATCTAATTACATAAACTGATTTGTCTTTTTGCAAGCATGATGAAAGATGATGTCATTAGTATGATGTCATCTTCAATAATGATGACATCATCCTTGTTCCGAACCGCAACGCAATCCAGACTCAATATAAGACGAAGTCGACAGATGTATGCACTAACAGACCCCCTCAGATGTTGACGAGTCTTAAGTGTCGAGTCTTCTCAATCTTCAGTCTTTATCAGTCTTTGGTCTTCCTTCACTCTAACTTTCTCTTGTATTCTTCAGGATCAGCAGCTAGCTCTAGCAATTTCAGACTCTCTTTCTCTAACAGACTCCCCCTCAACTTGTACTGGGATCGTAGTCTGATTTTCACAGGTTCAGGTATCGTAACCTGATTCACCTGCATATTCTCTACCCAAAACATAAGTTTCATAAAAGATAAGGTATAACAAATTTAGAAACTTTACTAATCTCTTGAAGACACAACCCTGAATATATCATTATCAAATATCAAACAAAATGATTTATCATGTCAATTTCTGATGAACCACATGAATATATATCATTTACATTTCAAACATCTTCAAACAAACTTTCCCAAACCTGTTCGTCATGTTCAGCACTCGGAATTTTGAAAATCAGTTTTTCAACATCAGTTGTCTAAAATCTTTTTGAATTTTTCAGAATTTATGCTAAAACGCACCGAAAATCTTTTTGAAATTTTTGATATAACAGAAATGAAATGCAGTAAAGAAATATTTACAAACAATATTTTTGTGAGTTTGCGTAAGAGGATCATATCAGTTTTTGAGACAAATCACCAACACCGTTAAGCTTTAAACATTTTAAGCTCTAAACGATTCACGTTGATTGACGATATTGTTGTCCACATAAACTCAATCTAAAAACTTTCGACAAGCTTACCGATACGTTAAGGTATATAAATTTTGCACTAAATTCTTATGGACCCCACGATCTCAGCATATCCCCTCATCACTGACTCAAGTAATGCCTTTAAACTTTTATCAACTGTGTTTTGTGCGAAAACAAAGCAGAATGTTTAAACATTAACAATCAGGTCGATACTTCCGTATACGCAGAGAAAGTCCAATGTTTAAACAAAATAAGAAAAATAAAACAACTTGAAGTTGTTTAGGCTTTAACCACCAGGTCGATACTTCCGTATACGCAGAGGTGATCCAAAGCTTAAACGAAACACCAAAGAAAATAAAGCAGAACGTTTAGGCAATAACATCCAGTTCGATACTCACGTATACGCAGAGGATGTCCAATGCTTAAACAAAATAAAGAAATAAAACAAGTTTAAATCTTTGCAAAAAGAAATGCACAATCACAGCGACTTTTCAGCAAAGTTATGAAAGTTCACAAACTTAACCAGTTTTATGTCTTTCGATAATCAGCGATTACTGAGTAGGCACACAATCAAGAAGGACAAAACTAAGTACTATGCTTTTGACCATGTTTCCCACTAGAACTAGGCTTTTTCATTTTAGGTTTGTATCGTTATCGCAAATCTACTAGTCTAGCTGAGCCTATCGTCACATCTTTAGTGAGACCATTTATCACATTTTAACTTTCCATTTCTTTAGCATGCTGTGATAGTCCACTGATATACAATCATTTCCTCTTTTATACAACAAAACTCATTTTTGATTTTATCATGTTTTTGGCTTTTTCAAATTTTCAAATGTTTTTGGATTTTCTGAAAATTTTTACTCCCCCTAAAATGCAAACACATTTTAGGAAACTTGAAACAAACTATACAATAAAGTGACAACCGATATCAAATCACTTCAAATCTCCATTCACTTGGCATAAACAATCAGAACTCCCCCTTACAACAAACTATTTTCCCATTGTGATTTCAAAACACTTAAGTTTGTTTTAATCAAATGGTTTTTCCGAAAAATAAGTTTTGTTGATTTTAATAAACCATTTGTAGGTTAGGGGTTCATCACATTGTTCTCCAAAGTATCACTTGTAAGTATGGTCCAATCAAGTTCAACTTAATGACCTTGATTAACCACTTGAAAATGAAAACCTTCTTTCAACCACTTACAGGTTTACTCATCAACCATAACCACTTGTAAATCAACATATAACAATTTAAAAATACCACCTGTACTTTACCAACTGTACCACTTGTAGGATCATTTGCTAAGGAAGATGCCGATACCTGCTCCACTCTTACCAACCTGGGAGCTCCGGCAAGTCAGATATTTAGTTAGGAAAAACTTTCCCCCAAGCCTGACCAGCATTGGGGGATTCTTGAACACACCTGTCCCACCAACATTTTGATTTATAAAAATCTTTTGCAGTTTTAACCTTCCCATCAACCATCTTCCCAAAAATATGCTTTACTTTTCCATTGAAAGCCTTCTCAAAATCAAATTCTCCCTTATCAGCGAAGAATTGATTTAAGATCTCTACCTTTCCCACTTTTTTCATCAAATTTTCCTTTGATAATGGAGGAAAATCCTCATCGTTCACCTCTGCAACGGAATTAACAACCTTTTTCTCAACAGATGACTCCTCTGATTTTATGGAATCAGATTCATTGTCAGAATTACTCTGAGAACTTTTAACAACCCATTTTTGTTTGTTTAAATCGACACTTCTTTTGTAAAAACGTTTTGAACTTTCTCCTTCTTCGGAAGTAGAATTTTCAAACTTTTTAACATTTTTCACAGGTTGTTCTTTCTTATCAACACAAGTCTTTCTCAAAACAAAGTTAGAAGAAACTCCCTGTTTTTTGTAGTTGGACTTAGTACAATTCCAAGCTATATGTCCAACTTCTTGGCATTTAAAACAAGTTCTTCTATCAACTCTTTGAGCAAACTTTCTCACATTCTTTTTTACTTCAGGAAGAAACTCTTGATTCGACTGCTTCCAGAACGGTTTCTTCTGTTCATCCTCTGAACTTCCTACTGAAACAAATTTTGTTTTTGGTTTATAAGTTTTCTGATTTTTATAATTTTCTGAAGAATTGAAACCAAGACCTTTCTTTTTAAGATTACCATTATGGTTTGGTTTCTTTCGATAACCTGAACCATAACCGTAACCTTTTTTCTTGTTCAATCTCTGTTGAACTCTTGAAGTGTACTTTTTAGGTTTTTCAGCAAGATTTAAATCTTTTATTTCAGAAATGTTAATTTCTGTTAG
Organism: Helianthus tuberosus; assembly: GCA_030545235.1. NCBI lineage: Eukaryota > Viridiplantae > Streptophyta > Magnoliopsida > Asterales > Asteraceae > Helianthus > Helianthus tuberosus. Next base: position 216,635,973 of record CM060411.1, on the reverse strand, counting down.
TTTGAAAACCTGTTTGATCATTTCAGTTTTTACACTTCTTATTGGGAATTCCTCATCAGAATATAATTTGTCTGAATCATACAAAGTATAAGCCACTTTGATTGATCCGTCATTCAAATTAGATTTTGATAACAGGAATTCTTTATTGTAAACCCTTTTAACCGGTGAACTCGGACTCTTTTCTGATGAACTCGGACTATCAGACTCAGACTCCGGTTTTGACTCTTCATCCATATCTAACACCTGATCGACCACTTTCTTTAATAACTCGGACTCATGATCAGTGTCAGACGCTGTGAATGTAACATCAATATTGTCTGGTAATTCATCAATGATTTCAGACTTTAACTTGATGTTGATTGCCTTTTTTAGACGCTCCTCGTTAGGATTCCTTAGAGAATAAGTTTCATGGATCGGGGGCGGACATCTGTTATACTTGACACTTGGTTTCTTACCAGTATCAGTATCTTCAATCTTTTTATCCATGAATGCTTCCAGACCTGCAACAGTAGGATAAACACGATCAATCAAATAATCACAAGTAGTATAACTTAACAGTAATCGTTTAATCCTTTCACTTTCGATCTTTTCAAGCTCCAACTCCTTCTTCAGGTTAGCACAGTCTTCGATGTAATCATTTATGACACTCTGCTTTGTCATTAATGTTGCGCTCATTTTCTCCATTGCCTTTTCAATTTCTGTATTTGTCTTTTTCAGACGATGAACTGTGTTGTTGAGCACATCATATGACTCCTTCACATACTTCACATCAGACAGTAAATCTTCTTTAATCTTCTCTAATTCAGCAATCTTCTTATCTTTCTCCTCACAAACTTTGCAAGATTCTGAACATTTCAAACATGATTTTTCAACTTCAACCAATTTTTCTACTATCTTTTCAACTTCAACGACTTTTTCTACCTCGACAAGTTTCTCTACTTCGACCAATTTTTCAACTTCGACTATTTTTTCAACCTCAACAATCTTCTCCACCACTTTCTCCACTTCAACGATTTTCTCTACTACTTTCTCAGTTGCTGGTTCAACATTCGCTTCTCCAGTTTCTGTCTTTGTCTTTTCATCAGCTAGCCTTTTTACTGCTTCCAGCTCTTTCTTCAAGTTTGCAATCTTCTTCTGATACAGTATCTCCATTTTATCTGCAAAAAACAAATTAAAACTAGTAGGATCAATGCCTTTTCTAGCTCTGTTGAGATGTTCTTCATCATCATCGGTATCCACATCACTTCCAAGATCTGGAAAAATCAGGATTCTTTTCTGATTAGTCTCATCTTCATCCTGAATTCTAGCAACAAAGCCTGAATCGGTTGGAATGTATTTATCCCAGCTAAATCCTTCAGCAACAAATTCATCATCTTGATCAATGATACCGAAATAAGCTTTTCTATTTACTTCTTCGATCATTTTCCTTTTGTCATCCACAATTGGTCGAGCATGTGCAGTTTGTGGTTCCTTTTGTTGAGTAATCTGATGAAAAATTGATTTCTAATAATAATTGTTCTTTTCTTGATTCCCTGTTGCTTCTTGATTTTTACACTCCCGTTTGAAGTGTCCCTTTCCTTTGCAACGGAAACAAGTAACTTTCAATTTGTCAAAACCCAGTGGAGAAGTAGCCATTCCTCGAAACTCATCTCTACCAGTAATTTGTTGAAATTTTTCTGCCCGTCTCCAAGCACTAGCTAAACACCACTTCACATCCATTAACTCAAGTTCCTCTGCATCTATTTGGTCATAATCTTCTTTTGTAAGCATCGGGTTTCCAATCTTGCCATCAATCAAACTTTGGTAAGATTCCAACATAGTAACGAGAGATGCCATGTGTTGCTTGGCAATTTCTGGAGACAAATTCTGACCATTTTGAATGTTCAAAGTGACGTTGCACTAAAGGTTTGTTGAGTTTTGTCGTTGAGAACTTGATGTTGTGCTGTTTGGATCAAAACTTGAGAATGATGAAGAATATCCACCACTTTGAGTCACATTACTGCTCTTTGTTCCAGACGAATGGTCAGCACTAAAACCAGTTTGAATCTTTGGACTAGGGCTGGGGGTAGCCTCAAACTTGTTCCCTCGGTAATACAGACTGACATCTTGTTTGGCATTCGGATTCGTCATTATAGCAGTTTTCTGAATATCCAGCTCCTGCTCTTCAATCTTTTGAATGAACTGTGCCAAATTCATACTCTGAGACTTTCTTAAGTGTTTCACAATCATCAAATAAGTTCCCCACTTATAATGTGGTAGTGCTTCAGCAAGTTTATCAACCCATTCCTCATCTTCTTTCTTTATATCCAATCTCTCCATTTCCAAAACAAGATGACAATATCTGTCAATTGTCTGTTTTGTTGTTTCATGATCAAAAGCCACAAACATATCAAAAGATTTCTTCAGTAAAGCGTTTCTATTTTTAATCATATCTGCACTTCCTTTGAACTTTTGAATCAACGCTTCCCAAATAGATTTAGCTGTACCATTATGTTGGAGTAAAACAAAGATATCTTCCTTAATCGCTTATTGAAGAATACTGATCATCATTTTCTCACTTGTAAATTTCAATTTGTCACTCTCTGTATAGTCTTCAATTGCCTTTACAATCCCACGTTCATTCATTAGTTTCTCATAATCTTTCAATAATGAACACCAAGCATCAAACTTATACGCCTGTACCCAGTTCTCAAATCGATTCTGCCATCCTTTAAAGTCTTCAATATACATAAGATTTGACGGCTTTTGATGAGTTCCCATTTCATTTTCACTGTATAAAGTCTCGACAGCAGTAACGGGAGCAACTGGCGTAGCAAACGCGTTGTAGAATTCCTCGTCCATGTCTTCAGTAATTTGATATACTTTGGGAAAACACCTCGTAAAAACACCTGAATGAAAAACAAAAATAACTAATCAGTTTAAAAGAACTGAGAAAATGTGAACGCGTGTAATGGTTGAATTGATCTAGAACTCGTGTTGAAAATTTGCGGACTCGTTCCAATGTTGTTCGGGTTTCAAATCCACAAGCAAACTGGTTGTTGATTGAACCAAGATTTTTTAGAACAAAACAACTATCCAATTGAATCAGGTGATTGGGCCGATCAATATTTACGAATTGATATGATTGGGCCGAGAACTTTAAAGCCCATAACTGTTATAAAGATCAAATGAACTAGATGATTGGACCAATTAATCCACTAAACTGACAACCACAATTGTTTCACATGCAAATCTGAGTAGCCTATTCAATTCTCATGGCAAACAATATCAACTTTTTATAAAAGCTTATCAGAAAACACGTGATATTCTCAATTCAACACATGCAACCGAAAACAATTGGTGCTTTTGTTTTGACTTGGAACTAATGTGACTGACAAAACAAAAGATATCCTCAAATATGATTGGACCTCAAAACTTTAGTCACATGCAACAAAGGTAGACAACAACTTTTTAATCTTTCAATACAAACTTGATTGGGCCGAATCTGATATGAACTTATCTACAACACTTTTACCAACAACTCTGCACACACATACCAATCCCACTTAGCTGACACACTTTTAATTGTTTAATCACAAATTGATGAACTGATAACTCTAGGAACAATGAAAACACATGCAACTACTGATCAACCGATACAACCTGACATCCTCGTTTTACGTATCACACAACACGAAGCACTTTCAAACGATGTTCATGTTACAAACTGTCATGTCAATTTCAAACGGACAACCATGTATTTTCAAACGGTCATGTGCATTTTCAAACGGTAAGGTGCATTTTTCAAACGGTCAGTCCAGTTTCAAACGGTAATGTGCAGATTTCAAACGGTCAGCTAGACTTCGTTCAAACGGACACCAGTTTTCAGTCCATTTATACCATTTTTACTTCGAATTTTAAGCTGAAACTTTCAAGGGTTTGTTTAAACATGATTGCGAGTATAATGTGAAATTTTGAGCCGATTTTAACCGTAAAAAAAATTAATTTTGTGAAAGAAGGTGTAGAAATCAGATTTTCAAGCTGAATATGGCAAGAACTCTTCCTCCTGAGCTCTGATACCACTTGTAGGATCGTGTTTCGACCCGAATGAGTCGTTCAAAAGAGCTCTCGTACGTTTCAGAGGCGGAAACTAAGAAACGGACATGAAAACAGCTTGAAATACACTCTAAACCTCTTGTATATTCAATTAACAATGTTTACAATCAGAGGAAAAACCGGAAGCACCTCGGTATCACTTGGCTATCTCCGTTACAAATGTGATCGTTTGAAGAGTATTTATAGGGAGGGTCCTGTCCGTTTGAAGGTGACATGCCACCCTTCAAACGGTCAGCCTCTCAAACGGTCATGCCATGTTCAAACGTTCACCTCTTCAAACGGTTACCAATCAAAAGTCAACTTCAAACGGTCACTAATCTAATTACATAAACTGATTTGTCTTTTTGCAAGCATGATGAAAGATGATGTCATTAGTATGATGTCATCTTCAATAATGATGACATCATCCTTGTTCCGAACCGCAACGCAATCCAGACTCGATATAAGACGAAGTCGACAGATGTATGCACTAACAAGTTCGTTGGAGTTCTGCCTTGTGTTGTATGGCTAATGTGATTTGGGTTATCTTACTAACACGTGTGCATTGTTTAATTTTTAATAGATAATAACCAGTAAAAGCAACAGGAAGCTATAGTATTATCTAAGTCTACAGAATGAGTCATTCTCCTTTTGTCACATTTTGTGATACCATTATTTCAAAAAGTTTTACAAAACCCAAAATCTTTATCAGTTATAATTACAGTGATTGAGTCTTTATATTCTACAATTGCTACCAGTATTATGGGGTTTGTATAAAGTACTTGATAACTTTCACAATTGGGCACGGGTATCCAATGTGTGGTATGACCATAGTCATAGATCCGTCGAGTGACAAGTACTGAACGAGTAATTGGGTAGATATAGACATTGTAATCGCTTTCAATACTGTAAAGTTATAAAATCTGTTTTGATTAAACTGGGATGCACTTGACAGTATTTCTTGCTGATGAAATCTTTTTAAAACGCGTTTCAGGTAACTTAATGTGAAGCTAATAGAAGCCAGCTGGAAAGCACTGAAGGCTTAAAGAAGTGGATATAAAAGTTACCTAAATAAAAAGGAGATTCTATTTTCAATAATTAGGGTTTATCCCTATAAATGTATTGTAAATGAAACTTGTGTTTTATCCCATTTATTTATAAAAGTTAGTGTTTGAAACTCTGATACTATTTCCTAACTACGGTCCGGATGTCTCATTTCCGCTACCAAATTAATAAACATCGATATCACCGGCTCTGTGTCTCGCGGCGCCCGCTCCCGGGGTAGGGGTCGGGAGCTGCGACAGAAGGTGGTATCAGAGCCAATGCCACTAGTTTAAGCCATTTAGGTGTTACGTTAATACCTAAATTTTAACCAATTGTGTTAGGAAATAATCTATGTGAATATGTATAAATATGTATATTATTATTTTGTGTCATTTAACAATTTGTTAGTTTACAGTATGAGTGAGCAAGGTACATCTGATGCTTACCGTCAATTAGCTAGTTCCCCAAAAGATGAAGGAACCTCATCTCAGCCAACCCTCTCAGGATACTCTGTCGATACTTAGGAAGGAATCATTATCTTTAAGGCACAATCTGAGGAGCCATTCCTTCCTAAAAATAGAGGATGGTTTATTAGGGGAGCACATGAGATGATGAAAAGAATGAAGAAATTAGAACAACAGAGATCAATAGCAAAAGCAAATAGAGAGATGAATACACAAACTCATGAAGCAGTTAATAGGCCATTGTGGGAGGAGGAACTTGATAGGTAATTAGCAGATTTCCATATGCTAGCAACTATAGCAGCAGACCCTAATCTAAACCAAATAGTTGAACCAGAACTTCTACCCTTATTCCCCAACCAACAAATGGAGTTAGAACACAACCAGGAGGACCAATTCCCAGTCCCAACATTCGACCCTAATGAGATCCCAAGAATTCCCGCACCAAATCCCATAGCACAGTATACCGACCTGAACCCTTTTGAGTATGATCCATGGTGGGATGACCACCGGTCATTTCAGGAATTATATCCTTACGAAGAACCAGTGCCAGCCCCACCAATGAGCCGAGAGTATGTTCAGGAACTTCGCTCATATGGCGAAGAGTTAGTGGATGAAGGAAATAGGATCAGTCAGATAAGAGAGAAGCTCGTTTGGAAGTACGACGAGCGAGAGATGCAGTACTAAGACAAGCCAACACCTAGTATAATATATAGATATGTCTGTAATCTTGTATTTTGATAAAAAAATATTAATATAATCAACTAAAATCGATAGACTAAAATACCTATCGATGCATAATTACTAGTGTGTTTAATTTTCAGTTGTAGTATGTAATCGATGCATATATATATATATAGATATAAAAAAAGAGTAAATTCGCAATGTTCGATGTTTTTGATCAGTCTGCTTGTGTGATTGTTTGTATTAAATATTATTCTGTGATATTAATACCTGATAAGTGTTTACAATTCAGATGGACAACGAAGTAAATCAGGAAAACCAGAATAATGATAATAACGGGAACCAAGTGAATAAAAGTGCCATCAAACATATAGTAGCACAAGGAATTATAGATGCTATGCCATATATTATCAAGACTGTTAAAGAAGCGGAAAATAATAATTCTGTTATTGGAAGTAAACGTCAACCTACTGAACTAAGTCACAGTGTGAACGAAAATCACGGACCAGTTATCCAAGCTCTAATCCCAAAAAGAAGAAGAACCATCTCATATGATTGTTCTTATAAAGAATTCTTGGCCTGTAAGCCAATAGAATTCTCAAGAAATGAAGGAGCCATTGCGGCTTTGCGTTGGATAGAAAAGACAGAAGAAGTAATAAAAATAAGTAAATGTGTATGAAGATAAAATCATGTTTGCTTCTAATCTTTTTAAGAATGCAGCCTTAGAGTGGTGGAATACCATTCTCCAATCTAGAGGAAGTGACAGAGTTTATAATATGGAATGGACCAACTTTAAGGAGATAGTTGAAAGGAAATTTTGTCCTTCTTATGAAAAGGAACTAACCTGATTGGAATAAACTACAGGGAGTACACTACCATATCCTTTGAATATGCTAGGATAGTACCAACCTTAGCCTCACCAGAGCCTGTGTTAATCTCCCGTTACATATGGGGATTAATCAGTGAAATCAGACATGTAGTCAAGGCAGCTAGGCCACAAACCATAGAAGAGGCAGTAGAACTAGCTAACACCCTGACTGATGAGTTGGTACGTACACAAGAGGAAAACCAGAGAAAGAACCTAGCCCAAAATGCTTACCCAAGAATTTCGCTACGGTAATTCAAACCATGGAAAAGGTACAGGTTCTTCCTCTGCACCTTACTGCAAGTCTTGTAAAAAGAAGCACTCAGGAAAGTGTGCTGTGTCATGCAACTATTGCAAATTCCCAGGACATAAGGAAGAAGACTGCAGGAAGAAAACTAGCAATAGGCTATGCTATAATTGTGGAGAAGCTGGCCATATCAAACCGAACTGTCCGAAACTAACTCTAGCGATAACAAGCAAAGCTAAGGCAACTAAAGGACCCAAGAAGAATGCCAGAGCATTCGTTCTGACAGCCAAAGAAGCCAAGATGATTCCGGATGTGATTGCCGGTACGTTTTTAGTTAATGATGTTTTTGCTAAAGTGTTATTTGACTCTGGTGTAACCCAAAGTTTTATCAATACTTCTTTCTACAAACTTCTCAACCAACCATTAACTCCACTTCAACAAGACTGTCTGGTGGAGACAGCAAATGGAGATTCCATTAAGATAAGCGAAATCCTGCAGGGAGCAAGGATAGAAATTCTAAACCATAACTTTTCTGCTAACCTTTACCCAATGAATCTAGCCGGATTCGATGTCGTATTAGGAATGGATTGGTTGGTAACCAATCATGCTAGTATTTTATGTGATCAAAAGTCTGTGCAAGTAAGTACACCAAAGGGTGAAATGATCACAATTAAAGGAGACAAGCCAACTAGGTCAACAAAATTCATCTCTGTGATGAAAGCTGCAAGTTGTGCAAGGAAAGGAGGAATAGTATATATGATTTCCATAATCATTAACACTAAAGGAAAAGAATTAATGGATATTCCCGTAGTATCTAAATTCTCCGACTTTTTTCAAGAAAAGTTACCTGGACTACCGCCAGATAGAGAGGTTGAATTTAGGATTCACCTAATACCAGGAATGGCACAAATTGCCAAAGCACCATACCGATTAGCATCGACGGAGATGCAGGAGGTGAAGAAACAGTTGGACGAACTGCTCAGAAAAGGTTTCATACTACCTAGTTCATCGCCATGGGGAGCACCAATGTTATTTGTCAAGAAGAAGGATGGATCGATGCGTATGTGCATTGTTTATCGGGAATTGAACAAGGTTACGATAAAAATCGGTACCCACTACCGAGAATCGATGATCTGTTCGATCAACTTCAAGGAGCTCGATTCTTTTCTAAGATCGACTTACGTTCAGGATATCATCAAATGAAAGTACAGGAAGAGGACATTCCTAAAACTGCTTTCAGAACAAGGTACGGTCATTATGAATTTACAGTCATGCCATTTGGTTTAACCAATGCCCCTGCTGCATTTATGGACGTGATGAACAGGACCTACCTGGATAAATTCATAATTGTCTTCATAGATGATGCTCTAATTTACTCTAGAAGTAAAGAAGATCATGCATAACATTTGCATACACTTCTAACTTTGTTGATAAAGGAAAAGCTTTATGCTAAATTCTCAAAATGCAAATTCTGGTTACAAGAAGTACAATTCCTTGGACATCTGGTCAATCATGAAGGAATTCATGTGGATCCCACAAAGATCGAGGCGATTACCAAATGGAAAGTCCCAGAATCACCAACGGAAGTAAGAAGTTTTCTTGGACTGCCAGAATATTATAGAAGCTTTATACAAGATTTCTCTAGAATAGCCATTCCATTAACCAAACTGACCTGCAAATTAGTTAAGTTTGAATGGGGACCAAAACAGGAGGAAGCCTTTAGGATTTTTAAAGCAAAGGTTAACCAACGCACCCATACTCTCATTACCAGAAAGAACTGAAGAGATTATAGTCTATGGTGACGCGTCTAAGATAGGATATGGATGTGTGTTGATGCAACGTCAAAAGGTTATAGCCTATGCCTCTAGACGACTTAAGAAACATGAAGAGAATTACACAACCCATGATCTAGAGTTAGGAGCCATAATTTTTGCCCTTAAGATTTGGAGACACTATCTTTATGGTAGTAAGTTTGTCGTCTTCACAGATCATAAGAGTCTAAGATATGTTTTTGGGCAAACGGAATTAAATATGAGAAAGAGACATTGGATGGAAATTCTTAGTGACTATGATTGTGATATTCAGTATCATGAGGAAAGGCTAATGTAGTAGCTGATGCTTTAAGTCGAAAGTATCATGAAAAGCCAAAACGAGTACGCTCTCTCATATTAAATCTGCAGATAGATTTAAATGAGCAAATTAGAGAGGTACAGGAAACAACAATCAAGGACGGTGCTGAAAGTTTAAAAGGAATGATTAAGGAATTAGAACAAGGAACAGATGGAATTTGGAGATTCCATAAGAAAAGGATTTGGATACCTAAACAAGGAAACCTACGCCCCAGAAATTTAGAAGAAGCCCATAAGTCTAAGTATACAATACATCCCGGTAGTGATATGTGACACCTGTGTCACTTCAACCATTAAACAAATACCAAACCAATGAAATATTATATTTCATACTTGGTATTTGTATAAATATGTGTATCGTTTGCACATATCAATTCTTGTTCGATTTCGAGCTCTAAATCGCTTTCTGGAAGGTTATACGTGATCTGATGCGTAAATATAACCAGTTTAATGCAACAAACACTTCGGAATAGTGACATAGGCTTAACATACCTTAAATAACCTTTACATAACTTAGAAACAAGTTTTGAAGGGTTTGGTATGCCGAAAACAAGTATATTCGCTCACAGGGACTATTTGCGTCCAACTGCAAAAGTCTGCCGTTTCGTAAGGAAACGTATAGTCCGGAACTTGATCATAAACTAAACATACCATAAATAACCTAAACATAGCTTAGAAATAAGCTTTGAGTGGTTCGGTGTGCGAAAATATGCTTATTTGATCTTACGGGGACTAAAAGTGTCAAAAACGGCGTAAGTTTGCATTTTCGCACCATATCTTACGTTCTGACCACATCTGGACATCCAAAATTTTTGTACACACTAAAATATTTTTATTTTAGTGATCAGAATGTAAAAATACCATTCGTTGCTTAATTTGGATCGTTTTCGCGTCCCTTCGAGTTTCGTCGTAATTTGACGAACAACGTGACCGTACGGCCAAACGAGCCGACATCCGAGAGTTTTTTGAGCACATTTTGAGTCCTCTAAACTTTAATAACCTTGTAGATCATTGAAAATGGCTTAACAGGTGTTAAAAGTGCAAGAAATGGGCTTAATCAAGTGCAGGGACCTAAACTGTCAACATTGAAACTGTTGCTGATCTGTGAGGGCCAGGCGGGCCGCGTAAGGTCTCACCCTACCTTTACGCAGGCCGTGTGATCATGCCAGCGACCAGAAAGTCAGTTTTTGCAAACTGTTGCAACTTCAGGGGCTGTTATGGTAATTCCTTTGTGTGATGGGCAAGTTTAAGTGATCACCAAGGCTTCTAATCATCTCCTAACACATGTATGGTTGAGATCTTTGCTTGTTGGCCACACAAAAACATGGCATGATCTTGTGAACTTGCTACTACTATAAATAGCATGGCCAATTCATTTGTTTTCCACACACTTGATCTAAAATTCTCTAAGTTGGGGTTTTTATAACTTCATACCTGAGAATTTATAAGATCAAGTTCAAGCAAGGACCTTTTGTAAGCATTCCTTCATTCTTTTATTGCTTTCTAGCTTAAAAAGTCAAACAGTGTTTGACTTTCAGTTTGACCAGTCAATGGTCAACGCAAAGTTCGGTTGAACTTTGTAACGTGATTGTAATCACGATGGTTATAATCCTTAGTGATTATACCTACTGATTACCACGTTGACTAGGCGTAGTGACGAGTCGTAGTTTCGGTCAAAATGCGCATTTATGCGTATTTTGCAACCAAACTACTTTAGGGTATCAAAACACTTTGTTTTGATATCAAAACCTGTTTTCTAAATTAGTTAAGCATGTTTTAACATGCTTAGCTCGTCACTTTTAGTTTAGTGCTTGTTTAGAGTCGTAAGTCAAGTGGTCTAAACCACCGCTTAGACTTTCGAACCCGACCCGTTTGGTCGATCATTAGGATCCGACCAAGCATGATTAGTAATCATAGTTGCATAGGGAATAACCTCTAAGGTTATACCTTATGATCACATAGGATTGGTTAGCTATTTGTTAAGTAGTGTACATGCCCATAGGAAATGACCAAAATGCCCTTTTGAAATCTAAAACCCTATTGTGCATATGTGAACATATTTTTGACATCTAATCTGATTTAGTAACATGGTAGGGTATAATTGGGCATGTAAGACTTGACATAACTTATAGATAACCGTCCGACCATAGTTTTTCGCAACCAACGCGTTATAGTAGCTTAAACTACCATAACGGGTCGAAACGGGTCAAGAGCACTTCGGTAGACTTCCAAATCAGAATGATATCTCTATTAAATCATACCATATGAGTTCAAATACTCATTTGATTTATAGAACATCATCCTATCCTATCTCCCGGTTTAGGATCCGATTATTAACATAGTTACCTATACTAGGTGTCTTATTGTTTCAGTGAACCTTGGAGCTTAAATTGGTCTTATTCCCAAGACAAATAAGCAATCTCAACTGAGTACATAGACCCCCTCTTTTTACATGTTTTCAAGGTGATTATGTGAGTACATAGTCCCCCTCTGTTACTGTTTTCAATGTTTTGGGATGAAGCATGTGTACCTATTTGTTATGTTCATGATTTCAAAGTATAATTGATAATACATATTAGTACTTATCTTTTGACAAACTAAATGATTATTTATGGTTTAAACACTAATTTTTCCAAAGATTATAAAATTAATTGTTGAATTGTACTTATTTTATGTTCACCAGACCGATTGGTAGTACGATATAGCACTATAGGATTAGACACCCCATTCCTGTTGTCATGGAATGTCAGAAACCAATATTTTTATCCAAATAGAGATTGCCTTTGTGGTATTTCTATAGTCTCAATTGGTGTAGTTTGATGCACTAAGGTCTGATTGAATTCTTAAATCACATTATTATTGTATATTTGGTTATAATCCCAAAAGTATATTCTGATATACTCTCATATGTGATATTGTACAAAACAACATGTATATTTTGTTAATCACCAAAACATAGTTTAATATGTTATTTTCAAAACCAAAGCATAGTTTAATATGTTATGTATAAAACCAAAGTATATTTTTGATATACTACTGAAAACTAATTTGACGACTAAAGTATATTTAATATACTATCTGTTTAATTATTTTGGAACTAAAATATATTTTAATATATTACTTATGTGACTTTCTTAAAACCAAAGTATACTTTATATATATACTATAAACCCTTTTATCAAAATATTGTTTTACAAACAATTTATTTTATTCAAACACATTTTTCTTATTTATGCATTATTCTGTTATATTATCCGATTTCTTATAAATTTTAAAACGATTTATAAAAGAAAATATTTTTAAGGTTCTTGACTATTTTTTATTAAACATATTTTCCTTAAACTTACAAGTTATGAATCCTTTTAAAATAAAACCTATGTAACTCACATGCATTTTTATGCTGACGTACCTATTTTTACACATGTTTCAGGTGCTGCTTTGTGATGATTGTTGATACATGCTACACATAGGATGGACTCGTGCCTTAGCAACTTTAAAACTTGAAAGATAATAGTTGAATTTATCTGATTTGTAATAAAACAATGAGTTCAATAATTCAATAAAACGAAATTATTTAATCCATGGTTGTGAAACAATAATTCTGTTACAACACTCCCCGACGTTTCCGCCATGTTTTGTTGTTTAACGTGGTCGGGGTGTGACAGAAAAGTTGGTATCAGAGCCAATGGTTATAGGGAATTAGGTTATTAGTAATGCTTTGACCTAGACTATAACCTTCCTAGGACCCTAACACCAGTTATCTTGTGTTTAGTTTTAAAACAATACCGTCACCTATCCTTAGGTGACAACCACAACAAGAATACAAAATTTGAATCTGCTTTGAAAATCAATCATCTATTCTAGGATGATTTATTATAAGGTTTTGAACCTTCAAAGTTTTCAAAATCTCGTCAAAGTTTGGGTCTAAATAATGTGAACACGTGCAAACTGGAAGAGTGAATGCCTGTACCCTGAGTTTTCTTTCTAAGGCTAGAGTGTTCGTACAAATCCGCAGTATCGGACCAGTCACTCTTACCTGGGAACTCTTGGGGTGAGTGTTCACTTATAGGCTAGCATGTCTTCGGTGATACATTATATTGATCCATTTACTTTGATTAGTCACTGCGTGATGTTTGTTTGTTCGAGGTAACGAACGAATGATCGCCTTCCTTATGTTTTGTCGATGTTTTCAATACCTCTTTTGTTTTTCCAATCATCGACCTCACTCATTTCTCATGTTCCCTTGTTCCTTTTAGACAATGCCTCCTCGACGTGATGCTCAACCTTTTACTGCTGAGGAAGTCGCAGCCCTTGTTGCTCAACAAATGGCTGCAGTGCTTCCAGGCGTAGTAACTCAGATTCATGAGTTATATAAGAACAATAACAACAATAACACCCAGTGTAATTTCAAGACCTTCAACTCTGTTAAACCTTTGAAGTTTTCTGGATCTCAAGGAGCAACCGCGCTCCTTCAATGGTTCGAAAGTTTGGAAAGCACATTCAGGCATGTGCAAAGCCCAAACTTGGGAAGAGCTTCGAGCTCTAATGATGAGGTAATAACCTCTGAGGTTATACCTTATGATCACATAGGATTGGTTAGCTATTTGTTAAGTAGTGTACATGCCCATAGGAAATGACCAAAATGCCCTTTTGAAATATAAAACCATATTGTGCATATGTGATCATATTTTTGACATCTAATCTGATTTAGTAACATGGTAGGGTATAATTAGGCATGTAAGACTTGACATAGCTTATAGATAACCGTCCGACCATAGTTTTTCGCAACCAACGCGTTATAGTAGCTTAAACTACCATAACGGGTCGAAACGGGTCAAGAGCACTTAGGTAGACTTCCAAATCAGAATGATAGCTCTATTAAATCATACCATATGAGTTAAAATACTCATTTGATTTATAGAACATCATCCTATCCTATCTCCCGGTTTAGGATCCGATTATTAACATAGTTACCTATACTAGGTGTCTTGTTGTTTCCGTGATCCTTGGAGCTTAAATTGGTCTTATTCCCAAGAATAATAAGCAATCTCAAGTGAGTACATAGACCCCCTCTTTTTACATGTTTTCAAGGTGATTATGTGAGTACATAGTCCCCTCTTTTACTATTTTCAATGTTTTGGGGTGAAGCATGTGTACCTATTTGTTATGTTCATGATTTCAAAGTATAATTGATTATACATATTAGTACTTATCTTTTGACAAACTGAATGATTATTTATGGTTTAAACACTAATTTTTCCAAAGATTATAAAATTAATTGTTGAATTGTACTTATTTTATGTTCACCAGACCGATTGGTAGTACGATATAGCGCTATAGGATTAGACACCCCATTCCTGTTGTCATGGAATGTCAGAAACCAATATTTTTATCCAAATAGAGATTGCCTTTGTGGTATTTCTATAGTATCAATTGGTGTAGTTTGATGCACTAAGCTCTGATTGAATTCTTAAATCACATTATTATTGTATATTTTGTTATACTCCCAAAAGTATATTCTGATATACTCTCATATGTGATATTGTACAAAACAACATGTATATTTTGTTAATCACCAAAACATAGTTTAATATGTTATTTTCGAAACCAAAGCATAGTTTAATATGTTATGTATAAAACCAAAGTATATTTTTGATATACTACTGAAAACTATTTTGACGACTAAAGTATATTTAATATACTATCTGTTTAATTATTTTGGAACTAAAATATATTTTAATATATTACTTATGCGACTTTCTTAAAACCAAAGTATACTTTATATATATACTATAAACCCTTTTATCAAAATATTGTTTTACAAACAATCTATTTTATTCAAACACATGTTTCTTATTTATGCATTATTCTGTTATATTATCCGATTTCTTATATATTTTAAAACGATTTATAAAAGAAAATATTTTTAAGGTTCATGACTATTTTTTATTAAACATATTTTCCTTAAACTTACAAGTCATGAATCCTTTTAAAATAAAACCTATGTAACTCATAGTCATTTTTATGCTGACGTACCTATTTTTACACATGTTTCAGGTGCTACTTTGTGATGATTGTTGATACATGCTACACATAGGATGGATTCGTGCCTTAGCAACTTTAAAACTTGAAAGATAGTAGTTGAATTTAGCTGATTTGTAATAAAACAATGAGTTCAATAATTCAATAAAACGAAATTATTTAATCCATGGTTGTGAAACAATAATTCTGTTACAACACTCCCCGACGTTTCCGCCACGTTTTGTTGTTTAACGTGGTCGGGGTGTGACATGGTAAAATGTATCAAGACTTAAGAAAGAATTTCTGGTGGATAGGAATGAGAAAGGATTTAGCAAACTATGTTGCTAAATGTCTAACCTGTTCACAGATTAAACCTGAGCATCAGAAACCCTCCGAATTATTGCAGCAGTTAGAAATGCCAATATGGAAATGGGAATTGATAACAATGGACTTTGTTACCAAATTACCCAAGACACAGAAAGGTAATAATACAATCTGGGTGATTGTAGACATATTAACCAAATCTGCACATTTCTTACCTATGAAGGAAACTTTCAGTATGGAACAGTTAGCCAAGTTATATGTAAATGAAATAGTTTCATTACATGGAATTTCTTTGTCTATTGTATCTGATAGAGATAGCCGTTTTACATCTCATTTTTGGACAAGTTTCCAAAAAGCAATGGGAACCAGGTTAAATCTAAGCACGGCTTATCAGCCTCAAGCAGACGGACAAAGCGAAAGGACAATTCAGACAATGGGGGATATGCTTAGAGCCCGGGTAATTGATTTTGGAGGAAATTGGGACGATCATTTACCGTTGATAGAATTTTCTTATAATAACAACTATCATACCAGTATCAATGCTGCACCATTTGAAGCACTTTACGGACAAAAGTGCCGAACTACAGTTTATTGGGTCGAAATTGGAGAAAAACAACTATCTGGACCAGAAACAGTACAAGAAACAACAGACAAAATTATTCAAGTCAGGGAAAGACGAAAAGCAGCTCGAGATCGTCAAAAGAGTTAAGCAATAACAGACGAAAACCCTTGGAATTTCAAGTTGGAGATAAGGTATTGTTAAAAGTTTCTCCATGGAAATGAGTGGTCAGATTCATTAAAAGAGGAAAGCTAAGCCCCAGCTATGTTGAACCTTGATTATCAAAAGAATAGGGCAAGTAGCATATCAGCTACAACTACCAGAGGAAATAGGAGGAATACATGATGTGTTTCATGTATGTAATCTTAAGAAGTGCTTAGCCGACGAATCACTAGTGATACCTCTTCAAGACATAGAGGTAAATGAGAAACTTAAGTTTATAGAATAACCACTACAGGTTGAAGATAGAAAATCAAGAATTTCAAACACAAGGGATTAGTTCTGGTCAAAGTAAAATGGGATTCCAAGAGAGGAACATAATACACTTGGGAGCTCGAGTCAGAAATGAAACGGAAATATCCACACCTGTTCAAGTAGATCTTGAA
The DNA here is from genome assembly GCA_030545235.1 of Helianthus tuberosus. Lineage (NCBI taxonomy): Eukaryota > Viridiplantae > Streptophyta > Magnoliopsida > Asterales > Asteraceae > Helianthus > Helianthus tuberosus. Next base: position 216,618,960 of record CM060411.1, on the reverse strand, counting down.
GACGAGATTTAAAACAAGGTGGTGAGGATATAACAACCCTCCTAAAACACCCCTAATGCTCTTAATATACCCCGAATACTCGTAAACGGCCCTAAACAACATTAATTTAATTAAAAATCAAATAAAACAAATAATACCCGTCGCTCGCGGGCCGCGACTTAGATCCCGAAGCGAGTCGCGGGGCGTGAGGCCCCTATGGTGGTCGGACTCTCCGCTTGCGCCACGTGTCAACATGTGGCAGGTCTATAGTGTTGAGTCGCCAAGGCTAGGCCCTAGCCTATGCCTCTCGCAGGCTGCGAGACTGATGGAGTGGTGGGTCGCGGGGCGCGAGCCCCCCCCTGATCCAGCCTATAAAAGGGGCCGAAGGCCTCAGTTGTTTGACGTTCATAATTTTCTTTCTCTCTCAAGACATATAGTGCAATATTAACGGGAATAATACCCCCTAAAACGCGAAGCTCTACCTCGTTGTAAGTATTATAACCCCCGATCACGTATTTGTTACCCTACCCGATTGATCTAGGGCTCCGTAACGCATGTTAAGGCTCTGCCTGACTCAGTTCGTTGGAGTTCTGTCTCTTATTGTATGGCTAATGTGATTTGGGTTATCTTACTAACACGTGTACATTGTTTAATTTTTACTAGATAATAACCAGGAAAAACAACAGGAAGCTATAGTATTATCTAAGTCTATAGAGTGAGTCATTCTCCTTTTGTCACATTTTGTGATACCATTATTTCAAAAAGTTTTACAAAACCCAAAATTTTTATCAGTTATAATTACAGTGATTGAGTCTTTGTATTCTACAATTGCTGCCAGTATTATGGGGTTTGTATACAGTACTTGATAACCTTCATAATTGGGCATGGGTATCCATGTGTGATATGACCATAGTCATAGATCCGTCGAGTGACAAGTACTGAACGAGTAATTGGATAGATATAGACATTGTAATCGCTCTCAATACTGTAAAGTTATAAAATCTGTTTTGATTAAACTGGGATGCATTCGCTAGTATTTCTTGCTGATAAAATCTTTTTAAAAACGCGTTTCAGGTAACTTAATGTGAAGCTAATAGAAGCCAGCTGGAGAGCACTGAAGGCTTAAAGAAGTGGCTATAAAAGTTACCTAAATAAAACGGAGATTCTATTTTCAATAATTAGTGTTTATCCCTATAAATGTATTGTAAATGAAACTTGGGTTTTATCCCATTTATTTATAAAATTTGGTGTTTGAAACTCTGATACTATTTCCTAACTACGGTCTAGATGTCTCATTTCCGCTTCCAAATTAATAAACACCAATACCACCGGCTGTGTATCTCACGGCACCCGCTCCCGGGTTAGGGGTCGGGGGCTGCGACAGTGTTTGAATGAACAAGAGTATTGTTTAATCAAAGGTTTTGTTTTATAAACTATTGCTTTTATTGTGTAAACATATACATGGATTCTTGGCGAATACATTCAAGCCTTTTCGACTTGTCGGATAAACCTTTATAAGGACAAAGGTTTATCAAATGTTCATCGGATTCTGTCATTCCCAATGGATACTTCCAAACAAACTAGGAAGCAGAAATGGGGTTGTCAATCCTATGATACCATAACATACTACCGGCCGGCGGGTTTAATGTTAATGAATGTATCATTGTATATTCAACGCACCAATATGTCTTGAACAATGTAAGCGTGTCATGAAAATGTTTTGAAACCATGTACTAAGTATGCTAGGTAAGCATACGAAGTTAGATGTCTTTGAAATAATGTACTAGGTATGCTAGGTAAACATACGAAGCAAAAATGTATTTGAAATCAATGTGCAAGGTATGCTAGGTAAACATACGAACCAAAATGCAATTGAAATCATGTACTATATGTACTATGTAATCAAAGCATATGAGATGTCATTAAAACAAGAGAGTAGTGATATGCACATACGTTTCACCCCAAATATTTGAAAGCATAAAAGAGGGGAACTATGTACTCACTTGGGATTGCGTTTGAGTCTTGTCCGACAGATTCAAACAATGCTCAAAGAAGCTAGGATTCAAGTGCGTCCTAATATCGGATAACTATGTTAATAAGTCGGGACATTAATCGGCGGATTGGATAGAATGAAGTTTTATAATTCAAATGAGTGTTGGAACTCATATGGCATGATTTAATAAACTTAACATTCTGATTTGAAAGTGATCCTAACTGCTTTTGACTCATTATGACTCTTTAATGTAGTTTACGCTACTCTAACGTGTCATTTGCGTAAACGCGTGTTCGGATTGTTAAACATGTCCTATGATAAGTCTTAAATGCCCAAACATGTTTGAAAATGTTATAACATCAGTTTATATGTCAAAAAGTTGGTTAGATATGCTTAAATGGATTTATGCGCAAAAAGGGCATTTTGGTCATTTTTGAGAACATAGTAACGACTTATCATATAACTAACCAAACAACGTGACCATAAGGTATAACCTCAGTAGGTTATTCCCTATACAGCTATGGTCACAAATATGTGTTTGGTCGGATCCTAAGATCGACCAAACGGGTCGGATTCGAAAGTCAAAGAGGTGGTCAAGACCACTTGACTTACGACCCTAAATAAGCACTAAACTAGAAGTGACGAGTTAGACATGTCAAAACATGTCTAACTAAGTTGCAAAACTGATTTGGTATCAAAACTTAGTGTTTTGATACTCGAAAATAGTTTCGTCGTAAAATGCATAAAATGTGCATTTTTGACCGAAACTTTGACTTGTCACTTCGACTAGTAAACGTGGTAATCAGTAGGTATAATCGCAAGGGATTATAACCTTCGTGATTACGATCACGTTGCAAAGTTCAATTGAACTTTGACTTGACCAAATATGGTCTAAACCGAAAGTCAAACCAGTAGGTCAAACTGTTTGACTTTTAGCTCAAAATAGCTAAAATAATTGAAATAGACTAAGATGAGAACTTACTTGTGTTAAGGAACACTTTAAGATCTCAGGTAGAAGGCCTCCAAAGGATAGAAGCAAGCTCCAAGTAACTGGGAGCAGAATTAGAATGAAATAAGCAAGTTTTGAGGTGAAAAGGGATGGTTGTTTATACTTGTCTTGGAGTTGTAGGATCATGACAAGTGTCTAGGGTGTCTTGCAAGGATTGAACAAGATCACAACATGTGTTAGGATCAAATTTTATAATTGGTGAGCACACATCTTGATCCCCAAGGCTAATAAAATAATCAAAACAATTCAAGAATGCAACCAGCTGTTGCTGGCAAGAACTTTCTGCCCAGATGTGGGGCTCACGTAGCGCGACCAGGATGGCCCTGGGCCGTCGCATGACGCCACCACACATATCAACTTTCAAAATTTGACAGCTTTAGTCCCTGCACAAGATTTGTTGAGTTTTGACGCATTTAACCCCCGTTAACCCAAATTTTAGGCTTTATAAGGACGTTAAAGCATAACTGACTTGAAATATGCTCGAAAATGTGGTGGATGTTGATTCGTTTGGTTGTACGACCGAAATAACGCAACGAATGATATTTTTGCATTCTTATCAATAAAATACAAGATATTATTGATCACAAAAATTATGGATGTGTGTATATGGTCCGTATACAGAAATACGAGAATCGGCAGACTTTCGCAGTTTGTCGCAAATAGTCCATGAGCTTGAATAAACATGTTTTTGCCATACCGAACCCCTCAAAACTTAATTCTAAGTTATGTATAGGGTATTTAGGGTATGTTTAACTTATGTCATTGTTCCGGAGTGTACGTCATGTTAAACTGATTACGTTTACGTAATAGTTTACATTTAACTTCTAGAAAAGCTTTGAGAGTTCGAAATTGAACAAGGATTTAAAATGTGCAAAAGTCATAGATAATTATACAATCCGATAAGTAAAACACAAGGTTTCATTAATTATGAAATTGTTCGGAATTGTATAATGATTACAGAAGGCACAAATGTCACAACATGTGAACAACATACGCAAAATATAACACATGTGCAATGATTAACATATAACCGTGTGATGGTTTAATAATTTTAGTATCATTTACATTACACATGTGAACCCAAAACACGTTTATAACACATGTGCATTGCAATACATATAGTTGTATTATAATATGACAGTTTTCGCATCATTTTTGGTACGCACGTGAATTGAATACACCTGTATAACACATGTGTATCACACTACGTGTAATGATACATTTGACACTTATACTACGCATGTGGACAGAAATATGCAAATACAACACACGTGTAATGAATTACATATAACTGTGGTATCATCGGTTAACAATTTTTGTATAATTTATAGTACATATGTGAACCTCAACACATATATAACACATATGAATTGCAGTATATGCCATATGACAATTTACATATCGTTTATGATACACAAGTGGACTGTATACACGAGTATAACACATGTGTATTACACTACATATAACATTATCATTGACTTTTTTTTATATATATTACACATGTGAACATAATTACAAGAATACACGAATATAACTTGTGTGTATTATACTACGATTATATGTGTGAACATAATACACAAGTAGTGGATATAATTCACAATTACAACACATATAATCATCATATATCAATAATATCCTTACCGTTTATATTACACATGTGAACAGAATACATAAATTTATCACAAGTGTATTGTAATGTAGTATATATGGCCGTAGTATCATATGAATATATATATATATATAAATATATATATATATATATATATATACATATTTCATTTGTATTGCACGTGTGAACCGTATACACGAGTACCACACATGTGAGACACATTACACACATCCGAAATATCATTTAACATTGTAATCATGAATCTCACACATATATCACATATGTGGAATACGATTTCATATATATCGAATTATTTGGGCAATTATATGTATCTAATTCGATATCTGTATATTACAGTTGACAAACGTCAGTTCTCGTTCATAATTAACGAATGAAACATGAAATGTGTGACGATTTTAATAATTTTGAATATAAGAACAGTGATCGGTGTGAACATAGTTATAATCGATGTGTTGTGCGAGTGATATATCAAAATGTGTGATGATTTATAGGCAAATTAGTGTGATACGAGTTCGTACCTGGTAGATCTTCGATATTTTTTCCGGTTTGATGACTTGATTGTGTAGCGATCCATGTTTGTATGAAACCCTAGAATGTCGCCGAGAGAGATGGAGAATTCTTTTTCTCGGGTCTGAATGAATGTTGGTGAGAAGAGGCGGTGTAAATTTTATTTGTGTATTTCCCAAAATACCCTCCCGTGTATAAGTGAAAGCGCTTGGTCCATTATTGATATATTGTTTTATGTCAGCCGTTGATCTTGTTTCATCAATGGTTGTTTTTTAGTTTTTTAGTTTTCTTATTAAAACTAGTTTTTTTCATGATCCATCCCCTATATATATATATATATATATATATATATATATATAGGGGAAGGTTCATTGGGGAACACTAAAAAAGTGGGGAACAGCGGGGAACCGACTCAAACGAACTCCGATTCGACTCATTCGAGCGGCGTTGGAACCGGATCGTCGAACCCTAACTAGGATCTCTTAGCCCCAAACCCTAAATCCTAACACCTAAACTCTAAACCCTACAGCTAAAAATAAGGCTAAAACATAAGCTAAACCATAAAATCTAAACTATAAACCCTAAAAGCTAAACCCTAAAGGCTAAACCAAAAGCTAAACCCTAAAGCTAAATGCTAAAGCTAAACCCTAAACCCTAAAGCTAAACCTAAAACCCTAAAGCTAAACCCTAAAGCTAAACCCTAAGGCTAAACCCTAAAGCTAAACCCTAAAAGCCAAACCCTAATATATTTAGGGTTTAGGAGTTATGATTTAGTGTTTAGGGTTAAGAGATCCTAGTTAGGGTTCGACGAGACGGTTCCAACGCCGCTAGAATGAGTCCAATCGGAGTTCGTTTGAGTCGGTTCCCCACTGTTCCCCACTTTTTTAGTGTTCCCCAATGAACCTCACACTATATATATATATATATATATATATATATATATATATATATATATATATATATAGGGTAGGGTTCTAGAGTGAACACTAGGTTGAGAGTGAACTGTGTGAACTAATCTGGGCCATTGGATTACATCATCTAGAGATTTTTAAACAATGGCAAGATTGTAATTATAATGTTGTAACTTCCCTTTTAAATAAATGGCATAAGGGTATTTGCGTCTTTGGAAATAGCATTTATTAAACAATATAATCAAAATTGTGACAACTGTGTTCTGTAATCGATGTACAATGTAAAACAATGTTATTTATCAATAAAAAAATGTGCTTTGGTGTTATTATATGTGTTTTGGTGTTATTATGTGTGTATTTATGTTTGAAGATTTTTCAATTTAATTCAATTCCGATTTCAAGCTTTAAATCGCTTTCTGGAAGGTTATACGCAAACTGGTGCGTAAACGTAGTTAGTTTAACGCGACAAACACTCCGGAATAGTGAAATAGGCTTAACATACCTTAAATAACCTCCACATAACTTAGAAATAAGTTTTGGATGGTTTGGTGTGTTGAAATCAAGTTTGTTCGATCGCAGGGACTATTTGTGTTAAACTGCGAAACTATACCGATTTGTATAGTAACGAACATTCCGGAACTTGATCATAAGTTAAACATACCCTAAATATCCTTTACATAGCTTAGAAATAGGCTTTGAGGGGTTCGGTATGCTAAAATAAACTTTATTGATCAATAGAGACTAAAAGCGTCAAAAAGAGCACAAGTTTGCATTTTCGCGCATATCTTTCGTTCTGAATACATCCGGACATCCAAAAATTTATGTAAGCATTAAAATATTTTATTTTAGTGTTTGGCATAATAAAAATCCATTCGTCGCTTAATTTGGATCGTTTTTGCGTTCGTTACGACTTTCGTCGTAATTAAGCGAACATCGCGATCGTACGACCAAACGAACTGACATCCAGCATATTTTTGAGCATGTTTCATGTCCACAATGTTTAGGCATAATTTTAGGGCCTTAAAGTTGGCTTGACGGGCCTTGAACATGCCAAAATGAGCTTAAAACACTAACAGGGACTGAAACTGCAATTATGGAAAACTGTTGGTGATCTGTGCAGACCAGGCGGGCCGCGTAGCCCTTGCCTGTGTCTTACGCAGGCCGTGTAGGTGCACCAGATCTGCACAGATTTTATTTTCTTGCTGTTTCCAGCTGTTGCACCTGTTTTACCCACTTGCAAATGGTTTTTGCAATACCATGGGCTCATACTAGGGGCTCCAATGGTATTAGAAAACAAGGGGCACACTTGGACGGCCTAGATCTAAGCTCGTTTCCCGATAAACGATCCTAACGGTTCTAGTTTTCCTATAAATAGCCCCTTACTTCACTTCATTCTCACTCAAATTTGATCTAAGATGCTCTAAGTTGGGGCCTTTGCTTCATACCTGAGCTACTTGGATCAAGATTTGCTTGCTTGGACCCTTTGTAAGTCTTCTTTCGTTCTTTTATTCGTTTTATCGTAAAAGTCAAACTGCGTTTGACTTTCTGCATTAACCAGTTTATGGTCAATGTGAAGTTCGTTTGAACTTCATAACGTGAGCGTAATCACGATGGTTATAGTCCCTAGTGACTATACCTACTGATTACCACGTTATCTAGGCTTAGTGACGAGTCGTAGTTTCGGCCAAAATGCGTATTCTCGCGTATTTTGTAACCAAACTACTTTTAGGTATAAAAACAGTTTGTTTTGATACCAACCCTATTTTCTAAATTCGTTAAACATGTTTTAACATGTTTAACTCGTCACTTTTTAGATTAGTGCTTGTGTAGAGTCGTAAGTCAAGCGGACTAAACACCCGCTTAGACTTTCGAACACGACCCGTTTGGTCGATCATTAGGATTCGACCAAACATGTTTAGTGACCATAGTTGCATAGGGAATAACCTTCCGAGGTTATACCTTATGGTCACTTAGTTTAATTAGTTGTATGATAGGTAGTTTATATGCCTTAGGTAAATGACCAGAATGCCCTTTTTATGCATAATTGGTAATTAAGCATATGTAACATAAACTTTTGTCACGTAACTGATTATGCAACATATTTAAACATGTTTAGGCATATAATACTTGACATAGGACTAGTTAGACGTCTCGAACGCGCTTTGCGCGAACGACGCGTTAAAGTAGCGTAAGCTACCTTAATGGGTCGTGACGGGTCGAAAGCACTTAGGTTAGGTTCCGATTTAGAATGTAGGCTTTGTTAAACCATATCACATGAGTTCCAACACTCATTTGGTTTACAATACCTCATTCTCTCCGATCTTCCAATTTAGGCGTCTATTGTTTGACTACTGATTCGATTACTAGGTACTGCTTGATTTCTCTGGTTTACTTGAGTTTGTTGAAGTTCTATTGATTGAGGATACTTTGCACTTCATGTTAGTACATAGTTCCCCTATTTTACTGTTTTCAATTGTTTGGGGTGATTCATATGTATCAAAACGATTTTCGATATTATAACGATGATTTCAAAAAACGATTAAGATGGTTTATACTAAACTAATAACGATTTCGATAATGTGAACGAACTTGTTGGCTATAGTTACATAACGAATGATATTCATTAATTTTGCCCGAACCGACCAGTATTAGGTTATGGTACCATAGGATCTGACAAATCCCGTTATCAGACTGCACCCATGGTTATGTGTGGGTTAGGTGGGTAACGACTGAATCTGTGATTATTAACTTACCCTTTGGTGGTTTGTTAATGCGAGAAGCGAGATAGTCGAGTCACGAAGGTTTGAATGTTATTAGCGAGACGACCAAAAATAGTTTTCACAATTAAAACGAGGATGATTTAAACGATTTAAACGAGTTAACGATTTGGAAACGATTTGAACAAGATTAAACGAATTGGATAAACGATGAGTTTTTGGTTAAGTGTTTAGATAATGGGACGGGTGTAATATGGTGAAAACATGGTAGATACGCCGCTGGTACTTCTTTTATATAAGTGTTTTCAACATATTACATACCGTGGCGTTATTTAGTTCACTTGGGTAAACGATTTTGAAACGATGTCACATAACGATGTTTTCGAAAGGATATAAACCATACGAGATTTATTAAACGAGTTAATATGAAATGTTTTACAATTTGGTTTACTAAAACAAATGTTTTTGGGTTAAGAATCATGGCTACAAGGTTTTATAAATTATAATCCACTTGGTTTGAGTTGGTTAATTAAGTTGCAATGTTATACTCTTTTCAAAACAAGGTTTTTAATAAGGTATTGCAACATGTAAACTAGCCATGATTCCGATACTCTCATAAAACCTATGTACTCGCCAGCATTTCTTTGCTAACTTTGTTTTTACATATGTTTCAGGTGATGTTGCTGGATGTTGATTGCTAGGATGCATGAGTCACATAGGATATAGACGAGGCCTTAGTGACATAATAACAGTGATAGTCGATATGTAACTTGTTTGTTTCGTGTTAAAACAATGTAAATTACTTAATGAATAAATGAAACGAAACTCTTTTTGCATCCATGGTTGTGAAACAATAATTCTGTTACAACACTCCCCGACGTTTCCGCCACGATTTGTTGTTTTACGTGGTCGGGTGTGACAAAAATCCTTAAAATCTTGCTAGTTTCCATATATACAAGATACATAGCTATTAGTCTATGCATATGTGTAGAGTCTTGCTAGTATCAGTTTATCACAGATGTTAGTTTATACACATGTGTACAGTCTCACAAACTATCAGTTTATACGAGATACACAACTGTTAGTTTATACACATGTGTACAGTCTCGCTGACTATCAGTTTATACAAGATACACAACTTTAGTTTATACCTATGTGTACAAACTTTTATACATCTGTGTATTATATTCAGAAATGGTTACATATGTGTATATTAATAAGATATAGTATATTAATAAGATATAGTATATTATGCATTCACAAGAGTAGATTCATATAAAAATTTAGAAATTAATGAAAATGAAACAAGCCACATGTATGCAAAAATAAATAACTTCATCACATATTCAAAAAAAAAGTTAATGCCCAAAAATAATAACAATTTCAATCTCAAAGAAATTCTTCAATATTTATTGAAAATTATAATAAGTTAAAAACAATATATTATGATATCTCTATATATATATCGATAATAAAATAAAAACAATATTTAAGTTAAAATTAAAACAAAATCTATGGAAAAAGAAATGAGTGCTACTAATATTTGGAAATTAAATAATTTAAAAACAGAATATTTCCAAAAAAAAATCATTTGAAAAAAATAATAGTTTTGTCTTTATTATCTCCTTGAGTGATAAGAATACCTGCAATATTCATTAATCAACTTCAACATATGAGTTGAAGATGTAGAATGATAATGTCGTAATCTATGATGGTCTACCAAAATTTAAAGCCCTTCAATTTCTTATAACTAAAATAATAGAGAAATAATTAAAAATGAGAGAGAGAGTTAAGAGATGAGAAAATTAAGAGATTTTAATTAAACCTACATGGCTAATGTCAATCTTACCTTTTTAATCTAAAAAATGATCAAGGGCCAGGATTAGTTCACTCAGTTCACAGTTCACTCAGTTCACAGTTGTTCACTCTTGAACATAATCCTATATATATATATATATATATATATATAGAGAGAGAGAGAGAGAGAGAAAGTATAATGTACAAAAAGCCTTAACCTACATTAACGTACGACACCAAAATAGAACTAGCGTAATTAGGGTCCATGCGTGATTATCACCAAGGTTTCATCAAATGAACTAGCGTAATTAGGGTCCAATGCGTGATTATCTTACAAAAACTGATCCATGCGTTATTTTTGTGTCCCATGCGTGATTAGGGCCGGATCCGACGGTTCCCTGCTTCGCGTATGTGATGTACGATAACACTTAATGTATGTTAACCTAACCCTATATATATATATATATATATATATATATATATATATATATAGGGAGAAGATCATGCGAGAACCACCTCTTATTGCGAGAACCGCGAGAACCAATGTGAACACAACCAAAAATGCCTAAAAATCACACAAAAATTTTTTTTTGATTTTTTTAATATTTTATATGTTAAAATCGCTACTTTTCGAAGCCAAAAAAAAAATTTATTTTTTTAAAAAAAAATTTTGGATTCGAAAAGTAGCGATTTTAACATAAAAATATTAAAAAAATCAACAAAAATTTTTTTAATTTTTTTTTGATTTTTTTTTTATTTTTTTAGGTTTTTTGGGGGTTTAGTTTTTAGCATTTTAGCTTGGGGAGGGTGGTGGGGGTGGGGGGGGGTTTAGGTTTTTGGGGGGTGGGGGAGGGGGGTTAGGTTTTTTTTAGATTTTTTGAGGGTTTTAGTTTTTAGCATTTAGCTTGGGGGGGGGGGTTAGGTTTTTGGGGGGGGTGGGGGTTGGGTTTTTTTAGGTTTTTTTTAGGTTATTTTAGCTATTTTAGGTTGTGTTCACATTGGTTCTTATGGTTCTCACAATAAATGGAGTTCTCGCATGAGCCCTCCCTGTATATAATATATATATATATTGTAACATTCCCAAAAAAAATTATTTATAAAATTTAAGATAAAGTATATAGAAACTTATGTCATTAAACGGATAAATCATGGGTAAGTTGACCGTTAGAAATATGAGATATTTTGGCGAACGTAGGAAGCATTTAATAATTATAATAATAAAAATACGTTATATTTACCCCTACTCCGTTTTTAATGAAACTTAGGCAAAAATGTAGATAAAAATATTCTCGTTCTAATAGCATATTCATCATTTTATAAAACGTCATATTTTAGAAGTTATAAGCGCCACATAAGTGAAGCAGTTAAATTAATTATAATATATATAAAATAATAATATAATATAACTTACATTTCAAAATTTGATTAAGTGCATGTGCCGTATGCATTTTTTTAGTGTGTATGACTACGTGTCCTTTTCTTAGTCAAACTAACATAGGAATATTAAAATATATGTATGTTGGACGTGGAAGATGCAGTTAATGCCAACGTGCTCCCTAAGTCACCCAATGAAGTATATATATGAATTGCATTCTAACAATCAGACCTGCACAGCCTCTCTCGGGCCTCCTCTCCCTCTTTAAATTCTATGTTATTTTTATTTTTAACCTATAATAATAATAAAGCTCTGCCCCGTTTTAAGTGTTTTAACCCCTGATCATTAAGTCGATACCCTGTCCGATTGATTTAGGACCCACCAACGCATGTCAAGGCTCTGCTCGACTAAGTACGTTGGGCTTCTGTCTCGGATATATTGAAAAAGTTGATTTGGGTTACTACACTTAACACGAGTGCATTATATATTTTATTAAATAGTATAACCACCCTCCTAAAACACCCTTGACACCCCTAGACGTCCTAAAATATACCCCGTATGTGATAAACGAGCCCGTATACCTTTTATATTAATAAAAATCAAATAAAACAAAATCTGCAAGGTTGTCGCGGGGCGCGAAGCCCTTGGCTATCTATGTCGCGGGCCGCGACAGCTCAATATCAAGCAAGGATCCGGTGCAGCCACGTGTCGATGACTCAGCAACCCTACACTGCCCTACCATCCCTCGCGGGCCGCGGAGGCCTCTCCCGTTTCTTCCGCGGGGCGTGACCCGCTGTCGATCAGGCCCTATAAATTGGAGTTCAATGTTCATTTGGAATTCGTTCATTTTCAATCTTTCTCTCTCAATTTCTACATAGTAATAATTACCCGGATGTTATACCCACTAAAATAGCGAAGCTCTGCCTCGTTGTAAGTATTTTAACCCCTGGTTATGTATTAGATACGCAGCCCGATTGATCTAGTGCTCCGTAATGACTGTTGTGGCTCTGCCCGACGTAGTCGTTGGAGTTTCTGTCTCGGGGAGGGTATAACTAATGTAAAATGGGTTATTATACTAATGCGTGTGCATTGTTTAAATAACAGATTATAACCAGGAACACACAAAGGAAATACCTAAAGTAGCAATGTGAGTAATCTCCTTTTTGTAAACTATTTTTTACAAAACCTTAAATAATTTACAATGTGATTAGCAGTGATTGAGTCTTTGTAGTTCTTCAATTACTGCAGGTATGTTGGGGTTTTGTATACAAAATGTGGAATACGTTACCATTGGACAAAGAGTTAGCCAATGTGTAATATGACCCACTTGTCAGGATTGATAGTACTGAATGAGTAATTGTGTAGAAATAAACATTGTAATAGCTCTCAATACTGTTAAAAGATAAAACTCTTCTTGATTAAACTAGGATTCACTCACCAGTATTTCCCACTGACAAATGTTTTTAAAACGCGTTTCAGGTAACAAAATATAAGAGCCAAATAGAAGCCAGTTGGAGAGCACTGAAGGCTTGGAAAAGTGGCTATAAAAGTTACCTAAATAAAGAAGATGTTTTATTTAAATAAAATAGGGTTTATCCCTATAAACAGATTGTAATAAAAAACTTGGGTTTTCCCATGTGTTATATATAAAAATGTGGTATATTATATTTATAAAAATATGGTGGTTTTACTCTGATAAAATATTTCCTAACTACGGTCCTGATGAAATTTCCCCAGCCAAACTGATAAACACTGATACCACCAAAACTGGCTCACGGTTGCCCGCTCCCGATGTAGGGGTCGGGGGCTGTGACAGAAGGTGGTATCAGAGCCACTGGTTTAAGCCATCTAGGTGTTCTTTTAATACCTAAAACTTAAACTTTATGTTAGGAAATTAATGTGACAATTTATGTGTTATTCTGTGTAGATAAATATTTACATTTATATTATGATTTTTATGTTTTGAGTTCAGAGTATGAGTAACCAATATGACTAGACGTACCCATAGGCTACCTAGTCAGATTTATTATACTACACTCTTATATAATTAGTAACTTAAGGTACCACCTTGAGTTAGATCCCTTCTTAAATAAATGAATGTACTGTTACATCTCTATGAGTATAATTTAGTCTTTGCACGAAATTGTCGCATGTAATCAATATTTATATACATGCAAATCACCTTTGTAACTACAAAGATGTAAAATAGCGATACATTACATCACTTAAAACAGTTTTCTAATTACACAAAATATTTATATTGTAATTCTTAGTGAAAATATACATTTACAATGTAACAAATTATTAAAATATTATATTTATTTTAAGTAATACTGTTTTATGTCTGTGTTAATGTACAATGTATATATACATAAAAAAATTTACATAGGATTCATGTAAAATTTTAAACATTTAAAACTATAACATAATTCAAAGAAACTGTGTGTTCAAAAAGATTTTTTTTAAATAATCATGTTTTATTCTCTAGAATTTAGAATATTATATTTAATAAAGGTAATAATTTTTATTTTATGATGTATGATAAAAGAAGAGAAAAGATGGGTCTAAGTGTTTGTAAAATCGGTATAAAAGAGAGTAAATAATTAATGTTTTTAAAAGTAAAAATATTACAAAATGAGAACCTCTATTCTTATCTGAATTAAATCAATAATTTAGTATTTATTTAATTATTTATCTTTACCTGACACGTTAAATTTTTCTAAAACGTTCTAGTTATTGTTTCATTTCCAAGCTAGAATTACAATGGATACCCCACATAAGAATAATCGACTCAAATGTGTATTTGATACTTTTATCCTTTATATAGCTTTCTTTAAAGATCGAATTACAATCTTTATATTATAATATCTTTACACAAATTATTATTATTATTTGAGTGTTATATATATATATATATATATATATTGTAATACATGTATTACTTCATTATCTAATATATTTAGAATCAATTTTAGAAACATCAAACTTTGTATTACTTACTATAATACTTCTTTGAATAAATAATATAATATACAATAAATTAAGAGCTAAGTTTTAATATTTTACACCAATATGGTTCGCCCCACTAGTTAAAAATGAAATTGTTCCCATAAGTCAAGAAAGTTCATATTTTGATTAATTCATTTCTTTAAAATTTTATTTATCCATCCTTTAATTCCAAAATATTATATTCAATAAATTTAACAGAAGTTTATTTCAATATACTATTACCATTTTTATTATTATAAAAAGGATAAATAAAGTTATGGGAGTAAGCTTGATGATTGGCACTATCGAATATATATAGTTGTATTTTTTTGTATTACAAAATAATTTAGTATTATATATATATATATATATATATATATATATATATATATATATATATATATATATATATATATGTGCGTATACATATATATTATGTAAGTTATGACATTAACAAGAGATTTGAAATTTTATGTTTCTAAATAATAAATATACACATGTATATACATAATAGAGTCTCTTGACGGTATACACAATATAATAATCAAATATCTTCTGAAGATAAACATAAGAGAAAATAGTACTAGTGATTCTTATAAAAACATAAAGTCATATAAAAATAAATCATGAAACGTGTTATGTTTTAAAAATACATATGTCTCAATAAAATATTCCTTGCAACGGAATCTAAGGTTATATATGCATAAATAGAGTTAACTGTAAGTATACTCATCACATCAAACCTAGCCATGGTGTCAATGGAGACAATTATATTTTTGTCAAAACTCCATTTTCCAAACAAAAGAAAGTTACAACCATAATAATACCTATGCATAAACAAAAGAGTTAGGATTTTTGATATTTACTGGTAAACACACAGGAGAGTATTTAGACTTGAACCTAAGGAAAATGCCTCAGTATAAGCTTCGAGATAAGTTAAAATTACTTGTGTAAATAAAAGGTGATGGATGTTGGTATGACGTGAGGATGATGACTAGAACAGTGCAAGTATGATAAATAAGCAATAACACGTGGCCACTATTATTTCTTGTTTATTGGTACTACTCGGTTCTAGAATATGATCCATCATGAGAATACTAGTTTCCTTGTTTCTTGATGCAAGCCATAATAAATGATGCACTTTTAAAATCATGGTTTAAGAAAATCCTATTTAAGGGAAATACAATGATAATTACCTCTCCGGCAAGACTGGGTATGGTGTAGTAGACTCTCCAGCTTGTCCGGGTAAGATGGGGGTACCTCTCCGGTAAGACCGGGTAAGATGGGGTATATGTTATGTTAATGGAATTCCCTAAATAGTACCATGACCTGATGATTGACCTGTTTTTAAAAATATGAATTTGTTAAATAAATTGACCTTATGAATTGTGTGTATATTACCATATGTGAAATGTATGATTATAGAAATATGTATATCTATAAGGAAATCCACAGACCATAATGATTAACAATTAGGGATAAATCACAAACAGGTATGACAATGATAATTTTAGATTTATCGGGAATCTCTCATATACGTCTATAATTCCGATATCAAACATTATTTCGTTTGATCATCCGTCTCGTAATTCGTGCGACAAGATGAACGACAGAAACTCTTTAAGTTGAGATGCCATTAAAAGTATAAGAATTCTCCTTTGCGATTATTAATGCATTAGGAAGACGTAACTAAAAGTTGTGCTAAAAACATCTAAAAAAAACTTACACTAGTAAAAGTAATTTTTACTTTCATTAAGAACCCTTGATAAGATAAGAATATCAAAACATAGATAATAGTTCTAGTCAAGGTGAAGTAAAATTCAAAAGCAAGGACCAGAATATACTTAGTAACTAGGATCAGTGACGAACTAAAAGTATTCCTCCACATTTCAATAAATCTAGAGGACGAGATTTAAAATAAGGTGGGGAGGATGTAACATTCCCAAAATTTTTATTTATAAAATTTAAGATAAAGTATATAGAAACTTATGTCATTAAACGGATAAATCATGGGTAAGTTGACTGTTAGAAATATGAGATATTTTGACGAACGTAGGAAGCATTTAATAATTATAATAATAAAAATACGTTATAATTACCCCTACTCCGTTTTTAATGAAACTTAGGCCAAAATGTAGATAAAAATATTCTCGTTCTAATAGCATATTCATCATTTTATAAAACGTCATATTTTAGAAGTTATAAGCACCACATGAGTGAAGCAATTAAATTAATTATAATATATATAAAATAATAATATAATATAACTTACATTTCAAAATTTGATTAAGTGCATGTGCCGTATGCATTTTTTTAGTGTGTATGACTACGTGTCCTTTTCTTAGTCAAACTAACATAGGAATATTAAAATATATGTATGTTGGACGTGGAAGGTGCAGTTAATGCCAACGTGCTCCCTAAGTCACCCAATGAAGTATATATATGAATTGCATTCTAACAATCAGACCTGGATAGCCTCTCTCGGGCCTCCTCTCCCTCTTTAAATCCTATGTTATTTTTATTTTCAACCTATAATAATAATAAAGCCATGCCCCTTTTTAAGTGTTTTAACCCCTGATCACTAAGTCGATACCCTGTCCGATTGATTTAGGACCCACCAACGCATCTCAAGGCTCTGCCCGACTAAGTACGTTGGGGTTCTGTCTCGGATATATTGATAAAGTTGATTTGGGTTACTACACTTAACACGAGTGCATTATATATTTTATTAAATAATATAACCACCCTCCTAAAACACCCTTGACACCCCTAGACGTCCTAAAATATACCCCGTATGCGATAAACGAGCCCGTATACCTTTTATATTATTAAAAATCAAATAAAACAAAATCTGCAAGGTTGTCGCGGGGAGCGAAGCCCTTGGCTATCTATGTCGCGGGCCGCGACAGCTCAATATCAAGCAAGGATCTGGTGCAGCCACGTGTCGATGACTCAGCAACCCTACACCGCCCTACCATCCCTCACGGGCCGCGAAGGCCTCTCCCGTTTCTTTCGCTGGGCGCGACCCACTGTCGATCAGGCCCTATAAATTGGAGTTCGACGTTCATTTGGAATTCGTTCATTTTCAATCTTTCTCTCTCAATTTCTACATAGTAATAATAATACCCGGGTGTTATACCCACTAAAATTGCGAAGCTCTGCCTCGTTGTAAATATTTTAACCCCCGGTTACGTATTAGATACGCTGCCCGATTGATCTAGTGCTCCGTAACGACTGTCGTGGCTCTGCCCTACGTAGTCGTTGGAGTTTCTGTCTCGGGGAGGGTATAACTAATGTAAAATGGGTTATTATACTAACACGTGTGCATTGTTTAAAGAGTAGATTATAACCAAGAATACACGAAGGAAATACCTAAAGTAGCAATGTGAGTAATCTCCTTTTTGTAAACTGTTTTTACCAAACCTTAAATAATTTGCAATGTGATTAGCAGTGATTGAGTCTTTGTAGTTCTTCAATTACTGCCGGTATGTTGGGGTTTTGTATACAAAATGTGGAACACGTTACCATTGGACAAAGAGTTAGCCAATGTGTAATATGACCCACCAGTCAGGATTGACAGTACTGAATGAGTAATTGTGTAGAAATAAACATTGTAATAGCTCTCAATACTGTTAAAAGATAAAACTCTTCTTGATTAAACTAGGATTCACTCACCAGTATTTCCCACTGACAAATGTCTTTAAAACGCGTTTCAGGTAACAAAATGTAAGAGCTAAATAGAAGGCAGCTGGATAGCACTGAAGGCTTGGAAAAGTGGCTATAAAAGTTACCTAAATAAAGAAGATGTTTTATTTAAATAAAATAGGGTTTATCCCTATAAACAGATTGTAATGAAAAACTTGGGTTTTCCCATGTGTTATTTATAAAAATGTGGCATATTATATTTATAAAAATATGGTGGTTTTACTCTGATAAAATATTTCCTAACTACGGTCCTGATGAAATTTCCACTGCCAAACTGATAAACACCGATACCACCAAAACTGGCTCACGGCTGCCCACTCCCGAGGTAGGGGTCAGGGGCTGTGACATATATGTATATATATATATATATATACTAGTCGTTTACCCGCGCGATGCGGTGGGAAACATATCACTTAGGTTGGTGAGTTTAGGGCTATGTACGGGGAGGTTCAGTTTTGAGCCATAACCAAAACCAAATTCGTGATGCAACGACAGTTTACAATGTGATACTCGTTTTTTGTTAGTTTATCAATCATTTCGTGATATATTGTATAGTACTTATGTTGTATTATTCATGGTATAGGTGTGGTGTATCATAATTCATATTGCTCTGGTCTTTATTCATCGTTGACGTGGTATTTTGTATATTTTATAATGTTTATAAGAAACAATCCAGGTTTTGTAGCTTTACATGTTTACCTAAAAACATAAAAAATAGCTATATCTAATTTCGTGGAGTGGTCTTGGATCGACTACCAACATGGGTCATGTTACCTACCTTGAGTTTTCATTAGTTTAGTTAGTTGTTGGTTTGTTACTTTTATGGTCGGTTACTTTGATTATCAAGACCGGCCAAATTGGTTGAAATAATAATTATTTATAACTATTAAAGTTAATTACACAAATAGTCTCTGCAATTATGAAAAGTCCTTTATACCCTTAACCTAACCCTTAATATCTACACTAATAGCAGATATGATCACAGTTTCATCACACTTCTCAACATCATCTCCCAACTCCCAACACCGCCGATTATCATCATCATCATCTTCATCGACATCGAACAGATCATCTTCATCATCTTCATCGAACAGATCATCTTCATCTTCATCAGGTTCATCTTCAAAACAGAGGTTTGGTTTTGTTTGATTCTATAGTTTCAGATCTCATGTGATCATTTGGCTGATTAGAGTACAGATGTAGGTTGTTTATTGAAACTATGATACTTGTTTGTTTTAATTTCTGAATCAAATGCGAAGAAACAAGTGTGTAGTTATTTGAACACATCAATATTGATACTTGAAATGTGAAAATTGATTTTTTGGTAAATTTCGAATCGTTTTGGTTGGTTGTTTGAGAACTGTTTAAAAAGAACTGATCGGATCAGTTTCGGATTGATGTGTTCCTCATATTGATTTTGGGTTTGATTCGATGATTTGAATGTGTTATTTGGGTATTTTTGGTTTGATTCGATGATTTGAATGTGTTCCTCATTTTGATTTTTGGTTTGATTCGATGATAATCAGTTATTTGGGTATTTTGGGTTCTTCATGTTTGTTTTGCTTGTGAAAAAACAGAGGGTTCTTCATGTTTGTTTTGCTTTGAAAAAACAGAATGTGTTTATTGGTCATTTGAATGTGTTTGATTCGATGATAATCAGTTATTTGGTATTTTGGGTTCTTCATGTTTGTTTTGCTTGTGAAAAAACAGAGGGTTCTTCATGTTTGTTTTGCTTTGAAAAAACAGAGTGTGTTTATTGGTCATTTGAATGTGTTTGATTCGATGATAATCAGTTATTTGGGTATTTTGGGTACTTCATGTTTGTTTTGCTTGTGAAAAAACAGAGGGTTCTTCATGTTTGTTTTGCTTTGAAAACACAGAGGGTTGATTTGTTTTGCTTTGTACAGAATGGCTGTGGATGTAAAGATACGCAAAACACCAACTACGGAGGCTAGAACACTTGACAACCTCCTAGAAGATGGTGCGGTGCACATAAGGAACTGATTGATATGAATGAATATAACCCCAGTGTAGCTCTTCTATTTTCCTTGAAATTCCAGAGCTCGATAATTACATATCTACCACTGGGGTTATATTCATTCATATTTGCTACATTCCGAAGTGCACCCGTCAGTAAAGATCCACAATTGCTTGTCTCTGTATTGTATGTTACGGTCTTTTGTTATCGAGTCTGTAAGTTCTGTCAAGTCTACGAAGTTGGTATGACGTTTTGTCTCTGTATTGTATGTATTAAAAATTTACATTTAATATACGTTTTGTCTAAAGGTGACACCTGTCAGTTTTCCGTTTAGTTCTGGTAGAACCTTCATTACAGCCTGAAAGTTAAAATATAAATCAAAGGTGGAAATGAATAGGACGGGTTAACAAATCAAACAGGCAATTCTGAAATAACTGGGTTTGAGCAGGTTCCGTTGACCAATGGACTCTTTTTGGTCTTACCAAACTATTACACTTTACAAAGACACTTTTTATGAACCTATGATCATCAATAACAAGCAACATATGCTAACTCATTAAAAGAAATTATTACATTTCAATTTTTCACACTATATTTTTCATGAACATTAATGACTAAAATTACCAGTTTAATGTTCAATATCTGCTCATTTTGTATACCCTTGTTTCTCTATTAAAGACATTTTTTTTCAAATAATACATGGTATTTAGATTCAAACACGGCAGTAACGAAATTAAAATGTAACCCATGAAAAAAAATATTCATGTAGTCAAAAGAATATAAGATTATGCAGCCACAAATGGTCTTCAGTTTTGAGCCATAACCAAAACCAATTTCGTGATGCAACGGAAAACACAACACAAACAATTGGCTTTCGTATACAAACACTGAATAAGCAGTTGCATAAGTCTTTCAAAAGCTACACAATGAACCCGAGACTAAACCACTTTGTATGAATTTTGGGTTGGTATCAGGTCGGGTCAGTTTTCGTGTATGAATGCTACAAGAATAAGTGAAAGTAAGATTCTTTCCATTGCGCATCAAAGAATGAAATCAAACCATGCCAAAACTCTAAGAAGATGATGATTACACAATACAAAAATAACTTTCTTTTTTTCTTAATATAATTTGTGTTCATAAATACAACAATTTAAAAATATTCAACCTGAATACTCATTGGCCTTTTTTCTATCAAAACAAAACTGGTACACTTTAGCGATCGGAATGTTGTTGCCGTTAAATTCTTTCTCGTTTCTACTCGTCCAAAGTCTCCATATCGTAGCGAAAGCCACAACTCCTACCTTCTTCCAAGCCTTAGAGCCAACTTGACTTCTAAAATACTCCAGTATCTCTTTTATGCTTTCACATTGAGCTGGTCCACAACCGTATAACACACAGATCTAAGTCAAATAACACAGATCTAAGTCAAATAACACACAAAAAATGCCGATAAGGTTAAAAAGACGGTACCTGAGAAGTGAAATCGTAGGTGAAATCCGTCGATCTAGTGAAATCGCCGGTGAAATCCGTCGATCTAGTGAAATTCACAGATCTAAGTCAAATAACAAGCAAAAAAATGCCGATAAGGTTAAAAAGACGGTACCTGAGAGTGAAATCGTCGGTGAAATCCGTCGATCTAATGAAATCTCCGGTGAAATCCGTCGCCATGAGACGTATGCAGATCACGCGTCTGGTGTGAGAGAGAGAGAAGAAGAAGAATGGGGGCGGATGTGAATGAAATGAATTTAGGGTTTAGATTGAGTGAAAGAAAGTTTATATTGGATCCATTTGAGTAAAACGGGTCAAAGAGATCCGGTTAGGATCCATGAGCTGCTCCGCGTGTTGAAGAAAGTTTCAACACATTCATGCTTAAATGCTTGTACAATGGGCTTCAAATGGTTGTACAATGGCAAATGACCATTCTTGCCCTTCCTATATGCTTATTAAAGTAGTATAGATAGACAAAATTGCCCAAAGAGATTAAAACAAGAAACCCGGGTAAAGCCATGGCTGCAACACACGGTTGCAGAGTGAGAACTATGCAACCTGGATATTGCCCCGCCAAGATGCTACTCGGATCTTCTATGTACCCTCAAAATACAACAATCATCACAGTCTAATGACTATCATCAAGTCAGGGAGATGTAAGTACCCTTTAAATGAACATCACAATTGATGCTCATGCAACCATCATAGCGTTTGAAGCTCAGCTTATGCTTCACAGCTATTTCAACATTTACAACCTTCTAAAGCATAATGTACAATCTGCAAAGCTTCAGGATTAAAAAGAAAAACACGGTGTACTATACAATCAATTTTAGGGTTTGTCATTTCATTTTATCGACTTGCGGCGGGTTCAATCGCCTAAGAGGAAGATTGATTTCGATACACCACCTGCTCATTTGCTTATCAAAACATCTGGAAGACTCAGGCATATAATTGAGAGATGAACACAGCTACAAACTGGGTAAAGCCATGGCTGCAAACACACGGTTGCAGAGTGAGAACTATGCAACCTTGATATTGCCCCGCCAAGATGCTACTCGGATCTTCTATGTACCCTCAAAATACAATCATCATCACAGTCTATTGTGTTATGTAACCTGGCTTTAAAGCATGATGTACAAGAGTAATTTGCCACTAAACTTAAACAACCTTTAAAGCATGATGTACAAGTGTTTTAAGCACAAGAAACACATATGTAACCTCACAGGCTCAGCTTATGCATCATAGCCTCAACACTTTCAGTTCAGACATATTAAGAACACAAACTCAACTTATGCATCATAGACTCAACAATTTC
The DNA here is from genome assembly GCA_030545235.1 of Helianthus tuberosus. Taxonomy (NCBI): domain Eukaryota; kingdom Viridiplantae; phylum Streptophyta; class Magnoliopsida; order Asterales; family Asteraceae; genus Helianthus; species Helianthus tuberosus. Next base: position 216,595,568 of record CM060411.1, on the reverse strand, counting down.
GGTTCAGACAGATTAAGAACACAAGCTCAGCTTATGCATCATAGACTCAACACTTTCAGTTCAGACAGATTAAGAACACAAGCTCAGCTTTTGCATCACAACCTCAAACACTTTCAGTTCAGACAGATTAAGAACACAAAATCCGGAGTACACAACTCCTTTGTCAAATGAATCCGGAGTACACAAAATCTGGAGTACACAACTCCTTTACTATCCACCGGCAACTGTAAAAGAAAAACTGATACCTTAAGTAGTAAAAACTTTATAGGAGAGCAGTAAAAACTAAAAAAACCTTCACTTTATCACTCCATTCACATTATGAGTTCACAAAACATTATCAAAAACACAAAAAACCAACACAGATCTGAAAGTATTACACAGATCGAACAAAGATACATCCCAAATCAGTAGAAAACCTGTTTAAAAAAGCTTGTAACACATAAAATCTAACAGCGTATAAACATAAACTACAGAAAAACCAAAAAAAAAAAAACGGTAGATCAGCTAGAAAAAAGTCATTATTGAGATGGAAATCAAGTATTATAACAGATCTGCTAGAAAAAAGTAACAGATCTGAATCTATTTCACAGATCCAGTAGAAACAACATACCGAGAAGTTGAACCCAGTAGATCTGATGTCGGAATCGCCGGAGAAAGAAACCCTAAAATTTCACAGATCTAAGTCAAATAACACACAAAAAATGCCGATAAGGTTAAAAAGACGGTACCTGAGAAGTGAAATCGTCGGTGAAATCCGTCGATCTAGTGAAATCGCCGGTGAAATCCGTCGATCTAGTGAAATTCACAGATCTAAGTCAAATAACAAGCAAAAAAATGCCGATAAGGTTAAAAAGACGGTACCTGAGAAGTGAAATCGTCGGTGAAATCCGTCGATCTAGTGAAATCGCCGGTGAAATCCATCGCCATGAGACGTATGCAGACACTGCGTCTGGTGAGAGAGAGAGAGAAGAAGAATGGGGGCGGATGTGAATGAAATGAATTTAGGGTTTAGATTGAGTGAAAGAAAGTTTATATTAGATCCATTTTAGTAAAACGGGTCAAAGAGATCCGGTTAGGATCCATGAGCTGCTCCGCGTGTTGAAGAAAGTTTCAACACATTCATGCTTAAATGCTTGTACAATGGGCTTCAAATGGTTGTACAATGGCAAATGACCATTCTTGCCATTCCTATATGCTTATTAAAGTAGTATAGATATATAAACACATCTGTAAAAAAAAATTAAAAATTGCCGAGTCGGTAGTTTTGACTCATGCAAGTTTTTTTTACGACATACGTAAATTTTGGAAGAAGATAAATATTTTTTTTACCTCTCATGTAAATGTGGGCGTGCGACTTTTTTTTTTCAAATTTTCTTATTTTGCTGAAACAAGTGATTATTTTTACGACTTTTGTGAAAAAAAAATTCGGAAAATCCTTTTGGATGGCCTAGTTCTCGCGGTTCTTGCAACTCGTGGTGGTTCTCATTTGACCCAAAGCGCATATATATAGGGAAAGGTTAAAATGAGAACCACCTGGAGTTGCGAGAACCGCGAGAACTATTTAATTCGACGCGATTTGGGCCAAAAAAATTTAAACAATCGTAGATGAAAAAAATATAAACACATCTGTAATTTTTTTTTTAAATTGCCGAGTCAGTAGTTTTTGTCACACCCCGACCACGTAAAACAACAAAACGTGGCGGAAACATCGGGGAGTGTTGTAACAGAATCATTGTTTCATAACACATGGAAATTTAAATATTGTTTTATTAAGTACACGAGTTACAATGTCTTGACAATCAAAGAAACATAACATAAATAACTAGTCTTGCATCTTTTATTGTCACTAAGGCCCATGTCCGCCTAAGTGTATCTTGATCAATCCTATGCTTCATTTCCTGAAACACATGTGAAAATAGGTACGTCAGCATAAAAATGCCGGCGAGTACATAGGTTTTGTGAAAATAAGATTCATGACTTCTGTTTAAGAAAATGTTTAGTCATGAACCTTGTAATTTGCTTTGTCTTTGTAAATCATTTGAAAAACAATAAGTTCAGATGATACGTATAAATAAGAGAATAATGCATGGTTAAATGAATAACCATGTAAAATGAGTTTGTATAAGTTAAGTTGTTTGTAAAACAATGTATTGTGAAAAGTATGTTATTTGTATAAAATGTTATATATCTAATTTGAAATGATTTCAAATAACGCAACGATATGTAATACCATACAATCATTTATATATAGGAAGTACCAGCGGCGTATCCACCATGCTTGTATCGTATTACACACGCCTCGTTAATCAAATCACTTACTCAAACCAAACCAACAATGTAAGATGTCTATGTTTAAACCAACTTCCAAATGTATTGAAATAATATGTTAAAATGTTTATGTCCATATGTAAATCATGTAATGTATAACCAATGTCAAAAGTGTTTATGTGTCAAATGTAAACCATGTAATGTGTAACCAAAAATGATATGTATGGCTAGTGAAATGCATCAACTAAACCATATGCACAAGAACATAGTATTGAAGTAAAACTTGGTTTAAATCAAAGTTATGTTCTGTGAAAATGCATGCTATACTGATATAAACATTTATGCGGTATTGTGAAAATTCACACATCCAAGCCTTGCGACAGTCGGATAACTATGTAATAATGAGTTATCAAAAGAATATGTATTCGGATTCGGTCATTCCTTACGTCCAAACAAACCCGAGATTTCAGGAATGGGATTTGTTAAGTCCTATGGTACCACTACCTACTACCGAGCGGCATGATCGGTGTTAATGAATGTACATTGTCTCATTTAAACAAACCAAATGTCATAACAAAATGTAAGCATGTGATGAAAACAAATGTACTAAGTATGCAAATAAATGAACATACATAGCATGTGATGTGATGTGATGTGAAACGATGTACTAAGTATGAACTAAATGGACATACATAGCATAAAATGTAATGTAAAACGATGTACTAATAGTGTACTAATGAACATAGCAAGCATATGATGTGAAAACATGGAAAAGCATGAAAGTAACAAGTAGGCACATGTGTTTCACCCCAAAATGTTTGGAAAACAGTAAAAGAGGGGTCAATGTACTCACTTGAGAATGCTCAGTAGTCCTTGAGTGACAACCAAACAACGCTAGAGATCACGGATATCAAACGGTACCTAATATAGGTAACTTAGGTTAATAAACTGGACCTAAATCGGAAGATCGGATAGAATGAGGGTTCGTAAACCAAACGAGTGTAGAGACTCGTGTCATATGGTTTAACAAAGCCTACATACTAAATGAAACCTAACCTAAGTGCTTTCGACCCATCGCGACCCATTTAGGTAGCTTATGCTACTTTAACGCGTTGTTCGCGTGAAACGCGTTCGGACCGCCTAACTAGTCCTATGACAAGTGTTATATGCCTAAACATGTTACATAATCAGTTATGTGACAAAATTTTAGGTTACATATGCTTAATTACCAATTATTCATGAAAAGGGTATTCTGGTAATTTACCTAAGGCATATAAACTACCTATCATACAACTACTCAAATGATGTGACCATAGGGTATAACCTCGTAAGGTTATTCCCTACCTACTATGGTCACCTAATGTGTTTGGTCGGATCCTAATAATCGACCAAATGGGTCGGGTTCGAAAGTATAAGCGATTGTTTAGATCGCTTACCTGACGACCCTATATAAGCACTAAACTAAAAGTGACGAGCTAAGCATGTTAAAACATGCTTAACTAGGTTTAGAAAACAGGTTTGGTATCACAACAAACGGTTGTGATACCTAAGAGTAGTTTGGTTACAAAATACGCAAGAATACGTATTCTGACCGAAACTACGGCTCGTCACTGAGCCTAGATAACGTGGTAATCGGTAGGTATAGTCACTAGGGACTATAACCATCGTGATCACGCTCACGTTATGAAGTTCAAACGAACTTCGCATCGACCATAAACTGGTCAATGCAGAAAGTCAAACAAAGTTTGACTTTCGGACTCGAAAAGACTCGAAAAGCAATAAAAGAACGAAGGAACACTTACGAAGGGTCCCCGAATGCTAATCTAGATCAAAATAGCTCAGGTATGAAACAAAGGTTTCAACTTAGAGCACAATTGATCAGATTCTAGTGAAGAAAGAAGTGAAATGGGTTGGGTATTTATAGTTTTCGATTCACCGTTAGGATCGTTTCTTGGAAAAGGGGGAATGATCTAGCCCGTACACTTGTCAAGATGTTGTGGTAACTGATTTTGGCCACCATAGGAGTTTAACAAGTGGCACTTGACCTTTGGAGATGGTTAAAGGCTGTTAACAGCAGCCAAAAAATGATTTGCTGCATCTGGGCATTTGTTGCGCACCGTAACAAATAACCCTTACGGTCCGCAACAAATGAAGTTTGGCAGAATGTCAGTTTTGGTCCCTGCAGCCCCCTAACTTGGTTTTTGATGCATTTTTGACACGTTTAAGCCCCGTTAACCCCATTTCAAAGCTCTAAAATGAAGTTAAAGTATAGGGAACTTAAAATGTGTTCAAAAATATCTCGGATGTTGGTTCGTTTGGCCGTACGATCGCGATGTTCGCTTAATTACGACGGAATGCGCATAAGCGCGAAAAACGATCCAAATGACGCGACGAATGGATTTTTCTTATGCCAAACACTAAAATAAAATATTTTAGTGCTTACATAAATTTTTGGATGTCCGGATGTATTCAGAACGTAAGTTATGCGCGAAAATGCAAACTTGTGCACTTTTTGACACTTTTAGTCCCTGAATGTCCCAAAAGTGTATTTTAGCACACCAAACCTCTCAAAGCCTATTTCTAAGCTATGTAAAGGATATTTAAGGTGTGTTTAACTTATGGTCATGTTCCGGAATGTTCGTTCCAGTTCAAATTGGCATACTTTCGCAGTTTGTCAAGTTTAGTCCCTGTAAGCGAATTAACTTTTTTTTGCCATACCAAAGCCTTCAAAACTTATTTCTAAGTTATGTAAATGTTAAGCCTATGTCACTATTCCGGAGTGTTTGTTGCATTAAACTGGTTATATTTACGCATGGGTGCGCGTATAACCTTCCAGAGAGCGATTTAGAGTTTGGAATTGAACAAAAATTGATATGTGCAAATGATACACATATTTATACAAATGCCAAGTATGAAATACAATATTTCATTGGTTCGGTATTTGTTTGATGGTCGCAGTGACCCAGGTGTTACAGTTTTGACTCATGCAAGTTTTTTTTTTTACGACAGACGTAAATTTTGAAAAAAGATAAATATTTGTTTTACCTCTCATGTAAATGTGGGTGTGCGACGTTTTTTTTCAATTGTTCTTATTTTGCTAAAACAAGTGATTATATTTACGACTTTTGTGAAAAAAAAAATTCGAAAAAACGTTTTGGATAGCCTAGTTCTCGCGGTTCTCGCAACTCGTGGTGGTTCTCATTTGAACCACAGCCTATATATATATAGAGTATATATAAAGTACAATATGCCTTAATGTACACTTCGTACGCAATGGCAAAGTCGCACGTTATGTTTCAAAAAAAATCGCATGTTTCAAAAAAACTGAAAATCGCATTTATATAAAAAAGGGAAATCGCATGTTAAAAAAACGCAAATCGCATGTACATTAAAAAAGCGAAATCGCATGTAAAAAAAAGGAAAGTCGTATGTTATAAACCAAATTTCACATGTCGATATTGAATCTCGTACGTAACGTACGTTAAGACATTTTGTACAATAACCGGCCTTATACATATATATATATATATATATATATATATATGTAGGGAGATGATCATAAGACATTTGGTGAGAGGGTGAATTTACGTTTTTAGGGGGTGGGGTGGGGGGTTTAGGTTTTTTTTTTTTTTTTGGGGGGGGGGGGGGGGGTTAGGTGTTTTAGGCTTTTTCATATTAATGCACATGTTCGGTAGAAAATTTTTTTTAAAGAAGTTTTTTTATATATTAAGTATAGCGATTTTTATTAAATAAAAATCAAAAACAAAAATAATTTTTGGTATGTTTTTAGCCTTTTTTTACTTAGATTTTTGGTTTTCTCATTTATATTTGTTTTCTCACACTTTCTATCGTTTTCTCTAAATCCCAACCCTATTGTAGGATCGAATCGTGACCTGAATGAGTCGTTCGGAAGAGCTCAAATCCGTTTCAGAGGCGGAAACAGAGAAACGGACGTGAAAACAGCTTGATTCACACTATAATCCTCTTATATATTTATTTAACAACGTATACAATCACAAGGAATACCGGCAGCACCTCGGTATCACTCTGAGAAATCTGTTACAAATGAAATGACAACATGCCTATTTATACTATTAGACTTTCGCTTGAAGCATACATGCTCCTGTTCAAGCGAAACCTCCATTTGACTTTCAAGCGAATCCATCAGATCTTGTTTCAAGCGAAACCCCATGAACTTTTGTCTTATATGTACATTTAAATTCGTTTCATGTGCTGATGTAGGATGTGATGTCATATATGTGATGTCACTTGTGATGTCACATATATGATGTCACGCTTGTTCAGATCCGCTACGCAACCGAGACTCGATATAAGACGAAGACGACAGATGTATGTACCAACACCTATATATATATATATATATTATATATATATATATATATATATATAGGGCTGGGATTTAGAGAAAACGATAGAAAGTGTGAGAACGGTGAGAACGCTTAACGATCGTCGGATCAAAACAATCTATGGACTAGATTGGTGCGGTGGCGTTTTCGTAAATAACATCAATTTTATTACGTGGACGCGCTTCATTAAGGGTAAAAGGGTCTTTTGACTACTCCACATAAAACGCCAAATCATGAAATAAAACGCCCAAAACAAAAATCACAGACTATTCTAAGTAAAACGCCATTAAATATAAAACGTCAAACTTAATTATAGTAAAATCCCGCCTTAAAAAACCGCCAAAAAAATCCTATATATACAACATCTCAGACCTTCGGTTAAAAACACACACAAAAACCCAAACGCCATATTTCATATAACCCATTCGCCTTAGAAACGCCAAAAAACCCAAACATCAAATATCTTCAACCCCAAAAACGTTTTTTTTTTTTTTTTTTTTTAAGTTCAGTTTGGCTGTCAGTAAGATTTCGCTCAATGAAATAGACAAAATCCTTAAGTGAGGATATAGTCCATTTCATTTAGTAAAATCTCATTGACTTATCCTAAACTTCCATCAAATTTATAACGCCAAAACATACAAAAACATTATTGAGGTTTGTTGTCAATAAAGTTTAGCTGTATGGGGTGGACAACATTGTCAGTTATCTTTCTTAACCGAGGATTAACAATGTTGTCCATCTCATACAGCAAAACATTATTGATTTTAGCATGATCAAAATTTGAGGTTTAAGGTGATCTTATTTCGTGGCGTTCTTTTTATCGGTAAAACGCCAAAAAAGTTAAAAAATCAAACATCTTGATGGTAAAAATTCAAGATTGTTGACTGAAGAATATAAACTCAATAACATTTTGCTGCATGAGATGGACAAATACTCAAGTAAAAGATGCTGATGTCAGACTGTGTGCTTCCAAACAGCAACACAAAAAACTACTTGAAAAACAAAAAAAAAACAAAATGAATCATACGAAAGTCGAACCAGCCAGTTAACATGATTCAAAAAAGAGAAAGAAAGAGACTGGAGACAGAGAAGATTTGGAAGATTAATTTTTTATGTATTCTTTTTTTTATTTTCCTTTTCAGTTAATTGTTATATAATAAAAACACCATATATAATAAAAACGCCAAAACAGCCAAAATGCTTGTTTAAAACGATATCATCCAGTTAAATGCCACCAAAAAACTACCAAACTATAATAAAATTACTTTGAAAAATTATTATAAAAAACCCAAATAAAAAAAAGAGTAAAATGCACGGATAGTCCCTGTGGTTTTGTAAAATAACACCTATAGTCCCCAAGTTTTGGAAATTACACCGGCGCTCCCTGTGGTTTGATAGTTTGTTACTCGGATAGTCCCTATAGTGGATGAGGGTTAGTTTTCTCAGTTAAGTGGGTGTGAAATGACCTTAATGCCCTTACTGTATTAAAAAATATTAAAAATATTAAAAGATAAAGTTAACTTAAGTGGGCCCCACCCCACCCTCACCCCCACCTCATATACCGATCTGTTTCAGTAAAATCAAATGAGTTTCGATCAAGTTTCAATTTGTTTCGGATCGAATTTCGGGCTGTTTCGTGTGATTTCAACGAATTTCTGATCGTTTCGGTGAGAAATTGAATCAGATTTTGTTTGATTTCAGACTGTTTTGATGATTTCAGTGTGTTGTTTCGGACTGTTTTGATTCAGTATCGGCGTGTGAAGAATCAAATTTTGATAGTTTCAAACAATTCACAATCGATTTCAGTTAGTTTTAGTAAAAGTGACTGAAATTTAGATCGGGGTTGCAGTTTTTCGTACGATGAAGAAGTTTTATTTGCGACGATATTAGGGGTTGTGTATAAGTGACGAAAAGTTTTTTTGAAGTTGTAGTTTCAAAATCTGAACCGTAGTAGAAGCTGTGATTATTTGAAATTGGGGTTGAATTCTTGGCTTGGACATTCATTGATAGAAGAAGAGCTAATGGTTTTAGTTTAAGTGACAGATTAATTTGCGATGAAAAGATAAAACCTGAATAGCATTCTTTTATATGAAAGTTGTTGGTTACTGGTTTTAGAAGATATTAGTTTGTGATCGAAGAAGAAAAGAAGCAATCATAGCTGGGGGTGGGTGGGGTTGGGTTGGGTTGGGGTGGGGTTGTTTTGTTCTTATAGATTGAAGAAGATGAATGGCAAATTTGTCATTTCACATTCACTTAACGGAGAAAACTAACCGTCATCCACTCCAGGGACTATCCGAGTAACAAATTGTCAAACCACAGGGAGCACCAGTGTAATTTCCAAAAGTTGGGGACTATAGGTGTTATTTTGCAAAACCACAGGGACTATCCGTGCATTTTACTCTAAAAAAAACATAAAAATAAGAAAGAAAAAAAAAAGCAAACTTGAAAATGTAACTAGAAACAGTAAATACAAAATCATTAAATACTGAAGAATCTAAAACGCCAAACTTGAAAGATGGGACGTGTTACAGACTTCAGAGATAAAAGCTTATAAAAAACATTAATTACAAAACAGTAACTGAAAAGACAAAATACTTTATTACAATAATGCACCGCCTAATTTAGGCGCCAAAAAGACATCCTATAAAATGATACATCTCAGCAACTTCCATTTGATCAAACCAAAAAAAACAAACGTCAAATACTACTAAATACCACCCACTGTAAAACGCCAACAAATAAACTGAATGAATTGTTATCAGAGGGAAGTACCTCAGAAAAGATTTTGCTGCATAAGATGGACAAAATTTCAGGAAAAAGATACTGATGCCAGTCGGCATTTTGTATTTTTTTGTTCTTGAATAAGGTTTGGATGAGGAGAAAAGGTCAATGACACTGAAGAGTGTGTTCACTATAAAGATGAAGATCCAGATAAAGAAAAAGCGAAAAACTCACTCACACGCCATAGATCTATGACCCCAAACATCCACACAAAAAGACAGTTCAACAGACGAGCAGGCAAAAAAATCAAACCCATGGGTTTGTTAAGTTTTACATAAAACGTTATATATTTGATGACAGTTCTTGTACTATTAAAGAAGAGAGAGACTGATGACACTGAAGATTAGGAAAAGAGATCCGATTAGGATTTCTAATGTATTTCCTTCCCTTGTATTTTTTTCCTGTGGTTAAAATATAATTTAACAATAGTAAAACGCCAAGATACCACAAACGCCAAAATGTTTATAAAAAATAACAGATCAATAGGCCAACTTGTTTAAAACGCCTTGGAAAACGCCATTCAAATAGATTTCCTACCCCCTGGGTTCCATTGGCATACGATGTGAATAACGCCATAAACGCCAAAATGTTGATACAATGGAACCATTAAAACGCCATTAATTATTGAATTTGGTTAACGCCAAAAAACTCAAAAACCAAAAATTAAAACAACATTGGGAAAAAGCGGAACAGTAAAAGCAGAAGATGAAAGGACAAAAAACCCCTCCGCCCTTTTCTAAGCGGCGTGACACGTGTTGGGCCAGGAAGCGTTCTCACACTTTTGATCGTTTTCTCCCGATCCCGTTCCTATATATACTAGCCGGAACCCGCGCGATGCCGCGGCAACAATTTAAAACGCGGTTTACAATAGGATACTCGTTCACCGTTAATTTATCACTCGTCTCGTGATATATTGTGTAGTACTTAATTTTTTTCTATTGTATGCAATAAGCTTTTCAACTTCTTTATAATGATGTTGAAAGTAAACTATTGGATAAAAGTACAACGTAACATGAGTTTCAATTCCATTTCATCACTAATAAAAACTTAAAGAAATATTATATCCATAAAAGTTGCATCACATAAGTTTATACAGATTGCTCTTCTTACATCAATTATCTTTATGTTATGCTGCAGTTGAATATATGTAACCAGTTCATATTCATATGGATAAGCTAAATCCATTGATAAGCATGAAGTAGCCTGTCACAACCTAAAAGTTGGTTCATAACCTGTCAATTAAAGCGACGCTGTGGTAAACAATTCAATAAACAATATTTACACTGAAATAGTTAGCTTGCTCCTTAGAAATTCTTAGTTCAAATATCTTGTTGATATGCGAAAGTGCAGAAAGGCACTACAAGATAAAAGCATATATGGTTATATAAAAGTTGTTAATAAAGTCATATACTGGGTCGGTTTAGAGTTTGGACCAACCCAACAACGTTCTTTTGCCAACAATTTATACTTGTACTAAACATGACTACAAAAACAACATTATTAAAATAATAAGTAATTACTATTCATCACACTAATAATGCTATTTAGAAAGTTAAAAAAAACGTCTAGAAGAACAGTCAAAACATATAATTCCATGATTAAAATGGACAAAAAAATTTTGAATCAGCCCAGCCCGACTTCATTTTGGCGAGACGTTTACACTCTTCGAACATCTCGACAACTTCCCTGACTTGTTGACCCGACCCTCTTGCTATTGCGACCAGTATTGATCTGTACACAAAAAATGACGTGTTTACAGCTCAACCGAATTTTAACCCGTTACTACTTACCCAACCCGACTAACCGACACATTTTGTCACCGTTTAACTAACCTTCATCAGTCATCGAATCCATCATTGTCATGTATCGTTTTACCTTCGCCTGACTTTCTTTTTCACCACCTTTCGGCATCAACTCCAAACTAAATCCAGGAAGCATCGAGAAAACCTACACGATACACAAACAAATTAAAACACGTAACTACAGAATAGCTTTCACTCTCCTAAACTTGATCAGAAAAACAAACAACCAAGCAAAATAACCATCGTTACTCACTTATTATTAGGGCTGCAAATGAACCGACCGAACACGAACAAGACCTTGTTCGTGTTCGTTTGTTAAGGAGATATATGTGTTCACTAAATTTACTGTTCTTACATGATCCGCACAGTAAAGCTTCCTTCCGACAGCTTTTGAAGAAGTTCGGGCTGCTGGTCCATAGGAACGACTTCATGGATTTTGTCCATGAGTCCCGACAAGTCACCCATGCCTAGTTAAAGAGGACAAAATTGTAAATAAAAAGGTAATGAATAAAGTAACAAGTTTTCCGTCCTTATTTCGTAAAGGGCTTCATATATGTAAAAAAACATCTAGAGAATGACATACCTAAAAGACGGCTGACAAACGGTTTAACATCAAAAACTTCAAACTCATCCATATGTTCACCGGTTCCGATAAAAATGACGGGGCTTTTTGTTGCTGCAACTCTGGATATAAGATACGAACAGATGATGAGACATTTAAAAAGTCGAATTTGGCTGATATAAATATTCCATATTTATAGTTTCAATACAGAGTTTAAACGGGTCGACATAACTGACATGTTTGGTAATTCATGTTTTTTTAAGTTGGCTTAACCCGTTTAAATAACTGGAGACACAGGTAGGGCTGCAAACAAACAAACCGAACGAACACGAACAAGTGCTTGTTCAAGTTTGCATGTTAAGGAAATATATGTGTTCACAAACTATTCATGACCACTTACCGAACAAGATTTTCTGTTCGTGTTCGTTCGTTAAGGAAATGTCCGTGTTCGTTTGTTAGTTTTAGTATTGTAGAATATATTTAACCATGAACACAAAATCTATCTTCTGGATTCTGTAAATGGAAAAAATTTACAATTAAACTATCATGATCATTACCAGAAAGTGCATAATTGCCTTAGGCACGGCGTCCTCAATGTTCTTTCTAACGATGTCATAGTAACATCACCACCATTACTCGTCTCAAGATTATGGTTTCCATTGTTGTTCATAGCGTAACCCTAAAACCGTCGTCGAACCATCGCTGCTAATTGTCGGAATAGATCTGTCGGCTGTGTATGATTATTTTCCTTCTCTCTCTCGACGACGGCTTTCCCCTCCCTCCGCCACCTCCTTCCGGCATCATTTCCATCTCTCAAAACCCCAAACCCAAACACAATATATTTTTATATCTCTCAATCACGGTCAGTTTGCTTTTGCTCTTTTTGAGCTAAAAAATTGAAAGACGAACACACACGCTATAGAGATGGCAGTCTTGTAGTGAAAGGGCTAGCCAGAACCTAACTTCATGCAGTTTTCAGTAATTCCTTGCATCAGCCTATACTAAAGTCTACACAGGGATTCACATGCTTAAGTTAATAATGACATAAAGGAGCACCATCCAGAGGGCAGCATGGTATTGGTCCAGATATGTAGTTTTGATCAAATTGTATTCGATCCAGATATTGTCTTGTTCATATTTGTAGTTCTGAAAGAAACCAATTTAGTAACTGCCTACCAAATTCACCCAAAATGGTTTTAGCTAGATCTTTTTATCTTTCTTGTTTGACCCATTAGATATAAAACATAAACCAAGTCTATATGTTTAAAAGTAAATGGGTCTAAGCGTCGGCTGTACTTACGCCTCTAATTTTCTAGACTACTTATTGGATAATTAAATCTTTCTTTAATAACCTGTAGTGATGTCACTGCAGATTAATAGACATAATTATCGTTAGTATTTAGTAAACTAAAATTTCACAGCTAAGTAAATAAATTAGGGCATCTTTGAACAAGAATTATTCCAATATTTTATAACAAAGATCAAACAAAGGTAAAAACCAGGTAGCTAACTTACCTTCCATAGGTTCAGTAGCATCTATAACAAAGTTAAACCATGGCTAGGTGGCAAAAGAGTCGCGTACACATCGATCGAAACGGATAATTTTCCAATACGGGTCAATCGCCGACACTTTTTTTGTCCACCCGTATTCATTTAACTTACATAAAAAACTAAATAAGATTATAAGAGTGAAAATTTGACCGCCCAAAAAATTTCAGGGTGTTTGAAATTTGACCGCCTAAAACATTTCAAGGGGTTTGAAAGTTACTAAAATCCATTTGTGTTTTAGAGTGTTGTACAATATGCTTTAAGGGTTTGTAAATGTTGAAAAAGTGTCAAATGACCATTTCTGCCCTTCGGATATGCATTATATATATATATATATATATATGATAAGGATCATGTGAGAAGTAGTAGGCTATTTGAGAAACTTGAGAAGTATTCTGGACCACACATTTTCCCTAAGAAAAAAAATGTAAAAAAAATGCAATTTTTTTTTTTGAAAAAATCGCAGCTTTTTCTTTAAGAATTTAATTTTTTATTTATTTATTTATTTTGGATTTATACACATGTGTATATTGTTAATCTTCTAACTATACATATATGTATATTGTCAATTATACATATATGTATATACATGTTTAAAATTGAAAAATAAGTGTTATTTAGGGTTTACACTACAAGAACAGGGCACCTTTAGCGGCGACAGATGTCGCCGGTATTGACCACTTTTGTCGCCGCTATTGACTTTACGCTATTGACCAGTTGTCGCCGCTAAAGACAACTGTCGCCGGTATTGATCCTCCGGTTTTAGCGACGACAGATGTCGTCGCTAACAGTGTCGCCGGTATTAATCTTCGTCGGTAAAGGTTGAAAGGCAATAGCGGCGACACATGTCGCCGCTAAAAGTCTGTTTTTTTTTTAATACAGCAGCTGTATATACAGCTGCCCAGCCAGTTTTACGGCCGAAAAAACAAAACCTGCCTATTTTCAAACAACGCAAGCATACGCCATGAACATAATCAACATATACTAAAGGTAATATAATTAAAAACTACGTTTAAGTCGTACATTAGAATCCTACAACGTTTAATTAAATCTAAATCATACATTAGAAACAAGTCACTCATCGTTGTCGTTGGGTTCATCGTCGGATTCATTATCGAATAAGTTGTCAGAATCGTAGTCTTTTGACTTTCCTTTTCCTTTTCCTTGTGAAGCAAGATAGTTGTTAAGTTGGTTCAAAAATGACGGGGTTTGGAACAAGCTGTTAACAAAATCCTACAATAATAGATAGCAAAACGTATATTAGCATATTAATTAACGCTACCAACATATATTTAACAAGGAAACATGCGTTCGTTTGTCATTTTATAAATTGCGTAGTTTACCTCGGAAAAGGGTTCTTGCGTCCGAGCTTGCGAAGACGACATGTTAGATGACGAGTGCGAGGACGTGTTGGAAGAAGGTTTAGGCCCCATCCCGCGGTACCATCCTCGCCGCTCACCCAACGCTTCCTGATACGGGGCAATTGGCGGACCCTCACCGCTCCATTCACTTGTGGCCTGTTGTATGTTCCGCTGTATTTTACGAAGATGATTAAATATATATGTGTATATATATATATTTGTTATAGAAAATAATACTTAAAAGAAATACTTACGTAATTTTGTTCAGCAACCGGATCAACCCAATTCCCTTGATTGTCTGTGTGGGTTTTAGCATACGTGGGTACCCAATCCATATCCTGTTTAACATTAAACTTAGATTAGTCATTAAATAAACAAAAGCTTACACACACGCGCACATACATAAAACATTACATTTTTATAGGCGGTGCTACCGTACGACGATGTCCCCCCACGGTATGGGAATTGTTGTTTCTCGCGTACTAGTGTGTTGGCCTCGCTTCTTTTAATATATTTTTCTTCCCGGAAACCTTCGATGGTTCTCAACCAGTTATCATAGGGCATATCCGGGGGATGGAATGCCCTTGCACTCTCAAGATCCTTGTAACCTCCCTTGCTCTTAAATAATTTTTTAGCATCGTACTTGCGGTCAGAGTACCGCTTCATAAGCACAGCCCTAATGCCACCCGTCAAGTTTTTGGCCTCTAATCACGTTACACTTCATCAAAATTGAAATTTTCCTACAAATTAAATAAAAAAGTTAAAATATCATATATAAATTAGATTTGCATGTGCTTAAATATTTGATAAAATTTTATGCATATAACCTATTTACCCGTAAGTGGTTCATGAGGGCATCCTTGTAATGTTGTTCAACGTTATCCCATCCAATTTTATCGAACGGGATGGACCGCCACATATACAGGCCGGCCTCCCGTGCAAACATATCTCTTGTTTTACCAACAGGGGTATACGTGACCTGCCTGTCAAACGTAAGCGATACAGGCCCCCCCACTTTTACCAGACGCCTTAGTTTCTCGTTTTTTGCTTTCCCCCTAACCCTATTCGAGGGAACCGCTGCAATTAAAACAAAAATAATTAGTAACAACATTTATAATATAAAAAATATAAGGACTACAAAATAATTTAGTAAAAGACTTACCGTCTGTCTCGTGTGTGCCACGAAATCCACCAGGAGGAAGCGGTGGATCACCAGCGCCGTCACCCCCATGTCCCCAGGGGGCCACATCCGCCATCAGATAAGCGAATATCAACAATACAGAAAACATAATCCCTATAAAGTTACAAATGTTACAGCATGTGTATCTAATAGAAATTAAGGGAAAGTACAACAAGTGTAACTCAAATTCAAATAAATATTTCAAACAAGTGTTTATCAATTACAAATCAATATAAATTACAATAACTTTTCTTTTAGTTAGACTCCACATAATCGGGATCATCCTCATCATAATCAGCCTCGACCTCATCACAATCAGTCTCGACTTCAAACACTTCATCGACGGTGGCCGTTGGGGGATCAACTTCAATTGAAGGCTCACCCGCAGTAACATGAAAAGATCCAATTTGAAAGTATTGGGTCAAGTCAATGACAAGTTTACAATCAGATGAAGAGTTGTTGTCGACAATGTCCCTATCTTCTAAGTGTTTGTCAACATTTTGAACCTTATTGACGCGGTCATCACTTAATGGCCGATCCCAAATTCTTTGATGATTAACATTTTCGACTACCCACCTATGTTTATTTTTTTGGTTTCGAGACGTTTCTTGGATGAAGAACACTTGTTTGGCTTGCGAAGCAAATATGAGTTGATCGTCTTTGTCCCATTCATGTTCAGTGCTTATACTGGTGATATTATTGTCATGGTTTACACCCCTTTGAGTATCAAACCACTTGCACCGAAATAGGACAGTGGAATAATCATTTGTATAACGCAACTCAATAATTTCTTCTAATTGGCCATAAAATTTCACACCGTTCTCTCCAACCACTTCCACCCCAGAGTTTTGCGTTGCGCATTTTGCATCACGTTCAAGTGTCTTAAACCTAACACCGTTGACTATGCAAGCAGTGTAAGTGTAAGCAGTCATTTTCGCACAAATTGAAAGAGCATACAACTCCGGGTGGAATTCTGGAGAATTTTGTGTTTTCATCGAATGGACCTAACAAATATAGAGTAATAATGTTTGTTATATATGTATTACCTAGCAAGTATAGAGTAATGAGTGTTATATATATATTATACCTTATGGAGAAACCATCCCGGAAATTTGGTTTTAAGATCATCATGGGGATGTGTATGTTTGAATTCACTAAATTGATGACAAATATAAGAAAGGAATGAGAAATACCAATTAACAGATTATGAAATGTTAAAGATAGAAGCACTCACTTCATGTACTCCCTAACTTCTGTGCAGTTTTTGAGGACAAACCATTCCATCTTGCTTTTTTTGATGAATGATAGATATTTGTCCTTTCTTGCGCCAACATAACGACATTTGGACTCAAACACCCATAACTTTCTTTTTTCAACAACGACATCATCGTTTCTATCTGGGCGATTGAACTTAGTCTGAACATCTTTAAGGTACATTGAACAAAATGTTAGAGCTTCTTCAAACACATAACCTTCAGCTATACAACCTTCAGGCCTTGCCGGGTTTTTGACATAGTTCTTTAGTTTTTTCATGTACCTTTCAAATGGATACGTCCATCTAAAAGCTACTGGACCTCCCGCAATCGCTTCATCAGGTAAATGCACAAGTAAATGAACCATAATGTCAAAAAACGCAGGTGGATAGATCATCTCTAACTTGCATAAGATGGTAACAATGTCATCCTTTGCTTTCTTCATATCATCCACCGATAGTGTTCTAGAGCAAAGTTGCTTAAAGAACATGCAAAGGTCTACTATTGGTGTAGATGTATCTTTAGTTAAAAGCCCTCTAACCCCAATCGGTATCAAACGTTGCATGAGGATATGACAGTCATGAGATTTCAACCCGGTAATGTTAGCATTGTTATCTGTCACCCTCTTACTGATATTAGATCCAAACCCATCTGGTAATTTAACATTTTTTATAAACTTTTCGATCATCGGACTTGAATGAGTACTTTGGGTGGGGACTTAAGAACTTGCCACCCGATTGTTTCAGCCATTGTGACGGCCGAATGTTTAGTTTTTCCAAGTCGGACCGCGCATTTGGCGTGTCTTTGCTCTTATCGTTCATTAGAAGAGTACCGAGCAAGCTGTCGTACACATTTTTCTCTATATGCATTACATCTAAGTTATGTTTCAGCTGCAGAGAAGACCAATACTCAAGGTCAAAAAATATGCTTCTTTTGGACCAGTTCAACTCGAAATCTGACCGGGTTATCCTCCCACCTCCAAAATCTGGATGCTTGCCTGCTAGACGATTAATTAAACGACCGAGTTGAGCTTCTATGTCAGCTGGGCTAAACTGTCTCGGAGGGTCTCGTGTCTCGGGTCTCCCGTTAAAGTCGAGACTTGTTCTCCAAGGATGGTTGGCATCTAAGAACCGGCGATGACCAACATAAGCACATTTACCAGTTACACGTATTGAAGGAGTGTCTTGGTTACAAGTTGGGCATGCCATGTAGCCTTGTCCGCTCCAACCTGATAGGCTACTACGGGCTGGAAAGTCATTTATGGTCCATAACAACGCCGCCTTCATTGTGAAGTATGTGTTTGTTGCTGCGTCTTTAGTACGTACACCTGTCTGCCACAATTGCTTAAGCTCATCCACTAACGGTCTAAGGAAAACGTCCATGTCTTTCCCCGGTGATTTAGGGCCAGGAATCAACAAGGTCAACATGAATGTGGACTCTCGCATGCATAGCCAGGGAGGCAGATTATATGTGGTGAGTATAACCGGCCACGTGCTATGAGTCGAGGATCCACTACCGTTGTTAAAGGGATTAAAACCGTCAGCTGCAAGCCCTAAGCGAACATTTCGTGGCTCCATCGCGAAGTTTGGGTACTTTTTATCAAAGTCTTGCCATGCAGATCCATCAACTGGATGACGCATAGTCCCATCTTCCGATCGTCCGGTACTATGCCATATCATATCTTTCGCTGTGTGCCTTGAACAATACAAACGTCGTAGTCTAGGCATCAAAGGAAAGTATCGTAACACCTTACGAGCCACCTTCGTGCCTTTTGTGTCTTTATCGACCCATCGACTCTCATTACAAACGGGACAATTTTGCAAGGACTCGTTTTCTTTCCAAAAGAGAGCACAATCATTTGTGCACACATCTATCATCTCATATGCCAAACCAATCTTCTTAAATGTCTTCTTAGCTACATAATACGAAGGGGGAATCTTGTTGCCTTCTGGCATTGACTCTCGCAACAACGAGAGGAGTCGATCTACTCCTTCATTTTGAAAATGGTACGTATCCTTTATATTCAAAAGCTTTGCTAAAAAGTCGATAGAAGAAAACTTGGTACAACCAGGATATAATTCTGTTTCAACTTCCTTTACCAGGTCTTCAAAATCATCAACAACACCGCTACTATCTCCATTCGAGTTCTCTTAGTTAAGGTATGTATCTTCTTCCATACGCTCCCACCTAATGTCTTCAATAACGTTTACCATACCGTCTTGTGGCGCAACATCGTTTACTTCTGCAATTGGAGTCGTGTCCCTGTGATAGGTCCACTTCGTGTATTCCTTCCAAAAACTGTTAATACGCAAATGGTATTTCATTTCTGCCATAGTTTTTAAGCCAGAATTTTTACATTGGGTACACGGACATCTAACTTCATCGTGGTTTTTTATCACTCTTTCACACATATCGATAAATGACTTGAGTCCTTGCTTGTAGTGAGGTGAATGACGTGGGGAATCAATCCAACTTTTATCGATAGGCATTATGCAACTGAAAGAAAATCTAATTTAGGATTAACAAGCCAAGGGTAGGCTGCTAAACCCACTTTTTGAACACTTTATCCCATATGTGAATGTGTATTACATGATTGTTTGTTTAAGAAAAATTCGGCAGCATTTCCTCTTAGCTCCCAAGTATATATGTAATGATATATATACCCGAGGAGCAAAGAGAAAATGATAACCGAATCCTTCTTAAACAAACAATCATGTAATACACATTCACATCCTAAATGAGATAAAGTATTCAAAAAGCAGTCCCAAGATAAACGGGGACAACCCGAAATTAATTTCTAAATCAATTTCGGGCGAGTATCTCTAAGCTCGTTATGTTTAAAATGATTAATTCAAACACGGGCACAGTTTTTTAAGCTTGTTATTTTCTTAATGATTGTTTTAAATTTCGATTGGGTGTTTTCTTAGCTCGTTATGTTTGAAATGATGAATTAAATATCAGGCACAGTTTTTTAAGCTTGTTATTTTCTTAATGATTGTTTTAAATTTCGATTGGGTGTTTTCTTAGCTCGTTATGTTTGAAATGATGAATTAAATATCAAATGTTCTTCATTTTGTTAGCTCCTTTTGTTTTAAATGGTGATTTCAATTTTGGCGGGTATTTTCTATGTTCGTTATGTTTTAAATGATAATTTTAATTCAAGGAGGGTATTTCCTAACTAATATATATCTTTCAAAGTTAAATATAAATGTTTTCAAACCTAAACACAAACATACTAATTATCAAACTTAAACTTTTTTTTTTCAAACCTACACATAAACATACTACCAACACACATACGTACTTATAAAGACACATTTACATACGTACACATACATACCTACAAACACACATTTTGACCAAAAACACAAAATTTATACTTACTTACATACACATTTGCATATTTTATACAAACATACATAATAACATACACATTTTCACCAATTACAAACATTTACATGCACAATTGTTCATCATTTATAAACACCTACATACTAACATACACCTACATACATACATTCATAAACTTACATACACACATACATGCTTACATACACCAAAATACACAAATCAATAGATTTTCATATACAAATTTTTATCAAATACACCTACATTATACATTTGGCATACTAACATACACCTACATACATACATTACTTCATAGACTTACATACACACATACATGCTTACATACACCTAAACCAAAAATTATACAATTTCTAAACTTAAAAAAAAAAAAACTAACTAACCGTTTTCGAGATGCTTACATACACCTAAACCAAAAATTATACATTTACATACCTAAACCAAAAATTATACAATTTCTAAACTTAAAAAAAAAAAAAAAAAAAAAAACTAACCGTATTTTTCAAGTTTCAAGGAGATGAAGACCGAGGAGACGAAGTGGTGCCGGATTCGAGATGGTGGTGATCCGATATTTCTTCCACAAACACAAAAATACACAAAAAAGAGCAAAAATTAAAGCCTATAACATGTATATAACAAATGTAGAGAAGAAATTTAAAAAAACAAAGTGAAACTAACCGATTTGGACGATTTTCGCGAGTTAGCAGCGGTGTTCGGAGGTTTTTTTGGGGGAAAAGTGAAAGAGGAGGGAGAAATTGGCGCTGTATAGGGATTTGGTTCGTTCAACCATTAGCGGCGACAAGTTGTCGCCGGTATTGCCAATTGTCGCCGGTAATGACTTTAATGAAGTTGACCAGAGATAAGATTTGTGTGGCTAGGGATTAAAGTTCTGACATTTACTTTTAGCGGAGACTAGCTGTCGCCGCTATTATACCTTGTCCCTGTCGCCGGTAATGAGTTATAAATCCCCAACCGTCAGATCATGATTTTGATCAACGGATGGGGTTTGGTTTGAGATCCTGTGACGTGGAACTACCAATAGCGGCGACATTTGACCTGTCGTCGCTAAAGGTGTCGCCGGTAAAAGTGTATTATTCTTGTAGTGTTAGCATTAGTATTTAGGTTTTAACATTAGGGTTTATGGTTTAGCTTTATGGTTTAGGGTTTAACTTTAGGGTTTAGCATTAGGGTTTAGTAATAGTATTTAAGGTTTAGCATTAGGGTTTAGCTTTTGGGTTTAGCATTAGGGTTTAGCTTTAACTTTTGGGTTTAGCTTTATCTTTAGGGTTTGCATTAGGGTTTAGCATTAAGGGTTTAGCTTTAGGGTTTAGTTTTAGCTTTAGGGTTTAGCATTAGGGTTTAGCTTTAGGGTTTAGAATTAGGGTTTAGCTTTAGGGTTTAGCATTATGGTTTAAAATTAGGGTTTAACTTTAGGGTTTAGGGTTTAGCATTAAGGTTTAGCTTTAGTGTTTATGGTATAAGGTTTAGGATTTATAACACATATTTTTTTAATTTTAAACATGTATATACATATATGTATAATTGACAATATACATATATGTATAGTTAAAAGATTAACAATATACACATGTGTATAAATCAAAAAAAAAATAAAAAAATTAATCCTTAAAGAAAAAGCAGCGATTTTTCAAAAAAAAAAAAAATGCATTTTTTTCTTAGGGAAAATTTGTGGTCAAGATTGCTTCTCAAGTTTCTCAAATAGGGTGGACTTCTCTTAGAATCCCTACCCTATATATATATATATATATATATATATATATATATATTAAAGTGGTAACTTCTAATAATAAGTTTTTTGAGTTTTAATTTGTGTAGTCTTGCGTTATGTGTGATGTATAAATCCGATAAGTAACTGGCTCTGGTTTTAGAGTGTTATAGCATGTATCAATGTGTGTGTGAATTTAGGTTATGTGAAAAGAGCTATGGTGTCTAAAGTGTAGGGAAAATACTAGTTCTTTGATCAATGGTAATCAATAACCTAGATGAATAGAGTATAACATGGACATCAGAATTTTGTTTGAACACTCAGGCTAGAGGGTATGGTGATGGTCCTCCAAGGGAGGATGATCCGCCACGTAGGCGCCACGTCATAGTCCTCCCAAGGATGCTCCATCCCTCAGAAGTAGAGGGTATGGGAGGATGGTCCTAGTCATAGTCCTTCCCACCATTTTTATGTTTTTTTTTTAATTTTCTACTTTTTTTTAACATTTAACAAATAAACTAACAAAATATTTTCATTAATATTAAAAAAAACAACGACTTAATAAAAAAACATAGATTTAAATAATTTCTAAATTCAAAAATAAAGAACTTTAGGGACCAAACCAGAATTTGATCTAAATCAGAGGGACCATATGTGTAATTTACAAAGAATTTGATCTAAAATGAAGGGGGGCCCACCACTCAAAAAGAACCTGTCTTCATCAGTCATCACCTTCGTTTTTCAGTTCGAAACCAGAATTTCCGGCAACTCCGATTCAACCCACAACTCAATCCGTTTCCTTATTTTTTTTTATTTTTTATTTATTTTTAACAGTAAAAAACGAAGGGGGGGCCACCAGCTTGGACCGTCCGCAACTCGACGTCCTCGACGGTGACGGGAGGGGGCTGGATGATTCGACGCCGGCGACGATCCACGACGGGCTGAGCGATGGTTCCATACCGTGCAGCCTCATATTGGAGGCTCCATTTCCATTTATATAAGTCAATTAAAAAACACATATTTCTCTACATTTGTTTTTTCAAAACCTCCCACATTAAACTCTCTATCTCTATCTCTATCATACTTACAAATACTTATTTTGCTACTTTTTTCTCTTTCATACACATTTACAATAAAAATATAGATGATTGATATGAGCCTCTGAATATAGAGGTTCTACTTTACTTTCTATAAATCTTTCTCTATTTAGAGATTCTATTGTGGTGGTATTTTTGTTTTCTCTATTATTTACTCTATATTATATAGAATATTTGAATAAAGAGTCTCCAATATGAATGCTCTTAATTTTAATAAAGAGGAGCAAAAGAGTATACACATATGTAGAGGAGGGATCATGTAAAAAACCACAGATACTATAAAATCACAAGAAAACCACTATTTGCCAAAAAACTATATGTGGCTCGTAAGTTATTCACACATACATACCTTAGCGAATTCCATATATTTAGTTCAAGGGCTATATATATATGGAGAGGATCATGAGAAAACTACATCTAAATGAGAAAACTAGAAAATTAACTAAAAAAGCCTAAAAAAAATACCAATTTTTTTTGTTACAAATTTTTATAAAAAAATCGCTGTTTTATATATATATAAAATATTTAAAAAAAAAACTTGTACTGCACATGTGCATTATATGTGTACTACACATGTGCATTATATCCGTATTAGTGCACATGTGCAGTACAACAAATTTTTTTTTTGAAATTTTTTTCCATGCATAAAAAATAGCAAATTTTTTTTAATTGTAAAAAAAAAATTGGTATGTTTTTTAGGCTTTTTTATTTAGTTTTTTAGTTAGTTTTTTTACAGGTAGAGGTTCCTGTAAAAAAAATAGGGTTTTTATGAGAAGGGTAAGAAAGAATCTACACCATTAGATCTTTGATCTAATGGTTGAGATCAATAGGGACCAAATTGTAAAATGTGTTTTATTATTTGGGACTGATTTGAAATATGTAGGGGTAATAAAGTCTTTATATCCATTTTGAAAAAGGAAACCATATCAAAAACCCAACAAAATCGCGATTCACTCTGTATCATCTTCTTCTCCACCATACACACATCAACATTATCATAGATATCACTCACATATACACGTCAACCAGCAAGTCATCTCTATTATAATTAATTTTATTAATGTTTGACTGGAGTTTAGTTTTAAAACCCTAGTTATTATGTCTTTTTTTAACAGAATAGGAGAATCAGGAATGGAAGGTGCAACGCGGTGCTGTTGCACGACACGCCGTTCGCCGGGGCTATCGGCGCGTGTGTACTCAACTCGTTGATCACCCCACCCCATGTGGGTCCCAATGACAATGAAGATGATGATTCGATGATTAATTCTGCTGATGCAAGGTTTGCAGTCATGGGGATTATTAGCTTCATTCCTCACTTCAATTGGATGGTAAGATTATATTTGTTGAATTCTTGTGTTTGTTTAGGAGAGTTTATATGAATTATTGGTTTTAATGATAGGTTCGTCTCTCTTAGGTGGGTGTCGGGTGGTTGGGTTCGAGCGAGAGAAAGAGAAGAGAGACTGTAGAGAGGCGGCGCCGGCCACCTCCCCACGACGGCGGGCAACAGTGGTGGTGCCGGCAGTGGAGAAGAAGATGATACGGAGATGTAATGATTATTGAATGGTGTTATATATATGCTGAATGGTGTTATATACTTTATTAAATGGTGTTATATTGTATGTAAATCACCTTTCAACACTTCGAATTCTTTGAGTTTTCCATCTGAATCTTCTCGAATCACTTTTTTTTGCCTTTTTGAGGATGTTACTTCATGTTCCATTCTTCTCTTCTCTTTTTGTCACAACCCCCGATCCCTGATCCCCGGGAACGGGCGGACGTGAACTCAGAGTGTGGTGGTATCAGTTTTATTTAATCTTGCAGCGGAATTTCATCAGGACCGTAGTTAGGAAATGATTATCAGAGTAAAACCACCATGCTTGATATTAATAAATACATGGGCAAAACCCAAGTTTCTTATTACAATATTTATAGGGACAAACCCTATATTATTTAATTTAAAACATTGTTTCTTAGATAACTTTTATAGCCACTTATTTTCCAAGCCGTCAGTGCTCTTGAGCTGGCTTTTTCCCAGTTGGCTTTCACATTATGTTTCCTGAAACATGTTTTAAAAATATTTTGTCAGCGGAAAATACTGGTGAGTGAATCCCAGTTTAATCAAGAAACATTTTATCAATTAACACAGTATTGAGAGCGATCACATTGTTTATTTCTACCCAATTACTCAATCAGTACTGTCAATCCTTGACTTGTGGGTCATATTACACATTGGCTAACTCGTTGTCCAATGGTAACGTACTGTCGTCCCGACTTACTACTCGCAAGTAATAAATTTTGTATACAAAACCCCAAATACCGGCAGTAATTGAAGAACTACAAAGACTCACATACTGCTTAATCGCATTGTCAAACATTTAAGGTTTTGTAAAAACTGTTAACAAAAAGGAGATTACTCACATTGCTATCTTAGGCTTTTCGTAGGGATTTCCTGGGTATAATCTATAATTTATACAAATGTACATTGGTTAGTATCATAACCCTTTGAAAATATTAATAATACCCTCCCCGAGACGGCATTCCAACAACTACGTCGAGCATAACCACGACAGTTGTTACGGAACCCTAAATTAATCGGGCAGCGTAACTATTACGAAACTGGGGTTATAATACTTACAACGGAGCAGAACCTCGCTAATTAGGGGTATAATACCCAAAATATTATGTCTATGCTTTCAGATTTCGAGATTGAGAATAAGAAATGAGCGACGGAAACTGAAAACTGATGCCTGCTATTTATACTTGTGAAATTGGGTTTCCACGCGACCCGCGTTAGATACAAGGAACATGTACGCGGCCCGCGTCAACATGAGTCAACGCAGTAGCTTAGTCCGGTCATCACTAGGCTTGACACGATTACGACACGTGTCGGCTTCTGGTGCGATCGCGTGTTATGAGTCCGCGCGGCCCGCGTTACTATACGCTTAAGTTGAAGCGGCCCGCATGAACTAAAGAAGTCGGCGGAGTCCAAATCTGGTCTTAATACTGTCACACCCCCAAATCCACACGCGGAGTACCACCGCTTGGAGGCGTGACTGACCAGGATCAAGCCACCAATCATATCGAACAATGTAAATAGCAAGAGTAATTCAACCAACCAATATGAAAGGTGTTCCAAAAACCAAAGTATAGTATCAATGTTTAGCGGAAGCATAAATGTTAATACCCAACATAAGTAATAAGTTCAAAAAGTCATGAAGTTTTTATCAAAATATCCACCATCCATACCCACAACGACCGCGCCTCCCGTGCAAGCTCCATAAGTACCTATGGTCCTGCAAGGCATGTAACAGAGAGTCAACAACTAGTTGAGCGAGTTCACAGTGGGTTATTCAGTTATAGTGTTCGTATCGTAAATCCTAAGTTCGTTTAGTAATCATGTATCGTATGTAATGGTATCGCGGCCCTCTAGGCATGTTTGCGAAGTTAGTGGGGGTTTCCCATATGTTCTCTAGACTAGGTATATTTGTATCGCGGCCCTCCAGGCATGTTTGCGAAGATTAAAGTATAGTTCGCGGCCATTCCAGGCATGTTTGCGAAGATTGTTCTAGTATCGCGGCCGATCCCGGCGTGTGTGCGAAGAGGAGTAATGTATCACTAGTCTAGCAGTATCTACCATTAACCTTCCTCTCCCGAGGTCTATGGTATGAAATTCCGATAATTCTTAAGCGTAATTAATCAATCAACCCATTCCCAACCCCGGGAATCCCATGCCTTGGTAAGAGTGTGAACTCACCTTGTTTTGCTCGGTATGCTAAGTTAAGTGCTCACAATAAATCAGTCAAGTCCTATAGTGCACGTATATTCAATCAGTTCACGTTCGTAATATTTCACATGTAACTATCATCACAGTAATATCATGGAGTGTTTGACAGTTCATAACATGCCGCACAAGCAGTTAATTGCATCCATACATTTAACAGAGTTGGCATCTAGTAGAACTAGCAAGTTAACTGAGTGAATAAAGTTAGCAGATTTCATGAAATAACAGAATTAATCCACTTCATTGGAATAATAAATAAACAGAGTAAGTTAGTTAACCCAGTTAACAACTTAACAGAATTTGTCCACTAACAGAGTTACTCAAACAATGAAGTTATCAACTTACATATTTAACATAGTTAAATAAACTAACTGAGTTATTCCAGTGATTAGTTTAATCGATTAACATATTTAATGACATTAATAATTACAGTAAACATGTTGCCGAAATCACTTAAGTGCCGAAAACCCCTTTCGCCGAAATCACCTTATGGCCGAAATCCCTATATGGGACGAAAACACTATTGGGCCGAAAACCCTTATGGCCTAAAACACTTGGGCTTAAAATCTCTTGGGCCGAAAACAACATGTGGGCCGAAATCACCTTATGTGATTTCGTCCAGTTTACATTTTTGTTGGGTGTTGGGTGTTTTCGTCCAGAACATCATCTTCACCAACACTCACTGTAACTTAAACCCAGCAACTATAATCTCATCTAATCGTTACATGATTAATCATTTACAAGTCATTAATCAATCATTGATATGTAATATATAATTTGCCTACATCATGCGATACCAGGATCCCAATTTAATCAGTTTATCATTCATTAACATAGACCCACTGTTGATCAAATCATCAAATATACAGACAGTTCATAGATAATAATTATCTAACAAGCACACAATGATCGATCACATAATCACATATATAAATATATACATACATCATGATTAAACATCCAATAATCATACGATATGCATCTAAAACAACTGAATCATGAAAATCACTAACCGAAAATTAAACAGAGGTTTGGCTTCAAATGAGGAATTCTGTTTGTTAGGTTTCAGAGGTAGAGAGAGAAACAATGGGATAAGGTTTGCCAAGTGAGAAACTTCTCCGTGAAGATTGCTTATAAAATAATTATATAAATCCCCACTAGGCCTAAAGCCCATTTGCTGTTTTCGCCAGCACACATGGACGAAAACACCATGTGTTTTCATCAGGGAGGGTGTTTTCATCTATTACTCCCATGTTGATATTAAACATATTATTAACACAATCAAGTATATACATACAACACACTTATGATGCACACCAATTATAAATAAAAAAAAATATCAAAACATTTTGTAAACAATTACTAGGTTAAGTCGAGCAGGAACCTTGGAAACTCGGGTTGTCACATTATCCCCAACTTGAAAGAAATTTCGTCCCGAAATTTAACACGTAGTTACCGAGGAAGCTAGTTGTGTTTTGTTGTGTAGTTTACTGGTTTTCCTGGGGTGTCACATCATCCCCCCGTTGATTTGGAATTTCATTCCGAAATTCTGTAGTAGCTTCAGCCTCAGTAGTAGTTGTATTGTTTTCGAACAACTGGGGATATTTGAGTTCCATTTGGTCTTCTCGTTCCCAGGTAAACTCTGGGCCACGACGGGAGTTCCAACGAACTCGAACAAGAGGTATTCTAGTGTGCTTGAGGACCTTAACATCCCGGTCCGTGATTTCAACAGGTTCCTCGACGAATCGTAACTGTTCGTCGATAGTGAGCTCCTTCAAAGGAACTATGTGGGTCTCATCTGACAGACACTTCTTCAGATTCGACACGTGGAAAACGTTGTGAACTGCACTGAGTTCAGCTGGTAAGTTCAGTCTGTAGGCCACTTTGCCTATTTTCTCTATGACTTCAAACGGTCCAACGTATCGTGCATTGAGTTTGGCCCTTTTGCCAAAACGAACAACACCCTTCCAGGGTGAAACTTTGAGTAACGCTCGATCCCCAACCTGGAACTCGAGTAGTTTCCTGTCTTTATCGGCGTATGCTTTCTGACGGTCACGAGCTGCCGCCATGCGTTGTCGTATTAGAGCAATCTTTTCAGTAGTATCAACTACCATTTCTGGACCTGTGATCTGACTGTCACCCACCTCTGCCCAACAAAGAGGTGATCGGCATTTACGCCCGTACAATGCCTCAAATGGAGCAGCTTTAATGCTGGTGTGGTAACTGTTATTGTATGAAAATTCCACAAGTTGCAGATGTTTTTCCCAACCATTGCCAAAGTCAATTACGCATGCTCGAAGCATGTCTTCTAAAGTTTGAATAGTGCGCTCAGACTGCCCATCTGTCTGAGGATGATAAGCTGTGCTCATGTCTAAACGAGAGCCAAAAGATTTGTGCATTGCTTGCCACAGTTCTGAAGTAAAACGTGCGTCACAATCAGAAATAATAGATGTGGGCACCCCGTGCCTCGAGACAACTTCCTTAAGGTATACGTCTGCTAGAGTGGAGAACTTATCCGTTTCCTTGATAGCCAAGAAGTGAGCAGACTTTGTGAGTCGATCCACAATCACTCAAATAGTATCATTCCCACGTTGAGATCTAGGTAGGCCAGTAACAAAATCCATGGAAATTTGTTCCCATTTCCATTGTGGTATCTCAGGTTGTTGGAGTGGGCCTGAAGGTTTCTGATATTCCGCTTTGACTCTCGCACAAGTCAAACACTTGCTAACGTAAGTTGCTATGTGGGCTTTCATGCTAGGCCACCAATATGTAGTTCTGAGGTCGTGGTACATCTTATCCGAACCAGGATGTACTGAGTAGCGAGACTTATGAGCTTCTTCCATTACAAGCTCGCGTAGGTTTCCATAGAGTGGGACCCAGATGCGTCCGGTTACATAATAGGCGCCGTCTGCCTTTTGTTCTAACCTTTGCCTTGAGCCGCGTAGGGCTTCAGCCCTGACGTTTTCTGATTTCAATGCTTCTACCTGAGCATCTCGTATCTGAGAAGGAAGACTAGACTGAATAGTGAGTTGCAACGCTCGTACATGCCTAGGTGTAGTATCCTTTCGACTGAGGGCGTCGACCACCACATTGGCTTTGCCCGGATGGTACTTTATAGCACATTCGTAATCGTTCAGTAACTCGACCCATCGACGTTGTCGCATGTTCAACTCTTTCTGCTTGAAGATATGCTCAAGACTCCTGTGATCGGTGTAGATGGTGCACTTGGTGCCGTACAGGTAGTGTCGCCATATCTTGAGCGCAAAAACAACAGCTCCCAGCTCTAGATCATGTGTAGTGTAATTCCGTTCGTGGATCTTAAGTTGGCGCGAAGCATAAGCAATGACTTTATCCCGCTGCATCAACACACATCCAAGACCTTGGATAGATGCGTTGCAGTAGACTACAAAATCGTCCGTGCCTTCAGGCAAGGAGAGGATAGGTGCGCTACAAAGTCTATCCTTTAAGTGCTGAAATGCTGTTTCCTGTGTATTACTCCAACGATAAGCAACACCTTTCTGTGTCAGTAATGTAAGCGGCTGCGCAATCTTTGAGAAGTCTTTGATGAACCGTCTGTAATAACCTGCCAAACCCAAGAATTGGCGTATTTCGGTTGGTGTGCGAGGTGCAGGCCAGTTCTTGATCGAATCTACCTTGGATGGATCGACATGAATCCCATCCTTGTTTACCACGTGGCCTAAGAAGTGGACTTCACGAAGCCAGAAGTCGCATTTTGAAAACATAGCGTACAACTGTTCCGTTCGAAGGAGTTCCAGAATAAGTCGTAAATGCTGCTCATGTTCCTCCCGATTCTTCGAGTAGATCAGGATGTCATCAATAAAAACAATAACAAACTTGTCAAGGTAAGGTTTGCACACCCTGTTCATAAGATCCATGAAAACCGCAGGCGCGTTCGTTAGCCCGAATGGCATGACTAGAAACTCGTAGTGGCCGTAGCGAGTTCTGAATGCTGTTTTGGAGACGTCCTCATCCCGGACTCTCAATTGATGATAGCCTGACCTCAGGTCAATCTTTGAGTAATAGCTCGACCCTTGCAACTGGTTGAATAAGTCGTCGATGCGTGGAAGAGGATAGCGATTCTTTACGGTCACCTTGTTCAGTTCGCGGTAGTCTATACACATGTGGAAGGTTT
The DNA here is from genome assembly GCA_030545235.1 of Helianthus tuberosus. Classification (NCBI taxonomy): domain Eukaryota; kingdom Viridiplantae; phylum Streptophyta; class Magnoliopsida; order Asterales; family Asteraceae; genus Helianthus; species Helianthus tuberosus. The sequence goes on along the minus strand of CM060411.1, from coordinate 216,564,326 downwards.
CTTCTTCACAAATAATACTGGAGCTCCCCAGGGCGAAGAGCTAGGACGTATGAAACCCTTTTCCAAGAGTTCTTGCAATTGCTTAGACAGTTCTTCCAGTTCAGTTGGAGCTAAGCGGTAAGGCGCTCGAGCTATGGGTGCTGCTCCTGGAGCTAGCTCGATCTGAAATTTGACCTGGCGATGGGCGGTAGCCCAGGTAACTCTTCAGGAAACACTTGAGGAAAGTCGCGTACTACAGGAATATCCCCAATCTTTTTCTCCGTCGTCGATGTATCAGCAACGAGTGCTAAAATAGCTATGTGGCCCTTTCGCAGACACTTCTGAGCCTTCAAGAAGGAGATGATGCCACTCACGACACCACGCTTGTCGCCTTGAACTTCGAGAGGTTCTTTGCCAGAACGAGGAATGCGAATGATCTTCTCCTTGCATAGGATCTCTGCTTGTTGTTGGGATAACCAATCCATACCAATGACGATATCAAAACTACTCAGAGTTATAGGAATGAGATCGATAGAGAAAGTCTGACCAGCGAGGATAAGATTACAACCCTGAACTATGTGTGTGGCTTCTAGACTTTTACCGTTAGCTAACTCTACGACATGTTTGGTGTTTAAAAGCGTTGGTGCGCGTTTAAGCATTTCACTAACCTTCAGAGATATGTAACTGGTATCCGCTCCCGAATCAAATAATACAGTAACATAAAAGTCGTCGAGAAGAAACTTACCCATAACCACATTAGGATCGTTCCTTGCATCAGCCTGACCAATCACAAATGCACGACCCCTAGCACCATTGCCGTTGTTGTTTCCTCCATTGTTGTTCCCATTGCCCTGATTATTGTTGTTGTTATTCTGATTCTGGTTTAACTGGGGACAGTTCCGCTTGAAGTGACCTTCAGCCCCACACTGAAAGCATGCCTTATTTCCTTGCTGTTGTTGCTGTGGCGGGTTTCGTGGAACTGGTGGCTGTTGTTGCTGGTTCTGATTCGCAGGCCTTGAGCTCCTGCAATCTTTAGCTTCATGACCTACCCTTAGACATCTCTGACAGCGGCCTTTACGACACTGACCACTGTGGTGTCTGTTGCACCTGTTACACAGTGGGTGAATTCCCCGATATCCACTCTGCCCCTGACCACCAGACGATTGCTGACTCGGACTCTGGTAATCACTAGTCTTGCGCTGCTGAGCTTGAGACTGTACAGTAGCTGAACCCCTGCTGGAATCCCCTTCCCATTTCCGCTTGTTGTCACTGGGAGTAGCAGGAGTAGCTGAAGTGGTAGCGGTAGTAGTAGCGCTGATACGTTTAGGCAGCTTGTTCTGTTCCACTGCCTGATCGGTGAGGCGATGAGCTAGCTTGACGATCTGTTGAATGGTGCCAAGATTTGCTGAGGTTACGTGACTTTGAATCTCCGGCACCAGACCATTGAGATACAGTTCGATACGCTTAATGGGAGGGTCTACCATAGTAGGACACAGAATAGCCAACTCATTCGATCTTCTGGTGTACGCTCCAATTTCTGACCCCGTCATTTTCAAGTGGTAAAACTCTACCTCCAGCTTATGAATGTCATCACGGCTACAGTATTCCTCTTTGATCAACTCCTTGAAATCATTCCAGGGTGTGGCGTTAGCAACAACCAACCCTAACATCTGAACTTGCGCATTCCACCAAGTCAGCGCAATGCCTTCTAGAGTACCAGTGGCGTACTTCACCCTGCGAGCCTCAGGGCATTCACACATTTCAAATACGGACTCGAGCTTTTCAAACCAATGGAGGAGTCCAACCGCTCCTTCCGTGCCACTAAAAGTAGTAGGACGACAGTCCATGAAAGTTTTGAAGGTGCAAACAGGTGGCTGAGTGTGCTGACCTGTTGTTTATAAGAACCAGGACAAGATTAAGCACAAGAGTTGTTTTAGGAGTGTAGGATCTAAAGATCCTAGTGTGAGTTACAACTGCAGGGTATACCTCCTTCTTGTGCGGCTGCAAGTGCCGCAGCAACTCGTTCGTTAATAAGAGCCGTCAACTGGGCTTGTGTCATGTTAATGCGTCCAGCCATGATCTTCATAGCAAATGTAACATAGGTGAGAGAGGTTCGCGAGTAGTGCGATGACAGAAGAGAGTAAACACACAAGTGTTCTCATGCAATAGTGTTACGTTAATCTAAGCATACCCTGAGCAAAGCTCTATGCAATTCTAGCAAGTAGGCAATAAAACATATACCATATTACCTAGGATGTTGAGTCTTGCACGTGGAGGGAGGCGTCGTTGTGGATCGTTGAGCACTGTTTTGGTTATAGTTTGGTTTTAATAAAAACATTTTCCCCTTATTAAAACCGAGTTCTCTATAACCAATGGCTCTGATACCAATCTGTCACACCCCCAAATCCACACGCGGAGTACCACCGCTTGGAGGCGTGACTGACCAGGATCAAGCCACCAATCATATCGAACAATGTAAATAGCAAGAGTGATTCAACCAACCAATATGAAAGGTGTTCCAAAAACCAAAGTATAGTATCAATGTTTAGCGGAAGCATAAATGTTAATACCCAACATAAGTAATAAGTTCAAAAAGTCATGAAGTTTTTATCAAAATATCCACCATCCATGCCCACAACGACCGCGCCTCCCGTGCAAGCTCCATAAGTACCTATGGTCCTGCAAGGCATGTAACAGAGAGTCAACAACTAGTTGAGCGAGTTCACAGTGGGTTATTCAGTTATAGTGTTCGTATCGTAAATCGTAAGTTCGTTTAGTAATCATGTATCGTATGTAATGGTATCGCGGCCCTCTAGGCATGTTTGCGAAGTTAGTGGGGGTTTCCCATATGTTCTCTAGACTAGGTATATTTGTATCGCGGCCATTCCAGGCATGTTTGCGAAGATTGTTCTAGTATCGCGGCCGATCCCGGCGTATGTGCGAAGAGGAGTAATGTATCACTAGTCTAGCAGTATCTACCATTAACCTTCCTCTCCCGAGGTCTATGGTATGAAATTCCGATAATTCTTAAGCGTAATTAATCAATCAACCCATTCCCAACCCCGGGAATCCCATGCCTTGGTAAGAGTGTGAACTCACCTTGTTTTGCTCGGTATGCTAAGTTAAGTGCTCACAATAAATCAGTCAAGTCCTAAAGTGCACGTATATTCAATCAGTTCACGTTCGTAATATTTCACATGTAACTATCATCACAGTAATATCATGGAGTGTTTGACAGTTCATAACATGCCGCACAAGCAGTTAATTGCATCCATACATTTAACAGAGTTGGCATCTAGTAGAACTAGCAAGTTAACTGAGTGAATAAAGTTAGCAGATTTCATGAAATAACAGAATTAATCCACTTCATTGGAATAATAAATAAACAGAGTAAGTTAGTTAACCCAGTTAACAACTTAACAAAATTTGTCCACTAACAGAGTTACTCAAACAATGAAGTTATCAACTTACATATTTAACATAGTTAAATAAACTAACTGAGTTATTCCAGTGATTAGTTTAATCGATTAACATATTTAATGACATTAATAATTACAGTAAACATGTTTCCGAAATCACTTAAGTGCCGAAAACCCCTTTAGTCGAAATCACCTTATGGCCGAAATCCCTATATGGGACGAAAACACTATTGGGCCGAAAACCCTTATGGCCTAAAACACTTGGGCTTAAAATCTCTTGGGCCGAAAAAAACATGTGGGCCGAGTTTACATTTTTGTTGGGTGTTGGGTGTTTTCGTCCAGAACATCATCTTCACCAACACTCACTGTAACTTAAACCCAGCAACTATAATCTCATCTAATCGTTACATGATTAATCATTTACAAGTCATTAATCAATCATTGATATGTAATATATAATTTGCCTACATCATGCGATACCAGGATCCCAATTTAATCAGTTTATCATTCATTAACATAGACCCACTGTTGATCAAAACATCAAATATACAGACAGTTCATAGATAATAATTATCTAACAAGCACACAATGATCGATCACATAATCACATATATAAATATATACATACATCATGATTAAACATCCAATAATCATACGATATGCATCTAAAACAACTGAATCATGAAAATCACTAACCGAAAATTAAACAGAGGTTTGGCTTCAAATGAGGAATTCTGTTTGTTGGGTTTCAGAGGTAGAGAGAGAAACAATGGGATAAGGTTTGCCAAGTGAGAAACTTCTCCGTGAAGATTTCTTATAAAATAATTATATAAATCCCCACTGGGCCTAAAGCCCATTTGCTGTTTTCGCCAGCACATATGGACGAAAACACCATGTGTTTTCATCAGGGAGGGTGTTTTCATCTATTACTCCCATGTTGATATTAAACATATTATTAACACAATCAAGTATATACATACAACACACTTATGATGCACACCAATTATAAATAAAAAAAAATATCAAAACATTTTGTAAGCAATTACTAGGTTAAGTCGAGCAGGAACCTTGGAAACTCGGGTTGTCACAAATACGGCTCGCGTTAGCTTGAGGTGGGATCCTACGCGGCCCGCCTCAGCTCTAAATTCAGATTTTTATTTTATTTTTATAAACTATAACATAATACGGGCTTGGTTTTCGCATACGGGGTGTAATATAAGACATATTAGGACATTCCAAAATATATAAGAGTGTCAGACATATTATGAGGGTGTTGGTTTTACCGAGGGTTGTTACATTCTCCCCACCTTATTTTAGAGCTCGTCCTCGAGATCTACTGAAATAAATGCGGATATTTCCTTTTCATTTCTGACTCGAGCTCCCACGTGTATTCAGGTCCTCTTTTGGAATCCCACTTCACTTTGACTAGAACTAGTCTTTTGTGTTTGAGATTCTTGACTTTCCTGTCTTCAATTTGTGGAGGTCTTTCTACAAACTTAAGTTGTTCATTTACCTCTATATCTTTAAGAGGCACTATCAGTGATTCATCAGCTAAACACTTTTTAAGATTAGATACATGAAACACATCATGTATTCCTGTCATTTCCTCTGGCAGTTGTAGCTGATAGGCTACAGGTCCTATTCTTCTGATAATCTTAAAAGGTCCAACATACCTGGGACTTAACTTCCCTCGTTTGATGAATCTTACCACTCCTTTCCAAGGAGAGACTTTCAATAATACTTTATCTCCTACCTGAAATTCCAATGGCTTGCATCGATTATCAGCATAACTCTTTTGTCGATCACGTGCAGCTTTCAGTCATTCCTTGACTTGAATAATCTTGTCAGTTGTTTCTTGTACTATCTCAGGTCCAGATAATTGTTGTTCCCCTATTTCTGCCCAACAGACTGGGGTTCGACACTTTCTTCCATAAAGTGCTTCGAATGGTGCAGCATTGATACTTGTGTGATAACTATTATTATAAGAAAATTCTATTAAAGGTAAGTGATCGTCCCAATTACCTCCAAAATCCATTACACAAGCTCTAAGCATATCTTCCATTGTCTGGATTGTTCTTTCGCTTTGTCCATCTGTTTGTGGATGATAAGCCGTACTTAGCTTTAACTTGGTTCCCGTTGCCTTTTGGAAACTTGACCAAAAACGAGAGGTAAATCTACTATCTCTATCAGAAACAATTGATAAAGGAATGCCATGTAAAGAAACAATTTCATTTACATACAACTTAGCTAATTGTTCCATACTAATTGTTTCTTTCATTGGTAGAAAATGAGCTGATTTAGTTAATCTGTCTACAATCACCCAGATTGTATCCTTTCCTTTCTTAGTTTTGGGTAATTTAGTAACAAAATCCATTGTTATTAATTCCCATTTCCAGACTAGCATTTCTAATTGTTGTAACAAACCTGAGGGTTTCTGATGTTCAGCTTTAACTTGTGAGCAAGTTAAACATTTAGAAACATAGACTGCTATGTCTTTCTTCATTCCTATCCACCAGAAATTTTTCCTTAAATCCTGGTACATTTTATCACTTCCTGGATGCATCGTATATTTAGACTTATGAGCTTCTTCTAATATACGATTACGTAGATTTCCTAATTTAGGTATCCACATTCTCTTTTCATGAAATCTCCATATTCCATCTGTTCCTTGTTTTAATTCCTTTAACATACCTTTTAATTTTTCAGAATCATCCTTGATTACTGATTCTTGTGCTTCTCTTATTTGATCATTTAAATCTACTTGCAGATTTAATTTAAGAGAACGCACCCTTTTTGGCTTTTCATGAAACTTTCGGCTTAAAGCATCTGCCACTACATTTGCTTTTCCTTCATGATATTGGATATCACAATCATAGTCACTAAGAAATTCCATCCAGCGTCTTTGTCTCATATTCAACTCTTTCTGCCTGAAAACATACCTTAAACTTTTATGATCAGTGAATATGGTAAACTTACTACCATAAAGGTAATGTCTCCAAATCTTAAGAGCAAAAATTATAGCTCCTAATTCTAAATCATGGGTTGAATAATTCTCTTCATGATTCTTAAGTTGTCTAGATGCATAAGCTATAACCTTCTGTCGTTGCATTAACACACATCCATAACCTAATTTAGAAGCATCGCAATAGACTACAAAGTCTTCAGTTCCTTCTGGTAATGCTAATATGGGTGTATGGGTCAATCTTTTCTTAAGAATTTTAAAGGCTTCTTCTTGTTTTACTCCCCATTCAAACTTAACAGATTTACAGGTTAGCTTAGTTAAAGGAATGGCTATTCTAGAAAAATCTTGAATAAATCTTCTATAATAGCCGGCCAATCCTAAGAAACTTCTAACCTCAGTTGGGGACTCAGGGGTTTTCCATTTGGTAATTGCTTCAATCTTTGTTGGATCTACATGAATTCCTTCATGATTAACTAAGTGTCCAAGGAATTGTACCTGTTCTAACCAAAATTCACACTTAGAAAACTTAGCATAAAACTTTTCTTTTCTTAACAAACTTAAAAGTATGTGCAAATGCCTTGCATGATCCTCTTTATTCTTAGAGTAAATTAGAATATCATCTATGAATACAATTATGAATTTATCCAAATATGGCTTACATATTCGGTTCATCATGTCCATAAATGCAGCTGGGGCATTGGTTAAACCAAATGGCATGACAGTAAATTCATAATGGCCATACCTTGTTCTAAATGCGGTTTTAGGAATGTCCTCTTCCTGTACCTTTAATTGATGATATCCTGATCTTAAATCGATCTTAGAGAAAAATCGAGCTCCTTGCAGTTGATCAAACAAATCATCGATCCTCGGTAATGGGTACCGATTCTTAATCGTGACTTTGTTTAATTCACGGTAGTCAATGCACATACGCATTGATCCGTCCTTCTTTTTAACAAACAGTATCGGCGCTCCCCATGGTGATGAACTTGGCTGTATAAATCCCTTTTCTAACAATTCATCTAATTGTTTCTTTAATTCTTGCATTTCTGCAGGTGCCAAACGGTAAGGTGATTTGGCAATTGGTGATGTTCCTGGTAATAGGTGAATTCTGAATTCAACTTCTCTATCTGGAGGTAGTCCTGGTAATTCTTCTGGAAAGACATCTGAAAACTGAGATACTACTGAAATATCTTTTAGTTCTTTTCCTTTAGTGTTAGTGATTATGGAAATCAAATACACTATAGAACCTTTTCTTATACAACTTGCAGTTTTCATCACAGATATGAATTTTGTGGATCTAAAGGGCTTATCTCCTTTAATTGTGATCATTTTACCTTTTGGTGAATTTACTTGAATTAACTTTTGATCACATAAAATATTAGCTTTATTGGCTATTAACCAATCCATTCCTAGAACAACATCAAATCCTACCAGATTCATAGGATAAAGATTTGCAATAAATTTCTGATTTAACGTTTCTATTCTTGCTCCCTGCAAGATTTCATAAATTCTAACAGTTTCTCCATTAGCTGTCTCTACTACACATTCTTGTGGTAGTTTAGTTAATGACTGATTTAGAAATTTGCAAAACGATGTATTAATAAAACTTTGGTTTGCACCAGAGTCAAATAATACTTTAGCAAAGACATCATTAACTAAAAACGTACCAGCTATGACATCTGGAATCATTCTGGCTTCATCTGCAGTCAAAACAAATGCTCTAGCATTTTTAGTATTTTTGTTATCTGTAGCTGGAGCTAATTTTGGGCAGTTTGGCTTGATGTGACCTTGTTCTCCACAATTGTAGCATATCCTGTTGTTTTTCTTCCTACAATCTTCTTCCTTGTGTCCAGATATTTTGCTAAAGTTACAGTACCCAGAGCATCTTCCTGAATGCTTTCTTTTACAATTCCTACAGTAAGATGCAGAGGTAGAACCTACATTTCTTCCACGGTTAGAATTTCCAGAACGAAATTCTTGAGTCAATTTTTGGGTTAGGTTTCTCCTTTGATCCTCTTCTCGGGTACGGACTAATTCGTCAGTTAAGGTATTGGCTAGTTCTACAGCTTCTTCTATGGTTTGAGGTCTAGCTGCCTTGACTACATGTCTTATTTCCCCAATTAATCCCCAAATATAACGGGAGATTAACACTGGTTCTGGTGAAGCAAGAGTTGGCACTATTCTAGCATTTTCAAAGAATATCTTAGTGTATCCCTTACTATCTACACCAGTCATCCTAAGATTTAGGAATTTGTTTGCTATCTGTTCTTTTTCATTGGGTGGGCAGAATTTCCTTTCTACCTTGTTTTTAAATTCTTCCCATTCCATATTATAGGTTTGATCACTTCCTCTTGTCTGAAGGATAGTGTTCCACCATTCTAGTGCTGCATTCTTAAACAGATTAGAAGCAAACAATATCTTATCTTCTTCAGCACACTTACTTATCCTTAAGACTGCCTCAGTCTTTTCTATCCAGCGTAAGGTTGCAATGGCCCCTTCATTGCCCAAGAATTCTATTGGTTTACAGGACCAGAATTCTTTATAAGAACAACCGTTAGGCACGGTTCTTCTTCTTTTGGGAATAGGCATTTGAAGTATGGGCCCATTGTTCACGCTGTTTTCTGGTTCAAGTGGTCGCTTACTGCTATGTCTACTTTTATTATCAGCATCCTTAACAGTTTGAAGTATAAATGGCATTGCATCTATAATTCCTTGTGCTACTATGTGTTGGATAGCACTATTGTCCACTTGATTTCCATTGTTATTGACACTCGGATTATCATTAACCACGTTAATGTTACTCTGGTTATCGTTATTCAGATTTTCTTGATTTCCTTCGTCGGCCATCTGAATTTTAAACATTTATCCCATATTAATATCACAAGATAATAAGTAATATAATTGATCACATGACACGTAATTTAACCAAAACCGTCGATCATTGCGACTATACTCTTTTTCATATACTATGCGTCTATTACACACTAGTACAGAATTAAAGATTACAATACCAACAGAAATAAAATAGTAATATGCATCCGTACACACATATCTTATTTTATTTTATTATATTATTATTACTACCACTTCCTCCATTTTAACATTCAAGGATATGTATTTATCCAAAAATCCATATTGTGCTCATTGTATTTCCATACGAGACGCTCTCCCACCTGACGCATCCTCTCACTGCTCTCTAAAATTTCCTCCCCGAAAGTCCTAAGTTCTTGAACGTTTTCTTCACTCATTGGGGGTGCAGGTTCTCGGACTGGGTTTGGAATCTGGGGTGCATTTTCCTGAAATTGGTAAGGATCCTCTAATATCTCCCTAATATAATCATCTTGATAATATGGATCTAAAGGGTCCATACCTGGGTAAGCTTCTATGTTCTGTATGGGTGGATAATCCCGGATAGGGTAACGTTGCACAAAGTCTCTATTGTCGTCCCACCAGGGGTCATAATTCGGGTCTAGGGGGTTTGGTGCGGGTACTCTAGGAATTTCTTCTGGGTTAAAGTTGTACATCTCTTCTTGGTTTTCCTGATTTTCTATTTCCATGGGTTGTTCTTGGTTTTGTGGTTGTGGGGCTACTAGTTGTTCCAGACCTGGGTCAGCACCAGTTGTAGCTAAGATATGGAAATTTGCTAGGCTTCTATTTAGCATATCTTGAGTATGAGCATCTGTCTCTCTTTTAATAGCTGCTAAAGCCCTTTGCTGTTGCAATTTTCGCATTCTCTTCCTACGAGCAAAAGCTTCTTTACCGAATCATCCTCGTTTCTTAGTAGGAAATGGTTCTTCAGATTTAGCTCTAAAGGCAAATATTCCGTCTTCCTGATCAGCAACATACCCTAAGAGGGCAGGCTGTGAAGATGTACCTTCACTCCTAGGTGAATCAACTAACTGACGATTCACGTCTGATGGTCCTTGATCACTCATACTGAAAACTAACAGATAGTCAAATAACACATAACACATAATTACAGTTATGCATATATTTCCTTATTTTATTTCCTAACATTAATTCAAAATTTAAGTGTCAGCAGAACACTTCTTTGGCTCAGACCAGTGGCTAGGCTCTGATACCACCTTCTGTCACAACCCCCGATCCCTGATCCCCGGGAACGGGCGGACGTGAACTCAGAGTGTGGTGGTAATAGTTTTATTTAATCTTGCAGCGGAATTTCATCAGGACCGTAGTTAGGAAATGATTATCAGAGTAAAACCACCATGCTTAATATTAATAAATACATGGGCAAAACCCAAGTTTCTTATTACAATATTTATAGGGACAAACCCTATATTATTTAATTTAAAACATTGTTTCTTAGATAACTTTTATAGCCACTTATTTTCCAAGCCGTCAGTGCTCTCGAGCTGGCTTTTTCCCAGTTGGCTTTCACATTGTGTTACCTGAAACATGTTTTAAAAATATTTTGTCAGCGGAAAATACTGGTGAGTGAATCCCAGTTTAATCAAGAAACATTTTATCAATTAACACAGTATTGAGAGCGATCACATTGTTTATTTCTACCCAATTACTCAATCAGTACTGTCAATCCTTGATTTGTGGGTCATATTACACATTGGCTAATTCGTTGTCCAATGGTAATGTATTGTCGTCCCGACTTACTACTCGCAAGTAATAAATTTTGTATACAAAACCCCAAATACCGGCAGTAATTGAAGAACTACAAAGACTCACATACTGCTTAATCGCATTGTCAAACATTTAAGGTTTTGTAAAAACTGTTAACAAAAAGGAGATTACTCACATTGCTATCTTAGGCTTTTTGTAGGGATTTCCTGGGTATAATCTATAATTTATACAAATGTACATTGGTTAGTATCATAACCCTTTGAAAATATTAATAATACCCTCCCCGAGACGGCATTCCAACAACTACGTCGGGCAGAACCACGACAGTTGTTACGGAACCCTAAATCAATCGGGCAGCGTAACTATTACGAAACTGGGGTTATAATACTTACAACGGAGCAGAACCTCGCTAATTAGGGGTATAATACCCAAAATATTATGTCTATGCTTTCAGATTTCGAGATTGAGAATAAGAAATGAGCGACGGAAACTGAAAACTGATGCCTGCTATTTATACTTGTGAAATTGGGTTTCCACGCGGCCCGCGTTAGATACAAGGAACATGTACGCGACCCGCGTCAACATGAGTCAACGCAGTAGCTTAGTCCGGTCATCACTAGGCTTGACACGATTACGACACGTGTCGGCTTCTGGTGCGATCGCGTGTTATGAGTCCGCGCGGCCCGCGTTACTATACGCTTAAGTTGAAGCGGCCCGCATGAACTAAAGAAGTCAGCGGAGTCCAAATCTGGTCTTAATACGGCCCGCGTTAGCTTGAGGTGGGATCCTACGCGGCCCGCCTCAGCTCTAAATTCAGATTTTTATTTTATTTTTATAAACTATAACATAATACGGGCTTGGTTTTCGCATACGGGGTGTAATATAAGACATATTAGGACATTCCAAAATATATAAGAGTGTCAGACATATTATGAGGGTGTTGGTTTTACCGAGGGTTGTTACACTTTTGTATTCAGTTGTTTGCTGAATTCTGTTTCACATGTGAGAGCTATAGAAAATGATTGAACTGGAAAAGCTCTTTGCATAGGCACCTTTGATGTATCTGGCTTTGGAATGAATGGTGTTGTATACTTATTGAATGGTGTTATATACTTATTGAATGGTGTTATACACTTATTGAATGGTGTTATATAATTATTGAATGGTGTTATATATGTGCTGAATGGTGATTGCAGTGTTATTCGTAGTGTTTTTATAGAGATCTTTAAAATGGTGTTATATATTTATTGAATGGTGTTATATATGTGCTGAATGGTGGTTGCAGTGTTATTCGTAGTGTTTTTATAGAGATCTTTAAAAAAAATTTGTTCCTATAAATAACGGTGGCGGTTATAGAAGGTTATCAATTAATTAATTCAATGATAAAATTACTTGTTTACCCTTTTGAATTAATTTAGATTTAGGACACATGTCACCTCCACAATATTTCTCACACTTTTCACACTTTTAACATTTTTTATAATAACCTTACCCTATATATACATATAGGGATGGGTTAAAATGAGAACCAACCAAGTTGTGAGAACCGTGAGAACTAAATCACCCAAAAGGTTTTTCTGATTTTTTTTTTCAAAAGTCATAAAAAATATCATTTGTTTCAGCAAAAAAAAATTAAAAATGCCACATACCCACATTTACATGAGGCGTAAAAAATATATATCTTTGTACAAAATTTACACCAGCGCGTAAAAATACTTGCATCAGTCAAAACTACCGACTCGACAATTTTTTTTTACTTTTTTAACAGATGTGTTTATAATATTTTTCATCTACGTTTGTGCAAAAAAATTTTGGCCAAACTCGCGCGGGATCAAAAACTTTTTACAGTTCTCACAACTTGTGGTGGTTTTCATTTGAATTGCTATATATATAGGGGAGGGTCATCTTGAGAAAGCTAAATATTGCGAGAACCGTGAGAACGAATAAATAAACCAATCAAAATCAAAATTTTTAATACAAACCTCAACGTAATTAAGATACAACTTCAAAAAAAAAAAAAAAGAATTTACAACATCAAGTAATTAATTTCTCCTTTCAAAATCACTTTTTTTAGATTTTTTTACACATGTGTAAATATAATAGATTTACAGATGTGTAAATGGCAAACTTACACATGTGTAAATTTTCTTTATTTACGAACTCACGTAAATTTAAACGTGTAAATTAAATTTCTAATATTGTATTCGAATAATAATGATAAGTGTAGAAAAACATTTTGAATTTGAATTGTTTTTGACCAGGTTCTCGCGGTTTTTTCATTTGTTCTCACAATATTTAGCGTTCTCATTTAAACTCTCCCCTATATATATATATATATATATATATATATATATATATATATGGGAGTGTTATCTTGAGAACGCTAAATATTGTGAGAACTGTGAGAATGAATGAAAAAACCAATCAAAATCAATTTTTAATACAAACCTCATTGTAATTGAAATACAACACCAAAAAAAGAATTTACAAAATCAAATAATTTATTTCTCCTTTCAAAATTACTCTTTTTAGATTTTTTACACATGTGTAAATATAACAGATTTACACATGTGTAAATGGCAAACTTACACATGTGTAAATTTTCTTTATTTACGAATTAACGTAAATTTAAACGTGTAAATTAAATTTCTAACATTGTATTCTAATAATAATGATAAGTGTAGAAAAAAATTTTGAATTTGAATTGTTTTTTACCAAGTTCTCCCGGTTTTTTCATTTGTTTTCACGGTTCTCACAATATTTAGCGTTCTCATTTAAACCTTCCCCTATATATATATATAAGGCCAGGATCATTTTAGAACCATAAATATTTACAGAACTCGCAGAACTCCTAATAAACAATCTTTTTATTTATATATTTTTATGTTTAGGATAATTTTATCATTTATTATGTGTATTTTTACGATTACATACATGTAAAGAGTAATTTTATCATTTTTATATGTAATTTTATAATTACACATATGTAAACTAGTTTTTTTACATATATGTAATTAGTTATGACACATATATATAATTTTGGCAATTAAACATTTGTAAACTACTTTTAACATGTATGTAATCAAAGAAATACATATAATAGATGATAAAAAGATACTAAATACAAAAACTTATATATAAAATGATTGTTTATTAGGAGTTCTGAAAGTTCTATAGTTATTTAGAGTTCTGAAATGAACTCAACCCTATATATATGAGAAAGATCATTTAGGAACCACCCTTTACTACAAGAACCACGAGAAACAATGTGAACACAACCAAAAATACCTAAAAATAGTTAAAAAAAACACACATAAATGTTTTTTTAATATTTTTTTAATGAAAAACATGTGGATTTCATTGTTAAAAAAATTATTTTTTTTTAATTTTTTTTTGCTACTAAAAGTAGCGATTTTTTCATAAAAAATATTCAAAAAATTTATTGTATGTTTTTTAGACTTTTTTAGGTTTTTTGGGGGGTTTAATTTTTAGCCTTTAGCTTGGGTGGGGGGGGGGGGTGGGAGGTTAGGTTTTTTTAGGTTATTTTGTTGTGTCCACATCGGTTTTCGCGGTTCTCGCAATAAAGGTGGTTCTCGCATGAACCCTACCATATATATATATATATATATATATATATATATATATATATATATATATATATATATATATATATATATATATATATATATATAGGAGAAGGATCTGTTAGGAACCACCATTTATTGAGAGAACCACGAGAACCAGTGTGAACACAAACAGTAATACCTAAAAAAAATCTAAAAAACACCTTTTTTTTTACTATTCTTTTTGGAAAAATCGCTATATTTCGTTAATAATAAAAAATTTAAAAAAAAATTCGAGTAATAGTTATCCATGCACATGTGCATATGTATCATTTCTTTGACAAATTCCGTTATTCATTACAAATATTAGACAATTGCACTTTCATTTACACTATCACGTGTAATACATTACTTTTTACGTTAACAATATTAGAAATGCACATGCGCATCTATATGTATCAATATGAAATAAGGTGTTTTGGTACACTACTTTGAATACACTTTCTCTTTCATCTATCATTCTATCCATAATACACAAACATGCACATGTGCATTTTTGTCATTTCTTTGACAAATTCCATAATTCATTACAAATATTAGACAATTGCACTTTCATTTACACGACCATATGTAATACACTACTTTTTACATTACCTATGTTAGAAATTCACATGTGCATCTATATGTATTAACATGAAATAAGGTGTTTTGGTACACTAGTTTGAATACACTTTCCCTTTCATCTATCATAACATCCATAATACACTACCATTACCTCCTACCATCCATAATACAATACCATTAACTCCTACCATCCATAATACAATACCATTACCAATATTTTCACCTTATTACATGTATATAAACACCATTTATACCATCCAATCTAACATATTACATCATAAATTGACAACTATAACCAAACCATCAACCACTAGATATAACTAACCAAAAAACATGTATATGGGCCTACTTCTCAATTCAAAATCATAAACTTTTTGTATCAAAACACGTTATATCATGGTTATACGTAATGATGCACATGTGCATTTTGAATATTGGTAATGTAAAAAGTAGTGTATTACGGATGGTATTGTAAATTAAAGTGCAATTGTCTATTACTGATAATGTATTATGGAATTTGTCGAAGTAATGATACATATGCACATGTGCATGGATGAATGTTACTAAAAAAAAAAGTTTTTTTTTATAACTAAATATAGCGATTTTTTTTAAAAAATATATTAAAAAAATATTTTTGAGTGCTTTATTGATTTTTTTAGATTTTATTTTGTGTTCACATTGGTTCTCGCGGTTCTCGCAATAAAGGTGGTTATCAAATGAACCTTACCTTATGTGTGTGTATATATATATATATATATAGAGAGAGAGAGAGAGAGAGAGAGAGGTTAACATACAAAAGCCCTTATCATACTTCACGTACGCGACAATGGTAACCGTCAGATCAGGGCTATAATCACGCATGGAACAGATAATAACGCATGGGAACAGATAATAACGCATGGGATCAGTTGTTTTGTGATAATCGCGCATGGGATCAATAATCACGCACGTTAAGTTGATAAAAAATGTAATCACGCATGTTATCTATTTGGTTGCGTACGTTAATGTACGTTAAGCCGTGAAGTACGTTATACTTTCTCTCTCTATATATATTACAATACTAACCTTTTTATTAAAAATTAGTTGATAGTGGTTTTCTTGGTTTTCATGTTTTTTTTATGGTTTTCTCTTGATCACATACATATATACACACATAGGTGAGTTTTCATTGGGAAACCACATAAAACTATAAAACTAGGGAACCATGAATTATATATGTAAAATTCAAAAAAGATCATTATTGCATGTATAACCTATTCCAGTAAAATAATTATTATACATATTAATTCAAAGTGGTCATGAATAGTGTTTTGTTTTTATTTAGTATTATTTTATTAATTATTCATTTAATTGTTTAGTAATAAGATAATTATTAGGTATTTGTACTTTTTATTAGTAGCATTTTGTTTAGCATTCAGTTTGATTTTTTTATAATAATTTAAGTTCCGATCACTACGATAGCGACACGATATATGTTATCAAACAAAAACCCATAAAAATTAATACATACCGGTACCGATATTGTTCAGTTCGGTACGGTGTGATAGCAATACGATCTTAGTTTATCGAAAGAAAAAAAATAATAGTAAATCCCGGTAATGATACAAATGCTGTTCAGTCGGTTTCGGTTTGGGTTGGTACGATAGCGGCACAATAGCCGTTTTCCATAATGTTTATATGACAACGTTGAAAAAAATAAACATAGAATGCAAACCAACCAAACCGATATCAACTGAATAACATACAAATCAAATGATGTGTTGTATTGCAAGCAACTGACACAAGTTCGATTGTTGTTGTGTCTGATTCTATGTTTTGCCAATGTGGGGCTACCCCACTTGGTGGAGACATATGCCTCTTAAGTGAGATGTTACAGGTTCAATCCTGGGCAAGGGTGATAAATATTAGAATTATTGGTGAATAGAGCAGACCAGGCGTTGTCATTCAAAAAAAATGAGCATCGGTACTGGTATGGATATTCGTTTTTCTCTTTCGATTACTATAGCGAGTGTAGATACCATAACGAACCAAACAGATACCAACCGAATTTTCGCCGCAAAGCGCGAGGGGAAAATCACTAGTTAAACATTAAAAGAAAGTTAAAAACACATTACTTATTTTTTGGAAATGAGTTTTTTTTTTAATTAGAACGACTTTTGAATGTGTATGCAAAAGCTTGGGAAAAAAGTTATTTGTAAATAAGTTTTAAATGTAAAAAGGCGTTTATTACATGTAAAACTTATGGTTCTTAGGATCCTCACTTTTTTTTAGATTTGTAATTAACCTCCCCTGCATACACATATACATCCGTATACACTCATGTTAGTTCTGCTAAAAAAAACTTAAATTCATGAGAAACAACCGAGAGGTGCCACGTGTCCCAAAGGGGGGGGGGGGTGGTGTTGAGGATAAACGTGGCTAAAAAGGGTAAAAATTCGGGTGTGAAAACATATAAACTTTATGTGGGGTAAACGCAATGTGGGTATTAGTGAAACTAAATACATCTTAAAAAATCTCTGACATTGCGCTAAACACATCGAGTTCAAAACAAATTAGAAAGGAAATTCTTTTTCAAAAAACGAGTTCAAAATTGTATTAAGAGGAAATAGATATAAAGTAGTTGACGTTTTACGAAAAAAAAAAAAAAAGAAAGTAGAATAAGATAAAATTTAAACAATAGTGACTATTACCCTTTTAGTTCTCGTTATCATACTTACTTCAATTTTAGTCCACATAGAGCCTTCCCCATATTAGTCATCCGTTGCCCTTGATCAATGGTTCGAAATGTTTATCACATTTTGTAAGCTATTAGAATCTTTAGTAGAATCAGATTCTATCAGATTCTATATGTTCCTTTATATTTTTTTCTGAAGTAACACAAAAGAAACTATATGTAAAAGGTGTTATAACAATAATCGTCCCTTAGCATATTTTTGACGATTAGTTGAACACATGCAGACATATATGTGTGTATGTATATAATCTCACCAAAAGCAGACTATTGAATTTCAAGCTGAAAGTTCAAATGACATATGAAACAGTGAAAAGGTATGCATTTGCGTAGAAGAATTGTAGATATAGTCGATGTTGAAAAGTAAATTTTTATATACCCCTAAAATTAGTTAAGGATTGAGATCCTCTTATGTTCACAAAAACATGACAAAATAAAGTTATGATAGGGATTAGGGAACAAGTTTGTCATGTTGTGTCATAATTTTTCTCCTTGTTAGACATCAGTAACTCCAGAAGAATATCAGTAATACATTTATTAATAAAATGAAATCATTATTACATACATGTATTACAACAAAATAACGTCACTGATTGTAACCAAAGTTTTCGTATCATTTATGCAACACATGTGGACCAAAATTCACAACTATAACACATATGTATTACACTACATGTAACACCATATTTGTCATTTATACTACACATATAATTAATATGATACACAAATAGTGAATATAATACACAACTATAACACTTGTATATTGAAAGACATACAACGGTATTATCATATGACATTTATCCGTATCATTTGCAATTCACGTGTAATAATATAAGTAATACATTTACATAACGCAATGGAATCAGTATTACACGAATGCGTTACAACAGCATAACGTTATGGATTCTTACGAAAAAAACACTTACTGATTTGTATGATACGTCGCATCAAACCCTAACACATCTCCGAAGGCTTCATAATTGCATCTAGATACATCATCAGCCCAGAACAGTGATCTTAATTCACCATCAACCACAACACATTCAAAAAAGAAATTTGGCAAATTTATCACACGGAATTTTAACGTATCAACCACCATTTGTGCATCTCTCTTGCCAATAAAAGACCGTAAATCTCTAGTGAAAATTTTGAATTCTACTATAGTTCCTTGTACGTTATGGTGCCCACCCTTTAATGAAGCTCGAATCTTATGCGCAACATTAGGGCCAATCTTGTTCAAACTTAGTTTGTGAATGAACCTTTGGTCGTCGTAACTAAGTTTCCTCTTTTTTCTTGTAAAGTCTAGATTGTCCTTGTCAACCAAACCATGGTTGTGAGCTTCAATAAAACCATAAATGAAAATTTTTGTAGTGCCTAAGATAGCTTTAAGTTTGATCCGCGCCCTACAGTCAGTAACGTTGTAGCTGCTGCTTCGAGATACTTTAAAAGCACC
This sequence comes from Helianthus tuberosus, assembly GCA_030545235.1. Classification (NCBI taxonomy): domain Eukaryota; kingdom Viridiplantae; phylum Streptophyta; class Magnoliopsida; order Asterales; family Asteraceae; genus Helianthus; species Helianthus tuberosus. The sequence continues at coordinate 216,544,999 of CM060411.1, read as the reverse complement.
AGGGTCCATCGATTCAAAGTGTGTATGCATAGGTTTACTGGATCTGGTACATTGCATATACCTATGTGTAACAACAATTCCGAATTTCTTCATGGCACCCAAACATACAGAAAACCCAGACCTCTCAGCATAATACTTGTACATATTCTCAACGTCGCCCCATGTGTCAAAAAACCATTCCGATAATAGGTGTATGTATATTCAGGAGACACCAAAGGTTTCCAGTACTTTGTTCCATCAGTTGTTATGTATACATGGCTGGTTATATCTTCTTCAATATAAACATCAATACAACAGCAAATAATATATAATTAACATAATGTATGTCAGTAATATATTAATGTATGAACAAAAAAAAATACGGACAATAAAAACATTGCACATATGCATTATATTAATATATTTAAGATATGGACATATACATACAGACAACACACACAGAACATGTAAACATACATACATATAATAAAACAACATATTATATATGTTAATGTACACATAAAGCAATGGTATTATTATATAAGTGATAAAATTATTTGAATTCATAAAACATGTTAATTAACATGTAAGCATTTGGCAATTGAAACATTACAATACAAATGATACAACATCAAACATATGTAGTATATTCAAAATGCAGACATGTTAACAATTAATGATACGTACATTTAACATTGTAATACAAACACGTGTACACATGTCAATTACACATGTTTTTAATAAATAACTAACTTACCTAATTGATCGACGTCATACAAACGTAATGGACGGACATTGTGACTGCCAGAACTTGAATTGTTAACATCAGTTGATTCAATATGTTCGAGTCCATCATCATCGTTATCACTTGACCTAGAATCGATTATTGCGTCAGCAATAATGGCACCAGTGTTTGTAGAACTGCTAGATGAAGCCATACCTAAACGATTAAACAATAATATCGATTAAACAACAATCAAACATGTCACTACTAGAAAACTACATTTTTTCCTACAAAAGTTTCCTACAAATTTCCCACAACTCAATTATTTTTACAATTTTCCTATAATTTTTTGACAAAAAAAGAAAAACAAAAAAGACCCAAAACTTTTCCACAAATTTCCTACAAAATTGCCACACAACAAGCATTTGTAGCAATTTCGTCACAAAATTTATAACCTTTGCGACAAAATTCCGACAAAAGTTATAACTTTTTTTATTATTTGTAACTACAACAAAATAAATAATTTAAAAAATATTAAATATTAAATTTGTCAGAAATTTGTAGCAAATTTACACCAGTTGCTACAAATTTCCTACAAAAAATGTTATTTTATTTGTTATTTATCAATTTTAGAAAAATAGATAATTTTAAAAAATAAAATGATAAGTTTGTCGGAAATTTTGTAGCAAATTGTCACATATAGGTTTTATAATTTGTAGGAATTTTGTCGCAAGAACGTTTTATAATTTGTAGGAAATTTGTCGGGAAAATAAAAAAATTATGAATATTTTTTTAATAATGTTATTAATTTTAAAAATAAAATATCATAAAATAATATACAAAAAAGGCAAAAACGTGGAGGAATTGTCGGAATTTTGCAAGAAGAGCGTTTTGTCAGTATTTTGTAGCAAATTTTGCGACGAGAGATTTTGTAGGAATTTTGTAGCAGATTTTGTCGTATTTTTGTAGCTAATCCGGTTACCCACAAGTTTATTTCCTATGATTTTTTTGTAGGAAATTTGTGGGTAAGGCCAATTTCAGACAAATTTACTACAAATTTGGTTGTCACAAACTTGACAATTTTCTAGTAGTGTGTCTGAATCCGATTATGAATAATATGTGAGAAAGTAAACATGAAATCCGATTACCAACACTTGTTAAACACGATTTGAATGTGAATCAACTTGAATTCGGTTTGAAATTCGTTATATGTATGAGTAATTGATGCAATTATGGAATGGATTGATGCAATATTTGAGAATTGTTGAACACGAAATCTCTAGAAAACAAAATCAAAACTGGGTCGGTTATGAATTGGGCAAAACATAAAACGTGAAATTGTGTTTGTTGACAAAAATACCCCTATGTTTAACAGCTTTTTGGTTTTCTCATTTATATCTAGTTTTTTCATGATCCTATCCCTGTATATATATATATAGAGGGAGGAGCTCATGCGAGAGCCACCTTTATTGTGAGAACCGCGAGAACCAATGTGAACACAACCTAAAATAGCTAAAAAAACATAAAAAAAAACATAAAAGAACCTAACCCCCCCCCCCAAGCTAAAATGCTAAAAACTAAACCCTCAAAAAACCTAAAAAAATAAAAAAAAAATCTAATTTTTTTTTATTTTTTTAATATTTTTTATGTTAAAATCGCTACTTTTAGAAGCAAAAAAAAAAAAAAATTAAAAAAAAATTTTTTTTTTTGGCTTCGAAAAGTAGCGATTTTTTATAAAAAATATTAAAAAAAAAAAAAAAATTTGTATGATTTTTAGCAATTTAAATGCATTTTTGGTTGTGTTTACATTGTTTCTCGTGGTTCTCGCAATAGGAGGTGGTTTTCGCATGATCTTCTCCCTATATATATATATATATATATATATATATTTAAAGAAAAAAAATCTTTACAAACCTATAATAAGTTGAGTTTTATTTTTTTTCGTACGTGGGAATCCCACAGTGGGATTGATGTGGTGGGTGAGACTGTGAGAGGGCATTAACTAGTATAACATACCAGCTATTAAAAATGTAAAATCTTTTAAAATGAGGTTGGTGGCAAAAGTTTGACAATAAACTTTAAGCTGGTTTCTGTTTTAGGCCTAATTTTGTTTATCTTTTGCTTTAGTTAGAAAGATGGTACTTTGTCTCTAAGAAGTACGCAATAATTATCATACATGTTTCAAGATGTGGTGGAGCTTCTACCCCAACAAGTATTTAGAATGAAATACGAGATTGAAGTTCAACGGTTGTCACCATCCACAGAATACACATGTTACCTTGTGTTTAAGGTTTCGGAAAGGACTCGGGGGACTGCATTGTCCTGTGAAAGTACAGGATCTACTCATTAGGAAAAATAAAGAGAACCAAATCATCTATTTTAGATGCCCAGCCCCATTGAACCAGGATGATTCTTTCTGGGTTCCAGCACAGAGGAAAGATGGATGGATGGAGGTTATGGTGTGGAAGTTTAACTCAAAGTATAATAAGCTTGGAAAGAATTTTATTCCTATGAATTTAAAGCTGGTAACTTATGAGGGAACTATGTCCGGCCTTGTTATTTGTGGGTTGGAGTTTCGACCTACGTAGAGGAATTACTAGAGCATATTAACCGTTGCATTTTCCGTTCTCATTGTATTCCGGTTTTCTTTTGTTATGTTAGCAGGACATACTGATGGACATCATCGTTGGGGGGTAAACTTGCAACCCATGCACAAATATTTGGACTAAGTTTGCAAACTTACATTCTTATAAGCTAAACATTCAATATGATCAAACCACATGGGTCATTTGTACGATTATCTTCAAACTATTATAGTGATCAAAACATCTCTGTTTTAATTTTTATTCCTCAAAAAAGATCAAAAACCTCAAAAACCGAATGTCAACACGAGCTGCTACTAACTTGTTTAGAGGAAGAAACAAAATACAAAAAAAAAAACATGATAGAAAACGAACAAGTGTGAAGTCATACATCGAAAGTAAATATGTGGTTTTACATATAATTTGGTAGTTTCACGGATCACAGTATTCTATTGGGCTCTAAAAAAGAAGTCTCGTTTGTTTATGTTAATTAGGCCAATCAAAGAAGAAAAAACAGAAAGTCTCATATGTCATGAATTTTTGTTGGATGATTCTATTTACTTTTCTTCGCGTTTACGTTTGCACCAAAGCTTTCAATTTCTCTGTCATAAACAGCATGAGAAAGGTTTTGCATACACACAAGAGCATTCACATTCGAGTCTTCATCTCTTCTCCATCTCCAAACTCTAGAGATTTCTCATATTTTAGTTCACTATACAAATCTCCATCTTCATCTCCAAAATATTAACATTTTTCTATAGTGAAGCTCTATATATATATATAGAGAGAGAGAGAGAGTGAGAGAGAGAGAGAGAGAGAGAGAGAGAGAGATTCACTGTTCACATCTACTCCAAAATTTAAATATAGTATCTCAAGTATTTTGGTTGGTATCTCAAGTATTGAAGCAAGAGAGATAAACAAAATTTATAAGATGAGATGTGATGATAGGTCAAACAAAATTTATAAAATTTGTAGATAAATTGAAAGAAAGATGACTTTTTAGAGATGGAGATATATAGATTCCAATGGAAATGCTATATGACCAACATCCATGAAAGTTTTAATCTTTTAAACATCTTTATATTTATATTTTATTATTTTTATGTTTATATCCTTGAAAGTTTTAATCTTTATAAACATCTTTATATTTATATTTTATTATTTTATGTTTATACAACAAAAGGTGACCTAGATGCCACTCTCGACTCCATGTTTCCGTTTCAGCTCGCAACCCGTAATTTTGGAGAGCCTGATGAGTTAACATTGAGTGATTCCAAAACCATGGTTATGTTTTGAGAGTTCTAGAAAAACCTAGCAACCATCAAGGCCCAAGTCCATTGGATTTGCTCTAAACGTATATTAATAATTGTGTATGACTATTTCATAGTGTGTTGTAATTTGTTAAGGAATATATAGGGATGGCAAAAATACCCGAGCTTGACGGGTATACCCGATACCCGACAGGTATTGGGTCGGGTATGGAATTAGTTTTAAAAAAATTTGCGGGTATGAGATTAGGTGATACTCGACCCGATTACCCGAAACCACATACCCGTTTACCCGAACTCTATACCCGAAGTTTTTAATTAATATTTTTATTTTCCATTAACCCTTATCTATTAGTGATTTATTTTAGTATGTTCATAATCATATGAAAAAATAAATTTTCTTTTAGCATATGTATTTGACGATAGTATTTATATATTGTATGTTGTGAAGTATATACATATAAGTGTATAAATATTATAAAGTTATTTTTAATTTATGATAAAACTTATATACATGTAAGTGTATAAATATTATAAAGTTATTGTTAATTTATGATAAAACTTATATGTATGTAATGTATATTTTAATTTATAATAGTTGTTGCATAAATAAAATTATATAATAATTATAAGAGTAAAACATGTATTTGGAAATCCCAATGTATATCTTTTAACAAACTAATGGGTATACCATATACCCGTCGGGTATCATTATATAATAATTATAATAGTAAAAGATGAATTTGGAAATCCCAATGTATGTCTTTTAACACACTAATGGGTATACCCGATACCCGCGGGTATACTCGATACCTGACGGGTAATTACCCGACATATACCCGACGGGTATTGAGTCGGGTATGGTATACGATTTTACAACCGGGTATGGATATGGAATTACCAATACCCGACCCGAACCCGACCCATTGCCATCCTTTGGAATATAGCATCCAACTTGTAATTGTTAATTTCCATTGAAATGTGTTGCATCTAGATCAATAATTCAATATGTCGTTTATCTTTAAATCTAGATTGGCGTCTTCTCAATCAAACATATTTTTAATATATTATTTATTAATTTAAAGTAGACCTGGAACATAAACTAACAAGTCAATTTGTAATTGTTGGAATATCACAATCATCTCCGGCCGACTCCAAATATATTGTTTTTAAAGCAGACTTTGATTAATTGCACCTTACCAATATATAAATATTATTACTAGCTAGCAAGTGCATGTGCTCACCTTCAATACACTAACAACTTGTTTATTAATTACAACATGTGTGGTGGTAAGGGTGAATAATACCCTCATTTTTGAACGTTTTTCGTCATGTGTCAGTACAGTCAGTAAGGGGCATTATTGGGCGTTTTTTCTAAAATGGGTGTAGTAGGGATGTGGACATTATGTTAAAAGGGTGTAGAGAATTAAATAAAAATAAAAAAACCCAACAAAAAAAGCTATTGACCAAAAAGGGAATATTAAATGTGATTGGCCCTTCAAATTTGGACAAAGCGTGATTTAAAAAACGCATGTGGGGATTTTTTGCACAATAATGCTCAATAATGCCCAGAGGGGTGGGGCTAGGCGTGTTTGGTGGCAAATTTTGAAAAATCCACGCCCACTGGTCTTATTAACACTAACAACTTGCTCATATGTTAAAACCTAAGTAAAAATTGATTACTTTAATTTTCTTAACCTCATGGTCACATGCACCGTGCGCTAACTAATCTATACGTGATTATTCTTTTTTTTTTTTTCAAAACGACGAATTGCGGTCTTCTCCCTCACCTACCCATTGTACGTGCATCATTTAGACATTTAGAACTATCAAGGGTGAACTAACTATCAAGAGTGAACTAACAAACAAAAGAGCAAAATATTTATAATAATGTGAACATACGTATAAAGGATTGAAGATTTGAAGGTTTCAAGAACCCTGAGAACGCAAAACCTTTTTTTTTTCTTCTGTTGAAGTCGCACAATACAGATGGGGCGCATCTATCCGCACGTATTGTTCTAATTTTGTTCAAACATCTTGCAATTAAGACAAATGGGAACCCTCAAGTTTCATTTATATAAAAACTAGTGTCAAATTTTATTTAAACTCACTTTAAAATTAAAAAAAAGTATAAAAAATTACTAATCGCCCCGTTCTTTACGTTTTTTTATTAATTCAATATGAAAATATGTATAAATTTTAAAAAATTTCAGACGAAAATCGGAAAAATTACACTATACACTATTTTGTATAATATAACTCTGTAAACCTAAGACAAAAAATAGGATATCATATGGGTACTACTAAATGTAACCACCTCTCCTCCTCTCACAAACAATGCAGTAGGACTCATCATTAAAGTATAATTTCCCTCTCATATAGGGGTATGTTTAGTAGGGGAATGGTGCATTTAGACGCACCCTATTATATTAGAACTCCATCTAGTTACGTATCAACGTCTAATGATAGACGTTTGGGCTTTAAAACATATTTCAAGTTAATTACTAAGAGTTGTGTAAGCAAGGCCAATTCAGGATGAACGAACCATACAAGACTAATGAAGTATTCTTAAAGTATTTGGTATGTACTTTGTATAATTATTTATGGTTTATATATTTTAATCTTTGTGTCCTTCTCAATCCTTTTGATCGTTTAATATTGTTTATTATTAATTTAGAGCAGACTTGGATTCTAAGTAGAACGAACAAGTCAACTTGTAGTTGTTAAAATATGATCATTAACTCCGATAAATCAAAAGAGCTCTTGTTTAATATGAACCACAGTACATCTTAGTGGATGTGAAATCCACTTTTTTAACATTTCTAACAACCACAACACAGTCTCAATTGCACGTTAACATGCTATAAATATTACTAGGTAGGCATAGGCTATCGATCATGTGCTCAGCTACACAATGGCGGATCAAAAAACTTTTTTTTCACTGGGTTCTTTTTTATAGATTCTCAAGAATTCTCACTATTTTTTTCCAAATTATAAGAGGTTCTCACTAATTTTTTCCATTTTCTCAAACCGAATGGGTTCCTGGGAACCCACAAAAGTAGCCTAGATCCGCCCTTGCAGCTACAATATAAACATTTCATATTATTGGATATTGTTGGATATATATGTACGGACTCGATAAGTCAACGCTACTGACCGACTTATGATCCGTAAGAGTTACACCTTAGACAACGAACATTAAATCCACTTAACTTTATTAACCGGTGATCACCAACAATTAGCACAACGAAAAATATACATAATTACCTAGAATAATTATATATACTCACGCAATGGGATTTATTATTTAATTAAACTTTGTTTTTCGGGCTTCATATCGCTTTTGGAAATTTACTAGTTTTATTGGGTTTTAGGGGCCAAGAGATGATTAGTAATAGTTAATTGGGGTTCTAAGATAAAACCTAATTATCTATTATATTTCCTAATGGTTATCTTTGTTGAAAGTATAACATGTTAACAAATTTGAGCCAATTACCTTAATTGGTATCAAATCTTGGCCAAGAAATTGCCCTAGGGATGAGCCTTCAAAGTGAACAGCTAAAGGTTAATTAAGATTGGGTTCGTAGAATTGTTTTAGTTGAGAAGAAGAATAGCAGGGGCTTATTTCTTTTGGCAACTTATACCCAACGAATTTGGATGCAATAGGAACGAGATCAACATGGGTTGAAAGGGGGTTCGTTTAGCAACCAAAGAAGACTGGTGATCGATTGCAGAAGGTGCAGATTGATCATGGGAAATTCTTCGGTTACAATCCAATCAAGGTTAGTTTTTCTGTTGTTCACAAGTGGAAAAGATGAAAACAATAAAAGAGGGAAGTTCTATGGCATACCAGTGCTCGGTTTTGACTCTTACAAATTACTCGGTGTGAGTTGTCTAATTTAAGACGATTATGGATGCGTATGGAATACTGGAGGGGGTCGAGCCACAGGTGTTAGGGGCTATGGTGGATCCAAAGAAATCAAAGCAATATCTACCTTTCTTGTTTTCCGAAGATATAGTGTTACAAATGACGAATTAAACTTATGCAGAACAAGTATGGGATAGGCTGAAAACATGGTATTTAGGAGTGGAGCAGGTGAGAACTGCTATACTAGCAACATTGAAGAGGGAACTCGAAGGACTACGCATGAAGGAGAGTGAGTTGGTTGATAATTTTGCAACTAGACTTACCGGGTTAGCGCGAGGAGTCTTGGACATTAGATTGAAGAAAAGAGTTGGTGAGAAGGCTATTTCATTCAATGCCCAAGTCTTTTCTTCAAATTGTGGCCTCAATTAAACAATGTTTTGAGTTGATTCGATGCTCTTTGATGAAGTCGTTGGAAGATTGAAGGCATATGAATAGCGTATCAAGGGATCCGATGAAGGAAAACATGTTCACAGGAACTTGTTGTTTACTAAGGAAGAAAATGAGAAAAAGCATGTGTGTGAACATGTGGTTATGAGAGCTTGAATCCTGAAGATCAAGGACGTGGCCGTGGTGGATGTTGCGGTGGTGATCAACGAAAGGATGGTCGATTCCAACAAAAAAAATGTTAAAGGGAGGGTGACAAAAGTCGTGTACGGTGTTTTAAAATGTAACAAGCTTGGGCATTATGTGGCGAAGTGTCCAAAGTGGGAACAAAAGGAAGAAGTAAACTTAATTCAAACGGAAGATATTGATCCATATCTATTCCAAATGTTGACGTGAAGAAATTACGATGGATGATTTGTAAGGCCATAAATTTGAGTAGGTTTACGATTGTCCTTATCAAACACACTTATAGGTATTGGGTTTGGTTTTCTAGTGGATCTGGATTAGGCCATGTGGGCTGATTTATATGTGGACCCTATATAATGTTATGTGTAGTTCATTATTAGAGTTAAGCATAATTTTGGTTGTTGGTCGTGTGCGATATACTTTAGAACGATTTTATACCAGACAAGCTTCAAGCTTGTGTGCAATCATAATATACGATCATTCTTCTTGTTTCTTGTGTTCACTTTCAATTGTTTTCCGCACTTTTGATTGTGTTAGTGGTATTTACTGAAGATCTCTGGACTTACAATTGGTATCAGAGCCTAAAAAGTCTATTCAAAGGCTCGGTTTCAAGATATCACTCGAATAACAAGAAGAAAGAATTATCAGATTCCGCGAAATCAAAAAGATTTTGCACAGGTCATATTTTAAGAGCATGGTCAAAATTGTTATTTCAAAACAGTACATTTTTCGAAGAACACTTTTGAAGATCAAAAACAGTTTGAAAAGGCTTCATTTGATCTGTTTTTTGGAAGTGTTGATTGTGTTTGCAGGTTTCTCGGAATTATTGGTGGAAAGGATCTCAAAATTTGATTTTTGAATTGTTCCTTAATAATCGGGATTGGGTAAATTATTTTTAACAAAACATCAAGTGTGCAACCCAGTATAACTTCCGGTGTACGAGGTGCAAGTATTTAGAATCAAGTGTACAACACAAAATATAGTGTGCGACCTAATTTTCCGAATTTAAGGAGTGTCTGAATTTGGGTTCCGAATTTAATATTTTCTGGATTTAGTCAGTTATCCGAATTTAGGGAGAATTCCGAATTTGAGCATTATTCAGGCCTTGACTTATTCCAGATTTAATCAATTGTCCGGACTTAACTGTTCCGAATTTGATCACTTAGTGCATTCCGAATTTGGGGATTGGTTTAAAGTGTCCGAATTTTACAAGGTTAAGTCTTCCATATTTGTTCAAGGATTCAAGCTAAGTTAATGTGTGGTCCAGATTGTTAGCGTGCGGCCCATACTCCAAAACCTATGTGCGACCCAACTATCAGGTGTACAACCCAAGTTTGCATGTGTGGTCCAATTTGTCTGGTGTGCCACCCAACTAACAATTATACAGTCTCAACATTGAGGTGTACACCTCAATTGACAGGTGTATGGACCAAACAACACTGTGAGCAGCCCAAGTTCGTGTGACAAAAGGTGGTGTGATGCCCAAGTTGAAGTGTGCAATTTCAATGTGTGTGGCCCAAATATAGTGTACGAGTGTGCACAAAGGTGGAACTTTAACCAGTTGACGTATTCGGTATTAAACATATTTAAGTGCAGAATTTGATCTGCCAACAATCTTAACAAACTGACTACATGGTTAGATTCATTTGATTTTTAAGACTAAAAAGAGGCACTAAAATCCCGAAAAGGGTTTTGGACATTAAATATCATTGGACTCATAATTTCGAGACGAGTCTAGCGGTATAATTTGGTAAAGACAGTTTTCGGACAATTTTTGAACGTTTTTAACGGTACGGTTATGGTAAAATAGAAATTTTCAGAGGATCATGGTTTAGCGACTTAGAAATGTCCTCTCAAAATGATATGCTTAAGCAGAAATCTGAAGGTTTCGGTTACATTCCTAGTGAAACTGTAGAAGCACTAATTTGTCGGTTTACTGTAGTGTTCTCTAAAATGAAGAATGCAGAAATTGTGGTGTTTAATTTTTGGGGCAATGATGTGTGTAAAATGCAACATATAAATTACATCAAATAAGGCATAAAACTAACCCTTTTTAGTACTAATGTTGGAAAAAGTGTGCTTTTGTCTTCCTTTTGTATTTTCAGGATTAAATGAGCGTAAATGAACAAAAGGAGCAAATATGCAGCAAAATCTAACATAATTACAAGAAAAGGAATAAACGTGGCATGCCTGACCCCTCGACAACATCTTCCCAAGCAAAAACAAGAGAACAGAAGGCTGACCACTGCCCCATGCTTAGCGGACACGGGGGCGTGGCCAGTTGTCTGCAGAAAGGACAAAGCTATAGAAGCTTCTATTCCCGACAAGGGGGCGTGCCCAGCTCGACACGGGCCATGGTCAATGCTAAGATTCGCAGAATCCAAACAAATCTTGATAGTACAGATACGCTTCTGCACACGGTGTCGTGCCCAGCGGACACGGGGGCGTGTGGAGCTAATGCAGACAATGTGCAATTAATGAAGAAATAGAAAGCGGATGGACACGGGGCCGTGCCCAATGGACACGGGGCTGTGTCCGGGCTTCTATGCAGGCTATAAATAGAGGTGCTTGGTTCACTTCAAAGGCATCCCTTGGCAAACCACATCTCTCCCACTTCACCCACACTCCACCACCACTACAACTCACATCCACCACCATCATCCATCATCCATCATCCATCATAGAGTGTGTGTAGTAGTCTCGGGATCCAAGATTGATAGTAAGAGTTCTTGACAATCAAAGGCTATGTTTGCCTAAGTCTCTTACATCACTTGGTGAAGACAAGCATTTAGTGTAATACTTATGATTTTTAATCTTTTCACACTTTTTATTTGGTTTTGTATTAATGACTTTAATAACTAGTTTCCTATGTTGAAGGTGAAACTTCCTTATCATTTGTCCGTGGTGTCTTGGCCTTATTTTACTGTCTATATAAAATAAAAGATTTACACCATTCATATCTCTACGGTCTATATAGAGATATGTTGGCTACCTGGTTAGGGGTTAAGGGAATGGTTTGGTAAGGTTCTTGCCTTGTTTAGTGTATAGATCCTGCAAGCACCTGGGTCAAGCTTACTAGGACCTCCTTCAATACCCACTGGTATTGGATGGCGGGGGTGCGAATGGCTTGATCCCCTTATATGTAAACTACTATTAATACATTAACCCGGCTACTTGGGATTGTATCCCTGCTGACTCAAACCACTTAGCCGAGGGTAACGTCACCTTCAAAAGAGGGGCCTACCACATTACGCATTAATAACTTCATTAATTATCTTTCAATATTCCGACCCTTTAGGATTGTATCCTTGCTGACTCAAACTACTGGGTTGAGGGTAACGTCACCTTCAAAAGAGGGGCCTACTACTATAACTAAGATAATCTCTTAAAAAGTGCAAAAGTGCGGAAATCATCAAAGGTTACACTAAAGGCGAGTCGGATCCAAGTGATTCATCTTGTCTATCTGTTTTTATTTTATTTTATTTCTTCAGCATTTTTAGTTTTTATTTTCATGTTTAAACTTTTTTCTAAACTTTTGATTTGATTAGACGTTGATGATAAATCGGTACTAAAAGCTCTTGTGTCATTGGACGACCTCGGTATCTTACCAACGCTATACTACGCTCACGATGGGTGCACTTGCCCATATGTGTGTTTAGTGTTAAGTAAAATATCGTTTTTATAAATTTAAAACTTGACTAAAGTCTTAAAAAGGGCTTAAAATATAACTATAAATATGTTTACACCGACACACATCAGGCAACAAGAAGCTTCTTGGTGCTCTAAAACGTATTCCAGATCAGCCAAAGAGTAGTTGGTTTAAAAATGTTAGTCAGATCTTGGTGACAATGAACTGTTGCAAAATGAAGCCGAATGAGCTGATCTCACTCATCAGATCATACGATAAGACTAATAAGCGGATGGCTCAAGGTGACACATCTGCTACAGTTTGTTCATCCACTCCTGCTGCTCCATTGTCAGGTGTATTGAGCTCAGTCAACAAACTGCTGATTCATCGTCGAATTCAGAATCATGCTACTGTGCTGGCACTCAGCTAGTGGCATACCCGAGAATTATTTGTTGTGGGGTGCGGATGAGTGGTTCAAGCATATTTTCAGGGTGTATGGTTAGGTTTTTTTTCCTAAAAATACATTAATTTTTTTTCAAGGGTTGCACCCGCCCACCCTAGCCTTCACCTAAGTCCGCCCATGCATTCAGCATCAATCCTTCATGGTTCAGATCCATGACTTCACTCCTACTCCTATTAAGGTATGTGTCGATGACTATTTTTACACTAAGGCTTGTAGAGAGAAAGTAAGTGGATACAAGGAGCAGGCTAATTCATTAGTCATGCAACTTCAATTATCCAAATCTGATTTATATTAGATCAAAAAGAAAATTAATGGTCACAAGGATATGGTGGAGTCTCAAAAATGTGATATCAGAAAAATAAAAAAGGATTTGATTGAAGAAAAATGTGATATTCGATGTTTCTAGTGAAAAAGTTGAAAATGATAAATAAGCAGTTACAGTTCAGTAAGAAAGAAACTAGGAATAAAGGTCTAGGATATGTGAGTTTTCCTCCACCATACAATCATTCTTACACCGTTATACCTATGACTGATGAGGAGAATGCTACCATTCCTGACATGGTTTATGGTGGGGTTAAGGGTTTGAAAGTTGAGACAGTCAAGACCACACCAATTAAAATCTCAAAGCCTAAAAAGAATGACACAAAGAAAACCGAACCAGCACCTGTTTTTGTTAAATCAGATAATGTCTCTAAGCAAATGGAGACATTGAGTTTTAAGAAAAATGCAGAGGTTGATAAACGTTTCCTAATGAACAAAGGGTTTTTGAAAACCAACCTAAAAGTCAGTTTTCAAATGAAGAATCGGCGAATGAACCGACTGAGTCAGGTGCACCATCTAACTCCAAATGTGAATCACATAAGGCAACTAATTCTGAGAAATTCGAATCATTTGAATCTAGTGAATCCAGCTGTGAGTCCTCTGTAACAGCTAAATCCACAACAGAGGATTCAGCAAAGCTACTACAAAAGTAATGTAACTCAAGTGGTTAAGCTGAACCAAGTAGTGAAACATTGACTGAGCCCACAACATCTGAAATTGAGACAACAAGGCCAGTCGAAAATATAAAATTGAGGAAGCTTCATCCAAGACTGTTGGTATAAGTGTGGTGAGGCCAATAGTCCTAGAGTTTAAATATGTGAATGTTATCATGATGATTGTCCAAGCCATGTTTGGCTAAACTTATGGTAATCATCTTTAGTTGAAGGTTTGTCTGAGACGTTTATGCTTTGATTCGTATTTCTAGAGTAATAGACTTGCTTTTATGGTTTGTTTTTACTTGTTCGTAATTTGTTAATTTATATGTTAATCTTAGTTTGAACCATACGTTCTTGGTGCCGTTAGCAACCGAGATATCATGGGTAGAATTAGGATTGGGAATTGATTGATTGGTCATCGGGTAACAACCTCACGTTCTAGGAATCTGAGTACCTAGTTCCTTTCATCATGACAAGTAATAGCACATGAACCATGTCTATGTGGTTCTTTCTAGTTGAATATTAGCTTGAATGTCAAAGCAAACTGGAAATTTAAGATGGTCATTTGTCTCTAAACTGTTTACAAACCAATTCTCAATTCGCAAATAAATTAGTAATCTTAGTTTTAAAATCAACAATCCAACTCTTGAATTTACTTTTCTTGCAATTAGTCTAAATTTTAGTAAACTTAGATATACATTTAGATAACATACATTCCACAAACTCCCTATGTTCGATACCCACTTACCGCTATCTAACAGTTGTATTTGGTTTAAATTTGATTGAGACTTCGATCTCACGTCAAAATTTGGCACCGTTGCTGGGGAGTAGTGCAACATGTGTTATTTTTTATCTTTTTAAGTTTGTTATTTTTCTGGTTTACGCTGGGTGTGTTAGTGTGCAGGTATTTACAGGTGCATGCATACTAGAGGCTCTCACAAGCTATCACCATTGGCATTTGATCCGGAGATTGAACGAACTTTGAGAAGAAACAGAGTTTTGCAACGCGAAAACAAAATCATTGGTTCACCTACAACACCAAGTACATCGATTAACACAATGGATCAATCACAACTACCACCCACTACGGGTCAACCTACACCATCCTTTATACCTACATCATCCACACCGTCACCAAATACTACCATTCCTACATCCACACCCGAAACCAAACCAACCAACACCACATTACCTGAAAACACCCAACCTGATTACTCTTTTAGCTACACTTCGACACAATATGTTGTTCCAGCTTTCACATCATTTTTCCCAACATCCGGTCAACCCTCATCATCACAACAAATACCACCACCCAATTTATTCCAATCCGGTCCATCTTTCATCCACTCCACTCCATTTCAACCACCTTTGCAACCAGGAGCACAATATCAACAACCACAGTTTCTAAAAACTTCGGGTGCAAGACAAGATGGGTTTGATGATGGGTATGACGAAGAATTTGGGGGATATGAAGATGAAGGGTATGTGTATGGAGGAGGTGGGGAGCAAGGAGAGTGTACTTATGTTCAAGGTCAAAATCAAGGGATGCAAGGTGTTGGTAGAGTTCCTCAACAACAAATGGTTCAACAAATCATACCTCCACAATTGCCGCCACAAGGTCCACCAATTCAAAGGCAAGTTCATCAACAACAACATGTGGAGCCAAGATTTCAGCCACCTCTACAACAATTTTGGCCCCCAAGACCACAAGCTCAAAGACCAATGGGTCCCGTACATCCAAGAGTTCGATTGGGTATACCACGAAGACATATTCGAGAACCTGTGAGAGGTTTTATTTTAATTCTTGATTCTAATTCATTCAATTCCCGAGATTTCTAGTAATTAGGATACATTTGACAGGGGTTAGGGTTAGTAATTCCAATTGATTATTCTTATGATAACCTTCCGTTGTTTTTACAATCGTAGTAAGTAGTCTTAGGGTAATCACAGTCAGTTAATCAAGTTATGCAATCATGTCTATGTGATTGTAAACAGTCAAACACGTAACTAAAGTTTACTTTGAATCCAAAATCCGGAGGAACCATTGTTTTCTCCTATTGTTCGCAACTTCCTTTTAGTAATTCGTAGTTTAATCAAACACTCAAACAAACAGATTTTACATTATTGCAATTAGTTAATCATTACTCAATCCATAACACTTTCCACAATACGCCTTTAATTCGATATCCTTCTTATCCTATCTATTTAGGTATGACCCTTACAACAGTCAACAGAGTCATCCGAGGATATCTTGGTTGTCCTTCTGTTGCATCCAGATTATATGCAGACCGAGGCATAGTCAAGATATCTTAAAAGAGCTAAAGAGGCCAAAAACCTTAAAGGAAGATAAACTCAAAAATGAGGGAATTGCTTTGAAGCTTATAAAGCAAAATTCGTACCAAAAAGGTATTTGCCTAATCCTCGTCGGACACAAACATTGGTCGCTCTGCTGTACGAAAGTACTGATCTGTAACCAATGGTCTGTCGTTGTAAATCAAAAGGATGACCTCAGTATACTCACCTGCTACGATGAATGGTTGTGCTTACCTTGATCGCGGAGGTATGTCATGGAATGGGACACACGAGTATTATGGTATAATATTACCCTTAGCATATCACGAAGTTGAAAATTGAAAGTTGTGCGTTAAAGTTTAAGTGGACAAACGTATTGGTAATCACTTAGACCGGTCTGAATAAGTTCGCACTGAAAAGTGTTCCTTGTTCTGTCTGAAAACGATTTTGATCCCATTGCATTATAATTGTAAATTGTAAATATTGAGTTAATTTCTGTGTTTGTTTGCTCTCCCACAAAATTAAAGACCTGAAAATAGAAATAGAAAATCAAAAAAATACAAAAATAGTGTCTTGTTGTTCATAAAACTAAAAATACAAAAATAGAGTGTTTTGTTTATTTTTCTCAAAATTAAAAATTAACTATTCCTGAAGATTTGACTGATCATCAGTTGAATGAATTTGAATTGTAGAATTTGAGTACAAATACTTGGATGTACCAAGTGTTCATGTGGTACTTTCCTCTGTTATATAGATAGAAATGTTTGCTTATGACTTTTTAAGAATGTGCAGAACTTGATCCAAATCAAGAAACAGGGTTTGATGAAGAGTGATTTGTTCTAGTTGCTGACACCCATGAAGCACCACAAGAACAAGATGTACTTGAGTCAAAAGAATCTGAAGTGCATCATCTTTCGACAATGAAAGTACAACTGAAGAAATACCTGTGAAGCTTCTTGAAGTTGTAGGACTGAAAAAGAAAAGAGCTGCTGATAATCATCCTCTCACATTCTTTTAAGCAAGATGTTCAAGAAGAACAAAAGACCCAAGTTTGAGAATGACGAGATGAAGTATCTTCCCACAGAGACATGATAAAGACAACATAAACTTAGGGGGATATTGTAAGGCCATAAATTTGAGTAGGTTTACGCTTGTCTTTATCAAACACACTTATAGGTTATTGGACTTAGTTAAGGATTGAGATCCTCTTATGTTTACAAAAACATGACAAAATAAAGTTATGATAGGGATTAGGGAACAAGTTTGTCATGTTGTGTCATAATTTTTCTCCTTGTTAGACATCAGTAACTCCAGGAGAATATCAGTAATACATTTATTAATAAAATGAAATCATTATTACATACATGTGTTGGACCGTTGTATGATCCTAAAATGTCAGTCAAGGCAGTTCATCTCAGTTTACAGAGGCGGAATCAAAGTAAACTAAGTCATAACAGCTCTAATCCTTTTAATCTTTCTTTTCTGATTAATTTGAGTGCTTGTACAATGTTTTCTAATACAAATCCGTCAGCACTTCGTCACATATACAATGACCATTCTCTGATTACGCTTCAAATGACCTGACCCCTATATATAGAGTGTAAGATTTCGCTTGAGGAAGTCTGAAGCGAAATCTGTTATGTTGTGATTTCGATTCAAGCATTCACATAACCTCTTCAAGCGAAATCTTGTGTTTAAACATAAAAACCCTAACTTAAACCCTAATGTGTAATCATTCTAACAATCCTAGACACAAGACTTGATAATGACGTAATCAGCAGACATTTAGTGCACCAACAGACTCCCCCTTGGATGTTGATGAAGTCTTTGGCTTCAAGTCTTTGTCTTTAACAATCTTCAAACATTGTAGAAACTCTCATCAATCTTTATCTTCAAACTTTAAACTTTAAACTTCAATCTTCCCTTTGACTGTTGATCCAGACTCCCCCTTTCACAGACTCCCCCTCTCGATATGCTAGAATCTGAGAAATCTGGTTCAAGCTTTGTCAATTTGCTTTCGTTGGAAATAATGAAGTTCAAACCTGTTACTCAACCAACAAACATAACTATTCTATCTTTTCAATAATAAAACATAAATTCAATCAGCTTTAACAATCCACTCAAGTATTCAGGTCCAAGTTAATGACCCTGATTACTCAATTAATCTACCAAGTCCAAATTAATGACCTTGGTTGATCTTTTGACGAATCAATACTGATTTTTAAAATAACTTTTTCAAACTTTTTCTGAAAATAACAAGTATCAATTTAATGAACTTGTTTTTGTCATTTCAAACAAATCAAACTTCTTCAAAGTAAGCTCTCCTCATTCTTCAGTCCAGAATTTCCTGCATCTGCTTCAAACATCTTAGAATCCAACAATCAACTCTCCACTTTGGTTTGTCTAAAATAAAGCAGAAATAAAATCTTTTTGGATTTTATCAAAGTGTTCTAAACTAAGAAATGAAATACAGAAAACTTAAATTGCAGAAAATAAACAAAGTAAACTATTTACAAACATATTTTTGGTAAGCGTGTCAGGGAATCATATCAGCTTTTCAGACAAATCACAAGTACCGTTAAGCTACATTACATACTCAGATTTAAACAATTTACCTCGATTGTCGATATACTGATCCATCTTAAATTCTCATACAAATTTCAACTTATTCAGGATACGATTTAGATGAATTAAGAACTTAGATCATTCATGTGTCCCACTTCTTGAATATACTCCCGTATCCAGAATCCCAATAATCAGTCTTACAGGTGAGAATACTACAATGATATCTGTATATAATTTAGGTATGCGAGGGCCAAGGGATCTCAGATCGATACTTTCGTATTCGCAGAGAGATATTAGCTTCGACTTTTCGGTGTGTCCCCTTTAGAGGATCTTTTTGCTTACAACAGCAGCATATATCAATTTTATTGTTTCAGCATGCTGAGGGTTTAATGCTGTGTTTCAAGCATTGCAGCAAGTATTAGCCAGGGACTAGGTCAAAACTACCGTTCAGCAGAAGTCCCGGAATAATACCCCAGACATCATAGAGTATAAAAACCTAGTATATCAGATTAAGAGACCTTTCAAACGAGATTTCAGGGGTTACCTATATATCCAAGTAGTGTTCCCCACGAATTCACAAGTTTGAATTTTAAGGTTTATATCCCGAATAAATCTACTAAATGTACGAAAACCTATCGACACATCATCAGTAAGATTGTTTAACTCTTTTATACTTTTCAAATCTTTAGCATACTGTGATCGTCAAGCTGATGTACTATCATTTTCCCTATATACACAAGCTCTTTATCATTTTATCATGTTTTTGTATTTTTGCATTTTTTACTGTTTTTGTATTTTCTTAAAACATAACTATGTACAAACAATCTACTCCCCCTAAATACCAAAACAAGTAAAAATACGACAAACCATTGCAGATTGTTTCTCGTCTTCATCCGCAACAGTACCCTCATCAACGCCAATGATGCCATCCAACACCGACAGAAGCTTCATACCATTCAGTTTTAACAAATATTTAAACCGATTTTTATCAAAAGCTTTGGTATGTAAATCAGCTTTCTGTTCGTCAGTGTGGATTTTCTCAATTCGTATCAACTTTTTCTCAAAGCAATCACGAATAAAGTGATGACGAATTTCTATGTGTTTAGTTTTAGCGTGATGTACTGGATTTTTAGTTATATTTATAGCGGCCTCATTATCAACAAAAAGAGGTGTGTTAAGAAACTGCAAACCGTAGTCGCGCATCTGTTGCTGTATCCACAAGATCTGAGAGCAGCAACTGCTAGCAGATACGTACTCCGCTTCACAAGTAGATAACGCCACAGACGTTTGTTTCTTACACTGCCAGGTAACCAATCTAGGACCAAAGAACTGGCATCCTGCAGTTGTTGATTTTGAATTAACTTTGCAGCATCCGAAATCCGAATCGGAATACCCTTCGAGCATAAAATCTCCTTTTCTAGGATACCACAACCCCAATGAAGGAGTTCCTTTCAGGTAGCGCAATATCCTTTTCACAATAATCATGTGCGATGCTCTCGGGTTAGACTGAAATCTTGCTGCGAGGCACGTTGGGTACATAATATCAGGACGTGAAGCAGTTAGGTACATTAAAGAACCTATCATGGATCGATAAAACGTCTCATCAGCCCTGTCTCCGGTGAGATCTGGGTGAATCCCATGATTTGTTGCAAGTGGGGTAGCAGCTGGAGTAGAACCTGACATTCCAAATTTCTCTAAAATATCATGAACATACTTTGACTGATGAATGAAAATTCCTTCAGGAAGTTGTTCAACTTGTAATCCCAGAAAGAATTTCATCTCCCCCATTGATGACATTTCAAACTTCTGCTTCATCACTGATTCAAAATCTTTGCATAGATTTTCATTTGTCGACCCAAAGATTATATCGTCCACATAAATCTGAACTATCAGAAGATGACCATCAACGACTTTAGTGAAGAGAGTGGCATCCACTTTTCCACGAATGAACTCGTTGGCTAGTAGGTGTTGAGACAAAGTCTCGTACCAAGCTCTCGGGGCCTGGTGTAAACCATACAGCGCTTTGTCCAATAAGTAGACCTTGTTTTTGTGGATTGGATCGATAAAGCCCGGCGGCTGACCAACATAAACCTCCTCTTTAACCTTCCCATAAAGAAACGCCGATTTAACATCTAACTGATAAACTTTGAAGTTCTTCCAAGACGCAAATGCTAGGAAAATTCTGATAGCCTCTAGTCGTGCTACAGGAGCATAAACTTCGGTAAAATCAATTCCCTCCTGTTGACTAAATCCCTGAACAACGAGTCGAGCTTTGTTCCTTACGACAACTCCTCTATCGTCTCTCTTACACTTAAACACCCACTTAGTGTTAATTTTCCTATGACTATCCGGCAAATCAACTAACTTCCACACTCCCAATTTCTCGAATTGACTAAGTTCCTCCTGCATAGCATTGACCCAAGAGTCTTCAGTAAGCGCCTCTTTGTAAGTTCTTGGCTCAACCTGCGAGATAAAACAACTTAATGAGAATTCAGTTTGCAAAGGAGCAACTTTTGTATAAAAACATGTAAGCCCTTTATCAATCTGATTTCGAGTGCGAACTCCAGCTTGTAATTCTCCTATGATCAACTCCTCTGGATGATATGAGAAAGTTCTCGGCATCACTTCACTAGGAACCTCTACATTTCCCTCTAGATTAGTAACATTCTGCTCTGCATCTTGTTCACCAACTTGGTTTGTTTGACTTGAAATCTGAATTTGCTCCCCCTCAGAATTTGAATCTGAATCCCCATGATCAAAGACTGGCATGTTTTCAGCTTCTAGATTATCATTCTGAGCCGACTGATTATCCTGAGCAACTTCATTCTGTTGGACATCATCATGTTCACCAGCATTACTCGGACCTGCTTCATCATCATTTGAAGTTTCCCGTGGTCTTCTTGAATACTCAGCTGGGAACCTTAACTGCGACTCATATTCACGCAAAATATCCAACTCATCAAAGAAATCTTCATCATCCTCTGATTCTTCTCTCATGTCAAACGAATCCCAAAGTTTGTCATAATGATAACGCCATGAATCACCAGGATTCTGCAGCGGCATAGTATAACCTTGACATTCAACATTTGCAGCTTCAATAATTCGCTTCTCACTTGGAACGAAGACACGTCGCAATGGATTTGAATAACCAACAAATATACCCTCAATGCACTTCGGACCAAACTTCCCAAAAGGTTCTATAACCGTACAAGGTGACCCGAACGGTTCTAGATACTTCAAATTCGGTTTGCGATTATTGATAAGCTCAAAGCATGT
Source organism: Helianthus tuberosus (assembly GCA_030545235.1). Classification (NCBI taxonomy): domain Eukaryota; kingdom Viridiplantae; phylum Streptophyta; class Magnoliopsida; order Asterales; family Asteraceae; genus Helianthus; species Helianthus tuberosus. The sequence goes on along the minus strand of CM060411.1, from coordinate 216,522,747 downwards.
TTTGTTGAACTTCTTGACAGTTAAAACCCTGTTGAGCGTATAGCATGCGGCGGAAACAGCTTCAGCCCAAAAATTTATCGGTAACTTTGAATCTGCGAGCATAGTTCTAGCCGTCTCGATTAGTGTCCGGTTTTTGCGTTCTGCGACTCCATTCTGCTGCGGAGTGTACGGAGCACTAAACTCATGCAAAATACCTCTTTCATCACAAAATTCTTCCATCTTGCTGTTCTTGAATTCAGTACCATTATCACTTCGAATTCTCTTGATACGCCTTTGGTACAAATTCTCAATTTTCTTGAACAGACTCATCAAACTGTCAAATGTTTCATCTTTCGTCTTCAAGAAAGATACCCACGAAAATCTGGAATAATCATCAGTAACGACCAAACAATAATAATCTCCTGTAATACTTTTGACATTCACCGGACCAAACAAATCCATGTGAAGTCTTTCCAGAGGTCTCGAAACTGAATTGACTTGCTTTGTAGGGTGTGACTTTTTCTTCTGCTTGCCTTTGACACAGCTAATGCACTCCCCTTCCAGATGAAAACCTTTGATATTAACTCCCAATACCAAATCATTGTGCACCAAGTGATTCATTTTTCTAAGATGTATATGCCCCATCTTTCTGTGCCACAATCTTGATTCTTTCTCAGTTGCTCTAGACACGAAACAATGTGCTTGACCAGTAGTTGTAGTTGCTACAGACATGTCTAACACATATAAATCATTCACTCTAGGTGCCCTCATAATAATCCATTCTTCAGGGATAACAAAACCAGGTTTCAGAATCAAACATTCTTTATCAGTGAAGTGAGTAGTATACTGATTGTCACAAATCTGCGAGATACTAAGCAGATTGTTCTCCAGCTCAGTGATGTAGTTAACTCTCTCAAACGTCACAATCCCATTGGATAACGTTCCTTCACCAACAATTCGACCACCTTCATGACCAGCAAATCCCACATAACCACCATTAATGTTTCTCACATCATACAGTAATGCAGTTTTTCCTGTCATATGTCTAGATGCACCACTATCCATAATCCATCTGGATATCAATTGTGGAAGATCCTGCACAAAACAAACTACGACTTAAACAACTTCAAGAAAGATGCCGATTCATGCTTCGCGATCCAGGAAGCTCCGGCAATTCAAACTGCTTATTCGAACATGGTGTCCACTCAGGCCTCATCAGCCTTAGGTGTAACCTTGACTCTAGCAACTTGAATTTTGAAATTTTTAGACTTCAAAGGTGGAAAACTTGCATCATAATCAACCGAAATTGATTCTTCAGCCTCTTTCACTTCAGAAGTTGAAATTTTCATTTCAGTTTTTGGTTTCCAAACTTGTTGAGATAATGCAACCCTCTTGTAAAATTTGTCATTTTCAGTTACCACTTTCTTTACGGGTTCATTTTTCAAATTGATATTATCATTTTTCACATTCTTTTTCTCAACAACAATTGGTGCTTTACCCTTCACATCAACTTTCTTTTGTTGATACTTCACAGTTTCAGTCTTAGGCTTCACATATGTACACTTTCGTGCAATATGACCAACTTGTTCACATCTAAAACAAGTACGAGTATCAACTACTCGACTCGTGCCTTCAAACTGATACTGTGAAGCTCTTTTCTCAAAGAACTCTTCATTTGATTTTGAAAAAATTTCATTTTCCTCATCAGAAAGTGAACTTGAACCATTTACAAACACCTTCTTTTCAGCAAACCTTCTGTTTTGAAAACTCTTTTTCTGATAACTCTTACCACCTTGATAACCACCCGACCAATTGTTTCGATTGTTATTATAAAAACGTGGTGGAACAATAGGCTTTTTGTAATAAGCTTTATCTTTCTCAAAATTCATTTGCCTTTTTGTTTGTTTCAAACTGTTCACTTCTGACAACTCAACTTCAACTAACTTGAAAACATTTGTCAGCTTTTTCATATTAACATTCTCAATGGGAAACTCAGAATCCGAATACAACTTATCAGATCCAGCCATCTTGTACATCACAAGACCCGGTTCATCACTTAAGTTGTTTTTGGACTTTGGTTTCTGAATGTATTTATCAAAGAAACACCCATCCTCCTCAGAAGTGTCACAATCCGGTTTAAGCACTTTGTCTACCACACTTTTCACCACATCACTTTGGACACCCTCGTCATTGGAAGATGTGAACGTGACATCAATGTTTTCAGGAAGTTTAACTTCACTTTCTTCCTCAATTTCCAACAAACTAGACTGCTTTTTCGTGTAGTTGTCTAAAATTGGCGGTGGAACTTTGTGAAAACCTACACCCGTTCCATCAGAATACACATCCTCGCCATCTTTGTTTTTCCCTATAGGTTTAGGAACAATATGCTGCAAAACAAAGCTTGCCGATTTATAGCTGTTAAGCTTCAACTGGATTCGTTCATTCTCAATTTCAGCTTCTTGAACTTTAAGTTTCAATTTAGCAATTTGATCCAGTTGTTCATTAATCGATTCTTCTTTTAACCTCAAAACAGCTCTTAGATGTTCATTTTCTTTAAATGTTTTACCATTACGATCATCACTATCTTTAACAATGCTTTTCAATTTCTCAAACTTTTCAGAAATCTGACGGTTTTCAAGAATTAGCTTTTCATTTTCAGATTTAATTTTCTCACGTTCAGTTTTATCATTTTCAATTTGAGCCGTTAATTCTTTGATCCGTTCAGTTGAAGCTCTTACACTTTTGTCACGATCGAGAATCTGATTTTCAACATTTCTAACCTTTGTTGTCAGATTCTTGATTTTCTCATTGTTAAGATACGTGACAGTGCTACAAAAATTGCATTGTTTGGTGCAATTTTTGCAGTCAGCATTTCCATCAATCTTTTTACCTGACTCATTTTTGTTACCTGACGCATTTGTTGACACACTTTGACTGACTGACTTCTTTGACTCAGTATTCGAATTAGTATCTACCTCAAGTGCCTTTGCAGCTAGCACTTTGTCAGCCATCACTCCCAGATTCTCAGCTGTCAACTCTTGCGTAGTATCGATTAAACCAGTATTAACCTTCTTTTCTTTCTTCTCTTTCTCTTCTTTCTCCTTTCTCTCTTTTTCTTTCTCTTCTTCAATCATTTTCGAAGTTGGAGTTCCCCACCACTTATGTTGCCAATATTCATCTTCTTCTTTGTACTCCTTGATAATGGCTTCAATATCTAGCGTTTTGTCATCAATTGCAATGTTGCCATACCTATCAAGATAACACTCTCTATCTGGATCCCATCTGTTTGCTCTTCTAGCTTCCAGAAAGATACCAGAAAGTCTGATAATCTTGGTTTCAGCAGTCATCTTCCGGTAGTGATATTTCTGTTCTTCAGTACGATCATCTTTCCATGGCTTAGGTTCATCATTGCTTGCCATGAATGCGTAACCAACCGCATCTTCTTCCGGTAGAACTTCCTTACTCCAATCATACCCCTCATCATCATAAATCACAGCAAGAGCCCTTGATTTGTCTCTGTTATCTTCAACTTGCTTCAATCTAGGCGGCTCAGATTTATTCTGATGATAGATTGCCTTTTTGTAATAATCATCTCTGAAAGGGTTTTCCGACTCATCAGCATAAGCGTTTCGGCATTCTCGTTTGAAGTGACCCTTCTGCTTACATTTAAAACATGTTACTTTTGATTTATCGAACCCCAGCTTTGTAGACGGACCACCAATCGTTTTTCTCCCTGTAATCTCCATGAAGCGTTGTGCACGTCGAACTGCACTTGCCATTGCCCAACGAATGTCTATCAGCTCCATTTCTTCAGGGTCTATCTGATCGTAGTCTTCTTTCGTCAGATTTGTATTCCCGATTTTTCCAGCCACCAATCCTTCGTAGGATTCCAGAACAGATGCTAAAAAAACCATTTGTTGCTTGGCCGACTCTGCATCAAAATTCTGTGCGTTCTTCAAATCTATCGCGATATTGCAAGAAAACTTTGCATCAGAATGATTTGCAGAAGACGTAGATCCACTATGATAACCACTATGGCTTCCACTGCTTTGACCACTTTGACTTTCTTTTCCAACTGTAGAAACATTCTCAGCAGAAAATGCAGTTTTTGGAGAAGTAGCTTTCTGCATCATACTCTTTGGATAGTATAAATCTAGATTCTGCTGATAAGATGAATTATTGACTTTAAATGTTTTCTTCAGCTCTAGCTCATGACTTTCCAGTCTTTCAATCAACACATCTGGAGTCAACGATTCAGAAGGAATAGTATTTTTGAGCATGAGAGCATAATATCTCCACTCCATCTCGTCTGGCAATGAATCGAACAACTTGTCTACTTGCTCATCATCTGAATATCTGATATCATGTCTTGCTAATTCCAGCTTCAGATGACCGAACCTTTCAATCATTTTTCATACAACTAAACATATCAAACTCTTTCCTAAGAAGTTTCTTTTTGTTTTTTATAATCTCTTTGCTTCCAAGACACTTCGTTTCGAGTTTTTCCCATAAGTCTTTAGAATTTGAGTAATCTATCAGTGAAATGATGTCTTCACGCACCGATTGAAACAATAATGCCACACATTTTTGCTCAGCCACAAAATTATCAATCTCTTCAACTGATCTTAATGCTTCACCATTTTTCTTTCCTTGGGCAAAACCATTTTTCATACTTTTCCAGCAAGGAAAAGCAAATGCCATCAACCAATCTTCGAACTTTGTTGCCCACCTGCTATAATCTTCTATAGCCATCAGCTTAGGAGGTTTGTTAAACGTTCCAAATGCGCTTTCGGACTCCCAAGCTTCTTTCTTTCTTTCTTTAGGTGTATTCTCGTTCTCATTCGTATTGTTGTTGTTTGTAGAAGTATCATCTCCCGAGTTTCCTGCGAATGCGTACATATCGCCAAACGGGTTCAAGAAAATATCATCCATCGTGAACGTACCTGAAAAATCAGTCAAACACTTAGAAAATTTTTTAAGATTTGAAAAATCAACAAGTTCAAGCGAAATACTATGAATTGTAATGATTTCAAGCGAAATCAGCACTATGATACTGTTCAAGCGAAATCTGCTATAAACTATTTCGCTTCACCTTCAAGCGAAACTCAAACAACAATTTTGATTCAAGCGAAATGTTTCAAGCGAAATCTACTATTTCGCTTCAGCAGATCAGAATCTTCAAGCGAAATCCAGCAATACTATTTCGCTTCAGCAGTTCAAGCGAAATTCAACAGTTCTATTTCGCTTCAGCAGAATTCAAGCGAAATCATCCAAAAAATTAGATCTGAAGCGAAAACAACCTATAATTTCGAACACCTTTCAAGCGAAATCTAGTTTTAGGTCAATTTTAACATGTTTTAAGCTGAATTTTAATCCGAATCTTTGTAGGCTTTGTTAAAACACTGTTTTACACGTTATACTCGAAAATTAGACCATTTCGACCGTTGGAAATAGTTCAGATCTGAAAAATGTAAAAAGAAATGAGTAGAAAGAAGATAATCCGCTGCTATGGTATGAACTCCTCGTCCTGAGCTCTGATACCACTTGTTGGACCGTTGTATGACCCTAAAATGTCAGTCAAGGCAGTTCATCTCAGTTTACAGAGGCGGAATCAAAGTAAACTAAGTCATAACAGCTCTAATCCTTTTAATCTTTCTTTTCTGATTAATTTGAGTGCTTGTACAATGTTTTCTAATACAAATCCGTCAGCACTTCGTCACATATACAATGACCATTCTCTGATTACGCTTCAAATGACCTGACCCCTATATATAGAGTGTAAGATTTCGCTTGAGGAAGTCTGAAGCGAAATCTGTTATGTTGTGATTTCGCTTCAAGCATTCACATAACCTCTTCAAGCGAAATCTTGTGTTTAAACATAAAAACCCTAACTTAAACCCTAATGTGTAATCATTCTAACAATCCTAGACACAAGACTTGATAATGACGTAATCAGCAGACATTTAGTGCACCAACAACATGTATTACAACAAAATAACGTCACTGATTGTAACCAAAGTTTTCGTATCATTTATGCAACACATGTGGACCAAAATAACGTCACTGATTGTAACCAAAGGTGGTTCTCGCATGAACCCTACCATATATATATATATATATATAGGAGAAGGATCTGTTAGGAACCACCATTTATTGAGAGAACCACGAGAACCAGTGTGAACACAAACAGTAATACCTAAAAAAATCTAAAAAACACCTTTTTTTACTATTCTTTTTGGAAAAATCGCTATATTTCGTTAATAATAAAAAATTTAAAAAAAATTCGAGTAATAGTTATCCATGCACATGTGCATATGTATCATTTCTTTGACAAATTCCGTAATTCATTACAAATATTAGACAATTGCACTTTCATTTACACTATCACGTGTAATACATTACTTTTTACGTTAACAATATTAGAAATGCACATGCGCATCTATATGTATCAATATGAAATAAGGTGTTTTGGTACACTACTTTGAATACACTTTCTCTTTCATCTATCATTCTATCCATAATACACAAACATGCACATGTGCATTTTTGTCATTTATTTGACAAATTCCATAATTCATTACAAATATTAGACAATTGCACTTTCATTTACACTACCATATGTAATACACTACTTTTTACATTACCTATGTTAGAAATTCACATGTGCATCTATATGTATTAACATGAAATAAGGTGTTTTGGTACACTAGTTTGAATACACTTTCCCTTTCATCTATCATAACATCCATAATACACTACCATTACCTCCTACCATCCATAATACAATACCATTAACTCCTACCATCCATAATACAATACCATTACCAACATTTTCACCTTATTACATGTATATAAACACCATTTATACCATCCAATCTAACATATTACATCATAAATTGACAACTATAACCAAAACATCAACCACTAGATATAACTAACCAAAAAACATGTATATGGGCCTACTTCTCAATTCAAAATCATAAACTTTTTGTATCAAAACACGTTATATCATGGTTATACGTAATGATGCACATGTGCATTTTGAATATTGGTAATGTAAAAAGTAGTGTATTACGGATGGTATTGTAAATTAAAGTGCAATTGTCTATTACTGATAATGTATTATGGAATTTGTCGAAGTAATGATACATATGCACATGTGCATGGATGAATGTTACTAAAAAAAAAGTTTTTTTTTTATAACTAAATATAGCGATTTTTTTTAAAAAAAAATATTAAAAAAAATATTTTTGAGTGCTTTATTGATTTTTTTTAGATTTTATTTTGTGTTCACATTGGTTCTCGCGGTTCTCGCAATAAAGGTGGTTATCAAATGAACCTTACCTTATGTGTGTATATATATATATATATATATATATATATATATATATATATATAGAGAGAGAGAGAGAGAGAGAGGTTAACATACAAAAGCCCTTATCATACTTCACGTACGCGACAATGGTAACCGTCAGATCAGGGCTATAATCACGCATGGAACAGATAATAACGCATAGGAACAGATAATAACGCATGGGATCAGTTGTTTTGTGATAATCACGCATGGGATCAATAATCACGCACGTTAAGTTGATCAAAAATGTAATCACGCATGTTATCTATTTGGTTGCGTACGTTAATGTACGTTAAGCCGTGAATTACGTTATACTTTCTCTCTCTATATATATATTACAATACTAACCTTTTTATTAAAAATTAGTTGATATTGGTTTTCTTGGTTTTCATGTTTTTTTTTATGGTTTTCTCTTGATCACATACATATATACACACATAGGTGAGTTTTCATTGGGAAACCACAGAAAACTATAAAACTAGGGAACCATGAGTTATATATGTAAAATTCAAAAAAGATCATTATTGCATGTATAAGCTATTCCAGTAAAATAATTATTATACATATTAATTCAAAGTGGTCATGAATAGTGTTTTGTTTTTATTTAGTATTATTTTATTAATTATTCATTTAATTGTTTAGTAATAAGATAATTATTAGGTATTTGTACTTTTTATTAGTAGCATTTTGTTTAGCATTCAGTTTGATTTTTTTATAATAATTTAAGTTCCGATCACTACGATAGCGACACGATATATGTTATCAAACAAAAACCCATAAAAATTAATACATACCGGTACCGATATTGTTCAGTTCGGTACGGTGTGATAGCAATACGATCTTAGTTTATCGAAAGAAAAAAAATAATAATAAATCCCGGTAATGATACAAATGCTGTTTAGTCGGTTTCGGTTTGGGTTGGTACGATAGCGGCACAATAGCCGTTTTCCATAATGTTTATATGACAACGTTGAAAAAAATAAACATAGAATGCAAACCAACCAAACCGATATCAACTGAATAACATACAAATCAAATGATGTGTTGTATTGCAAGCAACTGACACAAGTTCGATTGTTGTTGTGTCTGATTCTATGTTTTGCCAATGTGGGGCTACCCCACTTGGTGGAGACATATGCCTCTTAAGTGAGATGTTACAGGTTCAATCCTGGGCAAGGGTGATAAATATTAGAATTATTGGTGAATAGAGCAGACCAGGCGTTGTCATTCAAAAAAAATGAGCATCGGTACTGGTATGGATATTCGTTTTTCTCTTTCGATTACTATAGCGAGTGTAGATACCATAACGAACCAAACAGATACCAACCGAATTTTCGCCGCAAAGCGCGAGGGGAAAATCACTAGTTAAACATTAAAAGAAAGTTAAAAACACATTACTTATTTTTTGGAAATGAGTTTTTTTTTTAATTAGAACGACTTTTGAATGTGTATGCAAAAGCTTGGGAAAAAAGTTATTTGTAAATAAGTTTTAAATGTAAAAAGGCGTTTATTACATGTAAAACTTATGGTTCTTAGGATCCTCACTTTTTTTTAGATTTGTAATTAACCTCCCCTGCATACACATATACATCCGTATACACTCATGTTAGTTCTGCTAAAAAAAACTTAAATTCATGAGAAACAACCGAGAGGTGCCACGTGTCCCAAAGGGGGGGGGGGGTGGTGTTGAGGATAAACGTGGCTAAAAAGGGTAAAAATTCGGGTGTGAAAACATATAAACTTTATGTGGGGTAAACGCAATGTGGGTATTAGTGAAACTAAATACATCTTAAAAATCTCTGACATTGCGCTAAACACATCGAGTTCAAAACAAATTAGAAAGGAAATTCTTTTTCAAAAAACGAGTTCAAAATTGTATTAAGAGGAAATAGATATAAAGTAGTTGACGTTTTACGAAAAAAAAAAAAAAAAGAAAGTAGAATAAGATAAAATTTAAACAATAGTGACTATTACCCTTTTAGTTCTCGTTATCATACTTACTTCAATTTTAGTCCACATAGAGCCTTCCCCATATTAGTCATCCGTTGCCCTTGATCAATGGTTCGAAATGTTTATCACATTTTGTATGCTATTTAGAATCTTTAGTAGAATCAGATTCTATCAGATTCTATATGTTCCTTTATATTTTTTTCTGAAGTAACACAAAAGAAACTATATGTAAAAGGTGTTATAACAATAATCGTCCCTTAGCATATTTTTGACGATTAGTTGAACACATGCAGACATATATGTGTGTATGTATATAATCTCACCAAAAGCAGACTATTGAATTTCAAGCTGAAAGTTCAAATGACATATGAAACAGTGAAAAGGTATGCATTTGCGTAGAAGAATTGTAGATATAGTCGATGTTGAAAAGTAAATTTTTATATACCCCTAAAATTAGTTAAGGATTGAGATCCTCTTATGTTCACAAAAACATGACAAAATAAAGTTATGATAGGGATTAGGGAACAAGTTTGTCATGTTGTGTCATAATTTTTCTCCTTGTTAGACATCAGTAACTCCAGAAGAATATCAGTAATACATTTATTAATAAAATGAAATCATTATTACATACATGTATTACAACAAAATAACGTCACTGATTGTAACCAAAGTTTTCGTATCATTTATGCAACACATGTGGACCAAAATTCACAACTATAACACATATGTATTACACTACATGTAACACCATATTTGTCATTTATACTACACATATAATTAATATGATACACAAATAGTGAATATAATACACAACTATAACACTTGTATATTGAAAGACCTACAACCGTATTATCATATGACATTTATCCGTATCATTTGCAATTCACGTGTAATAATATAAGTAATACATTTACATAACGCAATGGAATCAGTATTACACGAATGCGTTACAACAGCATAACGTTATGGATTCTTACGAAAAAAACACTTACTGATTTGTATGATACGTCGCATCAAACCCTAACACATCTCCGAAGGCTTCATAATTGCATCTAGATACATCATCAGCCCAGAACAGTGATCTTAATTCACCATCAACCACAACACATTCAAAAAAGAAATTTGGCAAATTTATCACACGGAATTTTAACGTATCAACCACCATTTGTGCATCTCTCTTGCCAATAAAAGACCGTAAATCTCTAGTGAAAATTTTGAATTCTACTATAGTTCCTTGTACGTTATGGTGCCCACCCTTTAATGAAGCTCGAATCTTATGCGCAACATTAGGGCCAATCTTGTTCAAACTTAGTTTGTGAATGAACCTTTGGTCGTCGTAACTAAGTTTCCTCTTTTTTCTTGTAAAGTCTAGATTGTCCTTGTCAACCAAACCATGGTTGTGAGCTTCAATAAAACCATAAATGAAAATTTTTGTAGTGCCTAAGATAGCTTTAAGTTTGATCCGCGCCCTACAGTCAGTAACGTTGTAGCTGCTGCTTCGAGATACTTTAAAAGCACCAGGGTCCATCGATTCAAAGTGTGTATGCATAGGTTTACTGGATCTGGTACATTGCATATACCTATGTGTAACAACAATTCCGAATTTCTTCATGGCACCCAAACATACAGAAAACCCAGACCTCTCAGCATAATACTTGTACATATTCTCAACGTCGCCCCATGTGTCAAAAAACCATTCCGATAATAGGTGTATGTATATTCAGGAGACACCAAAGGTTTCCAGTACTTTGTTCCATCAGTTGTTATGTATACATGGCTGGTTATATCTTCTTCAATATAAACATCAATACAACAGCAAATAATATATAATTAACATAATGTATGTCAGTAATATATTAATGTATGAACAAAAAAAAATACGGACAATAAAAACATTGCACATATGCATTATATTAATATATTTAAGATATGGACATATACATACAGACAACACACACAGAACATGTAAACATACATACATATAATAAAACAACATATTATATATGTTAATGTACACATAAAGCAATGGTATTATTATATAAGTGATAAAATTATTTGAATTCATAAAACATGTTAATTAACATGTAAGCATTTGGCAATTGAAACATTACAATACAAATGATACAACATCAAACATATGTCGTATATTGAAAATGCAGACATGTTAACAATTAATGATACGTACATTTAACATTGTAATACAAACACGTGTACACATGTCAATTACACATGTTTTTAATAAATAACTAACTTACCTAATTGATCGACGTCATACAAACGTAATGGACGGACATTGTGACTGCCAGAACTTGAATTGTTAACATCAGTTGATTCAATATGTTCGAGTCCGTCATCATCGTTATCACTTGACCTAGAATCGATTATTGCGTCAGCAATAATGGCACCAGTGTTTGTAGAACTGCTAGATGAAGCCATACCTAAACGATTAAACAATAATATCGATTAAACAACAATCAAACATGTCACTACTAGAAAACTACATTTTTTCCTACAAAAGTTTCCTACAAATTTCCCACAACTCAATTATTTTTACAATTTTCCTACAATTTTTTGACAAAAAAAGAAAAACAAAAAAGACCCAAAACTTTTTCACAAATTTCCTACAAAATTGCCACACAACAAGCATTTGTAGCAATTTCGTCACAAAATTTATAACCTTTGCGACAAAATTCCGACAAAAGTTATAACTTTTTTTATTATTTGTAACTACAACAAAATAAATAATTTAAAAAATATAAATTTACACCAGTTGCTACAAATTTCCTACAAAAAAAGTTATTTTATTTGTTATTTATCAATTTTAGAAAAATAGATAATTTTAAAAAATAAAATGATAAGTTTGTCGGAAATTTTGTAGCAAATTGTCACATATAGGTTTTATAATTTGTAGGAATTTTGTCCCAAGAACGTTTTATAATTTGTAGGAAATTTGTCGGGAAAATAAAAAATTATGAATATTTTTTTAATAATGTTATTAATTTTAAAAATAAAATATCATAAAATAATATACAAAAAAGGCAAAAACGTGGAGGAATTGTCGGAATTTTGCAAGAAGTGCGTTTTGTCAGTATTTTGTAGCAAATTTTGCGACGAGAGATTTTGTAGGAATTTTGTAGCAGATTTTGTCGTATTTTTGTAGCTAATCCGGTTACCCACAAGTTTATTTCCTATGAATTTTTTTGTAGGAAATTTGTGGGTAAGGCCAATTTCAGACAAATTTACTACAAATTTGGTTGTCACAAACTTGACAATTTTCTAGTAGTGTGTCTGAATCCGATTATGAATAATATGTGAGAAAGTAAACATGAAATCCGATTACCAACACTTGTTAAACACGATTTGAATGTGAATCAACTTGAATTCGGTTTGAAATTCGTTATATGTATGAGTAATTGATGCAATTATGGAATGGATTGATGCAATATTTGAGAATTGTTGAACACGAAATCTCTAGAAAACAAAATCAAAACTGGGTCGGTTATGAATTGGGCAAAACATAAAACGTGAAATTGTGTTTGTTGACAAAAATACCCCTATGTTTAACAGCTTTTTGGTTTTCTCATTTATATCTAGTTTTTTCATGATCCTATCCCTGTATATATATATATATATATATATATATATAGGGAGGAGCTCATGCGAGAACCACCTTTATTGTGAGAACCGCGAGAACCAATGTGAACACAACCTAAAATAGCTAAAAAAACATAAAAAAAACATAAAAGAACCTAACCCCCCCCCCCCCCAAGCTAAAATGCTAAAAACTAAACCCTCAAAAAACCTAAAAAAATCAAAAAAAAAATCTAATTTTTTTTATTTTTTTAATATTTTTTATGTTAAAATCGCTACTTTTAGAAGCAAAAAAAAAAAAAAAAAAAAAAAAATTTTTTTTTTTTTGGCTTCGAAAAGTAGCGATTTTTTATAAAAAATATTAAAAAAAAAAAATTTTTTTGTATGATTTTTAGCAATTTAAATGCATTTTTGGTTGTGTTTACATTGGTTCTCGCGGTTCTCGCAATAGGAGGTGGTTTTCGCTTGATCTTCTCCCTATATATATATATATATATATATATATATATTTAAAGAAAAAAAATCTTTACAAACCTATAATAAGTTGAGTTTTATTTTTTTTCGTACGTGGGAATCCCACAGTGGGATTGATGTGGTGGGTGAGACTGTGAGAGGGCATTAACTAGTATAACATACCAGCTATTAAAAATGTAAAATCTTTTAAAATGAGGTTGGTGGCAAAAGTTTGACAATAAACTTTGGCTCTCACTATCTAGACACTCGCTTTGCCTATCTGCACACTTAGGGTTTATATACGCTGCGTATTGACCAATACGCAGCGTATAGGGTTAACCCTATATGCTGCGTATTAGTCAATACGCAGCGTATATAGACCATAAATCTTAGTGCCTGATTACCAATCATTGCACAGAAAACAAAGTTGCTATACGCTGCGTATTGGTCAATACGCAGCGTATATAAAACTGATGCAAATTTGGGGTCATTTAGGTAGGTTTGAAGTGTAATTTTTTTTCTCAGGTTTATATAAGCTACGTATTGAGCAATACGTAGCTTATAAACAGGGACCATTTTGTAAATCTATGAAACTTTAGGGACCATCTTTGTCAGTTTTCGAAACTTTAGGGACCTTTTTTGTCAGTTTTCGAAAAACCAGGGACCATTTGTATAAATTTACGAAATCTCAGGGACCATTTTTGTAAAAAATATCAAAAAAGAGGTAAAAGGGGGTCTTCATTTAAGAACCGGCCCTTGCATGACTCGAACCCATGACCTCTCTTTTAGAACCGCAACGCCTTAACCAGTTTATCCTCTGTCCAGAGCTGTTAGAATATGAAACTTAATTAGATATGTACACTAGTTAGGTTATACGCTGCGTATTGAGCAATACGCAGCGTATGTTAACGGTAGGGCCACAACCAGACAGTCAAACCTAGTACCATGGTCAAATCAGTCTGACATAGGGTCCGTAGTGATCAATACGCATCGTATAGATGTAAACCTATACGCTGCGTAGTGGTCAATACGCAGCGTATGTCAGACTGATTTGACATCGATACGATGTTGTCCAGGCACGTGAATAAAGTAATACGGGGAGTAGAGGGCAATACGCTGCCTATTGAACTGTCACGTGAAAGTCTATTTATCCATCTGTTCACAATTCGAATTCACTCACTGCCTACTGCTTTCTTTTTTATCTTCTTCTTCAGTAAGCAATTTACACATCATTTGTTCCGTTTTTTGTTCAATCTGGTTAAAATGTCATCATTTTGGACCGAAAATTATTTCGGTAAGCGCTATTCTAACGACACATGGGGAGCAAATGCTGCCAAGGAGGAGGAGGAGGTTGTGTCTGGAGTCCCCGTTGATCAAAAAACACAGTTGCCAGACTTGAACAAGACTCCCACTCCACCTGTTGATGAACCAAATTACCCGGCGCATCAAGTGTATCCAGATTACGGATACGGGTATGAATCTCCGTACGTGCAACAAAGTGGATACGGTGCTGAGAATGCACCTGTTGATGAAACATATTACCCGACGCAGCAATCTTATCCGGGTTACGGGGTATACGGGGATGAAGGTGGATACGGGGGTGAAGGTGGTTACAGTGGATACGGTAGATATGGGGGTGAAGGTGGTTACAGTGAATACGGGGGTGAGGGTGGATACGGGGGTGAAGGTGGTTACAGTGGATACGGGGGTGAGGGTGGTTACAGTGGATACGATAGATATGGGGGTGAAGGTGGTTACAGTGGATACGTGGGTGAAGGTGGATACAGTGGATTCGATAGATATGGGGGTGAAGGTGGTTACAGTGGATACGTGGGTGAAGGTGGATACAGTGGATACGATACATCACTTTATGAACCATCTACCCCGGGCAATCCGTTTCAAATAAATGAGGTATCACATTATTATTGTTATTATTATTATTATTGTTATTATTATTATTATTATTATTGTTATTATTGTTAATATTATTATTGTTATTATTGTTATTATTATTATTGTTATTATTGTTATTATTGTTATTATTATTATTATTGTTATTATTGTTATTATTATTATTATTGTTATTATTGTTATTATTATTATTATTGTTATTATTTTTATTATTATTATTATTATTGTTATTATTGTTATTATTGTTATTATTGTTATTATTATTATTATTGTTATTATTGTTATTAACGTAACTTTTTTTTAGCGTTTCATGTCTCTAACTGATTTGAAGAATTGGGTACAAGAAACGGGAAAGAAGTATGGTTACGTAATTGTTACCCGCCGATCAAAAAATTTTGGCGGTACTACTGGGATGGTATGGCTTGTGTGCGACCGTAGTGGTGAGCACCGTAGTAAAGCAACAGTTAGGAAAGCAGGTAGCAAAAAAATCGGTTGCCCATTTTCATTACTCGCCATCCGGGACGTGACGAATGACACGTGGGAGTTAAAAGTGGACTGTGCGAACCATAACCATGAACCTACGACGAGTCTGTTGGGCCACGCTTTTGTGCGAAGATTTACTAAAGCCGAATACAAGCTAGTGGAGCAGCTAACTGCTCAAAACATGGAGCCACGTATCATATTTCAAACCCTAAGAAAGCAGTTCCCCGACAGCCTGCACGTTCAGAAAGACGTGCAAAATGCGGTACAAAAAATTAGAGCGACAATAGCGGACGGAAAGAATCCTATTCAGGCACTGGAAAGCCTGCTGCACGACCACCGATTCATTTACGACACCCGACAGGAACCCAAAACAGATGTCGTAACAGAGATTTTCTTTGTTCATCCTTATTCAATCACTATGTGGCGTGCATTCCCGCACGTGATGTTGATCGACGCGACCTACAAAACAAACCTCTACAACATGCCATTTGTCCAGGTTGTGGGTATGACGTCGACCGCGAAGTCTTTTTGTATAGCACATGCCGTTATTTGTAAAGAACGAAGGGGTAACTACGTGTGGGTGCTTGAGCGGATCAAGTCAATATTGCATGAATGTATGATGCCGCGTGTGATAGTCACGGATAGGGAGCTTGCCCTAATTAAAGCGTGTTCTAAAGTATTCCCGAACGCAACCAGGCTTCTATGCCACTTTCACATCCAACAAAATATAGCTAGAAATTGCAAGAAAGGGTTCGATAAAGAAGATTGGGGGAAATTTATGTCGTACTGGAATAGATTGTGCGAATCTTCATCAGAGCCCATGTACAAGTACAACTTGGAGAAAATGTATAACCGACTCGTGGTTGCCAACCGAGAAAGTAAGTGTTCCTTCAACAAACGACTCACCCAATCTATTATATTTTACACACGATTTTACATTTCATTATTTTATTTTTGCAGGTGTCTATGATTACCTCTACGAAAACTGGCTCAAAGACTATAAAGAAATGTTCGTTTATGCGTGGACCGATAAGTGTCGCAACTTTGGTCAGCGCACCACCAACAGAGTTGAGAGCCAGCACGCAAATTTAAAAAGATACATTACGCGCGGGAGTTCATTGGAGCGAATAGCAAGATGCGTCATTGATATAGTTGAAACTCAGTACGATGAAATACAAAAAAGTTTCACTGAGAGCATCGAAAAAACGATGAACCACCACAGACAACGAATGTTGGACAACCTACGTGGAAAGGTTTCCCATGAAGCACTTGATTTGCTGGCAAAAGAGTTACTGAGGAAGACGGAGGTGTTGCGGAAACTTAACGCATCATGTGGTTGCCATATGTGGCTTAGCAATGGATTGCCGTGTGCTTGTAGGCTGGAAAACTACAAACGTACAGGTAAAAAATATTAAAACTACCAACCTTTTGTTATTTTGTACGATTTAGCTGTTTCTCACACCGTATTAACTTAACTGTGCAGGGCGTATTATACAACTCGACGACATAGATGTATTTTGGCGTAAGCTTGACTTGCTCCCGTGTAAACTGGTAGACGAGGAGGTCGATGTTGTAGCAGAGCTAAATAATGTGCGGCAACATTTAGAGGCGCAGTCCCCCGTTCAGCAAAAGAGTTTGCTTTCAAAGATAAAAGCGGTCTTCAACCCGAAATCGTCAACTAAGAAACCACCGATCGTCCAGCAAAATACTCGCGGTCGGCCTACATTAAAGAAAGTACAAGAAAGGCTAGATGAAGCTGCGAGGTTAGACGAAGCTGCGAGACACAGCTCCTATGGCGAGGACAGCAACGTATATACCGCTTCCCCCAAACATAGGTACGATTTACCCCGACACAGCTCATACGTACCGTCAGAGGGCTCTCGTGGAACTGGTTCGGTTAGAAAGTCTGAAAAACCTAAAACGCAACGAAACAGTTCAACGAGTTATAAAAAGAAGGAGACGCGGGATGATAACGGTTTTCCATTAATGAAGGGGGACGAGCACTTGTTAATCATTGAGAGGTTTAAGGATCAAATTCCCTCAGAGTTTCACTCTTACATATCGCGTATACAAGATGTGATCCCAGACGGTCATTGTGGGTACAGGTCTGTGGCTGTCGGATTAGGTTTTCTGGAACACGCATGGCCCAATATTCGAAGAGATTTACTACTGGAGATTGGCCATAACGAGGCGCGTTGGAAGCATGTATTCGAAACATATAACAAAGGAGACTTTGAACGAATACGTAAGAGCATCGGATGGAATTCATTGAAAGCGTGCGGTCCAAGTCACTGGATGGAAATGCCCCAAGTAGGGCTTCTCGTAGCGCAAAGGTATAATATTGTCGTCCACCTGCTAAGCATCGAATGGAGCACTACCATCTTCCCATTAAGGGATGCCCCACTAGATCCACGACCTCAAGCGATAACGCTCGTACATGTTGACGGGGGACACTTCATACATGCTAAGTTGGAAGGAGACCACCCCATGCCTTTAGTGAACCCGTTGTGGTCGACACATCGATCAATAGCTGCGGAACGGTGGGAAGAAATGTATAGACCGCGGTTACAGCACTACTACAAGTTAATCAATCCTAACGCAGACAAAGACAGAGAACCGAGTATAAATGAAATCGAAGATTAACCGGAAACTTGTATTTTTGTAAATTGTAGAATTTTTTTAATTTATAAATTGTAGAATTTTTTTAATTTATAAAGTTTGTATCATTTTCAATTTTTATAATTTATTCATATTTTTGTATTATTTATCAAAGGAAAACACAAAAAAAATAAAAAATGGAACTTTATATACGCCGCGTAGGGATCCCTACGCAGCGTATGTAGTTCAAAGGACAAAAAAGCCCCTGTTTTTGGCTTCGTATTGCCTCAAACACAAGGGCAAAATAGTAAAATGAGCATCGATAAAGGCAGCGTATGGATCCATACGCTGCGTATTTAAAAGGCGGACAATTTCCCCCCAAACAAAAATTTCAAAACCTATGCATGTTAAACTACTATTTTGCCCTTGTGTTTGGGGCAATACGAGGCTAATTGTAAGGGTAAAAATGTCATTTTACAACCTTTGTCTATGCTGCGTATGGAGCTCTACGCAGCCTCTGTAAGTTTCAGGAGAATAATAATAATAATAATATTAATAATAATAATAACAATAATAATAATAACAATAATAATAATAATAATTATAATAATTCTTATTATAATAATAACAATATAATAATAATAACAATAATAACAATATAATAATTATAATAATAATAATTATTATTATTAATAATAATAATAATAATAATAACAATAATAATAATAATAACAATAATAATAATAATAACAATAATAATAATTATAATAATAATAATAATTATAATAATAATATTAATAATAATAATAACAATAATAATAATATTAATAATAATAATAATATTAATAATAATAATAACAATAATAATAATATTAATTATAATAATAATAGTACAAGGCAGCGTAGAGATCCATACGCAGCTTTGATGTCCTTCTTAAATGACGTTTTTACCCTTATTGTCAGCCTCGTATTGCCCCAAAACATAAGGGTAAAATGGTAAACTGATTATTCTTATACGCTCCGTAGGGATCTATACGCTGCGTATAGGTACTGATTTAAATCAGATCCTTTCCCCTACGTTGTTCAGTATGCTCCTCACACAAATACACACACATATGAAGGCGATTACGTATTTGGATTGTATTTGAAGTCGATTACGTATTTGGATTGTATTTGAAGTCGATTTAAAGCATACAACAGGTAATTCTTCAACCCCAGTTCAATAATTTCGAATTTTGTATGTATTTCATCCATAAATTAGGTTAAAATTGTAGAATTTTTAGGGTTTGGGTGAAAAACTTGGGATTCTTCTGAAATTTGAATGGATGTTGGTATTTTGGCTCTAATTGGTTGATTAGGGATGTTCTTGTATGTCTAATTTTGATGTTTATTGAGATTTAAGAACCCTAGAAGAAGAGGTAGGGGAGTTTTAGGGTTCCAAGGAGGAGATTGCTAGTTGTGTAGTTAATAGCAGTGTTTGAACTTGTTGTTTAACTGCTCATGAAATATTTAACTATTTTTTTACTTCATATGAGGCAGTTTTATGGTATATAGAATATAGATTAGTGGTTTGATGAGCTTAAACTTTGCTGATGTTATGTTCGGCTTTAAGTCCCACGATCGACAATAACGTAAGTAGTAGTTTATTACATTGTTGTTAAGAAGCGAAAGGACTTTTGGTTTAATTGTGTGTGTAAAATTATGAACTCCTCAAAACGTAGAGGATTTAAGTCCCGTGATCGATAATAACTCGTGAGCCTACAACGAGCCGTTAAACGCAGCCGTTAACAGCCGTTAAACAGCTACCAGTCTCGTGATAGAGGATAACCTCTGCGTTTGCAGCCGTTAAATCGCTGCGAGCCAGTACGCATCCGTTATACGGCCATAAACGTAGCCATTTAACGGCTGCGAACAGACCGTAAATGCAGCAGATAACCGGATGCAAACGCAACAGTTAACCGCTGCGTTTACAACCTCTTCGCAGCCGTTATACGGTCGTAAACGCAGCCGTATAACGGCTGCGAACGGGCCGTAAACGCAGTGGTTTAACGGCTGCAAACGCAGCTGTTAACCGTTGCGTTCACGGCCCGTTCGCAGCCGTTATATTATAGAAAGGGGCCCAACTTTTTTGTCTCGCCCGAGGCCCAAAAGTTTTTTATTATTCTCGGAGACGGCTCTGCGTGCTGGGGCCTAGTAATGTGGCGCTAGACGTGCGTTTCCCGATCCTGGTACATGTAACCGGCTCCGAAAGTGTAACCGGCATTTTAACATACGTAAACTGAGGCATGATCGCGCGTAACTGGTGCTGAAAACCAGGAAGTCAGAACTTATAATTTGGTCGAATTGAAGCTTTTTGTGTAGGCTATGATGATTTAAACTTATATACCATCAAACTCTGAAAGCTTCAAGCTATTTTGATGAATTTCAACATTACACTGAGCCTATGCTTACGATTTAAACAATTCTTTTTTAATTTAATTAACTTGTCTATAATTCCTTATTTGATTTGATTTTGTTAGTGAATTTTTATTGATTTTGAGTCGTTGTAAGGCAACAAATTAGAGTCTCTGATGTGCTTTGACCCATTATTGTATCTTATTTTATTATGTGATGAACCTTACCCGACTCGAACCGTCGAACCGACCCGATTTTTTTATGTTCGAACATATGAAATTGGAACATTTAGAAAAGTGAACCCAATCTAAAATTTTTTGGTTTTCAGGACGAGAAAGATGGATGCTGAAATGGAAATAGAAGAAATTAATCCGGAGCAGCCGCAAAAGCAGAAGCGTCCACCGGCGGATCCTCTCCTGAATCACCCGTATTTGGAGTTTCCTCCGGAGTCCGACGCTGCTCTCCGTTGCGACAAGCTTCGGAAGATGCACGTCGGTGCCCATTTTGCGGTTTCTTGGAAAACCCTCCGGGAGCTCGGGGCGGAAGATTGGGCGCGGGAGTTTGTTCCCCGTGATTCACCGTGGGATCGACTGTTTGAGCTAGCGTTTACGCCGAGCTACAGGGAGATACTGATCGAGTTCCTGTCGTCGTTCGAGTTTCATCCTCGTCGGCCAAATGAGGCTGTGGACCCCGCGCAGCCGGCCGAGGTTTCGTTTCGCATGGCTGGCCAGGCGCGTTCTATGTCACTTGCAGACTTTGCGGTGCATAGCGGTTTGTATACGGAGGCTGAGATCGCTACGGATCTATATAGGAAGGTATATAGTTTCGACGCTCGTTAGGCCCGTACGCGCCTTACGGACGACGTCGACTAAATAATATTTTTTTATTATTTAGTCGACGTCGTCCGTAAGGCGCGTACGGGCCTAACGAGCGTCGAAACTAAGTCCGTCGTTAAAATATATATTTTTTTATTGTTTAGTCGAAGTCGAACCGTAAGGCGCGTAGGTCCCTAACGAGCGTCGAAACTAAGATCGAAGTTTTATACTTTAACGACGATCTCCGTTTCGACGCTCGTTAGAGACCTACGCGCCTTACGGTTCGACTTCGACTAAACAATAAAAAAAATATATATTTTAACGACGGACTTAGTTTCGACGCTCGTTAGGCCCGTACGCGCCTTACGGACGACGTCGACTAAATAATAAAAAAATATTATTTAACGACGATCTTAGTCGATGTCGTCTGATTATTATTTACTGACTGGTTTCCTTTTGTGCAGGTATTTACACAAAATGATTTCCACTTCGATCACTGCTCGAAACAAAAGCAAGGAGTGGTGCACCAGTGGCGATTTATTTTTCTTATATTGCCTCTTATACAAGAGGCCGTGCGCTCTCGCCCACGGGTTGGCGCAATACTTCGAATCCGCGCATCATCGACAGGAGCGCGGATTGTTATTCGGCGGAGCCTACGTGACTAGGATAGCCCTTTCGTTGGGCTATCATCCGGAGACTGACCGCGACAATGTAGGTCCGCCGGCACAGCCGAAGCGGATGGGGAAGAATGTTATATCCGGAATGCACGTTACCAAAGACTTCCCAGACGGGAAGCGGTTTAAGAAGAAGGACGGCACGCAATATCAGCCTGAACAGCTGCCGGCGGAGTTCCCTCCGTATTATCCCCCGCAAGATCCGGAGCCGCCGGAGCCGTATGAGCCGGCCGTCGTCATTCCGCAGCCACCACCGCCGCGTGGACCACCAGGGCCGCCTCAGTTCCCACGCCATGTTTGGCCCGGTGCTGACCCATCATATCAGCGGCAACTTCGGTTACATGAAAGAAACAATTATCTGTTGGAGTGGGTGGCTGCGGCGCTGCAGCAGCAGCGACAGCATGACGGGTTACCTCCACTACCCTTCATTACGGATGCGGAATGGGATCAGCATCAGCAGCAGCAGCAGCAGGAGCAGCAGCAGTAGTAGTATTTTATCATTTTGTTATGTATTCACAAACTTTTATTGTATATATCAAACTCTTGTATATATCATTTTGTTATGTATGCACAAACTTTTATATTGTGGTGTACATATAAAATTATGGCAGGTTATATAACATGTTTTGTTGTATCGATATGGTTCTGGAATATATCAGGTTATTTAACAGGTTCTGGAATACAACAGGTTATTTAACAGGTTCTGTGTGCAATTAAAATTCAGAAGGTTGTATACGCTGCGTATTGACCTATACGCAGCGTATATAAGTCTTCAAATACGCTACGTATAGGTCAATACGCAGCGTATTTGAATACTTATATACGCTGCGTATAGGTCAATACGCAGCCTATAGTACACCTACTACATATAAAAATTAAGTTTCATATTCTATCAGCTCTGGACAGAGGATAAACTGGTTAAGGCGTTGCGGTTCTAAACGAGAGGTCATGAGTTCGAGTCTTGCAAGGGCCGGTTCTTAAATGAAGACCCCCTTTTACATCTTTTTTGATATTTTTACAAAAATAGTCCCTGAGATTTCGTAAATTTCTACAAATGGTCCCTGGTTTTTCGAAAATTTAGAAAAAGGTCCCTGAAGTTTCGAAAACTGACAAATATGGTCCCTGAAGTTTCATAAATATACAAAAATGGTCCCTGAAGTTTCATAAATATACAAAAATGGTCCCTGATTATAAGCTACGTATTGCTCAATACGCAGCTTATATAAACCTGGGAAAAAAATTACACTTCAAACCTACCTAAATGACCCCAAATATGCATCAGTTTTATATATGCTGCGTATTGACCAATACGCAGCGTATGGGACATTGTTTTCTGTGCAATGATTGGTAATCAGGCACTGAGATCTATGGTCTATCTACGCTACGTATTGACCAATACGCAGCGTATAATGGTAACCCTATACGCTGCGTATTGACCAATACGCAGCGTAGATAAACCCTAATTTTGCTAGGGTTTGGTGTGCCAATAGGCACTTTAGTGTGCCAATAGGCACACTCTAAACTTTAAGCTGGTTTCTGTTTTAGGCCTAATTTTGTTTATCTTTTGCTTTAGTTAGAAAGATGGTACTTTGTCTCTAAGAAGTACGCAATAATTATCATACATGTTTCAAGATGTGGTGGAGCTTCTACCCCAACAAGTATTTAGAATGAAATACGAGATTGAAGTTCAACGGTTGTCACCATCCACAGAATACACATGTTACCTTGTGTTTAAGGTTTCGGAAAGGACTCGGGGGACTGCATTGTCCTGTGAAAGTACAGGATCTACTCATTAGGAAAAATAAAGAGAACCAAATCATCTATTTTAGATGCCCAGCCCCATTGAACCAGGATGATTCTTTCTGGGTTCCAGCACAGAGGAAAGATGGATGGATGGAGGTTATGGTGTGGAAGTTTAACTCAAAGTATAATAAGCTTGGAAAGAATTTTATTCCTATGAATTTAAAGCTGGTAACTTATGAGGGAACTATGTCCGGCCTTGTTATTTGTGGGTTGGAGTTTCGACCTACGTAGAGGAATTACTAGAGCATATTAACCGTTGCATTTTCCGTTCTCATTGTATTCCGGTTTTCTTTTGTTATGTTAGCAGGACATACTGATGGACATCATCGTTGGGGGGTAAACTTGCAACCCATGCACAAATATTTGGACTAAGTTTGCAAACTTACATTCTTATAAGCTAAACATTCAATATGATCAAACCACATGGGTCATTTGTACGATTATCTTCAAACTATTATAGTGATCAAAACATCTCTGTTTTAATTTTTATTCCTCAAAAAAGATCAAAAACCTCAAAAACCGAATGTCAACACGAGCTGCTACTAACTTGTTTAGAGGAAGAAACAAAATACAAAAAAAAAACATGATAGAAAACGAACAAGTGTGAAGTCATACATCGAAAGTAAATATGTGGTTTTACATATAATTTGGTAGTTTCACGGATCACAGTATTCTATTGGGCTCTAAAAAAGAAGTCTCGTTTGTTTATGTTAATTAGGCCAATCAAAGAAGAAAAAACAGAAAGTCTCATATGTCATGAATTTTTGTTGGATGATTCTATTTACTTTTCTTCGCGTTTACGTTTGCACCAAAGCTTTCAATTTCTCTGTCATAAACAGCATGAGAAAGGTTTTGCATACACACAAGAGCATTCACATTCGAGTCTTCATCTCTTCTCCATCTCCAAACTCTAGAGATTTCTCATATTTTAGTTCACTATACAAATCTCCATCTTCATCTCCAAAATATTAACATTTTTCTATAGTGAAGCTCTATATATATATAGAGAGAGAGAGAGAGAGAGTGAGAGAGAGAGAGAGAGAGAGAGAGAGAGAGAGATTCACTGTTCACATCTACTCCAAAATTTAAATATAGTATCTCAAGTATTTTGGTTGGTATCTCAAGTATTGAAGCAAGAGAGATAAACAAAATTTATAAGATGAGATGTGATGATAGGTCAAACAAAATTTATAAAATTTGTAGATAAATTGAAAGAAAGATGACTTTTTAGAGATGGAGATATATAGATTCCAATGGAAATGCTATATGACCAACATCCATGAAAGTTTTAATCTTTTAAACATCTTTATATTTATATTTTATTATTTTTATGTTTATATCCTTGAAAGTTTTAATCTTTATAAACATCTTTATATTTATATTTTATTATTTTATGTTTATACAACAAAAGGTGACCTAGATGCCACTCTCGACTCCATGTCTCCGTTTCAGCTCGCAACCCGTAATTTTGGAGAGCCTGATGAGTTAACATTGAGTGATTCCAAAACCATGGTTATGTTTTGAGAGTTCTAGAAAAACCTAGCAACCATCAAGGCCCAAGTCCATTGGATTTGCTCTAAACGTATATTAATAATTGTGTATGACTATTTCATAGTGTGTTGTAATTTGTTAAGGAATATATAGGGATGGCAAAAATACCCGAGCTTGACGGGTATACCCGATACCCGACAGGTATTGGGTCGGGTATGGAATTAGTTTTAAAAAAATTTGCGGGTATGAGATTAGGTGATACTCGACCCGATTACCCGAAACCACATACCCGTTTACCCGAACTCTATACCCGAAGTTTTTAATTAATATTTTTATTTTCCATTAACCCTTATCTATTAGTGATTTATTTTAGTATGTTCATAATCATGTGAAAAAATAAATTTTCTTTTAGCATATGTATTTGACGATAGTATTTATATATTGTATGTTGTGAAGTATATACATATAAGTGTATAAATATTATAAAGTTATTTTTAATTTATGATAAAACTTATATACATGTAAGTGTATAAATATTATAAAGTTATTGTTAATTTATGATAAAACTTATATGTATGTAATGTATATTTTAATTTATAATAGTTGTTGCATAAATAAAATTATATAATAATTATAAGAGTAAAACATGTATTTGGAAATCCCAATGTATATCTTTTAACAAACTAATGGGTATACCATATACCCGTCGGGTATCATTATATAATAATTATAATAGTAAAAGATGAATTTGGAAATCCTAATGTATGTCTTTTAACACACTAATGGGTATACCCGATACCCGCGGGTATACTCGAAACCCGCAGTGGCGCAGCATGTAAGGGGCGGGTGGGGGGGGGGGGACGTCCGCCCCCCGGGATTTTTCGCTCAGTAGTGTTATATATGTAGTTTTCGTATAGAAATTTGTGGGTATATACGTTTTCACCCCCCGGTTCTATAGAAATTTTTGGGTATATATGTTTTCACCCCCCCCGGCCGAAAAATCCAAGCTTCGCCACTGGATACCCGACATATACCCGACGGGTATTGAGTCGGGTATGGTATACGATTTTACAACCGGGTATGGATATGGAATTACCAATACCCGACCCGAACCCGACCCATTGCCATCCCTTGGAATATAGCATCCAACTTGTAATTGTTAATTTCCATTGAAATGTGTTGCATCTAGATCAATAATTCAATATGTCGTTTATCTTTAAATCTAGATTGGCGTCTTCTCAATCAAACATATTTTTAATATATTATTTATTAATTTAAAGTAGACCTGGAACATAAACTAACAAGTCAATTTGTAATTGTTGGAATATCACAATCATCTCCGGCCGACTCCAAATATATTGTTTTTAAAGCAGACTTTGATTAATTGCACCTTACCAATATATAAATATTATTACTAGCTAGCAAGTGCATGTGCATGTGCATGTGCTCACCTTCAATACACTAACAACTTGTTTATTAATTACAACATGTGTGGTGGTAAGGGTGAATAATACCCTCATTTTTGAGCGTTTTCCGTCATGTGTCAGTACAGTCAGTAAAGGGCATTATTGGGCGTTTTTTCTAAAATGGGTGTAGTAGGGATGTGGACATTATGTTAAAAGGGTGTAGAGAATTAAATAAAAATAAAAAAACCCAACAAAAAAAGCTATTGACCAAAAAGGGAAGATTAAATGTGATTGGCCCTTCAAATTTGGACAAAGCGTGATTTAAAAAACGCATGTGGGGATTTTTTGCACAATAACGCTCAATAATGCCCAGAGGGGTGGGGGTGGGCGTGTTTGGTGGCAAATTTTGAAAAATCCACGCGCACTGGTCTTATTAACACTAACAACTTGCTCATATGTTAAAACCTAAGTAAAAATTGATTACTTTAATTTTCTTAACCTCATGGTCACATGCACCGTGCGCTAACTAATCTATACGTGATTATTCTTTTTTTTTTTTTTCAAAACGACGAATTGCGGTCTTCTCCCTCACCTACCCATTGTACGTGCATCATTTAGACATTTAGAACTATCAAGGGTGAACTAACTATCAAGAGTGAACTAACAAACAAAAGAGCAAAATATTTATAATAATGTGAACATACGCATAAAGGATTGAAGATTTGAAGGTTTCAAGAACCCTGAGAACGCAAAACCTTTTTTTTTTCTTCTGTTGAAGTCGCACAATACAGATGGGGCGCATCTATCCGCACGTATTGTTCTAATTTTGTTCAAACATCTTGCAATTAAGACAAATGGGAACCCTCAAGTTTCATTTATATAAAAACTAGTGTCAAATTTTATTTAAACTCACTTTAAAATTAAAAAAAAGTATAAAAAATTACTAATCGCCCCGTTCTTTACGTTTTTTTATTAATTCAATATGAAAATATGTATAAATTTTAAAAAATTTCAGACGAAAATCGGAAAAATTACACTATACACTATTTTGTATAATATAACTCTGTAAACCTAAGACAAAAAATAGGATATCATATGGGTACTACTAAATGTAACCACCTCTCCTCCTCTCACAAACAATGCAGTAGGACTCATCATTAAAGTATAATTTCCCTCTCATATAGGGGTATGTTTAGTAGGGGAATGGTGCATTTAGACGCACCCTATTATATTAGAACTCCATCTAGTTACGTATCAGCGTCTAATGATAGACGTTTGGGCTTTAAAACATATTTCAAGTTAATTACTAAGAGTTGTGTAAGCAAGGCCAATTCAGGATGAACGAACCATACAAGACTAATGAAGTATTCTTAAAGTATTTGGTATGTACTTTGTATAATTATTTATGGTTTATATATTTTAATCTTTGTGTCCTTCTCAATCCTTTTGATCGTTTAATATTGTTTATTATTAATTTAGAGCAGACTTGGATTCTAAGTAGAACGAACAAGTCAACTTGTAGTTGTTAAAATATGATCATTAACTCCGATAAATCAAAAGAGCTCTTGTTTAATATGAACCACAGTACATCTTAGTGGATGTGAAATCCACTTTTTTAACATTTCTAACAACCACAACACAGTCTCAATTGCACGTTAACATGCTATAAATATTACTAGGTAGGCATAGGCTATCGATCATGTGCTCAGCTACACAATGGCGGATCTAAAAACTTTTTTTTTACTGGGTTCTTTTTTATAGATTCTCAAGAATTCTCACTATTTTTTTCCAAATTATAAGAGGTTCTCACTAATTTTTTCCATTTTCTCAAACCGAATGGGTTCCTGGGAACCCACAAAAGTAGCCTAGATCCGCCCTTGCAGCTACAATATAAACATTTCATATATTGGATATTGTTGGATATATATGTACGGACTCGATAAGTCAACGCTACTGACCGACTTATGATCCGTAAGAGTTACACCTTAGACAACGAACATTAAATCCACTTAACTTTATTAACCGGTGATCACCAACAATTAGCACAACGAAAAATATACATAATTATCTAGAATAATTATATATACTCACGCAATGGGATTTATTATTTAATTAAACTTTGTTTTTCGGGCTTCGTATCGCTTTTGGAAATTTACTAGTTTTATTGGGTTTTAGGGGCCAAGAGATGATTAGTAATAGTTAATTGGGGTTCTAAGATAAAACCTAATTATCTATTATATTTCCTAATGGTTATTTTTGTTGAAAGTATAACATGTTAACAAATTTGAGCCAATTACCTTAATTGGTATCAAATATTGGCCAAGAAATTGCCCTAGGGATGAGCCTTCAAAGTGAACAGCTAAAGGTTAATTAAGATTGGGTTCGTAGAATTGTTTTAGTTGAGAAGAAGAATAGCAGGGGCTTATTTCTTTTGGCAACTTATACCCAACGAATTTGGATGCAATAGGAACGAGATCAACATGGGTTGAAAGGGGGTTCGTTTAGCAACCAAAGAAGACTGGTGATCGATTGCAGAAGGTGCAGATTGATCATGGGAAATTCTTCGGTTACAATCCAATCAAGGTTAGTTTTTCTGTTGTTCACAAGTGGAAAAGATGAAAACAATAAAAGAGGGAAGTTCTATGGCATACCAGTGCTCGGTTTTGACTCTTACAAATTACTCGGTGTGAGTTGTCTAATTTAAGACGATTATGGATGCGTATGGAATACTGGAGGGGGTCGAGCCACAGGTGTTAGGGGCTACGGTGGATCCAAAGAAATCAAAGCAATATCTACCTTTCTTGTTTTCCGAAGATATGGTGTTACAAATGACGAATTAAACTTATGCAGAACAAGTATGGGATAGGCTGAAAACATGGTATTTAGGAGTGGAGCAGGTGAGAACTGCTATACTAGCAACATTGAAGAGGGAACTCGAAGGACTACGCATGAAGGAGAGTGAGTTGGTTGATAATTTTGCAACTAGACTTACCGGGTTAGCGCGAGGAGTCTTGGACATTAGATTGAAGAAAAGAGTTGGTGAAAAGGCTATTTCATTCAATGCCCAAGTCTTTTCTTTAAATTGTGGCCTCAATTAAACAATGTTTTGAGTTGATTCGATGCTCTTTGATGAAGTCGTTGGAAGATTGAAGGCATATGAATAGCGTATCAAGGGATCCGATGAAGGAAAACATGTTCACAGGAACTTGTTGTTTACTAAGGAAGAAAATGAGAAAAAGCATGTGTGTGAACATGTGGTTATGAGAGCTTGAATCCTGAAGATCAAGGACGTGGCCGTGGTGGATGTTGCGGTGGTGATCAACGAAAGGATGGTCGATTCCAACAAAAAAAATGTTAAAGGGAGGGTGACAAAAGTCGTGTACGGTGTTTTAAAATGTAACAAGCTTGGGCATTATGTGGCGAAGTGTCCAAAGTGGGAACAAAAGGAAGAAGTAAACTTAATTCAAACGGAAGATATTGATCCATATCTATTCCAAATGTTGACGTGAAGAAATTACGATGGATGATTTGTAAGGCCATAAATTTGAGTAGGTTTACGATTGTCTTTATCAAACACACTTATAGGTATTGGGTTTAGTTTTCTAGTGGATCTGGATTAGGCCATGTGGGCTGATTTATATGTGGACCCTATATAATGTTATGTGTAGTTCATTATTAGAGTTAAGCATAATTTTGGTTGTTGGTCGTGTGCGATATACTTTAGAACGATTTTATACCAGACAAGCTTCAAGCTTGTGTGCAATCATAATATACGATCATTCTTCTTGTTTCTTGTGTTCACTTTCAATTGTTTTCCGCACTTTTGATTGTGTTAGTGGTATTTACTGAAGATCTCTGGACTTACAATTGGTATCAGAGCCTAAAAAGTCTATTCAAAGGCTCGGTTTCAAGATATCACTCGAATAACAAGAAGAAAGAATTATCAGATTCCGCGAAATCAAAAAGATTTTGCACAGGTCATATTTTAAGAGCATGGTCAAAATTGTTATTTCAAAACAATACATTTTTCGAAGAACACTTTTGAAGATCAAAAACAGTTTGAAAAGGCTTCATTTGATCTGTTTTTTGGAAGTGTTGATTGTGTTTGTAGGTTTCTCGGAATTATTGGTGGAAAGGATCTCAAAATTTGATTTTTGAATTGTTCCTTAATAATCGGGATTGGGTAAATTATTTTTAACAAAACATCAAGTGTGCAACCCAGTATAACTTCCGGTGTACGAGGTGCAAGTATTTAGAATCAAGTGTACAACACAAAATATAGTGTGCGACCTAATTTTCCGAATTTAAGGAGTGTCTGAATTTGGGTTCCGAATTTAATATTTTCTGGATTTAGTCAGTTATCCGAATTTAGGGAGAATTCCGAATTTGAGCATTATTCAGGCCTTGACTTATTCCAGATTTAATCAATTGTCCGGACTTAACTGTTCCGAATTTGATCACTTAGTGCATTCCGAATTTGGGGATTGGTTTAAAGTGTCCGAATTTTACAAGGTTAAGTCTTCCATATTTGTTCAAGGATTCAAGCTAAGTTAATGTGTGGTCCAGATTGTTAGCGTGCGGCCCATACTCCAAAACCTATGTGCGACCCAACTACCAGGTGTACAACCCAAGTTTGCATGTGTGGTCCAATTTGTCTGGTGTGCCACCCAACTAACAAGTATACGGTCTCAACATTGAGGTGTACACCTCAATTGACAGGTGTATGGACCAAACAACACTGTGAGCAGCCCAAGTTCGTGTGACAAAAGGTGGTGTGATGCCCAAGTTGAAGTGTGCAATTTCAATGTGTGTGGCCCAAATATAGTGTACGAGTGTTCACAAAGGTGGAACTTTAACCAGTTGACGTATTCGGTATTAAACATATTTAAGTGCAGAATTTGATCTGCCAACAATCTTAACAAACCGACTACACGGTTAGATTCATTTGATTTTTAAGACAAAAAAGAGGCACTAAAATCCCGAAAAGGGTTTTGGACATTAAATATCATTGGACTCATAATTTCGAGACGAGTCTAGCGGTATAATTTGGTAAAGACAGTTTTCGGACAATTTTTGAACGTTTTTAACGGTACGGTTATGGTAAAATAGAAATTTTCGGAGGATCATGGTTTAGCGACTTAGAAATGTCCTCTCAAAATGATATGCTTAAGCAGAAATGTGAAGGTTTCGGTTACATTCCTAGTGAAACTGTAGAAGCACTAATTTGTCGGTTTACTGTAGTGTTCTCTAAAATGAAGAATGCAGAAATTGTGGTGTTTAATTTTTGGGGCAATGATGTGTGTAAAATGCAACATATAAATTACATCAAATAAGGCATAAAACTAACCCTTTTTAGTACTAATGTTGGAAAAAGTGTGCTTTTGTCTTCCTTTTGTATTTTCAGGATTAAATGAGCGTAAATGAACAAAAGGAGCAAATATGCAGCAAAATCTAACATAATTACAAGAAAAGGAATAAACGTGGCATGCCTGACCCCTCGACAACATCTTCCCAAGCAAAAACAAGAGAACAGAAGGCTGACCACTGCCCCATGCTTAGCGGACACGGGGGCGTGGCCAGTTGTCTGCAGAAAGGACAAAGCTATAGAAGCTTCTATTCCCGACAAGGGGGCATGCCCAGCTCGACATGGGCCATGGTCAATGCTAAGATTCGCAGAATCCAAACAAATCTTGATAGTACAGATACGCTTCTGCACACGGTGTCGTGCCCAGCGGACACGGGGGCGTGTGGAGCTAATGCAGACAATGTGCAATTAATGAAGAAATAGAAAGCGGATGGACACGGGGCCGTGCCCAATGGACACGGGGCCGTGCCCAATGGACACGGGGCTGTGTCCGGGCTTCTATGCAGGCTATAAATAGAGGTGCTTGGTTCACTTCAAAG
The DNA here is from genome assembly GCA_030545235.1 of Helianthus tuberosus. Taxonomy (NCBI): domain Eukaryota; kingdom Viridiplantae; phylum Streptophyta; class Magnoliopsida; order Asterales; family Asteraceae; genus Helianthus; species Helianthus tuberosus. The sequence goes on along the minus strand of CM060411.1, from coordinate 216,489,941 downwards.
GCATCCCTTGGCAAACCACATCTCTCCCACTTCACCCACACTCCACCACCACTACAACTCACATCCACCACCATCATCCATCATCCATCATAGAGTGTGTGTAGTAGTCTCGGGATCCAAGATTGATAGTAAGAGTTCTTGACAATCAAAGGCCATGTTTGCCTAAGTCTCTTACATCACTTGGTGAAGACAAGCATTTAGTGTAATACTTATGATTTTTAATCTTTTCACACTTTTTATTTGGTTTTGTATTAATGACTTTAATAACTAGTTTCCTATGTTGAAGGTGAAACTTCCTTATCATTTGTCCGTGGTGTCTTGGCGTTATTTTACTGTCTATATAAAATAAAAGATTTACACCATTCATATCTCTACGGTCTATATAGAGATATGTTGGCTACCTGGTCAGGGGTTAAGGGAATGGTTTGGTAAGGTTCTTGCCTTGTTTAGTGTATAGATCCTGCAAGCACCTGGGTCAAGCTTACTAGGACCTCCTTCAATACCCACTGGTATTGGATGGCGGGGGTGCGAATGGCTCGATCCCCTTATATGTAAACTACTATTAATACATTAACCCGGCTACTTGGGATTGTATCCCTGCTGACTCAAACCACTTAGCCGAGGGTAACGTCACCTTCAAAAGAGGGGCCTACCACATTACGCATTAATAACTTCATTAATTATCTTTCAATATTCCGACCCTTTAGGATTGTATCCTTGCTGACTCAAACTACTGGGTTGAGGGTAACGTCACCTTCAAAAGAGGGGCCTACTACTATAACTAAGATAATCTCTTAAAAAGTGCAAAAGTGCGGAAATCATCAAAGGTTACACTAAAGGCGAGTCGGATCCAAGTGATTCATCTTGTCTATCTGTTTTTATTTTATTTTATTTCTTCAGCATTTTTAGTTTTTATTTTCATGTTTAAACTTTTTTCTAAACTTTTGATTTGATTAGACGTTGAGGATAAATCGGTACTAAAAGCTCTTGTGTCATTAGACGACCTCGGTATCTTACCAACGCTATACTACGCTCACGATGGGTGCACTTGCCCATATGTGTGTTTAGTGTTAAGTAAAATATCGTTTTTATAAATTTAAAACTTAACTAAAGTCTTAAAAAGGGCTTAAAATATAACTATAAATATGTTTACACCGACACACATCAGGCAACAAGAAGCTTCTTGATGCTCTAAAACGTATTCCAGATCAGCCAAAGAGTAGTTGGTTTAAAAATGTTAGTCAGATCTTGGTGACAATGAACTGTTGCAAAATGAAGCCGAATGAGCTGATCTCACTCATCAGATCATACGATAAGACTGATAAGCGGATGGCTCAAGGTGACACATCTGCTACAGTTTGTTCATCCACTCCTGCTGCTCCATTGTCAGGTGTATTGAGCTCAGTCAACAAACTGCTGATTCATCGTCGAATTCAGAATCATGCTACTGTGCTGGCACTCAGCCAGTGGCATACCCGAGAATTATTTGTTGTGGGGTGCGGATGAGTGGTTCAAGCATATTTTCAGGGTGTATGGTTAGGTTTTTTTTTCCTAAAAATACATTAATTTTTTTTTCAAGGGTTGCACCCGCCCACCCTAGCCTTCACCTAAGTCCGCCCATGCATTCAGCATCAATCCTTCATGGTTCAGATCCATGACTTCACTCCTACTCCTATTGAGGTATGTGTCGATGACTATTTTTACACTAAGGCTTGTAGAGAGAAAGTAAGTGGATACAAGGAGCAGGCTAATTCATTAGTCATGCAACTTCAATTATCCAAATCTGATTTATATTAGATCAAAAAGAAAATTAATGGTCACAAGGATATGGTGGAGTCTCAAAAATGTGATATCAGAAAAATAAAAAAGGATTTGATTGAAGAAAAATGTGATATTCGATGTTTCTAGTGAAAAAGTTGAAAATGATAAATAAGCAGTTACAGTTCAGTAAGAAAGAAACTAGGAATAAAGGTCTAGGATATGTGAGTTTTCCTCCACCATACAATCATTCTTACACCATTATACCTATGACTGATGAGGAGAATGCTATCATTCCTGACATGGTTTATGGTGGGGTTAAGGGTTTGAAAGTTGAGACAGTCAAGACCACACCAATTAAAATCTCAAAGCCTAAAAAGAATGACACAAAGAAAACCGAACCAGCACCTGTTTTTGTTAAATCAGATAATGTCTCTAAGCAAATGGAGACATTGAGTTTTAAGAAAAATGCAGAGGTTGATAAACGTTTCCTAATGAACAAAGGGTTTTTGAAAACCAACCTAAAAGTCAGTTTTCAAATGAAGAATCGGCGAATGAACCGACTGAGTCAGGTGCACCATCTAACTCCAAATGTGAATCACATAAGGCAACTAATTCTGAGAAATTCGAATCATTTGAATCTAGTGAATCCAGCTGTGAGTCCTCTGTAACAGCTAAATCCACAACAGAGGATTCAGCAAAGCTACTACAAAAGTAATGTAACTCAAGTGGTTAAGCTGAACCAAGTAGTGAAACATTGACTGAGCCCACAACATCTGAAATTGAGACAACAAGGCCAGTCGAAAATATAAAATTGAGGAAGCTTCATCCAAGACTGTTGGTATAAGTGTGGTGAGGCCAATAGTCCTAGAGTTTAAATATGTGAATGTTATGATGATGATTGTCCAAGCCATGTTTGGCTAAACTTATGGTAATCATCTTTAGTTGAAGGTTTGTCTGAGACGTTTATGCTTTGATTCGTATTTCTAGAGTAATAGACTTGCTTTTATGGTTTGTTTTTACTTGTTCGTAATTTGTTAATTTATATGTTAATCTTAGTTTGAACCATACGTTCTTGGTGCCGTTAGCAACCGAGATATCATGGGTAGAATTAGGATTGGGAATTGATTGATTGGTCATCGAGTAACAACCTCACGTTCTAGGAATCTGAGTACCTAGTTCCCTTTCATCATGACAAGTAATAGCACATGAACCATGTCTATGTGGTTCTTTCTAGTTGAATATTAGCTTGAATGTCAAAGCAAACTGGAAATTTAAGATGGTCATTTGTCTCTAAACTGTTTACAAACCAATTCTCAATTCGCAAATAAATTAGTAATCTTAGTTTTAAAATCAACAATCCAACTCTTGAATTTACTTTTCTTGCAATTAGTCTAAATTTTAGTAAACTTAGATATACATTTAGATAAGATACATTCCACAAACTCCCTATGTTCGATACCCACTTACCGCTATCTAACAGTTGTATTTGGTTTAAATTTGATTGAGACTTCGATCTCACGTCAAAATTTGGCACCGTTGCTGGGGAGTAGTGCAACATGTGTTATTTTTTATCTTTTTAAGTTTGTTATTTTTCTGGTTTACGCTGGGTGTGTTAGTGTGCAGGTATTTACAGGTGCATGCATACTAGAGGCTCTCACAAGCTATCACCATTGGCATTTGATCCGGAGATTGAACGAACTTTGAGAAGAAACAGAGTTTTGCAACGCGAAAACAAAATCATTGGTTCACCTACAACACCAAGTACATCGATTAACACAATGGATCAATCACAACTACCACCCACTACGGGTCAACCTACACCATCCTTTATACCTACATCATCCACACCGTCACCAAATACTACCATTCCTACATCCACACCCGAAACCAAACCAACCAACACCACATTACCTGAAAACACCCAACCTGATTACTCTTTTAGCTACACTTCGACACAATCTGTTGTTCCAGCTTTCACATCATTTTTCCCAACATCCGGTCAACCCTCATCATCACAACAAATACCACCACCCAATTTATTCCAATCCGGTCCATCTTTCATCCACTCCACTCCATTTCAACCACCTTTGCAACCAGGAGCACAATATCAACAACCACAGTTTCTAAAAACTTCGGGTGCAAGACAAGATGGGTTTGATGATGGGTATGACGAAGAATTTGGGGGATATGAAGATGAAGGGTATGTGTATGGAGGAGGTGGGGAGCAAGGAGAGTGTACTTATGTTCAAGGTCAAAATCAAGGGATGCAAGGTGTTGGTAGAGTTCCTCAACAACAAATGGTTCAACAAATCATACCTCCACAATTGCCGCCACAAGGTCCACCAATTCAAAGGCAAGTTCATCAACAACAACATGTGGAGCCAAGATTTCAGCCACCTCTACAACAATTTTGGCCCCCAAGACCACAAGCTCAAAGACCAATGGGTCCCGTACGTCCAAGAGTTCGATTGGGTATACCACGAAGACATATTCGAGAACCTGTGAGAGGTTTTATTTTAATTCTTGATTCTAATTCATTCAATTCCCGAGATTTCTAGTAATTAGGATACATTTGACAGGGGTTAGGGTTAGTAATTCCAATTGATTATTCTTATGATAACCTTCCGTTGTTTTTACAATCGTAGTAAGTAGTCTTAGGGTAATCACAATCAGTTAATCAAGTTATGCAATCATGTCTATGTGATTGTAAACAGTCAAACACGTAACTAAAGTTTACTTTGAATCCAAAATCCGGAGGAACCATTGTTTTCTCCTATTGTTCGCAACTTCCTTTTAGTAATTCGTAGTTTAATCAAACACTCAAACAAACAGATTTTACATTATTGCAATTAGTTAATCGTTACTCAATCCGTAACACTTTCCACAATACGCCTTTAATTCGATATCCTTCTTATCCTATCTATTTAGGTATGACCCTTACAACAGTCAACAGAGTCATCTGAGGATATCTTGGTTGTCCTTCTGTTGCATCCAGATTATATGCAGACCGAGGCATAGTCAAGATATCTTAAAAGAGCTAAAGAGGCCAAAAACCTTAAAGGAAGATAAACTCAAAAATGAGGGAATTGCTTTGAAGCTTATAAAGCAAAATTCGTACCAAAAAGGTATTTGCCTAATCCTCGTCGGACACAAACATTGGTCGCTCTGCTGTACGAAAGTACTGATCCGTAACCAATGGTCTGTCGTTGTAAATCAAAAGGATGACCTCAGTATACTCACCTGCTACGATGAATGGTTGTGCTTACCTTGATCGCGGAGGTATGTCATGGAATGGGACACACGAGTATTATGGTATAATATTACCCTTAGCATATCACGAAGTTGAAAATTGAAAGTTGTGCGTTAAAGTTTAAGTGGACAAACGTATTGGTAATCACTTAGACCGGTCTGAATAAGTTCGCACTGAAAAGTGTTCCTTGTTCTGTCTGAAAACGATTTTGATCCCATTGCATTATAATTGTAAATTGTAAATATTGAGTTAATTTCTGTGTTTGTTTGCTCTCCCACAAAATTAAAGACCTAAAAATAGAAATAGAAAATCAAAAAAATACAAAAATAGTGTCTTGTTGTTCATAAAACTAAAAATACAAAAATAGAGTGTTTTGTTTATTTTTCTCAAAATTAAAAATTAACTATTCCTGAAGATTTGACTGATCATCAGTTGAATGAATTTGAATTGTAGAATTTGAGTACAAATACTTGGATGTACCAAGTGTTCATGTGGTACTTTCCTCTGTTATATAGATAGAAGTGTTTGCTTATGACTTTTTAAGAATGTGCAGAACTTGATCCAAATCAAGAAACAGGGTTTGATGAAGAGTGATTTGTTCTAGTTGCTGACACCCATGAAGCACCACAAGAACAAGATGTACTTGAGTCAGAAGAATCTGAAGTGCATCATCTTTCGACAATGAAAGTACAACTGAAGAAATACCTGTGAAGCTTCTTGAAGTTGTAGGACTGAAAAAGAAAAGAGCTGCTGATAATCATCCTCTCACATTCTTTTAAGCAAGATGTTCAAGAAGAACAAAAGACCCAAGTTTGAGAATGACGAGATGAAGTATCTTCCCACAGAGACATGATAAAGACAGCATAAACTTAGGGGGATATTGTAAGGCCATAAATTTGAGTAGGTTTACGCTTGTCTTTATCAAACACACTTATAGGTTATTGGACTTAGTTTTCTGGTGGACTTGGATTAGGCCATGTAGGCCGAGTTATATGCGGACCCTATATAAAGTTATGTTTAGTTCATTATTAGGGTTAAGACTCGTGGTTGGTCGTGTGCGATTTGCTTTAGAACGATTTTGTACCAGACAAGCTTCAAGCTCGTGTCGAATCATAATATACGATCATTCTTCTTGTTTCTTGTGTTTACTTTGAATTGTTTTCCACACTTTTGATTGGGTTAGTGGTATTTACCATAGATCTCTGTACTTACATGATTGTTGGATTTAATTGTAATTATTCCTAGCAAAAGAGTTATTTTGGTTAGGTAGATTAATTAAGTTAGAGTTTAGATTAATTAATTTCTTTGTTTTGTTTTGTTTTGAGTTGGCAGAATATGGATTGCCTTATAAATTGTTTATGTTTATTTTAGTGGGTCAAGATAAACATTGGGTTGTTAGGTTTATCTTTAATGTGAATAATTCCTATCAATAAGGAATTTGAGTTTTAGTTAGTTTAGATCTTAGGTAGTATTTAAATGGGTCATAATATTGTTTTCTCGTGGGAGTAGATTTTGGTTATAATCTTCAAAAGAAAAAGTAGATTTTGGTTATAACAAAAAGATCAAATTGTGATCATAAGCTAGTGTTCTTTTCATCTTATTTACTTTTTTTTCTTGCTATTTAAGTGGTTTCTCTTGTGATCAGATTTGATCCTATCACCTTATTGTATACTAAAAACATGGAGGCCAACTTTTTATCTCGTGTGGCGGAGTTTTAGTTTTAAGCGATTTCTACACAAAATGCGAGTTGGTGGTTGACTATTCAAAAGTACATCATTGTCCCAATAACATCTTCAATTCGGCAAACAATTTAATTAGTTCATGGGATAAAATTTGGTTCAAACAGGATTGGGCATTTTAGAGTCTTGCATAGAGCTTGATTAGCAAAATTTCAAGGAATGTCATTTGTCGCTGCATGGGGTCAATTCGGGTAACCACTAGACACAAACCTAACACGAAATTCACGGATTTGGGTTTAGTCTAAACATGTTCATTCGGGTCAGTTTCAGAAACTGTTTTGTTACCCCACTCTTTGAAAATTAGTTTTTATGTTAACTAAAACACATATATGCTAAATACTCAAATTATATACAGGGACACGTTCAACACAAAACTTATGCTCATTATGTATTTTATGTCAAAGTTATAAAACAAAATAAAGTCAGATGTTGTAGTTAAGTGTCATTATTTTATGAAGATTTTTTTTTTTTGGTAAATTTGCAATTTTAGAATAGTAATAGCTAAGTCGTGTCCAGATCTATATGTCTAATATCAGGGGCGCAGCTTAGTGTTACTCCGAGGGGGTGCCCGACCCCTCGAACTTTTCGATGCGTAGTGTTATGAATAGTAATTTCGTATAGAAATTTTTTAGGTATATACGTTTCCACCCCCCCCCCCCCCCGGTTTCGGAAAAATTGGGGGGGGGGGGGGCGAAGCTTCGCCACTGTCTAATATGATTCTCGTATTCCTGTTAAAAGTTTGAGTTGACCTCTTGATTTGTGTAAACGACCCATATTTTGCGTTCTAGAACTAATTATCAGTGGCGAAGCTTGAGATTTTCGACCGGGGATCGAAAACGTATATACCTAAAAATTCTATACGAAAACTACATATCAGACACTACTGAGCGAAAAGTTCGGAGGATCGGACACCCCCCTACAAAGCTGCACCCCTGCTAACTATTAAGGTCCAAGTCTATTGGATTCGCTCTACACGTATATTAGTAGTTGTGTATGATTATTTCATAGTGTGTTGTAATTTGTTAAGGAATATAGCATGCCGTTTATCTTTTAATCTGGCTTGGCGTCCATCTCAATCAAATAATTAATGTCATTGTTTTATATTTATTTATTAATTTAAAGTAGACTTGGATGATAAAATAACAAGTCAACTTGTACTTGTTGGAATATCACAATTATCTTCGGCCAGCTTAATATAGTTTTTAAAGTACACTAGGAAGAATAATTACACGTTACCATTTTATAAATATTATTACTAGCTGGTAGGCAGCATGTGCTGAGCTTCAATACACTGACAACTTGTTTATTAAGAAAATCATATGATTAATCACACTAACTTGATCATATATTAAAACTTGAGTAAAACTAGTATTAAGCACCCCTCGCGTTGCTATGGTGGCGAGCACTAATGCCACATTACTGTCAGCGACCACCGACACTGAAGTTGCGGTGTTAATGCGAAGAAATTAAACCGAAACGTAAAACATAAAATAAAATAACTAAGTTGATCTAGGACTCGCGCTTTACGATGAACCCGCGTCAATTTTTTCTCGTTTGATAGGTTCATCATAATCTATATATAATATATATCATTACCACTATACAAACCATAATGCATACATTACAACAACCATTGCATCAATATGTTGCAAATTATATTTATACAAGATTTTGGCTAAATTAATTAGATTATTATAAATAATAATAATTTACAAATAAAACGACACAACTTTGAATGGATCAAATCGATTGAGTATGGTAAGATAATGAAACCATTATTTGATTAGAGTACAACCACTTAAGCACAATTTACAACCATACATGCATACAAAACAGATTGAATTTGGTAAGGTAATGAAACCATTATTATTTGATTAAGGTACAACCACTTAAGCACAACTTACAACCTATATTTGATTAAGGTACAACCATTAAAACACAACTTACAACCAAATATGCACACAAATGTTTCAAATTAATAGTATATAAATTTGCTTGATTTAATTTGCTCAACCTCATGGAGTCATGGTAACATGCACCATACACGAACTAATCCAAACGTGACTGATCTGATTTAAAATACTCGGGACTTTATCTCCGGCAGCTGCACCGAGCATAGTTGCTGAACAGAGATGAGCATCAGCTAGTAATTCTTCACCGTTTTCGTCTGGATTCGTGTGGATCGTTCCGACGCCTCCTGCTTCTCTCACGGCGGCTCCTTTTCAACCCTAGCGTTACCTCCACGGTCGCAGATCATGATTTTTCCGGCGACAAGTGAGGCGTTTAGTTTACAGGAATAACAATATCGATCACCGCAATCCGCTGCGTAAACTAACGGATACTGAAAATCTTCGAGTCCGTCACCGTAGTACAACGATAATGTTAGGGATAGAATTTCACAGCTTATGGATCACGGATCCTCAAATGCAGCATGGATCATGGATCCTCAGTTCAGTTTGAATTAAGGATCCTCAGAAGATGTTGCAGGACTAAGGATCCAGGATCCTCATTATTATCCTAACACTAACAATTGTTTCCATCATTTTTGAACTTGTTTTGCAGGTGTATTCGAATAGGACTTGGTCCAACCGAGATTCTAGGGGAATATGCTTGGTGATTCTGCACGTGCATGAACTCTTCGACCGTTATAGTGATCGTGGGGGACTTGCATCATTTGCGGATAGTTAGTTAGGCTAGACAATTTCTATTTTTAATGGGGATACAAGCTTGATTTAGACATTATTATTAACAACAAAACTGCTCTACACTCGAACTCTCAAGAGCTCTCTGCGATTACACACTTTTGCACACTAGTGATCCTTGTACCAAGCTTGTTATCATCCCGATTTGTAAACCTTGTTTGTTTAATATAATTGGTGATCGGTAGTTTCCATCACCCGAGGTTTTTTATGCTGGAGATCACATTGATCAAGGGCTTTTTACTCGTATAAATCCTTGTGTTCATCATTCATTTCATGTATTTGTTGCTCCTTCATTTGACCACTTAACCAATCATCATACCTCACAAAATCAGATTTGGTTGCATTATCCTTGTGTGATTTTTGACCAAAACAGTTTGGCGCCCACCGTGGGGCAATCGGTGCTTCATTCTTGAAATTTTTTGTTCATTTCATCCAATTCTGTTCATTACCTTCAACCACATTGCTTCTCATGCGAAGAACACTTCAAGCTCTATGCCGGCGATCACCTCTTCACAGGGCATTCCACCTTTGCCTCCTGTTCCTTCTGGATCCCAGAAGAATGCTGAGAATGCTGCGAAGAAGCCAACCCCCGTTTTCTCAAAAGCAACTACTGCTTTTGCAGATGAAGGATTACATGCACCAGCAGGACAGAACTAATGACAGGATCCTTCGAGAAATTGATGAGATCGAGAAATTGAAAAGATCAGTGGAGGATCACTCTCCATTGGTGCCGAGATCACTGAATTTCGATACTCCAATCACAACTACCCAGCATTCCACAGCATCAGGTGTCCAGTATCAGGGTGGATCATCGAGTACGCGTTATGGATCATCGGCAATGACACAGGCTCAAGGATCCTACTTCCAGCCGTCAGGATCCTCTCTTCAGCCTCAAGGATCCTCCTTCCAGCATCAAGGATCCTTCTCGAGTTCAGGAGGATACGTGGGGACACAGTCAGTTCAAGGATCCTACTCTCAGTATCCAGGATCCTCAAGTCAGGTTCAGGGATCCTCATCCCAGGCTCACGGATCCATGGAGTATCCTCCAAGACCTTGAGCTCGAATGCATACCGGATCCAACATCTTTCAGGATCAAGGATCCTTAAGGAGTGTACAACCCAGAAGTTCAGAGATTAACTTGGGAGACTTCATACCTATGCAAACTATTGCCTCATTTGGTCCCTCAATCATGCCAGAATCACATCAATATGGATTCACATCAGGAATCCTAACCTTGAATCCATCAGGAGGTAACACTTTAAATACTTCTTATAATGCTAACCATGGCTTTGTGCAGGATACAGGAATCAACCAAGCTATGGCTAGGGAATTGCAAAAACTCAAGGATATGATATCCAGCGTCTCAGGAGTGGTTAAGCCCATTCCTGAGATTCTGGATGGGAGACACAGGATATCTCGTTTTACACCACCCATTTGTGATGCAGAGATACCAAAGAGGTTTCAAACACCAAACATGAAGCTGTATGACGGCACAACTGACCCAGAAGAGCATGTAGCTCAATACACGGAGAGAATGGAGATCAATCCCATTCCTGAATGGTTGAAAGAAGCATGTCTATGCAAGGGTTTCAGATCCACACTGACAGGATCAGCTCTTAAATGGCTGCTAAGTCTTCCCCTTTACTCTATTACTTCATTTGCTAACCTAGTTAATTTGTTTAATAGCCAATTCTCATGCAATAGGAGATTTGAATGATTAACTAGTGATCTATATAGGGTAACACAAGGTCAAAATTAATCACTTAGAGATTATATAACTAAATTTAGTAGAGAATCCTTATAAATTCCTAATTTGGATATTGCTACGGCTGTAGAAGCATTCAAAATGGGTTTACTTAAGGATTCACAATTCTATGATGATCTTGTCATGACCCCTTGCAGGAATCTTGATGAAGTAAGAACCAGGGCCCTTAGATTCATCTGTTTAGAGGATGATAAAAGGATCTAAGAGAGACTGTCAGGATCCTCAAAGCAGGAGAAGCAAGGATCCTATTTCAGGAACAACAAATCCAAATCATACAACAAGACTGATAATCAAAACGTGCATGCAGTGGAGCAAGAAGAGGATGATGAAGATTATCCACCCATTTCTGAATATTGCTTTGCTGTTGATAATAATGAACTAATCCTTGCAATGCAGAATTTAGGTGAAAAAGCAAGATGGCCCAGAAAGAGTGATAAGTCAGCTGCTACAAAAGATAAATCCAAATGGTGTGCCTATCATGAAGATTTCGGTCATCTCATTGATGAATGCATAGCACTCAGGAAAGAGATTGGTTACCTGTTAATCAAAGGACATTTGAAGGAGCTATTTGGAAGAAAAAAGTCAAGGATCCAGGATCCTGAAAAGATTCCAGAAAGAGCTCCTGCTCCTCCAGCTGATGCACAAATTATCAACTTCATTTCTGGTGGATCGGACATATGTGGCACTTCCTTTTCAGCGGCCAAGAGGCATGCTAAAGAGACAAAGATGGAGAATGGGGATAGGCCTATTCGAACCTCAATCCTTACCCAGGATAAAGTCATATCCTTTGATGAGGATGACCGTGTGGATATTCAGGATCCTCATCATGATGGTCTCGTTATTACATTATTTATTTCTAACCATTTTGTTCGCAGGATTCTTATAGATGGAGGAAGCTCAGTGAACATTATTCAGCTTGATATCCTCAAGAAGATGAACATCCCCGAGTCAGAAATTATCCCAAGGTCATCAGTTATTGTGGGATTCAGTGGAGAAACCAAGAACACATCGGGGGACATTAAACTTCCCATTTATATAGAGGGAGTTAATTCTTTTCAAAAATTTTGTGTCATAGATTGCTTATCCTGTTGCAATGTTATCCTTGGCAGGCCATGGATACATGATATGAAAGCAGTTCCATCTACATATCATTAGTGTGTGAAACTCCCTACTCCATGGGGTGTGGTGAAGATAGAAAGTGACCAACAAGAAGCCAAAAATCGTTATACTTCATCAATGAAGCCAGCCTCAAGACCTAGGGAGCAATAGCAATTAAAGTATCCTCCAAGAGATGTCCTGGAGGCAAGAGAACAAGATGTGAAAGATATCCTGATGGATCCTCAGGATCCTGGATCCAAGATTTTCATACGATCTGGGATCCTCGATAATGTTGAACAGGATTTAGTATCCTTCTTAAAAAGGAGAAAAACTACCTTTGCTTGGAAGTGTCACAACCCCCGCCCCCTTATCTGTCCCGGGAACGGGCGGCCGCGAACTCAGTGGCGGTGGTATCAATATTTATTAATTTGGCAGCGGAAATTTCATCATGACCGTAGTTAGGAAATATTTTATCAGAGTAAAACCACCTTATTTGATATTAATAATCACATGGGTAAAACCCCAGTTTCTTATTACAACATAGGGTTAAACCCTCTTTTATTGAGTTTAAAACATCGTATTTTAGATAACTTTTATAGCCACAGTTTTACAAGCCGTCCGTGCTCACAAGCTGGCTTTTTACTACTTGGCTTTCACATTGTGTTACCTGAAACACGTGTTTAAAAACATTTGTCAGTGGGAAATACTGGTGAGTGAATCCCAGTTTAATCAAGAAACATTTTATCAATTAAAACAGTATTGAGAGCGATCACATTGTTTATTTCTACACAATTACTCATTCAGTACTGTCAATCCTGACTTGCGGGTCATATTACACATTGGCTAACTCGTTGTCCAATGGTAACGTACTGTCATCCCCGACTTATTACTACTACTCGCAGTAATAAATTTTGTATACAAAACCCCAACAAATCGGCAGTAATTGAAAAACTACAAAGACTCAATCACCGCTTAATCACATTGTAAAACATTTAAGGTTTTATAAAATATTACAAAAAGGTTAACAAAAAGAGGATAAACTCACATTGCTATCTTAGACTTCGCGTAAGGGTTTCCTGGGAATAATCTATAATTTACACAAATGTACATAGGTTAGTGTGACACCCTGACACGGAGGCGGAAACGCCGAGGGCATCACGAAACTTGGTAGAATGCAAATAAGCACATGGTGATTAAATTAAAGTGAAATATAATTAAGTTGATTGATAGGATTGCATTCACATCCAAACTAGTACAAAACAAATACAACACATTGTTCACAAAAGTCTTGTTTTTATTTTAAACTAAGGCACTTGTCTTGAGCAATCCTATGTGATCCTTGCAAAAGCTAACTTCAAACATTTTCACCTGAAACATATGTTAAAAACAATTTGGGTCAACAAACGGTTGAGTAAATTCATAGGTTTTGGTTAGTTTGGTAATAAATAAATAATGTGATAATGAAATAAAATGTTTAACAATATGGCATTTGATATATCTTAGCAAAATGAGTAATACAAGTATGCTTGGTGGAACATTCAAACCTTGTAGACGTAAACACGGATCTATCATTCAAACTTCCAAATTACAAAATGTGAACAACAACAACAACAAATGTGAACGGGAAGTTAGGATGGGGCGTCACACCTATAGCGCTATAATATTACCGCTGGGCTTGTACGGAGTTAATGAATGTAAGTGTTAAGCAACAAGTATCAAGCAATTGCAAGGAACAATCAAGATAGCCACAAAATGCAAATTAGTTTGTATCACATTATTTCATATGTTTCATCCCGAAAATATTGTAAAGACAGAAAATGGGAACTATGAACTCACCTTGTTTGTGAATAATTTCCAAACAAGTAAACGGGTGAGAGTTTTGCGGGAACAAGATTTCCACGTCACTCTAATTGTATTTGAACATGCATGAAACACAGAAATTGGCATCAACATATGGGTAAAACGTGCAACTGTATACAAATAATTAAGTTATACAATTAGTGGATATAGAAATAACATTTGTATAATTAAAACAGACAATAAATATATATTTAACTCAAAATCTGCAATTATATAATTAATTATCTAAATAATTAATTTAAGATAAAGATGATTAGAAATAACATTTTTAATTATTGAACATATAAATATCTGATTTAAAATAGTTATCATGGCAGAATATATATATTTTTAAAATAAACAATTATTTATAGTTTCAAAATGAAATAACATGGTAATTATCTAAATAGTTATCTAAATAATTAGTTTAAATCAAGAAAATAAAAAATAACATTTTAAATTATTAACATGCAATATTACTGATTTACAGTAATTATTAGGGCATTTGAATAATATTTTTGATAAAATGGAATTAAAAAGGTTAAAATATCAGTATTTAGGTTTATAAGTTTAATTGTTACAAGTAATCTGAAAATGCCCAAAATAGTTTGAGACTCTTAATAAACTTAGAAACATGTGTATTTTGTTAAGAAAATATTTTTGAGCAGAAATTATATAATTATATAATTAAAACAATTAAGTTTAATTAAGTGATTTAACTGATTTAAATTATACAAAATAATCTGTAAATAATCAAACAGTAACTAAATTTATATAATCTCAGAATAATGCATATAATATTATAAAAATAATTTCGGACATAAATTATATAGTTATTTAAATTAAAAATATTAAATTAAACTATACTTTTAAGGTGTAATTACTGCTTTATTCATAAAAATATCAAAATTATATGAAATATCAGCAAGAATATTATTTTTATAAAGTTTACCACTTAAAATAATTATCATAAAAATTTCAGTAATTAACTCATTAAAATCGATTTATTAAAAATTTTTAAAGATTAAAACTGTTTTTAACCAAATAAAATAGTTTTATAAATAATTTGATAGGTTATTCTTGATCTAGGGTTCTTCTTGATCGCCTATACTCGGATTAGCATCTTCATTTTGAATCATCAGTTTCTTCTTCGGTTCCATAGCCGACATTCACTTCTCCACTTCCGACTGAACAACTTTCCCACCCCCTTGATCTCAATCAGAGATCGTACGGAGGTTGAACTCGTTTTTATCCACAGGTGTGTTCGTTTTCTTGATTACTAACTGTTTTGGGGGTTGATTGAGATTGTTAGGGTTTAGGGTTTGGTAATTTGGGGAAAAAGATTTGATTTTTAGGTCAAAAGTGGAGAATTCTGATTATTCAAGATTGTTAGGGTTTAGGGTTTGGTGATTTGGGGAAAAAAAGATTTGATCACTCTTCTGCAATCATCAGTTTCTTCATTGATTGAAGCTAACGTCCTACAGGTATTGTTTGATCACCTCATACTCTCTCAATTTCGCACCTTTTGTGTATCACCTCCGTCACCCCAAGCCTTTTGGCCTCTGCCCACTCCCTTCGGCTAGCTTACTCTTTCGCCTATCCCTCCTTTTCCCACCTCTCCCTACCACCCATGGTTTAAAGCGTGGGGTCCTAACCCCGTAAGGGGGGCAGGCAACTCGTGGTTGCTCCCCCTGCTTCCTCCCTGGCAGGGAGTTTTAGTTTTTGGCGCATCCCCCTACTTCACTCGAGTTGGGTTATTGTTCTTAGGTGTATGATGAAAGGTGTTGTGCAGGGGGGAGGCCCTGAGGGTGTTAGGCCTTGCCCCTTCAGAAATTTCCACTCTGGCAAAGATGGTTTTGTAGGGTCCAAAGGATACGCGAGACTGCTCTCTCACTTCCAACGGGACCACCTCAAGTCAGATAACAGGAAAGATACTTTACGGGATGCGATTGCTAAGGATCCCGACTTATATGAGGACGTGGGAGAAACTTTGAAAACGCTTAACAACTGGCTGTGCGGGGAGTGCATGGTTGTGCATGCTCTTAGCCGGGGGTATCATCATGTTGATGACCTTGTTAAATTCGTCCCTAGCTCGAGGGGGACCGAGGACTTTATTGTGGGGATTCCCAAACCACAAGTTTCGGGAGGGGGGGCTTCAGGGGAAGGCATTGCCTCTGTTGGTGTGGATGGCTCCCTTCTGGAGCGGGTTTTTTCTCTTCCCATCACGACAGTCAAGAGCATTCCTCCTAGTTGTTGAATGGCATTCGCGCAAGCTTTAACATCGGCTATGCGGAAGGTGATTGCTACCCCTGGGTCGGTTGAATATTAGGTTAAGCTACTCTTGTTGCCTCGCTGTACTTTAAAAGTTGTGCGCCCTGCCAATAGGCAGGAACGTCGGTCCGGGAATAGGAAAACGTTACAGTGCTTTAGCATCCAACGGGTTCTTTCTGTTTGGAAAGACGGGGAAGGGATTAGCGAGCTAGTTGCTTCCCTCTTTCAGGATGTAAAGGAGAAAGGGGCGGTAAATGGGTCCGACCGTCAGGAGGGTCGAACCAATGTTAAGCAGTGCCTCTGTAAAGTGGCAGATGGTCATTTCACAACTGCGGTTAAGGTGTTGTCCTCTTCAGGCGTTGCCCCCTTTGGGCCCTCCACTTTGGAGGCCCTCGCGGAGAAACACCCGGTTACGCCCCCTCCGGTTGTGCCGGCAGACACAATCCCTCAGGCATCCTTAACTGTTGATGCGGAGTGCGTTTTGGGGTGCATTAAGTCATTCCCCAAAGGAACTTCGTGCGGGAGAGATGGGCTCAGGGCGCAACACTTACTGGATAGCTTTTGTGGAGAGGGGTCCTCAACTTCCTCGGGTTTAGTTTTAGCCATCAACGGGGTAGTCAATGTCTTCTTGGGGGGGTTATGCCCCAGGTCTCTTGCTGAGTTCGTTGCCTCCGCTCCTCTGACCCCCTTGCTGAAACCAGATGGGGGGATCCATCCTATTGCGGTCGGGGCCATTTGGCGTAGGCTGGTCTCCAAGATAGCGATGAAAAAGGTAGGGAAATAGATGGTTAGGTACCTGGGGGATCATCAATTCGGGGTTGGGACACCAGATGGGGCTGAAGCTATCCTCCATAGCGCGAACAGGTTCCTTAACGCCTTTCACGATGATGGGGCCTTCGCCATGCTTACCGTTGACTTCTCCAATGCTTTCAACCTAGTGGATCGCACAGCTCTTCTGCGGGAGGTTGGGATTCGATGCCCATCTATATTTCCGTGGATACATTTTCTTTATGGGCAGACCGCTAGGCTTTATGTGGGTAATGACTGTATTGGGTCGTCCACGGGGGTCCAGCAGGGGGATCCTTTGGGGCCTCTATTGTTCGCCCTTGTCTTGCACCCCCTCACACAACGTATACGAGACAGTTGCACCCTCCCCTTCCACGCGTGGTATTTGGATGATGGTACTATTATGGGAAAAACATCTGAGGTAGCAAAGGCTCTGGCTATCATTCAATCTGAGGGGCCACCTTTGGGGCTCCGGCTTAATATAAAAAAAAACAGAGGTATATTGGCCGTCTTGCAATGGAGAAAAATTGGAGGCTAGTTTATTCCCGAAGGAGATTGGAAGACCAACGGGGGGCGTGAGACTCCTTGGGGGAGCTGTGAGCCGGGACCCCAGTTTCATTAGTGCTTTGGCTGCGCGGCGAGCTTCCCGGGCAGTGGACCTTATGAGTAGCCTTTCGCAACTCCGAGACCCGCAAAGTGAGCTTCTCCTGCTGCGCTCTTGCATGGGTGTCGCCAAGCTCCTTTTTGGTCTGCGAACTTGTCAACCTGTGTTTGTAAAGGAGGCGGTATCCTTATTCGATAAAGGGCTACGGGGGGCTATAGAGGACATTGTGGTGTGTGGGGGTCCGTTTTTTGGGGATTTTCAGTGGCGGGTTACTTCTCTGCCCTGTAAGATGGGGGGGCTGGGGCTTCTATCGGCAATGGATGTCTCCATTTACGGTTTTGTTGCCTCGCGAGCTCAATCGTGGGGGCTGCAAGATCACATCTTGCGCGAGAGTGGGGTTGTTGGAATGGATGGGGATTAAGACATGGCTCTGGGGGAGTTGCATAGACACCTCCCGGATTTGGATATTGGCGGTTTCGCTAACAGGGACACCGCCCCACCGAAGACCCAGAAGACTTTGGCGAGTGCTCTGTTTTGTCGTATCGCTCAGAATATTGGATCAGATTTCTGTACGACCCCTCGTCAGAACGCCGTCCTAGAATGCTTGCGGGGCCCCCATGCCCAAGATTTTCAATCGGTCATCCCCATCGAGGGCTTAGGCCAAAAGATGTCAGCCGTTGAATACCATACTATCTTAAAATATCGGCTCATGATTCCTATGTTCCCTGATGATGAGCAATGCCCGATTTGCCGGAAAGCTTGCTTAGACCAATTTGGGGAGCATGCTCTGCACTGTAAAGAACTGCCAGGTTTTAAGTATAGGCACGACTGGGTGCGGGATGTCTTGGGGGACATCCTCAAACGGGCGGGGATCTCGGTGAAGAAAGAAGCCCCCGTAAAATTTTTGACAGATCCGAGGGAAGGAAGATCCACATTGCGCCCCGCAGACGTTTTAGTTTTCGGGTGGGATGCAGGTAAACACGCTTGTGTTGATCTTACCGGGGTTTCCCCCCTTGTAGGCTTTCGGGATACAGGTTTTGTCCCTGGTCAGGCGATTGCAAAGGCGGCAGCGAAGAAAATGGACAAACATGCAAAAGCCTGCGAGGATAATCAACATTCCTTTATCCCTTTTGCCTTTGATACCTTTGGCTCGCTAGCCCCAGAAGCCATTAGATTTCTTGAACGGGTCCAACGGGTTGTTCACAGCAACATTTCGTCTCCTAGAGATCGGGGTTTCGTTTTTACTAGGTTAGGTTTCGCTATTCAAAAGGGGGTAGCGGCGCAGCTTGTTGCCCGCTTACCGCTATCTTGGTGTAATTTGTTTGACCTTATATATAATATATGTTTATAGGTTATATATTTTTAATAATTGCAATAGTCTATTGTAATGTTATAAAAATTAACAGAATGTAAAATTTTGTCGAAAATAAAGAAAATAAAAAAAATGCATGTGCCCGGGTTCGAACCCGGGTTTACTGTTCAACCGTCTTCCCCAATTTCGGTCAAATAGAAAGTCAACGGCCTAATTCTCGATCAATTCTAAGTTTATACTTAAATTAAATTTGTAGAACCATGGTATATGTAGTAACATACCGATAGAACGATTAAATCCGATCCGGTATCGACTGGATTCGAGGTTCGGCTAACTCCGGCGAACTGGTTTCCGGTAAGAGTTGCCGGTCCGAACAGAAGAGTTTTTATCGAGTGTTGGTGTAATTTGTAGGGTGTGGGAGTTTTGTGGGGTGTTCAGGGATCTAAATAACACTTCAATTTGATACGAATTCGACACGATTTAGTGGAATTAAACTTGTTTTCGGTTTGAATAATAAAACCGATTTCGAGGTAGTCAGGCACGCTTATGGGTAAATTAAACCGCGTGGGAAGTTGGTGTTGATGCAGAGATTCGGCGTGCATGGATTTCAGGCAGAGAAGTCCACTAAGTTGTGTTTTGGTTCGGTTTCCGGTGGCACAGACGCGGGACTTGCAGGTTTTGAAAATATATATTTAAAATTATTGTGTGTATATATATAATAAGATTCAAGATAATTACCGGATGAGGGCTTAGCCAGGCCGGTCACAGCCTCACTTGTTATAGCAAAGGTCCCGAGTTCGAATCCCCCCCGTGACCGGTTTTTTTTATTTTTTTTTTATTTAAATGATTCAAATTTACCCTTTAGTCCCTGAGGTTCCATTATATGCACAGATGGTCCCTGTAATAGTTAGGTTAGATAACTAACTAGGTTAGTGTTTTAAATAGGAAAACCTTATATAATATGTAACCCGGTTAGGGTATTTTTAACCAAATAAGTTTTGAAAATGGCCAATTCAGTCCCTAAAGTACATCTTTCATAAAATGACCGAATGGCCCCTTGACTTATATATATTTATTTTATTTATAAAACAAGTTTCAAAAATGACACTAAGGCCCCTAAACTTATAGTTTTCAAAAATTACATTTTTAACCCAAAACTTATAAGGTTTTAAAAATGACGTTTTAGTCCCCAGACTTTTGTACTTTCTAAAAATGACGGTTTTAGTCCTCGGACTCAAAATCAACGTTTTCAAGCAAGTTTCAAGGAATGACAATTAGGTCCCTTAACTTATATTTTCACATAATAACACATTAGGCCCTTGTAATTAGTATTGCCTTGTTTACAAGTATGAAACTCAAACAGAATTGCGAATATTCACGTGTTTAAGCCGGTAAATCATGTAAAAGTATAAGAACTAAGCATGTAACAAACAAATTGCTATTTATTGAATGATAAGTGTTACAATGCCACAAACAAATACATGTATGAAAAACCAAGATGGTTAGAGTCTCCCCTTCTTTCGAGAATTTCGTCCCGAAATTTGCTTAGGAGACTTTTTAGGAAAAAGATGCGGATACTTGGTGTTTATTTCTTTCTTATGTTCCCAAGTGAATTCTGGGCCACGTTAAGATTCCCAACGTACTTTAACAATCGGTATACGACTTCGTCTGAGCTTCTTCACTCCATGATCCATGATTTCAACAGGTTTCTCAACAAAGTGCAGGGAATCTTTGATGCGAATGTCGTCTAGTGGCACGTGGAGGTCTTTGTCGGCAAGACACTTCTTAAGATTGGAGACATGAAAAGTGGGATGAATGTTGCTGAGTTTGGGAGGCAACTCAAGCTTGTAAGCGACTTTACCAACCCTTTTGATGATCTTAAAAGGACCAATGTAACGAGGAGCTAGTTTACCTTTCTTCCCAAAACGTATGATACCCTTCCAAGGAGAAACCTTAAGAAGAACCATATCGCCAACTTGGAATTCCAAGGGTTTGCGTCGTTCATCAGCATAACTCTTCTGACGACTCCTAGCTACAGTGAGGTTGTAACGTATTTTAAAGATCTTGTCTGTCGTTTCCTGAATTAATACGGGACCAGTGATTTGAGCTCCACCAATCTCGTTCCAACAGATAGGAGAACGACACTTGCGACCATAGAGTGCTTCGAAAGGCGCCATTTTGATACTAGAGTGGTAACTGTTGTTAT
This sequence comes from Helianthus tuberosus, assembly GCA_030545235.1. NCBI lineage: Eukaryota > Viridiplantae > Streptophyta > Magnoliopsida > Asterales > Asteraceae > Helianthus > Helianthus tuberosus. Next base: position 216,468,608 of record CM060411.1, on the reverse strand, counting down.
AAGAGAACTCGATTAACGGCAGATGAGAATCCCAATTACCACCAAAGTCTAAGACACAGGCACGTAGCATATCCTCAAGTGTTTGGATGGTTCGTTCGGACTGACCATCGGTTTGAGGATGATAAGCGGTGCTAAGATTGAGTTGAGTACCCAAAGCAGACTGTAAAGTCCTCCAAAAGCGTGAAGTGAAACGACTGTCACGATCGGAAATGATGTCTAAAGGCACACCGTGACGAGCAACAATCTCATCAAGGTAAAGTTTGGAAATCTTGGCAACAGAGTAGTCCTCACGAATAGGCAAAAAGTGTGCGGACTTAGTCAAACGGTCAACAATCACCCAGATACTGTCGTGTCCTCGGGAAGTGCGTGGCAATTTGGTAATTAGATCCATGGTAATGTTCTCCCATTTCCATACGAGGATCTTGGGTTGTACCAATAAACCAGAGGGTCGTTGGTGTTCAGCTTTCACCTTCGAACACGTGAGGCACTTGGACACATAAAGGGCAATATCCTTCTTCATTCCTGGCCACCAATATAGGTTCCGAAGATCCATGTACATTTTATCAGCACCCGGATGAATAGAATATCGGGATTTGTGGGCTTCGTCCATCAAAAGAGTACGAAGGTTGTCATGATTAGGAACCCACAAACGGTTCTTGTAGTGCCGCAAGCCATTATCTTTGACCTCGAGGTTACGATCAATTGTGTGGGGTAGTTCAACAAGTAAGTTACCACTGGACACCACATCTTGCTGAGCTTGAAGGATACGGGCTTGGATATCAGAATGGATTTGGATGCTGTGGAGTTTGATACGTTCCTTACGACTTAAGGCATCTTCAACAACATTCGCTTTTCCGGGATGGTAGCGAATTTCACAATCATAGTCGTTCAGTAGCTCAACCCACCTGCGCTGGCGCATATTCAAATCCTTCTGATCGAAAATGTGCTGGAGACTTTTGTGGTCAGTAAAGATCACACATTTCGTGCCATACAGATAGTGTCTCCAGATTTTAAGAGCAAAAACCAAAGCACCCAATTCGAGATCATGGGTAGTGTAGTTCTTTTCGTGGATTTTCAGCTGACGTGAAGCGTAGGCTATAACTTTGCCCCGTTGCATAAGAACGCAGCCTAAGCCAAGTTTTGAAGCGTCGCAATATACCACAAAATCATCGTTGCCATCAGGAAGAGCTAGAATAGGAGCGTTGCAAAGCTTCTGCTTAAGAGTCTGAAAGGCTTCCTCTTGTTTAGGTCCCCACTCGAAAGGTTTACCCTTTTGAGTTAAGGATGTGAGCGGAACAGCAAGCTTTGAAAAGTTGGCAATGAATCGACGATAATAACCAGGATGACCAAGGAAAGATCGAATCTCAGTTGGGGTAGTAGGGACACTCCAATTCTTTACAGCTTCTATCTTCGCAGGATCCACATGAATCCCTTTGTCGTTTACGATGTGTCCCAAGAATTGAACTTCCTTGAGCCAGAATTCACATTTCGAGAATTTGGCATAAAGTTGTTCTCTTTTCAGGAGCTCTAGGATTAAACGAAGATGTTCCTTATGATCGGCTTTTGTCTTAGAATAGATAAAGATATCGTCAATGAAGACAATGACGAATTTATCCAAATACGGTTTGCAGACACGATTCATTAAATCCATGAAAACAGCAGGAGCATTTGTCAAACCAAAAGGCATGACTGTGAATTCATAATGACCATAACGCGTGCAGAAAGCTGTTTTCGGAATATCGTCTTCAAGAACACGTAACTGGTGATAACCAGAGCGCAAGTCGATCTTTGAGAAACAGGAAGCACCTTGTAACTGATCGAAAAGATCATTAATGCGAGGCAAGGGGTAACGATTTTTTATTCTGAGTTTGTTCAACTCACGATAATCAATGCACATGCGAAAAGAACCATCTTTCTTCTTGACAAACAAGACTGGGGCTCCCCAAGGAGAGAAACTGGGACGGATAAAACCTTTATCTGAAAGCTCTTGAAGTCGATTAGCGAGTTCTTGCATCTCAGAAGGTGCAAGACGATAAGGAGACTTGGCAATAGGATTTGCACCAGGAACAAGATCGATACGGAATTCAACTTGACGTGCAGGAGGCAAACCAGGCAGATCGTCAGGAAAAACTTCAGGAAAGTCCCGAATAACTGGAATATCTTGTAGGTTCTTGTTCTTCTCCTTCTTCTCTCCAATGTGGGCTAGAAACGCCACGTAATTCTTGCGTAAATATTTCTGAGCCTGTATCCAAGATATGAGGTTAAGACCTTTGGATGGTCTTTCCCCACAGACTTCTAGAACTTCACCAGACGGTAGAGGCACACGAACGAATTTGTCGTAACACACAACTTCAGCATGATTAGGAGACAACCAATCCATGCCCACGACAATATCAAAACATCCAAGCTTCATAGGAATAAGATTGATCGGGAAAACATGACCTAGTAGCTCGAGTTTACAACCAGCAATAACAGAATTCAACACAGAACGGGCTCCAGATGCAACAATAACTTCAAACGGTTCAGCTAACTTCATACGCGGCATAGCAAGCAAAGGTTCGAATTCTAATGAAACAAAGCTCCTATTTGCACCAGGGTCAAATAAAACAGATGCATAATGGTTGTTTACTAGAAACGTACCGTTAACCACATCATTGGCGGCACGTGCTTCGTTAACGTTGAGGTTAAATGCACGACCACGAGCAAGGGGTGCATTGTCGATCTTGGGGCATTCCTTCTTGAAATGATTCGGGTTCCCACAATTAAAACAAGTACCCAGAGGAAAACGAGGAGCGGCAGCCTGAGCTGGAGGAGGAGCAGCTTGATTAGGTGCAGGATGAGAACGGCAAGTGGCTGCTAAGTTACCTGATTTTCCACATCTTGTACACTTCTGGCAAGGATAACGGGTAAAGTGATGATAATTACAGTTGTTGCATAGAGGTGCTTTACCATCATAAGGTCGTTTTGCTGGCGGACGAATCGGGTCAACAGGAGCAGGTGTAGTGATAGCGAAATTCTGAGCTGAATTTCGCTTCTTGGCGTTCCTCGAAGACTGAGCCCTAGTGTTAACTGCCTTGGTTGAACTAGACGAACCCTTTGATGACGTTTTACTATCACCCTTACGAGTCAAGACTCCCTCCTTGACAAGACCATCAGTGAGAATAGCAGAAAGTTCGAACGCGTCACGAATCGTGGCTGGTTTGTTTCCAGTCACAATGTGTTTAATACAGCTGGGTAGTCCATCGATAAACTTCTCGATGGTGCGTTCCGGGGTTGTCAAGGCGTTGGGACAGAGAATACACAGCTCTTCAAAACGATCGATATATGCTCGGTTTTCCCCACTGTTCTATTTTAGGTGATAAAATTCATCTTCAAGCGCTCGCATTTCGTTGCGAGGATAGAACTCTCTCATCATAAGGCCCCTCAATTCTTCCCAAGTTAGGGCCATAGCATCTTCGGCACCTCGGTCCCTCATAATACCATTCCACCAGGTTAAAGCTCGTTTCTGAAAACAACTGGTTGCGAATTCTACCTTACGGGCCTCGGTACACTGACTGTGTCGAAACGTGTTCTCAATACTTTCAAACCATTGTAGGTGAGCAGTGGCACCTTCACTGCCAGAGTATTTAGCAGGGTTGCAGGAATTAAACTGCTTGAAAGTGCAGGGAGGATTGGGATTGTTGTTTTGAACAGCTTGGTTGAACTGGGCAAAGATATTAGGTAGCGTTGCAGCAATCTGCTGAGCAATAAGGGCAGCCATCTCAGCATTTGGGTCACGACGTGGAGGCATCTATAAGAAGGAAAAACATCTGACCAGAATGGGATACGTTTAAATAAAATCATTTAAAATCAATGAAGGCGAAAGAAAATACACAACAAGATGGACATCGTTTATTCCACGAATAAACAATATTAGTGACTAATCAAAGCAGTTGGGTCCTTATAACTTAATGAAGTCATGCTTTAGCCTATAAGTGGACACTCATCCCGAGAATTCCCAGGTAAGCACAACTGGTCTCGCGTCTGATGAGATTTATGCGAAGTGCTTGCCTAGACAGAAAACTCAGAATACAGGCACCCACCATTCCAGATTGCACGAGTTCGTTATTAAAGCCTAAGACTTTGACGAGAATAAAAATCAGAGGAGGTTTTGAAAAGATTTTTAAATCACCTGAGGACAGATGATGAATAAATGTATGCCCTAAAAGTTTAAAGAGGGAAAATCCATGGTGAAGAGGCTTTGGTTTTCAAAGAATAAGGAAAGGGAGAAGGATAAAGAAGCGGACATAGTATCTAGTGGATAGGTGTCCTAGGGAAGTTATAGTCTAGGTTCAGAGCATTGCTAATAACCTAATTCCCTATAACCATGGCTCTGATACCAACCTGTGACACCCTGACACGGAGGCGGAAACGTCGAGGGCATCACGAAACTTGGTAGAATGCAAATAAGCACATGGTGATTAAATTAAAGTTGAAATATAATTAAGTTGATTGATAGGATTGCATTCACATCCAAACTAGTATAAAACAAATACAACACATTGTTCACAAAAGTCTTGTTTTTATTTTAAACTAAGGCACTTGTCTTGAGCAATCCTATGTGATCCTTGCAAAAGCTAACTTCAAACATTTTCACCTGAAACATATGTTAAAAACAATTTGGGTCAACAAACGGTTGAGTGAATTCATAGGTTTTGGTTAGTTTGGTAATAAATAAATAATGTGATAATGAAATAAAATGTTTAACAATATGGCATTTGATATATCTTAGCAAAATGAGTAATACAAGTATGCTTGGTGGAACATTCAAACCTTGTAGACGTAAACACAGATCTATCATCCAAACTTCCAAATTGCAAAATGTGAACAACAACAACAAATGTGAACGGGAAGTTAGGATGGGGCGTCACACCTATAGCGCTATAATATTACCGCTGGGCTTGTACGGAGTTAATGAATGTAAGTGTTAAGCAACAAGTATCAAGCAATTGCAAGGAACAATCAAGATAGCCACAAAATGCAAATTAGTTTATATCACATTATTTCATATGTTTCATCCCGAAAATATTGTAAAGACAGAAAATGGGAACTATGAACTCACCTTGTTTGCGAATAATTTCCAAACAAGTAAACGGGTGAGGGTTTTGCGGGAACAAGATTTCCACGTCACTCTAATTGTATTTGAACATGCATGAAACACAGAAATTGGCATCAACAAATGGGTAAAATGTGCAACTGTATAAACAGGAAATTATGTCTAACGTGTTTGTATGGTTTGACTAGGACAGAAACTACGGGTTTAAACAGTCTTATTTGGGGAAACATGGGATAATTATACAGGGATTATTTAAGAAAAATGTATTTTATACAAATAATTAAGTTATACAATTAGTGGATATAGAAATAACATTTGTATAATTAAAACAGACAATAAATATATATTTAACTCAAAATCTGCAATTATATAATTAATTATCTAAATAATTAATTTAAGATAAAGATAAATAGAAATAACATTTTTAATTATTGAACATATAAATATCTGATTTAAAATAGTTATCATGGCAGAATATATATATTTTTAAAATAAACAATTATTTATAGTTTCAAAATGAAATAACATGGTAATTATCTAAACAGTTATCTAAATAATTAGTTTAAATCAGGAAAATTAAAAATAACATTTTAAATTATTAACATGCAATATTACTGATTTACAGTAATTATTAGGGCATTTGAATAATTTTTTTTATAAAATGGAATTAAAAAGGTTAAAATATCAGTATTTAGGTTTATAACTTTAATTGTTACAAATAATCTGAAAATGCCCAAAACAGTTTGAGACTCTTAATAAACTCAGAAACATGTGTATTTTGATAAGAAAATATTTTTGAGCAGAAATTATATAATTATATAATTAAAACAATTAAGTTTAATTAAGTGATTTAACTGATTTAAATTATACAAAATAATCTGTAAATATTCAAACAATAACTAAATTTATATAATCTCAGAATAATGCATATACTATTATAAAAATAATTTCGGACATAAATTATATAGTTATTTAAATTAAAATTATTAAATTAAACTATACTTTTAAGGTGTAATTACTGCTTTATTCATAAAAAAATATCAAAATTATATGAAATATCAGCAAGAATATTATTTTTATAAAGTTTACCACTTAAAATAATTATCATAAAAATTTCAGTAATTAACTCATTAAAATCGATTTATTAAAAATTTTTAAAGATTAAAATTGTTTTTAATCAAATAAAATAGTTTTATAAATAATTTGGTAGGTTATATATTTTTAATAATTGCAATAGTCTATTGTAATGTTATAAAAATTAACAGAATGTAAAATTTTGTCGAAAATAAAGAAAATAAAAAAAATGCATGTGCCCGGGTTCGAACCCGGGTTTACTGTTCAACCGTCTTCCCCAATTTCGGTCAAATAGAAAGTCAACGGCCTAATTCTCGATCAATTCTAAGTTTATACTTAAATTAAATTTGTAGAACCATGGTATATGTAGTAACATACCGATAGAACGATTAAATCCGATCCGGTATCGACTGGATTCGAGGTTCGGCTAACTCCGGCGAACTGGTTTCCGGTAAGAGTTGCAGGTCCGAACAGAAGAGTTTTTATCGAGTGTTGGTGTAATTTGAAGGGTGTGGGAGTTTGTTGGGGTGTTCAGGGATCTAAATAACACTTCAATTTGATACGAATTCGACACGATTTAGTGGAATTAAACTTGTTTTCGGTTTGAATAATAAAACCGATTTCGAGGTAGTCAGGCACGCTTATGGGTAAATTAAACCGCGTGGGAAGTTGGTGTTGATGCAGAGATTCGGCGTGCATGGATTTCAGGCAGAGAAGTCCACTAAGTTGTGTTTTGGTTCGGTTTCCGGTGGCACAGACGCGGGACTTGCAGGTTTTGAAAATATATATTTAAAATTATTGTGTGTATATATATAATAAGATTCAAGATAATTACCGGATGAGGGCTTAGCCCGGCCGGTCACAGCCTCACTTGTTATAGCAAAGGTCCCGAGTTCGAATCCCCCCGTGACAGGTTTTTTTTATTTTTTTTTATTTAAATGATTCAAATTTACCCTTTAGTCCCTGAGGTTCTATTATATACACAGATGGTCCTTGTAATAGTTAGGTTAGATAACTAACTAGGTTAGTGTTTTAAATAGGAAAACCTTATATAATATGTAACCCGGTTAGGGTATTTTTAACCAAATAAGTTTTGAAAATGGCCAATTCAGTCCCTAAAGTACATCTTTCATAAAATGACCGAATGGCCCCTTGACTTATATATATTTATTTTATTTATAAAACAAGTTTCAAAAATGACACTAAGGCCCCTAAACTTATAGTTTTCAAAAATTACATTTTTAACCCAAAACTTATAAGGTTTTAAAAATGACGTTTTAGTCCCCGGACTTTTGTACTTTCTAAAAATGACGGTTTTAGTCCTCGGACTCAAAATCAACGTTTTCAAGCAAGTTTCAAGGAATGACAATTAGGTCCCTTAACTTATATTTTCACATAATAACACATTAGGCCCTTGTAATTAGTATTGCCTTGTTTACAAGTATGAAACTCAAACAGAATTGCGAATATTCACGTGTTTGAGCCGGTAAATCATATAAAAGTATAAGAACTAAGCATGTAACAAACAAATTGCTCTTTATTGAATGATAAGTGTTACAATGCCACAAACAAATACATGTATGAAAACCAAGATGGTAACAGTTAATATCATAACCCTTTGAAAATATTAATGATACCCTCCCCGAGACGGTATTCCAATAACTACGTCGGGCAGAACCACGACAGTTATTACGGAACCCTAAATCAATCGGGCAGCGTATCTATTACGAAACTGGGGTTATAATACCTACAACGGAGCAGAACCTCTCTAATTAGGGGGGTATTATACCCGTGTATAATGCCTACACTTAAGAATTGAGAGAAAGAAATGAATTCTGAACGAATTGAAATGGACAGCCGATGCCTCCTTTATATAGTGCATGAACCTGGGTCTCTCACGGCCCGTGTAACATATGCACAAAGCTTACGCGGCCCGCGTCAAAGCTGGGTCAACGCGTAGCTGTGCTGAGTCGACAACTAGCTTAGCCGGGTGTTGCGCCACGTGGCTGCACCGGGCTGCGCCACCTTTTTAGTTTCTCGCGGCCTGCGTTAACTATCGGGGGGTCTTACGCGGCCCGCCTGAACTAATGAAATCACCGAAATCAGGTATCAACCCTCATACCGCCCGCGTAAAGTTGGGGTGGGTGATGTGCGGTAAGTGTCGTATATTTTAGGTGTATATTTTAAGCCCTTTTTAACACTTATTTTAGCCAAGTTTTAAATTTATAAAACACGATATTTCACTGACACTAAACACACATATGGGCAAGTGCACCCATCGTTGAGTGTAGTATAGTGTTGGTAAGATACCGAGGTCGTCCAAGGACACAAGAGCTTTTAGTATCGGTTTATCCTCAACGTCTAACCAAAATAAAAGTTTAGAAAAATGTTTTAAACTAAGAAAATTAAAAGCTAACTAAAATGCTGAAAATAAAAATAAAAGAAAAACAGATAGACAAGATGAATCACTTGGTTCCGACTCGTATCTAGTATAACCTTTGATTATTTCCGCACTTTTGCACATAATTAAGAGATTATCTTAGTTATTGTAGTAGGCCCCTTTTTTGAAGGTGACGTTACCCTCACCCAAGTAGTTTGAGTCAGCAGGGATACAATCCTAAAGGGGTGGATTATTGGAAGATAATGAATTAAGTTATTAATGCAGTATTGTGGTAGGCCCCGCTTTTGTCGGTGACGTTACCCTCGGCTAAGTAGTCTGAGTCAGCAGGGATACAGTCCTAAATAGCCGGGTTATAGTATTAATAGTAGTTAACTTATGAGGGGATCAAAGAGTTTGGACCCCCGCCATCCAATACCGTGAAGTATTGAAGGAGGTCCTACTAAATTTGACCCAGGTCCATTGCAGGACCTCTAAACGTTGAACAATGGCAAGACCTTTACCAAATCGTTCCCTTAACCCCCTACCAGGTAGCCAACATACCTCCATATAGACCGTGGAGATATGAATGGTGAAAATCCTTTATTTTATATAGACAGTAAAATAATGCCAAGACACCACGGACAAACGATAAAGAAAGATCACCTTCAACATAAGTAACTAGTTATTAAAGTCATTAATACAAAACCAAATAAAAAGTGCAAAAGATTAGAAATAAAAAGTATTATACTAGACACTTTGTCTTCACCAAGTGATGTAAGAGACTTAGGCAAACATGGCCTTGATTGTCAAGAACTCTTACGATCAATCTTGGATCCCGAGACGACTCACACACTCTACGATGGACAATGGATGATGGTGGTGGATGATGGTGTTGTGATGGTGGTGGGTGGTGGATGAAGTGTGAGAGAGGTGGTGTGCCAAGGGATGAGATGAAATGAATCCAAGCACTCCTATTTATAGGCTGAACAGAGAGCTGGACACGGCCCCGTGTCCGCTGGGCACGGTCCCGTGTCCGTCTGACAATCTCTCTCCTCATTAATTGTAATTCGCAATTGCAATAAATGCGCCTGCTGTACTTTCGACACGTCCCCGTGTCCGCTGAGCACGGCCCCGTGATGGGCAATAGAAGCTTCTATGGATTTGTCTTTTCTGCTGCTTCTTGGGCACGGCCCCGTGCTGGCTGAGCACGGGGCGTGTTCAGCCTTCTGTCTTCTTCTTTTTGCTTTGGAAGGTGCCGTTGAGGGGTCGGGCAGTCCACTAATGTTCCTTTTCTTATATTTATGTTGGATTTAGCTGTCTTTTTGCTTCTTTTGCGTTTTTGAGCTCATTTAATCCTGAAAATACAAAAGGAAGACAAAAACACTCTTTTTCCAATATTAGTACTTAAAAAGGGTTAGTTTTATGCCTCATTTGATGTAATTTATATGTTGCATTTTACACACATCAAATACCCCCACACTTGAACTTTTGCTTGTCCTCAAGCAAAACTCTTTAATATGTAGCTTACACTCCCAAATGGAATAGGTAGAAGAGAAGGTTTTGGGCTTGTCGTAGAGTGTCGGGATTTCCAAGATCTTTTTGGGTTTTATTTTTATTTATTTACACTCCTATTCGTAATGATTTATTTAGAACTTTTCATAAAAGAAATTACTTATTTGGGCATAACATGCCTTTTTAAAATTCTATTTATATACAAGTTCACATACCTCACGGGGAAATCACTCACACTCGGCCGAAGGTGTATTTTTAGTGAATCACTCGAGAGCGGCATGGAACTTATTCCTACCATAGGCTTGCCAAGAAATCAATCCTCCTCCTTTTTAACTTTTATACCTTTGTAGATATCAAGAGGACTTTGTGGGTTAAGGGTTAGGCTAGGGTTAAAGGTAGGTGGTTGGGTTAGTGGTTAGTAGAAAAAGGGCTAAAAGCGTAACAAGTGTCGGTTTTCGTATTTTTGCAATTTTTTTATTTTGATGAAGCTTTTATTCAAACTAAGTTATTTTTGATTAACTTGTTTGTTTATTTTCTTTTTGCTTCACCATTTTTTTTTTTGCGAAGAACCGAACTTGTTACTAAAATAAAGGGTTAAAAATGAAAAAGGTTTAGGTGGGTAAAAGGGTTTTTGTTTGGGTTATGAAACGAAAAGGTTTAGGCTCAAAGGGGCTAACTAGGGGGATTTTTGGGTAGGTGGTAAAAGAAAAAGAAAAATAATGGTGTAGAAATAAAAAGGGTTAGTCCTAATGCCTCCATCATTTACTTACTTGGGTTTAAGTCGATAAGGACCGGGAATGTATTGTCATGGCAAGTTCTAGAGTCGTAAGAACCAAGCGGCTATTCACACAAGAAACGAAAAATGAGCATTTAGTCAATAAATATGAAATTGTATGCTCAATAAAGGCTCAAAACTCACTTTTGTGGGAATGGGTTTTTATGTGATCAAGTATATATAATCAAATTTTAAATAAGTTTGTCATGCCTTTTCATAATTTTCTTATGTTGGTTCTTTTTATCACTACGCTATCGGTTGTAAATTTGTAAAAATATAACCCTTTTGAGAACTTGAATTTCCCGAGTTAAACCTAGACAAGTAAAAAAAAATGAAATTTTTGAAAAAAAAAATTGGGGTGATTAGCGGTTCCAATAGAGTTTTGTGTAAGGCTTGTATTTAGGACTTGCAGAATTCAAGGTTTTAGCATCCCCCCCACACTTAAATTACACATTGTCCTCAATGTGTCCCAAAAATAAATTTTTAGGTTGGTTAGATGTGTAAAATAATGTTTAAAAAGCAAAAATTTGTGTTACTGGGCACTGAACACGGCCCCGTGTTATCCGGGCACGGCCCCGTGTTCAAGTGCCAGTAACAAAATTAAAATAAGAGAAACAGAAGTCTGGACACGGGGGCGTGTTGGGTGAACACGGCCCGTGTCCAGTTACCTGAACTGGGCGTTTTTCTGCAGGTGGGTCAACACGGGGCTGTGTTGGGTGGGCACGGCCCGTGTTGATCCTTCTGAAATTGTCGGGTTGCCTTGTTCTTGTGCATGGGTTTATTTTTCTCGTTCCCCTTTTCATCCTTTACCACCATGAGTGTGTTTTATTCATTACAAACCATCCAAACCTTAAAACCATCATTTCATTTCATCATAGAGAGAACTTACATAATCCTAAATTAAGATAAAATTAAAAATTAACTAAATAGGTCAGCAGGTACACGAGGTTATCATAAGGAGTTCTACTATTTTAAGAAAATTTCGAGAATAGTATCCCGATATAGTAGGACTTTTAGCCGAATGATTTCTTCCCTAAACGTTGTTTAAAGCCATTCTTCGATTTCCCTAGGAAGGAAGAATGCGGCTTCATTTTCCTCCGCAGCGGGTGGTTGAGGGGGAACATTCACCGGGACTCCTTGCACCACTCTTCGCGGAGGTTCTTGGTGCATGGCGTACCATTCGGCTGGAATGATAACTTCGGGTACCACGTTCCATGCCCTTTGGGTAATTATGGGTACCAAAGGCGGGGAGGCGAGAAGGTTCAACCTCTGGTGCAAGAGGTTTACTTCATGGAGACAGCCCTCCAGCCCCACTGTAAGATGGTTGATACGGTCGACCAATGCTTCCTCCACTCCCGTCATTTCGTCAATAGCCTCCCTTAGAGCGTAAACATAGTTTACAAGAGAGTCTTCTGCTGTTGAAGATCTCCTCCCTTGTCGGTTATTTCTTGAAGATGATCCGCTTGTTCTGCTTGCCATTTTCTGTGAAGGAAACCGAAGAAAGCTAAATTTTTACAAAACAGAGCCCCGGACACGGCCCCGTGCTCGCTGAGCACGGCCCCGTGTTCATTTGTCTGCAGGATTCTATGCTAAGGAGTCTTGGAGTTTTAAATTATTCTCATGATTTTTAGCTAGTTTTCAGGCTTAGATAATTTAAAATAAAGTTACAAAACAAGAATCCTTAGCAAATAATCTTACAAACTTCACATAGAGGGTTGGAATCAAGAGATTTCCAATCTTCCATGGAGGAAATTTTGAAAAAATTTTTAAAGAGGAGGAAATGAGTAAAAGTGGAAGGGACAAGAGGGTCCTTGGGAACCTTCTTTTAGCACTTACCTAGGATGGTATGAGTGAAAATCCCAGGAATCTCTGTCTTTTGAAGTGGTAAAAAATGAGCAGGATTCAGGCTGCATTTAAAGAAAACGACAGTGCACTGGACACGGCCCCGTGTTGACTGGACACGGCCCCGTGTGCAGAGGAATTCCTGACACATTTTGTCCGTATTCTGACCAAATCAGCAGAGAATCTCTTTGATGAGCACGGGGGCGTGTTGACCTGGACACGGCCCCGTGTCTAGAGACTGTTTTATGGAGTTGTCTAGTTTTTTAAGGCACTTGTTAGTATCGGGTGGCTCCTGACTGGTTGGAACAACCCCAAAGTGCCTAAGATACCTTAATTGTCCTAGACTAAGGCGAGAACGCAAGAGGTTGTCGGTGAGGGTAATTCCTATTTTTATTCTAGGTGGACAAGTCCAACCCTTTCCCGGGCTCTTGTTAAAGAAGGTGTATGCCGAATCGCTCAGGTCTATGTATGCACCGAATGAAGTCGATGGAGAGTCCTTCACGGCACAATCGACACAGGGACGACTATCGTCCAAGTCCTTGCTAGGTACGAAGGTATTTTCGGGAGCAATGAGGTTGTCGGAATGCGGTCCCAACTTTTCTTCATGGTTATCGTCTTGGGGTGGATTAATAAAATCCTTCCTAAGCTCTTCTAACCAATTCTGAACTAGCTCTTCTAGTTGAAATAACTCGTCAAGGAGCATTTCCCCTAGAATATCTGGCTGGGCGCATTCGAGGGAGAAATAGTGCTTATTTTTACTTTCGCCCCTCTTAAGGTTGTGAGAAGTTGGTGGGTCCATGTAGTGGGGCCTATAATTTAGGAAGTAGCATTTTACTTCTTCATGTTCGCCACCACATAATGGACACCACGTACCATAAGAGTGCCGAAAGTAAAAATAATTACTATCACTCATGTTTATGTCAGAAATTACCAACCGCCGGGATCTAACGGTTCTGTTTTCAGTAACTGAAACTTGGGCACGGGGGCGTGTTGAGTGGGCACGGCCCCGTGTTCAGCTTACTGTCTGATGTAAAACAGGATTGCCAGTTCCAATGATTGAGCACGGGGGCGTGTTCAGCGGGCACGGCCCGTGCTGAGCTCTGCATAAGCTGAAAAACTAAGAAAATCCTAAAAAAAATAAAAAGAAAAATAAAAGATGATTAGGCCGTTGATTCCTAACTTTCTTAAAATCCTTGTGTCCCCGGCAACGGCGCCAAAAACTTGATGTGCGGTAAGTGTCGTATATTTTAGGTGTATATTTTAAGCCCTTTTTAACACTTATTTTAGCCAAGTTTTAAATTTATAAAACACGATATTTCACTGACACTAAACACACATATGGGCAAGTGCACCCATCGTTGAGTGTAGTATAGTGTTGGTAAGATACCGAGGTCGTCCAAGGACACAAGAGCTTTTAGTACCGGTTTATCCTCAACGTCTAACCAAAATAAAAGTTTAGAAAAATGTTTTAAACTAAGAAAATTAAAAGCTAACTAAAATGCTGAAAATAAAAATAAAAGAAAAACAGATAGACAAGATGAATCACTTGGTTCCGACTCGTATCTAGTATAACCTTTGATTATTTCCGCACTTTTGCACATAATTAAGAGATTATCTTAGTTATTGTAGTAGGCCCCTCTTTTGAAGGTGACGTTACCCTCACCCCAGTAGTTTGAGTCAGCAGGGATACAATCCTAAAGGGGTGGATTATTGGAAGATAATGAATTAAGTTATTAATGCAGTATTGTGGTAGGCCCCGCTTTTGGCGGTGACGTTACCCTCGGCTAAGTAGTCTGAGTCAGCAGGGATACAGTCCTAAATAGCCGGGTTATAGTATTAATAGTAGTTAACTTATGAGGGGATCAAAGAGTTTGGACCCCCGCCATCCAATACCGTGAAGTATTGAAGGTGGTCCTACTAAATTTGACCCAGGTCCATTGCAGGACCTCTAAACGCTGAACAATGGCAAGACATTTACCAAACCGTTCCCTTAACCCCCTACCAGGTAGCCAACATACCTCCATATAGACCGTGGAGATATGAATGGTGAAAATCCTTTATTTTATATAGACAGTAAAATAATGCCAAGACACCACGGACAAACGATAAAGAAAGATCACCTTCAACATAAGTAACTAGTTATTAAAGTCATTAATACAAAACCAAATAAAAAGTGCAAAAGATTAGAAATAAAAAGTATTATACTAGACACTTTGTCTTCACCAAGTGATGTAAGAGACTTAGGCAAACATGGCCTTGATTGTCAAGAACTCTTACGATCAATCTTGGATCCCGAGACGACTCACACACTCTACGATGGACAATGGATGATGGTGGTGGATGATGGTGTTGTGATGGTGGTTGGTGGTGGATGAAGTGTGAGAGAGGTGGTGTGCCAAGGGATGAGATGAAATGAATCCAAGCACTCCTATTTATAGGCTGAACAGAGAGCTGGACACGGCCCCATGTCCGCTGGGCACGGCCCCGTGTCCGTCTGACAATCTCTCTCCTCATTAATTGTAATTCGCAATTACAATAAATGCGCCTGCTGTACTTTCGACACGCCCCCGTGTCCGCTGAGCACGGCCCCGTGATGGGCAATAGAAGCTTCTATGGATTTGTCTTTTCTGCTGCTTCTTGGGCACGGCCCCGTGCTGGCTGAGCACGGGGCGTGTTCAGCCTTCTGTCTTCTCCTTTTTGCTTTGGAAGGTGCCGTTGAGGGGTCGGGCAGTCCACTAATGTTCCTTTTCTTATATTTATGTTGGATTTAGCTGTCTTTTTGCTTCTTTTGCGTTTTTGAGCTCATTTAATCCTGAAAATACAAAAGGAAGACAAAAACACTCTTTTTCCAATATTAGTACTTAAAAATGGTTAGTTTTATGCCTCATTTGATGTAATTTATATGTTGCATTTTACACACATCAGTGGGTCCTACGCGGCCCGCCTCAACTTAATATTTCTTGTTTTTAATTATTTTTAATACTATATGGTATTTCGGGCTCGGCTTTCACGTACGGGGTGTATTTAAAAACATATAGGGGTATTCTAAATATATTAGGGGTGTCAGAAATATTTTGGAGGGTTGATATATCTTGGTACAACTCCTGGATTATTTAATAAAATATATATTGCATTTATATTAAGTATAGTAACCCAATTCTACTTTATCCCTACGTCACGAGACAGAACCCCAACGAACTTAGGCAGAGCTTTAACAAACGTTACGGGGCCCTACGTCACTTGGACAAGGTATCAGTGGCTAGAGGTTACAACACTTAAAATGGGGTAGAGTTTTGTAGTAATATTTAGGGGTGAATTACTTACATAAAATGGGTGAATAAGGAGACAGAATTTTGGCGAGAGAGAAAGAAAAAGAAAACAGCAAAGGTTGATGTTGAATGGTGTAGCTTATTTATACTACACATTTTCTTTCCTTGGTGTACACGGTTTCGTCCACGTACGTGGACATATGTGATGGTTTGTTTTATTATTATTATATATACGTTTATCTTTTAATTATTATTATTACTTTGAAGTTCACGTAAAACAAACATTCATAATTGAATGTTTTCACTTTATATATAAATATATATATATATTATAATTAATTTAACTGCTTCATTCTTTTGACACTTATAACTTCTAAAATATGACGTTTTATAAAATAATAAATATACCATTAGAACGAGAATATTTTTGTATACATTTGGGTCTAAGTTTCATTAAAAACGGAGTAGGTTCAAATATAAAGTATTTTTATAATTTAATTATTAAACGGTTCCTACGTTTGTCAAAACACCTTATATTTTTATTGGTCAACTTACCCATGATGCATCCTTTTAATAACATAAGTTTTTATATAATTTATATAATTAAAATTTTGGGAATGTTACATCCTCCCCACCTTTTTTAAATCTCGTCCTCGAGATTCACTGAAATATGGATGAATATTTTTAGTTAGTTTAGTTTCTAGGTATATTCTGGTCTTTATTTCACTTTACTTTGACCAGACCTATTCTCTATGAGATTCTTATTCTTGACTGAAATATGTTTTGTATTTTAACACCTCTTTTAGTTACAGGTTTCCTAATGCGTTTAATAATCGCAAAAGAAATTCTTATACTTTTGATGGCGTTCCAACTTATAGGGTTCCTTCCGTTTATCTTGTCGTACGAATTTCGAGACGGATGATCAAACGAAATAGTGTTTGATATCGGAATTATAGAAGTATACGGGAGATTCCTAATAAATAAGTCTAAAATTATCATTGACCTACTTGTTCGTGATTTATTCCTAATTTTCAATCAATATGATATTTGGATTTCCTCATAGACATACATATCTATTTAATATTTCATATACTGTAGTATGCACATTATCCATAATGTAAATGTATTTAACAGATTCACAAGTCAGACATCAGGTCATGGTACTATTTAGGGAATTCCATTATTATAACACATATCCCATCTCACCCGGTCTCGCCGGAGAGGTAACCCCCATCTCACCCGGACAAGCCGGAGAGGTAATTATCATGGTATTTCCCATAAATAGACTTCTCTCAAATTAGGATTTTGAAAGTACATCGTTTATTATAGTTTGCATCAAGAAACAAGGAAATCAATATTCTCATGATGGATCATATTCTAGAACCGAGTAGTACTAATAAACAAGAAATAACAGTGGCCAGTTGTTATCGCTTATTTATCATACAGGCACCGTTCTAGTCATCATCCTCACGGGATACCAATAACCATCACACTTTATCTATGCAAGTAATTGGCTTATCTCAAAGCTTTATACTAAGGCATTCTTCTTAGATTCAAGTCTAAATACTGTCCTGGTTGTCACTAGTGAATATCAATATCCCAACTCTTTCATTTAAGCATAGATATTATTATGGTTGTGGTTTTCTTTTGGTTGGAGAATGGAGTTTCAAATATATCATTGTCTCTATTGACACTATAGCTAGGTTCGATGTAATGAGTATACTTACGGCTAACTCTATTTATGCATATAAAATCTTAGATCCTGTTACAAGGAATATTTCATTGAGACAAATGGCATTTTAAAACATAGTAGGTTTCATGGTTTATTCTTATAATAACTTCATATTTTCATATGAATTACCAATGACATTTTCTCTTATGTTTATCTTACAAAAGATATTATATTGGGTATACCATCAAGAAATTTTATTGGGTATATGCATATATGTGTATAAAATTTCAAATCTTTAGTTAATATTAAACTTACGTAATATTTACACACATATATATAATACTAAATTATTTTATAAAAATAATACTATACATCCGATGGTACCCATCATCAAGCTTATTTCCATGACTTTATTTTATCTTTTGATAAAAGTAGTATATTGAAATAAACTTTTTGTTAAATTTATTGAACACAATATTTTGGAGTTTTAAGGATGGATCAATAAAAAATTTAAAGAAATGAATTACTCAAAATATGAACTTTCTGGACTCATGTGAATAAATTTATTTTTAACTAGTGGGTTGAACCATAAAGTATCAAAACTTAACTATCAATTTATTGTATATTATATTATTTATTCAAAGAAGTACTTATGGTAAGTAATACAGAGTTTGACGTTTCTAAAATTGATTCTAAGTATATTTGAGTAATATACATGTATTAGAATATGTATATATATCCCATACAATAGTAATAGTAATTTTATTTAAAGATTTACAATATTAAAATTGTAATATGATTTTTAAATGAAGTTATATAAAAGAAAACTGTATTAAATACACAAGTGGGTCAATCATATTTATGTGGGGTATCTTATTTTAAATTTTAGTTTTGAAAATGAAACAAAACTAGAATTTTCAGGAAAATTTTAATGTGACAGGTAAAATAAATAAATAAGTAAATAAATAGAATACTTAAATTATTGATTTAAGTGGAGTAGGAAAAGGGATTTTCATTTTGTAACATCTTTTACTTTTAAAATTATTTATTCTCTTTTATATATACCGATTGTATAAACCATTAGATCCATCTTTTCTTTTCTTTTATAATACACCATAAAGATATATAAAAAAATTCATTACATAGCTATCCTATAGATATATAACTTTTGGGTATTTATAGATATAGGTCGCAATCAAACTTATGAGTTATTTAAAATCTTATATGGTGTTTTTAAATAAATATATACTCTAGTAATCATGTAGAACATATTTTCTTGATTTAATCATATTCCATTATCCATGAATATTTATTGAGTATCCTAAAATACGGGCTTTATCTGTGAATGTTATAATATATTAATCATTACATAAATATATAAAGTTACATATTTATCCAAGTTATTAGTAAATGACTCATAAAACATATTTGCATGATGCTTTGGTGTATGTAGTTATTTGAAAAATACATGATTGTAAGAACTTGTTATGATCTTCTTTTCTTCACAACTTATAATTAAAATATATCTCCTTATATCAAAATAATCTATCTACATCTTATCCCTTTATATAACAAAAATTTATGAACATCAAATTTTCATAACTAATCATTTTTATGGCATCGTTAAACATAGTCTATTCAACATATATATATATATATATATATATATATATATTATACACATATATATTTTATTTAAATGTATTATAGTGTATATACATTTAAATAGAATTGTATTATTTAACTATTATACATTAGCCAGCTGACTCGAATATTTTTCTTTATAATTTAGGATACACAATCCTATAACTAATATGGCTGGTTAATCTTAAAATCTTATATTAATTATTTTCCAGGCATAAGACCTATCTTGGATATACCTTAATATTAAAGATTTGTAGAAATGTTTTCAACGTTTAGTTAGGCCTTTCTACATAGTCCAACCAACCCAAATCTCTTAAAAACTTTAAATGATTTTATTAAATCATGAATACCCATCATATTCATTTAACCATATATTTTATTACTAAGTATTTCAATAGAAACTTTTACAAGTAATCCCAACATCAATTATTTAATAAAACTATGAAAGTATGAAGTCTTATGGTCAACTAGTTATAAACCAGAAATGATAAAATAGAGTGAGAAATTGGTACACCTGGGTTTCAAATCTTGCTTTGGCTAGATCCACTAAAGCAATCTTTTAAAAATTTTATTACTTCTTAAAATCCTTTCGGTTAATTTAATAGCTTCGGTTTTAAATATAAATTATTTTGAAACAATATTATTAAAATCACAAAGTTTTAAAGCTTTATACCATATATTTCAATATGTATTTTAAACCAAAGTAAATAATTGGTTCCAAAAAGAGAGTCATAAATATGACTGCTTTGTTAATAACCAACTTAGTTTGATGTATATTATGATATTATTTGAGTGGGTGGCATTAATTATCACAGACAAATTTTTAGTACAAATATTTGGGTACAATCATAAAAATAGATTGATTAAAAACGGCGAGCATTGCAACTTATATATATATATATATATATATATGTATTTATTACAAACTACAACTGGAATTCAAAATATACTAGTGATTATGCATCCATAACTTATTTTAGTCTATCTAAGTTATAGGAGTATTATGCTCAACATGCTTTTATGTAAGGTTTATTCCATCTCCTGTTTCTACTAAGTTGTTATCTAATGGGCAAAGTTCCTTTAAAGTTTCTAGCTCATAGGTGGCATGGGTGCTGGTACTGGTTTGGCCGTTCGACTATTTAATATAAGTTAGCATTTACTGCTGTAGTGGCTAACATATGGAGATTTACCCATTGTTCATCTAATTCACCTTCCCATGGTAGGTTATTGCCTGTTTCCTGAGTTTGTGCATTTATTTCCTGATTGATTATCGCTCCCTTTGGTTGTGACTTCTTTATTTTCTCTCGACTTTTGCTGATAATCCAACTTCTTTTCTAAGTGGTAAATGGTTTCTTAGACTGTGCCTTACGAACAAATATTCCTTCTTCAGTATCTGCTGAATATCCTAAGGGGTTTGGTTGAAATGAGGTTCCCTTATCTTTTGGTGAACTATCTAGTTGACGATAGATATCCGAAATTCTTTGCTTACCCATACTGTAGACTAACAAATTGTCAAATAACAAAAAACACATAATCACATAAGTTATTTCCAAACACAGAATTTAAAATTTAAGTGTCAGCAGAACACTTCTTTGGCTTGAACCAGTGGCTAAGCTCTGATACCACCTTCTGTCACAACCCCCGCCCCCTTATCTGTCCCGGGAACGGGCGGCCGCGAACTCAGTGGCGGTGGAATCAATATTTATTAATTTGGCAGCGAAAATTTCATCAGGACCGTAGTTAGGAAATATTTTATCAGAGTAAAACCACCTTATTTGATATTAATAATCACATGGGTAAAACCCCAGTTTCTTATTACAACATAGGGTTAAACCCTCTTTTATTGAGTTTAAAACATCGTATTTTAGATAACTTTTATAGCCACAGTTTTACAAGCCGTCCGTGCTCTCAAGCTGGCTTTTTACTACTTGGCTTTCACATTGTGTTACCTGAAACCCGTGTTTAAAAACATTTGTCAGTGGGAAATACTGGTGAGTGAATCCCAGTTTAATCAAGAAACATTTTATCAATTAAAACAGTATTGAGAGCGATCACATTGTTTATTTCTACACAATTACCCATTCAGTACTATCAATCCTGACTTGCGGGTCATATTACACATTGGCTAACTCGTTGTCCAATGGTAACGTACTGTCATCCCAGACTTATTACTACTACTCGCAGTAATAAATTTTGTATACAAAACCCCAACATACCGACAGTAATTAAAGAACTACAAAGTCTCAATCACCGCTTAATCACATTGTAAAACATTTAAGGTTTTGTAAAATATTACAAAAAGGTTAACAAAAAGAGGATAAACTCACATTGCTATCTTAGACTTCGCGTAAGGGTTTCCTGGGAATAATCTATAATTTACACAAATGTACATAGGTTAGTATCATAACCCTTTGAAAATATTAATGATACCCTCCCCGAGACGGTATTCCAATAACTACGTCGGGCAGAACCACGACAGTTATTACAGAACCCTAAATCAATCGGGCAGCATATCTATTACGAAACTGGGGTTATAATACTTACAACGGAGCAGAACCTCGCTAATTAGGGGGTATTATACCCGTGTATAATGCCTACACTTTAGAATTGAGAGAAAGAAATGAATTCTGAACGAATTGAAATGGACAGCCGATGCCTCCTTTATATAGTGCATGAACCTGGGTGTCTCGCGGCCCGCGTAACATAAGCACAAAGCTTACGCGGCCCTCGTCAAAGCTGGGTCAACGCGTAGCTGTGCTGAGTCGACAACTAGCTTAGCCGTGTGTTGGGCCACGTGGCCGCACCGGGCTGCGCCACCTTTTTAGTTTCTCTCGGCCCGCGTTAACTATCGGGGGGTCTTACGCGGCCCGCCTGAACTAAAGAAATCAACGAAATCAGGTTTCAACCCTCATACCGCCCGCGTAAAGTTGGGGTGGGTCCTACGCGGCCCGCCTCAACTTAATATTTCTTGTTTTTAATTATTTTTAATACTATATGGTATTTCGGGCTCGGCTTTCACGTACGGGGTGTATTTAAAAACATATAGGGGTATTCTAAATATATTAGGGGTGTCAGAAATATTTTGAAGGGTTGATATATCTTGGTACAACTCCTGGATTATTTAATAAAATATATATTGCATTTATATTAAGTATAGTAACCCAATTCTACTTTATCCCTACGTCACAAGACAGAACCCCAACGAATTTAGGCAGAGCCTTGACATACGTTACGGGGCCCTACGTCACTTGGACAAGGTATCAGTGGCCAGGGGTTACAACACTTAAAATAGGGTAGGGTTTTGTAGTAATATTTAGGGGTGAATTACTTACATAAAATGGGTGAATAAGGAGACAGAATTGTGGCGAGAGAGAAAGAAAAAGAAAACAGCAAAGGTTGATGTTGAATGGTGTAGCTTATTTATACTACACATTTTCTTTCCTTGGTGTACATGGTTTCGTCCACATACGTGGACATATGTGATTTTTGTTCTATTATTATTATATATACGTTTATCTTTTGATTATTATTATTATT
Organism: Helianthus tuberosus; assembly: GCA_030545235.1. Classification (NCBI taxonomy): domain Eukaryota; kingdom Viridiplantae; phylum Streptophyta; class Magnoliopsida; order Asterales; family Asteraceae; genus Helianthus; species Helianthus tuberosus. The sequence continues at coordinate 216,445,808 of CM060411.1, read as the reverse complement.
ACTTTGAAGTTCACGTAAAACAAACATTCATAATTGAATGTTTTCACTTTATATATAAATATATATATATATATATATATATATATATATATATATATATATATATATATATATATATATATATTATAATTAATTTAACTGCTTCATTCTTTTGACACTTATAACTTCTAAAGTATGACGTTTTATAAAATAATAAATATACCATTAGAACGAGAATATTTTTGTCTACATTTGGGTCTAAGTTTCATTAAAAATGGAGTAGGTTCAAATATAAAGTATTTTTATAATTTAATTATTAAACGGTTCCTACGTTTGTCAAAACACCTTATATTTTTATTGGTCAACTTACCCATGATGCATCCTTTTAATAACATAAGTTTTTATATAATTTATATAAATAAAAATTTTGAGAATGTTACAGGAAGCATGAGGATATGACGGGTATTTCTAAAGATATTATTACTCATAAGCTTGGCATTGACAGTTCATTCAAACCGATACATCAGAAGAGGAGAAAGTTTGCACATGAGAGGAATGCCATCATCCAAGAGGAGGTAGATAACCTGATCAGAGTAGGTATGATTAGAGATGTTAAGTATCCAAGATGGTTAGCCAATGTGGTTGTTGTTCAAAAGAAGAATGGAAAGTGGAGGGTATGTGTCGATTTCACTGATTTAAACAAGGCATGTCCCAAGGATCCTTTCCCATTACCCCACATTGACTCCATGGTGGATGCTACCGCGGGTCATGAGTTGTTGATTTTCATAGATGATTCATCTGGATTCCAACAAATTCAGATGGAACCATCTGATCAAGAGGATACAGCCTTTATGACCCCTACTGGTATCTATTGTTATATTGCTATGCCATTTGGACTAAGAAATGAAGGTGCTACCTACCAAAGGATAGTCAATATGATGTTTAAAGAACAAACTGGACACACAATGGAAGTCTATATTGATGACATGATGGTTAAGTCCAAGAGAGCTAAGGATCACCTTAGAGATTTGGAGGAAGCATTTGATATCCTTGATAAATTCAACATGAAATTGAATCCTTCCAAATGTCACTTTGGTGTAAAAGCTGGCAAGTTCCTAGGCTATATGGTGCCAAAAAGAGGGATAGAGGCAGGTCCAAAATAAATCAAGGCGATTGTGAATATTAAGTCTCCTGCCAATGCCAAGGATGTGCAAAGATTGACAGGAAGGATCGCAGCCTTGAACAGGTTCATCTCAAAGTCATCAGAGAAATGCAAGGAATTCTATGATATCCTGAGAAAGAACAAGAAATTTGAATGGACTGAAAAGCATGAGAATGCTCTCAAGGCCCTTAAGGATTACCTATCCTCAGCTCCAGCCTTAATGAAACCAGAAAAGGGGATATATTATCCTTATATTTGCCAGTTTCTTCTAAGGCAGTAAGTGCAGTCCTGGTTAAGGATCATGAAGGTACTCAGCATCCTGTGTATTATGTAAGTAAAAGTTTGCTTGATGCTGAATCCAGGTATTCTCATTTAGAAAAAAACTTATCCTTGCTTTAATCATGGCATCTACTAAATTATGCCATTATTTTGAAACTCATGCTATTATTCTCAAGACTAACTTTCCTATTAAGAATGTCCTCAGAAAACCTGAAATGTCTGGAAGGATGGAAAAGTGGGTAGTCAAACTTAGTGCTTATGATATCAGATACGAGCCAAGAACTGCCATCAAATCCCAAGCCTTAGCTGACTTTATGGCTGATTTCAGTAGTGATCTACAAAGGGAAGCTGAATTGGAAGTTCAACAGCTTGAAGAGACTAAGGATCCTTGGATACTCTTCACAGATGGGGCTTCAAATATCAAAGGAACTGGACTAGGCATACTACTAAAATCGCCACGCGGGGACATAATACCCCACTCAATTGCTTGTGAGTTTCAAACTACTAATAATGAGGCTGAGTATGAAGCCTTAATAGCTGGTTTGCAAATTGCAAGCACATGAGGATCAGGTATCTTGAGGTACATGTAGATTCATTGTTAATCACTAATCACTTTAATGGTTCTTATGCTGTTAAAGGTGAAAGACTAATCAAATATCTAGAGATAGTCAAGAAATTGGCAGAATCTTTTGCTTCTTTTAGTTTGACACAGGTACCCAGGGAAGAAAATGCAGAAGCTGATGCTTTAGCCAACCTTGGATCATCATTGAAGATTCCGGAGGATATTAGGATACCAATTATCCATATCTTAACTCCTGCTATTGAGGATCATACAGCTATGGAAATAGTGGAGGATTCTGCATTCATACCTAGTAATAGTGCACAGTCACATTCAGGATCCTGGATCCTTCCAATCCTGAGATATATACAACATGGAGAGATCCCTACTGGAGAAAATCCTAGAGCTTTCAAAGTCAAGGTATCTCAATTTGCAATACTAAATAACATGTTATATAAACGATCTCTTGCAGGTCCATATCTAAGGTGCATCGAAGATCCAGAAATCCAAGAAGTTCTGAAGGATTTTCATGAAGGAGATTGTGGAAACCACACTGGGGTAGATCACTGTTCTCAAGGATCCTTAGAACAGGATACTATTGGCCTACTATGAAGAAGGATGCTGTGGATTATGCAAAGAAGTGTGATGCTTGTCAAAGACATAACAATATCCTTCATCAACTAGCGGAGCTCCTGCATCCTATATCATCTTCTTGGCCATTTATGAGATGGGGAATGGATATAGTTGGCAAACTTCCCAAAGCACCAGGAGGAAAAGTGTTTAGGCTTGCTATGACTGGTTACTTTTCCAAATGGATAGAAGCTGAAGCCTTTGCACAAGTCAGAGGAAAGGAAGTGATATCCTTTATTAAAAGAAACATCATTACTAGATTTGGCATACCTTCTGAAATTGTTTGTGATAATGGATCCCAATTTATTGGGAACAGAACTATTAACTTTTGTGACAACTGGGGGATTAAAATGATAACCTCAACACCAGTCCACCCATAAGCTAATGGTCAAGTAGAATCATCTAATAAGATCATCATCAACAAATTGAAGAAGAAGCTTGGATCTAAGAAGGGAAAATGGGCAGAAGAGCTACCTTATGTGTTATGGGCTGATAGAACAACTCCCAAGAATGCTACTGGCCAGACTCCCTTTTCTTTAGTGTTTGGAGCTGAATCTGTGATCCCTACAGAAATGGTAGTTCCTACTGCAAGAACAAGCATCCGTGATCCTGAAGGAAATGCTGAAAACTTGGTTCAAGATTTGGATACCATAGAAGATCTCAGGGATTTTGCAAGGATAAGATTGGCTAGTTGTCAACAAAGGATAGCTGGATCTTATAACAAGAATGTCAGCATCAGAATGTTTCAAGTTGGTGACATGGTGTTGAGGAAAGCATTCCAAAATACCACAAATCCTGCTGATGGCAAGTTAGCACCAAAGTGGGAAGGCCCCTATCTTATTGAAGCTGAGGCAGGAAAGGGGGCATACCGTTTATTAACAATGGAAGGTGATTTATTACCAAGAGCTTGGAATGCTGTCCATCTAAAGAGATACTTCATGTAAGAAGGATCCAGGATCCTTGGTCGTCTTCATATCTGGTACACATAAAAGATCATTAGAGGATATATGATCCTCATTCCGGTAATGATTTGATTTTTCTTTATCTCATCCTTTAATTTATTTGATTACAAGGGGAAGGATCCAGGATCCTTCATCCTTTTTCACTAAGTTATGAGTTTTGCAGAAGTTAGTGCATCTTTAACAAAGGATCAAGTATCCACTGAAGTCTCCTAAGTCTTTGGGTTTATTCCCAGTTCCCCAGTTTAAGGTATCTACTACCTTCTACGAATTAGGTTCTTACACCTTCGCCAGTTGCGCACGATTATCCTAGTGCAGTTAAAGGCAATGGGACCAGCACTCGCTTTAGGGGCTGACAATTTCATTGTACTGGCTGTATTTAGGATCCTAAGTATAATGGTAGACGTACCATACATCCGTTCCTAAGGTTTCTAACGTTTTCACGTTAGCTAAGGTTTTGGCATCTTCATGTCACTAAGTTTGGATAGTCACCAGTATGGGCCATACTCCAGTTTACACAAGATCCTTTGAGCTTGTCCCAGTTTTTTGGCTCGTCCCCAGTTTTTGGGCTTGTCCCCAGTTTTTGGGCTTGTCCCCAGTTTATTGGGCTTGTCCCCAGATTGTTGGGCTTGTCCTCAGATGCTAACTCTTTCTTTTACAGTTGGCCTAGTCCCAAGTTATGTCTCATTTCAAGTTTCCAAAGCTAAACAGTTAAGGATCCTGGATCCTAACTTTCTACAAGGGTTTGTCTTTTGATTGTCACAATTGTAAGTGTTAAGGATATATGATCCTAACTTGGATTCTCTGGTATGATCCTTATTGACTTTAACTTTATTCTTGGTTTATCAGTGTTACCCTTATTCTTTGACAACAGTATATATGATCCTAAAATTGTCTTATTTTTCAAACTTTTTGATTAAAGGATATTTGATCCTCGATCATATCCTAAACTTTTTTGACATTAACTGATTTTTATACTTTCATCAATAACTTGTAAATTCTTAAATTGTACAATAACAATTGACAAGTAAATGTATGCAAAATAAACAACACCAAGATAACCAAAAGTTAAAAGTTTTATTTATTTATCAAAGTTAACCCTTTAAAAGGTTGTCAAAATTGCCTACCCAAACATCTACCAGCAATACGTGGCCCGTCCGTTTGGGTAGGCAAAGGGTGTCCATATTCATAAGGTTCGTTGAGTGTAGGAAATCAAAAGATGAGGGGCATCAAAGGCTTCATCCTCCACAAACAGAAGGATCCATCCACCTTTGCTACCCCCCTATTGTCCCAAGGATCAGTGATTCTTAAACCCTAAAACTATTGTTCAAAGTTATTACAGACCATTGTTCAAAACATCACCAAAAAACTACCAAACCATAAAAAATTGGCACTTGCCACGTCTAGAATTTTCCGTCATCGCCCATTTGTGCAGCCTAAACCTTCGCTGCATCCTCCACCTTCTTCTCACCACCTTGACCACTGCCTCCAGCCGCTGCATCTTCAGGATCCTTAACTCCACCGCTACTGGCTTCTAGTTCCAGCACCTCTTCAGGCTCCTCATCATCCACAAGTTCAGCCAGCCTCTTGGTCCATCCTTCCAGATCGCACTCAGACCTATCAAAGGCAGGATCAGCAGCCTCCTTAGCCATCTGGAGTTTGATCTTCAGCATCACGACAGCAGCAGAGTGTTTGGCCCCTTCCATGACCTCAATCCTCTCCCTTTGGGCTGTCATTTCAGCAACAAGAAGCTCCTTCCGCGGTGCCTTCTGCTCGTTCTCCTGCTGGGAGATCTTTTTATCCTTGGCAATTGTAATGGCCTGGAGATCAAGGCACTTTTGTTCAGCTTCAGCCACATGTTGGTCAATGAGGATCTAGACTTCAGCGAATTTCTGCAATAGAAGATTTGAGTATTCAGGATCCTATATCCTCAAGAGAAAAGCGAATTATAGGATATAAAATCCTTACCTCGGAGACATATTCTTGAACCTGGTGTTCCATCAGAGGCAGGCCTTCAGCGGGTTCAGCAGTCTTCTTCCTTTTAGTTCTTTTACCCCTGGTGCTGACTCCTTTGGTCTCAGGGATGCTTTGGCTTGTAGCCAGCTCCTTCTTGATCGACCTAGGGGAAACATATTCCTGGATGTCACCCACACTGAACCTTGAAGCAGACTTGGAAGATTTGGCAGCGCTTACAAATATAGTCAACAAATAAGTATTCATATCTTATATTCATTTAAACATTTATTTACATAAAAATATGGATACTTACTTGACATTGTGTAGGAACCGGAGGAGATTTCTTAAGAATCCTTTGCTTTGACTTGAAATGCTCTTATAGCAGGATCAAGCTTCCAGAAAGCAGCAATCCTCTCTCTTGTGATAGGTGATTCTTAGATGTGAGATAATGAGATAGCTGCACAACAAAAACAAAAAGAAGGATGTTGGGATTGAACCCTACCAGAGGGACAGATAATTAAAGCCAAAACTGGATCAGAGCAGTGGATCCAGAATAAGCAGATGTTACATACAAGTCTCTCCCCTTGAAAGTGGTTTCAACATCTGCTGACCTCCTATCTACTGATCGTACAAGCTACTGACCGTCAAACTGCTGCTCAAGTAAAGACCTGATGAAAGACTAAAGCTCTGCTGATTCAATCTGCTGCCTTGAGTCAAGCACTGCTGATCCGGACAAGTACTGCTGGGTTCACAGCAGTGGAAGGTTGCAGCAGCTGTTTTATAGTCTGTTTGTAATAAAATGTAATAGCAGTAGTTTAGCATAGCAGATGTTTGTATAGATCAGAGGTTAGAGTTTGTTAGGAGGTTAGATGTCACTTTCATGGTGACGTCAGCTTAGATGCTCAGTGGTTTGCTAGTGCCTATAAATAGAACAGTACTCTGTACTGTTCTATTAGCTCTTTGCAACACTGTCTTCTCTGCACGAACAAACACTGAGCTCTGGCTGAGGGGGAGTTTGTATTCAATCATTTGCATTGTAATCGTAATTGAAATAAATTCTTTCCTTCGGTTCTTTGTGAAAAAATGTTTGATCAAAGCAACACTCTCGTTTGATTGTATGCAAAGTTTGTTTCCATCTTAATTCCGCTGCACACTCATCCGTTTCCATCTTAATTTCAAACGTAAAATACAATCAAAATCAAACTCAGATCCAACAATTGGTATCAGAGCTAGAACAGTCAAATTTGATTTAACAATCATTTTGACGTAAATAGTTCAGCTCATAACAGTTGATACTGATAGTTTGTTTGTTTGTGTTGAAAAACAGAGCAAGGTTTAATCACCATCAAAGTTGATTAATCAGTGTTTGTAAAACAACCAGGATGACGTCACAATCTCAAGATGATAAGAATAACATTGGCTCGCTTTTTAAACCACCTATGCTTAAACGAAATGAATACAACATCTGGGAGCGGAGGATGAGTCACATCCTCGCTCAACAGAACACTGGATGTTGGAGGTCTGTTGTTTTTGGTCCCCATGTTCCTATGGTGCCAAGCGCTGAAGATGCTAAGAAGTTCGTTCCTAAACCAACTGAAAACTATACTGAAACTGATTTCCAAAAGTTCGAACTCGATGCTAAAGCATTTAGCATCATAGCATCTGCACTACCCAATGAGATTTACGCTGGACTGTTACACTGTAACAGTGCCAAAGAGCTTTGGGATGCGCTGAAGGAACAGTTTGGGGGAACCGAAGAAGTCATTGAAAACAATAGGGAAATACTGAACCAGCAGTATGAAACATTTTGTCACATCAAGGGTGAATCACTGACTCAACAATTTGAGCAGTTCAGTTGTCTCGTCAGTGAACTAAGGCTTGTTAAAGTAACTTTTCCAAATACAACTCAAAATAGCAGGTTCCTTAGGTCACTACCAGAAAAATGGGACACCATAGCTTTTGTCACGAGAAACTCTGCTGAGTTCAAAGATCTGACCCTGACCCAACTACATGGTCGACTCCTGACATATGAAAGGGAGTTAAACCAGAAAAAGAAGTTGTAAGAGTTTGGTAAAGTTGCTGATGATTATTCATTCGGTAGCACATCTCTGTTTGGTCAGGAAGAATCCGGAAGCAGTGGTAAGGATCAGGGTTATGATCACTTCATTGATATAACTGCTGGTGCAAATTTTAACAACCCTGATCCTCACTCTGCAAACTATGCATTTACAGCTAATGAAAACCAGATGTCAGATAATTTGTGTTTTGAACTCAATGATTTGCAACATTTTGATCCCACTGACTTAAAAGAGATGGAGATTCTGCACCAATTGGCTTTGCTCAGTGTTAGAACTAGCAAATTCTATAAAAGAACAGGAAGAAAATTCCCAGGCTTACATGGGAATTTAAGGGTGGGGTTGGATAAATCGAAAATTAAGTGTTACAAGTGTAATAGGCTAGGGCACTTTGCTAGGGAATGCAGAAGTCAAAACACTGGACCAATAGTCACTCATCCCAGCTCAAACCCTAGACCACAAAATCAAAACACTGTGCACTATACCCAATATACCCCTGCAGCTCATGTTAACACTGCTCACTATGCTGCTACCCCTGTGCCTGTGCATTATGTCCAAACCACTGTTCCACAAATTCAGTATGTTCAAACCCCTGTCCCTCAGGCACAAGTGCAACCTGTTGCACCTCAAACAACTGCTCCAGCAGTAGTACAACCAGAACAACAAAAGCTTTTTCACTCAAGGCTTTGTTGACTGGAGCAGTATGCCTAATGAGCTTAGTGATGAAAATTTTGCACTCTATGCTTTTAATGAACCTTCTAATGATGAATTTTGTTTGATGGCATTAGAGTCAATACCAGAGGGGGTAGAAACTGAAGGTGAACAACTAAGTGATGAAACAGTGGATGAGGTGACTGAAGCAGTGCTTACTACTGTGGCTGGTGAACTACTGCTGGGAGAAAGTTCAGGAACCCTGATTGAACCAATGACAGACCCATGGTCCGAAGAGGATAAAGAAGAAGAGAAAGATGAGAAAGCAGGTGAGAAAACAGAAGGAGCTGATGATGAAGAAAATCATCAATGTGATTGTGCAATGATGGCTGCTGCCAAGGTATCTTCTCAAGTTCTTGAAAAACTGTGTTCTGACAATTGCATTATTGCTTTTGCTAACATCAAAGAGGTAAATGAAAACCTTCGGGATAAAATCTTAACTGATGAAGTCAAATTTGAAAGGTCTGTAAAAGAACTTAAAACCAAATTGGCTGAAAAAGTGAAAGAGATCAGCAGTCTGAAAGAAGAGCAGAGTATAACCAAAACTCAACTCCAAACTATGGTAGAAAAATACCAAGTTTGCAAAAAGGAGTTGGAGTCTACCCAGATCACCTGTGAAAAATGGGTGGAATCATGCAAAGGGTATGAGGTTATGCTTAAAAAACAGATTAAAAGCAATGTAAAATTTGGTGTTGGTTATAGAAAACATGATGATGAAAACACTGCTTTTGAAAAATCTGTTCAAACCACTGATGTAACCACTGAGTACATTCCAACAAACAAGAAGGGCTAATAAGTGAAAATCACTGACAAACTTGGTAACAAAATCACACTTGACAGACCAATGGGATCCTCTACTTTTGAGGAGATTGAAAAATATCAGTTTAAACCCACATGGTCTGACGAGTGTGATATTCTTGAAAATTTCAAGCCAATGGACTTTACAACCACTGATGGTATTAAAGCTCCAAAAGCTAAAGTCATCCTTCTCAAGGACATCCCAGCAGAGGTTAAAAACTCTGCTGCAAAGGAGTCCGAAAAGAGAAAGAAGAAAGAAAAGATTAATAACCTGTTTTGTGAATTCTGTGAGAAAAGGAATCATCTAACAAAAGATTGTTTCCATTTAAAAGCATATGATTTAAACAAAACAAGTGTCATTGTTCCTGCTGAAAGCTGCATTGTCTGTGGTAAAACAAACCACAAAACTCAAGCATGTGTGTATCTCAAAAACTTTGATGTGAAAAAGAATGAGTACACTGCTAAAACATCATTGAGTCCATCATCATCATCTGTCAAATTCACCAAAAACCAACCACTGTTTGTGCCAGTTCAAACAGCTGTCACAAAACAGCTGAACCAAACATCTGTCAAAAGAGATGTTCAGGTTACTGATGCACCCCCAGCCAACCACTTCAGAAGAGGTAAGGGACAACCATCTTACCAAAGGATTCCACACGTTTATGAGACCTACAAAAGGCCCTCTAAAGCTAAAGTGAATAGGCATCCTTTTAGTTATCAACAGGTGATTGGTCAAGACCCCCAACAGTGGTTAGCAAGAAACAGTCCTAAAACTGTCCAAACCCCTGACTTAACCACTGTCCATCAATCTGTATCCATCCCAGACACTGTTGAGACCCCATCCAAAGCCTTATTGGCTTTGGAAACCCTAAGGAACTAATCCTTTTACTTCATGTGCAGGGAGCTTCTGCCTGCTTAGATAGCATTTGGTATGTTGATAGTGGAGGCTCCAGGCACATGACTGGATGTAAAGCCCTACTCAAAGATTTCAAAATTCATGGAGGGGGTGATATATCCTTTGGGAATAATAGTAAAGGGAAAGTTCTGGGGTCTGATGGGTGGTCCGTAGGACAACCCTTAAATGAGCTAAATACGTGCATATCCCATATTTTACACGGTTATGTATCGTGAATGTGATAACTACGAGTGTTTGTGGCTTTTACAGGTAAAACACGTAATACGGCGAAGTTAGAGAGTTTAGTGATGAAACGAGACAAGCACAGATAATTATTAAAGAGATATCATGTTAAACGGTGCTTGTTCGGGTCGAAAAATATAACTTGGAAGCTCAAAAGATGGTTCGAATGCATAAGGAACGTACAACACCGAAGTCTAGGGGCTGTTTAGTCATTTGTTGAAAGTTAGAATATAGCCAAAAGAGTTACAACAACAGTCAAACATAGCAGACTCATCCACGTGAACAAGGGTTTGAAACATCACTTCATCATTAATTGGACTTGGATACATGGCACATGCAAGACTTTTATGTGTGAGGGGATTTTATTAATTTCTCAAGATCACGAAAGGAGTCAGGGAAAACATGACTTGGGGCGGTGATACAATACACACGCATACATTGAGGGCCGCCACATATTCACATATTGGACTTGTCTATTAGGCCGATAATAAGGCAGCACATGTGGGCAACAATCACATCTTTGACGGCAATTTGGAGAAGCACAAAAGGTCAAGACTTCAACAATTGAAAAGATAGCACATGACTTCTTAGGAGACATCATCAAATTAATAAAACATCACATCATCCTCACGTGACTTGTTGGAGGAATATTAATGATTAGTTTTCATAAATCATTAATAAAAATATCATCTAATTTAGAATATTGAGGGAGACTTCGACATATTGGGTGGACTTTTAAGGCACATGTGGGCTTGATTTGGTGCACTTCCTTTTTGGTAGACTTGGGGGAGGTTGCCAAAAGAAAACACACGTATACAAATAATTGGCACCTGGAGAACTTTTGTAACTCACGCATTAATGAGTCATGTTGATGGGTTTTTATGTTTCCAATAATCATGTAAATCGGTTACACAACACTTGGTGAGGGAGCAACTTATGGAGACTTGGTGGAGGATGGTTGTTCAAGTCATGAATGGCTAAACTCTTTATGGTCATCTTTAGTTGAAGGTTTGTAGAGACAATTGTGTTTTGGATTTCATATTTCTAGAATGGTAAATTGAATTTATGTTTTATTTATCATGGTGTGTTCTTATTTGTTTGTAAATTGTTGATGCTTATGATTATTCTATTTTGAAACCATACGTTCTTGGTGCCGTTGGCAATCGAGATATCATGGGTAGAACTAGGATCGGGTAAGGGTCAATTGGTCATCGGGTAACAACCTCACGTTCTAGGAATCTGAGTACTTAGTTCCCTTTTATCACAACAAGTAATTGCACATGAACTATGTCTATGTAGTTCTTTCTAGTGAATGATAACACAAATGTTGAAGCAAACCGGAAACCAAAGATGGTCACTCGTCTCTAATTTGTTTACAGCCAAAACTTTTCTTTTGCAATTTAATTAGTTAATCTTAGTTTTAAAAATCAACCAATCAAACCCACTCTTGAATTTATTTTTCTTTCAATTTAGTTTACTTTAGTGAAGTTAGACATACATCGAGATAGCACATATTCCACATACTCCCTGAGTTCGATACCCTCTTACCACTATCTATAGTTGTTATTGGGATTAAATTTGCGTGTACCACGACAAGCACGTCAAATTTTGGCGCCGTTGCCGGGGAGTAGTGCGCAACGTGTGTTATCTTGTGTATTAGTTTGAAAAAAAATTAATTAAAAAAAAACCAAAAAGATTTCTTTTATGTTCATGATTTATACTTGGTAGTTGAGTTGTGTTGTGTAGGATGACAGGGCATTACACAAATTTCAGCTTATTTACGTGTAGATTGTGCGGGGGTCCACGACATCCATGTATTGGTTGCCACGAGGCTCACTATAGGAGGGCGCATGGAAAACCGGTGTCTTATGTTTCACAGCTTCCACCTCCATCATACGTTGACACTTATGAATCACAAATGGAGGATGACTATTATTCATATGGATACGATCGGGATGAGGAAGTTTATTATGAGGCAAGGATGGATGGTCTATGTTTTTGTTGCGGTCGCGATCACACTTATGATTATGATGTGTGCCCGGTGTATTCGGAAAACCCGAAGTATTGGGATAAAAAGATGATGGATGCACGCATCTATAGACCGTATCTGGGATATCGACAATATCATCCCGAAGAATATTCTGAGCCCAAGGGTGTTTGTGTTTATGAGACCGAGGAGGAGAAAGAGCTTGCTGTATTGGAAGTAATTTTGTCCAAACTCGAGCAGTATTTAGCAACACCCAACCTGTCCGATGAAGACCGAATCAGCTGCTTAGTTTCTAAGTGTCATACTTTAGAATTGAAGATAGAGATAGAAGAACGCCTCTCACCATTACCTGACGATATTAGAGATTATTCTCACATGAAGGAGGAGGTTGTGGAGGATAATACCACACCAATGAGTCCTTTATCTGATGAAGAGTCACTTGTAGATCAGATGATGTGTGTAGATTATGAGGTAGAGCAGGCTGATAAGATGGATATGTGTACCGAACTTCTTCCCATATCAATGATTCAAATTAACAAGTGTGGGGAAGAGGGTTCGAGGAACAAGATGAGAAGGGTGAAACTACCAGACATTAAGGTATATGTCATGAAGTGGACTAGCAAAGCCCGCAGGAGCAGCTTTAACATGCCAAATATACTGACAAATTTATGGAGATGGCATGTAAATTTCAGGGCATTTGTTGGAAATGCTGCGGGTAAGTGTCCATTAAGACCACCATAACGCATATCAGGTATGGTCTGGCTGAAGACCTTTAAACTTAGCGCTCTCGGGAGGCAGCCCGAGGATGTAGAGTATTGTATTTGTGTTTTGTTTTGTTTTGTTTTGCTTTGTTTGGTTTTGTTTTGGTGTTGTGTTTGTGTGTTGGCAGGTTATTACATTTCAACCCTCGCGGATGCAATGATTCAAGTGTGGGGATGTTTGGCAACATCCCTGTTGAGATATCGGCGAATCTAAGAGATGTTTTTGAACCGGTTCGATTACCGCAGCTGCATCACTACCAACACTGCTGATTTACTAATCAGGTCGTGTCTTGTTCTCATCTTGTGCACCTTTGTATATATTCTTGTTTAAGTTTTTGGTTGGGTGGTGTTTTGATGTGTTTAGTTTATGGGTTGTGAAGGAATTGGTGGTGTTTTTAATAATTAAAATTAAAAAAAAAAAAAAATTGGGATTTGAGAGTATTAGCGAAAGCTAATGTTTTTTGTTAGAAGCGAACTTTCCCTCAAAACCATACATTGGGACAATGTATCCCAAGTGTGGGGATGAGGGGAATTTTTTGAGAATTTTAAAAATTTTTGTGAAGCCAAGCGAAAATTGTCAAAATTTGAAAAACTTGATATTGTTCCACTTGACACACCGACACCCATTTCTAGTCCTTTAGTGGTGAGAGTTTGAGCCACATATGATTATTAATGATGCTTTCTTTGTTTTAAGTGGCGGTGTGTTTATTGTGTTAATAGAACTTGTGTACGAATTCTTGTTAAATCATAGAGTTAGCATGCTTTTGAAAATGATAGGGGATTTTTAGGTAGCCTCGTCTAGACGTGTGAGAGTGTGGGATTGGTGGGTTGGACCTCATACTTTACATATATGAGCTTGGTATTGTGAGGGGTGGGGTTTGGTCCTTAGAAAGCCACATTTGAGCCTTAGACCATTCGGTTGTGACCCAAACCTACTCCCTATAAAATTTTACCCTTTTGAGATGACCCGGTTTAGGAATTTAGTATGTAGTATTGATGTTCTTGTATATATTGTTGAGTTTGATGTGTTATGAAAAAAATGAGAAAAAAAAATAGAAGAAAGAAAAGAAAAAAAAAGAAAGAGAAAAATATGAGAAAAATACAAAAAAAAAAAGAAGTATTTAGTTGCAATAGTAGTTGAGAATGTTGAAGAAGTTGTGTATATAGTTGATGTTTGCTTTGTTTAGTAGTAGAAATAAAAACCGGGTCAAATCAATTAGCTCTTGCATATATATCCCACCATTTGCCTACCTTTACACATAGCCCCGTTATAACCCGTAAGTCCTTTTGATTCATAAGCATGCTAGGTATTTGATAGGAGGAAACTTGATTTGTATACAAGCTTATTGTCGCACAATCACACACTTGCATTGAGCGTGTTAGCATAATGTTGCTAATATCACTTGTCACCGAGAGTTGTTGTGAGGGGTGTGTCTTGTGGTATGATAAAAAGTTAGTAAAAGGACGGTACATTTTAGCTTGGTTTGCATGTTGATCGCTTGTGGTTTTAAATGGTTAGTGAACGAGTTGCTTGGGACAAGTAACGGGTAAGTGTGGGGATGTGACGGGTGGTCCGAAGGACAACCCTTAAATGAGCTAAATACGTGCATATCCCATATTTTACACGGTTATGTATCGTGAATGTGATAACTACGAGTGTTTGTGGCTTTTACAGGTAAAACACGTAATACGGCGAAGTTAGAGAGTTTAGTGATGAAACGAGACAAGCACAGATAATTATTAAAGAGATATCACGTTAAACGGTGCTTGTTCGGGTCGAAAAATATAACTTGGAAGCTCAAAAGATGGTTCGAATGCATAAGGAACGTACAACACCGAAGTCTAGGGGCTGTTTAGTCATTTGTTGAAAGTTGGAATATAGCCAAAAGAGTTACAACAACAGTCAAACATAGCAGACTCATCCACGTGAACAAGGGTTTGAAACATCACTTCATCATTAATTGGACTTGGATACATGGCACATGCAAGACTTTTATGTGTGAGGGGATTTTATTAATTTCTCAAGATCACGAAAGGAGTCAGGGAACACATGACTTGGGGCGGTGATACAATACACACGCATACATTGAGGGCCGCCACATATTCACATATTGGACTTGTCTATTGGGCCAATAATAAGGCAGCACATGTGGGCAACTGTAACATCTGTGCTTGTAATCATTGTGAGCAGTTCAATTATTAATAAAACAATGTTATTTGATCCCAATGTTTGTTTGGTTATGTTTTACATTTTTCATGTTTTGACTTTTATTCAATTTCAAACTCTATATCACTTTCTGGAGAGTTATACGCAAACTGGTGCGTAAACGTAATCAGTTTAATGCGAAAAAAACTCCGGAACATCAACATATACTTAACATACCTTAAATAACCCTTACATAACTTAGAAATAAGTTTTGAAGGCTTTGGTATGGCAAAAACAAGTTAATTCGCTTATAGGGACTAAACTTGACAAACTGCGAAAGTATGCCAATTTGAACAGTAACAAACATTCCGGAATATGACCATAAGTTAAACATGCCATAAATATCCTCTACATAGCTTAGAAATAGGCTTTGAGGTGTTCGGTGTGCTAAAATAAACTTTTGGGACATTCAGGGACTAAAAGCGTCAAAAAGTGCACAAGTTTACACTTTCGCGCATAACTTACGTTCTGAATACATCCGGACATCCAAAAATTTATGTAAGCACTAAAATATTTTATTTTTGTGTTTAGGCTTGAGAAAAATCCATTCGTCGCGTCATTTGGATCGTTTTTCGCGCTTATGCGCATTCCGTCGTAATTAAGCGAACATCGCGATCGTACGGCCAAACGAACCGACATCTGAGATATTTTTGAGCACATTTTAAGTTCCTTATACTTTAACTTCATTTTAGAGCTTTGAAATGGGGTTAACGGGGCTTAAACGTGTCAAAAAAACGCATCGAAAACCAAGTTTTGAGGTTGCAGGGACTGAAACTGTAAATCTGCCAAACTAGGTCCGTAAACAGGGGCCAGATGCAGCAAAACGTTTTTTTTTCAGCTTTTAACAGCCCTTAACACTCTCCAAAGGCCAAGTGCCAAGTTTCAAACTCTTATGGTGGATGGCAAATGAGTTACCACAACTTTCCAACAAGTGTATGGCTTAGATCGTGCCCCCTTTTCCAAGAAATGATCCTAACGGTGAACCGAAAACTATAAATACCCACCTCCACCCTTCACTTTTCCTCACAAGAATCTGATCTAATGTGCTCTAAGTTGAAACCTTTGTTTCATACCTGAGCTATTTTGATCTAGATTAGCATTCGGGGACCCTTCGTAAGTGTTCCTTCGTTCTTTTATTTCTTTTCGAGTCCGAAAGTCAAACTTTGTTTGACTTTCTGCATTGACCAGTTTATAGTCAATGCGAAGTTCGTTTGAACTTCGCAACGTGATTGTAATCACGATGGTTATAGTCCCTTGTGACTATGCCTACTGATTACCACGTTGTATAGGGTCGTAAGGGTAAGTGATCTGATAAATCGCTTATACCTTCGAACCCGACCCATTTGGTCGATCATTAGGATCCGACCAAACACATTAGGTGACCATAGTATATAGGAAATAACCTTCCGAGGTTATACCTTATGGTCGCTTCGTTTAAGTAGTTGTATGATAGGTAGTTTGTATGCCTTAGGTAAATTACCAAAATGCCCTATTGACGCCAAAATTCATTTTAAGCATATGTAACATAAATTTTGGTATCTAAACTGTTTTGGTAACAATATTAGATATGTTAAGGCATATTTTACTTGTCATAGGACTAGTTAGGCGGTCCGAACGCGTTTCACGTGAGCGACGCGTTAAAGTAGCATAAGCTACCTAAACGGGTCGTAATGGGTCATAAGCACTTATGTTAGGTTTCATTTAGTATGTAGGCTTTGTTAAACCATATTACACGAGTCTCCATACTCGTTTGGTTTACGAACCCGCATTCTATCCGATCTTCCGATTTAGGTCCGGTATATTAACATAGTTACCTATATTTGGTGCCGTTTGATTCCGTGATCTCTAGCATTGCTTGGTGGTTATCTTAGGACTTCTGAGCAATCTCAAGTGAGTACATAGACCCCTCTTTTACTGTTTTCCAAACTGTTTTGGGGTGAAACACATGTGCCTACTTGTTACTTTCATGCTTTCCATGCTTTCCTATCATATGCTTGATATGTTCATTAGTACATTATAGTACATGATTTCATTACATTTCATGCTATGTATGCCCATTGTGTGCGTACTTAGTACATTGTTTCACATTACATTTCATGCTATGTATGCCCATTGTGTGCGTACTTAGTACATCGTTTTACATTACATTTCGTGCTATGTATGCCCATTGTGTGCGTACTTAGTACATCATTTTACATTACATTTTATGCCATGTATGCCCATTGTGTGCGTACTTAGTACATCGTTTTACATTACATTTCATGTATGTATGCCCATTGTGTGCGTACTTAGTACATCGTTTCACATTACATTTCATGCTATGGATGCCCATTGTGTGCATACTTAGTACAGTTGTTTTCATCACATGTTTACATTTTGGTATGACATTTGGGTTGTTTAACATGGAACAATACATTCATTAACATTTGCTACGCCGTTCGTTAGTAGGTAGTGGTACCATAGGAATTGACAACTCCCGTTCCTGAAATCCCGGGTTTGTTTGGATTGGAAGGAATGACCGAATTCGATATACATAACTTAGATAAACCTTTAATTTGTTTAAGGGTTTATCGCCACAGTCTCAAGGCTTGGATGTATGCATTTTCACAATACCGCATAAATGTTTATATCAGTAAAGCATGCATTTGTTACACAAAACATAACTTTGATTTAAACCATGTTTTACTTCAATACCTTGTTTTTGTGCATTTTACATATGGTTTAGTTGATATATTTCACTTACCATACATGATATTTTTGGGTAAACATTACATGATCTACATTAACATAAACATTTTGACATTGATATACACATTTAGTGGTTTACATTGGACATAGACATTTCAATATGGTTTACACATTTACTCATGACAGTTCATTTATACATGAACAATTTACATTGATGGTTGGTTTGGGTAAATGATTCGAGTAACGAGGCGTGTGTAATATAATACAGGCATGGTGGATACGCCGCTGGTACTTCCTATAAATAAGTGTTTGTATGATATTTCATGTCGTAGCGTTACTTAAATCATTTCAATATTTGACATATTACATTTTACATAAACAACTTATTTTCACAAGAAGTTGATTTACAAAACAACTTATCTTATACAAACTCATTCTTACTTGGTTATTCATTTAACCTAACGTTATTCTCTTACTTATACATATCATTGCTTTTTAATGATTTACAAAACAAAACAACTTACAAGGTTCATGACTGACTGTTATTAAACAATTTTTCCTAAACTTATAAGTCATAAATCCTATTTTCACAAAAGCTATGTATCTCACAGGCATTTTTATGCTGACGTACCTATTTTCACATGTGTTTTCAGGAGCATTTCCGTAGGATGACGATCGTGACACTAGGGCGGACCTATGCCTTAGAGACATAAAATGAAGATAGACTTAGTTTAATTATGTTCTGAACTATTTATTTCCTGTTTAAGACAATGTAACTCTTATGTTTATAAATAAAATACAACTTTGAATGCCATGGTTATGAAACAATTAATTCTGTTACAACACTCCCCGACGTTTTCCGCCACGTTTTGTATGTTATACGTGGTCGGGGTGTGACAGAAGAGTTGGTATCAGAGCCAATGGTTATAGGGAATTAGGTTATTAGTAATTCTTTGACCTAGACTATAACCTTTCTAGGACCCTAACACAAGTTATCTTGTGTTTAGATCTTAAAACATGCACATCACCTATCCTTAGGTGATTATCAAAACAAAAACCAAATTTTTCGAAACGATTTTTGAAAAACAATCATCTGTTTTTGGATGATTTATTACAAGGTTTTGAACCCTCTATTGTAAGGTTTTGAACCCTCTGTTATATGGTTTTGAACCCCTTTGAGTTTTCAAAATGTCGTCAAAGTTTTAGGTTTTAAATAATGTGAACACGTGCAAACTGGAAGGGTGAATGCCTGTATTCTGGGTTTTTTGTCTAGGCAAGCGCTTCGTATATATCTCATCAGACGCAAGACCAGTAGTGCTTACCTGGGAATTCTTGGGATGAGTGTTCACTTATAGGCGAGCATGTCTTCGCGATACATTATTTTTGATCCATTTACTTTGATTAGTCACTGTGTGTCGTTTGTTTGCTTGGTAATGTGGACAAATGACCACCATCTTTTCTTTTGTTAATTTTATTTCATCTCATTCTCTTCATCCAATCATCTCACTCGTTTCCTTTCATGTTTCCTCTTTTAGAATGCCTCCTCGACGCGAAAACCAGATAGCGACTGCCGAACTGGCAGAAATTATTGCGCAGCAGATGGCTGCTCAATTCCCAAATCTCTTTGCTCAATGGAACCAAGCCAACAACAACAACAATACTCCATGCAAATACAAGGATTTTAACTCGGCTAAACCACTCAAGTTTAGTGGTTCTGAAGGAGCGACTGGGCTTCTTCAATGGTTCGAGAGCATTGAGAATACTTTTCGCCACGTGCAGTGCCCCGACAATCGCAAGGTCAAGTTTTCTTCGAGTGTGTTCCAGAAGAGGGCCCTTACGTGGTGGAACGGGGTCATGAGAGATCGTGGTGCTGAAGTTGCTCTAGCACAGACATGGGCTGAACTTAGGGCCCTTATGATGAGGGAGTTTTGTCCTCGTCATGAGCAGCGAGCTTTGGAGAGAGAGTTCGATGAATTGAAGCAAGATAGTGGTGAGCATCGGGCGTATACTGACAGGTTTGAGGAGTTGAGTCTGCTTTGCCCGACTATGGTTACCCCACTCGACAAGGCTATCGAAAGATACATCGATGGCCTACCTGACTCAGTACAGGACATCATTACTGGTAGTAACCCTGCCACACTCCGTCAGGCGATCGAGTTATCAGCGACATTGACTGAGTCGCAAATTCGAAAGGGGAAGCTGCACAAAAAGGGTGACAAGGGCAAGAAACAGTCGTCCGACAAGGAAGATAGCAAGAAAGGTCAAAACAAGAATGGAAAGGAGCCTGGTTCATCAAAAAGGGCAAGGAAGCGTAAGGCTTCCCAAAACTATGCTGTCACTGCCCAAGCTAACCAGGCAGCTCCCAACCAACCCGCACAGCCTCCAGCGAAGAAACCCTATTCAGGGAAGGCACCTTTGTGCAATAGATGCAACAGTCACCATCAGCCGCAACATCAGTGCCGTTTCTGTACTAACTGTGGGAAGTCAGGTCATCTTGCCGATGTTTGTCGGTTTGCTCAGAATCGCGCAGTTCAGAACCCGGCTCAACAAGTTGCTCAGCCTCTCGCTCAGCAACAGGGTCAAGCTGCACGACCACACTACCTACCAGGTGCTTGTTATAACTGTGGGGATCTGACCCATTACAGAAACCGGTGCCCAAGGCTGGCTAACCAGAATCAGAATCCAAACCAGAATCAGGCTCAGGCTCGAGGGCGAGTCTTCAACATGAATGCTCAAGAGGCACAAGCAGACAATGAAGTGGTGAACGGTACGTTCTTTATTAATAATCAGCCTGCATCTGTTCTCTTTGATTCGGGTACCGATAAGAGTTTTGTGTCATTGTCTTGAGCCAATGCTTCGCGTGTCTAGAACGAAACTAGGTAAACCTTTGACAGTAGAGGTTGCTAGTGGTGAACCCATTATTCTTGATTCTGTTCTTCGTAACTTCCAGTTGAACCTTAACGATCATCTTTTTCCCATCGACCTCACGCCAATGCAACTTGGAAGCTTCGGCGTTATTGTGGGTATGGATTGGTTAGCCAAGCATCGCGCAGAGGTAGTTTGTTTTGAGAAGATTGTTCGTGTGCCACTTCCGACAGGCGAGATCCTACAGGTTCAAGGTGAGAAACCGTCTGGTGGCCTCAAGCTCATGTCTTGTTTTAAAGCTCGGAAATATCTGCGGAAGAACTATGTGGCCTTCTTAGCACATGTTACAGCAGATAAAGGCAAGGGTAAGTCTATTTCAGATATTCCTGTCGTTCGGGATTATTCTGAAGTATTCCCTGAAGACTTACCTGGTCTACCTCCAGCACGCCAAGTCGAGTTCCGTATTGATCTCATACCTGGTGCGAATCCCATTGCCAGAGCCCCATACCGTCTTGCACCGTCTGAGATGCAAGAGTTGTCTAAGCAACTTCAGGAACTCTCTGACAAAGGTTTTATCCGTCCTAGCTTTTCACCTTGGGGTGCTCCCGTTCTTTTTGTCAAGAAGAAGGATGGATCTTTTAGGATGTGTATCGATTATCGTGAGCTTAACAAGCTTACCATCAAGAATCGATATCCCCTACCTCGCATAGATGATCTCTTTGATCAGTTACAGGGCGCTTCTTATTTTTCGAAGATTGATCTACGTTCCGGATATCATCAACTTCGTGTGCATGAAGAAGATATTCCCAAGACGGCGTTCCGCACTCGGTATGGGCATTACGAGTTCACAGTCATGCCATTCGGTTTGACTAATGCTCCTGCTGTTTTCAAGGACTTAATGAATAGGGTCTGCAAACCTTATTTGGATCAGTTCGTCATTGTTTTTATAGATGACATTTTGATTTACTCTAAGACGCGAGCTGATCACGAGCAACATCTTCGTCTTACTCTAGAACTCCTAAAGAAAGAGCAACTTTTCGCCAAATTCTCCAAGTGTGAATTCTGGCTTAAAGAGGTTCAATTCTTAGGACATATTATCAACGAACAAGGTATTCATGTAGATCCCTCCAAGATCAGTGCGATTAAGGATTGGGATACGCCTACTACTCCTACTGAAGTTCGTTCTTTTCTTGGTCTAGCGGGTTATTACCGCCGCTTCATTGAGAACTTCTCAAAGATTGCAGTTCCTCTAACTGCTCTAACTCAGAAGAACAAAACCTTTGATTGGGGATTCAAGCAAGAGGAAGCTTTTCAACATTTGAAGCGGAAGCTTTCAGGTTTTCCTGTTCTATCATTGCCTGAGGGTGATGATGATTTCGTCGTTTATTGCGATGCATCTAAATTGGGTCTTGGCTGCGTTCTGATGCAAAGGAACAAAGTCATAGCATATGCATCGAGGCAGTTGAAGATACATGAGAAGAACTACACCACTCATGATGTTGAGTTGGGTGCAGTTGTTTTCGCTCTAAAGATCTGGAGACACTATTTGTACGGTACAAAATATGTGGTTTTCACAGACCACAAAAGTCTTCAACATATCTTCAACCAGAAAGAACTCAACATGAGGCAACGACGTTGGGTCGAGCTTCTAAACGACTATGACTGTGAAATTCGCTACCATCCTGGTAAGGCGAATGTAGTAGCCGATGCATTGAGTCGTAAGGAACGTACTAAGCTTCATTGTGTTCGTGTTCAATCTGTTATCCAAGATCGATCCGATATCCAAGCACGCATTTCTCAGGCTCAACAATCTTGTGTTTCACAAGGTTTGATGGATAAGGAATTTCCCTATCACATAACACCTGATCTGGAACTGAAGGACAATGGATCGTATTACTTCATGGACCGTTTGTGGGTCCCAAGCCAGGATGATCTTCATAGCTTGCTTATGGATGAAGCCCATAATTCTCGTTATTCTATTCATCCGGGCTCAGATAAGATGTATAAGGATCTTCGTATTCACTATTGGTGGCCTGGTATGAAGAAAGACATTGCCTTATACGTATCAAAATGCCTTACTTGTCTTAAGGTTAAGGCTAAACATCAACGTCCTTCGGGTTTATTGGTGCAACCAGAGATCTCAGTTTGGAAATGGGAAAACATTACTATGGATCTTGTTACCAAACTTCCACGCACAAAGAAAGGTCATGATGCCATCTGGGTAGTTGTTGATCGTCTTACTAAGTCAGCGCATTTCTTGCCAATCCGTGAGGATTTTCCTGCTGACAAACTTGCTAAAATCTATGTGGATGAAATTGTAGCTCGACATGGTGTTCCTTTGAACATCATCTCTGACAGAGAAGCTCGTTTCACTTCTCATTTTTGGAGAACCATGCAATCTGCTATGGGGACCCAACTTAATCTGAGCACAGCTTATCATCCGCAAACGGATGGTCAATCTGAAAGAACAATCCAGACTCTGGAGGATATGCTTAGAGCTTGTGTGATCGATTTTGGTGGTAGTTAGGATTCACATCTTAAGTTGATTGAATTCTCCTACAACAACAGTTATCACACCAGCATCAAAATGGCTCCTTTCGAGGCTCTCTATGGTCGAAAATGTCATTCACCAGTCTGCTGGAATGAGATCGGCGAGGCTCAACTTACTGGACCTGCCCTCATTTTAGAGATAACTGATAAGGTTAAGAAAGTTCGTGAGAACCTTGAGACAGCTAGAAGCCGTCAAAAGAGTTACGCGGACCCAAAACGCAAACCCTTGGAATTTCAAGTCGGTGATCGAGTATTACTTAAGGTCTCACCTTGGAAAGGTGTGATCAGATTTGGAAAGAAAGGAAAACTTGCACCTAGATACGTTGGACCATTCAAGATCGTCGAAAGAATCGGTAAGGTAGCCTACAGACTTGAGTTACCTCCGGAACTTGGAAATGTTCATCCAACTTTTCACGTGTCCAATCTCAAGAGGTGTTTAGCTGATGAGAACCTCCACATACCACTTGACGAAATTCGTGTTGGCAAAACACTGAAATTTGTTGAGAAGCCAGTGGAAATCATGGAACGTGAAGTCAAGTGGCTTAAACGCAAGCGCATTCCTTTGGTCAAAGTTCGCTGGGAAGCTAAACGTGGACCCGATTTTACTTGGGAACGCGAAGATCAAATGAAGGCGAAATATCCGAATCTTTTCCCACGAATTTCCTCTAAATAAATTTCGGGACGAAATTTCCACAAGTAGGGGAGACTGTAACATCTGTGCTTGTAATCATTGTGAACAGTTCAATTATCAATAAAACAATGTTATTTGATCCCAATGTTTGTTTGGTTATGTTTTACATTTTTCATGTTTTGACTTTTATTCAATTTCAAACTCTATATCACTTTCTGGAGAGTTATACGCAAACTAGTGCGTAAACGTAATCAGTTTAATGTGAAAAATACTTCGGAACATCAACATATAGTTAACATACCTTAAATAACCCTTACATAACTTAGAAATAAGTCTTGAAGGCTTTGGTATGGCAAAAACAAGTTAATTCGCTTACAGGGACTAAACTTGACAAACTGTGAAAGTATGCCAATTTGAACAGTAACGAACATTCTGGAACATGACCATAAGTTAAACATGCCATAAATATCCTCTACATAGCTTAGAAATAGGCTTTGAGGTGTTCGGTGTGCTAAAATAAACTTTTGGGACATTCAGGGACTAAAAGCGTCAAAAAGTGCACAAGTTTACACTTTCGCGCATAACTTACGTTCTGAATACATCCGGACATCCAAAAATTTATGTAAGCACTAAAATATTTTATTTTAGTGTTTAGGCTTGAGAAAAATCCATTCGTCGCGTCATTTGGATCGTTTTTCGCGCTTATGCGCATTCCGTCGTAATTAAGCGAACATCGCGATCGTACGGCCAAACGAACCGACATCTGAGATATTTTTTAGCACATTTTAAGTTCCCTATACTTTAACTTCATTTTAGAGCTTTGAAATGGGGTTAACGGGGCTTAAACGTGTCAAAAAAACGCATCGAAAACCAAGTTTTGAGGTTGCAGGGACTGAAACTGTAAATCTGCCAAACTAGGTCCGTAAACAGGGGCCAGATGCAGCAAAACGATTTTTTTCAGCTTTTAACAGCCATTAACACTCTCCAAAGGCCAAGTTCCAAGTGTCAAACTCTTATGGTGGATGGCAAATGAGTTACCACAACTTTCCAACAAGTGTACGGCTTAGATCGTGCCCCCTTTTCCAAGAAATGATCCAAACGGTGAACCGAAAACTATAAATACCCACCTCCACCCTTCACTTTTCCTCACAAGAATCTGATCTAATGTGCTCTAAGTTGAAACCTTTGTTTCAAACCTGAGCTATTTTGATCTAGATTAGCATTCGGGGACCCTTCGTAAGTGTTCCTTCGTTCTTTTATTTCTTTTCGAGTCCGAAAGTCAAACTTTGTTTGACTTTCTGCATTGACCAGTTTATGGTCAATGCGAAGTTCGTTTGAACTTCGCAACGTGATTGTAATCACGATGGTTATAGTCCCTTGTGACTATGCCTACTGATTACCACGTTGTCTAGGGTCGTAAGGGTAAGCGATCTGATAAATCGCTTATACCTTCGAACCCGACCCATTTGGTCGATCATTAGGATCCGACCAAACACATTAGGTGACCATAGTATATAGGGAATAACCTTCCGAGGTTATACCTTATGGTCGCTTCATTTAAGTAGTTGTATGATAGGTAGTTTATATGCCTTAGGTAAATTACCAAAATGCCCTATTGACGCCAAAATTCATTTTAAGCATATGTAACATAAATTTTGGTATCTAAACTGTTTTGGTAACAATATTAGATATGTTAAGGCATATTTTACTTGTCATAGGACTAGTTAGGCGGTCCGAACGCGTTTCACGCGAGCGACGCGTTAAAGTAGCATAAGCTACCTAAACGGGTCGTAATGGGTCATAAGCACTTATGTTAGGTTTCATTTAGTATGTAGGCTTTGTTAAACCATATTACACGAGTCTCCATACTCGTTTGGTTTACGAACCCGCATTCTATCCGATCTTCCGATTTAGGTCCGGTATATTAACATAGTTACCGATATTAGGTGTCGTTTGATTCCGTGATCTCTAGCATTGCTTGGTGGTTATCTTAGGACTTCTGAGCAATCTCAAGTGAGTACATAGACCCCTCTTTTACTGTTTTCCAAACTGTTTTGGGGTGAAACACATGTGCCTACTTGTTACTTTCATGCTTTCCATGCTTTCCTATCATATGCTTGATATGTTCATTAGTACATTATAGTACATGATTTCATTACATTTCATGCTATGTATGCCCATTATGTGCGTACTTAGTACATTGTTTCACATTACATTTCATGCTATGTATGCCCATTGTGTGCGTACTTAGTACATCGTTTTACATTACATTTCGTGCTATGTATGCCCATTGTGTGCGTACTTAGTACATCGTTTTACATTACATTTTATGCCATGTATGCCCATTGTGTGCGTACTTAGTACATCGTTTTACATTACATTTCATGCTATGTATGCCCATTGTGTGCGTACTTAGTACATCGTTTCACATTACATTTCATGCTATGGATGCCCATTGTGTGCATACTTAGTACAGTTGTTTTCATCACATGTTTACATTTTGGTATGACATTTGGGTTGTTTAACATGGAACAATACATTCATTAACATTTGCTACGCCGTTCGTTAGTAGGTAGTGGTACCATAGGAATTGACAACTCCCGTTCCTGAAATCCCGGGTTTGTTTGGATTGGAAGGAATGCCGAATTCGATATACATAACTTAGATAAACCTTTAATTTGTTTGAGGGTTTATCGCCACAGTCTCAAGGCTTGGATGTATGCATTTTCACAATACCGCATAAATGTTTGTATCAGTAAAGCATGCATTTGTTACACAAAACATAACTTTGATTTAAACCATGTTTTACTTCAATACCTTGTTTTTGTGCATTTTACATATGGTTTAGTTGATATATTTCACTTACCATACATGATATTTTTGGGTAAACATTACATGATCTACATTAACATAAACATTTTGACATTGATATACACATTTAGTGGTTTACATTGGACATAGACATTTCAATATGGTTTACACATTTACTCATGACAGTTCATTTATACATGAACAATTTACATTGATGGTTGGTTTGGGTAAATGATTCGAGTAACGAGGCGTGTGTAATATAATACAGGCATGGTGGATACGCCGCTGGTACTTCCTATAAATAAGTGTTTGTATGATATTTCATGTCATAGCGTTACTTAAATCATTTCAATATTTGACATATTACATTTTACATAAACAACTTATTTTCACAAGACGTTGATTTACAAAACAACTTATCTTATACAAACTCATTCTTACTTGGTTATTCATTTAACCTTACATTATTCTCTTACTTATACATATCATTGCTTTTTAATGGTTTACAAAACAAAACAACTTACAAGGTTCATGACTGACTGTTATTAAACAATTTTTCCTAAACTTATAAGTCATAAATCCTATTTTCATAAAAGCTATGTATCTCACAGGCATTTTTATGCTGACGTACCTATTTTCACATGTGTTTTCAGGAGCTTTTCCGTAGGATGACGATCGTGACACTAGGGCGGACCTGTGCCTTAGAGACATAAAATGAAGATAGACTTAGTTTAATTATGTTCTGAACTCTTTATTTCCTGTTTAAGACAATGTAACTCTTATGTTTATAAATAAAATACAACTTTGAATGCCATGGTTATGAAACAATTAATTCTGTTACAACACTCCCCGACGTTTTCCGCCACGTTTTGTATGTTATACGTGGTCGGGGTGTGACAGCAACAATCACATCTTTGACGGCAATTTGGAGAAGCACAAAAGGTCAAGACTTCAACAATTGAAAAGATAGCACATGACTTCTTAGGAGACATCATCAAATTAATAAAACATCACATCATCCTCACGTGACTTGTTGGAGGAATATTAATGATTAGTTTTCATAAATCATTAATAAAAATATCATCTAATTTAGAATATTGAGGGAGACTTCGACATATTGGGTGGACTTTTAAGGCACATGTGGGCTTGATTTGGTGCACTTCCTTTTTGGTAGACTTGGGGGAGGTTGCCAAAAGAAAACACACGTATACAAATAATTGGCGCCTGGAGAACTTTTGTAACTCACGCATTAATGAGTCATGTTGATGGGTTTTTATGTTTCCAATAATCATGTAAATCGGTTACACAACACTTGGTGAGGGAGCAACTTATGGAGACTTGGTGGAGGATGGTTGTTCAAGTCATGAATGGCTAAACTCTTTATGGTCATCTTTAGTTGAAGGTTTGTAGAGACAATTGTGTTTTGGATTTCATATTTCTAGAATGGTAAATTGAATTTATGTTTTATTTATCATGGTGTGTTCTTATTTGTTTGTAAATTGTTGATGCTTATGATTATTCTATTTTGAAACCATACGTTCTTGGTGCCGTTGGCAATCGAGATATCAGGGGTAGAACTAGGATCGGGTAAGGGTCAATTGGTCATCGGGTAACAACCTCACGTTCTAGGAATCTGAGTACTTAGTTCCCTTTTATCACAACAAGTAATTGCACATGAACTATGTCTATGTAGTTCTTTCTAGTGAATGATAACACAAATGTTGAAGCAAACCGGAAACTAAAGATGGCCACTCGTCTCTAATTTGTTTACAGCCAAAACATTTCTTTTGCAATTTAATTAGTTAATCTTAGTTTTAAAAATCAACCAATCAAACCCACTCTTGAATTTATTTTTCTTTCAATTTAGTTTACTTTAGTGAAGTTAGACATACATCGAGATAGCACATATTCCACATACTCCCTGAGTTCGATACCCTCTTACCACTATCTATAGTTGTTATTGGGATTAAATTTGCGTGTACCACGACAAGCACGTCAGGGTCTGGTACAGTACAGTCTGGCAATGTAAAATTTGAAAATGTCAATCTGATAGACAGTCTGAAATTCAACCTCCTGAGTGTTTCACAAATGAGTGACAAGGGGTATGGGTCATTCTTCACAAAGGAGTGTTGTAGGATTGTTGGGCCTGAAATGGTCAAAAAGATTGAAGCAATAATAAAAACTGGTCAAACAAAACTTGTTGCTCAAAGAAGTGGCAATGTTTATGTTGTTGATATGTCAAAAGAGTGTCCCAGAGCTGACGCCTGTCTGTTCTCAGCTGCCAATAACAAAGAGATAGAACTTTGGCACAGAAGACTGGGGCACACAAATCTTAAGACAATCACTGAAATTTCAAAAAATGGTTTGGTAAGAGGCCTGCCACAAAAATTGTTTTCATGTCCTGAGCATTGTGTTTCCTGTTTAAAAGGAAAACAGCATAAAAGCTCTTTCAAGTCCATTGAAGAGTCCAAAACAACCCAGTGTTTGCAAATGCTGCACATGGACTTGTTTGGCCCAATTCAAGTCATGAGTCTCAAGAAGAAAAGATATTGTTTGGTTATTGTTGATGACTTCTCTAGGTTTACATGGACTTTCTTTTTACACTCAAAAGATGAGACTGCATGCATTTTGCAAGACTTTGTGACACAGGTTGAAAAGCAATTTGACCTTCCAGTAAAAGTCTTCAGGAGTGACAATGGCACAGAATTCAAGAATAAGGAGTTGGATGCCTTCTGTGTGAAGAAAGGGATTGTAAGGCAGTACAGCATCCCTAGAACACCAGAGCAAAATGGGGTTGTTGAGATAAAGAATAGGACCCTGATTGAAGCTGCTAGGACCATGCTTGCTGACTCAGGTTTGCCTTTGACTTTTTAGGCAGAGGCAGTAAACACTGCTTGCTATGTCCAAAACAGAGTTTTAATAAAACCCAGGCACAAAAAGACTGCTTATGAAATTCTGTATAAAATCAAACCACTAATCTCTTACTTCAAGGTATTTGGCTGCCCATGCTTTATTTTGAACTTAAAAGACTCTATTTCAAAATTTGCAGCCAAAATTGATTGTGGTTATCATCTGGGATACTCAACCACTGCCAAGGCCTACAAAGTTTTTAATACATGGACCAAGGCAGTGGAGGAGACCTTGAATGTAAAGTTCAATGAACTTTCATCAATGAAAATCCCAGCAAATCCTGCAGATCTGTTTGATCTTGATAAATTCACTTTTGAAAATACTGCTGTCAAGACTAACAGTGCAGGTCCATCAGAGAATTCAACACCAGACTATGGGTATGAAATCATCATTCTTCAAAAGTCTGTCAGAATGGGAAGAGCATCAGATGTTCAAAACAGCTGTCAAAGCTCAACCACTGCTACCTCAACAGTAGTTGACCAAAGTAGCCCATCAACCACTGCTTCCACATCAACAACCACTGCTGACAAAAGTCCCCAAACAGTGGATAAAAGTCAGCATGTGTCCACTTCATTACCTCCCATTCCACCACCTTTTGAAGCCACTACTGGGTCATCAAAGTCACCAACAGTGGTTAGCTCAGATGATACACATTTGCAGCCCTCACCAACAAATGCCATCATACCATACCAAGGAGATTTAATCTTCTTGAGATCAAATCATTGGCAACATCAATGAAGGGGTGCTCACAAGAAGCCAAACCCAAAACATTTGTCTTTTTGCTGGTTTTCTATCACTCCATCAGCCAGTCAAGTACCAAGAGGCACTGAAAGACAACAAGTATGGGAGCTTGTACCACTGCCAGGAGATGTCAGTCCCATCGGCACAAAGTGGGTCTTTAAAAACAAAACTGATGAAAGGGGCATTGTTGTCAAGAATAAAGCCAGGCTTGTGGTTCAAGGTTACAGACAGGAAGAGGGGATTGATTATGATGAAACATTCGCCCTGTTGCAAGATTGGAAGCCATAAGACTGTTCCTGGCCTTTGCTGTCAACCACAACATGAAGGTGTTTCAAATGGATATCAAAAGTGCTTTCCTCTATGGTACAATTCAAGAAGGGGTGTATGTATGTCAACCTCCAGGTTTTGAGGATCCATTTTATCCAGATCATGTCTACAGGCTAAACAAAGCCTTGTATGGCCTGAAACAAGCACCTAGAGCCTGGTATGAAACTCCTTCCACCTTTCTACTCTCAAATGGTTTCAAAAGAGGTACCATTGATAAAACACTGTTTCTTAAATGGAGAGGAAAGGATTTAATGATTGTCCAAATTTATGTGGATGACATTATTTTTGGAAGCACATGTAACAAAATGTGTGAAGAGTTTAGGGAACTCATGACAGCTGAGTTTGAAATGAGTGCAATGGGTGAGCTGCAATGCTTTCTTGGTCTCCAAGTTCAGCAAATGCAAAATGGAACTTTCATTCATCAAAGCAAATATGCTAAAGAACTTTTGAATAAATTTGATATGAATGATTGTAAACCATGCAACACACCCATGGCAACAAATAAGCTTGTCATGTCTGATGAAAAGGATGAGCTGATTGACCAAACACTTTATAGAAGCATGATTGGGTCTTTACTGTACCTAACTGCATCTAGACCAGACATCATGTTTGCAACATGTGTCTGTCAGCTCCCAGAAAATCAAATCTCATTGCTGTAAAAAGGATCTTCAGATACATAAAAGGTACTCCCACACTTGGTATCTGGTATCCAGCTAATGGGAATATCAAGCTTTCAGGTTTTTCAGACAGTGACTTTGCTGGATGTCACACCACAAGGAAGTCCACTTCAGGAGGGTGCCAGTTTCTAGGTGATTTCTTGGTCTCTTGGCAAAGCAAAAAGCAAGCAGCTGTTTCAACATCCACTGCTGAAGCTGAATACATTGCTGCTGCAAGCTGTACAGCCCAACTCCTGTGGCTTCAAAACCAGTTGCTGGATTTTGGTATCACTGCCTTAAAGACACCACTCATGTTAGATAGCCAGGCAGCAGAAAATATCATCAAAAATCCAGTTTCCCATTCAACCACCAAACACATCGACATCAGACATCACTTTGTGAGGGATTGCTATTAAAAAGGTTTGATTTCTCTACATCATGTCCCAACTAAAGACCAGTTGGCAGATGTGCTCACAAAAGCACTTGATACAGCCACCTTTGAAAGCTTGGTCTCTAGAATTGGGATGCTAAACATGGAATAACAAGCAACATCTTGTTTTTCTATGAATAAAAGCATTAAAATGTTTTCAGAAAATCAAAAATCCATCCTTAAAAATAGCTAAAAATGAAATTTTCATTAAAATCCTTAAAATTCTGCCATAACCACTGCTTGTTCAAAAGTCTGCTCTGCTTCAAAGTCTGTCCACTGCTCAAAGTCAACCCCTGTTCCCTCATTTCTTTGATAAACACTGTTGTTCAAAAGCAGTGTCTTATCCACTGATAGTGAAAATCATCCACTGCTTCCATAACCACTGTCTTCACCAGTAACTTTCATTAAAGTACTGTCCTTCATTTCATCAGGGGTTGTCACGTGGGCAGTACATTATGGTCAGACTTTTTGTAACCGCTGCCACGTCAGCATTCATTTTTCCTCTATAAAACCCCCACTCACCACCAAAACAGGGTTTTACTGTCGAATTGAATTCTCAAAAATTCTCTTCTCAAAGCAGTTTTTCAATCTCATTTCTTCAGAAATTCCTTCGATCATCATCTTCAAAATGACAAAATCGAAGCCATCTGCAAAACCCACCTCCAAATCATCATTGAAAGCGGTCTCTCAAAAGGCCAATCCCACTGAAATTCCACACAAACCATCTCACAATCTTCTGGGTCTTCTGACAAAACCCGGCACCACAAATGCTTTCGACTCCATCATCGACACAATGGCTAAATCAAAGTACAAAACTTTGTTAACAGCCGATGCACCAATTTATTTGGCAACCCAAAGAGAGTTCTGGAAGAATGCAACCCTTGAAAAACAAAGAGACACTGTAACTACCATACAATCTTCTCTAAAGGGTAAAGCTGTCCAAATCACACCACAATCCATATCAGAGGTCTTTCAACTCGATGATCAGGAAGGTAAACTTTCTTTTCCCAAAAACGAGTTAAAAAATGATTTTCTGGAAAGAGGGTATAATGCAGAATTGAAAAAGGACACCTTACAAAAAGGTTACTTCCCTTCTGCAACAAGGTTTTTATTTCATACCCTTCTAATGTGTGTTTCAAACAAAACCACTGCTTTTAATGAAATACCATTAAAAATTCAAAATCTGGGATATGCTATTCTTCAAGACGAAAATTTTAATTATTCCCGGGAAATTTTTAATGATCTGGTTAAAAATGTTGAAACAAAATCATTCTTACTGTTTCCAAGATTTCTAAGCTATTATTTTGAAAAGAAATTCAGTAAGGATGATATTGTTGTAATAAACCAAGGTGACTCTTTACAAATGCACAGCTTAACTGCTGAAACTTTTACCAGAATGTCAACACCTTGCAAAACACAAGCAGAGGTGTCTGAGCAGAATTTAGCAGCTACCACTGCTCCTCAGGTATCTGCTGCTGAGCCCGCTGCTCAAGGTGATCAAAGCAGCAGAACAACTGTTTTGAAACCCACACCTACAATCCACAAAAAGCCACACAAAAAGAAAAGTCAAAACCCCCCAAACCCATCAAAAAGGCAACTCTAGAGGATGAGATACCAGAGCAACTGCCAGTGACAAAACAAAAGTCACAAGAAACCACTGCTGCTACTTCCTCACAGCAGTTGGTCAAAATATCTCAAACCATAACCGAAACTCCTCCTGCTTCTTCTCAAAAAGAACAGGTTGTACTCATAGGGACTCCACAATATGATGCTCTGGAATCACTTGTTTCCATCATCCACAGCCCAATGCCCGGGGCAAATTCTCTTTCTACACCCAACCTCACATCCACAATTCCCCCACAAACAAAATTTTTGTTGGATGCAATTGATTTGAACCAGGCACAAACCAGTCCTTCTCAATCACCCATTAATGAGAACATGCCTCAACAAATGACTGGGCCAGTTATATCAATCTTTGCTAACCCACCAACACAACCTGAGGAGGTTACACCCCTTGAGTTACAAGTAACTCTTGGTGGTAATCCAAGTGAAGCAGCCACTACAACTGTTGAACCTATTGGTTTGCAGTTGGACAGTGGTTACATTAATAAGACTTCCTTGGAGGCAATTCCTTCCATAGCACCTCTGACGTCTACCAGTGGACTTTTCTTGACCTTTGGCAACATTAAAAGACTGTCAAGTGTTGAAGGGAGAAGACCCCAGTACCAAGAAAAAGGGGCATCAGTGGTTAATGTTTGGAGTAAACTCTCTACCTCAACCACTGATAAAACCACTGCTAGTGGGAAATCAGGTGATCCCATTAAATTGGGTGATGGTTTAAAGTACCAGAAATTGACGGATCGTGTTGAAAAACTTGATAACTTTGTTCCACCTCAAGCACCTGCTCCACCTCAAGCACCTGCTAAAAATGAGCTCTGGAATCTATTTCAACCTTTTCTCCATCAACAAGCACAAATGGCAGATCAGCAACATGAAAAACATGTATTAAAGCTGAGAAATATAATGGAGTCTAGGTTCAAAAACACCCAGACTGATCTCAAGGCTCTAAAAGCCCAGATCCTGCATACCACTGGCACTGCTCCTCCAACTGTCCTCTTTATTGATCAACTCCCTCCAGATAATGCCAAAAAGGGGGAGAAAATTTAGGAGTGGAAGAAGAAGGGAATAGATGATGGCCTTTACATTGAACCAGAAAAGGATGCTATGACCAAAAATATCCCTTTGCCAGATGGTAGCAAGAAAATTGAAGAGACCATAAATGCACTGGCAGAAGCAGTTGCAAGTGTCAAAAAGGATAGAGAGGCCAAGAAGAAAGCTAGGGTGGATTATCCAGATCAGGGTACTTCTGGGTCAAAGGATGATGAAAATCCTGTTGATGAAAAGAAGAAGCCTACTAGAAAAGTAAGGCAACCCAAATCCATCCCAACCAGACGTTCAAAGTCTGCTCCAAAACCACCATCCAAAAAGTTGTTGTAACTCCTGTTGTATCAACTACTACTGGTACTTCAGTGGTTTCAACATCTGTTCTCACTTCAACACACACCACATCCACTGCTTTACCACCATCACCACCAAAAACAACATCACCTCCTGCCAAAAAGCAGAAGACAGCAGATGTTACAACATCTGCTGTAATGACAACAGTGGTTGGAACACCAGTTGTTTCAACAGCTGTTAGTCAATCACAAACCACTGCCACTACATCCACCACCACTGTTCCATCCAAAATATCATCAGTCCCTCCTCAAACAAAAAGGAGAAGGCTAATTCTCAAAGATGATGACTCTTCACCACCACCAACATCTTCAAAATCTTTGTCACTTGTCACAATACCCAAGCCTATTCCTATCTCATCAGCACAAGTTCAACAGCCTTTAGCTCCTGTAGGTGTTCAATTTCCTCTTGAGCTCATAGCAGTCAGAGAAGAAATCAAATCTTTCTACTATGAGGATGACCCTGCTAAAAGGAAGCTGCCATCAGTAAAAGGATATCCCAGGCCTAACAATACTGAAGAATATTTGAAAATCAAGGCTAAGCAAGCAGAGGATATCTCAAAAAGAAACACAAAAGGGAAATCTGATAGGGAAATACAGCAGAACTATCAATTCTTGCTCACACAAGTCAGATCCCTGGAACAATTTGCAAAAAATGTATGTCAGCAAATCTCAGAAAGAGCAGATGAGCCTCTGAGAAAAGACTACATTGAAAGCATTATGGCAACAAAGAAATACAAGGGAGAAAGGCACATGTACAAGGAGTGGACCATTCCTGAGCTTGAACAAGAAGCAGCCAGGATTCAAGAAATGATAAAGAATGAGGTCCAACACACTCCTCCAGAATGGTCAAAGTACAAGAAAAATGTGCCTGATAAAACACTTGAGCTGAAGAGAATGAAAGAGGAATTGGTTGCTGCTGATTATGGGAACAAAAGACAAGTAGCAAGATGGATAGAAGATGTAGTCAGGGCTACCTACAAAAGGTTGGAGGAACTAAGAAAGAAAGATCCCAAAGTTCCTCAAAAGCCTGACTATCCTGAAGCAGAGGTTTCAAAAAGACCAACAAAGCTGCATATCAGGAGAGCCACTGCTCCAACTGGTGCTGCTATCTACAAAAGAAAGCATCAAAAACCGTTGGTTACTGAATCAGTGGGTGAATTAATGGCAGGAGATGAGCTTAT
Organism: Helianthus tuberosus; assembly: GCA_030545235.1. Classification (NCBI taxonomy): domain Eukaryota; kingdom Viridiplantae; phylum Streptophyta; class Magnoliopsida; order Asterales; family Asteraceae; genus Helianthus; species Helianthus tuberosus. The sequence goes on along the minus strand of CM060411.1, from coordinate 216,409,801 downwards.
AAAGGAAGGTATTAAAGTCATGATAGCTGAATCTCTTGACCTGAATCAACCTGCAAGCACTGCTCAGACAGTGTTTAATAGGCCAGCATCACCAAACTCCTCGTCGAATAAAAATCTCCCAAGAAACCTACTAGGCTCAAAAATACTAAAGTGGGCAACTGACAAACAGACCCATGTATTGACTCTGGTCAGGTCTGGTGGAGAAGTGAAGAATATAACAAGGGAACAAGCACTTGGCCTAAGTCTTGAAGATATGCAGGATCTCCTTGATCTTGCACTTGGCAGGGATGAAGATGATACAGATTCCCTAGACTTTGAATTGCAACTTAAAGGTCAGATAAGGGAAATGTTGATGAGGCAATAAAGTTCCACAATAATGAAGGGTTTTGGCATTATCTGTTCCAGGGGGAGATTGTTGGGATTGAACCCTACCAGAGGAACAGATAATTAAAGCCAAAATTGGATCAGAGCAGTGGATCCAGAATAAGCAGATGTTACATACAAGTCTCTCCCCTTGAAAGTGGTTTCAACATCTACTGACCTCCTATCTACTGATCGTACAAGCTACTGACCGTCAAACTGCTGCTCAAGTAAAGACCTGATGAAAGACTAAAGCTCTGCTGATTCAATCTGCTGCCTTGAGTCAAGCACTGCTGATCCGGACAAGTACTGCTGGGTTCACAGCAGTGGAAGGTTGCAGCAGCTGTTTTATAGTCTGTTTGTAATAAAATGTAATAGCAGTAGTTTAGCATAGCAGATGTTTGTATAGATCAGAGGTTAGAGTTTGTTAGGAGGTTAGATGTCACTTTCATGGTGACGTCAGCTTAGATGCTCAGTGGTTTGCTAGTGCCTATAAATAGAACAGTACTCTGTACTGTTCTATTAGCTCTTTGCAACACCGTCTTCTCTGCACGAACAAACACTGAGCTCTGGCTGAGGGGGAGTTTGTATTCAATCATTTGCATTGTAATCGTAATTGAAATAAATTCAATCTTTCGGTTCTTTGTGAAAAAATGTTTGATCAAAGCAACACTCTCGTTTGATTGTATGCAAAATTTGTTTCCATCTTAATTCCGCTGCACACTCATCCATTTCCATCTTAATTTCAAACGTAAAATACAATCAAAATCAAACTCAGATCCAACAAAGGGTTAGTTATCCTTAACAGAAGAGAAGAATCCTACCATGGTCCTGGTCTAAGGATCCCATATCCTACCCTGGGTGATCCACTTCTTGGGAAAATGATTCCCATTTGGGATGGAGTCCTTTCTTACAAAGAAGAACTGGTTCCTCCAGTTGGAATCGTTCTTAGTGGTTTTCACAATTGGATGTGCTTGACCAGGTTTGTGCTTAAAAAGAAAACGATGAGAACCATGGCTGACAAGAATATACAACTGGCTCAACTCAGACAAGCCTATATCAATCCCTTCTTGTTCAACAATATGTTCAAGGGTATACAAGACTCTCCACACCATCGGCATGGCTTGGACGTAGCACAAACCAGTGAGTGTGAAAAAGCTTTGGGTTAAGAAAGGGAAAGGATATGTGAAGCCAATCTGGAAAGGGCTTGCAGGAAAAGTGATCCAGACATCAGAAACGCAATCACTCTTCATGGAAGAGTCAAAGGGTTTAAAAATGGTTCCTTCCAGAAAGCAATGACGTAACCGATCAATCTCAGGATCGGTAAAGCGACAGAGTTCCATTGAGGGATTTTTAGTTATGCCCTGACTCTTCGAAGGGCTATCTTTTTTGGGATCCTTAGCAGGGGAGGATCTAAGATTCATCTTTGCCATGGATTAAACGAATAACATAGTACCGGAAAGAAGAACATTCAGAGAGAAGGAAAGAAGAGATACCTGATGGAGTCTTCGAATGAGGATTTAAAGGGGAAGGGTCTCGAATTTAAATGCAATTTTCATCCTTATCACTAACCCTATTTATAATGATGATTGTTGCAGGAAGTCTTATCGCTGATGTCAGCATCGCAACGGCTATATCTGTTAGTAACGGCTAGTCCGAAATAAATTGAAACATGACTATTAAATCGGATATCAACTAGTCATGTTTGGGGGTAATTGTTAGGGATAGAATTTCACAGCTTATGGATCACGGATCCTCAAATGCAGCTTGGATCACGGATCCTCAGTTCAGTTTGAATTAAGGATCCTCAGAAGAAGTTGCAGGACTAAGGATCCAGGATCCTCCTTATTATCCTAACACTAACAATTGTTTCCATCATTTTGAACTTGTTTTGCAGGTGTATTCGAATAGGACTTGGTCCAACCGAGATTCTAGGGGAATATGCTTGGTGATTCTGCAAGTGCATGAACTATTCGACCGTTATAGTGATCATGGGGGACTTGCATCATTTGCGGATAGTTAGTTAGGCTAGATAATTTCTATTTTTAATGGGTATACAAGCTTGATTTAGACATTATTATTAACAACACAACTGCTCTACACTTGAACTCTCAAGAGCTCTCTGCGATTACACACTTTTGCACACTAGTGATCCTAGTACCAAGCTTGTTATCATCCCGATTTGTAAACCTTGTTTGTTTAATATAATTGGTGATCGGTAGTTTTCATCACCCGAGGTTTTTTATGCCGAAGATCATTCATTGATCAAGGGCTTTTTCCTCGTATAAATCCTTGTGTTCATCATTCATTTCATATATTTGTTGCTCATACATTTGACCAGATAACCAAGCATCATACCTCACAAAATCAAATTTGGTTGCATTATCCTTGTGTGATTTTTCACCAAAATAGATACGCCTCCGTAAACTCTATCGTCGCCAAGAACAACATCCGCCGAAAACTCTCTGTCAATAGTAGAAGCACCGATTGTGAAAATCCACGGAGCGATGTTGACAGCTTTATAAGCACCTGGAGAGTGGAGGAGGTCTGTGGAGAGTGGAGGAGGCTAGTCGGCGGCGCTGTGGAGGTTGGTGGGGCGTGGGAGGAGGAGAATGGTGGAGGAGAACGTCTAGGGTTTGTGTGGGTTCTCTGTGTTTTCAAAATGTGGAGGAGAAGAGAGTTGCAGACCTAAGAAGACATAGATCCATGTCTGCACCGAAAAGAGGTCAGGCAGACCATTTTTAATGAAAGGACTTCGAGAAAACAAAACACTACAGTCAAACGTCTGCTCGTGGTCTGCGTGGGGCAGACATAAGAGGTTTTGACGAGCTTTTCACAAAAAAAAACCAAATACCCCCTTAGACAATTAGAACCAACTATCAACTGTGAGCTTGATTTAGAACTAACTATCAAGTGCTTGATGAGTATTTGTAAAAATTGTAAACTTGTAGTGTTTAGGGCTAGCTGTTTGCTACGAGCTACACAGAGTAAATTACATTCCACGCCTTGATGTACAAATTCACTTGCCTACTAATCTTATTAATGTTTTAGGGGTTTAATTATTAGAAATGCTCGACTTTACTTAAAAAAATTTAGGATAGGCTAAACGTACCCACTCTCTTACTTGTCGTACCCCTCCCATGTAAACATCACCTTAAAAACTGTCAAATATACCCCTTAAAAATATTTAAAAAAATGTTTTTATACAAATTGATTTACTAATTTACACTATACATTTTATTTACACTTGTATATATCTTCAACATAAACTTTTGAAATTTGAAATTAAATAAATGTTATGGTAATCGATAAAAAAATTATGATACCCCAACATCGCCCTGCGAATGGTGTTTATTAGATGGCCCAATGTGGAGCGTGGGGAGGGGGAGGGGAAACCCCTACATCTCTCTGCGAATAGCTTTTAATAGCATGAGGCGAGGGCTTGAGGATCTTCACATGGCGTGGGGGCACTTGAGGTTGGGAGGTGGACGATGATGATTGAATAAAGAATTATAATAAAAAAATTAAATAAACAAAAAACGTTTCCTCTATCTTGCTCACTACCTCATGATTTTGAGGTTTTGAAGGGCAATGACAGACACGTGATGGAAAATGCCTTCTCTATCTTCACCACCACACCGACTATTCTTTATACGAAAGTTATATAAATAATATTCATTCATACCAACAACTATTTTTTTGTACGGATTTATATCAACAACTTGATCAATTGCTTGTACCAATACTCATGATGCTTTATGCAATTCTAGCGATAAAATAATAAAAACCCACCGACTAAGCCACACGTGATATTTTATAATAGTGACACGAAGAAACATATATTTTGAAAACTGCACACTGTTAACATACTGAATGGCCGCTTTGGTTGCCCAGATCTTTGAATATTATTTATATCGCTAAAACACGTATATACCCAGAATTGTTGTGAAACAACTAAACCTATATTAGCAATATAAAGAGAAGAATAAGAGAATGAGGGAATGTAAATCTTATTGATTTAACTATGTACACCATATACAGATGCCACTATATATAGGCACATACATTAATATAAAAGAAATCAAAGAGATAGGAGTTATAGGAGTTATGTATATGGAGAGTCCCCATATAAATGATACATTCATAACACTCCCCTTTGACTATCCACATACCTTTAATACGCTTGGTGATGATGCCTCGTTAAAAACCTTGCTAGGAAAACCCAGTGGGATAAAATCTTAGCTAAGGGAAAAAGAGTGCAGCGCGTATTTTCTCCTCCTGATACTTTTGGATCAGGTATTTTACCCATTACATTATCTCCTCGCTATATACGAGTTATATCTTATCAATGAATTTCATGACATGTGTCCGTGTATACATACTAGCAAGATATACAGTTTGTATTTTACTATGATACTTCTGGACCAATGATCTTTGCTTCTTTGATAGGAGATGATAAGAGTCATTTTCAATACCAACTACTTGGACATCATAAAATGTACGTATACCATAAGCTTTGTGCGTCTGAAAATGTCCACCATCTTCTAGATGTATTATGATTGATGGATAATAATAATACAAATGCTTGTTCCACATATCAAGCCACATATTTGCAATACCATCTTTAATTTGCAAATTCTTCCTTTAATAATTGAGCTCATTTTTATCTTTTCGGTAGATTCAATGATATCATCAACATATATTAGAATACTCATAAACCTCATATTGTTCTTTTAATGAAAACAAATGGATTCACAATAATTTATGTATTTCTCTCTTTGCTGAGCTCATTAGTAAGTCGATTATACCACATTTGAATCGACTATTTTACTCCATACTATCTTTTTTAACTTTATAAATATACATTCTCTTACTCCTTTCCACTTTGACCAAAAAATGTATGTGCATACACTCTTTAGGAATGTTGACACACAAACCTCCTCATTGATTTTATATTATATGCAAGGATGTCTTAAACACTTGCTTTATTTGTAAAATTCATATTGTACCATGTTTGTACACTTTGTACATTGAGATGCCATAATAACCAGTTATACATTTTCTATGTATGTTTATTGGAGTATTGGTGCAAAATAATTACATCCATAAGATGTTTCAATTAACCTCTTAAGCACTCAAATGCTTTAGGATACTCATGGGGAGTTCCAGTTATATTTAATTCAATAACATATACAACATGTATACGTATTCAGATCCGAATTTATATAATAATCATAATTTCTCAAGAACTTATTTTATATGACTTAGTATTAAGTGATACATAACTTTCATAAGACGCATGTCAATTCTCTTTTATATATTACCAGACTAATAAGATATCGGAAAGTCAAAACATCCACCACGGGAGAATACGTCTCCTCATAATCAGTCATAAGTCTTTGCAAAAATTCTTATGCCACCAATTTTGACTTATATCACTTAATTTGATTTTCACATGATTCGCGCAAAAGACACATTTGTATCCAACATATTTTATAACCTCAGTTGTATGGACTGTTGGTCAAAAAACTTTCCATTTCATTAGAGAACTAAACTCTGCCTTATATGCGTTTTTCTATTTTGGCCAATCATTTGTTAATATTCATTTATAGGCATATCTTAAATCTTGATCCTCATTATTTAATCATTTTAAGCGCTACATTATATACAAAAGCATAACGACGTCGATTTTTATTTCAATTCCATACATATCTTCGACATGATACAACTTATTGAGATCTCTTTTTTTAGGTACCTGAGGTTCTTCTTGAACCATCATGTCTAATGTCTCTGCAGGAGATCCTATTACTATAACCTCGATTTGACCATCTTAATTATTTGCTCCAATTTTCGAGGAATTTTATTATTGGAATCGACTAGTCTACCACGCTTCAGGCGTGGAATAGACTCATTACAAAATATGTGGTTATCCTCTTGGAACACAAATATAACAGGATCATAAGCAGTTGATTATGTGACTTACTTATTCACTCTATTTAGGTCAGTGAACTTGTCTGGTAATTTGTTCTTTAATATTGGTAAATGAATTATACTTTAAACTTCTAGTTCATAGTTTATAGTCTGAGGATCAAGATGACATGATAATTCATTTCACCTTTCACTTTCCAACTGCTTGTTATCTCCCCCTAATGTTGGGAACATTCATTCACTAAAGTGAAAACCAATGAGTCATAAACAAATTTCTCACTAATGGCTTTAAGTTTTCAATCATAGACGATTATTTATGCCCAACATATTCTCAAAGTTTTTAGAAGTCCCATCTTTGTGTGGTGTGGTGGATAAGTTTCAATATATGACGCACAACCAAAATCTTTGATGAGTCATCTTTGGTTCCTGACCAAAAACCAACTGTTTGGGGGGAACTATAACTTATTGGCTTGATGTGAATAGATGGTACTATATATAAAATTACATGTACCTAAATGAACTTTTGCTCCTCTCATGATCATTGGCTTTGTAACCAATAGTAATCTGGATTAATATGTTTGCTATCACATTAGATAAGCCACAATCACACAAGCTTCAGTTTGTGGATTTGTTAACCATTTAGACGATACATCAATTTCAGAATACTAAATGGTATCACGTTTGGATACACATATTCCCTTATTATTTCCAAAATATTTAGGGATGTAAACCATACTTTAGTTGGTATATCAATAACTTCCCTTGAGAGCAAATATTGCATGTGTAAGTACCATGAAGAATCTTCTAGTTCCTTGCTATTTTTCACATCATCTAGAATCGGATAGTCTAACCGGTCATGCCAATCATTAAATGATTATGAACCATAAACTTCGGGTTTGTAATCATCATATATGCTTTTAGTTGCACTCGTGTTTGTTCAATACACAAATAGAAAATATAAGAGAATAATAATTATTATTTCAATCATTCATATTATAACATGTTTTCCATATATTATTCTCGTATAATCACTTCCTTATATTACCATTTCTTTTGGTGGATTTCAATATAAACATGGTTGAGGATCATTACAGTTTCCTCATTTACCATGATCATGACCTTTATAACGATCGTTTTATAGTCATCGTAATATAAACATGGTTGATCTCATTACATGAGTATCATTCCTTAATTACCATGATCACGATCTTTGAACTAATTTGTTGGACCGTTGTACGACCTCTAAAAGTCAGTTAAGGCGTTCATCTCTATGTGTAAAGGCGGAATCAATGCACATAGAGTCATAACAGCTTTGTTCCTCTTAATTTTCTTTCTATTAATGCTTTCTGAGTCTCTACAATGATTTTCTGACAAAAGTTCAACAGCACCTCGACTCACATACACTGACTAACTCATTAACTGATGTCGCTTCAAATGATCAACACACCTATATATAGAACACATGATTTCGCTTGAAGCTGTTTGAAGCGAAATCTGTTATGTTGATTTCGCTTCAAGCATATACATACCCATTCAAGCGAAATCTCATGTTTCATACCTAAAACCCTAACTTAAACCCTATGGTGTGATCATTTAAACAATCCTAGACACAAGACTTGATAATGACATAATCAATAGACATTTAGTGCACCAACAGACTCCCCCTTGGATGTTGATGAAGTCTTTGGCTTCAAGTCTTTGTCTTTAACAATCTTCAAACATTGTAAAAACTCTCATCAATCTTTATCTTCAATCTTTAAACTTTAAACTTCAATCTTCCCTTTGACTGTTGATCCAGACTCCCCCTTTCACAGACTCCCCCTCTTGATATGCTAGAATCTGAGAAATCTGGTTCAAGCTTTGTCAATTAGCTTCCGTTGGGAATAATGAAGATCAAACCTGTTACTCAACCAGCAAACATAACCATTCTATCTTTTCAACAATAAAACACAAACTCAATCAGCTTTAATAATCCACTCAAGTATTCAGGTTCATGTTAATGACCCTGATTACTCAATTAATCTACCAAGTCCAAATTAATGACCTTGGTTGATCTTTTGACGAATCAATACTGATTTTAAAACAACAATTTCAAACATTTACTGAAAATAACAAATATCAATTTAATGAACTTGTTTTTGTCATTTCAAACAAATCAAACTTCTTTAAAATAAGCTCTCCTCATTCTTCAGTCCAGAATTTCCTGCATCTGCTTCAAACATCTGAGAATCCAACAATCAACTTTCCACTTTGATTTGTCGGAAAATAAAGCAGAAATAAAATCTTTTTGGATTTTATCAAAGTATTCTAAACTAAGAAATGAAATACAGAAAACTTAAATTGCAGAAATTAAACAAAGTAAACTATTTACAAACATAATTTTTGGTGAGTGTGTCAGGGAATCATATCAACTTTTCAGGCAAATCACAAGTACCGTTAAGCTACATTTCATACTCAGATTTAAACAATTTACCTCGATTGTCGATATACTGATCCATCTTAAATTCCCACACAAATTTCAACTTATTCAGGATACGATTTAGATGAATTAAGAACTTAGATCATTCATGTGTCCCACCTCTTGAATATACTCCCGTATCCAGAATCTCAATAATCAGTCTTACAGGTGAGAATACTACAATGATATCTGTATATAATTTAGGTATGCGAGGGCCGAGGGATCTCAGATCGATACTTCCGTATACGCAGAGAGATATCAGCTTCGACTTTTCGGTGTGTCCCCTTTAGAGGATCTTTTTGCTTACAACAGCAGCATATATCAATTTTATTGTTTCAGCATGCTGAGGGTTTAATGCTGTGTTTCAAGCATTGCAGCAAGTATTAGCCAGGGACTAGGTCAGAACTACCGTTCAGCAGAAGTCCCGGAATAATACCCCAGACATCATAGAGTATAAAGACCTAGTATATCAGATTAAGAGACCTTTCAAACGAGATTTCAGGGGTTACCTATATATCCAAGTAGTGTTCCCCACGAATTCACAAGTTTGAATTTTAGGTTTATATCCCGAATAAATCTACTAAATGTATGAAAACCTATCGACACATCATCAGTAAGATTGTTTAGCTCTTTTATACTTTCCAAATCTTTAGCATACTGTGATAGTCTAGCTCATGTACTATCATTTTCCCTATATACACAAGCTCTTTTTCATTTTATCATGTTTTTGTATTTTTGCATTTTTTACTGTTTTTGTATTTTCAGAAAACATAACTATGTACAAACATCTACTCCCCCTAAATACCAAAACAAGTAAAAATTCGACAAACCATTGCAGATTGTTTCTCGTCTTCATCCGCAACAGTACTCTCATCAACGCCAATGATGCCATCCGACACCGACAGAAGCCTCATACCATTCAGTTTTAACAAATATTTAAACCGATTTTTATCAAAAGCTTTGGTATGTAAATCAGCTTTCTGTTCGTCAGTGTGGATTTTCTCAATTCGTATCAACTTTTTCTCAAAACAATCACGAATAAAGTGATGACGAATTTCTATGTGTTTAGTTTTAGCGTGATGTACTGGATTTTTAGTTATATTTATAGCGGCCTCATTATCAACAAAAAGAGGTGTGTTAAGAAACTGCAAACCGTAGTCGCGCATCTGTTGCTGTATCCACAAGATCTGAGAGCAGCAACTGCTAGCAGGAACATACTCCGCTTCACAAGTAGATAACGCCACAGACGTTTGTTTCTTACACTGCCAGGTAACCAAACGAGGACCAAAGAACTGGCATCCTGCAGTTGTTGATTTTGAATTGACTTTGCAGCATCCGAAATCCGAATCGGAATACCCTTCGAGCGTAAAATCGCCTTTTCTAGGATACCACAACCCCAATGAAGGAGTTCCTTTCAGGTAGCGCAATATCCTCTTTACAATAATCATATGCGATGCTCTTGGGTTAGACTGAAATCTTGCTGCGAGGCACGTTGGGTACATTATATCAGGACGTGAAGCAGTTAGGTACATTAAAGAACCTATCATGGATCGGTAAAAAGTCTCATCAGCCCTGTCTCCGGTGAGATCTGGGTGAATCCCATGATTTGTTGCAAGTGGGGTAGCAGCTGGAGTAGAACTTGACATCCCAAATTTCTCTAGAATATCATGAACATACTTTGACTGATGAATGAAAATTCCCTCAGGAAGTTGTTCAACTTGTAAACCCAGAAAGAATTTCATCTCCCCCAGTGATGACATTTCAAACTTCTGCTTCATCACTGATTCAAAATCTTTGCATAGATTTTCATTTGTCGACCCAAAGATTATATCGTCCACATAAATCTGAACTATCAGAAGATGACCATCAACGACTTTAGTGAAGAGAGTGGCATCCACTTTTCCACGAATGAACTTGTTGGCTAGTAGGTGTTGAGACAAAGTCTCGTACCAAGCTCTCGGGGCCTGGTGTAAACCATACAGCGCTTTGTCCAATAAGTAGACCTTGTTTTTGTGGATTGGATCGGTAAAGCCCGGCGGCTGACCGACATAAACCTCCTCTTTAACCTTCCCATAAAGAAACGCCGATTTAACATCCAACTGATAAACTTTAAAGTTCTTCCAAGACGCAAATGCTAGGAAAATTCTGATAGCTTCTAATCGTGCTACAGGAGCATAGACTTCGGTAAAATCAATTCCCTCCTGTTGACTAAATCCCTGAACAACGAGTCGAGCTTTGTTCCTTACGACAACTCCTCTATCGTCTCTCTTACACTTAAACACCCACTTAGTGTTAATTTTCCTATGACCATCCGGCAAATCAACTAACTTCCACACTCCCAATTTCTCAAATTGACTAAGTTCCTCCTGCATAGCATTGACCCAAGAGTCTTCAGTAAGCGCCTCTTTGTAAGTTCTTGGTTCAACCTGCGAGATAAAACAACTTAATGAGAATTCAGTTTGCAAAGGAGCAACTTTTGTATAAAAACATGTAAGCCCTTTATCAATCTGATTTCGAGTGCGAACTCCAGCTTGTAATTCTCCTATGATCAACTCCTCTGGATGATATGAAAAAGTTCTCGGCATCACTTCACTTGGAACATCTACATTTCCCTCCAGATTAGTAACATTCTGTTCTGCATCTTGTTCACCAACTTGGTTTGTTTGACTTGAAATCTGAATTTGCTCCCCCTCAGAATCTGAATCACCATGATCAAATACTGGCATGTTTTCAGCTTCTAGATTATCATTCTGAACCGACTGATTATCCGGAGCAACTTCATTCTGTTGGACATCATCATGTTCATCAGCATTACTTGGACCTGCTTCATCATCATTTGAAGTTTCCCGTGGTCTTCTTGAATACTCAGCTGGAAACCTTAACTGTGACTCATATTCACGCAAAATATCCAACTCATCAAAGAAATCTTCATCATCCTCTGATTCTTCTCTCATGTCAAACGAATCCCAAAGTTTGTCATAATGATAACGCCATGAATCACCAGGATTCTGCGGCGGCATAGTATAACCTTGACATTCAACATTTGCAGCTTCAATAATCCGCTTTTCAGTTGGAACTGTCACACCCCGACCGCGTAAAACAACAAATCGCGGCGGAAACATCGGGGCGTGTTACAACAGAATTAATGTTTCATAACCATGGATACCAAAAGTGTTTCGTTTTATTAAACATTGAATAATTACATCGTCTGGAAATCTAAATACACAAATTAAACATAGTCTATCATTGTTATTGAGTCACTAAGGCCTTGTCCAGTCCTATGTGAGCATGCATCTTATCAATCGATATCATTCAACAATACCTGAAACATATGTGAAAACGAGGTCAGCAAAGAAATGCTGGCGAGTACATAGGTTTTGTGAAAATAAGATTCATGACTTCTGTTTAAGAAAATGTTTAGTCATGAACCTTGTAATTTGCTTTGTCTTTGTAAATCATTTGAAAAATAATAAGTTTAGGTGATATGTATAAATAAGAGAATAATGCATGATTAAATGAATAACCATGTAAAATGAGTTTGTATAAGATAAGTTGTTTGTAAATAAATGTCTTGTGAAAAGTATGTTACTTGTTTAAAATGTTCTATGTCTCAAACTGAAATGATTCAAGTGACGCTACAATATGTAATACCATACAAATACTTATATATAGGAAGTACCAGCGGCGTATCCACCATGCTTGTATCATATTCCACACGCATCGTTACTTAATCACTTAACCAAACCAAACCACCAAAGTAATGTTCATGCCCAAATGTAAATCATGTAATGTACAACCAAAATGATATGTATGGCTAGTGAAAATGCATCAACTAAACCATAGGTGAAACGCACAAAACAAAGTATTGAAGTAAAACTTGGTTTAAACCAATACTATGTTTCGTGTAAATGCATGATCAAATGTAAATCATGTACTAATGTTTACCCAAACGTTAAAACTTGTTCTTGTTCTTAACAAACCCTTACCAAAGGGTAAGTTAATATTTTAATTGTGAAACTACTTTATGGTCGATTCTCTAATAACATTCAAACCTTCTTGACGCGTTCCTCGCTCCATCTCGCTCTCGCTCTCGTTCTTAACAAACCCTTACCAAAGGATAAGTTAATAATTACAGATTCAGTCGTTACCCACAACCCCCACACATAACAATGGGTGCAGTAAATAACGGGATTTGTCAGATCCTATGGTACCATAACCTAATACTGGTCGGCTTGATCATTGCTAATGAATGTCATCGGTCATGTAAACTACAACCAACAAGTTTGTTCACTTTTTGAAATTGTTATTAGTTTTTGAAATCATTGTATTCGTTCTTGAAATCATTGTTAGCGTTCGTGAAATAATTGTTATTGTTCTTGAAACCACATTGTAATTGTTAAAACATTTAGCACATATGAGTCACCCCAAAACAGTTGAAAACAGTAAAAGAGGGGAATAATGTACTCGCCTGAGGATGCTTGGAGGTCTTGAACAACAACCAAACAAAGCTAGAGAGAGCACGGAATCAGTCGGCAAATCTAAAACTATTTAAATACACCGGACTTAAATCGGGAGATCGGATAGGATGAGGCTTGGTAAACCAAATGAGTATTGGAACTCATATGATATGGTTTAACAAGGCCTACATACTACAATGAAACTAAACTAATTGCTTTTCGACCCATCGCGACCCATTAAGGTAACATACGTTACTTTAACGTGTCGTGCGCGTGAAACGCGTTCGGACCGCCTAACTAGCCCTATGACAAGTGTTATATGCCTAAACATATTACATAATCAGTTACGTGACAAAGGTTTAGGTTACATATGCTTAATTACCAATTATACATGAAAAGGGTATTCTGGTAATTTACCTAAGGCATATAAACTACCTATCATACAACTACTTAAACGATGTGACCATAAGGTATAACCTCGGAAGGTTATTCCCTACCTACTATGGTCACCTAATGTGTTTGGTCAGATCCTAATGATCGACCAAACTGGGTCGGGTTCGAAGGTATAGGCGATTTATTAGATCGCCTACCCTACGACCCTAGACAACGTGGTAATCAGTGGGCATAGTCCCAAAGGACTATGACCAAACGTGATTACACTCACGTTGCGAAGTTCAAACGAACTTCGCATTGACCATTACTGGTCAACGCTGAAAGTCAAACAAAGTTTGACTTTCTGACTTGAAAAGCAATAAAATAAGGAAAAGAACGAAAGAATACTTACCCAGGGTCCCCGCTAGTGAATCGTGATCGAGTAGCTCAGGTATGAAGCGAAGGCCTCAACTTAGAGCATTTGGATCAGATTTGGTGGGTTTTGAATGGAAGGGGGGTTGGGTATTTATAGTAAACGGTCCACCGTTAGGATCGTTTCTCGTAGTACGTGATCGAATCCAAGGCGTACACTTGTCGGAAGCTTATGGTGGCTGGAAATTGGTTCTTATCCGCTGACTAGACGATTGAGAATGTGTGGTTGAGAATCGAACAGGTGGGACCTGCTGTTAAAAACATTGAATCTGGTCTGGGAGTTTCCTTACGGACCGTAAGGTCATTTTGGTTGAGGTCCGTAAGCTTACTTTGGCAGAATTACAGTTTTGGTCCCTGCAATGCAATCAGCCCATTTTCGACACGTTTAAGGCCCGTTAACCCCATTTCAAAGCTCTAAAATGAAGTTAAAGTATAGGGAACTTAAAATGTGCTCAAAAATATCTCGGATGCCGGTTCGTTTAACCGTACGGTTGCGATGTTCGGTTAATTACGACGGAATACGCATAAGCGCGAAAAACGAACCAAATGACGCGACGAATGGATTTTTCTTAAGGCGAACACTAAAATATAATGTAGTCATGCTTACATAAATTTTTGGATGTCCAGATGTATTCAGAACGTAAGTTATGCGCGAAAATGCAAACTTGTGCACTTTTTGACGCTTTTAGTCCCTGAATGACACAAAAGTTTATTTTAGCATACCGAACACCTCAAAGCCTATTTCTAAGCTATGTAAAGGATATTTATGGTATGTTTAACTTATGGTCATGTTCCGGAATGTCTGTTACAGTTCAAATTGGCATACTTTCGCAGTTTGTCAACTTTAGTCCCTGTAAGCTATTTAACTTTGATTTCACCACACCAAACCTTCCAAAACTTATATCTAAGTTATGTAAAGGTTATTTAAGGTATGTTAAGCCTATTTCACTATTCCGGAGTGTTCGTTGGATTAAACTGGTTATATCTACACATCAGAGCGCGTATAACCCTCCAGAAAGCGATTTAAAGCTTGAAATCGAACAAGAGTCGATATGTGCAAACGATACACATATTTTTACAAATCCCAAGTATGAAATACATTATTTCATTGGTTTGGCATTTGTTTGATGGCCGTGGAGGCACAGGTGTTACAGGAACGAAGACACGTCGCAATGGATTTGAATAACCCACAAATATACCCTCAATGCACTTCGGACCAAACTTCCCAAAAGGTTCTATAACCGTACAAGGTGACCCGAACGGTTCTAGATACTTCAAATTCGGTTTGCGATTATTGATTAGCTCAAAGCATGTTTTGTTGAACTTCTTGACAGTAAGAACCCTGTTGAGCGTATAGCATGCGGCGGAAACAGCTTCAGCCCAAAAATTTATCGGTAACTTTGAATCTGCGAGCATAGTTCTAGCCGTCTCGATTAGTGTCCGATTTTTGCGTTCTGCGACTCCATTCTGCTGCGGAGTGTACGGAGCACTAAACTCATGCAACATACCTCTTTCGTCACAAAATTCTTCCATCTTGCTGTTTTTGAATTCAGTACCGTTATCACTTCGAATTCTCTTAATACGCCTTTGGTACAAATTCTCAATCTTTCTAAACAGCGCCATCAAACTGTCAAATGTTTCATCTTTCGTCTTCAAGAAAGATACCCACGAAAATCTGGAATAATCATCAGTAACGACCAAACAATAGTAATCTCCTGTAAGACTTTTAACATTCACAGGACCAAATAAATCCATGTGAAGTCTTTCCAGAGGTCTCGAAACTGAATTGACTTGCTTTGTAGGGTGTGACTTTTTCTTCTGCTTGCCTTTGACACAACTAATGCACTCCCCTTCCAGATGAAAACCTTTGATATTAACTCCCAATACCAAATCATTGTGCACCAAGTGATTCATCTTCCTAAGATGTATATGCCCCATCTTTCGGTGCCACAATCTTGATTCTTTCTCAGTTGCTCTAGACACAAAACAATGTGCTTGACCAGTAGTTGTAGTAGCTACAGACATATCTAACACATATAAATCATTCACTCTAGGTGCCCTCATGATAATCCATTCTTCAGGGATAACAAAACCAGGTTTCAGAATCAAACACTCTTTATCAGTGAAGTGAGTAGTATACTGATTGTCACAAATCTGCGAGATACTAAGCAGATTGTTCTCTAGCTCAGTGATGTAGTTAACTCTCTCAAACGTCACAATCCCATTGGATAACGTTCCTTCACCAACAATTCGACCACCTTCATGACCAGCAAATCCCACATAACCACCATTAATGTTTCTTACATCATACAGTAATGCAGTTTTTCCTGTCATATGTCGAGATGCACCACTATCCATAATCCATCTGGATATCAGTTGTGGAAGATCCTGAACAAAACAAACTACGAATTAAACAACTTCAAGAAAGATGCCGATTCATGCTTCGCAATCCAGGAAGCTCCGGCAATTCAAACTGCTTATTCGAACATGGTATCCACCCAGGCCTCATCAGCCTTAGGTGTAACCTTGACTCTAGCAATTTGAATTTTGAAATTTTCAGCTTTCAAAGGTGGAAAAGTTGCATTATAATCAACCGTAATTGATTTGTCAGCCTTTTTCACTTCAGAAGTTGAAATTTTCATTTCAGTTTTTGGTTTCCAAACTTGTTGAGATAATGCAACCCGTTTATAAAACTTGTCATTTTGAGTTACCAACTTCTTTACGGGTTCATTTTTCAATTTGATGTTATCATTTTTCACATTCGTTTTCTCAACAATGATTGGTGCTTTACCCTTCACATCAACTTTCTTCTGTTGATACTTCACATTTTCAGTCTTAGACTTCACATTGGTACACATTCTTGCAATATGACCAACTTGATTACATCTAAAACATGTACGAGTATCAAAAACTTGACTTGTGCCTTCAGACTGATAATGTGAAGCTCTTTTCTCAAAGAACTCTTCATTTGATTTTGAAAAAATTTCATTTTCCTCATCAGAAAGTGAACTTGAACCATTCACAAACACCTTCTTTTCTGTAAACCTTTTGTTTTGAAAACTCTTTTTCTGATAACTCTTACCACCTCGATAACCACCCGACCAATTGTTTCGATTGTTATTATAAAAACGTGGTGGAACAAAAGGCTTTTTGTAATAAGCTTTATCTTTTTCAAAATTCATTTGCCTTTTTGTTTGACTCAAACTGTTCACCTCTGACAACTCAACTTCAACTAACTTGAAAACATTTGTCAACTTTTTCACATTAACATTCTCAATGGGAAATTCAGAATCCGAATACAACTTATCAGATCCAGCCATCTTGTACATCACAAGACTCGGTTCATCACTTAAGTTGTTTTTGGACTTTGATTTCGGAATGTATTTATCAAAGAAACACCCATCCTCCTCAGAAGTGTCACAATCCGGTTTAAGCACTTTGTCTACCACACTTTTTACCACATCACTTTGGACACCCTCGTCATTGGAAGATGTGAACGTGACATCAATGTTTTCAGGAAGTTTAACTTCACTTTCTTCCTCAATTTCCACCAAACTAGACTGCTTTTTCGTGTAGTTGTCTAAAATTGGCGGTGGAACTTTGTGAAAACCTACACCCGTTCCATCAGAAAACACATCCTCGCCATCTTTGTTTTTCCCTATAGGTTTAGGAACAATATGCTGCAAAACAAAGCTTGCCGATTTATAGCTGTTAAGCTTCAACTGGATTCGTTCATTCTCAATTTCAGCTTCTTGAACTTTAAGTTTCAGTTTAGCAATTTGATCCAGTTGTTCATTAATCGATTCTTCTTTTAACCTCAAAACAGCTCTTAGATGTTCATTTTCTTTAAATGTTTTGCCATTACGATCATCACTATCTTTAACAACATTTTTCAATTTCTCAAATTTTTCAGAAATCTGACGGTTTTCAAGAATTAACTTTTCATTTTCAGATTTTATTTTCTCACGTTCAGTTTTATCATTTTCAATTTGAACCGTTAATTCTTTAATCCGTTCAGTTGAAGCTCTTACAGTTTTGTCACGATCAAGAATCTGATCTTCAACCTTTCTAACCTTTGTTGTCAGATTCTGGATTTTCTCATTGTTAAGATACGTGACAGTGCTACAAAAATTGCATTGTTTGGTGCAATTTTTGAAGTCAGCATTTCCATCAATCTTTTTACCTGACGCATTCGTTGACACACTTTGACTGACCGATTCCTTTGACTCAGTAGCAGAATTAGAATCTACCTCAAGTGCTTTTGCAGCTAACACTTTGTCAGCCATCACTCCCAGGTTCTCAGCTGTCAACTCTTGCGTAGTATCAATTAGGCCTGTATCAACCTGCTTTTCTTTCTTCTCTTTTTCTTCTTTCTCCTTTCTCTCTTTCTCTTTCGCTTCTTCAATCATCTTTGACGTTGGTGTTCCCCACCATTTGTGTTGCCAATATTCATCTTCTTCTTTGTACTCCTTGATGATGGCTTCGATATCAAGTGTACTATCATCAATTGCAATATTTCCATACTCATCAAGATAGCACTCTCTATCTGGATCCCATCTATTTGCTCTCCTTGCATTCAGATAGATACGAGAAAGTCTGATAATCTTTGTTTCAGCAACCATCTTCCGGTAGTGATACTTTTCTTCCTCAGTACGATCATCTTTCCATGGCTTAGGTTCATCATTGCTTGCCATGAATGCGTAACCCACCGCATCTTCTTCAGGTAGAACTTCTTTACTCCAATCATACCCCTCATCATCATAAATCACAGCAAGAGCCCTTGATTTGTCTCTGTTGTCTTCAACCTGCTTCAATCTAGGCGGCTCAGATTTATTCTGATGGTAGATTGCCTTTTTGTAATAATCATCTCTGAAAGGGTTCTCCGACTCATCAGCATAAGCGTTTCGGCATTCTCGTTTGAAGTGACCCTTTTGCTTACATTTAAAACATGTCACCTTCGATTTATCGAACCCCAGCTTGGTAGACGGACCACCGATCGTTTTTCTCCCTGTAATCTCCATGAAGCGTTGTGCACGTCGAGCTGCACTTGCCATTGCCCAACGAATGTCGATCAGCTCCATTTCTTCAGGGTCTATCTGATCGTAGTCTTCTTTCGTCAGATTTGTATTCCCGATTTTTCCAGCCACCAATCCTTCGTAGGATTCCAAAACAGATGCCAGAAAGACCATTTGTTGCTTGGCTGACTCCGCATCAAAATTCTGTGCATTCTTCAAATCTATCGCGATATTGCAAGAAAACTTCGCATCAGAATGATTTGCAGAAGATGTAGATCCACTGTGATAACCACTATGACTTCCACTGCTTGAGTTGCTTTGACTTTCTTTGTTTGCTGAAGAAACGTTCTCAGCAGAAAATGCAGTCTTTGGAGAAGTAGCTTTTGGCATCATACTCTTTGGATAGTATAAATCCAGATTCTGCTGATAAGATGAATGATTAATTTTGTACGTCTTCTTCAACTCTAGTTCATGACTCTCGAGTTTTTCGATCAGCAAATCTAATGTCAGTTTTTCTGGTTCTTTGATGGTATTCTTCAGCATCAATGCATAATATCTCCAATCCATCTCATCAGGCAACGAATCGAACAATTTGTCTATAAGATCTTCTTCAGGAATGTCAATCTCATGTCTTACTAATTCCAGCTTCAGATGACCGAACCGTTCTATCATTTTACCCACTGACTCGTTCTTTATACAACCAAACAGATCAAATTCTTTTCTAAGAAGTTTCTTTTTGTTTTTCTTAATCTCTTGACTACCGACACACTTCTTTTCCAACTTTGCCCATAAGTCTTTAGAATTTGAGTAATCTATCAGTGAAATGATGTCTTCACGCACTGACTGAAATAATAATGCCACACATTTTTGCTCAGCTACGAATGAATCAATCTCTTCAGCTGATCTTAATGCTTCACCATTCTTCTTTCCTTGAGCATAACCATTCTTCATACTCTTCCAGCAAGGGAAAGCAAATGCCATCAACCAATCTTCGAACTTTGTAGCCCACCTGCTATAATCTTCTATAGCCATCAGCTTAGGAGGTTTGTTAAACGTTCCAAATGCGCTTTCAGACTCCCAAGCTTCCTTCTTTCTTTCTTTCGGTGTATTCTCGTTCTCATTCGTATTGTTTTTGTTTGTAGAAGTATCATCTCCCGAGTTTCCTGCGAATGCGTACATATCGCCAAACGGGTTCAAGAAAATATCATCCATCGTGAACGTACCTGGAAAAATCAGTCAAACACTTAGAAAAATTTTAGGTTTTGAAAAATTATCAAGTTCAAGCGAAATACTTGAAGTTATCAGCTTCAAGCGAAATCAGTAAACTAATACTGTTCAAGCGAAATCCTCTATTTCGCTTCAGGAATTCAAGCGAAATCTGACAAAACAATGTCGCTTCAACTGTTCAAGCGAACCAACTATTTCGCTTCAAGAAATCAATTTCGCTTCAGAGTTTCAAGCGAAAACAACTAGTTCGCTTCAGGAAATCTGATTTGAATCGAAATCAACCTGTAACCTTCGAATTACTGTCAAGCGAAATCCTGTTTTAGGTTAATTTTATCATGTTTTAATCTGAATTTCAGTCCGAATCTTTGTAGGCTTTGTTAATACTCAGTTTTACAAGTTATCCTCGAAAATTAGACCATTTTGACCATTGGAACTTGTTCAGATTTGAAAAATGTAAAAAGAAATGAGTAGAAAGAAGATAATCCGCTGCTATGGTATGAACTCCTCGTCCTGAGCTCTGATACCACTTGTTGGACCGTTGTACGACCTCTAAAAGTCAGTTAAGGCGTTCATCTCTATGTGTAAAGGCGGAATCAATGCACATAGAGTCATAACAGCTTTGTTCCTCTTAATTTTCTTTCTATTAATGCTTTCTGAGTCTCTACAATGATTTTCTGACAAAAGTTCAACAGCACCTCGACTCACATACACTGACTAACTCATTAACTGATGTCGCTTCAAATGATCAACAGACCTATATATAGAACACATGATTTCGCTTGAAGCTGTTTGAAGCGAAATCTGTTATGTTGATTTCGCTTCAAGCATATACATACCCATTCAAGCGAAATCTCATGTTTCATACCTAAAACCCTAACTTAAACCCTATGGTGTGATCATTTAAACAATCCTAGACACAAGACTTGATAATGACATAATCAATAGACATTTAGTGCACCAACATAATTATTATATCATCACATTTTATTCAAGGAATAACCATACAACATTCATGGTGGCGTCATTACAGTTTCCTTAGTTATTACATGATTGTGACCTTTCACTGATCGTTATATCATTACATTCACTTTAGGGAATGCATAGTGATCGGAGTGTCGCGCTCCGGTTAAAGATAAGATTTATAATCCCTAATTACCCTTAACAAATAGCTAGTGGTAGTAAGGGGTCGAACCACGAAGAGTATGTGGTTTGCGAATGGACTTGATTGAATTTGAACGAGTGTCACAATTTATGAAGCTTGCTAACTTGTTTTTATGATTTTTGATTATTGAAAAGATGTTGAATAAGCTAAACAAAATTGATTGG
This sequence comes from Helianthus tuberosus, assembly GCA_030545235.1. NCBI lineage: Eukaryota > Viridiplantae > Streptophyta > Magnoliopsida > Asterales > Asteraceae > Helianthus > Helianthus tuberosus. The sequence goes on along the minus strand of CM060411.1, from coordinate 216,388,226 downwards.
ATTGATTAATTACTAAAGATTAACAATTGCAAGAAGCTTGATTAATAAAACAATATGGAATACCAAGGTTCACAACTGGTTTCAACTAATGCAAGACCTAGGATTACTATGTGCTTTAATTTCATTTACTCGAATTAATTCATTAACGGGTCAACAATCACAAAGCTTAGGTGCCAATCGCTATCAACGTCATAGACAACGGACCACGATGCACTTCGTTACTTTGGACTAGCAAATCCTATCAAATTTAATCACTCACTTGACAATTCGTAAATTCAATACAAACGTAGGACAATTTTCTAAAGATTCAAATGTAATTCAAGTTGTCACAAATCAAACATCAATACATAATAAACCGTAAATCTTACAAAATTCTACACAGGGGTGAAACCTCCAAGAAATTAGCCGCTCATGGTGAACGGGACTTGATCAACGGATGATGGAGACTTGGTTTGGATCATCTTGAAACTTGTGGGATAGTGAATGTCACACCCCCACAATACCACATGCGGTAACCCCACTAGGCGTGTGACGTATCAGGATCTAGCCACCAATCACATTGAACTAACCACAAGATATTTAACAAAATTTTGGATTCATAAGTTAAAACATTCATAAAACATAATCCAAGTTAAATAGTTTCAGCGGAAGCAAATAGTGTCTCCTCGTTTAAATGTTTCGAAACCTAATGTATATAAATTCAGTAAACAAGATATGCATATCCAAGCCGTGCGACCCATGACCACTCCAGCCATCCAGATAGCAAGTTCCTTCTCCATAGCATCTAACGACCTGCGAGCATGCAACAAGTGTATAAGAAAACACTGGTGAGTTCATAGTTTTACAAAACGTTAGTTACCAAGTTTTTAGTTCAGTTCATTGATTACAATGTTGATAATAACTCGAATACAAGACGGCTCCAGATTTTTTTTTCCTTTCCCCAACGCTCCTATCAAAGCATTGGGCATGACTGGGTCATTAGTTCACACCCGTCCTCTTAGGTACGGGGTGAGGGTGCAAAACCTAGATAGCGCTATCAACTAATACCCCGTTACCTCTCAGGCAACAAACAAGATGAGACTTAATGGTGATAGGATGAGTGTATTATACAACATTTCAGATATTACCCACAAGACGTATTCCTCTCAGGAATACCCATTTGATTTACCCAAAAACCTGTCCCTCTCAGGGATACCCAATGACTGTCCCACCCACCGGGATGCATGCTCAAGAGGAATGAACTCACCTTAGATTGCTCGGTTTGTTAAGTTACTTTACCCGTTCCAAGTTGGTCAACCAAACCATACCGTGGTTACCAAAGATGATCAGTTTCACAATCACATATCCAAATCATGTATCATATAGTAACCATTTAGATTTCATACACGTTTGCAACAAGTTCATGTTCCAACAGTTGTTACCAAAATACCCGCTTCATAACAACTAAATTACGTATTTTTCACAGACTGCAATTGCTGCTAAGACCATAGTGTGTCACATAACAAGTATTCAGATCACAAAAAGTCCACATCCCATGTACATAATGCATAACAACGTTTTACAGATAAGTTGGCTATTCACAACAGTTAAGTCACGGTCCTCAATTCTAGTTAACTTCGTTACCATGCAACAAAGATAATTTTACAAACACTAGTATCCATCATCATGTATATATATATATATATATATATATATATATATCATAAACTGTTCTGATCATCTACCACTTCGGCGAACTATCACATGTGACGAACTATCATTCTTCGTCGGAATCACATGTGACGAACTATTGAATCTTCATCAAGATTGGGGTGCGACGAAGTATTACTAAGGTTCGTCCAATAATCAGTTGACGAAGCCTTGTTCACATTTCATCAGTTAACAATTTCAAATCAAACAACTTCCCATACTATTTTTCAATCGTTATTATGAATATTTGCTCATTCCATAGTTGTCATTAAACCCTAAATTCCTTGCGCAATTATCAACAGTGTTCGGCATCAAAAATCATGTTAAAATTTACTAACACAAGCATCACTACATCACAGGATTATCATGGAATTAAACCGTACAATCGTGTTCATCATCAAATCGTATCAAGTGTAATCAATTCGTCACCCATTCGGCTTAAACATCACTGTTTCATTTAACACTAATTATCATGAAATCCCTAGTTCTCTTGTATCATTCAAACAACGATACCGACTAGTGTCATATATGTCAATTGTCAGACTCACATATAAAGATCCCTAGTATGCTTTTAACCTAATTCTCAAACATGCTCAATTATCACAACAAAAACTCAATTAAGATAATGATAACTAACCAAGACATATATGTTACCAGATAGGAATGATGAGCTTCGATGAAGAGGGGGCTTCGATTGTGAGTAGGCTGCCGTTGAGCATGCACAGGAGGAGAGGAGGGCTAGGGTTTGAGAAATCACACAACCATGTGTAAGTTTATGGTGCGAGGAGGGCCTGGCCATGACCGGGTTTCTCTTGGGCCGAAGCCCATCTTGGCGAACAATATACTTCGTCGGACACAAGGTGACGAAGAACTATCCTTCTTAGTCGAATACAAGATGACGGTGAGCAATATACTTCATCGAAGACAAGATGATGAAGAACTATCATTCTTCGTCGAATACAAGATGAAACATAAACAACTCTTAAGTTGTTCATTAAACAACCAACATAACAATACATAAATGGTGCACATAATACAGGATAAAACGATTTGCTGAAACAGGATTGCCAGACAACTGATGCGTAGAGAAAGGACCTTGAGATTTCGGGTTGTCACATCATCCCCAACTTGAAAGAAATTTCATCCCGAAATTTGATAAGCGGTCAAAGAGGAAATGAAGTGATGAGTAAATCAGTATAACTGTGGATTTTCCTCGGGTACCACATCATCCCCAACTTGAAAGGGAATTTCGTCCTGAAATTCATCAATGACATCTTAAGTTAAATCAACCGTTTGAACATTTGAGGATACTAGATCTTCATCTGATCTTTGCGTTCCCACATGAACTCCGGTCTGCGTTTTGACTTCCAACGAATTCTTATGATTACAATCCGACTATGCTTACGGACCTTGACTTCCCGGTCCATAATTTCGATAGGTTCCTCGACAAACTGTCATTTGTCATCTATTGTCAGTTCCTGAAGTGGTACCACAAGTGTTTCATCGGTCAAACACTCCTTTAACTGTGAAACATGGAAGACATCATGAACGTTACCCAACTCAGCAGATAACTTGAGCTTGTAAGCCACTTCACCGATTTGCTCCAGGATTTTGAATGGTCCATCGAAACGTAAACTAAGCTTGCCTCATTTCCAAGCGTACCGTACCCTCCCAGGGTGGGATTTTTCACTCGCGACACGTTCGCCTGCAGCAAACTCCCAGCGTTTCCTAAGCTTATCATTTCCTGGCGGTCACGCGTTGCCGTCATACGATTCCCGATCTAAACAATCTTCTCAAAGGTTTCAAGTACAAGTCCTGGACTTGTGATTAGGTTGTCATCCTCCTTAGTCCAACAAGGAGATTGGCTTTATCGTCCATGCAATGCCTCAAACAGAGTTGCCTGAATACCAGAAGGGTAACTGCTGCAGTAGAACTCAACCAAAGGTAAGTGTCCTTCCAATTTTTACTAAAGTCAATCACACATGGGCTCGTAGCATGTCTTCAGGTGTTAGGATGGTTCGTTTACTCTGACCGTTTGTCCTACAGTGATAAGTGATACCCACGACTAGACGTGAGCCAAAGGTGTTGTGTATTGCCTATCGTAAATCGGGTATAGATCAAACCTGAGGTAATAGGAGTGGGCACCTAGTGCCTTAAAACTGTGACAACTATGTTCTGTAATCATCATGTAATGTAAAACAATATCAGTTATCAATAAAACAATGTGCTTTAGTGTTATTATATATGCAATTGTGTTTAATAATTTTACAATTTGATTCGATTCCGATTTCAAACTTTAAATCACTTTCTTGAAGGTTATACGCAAACTGGTGAATAAACGCAATCTGTTTAACGTGACGTACACTCCGGAACTGTGACGTAAGCCAAACATACCCTAAATATCCTTTACATAACTTAGAAATAAGTTTCGAAGGATTCGGTATGGCAAAAACATGTTTGCTTGAACTAAAGAGCTGTTTACGACAAAACCGCGAAACGAACACTGGTGACCGCCAGATAATATTTAAATCCCAAAAATATTCTGTTATGATTAAAAATTTATTTTTAATCAGGTCCGTGTTGAAAAATAAATTAAAACGCCTACAAACGTTATATTTCATGTTTAAGCGCGTATCGCGTGTTTCTGCGCGACACAGTGCTTCTACTGCGAAACGCAGACAACACAGCCAGTCCTGGCAACTGAAATTTATTTCAGTAATATTTTGGCAAGTTTATTTTTATAGAATAATAAAAATAATTTAGAACGCCATAAACCGGGATTTAAACGCTAGATAAAATACCCGGTATCCAGTTAAACACATGTTTTAGCCTACATATAGCATGTTTATATAAAAAATTTACATGGACCCCCCCCCCTTTTACCTAATTTTCGGCCACAAGGTTCCCCCACCAAGACTTCCTATTTTGTTTAATGAATAACCTAATTTTGTTAGGTATTTTCTAGATATTGTGATTATTAAAATGATGTGGGAAACTCCATTAAAAACTCACTTGATCACTCATTCAATCTCATCTACATCAACAAACCTCAAAGAACTCTTTCCTCCTTCCTTATTTTCGGCAGCCATCATCACACCACCATACCACTACCTTCAAGTCCCTTTCAAACAATCCATACATATCCAAGGGTGCTAGAGACCGAACAAGTAAGCTTGGTGCACTCGGAAGCTCAAGGACCGCTCTCGTCTTCTTTTATCCATCACTTCTACGCTTTGAAACTTCCCTAGCCTTGTGCTAGTAGTAAGTTACTTGTACACCCTTGTTCATCTTGTTCCATGGTTAAAAAGTTAGTATGGTGATCGTATATATGCGTTTTAGTAACATTTAACCTACAAACAACTTGCTGATTTGCACTTTCAGCCGACTTTAACTGGCTGTAAGCAGGTCATAACTTAACAAAAATTTGATTTTCTTGAATCTATAACGTGTTATTATGAAATACGGTTCTAATGACACTGGAATCATAATTTTTGGACTTCGTTTACTATTTTTAAAGACCCGTTTTGTAACAGCATCTCAAGCTGTATTTTCACTGCTGAAAATAAACGTTTTATTTTCTGTCATAACTTAGATTCTGTGTAGATTTAGATCACAAAATTTGTACTGTAGATGACCACGGATGTATAAGTAATTCTCCCACTGGAATTTCTTCAATCGGACTTACGATGAATTTTAAATGAATTTTTCCGTAAACTGCAGTCAGAAAGTGACGAATCTGAGTTTAGTCCGGTAAACGATTTTCTATAAAATACTGATAATGAATTGGACCCCGATATTTTTACACAATAATAGTTGATTTGTGTGAGACGTTCTGTAAAATTTTGGGAATTTTTGGAATAAGTTAACCATTTTATTTAAATGTCTGAAAACAGTCCAGTTTCATATATATTAAAACAGAAATAACATAAGTAGTATTTTGCATGCATTTTACAGGTTTTTGATTATTAAATCATTCTTATTTAATTTAGGACGAATAAACGATTTGAGGGATTGTGTTAACATTTAAAAACACACCCGAAGGTGAGTACATAGATCCCCTCTTTTTACTGTTTTCGATTATTTTGGGGTGATTCATATGTATCAAAATGATTTCGATATTCTAACGATGGTTCCAAAACGATTGAGATGGTTTATACTAAACTTATAACGATTTCGATAATGTGAACGAACTTGTTGGTGGTAATTACATAACGAATGACATTCATTAGCATTGATCAAGCCGACCAGTATTAGGATATGGTACCCATGGTTATGTGTGGGTTAAGTGGATAACGACTGAACCTGATGATTGTTAACTTACCCTTTGAAGGTTTGTTAATGCAAGAACGAGTTGAACGATGAACGAGTCACAAAGGTTTGAATGTTATTAGCAAGGCGACCAAAAGTAGTTTTCACAATTAAAACAAGAACGATTAATGATTTGGTTTACATAAACAAATGCTTTGGGTTAAGATTCATGGCATCGAGGTTTATAAATTATGACCAATCTATTTTGACTTGGTTATTTATTTACAATACAAACATTTTACAAAACAAGGTTTTCTAATATCAATTAACGAAGTTGTACTAGTTGTTTCAACATACAAACGAGCCATGAATCTGATAATCACACAAAAACTATGTACTCGCCAGCATTTCTTTGCTGACTTTGTTTTTACATATGTTTCAGGTGATGTTGCTTAATGTTGATTGTGAATAGGATGCTTGCTCACTTAGGACCAGACGAGGCCTTAGTGATTTAATAACGTTGATAAACTATGTTTGAATTGCTTGTTTAACTTTAAGACAATGTTTAATATTCAATAAAATGAAACTCTTGTATCCATGGTTTGAAACAATAATTCTGTTACAACACTCCCCGACGTTTCCGCCACGATTTGTTGTTTTACGTGGTCGGGGTGTGACAGAAAAGTTGGTATCAGAGCCAATGGTTATAGGGAATTAGGTTATTAGTAAAAATTTTGAACTAGACTATAACTTTCTAGGACCCCAACGCAAGCTGATTTGCGTTTAGAATTTAAAAAAAAAAACAAAATCCGAATTTGCTTCGAAAGTTAATCATCCGTTCTAGGATGATTGTTTACTAGGTTTTGAACCCTCTGTTATAAGGTTTTGAACCCTTCCAGTTTGACTCATTTTTGGCTGAGTGCCTTCTGAGTTTTCAAAATCTCGTCAGAGTTTGGGTCTAAATAAAGTGAACACGTGCAAACTGGAAGAGTGAATGCCTGTACCCTGAGTTTTCTGTCTAAGGCTAGAGTGTTCGTATAAATCCACACAATCGGACCAATCACTCTTACCTGGGAATTCTTGGGGTGAGTGTTCACTTATAGGCGAGCATGTCTTCGCGATACATTATTTTGATTCATTACTTTGATTAGTCACTGTGTGTCGTTTGTTTGTTCGAGGTAACAAACAAATGATCGCCTTCCTTGTGTTTTGTCGATACTTCTTTTGTTTTTCCTAATTTTCAATCTCACTCGATTTTCCTGTTTCCTTGCTGGACAATGCCTCCTCGACGTGAAGCACAATCTTTTACTATTGAAGAAATCGCAGCCCTGGTCTCTCAGCAAGTGGCTGCTGTGCTTCCTGATGTTGTGACCCAAGTCCACGAGATATACAACAACAACAATAATAATAACAACAACAACAATAATGCACCGTGTAATTTCAAAATTTTCAATTCTGCTAAGCCGCTAAAGTTTTCTGGGTCACAAGGAGCAACTGCACTCCTGTAGTGGTTTGAGAGTATCGAGAACACATTCAGACATGTGCAGTGTCCAAATGCGCGTAAGGTTGAATTTGCTTCGAGTGTGTATGAGAAGCGTGCTCTTACGTGGTGGAACGGAGTGATGCGCGACAGGGGTGCCGAAGTGGCATTGGCACAAACATGGGAAGAGCTTCGAGCTCTCATGATGAGAGAGTTCTGTCCCCGTCACGAAATTCGAGCTTTGGAACGAGAGTTTGATGATCTGAAACAAGACGGGGGAAAACACCGTGCGTATACGGACAGATTTGAGGAGCTCAGTCTTTTGTGTCCTACTATGGTTACCCCGTTGGAGAAAGCGATGGAGAGGTATATCGATGGTCTACCCGATTCTATTTTGGATATAGTGACCGGTAATAATCCTACCACCCTTCGCCAAGCAATCGAGTTATTTGCTACCCTGACTGAGTCTCAAGTCAGGAAGGGTAAACTCACCCGCAAGGGTGATAAAGAGAAGGCGACTGATTCTGGGAAGGACAAGGAAAAGGGTAAGGGTAAAGAAGGTCAGTCATCGAAGAAGTCGAGGAAGCGAAAGGGTGCTCAGAACTTTGCAATAACTGCACAAACTGCTCAGAACCCTCAGAACCCGCCAGCTCAACCTCCTGCGAAGAAAGCGTATGCTGGTACCGCACCTCATTGTGCTTGCTGCAACAGTCATCATGTTGCACAACAAGCTTGTAGACAATGCACAACGTGTGGTAAGCTTGGGCATCTGGCCAACGTCTGTCGTTCGGGTCAAAAGCAAAATGTTCTGAATCAAGCTCCAGTCCAGGGGAATGCTGCTAGATTCCCACTAGGTACATGTTTCAATTGTGGAGAGCTTGGTCACTACCGCAACAACTGTCCGAGGTTAGCAAATGCAAATGTAAATCCAAACGTGAATGTCAATGTTAATGCAAATGCGAATCCCGCTCGTGGGCGAGCGTACAATCTGAATGCTAACGAAGCGAGGGCTGACAACGAGGTGGTTAATGGTACGTTTCTTGTTAACAATCGACCTGCATATATTCTTTTTGATTCTGGCGCCGATAGAAGTTTTGTTTCACTATCTTTTGAACCTTTACTTGCGATACCTAGAACTAAACTGAGGAAACCCTTATCTGTCGAAGTTGCCACTGGTAAACCTCTTGTCCTCGATTCTGTTATCCGTGATTGTCAGTTAAACCTTGATAACCATTTTTTTCCCATTGACCTCACGCCGATGCAACTTGGGAGTTTCGATGTTATCGTGGGGATGGATTGGTTAACCAAACATCATGCTGAGGTGGTTTGTTTCGATAAGATTGTTCGTATTCCTCTTCCGTTTGGCGATGTTCTGGAAGTTCGTGGAGAGAAGCCATCTGGTGGTTTGAACCTTATGTCGTGTACAAAGGCCCAAAGATATTTGCGAAAAGGATATGTTGCTTTCCTGGCACATGTCACCGAGGAAAAAGGCAAGAGCAAGAGTATTCAGGATATTCCGATTGTTCGAGATTATCCAGAGGTGTTTCCCGATGAATTGCCTGGTTTGCCTCCAATTCGTCAAGTCGAGTTTCATATTGACCTTGTACCCAATGCCAACCCGGTTGGGAAAGCACCTTATCGTCTTGCACCGTCAGAGATGCAAGAGCTATCGAAACAGCTTCAAGAGTTGTCTGATAAAGGATTCATCCGTCCGAGTTATTCGCCTTGGGGAGCTCCAGTTCTCTTTGTGAAAAAGAAGGATGGATCTTTTCGAATGTGTATCGATTATCGTGAGCTTAATAAGCTTACCATCAAGAATCGATATCCCCTACCTAGAATTGATGATCTCTTCGACCAGCTGCAAGGTGCTTCATGTTTTTCCAAGATCGACCTGCGATCTGGGTATCATCAACTTCGTGTTCTCGAAGAAGATATTCCCAAAACTACTTTCCGTACAAGATATGGGCATTTCAAGTTCACTGTCATGCCTTTTGGTTTGACAAATGCCCCAGCTATCTTCATGGACTTAATGAATAGGGTCTGTAAACCTTATTTAGATAAGTTCATCATTGTGTTTATCGACGATATTCTCATTTATTCAAAGTCTCGAGTCGATCACGAACAACATCTTCGTTTGACATTGGAACTCCTAAAGAAGGAACAACTTTTTGCTAAATTCTCCAAGTGTGAATTCTGGCTTAAAGAAGTTCAATTCTTGGGTCATATAGTCAAAGAGCAGGGTATTCATGTGGATCCATCCAAGATTGTTGCCATTAAGGACTGGAATACACCGTCGACGCCTACAGAGATTCGATCTTTTCTTGGTCTTGCTGGTTATTATCGACGGTTTATATCTAACTTTTCAAAGATCGCGGTTCCACTCACTACTTTGACTCAGAAGAATAAGCCTTTTGAGTGGGGTCCCAAGCAAGAAGAAGCGTTCCAAACGCTGAAGCAGAAGTTATGTGATGCTCCTGTTCTATGTCTGCCTGAGGGAAACGATGATTTTGTTGTCTATTGTGACGCGTCGAATCTAGGACTTGGTTGTGTTCTTATGCAACGAGGTAAAGTCATAGCTTATGCATCTAGACAGTTGAAAGTTCACGAGAAGAACTATACGACTCATGATCTTGAGTTAGGAGCTGTAGTTTTTGCGCTTAAAATCTGGAGACACTACCTCTATGGAACAAAGTGTGTGGTTTTCACAGACCACAAAAGTCTCCAGCATATTCTCAATCAGAAGGAGTTGAACATGAGGCAACGACGTTGGGTTAAACTCTTAAAAGATTATGATTGCGAGATCCGCTACCATCCTGGTAAGGCGAATGTCGTGGCTGATTCGCTTAGTCGAAAGGAACGAGTCAAGCTTCATTCTGTTTGAACTCTATCTGATATTCAATCTCGTGTTCTTCAAACTCAACGATCTTGTGTGATCAAAGACTTATTGAAATATGAGCTACCGCTTCAACTTGAGCTTAAACTCGAAAGGAAAGACGATGGTTTACTCTATTTTGAGAATCGTTTGTGGATTCCGAATCAGGATGATCTTCGCACCTTAGTAATGGACGAATCTCACAAGTCTCGATATTCTATCCATCCTGGTGCTGATAAAATGTACAAGGATCTTCGTACTAAGTTCTCGTGGCCTGGTATGAAGAAGGATATTGCCTTGTATGTATCAAAATGCCTAACTTGTCTCAAGGTCAAGGCTGAACATCAACGACCTTCTGGGTTGCTTGTACAACCAGAGATACCGGTTTGGAAGTGGGAGAACATTGCAATGGATCTCATCGCTAAACTACCGCGTACTAGTAAAGGTCATGATGCCATTTGGGTAGTAGTTGATCGTTTGACAAAATCTGCTCACTTCTTACCAATCCGTGAGGATTTCTCTGCTGAAAAGATTGCAAAGATTTATGTTGATGAGATTGTCTCACGACATGGTGTTCCTTTGGATATCATTTCCGATCGTGATGCTCGGTTTTCATATCATTTTTGGAAGACCATGCAATCTGCGTTGGGAACCCAACTAAATCTAAGCACTGCTTATCACCCCCAAACAGATGGTCAATCTGAGAGAACGATTCAAACTTTGGAGGATATGCTTAGAGCATGCGTGATAGACTTTGGTGGTAATTGGGATTCTCATCTTCCACTGATCGAGTTCTCTTACAACAACAGTTATCATACTAGTATTAATATGGCACCATTCGAAGCTCTCTATGGTCGAAAATGTCGTTCACCTGTATGTTGGAATGAGATCGATGAAGCTCAGCTTACTGGACCTGAGCTCATTCTGGAAACAATAGACAAAATCAAGAAGATTCGCGATAATCTTGTGACAGCTAGATACCGTCAAAAGAGTTATGCGGATTTGAAACGCAAGCCCGTAGAATTTCAAGTCGGAGACGGTGTCCTACTCAAGGTTTCACCTTGGAAGGGAGTGGTGAGATTTGGAAAGAAAGGAAAACTTGCACCGCGACATGTTGGACCATTTAAGATTGTTGAAAGAATTGGAAAGGTTGCCTATCGACTAGAGCTACCTCCAGAGCTTGGAAATGTTCATCTGACTTTTCACGTGTCCAATTTGTGAAAGTGTTTAGCTGATGCTGATTTTCACATTCCTCTCGACGAGATTCAAATTGATGAAACGATGAACTTTGTCGAGAAACCTGTGGAGATAGTGGAACGTACATACAAACAGTTGAAGAACAAACGTATTCATTTGGTCAAAGTTCGTTGGGAATCCAAACGTGGCCCCGAGTTTACTTGGGAACGTAAGGACCAGCTGGAAATGAAATATCCGCATTTGTTTTCACAAGATCCCTCTAAATAAAATTTCGGGACGAAATTTCCTAAAGTAGGGGAGACTGTGACAACTGTGTTCTGTAATCATCGTGTAATGTAAAACAATGTCAGTTATCAATAAAACAATGTGCTTTAGTGTTATTATATGTGCAATTGTGTTTAATAATTTTACAATTTGATTCGATTCCGATTTTAAACTTTAAATCACTTTCTGGAAGGTTATACGCAAACTGGTGAATAAACGCAATCTGTTTAACGTGACGTACACTCCGGAACTGTGACGTAAGCTAAACATACCCTAAATATCCTTTACATAACTTAGAAATAAGTTTCGAAGGATTCGGTATGGCAAAAACATGTTTGCTTGAACTAAAGAGCTATTTACGACAAAACTGCGAAACGAACACTGGTGACCGCCGGATAATATTTAAAACGCCTAAAAACGTTATATTTTTAATCAGGTCTGTGTTGAAAAATAAATTAAAACGCCTAAAAACGTTATATTTCAAGTTTAAGCGCGTATCGCGTGTTTCTGCGCGACACAGTGCTTCTACTGCGAAACGCAGACAACGCAGCCAGTCCTGGCAACTGAAATTTATTTCAGTAATATTTTGGCAAGTTTATTTTTATATAATAATAAAAATAATTTAGAACGCCATAAACCGGGATTTAAACTCTAGATAAAATACCCGGTATCCAGTTAAACACCCGTTTTAGCCTACATATAGCATGTTTATATAAAAAATTTACATGGACCCCCCCTTTTACCTAATTTTCGGCCACAAGATTCCCCCACCAAGACTTCCTTTTTTTTAATGAATAACCTAATTTTGTTAGGTATTTTCTAGATATTGTGATTATTAAAATGATGTGGGAAACTCCATTAAAAACTCACTGGATTACTCATTCAATCTCATCTACATCAACAAACCTCAAAGAACTCTTTCCTCCTTCCTTATTTTCGGCAGCCATCACCACACCACCATACCACCACCTTCAAGTCCCTTTCAAACAATCCATACATATCCAAGGGTGCTAGAGACCGAACAAGTAAGCTTGGTGCACTCGGAAGCTCAAGGACCGCTCTCGTCTTCTTTTATCCATCACTTCTACGCTTTGAAACTTCCCTAGCCTTGTGCTAGTAGTAAGTTACTTGTACACCCTTGTTCATCTTGTTCCATGGTTAAAAAGTTAGTATGGTGATCGTATATATGCGTTTTAGTAACATTTAACCTACAATCAGCTTGCTGATTTGCACTTTCAGCCGACTTTAACTGGCTGTAAGGAGGTCATAACTTAACAAAAATTTGATTTTCTTGAATCTATAACGTGTTATTATGAAATACGGTTCTAATGGCACTGGAATCATAATTTTTGAACTTCGTTTACTATTTTTAAAGACCCGTTTTGTAACAGCAGCTCAAGCTGCATTTTCACTGCTGAAAATAAGCGTCTTATTTTCCATCATAACTTGGATTCTGTGTAGGGTTAGATCACAAAATTTGTACTGTAGATGACCACGGATGTATAAGTAATTCTCCCACTGGAATTTCTTCAATCGGACTTACGATGAATTTTAAATGAATTTTTCCGTAAACTGCAGTCAGAAAGTGACGAATCTGAGTTTAGTCAGGTAAACGATTTTCTATAAAATACTGATAATGAATTAGACTCCGATATTTTTACACAATAATATTTGATTTGTGTGAGACGTTCTGTGAAAATTTGGGAATTTTTGGAATAAGTTAACCATTTTATTTAAATGTCCGAAAACAGTCCAGTTTCATATATATTAAAACAGAAATGACATAAGTAGTATTTTGCATGTATTTTACGGGTTTTTGATTATTAAATCATTCTTATTTAATTTAGGACGAATAAACGATTTGAGGGATTGTGTTAACATTTAAAAACGCACCCGAAGGTGAGTACATATATCCCCTCTTTTTACTGTTTTCGATTATTTTGGGGTGATTCATATGTATCAAAATGACTTCGATATTCTAACGATGGTTCCAAAACGATTGAGATGGTTTATACTAAACTAATAACGATCTCGATAATGTGAACGAACTTGTTGGTGGTAATTACATAACGAATAACATTCATTAGCATTGATCAAGCCGACCAGTATTAGGTTATGGTACCATACGATCCGAGAAATCCCGTTATCAGACTGGACCCATGGTTATGTGTGGGTTAAGTGGATAACGACTGAACCTGATGATTGTTAACTTACCCTTTGGAGGTTTGTTAATGCAAGAACGAGTTGAACGATGAACGAGTCGCAAAGGTTTGAATGTTATTAGCAAGGCGACCAAAAGTAGTTTTCACAATTAAAACAAGAACGATTAATGATTTGGTTTACATAAACAAATGTTTTGGGTTAAGATTCATGGCATCGAGGTTTATAAATTATGACCAATCTATTTTGACTTGGTTATTTATTTACAATACAAACATTTTACAAAACAAGGTTTTCTAATATCAATTAACGAAGTTGTACTAGTTGTTTCAACATACAAACGAGCCATGAATCTGATACTCACACAAAAACTATGTACTCGCCAGCATTTCTTTGCTGACTTTGTTTTTACATATGTTTCAGGTGATGTTGCATAATGTTGATTCTGAATAGGATGCTTGCTCACTTAGGACCAGACGAGGCCTTAGTGATTTAATAACGTTGATAAACTATGTTTGAATTGCTTGTTTAACTTTAAGACAATGTTTAATATTCAATAAAACGAAACTCTTGTATCCATGGTTTGAAACAATAATTCTGTTACAACACTCCCCGACGTTTCAGCCACGATTTGTTGTTTTACGTGGTCGGGGTGTGACAAAAACCGCCTCTCTCAGAGGAATATTCATGAGCTGTGGAGACTCGTCAGTTTCCTTGATTGCAAGAAAGTGTGCTGGTTATGTGAGACAATCAACGATCACCCAGGTGATATTGTCTCCGTTTCGAGTTATAAGTAGACTAGTGACAAAATCCAGGGCAGTCTGTTCTCATTTCTATGTGGGTGTTTCTGGTTGCTGACACAACTAGAAGGTTTCTGATACTCCACCTTGACTTTCCCACAAGTCAAACATCATTAACATACATTGCTAGGTGGGCCTTCATGCCCGATCACCAATACAAGATTTATGGATCCTAATATCTCTCATCAAAACCCAGACGACTAGAATATCGAGGCCGGTGTGCTTTGCGCAACACTAGTTCCCTACGGTTGCCGTATAGTGAGACCCACATTCATCCCATGAAGTAGCGAATATCGTCCGACCTGCCAAAGGTTGCTTCTCCATGCCCTGCATGAGTTTAACTTGAAAGATCTCTTCCTCCAGTTCTTCAGTTTGAACAGAGCGAGTCTGATCAGGTTGGTTAGAGTTGATAGTTAGCTGCAAAGCTCGTGCACGTTCAGGTTTCACAGTTGTAATCGTTCAAAAGTTCCATCCAGCGATGCCATTACATGTTATAGCTCTTTCGAAACAAAGGTACACAGGAGGCCCTTGTGATCGGTATAAGTAGTGCATTTGGTACCGTCCAAGTAATGCCTCTAACTTAAATCCAAGGCTATAGCTTCCACCCCAGGTTGTGAGTCGTGCAATTCTTCTTGTTAATCCACCACGTAAGCCATCACCCTCTCGTGCTGCATCGTTGTGTAACTAAGACTCTGATTCAGATAATCATGGTATACCACTAGATCACCCGTACCCTCGGGTAAAGACAATACCCAGTACGTTGTAGAGTTTGGTTTCAAAAGCTGAAAAGATGTCCTCATATTTTGTCTCCCACGAATACACGGCACCTCGCTGTGTTAAAGAGATTAAAGCCACGCGATCTTCGAAAATCCCTTGATGAACCTGCGATAGTATCTAGCGTGACTAAGAAATTACTGCATCCTCGAAGGACTCTTTGGTGCCGATTAAGTTCTAATAAAATGGATTTTAGCGAGATCCACGTGTATTCCCAATTTGTTGACTACGTGACCAAGAAAGTGTACTTCTCGAATCCTGAAGTCACACTTTGGTAGACTTTGCGTGGAGTTGCTCCTCCCCTAGGAGCTCTAAGATAAGATACAAGTGCCGTTCATGGTGTTCCTTTCTCCTGGGAGTGGTTCCAAGTGTCATCAATAAACACAGTTGATAGTTTGACGAGATAAGGTTTACACATACGATTCATATGATCCATAAAGCAACTGGTGTATGGAATAAATTGAATGACATACACAGAAAATCGTAATAGCCGTACTGCGTTTGAAATGTCGTCTTAGGAACATCCTCCTCCTGGACTTCCATTTGATGATTGCCCGATCTCAAGTCAGTTTCTGAGTAGATGATTGACCCTTGCAGCTGGCCAAGCAGGTCGTCAATGTGAGGTAATGGGTCATTTACGACTGGCACCATGTTGGGTTTACGGTAGCCGATACACGAATGAAAGGACTCATCCTTCTTTTCACAGGTAGAGCTCGGCTCCGCGAAGCAAGGAGCTAAATCGGTTAAGACCCCAGTCCGGCGGTTCCTAAAGTTGATTAGGCAATTCCTGCAACCATCCTGATGTGAGACGATAAGGGGTACTAGTAATCAGGGCTGCTTCTGACATGATACCTATCTGATATACCACCTGATGATGTCGAGGTAAACCTGATAGTTCTTCTGGTAGCTCATAAGGAGAAATATCGAATAATTGGTGGATCCTCGATCCTCTTTTCCTTAGCCTTAGCATTAGTAACGAGTGCTAACATAGCGGGGTAATCCTTCCGTGGGCACTTCTGGCCTTCATAGCCGAAACGATGCTAATCCTTTGCACCATTCTGACACTTTAAGACAGACAACGATTCTCCACTAAGAAAAGGGGTACACAAAATTTTCTCTTAACAGAGTATATCAGCACGACATCTGGATAACCGGTCCACACTAACCAGTGCTTCAAAACTGTTAAGGGTAACGGAAAGAAAGTCAATGTCGATCACTTGACCCACAACGTCGAGTTCGCATCCTAATTGAATAGGTGCGGCTTCAATTGACTTGCCATCAGCCGATTCCACAACAAGTTCAGTTTCAAGGAGTATCAGGGTTGGACATAATAGTGACGAGATGATTAGTTACCAAGAACGTGCAGGCCACCATGTTGCTATATTCCTGGCATCGCCCACGCCAATCCTAAATGTCCTTCCATGAGTATCATTTCCGGTGTTGTTGTTTTCGTTACGAAAATTTCCAGGACTGTCTTCATTCCCTCGGTTGTTGTCGTCTTGATTTAGCTACAGCCAATCCATGTCGCAGACACCATCACTTCCATACTATAGGCTACGATTACGTGTACCTTGATGTTCCCGTGACTGTTGCCTCTAACGTTGTTGCTTGAAACGGAGCCCTACGATCTTTCATCGACAAGGTCCATCCTTTCACATTCTGTGTCACGTCCTAAGGCGCCACCCATTGTGCTGGCAGTCACACATTCCACCTATAATCAATTGTCATCGCTTATGTCCCGATTGATTCGTAAGAGTTGACTCCCATAAGTCGCTGACTAGGGTTAAGGATTCGATTGAAGTCAATTCGCTGGTATTCATTGCCGGTAATCAGGGTCGTCCAAATACTGAGGTTGGTAAAGTACTACGCCCATCCTCTTGTCCATCGATCTTGCAAGTTGATTGAGTAATACATGGTATGTTGCGAGAGTGTCGCAGAGGTGATCGCACTTCGGGATCTAAGACGTCAATACATTGAGTTCCAGCAAACGAAGAGGAGTGAGAATGGTATCGACCAATCATTCGACTCTGTGACATCCAACTCAGGGACGTTCGTACTAGCACCTAACATTTTACACAATTCGCTAAACGTTCAGATGAGTGTTCAGGTAATACTTGATAGCATCGAGTTTCGTAAGGATTTAGAGAAAAGTGAAAAGATCATGCTTAGGGAGGAGGCAGTCATCGCTATGACTCCTATAGATTTGTTATGTCTCTCCTTGAATCGAATAACTAAACAGAACCCCTTTTTCACTTGTTAAGCCTCACTGGGACTCACATGCACCCCACATTAATATTATGTGTGCACCCACAATAATATTGTGATTTGCATGCTCATCTCAGTTCCTCTTAACTCGTGTCAAATGGTTCCTCAACTCAAATGTCAACGGAGGTTGTCAAGACGACAAGATTAGAGAAATCTAAGGACTACGACATACTTGCAATGCATCATACTTTAAGCAAGCAATTCACGTAGTTATGCTATAGTGACGAGTGTGTGTCCATATGTTACAGCGTAAACAAGTGTACACTAATCATGCAATGTATACCACATGTGAAAAGACGAACCTTGCAATCAAGAGCTGAGTGTCATGGTCGTATTAACGCATTCAAAACTGTTCGGTTATAGTCTTGTTTTATAAAAACATTTTTTTAAAACCTAGTTCACTATAACCAGTGGCTCTAATACCAAACTGTCACACCCCCACAATACCACATGCGGTAACCCCGCTAGGCATGTGACGTATCAGGATCTAGCCACCAATCACATTGAACTAACCACAAGATATTTAACAAAATTTCCCATTCATTATGTTAAAACATTCATAAAACATAATCCAAGTTAAATAGTTTCAGCGGAAGCAAATAGTGTCTCCTTGTTTAAATGTTTCGAAACCTAATGTATATGAATTCAGTAAACAAGACATGCATATACAAGCCATGCAACCCATGACCACTCCAGCCATCTAGATAGCAAGTTCCTTCTCCATAGCATCTAACGACCTGAGAGCATGCAACAAGTGTAAAAGAAAACGTTGGTGAGTTCATAGTTTTACAAAACGTTAGTTACCAAGTGTTTAGTTCAGTTCATTGATTACAATGTTGATAATAACTTGAATACAAGACGGCTCCAGATTTATTTTGCCCTTTCCCCAATGCTCTATCAAAGCATTGGGCATGACTGGGTCATTAGTTCACACCCGTCCTCTCAGGTACGGGGTGAGGGTGCCAAACCTAGATAGCACTATCAACTAATACCCCGTTACCTCTCAGGTAACAAACAAGATGGGACTTAATGGTGATAGGATGAGTGTATTATCCAACATTCCAGATATTACCCACAAGACGTATTCCTCTCAGGAATACCCATTTGATTTACCCAAAAACCTATCCCTCTCAGGGATACCCAATGACTGTCCCACCCACAGGGACGCATGCTCAAGAGGAATGAACTCACCTTAGATTGCTCGGTTTGTTAAGTTACTTTACCCGTTCCAAGTTGGTCAACCAAACCCTACCGTGGTTACCAAAGATGATCAGTTTCACAATCACATATCCAAATCATGTATCATATAGTAACCATTTAGATTTCATACACGTTTGCAACAAGTTCATGTTCCAACAGTTGTTACCAAAATACCCGCTTCATAACAACTAAATTACGTATTTTTCACAGACTGCAATTGGTGCTAAGACCACAGTGTGTCACATAACAAGTATTCAGATCATAACAAGTCCACATCCCATGTACATAATGCATAACAACGTTTTACAGATAAGTTGGCTATTCACAACAGTTAAGTCACGGTCCTCAATTCTAGTTAACTTCGTTACCATGCAACAAACAGAATTCTACAAACACCAGTATCCATCATCATGGATATATATATATATATATATATATATATATATATATATCATAAACTGTTCTGATCATCTACCACTTCGGCGAACTATCACATGTGACGAACTATCATTCTTCGTCAGAATCACATGTGACGAACTATTGAATCTTCATCAAGATTGGGGTGCGATGAAGTATTACTAAGGTTCGTCCAATAATCAGTTGACGAAGCCTTGTTCACATATCATCAGTTAACAATTTCAAATCAAACAACTTCCCATACTATTTTTCAATCGTTATTATGAATATTTGCTCATTCCATAGTTGTCATTAAACCCTAAATTCCTTGCGCAATTATCAACAGTGTTCGGCATCAAAAATCACGTTAAATTGCTAACACAAGCATCACTACATCACGGGATTATCATGGAATTAAACCGTACAATCGTGTTCATCATCAAATCGTATCAAGTGTAATAAATTCGTCACCCATTCGGCTTAAACATCACTGTTTCATTTAACACTAATTATCATGAAATCCCTAGTTCTCTTGTATCATTCAAACAACGATACCGACTAGTGTCATACATGTCAATTGTCAGACTCACATATAAACATCCCTAGTATGCTTTTAACCTAATTCTCAAACATGCTCAATTATCACAACAATAACTCAATTAAGATAATGATAACTAACCAAGACATATATGTTACCAGATAGGAATGATGAGCTTCGATGAAGAGGGGGCTTCGATTGTGAGTAGGCTGCCGTCGAGCATGCACAGGAGGAGAGGAGGCCTAGGGTTTGAGAAATCACACAACCGTGTGTAAGTTTATGGTGCGAGGTGGGCCTGGCCATGACCGGGTTTCTCTTGGGCTGAAGCCCATCTTGGCGAACAATATACTTCGTCGGACACAAGGTGACGAAGAACTATCATTATTCGTCGAATACAAGATGACGGTGAACAATATACTTCGTCGAAGACAAGATGATGAAGAACTATCATTCTTCGTCGAATACAAGATGAAACATAAACAACTCTTAAGTTGTTCATTAAACAACCAACATAACAATACATAAATGGTGCACATAATACAGCATAAAACGATTTGCTGAAACAGGATTGCCAGACAACTGATGCGTAGAGAAAGGACCTTGAGATTTCGGGTTGTCACAGTGAATGATGAAGGTTAGGTGTTGGGATGAAATATGATGGTGATTGATTTGAATAATGGATGAATTAGGGTTTTAGAATTGTGATGATGGAGAATCGAATGGTGAATGGAATGATTCGGGTGATGAATGGTGATAATCGATCGATTGGTGATGTAAAGTGGCTCCAAGAACAAGTTCAAACTCAAAATTATGTGTAACTGCCGAATTGAATGCCTAGAAACCCTTTCAAATCGTTCCAACAAACCCCAAACAAAAAATTCGCGATCACTGTTTATGAAGACTGTCGCCGACGGCCTGAAGCCCCGTCGGCGACGGTGTGTGAAAATGTGGGAAGGCGGCGACGGCTTGTGCGGTTGTCTACGGTCAAAACGGGTGACGAAGGTTTTCCAGGTGGCATCGCCGACGACCCAGGAGGGCATCGGCGACGGTGTGTGCATTCTTCAATTCCTGTTTTTCGCGACTTGAGTTCCCGGTTGATCCGTTTCGTGTCCCGGTGGTCCGTTTCTCATCCCGGTGACCCGTAAAGCTCCCGAAAAGCACCTTAAACTCCATTAAACCTGCAAAACACAAATTTAATTAGAAGTAAGCTATTCAAAATTAAAACCCATGTAAAAACATTAAGTTATGCCATTAGAATCACCGTTATTCGACACGTATCACATCCACACACTTGTCATTTGTTTGCCCTCAAGCAAATCTATCTTTCACTTTCACGTGGGTCGAACAAAGAATACACTCCCCATTCCCGAGACGAAGGTTAAGGTCAATTGTCATACTCAAGTTCAAGCTTTTTTATAATTTACAAACTATCTAACGGTAAAGTGAAAGATCACAAATAAAATGGTTATCCAAGATTAACCCGCCCTTGAAACCAATAAATCATGCACATCCCTCACAATGTTCTCTCCCCTTGGTTTAAAATTGGCTAATAGTTGATGCATTAGCGCTTTTGAAATAATCACTCAAACCGATTAGAACACGTACCCACATTGGCTTGCAACTCAATCATTCTCCACCATTGAGCACGAATACTAAGCACAAGTTAAAAGGTCTTTGTATGGGTTGTAAAGGGACTAGGCTAAGGGTTGGAAATAGGATATTTAAAGTGGCTAAGGTGATGAAAATTCGATTTTTATTGTAAAACAACAATTCTAAACACGACTAACTACCAACATCAATTTAGAAACACATATTTTTGTTCTTTTCTCAATGATTTTCTATTCTTTTCCGCAACATTTTCTGATTTTTTTTTTTTGCACAAAGACAATTCACAACTATACAAGCTTAACTCCTATAATCGAATTTTCATCACATGGGTTTAAAAGAAAAGGTTTAAGGTTGTGGACTAAAGGGATGTCAAACGAAAGGATTAGGCTCAAAGTTGGCTACTAAGGGATAAATTTTTGGGTAAGGATGGATAAATGGCGTAAAAGGAAAAGTTTTACCTAATGCCTTAATCATTCTCATTCTTATATTCGGTCTATGGTATCAAACGTATCAAAAGAGGCAAGTTCTACAATACGTGACTAATGGTCCACTCAAACAAAGAAACATAAACATGTAGTTCTATGATGTAAAAGTGGCTCAAAACCTCACATATAACGGGTATGATATGTGACATGCATGATATGTTAGTTTCTTAGGTGAATTATTCCCAAATAACCACCCGCTAAATACCCGTCATGCTATTAATTCGAACTTGACCATGACAAAGGACCACATGGGTTGTGTCATCCCTCGTTGACTTAGTTACTTGTGCTTTTAAGATCACTTTTGAACCAAGAAATTTTTTTGAAATTTTTTTGAAATTTTCCCCCATCCCCACACTTGAGATGAACATTGTCCTCAATGTGTAGTGTTAAACGAACGGGTCAAAAATCGAAAAACTTTTACTACTCCCCCATCCCCACACTTGAGATGAACATTGTCCTCAATGTGTAAAAACTAGAGTTTTTAAATCGCACAAGGGGTGTGACACGGCTAATTCCAAAAAAAATTCACCCCGAAAACTAAAATACAATTACAATCCACATATTACTAACTAAGAATCAAGGTAAAAGGAAACGTATGCACCTGATTATCTCACTAGATGCTCATGTGTTCTTCTTCTTCACAAAAATGGTCGTCCCTCGAACATAATGTAACTGCAAATCTTAATCCATGTGTAGAAGCATGCTTCTCACAACCATTAAAATTTGTTAGCTACCTAGTTCTACCATTTTTATGAAAGTATTACCAAGTCATACGTTTGTTTACCTTGATTTATGTGGAAAATAAATTTACAACAACAAAAATCCTAACTCACTTTCGAAGGAATTACGGTTGCATTTAGCTTATGCAACAAGCCCTTTTAAACCCCCCAATAGCTTGGGAGGACGAGTAGGTCTCGTGAGGGTTATATAGGGAACACACCCACAACGTTCATTTAACTAGGAAAAATAAAATACTAAAGAAATAAAAATAAACTAAAAAAATATACAACAACAACAAAACACATACCTCACCATCACCGCTGATATCGCTCGTTCGGGTCGACAGGTGGGTTCTGGTGATATGGGCATCCATTGAGAGCCTCGAACATCTCCCGGTAGTTGTCAAGGGGACCCGGCTCTCCTTCCGCTGGCGGCTGAAACTGGAGCGGGATAAAGCTAGACCCCACTGCCTTGGGCCAATGAGGTGATGGATCAGAGGGGCCTCGGGGAAAGGGGAGGTTGGAGTAGCCAGTCCACCCCACGTGTTCTGCGTAGGGGAGGCCGGCTTCCCAATCTCTCCGGTGTCGTTCCTGATCATGGAGGACCTTGGCATTATTAATAGCCAATTCATTGGAGATGTACATAGCGCTCCATCGGGGGCCTTCCAATGTATTCTGCTCGATTCGGAGCCTCTCCTCATTTTCCTCCCATGCCCGTCTTCGGGCCATCTCTTGCTGTTGCTGTTGTACCATCTGCTCCATTTGTGATCTTTGTAGAGCTTGGAATAACTGCTGCTCCTCCATATATTTTTCCACCCTTTCCTGGTGGGCCGCTTCGGCATCCCATTGAGCCTGCAACTGGGCTTGGTGTGCCTGCTCCCAGTTTTCCCTTCTCGCCTCATACTCTCGTCGTTCACCTATACCCGCGTAGATATTATCAAAGACTTCCTGCAGACCACGGTTAAAATTCCGGTACGATGGTACCCTTTGTTGACTCACAAAATTGGCCACTTCTTCGGAAAGTTCCCGAATTGGCCGCATATATCTCTGTTTTGGTCCCCGTGGACCGGCAGGCTCATTTTCATCCTCTTCATCAACCATCTCCTCATCTTGGGCACCTTCTTCCGCCGCGCGCGGATCAGAAAAATTATAACTGATTCCTTGTTCATCTTCCACCATGTGCAGATGACCAAAGACTTTAACCGTTATTTCCCAATGACGTTTCATTCAAGCGAAGTTAAACTGATCAATGGGTTTAGAAACCCATAATGATTCTTGTGGAAACGCATTCTGTTGTAGAATCATCGCGCTAATTAGCCGCACATATGGGATCTTCTTTCTTGTGCACGACTCCCTCGTGTCCCAAGTATTCATCTTCACAATTTGCCGCCATGACAACCTTGGCGTCCCATAAAACAAAGCATGTAAAACCCGACAGTCGGGTGCCATCACTTTTCCGCGGTCTCCGAACCGCACCATCAAATTCTCTAATGAGATGGCTTGCAAAATTCTCCCCTCTAAAGATAAATCGTTCCTCGACTCCCCCAAACCCCCAGAACCTGGCAACATAGCCACCAACATCTGATCCGGATCAGCAGTATTGGTCTTGTTATCCAAGAAGTGATCAAGCTCATAATAGTCGTGTGACTCGACCCCCAATGAATCAAACCGAGAAATGGCATTCATATGCTCGAAAGACATGATCATCTGATTCTTCCCAATATTGCCGATCAATTACCATGTAGGAGCTGGCCCATCGGCGTTAACAAATCTCAGAGTTGATAACCATTCACACACTGCATCTAAATAGACCCATGAGGTGATGTCCTCACACCTATCCAATACTCTTTCCCATCTAAGCTCTTCAAACCGTTGAGTGATGCCAATCGTACGAAACTCATCAACGTTTACCTCACGCTCACAAACTGCCCTATCCGGCACATAAATTGTCACACCCGTCACCATCTACCATTTCCACATCTTCGCCTCCAGTTTCTTGTTGTTATATCTAGAAAGAGCCTTCTTTTTGTTGTCTTTCCATGCGGAAGCCGATCGACTGTTTTTAAACTCTTCCCAGGCCCAATCCTGTTTATATAACTGTCCATCTCTTTCTTCCACATTACATGGTTGCTCCTATCTTTTCTGAATGTAACCTGAGCCTGAACCGGCTCCAGAAGATGAACCCTCTCCGGAGGTCTTAGCTCTCTTTCTCCCGAACATGGCTACAATCATAAGACAAAGGAATAATTAGTACACCCCAATATTCAAAACAATCTCAAACTTTGAACATAGTATATGATGTTGAGTTTCAATTAATAACTAGATGCAAAATTGTCATTTTAAACTTCCAAAGTCGCACATTTTATCATCTACATATCAATTTAACATGTTTATTCACAATTTCTTATGATTCAACAACATTCAACATCATCACTATGTTCAATCATGCAAAAATTTGGTGTAATCACTTCACTATGACCATTGCATGTTTAAATCCCACCCAAATCAAGAATTTACATACAATTTTCAACTATAACCTCCTACATTATGATAAACAACCTATTCTTCAAGCAAAAGATCAAAGATTTGGGTAAATTTAAACATACCATAGGATAATATGGCTTAAAATTAGGTAAATTTCATACCTTTATGTAGTAGAATGACAAGACACAATCAAAAGATGCAAATCAAAGCTTTGAAGAACACCCTTTCTAAAAACCTGAATTTTGAACTTCAGAAATCTTGCAAACAAGCAAGAATTGGTGAAAACCGTTATGGGGGGTTTTGTTGCTCTTGAAAATCTACCCAAAATAGGCTCAAGAATCACTTGAATTGGTTGAGAATTGAAGGAGTTATAAGAGATTGAAGGTTAGGGTTCTTGAAAGGATTTGTGGAGAAGATGAAGTCCAAGAAAGAAAGGGAGGTGATGAATGCAGAATTTTTATGGTAAAAAAAAGGTTTATAGTTCAGCTGGTGGTCCCCCGGGTCGAGTTTGTGGCCAATAAGGTGTTTGGGTCATGTTTTTATGGGTATAGAGGTGGTTGGGTTCGAACTAGCACCAAGGAAAACAAATCAGCATCAGACACATATTGAGGACCCGTCGACGACGGCGAAGTAGTCCGTCGGCGACGGCATGTTAGAACACCCAATATGGGCGACGCCTTCTTTTCCTGCCTACACTCATTTTCAGCCGACACCCCATTTAGGAGGCCCGTAGGCGACACCTACTCTCACCGTCGGCGACGGTACTTGCGACGTCCATTTTTCAATTTTTAATTTTTTTAATTTTTTTAATTTTTTATTTTATTTTATTTTTTTAGGAAGATTGTGAAAAAATTATGTACTTTTTACAGAAGGACCCTATGCTAATTAAAATCCTAAAAAAAAAATTAAAATTCTTTTTGTAAATTTTTATAAGTTAAAATTTTCAAAACTACGAACCGTTTAACGGCCTTACCACCCCCCGAAAAGTCGTGTATTGTCCTCAATGCACAAAAACAAGTCTAAAAACATACCTTTTATCTTCATGACCCGTTCGTCATGTCCGGACTTCAGACAATCAAAGGGGGTTAGTACGAGACGAAAACGATTAACACTTGCACACTCAAATAATCAAAATAAAATATAAAATACTATACAAAACTCATTACCGGTCCTTCTAGTTGGCCTCATAGGTTGGTACGCTTACCACAAAGCTTACCAACTCCACGTTTTCGTTCCTCTTTTCTTCAATACCATCGAGGAACAGTTTTAGGCGGTGACCGTTAACCGTTTGCTTTGACCCATCCTTCGGGTCCTCAATGGTAACATCTCCAGGTTTTCCGACCCGTGTAATCTCGTACGGGCCCATCCATTTGCTCTTAAGCTTCTCGGGAAAGTATTTAAGCCGTGAATTGTAGAGCCACACCTTTTGACCCACGTCGAACTCCTTCAGCTTCAACTTCGCATCATGTGCCCTCTTCATATCAACCTTATACTTTGAAGCACACTCATACGCTTCTTCCCGAAGCTCTTCCAACTCCCAAAGCTTTAACTTTTGCTCTTTACCTGCATCATCGTATTTCATATTAACCTCTTTAATAGCCCACCATGCACGATGTACAAGTTCAATCGGTAAGTGACAGTTTCGCCCATAAACTAAGCGATATGGTGTAGTTCCAATAGGTGTTTTATGAGCCGTTCGATAAGCCCACAAAGCATCATTCAACTTCGTCGACCAATCCTTTCGGTCCGGTCAAACGGTCTTTTGCAAAATTTCCTTTATTTGCCTATTGGAGACTTCTACTTGACCACTTGTTTGTGGGTGATAGGGAGTAGCAATTCGATGGTCAACACCATACCGTTTCAAGAGCTTGCCAAAGTTAAAATTCTTGAAGTGAGATCCCCTATCACTAATGATCACTCGGGGAATCCCAAATCTAGAAATTATATTTGTTTGTACAAAGTTGCAAACTACGGTATGGTCATTCGTCTTGGTGGCAATCGCTTCGACCCACTTGGATACATAGTCAACCGCCACCAAGATGTATAAGTTTCCATGCGAATTAGGGAATGGGCCCATGTAATCGATCCCTCACACATCAAAAATATCTACAATAAGGATCGGTTGCATGGGCATCTCATCCCTTTTAGAAATACCACCTAATTTTTAACACTCGACGCAGTTTTTAGCGAAATTAAATGTGTCCTTAAAAATAGTCGGCCAATAAAGACCGCTATTGAGTACTCTGTGCCCGGTTTTGTGACCACTGAAATGGCCCCCACAAGCATATGAATGCAAGTGCATCAACACACTAGGAATCTCCTCGTCGGGTATGCATCTTCTAACGACTAGATCCAGACATATCTTAAATAAGTCCGGTTCTTCCAATGTGTAGTGTTTGATTTGAGAAAGGAAGTGCAACCTCTTCCTTCTATCCCAATGAGCCGGCAAATCACCTGTGACCAAATAGTTAACAATATTAACATACCATGGTAATATTGAAACTTTCAAAATTTGCTCATCTGGGAAATTCTCGTTAATCTCCACACGAGAAGAATCCTCCTCCACTATCAATCGAGACAAGTGGTCCGCAACCACATTCTCACTTCCTTTCTTGTCTCGAATCTCCAAGTCAAATTCTTGTAGCAAGAGAACCTATCGAATTAATCTTGGCTTTGCATCCTTCTTGTCCATGAGATACCTAACTGCAGAATGGTCAGAATACACAATGACCTTAGTACCCCATATATAAGCACGAAATTTATCCAACGCATATACCACCGCAAGTAGCTCTTTCTCGGTAGTTTTATAATTTAATTGTACATCCGAGAGAGTCTTACTTGCATAGTATATGGCAACCGGTTTCTTATCTACCCGTTGACCCAACACGGCCCCCACCGCATAATCACTTACATCACACATAATTTCGAATGGTAAAGACCAATTCGGTGATTGCAAGATTGTGGCCTCAACAAACTTTTGTTTCAAAAAGTTAAAAGCATTCTTACAATTTTCATCAAAAACAAACGGTATATCTTTCAACAAAAGGTTACATAATGGTTTCGAAATATCACTAAACCCCTTAATAAACCTTCTATAAAAACCCGCATGTCCCAAGAACAACCTAATGCCTTTAACACTCGTGGGATATGGTAGTGTAGAGATTACTTTAATTTTTGCATGATCTACCTCTATCCCACGACTTGACACCACAAGTCCCAACACTATTCGCTCTTGAACCATAAAATGGCTCTTTTCCCAACTCAAGACCAAATTAGTTTCGACACAACGTTTCAACACTTTTTCTAATTGGTCTAAGCAAGTTTCAAACGATGACCCAAAAATGGAAAAATCATCCATGAAGATTTCCAAAGACTCCCCCACCAAATCTGAAAAGATACTCATTATACACCTTTGAAAGGTGGCGTGGGCATTATATAATCCAAATGGTATTCGCCTAAATGAGAAAGTGCCATACGGACACGTAAAGGTAGTCTTTTGTTGATCTTCCGTATGAATAGCAATTTGATTGTATCCGGAATATCCATCCAAGAAACAATAAAATTTTGTTCGGCTAATTTTTCCACTATTTGGTCAATGAACGGTAAGGGAAAATGAACTTTGGAAGTTGCGGTATTCAACTTCCTATAATCAATATAAATACGCCACCCGGTTACCGGCCGGGTAGCTACCCCCTCAGCTGCATCATTTTTGACGACTTGTATACCTTCTTTCTTTGGGACGGTTTGTGTCGGACTCACCCACTGGCTATCAGAGATAGGATAAACAATACCCGCATCAAGCCACTTTAGCACCTCCTTTTTGACAACTTCCCGCATGTTCGGGTTTAACCTTCTTTGTGCATCGCGGGTGTGTGTTATGGTGTCGTTAGTGATGATCTTGTTCATCACTATTGAAGGACTAATACCCTTCAAATCCGCTATGGTCCACCCAATAGCCGCTCTATTGGTGACCAACACCTTCATCAATCTCTCCTCTTGCTCCTTGGTCAGATTTGATGCAATAATGACCAGGAGCGTGTTGCCTTCACCAACATAAGCATACTTAAGATGCTTTGGCAACACCTTCAACTCTTCCGGCGGTTCCACCAATGATGGCTTTAAGTTGGTGTCGATCATTTCCGGTAAGCTCTCTACTTGGTGCGTCCATGTCGGTTTCCCTTCTTTAACCGAAAGCACCTCCAAACTTCTCACCTCCTTGTCAATGCTCCGATTCATCTCCACCTGTGACTTGTCGAACATAGAACAATCCTCCATTTTGTTTTCCTCATCTACAACATTGTCGCGGAGAGGTATACACCTGTCAACAATGTCTGCCATATAGCATTCATCGTCGACTAAAGGAGTCGTCAATCCCGAAAAAACATGCAACCTCAACCTTCGGTTTCCAAATGCCATGTCAACCATTCCCGTTTTGCAATCAATTTGAGAATTGGAGGTTGCTAGGAACGGTCAACCCAAAATCACCGTAGGTTGTTTGGTTGGGTCCTTGGCCACATAATCAAGCACTAGAAAGTCCATCGGATTGTAAAAATACTTGAATTTTACTATCACATCCGAGATTATTCCGCGGGTTAGTTTGGGAGTTAAATCGGCTAACACCATGGCGGTGTTTGACGATTGAAGTGGACCAAACTCGTATTGATCATACAAACTACCCGGTAGAATGCTCACACTCGCACCAAGATCTAGAAGTGGCCTGTTGATTTTAAAATCGCCTACTTGAATTGAAATGATAGGTGCACCCGGATCTTGGAGGTTAGGTCGAAGTGCACCCGAAAGAATTGAACTCACATTTTCAGTTAAATCTATTTTTTTTTTGGAAATTTGTGAGTTTGTTTTTGTGTACATAATTCTTTCAAGTACTTAGCATAAGACCGTACTTGCTTAATTGCATCCAATAGAGGTAAATTAATTTTCACTTGTTTAAAAACTTCCAACAACTCTTCTTGTTGTGGACCTCTTTTGTTTACAACCTTCTTCATGGGTCCCTTCAATGCTTCGGGATAAGGGGCGATATTAACCTCCACACCCTTTTCCTTAGCCTTTGGGATGGGGATGGTCACAACGGGTGTTTTATTATTAATTTTTGAATCATTTTTGTTTTGACCCGTTTGACCATCCTCATACTCTTCATCACTAGCATCTTCCACCACCCCTTCAACAAACTGGGGTAATGGTGTTTTGACACCATTATCTACGACTCGACCACTACGTAAAATTATTTTATTAATTGGTACCTCACGTGTGTTCTTTGAGCTTGACCCTTGATGCTTAGGGTTCACCGTGGTGTCACTCGGAAGCTTCCCCATGCTTCCCCTCTTCTGAGTTACTTCTTCCGCAAGTTGCCCCACTTGTTTCGCCAATGCCTCATGTGATTTATCTCTCATTTCATTTGTCTTCTTCATCTCCTTGATGTCACTGTTAGATTCCTTTACCACATTCAACAAGGCGTCTATCTTAGCACTCAAATCATCGCCACCGATTTCATTATTCGACCCCCTTCCATTACCGCCTTGGTTGTTTTAATTCCTTTGGTACCCACCTTGGTAATTATTATCTCTACCTTGGTACCTTTGGTTGTAATTACATTGGTAACCCCCTTGATTACCACCTTGGCGATTTTGATATGATGACCCGCTTTGGTTACCCGGTTGAAAATTCGGGTTCATTTGATTTGCAACATTCCCATATCGGAAATTGGGATGGTTTCTCAATCCGGGGTGATAAGTGTTCGAATTCATATCATTGTTCTTTCGATCACCGAATACTTGATTTACCTCTTCGATGTAGTCACCCAGTCCCGTTTGACATTGATCGGTCTGATGACCAATCTCCCCACAATCCTCACACACCACGAATTGCACCACGTTCACCTCTTTTCTCTTCATGCGAGCTAACTCCCGTTCTAAAGTAGTAATCTGATCCTTAGAGTTAGAATCGAGATCGGGAAGTGACCGGGAAACGGGATGTTTCTTAGCTCTATCGGCCGACTCTTTTGACTTTGACCTTTTGCTCATCCATTCAAGAAATTCCCAATCATCGTCTTCATGGTTACTCAATAACCTCCCGTTGCTCGTTGACTCAAGGTGGTTCCATGTCTCATCATCAAACCCTCGCACGAAACATTTAACCAACTCCCACTTTTCGATTTGATGATGTGGGCACTTCCTGATTAATTCTTTGTATCGAGTGAATGCTTCATGTAATGGTTCACTTGAGAGTTGGCAGAAAGACCTAATTTCATCTGTAGCATCATCGGTCTTCGCCATCGAGTAATACTCATCAAGAAAAACCTGTTGCATTTCAGCCCATGTACGAATACTACCCGACGGAAGTGTAAGAAACCACTGTTTCGCCTTATCCTTCAAAGAGAACTGAAATAATCGAAGCTTTACCTCTTCCAACACGAAATCATGCCCTCCAGTCGTACTACATATGGCCGAAAACTCCGCCAAATGGGTATACGGTTCATCATTAGTCCTCCCATTGAAGTGGGGGAGGATGTTGATGTAGTGGGGCTTGCAATCAAACATTCTTCTCTCGTAAACAATCAGTGAGTCATTGTCGGTGACCACCTGTCTAAAATGGTCGTTAACGCCCCTTGGAGGTTGTTGATGACGATGTGGACCATCAACTTCTTGGTTCCTTGGTCTTCGGTTATCTTTTCGATTACGTCCTCTATTCCCACCTTGGTTACCTCCTTGATTACCTCCTCCCACAAAACGTGGAATCCGGTTATGGTTCACACTGTTGTTATTATTGTAGAACCCATCATTCCGGTTCCGTTGATTGTCGTTACATGGGTTTCAGTTGTTTCTATAACCGTCGTTTCGAGCATTCCCATAACCGTAATTTTCATTCCCCACAAAATTGGCATTTTGATAGCCAAATTCATCATCGTCAAACCCTCTAGAATTGTAAACATTTCCCCAGTTCACATAACCCCAACCGTCATGATCTACCCGTTCATCATAATTACCCCCATCATCCGAGTATTCCGAGTGAATGCTCACATGTTCCGGCAATTGGTAACCAGGAACACTTAACGGCTCATCATCCTGGATAGCATTTCGCAAGTCGTCAATGTTCAAAAACGGGTCTTCGTTCGCGGGATTTCCACGATCTCGGTTGCCTCTACGATCGGAATTAACATTCCAGACATCAAGTTGAGTGGGTAAGGAGTTGTGTCGGTGAAGGTTTTGTTGTTGGGGTGTTCTTTGGTTGGTATTGGGAACTTGGTTTTGAAAAGGTGGTGTGGGTGGTCTAGGGTTGTTACCACCAACCGGTTGATGTTGAGGTATATATTGGACATTTTAGGCGGGATGGAAGGTTCCTCGAGATTGGAATTGATTTTGATTGAGGTTTGGGTGATTGGAATTTTGGTTTGCCATTGAATCGGTTTCAATGGATGGTGTGGATTGTGGTGTTTGGGTGACTTGGTTAGAAACAACGGTTGCTTCTAACCAGCTTGCTAGGTTCCTTCTTACAACTCTTTCGATTTTCGGTTCGTAGACTAATGGTGAAGTCCTCCCGGAGTTCCTTGTATGCGTGCACTACCTGTGGCCTGCACAAATAACACACCCCGCGTAACAAGGAAAAAGACAAAGTACAAAAAGAAACTAAACAAATTAAATAGTTAATCAAGAAATTCAAACAATAATCCAAACACAAAGCGCACTAACTCCTCGGCAACGGTGCCAAAATTTGATCGGAGTGTCGCGCTCCGGTCAAAGATAAGATTTATAAGCCCTAATTACCCTTAACAAATAGCTAGTGGTAGTAAGGGGTCGAACCACGAAGAGTATGTGGTTTGCGAATGGACTTGATTGAATTTGAACGAGTGTCACAATTTATGAAGCTTGCTAACTTGTTTTTTATGATTTTTGATTATTGAAAAGATGTTGAATAAGCTAAACAAAATTGATTGGATTGATTAATTACTAAAGATTAACAATTGTAAGAAGCTTGATTAATAAAACAATATGGAATATCAAGGTTCACACCCGGTTTCAACAAATGCAAGACCTAGGACTACTATGCACTTTAATTTGATTTACTCAAATTAATTCATTAACGGGTCAACAATCACAAAGCTTAGGTGCCAATCTGTATCAACGTTATAGACAACGGACCACGATGCACTTCGTTACTTTGGACTTGCAAATCCTATCAAAAGGCAAGACATAAATACGTGTATTCGTTTCACAAAGTCAAATTTAATCACTCACTCGACAATTCGTAAATTCAATAAAAACGTAGGACAATTGTCTAAAGATTCAAATGTAATTCAAGTTGTCATAAATCAAACATCAATACATAATAAACCATAAATCTTACAAAAGTCTACACCGAGGTGAAACCTCCAAGAAATTAGCCGCTCATGGTGAACGGGACTTGATCAACGGATGATGGAGACTTGGTTTGGATCATCTTGAAACTTGTGGGATACTGAATGATGAAGGTTAGGTGTTCGGATGAAGGATGATGGTGATTGATTTGAATGATAGATGAATTAGGGTTTTGGAAAGGTGATGATGAAGAATCGAATGGTGAAAGGAATGATTAGGGTGATGAATGGTGATAATCGATCGATTGGTGATGTTAGGCATTCAAGATGATTAAGAAAAGTGGCTCCAAGAACAAGTTCAAACTCAAAATTATGTGTAACTGCCGAATTAAATGCCTAGTACCCCTTTCAAATCGTTCCAACAACCCCCAAACAAAAAAATCATGATCACTGTTTATGTAGACTGTCGCCGACAGCCTTAAGCCCCGTCGGCGACGGTGTGTGAAAATGTGGGAAGGCGGCGACGGCTTGTGCGGCTGTCTATGGTCAAAACGGGCGACGGAGGTTTTCCAAGTGGCGTTGCCGACGGCTCAGGAGAGCGTCGGCGACGGTGTGTGCATTCTTCAATTCCTGCTTTTCGCGTCTTGAGTTCCCGGTTGATCCGTTTCTCATCCCGGTGACCCGTAAAGCTCCCGAAAAGCACCTTAAACTCCATTAAACCTGCAAAACATAAATTTAATTAAAAGTAGGCTATTCGAAATTAAAACCCATGTAAAAACTTTAAGTTTTGCCATTACAATCATCGTTATTCGACCACGTATCACATACCTCCACACAACTTTTATTCTGGTTATAACCTTGAATATTTTTTAATAATATTGCTACTTTATGACCATATGATCATATATATTACTTGCACTATGTTTTATGTGCACATTTTTTGTATACTAAATATATAAAATACGAGACAACATCGTATTTGCAACTCAAACTTTCAACACTTTATTCTCATATGATCACACTCTTTATTCGCCTCTTTCTGGTGGTCTATCTCGTTATTAACATGACGATCATTACACTTTTTTTATAATCGATTTCATTATTAATTTGATCATCATACCAATTTTTCAGTTATGTCGATGATCATAATAATCAATATATAGTCACATTCAGTTTGAAGAATGAAGGAAAGCCAAAAAATGCTTAATAGCTTTTCATTATATGAAATCATTTCAAACTTTCATTTGATATTGCTACTTCAAGAGTATATCTCAGGTGTGACCAATGGAAAACTTTATCTTGTTTTTCCTTAAAAACATTTTTTTCTCATTAATATATAATTTGAGAAAAACTTACATGAGCGACTCGTATAAGATTTATTGGTCAACATGTGACGACCTTTCAGAGAGTAAGAGTATGACATACTTTGAATGTCATACTTGAACATATTTATAATAATTTATGAGAATTGATAAACCACAAATTTTGGTTTTTCATTTGCTTAATTTATCCAATAATATCTACATACAAACAATATATATCATATAGATGACATATATTACAAAGTTCAATCAAGCAATACATAACATTATAACATGTTATCAAATAAATAAGGTTTTAATAAAACCTTATGAAATAATAATATGTCATCACATTCAAGCAAAATATATAAATTATGCATTAACTTATCATGGCATAACCAATCACATGCATATCTTATATAAAATATTTGTTGCTCTCACATAAAAAAATAGAAACATCTATAAAATATATTCAATACGAAATAAAGAAACCTATTACTTACACCAAATAATATGTGATAATATCATGCACAATTATCAACATCTTAGTTGATTTAGTTGATATTGAAATATTAAGCAATTCAGTTAACACATGTTACAAAATAGTGTTGGTTCAAGAATCAACAATTTAAATAATGCACTTTAGGTATAATAAAAGCTCATATCGACTTAGAATATGTTTATATTGTTTGATCATTCTTATCATTTAAGGCATGTGCTTTTGATGTACAAACAAGACAAATAGATTAAGAATAATTTTCTATGTACCAGCCAATTACATAAGCCATAAAGTAATCTTAAAACCATTTTTCTTACGACAACTACTTAATTTATTTAATATATTCAGTTCAAGTAAAATATATATGAATAGAAATAACAATTAAATATGAACCATATATTTTTAGTAAATAACTTC
Organism: Helianthus tuberosus; assembly: GCA_030545235.1. NCBI lineage: Eukaryota > Viridiplantae > Streptophyta > Magnoliopsida > Asterales > Asteraceae > Helianthus > Helianthus tuberosus. The sequence continues at coordinate 216,352,522 of CM060411.1, read as the reverse complement.
ATAATAAACTAATTATATCAAATATTTAGATGGTTAGTTTATCATCTACATTCACCATATATTCCATAAATACTTGTTTTCAAAATAAATCAAAGAATATAAACTTTATGTATGCCAAAACAGTAACTTAATAAAATATCTTAAAAATCACATTAACCATACTGATTAATAGCATAATAAAATCACTAGCTATAAAACACACACATACATAATTCAATTTATATATTTTGATGATTAAACACTTATTTGCATCAAATACTATTAAAATTTTACAAAATAACATATATAGTAATAAACAAACACTGATATGGCTTGTAATTATGCTGTCCAACCTCAACCGAATATAAAATTCTTACAATCCCATTAATTCATTACAATATAATATCATCGGAACAATAATTTCATTAAAACATTAATAAGCTAGTATTAGAAACCACTAAAGAATATGTATGTATATCAAAATTAATTACTATTATTATTGTTATTATTAGTTTCAATTCAAAACAGTCATGTGGCTATATTATTAAAACAAGACTTTGGAAATTAAGATGCGTATATCAGTTTTGGTGACGGATTAAACCCGAACCTCCAATAAGACAATCAAACGCCACATAACTATAAAATTCATACGGTCCTATATGGATCCAAACTAATACGCCAAATCTAGTGGTTAAAGTAAAAACTCAATTGAAAACTTACCAACAAAATCGGGCACGTTCTAATGTAATAACAATCAACCGAATCTTCATTAAGCCGCCTTTGTGTGGGATAGTCTTATTGAACATGCTATGATAATCTTTTGTATTAACTTTGAATGTTATGATTCCATGGCAGGGGATTAGAGTTTTGGTGAGAGCACTTCGTGCTGATAACGTGTTGTGAAACAACTAAACCGACTAGCAATATAAAAAGAAGAATAAGAGAATGAGGGAATGTAAATCTTATTGATTTAACTATGTACACCATATACAAATGCCACTATATATAGGCACATACATAATACAAAAGAAATCAAAGAGATAGGAGTTATAGGAGTCATGTATGTGGAGAGTCACCATATAAATGATACATTCATAACAAGAATAAATAAATTTAGAGAGAGAATAAAAATATATTTCATTTGTTTCTTTTAACGGTAAATTTAGATCACTGATGGACTACTAGAGTATCATCGTGCCACCAGCAGAACCACCGGATATATCCATCTTTAGTAAGCAATAATACATATATACCAATTCAGAAGAAAACCCAACAAATCGGAATAAAAAACCCCTCTGAAAACAAACCCATGACCTAATTCATTTGTTTAACTAGGTACTATAATAGACTAATATTGTACTGTTGTAGTTATTCAAGATATTGTATTTGTATTGTATTGTTTTAAAATTTATGTTTTATTCACTAAACTTTGTGGTAAAAAGATACTTATTATTTAATTTTTATGTCAAAATTAAATATTCATTAAAAAGGAGCATGTAAAATAGTTGATCACCCATAAAAATATATTGTATTGTATTACATTTAATGCTTTATTCATTTAAATCTTTGTGATAAAAAAATATTTTATATTTAAATTTTGTATCATAATTAAATTCATAAAAACAGTAACATATATTTAAATTTTATATCATATGTAAATATTCATAAAACAATAACATATAAATTAGTTGATCACCGGATTAAACAAAAGTACGAAGACACCCACGTAGAGGCATGTGTTAACCCGGTCGATTTCATTTATAGATAAACAAAAAATATATAAGTCGCAGGCGCGAGTATAACAACCCTCATTAAACGCCCTATTAGACCCTGTATACACGTAAACGGACCCATATAACTTTAGTTTTTACAAAAATCAAATAAAACAAGAAATACATGTCGCTCGCGGCCGCGACCAAGTTCACACGGTGAGTCGCGGGGCGCGACCGAGATATACCTGGCGGCCTCTCAACGTGCCACGTGGCACGACACCCAACAAGGCTACATAGGTGACTAACCAGACCTAGCCGTAGCTAGGCCTGGCACGCGGTCCGCGAAGGACAGGGACGAGGCTCTCGCAGGGTGCGAGAGACCTCTGTTCCAGCCTATATAAGGAGGCCTCTAGCCTCAGTTTTCATCATTCAATTCTTTTCTCTCTAAAGTCCCTATAATAGCTAAACGTTGCTCGATATTATACCCCTAAAAAACGAAGCCCTGTCTCGTTGTAAATATTTTTGTCACACCCCAAAAATACCCCAAGCGGAAACCCCTGCGAGGCGTGTGACGTACCAGAATCTAGCCTCCAATCACGTTGAACTCATACAAGATTTAAAATAAAACTTTCATTCATTAAGATAAAGCAGTACATTACATAAAGTATAACTCTACATTTTCAGCGGAAGCATAAATCATTATGTTGGATCGTCGTGTGACCCTAACGAGTCAATATGAAGAGTTCATCATCAAAAACAAAGGCGGAATCAATGTAATTGATGTAAACAGCTTGTTCCTTTCTAATTATCTTCTTATTGATTTATTTCCTGAGCTTTTACAAGTTCAAATGACAAACAGACAGGACCTCAACTCAGAAACCGTGACCTCATTTCGTTTCAAATGAGCATGGCACACTCCTATATATAGCCGGTGTAATTCCGCTTGAAACCGTTTCAAACGGAATCACATGTTCAAACGGAATTACCTAATTCCGCATGGAATTAGCTAATTTCGCTTGAAACTGTTAATTCCGTTTGAATCGACACAATGCACCATTCAAGCGGAATTACCCTAAAATACATGTTTTCTTGATTTACGTGCCCTGATTTATCTAATACAATACAAGACATAATAAAGACGAAGTTAGCAGACATCAATGCACCAACACATTAGTTATGTATTTCGTAAACCAAACGTATGATAGTTATTAGACTCGTCTCGTGTTTCCATGTGTCTCGACCCATGATCACTCCAGCTTTCCTGACAGCAAGTTCCACGTTCCACATATCTATAACCTGCGAGCATGCAACAAGTGTATCAGACAACGCTGGTGAGTTCACAGTTTTATGAAAGCGTTTGGTTACCAAGTGTTTATTCCAGTTTAATAACAATTCCGAAAGTAATGTTGATAATAACTCAAGTACCGTACAAGATGGCTCCAGATTGTTATACCCGTCCCCAATTCCCCCTATCCAAGCATTGGTCATGATTAAGGTCATTAGTTCACGCCCGTCCTCTCAGGTACGGTGTGAGGTTGCCAAGCCTAATAGCGCTATCAATTAATACCCCGTTACCTCTCAGGTAACTAATTCGGTATAAGGTGGGACTTAAAGTGATAGGAAATGAGTGTATCATCTAACATTCCAGTTTTAACCCAAAAGACTTATTCCTCTCAGGAATACCCATTTGACTGTCCGACCCACCGGGACGCATACTCAAGAGAAGTGAACTCACCTTGGATTGCTCGGTGTGTTATGTTACCCATTCTAAGTTGGTCAACCAAACCCTACCGTGGTTACCAAAGATGATCAGTTTCTTAAACACATATCCAAATCACCTATTCAGCGAGTCACAAGTAATACCAATGACACGTAACACATACCAAACGTTTAGATTTCATACGCGTTCATAACACAACTTCATGTTCCCAACAGTAGTTACTAATAACATCAGTTTCACAATAATCAAATCATGTATTATCATAGACTGCATTCACCGCAAGGATCACCATATATCACATAGCAAGCATTCAGTCCTCATACAAGTCCACATCCCATGTGCTTAACGTATAATAATATTTAACACGCAAGTTTGCTATTAACACAAATCAGATTAGATTTCTCATTCTTAGTCGGCATTACTATCATGAAACAAATAGGATTTTATAAACACAAGTATCCAACATCCTATACATCCTAAACTGTTCTGTTTGTTTATACACATGCAGCATCTCCACGAAGAATCTATTCTTGGTGGAATGCTTCCTTAGCGAAGAATCCTCCGGCGAAGGACCATTCTTCGTCTGGGAATGTTGCGACGAAGGATCACCTTGGCGAAGGTCTAATCTTCGTCGAGGTTGAGTACGATGAAGAATCCAAGTGGCGAAGGATCACTCTTCGTCGAGCATATCAACAGATGGTTATGATTTCCTTTTTAATGGCCCTTGATTCTCGTAATAACAGTTATCAAATTATGGCGGATCTACATCAGACTGATCAACATCTTTTAACATCAATTATACACGTTCATACCAATCTGCTAATTGTAACCGTTCACATGAACACCAATCATAACAATCATTGATCGAAATCATCAACTCTAGATTCCAACATAACCCCATATTTAATACAATATTATGGATACACATGATCAAATCGTCAATGATCAAACGGCATGATTTAGTGTTTATCAACTAGAATTTAACATCACAATAATCATCAAATATACTTCTAAATCAATTATACGGTTTGTCATGACCACATAATCACAGAACTCGATTTAACCATATTCAACATAACAATACTGTCACACCCCCAAAATCCACATGCGGGGTATCACCGCGTGGAGGCGTGACTGACCAGGATCAAACCACTAATCATATTGAACGAGTAAATAATTAATTGTAAAAGTCCAACCAACACGATTAGTGTCCAAAACAAACATAGTTAAGTTATGAGCAGAAGCATAATGTTTAAAACCAAAACTTAAGTTTAAAAATCCAAAGGTCTCACATGGCACACAACTGTCCATGTCCCACAACGACTCTTCCTTGTGCAAGCTCCAGCTAAGTACCTATTGACCTGCAAAGCATGTAGTAACGAGTCAACAACAAGTTGAGTGAGTTCACGTTTGGTTGTCCAGTTTATAGTTGTTCCGAAAACACAGTTTGCTCTTTACCAGCTATCCAGCCGTGGGGGTTACCCCATAGTTCGAAAAACGTTTATTAGTTACCCGTTCTTACGTTGGCTATTCCAGCCCGGCTCTATGGCCGTGGGGGCTACTCCATGTTTAATTCACCAGACTCGTTACCATATCGACTACTAACGTTCGTCATGTTTAAGTGCCCTAACGTCTGTGTCTATCATCACTGACGTGCCATAGTCCATTAGTCCACACCCGTCCTCTGCGGCACGGTGTGAGGTTTGTTAAACCTAATAGCGCTATTTAACTAATGACCCGTTCGCCATTGGCCTCGGCGATTAAGTCGATATAAAAGGAGGGACTTCGTTGATAGAGTTCTAGTCTAGTATAGTTAAATCCATCTCAACAGGATGAGGAATCTATGTTCCTGATTACGTCTCAACAGGACGAGGAATCTATGTTCCTGATTACGTTTCAATAGGACGAGGAATCTATGTTCCTGATTACGTCTCAACAGGACGAGGAATCCCTATTCCTTAACCCATTCCCAACCCCTGGGAATCCCATGCTTTGTAACGAGGAGTGAACTCACCTTGGTTTGCTCGGCAGATTACACAGAAAGGTCACGTCTAAATGCTAGTGGTCAACCACGTCCTATCATGGTTATTATACAAGTCAGGTTTTGGTTTCAAGTATCGTACATATGTTTACACATAAACTAACAGTTACGAACACGTATTGATCATGGCAACCACGTAAACACTTAAACAGTCAATTCCATAAAACGCCCAACTTGTACGATTCAACAGATAAAGCCCAGTAACAGTCGGCCCAACACGTTGTGCGGTCGGCACAACTTGTGCGACCCACATCATGTTGTGCGATCCATTATACACCCGGCCCAACAACATAAGTAGTCCAATAACATACATGCACATGAGACAAACACAATCATGATTTAATCACAATAGTCAATGCTACACATGTATGACAAGAGATTCAATACTATAATCATGTTATTTGCACAAAAGCCATCCCTAGATCACATCATCATACTAACAATTCAAACCTAAAACATAACAGCCGATTTAATCATCATTCGGTTTCCCAATTCTTAACAACATCATCAAACTAATCGGATCTATCATGTATATGGCCGATTACATACATTTATGCTCAATCACATATTAATCGAACCAATCATATCATTGCATCATCAATCATGTCAAGCATAACAATCATAAAACAATAATTAACACACTCACCGAATAGAGAGGAGGAACAAGGGTCGATTCAAATGCAAGTATCTTCGATAGAGAGTGTGTGTGGCTGCCTTCGGTTTCGTGAGGAAGAGAGAGAGAGGAGAGCACTAGGGTTTGTGTGTGTTGCAAGTTGTGAGTGATAACCCTATCTCCTAATTGGTATGCGAAATAAAAAGAGTGGGCCGAACCCCCCACTTGGGCTGCCCAAATGATCCGAACACAAGATGTAGCCCAAATGGCTGGTGCGGTCGAGTGTGTGTTGTGCGCTTATAACATACATACATTACACAAGCACGTAATAACATAGCATTCACATAAACCTTCACTTTCATAAAAGTCACATATCGTACACATACGTTACATCAAAGTACAAAGATCAGTTTGGAAATACGAGTTGTCACATTATCCCCAAGTTGAAAGAAATTTCGTCTCGAAATTTAGCACGTACTCACTAAGGAAGCTAGTTAAGTTGCATGGTTTTCCTGGTTTTCCTGGGGTGTCACATCCACCCCCCGTTGATCTGGAATTTCGTCCCGAAATTCCGTAGCTTCAACCTCAGCAGTGGTTGTACCGGTGGCGAACAGTTGGGGATACTTTTGTTTCATCTGATCTTCGCGTTCCCAGGTGAACTCTGGGCCGCGATGTGAGTTCCAATGAACTCGAACGAGAGGTATCCTAGTACGCTTGAGGACCTTAACATCCCGGTCCGTGATTTCAACAGGTTCCTCGACGAATCGTAACTGCTCGTCGATCGTGAGCTCCTTCAAAGGAACTACGTGGGTCTCATCTGACAGACATTTCTTTAGATTCGACACGTGGAAAACATCGTGAACTGCACTGAGTTCCGCTGGTAAGTTCAATCTGTAGGCCACCTTGCCTATCTTCTTAATGACTTCGAAGGGTCCAACGTATCGTGGGTTAAGTTTACCCCGTTTTCCAAAACGAACCACACCCTTCCAGGGTGAAACCTTGAGTAGTACACGCTCCCCAACCTGGAGCTCTAGTTGTTTTCTGCCCTTATCGGCGTAGACCTTCTGACGGTCACGAGCTGCCGCCATTCGTTGTCGTATTTGAGCAATTTTCTCTGTTGTGTCCACTACATGTTCTGGACCAGTAATCTGACTATCCCCCACCTCTGCCCAACAAAGAGGTGACTGGAATTTACGCCCGTACAATGCCTCAAACGGAGCAGCTTTAATGCTGGTGTGGTAGCTGTTATTGTATGAAAATTCCACAAGTGGCAGATGCTTTTCCCAGCCGTTGCCAAAGTCAATCACAGATGCCCTAAGCATGTCTTCGAGGGTCTGGATGGTACGTTCCGACTGCCCATCCGTTTGTGGGTGATAAGCTGTGCTCATATCTAGCCTTGAGGCAAAGGACTTGTGCATTGCTTGCCACAGTTCTGATGTAAAACGTGCATCTCGATCCGAGATGATAGAGGTGGGCACCCCGTGCCTCGAGACAACTTCCTTGAGGTATACTTCTGCTAGTGTGGAGAACTTATCCGTTTCTTTGATAGCCAGGAAGTGAGCAGACTTTGTGAGTCGATCCACGATCACCCAAATAGTATCATTACCACGTTGAGATCTAGGCAGGCCAGTAACAAAATCCATGGAAATTTGCTCCCATTTCCATTGTGGTATCTCTGGTTGTTGAAGTGGGCCTGAAGGTTTCTGATATTCCGCCTTGACTCTCGCACAAGTCAAGCACTTGCTAACGTAAGTTGCTATGTGGGCCTTCATGCTAGGCCACCAATATGTGGTTTTGATGTCGTGGTACATTTTGTCCGAACCAGGCTGCACTGAGTAGCGTGACTTGTGTGCCTCATCCATCACAAGCTCTCGTAGGTTGCCATAAAGTGGGACCCAAATGCGTCCTGATACGTAGTAAGCACCGTCTTCCTTCTGTTCTAAGCGTTGCCTTGAGCCGCGTAGGGCTTCAGCCCTGACGTTCTCTGGTTTCAATGCTTCTACCTGAGCATTTCGTATTTGAGAAGGAAGGCTAGACTGTATAGTAAGTTGTAAAGCTCGTACGCGCTTGGGTGCAGTGTCCTTCCGACTGAGGGCGTCAGTCACAACATTGGCTTTGCCTGGGTAGTACCTGATCGAGCATTCGTAGTCATTCAACAGTTCGACCCATCGTCGTTGTCTCATATTGAGTTCCTTCTGTTTAAAGGTATGCTCGAGGCTCATGTGATCAGTGTAGATAGCGCATTTGGTACCATACAGGTAGTGTCTCCATATCTTAAGTGCAAAAACAACCACTCCCAGCTCTAAATCATGTGTAGTGTAGTTCTTTTCATGAACATTGAGTTGACGTGAGGCGTAGGCTATAACTTTATCCCGCTGCATCAATACGCAACCAAGACCCTGAATGGATGCGTCACAGTAAACCACGAAGTCATCTGTGCCCTCTGGCAATGAAAGGATAGGTGCACTGCAAAGTCTATCCTTTAAGTGCTGAAACGCTAACTCCTGTGCGTTTCCCCAACGATAAGCAACGCCCTTCTGCGTTAGTGAAGTAAGAGGCTGAGCAATCTTAGAAAAATCCTTGATAAATCTCCTATAATAACCTGCCAATCCCAAGAATTGGCGAATTTCCGTTGGCGTACGAGGTGCAGGCCAGCTCTTGATTGACTCCACCTTGGATGGATCAACGTGAATCCCATCCTTGTTCACTACATGGCCTAAGAAATGGACTTCACGAAGCCAGAAGTCACATTTTGAAAACTTGGCGTACAGCTGTTCTTTTCGAAGGAGTTCCAAAATAAGTCATAAATGTTGCTCATGTTCCTCCTGACCCTTCTAATAGATCAGGATGTCATCGATGAGGACAATAATGAATTTGTCTAAGTAAGGCTTGCACACTCGATTCATCAAGTCCATGAAAACCGCCGGTGCGTTTGTCATCCCAGAAGGCATGACCAAAAACTCATAGTGTCCATAACGGGTTCTAAAGGCTGTTTTAGAGACGTCCTCTTCTCGGACTCTCAGCTGGTGATATCCCAATCTCAAATCGATCTTTGAATAGTAGCTCGACCCTTGCAGCTGGTCAAACAGGTCGTCAATGCGTGGAAGAGGGTAGCGATTCTTCACAGTCACCTTGTTCAGTTCACGGTAGTCGATGCACATTCTGAAAGTTCCGTCTTTCTTTTTCACAAATAGCACTGGAGCTCCCCAAGGCGAAGAGCTAGGATGAATAAAACCCTTATCTAAGAGTTCTTGTAGTTGCGTAGATAGCTCTTTCAACTCTGATGGAGCTAAGCGATACGGTGCACGAGCTATGGGCACTGCTCCAGGAGCTTGTCACCGTGAATTACCAAAGGTTCTTAACCAGCACGAGGAATGCGGACGATCTTTTCTTTGCAAAGGATCTCTGCTCGATGTTGAGGTAGCCAATCCATACCAATAACGATGTCGAAATCATCACAACGTTGGGGTAATTCCTAGCATCATTCTGACCAAATCACGAACACTCGACCCCTGGCACCATTGCCGTCGTTATTACTCCCGTTGTTGTCTCCACTATTGTTCCCGTTTCCTTGGTTGTGGTTCTGATTCTGATTCTGGTTCAGTCGCGGGTAGCGTCTCATGAAATGGTCTTTAGCACCACACTGATAACATCCCTTGTTATCCTGCTGTTGTTGCTGATTTTGTGGAGCTTGTGGCTGCTGTTGTCGGTTCTGGTTTGCAGGACATGAGCTTCTACAATCTTTGGCTCCATGACCAAGCTTGTTGCATCTCTAACGACGATCTTTGTTGCACTGCCCGCTGTGGTGCAAATTACATCGATTGCACTTAGGGTGGTTTCCCTCGTATCCACCCTGACTTCGATTACCAAAAGACTGCTGACTGGGGCTCCTGTACCCGGCTGAGATTGAACCGAAGTGAAACCCTTGCTTAAATTTCCATCCCACTTGCGTTTGTTGTCACTGGGAGTAGCAGAAGTAGTTGTAGTAGTACCAATATGCTTAGGCAGCTTGTTCTGTTCCACTGCCCGGTCGGTGAGACGATGAGCAAAACGAGTAACATCCTGGATAGTAGCAAGGTTAGCAGAAGTCACATGACTTTGAATCTCTGGTACTAAGCCTTTGGGGTACAACCCAATGCGCTTGGTGGGAGGATCCACCATAGTTGGACATAACACTGCCAGTTCGTTGGATCGTTTCGTGTACGCTTCTATCTCTGATCCCGGCATCATCAGGTTAAAGAACTCCATTTCCAGTTTGTGGATGTCATCACGACTACGGGGTTTCGATCAGTTCCTTAAGAATCATTTCATGGGGTGGCATTTGCAGCCGCCAGCCCCAGCATCTGAACTTGCGCGTTCCACCAAGTTAGCACAGTGCCTTCGAGAGTACCAGTGGCGTAATTCACCCTGCGAACCTCAGGGCATTCCCACATCTCTAAGACAGACTCAAGCTTTTCAAACCAATGGAGGAGTCCAACAGCTCCTTTAGTGCCACTGAAAGTACTAGGACAACAGTCCATGAACGTCTTAAATGTGCATACAGGTGGCCGAACGTTCTGACCTTGTTGCGCGAGGAAGAAGAGACAGGGTTAAGCGCGAGAGTTGGGTCATGAAAGTAGGATTTATCATCCTAGGTTAGGTTCGGAATAGCAGGTTATACCTCCTGCCTGAGCGGCTGCGAGTGCTGCCGTAACTTGTTCGTTGATAAGAGCCGCCGGCTGGCTTGAGTTAGGGTCACACGTTCCCTCATGATCTCACATCGAAGGAAACACAAATAGGAAAGGTGTCGCGAATGTGCGTAAGTGTGGAGTGACAGTGGGGAGCAAGCACCAATGTGTTTTCAAACTATAGTTGCTACGTTCATCTAAGCATACCATGAGCAAAAGTTCTATGCAATCTAGCAAGTAGGCAATATAAAACGTAAACCATATCACCTAGAATGTCGAGCCTTGCACGTGGAGTGAAGCGTCGTTGTGGATCGAAGAGCACTGTACAGGTTATAGTCTGGTTTTAACAAAAAGGTTTTCCTTTATTAAAACCAAGTTCTCTATAACCAATGGCTCTGATACCAATCTTTTACACCCCCAAAATCCACATGCGGGGTATCACCGCGTGGAGGCGTGACTGACCAGGATCAAACCACTAATCATATTGAACGAGTAAATAATTAATTGTAAAAGTCCAACCAACACGATTAGTGTCCAAAACAAACATAGTTAAGTTATGAGCGGAAGCATAATGTTTAAAACCAAAACTTAAGTTTAAAAATCCAAAGGTCTCACATGGCACACAACTGTCCATGTCCCACAACGACTCTTCCTTGTGCAAGCTCCAGCTAAGTACCTATTGACCTGCAAAGCATGTAGTAACGAGTCAACAACAAGTTGAGTGAGTTCACGTTTGGTTGTCCAGTTTATAGTTGTTCCGAAAACACAGTTTGCTCTTTACCAGCTATCCAGCCGTGGGGGTTACCCCATAGTTCGAAAAACGTTTATTAGTTACCCGTTCTTACGTTGGCTATTCCAGCCCGGCTCTATGGCCGTGGGGGCTACCCCATGTTTAATTCACCAGACTCGTTACCATATCGACCACTAACGTTCGTCATGTTTAAGTGCCCTAACGTCTGTGTCTATCATCACTGACGTGCCATAGTCCATTAGTCCACGCCCGTCCTCTGCGGCACGGTGTGAGGTTTGTTAAACCTAATAGCGCTATTTAACTAATGACCCGTTCGCCATTGGCCTCGGCGATTAAGTCGATATAAAAGGAGGGACTTCGTTGATAGAGTTCTAGTCTAGTATAGTTAAATCCGTCTCAACAGGACGAGGAATCTATGTTCCTGATTACGTCTCAACAGGACGAGGAATCTATGTTCCTGATTACGTCTCAACAGGACGAGGAATCTATGTTCCTGATTACGTCTCAACAGGACGAGGAATCCCTATTCCTTAACCCATTCCCAACCCCTGGGAATCCCATGCTTTGTAACGAGGTGTGAACTCACCTTGGTTTGCTCAGCAGATAACACAGAAAGGTCACGTCTAAATGCTAGTGGTCAACCACGTCCTATCATGGTTATTATACAAGTCAGGTTTTGGTTTCAAGTATCGTACATATGTTTACACATAAACTAACAGTTACGAACACGTATTGATCATGGCAACCACGTAAACACTTAAACAGTCAATTCCATAAAACGCCCAACTTGTACGATTCAACAGATAAAGCCCAGTAACAGTCGGCCCAACACGTTGTGCGGTCGGCACAACTTGTGCGACCCACATCATGTTGTGCGATCCATTATACACCCGGCCCAGCAACATAAGTAGTCCAATAAAATACACAGCCCAAACATTAACAGATAAACCAACTTGTACGATTCTTGCATCTTGTGCGATTCCATTTGATACCCGGCCCAAGTAACTAGAAGCCCAAATAAGCATAATTAGTTCAACAGTAACCGGCCCAGCAATTAACAAATAAACAACTTGTGCGACTGATGGCACAACTTGTGCGACCGAGGACCTCTTGTGCGACCAAGAGGTCTTGTGCGACTAGACAACTAATTTTCGTGATTTATGCATTCAGTTATATCTATCCAATAGTTTCCAACTTTACCATAATTCAATCAACCAATTAACAGTTTCCATCAACCTAAAAATCGATCAAACCAACCATTTGTTATTTAATTAATAAGAACTCTAGTGCATAACAACTCATCATCATCCTTATCGAATTAATAGTAAGGTTAACACCAAATTCTTAAGTCAACAAGCAACCACTTCTGACAAAACACATTAATCATATAGTCAACATTCTGTTACACTAACCAAGATCTCGATCAACACAAGCACTTTAGAACATGCACATGACTGACTTCATATCATCATTGTACTTCTAATATCATCACATGGCCACAATAGCATGTTACATTTATTCTATAGGCACATAATAACTACCTGTTTATTTACAATCACATGCACATGAGACAAACACAATCATGATTTAATCACAATAGTCAATGCTACACATGTATGACAAGAGATTCAATACTATAATCATGTTATTTGCACAAAAGCCATCCCTAGATCACATCATCATACTAACAATTCAAACCTAAAACATAACAGCCCATTTAATCATCATTCGGTTTCCCAATTCTTAACAACATCATCAAACTAATTGGATCTATCATGTATATGGCCGATTACATACATTTATTCTCAATCACATATTAATCGAACCAATCATATCATTGCATCATCAATCATGTCAAGTATAACAATCATAAAACAATAATTAACACACTCACCGAATAGAGAGGAGGAAAAAGGGTCGATTCAAATGCAAGTATCTTCGATAGAGAGTGTGTGTGGCTGCCTTCGGTTTCGTGAGGAAGAGAGAGAGAGGAGAGCACTAGGGTTTGTGTGTGTTGCAAGTTGTGAGTGATAACCCTATCTCCTAATTGTTATGCGAAATAAAAAGAGCGGGCCGAACCCCCCACTTGGGCTGCCCAAATGATCCGAACACAAGATGTAGCCCAAATGGCTGGTCCGGTCGAGTGTGTGTTGTGCGCTTATAACATACATACATTACACAAGCACGTAATAACATAGCATTCACATAAACCTTCACTTTCATAAAAGTCACATATCAAACACATACGTTACATCAAAGTACAAAGATCGGTTTGGAAATACGAGTTGTCACAAATACAACAACCATATATATATATATATATATATATATAGTCTTGGTGCCGTCGTCTACTCCACAAGGGTCTAGGGTTTGCAATTGTTTAGAAAGAGTGTGTGTGCCCCTCTATATGCATTTACGCACTCAAAAAGGAGAACATGGGCTTAGGGCTCGGTTTGGGCTTGGACGGCTTGGGCCAGATCATTGTGTGGGCTGAGAGCCCTTTCGGCGACGAACTCTCTTGATAAAGAACTATACTTCTTCAAGAGTGAAGATGACGAAGAACTATACTTCGTCCAGGAGGGTTGTGACGAAGGACCTTGAGATCTCGGGTTGTCACATCATCCCCAACTTGAAAGAAATTTCGTCTTGAAATTTGATAAGCAACCCAAAGCAGCTAGGTGATAGATCAGGATGACTGTGGATTTACAACGAGTGCCACATCATCCCCAACTTGAAAGGGAATTTCGTCCCGAAATTCACCAGTCTCATCAAAATTTGGGTTTCACCGTTTTGAACAGTTGTAGTACTTGTGCTTCATCTGATCTCTGTGTTCCCACGTGTCACACCCTGGCTTTGCGGAAGCGTGGTTAATTTGGTGTGACTTCTTAATACCATAGCTTAACCATAACAAAGCTATATGAAATAAAATCATGCAAGATCATCCATTCGATTAAGTTTTAAAAACCAAATAATACAACATTGTCTTAATGGAAACACATCCTAACGACATAAACATTGTTCAATAAACACAACATAACATAAGCATAGTTTAAGGACTGTGACTTGTCCAGGAAAGAGTCACATTCCCTAAACCCGGATGACCTCGTAACTAGTGCAGCGGGAAAACGTGTCATACCGCGCCAGATCCTTTAATTCCCTGAAATACATGTAAGTTGAAAAATCAACAATAATGTTGAGCGAGTTCATGTGTAAGTGAGTATATAAACCTTTGTAAGTATAAAAATAGTCTTGGTATGTAGCAAATAAGGGAATTGAGATCACCAATGGTTTGCAAGGCCACTGATATATGTGAAGTGCAAATAGGGAGACTCAAACCTAGCAGATTTATGTGCGTTGGGCACAAAGTCACCCCGAGGTCCGTTTCTAGTTTGGCCTGGGGCTGGGCTCGCTACACCCAGATAGATCTACCGCTCCTGTACCTTGGTCCTACCATGAGGACTAATGGCCTCATAATGCTCCTACCCACTCACATGATCTAAGTAGTAAACCTCCTTACGCTAACCATACCATGTATAAAGTACTTGTAATCAAAGTAACATGTATTTCACCCCCGCAGTTAAAAACTGAAAACAGTTAAGAGAAAAGGGGGACATGAACTCACAGTGGTGCGTCTCTACCAAGTATGTCTCCTGATCAAGCAGCTGTGTGACGACCTACACGTACTAATTCTATTAGACGGACGGCCGTGCCTTAGCTTTAAGGTTTAAGTTTTCGGGAAATAGTTAGGCAACTATTTCGTGTTTAAATTCTGTATATACTTGGTAGTTATTTTCCTTCCCAAGGATGGGGGATTTAATACATGTGCGTTCGTATAATTTCAAAATATATTATTAAGTCTCACTTAAAATATATTTTATTTCTAACTCCAAAATATAAATATTCTTCTCAAAAATATAATATTTTCTATTACACATAATTTTCCTCAAAATAATACTTTAACAAGAATACGCGTTTAGTCATATTTTCTTAAAATGCGTAAGTTACATTTTAACGATCGAGTGGTAATAATAATTACCGGTGTATCTTATATTTTAATCGTAGAGGCGTTCGTATTATTTTGGATCCGTTAACATTCGATAGTATTATTTTTACCCTAAAAATAATACTAGTATTTTCACAAAATAATCATAAACACATATCAAGTGACTTCATGAAAAATATATACTAAATATATATTTACCAAGTTTTAATTTTGTGAAATCCCACCTCCGATGTTTTGTAAAAAAAGTCGTGGCGAAATCTATAATTTGAAAACAAGTCAAAAAGTATTTCTAACACTTATAGCGAAAATATTTCTAAGTGTTAGGTTTTTGGAGAAATTTCGCCATAGTTTCCTCTGTAACTGGAGGTGGCCACGCTTTTAAGCGTATCATTTTCTTTTATAAATCAAACCAAATTCTTTTCATTCAATCAAAACAATGTCCAAAACAACAAACTAGTAAATAAATATGTATATCGCATGAACTTGCGTTTTATCCAAGATTATAAAGTAAATTCCATTACTTTTAGTGGATCTTTATATAAAACAATCCGATTTTGTAAAAACCTTGTTTTTAGAGAAATTCCGTTTTTACAACTTCTCGTCATCTTTTACAAAAATAGTTATTTTGCCGAAACTTTGTGCTACTCAAGTGTTCACACACTTGTGTGTTCTAAAAATCATTCTTGTTAGTGTAAGATCCGTCTTTAGAAAGCATGGTTCCTTTGACACTCGGTCCTTTGCAAATACCGCTTGTAGATCCGTAGATCTACTAGTTTTAAACACCATTTCACAAGCTAAATCGCTTTTACACAAGTTCATGATTCGTGTGTGGTAGAGTTTCATCCTTTAACCCTTGTTACTTCTAAAGCAACCTTATGTCATGATCCAAGGTCATGAACAACCCGGGTTAAATGACGATCCGAGCTACCACAACATAGATCGGGTCCAAATAGTCACACAAATCAATTACTACAAGTTTTACACAACAAACAAGCTTTTAACCATCACTTTTAGTGTTTTTAGTAGACTTTTATGCTTCATCTTGTATGTTTGCGACTTTTAACCGTTACATATCGTATTAACCACTTCAAAATAGTTCGGGAAGGTGATTTAAGCAACTTACTACTAGCTCAAGGCTAGGGAAGAATCTAGTCGCAAAATGAGAGGATAAAAGCAAGGTAGTGAGGTCCTTCGCCTTTCGAATGCACCGAGCTTCCTTGTAGGTGATCCTTAACACTTGTGTGAACTTGGAATGTGATGATCAAACTCGAAAAATGGATGGATGGTAGAGGGGTGTTCGGCCGAGAGTTGTAGAGAGGGAGAGAGAGTTGTGTGAAACTTCTAAGTGTGGTGTTGTGAGTGGTTAAGGTTATGTTGGTTTAAAGCTTGTTCTTATAGACAATTAACAAGATTATTACCCAAAGGATCATGTGTCCACTAGATATTAGACAAACATGAGTATTTTAATCAAGATTAGGACAAGAGTGGGGTCACATGGTGACCGATTCGGTTGGGGGGGGGGGTAATCTAGTTAAGTTTAGGGATTAACCCGGTTAGTAGTGTGTTGTAAGTTGTGACGGGTGTTAGGGTATTCAGGGATCCTAATTGGCTTAGAAAAAGATAAGTAATGTTATTAACATTATTTTCATGTTCCGGGTATAGTCCGGTTGTTCGGTTGGATAGTAATCCGTTAAAGTGCTTAACAAAGCTTTAAAGTGTCGTTAATACCCTTTTTAGTGACACAACTTATTTCCGACACTTTAGAAGGTGTCTAGTAATATTTTTCTCATGTTTTGGCACTTTATTAGTTAGCCAAATGCTGAATTATTATGTAAAGTGCTGAGTTTTTGTGCTTAAAGCACGTTTTAGGCACATCCAGTCATTGTAACTTATTCCTAGAGACGCAGTTCGACAACCCTTGTATCCCTACACTCACCACTAGTGTAGCAAACTATCTCAGGCTCTTACAGGCCTTAGAGGCAGTACCTGCCTGGTGCTAGTTATGACAGCACGTTTAATAGGTTATCCGTTCATTGTGCTACTGTGCTTTTGGTGCATCAAGGTTGTCACAAAGGTGCTGTAAGCAAAACATGGAGTGACAGCAAGTAAAGTATGATGCAAGTAAGTACATGTATCAGTATTCAAGTAGCAGTTCATCAGTAATTTCAAACAAGCACAGTAATTAAGCAGTAATTAATTATCAATTAAGTCGTACGGATACCTGGTTTAGTGAGGGTTGTCACACCACGTGAACTCCGATCCAAGTCCTGAGTTCCAACGAACCCTCACGATGAGAATCCGACTGTGCTTATGGACCTTAACTTCCCGATCCATGGTTTCAATGGATTCCACGATAAACTGTAACTTGTCGTGAATCTTAGGCTCTAGTAAGGGTATCACAAGTGTTTCACCGGAAAAACACTTCTTTAGGTTCGAGACTTAAATGACATCGCGAACGTTACTCATTTCGTCAGGTAGCTCGAGTTTGTAGGACATGTCACTGATTATTTCCAGAATTTTGAATCGCCCAACGTAACGTAAATTCATCTTGCCACGCTTCCCAAAGCGCACCGCACCCTCCCAGGGTGAGACTTTCAATCATGACACATTCGCCTGTAGCGAACTACCAGCGTTTCCTAAGCTTATCAGCTTTCCTGGCGGTCACGCGTTGCCGCCATACGATTCCCGATCTAAAAAATCTTCTCAGAGGTTTCAAGTACAAGTCCTGGACCTGTGATTAGGTTGTCACCCACCTTAGTCCAACAAGGAGATCGGCATTATCGTCCATGCAATGCCTCAAACAGAGTTGTCTGAATACTAGAATGGTAACTGCTGCAGTAGCACTCAACCAAAGGTAAGTGTCCATCCAATTTTTACTAAAGTCAATCACACACATGCTCGCAGCATGTCTTCGAGTGTCAGGATGGTTCGTTTACTCTGACCGTTTGTCCTACAGTGATAAGCAATGCTTATGTCTAGACGTGAGCCAAGGGTGTTGTGTATTGCCTGTTTTAAATCAGGTATAGATCAAAATTAGAGGTAACAGGAGTTGGCACCCTGTGCCTAGAAACCGCCCTTCACAGGTAATTACTCACAGGATACTAAGACTTGTCAATTTTCCTTGATTGCAATAAAGTGTACTGATTACATGAGACAATCAACGATCACCCATGTGAAATTGTTTCGGTTTTAAGTTTTAGGTAGACCAGTGACAAAATCTATAGCAGTCTGTTCCCATTTCCAAATGGGTGTTTCTGGTTGCTGACACAACCTAGGAGGTTTCTGATACTCCACCTTGACTTTCGCATAAGTCAAACATCATTCACATACATTTCTATGTGGGCTTTCACGTCCGGTCACTAGTACAAGATCCTTAGATCCTAAGTCATTCTATCAAAACCCAGACGAGTAGAATATCGAGGCTCGTCTGCTTCGCCCAACACAAGTTCCCTAGGATTGCTGTATAGCGAGACTCATATTCGCTCCATGAGGTAGTGGGTATCGCCCGATTTTAGATACAAGTCGTTTTTCCACGCCCTGCACGGATTCAGCTGGGAGGTTCTCGTCCTTCAACGCTTCGGTTCGAGCAGAACGGATCTGATCAGGTAGGTTAGAGTCGATGGTGTGCTGCGAGGCTCGTACACATTTAGGTTTCACAGTCGAAATCATTCAAAAGTTCCATCCAGCGAGACCAATAAATTGCTGTATCCCCGAAGGACTCTTTGGTACCAATCAATTTCTAATAAAATGGATCTTAGCGAGATCCACGTGTATCCCCACTTCGTTGACTACGTGACCAAGAAAGTGTACTTCTCGGATCCTGAAGTCACTTTTAGGTAGACTTCGCATGGAGTTGCTCCTCCCCTAGGAGCTCTTAAGATGAAATACAAGTGTCGTTCATCGTGTTCCTTTCTCCTGTAAGTGATTCAAAACGTCGTAGAAAAACACGGTTTACGAATCTGGCGAGATGAGGTTGACACATACTACTCATGTGATCCCTAAGGCTGCTGGTGTGCAGGATAACTTAAACAACATGAACAGAAAATCGTAGTGGCCGTACTATGTCTAAAACGCCGTGTTAGGAATCATCCTCCCCTGGGTCTTCCATCTGGTGACAGTCCAATCTTAAGTCGGTTTCCGAATAGAAGCTTGATCATTGCAGCGGGTCAAGCAGGTCGTCGATGCGAGATAGAGGGTGACGGTCAAGATTTTCCACCTTGTGGAGTCTGTACACGTACGAAAGGACTCATCCTTCATTTCCACAATAGAGCTCAGGCTCCCCAAGACGAGGAGCTAGTTCGATAAAACTCCCATCCAGTAGTTCCTGAAGTTGATTGGACAGTTCTTGCAACCCTCCAGGCGCAAGACGATAAGAGGTGCCAGAAATCAGGACTGCTTCTGGCGTGATATGTGACAACTCGAAATTTAGAACCTTTCGTTGTATGCTTAAACGTGTGACTAGTTAACTTATGTGATTAATGACAATGAATCTTTATGTGATTATGTGTTATTTGTGTGTGCTTGTATGTATATATTATGTGTATATGTACCGAAGCAACAAGGACCCGACCCGAGACCATGTGGTCTCGAGTAAACATCACGCCACACATGGGCCGGTTGGGCCGCACCTCATGTAACCCACCCAAAACCTACTAGGACTAGTATTTATACCATGCTTCTAGCAAACCTTGCCATTTTCTTGGACACACACACTCTCTATTCTCTCACACTAAAACCCTAAACCACAACACTACTCTCCTCCATTCTCGGATTCAAACCGGTGAACACTAAGGAGCTCTCGGATCAACTCGTACACACTCACCTTTGGAACCCATCAACCGGTTAGTGATTCATGATTAGATGTTGTGTTTCGGTTTGAAGATAATGTGTGATATTCGGTTTAATAATGATGTGTGATGAAAAATTATGTGATAATATGCCTACTTGTTAAGTGTTATACATGAGAAAATACACCCTTCTTGAGTAATCGGTTCATAAATATCCTATATTATGAGTTTACATTCGGTTGATGATGATTATATGTTCATGATGTTGATATTACAAATGATATAATTTAACTAGTGTAGTGGTATGATTGATGATGTTTTGTGAATCGATATGTGGGTAATATTGATAATCGGAACATGCTTGATTTCGGATATGTGGCATAAGGAACTCATGATGTTTTGTGTTTAAATGTAGTCTAAAACACTAGTTGTTGATGTTCATATAAATCGGATTGTGTATTCTTGTGTTAAGAACCGAAAGCTTGCCAACTAGGGTGATTTGTTGATAAGTTGTTCATGATTCTTGTTAGACTTAGGTTCATATGAATGAAGATGAGTTACTGGAATATTTGAATGATGATGAACATGATGAATGTGTGAAGAACAACTTGAATATCATATGAACATGTTGAATATTTGAAATCTGATGTGTTTGATCCAAAATGGTAATTTGTTAGACAAGAAAACAGGTTTAAGTGGATAGTACAAAGGGCTGCATGATAACAAAACCTTATTGGATAGTACACTGTTCCGAATCAGCTTATGTCCACTCGAAACCATCAGTTGCGACTCGAAACCATGGCATGATGAGTCGAAACCGCCCAGTTGCGACACCGGTTGCGACTCGCAAACACCCGGTTGCGACTCGAAACCACATATGACCAGCACACCAAACTTGGTGACTCGGAACCACGGTTGCGAGTCCAGTTGCGACTCGTAACCAAAACAGCATGGACCGAAACCATGGTTGCGACTCCGGTTGCGAGTCGCAAACGCCTAGTTGCGACTCGGGATCATATACGGGTACACACTGTTGGACTTGTTTAATTATGGGCTTATTTGATTGGGCCGGACGCTTGGGCCTAGTGTACAGACCTGATATGTTACTGTTAAATGTGAATGTCGATGAACTGCCATGATTAAACGTGAATGCCATACGTGCACTACTTGAATACGAACCTGATTGTATGATACAACTATGATAGGACGTGAGTAGCCTCAACGTTGCTTGTTTGACTTTTCTGTGTTTTCTACCGAGCAAACCAAGGTGAGTTCACACCCTCTACAAAGCATGGGATTCCCAGGGGTCGGGAATTGGGGTTAAGGAACTGGGTTCCTCGTCCTCCTTGGGTAGGACAGCAAAGGTTCAGGAATGTAATTCCTCGTCCTCACGGACAGATATCTCGTACTAGACCAAAACTCTATCACGAAGTCCCTCATTTTTATATCGACTTAATCGCCGGGCCAATGGCGAGCGGGTCATTAGTTAGATAGCGCTATTTAGGTCTGACAAACCTCACACCGTGCCGCAGAGGACGGGCGTGAACTAATGGATCTGGGGCACGTCAATGATGATAGACATTGACAGTTTCAGGGCACTTAAACATGACTACAGTCAGCAGTCGATATGGTAACGAGTCTAGTGTATACATGGGGTAGCCCCCACGGCCGAAATGCCAGATAACTAACACGGGGTAGCCCCCACGGCAGGATTGCCAGAGTAACCGGGAATAAACAAGTCACGTTTTAACTATGGGGTAACCCCCACGGCAGGATGCCAGCTAAAGGAAACTGTTTTCGAAACAACTTAAAACGAACACCCAACCGTGAACTCACTCAACTAGTTGTTGACTCGTTACTACATGCTTTGCAGGTCCTTAGGTTCTTAAGCTGGAGCTTGCATGGAGGAGGATCGTTGTGGGACACGGACGACTGTGTGCCATGTTAAACTATGAAACAGTTAAACTTATGTTTTGTTTTAAGACTTATGCTTCCGCTTGCAACTTAACTATGTGTTTGTTTGGACACCAATTGTATTGGTTAAACTTTTATATCTTTTAACTCGCATGTTCAATATGATTGGTGGCTGGATCCTGGTCAGTCACGCCTCCAAGCGGTAGTACTCCGCAGGTGGATTTTGGGGGGTGTGACAGATTGGTATCAGAGCCATTGGTTATAGTGAACTTGGTTTTAATAAAGGGGAAAACGTTTTTGTTAAAACCAGACTATAACCTGTACAGTGCTCAACGGTCCACAACGATGCTTCACTCCACATGCAAGGCTCGACATTCTAGGTGATATGATCTGTGTATATATTGCCTACTTGTTAGTTACATAGTACATTGCTTATGGTATGCTTGGTTAGTATAACTACTGTTGCTTGAACACGTGCGTGCTTACTCTATTTTATCGTCGTACGTTCGCGAACCCCTCTCACTCACGTTCTTCTTGATATGAAGATCATGTCTGGACGCGTTAACATGACACAAGCCCAGTTGACGGCTTTGATCAACGAACGAGTTGCCGCAGCACTTGCAGCTGCACACGCATGAGGTATATCCTGCAGTCCGAACTTATTCTAGGATCTTTAGGATCCTACTCTCGTGAACCAACCTTTGTGTTAAACTCTGTCTTTTCTTTCACCTACGATAGGTCAGCACGTTCAGCCACCCGTGTGCACTTTTAAGACTTTCATGGACTGCCGACCAACCACTTTTAGCGGCACTGAAGGAGCAGTAGGTCTCCTACACTGGTTTGAGAAACTAGAGTCTGTCTTCGAAATGTGTGAATGCCCTGAGGCGCGCAGGGTGAAGTATGCTACTGGTACTCTTGAGGGTTTAGCCCTCACATGGTGGAACGCTCAAGTTCAAATGCTAGGGTTGGTTGCTGCCAACGCCACCCCATGGGAAACTTTCAAGGAAATGATCAAAGAAGAATACTGCAGTCGTGATGAGATTCACAAACTCGAGGTGGAGTTCTTCAACCTCAAGATGACGGGGTCTGAAATTGAAGCTTATGTGAAAAGGTCGAACGAACTGGCAATTCTGTGCCCTACTATGGTGGATCCTCCCATCAAACGCATTGAACTGTTTCTTCAGGGCTTAGTGCCGGAAATCCAAAGTCATGTGACTTCAGCGAACCTCGCCACCTACCAGCAAACCGTTCAGTTGGCTCACCGTCTCACGGATCAAGCGGTGGAGCAGAACAAGTTACCAAAACGCATTGGCACTGCAACTACTACTGGTACCTCTAGTGACAACAAACGGAAGTGGGATGGAACTTCAAGTAAGGGTTCGACTTCTGTTCAGTCTCAGTCTCAGCAGAGAAAGACTGAGGACTACAAGAGCCCTAATCAGCAATCGTCTGGTGGTGGATACAAAGGAAACCATCCCAAATGCAATCGCTGCAGCCTGCACCACAGCGGGCCATGCACCAGGGGCAACTGTCATCGGTGCAACAAGCCTGGTCACGCTGCAAAAGATTGCAGGAGCTTATACCCCGCCAATCAGAATCGTCAGCAAGCTCAGCAGAACCAGCGCCAGCAGCAACAGCAACAGGGTGATAACAAAGGGTGCTTTCAGTGTGGAGCTGAGGGCCACTTCAAGAGAGATTGTCCCCAACTGAACAGGAACCAGAACAACAACAACAACAATAACAACAATCAGGGGAATGGTAACAATGGGAACAACAACAACAACGGCGCCAGGGGGCGAATGTTTGTGATTGGCCAAGGTGAAGCAAGGAACGACCCCAATGTTGTGGCGGGTAAGTTCCTTCTCGACGACTTTTATGTTTCAGTTTTATTTGATTCGGGTGCCGATACTAGCTACGTGTCACTAGAAGTTAGTCGAATGCTTAAGCATATTCCAACCCCTTTGAACAACAAGCACACCGTAGAGCTAGCAAATGGTAAGAGTTTAGAAGCCACACACATAGTCAAGGGTTGTAAACTCATTCTCGCTGACCAGACCTTCTCTATCGACCTCATTCCTATTGTCTTGGGTAGTTTCGACGTTGTCATTGGGATGGATTGGTTATCCCAACACCGAGCAGAGATTCTTTGCAACGAGAAGGTTGTCCGTATTCCAGGTCCCGATGGTGAACCTCTCATGATTCATGGCGACAAGAGGAGTGCTGTTGAGAACGTCATTTCTCTCCTTAAGGCCCAAAAGTACTTGCGAAAGGGCCACACTGCCATTTTGGCTCTTATTACTAACACCACGGAGAAAGAGAAGAATATAGAAGATTTCCCAGTTGTACGCGATTATCCAGAGGTATTTCCTGAGGAATTACCTGGTCTTCCGCCTCATCGCCAAGTCGAGTTTCAGATCGAACTAGCTCCTGGAGCTGCGCCTATAGCTCGTGCTCCTTATCGTCTAGCTCCATCAGAGTTGAAGGAACTCTCCGCGCAACTACAAGAGCTCCTGGATAAGGGTTTTATTCGTCCTAGCTCGTCGCCCTGGGGAGCTCCAGTGTTATTTGTGAAGAAGAAAGACGGTACTTTCAGAATGTGCATCGACTACCGAGAACTCAACAAGGTGACGGTGAAGAATCGTTATCCTCTACCGCGTATCGACGACTTGTTCGACCAGCTGCAAGGGTCGAGCTACTATTCGAAGATTGATTTGAGATCGGGTTATCACCAGCTGAGAGTCCGGGAAGAGGACGTCTCTAAAACAGCTTTCAGAACTCGATACGGGCACTATGAGTTTTTGGTCATGCCTTTTGGGATGACAAACGCACCTGCGGTTTTCATGGACTTGATGAACCGAGTGTGCAAGCCTTACCTGGACAAGTTCGTTATAGTCTTCATCGACGACATCCTGATCTATTCTAAGAGTCGGGAAGAACATGAGCAACATCTGCGACTTATTCTGGAACTCCTTCGAACAGAACAGCTTTATGCAAAGTTCTCGAAATGCGACTTCTGGCTTCGAGAAGTCCATTTCCTAGGCCACGTGGTGAACAAGGATGGGATTCACGTTGATCCATCCAAGGTAGACTCGATAAAGAACTGGCCTGCACCTCGTACACCAAAGGAAATTCGCCAATTCTTGGGTTTGGCGGGATACTACCGGAGATTCATAAAGGATTTTTCTAAGATTGCACAACCTCTCACCTCACTAACGCAGAAGGGCGTTGTTTATCGCTGGGGAAACGCACAGGAGTTGGCATTTCAGCACCTAAAGGATAGACTTTGCAGCGCACCTATCCTTTCCTTGCCGGAAGGCACAGACGACTTTGTGGTCTACTGCGACGCATCAATTCAGGGTCTTGGTTGCGTGTTGATGCAACGAGATAAAGTTATAGCCTACGCCTCACGCCAACTCAAGGTTCATGAAAGGAACTACACGACGCACCACCTAGAGCTGGGAGCTGTCGTTTTTGCACTTAAGTTATGGCGGCATTACCTGTATGGTACCAAGTGCGCCATCTACACCGACCACAGGAGCCTCGAGCACATCTTCAAGCAGAAGGAACTGAATATGCGGCAACGACGATGGGTCGAGTTGCTAAGTGACTACGAGTGCGCAATCAGATATCACCCGGGCAAAGCCAATGTTGTGGCTGACGCCCTCAGTCGGAAGGACACTACGCCTAAGCGCGTACGAGCCTTACAACTCACGATCCATTCTAGTCTCCCCTCCCAGATACGAGCAGCTCAGATAGAAGCACTGAAACCGAAAAACGTCAGGGCCGAAGCCCTACGCGGATCGAGGCAACGCTTAGAGCAAAAGGGAGACGGTGCTTACTACGTAACGGGACGCGTTTGGGTCCCACTCTATGGCAACCTACGAGAGCTGGTGATGGACGAAGCACACAAGTCTCGCTACTCAGTACACCCTGGATCAGATAAAATGTACCACGACATCAAGACTACGTACTGGTGGCCTAGCATGAAGGCCCACATAGCGATCTACGTCAGCAAGTGTTTGACTTGTGCTAGGGTCAAGTCGGAATACCAGAAACCATCAGGCCTGCTCCAACAACCCGAGATACCTCAATGGAAATGGGAGCAAATCTCCATGGATTTTGTTACTGGCCTACCTAGATCCCAGCGCGGGAACGATACTATTTGGGTGATCGTGGATCGACTCACAAAATCTGCACACTTCCTGGCCATCAAGGAAACGGATAAGTTCTCCACTCTTGCAGAAATATACATCAAGGAAATCGTTTCGAGGCACGGGGTGCCCACCTCCATTATCTCAGATCGAGATGCACGTTTTACTTCGGAGCTGTGGCAAGCAATGCACAAATCCTTCGGCTCACGACTAGACATGAGCACAGCGTACCATCCTCAGACGGACGGGCAGTCCGAGCGCACCATTCAAACCTTAGAGGACATGCTTCGTGCATGTGTAATCGACTTTGGCAATCGCTGGGAAAAGCATCTGCCACTCGTGGAATTCTCGTACAATAACAGCTACCACACCAGCATTGGAGCTGCTCCGTTTGAGGCATTGTATGGACGTAAATGCCGGTCTCCTCTTTGCTGGGCAGAGGTGGGAGATAGTCAGATCACTGGTCCAGAATATGTGGTAGATACAACCGAGCAGATCGCTCAGATACGAAAACGTATGACGGCCGCTCGTGAACGTCAGAAAGTTTACGCCGACATGGGCAGGAAACCACTTGAGCTCCAGGTTGGGGAGCGGGTACTACTCAAAGTTTCACCCTGGAAGGGTGTGGTTCGTTTTGGTAAACGCGGTAAACTCAACCCACGATACGTTGGACCTTTCGAGGTCATTGAGAAAATAGGCAGTGTGGCCTACAGACTTAACCTACCAGCGGAACTCGGTGCAGTTCACAACGTTTTCCACGTGTCGAATCTGAAGAAGTGTCCATCAGGTGAGACCCACGTAGTTCCTTTGAAGGAACTCACGATCGACGAACAGTTACGATTCGTCGAGGAACCAGTCGAGATCACGGACCGGGATGTTAAGGTCCTCAAGAGCACTAGAATACCCCTTGTACGAGTTCGTTGGAACTCACGTCGCGGCCCAGAGTTCACCTGGGAGCGCGAAGATCAGATGAAACAAAAGTATCCCCAACTGTTCGCAAACAGTACACCCACTACTGAGGCCGAAGCTACGGAATTTCGGGACGAAATTCCAGATCAACGGGGGGTGGATGTGACACCCCAGGAAAACCGGGAAAACCATACAACTTAACTAGCTTCCTCAGTGAGTGCCTACCAAATTTCGGGACGAAATTTCTTTCAACTTGGGGATGATGTGACAACTCGAAATTTAGAACCTTTCGTTGTATGCTTAAACGTGTGACTAGTTAACTTATGTGATTAATGACAATGAATCTTTATGTGATTATGTGTTATTTGTGTGTGCTTGTATGTATATATTATGTGTATATGTACCGAAGCAACAAGGACCCGACCCGAGACCATGTGGTCTCGAGTAAACATCACGCCACACATGGGCCGGTTGGGCCGCACCTCATGTAACCCACCCAAAACCTACTAGGACTAGTATTTATACCATGCTTCTAGCAAACCTTGCCATTTTCTTGGACACACACACTCTCTATTCTCTTACACTAAAACCCTAAACCACAACACTACTCTCCTCCATTCTCGGATTCAAACCGGTGACCACTAAGGAGCTCTCGGATCAACTCGTACACACTCACCTTTGGAACCCATCAACCGGTTAGTGATTCATGATTAGATGTTGTGTTTCGGTTTGAAGATAATGTGTGATATTCGGTTTAATAATGATGTGTGATGAAAAATTATGTGATAATATGCCTACTTGTTAAGTGTTATACATGAGAAAATACACCCTTCTTGAGTAATCGGTTCATAAATATCCTATGTTATGAGTTTACATTCGGTTGATGATGATTATATGTTCATGATGTTGATATTACAAATGATATAATTTAACTAGTGTAGTGGTATGATTGATGATGTTTTGTGAATCGATATGTGGGTAATATTGATAATCGGAACATGCTTGATTTCGGATATGTGGCATAAGGAACTCATGATGTTTTGTGTTTAAATGTAGTCTAAAACACTAGTTGTTGATGTTCATATAAATCGGATTGTGTATTCTTGTGTTAAGAACCGAAAGCTTGCCAACTAGGGTGATTTGTTGATAAGTTGTTCATGATTCTTGTTAGACTTAGGTTCATATGAATGAAGATGAGTTACTGGAATATTTGAATGATGATGAACATGATGAATGTGTGAAGAACAACTTGAATATCATATGAACATGTTGAATATTTGAAATCTGATGTGTTTGATCCAAAATGGTAATTTGTTAGACAAGAAAACAGGTTTAAGTGGATAGTACAAAGGGCTGCATGATAACAAAACCTTATTGGATAGTACACTGTTCCGAATCAGCTTATGTCCACTCGAAACCATCAGTTGCGACTCGAAACCATGGCATGATGAGTCGAAACCGCCCAGTTGCGACACCGGTTGCGACTCGAAACCACATATGACCAGCACACCAAACTTGGTGACTCGGAACCACGGTTGCGAGTCCAGTTGCGACTCGTAACCAAAACAGCATGGACCGAAACCATGGTTGCGACTCCGGTTGCGAGTCGCAAACGCCTAGTTGCGACTCGGGATCATATACGGGTACACACTGTTGGACTTGTTTAATTATGGGCTTATTTGATTGGGCCGGACGCTTGGGCCTAGTGTACAGACCTGATATGTTACTGTTAAATGTGAATGTCGATGAACTGCCATGATTAAACGTGAATGCCATACGTGCACTACTTGAATACGAACCTGATTGTATGATACAACTATGATAGGACGTGAGTAGCCTCAACGTTGCTTGTTTGACTTTTCTGTGTTTTCTACCGAGCAAACCAAGGTGAGTTCACACCCTCTACAAAGCATGGGATTCCCAGGGGTCGGGAATTGGGGTTAAGGAACTGGGTTCCTCGTCCTCCTTGGGTAGGACAGCAAAGGTTCAGGAATGTAATTCCTCGTCCTCACGGACAGATATCTCGTACTAGACCAAAACTCTATCACGAAGTCCCTCATTTTTATATCGACTTAATCGCCGGGCCAATGGCGAGCGGGTCATTAGTTAGATAGCGCTATTTAGGTCTGACAAACCTCACACCGTGCCGCAGAGGACGGGCGTGAACTAATGGATCTGGGGCACGTCAATGATGATAGACATTGACAGTTTCAGGGCACTTAAACATGACTACAGTCAGCAGTCGATATGGTAACGAGTCTAGTGTATACATGGGGTAGCCCCCACGGCCGAAATGCCAGATAACTAACACGGGGTAGCCCCCACGGCAGGATTGCCAGAGTAACCGGGAATAAACAAGTCACGTTTTAACTATGGGGTAACCCCCACGGCAGGATGCCAGCTAAAGGAAACTGTTTTCGAAACAACTTAAAACGAACACCCAACCGTGAACTCACTCAACTAGTTGTTGACTCGTTACTACATGCTTTGCAGGTCCTTAGGTTCTTAAGCTGGAGCTTGCATGGAGGAGGATCGTTGTGGGACACGGACGACTGTGTGCCATGTTAAACTATGAAACAGTTAAACTTATGTTTTGTTTTAAGACTTATGCTTCCGCTTGCAACTTAACTATGTGTTTGTTTGGACACCAATTGTATTGGTTAAACTTTTATATCTTTTAACTCGCATGTTCAATATGATTGGTGGCTGGATCCTGGTCAGTCACGCCTCCAAGCGGTAGTACTCCGCAGGTGGATTTTGGGGGGTGTGACATGATACACATCTGATATTCCTCCTGACAATGTGGGGGAAAACCTGGAAGTTCTTCGGGCTGCGCACCGGTAATCAATGATAGGGTAGCAGGGTAGGTGAAACACTTCTGGGCTCCCACCGCCGAAGTGATGCTGACAATCCGTGAATCTCCACCATGAAGAGATATACATGCATTTCCTCCTTACAGAAGATTTTTGCGTGAGGCTTGGACATCCGTTCCATACCATCGACTACACCAAAGCTTCTAACAGTAGCAGGGGGAAGGTCAATGTCGAACTCGTGACCTACAAGATTGAGTTGCACCTTAGGTGAACATGCGAGACTTCAGTTGGCTTGCCATCAGCCACTTCTACAACGTACTTGTCTTCAAGAGGCATCAGGGTTAAACAGAACAGAGATGAAGTGATTAGTTACCCAAAAACATACAAGCTACCATGTTGCTATTATGCCTAACGTCGCCTACGCCAATCCTAAATGCCCTTCCACGAGCGCCACTTCCAGTGTTGTTGTTACTGTTACGAGGATTCCCAATACTGCCATTGTTCCCTGGGTTGGTGACGTCTTGACTTGTCAACGGCCAATCCTTGTCAAAGTCACCTACATTTCCATACTGAAAGTTATGATTTGCGAGTACCTTGTTGTCGCCGTGGCCATTACCTCTAATGTTGTTGCTTTGAAAACAGTTCCTTGCGATCTTTTTCCCTTAGGGTCCACCTTCCTGTTGTTCTTGTCACATTCTAGGGTACTGCCCATGGCGCTAGTAATTACACATCCCATGTTCCAGTCGGTTTCCAGAGTTTATACCCCGGTTGATTCGTAAGAGTTGGCTCCCAAACATTGCTTACTAGGTTAGGGACTCGATTGAAGTCAACCTACTGATGTTTGTTGTCAGAGAGCAGGGTCATCCTAACTCTAGGGTTGGTAATGCATCACGTTCATCTTCTTGTCCATCAGTCTTGCGAGTCGATTGAACAGCGCACGGTAAATCGTTAGAGAATCACAGAGGTGTCCATACTTCTGAATTTGAGGCGTCAATTTGTTGCGTCAAAGTAAACGGGAAAAGTGAGAAAGTATAGACCAAACATTTAACGTTTCGACATATGTCTCAAAGACGTTCGAACTAACACCTAACATTTCTACACGGCTCGCTAGACGTTTAGTTACGTGTTCAGGTATCACTCAATATCATTGAGACTCGTAAGGGTTCAGAGGGAAGTGAAAGGACCACGTTCAAAGATGAGACAATCATTACTATGACCCCTACGGATCGTTGTGTTTCACATTTGGTCGAATAATGGAATGGAACCCCTTTCACACTTGTTGGGCCTCGCTGAGACTCACATGCACCCCACAGTATTATTATGTGTGCACCCACAATAATAATATGATTTTCATGCTCGTCTCAGTTCCTCTTAACTTGTGTTAAATGATTCCTCAGACTCGAGTAGCAAGACAAGGACATCACAAAACATAGGTCATGAATGTCTAGGGAAACACCACACTATCAATCACTTAACACATGCAAGTAATACATGAATTCATATTGTTGTGCTAAACGTGCAATCTCATGCATTATCATATGTAATTGTTCACTAGTTAAGCAGTGCAATGAGTAAACGAGAGACGAACCTTGCAGTCTGGAGCTGAGTGTCATGGTCGTATTCAGAACTTGTTCGGTTATAGTCTGGTTTTATAAAAACGTTTTAAAACCAAGTTCACTATAACCAGTGGCTCTGATACCAATCTGTCACACCCCCAAAAATACCCCAAGCGGAAACCCCCGCGAGGCGTGTGACGTACAAGAATCTAGCCACCAATCGCGTTGAACTCATTCAAGATTTTAAATAAAACTTTCATTCATTAAGATAAAGCGGTACATTACATAAAGTATAACTCTACGTTTTCAGCGGAAGCGTAAATCATTAGTTATGTATTTCGTAAACCAAACGTATGATAGTTATTAGACTCGTCTCGTGTTTCCATGTGTCTCGACCCATGACCACTCCAGCTTTCCTGACAGCAAGTTCCATGTTCCACATATCTATAACCTGTGAGCATGCAACAAGTGTATCAGACAACGCTAGTGAGTTCACAGTTTTATGAAAATGTTTGGTTACCAAGTGTTTATTCCAGTTTGATAACAATTCCGAAAGTAATGTTGATAATAACTCGAGTACCGTACAAGATGGCACCAGATTGTTTTACCCATCCCCAATGCCCCCTATCCAAGCATTGGTCATGATTAAGGTCATTAGTTCACGCCCGTCCTCTCAGGTATGGTGTGAGGTTGCCAAGCCTATTAGCGCTATCAACTAATACCCTGTTACCTCTCAGGTAACTAATTCGGTATAAGATGGGACTTAAAGTGATAGGAAGTGAGTGTATCATCTAACATTCCAGTTTTAACCCAAAAGACTTATTCCTCTCAGGAATACCCATTTGATTGTCCCACCCACCGGGACGCATACTCAAGAGAAGTGAACTCACCTTGGATTGCTCGGTGTGTTATGTTACCCATTCCAAGTTGGTCAACCAAACCCTACCGTGGTTACCAAAGATGATCAGTTTCTTAAACACATATCCAAATCACGTATTCAGCGAGTCACCAATAATACCATTGACACGTAACACATAGCAAACGTTTGGATTTCGTACGCGTTCATAACACAAGTTCATGTTCCCAACAGTAGTTACTAATAACATCAGTTTCACAATAATCAAATCACGTATTGTCATAGACTGCATTCACCGCAAGGATCACCGTATATCACATAGCAAGCATTCAGTCCCCATACAAGTCCACATCCCATGTGCATAACGTATAATAATATTTAACACGCATGTTTGCTATTCATACGAATCAGATCAGATTTCTCATTCTTAGTCGGCATTACTATCATGCAACAAATAGGATTTTATAAACACAAGTATCCAACATCCTATACATCCTAAACTGTTCTGTTTGTTTATACACATGCAGCATCTCCACGAAGAATCTATTCTTCGTGGAATGCTTCCTTAGCGAAGAATCCTCCGGCGAAGGACCATTCTTCGTCTGGGAATGTAGCGACGAAGGACAACCTTGGCAAAGGTCTAATCTTCGTCGAGGTTGAGTACGGCGAAGAATCCTAGTGGCGAAGGATCACTCTT
This sequence comes from Helianthus tuberosus, assembly GCA_030545235.1. Lineage (NCBI taxonomy): Eukaryota > Viridiplantae > Streptophyta > Magnoliopsida > Asterales > Asteraceae > Helianthus > Helianthus tuberosus. The sequence goes on along the minus strand of CM060411.1, from coordinate 216,319,353 downwards.
CGTCGAGCATATCAACAGATGGTTATGATTTCCTTTTTAATGGCCCTTGATTCTCATAATAACAGTTATCAAATTATGGCAGATCTACATCAGACAGATCAACATCTTTTAACAGCAATTATACATGTTCATACCAATCTCCTAATTGTAACTGTTCACATGAACACCAATCATAACAATCATTGATCGAAATCATCAACTCATCATAGCACTATCCAGATTCCAACATAACCCCATATCGAATACAATATTATGGATACACATGATCAAATCGTCAATGATCAAACGGCATTATTTAGCGTTTATCAACTAGAATTTAACATCACAATAATCATCAAATATACGTCTAAATCAATCATTCGGTTTATCATGACCACATAATCACAGAACTCGATTCAACCATATTCAACATAACAATACAACAACCAAATATATATATATATATATATATATATATATATATATATATATATATATATATATATATATATATATTAAATCATTTAACATGCTTGGCCAAGAATCACAAGAAAATCTAATCAAACTAGGTAAGACTACTAACCACAAGATTATAGAAAACGCATTGGAGCGAGTGGAGTGTTGTTCTTCGAATGGTCTTGGTGCCATCGTCTACTCCACAAGGGTCTAGGATTTGTAATTGTTTAGAAAGAGGGTGTGTGCCCCTCTATATGCATTTACGTACACAAAAAAGAGAACATGGGCTTGGGGCTCGGTTTGGGCTTGGACGGCTTGGGCCAGATCATTGTGTGGGCCGAGAGCCCTTTCGGCGACGAACTCTCTTGACGAAGAACTATACTTCGTCAAGAGTGGAGATGACGAAGAACTATACTTCGTCCAGGAGGGTTGTGACGAAGGACCTTGAGATCTCGGTTTGTCACAATTTTAACCCCCGATCACTGATTTGTTACCCTACCCGATTGATCTAGGACTCCGTAACGCATGTCGAGGCTCTGCGTGACTAAGTTCGTTGGAGTTCTGTCTTGTGTTGTATGGCTAATGTGATTTGGGTTATCTTACTAACGCGTGTGCATTGTTTATTTTTAATAGATTATAATCAGGAACAACATCAAGAAGCTGTAGAAATACATAAGTCTACAAAGTGAGTCACTCTCTTTTTCTACCAAACTGTTTTACAAAACCTTAAATGTTTTCACTTATACTTACAGTGATTGAGTCTATGTATTCTACAATTGCTGACGGTATGTGGGGTTTTGTATACACTACTAGTAATCCGTTACTATTGGACAATGAGTTAGCCAATGAGTAACATGACCACAGTCATGGAACTGCCAACATTACAAATACTGAATCAGTATACTGGTAGATATAAACATTGTAATTGCTCTCAATACTGTAAAGTTATAAAAGCTTGTTTTGATTAAACTGGGATGCACTCGCCAGTATTTCTTGCTAATAAAATATTTTTAAAACGCGTTTCAGGTAACTTAATGTGAAGCTAATAGAAGCCAGCCTTGGAGCACTGAAGGCTTAAAGAAGTGGCTATAAAAAGTTACCTAAATAAAGGAGATTATGTTTTCAATAATTAGGATATATCCATATAAATGTATTATCAACGAAAATGGGTTTTATCCCATTTATTTATTATAAAAGTCTGGTGTTTTGAAACTCTGAGATTTATTTCCTAACTACGATCCTGATGTTTTAAATTACACTGCCAAATTAATAAACACCGATACCACCAGCTCTCGCGGCTCTCGCTCCTAGGGTAGGGGTCGGGGCTGCGACAGAAGGTGGTATCAGAGCCATGCCACTGGTTTGCCATTTAGGTGTTCTCCTTATACCTAAATTTTAACCAATTGTGTTAGGAAATAACTTATGTGATTCTGTGTAAAAATGTATATTACTATTTTGTGTTATTTGACAATTTGTTAGTTTACAGTATGAGTGAGCAAGGTACCTCTGACGCTTACCGTCAATTGCCTTATTCTCCAAAGAATGAAGGAACCTCATCCCAGTCAACCTCAGGCTACTCCGCTGATTCTGAGGAAGGAATCTTTATCTTTGAGGCCCAATCCCAGGAACCATTCCCCCCTAAAAAGAGAGGAAAGTTTAGTAGAGGAACGCATGAAAGGGGGGAAAAGAATGAAAAAACTCTAACAACAGTGAGCAATAGGAAAAGCAAACAGAGAAATGAATACCCAAACCCAGAGAACTAGACCATTATGGGTGGAGGAAAATAGGGAGAGGGATACCCAGAATCAGGAGGCTAGACCCTCACGGGAAGAAGATTTAGATAGACAATTAGCTGATTTTCACATGTTAGCAAATATAGCAGCAGACCCTAATCTGAACCAAGTAGCTGAACCACAACTTCTACCTTTATTCCCCTAACCAACCAATGGAACTAGAACAGAATCAGGAAAATCAATTCTCGATCCCAGCATTCGACCCCAATGAGATCCCTAGAATTCCCGCACAAAACCCCATAGAGCAGTATACAACACTGAACCCTTTAGACCCATGATGGAACAACAACAGGTATATTCAAGATATATTAGACAACCCATACCCTTATGGAGAACCCATACCACGTTATCCTGAACCAGTGCCAACACCATTACCACCTATAAGCCAAGAAAATGTGGAGGAACTTAGCCAATATGGTGAAGAGTTAGTTGAAGAGGGAAATCGGATCCGTCAGATAGGAGAGAAACTCGTCTGAAAGTATGACGAGCGTGAGATACAGTTCTAGAAAAGCCATCACCTAATATAATATATATATTTGTCTAATTTTGTACTTTGATGAAAAAAATAATATATCATCAACTAGATTAGATAAACTAATATATATATCAATGCATAGTTACTAGTGTTTAAATTTCAGTTGTAATTTGTAGTAGTTGCATATATATATAGGGAGAAGATCATGCGAGAACCACCTCTTATTGTGAGAACCGCGAGAACCAATGTGAACACACCAAAAATGCCAAAAAATAGCTAAAAATCACACAAAAAAATTTTTTTTGAATTTTTTAATATTTTTTATAAAAAAATCGCTACTTTTCGAAGCAAAAATTTTTTTTTTTTTTTTTAAATTTTTTTTTTGCTTCGAAAAGTAGCGATTTTAACATAAAAAAATCAAAAAAAAAATTTTAGATTTTTTTTTTATTTTTTTAGAAATTTTTTAGGTTTTTTGGGGTTTAGTTTTTAGCATTTTAGCTTGGGGGGGTGGGGGGGGGGGGTTTAGGTTTTTGGGGGGTGGGGGAGGGGGGTTTAGGTTTTTTTTTTGGGGGGGGGGGGGGGTGGGGTTAGGTTTTTTTTAGGTTTTTTTTAGCATTTAGCTTGGGGGGGGGGGGGGTTTAGGTTTTTTTTTGGGGGGGGGGGGGTGGGGGGTTTAGGTTTTTTGGGGGTGGGGGTTAGGTTTTTTTAGGGTTTTTTTAGGTTTTTTTAGCTATTTTTGGTTGTGTTCACATTGGTTCTCAAGGTTCTCACAATAAGGGTGGTTCTCGCATGAGCCCCTCCCTATATATATATATATATATATATATATATATATATATATATATATATATATATATATATATATATATATATATAAAGGAGTAAGTCACAATGCTCGACGTTTTTGATCAAGTTGCTTGTGTGATTGTTTGTATTAAATCTTATTCTGTGATATTAATACCTGATAAATGTTTACAATTCAGATGGACAACGAAGTAAATCAGGAAAACCAGACTAACGATAATAACGGGAATCAAGTGAATAAAAGTATCATCGAACATGTAGTAGCACAAGGAATTATAGATGCTATGCCATATATTATCAAGACTATTAAAGAAGCAGAAAATAATAATTCTGTAATTGGAAGTAAACGTCAAATCACTGAACCAAGTCACTGCGTGAACGAAATTCATGGACCACTAATCCAAGCTTAAATTCCAAAAAGAAGAAGAACCATCTCATATGGTTGTTCTTATAAAGAATTCTTGGCCTGCAAAACAATAGAATTCTCAGGCAACGAAGGAGCCATTTCAGCCTTGCGCTGGATAGAAAAGACAGAAGCGGTCTTAAAAATAAGTAAATCTGCAGATGAAGATAAAATTATGTTTGCTTCTAATCTTTTTAAGAATGCAGACTTAGAATGGTGGAATACCATTCTCCAATCTAAAGGAAGTGAAAGAGTTTATAATATGGAATTGAACAACTTTAAAGAGATAGTTGAAAAAAAAAATTTGTCATCCTCATGAAAAGGAACAAATTGCTAATAAGTTCCTAAATCATAAAATAACTGGAATAGACTGGTGGGAGTACACTACCATATTCTTTGAATATGCTGGGATAGTACCAACCTTGGCCTCACTAGAGCCGGTATTAATCTGCCGTTACATCTGGGGATTAATCAGTGATATTAGACACGTAGTCAAGGCAGCTAGGCCACAAACCATAGAAGAAGCAGTAGAAATGGCCAACAACTTGACTGATAAATTGGTACGTACATAAGAGGAAAACCAAAGAAAGAACCTAGCTCAAAAGCTTACCCACGAATTACGTTATGGTAATTCCTACCGTGGGAAAGGTGCAGGTTCTTCCTCTTCACCCAATTGCAAGTATTGCAAAAGAAAGCACTCAGGAAGGTGCTCAATATACTGCAACTTTTTCAAAATGTCTGGACATAAAAAAGAAGACTGCAGGAAGAAAGCCAGCAATAGATTATGCTACAATTGTGGAGAAGCTGGTCATATCAGACCGAACTGTCCGAAACTAGCTCTAGCGACAATCAGCAAAGCTAAGGCAACTGAAGGACCCAAGAAGAACGCTAGGACATTCGTTCTGACAGCTGAGGAAGCCTAGATGATTCCGGATGTGATTGCCGGTACGATTTTAGTTAATGATGTTTTTGCTAAAGTATTATTTGACTCTGGTGCCAACCAAAGTTTTATCAATACTTATTTCTACAAACTTCTCAACCAACCATTAACTAAACTTCAGCAAGACTGTCTGGCGAAGACAGCAAACGGAGATTCCATTAAGATAAGCGAAATCCTGCAGGGAGCAAGGATAGAAATTCTCAACCAAAATTTTAATGCTAATCTTTTTCCAATGAATCTAGCCGGATTTAATGCCGTATTAGGAATGGATTGGCTAGTAGCCAATCATTCCACTATTTTATGTGATCAAAAGTCTGTGCAAGTATGTACACCAAAGGGTGAAAAGATCACAATTAAAGGAGACAAGCCAACCAGAACAACAAAGTTCATCTCTATAATGAAAGTTGCAAGCTATGAAAGGAAATGAGGAATAGGGTATATAATTTTAGTAATCATTAACACTAAAGGAAAAGAATTAAAAGATATTCCCGTAGTATCTAAATTCATAGACGTTTTTCCAGAAGAGTTACCTGGATTACCGCCAGATCGAGAGGTTGAATTTAGAATTCACCTAATACCATGAACGGCATCGATTGCCAAAGCACCATACCGAGTAGCACTAACGGAGATGCAGGAACTGAAGAAACAATTGGATGAACTACTCGAAAAAGGTTTTATACAACCTAGTTCATCCCCTTAGGGAGCACCGGTACTGTTTGTCAAAAAAGGACGGATCGATGCGTATGTGCATTGATTACCGGGAATTGAATAAGGTTATGATTAAAATCGGTACCCACTACCGAGAATCGATGATTTATTCGATCAACTTCAAGGAGCTCAATTCTTTTCTAAGATCGACTTACTCTCAAGATATCATAATTAGAAAGTACTGGAACAGGATATTCTTAAAACTGCTTTCAAAACAAGGTACGATCATTATGAATTTACAGTTATACCATTTGGTTTAACCAATACCCCAGCACATTTATGGACATGATGAACAGGATATGTAAGTCATACCTGGATAAATTCATAATTATCTTTATAGATGATATTCTAATTTACTCTAAGAGTAAAGAGGATCATGCAGAGCATTTGCATACACTTCTGACATTATTGAGAAAAGAAAAGCTTTATGCTAAATTCTCAAAATGCGAATTCTGATTACAGGAAGTGCAATTCCTTGGACATCTGGTTAATCATGAAAGAATTCATGTGGATCCCATAAAGATCGAGGCGATTACCTAATGGAAAGTCCCTGAGAAACCAACGGAAGTAAAAAGTTTTCTTGGATTGGCAGGATATTATAGACGTTTTTATTCAAGATTTCTCTAGAATAGCCATTACATTAACCAAACTGACCTGCAAATTAGTTAAGTTTAAATGGGGACCAAAACAGGAGGAAGCATTTAGGATTTTAAAACAAAGGTTAACCAATGCACCAATACTCGTGCTGCCAGAAGGAACTGAAGACTTGGTAGTCTATTGTGATGCGTCTAAGTTAGGATACAGATGTGTGCTGATGCAACGTCAAAAGGTTATAGCTTATGCCTCTAGACAGCTTAAGAAACATGAAGAAAACTATACAACCCACGATCTAGAGTTAGGAGCCATATTTTTTGCCCTTAAGATTTGGAGACACTATATTTATGGTAGTAAGTTTGTTGTATTCACAGATTATAAGAGTTTAAGATATGTTTTGGGCAAAAAGAATTAAATATGAGAAAGAGACGTTGGATGGAAATTCTTAGTGATTATGTTTGTGATATCCAATATCATGCAGGAAAAGCCAATGTAGTAGCTGATGCTTTAAGTCGAAAGTATCACATAAAGTCAAAACGAGTACGCTCTCTCAGACTAAATCTGCAGATAGATTTAAATGATCAAATTAGAGAAATGTAAGAAACATCAATCAAGGACGATGCTGAAGAATTAAAGGGTATGATTAAGGAATTAGAAAAATGAATAGATGAAATTTGGAGATTCCATAGGAAAAGGATATGGATAGCTATTCAAGGAAACCTGCGAATCCAAATTTTAGAAGAAGCCCATAAGTCTAAGTATACGATACATCCTAGTAATGATAAGGTGTATCAAGATTTAAGAAAGAATTTTCTGGTGGATATGAATGAAGAAGGATATAACAAACTGTGTTGCTAAATGTCTAACTTGTTCACAGGTTAAAGCTGAACATCAGAAACCTTCAGGGTTATTGCAGCAACTAGAAATGCCAATATGGAAATGTGAATTGATAACAATGGACTTTGTTACCGAATTACCTAAGATACGAAAAGGTAATGATATAATCTTGGTGATTGTAGACAAATTAACCAAATATGCTAATTTCGTACCTATGAAGGAAACTTTCAGTATGGAACAGCTAGCCAAGTTATTTGTAAATGAAAAAGTTTCATTACATGGAATTCCTTTATCCATTGTTTCTGATAGAGATAGTCGTTTTACATCTCATTTTTGGACAAGTTTCCAAAAGGAAATGGGAACCAAGTTAAATCTAAGCACATCTTATGATCCTCAAACGGACGGACAAAGCGAAAGGACAATTCAGACAATGGAAGATATGCTTAGAGTCTGTGTAATTGATTTCGGAGGAAATTGGGACGATCACTTACCATTAATAGAATTTTCCTACAATAACAACTATCATACCAGTATCAATGTTGCACCGTTTGAAGCACTTTATGGATGAAAGTGCCGAACTCCAGTCTGTTGGGCAGAGATTGGAGAAAAGCAACCATCTGGACCAGAGATAGTGCAAGAAACAACGGACAAGATTATTCAAGTAAAGGAAAGGCTAAAAGCAGCCCGAGATCATCAAAAGAGTTATGCAGAAAACAGACGAAAGCCATTGGAATTTCAAGTTGGAGATAAGGTATTGTTAAAAGTTCTCCATGGAAAGGAGTAGTCAGATTCGATAAAAGGGGAAAGTTAAGCCCAAGGTATTTGGGACCTTTTGAGATTATCAAAAGAATAGGACCAGTTGCTTATCAGCTACAACTGCCAGAGGAAATGGTAGGAATCCATGATGTATTTCAGGTATGTAACCTCAAGAAGTGCTTAGCAAACGAATCTTTTGTCACAACCTCTGTCCCCTGTCCCGGGAATGGGCGCCGCGAGCTGAGATGAGTGGTATAGGTGTTTATTAATTTGTCAGCGGGAATTTTCATCGGGACCGTAGTTAGGAAATACATTTGTATCAGAGTAAAACACCAAACTTTTTATAATAACTCTTTGGGATAAAACCCCAAGTTCATTTAACAGTACATTTGTAGGGATAAACCCTAATTATTGAAAAAAAACTCCATTTTATTTAGGTAACTTTTATAGCCACTTTTCCAAACCTTCAGTGTTCTCTAGCTGGCTTCTATTTGGCTTTCACATTATGTTACCTGAAACACGTTTTAAAAACATTTTTATCAGCAAGAAATACTGGCAAGTACATTCCATTTTGGTAAAGCACCAGTTGTTTACACATTACAGTATTAAGGGCGATTACAATGTTTAAATCTACACAATTACTCGGTCAGAACGTGTCACTCGACAGATCTGTGACTATGGTCATATCAGACATTGGATACCCGTGCCCAATTGTGAAGGTTATCAAGTACTGTATACAAACCCCATAATACTTACAACGAGGCAGAGCTTCGCTTTATAGGGGTATTATTTTCCGAGAGTTTTAGCTTACTAGTGATCAGAGAAAAGAAAGAAATTTGAACGAGGAACAACTGAGCTCGTTCACCCTATTTATAGGGCTGGTCGACCACTCTCTCGCGCCCCGCGAGAGATACAACTAGGGCCTTCGCGGCCCGCGAGAGCCTAAAAGGCAGCTGTAGGCCCGGTGAGTCAAGGGGTAGGCTTTCCACTAGTGAAGACACGTGGCTGCATTGTGTGCCGGCCAAGTAAGGGCTGTCGCGCCTCACAAAGGACCAAAGGGTCTGGGTCGCAGTCCTCGAGCGACACCCAAACTTGGTTTTTGGTATTTCGGGTCCGTTTTTCGCGTGCGGAGTATATTTAGGAATGTTTAGGGTCACGTTAAGGGTTCTAGGAGGGTTGTTATATCCTCCCCACCTTGTTTTAGATCTCGTCCTCGAGGTCTACTAGAACACGTGTGGGTATTTCCTTTTCACCTCCGATTCAAGTTCCCAAGTGTATTCTGGTCCTCTCTTGGAATCCCATTTCACTTTGACCAGAACTAGTCTCTTGTGTTTGAGATTCTTGATCTTTCTATCTTCAATCTAAACGGGTTTCTCGATAAACTTAAGTTTCTCATTTACCTCTATGTCCTTAAGAGGTATTACTAGTGATTCGTCTGCTAAGAACTTTTTGAGATTTCATACAAGAAATACGTCATGTATTCCTGCCATTTTCTCTGGAAATTGAGCTGATAGGCTACAGGTCCTATTCTTCTAATAATTTCAAAAGGTCCAACATACCTTGGGCTTGGCTTTCCTCTCTTAACGAATCTGACTATTCCCTTCCATGGAGAAACTCTTAATAATACTTTAACTCTTACTTGAAATTCTAAAGGTTTTCATATGTTATCTACATAACTCTTTTGATGATCTCGTGCTGCTTTTAGTCTTTCTTTGACTTGAATTATCTTATCTGTTGTTTCTTGCACTATCTCTGGTCCAGATAGTTGCTTTTCTCCAATTTCTGCCCAACAGACTGGAGTTCTGAACTTTTGTCCATAAAGTGCTTTAAAAGTTGCAGCATTAATGCTTGTATGATAGTTGTTATTGTAGGAAAATTCTATTAATGGTAAATGGTCGTCCCAATTTCTTTCGAAATCAATTACACGAGCTCTAAGCATATCTTCTATCGTCTGGATTGTACTTTCGCTTTGTCCGTCCGTCTGTGGATGATAAGTCATGCTTAGATTTAAGCTGGTTCCCATTGCTTTTTGGAAACTTGTCCAAAAATGAGAAGTAAAACGGATATCTCTATCAGATACGATAGATAAAGGAATTCCATGTAATGAAACTATTTCATTTATATATAGCTTGGCTAACTGTTCCATACTGAAAGTTTCCTTCATTGGTAAGAAATGAGCAGATTTGGTTAATATGTCTACAATCACCCATATTGTATCATTTCCTTTTCTTGTTTTGGGTAATTTGTTAACAAAGTCCATTGTTATCAATTCCCATTTCCATATTCGCATCTCTAACTGTTGCAATAGTCCCAAGGGTTTCCGATGCTCAACTTTAACTTGTGAACAAGTTGAACATTTAGCAACATAGTTAGCTATATCCTTTTTCATTCCTATCCACCAGAAATTCTTTCTTAGATATTGATACATCTTATCACTTTCAGGATGTATCGTATACTTAGACTTATGAGCTTCTTCTAGAATTCTGTGGCGTAGGTTTCCTTGTTTAGGTATCCACATCCTTTTCTTATGGAACTTCCAAATTCCATCGGCTCCTTGTTATAACTCGTTAATCATTCTATTTAATTTTTCAGCATCATCCTTGATTGCTGATTCCTGTACTTCTCTAATTTGGTCATTTAAATCTACTTGTAGATTTAATCTGAGAGAACGTACTCGTTTCGGCTTTTCATGATACTTTCGACTTAAAGCATCAGCTACTAAATTAGCTTTTCCAGCATGATACTGGATATCACAATCATAATCACTAAGAACTTCCATCCAGCGTCTCTGTCTCATATTTAGTTCTTTTTGCCCAAAAATATATCTTAAACTCTTATGATCAGTGAAGACAACAAATTTATTTCCATATAAATAGTGTCTCCAAATCTTAAGGGCAAAAATTATGGCTCCTATTCTAGATCATGGGTTGTATAATTCTATTCATGTTTCTTAAGTTGTCTAGAGGCATAAGCTATAATCTTTTGATGTTGTATCAACACACGTCCATATCCTAACTTAGACGTATCACAATAGACTATAAAGTCTTCAGTTCCTTCTGGTAATGCGAGTATGGGTGCGTTGGTTAATCTTTGCTTAAGAATCCAAAAAGCTTCTTCCTGTTTTGGTCTCCATTCAAACTTAACTGATTTGCAGGTCAGTTTAGTTAATTGAATGGCTATTCTAGAGAAATCTCAGATAAACCGTCTAAAATATCCTGCCAGTCCAAGAAAACCGTGTACTTCTATTGGTGATTCAGGGACTTTCTACTTAGTAATTGCCTTGATTTTTGTGGGATCCACGTGAATTCCTTCATGATTAACCAGATATCCAAGGAATTGCACTTCTTGTAACCAAAATTCATATTTTCAGAATTTAGCATAAAGCTTCTCTTTTCTCAATAATGTAAGAAGTGTATGCAGATGCGCTGCATGTTCCTCTTTACTCTTAGAGTAAATTAGAAAATCATCTATAAAGATAATTATGAATTTAACCAGGTATGGTTTACATATTCTGTTCATCATGTCCATAAATTCGGCTGGGGCATTGGTTAAACCAAATGGCATGACGGTGAATTCATAATGACCATACGCATGTACTTTCAGTTGATGATATCCTGAGCGTAAATCGATCTTAGAAAAGAATCAAGCTCCTTGAAGTTGATCGAACAGATCATCCATTCTCGGTAGTGGGTACCGATTCTTAATCGTGACTTTGTTCAAATCTCGGTAATCAATGCACATACGCATCGATCCGTCTTTCTTCTTAACAAACAACACCGGTGCTCCCCATGGTGATGAACTTGGTTGTATAAAACCTTTGTCAAGAAGTTTGTCCAATTGTTTCTTCAGTTCCTACATCTCCGTTGGTGCTAATCGATATGGTGCTTTGGCAATCGGTGTCATTCCTAGTATTAGTTGAATTCTAAATTCAACCTCTCTATCAGGCGGTAATCCAGGTAACTCTTCTGGAAAAACATCTGAGAATTTAGATATTACAGGAATATCTTTTAATTCTTTTCCTTTAGTATTAATGATTACAGAAATCATATATACTACTCCACATTTCCTTTCATAACTTGTAGCTTTCATCACAGAGATGAACTTTGTCGATCTGGTTGGCTTATCTCCGTTAATTGTGATCTTTTCACCACTTGGTGTACTTACTTGCACTATCTTTTGATCACATAGAATGCTGGCATGATTGGCTACCAACCAATCCATTCCTAATACATTATCAAATCCAGCCAGATTCATTGGGTAAATGTTAGCAAAGAAATGATGATTTAGGATTTCTATTCTTGCTCCCTGCAAGATTTCACTTATCTTAACGGATTTTTCCGTTTGCCGTCTCTACCAGACAATCTTGTTGAAGTTTGGCTAAGGGTTGGTCAAGAAGTTTGTAGAAAGAAGTATTGATAAAACTTTGGTTTACACCAGAGTTAAACAATACTTTGGCAAAAATATTATTAACTAAGAATGTACCGGCAATCACATCTGGAATCATCTTGGCTTCCTCAGCTGTCAGAACTAAAGCTCTGGCGTTTTTCTTAGGTGCTTCAGTTGTCTTAGCTTTGTTGGTTGCTGCTAGAGCTAGTTTCGGACAGTTCGGTTTAATGTGACCAGCCTCTCCACAATTGTAGCATATCCTGGTACTAGCCTTTCTCCTACAATCTTCTTCCTTATTTCCTGGGTACTTGCAAAAGTTGCAGGACACAACACACTTTCCTGAGTGCTTCTTCTTACAAAACTTACAGTAAGGTGCAGAAGAACATGTCCCTTTTCCACAGTAGGAATTACCGTAACGAAATTCCTGGGTAAGCTTTTGAGCTAAGTTCTTTTTCTGGTTTTCCTCTTGTGTACGCACCAATTCATCAGTCAGTGTATTGGCTAGTTCTACTGCTTCTTCTATGGTTTGTGGTCTAGCTGCTTTGACTACGTGTCTAATATCACTAATTAATCCCAAAATATAATGGGAGATTAATAATGGTTCAGGTGAGGCTAAGGTTGGCACTATTCCATTCATTCTAAGATTTAGGAACTTATTGGCGATTTGTTCCTTTTCATAGGGAGGACAGAATTTTCTTTCAACCATTTCCTTAAAGTTGATCCATTCCATCTTATAAACTCTGCCACTTCCCCTAGACTGGAGAATAGTATTCCACCATTCTAAGGTTGCATTTTTGAAAAGATTAGATGCAAACAAAATCTTATCCTCATCTGCACATTTACTTATTTGTATGACTGCTTCTGTCTTTTCTATCCAACGTAGGGTTGGAATGGCTCCTTCATTGCCTGAGAATTCTATTGGTTTGCAGGCCAAGAATTCTTTATAAGAACAGCCGTAAAAAGCGGTTCTTCTTCTTTTAGGAAATGGAGCTTGGATTATAGGTCCATTATCATTCACACTGTGACTTGGTTCAGTGTGTTGACGTTTACTTCCATTTGCAGATTTATTATTTTCTGCTTCCTTAACATTCTTGATAATATAAGGCATAGCATCTATAATTCCTTGCGCTACTATATGTTGGATGGCACTGTTATCTATTTGGTTTCCGTTATTCTCATTATTCTGGTTTCCTGATTTACTTCGTTCGACATCTGAATTGTGAACATTTATCAGGTATTAATTATCATAGAATAAAATTTAGTACAATTATTGATACACAATCACACAAACAGTTTGAACAAAAATATCGTACATTGCGACTTTTACTCTTTTTCATATATATGCATCTATTACAAACTACAACTGGAAATCAAATATACTAGTAGTTATGCGTCCGTATCTATTTTAGTCTATCTATAGGTATATATATTATATTTTTTAATCAAAATACAGAATAAGTGTCACGTATCCAATCATGTATATCACGTTCGACATACTTCGACATAAGCTTTTCTCCTATTAGCCGAATTCTATCTCCTTCCTCTACTAATTCGCCACCCAATGAGCGAAGTTCCTCCAAAATTTCCTGGCTCATAGGTGGCATGGGTGCTGGTACAGGATCAGGGTGTTGAGGGATGGGTTGTCCATAAGGATATGGGTTTCTTATTACACTCTGCGTCCACCATTCGCTACTCCAAAAGGGATCCAAAGGGTTAAGGTCGGTATACTGAGCTATGGGGTTTGGTGGGGGAATTTTGGGAATCACATAGGGATCTATATCGGGAATTGGATACTGGTCTTCCTGGTCAGGTTCTAGCATTTGTTGGTCTGGGAATAAAGGTTACAGTGGCGGTTTTGCTATTTGGTTTAGGTTAGCATCTACTGCTGTAGTGGCTAACATATGGAAATCGGCCAGTTGTCTATCTGGCTCCTCTTCCCAAGGTGGTCTAATGACCGTCTCCTGAGTTTGTGCATTCACTTCCTTATTAGCTCTGACTATCACTCTCTGCTATTATAACTTCTTCATTATTTTTCTTCTCTCATGTGCTCCTCTATTAAACCAACCTCTTTTCTTAGTAGTAAAGGGTTCCTCAGACTGTGCCTTAAATATAAATATCTCTTCCTCAGTATCGGCTGAGTATCCTGAGGGATCAGGTTGAGATGATGTTCCCTCATCTTTTGGTGAACTATCTAAGTGACGATAAGCGTCCGAAGTTCCTTGCTCACTCATACTGTAAACTAACAAATAGTCAAATAACACAAAACAATATTTACAGATACGTTATTTCCTAACACAGAATTTAAAATTTAAGTGTCAGAAGAACACTTTTATGGCTTAAACCAGTGGCTGTAGCTCTGATACCACTCTCTGTCGCAATCCCTGTCCCCTGTCCCGGGAACGGGTGCCGCGAGCTCAGATGGGTGGTATCGGTGTTTATTAATTTGGCAGTGGAAATTTTCATCAGGACCGTAGTTACGAAATATATTTGTATCAGAGTAAAACACAAAACTTTTTATAATAACTCTTTGGGATAAAACCCCAAGTTCATTTAATAGTACATTTGAAGGTATAAACCCTAATTATTGAAAACAAAACTCCATTTTATTTAGGTAACTTTTATAGCCACTTTTCCAAGCCTTCAGTGCTCTCCAGCTGGCTTCTATTTGGCTTTCACATTGTGTTACCTGAAACGAGTTTTAAAAACATTTTTATCAGCAAGAAATACTGGCAAGTACATTCCATTTTGGTAAAGCACCAGTTGTTTACACATTATAGTATTAAGGGTGATTACAATGCTTATATCTACACAATTACTCGGTTAGTACGTGTCACTCAACAGATCTGTGACTATGGTCATATCACACATTGGATACCCGTGCCCAATTATGAAGGTTATCAAGTACTGTATACAAACCCCATAATACTAGCAGCAATTGTAGAATTACAAAGACTAAATCACTGTAATTGTATTTGAAAACATTTGAAGTTTTGGTAAAACATTTTGACTCACAAAAATGTACTTACAAACATATTTAAAAAGAAGAATGTACTCACATTGTTGACTTAGGTAATGCTATCATAGCTTCCTGGTAATTCTCCTGGTTATTATCTATTAAAATTAAACAATGCACACGTGTTTGTAAAATAACCCAAATCACATTAACCGTACAACTCGAGACAGAATTCCAATGACTGAGTCAGGCAGAGCCATGACATGCATTACAGAATCCTAAGCGGGTGTACACACGAGACAGAACTCCAACAACTGAGTCGGGCAGAGCCCTGACATGCGTTACGGAGCCCTAAATCGATCGTGTAGGGTAACAGCAGGGTTATAATACTTACAACAAGGCAGAGCTTCGCTTTATAGGGGTATTATTTTCTGAGAGTTTTAGCTTACTAGTGATCAGAGAAAAGAAAGAAATTTGAATGAGGAACAACTGAGCTCGTTCACCCTATTTATAGGGCTGGTCGACCACTCTCTCGCGCCCCGCGAGAGATACAGCTAGGGCCTTCGCGGCCCACGAGAGCCTAAAAGGTGGCTATAGGCCCGGTGAGTCAAGGGGTAGGCTTGCCACGAGTGACGATACATGGCTGCATTGTGTGTCGGCCAAGTAAGGGCTCTCACGCCCCGCGAAGGAGCAAAGGGTCTAGGTCGCGGCTCGCAAGCGACACCCAAACTTGGTTTTTCTTCATTTTTCTAAGTGTAAGGGTATTTTGGTTCCATTTCTCGCGTTCAAGGTATATTTAGGAACGTTTAGGGTCACGTTAAGGGTTCTAGGAGGGTTGTTATATCTTTAGTAGTACCTCTTCAGGACATAACGATAAACGAGAAACTTAAGTTTGTAGAAAAACCACGACAGATTGAAGATAGAAAGATCAAGAATCTCAAACACAACAGACGAGTTCTGGTCAAAGTGAAATGGGATTCAAAGAGAGGACCAAAATACACATGGGAACTTGAGTCAGAAATGCAAATGAAATATCCACACCTGTTCCAGTGAATCTCGAGGACGAGATTTAAAACAAGGTAGGGAGGATATAACAACCCTCATTAAACGCCCTATTAGACCCGTATACACGTAAACGGACCCATATAACTTTAGTTTTTACAAAAATCAAATAAAACAAGAAATACATGTCGCTCGCGGGCCGCGACCAAGTTCATACGGTGAGTCGGGGGTGCGACCGAGATATACCTGGCGGCCTCTCAACGTGCCACGTGACACGACACCCGGCAAGGCTACATAGGTGACTAACCAGACCTAGCCGTAGCTAGGCCTGGCTTACGGGCCGCGAAGGACAAGGACAAGGCTCTCGCTGGGCGTGAGAGACCTCTGTTCCAGCCTATATAAGGAGGCCTCCAGCCTCAGTTTTCATCGTTCAATTTTTTTCTCTCTAAAGTCCCTATAATAGCTAAACGTTGCTTGATATTATACACCTAAAACACGAAGCTCTGCCTCGTTGTAAGTATTTTAGCCCCCGATCACTGATTCGTTACCCTACCAGATTGATCTAGGACTCCGTAACGCATGTCAAGGCTCCGCCTTACTAAGTTCGTTTGAGTTCTGTCTCGTGTTGTATGGCTAATGTGATTTGGGTTATCTTACTAACGTGTGTGCTTTGTTTATTTTTAATAGATAATAATCAGGAACACCATCATGAAGCTGTAGAAATACCTAAGTCAACAAAGTAAGTCATTCTATTTTTCTACCAAACAGTTTTATAAAACCTCAAATGTTTTCACTTATACTTACAGTGATTGAGTCTATGTATTCTACAATTGCTGCCGGTATGTGGGGTTTTGTATACACTACTAGTAATCCGTTACTATTGGACAATGAGTTAGCCAATGAGTAACATGACCACAGTCATGAACTGCCAACATGACAAATACAGAATGAGTATATTGATAGATATAAACATTGTAATCGCTCTCAATACTGTAAAGTTATAAAAGCTTGTTTTGATTAAACTGGGATGCACTCGCCAGTATTTCTTGCTGATAAAATCTTTTTAAAACACGTTTCATGTAACTTAATGTGAAGCTAATAGAAGCCAGCCGTGGAGCACTGAAGGCTTAAAGAAGTGTCTATAAAAAGTTACCTAAATAAAGGAGATTATGTTTTCAATAATTAGGGTTTATCCCTATAAATGTATTATCAATAGAACATGGGTTTTATCCCATTTATTTGTTATAAAAGTTTGGTGTTTTGAAACTCTGAGATTTATTTCCTAACTACGGTCCTGATGTTTTAAATTCCGCTGCCAAATTAATAAACACCGATACCACCAGCTTTGTGTTCTCACGGCTTCCGCTCCCGGGGTAGGGGTCGGGGGCTGCGACAGCGGGAGGGGAAACCCGCGACCTCTTTGATTCAAGTGTAGTTTTATCAATGGAATTATTCTGTGACCGCGTTATGCAGTGAAAACTCGTTCGTTGACTGTTTGGTTCGTTACCACATCAACAGTTAATAGAAAACCCAAAAAAATAAATACCAACTCTGGCCCAACTTATCGAATACACCTAAACAGATTCTTTAAATCTTCTATATATCATCTTTTTCTTCATCTTTATTTTCTTAAATAAACCAATGAGAATTATCTAACACGTCAGGAAAGAAAGTTACTTGATGATGATTAGGTGTGTTAGACTATCGTGTGTGGAGGAAGCAAGTTCTTTAAGGATGCTCCTCTACGTCAACATCCAAATAGGATGCCCCTTCATAGATGGAGGATGGGCCTCCCCTCATTTTTTTATTTTGGCAAATTAAATATGCAATATATATATAACTAAAATTAATTTAAACTGTAAAATAAATATTAATTCTTACTTTATATTAAAAAAACTTAAACTTAAAAAAATAGTTAAAAAACTACTAGTCTTCATCCGGCATATCGTCACTGGGTTCGTTTTGTGCGTTGTTCCAAATGTATTCCACCAAGTTCGCTTGAAGGTTTTGATGTGTGTACTCGTTACGTAAGGAGAATCCGTTTAAATTTTGTTGTTCTACACTCACTGGAACAGAATTCCTGTTAGGTGCGTTTTCATCGTACTCACAAATCGCTCTACCTTCGACTTCGATGATCATGTTATGTAGCAAGATACAACCATACACAGAATATCGCAAATTCTGTGGTGTAAAAGCACGTGCTGGATGTTCAAGGATATGCCATATTTTGTAGAACTCCAAAACACCGTTCAATGTCTTTTCTCGCCCCCTCTTGAAACTCAGAAAATTTCTTTCTTTTATCGTTTGTCGGGTTCGGAATAGTTTTAACAATGGTAGAGTACGTTGGGTATATTCTATCTGCAAGGTAGTAACTGCGCCACAAAATCATAAAATTGGTGTCTGGACCAGTTCCTGCTATGACATCGTTAAAGATCTCTGATTGGTAGATGACGTTAAGGTCCTTAAGTAAACCAGGAACACTAAAAAAAAAGCATGCCAAATTTAAAGATCTTCTGACGCAACAGCCTCTAGTATTATAGTTGGATGACCATGATCGCCTAGAGTATATTGACCTCGCCACACAGCGGGGCAGTTCTGCCACAACCAGTGCGTGCAATCAATGCTTCCGAGCATTCCTGGAAAACCATGCCTTTCTTCGTGCGCCTGATATAATTTTTGGATGTCAGTTGCGTTTGGTTTCCAGAGATATTTCTTGCTATATAGCTTCACCATCCATTCGCAAAACTTGTACAAACATTCTCGTGCAGTTCTTTTGAACATCCTTAAATACTCGTCCAACGAATCGGGTGCCGTCTCGTATGCCAGTTGGCAAATGGCCGCCGTGCATTTCTATAAAGTGGTGAATCCCCTATGGCCCCTAGCTCATATCGAAATTGTAACACCCCGAAAACGGGTTTGGTAATCAAACCACGTTAATACTAAAAGACGGGTAAGTTACCGTTAGTGGTAAAATTAACCCGGAAAATATTAGGATTTATATAACTAAATCTAGTATTTAATTAAAAGGGAAAAAGAATGCTTTTGGGAAATAAAGTTTATAGAAGGCCCGAGTTAACGGGACTTAAAATAAACTGAGTCATGAATTCCCCAGACCCACTAAGTTAACTAGGAATGTCTAACCTAGTTAATTAGAGGGAATGTTATTGAAATTAAGTGGGTTGTGGCCTACTTAATAAACTAACCAAACATGAGGGGCCAAAGTGGATAAACTTGAAAGTTTATTTAATAAAAAGAACTTTAAAACAAAACACACACATATGTCTGTACTGTTCGACCAAGAAGAACTCCCCAGGAATTCAAAACCCTAATCACCACAAAATCATCAAATTGAAGGCTCAAACGAAGTCTAAATTCACAATTGAACGTGAATTAATGATCACCCAAGCTAGGGGATCATAAGTAATGTCAAATTTTGATGATTTTTGAAGTTGTGAAATTTGAATAATCATAATAATCGCGAATTATGAATGAATTATTGAAGTTATGATTGAATTAGTGATGTATACTTGCTACTTTTCAAAACCCTAAGTGAAAATTTTACATATGATGCTATGAATTGTATGATTTGATAAATTACCACACCAGGATAAGTGGGTATTAATCATATGATAAATTTGATGATATAATTTTGATTAGAATCATCATATGTGATAGTAATCAGGAAATACTTGAACAAATTTTGTGTTCGAGTACATGATCATACTTGCCAGGAAAGTGATTAGTATGATAAAATGAAAATGATGATATATTATGATCAAAATGATGTTTGATATCATCATGTGTTAATCGAATGAAATTCGATTACAATAACATGATTTCATAAGTAGTTAAAACGATAGCATAATAAGGATGCTTACCGTATAGTGGCAAAGTAATAAAACGAGTAGTTAAGCTACATCGTGTAATTACTTTTGTCAATAGGCAGTTTGAATTTTTAAAAGTCAAAATGACCTTTTATATAATCGAATGATAATTTCGACATAAAGATCGTAGGAAGGAATAGTCGTGATTGATTATGACTAGTCTAACCATCTTACAAATTACAATGATAGTTTGACGCTTGACGAGCTAGGTGAAAGTTTGGAAAGGAAGTGGGTCAAATGAATCAAGAATGACGGAAAAGCATAATCTGGATGCTAGGTAAGTAAAGCTTACACACTTTTTATTGAATACCTATTGGTTTATAAGCTATGAATAATAGAAAGTCATGTTTGAATTATGATGTTTCGACACGACATGTGCGGTTCGAAACAAAAGACAATAATGATAAACCATGTTGAATGGTTAAAAAGAGCTAATACAATTATTTAGTCATGCAATGACTAATAAATAGCGAGTTTCGAGTGGTTACCTTATAGGGTAAACCAACATAAATAATAAGGGTGAAACGGTAATTCGATCACACGTTGAAGATAACCGTTAGTTTTTGAAGGCTTAAGCCATAATGGGTCAAAAGAGTTAAGAAATTGGTTTATAAGTAAAATGACCGTACGGTGTATACCGGTGCGAGTCAGGGAGACTAGATGATAATAAATCCATCTCGCAAAGATACATGGTCATTTAGACAAAAAGGGTCAAAAGGTGAAAATATCACCCTTTGACAATATCGACTAATGGTTTGTCGAGTTGTATGATTATAGGAATAAATATCAAATGGATATTTGCATCGCTATTACTTAGCGGCTATTAAGGCAAGGTATTGAAATGGGTCAATATATTGATCCGAGCTAGGTATGTGTAATAGGTTAACGACTCATTTGGAACGAAAGGTTCGTTGAGAGTTAAATGAAGTCAAAATAGACATTTGGTTACTTTAATGAGTAAACCGAATGATTCAAATGATGGACATTGTGATTTGAAAACATATTGACTTTTCAAACCAAATCATAGCTAAAAAGAGGGATTTTGGATTAAACGTGCTTTTAAAAGTCCTTCATCGTAAATGAAAGGCTAAAATGGACCAAAACACCCTTGTAAGCTAAATTGTGCAAACGAACTTTAAAGGTTATTTGGAAACGAGTTTTATGATTAAATAAATACTTAGAATAAGTATGAAAAGTGAAAGATATAAATCTTTGGTCAAATGACTCTATAGGAGTCTTTGCCGTAAAATAATGATCCGAGGGGTAAAACTCGGATTATATAAATCCCCACATTAAATCTGTCGTACAATTATAGTGGTGGTGGAAGATCGATTGATAAGTAATGTGGAAATAAGATGCTAGGAAGTAATGGAGCACAAATTATGCGGAAAAATGCTTCAATACCCTTAATGGGTCAAAATAAGCATTTTATTTAAAATGTGTTTAAGAATGTATATAAACCCGGGATTTGAACCTAATATGATAGACAATATCGAAAATATAAGGTTCATGAGAAATTGGGATCAAACAACATGTTTGTTTGATTAATACATAAACGGGTCAAAAGTCAGTAACTACATTTTAAACCGAAGGCTTAAAAGTCTAATTTTGTTAATTCGGGTGTAGGATGTTAACTCCATATGATGGAGAATTAAATTACGATCACGTAGGAAGAAACGTGAGTCAAATCGGATAAAAAATGGGCAAGTTATGCTTCTTTTCGGAAAAATGGGTTTGCCTGGAAAATGCAACATCTGGCTGCAATCTTTCTGTCGAAACAAAGGCCTCGCGGCACGCGACGGGCACAAGCTTTGTGGTCGCGGCACGCGACAGCCGTCGCGGCATGCGACAAATGTGTCAAATCCCGTCGCAGCACGCGACGGGTATCAAACTCAGCCGAAGCTGTTGTATTGTTTGTTTTGCGTTGCAAACTCGTTTAGACTCGTTTTAAACATCATACGACTAAAACAATTCATGTTTTTATGAATGGTAGGTTTAATATGCGGTGCCAGAGGACGATCAAGCTCGATAAAGAACCGAACACAATCAAGATTCAAGCTTCCGCGAAATGATTCGTCGTCACGTTTTTAAACGGCGAATGTTTCATGAAATGTTGAATTGTGTGAATTCTTAAAAGGTTTTAATAAATGCATATTAAGTAATGTACGTGTAAGCATAATTAAATAATTATAGTCGAAAACTATATGAAAATCGTATAAATGGACTAAGGGTCTTACAAGTTGGAAATCAGAGCCCGAGGTTAAAGAGTAAAGTGTTCGGTTCGAGACTTGATCGCAAAATCCAGTAAGTTATTCTGTACATTAACGGTCTAGCATGTAAAGTGTTGAAAACAACACATAGGGTTATCGTGTAAAACACATTATCCCAAATAAAGTGATAAAAGACTGATACAGTTAAACGGATTACGTGTGTTAACAAGTGTCGTAGAAAGCCTTGTATTATTATACGGGTGCTTGTTAATGTTAACGTTACTAACATTTGTAGATGTTTTAAATTAAAGGACCCTCGTATCCGAAGATAACAAGAGTCTAAAGAAATAGTCTGAAGTATGACAATTAAGTCATACACGTCAAAGACATGAATCAAGAAATGATTTCAAATGAGAGATCGAACAACAAGAAAGTTATCAGGGTGGGTATCTACAAGGTACACGTCTTAAACTTATAGTATAACTAGAAATATGCAACAAACACATAGTGAATGACAGTTGCATATAGAAGATAAAACTTGGAAAACCTGGATAGGTTACCTATCCAGGATGACGTTTCCAAGATAAATTCAATAAAGATACGTATTATTCATAGTAGTGAATAATGAGACAATAACTAAATTTAATTAGATACAAACTTGGACGAAAATAATCATCCACATAAGTATTCTCAATTAAGATCCAATTGAGAATAGTAAAGATTACATCAACGAATGTGATTGTATAAATGGTTATAAAAAGGAACATTGTATATGTTCAAGGATAAAACGGGTAAAACTAATAATTGTTAATTGACAATTAAATAAAGTTTTACCAGTGAAATCATAAAAATGAAATAAATCAAGATATTACTTACATGGGACGTGTGTGGTAATTATAATAAGGTCATGCGTACCATGTGTTGATCGCTTACTCTGGCCAAGTAAGTAGTGAACACATGATACCATGAGCTTCTTATAATGAGCACAGTTATGTCCGATGTGGTAATGTCGAGATGAATGAAAAAGATAAAAGAACCTTGGGGGTCAAGAAATCTTATGGGCATACTCGTATAAATGGTTAATGAGGGAACCATAATAATAATGTATAACGCGCATAAAAATAAATGACCAAAGGAAATTCGTGAAATTAGTCATTTTGGACGAAAGAGCCATGGTTGACAAAAAAGGGCATGTAAAACCAAATTATAAATGACCCGCGAGGTCATAGAAAAGAAGGTATTGCCCATACAAAAAGATGATCGAAGTCATTAATTTTGGTCGTAGTAAAGAAAGGATGATGATGATAATCATCATTCAGAATTTATAAGACCATCAAGCATGGTCACCTAAAGAATAAAGGTTTGGTTGAATAAAGCGATGGATTTTGCTAAGAAAACTAAACAAGTCAAAACGAAGTCTTAATGCATACTTAAATAGTTGCATTAATAATGACTTCAGTAAATCACCCGGTTGATGGGTAGGGAATTTAAACATATGCGTAAACCGAGAGACGGAAGCGCGGATTGAAAGTCAAAGGACTCGAATTATGAGTTATGACGAAAAGATGAAAAAATTTCTCAAAAATAAATTTTAAATAAATATGTTCAACTATTTAGAGGTTGAACGGGTTGAATAAAGAATAAAGTTTAATTGTTTATAAGTGATGGATTTCACATTAACAAGTCAAACGGGTTGAATACAATATAATGTCGGATGGCATAAGTAAGCGCAAGCCGGATAACGGTAGCGTTAAATGCAAAAGAATAATGAGCCCGGTAATGGGACATAGTTAAATACAAATATATGTAAATCGGATAACGGTGAGCATAAGACGAACTGACGCATAAATGACATGAGAAGTCATAGAGTCGGGAGAATGATCCAAAATAAAACGAATGTAGTCACGAACTACAATCAAGTTTAATGGATCTTAAACTTGAACCCAAATGATTTTCAAACATAAACAAGGTGCCTTGACACCAAACATGTATTTTAAGAATGACATGAGTAAGAAATGATCTACGGGATCAATATAACCTTTGGGTTATAAATAATGAAAAGGTCTACAGGACCAAAATGACCCTTGGGGTCATAAATAAAAAGAAATGAACTATAAGGGCATTGCCTTAACAAGGTGAAAGCCTAAAGAAATAGCCCACGAGGCTAAGTGAAAGAACCTACTGGTTACCTAGACAAAGCGAGGGAACCAGTTGAGAATCCCCGCATAAAACAAAGACTGTAAAAAGAATAAATTCTTAACTGTCAATATCCTGGTATGGATAATTGACAAAAGTTAAAAAGAAATGCTAAACTAAAACTTCAGTTTTAGTAAGAAATAACGTTTTTACAAATATGAATTCAGATAGGAATTGAAATTTGTAAATATAAAAGATACAGGTCTTGACATTGATAGGTGCAAGACGATATATTCGAGAAGAAATATCTTCGAGAAAGAAAGGTTGAAATAAACCTAAACAGGACGTGACACGATCACGGTCAAGAAAAGTAACGTGAAGTATAATTACATTATAGGCCGAGTAATGGGTATAAAATAACTGGACTAATAAGTCCAGTTAGTGAGACTGGTTCTAATTATTATGAAAATAGCATGGAATAAACGAAAAAAATCAATAGATTTATATGATCAAGTGGCCAAATTGGCGACTCGGTCAAGTAAACAACAAAGGTAAATAGTACAAGATGAAAGTGACGGCCCATGAGGCCTCACTAACAAAAAATATTGATCACCTATGTTGAGAGATCATAAGGCTATAAGTTCACAAACAAAGGAATTTGTTTGTTAAAAGTGAAAGATTTCACTAAAGACCTTTGAACAGGTTAAAATAACGGATTCATAAAGAGTCCGAAAGTATAAAAGCGATGGATTTCCCTAAGTTAATGAAGCCGCTTAAAATAACGAAATTTCGTTATTTGGAGTTACATTATTTTACATTGATTTGTAACCAAAAAGATATTACCATACTTTTCTGGTAATACTAATAATTGGTTAAAGTGTGAGTAATGATTAAAAGATTACTCAGGTCAAATGCATTGAGTTTAAAACTCAATGAACTATGAAAGAAAGGTTTCGAGGACGAAACCTCTTTAAGGGGGATAGAATTGTAACACCCCGAAAATGGGTTTGGTAATCAAACCACGATAATACTAAAAGACCGGTAAGTTATCGTTAGTGGTAAAATTAAACCAGAAAATATTAGGATTTATATAACTAAATCTAATATTTAATAAAAAGTGAAAAAGAATGCTTTTGGGAAATAAAGTTTATAGAAGGCCCGAGTTAACGGGACTTAAAATAAACTGAGTCATAAATTCTCCAGACCCACTAAGTTAACTAGGAATGTCTAACCTAGTTAATTAGAGGGAACGTTATTGAAATTAAGGGGGTTGTGGCCTACTTTATAAACTAACCAAACATGAGGGGCCAAAGTGGATAAACTTGAAAGTTTATTTAATAAAAAGAACTTTAAAACAAAACATACACATATGTGTGTTCTGTTTGACCAAGAAGAACTCCCCAGGAGTTCAAAACCCTAATCACCACAAAATCATCAAATTGAAGGCTCAAACGAAGTCTAAATTCACAATTGAACGTGAATTAATGATCACCCAAGCTAGGGGATCATAAGGTATGTCAAATTTTGATGATTCATAAAGTTGTGAAATTTGAATAATCATCATAATCGCGGACTATGAATGAATTATTGAAGCTATGATTGAATTAGTGATGTATACTTGCTTAGGAACAAAA
Organism: Helianthus tuberosus; assembly: GCA_030545235.1. Taxonomy (NCBI): domain Eukaryota; kingdom Viridiplantae; phylum Streptophyta; class Magnoliopsida; order Asterales; family Asteraceae; genus Helianthus; species Helianthus tuberosus. The sequence continues at coordinate 216,293,403 of CM060411.1, read as the reverse complement.
CCCTAAGTGAAAATTTTTACATATGATGCTATAAATTGAATGATTTGATGAATTACCACACTAGGATAAGTGGGTATTAATCATATGATGAATTTGATGATATAATTATGATTAGAATCATCATATCTGATAGTAATCAGGAAATACTTGAACAAATTTTGTGTGTCGAGCACATGAGCATACTTGCTAGGAAAGGGATTAGTACGATAAAATGAAAATGATGATATATTATGATCAAAATGATGTTTTATATCATCATGTGTTAATCGAATGAAATTCGATTACAATTACTTGATTTCATAAGTAGTTAAAACGGTAGCATAATAAGGATGCTTACCGTATAGTGGCAAAGTAATAAAACGAATAGTTAAGCTACATCGTGTAATTACTTTTGTCAATAGGCAGTTTGACTTTTTAAAAGTCAAAATGTAACACCTCGCAAAAATCATGCCCAATATAATAAAGACAAATGTCATGGTCTTTAAACGTGTAATGGATTAATCTTGAGAGACTAAAATTGTCAAACAATGTAAATATGTAAGTAAAAGGATCCAAAGTGTCAACATGCCAATCTTGTGCCTCTGATTGACCTCACACGACGTTCGTATTCTTTAATGAATAATTTGTCGAACATAGAAAGTCGTTTGTGCTTAAATTAAGGATCTTACGAAACATAGGGGTTAAAAGTGTAAACATGTTAAATGTTACCTCTGAGTGACCTTTTAACGATCCCAAAAACATTGTAATAATTGTATATTTCACTCTCAAGAATAAATGATAGCAATTTTGTGGAGTTTCGATGAAAACAAGACTTTTCGGGTGACCTTACATCTAACCGGGAGCTTAACGGAGTTAATATGCGACCCAAGGCCCTTAATAGTTAACTATGCGGGTCATAAGTGCAATAAATGCAAGTTATTTAAATTAAATTTGGACCAGGGAATGAAATTGCAAAGCTTGCAAACTTTTGACCGGAATATCCCATTGTCACGGCCCACGTAGACTCTCTTTGAGTCTTACGCGGCCCGCGTGGAAGGTGCCAGCGACTGAAAGTGGACCGCTGCATGTTGCAGCCTGTTCCACCGCCATTACATGGCTGATTTCGATACCAGGGACTGAGCAAATGGTTTTTCATTCACTAGGGACACCTGGGAACATCTGAAACCAACATAAGGACAAATGGATTGATCTTGGAACATCTAATTTACTATATAAAGGACTTGGTTCTTGAGTTCATTTGCACATTTGAAGTTTACTCTTTAAAACTCTTTCTCTGGAGCTTCCTGGTGTTCAAGAAAGTTTCCTTCAGCTCTAAACTCGTGCTAAGAACTCTAGTAAGTGTTCTTAGCTTCCTAAGTTTAAGTTTTATTAGCTTAAAGACCGAAAGTCAAAGTTATCGTAATTAAGCTTTGACTTTGTGATTAATCACAAACGGTCCAGCCATTATTCGAATTGAAATTGGCTAAGTGTTGGTAATTATGTAGGTAATAAACCCTTAAAAGGGCACCTTCTAATTATTACATTATCTCAGTCAATTGTCAGGTCAAACTTTTTAATAAAAAGTCAAACGAGTCAGTTTTTACAAATTAATTCGTAACTGATAATGCAGTGGTTATGGAACATGTTTTAACACTTAAATAACTTGGTAAATAATATAAGAACATGTCTAGGCATGTTCAACCCGACAATTCTGAGTTTAGGCTCTGTTCGGAACCGAAAGTCGCAAAAGTAGACTTTTGCTTTGACTTTCAGTTCTGACCCGATTTAGCTTAGTTTAGATACGCCTTAGGGTTCCTTTAGGACCATATTATAGGTTAGTATGACCCTCTGAGGTTAAACAACTTGGTTCCATAGAAATCCTAGTTCATTGCATGTTTCCGTTAAATGCTTAAAAGTTGACCATTATGCCCTTTTGATATTAAAACGAGATTTTTGAAAATGTGAGAGGACAAAAACCTTTATTACTGATTTATAAGAATGTCCTAAAAAATTTGACATCATTTCGTGGTCTAAAATAGAAGTTATGCGCGATATCGTAAAATGAAAGCTTTTTATTAATTAAATGGCATTTTTGGCATAAAACATATTTAAACCCAACTTTTGACACTAAACTTGCCACCTACTGTTAAGCTATAATATTTAGGGATTTTTGGAAATTTTTATTAAATTTTAAACTGATCATAAGGGGTTCTTGCATAGACTCGATAATTGACGGTATTGCCCTTTTTGCTAATAAAATGAGTTTTACACATACTTTACATATCAAACCTTTTCCTACTGATCTTATACATTAAATATATTATTTTAAATAGTTGAGGCTGATCAAAATCTCAGATTTCCTTAATCAAACCGAATACCGTCAAATACCGACTTTTATGCGATTTAGGCGCATAGTATGGGTTAAAACTATATTTAACAGCTAAGACTTATTACCTGCTGATATTATAAGTAAAGTTTTATACTTTAACAGTAAGTAAAAGTTTTGAACTCAGATTTCCAAATTTGGCCCTTATAACATATGTGAAATGACTAAAATGCCCTTACGGTGCATAGTTTGGCCATAAATGAAAAGTTTCACATATATATGATATCTCATTGATGTAACTTATTAAAACAAATATTTTTACTGATTATTTTAGACCAGAACCTCAGATTACTTTTTAACCACTTTTATAAACTTTAAAAACGACCAAAATACACTTACGGGGCTTAAATTGGTTTTAAATTCGTTTTGGGCATAATGGAAGGTATCCTACTGATGTCATAACATATTTTAAGCATATTAACTTGTGGAACCTGTACATGACTCATTTGGTTACCCGTTATGCATATTCGCGTTCGGTACGGTTTATGTAACCAATTTGCGTAAATTAACCGAAACGGGTCAAACCTTATCATTTTTACTTCAAAATCCAGAATGTGTCTGGTTTACCCATTTTATACAAGTCTTCATACTTGTCGGGTCTAAATCACATTCTAATCCAGTCTTCGCTTAATCGTGCGTTTTGAACCGTAAACCTTTCATTAAAACTAACCGGTCTAAGTTTAAACTTAAGTAAGACCCTTTAGGAATCTAATAGGTTATTAAAACCTCTGTTCTTGATTTAGGAGCCCAGTAAAAGCTATTTGCACTTGCTGATTGATATACGACTGAGATTAAAATTATAATTTTGCTCAGGTAAATACTTTTAACTTATTTTCCGTTATACGGGCTTGGGATACGGTATTTAATAATACCGCTTGGTCGGGTATTGAATCTTTAATCGATTAGTGGTTAAATCATTGAAATAACCCATTTTAATCTGTTTTGTTTGATGCAATGCCTTTGGGGGGTTAATGACCGTGTCCTGGATATCCTCGGCTCATTCTTTGAATGGCCACGACTTAAGCACGGGGTGTAGGCATACACCTGACAGTTGCGTATGTAAAAGATATAACCACTCGTTGGGGATAACTCGCCGTGGGATTATATTAGTGGTGTGTCTATTAATCTTTAACCTGGTACTTCTAATTCGGCTACTGAATGGACGACAAACATGTAAATCTGTATACAAGATTATTTTTAAATAGTTGTCCCAAGTTATAAAAGAATATTTGTGCCTTGTGCATTTAAATCAATTTTTCTTAAATGTTTTTAAAAGAGTCAGTTAATTGTATTTACCAGTGTAAACTGACGTATTTTCAAAAAGGTTAAGTGCAGGTACTAAGCGAAATGAGCTGGAACTCATGAGTGAATCAATAAAGAGTCTTGCAAGCTTTTATCACTTTAAGTTTGTTGAACATTATTTCTTTTGTTTTGATCCGCCTGTGGATCCACTTACAACCGTTGTGTAATTTTATGTTACTTTCAATTCGGTTGGTATAATTACTTTTAGACTTCCGATGTGCGTTTAAACTGTGATTAATTGTCTATAATGATATCAACTACGTCACGATACTCCCCACCGGGCCCACCGGTAATAAGTGGAAATCTCGTGGTGTGACAGGTTGGTATCAGAGCCAACATTGAGTGAATTAAACACTAGCCTTTTGTGTTTAATCTCAATGACACAGTTTGCACATTCCTTGACTTCCGAGTCTAGTCAAATGACTTAGGACTAATCCTAATCTTATTGTTTTCTTTTGTTGGCTTCTTTTGTTTGTTTTGGCAGGAACAAAAGACAATGCCGCCACGATTCAGAGGAAGAGGTGGAAGAGGAAAGGCACCAATAACTGCAGGGAATGACCACGAGGCCGGGCCATCACACCAGCGTACTCCTTCGGCAACTTTAAGCTCTAGTCCCCAGGAGGATTGGAGGACTTATCTGGAGCCAGCGAGGCATTCAGTCTCCCTCAGTTCCTCCCCGTCTTATCATCACTCTTTTGGACCACATCAAGACGAAGAGCGCAGTGATTCGTACCACTCCTCCGTCCCGCTGCAGCGGTCGAGTTCACACTGGGCTTTCCAGGACCTGACCCCATACTTCCAAAGCAGGTTCAATCCAATGAACCAAATTCAAGAACCAGAGGGTCCAAACCCTTTGGGGCTAGATGACCACTATCCTGAGATGCAGGATATGGAGATGGATGAAGATCCAGATCCGGAGATGTTACCAACTGGGACGCCCACGCATCCCATCGAGATTTCTGACGGATCATCTTTTCATGGTTCACCATACAGGGGCCCAGACAGTTTTGCCGAAAGGGGGGCCACATACCACTGGAAGTTCACTCCCCCTTTCAACCCACCTCAGCAGCAGCAGCAGGATCCCTCTGAAGATTCGCGTTTCCAGGCGGTTAATCCACTGCCACAACCACCGCCAGATCAGGTGCACGGATGTCCGTGCGAGGGGAATTTCGCTTCAGCACCCCCCCCCACACTCTGGTGGCAGCCACTACCCGCCATTGTACGAAGACCCGCAAATGGGTGGGCCTTCAAACCCAGCTTCAGAAGTCGACTCAGCTCCAGTCGCACCACCACCACCAATGGGTTATGATAACCCAATCCCTTCCTACACAGATGCAGTGGCGTATAACCCGTTCGAACACCAGGCATATTCGGGTTACAACTTCTACAACGCCCCTACCGTCGACCCGTATCTTGAAGCGACAAACTACTGTAGGTCCCCTTGATGTATGGATCTTTCACAGAATTGTCAATCTAATTAAGAGTGCGAAATCCTCTTGATCAGATTTGTTACAGAAACGAGTAGAAACAGAGATTCCAATTAAACAGGTCTTCTATTGATTATCCAAACGAAACGTTTTACAATCAACTCAAGACCTCACAACCTCACAGCCACTATCTGTGATCTTGCTCTAAACCTGAATTTCGAATTCTCTCTCTCTCTACTTTCTCTCTCTAGAATTCTCTTACCCCTGAAACCCTAATCACAAAACATGTTTATATACCACATGTCTGTGAACTGGGCTTCCTACATGGACTAGGCCATTTTCCAAGCCCATTACAACAAATAAATCACTAACCAATAAGCTAAGCCCAATAGAAAATATCCAAAGACTAATTAAACAAACTATTAAGCTGTTGTCACAGAGTATGCACCAACAGACTCCCCCTTGACAATAGCTTCATAGTATAACTTTGTCTTCAAACATCTTGTGTTCTTTTGGTCTTTGGATAGCGTCAGCTACACAGCTTCTGACATCAACAGACTCCCCCTTAGCTGATGCTTCCAATCTCCAAAACTTTCATTCATTGTAGATCAGTTAGCTAGCAATCTTTGATTAAGCAAGTAAGCTCCAACTCTTCATATATCTCTCTCTCTGCAATGTAGTAGAAGGATCCTACCATGCATCTTCACACGTCTTCACTTCACTCTCAATCTGCACTTTACTTGTATTCTGCACTTCATTTTGATAATTGCATCAATCTGTTTAGCAACACAAGCAAGTATCTCGAAAAACCATTAGCCTTTTTCACATTTAAAGATAAACCAATATTTTATCTTATCATGCAAAAACAACAATCTGTCAGTTCAAAATGGAAGTCCTTTTACAAAGAAATCTTTTTGGTATTTTTGATTTTTTTTTAAACAAACAACAACTAAACTAAACTCAAAAATATTTACAATTTCATCTTTTTGTGAGAATCATGGTAAGAAGATCATATCAGCACAATCAAACTGTTTTTCACACTATTATATAATTCTTTATTTAATTTTTCGTGAAAAGCAGTCCAAGACAATTACCAGTATGTTTGTCCACTTAAACAAAATGCATGAACATTTCAAGTACCATTACCGTATGATACGTTAAGGTAATTTTAATTACTAATATACTAGCGTGTCCCACTTCAGGATATACCCCCGCGATCAAGGTATGCACAAAGATTCATCGTAGTAGGTGAGTATACTGAATTCGTCCGTTTTATTTTTCAACGTTTAGATAATTGGTGAACAGGTCAGTACTTTTGTACAGCAAAGAGACCAAAATATCTAACGAGGGCTATGACAAATACCATTTTTGGTACGATTTGTGGTTTTTGTACTTTTTGAATGACTCTCTTTGAGAGCTTCTTCATTTTCAAGGTTTTGGCATTTTTAGCTCTTTTAAGATATCCTGGGTGTGTCTAGGTCAGCATGTATCTGGATGCAGCAGAAGGACACCCCTGATATCCCCAGATGAAATAACAGTATAAAGACCCAAAACTTCAGATTTTGGCAATCTATCAACGCAAGATTTAAGGTCATTAAACCATACACCACTGATGTATTCCCCACTCATATTCAGTTCATTTAGGTTTATATCACATCGGTAAGTTGATTATTTCATGCTTTTTGCCTACTGGTACATCATATGATGAAGCTGCTATCACACTTAAGCAATTTAATTTCAGTTTCAGTGTGACAGTCTAACTTGCTGATGTACTATCATTTCTTCTTTTTCACACAGTGATAACTCATTTTTGATTTTCTATTTTTTTATGTTTTTGAATTTTTCAATGTTTTTCTATTTTTAAAATTTTTAATTTATAACTTACTCCCCCTAAACACACGCACTAACTAAACTCTTTTTGGCTTAGGGAAATTTCTCCTCCTAAATTTTTGTTTTCATGGAGTAAGTTTTGAAAACACAAATTTAAAAACACAAACAGACTCCCACTACAATCTGACAATAAGTTTTTCACCAATAAATCATCAATCAATCACCAAAGTAAATAGTTTGTTACCCATGTTAACCTACTATTCACCTCAGACACTTTACAGGAACAACCACTGTCGAACACATCAACGGTCCTTCTTGGTCATCCTGCACATTCTCAACAACTTAGTTAGACTTAACAACCCAAACCTGACCGGTTTTGGGTCGACCATATAAATCCATATAAGATGCTTCTAACCAATATCCATCACACCTTTCTGGTGTCTTGGATGTATTCCCCATGCTTGAACAAGATTTATAATTTTCACTAGGTCTTTGATTGCGAGAGTTCCAATAAAATCTCGAATTTTCTGACATTTGAAAATTATTATCTTGATACCTTCTGCTCCCATTATTATACCATGAATTTTGAAAAAAATTTGGATGTTGTTGAACATTTGAGTTATTAAAACCCCTATATTCATTTCTTCTATGAAAATTCCGATTACCAGGAGTCTGGTATCGATTTTGATATCCAAAATTTCTATTTTGATTTTGAAACCGATTTGATTTACCATTAAAATGATTAAATTGTGTAAAATTGCTTCTTGGTCTATCAAATCGTCCTGACGGTGAAGCCTTGGATTGAAACCTTAGTTGATTATATTGACAATGTGGTTGCACATTATTATTTAAACCAACCCTATTCCCATCCTTAACCTCATCAACTTTTCCCTTATTCTTCTTCAAAGGACAACAACTTGCCACATGCCCTTTAGTGTGACATTTAAAACAAGATTTTGTCTTATAAGTTCTCTTTTTGTGAAATCTCTTTTTAAATGTTTTCTCCTTTTCCTCTTCAGTATCCTCATCCGATTTATGAGGTGTACTGTTAGATTCAACATATTCTTTCAAAGATTCTGGACTACTTAGCAAGTCCACAGCTATCGGATCCACTACAGCTGGTGTAGTAGGCGCAATATCAATTAACTCATTTTCTTCAGGTAAAAAAGAGTAATCTTGATCCTTAGAAGATGAAGCTTTACTAAACCCCACTCCCGTTCTATCATTACTCCTTTTCAGCCCTTTTTGAATTTGAGTCCTAACTAATGAAGATTTTCCAAATTTGTCTAACTTTCCTTTAAGTTCAACAATTTGGTCTTGTGCAACGGCCAATTCCCTGCACTTTTTCGAAAATTCATTAACAGTTCATTGACTTTGCTTGTTAAACTGCTGATTTCCTGTTCATTTGATTTGAGTTTATTTAAACAATTTGACTCTCGTTTAATCAAAAGAACATTTGACTCTTTTAATTTTTGCAATTCAGCTAACTGAATTTTGTTTTGCTCCGATAGTCTGTCAACTTTACCCTGTAGTTCAGTGCAATTATGACACGTATGACTTACATGTTCTGATGTTACCTTCACCTCTGTTGTAAGTTCATTCACACCATTCATGCCCTTTGAAACTTCTGCCTTCTTCTTCTCAACCTTCTCCTTGTCAGCTTTCTTCTTCTCTTCTACTACAACATCTGCTTCATCATCTAAAGCACGACCTCCTACAGTCTGTCTTGATGAACTCTGATAACGTTTCTCTAAGCCTTCCGACAGATCTCTAGAATTCCCATAGTGCTTGATGGTATGTTTAATTCCCTCAGGCAAGGACATCATGATCACTGCTAAAACTTTCTTCTCAGCATCAACCATAAGTTTCTCAGATTCATCCATCATCTCATAAGAAATCACCTTAACCCTTCCTTCAACACGACATGTAGGAGCAACATATCCATCAATCATACAACACCACATTCTAATATCTTCACTCTTCACAACCGATTCAAACTCCTCCTTCCAGACAGAATAATCTTTGACGTTTCTCAGCTTTGGCCAATTCTTAACAGTCTCAATGACCTTATCCATTTTAACCATCTTTTAACACGTTTTACTGATAAAAACCGTACAAAATTTTTCTGAAAATACTTTTTACCAAATTATACCGTTAGAATCGTCTCGAAAAAACGAATCCAATGATATATAATGTCGAAAACCAAATTCGGGATTTTCCAGAGTTTTTTTTTTTTTTTTTTTGTCCTAAAAATCAACCGAGTTCAACGCTGCAAATGGTTTCGGCAGATGAGCTACGGATCACTTTCTATTTTCAAAAACGTTAAAACCTCTATACGTATCTAAATAAATACTCCACCTTTTAATTTTGCTGGCAAACCAAGTTAAGTTCGCTGTGTCACGCTAATTATGCTGGCAAACCAAGTTAAATATGCTGATAGAGTAGTTATAATTATGCTGGTAGAGTAGATATAATTATGCTGACTTTTTAAATTCGCTGGAACAAATTCGCTGATTAATTCCTCTGATCACTCAAATTCGCTGGGTAATTCCTCTGATCAATTAAATTCGCTGGGTAATTATGCTGCCTTAATTTCGCTGGTTAATTATGCTAGCTGATCAAATTCGCTGGTAAATAATTTCGCTAGCACGACGTCTAGTAACTTCGCCGATCACCGTAACAATGTTGCTGAGGACAATTAAAACGGTCACCAAACTCGCCTTTGGATTTTAATTTCGCCGGTCACCGATGTTAAATTTGCTGGATCAGATAATTCCTCTGATTTGTCAGCGGAATTGTTAATTATGCTGGCAAATTTAGGAAACTCAATATGTTTGAAATTTCTGAAGATTTTCCAGATTCTTTTAACAGCTTCCTGCAAAATCGAAACACCAAAATCAGCACAAATGTTCGAAATTTATGAAGAACACGAAGAACAATCTTCGAATCTTCAAGACTTTCTTGCCAAAATCCTTCAAAAATCAACCAAACCTGCAACCAAAAACACTTTAAACAGCAAAATTAAATATGCAAACAGATCAAACAACCCTAAAATTTTTGAAAACCCCAAGAACAAAACTCAAAATTTTCGAAATTTTCCAAAACCCTAGTTTTCAGATTTAAAATTTTCGAAATTTCTCAATCTTCCACCCGAATCTGCAGTCTGCAATTCTGAACCGAGCTTCTTCAAGAGCCTAATGCTCTGATACCAATTGTAAGTCCCCTTGATGTATGGATCTTTCACAGAGTTGTCAATCTAATCAAGAGTGCGGAATCCTCTTGATCAGATTTGTTACAGAAACGAGTAGAAACAGAAATTCCAATTAAACAGGTCTTCTATTGATTATCCAAACGAAACATTTTACAATCAACTCAAGACCTCACAACCTCACAGCCACTATCTGTGATCTTGCTCTAAACCTGAATTTCGAATTCTCTCTCTCTCTACTTTCTCTCTCTAGAATTCTCTTACCCCTGAAACCCTAATCACAAAACATGTTTATATACCACATGTCTGTGAACTGGGCTTCCTACATGGACTAGGCCATTTTCCAAGCCCATTACAACAAATAACTCACTAACCAATAAGCTAAGCCCAATACAAAATATCCAAAGACTAATTAAACAAACTATTAAGCTGTTGTCACAGAGTATGCACCAACAACTACAATGCTCTCCACCCTGAAGGATCCTACGCAGCTTCATACCAAACTGGGTACCCAACCTATGGGTATCAATACCCGCCACCTCCTCAACCTCCGCAGCAGCAAGAAATCCTTCAACGGTTGCACGAGGTGGAGCAACAGGTCCAGGAGGAGCGTAGAAGCCGCCGGGGTCTGCTTAAAGGTTTGGCGAACCTAATCAAGGGGAAGAAGAAGAGGGATTATTGAAAATTCCTTATTTATTTGATTTATAATTTTAATTTCAATTAAGTCCCTATGTGCACATTTTATTTATGTACTTGGTCCCTGCGTGGACTTGTCATTTTATTTCTGTCACTGCGTGGACAATGTTATTTCTTAAAAGTCCCGTTTAGGGCAATTATGTACTCCTTTTTAAAATTTATGAAATGTTTTAATTTAAAATTTTCATTTGTCATTATATGTAAGAATATATTATATGAAATAAATCAAAATATCTTTCCTTTTTGTAATTAATCTACTAATAAATATTGAAAGAAAATCTTAAAGGTATAACCTAGCCTATATGTCATTTTAGACATGGCCCAGATGGTAAAACCTTTTTAAGATGCAAATCCTTGTTAACATCTGAAAACATGTTAGCACTCATGGCAAATGTGATTCGATAAAATCACACAAGTCATCCTTATATTAGATTCTTCCAATTCCTTTCCTCTATTTTAAATATCCATTAGTAATAATGTGCCTGCAAGCCATATTCATTGTCCAACGAAGACAAAAGACAGTTGTAGTCTATGAATCCATGTCAAGAAAAGGTAATGAACTATGTTCAAACCTTAATGCCTCGATCTTATAAGATCATGGCCTAAAATTTTAAAACTGTCCTTGTAACTAGGCCTTTTGTGCCACTCTAGTATCTTTAATGATTTATAACTAGGGATAAATTATAAAGAAAATCCTAAATAAATTAACCAATATGGTTTATAGTTATCATGGTTAATGAATCATCAAAAATGATGATTCCACAATAACCTCTGAATAAAATATTGTCAGATGTTTTAAATAGCAATCAAGCTACATGGCTGAATCGGATGAGGTTAACAGTCACCCCAGGGAAAGGAATGATACCACCAAGATTAAATGGTGTTTATGCTAGAGTGTTGTTTGATGTTTATGCTAGAGTGTTGTTTGATTCGGGTGCAGACAAGTCTTTTGTGGACAATAAATTTTGTAAGTTATTAAATCTTCCTGTTAAGACTCTAAGCATAAAGTATGAAGTAGAATTGGCCGATGTTACTATAGAGACTGCCTCAACAGTTCTAGATGGAGTTTTATATCCATTAGGAATCACTTTTTTCCGTTGTCCTTGCTTTCGTTAAAATTAGCAGGATTTGACATAGTGATAGGCATGGATTGGTTATCTCATAACCAAGCCCAAATCGTATGTGATAAGAAGCAAGTGGTTATCAAGACTCCCTATGGTGAGCCATTAACAATACAAGGAGATACGCAGTACGGGTTACCTAAGCAAGTGTCCATGCTTAAGGTGTCGAGGTGTTTGAAGAAAGGTTGTGTCATTTATATGGCACAGGTAACCATTGATGAACCAAAGCCCAAGATTGAAGACATCCTTGTTATTTCTGAATATCCAGAGGTATTCCCTGAAGAACTACCTGGTTTACCTCCAGATAGGCAAGTGGAGTTCAGAATCGATATCATTCCTGGAGCAGCACCAATTGCAAGAGCACCTTATCGGTTGGCACCGACTGAGATGAAAGAGTTAAGGACTCAGTTGGATGATATGTTGGCAAAGGATTTTATTCGACCTAGATCGTCCCCTTGGGGAGCACCGATTCTGTTTGTAAAGAAAAAGGATGGCTCAATGCGTTTATGCATTGATTATCGCAAGTTAAACAAGGTCACAATCAAGAATAGGTATCCGTTACCCAGAATCAATGATCTATTCAATCAGCTTCAAGGAGCAAGTTATTTTTTAAAGATCGATCTAAGGTTAGGTTATCACTAGTTGAAGGTCAGAGACGAAGACGTTCACAAGACTGCGTTCAGAACACGCTACAGCCACTATGAGTTCTTAGTGATGCCTTTCGGGCTCACTAATGCGCCTGCAGCGTTCATGGATCTCATGAATCGCGTTTGCAAGCCATATTTAGACAAGTTTGTCATTGTTTTCATTGATGACATTCTTATTTACTCAAAGAGTCAAGCCGATCATGAAAGACATCTTCGTTGTATCCTTAAACTTCTGCAGCAGGAGAAGCTCTACGCCAAGTTTTCAAAATGTGAATTTTGGCTTCGTGAAGTCCAATTTCTTGGACATGTGGTAAGTTAGCGTGGTATCTAGGTGGATCCCGCTAAGATTGAAGCGATTATGAATTGGCAAGAGCCTAAGACTCCTACAGAGATACGCAGCTTCTTGGGACTAGCAGGATACTATCGACGTTTCATTGAAAACTTTTCAAGGATTGCCGCACCCTTAACATCATTAACTCGCAAGAATGACAAGTTTGACTGGGGTCCCAAGCAGCAAGAATCCTTTGATATTCTTAAGTAGAAGTTAAGCAATACACTTGTGTTGACATTGCTAGAAGGAATTGAAGAATTTGTGGTCTATTGCGACGCATCGCTCACAGGTATGGGTTGTGTGCTCATGTAGAAGGGCAAGGTTATTGCATATGCTTCCCGTCAATTAAAGGTGCACGAGAAGAATTACACCACCCACGATTTGGAGTTGGGTGCCGTTGTATTTGCACTGAAGCTATGGAGGCATTATCTTTATGGGACTAAGTGTGTGATCTATTCTGATCATAAGAGCTTTCAGCACCTGTTTAACCAGAAGGATCTTAACATGTGACAGCGTCGATGGATGGAGACACTGAATGATTATGATTGTGAAATCCGATATCATCCAGGCAAAGAGAATGTAGTCGCCGATGCCTTGAGCAGAAAAGAAAGGGTTAAGCCTATTAGAATCAATGCCAAAAGTATTGAACTGAAGAACAGTTTGAATGAAAGGTTGTTAGCCACTCAAAAGGAAGCTGTATTAGAAGCTAACTATCCGAATGAGAAGTTAAGAGTAACTGCTGAACAGTTATCATACGGCAAGGACTAGGCCATTTTCCAAGCCCATTACAACAAATAACTCACTAACCAATAAGCTAAGCCCAATACAAAATATCCAAAGACTAATTAAACAAACTATTAAGCTGTTGTCACAGAGTATGCACCAACAACTACAATGCTCTCCACCCTGAAGGATCCTACGCAGCTTCATACCAAACTGGGTACCCAACCTATGGGTATCAATACCCGCCACCTCCTCAACCTCCGCAGCAGCAAGAAATCCTTCAACGGTTGCACGAGGTGGAGCAACAGGTCCAGGAGGAGCGTAGAAGCCGCCGGGGTCTGCTTAAAGGTTTGGCGAACCTAATCAAGGGGAAGAAGAAGAGGGATTATTGAAAATTCCTTATTTATTTGATTTATAATTTTAATTTCAATTAAGTCCCTATGTGCACATTTTATTTATGTACTTGGTCCCTGCGTGGACTTGTCATTTTATTTCTGTCACTGCGTGGACAATGTTATTTCTTAAAAGTCCCGTTTAGGGCAATTATGTACTCCTTTTTAAAATTTATGAAATGTTTTAATTTAAAATTTTCATTTGTCATTATATGTAAGAATATATTATATGAAATAAATCAAAATATCTTTCCTTTTTGTAATTAATCTACTAATAAATATTGAAAGAAAATCTTAAAGGTATAACCTAGCCTATATGTCATTTTAGACATGGCCCAGATGGTAAAACCTTTTTAAGATGCAAATCCTTGTTAACATCTGAAAACATGTTAGCACTCATGGCAAATGTGATTCGATAAAATCACACAAGTCATCCTTATATTAGATTCTTCCAATTCCTTTCCTCTATTTTAAATATCCATTAGTAATAATGTGCCTGCAAGCCATATTCATTGTCCAACGAAGACAAAAGACAGTTGTAGTCTATGACTCCATGTCAAGAAAAGGTAATGAACTATGTTCAAACCTTAATGCCTCGATCTTATAAGATCATGGCCTAAAATTTTAAAACTGTCCTTGTGACTAGGCCTTTTGTGCCACTCTAGTATCTTTAATGATTTATAACTAGGGATAAATTATAAAGAAAATCCTAAATAAATTAACCAATATGGTTTATAGTTATCATGGTTAATGAATCATCAAAAATGATGATTCCACAATAACCTCTGAATAAAATATTGTCAGATGTTTTAAATAGCAATCAAGCTACATGGCTGAATCGGATGAGGTTAACAGTCACCCCAGGGAAAGGAATGATACCACCAAGATTAATGTGGCTGGTGCGGATTTGCAAGCAATGATAGATAATGCCGTCACTCGAGCCATGGACAGACAATTCAAAGAATCTAGTGGTACTCGTAGCAGGACCCTATCCGTAGCTCATACAAAACCACCATCCAAGTCGCACGCATCACACATAGACGATTCCCGTCACTCAGCAAACCAAAGGAGTGTCCCGTCTAAGAAGATTGTGCTCAATCAAGAGCCGCGTGTTAAGACCTGTTCTTATAAATATTCCATCTCCTGCAAGCCCAGGGACTTCACAGGAGAGAAAGGAGCCATTGATTGCATGACATGGCTAGATGAGATGGATACAGTAGTTGATATTAGTGGTTGTGCCGAACGGGACACTGTGAAATTTGTTTCACAATCTTTTAAAGGTGAAGCTTTAGCTTGGTGGAGATCCCTAATCCAAGCTACAGGAAAGATCCCATTGTATAATCTAACTTGGGATCAGTTTGTTGCTCTAATTAAGGAAAATTTATGTCCTCAACATGAAGTTGAGAAAATTGAGACTGGCTTCTTGACCTTGGTTATGAAGAACTTAGATTGTCAGGCGTATCTTACGAGCTTCAACACCATGTCGCGATTGGTTCCTTATTTGGTCACACCGGAATCAAAGCGCGTAGCTCATTTTATTGGAGGTTTAGCTCCAGAAATTAAAGGAAATGTGAAAGCATCTAGACCTACCACTTTCAGGTTAGTGGCAGATCTGTCTCTATCTCTCACACTTGATGATATCAGAAACAAGTCTGTTAAAGCATCTGAGGAAGGAAAACGGAAACGGGAGGATGAGAGTTCTCATCGCTCCGACAAGAAAAGGAAAGGGAACTCAGATCACAAGAAGAGTTTCGGGGTTTAAGAAGGAT
Source organism: Helianthus tuberosus (assembly GCA_030545235.1). Taxonomy (NCBI): domain Eukaryota; kingdom Viridiplantae; phylum Streptophyta; class Magnoliopsida; order Asterales; family Asteraceae; genus Helianthus; species Helianthus tuberosus. The sequence continues at coordinate 216,277,592 of CM060411.1, read as the reverse complement.
AACCAGCAGTCGGGTGAGAAACCCAAATGCAAGACCTGCCAAAAGCACCATTTTGGAAAGTGTAGGTTCGAAACAAAATCTCAGTCACAGTCGCAGTCGCAGCCTAGAGTTTGTGGAATCTGCAAGTCTAAGGAGCATAAGACCCTAGATTGCAAGAAAATGAAGGACACAACTTGTTACAACTGTAACGAGAAGAGGCATATAAAGACCAATTGCCCCAAATATGCAAAGAAACCTGAAGAGGTTAAAAAGACCAATGCTCGGGTCTTCCAGATGAACGCTCAGGAGGCTGTGCAGAATGACAACGTGATAACAGGTACCTTTCTTATCAATGATGTTTATGCTAGAGTGTTGTTTGATTCGGGTGCAGACAAGTCTTTTGTGGACAATAAATTTTGTAAGTTATTAAATCTTCCTGTTAAGACTCTAAGCATAAAGTATGAAGTAGAATTGGCCGATGTTACTATAGAGACTGCCTCAACAGTTCTAGATGGAGTTTTATATCCATTAGGAATCACTTTTTTCCGTTGTCCTTGCTTTCGTTAAAATTAGCAGGATTTGACATAGTGATAGGCATGGATTGGTTATCTCATAACCAAGCCCAAATCGTATGTGATAAGAAGCAAGTGGTTATCAAGACTCCCTATGGTGAGCCATTAACAATACAAGGAGATACACAGTACGGGTTACCTAAGCAAGTGTCCATGCTTAAGGCGTCGAGGTGTTTGAAGAAAGGTTGTGTCATTTATATGGCACAGGTAACCATTGATGAACCAAAGCCCAAGATTGAAGACATCCCTGTTATTTCTGAATATCCAGAGGTATTCCCTGAAGAACTACCTGGTTTACCTCCAGATAGGCAAGTGGAGTTCAGAATCGATATCATTCCTGGAGCAGCACCAATTGCAAGAGCACCTTATCGGTTGGCACCGACTGAGATGAAAGAGTTAAGGACTCAGTTGGATGATATGTTGGCAAAGGATTTTATTCGACCTAGATCGTCCCCTTGGGGAGCACCGATTCTGTTTGTAAAGAAAAAGGATGGCTCAATGCGTTTATGCATTGATTATCGCAAGTTAAACAAGGTCACAATCAAGAATAGGTATCCGTTACCCAGAATCAATGATCTATTCAATCAGCTTCAAGGAGCAAGTTATTTTTTAAAGATCGATCTAAGGTCAGGTTATCACTAGTTGAAGGTCAGAGACGAAGACGTTCACAAGACTGCGTTCAGAACACGCTACAGCCACTATGAGTTCTTAGTGATGCCTTTCGGGCTCACTAATGCGCCTGCAGCGTTCATGGATCTCATGAATCGCGTTTGCAAGCCATATTTAGACAAGTTTGTCATTGTTTTCATTGATGACATTCTTATTTACTCAAAGAGTCAAGCCGATCATGAAAGACATCTTCGTTGTATCCTTAAACTTCTGCATCAGGAGAAGCTCTACGCCAAGTTTTCAAAATGTGAATTTTGGCTTCGTGAAGTCCAATTTCTTGGACATGTGGTAAGTTAGCGTGGTATCTAGGTGGATCCCGCTAAGATTGAAGCGATTATGAATTGGCAAGAGCCTAAGACTCCTACAGAGATACGCAGCTTCTTGGGACTAGCAGGATACTATCGACGTTTCATTGAAAACTTTTCAAGGATTGCCGCACCCTTAACATCATTAACTCGCAAGAATGACAAGTTTGACTGGGGTCCCAAGCAGCAAGAATCCTTTGATATTCTTAAGCAGAAGTTAAGCAATGCACTTGTGTTGACATTGCTAGAAGGAATTGAAGAATTTGTGGTCTATTGTGACGCATCGCTCACAGGTATGGGTTGTGTGCTCATGTAGAAGGGCAAGGTTATTGCATATGCTTCCCGTCAATTAAAGGTGCACGAGAAGAATTACACCACCCACGATTTGGAGTTGGGTGCCGTTGTATTTGCACTGAAGCTATGGAGGCATTATCTTTATGGGACTAAGTGTGTGATCTATTCTGATCATAAGAGCTTTCAGCACCTGTTTAACCAGAAGGATCTTAACATGTGACAGCGTCGATGGATGGAGACACTGAATGATTATGATTGTGAAATCCGATATCATCCAGGCAAAGAGAATGTAGTCGCCGATGCCTTGAGCAGAAAAGAAAGGGTTAAGCCTATTAGAATCAATGCGAAAAGTATTGAACTGAAGAACAGTTTGAATGAAAGGTTGTTAGCCACTCAAAAGGAAGCTGTATTAGAAGCTAACTATCCGAATGAGAAGTTAGGAGTAACTGTTGAACAGTTATCATACGGCAAGGATGGAAACCTTAGGATGAATGGCCGAATATGGGTTCCAATCCATGGAGGACTTAGAGATGTGATTCTTCAAGAAGCTCATAGCTCTAAATATTCAGTTCATCCTGGCAGTGATAAGAGGTACCTGGATTTAAAGGCAAATTATTGGTGGATAGGTTTGAAGAAATCTATAGCCACTTATGTGGCCAAATGTCTGACATACGCACAAGTTAAAGCAGAACATCAAAAACCATCAGGTTTGTTTCAACAGCCTGAACTTCCCACCTGGAAATGGTAACCATGGATTTTATCACTAAGTTACCAAAGACGAAGCACGAAAATGATACTATTTGGGTTATAATCGATAGACTGACCAAGTCAGCCCACTTCTTGCCGATTAAAGAAACTCACAGCTCTGACAAGTTAGCTCAGCTGTACGTGGATGAGATTATATCTCTTCACGGGGTGCCAGTATCTATTATCTCTGATAGGGATACAAGATACACATCACATTTTTGGAAAAGCTTTCAGCAATCTTTAGGCACCTGACTAAATTTCAACACTGCATATCATCCTCAGACGGATGGGCAAAGCGAGTGCACAATACAAACACTCGAGGATATGCTCAGGGCTTGTGTTATTGATTTAGGAGGGAGTTGGGATGACCATCTTCCGTTGATTGAATTTCCGTACAATAATAGCTATCATTCGAGTATTCAAGAAGCGCCTTTCGAAGCTTTGTACGGAAGAAAGTGTAGAACGCCAGTTTGTTGGGCGGAAGTTGGAGATATCCAACTGTCAGGACCTGATATAGTCCTGGAGACGACAGATAAGATCGTACAGATCTGTGATCGTCTCAAAGCTGCCAGGGATAGGCAGAAAAGCTACACGGACAAAAGGCGTAAACCTCTAAAATTCGAGGTAGGAGATAAAGTGTTACTCAAGGTATCACCTTGGAAAGGGGTGATGCGTTTTGGCAAAAAGGGCAAGCTAAGCCCAAGATACATAGGACCATTCGAGATCATCGAATGTGTCAGAACTGTAGCTTACAAGTGAAATCTACCAGAAGAGCTTAGTGGAATACATAATGTGTTCCACATCTGCAACTTAAAGAAATGTCTAGCCGATGAGTCGCTAGCAATGTCGCATAAGGACGTACAGATAGATGAGAGCTTGAAGTTTGTTGGAAAACCTTTGTCGATCGAGGATCGATAGGTTAAGAAGCTTCGAAGAAAGCATGTGCCAATCGTGAAGGTAAAATGGGATGCCCGAAGAGGCCCAGAATACACGTGAAAGCTTGAATCCACAATGAAACAGAAGTACCCTCATTTATTTTAGTAAATCTCGAGGTCGAGATTTCTTTTAAGGGGGTGAGGATGTAACACCTCGCAAAAATCATGCCCAATATAATAAAGACATGTGTCATGGTCTTTAAACGTGTAATGGATTAATCTGGAGAGGCTAAAATTGTCAAACAATGTAAATATGTAAGTAAAAGGATCCAAAGTGTCAACATGCCAATCTTGTGCCTCTGATTGACCTCACACGATGTTCGTATTCTTTAATGAATAATTTGTCGAACATAGAAAGTCGTTTGTGCTTAAATTAAGGATCTTACGAAACATAGGGGTTAAAAGTGTCAACATGTTAAATGTTACCTCTAAGTGACCTTTTAACGATCCCAAAAACATTGTAATAATTGTATATTTCTCTCTCAAGAATAAATGATAGTAATTTTGTGGAGTTTCAATGAAAACAAGACTTTTCGGGTGACCTTACATCTAACCGGGAGCTTAACAGAGTTAATATGCGACCCAAGGCCCTTAATAGTTAACTATGGGGGTCATAAGTGCAATAAATGGAAGTTATTTAAATTAAATTTGGACCAGGGACTGAAATTGCAAAGCTGTCAAACTTTTGACCGGAATATCCCATTGTCGCGGCCCGCATAGACTCTCTTTGAGTCTTACGCGGCCCGCGTGGAAGGTGCCAGCGACTGAAAGTGGACAGCTGCATGTTACAGCCTGTTCCACCGCCATTGCATGGCTGATTTCGATACCAGGGACTGAGCAAATGGTTTTTCCTGCACTAGGGACACCTAGGAACATCTGAAACCAACATAGGGACAAACAGATTGATCTTGGAATATATAAAGGACTTGGTTCTTGAGTTCATTTGCACATTTGAAGTTTACTCTTCAAAACTCTTTCTCTGGAGCTTCCTGGTGTTCAAGAAAGTTTCCTTCAGCTCTAAACTCGTGCTAAGTACTCTAGTAAGTGTTCTTAGCTACCTAAGTTTAAGTTTTATTAGCTTAAAGACCGAAAGTCAAAGTTATCGTAATTAAGATTTGACTTTATGATTAATCACAAACGGTCCAATGATTATTCGAAAAGTGGCTAAGTGTTGGTAATTATGTAGGTAATTAACCCTTAAAAGGGCACCTTCTAATTATCACATTATCTCAATCAAATGCCGGGTCAAACTTTTTAATAAAAAGTTAAACGAGTCAGTTTTTACAAATTAATTCATAACTGATAATGCAGTGGTTATGGAACATGTTTTAACACTTAAATAACTTGGTAAATAATATAAGAACATGTCTAGGCATGTTCAACCAGACAATTCTGAGTTTAGGCTCGGTTCGGAACCGAAAGTCGCAAAAATAGACTTTTGCTTTGACTTTCAGTTCTGACCCATTTTAGCTTAGTTTAGATATGCCTTAGGGTTCCTTTAGGACCATATTATAGGCTAGTATGACCCTCTGAGGTTATACAACTTGGTTCCATAGAAATCCTAGTTCATTGCATGTTTCCGTTAAATGCTTAAAAGTTGACCATTATGCCCTTTTGATATTAAAATGAGATTTTTGAAAATGTGAGAGGACAAAAACCTTTATTACCGATTTATAAGCATGTCCTAAAAAAATTTGACATCAGTTCGTGGTCTAAAATAGAAGTTATGCGCGATATTGTAAAATGAAAGCTTTTTATTAATTAAATGGCATTTTTGGCATAAATCATATTTAAACCCAACTTTTGACTCCAAACTTGCCACCTACTATTAAGATATAATATTTAGGGATTTTTGGAAATTTTTATTAAATTCTAAACTGATCATAACATAGGGTTCTTGCATAGACTCGGTAATTGACGGTAATGCCCTTTTTGCTAATAAAATGAGTTTTACACATCCTTTACATATCAAACCTTTTTCTACTGATCTTATACATTAAATATATTATTTTAAACAGTAGAGGCTGATCAAAATCTCAGATTTCCTTAATCAAACCGAATACCGTCAAATACCGACTTTTATGCGATTTAGGCGCATAGTATGGGTTAAAACTATATTTAACACCTAAGACTTATAACCTACTGATATTATAAGTAAAATTTTATACTTTAGCAGTAAGTAAAAGTTTTGAACTCAGATTTCCAAATTTGGCCCTTTTAACATATGTGAAATGACCAAAATGCCCCTGCGGTGCATAGTTTGGCCATAAATGAAAAGTTTCACATATATATGATATCTCACTGATGTAACTTATTAAAATAAATATTTTTACTGATTATTTTAGATCAGAACCTCAGATTACTATTTAACCTCTTTTATAAACTTTAAAAACGACCAAAATACCCTTACGGGGCTTAAATTGGTTTTAAATTCGTTTTGGGCATAATGGAAGGTATCCTACTGATATCATAACATATTTTAAGCATATTAACTTGTGGAACCTGTACATGACTCATTTGGTTACCCGTTATGCATATTCGCGTTCGGTACGGTTTATGTAACCAGTTTGCGTAAATTAACCGAAACGAGCCAAACCTTATCATTTTTACTTCAAAATCCAGAATGTGTTTAGTTTAACCATTTTATACAAGTCTTCATACTTGCGGGTCTAAATCACATTCTAATCCGGTCTTCGCTTAATCATGAGTTTTGAACCGTAAACCTTTCATTAAAACTAACCGGTCTAAGTTTAAACTTAAGTAAGACCCTTTAGGAATCTAATAGGTTATTAAAACCTTCGTTCCAGATTTTGGAGCACAGTAAAAGCTATTTGCACTTGCTGATTGATATACGGCTAAGACTAAAATTATAATTTTGCTCAGGTAAATACTTTTAACTTATTTTCCGTTATACGGGCTTGGGATACAGTATTTAGTAATACCACTTGGTCAGGTATTGAATCTTTAATCGATTAGTGGTTAAATCATTGAAATAACCCATTTTAATCTGTTTTGTTTGATGCAATGCCTTTGGGGGGTTAATGACTATGTCCTGGATATCCTTGGCTCATTCTTTGAATGGCCATGACTTAAGCACGGGGTGTAGGCATACACCTGACAGTTGCGTATGTAAAAGATATAACCACTCGTTGAGGATAACTAGCCGTGGGATTATGTTAGTGGTGTGTCTATTAATCTTTAACCCGGTACTTCTAATCCGGGCTACTGAATGGACGACAAACATGTAAATCTGTATACAAGATTATTTTTAAATAATTGTCCCAAGTTATAAAAGAATATGTGTGCCTTGTGCATTTAAATCAATTTTTCTTAAATGTTTTCAAAAGAGTCAGTTAATTGTATTTACCAGTGTAAACTAACGTATTTTCAGAAAGGTTAAGTGCAGGTACTAAGCGAAATGGGCTGGAACTCCTGAGTGAATAAATAAAGAGTCTTGCAAGCTTTTATCACTTTAAGTCTGTTGAACATTATTTCTTTTGTTTTGATCCGCCGGTGGATCCACTTATAACCGTTGTGTAATATTTTATGTTACTTTCAATTCGGTTGGTATAATTACTTTTAGACTTCCGCTGTGCGTTTAAACTGTGATTAATTGTCTATGATGATATCAACTACGTCACGATACTCCCCACCGGGCCCACCGGTAATAAGTGGAAATCTCGGGGTGTGACACAAAATGACCTTTTATATGATCGAATGATAATTTCGACATAAAGATCGTAGGATGGAATAGTCATGAATGATTATGACTATGATAACCATCTTTTAAATTACAATGATAGTTTGACGCTTGACGAGCTAGATGAAAGCTTGGGAAGGAAGCGGGTCAAACGAATCAAGAATGAAGGAAAAGCATAATTTGGATGCTAGGTAAGTAAAGCTTACGCTCTATTTATTGAATACCTATTGGTTTATAGGTTATGAATAATAGAAAGTCATGTTTGAATTATGATGTTTCGACACGACATGTGCGGTTCGATACAAAAGACAATAATGATAAACCATGTTGAATTGTTAAAAAGAGCTAATATGATTATTTAGTTATGCAATGACTAATAAATAACGAGCTTCGAGTGGTTACCTTATAGGGTAAACCAACATAAATAACAAGGGTAAAACGGTAATTCGATCACATGTTGACAATAACCGTTAGTTTTTGAAAGACACTTTAAGGCGTAAGCCATAATGGGTCAAAAGAGTTAAGAAATTGGTTTATAAGTAAAATGACCGTACGGTGTAAACCGGTGCGAGTCAGGTACACGAGATGATAATAAATCCATCTCGCAAAGATACACGGTCATTTAGACAAAAAGGGTCAAACGGTGAAAATATCACCCTTTGACAATATCGACTAATGGTTTGTCGAGTTGTATGATTATAGGAATAAATATCGAATGGATATTTGCATCGCTATTATTTAGCGGCAATTAAGGCAAGGTATTGAAATGAGTCAGTATATTGATCCGAGCCAGGTATATGTAATAGCTTTACGACTCATTTGGAACGAAAGGTTCGTTGAGAGTTAAATGAAGTCAAAATAGACATTTGGTTACTTTAATGAGTAAACCGAATGATTCAAATGATGGTCATTGTGATTTGAAAACATAATGACTTTTCAAACCAAATCATAGCTAAAAAGAGGGATTTTGGGTTAAACATGCTTTCAAAAGTCCTTCATCGTAAATGAAAGGCTAAAATGGACCAAAATGCCCTTGTAAGCTAAATTGTGCAAACGACCTTTAAAGGTTGTTTGTAAACGAGTTTTATGATTAAACAAATACTTAGAATAAGTATGAAAAGTGAAGGATATAAATATTTGGTCAAATGACTTTATAGGAGTCTTTGCCGTAAAATAATGATCCGAGGGGTAAAACTCGGATTATATAAATCACCACAGTAAATCCACCACAATTATAGTGGTGGTGGAAGATCGATTGATAAGTAATGTGGAAATAAGATGCTAGGAAGTAATGGAGCACGAATTATGCGGAAAAATGATTAAATACCCTTAACGGGTCAAAATAAGCATTTTATTTAAAACGGGTTTAAGAATGTATATAAACCCGGGATTTGAACCTAATACGATAGACAATATCAAAAATATAAGGTTCATGAGAAATTGGGATCAAACAACATGTTTGTTTGATTAATACATAAACGGGTCAAAAGTTAGTAACTACATTTTAAGCCGAATGCTTAAAAGTCTAAAATTTTGTTAATCTGGATGTAGGATGTTAACTCCGTATGATGGAGAATTAAATTATGATCACGTAGGAAGAAACGTGCGTCAAATCGGATAAAACATGAGCAAGTTATGCTCGTTTTCGTAAAAATGGGTTTGGCTGGAAAATGCAGCATCTGGCTGCAATCTTTCTATCAAAACAAAGACCTCGTGGCACGCGACGTCCACAAGCTTTGTAGTCGCGGCCCGCGACGGCCGTCGCGGCACTCAAAAAATGTGTCAAATCCCGTCGCGGCACGCAACGGGTATCAAACTCAGCCGAAGCTGCTGTATTGTTTGTTTTGCGTTGCGAACTCGTTTAGACTCGTTTTAAACATCATACGACTAAAACAATTCATGTTTTTATGAATGGTAGGTTTAATATGTGGTGCCAGAGGACGATCAAGCTCGATAAAGAACCGAACACAATCAAGATTCAAGCTTCCGCGAAATGATTCGTCGTCACGTTTTTAAATGGCGAATGTTTTATGAAATGTTGAATTGTGTGAATTCTTAAAAGTTTTTAAGAAATTCATATTTAGTAATGTACGTGTAAGCATAATTAAATAATTTTCACACCCCAACCGATTGCGGAACATTCAGGGCGCGGCACTAGGCGAATCAGATTGCTCAAGAGAATCCATAACAACTAAATTGCGACAATATTTAATGTGTTCATTATCCCATACTAATAAACAGATACAATCACATAAGCTGTCATGAATTTCATGTTCCCTCAAACAATACAAATCCGACGACCTAGATTTCAGGTGTGTTTCTAGACTTCCTAGCTTGATTTGATGTAAACTGCGACTAAACCTGCAATATACGTTAAAACAACGTCAATACAAAAGTATTGGCGAGTATACAAGTTTTGATAGAGAAGCATATTAGATAAAAGTGCTGGGAATTACCACATACATAAACGGGATACATAACATATACACAAGACAGTTACTACCAGCTAAGTCACTCGAGCTGCAATTGCGATTGCTATTCATTCTAACTAGACCCCGTCGGGTACTATAGTACTATACTAGTTAAGGCGGGAAGTCGAGAGTAAAAGTCCTAGCACATATGTAACTAGCATTATGTGTTATTATGTAATTCAGTCATTTGCAAGTGATAGATAGTTTAAGCATTTGATTAGTTTGATTTGATAGATGCGTATGTTACACCCAAAAATGCGATAAAAAGGGTTCGAGTATACTCACAGTTCGTGTTCACCAAGTAAACACAATCTTGGATTGAAGGGAGCGCGTATGAGACTAGCCTGATCACAGATTTATAGCATAAGCGATGGATGGCGCGTTAAACGCTGCGAAAAGAACCAAGTGACGAATGGTAATCTGATCGGATGGTGATGCGCGTTTGGTGTGATATATATTTAAGTATATTTTAAGCCCTTTTTACACGTTAGTCAAGTTGTAAATTTATAAAACACGATATTTTACTAACACCAAACACACATATGGGCAAGTGCACCCATCGTGAGCGTAGTATAGTGTTGGCAAGATACCGAGGTCGTCCAAGGACACAAGAGCTTTTAATACCGGTTTATCCTCAACGTCTAATCAAATCAAAAGTTTAGAAAAAGGTTTTAAACTAGAAAAATAATAACTAACTAAAATGCTGAAAAATAAAATAAAAATAAAAACAGATAGACAAGATGAATCACTTGGATCCGACTCGTATTTAGTGTAACCTTTGATTATTTCCGCACTTTTGCACTTTTTAAGAGATTATCTTAGTTATTGTAGTAGTCCCCTCTTTTGAAGGTGACGTTACCCTCAACCCAGTAGTTTGAGTCAGCAAGGATACAATCCTAAAGGGTAGGATTATTGAAAGATAATTAATTAAGTTATTAATGCATAATGTGGTAAGCCCCTCTTTTGAAGGTAATGTTACCCTCGGCTAAGTAGTCTGAGTCAGCAGGGATACAGTCCTAAGTAGCCGGGTTAAAGTTTTAATAGTAGCTTGCATATAAGGGGATCAAAGAGTTTGGACCCCCGACATCCAATACCGGTGGGTATTGAAGGATGTCCTACTAAATTTGACCCAGGTCCTTGCAGAATCTATACACTGAACAAGGCAAGACTCTTACCAAACCGTTCTCTTAACCCCCGACCAGGTAGCCAACATATCTCCATATAGACCGTGGAGATATGAATGGTGAAAATCTTTTATTTTATATAGACAGTAAAATAATGCCAAGACACCACGGACAAACGATAAGGAAGAATCACCTTCAACATAAGAAACTAGTTATTAAAGTCATTAATACATAACCAAATAAAAAGTGTGAAAAGATTAAAAATAAAAAGTATTACACTAGACACTTGTCTTCACCAAGTGATGTAAGAGACTTAGGCTAACATGGCCTTTGATTGTCAAGAACTCTTATGATCAATCTTGGATCCCGAGACGACTCACACACTCTATGATGGATGATGGGGGTGGATGATGGTGTTATGGTGGTGGTGGAGTGTGGGTGAAGTGTGAGAGAAGTGGTGTGCCAAGGGATGGTTTGTAAATGAGCCACGCACCCCTATTTATAGCCTGAACAGACGCTCGGGCACGGCCCCGTGTCCATTGGGCACGGCCCCGTGTCCACATTCCTTCTCTTTCTTCATTAATTGCAGCTTGTCTGCATTAGTTGACCAGGCCCCCGTGTCCGCGGCGCACGACCCCGTGTGCAGAAGCGTATCTGTACTATCAAGATTTCCCCATATTCTGCGAATCTTAGAGTTGACCACGGCCCCGTGTCAGGTGGGCACGCCCCCGTGGTGGGTAATAGAAGCTTCTACAGCTTTGTCTTTTCTGCAGACACTTGGGCACACCCCCGTGTTCACTGAGCACGGGGCGTGTTCAGCCTTCTGTTCTCTTGTTTTTGCTTGGGAAGATGCTGTAGGGGGGTCGGGCATGCCACGTTTGATCCCTTTCTTGTATTTATGTTAGATTTAGCTGTCTTTTTGCCTTTTTTGTTCATTTGAGCTCATTTAATCCTGAAAATACAAAAGGAAGACAAAAACATACGTTTTCCAACATTAGTACTAAAAAGGGTTAGTTTTATGCCACATTTGATGTAATTTATTTGTTGCATTTTGCGCACATCAAATACCCCCACACTTGAATCTTTGCTTGTCCTCAAGCAAAACTCTTTATAACGTGGCTTTACACTTCCAAATGGAATGGGTAGAAGAGAAGGTTTTTGGGCTTGTCATAGAGTGTCGGGATTTCCAAGATTCTTTATTAAATTTTATTTTTATTTATTTACAATCCTATTCGTCATGATTTATTTAAAACATTACATAAGATAAATTACTTATTAGGGCATAACATGCCTTTTTAAAATTTCACTTATATACAAGTTCACATACCTCACGGGGGATCACTCAACACTCGGCCGAAGATGTATTTTAGTGAATCACTCGAGAGCGGCATGGAACTTACTCCTACCATAAGCTTTCCAAGCAATCAATCCTCCTCATTTTTAACTATACACCTTTGTAAATATCAAGAGGACTTTTGGGTGAAGGGTTGGCTTGGGTTAAAGGTAGGTGGTTGGGTAGTGGTTAGTAAAAGGGCGAAAGGCGTAAGACTTGCTATGTTTGTAATTTTTATTTTGATGAAGCTTATTATTCAAACAAAGTTATTTTTGATAAACATGTTTGTTTATTTCTTTTTGCTTCATCATCATAAAGGTTTTTTTTTTTTTTTTGAAAGTCATAAGAAAAACCGAGCTTGTTACTAAAACAAAAGGGTTAAAAATAAAAAGGTTTTGGTGGATAAAAGGGTGTTTGTTTGTGGGTTAAGAAATGAAAAGGTTTAGGCTCAAAGTGGTTGACTAGGGGGATTTTGGGTAGGTGGTAAAAAAAAAAAAATAATGGTGTAGAAATAAAAAGGGTTACTCCTAATGCCTCCGTCATTTACTTACTCGGGTTTAAGTTGGTAAGGACCGGGAATGTATCGTCGTGGCAAGATCTAGAGTCGTAAGAACCAAGCGGCTACTCACACAAGAAACGAAAAATGAGCATTTAGTTTAAAGATATGTATTGTATGCTCAATAAAGCCTCAAAACTCACTTTTTGTGGGAATGGGTTTTTATGTGATCAAGTATATATAATCAAATTTTTACTAAACTTTTCATGCCGTTTCATAATTTTCTTATGTTGGTTCTTTTTATCACGACGCTATCGGTTGTAAATTTGTAAAAATATAACCTTTTCAGAACTTGAAATTCCCAAGTTAAACCTAGACAAGTAAAAAAAATGAAAAATTTTTGAAAAAAATTTGGGGTGATTAGCGATTCCAATAGAGTTTTGTGTAAGGCTTGTAATTAGGACTTACAAGTAGGGGTGTGCATGGGTCGGTTTGGGTCGGTTTTTGGTCATAACCATAACCATAACCGAGATGTCGGTTATTGAAAAGTCATAACCATAACCGCTCGGTTATGGCGGTTTCGGTTATGGCGGTTTTGGTGGTTATGGTGGTCGGTTAACCATGAACTTGGGTCTAGCTAAATTTAGCTAAAGCAATATATTAATACTTTTAATCACCAAATAAAACGATATATAATAAATTCAAACAAATGTTCAACCAAAATGATATCCATAAATTCAAACGAATGTTCAACCAAAATGACAAAATCCATAAACTCAAACAAAGTTTTAACCAAAAACACCAAATACTACATGGTAGAAGTTTAATCCCAATCTTCACCTCCAATGAAAGAGTCTTCAATTGTTCTCTTTTCCGGTGACAAATCTAAAAAAAAACATATTTAATTATGCCTTAATATTAAGTAAAAATAAGTGCATTATTACCTTGTTCTATTTTCTCTAAGTTGTCAACCAAGTCTTGCAATTGTACTCCATGAACTTGAGTGTTTTGTAAATCCTTTGGTAAACGTCGTATCCAATCTTGTGAACAAATTAAAGACTTGGCGGTTTTTGGCGTAAGAGAGCTTCTATAAGTATCATTGACACGCCCACCGGTACTAAAAGCGGACTCGGATGCCACGGTTGAGATGGGCATCCCTAAAACATGTCTAGCAAGTTGAGAAAGAACCGGAAATTTCTTTGAATTTAACTTCCACCAACTTAACACATCAAACGTATCATCTCCTTTGACCATTTTCTCAGTTCCATCACGCAAATATATATCAAGTTCACTAGTATTAGCCCCTCTTCCACATTTTTTCTCCAAATATTTCAAATAACCCTCCTCTAAATCAACAACCTTTTCACCATCAACCGGGCTAGAAGATGAAAATGTATCTTTGTTCTCATTCGATTTATCCATTTTCATCTTGTAAGCATTAAACAACTCTACTAATGCTTTGTCAACTTTATCCTCAATTTCCTTACCTTCCTTAGAGTCCTCACCATGTATGAGCTCTAAACAATAATTGAGATAATGCATTTTATTCCTAGGGTCTAAAACTAATGCCACATACAATAATAGATTCATATTGGCTAAATTTTCCCAATATTTTTCATATTTTGCTTTCATTGATTCGGCCATCTTTTTCTCAACCTCATTACTACTTAAGGACATCTTTGCTATTGTGGCATGCATTGTACATAGCTCACCAAACAATAAGTTAGTTGTCACATACTTAGAACCCGAAAATTTTTTAGTCACATTAGAAAATATTCTCAAAAACTCCACAAATAACCTATCAAGAAAAAAAAAACATATCACTATTGAACGCAACATAGAAATAAAATAATCATTATAATACCTTGCTTTCTCCCAATCCGATGTATTGGGCGCCCCTATAACTTTTTCACTCTTCTTTCTCTTTCTCGTTCTCGTACTTCCCTCGTCATCTTCATCTTCTGAGCAGAAGTAGGATCTATAACTGAAATCAACATCTTGAAGTCTGCGAAAAAATAAGCATATTAGACTAGTGGTAATAGATGGAAAAAATAAAAAGAAAATACATAATTATTAAAAGAATATAATACCTATCAAACGCTTTTTCATAAATAATTGTCGTCTCCAACATTAAGAATGTCGAATTCCACCTCGTTTCAACATCTAAACACGGTTTCCTTTTGCATTTGATCTTTTCTTTCTCCACACTTTCTTGGAAATTTAGAAATCGTTGAGAAGAAGATCTCAAAAACCTTACAGCTTTACGAATCCTATTTATGGAATCGATTTGTTCTTCTAGACCATCCTTGACGACAAGATTAATTATATGGGCATTACATCTCAAATGAAAATATTTGCAATCTAAAATAGCATGGGGCCCCTTAAGCATTTTTTCAGATATCTAATTGCTCCATCATTCGATGAAGCATTATCAACAGTGATCGTAAGAATTCTATCAATACCCTATTCTTGTAAACATTTATAAACAAACTTTCCAATGGTCTCACCCTTGTGATTTGGAACTTGGCAAAAGTTTATTTTTTTCTTCCTTAGAACCCAATCATCATCAACCCAATGTGCAGTAAGGCACATATAATTAAAGTTTTGAACAGATGTCCATGTATCTGTAGTGAGTGATACAGCTTTATCCTTTAAAGTATCCTTAAGTTTATTCTTCTCCTCTCTAAATATTGACCAACAATCTCTAGCCACGGTCCATCTAGATGGAAACTTAAACATCGGGTTTAATCCCCATGAATATTCCCTAAATCCCTCATCTTCTACTATACTAAAGGGCTGGTTATCTTTGATGCACATTCGAGCAAGTAGAATTTTACACTCTTCCTGGCTAAATTTATAAGAAGCCAAGCTACTAGTACTTTCACCAGATTTTTTAGTCTTAAAACTCAAGATTCATTGTTTCTTATCTACTTTCTTGTAAATCGGAGACTTTGAGCAAACAGACTTTAAATGATGACCTAAAGAACTCGTGCCATTCTTTTTTGAACCGGACGCTAGTAAGGAGTTACAATAACGACATTTGGATTTACCTGAATCCTTATCTTCAACAAAATGGTTCCATACCCAAGATTTTTTAGCTCTACCATCTTTCTTTTGATCTACAGTTTCTTGACTGTCTTCAACATTAACAACCGGCGCTTTTGGGGAATCTTCATCAAGAGTAACAACTGGTGTTTCGCTACCAGTTGTTTCCATCTACATTTGACAAAAATAATATTATCAGTGACAAAAAAGGTCAAATAATGAATGGTAACAGACTTCTAAGTTAACATAAAAACAATCAGTTTATAGAAACAATTAGTTTATTAGATTTCTGTAATAGATCTGTAATATTATGCAGCCGATACGACTGCAGACAATACGACTAGATTATCACAAACAGCCGATAAATAAACACTAAACAGTATGTATCACAAACAGCTGATAAACAATCAGATATTATACAGTTATTACATAAAGGTAAGCTATTACATAAACAGCCGATAAATATATGATTATGAAGATGATTAAAGGCAAGAACATAAAACAGCCGATAAATCAACATAAACAATCTGATATTGCAGATATTACATAAACTATTAGATATAAAAGATTACGTATGATGTAAAACAGCCGATAAATAAACATAAACAATCTGATATAAAACAGCCGATAAATAAACATAAACAATCTGATATAAAACAGCCGAAAGTTAAACATTATGTATTGTTTCGGAAGTTAAACATAATCAGTTCATCAATACATAATAATCAGTTAAACATTACGTAAGATACAAAACCTGGAAGCCTGGACGATGTTAGTTGAATCTCGTTTGAAGGACGACGGAAGGTATGACTGAAGTTGAACTCTGTTATTGACTGGAAGGAAAGATGAAAGGACGAACTTTGAACCCTAATATTAATAAATAATAAGTAACCGCCCCCTACGTTGGATTTTGGAATAAGGCTTTTATTTTATTGGGTTTTATTCAATGTAGACTTTTGGTATTCCTCAGGCTCCAGATTCCAGAATATAAAATTGGATCGGTTATGTATATGGTTCGGTTATATCGGTCGGTTAACCACTACTTTACTACATAGTGGGTCGGTTCGGTTATAGCGGTTATCAAAACATACAAAACCATAACCCACCCATGGTTATCGGTTTTCAAAAAATTAAAAACCGACCCATCGGTTTTCCATTCGGTTCGGTTTTTTCGGTTATTTCGGTTATGGGTCGGTTAATTTGGTTTTTTGCACACCCCTACTTACAAGATTCATGGTTTTAGCATCCCCCCACACTTAAATTACACATTGTCCTCAATGTGTCCCAAAAATAAGTTTTTAGGTTGATTGAATGTGTAAAAAGGTGTGAACAAGCAAAAATTTATGTTACTGGGCGTCTGGACACGGCCCCGTGGTGTCCGGGCACGGCCCCGTGTTCAGATCGCCAGTAACAAATTGAGAAAAAAGAAACAGAAGCCTGGGCACGGGGGAGTGTTCAGTGAGCACGCCCCGTGTCCAATTACCTGAACTGGGCATTTTCTGCAGATGGTTGGGCACGGGGCGTGTTGGGCGAGCACGGCCCCGTGCTGAACTTGCTGTTATGAAGAAAAATTTGTCGGGTGGCCCTGTTTTTGGGCATGGGGTGCTGGTTCAAGTTTCCCTTGGTATCCTTCACCATCCTGAGTGTGTTTTATTCCTGCAAATTAAGACTAAACTAGAAAACATAAAAATTAATCTAAACTAAGCTAAGGATAGTTTCGCGGATTGCCTCAGTGGTGCGCCACGTTTATAAGGGTCCTTGGCTAGACCCAAAGCCTGGTCATATGTTACCCAAGTGGGATGTTTTGCATCACATGCTACACCGTCGGAGAGCATCATCCAAACTCGATTCAATGACCTTCATGTAGTTGACCGGGTCGTCGTCTTCTACTCTTTTTCCAACTCCAAACTTCATTTCCTCGTCCCCAATTTTCAATGTTAGTGTTCCATCATTCATATCTACCACTTCTTGGGCCGTAGCTAGGAATGGTCTCCCTAGGATGAGTGGTACTTCGGCATCTTCCTCCATATCTAGTATGACAAAGTCGGCCGGAAAGACAAATTCACCGACTTTAACCAATAGATTTTCAGCGACACCTTGTGGATATTTGACGGATCTATCGGCGAGTTGTATGCTTATTTTTGTAGGGCTTGTTTTCCCTAAGCCGAGTCGGTTGAACATTGATGAAGGCATGAGGTTGATGCTTGCCCCGAGATCGGCTAGTGCATTACGAATGGGGGATTCCCCAATCGAGCAGGGAATTGTGAAGCTTCCAGGGTCAAGCTTCTTTTGCGGGAGTTTGTTGAGTAGTAAGGCGGAGCATTCTTCGCCTAAGTTAACTAATTGCAATGATTCAATTTTCCTTTTAGGAGTGAGGAAGTCCCTCATGAATTTTGAATATTTAGGCATTTGAGTTAGGACTTCGATAAATGGAATATTAACATGCAATTGTTTTAGTAAATTTTCGAACTTTGCGAATTGCTCATCGGTCTTTTGACGAATTAACCGACCGGGCTATGGAACTGGATGAGTCTTAGTAGGCTCTTGAATTGGTGGAGAAGCCTTCTCTTGTTGGGGCGTGGGTGGAGTTGTGGTATGGCTGGATTGGCTTCTTTCAGTTGGCGGTAATGGAGCGTCTTCAGGACCCACGGTACGGTTTCTCAATGTTATGAGATGTACTTGTGCCTTTGGGTTGGTTTCGGTATTACTTAGTAACGCGCCTTGTGGTCTCTCGGAGAAATTCTGAGCTATTTGATTTAATTGCTTTTCAATGTTATGAATGCTAGCTTGTTGATTTCTAAAATTCGATTCCAGTAGTTGAAATCGATCCGAGGTTTTCTTTTCGGTGTCGGAGATGAGGCGAGATACAGTATCTTCAAGCCTTTCTCGTCCACCTTGTTGTTGAGAGAAATTTTGTGACTCGATTCTTGGTTGTTGAAATTTTGTTCGTTGGTTTAGATTTTGTTGGTTACTACTATTGCCGGGTTCTCTCCAATCAAGGTTAGGGTGGTTACGCCATCCTTGGTGGTAGGTACCCGTTGGAGTACCCGACGGCCTAGGTCTATTATCAATGTAGTTTACCGGTTCCGTTTGATCATCTAATTCTTTCATACAACTCCAATTTTCATGTGGCCCACCACACCCCTCACAAGCCATAACCGAGACCGTTTTTGCCATTTCTGACTTTTTGATTTTTGAAGAAAGGGCCTTGATTTGGGCTTGTAAAGAAGTGCCACTGAAAATTGGTTTATTGCCTCGGGGAGTGTGCCACTAAAAATTGGTTTGAGCAATTTCCTCAATTTGATTATATATTTCATTTGGGCGACGATTACCTAAAAGTCCCCTGGAGCTAGAGTCAAGTGTTTGTCTTGTGTGTGGCAACAACCCATTGTAGAAAGTGGATACTTGTTGCCATACCGCAAGACCGTGATGATGACACTTTCTTAATAGCTCCTTGAACCTTTCCCAAGTTTCATATAAGGATTCCCCGTCCTCTTGTGAATATGTATTAATTTCAGTCATTAGTTTAGCCGTTTTAGCAGGAGGGAAATACTTATATAGAAACTTTTGGGCTAGTTCATCCAAGGTGTTTACCGAGCCAACTGGGAGGGTATTAAGCCAAGCCTTAGCTCGGTCTTTTAGTGAAAATGGAAACATCCGAAGGCGGATGGCGTCGTTTGATGCTCCATTGATCCGAAAGGTATCACATATTTCTAAGAAATTAGTAATATGTAGATGAGGATCATCGTCCGCAAGCCCATGGAAGGTTGCGGAGTTTTGAAGCATTTGTATCAAATGCGGTCGAAGTTCGAAGTTGTTGGCTTCGACATTCGGTGCGTTGATAGTGGCGCCGAGATTACCCACGGTGGGTCGTAGGTAATCCATGAGGGTACGTTGGTCCGCCATTAGAAGTGGGTCCCCCGAAACTTTCTCTTGGTTTTTAGCTTTAAGTCTTTTTCTGAGAAAGCGTTCGGGTTCTTCTAGAGGTTCTTTTATGTCTCTACTGGAGCTCATACACTACGTAGAAAGTTCAGATGTGGCGCCTGGGTTCCATGTCCTGCAATAAAAACAGAAAAGAACGTTGGTCAGAAGGTTCACCACGGCCCCGTGCTCAGGTGAGCACGGCCCGTGGTCGGAGATACAGTGATTGTTTTCCGGATCCCTGTTACTGGGGAGTTTGACACGGCCCCGTGTTGCACCGACACGGCCCCGTGCTCAACTCTCTGTAACTCGGAAAATAAAAACTGCTAGTAACAATGCTGGGCACGGCCCGTGTCCGACCAGGCACGGCCCGTGCTGAGCTCTGCAAAAACTAAAAAATTAAGAAAATCCTTAAAAAAAACAGAAAAATTAGAAAAAACGATTAGGCCGTTGATTCCTAACTTTCTTAAAATCCCTGTGTCCCCGGCAACGGCACCAAAAAACTTGATGCGCGTGTGGTGTGATATATATTTAAGTATATTTTAAGCCCTTTATACACGTTAGTCAAGTTTTAAATTTATAAAACACGATATTTTACTAACACCAAACACACATATGGGTAAGTGCACCCATCGTGAGCGTAGTATAGTGTTGGCAAGATACCGAGGTCGTCTAAGGACACAAGAGCTTTTAATACCGGTTTATCCTCAACGTCTAATCAAATAAAAAGTTTAGAAAAAGGTTTTAAACTAGAAAAATAAAAACTAACTAAAATGCTGAAAAATAAAATAAAAATAAAAACAGATAGACAAGATGAATCACTTGGATCCGACTCGTGTTTAGTGTAACCTTTGATTATTTCCGCACTTTTGCACTTTTTAAAAGATTATCTTAGTTATTGTAATAGGCCCCTCTTTTGAAGGTGACGTTACCCTCAACCCAGTAGTTTGAGTCAGCAAGGATACAATCCTAAAGGGTTGGATTATTGAAAGATAATTAATTAAGTTATTAATGCATAATGTGGTAGGCCCCTCTTTTGAAGGTGACGTTACCCTCGGCTAAGTAGTCTGAGTCAGCAGGGATACAGTCCTAAGTAGCTGGGTTAAGGTTTTAATAGTAGCATGCATATGAGGGGATCAAAGACTTTGGACCCCTTCCATCCAATACTTGTGGGTATTGAAGGAGGTCCTACTAAATTTGACCCAGGTCCTTGCAGGATCTATACACTGAACAAGGCAAGACTCTTACTAAACCGTTCCCTTAACCCCCGACCAGGTAGCCAACATATCTCCATATAGACCATGGAGATATGAATGGTGAAAATCTTTTATTTTATATAGACAGTAAAATAATGCCAAGACACCACGGACAAACGATAAGGAAGAATCACCTTCAACATAAGAAACTAGTTATTAAAGTCATTAATACATAACCAAATAAAAAGTGCGAAAAGATTAAAAATAAAAAGTATTACACTAGACACTTGTCTTCAGCAAGTGATGTAAGAGACTTAGGCAAACATGGCCTTTGATTGTCAAGAACTCTTACGATCAATCTTGGATCTCGAGACGACTCACACACTCTATGATGGATGATGGACGATGGTGGTGGATGATGGTGTTATGGTGGTGGTGGAGTGTGGGTGAGGTGTGAGAGAGGTGGTGTGCCAAGGGATGGTTTGCAAATCAGCCAAGCACCCCTATTTATAGCCGGAATAGACGCTCGGGCACGGCCCCGTGTCCATTGGGCATGGCCCCGTGTCCACCTTCCTTCTATTTCTTCATTAATTGCTGCTTGTCTGCATTAGTTGACCACGCCCCCTTGTCCGCTGGGCACGACCCCGTGTGTAGAAACGTATCGGTACTATCAAGATTTCCCCAGATTCTGCGAATCTTAGAGTTGATCACGGCCCCGTGTCCGGTGGGCACGCCCCAGTGGTGGGTGATAGAAGCTTCTACAGCTTTGTCTTTTCTGCAGACACTTGGGCACGCCCCCGTCTTCACTGAGCACGGGGCGTGTTCAGCCTTCTGTTCTCTTGTTTTTGCTTGGGAAGATGCTGTCGGGGGGTCGGGCATGCCACGTTTGATCCCTTTCTTGTATTTATGTTAGATTTAGCTGCCTTTTTGCCTCTTTTGTTCATTTGAGCTCATTTAATCCTGAAAATACAAAAGGAAGACAAAAACATTCTTTTTCCAACATTAGTACTAAAAAAGGGTTAGTTTTATGCCACATTTGATGTAATTTATATGTTGCATTTTGCGCACATCAGATGGCAATCTGATCGGATGGTCATTCGATCGGATGTCAATCCGTTCGGATGGTCATCCGATCGGATGCCCATTCGGTTGGATTGACATTCGTTTGGGATGGATGTGTTGGTGCATGATGGCTTTGAAGTTTTTCGTTGGAGCCATTTTGAAAAAAGAAGTATCTCTACCATTCAGGTTGTCGATCGAATGGTCGTTCGATCGGATAGTGATCCGATTGCCAGGACACTTAGTGAGAACAAGTTAATAGCAGGATGGTCACTCGAGCGGATAGCAATCCTATCGGATGGCAATCCGATGGGATGGCAATCCGATCGGATGGCAATCCGTTGGAAACTGATGATCTTTGAAATTCTGAAATGTTTAAATATCGAAGTTCTAAATGTCAAACGATGAGATGGCTATCCGATTGGACGACAATCTGTTCGATGTTCAGAGCTTTGTAAGTTTGAAAAAAAGTTTAAGTGTGGAACCAAGTGCAACTCGATCGGATAGCAGTTCGATCGGATGGCAATCTGATTGGACGACAATCCATCCCAACGATCTGATCGTCTTGAACTTGATTATTTTGAAAAGTTTGCGGTTTGATTAAGACGGTATGACAACGTATTAAACAATAGAACTCCACCAAGGCCAATTCTTCAGACTGAACGGGAATCACCCCGTCCGATCAGTTAACTGTCCTTGACGGTTGTTCGTGTTCAACCCGTTAACCGGTCATTTCGTTAATAGAAATCAGTTCTCAACCCGACACTTCACTTGAGGGTGAGTAGAAGGCCTGAACGAGCTCCGATTCTATCGGTTTTGAGTAAAAAGTTAAGAAAGTTTGAAGAAAGTTTGAAATACTTAGATTCGGCTTAGATCTAGGTGAGATTAGTGTTTACACACCGTGGAATCCATTAGATCTGCACAGTTCTTGACGAGATGAGGTCACACTTCATTGTTCCTAAGAACTCCATGATGACATCACCTTAGAACGGCCCAAATCAGAGGATTATACGGTGAAAAGATGAGATTTGATAGTGGAAAAGGTGAAGGAGTGCGTGTAGATCATAGAAGTACAATATTTGAGGTAGAAACTTACAAGAATCGCGAGGAATTGAGAGAAATAGAGCCAAAAGTGCGTTGGTCGAACGAGAGCTGTCACATCACTATTCAAGTGATGTGACAAGTGCTATTTATAGGTGAAGAGGAGAGAAGGTGATCCAGTGCCATGGATCGGATGGCAATCGGATCGAATGGCCATCCGATCGGATGATCATTCGATCAGTGGTCTCCGGCGAATGGCGTTTTGATGTTTCGTTTTGTTCGTTAAGCGTTGCGATAGTTTGGTGACACATTTTCATACACGTATATATTTATTATAACTAATCACATAGGGTCGTATATAATTATTCACATTTCCAAATCTGCGTTGCGATAATCGAGTTGCGCGAAACTTCGGGTACGTGTTTCGAATATGCTTTGCGTTGTGACACACCACGGCCATCGAGGAGGGTAGAATAGGTCCTCACTCAACGTCATCTTGAGTGTTAGTATGTGCGAAGTGATGTGTTATAGCGATAAAGTATGCATAGTATGTGAAAATACTACGATTTAGCGTGTAAGCGATATAGTTACATTATGATCTGAATCTCTAGTGCTAGGCGTAACGAGTAGTAACAACGCACCAACGTGCGGGTTGTTACAGTCTCCCCTGCTTTAGGAAATTTCGTCCCGAAATTAATCCACAAGAAGGGTTGTGAGGATTGGTACGAGTGAGAGTAGCGATAAAAGCGTCAAAATAAGTGAGCGATCTAATGAAATTCGACGAGCAAGGGCGTTGCGAAGACTGGGCGATGGTGGCGTGTAAGATGATTCGTATAACAAGAGATGGCAACACACGAAAGGCGATCCAAAAAGTGTGAATTCTCGAAAAGTTGATAAATTCGAAAAGGTTTGGAGAAATTTTGTTTATGAATATCTTCCCACGGTGCGGCGTTAAACTTTATCGATGTTCACACCAGCGCTATGAGAAGAGTTTTGTTAGGTTACTAAAAGATTTTAGGGTGATTAAAACTCGTTTTACGAAATTTTTTTCGTCACGCGACATTAACTTGAGTCGATTGTCACACCAACGTTATAAGAAAATCTCGTTTTGTACAAAGGTTCTGATTAAATTTTGGAAAAAGTCTTGTAAGAAAAGCTTTGGTTACACAAAGGTTTTTATTAATACCAACATTTAAATTTTTAAAGTCGGCCCCGTATGGCACCTTTACATGAAAGTTCGACAATATGGCTAGAACACTTATATATAGGAAGTACCAGTGGCGTATCCACCATGTTTTAGCCATATGGCCTCCGTCTCTTGAGGCAGTGTCATGCATGTCGACACAGTACTGATAGATTTCGATTACCTCGGTCCGAGCGAGGAATGGTCGGACCAAGTTTTAAGAGTAGGATTTAGCAGACTGAGCGATGAAGTCGTTTACGATCTCGGTCTAGTGACACGAGCGAGTGCGATTAGCGACGAGTGATAAGCGTATAGCGATGAGCGATAAACAACACCACAAATCAAATCATTAAGCCCCACATGGCATCTTTCCACAAAAGTCTGCTGATATGGCTAAAACACTTATATATAGGAAGTACCAGCGGCGTATCCACCATGCTTTAACCCTATCAGTTTCATCCGTGAAACGAGGTCATGCGTGCCAATATAACACATATAACAATGAGCGTCAGGCAATAAGCGGTAAGAGTATCGAAGCGATGAGATAGATGCGAGAGCGTCAAAAGCGAAAAGCAATGAGTGATGAGCGATACACGTCAAGCGATCCATGATAAGCAATTGAGTGATAAGCGATAGGAGCACGACAAAACGTTTAAGCGTTAAGCATAAAACGATAGCGAGTGCGAGATAGATTCTAGCGATAATGCGATTGTGAGCGTGTTGACTTACGAAAAGTCTAGCGGTGACACGCTTGAGTTGCGATGAGATTATTACGCCTTGCGGGGTAGTTTAGTGTGTCGAAAATAGTTCCAATAGTATACTTGGTCTAATAACGTTCAACGTTGCATGGCACTTTCTTTACAGAAAATTGGTTGGCATGGCGAAGCACTTATATATAGGAAGTACCAGCGGCGTATCCACCATGCTTCAGCCACACGCCTCTGTCCTATGAATAGATGTCACACTGTGTCGACATGGTCAAGACGCTTATATATAGGAAGTACCAGCGGCGTATCCACCATGCTTGACCATGCTTTTAACGTTACGGCATCATTGAAATTCATTACGATCTCCGTGCACAGATCACAGTAATCCCATGTGCACCCGTGATTAATTTGATCCCTGCACGTTTATCGTACCTTATTTCAAGAATGCATAGTAGGGGTAAAACATATCATATAGTATATAGTGCTAGTATATAGTCCGTGTGCGAGCGTACGAGGGAGCGAGAGAGATAGAGTCAACGTTGCATTGAGTAATAGAACAAGTTTAACACATGAAAGAAATTAACGTCGAAAATCATGTTATTACAACATCGTTAGGAGCATAGTCGATGTTTGCGATTGTTGCTGAAATTTCCTCAAGGTTGTGGCCCCGTGCGGGAGTGCTGAGTAAAATGACCATACCAGTTGCAATTTGCGCAATAGAGACAGTTAGCTTCTGGCGGGTGATGATACGTACACGTGAGATACAGGGGATAGGTTCCGTTGTAGGCGCGCTTCGAGTGATCTGGAACTACTTGGAGAGGTTCTGGTTGCGACAGTTCGGTTGTTAAAGAGTTTGGGCTTGAGGTCTTTCGTTTGCGGCTGAGCTGGACTTCTTGAGGCGGTGCGGTGTCGTCAGAGGATTCGTCGGAGGATTCGTTGGAAGAATCGTTGGAGGAATCGTTAGAAGAATCGTCAGAAGAGTCGATGACGATTGCTTGATGAGCCTGTTTGACAGGATTCTTGGAGAAAGATCCTTCCATGACTCGTTTGTCGTTGATTTCTGTGGTCAAGTGGTAGGTTTCTTCGATGGTAGCAGGTCTTGCAGCTTCAACAAAATTGCCCACACATTCAGGCAAGCCACGAATGTACTACGTGGTGGCTTTTTCAAAAGTGTTGACTTGACTTGGGCAGATTATGCTAAGCTGTTTGAACCTTGCGGTGTAGCCAGTATTGTCAACTTCGACTTGCTTGATTTCCCAAAATTCGTCTTCTAGTTTCTGGACTTCGTGGGAAGGGCAGTACTCTTTCTTCATGAGCTCTTTCAGCTCATCCCAAGAGAGAGCGTAGGCTGCGGAGATCTCACGTTTGTTACGTTCGGCTGTCCACCAGTCGAGTGCTTGCGATTGAAAAACTCCGGTAGCGCATGTGGTACGTAAGTGCTCGGGGCACCCACTCTGACGAAGGGTCACCTCGATGGCATCAAACCACTGCAACAAATGAGGTACACCTCATTCACCTATGAAAACCATCGGGTCACAGGCTTTGAAGTGCTTGTAGAGGAAAGCAGATTGCGGCACTTCCGTCTTAGAGTCTTCCGAGGTTCGAGAGTTGCCGAGAGAGTGCACTTGAGCGACAATTTGAGGATTGACTTTGGCCACCTCCTTGGCCACAAGCGAGGCAATCCTCTTTTCGGCGCTTCGTTTGGCTCTTCTCCTAGCTATTTGTCTCGAGGTAGAGTCGTTAGAAGACATCTAGACAGAGAAAGATTTGGAGTGAGATTCGATCATAATGATTTTTGAGTATGCGATGCGATTGAGCGCGTTTAAAACTTGTTGTAGGTAGTATAGTATTACGTAATCACATAGGAGCCACACAGGAGACACGAGATTCCTAAGCTCTCACACATATGATTTGTTTTGTATATATAAATAGTTGTAGTTTATTCTTATACACATACATGTCGGTGTAGAATGCGCGAGGATGCGTTGAAAGGAGAAAGCGAGGGCGAGAAATTAGTCATTAGTTTTGTTGCGAGCATTCGGTTTTTGTTTTAGATTGCGATGGTTGTGCGAGTTGTGCGTTTATAAAGCAGGGAGCGAAAATCGATAAATCGAGAAATCGGTAAAGCATAAAGTTTTAAACTGTAAACACATAAGCGTAAATAGGTTCAGTAAAGCGTAAAAAAAAATAAAAAAATTCAGGGTGCCTCGAGTGTTTAGGCTTCGACTACCCAAGGTGGCCCAACTATACCCAACAAGTTCATGCACGCACGTTACCCTAGAAGACTATGCCTCCACTGGGATGCAGTTCATGGCATTCGTCTTCCTAGTTATCGCGTGGCTCGAGTTATCGTTATAGTCGACTCCTTGGTGGGAGCTTTTGAAAACCATTTTATAGGGTGGAACGGGTTATTAAGGTACGAGTTTCACCCCTGACTTAACAACTTCACTCTTAGCTGTGGTTGTGCTCGTCGATCAATTTCGAGAGTTCCACTAGATTTCGAAATGGAGATTTTCGTTGAGATATGGATGTCACTCCTAGCTCAACGAAAGGTTCTCGTGCTAAAATAATGCGCTGAGTAAGCGATCTTATCGAGAGTTCCTGGTTTTCACACCTAATCTCGACTTGACCACTCGGTTGTGTTATGCGAGTATTTTCAAAAACGTGTGTATTGTGTTAGCCTTAGGAAAGGCAAATAGTATTAAGCCTTAGGAAAGGCTTTCCTCGTGCGAAGCTGTAGTATGCGGTGTTCGCACAGAGGTGCAGTTTTAGCGAGTTTGAATGAGAGTATGACATCACTCTGGCTCGTACAAGAAACCCAACTGGTTTCGCACGAAACACCGGCCCGCTGTCAAAGGTAGGTACTTAGACTATAGACTAGGTAAATCCTAAGAAAACAACCCGGACTAGGTTGTGTCTTTCCTAATTCCCTATAGTTATGGCTCTGATACCAATCTGTCACACCCCAACCGATGGCGGAATCATCGGGGCGCGACACTAGGCGAATCAGATTGCTAAAGAGAATCCATAACAACTAAATTGCGACAATATTTAATGTGTTCATTATCCCATACTAATAAACAGATACAATCACATAAGCTGTCACGAATTTCATGTTCCCTCAAACAATACAAATCTGACGACCTAGATTTCAGGTGTGTTTCTAGATTTCCTAGCTCGATTTGATGTAGACTGCGACTAAACCTGCAACATAGGTTAAAACAACGTCAATACAAAAGTATTGGCTAGTATACAAGTTTTGATAGAGAAGCATATTAGATAAAAGTGCTGCGAATTACCACATACATAAACGGGATATATAACATATACACAAGACAGTTACTACCAGCTAAGTCACTCGAGCTGCGATTGCGATTGCTATTCATACTAACTAGACCCCGTCGGGTACTATAGTACTATACTAGTGAAGGCGGGACGTCACGAGTAAAAGTCCTAGCACATATGTAACTAGCATCACGTGTTATTATGTAATTCAGTCATTTGTAAGTGATAAATAGTTTAAGCATTTGATTAGTTTGATTTGATAGATGCGTATGTTACAACAAAAAATGCGATAAAAAGGGTTCGAGTATACTCACAGTTCGTGTTCACCAAGTAAACACAATCTCGGATTGAAGGGAGAGCGTATGAGACTAGCCTGATCACAGAAGGATAGCATAAGCCATGGATGGCACGTTAAACGGTGCGAAAAGAACCAAGTGACGAATGGTAATCCGATTGGATGGCAATTCGGTCGGATTGACATTCGTTTTGGATGCATGTGTTTGTGCATGATGGCTTTGAAGTTTTCATTGTAGCATTTTGAAAACAGAGAAGTATCTCTACCCTTCAGGTCGTCGATCGAACGGTCGTTCGATCGGATAGCGATCCGATTGGAAGGACACTTAGTGAGAACAAGTTCACAGCAGGATGGTCACTCGATCAGATAGCAATCCGATCGGATGGCAATCCGTTGGAAACTTATGATCTTTGAAATTATGAAATGTTTAAGTATCGAAGTTCCAAATGTCAAACGATCGGATGGTCGTTCGATAGGATGGCTATCGATCAGATGGAAGTCCGATTGGCAGGACACTTAGTGAGAACAATCCGTTCGACGTTCAGAGCTTTGTAAGTTTGAAGAAAAGTTTAAGTGTGGAACCAAGTGCAACTCGATCAGATGGCAGTCCGATCGGATGGAAGTCTGATCGGATGGCAGTCTGATCGGACGGCAATACGTCCCAACGATATGATCGTTTTGAACTTGATTATTTTGAAAAGTTTTCGGTTTGATCGAGACGGTATGACAACGTATTAAACAATGGAACTCCACCAAGGCCAATTCTTCAGACTGAACGGGAATCACCCCATCCAATCAGTTAACTGTCCTTGACGGTTGTTCGTGTTCAACCCGTTAACCGGTCCTTTCTTCAATAGAAATCAGTTCTCAACCCGACACTTCACTAGAGGGTGAGTAGAAGGTCTGAACGAGCTCCGATTCTATCGGTTTTGAGTAAAAAGTTAAGAAAGTTTGAAGAAAGTTTGAAATACTTAGATTCGGCTTAGATCTAGGTGGGATTAGTGTTTACACACCGTGGAATCCATTAGATCTGCACTGTTCTTGACGAGATGAGGTCACACTTCATTGTTCCTAAGAACTCCATGATGACATCACCTTAGAACGGCCCAAATCAGAGGATTTTACGGTGAAAAGATGAGATTTGATGGTGGAAAAGGTGAAGGAGTGCGTGTAGATCATAGAAGTACAAGATTTGAGGTAGAAACTTACAAGAATCGCGAAGAATCGAGAGGAATAGAACCAAAAGTACGCTGGTCGAACGAGAGATGTCACATCACTGTTCAAGTGATGTGACAACTGCTATTTATACGTGAAGAAGAGAGAAGGTGATGGAGTGCCATGGATCAGATGGCAATCCGATCGGATGGCCATTCGATCGGATGGCCATCCGATCGAATGGTCATTCGATCGGTGGTCTCCGGCGAATTGCGTTTCGATGTTTCGTTTTGTTCGTTAAGCGTTGCAATAGTTTGGTGACACATTTTCATACACGTATATATTTATTATAACTAATCACATAGGGTCGTATATAATTGTTCACATTTCCAAATCTGAGTTGCGATAATCGAGTTGCGCGAAACTTCGGGTGCGTGTTTCGAATATGCGTTGGGTTGCGACACACCACGACCATAGAGGAGGGTAGAATAGGTCCTCACTCAACGTCAACGTGAGTGTTAGTATGTGCGATGTGATGTGTTATAGCGATAAAGAATGCGTAGTATGCGAAAATACTGTGAATTAGCGTGTAAGCGATATAGTTACATTACGATCCGAATCACTGGTGCTAGGCGTAACGAGTGTAACGAGTAGTAACAACGCACGAATGTGCGGGTTGTTACAATAATTATAGTCGAAAACTATATGAAAATCGTATAAATGGACTAAGGGTCTTGCAGAAATGTAAAAAACGGATCAGACCGCGCCAAGTAATCTGCTATACGTAAGAACAGTCGATGACTCATTCGGAACCGACGTCTAAACATCGCGGCCGTATACAAAGGTTCATCGGCAAAATAAGCGG
The DNA here is from genome assembly GCA_030545235.1 of Helianthus tuberosus. Lineage (NCBI taxonomy): Eukaryota > Viridiplantae > Streptophyta > Magnoliopsida > Asterales > Asteraceae > Helianthus > Helianthus tuberosus. Next base: position 216,247,215 of record CM060411.1, on the reverse strand, counting down.
CCACTAATCTATCATGGGTACCTAAATTATTAACACCAAAAAATAAATTAAATACATTATTAACTCTGAAAAATAAATATAACTAAATTTTTAACATCGGAAAAAATATAACTCAATTATTGACAACTAAAAAAATATAACCTTCTTGGTCTTAATACTGTCCTAGGCCTTCGCCGACCCTAGACCGCTCCCCATACCGTTCATTCTTAAAACTTGTACCGTTGAAAATATGGATGATGATTAATCTCTCTCTTATAATAAATCAAATGGTATTTGGCTAAGATGTCAACACCACAAGCCACCCTCTTTCTATCTCTCCTACATGGCAATCCCACATTCAATCTTGTCCAAGTGTCATCTCCTCCTTTTTTCGGTTTTTTTTTTAAACATTAATGATATTTGACTTTAGCAATTGTTTAAAAAAAATTACGTTAAAACCCTCTTTCTATCTCTCTCTTCCTGTAGGTATGTTGAATTAGGGCTGGCAATTTTACACGAATACACCACGATCCTACATGAAGTTAACAGGTATCGTGTATGGGCTTAACAAGTATCGTGTACCAGACAGGTAGACACTCGATTACCTGTTAATTTTCGTGTATAAACAGGTAAAATACCTGTTTACCTGTTAATACCCGTTAGTACACGATAAGAAATTAAATTAAATAAAACTCATCAGCCATGTGCGTGTGGGTTCCTTAATTCATTTCTATTTTCATTCCTCATTCAATTCAAAAAAAAAATAAAACCCTAAACTCCCTTTGTAACTCTCAGATATCATGTCATGTTCGTGTTTTTGTTCGTGTTAACAGGTATTAACAGGTAATTTTCGTGTATAACAGTCGAACAGTCGTGTTAACAGGTATTAACAGGTAATTTTCGTGTATATCGTGTCGTGTTCGTGTTTGAAAAAAAGGACACAATAAGTTATCGTGTCGTGTTCGTGTATGAGATTTCGTGTATCGTGTCTTATCGTGTCGTGTCTTATCGTGTACGGGTATACACGATATGCCAGCTCTAGTTGAACACACTCAATTAAACATGAAAGAGGTAATCTCTTCCTGCAGACCACAAACAAAAAGTTAAACATTAAAGAGGTATAATCAGATTTCAAAATTCAAATCGATTTCAAACACCCGCCTCTAAATTCCCCCTTCATTCTCAAATGACAAAAACCCTAATCAGATTTCAAAATACACATCTCTTTCTATCATGGTTCTCTTTCATCGCCCTATCTTTCCCTGCTCCAGTCTCAAATCGCTACATATGCTGCTCAACCGCCGTCGTTTTACGCGCGAATCTGAGCGTCGGAAAGTTCGGTACGCCGGAGCAGGTTTTCAAAGAGATCCGCGAAACATTCTATCAATACCGCGGGAAACGAGCCGAGCCGCGCCGGGTTTTAGAAGAAATAGAGACCACAACTGAGCAAACGACGTCGTCTGGGACCAATAATTATGCTGAAGTTGTTTGTTGATGAAGAAGATGATGTGAAGAAAGACCCAAATGTGCCGTACAGTATTGGGCCCAAGATCTCAGATTGGGATGAACAGAGAGGTGAATGGTTGAAACAAAACCCTAATTTTAATAATTATGTTAATGGGAATAAGCCTAGGGTTTTGTTGATTACTGGGTCTTCACCAAAGCCTTGTGAGTATCCTGTTGGTGATCATTATTTGTTGAAGAGTATAAAGATTAAGATTGATTATTGTAGGATACATGGGATTGAGATATTTTATAATATGGCTTTGCTTGATGCTGAAATGGCTGGTTTTTGGGCGAAATTGCCTTTGATTAGGAAGCTGTTGTTGAGTCGTCCTGAGGTTGAGTTTTTGTTATCTGATTCTTTCTCCAAGACATTTGGTTCCTAATCGTTCCAATACAAGGTAAGATTATCCAGACTTCATCTTATTCATTCTGTTCTTAGATTGAATCTATGGTTTTTGCGTTTTTCTTTAAGATTACTCATATAAATTGTCTTTTATTGTGATATTCTTATGCTTTGAATTTTTTTTTATTCTTGGTTGTTGAACAAAATGTTGGGGTTCTGTATTCTTTTATTTGATATTTTGTTTTATTAACATTACATATTAGTCTGTATTTAATATTTATTTAATGAATGCAAATTCCATGTTGCCATGTCTTTTAGCTGCTTGATTTTGTGGTTGTTGATAAATAGAATTTAGGAATAAAAAAAAACTCCTTTGCAGTATCCGTTGTGAATTAGCTGATAGGAATTAATCATTTTTTTTGGAAATTTAATGCAACCAAAATGAACAATATATTATTTTACTATATAATATATAATACTAATAATAATAAGTGTCTTCATTGTTAATGGGTGGTGTAATGTAATACGTATTCTTTATCTTCTTTATCTCGGGAGTTCTTATTATTATCTAGGTACATGGTTACAATAACTGGCATAGGTGTCCGCTGGCCCAATTCTCAATGGGGATCTTTAGTATAGCATGTCAAACGGGGATTTGACCAAAATGGGCTCGGGTCAAAACCTTTTAAAAAAGGACTGACTTTAGTCTTTGAACTCTACAAATAACTATCAATAGGATAAACATTATAAAATTATTTCATTATTGATTTAGAAGATTCATATTTAATGTTTCTAGGCTGATGTGAATATTCTTGTATCCAAGTTGGGGAGGACAAGAATATACTAAAGCATGAAACTTTGACTTCGATACTACACTCAAGCCACATGATGAGTTTGGTTTCTAAACCCAAATATGATGCCACTTTTATCTATTTAATATAATCATGGTTAGCAGGGGCGGATTTAGATGGAAACACCGGGTTCCCAGGAACCCAGTCTTTTTGGAAAAAAACGTTTTTTTGTAGTGTAAATCTTGTATGATTTGGAAAAAAACATTTTTTTGTAGTGTAAACCTTGTATGATTTGGAAAAAGGAACCCAGTGATTTCTCCGGCTGGATCCGCCACTGATGGTTAGGAGTTTATTTGTTTTCAATGTGTGTTCATTGCAGGCAGTTTCAGGTGAAACAATCTCAACATGGAACATAATTCTTGATTCACCTATGTTCGGACAGAAAAATCTGGACTGTCAAAAAAATATGTGAATTTTCATATAGATTATACTTTGTATGTACTCTTGTGGTGTCTCGCTAATACATTTTTTATGTATTGCTAATACTCTTGTGGAAGTTGGGTACAGGTCCTATCACTAGCCGACTAGGCCCAAGTAATATCTCGAAATGATATGTGACAACCATTCAAGAAAATTTCATTTTTGGTTTACTTGATGCATCCATGGTTAAAATTTAAGGAAGTCGTTCGTGTGTCCAATGCGTATCATACTCAGGTCAGACCATTTTAATCATTGGAATTATGATCATTTTAAGCTAGACCTATTGAATTGCTTTTGGTCATGTAATTGTTTCAGTGGGGCCTACTTATGTGGAGCATGTTGGGTGCTAGGATTTGTAACAGGTATTTTGTCAGACCAATATTTATAGCGCTATACTTTATTTGAGGTGTTATGATTTGTAATGAGAATTTTACTGCAGCCTGAAATTAGTTGGAAGACGTTGTGCCATTCCACCTCTTTTAAGGCTCCATGTCTTGGTTATGGAGTTCATAGGTAAATGTTTATATTTATAATTTTATTGATATGCTATATATGATCATTATGAATTCGCACCATGAGATTTATTGGGTTATTAATTAATATTTATATATTTTATTTTATTATCATGTACCACTGAATCGCCTACACCCACCTCGACTTAAACATGTCACATTGTCTCTATATAAATTACGGGAGCGTTATGTTGAGACTGATTCACTAATATGCGATGTGGCAATTTTAACCTATTTATTTGTGAATGAATATGTTCAGTGATCCATTTGATTGTTTATCAATAATTCATTTTTTAGTCAATGATTGCTTTTCTATCACTTTTTTTAATAATCTACTAGAAAGTGTTAGTGGCTTAAGTGAAACCTCGAGGGATATTACTTTTGTTTCAAGAAAGTGACATAAGTGAAACTTGAAGGGTTATGTACTTTTGTTTCAGTATCCAAACAGGTACATTTATTTTTACACTTCCCTAATATGATAAAATCATCATCTTGGGTCTTAAAATTTGTTTATTTTGATTTTGATTCGATGGGTCATTCAGTTGGTACGCACGTTGCTTAAAAGAGAATTCGTTCCGGTGGATCACACCCAGATCCAAATAAAGGAGTATCTCATGGCAGAAATGGAATGCTGGTGTGGAAGATATATTTTAGGTCACATGTAGTTTTTGTTCTTGTAGGGGTGGTTCTGTTGTTTCTTTTTGTGTTTTCCTTGTATTATATTGGTGGCTTTTAGGAACTTTCCAAGACCTGTTGGTTTTTTATGTTATGATCTCAATTAACTTTAAAATAAAATTGAACTATAGTATCTAACTAAGTTATTCTATATGCTAACAATTACGAATGTGATCTACAATACCACTTTATGATTGGTTTGTGCGTGTGGTGCTTCCGACCCGTTATCATAAATGAGCACTAAAAAATTCTGTAACCATATACAATATATGGTGCTCAAATCGTGAGTCTTAGTGAGTTTGTTTTCCTAATATATTAGGTTAGAAACTCATTTAGTATTGATTAAATATGAATAAATTCAAAGTATTTTCATTCATTAAACCGCGTGTACACGTGGGTTCTAACCTAGTTCTATAATATAACAATTCTTGAATGGTGTTAGAAACAGTGTAATGGTTGACTATAAAAGCATTATAATTACGGTTATGCCATGTAAAACAATTGTATGCTACTATGCCCAGCTAAGTGGTAGTTCTCGCATTACTATTGGACAATAAAAGCATTATATACGGTGCTGCTATTCTATGCTCAGCTAAGTGGTAGTTTTGCCATTAAAAAATGAAACTTTAATTAAGTTAACACTAGTAAAAGAAATGACCTATGTGTCTCAAGCTTTGCCCTTGAAATGTTTATTTGATTAATTTCTAAATTTTATTTTACTTTATTTGAAAATTTTCAAATATGTATGTTTAATACAAAAATTCCATTTTAAAAAGAATTTATTACTTTTTATACATACATAACTTTTTGTGTAATCAAATCATTGTAAATAAACTACCTTTTTTTGTTTTGTAATGTGCATGATCTTTTAATATCATAATGTAACGACCAAATTCCAATACTGTTTCATGTCGAGCTGAAACCAACCAAATTCCCGTTGCGAAGTGCGGAGAGATACCACTAGTTTGAACTAAAATTGAAAAAAAAAATCAAGTCGGTGAATTGAGTTTGTCAAAATATAAAAATGGACTAATCGATAAATTCATGTAAGGGTTTATTTGGGGCAAATTGGTTATTTTGTGACAAAATTAGTTTACCATAAAAAATTTATTTGGAAATAGAATTCATGAAAACCAGTTATCATGAATTCTACTTAACTTATTGACTAAATTACTTTTCAAGTATAATTGTTTTACTGGTTTTAGTCACTTGAACCTAAAGTCAAAAAGTTTAACGCTCTGAGCCTCTAAGTGTTCATTTTATAACGTTTTAATTCCAATTTTTAACACTTGTATTTTTTATTTTGGACTCAAATGATTAAAATCACTAAAATATAGAGACTGAAAACGTTATAAAATGAACAGTTAGGAACTCTTAGCGTTAAACTTTTTAATTTTAAAGTTAAATTGTTAAACCCATTAAAACACACTGAGTCAAAAAGTAATTTATTCAAATTATTATTAATATTTTTTTTGAAAAGAAAACTTCATTAAAACGAACCGAACCCGAAGACCGAGACGGCAAAAAAACAAACAACACAACTTACATATTAACAAATGTGCTTCTTTTCTGTGTCTTTATATACACGTCTCTACAACACACTAATTTCAAATCACACTCCTTTCAACTTCTTTTTTATTCCGGCGAACAGACCTCCCTCTCCCGATCAATCACCACCCACTTGAACCGACCACCATCTGCTACTCCGTAGCACCACCGTCATATCTCCCTAATTCTATACTTTATTTACTTAAAACTCCCTTTCAAGAAGGAGCCAGATCCCCCCTCGTAGCCTATTGGACCCATCAACACAACAGCCCTCACCAATTTCAACTACATCGCCATCTCTCTTTCTGATCTTCCGGATTCGACAATTTCAACCCCAACTTCGGTCTCTACTTCTTCAACCTCACCCCTACACGCCGTTGCTCCATTTCCGGTGGTAGATCCGACGGCGATTACATCTCAGATCTTACCTTGTCATTCATTTGAAACCCATTGATTTTGCACTCCATTTTCCTTGACAAACATAAACATGACAACAACAATCGCCAAGTTTGCTCACTTACAAATCCCACTTGAAGACGTACTAAACGCCACCAACAACTTTCATCATGATAACATCATCGGACGCGGTGGATTGGGACATGTATACAAAGGACTACTCCAGCGGTCCGGTGAGTTGATCAAGATTTCTGCGCTGAGGTTAGATCGTAAGCACGGTGGAGGAATCGTAGAGTTCTGGACGGAAGTTTCAATGCTTTCTGATCTCAAGCATCCAAATATAGTCTCTATTGTTGGATTTTGTGATGAGAAGCATGAGAAGATCATCGTAACCATGAATGAGGGCAAATATGGAAGTCTCAGTCAGCATCTAAGCAACCCCAACCTCACATGGACGCAAAGATTGAAGATATCTGTAGGCGTGGCTCGTGCGTTGAGTTACCTCCATTATGACCAGAGACGTGGATATGGTGTTATACATCTTAACGTCAACAGCTCCACAATTTTATTAGACGAGAACTGGGAACCCAAGTTATCCGGTTTTAAAGTTTCAATCAAACAATCGCTTAACCGAATGGACCAGGTCGTCCTTTCTGACCCTATTGGCACAATAGGGTATTTGGACCCAGAATTTGAAAAGACCAAAGGTGTGACCCAGAAGTCTGACAACTATTCATTCGGTGTGGTTTTATTTGAAATATTGTGTGGGAGGAGAGCATATATTAAGAACGGCCCTAATCGCTTTCTAGCTCGAGTGGCCAAATATCATTATCAAAATGAAACGCTGAAGGATATAATCTCCCCTGATCTTCAAAATTACAGAATGTCCCAGCAATCACTCGATAAGTACTCAAAATTAGCATATCTTTGCTTAAAGGAGAAGCGAGCACACCGTCCAGATACCGATAATATTGTGGATGAACTTGTGAAAGCATTGGAATTTCAGCAGCGTCATGAAAATCTTGTAAGACCCCTTTTTATATATTATTATTGTTTTTCTGCCCGACCTTTAGCATTTTGCCATTGAGATTTCCATTTGTTTGCCTGGCCTTCAGCATTTTGCCATTGAGATTTCCATTTGTTTTTTGGACTTCATTTAAATTTGCGAATTTGTCTTTTATTGATTTACTAGGTTAGAACCTCGTCTGATACACGAATTCAATAAATGTAACTTTATATACTAAATAAAAACAATATTTTTAAAAAAACCTCATTTATTACACGTGTTGAGTAAATATAATTGTATATATTAAATAATAAAAAAAAAGTTATATCTTTAAGAACCCCGTGTATTGTGCGGGTTTAATAAATGTAATTTTATATACCAAACAATAAAAAAGTTGTATTTTTTAAAAAAACCCTCAGAACACGGGTGAAAGAAATGTAATTTTGTATACTAAATAATTAAAAAGTTATATTTGAAAAAAACTCTGTGTATTGTACGGTTTGATTAAATCTAATTTCATATAGCAAATAATAAAAAAAGTTATATCTTCAAAAACCTTGTGTATTACATGGGTTTATCTATTGTTAAAAAAATCTTTCTAAATCTCTTTCTGATCTTCCGTATTTTGATTAATAAGCTGTTTAATATAATTTCTCATTGTTAACAATAATAACATTAACAATAAATAATATTCATGTTTATCTACTGTTAAGTGAAACAATGCTTTTTAGTTTAGATATGACTTTATGATATGAAGTTAAGTTTATGCCAATAATTTAGAGTTGATAAAATTTATATTAATTTAATTAATATTTGATAATTTAAATTAAATAATAATTATTTACAATTAAGAATGGTTTAGAATAATGACAAGTGTCCCTCCATTGGTTTCTTTTACTATACTAGCGGTAAGACCCGTGTACAAACACGGGTGGCTTTTAGAAAACTATGCATAACACATTTTGATAGAAAGTATAGATAGGTATATAGATATTGTATCAAAACGTGTTATCTATTATAGCTAAAAAACAACTATAAACATAGATTATCGGTTAATTTTTTTAGTTACATACAATTATTTCCATTCTCCTATCCAAAAAAGCGAGTAACCACCCATTGACAATGTAAACTGTTTACCCCAAAAGACAATGTAAACTGTTTATAAACATAAGTACATATAAAAGATGTCTAACAAAACTTAATAGCATTTGAATACAACTTAAGTTTCAACAAACATTAACTACGAACACACAATCACCTGCCTCAACAACTTTCACGAAAGCTAAATCAAGATTGATCAGGCCTTTGACTTCCAGCAGTTCTTTGAGTTCAACAGATGATAGCTCCATCAACAGACTTTAGACTTCAGCAGATTTTTATGTATAACAGCCTTTATAAATCAACAGACTTTAGAAATCAGCAGATCTTTATTCTCTCATCAACCTTTCCCGGATTTACCCTTTGAATCGGAGCTCAAAATCCAAGGAATCGGTATCATCTTCATCCCTATCAAGATGAAGGTTAAAAAGATCTTGGAGGTCAACTGGATTTAGACCAAGTGCATTCTCCCTTGATATCTTTTCAACACTACCATCAGACTTGATCAAAGTCAATACATGGGTCTGTTTGTCAGACTTCCACTTTAGTATTTTTGGGTCTGATGGGTTTCTTGGGAGAAGTTTTATTTGAGAGGAGTTTGGCGATTGAGGCCTGCTTGCCAACGTTTGAAGTGTTTGAGAAACTTGAGCTTGTAGTTGCAACGAAGCATCATCCAATCCATATCATAACTGATTTCTGACAGCCTCTTTTCTGATTTCAGCTTCTCTATTTTCATCTTCTTCATCAATCACGTGTTGTCTTTTTCTTTGGTTCAAGACAGCGATGGATACATCTGCTGATGAGAACAACTTTTTAAAGGGGAAGGGTCTGCCGACGTCTAACAGTCGTTTCATCTTTGTATACTGGCTTTTTAGGATGGGATGAATCTGTCTTTCTTCGCTCTTCTAGATTATTGTAAGCTTGATCAATATACTTCCTAGACCATTTTCCAATAGCTCTAGTAGTCCCATACTTAGCTGCTACAAGTTCTGCCCTCATTCTCTTGTGCTTCAACGCTTCATCCACTTCAACCTTCTTGTATTGTTTCCACTTGGGAGCAGATTTTTGCATTTGAGGATCTTTATTCATCTTTTCAATTCTATTAACTACCTCTTTAAGAGCTTCAAGGGGCCAGTCTTTGAAATCAGACTCGTAGGCTTTGTAGGGCTTGGTATCCATTATAATATTCAAGAAATCATTCCTTAATGTCTTTTGTAGCTCAGCATTTGGTGACAGATTTGACATTTTCTTACTCAGGTCTCTAGCAAAGTCTTCTAACTTCTTGACTTGACTAAGCCCATGTTGCATGCGACCTGATAAGTTGCGGTCTGCTAGCCCTTTACTCTCTTCATTTGCCTGATATTCTGCTTGCCTGGCCTTTAGCTTCAGATATTCATCAATATTTTTTGGAATTCTAAATCCATGAAGAGATGGGAAGGTTCTTTTGGATGGATCATCCTCTATGTAAAATTGAATCATTTCATTTTGAACTGCAAGCAGTTCCAGAGGGAAATTTACTGCCAATGGAATGTCTCATGGAGTATAACCAGCGGGTGGATGTTTGATTGGGTTGATTTTTGGTGATGGAGGTGGAATGAATGGTTTGGGTGAAGTTTGAATGAATGGAGCAAATGATAATGGAATTGGTGCGGGTATATGTTTTTCTTCCTTCTCTTCTTCATGCACCATGAATTTTCTTTTTCTTGTATAATCAGATTTTGGAGAAGGAGGAGTTTGGGAAGAAGGACGTGCTATGAGTGTAATGGTTGATTGTGATGGGAATTGAAATTGGGCAGAATCAGTGGATTGACTAACAACTGTTGAAACAACTGGTGTGTCAACCGCTGTTGTCTTAACATCTGTTGAAGCATTTGTTGCATCAACTATTGTTTTAGTGGAGGTTGGTAGTGGTGATGGGGATTTTGTGTTCTGCTTTTTGACAGGTGGTTTTTCTGGTGAGAGTTTTGGTTTAGGTGTATCAGAATCTGGCTTCTTAGGTTCAGCAGTGGTTTTAAGTTTGGCAGCAGTGGTTGGTTTTTCTTGTGGTGATATTGGTTTAGGAAATATGACAATAGGAGATTTGTCATGTTTGTGTGATTTTCTTCTATTTGAGGTTCCAATGTTGAGCACTTTGTTTTCTTTCTTCATTTTTTTCAATAACTCCTGCCTCAACAAATCTGTTCTACTTTCTTCTGCTTTGCTTCAATCTCCTTATCTGTCTGTTTTTTAAGGGTATTATCAATTCTCTTTTTCTTACCAGTGTCAGATTTTCCAGAAGTTTGCTTGGCAGGTTTTGGATTTTGTTTTGGCTGATTCCTTTGTGTTGGTTTGCCAAAGTTTTTCATGGAATCCTTCTCCCCCTTTTCGGCATCATCTTCATCGTCTTTTTCAAACACAGGTGTAGGGGTAGTGTCAGTTAACTTTGCAATGGATTCTTTTATGCTCTTGATGTCGGCCTGTGTGTCTTTGTATCTTGCTTCAACCATAACTCTAATTAGCTTCATGTGGGAATTATGTTGAAGCTCAGCCAATTCCCTTTGAGCTGCAAGAATGGGTTGTACTGAGTTCCAAAGCTCTTGGCATTACTGCTGATGAGAAAGTTGACTTTTGAAAGCATCCACCAACTGCTTCAATTGATCTTTCATATAGCAACAGTTGTTTCCAAGTTGGATATCCTTTCCGTCAAATCCTGGTATTTTAATCTATCACCTAACTTAATAGGATCATCTGAATTCCCACCAGAGGTGATTGTATCTGCTTTCGAAAGAGGAGGTATCTCCAAATTTTCATTAGCAGATGCCGCTTGTTCTTGGTTATGGGGACTTCCCTCTGCATCAGTGTTTACCTTAGTGATCTCACTAGTGGTTAACTTGAACTCACCAGTGGATAACTTGGTAGACACAACAGTGGTTGCCTTTAAGGGAGTCTGACTGATGAAACTACTATCCAAATGTAAATCAGTGGATTTAACATTTGTAGTAACTGCTCCACTTGAAATACCATCAAGAATTTCATGAAATTCAGGAGGTGTAGCCTCCTCAACTGTTTCCGGGTTAGCTAATTGAATAGGTTCAGACACAGCTATTGTTGAAGTTAAACTCTCAGTAAAGTCTTCGTGGGAGGGACTGCTATGAGTCTGAATGTCAATAGCTTGAAGCAGTGTTACAAACTTTGGTGGACTAGAAGATGAAGGGATTGTTGTGGAAAGAGACATTGCCCCGGGAGAAGGGCTTTTAAGCATACTCTCATATGAGGGTATGACATCATATTGTGGTGTCCCTGTGAATACAACATGTTCCTTTTGTGAGGAATCATGAGGAGTTTGGTTTAAGGGTTGAGATCTTTCCACATGTTGTGAGAAAGTAGCAACAGTGGTTTCTAGTGACATATGTGTTGTCACAGGGTTAACCTCTGGGATCTCATCTTCCAGAGGACCCGTTTTTGTGGTTTCGGTGGGCTTTTTGGATTTTATTTTGGTCTTTTTGGGCTTTGTTGGTGGGGGTTTCACAGCAGTGGTTGTAGTGCGGTGATCACCAAGAGCAGTGGGCTCAACAACAGAGGTTTGAGGAGCAGTTGTGGACTCATCTAAATTTTCTCATTCCCCTCTGCTTCAGTTTTGGAAACATCTGACTCTTAAGCCATAAAGCGAGTAAAAGTTTCCGATGTTAAACTATTCATTTTAAAAGCTTTACCTTGTTCAAAAGCTTTTTGAGAAACATGTTTTTGCAGGTAGTAGCTTAATAGTCTAGGAAACATAAGAAAAGCAGCAGTTTTCCCCTTTTTTAATGTTTTTCAAATTTGTAACCAAGTCAGCAAACCGTGCTTGGGAGTTGTTAAAATAAGTATTTGTCAAAATTGCATACCCCAATGACTGAATTTTCAAAGGTATTTCATTAAAAGAAGTAGTTTTATTTAAGAGACATGTTAAGAGAGTATAGAACAAGAATTTCATTTGTGGTGGAAAATTTGCTTTAAACATAGTTGCCTTATTCAACTGTCCATCATATCCCTTCTCAATCAACTCTGTTCGAATCTCATTTTTCGGGAAAGATGTCTTACCTGCCAAGTCGTTTACCCCAAATGTTGTTGATATGCAGTGGCATCCGTGTGGCGCGCGACTCCACATCTCAAATGCGCGCATAACATGGGCTTTAGGCCAAATGTGGTGCACTTTGAACTTCGCACACCGCCTTTGTATTTTCGCCCATGAGCGTGTGGTCAGATACATGGCGGGTCCGCTTATGGCGCACATTTGGGTGACGTAGGCGCACGGTGCAAGTTCGTTATGCGTCAGTCATTGGCTACGGCGGAAGCGCAGTATGCGCACGAGGTCCTTATGTGTGGGTCTGCTTATGGGGCACCAAAGGATGGTGTGAGGTATCCCGTTGATATGCGCGCTCCTTGGGGGAATGTCATTGGTCATGGCGGATGGTGCACGAGTGACGCGTCCATTGGCATGAACGCCAACGGCGCAACAGTACTACTCCAGGGGGCGTATGGCGCAACATGTGGTGGGTGTCTCACGTGTGGCGCGTAGACTGCGTAGCACGCGGCTTGCTTGCGGGTAGGTTACACTCAGTCAACCCAGTTTCCGTTAGTTACAGGAAAGCTTTGATTACCACTTAAATTCATTAAAATGATATTAAACCTTGTTTATTATAGAATTAATTGTCTAATTCTTGACGATAATAATTGAGGTTTGATGGCTTCTTTATGTGTGTGGGTATAAGAAGAGAATGATGGTTCATTCTTGATATCACCGAAAAAGATGGAGAAATACACACACATGAAAGAACTTTTGTTCCATAGAAATTTAGAGAAGAGAATTCTCTAAATTGTCATTTTACACAACTCAGTATTTTCCTACAAAATACGGAACACCAAATTATATCCGGTGTAATCTCGGGCATGAGTGTCATCTTCGGCAGTACAACTACTGCTTCGGTTGTTGTATCCTGGAAACAGACCATCTGAGAGGAGGCGCGGAATTTGTTTTAAGGGCCCCGTGTCTAACACGATCCTCAACCAAACCGTCAACGACAGATTGTTCATTCTTGCAGCGGAGGTTTGTACAAGATGGTGCGGTTGAAGTTCTTCCAAAGATGCTGGCTTGAATCAAGATTGGTACAATTTATTGTATTTATATTCGTTTATTTAGTTTTTGTAACCAATATTGTACTAGAAGAATTTCCCACAAATAACGAGAGTCTTGTTATTATTTATTTTATTAATATTTTTAATAAAAAGTGAACCTAATTCCTACAGTATTCCCCAAATTGTTACCTCTTCCGGTACCGGTGCCGGTTCAGACGCCAGTTCGGTAGTTTTATCTTCTGTTTCCAATTCAGTGACCTTCTTCTCCGGTTCTGGAACTTCCTTCCCCGGTTTCGGCACCTCCTTCTCCGGTTCCGGCACCTCTTTCTCCGGTTCAGTCACCTGCTTTTCTGGTTCGGTAACCTTTTTCTCCGGTTCAGTAACTTCTGTTCTCTGGTTTAGTAACCTCATATCATCAAAAATAAAAATAAAATACACCAGCCTCCTATTTTAGTAAAATTTACAAAACCCAAGAACAAATAACTTACAGAAAAATATAAAATTACACTAAAAAAATTAATGGTTACCTTATAACAGTTGAAGTGGATGCTCTACCTGCAAAATTGAGAGAAAGAGGGCAAAATTAGGGTTTGAATATAGTTTGAAAAGAAAACCAAATCAGAGAGCAAGAGAGGGATAGATTCACCTATGTTCAGCCACCTGCTGCCAATCGAATAAACTAATTTCATGCTAATGAAATTGCTGCTGAAGAAGATGATAGTGATGGCTAAAACAACAGGCATACAAGGACAACACCACGGGAGAGTTATGCAATTCTCTCGTCAAGCATTTCCTTCTTGTAATCTTTCTCAGCTGTCTGCTTAAAAGAACATAAATAACCATGATTACTGAAAAGGTCATAAAGAGCGCTTAAAGCAACGCCGATGACATAAATAAAGCCCTCAAAATGGTTGTCATTACAATAGCAATTTCACCATAGACATTCTTAGGCTTACACGTGTGTAATAACCTCATTGAGTGGAGATTAATTAAGAAATAATATACAAAATTTAACATGATGAAGCATTCTCTATCTAGAAAAAGAGTTTGAACCGATTCTCGAATCTAGCAACTATTAGATTGTTAAACTTAATTATTATGTTTGTAATTATTATTATAGGTCGTAAATATTCGAAATGTTATGATAGTGATAGCAGTTGAGAATGGCGCCGGTTAACTGTTATTAACAGTTATTCCCGCCACAAATAACCGTTGTTAAATGTCGGTTATATTAGTGTATAAATAATCGATCATCTGCAACAATGATGATCACCAAGACAATTCCTATTATTATCAATTGTCCACTGTTTCTTATCAATTTGCATACTCTGTTTTTATCATCATATACAAACATGAATATGCAATCTGATTCGAGTGATTATGTGAGACATATGAGTATAATTTCTGCTGCGACGAGCTCGGAATCTCAACAAAGTGGTATCAGAGCCACAGTTAAAAAGGAAGAAGAAATCCATCTGACGTCTTTGATGATGCCATGCAAACTCTGTTCCGATGAAATGAATGAAAGACGAAGGAGGGACAAATTCAATGGACGGTGTTATTACTGTCATGAAACCGGTCACCGAATCAATTCGTGCAAAACAAAAGAAAATGATGGAGCGACACAATTAATCCGGTATGCAATCAACACCGGAATTCAGAATCAGAGGGAAGAGATCAATTTCTCCGAAGAATTAATCGTTACCGGCACAGATGGTGGAACATGGGTGGATATGTGGTTAGTAAGTACAAAATTTAAACATCACTACGCAGGAAACCTGAATGTTTTCAAACGAATCAAGAATTCGTGTGGAGTAGAAACTCGTACAAGGGAAAATGATTTCCTGTTTATCAGGGGTTTAGGGGCGGTAGAAGTTAAGTCTGGGAGTGAATCAATACGGATTCAAAGTGTATTTTATACTCCTGAATTAAACAGGAATGTATTAAGCATGGATCAATTGGTTTTACAAGGTTACACGGTTAAGATAAGTGGTGAAAAATGTCAAATTTATCCTATGTTTAGTTCGCCAGTTTCAAATGTCAAGAATGAAATTACTGGCTTAATGAAAGAAGAAGAGATAGGAGAAAGAGAGAGAAAAACTGTGATTAATAAGAATCACACACATGAAGATTATAAAGCGAGTTATTTGAACAATTATTTTGAGAATCTGAATATGTCGTCAATGGAACTGAATCATGATGTTATGGGAATTCGATCAATGCAATTTCAAGATTTTTCAGACTGTATGTCCATGTTAGACAAATTAGAAGATGTTGAATACGTTTTCAAATTCAAACATGAATTAGAAGTCAAATTCGAAGAAATGATAGAATGGTTTTTAAGACAAAAACTAGGAATCAATTCAAGACCAGTTCCTCCTTACACAGATGATAACATGAAAATCGATTTACTCGATTTGTACATGGCTGTGAAAAGAGATGGTGGCTACAAGAATGTTACTTCAAACAACACTTGGGCGGTGGCGGCAAAGGATATGGGATACGACTATAAAGATGGTGAACTTATGAGAATTGCGTTTGCAATGTATCTTGATGTTCTCGAATATTATTACAAGTTCAAGTCTGTACAAGAGAAAGTTATAGCAAGGGAAGCAACACATGGCAAAGAAGGACCATCCAATGCTAATCGAGACAGAAGTAAAAGTGATAGTGAAGCACCAGTGAATGAAGAATCCATGTCTACACAATATGCTCTGTTTGCAGGTAGAGATTGGCTGGGAATGAAGAAGCTGCATAAAAGACGACGATTTGATTTCAAGCAGGCAGCAAAAGCACAGGAAGAAGACAACCGAAGTGTGCTCAAGAAGTCTTCTAGACCTAATTAAGTTTAGGGGACTGTATTAGATTGTTAAACTTAATTATTATGTTTGTAATTATTATTATTATAGGTCGTAGATATTCGAAATGTTATGATAGTGATAGCGGTTGAGAATGGCGCGGGTTAACTGTTATTAACAGTTATTCCTGCCACAAATAACCGTTGTTAACTGTCGGTTATATTAGTGTATAAATAATCGATCATCTGCAACAATGATGATCACCAAGGCAATTCCTATTATTATCAATTGTCCACTGTTTCTTATCAATTTGCATACTCTGTTTTTATCATCATATACAAACATGAATATGCAATCTGATTCGAGTGATTATGTGAGAGATATGAGTATAATTTATGCTGCGACGAACTCGGAATCTCAACAGCAACTATTAAATATAAAATGATAACGAATACAGTAAAACATGTGAACATCATCTTAATTGTGAATTTAGATAAAATGTATTTTTCTCTATCTAGAAAATGAACTCAAATCGATTCTCGAACACATAGAATGGAAATTAGAATCTACAATTGTGCATGGCTAAATCATATCAAAATTATTCCATTTTAATGATATGCATAAGCATACCACGTATTCATCCTCTTTTTAATTTGTTACTCATATTAACCAAATCCAAAGTGCAAGTTAAAAGGACATAATGTTCGGAAGCAAGCCATGGCTAACAGAGCAATGTTCTGATGAACCGTCTAAGCCTTGTTAAATTGAAAACTAAATTGTAACCTATGTTGCCCAGAATCTTCTTAACGAACAATGAAAATCACAATGAACGAATAAACATAAACTAACCTTTATTTCTGAATGAATAAATGATTGTGAATCTGTACAAGTACAAGTATATTTACAATAGAAATCCTAACCCTATTTATACTAATTGAAGAGGTACGATCCAATAGACATGTTTCTTCACGAACGGTTGCGTCTCTAGAATCTTGTGGCTGTGATTGAAGATGAAGAGTTGTGTCTCCTTGAAAAGTCACGTCCCTGTTTCTTTTTTCCTATTGCCCCCAAACTTGAAGGGGTGCGACCAGAGGGATGTGTCGCATCCTTTGTTTTTGTAGGTTACTAACTTTCAACTTGTCACATCTAGTCCCCGCACTTCTATCACTAATCTAATTCTAATAAAAACTACCTATTAACTAATTACATAAGGAACCCTTATACTTATAGGATGTGAAGGAGATTATGATTTCAATCTAGAAACCAAACAGACACTCAACATAAATATATACAATGATTTAATTAAGTTTTGCATCTGACTGGCTAAAAAACGCTAAAAATAATCCAACCAAAATATAACAATCATCTCCACTCATCTAAAATAAAAAGGACAAATAAAGTCTATCTAACGCATAAGACAAGTCCAGACAAATAGGAAAACCATAATTCAGCTTCAAGAAATGAGAATAATGTTGCTTGAATGTAATGTATGATAGAAGACTGAGGCATAGTCTAATTATCTAGAATTACATAGGTCACCGGAAGCAAAATGTATCATGTCACCGGCGATTGAGGAAAGATACAAAGCTGGTCAAATGTTCCATCAACCATTTGTTAGTCAGTCCACGACCAATCTCTCAAGCCCATTACTCCCTGTTCAACCACTTCAATTGAAGATATAGATTAAAGAATATAATCTAAACCATATTCTGATAAAAACAAATTAAAGGAATTTAGATTTTTCAAAATTAACTAAAAATGTACAGAATTTGAGAAAATAATAAATATAAATAATTAATAAATCAAATTTATATCAACTAGGGTTTAACCCGGCGGCGCGTTGCGCCGCGCTAAACCGAATTGTTTTATATTAATTAGGAAGCACACACGTGTTTTGCATACCGATAACATTCTGATTGGGCATCGACATGAATGAGCATGAATCCGCAAGCGGGTCAGTTTAGGTAACGGGTCAGAACGGGTCGCTTAAAAACATATTCAATATGGTTTGGGTCAAAATGGGGTTTTAATCAAAACAGCCTCGGTCAAAACGGGTTCTAGTGAAAATAATTTCAAGTCAAAACAGGTTCATTTGGAGAAAAAAAATAAATGATTGAAATCATAAAATATCAAAGATTAAAATAACGATGTTTCTGATGATGAGTTCATTCAATGTTTCTCTAGGCTTGTCCAATTTTTCTTTATTAGAATAAATAGGTAGTTCATGAATGGAAAATATTTAACAAACAATATTAAGAACCAAATAAGTTGCACTATAATATAATATGGTTGTAGTATTATTGATTTCATTCATGGATGGAAAACTACAGATGCAAACATAATCTCAACCTATCATTAAATAGAACTAAAACCTAAAACACAACTACTTATCAGCAAACAAACTACATAAACCAGAATTTGTTAACTGACATGAGATTTGGTCGGTAACCAGAATTTATTAGAATTTGTTAACTGACATGAGATTTGCTTATAAACATGTACAGCAACCAGAAAGAAATACGAAATTACTGAAAATAACATGAGAAAGAGAATCATGATATATAAGAAAAGAAATTATGACAGTGCCGTTGTGAGAAGTTCGTACGCCCATCCGATGGCTTCTTTATAATAATCACCAAATGACCAGATACCAAGCATCTCAAAGAAGGTGTGATGATAGGTGTCTTCGCCAACATCACCTAGATCATTACGTTTACGGCCAGCTTGGATGCGTATTGTGTACCATGCCTCGACATCGACCGCCTTCGCCTGGCGCCAGCTTCATCGCCTATCGCCGCCTTAATTACTATCACCCCTAACGGTTTGCGATTTCGCCCTAAATCACCGCCAGTAGAGCCCATCATAGATTGATCATCATCTACAAACATATTTAATCTCAAATTAGTTTTGCATGCTGAATTAAAGCACGAATTCAAGAGCATCAAAATAAAGACACATCACAATAATTTCAACAAAGCTAATCGAATATGCGTATCGGTATCATAATCCACAACATATTGCTTGAGAATCCCATAACACAAACTTTCCGAAATAAAATTCGTAATAAATACATGAAAATTAGGCAGACTTACGGTACTACTTCGAACCTTTTACCTGCCCAAATTTCTAACTTATATCTCACAATCCAGTGACTAAGTTATGTTAATTAATCATCTATAAACAAATCTGATCTCAACTAACATAAAAAAAAACACATCACCAAAATTCCAACAATCACCTAGCAAAAACAAAAATACGTCACCAAGATAGCCCTAATTTTATAACCAAAAGAAAAAGATTGTTAATATCTAATATGATTGTCAAGCAAAAGTTCACCTAAAAGGTTGAAGAAATCAAAAGAATTACAAAAGGTTATTTTTTTTGTTGTCAGTACCTTATTTTTTTGCGTTTAGACTATCTCTAACCCCCGCAAATTCCCCTGCACTCCGGTGAGCCGGTCGATCTAGAAAAGGGCCAGCCGCCAATGCTAATAGGGTTTGAATCCACCATCATCGGAGTTCTTAGACTCCTGTAAACCCATCATCGTTGTTGTTGTTGTGTGGTCCCTTATCATAGACCACCGGAAACCACCACTCACCGTCCATCTGAGCCACAACCACCACCTCTACTTGCCATTTAAACCCACACCGCCGTGGCCGGCAACGCCTTCTTCATCGATCTCAGTTTCTTCACTTGTTTAAACCCCACTCCGCCATGGTCGGCACCGATATCTTCATCGTTCTATCTTTCTTGGTTTCTCTCAAGGCTTCTCTCTATGTGCGTGTTGTGAAAGCCAAATAAATGAGAAATGAAAGTCGTGGCTAAAAGAAAAGAAAAGTAAGGTTGTTGTTCCAAATGAAAAACAAAAGAAGAAAACTGGCGCAAATAGGCGATGTTATTTGATATATATAATAATATCTTACTATACACCATCCATGTGTAACGAATTTGCCATGCTGGAAACAAAGGTGGCCCCTCGCTGGCCCATAGATTAATAAAAGACTGGGTTGATTAAACTCAAAAGTAATTTAATAACATGACAGCACACAACGTTAAATTGTTTTTAAACTACAAAGTGCACATTAACTAACCTTTAACATTGTCTTGAAGTGGTTATTTCGGAATACACATAGCTCATTTTCTTTTAGTCCTCCTTGCAATGAATATAACATGCATGCATCAAAACAACATATATCCTCTAAATTATTATGGGGTAGCCATTTCCTTTAAAGAAACATCCTTTTGTTTCTGAACAAAGTCCTGCATCCTGGCTTGTTAATGAAAATTAACAAATTTAATCACGCCTGATTCAAACACCCTTGATCTTGGCTTGTATTTGGTTATCTTTTTGAGACCAAATTTAGTTTTTACGGCGATCACTTTGTAATTCAAATAAGTTGTTACTGAATTGAATGGGACCTGCAACCTATAATTTTACCCTTCCATAAACAATCGGAGCTGGTACCAAAAACCTAACCATAATTTCATTTTGAATCTGTTTGAAAGTCAAATATCGGGATCAGATCAAATGCATAAGTTAACACGAAGCTCAAACCAAAAACATACTACTTACCAAACCATTATTAATATTCTAACATCAAATAAACTCAAATAACTTTAAATCAATCACTCAAATAAACATGTTATAACTTTAAGTAGAAATAATCAAATTAAACCAATATCCAAACACTCCAAAGTTACATCATTATTAAACCAACATCCAAACTCTCCCAAATCATTATTGATAACTTAACATCAAAGAAAGTCAAAATATATGAGCTCACCAGCTTGAGCTGGAGGTAGCGGCTTAGACGACAGCTTGGCCGGCGGCACAGCGGCTTTACCGGCAGCAGTGGCCGGAGCTTTCTTCGGCGGCGCAGCAGCGATCTTTTCCACAAGCTGTGACACGTCATCGTTGTTGTCATCTCCGAGCAAATCAAAAGGCAAACAAATCCAGGACTTTAGGAAAAATGTACAGAAAGACTAAAAAAACTGTTACAAATTGTTAGATTGAACTTCGAAACCCTCTTATTATTGCCTTTCTTAATTTAAGTTATGATTACATGTTTTGATTTACCCTCTTACTGTCACCTTATTCTCCGGTTCTGGAACAATATTATATTCACTAATCACTATGTGTTTATAAAAAATTAGGTAAAGTTAAAAAGTTTATAGATCATGAAATAACCGTCAGGTACAGGAGCGGCCGGAGATTGCTAACGCCGAGACGCAATGTAGAGTTTCCGGCCACCGTCATCGGAGTGATTTAGGTCGGAGATAGAAGTAGTCGATGTGTTGATGTGAAGTCGGAGATAAGTCCGGCGTTGTCTCAACGGCGGTCAGGGTCCGTGTCTAGAAACCCTAGCGGAGGTGATTTAGGTGTTTGTAGTGGTGGTGGTGTGGCTGCTTCTGCTCAGAGGCGTGAGAGAGAATGGATGTTCAACAGAGAATGGAGAGAGAGATGGAGAAAGAGGAGATAAATGACGCGGTGGGAGAGAGAGCAGAGATTTCGGTTTGAATTTCAAATTTCAAAAGTGGGCAAGATTTAGGCGGTGATCCCACTTTCTCTATTTTAAAATTTTAAATTTCAAATTAAAATGGAATAAAAATGATATTTATAATGTAATAATGGAGTAAGCAAAGCTAAGTTGACATAGCTCATTGGTTGCCAAGTAAGCCTTTCTTGTGTCATGCTCATCTTTCCTTATGTTTACCGTAGATATAGATTTGAAGCTAAATGTAGGTATCAATTTACCTCACTAGATTAGTGTTGTTAAATTTTTAGTTCAGATTAAATTATTTTTACTAATTTCCAATTAAAATAAGTATACATATGTTTACCGTTCATATAAAATTTCATGATAACTTTTAATTTTATTTTCAACGAGTTTTTAGTATTCGTGCGTTGTGGTGGAACTGTTAGACCGAACATGCAAAAAATAGAGCGGGTATCCATACCTGGCCCATTGTCATCCCTAGTTAACTTCTAAAATATCCCATGATGGATCAAATATGTAAAAAAATAAGCTTAGTAACAAAATCCGTAGTTTTCCTTAAACCAAGTGTAAATTGTGTTTTCTTCTCATTCACTTTCATCCCCTGTTTTGCTCTTTGTTTTATGTAGACATACATACCATTTGGTCACCTACATATTCAACTTAAAGAGATAGCATCCGCCACAAACAACTTTTCTGAAGAAAATCTCATTAGGGAAGGTAGATTTGGGAAGGATTACGAGGGACAATTGCTGGGATCTGAACAATGGAATGATATTTATGTGCGGAGGTTAGATACTAAATGCAGGCAAGGAGACAATATTGAGTTCTGGACTGAGATTTCAATGCTCTCTAGTCTCAAGCACAAAAATATTATCTCTTTTGTTGGATTTTGTGGCGAGGGTGACGAAAAGATCATCATTTATGAGCATGCAGTTCACGGAAGTTTAGACCAACATCTTTGTGGTCCAAATCTCACATGGTTCCAAAGATTGAAAATATGTTTAGGTGTTGCACGTGCGTTGAGTGTCATCCATTATAATGTCATACATTGTGACATTAATAGCTCTAAAATATTTTTGGATAAAGATTGGGAACCTAAAATATCTGGTTTTGAACTTTCCACAAAATATCCTCAAAGTTGGAGGCATCGCCTTCTCATCTCTCGCTACTCTGACAACATAAACATGACTCCCAAATACGACGTTTACTGTTTTGGTGTACTGTTGTTTGAAGTCCTGTATGGGATGAAACCAATAAAAACACAACAGCGTGTCAACGTAGAACCGCATGACACCAGTAATCCTAATCTGTGGGAACAAATGGACAGACAGTCCTTGATCCTCGTTACAAAAATAATTGATAACTGCTTAAATGTACATCCTATGCAACGCCCGACTATGGATCAGGTTGTCAAAGAACTTGAGGACGTGTTTGAACTTCAATGGAAACACGAAAATCTGGTAAGATCGACCTTTTAGTTTGTTCTTTCTTTCATTCAACCTAGTCATTATTTTTTGTGTTCGCTAATTTACTGTCCATTGTGGTAAATGTATTAAAGGAACACTCAACAGCTGCAGATGAAGATGAGGGTACATCATCAAACCACGAGAAGGTAAACAATATTGTTTTTTCACCCTAATAAATAAAACTGATTTTCTTTCCGTCTGTCTGATGTTTCTGAAATATAAAATGTTATGCGACAATATGCAAAGTCATTCTGAAAATGCGACTCACCATTTTTACAGTATAATTAATATTTTTAACTGTTACCAATTTTTATTGAAGTTTCTTTTTATATGTTATATATATTGCTAAGACACTCTATTTTATTAAGATAAAATAATTTACCAGAATAAGTATTTGTTATATATAAATTTCTTGTGATTTTAGATAGGCTTGGGTTGAACATATATAGTATGAAGGTTACAATTTTCACTCTAATTCATGATCAGTTATCACCCTTGCCATCATATTCGTACAAGCTGGCGCCTCATCTCTTAACGCATTTTTTTGTAGATGGAATGTATGAAGATTTCATTGAATAAAATAAAAGAAGCTACTAATGGTTTTGATAAAGCACACTTTGTAGCTTCAGGGGGGTTCGGTTCAGTGTATAAAGGAGAACTTGATATTTTAGATACCCAAAGTTTATCATCAATTGAAGGTGAACGGCCAAAGATAACTAAAAAAACTGTAGCAGTGAAATGCATCAATAATTGGCAAGACGAGGTCAGTTTACAAGGGTTTTTAACAGAAATCGAATTGCTTACAAATTGTAAGCATCAAAACATTATCTCTCTTCTTGGCTTTTACATGGGCGCACATGATATAATTCTGGTGTACGAGTATGCTGCTAAAGGAAGTCTGAGTGATTATTTGGGAAGCACTCACAACAATATTAATCTTACTTGGGCAAAAAGAATACAAATTTGCCTCGACATTGCTCAAGGAATCTATTACCTTCACACCGACATGGAGGGCAAACCAAGGATAATACATCGCGATATAAAGAGCGAAAACATTTTATTGGATGAGAATCTAAATGCAAAGGTTGCTGACTTTGGGCTCTCCAAATTCCACTCTACAAATCAACAAGGGAGCACTATCCATACAAAACATCTTGCTGGCACAGATTTTTATATAGATCCAGAGTATCAGACTTCATTTAAGTATAAAAAGGAATCAGACATTTATTCGTTTGGAGTGGTGTTATTTGAGATGCTATCTGGAAGGCTGGCCTATGAACCAATTTGCAAAGAGGAAAATGCCAAGGGGCTTGCACCCATTGCAAGGCAACGCTTCAACGAGGGAACACTAAAGGAATTGATAGATCCTAAAATGACAGAAGAAGATGATGAACACATTGTTATTTTAAATAGAGGACCCAATAAAGAGTCTTTCGAAGCATTTTCAAAAATCGCCTATCAATGTTTGGCAGAAACTCAAGCCAAGCGCCCGACAATAGAAGCGGTCATCAAGGAACTTCAAACTGCTTTGAACCTGCAAGTAAGAACTTTCTAAAAAAATACAATCTTTTTCTTCAGATCCCTTTTAGTAATTAGTAATTACTATGCTTTTTCATTATCATAGAGAAATATAGGGTTTTATGATCTCACTATTCACAATACATAAAGCACAAACTTTTAATTTCATATGGAAATGTCTGTTGAGATGTGGATATCACTCCTAACTCAACGAAGATTCTCGTGCTGAGAGTAAAAATACACGGGGTGAGTGATCTTATCGAGAGTTCTCGGTTTTCACACCTAATCTCGACTCAATCACTCGGTTGGGTTATATGAGCGTTTTCAAAACGTGTGTGTTGTGTTAGCCTTAGGAAAGGCAAAATTATCTTCAACCTTAGGAAATGTTACCTTCGTACTAAGCTGTAGTATGTGGGTTCGTACGAAGGTGTAGTATAATATTGCAAGTTCGAACGAGAGTATGACAGGATACAGGTTCGTAGAAAGCCCCGAGTGGGTTCGTACGATGGGTCTGTTGGTACTTAGACTATAGACTAGGTCTTTTCTACACGACTCGACCTAACTCCCTATAGTTATGGCTCTGATACCAATCTGTCACACCACAACCGATGGCGGAATCATCGGGGCGTGGCACTGAGCGAAACAGATTGTTCAAGAGAATCCATAACAACTATTAGATGAAAATATTTATAAGGTTTAATATCCCATACTATCAAACAAATAATTCAAAACAGTCATTACAGATATTCAGTCTCAAAAACAAATTCCATTCCGACAGCTCAAATTTTATTTGGTGAGTTTCTAGACTTCCTAACTTGTTTGCAGCATAACATCCAATCAACCTGTCACATACGTTAAAATAAAAGTCAATACATAAAGTAAAGGTGAGTACACAAGTTTGCATAGATATTGTATAAAAAGCGTTTACGCATAACCAGGTGACTGCGAGTAGAGTATGCGTGACATATATTCACCGAGGTAAACACGTGAAGTAAAGTAATGTGATCCTTAGCAAGCTGAGTCCAAACTATAGCACTATCATTGCTAAAGGCGGTCTAGTGCAACACTGTGTAAGCATAGTAACAAGCATTCAACAAATCACGTATAGCATGCGGGAGCGGTTAGCGTTTATAAAGTGTTTGCATTGTGTGTTGTGTTTTGATAGAGAACGTATGTAACACCCAAAAGTGCGTTAAACGAAAAATGGGTTCGAGTATACTCAAAGTGTGTTTTTATCAAGTAAACACAATCTGGATTGGATTGGATTGAAGGGAGCGCCAGATCAGCCTGCGTACGGGAAACAGAAGCATAAGTCTTCCAAGTGCTGACACGGTCAGAGTGTCGAGTGGGGTAAAAAGCAAGTTAAGTGTCCAACAGTCTTTCCGAACAAATGGGTCTAGTCCATTCGGACAGATCGGCTCCATCCAGACGGATGGCCCATTCGGGCGGATGGTCTATGGTTGTTTTGTGAATCGTTAAAATTTTTGAAGTTTTGATTAAGAACGTTTTAACAGTCGTGGTAATAAGAGTTAAACAACGGAAATCGTCTGGGTCAGTTCATCCGGACGGATGAACATTGTCCATTCGAACGGATGGGCTGAGCTGAAGTTTTGTAAAAATTTTCTTGAGCAGTCGGTTTTGTTTAACGATGACGGACATGTTGACGGATTCAAAAAACAAAAAACACCAAGCCCAGTCCATTCGGACGGATGGGATTTGCCCATTCGATCGGATGTTCTATTCTTGATGAAGATTCATGTTCGGCCCGTTAGTCGGTCCATCTCTTTTGTGGGAATCAGTTTTCGAGTCGGCTCTTGACCATGGAATGAGTCGAGAGTCTGATGGGGTCCCGACTCCACCTATGTTTTATCAAAATCAAAGAGAAGTTTCATAAATATGTTGAAAATGTGGAAATCCTTTAGATCTTGAGCCATCCTCGATTGAAGGATGCTCCACCACAGTTTGCCTAAGCAAAACGAGTGGAAACCACCTTCGAGAGGTCTAAAATCAGTGATTTCGGGAAATAGTTAAGAGTGTGTGTGATTTTGATGAATAAGATGGTGTAGAAGTGGGATAAAATGAAGATTGAAGAAGATTGAAGGGAAAAGCTTACAAAAAGTCTTGATTCGCGTCTGAAAGCTTGGGAACGGATGAGAAAGTCAAAAGTGTTGAAATGAAGACATAAGTCCCCTATTTATAGGTGAGGGTGGGGGTTAAGGCGGTGTGCGCATGGTTGTGTCCAGATGGCTCCATCCGGAAGGACGAGCTCCATCCGGGCAGACGGCCCATTCGGACGACCAAGTTTGCGCTTGTTAGTTCTCCAACTTTGGTTCGTTTGTTAAGTGTTGCGTTGGGTTTTTTCGAGTTGCGAGAGTTTATGTTTGAGCGTTTTTCCACCACAAATAACATATTAAACAAGTAATCACACAATTAATTATAAATGCATAAATAAATCCGCATTTCGAGTTTGGGTTTAGTTTGCTTACGATAAGCTTTTAGGTAATAAGCGTTATAAATAGCGTTTAAATGCGATAACTGTAATTAAATAAGTGTTGTAATATGAGTTTAAAATTTAGTTTAACCCATAGCGTTAATCGAATCTCGAGAGTACAAGCGTTAGTGAGTAAAACAACAGTAACAAAGGGACAACCAAAGTACGGGTTACAGTTATGAGAAGATTTCAGTTCGAGAGCCATGGTGAAATTAGATCAATATTTTGAGCAAATAATCTTTTCTTGATTAAAAAGCTGTAATTTTTTGTTTTCTTGATTTAGAAACAACATTTTTAATGTTGTAAAGAACCTTTTGAAACATTTTATTTCTTTTATTAAGATAAAGATATGTGCTAGGTAACCTCTATTTGCACTTTCAAATTGCCAACAGAGGTTACCTGTAATCAGTGGTAAACTGGTAAATTTTGCAGATGATCCAAAGCATTATCTGCTTTGGATTTGGTGTTATCTTCCACTGCATCAGCATTTTGGGATTGGTCATTTGTCACAAGAAGTTTTTGTACCATCTCAAACAGTTATTTTTGACCCTCTGCAAGTGTTTTCACACTTGGGTCAACTGTTGGTTGACCATTCCCAATGAGGTGATTGTACCCATGAGGGTGTCTATTGAATCTTGGCTTTTGGGGCATTTGCATAGGTTCTTCATATCTATAAGGTACCATGGTGCATGGTGCCCAAAGCCTTTGTAAGTGTGTGTGGTACAACTGATACTTGACCATCCCTGTGTGCAGGGTATTGGTTAAAGCTTTATAGAACATGTGTGTGGTATAACTAAACTCTTTTAGGAAATGATTGTGGATCCCTGTTGATAGGGCCATCATCCCTTTTGAAACTTTTTCTTCTTTTTAACCTATGGTTGTTGATATCATAGGGTTTTAGAAATAAGCATTGTTGGGTCATGGTTGATTTTTCCACAGATGGTGCGCCCAAATGTGGACTTACAGATATTGTTTCCTCTGTTTATATCATATGCATTCAACTTGAACCAGTCTTTTATCACATGATTTCTTTTCTCACAAAATTCACAAAACAGATTTGTGGTCTTGACTTTCTTATTACCCTTATCTCTCTATTCAGCAACATATGTTTTAACATCTGTTTAAGAGTTTGTAATGGGAGCAATTTTTTATCTTGGGAGGCTTAGGACCATCTGGGTTGGTGAAATCAATTGAATTTTTCAAGAACATCATATTCATCTGACTAAGTCGGTTTAAATTCATATTTTTGTTTTTCAGATTGAATGGAACCTTTTTTTTTTTTTTGGGTAAAGAGATTGAATGGAACCTTGTGGCATTTCAAGAATTATCTTCTTGCAACTGGGTTCAGTGATCTTGATTTCTTCACCAATTGATGTAGTTGGTATAACTCCAACCATTTCCGTGTCAATGGAAGTATTGGCGTGTTGTTCTTGTTCATATTTTTTTAAAACCTGTAGGATCGTGTTTCGGGACCGAAACCGTGATTAGTGTTAGATTAGTTCAAGACGGGAGAGATTAGAGAGATAAAAAACACTTCTTTGTATTAATCGGTAGTAAAACATTAAAAATCGGCCCGATTACTAGGTAACCAAACTAATAACAAAGGAGTATACATCCGGGGAGAGACCAAGTGGTGATCTCTCCCCCAAACCATAAAACTCACAGGGAACTCACACAATGAGCTCACCCTATCTCTAACTCTCTCTCTGGTGCAAATGAAAGACAAGGGGTGGTATTTATACCCACACCCACTTCACTTGCACACACACACGGTCAAACCCATAACCCTCTCGTTTGACCACTTCAAACGAGCGGGTCAATACACATTTGTTTGACCGTTTCACTAACTATTACATAATCAGCATAAAATACAAATCTAATCTATTCGACAAGCATCGGACACAAAATCTGCATCAACAAATTCCCCCTTGTCCATTGGTGTCGAATGCTGAAAATGCAACTGCAATCGATGATCCAGGTAAGTAGTATCCCCCTTGACCGATGATCCAGGTAAGTAGTATCTTGACGCTCCTTGTATAATATTTCCCCCTTAAAGTATGCGTATTCGTGTTGGGTGTTGTGCAATTTCCTTAATTGACCGATCTTCCGCTGATCTCCCATACTCCAACCGGCTTTTGATAATGGTTCCAATCTTTAAGAACTGCATCAAGTCTTGATATGTCATAAGAACTTTATTTCATTCAAGCATACTACATTGGTAGAGATTTCTGGTGAACTGTCTTCTGTAAACCGTCTTTGTGGAATCGACCAAGTAATGCACTTTAATCTTGTATGCAAAACATTCCACGCCGAACCGTTTGTATCACCAGAAAATCACAAACGCTACCACCTGTGATTGCGTTTAGAAATTTACCGAAGAAATTCAACATATGAAAAAATTTTATCCCCCCACTTCTTTGGTAAGATCTCTAAACCTTAACAGATTCTCTCCACTTCAGAGAAACTGTCGTCAATTTTACAGAACAAATTCTCTCCACTGAGTAGAATTTATCTTCAAATGTTCACCAATTCCTTCCACTGAGCGGAACTGTCGTCAATCTTCATTGAATGTTCTCGGTTGTTCGAAAAATCATGAAAAACGACTTTCTTCTTTGCATATTCTAGTTGAATAAGAACGTCCCCTAGTACCCCGTAGGATCCGACTTGTATCCCTCCAAAGACTTTGTGAACTCGTTAGGACCGGTATTGACATTCCAGGTTCATTAATTCGTTACCAAATGCGAGAATATGACAATAAACAAAAATCTTTCTTCTTTGCATATTCTAGTTGATAAATAAATTTCGCCTAGTACCCCGTACGATCCGACTTGTATCCCTCCAAAGACTTTGTGAACTCGTTAGGGCCGGTATTGACATTCCAGGTTCATACGTTCGTTTTCAAATGCGAGAATATGACAATAAACAAAATGATTTCGAACATTTACGAATAACCGATAATAATCATAAACATTGAGTGCGGAAGTGAACATACCGTTCTTGGTTTTTGGCCCATAGTAGTCAAGTCACCAAAATTTGACGTTTGCATCGGTAACCGTGACTACCCCACATTCATAAATCAAGTTTTCATCATACTCATCATTTTGCGCGCTCCCGAACTCGTACGAATTTGGCTTCGACATTTAGACGGGTTCAAATCAACTTCATGAACACCCGACCCCACTTTGCAACTCAGAGTAGAAACGAGTCCAATCTCTAAAAGTGAGCCCAATACCTACGAACTCTCATGTGGGCCACGAAGACTTAATTTTGGGCCAATGAGGACTTATGATGGACTAATAACCTCTTAATCCCAAAATACAATCCAACGAACAATTAAAGGGTTCATGACTCACTTAACTCTTAGTGATCCACTAAACTCAAAAGTCTTTGGCCCACTTAACTTCATGGTCCACTTAACTCAAAAGTTTAAGGCCCACTTAATTGTTCCTACTCAAAAATTTTCGAGAACAAGCTGATGATACCAAGTCTGTCTTTTCTCTCTAGGGCCCACTTAATTGTTCCACTTTACTTTCTCTCTCTCTGTTCGATACAAGCACCTCCAAAACCCCTAAAAATTGTGCAGACATCTTCTTTTCTTTACCAAACATCAAAAACTCCAAAGTCCTTTCTCATCCAACTTCAGCCGACATCTACCAGACATCATCTTCCTCTTCTTCGATACCCAGCAACAAAACCAGAGATTTCCCCCCTTTTTTTTTTAATCTCTGCGATACCCACATCCTTTCTGTTTTTTTTTTCATTTTAATCCCGATGCGGTGGCGGGGGATTTAATGCGGCAGTGAGGAAACGATGGTGGAGTAAGTGGAATTGAGTTCTATATTGATTTTGTTTAGCAAATAGTTGTTGATTGAAAGAATCTTCCACACATTTTTTTTAAGCTGTTGATGATGTTTGTGTGTCTGTTGCAAGATACATAAATGAAGATGATACACTTGCAGTGATTCTTCATCAGTGTAATGTAGTTCTTCGTTCCTGAGCCCTGAGATTCTTCATTCTTCGTCACAACAAAGCAGGCCGTAATCCTCTGCTCCCTCAACCGACGAAACTTCATGTCTGACGAAAGTCTGTGTTTCGTCAATTAGCATCAGCAGGAGTTTCGTCAAGGTCTTCAGCAGGAGTTTCGTCAAGGCATGAAGATATTTAGGAGTTTCGTGAGGGGGGGGGTTTCGTGGGTCCTGATTATGGGCAGGGGTTTCGTCATGTGCAGGGGTTTCGTCAACATGTTATGAAGAAACCCTAGCTTTCTTTAACAGCCGCCACCCTTTCTCAAGAACACATTTGCAGATCTGACGAAAAATACCTTATATGTTGATGAAAACTTGATGATTTTGATGTGAAACATGAAAACTAACCCACTGGTGTGTTCCGTTTCAGCTCAGATCCGCATAAACGGTCCAGATCTGGGTTTTCTTCGTGTTTCCCCTTTTTTACATCTTGAACAAAAATCACTAAAATCACAGATCTAGAGCACATGTGACTTAGTAAACGGTTAGATTTACTAAATCAGGCACCATGGCTCTGATACCAATTGTAGGACCGTGTTTCGGGACCGAAACCGTGATTAGTGTGAGATTAGTTCAAGACGGGAGAGATTAGAGAGATAAACAAACACTTCTTTGTATTAATCGGTAGTAAAACATTACAAATCGGCCCGATTACTAGGTAACCGAACTAATAACAAAGGAGTATACATCCGGGGAGAGACCAAGTGGTGATCTCTCCCCCAAACCATAAAACTCACAGGGAACTCACACAATGAGCTCACCCTATCTCTAACTCTCTCTCTCTGGTGCAAATGAAAGACAAGGGGTGGTATTTATACCCACACCCACTTCACTTGCACACACACACGGTCAAACCCATAACCCTCTCGTTTGACCACTTCAAACGAGCGGGTCAATACACATTTGTTTGACCGTTTCACTAACTATTACATAATCAGCATAAAATACAAATCTAATCTATTCGACAAGCATCGGACACAAAATCTGCATCAACAAAACCAACACCAAAGTTCACATTGCTTTTTTTATTTTTCCAAAAGAAGCTCATAACCATTACAAGATTCCACCCATCTTTCACAAGCGATCTGTGTGGATTTTAACTTCTTTTTACAATTCTAAAATTTTTCTATCATTGTTTGGAGTTGGTCATTGGTTATGGTTGCTTCATGTTTGAGACAACTTATTTCAAGGTCTTTTTCAGCAATTCTTGTTTTGAAATCTCTTTTAAATTTTTAAAGAATTATTTCACTTATCTGTACCTTTTCTATTTGGTTTTCATTCACCTCTTTAATATTAGCAAATGCTATGATAAATTTGTCAGAACATAACTCATTGAGAGTTTGACGTGATACCTTAGAGGCAGCCATTTCAACTTGATCCACACTGATGCATGCAGTGGAACTTTTGGGATAGTTTTCATTCATCCTTTCTGCATGTTTCTGGTCATCAACAGATGTTTGACCTGGGCTTTCAGTAGTTTCACCAGCAATTCCTTCACCATCAGTTATTTGAACTTGATCTTCTTCACCTGAAACATGTTCAAGAGCCATAATACAGAAATTTGCATGTTCATCACAATCATTTGCTATTAAAGCGAAAGTTTTCATCTATTAAGTTTTCTGGCAACTGTTGGTGTAGGAGCAAGAGCAACTTGTGGTTCTTGAACATGTGTAATTAGCATCTAAACATACTAAACCTGAGGGCCTTGTGGTGCTTGAACATAATGCATTGGCACATGATTCATGTTTTGTGCAAAGTGGGGTTTGTTTTGCACATTTGGTCCAGGGTATTTTGGCCATAAAACTGTTGTTGTGTATTAGGTTGAGGTCTTTAATTAGGACAAATGATTAATGGTGCAGAGTTGTTTGATTGACTCTTGCACTCTCTTGAAAAGTGACTTAACCTATTACACTTGAAACATTTGATTTTATATTTATCCAACGCACTTTTGACCTCTCACTTAATCCTGGATATGTCCTACCAGTCCTTTTATAAAAATTATTTGCTCTTAGACTTAGTGGTGCCATCTGATGCAATATATCCATTTCCTCTAGGTTAGTTGGGTCTATATGCTTAAGATCATCAAGAATAAATGACAAACTATCAGGACCATGACTATCATCATTTCCTGTAAAAGCATAACTTGTGGAATGTTGATCAAAGTTGATTCCAGTTGATATATCAATAAAATGAGTAAAACTCAAATCATTTCCCATTCCAGAAGATGACCCCCTGACTCAGAAGTGCGGTGTTTCTGAAAACATAGCTGTCGAACACTTTTCCAGTTTCCTGGACTTTCTTATTCTGGACAAGCTCCCTTTCAAAAGTTAGGAGCTTTCTATGAAGTTGAGTCAGGCTCATCATGTCCTTAAAGTCTGAAGAAGTTCTTATCACTATAGCAATAGTGTCCCATTTCTCAGGTAAAGATCTTAAAAATTGGTTTTTTAAAGTTGTTTTAATAAATTCTTTATTAACCTACTTAGTTAGGGCTGTTCATAAAGCTCGCGACTCGTAGCTCGCTTGAAAGAAGCTCGAGAAAAACTAGCTAAAAAACTCAATTTGAGATGACGTGAACCAAGCTGCCTCATTTTGTAACCAAGCCCAGCTCGAGCTAAGCTCAGCTCGTTGGCTCGTTTAACTCCGACGTAAAGCTCAAGCCAAGTTCAACCACCTGAATTAATTTCGAGCTTGAGCTCGACCCCAC
Source organism: Helianthus tuberosus (assembly GCA_030545235.1). Taxonomy (NCBI): domain Eukaryota; kingdom Viridiplantae; phylum Streptophyta; class Magnoliopsida; order Asterales; family Asteraceae; genus Helianthus; species Helianthus tuberosus. The sequence continues at coordinate 216,213,287 of CM060411.1, read as the reverse complement.
CCTGGCTCAACTCGGCTCGACTCGTTTACAGCCCTAAACTTAGTTGACTGGTTAGGCATGAAAATTGTTCAAATTGCTGAGTCGGGGTTTCTCCCTTGACATGACGGAAAGTTTTGTATTGTTAGTTAAGGATTTCTCGAGTGTTCTTGATAACGTCCCCCGTTTTACCAAACTGCTCTTTCAGTGCATCCCATAACTCTTTGGCATTGTTTCAATGTAACAGGCCAGCATAGATATCATTTGACAAAGCCATGGCCACGATACTAAAGGCTTTGGCATCTTGCTCGTATTTTTGATAATCATGCTTTAAGTAATTCTCGGCTTCTTTGGCTCAAACACATTTGGGTTTTCGGCACTAGGTACCATTGGAATATGAGGTCTGGATACAACGAACATCAACACCCTATATTTTGCTGAGCAAGTATATGACCCATCCTACGTTGCTAGATGTTAAATTCAGATCTGACAAGTATAGGTGGTTTATTATTAAGGCCGGTGTTATGGGGTTCATTTTGTGCCATTTTCTTTTGTTCTTTATCAGAAAAACAGAGTATGTGAAAGACACTATTTGATTCTTCACTTTATAACTCCGAGCTATGAATAGTATTGGATCTTTGTTGAGTTTATCTTTGTATGTTAAATTGATTGTGAAATAAAGTTTAACGCGACCAGGCTCTGATACCAATTGTTAGGTCCGAGTTTACAAGGCTTATAACTATCAAACAATTAAGTATAAACAGTTTTGGATTGTATAAGAAAAGATAAACAATCACAAGCAAGGAATCATTATCAGCATTTGTTTTTCATTAATCATAAAGATTTAAGGATTTGATTCATTTATATTAAGAATATTAACTAAAGAGTCGTGTTATGAATTTACATCGAGATAGTTGGTAAACGGGCAACAAGCTGCACCGCTACCCTTTTTTAATACTAAAACTAAGCCTTTTAAAAACTACGTCCATAGATCTCGGGGTCATAACATTACTATGCATGACCTTTTGAACTCGACTAAGTAGGTCCACAGCCTCTGGCGCCAGAAAACCAAAAGTATCAAAAGCAAATGGGATAAACACATGCCGGTTGTCAAGGCACACTTTCTCATGTTTGGTCACTTTACCCGAAGCAGCCTTTAAAGCAACCTGATCCATCGTGAAAGCACTACCCCCTAAGCCCACAATCGGGGAAACCCCTGTTAGATCCACATAGGCATCTTTTCCCTTATCCATCCAAAGACTAGAATGTCGGTTGCTCAAAGGGTAGATCTCCCTTCCAATGGATCTGTTAAGAAATTAACGGGTGCCTCTTTCTTAGCAGAAATACCAGTGCACCTAAATATGTCAAAAAGGACATCCCTAACCAAATCATGTCGGTATTTGAACCCCGGGAGCTCTCTACAATGAACTGCATGCTCCCCAAAAGAATCCAAACACTCCTTATGACAAACAAGGCATACCTCATCAACTGGGAATAAAGGAATCACGAGGCGATACTTAAGGATAGTACGGTACTCCACCGGCGACATATGCTAGCCTAACCCATCTATAGGTATAGCAAGAAGAAAATCTTGTGCATGTGGTGCTCGGAGACACTCAAAAATGGCTTTTTGTCTAATGGTCAAGTCAAACTATACTTCGATTTCATGGATAACTTTACTAAAAAGTGCACTCGCCAATGCATGTTGGGCTTTAGGGGGGGTGTCCTTATTAGTGAAACCGCTGAAGTCAAAGCTTGGAGTCGTATCACGAAGACAAGCCAAAGCACAAACATAATCAAAATCCATTTATGGTCGTACAGACTCCCTCATTTATGGTTGTACAAATGAAAAGGTGATGTGTAGTGATATATAGATCTCTAGCTAACAAGTGAGATCCATTTATACTAAGTAGGAAAGCTTTGTTTGTGATTGACTGACATCACCCTAATAGTGACATCTAACATTCCTAACAGAAAAAATTCTATAGATGTTTGCAAACATTTGTGCAAATCTAACAACTGATCTAACTATACTAAACACTGATAGAAAACAAGTGTTGTTACATTGGCAAACATCTGTTTGGACTATCCTCTGTTGATTTGATCCAAGCATCTTTTAGCCAGACAGATGTTTGGTCTTCTTCATCAGACCTTTGCTTCAATAGACTTCAAACCTTGTTTCTTCTTAAATAGTGGTTCCAAGGCTTTAATAAGAAGTTTGCTTGTCTTCAACAGATGCTCTGTATAGTTGTTCAAGATTCACTATCTTTGGGGAGAATCTGGTCTAATCTTCTATTTATTTCTTAATCAGTCGATCATGTTTTGGCTTTTGAATATCATCTGTTCTTTTTAAGTCCAACAATCTCCCCCTAGAACAGATGATGCCAAAACAGATGTTTATTGGATCAATCTTTTTTTCTCTTCAACTTACTTTTGATTTAGACTTTAAATTGCTTCTCAAATCTTTCAAATAGCAAGTCAGCTGCATGCTTCAGAAAAACTTCAGTTGTATCTGTAACCTGATAATTACATAGTATTAGAACATCACATAAAACTTCGGTTACTTTAGAGAAACAAAAAAAGTTTAAGTTACTTAATTGGAACACTAAATTAAAGTTTAGTTACTTTAGAGGGACAAAAAAAGTTTAGATGACTTAATAGAAACAGTGGACAAACTTGATTACATTTCAGTGGCATTTTCCCAATCTTCATTCACAGTCGTCTAGGTTATTGCTATCATACCGATCCTAGCTTCCACAATACTCACTTGGTTGCTTCACACACAAAAACGATCGATGCTGCTGCTCTTCCCCTACTTGCAGCTGTCGTGGTACAATACGTCACAGTAATAGAGTTTCATGTTACCGTGACACCACTATGAACTACCTTTGTTGATCGTCTTCAACCCTGCAACCACATCTAATTTTTTTTTCTTACCCTCCAAATGGTTCCTTAAATATATAAGAAACCATTAATTAAACTAATCTGTATCTTTGTTTTTTTTTTAATTTATAAATGATCGGGTTTCATAAATAAACTATATTGTTATTTTTTTAATTTAAGGAGCAATGAACAAGCATTGCAATTAAATGATTTTCTTATATTTTAAAAATACTTCACGTTTGAAAAATTGAATGTTTTTTTTTTCTTAATGTTCTCGCAAAAGAATTGTGATCTAAATAAAACTCTCCCTATGACCCTATGCACACATACTTATTATTCATACGTTAATTTAAATGTTGTGCAACTATATACATGTGTTATGTAGTTATGGTGAATAACCATATGGACACGTATGACCTAAGTGGCTTGGTGTGCATTCGGTGTGATATTTTTATTGATATTTTAAGTCCATTTTACACATTAGTCAAGTTTTAAATTTATAAAACACGATATTCTACAAACACTAAACACACACTTGGGCAAGTGCACCCATTGTGAGCGTAGTATAGCGTTGGTAAGATACCGAGGTCGTCCAAGGACACAAGAGCTTTTAGTACCGGTTTATCCTCAACGTCTAATCAATAAAAACTAAAAATGCAGAAATAAAAATAAAGTAAAAACAGATAGACAAGATGAATCACTTGGATCCGACTCGCCTTTTAAGTATCCTTTGATGATTTTTGCACTTTCGAACTTTTTAAGAGATTATCTTTGTTATATTAGTAGCCCCTCTTTTGAAGGTGACGTTACCCTCAACCCAGTGGTTTGAGTCAGCAAGGATACAATCTCAAAGGGTCGGAATATTGAAAGATAATTAATTACGTTATTAATGTGAAAAGTGGTAGGCCCCTCTTTTGAAGGTATGTTACCCTCGGCTAAGTGGTTTGAGTCAGCAGGGATACAATCCCAAGTAGCCGGTTTAATGTATTAATAGTAGTTTACATATGAGGGGATCATGCCATTCGAAACCTCGCCATCCAATACCAGTGGGTATTGAAGGAGGTCCTAGTAAGCTTGACCCAGGTCCTTGCAGGATCTATACACTAAACAAGGAAAGAACCTTACTAAACCATTCCCTTAACCCCCCGACCAGGTAGCCAACATACCTCTATATAGACCGTAGAGATATAAATGGTGTAAATCTTTTACTTTATATTTACAGTAAAGTAATGCCAAGACACCACGCACAAATGATAAAGAAAATTCACCTTCAACATAAGAAACTAGTTATTAAAGTCATTAATACAAAACCAAATAAAAAGTGCCGAAAGATTAAAAATCAAAAGTAATACATAAAAGACTTGTCTTCACCAAGTAATGTAAGAGGCTTAGCCAAACATGGCCTTTGATTGACAAGAACTTTTACGATCAATCTTGGATCCCGAGATTACTACACACTCTAAAGGTGGATGATGGTGGTGTAGTGGTGGTGGAGTGGTGGAAACATGGGAGAGTAGTGGTTTGCCAAGGGATGCCTTTGAAGTGAGCTAAGCACCCCTATTTATAACCTGAACAGAAGCCCGGCCACGGCCCCGTGTCCAGCGGACACGCCCCCGTGGCCATCATTTTCTCTTCCTTCATTAATTGCATTTTTCAGCATAGAGCTCCACACGGCCCGTGTTCAGCGGACACGGCCCCGTGGGCAAAAGCGTATCTGTATTACCAAGTTTTTGCAAGATTCTGCGTATCTCAGCGTTGACCACGCCCCGTGCTGAGCTGGGCACGCCCCCGTGGTGGGCGTAGAAGCTTTTACAGCTTTTTCTTTTCTGCAGGTGGCTGACCACGCCCCCATGTCCAGTGGGCACGGCCCCGTGGTCAGTCTTCTGTTTCTTGTTTTTGCTTTTGGGGATGCTATCGAGGGGTCGGGCATGTCACGTTTATTCCTTTTCTTTGTATTTATGTTGGTTTTGACTGTATATTTGTTCCTTTTTCTCGTTTAAGCTCATTTGGTCCTGTAAATTCAAAAGAAAGACAAAAACACACTTTTTCCAACATTAATACTCAAAAAGGGTTAGTTTTATGCCTCATTTGATGTGATTCATATGTTACATTTTGCAGACATCATGGCTTCGTATGGTTTGCATAAAAAAACAAGTTTGTACACTAACCAAATTCTTTTTTCTAACCGCAAATGTTACTAATTTACACAAATAATTCTAAATTATTCTTCCTTTCCTTGAGACCTCTTCTTTAAGAGGCATATGTCTCTTCCAAGTAGGTTACCCCATATTGGCAAACCAAATTCTATTTGTATAGTGTTTGTGTGGTGGTGGGAGGATTCCAAAAATAACTAAGGGGGCGTTTGGGTTGTGGAATATTTTGGAATTGGGATTGAAATTTGTATAGGAATTAGAATTTGAGGGAATTGAATTTGGAATGTAAAAATTCCAATTGAAATTGGATATTGTTGGAATTGGAATCTCAATTCCATTTTTTTCGTGTTTGGTTATCAAATGAATTGGAATCCATCACCCCGTCTCCCACAACCCCCGGTTCGGGTCGAAACGGTACGGGTCAAAACGGTTCATGTCGAAACGGTTCGATTCGAAACCGTTCGCATGAAACGATACGGGGCGAAACGGTACGGGTCGAAACAGTTCAGGTCGAAACGGTTCGTGTTGAACGGTTCGTGTTGAACGGTTCGCGTCGAAACTGTTCGATTCGAAACATTACGGGTCAAAACCGTTCGCGCCGAAACGGTACGGGTCGGAACGGTTCGCGTCGAAACAGTACGGGTTGAAACGGTTGGTTTCGAAACGGTACGGGTCGGAACGGTTCGCGTCAAAACGGTACGGATGGGTCGAAACGGTTCGCGTCAAAATGGTTCGATTCGAAACGGTTCGATTTGAAACGGTACGGGTCGAAACGGTTCGCGTCGAAATGGTACGGGTCGGAACGGTTAATGTCGAAACGGTACGGGTCGAAACGGTTCGCATCGAAATGATACGGTCGAAACGGCTCGGTTCGAAACCAGTACAGCTCGAAACGGTTCAGATCGAAACCGGTATAGGTCGAAACGGTTCAGCTCGAAACGGTATGGGTCGAAACGGTGCCGGTCGAAACCATTCAGGTCGAAACGGTCGAAGATTCCAATGAATTTACTTTAGTTACTTCACATATTCTAAGGATTTTGAATTTACTTTAATTAAAGGAATTTCAAGAAATTCCTGCATAATTCCAATTCCAATTACATTGTCAACCAAACACATGAAGATTGGAATTGAGATTCAAATTCCATCAAATTCTGTGAACCAAACATATTAAGAGATGGAACTCAGATTCCAATTCCCTTAAATTCCATTGAATTCCTGCGAACAAACACCACCGTTTAAGTATTCTGTAAGGCTATAAAGTGTGGTCATGATCCTCATGACCACCATGACCCTCCACGTCAGACGTTAGTGCCATGTCAGCCACCTTTAATCCACCATCCGAAACCACTATCCTAAGAGTATGGTCATGACCCAAACAACTATCCCTTTAATTATTTTAATTTATCTTTATCTAAAGGAAAAGGAAATGATTTCTTGAAAAATGGAAAGGAGGACCATGGTTTAATCCATGCAAACCATAGTGGATAAGACAAGGAGATGATGTTGTCTTTTATTCATAATCCTAGATGGCAAATCATGTCCCAACCATGATCCCCACACTCTTTAGCCTAAGAATGTGAGAAAATTAGATGCATAAGTGGAACTTGGAGAGATGCATATAAATGCATCCACATTTCACGCCTTTAAAACCATTAAGGTAAACTAGTTCCTGTTAGTTCTTTCCATATTTGTAAACATAGTTTCTTTTGTAAAGACAAACGAAGGATAAAGGACAGTACTTTAATAATATCATTACCATCATCACGCGTGCATGTATTGATTTATATAACTTTATTTTATTAACAAAAAATATTGTAGGGGGAAACCATGGTACTCTCAAGGTTTCGGCTCAGTGATATTTCAGAGGCCACTAAAAACTTCTCTAATATATACTGCATTGGGTTGCATGAATATGGTAAGGTGTATAAAGCGGAACTTGATGACTATGACAACAAAAGTTTGTTGCCATTTAAAGGGAAAAATGACACTGAATGGCCAAAGACACGTGTCACTGTAGCTATAAAACGCATTTCTAGTAGCGTGGATGTCAAACAAAGGTTCTTTTCGGAAATTGAAATGCGTACTACTAATAAGCATCCCAACATAGTCTCTCTTGTTGGCTTTTGTGATGAAGATGATGATAATATCCTTGTTTATGAGCATGCTTCTAACAAGAGCCTCCATGACTATTTGAAAAATGTTGATAACAAGGATAATCTTACGTGGACGCAACGACTACACATGTGCCTTGGGATTGCACGTGGACTCAATCACCTTCACACCAAGATGGATAGCCAAGAAAGGATAATACACGGAGACATAATGAGTGCCAATATTCTATTCGGCAAGAACGGGGAACCAAAGATTGCTTACTTTGGGATCTCCAAGTTTCACTTAGCAAATCAAGAGGCAAGCACTCTCATTAGTACACAAGTATATAGGGATCCCGAATTTGAAAAAACACTTATAATGAAAATAGAATCGGACATTTACTCCTTTGGAGTTATACTATTTGAGATCTTTTGTGGGAGGTTGGCATATGATTCCATTTACATGGATAATAATGTAAAGGGCCTTCCATTAGTTGCGCGCAACCACTTCAATGATGGAACACTAAAGGAATTACTAGATCCTAAGCTAAAGGAAGCAGGCGATGATGATATTTTTACTTCAAATAGAGGACCAAATCAAGATTCTTTGGAAACCTTTTTGAATATTGCCTATCAATGTTTGGAAGAAGCTCAAACCAAGCGTCCAACAACGGAAATCATCATCAAGGAACTTGAGATGGCATTAGACATTCAAGTAAGTCAATATTTCCAAAGTATATCATTCTTTATTCTCTTCAATATTTGATAACTAGTAGGAAGTATTATGCTTAATCATTATCAGTCAACACGAAATGTGGGATTTATATACATGTTAATTCGGAATACATTAAGAACAAACTAGAAGTTTAGATGCATCCTATTACATTAAGTAAAAAAGTTAAAAAACCTGTACTCAATTTCTCTGTGTCATATAATTTAAAATTTAATCAAATGAATAAATGTACTGCATTTACATATTTGGAAACATAAAAACTATTTATTTCTTAACTCTCCAAGAACAGAGAACAAATACAAAGAAAAAAACTATAGAAAGAGGCCATGTAGACGCTATGGTAGTGTTTGTTATGTAGGAATAGAAGACGGAATGCAATGAACCATTGTGAGAAAACGAAAAAAAAGATGTTTGGTTGGTCAATAGAATAAAATCTCCCATCAAGGCATTCCATTCCCTTAAAATCTCCCCCCCCCCCCCCTTGTTTTTTTCTCATTTCATCCTCTCTTTCACCCTTCATTAACAACACCAACCCACCACCTACCACCGTCGCCGACGCCACCATCGTCGCCACCGCCATCACCCACCTACCACCGTCACTATCATCGTCGCCACCCACCGTTGCCGCCGCAGCCATCTCCACCACCAAAGTACTAACCACCATTGGCGAAGCTTGGGGGGTCGATTTTTCCCAATTCCGTGGGGGCGAAAACATATATACCTAAAAATTTATATACGAAGGTACTCTTCATAACACTACGTGTCGAAAAGTTCGGGGGCGGGCGCCCCCTCCCGCCCCAAGGAAGCTGCGCCCATGCCGACCACCACCTCCAGCGACCACCGATTTTATTTATTGGTCTTTTCTTGCCTACCATACAAAGTAATGATTCATTCCATTCCCACATGGTAAACAAACAAGACATGAAATTGTAATTATTGATTCCATTACCTCATCCATTTCATTCCTTTATCTATTCCATTACTCCATACCAAACAAACCCTATGAGTTTTGCACGTCCAAATACATGGAAAACTGAGTACATGATTATGAGTGATTACATATTTGATCATCAATTTCAATATTGTTATGGATCTATCTGTAGCTTTAGATTTTTAATAACTACTTTCTATATTTTTAATAACTACTTCAAATATTATTAATGTCTTATGATTCACAGGAAAACCAAATAAAAAACCTGGAACTTTCGCATAAAGACATTGATTTGGCCACAGACCAATTCAGCCAAAAGAATTACTTTGGAAGGGGAAGATATTGGCATGCATATAAGGGAGAAATACAACATGCTAATGCTAATGCCGCCATTGTTGCAAAGCGGTGGGATAGCTACCCTACCGCTTTGCTCGAGGATCAATTTCGGACAGAACTTGATATTCTTTTCAAGCGTAAGCATAAGAACATCATTCGTCTTGTTGGCTACTGTAACGAGATGAATGAAAAAATCATTGTTTATGAACACATGTCAAAAGGAAGTCTTGAAAAATATTTGAAAGATTCAAAACTTACATGGATTACACGGCTCCGGATTTGCATTGATGTTGCAAGTGCATTGGAATTCCTTCATGGAGGTGATGTAACACTGAAGAAGGTGGTACACAGGGATATCAAAAGCCATGGAATTTTACTAAATGAAAATTGGGATGCAAAAATTTCTAACTTTGAGTTGTCCTCATTAGATTCATCACACCAGGACATGGAACAAATCGGCAATGACGCTTACCGTGACCCGCAGTACACACGTGGTTTCTTAAATGAAAAATCAGATATATATTCGTTTGGTGTGGTTTTACTTGAAATTTTGTGTGGAAGGTTGGCATGGGTCCAGGGGCATGAAGATTACAGTCAGTCTTTAGTTACTTTGGCTAAACACTACTATGAACAAGGAAAACTTGGTGAAATGGTGTTTGAAGACATAAGGAAACAAATTGTGCCAGAATCATTGACTATATTTGCAGATATTGCCTATCAATGCTTAGACGAAGATGACTATATGCGACCCAAGGCAAACGACGTGATGATACAACTAAAGCAAGCATTGGAATCTCAAGTAAGTTTGTATATTCATGCAAATGTTGGCTTCCTTTCAATGCAACTTTCATAAAACTGAATCACTATTCATTGCATATCAAAAGATATCATGTGCTTACTAATAAATATAAATACTATACAATTGATTTGGTGGAAAACATATTTAGGTGGAAAGTGATTTTTTTTTTTAAATAAATCGACTATAATGTATTTAAAAACTGTAATTTTTCATTGGATTTTTCAATTTAGTTTTCATATAAAAATAAATTATTAAATATTTCTTCGTTTGTTTTAACAACTAGTACTCCTAAATACTATTATACCTGCACTTTATTTGATGTGAACCCTTCACCTCTTGAATAGAGATGAGACATCTTACTTTCACATGAATATATATTTAATATTAATGGATACTTAGGAGGACTTTGAAATATGGGAGCCCAAACTACCTAGGGACTACGAAGAAATAATGCGGTTGTCACAATCCTCTGAAGTCTACAAGAAAAAAGATATCTATAAGAAGCTCTCTAATGGAATCCTCCTTCCAAAGGAGAAAGTGGTAATTAACTCATTCCGCATCATGTGTTTTTTCTATTTAATAAAACATATTAATTTTTTTAACGGCGTACGGTTAGATTATCGCTAACCGGGTTAATAGTTAGTGTTAGTATCATATTGTTAGTATTAAAATCTCTCTTGCATGGATTTGAATCCAAGACCACCAAGAGAAGCAAAACTTCCCACCTCCCCATGACCGACCACTAGGCCAAAAGATTGTTGAATAAAACATATGAAATTGAAATACAATCTTGGGATGTTCATTTATGTCCTTTCATTCAACTTTTCCATTTGATTAATTTCTATATAAAAAAATATTCCTCAAATCTAGAGCTCAAGGATTCTCATAACAGAGAGTATCCTCTTAATTCCTAAGTGATAATACAAATAAAAATGATACAAGCATCCTCACTTAATAGAAATCAGACTTATTTGTTTTGTTTTGTTTTGTTTTGTTTTGTGTATCAGTGGTTTGTACTAAGTGATAATGGAGAAGCAAATAAAATGATATCAGCGACAGCAGCAAAGTATTCTTCTAAAAACCATGAATCACATAAGTTTAGATCTTTTCATACATCAAGGTTCCTCTCTCTCTCTCTCTCATTTAATTTTATGTAGCAAAAGCTGATTATTGTCATGCATGAGTCAGAGTTTTACAACCTTTTGTCAATGGATGTACCCGAGTGGCCAGACTTTGTTGGATGTTAAAAATATATATATTATGAAACGGTTTGCTAAGACTAATGGGTATGGGGGTCGGCTAGCCCCGGCTTGGTCCGGCGCCGAGCCCCCACACCATCCCCCTCAGCTTCGTCTCGGCCCAAACGGCCCACCACCGCCGATTGAGACGGACCACCTTTCTTCTCTCTCTCTATCTTTGTCTCTCCTCTCTTTCTATCTCTCTCTAAAATTTTATATTTTTTTATTGTTGTGGGGCCTCATCCTCCATCCCTCTCCACCCCTCTAGGTTCATCCCATCCAAGCCACTCCTACGTGGCGCCTACGTGGCGGCTCAACCCATCCGAGCCCATCCTCTCCATACCCTTTAGTCTAAGTAGTGGACACCTTTGAATTAAGTTCTTTGGTTTCTTAGAATTCATTTAAGCAACTAATGGAACTAATCATATATAATATCATCTAATTTAATATCAAAACAGAGAGTTCATTGTTTGACCGAATTAATGACAATTTTTTACTTTTAGCTTTACCAATAACTATACATTTGAATGTTTTAGACTGATCGCTAAAAATATGTACAGGTTTAAGAAAGTGGCAAAGATGTTGGATATTACCAATTTAAAGATCCAAGTTACGATAGACAACCGATTTTTATCTACGGATGTCATATACGGGATTTACTTGGTCTTTAAATTTTCTGGTCCAATAATCTTTACAAGCAAACGTATGTACATGAACCTAAAGTACAAGAACGGGAATGAAACTTTCCATTCATATTTTGCAACGTGGAGAGACAACGATTGGATGATGATTGAATTGCACCGTTTCTTGAACCACAAGGAAGACGTTTCTTTCACGTTTCTACTAGAGAGCTTGTCAAGATATTATTGCACAAGTGGTGCCATCTTTATTGAAGGCATTGAGTTTCGGGCCATTAAAAATGCAAGTTTGAAAAATACTCTTTGGTTCTTATTCTATGATATTATGGTTTAACTATTAAGTTGTACGTTACGTGTTTACATTATGGTGTTATAATTTGTATACACAGATGGCACATGAAGATAACAAGAATCAAAAGCAAGTCCAACAAGTTCAAAAATCAAACTCCAACTTGGAAAAACTACTACTAACTTTCGATGAAAAGGTCACATTTTTTTCTTCTCTCATTAATATATATTAGTGTTTGAAGAATCAAAATATTCCATGTGATCTTGGTACTTAGTTCTCTTGTTCATTTGATGAGCAGATGTTTCTAAGGGAATTGAATGGGAAGAAACATCTTATGCTTTCTACAAAGGAAGTTTTGTACAACTCTGAAAAATGGAAGCCTTTTCGCTCTAAATCCTCAGCCGACTCAAGGTTTGCCTCTCGATTAAGTTTTAGTGATTAACTTGTGAAGTCCTTTAATAAAATATGTATGGATTGTTCTTATGTGTTAAAAAGATGGCATTTTGTCTCTAAGAAGAATGTACCCAATATCATACATGCAGATTTCAAAATGTGATGGAGCTTCTACCTCAACAAGTATTTAGAATCAAGTACAAGATTAAAACTGAAATGCTGTCACCATTCACTGAATACACATGTTACCTTGTGTTCAAGGTTTCAGAAAAATGTCAAGGGCTGCATTGTCCAGTCAAAGTACGGAATCTACTCCACCGCAAAAATAAAGAAAACCAAATTATTTATTTTAGAACCCCATCCCGTTTGAATCATCATGATGACTTTTGGGTTCCAGAGCAAAGAAAAGATGGGTGGATGGAGGTTATGATCTGGAAGTTCAACTCAAAGTACAATAATAATCTTGGAAAGGATGTTATTCCTATGAATTTGAAACTCGTAACTTATGAGGGAACCATGTCAGGGCTTATCATATGTGGCTTGGAGTTTCGACCAACGTAGAGGAATATGTTTGACAAACTAGCATGTTCGGTTTGTGTTGGGGTTCTATTGGGTCCAGTGTTCAATGTTCGATTGTATCTCAAAAAACCAAAATTTAACCGACTCGACATTTGAATAATTGAAATTGAATCAATTGAAATTTAAAATTGTTGACCTGAGACTCAAGAACCAAATCCAATATAATGTTTATGTATGTTTTTTATACATATTATCTTATATAAAGAACTCGATATTTCCTTGTACATAATCAGTGGCGGACCCAAAAATTATTTTGTGGTGGTGCAAATGAGTGGTTTAACCAAATTTTCAAGAGGTGCGATGGGGATTTGGTCCTATAAAATACACATTTTCTTTTCAAAGGGTGTGCCCGCTGATCAAACCCTCTACTTAGGTCCGCCCCTATAGATAATGTTTTATATCTTTGTAGAGTTAATATATTTGGAAGGGGTAAGTTAACAAGTAAAAGTTTCTTTCGTCTAAGTCTTGTTTAGTGTGTGTTCCTTTCATTTTTCTCATTTTGATCAATGAATAATGCTTTTAGTGTATGTTCCGGAGGCCGGGTATTTTAACACGACATAAGTATTTTTTTCTATGCATTAAACAAAAAAGAAAACTCTAAACTAATGTTATTTAACGAGTTAACGCTACCCGCGCGTTGCGGCGGGCTGCTGATTATGAAATTCATTAGTATTACAATATGAGATTTAAAAATTCTTTAATTTAGGAATAAGTTATTATAATATGTACCATTTGGTTACAAAAACTGTTATTCTTATAGAAACTTTTAAATTTGTTTGATAAAAGGCTATTGCGTGAAGCATCGTTTGGTTACTATTAACCAAATAACCTATATTATTAACTAAAAATGATCATTAATATGTTGCTCACTCAAACATGATACATCTTTCTATACTAATAAATGAAAATCTTTTTTGGAAATGTGTCACTTCCTGGTGCATTCTCACCTTATTTTCTTATTTATCTCCCATATTAATTTTAAACAAAAAATTAGATAAAAATAAATATTTGTTTTTCTATAAAAAATTATAGATAAGGATAAAGGTTTTTTTTTTATTATGAGTAGATTCAAAATTCATTTTTAAAAGATAAATCTTGACGACTATATGTGTTAACATATGACATTATATTTTATTCAACACGTTTTTATTATTTATTATATAAACTTACATTTATGTAACCCGTGTACTACACGGGGTTCTAACCTAGTATTAAAATAAAACATCATAAAGAGCACCATCTTTCTTTAAAGTCATTCTATTTCCACACCTTTTTCACTATTTCTCTCTATATATATCTACGTATATATAGAGAGATAGAGGGGAGTTAAGTAGTGGGAATGTTATCATCTTTTTCAATTAGTATTGTTGTTAACACCATACTATCACATCCAATCTAAAAAACCCTCCAATAAATACTTATCCTATGGCACTATACCCGTAAGAGTTAATAGCCAAAATGGTCCCTGAGGTTTGCTCAGTTTTGCCACTTTAGTCCAAATCCCAAATTTCTTAAATCTGGGTCCCTGAGGTTTGCATTTTTTTGCCATTTTAGTCCAAATTTCAAAAAAGTCAATTTTTTTCAATTTTTCTGCTGGAATTTGTCTTTATCCTTATTTCTCACAAGGGCAAATTTGTCATTTTGGCTTATAAATAACAACTGAATCATCATCATCTTCTCAAAGCAGATCATCAAACAGCTAATTACAAAACCCAGATCAAACAGCTAATTACAAAACCCAGTTCAGCTAATTACAACTGAACATCAACACCTGCAACTATAACGAATCAACAACACTAATTAACCCCGAAAATATCAAGTCAAAACCCAAGTCAAAACCCTTGATAAAAGTAAAAACGAAAATATGAAAAAGAAGAATTAGGAGGCTCAGATCTGTTAATAATAATCAAAACAAAGAGGAACCAACCGCCATGGCTGCAAACATCGCGGCTGCTTCAACAGCCGGATATTACCCCGCCAAGATACGGTAAGTCTCAAAGCTTCACTCGATTCACTCAGACAACGAAAAGATCATCATCGCCTCTTTATGAGTTATTAACAAACAGCTAATTACAAACCCAGATCAAGAACCCAGATCATCTATCTCAAAGTAGATCATCAAACAACTGAATCATCATCATCTTCTCAAACAACTGAACATCAACACCTGCAACTATGACCACCACCAGAACTCCGGCCACCCCCAAAATGGCAGTTTACTCACAGAACTCCGTCCACACAACTCTCGTCTCAAACCACCACCACCACCTAACCCCAAACCTGCAACAACACGATTCAGCCACCGGAACCCTAACCCCAAACCTGCAACAACACGATTCAGCCACCGGAACCCTAACCCCAAACCTGCAACAACACGATTCAGTAACCAACAGCGGAACCCTAACCCAAATCAACAACCAACACGATTCAACCCACCACCCCTACTGAAAACCCTAATCCCAATGTCGGTTCTCATCACGGTGGTGGTGGTGTTCGACAGAGAGGAGAGAGAGATGGGTGTTTGGAGAGAGAAAGAGAGAGATGGGTGTCGTTTTCCGATGTCGGTTCTCATCACGGTGGTGGTGGTGTTGGCGGCAGTGGGATGGTGGTGGTGGGGATGATGCGGTGGTGGTGTGCAGGTATTTCAGAGAAGATAGAGAGAGTGTTGAAGAACATGATGAAGATGAACTGCATCTTATGATGATGTGTGTATATTATTATATATATATATATATATATATTAATTTGTGAATTAAGGAAATATTAAATGAAAAGCAAAATGACCATTTTACCCCTGTGCAAAAGGACAAAACTTTAGGTTTTTTTGAGAAATCTGACCAGATTTCATTTTTGGACTAAAATGGCAACAAAATGCAAACCTCGGGGACCCAGATGTAACAAATTTGGGTTTTGGACTAAAGTGGCAAAAGTGAGCAAACCTTAGGGACAATTTTGGCTATTAACTCTACCCGTAATTTATTTAAACAACTCTTCTTTTTATTCTTTAGTTTTCACTACTAATTTTAAAAATTATAAAACATTTTTTGCTTAAAATATTCCATACCCGATTTTTTCATTAACAGTAAAACCAAAAAGATAACTTATAATATCATTTTTATAAGAATGATTCAATAAAATATAAAAACATCAAATCGTTAATAGTTGGTGTTCATTTCCTAAAGTTCATTTCGAATGTAAAATGTTTTTTTTTAATCAAAACTGAAAAGTTAATTAAATATTATTGTATGTGAACAATAAATATAGGGTAAAATCTAAAACAAACATTTCAAGAAAAACACCGATTTGCACGCAAAAAGAAAAATTCAAAGGTTTTTCTCTTTACTTTCTCTGGCTTAAAATACTCTGATTTCGTGTTTTTTTTTTTTTTTTTTTTTTTCCGATTTGGTATCTAAGTGGTGGAATTGGAAGAATAGGTTCTCAAATTTTGGTCTCGTTTCAAGAACAGATGTGTATTTGATTCATTTGTTTTGATTTTTGTTGAAACCGACTGGATTTTGAAAGCAAAATACAAACATACCTATATATTTTCTTCCTTTTCATTTACTTTTATTATTCTTCCCGCAACAAACCCTAAAACAAATTCAGCCGTTGTTCACACTCTTTTATGTCTATTATTTTGGAAATTCTTGATGATTACCTATTATTTTTACATACAATTTCAACCTGTAAAAATTAGTCGAATCCATTCTTTTTAGTCATAACAAACTAAATGATCTTGAGATGGAATTTTGGAAGCGATTTGTGGTGATTCAAAAAAGCAAAAAAAGACGACAGACATGGAAAATCCTATACCACTTAAAGTACGGAAAAAAACGGTTGCATGAAGGTTGATAGTTAAATGCGGATACATGGTGATGTTGAGTATAGTGAGTGGTTATTAAATTAAGAGTTAAATGCTTGGTTGGTCCCTGTGGTTTGCAAAAATTGCAGACTTGGTCCTAGTGGTTTACTAATTACACGCGTAGTCCCAAAACTTTTCAAAAATGCACTCGGTTGGTCCCCAGCCCTAACCTCAGTTAGATTTATCAGTTAACTATGTGTGAAATGACTATATTACCCTTGAACAATTAAAAACCTAAAACTAAGAATTAAAAAATTAAAACCCCCCACAACCTTCATCATCTGCATCACCATAATCATTTTTGTGAGTGTGTGAAGATGAAGTCTCTGATTTCATCTTCAACCTAAAGAACACCTTATCCCCTCAATTTCCATTTCTCTGCAACTCTATTAAACACCCACACAAGAAAACCCTAACACTTTTGAAAAATTCCAGCCACACATAACCAGATCCTCATCATCTTCTCCATGAAGAAACCCTATATCCTCTACATACACACACAGAACCTTAACTACAACTCAAACACACATACATAACCCAAGCCAAACACCCTCTCGGTCACCCTCTCTCCTTCGTCCTCCCTCTCTACGGTGACCGGCCGGCCACCACAGTTGGTAGCGGTGCGTGATGGTGGCGGCGGATGGGTGCTCCGATCGGAACAGGTGGATGGTCTCAGCTATAACCAAAACCCCTAACAACTACACAAGGAGCTTGAATCTCCCTCACAATAGGAGTCACCTGATTCGGATACAACCGGAGCCTCGAAACACTCGAAACAGTTGAAACCGAACTGGAAGCCCAAGCGGATGGTCTCAGCTTATTGGAAACGTGAATTTGATCATAACCGAAGGCAGCTGGTGATGAAATTTGAGAATCTGAATGGCGTTTGAAGCGATTAGGGTTTGTGATTGGGGATTTTGGTTGAATGATTTGGGGTAGCTGGGTGGTGAAGAAGGTGCGGATCTGTTTTGACAGAAGAAGAAGAAGAAGAAGAAGAAAAGTCAGGTTTGGGTGTTTCTAAGAAGAGGGTTTTGGATCACGAAAATTGAAATGGTGAAATGTTTGTTTTGGGTTTTGGTTGGTGATGAAGATGATGCAGGTTGTGGTGGGGTTTTTAATTGTTCAAATATAGTTATTTCACACTGTAACACCTCGAAAAATTCACGTCCTATAATGAGTTGACACGTGTCATATGTTTGAACGTGTGAAAGAATGTTATAGAAGGATTAAAGTTGACAATCATGGAAAGTATGTGAATATACGAGTTCTAAATGTCAACAGTGAATAAATATACTTTACATTAACCCTACATGATGCTCATACCTTCAAACGAATAAATCATGGATCATACGAAGCTAATTGTGAATGAAAGTGAGAGATTACAAACTACAGGGGTTAAATGTGTCAACATGTTTAAGTTATACCTCTGAGTGACCTTTTGACAAACCCGAAGCTTTGTAACGGTTAATTATGCTCACTAGAATGCACGATATAGATTTCATAAAGTTTCGTTATCGTATGAGAAAGTTATGATCAAATTCGTATATAAGGGGTTAAAGCGTCAACGTTGAAGTTTATGACTTTTCGGGTAACAATAAAGTTAACCGAGGACTAAACAAAGTGAGTAAATGTCTTAAAGCCCTTATAAGTCAATTTGGAGGGTTCAAAGTGCAAGAAATAAAGTCGTAGCAAAGTTTCCAAGAGCCAAGGACCAAAGCGTAAAAATCAAAAGTTGGAGATTTGATCAGAAGGGGCGTCGCACCACGCGAAGGCCCTGAGGGGGGGGGGGGGGCTACGCGTGCCGCGAGGGGCCTTCTGCTCCGAATTTGTTGGGTTCTTGTCTGCCATGGCCATTTTAACCGACTTATAATCGATTTTCCACATCTTGCACGACCCCTAAGCAACCCCTAGACACTTAGGGACATCTGGAAGTGATCCATGGCCATGGTTAGGCTTGTGTGTCAACAATCCATGAGTTCTTGAGCACTATATAAAGGGCCAAGGTTACAACCAATTCTTCACACCTACCTTCAGCATTTCTGATCATTTCTGGAGCTCCAAAGCAGACTCAAGTGATCACTAATCATGCATAGGACTTCAGTAAGTATGCTTAACCTTTCTTAGTTAAGTTTTTGCTTAGTTTTAGCTTAAAAGTCAAACCGTCGTAATTAACGGTTGACTTAGCGATTAATCACTAATGGTCCAGTGATTAGTCGAATTGAAAGTAGTTATAAGTTGGTAATTATGTGGGCATTAAACCCTTAAAAGGGCACCCTCTGATTCCCACTCTAACTAGGTCAAATGTCGGGTCAAACTTGTTGTTAAAAAGTCAACAGAATGCTTAATTTCTAATTTATGCATAATTAGCAATGTAGGACCCATAAAACCTGTTTGATCATTAATATAACTTGTAATTAATGTAAGAACATGTCTAAACATGTTCAACCCGACAATTTCCTGTTTAGACCCGGTTCGGAACCGAAAGTCGCAAAGCTTTAACTTTTGCTTTGACTTCAGTTCTGACCCGTTTTGGTATGTTTTAGAAATGCCTTAGAGCTTTAATTGGACTAGGTTACATGCTAGTATAACCCTCTGTGATTATACACCTTGGTTCATTAGTTATCCAATTAATATGCATGTTTCCGTTAATTGCTCATATGTTGACCATTATGCCCTTTTCACCTTAAAACGTGATTTTTGAAAATGTAAAAGTGTATAAACCTTAGTTACTGAATTATAAACTTACACCCAAAATTTGACATCAGTTTGAGGTGTAGATTGAGAGTTATGCTCATTAGCGTAATTAGAAAGCTTCTTTAGCGATTTAACGGCTTAATTAGCGTATGGCCTATCTAAGCCTACTTTTTGATATCAAACTTATTACCCACTGATGTAATATATTATTTTGGTATTTTTGAAGATTTTTAATTAATTTTAGGCTGAGCATAACTTATAGTCATAGGCTTAATCCGGTAATTGTCGGTTTTGCCCTTACGGGCTATAAAATGAGTTTTACATATCTAATCGACTCCAAACCTTTTGCTACTGATTATATATGATAAATAAATTATTTTAAACCTTCTGGAATAATAAAAATATCAGTTTTCCATATAGAACCCGGTAACGGCTTCTAATCGCCATATTAAGCGTTTTTAACGCATAGTATGTATTAAAACTATTTTAAACATACAAAGGTTGATACCTGCTGATATTTTAGGTAAATTATAATATTTTAACAGTAAGCAAAAGTTGTTTAACTCAGACTTCAGTTTTGAGCTTTTCGGCTTATGTGAAATTACCAAAATGCCCCTACGGTGCATAGTTTGGTTATAATTGATAAATTTCACATATATACAATACCTTACTGTTATAACTTAGTAAATTGAGTATTTTTGCTGATTACATCAGACCTGTAACTCAGGATAATACTTAAACCTCTTTTATAACCTTGTAAATGACCAAACTACCCCTACGGGGCATAGTTTGTGTTTAAATTCGTTTCGGGCATAATAAAAGACATCTTACTGATGTCACAACATATTTGAGGCATATTAACTTAGGAAACCTGTATATGGCTCTTACGCTTACGCGTTACGCTTATTACGCCTTCGGTTCGGTTTATGTAACTAGTTTGCATAAATTAGCCGAAACGGGTCAAACCTTATCGGTTTTATCTCAAAATCCAGAATGTGTATAATATACCCATATTAAGCAAGTCTTCAAACTTGTCAGGTATAAATCACATTCTATTCCGGTCTTCGCTTAATCGTGCGTATGAACCGTATCTTTGAAACTAACTGGTCTAAGCTTAAGCTTAACTAAAGACCCGTTAGGATTCTAATAGGTTATTATAAACCTTCGTTCCAGAATAGGAGGACCAGTAAAAGCTACTTGCATTTGCTTATTGTGATTATTACTTTGCTCAGGTAAATACTTTTAACTTATTTTCCCTATACGGGCTTGGGGTACGGTATATAAAATACCGCTTGGTCGGGCATTAAATCTTCCATCGTATGGTGGTTAATTGATATTTGATCGGCCCGTTTAAATTGTTTTGTTTAATTAAAGCCTTTGGGGGGTTAATGACCATGTCCCGGATATCCTTGGCATCATTTTACGAAATGGCCACGACCTAAGCTCGGAGTGTAGGCGTACACTCGTCAGTGCATAAATAGATTATGTGGTGTGTCTATTGATCTTTAACCCGGCACGATCCGGGCTACTGAACGCATAAGGAACATGTAATTCTTTTACAAGTTTATATATTTAAATAATTATCCCAAGTTATAAAATGTTTGTGCCATGTGCATCCAAATCAATTTTTAATCATTTTTAAAATGAGTCAGTTGATTGTATTTACCAGTGTAAACTGACGTATTTTCCCAAAAAGATTAAGTGCAGGTACTACTCGTAATTGGCTGGATATCTCTCCTTAGCATCAATAAAGAGTCTCGCAAGCTTAAGATGCCTAACGTCTGTTGAACTACTGTTTCCTATTTATTTCGATCCGTCTGTGGATAAACTTTCAACTGTTTGTGATACATGATATTACAATATTTTATTCGGTTGAAATGTATCTTTCAATTGCTTCCGCTGTGCATTTAAATATTGTGTTGTTTGACTATTATGTTTCCAACCACGTCACGATACTCCCCACCGGGCCCACCGGTGACACGTGGAATTCGGGATGTGACAGGTTGGGGCATAAAACGGGCTCTTATGTTTACCGATGATGATTGGGCTGGTTGCAACTGGGTTGATTGGGGATACATGGTTTGAAGTTTGGTTTGTACTTGGGAGCTGACATGGAAGACTTTTGTTACTGTATGTGTTTGATGTTTACAGATTACTGAAGATATGGATTGTTGTGTGCTTGTTGGCGGGCTTGGTGTTTATGGCAAGGCCTTCAAGTGGGAGATTGTTGGGTATGAAGTCCTTGGGCTAGTTGTTTGCTATTGTGCTTGTTCTATTAGAGGTTTAGGAGGCCTGTATGGTTTTCTTGTTCCCTAAGTTGTAAACTCCTGTTAGTCTATATATATTTTGTCTATGTAATTGTAAGCATTGTTAGAGCTTAATAATATATCCCTAGTTGCAGCCCGTGGACGTAGGTTCCCCACTGGAACCGAACCACATAAAATTCTCGTGTTCGTTTGTCGTGCTTTATATTTTGTCGTCTATTATTGTGTGTTCGTTATGAATCCGTATTCCACTATGCCACTTACACCTAACAAAACTGACTCTTGTGCCAAAGATTGTTCTCTGTTTATGACAAGCTTATAATAGTAACTTAACATTTATAAGATCAAAAAACAAATACAATTTATACAAAAATTACAATAATATAATCCTCAACAAGTAAACAAGATTAAATACTCAAACAATGACTCATATTTTTTTTTTCAAACCCAAGTTGATTTTGTCCAAAAGTAACCACAATAATTGCGGAGACTTTTGAAATCAATTAGCAACACTTACTACCACAAAGAAACAAACACACAGACAATTATTGAAGAACATGACAATGAAATTTGAAAAACACACAATATATCATTTGTTGTCAACATGAGTGTGAGTGACATCTCCAACCGATGCTGGCTTAGGGGTGGTTCCGGCTTCCTTAACGGTCTCGGTGTTTGACTTCTTGGCGCGGAGATCAACATCTTGGATGGATGGAGCTTTGTTTTGTTCTTCTATGGAGCGCTGGAACGACACCGGTTTAGGACGGGTATTGTTGTTGGAGGTGGATGTATTAGAGCCAGGCCTCAATGTGGCTGAGAAGGATGGAGGTCCACCAGTACTGGACATTGTAAAAGATGTGTTAAATGTGAAGTGATTTCAAAGTGGTGTGTTTATTGGAGGAACACAAGCACAATTACATGATATATATATATATATATATATATATATATATATATATATATATATATATATATACATGATGACCGGTCCACACGTTCCTTCCTATGTTGTTACATGTAAATTACATACACATTTACCTATTATGTGGAGTTGTGGCCCCACACGTTCTTACATTATCACATGGAAATTTCAGTCTTTTAATACAAAATTTTGTGGTTATTGTATATTCACAAGGTTTTGTTATCACAAATCGTTTGAAAAAGGTTTGTATGAATTATGATGGGTTAAAATTGTTTTGCATCACATTTAAAAACCCAATATTAATTTATAAAAGATAAAAAAAAAATCTTTTTTTGAGAAACAATGAGAATAAATGTGGCATAAGCACATTTCAAGGCCAAGTATAATGGAATAACACCCAACTTTACATGGGATGATTCCATTGACTATTGCATGAGGTCCATACAAATATTCACCTATTTCAAGCTCGCGTTTTACACAATACTTACGTCCAGGAGCTTAACGCCCCCATAACGGCCCATTGGGATGGTGTTTAGGCCCCATGGCTGATGTGGTCATGGGCGCCACACCACTACACAGAGCCTAATACGTTTTTTTATTTTTTGAAATTCTTTGATTATTTATAGAGTTAATTGTATGGATAGTTAATTTGGGAAGGTTAGATTACATTTTCGGTTCAAGTGTTTGGAAATTACCATCTTTAGTCCAATTAAACACTTTGTTCACTTGATACCATTTTATTCTTTTCGCCAGCACTAAAAATGTTGATAAGTTTTGTCACACCCCCAAAATACTACATGCGGTAACCCCGCTAGGCGTGTGACGTACCAGGATCTAGCCACTAATCACATTGAACTAACCATAAGATATTTAACAAAATTCCCATTTATTAAGTAAGACTTTCATAAACATAATCCAAGTTAAATAGTGACAGCGGAAGCAAATAATGATTCATCGTTTAAATGTTTCAAAACCAATGTATGTAAATTCAGTAGACAAAACATGCATATCCAAACGATGCTACCCATGACCACTCCAGCCATCCAGATAGCAAGTTCCTCATCCGAAGCAGCTAACGACCTGCGAGCATGCAACAAGTGTATCAGACAACGCTGGTGAGTTCATGGTTTTACGAAAACGTTAGTTACCAAGTGTTTAGTTCAGTTCATTGATTTCAATGTTGATAATATCTCGAATACAAAACGGCTCCTGATTTACTTTGCCCTTTCCCCAATGCTCCTATCAAAGCATTGGGCATGACTGAGTCATTAGTTCACACCCGTCCTCTCAGGTACGGGGTGAGGGTGCCAAACCTAAATAGCGCTACCAACTAATACTTTGTTACCTCTCAGGTAACAAACAAGATGGGACTTAATGGTGATAGGATGAGTATATTATCCAACATTCCAGATTTACACAAGACGTATTCCTCTCAGGAATACCCAATTGATTTACCCAAAAACCTATCCCTCCCAGGGATACCCAAAGATTGTCCCAACCACCGGGACGCATGCTCAAGAGGAATGAACTCACCTTTGATTTGCTCGGTATGTTAAATTACCCGTCCAAGTTGGTCAACCCCAAACCCTACCGTGGTTATCAAACAGTATCAGTTTCACAGTCATCAAAGTCACATGTTTGCACACAGTAAATCACGTATGGTTACACAGATTGTTTTTATAATAAAATCATGGCATGGCACGTATCAGTACTCGATTCTCATGCAAGACCACGTCAAATGTGATTATCACAAATCAACACATCATCAGATGAATGTTCTAACCATTCCAGACAACCCAGGTTTTCCACACTTGGTCAGTATCGTTTTCAAACAACAGTTAGCATTCGTAAACACAAACATCCATCATTACACACCTCGTATACCTCTACTGTTCCTTCCATAACCCTTACGACGAAAATCCCTAGACGACGAAGGACATTCTTCGTCGAGACCATGCACGACGAAGCATCCCCATCCTTCGTCGGGTCACATACGACGAAACATTACCATTGTTCGTCAAAATCACACAGTCAAACAGTTAACATATTTTCAATCCTGGGCAATGGATCTACGACAGTTTCTGTGCTTAATCTAACCAACCCGAACATGAACAATCATCGGCTATACAAACGTAACAGTTTCCCATTTCATAAACATATAATTGTAATCAAACGATGGTCAGTAACACACACAAACCCCATTTCTAATTCCGCAAGATTCATGAGATTCGTAATCTGTTTGTGACCATCAAATCAAATCAATCCCCTAAACCCACATTAAACCTTACTTTGAATAAATTCCTAACAATGAGTCAATCCAAACACATATGAACATAGAACATCATATCATCATATAGAACATCATATCATCATTGTTTCTATCAGCATGCATTCCTAACATAACAATCATGTTCCAACACGAACACATGTAGCAAAAGGGTTTAATTGCACAACAATAAGAGCATACTAACCAAGCAAACCTGATAAGAAATCGAGGCGATCCTTTGAGGTGTAACACGGCTGCCGTCGACTTGTTTTAGGGAGTAGGAAGGTTAGGGTTTGATGTTTGCTAATGAATTTACGTTGCAAAGGATAATTATAACTATCGGGCTCGTACTAGGCCATGTATCACTTTGGGCCGAAGGCCTTCTGGGCGAGAAATACTCCTCGACGAAGAGTATAATTCGTCGGATCCATGATGACGAAGGACCTAGTTCGTCGTGAACCATTTACGAAAAACATAGTTCGTCGTGAACTATTGACGACGAAGAACAAGCCGACGAAGAATCTTATTAGATTACCAAACTTAAATAGTTCTTAATTAATTCACAAAACAACTCTATATCATGTTAGTTCAACAGTTCATCAAATATGCACAAGTTACAACACAAACAATTATGAAAAGATAGTGTGAAACAAGTAACGTGTAGAGGAAAGACCTTGAAAGCTCGGGTTGTCACAAGTTTTATGAGTCTTTTGCTAGATCTACCACTATTGAAGGTCGAATCTATAGTGAAGGTTGTCGTCGATCGACCCAAAAAAAATTTGATTGGGACTAGCACCTAGTGGTGGCTGCTACGTGGAGAAAGGGGTTGCGACATGAAGATGGGGTGTCAAAAGTATGGAACCAGTCTACGTAGTAGGGTCGGGTAGAAGAAAAAGGGTGATGATTGGGAATTTAATTGTTTTCTTTTGGCCATTAATTAGTTTTTTAATTCATAAGAATATAACAGTCGATCGAGTAAAATGTTATTTTCATCCAAAACGTTTAATCACTTTTACGAGTTTCACTCAACAAAAAACTTGACCGTTTCTCTTAAAAATACTTCAACTATTCAACATCTAAAATACCCTTAAATCTTTGTTTTCTTAGCAAACTAAGAATTTGAAGACACGGATCAGTCTCTAGCAATTGTTTTCTTGGGTGTTTAGTCAACAACCTTTACATTTAAATCTTTCATATTTGGGTAAATTACACTTTTAGTCCTTTATGTTTATACTGGATTGCAACGGATAACCTTTAACTTCAATAATTACAGTCAAAATCCTTTATTTGCAAAACCAGTCACATTCTACGTCCTTTAGCACTAACTGAATTAAAATTTTCAGTTAAGCTTATTCACTTAAGGGTATTTTGGTCAATTTATCTTTTATTTAAATGTTTAATAAATAAAATAAAAAAATACATATACACAATTCATCTTCACCAATTTCTAACCTTAAAACCCTAACCACCACCACCACCCATTCTGCTGCCACCACCACCACCTCAAATCTCTTCACCACACCCTGCACATCGATCTTCCAATCGATTATTTTCGCCTAAATATTCCCCTTTTTCTGCTGTTAAAGTTGATAACATTCGACTTCCCATATTCTTTTGTATCTTACTCACATATTCTTCAGTTGGATCAAATTAGGGCTCAGGACTCATTAAAGAGGAAATTCGTCACTCACGCTGATTACACCTGGAAATTAGATGGATCTAATATCCTTTTCTCAAAAGTTGATCCCTCTGTAGCTTGTGAAACTCTGGTTGTTTTGGATTTGAATACCCTGGATGTCGTTTATGAGGATTCTTCAATTGTTAAGATCGATGTTCCTGGATTTCTTGCCTTGACAGAGGTATATGCTTTCACATTTTACTTCGTTATAGATGTCACATGTTCCACTAATTTCACTGTAATTTGAGTTTATATCTTTATGTTCTTCAATTGTTATTTAGGTCATTAATCGTTTAGTAATTTAGTCTCTGTTAGTAAAAAGCTAAATATGAGTGATTGCTTCTGCAAATGTAAGTCGGCTGAGAGTCGTATGGCGGGTACGGAAACTCGAACGGTATGCCTCCGATGTGATTCACATGTGGTCGGAGTGGTAACTCCGGCAGCATTGTTTAGAAAGAGAGAGTTTCCGGGTGTTTAGAAAGTGTGTGACTGGTGACCGGAGTGACGGTGATGAAGCGTTTAGGTTTTAGGGCTTTTTAGAGAGATAGAGGGGGGGGGGGGGATTGGAGAAGATGGACTAGAGTGAGTGGTGGTGATTTATGTCTGTGTGTTTTGTTTACAAATATAAGTATAAATTACGTTTTTCGTCCTTTATACCAGTAAAATTACTAACTTACCCTCATGTGCAAGTCACATGACTGAATTTAACTAAAAATTTTAACTAGGTTAGAGTCAAAGGACCAAAGATGTAATGATTTTGTCAAATAAAGGACCGTGACTGTAGTTATTGAAGTTAAAGGCTATCTATTGCAATTTGATACAAACATAAAGGACGAAAAGTGTAATTTACTCTTCATATTTTTTAGATTCCCATGAAACTAATGAAACTGGACCGTTGTTTTTCAAGTCAAAACAAATATGATCCAAACAAAATTGCAATAATATAATCCTCAACTAGTAAATAAGATTGATAAGATAAAAAAAGACTTAGGGGCTGCTTGACAATTTTTGAATGGCTAAGTGTTGAATTAGTAAGATGTCTGAATCATTAAGTGTTGAACCAGTAAGAAGTCTGAATCATTAAGAGTCAGTATAATGCTTAACATTTCAGATACAAATATCTGATCAATTCAGATTAGAGGTCTTAACCATTCAGACTCAGTATAATACTTAACCATTCAGAGGCAAATGTCTGAACCATTCAGACATCTGCCCACGAAACAAACAATCTGAACCATTAAGTGCTGAACCAGTAAGAAATCTAAACCATTAAAAGTCTCATTAAGATGTAAACAAACAGCCAATAATTTTTCAAACACAACTTCATTATCTCAAAAAGTCAACCCAATAAAGGCGGAGACTTAAACAAACAAACACAAAGACAAATATTGAATAACATGACAATAAAATTTGAAAAACACACAATATATCATTTGTTGTTAACGTGAGTGTGAGTAGCATCTCCAACCGATGCTGGCTTAGGGGTGGTTCCGGTTTCTTTAACCGTCTCGGTGTTTGAGTTCTTGGCACGGCGATCGACATCTTGAATGGATGGAGGTTTGTTTTGTTCTTCGATGGAGCGCTGGAACGACACCGGTTTAGTACGGGTATTGCTGTTGGAGGTGGATGATGTATTAGAGCCAGGCCTCCATGTGGCTGAGAAGGATGGAGGTCCACCAGACATTGTTAAAGATGTGTTGAGTGTGATTTCAAAGTGTTGATCTGATTATTGTGAAGATATGTTGAATGTGCACATCTACATAACATATATATACACGATGACCCGGCACACACGTTCCTACTTCCTTCCTAGGTTGTTACATGAAATTTCTTAATAATTAATTTAACATTTTTTTATATGTTTTATTTTTATTTTTATATAATAATTATAAAGAGTTAAATGCCATTTTAGGCCGTGTGTTTTAGGTTATTTTGTCAGTTTAGTCCAAAGGTTTGAAATGTTGTCATTTTAGTCAAATTTAACTCAATCCTTTATTCTGTTAACTAGAAGGGCATTTCGGTCATTTTATATATAATTCTGTTAACTAGAAGGGCAATTCGACCATATAAATCATCGAATTACCCTTCTAGCTAACAGAAAAAATGGACGGAGTTAACCCAGTGGACTAAAATGGCAACGCTTGAAACTATTTGGACAAAAATGACAACGTTTCAAACTTTTTGACTAAACTGACAAAATAACCCAAAACATAAGGACTAAAACAACAATTAAGTCAACTATAAAAGACTTTTTATCTTTACACAGTGTGAAATGGGTTTCACAATAATATGATGATATGACCCACACGTTCTTACCTCATCACATGGAAACTTCAATCTTTTAAACATATTTATCTTTTTAATATTTTTTGTGTTTGTTGGAATTTTGACGAAGACTTTCTGTATTGTGCGATGCGACAGAAATTTTGAACTTGTAATATTACGATCTGGTTTAAGAAGCATGTTCGAAGGTTATTCACGATGCCTAGAAATACTTTAATTTAAATATAGTTTTGTTTTCAATAAAACTTATATTGAGATGTTGAGAAAAAAAAACCATGCGTAATTTTTTTTTTTTTTTTAAATGTAAGCTTCATTAAACAACGAGAACGACCAACTCCCACGAAACGGGGCGGGCAAACACAAAACAACCTACATATTCAGAAAATTACACAAGAGCTTTTAGTACCGGTTTATCCTCAACGTCTAATCAATAAAAACTAAAAATGCAGAAATAAAAATAAAGTAAAAACAGATAGACAAGATGAATCACTTGGATCCGACTCGCCTTTTAAGTATCCTTTGATGATTTTTGCACTTTCGAACTTTTTAAGAGATTATCTTTGTTATATTAGTAGCCCCTCTTTTGAAGGTGACGTTACCCTCAACCCAGTGGTTTGAGTCAGCAAGGATACAATCTCAAAGGGTCGGAATATTGAAAGATAATTAATTACGTTATTAATGTGAAAAGTGGTAGGCCCCTCTTTTGAAGGTATGTTACCCTCGGCTAAGTGGTTTGAGTCAGCAGGGATACAATCCCAAGTAGCCGGTTTAATGTATTAATAGTAGTTTACATATGAGGGGATCATGCCATTCGAAACCTCGCCATCCAATACCAGTGGGTATTGAAGGAGGTCCTAGTAAGCTTGACCCAGGTCCTTGCAGGATCTATACACTAAACAAGGAAAGAACCTTACTAAACCATTCCCTTAACCCCCCGACCAGGTAGCCAACATACCTCTATATAGACCGTAGAGATATAAATGGTGTAAATCTTTTACTTTATATTTACAGTAAAGTAATGCCAAGACACCACGCACAAATGATAAAGAAAATTCACCTTCAACATAAGAAACTAGTTATTAAAGTCATTAATACAAAACCAAATAAAAAGTGCCGAAAGATTAAAAATCAAAAGTAATACATAAAAGACTTGTCTTCACCAAGTAATGTAAGAGGCTTAGCCA
Organism: Helianthus tuberosus; assembly: GCA_030545235.1. NCBI lineage: Eukaryota > Viridiplantae > Streptophyta > Magnoliopsida > Asterales > Asteraceae > Helianthus > Helianthus tuberosus. The sequence goes on along the minus strand of CM060411.1, from coordinate 216,183,096 downwards.
AACATGGCCTTTGATTGACAAGAACTTTTACGATCAATCTTGGATCCCGAGATTACTACACACTCTAAAGGTGGATGATGGTGGTGTAGTGGTGGTGGAGTGGTGGAAACATGGGAGAGTAGTGGTTTGCCAAGGGATGCCTTTGAAGTGAGCTAAGCACCCCTATTTATAACCTGAACAGAAGCCCGGCCACGGCCCCGTGTCCAGCGGACACGCCCCCGTGGCCATCATTTTCTCTTCCTTCATTAATTGCATTTTTCAGCATAGAGCTCCACACGGCCCGTGTTCAGCGGACACGGCCCCGTGGGCAAAAGCGTATCTGTATTACCAAGTTTTTGCAAGATTCTGCGTATCTCAGCGTTGACCACGCCCCGTGCTGAGCTGGGCACGCCCCCGTGGTGGGCGTAGAAGCTTTTACAGCTTTTTCTTTTCTGCAGGTGGCTGACCACGCCCCCATGTCCAGTGGGCACGGCCCCGTGGTCAGTCTTCTGTTTCTTGTTTTTGCTTTTGGGGATGCTATCGAGGGGTCGGGCATGTCACGTTTATTCTTTTTCTTTGTATTTATGTTGGTTTTGACTGTATATTTGTTCCTTTTTCTCGTTTAAGCTCATTTGGTCCTGTAAATTCAAAAGGAAGACAAAAACACACTTTTTCCAACATTAATACTCAAAAAGGGTTAGTTTTATGCCTCATTTGATGTGATTCATATGTTACATTTTGCAGACATCATGGCTTCGTATGGTTTGCATAAAAAAACAAGTTTGTACACTAACCAAATTCTTTTTTCTAACCGCAAATGTTACTAATTTACACAAATAATTCTAAATTATTCTTCCTTTCCTTGAGACCTCTTCTTTAAGAGGCATATGTCTCTTCCAAGTAGGTTACCCCATATTGGCAAACCAAATTCTATTTGTATAGTGTTTGTGTGGTGGTGGGAGGATTCCAAAAATAACTAAGGGGGCGTTTGGGTTGTGGAATATTTTGGAATTGGGATTGAAATTTGTATAGGAATTAGAATTTGAGGGAATTGAATTTGGAATGTAAAAATTCCAATTGAAATTGGATATTGTTGGAATTGGAATCTCAATTCCATTTTTTTCGTGTTTGGTTATCAAATGAATTGGAATCCATCACCCCGTCTCCCACAACCCCCGGTTCGGGTCGAAACGGTACGGGTCAAAACGGTTCATGTCGAAACGGTTCGATTCGAAACCGTTCGCATGAAACGATACGGGGCGAAACGGTACGGGTCGAAACAGTTCAGGTCGAAACGGTTCGTGTTGAACGGTTCGCGTCGAAACTGTTCGATTCGAAACATTACGGGTCAAAACCGTTCGCGCCGAAACGGTACGGGTCGGAACGGTTCGCGTCGAAACAGTACGGGTTGAAACGGTTGGTTTCGAAACGGTACGGGTCGGAACGGTTCGCGTCAAAACGGTACGGATGGGTCGAAACGGTTCGCGTCAAAATGGTTCGATTCGAAACGGTTCGATTTGAAACGGTACGGGTCGAAACGGTTCGCGTCGAAATGGTACGGGTCGGAACGGTTAATGTCGAAACGGTACGGGTCGAAACGGTTCGCATCGAAATGATACGGTCGAAACGGCTCGGTTCGAAACCAGTACAGCTCGAAACGGTTCAGATCGAAACCGGTATAGGTCGAAACGGTTCAGCTCGAAACGGTATGGGTCGAAACGGTGCCGGTCGAAACCATTCAGGTCGAAACGGTCGAAGATTCCAATGAATTTACTTTAGTTACTTCACATATTCTAAGGATTTTGAATTTACTTTAATTAAAGGAATTTCAAGAAATTCCTGCATAATTCCAATTCCAATTACATTGTCAACCAAACACATGAAGATTGGAATTGAGATTCAAATTCCATCAAATTCTGTGAACCAAACATATTAAGAGATGGAACTCAGATTCCAATTCCCTTAAATTCCATTGAATTCCTGCGAACAAACACCACCATTTAAGTATTCTGTAAGGCTATAAAGTGTGGTCATGATCCTCATGACCACCATGACCCTCCACGTCAGACGTTAGTGCCATGTCAGCCACCTTTAATCCACCATCCGAAACCACTATCCTAAGAGTATGGTCATGACCCAAACAACTATCCCTTTAATTATTTTAATTTATCTTTATCTAAAGGAAAAGGAAATGATTTCTTGAAAAATGGAAAGGAGGACCATGGTTTAATCCATGCAAACCATAGTGGATAAGACAAGGAGATGATGTTGTCTTTTATTCATAATCCTAGATGGCAAATCATGTCCCAACCATGATCCCCACACTCTTTAGCCTAAGAATGTGAGAAAATTAGATGCATAAGTGGAACTTGGAGAGATGCATATAAATGCATCCACATTTCACGCCTTTAAAACCATTAAGGTAAACTAGTTCCTGTTAGTTCTTTCCATATTTGTAAACATAGTTTCTTTTGGAAAGACAAACGAAGGATAAAGGACAGTACTTTAATAATATCATTACCATCATCACGCGTGCATGTATTGATTTATATAACTTTATTTTATTAACAAAAAATATTGTAGGGGGAAACCATGGTACTCTCAAGGTTTCGGCTCAGTGATATTTCAGAGGCCACTAAAAACTTCTCTAATATATACTGCATTGGGTTGCATGAATATGGTAAGGTGTATAAAGCGGAACTTGATGACTATGACAACAAAAGTTTGTTGCCATTTAAAGGGAAAAATGACACTGAATGGCCAAAGACACGTGTCACTGTAGCTATAAAACGCATTTCTAGTAGCGTGGATGTCAAACAAAGGTTCTTTTCGGAAATTGAAATGCGTACTACTAATAAGCATCCCAACATAGTCTCTCTTGTTGGCTTTTGTGATGAAGATGATGATAATATCCTTGTTTATGAGCATGCTTCTAACAAGAGCCTCCATGACTATTTGAAAAATGTTGATAACAAGGATAATCTTACGTGGACGCAACGACTACACATGTGCCTTGGGATTGCACGTGGACTCAATCACCTTCACACCAAGATGGATAGCCAAGAAAGGATAATACACGGAGACATAATGAGTGCCAATATTCTATTCGGCAAGAACGGGGAACCAAAGATTGCTTACTTTGGGATCTCCAAGTTTCACTTAGCAAATCAAGAGGCAAGCACTCTCATTAGTACACAAGTATATAGGGATCCCGAAGTTGAAAAAACACTTATAATGAAAATAGAATCGGACATTTACTCCTTTGGAGTTATACTATTTGAGATCTTTTGTGGGAGGTTGGCATATGATTCCATTTACATGGATAATAATGTAAAGGGCCTTCCATTAGTTGCGCGCAACCACTTCAATGATGGAACACTAAAGGAATTACTAGATCCTAAGCTAAAGGAAGCAGGCGATGATGATATTTTTACTTCAAATAGAGGACCAAATCAAGATTCTTTGGAAACCTTTTTGAATATTGCCTATCAATGTTTGGAAGAAGCTCAAACCAAGCGTCCAACAACGGAAATCATCATCAAGGAACTTGAGATGGCATTAGACATTCAAGTAAGTCAATATTTCCAAAGTATATCATTCTTTATTCTCTTCAATATTTGATAACTAGTAGGAAGTATTATGCTTAATCATTATCAGTCAACACGAAATGTGGGATTTATATACATGTTAATTCGGAATACATTAAGAACAAACTAGAAGTTTAGATGCATCCTATTACATTAAGTAAAAAGGTTAAAAAACCTGTACTCAATTTCTCTGTGTCATATAATTTAAAATTTAATCAAATGAATAAATGTACTGCATTTACATATTTGGAAACATAAAAACTATTTATTTCTTAACTCTCCAAGAACAGAGAACAAATTGTTGGTTCAGTTCTGTTTTGAACATAAAGGAAAACATGAAAACATACATTTGGTTGCATCAGCACAGGTTAGCAGAGAATCCATTAGGGTTGACATGATTGTCATCTTGGTCTGGTTTCTCCTTAGGGTGCTGACTGATGATGGTGGCTAAGAAAAACCGATAAGGGAATCGGTATGGAGATGGAGGTCGAATTGATGTTATGACTAATGGGGTGTTTCTAATGTGTAACTGTCTAACCCCTTAACCTCCACATAATTCTCCTTATATAAGCACCCAGGAGGAAACCCTAATTAGTTAATAAGGGTAATATGGTCCATCAACAATTACCAACTAATTATTTAATAGGATTGTTATATATTTTGATCTATATAATGTAAATGATTATAATGGCTACAGATTAAATATTAATACGTAATATATTTAATCTTACATTCTCCCACTTAGCCGAGTAATCATTTACTATGAGTATTAGATAAGCCTGATCAGGAGTTAACACTCATTTTAGCCTTAAACAAGTACTATAGCAGAAAATACAGCCGTTGAATCATTATGCGACTCAGGACCCCCATTAATCATACTATAGCCTTAATTTAAAACCTAATCGTCATGATCAAAATACGCGTAAGCCCTTTGTTTGATTTGTAACTTTATTTGTCTTATATGCCATTATGTCGACTTGACATATTCTTAGAGACGTACAAAATCAAACTGATGAGGAAAAATTAACTAATACTTAGTCATTCATAGTACGATATGCAATTGCGCATGGTCATAAACTAATACCCGTCTATGAGCTCTCTTAATAAGACTTATGGGTAATAACCATTCAGTTATAGGATCCTTAAGCATATCATGAATGTATTCGATACAAAACTTAATTTCCTCAATTCGTTCATAAACGAATAATTAATTGCGTATCGAAATTTAATGCAGCACCTCTTGAACTGTTACTGTTCAAGGAGTCATGGTAGCTGACTTTATCACGCTAAGTCTTCAAAACATTATATGGAGTTAATAAACTTATGAGTCCATTGATAAACTTCCAACAACATTTAGTGACGATATTATGTCGTTATAACTTAGGTTGTTAATATCAGTGCATTATGACTCCTCCATGAGATATGTTTTGTCTGCTGACATAAAGATATACCCAAAATTACATTTTATCATCTTTGAATATCTCAAAGTTAGAGTAATAAACCGATTTTAATTCTCACTTCTTCTTCAAATAATAGCCTCTCGTTTCTTTTAAAGATATTGTAATACTCCATTAGATGCTACACATTAATCTAGACATATCTAATGTGTTGCAATGTGAGTAATATCTAAACGAGTATAGACTTAAACTTACATAAGGCTTCTAATTAATGAAGCATAAAGAAATAATCTCATTTATCCTATTATCCTCTAAAGGAGAGCAGTATTGTTTGTTACATATGTAAGGACCCATTTAAGGTTAAACTTATGGAACAGAACTAATATCCCATTGGGTCTATCTCAGTATGTTATGATATCAATCACGTAAGAGATATCTCTGAGATCTATTATATCAAAGTCTGTGTTAACAATGCTTTGACTTTTGTAACATATACTTGTCAAAAGAATGTCATCTATATAGACAAGTTTAATTTAGTTGCTCCCACTCATCTTGAGGTAGGTACATTAATCCACTTAATTCTTGATGAAAATAATTACGTTAGCTTTTCATCATATTATGATATTTGCATTAACCCATACATGGATTTTATTGGCTTACAAATAAAGTGTTCTTTAACCTTCAGTTTGAAACTTTAGGTTGTTATCTAATGAACATGTAAATGTGTCAGCCATTTGTTATGGAAAATTGTTTATAATGTTCATCTAATGTAGCTTTAAACTATTATAAGCTAATAGAACAATGATGATCCTTAAAGAAATCTTGTGTAAGATAGGTAAGAAAGACTCTTTGATAATTCATCTCTTTCTGAGTGTAACCTTTGACAATCAATCATGCTCTTTTGTGTCTTAACGTTTATATTAGGATTTGGTTTTCTTATGAACACTCTTAGGTAATTCAATCAAATCCCAAACGTTATACGAACACATAAAATCAGTTTTACTAGAAAACTGTTTTATTCCATTAAGAATATTGATTGACACTAATGGCTTAATTTGAAGAGATAGGATCAGTAAACATTTCCAAAATCCATTTCAAGTTCAATTAGGGAGGTTATGTAATCATCAAAGTTATTAGATTTTTAAATCTAGATGACCTCCTAAGTTGATTATTGGGTTTATTAGAAGTTTCAGTTTTATGGATTAGCTCTTGATTAGGTTGCTATCATTTTTCATTCTAAGTTTATAAGAGTTGGTGCAGTATGGTGTACAAGAGGTGTAATCGGAGTTAAATTTGGAGTGAAATTTAATGACACTCTTCCCCCCGCCTCTTGTATTCCTTGCAAGTCATGATAAGGACTTTGACTGCTCCCACTGACCTTAGAGATCTTTAGGAACTCAGCATGCTTAGGGTCAATACTTAACGACCGAAAAAATTGTAATAGAGAAAACAAATTAATGACGTTAGTCGTTGTAGTTTCTCTTGTTAAGGATTATGTTAGTTTAGGTAAGAAATCTAAGTGTGTCCATAATTAAGCAACAATGAAACTTTTGTAAGAGTAGCATTAGATTTTAAGGAGATAAGTTTTGATAGAACAGTGTCGTGATGGAGCGGTGTCTTGTACAAGAGGTGTAAATTGAAGTAACATAAAGTTTTCACTCCCCCACCTCTTGCAACTATTGCAAGTTATTATTAAGACATTTAATGCTCCCACTGATCTTTGATATCTCTAGAAATGCTACAAGAGAAGTTTCAATGAGGTACGTTACGTGGGAACCTATCATATATACGTTAGACTTTATTTGATTTCTTTAAAGTCCAAGTGTCATAAGAAACTTAAGGACATATGTAATAGAAATCCTAATAAGTAAACATATGAATAGATTTCTTCTAAGACTGTGGGCCATATGCGACAAAAGTTAGCTACAAGTTGATAGTCTTTTAAATGATAAATGAATTATGTCTGAATATTCCATTTTGAATAAGTTCCACGAATGTCAATGAATGACTTATGATGGACCCATACTTATTCCTTAAGCCAAGTAATATTTAGGGCTATAACGTCATGATTTTAAATCACTTAGAATGAGATTAGATGAATAATCATCCTCATTAACCATGTCATAATTTCTCATGAATTTCGGTTATAATGGATGAAATTTATAAGTCTCATTTTCCTTTTGTCAAATTCTCATTTTCATGATGACAAAAGTTGTGAAAATGTAAGGTATCATCTAGTTTCATTTTAATAATGTTTCTATCCAGATATTTAGAACAAATAAGATGAGAGTTTAAGATAAGTGTGACTTTATGTTGACTATGCAAACCTCACAACCTTCATGACATAGCCTAAGTAATGATACTGTACTCTGATTAATAATCAGAACATGTAATGTATCGAAAAGCTTTGTTAGAAGACTGCTTATTATGGTTCTTATAGCGTTAACAATTTATTTTGTCACTAACTCTCATGTTAGTTATTTGTTGACTTCTGGTAAGGAAACCTATGGAACTAGAGTCAACTAATCATGTGTTAATAGGAATATTTAAAGAATTATCAGACTTAAATATCATTAATAAGTGACTATCTAATTAATTTACCCAACTGTTCTTTTAGAATAATGGATAGTCTCGTTGCTTATGTCTAGTCTAATGACATAGTTATGCAGTGAGATTTTCCCTTGAAGAACCTTAATGTTGGAATTAGCACTTGTAATTTGTCTATGGACCTTAGAACAATCCTCTTTTAAACTATTAGTGGTTGTAAGGTGAATAACAACTTATTTTCCAGCTTTAAACATTTACTTCTTTGTACATATGTTGCTTATCAACACACTCGTTATACTTTGGTATTTTGAGTGTTGTAGTTGATTTTATAATGCATCAAATTGTACAAGTGAAAATCTTAGTATGTAATGTACTGGAAAAAATGTACTTATTTCCATGTGTAAGCCCTTAACGTTATGGGTCATGGTTTTGTACATTATAATGTATTCACATATACCACTTAACTTTATAGTTTAGAGTTTCAAATTAAGGCATGCATCTTAGGAGTTCTTGTGATTATTCCATAATTATAGATTAGTCTTAGGAAAGACTTAATCTGGAATAACTTTAGTGATAGCATTTACGTTAGAAAGTTCTTGATTATCATAATAGACATCATGGTCGATTTGTCCTATTCATCATGCTCTAATTTTCTTCTTTATAATCTTTATCAGAAGAAAGCAATAGGATTATCGTGTCTTAAGAAATAATCAAGGATTTAATTTAAGAGCTAATTCTAATAGAAACTTTAAATAAAGCAAACATTTTAGGTTTAAACAATTAGAGTGGATTAGATATATATAGAAGAAAATTATAGTGAGTAACATTATGGGTACTAAGAATAAGGCAGACGAAATGATCATAAAACTTAATTAAGGATCATTAATCTAAGGATCATTATGTGAAGAGATTGTGATATGTCTATTACTAACATCAAAATAATAGACTTAGCTAAAAAATTCTACTTAAACGAAGACAAAACAGCTTTGGCCAGAAGTGTAATCATTTAAGCATATGTGCAAAGTGGTTGTAACAAATCAGCTTTGGCCAGAATTGAAACAATCACTTTAGTTATGCACTTGTTGAGTATGCCATCGATGAATGAATTAAATCAGCTTTGGCCAGAAATTAAGACATTCATGCTTATGATGCATACACAACATAGCTTTCGTAATACTTGAATGATAAGTAGATGTATCAAGTCAGCTTTGGCCAGAAATGATATATCAGAAGCTCATTCAAGTTAAGCTATTTTGGTTTTGTAAAACATTATTTGATCCTTATTAATTAGCTAAGTAATTACAAAACCAATTATTTAATAGCAAACCACCTGTTAGCGCGGATCGAACTCCGCGCTGAGTTCGCTGGGGGGTGCGGGGGGCAGCGCGGAGTTCGATACCACATGTTGGTTCAGTTCTGTTTTGAACATAAAGGAAAACATGAAAACATACCTTTGGTTGCATCAGCACAGGTTAGCAGAGAATCCATTAGGGTTGACATGATTGTCATCTTGGTCTGGTTCCTCCTTAGGGTGCTGACTGATGATGGTGGCTAAGAAAAACCGATAAGGGAATCGGTATGGAGATGGAGGTCGAATTGATGTTATGACTAATGGGGTGTTTCTAATGTGTAACTGTCTAACCCCTTAACCTCCACATAATTCTCCTTATATAAGCACCCAGGAGGAAACCCTAATTAGTTAATAAGGGTAATATGGTCCATCAACAATTACCAACTAATTATTTAATAGGATTGTTATATATTTTGATCTATATAATGTAAATGATTATAATGGCTACAGATTAAATATTAATACGTAATATATTTAATCTTACACAAATACAAAGAAAAAAACTATAGAAAGAGGCCATGTAGACGCTATGGTAGTGTTTGTTATGTAGGAATAGAAGACGGAATGCAATGAACCATTGTGAGAAAACGAAAAAAAAGATGTTTGGTTGGTCAATAGAATAAAATCTCCCATCAAGGCATTCCATTCCCTTAAAATCTCCCCCCCCCCTTGTTTTTTTCTCATTTCATCCTCTCTTTCACCCTTCATTAACAACACCAACCCACCACCTACCACCGTCGCCGACGCCACCATCGTCGCCACCGCCATCACCCACCTACCACCGTCACTATCATCGTCGCCACCCACCGTTGCCGCCGCAGCCATCTCCACCACCAAAGTACTAACCACCATTGGCGAAGCTTGGGGGGTCGATTTTTCCCAATTCCGTGGGGGCGAAAACATATATACCTAAAAATTTATATACGAAGGTACTCTTCATAACACTACGTGTCGAAAAGTTCGGGGGCGGGCGCCCCCTCCCGCCCCAAGGAAGCTGCGCCCATGCCGACCACCACCTCCAGCGACCACCGATTTTATTTATTGGTCTTTTCTTGCCTACCATACAAAGTAATGATTCATTCCATTCCCACATGGTAAACAAACAAGACATGAAATTGTAATTATTGATTCCATTACCTCATCCATTTCATTCCTTTATCTATAACATTACTCCATACCAAACAAACCCTATGAGTTTTGCACGTCCAAATACATGGAAAACTGAGTACATGATTATGAGTGATTACATATTTGATCATCAATTTCAATATTGTTATGGATCTATCTGTAGCTTTAGATTTTTAATAACTATTTTCTATATTTTAAATAACTACTTCAAATATTATTAATGTCTTATGATTCACAGGAAAACCAAATAAAAAACCTGGAACTTTCGCATAAAGACATTGATTTGGCCACAGACCAATTCAGCCAAAAGAATTACTTTGGAAGTGGAAGATATTGGCATGCATATAAGGGAGAAATACAACATGCTAATGCTAATGCCGCCATTGTTGCAAAGCGGTGGGATAGCTACCCTACCGCTTTGCTCGAGGATCAATTTCGGACAGAACTTGATATTCTTTTCAAGCGTAAGCATAAGAACATCATTCGTCTTGTTGGCTACTGTAACGAGATGAATGAAAAAATCATTGTTTATGAACACATGTCAAAAGGAAGTCTTGAAAAATATTTGAAAGATTCAAAACTTACATGGATTACACGGCTCCGGATTTGCATTGATGTTGCAAGTGCATTGGAATTCCTTCATGGAGGTGATGTAACACTGAAGAAGGTGGTACACAGGGATATCAAAAGCCATGGAATTTTACTAAATGAAAATTGGGATGCAAAAATTTCTAACTTTGAGTTGTCCTCATTAGATTCATCACACCAGGACATGGAACAAATCGGCAATGACGCTTACCGTGACCCGCAGTACACACGTGGTTTCTTAAATGAAAAATCAGATATATATTCGTTTGGTGTGGTTTTACTTGAAATTTTGTGTGGAAGGTTGGCATGGGTGCAGGGGCATGAAGATTACAGTCAGTCTTTAGTTACTTTGGCTAAACACTACTATGAACAAGGAAAACTTGGTGAAATGGTGTTTGAAGACATAAGGAAACAAATTGTGCCAGAATCATTGACTATATTTGCAGATATTGCCTATCAATGCTTAGACGAAGATGGCGATATGCGACCCAAGGCAAACGACGTAATGATACAACTAAAGCAAGCATTGGAATCTCAAGTAAGTTTGTATATTCATGCAAATGTTGGCTTCCTTTCAATGCATCTTTCATAAAACTGAATCACTATTCATTGTATATCAAAAGATATCATGTGCTTACTAATAAATATAAATACTATACAATTGATTTGGTGGAAAACGTATTTAGGTGAAAAGTGATTTATTTAAATAAATCGACTATAATGTATTTAAAAACTGTAATTTTTCGTTGGATTTTTCAATTTAGTTTTCATATAAAAATAAATTATTAAATATTTCTTCGTTTGTTTTAACGACTAGTACTCCTAAATACTTTTACACGTGCACTTTATTTGATGTGAACCCTTCACCTCTTGAATAGAGATGAGACACCTTACTTTCACATCAATATTTATTTAATGGTTATTAATGGATACTTAGGAGGACTTTGAAATATGGGAGCCCAAACTACCTAGGGACTACAAAGAAATAATGCGGTTGTCACAAACCTCTGAAGTCTACAAGAAAAAGAATATCTATAAGAAGCTCTCTAATGGAATCCTCCTTCCAAAGGAGAAAGTGGTAATTAACTCATTCCGCTTCATGTGTTTTTGCTATTTAATAAAACATATTAATTTTTTTAAATGCGTACGGTTAGGATATCGCTAACTGGGTTAATAGTTAGTGTTAGTATCATATTGTTAGTATTAAAATCTCTCTTGCCTGGACTTGAATCCAAGACCTCCAAGAGAAGCAAAGCTTTCCACCTCCCCTTGACCACTAGGCCAAGAGATTATTGAATAAAACATATTAAATTGAAATACAATCTGGGGATGTTCATTTATGTCCTTTCATTCAACTTTTCCATTTGATTAAAAATTATACAAGCATCCTCACTTAATAGAAATCAGACTTATTTGATGTTTTGTTTTGTTTTGTTTTGTTTTGTTTTGTGTATCAGTGGTTTGTACTAAGTGATAATGGAGAAGCAAATAAAATGATATCAGCGACAGCAGCAAAGTATTCTTCTAAAAACCATGAATCACATAAGTTTAGATCTATGCATACATCAAGGTTCCTCTCTCTCTCTCTCTCATTTAATTTTATAGCAAAAGCTGATTATTGTCATCAACGGTACCAAAGGACAAAACTCTAGCGGTACCCAGTGACGTTCTCTATGGGGGGTCACCGGTTGGCAGGGGCGCAGCTATTGAGGGGCGGGGGGGGGGGGGGGGGGGGGGTCGCCCGACCCTCCGAACTTTTCGGTTAGTAGTGTTACGTATATGTTTTTCGTATAGAAATTTTTAGGGATATACGTGTTAGACCCCCCGGTTTAAAAAAAAAAATATGTATATACGTGTTAGACCCCCCGGGTTTCTAAAAAAAAATTTATGTATATACGTGTTCGACCCCTCCGGTTTTCTAAAAAATAAATTATATAACCCAAACAAAATACCCCAAATAAAAGTGTGTTATTAACTTATTATATGTATGTCAGTTATTATAAGCCCAAAATACCTTATCCAAATCAAAACTAATGGCCCATATATGGAATTAGACCCAATATTCAAACTAATAACTAAACCCAATATCAACTCATGTGTGCAGACAAAGAAACAGAAGAAAAAAACGCTGGGCAGGGGGAAACTGGAAGAAAGCGACTGGGCTGCTTGTTCGACGGCTGCTGCTTATTCGAGACCTCAATTCGAGATTCCTTGTTCGAGACTTCTTCTTCACTTGTTCAATCGTCCTCACAGGTATGTTAATTTTTATGCTTAGATTTGATTTAGGGCTCCAATTTATATGAATTAGGTTGAAATAAGGTGTGAGTTTTAGCCCTAAACTTGTTGAATTTTTATGTTTAGGTTTGATTTAGGGCTTCAATTTATATTAATTTTTATGTTTAGGTTTGATTTAGGGCTCCAATTTATATTAATTTTTATGTTTAGGTTTGATTTACGGCTCCATGGGGAAGAAGAATAAATGCATAACCTCTTTTTTTAAAAGAAAGATTGAAAATGAAGAACAGTATGGTGATTTACATAGAAAAGGAGATTGCTGAGAATTTTGATTCAGAGTCCATAATTGAAGAATTCAAAAATCTTAAAGGAAGACGAGCATAACTATAATTCTTCATCCAACTAAACCGGGTACCCACCTTCCTCTTCTTTTTAATGTTTTGGTATCTTTATTCAATTGTTTGTTAAACAATGTTTACGTTTTAATGTTTTAGAACGGTTTTTAGTTTGATATTATTGTTTGACCCGACCCGAATCACCGACACCCTACCCGACCGGCCGACCCGACCCGAATCGAATCCCCGTTGCCCGACCGAACATAGAAATTTTTTTTAGGTCTAATGCCTTCCGAGTTCCGACCCCTCGATTTTTTTTTTCAAGCTTCGCCACTGCCGGTTGGAGTCTCGTCCGTAACAATATGTCATGCGAGAGTCAGAGATTTTACAACCTTTTGCCAATGGATGTACCCGAGTGGCCAGACTTTGTTGGATGTTAAAAAAATATATATTATGAAACGGTTTGCTAAGTAGTGGACACCTTTGAATTAAGTTCTTTGGTTTCCTAGAATTCATTTAAGCAACTACTGGAACTAATCATATATAATATCTAATTTAATGGATTAGGTTTTTTTAGGTTTTTTTTTTTGGGGGGGGGGTTAGGTTTTTTGGGGTTTTTTTTGGTGAGGTATAGTTTTTTTTTTTGTTTTTTTTTTTTTTTTTTTTGGGGGGGGGGGGGGGGGGGGGTGTTTAGGTTTTTGGGTGGGGGTGGGGGTTTAGGTTTTTGGTGGTGATGTAGTGGGTTTAGTTTTAGGTTATTGTACACTTGTCACTCTATAAAGCCTTCTTACACTTCTTACAATTAGAAGTCTTTGTAGAATAACTTGACCCCTAATTTAATATCAAAACAGAGAGTTCATTGTTTGACCGAATTAATGACAATTTTGTACTTTTAGCTTTACCAATAACTATACATTTGAATGTTTTAGACTGATCGCTAATAATATGTACAGGTTTAAGAAAGTGGCAAAGATTTTGGATATTACCAATTTAAAGATCCAAGTTACGATAGACAACCGATTTTTATCTACGGATGTCAGATACGGGATTTACTTGGTCTTTAAATTTTCTGGTCCAATAATCTTTACAAGCAACCGTATGTACATGAACCTAAAGTACAAGAACGGGAATGAAACTTTCCATTCATATTTTGCAACACGGAGAGACGAGGAGTGGATGATGATTGAATTGCACCATTTCTTGAACCCCAAGGAAGATGTTTCTTTCACTTTTCTACTAGAGAGCTTTTCAAGATACTATTGCACAAGTGGTGCCATCTTTATTGAAGGCATTGAGTTTCGAGCCATTAAGAATGCAAGTTTGAAATATACTCTTTGTTCTCAAATCTCATTCTTATATTATTATGGATTAAACTTTTCTGTTGCAAGTGCCGTGTTTACAGTCTGATGTTATAATTTGAATACACAGATGGCGCATGAAGATAACAAGAATCAAAAGAAAGTCCAAGAAGTTCAAAAATCAAACTCGGACTTGGATCAAGTACTGACTGTCAATGAAAAGGTTTTTTTTCCTTATTTCTCATTAATTATTATTTTTATGAAGTATCAATTTTTTTCTTGTGATCCTGGTAATTAATTCTCTCGGTCATTTGACGAACAGATGTTTCTAAGGGTATCGAATGAAAAAAACCATCTTATGCTTTCTGCAACTGAGGTTTTGTACAACTCTGAAAAATGGGAGCTTTTTCTTGAAAAATTCTCAGCAGACTCGAGGTTCGCCATTAGATTAAGTTTCATTGATTAAGTTATAAAGTCCATTAATTAATAAAAACTAATGTTAAAAAGATTTTACTTTGTCTTTAAGAAGTTTGTGACCAATATCATACATGCAGATTCCAAAAAGTGATGGAGCTTCTACCTCAACAAGTATTTAGAATCAAGTACAAGATTGATGCTCAAATGTTGTCACCGTTAACAGAATACACATGTTACCTTGTGTTCAAGGTTTCAGAAAAATGTCAAGGGCTGCATTGTCCTGTGAAAGTACGGAATCAACTCCACCGCAAAAATAAAGGAAATCAAATCGTATATTTTAGAACCCCATCCCCATTGAATTATCATGATGACTTTTGGGTTCCAGAGCAAAGAAAAGATGGGTGGATGGAGGTTATGATCTGGAAGTTCACCTCAAAGTATAATAATAATCTTGGGAAGGTTGTTATTCCTATGAATTTGAAACTCGTAACTTTTGAGGGAACCATGTCAGGGCTTATCATATGTGGCTTGGAGTTTCGACCAACGTAGAGGAATATGTTTGACAAACTAGCATATTCGGTTTGTGTTGGTGTTCTATTGGGTCCAGTGTTCAATATTCGATTGTATCTCAAAAACCAAAATTTAACCGACTCGACATTTGAATAATTGAAATTGAATCAATTGAAATTTAAAATTGTTGACCTGAGACTCTGTTGGGTTTAATCTTGATTATGGGTCAAGCACGGTTTAACGGGTCACGGGTTGACAGTCAAGTGGTTCGAATGGGTCATCCGGGTTGTTCCTTTCTACATGTGCTAATATTAAATAAAGGAATTATACCCATGATTTAAAATGTGTACGTTGATGGAAACAGTCAAGTTTGACCGAGTTTCATGCAAGGTGACGTTGGATGGAAGTGAACGTGCAGTTTTATTTTAGCATGTGTTTTGGTTTGTTTATTATAAATATTGAGTTGTAGTTCATTAAATGAAGCACCCACTTTTCATATTAATAAAAAGCAGAGAGTTAGAAAGCATATTCTTTTGTTTATTATTCTCTTGTACGTGTGTTGTGATCTTGGGCTGAACCAACAGACTCAAGAACCAAATCCAATATAATGTTTATGTATGTTTTTTATACATATTATCTTATATAAAGAACTCGATATTTCCTTGTACATAATCAGTGGCGGACCCAAAAATTATTTTGTGGTGGTGCAAATGAGTGATTTAACCAAATTTTCAAGAGGTGCGATGGGGATTTGGTCCTATAAAATACACATTTTTTTTCAAAGGGTGTGCCCGCTGATCAAACCCTCTACTTAGGTCCGCCCCTATAGATAATGTTTTATATCTTTGTACAGTTAATATATTTGGAAGGGGTAAGTTAACAAGTAAAAGTTTCTTCGTCTAAGTCTTGTTTGTGTGTTCCTTTCATTTTTCTCATTTTGATCAATGAATAATGCTTTTAGTGTATGTTCCTTTCATTATGAACAATGAATAACTAGCTGTATACCCGTCCGAAGGTGGGTGTTTTAACGTCATAATGACATAAGTATTTTTTTTTCTATGCATTAAACAAAAAAACTCTAAACTAATGTTATTTAATACAGTCAAAGAACAATCAAAATCAAATGCTATGTTCCGAAACAACATTTTTATAGGAAAAACTAATACAACAAAGCGATTATTATAGAAAAAAAAAAGATATTCTAAGAAACTCTACATTACTCACAAACTCGATCCACATATTTGGCTATACACTGCTTGACCCATCCATCACCCATGTAACCACTTAGCCCATATACATGTTTAAATGTGAATTGAGATGAAATTGCCACTTCTAACGATTAAGAGGTGAAATGCATACGGAATCACTGTAGACTCAATAATGCCAGGATGCGGTTTTATATACATGTCTATTGGTCAGGTATTGTAAAGTTATATTTTGGTCGTGTATTGTAATGCTATAAAAAGAAAGCGATCAAGTAAAGCGCAAAAGAATAAAAAAAGTCAAGCGCAAAAGAATCAAAAAAATTATGTGTATGCATTGATATTTACCGATTTTCATAAATTTTAGCCATTGTTTAAATATTAATATAAGAGTATGCTTTAAGAAAGTTGTCAAAATCAAACTATAAAACCAGCCAGTCCAAAGGACCCAAAACTTACTAGATGCACAAAGGTCAAAACCACCATGGTCGAACCTAAGGGGTTTGATTCCCAATTTCGATTGTATAGTCGAAGGTGAAACATTAGCTGTATTAGATGACCAAAAGATGAATGGCTAAAAGTGTTGATGGTTCTAAAATGTCTTTAATAGAAAAAGATTTTCGAGAAATATATATAACTTCACACTTAAATCCCTATTTATAATAGATATCATAAGAATAACATACCTACCAGTAAAAGGTCTACAAAACCAATTAATTACACATAAAAGATTACCTTATATCTGGAATAAGAACAATAAATTAAAACAAAAGATTACACTAAAACACTCGTGTACTGTGCAGCAAATTGGAAAACTGACTTCGCTGTTCTGTTCTTAACAACAATTTAGAGTATTTGAATCCACTTTCCGAAACACCAAGGAAGAAGTCGCTAATACGGCTCCTATTTCTCCTATTTCGCCAACTAAATTAGACCCTGGTTTGCTTCGGGGAGGCAGAGTAGACGGTTCAAATGGTGTGCATGTCCTCGAGTCTCTCCTAACACCCACATAAAGCACATGGGGTTCCTATAGCGCGCTTGATCGCCACTCGTACATTCTCACATTCTTTGGTTTGTGTTGAAAAAGTGAAGAACAGGGGTTTTATACCCTGTCTGCAGATCTGCCACGGCCCCGTGGCTGTCTTATTAATTTTTTTTGGTTACTGGGCATTTGGGCATGGGCATGCCAGGTGGGCACAACCCTGTGGTCAGAGTGCTAGTAACAAGTTTTTTATTGTGCACGTGTGCGTGACCGTTTCTCCGAGGGTTCCCTTTTTGGTACTTACCTGTTTCTCGTCTAATCTCAAGGATGATGCTCTCCAAATGTACCTACAAGATAATTAAAAAGAAAAACATGCATATTTACAATTAACGTTTGATTGCTCCCTGATCACTTATCTACCTCTTGGAGTGTTATTTCAACTTCCTCATCCTCAAGAAAGCCTATGTAAGCTTAAGCCTTTGTCTGTTCACCTTGAAAGGTTCATCGTTTGGAGGCTTAATTTCTACGGCGCCATGTGGAAAGATTTGGGTAATGGAAAATGGCCACGACCACCTTGACTTGAGGTTTTCGGGAAATAACCGAATTCTTGAGTTAAACAAGAGCACTTGATCCCCCTCCTGAAATTCTTTAGGATTGCTTATTTTGTCGTGTAAGTTTTTCATGTGTTCCTTATAAAAGTTATTCTTATCACTGGCCAGCGCTAAAAGTTATTATAGGTGAATCTTTGGCTAGATCCACCACTACTGGCGGTCGAATCTACAGTGAAGGTTGTTGTTGACCCAAAACAATTTGATGGGGACTAGCACCTAGTGGTGGCTGCTATTTGGAGACAGGGGTCGCGACACATGAAGAGGGGGTGTGAAAAAAGTATGGACCCCGTCTACATAGGGTCGGGAAGAAGAAAAAGGTTGACGATTGGGAATTTAATTGTTTTCTTTTGTTCATTGATTAGTTTTTTAAGTTCATAAGAGTATAATAGTCAATTGAGTAAAATATTATTTCCGTCCCTGATGTTTGGTCACTTTTACCAATTTCGTTCAACAAAAAAAATTGCATCTGGCCCGAAGGTTTCCAAATCTTGTTATTTCACAAACTCCGTTTGTTTATTAGGGGGAAGGGGTGTGTCATGGTGGTGGAATCGTGGTGGCATGATCACACCACCACAACAACCCTCATCACAGTAGTGATGAAGAGTAGCATGGTGGACATCACGATCGTGGGGGAGAGATAGTCGTTGGACAATGGTCTCATGACCGTTAAATTAAAAAAACAAAAAAAAAAAACATTTGTATCTTAAACAATTTCACACACATTTCACCGTTTATAAAGACACGACAACAACAAACTTTAAAAAAAAAACAAATGCAGGGTTCAAGCAAAAAAATATCGGCTTTAAAGAAAAATTAGGCCAAATATCCATGCCAATCTAGGATAATCGAATAGATTTCGTCTTTGTAGACAAACAGGTACCAACCCAACCGTTTCCAAACCAATATCCACAATTCAACAACCAACCCAACATGCCAACCTAAATCGCAACAGGTCATTTCACTTCAAATCCAAACTAGGTGGACAAACAACTACTAAATGTTTCGCGTATTACGAACCAACCCCAAAATACCAAACCTACCATTATGTAACCCGACATTTGAATTACCTACCAATTCGATTGAAGAAGAAGATGATGCTGATGAACAAGAAGATTTTGATGAAGTAAAAGACCAAGAATCAAAAATGGAAGATACTCGTGGAAACCGACCTAAAAAAAGTTGGATGCAAGTTGAGGAGGTAGCTATATCTAAGGCTTTCTTACATATTTCTAAAGGCCGCAGGGTCGAAAATCAACAAACAAAATTAAATAGACGAGTTATCGCACATTTTGGAAAGCTACTTTGTGAATCAAACCGAAACATGGATCAACTCACTTCAAAGTGGGCGAAATTAAATAGAAAAATTAGTCAGTTCAATGCATGATACGCTCAAAAGATAAATTCTTACTTATATAGTATGTTACATTTTTATTAAAATGTAAATTATTAAATGTTTAATTTAAATTATGTAATCTCTCAATTGGCCTAGTGGATCAGATGCGGATGAGGCTGATATTATCAAGACCGCCCTAAAAGACTAAAAAAAACTACAATAGGAAAACATTTCGCCACTTGCCGGCATGGGAGATTGTGAGATCACATTCCAAATGGGTTCCCGTTCCATTGATGGATCTTCAGGCCCAGCGGGTAGTCTTGCCCAAAAATGAACAAAATCATCCAAGTCGAGAAATTACACAACCTAAACGGATGGGTTATCAAGCACCATGCCTGAAATAAATTTAAATGACGACCCCACATACCACACAACACCGACAAGGCCACAACAGAGGAAAAATGTTGAACCGTCATCAAACAAGGGGAATGAAGTTTGGTGGATGTCGTCTCCATATACATAGCGGAAATAGCAAAAAATTGAGAAGGGGGCAGAGCGCTGGTGGAATCGAAAATAAAAAGAGATGAGACATACATTAAACACTTGCATGAAGAAGAGAACAACCATGATTTGAAACTTAACTTGGAGTTGCATGAACTGTTATGGTGTAGCCTATCAGCAACCTTCCGTGCAACAACATACTTATCAAGTTTCTAGCTCCACACCTTCCTATTCCAACCCGAACTACAAAGTATTCATGGTTGGTAGTCTGACCTAAGCCAACATGATCGCTAACGAGCTTGAACAAATTTTTCCAGATGATGTAGAGAAGATTGGCATAGCTTGGAAAATGTTCATGGCGGTGTTTAAGGCTAAAAACTTCACAAAGAGAAAAGGTAGATATGCCTGGGGGATAATTAGCGATAAGAAAGTAGGATTTGATAAGTCAAATCTAAGATGTTTTAATTTTCATGAGAACGGACACATCGCTTTAGAAATTGATGTTTGGTTCAGAAGGCCAGGAATTCGAATAAAATCGCTCCTGGGAAGTTACTGCTAGTGGGGAGTGTTCGGTTCGAGTGTATGGGAATCAATAGGAATTGAGGACAGTGGCGGATCCAGGATTTTTTTCCTATGGGTTCCCTTTTTTCGAAGGTCAATTTTTTCCCAACCAAAAGTTAAGTTTTCGGGTCGGGTTAGGGCAACATACCAAACGTTGACGAATCTTTTTCAATAACCGTTCTCAAGAGTTAATAAAACTAAATCACAAATTCAAAATTGATATTCATATAACACAAGTATGCAATAAAAATGGGAAGGTCGGAGTAATTCGACAGTTACCTGAAATCGTGACTACACACCTCCATTCTCTGTGATGCTCGCACCAACCATGGTCATTAACTGAAACATAAGAACAAAAAGAATCCTAAGTTATATTCGTAACAAAAAAGCACATTTACACAAAGAAACTTATTGAAATATGGTCTAACTGGTGACGTGACCTGCCTCCTCTTCATATGACAGATGAGTCCTACATTAATCCGTTGTGATAAAGAGAAAACCACCAAATTTATGATGAAGTTTTCAGTTTTGTGTACTAGCAATAGCAATCTTTATAAAGCTACACATGATATAGGTCTACTAAAAACAGAGATACATCACATTTTAATTAGTTCTCAGGGCTCAGTGAAATCCATAAACACTCATCAGTTCATAAATACACAACAAGTTCCTAACTAACTCCAGCTAGCTACATCACATCTATTATAACACCAATGAATGATATCTCAAAATCTTATTGCTAGAAACAAATGTGAACTAGCAGATTAAAGTATTATCGTAATCTCATATAAGCTAAAACAATATTTGAAAATCATTCTACTCTGTAACAGGTGAACTGAATCATACTTCTTTGCATCAATGGATTTCAGTTACGTGACAAATTCAGATGTATACCAAATTGACAAATTCAGATGTATAACTAACCTTAATCGCTGATTCGTATAAGAAAAACAAAGAGTCGGAACTCGGAAGCAATCGGAGGTGGGCCGGTGGCGGAGCGGCGGAGCAGCAAGCAGCGGAGGCGGAGCATGTTTTGTTCTGTGGAGCTGCTGATGTTGTTGACTTGTGACATAACCCTAAAAGGGTTTTATTACATTAAAGAAAAAAGATTAAAAGAGAAAAAAAAAACGGAACAAAAAGAGTTGAAACGGGATTCGAACTTGGGTAAATCAAGAAGAAAAGCGCGGACTTACCAGTGGAACCAAGGCTTGTTTTGTTTATGGGTTCCCTTTATAATTTACTTATGGGTTCCTTTTCAGTATCTTATATATATTTACACTAAAAATTAAAAATCGACTGGGTTCCCGGGAACCCGTTCTTTCTACATAAGTCCGCCCCTGATTGAGGATGCGAAGACGGGCTCTTTTGGGACACGGTTGAAGCCATATGGGGCATAAAACGGGCCTTATGTTTACTGATGATGATTGGGATGGTTGCAACTGGGTTGATTGAGGATACATGGTTTGAAGTTTGGTTTGTACTTGGGAGCTGACTTGGAAGACTTTTGTTACTGTATGTGTTTGATGTTTACAGATTAATGAAGATATGGATTGTTGTGTGCTTGTTGGCAGGCTTGGTGTTTATCAAAAGGCCTTCAAGTGGGAGATTGTTGGGTATGAAGTCCTTGGGCTAGTTGTTTGCTATTGTGCTTGTTCTATTAGAGGTTTAGGAGGCCCGTATGGTTTTCTTGTTCCCTAAGTTGTAAACTCCTGTTAGTCTCTATAGATATGTTGTCTATGTAATTGTAAGCATTGTTAGAGCTTAATAATATATCCCTAGTTGCAGCCCGTGGACGTAGGTTCCCTACTGGAACCGAACCACGTAAAATTCTCGTGTTCGTTTGCCGTGCTTTATATTTTGTCGACTATTATTACCTGTTCGTTATGAATCAGTATTCCGCTATGCCACTTACACCTAACAAAACTGACTCCTGTGCCAAACATTGTTCTCTGTTTATGACAAGCTTATAATAGTTACTTAACATTTCTAAGAGAGTTAAATGCCCGGATAGTCCCTGTGGTTTGGCTTTTTTCACCTTTAGTCCCTAACTTTCTAAAATTATCTCTATAGTCCCCAACTTTTCAATTTTCGTTCTCGGATAGTCCCTAGGCCTAACATCAGTTAGTTTTCACAGTTAAGTGAGTGTAAAATGACAAAACTACCCTTCATTAAAAAAGTAAAACATTAATATATCATTTATAAATATAAGTGGGTCCCACCACTATATTTTAATTATAACTCCTACCTACTTTAACTTCCACACACCACCACCACCACCACCATCATCATCCCCACCCCACTGCCCCCACCACCATGACACACCTCTTTCTCCCTCTCTCACCATTGCCTCCATCCCAAAACGAAGATCGGGATGGTTCTGATTGAGACAACCACAAGCAGCGGCTAGGGTTCGGTAGCGTGCAACTGTGTTAGACGGTGGTTACCGTGGTCCATGGTGACGACGGGGATGTTGACTGCGGGTTAGGGTTCAGGCACTTGGCGGCGACGTAGGGTGCTTAGATGACGGAGAAGAGAGTTCAACAGTGAATAGACGACGGTCGGAGTCATAGTTGCGATTCCTACCAGTTGGGGTTCCAGTCCACCGCCGGAGAAGACGCAAGACGACACTGGTGCTAACGGCACCGGAGGAGGAGGAATCGCCAGGAAATTGTTTGGAGAAATGCAATATATGTTCTTAAAATTGTATTTTGTTTTTCAAAGGCATTACATACGGTGGACTTGCAGGTTGAAAAAGAATTGATGTTTCTTGCTGATATCGTTGAATATTACTGTTGTTGTTTGTATAAAACAAAAGAAAGGAGGATTGAAAAGTTGATTTGCAGGTTATTAGATCTTAGATTGAAATTGTTAGGCTGATTGATATTTGATATGTGTGTGTTGTTGAGGTAATTGTGAGTAATAGAAGTTGAGTGTTTGTGATTTGTTTCAGAAACGAAGAAAGAAGTAAGGTATCATTGAATTGGTTAGCTGCTGGTTGTATCGTAGATATTGTTGTTTGCGACAATAGTGTTAGAATTGAGAGTTGCAACTAAATTTTATTGAAAAAGAAGTAAAAGTGTTAAGTTGCAGGGTATAAGCAACGGTGGTGGTGGTGGTGGTGGTGGGGGGGGGGGGGGGTAGGGTAGGGTGGGTGGTGGATCCCACATAAATTGTAAAATATTAATTATATTTTTTTAATTTTTCAGTTATTAATTTGGCAGTAAGAGTATTTTTGTCATTTCACACGCAACTAACACCAAAAACTAACCCTCATTTACGTCAGGGACTATCCGGGAACAAAATTCAAAAACTTGAGGACTATATGTGTAATTTTAGAAAGTTAGGGACTAAAGGTGAAAAATAAGCAAACCACGGGGGGGGGGGGGGGGGGGTAGGGTAGGGTGGGTGGTGGATCCCACATAAATTGTAAAATATTAATTATATTTTTTAAATTTTTCAGTTATTAATTTGGCAGTAAGAGTATTTTTGTCATTTCACACGCAACTAACACCAAAAACTAACCCTCATTTACGTCAGGGACCATCCGGGAACAAAATTTAAAAACTTGAGGACTATATGTGTAATTTTAGAAAGTTAGGGACTAAAGGTGAAAAATAAGCAAACCACATGGACTATCCGAACATTTTTCTCTTTCTAAGATCAAAAAACGAATATAATTTATACCAAAATTACAATAATATAATCCTCAGCATGTAAATAAGATTAAATACTCAAACAAATTACTCATAGTTATTTTTCAAACACAAGTTGATTGTCCAAAAGTAACCACAATAATGGCGGAGACTTTTGAAACGAATTAGCAACACTTACTACCACAAAGAAACAAACACACAGACAATTATTGAAGAACATGACAATGAAATTTGAAAAACACAATCATTTGTTGTCAACATGAGTGTGAGTGACATCTCCAACCGATGCTGGCTTAGGGGAGGTTCCGGCTTCCTTAACGGTCTCGGTGTTTGACTTCTTGGCGCGGAGATCAACATCTTGAATGGATGGAGCTTTGTTTTGTTCTTCTATGGAGCGCTGGAACGACACCGGTTTAGGACGGGTATTGTTGTTGGAGGTGGATGTAGTAGAGCCAGGCCGCAATGTGGCTGAGAAGGATGGAGGTCCACCAGTACTAGACATTGTAAAAGATGTGTTGAATGTGATTTGATTTCAAAGTGGTATGTTTATTGGAGGAACACAAGCACATTACATGATATATATACATGATGACCGGTCCACACGTTCCTTCCTATGTTGTTACATGTAAATTACATGCACATCTACCTATTATGTGGAGTTGCGGCCCCACACGTTCTTACATTATCACATGGAAATTTCAGTCTTTTTATAAGGCTTTAGTGGTTATTTGTAAATTCCCAAGGTTTTGTTATCATATATAGTTTAAAAAAAAAGGTTTGTATGAATTATGATTGGGTTAAAATTGTTTTGCATCACATTTAAAAACCTAATATTGATTTATAAAAATGAAAGATTCTTTTTTGAGAAACAATGAGAATAAATATGGCAAGCACATTTCAAGACCGAGTGTAATGGAATAACATCCAACTTTACATGGGATGATTTCATTGGTTGTTGCATGAGGTCCATACAAATATCCACCTATTTCAAGCTCGCGCTTTATATGACTCACGTCCAAGACGTTAACGCCCCCATAACGGCCCATTGGGACGGTACTTAGCGCCCCATGGCTGATGTGGTCATGGGTGCCACATCACTACACACAGCCTAATACGTTTTTTTTTTTTTTAATTCTTTGATTATTTATAAAGTTAATTGTATGGATAGTTAATTTGGGAAGATTAGGTTACAATTTTCGTTCAAGTGTTTTGAAATTACTATCTTTAGTCCAATTAAACACTTTGTTCACTCGATACCATTTTATTCTTTTCGCTAGCTAGCCAGCACTAAAGATGCTGATAAGTTTTCTGAGTCTTTGGCTAAATCCACCATTGTTGAAGGTCGAATCTATAGTGAAGGTTGTCGTCAACCCAAAAAAAATTGGTTGGGACTAGCACCTAGTGGGGTGGCTGCTACGTGGAGAAAGGGGTGCCGAATATGAAGAGGGGGTGAAAAGTATAGAACCGGTCTACGTAGTGTGATGATTGGGAATTTAATTATTTTCTTTTGGCCATTAATTAGTTTTTTTAATTCATAAGGGTATAATAGTCAAGTGAGTAAAATGTCATTTTCAACCTGTTTTACTTTTTTACCACTTCATTCAACAAAAAACTTGACCACTTCTCTTAGAAATGCTTCATCGATTCAATATCTAAAATACCCTTAAACATAGCCATTATAGCCACTAAATCTTAGCAAATTAAGGCCGCTGGGTTCAGGGACGTCCTTGGCCTGTCGCGGCTCGTCAAGCGTCGTCCACCCCCCCCCCCCCTTCATCCCGTCGGAGTCCTCGGCTCATTGGCAACACACCATTTGCTTTCTTATCCAACACACACACGTATACATACATACATACATACATACATACATACATCTTGTATATAGTGATCAGGGGCGAACCTACATTAAACGGGTCGGGGTCCTCGGACCCCAATGTTTTTAAAAAAATTAGTAGATCCGGTATATTAAAATTTTTAAGAACCCAAAAATATAATTAGGTAGAAACATAGAAAGAAAAAGGAAGGCTGGGATAGTGGTAAACCCTCCTCTTTAACAACAAGAGGTCATGGGTTCTATCCTTATATACCTTGTTTTTTTTTTAAACCTAATTCAAACCTAGCTTTGACCCGACCTGAACGAGGACCGACCCGAAAATGTTAACGTTTTGTTACGAAAATTTTGAAAACCGAAAAAATGGACCACATTGAAAAAAAATCCTGGTTCCGTCACTGATAGTGATGGGGCTCATCACCCACATCATAGGCCCACCACTTGGGGCTCATCACCCATACCCGATGACGTGATCACCTACGTAAAGATCCATCACCAAGTGATGGGGGTCTACCACATCCATTAGCCTAAGAATTGGAAGACACGGATCAGTCTCTAGCAATTATTTTCCTGGGTGTTTAGTCAAAAACCTTTAAATTTAATTATTGAGTAAACTGCCATTTTGGTCCCTGTGGTTTGGCCAGTTTTGCCACTTTAGTCCAAATCTCAAACTTATTACATCCAGGGCCCTGTGGTTTGCATTTTGTTGCCATTTTAGTCCAAAAGTGAAATTTGACCAGAATCCCCAAATTAAACCCCCCTGTTTTGTCATTTTGCTCAGGGGTATTTTCGTCATATAGGCTTTATTATAACCCATTATTAATTAAAAAATAACAAAACTAAATACAATCAACCTTTGACCCTGCACGCACACAGACCCTTCTTCATCCTCCCCCAAATCCCAAACCCTAAAGTTAGAGAGAGAAACAGAGGAATCGAACCAGTCATCTGATTCCTCGAAAGTTAGAGAGAGAAATAGAGGGTTTCGTTTGCGTAGGCTTCCGGCATCACCGGCGCTTGTACCGGAATCATCACCGTCATCCGCCACCACACTCTCCGATCTAGTTTTCTCAAATATCAGTTCAATATGCTTCATTCCCGGCGTAATTTTTGTTTCTCCGGCATCTTTGGACTACGATTTGTTTTTTAGAATCACCAGATTTTGAACTTCAGTCGGTTCTGATTACCTAATCGCTTGCGATTACACCGGTTTAGTGTTAGAAATGTCGGAAGTTGTTTTCTGGTGAGTTAGCTCGTTGCCGTAATCGGAATGAAATTCGGAATCGCTTAACTCGTTGATGAAAATACGTCACATACTCGTCGGAGAATTTGAACACAAGTGAAAAATGACTCGAGGACCACGAAATCACTACAACAGCGATGAAAACCTCTGGTAACTGAAACAGTTTCTAGATATTCGATGTCTATAAAGTCATAAGATTCCATATTTTTTGCTTAAAAGTGATCAAAGTGATAATTGAAGAACAGAGTATGAGGATTTGATGATTGTTAGTGATTCAGGATCAATATCATTGATTATTGGAGAATAGATTGTGAGAATTTTATGGAGAAATTAGGGTAATTAGAGATAGAAGGTGTGTGCAATTAGAGAGAGAAAGTGTGCTATACAGAGAGAGAGAGAGAGTGTGGGACGAATTAAATATAATATATTTAGTTTATTAATTATTAATAAGTTAAATGAAAATCAGTGGACAAAAATGCCCCTGCACAAAAAGACAAAATAGACAGGTTGTAACAGTCAAAAAAGGGGGTTTTTGAATTTTGGACTAAAATGGCAACAAAATGCAAACCACAAGGCCCTGAATGTAATAAGTTTGAGATTTGGACTTGAAGGGGTATGGTCCCAAAAAGCCGCGCAACCCCTATGAGGCGCGCGGGACCATACTCCTTAATCAGCACTTTTCTTGATCATCACCCTCGCGCGGGATACAGCAAACCTGTACAACTCGGCGCGAGGTCCACAAAAGAGTAAACTCCAGTTAACGAAACGTGGCATTCTAAATGAGAACATCTGAAAGTCCATGCCGCGCGCATGATAATAGCGTGCTCAGCAAGAATCGTGCGTGACCACGGCGCGAGGCCTTTCCAGATAGTACACAACGTACAAGTGGCAGAATAAAAGGGCCAATCAGGATCCTTCTGTTCCTGCGCAATCGTGCTCCACGATCGTCTGACATGCAGGAGACAAAAAGTACTTAAGGACGCCTATGTGGCACTAATCATAGGGCAGAGACAACTGTCCCACGATCTCCACTTACCTGCTGATGGCAGGACGGCGGCCAGGCCGACAACCATGACACGTGGCTCCAATCATCGTGCGCCAGCACCGAAGAACTCCCAGAAGTCACTAACGGTCGAGACCAGTGAGACAAAGAGCATATCGCCCAAGTTGGCGACTTCCGGCCCAAGGCCCATCAGCCCATATCCTCTTACACCTCTCCGGCTATAAATAGGGACCTCACTTCACAGGTTAAACTATTCCATTCCCTCTACTCTCACTTAATACTTAATTATCTCCTAAGCCCAGTCGCTTATTCTCACGCCGGAGCCCGGTTAAGAGGGAAACCCCCACATTCCCCTCTTAACGAGTAACGGTGTTTCTGTTTTGCAGTTAACCACGGTCATTAAGGAGCTCAGGAACCCAAGAGAAGATTAACCACTATGCAAGGAACATAAACCAAACTGATTAGTCCCTTAATTAGTTCCGTGTTTCTTCATTGGCGCCCACCGTGGGGCTCGAACCCACGACCACTCAGGACTAAAGTGGCAAAACTGGCCAAACCACAGGGACCAAAATGGCAGTTTACTCTTAATTATTTCATCACTTTTTTTATTCCCATGATACTGCACATTTTTGTCTCAAGTCAAACAAATATGATCCAAACAAAATTGCAAGAATATAATTATTTTCCAAACACAAGTTCATGATCTCAAAAAGTCAACCTAATAAAGGCGGAGACTTAAAAAAAGGTACAGACAAATTTACCAAAATCAAAAGCACAAGATTAGCAACACTTTTTTTTTTTTTTGAAAGGTAATTTTATAAACAGGCATCCTGGCACCAAAAAACAACCAGAACTGCACCCAAAACTAAAACATATACACCGGGGAACTACACCACTCTATCCAATCAATATTACAATGCTTCGATCTATTCTTTAACCAAAAAAAGCCAAGGGACCTAACCTCCCCAAAAATCTCTTCCCAACTACTCTCCTTACTCGAGAAACACTTCGCGTTCCTAGCTTTCCAAATGCACCAGCAAGCCACCACAAAAAGCCCCTTTATAACCTCTTTATACTCCTTGTTCCCAGGACATCTCTTGTAATGTTCCACTAAATCACCGAAAGAAAATGCCAAGATGTGAGGAATATTAGCCCACTCGCATAAACGAATCCACACCCTCATTGATATCTCACAAGCCGTAAAAAGATGGTCCACCGATTCAACCGTTTCTCCGCAAAACACACAATCAACCGAATCAAAATGAATGTTACGCCTAGCTAGAGCTTGTCTAGTAGGGATCCGATCAAGCCTAGATCTCCACACAAAAATATTACATTTCTCGGGCACCCATGAGCACTTATAATAAGGATACATACCTTCCCGCACTTGATCCGATGACACCAGCCTTTTAATCGAGGCAGAAGAGAAGTTACCATCGACCTCCAATGACCATACCCACTTGTCTTTGATATCTGCTATCCTAACCTCCGATAACACATTATTCGCTTCCACCAACTCAGATAAAGGACCCGAAGAGTTCGGTAGACTCGTCCAGCCCCACTGCGGAATAACCGAGCCATCAATAACAGCCAACCGCTCGCAAACCCAGCAATTTTTATGCGACTCCAGCTCAAACAAAGCAGGCCATTTGAATCTCAACGGAGCGTCCCCGAACCAACAATCGATCCAGAATCTGATATTCTTACCATTTCCCAGAACCCCTTTTATGAAATTATGGATTCTTTTACCATTAACCTTAAATTTAGATTCCAAAGACGAGATATTTTTCCAAACACCCGAGCTATTACTTTTGACCGGCACCACCATCCCCCTCCTATTCTTACCATGACACGCCCGAATAACTTTGCTCCAGAGGCCCTCTTCTTCCGACAAAAACCTCCAAACCCACTTGGAAAGGAGCGAAACATTGACCACACTAAGATTCCAAATACCAAGGCCGCCTAATTTCTTCGGGAGCGTTACTATGTCCCACGCCACCCAATGCATCTTCTTGACCTCATCCGTGCCCCCCCATAGGAAGTTTTTCATCAATGCTTCAAGCTTCTCCACCACTTTGACCGGCACTTTAAAAATCGAAAAGTAGTAGATAGGCAGGCTTTCAAGAACACTTTTTATGAGCACCACCCTTCCCCCAATCGACAGGGTCTTCGATTTCCAAGAGGCCAATCTATTACGAAAAATCGACACCACGGGATCCCAATTACAGATTCTATTCATATTTGCTCCTAGCGGGATCCCCAAATATTTGAACGGAACCGAACCTTTACGACATCCCACCAAAGACGCCACAATTTCAATTTCGTTCTCTTCGACTCCAACTCCAAAAAGATTGGACTTGAAAAAATTAATTTTCAAACCCGAGCAACCGTAGAAAACCCGAAGAATTCTAGCCACCACCTTGATGTTAAGGTCGGACCATTCACCCACAATGAGCGCGTCGTCCGCATAAAGCAGATGAGAGATGACCGGGCCTCCATTCGGAAGAGCTATCCCCTTAAGGCGCCCCACACTACACGCTTTGGAAACACAGAAACAAAAACAAAAACAAAGAAACACAACCACATTTATTAAAAATCTTGACGATAAAATTTGAAAAACACACAATCATTTGTTGTCAACATGAGTGTGAGTAGCATCTCCAAACGATGCTGGCTTAGGGGTGGTTCCGGCTTCTTTAACATTCTCCGTGTTTGACTTCTTAGCGCGGCGATCGACATCTTGAATGGATGGAGGTTTGTGTTGTTCTTCGATGAACGACACCGGTTTCGTTTGGGTATTGTTGGAGGTGGATGTATTAGAGCCAGGCCTACATGTGGCTGAGAAGGATGGAGGTCGACCAGACATTGTTAAAGAGGTGTTGAATGTGATTTCAAAGTGGTGATCGGATTATTGTGAAGATATGTTGAATGTGCACATCTATCTACATAACATATATATACACATGATGACCCGGCATACCTTCCCAGTGGCGGATCTAGGATTCAGACCAAGCGGTAACGTTTTATAAATAAGCGGTAACGAAATCAAAAAAAGGTCAAATTTTTCCAAAATTTACACTAAAAACGTCAAAAATTTTCCGACCAAGCGGTAGCGGAGGCTACCCCTTGGTCCCAAGTACATCCGCCCCTGTACCTTCCTACGTCCTTCCTTGATTGTTACATGAAATTTCTTAATAATTTAATTTAACATTTTTTATATATCATTATTTTTTTATATATAATAATTATAAAATACTTTTTATGATACAGTGTGAAATGGTTTTCACAATACATCTACCTAATATGATAATATGACCCACACGTTCTTACAACATCACATGAAAACTTCAATCTTTTAAACATATTTATCTTTGTAATGTTTTTTTTATGTTTGTTAAGAAAAAAACTAGGCATACTTGTGTATTTAGAGTTTTTTTGAAAACAAATAACGAATTTATGTTTGTTAAGGGGAAAAAAAACTACACATACTTGTGTATCTAGAGTTTTTTTTTTTGGAAAAATTAACCAAGCACTATAATTTGAGAAAAATAAAATAACATGATAATTTAATTTTTTTCCTACAACAAGTTAGGGGAATAGTGCCACGCAGCTGCGTGACACTTCCCTATTAGACCAAACATTTTATTAATTTATATTTGTTTTAAAATTACGGTTTCGTCTTTAATTTAAACTAAAATTACGTTTTTGCCCCACTTCAAAATAAAATTATGTTTTTGTCCCTTACTCAAAATTATGATTTTGCCCTCGGTTCAAAATTCTGATTTTATCCCCAAATTACAATTACAATTTTTGCCCCAGTTCAAAATAAATTTTTGTTTTTGCCCCAAACTAAAAATGACGAGTTTGCATTTTCGCCCCGTTTCGAAAATTATGATTTCGCATTCAGTTTAGTTTTGGCCCCAGTTCAAAATAAAATTTTGCTTTTGCCACAAACTAAAAATGACGATTTTACATTTTCTCCCCGTTTTAAAAATTATGATTTCGCCTTCAGTTTAAAATTATGTTTTTGCCCGGTTCAAACAAAAACACCCGAGCTATTACTTTTGATTCCAAAGACGAGATATTTTTCCAAACACCCGAGCTATTACTTTTGACCGGCACTACCTTAAACAAAAACAAAAACAAAGAAACACAACCACATTTATTAAAAATCTTGACGATAAAATTTGAAAAACACACAATCATTTGTTGTCAACATGAGTGTGAGTAGCATCTCCAAACGATGCTGGCTTAGGGGTGGTTCCGGCTTCTTTAACATTCTCCGTGTTTGACTTCTTAGCGCGGCGATCGACATCTTGAATGGATGGAGGTTTGTGTTGTTCTTCGATGAACGACACCGGTTTCGTTTGGGTATTGTTGGAGGTGGATGTATTAGAGCCAGGCCTACATGTGGCTGAGAAGGATGGAGGTCGACCAGACATTGTTAAAGAGGTGTTGAATGTGATTTCAAAGTGGTGATCGGATTATTGTGAAGATATGTTGAATGTGCACATCTATCTACATAACATATATATACACATGATGACCCGGCATACCTTCCCAGTGGCGGATCTAGGATTCAGACCAAGCGGTAACGTTTTATAAATAAGCGGTAACGAAATCAAAAAAAGGTCAAATTTTTCCAAAATTTACACTAAAAACGTCAAAAATTTTCCGACCAAGCGGTAGCGGAGGCTACCCCTTGGTCCCAAGTACATCCGCCCCTGTACCTTCCTACGTCCTTCCTTGATTGTTACATGAAATTTCTTAATAATTTAATTTAACATTTTTTATATATCATTATTTTTTTATATATAATAATTATAAAATACTTTTTATGATACAGTGTGAAATGGTTTTCACAATACATCTACCTAATATGATAATATGACCCACACGTTCTTACAACATCACATGAAAACTTCAATCTTTTAAACATATTTATCTTTGTAATGTTTTTTTTATGTTTGTTAAGAAAAAAACTAGGCATACTTGTGTATTTAGAGTTTTTTTGAAAACAAATAACGAATTTATGTTTGTTAAGGGGAAAAAAAACTACACATACTTGTGTATCTAGAGTTTTTTTTTTTGGAAAAATTAACCAAGCACTATAATTTGAGAAAAATAAAATAACATGATAATTTAATTTTTTTCCTACAACAAGTTAGGGGAATAGTGCCACGCAGCTGCGTGACACTTCCCTATTAGACCAAACATTTTATTAATTTATATTTGTTTTAAAATTACGGTTTCGTCTTTAATTTAAACTAAAATTACGTTTTTGCCCCACTTCAAAATAAAATTATGTTTTTGTCCCTTACTCAAAATTATGATTTTGCCCTCGGTTCAAAATTCTGATTTTATCCCCAAATTACAATTACAATTTTTGCCCCAGTTCAAAATAAATTTTTGTTTTTGCCCCAAACTAAAAATGACGAGTTTGCATTTTCGCCCCGTTTCGAAAATTATGATTTCGCATTCAGTTTAGTTTTGGCCCCAGTTCAAAATAAAATTTTGCTTTTGCCACAAACTAAAAATGACGATTTTACATTTTCTCCCCGTTTTAAAAATTATGATTTCGCCTTCAGTTTAAAATTATGTTTTTGCCCGGTTCAAAATAAACCTTCAGTTTAAAATTATGTTTTTGTCCGGTTCAAAATAAAAGTATGTTTTTGCCCCTCAATTCAAAATTACGATTTTGCCCTCACTTCAAAATTTTGATTTTGCCCCGGTTCGAATTAAAAATATAGTTTTGTCCCCAGCTTAAAATTACGATTTTGTTCTTAGTGCAAAGTTATATTACAATTTTGTCTCTGCTTCAAATTTATAGTATTGACATCACTTTAACTTTTGGCAAATTACGATTTTACCCAAGTCAATAAATACAACTTTGACCTCAGTTCAAATTATATTGCTATCGTTTTAAATTTTTTTATCAAAACTATAAAAGTGTTTTTTTAATTGGTTGACTCGATTTAATTTTTTCCATGTTAAGGAGTTGCCTAACACTCGCTCATTAATCCTGACAAACTATAGTTTTGCCCTGAGCTCAGAACTAAGGTCTTGTAATCGTTTTAGTTCTTTTCCTAACAAAACTATAATAGTGTTCTTTTAATTGATTGAGAATTATTCGGCTATCGCCCCGCAACGCGGACGGGCATCAACTAGTTTTTTTTGAACGGGCTAAAAATTTATATTATACAAAAACTAGTTATTA
This sequence comes from Helianthus tuberosus, assembly GCA_030545235.1. NCBI lineage: Eukaryota > Viridiplantae > Streptophyta > Magnoliopsida > Asterales > Asteraceae > Helianthus > Helianthus tuberosus. Next base: position 216,148,587 of record CM060411.1, on the reverse strand, counting down.
TACAAAAACTAAACGGGCTAAAAATTTATATTATTTATATCATAAGGGATGAAATTAAAATATTATTTATATGCGGTTACTATCATGGGAGACCTTCCTTTTTATGTTATGTGTTCGGAAATATTAATAAGATTACCTGCAAAAACCGTTGGTCATTTCAAGGGTTTTCTAGCCTATGGTTAGAAGAATTATCTACTCAAGATTTCGTCATAATGCATTGTGAGGTGGAAGGAGTGATCAATCACTATTAGAGTCTTTGAGTTATTCTCTAACCAATAATATCATGGCATGTCAAGTCCTCACTCCACTCCTTATTTTGCACTCAATCACTGGCAATGGTCAAACACATGGAGAGTGGTAAACAATTTTTTTTAAAGATAAATTTATGATTGGTTGAGAGGGTTTGGGACCCACCATTAATTCCCTCACCCTCCCACATCTCTCCTCTTCAAACCTTATGTGAATACTCACCGATCAAGTCTCTCACCATTCCCCGAAGAGATGTCACCGAAGGGGTGGCAATCGTTCCCCGTGCGGAAACCCAAGTCCCCGATTCCTCTCCCCACTATGACTCCGTCCCCCATCATAGGATTTCTAATTTAGGCAACCAGAAGTTCATCACCATTAGTGATACAAAATGTGTCATTCATGACCTCAGTTGCAAACACAATCCTGCTACATACACCAATGTGTCTCTCCCATTCAAAGTCCTTATTTATTGACTCTTTGGACTTTAGACGGATTGTTATATGCAAAAAAAAGTACCGTTGAATTGTTATTTTGAATCCAATCATTAAAGCGTATACTTTATTTATCTAACTCTCTTTCTCAAGGTTACTACAAAACTATGTCGATAATGTTGGCATGTATGTTGATCATACCAATGATCCATTTCAAGAAAGTTTATACTCTCCTGATGTTCTCAACGGTCTTAAAATATTCGGATTGCCAAATCATATGATAGTTTTGAAGGTCGGTGTCCCAATAATGCTATTAAGAAATATTGACCAAAGAAGTGGTTTATTTAATGAGATGACACGAGGCCAGGGGGTAGCTTTCAAGGGAGCTGGAGGAGGGGGGGGCGCCCGACCCCCCGAACTTTTCGCTCAATAGCGTTATGTATGTACGTTTCGTATAGAATTTTTTAGGTATATACGTTTTCGACCCCCCGTTTTGTAAAAAAATTACTATATAGAATTTTTAGGTTCGGTGACTTCCGACCCCCCGGTGAAAATTTTCAAGCTTCACCACTGCACGAGACTACAAAATACAATCACTTGGTAAGCGGGTTATAGAAGCTAAAATCATATATGGAGGTTGAAACTTGGATTTTCATTTCAAGAATTAGTTTGAGTCCTTCAGATAAAAGGATTCCCTTCAAGTTTCAATCAAGACAATTTCCGTTATCATTATGTTTTGCAATTACTATTAATAAAAGCCTATGGTCAATCACGTTATTGACCAAGTCACATGAGAAGCCGCCACATCACCTAGCCCTTGCCCTTCACGCCGGTGAGATTCTCGCCACCCCAATGACACGCAGTGATGTGCCGGATGATGCAGGCTTCCACGTCGTGTCCACGCTTACCACACCTTGTGGTCTAACTAACCTAGTAACTTTATCTAAAAATACCACACCTTTTGGTCTTACTAACCTGGCAACTTTATCTATAAAAAGTCAATAAAATGGCCGGCCCATTAAATGTATTATAAGGCTACTCGGTATGGGTGAGGGTAGTCCTTGGAGGATGACCCTCCACCTCAGTGTCACGTCATAGTCCTTGGAGGATGCCCCTCCAAGGATGGAACCAAGGAAATGGAGGATGTGCCTACCTCACCTAGTTAATTTATTTATTTTTTTAATTTTGTCAAATTGAATATGCAATATATATATATATATATATAAAACTAAAATTAATTTAAACTCTAAAGTAAATATTAATTCCAACATTAATTTAAACTCTTCGTCTGGCATGTCGTCGTTAGGTTCGTTATGTGCGATGTTCCAAATGTACTCCACCAAGTCCGCTTGTAGGTTTTGATGTGTGTACTCCTTACGTAGAGAGAATCCATTTAAATCTTGTTGTTCCAAACTCACTGGAACAGAAATCCCGTTAGACGCGTTTCCGTCGTAGTCACAAATCGCTCTACCTTCGTCTTTGATGATCATGTTATACAGCAAGATACAAGCACACATAATGTATCGCAACCTCTGTGGTGTAAAAGAACGTGCTGTATGTTCAATGATATGCCATTTTTGTAGAACCCCAAAACACCTTTCAATATCTTTTCTCGCCGCCTCTTGAAACTTCGCAAATTTCTTTCTTTTATCGTCTGTCGGGTGCGGAATAGTTTTAACGATTGTAGAGTACATCGGGTATATTACATCCGCAAGGTAGTAACCCCGCCTGTATTCCACCCCTGAAACCATAAAACTGGTGTCTAGACTTGTTCCTGCTATTACATCGTCAAATATATGTGGCTGGTAGATGATGTTAAGCAAGGGCGGACCTGTAGTGTAAACGGGCGTAGCCCGGGCTACGGCTCAAGTTTTTACGAGTAGTGTAAAAAAAAAATTCCGATTTTTATACACAGGACACCCCTGAACAAGTACGAGGACACCCCTAAAAAATTTTGGGATACCCCTGAGTTGAAGGTCTAGTTCCGCCACTGATGTTAAGGTCGTTAATTAAGTGAACCAGGCAGACAAAAAAAAGCATGTCAAATCCAGAGATCCTTTGACGCAACAGCCTCTAGAACTATAGTTGGATGACTATGATCGCCCCGAGTATATTGACCTTGCCAGGCAGTAGGGCAGTTCTGCCACGATAAGTATATGCAATCAATGCTTCCGAGCATTCCTGGAAAACCATGTCTTTCTTCGTGTGCGTGATATAATTTTTGGACGTCGTTTGTGTTTGGTTTCCGCATATATTTCTTGCTATATAACTTCACGAACCATTCGCAAAACCTGTGCAAACATTCACGTGCAGTTCTTTCGGACATCCTTAAATACTCGCCAAACGAATCGGGTGTTGTCCCATATGCCAGTTGGCGAATGGCCGACGTACATTTCTGTAAACTAGTGAATCCCCTACGGCCCCTAGCGTCGTATCGTAGTGTGAAAAACGGATCAGACTGCGCCAAGTCGTCTGCGATACATTAGAACAGTCGACGACTCATTCGGAACCGATGTCGAAACATCGCATCCGTGTACACAGGTTTGTCGGCAAAATAATCGGCCACTAAATTATCATGGCTCGCTATATATTAACAACGAAAATAAATTAAATTCATTATTAACTCTGTAAAAAATTAAATACATTATTAAATTTAAATAAAGATACACTAGAAAAATAAAATACCTTCTCGGTCTCGGTTTAAGGCGCCTGCCTTAGTTTGCGGTTGTGACGACGTTTCTGCCTCTTCGTCCTCCTCCGTGATCATCTACGCTGCGTGCATAATGAAGTTTGCAAAAAGTAATTCGCCCTCACCCGAAGATGACGAACACCACGATGAAGAAGAAGAAGAAGACATGCCTATATTTTTATAAAAGTACGATGGTGTATAAAAAATGAGACAGATTGGAAAGAATTTGGGTTAAAAGTGGGAGGAGAATAAAGGGTGCATATTTATAAAGTAGGATTGAAAAATAATTTATTTTTACAACGGCTAGCTTGTTCAACGGTGAAAAATTTTGTCCTTTAGTGCGCGTCCTCACCGTCTGGGGTGGGACGAATACGACGACGCCAGTGAATTCGGGATGGTGTTGAGGCTCAGCGCTGCCCCACGACGTCCCGGGACGAGCCCCACACCAAGTGGTCTAAAGCCATGTGTAGTCATAAAGCCCTTTTGGGGGCGTTATGCGACAAGTGGTGAAATGCGTAAGAGAAGAGCGTTATGAGGCTTTATATCACAAGAGGGTGTAGTGGTAAGGGGTTATATAACCCCTTCAATTATACATACATATGTATGTATATATATGTGGGTGAGTGGGGGGAAAGGTTGTGCAGATCCTTCACGCCGCGATGTACATAACGGCAGCAACATTTCAAACCCTCCCATAGCGCCGTCTGTAGCGGTGTTCCGTGGCGCTATGGGGCGCCATGACCTTCTTCCCCGTGATGTAGCGTCCCACTACGCATACTCTAAGGCCCACTAGCTGTGAAGGTGTTGATATTTCCTGACGTGGTCAGATAATATCTACGGTCTAGTGAATGTGAACATGTGAATAAACGTGTGGTTGACTTGGTTGGGTGATACGGACATGAATAAATATGTTGACGTCTTGACTTGATTGGCTCTAAACTTCTAATCCATTAACAGCTATAATTTGTCATTTGTATTTGTGGATTTCATCTATACTTAATTAACAAGATTAACAATCACGACTTTACGGCATTGGACGAGAAATAGTGCCATAAAGTCGTCGAGGCGTGGAAGCATGTAACAAACCAGTGCAAAATGGACTTGAGTGCTTGAAACTCAGTTAAAAAAAGACGAAAATTTAAGAACAAGTGTATAAAAAGATGTGGCAATGTATTACCTTCATTATATATATAACTTGGTTCATATGAAAAGTAAGGAATGATAGTCTTCAACGATATTAATAAAGGAGTGGAAACAATTGTGGATGATATTAAGTCAAACTCTTTCGGTATGAATAAAGCAGTGCGAAATTTAATTTGTAATCATGGATTGATCGGTGTAATTTAAATGTAAGGATGAAATGCTTGGGATTCTCACTTCTTAACTAGCATCTTGCTAGGGTGGGTTTTTTGTCTTAATAATATAATGTTGTCGTTAAAAAATCTAAAATTCTGAACATGCCAAAATATTCAAAGGGGGCCAAGTCCATTGCTTTTGAAAACTTATCACGTACAACTTTTAATTTGTTCGAAAGTAATCACTTTAGATCTTGAAGTATTCAATTGATGGTGATGTTTCGTTGCCAAAATTTCTCCATTTTCTTTTAAAAATGGTGATAGTAAAAGTGAATATGATAACAAACTAAATTTCCACCCTTGTATAATAAACTAATAAATTTACTTATAAAACTTAATTCCAAGATTTCACTTGTTCAAATTTGCAGTCGTAAATACAAATTATATTTGTCCTGGAAATGAATGGATATCTAGACCATCAACAATAGAAAATCTTGCGGACAGCAACAACATTTATCATTTACACCCGCATTATATGGCTTCTTGTAGGCGGACTTATTTGGTGAGACGGATGCACACACAAGAATCTTTTTTTTTTTTTCTCAATCGAAGAAGATCACAAAAATCACCAAAAATCATCAAAATAGGGGGAGGAGAAAAGGCTAAAGAGTGAGAAGGTTCACGTGAGAAAAAAAAAAAACTCGATCAAAAGAGAGAGGGTAGGGCACAGAGGTGTAAAATTTGGTGTTCCTTTTACCATCCTATTCTTTCAACTTTTTATCATTATTATTTGTATATTTATCTCATTTGTTTTTCTTTGAAATTATCTATATAACTTTTAGTTTAGTTAATAAACTTTGTTTTATCTTATCTTATATTATGTAATACTATTTTAGTTTAGTTTACAAGATTGTTTCTTATTTTCATATTTCGCTTGGTTGTACTAGGACCAAAGGTTGTTAGCTTTGGTAAATCTTAAACCATATATTTGTTCGAATACTATGCCAAGCTTTAATTACATTGTTGTCTTTTAAATTTGAGTTTGTTTAGTTATGTAATTTTTCTTTAAAGTTCAGATTGACAAACCATTTTACACATTTATTTTTAAGTTTACTTTCAGTTTCGTTTATTTTGTCATTTCTCACAGCAATTCTTTAACGCATAAAAACCAGTCACATCCGATGACACCCACCAAGCTTTGACAACCTTAAGAAACATTGACGAATTGAGTGACTTGGCAAGGAGTAAGGGTGAAAGAGGTGCACCCCTCATGAGACGGAGTAAACTTTCCACCCACTTAATCATGAGGTGTCACGTCAAATCCCCTATCTAACTCAACTATATATAAATGGGCCTGTCGCTTTACTTGGTAAAGTTTAAGCCCAAAGAGTTGGAATGGCCTCATAAACAAAACAATCTAACTCAAGTTTACTATTTGTTTATACTCAAAAGAAAAAAAAAAGTTTAAGTTGTTGCATGTATAATAACACAAGGATCAACAAGTTACATTCTTTTGGACACTTTTATAAAAATCTATAGTTATTGTAGCTGGTGGTGAAAAGTAAAGTCAAAATTGGGTAATATTGCAAGGGTCGTATTATTGGCACACCTTGGCTTATTAAATCGACACCCTTAATACGCATCGTATAGGTCTATTCGATGCGTATTGTGTTGGTAATTAATTATGTGTCAGTCAAAGACTGACATTGTCTCACAGGGGTTAAAGTAATACGCATCGTATAGGCCTATATGATGCGTATTACTTTTTTTAGAAAGTACGATCAGCTTTCCGTCACTGTTGAGTGACGTAAAGTGATTGACGTATGCCCTATACGCATCGTATAGGGCTATACGACTCGTATTCTTTTCTGAATTTGAATTCTTCTTCCCCTATTTAAACGACGAAGAAGACGATATATATATCGTCTTCGTTATATATTCACATTCACTAACAAACATGTCTTGGTACAACTATGTTTTCGGTGAGCCGTCTGAGGCGTACACGAGCACGTTTATTTCGGATAGCAGTGTGGTATATCATTTTTTTAACTTATACTGTTTTTTTTTATGAAATACTTAGCACACCGTTTGTATTACGCGGGGTCTAATGTCCCTGATTCTTACGATTTCGGTGGAAATGATGATCACACGCACGAGGTCATGTCGGGCTATCGTCTCTGTCATAATGAATCGTCGTTGCCAGACCTCAACGAGGTAAGTATATATATTTACTTTTTTCTATCCGGCGTTAAACTTACCATTACCTTTTACCCGTTGGTTTTTTTTAGTCTGCTATGCCCCGCCAACCGTTGCTACCAGATTTGAACGCGTGTAGCCATGATCAAGGTTATAGGTCTCCGTTTTATGAACCCGGTTACGTTCCCTCGTACGGACAGGAAGAATATGGCAATAGAGTTTACGTTAGTGGTCCCTCGGGAGTACAAGGAGCCCTTAGTCACCCTCCTTACGTGCAAGAGTCAGTGGGTGACGATCCAGCCGTGCAAGAGTCATTGGGTGACGAGCCACCCGTGCAAGAGTCATTGGGTGACGAGACACCCGCTTACCCTGAAGTTTCGTACAAAACTGATCAGGAACGAACGATATTTATTTTTGTTAAATGTTATATTTTTTTCTGTTAAATTATTATACAATTGTTAATACAAAATACATTAAAATTGTTATATTTTTCAAATAGGATAAAAATTAGTTAATCAATGTTATATGAAATATTTTTATAAAACTAATTAAACCTGTTATATTTTTTAAATATTCTAAAAAATACATTAAAATATTTTTTTAAATATTAATCAACTATTTTTTAAATATTAATCAAATATTTTTTAAGAATTTTTAAAAAAGTACATTCAAAATTGTTATATTTTTTTAAATTACTTGTTATGTTTTTAGGATTTTTTATCCCGCAATGATTTGGAAAGTTGGGTAAAACGAAGGGGTTTAGCCAACGGATACATAATTGTTACCAGACGGTCCAAGGATAACCGGTTGTGGCTCCAATGTTGTCGTAGCGACGAGCATGAGAGTAAGGCCACGGTTAGGAAAACCGGCAGCAAAAAATGCGCGTGCCCTTTTATGGTGATAGGTTGTCTCGACCGGGGCTGTATGTCTTGGCGGATAGATTATCTGAACAAAAATTTTAACGAGGCGCACAACCACGGCCCTGCTGAACATCTGGGGGGTTACGCGTATGCCAGGAGGCTTACTCCTAATGAGTGTAGGCAGGTGCAAGAGCTGACAGATCAAGACATACAGCCTCATACAATCTGGAAGGCAGTAACCGAACAGAACCCTGAGAACGTATGTGTTCCGAAAGACATACACAACGCTCCGCCAAAAGATTAGGGCCGCGAAGTTCGAGAAAAAACCCTCTCCCATGCAGCGACTAGAACAAATCTTCCAGGAAAAAAAGATGACCTATTACATACAGGCGGAACCTTCCACCAACGTCGTTCAGCATATATTTTTCTGTCACGATAAGTCCTTTGAAATGTGGAGGGCATTCCCGCATGTGCTTATGATCGACGCTACCTACAAGACTAACATGTAAAATCTTCCATTTTTGCAAGTTGTGGGTATGTCGTCGACAAACCACACCTTCTGTGTTGCGCATGCATTTCTTTCAAACGAGCAGGAGGCAACGTACGTCTGGGTATTGGAGAGGGTCAGGTCTATGCTGCACGACTGCATGGAGCCGTGTGTAATTCTAACGGACAGGGACCAGGCACTGATAAACGCGTGTAGAAAAATATTCCCTGGCGCACACAGATATCTTTGCAGGTTCCACATCTTACAAAATATTGTGAAGCACTGCAAGGGTTCGTTTAATGGGCAAGATTGGGAAGCCTTTATAAATCAGTGGAAAACAGTGTGTAATTCCGCTACCGAAGAGTTATACAAATATAACGTCCTCAACCTTCAGAGACACCTTGTCAATCAACAACTTACATGTATGTTCTCTCTAAGTAAATACATTCATACAAATTGATATAAAATTTGAATACGTCAAAATACAATTAAATACGACGAAATACGCCGAAATACGCTAAAATGCGCTAAAATACCATAAGATACATGAAAAAATGCTAAAATACGCTAACATGCGCTATAATACGCTAACATGCGCTAAAATACGCTAAAATGTTCGAAAATACAGTAAAATATGTCAAAATACAATTAAATACGTCAAAATATGCCGAAATACGCTAAAATGCGCTAAAATACCTTAAAATACCATAAGATACATGAAAATACGCTAAAATACGCTAACATACGCTAAAATACGCTAAAATGTTCGAAAATACGGTAAAATACGTCAAAATACAATTAAATACGTCAAAATACGCCGAAATACGCTAAAATGCGCTAAAATACCTTAAAATTCCATAAGTCATAAGATACATGAAAATATGTTAAAATACCTTAAAATACGATATAATGCTCTACAGTACGCTAAAATGTTCGAAAATACGGTAAAATACGTCAAAATACAATTAAATACGCCGAAATACGCTAAAATGCGCTAAAATACCTTAAAATACCATAAGATAGATGAAAATATGTTAAAATACCTTAAAATACGATATAATGCTCTAAAGTACGCTAAAATACGCGACTAATGATATTTTCCACTGATGTGCTAAAAGTGGTTAAGTAAAAACTACTAAAATTAACCTAAGAGTTAACTGCCATTTTCGTCCCTGTGGTTTGGTCACTTTGGCCATTTCAGTCCATTTTTCAAAAATGCGCCATTTTCCTCCCCGACGTTCTGGAAAGGTGCCATTTCAGTCCAAAAATCATAACCCAGTTAAGTCGGTTAGTAAATAAGGACTGATTGTGTAAATTTGTAACATAAAGGACTGATTGTGTAAATTTGTAACACCACCACCACTAGCCCTGCCACCACCACCACTCCGCTCCCACCACCACCACCACAACCACCGCCGCCACCACCACCACTCCGCCGCCACCACCACCACCACCACCACTCCGCTGCCACCACCACCCCCACCCCCACCCCCACCGTCGCCGGTTCTCTCTCCCGCCTCCTTCTCTCTCTCTCTCTCTCTCTCTCGTCGTTATCTCTCTCTCTCTCTCCGACTGTGATGATGATTGATGGAACGAGAATGTGATGGTGAATCGGTGATGGTGAATCGGTGATGAACGAAAATGTGATGGTGCGGTGATGAACGATGAACGAGAATGTGCGGTGGCGGCGGCAAACATCACGTTTGCTTCAAATAGAAGCCTCCGGATATTACCCCGCCAAGATACGGTCTGTTTCAAGCTTTGTTCGATCCACTCAGACGACTACAAATTCATCTTCATCATCATCGCCTCTATTAATAGTTGTTTTCCCTCATAATGTAGCCTCTACCATGAGCAAGACCAAAAGAATACCAATATGTTTCCATTGTATTGTGGGAAATAATATTTGAAGGAAGCAACAGTAATAGCAGCAACAACATTATCAATATAGAACCAATTGTAAGTAAAGAACTAAGTTGTACCTATTGCTTTAAGTGTGATAGATAAGGTGGTTATGTAACCGCAAAATCACCTTTCTTTCTGTCTTCCACTATATGTGACTAGCACCACGCACAAGTGCTTATGTTCTCAACTTAAAACTGTTCTATAGAACATGCCCCTGTATATATGATATATCATGTGACTTTTGAAGGATTTTAGTCAACCAGAACTTGAAAACACATGCATGCATAATCTCTTTCAGGCCGCAACGTCATTAAATTCATACGGATGCTTTATTGCACAAACTAGTTCATCAGTTTTTACATGGCATGGAAACCAGAGTACAGTTGAGCAGCAGCAGTTAACAGGAAAAGTTGTTGAATATTTGAAGGTATGCTTTACAACGAACTTAACTTAACTTGTCTACTTTTCGTAGGTTCTTAACAAGACACACACCTTTGATCTAAAAATTGGTTCTATATTGATAATGACGAGAGAGAGAGATCCACTATAAAAATTAAAAGTGGATCGATCCCACTACAATCTGTTGTTATGTGTCGAATCGAATGGATTATAGAAGTTCCGCAGATCCCCACAAACATCTAGTTCCACCCCTGCTCATTTCTGCAACTCGCCGGAGTTCGGAGTTCATCGGAGAAGACGAAGACGTCCCCGTAACCCGCAAGCTTTTCGTTTCGGTATACCGTTCTCGTTCCTTTGTTTTGCTCGTTTACTTTTCGGATTAAATACAATAAATTCTGACTTTATATTACATACAAACGTCTGAAAATATGGGTCTTGCCATGACGTTGATGGTGGTGGTTCCGTCGGCGGCGGTGGTGGTGGCAGTGGCTGTGGTGGCGGTGGTGGCTGTGGTGGCGGTGGTGGTGGTAGCGGAGTGGTGGTGGTGGCAGCGGAGTGGTGGTGGTGGCAGGGCTGTGGTGGCTGTGGTGGCGGTGGTGGTGGTGGGGGTGGCAGCGGAGTGGTGGTGGTGGCAGGGCTAGTGGTGGTGGTGTTAACTGCCATTTCAGTCCATTTTTCAAATTTACACAATCAGTCCTTTATGTTACAAATTTACACAATCAGTCCTTATTTACAAACTGACTTAACTGGGTTATGATTTTTGGACTGAAATGGCACCTTTCCAGAACGTGGGGGACGAAAATGGCGCATTTTTTAAAAATGGACTGAAATGGCCAAAGTGACCAAACCACAGGGACGAAAATGGCAGTTAACTCTTAACCTAATCTAGACACTCTAAGCTTTAAATTTATAAACTTAGACTCGATCTAAAACTAAACCACGCAACCGGCAAGTGTACCGATCAATGCAGTATAGCTACAGTAAGTCCGAGTATCGAACCCACGAGACTCTCTAATTACGCTAATTAGACTCTATCTAGACCTAGACTGACACAGACTCTAACTGTTTAATTGTTTGGGGGGGGGGGGGGTTACGGAAAATCTAAGGAAATCTATTTAAACTAATTAATTGATTAAAACTAGACTAAAGACGAATGAAGACTAAGGGCTTTTCTTATATGGAGAGCGAGACCACCTAGACAAGAATCCTGGATTACTTTTAAAGAATTACCAATTAAGTTAACTGCATGATTTATGGAACCGGGATCTTATGATACTAAACCTATTAAGAACCAACTAAGCCCCTCGACCCTTCTCAAGGAGAAACCTGTAGAACTACCTAGGCTGTTAATCCTACCGGTTATTAGACGTCTTTCCAGTTGTCTAATTATTGTGTAAGTACCCTAATGTTGACCTACTCTTTTCCAATCATAGATCTAGGGTAGTTTGGATTATTAAACTTGACTTGATAGACTAATAAAACCGACAGGTCAACTAAGACACGACCTTTTCCAAGGACTATCTAAAGCAATTCGCCGGGTAAGACCTATCAATAGCCCCTCACTTTCCAGGTATTAGGACTAGCAGAACACTAAAACCTAGCAAATTACTAACAATTACTTCTAGAGGTTATCGGCCGATTCTCCCTAAAGAGTTAAGATTTCTTACGTGATATAGACACTCACCGAAATCCTAAACCCTAATATGACTCGATGTTGTGATATAGACCGTCACTAAGAATCATACGAAGCAATTGACAATAATAAACCAAATTAAAGTACGCATGTGCATCAAATCAATAAAACAAACTCTTTACTAAACACAATCAATCCATAACATTCATGCAAATAACGAAAAAGATAAAAACTTCATATCAATCCATTCATCAAGTCTAAGTGGCTTAAATGTTTAGCCAAGCATGGTTTTAAAAACAAATAAACAAAGTTTCAAACAAGAATTCATCGATACTAAACAAGGAAAAATAGAGAACTAAAGAAATCGAGTAACAAAACCCGGTAATCCCTTGCTCTCCAAGCTTCCCGCTTGATCCCGACGATTCCCGCAAAACCGGCTTTTTTTCTTTCGTGCGTCTCCCTCTGATGCTGCCTTATGTTCGACGTCTTCTGATGTTGTTCGTCTCAAGTCGTGCGTCTTTTGTATCATCTATATCAACTAGTAAAATTCGTCCGCGCAAATGCGCGGGAATTCGATTGTACAAAAGCGGTCAGCATTCGGTTGCGTACAAAGGTGAGAATTCGGTCCGCAATACAGAAATTAAGTCAACGTTTTTATGATTATGAGATTGTTTATTATTGTTATAATATATAGAAAAGTGAAAATGTATTGAGAATTTGGTCCAGTAGTAAAGAAGTCTGCCCTCCCTAGTGGATTAGGTGGCGTAAGGGCTCTCGGTAGTCGAGGAGTCGACTCTGGACATAGCCCCGATCGTAATGGGTTGACACATGAGTTTTTTTGGCGTTAAAAAAACACAAAGTTAAAATAATAGTTCCTTTTTTTTAAACGGTAAAATAATAGTTACTTGATACTGGAATAACGATCCATGTCTACAGAGGTAAAATACTTTCATGAAAATTAATTATGGTAAATACATTTTCCACATTTCTTAGCAACTTGCACTATCCAACATCTCTAATTTCGATACACTCACTTTCTCATACGCATTTAACTCCACCGGCTCCAACAATTACATCCCCAGCTTGCATCGATTGTTGTTTTGTTGTGGCTCCACTCTATCGAGCCTAGGTATCTTGACACCGTTCCGTCCAGATCTAGTATCTTTGCAGATCCAACACCACCATCGTGCACCGCTTTACCGTTCCGACCATCAAACCCGAGTCACTGGTTTAACCATAAATCACCATAAGGAATCGAACGGAACCTGTGAAGAACCCCATTCCCCTCTTTTACCTCCACAGTCCCGATCTCCAGTTGCTTGTAGTTTTCTCAAACCGATCTGTGTCGGCTAGGGTTTGACGGTAAGGTTCCCGACCTTTGTTCCGGCGTTTAATGACATTTACGTTGATTTAGGGCAACGATGGATTTGACGGTTGCAGAGTTTGACGGTGGTTCGTTACAGCTTTGTGCTGAGGATGAAAGCTAAAAAATGAGAAAGTAGAAGACTTTTGTGGTGTAGTGGTCAAAACGTAAATAAATCAAACATCACTGACAAAGTGAGGAACTGTTCTGGTCCAACGATGTGTAATTAAATCCCAACATGGCTCGGATGCTTGACCGGCCCAAACAAATGCCGCCTTTTAATAATTGGTAGTCACACCCATGGCATTATAGCCTAGTGGTATCTTGGTGGTGGGATAAGGCTTATGACCATTAGGTTATGGGTTCAATTCCCACAAAGGGGGTTTTCCCAGATTTATTGGGTTTCCTCCTGAATTGGTGTATAGGCATTATTGCCTAGTGGAGATGGATATGATCGGGTGGTTCTGCTGGTGGCACGATGATACTCCAGTGGTCCGTCAGTGATCCTAATTTGCCGTTCAAAAAAAAAAAATAATTGGTAGTCACTTTCTATTGATCCCTCAAAAAAATATATTAGAGCATTCACTTTCTATCCATCAAAATACGTGAGTGGGAGTTTTTATATTATAAAGGGTATAAAAAGTGGTTGTGAGTGGAGGAGAGAGAAAATGTTACTGTTCATCCGTATATTTGGGGGGACACTGTTCACCCAGTATAATTTTTTTAATATATATTGAAAATGGTTGAGAGTGAAGGAGAGAGAAAAATGTGATGATAATATTATTTAATTGAAAAGGAGAGAGAAAAAGTATTTGTTTTTAGTAAAAATATATTGATATAGGAGTTGTTTTTTAGTGGAATGTATGTATAATTTGATGGTTTGGATGTGAATGCTCTTATATCTCTTTTTTTTCTAATTCATCTGATCGATGTCTTCCTCACAAATAGATGGCAGCTTTTCAATTCCCAAATTTCACTTTTCAAAAAATGATTAATTTTTTATATGTCCTTCAACATTAATAATATAGAGATAAGTGAGCTCGACCCAATCAAGGAAAATAGTGGCAATTTTAATTCGGTCTCTGACATCCTACTCTGCTTAACTGGCTGATTATTTCTTTATTACTCTTTTTCGCTCCATTTGTACCAGGACCTAACAAAACACCAAATAATATAATATAATACTAAAACAAAATAAAAATAAATAAAACTTATACAAAAAAATATACAATTTACACGGGACAAATATGTGTATTTTACCCCACATCATCCACGAACGTATACATATAACACGGCACTATGGAGTACAAGTGGACTTCAAACAAAACTGTACGTAATCGTAAAATACGATATTCGCACGCAACCGAACGTCACCGAAACGACGTATGTTGAAGTCATACGTCCTAAAACGACAAAATATGCGAAATTTCGTCAAAAAACGACTCGTATACGCGTTGAACAGAGGAAAACACGAAAAACCAAATTTTCAAACTGTGGCATATACGATCGTATAGGCCAAAGTTGTATCGTATAGCCCTTTCAGACGCATCGTATAGACCTATACGATAGGTATTATCCCCTGGATTCATATGAAAAACAGGGGTATATTGGTAATTTACTAAGCATCGTATAGATCTATACGATGCGTATAGAATAAGAAAACGATATAACCCCTTAAAACACAGGGGGTTTATACAATCCAAAAACAAACAAAACTCAAAATACACCCAAATACACACACATACGGTGGTATACATACGGTCGACATACGCTCGAGATTTCAAGATCGAAGACTAGTACGGTATTCATCTCCACACCCTCATCATTTTAACGTGTTAGATTTTGCATTTTAGCCGTAGGTTTGTTGTGAATTTTGGGTTGAAAACTGGGGTTTTTTTTTGGGTTTTTGAAGAACTTTTGAAACGATACGATGCGTATCGGCCTATACGCATCGTATCGTTTCAAAATTTCAAATTTTTGTCGAGAACAGATGAGTAGATACGATGCGTATTGACCTATACGATGCGTATGGATTCATAATTTCATTGTTTGTTCAAGAACTTTTGAACTGATACGATACGTATCAGTCTTTACGCATCGTATAGGTTCATAAATTATGTGTTTTTTCAAGAACATTTGAACTGTCCGTATCGCGCGTAGGTCCGTAACGAGCGCCGAAACCTAATACGTCGTTGATAGATAATAACTATAATATACCATTCGGGTCGTCCGTAACGCGATTAGGTCCATTTCGAGCGTCGAAACCTAAGATGTCGTAAATATATAGTTTTTTTTTTTTAGTCGAAACGTCCGTATCGCGCGTAGGTCCGTAACGAGCGCCGACACCTAATACGTCGTAGATAGATAATAAGTATAATATACCGTTTGGGTCGTCCGTAACGCGATTAGGTCCATTTCGAGCGTCGAAACCTAAGACGTCGTAAATATATAGTTTTTTTTTTATTTTTTAGTCGAAACGTCCGTATCGCTCTCAAGAAACACTAGATAATTGACCGGAATCGAATTATCTAGGGGGTTTGAATCCGCATAAAAAGGTGGGTTTCCTCTCGTTTGATTCGATTACAGTTGATCTCCTTCTCCGATAACTCTGCAAAAAAGAAGCACCGTTAGCCTCGCCAAGGGGAGAAAAGGGGTTCTCTCCTTGACCCGACTCCGGTGTGAGAATAAGTATGGGTTATGAAGAAGAAGATGTATTGTAGAAGTGTGTGTAACTTGAATTTCATACCTGAATAGTTCTCATATTTATAGCCGGGAGTCTTTTGGGCGGGAAAACCTGTTAGTGAAAAATTGACGGAAGATGCTAACCCCGTAAGCGGTTGTATTTCCTTCCGTCAAGCTTCTTGATCTGTTGTGAGTGCACACGGATCATGGTTTAGATCGATGGCTGGGGTTTTGCCACGTGTAAAGGGATTAACTGGAGATTACTCTGCAATTACATGCTATCATTGTGATTTCAGGGATGCCTGAGGTATCGACACGTGTCCAGATGGTTATAACCGTCTTAGTGGTGCACGATTGGGTCCTTCTAGAAGTTTATTGCCATAATCCTATGTGTCTCTCTTATCGTGTGGCACCAGTTGGGTAAATAATATCCAAGTCTGGGCATTATTTAAGCGGGAGCGGGAGTGCTGATTGGGATTTTTTATCCCTGTCTGTTATGAGAGAGGCGCAAGGATTTATTAATCTCCTTTTGGTGCGCAGGTGTTGTTGTCTTTCTTCCGTGTCCTCTTTGTTGGACCAGTGCGCGGCCGCGCAAGGTCTAAAGAGGATTAAAGATGAAGTTGTGGTTTTTCTCTTAAGTCTTCTTTATTGGACCAGTGTGCAGCCGCACAAGGTCTAAAGAAGGTTAGAAAATCGAGGTTGTGGTATGGTCCAAAAGCTCGGAACGAGGTTTTTGGGACCTTACCCTTTCACGCGCGTAGGTCCGTAACGAGCGCCGAAACCTAATACGTCGTAGATAGATAATAAGTATAATATACCGTTCGGGTCGTCCGTAACGCGATTAGGTCCATTTCGAGCGTCGAAACCTAAGACGTAGTAAATATATAGTTTTTTTTTATTTTTTAGTCGAAACGTCTGTATCGCGCGTAGGTCCTTAATGAGCGCCGAAACCTAATACGTCGTAGATAGATAATAGTTATAATATACCGTTCGGGTCGTCCGTAACGCGATTAGGTCCATTTCGAGCGTCGAAACCTAAGACGTCGTAAATATATAGTTTTTTTTTTAATTTTTTAGTCGAAACGTCCGTATCGCGCGTAGGTCCGTAACGAGCCTCGAAACCTAATACGTCGTAGATAGATAACAGTTATAATATATAGTCGGGGTCGTCTGGGGAGGTGGCGGTGTTATATATATTTTTTTAAATTAAATAAAAATTGTTATATTTTGGTAAAAAATTGATTAAAATTGTTTAACCCTTGTTTAATCATGCAGATATGAAAGTCGCTATGGGTAGAGGGAGAGGCTGGGGAGGTGGCGGTGGAGGTGGAGGTGGCGGTGGAGGTGACGGTCGAGGTGGCGGTCGAGGTGGCGGTGGCGGTCGAGGTGGACGTGGCCGCGCACATGGAGCGGCGGGGGCGTTGATCGCCGTGGCGGCACCTAGTGGGCGTGGCCGTGGACGCGGCCGTGACGCTGGACGTGGGCGCGGGCGTGGCGCTGACCTTTGAGAGGATCCCCTGTTGGAGAATGATTATCTGAGGTTCGAGGAGGGGAGCGAGGCTTATCACAGATGTGAAAAGTTTCGTCGTATGGAGATCAGCGGCCACTGTGCCCTCGATTGGGGTGCTCTAGAAGAGGTTGCGGAGGCGGGGAGAGCCCGAGGGCTCATCGGAGACGATACTCCATGGTCGAGGTATACTATTTCTTACTGTTTTTTCTTTGTTTTGTATACGACATGCATACTAACCACACTGTGTGACCGGTTGTTCGATATGGCATACAGTATACACGCCGTCTTACAGGGTCATGGCGTGCGAGTTTTTGTCGAGTTTCGACTACGCTCCCAGGCCTGCAGACTGTCCAGAGGAGGATGACGACGAGGACGACCCGTGGATAGAGGTTAGCTTTCGTCTAGCGGGGCAGTGGCATTTGATGTCACTCAGACGGTTTGCCGAGCTCTCCGGCCTTTACAGGGTGGAGGAGTTAGACACCCCCATCTACACCGACGACATATGGATGGCCCCCCGTACGACTCTGATGCGGTTCTGGCAGGTGATCAGCGAGCATCGCTTCGGCACGAGGTCGAAGCAGAGGGCTTCCTATATCACCGATCCCCTCTACCGCTACCTGCACAAGCTTATTGCCACATCTATAGCACCACGCGAGCAGAGTCGCAAGTGGTGCACTTAGGGGGATCTCTTTTACCTGTACTGCCTTATATGGGGGGAGAGGTGCGCCCTCCATCGCTGCCTAACCCAGTGGTTCGCGATGGTGTTCCACAGGCAGGACAGGTCTGTGCTGTACGGGGGGGCGTACATCACACGTATCGCCGTCTCCTTGGGCCTTGTTCCCCAGCAGGACCAGTTATTCTCGGATGAGGGCGTGGTGGAGCCTAGCTTGTTGACCCGTGCTTCCCTGATCGGCATGCACATGACGCGTGACTTCCCGGAGCTCGGTCTCCGACATATAGGAAGGAACGGGCAGATCTTCGAGCCCGTCGCTCTCCCAGACGAGCTACCGGAGTTGCTTCCGGAGCCGGCACAGGGTGAGGGTCAGCCGGCGGATGGTGATGCCGCAGAGGGTGACGGCGGCGATGACGACGATAGTGACCACGTTGAGCCACCACCATCTCCCCCGCCGCTTCCATTTCCGTTAGGTGCTCCGGCACAGCAGGCGCAGCCACATGGGGTGCCTTAGTACCCCCAGCACGTATTCAACGACGAGCTCGATCCAGCTGTGGCACGTGCATTGGCTGAGTTGGAGAAGCGGATGCAGGCGCGGATGGAAGCCGCTCACGGTCGTATGGAGCGTCTTCTCATGGAGGCAATCCAGGCATTCCGGCGTGGTGAGTAGTCCGGTTCGGATCAGGGGGCGGGGACCTCAGGCACTGCGGGGGCGGGGCCCTCAGGCACCACTCAGGATCCACCGCTTTAGGATTGTTGTACTTTTGTTGTATTTTGACGGTTTATGTATTTTGAACAATTGCCCGTGTACGTACAAACTTATTATGTAATTAAATTTGCAGTTTCAGTTTATTTGTATTTGTGATTGTTTATTTTAACTGTGTAGATTGATATGCTTGGTTACGTACAATCGATAATACGATATTAAGTTAAAAATGTGATACGGTACGATATAAAAATAATACGATACTTAACGATATAAAAATAATAAAGATTTTAAAAATTATTAAAATAAAAATAACTAATAATAAACACCAATAACAAACTCAACACACCAAAATCCCAACATAACACACCAAAAATAAACTTCAAAAATTTAGGGTGCCAATACGCATCATATAGGGCTATACGATGCGTATGATGCCAGCCGCCAGACAACACCTGGACCTGTCAGTCTGCAATGTTTTTTAACTTTTTCAATACGCATCGTATAGCTCTATACGATGCGTATTGAAATTCCACGGTGTGCAGATAGATAATGTGGTGTGGGAATAGAATTCCCCTATTGCAATTGGGTTTGATTCCTTAATAGTGGGATGGATGTTTAACCTTATGTCATAGTTCATGTCAACTTCCTTAATAGTGGGATGGATGTTTAACCTTATGTCATAGTTCATGTCAATACATAAAGGATTTATGGAACGAGTGCCCAAAAGTTGGCATCCCATTTTCATCAATATATTTTAAAATGCAAGTCCGAACAAGGCTTTGTCACTCATGAATTAATCTGACCGTTGGATCCAAATAACAAAGGAGATGAATAGGTTAAACGTAAGAACATGGAGCACACATCTCCTTTTAAAGTCATCTAGATCTGGGACGTGGGTGCTAAGTGTCCATTAGACTACTTGACTATAATTAATATGCATCCAACAAGAAGCAGCAAACCTGGGTTGATGGGTGCATGGGCTACCCCTCAACTTTCTTGTCAAAGTGCAAAATTAGTGCACTTTTTTTTTTCTTCTTCGTCTTATGTATCAGATACTCTTAGATAAAAAAAGGATACCCCTAAATTTTCTTTTAGATCCGCCGCTGATACACACACGCAAAACAAAAAAAAACTACAAAATCACGTCTAAGGGTTTAAAGTTTTTAAATTTGGGTCTTATGTTAAAAGTTGTGAAAAAGGAATTATGAAGTTTATTTTTTAAATACTTAAACGGTTTAACGGGTCAACCCGAACCGTTTAAAAAACAGGTCGTGTTAACCCACCCAAAGCCTGTTTTTTTCTTTTGTCGAGTTTGGGTTGGATTTCGAATTATGTCAGGAATTGTCACCCCTGATCCATACTTTTTGGCTTTTTGTAAAGGTCGTCTGGAGATAAGGAAAATGTGTGCAGTTTCACTGAGGAGCAAAAGGATAGGAGAACCTATGGAATTTACATGAAGGTTTGACCGCCCGTTTAACTAACTCAATTGTAGCAGTAGTTTTTATCTATTGTACGTTTACATGACAATGCGCTTGACATTGTCATCGATCATGACCCTCGTTTCATGTCCGAATTTTGGAAGGAACTGTACCGACTCCATAGCATGACCCTTTCATTCAACACTACTTATCATCCCCAATCGGACACGCAAGCAGAGGCCTTTAACAAATGTTTGCTAGTGTATTTACGATGCTATGTGGCTACTTATCCCAACCACTGGTTGCATTCTTACCTTGGCCCGAGTATTGGTACAACATCTCTTACCAAACACCGGCTAAAGTACTCATCTCTGTAACATAACCAACAAATGTATCTTTTTTTGTTGACCATAACAAGTAGTTACTATTTCAAAGGACAGAATTCTACAATGCTAAAAAGATAATGTACAATGATGCAAAGAATGTTTTCACTTGAACAGGTTTCGGACAGTGGCAAAGATGTAGGATATTTCAAGTTTAATGATCGAAATGACGATAGACACACAATTTTTATCTCCAATTGTTGTATATAGGATTTATTTGGTCTTCAAATTTTGTGATACTATAATATTTTTACGTGAACGTATACACGTTAACCTAAAGTACACAAATGAGACTGAAACTTCACATTCATATTTTGCAACAAGGAGAGATGACGGGTGGATGATGATTGAATTGTATTGTTTCTTGAATCAAAAGAAAGATGTTTCCTTCAAGTTTCTACCAGAAAGCTTTTCAAGATACCATTGCAAAAGGATGCCATCTATATTGAAGGAATTGAGTTCTGAGCCATTAAAAATGCAAGTTTGAAAATTACACTTTCGTTCTCATTCTACATACAATTCTATTTTTATTTTTACGTTATGTTGTATATTACACTTATATTATATGATGTTACAATTTGAACATAGGTAGCACATGAAGATATCAACAATATAAAGGAAGTTCAAAAATCGTACTCAGAATTGGATGATGATGACAGGGGTGAAAAGGTCCTTTTCTAATTTCAAAATTATGAATGCCATGTTGTTGAGTGTCGATCTAGTTGACTCTATCTCACACATAATTGTGATTGTAGACAAGAAACATTCATCTTGTTGGTGATGAATGTGTTCACCAAGTGACTTGGATTAAGACTTATGTTTAAGTACTTATGACTCAATGGTAGATTGTTGGAGATCAAAGGTAATCAAGTTATGTTCCTTAAATGAATGATGAAATTTAGCTATGTGCTATATACAATAATTTATGAGACCTTCCTAAATATTTATGTTTTAGGATTATGAATAAGTCTCATTATTTTGTCTTAACAAGGGATGAATGTTGCAAAGTGATATTATGATATCCTTAGGGCTGTGAAGAATCAGAATGATGCATCTTCTGTTCACATGCTAAAGTATTGTAGTCTAAAGCATGCTAGACTAGTACTTGGTTAATTATGGGTCTTGACGGAGACTAATTAACTCTAAACATTCAAATGTGTATGAACATAAAAAGAATTTGTGTATAGACAAAGTTGAGGGAAAATTTTCATTCATCATAAGGAAAAGACATGTAGCTTTTTAAGAGTTTGTTCGAAAAGCTAATGAGGAGAACTCATTGTCTAAGCTTATTCTAGATGTTAAATTAGAATTATTCTAAGTTGGTGACAAACTTATGACAATGGCATGTGTTGCTTTGGTCAACTCGGAATGCAATATGAGTTGAATTCACACAATGAGGTTGATCTTGTTCAATCATATGTGTATAAATGTCATCACAAGTAAAGTTACGGAAATGTTGATCAAATGGCAAGAAATGTGGGGAAGGATCCATTTAGAAACAACCCTTTTAAAGGTATGTAGAAATGGTTTTCATTACCCCATCTGGATGATATCCTATAACACTTAAATGTGGGGGTGTCTTGCATTTGTATCATAAAAGTTTGGCAATAAGGATTTTGTAATCCAATCTAACATTGCAAACAGACGACTATGTGGAGGACACAAAGGTCGCAGTGCATAATGGAGATGTGTTTGCCTTAAATGTTAAGCGTATCTTACAAAGACATATATTATAACTAGATTCAGATGGCCACTGAGGTTATAGTCTTAGAAGTTGACAATAGGCAAAATTAACTTATGAGTTAAGAACACATCATGACAACTGATCTTAAATACGCAAAGTTATTTGTTAATGTTATGGATCCAACAACCTGGGGGTTTATTAGAGATCAAGTTGTGGAATGAGACTGAAGCCCATGGAAAAAGGGTATGTGAAGGACACCTAACTTAGTTGACTGGAGATCCCAAGATCTAAGTTCAATAGGACAACTAACTCATATGCCTAAAGGTGGTCACTGTGGGGGCATAAATGATATGCATAAGCTAGTATATATGGTTATACATACCCCCAAAGTATAAAAGGGTGTTTAAATACGTCCTATTCTATTCATATGATATTCAGTGACAAAGAGTGAGGCTAAGCATAATATGTGGTAAATGATTTGGATAAATCACGATAACCACAATGCTTTTAATGATCTAAGGAGAATCACCTATGTTAGAGAGAAGTGGGGTCGCTTCGAATGGAATTGGGGGCACAATTCCTAGAGCTCTCGCAGAACCAGGAAAGTGTTCCACGACCATTATTGGACACGACTATGAGGAGATGACCCGGCTAGGGAGAGTCTTGTGTGAAGTGTATTGTCGTCTACACAAACGGCAGACGAGTTCAAAGACATCGAGATCTACTCAGAGCTAGTGGGCTAAGTGCATTTCATGAGCGAAGTTCAAAGGGTAACACCTACCTATCGTATGCAAAACTCAACTGTTGAGGTTACATTGGAAATTTTAAGTGTTTTGAACAATCTCCATTCATGTGGGGGATTGTTGGGAAAATTAGTGAATGGATATTTAGTTAATTTATAATTGAATAAAATTATAATTACTAATTAAACTCCATATGTGAAACTCTTGAGTAGAGTTTTATGTCACTTGATTAGCTTTTATTAGAGTTTTATGTCTCTAATTAAATCACTAATTAGGTGAAACTTTTATTAGAGTTTTATGTCTCTAATAAAATCATCAAGAAACTCTTCACTACATACAACTCTTGTAAAAAAATGGTATGGTATGTGACTCATTGGAATGATGAGAAAACTACAAGAAAAAAATAATATGTATGAAGAATTCTTCTATAGAGAGATGAATTTTCTCTACTCGATTCCATCACCTTCGTATCATTATTTTTCCACAAGTTCAAACACTATAATTCTATTCGATGTAACATCGGGCGCGTGGCAATTTCCGCCAGTATAGACTGCTTCGGCTGTTGTACCCTGGGAGACAGACGCGTCGTCTTTAGTAGAGGCGCGAAATCTGTTTTAAGGGAAGCGTGTTGAACACGTGCCTCAACCAAAATCGTCAACGTTTTAGTGTGCTCTTTGTTGCAGTCAATGAGTATTTTTCAAGACTCAAGATGATGAATACTCGAGTCTAGGATGCTATCAAGTGCGCGTGAAGGACCCACCAGAGATGCGGCTTGAATCAAGGTTGGTATATATAATTATATTTTATAGTCTTTTTATTTAGTTATTGCAACCGGTATTGTACTATGATATTTCATACGAATAACGAGAGTCTCGTTATTATATATTTTGTAATTATATTTTATAAATGGTGAACCTAATTCCTACAAAATTTATAAGGAGTTAATTACTGTTTTCGTCCCTGTGGTTTGTCAAAAATCACTATTTCAGTCCATTAGTTTAAAAATTATGATTTCAGTCCCTATGGTTTCACTTTCGTAACAATTTCAATCCATTTATTCTGTTAGTACAGGGACTGAAATGGTTACAAGGTGGACTGAAATGGTTACTAAAGTGAAACCACAGGGACCGAAATCGCAATTTTTAAACTAATGGACTGAAATAGTGATTTTTGACAAACCACAGGGACGAAAACAGTAATTAACTCTTTATAAAATTTGTAGATAAATTTAAAGAAATATGACTTTTTGGATATGGAGATATATATAGATTCCAATGGAAATGCTATATGACCAACATCTATGAAAGTTTTAATCTTTTTTTAACATCTTTATATTTATATTTTATTTTTTATTGAGTTAATTACTGTTTTTGTCCATTTGGTTTCACTTTCGTAACCATTTCAGTCCACCTCGTAACCATTTCAGTCCCTATACCAACGGAATAAACAGATTGAAATGGTTACGAAAGTGAAACCACATGGACTGAAATTGTTACGAAAGTGAAACCACAAGGACTGAAATCGTAATTTTTAAATTAATGGACTAAAATAGTGATTTTTGACAAACCACATGGACGAAAAGAGTAATTAACTCTTTTTTATATGTTTATACAACAAAAGGTGACCAAGATGCCACTCTCGACTCCATGTCTCCATTTCAGCTTGCTACCCGTAATTTTGGAGAGCCTGATGAGTTAGCATTGAGTGATTCCTAAACCATGGTTATGTTTTGAGAGTTCTAGAAAAACTACCATTAATTGTGGTATTCTAACTGTGGTATTGAATTATATTTATATGAACCAAAGTTACAATACATGAGTTATCACTGATTACATAAAGTCAATGTTTTAAAAACCGGATCAAACCGGCCAGTTGTACCGGTTGAACCATCCGGTAAAACCGGTTAAACCGCCCGGTACACCCGGTTGAACCGCTCAATACACCCGGTTAAACCGTTTTTGAAGCAAATCCAGTACGATATAGAAACCGGATTTTAAAACACTGCATTAGTTTATCCTCACAACCGAAATCCTTGCCACGAGTGATTCTGGGCTTACTACCAAGAGCTAAAGGTGGTGTTTCATATGTTCATTATCGGAAAGTGAAGGAAATGGTAGATGAATATCCTTGAGTCAAAAATCGAACGGTTACACAAGAAAATGGATAGTACATAATTCATTTTTTCAATTTTTCAATTTTTTTTTATTATATCAAGTTTATATAAAAAATAGAGGTCTCAAAATATGTTTGGGCGGTCAAAATAGTGTAACGTGGTTCTTTGTACCGACGTCAACCATGTTAAACCAAAATAGTGATTTTTCATTGTTTTACAAACTTCAACAATGTTATGCCTGCATAAATAAGAATAACTTGATTCCTTGTACTAACCCTAAATATATCATGTGTCAATACATCATGAGAACTGATTTTTCTTTTTAATTGGATTAATTTTTGCAAGTATATTCAAGTAATCGAACTTAGTATTATTATTGTTATTATAGTCATTCGAGAGAAGTAGTTACAACTAGTGCGTATATAAATGAATATAATTCAATTATGTTGGATTTATATAATATTATTTATAAAGTATTATTATAAAAAAACTATTAGCATCCAAACCTACCCACTTATTTATAAAGTATTATTATAAAAAGACTATTAGCATTCAAAGCCTTCCCACGATTAAACGTTTACTCATTTTTATCACATTCCACTACCAACTCCACTAGTCCACTTATTTGTCCCATTACCCTACCTACTCCACTTATCAATTTTACAACCTTTGGTCACGGTGCATGATACAAATGATTAAAGTTACTAATAAGTATTTAGTCTAATCCTACCTAGCTAAGTTATAATTAATTTGTATATAAAGTGTATTGAGTTTGCCGTTTAAAAACAAGAACAAATGATTGTAAGTGTCATTATTTTAATTTGATTTTTTTTAACAGCAAATTATTACACCATTCTACATTTAGTGGGACTCGAACCCCTTGAGTTCAAGGAAAGTAACATCTTAATTTCAATGGCTTTGACAATTAGACCCAACCGCAGCCCCAGTTAAATAATTTTTAGCATTCAAAAGCACAATAAAACAATCAAGAGCTTCACCCATGGCAATAAAAGAAGACTAGCTTTTAATGACCATGATAATATTTATCGCAAGTTGCCTAATATTACTAGAGCATATTAACCGTTGTATTTTCCGTTTTCATTGTATTCTTTTTTTTTTTGGCCATACCAATCACTGTATCATTCCACACGAAAAAGGGCAATTACAAAGCAATGGCAGGTAGTCGGGCAACAAGTTGCGCCGCCACCTCCTTTTGAATAGAAAAACCAATCCTACTAAATACAAAGTTTGAAACCTTTAGCGACGAAGAATTACTATTAACGACTTTTTGAACCCGATTCAAAAGTCGCACAGCGTCAGGAGCGAGACCACCAAAGGTATCAAACGCAAACGGGACAAACACATGTTGATTCCCCAGGCAGGCTTTCTCATGTTTTGCCACTTTGCTCGCCTCTGCCTTGAGCACCGATGCAGAAACTGATGGACATCATCGTTGGCGGGGTAAACTTGCAACCCATGCAGAAACATTTGGACTAAGTTTGCAAACTTACATTCTTATGAGCTAAACATTCAATATGATCAAACCACATGGGTCATTTGTACAATTATCTTCAAACCATTCTAGTGATCAAAACATCTCTGTTTTAATTTTTATTCCTCAAAAACCTAATGTCAACACGAGCTGCTACTAACTTGTTTAGAAGAAGAAACAAAATACGAAAAAACATGATAGAAAACGAACAAGTCAAAAGTCATATATCGAAAGTAAATATCTGGTTTTACATATAATTGGGTAGTTTCCGAGTAGAGGCTGTGGAAGAGCAAAGGAAACAGCAATTTTGTTGCAAATTGCGTTCATATTTCACGGATCACAGTATTCTATTGGGCTCTAAAAAAGAAGTCTCGTTTGTTTATGTTAATTAGGCCAATCAAAGAAGAAAAAACATAAAGTCTCATATGTCATAAATTTTTGTTGGATAATTCTATTTACTATTCTTCGCGTTTACGTTTGCACCAAAGCTTTCAATTTCTATGTCATAAACAACGTGAGAAGGGTTTCACATACACTCAAGAGCATTCACATTCGAGTCTTCATCTCTTCTCCATCTCCAAACATTAGAGATTTCTCATCTTTTTCTTCTCTATACAAATCTCCATCTTCATCTCCAAAATATTAAGATTTTGCTATAGTGAAGCGCGCGCTCTCTCTCTCTCTCTATATATATATATATATAGAGAGAGAGAGAGATTCACTGTTCACATCTACTCCAAAATTTAAATATCGTATCTCAAGTATTTTGGTTGGTACCTCAAGCATTGAAGCAAGAGAGATAAACAAAATTTATAAGATGAGATGTGATGATAGGTCAAACAAAATTTATAAAATTTGTAGATAAATTTAAAGAAAGATGACTTTTTAGAGATGGAGATATATAGATTCCAATGGAAATGCTAACATCCATGAAAGTTTTAATCTTTTTAAACATCTTTATATTTATATTTTATTATTTTTATGCTTATACAACAAAAGGTGACCTAGATGCCACTCTCGACTCCATGTCTCCATTTCAGCTCGCTACCCGTAATTTTGGAGAGCATGATGAGTTAACATTGATTGATTCCAAAACCATGGTTATGTTTTGAGAGTTCTAGAAAAACCTACCACTAAGGTTAAAGGTGTAAGATTAAATATATTATGTATTAATATTTAATCTAGTAGCCATTATAATCATTTACATTATATAGATCAAAATATATAACAATCCTATTAAATAATTAGTTGGTAATTGTTGATGGACCATATTACCCTTATTAACTAATTAGGGTTTCCTCCTGGGTGCTTATATAAAGGAGTCTTATGTAGAGGTTGAGAGGTTGGACAATTAGACAAACCCTCATAACTCATAACATCATCGACCTCTCTCTCCCAACCGATTCCCTTGTCGGTTTCCTTAGTCCCCATCATCAGATTGCACCCTAAGGAGGAACCAGATCAAGCTGACAATCATGTCAAACATTACTGCTGGCCTGTCGGATGCAATCAAAGGTATGTTTTCATGTTTTACATTATGTTCTAAACAGAACTGATCCAACATGTGGTATCAGAGCGTATGTTGATTAGTCGGTTCTGTTTTGAATCCGAAAATCTGGATTAAATCTGAAAAACAGTTTTGAAAACCTTAATAAAATTCCGGTTTTGTCATCCGAAATCATCATTACGGATCATTACGGACGATTTCGGATGATCACGGATCAGGATTTCATCATCTCGAATAAATCTCTGATCATTACGGATCATTTCGGATCATCAAAGATCATTACGGATGATTTCAAATCTGAGGTTTCATCATCTCTGATGCATTTCGGATCATTACGGATCCATTACGGATGCATCATGGATGAATATCTTCAAATAATTTTATCCGAAATGCCATTCCGGATCATCTCTGACCATTACGGATGATTTCGGATCTGGAAGTTCATCATTACGGATCATCACTGATCATTACGGACGATTTCGGATCTAAGTTTCATCATTACGGATCATCACTGGTCATTACGGATGATTTCGGATCTGGAGCTACATCATTACGGATCATCTCTGATCATTACAGATGATTTCGGACTCATTACGGATCATTTCGGATCATTACGGATCATTACAGATGATTTCGGATCTGGGGTTTCATCATTACGGATGCATTACGGATGAAAATTCATTAATTTTTACTGTTCCGAAATCATGTGTTGTTAACTGCTTAAATTAAGGATTTTGTATCTTGTGGAACACATTTCGGATGGTCATTACGGACCATCACGGATCATTTCGGACTAATCGTTTCGGACTAAGCGTCCATTTCGGACCATCAAAGATCATTTCGGACTAAGCATAATCATCATGGAATCATCCGAAATCATGGGTCTTGAACACATCCGAATTCATCCGAAACCATCCGAAATGACTCGACTAACGCGTCTTGGACACGTCCGAAATCATGAGTGTTCATAAATTTTCAAGACTTATTCGAAATCCCATTACTTTATTAAGCAGTTAATATGAACTAAGATTTAGCTCGGGGCTCCGCCCCGAACCCCGTGCGGGGGCACGCTGTCCCCCTGCACCCCCCAGCGAACTCACCGCGGAGTTCGATCCGCGCTAACGGGTGGTTTGCTATTAAATAATTGGTTTTTTGTAAATATTTAGTTAATTAATAAGGATCAAATAATGTTTTACAAAACCAAAATGGCTTAACTTGAACGAGCTTTTGATGTATCATTTCTGGCCAAAGCTGACTTGATACATCTACTTATCGTTCAAGTATTACGAAAGCTATGTTAAGCATGCATCATAAGCATGAATGTCTTAATTTCTGGCCAAAGCTGATTTAATTCATTCATAGATGGCATACTTAACGAGTGCATAACTAAAGTGATTGTCTCAATTTCTGGCCAAAGCTGATTTGTTACAACCATTTTGCACATATGCTTAAACGATTACACTTCTGGCCAAAGCTGTTTTGTCTTCGTTTAAGTAGAACTTTAAATAAGTCTATTATTTTGATGTTAGTAATAGACATATCACAACCTCTTCACTCAATGATCCTTAGATTAATGATCCTTAATTAAGTTTTATGATCATTTCGTCTGCCTTATTTTTTTTAGTACCCATAATTTTACTCACTATAATTTTCTTCTATAAGTCTATATCTCATCCACTCTAATTCCTAAGTCTAATATGTTTTGCTTAAAGTTTCTAATAGAATTAGCTCTTTAATTGAATCCTTGGTTATCTCTTAAGACACGATAATCCTATTGCTCTCTTCTGATAAAGCACTACAGAAGAAAAGTAGAGCATGATGATTAGGATAAATCGAACATGATGTCTCTTATGATAATCAAGAATAAGTGCTGTCACTAAAAGGTTATTCCAGATTAAGTTTTTCCTAAGACTAATCTATAATTGTGGAATAATCACCAGAACTCCTAAGATGCATGCCTTCATTTAAACTATAAAGTTAAGTGGTATATGTGAATACATAATAATGTACAAAACCATGACCCATAAAGTTAAGGGCTTACGCATGGAAATAAGTACATTTTTCCAGTACATTACATACTAAGATTTTCACTTGTACAATTTGATGCATTATAAATCAACTACAACACTCAAATGTGCCAAAGTATAATGAGTGTGTTGATAAGCAACATATGTACAAAGAAATAAATGTTTGAAACTGGAAAATAAGTTGTTACTCACCTTAGAACCACTTAAACTTTAAAAGAGGATTGTTCTAAGGTCCATAGACAAATTACAAGTCCTAATCCCAACTTTAAGGTTCTTCAAGGGAAAATTTCACTGCATAATTGTGCCATTAGACTAAGCATAAGCAACGAGACTATCCATTATTCAGAAGAACAGTTGGATAAGTTAATTAGGTAGTCACTTACTAATGATATTTAAGTCTGATAATTTTAATATTCCAATTAACACATGATTAGTTGACTCTAGTTCCATACGTTTCCTTACCAGAACTCGACAAATAACTAACATGAGAGTTAGTGACAAATTAGATGTTAAGGCTATAAGAACCATAATAAGCAGTCTTCTAACAAAGCTTTTTGATACCTTACATATTCTGAAGATTAATCAGAATACAGTATCATTACTTAGGCTATGTCATGAAGGTTGTGAGGTTTGCATAGTCAACATAAAGTCACACTTACCTTAAACTCTCATCTTATTTGTTCTAAATATCTGGATAGAAACATTACTAAGATGAAACTAGATGATACCTTACGTTTTCACAACTTTTGTCATCATGCAAATGAGAATTTGACAAAAGGAAAATGAGACTTATAAATTTCATCCATTATAACTGAAATTCATGAG
Organism: Helianthus tuberosus; assembly: GCA_030545235.1. Lineage (NCBI taxonomy): Eukaryota > Viridiplantae > Streptophyta > Magnoliopsida > Asterales > Asteraceae > Helianthus > Helianthus tuberosus. The sequence continues at coordinate 216,117,314 of CM060411.1, read as the reverse complement.
AAATCATGACATGGTTAATGAGGATGATTTTTTCATTTAATCTCATTCTAAGTGATGTTAAATCATGACGTTATAGCCCTAAATATTATTCGGCTTAAGGAATAAGTATGGGTCCATCATAAGTCATTCATTGACATTAGTGGAACTTATTCCAAATGGAATATTCAGACATAATTCATTTATCATTTAAAAGACTATCAACTTGTATCTAAGTTTTGTCGCATATGGCTCACGGTCTTAGAAGAAATCTATTCATATATATACTTAATAAGATTTCTATTAGATATGTCCCTAAAGTTTCTTATGATATCTGGACATTAAAGAAATCAAATAAAGTCTAACGTATATGTGATAGGTTCCCACGTCACGTAGCTCATTGAAACTTCTCTTGTAGCATTTCTAGAGATATCAAAGATCAGTGGGAGCATTAAGTGTCTTAATAGTTGCAAGAGGTGGGGGAGTGGAAATTTTACATTACCTCAATTTGCACCTCTTGTACAAGACACTGCTCCATCACGACACTGTTCTATCAAAACTTATCTCCTTAGATTTAATGCTACTCTTACAAAAGTTTCATTGTTGCTTAATTGTGGGCACACTTAGATTTCTTACCTGAACTAACATAATCCTCAACAAGAGAAATCACAACGACTAACGTCATTAACTTGTTTCTCTATCAGAATTTGTTGGTCGTTAAATATTGACCCTAAGCATGCTGAGTTCCTAAAGATTTCTAAGTTCAGTGGGAGCAGTCAAAGTCCTTATCATGATTTGCAAGGAATACAAGAGGCGGGGGGAAGAGTGTCATTAAATTTCACTCCGAATTTAACTCCGATTACACCTCTTGTACACCATACTGCACCAACTCTTACAAACTTAGAATCCTGAAAATGATAGCAACCTAACCAAGAGCTAATCCATAAAACTGAAACTTCTAATGAACCCAAGAATCAACTCAGGAGGTCATCTAGGTTTAAAAGCCTACTAACTTTGATGATAACATAACCTCCCTAACTGAAGTTGAAATGGATTTTGGAAAAGTTTAATGATCCTCTCTCTTCAAATTAAGCCATTAGTGTCAATCAATATTCTTAATGGAATAAAACAGTTTTCTAGTAAAACTGATTTTATGTGTTCGTATAACGTTTGAGATTTGATTGAATTACCTAAGAGTGTTCATAACTAAACCAAATCCTGATATAAGCGTTAAGACACGAAGAAGCATGATTGATTGTCAAAGGTTATACTCAGGAAGAGATGAATTATCAAAGAGTCTTTCTTAAGTATCTTACAAAAGATTTCTTTAAGGATCATCACTGTTCTAAGTAGCTTATAATAGTTTTGAGCTACATTAGATGAACATTAAAACGATTTTCCCTAATAAATGGCTGACGTAACAACCAAGTGGATTAATGTACCTACCTCAAAATGAGTGGGAGCAACTAAGATAAACTTGTCTATATAGATGATATTCTTTTGACAAGTATGTGTTACATAAGTCAAAGCATTGTTAACACAAACTTTGATATAATATATCTCAGAGATATCTCTTACGTGATAGATATCATAACATACTGAGATAGACCCAATGGGATATTAGTTCTGTTCCATAAGTTTAACATTAAATGGGTCCTTACGTATGTAACAAACAATATTGCTTTTCCTTTAGAGGATAATAGGATAAATGAGATTATTTATTTACGCTTCATTAATTAGAAGCCTTATGTAAGTTCAAGTCCATACTCGTTTAGATATTACTCACATTGCAACACACTAGATATGTCTAGATTAATGTGAAGCATCTAATGGAGTATTACAATATCTTTAAAGAAACGAGAGGTTATGATTTGAAGAAGAAGTGAGAATTAAAACCGGTTTATTACGTTAACTTTGTAATGTTCAAAGATGATAAAATGTAATTTCGGGTATATCCTCATGTCAGCAGACAAATCCATCTTATGGAGAAGAGTCATGATGCACTGATATTAACAACCTAAGTTATAACGACATAATATAGTCACTAAATGTTGTTGAAAATTTATCAGTTGACTCATAAGTTTATCAACTCCATATAATGTTTTGAAGACTTGGTGTGATAAAGTCAGCTACCATAACTCCTTGAACAGTAACAGTTCAAGAGGTGCTGCATTAAGTTTCGATACACAATTAATATTCGTTTATGAACGAATTGAGGAAACTAAGTTTTGTATCGAATACATTCATGATATGCTTAAGGATCCTATAACTGAATGGCTATTACCCATAAGTCTTATTAAGAGAGCTCAGAGACGGGTATTAATTGATGGCCGTGCGCAACTGCATATCGTACTATGAATGACTAAGTATTAGTTAATTTTTCCTCATCAGTTTGATTTTGTATGTCTCTAAGAATATGTCAAGCTAGCATAACGGCATATAGACAAATATAGTTACAAATCAAACAAAGGGCTTATGCGTATTTTGATCATAACGATTAGGTTTTAAATTAAGGCTATAGTATGATTAATGGGGGTCCTGAGTCGCATAATGATTCAACGGTTGTATTTCTCTGCTATAGTACTTGTTTAAGGCTAAAATGAGTGTTAACTCTTGATCAGGCTTATCTAATACTCATAGTAAATGATTACTCGGCTAAGTGGGAGAATGTAAGATTAAATATATTATGTATTAATATTTAATCTAGTAGCCATTATAATCATTTACATTATATAGATCAAAATATATAACAATCCTATTAAATAATTAGTTGGTAATTGTTGATGGACCATATTACCCTTATTAACTAATTAGGGTTTCCTCCTGGGTGCTTATATAAAGGAGTCTTATGTAGAGGTTGAGAGGTTGGACAATTAGACAAACCCTCATAACTCATAACATCATCGACCTCTCTCTCCCAACCGATTCCCTTGTCGGTTTCCTTAGTCCCCATCATCAGATTGCACCCTAAGGAGGAACCAGATCAAGCTGACAATCATGTCAAACATTACTGCTGGCCTGTCGGATGCAATCAAAGGTATGTTTTCATGTTTTACATTATGTTCTAAACAGAACTGATCCAACAAAAGGGTGTGGGGTCATGGTTGGAATATGATTCGCCACGTAAGAACATGAATGGAAGGCTATACCACCCTCTTATATGATCCACCGTGGTTCGCATGAATTAAACCATGACAACTATGGTCCTCTTTTCTATTTTCCAAGATTTCCTTTCCTTTTTCTTTAGACAAAAACAAATTAAAATAAGGGGATAGTGATTTGGGTCATGACCACACCTTTAGGGTAGTGGTTTTGGATGGTGGATTAGATGTGGGTAACATGACGCTGACGTGAAGGGTCATGGTAGTAATGAGGGTTATAACCACACCTTATAGCCTTAGAATTAACCATTAGGCCCAAGTCCATTGGATTTGCTCTAAACGTATATTAGTAATTGTGTATGATTATTTCATAGTGTGTTGTAATTTGTTAAGGAATATAGCATCCAACTTGTAATTGTTAATTTCCATTGGAATGTGTTGCATCTGGATCAATAATTCAATATGTCGTTTATCTTTAAATCTAGATTGGCGTCTTCTCAATCAAAATTATTTTTAATGTATTATTTATTAATTTAAAGTAGACTTGGATCATATAATAACAAGTCAATTTGTAGTTGTTGGAATATCACAATCATCTCCGGCCGGCTCCAAATATATTGTTTTTAAAGCAGACTTTGATTAATTGCACCTTACCAATATATAAATATTATTACTAGCTAGCATGTGCATGTGCTCAGCTTCAATACACTTAACAACTTGTTTTTTATTAACACTAACAACTTGCTCATATGTTAAAACCTGAGTAAAAATTGATTACTTTAATTTTCTTAACCTCATGGTAACATGCACCGTGCATTAACTAATCCATACGTGATTATTCTTTTTTTTTTGGAATATTTCACAAAATAGTAACCAAGTTTTAAAAATGTTCTAATTAGGTCACTGGTGTCGTTTTTGTCACAATTAGATAACTTAACATTCAAATCGAGCCATGTCTTTTTTTCCACGTGTCAAGAAAAAAATGGAGCACAAGATGCTGGGGTCAAATTATTTTAATATATGAAATTATATTATTAAAAATAAAAACCATTTAATTACATTAAAAATTAAAAAAACAAGTTATAATCCACGTCATCACTAGACATTAGCATCAAATAAAAGAGAAAAAAGAAACAAAAATCCACATTACCACGGTTACCTATGAAATGGATGAAAAAACCCTTAATTTTAATGAAGAATGAATGTTGAGTAACCTGATTGGAACACTTTTGAAACTTGAGTGACTTAATTGGAACACTTTTCAAACTTGGTTACTATTCTACAAACTTACCCTTTTTTTTCAAAAGAATTGTGGTCTTCTCCCTCACCTACCCATTGTACGTGCATCATTTAGACATTTAGAACTATCAGGGGTGAACTAACAAACAAAAGACCAAAATATTTATAATGATGCGAAAATACACATAAAAGATTGAAGATTTGAAGGTTTCAATAACCCTGAGAACACAAAACTTTTTTTTTCTTCTGTTGAAGTCAAACAATACAGAGGAGGCGCCTCTATCCTCACGTATTGTTCTTATTTTGTTCAAACATCTTGCAATTAAGACAAATGGGAACCCTCAAGTTTCATTTATATAAAAACTAGTTTCAAATTTTATTTAAACTCACTTTAAAATTAAAAACAAGTATAAAAAATTACTAATCGCCCCGTTCTTTACGTTTTTTATTAATTCAATATGAAAATATGTATAAATTTTAAAAAATTTCAGACGAAAATCGGAAAAATTACACTATACACTATTTTGTGTAATATAACTCTATAAACGTAAGGCAAAAAATAGGATATCATATGGTTACTACTAAATGTAACCACCTCTCATCTTCTCACAAACAATGCAGCAGGACGCATCATTAAAGTACAATTTCCCTCTCACATCGGAGTATGTTCAATAGGGAAAGGGTGCATTTAGACGCACCATATTATGTTAGAACTCCATCTAGTTACGTATCAACGTCTAATGATAGACGTTTGGGCTTTAAAACATATTTCAAGTTGATTACTAAGAATTGTGTAAGCAAGGCCAATTCAGGATGAACGAACCATACAAGACTAATGAAGTATTCTTAAAGTATTTGGTATGTACTTTGTATAATCATTTATGGTTTATATATTTAATCTTTGTGTCCTTCTCAATCCATTTGATCGTTTAACATTGTTTATTATTAATTTGTTAATTTAGAGCAGACTTGGATTATATGTAGAATGAACGAGTCAACTTGTAGTTGTTGAAATATGATAATTAATTAATTAATTATCTCCGCTAAATCAAAAGAGCTCGTTTTTAACATGAACCACGGCACATAGTGTATGTGAAATCCTATTGTGCCTACGTAGCACAACTTTTTTAACATTTCTAACAACCACAACACACAGTCTCAATTGCACGTTAACATGCTATAAATATTACTAGGTAGGCATAGGCTATCGATCATGTGCTCAGCTACAATATAAACATTTCATATTACAGGATATTGTTGGATATATATGTACGAACTTGACAAGTCAACGTTGTTGGTCGACCTATGATCCGTAAAAGTTACACTATAGACAACGAACATTAAATCCACTTAACTTTGTTAACCGGTGATCACGAACAATTAGCGCAACTAAAAATATATATAATTATCTAGAATATATACTCGCGCAATTGGAATTATTATTTAATTAAACTTTGTTTTTCGGGCTTCGTATCGTGTTTGGACTTTTACTAGTTGTATTGGGCTTTGGGGGCCCAAGAGATGATTAGTAATAGTTAATAGGGGTTCTAAGATAAAACCCAATTATCTATTATATTTCCAAATGATTATCTTTGTTGAAAGTATAACATGTTAACAAATTTGATCAAATTACCTTAATTGTATCAAATCTTGGCCAAGAAATTGCCCTAGGGAGGAGCCTTCAATGTGAACAGCTAAAGTTTAGTTAAGATTGGTTTCGTAGAATTTTTTTAGTTGAGAAGAAGAATAGCTGGGGCTTATTTCTTTCGGCAGGTTATAACCAACGAATTTGGATGCAATAGGAATGAGATCTACATGGTTTGAAAGGGGGTTCGTTTAGCAACCAAAGAAGACTGGTGATCGATTGTAGAAGGTGCAGATTGATCATGGGAAATTCTTCGGTTAAATCCAATCAAGGTTAGTTTTTCTGTTGTTCACAAGTGGAAAAGATGAAAACTATAAAAGAGGGAAGTTCTATGGCATACCAGTGTTCAGTTTTGACTCTTACAAATTACTCGGTGTGAGTTGTCCAAGTTAAGACAATTATGGATGCGTATGGAATGCTGGAGGGGGTCGAACCACAGGTGTTAGGGGCTATGGTGGATCCAAAGAAATCAAAGCAATCTCTTGCTTTCTTGTTTTTCGAAGATATGGTGTTACAAATGACCAATTAAACTTATGCAAAACAAGTATGCGATAGGCTGAAAGCATGGTATTTAGGAGTGGAGCAGGTGAGAACTGCTAGACTAGCAACATTGAAGAGGGAACTCGAAGGACTACGCATGAAGGAGAGTGAGTTGGTTGATAATTTTGCAACTAGACTTATCGGGTTAGCGCGAGGAGTCTCATACATTAGATTGAAGAAAAGAGTTGGTGAGAAGGTTATTTGATTCAATGCCCAAGTCTTTTCTTCAAATTGTGGCCTCAATTGAACAATGTTTCGAGTTGATTCGATGCTCTTTGATGAAGTTGTTGGAAGATTGAAGGCATATGAGAAGCGTGTCAAGGGATCCGATGAAGGAAAAGATGTTCACGGGAACTTGTTGTTTACTAAGGAAGAAAAGGAGAAAAAGCATGTGTGTGAACATTGTTGTTATGAGAGCTCGAATCCTGAAGATCAAGGACGTGGCCATGGTGGAGGTTGCGGTGGTGATCAAGGGAAGGATGGTCGATTCCAAAAAAAAAATGTTAAAGGGAGCATGACAAAATTCGTGTATGGTGTTTTAAAATGTAACGAGCTTGGGCATTATGTGGCGAAGTGTCCAAAGTGGGAACAAAAGGAAGTAGTAAACTTGATTCAAACGGAAGATATTGATCCATCTCTATTCTAAAGGTTGACATGAACAAATTACGATGGATGATTTGTAAGGCCATAAATTTGAGTAGGTTTTTACGCTTGTCTTTATCAAACACACTTATAGGTATTGGGCTTAGTTTTCTAGTGGACTTGGGTTAGGTCATATGGGCCGATTTATATGTGGACCCTATATAATGTGATGTGTAGTTCATTATTAGGGTTAAGCATAATTTTGGTTGTTGGCCGTGTGCGATTTGCTTTAGAACGATTTTGTACCAAACAAGCTTCAAGCTTGTGTGCAATCATAATATACGATCATTCTTCTTGCTTCTTGTATTCACTTTCAATTGTTTTCCGCACTTTTGATTGTGTTAGTGGCATTTACTGAAGATCTCTGGACTTACAATTGGTATCAGAGCCTAAGAAGCCTATTCAAAGGCTCGGTTTCAAGATATCACTCGAACAACAAGAAGAAAGAATTATAAGATTCCGTGAAATCAAAAAGAGGTCATATTTTAATTGTATGGTCAAAATTTTTGATTCAAAACAATACATTTTTCGAAGCACAGTTTTGAAGATCAAAAAAAGTTTGAAAAGGCTTCATTTGATCTACTTTTTGGAAGTGTTGATTGTGTTTGCAGGTTTCTCGGAATTATTGGTGGAAAGGATCTCAAAATTTGATTTTTGAATTGTTCCTTAATAACCGGGATTTGGTAAATTATTATTACCAAAACATCAAGTGTGCGACCCAGTATAACTTCCAGTGTACGAGGTGCAAGTATTCAGAATCAAGTGTACGACCCAAAATATATTGTAGGACCTGATATTCCAAATTTAAGGAGTGTCCGGATTTGGGTTTCGAATTTAATATTTTCCAGATTTAGTCAGTTATCCAAATTTAGGGAGAATTCCGAATTTGAGCAGTATTCAGGACTTGACTTATTCCGGATTTAATCAGTTGTCCGAACTTAACTGTTCCGAATTTGATCACTTAGTGTATTCCGAATTTGGGGATTGGTTTAAAGTGTCCGAATTTGACAAGGTGAAGTCTTCCAGATTTGTTCAAGGATTCAAGCTAAGTTAATGTGCGGTCCAAATTGTTAGCGTGCGACCCAGACTCCAAAACCCGTGTGCGACCCAACTACCAGGTGTACAGTCCAAGTTTGCATGTGTGGTCCAATTTGTCTGGTGCGCCACCCAACTAAAAGGGTACGGTCTCAACATTGAGGTGTACAGCCCAATTGACAGGTGTAAGGACCAAACAACACTGTGTGCGGCCCAAGTTCATGTGACAAAAGGTGGTGTGCGGCCCAAGTTGAAGTGTACAATTTCAGTGTGTGTGGCCCAAAAATAGGTGGAACTTTAACCAGCTGACGTATTCGGTATTAAACGTATTTAAGTGCAGAATTTGATCTGCCAACAATCTTAACAAACTGACTACACGGTTAGATTCGTTTGATTTTGAGATGAGTCTAACGGTATAATTTGGTAAAGACAGTTTTCGTACAATTTTTGAACGTTTTTAACGGTACGTTTACGGTAAAACAGAAATTTTGGAGGATCACGCTTTAGCAACTTTGAAATGTCCTCTCAAAATGATGTGCTTAAGCAGAAATTTGAAGGTTTCAGTTACATTCTTGGTGAAACTTTAGAAGCACTAATTGGCCAATTTGCTGAAGTGTTCTCTAAAATGAAGAATGCAGAAATTGTGGTGTCTAATTTTTGGGGCAACAAGAAGCTTCTAGATGCTCTAAAAAGTATTCCAGATCAGCCAAAGAGTACCTGGTTTGAAAACGCTAGTCAGATCTTGGTGACAATCAACTGTTGCAAAATGAAGCCGGATGAGTTGATCTCACTCATCAGATCATACGATAAGAATGATAAGAAGAAGGCTTAGGGTGACACATGCAGTTTGTTCATCCACTCCTGCTGCTCCATTGTCTGGTGTATTGAGCTCAGTCCACAAAACTGCTGATTCATCGTCAAATACAAAATTAGGTTGCTGTGCTGGCACTCAACCAGTGTGTAAGGACCTGCACGAACTTGTCCTAAAACGCTCCGTAAGTAGAAACTCGGACCCCTAAAACCCTAATCCTTGTGAAAAATCAAGAAATTCAATTTTATTGATCTGTCGCGGGCCGCGTAAGACTTAAGGAAAGTCTACGCGGGGCGCGACAGCTTCTCAAAACTTCGGATAAGCTTTAGGCCACGTGTCAGGCAGACCTACACCGTGACACGGCAGCCCTAGTCGTAGCTAGGGTGGCCCTCGTGGGCCGCGTAAGATGTTCTTCGAGTTTACGCGGGCCGCGACAAACTCAATTTTCAGCTATAAATGGGACGTGCATGGGCATTTCATATGTGCTCGAAAAATTTACTTCAAAGACGTTCTAAACTGCTTAAATTCGTGTATTTAAGTGTCGAAACGTTGCTACGATTACAGGGTAATAACTCGATCACTGCTACGATACAATGTCCGATCGATTGAAACCGATCCGATGGATGTTTAAGTGCTGCCCGAATTCGGGCTATACTTTGTCATTCGTCGTGAGGTTTTGATTTCGTGAGCTATCGTAAATGTTGTATTAAGTTACTAACCTAGTTTCGTGTGCATTGTTATTTAAGTAGGTTACCAAGCTTAATCAGTAGGCAAAACTCTGTCCACCTAAACCTGCAATGTGAGTCATTCTCTTTTTATAAAAAGTGCTTTACAATACCCAAATGTTTTCCAGTTATATGTTACAGGGATTAAGTCTTTGTTATCTTAAATTACTGGCAGTAAGTGGGGTATTGTGCACAATTACTACTGTTTTATCACTTTTAGGTGAAAGGACCTAAATAGTGATACTCGTCACTACTGGGTGAAAGGACCCAATAGTGGTATGGCCACAGTCATAGATCCGGTCGAGTGACAACTGAACTAGCTAATTATAAGATAGGGGCAATTGTAATCGCTCTTAATACTGTAATCTATAACAATGTGTCTTTTATGCGAATTGAATGACTCGCCAGTATTTCCCCGCTGATAAAATCTTTTTAAACATGTTTCAGGTGATTTACTGTGAACAAGGAAAAAGTGCCGTGTAGCACTACCAGCTTGGATAAAGTAGCTCAGTAAATAAATAAACATGTTTTTGTAACTAGGGAATTTCCCAGTGAAATTCCTCTATTGTAAACTGCGGAGTTTATCCCGAAACTTGAAATAAAATAATCGGGTGTTTTCAGTTTTAAAAGATCCTGTTAAAATTTCCGCTGCCAAAATTAAATACCACGGGTTTTCTGTCTCGCGACAATCGAACTAGGAAACTGGGTCGGGGGCCGTGACATTATGTGTTACTTGTGTATGTTTACTTTATGGTTGTGGTGATTAATCGAAACACAATCGCACTCTATCGCAACGCAATCTCATCGCAAACTCGAGATGCAAGAATTACTTATGTTACTGTATGTTAGTTAGGTTATTTGTGTAACTATTGTTTAAATACTATCGCATCGCTTACTCGCAACGCATCGCAACGCTCAATGCACGAAACGAACATCGAAACTCAAACCGCCGGAGACATTCGATCGAATGGCCATCCGATCGGGTTGCCATCCGATCCGTCACTTGTGCACCGCTTTCCTCTTTTGGACACCTATAAATACCTCCTGTCACATCATAAACAGTGATGTGACAGCTCTCTCGTTCGACCAGCGCCTCCAGCCCTCTTTTCTCTCGATTTCTCGTGATTCTTGTAAGTTTTCAACTCAAATCTTGTACATCTATCATCTACACACACTTCTTCATCATTTTCACCTTTGAATCTTAACTTTTAACCGTGAAATTGGCTGATTTGAGGTGTTCTAGGATGATGTCATCATGGGGTTCTTATGAACTTCAAGGTTTGGCCTCATTCCACCAAGAACCATTCAGATCTAAGAGATTTTAACATGTTTAAACACTAATTTCGCAATAAATCTAAACATTTTCAAGATTAAAAGGATTGAAAGATGCTTTCACAACTTTCTTTCAACTCTTTTACACTCATGCACTCAAAACCGATAGAATCGAAGCTCGTTCAGGCCTTCTACTCGTTTCCTAGTGAAGTGTCGGTATGAGATCTGATTCCTATCAACGAGATAACCAACTGAGCGGGTTGAACATGAACAACCGTCACGAACAGTTAACTGATCGGGCTGGGGTGATTCCCATCCGATCGGGTAACTTGGACTTGGCGGGGTTTCTGCTGTTTAACACGTTGTCATACCGTCTTGGTCAAACCACAAACTTTTCAAACTTAGCAAAATATTTCAAGTTTCAAAACGATCAAGTCACCAAACGGATTGCCGTCCGATCGGATTGCCATCTGATCGAATGACAAACTGATCGGATGACATTTGGTCCCAACACTTAAACATTTTTACTAATTTTCAAAGATCATCAGTTTCCAACGGATAGTCATCCGATCAGAAGACCATCCGATCGAATGACCATCCTGCTGTGAACTTGTTCTCCAAGAATTGTCTCGCTGGACGGATCGCCATCCGACCGAACGACCGTTCGACCGAACGACCTAAAAGGTAGACATACTTCTCTGTTTTTAAAATGCTACAACGAAAACTTCAAAGCCATCATACACGAACACATCCATCCCAAACGAATGCCAATCCGACTGAATGGCCATCCGACCGGATGACCATCCGTCCAGATTGTCATCCGATCGAATGACCATCCATACGGATTGTCATCCGAACCGATGACCATTCGTCACTCAGTACACTCGTCTCTGTTTAACACGCCGTTCATCGCTTATGCCATCGTTCTGTAATCAGGCTAACTTTCCAGCGCTCCCTTCAATCCAAGACGGTGTTTAGTTACTAAACGCTATCTGTGAGTATACTCGAACCCTTTTTGCTTTACGCACTTTTGGGCGTTACATACGTTACTTATTCAAATCATAATCGACACACAACGCAACACTTTAATACACTGTCCGTTATTGCATGTTATACATGTTATTCGATGAATGCTTGTATGTTATGTTTACACAGTGATTATTGCCTGACACCTTAGCAACGATAGTACTATAGTTTGGACTCAGCACCTGTCGTGGACAGGGGTTGTTAAGGGCTTTACTTCACGTGTCCAAGTGGGGATATGTGTTGCGCATTCTACAACTCGCAGTCACGTCTATGCATATTCCATTGTCGATAACCTACTAGCTTCACTTTGCTACATATTACATGCTGGTTATGCGTAAAACGATTTCGCTATCTATTATACTATTAAACTTGTATGCTCACCTTTACACTATGTGCATTGACCTCTATTTTAACGTATTTGACAGGTGTTTGAGATGCTAGGATGCTTTCTATCTTTTGTGGAATCAAGATCAGGAAGAGTCTAGAAACCAAACAAACAATTTATGTTTTGAGTTGTCGGAACAGCTTTTATTTGTCTTGGAGATTCTCTGTCTGTAATAATTATTTTACTGAATATGTTATGGTATGGGACGTAACTTAAGAATATTTGGTAATATTAGTTGTTATGGATTTCTCCTGGACAATCTGTTTTGCTCAGTGTCTCACCCTGATGTTTCCGCCATCGGTTGGGGTGTGACACAGGGCTACAGCCACTGATTTCAGCCACAGAAGTGTTCTGCTGACGCCAAAATTTTATATGTTAGGAAATAATCTACGTGACTACGTGTATATCCGTATATTATTGTTTTGTGTTATTTGACAATTTGTTAGTTTACAGTATGAGCGACCAAGGACCTTCAGACGCTTACCGTCAGTTGTCCAGCTCACCTAGGGACGAAGGAACCTCTTCACAGCCTACCCCCTTGGGGTATTCGGCTGATACCGAAGAAGGGATTTCTGTGTTCAAAGCATAATCTGAAGAGCCATTCCCTCCCAAGAAGAGTGGATGGTTCAACAGAGGAGCTCACAAACGTAGAAAAAGGATGAAAAACTTCAGCAGCAGCGAGCTTTAGCAGCCGCGAATAGAGAAATGAACTCTCAAACACAGGATATAATCAATAGAAGACTAGCAAACTTCCACATACTGGCAACCACAGTTGCCGACCCGAATCTAGAACTACTCACAGCACCCCAGCCGTTACCACTGTTTCCCACACAACCTATGGAAATTGAAGCCAACCCAGAAAACCAAATCCCAATGCCTGCTTTTGACCCAGCTGAGATCCCTAGAGTACTAGCACCCCATCCCCTAGACTATGACCCATGGTTTGACGACCATAGGGATTATCAACAACGCTACCCACTAGAAGACGAACCCATGCAAAACCCAGTAGCACCCTACCCAGACCTTGATCCTCTAGACCCATATTTTGATAATGACCAATATATCAGAGAGATCCTAGAGAACCCTTACCCTTACGAAGAACCCATGCCTCAGTTCCCTGACCCGATACCAGCACCCGCACCACCCATGCTTTGGTGAGGAGATTTTAGAAGGAATTGAGAGGATGAGACAGATAGGGGAGCGACTCGTCTGGAAATATGACGAGCGCAACATGCAATACTGGATGAACCCCTATCAATAATAATAATAATAATAATAATAATAATAATAATAATAATAATAATAATATATATATGTGTGTGTAAGTTTGAAAAAAAATAAATATAATAATATAATCAACTAAATTAGATAATTCTATAGTTATTGATGCATACTAGTATTGTATTTCGATTCCAGTTGTATTTGTAATAGATATAGATGCATAATATAAAATAGAGTAAAGGTCGCAATGAGGACGATTTTGGATCAATATGCTTGTGATGTGATTGTTTGTATTGGATATTGTCTTGTGATATTAATACGTGATAAATGTTTAAAATTCAGATGGACAACGAAGTGAATCAAGAAAACTAGAATAACAATAATAATGGAAACCAAATAGATAACAGTGCCATCCAACACATAGTGGCACAAGGGATTATAGACGCAATGCCATATATTATCAAAACGGTTAAGGAATCGGATAATAAAAAAAGTAATAATGGCAGTAAACGGCCACCTACTGAACCAGAACACAGCGTAAACAATGGACCAATACTACAAGTGCCCATTCCAAAAAGAAGAAGAACCATGTCTTATGGTTGTTCCTACAAATAATTCTGGTCTTGTAAACCAATAGAATTCTCGGGCAATGAAGGAGCCATTGCAGCTCTACGCTGGATAGAAAAGACTGAGGCAGTCTTGAAAATAAGCAAGTGCGCAGAAGAGGATAAGATAATGTTTGCCTCCAATCTGTTTAAGAACTCAACATTAGAATGGAGGAACACTATCCTCCAATCTAAGGGAAGTGACAGGGTCTACAATATGGAATGGAATGAGTTTAAGAACATGGTTGAAAGGAAATTTTGTCCTCCCAATGAAAAGGAACAGATAGCAAATAAATTCTTAAACCTTAGAATGACTAGAGTAGATAGTAAGGGTTACACTACTACATTCTTTGAATATGCTAGAATAGTGCCAACCCTAGCATCACCAGAACCAGTATTAATCTTCCGTTACATCTGGGGATTAATTAGTGAGATTAGGCATGTAGCCAAGGCAGCTAGACCACAAACTATAGAAGAAGCTGTAGAACTAGCAAACACCTTGACTGATGAATTAGTACGTACACAAGAAGAGAACCAGATGAGGAACCTAGCTCAAAAGCTTACCCAAGAATTTCGCTATGGAAATTCCAACCGTGGGAAAAACGTAGGTTCTACCTCTGCACCTTACTTTAAGGCCTGCAAGAAGAAGCATTCAGGAAGATGCTCCACCTACTGTAATTTCTGCAAGATACCAGGACACAAGGAAGAAGATTGTAGGAAGAAACCCAGTAATGGAGTGTGCTTCAACTATGGAGAAAAAGGTCACATCAAACCAAACTATCCGAAACTAGCTCCGGCCATGAACAACATGACTACTAAAAATGCTAGAGCATTTGTTCTGACTACAGAAGAGGCAAAGATGATTCCGGACGTGATTGCCGGTACGTTTTTAGTTAATGATGTTTTTGCCAAAGTATTATTTGACTCTGGTGCGAACCAAAGTTTTATTAATACTTCATTTTGCAAACTTCTCAATCAACCATTAACTAAACTCCCACAAGAATGTCTGGTAGAAACAACAAATGGGGAAACCATTAAGATTACCTAAATCTTGCAGGGAGCAAGAATAGAATTTGTAAATCAAAAGTTTATTGCAAACCTTTATCTAATGAATCTGGCAGGATTCGATATTGTATTAGGAATGGATTGGTTAATAGCCAATAAAGCCAATATTCTATGTGATCAAAAGTCAATCCAAGTAAATTCATCAAAAGGTGAAAAGATCACAATTAAAGGAGATAAGCCGTCTAGATCCACAAAATTCATCTCTGTGATGAAAACAACCAGTTATGTAAGAAAAGGATCACTAGTGTATTTGATTTCCATAATCATTAACACTAAAGGGAAGGAATTGAAAGATATTCTGGTAGTATCTCAATTTCCAGACGTGTTTCCAGAAGAATTACCAGGATTACCGCCGGACAGGGAAGTTGAATTCAGAATTCATCTGCTACAAGGGACAGCACCAATTGCCAAAGCACCTTACCGTTTCGCACCTGCGGAAATGCAAGAGTTAAAGAAACAGTTAGACGAACTGTTGGAAAAAGGATTTATACAGCCAAGTTCATCGCCATGGGGAGCGCCGATCTTATTTGTCAAAAAGAAAGACGGGTCAATGCGTATGTGCATTGACTACCGTGAATTGAATAAAGTCACGATTAAAAATCGGTACCCATTACCGAGAATCGATGATTTGTTTGATCAGTTGCAAGGAGCTCGATTCTTTTCTAAGATCGATTTACGCTCAGGATATCATCAATTAAAGATAAAGGAAGAGGACATTCCTAAGACCGCTTTCAGGACAATGTATGGCCATTATGAATTTACTGTCATGCCATTTGGTTTAACCAATGCCCCAGCAGCATTTATGGACATGATGAACCAAATTTGTAAGCCATATTTGGATAAATTCATAATTGTCTTTATAGATGATATTATCATTTACTCTAAGAGTAAAGAGGAACATGCAGCACATCTGCATGCACTCCTAAATTTGCTGAGAAAAGAAAAGCTTTACGCTAAATTTTCAAAATGCGTATCTTGGTTAGAAGAGGTACAGTTTCTTGGGCATTTAGTCAATCATGAAGGAATTCATGTAGGTCCCACAAAGATTCAAGCAATTACTAAATGGAAAACTGTCACGCCCCGATATTTCCACATATTACCAGTGGGCCCGACGGGGAGTATCGTGACGTAGTTGATATCATCATAGTCAATACACACAATATAATAGCACAGCGGAAGGCTTGGTGAATAAACTATTATAAACCATAATGTCTGAGTGTCCGAGTGAAAGAATATACAGACTGGAATGTAATAAAATCCACAGGCGGATCATAATTAAATACAAAGAAACAAAATAACAGACTTCAGGTATCTATGGATTTGCAAAATCCGCTTACGACTCCTAATAGCTCCAGCCTATTACGAGAGGTACCTGTCAAATCAGTCTTTAAGAAAATACGTCAGTTTACACTGGAAAATACAATTAACTGACTATTTTGAAAACATTTATGAAAATTGATTTAAGTGCACATGGCACAAATATTTTATAACTTGGGACAATTATTTAAGTATAATCTTGTATACAGATTTACATGTTTGTCTTACAATTGGGGCCGGTTGGAAGCCGGTCATGATTAACGGACTCACCACTTATAGAACCCACAAAGGAGTTATCCCCAACATGTGGGTTTATATATTATTTAGCATTTGCATATGTCAGGTGTATGCCTACACCCCGTGCATAGGTCGTGGCCATTTTCAAATGAAATGAGCCGAGGATATCCAGGACACGGTCGAATTAACCCCCAATGTTTATGTTATCAAACAAGACAGATTAAAACAGGTTATGCAAATTTGTTAATCACAATCCGATTAAATGATTTCATACCCGACCAAGCGGTATTATTATACCGTATCCCAAGCCCGTATAAGGGAAAATAAGTTAAAGGTATTTACCTGATGCTAGCAGTATAATCCTAAAGCTTTTTGATGGCACCTTCTACCGGAAGCAATTTAATCTGTATAGAAGGTTTACTATTAGGATGCTAGCGGGTCTTTAATATACTCAAGGACTTAGACCGGCTAGCTAGAAGGAAACCTTACGGTTCTAAACGCTAGATTAAGCGGAGACCGGAATAGAATGTGGTTTAGACCCGACAAGCTTGGATACTTGTATAATATGGGTAAACTAAACACATTTTGGAAATTGAGAATTTAATGATAAGGTTAAGCCCGTTTCGGCTATATTACGTAAACTAGTCACGTAAATCGATCCGAACGCATAAACGCGTAACGGGTAACCAAATAAATTATATACAGGTCTTAATCGTTATTATGCTCAAAATATGTTAATACATCAGTAAGATGTTAACATATATGCCCAAAAAGTAATTTAAACCAAATTAAGTCCCACAAGGGCATTTTGGTAATTTTAATGCTCATAAAAGAGTTTAAATATTAAACTGAGTTCCAGGTCTGATCTAATCAATAAAAATATGTATTTTTATAAATAATAACAGTAGGTTATTTTATACATGTGTAATTTATCTTATATAACCAAAATATGCACCGTAGGGGCATTTTGGTAATTTCACATAGGCTTTAAAGGTCAAAATAGAATTCTGAGTTTAAAACTTTGGCTTACTATTTAATTATATAAATTAACTTAAAACATCAGTAGGTAACAAGTTTTATATGCCAATTAAAGTTTTAACTCATACTATGAACTAAAAACGCTAAAAAGTCGGTTTTAAGGGATATTCGGGTTAAAATAGGAAATCTGAGTTTTTGATCAGTTTATAAAGTTCAAAATATTTTATTTATCATATAAAATCAGTAGCAAAAAGTTTGACATCAAAATGTTATGTAAAACTCATTTCATGCATGAAAAGGGTAAAACCGACAATTACCGAAATCAAGCTATAATCTTATGTTATGCCCAGCCTAAAAATAAATAAAAATCTTCAAAAATCCCAAAATATTATTTTACATCAGTAGGTAAAAAGTTTGGTATCAAAAATTAGGTTTAGATAGGTTTTATGCTAATTACGCTATTTAATTAATAAAAAGCTTTCTAATTACGCTATTGAGCATAACTCCTAATCTAGACCTCAAACTGATGTCAAATTTTCGGGACAAGTCTAAATATTAGTAGCAAAGGTGTTTGTCAATTCACATTGTTAAAAATCTCAGTTGTGTGTCAAAAGGGCGTTTATGGCATTTTTAAGCATATTAATGATCATGTGCATATAATTCAAACCATTAGGCACCATGCAATATAACTTCAGGGGGTTATACTACTGAGTAATGTAGTCCTAATGGAAGCTTAAAACATGGGATAATTAAGCTTGAACGGGTCAGAACTGAAAGTCAAAGCAAAAGTCAAGCTTTTGAGACTTTCGGTTACAAATTGACCTTAGACTATTAATTGTCGGGTTAGGACTGATAAAACATGTTCTAATATTAATTACCAAGTCATCAGAATGGTTAAATATAATTTAGAACTTTTGTTTTATTAATTTAAATCATTTTCAAACATTCTGTCCAGTTTGACTTTTTGTCAAACTACTTTGACCCGATAATTAATTAGTCAAACGAGATAATTAGGAAGTGCCCTTATAAGGGTTAATCACCTACCTTAATATGGTTTTATAACCACTTTCGTTTTGATCAGTGGTTAGACCATATGTGATTAAACTGAAAGTCAAACCTAATTTACGACAAGTTTGACTTGTAGGGAATAGTTAAATGCTTGGTTGGTCCCTGTGGTTTGCAAATTTTGCACTCGGGTGATCCTTATCACTAACTTATGTTAATTTTCTCAGTTAAATGTATGCGAAATAACTAAATTGCACCTGAACAATAAAAAAATAAAAAGATTGGGTCACCCTCATCTTCTTCCTCCCCCCTCTTTCTAAACCCACCACCAGGCCACCCTCATCATCTCCAACCAGTGATGTATAAAAACATAATATAATCGAGTTTATCGTAGTCTGATAACGAAATTATAGGATAGATGTAGATAATATCACTTTCATATATCATAAATAAGTCGGTAAATTACATCAACTGCATATATATATATATATATATATATATAAAAGGGTGCAGCTCAAAAGGACTATACGTAGATGCTATTTGTCTCTCATTTCAAAAGAAAACGCAGATATTATATCAAATCCGTTTCTACATATGGCGTCTCGATCAATGAAAGTTTATTGGGATCCGCCTAATTCGGGTTGGCTCAAACTCAATACGGACGGTAGTTCATTAGGAAATCCAAGGCAGTCAAGCTATGGAGGTGTTATAAGGAATACTCGTGGTCAACGGGTTCCACCCAGGAAATATTGGATATAATACAAGTCTTGCTGCTGAAATTTGGGGAATAATGATGGGGTTGCGTTTTATCAGAGTCATAGAAACAGATTCTCACGTTCGCTTTTACTAATTGGGGGCTGGGTGGGGAGATGATGGTGATGATTGATGATTGGAGAAGATGGTGGTGAGAGACAGGGGGAGGAAGAAGATGAGGGTGACCTAATCTTTTTTTTATTTTTTTTATTGTTAAGGGGCAATTTAGTCTTTCACATACATTTAAGTGAGAAAATCAACATAGGTTAGTCATAAGGATCACCCGAGTGCAAAATTTGCAACCAGTGGGACCAACTCTGTAATTAGTAAACCACTAGGACCAAGTCTGCAATATTTGCAAACCATAGGGACCAACCAAGCATTTAACTCTATAGGTAATTAAGCTAATTAAGCAAGTAATTAGAAGCTTACTAATGGTCCTAGCTGTCTTTTCTGCATTTGGTAATCTTCTCCCAGAAGCAAGTCCTTATGAGTTGTTGCAACTTATGTGCATAAGAATACATGAACTAGTTCCTTTATATAGTGATTTCCAATCTCCTAGATCAATTGCAGGTGTAACGGGACATCCTAGGATCACTCCAGGTGTCCTAGTTGATCTATGAAACCATTTGAGAGCCCCTAGGATCGATAAAAACGAACATAAGTCGGTTAACAGCTGATAACCTGCACCTGGCAGGTTTTTCAGTGCTGGGCACTCTTACGCGGCCCTCGTAAGAGTTCTTCAGGGCCTACGCGGCCCGCCTGGAACCGGGTTTCAGGTAAAACAAGTTTTAAAGCTGGCAGAATCAGTCCCTAGTGGTTTTAAACTCTATTTAACCTTCTTTTTGACAAGTAAGGCCCTTGTAGTTAGTTTGTTGAGGTTCAAGGATAAATAAACAAACTTCGTTAGGCTTGGTTTCGTTAAATATCACTATAAATGCAAGTTTCATCAAGTTGACACTTATAGCCCAAAGTCTTGAAAACATGCTTAACGATCTCGAAACCACGTGAAATTTATACCACTTATTCTTGAGAGTATATTTGAATATTTCGAAGCCTCGGGTTCGTTAAAAGGTCATTCAGAGGTCAGAATTAACATGTTGACAGATTTAACCCTCGTAGTTTTATAATCTTCCAATTATTTTCACAAACGGCTTCTTATATCCAATCAATCTCTCGATTAAGAATATATTAATCATGTATGGTCATTCAGAGGCTCAAGTTTGGCATGTTGACACTTTTAGTCCCTCCGGACTCATAATTTCACTGTTTGTCAACTTTAGTCTTTCAAACTCAATCTTTCACATATTTTGGGTTTAGGACACGTGTCTATACATAATTGGACACGTTTTTTTTTTTTTTTTTTTTTTTACGTGGTGTTACATCCTCACCCCCTTAAAAGAAATCTCAACCCCGAGATTTACTAGAATAAGTGAGGGTACTTCTGTCGCATAGTGGACTCAACTTCCCACGTATATTCGGGACCTCTACGGGCATCCCATTTGACCTTTACTATAGGTACTTGCTTCCTTCGGAGCTTTTTAACCTGACGATCCTCGATCGATATAGGTCTTTAAACAAATCTTAGGCTTTCATCGATCTGTACGTCTTTATGAGACATGGCTAGCGATTCATCAGCTAGACATTTCTTGAGATTACAGATGTGGAACACATTATGAATTCCACTGAGCTCCTCTGGCAAGTTTAGCTTATAAGCTACACTGCCGACACATTCGATAATCTCGAATGGTCCTATATATCTAGGACTTAGCTTGCCCTTCTTACCAAAACGCATCACACCTTTCCAGGGTGATACTTTCAGTAAGACCTTGTCACCAACCTCAAACTTTAGAGGTTTTCGCCTCTTGTTAGCATAACTTTTCTGCCCATCCCTGGCAGCTTTAAGGCGATCACGAATCTGGATAATCTTGTCCATCGTTTCAAGGACTATTTCAGGTCCTGATAATTGAGTTTCTCCTACTTCCGCCCAACAAACAGGCGTTCTGCATTTTCTACCATATACTGCCTCAAAAGGTGCAGCCTGAATGCTTGTATGGTAGCTATTGTTATAGGAGAACTCGATCAAGGGTAGGTGGTCATCCCAACTACCTCCCAAATCAATAACACATGCACGAAGCGTGTCTTCCAAAGTTTGAATTGTACGCTCACTCTGTCCATCTGTCTGAGGATGGTAAGCAGTACTAAAGTTCAAACGAGTGCCTAAAGATTGTTGGAAACTCTTCCAAAAGTGAGAGGTGTATCTAGTATCTCTATCCGATATAATAGACACTGGCACTACGTGGAGAGATACGATCTTATCCACGTAAAGCTGAGCTAACTTGTCAGAGCTATGAGTCTCTTTAATGGGTAAGAAGTGTGCTGACTTAGTCAGTCTATCAACTATGACCCATATGGTATCATTTCCGTGCTTTGTCTTCGGTAACTTGGTTATAAAGTCCATAGTTACCATCTCCCACTTCCATGAGGGAAGTTCTAGCTGTTGTAGCAGACCTGACGGTTTTTTATGCTCTGCTTTAATCTGAGCACAGGTAAAGCACTTAGCTACATGGGTGACAATAGATTTCTTCAACCCTATCCACCAATTATTAGCTTTCAAATCTTGATACATCTTGTCACCTCCAGGGTGAACTGAATATTTGGAGTTGTGAGCTTCCTGAAGGATTACATCTCGAAGTCCTCCATGCATGGGAACCCAGATTCTTTCATTCAGTCTGAGAATTCCATCCTTGCCAGGTGTTAACTGTTTAGCAGTTACACCTAACTTTTCATCTGGAAGGTTAGCTTCCAAGACAACATCTTTCTGTGCAGCCAAAAGCCTTTTGATTCAGGCTATTCATCAGTTCAATGCTCTTAGCATTAATCCTGATAGGTTTGACTCTTTCCTTTCGGCTTAGAGCATCTGCGACCACATTCGCTTTGCCAGGATGGTAGCGAATTTCACAATCATAGTCATTTAAGGTTTCCATCCAACGGCGCTGTCTCATATTGAGCTCTTTTTGATTGAACAAGTGTTGGAGACTTTTGTGATCAGAAAAGATCACACATTTAGTTCCATATAAATAATGTCTCCATAACTTTAGTGCGAATACAACGACACCCAATTCCAAATCGTGGGTGGTGTAATTCTTCTCATGCACTTTTAATTGTAGTGATGCATAGGCAATCACTTTGCCTCACTGCATAAGCACACAACCCATACCGGTGTGTGAAGCATCACAGTATACGACAAAATATTCAATTCCATCAGGTAATGTTAGCACCGGAGCATTGCTCAATTTCTGCTTAAGAATCTCAAAAGATTCTTGTTGTTTCGGACCCCAATCAAATTTTACATTCTTACGGGTCAGAGAGGTCAATGGTGCGGCTATCCTTGAAAAGTTCTCAATGAATCTTCTATAGTAACCTGCCAAACCCAGAAAGCTACGAATTTCGGTTGGAGTCTTGGGTGCTTCCCAATTCATTACGGCTTCTACCTTAGCAGGATCTACTTGGATACCTCGCTCACTAACAACATGTCCAAGGAATTGGACTTCACGGAGCCAGAATTCACATTTAGAAAACTTAGCGTACAGTTTCTCTTGTTGAAGTAATCCTAAAATGCATCGGAGGTGTTTCTCATGATCGTCTTTATTACGGGAGTAGATAAGTATGTCGTCTATAAAGACTATGACAAACTTATCTAAATATGGTTTGCAGACTCTATTCATGAGGTCCATGAATGCTGCTGGTGCATTAGTGAGCCCAAAAGGCATCACTAAAAACTCGTAATGTCCATATCTTGTTCTGAATGCCGTCTTAGGCACATCTTCAGTCCTAACCTTGAGTTGATGATACCCAGATCTCAAATCAATCTTCGAGAAGAAACTCGCTCCTTGGAGCTGATCGAATAAGTCGTCGATCCTAGGTAAGGGATAACGATTTTTGATTGTTACTTTATTTAACTCTCGATAATCAATGCATAAGCGCATTGATCCATCCTTCTTTTTCACAAATAATATTGGAGCTCCGCAAGGCGAAGAGCTAGGTTGTATAAAACCCTTTTCCAGTAAGTCATCTAATTGAGTCCTGAGCTCTTTCATTTCAGTAGGTGCTAGACGATAAGGAGCTCGTGCAATAGGTGCAGCTCCTGGTAGAATGTCTATCCTGAACTCTACTTGCCTTTCGGGAGGTAATCCAGGTAACTTGTCAGGAAAGACATCAGGGTACTTGGAGATGACTGGGATGTCTTCAATCAAAGGCTTCAGATCATTCACAGTCACTTGTGCCATGTAGATGACACATCCGCTTTTTAAACACTGCGATACCTTAAGGATAGACACATTGTTGGGCAACCCGTATTGTGTGTCTCCTTGAATGGTGGTGGATTCACCAGAAGGGGTTTTGATCACAACTAGTTTTTTATCACAGGCAATTTGGGCTTGGTTATGCGACAACCAATCCATGTCCAAAACTATATCAAACCCAGCCAATTTCATTGGCAAGAGGGATAGCGGGATAGAATAATTCTTGATGGATATAAAGCATCCATCAAGAAGAGTTGAGGCTGTTTCTAAGGTACCATCGGCAAGTTCTACCTCATATTTTATGTCTAGAGTCTTAATAGGCAAATTCCATGACTTACAAAACTTATGGTCTACAAAAGACTTATCAGCACCTGAATCAAATAAGACTCTAGCATAATTATTATTAATGAGGAAGGTACCTGTTATGACGTTCTCGTCGTTCACCGCTTCCCTAGCATTCATTTGGAAAACCCTTGCATTGGTTTTCTTCGCCTCCTCGGGCTTCTTAGCATTCTTGGGGCAATTGGTTTTGATGTGCCCCTTTTCATTGCAACCGTAACAGGTTGCATCCTTAATGTTTCGGCACTCTACAGATTTGTGCCCTTTCTTTTTGCAGATCCCACATGGTTTGGCTTGTGGGTCCTGGTTGCACTTTCCAAAGTGCCTTTTATTGCAGGTATTGCATCTGGGTTTATCACTTGATTGCCCTTTCTTGAAATTAAAGTTCCCTTTACTCTTCTTGTTAGACTGAGGGGACTTGTCCTCATCCCTCTTCCTCTTCCCATCATCGGTAGCTTTCTTTGCCCTACTTCTCACAATATCAAGAGTGAGAGACAAAGATAGATCCACAGCAGATCCATATGTAGTAGGCTTAGAAGCCTTGACGTTTCCTTTCACTTCGGGAGCTAAACCACCGATGAAACGCGCAATGCGTTTGGGTTCAGGAGTGACTAAATATGGTACCAATCTTGACATTGAATTAAAGCTGGTCACATAGGATCTACAATCTAAATCCTTCATTACTAAAGTGAGGAAGTCAGATTCAATCCTCTCAACTTCATGTTGAGGGCAGTAAGTGTCTTTTACAAGATCTACAAACTTGTTCCACGAAAGGTTATACAGATGAACCTTTCCAGTGGACTGTACTAACGCTTTCCACCAAGTGAGGGCATCGCCCTTGAAAGATTGAGACACAAACATGACTATGTCTTCCTTAGCACATCCGCTGATGTCAATCACAGTCTCCATCTCGTCTAACCATTTCATGCAGTCAATTGCTCCCTTTTCTCCTGTAAAATCCCTCGGTTTACAGGAGACGAAGTACTTATAGGTACAACTCTTCTTGTACTTAGGAGCCTGGTTTAACACCACTCTTTGAGGCTCAGATATTTGATTGGATAAATGCTGAGATTCATCCCTTCTTGATGTATGTGACTGTGATAAGGGTTTTGAGTGAGTTTTGGACCGAACATTACTTGGTTCCTTGAATATCTTATCTACCGCTTGAGCAACCGCGGTATCAATCATCGCTTGCAGTTCAGCGTTTGTAAGATTGATCTTAGTCTCATTATTGTTTCCTTCCTGCGGATGACTGTTTACTTCATCAGATCCAACCATAATTTGGGTACTATATTAAACAATAATGTTATATTTAAATTATGTAATAAATCATCATATTGGTGTTTAGATGGTCATGGTATTAAACCATATGGACCAATTTAAGAAAATAATAATGATCAAAGAGATATAATTCTTTATATTTTATTAGACAGAGGAATATAAATCACACTGTCAATGTCATGGAAGACATATTCATATAGCACAAGGCTCGTCTCGAAGGACATTTAGATGGCACAAAAGCCTTGTCATGAGGACGATTATGATCATTGATTTCTTTAAGGGTCGAACAAAGTTCATCGCCTTTTTTGACAAGAAGTCTATAAATTAAAACTTTCATTGTCATTATTACACCTTTGCTTATAAGCATACATCTCTAATGGATGTTGTGGTGTATACATCATATTGATGTTTATTAGCCATGATTCATGTTGATCATATAGGTTATAATAGTGGCTTGGAAAAGTCCAATTACATTAGGAAGATTGTGTGGTTTCTCGTATCGCACAATTCAGGATTGTTAACATGTTTTTCAGATGTTAACAGGGAGTTATCTTCTTAAAAAGGTTGTACCATCATAGCCATTTAATATTTTGGCTAGGTTATACCTCTAAGAATTTGTTTGGCAGATCAATCAAATTTGAAATGATATAGTATGATGTAATAAAAATACATATTCAAAAATCGAAAATAACTTTATTGAATCACGAAACGAGTACAAGGATGCCCTAAACGGGACTTGAAAACAACACACTGCCCACGCAGGGGCTACAGAAATAAAAAGTAAGTCTACACAGGGACTTGGTACATGAAAACAAGATAATGTCCTCGCAGGGACTTATTGAAAGACAATACAACATAAAACAACCACTTCCTACTTCTTCTTGCCTTTAATAAGGTTCGCGAGACCTTTGAGAAAACCATTATGCTTCTTCTTAGTTTCACCGGCTTCATGTTCAACCCGGTCTAACCTCTGTAAAATCTCCCGAGTTTGTTCATGTTGTTGAGGAGGAGGTTGTTGGTAGGGTGGGTATTGCTACCCCTGTACCGGATATCCAGTTGGGTAAACTGGAGGGTAAGAAGAAGGATATAGTGCATTGTACTGAGCAGCTGTAAGGTATGGGTCATGGTTTCCATAGTCCGATGGGTATCCTGATGGATTATACCCAGATGAACCTGGGTATGTCGGGATCGGGTTGTCGAAACCCAAAGGCGGCTGCGGTGGTGCATGTGAAACTGGCGGAAGGTTAACTTCCGGCACCGTGTGTGAGGGTCCACCCAATTGGGGGTCCTCTGGGATAGGAGGGTAAGAACTTGAACCATGAGGAGATGCAAATCGTGGTCCCCCACATACAGACATTCTAGCATTTCTCCTTCGCCTTGGCAGCTCGGGAGGCTGTTGAGGTGGTTCCTCAACTGGTAAAGGTGGTGGGGTAACAACTTGAAGCTGTGGTTCAACCAAGGGAGGTTGGGCTGGAGAATTATGGTATGACGGGGTAAAGAACCAATCATACTGAGCCATTTTCTCATTATACAAATCAGGCCTCGGTAAGGTGATCCTTGATAAGGTGAACCACTCGATATGCTAATAGGGTGGCCCGGTGTTCCAGTTTGCATCTCAGGGCCTGGGTCGTCGTCCATCTCCATTTTCTGAGAGAAATGATCCTCGGGTCCTAGTGGATTGAATCCCAAAAAGTCGTTGACTATGCATTGGGGTTAAACTGAGTTGGAGAGTAGGTAGAATCCGAGTGATGAAAATGATGGGAGTTAAAGGAGTGGTGTGATTGGTTTAAGTGATGTGATCCCTGTGAATGATGGGAATGTTGGGGTTCAATAGGAATGGGTAATCCGAAGTATGGAGGGTCGGATGGTGATGATCCAAGTGAGACAGAATGCCTTGCTGGCTCGAAGCTGTGACTCCAATGATCTCGTGAGTCGGAACCAGAGAGTGAATCGGATGGGGTACGTCGGTGGGAAGGTCCCGCGTGGCCAGACGGTCCTCCACGCATTGGTCCTTTACCTCTCACTCGTGGTGGCATTTTTTCAAGTGGTAACCTGTCATAACAAGTAAATATAATATAAACAATAAAAAGGAAAGTTAAGAGTAAAATCCTAGGTCATTTGCCTAGACTCGAGAGTCTAAGGAAGGTGCTTATTGTATCATTGAGATTAAACACAAAAGGTTAGTGTTTAATTCACTCAATGTTGGCTCTTATACCAACCTGTCACACCCCGATATTTCCACATATTACCGGTGGGCCCGGCGGGGAGTATCGTGATGTAGTTGATATCATCATAGTCAATACACACAATATAATAGCACAGCGGAAGGCTTGGTGAATAAACTATTACAAACCATAATGTCTGAGTGTCCGAGTGAAAGAATATACAGACTGGAATGTAATAAGATCCACAGGCGGATCATAATTAAATACAAAGAAACAAAATAATAGACTTCAGGTATCTATGGATTTGCAAAATCCGCTTATGACACCTAATAGCTCCAGCCTATTACAAGAGGTACCTGACAAATCAGTCTTTAAGAAAATACGTCAGTTTACACTGGTAAATACAATTAACCGAATCTTTTGAAAACATTTATGAAAATTGATTTAAGTGCACATGGCACAAATATTTTATAACTTGGGACAATTATTTAAGTATAATCTTGTATATAGATTTACATGTTTATCTTACAATTGGGGCCGGTTGGAAGCCGGTCATGGAACCCACAAAGGAGTTCTCCCCAACATGTGGGTTTATATATTATTTAGCATTTGCATCTGTCAGGTGTATGCCTACACCCCGTGCATAGGTCGTGGCCATTTTCAAATGAAATGAGCCGAGGATATCCAGGACACGGTCGAATTAACCCCCAATGTTTATGTTATCAAACACGACAGATTAAAATGGGTTATGCAAATTTGTTAATCACTATCCGATTAAATGATTTCATACCCGACCAAGCGGTATTATTATACCGTATCCCAAGCCCGTATAAGGGAAAATAAGTTAAAGGTATTTACCTGATGCTAGCAGTATAATCCTAAAGCTTTTTGATGGCACCTTCTACCGGGAGCTATTTAATCTGTATAGAAGGTTTACTATTAGGATGCTAACGAGTCTTTAATTTAGTCAAGGACTTAGACCGACTAGCTAGAAGGAAACCTTACGGTTCTAAACGCTAGATTAAGCAGAGACCAGAATAGAATGTGGTTTAGACCCGACAAGCTTGGATACTTGTATAATATGGGTAAACTAAACACATTCTGGAAATTGAGAATTTAATGATAAGGTTAAGCCCGTTTCGGCTATATTACGTAAACTAGTCATATAAACCGATCCGAACGTATAAACGCGTAACGGGTAACCAAATAAATTATATACAGGTCTTAATCGTTATTATGCTCAAAATATGTTAGTACATCAGTAAGATGTTAACATATATTTTAAACCAAATTAAGTCCCATAAGGGCATTTTGGTAATTTTAATGCTCATAAAAGAGTTTAAATATTAAACTGAGTTCCAGGTCTGATCTAATCAGTAAAAATATGTATTTTTATAAGTTATAACAGTAGGGTATTTTATATATGTGAAATTTATCTTATATAACCAAAATATGCATCGTATGGGCATTTTGGTAATTTCACATAAGCTTTAAAGGTCAAAATAGAATTCTGAGTTTAAAAACTTTGGCTTACTGTTTAATTATATAAATTAACTTAGAACATCAGTAGGTAATAAGTTTTATATGCCAATTAAATTTTTAACTCATACTATGCGCTAAAAACTCTAAAAAGTCAGTTTTAAGGGATATTCGGGTTAAAATAGGAAATCTGAGTTTTTGATCAGTTTATAAAGTTCAAAATATTTTATTTATCATATAAAATCAGTAGCAAAAAGTTTGACAACAAAATGTTATGTAAAACTCATTTCATGCATGAAAAGGGTAAAACCGACAATTACCGAAATCAAGCTATAATCTTATGTTATGCCCAGCCTAAAAATAAATAAAAATCTTCAAAAATCCTGAAATATTATTTTACATCAGTAGGTAAAAAGTTTGGTATCAAAAATTGGGTTTAGATAGGCTTTATACTAATTACGCCATTTAATTAATAAAAAGCTTTCTAATTACGCTATTGAGCATAACTCCTAATCTAGACCTCAAACTGATGTCAAATTTTCGGGAGAAGTCTAAATATCAGTAGCAAAGGTATTTGTCAATTCACATTGTTAAAAATCTCAGTTGTGTGTGAAAAGGGCGTTTATGGCATTTTTAAGCATATTAACGATCATGTGCATATAATTCAAACCATTAGACACCATGCAATATAACTTCAGGGGGTTATACTACTGAGTAATGTGGTCCTAATGGAAGCTTAAAATATGGGAGAATTAAGCTTGAACGGGTCAGAACTGAAAGTTAAAGCAAAAGTCAAGCTTTTGAGACTTTCGGTTACAAACTGACCTTAGACTATTAATTGTCGGGTTAGGACTGATAAAACATGTTCTAATATTAATTACCAAGTCATCAGAATGGTTAAATATAATTTAGAACTTCTGTTTTATTAATTTCAATCATTTTCAAACATTCTGTCCAGTTTGACTTTTTGTCAAACTACTTTGACCCGACAATTAATTAGTCAAACGAGATAATTAGGAGGTGCCCTTTTAAGGGTTAATCACCTACCTTAATATGGTTCTATAACCACTTTCGTTTTGATCAGTGGTTAGACCATATGTCATTAAACTGAAAGCCAAACCTAATTTACGACAAGTTTGACTTTTAGGTAATTAAGCTAATTAAAACGACTAAGCAACTAATTAGAAGCTTACTAATGGTCCTAGCTGTCTTTTCTACACTTGCTAATCTTCTCCTTACTGATGCAAGCTACAGAAGCAAGTCCTTATGAGTTGTTGCAACTTATGTGCATAAGAATACATGAACTAGTTCCTTTATATAGTGATTTCCAATCTCCTAGATCAATTGCAGGTGTAATGGGATATCCTAGGATCACTCCAGGTGTCCTAGTTGATTTATGAAACCATTTGAGAGCCCCTAGGATCGATACAAACGAACATAAGTCGGTTAACAGCTGATAACCTGCACCTGGCAGGTTTTTCAGCGCTGGGCACTCTTACGCGGCCCGCGTAAGAGTTCTTCAGGGCCTACGCGGCCCGCCTGGAACCGGGTTTCAGGTTAAACAAGTTTTAAAGCTGGCAGAATCAGTCACTGGTGGTTTTAAACCCTATTTAACCTTCTTTTTGACAAGTAAGGCCCTTGTAGTTAGTTTGTTGAGGTTCAAGGATAAATAAACAAACTTCGTTAGGCTTGGTTTCGTTAAATATCAATATAAATGCAAGTTTCATCAAGTTGACACTTATAGCCCAAAGTCTTGAAAACATGCTTAATGATCTCGAAACCATGTGAAATTTATACCACTTATTCTTGAGAGTATATTTGAATATTTCGAAGCCTCGGGTTCGTTAAAAGGTCACTCAGAGGTCAGAATTAACTTGTTGACACATTTAACCCTCATAGTTTTATAATCTTCCGATTATTTTCACAAACGGCTTCTTATATCCAATCAATCTCTCGATTAAGAATATATTCATCATGTATGGTCATTCAGAGGCTCAAGTTTGGCATGTTGACACTTTTAGTTCCTCCGGACTCATAATTTCACTGTTTATCAACTTTAGTCTTTCAAACTCAATCTTTCACATATCTTGGGTTTAGGACACGTGTCTATACATAATTGGACACGTTTATTTATTTATTTATTTTTTTTACGTGGTGTTACAAAAACCCCTGAATCACCAACCGAGGTTAGAAGTTTTCTATGATTGGCCGGTTATTATAGGAGATTTATCCGAGATTTTCTAGAATAGCCATTCCTTTAACTAAGTTAACCTGTAAATCTGTTAAGTTTGAATGGGGACTAAAACAAGAAGAAGCCTTTTGGATTCTTAAGCAAAGATTAACCAACGCACCCATACTAGCGTTACCAGAAGGAACTGAAGACTTTGTAGTCTATTGTGACGCTTCTAAGTTAGGTTATGGATGTGTGTTGATGCAACGTCAAAAGGTTATAGCCTATGCGTCTAGACAACTTAAGAATCATGAAGAGAATTATTCAACCCATGATTTAGATTTAGGAGCCATAATTTTTGCCCTTAAGATTTGGAGACATTACCTTTACGGTAGTAAGATTACCATTTTTACCGACCATAAGAGTTTAAGATATTTTTCGGGCAAAAGGAGTTAAACATGAGACAAAGACGCTGGATGGAGATTCTTAGTGATTATGATTGTAATACCCAGTATCATGCAGGAAAGACAAATGTAGTTGCCGATGCCTTAAGTCGAAAGTATCACGAAAAACCAAAAAGAGTACGTTCTCTTAAATTAAATCTACAAGTAGATTTAAATGAACAGATTAGAGAAGCACATGAATCAGTAATCAAGGATGATACTGAAAAATTAAAAGGGATGATTAAGGAATTAGAACAAGGAACAGATGGAATTTGAAGATTCCATAAGAAAAGGATGTGGATACCCAAACTAGGAAACCTACGCCATCGTATATTAGAGGAAGCCCATAAGTCTAAGTATACGATGCATCCTGGAAGTGATAAGATGTATCAAGACTTAAGGAAGAATTTTTAGTGGATAGGAATGAAAAAGGATATAGCAGCATATGTTGCCAAGTGTCTAACCTATTCACAAGTTAAAGCTGAACATCAAAAGCCCTCAGGTTTATTGCAGCAGTTAGAAATGCCGGTTTGGAAATGGGAATTAATAACAATGGATTTTGTTACCAAATTACCCAAAACAAGAAAAGGTAATGATACAATCTAGGTGATTGTAGATAGGCTAACTAAGTCAGCTCATTTCCTACCAATGAAGAAAACTTTAAGTATGGAACAATTAGCCAAGTTGTATGTAAATGAAATCGTTTCATTACATGGAAATCCTTTATCAATTGTTTCTGATAGAGATAGCCGTTTTACTTCTCATTTTTGGACAAGTTTCCAAAAAGCAATGGGAACCAAGCTAAATCTAAGCACCGCTTATCATCCTCAAACGGACTGACAGAGCCAAAGGACAATTCAGACAATGGAAGATATGCTTAGAGCTTGTGTAATTGATTTCGGAGGAAATTGGGATGATCACTTACCATTAATAGAATTTTCCTACAACAACAACTATCATACTAGTATTAATGCTGAACCATTCGTAGCACTTTATGGACGAAAGTGCCGAACTCCAGT
Source organism: Helianthus tuberosus (assembly GCA_030545235.1). Classification (NCBI taxonomy): domain Eukaryota; kingdom Viridiplantae; phylum Streptophyta; class Magnoliopsida; order Asterales; family Asteraceae; genus Helianthus; species Helianthus tuberosus. The sequence goes on along the minus strand of CM060411.1, from coordinate 216,084,536 downwards.
CTGTTGGGCAGAGATTGGAGAAAAACAACTATTTGGACCTGAAATAGTACAAAAGACAACAGACAAGATTGTTCAAGTCAAGGAATGACTGAAAGCAGCACGTGATCGACAAAAGAGTTATGCTGATAACATGCGAAAGCCATTGGAATTTCAAGTAGGAGACAATGTGTTATTAAAGGTCTCTCCTTGTAAAGGAGTGGTAAGATTCATCAAGAGGGGAAAGCTAAGCCCCAGGTATGTTAGACCTTTTGAGATTATTAGAAGAATAGGACCTGTAGCCTATCAGCTACAACTGCCAGAGGAAATGGCAGGAATACATGATGTATTTCATGTATGTAATCTCAAAAAGTGCTTAGCCGATGAATCACTGGTAGTGCCTCTTAAGGATATAGAGGTAAATGAAAAGCTTAAGTTTGTAGAAAGACCGCTACAGATTGAAGACAGGAAAGTCAAAAATCTCAAACACAAGAGATTAGTTCTGGTTAAAGTAAAATGGGACTCCAAAAGAGGACCATAATACACTTGGGAGCTTGAATCAGAGATGCAGAGGAAAGATCCACACCTATTCTAGTAGACCTCAAGGACGAGTTCTAAAACAAGGTGAGGAGGATATAACAACCCTCCTAAAATATTTCTGACCCTCCTAATATATTTAGAATGTCCCTATACGCCTTAAAATACACCCCGTATATGAAAACAAGTCCCGAATACCTTTAGTTATACAAAAATTAAATAAAAATGAAATTTAGTCCTCGCTCGCTGGCCGGGAAGAAGTAAGCCAAGACTTACGCGGGCCGCGACAACTCAAGATCAGAGAGCACCCGGTACTGCCATGTGTCGGGTGTTGTGTTGAACCTATACTGTTGACTGGACATAGTTAGGCCCTATCATCACGCGGGCCCGAAGACCCCTTAAGATCCTACGCGGGCCGCGAGGGAGTGTCGATCAGACACTATAAATAGAAGGCATCGGCCTTCAGTCCCAACTCGTTCACATTCACTTTCTCTCTCAAATTTCCGCATAGCAGACATAATACCGGGCATAATACCCCTCTAAAAATAACGAAGTTCTGCCTCGTTGTAAGTATCATAACCCCCGGTTATGTATTAGATATGCTGCCCGATTGATCTAGTGCTCCGTAACGGCTGTCGAGGTTCTGCCCGACGTAGTCGTTGGAGTTCTGTCTCGGGGAGGGTATAACGAATGTAAATATTGGGTTATTATACTAACGCGTGTGCATTGTTTAATTAATAGAAAATCACCAGGAAAACACAAAGGAAAACCCTAAAGTTGCAAAGTGATTAGTCCTCCTTTTTGCAAACTGTTTTTACAAAACCTCAACTGTTTTACATTATATTAAACAGTGATTGAGTATTTGTATTCTACAATTGTCGTCGGTATGTTGGGGTTTTGTATACAAAGTTTGTTACTACACTGTGAGTAGTAACATGACCACAAGTCGGGTTGACAGTACCGTGGGTGGTAATTAAAATAGAAAAATAAACAAATGAAATTACGAGATCGCCCTCAATACTGTAAAACTGATAAAACCTGTCTTGATTAAATTGGGATTCACTCACCAGTATTTCCCACTGACAAAATGTTTTTAAACGCGTTTCAGGTAACAAAATGTGAAAGCCAAATAGAAGCCAGCTGGACAGCATTGAAGGCTTGGAAAAGTGGCTAAAAAGTTACCTAAATAAAGATGATGTTTTTATTTAATAAAATAGGATTTATCCCTATAAAATGTTTGTAATAGAAACTTGGGAATTTCCCATGTGTTTAATATTATAAAAATGTGGTATTTTACTCTGATCAAATATTTCCTAACTACGGTCCTGATGTAAATTCCGCTGCCAAATTGATAAATACCGATACCACCATCTCTGAATAGGCCGCGGCCGCCCGCCTCCCGAGGCAGGGGTCGGGGTTGCGACAATTTCTGTGTTTGTTTGCTCTCCCACAAAATTAAAGACCCGAAAACAGAAATAGAAAATAAAAAAATACAAAAATAGTGTCTTGTTGTTCATAAAACTAAAAATACAAAAAACAGAGTGTTTTGTTTATTTTTCTCTAAATTAAAAATTAACCGTTACTGAAGATTTGACTGATCATCAAAAGTTGAATGATTTTGAATTGTGGAATTTGAGTACAAATACTTGGATGTATCAAGTGTTCATGTGGTACTTTCCTCTGTCACATAGATGGAAATGTTTGCTTATGACTTTTTAAGAATGTGCAGAACTTAATCCAAATCAAGAAACATGGTTTGATTAAGAGTGATTTGTTCTAGGTGCTGATAAGCATGAAGCACCACAAGAACAAGATGTACTTGAGTCAGAAGAACCTAAAGTGCATCATCTTTTGACAATGAAAGTACAACTGAAGAAATACATGTGAAGCTGCTTGAAGTTGTAGGACTGAAAAAGAAAAGAGCTGCTGAGAATCATCTTCTCACATTCTTTTAAGCAATATGTTCAAGCAAAAGCTGATGATGTTCAAGAAGAACAAAAGACCCAAGATTGAGAATGAAGAGATGAAGTATCTTTCCACAGAGACATGATAAAAACAACATAAACCTAGGGGGATATTGTAAGGCCATAAATTTGAGTAGGTTTACGTTTGTCTTTATCAAACACACTTATAGGTTTGGACTTAGTTTTCTGGTGGACTTTGGTTAGGCCATGTGGGCCGAGTTAAATGCGGACCCTATATAAAGTTATGTTTAGTTCATTATTAGGGTTAAGACTCATGGTTGATCGTGTGCGATTTGCTTTAGAACGATTTTGTACCCGACAAGCTTCAAGCTTGTGTGCAATCATAATATACGATTATTCTTCTTGTTTTTTGTGTTCACTTTCAGTTGTTTCTGCACTTTTGATTGTGTTAGTGGTATTTACCGAAGATCTCTGGACTTACATAATTGTCTGATTTAATCGTAATTAAGTTAGAGTTTAGATTAATTAATTTCTTTGTTTTGTTTTTAGTCGGCAGAATATGGATTGCCATATAAATTGTTTATGTTTATTTAGTGGGTCAAGATAAACATTGGGTTGTTAGGTTTATCTTTAATGTGAATAATTCCTATCAATAAGGAATTTGAGTTTTAGTTAGTTTAGATCTTAGGTAGTATTTAAATGGGTCATAATATTGTTTTCTCGTGGGAGTAGATTTTGGTTATAACAAAAAGATCAAATTGTGATCATAAGCTAGTGTTTTTTTCATCTTATTTACTTTTTTTTTCTTGCTATTTAAGTGGTTGCTCTTGTGATCAGATTTGATCCTATTACCTTATAGTATACGTATTCAAGCTCGGCTCTCAAAACTGCTTGGGTACGACTAAAAACACGGAGGCCAACTTTTTATCTCGTGAGGCGGATTTTAAGCGATTTCTACACAAAATGCGAGTTGGTGGTTGACTATTCAAAAGTACATCATTGTCCCAATAACATCTTCAATTCGGCAAACAATTTAATTAGTTCACGGGATGGAATTTGGTTCAAACAGGATTGGGTATTTTTGAGTCTTGCATAGAGCTCGATTAGCAAAATTTCAAGGAATGTCATTTGTCGTTGCTTGGGGTCAATTCGGGTACCACACGACACAAACCTAACACGAAATTCACGGGTTTAGGTTTAGTCTAAACATGTTCATTCGGGTCAGTTTCAGAAACTGTTTTGTTACCCCACTCTTTGAAAATTAGTTTTTATGTTAACTAAAACACATATATACTAAATACTCAAGTTATATATAGGTACATGTTCAACACAAAACTTATGCTCATTATGTATTTTATGTCAAAGTTATAAAACAAAATAAAGTCAGACGTTGTAGTTAAGTGTCATTATTTTATGAAGATTTATGTTTTTTTTTGGGTAAATTTGTAATTTTAGAATAGTAATAGCTAAGTCGTGTCCAGATCTATATGTCTAATATGATTCTCGTATTCCTGTTAAAAGTTTGAGTTGACCTCTTGATTTGTGTAAACGACCCATATTTTGCGTTCTAGAACTAACTATCAGTGGTGAAGCTTGAGATTTTCGACCGGGGTTCGAAAACGTATATACCTAAAAAATTCTATACGAAAACTACATACCGCACACTACTGAGCGAAAAGTTTGGGAGGTCGGACACCCCCCCCCCCCTTATTTTAATCTGGCTTGGCGTCCATTTCAATCAGATAATTAATGTCATTGTTTTATATTTATTTATTAATTTAAAGTAGACTTGAATCATAAAATAACAAATCAACTTGTAGTTGTTGGAATATCACAATTATCTCCAGCCAGCTAAATATAGTTTTTAAAGTAGACTAGGAAGAATAATTACACGTTACCATTTTGTAAATATTACTAGCTGGTAGGCAGCATGTGCTCAGCTTCAATACACTGACAACTTGTTTATTAAGAAAATCATATGATTAATCACACTAACTTGATCTTATATTAAAACTTGAGTAAAATTTGCTTGATTTAATTTGCTCAACCTCATGGTAACATGCACCATACACGAACTAATCCATACGTGATTATTTTTTATTTTTATTTTTCTAAAACGACAAGAATTGCGGTCTTCTCCCTTACCTACCCATTGTGCACCATTTAGACAATTAGAACCAACTATCAAGTGTGAGCTTGATTTAGAACTAACTATCAAATGTGAGCTTGATGAGTATTTGTAAAAATTGTAAATTTGTAGTGTTTAGGGCTAGTTGTTTGCTGTGAGCTACACAGAGTAAATTACATTCCACGCCATGAGTGTGACATCTGTGCTTGTGTAATCATTGTATAACTTTGAACAATTCAAATATCAATAAAACAATGTGTTTAGATCCCAATATTTGTTTATTCATGTTTGACAATTTACACGTTTTGATTTTTGTTCGATTACAAACTCTTAATCGCTTTCTGGAAAATTATACGCAAACTGATGCGTAAACGTAATCAGGTTAACGCGACAAACACTCCGAAAGAGTGATACAAGCTTAACATACCTTAAATAACCGTTACATAACTTAGAAATAAGTTTTGAAGGGTTTGGTATGGCAAAAACAAGTTTATTCGATCATAGAGACTATTTGCGTCAAACTGCAAAAGTCTGCCGTTTCATATAGCAACGTACACTCCGGAACATGATCGTAAGCTAAACATACCCAAAATACCCTTAACATAGCTTGGAAATAAGTTTTGAGGGGTTCGGTATGGCAAAAATGCACTTATTTGATCATAGGGACTAAAAGCGTCAAAAACTGCGTAAATTTGCATTTACGCGCATATCTTACGTTCTGACCATATCCGGACATCCAAAAATTTTTGTAATAACTAAAATATTATGTTTTAGTGATAGGAATGCAAAAATATCATTCGTCGCGCAATTTGGATCGTTTTCGCGTCCGTTTGAGATTCGTCGTAATTAACCGAAAAACGCGACTGTACGACCAAACGAACCGACATCCATGATATTTTCAAGCATATTTCAAGTCCCCTATGCTTTAACATCCTTGTAGAGCCTTGAAAATGGGTTAACGGGGGTTAAACGCGTCAAAAATGCACTTAGAAGTGTGTAGGGACTAAAGCTGTAAATTCTGAAAGTTGGCATGCAGCCCTCGCGTCCAGCGACGCCTGAGGGTGTTTGCCGTCGCGTCCGACGACGCCTACATCTGGACAGAACTTGATTTTCAGCTAACAGCTTGTTGCAACTTGAATTGATTATTAATTTCCATTGTTTGGCCATCAAGTTTAGTGTTCACCAAGCATAAATTCAGATCTTAAACACATGTATGGTCCAAATTCAATCCTTGGGCAATACATAATACACATGTCATGATCCAAAGCTTCAAGAACAACTATAAATACCCCCTTCCATTCACTTCACCAACTTGCTTATTCCTTAATTCTTCTTCCTACAACTCTAAGTGAAGGCTACCATTCTTTGGATGCTTTCTACCTGAATTTCTAGTTCATCTTTCTAGCCTTAGAATGTTTTGTAAGTGTTCTTTCATGGCTAGTTATTACTTTCAGCAATTAAAAGCTGAAAGTCAAACAGTTTGACTACCATTTGACTTTCGGTTTTGACCATGAATTGGTCAAGACAAAGTTCAATCGAACTTTGCAACGTGATCGTAATCACGATGGTTATAATCCCTCGCGATTATATCTACTGATTACCATGTTGACTAGTCGTAGTGATGAGTCAAAGTTTCGGTCAAAATGCGCGTTTATGTGCATTCTACGACGGAACTATTTTCGGGTATCAAAACTCTTTGTTTTGATGCGAAATCAGTTTTCTAACTTAGTTAAACATGTTTTAACATGTTTAACTCGTCACTACTAGTTTTGTGCTTATTTAGGGTCGTAAGTCAAGTGGTCTCGACAACCGCTTAGACTTTCGAACCCGACCCGTTTGGTCGATCGTTAGGATCCGACCAAACATATTTACTGACCATAGTTGTATAGGGAATAACCTTCTGAGGTTATACCTTATGGTCACCTCGTTTGGTTAGTTATTCGTTAAGCATGTCTTCGCGATACATTAATATGACCCATTTACTTTGATTAGTCACTATGTGTCATTTGTTTGTTTTGAGGTAACGAACAAATGACCACCATCCTTACACTTTATCGATATTTATAGCATCTCATTTTATCCAATATCATCTCACTCGCTTTCTCTCATGTTTCCTCTTTTAGAATGCGTCCTCGACGCAATGTGCAACAACCTGATGCCGAACTGCCAACTATTATAGCACAACAGATGGCTGCTATACTACCAAATCTCATTACTCAAATCAACCAAGCCAACAACAATAACATTAATACACCTGCTCTGTGCAATTTTAAACAGTTTAATTTGGCTAAACCGCTCAAGTTTAGTGGTTCTGAAGGAGCAACTGGGCTCCTACAGTGGTTTGAGAGTCTTGAGAGTACCTTTCGCCATGTTCAGTGTCCTAACATTTGTAAGGTCGAGTTTGCTTCTAGCGTGTTTCAAAAGAGGGCACTCACGTGGTGGAACGGAGTGATGAGAGATTGAGGGGCTGATGTTGCTTTGGGTCAGACATGGGAGGAACTCAGGGCTCCTATGATGAAAGAGTTATGCCCTCGTCACGAGTAAAGGGCACTAGAAGATGAGTTCCATGACCTAAAGCAAGACAATGGTGAACACGGGGCTTACACTGATAGATATGAGGAGTTAAGCTTGCTCTGTGTGACAATGGCCACGCCTTTGGACAAGGCGATTGAGAAATACATTGACGGTCTACCGGATCCTGTTCAGGATATCGTCACTGGTAGCAACCCTACTACCGTCCGACAGGCCATTGAGCTAGCTGCAACCTTGACTGACTCTCAAGTCAAGAAAGGTAAACTCTACAGAAAGGGTGACAAGAAACCGTCCAACAAGAATGAGAAACAGAAGGGTAAAAAGGCTGCTGAGTCTTCAAAGAAGTCAAGGAAGCGAAAGGCTTCCAAGAACTTTGTCGTGGTAGCAAAACAGGCAGCTCCCAATCAGTCTACGCAACCACCAGCTAAAAGACAGTATGCTGGCAATGCACCTCTGTGCAACAAATGTAATAGCCACCACCAACCACATGTACAGTGCCGCATTTGCACTAACTATGGGAAATCTGGTCATCTTGCCAATACTTGTCGATTTGCTCATACCCAAAATTAGGCACCACAAAACCCTGCACAACAGTCTGCTCAACAACCGGCACAACCTGCACGACCTCAATATCCTCCTGGTTCATGCTACAATCGTGGGGACCTGACCCACTATAGGAACCAATGCCTGAAATTGGCAAATGCAAACCAGGCCCAGGCTCGTGGGCGAGTCTTTAACATGAACGCAAATGAGGCACGTGTAGACAACGAGGTGGTGAACGGTACGTTCTTTGTTAACAACCAACCTACTTCTGTTCTTTTTTATTCGGGTGCCGATAAGAGTTTTGTATCCTTAGCTTTTGAGCCTTTGCTTTCCATGACTAGAACAAAACTAGGAAAGTCCTAGATAGTAGAAGTAGCTAGTGGTGAACCCGTTGTACTTGATTCTGTCCTTCAAAATTTCCAGTTGAACCTTAATAACCATCTTTTTTTTCTATTGACCTCACGCCAATGCAACTTGGGAACTTCGATGTTATAATAGGAATGGATTGGTTGGCCAAATGCCACGCAGAGGTGGTTTGTTTTGAAAAGATTGTGCGTATACCGCTTTCGACTGGTGAGATCTTAGAAGTTCATGGGGAGAAACCCGTTAGTAGTCTTAAACTCATGACATGTACCCATGTAATAACCCGCTTTTTGGAAAATCAAAGTACAAGTCAAAGTCAAAGGAAGAAAAGATTGCTAATTGCGATCTGTCACTCCTTGCTTAACTATTGATTGTACGTTAATAACTTGTAATCGAATCTTTTTATTTATTTACTTTAGTTGTATTATGTGGAGTATCTATTAATAATCGAGGCATAATCACATGTTTAATTGATAATCGACTTATCGCTAATCGATCGCTATCGCATTCGCTACTCGAATTATGAGTTCTGGATATTGTTTTACGTGTGTGTGCTATTATGTGTTACTTGTGCATGTTATGTTTATGTTGAGGTGTTTAATCGCAATCACAATTCTATCGCATCGCCATCTAATCTCAAACGCTAAACGCAAGTTACTTATAGTGATTGTATGTTAGATATAGTAGTTGAGTTATCTGTGTCACCAATGGTTAATACTATCGCATCGCTCACTCGAATTGCATCGCGACGCTCAACACACGAACCGAAACGACAAAACTCAACACGCCGGACACTGGATAGAATGGCCAACCGATCGAGTGGCCATCCGATCGGATGGCCATCCGATCGGATTGCCATCCGTTCGAAGCGCCATCCGATCGATGGCCAATTCGACACTTGTGCACTTTCCTCTTTTGGAAACCCTATAAATACCCTCGTGTCACATCATTTGTGATGTGACAGCTCCCTCACTCGACCAGCACGCTCAAGCCCTCTTTTCTCTAGATTTCTCGCGATTCATATAAGTTTTCAACTCAAATCTTGTACTTCTATGATCTACACACACTCCTTCACCTTTTTCACCTTTGCATCTTAACTTTTAACAGCGAAATTAACGGATTTGAGGTGTTCTAGGGTGACGTCATCATGGAGTTCTTATGAACTTCAAGTTTTGGCCTCATTCCACCAAGAACAACTCAGATCTGAAGGATTTCCACATGATTAAACAATGTTTTCGCATAGATCTGCACATTTTCAATAATAAAAGGATTGAAAGATACTTTCCTAACTTTCTTTCAACTCTTTTACACTCAATGCACTAAAAACAGATAGAATCAGAGCTCGTTCTGATCTTCTACTCATTCTTAGTAAAGTGTTGGTTCAAGATCTGGTTTCTATCAAGGAGACAGCAGATCACGGATTAAACATAAACCAACCGTCATGAACCTGTCAACTGATCGGACTAGGGTGATTCCTGTTCGATCGAACGACTTGGGACTTGACGAGGTTCTGTTGTTTAGTACGTGGTCAAACCGTCTCGAACAAACTTCAAACTTTTCAAAATAATCAAGTTCAAGATAATTGAGATTCGTTGGGATGGATTGCCGTCCGATCGGATTGCCATCCGATCGAACTGCAATCCGATCATATTGCACTTGAGGTTCAACACTTAACAATTTTCAACATGATTAATAGTCAGTTCTAACGGATTGCCATCCGATAGAGTGACAAGCCTGCTGTGAACTTGTTCTCACTAAGTGTCATGCCAATCGAATCGCTATTCGATCGAACGACCGTTTGATCGATGACCTGAAAGGTAGAGATACTTCTCTATTTTCAAAATGCTACAACAAAAACTTCAAAGGCATCATACACAAACACATCCCTACTGAACGAGTGTCAATCCAATCAAATGGCCATCCGATCGGATGACCATCCGAACAGATTGACATCCAATCGACTGGCCATCCGATCGGATTACCATTTGACACTTTGACACTTTGCACCGTTTAACGCGTCATTCATCGCTTATGCTATCGTTAACTATTCAGGCTAAAGTCTCAGCGCTCCCTTCAATCCAAGACAGTGTTTATTAACTTAAACGCTATCTGTGAGTATACTCGAACCCTTTTTGCTTTATGCACTTTTGGGTGTTACATACGTTACTTATTCAAAATCACAATCGACACACAACACAAACACTATTTATACGCTGACCGTTATTGCATGCTACGTGTTATTCGATGAATGCTTGTATGTTATGTTAACACAGTGATTGTTGCCTGACACCTTAGCAAGGATAGTACTATAGTTTGGACTCAGCACCTGTCGTGGACAGGGGTTGTTAAGGGCTTTACTTCAAGTGTCCTAGTGGGGATACGTGTTGCGCATTCTATAACTCGCAGTCACGTCTGTGCATATTTCCCTGTCGATAATCTACTTGCCTTCACTTTGTACATGTTACATGCTGGTTATGCGTAAACGATTTCGAACTCTATTATAACTATCAAACCTATATGCTTACCTTTACACCATGTGTATTGACCTTTATTTTAACGTATGTGACAGGTGCTTAGGATGCTGTGCCTTGCTTGCTTTTCATGGAATCAAGTAGGATTGAGAGTCTAGAAACAAAGATAATTTATTCTATTTAAAATATGAGTTGTCGGAACATGTTATTCGTCTTTGAGATACCGCTGTCTGTAATAATTTACTTGCTTAATAGGTTATGGTATGGGACATAATATTAACTATTCGGTAAAGTAGTTGTTATGGAATTTCTCTTGGACAATCTGTTTCGCTCAGTGTCGCGCCCCGATGATTCCGCCATCGGTTGGGGTGTGACAGACTGGTATCAGAGCCATAACTCTAGGGAATTAGGCAAGACTCGACCTAGTCCGGGTCGATGTCTTAGAAATAACCTAGTCTATAGTCTAGGTTTCAATGGACCGACTTGTGCATACCTTGTGGAGGTTTTGTACAAGCTTACTTGCTAATCTCGCTCGCAATCATTCTATACTACCACACTGCCTTCCCTAAGGCGGTCGCACCGCACTATTTTTCGAAAATGAAAGAGTGATTAGGTCGAGATTAGGTGTGAAAACCGCAAACTCTCGACTAAATCACTTGCTCGACCCACATTTTTATCTATAAACACGAGAATTTGTGTTGAATCAGGAGTGAAATCCGTACTTCGATGCAGATTTCTCCCTCACTCTCGTAATTCTATCACACAAACAGGAGCGTAGTCGCTAAGTTAGGAGTGAAACCCGAACCTTGGTGGCTTATCCCGCTCTTTATTTTGGTTTTACAAAATTCTCACCGAGGTCTCGACGGACTCCAACGACTTGAAGTCACACTGTAACTGGAAGGATGCATGTCGTTCACCCAAATTGAGGCAAGAGCAAAGTCCTAAAAGCCAAAAGTGTGAACCAAAAGTCCTTGTGAATAGTCGAATCACTTTGGGTAGTCGACGTCTATCAAGCCTTAGACAACCTATAATCAATTTTAATCTCGCAATCGCTAATCTTATGTGTTTTGATTCTGATCCTGCAACTGCTGACTCTGACATTTGCCGTTTTCATGAAAATTTTATGTGTTTCATGTGATTTTATTTGTTATATGATTGATTTTTGGTGATTTATACGCTTTTCGCTCTCGCTTTGATCGACACACACGACACGCACTGCACATCTATCTCAATACACTAACAAATCATTGCTACTTGTGGATGATCGCATGTTATGTTACTCGCTTATGCTATACTATACGCTATGCTACTCACTGTGTACTCGCTAATCGCAATCCCTATTCGCGAACTCACGGACTTGGAATAATAGGTGAATACGTGCAATATATATGAGGGAATACGTGTAGAATGTAGTGTGGTTTCTGTATTCTGTGTGCCTTACGTGCTTCTATGCCTTACGTGCTTATGTGCATTTGTGACTCTGTGTCTATGTGATTATGTGATTACATGGCTATACGTGTTCCTGAGCTTTATTAAGTGAGTAGTAGTGCGTGTGAGGTAAGATTCGATTATATCGTGTTTGAGTCCCATGGCGATGTCTGTTGCAGACAATGTCGTCATTCGGATCATTCCACTCTCGAACTGCTCGTAACAATCATGAAGACAAACGAATTGCTGCTCTCGTCGCTAAGAAAATCGCGAAAGTTATCCCGCAAATTGTTAGTGAATTGAATGAAAACGCTAGCAAGTCTTCTGAATAGTCCAGGACAGATCCACCTAAGTCCTCTTTTAGCTTCAAGCAGTTCAAAGCCTGCGACCCGAAAGAATTTACCGGCGAAGGTGGGCCTACGACCATGTTTCAATGGTTTAATTCAATCGAAGTCACCCTGCGTCAGAGCAACTGTCCGGAAGACCTTCGCACTGTAAACGCCATCGGCGTCTTCCAATCCCGCGCTCTAGATTGGTGGACTGCCGAGAGAAACAAATGAGGGAATGATGCAGCTTACGGGCTGACATGGGACGAGTTGAAGGACTTGATGATGAAAGAGTTATGCCCTCCCCACGAGCTTCGAAAGTTGGAGGACGAGTTCTGGCATATCAAGCAAAAGGATGGCGACAACGCTGGTTTGACTGCTCGCTTTAAGCAGTTGAGTATAATCTGTCCAAGTCAAGTCTCTACGCCCGAAATCACAATCAAGAAGTATATCCGTGCTCTTCCGGATTGCGTGGCTGATTTTGTTCAAGCTGCAAAGACGTCAACAATCGAGGAAACTTTCTTACTCGCTGCTGAGATCAATGACAAGCGAGTCAAGGCTGGATACTGGGATAAAGCCTCCAAGAATTTTCATCAAGTCACCGCTGCTTCAACCGCTGAAACCGCCACCGCTCCGCAGTCTTCAAAGTTGTTGGACCGTTGTTTGACCCTAAAAGTCAGTCAGAGTAGCTCATCTTCATGTATGAAGGCGGAATCAACATATATGAAGTTACAACAGCATATCCTTTCAATTCCTATCTTTTTATTGCTTTCTGATGAAATTTTGACAGAGTTTCGGCTCCCAAGCACACACATACACGTTATACACTAATGAACCGCTCAGCCTATTTATAGAGTTTCTGGTCCGCTCATAAGACATGCCAAATGAGCGGTCCAGAACACTTGACATATAAGCGATCCACATAATGACATATGAGCGGTCCAGACTAAGACACATGAGCGGTCCAAACCAATACAATGACACATAAGCGGTTCATAATGAAACTTGACAAATAAGCGATCCTAACCCTATTTCACACAATATTTACACTTTGACCCCCTGTTGACCAATCTTGACTTCAGACTTTTTGTAGACGCAGTCAACAGACATTCCATGCATCAACAGACTCCCCCTTGGATGTTGACGTAGTCTTTACATATCTTCAGATCCGTAGTCTTCAGTCTTAGTCTTTTTCTTAACTCTGTCTATACTCACAAGCATTCTTCACAGGTTTCAGCATCACCTTGCTCTAACTTCAACTTCCCAATAACTGTTGATCCAGACTCCCCCTTTCACAGACTCCCCCTCTCAGTATGCTGGGATCTTGAGATATCTAGTTCAAGCTTTGACAATTTGCCTCCGTTGGGAAATAATGTCCAAACCTGTTTCTCAACCAATAATCATTACAATCTAATCCTTTCTAACAATAAACACTAATTCAATCAGTTTTAGAAATCCACTCAAGTTTTCAAGTTCAAGTGAATGACCCTGAATACTTGATTAATCTACCAAGTTCAATTTAATGACCCTGGTTGATCTGTTTGACGAATCACACTGATTTAGAACAACAATTTCAAACAATTTCTGAAAATAACAAGTATCAAGTTAATGAACTTGTTTTTAACTATTCAATAAATCAAACTCTATCAAGATAAGCTCTCCTCATTCTTCAGTCTAGAATCTCCTGCATCTGCTTCAAACATCTAAGAATCCAACAATCAACTCTCCACTTTGGTTTGTCGGAAAATAAAGCAGAAATAAAATCTTTTTGAATTTTATAAAGTGTTCTAAACTAAGAAATGAAATACAGAAAACTTAAATTGCAGAAATTAAACAAAGTAAACTATTTACAAACATATTTTTTGGTGAGCGTGTCAGGGAATCATATCAGCTTTTCAGACAAATTACTAGTACCGTTAAGCTACATTACATACTTAGATTTAAACAATTCACCTCGATTGTCGATATACAGATCCATCTTAAATTCTCACACAAATTTCAACTTATTCAGGATACGATTTAGATGAATTAAGAACTTAGCTCATTCATGTGTCCCACCTCTTGAATATACTCCCGTATCCAGAATCCCAATAATCAGTCTTACAGGTGAGTATACTACAATGATATCTGTATATAATTTAGGTATGCGAGGGCCGAGGGATCTCAGGTCGATACTTCCGTATACGCAGAGAGATATCAGCTTCGACTTTTCGGTGTGTCCCCTTTAGAGGATCTTTTTGCTTACAACAGCAGCATTTATCAATTTTATTGTTTCAGCATGCTGAGGGTTTAATGCTGTGTTTCAAGCATTGCAGCAAGTATTAGCCAAGAACTAGGTCAGAACCACCGTTCAGCAGAAGTCCCGGAATAATACCCCAGACATCATTGAGTATAAAAACCTAGTATATCAGATTAAGAGACCTTTCAAACGAGATTTCAGGGGTTACCTATATATCCAAGTAGTGTTCCCCACGAATTCACAAGTTTGAATTTAGATTTATATCCCGAATAAATCTACTAAATGTGCGAAAACCTATCGACACATCATCAGTAAGATTGTTTAACTCTTTTATACTTTTCAAATCTTTAGCATACTGTAATCGTCTAGCTGATGTACTATCATTTTCCCTATATACACAAGCTCTTTTTCAGATTTTATCATGTTTTTGTATTTTTGCATTTTTTACTGTTTTTGTATTTTCTGAAAACAACTATGTACAAACATCTACTCCCCCTAAATACCAAAACAAGTAAAAATTCGACAAACCATTGCAGATTGTTTCTCGTCTTCATCCGCAACAGTACTCTCATCAACGCCAATTATGCCATCCGACACCGACAGAAGCTTCATACCATTCAGTTTTAACAAATATTTAAACCGATTTTTATCAAAAGCTTTGGTATGTAAATCAGCTTTCTGTTCGTCTGTGTGGATTTTCTCAATTCGTATCAACTTTTTCTCAAAGCAATCACGAATAAAGTGATGACGAATTTCTATGTGTTTAGTTTTAGCGTGATGTACTGGATTCTTTGTTATATTTATAGCGGCCTCATTATCAACAAAAAGAGGTGTGTTAAGAAACTGCAAACCATAGTCGCGCATCTGTTGCTGTATCCACAAGATCTGAGAGCAGCAACTGCTAGCAGAAACATACTCCGCTTCACATGTAGATAACGCCACAGACGTTTGTTTCTTACACTGCCAGGTAACCAATCTAGGACCAAAGAACTGGCATCCTGCAGTTGTTGACTTTGAATTGACTTTGCAGCATCCGAAATCCGAATCGGAATACCCTTCGAGCGTAAAATCACCTTTCCTAGGATACCACAACCCCAATGAAGGAGTTCCTTTCAGGTAGCGCAATATCCTCTTCACAATAATCATATGCGATGCTCTCGGGTTAGACTGAAATCTTGCTGCGAGGCACGTTGGGTACATTATATCAGGACGTGAAGCAGTTAGGTACATTAAAGAACCTATCATGGATCGATAAAAAGTTTCATCAGCCCTGTCTCCGGTGAGATCTGGGTGAATCCCATGATTTGTTGCAAGTGGGGTAGCAGCTGGAGTAGAACTTGACATCCCAAATTTCTCTAGAATATCATGAACATACTTTGACTGATGAATGAAAATTCCCTCAGGAAGTTGTTCAACTTGTAATCCCAGAAAGAATTTCATCTCCCCCATTGATGACATTTCAAATTTCTGCTTCATCACTGATTCAAAATCTTTGCATAGATTTTCATTTGTCGACCCAAAGATTATATCGTCCACATAAATCTGAACAATCAGAAGATGACCATCGACCTCTTTAGTGAAGAGAGTGGCATCCACTTTTCCACGAATGAACTTGTTGGCTAGTAGGTGTTGAGACAAAGTCTCATACCAAGCTCTCGGGGCCTGGTGTAAACCATACAGCGCTTTGTCCAATAAGTAGACCTTGTTTTTGTGGATTGGATCGGTGAAGCCCGACGGCTGACCGACATAAACCTCCTCTTTAACCTTCCCATAGAGAAAAGCCGATTTAACATCTAACTGATAAACTTTGAAGTTCTTCCAAGACGCAAATGCTAGGAAAATTCTGATTGCCTCTAGTCTTGCTACAGGAGCATAGACTTCAGTAAAATCAATTCCCTCCTGTTGACTAAATCCTTGAACAACGAGTCGAGCTTTGTTCCTTACGACAACTCCTCTATCGTCCCTCTTGCACTTGAACACCCACTTGGTGTTAATCTTCCTCTGACCATCCGGCAAATCAACTAACTTCCACACTCCCAACTTCTCGAATTGACTAAGTTCCTCCTGCATTGCATTGACCCAAGAGTCTTCAGTAAGCGCCTCTTTGTAAGTTCTTGGCTCAACCTGCGAGATAAAACAACTCAAAGAAACTTCAGTTTGCAAAGGAGCAACTTTTGTATAAAAACATGTAAACCCTTTATCAATCTGATTTCGAGTGCGAACGCCTTTCTGCAATTCTCCTATGATCAACTCCTCTGGATGATATGAAAAAGTTCGCGGCATCACTTCGCTTGGAACATCTACATTTCCCTCCAGATTAGTAACATTCTGCTCTGCATCTTGTTCACCAACTTGGTTTGTTTGACTTGAAATCTGAATTTGCTCCCCCTCAGAATCTGAATCTAAATCACCATGATCAAATACTGGTCTGTCTTCAGCTTCTAAATTATCATTTTGAGCCGATTGATTATTCTGAGCAACTTCATTCTGTTGGACATCATCATGTTCACCAGCATTACTCGGACCTGCTTCATCATCATTTGAAATTTCCCGTGGTCTTCTTGAATACTCAGCTGGGAACCTTAACTGCGACTCATATTCACGCAAAATATCCAACTCATCAAAGAAATCTTCATCATCCTCTGATTCTTCTCTCATGTCAAACGAATCCCAAAGTTTGTCATAATGATAACGCCATGAATCACCAGGATTCTGCGGCGGCATAGTATAACCTTGACATTCAACATTTGCAGCTTCAATAATCCGCTTCTCACTTGGAACGAAGACACGTCGCAATGGATTTGAATAACCAACAAATATTCCCTCAATGCACTTCGGACCAAACTTTCCAAAAGGTTCTATAACCGTACAGGGTGACCCGAACGGTTCTAGATACTTCAAATTCGGTTTACGGTTATTGATTAGCTCAAAGCATGTTTTGTTGAACTTCTTGACAGTAAGAACCCTGTTGAGCGTATAGCATGCGGCGGAAACAGCTTCAGCCCAAAAATTTATCGGTAACTTTGAATCTGCGAGCATAGTTCTAGCCGTCTCGATCAGCGTCCGGTTTTTGCGTTCTGTAACTCCATTCTGCTGTGGAGTGTACGGAGCACTAAACTCATGCAAAATACCTCTTTCATCACAAAATTCTTCCATCTTGCTGTTCTTGAATTCAGTACCGTTATCACTTCGAATTCTCTTGATACGCCTTTGGTACAAATTCTCAATCTTTCTGAACAGACCCATCAAACTGTCAAATGTTTCATCTTTCGTCTTCAAGAAAGAAACCCACGAAAATCTGGAATAATCATCAGTAACGACCAAACAATAGTAATCTCCTGTAATACTTTTGACATTCACTGGACCAAACAAATCCATGTGAAGTCTCTCCAGAGGTCTCGAAACTGAATTGACTTGCTTTGTAGGGTGTGACTTTTTCTTCTGCTTGCCTTTGATGCAGCTAATGCACTCCCCTTCCAGATGAAAACCTTTGATATTAACACCCAATACCAAATCATTGTGCACCAAGTGATTCATCTTCCTAAGATGTATATGCCCCATCTTTCGGTGCCACAATCTTGATTCTTTCTTAGTTGCTCTAGACACAAAACAATGTGCTTGACCAGTAGTTGTAGTTGCTACAGACATATCTAACACATATAAATCATTCACTCTAGGTGCCCGCATAATAATCCAATCTTCCGGAATAACAAAACCAGGTTTCAAGATCAAACATTCCTTATCAGTGAAGTGAGTAGTATACTGATTGTCACAAATCTGCGAGATACTAAGCAGATTGTTCTCCAGCTCAGTGATGTAGTTAACTCTCTCAAACGTTACAATCCCATTGGATAACGTTCCTTCACCAACAATTCTACCACCTTCATGACCTGCAAATCCCACATAACCACCATTGATATTCTTTACATCATACAGTAATGCAGTTTTTCCTGTCATATGTCGAGATGCGCCACTATCCATGATCCATCTTGAAATGGCTCTTGGAAGATCCTGCACATACCACAAGTTGATTTTAAAACATTTCAATAAAGATGCCGATTCATGCTTCGCGATCCAGGAAGCTCCGGCCATTCAAACTGCTTATTCGAACATGGTGTCCACCCAGGCCTCATCAGCCTTAGGTGTAACCTTGACTCTCGCAATTTGAATTTTGAAATTTTCAGCCTTCAAAGGTGGAAAATTTGCATCATAATCAACCGAAATTGATTCTTCAGCCTTTTTTACTTCAGAAGTTGAAATTTTCATTTCAGTTTTTGGTTTCCAAACTTGTTGAGATAATGCAACCCTCTTGTAAAACTTGTCATTTTTAGTTACCACTTTCTTTACAGGTTCATTTTTCACTTTGATGTTGTCATTTTTCATATGCTTTTTCTCAACAATGAATGGTGCTTTACCCTTCATATCAACTTTCTTCTGTTGAATCTTCACAGTTTCAGTCTTAGGCTTCACATTGATACACTTTCGTGCAATGTGACCAACTTGGTTACATCTGAAACATGTTCGAGTATCAATAACTCGACTTGTGCCTTCAGACTGATACTGTGAAGCTCTTTTCTCAAAGAACTCTTCATTCGATTTTGAAAAAATCTCATTTTCTTCATCAGCAAGTGAACTTGAACTGTTCACAAACACATTCTTTTCAACAAACCTCTTGTTTTGAAAACTCTTCTTCTGATAACTATTACCACCTCGATAACCACCCGACCAACTGTTTCGATTGTTATTATAAAAACGTGATGGATTAACAGATTTCTTGTAGTATGATTTATCTTTCTCAAAATTCATTTTTCTCTTTGTTTGACTGAACTTGTTCACTTCTGACAACTCAACTTCAACCAACTTGAAAACATTTGTCAATTTGTTCACATTAACATTCTCAATCGGAAACTCAGAATCCGAATACAACTTATCAGATCCAGCCATCTTATACATCACAAGACCCGGTTCATCACTTAAGTTGTTTTTGGATTTTGATTTCTGAATGTACTTGTCCAAGAAACACCCATCTTCCTCAGTAGTGTCACTATCCATTTTTAACACATTTTCAACAACACCTTTTACAATATCATTTTGGAAACTATCGTCATTAGAAGTTGTGAACATGACATCAATATTCTTTGGAAGTTTAACTTCACTTTCTTCCTCAATTTCCATCAAACTAGACTGCTTTTTCGTGTAGTTGTCTAAAATTGGCGGTGGAACTTTGTGAAAACCTACACCCGTTCCATCAGAAAACACATCCTTGCCATCTTTGTTTTTCCCTATAGGTTTAGGAACAATATGCTGCAAAACAAAGCTTGCTGATTTATAGCTGTTAAGCTTCAACTGGATTCGTTCATTCTCAATTTCAGCTTCTTGAAATTTAAGTTTCAGTTTAGCAATTTGATCCAGTTGTTCATTAATCGATTCTTCTTTTAATTTCAAAACAGCTCTTAGATGTTCATTTTCTTTAAATGTTTTGCCATTACGATCATCACTATCTTTGACAATGTTTTTCAATTTCTCAAACTTTTCAGAAATCTGACGGTTTTCAAGAATTAACTTTTCATTTTCAGATTTCTTGGTCCGCTTATATGTCATTGTCTCTGAGGCGATTTCGAGCAATCCTCGTGATTTACTGCTGTTCGAGCCCTGTTTTCACTTGATTTTGATAGATTTCCATTGATTATACCATGGGCAAGGTAAGTTCTCTTGAAATTTTATCTCTTTTGAAGTGAAATCATGTCAGTCGGTATGTGTGTATAAACGGATCGCGTTTTAAGCCTTTGAATGTCATATTTGTTTGAAATGATCGTTGTTTCAGTGTCGTCTGATGATATTAAGAGTTGTATTACATGTTAATTGCTGTAATTTGAGTGTCTGATGTGTTTTGTAGATGATACATAGTTTCAGTTCCAGATCTAGGGTGTTTTAGGCAAGTATAACAAAATCAAAAGATACCTCTAGTCTCGGAATTCTGTGTAGATTGTGATTTTGAAATCAATTTTAGGTTTTAAGCAGTTTTTACAGGTTTTTGGATCTGGATCGCTTTTACGAACAGATAAATCTGAACTGCTCATAAGTCATCTGTAGGACCGCTCATTGTTACCATTTTAGGTCCGCCTTTAGGAACATTTTCAGGTCCGCCCATATGTACCATATCAGGTCCGCTTTTAAGGCAGTAAACTGCTGTTTCGCTTATATGGCTAGGGATGGTTCGTTTTTTGTGAATTTTCTAAATAGGTCCGCTTTTTAGTCATTACAGTGGTTCGCCTATAGGGTTGTAAAGTGTTTGGCTCGCTTTTATGGTAGTACAGTGTAGGTTCGCTTTTAATGTATAATGTAGGTTTGTTTTTTAAGTCAGTGTTGAAAATGTGAAATTTTTTTAAATCTTGATTTCTGTTATTGTTGTGCAGGCATCTCCAAACGTGTTATTCGATTCAACACACAACAGCTGCATTGATTTAGATGTGAAGAAGTGTCCGTTATTGTCAGAATTCAGCAGTATTTTGGACTATATGAATCGTATTCCAGTGAAGAAAGCAATGATTGATCAAAGACCGTTGTATAGATCACATATTAGTCGATTTTGGATAAACGCAAAGTATGATGAGGCAAGCAAGGTGATATCGTCAGTGGTTGAAGTGAATGGAAAGTTGGAGACTATTCTGGTGAATGAAGAATTAGTTCGAGAAGTTATGAACTTTCCTGATGAGGCTAACTACCCCACAAGATTTCTGGAACGTTTGGTGAAGGGATGTATGCTGAGAATGGGATACAGAGGTGCTTTGAACACCGGAAACTACTTGAAGTCAAAGTTTCAAAAATCTTTCAAGTTCTTAATTCATTGTATTCTTATTTCATTGAATCACACAAAGGGCAGTTTCGATCAAATGTGAGATTACCAAATGAATATGTTGACAGCGTTGGTGTTGAATAAGAAATACAACTTTTCACACATAGTGTTTCATTATATGGTGGAGAATCTCACGTCGGATGTTAGAACCTGGAGGTATCCGCGTTTTGTACAAATGATGATTGATCGTGCATATCCTGGAATTGATAGAAACATTCAGGGCGATCTTCTTGTTCAAGCTCACATGTCTAATATCACTTTGAAGAATTTGATCCAGTATCATCCTAATCATCCAGAGCCTGATCTAGTGATTGAAAACTTTGGATTACTTAGAGATGTGAACTATGTGGATCCTGATCCGGAAAATCATCAAAATTGGAGAAATCAAGAAGAAATGAAAGAGGCGTTGTATGCTGTAGAGTTGAAGATACTTGAGAATTTCAAATCAACCAAGAACGAGTGGTATGTAAAAGAGTCGGGACGCAGACGTAGACTTGCAACTCCTGTAGCTGAAGGTGAAGGTTCTTCTTCAAAACCGAAGAAGATACAAAAGAAGAAAAAGCAAACAATGTTAATTGATGAATCTGATGAAAATATTTCTGAGATGAATGTTGAAAATGAACAAGAAATGACTGGTGCTGAAAATATTGAAATTGAGACAGATTTGTTTACAACAGAAGCATTTTTTGTTGATAGTGTTGTGAAAACAGTTACTTCGGATGTTCAAAAGGAAAAAGAGAAGGTTGTAGATAACTTGTTGGACCGTTCTTTGACCCTAAAAGTCAGTCAGAGTAGCTCATCTTCATGTATGAAGGCGGAATCAACATATATGAAGTTACAACAGCATATCCTTTCAATTCCTATCTTTTTATTGCTTTCTGATGAAATTTTGACAGAGTTTCGGCTCCAAGCACACACATACACGTTCAGTTTTATCATTTTCAACTTGAGCCGTTAATTCTTTGATCCGTTCAGTTGAAGCTTTTACAGTTTTGTCACGATCGAGAATCTGATCTTCAACATTTCTAACCTTTGTTGTCAGATTCTGAATTTTCTCATTGTTAAGATATGTGACAGTGCTACAAAAATTGCATTGTTTGGTGCAATTTTTGCAGTCAGCATTCCCGTCAATCTTGTTACCTGATGCATTTGTTGACCCACTTTGACTGACCGACCCCTTTGACTCAGTAACATAATTAGGGTCTTGATGTGTTTAGAATTATACACATCTTTTATATTAGATAACCCCTGTTTCAGATAAATTGTGTGTGTTTATCCGTTGTTTTCGATACTTATTCGATAAAATTATGAATCTGCAGGAATCGGAGAATTATCTGTAGATTATGCGAGAAAATAGTACAAGATCGAAGAAGGAATCGATGCCTCGGGAAACGTGCCAAGGAAAAGTCAAAATTTGACCTCAGTCAACGGTAGCGCACCGCTACCACCTAACCGTAGCGGAGCGCTAGCCCCATGTCGGCAAAATGTTAGGTTAAAGTGGTAGCGCACCGCTACCTTGAAACCTTAGCGGTGCGCTAGCGTGTAAACGACAAGAAAAGTGCTAGCACTTTAATGCCGGCATTATTATTCGATTCAAGTGGTAGCGCACCGCTACCACAATACCGTAGCGGTGCGCTACGGGTGAACAGGAGCCAAAAATTGTGCTTATAAATACCCATGCCCTCTAACACCTTGAGACACCATTCACAACACGAAATATCAGTTCTAGTTACATAATAAGTCGAGTTTAAGCACCCGGAAGTGCCGGTGAAGTCCTGCGGAGCTCTCGAGAAGTCTGGAGGCCGTCGGTTCTAATCCTAATCGACCCGGTTCGGTTAATACTCGTAATTTCCATTCTAGTAAGTGTTGTTATTATGTTTTCAGTAGTTATAATGTTTGTTGTAAGTGTGTTATTGTGTAATATGTGTAGCTAAACTTATAAACTACCTGGGTTATGATGAACTAAAAGATTGTAATGCTTGTTTGATGTAATTTCAGTTATTTTATGTGATTTACAAGAATTTTATCTTTGAAGTTAATCTTGTTATTGCATGTTGGAATATTTTTGTTTAATTATTTGTTACTAATAATAATTATCAAAATACTAAAACTTGCAACCTTACCTTATAAATTGAAAGATATTAGGGTGAGTTAGGGTATTAGCTAATCATTGGTGGAGTAAATTCAGTAATCGATAAAACGAACTTGTTTATTACATCATGATTAATAATTTCCTAAAGATTTAATTTTAAAAGATTTATTCGCTTTGCGTGTTTAAAAGATCGTCTCACAACTTAGTCTATGAGGTTTCAACGGTTGGATTCACGTAGGATTTGTTATCGATAAACTCGGACCGATTCGTTCTAGCACTTCATATTTTGTCTTAATCTTTTGTTTAATACATCTCTAATGGGGGGTTAATCAAGGGAAAAAGATATTTAACTGTTATTATTGTCAAATTAGCATTACACGATTTTAGGGATTCTAAAACCCAGGTAGTCCGTTTATTATATATTTTCAAACCAATTTATTTGTAATACTTTGTTTTAGTAATTGTTACCTGTTGATAGTTTAATTGTTATATTGTGTTTGTTTATATTTTCTTTAATTCGACGCTTCTTATCTTATTTTATGTTTGTGTTTATTTTCCCGTAAATTTTATTTTGTTAATGTTTGTCTTAATTTAATACAAATTCATTTTAAATTAATATTTTAATATTTTCTAAAAAACCAAAAATCAAACTTCAAATCAATTTAACTAAATATTCGATAAAGGTTAGTTTCAATATTTCTCGCCATAGTGTCCACGGATTGATATCCGGTCTTGCCAACAAAACTACACCGCGACCGGTGCACTTGCCGATTATGTGTGGTTTAGTTAGCGATTCCATTTTTAAAACTTGTAAGCAATTCAATAAATCATGTAATTATATCACGCTTTCCAACGCTTAAAACATTTTGGAAATTATAATTACTATGAAAATTTACAACACGATTCGCACACATCAAGTTTTTGGCGCCGCTGCCGGGGACACTAAGAAAAATTTTGAAAACAACCCAAGTCGTTTATTTAGTTGTTTAGTTGCTTTCTTTGTTTATTTGCTTTCTTAGTTTTTCATTGCCTTTTGCTTGCAATTTGTGCCTTTAGATTTAGATTTGCTTTAGTAATCTTTTCGTTGTATGCACCACACTCGTTCACAAGGGTTACCTATAGTCGTTGTTTCGTCTGAACCTGAGCGAGATTTTCACGAGCGCCTTCGCATTTTCTGAGAAAGTCAGACACACATGGCTGAAAACGATCCACCTGTTAGGAGAGTTGTTGCAGATTACGCTCGACCTAACGCGGAAAATGGTCGATCCAGTATCTCTCGACCCGCTATTGAAGCTCGAAGGTGGCAAATCCCACCTCAAATCATCTCAATGGTTACAAATACAATCCAGTTCCATGGATTGCCTTCCGAGGACCCCAATGTCCATCTTTCTCGCTTTTCAGCTATCTGTGATACGTTTCAAGAACAAGATGTTAGCGAGGACGCATGTAAACTGCGTCTATTTCCATTCTCACTTGCCGATCGAGCTCATGCTTGGTTAGAATCCCTCCCTGCGGGATCAATCACCACTTGGGTCGGTATGAAAGAAAAATTCTTAGGAAAATACTTTCCTCCTTCCAAAACTGCTCGTCTGAGGAGCATGATTCAAGAATTTCGCCAAAAAGAAGGAGAGTCTTTCTACGAGACATGGGAACGATTCAAAGAGCTGTTACTCAAGTGTCCACACCACGGATTCGAGGACTGGGCCTTAGTAGAGAAGTTTTACCACGGAGTAACCCCTGCCACGAGAAACATGCTAAACATCACTGCTGGAGGAAATCTTATGACCGCCAAAACGCCCGAGGAATGCACTGAGATGTTCGAAGATATAGCGATGAGTAGTTATGAATTCCCTGATTCTAGAAACTCATCCGCTACACATAGAGGAGTGCATAAAGTAGACGATACCACCATGATGCAATCACAGATCGATGCCTTGAAAAAGAAGCTGAACGATATGGAGCTAAAGAAGGAACAATTGTGCGAGATATGCACAGGGAGGCATGACACAAATTCGTGTCCCATTGTCCCTACGGAGTCACCAGAGCAGGTGGATTTCATAGCCAACCAAAATCAGACCAATTTCGGAGGAGGTTACAATACGAATTGGAGAAACCACCCGAACTTTAGCTGGAGGAACAACAACCCATCAGGGTTTCAGCCACGTCAAAATCTGTTTCAAGACACAGGAGCAGGACCAAGTTTAGAAACAAAGAACTCGACCGTAGAAGAAATGCTGAAGCAGCAGATGCAGTTACTTACACAGTACATCACACAACAAGAAACTCGATATCAAGAAACACAGTCGAGGTTCTTGGAGAATGATGCCTTTATGAAGAACCATGCTACTGCTCTGCAGAACTTGGAGAGGACAGTAGGTTCACTGGCCGATCAGTTGAACCAAAGACCTCAAGGAGGTCTCCCGAGCAACACCACCATAAATCCAAATGCCACTGCAATGGCAATTACTACAAGAAGTGGACGAAAAACTGCAGAAGTCCAGCCGGTACTTGTAAAGGAGCCTGTCAACGAAGAAATTGAAATGGAAAAACCGTCTGACAAAGCGCATTCCAAGCCAATCCCGGAAAGAACAGCACAAAACTCCGAGCCTCCAAGAAAGAAGGAGAAGGAGCCACTGAGAGTGTACAAACCAACACCGCCTTATCCTGGAAGATTGATAGAAGCAAAAGATGCAGAGTAATATGGTCGTTTCGCGGAAATGTTAAAGAAATTGCATATAACCATCCCATTAGTCGAGGCTTTGATCAAAATACCAAAGTATGCAAAGTTTCTGAAAGATCTTCTTACCAATAAGAAGAGATTAGAAGATATTCCGACTATCAATCTAAGTGAGGAATGTTCTGCTATCCTGCAGAATAAACTACCAAAGAAGGAAAAAGATCCTGGTAGCTTTACCATTCCTTGCTCGATTGGGGATCTTACGGTCAAAAATGCTCTTGCTGACCTAGGTGCTAGTATAAATCTCATGCCTTATTCTGTCTTTACTAAGCTCAACCTAGGGGAACCATCGCCTACTCTCATGAGTATCAAATTTGCTGATCGATCGGAAAAATTTCCAAGGGGTATTGCAGAGAATATCTTGGTTAAAGTGGACAAATTCACCTTTCCTGTTGACTTTGTTATTCTCGACATGGATGAAGATTCTGAAGTCCCGCTGATTTTAGGTCGTCCATTCCTTGCTACTGCACGAGCAATCATCAATGTTCGTGATGGCAAATTGACTCTTGGTGTCGATAATGAAGAAGTCACTTTCGACAATCAACGTTCTATGAGACATGACGACACTGCTTACTCTATCAACACTCTTGAAAACAACTTTCCTAGCGAAATACGTAAGAAAGAGTTTGACACACAACTTCTGGGCAAGGGTGATCAACGGAGTGATATCAATCTCAAACAAACTAGTGAATTTCCCCAAAAGTCTGAGAGTTGTGAGAAAGAAAGTCCAAAAGAGATGCCATCAATTGAAGGACCACCGTTATTAGAACTCAAAGAGCGGGAGGAATTGAGAGAAAAAGCTTATACACGGAATACAGGATATAAAGAGAAGCTGAAGGAAATGCATAACACTAAGCTAAAGGGAAATAAGGATTTTAAACCAGGTGATAAGGTTCAGTTGTTAAATTCCAAATTTAAATTACACCCGGGAAAACTGAAGACTAGAGGGTCGGATCCGTACGAGGTTGTTCATGTATCTCCATACGGTACGGTTGAATTGAAGTGTGGGGAAGGAAGGAAGTTTAAGGTAAAAGGTCACCGAATCAAGCATTGCATTGAAGGACCAAATCCTGGATTGGTGGAGGAGCTGGACCTCCATTCGATAGAAACTTGAAGGTAGTTAGTGAATAGATAGGAAGTGTAAATATTAGGTTTGATTGTGTGTTTTGTGTGAAAGTGTGGATTGCTTTAGATAGTTTGTTATTTTAAATCAATTTTACGCTGGGGGTTTCTTTGTTTTTGTGTATGCAGGTTTGGAGTGTACCACCCGTACTCAATCTCCATTCGGGTGATTTTGAAGCTGCTACAATCTTAGAAACATTCTCCTAAGTGTAAATTAGGGTTAAAATGCATCCGTTTGATTTTAATTTGCTTTGTTGTTTAGAATTTGCAAAACCAGGTTTACCTACGGAACTTAAGGAGAAAATCTTTCTCCTAAGCGCTGGGGTAAGAAAAGAATACCGTCGTCAAGAGCAGGTACCACCATTTTGTGGAACTTCCAAAAGTGCAATGAAACGAAGAGCAAAACGCTATGAGAGGTGCATAAAATGTGGAAATTGGTCACACGAGGGAAAATGTAAACGAAGTCAAACGGAATCCCAAAGTGAGTACATTCAATTAATGAGGGTGGGTGCCATTAGGCTGGATGCCGAACGCTCCACTAGGGTTGGAAGTTATGTACACAATAGGATAAAGGAAGACATCGCGCACATTTTTCGACAAAACTGGGCTTGACAAACAGACATTACGAAAGTCCCTGGGTTTGTGAATAATTTTTAGTGGTAAACGTATTTTATATATATTTTTTAAATTTGGTTTGGTGTGATTTTGTGTGATTTTGTTTATTATGGTTATTTCTATTTGATGTGTTAGCTTATTATTTTGCAAGAGTCGTATACAGGAATTGAGCCAATACTGGTATAATGCGACGAGGCAACACATACTCAGGAATACGTCAACACATCAGGGAAGTAACATTTTTAAATTTTCTTGCAAGTGTGTTTAATTCCATTTCTCATTTTCACACATTGAGGACAATGTGTCTTTCAAGTGTGGGGATGAGGGATTTTGTATAATATTTAGTATATACATAAAAAAAAAAAAAATTTAAAAAACTTCATAAATATTCTACACTTGTCCCGATCCTTTAAACGCATTCAAAACTTGAACATTTTGCAAAAACGTCTGTTAAAAACAATTTAAATGCTGAATTTACAAAATTAAAAAAATATATGTTTCTTTAAGTTGCGGGATAGTAGGTTGTTTAAATCAAGTTTTTGTGAAAATTTTTACGAGATGCTTAACATAATTTTTCTAACTATACAGTAAATTAACTATGCAATAACAAAACCTTTAACCCTTACATTACCACATGACAGTAAGATTTGAGCCTAAAAGTGTTCATTACATAAACACTACTTTCGTTTCATGTGTGTTTACCGACGTGTTGCATTACTTTAGAACTTGTACGTTTTGATACATTTCAAAACCTTGGTTTAGATATTGATACAAGTATAAAAGAGGCCTTAGAATCACCTTTTCTGTAAAAATTCACCATTACCATTCGATACTACCTTGTACCTATAACCTTCTGTTGTTACCCAAATTAAACCGGAACGTATAATATTGTGATATTATTGTTATCTTTGAAGTTAAAAAAAAAAAAAAAAAAAAAAAAAAAAAACTAGAGAAAAAGAAAAAGAAAAAATAGAATAAAGTATGGTCAAATGACCAAATTGTTGTTAATTTTTTCGTGTTTTTCCGGTTTATCGTAAAATTTCCTGTTAGCCACTTTCACCCAAATAAATAACCTACCTTTTACCCTTACCCAACCATAGTCCTCTATTTTCGTATCAATTTTTAACAATAAGGTAGAGATTTGATTGGCGTACAAGCTTATAGTAGTCATGCTTCACAGTCTGGTTTTGAGAGTTCACTAAAAATTACATACATATTATCCGAGAGAAGAGTGAATTCAGTGAGTGGTATTGTTTTTGCATAATTAATTACTTAAAAGTAAGAAAATTTTGATTAAGTATTCTCGGTTTCTCGTTTCATTTTCTTGATTTATTAACCTTTTGAACGTTGTAAGTCTTGTGAAACCTCTGTATTTAAAAATTTTGTAATTCATATTTAGATTTGTTTAAAACATACGTTATTGTTTAATAATTTAAGTTTGATTTGTGTTTAGGATTTTTGCTTAGGGACAAGCAAAAGCTTAAGTGTGGGGATATTTGATGTGTTTAGAATTATACACATCTTTTATATCAGATAACCCCTGTTTCAGATAAATTGTGTGTGTTTATCCGTTGTTTTCGATACTTATTCGATAAAATTATGAATCTGCAGGAATCGGAGAATTATCTGTAGATTATGCGAGAAAATAGTACAAGATCGAAGAAGGAATCGATGCCTCGGGAAACGTGCCAAGGAAAAGTCAAAATTTGACCTCAGTCAACGGTAGCGCACCGCTACCACCAAACCGTAGCGGTGCGCTAGCCCCATGTCGGCAAAATGTTAGGTTAAAGTGGTAGCGCACCGCTACCTTGAAACCTTAGCGGTGCGCTAGCGTGTAAACGACAAGAAAAGTGCTAGCACTTTAATGCCGGCATTATTATTCGATTCAAGTGGTAGCGCACCGCTACCACAATACCGTAGCGGTGCGCTACGGGTGAACAGGAGCCAAAAATTGTGCTTATAAATACCCATGCCCTCTAACACCTTGAGACACCATTCACAACACGAAATATCAGTTCTAGTTACATAATAAGTCGAGTTTAAGCACCCGGAAGTGCCGGTGAAGTCCTGCGGAGCTCTCGAGAAGTCTGGAGGCCGTCGGTTCTAATCCTAATCGACCCGTTTCGGTTAATACTCGTAATTTCCATTCTAGTAAGTGTTGTTATTATGTTTTCAGTAGTTATAATGTTTGTTGTAAGTGTGTTATTATGTAATATGTGTAGCTAAACTTATAAACTACCTGGGTTATGATGAACTAAAAGATTGTAATGCTTGTTTGATGTAATTTCAGTTATTTTATGTGATTTACAAGAATTTTATCTTTGAAGTTAATCTTGTTATTGCATGTTGGAATATTTTTGTTTAATTATTTGTTACTAATAATAATTATCAAAATACTAAAACTTGCAACCTTACCTTATAAATTGAAAGATATTAGGGTGAGTTAGGGTATTAGCTAATCATTGGTGGAGTAAATTCAGTAATCGATAAAACGAACTTGTTTATTACATCATGATTAATAATTTCCTAAAGATTTAATTTTAAAAGATTTATTCGCTTTGCGTGTTTAAAAGATCGTCTCACAACTTAGTCTCTGAGGTTTCAACGGTTGGATTCACGTAGGATTTGTTATCGATAAACTCGGACCGATTCGTTCTAGCACTTCATATTTTGTCTTAATCTTTTGTTTAATACATCTCTAATGGGGGGTTAATCAAGGGAAAAAGATATTTAACTGTTATTATTGTCAAATTAGCATTACATGATTTTAGGGATTCTAAAACCCAGGTAGTCCGTTTATTATATATTTTCAAACCAATTTATTTGTAATACTTTGTTTTAGTAATTGTTACCTGTTGATAGTTTAATTGTTATATTGTGTTTGTTTATATTTTCTTTAATTCGACGCTTCTTATCTTATTTTATGTTTGTGTTTATTTTCCCGTAAATTTTATTTTGTTAATGTTTGTCTTAATTTAATACAAATTCATTTTAAATTAATATTTTAATATTTTCTAAAAAACCAAAAATCAAACTTCAAATCAATTTAACTAAATATTCGATAAAGGTTAGTTTCAATATTTCTCGCCATAGTGTCCACGGATTGATATCCGGTCTTGCCAACAAAACTACACCGCGACCGGTGCACTTGCCGATTATGTGTGGTTTAGTTAGCGATTCCATTTTTAAAACTTGTAAGCAATTCAATAAATCATGTAATTATATCACGCTTTCCAACGCTTAAAACATTTTGGAAATTATAATTACTATCAAAATTTACAACACGATTCGCACACATCAGGTCTACCTCAAGTGCTTTTGCAGCTAGCACTTTGTCAGCCATCTTTCCCAA
Organism: Helianthus tuberosus; assembly: GCA_030545235.1. Classification (NCBI taxonomy): domain Eukaryota; kingdom Viridiplantae; phylum Streptophyta; class Magnoliopsida; order Asterales; family Asteraceae; genus Helianthus; species Helianthus tuberosus. The sequence goes on along the minus strand of CM060411.1, from coordinate 216,053,294 downwards.
GTTCTCAGCTGTCAACTCTTGCATAGTATCAATTAAGCCTGTATCAACCTGCTTTTCTTTCTTCTCTTTCTCCTCTTTCTCCTTTCTCTCTTTCTCTTTCGCTTCTTCAATCATCTTCTCAGTTGGTGTTCCCCACCACTTGTGCTGCCAGTATTCATCTTCTTCTTTGTACTCCTTGATGATGGCTTCGATATCTAGCGTTTTGTCATCAATCGCAATGTTGCCATACCTATCAAGATAGCACTCTCTATCTGGATCCCATCTGTTTGCTCTTCTAGCTTCCAGAAAGATACCAGAAAGTCTAATAATCTTGTTTTCAGCAATCATCTTCCGGTATTTATACTTCTGTTCCTCAGTACGATCATCTTTCCACTTAATGGGTTCATCATTGCTTGCCATGAATGCGTAACCCACCGCATCTTCTTCCGGTAGAACTTCCTTACTCCAATCATACCCCTCATCATCATAAATCACAGCAAGAGCCCTTGATTTGTCTCTGTTATCTTCAGACTGCTTCAATCTAGGCGGCTCGGATTTATTCTGATGGTAGATTGCCTTTTTGTAATAATCATCTCGAAACGGATTCTCTGATTCATCAGCATACGCATTCCTGCATTCCCGTTTGAAATGACCCTTCTGCTTACACTTAAAACATGTCACTTTTGACTTGTCGAACCGCAGTTTTGTAGACGGACCACCGATCGTTTTTCTCCCTGTAATCTCCATGAAGCGTTGTGCACGTCGAACTGCACTTGCCATTGCCCAACGAATGTCGATCAGCTCCATTTCTTCAGGGTCTATCTGATCGTAGTCTTCTTTCGTCAGATTTGTATTCCCGATTTTTCCAGCCACCAACCCTTCGTAGGATTCCAAAACAGACGCGAGAAAGACCATTTGTTGCTTGGCCGACTCCTCATCAAAATTCTCTGCGTTCTTCAGATCTATCGCAATATTGCAAGAAAACTTCGCATCAGAACGATTTGCAGAAGACGTAGATCCACTGTGATAACCACTATGGCTTCCGCTGCTTGAATTGCTTTGACTTTCTTTGCTTGCTGGAGAAACATTCTCAGCAGAAAATGCAGTTTTTGGAGAAGTAGCTTTCGGGATCAAACTTTTTGGATAGTACAGATCCAGATTTTGCTGATAAGATGAATTATTAACTTTAAACGTTTTCTTCAGCTCTAGCTCATGACTTTCCAGTCTTTCAATCAACACATCTGGAGTCAAATCTTCTGGAGCAATAGTGTTTTTCAACATCAGCGCGTAATATCTCCAATCCACTTCGTCTGGTAATGAATCAAACAGTTTATCAACAAGTTCTTCATCAGTATACGTGATCTTGTGTCAAGCAAGCTCTAGTTTCAGATGACCGAACCTTTCAATCATTTTACACACCGATTCATTTTTAAGACAACCAAACATATCAAACTCTTTCCTAAGAAGTTTCTTTTTATTTTTTACAATCTCTTTGCTTCCAAGACACTTCTTTTCGAGTTTTTCCCATAAGTCTTTAGAATTGGAGTAATCTATCAGCGAAATGATGTCTTCACGCACCGATTGAAACAATAATGCCACACATTTTTGCTCGGCCACAAAACTCTCAATCTCTTCAGCTGATCTTAATGCTTCACCATTCTTCTTTCCTTTGGCATAACCATTCTTCATACTCTTCCAGCTAGGAAAAGCAAATGCCATCAACCCAATCTTCGAACTTTGTTGCCCACCTGCTGTAATCTTCTATAGCCATCAGCTTAGGAGGTTTGTTAAATGTTCCAAATGCACTTTCGGACTCCCAAGCTTCCTTCTTTCTTTCTTTCTTTCGGTGGACTTTTGTTTGCATTGCTTGAAGAAGTATCGTTGTTTCCTGAACTACCCGTGAAAGCATACATATCGCTGAAGGGATTCATGAAAATATCATCCATTTTGATCGTACCTGCAAAATCAATCAACACTTTAAAAATTTTTTTCGAGATTTTTGAAAAACAGAACCACAAAAGCGAACCAATCTGTGCACGTGACAGATAAGCGGACCAAACAGGTTCAGATAAGCGAACCAATAAGCAAAAATCAGTTCGAGCGAACCAGAAAATGTACTAATGAGCGAACCCAACTATGTTCGTTTGAGCGAACCAATAAATGATCGTTCGAGCGGACCAGATAGTACGTAACAGCGGACCAGAAAGTGTATTAAAAGCGAACCAGACAATGTCTGTTCGAGCGGACCAGACTTGTTCGTTTGAGCGACTAAAAGCGAACCAAAAACTCGCGATGACCGAAAAAGCGGACCACAGTTTTTAACCGATTTTGACCATTTTTAGTCCGAATTTCACTCTAAAACTTTCAAGGAATGATCTACACTGAATTCCGAACACAATGATATGTTTATTGTTCAATTTTGACCGCAAAATCGTTCCAGATCTGATAATGAATTTTCTGTTCGAAAACTGATCGAATTTTCTTAAAATTGATTGAGTTTTACTATGTTTTAAGGTCTGATATTGTTATAGATTGATTAAAAGACAAATTCGCTCAATATGCTTGAACTTCTGATCATTCTGTCCGTAGGAACTTGTATAATCCGAAAAAATAAAAGAGAAATAGAGTAGAAATGAGATAATAGTGTCGAATCGGCTGATGTAGTATGAACTCCTCGTCCTGAAGCTCTGATACCACTTGTTGGACCGTTGTTTGACCCTAAAAGTCAGTCAGAGTAGCTCATCTTCATGTATGAAGGCGGAATCAACATATATGAAGTTACAACAGCATATCCTTTCAATTCCTATCTTTTTATTGCTTTCTGATGAAATTTTGACAGAGTTTCGGCTCCCAAGCACACACATACACATTATACACTAATGAACCGCTCAGCCTATTTATAGAGTTTCTGGTCCGCTCATAAGACATGCCAAATGAGCGGTCCAGAACACTTGACATATAAGCGATCCACATAATGACATATGAGCGGTCCAGACTAAGACACATGAGCGGTCCAAACCAATACAATGACACATAAGCGGTTCATAATGAAACTTGACAAATAAGCGATCCTAACCCTATTTCACACAATATTTACACTTTGACCCCCTGTTGACCAATCTTGACTTCAGACTTTTTGTAGACGTAGTCAACAGACATTCCATGCATCAACAAAAGTCCTCTCGTCGCAAGAGGAAGAACAACAACAGTAGCAAAAATTGCGTTGTCACTGCTGCCGCTCCACTTCAAGCTATTCCAGCTCCACCGCAACCCTAACACCTCCAAGCTGCGGCGCCAGTAACCTATGCACTGCCGACTAAGCGGGCATACACTGGTCCTCACCCGGCTTGCCCTACATGTACCTATCATCACCCGGTGGGAATCGCCTGTAGATACAGTGTGCACTGCAAATATGTACGGCCACTTCACCGCCAACTGCCGTATAGGTCCACGACAAGCTCCCGTTCAAGGCAAGCTCCTGCTCAACAAGCTCTACTTCTTGCTCCACAAGGCCAACAAGCGGCTTCTGCACCCGCGATGCATGCTAGAGCTTGCTTTGTGTGTGGTGATCCCAACCACTTCGCAAACATGTGCCCGAATCGAGTGGTGAAGCAAGAGCCATAGCAGTAGCAGCCCCAGCAACAGCAGCACCAACAACAGCAAGCAGCCCGCGGACGTACTTTCAACATCAATGTCCGCCAAGCTCAAGCTGATAATATAACAATCCTCAATAAAACCGACACACCCTCATAATATTTCCGACACCCTATTATATTTCAAAATGTCTCAATATGTCTTTAAATACACCCCGTATGTGAAAACCAAGCCCGAAATACAGTATAACATTAAAAATAAAATAAAAATATGATTTTTAAGCTAAGGCGGGCCGCGTAGACCCACCCCAGACCTTACGCGGGCGGTATCAGGGTTAAAACCTGATTTTGTTGGTTTTCTTAAGTTCAGGCGGGCCGCGTAAGACCCCGTTAAGTTAACGCGGGCCACGAGAGATCAAGAACGCAGAGACACCCTAGGCCGACACGTGTCGATATCATGGCGGGCCTACCTGATGAGTCGGACAAGCTAGTCCGTTGACTAGCTTTGACGCGGGCCGCGTAGACCTTCGTCTACTCTTACGCGGGCCGCGAGAGAGTCAGATATCAGCACTATATAAAGGAGCCATCGGGTTCAACCAGAAATCGTTCATTTTTCGTTTCTCAATCTCAAATTCTGAATATAGGCTTTATAAAGCTGGTATTATACCCCCTAATTAGCGAGTTTCTGCTCCGTTGTAAGTATTATAACCCCAGTTTCGTAATAGATATGCTGCCCGATTGATTTAGGGTTCCGTAACAACTGTCGTGGTTCTGCTCGACGTAGTTGTTGGAATACCGTCTCGGGGAGGGTATCATTAATATTTTCAAAGGGTTATGATACTAACCTATGTACATCTGTGTAAATTATAGATTAATTCCAGGAAACCCTTACGCGAAGTCTAAGATAGCAATGTGAGTTCATCCTCTTTTTGTTAACCTTTTTGTAATGTTTTACAAAACCTTAAAAGTTTTACAATGTGATTAAGCGGTGATTGAGTCTTTGTAGTTCTTCAATTACTGTCGGTATGTTGGGGTTTTGTATACAAAATTTACTACACTGTGAGTAGTAAGTCGGGACGATAGTACGTTACCATTGGACAATGAGTTAGCCAATGTGTAATATGACCCACAAGTCAGGATTGACAGTACTGAATGAGTAATTGTGTAGAAATAAACAACGTGATCGCTCTCAATACTGTTTTATTAATAAGATGTTTCTTGATTAAACTGGGATTCACTCACCAGTATTTCCCACTGACAAATGTTTTTAAAACGCGTTTCAGGTAATACAATGTGACAGCCAATTAGTAAAAAGCCAGCTGGAGAGCACTGAAGGCTTGGGAAAAATGTGGCTATAAAAGTTACCTAAAAGACGATGTTTTAAATTCAATAAAATAGGGTTTATCCCTATAAACGTATTGTAATAAGAAACTTAGGTTTTACCCATGTGATTATTAATATCAAATATGGTGGTTTTACTCTGATAAACATTTCCTAACTACGGTCCTGATGTAATTTCCGCTGCTAAATTAACCGACTGATACCACCGAAACTCTGAGTTCGCGTCCGCCCGTTCCCGGGACATATAAGGGATCGGGGGTTGTGACAGATAACAACGTAGTTAATGGTACGTTCCTTGTGAATGGTATATATGCTTCATGTTTATTTGATACTGGAGCCGATAACTGTTTTGTATCGTTTGAATTCGAAAAGCTCCTTAATCGTAAGTGCGCCCATCTCCCGTCGACGTTCGATGTTGAAGTTGCCACCGGAAGAACCGTCGCTGTTAATTCTATTCTTCGTGATTGTACTCTTGAAATCAACAAACAAATCTTCCCTATCAATCTCATCCCGATGCAGTTTGGTAGTTTTGATGTCATAGTAGGCATGGATTTTCTTCGTGAGAATCATGCTGAAGTTGTTTGCTTTGTTAAGATGATTCGCTTCTCGCTCGCTAATGGTGATCAATTGTGTATCTATGGTGAAGTCACTTCGAAGAAACTCCAACTCATGTCGTGTTTCCAGGCTAGCAAGTATCTCTGCGAGGAATACCAAGCTTTCTTGGTGCACATTGTAGTAGCGGAGAAAAAGGGAAGTTAAGGAGATAGACAAGGTGCTTGTAGTTCATGATTTTCCTCTTGTATTTCCTGATGAGTTACCTGGTTTACCTCCAAGTCGTGATATCGACTTTCGTATCGACCTCATTCCTGGAGCAAACCCTGTTGCTAAATTTCCTTATCGCCTCGCTCCGTTCAAAATGCGTGAACTCTCGAGTTAACTCCAGGAGTTACTTGATAAAGGCTTTATTCGCCCTAGCACCTCTCCTTGGGGCGCACCAGTCCTTTTCGTCAAAAAAAAGGATGGGTCGTTTCGGATGTGCATCGATTACAGGGAATTGAATAAGCTGACTATCAAGAATCACTATCCTCTACCCCAAATCGATGATTTGTTTGATCAGTTACAAGGTGCTTCATGTTTTTCGAAGATCGATCTACTCTCAGGCTATCACCAGTTACGCATTCTAGAGGAGGATATACCCAAAACCGCATTCCGAAACCGATATGGCCATTATGAATTCATCGTAATGCCCTTTGGTTTAACCAATGCACCTGTGGTTTTCATGGATTTGATGAACCGTGTGTGCAAACCGTTCCTTGACCGCTTCGTCTTTGTATTCATCAACAACATCCTTATCTATTCAAAGTCGAAAACCGAACACGCGCAGCATCTACGTTTGGTTCTCGAGCTACTCCAGGGGAATCAACTCTATGCCAAGTTCTCCAAGTGTGAATTTTGGCTGGAGGAGGTTCAATTCCTCGGTCACATTGTCAATAGTTAAGGTATTCACGTCGACCCCGCAAAGATTGAAGCCGTTAAGAGCTGGGTTACTCCAAAATCACCATCCGATGTACGTTCGTTCCTTGGATTGGCGGGCTATTACCGTCGATTTATCACTGACTTCTCGAAGATCGCTGTCCCGCTTACTTCTTTGACACATAAAGACAAGCCTTTTGTTTGGGGAATTAAACAAGAGACTGCCTTTCAAACTCTCAAGCATATGCTCTGCAATGCTCCCGTTCTCGCTTTACCTGAGAGAAACGATGACTTCATTGTCTATTGTGATGCCTCGAACCTTGGTCTTGGTTGTGTTCTCATGCAACGAGACAAGGTTATCGCTTACGCATCTCGTCAGCTCAAGATCCATGAGAAGAACTATACAACCCACGAACTCGAGCTAGGCACAGTTATTTTTGCGTTGAAAATTTGGCGACACTACCCTTACGGTACAAAGGGTACGGTCTTCACCGGCCATAGGAGCCTACAACACATTTTCAGCCAAAAAGAACTAAATATGCGTCAACGCCGATGGGTAGAACTTCTCAACGATTAGGACTGTAAGATTCGTTATCATCCTGGCAAAGCAAATATCGTTGCCGATGCTCTAAGCAGACGAAGCTACTTGCATAGCGTTCGTAATATCCAAGCCCAGCATCATCTCGAAACTCTCATCCGTGACGCTCAGCATGTGTGCTTTACCGAACGCACCTTGAAGAAAGAGAGAATTCCAAATGATGGCACCCAGTTAGTGAATAAATCGAATGGTATATTCCATTTTCTGGACCGAATTTTGATCCCCAAGCGTATCGATTTGCGACAAATCCTGTTGGACGAAGCCCACAAGTCTCGATATTCTATTCATCCCGGTGCCGACAAGATGTACCATGACCTCCGTCAACGGTATTGGTGGCCTGGAATGAAGAAAGATATCGCTATCTATGTTTCGAAGTGCTGACTTGCTCGAAGGTCAAGGCCGAACAGCAAAGACCATCCGGCTTGCTTGAGCAACCCGAGATCCCGATGTGGAAATAGGAAAGCATAGCCATGGACTTTATCACGAAACTCTCGCGTACAACCTCAGGTCACGATAGCATCTGGGTTATCGTTGATCGCTTGACTAAATCCGCTCATTTCCTGCCGATACGAGAAGACTTTAAGGTAGAAAAACTAGCCCGAATCTACAACAACGAGGTTATCTGTCAACACGGTACCCCTCGTGACATCATTTCTGACCGCGATGGTTGGTTTACCTTGTGTCTTTGGGAAACATTCCAATATGCTCTCGGTACTACGCTTAATCTAAGTACTGCATCCATCCCCAAACCGACGGTCAGACTGAAAGAACGATTCGTACTCTGGAAGACATGCTTCACTCATGTGTCATAGATTTCGGTGGTAATTGGAACGCTCACTTACCTTTGGTCGAATTCTCATACAATAGCAGTTATCATTCTAGCATATAAATGGCACCATTTGAGGCATTATACGGAAGAAAATGTCAATCGCCGATTGTGTGGCATGAGATGGGAGATGCGCAGCTAACCGGTCCTGAGCTACTGCAAGAAACGACTGACAAGATCCTCCAAATTCGAGACAATCTGCTGAAAGCTCGGAGTCGTCAGAAAAGTTACGCCGATAGACGACGCAAGCCCCTTGAATTTGATGTTGGCGATCACGTACTCCTAAATGTATCACCTTGGAAAGGTGTGATCAGATTCGGCAAGAATGAAAAGCTCGCGCCTCGATATATTGGACCCTTTAATATTCTGGAAAGGATCAGAAAAGTGGCCTACAGACTCGAACTACCGGAGGAACTTAGCAAGGTACATCTGCCTTTCCATGTATCGAACCTCAGAAAGTGCCTAGCCGAGCAGGATTTACAAGTTCCACTAGAGGATATACAAGTGGACGAAACATTACACTTCGTGGAAAAGCCTGTCGAGTTCATGGGACGAGAAACCAAGGTGCTCAGACGCTCACGCATTCCCATTGTGAAGGTTCGCTGGGAAGGCAAACATGGCGCCGAGTTCACCTGGGAACTCGAAAGTGACATGAAGGCGAAGTACCCGCAACTGTTTGTTACGCCTACTTCTTAAATTTTGGGACGAAATTTCCTAAAGTAGGGGAGGCTGTAACAACCCGCTTTTTAGAAAGTCAAAGTACAAGTCAAAGTCAAAGGAAGAAAAGATTGCTAATTGCGATCTGTCACTCCTTGCTTAACTATTGATTGTACATTAATGACTTGTAATCGAATCTTCTTATTTATTTACTTTAGTTGTATTATGTGGAGTATCTATTAATAATCGAGGCTTAATCGCATGTTTAATCGATAATCGACTTATAGCTAATCGCATCGCTATCGCATTCGCTACTCGAATTATGTGTTCTGGATATTTTTTTACGTGTGTGTGCTATTATGTGTTACTTGTGCATGTTATGTTTATGTTGAGGTGTTTAATCGCAATCGCAATACTATCGCATCGCAATCTAATCGCAAATGCTAAACGCAAGTTACTTATAGTGATTGTATGTTAGATATAGTAGTTGAGTTATTTGTGTAACTAATGGTTAATACTATCGCATCGCTCACTCGAATCGCATCACGAAGCTCAACACGCGAACCGAACCGAAACGATAAAACTCAACACGCAGGACACCTGGATCGAATGGCCAACCGATCGAGTGGCCATCCGATCGGATTGCCATCCGATTGAAGTGCCATCCGATCGATGGCCAATCCGACACTTGTGCACTTTCCTCTTTTAGAAGCCCTATAAATACCTGACAGCTCCCTCACTCGACCAGCACGCTCAAGCCCTCTTTTCTCTCGATTTCTCACGATTCTTGTAAGTTTTCAACTCAAATCTTGTACTTCTATGATCTACAGGCACTCCTTCACCTTGTTTACCTTTGCATCTTAACTTTTAACCGTGAAATCAATGGATTTGAGGTGTTCTAGGGTGATGTCATCATGGAGTTCTTATGAACTTCAAGTTTTGGCCTCATTCCACCAAGAACAACTCAGATTTGAAGGATTTCCACATGATTAAACAATGTTTTCGCATAGATATTCACATTTTCAATAATAAAAGGATTGAAAGATACTTTCCTAACTTTCTTTCAACTCTTTTACACTCAATGCACTCAAAACGGATAGAATCGGAGCTCGTTCTGATCTTCTACTCATTCTTAGTAAAGTGTTGGTTGAAGATCTAGTTTCTATCAAGGAGACAGCCGATCACGAATTAAACATAAACCAACCGTCACGAACCTGTCAACTGGTCGGACTAGGGTGATTCCTGTTCGATCGAACGACTTGGGACTTGACGAGGTTCTGTTGTTTAGTACGTGGTCAATCCGTCTCGAACAAACTGTAAACTTTTCAAAATAATCAAGTTTAAGACAATTGAGATTCGTTGGGATGGATTGCCGTCCGATCGAATTGCCATCCGATCGAACTGCAATTTGATCGGATTGCACTTGAGGTTCAACACTTAACAATTTTCAACATGATTAATAGTCAGTTCTAACGGATTGCCATCCGATCGGATTGCTACCCGATTGAGTGACAATCCTGCTGTGAACTTGTTCTCACTAAGTGTCCTGCCAATCGGATCGCTATCCGATCGAACAACCGTTCGATCGATGACCTGAAAGGTAGAGATACTTCTCTTTTTTCAAAATGCTACAACAAAAACTTCAAAGCCATCATACACAAACACATCCCTACCAAACGAGTGTCAATCCAATTGAATGGCCATCCGAATGGATTGACATCCGATCGACTGGCCATCCGATCGGATTGCCATCCGATCGGATTACCATTCGACACTTTGCACCGTTTAACGCGTCATTCATCGCTTATGCTATCGTTAACTGTTCAGGCTAAACTTTCAGCGCTCCCTTCAATCCAAGATAGTGTTTATAAACTTAAACGCTATCTGTGAGTATAATCGAACCCTTTTTGCTTTATGCACTTTTGGGTGTTACATACGTTAATTATTCAAAATCACAATCGACACACAACACAAACACTATTTATACGCTGACCGTTATTGCATGCTACGTGTTATTCGATGAATGCTTGTATGTTATGTTAACACAGTGATTGTTGCCAGACACCTTAGCAACGATAGTACTATAGTTTGGCTCAGCACCTGTCGTGGGCAGGGGTTGTTAAGGGCTTTACTTCACGTGTCCTGGTGGGGATACGTGTTGCGCATTCTACAACTTGCAGTCACGTCTGTGCATATTTCCCTGTCGATAACCTACTTGCCTTCACTTTGTACATGTTACATGCTAGTTATGCGTATTATAACTATCAAACATGTATGCTCACCTTTACACCATGTGTATTGACCTTTATTTTAACGTATGTGACAAGTGCTTAGGATGTTGTGCCTTGCTTGTTTTTCATGGAATCAAGTAGGATTGAGAGTCTAGAAACAAAGACAATTTATCCTATTTAAAATCTGAGTTGTCGGAACATGTTATTCGTCTTTGAGATACCGCTGTCTGTAATAATTTACTTGCTTAATAGGTTATGGTATGGGACATAATATTAACTATTCGTTAAAGTAGTTGTTATGGAAATTCTCTTGGACAATCTGTTTCGCTCAGTGCCGTGCCCCGATGATTCCGCTATCGGTTGGGGTGTGACAACCCAAGCCCAAAAATACCTACGAAAGAACTATGTGGCTTTCTTAGCACATGTCATAGAGGAGAAAGACAAAGGTAAGACTATTCAAGATATCCCTGTTGTTTGGGATTATCCTGAGGTACTTCCTGAAGAATTACCTGGTTTACCCCCAGCACGACAAGTTGAGTTTCGTATTGATCTTGTACCTGGTGCAAACCCTGTTGCTAAATATCCATATCGTCTTGCACCGTCTGAGATGCAAGAATTGTCCAAACAGCTTCAGGAACTTTCTGATAAAGAATTCATTCGTCCAAGCTTTTCACCTTGGGGTGCTCATGTCCTATTTGTGAAAAAGAACAATGGATCTTTCAGGATGTGTATCGATTATCGTGAGCTCAATAAGCTCACCATCAAGAATCGATATTGTAACACCCCGAAAACGGGTTCGGTAATTAAACCCCGTTAATACTAAAAGACGGGTAAAGTACCGTTAGTGGTAAAATTTACCCGGTGGAATATTAGGATTTAAATAATTAATCCTAATAATATATAAAAATGAATAAAATCCTTAAAGAAATAAAATGGACAAAAGGCCCGAGTTAACGGGACCTAAAATAAACCTAGTCATAAATATTCCCGAACCCGCTAAGTTAACTAGGAATATTGAACCTAGTTAATAAGTGGGAATATTATTGAAAATAATTAGGTTGTGACCTAATTAATAACTAACCAAACACGAGGAACCAAAGCCGGATAACTTGAAAAGGGAATTATAAACTTAAAAATAAAACACAAACACACACACAAGAGTGTGTGTGCGTGCGTGAGAAAGAGCAGGAGACAAGCTCCATGGGAGCTAACCCTAAACTCAACAAATTCTTCAAATTGGAGGATCAATTGAAGGCCAATCTCGGATTTGAATACATAGAAACGGTCACCAAGTCAAGGGGATCGTAAGGTATGTCGAATTTCTAACAATCTTGAAGTTGTAAAAATTGGATAATCATCCTAGTCGTGAATTAAGCATGGATTAGAGAAGCTATGGCTAGATTAGTGATGTATATTTGCTTAGGAACAAAACCCTAAGTGAAAATCATACATAACATGCTATGGATTGAATGATTGAATGATTTACCACACTAGGTTAAGTGGGTTTTAATCATATGGTGAATTTGATGATATGATTGTCATTAGGATCATCATGCATGTTAGTAATTAAGAAATACTTAAACAATTTGCAAGTTTGAGTATTTGATCATAAGTGATAGTGGTGAATTTTGATGTTAATCTTGGTAAAAATAACTAGTTATGAACTAGTTGTAAATGTGTAAAAATGTATGCACATTAGGTGTTTGTTAAAATGCCTAAGTGAAAACTAAAGTGTTGAAATTAGAGCGAAAACGCGCATTTGAATGATATGGCAATTGCGCGTGATATGAAGTGAAAAGGGTTCTAAATATAATGTTGATTTAGACTTAATGTTGTGAACCTTGTGATTTAAAGTGGTTAACTTTAATAAGCTAAGTTAACTAATCATGAAGTCGAATAGTAGTTTCGACGTACGAAATAAGTGAGATGGAATAGTCGTGAATAATTATGACTAATCTAACCATCTTACAATTTGCAATGATAGTTTGACGATTAACAAGCTAGGTGAAAGCTTGGAAACAAAGCGGGTCAAACAAATCAAGAATGAAGAAAAAAGAGCATAACCGGATGCAAGGTAAGCGACGCTTACATCCTTTTTGTAGAATATGCATTATTTTGTAAATTGCCAATACGATTAGTGTAATACCCGAATCAAGGGTTCCGACGTTATTAACATGAGTCGGAACAAACAAAAATGATAAAAACCATGTATTATGGTGAAAAGGGGCGAAACGGTAATTTAGTCATGTGATGACTAATAACTAAGAAGTTTTCGTTAAGATTATTTTAAATGCAACTAATAACGAGAAAATGAGTAAAAATGGAAATTTAGTCAAGTATTGGCTAAAGTAAATTAGAGATCAAAAGGGATACCTGTGGCATAAGCCGAATGGGTAAAAACATAAGAAAGGAGTTTAAGAGAAAAAGGGGTCTAGTAGCAAAAATCCGAAATGGGTCGAATGAACAAATTGGCAATTAATAACCATGTTTTGCTACTTATGAAAATGCCTAGTCTTGTAGGCCAAACGGGTCAAATGGTGTGATAACACCATTTGACAATATCGACTAATATGGTTGTCAAGTCTTATGCTAACAGGACCGATTAGCGATTCGGATACTTCCGTTTCCATAGAAAATGTGATAATAAAAGCAAGGTATAAATTGGGTCTATTTGTTGATCCGAGCCAGGTACGCATATTTATGTTGTAGTTAAAAGTGATATCTTGGTCGAATAATTGGTGAGAGTCCTTCATTGTAAAAGAAGGATCAAAATCGACCAAAACGCCCTTGTAGGCTAAATCGAACAAACAACCCTTAGAGGTTGTTTGGAAACGAGTCTTATGATTAAACAAAAGCTTAGAATAAGTGTAGATGTTGATAGATGTAATACGTTAGCCAAATAGCTCTATTTGAGTCTTACCGTAAAATAACAATCCGAAGGGTAAAACTCGGAACATATAGACCTACACATTGAAATCCAACACACAAAGAGTTGTAGTTGAATATTACTTGATAAGAAATGTAGGAATAAGATGCTAGAAAGAAATGAAAGCGATTTCAAGCCTTAAAGTGCTTAAATACCCTTAACGGGTCAAAATAAGCATACGAGCATAAACGGGTTTAAATGGTGTAATAAACCTATGATTAGAACCTAATATAGTAGGTAACATTAATTTGAAGAAGTGTAGGTGATGTAGGAATCAAACAAATATGTTCGTTTGATAAAATGCACAAACGGGTCAAAATTTGGAAATAGGGCGATAAGCCGAAGACATAAAAGTCTGAAATTTTATTATGAAGATTGTTGGATTTTAACTCCAAAAGATGGAGAATTAAATTACGGACGCGTAGGAAAAAGAATCGGGTAAAACGGATCAATAACGAAGAAGTTATGGCCGTTTCCGTGAAATCAGATCGTATAGGGAATCTGCAGCACCAGCAATAAACATTCTGTGAAAACAGGGGCCTCGCGTAGCGCGAGCCCCCGTCGCGTCACGCGACGCCCTAAACCCGGAAAAATTGTATTTTTTGTCATATTTGACCCCTGTACTTGTTAGAACTTCATATTTGACTATCAAAACTAACTTTTAAGTTGGTTTTGATCATAGGTGATTGTCATGGGTGTCCGGATGAAGATCAAGTGACGAGCAAGAACCGAACACGATCACGAAATAAGCTTCCGCACTATGTATCGTTATTATGTTAAAGGATGAATATCGTTTCATTGTTTCTTTTAAGTTTAGAACTTAATTACATTATGTTCTAAACTTTGAAATTGTAAAAAGGTTTTTAGTAAACCCGTTTTTCCGATGGATATGTAATCTTAATTACATGACTATTAACGTAAATAATACGTTAAATCTTGATTTATAAGAACGGGTGTTACAAGTTGGTATCAGAGCCTTGGTTTAAGAGATTCGAGTATGGTGGGGAGGAACCATGCTTGGACTTAAACCTTATGCTCTTGACAAAGAATAGTGTTCGGTTCGAGGCTTGATCGCAAATCCGGTAAGTACAAGTATGTTAATAGTTTAGTATGCTAAAGTGTTGTAAACAACACATAGGGCTATCGTGTGGTACACGTTACCCCAATTAAAATGATGTATATGGTTGACGAAAATACGCGCGTTGACGCGTATGGTAAAAAAAAAAAAAAACCTTGTATTATAATACGAGCGATTATTGAAGTTGACATTACTAACTCTTGTGAATGTTTAATTGGAGGACACTCGCATCTGAAGATGACGGGAGTGAACGAATTATGGATATGATGATGGAACGGTCCGAGGTATGACAGGAAGAGCATACTCATCAAGGACCTAAATCGCGTAACGGTCGCGAACAAGACTAATGACAAGAGAAGCCCGTTAGGGCAAGCATTACCAGGTGCACACTTTTAAATTTAATCGCACGAGTCGTTATATGCAACAAACACGTAACTAATAACGGTTGCATACACATATGATATAACTTGGAAAACCTGATTTCCAAAAAAAAAAAAAAAAAATTTAATAGGAAATGTGTTATTCACAATGATGAATAACAAATGAATAACAAGACTTGTTTATATAGAAACTTGGACGAGAGTGATCATCCAAGTAAGTATTCTCAATATAAATCCTATTGAGAAAAGTAATGATCACATCAATGAATGTGAATAAATGTTTATAAAAAAGGGACATTGTACATGTTCAAGGATAAACGACTAAAACTAATAATTGTTAACTAACAATTAAATAAAGTTTTACAAAATGAAACCATAAACATGGAAATAAATTGAGGAGTTACTTACATGGGACGTGATGTGGTAATTATAATAAGGTCACGCGTACCATGTGTTGATCGCTTACTCTGGCCAAGTAAGTAGTGAACACATGATAGCATGAGCTTCTTATAATGAGCGCAGTTATGTCCGGTGTGGTAATGGTGGGGTGAATGGGACTAATTAAAAAAAAAAAAAGTACCCAAATGAAACAGATAAGCAAGATATTTGAAAATAATGTAAACGCACAACCGAGTGACGGGAGCGTGTTACATTAGGATAATGAGCCCGAGTGAAGGGACAAACAAGCATGTTAAACAAGTATTGGGAGGGAGTGTACTTACACTCGACCCCAGAAAACGCAAGCATGTTAAACAAGTATTGGGATGGAGTGTACTTGCACTCGAACCCAGAAAAATGCAAGCATGTTAAACAAGTATTGGGATGGAGTGTACTTGCACTCGAACCCAGAAAAATGCAAGCATGTTAAACACATATTGGGAGGGAGTGTACTTGCACTCGAACTCAGAAAAAAAATGCAAGCATGTTAAACAAGTATTGGGAGGGAGTGTACTTGCACTCGAACCCAGAAGACGCAAGCATGTTAAACAAGTATTGGGAGGGAGTGTACTTACACTCGAACCCAGAAAACGCAAGCAGGTAAAATGATTTAGACAAGTATTGGGAGGGAGTGTACTTACGCTCGAACCCGGAAAATGCAAATGTGTCCCTTAACGGGTCGTTTTTGTAAAACGTCCAACTTAAAGACAAAGTCGGAATATAAAAATGAAGCGAGGTCTTAATGCATACCGGGAGGGTCGAAATAATAACGACTTCGGTAAAGTACCCGGTTGATGGGTAAGGATTTAAACACATGCGTAAACCGAGAAACGGGAACACGAATTTAAAGTCAAAAGACTCGGATTATGAGTTACGACTAAAAGACCATAAAACTTCGTAAACAGAAATTTTGATAATAATATTCAACTATTTTGAGGTTGAACTGGTTGATTAAAGTATAATGCTTAATTAACATGAGAAGTCATAGAGTCGGAAGAATTATCCAAAAGACACGAGTAAACAGAATGATCTACGGGATCATCATAACCTACGGGTAATAGTGTGAAACAAGAAAAACTGGTTATAACTCCCCGCGTAAAAGATAACGGGAGGTAAAGTTAGTATTTAAGTTAATTGAATGAGTTAAAGCGAAGAGATTATGAAAGGTCTACGAGACTAAAACGACCCACGGGTCATGATTAGAAAGAAATTATAAGGATTTCGCCCTAAGGAGGTGGAAGTCTAATCGAAATAGCCCTTGAGGCTAAGTGATAAAACCTACGGGTTAAATTAGATAAAGCGAGGGAATCAGTTAAGAATTCCCGCATAAAACTAAGACTGTAAAAGATTAAATTATGGACTGTCAATATCCTGGTATGGATAATTGACACAAGTTAAGGAAAAGATCCTAAAACTAAAACTTCGGTTTTAGTAAGAGATAACGTTTTTACAAACATAAATTCTGATAGGAATTTATATAGTAACCATGAAAGATACAAGTCTTGACACTGTTAGGCGCAAGACGATATATTCGAAAAGTGATATTTTCGAAAATGAAAGGTTGATACAAACTAAACACGATGTGACACGATCACGGTTAGGAAATGTAATGTGAAGTAAAATCACGTTATAACCAAGCGAGCGATGAAAAGTAACGGGACTAATAAGTCCAGTTAGTAAGACCGGTTAAGGCCAGTAATTCAAATCAATAAAAAAAAAATTTGGTTTGCTTGGAGGCGGTGGATTCGATATAACTGAACCGAATAAATAAATCTGAAAACAAAAGAAGTTACTGCTAAAAGTGAAATATTTCACTAAAGACCTTTAAACGGGTCAAGGTAACGGATTCACCAAGAGTTCGATAATATATAAAAGCGATGGAAATCGCTAAGTTAACTAAACTAGTAGAAATAACGGAATTACGTTATTTCAAGTTACATTATGTCGTATGAGGTACGTAGAGGTTCTGTAACCAAAAAGAATATTACCATACTTTTCTGGTAATACTAACAATCGGTTAAGATATGAGAAATGCTTAATTGATTATCGAGAGCAAATGCATGGAGTTGAACTCGATAAATTAAGTAAGAAAAGGTTTCGAGGACGAAACCTCTTTAAGGGGGGTAGACTTGTAACACCCCGAAAACGGGTTCGGTAATTAAACCCCGTTAATACTAAAAGACGGGTAAAGTACCGTTAGTGGTAAAATTTACCCGGTGGAATATTAGGATTTAAATAATTAATCCTAATAATATATAAAAATGAATAAAATCCTTAAAGAAATAAAATGGACAAAAGGCCCGAGTTAACGGGACCTAAAATAAACCTAGTCATAAATATTCCCGAACCCGCTAAGTTAACTAGGAATATTGAACCTAGTTAATAAGTGGGAATATTATTGAAAATAATTAGGTTGTGACCTAATTAATAACTAACCAAACACGAGGGACCAAAGCCGGATAACTTGAAAAGGGAATTATAAACTTAAAAATAAAACACAAACACACACACAAGAGTGTGTGTGCGTGCGTGAGAAAGAGCAGGAGACAAGCTCCATGGGAGCTAACCCTAAACTCAACAAATTCTTCAAATTGGAGGATCAATTGAAGGCCAATCTCGGATTTGAATACATAGAAACGGTCACCAAGTCAAGGGGATCGTAAGGTATGTCGAATTTCTAACAATCTTGAAGTTGTAAAAATTGGATAATCATCCTAGTCGTGAATTAAGCATGGATTAGAGAAGCTATGGCTAGATTAGTGATGTATATTTGCTTAGGAACAAAACCCTAAGTGAAAATCATACATAACATGCTATGGATTGAATGATTGAATGATTTACCACACTAGGTTAAGTGGGTTTTAATCATATGGTGAATTTGATGATATGATTGTCATTAGGATCATCATGCATGTTAGTAATTAAGAAATACTTAAACAATTTGCAAGTTTGAGTATTTGATCATAAGTGATAGTGGTGAATTTTGATGTTAATCTTGGTAAAAATAACTAGTTATGAACTAGTTGTAAATGTGTAAAAATGTATGCACATTAGGTGTTTGTTAAAATGCCTAAGTGAAAACTAAAGTGTTGAAATTAGAGCGAAAACGCGCATTTGAATGATATGGCAATTGCGCGTGATATGAAGTGAAAAGGGTTCTAAATATAATGTTGATTTAGACTTAATGTTGTGAACCTTGTGATTTAAAGTGGTTAACTTTAATAAGCTAAGTTAACTAATCATGAAGTCGAATAGTAGTTTCGACGTACGAAATAAGTGAGATGGAATAGTCGTGAATAATTATGACTAATCTAACCATCTTACAATTTGCAATGATAGTTTGACGATTAACAAGCTAGGTGAAAGCTTGGAAACAAAGCGGGTCAAACAAATCAAGAATGAAGAAAAAAGAGCATAACCGGATGCAAGGTAAGCGACGCTTACATCCTTTTTGTAGAATATGCATTATTTTGTAAATTGCCAATACGATTAGTGTAATACCCGAATCAAGGGTTCCGACGTTATTAACATGAGTCGGAACAAACAAAAATGATAAAAACCATGTATTATGGTGAAAAGGGGCGAAACGGTAATTTAGTCATGTGATGACTAATAACTAAGAAGTTTTCGTTAAGATTATTTTAAATGCAACTAATAACGAGAAAATGAGTAAAAATGGAAATTTAGTCAAGTATTGGCTAAAGTAAATTAGAGATCAAAAGGGATACCTGTGGCATAAGCCGAATGGGTAAAAACATAAGAAAGGAGTTTAAGAGAAAAAGGGGTCTAGTAGCAAAAATCCGAAATGGGTCGAATGAACAAATTGGCAATTAATAACCATGTTTTGCTACTTATGAAAATGCCTAGTCTTGTAGGCCAAACGGGTCAAATGGTGTGATAACACCATTTGACAATATCGACTAATATGGTTGTCAAGTCTTATGCTAACAGGACCGATTAGCGATTCGGATACTTCCGTTTCCATAGAAAATGTGATAATAAAAGCAAGGTATAAATTGGGTCTATTTGTTGATCCGAGCCAGGTACGCATATTTATGTTGTAGTTAAAAGTGATATCTTGGTCGAATAATTGGTGAGAGTCCTTCATTGTAAAAGAAGGATCAAAATCGACCAAAACGCCCTTGTAGGCTAAATCGAACAAACAACCCTTAGAGGTTGTTTGGAAACGAGTCTTATGATTAAACAAAAGCTTAGAATAAGTGTAGATGTTGATAGATGTAATACGTTAGCCAAATAGCTCTATTTGAGTCTTACCGTAAAATAACAATCCGAAGGGTAAAACTCGGAACATATAGACCTACACATTGAAATCCAACACACAAAGAGTTGTAGTTGAATATTACTTGATAAGAAATGTAGGAATAAGATGCTAGAAAGAAATGAAAGCGATTTCAAGCCTTAAAGTGCTTAAATACCCTTAACGGGTCAAAATAAGCATACGAGCATAAACGGGTTTAAATGGTGTAATAAACCTATGATTAGAACCTAATATAGTAGGTAACATTAATTTGAAGAAGTGTAGGTGATGTAGGAATCAAACAAATATGTTCGTTTGATAAAATGCACAAACGGGTCAAAATTTGGAAATAGGGCGATAAGCCGAAGACATAAAAGTCTGAAATTTTATTATGAAGATTGTTGGATTTTAACTCCAAAAGATGGAGAATTAAATTACGGACGCGTAGGAAAAAGAATCGGGTAAAACGGATCAATAACGAAGAAGTTATGGTCGTTTCCGTGAAATCAGATCGTATAGGGAATCTGCAGCACCAGCAATAAACATTCTGTGAAAACAGGGGCCTCGCGTAGCGCGAGCCCCCGTCGCGTCACGCGACGCCCTAAACCCGGAAAAATTGTATTTTTTGTCATATTTGACCCCTGTACTTGTTAGAACTTCATATTTGACTATCAAAACTAACTTTTAAGTTGGTTTTGATCATAGGTGATTGTCATGGGTGTCCGGATGAAGATCAAGTGACGAGCAAGAACCGAACACAATCACGAAATAAGCTTCCGCACTATGTATCGTTATTATGTTAAAGGATGAATATCGTTTCATTGTTTCTTTTAAGTTTAGAACTTAATTACATTATGTTCTAAACTTTGAAATTGTAAAAAGGTTTTTAGTAAACCCGTTTTTCCGATGGATATGTAATCTTAATTACATGACTATTAACGTAAATAATACGTTAAATCTTGATTTATAAGAACGGGTGTTACAGATATCCCCTACCTCGTATTGATGATCTCTTTGATCAATTATAGGGTGCTACTTGCTTTTCAAAGATTGATCTACGTTTTGGGTATCATCAACTTCGTGTACTCGAAGAAGATATTCCCAAGACAGCTTTTCACACAAGATATGGTCATTATGAGTTTATTATTCTGCCCTTAATGCTCCTGTTGTTTTCATGGACTTGATGAATAGGGCTTGTAAGCCTTATTTGGACAAGTTCATCATTGTTTTCATTGATGATATTTTGATCTATTCCAAGACTCGAGCCGATCATGAACAACATCTCCGTCTTACAATGGAACTCCTAAAGAAAGAACGGCTTTTCGCCAAGTTCTCCAAGTGTGAATTCTGGCTTAAGGAAGTTCAATTTTTGGGACACATTGTCAACGAACAAGGTATACGTGTAGACCCCGCCAAATCAGTGCAATTAAGGATTGGGATATACCTACTACTCCTACCGAGGTTCGTTCATTTCTTGGTCTCGCAGGTTATTACCTCCATTTTATTGAAAACTTCTCCAAGATTGCGGTTCCTCTCACTGCTTTAACTCAAAAGAATAAACCTTTTGAGTGGGGGCCCAAACAGGAAGAAGCTTTTCAGACCTTGAAACCGAAGCTCTGTGATGCACCTATCTTATCTTTACCTGAGGGCAATGACGATTTTGTCGTATACTGTGATGCGTCTAACTTGGGTCTTGGTTGTGTTCTCATGCAAAGAAACAAAGTCATAGCCTATGCATCAAGACAGTTAAAGGTACACGAGAAGAACTACACGACTCATGATCTTGAATTAGGCGCTGTAGTTTTTGCTCTCAAAATCTGGAGACACTACCTGTATGGTACAAAATGTGTAGTGTTCACTGATCACAAAAGTCTCCAGCACATTTTCAATCAGAAAGAACTCAACATAAGGGAACAACGTTGGGTTGAACTCCTAAATGACTATGATTGTGAAATTCGCTACCATCCTTGTAAGGCGAATGTTGTGGCTGACACATTGAGTTGTAAAGAGCGTGTCAAGCTTCATTGTGTCCAAGTTCGATCTGATATTCAAACCCGCATTTCTCAGGCTCAACGTACTTGTGTTACACAAGACTTGATGGGTAAAGAATTACCATATCATATTAAGCCTGATCTTGAACTGAAAGACAATGGATTATATTATTTCATGGACCGTTGTGGGTCCCAAATCAAGACAAACTCCGCACCTTGTTAATGGATGAAGCTCACAAGACTCGTTATTCAATTCATCCTGGTGCAGACAAAATGTACAAGGATCTTCGAACCCAGTACTGGTGGCCGGGTATGAAGAAAGACATTGCCTTATATGTATCCAAATGCCTTACTTGTCTTAAGGTTAAGGTAGAACACCAACATCCCTCTGGGTTATTGGAGCAACCATAGATACCGGTTTGTGTAACAACTCTCATCAAAAGTCATATTTATTAAATTAATTTGTCCAATAGGAAACCCTAATTGAGACACCCAAGTGATTCTGTATAAACCCTAAAATTTTCAGAATTTTCAGAATCAGGATCAGGGCCCCTAAAACTCAGGGGGGGGGGGTAAACCCTAGTTACGATTATCCACATAATTATCTGTAGAAATTGAATTTCACAAAACCGTCAACTCAGCAAGCCTACTCACACACGGGGCTACCCTATGAAAATAGGTAAGCCGTCGCGTAGCGCGACGACTATAGGGGTGACCAGTCGCGCTACGCGACTGGGTCAAATTGCATGTATAAATAGGGTTGTCTGGGACTTTATTTTGGGCACTGAAACGACGTTAAAACTCAAAATATACGCTGAGTTATAGTAGAATTACTATCAAAACACACACGAATCACGAAGTGTTGCCGCAATCAAGGTAATAACTCGGTCGCTGATACGATTCAATGTCCGATCGATTAAACTATCCAATGGATGTTTAAGTGCTGCCCACATTAGGGTTTATGCTTTGTCATTCGTTGTTAATTCAATGGATGTTTAAGTATCGCACTTTGTCATTCGATGTGAAGGTTTAATCTCGTGAGTTATCGTAAATGCTGTATTAAGTTACTAACCGAATTGTGTGCCTGTTATTAAATTTAGGTTAAAAGGCTAATCAGTAGGCTAGGCTCTGCTCAATTAAACCTGCAATGTGAGTCATTCTCTTTTTATCAAATTACTTTACAAAACCCTATTTATTTCAAAGTTATAATTACAGGGATTAAGTCTTGTTATCTGAAATTACTGCCAGTATGTGGGGGGATGTGCACATAGCTACTAATTATTTATCACTTGTGGGTGAAAGGACCCAGCAAGTGATATGTCTACAGTCACAAGTCCGGTCAAGTGACAACTGGGTCAGTTAATTCAAAAGATAGAGACATTGTAATCGCTCTTAATACTGTAAATTATAACAAACAGGTCGTTTTAGTAAAATGAATGATTCACTCAGTATTTCCCACTGACAAAACCTTTTTCAAACATGTTTCAGGTGATCTGTTGTGATCCAGGAAAAGTGCCGAGAAGCACTAAAAGCTTAAGGAAGTGGCTCAGTATAAAATAAAGAAACATGTTTTGTAAAATAAAAGATTTCTAAGTGAAATCTTATAATTGTAAATTACCGGGTTTTATCCCGAGTTGTGAAATAAAATAATCGGGAAATATTTCAGCTTTAAAAAGATCCTGATGAAAACTTCCGCTGTTAAATAAATACCACGGGATTTCTGTCCCGCGGCTCCTGAAACGGGTCAAACCGGGTCGGGGGCCGTGACAGAAAAATGTGGTATCAGAGCCACTGATTTAAGCCAATTAAGTATTTAGAAATACTTAATTTTTTATTGATTGCCAATTATATGATTATGTGTTTTATTAATTGAATATTTGTGTACAGTATGGGTAAGCAAAAGTTGTCAAACATCTATCTTAAATTAGATAGGTCATTCAACGAGAAGGGAAGTTCATCCCAAACCAAATCCTCAAATCAGTCTGTAATTCCTGAAGAAGGAATATTTGTGCGAAAGGCACAATATGAGGAACCACTATCTCCTAGTAAAAGAAATCTGATTATTAAGAAAAGCCAGGAGAAAATAAAGAAACTCTGAGAAAAGAAGGTTAAACAGGAAACCCAGGAATTAACCAGTAAAGCACCTTGGGAGGACAAGTTAGATGAGAAATGGGCAGATCTTTATATGCTAGCTACTGTAGCGGTTAATGCAAATCTTTAAATAATTTTTACCCAAGTATTAGCACCTTTATCAACTACAGTCCAGAAACTTTATTTCAGTAAATAAATAAGTTACAATAAACCTTAGTATGTTTTATATTTTTTAGTTGTTTTGTAGTACCCAGTATGAAATAATATTTAAAAGTTTTTCTATAAATTTTGTTATAATTTTTAATTATGTGTATTTTGCTAAACAGCATGAGTGACTTGTCTGACGCCCTTCAGAACTTAAATCTCTATCCGGTAAAAATAGAGGTTTCCAGAGATTTCAATAGGTATATACCAGACATAGAAGAACCTATTGAATTTAATGCTTCACCACCTCCAGAGAAACCCAAGCCCAAGAAAAGAAGGAGATTTGTAGGATGGAGGCGTGTGCGTAGGAGGAAGCCCGTCACTAGAAAGATGCCTAAAATATAAAATCCTTTAGAAAAAGGGAAAGGAATTGAAGTCGGGGAAGAGTCTAGGCAGATGGGATTACAGTTTGATGAATATTCTAAGCAAATAGAAATGGAGGTTGGAGGAAGTTCTCAGGTAGAAGTTGGAGAAAGTTCTAAACAAACTCAGGAAATGACATTACAGGAAGAGCTAAATTTTATATTGGCAAGCTGTGATACTATGCAGCCTGTCAATACAAATGTTTTTACTCGTCCTCTTGAAACTCAACTCCCTATAAACTTAGAACCAGCAATCCCAGAACCTATAATCCATCCTCAACCTCTGGGAATGGACGAATGGTGGACAAATGACTGGCAATTCCAAAACATTATCAACAGTCCTTATTCCTTTCTTCCCCAATTTGATCCAGAACCTCTACCTAATCCACCGATGAGTAACGAGAATATGGCTTAACTTCGCCATTTTGGCGAAGAGTTAATGGATGCGGGAAATAGAATCCGGGAGATAGGGGGACAAATTTCCTGGAAATATGATGAAAGGGAGCTTCGTTTTTAGGAAAACAAATGACGAAAGATAGGAGGTTTATGAAACTGTGGTTGTGTAATAGTAATAGTAAAATCAGTATGTGTAAAATAAATAATAAAACGGTTGTATATAGAAGCATGATATAATCTATAAAACAAATGAAATTTTAGAAAATTTACAATTTTGTTTGAATATTCGTTTACATGATTATGTGCAATTAATTGTGACATTGGATTATTTCTTTTATACTAATTATTTATCTATAAATTAATTATCAGATGGCAAACATTGGTAATGAACCAGTAAATGAAGTAAATCAATCTGAGCAAATTTAGAAAGAACAATTGTTAAATAGACAAGATATAGAGGATATCGTTGCACAAGGAATAGCCAATGCTATTCCAGCAATCGTTGCTGCTGTTCAGAAACCTGTTAAACCTCAATCAATCATTTCTAGTAAATGTACTCAGGGCGACAATTTTAGTAATAGTATAAACGGAGGCGGTAATCATGTTAATAACAATAATGATCTGCAAGCTCCAATTTTCAAGAAAATGAAAGCAGCAACACCTGGTTGCACTTACAAAGAATTCCTGGCCTGTAAACCAACTGAGTTTGCAGGTAATGAAGGGGCTATTGTAGCATTACGTTGGTTAGAGAAAACTGAGGCAGTAATCACTATAAGTAAATGTGCTGAGGAAGATCAAGTTATGTATGCGTCAAATCTTTTTAAAGAAGGGGCGTTAGGATGGTGGAACACAGTATTACAAGCTAAAAGAAGGATTGTGGCCTATGCCATGAACTGGGAAGAATTTAAGAGTCTTGTAGAAAGAAAATGTTGTCCCGAGTATGAAAAAGATCAAATGGCAAATAAGTTCCTAAACCATCGGATGGTTAATGTGGACTATCGAGGATGTACTTCGACATTCTTCGAATATGCTCGAGTAGTACCAACGCTGGCTTCGCCAGAGCCGGTACTCATTTCTCGCTATGTTTGGGGATTAATTAGTGAAATCCGCAATATCGTTAAAGCTGCGAGACCTCGCACTATTGACGATGCAGTGGAACTAGCCAACACCCTAACTAATGAACTGGTACGCACAAGAGATGAAAACAGGAAGAAGGAACTGGCTCAGAAAATTACCCAAGGATTTCGGGTGGGTAATAATAGCAACTTCAAGAAAAGAGGAACAGGGCAATCTTCAACTTTGCCATTTTGCAGAAATTGCAAAAAGAAACATTATGGAAGATGTAATGTAATCTGCAACTTTTGCAAAGCCATAGGACATCGTGAAGAAGACGGCAGGAAGAAAACTAGAATCTGCTATAACTGTGGAGAAACAGGACATTTTAAGCCAGAATGTCCTAAATTGGTCAAACCTGCAGACAACAAAACCAAGGCGACCGACGGAGCTACTAAGAAGAATGTCAGAGCATTCCAGCTAACCACTCAAGAAGCAGAACTCATTCCAGATGTGATAGCTGGTACGTTCTTAGTTCACAACGTATATGCAAAAGTATTATTTGACTCTGGTGCAAACCAAAGTTTCATAAATACTTTATTCTGTCAAGCTCTTAAGTTACCTTTAACCAACATTAGGCAGATTTTTACAGTCGAAACCGCAGATGGGAATTCAGTTAAAATAGATCAGGTTTTGCAAAAAGTAGAAATAAAACTTTCAGGTCATAAATTTTCTGCAAATCTGTTACCTATGAAATTAGCTGAATTCGATGTTGTGTTAGGAATGGATTGGTTAATAGCCAACCATGCTCGAATTCTTTGTGATAAGAATTCCATAGAAAGTCAAGCACCTACTGGAGAAGTAATCATGATTACAGGAGATAAGCCATGTAAACCCATGAAGTTCATATCAGTAATGAAAGTTGCTAGTTATGAACGAAAGCAAGGAATAGTATATATGATTTCAGTAATCATTAGTACTAAGGGAAAAGAACTTAAGGAAATTCCTGTAGTCTCAGAATACCCAGATATATTCCCAGAAGAGTTACCAGGATTACCACCAGATAGGGAAGTAGAATTTAGGATTCATCTAATTCCAGGAACTACACCGATAGCCAAGGCACCTTATCGGTTAGCACCCACAGAAATGTTAGAACTGAAAAAGCAATTAGATGAATTACTAAGTAAAGGTTTCATACAACCAAGTTCATCCCCGTGGGGAGCACCCGTGTTGTTTGTTAAGAAAAAGGATGGTTCGATGAGAATGTGTATTGATTATAGAGAATTGAATAAGGTTACAATTAAGAATCGATACCCATTACCTAGGATTGATGATCTTTTTAATCAACTTCAAGGAGCTAAATATTTTTCTAAGATCGACTTACGTTCTGGATATCATCAATTGAAGGTACAAGAAGAAGACATACCTAAAACTGCTTTCAGAACTAGGTATGGTCATTACGAGTTTACAGTCATGCCCTTCGGGTTAACGAATGCACCTGCAGCATTTATGGACATGATGAATAGAACCTGTAAACTGTACTTGGATAAATTTGTAATTGTCTTCATTGACGATATACTTATTTATTCCAAAAGTCAAGATGAACATTGTCAGCACTTACATGCACTCTTAACCTTGTTAAGAAAAGAAAAGCTGTACGCCAAATTCTCGAAGTGTGAATTTTGGTTACAAGAAGTGCAATTCTTAGGACACATGGTAAATCACGAAGGCATTCATGTAGATCCTGCTAAGATAGAGGCAATTACCAAATGGAAGGTTCCACAATCCGCAATGGAAATTAGAAGTTTTATAGGTTTAGCTAAATATTATAGACGGTTTATTAAGGATTTTTCCAAAATAGTTGTACCATTAACTAAGCTAACCTGTAAAGCATTTAAGTTTGAATGGGGACCTAAACAAGAAGAAGCCTTTAGAATCTTAAAACAGAAGTTAACCAATGCTCCAATCTTAGCCTTACCAGAAGGAACTGAAGATTTTGAAGTATATTGTGATGCTTCAAAACTAGGATTTGGATGTGTGCTAATGCAACGCAAGAAGGTAATTGCGTATGCCTCAAGACAATTGAAAAAGCACGAAGAAAACTATACGACTCATGACTTAGAATTAGGAGCCGTAATTTTTGCCCTGAAAATTTGGAGACATTATCTGTACGGAAGTAAGTTTACTATCTATACAGATCATAAAAGTCTAAGATATATATTTGGGCAAAAAGAGTTAAATATGAGGCAAAGAAGATGGATGGAAATTCTAAGTGACTACGACTGTGATATTCAATATCATGAAGGAAAGGCAAATGTAGTTGCAGATGCTTTAAGTCGTAAGTATCATGAAAAACAACGACGAGTTCGTGCTCTTAGGTTAAATCTACAATTAGATTTAATGGAACAATTGAAGAGTGTTTAGGAAACAACAATCAAGGATGATGCTGAAGGAATGAAGGGACGAATAAAAGAATTAGAACAAGGAGCTGATGGAATTTGGAGATTCCACAAAAGAAGAATTTGGGTACCTAAGAAAGGAGAATTAAGAAATAAGATTTTAGAAGAAGCTCATAAATCTAGGTATACCATGCACCCAGGAAACAATAAAATGTACCAAGATTTAAGAAAGAATTTCTGGTGGATAGGTATGAAAAAGGATATAGCTAGCTACGTTTCTAAGTGTCTTACTTGTTCACAAGTTAAGGTAGAACACCAGAAACCTTCAGGTCTATTACAACAATTGGAAATGCCTGTATGGAAATGGGAACTCATAACAATGGATTTTGTTACTAAGTTACCCAAAACCAGAAAAGGTAATGACGCGATTTGGGTAATTGTGGATCGATTAACCAAATCTGCTCACTTTCTGCCTATGAAAGAAACCTTTAGCATGGAAAGATTGGCAAAGTTGTATGTAGATGAAGTCGTATCTCTACATGGAGTTCCACTCTCCATTGTATCAGATAGGGATAGTCGTTTCACTTCTCATTTCTGGAAAAGTTTCCAAGAAGCAATGGGAACTCGACTAAATCTGAGTACCGCATATCATCCTCAAACAGACGGGCAAAGTGAAAGGACAATCCAAACTCTAGAAGACATGCTCCGAGCATGTGTAATAGATTTTGGTGGAAACTGAGATGATCATTTACCTTTAATTGAATTCTCCTATAACAATAGTTATCATTCAAGTATTGAAACTGTCCCATTTGAAGCATTATATGGAAGAAAATGCAGAACCCCAGTTTGTTGGGCAGAAATAGGAGAAAGTCAATTGTCAGGTCCTGAAATAGTGCAAGAGATGACCGATAAGATTACACAAATCAAGGAAAGACTAAAGACGGCTAGAGATCGCCAGAAGAGTTATGCAGATAATAGACGAAAGCCGTTGGAGTTTCAAGTTGGAGACAAAGTACTATTGAAAGTTTCTCCTTGGAAAGGAATTGTTCGATTCGGTAAGAAAGGAAAGCTAAGTCCAACATACGTAGGACCATTTCTAGTGATCCAACGTATAGGACCAGTTGCTTATCGTTTACAACTACCAGAGGAATTAGCTGGAGTACATGATATATTTCATGTATCCAACCTCAAGAAATGTCTATCAGACGAATCTTTGGTAATACCTCTCCAAGATATAGAGGTAAACGAAAAGTTAAAATTTGTAGAAAAACCTCTTCAGATAGAAGACAGAAAAGTGAAGTTTCTCAAGCGCAAACGACTAGTGCTAGTTAAAGTAAAGTGGGATTCAAAGAGAGGAGCTGAATACACTTGGGAGCTGGAATCAGAGATGAAGCGAAAGTATCCTCAATTATTCCAGTAAATCTCGAGGATGAGATTTTTATTAAGGTGGGGAGGATGTAACAACTCTCATCAAAAGTCATATTTATTAAATTAATTTGTCCAATAGGAAACCCTAATTGAGACACCCAAGTGATTCTGTATAAACCCTAAAATTTTCAGAATTTTCAGAATCAGGATCAGGGCCCCTAAAACTCAGGGGGGGGGGGTAAACCCTAGTTATGATTATCCACTTAATTATCTATCGAAATTGAATTTCACAAAACCGTCAACTCAGCAAGCCTACTCACACACGGGGCTACCCTATGAAAATAGGTAAGCCGTCGCGTAGCGCGACGACTATAGGGGTGACCAGTCGCGCTACGCGACTGGGTCAAATTGCATGTATAAATAGGGTTGTCTGGGACTTGATTTTGGGCACTGAAAC
Source organism: Helianthus tuberosus (assembly GCA_030545235.1). Classification (NCBI taxonomy): domain Eukaryota; kingdom Viridiplantae; phylum Streptophyta; class Magnoliopsida; order Asterales; family Asteraceae; genus Helianthus; species Helianthus tuberosus. The sequence continues at coordinate 216,023,195 of CM060411.1, read as the reverse complement.
GACGTTAAAACTCAAAATATACGCTGAGTTATAGTAGAATTACTATCAAAACACACACGAATCACGAAGTGCTGCCGCAATCAGGGTAATAACTCGATTGCTGATACGATTCAATGTCCGATCGATTAAACTATCCAATGGATGTTTAAGTGCTGCCCATATTAGGGTTTATGCTTTGTCATTCGTTGTTAATTCAATGGATGTTTAAGTATCGCACTTTGTCATTCGATGTCAAGGTTTAATCTCGTGAGTTATCGTAAATGCTGTATTAAGTTACTAACCGAATTGTGTGCCTGTTATTAAATTTAGGTTAAAAGGCTAATCAGTAGGCTAGGCTCTGCTCAATTAAACCTGCAATGTGAGTCATTCTCTTTTTATCAAATTACTTTACAAAACCCTATTTATTTCAAAGTTATAATTACAGGGATTAAGTCTTGTTATCTGAAATTATTGCCAGTATGTGGGGGGATGTGTACATAGCTACTAATTATTTATCACTTGTGGGTGAAAGGACCCAGCAAGTGTTATGTCCACAATCACAAGTCCGGTCAAGTGACAACTGGGTTAGTTAATTCAAAAGATAGAGACATTGTAATCGCTCTTAATACTGTAAATTATAACAAACAGGTCGTTTTAGTAAAATGAATGATTCACTCAGTATTTCCCGCTGACAAAACCTTTTTCAAACATGTTTCAGGTGATCTGTTGTGATCCAGGAAAAGTGCCGAGAAGCACTAAAAGCTTAAGGAAGTGGCTCAGTATAAAATAAAGAAACATGTTTTGTAAAATAAAAGATTTCTACGTGAAATCTTATGATTGTAAATTTCCGGGTTTTATCCCGACTTGTGAAATAAAATAATCAGGAAATATTTCAGCTTTAAAAAGATCCTGATGAAAACTTCCGCTGTTAAATAAATACCACGGGATTTCTGTCCCGCGGCTCCTGAACGGGTCAAACCGGGTCGGGGCCGTGACAGTTTGGTAATGGGAAAACATTGCAATGGATCTCGTTACCAAGCTGCCACGCACTAAAAGAGGTCATGACGCCCATTTGGGTAGTTGTTGATCGTCTTACAAAGTCAGCACACTTCTTGACGATCCTTGAGCATCTATCTGCTGACAAACTTGCTAAAATTTATGTGGATAAGATTGTATCTGTAACATTCCCAAAATTTCTAAATTCAAAATAAAGTATTACACTAGTAGGTCATGGGTAAGTTGACCAATAGAAATATAAGGTATTTTTAGCAAACATAGGAACCGTTTAATAGTTATAGTAATAAAAATACATTATATTTGAACCTACTCCGTTTTTAATGAAACTTGGTTCAAAATGTAGATAAGATAATTCTCATTCTAAAGACACATTCATTGTTTTATAAAACGTCATATTTTAAAAGTTAAAAGCGCCAAATAAGTGAAGGAGCTAAATTAATTATAATAATAAAATATTTAAATTCTAAACTTAATTTTGAAATATAAACTTTCATACGTGCGTCTGCATGATCTAAAAAGGAATAAATAAAATAAAATAAATAAAAACTTCACTAGTATACGTGTCCTTCTAGAGATAAGAATGAATCAATTTGCTTGTTTGAAAAGTTTCAAAACTTCCATTATAAATAGAACAGGAGGTCTTTTCCAAAATTTCATTTCTATTTCTCTTGGTCTCGATCTCTACTCTTTCTATATATATATATTCTTTTTTATTATGATTCACCTCATAATAATAATAAATAATAATGATAAAACTCTACCCTGTTTTAAGCATTTTAACCCCTGATCACTGATACCCTGTCCGATTGATCTAGGGCTCCGTAACGTATGTCAAGGCTTTGCCTAAATTCGTTGGGGTTCGGTCTCGTGACGTAGGGATAAAGTGGAATTGGGTTACTATACTTAATGTGAGTGCACTATATATTTTATTAAATATTCTAGGAGTTGTACCAAGATATATCAACCCTCCAAAAATATTTCTGACACTTCTAATATAATTAGAATACCCCTATATGTCCTAAAATACAACCCATATGCGACAGACTACTCTTCATTCTACGCAGGCCGCGACCGAGTGATAAGTGGCAGAGCCATAATGTGACACGTGTCCCCACACGTGTCAACACCCCCGGGATGACTCAGGAATGCCGCCGCCCTTTCTGGTCCTCGCAGGCCGCGTAGGACCTTGGTGTGGTCTTCGCGAAGCGCGACAAAGTTCCTGAACAGCCCTATAAATAGCATCGAGAGGCTCAGTTCACAAACCGTTCAAAATCAATAATTCTCTCTCGAATTTTTGTATAAATAAAGTGATTATCGGGCATTATACCCCCCTAAATAGCAAAGCTCTGCCTCGTTGTAAGTATTATAACCCCTGGATACGTATTAGATACGCTGCCCGATTGATCTAGGGTTCCGCAACGGCTGTCGTGGTTCTGCCCGACATAGTCGTTGGAATGCCGTCTCGGGGAGGGTATTACTAATGTTAAAATGGGTTATTATACTAACACGTGCGCATTATTTATTTAATAGATTATAACCAGGAAGCCACAAAGGACAGACCTAAAATAGCAATGTGAGTAATCCTCTTTTTGTGTAAACCTTTTAGTGAGTAATCTCCTTTTTGTAAATTGTTTTTACAAAACCTCACATAATTAATTATATATTAAGCAGTTATTGAGTATTTGTAAGGATACAATTATCGTTGGTATGTTGGGGTTTTGTATACAAAGTTATGTTACTGCCTTGCGAGGGGTAACATTTCCACAAGTCGGGTCTGACAGTACCGTGGGTGTTAATTGATATAACTTGGAAACAAATGTAATTGCGAGATCGCCCTCAATACTGTACAATGGTTTTTATTAAAACTTGATTAAACTGGGATTCACTCACCAGTATTTCCTGCTGATAAAATGTTTTAAACACTTGTTTCAGGTAACTTAGTGTGAAGCCAATAAAAGCCAGCTGGAGAGCACTAAAGGCTTAGAAAAGTGGCAATAAAAGTTACCTAATTAAAAAGGAGAATTGTTTTCAATAATTAGGATTATCCTTATAAATGTATCTAAATGAAAAAAATCGGGTTTTGTCCCACTTATAAATATATTATCAGAAAAACTTGGGTTTTATCCCATTTCTTTATTTAAATATTTCTAATGTTTAACTCTGATAAAATTTTCCTAACTACGGTCCGGGTGAAATTTCCGCTGTCAAATTGATAAACACCGATACCACTGAAACTGGTTCACGGCCGCCCGTTCCTGGGTTGTTAGGGGACGGGGGTTGTGACAGAATGTGGTATCAGAGCTATGCCACCGGTTTAAGCCCTTTAGGTGTTCTTCTAATACCTAAACCCTTAATCATTCGTGTTAGGAAATTAATATCTTATGTGTTACCTTGTGAACATAAAAATCTTAATGTGTTTATTATGATTTTTATGCCATTTAATGAATCTTAAATTCCCAATATGTGTTACCCATATCTCTATTTTACACTTATGCTGTAGTATATATATATACATATATATATATATACATATACATATATATATGTATATATATATATATATATATAAACCTCGTGATATCTTATATATCTATTATATCCATATGTATATATATGAGAATATAATTCAATATAATTTTTATATTAATATTAGTATTTTAATATTAATAGAAGATAAATGCAATTAAGATATGATACTTTGTAAATATGATGATATAAATATTGAGATAATAAATATTATACCTAAATGCTTTTAGAAATTCTCCGGAAACATAACTCCTAATGTATCTTACAATATGTTAGAAGAATATATTCATAATATAATATTTATTTCTGTATCCACATATTTATGTGAATACAATTCAAAATAAATTATAATAATATTATATTAGCATTAATATCTTAAATATAAAATAATACCCTTAGGTGTGATATTCCTAAAATATCATTAATAAAAGCAGTATATTTTATGATTTATGATATAATTATACTTGAATTAAAAGATATGTATTTGTCAAAATTTTGATAAAACATACAATTATATTAATTTTGTTAAAATATAATGTTTTAGCATTATTCAAAAACAATAATTTAAAATACTTTGTAAATCACTTTATAATCCTTTATTGTATTATTAAATAAATATTAATAAATTGCGTAATATTCAGAAATTATGTATAAAGTCAACATTTATGATAATTAATAAAAAAGTTATATACACATGCTCTCTAAAGAAAAATCTTAAAAAAATGATGTTATTATCATCATTATTTATATTATTAAATTCTGTTTTGAATTAAACTAATGTGGTAATAATATTTTTGGAAGAATAAAATATTTGGCTCTTGAATAAACTTATATTAGAAAGGATTTTATAAATCGTAATCCTTAAATTTAATAATGAACACGAAATATTACAGTTCGACGATTCTAAAATTTAAACACATATACGTATACCACAGAAAATGCAAAATGTTTTATAAAACAGTATTTATAATACTAGAATACGTACAACAAATTTGATACTATATAATTAAATGATTTTAATATAAAATACCTATGTATCAACAGGAAATAACTAAAAACTTATTTGTGAATCAAATATATATATATATATATATATATTTACAACTTGTATTAATATTTCAAATAATATTTCATCCACGAAGTAAAATATGTACAAAAATATTTAGTACGGTATAACACTATGGTTTTATATATATATATATATATATATATATATTTCTAAAGGAAACACTTTTTACCATTTGATAAGTTCTATTAAGGTCATATGTATATATATTATGATAATACTTCATTCTTAATATTTCTTAATATATTAAGGATCGAATTTAGAAACACCACACTTTGTATTGGTTATTACGAATATTAAATAAGTAGAATTTGATTCAAATTACAAATATGTTATAACCAAAATTTAGTTAACCTGGCAAGATTAGAATTTCTCTAAAAAGAATCCAGAAAATTCTATCTCTATTAAAATTTTGATGAATTCTTTTATTTTTATTCTAAAATATTATCTTCAATAAATTTGATAGAAATTTATTTGGTTAATATCAAGGAATAAATAAAGTTATGAGAATAAACATGATAGCTATTACAATTAATTATGTAACAGGATTTTTATAAGTTGATATTATAAAGAAGATTTAAAAACTTTATACATATGTATATATAAAATACAATTTTCTTGATAATATATACAATATAAGAATCAAATGTCTTCTTTAGAAGGACAGGCTTTTATATAACAAAAGAAACAAACCTACATGTTTACTTAAGATTTATTTTGATACCCAGCTTTAATCCAAAGTGTCACACCCCAACCGATGACGGAAATCATCGGGGCATGGCACTGAGCGAAACAGATTGTCCAGAAGTTTCCATAACAACTATCATTACCATTCAATTTAAATTAACATGTCCCATACCATGTCTCAAACAGTAATCAAATTATTACAGATAAAATCTAGGCAAATATTCTGTTCCGACAACTCAGATTTAAACATAGATAATTTATTTGTTGGTTTCTAGGACCTCCTTTCCTAGCTTCAATTTCATCACAGCACAGAGAGCATCCTAGACCTCTCCTAGCCTCAATTTCACAGTGAGCTAGGCACACAAGCAACCTAAACACCTGTCACATACGTTAAAATAAAGTCAATACATAAAATGTAAAGGTGAGCATACAAGTTTGATAATAGCATATATAGTTCGAATTCGTTTACGCATAACCAGCACGTACACATAGTGAAATGAAGCACGTTAGTTATCGACATAGATCCATCGATACCAATGACTGCGGGTTGACTGACCGAGGCAGTTCGCAATACATGATTACCACCGTAATCCATACAAGTAAAAGATCCTTAACAACCCCCGAGTGAACGGGTGCTGAGTCCAAACTATAGTACTATCGTTGCTAAGGCAGGTAGACAACATTCCATGTGTAAACATAACAAACAAGCATTCATAAGCCACGTATAACATGCATTAACGGTTAGCGTTCAAATAGTTTGAGTAGTGTGATAGTTGTAGTTTGAATATTCGTAACGTATGTAACACCCAAAAGTGCTTAAAGCAAAAAGGGATCGAGTATACTCACAGCGATTAATGGATTGAAGGGAGCGCTTAGCGAGTAAGATTAGCCTGAATAGATTCGGTAGCATAACGATAAGTGAAACGTAAAACAGGAAACAAGTGTGGGGGAGTCGGACAGCTGGTCGATCGGATGGTGGTCCGATCGGACGGCTGACCGTTCGGTTGACAGTCTGCTTGGACGGCTGTCCGGTCGGTTGGTAGGCCGATCGGATGGCTGTTCGAGTGGGTTGTTTCTTCCTTTGGGAAGGATGTGTTTGTGTATGATGGCTTGACTTTTGAAGTTTTCGTTGTAGCATTTGAAAACATTGAAGTATCTTTGCCTTTCAGGTTGGTAGATTGGACGGCTGTTCGATCGGCCGGCAACCCGATCGGCTAGGCATTCAAATGAATTTCAAGATTCAGTCTTTGGGTCGGACAGGTGTTCGATCGGACAGGTGTTCGATCGGACAGCAGGTCAACAAGTCAAAGACTTTAAATGATATGTAAAGTGTGATGCAATGGATCGGATAGTTGGTTGATCGAATAGCACAATTGTTGTTCGATCGGACAACAGGGTGTCACCTGATTGGACGACTGTTCGATCGGGTGGCACTTCTAGTGCATTGAACATGTTGAAAATCGATTAAGTATCAAAGCATAGTATCTCATGATCCGAAGAGTAATCCGATCGGACGGTAGTTCGATCGAACAACAGTTCGTTCAATACTAGTCTTCAAATTCATTGGTTGTGTGGGACCATGTGCTAGCCGATCGGCTGGCCAGTCGATCGGCTGACTATCCGATCAGCTGGCTGTCCGTTCGGACAGCAGTCTGATCCGTCAGCATCCTGACCTGATCAGTCCTTTCGTCTAACACTTGGCTGTTCTGTTTGTTTATCGTTTTATCGAGGTATTTTGACAGCGAGTAAAACCATAGGTGCCTCGTCCTTACTTGGTTTCCCGGCTCGGACAGGAATCACCCAAATCCGGTCGGTGGTCTGTTCGGAACGAAGTTTAACATTTAACCCGAAGTCGGTTAACCTTGTGGATAGAATCCAGATCTTGAACCGTACAACCACCGAAGTGATTTGTAAACCGGCTCAGGTTCCGTTTCTACCGGTTTAAAGTTATAGAGTGAAAAAGAGTTGGGAGAAAGTTGGAAAATCCATCTTCCAATCCTTTTCACCGTGGTTATGTTTAGATCTATAAAAGATACTTGTCTGTTTATGTGGAAATCAGCTAGATCCAAGTCATTCTTGGTGGATTGAGGCCAAAACATGAAGTTCTTCAAGAACCCATGATGACATCATCCTAGAACACTTGATTCTTGGTGATTTCACGGTTAAAAGTTTAGATTTGAAAGATAGAAAGGTGTAGGAGTGTGTATAGATCAAGAAGGTACAAGATTTAGGACGAAAACTTACCGGAATCGAGAGAAATCTGAGAAAAGGTGAGTTGAGCGTGCTGGTCGAACAGAGGTTTCCAAAAGTGGTAAAGGATGACAATGACAGGGGTATTTATAGGATGACAAAAGAGGAAAGAGCTGGCCGATCGGCTGGCAGCTCGATCGGACAGCAGTCCGTTCGGCTGGCTGTTCGATAGGCGGGGAAGCCTGATCGATCGGTTGCTCCTTTCGAGTGTTTTGCGCGACGATTTCTGATATTTCGATTTCGATTGCGAGCGGTTCGATACGATAGGGTTTCCTAATCAAATTACTTTCAGTCCCAACTACTTCGTATCTCGCGTAATCTATTTTCCACCATCTATCATAGTTCGATTGTGATTCGAGTTCGAGTTCGATAGCATTCGAGTTTCGATTGAGTTCGCTTGATTACACAACACAACATAAATAAACATGCACAGGTAACACGTAAGGCACACACACGTATGATAGCAAGTACAAGTACGTAGCTCGAGTTGTGATTTGATGTCGATTCGGTTAGCATAGCTTGGCTATTGATTAGTTAACTTTATCGCATTGTTACTCCCTATAGTTCACAGTCGTAGATCGATCGATTAACGATTAACACACATCGATTATTGCAATTAACAACACTTACTCCACATAATATAATTAAAAACAAGAAGTTTCTACGAGTCAAGTTGCGCGAAATCGGTCGTTGACTTGACCTTGATTTTGACTTTGACTTGTGAAAACACGGGGTGTTACAGCCTCCCCTTGTATAGGGAATTTTATCCCGAAATTAAGCTGGAAGCTGCTACAACCGCCATGATTCACATGGAGAACTTTCTCTATCTAGACTTTCTTTTCGAATAACTGCGGGTACTTTTCCTTCATGTCGCTTTCGAGTTCCCAAGTGAACTCCGTGCCTCGTTTGCCTTCCCATCGGACCTTCACAATGGGAATGTGTGAGCGCCTGAGCTGCTTGGTTTGGCGATCCATGATTTCGACAGGCTTTTCCACGAAGTGTAATGTTTCTTTCACTTGCAGATCGTCTAGAGAGACATGTAAGTCATGGTCGGCTATGCACTTTCGGAGGTTTGACACGTGGAAAGTCGGGTGGACGTTACTAAGTTCCTCCGGTAGTTCGAGTCTGTAGGTGACTTTTCCGATCCTTTCCAGAATCTTAAAAGGTCCAACATATCGAGGCGCGAGTTTCCCTTTCTTGCCAAATCGGACTACACCCTTCCAAGGTGATACCTTTAGGAGTACGTAGTCACCAACGCCAAATTCACGGGGCTTGTGCTTTTTATCGGTGTAACTTTTCTGTCGATCCCGAGCTTTCACTAGGTTGTCTCGTATTTGGAAAATTTTGTCTGTCGTTTCTTGCAGTAACTCAGGACCGGTTAGTTGCGAATGACCGATCTCGTGCCACACAATAGGCGACCGACATCTTCTTCCGTATAATGCCTCGAAAGGTGCCATCTGGATGCTAGAATGATAGCTGTTATTATACGAGAATTCGACCAATGGCAGGTATTTATCCCAATTACCACCAAAGTCTAAAACACACGATCGGAGCATGTCTTCAAGAGTACGAATCGTTCTTTCAGTCTGACCGTCGGTTTGTGGGTGGAAAGCAGTACTTAGATTTAGCGTTGTACCGAGTGCCGTTTGAAACGTTTCCCACAGTCACGAAGTGAACCGAGCATCACGATCAGAGATGATGTCACGAGGCGTCCCATGATTACAAATGATCTCGTCGGTGTAGATTCGGGCTAATCGTTCTACCTTGTAGTCTTCCCGTATGGGCAGAAAGTGGGCTGACTTAGTCAAACGGTCAACAACAACCCATATGCTGTCGTGACCTGATGACGTGTGTGGTAGCTTGGTTACGAAATCCATAGCTATACTCTCCCACTTCCGCATGGGAATTGTTGGTTGTTCGAGTAAGCCAGAGGGTCTTTGGTGTTCGGCCTTGATTCTAGCACAAGTTAGGCATTTTCCGACATAGAGGGCGATATCCCTTTTCATACCCGGCCACCAGTACTTATAACGAAGATCCTGGTACATTTTGTCGGCACCAGGATGAATAGAATACCTGGATTTATGGGCTTCGTCCATCAGAATTTGCCGCAAATTGGTTCGCTTGGGAATCCAAATTCGGTCTAAGAAATGGAATATCCCGTTCGATTTGCTCACAAGCTGGGCTCTATCATGGTAGATTTTTTCCTTCTTCAAAGTGCGTTCGTTGAAACATGCATGCTGCGCGTCGCGGATGGGGGTTTCGAGATCATGTTGGGCTTGAACATTACGAGTGCTAAGCAGATAGCTCCGTCTGCTAAGTGCGTCGGCGACAACATTTTCCTTGCCTGGGTGATAGCGAATCTCACAGTCGTAATCGTTGAGAAGTTCTACCCATCGGCGTTGACGCATGTTAAGTTCCTTCTGATTAAAGATATGTTGTAGGCTCCTATGATCGGTGAAGATCGTACACTTGGTACCATACAGGTAGTGTCGCCAAATCTTTAATGCAAAAACAACCGCGCCTAGCTCGAGATCATGGGTTGTATAGTTCTTCTCGTGGATTTTGAGCTGACGAGATGCGTAAGCTATGACCTTATCCCGTTTCATGAGAACGCAACCAAGACCAAGGTTGGAAGCGTCACAATAGACAATGAAATCATTGTTTCCGTCTGGCAATGTGAGAACAGGAGCATTGCAAAGCATGTGTTTGAGGGTTCGAAAGGCAGACTCTTGTTTGGTTCCCCAGACAAAAGATTGGTCCTTATGTGTAAGAGAGGTAAGCGGCACAACGATCTTCGAGAATCCTTCGATAAATCGTCGATAATAGCTCGCTAGTCCGAGAAAAGAACGGACTTTAGACGGGTTCTTAGGCGTAACCCAGCTCTTGACATCCTCAATTTTCACAGGGTCGACGTGGATGCCTTGACTATTAACAATGTGACCCAGAAACTGGACTTCCTCTAACCAAAACTCGCACTTGGAGAACTTGGCATAGAGTTGGTTCCCCTGGAGTAGCTCGAGAACCAAACGTAGATGTTGCGCGTGTTTGGCCTTCGATTTGGAATAGATCAAGGCGTCGTCGATAAATACGATGACGAAATGGTCGAGATATGGTTTACACACGCGATTCATCAGATCCATGAAGACTGCTGGTGCGTTGGTCAAACCAAAAGGCATTATAACAAATTCGTAATGGCCGTATCGAGTACGAAACGCAGTTTTGGGTATATCTTCTTCTTGAATACGCAGCTGATGATATCCCGAACGTAGGTTGATCTTGGAGAAACACGTGGCGCCTTGTAGTTGATCAAACAAATCATCGATACGAGGTAGAGGATAGCGGTTCTTGATAGTTAACTTATTCAATTCCAGATAGTCAATGCACATCCTGAACGACCCATCCTTCTTTTTGACGAAAAGGACTGGCGCGCCCAAAGGAGAGGTGCTCGGGCGAATAAAGCCTTTATCAAGTAGTTCCTGGAGTTGGGTCGAGAGTTCGCGCATTTCAGACGGCGCGAGTCGATAAGGAGATTTGGCGATAGGGTTGGCTCCAGGAATGAGGTCAATACGAAAATCGATATCACGACTTGGCGGTAGTCCGGGAAGATCATCTGGAAAAACATTAGGAAATTCTCAAACCACAGGGACGCCTTTCACTTCCTTCTTCTCTTTCTTTTCCTTCTCCGCTACCACAATGTTCGCCAAGAAAGCTCTGTATTCCTTGCGGAGATACTTGCTGGCTTGCACGCATGACATAAGCTTGAGACCCTTCGAAGTAGTATCACCGTAAACAGACAATAAGTCACCATTTGCGAGCGAAAAACGAATCATCTTGTCGAAGCACACAACTTCAGCATGGTTTTCTCGAAGAAAGTCCATGCCTATTATGATGTCAAAACTTCCGAGTTGCATCGGAATGAGGTCGATTGGGAAGATGTGATTGTTGAGCTCAAGGGTACAATCACGGATAACAGAATTAATAGCGACAGTTCTTCCGGTGGCGACTTCAACATCGAATTTCAAGGAGAGTTGGGAACGTTTGCGACTAAGGAGTTTCTCAAATTCGAACGACACAAAGCAATTATCGGCTCCGGTATCAAACAAACATGAAGCATAAATACCATTCACAAGGAACGTACCATTGACCACTTTGTCGTCGGCCTGGGCTTGACGCACGTTGAGGTTGAAAGTTCTGGCGCGTGCGGCCTGTTGTTGCTGCTGTTGTTGTTGTTGCAGCTGTGGCTGCTGTTGCTGAGGCTCTTGTTTCACAGCCCTGTTCGGGCACATGTTGGCGAAATGGTTCGGGTCGCCACATGCGAAGCAGGCTCTGGCTTTGACTGCGGGTGTCGGAGGAGCTTGTTGACCCTGTGGGGCAGTGAGTAGAGCTTGATTGGCAGGAGGTTGACGAATACGGCAGTTGGCAGTAAAGTGGCCGTATACGTTGCAATGGGCACAAAAACGGCAAGGAATGGTAGTTGGGTGATGGTAGGTGCAAGTAGGGCAGAGCGGGTGTGGTCCAGTGTATGCACGCTTTGCAAGTGGTGCATTGGCCACAGGCGCCGCTACTTGATGCTGTTGGGCAGGTACAGCTTGAATCGGTGCAGCAGTAATCGCACAGTTCTTGTTGGTGGAGCTGTTCTTTCTCTTGTTCTTTCTCTTGTTGCTTGATGAGGTGGGTTCAGCAGTGGGTGCGGTAGCGGTAGCTTGATGCAGATGCTTCGAAGTCTTATCCCATACACCAGCCTTAACCCGCTTGTCATTGATTTCAGCGGCCAGCAGATAAGTTTCCTCGATCGTCGTAGTCTTAGCCGCTTGCACGAAATCAGCAACACAGTCGGGCAGGGCCCGGATGTACTTCTTGATTGTCATGTCGGGAGTCTTGACTTGGTCAGGACCGATAATGCTGAGCTGCTTGAAACGAGCAGTAAGACCAGCATTGTCACCATCCTTTTGTTGTATGTGCCAAAATTCATCTTCTAGCTTTTGACGTTCGTGAGGAGGGCAGAATTCCTCTAGCATAACTTCCTTGAGCTCGTCCCACGACAGACCGTAGGCTGCATCGTTCCCTCGCTTGTTCCTCTCGGCCGTCCACCAGTCTAGAGCACGGGACTGGAAAACGCCGGTAGCTTTTAGAGTTCGGAGGTCATCAGGGCAACCACTCTGTCGCAGAGTAACCTCAATGGAATCAAACCAGTGAAATAGTGCAGTAGGACCTCCCTCTCCAGTGAATTCTTTTGGGCCACACGACTTGAATTGCTTAAAGCTGAAAGGTCTTGCGGTAGCCTTAGGGGCTTCGGTCCTTGATTCCTCGGATGACTTGCTGGCATTTTCGTAAACATCGCTCACGGCCTTAGCCACACTTTTGGCGATGATAGAAGCAAGGCGTTTGTCTCTCTTTTCTTGACGAGAGAGTGCATGACGGGATCCAGACGACATGGTCTGCAACAGACATCGTCACAGGACTCATCACATTGTATTCGAATCTCACCTCACACGTCTATTACTTACTAAAGCTCAAGAACACGTATATTTACGTAAGTACTTATCACGAAATCACATAATCACATAGCACGTAGAACACATAATCATTTAGTACCTAAGCACGTAAGCACAGAAGCAAAGAAACACATACGCATTTAATCAATAGAGGCAATCAGAAAACAGAAACCTATAAATAGATGTGTTAGGGTTAGAGTTTAGGACTTTTGGCAACTTTCGACACTTTTGCCATTTGCTACATTTGAGGAGATAGGAGGTAGAGAGAGAAAGTAGAGAGAGAAAGGTGATTCACGGTTCTTGTACGATTTCATATCTATCAAAGAATCACAGTTATAATTACGTCTCGTGTGTTCGGTCTCGTTCGTGCATGGATTCCGCACGTCAGACGTTCGGTTACGCAATCGTTTCGGAGTCAAAACCGGGACCTAACAAGAATCACGGTAAATTGTACATCTAGTGTGTTTGGTCACGCACGTTCATGGATTTCGCACGTCGAACGTGTCGTTACGCAATCGTTTGGAGTCAAAATAAGCACGTAAACGGGTAATGACACATAAAACACGTATAAAATCGGCAAACTATCTTTAAAATGCATACAAATCGAGGGGTAGATCGTCTGCGGCTAGTAGACTTTGACTACCCAAAGTGGTTCGACTATTCACAAGGATCCGTTGTGCACATTTAACCTCCAGGACTATGCCTTTGCCTCGAGTCTTGGGCGTTTGGCACACATCCCGTTGGTCATATTGTGACTTCAGGTCGTTGGAGTCCGTCGAGACTTTGGTGAGAGTTTTGTATAGAAGCGGAACAAGTCGTCAAGGTTAGGGTTTCACCCCTGGCTTAACAACTTCGTCCCTGTTTTGATAAAATAGAGGAAATTATTCATCAAAATATAGATTTCACTCCTGATTTGGTATAATTTCCCCTTGCTTGTAATTAAAATGCGAGCTGAGTAAGCAACTTCAGTCGAGAGTTTGCGGTTTTCACACCTATTCTCGACCTCATTGCCCACTCATAGTTGAAAATTCGAGTGTGGTGTGAGTGTAGTATAAGCGAGAATAGCGAGAAATAGCAGGCTCATACAAAATCCCAAACGGATATGCACAAGTCGGTCTGTTGGTTCTTAACTATAGTCTAGGTATCTAAGACTTCGACCCGGACTTGGTCGTGTCTTGCCTAATTCCCTATAGTTATGGCTCTGATACCAATCTGTCACACCCCAACTGATGGCGGAAATCATCGGGGCATGGCACTGAGCGAAACAGATTGTCCAGAAGTTTCCATAACAACTATCATTACCATTCAATTTAAATTAACATGTCCCATACCATGTCTCAAACAGTAATCAAATTATTACAGATAAAATCTAGGCAAATATTCTGTTCCGACAACTCAGATTTAAACATAGATAATTTATTTGTTGGTTTCTAGGACCTCCTTTCCTAGCTTCAATTTCATCACAGCACAGAGAGCATCCTAGACCTTTCCTAGCCTCAATTTCACAGTGAGCTAGGCAGACAAGCAACCTAAACACCTGTCACATACGTTAAAATAAAGTCAATACATAAAATGTAAAGGTGAGCATACAAGTTTGATAATAGCATATAGAGTTCGAATTCGTTTACGCATAACCAGCACGTACACATAGTGAAATGAAGCACGTTAGTTATCGACATAGATCCATCGATACCAATGACTGCGGGTTGACTGCCCGAGGCAGTTCGCAATACATGATTACCACCGTAATCCATGCAAGTAAAAGATCCTTAACAACCCCCGAGTAAACGGGTGCTGAGTCCAAACTATAGTACTATCGTTGCTAAGGCAGGTAGATAGCATTCCATGTGTAAACATAACAAACAAGAATTCATAAGCCACGTATAACATGTATTAATGGTTAGCGTTCAAATAGTTTGAGTAGTGTGATAGTTGTAGTTTGAATATTCGTAACGTATGTAACACCCAAAAGTGCTTAAAGCAAAAAGGGATCGAGTATACTCACAGCGATTAATGGATTGAAGGCAGCGCTTAGCGAGTAAGATTAGCCTGAATAGATTCGGTAGCATAACGATAAGTGAAACGTAAAACAGGAAACAAGTGTGGGGGAGTCGGACAGCTGGTCGATCGGACGGTGGTCCGATCGGACGGCTGACCGTTCGGTTGACAGTCTGCTCGGACGGCTGTCCGGTCGGTTGGTAGGCCGATCGGATGGCTGTTCGAGTGGATTGTTTCTTCCTTTGGGAAGGATGTGTTTGTGTATGATGGCTTGACTTTTGAAGTTTTCGTTGTAGCATTTGAAAACATTGAAGTATCTTTGCCTTTCAGGTCGGTCGATCGGACGGCTGTTCGATCGGCCGGCAACCCGATCCGCAAGGCATTCAAATGAATTTCAAGATTCAGTCTTTGGGTCGGACAGGTGTTCGATCGGACAGGTGTTCAATCGGACAGCAGGTCAACTAGTCAAAGACTTTAAATGATATGTAAAGTGTGATGCAATGGATCGGATAGTTGTTCGATCGAATAGCACAATTGCTGTTCGATCGGACAACAGGGTGTCACCTGATCGGACGACTGTTCGATCGGGTGTCACTTCTAGTGCATTGAACAAGTTGAAAATCGATTAAGTATCATAGCATAGTATCTCATGATCCGAAGAGTAATCCGATCGGACGGTAGTTCGATCGAACAACAGTTCGTTCAATACAAGTCTTCAAATTCATTGGTTGTGTGGGACCATGTGCTAGCCGATCGGCTGGCCAGTCGATCGGCTGACTATCCGATCGGCTGGCTGTCCGTTCGGACAGCAGTCCGATCGGTCAGCATCCTGACCTGATCAGTCCTTTCGTCTAACACTTGGCTGTTCTGTTTTTTTGTCGTTTTATCGAGGTATTTTGACAGCGAGTAAAACCATAGGTGCCTCGTCCTTACTTGGTTTCCCGGGTCGGACAGGAATCACCCAAATCCGGTCAGTGGTCTGTTCGGAACGAAGTTTAACATTTAACCCGAAGTCGGTTAACCTTGTGGATAGAATCCAGATCTTGAACCGTACAACCACCGAAGTGATTTGTAAACCGGCTCAGGTTCCGTTTCTACCGGTTTGAAGTTATAGAGTGAAAAAGAGTTGGGAGAAAGTTGGAAAATCCATCTTCCAATCCTTTTCACCGTGGTTATGTTTAGATCTATAAAAGATCCTTGTCTGTTTATGTGGAAATCGGCTAGATCCAAGTCATTCTTGGTGGATTGAGGCCAAAACATGAAGTTCTTCAAGAACCCATGATGACATCATCCTAGAACACTTGATTCTTGGTGATTTCACGGTTAAAAGTTTAGATTTGAAAGATAGAAAGGTGTAGGAGTGTGTATAGATCAAGAAGGTACAAGATTTAGGACGAAAACTTACCGGAATCGAGAGAAATCTGAGAAAAGGTGAGTTGAGCATGCTGGTCGAACAGAGGTTTCCAAAAGTGGTAAAGGATTACAATGACAGGGGTATTTATAGGATGACAAAAGAGGAAAGAGCTGGCCGATCGGCTGGCAGCTCGATCAGACAGCCTGTCCGATCGGACAGCAGTCCGTTCGGCTGGCTGTTCGATCGGCTGGGAAGCCTGATCGATCGGTTGCTCCTTTCGAGTGTTTTGTGCGACGATTTCTGATATTTCGATTGCGAGCGGTTTGGTACAATACGGTTTCCTAATCAATTTACTTTCAGTCCCAATGATGTGTTCAAAATGCAACATATAAATTTCATCAAATGAGGCATAAAACTAACCCTTTTTTAGTACTAATGTTGGAAAAAGTGTGCTTTTGTCTTCCTTTTGTATTTTCTGGATTAAATGAGCTCAAATTAACAAAAGAAGCAAAAAGACATCAAAATCTAAGATAAATACAAGAAAAGGAACAAGACGTGACATGCCCGACCCCACGACAGCATCTTCCCAAGCAAAACAAGAGATCAGAAGCCTGAACACGCCCCGTGCTCAGCCAGCACGGGGGCATGCCCAAGTATCAGCAGAAAAGACAAAGTGGTAGAAGCTTCTATTGCCCACCACGGGGCCGTGCTCAGCGGACACGGGGCCGTGGTCAACTATAAGATTCGCACAATCTAGCAAATCTGCATAGTACAAAGATTCTTCTGCACCAGGGGGTCGTGCTCAGCGGACACGGGGGCGTGGTCAACTAAAAAGACAAAACTGCATTAAATGAAGAAAGAGAAGGATGTGGACACGGGGCCGTGCCCACTGGACACGGGGTCGTGCCCGAGCTTCTGTTCAGCCTATAAATAGAAGTGCTTGGCTCAAGCTCAAACCATCCCTTGGCACACCACCTCTCTCACACTTCACCCACCACCCACCACCACCATAACACCATCATCCACCACCATCATCCATTGTCCATCGTAGAGTGTGTGAGTTGTCTCGGGATCCAAGATTGATCGTAAGAGTTCTTGACAATCAAGGCCATGTTTGCCTAAGTCTCTTACATCACTTGGTGAAGACAAAGTGTCTAGTGAAATACTTTTTATTTCTAATCTTTTGCACTTTTTACTTGGTTTTGTATTAATTTCTTTAATAACTAGTTGCTTATGTTGAAGGTGATCTTTCCTTATCGTTTGTCCGTGGTGTCTTGGCATTATTTTACTGTCTATATAAAATAAAAGTTTTTCACCATTCATATCTCCACGGTCTATATGGAGGTATGTTGGCTACCTGGTCGGGGGTTAAGGGAACGGTTTGGTAAAGGTCTTGCCATTGTTCAGCGTTTAGAGGTCCTGCAATGGACCTGGGTCAAATTTAGTAGGACCTCCTTCAATACTTAACGGTATTGGATGGCGGGGGTCCAAACTCTTTGATCCCCTCATAAGTTAACTACTATTAATACTATAACCCAGCTATTTAGGAATGTATCCCTGCTGACTCAGACTACTTAGTCGAGGGTAACGTCACCTCCAAAAGAGGGGCCTACCATAATTTGCATTAATAACTTAATTAATTATCTTCCAATAATCCACCCCTTTAGGATTGTATCCTTGCTGACTCAAACTACTGGGGTGAGGGTAACGTCACCTTCAAAAGAGGGGCCTACTACAATAACTAAGATAATCTCTTAACTATGTGCAAAAGTGCGGAAATAATCAAAGGTTACACTAGATACGAGTCGGAACCAAGTGATTCATCTTGTCTATCTGTTTTTATTTTATTTTATTTTCAGCATTTTAGTTAGTTTTTATTTTTCTTAGTTTAAAACATTTTTCTAACTTTTTATTTTGATTAGACGTTGAGGATAAACCAGTACTAAAAGCACTTGTGTCCTTGGACGACCTCGGTATCTTGCCAACACTATATTACGCTCACGATGGGTGCACTTGCCCATATGTGTGTTTAGTGTTAGTAAAATATCGTGTTTTATAAATTTAAAACTTGGCTAAAAATAAGTGTTAAAGGGGCTTAAAATATACACCTAATATATATAACACTTCACACGCATCAAGTTTTTGGCGCCGTTCCCAGGGACACAAGGATCTTAAGAAAGTTAGGAATCAATGGCCTAATCGTTTTTCTTAAATTTTCATTTTTTTAGGATTTTTTTTTTAGTTTTTCAGCTTCTTTAGAACTCAGCACGGGCCGTGCCCGCTAAACACGCCCCGTGCCCAATCATTGGAACTGGCAATCTTGTTTTAAGTCAGACAGTAAGCTGAACACGGGGCCGTGCCCACTCAACACGCCCCCGTGCCCAAGTTTCAGTTACTGAAAACAGAACCGTAAGATCCCGACGGTTGGTAATTTCTGACACAAACATGAGTGATACTGATACTTTTTACTTTCGGCACTCTTATGGTACTATGTGGTGTCAATTATGTGGTGGTAACCATAAAGAATTAGAATGCTTTTTTCTAAATTATAAACCCCACTATATAGACCCATCATTTCCTAGTATCCTTAAGAGGGGCGAAAGTAAAAATAATCCCTATCGCTCCCTCGATTGCGCCCAACCGGATATTCTAGGAGAAATGCTTCTCGATGAATTATTTCAACTAGAAGATCTAATTTTTAATTGGTTAGGAGAACTTAGGGAAGATTTCAATAATCTTTTCCAAGACGATAACCAAGAAGAGGGGTTGGAACCGCATTCAAACAACTTCATTGTTTCCAATGATACTACTAACTCTAGCGAGGACTTGAGCGATAGTCGTCCCTGTGTCGATTGTGCCGTGAAGGACTCCCCATCAACTTCGTTTGATGCATACATAGACCTGAGCGATTCGACATACACCTTCTTTAACGAGAGCCCGGGAAAGGGTTGGACTTGTCCACCTACATATAGCATAGGAATCACCCTCACCGACAACCTCTTGCGTTCTCGTCTCAATCTAGATCAATTAAGGTATCTTAGGCACTTTGGGGTTGTTCCATCTAGTAAGGAACCACCTGATCCAGGAAAGTTCCTTGAAATTAGAAGAATTCCTTAAAGACAGCTTCTAGACACGGGGCCGTGTCCAGGTCAGCACGCCCCGTGACCACCCAAAAGATTCCCTTATGATTTTGTCAGAATGCGGACAAAAATGTGTCAGGATTCCATCTGCACACGGGGCCGTGTCCAGCCGACACGGGGCCGTGCGCAACGTACTGTCGTTTTCTATAAATGCAGCCAGGAATCCTGCACATTTGAACCATTCCAGGGACAGAGATTTGAGGAATATTCTCACATACCATCCTAGGTATTTTCTAAAAGAAGTTTCTCAACTATCTTCTTGTCCTTTCCTCTTTTATCCACTTTCATCTTCTTCAATTTTCCTCATACTTCCATTAAAGCTTGAACCTTCTATAGTTTCAAGCCTTATTGAGATGTTTGTTAGATTTTTGTTCATGGAATCTTGATAAAAATAAGTTCTATAACAATGTTTTAAGTTGTTTAAGTTCAAAAATGCTTCAAAAATCATAAAAACAATTTGAAACCCCAAGATTCCTTGTCCATAAATCTTGCAGATATCTGAACACGGGGCCGTGTTCACTGAACACGGGGCCGTGTCCGAAGTACTGGACCCATTAAATTGAACTCTTTTCGGCATGTTTTCTCAGAATGGCAAGCAGAACAAGCGGAAACTCTTCGTCGCATTCCAAGAACAACCGTCAGGGGAGAAGATCATCTACGGTTGAGGATTCTCTTGTAAACTATGTTTACGCCTTAAGAGAAGCCCTTGATGAAGTAACAAGTGTGGAAGAGGCATTGGTCGACCGCATTAATCATTTGACAGTAGGACTACAAGGATGTCTCCGGGAGGTCAACCTTTTGCACCAAAGGTTGAACATTCTCGCCTCTCCTCCTTTGGTACCGATTATCACCCAAAGGGCATGGAATGTGGTGCCGGAAGTCATCATTCCGGTCGAATGGTACGCCCTACATCCGGAACCTCCTCGAGACATACTACAAGGGGTTCCGGTTGGTGTCGCTCCTCCTCCTCAAGATGTCGAGGAACATGAAGCCGCCTCCCTTCTCCCAAGGGAGATAGAAGAATGGCTCTAGCAACATCTAAGGAACACCGTTCGGCTTGGAGTTCTACAAGGCTTTTAGACCGGAAATCTATTTCCGGAATTTTGGTTCTTATTGTAGAAGTAGAACTCCTTAGGAAGATTTTACGGATCACTTGACCTATTTAATATTAGGACTTTTAACTTTTATTTTCTGCCTTATTTATCTTTTTTAGGACTATTATGTAATTCTCTCTATGATTAATGAATGATGGTTTTAGTTAATGTGGTGTTTGAATGGTGTTGAATGGAATAAAACACACTTGAGATGGCAAAGAATGCAAGGGAAACTTGAACCAGCACTCTATACAGGAAAACAGAACCGTCCGACAAATTTCTTCGTTTACAGTAAGTTCGGCACGGGCCGTGTCCACCCAACACGGCCCCGTGCTGCACAGTCTGCAGAAAAAGACCCAGTTCAGGTAACTGGACACGGGCCGTGTTCACCCAACATGCCCCCGTGTCCAGGCTTCTGTTTCTCTTGTTTTAATTTTATTACTGGCACTTGAACACGGGGCCGTGCCCGGATAACACGGGGCCGTGTTCAGCGCCCAGTAACACAAAAATCTCGCTTTTTACACATTCAATCAACCTAAAAACTTATTTTTGGGACACATTGAGGACAATGTGTAATTTAAGTGTGGGGGGGATGCTAAAACCTTGAAACTTGCAAGTCCTAAATACAAGCCTTACACAAAACTCTATTGGAACCGCTAATCACCCCAAATGTTTTCAAAAAAATTTCATTTTTTCTTTCACTTGTCTAGGTTTAACTCGGGAAATTCAAGTTCTCAAAAAGGTTATATTTTTACAAATTTACAACCGATAGCGTCGTGATAAAAAAAACCAACATAAGAAAATTATGAAAAGGCATGACAAGCTTAGTTAAAATTTAATTATATATACTTGATCACATAAAAACCTATTCCCTCAAAAGTGAGTTTTGAGCCTTTATTGAGCATACAATTACATATCATTAGAACTAAATGCTCATTTTTCGTTTCTTGTGTGAATAGCCGCTTGGTTCTTACGACTCTAGAACTTGCCATGACGATACATTCCCGGCCCTTACCAACTTAAACCCGAGTAAGTAAATGATGGAGGCATTAGGACTAACCTTTTTATTTCTACACCATTATTTTTCTTTTTTTTTTACCACCTACCCAAAATCCCCCTAGTTAGCCCTTTGAGCCTAAACCTTTTCATTTCATAACCCAAACCAAACACCCCTTTTTACCCACCAAAGCCTTTTTCAATTTTTTACCCCTTTGTTTTAGTAATAAGTTCGATCTTTCGTATGACTTTTAAAAAAAAAAAATTTGTGTTGATGATGAAGCAAAAGAAAATAAACAAACAAGTTCATCAAAAATAACTTTGTTTGAATAATAGCTTCATCAAAATAAAAGTTACAAAAAAATAGAAAGTCTTACGAAAACCGAAACTTGTTACGCTTTTCGCCTTTTTCTACTAACCACTAACCACTCACCCAACCACCTACCTTTAACCCAAGCCTAACCCTTCACCCACAAAGTCCTCTTGATATTTACAAAGGTATATAAGTTAAAAAGGAGGATGATTGATTGCTTGGCAAGCCTATGGTAGGAGAAAGTTCCATGCCGCTCTCGAGTGATCCACAAAAATACATTTTCGGCCGAGTGTTGAGTGATCCCCGTGAGGTATGTGAACTTGTATATAAATAGAATTTTAAAGAGGCATGTTATGCCCTAATAAGTAATTTATCTTATGAAAAGTTTTAAATAAATCATGACGAATAGGATTGTAAATAAATAAAAATAAAACTAAATAAAGAATCTTGGAAATCCCGACACTCTACAACAAGCCCAAAAACCTTCTTTTCTACCCATTCCATTTGGGAGTGCAATAGCCACATATTAAAGAGTTTTGCTTGAGGACAAGCAAAGATTCAAGTGTGGGGGTATTTGATGTGTTCAAAATGCAACATATAAATTTCATCAAATGAGGCATAAAACTAACCCTTTTTTAGTACTAATGTTGGAAAAAGTGTGCTTTTGTCTTCCTTTTGTATTTTCAGGATTAAATGAGCTCAAATTAACAAAAGAAGCAAAAAGACATCAAAAACTAACATAAATACAAGAAAATGAACAAGATGTGACATGCCCGACCCCACGACAGCATCTTCCCAAGCAAAACAAGAGATCGGAAGCCTGAACACGCCCCGTGCTCAGCCAGCACGGGGGCGTGCCCAAGTGTCAGCAGAAAAGACAAAGTGGTAGAAGCTTCTATTGCCCACCACGGGGCCGTGGTCAACTATAAGATTCGCACAATCTAGCAAATCTGCATAGTACAAAGATTCTTCTGCACCATGGGGTCGTGCTCAGCGGACACGGGGGCGTGGTCAACTAAAAAGACAAAACTGCATTAAATGAAGAAAGAGAAGGATGTGGACATGGGGCCGTGCCCGAGCTTCTGTTCAGCCTATAAATAGAAGTGCTTGGCTCAAGCTCAAACCATCCCTTGGCACACCACCTCTCTCACACTTCACCCACCACCCACCACCACCATAACACCATCATCCACCACCATCATCCATTGTCCATCGTAGAGTGTGTGAGTCGTCTCGGGATCCAAGATTGATCGTAAGAGTTCTTGACAATCAAGGCCATGTTTGCCTAAGTCTCTTACATCACTTGGTGAAGACAAAGTGTCTAGTGTAATACTTTTTATTTATAATCTTTTGCACTTTTTACTTGGTTTTGTATTAATGACTTTAATAACTAGTTACTTATGTTGAAGGTGATCTTTCCTTATCGTTTGTCTGTGGTGTCTTGGCATTATTTTACTGTCTATATAAAATAAAAGATTTTCACCATTCATATCTCCACGGTCTATATGGAGGTATGTTGGCTACCTGGTCGGGGGTTAAGGGAACGGTTTGGTAAAGGTCTTGCCATTATTCAGCGTTTAGAGGTCCTGCAATGGACCTGGGTCAAATTTAGTAGGACCTCCTTCAATACTTAACGGTATTGGATGGCGGGGGTCCAAACTCTTTGATCCCCTCATAAGTTAACTACTATTAATACTATAACCCGGCTATTTAGGACTGTATCCCTGCTGACTCAGACTACTTAGTCGAGGGTAACGTCACCTCCAAAAGAGGGGCCTACCATAATTTGCATTAATAACTTAATTAATTATCTTCCAATAATCCACCCCTTTAGGATTGTATCCTTGCTGACTCAAACTACTGGGGTGAGGGTAACGTCACCTTCAAAAGAGGGGCCTACTACAATAACTAAGATAATCTCTTAACTATGTGCAAAAGTGCGGAAATAATCAAAGGTTACACTAGATACGAGTCGGAACCAAGTGATTCATCTTGTCTATCTGTTTTTTTTTTGTTTTTTTTTCAGCATTTTCGTTAGTATTTATTTTTCTTAGTTTAAAACATTTTTCTAACTTTTTATTTTGATTAGACGTTGAGGATAAACCGGTACTAAAAGCTCTTGTGTCCTTGGACGACCTCGGTATCTTGCCAACACTATACTACGCTCACGATGGGTGCACTTGCCCATATGTGTGTTTAGTGTTAGTAAAATATCGTGTTTTATAAATTTAAAACTTGGCTAAAAATAAGTGTTAAAGGGGATTAAAATATACACCTAATATATATAACACTTCACACGCATCACCCAACTACTTCGTATCTCGCGTAATCTATTTTCCACCATCTATCATAGTTCGATTGTGATTCGAGTTCGAGTTCGATAGCATTCGAGTTTTGATTGAGTTCGCTTGATTACACAACACAACATAAATAAACATGCACAGGTAACACGTAAGGCACACACACGTATGATAGCAAGTACAAGTACGTAGCTCCAGTTGTGATTTGATGTCGATTCGGTTAGCATAGCTTGACTATTGATTAGTTAACTTTATCGCATTGTTACTCCCTATAGTTCACAGTCGTAGATCGATCGATTAACGATTAACACACATCGATTATTGCAATTAACAACACTTACTCCACATAATATAATTAAAAACAAGAAGTTTCTACGAGTCAAGTTGCGCGAAATCGATCGTTGACTTGAACTTGATTTTGACTTTCACTTGTGAAAACACGGGGTGTTACACAAAGGATACCTTAAGGATATCTACATTAGCACCACCTCTTGAAAAACGATAAATGGATCAATGACGGAAAATCTCAGAATTTCATATAAAGCTTTTATCTTTATTTTTGAATACCTATCCAGCCATAAGCCCTGAAAATATAAGTAAATTAAGGCAATATAAAAGCTATTACATCAAAGGAAGAAACAATACATATAAGATTAAATTTTCCTTATAATTTGATAAGACATATAGTAAAAGAAAATGTTAAGATATAACATGTATATATGTTACCTTAATATATATAATTATCAACGCATAATACTGATAGCCAAGACTATAATGGTGCTAAACAAAATATGCCTGTATAATTGCTTAGCTCTGTGATAATTATATCTAAACATGTTTGTAATTCAGATGTCAAAGGAAATAGCATGTGATCAAGAAATTCAGGCTAATAATGAAAACTCTTTGGATAGAAATACTATAGAAAATTTAATAGCTCAAGGAATATCAAACGCCATACCTTCGATCATTGAAGCTATTAAGATTTCTGTGACCGCAAGCGAAAGTCCCACTATACATTGTAGGCATACTCACCACTTCAAACCCAACCCTAGTTCCAAGGGAAGTCATGATATTCGTATCAAAACTTCACCTTCTAAACAAAAGAAAACCACAACCTATGGATACTCCTATAAGGAATTCCGTTCCGACAAATCATGCAAAGATAAAGAAATGAAACCAGCAATCATGCAACCTACCTGCGATAACCATAACAAGAAACATGCAAGAAAACGCCATTCTAGGAAGACACTTCGTTGTAATTTCTGCAAGAAGGCTGGACACGCAGAGGAAGAATGTAGAAGGAAAACTAATGTATGTTACAAATGCAGAGACCCAGGCCACATTCGTCCATACTGCCCAAAACCATCTAAGGCACCCGACAACGAGAATCGAAACCCCGATAAAGCTAAGGAGAACGCATAAAAATTTATAACACCCGAGCCAACAACAACTTTTAAAATAAAGCACCCTTATGTTTTGTCTGCACTTATTAGTTGACTTTTAATTCCGATCAAAACTTCATCAATAAAAGGTCTTTGTATTTATTTTATAGAGTCAACTCATATTTATCTCATCTCTTGACAAATTCCTATGTTGTGCGTGCATTGTTTTTCATGCTTGTGAATTCAATTAAAAAAGAACATCTACTCATGAGTTTTAATAAATCCCCCCCCCCTTCATTTTAAAATGCTGACTTTTGATAATCAAGTCAACCGATTTCTTGGAAAACTCCTCTTCTTTTCAGAGTTACCAGATTTTCATTAAAACCATTTCTTGTCAATATACATATCCATTGTTGGAATATGTCTAAACCAAGCTCAATTGTTTGAACTTGTTCATAATACACATTCAATTCAAAATCCCATATGATGAATTGAGATCATCATATTCGAGGTAATCTCATTGTCTGAATTTCGATATGTTATTTGTTAAAACACGACACCTTGCGGTGGCGATTTCTTTGAAACTTGAACTCATTTCATTTTCACACCGAGGTACGAATTTATCTATTTATTGATTCATTATCCTAAACCAGTCTTAATGCAATATTGTGTTAAGATAAATGTACCTCCAGTAATACTTTCATCTTTGAATTGATTCCACTCTAAAACATCCTATCTTTTGAAATATCCAGACTCGATTCCTTGAAACTTTCAGTTAATTTCGAAAACGGTGAATTCGTTCGGTCACCGTACTTATTGAATTCTTTCAGTCGCTACAACACCTTGCGGTGTCTGTATAAATTTGTAGCCTGCGCTAGTAATAAACCCTAATCATACATCATTCGTTTGACTCATCATTCAAGTATTCTTGATACAATTATGTATTAAGACCATGATACACTAAATTCTATTGTATTGTCCAGTGTATCTTTGTCATTTAAATAATCTTTATTGATTTCTGGGTTGATCATTGACAAATCATTTTTCATACTTCCATTCACAAATTAAGATTATTGATTCAGAATCTCCCTCAATTGATGATCAAAGTAAGTTCTTTTCTGGCATTGAATCCTATTTTTCTACAAGTCATTGCATTTCAAATTCTATGCCTATCAAATATCTCTTTTGATTCATGAAACTTAGTCACCTTGTTAATGGAATTATTTCATCTCATTTGGTTAAACATCAAATCCTGAAACTAAGTTTTGAGACCATTGAATTCCAACTATCCTATGATTCTATCCCAGATACCTTGATAACTAACTAAAAGATGTGACGTAACCCAAATCTCGAGGATGAGATTTAAAACAAGGTGGGGAGGATGTAAGATTCCCCAAATTTCTAAATTCAAAATAAAGTATTAGACTGGTAGGTCATGGGTAAGTTGACCAATAGAAATATAAGGTATTTTTAGCAAATATAGGAACCATTTAATAGTTATAGTAATAAAAATACATTATATTTGAACCTACTCCGTTTTTAATGAAACTTGATTCAAAATATAGATAAGATAATTCTCATTCTAAAGACATATTCATTGTTTTATAAAACGTCATATTTTAAAAGTTAAAAGCATCAAATAAGTGAAGGAGCTAAATTAATTATAATAATAAAATATTTAAATTCTAAACTTAATTTTGAAATATAAACTTTCATACGTGTGTCTGCATGATCTTAAAAGGAATAAATAAAATAAAATAAATAAAAACTTCACTAGTATACGTGTCCTCCTAGAGATAAGAAGGTATCAGTTTGCTTGTTTGAAAAGTTTCGAAACATCCATTATAAATAGAATAGGAGGTCTTTTCCAAAATTTCATTTCTATTTCTCTTGGTCTCGATCTCTACTCTTTCTATATATATATATTATGATTCACCTCATAATAATAATAATAAATAATAATGATAAATCTCTACCCTGTTTTAAGCATTTTAACCCCTGATCATTGATACCCTGTCCAATTGATCTAGGGCCCCGTAACGTATGTCAAGGCTCTGCTTAAATTCGTTGGGGTTCTGTCTCGTGACAAAGGGATAAAGTGGATTTGGATTACTATATTTAATGCGAGTGCACTATATATTTTATTAAATAATCCAGGAGTTGTACCAAGATATATCAACACTCCAAAAATATTTCCGACACCTCTAATATAATTAGAATACCCCTATATGTCCTAAAATACAACCCGTATGTGAGAAATAGGCCCAAAATATATTTAAATTAATAAAATAAAAATAAAAAAAACAATATTTTAAGTCTGTCGCGGGGCGCGACAGACTACTCCTCATTCTAAGCGTGCCACGACCGAATGATAAGTGGCGAAGCCACAATCTGACACGTGTCCCTACACGCGTCAACACCCCCGGAATGAATCATCACTGACGCCGCCCTTTCTGGTCCCCGCGGGCCGCGTAAGACCTTGGTGTGGTCTTCGCGGGGCGCGACGAAGTTCCTGAACAGCCCTATAAATAGCATCGAGAGGCTCAGTTCACAAACCGTTCAAAATCAATAATTCTCTCTCAAATTTCTGTATAAATAAAGTGATTCTCGGGCATTATACCCCCCTAAATAGCGAAGCTCTACCTCGTTGTAAGTATTATAACCCCTGGATACGTATTAGATACGCTGCCCGATTGATCTAGGGTTCTGCAACGGCTGTCGTGGTTCTGCCCGACGTAGTCGTTGGAATGCCGTCTCGGGGAGGGTATTACTAATGTTAAAATGGGTTATTATACTAACACGTGTGCATTATTTATTTAATAGATTATAACCAGGAAGCCACAAAGGACAGACCTAAAATAGCAATGTGAGTAATCCTCTTTTTGTGTAAACCTTTTTGTGAGTAATCTCCTTTTTGTAAATTGTTTTTACAAAACCTCACACAATTAATTATATATTAAGCAGTCATTGAGTATTTGTATGGATACAATTATCATCGGTATGTTGGGGTTTTGAATACAAAGTTATGTTACTGCCTTGCAAGGGGTAGCATTTCCACAAGTCGGGTCTGACAGTACCGTGGGTGTTAATTGATATAACTTGGAAACAAATGTAATTGCGAGATCACCCTCAATACTGTACAATGGTTTTTATTAAAACTTGATTAAACTGGGATTCACTCACCGGTATTTCCTGCTGATAAAATGTTTTAAACACGTGTTTCAGGTAACTTAGTGTGAAGCCAATAAAAGCCAGCTGGAGAGCACTGAAGACTTAGAAAAGTGGCAATAAAAGTTACCTAATTAAAAAGGAGAATTGTTTTCAATAATTAGGATTATCCCTATAAATGTATCTAAATGAAAAAAATCAGGTTTTGTCCCACTTATAAATATATTATCAGAAAAACTTGGGTTTTATCCCATTTCTTTATTTAAATATTTCTGGTGTTTAACTCTGATAAAATTTTCCTAACTACGGTCCTGATGAAATTTCCGCTGCCAAATTGATAAACACCGATACCACTGAAACTGGTTCACGGCCGCCCGTTCCTGGGTTGTTAGGGGACGGGGGTTGTGACAGTATCCCGGCATGGTGTTCCTTTGAACATTATATCTGACAGAGATGCTCGATTCTTGTCTCACTTTTGGAGAACCATGCAATCTGCCATGGGAACCCAACTTAATTTGAGCACATCTTATCATCCGCAAATGGATGGTCAATCTGAAAGAACAATCCAGAAACTGGAGGATATGCTTAGAGCTTGTGTGATCGATTTTCGTGGTAGCTATGATTCGTATCTACCGGTGATCGAATTCTCCTACAACAATAGTTATCACTCCAGCATCAACACGTCTCCTTTCGAGGCTTTATACGGTCGAAAATTCGTTCACCGGTCTGCCGGAATGAGATAGGTGAAGCTCAGCTTACTGGACCTGAACTCCTTCTAGTGACTACAGATAAGGTTGAGAAAATTCGTGATAACCTACAGACAGCTAGAAGCCCTCAAAAGAGTTACGCGGATCGACGAAGCAAGCCCTTAGAATTTCAAGTCGGTGATCACGTCCTACTCAAGTTGTCCCCTCGGAAAGGTGTGATTAGATTTGGAAAGAAAGGAAAAATTGCACCACGATATGTTGGACCATTCAAGATCGTTGAAAGAATCGGAAAAGTGGCCTACAGACTTGAGCTACCTCCTGAACTTGGAAATGTTCATTCAACCTTTCATGTGTCCAATCTTAAAAAGTGTTTAGCTGATGAAAACCTCCACATACCACTTGATGAAATTCGTGTTGACGACACGATGCACTTTGTCGAGAAGCCTGTGGAAATATTGGACCATGAAGTCAAGAAGCTTAAATGCAAGCGCATACCAATTGTCAAAGTTCTCTGGGAATCTTAACGTGGCCCAGAATTTACTTGGGAACGTGAAGATCAAATGAAAGTGAAATTTCCACATATATATTCTCACAAGTTTCCTCTAAATAAATTTCGGGACGAAATTTCCTAAAGTAGGGGAGACTGTGACATTTGTGCTTGTGTAATCATTGTATAACTCTGAACAATTCAAATATCAATAAAACAATGTGTTTAGATCCCAATATTTGTTTATTTATGTTTGACGATTTGCACGTTTTGATTTTTGTTCGATTTCAAACTCTTAATCGCTTTCTGGAAAGTTATACGCAAACTCGTAGGATCGGTTTTTGACTCCCGAACGATTGCATATGACACGTGTGACGTGCGGAATCCGTACACGTGCGTGGACCGAACACAAGAACGTACTACAATATGTGATTCGATTAGAAGATATGAAAACGTACAAAGAACCGTGAATCACCTTTTGCCTTTCTCTCTCTAGCTCCTATGCTCCAAAAGTCACAAATGGCAAAAGTTCCCAATGCTAAACATAAGGGTTCTATTTATAGGCCATGGAATTAATGAGTGTTCTCATTAATTACCATAATGCCACCTTGCTTTTTCTATCTAATTATTACACAATAATGTCTTGTTTTCTTCTGATTTCTGCTACGGACTGATTGACGGAGGAGATAGACATTACTGCCCCAACAGACTCCCCCTTGGATATTGTCGCAGTCAATCTCGTAGCGTCTTGTATTTCTCTCTCTCTCTCTCTCTCTCTCTCTCTGAGTCTTCTTGAAGCTTTATCACATCTTCAGCTACATAGACTCCCTC
Organism: Helianthus tuberosus; assembly: GCA_030545235.1. NCBI lineage: Eukaryota > Viridiplantae > Streptophyta > Magnoliopsida > Asterales > Asteraceae > Helianthus > Helianthus tuberosus. Next base: position 215,992,405 of record CM060411.1, on the reverse strand, counting down.
TTGCTCGAACAGAATCCCCATGGATCTGTCCTCAGTTTCAGCTGCTCCCCCTTTCGGTAGACTTTTTATTCAGGCTCCCCCTTTCGACAAGCTTCCGTGCTTTTGGGATCGACATCTGGCTTTCTGGATACAAGCTCCTCCTTGGGTCGAGCTCGTCTTCAGACTCCCCCTTAGTCTCGGCTATCGGGATCGTAAACTGGTACAACATCTGTAAATCTCAAACATTTATAAGTGAAAACGTTTTGAGCATCCAGGAATGATCACTTGGCTCTTTAAAAACTTCTGAATCAAGAACCTGGCTCTAAAATATAATAATATGAATATATCCAGGATTAACTTGACTTCACTCCCCCTATCAAAATGCTTTATAGATTTGGCAGTATTAAGAATCCAAATCCCTCACAGTTAATCATCCAAGTCCAAATTAATGACCTTGGAGACTTCACAAACTGTTTTTTATTTTTGTATAAAAACTTCAAGTTTCAAATTAATGAACTTGTTTTATTTTCAGAAACACGTTCTGCATATTTAGATTTTGAAACTCAGCTTCTCAGACATCGGTTGTCAAAAATAAGTGGAAACAAAATCTTTTTGTATGTTTCTAAAACATTAAGCAGTAAACAAATATTTACAAACATATTTACAGACAATATTTTTGTTTGAGTTCGTGTCAGAGGATCATATCAGTTTATGACAAATCACTAGCACCGTTGAGCTATGAAACACTTTAAGTTCTAAACGATTCACTTAGATTGTCAGTATACTGATCCACTTAAATTTTCACACAAAGTTCAACTGATTCGAGATACGAGATTAGTATTTTAAGGACTTAACTTATTCGTGTGTCCCACCTCAGAATATACTCTCGTATCAAAATTCCCTAGATTCAGTCTTACAGGTGAGTGTACCAATTTGATATCTGTACTCTGGGTTAGTGCGAGACCTTGAGAGCTCAGGTATGAACTTCCGTTCAGTCAAAGAGATGAAGGCTCGACTTTAGGTGTGTTCCCTTTAGAGAATCTTTTCTTCAACTGCAATTGATTCATATCTTTCGATATTTCTCAATTTTTATGCAGAGGGTAAGCTTTTTAAAGCGCGTAAAGTATTATACGAGGTCTAGGCCATTGCTTCCGCAATATCAGAAAACCAGGTATAATACCCCAGATATCAAACAATATAAAGACCTAGTATCTCAGAATCAGGCAATCTCTCAAACAAGATTTCTGGGGTTACCCATATATCCGAGAGATGTTCTCCATGAGATAAGCAAGTTATTGATATTTAGGTTTATATCTCGCAAACAATCTACTAAGCGTGTAAAAACCTATTGGCATATCATCAGTGAGACCGTTTATCACATTTTAACATTCCATTTCTTTAGCGTACTGTGATTGTCTACTGATGTACTATCATTTCCTCTTTTTACACACAACTCATTTTTTAATTTTATCATGTTTTTGGCTTTTTCAAATTTTCAAATGTTTTTGGATTTTCTGACAACGCTTTACTCCCCCTAAAATTCAAAACATTTAAAGAAAATTTGATAACCGATGTAGATAGCTTTGTCTCGCCATCCATTTTCTGGATCTTACGCTCTGTTTTGCATAAAATATATCATGTAAAGCAGTAATTACCCCCATGAATTACAACACATTGATATTTTACAGTTTGAAAACCGTTTTTCAATCTTGTGAAATTAATCATGTTTGTTCCTCCGTGAGGGTTTCGGCATATTCAAGTAATATATTTTTGAAATTTTTGAATTTTCGACAAAATTTAAAAATAAAACATATTTTTGATTTTTCAATTTTAGACAAAATAAAAACATATTTTTGGTTTTTAGATTTTCAATTTTTTAGGGTTTTTGAAATATGGTTTATTTATGTACAAAACAAACTCCCTGATTCAGTTGTAGGGTTCAGCAGCCTCTTCCTCTCGTGCCAGGCTGCTCCGACACTCCTCTAGATGACATTCAGATTTCTTGAGCACCTGCACATTTAATGTATTCAATTACTTGAACAATTTAGCCCAGGTCTGTTTGACCTTAGGCATTTTGACACAATATGCTTCATTCAATCTTGGAAAATTATCGTCATTTGGGACAAACAATTTTTCATCTTTTACTTCATCCTTTTTTATTGAATCAGTTTTCTTTTCAGAAGTAGATTGTGTTTTAACCACCCAGCTTTGTCCTTTTGAAGCACTTCTTTTGTAAAAAGGTGAATCATTTTGAGTGTTTTGATTTTCAACGACTTTTGTTTTCCAAAACTGATTTGGTTTCGTTGCATCGACAGTTGTTTTCCAACTGTTGTTCTAAATCTGGATGTGTTAGAATTCCAGGTTTGTCTTGAATCAAACCTAGTCTGGTTTGATTTCCAAGTTTGATTCGAAGCAAACTTGTTTGTGTTGTACCTCCAAGTTTGTTTTGAATCAAATCTGGTTGACCTTTGTTTCACATCCTCATATTTCTGTTTTTCAACATCAACAGGCTTTAAGTTCGGACACTTGCATGCAAGATGTCCAGTTTGATTACATTTAAAACATGTTCTCTTTGAGACATCTTTGGCCTGTTGTTGTTTTTTCTGAGCATAGAACTCTTCATTAGACTGTTGTCTAAATTGGAGTTCTTTCTCTTCTTCAGAACTCGTTCCGTGAACAAAGTTAAACTTTTCCTGATAATTTGGTGTTTTATTTCTTTTCCAATTCTGTTTCTTTTATAACCCAACCCAGCCTTCATGTTTTTCTTTTTGTAACCAGGTTTGTTATAAAAAGTTTTCTTGCCTTTTCCAGCAAACTTTGAAATTTCGGACTTTTCAATCTCTACCAGTTTGAAAACTTTGTTTTTTTATCTGAAATCACATTTTGAATTGGGAATTCATTATCCGAAAATAGTTTGTCCGATCCAATCATGGTATAAACCAATCCTTTTGAATCATCATTCACAACTTTTTCAGATTTTGAGTGTTTAAGATAACTATCATGAAAACTTCCCTCATTTTCATCTTGTGATTCAAACTTATCTGTTTTGGTAGACTCCTCTGATAGAACACTTTCAACAACCTTACCAACCACCTCTGAATCACTGATGTCATCAGATTTGATGTAAGTCACATCGATGTTTTCGGGTAATTGGTCAACCATGTTTATTGCTTTTTCCACCTTCTCGCCCTCATAGAATGTATAATTATTCTCCAACGGTGGTGGAACCTGATGGTATTCAGACCCAATTCTTTTTTTGTTCTTTTTTTACTCTTTCCCATTGGGTGTGATGTTGAAAATACATTTCAGAATGTATGAAGACGCATGATAACTTTGAAGTTTATTGACCAACTTTTCTTTATCTGCCAGTTCTTGTTTAAGCTTAGCGATAACATCAATATATTGATTTAAAACCATTTGTTTACCTTCATATCTAGCTTCAAGAAATTTAGTTGTTTTCTGACATGCAGATAATCTATCATCTAAACTTTTGACTTTACTTTTCAAAGTTTCATAAGCTTCTTTTACGGTATGATATGACAATTTCATTCAATCATATTCTTTTTGCAACTCTTGAATTGTTTTAGCTTTTGGAACACATTCATTGCACACAGCTGAACACTTTTCTTTCAATATTTTATTTTCTTTTTCTAGATCATCACATTTTTGTTTTAGCTTCTCATTTTCTTGTTTCAAAAACATTTCATTTTCAATCATTTCGTGAAAATTATCATTGAAAATCTTTTCTATTTTAGTGAATTCAATGTCTCTGATTTTAAACTTTTCATCTTTTTCAATATAAGAACTGCATGTTTTCATGTATTTCTTGCACTGATATTTAGCTTTATTATCAATTGATTTAACAGACGAATCAGTTTGGATTGTTACCTCAGTGTTTGGCAATGTGGATTCTTTCGCTTGTTGATTCTGAACTTCATCAATCACCTGCTGTTTTTCTGCAACAGCTTCCTCAGATTTTTCATCTTCTTTCTTTACTTCCTTCACTAGCTTTTCACTCTCATCCACAATCTCCTCAACCGTCTTCTTCTTCTTCTCCAAACTGGCATATATCACCTTCCTAATGCCTTCTTCAACCTTTTCTCTGTATCTTGGAATCTCCTCAAGACCTTTGCACCAAACACCCACAGTAGGTATTGCAGCAACTAATGCTTTAAAATCAACCTTCTCAGGATCAACTGTTGGGTTTCCTTGAGGATCGACAAAGCATTCCTTTTCTTTGCTCCACCTGCCTGCTTGTGTTGCTTCCTTGTAGGCATCATACACGTCATCCAGTCTCATGCGAGCATGTCTTTCTTCTCGACTTTGTTTGATCTCAGCAACCATTCCCTTGGCTTTTCCATCTTCTTTGTCATGTTGACTCCAATCATACCCTTCATCATCATGAATTACAATTCTGACTCCTTCATTCTTATCTAAGTAATCCTCCCAATCAAAATTATCCCAAACAGATTTTTCGTTTTGTATACTGGATTCACTACGATCACGAATCGTCAATACAGCTTGTCTCTTTTCTTTAGAAGGTCCTTCATCAATCTGCTTTCTTGTTGGTTGCTCGTTATTCTGATGATAAATAGCCTTTTTGTAGTAATCCTCATAAAAAGGATTCACGCTATCATCAGCTTTGTTGTTCGAGCATTCTCTCTTGAAGTGCCACTTTTGTTTACACTTGAAGCAAGTGACTTTGTTCTTATCGAAACCTATCTACATGTCTGGGCCTTCCAAGCACTTTTTGCCAGTTATCTCCATGGATCTTTGAGCTCTTCGGATGACGCTTACCATGCACCAGCGAATGTCCATGAGTTCCATCTCTTCTGGATCGACTTGATCGTAATCCCCCTTCGTCATGTTTAGATTCCCGATCTTACCTGTAATTAAACCTTCGTAAGATACCAGAATAGAATCTAAGAAACTTATATGCTATTGAGCAAACTCATTGTTCAAATGTGGAGAATTTTTCCAGTCCTGGTTTGGATTAGATTTTGACGATGCAGATGCAGATGAAGAATGATATCCTGGATCATGGCTCGAAGATTTGTTGTTTGACGAATCACCAGTCTTATTTGCACTAAACGCAGTTCTGATCTTTGCAGATTCGTTGTTTTGTAGCATTCCTCTGCGATAGTACAGATCAACATTCTGTTGATAACTAGAGCTAGACATCTTGTTCTGTTTTTGTAACAACAAATCATGTCCCTCTATTTTCTCAATCAAGCTTTCTAACGTCATCTCATCGAATTTATCATCATTTTTCAAAACAATCACATAGGTTTTCCAATCTTCCTCATGTGGCAATGCTTCGACAAGTTTATCCACCAACTCTTCTCTATCTTTTTGAATTCCAAACCTTTTGTTGATGCATTTTTTAGTGTCTGTAACTAGTCTTGTTTAACGATGTATTTTTTACGGTCTTTTATTAATTATCGAGTATGTATTTGATGTCGACCAAGTAGGATATCCTCCTATCCACTTGGGTCTGACTTGTTTGTCTCTTTTGGTATGTAATGTATTAAGAACAATGCATGTTGCATTTAAGGGTAGTATGGTCATTACTCTGGTTATGTGTTCTATCTGTTTACTGTCTGTATACAGGAAACAGAACAGCTGATGCAGCCCTTGACGAAACAGGTCTATTTCGTCGAACACATCATGACGAAATAGAACAATGTCCATTATATTCTGTTTCGTTGACAGTCATGATGAATCACACTTGATTCGTCGTGTAATGGGCTGCTTCAAGCCCAATGTTTGGCCCATATTCTGTTTCACCGATGCACTTTGTGTTTCGTCGAAGTCTTGGGCCCAGGGACTATATAAACCAAGTCTGTTTTCATTTGAAAGTAGATGAGATAATTACCAGTAACGAAACTCTGTCGAAATTCTGTCTGAACTGTGTTTGTATCAGTTTGTAATCGGTTCTCATCCCGTTTAATCAATCGAGTGTGTTTCATTGATTAATCCTTTGTTGTTATTACTTTATATGTTTGATTTGGCATAGTTACGTGGATTCCGCACACGTAACCGTGTTTGCTATAAACAAGTGATTCGGTTCGTTATCGATCCTCAGATTTCGGGACCTACAAGTGGTATCAGAGCATTGGCTCTTATCCTTGTTTAAAATCAAACATTGTTCGGTTTTTATCAAGTTTTTGTGATTGTTTTTCTGAAAAGTTGTTCTTGAAAAATCATAATTTCTGGGAAAATATTCATATAATCTATTTGTGTGTTGTTATTTGCTAAAGAGTTTTATCAAAAACCTATTTAGATTGTTTGTTTATGCTTTAAACTGGGTTTTTATTGAAAGTCTTGTGCATTTTCGTGTTTCGGAAAATTATCGGTGATCGGAAAACTCATCGGAAAACTCATTGTTCTTGAGTGTGTTCTTCATATCTTCATAATTGTTCTTATAAAATCTGTGAACTTGATCTTTAAAGTGTTGAAAACAAAGTGTTGTCACATATAATACTATAAATGGACTTTGGTGTAAATTGTGATCATTAGGTTCTGAAAAAGTATGTTACGTTGAAAAATTGTGTTACAAACATACCTTGTGTCAGAGAAAAATATCTTGCTGTCTGAGACTTATCTTTGAATAATCAAACAGGCGACGAAACAAAAGCATTTCGTCAAAAATATCTTCGACGAAACAACTTCTGTTTCGCCACAACATCTTCGACGAAACAACTTCTGTTTCGCCACAAAATCACAAGTCTGTTTCGTCATCATCTATTTCGACAAAACAAGTCTGTTTCGTGGAAGATTGTTTCGTCATTTTGCTGTCATTTTTATACAGAGGACTTGTAAAAGTGTGCTAACTGTGTGTTTTCAAGAATTTGATCAGGTACTACACTTCATACATCAAATATGAGTTGTACTAGTCCATGGGATTGGAGTATGGACTCGAGACCACATGAAGATCCGACCTCCGCAGCAGCGTGGGTGAAGAATGTTTTTGGTCAACCTACTATAAGTGCCGGATAATGGGCTTTGGTATCCAATCAAAATCAAAACATTCAAAATCTTTTGCTTAGCGAGAGCGAAACGGGCAGCAACAATCGCCCACCAAAGTTGAATCATATGAACGAGTTTTCATCATGGAAAGGTCGTTTTCATACATATGTTCAAGGTCAAAGCATTGATCTTGGGAGGTGTTTCATTACTCCACGCAATAATGCTCTCGAAGTAGCAGCCTCAACGGCCGAAGGTTTTTCTAACATGCAGGAAAATGACAAGAAAGCTTATAAATTTGAGAAAAAGTCGTTTGCTATTCTTACCCAAGCGCTTCACAAAGATATCTATCATCAATTTTCTTATTGTTTGGACACTAAAACATTATGGGATTCTTTGGTAACAAGAGGAGAAGGAAATGCAGCTTCTAGAAAGACACGCCATGATCTATTGAAGAAAGAGTTTGAATCGTTTCAGTTCTTGGAAAATGAAACTCTAAATGATATGACTACACGTTTTTATCATTTGATTAGTGAAATGTTTGCTTATACTGTTACTGCAAGTCAAAAGGAAGTTGTTGCACGGTTTGTTGATTCTCTACCACCAAAGTGGAGCCCATACATTGAGCTTTTAAAGCATACCGGTGTTCTAGATGCTGACACTGTAAGTATCTATGAATTCGTACAGAAGCTGGAACACAAGAATGATGAAGAAATTCGGAAAGCAAAACGAATTGCTGCTCCTCAAAATATCGAAATGTATTATGGAGGAGGTTTTAACCCGTCAGTTAGTTCCAGTTCAGCTCAGCAACCAAAGTTACAAACGGCGTTTGTATCAAATACAAACTCTTCTCCGTTTCCTCAATCAGCTCCGCCTCCTGTCTTCGATCCGAGTGCCTATCTTCCGCCAGCGCATTTGATTGCTCAAGCTCAGGCTTATTCTGGAGGAGGTTTTATTCCTTATACACCTCCAGTTGCCACTACTCAACCTCAGTTCAATCCGAGTGCTTTTATTCCAGCCCAACCACAACCACAACCACAAATCCAACCACAACAACAGCAAGCTCATTATACCAACAATCCTCCACCCACAGACCCTAACACAGTCAAAGTTGATACATCAAACCTCTCAAATGTTAGCATTGAAGTAGCAAAGGAACATATGGAACTTATTAATACAATGGTCAGTGCTTACTGCGGTTTGGTCGCAGGTCAAATTGGAAACATCAGTTTGACCAACGAAGACTATCTACAAATCAACCGTGATGAAATGGAGTTGATGGATATAAAGTGGGCGTTCGCAAGTGCTGTTAGAAGGGCGAAGGACTTTATGGTTCGAACAGGGAGAAGTTCTTTGGACAGCAAACAGGATACAAAGTACGGATTTGATAAAGAAGCAGTTACATGCTTCAATTGTGGCGAAAAAGGTCACTTCAAACGTGAGTGCACCCGACCAAGCAAACAAGGCAATCAGAACCCATTCCATAATCAGACGAGTACTTCAAATGCCAATCAAGACAATCGTGGAAAAGGGATAGTGGCTGTAAACAACCCCACCAACCAGAATCAGTCTGGATCATCAAACGATAATCGTGCATTAACCGTACAAGCTAATGAAGGGTTTAATTGGTCTTTACAACTTGGGGAAGGTGATCAAGATAAAGGAGGTACAGCGTGTTATGCAAAGATCATCAATCACATCAAGCACGTTCATAAGGAAGAATTTTCTGAAAGTGACGACAGTTCGGGTTATACCGGGAGTTCTGATGAAGAAAGTTCTACTTCGGGCGATTATCATTCTGAATCTGATGTGAGCAAAGAAGCAAGTTCTAATCTTGATGACTTATTGAATGAAGCAGAAGAGTTGAAATGTCAGAAATCAGTTCTGATCAAGAAGGCTGAGGTAGCATCTAAAGAAATGGAGAAGTTCTTTTCTGAAGACGGATCTTTTTCTTATCAGACTGCCTTTTTGGCAAATGTCTCAGCTTCTACAAGTCAGGTAAAATCTGAATTTCTTATCAACTGTAGAGATTGTGAGTATATGAAAAATGAATTTGACAGAATAAAACTTGAATGTCATACGATTCATATTCACAATCAAAGTTTAGTTGTTGAAACGGCTAAGTGCAAAGAAGCGAATATGGCTCTAGTTAGACATGAAAAAGAATTTAAATCTATGATTGAAACTCTAAAGAAAAATGTTTCCGAAGTGACAAAAACTGTTTATCATAAACAAGTTAGTATAAACGATTACATTAACATTGTTGAGGAAACTAAAAGGGAATTAGCCATTGTAAAATGCGAGCATGATGCAATCAAGCAAAAGTTGGAGAGTTATTCTAACTCCCGATTTGTGCTCGATCACATTATTGATGTTCAACAACTAAAGGGAAAGAAGAAAGGTGTTGGGTATGAGAAGTGTCCGCCCCCTTTGAGACATAATTATGCTTATATGCCTGATGAAGAAGAAATGCCACGGTTTGAACCCAGTGTGCCTCTTGATTATGAGGAAGTTACTACTGGCCTAGGGTTCAAATCGGACAATTCTCCAAGTACAACTTCTGAGCAAAAAGATTCAACATCTACGAAACAAAGTTCTCCAACCATTGAGGACTATGAGTCGTCAGATGATGAACCAGAATCAGATGTGAGTAATCAGGATAAATCACTTGACAAACTTAAAGGAGTAGAAGTTCCAATTGAGAATCATATTCTGTGTGATCCTCCTACCCCTGCTGTTCAACCTGTTGTTCAACAAGTGATAGATCCTGTGTTTACCGTTAAAAGTAATATTGTGTTGTACACTTTGGTTGGTAATTCTAAAATCTATTCAGATAATGATTTTCCAATTAAAAATGTCAATCCATCATCGATTGATAATGTTTTTGAAAATAACACAAGTAAGTTTTTGGGAAAGTCGATTCCGGGAGTTATTGTGACTCAATGTGATCCAATTCCTAATGCTGAAATCAAAAAGAAATTTGGAAATCAGAAATCACCTTCAAAGCAACAACCTGTTGCTTCTAAGGGTAAACAAACAGATCAACGAGCTAAAAGACCAAATGTTTCTAAATCAAAATTTGAAACAAAAGGGGCTCGTTCTCAGAGGAAAAACAGAAGTGTCAAATTTGTGGAATCGAGGGGTACGGATAAAATTGAGACTTTTGAAAACAAGTCAAACACTGATTTTGTACAAGTCAAAATTTTAAAGCGTGATAGTCAAAACAATTACACTCAACATTCAAAAGGGTGTGATGAAAAAGCAAGTACCTCGGGTTGTGCAAGTTCGACACCTGATCGTCGATCCAGTTCTCCGAAGTTTGTTGAGAGGAGAACGTGTTTTAAATGTGGAGAGTTTGGGCATATCATCAAAGATTGTGCAAACACTCCGAAAGAGAAATTTGTTGAGAGAGCATCACCTGAAACGATTCACCCTATATGTCGTCCCGTTTCGCCTAAACATGATAAAAGAACTGTTAAAGAACAGGAATCGAAACAACGACATCAAAATGTGAAGAAAATAGAAAAGGCTTTAAAATCTAAGGTCAAATCTGTTCCAAGGGAACCAAGTTCACCTGTAAAACCAGAAGTTTCAAAATCTGTTTACAAAATTCAATCTGGTAAACAAAAACAAACTTGGAAACCTAGGAAGGGTGAAAGTTCAGGGGGAGCTGTTCATTTGGAAAATCATCAACAAATCGAGATCACTATTTGTGATGCTCAAGGACGACCCAAGACCACTATGGCTTGGGTCCCCATCCTTAACTAATCATTGGATGAAATGTGCAGGGTGTTCCAGGAGGAACTATCAGTAGTCATTGGATTGTTGATAGTGGGGCATCCAGGCACATGACGGGCGACTTACGGCTTCTATATGATGTGAGAAACATTAAAGGAGGCTATGTCGCTTTCGCTGGAGACAAAGGCGGATACATCAATGGAGAGGGAATGATCTCCAATGGTGTTGTATGTTTCGATAAGATCAATTATGTTCGTCAAATTGATCATAATCTTCTCAGTGTGTCGCAAATCTGCGATAAAAAGTTCACCGTGCATTTCGATGATGCCGGTTGTTATGTGCTTAAACCTGGTTTCAAAATTCCAGATGAATGGATTCTCTTATCGGTCCAAGAGTTAATGATCTTTATGTTCTTGATATGAGCCAAGCGATTATGACTTCTGCACAAGTCACATGTTTTGTCTCGAAAGCCACGGAGAAGGAGTCTATATCTTGGCACAGAAGAATGGGACACATTCACTTAAGAAAAATGAACCATTTGGTGAAAAACAATCTTGTGAATGGCGTGCCCGTGAGAAGTTTTCATCTACAAGATATCTGTGTTTCATGCCAGAAAGGGAAACAAACAAAGAAGTCTCACCCTTTGAAGAAAATCAACACTGTTAGCATGCCTCTCGAACGTCTTCATATGGACCTTTTTGGACCTATGAGACACAAGACAACGTTCGGAGATGTTTATTGTTTAGTAGTTACTGATGACTACTCTAGATTTTCTTGGGTAGCTTTTATGGCACACAAGAGTGATACTCCTGGCATCCTCAAGGATCTTCTTACAATGTTGGAAAATCTCTACTCGTTGAAAGTTAAGAGGATCAGAAGCGACAATGGAACTGAATTCAAAAACCGTGTTATGGATGAGTTCTGTACTTCTAAAGGCATTCTTCATGAATACAGTTCTCCTTACACTCCACAACAAAATGGTGTCGCGGAGAGGAAGAATCGGACAATAATTGAAACTGCAAGAACAATGTTGGTAGAGTCGGCATTTCCTGTTCAGTTCTGGGCGGAGGCTGTGTCGACTGCTTGCTACACATTAAACCGAGTTCTTACGGTTAAGAGACATGGCAAGACCTGTTTCGAACTTCTACAGAAAAGGAAACCAGATCTTTCAATTCTAGAACCTTTTGGAGGTCCATGCACTATGATTGATCCGGATGGAAAGTTTGGCGCGAAAGCTATCGAGGGTTTCTTCCTTGGATATGCTATACCAAATTTTCGTGTTTGGAATCTGACTACCAAAAAGATTGAGCTATGGAGTGAAGTAAGGGTTCAGAGATATACAAGTCCTGTTAAAGCTCCAGGTGATCCTTGGATGTTCGATTACGATGGGCTATTCAACTCCTTTGATCTGCCAACCTTTGATGAAGATTCCGCAGCTGCTAGAATGATATTTGATAGTGACAATGCTGCTGACTCGTCATTGGTTAGACCTGTTGTTGTTAACTCACAATGTTCTAATTCGACTAACAACACAGTTCAAAATGAGGAAGTTGAAAATGCTACTGAATACAATGAGTCATCAGAAGAAGATGAAGAAAATCTGGATGCGACTGAAGGCACTTCATCTCCAGTTGCTCCTATTCAGGGTACTTCTGTTGATACTCCTCATGTGCAAGTCGATGATACTGGTGAAGGAAATGCATCCACTTCTACGCATATTCCAGGCGTGGAGTTGGTTGTTGATCTTAATATTAACAATTTGGGTGTTAATGCTCGTGTTCCTGAAAATTCTGAAATGAGGATACACGATACCCATCCACAGCAGAATATCATAGGAGATGTCCAGCAAGGTGTGCAGACGCGTAATCAGCTGAGAAACAACCAGAGTGCTGGTTTGTATTCAGCTATTAGAGAATCTGGTCTTCAAAATGATTGGTCCTTCGCGTGTTACGTTTCACAAGAAGAACCGAAATCTTGGAAGGAAGCTTTAAAAGATAATTCTTGGGTTGAAGCCATGCAGGACGAACTGCAGCAATTTCAAAAGCTTGGCGTTTGGAAGCTTGTTGAAAAAACGGAGAATTACAAGAAAATTGGCACACGATGGGTTTATAAATGCAAGAAAGACGACCGTGGAGTTGTTATTCGCAACAAAGCAAGATTGGTTGTTCAGGGTTTTCGCCAGATTGAAGGCATTGACTACAATGAAGTTTATGCACCTGTTGCACGTCTGGAAGCTATTCGGATCTTCTTAGCTTATGCTTCTTTCAAAGGATTCAAAGTTTACCAGATGGACGTCAAAAGTGCTTTTCTTCATGGTATTGTTCAAGAAGTGGTGCACGTCGAACAACCTCCAGGTTTTGAAGATCCTATTCATCCCGATCGGGTTTGGTTGCTCAACAAAGCTCTTTATGGTCTACATCAAGCACCTAGGGCTTGGTACGCAACCTTATCAAACTATCTTCTGGAGAATGGATTTCGACGAGGTCTTATTGATTGCACACTCTTTATCAAAGAACAAGATGAAGATCTTCTGCTGGTGCAGGTATATGTTGATGATATAATATTTGGGTCTACTAATGACTCTTTGTGCAGGCAATTCGAAAGTGTTATGCAGGAAAAGTTCGAAATGAGCGCTATGGGGGAGATGAATTTCTTTTTGGGCCTTCAAGTTCAACAAACAGAGTCTGGGATATTCATCCATCAGACTAAATATGTTGGTGACATTTTGAGCCGATTCCAAATGTCAGATGCAACGCCCATTGGTACCCCACTTCCGCAGAATCACGGGATTACTCCGGATTTGAAGGGTGAAAGCATCAACTCCTCATACTATCGTGCCATAATCGGATCTCTCATGTATCTCACCGCTTCGAGGCCTGATATCATGTATCCAACGTGCCTGCTAGCAAGATATCAAGCAAACCCGAAGGCCTCTCATCTGTCAGCTGTCAAAAGGATTTTACGCTATTTGAAGGGATGCCCAGACCTCGGTCTTTGGTACCCTAGGGATGATAGTTTTGAATTAATTGCATACAGTGATTCTGATTTCGGTGGTTGCAAAATCGATGGCAAATCGACAACAGCAGGATGTCAGTTCCTAGGAAATCGCCTGGTCACGTGGCAGTGCAAGAAGCAAACGTGTGTTGCTACATCAACATGTGAAGCAGAATACATTGCTGCCTCGAGTTGTTGCTCCCAAGTTCTTTGGATACAACAACAAATGCGTGACTACGGTTTAGAATTCCTATCTACCCATATTTTTGTTGATAATAATGCTGCCTTACAGATCACTAGAAATCCTGTGCAACATTCTAAGACTAAACACATCGACATTAAATATCACTTTATACGTGATTGTTTTGACAAGAGATTAATCGATGTCGTTCATGTCTCCACTGATCACCAACGTGCCGACCTGTTTACAAAAGCTTTTGATAAATCACGTTTTGATTATCTACTTTTGGTCAATGGCATTAAGGTGATACCCGAGTAAACTTCTTTGGCTGATCATTTTTGTAAATATTTTCTTTAAAAACTCTAAAAATTCAAAAAAGATTTTCGTTTTTCGTAGACTTTTAGCATTTTAGGGGGAGAAATTTCAAGAAAATACAAAAACATTGCAAAACTTCAAAATCCAAAAAGATGTCTTTACTTTTTCTGTCTTTACGTTTGAAAAATTCAAAAATTCAAAAACAATAGAAAAACCAAAAATGAGTTTCTTGGATAAAGGAAAATGATGATGTTCACTGGTGTGGTCGGTCAACGTGCTCAAAATGAAAAACAAAAAGAAAATGATAAGTATCTCTACTAACGATGTATCGGTAGGCTCACAATCAGACTAAAATGTGCAGGATGATACAAACCTAACAGACTTCAAGTCAGGTGGGAACCATTCATTGGCATATGGTCTTAGTACCGAAATCTCGTTTGAGAGATTGCCGAGATCTGAAATATTCGGTCTTTATGCTGCTTATCATCTGGGTATCATGGTTGTATCTCAAACCGTAAAAATAACGGAGACGAAGTCTAGATCTCCCATGATACTATACATACGTGTACATATTGCATTCGACCTCAATAAGTGATCAACAATCACATGTCCAAACAAAATAAGTGATTTTATATCACAGATTCTTTGCGGGAGTCAAGTTCGTCTCTCTGCTGTACGAAAGTACTGACCTGTTCACGGACTTGCTCCTGTGCCCTCATGCATCTGAAAATCAAGTTCCTCATCAATAAGTGATTCTATCACATAGGGCTTGTTTTCAATCAAAATAAGTGAGTTTCTCACATTTTTATACGGTCAAACAGATGATAATCGGTATACTCACCGGTAAGATGAATTCTCGTGCATACCTTGATACGGGAATGTGTCATGAGTGGATTCACATCGACAAGTAAGTATAATCCTTACCGTTAATCGTATCTCTTAAATTATGATTACGTCTGATCAGTTTGAGCTTATGTGGAAAACAATACCTATAATCGAGGTAGTATACTTATCCAGAGCTTTAAACAGAAATCAAAATCATGTTGACTAAGACCGTAAGCTGGTATGATTCCTTGTCCTTGAAATTCGCAAAAAGATCGCACTTGTACAGTTGCTTAGTGTTTTTCACAGATTTCTGCATTTTCGTTTAGTTTACCGTGCTTTAAATTTGTTTTTAGTATATTTGTGTAAAGTTCGTTTTTGATTAAGCCGAAGTTGTTGCTTGGTGTTTTCTACCGGAAGCCTGAAACCTTCTTCATAAAACGTTCTTGCATTTGAAAACTCAAACAGAATGGAAATGTGTTCATTTTAATCATAATCTGTTCAGACTGCAAAATCTTACATGCCTCTGTGTTTTTGAAAAACATGTTGGCGAAACAAAAGAATGGTCGACGAATCAGACCATCATCGGCGAATCAGATCTGTTTCGTCAAAACATCGACGGAACACAATCAGCCCAAATCAGTTTCGTCGTGGGCTTATTTGTTTGGCCCAAGTCCAAGCCCAATTCTCTGTTTCGCCGGGCCCAAAATTTCTGTTTCGTCATTTTGTCTGATTCATCGAGATAAGGCGGTGATATAAGGGTCCCAGTTGTTCACTTTTTCAAAACATCAAACTATTCATCTTCTCCAAACACTCAAACCCCCATACCTACGGTCACCCTCTCAATCACTCAAATCATCCGATTTTCATCAAAATCTTACAAAAATCAAAGGTAGTAAAATGTTCCGGTTCACATTCCAAACATTTTGAACCGTCGGTTTTTCATCCGAAACCCTCAGAGACCCCTTTGAGACCTTGTTTTTCTTTGATAATATATGTGTTGTTGTTGAAATTATTGTGTTTTCCTTCTGTATCTGTTAGATTTAAGTTCTAGTATGTTTGATTTGCTTTGATTTGGGTTTTAGTTTAAGTAACTTAAAACAGGGGTTATTGTTTATGGTGGGTTTAACGTCCTAAACGGATTTTTGACCGGAAATCTCATCCCCATTAGATTTTGGATATGGTTTCGACTTGGTTTGGGTTAAACAAGTCACAATGTGTAAAAAGTGTTGATCAGTTCATGGTTTAAACATCATACGGCGAAACGCCCAATTTCCAAAACCCTAACTCCGGCGAATCAGAGACGACGAATCAGAAACGGCGAAACAGACGACGAATCAAACCAACGACGAATCAGATCTGTTTCGTCGCACATCTTCTGTTTCGTCGAAGCAATTCTGTTTCGTCGTCTATGCCTTAGCAGTTTTCTGTTGTTGCTGTTTGTTCACAGTAGACATGGTTTGATAGGTTATCTGTTATGTGGATACATGAAATTGTATTCATACATGTCTAAATGCATGTTATATCAAATGTGACTTATTATGGACATTTTCATTTACAGATGGCACCTAAAGCACCGAAAGAAAAAGGAAAACGCAAGAAGGCGACAAAGAAAGAAAACAAAACTGAAGAGGAAATAATGTCCGAGAAACACCATAATCAGATTGCCTACTTGGATCCTGAAGAAAAGCTTATTGAATTGAAAGATATTACCAAATGGATCAGGGAGTCACGTATCAATCATGCTGTTACATACTCGACGCCCGTCTACAAATCACTGATTAAAGCTTTCTGGGATTCTGCAAGCGTCGTCCAAATCGATGGAAAGGATATTATAAGAGGTCGTGTGAATGATCTGTATGTCGTTATCACTCCGGAGATATTGAATGAAGTTCTTCAATTACAAGATAGTCCGGACGCTCCAGATTCTGTTCCGATTATGTGTACGCGAGGCTGTTTACTACGCATGAAGTGTAAAGGAGACATTTTCGTCAAACAAATCAACAAAGGTGATCTTCCATTACGCTACAAGTTTTTATTGCATATTCTTATTCAGTGTCTCAGCAATAGACGGTCTGGATATGATATGGCTGGAGATGATCTCGTTGGTTTCATGGTTGCTTTGGTGTTAAACAAACCGTTTAGCATCTCAAAGTATATTTTCAGCAACATGAAAGAAAATATGACAAGGACAGGAAGTAGAACAACCGGAAACAAGTTTTGGATGTATCCGCGTTTTCTTCAAATGATTATGAATGTTCAACATCCTGACCTTCCTAAAGCTGACAATGATCTTCTGAAGATAGAGGCGATGAATTTCAACTCTTTAAGGTTAATCAAGAATCTTGCCGCCAAAAGATACAAAGAAAGCGTTCCTCCAAGGAAGCTTTTTGGCGCACTTGAGAATCCTGATTATGTTGCTCCAGCAAATGATAAATGGCGTCATGATGACAGCCAATCTGACAATGAAGAGCCTGAGTTGGAAAGAAAAAGGATAGAGAAATTTGGTCCTGACCCGGTTGATTCAGATGAGTCTGGGAGTGATAGTGATGATAGTAGTGGTGAAAGTGATAATGGTGGTGATACTGGTGCTGTTGGTACATCGAGCAAGGGTGCAGCTGGTGGTACATCAGCTAGTAGTTCTTCAGCAAGTGACGATGATGAATCTGATTCTAGTTCTAGTGATCATATAGTCGAGCCTGGATACGAAATGTATATCGATATACGTGGAGTGAGAAGATATAGAAAGATTAGAACTGAAGATGATCCAGCATACGTTCCAGAGGATCCTGAAGGTGAAAGAAGAACAAAAAGGAGAGCTGAGAAAGCTGTTGAAATTCAAAAGAAGAAATCTAGGAGATATTTGAGTACTTATACTCGGAAATCTATGCCTCAAGAGTCTTCATCTGTACCTCAGGAGCCTGTACAATCTGTACCTCAGGAGCCGGTGCAAGAAACTCCTACTGTAGTTACATCAACTGCAGAAACTCCTGTAGTTACTTCAGCTGCTGAAATTCCAGCTGTTACTCCTCAGACTGATACTCTAAGATCTATGGCTTCTGCAATCAGAGCAACCACTTCGCCAATTAGTTCTGAACGTCATAGGATATTTTCTGAATATTCTCAAGATCAAAAGAACAGATACTTATTCTCTCAACTGGAAGCCGCTGCTGATCGGATTCAAAGGCAAACTCATTTCATTAATCTCACGAAGAATGATCAGATGAAGCAATTGGTGGATATTAACAACTTGAAATCCACTGTTGGTCAACAGCAAACGATGATAGAGAGACAACAAGCTGAGATTGAGTTGCTTAAAGCCGAAAATGCTCGTTTGAAGGCTGTTGATGAAGAGAAAGAGAGAAGGATTGCTGTTCTGTGGGATTATCATTGTAAACAACAAGAAGTACTGAAGAAAAAGGATGATGATACTGAGGACCAAGGGAATCCTGACACTTCAGGTACATCACTGAAGCAGCCAGCAGTTACATCTTCAGAAATAGTTGAAGTTCAACCGCCAGTGGTTGAATCATCTCAGGGAACTTCTACTGGAAAAGTTCAACAGATCGCAGGTATTTCTTCTGTCGTAAGCAGTGCTGATATTGCTTTACAGGCTATTCATCCATTTACGGGAGAGTTGCTTGAAGAAGGAGAGTTAATAGAAGATCTTTCTCAGGAGCAATTGATTTTTCTACAGTCTATGAGAGAAATTGATGATGCTGAGATAGATAAAATGTCGACTGAGACTGATACAACTAATGTTGAAGATATTGATGAGATTGTGTTTGAAGGCGAAGCAACAAAATCAACGTATGTTCGAAATGATGGTACTGAATTCGCTTCGTTTGATGAAGATTGGATGAAGGAGAATATTGATGACATAGACGAGCACTTAAGGAATCGTAATGCATCTGAAAAAGCCACAGATGCATTCTCTGAATGGCGAAAACAATTTCTATCTAAAGTCTCCAAGCCTATGCCTGAAAAAGCTCAAGTTGACTACTTGCAATTTGAAAAGGCAAAGCCAAGTGGAAGAATTCTATGCTGGATGTTTGTTAGAGATATTCACTGTGTTGCAATCAAACGTGAATACGGAATCCTGTATTTCAACTCACTGCTGAGCATTCTTTCTTTGCCATTTTATGATGTTGCTGCGTTGACGAGGCTTAAGCTTATCAATCGTTCAAACTACGATGGCGCTACTTTATTTGAGCGACTGATTAAAGTAAACAAGAAGTCGGGCTGGGAGGATGAATCATACAAGCCACAATTTCCCATCTATCAACCGATCAAGTTTACTCTTGATCCTGACACCAACACTTGCAGATACAAGCTTGTGTACCAGCCTCCGAGGGTCGTAGATAAAATCCCATTGATGCCTATGCAGCAGGATTTTCTTGAAGACATGGCATTATGGTGCTACGACTCAGATACTCATGAAGCTGTAATTGTGTTTAGAGATAATCGTGCAAATTACCGGATGTTGGATCCGATGTGGATCGTCAACATGTCCGAGGCTGATATCAGCAGATTATATCGTCATGATATTTTCTATGAAGATCAGGATGTGACTCAAGCTTTAAAGTTTCAGCGCGTAGCGTGTTTTTGCTACTACCGGGGCATACATTCGGGCAGTTCGTGGTCCGAACAACACTGAGATAGAAGATTAGAAGACCGAAGACGAGTAACAGACAAGGGGGAGTTTGTTGATGCATTTTTTAGTGTCTGTAACTAGTCTTGTTTAACGATGTATTTTGTACGGTCTTTTATTAATTATCGAGTATGTATTTGATGTCGACCAAGTAGGATATCCTCCTATCCACTTGGGTCTGACTTGTTTGTCTCTTTTGGTATGTAATGTATTAAGAACAATGCATGTTGCATTTAAGGGTAGTATGGTCATTACTCTGGTTATGTGTTCTATCTGTTTACTGTCTGTATACAGGAAACAGAACAGCTGATGCAGCCCTTGACGAAACAGGTCTATTTCGTCGAACACATCATGACGAAACAGAACAATGTCCATTATATTCTGTTTCGTTGACAGTCATGACGAATCACACTTGATTCGTCGTGTAATGGGCTGCTTCAAGCCCAATGTTTGGCCCATATTCTGTTTCGCCGATGCACTTTGTGTTTCGTCGAAGTCTTGGGCCCAGGGACTATATAAACCAAGTCTGTTTTCATTTGAAAGTAGATGAGATAATTACCAGTAACGAAACTCTGTCGAAATTCTGTCTGAACTGTGTTTGTATCAGTTTGTAATCGGTTCTCATCCCGTTTAATCAATCGAGTGTGTTTCATTGATTAATCCTTTGTTGTTATTACTTTATATGTTTGATTTGGCATAGTTACGTGGATTCCGCACACGTAACCGTGTTTGCTATAAACAAGTGATTCGGTTCGTTATCGATCCTCAGATTTCGGGACCTACACCTTTGCATTTCAATCTTCAGGTGGCAAAAGCGTTCTATCATTTTACGAACTGTTTCATTCTTCATGCAACCAAACAAGTCAAACTCCTTCTTCAACAGCGATATCTTGTTTTTCTTGATATCCTTCCCACCTTCAGCTTTCAACTTTAACGCTTCCCAAATTGACTTAGACGTTTCACCATGCTGAAGTAGTGAGAAAATATCCTCTCTGACAGATTGTTGAAGTAGAGCTATCATTCTTAATTCACTTGAATGTTCCTTTTTATCATCAGCTGTGAATTGTTTAAGTGTGAATAATTCATGTTTTTCATTTCTTGGTTTTTCATATCCTATTGTTAACATGATCCAACTTCATACGCATAGGCTTGCACCCAGTTTTCAACTCTTTCACACCACCAGTGATAATCTTTGATGTTCATAAGCTTTGGTGGTCTCAGATGATTTTCGTATACGTTATCATGATTTAAACTCTCAGATATCACAGTTGTAGCATTCTTTGGTGTCACTAGAGTTTCTTCAGATGTAAACGCGTTATAAAATATGTTATAACTCTTCGCCAATTCCTGACATCTTCGAAACACTCCTTGAATTTATTATTTCTTTAATTTTTCGCCTCGTTTATCACTTGCAAAAATACAAACAAACAATCAGTTTAAAATGAACAGTCAGTTAAACGGACGAGTAACCGATCGGACGGTGTCAAACAGATTCGATCGGATGACTTTGACCAAAGGCTTTAAATGGATCGGATGAGTTGGATCGGATGGCAATTCGTACGAATCACCCCTTTAATGGGCCTGAACAATGGAACGGATACTCCTCCGATCGAACGTGGTCAACAAAAGTCAAATATCAAATTGATCGGATGTCTTTGGATCAGATGTAGATCCGATCGGAAGTGGTCAACCAAAGTCAACTGTCACCTTATAAAATCTCCTTCGATCGGATGTCTCTTTTTTTTTAGAAAAATGCCTTGGATCGAATGGCAACTCGATGGGATCACTTCTTTAAACAAATCGCTTTTGGATCGAGTGGTAACTCGATCGGATGACGCCTTTTTAAACAAATTCCTTTTTGGATCGAGTGGCAACTCGATCGGATGACACCTTTTTAAAAGAAATTAAAATGTTCAAGACAATCAACAATGAATTATGATCATATAGGCTGATTGGACAAGATATCACATGCACACAAAATACTCACATGGGCCGATAACTTATTGAACAAGTTAATTGGATTATTGCATGTGGATCGGATGTAGATCCAATCGAAAGAGGTCAACGATGGTCAAAAGTCAATGGCTGCGGTGGATCGGATGTATATCCGATCGAAGGGCCATTCATTGATTGGACCTCCAAATCAGTGAATTAATGGGCCGAGAACCTGCTGTATATTCACGTGATAAAATCTGATAACACTAATTCTCTATTGGACCTCAATACTTTGAAACATTCATCATCATTTTTTATTTGACCAAGAATATATTGGACTGCACATGCAATGTCGACAACAAATCTCAATACACATGCATACTTTCAAATTATTGGACCGATATATATGTGAAGAACATGCAACAATTAATGGGCTGAGATTGTTAATGGATCTGATTACTGACAAACTTTATTGAGTCACTCAAGTTTGACTCTTGAATATTTCAAGTGTGGCCGACAACATTAATATCAATCTCAATCCTATTGGGCCGCTATGTTATCAAAACTTGGGCCAGACACTTATTGCATTAACAGTTCACATGGCCTCAGATGACTTTTGAATGTAATTGCTTGAATCAGTTTTGGATCGGATGGTCATCCAATCGGATGGCCATCAGATCGGTGAACATCAATATGAACAGCAGCAATACTCATCATTTTCGGACCAGAAAAATCACGATTTCTCACAAACCACTTGGAATTAAGATCTGAAAATTTGTAGGCTTGTAAAACAATTGTTTTTGCACATAATATCCAAAAATCAGCCAATTTTATCTTTAAAAACCTCGTTAATTTTGCGTTTTTTTTCTGTCAAAAACGTGAAGAAAATGAGTAGAGTAAGAAATTTCACAGATCTGATGTGTTTTAGACTCTGAATCTGATGATTTCTTATGCGATTTTGTGTGTTTGATACGTGCAATCGAGCTCCTACTCTGATACCACTTGTAGGATCAGTTTTTGACTCCCGAACGACTGCGTATGACACGTGCGACGTGCGGAATCTGTACACGTGCGTGGACCGAACACAAGAACGTACTACAATATGTGATTCGATTAGAAGATATGAAAACGTACAAAGAACCGTGAATCACCTTTTGCCTTTCTCTCTCTAGCTCCTATGCTCCAAAAGTCACAAATGGCAAAAGTTCCTAATGCTAAACATAAGGGTTCTATTTATAGGCCATGG
Organism: Helianthus tuberosus; assembly: GCA_030545235.1. Taxonomy (NCBI): domain Eukaryota; kingdom Viridiplantae; phylum Streptophyta; class Magnoliopsida; order Asterales; family Asteraceae; genus Helianthus; species Helianthus tuberosus. The sequence continues at coordinate 215,969,578 of CM060411.1, read as the reverse complement.
AATTAATGAGTGTTCTCATTAATTACCATAATGCCACCTTGCTTTTTCTATCTAAATATTACACAATAATGTCTTGTTTTCTTCTGATTTCTGCTACGGATTGATTGACGGAGGCGATAGACATTACTGCACCAACAAAACTGATGCATAAACGTAATCAGTTTATTGCGATAAACACTCCAGAACAGTGATACAAGCTTAACATACCTTAAATAACCTTTACATAACTTAGAAATAAGTTTTGAAGGGTTTGGTATGGCAAAAACAAGTTTATTCGATCACAGGGACTATTTGCGTCAAACTGCAAAAGTCTGCCATTTTGTATAGCAACGTACACTCCGAAACATGATCGTAAGCTAAACATACCCAAAATACCCTAAACATAGCTTGGAAATAAGTTTTGAGGGGTTCGGTATGGCAAAAATGCACTTATTTGATCACAGGGACTAAAAGCGTCAAAAACTATGTAAGTTTGCATTTACGCGCATATCTTACGTTCTGACCATATCCGGATATCCAAAAAATTTTGTAATCACTAAAATATTATATTTTAGTGATAGGAATGCAAAAATACCATTCATCGCGCAATTTGGATCGTTTTCGCGTCCGTTCAAGTTTCGTCGTAATTAACCGAAAAATGAGAACGTACGACCAAACAAACCGACATCCGTGATATTTCCAAGCATATTTCAAGTCCCCTATGCTTTAACATCCTTGTAGAGCCTTGAAAATGGGTTAACGGGGGTTAAACGCGTCAAAAATGCACTTAGAATTGTGCAGGGACTAAAGATGTAAATTCTGAAAGTTGGCATGCAGCCCTCGCGTTCGGCGACGCCTGAGGGTGTTTGACGTCACGTCCGGTGATGCCTACATCTGGACAGAACTTGATTTTCAGCTAACACCTTGTTGCAACTTGAATTGTTTATTAATTTCCATTGTTTGGCCATCAAGTTTAGTGTTCACCAATCATAAATTCAGATCTTAAACAAATGTATGGTCCAAATTCAATCCTTGGGCGATACATAATACACATGTTATGATCCAAAGCTTCAAGAACAACTACAAATACCCCCTTCCATTCACTTCACCAACTTGCTCATTCCTCAATTCTTCTTCCTACAACTCTAAGTGAAGGCTACCATTCTTTGGATGCTTTCTACCTTAGTTTCTAGTTCATCTTTCTAGCCTTAGAACATTTTGTAAGTGTTCTTTAATGGCTAGTTATTATTTTCAGCAATTAACAGCTGAAAGTCAAACAGTTTGACTACCGTTTGACTTTCGGTTTTGACCATGAATTGGTCAAGACAAAGTTCAATAGAACTTTGAAACGTGATCGTAATCACGATGGTTATAATCCCTCGCAATTATACCTACTGATTACCACGTTGACTAGTCGTAGCGACGAGTCAAAGTTCTGGTCAAAATGCGCGTTTATGTGCATTTTACGACAGAACTATTTTCGGGTATCAAAACACTTTGTTTTGATACCAAATCAGTTTTCTAACTTAGTTAAACATGTTTTAACATGTTTAACTCGTCACTACTAGTTTAGTGCTTATTTAGGGTCGTAAGTCAAGCGGTCTCGACAACCGCTTAGACTTTCGAACCCGACCCGTTTGGTCGATCGTTAGGATCCAACCAAACATATTTGGTGACCATAGTTGTATAGAGAATAACCTACTGAGGTTATACCTTATGGTCATCTCGTTTGGTTAGTTATTCGTTAAGTCGTTTATATGCCCATTAAAAATGACCAAAATGCCCTTTTTGAGCATAAATTCATTTTTAACATATGTAATAAAGTTTTTGACATCTAAACTGATTAAATAACATTTTTAAACATAATTGGGCATGTAAGACTTAACATATGACATAAATAACCATCCGACCTTTTATTTACGCAAACGACACGTTAAAGTAGCTTAAACTACCTTAACGGGTCGAAAGGGGTCAAAAGCACTTAGGATAACTTTCTAATCAGAATGTTAGGTCTATTAAATTATGCCATATGAGTTCCAACACTCATTTGATTTATAGAACTTCATTCTATCCTATCCTCCGGTTTAGGATCCGATTATTAACATAGTTATCTATATTAGTTGCCGTTTGATTTCCGTGAAACTCAAGCTTTAATTGGTCTTTGTTTCAAGACTATTAAGCACTCTCAAGTGAGTACATAGTCCCCTCTTTTACCGCTTTCAAATATTTTGGGGTGATACACATGTGCCTACATTGTTACATTCATGCTTTTCATGCTTTTATGACATATGCTTGTTATGTTCACTTAATACATATATAGTACATGATTTCAATTATGCTTTGCTATGTATGTTGATTGAGCATGCTAGCACATTGATTTCATAGACATTTTTGCTGCATATGTTTACTTAGCATATAGGCACATTGATTTACATTACATTTCTGCTGCATATGTTTACTCAGCATATGGGCACATTGATTTCATGAACATTCTACTTCGTATGTTTACTTAGCATACCTAGTACATGGTTTTCACATAACATGCTTACATTGATTATGACATTTGGTGTGTTTAAAGGGACAAAAATACATTCATTAACATTGATCACCCCGCTCGGTAGTATGTAATGGTACCATAGGACTTGACAAATCCCGTTCCCAGCATCCTAGGTTTGTTTGGAAGCAGGGAATGACAGAATCCGAAAACATTTTTGATAAACCTTTGACTTGTTAAAGGTTTATCCGACAGTCTCATGGCTTGAATGAATGCGATAAACATATCTACATAAATGTTAGTATCCATAAAGCATTGGTTTTGCAAAACATAACTTTTGATTTAAACTTAGGTTTATTCAAAGACATTGTTTTGTACATTTTACATATGGTTTGAGTAAATACTCTTTATTCACCATACATGACATTTGGTTACACATTGACATTATACATATGGTTTGAGTAAATACTTTTTACTTGCCATACATAACATTTGATTATACAAGACATGGTTTACATTTGACATTGGACATTGGTTATACATAACATTTCGACATTGGTTTAAACAAGACATTTTTTGTGGTTATTGATAAGTGATTTAAATAACGAGGCGTGTGTAATATGATAAAAGCATGGTGGATACGCCGCTGGTACTTCCTATATATAAGTGCTTTTATGATATAACATATTGTAGCGTTATTTAAATCACTTCAACAAAGACAAAAACATGACACATTTTATACAAATGACATATTTTCACAAGACATTGATGTACAAATGACATATTTTATACAAACTCATTTTTATTTGGTTATTTATTTAACCATGCATGATTCTTTTATATCATCTGATTTTCATATGATTTTATAAAAGAAAACATTTCTTTTAAAGGTTCATGACTACTTTTGTTAAACATTTCACATGTGTTTTCAGGAGCTAATGTATGAAGTTGATCATGATACGTTTAGGCGGACTTGGGCCTTAGTGACTTAAAATGAAGCAAGACAGTTTAATTTATGTTCCGTTTTCCGTTTGAACTATCCCAATTTAAAATTTTAATTAATAAAACCAAACTTTTAATACCATATGTTGTGAAACAATGACTCTGTTACGACACTCCCCGACGTTTCCGCCGCGGTTTGTAGTTTTACGCGGTCGGGGTGTGACAATGAGGTACAATGATTCATTTGCCTACTAATCTTATTAACGTTTTAGGGGTGTAATTATCATAAATGCTCGACTTTACTTAAAAAATTTTAGGATAGGCCCCTCTCTCTTACTTGTCGTGCCTCTCCTCTGTAAAAATCACTTTAAAAACTATCAAATATACCCCCCTAAAAATATTTTTAAAAATGTTTTTATACAAATTGATTTACTAATTTACACTATACATTTTATTTACACTTGTATATATCTTCAACATAAGCTTTAGAAATTTGAAAGTCTATAAATGTTATCGTAATCGATAAAAAAAATTATGATACCCCTAGATCGCCCTGCGAATGGTGTTTATTAGCGTGGGCGAGGTCTTGAGGATCTTTACATGGCGTGGGGGCACTTGAGGTTGGGAGGTGGACGATGATGATTAAATGAAGAATTATAATAAAAAAATATGAATAAACAAAAATCGTTTCCTCCACCTTGCTCACTACCTCATGATTTTGAGGTTTTGAAGGACAATGATAGACACGTGATGGAAAATGCCTTCTCTATCTTCACCACCACACCGAATATTCTTAAGAAAGTTATATATAGATAATATTCATTCATACCAACAACTATTTTTTTTAACGTATTCATACCAACAACTTGATCAATGGTTTGTACCAATACTAATGATCCTTTATGCTTTATTCTAAGCCAATACGTGATATTTTATAATAGCGACAAGAAGAAACATATACTTTGAAAACTACACACCGTTAACACGCTGAATGGCCGCTTTGGTTGCCCAAATCTTTGAATATTATTTATGTCGCTAAAACACGTATATACACAGAATAAAGAAATTTAGAGAGAATAAAAATATATTTCATTTGTTTTTTTTAACGGTAAATTTGGATCACTGACGGACTATTAGAGTATCATCGTGCCATCAGCAAAAGCACCCGATATATCAATCTTTAATAATCAATCTATCTATTGTACTAAAGCAAAATAATGGTTGACTATTTGACCATGATGTGGCATATGTCTTTGGCCAGAAAATTGGGATTTTGGGCGGCATTTTCCTTTTCCTCATTCCTCCTTCATTTGTGAAACCGCCTATTTTTGTTCATCAATAAGGAAACCTCAATCAATATTCAATCACCTCAAATCGTTTCTCCAAAATTAGGAAGCCGTTTCCTTAGTTGATTAATTCAAATCACGAATTGCTTCATCGATTTAAAAACCCTAATCTACGTCCTGTGCCACCGGATTTAAAATAAAAAACCCTAGATCTGATTATATATTTCATGTTTTCGATTCTTCTCTGAAAGGATTCCGGTCAGCTAGGGTTTCCTCCGCAGCAACTGGTGGTGATGGATTTCTCTCTGCCTATCTAGGGTTTAAATCTAAATCCCCACCTAAAGCAACTTAGCCAAAAGGTATGTTTTCTTCTCAATCTTTAATGTTGTAACCCAGATTTCCGTTGAATCATTTTGATGTTTTTTCATATGTGTTATCTGTATAATCTTGATTTCAAGTTATTTTCTTCATCGATTACAGTTTTTTAAAACTCCAAATTCAACAAAAGAAATTAAACTTTTCATGTTGTTCAAGTTATATCTTGATTCACTTTTGATTTCGACTAATTTTCAGTTCTAATTCACAATGGATTTGAATCAAAGCAAGCTGTTAAGTTGTGTGATAGGAATTTTGGCATTGGATTGCTGATGCATGATAGTGGATTGAGTTAGTGTATGCACGCCAACCGTTTGTGTATTTGCTTGACTGAAAGTTTTTTATTTTTTTATTTTTTTGATGGATTGGATTACCTCTTGCACGCCAAAGTTAAAAAAAATGATAGTTGGCCATATTTTGTGATATGCTACAGTACTAATTTACCAATATACTAAGCTAAACTCCAATGACAATATAAGTTGTATATTTGAATAATATATAGATACATATTTTGAAAGAATATTTATTACTTTACTTATCAATATGTGTTATTTTCTCTAGCTAGACTATATGTATCTTATAGACTGTGAAGATGTGTTTATATGTAGTATATATCTGACATTTTTAGTGCTCTCTTTGTTTTGATAACATGCTAGAAACACCAGTACATGTCTCAGCAGATTTTTGTATTTTTTTTCAACTAGCAGATACCACTTTTCTCCTAACGTTACCTCTGTATCCATATGATTGGTTCAGCCAGCTGCTGATCGTTTTCTTTGATAGAACCAACATAATTTGAGAGAGAGAGAGAGAGAGAGAGTTGACACAGAGAGCAGAGTGCCGGGTAAGTTTGCATGAGGTTTTAACAAAGTCTAGAGCTGTAGGATTGGTAATAACACAAGTGGTGTAGTGGAAGTTGATTAGAAGGATTAGCAAGTAAAATGTAAGTCCTTAAAGTTTGATAGTGTAGTTTAGTTCCTTGAGATTTAACTTTTGAGGACTTAGATAGTAGACACTCATGAAATAGTTTAAGACCAAACTTGATTTTTAGTTAAAGTGTTACCTCTTTTCTAAGATCATTTTTCCTAACGGTTTATATTAATGTCAGAATAAAGAAATCAAAGTTGAAGGAAATCAAGTGAAAGGATCTTCATCAAGTAAAGGTAATTTCATCTCTATACATTTTGTTTTGATATTTTTTAAGTTTCTTGGTGTAAGTCTAAGATATGGTTTTTTTTTTTTTTTTTCATGTTCTTAAGTTATGATTTTGACCCCTATTAATAAAACCACAATGAATGACTTAATTAAAAAATCAAGTATGGCATATATCTTCTTTAGGAGGTGTGGATCTAGCGGGTTGCGTAATGGGATGTCAGGGTCACTTTTTGTGAGCAACTTTCTTCTCATGTATGTTTATTATTTATGACGACATTGCTGACCAGTATTTACACTTCATGTATTTTGAATTTAATAGGCTATTGATGTTGATGCCTTGGACATGGAAATCATTTTTTTTAACCTTGGAATTGTGAATACGTTATTTGTTGTATTATTTAGGTTATTTTATTTAAGTTTTCTAGCAGTTGCTAATTCATATAACATACATCAATTCATGTCTTATTCGTTTTTTGACAGGTCACCCATGCAACTTATAGTAATTAGCTAAAAATGAAACGGGTCAAGTGGGTCGGAAGACTTCTAATATTCTGTGGTGATGTAAGTTATTGGATTTCTAATTCCATTTGTTTCTCCTTTTCTTTAGAATCTCTTTGGTGTTGTCATGTTTAGTTTTATTTCAATCAGGTTGTTTAATCTGAGGCAAAAGGAACCATCACAAATTAGCAGGTGCCTGTAGAAGTGATATGCTATTTTTTATTCATTAATTGCTAAGGTTGCCTTATGACTGATCATACATGTTACAAAGATTATATCCCCAAAACAATTCATTGGTTTCTCTATTCTATGGCATCACTCTATGCCAAATACCCCCTGGTCACTGAATCAAGGCTTACCAAATCAAACTTTTGGGCCTGCTACTAAAACAACGACAAAAAGATCAACTAATCTACATGGTAATCCTTCACGGTATTGGCGAACGATGTCATGACTGGTCATCTGTTTTCAGTTAAGGTAAACAAGGTGTCCCCTAATAGTTTTTTCCTAATTCAAATGGATATTGATTTATTAATCTGATGTGGATGCTAGACTTTATTGTTAATGTGTTATGAATATGATCTGTTGCTTCGAGGGGATTTTAGTGATGACTTCTTTGTTGATTGTCCAAAACTGAGCTTACCTGAATGTGCTTGCTTAATTTGGAAGTTGGTCTATTATTGATTCATGTACTGGTCATTTCATAACTAAGCCTAAAAATCAAAACCGTCGTGTGTTTGTATGACTATTTCATAAATTCTAAAATCATCATGATTGTAGCTTTTTTGTTGGTAAATATTCTTTTTAAGATGGTACAAGTAAAATGATCTAAAAATCATCATGTTGTGTCGGTAGTATAAGTGAACCTCTTCAAATCATATCAAAACCCTAAAAAAGCTTTACTCCAATATTTAGATCAATCTCTTCAAAGTGATCAGGTATCTTTGATATTATTCAGCTTTTCAGATACTCAATCTCTTTTTACCTTTTTGTTTACTTGATTTTATATGTGGATTCGTAGTCATCACCAACTTTAAAGTACCTAAGAATCATGTAGTATGGTGTAATTCAATGGAACTTGCTTTAAATGTTAAAAACAAAATGGATTTTTTTAATGGAACTTGCTTTAAATGTTGATATGCTTATTATTATATAAAATATATCAATTGGCATTTAGAATGTTAATTCGGATTTCAAGGAAACAAGATTTGGAATTTTGATATTTGGTGTTAAAATGTAACTGGTAACTCACGAAGCTAAATCTGATTATGTAGTGTTTGAACTCACAGAGACTAATCTTCATCAAGTCACAAAGGCCATTGATGACCTAAAACGCGAGCAACACCGTTTTTCTTTCCATCAAATGCTACGAGCGTTGAGGTATATGCTCCCAAGTAACTTATCAATATCAATTCGTTGATGGTTTGTTGTTTGTTGTTTGTTATTGTTATTTTAACAATAACAATACCCTTTTAATTAATGTTAAGTTATTTTGTTTACCTGTGAATGTCTAAAACAAAGGCTGCCTAACTACGTTTAAAGTGCTCCTCTTGAGTTACATTTATAGATATACCTAACTGTAGCTACAAGAATATAATATAAAAGTGGAAAACAAGGGGGCTTGATACTTCATTTAATTGGTTTGTTGATGTTTGACTGTAGATACACCATATATTTGGACTTGAAGAAGCTTCTAAAGGTGTACTCGCTACACTCATGGATAAAGCATTGAAGGTTTGTTTACCTTTATTTGTATGTGATTTACCATTTAATTTGAATGCAAACGTTAATGGTACGTGAGTTTTTTTTTAATATTTTCATATTATATAGCATTGCCGAATAATGTGTTGTAGATGCATTCTTATTTTGGGTGTATTGATTCTTTTGTCTCAGCTTCCAATTTGGTTAGAATCGGGGACAATAATGCGGATGGTGGTGCTAATTTTATAAAGATTACAAGTTTCATATGATATTTGTTTTGTTTCAAAAACTTAAGACCAATTGAAATTCTTTTGAAATATGCTACAGGTTGATTTATTTGGACAATTGTTTTTTTATGTGGATGGCAATCTAACTGCGCCACTAAAGGTACACCTTAATTATAAACACTATGGTCCAGTATGCTCTTTTAATTATGATTTTCTTTCTGGAGGTATGGTAGAACATTATGATCCTTTTTACTAAATACAGTTTACTACAATATAATAGAATTTTGATGTGGAAATTGGGGACACCATCTTATTGAAATAAAAAATCTCAAAAGGAAGTCAGATCTTGGAGAATGGTTTAAAGAAAGATAATACTCTACCTAAAGAATAAAACATATATGTGTCAAAAATTGGAAAATCTTACCGAAAAAAACACTATAGAAAGTGATGTTTTTTCAAAGGATAGACTTGAAAAGAAAGGTCCAAAACCATCTTTGTTAGTAGTGGGTCCCGTGGGCCCGGGCCTACCTAGAATGGAAAATGGTGGGCCTGCTCTGGTACAACTGCAGTAGTGAGTGAAAATTGGCTTTGTTGTGATAGATGTGAGAAATTGACGCTTCTATAGTGGTGTAAATCCTGGCAGGCTTCTTGAGAAGTGGCGCTGTAGCATGCTTGATTGGATGTAAGTTCTTTTTTACAATCGTAAATTCATACTCTTTTTTAAGAAAGGTTATTGATATCTCAAACCACCATACTTTGTTATTTTGTTGCAATAATGGGTTTCTCATGGTTTACCATATGGTGTTTAGAAATTTGTGTTTGTCGTGTTAATAACATGATTAAAGCATTTTTCCAAGGTATGTGTGGAAATCGGTGATAAGATTCTGTTATTTGGGTTAGAGATTGAGTGAATTTGTTAGTTTAGGTTTATCAAAGGGTTTCATGTGTTTTTGTTCTCGATAGGAATTTGATGTTTGGTTTATGTGAGGTTTAAAGAATCTAAGCATTTTTTCAGTTTTTTGTTTAGGTTTTGTTGATGTTAGTCGTAGTCTCTCTTCACCTGCTCACTCCAATCTCTCATATCTAATCTTATTGAATTTGACATAGATAGTGCGGTTGCAGGTGCATATCTTGATATCGGAGTTGGAGCCACCGAATTCGAGTTGACGCGCATAAAAGGATTGGTGACACTCGGCTATTAGAGCAAGAACTGAGAAGGTAAACAACTTATTAATTATATTAATAAGATGGCTATTTATTCAATAATTTGTTTGGTTATGATTATAAACCGGTCAACCCGTCGTGGTTTCTAAACAAGTTGACCCGATTCCGAAAAGTGTCTACTGATATGGTAAGCAAGTATGTTTTTGAACTAAGGTGTTTACTGGTATTATTTTATTTAAGATAATGATTTAGTACCATTGTTAGAATTTGCATTTTACGTCATTTAACCTCTTTCTTTTACTCTTTCAATCATTCTTGCTTTATAGTGAGGGTAATTGTGGAAATTGGCTTTAAATATGGAGTACCACTCACTTGAGGCAGTTTTGATGCAACCTGAAGTATTTTGTGAATAATGAGTTCAACTTCAAGATTTAAAGTTGCTAACTTCTAATGAAAATCTTTGGTTGATTATATTATATAATATTTTCTAAATGATGGATTCCTGTCTTTGAACTTTGGAATGGCCCTAAATCCCTAATGGATGGATTTTTGTTGGTAAAACATTGAATTAAGAAATTATTGTTTTTAAGAACTTTCTCTAGGAATTAATGGCAACGCATCTCTTTAGTGATTTCCATACTTATCTATATCTTCTGAGGATAGTATATTTATTGTTGTTTTTAAATTATATCTCTAACATATGCAATTCTAAGATATTCCTTTTAGAAGTTGGCATTGTATTATTTGTGAAATAATGTCAAATTATAACCTCATTATCTCTGTTCTAAACTTCTACTAATTGATGTTCTTTATTTTAAAAGTTTATTACCTGATCATAAGTTGAGGACACCTTTTCAGCAACCTCTGAATCACCTTCGAGAATTAAAGGAATTCAATTCACTTCTATCATCTGGCAATGGGAGGAATGACTAATAGGTAATTTTTTAGTTTTTTTTATGCTAATGAAGTTTTATTTTGATATAGAGTTTTCGATATCTTTTGATAGTACCACTTGAACGACGAGAACCATGAAAATAAAATAGTATCAATTACAATGAATATTTGCTTTTTAAATCCATCATTTCAAGTAATGTCGTTTTTTAAACCAAACATGGTGTAATGAGAAGGATGTTATCAGGTGGCATTTTGTTTGTCTATTAGGGATGAGCATGAGTGTTTGTAGTTTTCATATCAATAGGTTTTGGTATTAATGGATGGGTTACTTTACTTTGTTACAAGAGGCTCGGTTAATTCCGTTGACCATCGGTTAACTGTCGGCGTTGAACATAGGTGGATTCAATGATCAACAATTGCTTTTGGCTTCACCTTTGTGTAGGGTGTTTTTAAATTATATATTTAACATATGCCATTCTAAGATATTCCTTTTAGAAGTTGGCATTGTATTATTTGTGAAATAATGTCATATTATAACCTCATTATCTCTGTTCTAAACTTCTACTAATTGATGTTCTTTATTTTAATAGTTTATTACCTGATCATAAGTTGAGGACACTTTTTCAGCAACCTCTGAATCACCTTCGAGAATTAAAGGAATTCAATTCACTTCTATATCTGGCAATGGGAGGAATGACTAAAACAGAGGTACACCAAATTGTGTTACAATTCCATATACTAAGTTACATTTGTAGATGCTTCTCACAACAATAGCCACTAAGTCAAATGTGACTAAAATATGAGATTTTATTGTATATAACTACCAAGCCAAATACGATTAACACTTTTGGAGGCTTTCCGTTCGTTTGACTCATTTCTTATTTATTTATTTTTTTACCCTTCTCACCAAGTAGTAATTTAAGATAACTGGGTCTACCCATTTTGTGTTACGTTATTTGCTAAGCCAGTTAGTTCCAAGGTTCGGGTATCTATGTTGGTTTTACAATTATTAGCAAATCCAATTGCTTCCTTCCCTTGGGGGTAGTATTTTTCATTATGATAGGGGGCAAATAGCTTTTTTTTTCAAATAATAAATAACGACTATTTGAAAAAGTGACGTGCTTTTAACAGGTAAATAGATGTTTCCTCTACCTACGTTAGTTGATTTTAGTTTACATTGATAGTTGAGACTTGATTAATATATTATTTACCTTGACTATTTTTTTCACTTGAAACACTTCATTTATAAGGTTGCTTTTGTTGTGTCCGCATAAACTGTTGTGTCAATACATGGTGTCAAATTCCAAGAGATTCTTCGAGTCGATGAGGTGGTTTAGTGAACACATTCATCTCTATTTCAAAATTATATTTTGATCCACTATTGATGCGTAACAAGGTAATTGAACTCAAATCCTTTAGTTGTTGATATGCATTTATGGTAGGGGTGTCAATTGTGTCTGGTTGGCAGGTTGACAGGTTGCGGGTTGGCGGGCTGAAACCCGCACATGTAAATTCAGGTCAACCCGAACACGTCCCGTTAACCCATTTTTAAATAGAGTATGTTGACAAGTTATAAACGGGTTGTTGGATTGTAAGCGGGACAAAACTAACGTTATTATTACTAACCATGTAAAATGAAAAACCTAAAAAAATCCAAAAGTTTTTTTTTCTAAATACTTAACCGGGTTATCGGTTAATCGGTTTTTATATGGTTCAACCCGAACCCAACCTGTTTTTAATACGGGTCAACCCGAACCGGACCCGTTTTTTATACGTGTCATGTCGTGTCAACCTAAATGAAGTGTTTCTTCGTGTCAGGTTCGGGTCGCGTCAAGAGTTACCACTCCTAATTTATGGTATACATTTCACGAACCACATATTCTAATTGCACTTAAATATGCATGTTTAGACTGAATGCGTTGCAAGCTTTTAAGGAAGGGCGTTATGCTACCAAGAGTTGTCAGCTTGTGTGCAAATAGGTCTATCGACAACTGTTTTTTAACAATATTTGTTAGAATTTGCATTTTACGTCATTTAACCTCTTTCTTTTACTCTTTCAATCATTCTTGCTTTATAGTGAGGGTAATTGTGGAAATTGGCTTTAAATATGGAGTACCACTCACTTGAGGCAGTTTTGATGCAACCTGAAGTATTTTGTGAATAATGAGTTCAACTTCAAGATTTAAAGTTGCTAACTTCTAATGAAAATCTTTGTTTGATTATATTATATAATATTTTCTAAATGATGGATTCCTGTCTTTGAACTTTGGAATGGCCCTAAATCCCTAATGGATGGATTTTTGTTGGTAAAACATTGAATTAAGAAATTATTGTTTTTAAGAACTTTCTCTAGGAATTAATGGCAACGCATATCTTTAGTAATTTCCATACTTATCTATATCTTCTGAGGATAGTATATTTATTGTTGTTTTTAAATTATATCTCTAACATATGCAATTCTAAGATATTCCTTTTAGAAGTTGGCATTGTATTATTTGTGAAATAATGTCATATTATAACCTCATTATCTCTGTTCTAAACTTCTACTAATTGATGTTCTTTATTTTAAAAGTTTATTACCTGATCATAAGTTGAGGACACCTTTTCAGCAACCTCTGAATCACCTTCGAGAATTAAAGGAATTCAATTCACTTCTATCATCTGGCAATGGGAGGAATGACTAATAGGTAATTTTTTAGTTTTTTTTTATGCTAATGAAGTTTTATTTTGATATAGAGTTTTCGATATCTTTTGATAGTACCACTTGAACGACGAGAACCATGAAAATAAAATAGTATCAATTACAATGAATATTTGCTTTTTAAATCCATCATTTCAAGTAATGTCGTTTTTTAAACCAAACATGGTGTAATGAGAAGGGTGTTATCAGGTGGCATTTTGTTTGTCTATTAGGGATGAGCATGAGTGTTTGTAGTTTTCATATCAATAGGTTTTGGTATTAATGGATGGGTTACTTTACTTTTTTACAAGAGGCTCGGTTAATTCCGTTGACCATCGGTTAACTGTCTGCTTTGAACATAGGTGGATTCAATGATCAACAATTGCTTTTGGCTTCACCTTTGTGTAGGGTGTTTTTAAATTATATATTTAACATATGCCATTCTAAGATATTCCTTTTAGAAGTTGGCATTGTATTATTTGTGAAATAATGTCATATTATAACCTCATTATCTCTGTTCTAAACTTCTACTAAGTGATGTTCTTTATTTTAATAGTTTATTACCTGATCATAAGTTGAGGACACTTTTTCAGCAACCTCTGAATCACCTTCGAGAATTAAAGGAATTCAATTCACTTCTATATCTGGCAATGGGAGGAATGACTAAAACAGAGGTACACCAAATTGTGTTACAATTCCATATACTAAGTTACATTTGTAGATGCTTCTCACAACAATAGCCACTAAGTCAAACGTGACTAAAATATGAGATTTTATTGTATATAACTACCAAGCCAAATACGATTAACACTTTTGGAGGCTTTCCGTTCGTTTGACTCATTTCTTATTTATTTATTTTTTTACCCTTCTCACCAAGTAGTAATTTAAGATAACTGGGTCGACCCATTTTGTGTTACGTTATTTGCTAAGCCAGTTAGTTCTAAGGTTCGGGTATCTATGTTGGTTTTACAATTATTAATAAATCCAATTGCTTCCTTCCCTTGGGGGTAGTATTTTTCATTATGATAGGGGGCAAATAGCTTTTTTTTTCAAATAATAAATAACGACTATTTGAAAAAGTGACGTGCTTTTAACAGGTAAATAGATGTTTCCTCTACCTACGTTAGTTGATTTTAGTTTACATTGATAGTTGAGACTTGATTAATATATTATTTACCTTGACTATTTTTTTCACTTGAAACACTTCATTTATAAGGTTGCTTTTGTTGTGTCTGCATAAACTGTTGTCTCAATACATGGTGTCAAATTCCAAGAGATTCTTCGAGTCGATGAGGTGGTTTAGTGAACACATTCATCTCTCTTTCAAAATTATATTTTGATCCACTATTGATGCGTAACAAGGTAATTGAACTCAAATCCTTTAGTTGTTGATATGCATTTATGGTAGGGGTGTCAATTGTGTCTGGTTGGCAGGTTGACAGGTTGCGGGTTGGCGGGTTGAAACCCGCACATGTAAATTCAGGTCAACCCGAACACGTCCCGTTAACCCATTTTTAAATAGAGTATGTTGACAAGTTATAAACGGGTTGTTGGATTGTAAGCGGGACAAAACTAACGTTATTATTACTAACCATGTAAAATGAAAAACATAAAAAAATCTAAAAGTTTTTTTTTCTAAATACTTAACCGGGTTATCGGTTAATCCGTTTTTATATGGTTCAACCCGAACCCAACCTGTTTTTAATACGGGTCAACCCGAACCGGACCCGTTTTTTATACGTGTCATGTCGTGTCAACCTAAATGAAGTGTTTCTTCGTGTCAGGTTCGGGTTGCGTCAAGAGTTACGACTCCTAATTTATGGTATACATTTCACGAACCACATATTCTAATTGCACTTAAATATGCAGGTTTAGACTGGATGCATTGCAAGCTTTTAAAGAAGGGCGTTATGCTACCAAGAGTTGTCAGCTTGTGTGCAAATAGGTCTATTGACAACTGTTTTTTAACAATATTTGTTTTTTTATATAAGTTGGGGGTGTTAAAATATGTTAATAATCGTAACTGGCCGTATGTTTTGCAATGACGATCAACAAAAGTCAAGGTCAGTCTCTTTCAAGAGTTGGTTTGTACCTCAAACAACCGGTCTTCTCTCATGGTCAATTGTATGTTGCCTTATCAAGGGTGAAAACAAGAAATGGGGTCAAAATTCTCATACTTGACAACAACGGAAAACCTACAGATAAAACAACTAATGTGGTGTATAAAGAGATTTTCAACAAATTGTGATATCTGCATATTGATGGTTAATAAAAAGTTTTTACATGATCGGTTTCAAGACGTGTATATATTCATAACATTTTATGTAAACAACGATGATGAAGCGATATTATCTTTAAACAACGAGATGGAGTCAAGCTACTAATACTTGACAACGACGGCGAACCTACCACTACGTCAAATATGACCTACGGCCACACTTTTTCAAAGACCTCTATGCCACACATTTGAAAAAATATGTGGCTAAAGGTCATTCATACAATTTTAAAACACCTTTAGCCACACATTTGATTATTAATCTGACTATTGTATACCAGTTCAGTTGCTTTAGCCACACTTTTACGAAATAATGTGACATTTACTAGCCACAACTAGAAAAGTGTGGCCAATTGTGCTCTACAACCACATATTTTTGTTTCATGTGACCAAAAACACATGTATTTGACACGTTTAGACACACTTTAAGAAAAAAACTATGACATATATTAGCCACATTAGCAAAGTGTGGCCAAATGGTATCTATGATCACGGTATTTATTTTCATGTGACCAATAACACATGTAATTGAAACCATTAGCCACACTTTAATAAAAAAATTGTGACATTTATTAGCCACACTAGAAAAGTGTGGCCAAATGTGATCTACGACCATAGTATTTGTTTCATGTGACAAAAACACATGTATTCAAAACCATTAGCCATACGTTAAGAATAAACTGCCACACAAGAAAAATGTGGCCACATATGATCTACTACCATAATATATGTTCGGTAATATGGCTAAAATCTAATATACGGCCACATATATCATATTGTGTGACCAAATGTTAGGCAATAGTCACACATAAAATTAAAAAAATTCATGTGACTTTACATAAAAATCGTCACACCATCTACACTTTATTTATTTTATGTGACGAAATGATATTAAATGTCATTGAAAAAATTTGTGACCAAAGATTAAAATTATTGTATCTTTAACAATTCCCATAATATATTTCATCCTAAAATTTAAAATTCCCCCCACATATCTCATTTTAAAACTCCCCCCCCCCCCCCCCCCAAAAAAAAAAAAAAAAATATTTCATTTTAAAACTTCCCTCTCAAATAATATTATGATTTTAAAACTTCTCCCCAAAATATTTCATTTCCCCCTCAAATAATATTATGATTTAAAAAACTACATTATCTAACAAAAAAAAGTTCTTAATACATAATTACAATTCAAACTAATGTTAAATATTATATTTTCTAAATTCATATTTGTTATAATCGTTTTCTTATAAATAATATAATAATGTGTATATATTAGCTACATTTATATATATTTTCTATTTTATAAACAATAGTGTTTAAAAATCATATATTTTTAAAGTATATAAATTATAAGTTTTCATTTTATTGATTGAGGAATGTCCTTCCAAACTTATATTTGTCATTTATTAAAGCATATTGGGCCTTGGTGTATCAGAATAGGCAATTAGTAGGGTTGTCCAAAAAGCTCGTGGTTTGGAGCTTGCTCGAAGCTCGCTCGGATTTAGCTCGGAAAAAGCTCTCTCGATATGGCTCGGTTTGAAAGTGAGCCGAGCCGGCTCGGCTCGGTTAGAAAGTGAGCCTAGCTTGGCTCGTGACGAGCCAAATTGGTTCGGTTTGGCTCGCTTGGTAGCTCGTCTCGGCTTAGCTCGAATTATTTTACTTACAATATATTTTTTATATACATATAATATATTACAAAGAAGTGATTATTATTTACATGTATTTGGGCTTGTAGTTTGATATCCATGACATATTTAAAGGCTGGTTACTGTGCTAATGAACAAATATTATATTACTTGAAATATAAAATTTATTTTGAGTTGTTGGACGTGATTTTGGCTTATAATGTATTAGGTTGAACTTATTTTGAATATGTTCTTTTGAAGTATTAAATAATATTTTAGAATACTGAATTTTCAGAGCTATGTATTAATTTTTATTTTCAAAATCGAGCCAAACCAAACCGAGCCGAGCCAGCTCGGTTTAAAACCAAGCCGAGCCCGAGCTTACCGGTCCATATTGGGACTTAATAGATCACAATGGACAATAGTAGGTCGTACATGTCTTAACGGATCAAAATAGGTCTTAATGGATCATAATTAACATTAGTATATAATTTATGTTTTAATGGACCACACTGGGCATTAATGGATCACAATGGGCAATAGTGGAACATACATGTCCTAATGGGTCATATCAGGCCTTAATGGATTAGATAGACAATAGTAGGTCATGCATGTCTTAATGGATCATATTGGGCCTTAATGAATCAACATGGACAATAGTAGAACATATATGTTTTAATGGACCATATTGGGCCTTAATGGATCATAATGGATAATAGTATATCATACATGTCTTAATGAGACATATTGGGCCTTAATGGGTCATAATGGACAATTAGATGATCATACATGTCTTAATGGGCCATATTGGGCCTTAATGGATCACAATGAACAATAGTAGATTGTGCATGCTTTAATGAATCATATTGGGCCTTAATGGATAAACATGGACAATGGTAGATCATAGACGTCTTAATAGACCATATTGGGCCTTAATTGATCGACATAGACAATAGTTGATCAAAGACCTCTTAAATCTCAATGGAAAATATAATATCATACATGTCTTAATGGACCACAATGAACAATAATAGATCGTATATGACTCAATGGACCATCTTGGGCTTTAATACCATAATATACCATACCATACTATATTAGGGATGAACATGGTATTGGACCGGCACTGAAAATTTTGGAAAATGGGTACCGGTACCGACTACAACCGGTACGGTACCGGTTAATCAATCAAAATACCAGTACCCTACCAGTACCAGTACCGAAAAATGGAAAAAAATATGTATCGATATCCAGTACTAAATGTTCATCCCTATACTATACTACATTATACTACCATGGTAGACTATATTTTTAGTATTTTATTTACTATACTATTTTTTATACCTTTATTAAAAAGAAGTATTTTTGTTTTTTAATTTCGTACTTTTTAAAAAGAAGTTAATATGTTTAAATAGGGATGTGCTCGATATCGGTAACGAAAGTACCGGTATCAAAATTTGCGAAATATGGGTAGCGATTGTTTGGAATGGTAACGGTATTTGAAGGCAAATTCGGTAAAATATTGTTACCGTATCGAACCAGTACCGATATCGAAAACGCCAAAAAGTGGGTAACGATTCGGTACCAAAAATAATTCAGTACGGGGAATTTAGTATCGGTCCGGTACCAATACCCGATACCAAATACTCATCCCTAATTTTAAGCATCAATTAATAAAATGTTTATGATAAAACCAAAATTCAAAATTGATTTTGATTTATAATGTGAGATTTCACATTCCATCTCAAAACTGTTTGCCTCCCTCAAATTATTTTAGAAATTAACGTTCCCGCTCCCCCAAATCCATTAACCCTAAATTGAGTGTTTCAACACCAAACTAAAATTTAAGAAAACTCCCAAGGCGTCAATAGCTACTTCATCGTTTTCTTATCTCAGATCTGGGACAACTGCAGTTCCTCTGCACCGTCTGCGATCACAATTTCCATGCCGACTCATCGATTTGAGAATTAGATCGGAAACGTGCTCCTATAATGAATTTACTCTGTGCTGGCTTGAGGTATTTATAAGTCTTGATTTGTTTTCTCAAGTTCAAGTTTTGTGGTTGAAATTAGCGAATAACCTGGTTGTTTTTTTATAGAATTTGAATCCTGCTAGGCAACTTAAGGTATTGTTTAGATTGCGTTGTTAAGTGAATTTTATCTCTAAAATTGCAAATTGTATATGTGCGACTCATATTGGACTGGATTTAGTTTATATTTAGGGAAGTTAAACTACAAAAAAAAACAGCCAGTTCAAACTTCAAGTTCCATCTAAACTTATATCAAGCACTTTATAATATCTATCCACATAGCTAAAAAAGAAATCCAAATAAGAAAATATATTTTAAAAACATGCCCAAATTCAATAAAGGTAATCCCTGTTGTTGATTTATAAATGTATGCTTATGGAATTTAGAACACTTACATTACACATGACATACATCGAGCAACTAACTGCAGTGATATATGAAAATGTCAAAATGGGCTCTAGCCCATTTGTGTTTCACATTATGTTAGTTATAGGTTTATACAATTTAATTTAGAGGTTTATACAGGTTTAATTTACAATATGAATATATATATATAATATGCAATATTTAGAAAAATTTACAAAACAAATTCCTACTGTTCGGTTCAGATTGGTTTTATATGGTTGGTTTTTGGTATAAACCGTAAACCAAACCGTTCATTATGGTTTGAAAATATTGAAATCGACCGACCGGAAATTAAGTATAAAACCACTCATGAAACCAAATTGATGAACGGTTTGGTAGGTTTCATGGGTTGAAACACCCCTGTCCATTACTCATTAAAAGAATCTGATATGCTAATAGTTTGTACATTTGCCTACCATTAGTTCACAATTAAGTAATCTGATATGCTGATAATTAGTTGTTAGTTTCGTATTATATTGACCCGTACGAAAAGGTTAAAAACAATCAAAGACTAGGATGACTTACCATAACCAACACCGCACGCATAACCGACACCTAAACGCATGAAACGACACCGGATTACGCGTAACTGGCGCCGGCTACTCGTGCAAATCCGGTTTCGTGTCGAGTGCTACGTTAAGCGCTTACCAGGCTGGGTTACGCGCGTGTCTCAGTCAGATACGCGTAACTAGAGTAAAATCGCGTAACAGACGCCGCACGCGTAAGTGACGCCTGAACGCACGTAGCCGACGCCGGTTACGCATCATGCGGTTGGTTAATTGCGTTCCGGGGCCGAGTAACCTGGCGCTAACACCGCACTTCCCAAATAAGTAGTGATTTATAGGCTATAAGTTGTGTTGAAGAATGGGTAAATACGTAAATACATTAGCAGGAGTGCTACTGGAACAAAATCGAAGACGCCACAGGCCTTCAAATTCATGTTGCTGGTTGGTTTAAAGAGGAACAAAAAGGCAGTTGTAGCTAAGCGTTACGCGCTGCCGGATGGAGTCTGGGGTGCGTCGTTTCAGTGGTCTAGGTAGATACAGTCTACGGTTGAACCTGTATGATAGTTCCAGTTTGATATGTTCGATGTGGCTGTTGTGCTTCATATTTGTAGAGCGATCATAAATTCGTGCACTTGCTATCTACCTTGAATCTGGCCTTCCCAACCCCTAGAAAAGAATCATCATCTTTCATCCAACCATGCCGTTAAGGACAACAGCAAGTACCTGCATCAAATTTAAATTATTTGCCATGCTGTTTTGAGAAAAAGAGTAAGCTGGGACCTACATATAGGAGACCTGCCTCTACAATTTATACGCATAAGCATTATTTAAAATGATATATCAATATATCATGCCACTTTCAAAGCACTAAGCTGGAACCAATATTTTTATACTATTCATTAGAACACAATGACATAAAGAATAATACAGTATGTACATAAATAATGATTTGTTTTAATATTAGATGTGTTTTCTTTACATTTGAATGATCCTGTTCTTATTAAGTTTTACCTTTTGATTAACTGAAATAATGCTATGGCTGGTACTTATAATTTAAAGTGTGTTTACATAAGATTAAGATGTTTTATGTTAAAAGGGTATAATAGTAAAATTGTAACTTTCTTTTCTTTCCTCCCAACTCGGGAACACATAAAATATTTAATTTCCTTTCGTTTCCTTTTCTTTTCATTAAACTTGGGAACACGAATATAATCACATCTTTTCCTTTCCATTCCCTTATAATTCCACTTCTTTTCTCTTCTCTCGTTAAATGAAACTCGGGAACACATCGTAAAGGAAATTTTATTCATGACGATAACCATTACAGCATAAAGGAAACTACCCACTACTGGTAATTTGTTTGTTATTTCTTCTATATAAACATGGTTGTTCATCTAACCACACACAGAGCCTATTTGTGTGTAATCATTCATCTCTCGCTCTAAAAAAACCAGCCATTATCGGAGACATAGAACATTAATTGTGTGTGAGATGGACAGTTTTGTAAATGCTAGTTTTGTGTGGATTTAATTTGATTGGTGATTGATTTGGTGAATGTTAAGGTGTTTGATTGTTGATATGTGAGGTTACTTTTAGGTTTGATAAAGTAGGAGTTGAAGAGTTTGATATAAGTTGAGTGTTTAGATTAGTTTGTTGTGGTTTTTCGACTCTCGTGGTTTGTTGATTCTATGTAATTTGAAGGAAGATGTTGTTTGCTGGCTGTTGATCAGTTTTGTTTCAGATTTAGATGATTGCAATGCGTTTTGTTTTATGATAACAAGTAGGAGATCTAGTCTCAATTGGTTAATTTGATCATTAAAGCATAAAGGATGTGTCAAACTATTTGGTTACATGTTGAAAAGCTAAATTTCTTTATGATCATATCATAGAACTAATAGTCTAAAACAACAGTGTCCGAAAGTGCACAACTTTCCCATTGTGTTTTTTTACCATAAGCCTCTCTTTTTCTATAGTTGATACTGCCTACAAGTGCTTATGGGCTTCTTTACTTACGGTTCTGAATTGAAAGCGCCCTTGTTGATGCTACAGCCTACATGCTTGAGTATTAATTATTTTACATTTTGTTTTTATCTCTATGTATGAAATCTTGATGAACATTACGAATATGTTCCAGTTGAAAAATTTGTAGAAGTAGTAAATCAAACTTTCTTGGTAGCTCTTCATCACGTGAGCTAGTGCTTCCTTTTGATATATGCCATAATCATCCTGCAGCCATTTTTACACACACTTTTGGTGTAAAAAGAATGAAGCTACTCAAAATTAGTTTCAAATGGAAGATGCTACTTCTAAAACGTGAATCGTTGCTTTTTATCTTCAAATACTTTCAGGTATATACTTACATGTTTTCATTGTTTATCACACATATTTTACTTCTAAAGTTTTTTATGTCCTCTTTCTTGATTCTACAGATGCATCTCAGAGACGACACAAGGTGACATGGAAGTTGTTGAAAACGGATTCAACCGAGATCAAGAAGAGGGTGTCTGTGTGTGTGTCTGAAACTGAGTTTTATGGTGACATGAAAGTTTTTGTTTTTTATGTTCCTTGGGTTTCTTCATATCAAATTTGTTCATTGATTCCATGGATTGTTTTTGATGCTTTCTACTGTTCGAATTTGTAATCTGTTATCAATGAGTTTCAATTTGTAGGTACTTGATGGACATATAATGGGGCAACAATAGCTATATACCAAGGAGAATCTTTTGAACAATGATTGAGCTCCTGTGAACAACATGTAAGTGTAATCTAATCGCTTTCAGTTTGCATGTACTTGTTGGTATATCTTATAACTTTCCTTTAACTGCAACTGAACATAGCATGCGGAAAAACATGATGAACCGCATGACGTTTTGCAAAGGAGTTTTTAGAGAACGAGAGGAGGTTATGTTGTGCAAGTGCCAAAATGAAAATGAGAAGACTTTTTTAGAGAATCAGAGGAGGTTATGTTGTTGCAAGTGCTTCTTAGAGTGATGCATGCTTAGACAAAAGTGCTACTGTTGCAAGTGTTGCAAGTTATGTTGCAGTTGCTTCATCATTTGTAGATAACTTTTGATTAGTAGTTTATGTATTTAGTATTAAAATTGAAAACTTATGTATGGATTTTGCTTTATGATTGTTAATATCATTAATTTGGTTTTTAGGTTTGTTCATGTTTACTATTGTTTAAATTTTACCAAATTTAAAATAAAATTGCTAATCACACAAAAATGGCCACATAATAAAACTATAACAAATATGTGTGACCAAAGGTTAGACAAGAATCACATTTAAGGTCACACTTTTTTATGTGTCTATATATAATTTTTAGCCACGCTTATAATAAATTATTGTGACTGTATACTAGTTACGGTCACACTTACAATGAATTTATGTAACTGTTGATATCATTTAGCTACACTTACAGTGAATTCATGTAGCTGTCGATATCATTTAGCCACACCAAATGGACCATTTTCTTAATTTCAACAACTTTTTTGCCACAATTTTATTTAATTGATGTGGCTAAAACAAACTTTTTGGTGACTATATAATATAAACGAACACACTTAGAGTAAATTCATGAGACTATATAATAGAAACGACCACACTTACAGTAAATTATGTGGCCATTAATACCATTTAGCCACACTTAATGGACCATTTGCTTGATTACACCAACCATGTTGCCACATTTTTTGTAAATTGATGTGGCTAAATTAAACTTTTTAGTGACTATATAATAGAAACGGCCACACTTACAGTAAAATCATATGGCTATATAATAGAAACACTCACATTTACACTAAACTCATGTGGCCGTTGATACCGTTTAGCCACATTTAATGGACTATTTGCTTGATCACAGAACCTTTTTGCCACATTTTTTTAAAATTGATGTGGCTAAAACAAACTTATTAGTGACTATATAATAGAATTGGCCACACTCATAGTAAATTCATGTGGCTGTTACTACCCCTTTAGCCACACGTACCTAACAAAATAATTGATTTTCAGTAAGACCTTTTAGCCACAGTTTACGTGCTACGGCCACATATAAGTGAATGTGGCCGTATGATACCTACGATGACTCGACCTTTGGTCACACTTGACCTGAGAAAAAAAAAATGTGGCGAAAGGGGGGGGGGGGGGTTTGTATAGAATGGGCCATTTTAAAACAATACAATACAAGTACAATATCTTTAATAACTACAACAATACAATATTGGTCTATTATAGTACCTAGTAAAACAAATGAATTAGGTCATGGGTTCGCTTTTTAAGTGGGGTTTTTTCAGAATTGTTGGGTTTCCTTTTAAATTGATGTATATATATTACTAGTCTAAGTTCCCGTGTGTTACACGGGTGGCTAATAAGAAAAATAACTACTTTAGCATTGTTAACGTAAATATTTTAATTATATATACGTTGAAATATTAACGGAAATGATATAGAGTACACCAAATAATTGAAATGCATGAATACAACCAAAAATAACAACTCATTGAAGATCTCTTTATAAACAACATTATTTGTTTTATTCTAAAATAGGGGGTGTAGAAAGTAGCACCCTTTAAAATTTATGTTTTATTCACTAAATCTATGTGGTAAAAAGATACTTATTAATTTAATTTTTGTGTCAAAATTAAATATTCAATAAAAAGTAGCATATAAAATAGTTGATCACCCAATAAAAATATATTGTATTATAGGGTGGGGATCAAATAGAAAGTTTATTTTGGCTAGGAAAGATAGGAAGCAATAGGATTATGACATGTGGCAAAATTTAAAATAAAGAGAAAGAGTATTTTAGTCAATCCAATGCTTTCTTCTTCCTTCTTCTCTCCCCAGTAATTTCAAAACCCACCATTTTTAAAACCCACAATCTTCAACCTTTTCTTCACTTACTATCTCAATAATCACTACATTATAGTGCGATTTTCGTCATCAATCAATGTTCAAACACCCGATCAACGTGTTCTTCAGCTTTTTTTTTGAAGATAACCCAGTTTAATTTCATTCAAAATCTTGTTTTTTCCCGTGATTTTGAAGATAATCACTCGATCCGTTCGATTCAATCGCTGATAAGTGTTTCAATCATTCAAATTTCGTCAATCGTTGAAGAAATCGGCTTCGATCCATGTAAGAAATTCTTTAATTTCATTTTCACGATCTGGGTTTTTGATTTAGTCATTGCGTTTTACGATCTTGACGGGGGTCCGGGGGCGGCAGCCCCTGGTAGCAGGGTCCCAGGGGCGGCAGCCCCTGGCGGGGTCCAAGGGGCAGAGCCCCTGGCTGGGGTTGAGCTGCGATTGGTTCAGACAATTCACAGCACAGACAAAACTATTGTCCTGGTTCAATACGTTTTAGAGAGTGTAGGTCCGGCTATGAGGATCTAGTCGCCTAATCCTTGTGTACAAACCAACCCGGTTGTGCGGAATCCAACCGAGATAGCAAACCGAGATAGAACACGCAAATAAACAACACACAAGACTCAACGATTAACACCACTTGTATTAAACGTATGAAAGGTCCGGTTACAGCTCAATGTTTACAAATCAGTCCTGTAAACTCTCTAAGTGTGTGTGTGTTCTCTGCCTACTGTCATCTACCGAAATGAACACAACACACGGGTATTTATACCCGAACACAGCAGGTCTGGTCGAAGGATCAGACAGATGATCGAAGGATCATCTATCGACTAGAAACAGCTCGAACGATCAACATGTACCACGAAAGATGTGATCTTTCGTGTTCCATCTCTCGAAGGTCATCTTTTGAGCTTATCATCATCGAAGGATAAGCAATCCTTCGTGACACATCCTTCGACCCAGCAGCTTACAAACATAATGTTGACTGTTTTGTCCAAGTCAAATCGGAGGATGGTTGACTTGGTCAAACTTACAGACTAACAAAGACATCGTTCAGTAACAAGACAAAATACAGACAAAGTACAGACACAAGTGCACCAACAAACTCCCCCTTGGCTGTAGCTTTGTCTCGATCTTCGAGATAGTTTTGTCTTGATCTTCATTCTTGTAAGTCTCTCGTGTCTTCAAGTCTTTGACTTCTTTTCAAGTCTTCAATGTCGGAGGATCTTCAAAGTCTTCACGTCTTGAAAGTAGAAAGTGTACCAACAAACTACCCGTTTCATGTAGGAAGTGTGTTGACAAACTCCCCCTTAACATAAGCTCCCCCTTGAGTTATGCTCGTGAAAGTCTTTATCTTTATGAAGTGAGATCCTTGTGGTGTTGACGATGGCCAGCGGCAACTCGATCATCTTCATCATTTGAGTGCCTTCACGTCGTGTCTTCATTCCGAAGCTTGTCATCGACCATGTTCTCCTAGCCTTTAGAATCTGCACATGCAAGAAATCTAAACGCGTAATGAGAACAACCGCCTGGAATATAGTAAGCAAACGACACACATGTGACCATTGTTTAAACAAACGCCGTCCGACAGTTTGAAAGTTTAGCAAATTTGTCAATTTTAATTTTAACTTTCAACACTTGCAAATTTCGACCGTTTATGAAGATTTAGTCATTTTCGGTTTTCGTTCAGGTTTCAGGTAACGAAGACTCGAGCTCCAACATCGTACGATCGAAAATAAGATAGAAATAAAATCTTTTTGACTTTTATAAGGTTTATATTAAAACACACATAAAATCTTTTTGGTATTTTTGAATATTTCAAATGTAAAGACTGAAAGCAGTAAATAAATATATACAAAGATGCAGAAACTGAAAGCATTAAATAAATATTTACAGACATTCTTTTTGTGAGTTTCGAGGGTAAGAGAATCATATCAGTGTACGGTCATGCCAAAACGCTCTTGTTGTTCAATTAGTTAACATTTAAGATAAGCATCCTATAACAATTATCGGTATTGTTGTCCACTTAAGCTCAACTTATCAGATGTAATCATGGCGAGGGGATACGTTAAGGTATGATTTACACTTACCGACCGGTGTTCATCCACATCACGACACATTCCCGTATCAAGGTATGCACGAGGGTTCATCTTACCGGTGAGTATACCGATTATCATCTGTTTGACCGTATATGATGTGAGATTCTCACTTATTTTGATTGAAAACAAGCCCTATGTGATAGAATCACTTATTGATGAGGAACTTGATTTTCATATGCATGAGGGCACAGGAGCAAGTCCGTGAACAGGTCAGTACTTTCGTACAGCAGAGAGACGAACTTGACTCCCGGATGAATGTGATATATTATCACTTATTTGTTTGGACATGTGATTGTTGATCACTTATTGAGGTCGTATGCAGTATGTACACGTATGTATAGTATCATGGAAGATCTAGACTTGCGTCCCCGTTATTTTTCGGTAAAAGATACAACCATGATACCCAGATGATAAGCAGCATAAAGACCGAATATCTCAGAACCTCGGCAATCTCTCAAACGAAATTTCGGTACTAAGACCATATGCCAATGAGTGGTTCCCACCTGGTCTTCAGTCGATTTAAGTTTATATCACCCTGCACACTTTAAAATGATTGTGAGCCTACCGATACATCTTATATAGAGCTGCTTATCGTTTTTCATTTAAGGTTTAAAGAGGTTTAGACAGACCACTGATGTACTATCATTTTCTCTTTTTCTCGCCAGGAAACTCATTTTTGTTTTTCTATTGTTTTTGTGTTTTTGAAATTTTTCGATGTTTTTGGATTTTCAAATAGGATTTACTCCCCCTAAAATCAATAAACTAAGACAAATTTAAAACACAAAGGTATTTACAAAAATGATTTTCCGATGTTGGTTTTCTCTTGCTTGACCTTAATGCCGTTTACCAAAATTAATTTTTAATCAGAAAGGATTTCTCGAATTTTGGAAAAATGAGTTGGCACGTCGGTCATCGGTGTGGACGTAAGCAACATCGATGAGTTTCATAGTGAAACTATCACGTGTGAGGTGATATTCGAGTTCAACGTGTCTGGTCAAAGAGTGCTGTACGAGATGATAATAATTCATAAAGCAGCTGAAATATCGACAAGTATAGGAGAGATTAGAAATTTAAAACCGTATCCTGCAACTGCTTCGTGCATTGCCAGGAATCTGAGTGCTCTCCCAAACTGGATATCCACCCGGTGTGGATTTCAAAGTCGATTTTGTAGCTACTGAAATCCCTTCACAGCAACAAGATCAAAAACTTCTGGGTCCGGCTGGTCTTCCACATTGCACCAGCGAAGGTCTTTGTCTTTCTCTTTGAGAGGAAGTGTGCGGTTGTTCAATCCACGTCAAGGCATCCGCACACCCGGTTGGTTTGTTCAACAAACACATTTTCTTTAATCACACCGTAGAGAAAAGTACCCTACACGTTCATCTTGTGGACTTTGAACTTCTTGTGGAAGCAAAATCGATGAACCTTAAAAAGGCTTCAGACGTGCTGAAGTCGCGTACTTTTCATTTGAATCTTTCATGTTGACCCGAACAAAAACCATAACAACCAAACTTTGGAACATATTTCATCTGGTCGATTTTTCAACTTCATTCAACCACATACTTTCACCATCATTCCTTCATCGGAATGTTTGTCTTCTTATCTATTTCCTTTCTCTCCATCAATGGCAACAACATTCTCCTAGATGTAATGATGTTTCGGAGTCTGGTGTCGCAGATCTTGTGCATGGACGCTCCACTATCAACAATCCTAAGACTATCAATAGTTCCTCCTGGAACATCCTACACACTCATTAAGAGATTAGTTGGAGAGGGGGACCCAAGCCTTCACAGACTTGGGTCGTCCGTCATCATCGAGGATTGTGACATCCATTTCCCGATGATTCGGAATTGATGTAGCTCCCCCTGAAACAATTTCCAATTTTGGTTTCCAAATCTGTTTTTGGTTTTCATGTTTAACATTTGATTCGACAGATTTTGTATGGACAACCTCTGGTTTTAAAATCTTTTCAACATTTTTCCGTTGTTTCTTTCTCTGTTTCACTTCTTGTTGTTTAACAAGACGAGGGTCCTGTTTTGGTGAAACAAATCTTTTATGGTAATTGTTACCATGGGGGGCATCAACTTTTGCCTTCAACTTATGAAGATATGGACAATTTCGAATGATATGTCCAATTGTGCCACATTCAAAACATGATCTTCGTTCAACAAACCCCGAAGTATCATGTGATCGTCTTGCCGATGATGATGAACTTTGTGATCTCGAGGTACTAGGTTTCGAACAGTTTGTTTCATTTCTTTTCAAAACTGTTGCTTGTTTAACAAAATCTAAGTTAGATTTGTTTTCAAACGTTTCAATTTTGTCCGTTCCCTTTGATTTCACAAAGTTTACATTCTTCTTCTTCTTCTGATTCGGCTTCTTTTGACTCTGAGTCGTTGGCTTACCTCTAGGTTTGGTATGACTTTGCTGTTTTTCAACCGTTGGTAATTTCTTGTTCCCAAATTGTTTTCTAATTTCAGCCTTTGGGATAGGAGGACACTGTGTGACTGTAACATGTGGTCCTTTCTTACCCAAAAACTTACTTGTAGAATTTTCAAAGACTTTACTGATTAAAGATTGATTAACATTTTTAATAGGAAAATCTTTGTCTGAATAGATTTTATCATCACCAACAAGAGTGTACAGCAAATCCACACTCTCCGACTCTTTTGCTGATGTGGACTCGGTTGGAACAGTCTTAGCAGGTTTTGTGGGAGGATCACATAGGATATGATTCTCAAGAGGTATGTCCTCTTCTTTGATTACTGCATCAGACTTTTCCGAATCAGTATCATCAGACTCATCATCAGAAGAATCAACATCCTCAACCACCACTGGGGGATCCTGATTCTGTTCAGCAGTTACAAATGTATCTGCTGACACATCTGAATCTGACGATACTTCTTTCTTGTATCCGAGCCCTGCTGCAAATTCCTCAACGTCCAAAGGAACAGATGGCTCAAAGTGAGTCCTATACTCCTCATCAGGCAAAGCATCAAAATTGTTTCTCACGGGTGGTGGACATTTCTTGTAACCTATGCATGTGACATCCTTTTTCTCTTTCTGAACATCAATGATGTGATCCAACACATAGCTAGAACTCAAATAACTGTCTAACTTGAGTCGGATCGCCTCACTTTCTGTTTTAACACAAGCCATTTCTTTTTGCATCACCTCAAGACGAGTGATATACAAATTAATGTCAGTTTGTTTTCTGGAAACCATTTTTGTCAGTTCTGTTTTATCTTTCTTTAATGTTTCAATCATCCTTTTAAATTCCTTTTCATGGTTTTCATAAAACATGTTGGCTTCAGTGCACTTTGAAAGATCCACTGTTAATTTCTGATTGTGAATGAATGTCACATCATATTTCTCTTGCAAAGCCTTGTGTTTGCTTTGCAATTCACACCACCTATCATTCACAGAAACATGTTTGTCTTGCAATTCAAACAAACTAGCTTGTAAAGCATCGTGTTTGCCTTGCAACTCAGACATGTTTGCTTCTAACTCAGCACATCTAACATGCAAACTATCACAGTTATTACAGCTAACAGAAGTGGGTTCGTCGACACATACCTGACTTGATGAACTGTCGACATTCGCCATAAAGGCTGAATGGAGAGAAGACGAAGAATAAGCAGCTTGATCCACCAAAATAGATCTTCTTTGAATTCCTGCTGCAGCTTCCTCCAAAAGTTCATCAATGTCTGCATTAACTGATGCAGTTGATGCGTCATCTTCCTGATCATTGCCTGAAGCAGAGGACTCTTCATCTGAACTTCCACTGTACCCGGAGCTGTCTTCATCTTCAGAAGATTCAACACCATTGGTGGAAGATTCTCCACCACTGGCGTGTTTAAGATCATTAACCACTTCAGCAAAACAAGCTGTTCCATCAGGTGCATCATTTCCCAACTGGATTGACCAATCACAACCTTCATCTACCTGAACCACAAGTGCCTGGTTGGCATTAGATGGTCCTGCTTGACTCTGGTTATTGACAGGCACCAGTGTTCGTTCGTTGTTCCTTCCTTGGTTCTGATTTGTCCTGTTGCCTTGACCTCGGAAAGGATTCTGGTTCCCATGCTGAGATGGCCTTGTACATTCACGCTTGAAATGACCACGTTCACCACAGTTGAAGCATTTAACAGCCTGTTTATCAAACCCATACTTGGTGTCTTTCTTGCTTTCCAAGCTGGTTCGGCCTGTTCTTTCCATGAAATCCTTTGCTCGCCTAACAGCACTGGCAAAGGCCCACTTAATGTCCATCATCTCCATCTCCTCTTTATCAATCTGCTGATAGTCTTCTTGTGTCAGATTAATATTACCAATCTGACCTTCCACTAATCCACAGTATGCGCTCACCACAGTGTTTAGCAGCTCCATGTGTTCCTTTGCTACTTCCACACTGACTTTAGAAAAGCTTGAGGTGTCGAGCCGTACTGTATCTGGCTTTGATTGCTGACCAGCAGATGATGTGCTTCCATAACAAGCTTGCTGTTGAGGAGGAAGCGGATTCCCATACATATCTGTTGTTGGTAAAGGATTTCCGAACATATCAGTTGGTCTGAAAGGTCGTTGCTGTTGTGGTGCTGATTGAGGGACTGGTTCCAGCAGATTTCCATACATGTTTGTCTTTGGAGGCACAGGAACTTGGATAGTATTGCCATACATATCTGTGCTAGTCACAAAAGCTGTTTGAATTGGAGCATGCGAAGAAGGTTTTGTAGAGGTGCTAGAGGTTCCAAAATACATTTCAGGATTTTGAGGCACGGGAATTCTTTTTGCCTTCAGAGTTTCTTCCTGATTCTTGTTTTCTAGAATTTGAACAAAGTCGTTGAAGCTCGTTGTAGCTAAAGTACCATTGTACTTCATGATTTCCAAGAATGTATTCCACTGAGGTGGCAATGCATCTGCAAACCTTTTCACAATCTCTACAGGAGTTGTAATAACCCCGAAATTTGTCAATTCAGTCAGCAAGTGATTAAATCGACTTGTCAAATCACCCAACGACTCATTCTCCATACAAGTAAAACCATCAAACTCTTTCTTTAGCAGTTCTTTCCTCAGTTGACGTGTCGCTTCATTTCCCACGCCCCTTGTCTTCAACGCGTCCCACAACCTTTTTGTAGTCTTATAACTGACGAACTGATGATAGATATCTTTACTTAAGGCCTGAGTGAGAATGGCGTATGCCTTCTTTTCTAGATCATAGACTTTCTTCTGATCTTCCGTGAGATCTGCAAACGTAGCAGCAGATGATGCGACAACCTCTATTGTTTGATCGAAATCTGTGATGAACCGCAACCACAATTCTGTATTTTGACCAAGAACGTATGTATGAAATCTATCAATCCATCCTGGATATTCATATAAATGCATCAACTTTGGAGGTCTATTCAAACTTCCAGTTTCGCTTTCGCTTAAAAGAATGCTTTGAACACTTGGAACTTGATTTGATACAAATGCCCATTGACCGGTAGAAATTGCATTAGCTTGTGAAGATACCGGTGCGGAAGATGACGGAGTACCAAAATACATATCTGTATTTACCAAAATATTCCACCTTGGATTCATTTTTAATCAGCCGAAGGATACCTGTCGAAAGACTTGAAAAACACAAACTGTTAAACACAAACAGACTAATGATCGAAAGATCAACACCTGTTCGAAGGATCAACAGGGTTCGAAGGATCTCTGTTGAATTTCGAACAATGTTTTTCGAAAGATTCTCCAACCGAAGGATCCTTATCTTTCGAAAAAGTACTGTACACCGAAAGATGATTTCGAAAGATGACTTCGAAAGACTCCCCAATCGAAGGATCCTAGTCTTTCGAAAATGAGCAGAAGACCGAAAGATATATGTTTCGAAAATATTCCTTGGAACGAAAGATAAGTCTCACACTTCGAAGGATGCTCGAAGGATGACTATCTGTCGAACCTCCTTTGGTCGAAAAATGATCTTTCGACTTCGAAAGATATCTTTCGAACTTGCTCTGACACAGTTGACAATGGTGACAGGTTGGTGAAAAGTTGATGGGTTGGTAAGAACTTTCGGCAGAAAGTATGTTCAGACCATATCTTTCAGGTCTGAATATGCAGGCTTTCACCAACCAGGTAAGGATCCCAATATTTTAATCAGATTACACTTTTCAATGCACAAACAAGTTGAATATTCAAATTTTAAGATCAAAAGTGTAGTTTTATGAAGAACACTATGAATATAGCAAGAACACTACCCAGAAAAACAAGAATTTCGGTGAACCGAAACTCTCCAAACACACAATTTTGCTAAAATGTTTAACAAAAACCAACAACTAACATGTAAGCATGAAGAATAACAAGGTTTTTAACAAAACACCAAGCAAAAACAACAAGATTTTCCAGAAAATAGTGAACTTTTTAAACCCGAAAAACAGTCCGAAAACTCTCGGTTTTAACAAGGAGAAGAGCCAAGGCTCTGATACCACTTGTAGGTCCGGCTAGGAGGATCTAGTCGCCTAATCCTTGTGTACAAACCAACCCGGTTGTGCGGAATCCAACCGAGATAGCAAACCGAGATAGAACACGCAAATAAACAACACACAAGACTCAACGATTAACACCACTTGTATTAAACGTATGAAAGGTCCGGTTACAGCTCAATGTTTACAAATCAGTCCTGTAACTCTCTAAGTGTGTGTGTGTTCTCTGCCTACTGTCATCTACCGAAATGAACACAACACACGGGTATTTATACCCGAACACAGCAGGTCTGGTCGAAGGATCAGACAGATGATCGAAGGATCATCTATCGACTAGAAACAGCTCGAACGATCAACATGTACCACGAAAGATGTGATCTTTCGTGTTCCATCTCTCGAAGGTCATCTTTCGAGCTTATCATCATCGAAGGATAAGCAATCCTTCGTGACACATCCTTCGACCCAGCAGCTTACAAACATAATGTTGACTGTTTTGTCCAAGTCAAATCGGAGGATGGTTGACTTGGTCAAACTTACAGACTAACAAAGACATCGTTCAGTAACAAGACAAAATACAGACAAAGTACAGACACAAGTGCACCAACAGAGAGAACACTTTTTTTAGTGTTTTTAGGCCATTGCATTTTAGAACTAAGACATTTTTATATGTTTTCTGGCCATTGCGTTTTAGAAAAACACATTTTTGAAGTGTTTTTAGTTATTGCGTTTTAGGTAAAACACATTTTTAGGTGTTTTCAGTCCATTGCGTTTTACAGAGAACGCTTTCTTTTGTTTTTTAGGCAATTGCGTTTTAGAATGAGACATTTTTAAGTGTTTTCTGGCCATTGCGTTTTATAAAGAAGACATTTCTTTGTGTTTTTGGTGCATTGCATTTTAGGTATAACACTTTTTATGTGTTTTCAGTCCAATGCGTTTTAGGAAACTGACATTTTAAGTGTTTTGTGGCCATTGCGTTTTAGGAATAAGACATTTGTTTGTGTTTTTGGTGCATTGCGTTTTAGGTAAAACACATTTTTATGTGTTTTCAGTCAATTGCGTTTTAGAAAGTATTTAGGCTATTGCGTTTTAGAAATAAGACATTTCTTTGTGTTTTCTGGCCATTGCGTTTTACAAATAAGACATTTCTTTGTGTTTTTGGTGTATTGCGTTTTAGAAAAATGTCATTTTTTAGGTTTTTTTCCATTGCGTTTTACGCAACTGGGTTTTTGAATTTTTTTCGAAAATATAGCAATAGTATACTCCTTTTAAAGATAAAAAACGCTCGTTTTTTTGGTGCAATTTTTATAAAAAAATAATGTCGTATGAATGAGTTATTAACGTTTAAAAAATGGGGGGGAATTGGAGGAGAGAGAAACTATTGACTTGAATTGACTAGAATGCCCTAAACAAACCCACGCGCCTCTTTTATTCCTTTCAATTTCCCTTATTTAATCTTAGCCCTTGATTAAATAAATGGATGGTTAAGATTACTTCCTAGCCTTCTTAGCCAAATAAATTTCCTATTATATCCTAACCCTTTTATTATATTACATTTAATGCTTTATTCATTTAAATCTTTGTGATAAAAAATATTTCATATTTAAATTTTATATCATATTTAAATATTCATTAAAACAGTAACATATATTTAAATTTTATATCATATGTAAATATTCATAAAAACAGTAACAAATAAATTAGTTGATCACCGGATTAAAAAAAAAAGTATGCAGACACCCACGTAGAGTTAACCTGATCGATTTCATTTATAGATAAACAAAAAAAAAAATATAAGGCCCAGGCGCGGGTTGGGGTAAAACCCGCGACTTCTATGATTCAAGTGTAGTTCAATCAATGGAATTACTATGTGACTGGGTTATGCAGCGAAAACTTGCTCGTTTACTGTTTGGTTCGTTACCACATCAACAATTAATAGAAAAAAAAAAAAAAAATACTAACTGTGGCTCAACTTAACGAATACACCTTTTTCTTCTTAAATAAACCAATGAGAATTATCTAACACATCAGGAACAAAAGTTAGTTGATGATGATTAGGTTTGTTAGACTATAGGGTGTGGAGAAGGCAAGTCCTTTGAGGATGCTCCACTACATCAACATCCAAGTAGGATGCCTCTTCAGAGATGGACGAAAGGGGATGGAGGATGGGCCTCCCCCCATTTTTTTTTTTTTTTGGCAAATTAAATATGCAAAATATATATATAACTAAAATTAATTTAAACTCTAAAATAAATATTAATTCTTATATTATATTAAAAAAAACTTAAACTTAAAAAAAATAATTAAAAAACTACTAGTCTTCATCCGACATATCGTCATTGGGTTCGTTTTGTGCATTGTTCCAAATGCATTCCACCAAGTCCGCTTGAATGTTTTGATGTGTGTACTCGTTATGTAAGAATGATCCGTTTAAATCTTGTTGTTCTACACTTACCGGAACAGAATTCCTGTTAGGCGCGTTTTCGTCGTACTCACAAATCGCTCTATATTCGTCTTCGATGATCATGTTATGCAACATACATAGAGTATTGCAACTTCTGTGGTGTAAAAGCACGTGCTGGATGTTCAAGGATATGCCATTTTTTGTAGAACTCCAAAACACCGTTCAATGTCTTTTCTCACCGCCTCTTGAAACTTGGCAAATTTCTTTCTTTTATCGTCTGTCGGGTTCGGAATAGTTTTAACGACTGTAGAGTACGTTGGGTATATTCCATCCGCAAGGTAGTAACCGTGCCTATATTACACCCACAAAACCGTAAAACTGGTGTTTGGACCAGTTCATGTTAGGACGTCGTTAAAGATCTCTGATTGGTAGATGACGTTAAGGTCGTTAAGTGAACCAGGAACACCAAAAAAAGCATGCCAAATCTAAAGATCTTGTGACGCAACAGTCTCTAGTATTATAGTTGGATGACCATGATCGCCTCGAATATATTGATCTTGCCACGCAGTAGGGCAGTTCTACCACAACCAGTGCATGCAATCAATACTTCCGAGCATTCCTGAAAACCATGTCTTTTTTCGTGCGCTTGATATAATTTTTGGATGTCAGTTGCGTTTGGTGTCCGCAGATATTTCTTGCTATATAGCTTCACCATCTATTCGCAAAACTTGTACAAACATTCTCGTGCAGTTCTTTTGGACATCCTTAAATACTCGTCCAACGAATCGGGTGCCGTATCGTATGCCAGTTGGCAAATGGCCGCCATAAATTTCTGTAAAGTGGTGAATCCCCTATGGCCCCTAGCGTCGTATCGAAGTGTAAAAAACGGATCAGACCGCGCCAAGTCATCTGCTATACATAAGAACAGTCGATGACACATTCGGAACCAACATCTAAACATCGCGGCCGTGTACAAAGGTTCATCGGCAAAATAATCGGCCACTAATCTATCATGGGTACTTAAATTATTAACACCAAAAAATAAATTAAATACATTATCAACCCCGAAATATAAATATAACTAAATTTTTAACATCGTAAAAAAATATAACTAATTATTGACAACGAAAAAAATATAACCTTCTCGGTCTTAATATCGTCCTAGGCCTTCGCCGGCCCTAGACCGCTCCTCCCAGTCTTAAAACTCATACCGTTGAATATATGGATGATGATTAATTTGAACAAAAATTGAAAAAAAAAATCAAGTCAATGAATTGAGTTTGTCAAAATATAAAAATGGACTAATCGATAAATTCATGTAATGGTTTATTTGGTTATTTTGTGACAAAATTAGTTTACCATAAAAATTTTATTTGGAAATAGAATTCATGAAAACCAGTTATGATGAATTCTACTTAACTTATTCAGTAAATTACTTTTTAAGTATCCGCGTTTTAGTGGTTTTAGTCACTTGAATATAAAATCAAAAAGTTTAACTCTCTAAGTGTTTATTTTATAACGTTTTAAATCCAATTTTTAACACTTGTATTTTTGATTTTAATCTCAAATGGTTAAAACAACTAAAACATAGAGACCGAAACATTATAAAATGAACGGTTAGAAACGCAGAGCGTTAAATTTTATAAATTTAAACTTAAATTGTTAAAACCACTAAAACACACTCACTTAGAAAGTAATTTATTCAAGTTATTTAAATTACATTGTAGGTTTTTTATTACTTTTGCAATGTGCTTCTTTTCAGTGTCTTCGTATATATATACACGTCTCTACAACACACTAATTTCAAATCACACTACTTTCAACTTCTTTCAGTTCCGGCGAACAGACCTCCCTCTCCCGATCAATCACCACCCACTTGAACCGACCACCATCCCCACCATCTGCTACCCCGTAGCACCACCGTCATAACCCCCTCATTCTATACTTTATTTATTTATTTAAAACTCCCTTTCAAGAAGGATCCAGATCCCCCCTTGTTGCCTATTGAACCCATCAACACAACAGCCCTCACCAATTTCAACTACATCGCCTCTCTCTTTCTGATCTTCAGGATTCGAGATATCCGGACACTTTCAACCCCAACTTCGGTATCTACTTCTTCAACCTCACCCCTACACGCCGTTGCTCCATTTCCGGTGGTAGATCCGACGGTGATTACATCTCAGATCTTACCTTGTCATTCATTTGAAACCCATTGATTTTGCACTCCATTTTCCTTCATAAACATAAACATGACGACAACAATCCTCAAGTTTGCTCACTTACAAATCCCACTTGAAGACGTTGTAAAGGCCACAGACAACTTTCATCATGATAACATCATCGGACGCGGTGGATTGGGACTTATATACAAAGGACAACTCCTGCGGTCCGGGGAGCTGGTCACGATTTCTGCGCTGAGGTTAGATCGTAAGCACGGTGGAGGAATTGTCGAGTTCTGGACGGAAGTTTCAATGCTTTCTGATCTCAAGCATCCAAATATAGTCTCTATTTTCGGATTTTGTGATGAGAGACATGAGAAGATCATTGTGACCACGTATGAGGCCAAAAATGGAAGTCTCAAAGAGCATCTAAAAAGCCCGAACCTCACATGGACACAAAGATTAAAGATATGTGTAGGTGTGGCTCGTGCGTTGAGTTACCTCCATTATGACGACAGACGTGGTTATGGTGTTATACATCTTAATATCAACAGCTCAACAATTTTATTAGACGAGAACTGGGAACCCACGTTATCCGGTTTTAAAGTTTCCATCAAACAATCACTTAACCAAATGAACCAGGTCATTCTTTGTGAACCTATTGGTACGTTAGGGTGTATGGATCCAGAAATGGAAAAGACCAAAGGCGTGACCCAGAAGTCAGACATCTACTCATTTGGTGTGGTTTTGTTTGAAATATTGTGCGGGAGGAGAGCATATATTAAGAACGAGGCTAATAAGCTTCTAGCTCCACTGGTCAGATATCATTACGAAAACGGAACATTACAGGATATAATCCATCCTGATTTGTTGACTCAGATGTTCCCGCAGTCGCTCCTCGAATACTCAAAGGTAGCATATTCTTGCTTAAAGGATGAACGAGCACAACGCCCAGATACAAATGATATTGTCGAAGAACTTGAAAAAGCACTGAAACTCCAATTAAGATATGAAAATCTGGTTAGCGTTTCTTTTTTATGTCTTTTACTTTATTTTCCGTTGCTTGAATAAGTTAAATTTTGAAAAATACCATCAGAAAAAAAAAAAAAAACACTAATTAACTTATAAAAATGGTTGATTTTTTAACAAAGTAACGTTTAACTACATTAGTTAAATTTTGTGAACCTCCCAGCCCGGGTCATTGAATCTCTGATCCTCCTCCCTTCCAGCCGTTTCCTCTCTCTATTTACACCGTCTGGTACACACTATTAGTTGATGGTTAAAAAAATCAGAAGGAATACCTCATCCTTGTTCTTTTCCTCTTGCCAGTAATTAAGTTAAAAAAATAATATGTTTAATTATTTTGCAAAATCATTAAGAGTTGCTAGACCCAATGTGGCTCTTCATTATAACTTATTGAAACCTATATTGACCAATCAAAATCAATATTCATTAGTCAAGGCCAACTAGGTCAAAAAAAGTCGAACCTCATCACTCTTGAGCGGTTTTTTTTAAAGGCAATGGGGATTTTTATTTCACAGAAAACATACTACAGCAAGATATTGGTTCAGGCCCTTCAAAATACACAACTCTCACTAGGGCTGTTCAAAAAGCCCGTGGCTCGGGCTCGCTCGAAGTTTGCTCGAAAAAAATTAGAAAAAAAGCTCAGTTCGAAGTCAGATCGGTTTTAAACGAGCTGGCTCGGCTCGGCTTTGTTTGTAAACGAGCCAAACCCAAGCCAAGGTAGGTTCGATTCGTGGCTCGCTCGATAGTTGGCTCGTTAGCTCGCTCAACTAAACCCCAAATTATATATGTGTGTATTCTAATATATTTAAGAAAGGGGTGTCTTGTTCCCA
Source organism: Helianthus tuberosus (assembly GCA_030545235.1). NCBI lineage: Eukaryota > Viridiplantae > Streptophyta > Magnoliopsida > Asterales > Asteraceae > Helianthus > Helianthus tuberosus. Next base: position 215,929,496 of record CM060411.1, on the reverse strand, counting down.
CACCCCCTATATCTTATTTTCACATCCCCTAGTGTATACGGGCCGTATACACTTATACGGCCCGTATAGAATGTTTTTGAACAAGAAAATGCGCAGAGAATGTTTTTTGAATTTATTATATACGGCCCGTATATAGTTATACGAGCCGTATACATCGGTATACGATTTGTAAAACGTATACGGCTCAAAGGATTTATTTTGGGAGGTTTGTGATGTTACCACATTTATACGGGCCGTATAACTGTATACGGGTCGTATATAATGGTGTTTTTTTTTCAAGTATCATGTTTTTTCCAGTAAAAACACAATCATTCTAGGGTTTCTAAACTCTTCATCAACTTTAAAAATGTCGATAAACGTTGATCGGAACACGCCGCTTAAATCAGAGCACAGGTAGAGTAACGTTACCGATCAGTCCGTTGATGGAAACCTTAGCGATCGCAGAGATCTTCGTGTTGGTTATTTATCGATTCCGAATAACTAGCAGAAGAACCCGACACAAACAAGTTTTCCACAGTTTCTTATTCAGATCTCCATTCGGTCATCTTTCCAAACTACAACACACGATAACTTTAAACTTTATATTGTGTGATTTGACCAGGAAATGATTAGAGGTGATTGCTACTTTTAATAAGATGTCATAGTTGTCAAATTCGATTTCAACAAATCTTTTCCCTTTCCTTCAATTTCTAGAACATTCTCCGTAACATGAAGACGTGTCGGGTTCTTCTACTAGTGGTATTTTAATGAAGTATTGAAGATTGAATGTGCAAACCGCAACCGTTTTCTACTACGGAAACGGTGGCTATGCGAAATACCAACCGCAATCTTTTGTGACTATGGGAAACACAAGTTTTCTTTTTGAGCTTGATGGATGTCCGTTATCTCAGTTGAGGCGTGCATTGTTTAAATCTGAATATAACTAGATGTTACGTGTAACTTCATTAAACCAAGAACAAAGCCTATTTCGAAACACATGTGTTCGTATCAGCGTTGTTTATCACCCTGTGTGAGCATTGGAAACCCGACAAACAGTCTTGACAACTCTGACAGCTTATCTATCTGTGTGTGTCACATCCATCCTGTTATAGCAATCGAGCTGGGAAGATTACAGTTGTTTTGAGTTTTGTCAGATAATACTTCATTTGTCGAGAAACCATATTGTCAAGAAACTAACACTTTTTGGACCTCCCCTGTCTTGAAACTTGAGCGCAGGAATCAATTCATAACCCTCACCCTCCCCTGTCTCTCTCTCTCTCTCTTTCTCTTTCTCAAAATCAACAAGAAAACCAAAGGAAAAAAGGGCAGCTAATGCCTGATGGTTCTTCCTTGAGGAAACCATGCTTGATTTATGTAAAGATCTCTACACAAACTCTTCTAAATTTTTTAACCAATTGTCCATCACTTAAGACCTTGAAAGATTTGTTGAAATCGAAGAAAAGAGTAACTAGCAGAAGACGTGTCGGGTTCTTCTGCTAGTTATTCGGAATGTTTCGAATCATCACAGAAGACGTGTCGGGTTTGTATTTCCCATAGCCACTGTTTCCGTATACAAAACGGATGCGGTTTGCATATTCAATCTTCATTGCTTCATTAAAATTACAACGCACGATAAGTTTACACTTTATAGTGTGTGATTTGACCGGTTGTCAAATTCGTTGTGTGCATTCATATTTTTTGACTTTTTGTTCCAAATGCAGCAGTAGGATCCGTACTTAAAGGTCTCTCTAAAATGCTTGGAAAATTGCATCAACTCTCCTATGAATGACAACTTGAGGGGTCTAGTTAACTTTTAGTTGATTCTCTTGTTAAGTGAGACATTTCATAGAGAACAAGTTCACAGCAGAATGAAAGTTAATTTTTACCCTACCTGGAAACCGGTTTTGTGCTTGTGCTGTAGTTAAACGACGGACACGAACCACCTCCCGGTCTCTGTCTGCTGCTGTATAACAGTCCCGAACCCTTCTTTTACACCTGCCCTCCACCGACCGACACACTCGCCGATGGTGGAAGCGTCCTTCGATCTTCAAACACGCTTCTCTACGAACCCTAGGCTCTGATACCAAATGTTGGTTCAGGCCCCTCAAAATACACAACTCTCACTCACTATTTGTTTGTGAAGTACGCACAAGAAAAGAAACGAAAGGCTTTTGTAACTCACCATATGAAGGGTACATTGCAAAAGAAGAAATACTATCCTATTTATAATTAGTAAAAATAAACACAAGCACATATAAACCCACATAACATTCTACCCACGATCCCCTTATTAATCGGTAACACATTGACCAATTCAGACTTTATTTTAACCTTTATATAAACTCTTATAAAACAAATAAACTCTTATATAACCTCATATTTATTGGGTTTCCTCCTGAATTAGTATATAGGCATTATTGCCTAGTGGAGATGGATATGATCTGGTGGTTCCGCTAGTGGTCCATCAGTGATCCAAATTTGTCGTTCAAAAAAAAAAAACCAATTAAACTTAGTAGTAAACTTGCAGCAAAAGACTTCAGGCATCTCACTCAATTGCAAAGGTAAAAGATCCTTTTACCCCTGGTCCATTTGCTCTTTTGACCAGCAACCTACTGATCCAAATCAAACCCATTCGAACCATTTGACTTTTGACCCGATAACGTGTCGACCCGTGAATCATAAACAACCGATTAATCTAACCATCACCCCCTTAATCAGTTTGTTCACATCACTCATTCACGACACCCATATCACCGTTTTTTTTCTCTGCTGTAGCAAATTACACATAGGAAAAGAAAAACAAAACTACAGTCACCCATACAAGATCTAAAACTATGAAGTCAAAGCTTCACCATTCGTTCCATGAGACATCCTTGAACCTTGATCTATTCAACAAACAATCGTATATCGTTTCCTTGATCTCTTCCACTAGCTTATGTTTGATAACATTCACACCTTGAAACCTCTTTTTGTTTCGCGCCTTCCAAATGCTCCACAAAGCTGTAATGAAAATAGCATGAGTTACTCTATCTAATCCGCCCATGCTCTCCGTTAACTCTTTGATTGTGTCACCCATTTGCCCAAAGGGAATCTTAATCAATGATAGAATATGTTGCCAAATTTCCACAACTTGTCTACATGTCTCCAATACAGGATTTGTTATTTCCCTACCTTCATTACAAAAGGTGCATGCTGCCTTTTGTACCTGTACACCCCTAATTTCCAGTGCTGCAGTTGTTGGTATTCTGTCTTGAGCCACTTTCCATACGAATATATTTGCCTACGGTGTCGCAATTTTACACCAAAGAAACTCACTTGCTGGGAGGTACAAGTCCAACGTTTTATACAATTCCCCACGCACTTCCTTTACACTAAACCCTCCCACTAATTCATCCTTCCACTGCCACACATCCCCAGTATCTTTCATTCATCATTTGCTGGTTCAGAAACGTGTTCAAATTTTGCATTTTTGTTTTTTTCTTCTACCGCCTATGGTGCCCTTATCCACGCCCATTCCCGATAAATTCCCCCATTTATTCTTTTATAATGTTCCTCTATAAGTTCCATTTTATTTTTTGCTAACTGGTACAATAGTGGGAAACTTTCTCGAAGAGACGACCAATTACGCCATCTATCACACCAAAACATTGTTTTGTTGCCTTTCCCCACTTTGCTCATTAGACTTGTATCCACATTAATGCCACATTTCTTGCATTCTTTTCCCACCCCCCTAATCACTTTCCATATGCTTGCATTTGCCATCTTGACCGAAAAGATGCCACACTTTATCCGACTTGTAATGTAATGCTTTAAGTACTTTCACCAACAACAAATCCGGTTCTATCATTAGTCGCCACCACCATTTAAGTAGTAACACTTAGTTAAGTTCTTTTATGCCTCCCACCCCTAATCCTCCGCATTCTTTTGATGCCACTATCTTCTCCCATCTAATCCATCTTACTTTTTTGTTTGACCCATATCCACCCAACAAAAAGTTTCCGCCTAATGCCTTCAAGAGTTTTTATCACCGTTATTGGAGCTTTACCTAATGATAGGTAATAATTTTGTAAACTTCCAAGTACCGATTTCACCAATGTTAATCTTCCCGCGAAAGATAGTATTTTCGCTTTCCAACTTGAAAGACTTCTATTAAACGTATCTATTACTTCCTTCCAATTCACCACTCTATTCTTGTTTGCACCTACTTTCAAACCTAAGTAACCAAATGGAAACTTACCCGGTTTGCATTTCAACACACTTGCCATTAGTTCAACGTCGCTTTCTTCCTTACCTACACCGTATAAATGACTCTTCTTTTGATTTATTTCAGCCCGGAAATCAAATAAAATACCCTCAAGATCCTTCTTCATTTTCTTATATTATTTGTATTCCATTTCCCCAGAAATATGGCATCGTCCGCAAAGAACATGTGCGACGCAAATGGACTATTATTAGGAAGCCCCACATCATCGAATTGTTCGTTTTATTTAGCTTTTACCTTTAATACATGCAATGCTTCCATAGCTATAATGAATAGAAAAGGCGATAATGGGTCGCCTTGTCTAAGGCCCCTCTCATAATGGAATTCTCTCAAAGGAGAACCATTTATCAAAATTGAAGCTCTACCCGAGAAAAGGATCCCTATCACCCAATTTTGCCATCTAGATAAATTGAAATCCCTGATTATTTTCCTTACCACCTTACCTTTGTCCGAAACTCTTTCACCTTTGACGTTTAGTGTCCCAAAATTCATATTTTCAGGACATCCACCTGTTCTTCAACCACTGCATCCTTAATCTGCCCCTCTTTCGCTTCCATATTTACACCTAACTTCGATCCTGCCTTTGTTGTTTCTTCAATCTCTTTATTTTTCACCTCGTTTGAATCCCCTGTATCAACTTCACTACTAGAAAATCTGAAATTTCTTACACCAGTTTTCCTAGGAAATGCGTCACAAAACTGGCTTTTCTACGCATTTATGACAAACACTTGATGTAGGAAAACAGCTCGTAGGAAACCTGTTTTCAACGCATTTCCTACGCAAGTTCCTACACATTTTCTACGAAACTAGTACGTCACAAATTGCTACGAATCTCCTACAATATATTTAATTACTATCTTTTAGGATTTATTTTTTTTGCTACACATTTCCTACCAAAATAAAAAAACAAAAAAATTAATAAATTTTAATAGAACATTATTTGTGACCCACTTCCTACAAAAAGATTAGAAGTGTTGTTACAAATTTCCTAGGAAACTGAGTATTTTTGGTGGCCCACAAATTGCTACGAATCTCCTACAATATATTTAATTACTATCTTTTAGGATTTATTTTTTTTGCTACACATTTCCTACCAAAATAAAAAAACAAAAAAATTAATAAATTTTAATAGAACATTATTTGTGACCCACTTCCTACAAAAAGATTAGAAGTGTTGTTACAAATTTCCTAGGAAACTGAGTATTTTTGGTGGCCCACTTCCTACAAAAAGATTAGAAGTGTTGTTACAAATTTCCTAGGAAACTGAGTATTTTTTGTGACCCACTTCCTACAAAAAGATTAGAAGTGTTGTTACAAATTTCCTAGGAAACTGAGTATTTTTTGTGACCCACTTCCTACAAATAAATTAGAAGTGTTGTTACAAATTTCCGAGTAAACTGATTATTTTTTGTGACCCACTTCCTACAAATAAATTAGAAGTGTTGTTACAAATTTCCTAGGAAACTGAGTATTTTTTGTGACCCACTTCCTACAAATAAATAAGAAGTGTTGTTACAAATTTCCTAGGAAACTAAGTATTTTTTGTGACGCACTTCCGACAAATAAATAAGAAGTGTTGTTACAAATTTCTGAGGAAAATGAGTGTTGTTACATACATACATACATACATACATACATATTGTACGTACGTACGTACGTACATACATACATACATACATACATACCTACCTACATACATACTGTACGTTCGTTGAGCAGTAATGTGTGAATTTTGTTCTTACCTTTTCTCCTGTGTTTTCTCGCCTTCTAAACATCGCTTTTTTCTTTGGGTGAAACCTAGATTCATCAGACAGGTCTAAGTTTAAATCTGGTACTTTAGTCATTCGTATTGTTGTATAGAGTTTTAATCCTCTATTGCAGGCTCCTGTAATGTTCACCCTTTTTATTTTGTATTGGGTTGAAGGGGTCAACCCATGACCCATACCAAAATTAGGCTTTTCAAGTGACCTAAAAATTTCAACCTCGTTGACTTGAGAACTTTCTACTGCCATCTCTCGTCATTAATGCTACCATTATTACGATTCTCGAAGTTAGATGGTTCCTCCGAGTTTGTTGCTTTTCCAACTGTATCTGCCTTCTCGTTATCCCAGACATGCGACTTCTCATCTTCACCTATATTGCCGGAAAGTTTTTCCGGTATCTCGTTATTTTTCGGCTATAGTGGTTTCGTCTGAGTGTTGCTTTCCAGTACTGGTACTTGATTCGTGTAATCTACATGCATGCTATCCCCTTCCTCATCGTTACCATCCGAATTCGCCGACGACTCCTGTTTTTGACGTTCACGATGTTTCGTAACAAAATTTGGAATCCATGTTTCTTTCATCTTAGATACCCTAGCCTCATACTGCTTATCCTTCCTTGCCAACAAAATCGTTTTGTTTATTCTTTCCCTTGTTATCACTAGTAGTCCCATGACATGAAAGTGCATATTCAAGATGAGAGATAGGATCACCTTGCCTCATACCTTTATTTTCGAACTCATAAGTCGGGCCCATTGACGAGGATCGACACCCTCACCGAAGACAAAATACCGTAAATCCATGAGCACCAAAGTGGAGGAAAGCCCATCTGATTCAAAATCGAAATACAGAAAGTCATGTTCTTGTTATCAAATGCCTTCTTGAAATAATTTTTCAAAATAAACACTCTTTTCTAATAAGGAAATTCCTATTCATGTTGTCAAACGCCTTCTCTGAATCAATTTTCAAAATAAACGCTCTTTTCTTATTCTTTTCGCCCAAGAAATAATTTCATTATTGAAAAGCAACCCATCAAGGATATACTTACCCCGAAGGAAGGCAGACTACGAGTCTGAAATAATTGAACCGAGAACCTTCTTGAGGCGACTAGCAAGAATTTTTGAAATAATTATGCTGATAACCCCAACTAAGCTAATGGCACAATAATCATTAAGTCCCACTCGATCCCTATTTTTTGCAATAGGAGCTATGAAAGAAAACCCACATCCATGGTTAATCTCCCCTTTGTTGTAAAAGAAATCCTTAATGTTCGTGATATCTTCCTCAAACACCTCCCAAAAACGCTTAAAGAACCAAAAATTGAACCGTCCGAACCTAGAGCCCTATCATCACCACAATCAAAGACAACTTCCTAACTTTCTTCATTTGAAAAAGAAACAAATAAACCAACCGACTCTTTCTTCCGTCGATGATTTTTTAAAATTAGAGCACACTAACTCTGGCCGAACCGACATATCTTCCGAAAACCTGCACTTAAAAAATCTCAGAACTTTTCTTTTCATCTTCGCTGGCTTAGTGATCCACTATCCATCAATCCAGAGACCATGAATCACGTTAGTTGCTTTTCTGCTATTTATCATCGCATGAAAGAATCTAGAATTTCTGCTGCCTTCCCGAGCCTATCTTACCCTCGACCTTTGTTTTGAGTCTTTGATTTTGTTTGCCTCTATCTCCATCAAAACCTTTTTACTTTCCACCAAAATCCATTATTCCTCTTCCGATAAATCCCTAGACCCCAATAATTCTTCCAACTCTTTCCTAGCCGAAGCCTCCACCTTCTCCTTACTAATGAAATTATCCTGCCAAATTTTCTAACATTTTCTAATATGAGTAAGTTTATTAGCAAGAATAGGACCCGTTGACCCCGAAAAAGAGAAAGTCGAAGCTGCTGACATGACAACTTCTGTGTACCTAGTTTTCTATGGGGTCACGTTTTTCTCGATGGTCAGATTTCTACCAACCAAAGGTTGGAATTTTTGGGCCCAATCAAGTTAGTTTGGGTCCGGGAACATGATAAAATACGATTTAAGAGTAAAATAAAGAATCATTTAAAAACATTTAATAAAATTACAATGTCCTTATAAAGGAAAGGAAAATCGTTACAAATTTCTATTGAGTCTACGTCTAAGATTTTAAATCTACTCCTCACTATGCCAACAAGACATCCCTTCGCATAATGGCTGCCCTTCAATATTGGGTAATTTTGTTACTGCCATTCGTTTAATAATGCTGAAAAACGGCTTTTACAAGACTAGAACCCATGGCACATCCATAACAGAACAATGGATTTACCACGAGAACAACCTTAAAATCGTTACTATGGTGTCACTATAATAGTTCTTATGGGTTCACTACTATTTTTTTTAAATCAATATGTTCCCATAGACCCGCCAACACGATTAGCCACCGTCATTTTTTCTACTTTGGTTGCTAAATGAACTTATTCACCCTTGTTGCACCTAAATTCGTTGGTTGCACCTCCCAAAAGAAATAGTCTGATGCTGTTTTTCTTCTCGGATAAGAAATTCTCTGCCCTTCGATCAACTTGATCAACTTTGAGACCTCGTGGTGGTACTAATTCAGAAAAATTAAGTAAAATTTAACAAACACGGTTTTTGATCTAAACGCTTTATCGACTGTATTACAATTTGTCAAACCGCACAAATCACACGCAAGTTAAATGATTACATGGACCAAATTTATGATAAAGGGACAACTTTGTAAAATAGTAACCAAGTTTCATGATTATTCTAATTAGGTCACTCATAATTCTTGTTTTGCTCTAATTAGGTCATTCAAGTTTACTTCGATGTTCAAATGATGTTCAAATCCTATATATTTTTACCTAAATATCTTTTAACCAATCCTATATGTTATTTCATTTATTTTCCTTATTTTTTATTAGATGATAACATGACTTAAAAACGCCAACATAGATTAAAAGGCTTATGTCACACCCTCAAATTCCACATGCGAGGTTTTACCGGGAGGCGTGTGAATGACCAAGATCCAGCCACTAATCATGTTGAACCACATATTAAAGTTATAAAATCATCACCAACAACACGATTAGTGATCAAGTTTTAAATGTCCAAAACATAGTTTACATTAACAGCGGAAGCAAAGTTAAACAGAATTTCAACAAGATTTAAAAACCACAAGTTTAAGATATAATTAAACATAAAATTTATTTAAACCACACCACTCCAACCATTGCAAGCCTCTGTCCATGCTGTACCTATCGACCTGCAAAGCATTCAATAGTGTGTCAACAAAAAGTTGGCGAATTCACAAATTTTAGTTATGTAAAAAGTGAAAGCATAAATTCACTAGTGGATTGTTATAAGTATGACTTGGGTAGCTAACCCTCATCAAGGTAACTGAACTGTGTACCGAATGCTGACGTTATCGATTTGTGCCCCCATCAATGTCTATCCATATTGATGAATTGAAAAGGTCAATGGTTCACGCCCGGCTCCTAGCACGGTGTGAGGTTTGTCAAACCTAATAGCGCTATCAACTAATACCCGCCTGCCAACCCGACATACTAATCGGTAAATATGTAGGGACTTCCAGATAGAGTTTCCGTTTAGTTGATGTGTACTATTCCACCTCCAGTGGATAGTATGTATGTGGTCCTAAACTAGGAACGCGCGCGTAGCCCCAATCAGGGCTACCGTATGTGTATTGTCCCAAACCGGGGACACATGCTATTAGAAAAGAGTTGTGAACTCACCTTAGTTTGCTCGGCTAGAAAATGTGTTAAAAGTAGCAAAAGTGGTCAACCTCGTCCTGATATGGTTACCATTTCCGTTAGTTTGTGCTCACGTATTCCTACACGTATACTAGCACATAACCATGCAATCATGTTTGACATTTAATTAACCTTTTGTGTGAGTAGGTGCATGTGATCATCTCATTACATGCAATACATTCATTAACACTCGTTAAGGTTTTAACAAACCATTAACACCTATGTGGTAACACATAAGTACACTCAAAGCATTACAATCACTTTCATCACGTTTGGGTTTCACATCAGATTTTGAGTAGTATGAATTTATCTAAAATACTAAATGGACTCGAAAAATTATGATGTTTTAACATTTTAGAATATCAATATATGCTCAATTACTATTTCATAAAATGCGACCTTAGGCTATGTGGTGTGGTCTTGATCTAAATGACCACCACCACCCTCTATGTCAACATCATGTCACCCCACCCTCACCCCTAATTAATTGAAAGAGGCTCATGGTTGCCAGGGATTAAACCATGCGAACCATCATGGTTTGGAAAGGGGATGGTGTACCATGAGAAACATGTCCCGCGTTGCAATCCATGATCCAATCCACCACCCCATAGCCTTAGAGAACAAGTTGGATAAAATATCTAGGTTCGTTAGAAAATCGCTCGGAGGGACACAAATTTTCATAATAGATTCCTTCTATAATGTTTCGGAAAAAAAATCTAGTAATCATGTCTATCGACTACTTCTATATAAGGGAGCAAAAACGACATTGGTTTGACCCAACCCAATCCTTGCAACCGAAATATATATCGTTAATTTTTTTATTCACATGTATATCATTTGTAGGAACATGAAACGACCTAACGAGTCGATCAGAAGAGTGCTCAGACCGAATCAGAGGCGGAATTCATTGATTCGGTCTTCGTTTAGCTTGGATTCACTATTAAATGTCTTGTTTATTGATCTTGAAAGGATTTCAGTACAGAGACACTTCGACAGCACCTCGGCGTCGGAATTCAGAATGTTACAAATGAAATCGTTTGAAGGCTATTTATAGGAAGGACCCTTCCGTTTGAAAATGACATAATCATTTCAAACGGAACCCTTCAAACGGTCACCTCTTAAATTGTTACACTTTCAAACGGTCATGCATATTTATACGGTTTTGACAAATTCAAACAATTACATCTTTTGTCTTCATGTGATGATGCATATGATGATGTCACATATATGATGTCATCATCATATATGATGACATCACTCTTGTTCAGCAACGCAACGAACCCGAGACTCGACATAAGACGAAGACGACAGATGAATGCACCAACATCATTGCGTACTAGAACTGTGTCTACGCGATGCAACGTGGAACACAAACACCACTAAGGTGTGCATGGTTCATTCGGTTCGGTTATTATCCTCAATCGAAGCCAAAGCCGAAGTCATCAGTTAGACTATTTTATCAACCAATCAGTTTTCGCGTAATAGATATTGTTTATTCAATAGATTGGCTGTTTGTTTGGTTCGTTAAATTTCAATGAGTAAAATGCCGTTTTCGTCTCTAAACCACTTTTGAGACTTTCATCAAAAGGTTTGTTTTTCATCCAAAAAGTTTTGAATCTTGCCATTTTCATACTTGAGGACCAAATTTCAAGGGACGGAGTCGCAATAAATTGCCAAACCTCAATGATGAAATGGCCAAAAAAAAAAACAAAGGCGAAGGAAAACCAAACCTAAGCTAAAACTTTTGTTTAACATACATGACATTAAGCTATAAATAGGGTTATTAGATTTTAATAATCCTAAGTTTCACTTGTTGGCCGATAATAATCCCAACTTTAAAAATTCTCTCCAATAATCCCAACTTGTAAAATGTTGGCCGCCATTGATCCTTTTCAAACATATAAGAATTTGGTTTCCTCGATAGATTCAATTACACCTAGAGACTCCTTAATTGATTTAAGTGCACCTATGTTAGAAAAGGATCAATGACGGCCAAACTTCTACAAGTTGGGATTATTGGAGAGAATTTTTAAAGTTGGGATTATTATATGCCAACAGGTAAAACTTAGGATTATTAAAATCCAATATCCCCTATAAATTCATGAGATGGATGTATAAATACCAGTGTTGTAAAAATCGCGACTTGACGGCGACTAGTCAGCGATTAATTGCTAGTTGGCCACTGGGTAATTTTTTGTTAATCAGTCCATTAATCGCTAGTCGGGCCTAGTCGCACCTAGTCGGATCTAGTCGGCCAGCCAAAAATCGTCGATTCCGCGCAAAAAACATGCATATTCTGGCCAAAACCTCTAAATTCCGGCCAGTTTCCAACCAAACCATGTGAATTCCAACAATTAATTTTGTATACTTAAAAAAATGAGTTGAGAAAGAGTTAAGACCTAGCTACTTAAAATATTTACCTATAAAAATATGTATATGTATACATAAAACTGATAATTACAAAAAGAAAAACCCGATCCGATTAATCCCTAGTAGTCGCTAGTCCCCACCTCACCGGCCGATTAATAATAGCGACTCGCGAGTTCTCCAACCTTGATAAAAACATGAAATGGAGGTATAAAATATGAAATACATGATTTGGTGGTATAAAAGCTAGAAATATATGAAAATATGAATTGTTCGGTTTGGTTATTTTTGGTTAAACCAGGGTAAAAAAGGGATAACTATTGGAAATAATCAACATAAAATCCCATTGATTGATATGTAGTAAATAATATTGTTGTAAATTCCTTTTTTATTTGTACCTTCCATGTATGCGTCTGTCTATATTAGTAGATGAATGAATCCTTTTTGAGGTGTGGTCAAATATTAAACAATTCTAAGATGGTATCAGCCTAAAAATCCCATCGATCCTTTTTTTTTTCTTTTACCTTTCCACCCAAAATCTCAATTCCCACTATTCTTCTTTTCCAGAACTTCATCATGACTGGTTCTTCTTCTTCATCTGACTCTTCTGATCTACCCATGAATACCTTGTTGCATATGCTTACCCTAAAACTATTCTCCTCCAATTATTTGATGTGGCGAAATCAAATAAAACCACTGCTGATTCTTCAAAAGTGGTTTGGATACGTTGATGGCTCTATACCCGAACCACCCAAAACTCGGACCGTTGACAACAAAGAACAACCCAATCCCGACTACTCGTCTTGGTTATCCGTACTTACGACCTTATGCATCTCACAAGCTTGCTCCACGAAGTATTGAGTGTATTTTCATCGGCTATTCAACTCAATACAAAGGTTATAAGTGTCTCGATCCAAAGTCTTCTCGGATTTATATAACCCGACATGCGAAGTTTGACGAGGCTTGTTTACCCTTCACAGGTGATACCTCACTTGTTAATATTTCATCCTTGTTCTTGAGTACCTACACTGATGGCTCTCCTACAATACCCGCTACTAACCAACCTACCATGTCTTCCTCACCTCACACTACAATTCAGTGCCCTTCATGCATTGATGACCATTCACGACCACCGCCGGGACCTACACAAACCATTCCCGTTTCCGCTACACCCATTCCACCACCACCATCGGGTCCCTCCAATGCCCACACCGAGGACTCCTCAATTCCGTCATTTGATGACCCTTCTCAAACTGAGCACTCCTCGGCTTCTTCCTCTACTACTACCACAAACACTTTTGATCTTCAAGATCAACCGCCAACCACTTCGGTTCATCCAATGGTCACTAGAGGTAAAGTTGGTGTGGTGAAGCCAAAACATATTCTTGACTTAGTAGCCATCTCTCCTTGTCATCTTCATACTGCCTTACTTGCAACTCAAGAACCAAAAGGGTTTAAGTCTGCCTCTAAACATAAGCATTGGTGTGATGCCATGATGGAAGAACTTAATGCTCTTCATCAAAATCATACATGGACTTTGGTTCCCCGTCCTTCAAATGAAAATGTGGTTGGCTCAAAATGGGTTTTTCGTACCAAGTATCATGCGGATGGTTCTATAGATCGCTATAAAGCACGCCATGTAGCTCAGGGATTTTCACAAGTCCCTGGATTTGATTTCTCCCATACTTTTAGCCCAGTTGTTAAGGCCACCACGGTTCGATTGGTACTTTCTCTTGCGGTTACAAATCGATGGAACTTGCATCAATTAGATGTAAAAAATGCATTTCTAAACGGCAATCTTCGTGAAACTGTTTACATGGAGCAACCACCGGGTTATGTTGATTCTCGTTGTCCAGATTATGTGTGTCGGCTTAATAAGGCACTCTATGGCCTTAAACAAGCTCCTCGAGCTTGGTTTCAACGCTTGAGTACCTTTCTTCTCCAACAAGGTTTTGTGTGTAGTCAAGCTGACACCTCTCTTTTTATATTTCATCGTGGCTCTTGTTTACTATATTTATTGGTTTATGTTGATGATCTCATTCTTACCGGGTCCGATGAGCCTTCTATTCGTCGGTTCATTAATCGATTACAAAAGGAGTTTGCTATAAAAGATTTGGGCCGATTGAGTTATTTTTTGGGTTTAGAAGTTTCATATACTAAGGATGGTCTATTTCTTAGCCAAACTAAGTATGCTCGTGATATTCTTACTCGAGCAGGATTACTTGATTCCAAACCCGTGGCAACTCCCCTTGCCACTAGCGATGTTTTCTCCAGTATTGGAAAACCGTTTCATGATATTACTCTATATCGCTCCTTAGTTGGTGTGTTACAGTATCTTACCATCACACGTCCTGACTTATCATATGCTGTTAACCAAGCCAACCAGTTTCTTCATAATCCAACGGAGCATCACTTTCAAATGGTCAAGCGCATTATGCGTTATGTCAAAGGCACTATTATGTTTGGTATATGTTTTTCCTATCCGACTAAGTCATCTCTTATCGGCTACTCGGATGCAGATTGGGCAAGGTGTATTGAAACTCGGTGCTCCACTTATGGTTATTCCATTTTTCTTGGCGGCAATCTCATCTCTTGGAGTGCAAAGAAACAACCTACGATTTCCCGCTCTAGCTGTGAGTCCGAATATAGAGCAATGGCCAACACTGCAACTGAACTTATATGGATTACACACTTATTACGTGATCTCAATGCTCTACCATCTGAACGGACAACCTTGTTATGTGACAACTTAAGTGCCATATTTCTCAGTCAAAATCCTGTTGCTCACAAAAGAGCCAAGCACATTGACATTGACTATCATTTTGTTCGAGGGCTTGTAACTGCCGGCAAACTTCACACTAAATTCGTTCCTACCAAGCTTCAAGTTGCTGACATCTTCACGAAGCCGTTACCAAGACCATTATTTGAATCATTTCGAGAACAGCTTCGTGTATGCCCTCCACCTATTCGCTTGAGGGGGGGGGGGTATTGGAAATAATCAACATAGTCAACCTCCTTAAAAGAAAATCCCATTGATTGATATGTAGTAAATAATATTGTTGTAAATTCCTTTTTTATTTGTACCTTCCATGTATGCGTCTGTCTATATTAGTAGATGAATGAATCCCTTTTGAGGTGTGGTCAAATATTAAACAATTCTAAGAATAACCGGTTTTTGGTTAACTCGGTTTTCAATTAATCATTTTCATTTAGTTAAGTTTTTGGTTGATTTCGGTTCAATTATATCTACTTTTGGTTCGATTTCATTTAATGATTCAATTATCACTCACATATAGACACCGTTAATCATGTAACATATCAATTTTACAATTAAAAAAGTTATAACAATGCTATACTCAAATTAAATAAAATAAAATACTTGTTTTTATGGTGTAATTAAAAAAACATTAACGTACGAAAAAGTTATGACCGTTTAAAAATCGTGGGATAGTTAGTTTTCTATAAGGGCATAAAGTTTATAATTTGTGTTAGAAAGACTATTTTACCCTTATATTAGGGTCACACCTTATGTATTAGATTAAAAAAAAAACACTTGTAATCTTAAAATTCTCGACCTATGCATTATAACTTTTGAGTATCTTAAATTGCTTTTCCAACCCTTTAACTTTTGGGATTGAGTGTTGTTCCACTTATAAAATTAAAAAGACAACCATTATAGCCCTTGGCCATAGCAGAAGCTATAAATGCAACTGGGCTGATAGTAGACTTTATTTTCTGGACACAACATTTTCTTCCCAATTTCTTTCTCATTTTTCTAGCATGTATAAGTTGTAACCCTCTTTCCCCCTTGCAGGAAAAGAAGTTGCAACACTTGAACATTCGGCTTGATGATATTAAATTAGCAACCGATGATTTTTCAAAGACATACATAATTGAATCTTGGGATGACTACACTTTGTACCGAGCAGAACTCACCCATTTTGATAAAGAAAATCATTCCTATGTAGAAGGGAAGAATAAAGGCGAACATCCCAAAGGACACACCACTGTTGTTATAAAACGGTACCCTTCAAGACATGACAGATTCGGAGAAGAACATTTTTTTACAGAAATTAAAATGCTTACGAGTGTCAAGCATCGCAACATAGTCACTCTACTTGGATTTTGTATTGAGGGTTCTGAGATGATCCTTGTCACTAACAATGTTTCTTATGGATACCTTGGTTATTATTTGAAAACTACCTACTACGAGCGGCGTGTTTTGACTTGGGAAAAACGCTTAAAAATCTGCATTGATGTTGCACACGCCTTGAAGTATCTTCACTCTGAGATGGGAGACCAAAAGATTATAATAAACCGTAATATAAGGGGTGAAAACATTGCGTTAGACGAGAATTGGAGGGGAAAGATTGTTGACTTTGGACTCTCTTTATTCCTACCTCCAAATCAAGAAGGTGAAGCTATATATCCCAAAAGGATTGATGGCAACGACTACTACATTGATCCCGAATATAAGAAGACTCGTAAGTTAAAGAGAGAATCCGATGTTTATAGTTTTGGAGTAGTTATGTTTGAAGTTCTATGTGGAAGGTTAGCCAATGACCCAATTTACAAGAAGCAGAGTGACGAAGGGTTGGCCCATGTGGCAAGACAAAGCTTCCGTGCAGGAACACTAGAGGACATGATAGATCCTGTAATAAAGCAAGAAACTGGTGAAAACAATTTTGTTTTAAATATACGACCCAACAAAGATTCTTTGCGCACATTTATTGAAACTGCATATCAGTGTGTAGCAGAAACTCAAGACAGTCGTTTACCAATGGAATTCGTCGTAAAGCAACTTGAGAAAGCATTATTTTTCCAAGTAAGTTAATGTTTTAAAAACCATTACCCTTTTTGTAACTTTATATTGTTAATCCCTAGAGGTAGTTAGTACGTGCTGATTCACCATTCACCATTATTTTAAAGCAAATGTGCAAATTAAAATATATATATATATATATATATATATATATATATATATTTATATGTACCGTAGTATTTTATATAGGAAACACAATATTTTTTGCTCATAAATTCTTGAAAAACCATTATCACTTTAATCAAGTTTTCTTTCCCTTCTCGTATTCAGTCCATGAAACTTTGAGAGTGCAAAAGGTTTCTAATTTTCTATAAAAGAAACTTCTTCACTACACTAGTAGAAGTTGTGAAGATTTTATAAATTCGAATCCTACTTGTGGACTATGAATTAAACTTTTAAAAAGCACGTCTATCATGACATCACCAAGTTATCATATCAATTTAGTTATCATTCTACAGTTTTTCATGATATTTTACAACTTGCTCTACCAGTATAGTGGGGCTGTTTGGTAGCCTCTTAATGACCATTCAGATGCTACCTCTTAATGGTTTAAAACCTCTGAATGAATAAGAGGTAACCTCAAGTCTGAATGGTTAAGAGGTAACCTCTGAATGGTAAATCATCACATGTCACATTCTTCTACCTTCTCATTGGTAAAATTCTTAATAGTTCCATTAAGAGGTAGCCTCTTAATGATCATTCAGAGGTAGCCTCTTAATGATCATTCAGAGGCTACCACTTTAACAATTTCCATCGCCATTTTGAACACCGACCAATCCACGACCTTGACTAATCTTTCTAATCAATTAATAGTCTTTTATTACTAAGACTATGGGGTATGGGGGGCTTGGGTTGGGGCTGTGAGTGGGGCATTTGTTGACATGTGGAATGGGAGATCCCCCACCACCAAAACCCACGCCCATGTGGTATGGTGGGGCTTGGGTTGGGGGCATGAATTTGGTTTGGCCATTGAGAGCCTGCCATGTCACTTACTAGCCCGCCCCACGCCCGGCTTCAAACCCACGACAAAGGGGCCACGCCCAAACCCATGCCCACCTGGGGTGGTGGCTTGGGCGTTTTCCCCCTACCCACGCCCAAACTCCCGCCCCATACCCCGCAGTCTAATATGTACTTTAACAGTTGATTCCTTTCTATTAGCGCACCAATTCATATATTTTTTATCACCAACTTGTTGCCCGACTACCTGCCATTGCTTTGTAAAAAAAAAAAAAAAAATAATAAAATAATAATAAAAAAAGAAGAACTGCAATATTTTTATTTATTGAACTCGCTTTGAAATACCCATTAAATGTGTAGTTTATTTGGTGTCTCATGGTTGGCAGAAAAACAACAAGGAGAACCCAAGAATTCCACTTGAAGACATACAATTGGCCACTCAAAACTTTAGTAACGACAATTGGATCGGTGGAGGAGGATTTGGGAAAGTCTACAAAGGACGCTTTCAAGATGGTGATGGATTTCAAACCATTGTTGCAAAGCGATTGGATACCAGGTTTGGTCAAGGGAAACAACAATTCTTGAGTGAGCTACAAATTCTTTTGGATTATAAGCACGAGAATGTGATTGGTCTTGTAGGCTACTGTGATGAAAATAATGAAAAAGTCATTGTTTATGAGTATGCGTCCAGAGGAAGTCTTGATAAGTATTTGAATGATTCTTCTCTTACATGGGTGAAACGGCTTAATATATGCATTGATGTTGCAAGGGCGTTAGATTTCCTACACGGAGGAGGTGGAAAACAAGCAAAGGTGATACATAGAGACATCAAATGTTATAACATATTACTAAACCATGATTGGAAAGCAAAACTTGCTGATTTTGGGCGTTCTTTAATAAGTCCATTAACTCATGAAACAGACTATGTCATCGATCATGCATGTGGCACAATAGGATACTTGGACCCGGGTTACAGAAAATCAGGATTCTTAACTATAGAATCTGATATTTATTCATTTGGTGTGGTATTATTTGAGATGTTGTGCGGGAGATCAACGTTTATAACCCACAAGCATGAGGGTCACTATCTATCAGATTTCATTAGAAACAAATTTGATGAAGGAAAGCAAGATGAGGTACTGTTCCAGCAAATAAGGGAACAGATGGAGCCAAAATCATTGACTACATTCCAAAAGATTGC
Source organism: Helianthus tuberosus (assembly GCA_030545235.1). Classification (NCBI taxonomy): domain Eukaryota; kingdom Viridiplantae; phylum Streptophyta; class Magnoliopsida; order Asterales; family Asteraceae; genus Helianthus; species Helianthus tuberosus. The sequence continues at coordinate 215,910,374 of CM060411.1, read as the reverse complement.
CTACCGGTGCCTACATCATGAAAGAGAAGAACGACCGACAACAAAAGAGGTTTTAATGGAACTTAAGAAAGCATTGGGATTCCAAGTAAGTAATTATCATAGTTTACAAAAGTAGTTTTATTTAAATGCATTATAGCAAATGTGAGTCTAGCGTAGAGACTTTTGTCTCTTAGTGAGAGGTCTTGTCTTCAATCCCAAGCAAGGAGTATATTAGGATCAATTTCGTGAAAATTAGGAGTAAGTAAGCATTGTTATTAAAAAAAATATATAATGCATTATAGCATAAACCAAATCTTTAACTTGTGTTAATTTAAGGACATAAAAGTTATAACATTTTTTTTTTATCTTAGTAAGGGTATGTTTATGTCAGGGGAACATTATTACACAATTACTTTATAAACTAAACTAGGTTAAGGTCTAATGTATTACACAAGTTGAATAAATGTACTGTTATATACTTACTAATATAAATGTTTTGTCTTTTAAAACTCGTGTATTGCACAGGCTACATAAAATATAATCCAATTTCTTAACATGTACACTCGTTAAGATATGTTTTGAAAAAAATGAACTTTGATGAGAAAATTGTATAATTTTGTTAACTTAATTTTTACAAACATAACTTTGTACTTAATGATATTTTGAGATTTAAATAGAAGTTTTTATGTAGAAAAATTAAGTTTATTTTGAAATTCATTATTAATTTTATATGATTTTGTTTAGTTAATCATATAATATATAATAATCATTAATAATTTAAAAATAAATATCCATAATTAAATAATTAAATATGATAGAAACGGAAAATCAAAAATATGATGGCCTCATGTGTTGAAGCGTCACACATGAGTTTCTTTTATTATATAGTATATAGATAGATATATAGATATGGATATAGATTTGCCTTCAAAAAGTTTCGAGTTTATCGGTACCCGTTGACTTCACAAAGTTCATCTTTTTGGCTTTTGTTGATTTTGCCCCTTTTGGCCCTGATTCATTGACTTTTGAGCCACTTGATTTGATGGTTTGTTCGCTGATTTTCTTGTTGGATTAGTGCGATTTTGTTGTTTTCCTCTGTTGGTAATTTTTGGTTCCTGTATTGTTCTCGAATTTCAGCTTTTGGGATAGGACATTGTGTTACCACAACTCGTGAGCTCGACTTTCCCAAAAACTTACCTGTCGATTCCTCAAAAACTTTACTGATTAAGGATTGGTTTACTTTCTTAATTGGAAAGTCTTTGTCTGAATAAATTCGATCATCACCAACCAGAGTATACAACACATTTACACTATCTGATCCTTACGAAGAAGTTGACTCTACCAGAACCGTCTTAGCAGGTTTAACTGGAGGATCACACAGAATATGATTCTCAATAGGAATATTCTCCTCTTTGGTCACTGCATCAGACTACACTGGTTTGTCATCTTCGGACTCATCATCTGATGAATCAACATCCTCAACAATTACTGGAGGATCCTGATCCTGTGCAGTGGTCGAACTTTCAGCATTAACAGATTGTGCCTGATCAGAGGATACTTCCTTTTGGTAACCGAGCCCAGTTGCGAATTCCACTATGTCTAGTGAAACTATGGGCTTGAAGTGCGGCTTATCCTCCTCATCAGGCATCTTGGTATAATTGTGTCTAATTGGTAGCGGACACTTCTTATACCCAACACATGTGACATTCAATTTCTTTTTCTGTATGTCAATGATGTGATCCAGCACATACCTAGAGTTGGAATAACTGTCTATCTTACGCTGGATCGCCTAATTTTCACACTTCACACAGGCCAACTCTTTTTTTGTTAACTCAAGCATGTTAATGTAATTGTTAATCGCTGTTTGTTTTCTTGAAACAGTTTTCGTTACCTCAGAAATATATTTTCTTAAGGTTTCAATTACATTTTTAAACTCCTTTTCATTTTTCTTAAGAAACATATTGGCCTCAATGCTTTTTGAAAGATCCACAATCAACTTTTGATTGTGGATGAATGTCACGTCATATTTACCTTCCAACTCTGACAACTTAGCACCTAATTCAACACATTTATCACAAGTAGCAGAAGTTGGTTTATCGGAACATACCTGACTTGATTGGCCACCGACATTTGCCATGCAGGCAAAGTGATGAGAATAATATCCATCACAGATCCAACCGCTGCATTCTCCACTAGAATTGACCGGCTGCTTTGCACGTTGTCAGCATCACTCAACAACTTCTCTACATCTGCATCGATGGTTTCACTTGACACTTCCTCAACACCATCCTTTCTTGAGCTTAATCTTTCTTCATCTGAAGATTCACTGTACCTAGAACTTCCTTCATCCTCGGACGAATCACCATTTTGAATATGCTTGATATGCTGGATTACTTTAGCATAACAAGCTTAGCCACCCAAACCTCCGCTACCCAATTGCACAGACCAGTAGCAGTTCTCGTCAGCTTGAACGACTAAGGCTCTTGTATTGTTGGCGTTAGAAGATCCAGCTTGATTGGAGTTACCGACAGGTACCATTGCACGTTCACTATTGTTGGAGGTCTGGTTTGACCAGTTGGTCTGATTTCTGAAAGGGTTTTGGTTGCCATACTGAGGTGGTCTCGTGCATTCACGCTTGAAGTGACCTCGTTCTCCATATTTGAAACATTTATCGGCCTTCTTGTCAAAACCATACTTCGTGTCTTTGTTACTCTCCTAACTTGTTCTACCAGTTCTTTCCATAAAGTCTTTTGCCTATCGAACTGCACTTGCAAACGCCCACTTAATATCCATCAACTCCATTTCATCTTTGTCTATTTGTTGGTAATCTTCCTGCGTCAGGTTGATGTTACCAATTTGACCTGCTACCAATCTGCAATAAGCACTAACTAGAGTGTTCAACAGTTCCCTGTGCTCCTTTGTAACTTCGACGCTGACTTTAGGAAATCGAGACGAACGGTATTTGGGTTAGCAGTTGGGCCAGCACTGAAAGTTGATGAGTTGTTTCCATAGCACGTTTGTTGGTTTGACTAAGCTGGATCTAGGAAAGGTGGTGGAACAAAGGCTTGAGAGGTTGACTCAATATGCTGTGGTACGAAGGTATTGAAGTTTGACACAAAGGCGGTTTGTGGTTTGGTTGCTTGAACAGGTTTTGCCACAAAAGGATTTGCATTTCCATAATATACTTCTGGATTCTGTTGAACGGGTATCCTCTTCGCTTTCCTGATCTCTTCTGCATTCTTATTCTCCAACATTTGAATGAATTCATAGATGTTGGCATTATCCAAAACACCGTTGAACTTCAGAATTTCTAAGAATCCACTCCACATTGGTGGCAACGCATCCGCAAACTTTGCAGTGATCTCTTAAGTAGTCACTGTCATGGTGTACGAGAACATCTCACTAAGCAGTGATCTCTTGAGTAGATCATGACTAAGCTTGCAAGCTGCCGCATTCTCTTCTCCTCTTGCCTTTAATGTATCCCACAAGGCCTTGGTGGTGGTACAATAGACGAACTGATGATAAATGTCTTTGCTTAATGCTTGAGTAAGAATGACAAATTTGTAAGTGCAGTTCCTGCCGGGTAACTGTCGCTTATCAGTTCTGGTCAACCAAAGCAGAAGTCCAAGTTAAAGTCAACGATAATGAAGAATTCAAGACCACATGAAGACCAAGGGGAGTTTGTTAGTGCACTTTGGGTGATAAGTGCATGCTTTCCAATTGTTAGGGTCTTTATTGTACAAGTCTTGAAAGATAGTCCCAACTTTATCCTAGGGACATTTTGTCCAAGTTTTATGTCTAGGAAAAAGGTCAGGGGTTTATGTTAGGGACAAAAGTCAGGGTTTTGGTGTAGATTGTTTGTCCGAGTTTAGTCCCTAGCCTATATATATGTGTGTATTGTGTAGATTAGGGCAACTCTTGAAGCTTTGTGCTCCTCTCCCAACTTGTTCCTCCTGGTGTGTATTCTAGAGAGAGAGGGAGACTATGTGTTAGTGAGAGAAAGCTAGGTTTAGATCTTTGTGATCTAAACCAGCTTGTAGATGATGTATACTCCTTTGGTTTGTGTAATCTGTGATGACTGATTCATCAATAAAGAGATTCATCTTCTACATATTTCTATCTTGTTCATATGATTGTTCTTCATGTCTTGAATCAAGGGCAATGTTTGATGTTCGTCATCGATCCGGTGCTTTAACAAAATTCTTTCTTTTCCAGATCGTACGCTTTCTTATCTTGTTCACTCATCGCCGCCAAAGAGGTAGGATCCGATCCGGCTTCTTCAAGAGCTTCATTGTATGCCGTTGTAAAACACGTCCACAACTCCGTATTTTGACCAAGAACGTAAGTATGAAATCTTCCCTTCCACCCCGGGTAATCATTTATATGCATCAGTTTTGGTGGGCGATTGTTGCCACCGGTTTCATTTTCGCTCAAAAGAAGACGTTGTATACTTTGGTTTTGGTTTGCCACGAACAACCATTGACTTGCGGATATCATTGCAGATTAGTAATTCTTTGGTTGGTTCAATATTAATAAAGAAGATAGAGTCGTGATCGAGTTGATCACAAAAATCATTGTGTGTTTTGCGGTTTTGATCTAGTTATTTCCAACAATTGGTATCAGAGTGTGTAATGTTCAAGGGGGAGTAAGAAGAATCAGAGCAAATTAACCCAATGAAGTCGAAAACCTTCATGGATCGACAACGACAAAGAAGACTGAACCTAAGTGTATCGAGTAGAGAAGTCGAAACCTAAGTGGATCGACGAGAAGAAGAACGAAGACTGGAAATCTGAATGAATCGTCGAAATGTGAGTGAATCGACAGAGAGTTAAAGGTAAGTTGCAATCTTAGTGAAGCAACCAAGGAAGAACGGTTATTTTTTGTGTGATCAGAGTTCCATAAAGAAAAGAGCGAGAGTCATTTCGTTTCTTGTTGCTTACTGCAAATGGTATTTAACAACAAATAGGTGAACTTTTCTTGGTTGTGTGCATGGAACGATTTACGGTGGGATAAGTTTTTGTTTGGGGCTGCTAAAAAAAGGAAGTTTTCGGTTGATGTGTTTTGCAAGAAGCAAGAAAGTCAATTGGATAAAAAAAAAGTGAAGCAATCTTGATAAATTCAAATATCTGAAAAGGGCCGTAAATGAAGAGGTGGAAAATTAATGAGTCCATGAATCACATGCATAATACATGTTGAAATCAAAGAGTAGATGCGAGGAGCTAATCGTTTGGTCTTGATGACTGTTCCTACAAGTTTGGTTGGGAAGATTTTAGATGAACAAGGAATGGATCGGGAGAATGAAAGAAATGATGGCGGTCCAAGAATCAAGGTCAAAGATATAAGAGTTATACGTGGAATTCAAGAATTAGGAGGAACAAATTAGGATTAAGGGTGAGAATGAAAAGTTAATCCTAATGGTTCGGATAAAATTATGCAATGTGATAAGCGGTAAAGAAAAGATGAAGATGGTTGAGCCAATAAAGAGAAGAAAATAATAAATATTAGTTAGTTGTATAGAGATAATTGTTAGTTTGAATTAATAGGTTTTTCTGGTTATTTTATTAATCGGTTAATTAAGTATTAGAGTTTGTATTGGTTTATGATTGCTTGTTTAGCAAGTAATTAGTTTAGTATAAATAGATGAGTTAGGTTATGTAATTCTTTGGTTGTTTTGTTTTGGATGGGTTCGATATTAATAAAGAAGAAAGAGTCGTGATCGAGTTGATCACAAAAATCTGTGTTTTGTGATTTTGATCTAGTTATTTCCAACAGAAAAAACTATAGGCACATAGGTCACTCACTAACAGAAAAAAACTAGGCACATAGGTCACTCACTGATTGGTTGGTTTAGTCTATTCTTATAATTTCCCAATAGTAAATTATATACACACATGCACACATGTATATACACGCATACAGATTATTGAATTAGGATTAAAATAATAAAGATTGATAACTAATGATAAGTCTTGTAATGTATTCAAATATCGTAAGGTTGAATATTTCAACCTTTTAATTAACTATCACATTCATCCGTAACACATGATGGCTTACATAGTTTTCCTATCTCATTCACTTTCATCCACCTGTTTTGCTCTTTGTTTTACTTAGACATACAGACCAAGTGCTCAGCTAGAACTCCGGCGTAAAGAGATAAAAAGACAGCTTGCTCACCTAGAAATCCGACTTGAAGACATCGTGTATGCCACGAACAACTTTGCTGATGAGAATTTCATAAAAGAAGGCGAATTTGGAAAGGATTACAAGGGACAAATGCTGAGATCCGGACAAGTTACTGATATTTGTGCACGGAGGTTTAATTGCAAATATGGGCATGGAGATATGGAGTTCCAGACTGAGATTTCAATGATTTCTGGTCTCGAGCATAAAAATATCATCTCTTTCATTGGGTTTTGTGATGAGGATGATGAAAAGATCATCGTTTATGAGTATGCAGTTCATGGAAGTCTAGACCAACATCTTAGTGGTCCAAATCTCACATGGTTTCAAAGACTAAAAATATGTTTAGGTGTTGCGCGTGCTATGAGTTACATCCATTATGATGTCATACATTGTGACATCAATAGCTCAAAAATACTTTTGGATAAAGATTGGGTACCTAAAATATCTGGTTTTGAACTTTCCACAAAATATCCTCAAAGTTGGAGGCATCGTCTTCTCATCTCTTGTTACTCAGACAACATAAACATGACACCCAAATATGATGTTTACTGTTTTGGTGCATTGTTGTTTGAAGTCCTTTATGGGATGAAACCAATGAAAACAGAACATGGTGTTATGTTAGAACCGGATGATATCATTAATCCTGATTTAAGGGAACAAATGAACAGCCAATCATTGACTGACTTTACCAAAATTACTTATATGTGCTTAAATATACATCCTGAGCAACGCCCGACTATGGGCCAGATTGTCAAAGAACTTGAGGACGTGTTGGAACTTCAATCGAAACATGAAAATCTTGTAAGATTAACCTTTCAGATCTTTTTTTTTTCTTTGGTTTATCATTATTATTTTTATTTTGCTAATTTATCTTCCATTGTGGTAATTTGTATTAAAGGAACACACAAAGACCGCAGATGAAAGTACATTGTCAAACCTCATGAAGGTAAATGAAATTGGATTTTCACCATGATACATGAATTTGACTTTCATTTGGTTTGTTTGATGTTTCTCATATATAAATTTTTTGAATTGAAAGATGAAATAGGATAAAAAGGAAAGCTTCTTCCTCACATAGTTTTTTTTAGGAGAGAGAGGTTGAAGGGAAGGAAATAGTGTGAGGTATATGAGATAAGTCAGGAGAGAGTAGAAAGATTGGGTTTTTATTTTTTAGTGGTTTAAGATTGTGAGAGCAAAAGAGAAAATATGAGGCAGGTGCCACGTCTAGGGGTGGCAATTCTTGACATGACCCGTTAATCTAACCCGAACCCGACATAAAAAAAAAACAAGTTTAGGTCGACTAACACGACCCGTTTTAAAAAAAAACGAGTTGGGTTCGGGTTGACCCATATAAAAAGGGGTTGACCCATTAACCTGTTTAACTATTTAGAAAAAAGACTAAATTGCCACAATCGTCCCTGAGGTTTAGGTCTGTTTGCCAGTTTCATTCAAAATGACTTTTTTTGTGCCAAATAGCCCTTCACCTTTGTTATCTTTTTGCCATTTTCATCCAAACCATTAACTTAGTTTATTTTCTTCTATTAAGTTAAACGGTATTTGGATGAAAGTGACAAATATAAAACCTCAAGGACGATTTTGGCAATTTACTTAAATTCTTTTTAATTATTTTAATTAATTAATTAATTTTGTCACATATATATAAAACAGAATATACATGAGGTTCTTATAAAAAAATCAATAGTTTTGTCACATAATTTTTATAAATTTTCATCCAACCACTAACTTAGTTATTTTTTTCTATTAAGGTGAATGATCTTTTAAATTTTATAAAGTAAGACAAAAATTAATTTCCAGTTTTTTATATACATCAGTTTTATAAAAATAAAATCCACTTCAATCTCTAAATTTTATAAAAATAAAGTGCTAGTGACCTTATAGAAAAACGTCAAATAAACAAATCTTATCATATGTACCAAGTTTGTAATTCGTCTTCTACACTCTTTTAAACTCGCTCCTAACAAAAAACAGAAGTCACGCCCCCTATCAAACAACGTATCATTACCAAACCTTAAAATTACCCACCAAATAGTAAGTAAAATGCTATGAATCAAAAATTTCTTTACTCAAACCACTCGGAATAAATATTAGTTAGTCACCCTCATAATCTTAATTAGATAAATATTTTATTCCTGCCAACATATTTCTTAGGTACTCAACACATTTAAAAATATGTTAGGTTTTACAATTTTTTTCTATCTCTACACTTGATTAAATACTAAAAGTTGTAATCGATTGTTATGTGTTGCACACCATTGATATTTATTTTATGAAAAAACTATACTGTGGGTCCTTGTGGTTTCTGCCAAATTTTAATTAATGTAGGGTACTAATAGTTTTTTTTGTTGCAAAATGAGGTATTAACTTTCTAATTTATAACAATATTGAGTAATAAGGTCAAACCTTGTTAACTTTTTTTGTTAAGTCTTAATAAAATGACTAAAACGTCCTTTAATAAATAGAGAGTTTATTTTTAGTTAATTATATTTGACTAAAATAATTTAAAGTTTTATTTTTATTTATATTTATATTTTTCTGTTTTATTTATATTATAAAATTATATGGATTTGAAGTTTATTATTTGTAAACTTTGAGTTTATATATAATATTATTTAGGTTAAGTTAAAAAGTTTTATTTTACTAGAATATTATTATATATAAACTCAAAGCTTATAAATAATAAACTTCAAATCCATTTAATTTTATAAAAAATATAAATACAATAAAAAAATATAAAAATATAAATATAAATAAAACTTTACATTATTTTAGTCAAATATAATTAATTAAAAAATAGACTCTCTAGATATTAAAAAGCATTTTAGTCATTTTAGTAAGACTTAACGAAAAAGTTAACAAAGTTTGACTTTAGTACTCAATATTGTAACAAATTAGAACATTAATACCTGAACTAATATGGGTTGGGTTAGGGTTGAAATCTTTGACCTGAACATTAATACCTGAACTAATATGGGTCGGGTTCGGGTTGACCCGAACTAATATGGGTTGGGTTATGACTGAAATCTTTGACCCGAATAATAATATGGGTCGGGTTCGGGTTGAACATTTTAACCCACCAGCCCGCCACACCCATCAACCTGACACGATTGCCACCCCTAGCCACGTCATCCATGCTTATAGAGACATTTGGAGATGAGTATTCATATAAATTAACTTCTTAGTTTGGTGTTTTCATATTGTTAGTGTTAAACTTGAGTGTTAAACTTGAGGGGTCTTCATGTAATGTGGTGGGAAAAACAAAACATTGGTAATCACGTAACATATTATTTTTTAAGGCTAGTTGGATTTAAATAATCTCAGTTTTCTCAATTTGGCCGATAATAATCCCAAATCAGTTATTAGTCAATAATAATCCGAACCGGTCCACTTTTGGCCGATAGTAGTCCGCCGTTAAAAATAGCTTAACGCAGTTAAACTTTTTTCCGAATTACAAACTAGTGTTTTATGGATTTTGATTAGAACGAGGATACGAGTCGATTTATGTAAAACTTACCTCGAAACAATGCTTCAAACGTCTTGATTTTTGTTAATTGAAAGTTTAAACACCCGAATTGAAGCACCGTTTTCGTCGTTTGGGCAGTATTTCGAGGTAAATTTTACATCAATCAACTCGTATCCTTGTTCTAATCAAAAGCCCTAAAACATCAGTTTGTAATTCGGAAAAAAAACTTAACTCCATTAAGCTATATTTAACGCAGACTATTATCGGTTAAAAGTGGACCAGTTCGGATTATTATCGGCAAAATTGAGAAAGCTGAGATTATTTAAATCCAATTTGTTTTTTTTAAATATCAAAGAAATCATAGCAATACTATACTTAAATGAAATAAAATAAAATGTTCGTTGTTTTTCTGGTGTAATTTTTAAATGATAACGTATAAAAAGTGTTAGAATATATAAACTAAACTATATATATTATGTTATTATTTTAGTATTTAGGTTAGGATTAAGATTTAGATATTATTAAACGGTTGGTAATAGGTGTGTCGGTTGACAAACCGTCACCACCACCGTATATATATGATGTATTCGCTATTGTTTATGGTTACCAAGACAATTCAGATTATAATATTCGAATTGTCCATCTCTTAATCTTCGATCTCTGCATATCATATGATTGTGATGTTCTTCGAATTCTGTTCTTGATATCCAATATAGTGGTATCAGAGCATCAGGAAACGATCCCAGGGATTTCGAAACGCTGTGCAAACCGGAATATCAAGAACAGTCAAGGAAAGAAAGACGATTCAACACAAGATTGTTGAAAAGGAATTAATTCCAATTTCGATCCAGGGAGGAACAAACACTAGTGAGCGATACCGGAAGAACATCCAAAAATACGGTTATGATTTGTCTGTTATACGGGACGAATCAGATTTAAAGAAGAGCGACATATGCAGGAAGTCGATAAACATAGAAGATCTCTTTCTTAAGAAGAAGAAGAAGAGAAGATACATGTTCAAGAAACAGGAAAAAGAATTACGAAACGAAGAATCATCGCAGAATTACGACCCAGAATTACGAAACGGGATTAATTTGATTCATATATGACACCGAGTTCATACTCTCATATATGGAAAAAGGAATTAATCGAGATGACTCCGCATGGCGTTGAGTAAAAGACGACTCCGCATGGCGTTGAGTAGAAGATGACTCCGCATGGCGTTGAGTAAAAGATGACTCCGCATGACGTTGAGTAGAAGAGAGACAGGAGCGATGATGAATATACAATTGCCGGCAACAAGACATTCAGATCCGACATGATGTTTCCATTACCGGCAACAAAGAAAGATAAATACAGAAGAAAGAGACAAGACGGTGAAGAACGAAGATGTTTCAAGAATGAAGGCAGCAAGACATTCAGATCTGCAGAACGGAAGAAAGATAATATGAAGACAACTACTCTTCAAATTTGTTAGGAAACTGGAATGCGGACAAACGTTTTAATAAACGAAGGAGGTTTCAATGTTCCCAGGATTAACCAAGTTTAGTTTAGGGGCAGGTGTTAGAATATATAAACTAAACTATATATATTATGTTATTATTTTAGTATTTAGGTTAGGATTAAGATTTAGATATTATTAAACGGTTGGTAATAGGTGTGTCGGTTGACAAACCGTCACCACCACCGTATATATATGATGTATTCGCTATTGTTTATGGTTACCAAGACAATTCAGATTATAATATTCGAATTGTCCATCTCTTAATCTTCGATCTCTGCATATCATATGATTGTGATGTTCTTCGAATTCTGTTCTTGATATCCAATAAAAAGGCTGACCTATTAAAAATCGTGTGGATAGTTAGTTTAGAGTCAACAATATATTTTAAAAAGGTTGTATCATATGTTTGAAGTATTGTATTACTTAAAGTTTTAAAAATATGTAAAACTACATTTTCGTCATCATTATAAGTATTATAATATAATATAGAAATTTAGTGTTGGCATAAGTTTTATTTTCAAATTTAAATTATAAAGACGCTATATTCTATTTTATGAATAACTTATCTGAATAGTTATTTGGTATTTATAAATTTCTTGCTATTTTAGTTAGGCGTGGGATGAACATATATAGTATCAGCTATTTTACAATGTAACACTCACCTTATCTCTTAACAATTTATTTTGTAGATGGAATGGATGAAGATTCCCCTGGGTAAAATAAAGGAGGCTACAAATGGTTTTGATAAAGAACACTTTGTAGCTTCTGGCGGGTTCGGTTCAGTGTATAAAGGAGAACTTGATGTTGCAGATATCCAAAATTTACCATCAACTGAAGGTGAATGCCCAAAGTTAACCAGAAAAACCGTAGCCATAAAATGTATCAAAAAGAAGCAAGACGAGGCCAGCAAACAAGGGTTTCTAACAGAAATTGAATTGCTTACAAGTTGTAAGCATCCAAACATTATCTCTCTCCTTGGCTTTTGTATGGAAGCTCATGATATAATTCTTGTGTATGAGTATGCTACTAAAGGAAGCCTGAGTGATTATTTAAGAAGCCTAAGTGATTATTTGGGAAGCACTAGTAAAAATATTAATCTTACTTGGGCAAAAAGAATACAAATTTGCCTTGATATTGCACATGGAATTAATTACCTTCACACGGATATGGAGGGAAAGCCAAGGATAATACATCGCGATATAAAGAGCGAGAACATTTTGTTGGACGAGAATCTAAATGCAAAGGTTGCTGACTTTGGGCTCTCCAAATTCCACTTCACAGGTCAACAAATGAGCACTGTCCAAACAAAAAATCTTGTAGGCACAATGGTTTATTTGGATCCAGAGTATATGACTTCATTTAAGTATAAAAAGGCATCAGATATTTATTCGTTTGGAGTCGTTTTATTTGAGATGCTATCTGGAAGGTTGGCCTATGATCCAATTTACACAGGGGAAAATGACACGGGGATTGCACCCATTGCAAGGCAACACTTTAATCTGGGTACGCTAAAGGAAATGATAGATCCTAAAATGATAGAAGAAGATGATGAACACATCATTACTTTGAATAGAGGACCCAATCAAGAGTCTTTCGAAGCATTTTCAAAAATCGCATATCAATGTTTGGCAGAAACTCAAGCCAAGCGTCCGACTATGGACGCTGTCATCAAGGAACTTCAGACTGCTTTGAACTTGCAAGTAAGAACTTCTTACAAAAGTTACAATATTATCCCTTCTAGTAATAATTACTATGCACTTCATTAACATTGTAAGGAAATAAAGGATTTATGATCTCTCTTTTTCACATAGATAAATCACAAACTTAGAATTTCACATGTACAGATGTACACTAAACATATGAACGTAAGTCTTTTTTTTTTTTTTTGACCAAACAATTTAAAGATTACAAAATAAATTGCACACTCTTGATTATATAGCTTTTACAATTAAGAGTCTGATAATAATAATTTACATCGAGATAGTTGGTAAACGGGCAACAAGCTACGCCGCTACCCCTTTTTGAATAGCAAAACTAAGCCTTTTAAAAACTACGTCTATAGATCTCGGGGTCATAACATTACTATCCATGACTCTTTGAACTCGACTAAGTAGATCCACAGCCTCTGGCGCCAGAAAACCAAAAGTATAAAAAGCAAATGGGATAAACACGTTCTGGTTGTCAAGGCACGCTTTCTCATACTTGATCACTTTACCCGAAGCAGCCTTTAAAGCAGCCTGACCCACTGTGAAAGCACTACTCCCTAAGACCACAAGCGAGGAAACCCTACACAGGCGTGTTTTCCTCCTACCCATCCGAAGACCAGAATGTCGGCTTGTCGAAGGGTAGATCTCCCTTCCAACGGGTCTGTTAAGAAATTAACGGGTGTCTCTTTCTTAGCAGAAATACCAGCGCACCTGAATGTTTCAAAAAGGACATCCCTAACCAAATCATGTCGGTATTTGAACCCCGAGAGCTCTCTACAATGAACTGCATGCTCACCAAAAGAATCCAAACACGCCTTATGACAAACTGGGCATACCTCATCAACTGGGAATAAAGGAATCATGAGGCGATACTTAAGGATAGTACCGTACTCCACCGGCTACATATGCTGGCCTAACCCGTCTATAGGTATAGCAAGAAGGAAATCTTGTGCATGTGGTGCTTGGAGACACTCAAAAACGGCTTTTTGTCTAACGGTCAAGTCAAACTGCACTTCGATTTCGTGGACAATTTTACTAAAAAGAGCACTCGCCAAGACATGTTGGGCTTTAGGGGGGCGGTGTCCTTATTAGTGAAAACCTCTGAAGTCAAAGCTTGGAATCGTATCACGAAGACAAGCCAAAGCACAAACATAATCGGAATCCATACCGCACATGCCACTGTCTCTTAAGATGTGGTCCTGTGGCACCCATGATTGGGCCCTCGAGGTCACAAAAGCGTAGGATGAAGCCTCTACAGCCAAATACAACCCCAAAGAAAGGAACTCCATAAACCACCAATTCCTCAATCGCCTCACGCAAACCTTTGTCAAAAAACAACGCTGCATCTTCCATGTGTACAGGTTGGCATGTCCTCAAGCCAAAGAAAAGTTTGGCAATGCCCATACACCATCAAAGCAAGAGTAGTTCACTCTGTGGGTCACCTAATTTCGGTAGAAGACGCATCAAATCTACTGCCTTAGCAGCTCTTTTCTTTGCCAACCCACTAATAAAGCTTGCGTCTCTACTAACAGCCCCCCCCCCCCCCCCAAGAATCTTCATCCCCACTAGTGGCCTCCCGATTTCCTTAGGAAATAACCCTTCACGAAACTTGCTACCATCACAAGAAGGCCAAAATAGCTCATTTCTCTTAATATTAAGTTCAAGACCCAATGTTGGACCCGACACCCTAATGATGTCTAACACTCTAGCCACCTCTTCTGAACCTCCAATGACAGTCCCATCATCAAGATACCAAGCATGAAGGAGAAGCTTGCATTTGTCTCTAATCTGATGCACAATGGGGTGCAAAACAAGAGCGAAAAGAAGTGGTCCCAATGGGTCCCCTTGTTGAACCCCCGTGGTAGACCAAATGTGCCCATCTCCAAGATACAATCTTGCTGGCTGCCCATATAGAAATTCCACCCACAAAAAATAGAAGGGCACCTCATCCTAACCTCACGAAGTGTAAGTCCACCCGGAGGATCGAGTATAACCTAATCCTTGTTATCGAAAACAAAAACCGGTTGTGCAGAATCCAACCGGTTTGTTAAACCAAGCACAAAACACAAACACAAGAAACAGATTCAAAGATTAATTCACACGTGTATATTCAGAAGAGTTTTTGGTACAAGATTACACAATATCAAACTCTCACTAAACTCTCCTGTGTTCTCTCAGTGTTCTCTCTGTGTTTACTCTCTTATATTGTACTTTGTTTACTGTCTTCAGTTCCGCTGTTTATATAGTAACAAGGTCGACGAAACATCCTGCAGCCGACGAAGGACTCCGGCGAAAGATCATAGATGACGAAGAACAGCAGGTCTTTCGTCACTATCAATGCATGACGAAGAATGTCCTTCATCAAGAGGTTTTTGTTCATGTGACTGGGTTCTTCGTCAATCATGCAGGTCTTTCGTCAATGGCTGCAACATGCAGACTAGCAAACAGCAAACAATATAAATCAGAACCAATTAATTGGTTCAATTCACGTGGACATGTAGTTTTCTTCATGAAAAGTCTTCACATGACATCATGATGGTGATGTGGTGTCGGGAAACGGTTCGCGGCGCTTCGCGCTTCGTGCTTCGCGTGTCGAACTCTGGGGCGCACGACGGAGGAATGTCGTGACATCGGGCTTGAGCCAAACCTAACCGAGTCGAACCGAACCTAGTCGCGTCCACATAAAGTGTACCAACACAAAGTATGGCTGATCTATCCACCTGGTTAAAAGCATTAGAAAAATCTGCCATAAGCATTGCAAGAGACCCATCAGTGTGACGTTCACTTAGAACCCTATTGACGCTGTGTAAAATGGCCACAGCGCCACCCGACACGCCGACCCCAAACTGAAAATCATTAAGGTACTTGGTCATTTCTTTACCAACACCCTTCATAGCCACCTTGGAAACCAAACGCCTCCATATAGTACCCACTGCAATAGGTCTAATCCCATTGTCTGGTTTTAAAAGCGGTGTAAGGGGAGCATACGCGACAAACTCTGCCAAACACGATGGGCATTTCCCCCCTAGCCATAAGTTGACTACCGCAGTGATAACGCATAAGAGATCAGTGGCAATAGCAGACCTCTCTCTACATAAAGCATCCAAAATGTGTTGCCCTCAATCCATCCCTCCCACATGAGGTTCCTTTAGGAACGTAAGTTAAAATTAACGCATACCTTTAAACTACAAGTTTATTGATTTTGGTATTACTGATGTATAATAAGGAGAAAAATTATGACATAGTAGTTTGGATAAGTAGGGAATATGATTGTGTATATCTAGTGGGTTCCTTTTAAGCAAGTATACGGAAACAAGTATAGTTAACACAACATGACAAACTTGATCCCTCTCATAACATATTTTTGTCAGAATTTTGTGGAAAATCTCAATCTTTAACTTTTAGGGTTTCTAAAGATTAATTTTTCAACATCGATTGTATCAGCAATATATCATTATGAACATGAGTGTGAGTGTGTGTGTTTTAAGAAGGCTATATATCGTGAGGAACTAGGGAAAGTGTTGATGCACAACTTTGTTCATTACCGAGTTACATATAATTTTAATAATATTACATATATCATGTTCATCATGTTACATATATCGTTAAATTGCAATATAGCACCGTGCAATTTAAAGAAATAAACCTTTGATTTGATTAACTTGATGTTTCTCATGATCCTTCCTCTATATACATACATTTATTTGTGAATTCCAATATTGCGTGATTATGTACATATGTTGTGTAACTAAGGTGAGTAAATATAACGCGAACAAGGAATAAATGAAACTTTCTTATACTATCATCATCATCATCATCATTATGAGTTCATGTATATATATACTATAACGTTTTCATTTATTTTAACAAATAATGTTGCAGGGGGAAACCATTGTACTCTCAAGGTTTCGGCTCAGTGATATAATGGTGGCCACTAAAAACTTCTCCGATATATATTGCATTGGGTCGCATGAATATGGCAAGGTGTATAAAGCAGAACTTGATGATTTCAAAAACAAAAGTTCGTTGGCATTTAAAGAGAAATTAAATGACAGTGAATGGCCAAAGACACCCGTCAATGTTGCTGTAAAACACATTTCTAATGGCGTGGATGTAAAACAAAGGTTTTTTTTAGAAATTGAAATGCGTACAAGCAAGAAGCATCCCAACATGGTCTCTCTTATCGGCTTTTGTGATGAAGATGAAGATGTTATCCTTGTTTATGAGCATGCTTCTTACAAAAGCCTCGATGACTATTTGAAAAATGTTCATAACATGGATAATCTTACATGGACGCAACGTCTACACATGTGCCTTGGAATTGCACGTGGCCTTAATCACCTTCATACCAAGATGGGCGATCAAGAAAGGATAATACATGGAGACATAAGGAGTGCCAACATTCTGTTGGGAGAGAATTTGGAGCCGAAGATTGCTTACTTTGGGATCTCAAACTTTCACTTGGAAAATCGGGAAGCCGGCACTCTTACCAGTACAAAAGTTTATTGGGATCCAGAATTTGAAAGAACACGTATAATGAAAATCGAATCTGATGTTTTCTCATTCGGAGTTATACTATTTGAGATCTTCAGTGGAAGGTTGGCATATGATTCCATTTACATTGATGAAAATGACAAAGGGCTTGCAGGCATTGCACGAAGCGGGTTCAATGATGGAGCAATAAAGAAATTGCTAGATCCTAAGTTAATCAAGGAAGTAATTAATGATGACATTATTACTTCAATTAGAGGACCAAATCAAGATTCTTTGGACACATTTTTGAAAATTGCCCATCAATGTTTGGAAGAAGCTCAAGCCAAGCGTCCAACAATGGAAACGGTTATCAAGGAACTTGAGATGGCATTAAACTTTCAAGTAAGTCGATATTTCTAAGGGTGGGGGTATGGTTAATCACTCTAGGGTGATTGAGTGATTCTCTACCCAATAATATTATACCATGTTAACTCCCCATTCCACTCCCCATTTTGCACTCAATCAGGATGTATGATTAATCACTCTAGGGTGTTTGAGTTATATATTTTTTATGAGAAAATTTCAATTTTTGTCCTTTATGTTTGCACTGAATTTTGAAACGTGCCCTTTAAAAGTTTTAGTTTCAATTTATGTCCAAAAAAACACATGTTTTATATCACTTTATGTCCTTTTCACCAAACTGAGTTAAATTACTCAGTTAGGTTTATTTAATCCATGGGTATAATTGTCATTTGAAGTTTGATTGCAGCTGTGTCCCCTTATCTTCTTCAAAAACATGCGCACACCAAGAATTATCTGCCTCTCTCTCCTTCTCGATTAAACACCGGCGACCGGAGCCACATCTCTGGCGACCGGGTTCCTCCGGCGAACCACACACACACAGCCCCCTTACCTTCACTCACACACCCGTAACCATCTGAATACCCCTCGATCACCGGCAAACCCCCACACCCCCTCGTTCTTTTCTAACTAAAACCCGACCGGACTCCGGCCGGTGAAGCCGGCGGAGCCGGTGACGTTGATATTGATGAGCGATGATGATGATAGTGTCGTTGATGACGACTGACGCTAATAATCGAGAATAATGATGGTTGACAGCGGAGGCGGTGGTGCGGCTCCGGTGAGTTCCACGGCAGCGGCGACTAAGTGGTGGAAATGGGGGTGTTTGACGCCGGCACTGTGACTGAGTTTCGGGTAAACCCTTCAACACCCCTTTTTTCTTCTCTTTTGCTCTTTAGATCCGACATGATCTATGAATTTTTCTGGCACATTGGGTGGTGTTTCAGGTAATCGCGATGTTGAAGATGATGATGGTGGCAGTCTGACAGCGGCGTTGGCCGTCGGAGCCACGGCGACGGCTGCCGGACTTGAAGGGGAGAAGGAAGGGGATTTGGGTTGTGTGTTAGGGTTTCTCAGAAATTGAAGAAGATAAGGAGATAAAAGGGATGTGATGCATTTATTTATAAAATACCATTTTTGCCCTTGCCTTAAATAAATCTAACTGAGTAATTTAACTCAGTTTGGTGAAAAGGACATAAAGTGATATAAAACATGTGTTTTTTGGACATAAATTGAAACTAAAACTTTTAAAGGGCACGTTTCAAAATTTAGTGCAAACATAAAGGACAAAAAGTGAAATTTTCTCTTTTTTTATTGGTTCTTCTCTCCTCTCTCTCTCTCCTACATCACTCTTCTCCACATCGGTGACTATACCACGATTTCTCACCCTCTCTCCTACTCAAACACCCTAACTCAATCATGGGGGTATGGTCACCGATCGGTGACACCCACTCAAACACCCACTCCCCGCACATCATACCCCCCCACCCTAAAGTATAACATTCTGTCTCCTCTTTGGGTAAATGTTATGCATGTTCAGTTTATCAATTACTCAAAAATGTATCACGTTAGGGAAAATTAATGTAATGATCATATTTGTATTTGGATTTAAAAAAAAAAGTTTAATATGAGCTCTTGATGAAAAACTAAAAGGCTATCTTTTTTAAGTTGTGGATCGAAAAAATAATTATGTTTTAGTATAGAAGTGCATATGTGGGGAATTAATGTTATGACTAATCTAAGCTGTATATCTTATAACATGCAGGTTTCCGAAAGTATTAAAGATGCACGATAATTCGAATTTGAAGGTTCAAATAAAGATAAGAACTCGGTTTTTATCCCCATGTGTCAACTGTTGAAGATAACTAGAAGATTCACGGTATAAATTTAGTATTTATATTTATGGGTATTTCATTATGTTTATCTGTCAGAGTTTTTGTATTTGTTTATTTCATTTCCTTACTAGTTAAAGTTTAGTTTGTACGCTATTATAAAGAGCCTTGAATATTAATTAAGGGTCTACATATTTACACACCTTTAAGCCTATTTCCACACTTTAATAGACGCCTCGTATAGGGCTATACGAGGCGTATAGGGTTGCTTTTCCGACCAGCTTCTGCACAAAGTACAACGTCACATCAGTCACGTCAGACGGGGAGTCTAGGCCTGTACGAGGGACTGATACGAGGGTGCTAAGACGCCTCGTATAGTCCTATACGAGGCGTCTTAGAGACTGATTTGACTACATGACTGACAAGTGACTTAAAGCTATACGGGTAGTCTAGAGCTATACGAGGCGTCTATGTCTCACATAAAGTGTAACATACAGTGCATTCTTTGTCCACCCCGAGCATTCAACATTTCATTCATTCTGCTTCTTCTTCTTCTTGTATTTCTTCGAAAGAATTGTTGTTTGCATTTGTGTTCTTATCGTCCCGAAGTGTTGAAATGTCATCATACTGGGACGGCAACTATGTCTTCGGGCAGTATTCTAGCGACAACTGGGTGCACGAAAGCGTTCCGGTAACAATTATTAGCTTAAATGTTTTAATTAGTTGTTGTTTTAGTTTATTATTTACTAATGATGATACGGTTGTTTATTTTGGAGGAGTCTGGTGTTCCCGATTCTAATGAGCAAGAGGAGGTTGTGTCTAGTATACAAGGAGAACAGAACAGACCGTTTCTAGATTTGAACAAGCATCCCCCTGTTGATGAAACAGCCCCCGTAGATGACTCATACCATGCTGGTCAACCAAGTTATCCGACGCAACAAGGGTATCCGGATTATAGATACGGGTGTGAATATTCTTACGGAGGAGACGGTGGATACGGAGGAGACGGTGGATACGGTGGTCATCAGCAATTCATTTCCCCGGGCACTCCTTACGTTCATCAAAACAATCCGGACATTGGAGGATATGGTGGATATGGTGGTTATGGTGGATATGGTAGATATGGTGGTGAGACACCTCCCATCCCGGACATTCCGTACTTAAAAAAACAGGTATTAATTACTATTTTTTATTATTATTTAATTATTATTATTATTATTATTAATATTATTATTATTATTAATATTATTATTGTTATTTATTATTTATTTATTTATTATTATTATTATTATTATTATTATTATTATTATTTATTTATTTATTATTATTATTATTATTATTATTATTTATTATTATTGTCGATGTTACAGGTTTTCAACTCTTTAGATGAACTAAAGAATCGGATACAAGAAATAGCAAACACGGATGGTTTCGTTATTGTCACCCGTCGATCAAAGAAAATCGGGGGAAGAACCGCGAGGGTATGGCTTGAATGTGATCTTGGTGGTGAGCACCAGACTACAACAACACTTAGAAAAGCCGGAAGCAAAAAAACCGGTTGCCCGTTTTACCTGCTGGCTGTGCGAAACCACCCGTATGAAACCTGGGAGATAAAAGGCGGAAAAATTGAACATAACCACGAACTTTGTGAGGACCTGTCGGCCCACGCGTTTGTGCGAAGGTTTACTCCAAGCGAAATGAAACTGATCGAGCAGCTGACAGCTCAAAACATGGAGCCGCGCAAAATATTTCAAATGATAAGGAAGCAGGACCCCGACAGGTTTCATGTTCAGAAAGACGTTCAAAACGTTGTGGCGAAGATTAGAGCCGAACAAATACAAGGATTGACTCCCATGCAGTCACTAGAAAACAAGCTGATAAACAACGACTTTATTTACGAGACACGGGAGGAACCCGGAACAAAGGTCGTAACAGAGATATTCTTTCTTCATCGGGACTCGAGAGACATGTGGCGTGCATTCCCCCACGGCATGCTGATCGATGCGACGTACAAAACAAACATATACAATATGCCATTTATCCAGATTGTTGGTGTGACGCCTACCAACAAATCGTTTATTATCGCGCATGCCGTTGTTAGTAAAGAACGGGGTGATAACTTTGTGTGGGTGCTTGAGAGGGCCAAGTCAATGTTGGAACAATGTATGGAGCCACGTGTGATTTCAACGGATAGAGACCTAGCCCTTATGGGCGCGTGTGCTAAAGTATTTCCAGACGCCTCCAGGCTTCTTTGCAGGTGGCACATACAACAGAATGTTATGAAGCACTGCAAGGGTGCCTTCACAGACGAAGACTGGGAGAAATTTTTGTCATTCTGGGGGACATTGATTAAGTCTCCATCCAAACCCATTTATGAGTACCACTTGCGCAACATGCGAAAGCGACTTTTGGAGTGCAAACGTTCTGGTAAGTTTTTCTAATAACATACGACTCACCTATGCAAATTTTATTAAATTATTTTTACTTTTTAGGAGTTTTCAAGTACGTGTACGATAACTGGCTAAAAGACTATAAGGAGATGTTCGTCTTTGCGTGGACTGATAAGAGGCGTAACTTTGGTAATCGTACCACAAACAAAGTTGAGAGCCAACACACCAACTTAACGAGATACGTCCTAGATAGGAGCTCGCTGTACCGTGTAGTTGGTTGTGTCCGGGATATAGTTGAGACACAGTTCGGTGAAATAAGGAAGACTTTTCGAGAAAGCATGAAAAAAATAATGAACCACCACAAACACCCGATGTTTCAACACCTACTTGGAAAAGTATCCCATACAGCCCTTGACTTGTTGCGTGGAGAGGCAATTAGGAAGCTAGATGTCTTGGAGCGCTTTCATTCATCATGTGGTTGCCAAATGTGGCACAGCTGTGGGTTGCCCTGTGCTTGTAGGATGGAAAAGTACATGCTTGAAGGTAATAATTGTTAAACGTACAACACTTGTGTGATATATTTCCGTTAATCATGTTACTTAAACAATGTTGTTTTTAACCGTGCAGAGCGTCCGATTCAACTCGAAGACATAGACGTCTTCTGGCGTGCAGAGCGTCCGGTTGTCTAACAAAATACTCGTGGCCGACCAACAACAAAGCAGGTACAACAAAGGTTGGACGAGGCCTCTCGTATAGATGAAGAATTGAGGAGAAGCTCATTCGGTGATGCAAACACGTGCTTTGAAGGTTCCCGACAAAGTAAGTACGATAAACCTCGCCACAGCTCGTACGTTCCGTCACAGGCCTCTCAACAGTCGGTTATAAGGTCCCAAAAACCCAAAGCGAGCCTAAGCCGTTCAAAGAGTTCTAAGAAGAAAGAGACACGAGATGCTCACGGTTTTCCTTTAATCATTGGGGACGAGTACGTGGGAATCATCAAACAGTTTAAGTATGCCATTCTGCCAGTGTTCCATCCGTACGTCTCGTGCATACGAGATGTGATGCCGGACGGTCATTGTGGGTTTCGGTCTGTGGTTGTGGGCTTAGGTATGGATCAGAGTTCATGGGAGCTCATTCGAAGGGACCTTGTCCAAGAAATGGATCAGAACGAATCGATCTGGTTCCCAATATTTGAAGCATGGGATAAAGGTTATTTTTACACGCATCGTCAGGGCCTAATTTGGGATTCAATGTCCGGTTGTGGGGAGGATCACTGGATGGACTTCCCCTTAGCAGGACTTCTTATTGCACAAACGTACGGTATCGGGGTGCACCTGTTAACGACAACCATGGGTGCGAGTTCCACTTTCTTCCCGATACTAAGTCTTCCGACTAATCAACAACCATTATTCATAACGCTCACACATGTTAACGAGAACCACTTCATACATGTTAAGCTGGAAGGGGATTATCCAATGCCACCAGCACACGGGCTATGGTTGACCCACCGAAGACCCCATACGGAACAATGGGAAGATATGTACTTGCCACGTCTAGAATGGTATACATCGATAATGAATCCTCCGCTAAGATCAACCCCCAGTCTTAATTACATCGACAGTGATACGGAAGAATGATTTTTGTAATTAATAGTATTTTTTTGTATTAATTCCTATAATTTTCTACAATTTCTATAATTTTTTTTTTTTTTATAATTTCTATCATTTTTCTATAATTAGAATTGATTAAAACAAGTTAATAACATTTTTATAAAAATTTATATAATTTTTTTATAATTAGAATTGATTAAACAGTTTAATAACATTTTTATAAAAAAGTTACAAATATACACCTCGTATAGAGCTAGACTTGTCGTATATGATAGGTCAAAAGACCATTTTGCCCCTGATATGCACCCAATCTAGGCATAAATCAGGGGCTAAAAGGTCACTTTACCAAAACTAGATGCCTCGCATAGATCTAGATTGGTCGTCTGTTAGAGCGGTTTTTGAAAATTTGAATTTTGAAAATTTGAATATCAAAATTTGAATTTATTAAAAAAGGACGCCTCGTATAGACCTGTACGAATAGTCTATAGGGGCGGCAACATTTCTTTTTTTTTAAATTTGAATTTTGAAAATATTTTATTTTAATTACTAAATATTTTGGTTAATTACCATTTCGCCCCTGATTAAAGCCTATACTGCGGGCTATATAGGGGCAAAATGGTAATTTAAACACAAAGACGACGCGTATAGGTCTATGTCTATACGACCAATACATGGTGGGCGGCAACTGTTTCACTTTTTATTTTTTAATTATTAAAAAGAAGTTTATTAAATTACCATTTTACCCCTGTAAAGCCCTCCGTATAGGTCTTAGTCCGGGGTAAAATAGTAATTAACCATTCCAGAAATATCTTTCTGGGTTGGTTAATTACCATTTTGCCCCTGATTAAAGCCTATACTGGGGGCTATACATGGGCACAATGGTCATTTAATAAAAAGTTCATACGACGCGTATAGGTCTATACGAGGCGTCTATGCCTCGTATAAGGGTGGGGGGGGGGGGGGCTAGACGACCCTGGTTATCACCCCAAACAAAAAAAAACACATATATACGGAGCACACACCTGTATACGCCTCAGATTAGTATTTGGACCGTATTTTCGAAGATTTGAAGCATCACTGGTACGTATTTCATCCCGTAGTTTAGTATTTTTGCCTTTAGACCGTAGGTTTGCCCTGAAATTTGGTTTTTGTTGGGTTTGGGGGGTTTGAATCTGAGGTTGAAGATGAAGCCGTAGAACAGGACGCCCAGTATAGCCCTATACGAGGGCTATACGAGGCTCTGAAACTTTTTTTTTTTGTTATTAATGTTATTATTATTGTTATTATTATTATTATTATTGTTAATATTATTATTATTATTGTTATTGTTATTATTAATTATTATTAGAGTTAATTACATAGTTAGTCCCTATGGTTTGCACAAAGTAACATACTTAGGTACTAATAGTTTAAAATCACATTCTAGGGTATTAACTTTTCATTTTGTAACGTTTGGAGGTATTAACGTTATTTGTAGGTTTAAAATCACATTCTATTAGTACCTAAGTATGTTATTTTGTGCAAACCACAGGGACTAACTATGTTAATACCCAAGAAGTTAATACCTGCAAACGTTACAAAATGAAACTTAATACCCTAAAAGGTGATTTTAAAGGATTAGTACCTAAGTATGTTATTTTGCGCAAACCACAGGGACTAACTATGTAATTAACTCTTATTATTATTATTGTTAATATTATTATTATTATTTATTAATTATTATTATTATTAATATTATTATTGTTATTAGTATTATTATTGTTATTATTATTATTATTTATTTATTAGTATTATTATTGTTATTATTATTATTATTTATTAATTATTAGTATTATTATTGTTATTATTATTATTTATTTATTATTGTTTTTATACGTATACATTATTTATTTGCAGATTGATTATGGAGGACGATCTGATTCAGGGCGATGACATTCAGGTAGAGCTTGATGGGGCACCGCCGGGGGGTCAGCCGGTTCAGCAGGGTCCACGACGGAGACGGCGGCCGCCTCCGGATTCGCTGCAGGGTCACCCTTATCTAGAGTTTCCCGACGGCACCGATGCTGCCCGTCATTGCCAGAAGCTTAGGAGGATGCACATTGGATCGCATGCAGCGATCGACTGGGATGCGATAGATGGGATTGCTGACATGGCTAGAGTGCGTCGGTATATACCTGTCGATTCGCCGTGGCATCGTCTTTTTGATTTGGCGCACACACCAACCTACAGGGAGCTGTTGGTCGAGTTCCTTTCGTCATTCACATTTCACGCTCCTGGGGACCCAGTGCCGCTTCCGTACCCAGATGCTCCCCCTCCGCCTGAGGTTTCTTTCAGGCTCGCTTGCGGTTTGCGTTCGATGACGCTAGCAGAGTTTGTGGTGCATTGTGGTTTATACATGCAGGGGGAGATCGAGACTGAGGTTTATACAGCGGGGCTAGTGGTAGTTGACAAACCCACTCTTGTAGGGTTTTTGCAGGTGATTGCGGGGGAAAATCATTGGGAGCACGACAAGTCGAAGGGGAGGGTGTCGTTTATTAGGGACCCACTGTACAGGTACGTACGTTTATTACGGCAATTATTGTGATTATGTGCATTGTTTATTAATCTCTGTTTCTGTATTTCGCTAACACTATATGCAGGTATCTGCACCATTTGCTCGCTACTTCTATTTCAACGCGCGGCTACAGCCGTGAGTGGTGTACGACCACAGATCTTTTTTTCTTTTATTGTTTGTTGTATAGGAGGCCGTGCGTACTAGCACACGGTCTAGCCCAGTACTATGCCTCCGCCCATCACCGGCAGGAGCGCGGATTTTTGTATGGCGGGGCGTACGTGACCGTCATTGCCCGTTCATTGGGCCTCGTACTGCACCAGGACCCACATCTACGGACGCCGCCAGTCATGCCAACGCGGATGGGTTTTCAGTCGCTGTGGGGGATGAAGGTAATCAAGAGATTCCCCGTTGGCCCGCGGTTTAAAAACCGCGAGGGGGCATATGGACAGAGGAGCCCCTACCAGAGCACTTCGAGCCCGTTTATCCTCCTGCAGATCCTGCTGATGTAGTGCCCGTGGAGGACCCTCCGGAGGATGTAGACGGTGCAGCGGTGCCACAGCCACCGCCACCTCCCGGGGAGCCTCAGTTTCCACGTCACGTTATTCCATGCATGCCCCAGGAGCTGCGCTACATCCGGATGTACGAGCCGAGCTTGACAGGCTCAACGATTTGGTAGGTTGGCTGGTACGGGCCGAGCAGGATAGACGAGAGAGAGAGGGATTACCCCCGATACCGCTTCCACCGGCTCGAGCACCACATCAGCAGCAGCAGCCGCAGCAGCCAGATCCAGATTCGGATTCGGATTTGGATGTATAGACCTGTTGTTGTTTTTATTTTTATTATGGATGTACAAACTTATCTTATATATTTTTGTTATGGATGTACAAAGTTATCTTATATATGTCATATTTATGTTTGTTTTCAGTTATTCGGTTACTTAATGATTGTTGTCTTAAATTGAGATAATACGGAAACAAAATATGTTTTGAATATAATACGGAAACAATATATCCCCTGAATATAATACGGAAACAATATTTGAACGAGATAAAATTTTAATCGGAAGAACAATATTTAAAAAAGTAAAATGTTAAAAACATTATAATATTTAATCGATATAATATATTTAAAGAGCCGATTTTTAAAATAGTTGATTTTTAAAAAACAAAAACTTTTTTATAGTGTAAAAAACAAAAAAAAAAAACAAAACTTTTTTTAAAACCAAAAAAATTTTCAACCAAAAAACACATTTTCAAAAACTATCCAAAAAAACCATACCAAAACCCACCAAAACACCCCTTATTTCAGCAAAAAAAAACCCTAAGATTAGACGCCTCGTATAGGGTTGTACCCTTCGTATAGGGTTCCTTAAACTTTGTGCCTGACACCCTCTGAGACCCCCTTGAATTCAGTGCTTAGATGCCTCGTATAGCCCTATACGAGACGTCTAGGGCACAAAAAGTGTGAAAATAGGCGCAGAGGGTGTTCAAATAGATTGAGCCTTAATTAATACAATACATCGAGTTCTTAAGAGCATCACAAAGTTTTCGTTCTTCTGATCCGACATCAACTAGAGGGTCAATATCTCTTTCGATATTGTAGCCCAAGAAAAAATCAAGCTGAACGGATGTACGTGAACATAAAGTACACATGGGGGAACGAAATGTTGCACACATATTTCCCGATACGGAGAAAATATTGATGGATGATTGGAATTGTTTCAATTATTGAATCATAAGAAAGATGCTGATTTCGAGGTTCTACTTTTTTTTTTTTTGAAACGTATACATTGTTGGAAATCAGGCCCTTGATCCTATAAACAAACACACAATTATCTATAACCCGTCTTTATCCTTATCTCTTTAATTCAAGATTAACGTCTTCATTCTCCCCCTTAATCTTGAATTCGGTTCATTCTACTTGCTTCGTTTCCTGCTTGCATTTTGTTCTTTCTTTTCTTGCTTTAACCGGAAACGGTTATCTTGCTAAACTTGCTACTTTCTTGTTGGATTCGAATATGTTCTTGCTTGATTCGAATTATCTTTCTTGCTAACTTGCTATTCGAACACTACGTCCGATCTTGCTACTTGCTACGAGTCATGTACACATGACTCGATTCTTGCGACTTCTCTTTCTACACGAACCACACAAGTCCGCTTCTTTCTTTCTTTCTTTCTTTCGGTTGTCAATTTTCTTATTTCTTTCTTTCTGATCGACGTCCATTCTTTCTTCTTCCTTACCAATGCTTGCACTTTCTTTCTTACCGCACCGGTATCTTTCTTACTTTCTTGCGAGGCCTTCTTTCTTTCCTGCTAAGCGCGCCGGCCTCTTTCTTCTTTCTTCTTTCTTATGGCGCCTCATCTATCTATCTATCTATCTTTCTTTCTTTCTTTCTTTCTTTCTTTCATAAGTAACCTACTTATCACCGTTGCTTTCTCGTTCTCTTTCTCTTCTGCGACTTCTTCAGCCCCGAGTTAAATCTTCCGCTTCTACTCAAGCAGCCCGTCGTACAACACCTCACAGGTCGACTTTCTTCTGTTCCATGTATGTGGACTGACCAATACAATTTCAGTCAAACCATTCCACAACTTAATGATCATCAGCCCACTAAAGGTTCCATGTGAGCCCATGATGATTCTCTTGGTTCCACGCAAATATGTTCAATATGAAACAAATTTCACCGACCTTTTTCTTTATGGATGCCACTTCTGAATAAACATCTTCAAGCAATCACAAACTTGAACCTTTTCTTGTTGAATAAAACAACTTTTCATTCAACAAAACTTGTTACTTTGCCGTGATCTCTAATTGCCGACCTAACTGCTTTCATTCCTATTTTTTCCCTCCAGCTTCGTCTTCAACTACTCCGCTGGTTTGCCGCCAGTGAAACCCCGCGAGGGGAGGCTCTCCCTTATCGGAAAACGACTCTCAAAACCGCCAACTAGCTCTGATACCAATTGTTGGAAATCAGGCCCTTGATCCTATAAACAAACACACAATTATCTATAACCCGTCTTTATCCTTATCTCTTTAATTCAAGATTAACGTCTTCATACATCATTACGAAACCGACGACCCAAACCGGGCCGACGAAACAAACAAACAGACAAGGAAACTTACATATTTACAAATGAAACCCAATCCCCCATTCTATTTGAAAGCTTTTCATGATCCTATTGGGGAAGGCATTCCGTCTACATTGAAGAAATTCAATTTAAAGCAATTGGCAATTCAAGCTTGAAGGTACTCTTCGCCCCGATTCTATATTAACTAAGTGCAAGTTTATATTATGGGCTTTCAAAACTGATAATGGCCAGCCCAAAAAGTCTTCAAATCAAACCTAATAATGGCCAGCCCGCTCATAAATATTAAATTTTCACCCTTATAATATAATCAACTAATATTTTAGGGTGGAGATACAATAGAAAGTTTATTTGGCTAGGAAGGCTAGGAAGTGATCTTGACCATCCATTTAATTAATCAAGGGCTAAGATTAAATGAATGAAATTGAAGCAAACAAAAAGAGGAGCGTGGGTTTGTTAGGGGCATTCTATTCAATCCAGCACAATAGTTTCTCTCTCCTCCAATTCCCCCCATTTTTTAAACGTTAATAACTTTTTCATACGACATTATTTTTTTATAAAAATTGCACTAAAAAACCAGCGTTTTTTTATCTTTAAAACGAGTATATTATTGCTATATTTTCGAAAAAAAAATTTGAAAACCCAGTTGCGTAAAACGCAATGAAAAAAAAACATAAAAAAATGATTTTTTCTAAAACGCAACGCACCAAAAACACAAAGAAATGTCTTATTTCTAAAACGCAATGACCAGAAAACACAAATAAATGTCTTATTTCTAAAACGCAATAGCCTAAAAACACAAAAGAAAGTGTACTTTATAAAACGCAATGGACTGAATGTGTTTTACCTAAAACGCAATGCACCCAAAACACTTAAAAATGTCTTATTTCTAAAACGCAATGGCCAGAAAACACTTAAAAATGTCTTATTTCTAAAACGCAATGGTCAGAAAACACTTAAAAATGTCTTATTTTTAAAACGCAATGCCTAGAAAACACATAAAAATGTCTTATTTCTAAAACGCAATGGCCTAAAAACACAAAAGAAACTGTTCTCTCTAAAACGCAATGAACTGAATACACATAAAAATGTGTTTACCTAAAACGCAATGAGTAAAAACACTTCAAAAATGTTTCATTTCTAAAACGCAATGACCAGAAACTGTTGTTCACAGAACCAGAAACTGTCTAAAACGCAATGACCAGATACTGTTGTTTATAGAACCAGAAACTGTCTAAAACGCAATGACCAGAAACTGTTGTTCACAGAACCAGAAACTGTTGTTCACAGAACCAGAATCTAATTAAAACGCAATGATCAGAACCTGTTGTTTACAGAACCAGAAACACTGTCTACGGTGCAGCTCAACCCCAGCCAGGGGCTCTGCCCCTTGGACCCCGCTAGGGGCTGCCGCCCCTGGGACTCCGCTACTCAGATCGTAAAACTGAAATTAAAGAATTTCTTACATGGATCTAAATGATTTCTTCAACAATTGAGGAAGTTTGAATGATTGAAACACTTATCAGCGCTCGAATCGAGTGATTATCACCAAAATCACCCGAAAAAACGAGATTTTTTATGAAATTAAACTGGGTTTTCTTCAAAAAAAAGCAGAAGAACACGTTGATCGGGTGTTTGAATAATTGATTTGTGATGAAAGTCGCACTATAATGTAGTGATTATTGAGATAGAAAGTGAAGAAATGGTTAAAGATGGTGGGTTTTAAAAATGGTGGGTTTTGAAGTTACTGGGTTTTGAAAAGGAAGAAGAAAGGGTTGGATTGACTAAAATACACTTTTTCTTTATTTTAAATGTTGCCACATGTCCTAATCCTATTGCTTCCTACACTTCCTAGCCAAAATAAACTTCCTATTTGATTTTTTCCTTTTACCCATATATACAATTGAGTTAAAGTTGGTTATACGAGTCACAATGGATTTGTCCTAAAATACCTTTTTATCCAAAATTTGAATTCTCTAGTGTGTTAAACATTGTTGTGATTTGAATAGACGTGTGTGGTATTTGAATGTGTTTAAACTTTATTTGAATTGGTCAAGTCAAAACAAGGAGGGCAAAAATATTACATTAATATATAGCAAAATACTTGAACTCCCAATAATTTGACATACGTGGTTATAAATTGAAACTCCGGTTATAACACAACTAAGCAAGTTACCTATAACTACAAACACAACATTGGGGAATAGTGACAGACAGCTGCCTATTACTCCGCTATAGGTCCAACCAATTTACGCTTTTATTCACAGTTTAAAATTACGATTTTCCCATCACTTCAAGATTAAGTTTTTGCCCCCAATTCAAATAAAATTATGTTTTTGCCCCTAACTAAAAGTTAAAATTTTGCTCTCGATTCAAAATTACAATTTTATCCCGTTTAAATTTAAAGTTTTGCCATTAAATTTTTTCTCCCAACCAAATTACGATTTTGCCCTCAATTTAAATTTACATTTTTCCATCGTTTTTGTTTGTTTTCCCGGTCAAATTACGATTTTGCCGCCAGTGTAAAATTGTAGCGTTTTTTTAATTGATTGACTCAATGTAATTTTTATTCGTGCCAGGCGGCTGCCTGACATACGCTCGTTTATCCTGAAAAATTACAATTTTGCCCACAGTTTAAAATTATAGTTTTTTCATCGTTTTTGTTTTTTAAGCAAAAGTTTGATAATGTTTTATTTTAATTGGTTGACTTAATTTATTTTTTTTGAGATCGCGTTATAAGTAGTATGTACAGTTAACCGAAACAGAGAAGTACATGTTATCAAAGAAAAATATTCAACTTAATGCTTCGTAACGTAGGCGAGGCAAAATCTAGTAAACCACAATAGTAAATATTTCTTTTGGACATAAGTTTGTGGGTACGTAAAAAGATCTATTACCTATACGTCATGATGTCCCGAGAAGTAAAAAAAAAATAAACAATTGAATATGTGAATTTGTGATTTTATCAAGAGTAATTTTGTCAATTTAACTTTTATACCTTCCAATTGCATTAATAAATTTACCAGACAAACAAACTACCAATTTTGATTTGAATTAATCCAACTCCTCAAAATTCAACTCCGTCAAGAAATTCAGTTCCATACAAAAAAAAAATTATGAGAATACCTCTTTTTTTTAACGGCCGACAAAAATTATTTTACTCATTGTAGCAAGATACTACCCACCATACATACAAACATTTATCTCCAATACATTATAAGATTACATATATTTTTTATCCGCCAAAGTTGAACAGGCTCCAATCTTTCCATGTTAGTGACGCCACCTTTGATCCATTCTTTATTCACAGATACCCAATTGATTTTATCTCGTCTAGAATCTTTGTAGTATTCGGAATAGCTTGTCCAAATACAACCTCCCTCGTTGTCACACCCCGATATTTCCACGTATTACCGGTGGGCCCGGTGGGGAGTATCATGACGTAGTTGATATCATCATAGTCAAACAACACAATTCGAATGCACAGCGTAAGCAAAAGATAAATATGTTACAATCCGATATAAAGTAATGTCAAAGTATTACAAACGGAAAGTAAAGGATCCACAGGCGGATCTAAAATAAAATGAAACATTGTTCAACAGACTTTAACATCTAGAGCTTGCGAGACTTGATTATTGATGCCTGGAGTAGCCAGTCTATTTCGTATAGTACCTGCACTTAGCCTTTATGGAAAATACGTCAGTTTACACTAGTAAATACAATTTAACTGACTCATTTTGAAAATGTTTAAGAAAATTGATTTGAGTGCGCATGGCACAAAACTTTTTATAACTTGGGATAATTATTTGTTCAAAATAAACTTGTATACAGTTTTATATGTTTGTCGTCCATTTGGTATAATACCCACAAGAAGATACCCTTCTTGTGGACTACCTTTTTACATACGCATCTGTCAGGTGTACGCCTACACCCCGTGCTTAAGTCGTGGGCATTCCTAACGAATGAGCCGAGGTTATCCAGGACACGGTCATTAACCCCCCAAAGGCATTGCATCAAACAAGACAGAATAAAACGGGTTATGCATCTTTTTAATCAATATCTGATTGTACGACTTCATACCCGACCAAGCGGTATTATTATAATAACGTACCACAAGCCCGTATAGGGAAAATAAGTTAAAAGTATTTACCTGAGCAAAGTATAAATCGAATACAGCAAGTGCACGTAGCTTTTACTGGGCTTCTAATCTGGAACGAAGGTTTTTATTAACCTATTAGAATCCTAACGGGTCTTTAATTAAGCCTAGACTTAGACCGATTAGTTTTCAAAAGGAAGATACGGTTCAAACGCATAATAAGGCGAAGACCGGTTTAGAATGTGGTTTTGACCCGACAAGCTTGTATGCTTGTTTAATATGGGTAACTTAAACACATTCTGGATTTTGAGACAAAAACGATATGGTTTGACCCGTTTCGGCTAATATATGCAAACTAGTTACATAAGCCGATCCGAACGCGAAAAGTGCGTAACGAGTAACCAAATGAGTCATATGCAAGTTTCCTAAGTTAATATGCTTTTAATATGTTGTGATATTAGGAAGATATCTTCTATTATGCCCAAAACGGATTTAAACTCAAACTATGCCTCGTAGGGGCATTTTGGTCATTTTAAAGGTTATAAAAGAGTTTAAATAATAATCTGAGTTACAGGTCTGATGTAATCAGTAAAATACTTAATTTAATAAGATATATCAGTAGGGTATCATATATATGTGAAATTTATTAACTATATCCATACTATGCACCGTAGGGGCATTTTGGTAATTTCACATAAGCCTAAAAGGTCAAAACTGGAAATCTGGGTTTAAAACTTTTGCTTACTATTAAAATATAAAAATTTACTGAAAATATCAGTAGGCATCAAACCTTATATGTTTAAAATAATTTTAACTTATACTATGCGTTAAAAACGTTTAAAAAGGCGATTTTAAGCTATTTCCATGTTTTATAAGAAAAGCTGATATTTTTATTATTCCAGAAGGCTTAACATACTTTATTTATCATTTAGAATCATGTCACACCCCAACCAATGGCGGAAACATCGGGATGAGACGAAGTGTGAAGATTGCTAGAGACATCATAACGCTATGGTGACAATATTTAATTCAACCGATTTCATTTCATAAATAAATTGTCAACACATTACAAGAAAATCAAATAACAACATTGTTCAACACAACATTAACAAAATTGATACAACACTTTAAGCCTAAACGTCTAAGTGAGTATCTAGGCATCTTTGCTATCCATTTTCATAGCATCATCAATCATCAACCTGTAACATGTTTAAAATACAATTCAATGAAAAAGCAAAGACGAGTATACAAGTTTAAGAATAAGTATAAGTATAAAAGTTTAGAACGAATCCACATGCCAACTTAGTCTATACGAGATCAACCTAGCGTGGCATGCAATATTTCTAGCCAACCTCAGTTTACGCAAGAAAGTTTAATTAATTCAACATGACCACAAGTTTTAGTTTGGTTGGTATTTAAGAGTTTAGTGGGGTTAAAACAATTAAAAAAAAAGAAAGAAATGTTGGTGTTCTAAAAATTGCGGCCGAGATGGGCATTTGGCAGCCAATAATCATCTTTCATATTTTATTATTTTATGTGACATTTTAGGTTAGTTTATTTTATTTGTTAGGTTAAGATAAATCAACAATTTAATTAGAAGTGACTTACACATAAAAAAACAAATGAATGCAGCCAATAAGGCTGTTCGGTCGCATGAGGGGCTGCAAAGCTTGTTTATTATTATTATTATTATTATTATTATTATTATTATTATTATTATTATTATTATTTTTGTAATATAATTTGTGCAATCTAATATTTGAAGTAACATTTCGTTGATGTTTAACTTACTATTACATTATTATTATTATTATTATTATTATTATTATTATTATTATTATTATTATTATTATTATTATTATTAGTCACGTATTTAATAGTTAACAAGCATGTATAAGTTATGAGTACTAGTATGTCGGGTATCGGTTGCGCGTATGCATTCGAGATTGGTAACGCATAACTCATGTATTGCGATACGTATAAGCATTATTATTATTATTATTATTATTATTATTATTATTATTATTATTATTATTATTATTATTATTATTATTATTATTATTAGTCACGTATTTAATAGTTAACAAGCATGTATAAGTTATGAGTACTAGTATGTCGGGTATCGGTTGCGCGTATGCATTCGAAATTGGTAACGCATAACTCATGTATTGCGACACGTATAAGCATGTATAAAAATAGTATTTCATTATGACCAAAGTATCAAACGAATGCACATATCAATGTATAACCATGTATAAACAAAAGATCAATTTCATTATGATCGAAGCCTCGGATTTACAATGGTACGAAACGAAATACGATACAAGAATTACAGGACTTCCAAAAATAGAAATACGAACAAGACTTGCTATAAATGGAAAGTACAAAGAAGCATGGCGTTACAGTCTCCCCTCCTTTAGGGAATTTCGTCCCGAAATTGAGGAAGACTTAGGGAAAAGATGCGGATATTTGGTCTTCATTTCACTCTCGAGTTCCCAAGTAAATTCAGCGCCACGTTTTCCTTCCCACCGAACCTTGACAATAGGAATTCGACTGCGCCTCAATTGCTTGGCTCCTCGGTCCATGATTTCGACCGGTTTTTCCACAAAGTAAAGCGTTTCGTTGACTTGCAAATCTTCAAGAGGAACATGTAGTCCTTCGTCAGCTAGACATTTCTTCAAGTTGGATACGTGGAAGACAGGGTGTACATTGTTGAGTTCTTCAGGCAGGTCCAGTCTATACGCAACCTTGCCAATCCTCTGGAGAATTTTGAAAGGACCAACGTAGCGAGGTGCGAGTTTCCCTTTCTTGCCAAATCGAACCACGCCCTTCCAAGGGGATACCTTGAGAAGCACGAAGTCCCCTGTCTCGAATTCCAAAGGTTTGCGACGCTTGTCGGCGTAACTCTTTTGTCGGTTCCTGGCTTTCAATAAGTTATCTCGAACCAGTAAAATCTTGTCCGTCGTCTCTTGTATAAGCTCGGGACCAGTGATTTGAGCTTCACCAATCTCGTGCCAACAAATAGGCGACCGGCACTTGCGACCATACAACGCTTCGAAAGGTGCCATTTGAATACTCGCGTGATAAGTGTTATTGTACGAGAATTCGACCAAGGGCAAGTGTGTATCCCAGTTGCCACCAAAATCTATTACGCATGAATGAAGCATATCCTCTAAGGTTTGGATAGTACGCTCGGTTTGACCGTCTGTCTGAGGATGGAAGGCAGTGCTAAGGTTAAGTTCAGTACCCATAGCAGATTGAAATGTTTGCCAAAGGCGAGACGTAAAACGAGCATCACGATCGGAAATGATGTCAATGGGAATACCATGACGACAGATGATCTCATCAGTGTAGATTTTAGCCAATTTCTCGACTTTGAAATCTTCACGAATGGGAAGAAAGTGAGCTGATTTGGTCAATCGATCAATGATCACCCAAATACTGTCATGACCAGAAGAAGTACGAGGGAGCTTAGTGATAAAATCCATGGCAATGCTTTCCCATTTCCAGATAGGAATTCTTGGTTGTTCGAGTAAGCCAGAGGGACGTTGATGTTCGGCTTTCACCTTTGAACATGTGAGACATTTCGAGACGAAAGTGGCTATATCCTTCTTCATTCCAGGCCACCAATAGGATGTACGCATATCATGGTACATCTTGTCGGCACCAGGGTGAATAGAACACTTCGTTTTATGTGCCTCCTTCATCAGGAACTTTCGAAGGTTATCACGATTAGGAATCCAGGCACGATTGAGATAGTATAAAATTCCATCAGATTTGGACACGAGACTCTCTTCAGCACCACAATGCATCTCGTTGTAGAGGTTACCCTCGTTAACGGATGAATATTGAGCGTTACGTATGCGATTCGGAAGATCGTGGACGAGTTGGAAGCAACGGATACTTTTGACATGAGTTTTATGACTAAGGGCGTCTGCTACTACATTCGCTTTACCTGGGTGGTATTTGATTTCGCAGTCGTAGTCGTTTCATAGTTCCACCCAACGACGTTGACGCATGTTCAGTTCTTTTTGGTCGAAGATGTGTTGAAGGATCCTATGGTCGGTGAAGACCACACACTTAGTACCATAAAGGTAGTGTCGCCAAATCTTCAACGCAAAAACAACTGCGCCAAGTTCAAGGTCGTGAGTAGTATAGTTTTTCTCATGTATTTTGAGTTGCCTTGACGCATAAGCGAGGACCTTGTCTCGTTGCATAAGTACACAACCAAGGCCAAGGCGGGAAGCATCGCAATATACGACGAAGTCGTCGTTTCTATCAGGAAGTGTGAGGATAGGAGCATTGCATAGCATGTCCTTGAGCGTTTGAAAAGACTCCTCTTGTTCGGGACCCCAAACAAAAGGTTTCTCTTTTTGAGTCAAAGAGGTCAAAGGGACGGCGATTTTCGAAAAGTTGGAGATAAAACGACGATAGTAGCCAGCAAGACCAAGAAACGAACGAATTTCGGACGGAGATTTCGGTGTGATCCAATTCTTCACAGTTTCGATTTTAGTGGGGTCAACGTGAATACCAAGTTCGTTGACAGTATGACCAAGGAATTGAACCTCTTTTAACCAAAATTCACACTTGGAGAATTTGGCGTATAGATGCTCAGCACGAAGAAGTTCAAGGATAAGACGCAAGTGCCGTTTATGCTCTTCTTGTGTCTTGGAATAGATAAGGATGTCGTCGATGAAAACGATCACGAAACGGTCCAAGTATGCTTTGCACACGCGGTTCATCAAATCCATGAAAACAGCAAGTGCGTTGGTCAAGCCAAAGGGCATGACCACGAACTCGTAATGACCATAACGTGTACGGAAGGAGGTTTTAGGTACATCTTCTTCGAGAACTCGAAGTTGATGGTACACCGAACGAAGATCGATCTTTAAAAAGCAGATCGCGCCTTGCAATTGATCGAAGAGATCATCGATGCGAGGAAGAGGGTATCGGTTCTTGATAGTAAGCTTATTGAGCTCACGATAGTCAATACACATACGAAAAGACCCATCTTTCTTTTTGACAAACAAAACAGGAGCGCCCCAAGGAGAAGTACTAGGGCGTATAAAGCCTTCATCAAGAAGCTCTTGAAGTTGACTCGAGAGCTCTTGCATCTCAGAGGGTGCTAAACGGTAAAGAGACTTAGCGACAGGCGTAGCGCCAGGCACTAAATCGATGCGAAAATCGACCGAACGAGCAGGAGGCGTGTCACACCCCGATATTTCCACGTATTACCGGTGGGCCCGGTGGGGAGTATCGTGACGTAGTTGACATCATCATAGTCAAACAACACAATTTAAATGCACAGCGGAAGCAAAGGATAAAATATTACAAACCGATATAAAGTAATATCAAAGTATTACAAACGAAATGTAAAGGATCCACAGGCGGATCAAAAGATAAATAAAATCATTGTTCAGCAGACTTCAGCATCTAGAGCTTGCGAGACTTAATTAATGATGCCAGGAGTAGCCAGCCTATTTCGTCTAGTACCTGCACTTAACCTTTTTGGAAAATACGTCAGTTTACACTGGTAAATACAACTTAACTGACTCATTTTGAAAAGAGTTTGAAAATTTATTTGAGTGCACTTCGGCAAAAATATATTTTATAACTTGGGACAATTATTAAATAATCATGTATACAGTTTTACTTATTTGTCGTCCATCAGGGCCGGTTGGTAGGGCCTGACAAGATTAACTGACACGCCACAGGTATAATACCCACAAGGTTAATTCCTTTAAATGGGCTACCAGTTTTTACATATGCAACTGTCAGGTGTACGCCTACACCCCGTGCTTAGGTCGTGGCCATTTCGTAAAATGATGCCAAGGATATCCGGGGACATGGTCATTTAACCCCCCAAAGGCCATACACCAAAAAATACATATTAAACGAGTATATAATTACATTAATCACAATCCGATTTAAATGGTTACACACCCGACTAAGCGGTATTAATATAATACCATATCCCAAGCCCGTATAGGGAAAATAAGTTAAGAGTATTTACCTGAGCAAATTTATACAATTTATCCCAGTCGTATACCACCAAGCAAGTACAGATAGCTTTTACTGGGCTCCTAAATCTGGAACGAAGGTTTTTAACAACCTATTAGATTCCTAATGGGTCTTTAATTAAGCCTAAGCTTAGACCGGTTAGTTTTTAAAAAGAAAGACACGGTTCAAAGGCATGATAAAGCGAAGACCGGTTTAGAATGTGGTTTTGACCCGACAAGCTTGTATGCTTGTTTAATATGGGTAACTTAAACACATTCTGAATTTTGAGACAAAACGATATGGTTTGACCCGTTTCGGCTAATATATGCAAACTAGTTACATACGCCGATCCGAACGCGAAAAGTGCGTAACGAGTAACCAAATGAGTCATATACAAGTTTCCTAAGTTAATATGCCCTAAATATGTTGCGATATCAGTAGGATACCTTCCATTATGCCCAAAACGAGTTTAAGACCAATTTATGCCCCGTAGGGGTATTTTGGTCATTTTAAAGGTTATAAGAGAGTTTAAATATCATTCTGAGTTACAGGTCTGATTAAATCAGTAATTATACTTAATTTAATAAGTCATATCAGTAGGGTATCATATATATGTGAAATTTATTAATTATAACCATACTATGCACCGTAGGGGCATTTTGGTAATTCCATATAGGCTTAAAAAGGGCAAAACAGAGAATCTGAGTTTAAAACTTTTGCTTACTGTTAAAATATAGAAATTTACTGAAAATATCAGTAGGCATCAACCCTTATATATTTAAACTAGTTTCGATACATACTATGCGTTAAAAACGCTTAAAAAGGCGATTTAGAGCCATTTCCGGGTTTTGTATAGAAAGCTGATATTTTTATTATTCCAGAAGGATCAAAATATTTTATTTGTCATATTAGATCAGTAGAAAAAGGTTTGGGGTCAAAAGGATTTGTAAAACTCATTTTATAGGCCAAAAGGCAAAACCGGCAATTACCGAATCAAGCTTAGAACTCTATGTTATGCTCAGCCTAAAATTAAATAAAAATCTTCAAAAATCCCAAAATATTATTTTATATCAGTAGGTAAAAAGTTTGGTATAAAAATTTGGGTTTAAATAGGATATACGCTAATTATGCCGTTTAATTAATAAAAAGCCTTTCATTTACGCTAATGAGCATAACTCCTAATCTAGAACTCAAATTGATGCCAAATTTTAGGGACAAGTTTATATATCAGTAATAAATATTGTTGTCCTCTCACATTTTCAAAATTCTCGTTTTAGGGTCAAAAGGGCATAATGGTCAACATTTAGGCATTTAACGGAAACATGCAAGAACTAGGATTTCTATGGAACCAAGTTGTATAACCTCAGAGGGTTATACTAACCTATAATATAGTCCTAATGGAATCCTAAGGCATATCTAAACTAAGCTAAATCGGGCCAGAACTGAAAGTCAAAGCAAAAGTCAACTTTTGCGACTTTCGGTTCCGAACCGGGCCTATACTTAGAATTGTCTGGTTGAATCATGCTTAGGCATGTTCAACTAATATTTACCAAGTTATTAAAGTCAGAAAACTGATTTTATATTAATAGTTATGAATTTATTTAAAACTACCCGTTTGACTTTTATTTGACTCGACAATTTAACTAAGTAAACGTGGTAATTAGGAGGTGCCCTTTTGAGGGTTAATCACTTACCTAATTACGGTCACCTAGCCATGTTCGTTGCGAACCATGGCTCAACCGTTTAATAAGTCAAAGCGTTTATAAAAAACGCTTGAGTTTTCGGTTTAAAACGCTAAATAATTAAACTAAGCACGAAGAAACACTTACGAATGGTCCAAGGGACTTAGGGAGGTTCTCAAAAGGGTTCA
Source organism: Helianthus tuberosus (assembly GCA_030545235.1). Classification (NCBI taxonomy): domain Eukaryota; kingdom Viridiplantae; phylum Streptophyta; class Magnoliopsida; order Asterales; family Asteraceae; genus Helianthus; species Helianthus tuberosus. Next base: position 215,869,253 of record CM060411.1, on the reverse strand, counting down.
AGATCTTCCTAAATCAGAGAATAAGCAGATTGAAAGAAAATGGTGTGAAAACAAAGGAAACCCATCACCTATTTATACTTTTCGGGACCTCATAGGATCCCGACAAGTGTCGGGGAGTTATAATAAGATCATAACAAGTGTAGGCCGGTTTTATAAACCAATGGGCAGCCCCTAGTTTGATGTTTGAGAGTATGGAAAACAGTTAGAACAAAACCCAGCTATGAATAGGCTGTTACCAGCTGTTTCTGCATCAGATCAACCCACGCGGCCCGTGTAGGGAATCCAGGAAACTCACGCGGCCCGCCTGCATGTCCACACCAGCAGAAATAGTTTCAGAATGTGCAATATCAGTCCCTGCACTTGATAAAAGGCCTTTCTGACATGTATAGGGCCTATTACACTCATTTCAAGGCTCCATTATGATGCCCATACATAGGGGACATGAAATATGCTCAAAAACATGTCGGATGTCGGTTCGTTTGGCCGTACGGTCAAGTTGTTCGTCTAATTACGACGAAACACGAACGGACGCTAAAAACGATCCAAACTACGCGAGGAATGGAATTTTATCAAGCCTAACACTAAAATAAAATATTTTAGTGCTTACATAAATTTTTAGGTGTCCGGAGATATTCAGATTGTGAGATATGCGCGAAAATGCAAACTTGTGCACTTTTTGACACTTTTAGTCCCTGGTGGACTTGAAAGTTTATTTTTGCGCACCAAACACCTCTAAGCCTATATATAAGCTATAGAAATGATAATTAGGGCATTTTTAACTCATGGACAATTTTCGGAAGGTCCGTTACCATACGAATCGACATACTTTTGCAGTTTGACGTAAATAGTCCTTAAATTGCGCAAAGTAGCGCGAAATGCCGTTTAATGTTATCCAAGCCTTCCATGGACCATATTTATCCTTCCCAAGCATATACTTAAATATTAATACGCTCTCGTTCGCTTAGATGGTCACCGAAAGGCATAGATTCAAAAGTTGACGCTTTAGGTCCCTCTATTGCGCAAACTTGCGCATCTCATCATTTAATAGTATTGAAGCCTCATCTAACACATATTAGGCATTCTTGAAAGTATTATTAAACATCACGATGCTTCAGGTTCGCTAAAAGGTCAATTAGAGGTATAATTAAACATATTGACACTTTTAGCCCCTCTAACTTGCATAGTTGCGCGTAATTTTACTTATAGGCATAAAAACTTTAGTCGGCCAATATTTGGAATTCCCGAGAGTATAATCAAATATCATGAAGCCCCCGATTGGTTAAAAGGTCACTCAGAGGTAAGAATTAACATGTTGACGCTTTTAACCCTTCATTGCGCAAACTTTCAATTAATTACGAAAACGGCTACACTCGATCAACAAGTGGCTCATTTGTGAATATAATCATCGTGAGAGGTTATTTAGAAAGTTATTTTAGGTATGCTAACACTTCCAGTCCTTTCATAAGCAAGGTTTTCGATTTTTTTTTCAAAAATTTAGTCCCTTAAATTTACTATTTGACTTCATTTGGGTTTATTACACGTGTCAATACATCATTGGACGTGATTTTACGAGGTGTTACAAGGCAGACCAGGGAGATCATCAGGAAATACATCAGGGAAATCACGTACGACAGGAACGTCACTTATGCTTGGGCTTTTGTCCTTCTTTTCCACAATGTGGGCGAGAAAGGCGAAAGTACCCTTGCGTAAGCATTTGTTCGCTTGGATACACGACATAAGCCTGAGACCCTGAGAAGGTTTCTCGCCATACATGTGTAGGGAATCACCGTTTGGAAGGGGAAGGCGGATGAACTTTTCAGAGCAGACAACTTCAGCATGAACTCGCCTAAGCCAGTCCATACCTACTATGATATCGAAACTACCCATTTGCATGGGTATGAGGTTAATCGAGAACGTATGATCGTTGAGGATCAAGGAACAATTGGAAAGAACGGAATCGACAGTGACGGCTTTACCATCGGCGACTTCGACAATGAAAGATCTTGGCAACTTAGAGCGTTTACACTTAAGCAAGGATTCGAATTCTAACGACACAAAACTCTTATCGGCGCCAGTATCAAATAGACAAGAAGCATAAACATGGTTCACAAGGAACGTACCAGTAATGACGTCGTTCGTGTTTTGAGCCTGAGCAGCAGTGATGATAAAAGCTCGACCTCTAGCAGGTTGCTGAGCTTGTTGTTGCTGCTGTGGCGGGTGTTGTGGTTGCTGCTGCTGCTGTTGTTGTTGTTGTGGTTGATAGCACTGGGGACAGACATTAGCGAGATGATTGAGGTCGCCGCACTTGAAGCATGCTCGCACAGAAGCATTTTGAGAGAAGGTTCGACAGCGGTTAGCAAAATGACCATACCTCTGACAGTTGGCACATTTGCGGCAAGGTACATTGGCAGGGTGGTGAAACAGACAGGTGGTGCATTTGGAATGAGTTCCAACATAACCTGGTTTTGGTAGTTCGGTGTTTGCGGGCGCAACGACGGCTAAGGCTTGCGGGGGTTGTGGGTTTGGCGGAGTGACGACCGCACAATTTTGGCTTGAAGCCTTCCGCTTCTTACCTTGGTTTTTCTTGGACGATTGAGAGGGTGAGGGTTCAACAGTGGCAGCATCGGTGATAGCTTGACGTGCATTCTTCGTTGAAACCTTGTCATAGGTTCCATGGAGAACGCAGTTGTTGTTAAGTTCGGTGGCTATGGTGTAGACTTCCTCTATGGTCTTAGGATTAGCAGAGGCAAGGTGATTGGTCAAGGAAGGTGCAACACAGCGAATGAACTTGGCTATGGTTTTGGGGACGAAGTCGACTTGTCCAAGACAGAGGACACTTAGTTGTTTGAAGCGCGTGATCAGACCATCCATGTCGCTCCCTTTCTGAGTGAGGTTCCAAAATTCGTTCTCTAACTTTTGGAGTTCGTGAGGAGGACAGAAGTGGTCTTTCATAAGCTGCTTTAGTTCATCCCAAGGTAACGCATGTGCAACGTCGTTTCCCCTCTTGTTACGTTCGGTGGTCCACCACTCGAGTGCCCTCGAGCGGAAGACTCCCGTTGCATTCAAAGTTCGTAGCTCATCAGGACAACCACTTTGTAAGAAGGTAAGCTCAACCGCGTCGAACCAATTCATCATGACGGTGGCACCATCTTTGCCAGTAAACTCCAAGGGTTTACAAGCCATAAATTGCTTGAATTGGAACGTCGGCTTGGGTTTGTCGGCCTTCGAATCGACAGAGCCATGTGGTGAATCGGTGTTTGGCTGAATCTTGCTAACAATGTCAGGTAGGACCTTAGCCATTTGCTTGGCCATGAATCTCATGCAATCCCTTTGTCACATGAGGTTGGAATTGGCATTGGAGGTCGAACCCTTCTTTGACTTAGCCTTCTTTGATGCATCGCTGGATGACATATAAGAATCGAAAGATAAGGAATGGATGAGACTTGATCATAAATTCAAAATAAGTTTGCAAGTTTAAGCACGTAAGCATGATGTAACACGTATGGTTCACATAGTTAGCATGATTTCAACAAGTAATCAACAAGTATAAACACGTATGAGTGCGTGAAAAGAGAATAAATTTAGTTTGTTCATGAGAATTATTATTGTTCTTGATTGTGCTAGACGTGCGAATTGTGTAACGGTTTGAAACGAACGAGGTAACAAGTATGAAATCACATATAAATTGAATCACATAAAAGAGAGGCTCATAAAACATAGGATTGTTTCGGGTAGAGAAACGTCGACTATTCCAAAGTGAATCGAAAGCCCTTTCGAATTAGAGAATCGTGCTTTGGCCTATAGGTAAGATACTCTCGTCGAGAAGCGATTAACGTATCTTACCCTTCCAGTTACTACACGTCTCTAATTGATTGAAACAATCGAAACTTTGGCGAGAACGAAAATCGAGGAATGGGACTTAATCGGCAAGGTGCGGGTTTCACCCCTAACTTGACGATTTCGTACCCTAATGTGGTTGGTACTCGTCGGGTCAAAATATATAATTTCGACACTATGACGAGGGTCCACTAGAGTTTGAATTGGAAATTTACCATTTAGATGTGGATTTCACTCCTAGCTAAATGGCGAAATTTCGTGCAAAAATAAGAATAAGCGGAATGAGAGTCGTTCACCAAATTGTGGGTTTCATGCCTATTTTGGTAAACTCGTCTCTTTTGTATAAAGGGTGTCTTCAAGTCTTCAAGTGTATTGTGTAAAATGTCTTAGGAAAGACATTATGTAAGTATTAAGACTAAAAGAAGTGAAAGGAGCAAAGAAGGAAGCATAAAGTTTTAAGCATGAAACAAGAATGGTCAAAAATATGGTTCCTACTATAGACTAGGTCGAACATGGAAATTCTACCTAATTCCCTATAGTTATGGCTCTGATACCAATCTGTCACACCCCAACCAATGGCAGAAACATCGGGATGAGACGAAGTGTGAAGATTGCTAGAGACATCATAACGCTATGGTGACAATATTTAATTCAACCGATTTCATTTCATAAATAAATTGTCAACACATTACAAGAAAATCAAATAACAACATTGTTCAACATAACATTAACAAAATTGATACAACACTTTAAGCCTAAACGTCTAAGTAAGTATCTAGGCATCTTTGCTATCCATTTTCATAGCATCATCAATCATCAACCTGTAACATGTTTAAAATACAATTCAATGCAAAAGCAAAGGCGAGTATACAAGTTTAAGAATAAGTATAAGTATAAAAGTTTAAAACGAATCCACATGGCAACTTAGTCTATACGAGATCAACCTAGCGTGGCATGCAATATTTCTAGCCAACCTCAGTTTACGCAAGAAAGTTTAATTAATTCAACATGACCACAAGTTTAAGGGGGGCGGTGCGTTACTCCTATAGCGCTATACATGTCAAATGGAGGCTCGTGAAAGCTAATGACTAAAACATATCACATAAGTATGGTCCACGTAAGCATCAAGTATCATAACATAGTATTCATGTATAAGGATTGTTTTCGTGCATTGCATAAAGAATAAGTTTAAGTGTGCTTTAATAAGGTAACATGTTACACCCCAAAAAGTGGTAAACATAAAAAGGGGGTTGCGAGTATACTCACGGTTTTGCAAGTCTTCTACTTGAATCCGCGAGTGAGTTGGTTGATTAGGAAGTTGGAACACCAAGTCCTTCTACACAAAGGAAACATAGGTGTGTGAGTTTGGGCATTCGTAAGATTTGGGGATTTTAGGAAGTTAAAACACAAGAATGTATATATTCGAAAGTAATCATCTTTCAGCATCAAGTACTTGTTCTTGACACTATGAAACCTCAAGGGTTAATGTTTTCATGAGTAGTATACTCATTAGAATCGTAACAAGTCTTATGTCTTGGATGATGTATTTCTACTACTTTGACGAATGAACACAAGTCCACCATCAAGAGTTCGAATGGTAAAAATATGTATAAGTGTTATATGTATTATTTAGTCCAATAATCAAGCATGAGGTAGAAGATTAATCTTCATTTAGGTACATCTATTGTGTCATAGAATTCATGTAGGAGGTAGGAAGGACATGCTTCCATTTAGGTACCTCTTATGGTTCACCATTACACTTGATGTAAAAACATACAAGGAGGGTCATGAACTAATATCAATACAAGATTAAGAAACATCTACACTATGAAAAATCATCAAGGGATGTGGGGATTTTATGTTGCACAACCCAAGTTAGTCCACAATCACACCTTTATCAAGCTTGAAGCTTGAACACCTCTTGTGGGTCAAAAACCCTAAACAAAACAGAAAGTATTTGAGGATTAACCTCTGATTTTGTATGTCTCAGCCCCGTTTTTAAGCTTAACTAACCATGGGAGAGGTTATAAGCATAAGGACGTGGGTTTGAGTGACTTAAACTCAAGTTTGAACAAGGACTAGTAAAGATAAATGAAAACAGTGAACTTTGGAGCCTATTTTCCGGAGTTCTAGGGCCTTATTCTCTGTGAAATACCCATGGAATCGAAGCTAAGGTCAAGCCAAACGTTCTGGAAAAAGAATGAGCTAAAACGGATGAGAAATGAAGAAGTTATGCTCACTTTAGTGGAGCTTGGTACTTCTGTCCGAACCTGCACTTTCAGCTACGAATTTAGGGAGTTTGAGAGAGTTTTGAGAGTGAGATTAGAGTTTGTAAAATGGAAAATTGGCTGGGATTAGAGTGGTATTTATAGAGAAGGATTAGGGTTTAAGTTTGGTTGGTATTTAAGAGTTTAGTTGGGTTAAAACAATTAAAAAAAAAAAAGAAAGAAATGTTGCTGTTCTAAAAATTGCGGCCGAGATGGGCATTTGGCAGCCAATAATCATCTTTCATATTTTATGTGAAATTTATGTTAGTTTATTTTATTTGTTAGGTTAAGATAAATCAACAATTTAATTAGAAGTGACTTACACATAAAAAAACAAATGAATGCAACCAATAAGGCTGTTCGGTCGCATGAGGGGCTGCAAAGCTTGTTTATTATTATTATTATTATTATTATTATTATTATTGTTATTATTATTATTATTATTATTATTATTATTATTATTATTTTTTAATCTAATTTGTGTAATCTAATATTTGAAGTAACATTTCGTTGATGTTTAACTTACTATTACATTATTATTATTATTATTATTATTATTATTATTATTATTATTATTATTATTATTATTATTATTATTATTATTATTAGAATTAGTCACGTATTTAATAGTTAACAAGCATGTATAAGTTATGAGTACTAGTATGTCGGGTATCGGTTGCGCGTATGCATTCGAGATTGGTAATGCATAACTCATGTATTGCGACACCTATAAGCATGTATAAAAATAGTATTTCATTATGATCAAAGTATCAAACGAATGCACATGTCAATGTATAACCATGTATAAACAAAAGATCAATTTCATTATGATCGAAGCCTCGGATTTACAATGGTATGAAACGAAATACGATAACAAGAATTACAGGACTTCCAAAAATAGAAATACGAACAAGACTGGCTATAAATGGAAAGTACAAAGAAGCAGGGCGTTACAAATCAGTAGCAAAAGGTTTGGGGTCAAAAGGATTTGTAAAACTTATTTTATAGCCCAAAAGGGCAAAACCGACAATAACCGAATCAAGCTTAGAGCTCTATGTTATGCTCAGCCTAAAAATATATAAAAATCTTCAAAAATACCAAAATATTATATTACATCAATGGGTAAAAAGTTTGGAATTAAAAATAGGGTTTAGATAGGCTATTTGCCAATTACGCCATTTAATTACTAAAAGCTTTCTAATTACGCTAATGAGCATAACTCTTAATCTAGACCTCAAACTGATGTCAAATTTTAGGTGTAAGTTTATAAATCAGCAACTAAGGTTTCTACTCTTTTACATTTTCAAAAATCATGTTTTAAGGTCATATGGGCATAATAGTCAACATTTAAGCACTTAATCGGAAACATGCATATGAATCGGATAACTAATGAACCAAGTTGTATAATCACAGAGGGTTATACTTATATGAAACCTGGTCCTAATTAGGTTCTAAGACATTTCTAAACTATGCTCTAATGGGTCAGAACTGAAAGTCAAAGCAAAAGTCTACTTTTGCGACTTTCGGTTCCGAATCGAGCTTAAACTGAAAATTGTCGAGTTGAACATGTTTAGACATGTTCTTACATTAATTACCAAGTTATATTAATGACAAAACAGGTTGCATAGCTTCTACATTGTTAATTATGCATTAATTTGAAAATAAGCTTTCTGTTGACTTTTTGAGATTAACTTTGACCCGACAATTGACCTAGTTAGAGTGGGAATCAGAGGGTGCCCTTTTAAGGGTTTATTACCCCACATAATTACCCACTCATAGGTACTTTCAATTTGGAATTTGACTGGACAAATTAAGATTAATGACGAAGTCAAATCTTAATTACGACGGTTTGACTTTAAGCTAATTAACTAAGCAAAACTGAATTAAGAAAGGTTAAGGGCCCTTACAAAGGTCCTATGCATGACTAATGATCACTAGGAAGGGTGCTTGAGCTCCAGGTACCTCCAGAAACCAAGTTGTGAAGATATCAAGTGAATGTGCTCAATGTTGCAATCAAGAACCTCTTATATAGGAACTTTGATTGCACAAGATCATGACATATAAGTCTATGGAATGATTCCTGATCATTCCAAGTGTCCCTAGGCCCTTTAAAACCATCAAACAAGCCCATAGAATCGAAAACCAAGCTTCTAAGTCGGTGTAACTTGCTGGAACAGACAACTGCCAAGTTTTTCTGCATCTGGCATGCTGAGGCGGCCCGCGTAAGAGTCCTGCAAGTCTTACGTGGCCAGTATGGCCTCCCAGAACTGGCCAAACAAGTTTCAAAGTTTGCATTTTAGGTCCCTGGTCCTTGTAAACGTGGTTTTTACTTTATTTCTTGCATTTTGAGCCCTCTAACTTGACTTTTAAGGGCCTTAAGACATAACCAAACTTTGTTAAGTCCTTGGTTAACTTTATGATCACCCGAAAAGTCATAAATTTCAACGTTGACGCTTTTAACCCCTCGCACACGAATATCGTCATAACTTTCTCATACTTTACCGAAACCTTGTGAAATTTTTATCACTAATCCTAGTGAGCATAATTAATCATTACAAAGCTTCGGGTTTGCTAAAAGGTCACTCAGAGGTATACTTTAAACATGTTGACACATTTAACCCCTGTAGTTTGTAATCTCTCACTTTCTTCCACAATTAGCTTCGTATGATCCACGATTCATTCGTTAAAGGGTATAAACATCGTGTAGGGTTATTGAAAGATATATTTATCCATTGTTGACACTTTGAACCCTTTTATTCACACACTTTCTTTGTTTGTCAACCTTAGTCCCTCTAAATCACTTCTTTACACGTTTAAAGTCCATGACACATGTCGATATATTATTGGACATGAAATTTTACGATGTGGTACATCCTCACCCCCTTAAAAGAAATCTCGACCTCGAGATTTGCTAAAATGTTGGAAGTACTTTTTGTCGCATAATGGACTTAACTTCTATAGCCTATCTGGAACCTCTCCAAGCTCCCAAACTGACCTCTATAATATGTACATATATTCTTTTTGGAGCTTCTTAACCTGTCGATCCTTAATCGATACAGGTTGCTCATCATATCATCAATCTGCATATTATTATGTGATAGTGCTTCTTGACTTATTGGTGAAATACATCCTTAAGTCATTAGTGTGCAATGTATTGCGAGCTCCGCCAAGCTCCTTAAATAGGTTTTAGCTTATAAGCTACTCGATCTTGATACATTCGATTCCCTCGAATGATTCTATATATATTCAGAGTTCAACTAGTCTGATAATCAAATTGGCACACCTTTCCAGGGTGATATCCTTTGTTGAACCTTATTCCTTAACAAGAACTTAAGAGGGTTGCTACTTTCATTAATCATTGATTTTCTGCCAACTGCTGGCAACTTTCAGATGATTACGAAATTGCATGATCTTATTTGTTGTTTCCAAGGCAACTTTCAGATCCTGGTAATTGGGCTTCCTAAAGTCTCGTCCATCAAATGGACGTTTTGATATTTTATCTATACAAGGTCTCCAAAGGAGCAATCCTTGCTACTTACATAACAACTATTACAAAAAGCTTATTTTAAGGTGAGATGGTTATTCCAACCACTGCTTAAAACTAATCTTAAGGAATAGCTAATCCTTACAGTTAGTCGAACAAGTCGACGATCCTGGGCAGCTGATGGCGATTCTTAATTGTTGCCTAATTAGGGTTGCGGTAAACAATGCATAAGCAAAATGAACCATCTTTCATAATTAACTATACCGAATTCTCAGGATATTGAGTTAGGCTATATGAACCCTCTATTTTAAAACTCAGCTAATCAGGGCTTCGATTCTTCCAATGATGGTACTAGCCGTCTTGGAGATTTCATAATCATACAGCCTTAAATGGGATATAAATCTTAACTCTACCTGCCTCTCAGGGGTAAACAGGGTAATCTTAGGAGAAGATAATCAAAATACAAGGAGGTTACAGAGATTTTCCATATCTTAGGCTCTAGTTCATCCATCATTGCTTGTGTCAAATAAGTGACACATTTATGTTACAAGTCCACGAATTCCTTAATCGGGAACATTTACTTGGACAATTCCATTCTAGATATCTTCTTTGAATACCATTAGCTGACTTTAGTACTATATGACCATCGGAATATCTTTGTGGTCCCATGCATTAAACCTCCATACTTATCAGGCATGGAAGCAATCTATGGAACATATTAAGATACACTAATCCTCATATGGCGCTTTTTATCATACCGTCTGGTATTCGCAATCGTTAGAGATCAAAGAGATATCAACTCTAAATGCTGACGCATTACACCTAGAGAGATGATACTTCTAAAAGTCTACGCCTGAAGGTTTCTGACAGGAACATAAGGAATGGTTCTTATGCTTTCGCCGGTAAGTTTTATCTTACACTTAATATCTGGGGTTCTTACGGAAAAAATTTCTAAAAGTTTGCTAAGCTTATGATCTTATTGAGAGACTTAGCAGCACCTGAACCCAAACGTAACTCTTAGCAATAAAAATCACAGTAAGGGATTTATCTGATGTCATTATCAATGTGAACTGCCTCTAATCATTCATCAGGAGGGTTAAACGCCTCCATTCTTAATCCTTTTAAACTTTGCTGCAACATCTTTGACAAATTTTAGGGCAGTCTCAGTTTTGACTGGTTATTTCTTAATCTATATAACGTGAGTAGCTGAGGTAGATCCAGTATGGATTTATAATAAGCAGACTTTGAAACCTTAATGTGCCCCTTTTTTTTGTCGATGCTAACCACCAATGATTATTTGCATTAAGCTTAGATTTTTGGTTAGATTGAATAGGGTACTATCTTAGCCAATGAATTAAAATTTGCAACATACAGCTGACAGTCTAGAACTTTTATGGTGAGAGTCACAAAATTCTTATTCCATCTTTTCCCATTCCGCGAAGCGGACTCTAGGTTTTTCTAATAAGGTTCTTAAAACTTGGCCCATCCCTTATTGTATAAAAGGATCTTTCTTGTGGACTTCATTAATGTCCCTACTAATTAAGGGTATTGCCCTCGAACGATCGCGATGCATACCTCACCGTGTCCTTTCCAGCATAACTGCTGACATACCTAATGGTTTCTACTTCATCCCACAATTTCCTGCAATCGATGGCCCCTTTTTACTTTTGAATTCTCTTGACTTCCAAGAGACGAAGTACTTTTAAGTACATCCTAAAAGAATGGAGCTCCTTGCCATGTATGATTTTGTTTGGGTTATTCTTCGCATCTGAAGTATATATAAAGCTCTTCTTATGAGCAGCGACATGTGTTTTAGAGTAAGCAGTATTCAGCTTCTTGAACCTTTTCATGACTTTTTTCATAGCCTTCTAACAGCTGCGTTAATTACAGTTCTGGAGATTAACTCCATTAACATTGAGGTTCATATTTAACGCACCATTAACATTTGTCGCATCTCTAGTATCGCGACTGTTGTTTGCCTCTTCTGAGTTTTCCATACTCGAAGCTTTGGTATTAAATACCAAATTCAACAAGTGCTTAGTCAATCCATACCCAGTATCTCCTTGAATGGTCAAAGGCTCACCATAAGGAGTCTTGATAACTACTTGCTTCTTATCACACACAATATGGGCTTGATTTTTAAGACGACCTGTTCATTCCTATCACTATATCGAGTCCCTCTTATTTTAATGGAAACAAGGACAGGGAAAAATGATTTCTAATGGATATAAAACATCCATCTAATATTGCTGAAGCAGTCTCTGAGGTACTATCGGCCAATTTTACTTTATACTTAACGCTTAGAGTTTTAACAGACAGATTTTATGATTTATAAAATCTATTGTCTACGAAAGACTTATCTGAACCTGAATCAAATAATACTCTAGCATGAGCGTTATTGATATAGAAAGTACCTGTTGTGACTTTGTCACCCTGAATAGCCTCTTGAGTATCCATTTGAGAGCTTCCAGCTTTGGTCTTCTTAGCCTCCCCAGGCTTCTTAGTTTTATTTGGGCAATTTGTCTTGATGTGCCCTTTCTCATTGCAACCATAGCAGGTTGCGTCTTCTATCTTCTTGCAATCCAAGGTCTTATGCTCCCTGGACTTGCAGATTCCACAATGTAGAGGCTGAGGTTCAAATCTGCATTTCCCGAGGTGGTATTTCCTACAAATTTTGCATCTGGTCTTTTTACCTAACTGCTGGTAGTCCTTCAAGTCCTTGCATTCATGGGTCTTGTGATCCGTCTCCTTACAGATGACACATCCCCTGGTCTGATCATAGAAACATTTTCCGAAGTGCTTCTTCCCGCATGTTTTACATTCGGGTTTTGCCTCCTTTGGTTTGGACTGGTTATAGCTTGAACCGGTCTTACCCTTTTTGTAACCCTTATTTGGGGTATTATCGCACTTTCACTTATGATCCTTTAATACACGGTCCACAGCGTTATTCACGGCTGTATCTATCATAGCCTGTAACTCGGTGCCTGTTAAGTTCAGTCTTGTATCATCATTCTAATCAACTGGATGATTGTGAGCTTCGGAGGAGACAGCCATGGTGAAGCTTTGAAGGCTACAAACCAAGTAATAATACCTTGTTTAATTATATAGTGAATTGTCGAACTTGATAATTAAATAGCCATGGTGCGAATAAACCATATAGGCCAATAGATAGTATTTAATTTATTTGATTATGTTTTCCCTAGGTTTTTAAATAATCCATCTTAGGAGCTTAAACGAAATATAATCCTTCATATTTATTAGACAGGGGACATAAATCACGACTGTCAATGTTGTACCGACATTTTATATAGCACAAGGGCTTGTTCCAAAGGACTTTTTGATGGCACAGAGGCCTTCTCACTAAGGAAATTTTAAAGCATAATCAATGATCATTTGGGTCGGAAAATTTCACAGTTCATTGTCTTGACAAGAAGTTATGAAATAAAACTATCTTTTTCATGTATACATCTTTGCCTGTAGGTATACATCCTAAATGGATGTTTTGATGTGTGCATCATGTTCGACGTTTATTAGCCATGATTCCTATTGATCATTTATGCTAAATAAGGGGTTTGGAAGTTCCTAATATAAAGATGACAAGAGTGATTTTATTGCATCACCTTTGTCAGGAGTGTTAACATGTTTTCAGATGTTAACAAGGATCTGAATCTCTTTTAAACAGGTTTTACCATCGTAGCCAGGTCTTTAATGACATTCAAGCTAGGTTATACCCCTTTAAGGTTCTTTTTAATATGAATACTGGCAGGAAAGGAATGATATTTATTTTATTCAGGATTTTCATTATAATTATCCTAGATTTAATTAAAATATAACTATGACACAAAAGGCCAAGTCACAAGGGCAACTTTAAATTATAAACCATGATTTTGTAGAATTAAGGTATTTAGGCTTTGAACGTTGTTCATTGCCTTTTCTTGACAGGGAGTTGTAGGCTACGACTGTCTTTTGTCTTATGTGACAATGGATATGGCCCGTAAGCATTATATCCCTAATGGATGTTTAAATCACAAAATAAGAAAGGATTTCGGGAGAATCCAGTATAAGGATGATTTATGCGATTTTATCGAACCACGTCTGCCAGGAATGTTAACATGTTACAGATGTTAACAAGGATTTGAATCTTTTGAATAGGTTCTACCATCTTGGCCTTGTCATATAGGCTAGGTTTACCTTTAAGATTCTTTTAATATTTAACGCAGAACAATCCTAAATTGAGATGTTAATATGGATCTGAATCTAATTGAGGAACTGCCATCTTGGCCCTGCCCTTAAAATGACATGTGGGCTAGGTCTTGTTCTTTTTAGATTTTGCCATTTTATTATAATGGTAGATCTTATAAACGGAATGTTATTTTAATTTATTTCATATATTATATTCATATACAATGATATAAATGGAATTTAGATAAACATTCCAATGATTTTTAAAGGAGGTACAGAATTGCCCTGAACGGGACTTGAAAGGAATAATGTTGTCCTCGAAGGGACAGAAAGATATATATGTCCTTATAAGGACTACTAAGGAAACGATCTTCAGCAAAAAGGAGTTTCTTCTTCATTTTATTTCTGAATGTCTTCTCCTTGGATGCACGTTAATCCTAGTCGCAGTACGAAGCCCGGCCCTTCCTAGGCTTCGAATGGGGAGAATTTCCATTACGGCTTCTTTGCTTGGCGACGTATTAAAAATATAGAATTGAAAGCAATAATTCTCCAAATAGAGATGAGAGTATTCCTATGTTAAGTCTAGACTCAGAAAGTCAAGGAATGTGCTACTGTGTCATTGAGATTAAACACAAAAGGCTAGTGTTTAATTCACTCAATGTTGGCTCTGATACCAACCTGTCACACCCCGATATTTCCACCTATTACCGGTGGGCCCGGTGGGGAGTATCGTGACGTAGTTGATATCATCATAGTCAAACAACACAATTCGAATGTACAGCGGAAGCAAAAGATAAATATGTTACAATCCGATATAAAGTAATGTCAAAGTATTACAAACGGAAAGTAAAGGATCCACAGGCGGATCGAAAATAAAATGAAACATTGTTCAACAGACTTTAACATCTAATGCTTGCGAGACTTGATTATTGATGCCTGGAGTAGCCAGTCTATTTCGTATAGTACCTGCACTTAGCCTTTATGGAAAATACGTCAGTTTACACTGGTAAATACTATTTAACTGACTCATTTTGAAAATGTTTAAGAAAATTGATTTGAGTGCGCATGGCACAAAACTTTTTATAACTTGGGATAATTATTTGTTCAAAATAAACTTGTATACAGTTTTATATGTTTGTCGTCCATTTAGGACCCGGTTAGAAGAGCCGGTTTAATAAGATTAATAGACACACCACTTGGTATAATACCCACAAGAAGATACCCTTCTTGTGGACTACCTTTTTACATACGCATCTGTCAGGTGTACGCCTACACCCCGTGCTTAAGTCGTGGGCATTCCTAACGAATGAGCCGAGGATATCCAGGACACGGTCATTAACCCCCCAAAGGCATTGCATCAAACAAGACAGAATAAAACGGGTTATGCATCTTTTTAATCAATATCTGATTGTACGACTTCATACCCGACCAAGCGGTATTATTATAATAACGTACCCCAAGCCCGTATAGGGAAAATAAGTTAAAAGTATTTACCTGAGCAAAGTATAAATCGAATACAGCAAGTGCACGTAGCTTTTACTGGGCTCCTAATCTGGAACGAAGGTTTTTAATAACCTATTAGAATCCTAACGGGTCTTTAATTAAGCCTAGACTTAGACCGGTTAGTTTTCAAAAGGAATATACGGTTCAAACGCATGATAAGGCGAAGACCGGTTTAGAATGTGGTTTTGACCCGACAAGCTTGTATGCTTGTTTAATATGGGTAACTTAAACACATTCTGGATTTTGAGACAAAAACGATATGGTTTGACCCGTTTCGGCTAATATATGCAAACTAGTTACATAAGCCTATCCGAACGCGAAAAGTGCGTAACGAGTAACCAAATGAGTCATATGCAAGTTTCCTATGTTAATATGCCTTTAATATGTTGTGATATCAGTAGGATATCTTCTATTATGCCCAAAACGGATTTAAACTCAAACTATGCCTCATAGGGGCATTTTGGTCATTTTAAAGGTTATAAAAGAGTTTAAATAATAATCGGAGTTACAGGTCTGATGTAATCAGTAAAAATACTTAATTTAATAAGTTATATCAGTAGGGTATCATATATATGTGAAATTTATTAATTATATCTATACTATGCACCGTAGGGGCATTTTGGTAATTTCACATAAGCCTAAAAGGTCAAAACTGAAAATCTGGGTTTAAAACTTTTGCTTACTATTAAAATATAAAAATTTACTGAAAATATCAGTAGGCATCAAACCTTATATGTTTAAAATAGTTTTAACTTATACTATGCGTTAAAAACGTTTAAAAATGCGATTTTAAGCTATTTCCAGGTTTTATAAGAAAAGCTGATATTTTTATTATTCCAGAAGGCTTAACATACTTTATTTATCATTTAGAATCAGTAGCAAAAGGTTTGGGCTCAAAAGGATTTGTAGAACTTATTTTATAGCCCAAAAGGGCAAAACCGACAATAACCGAATCAAGCTTATGTTATGCTCAGCCTAAAAATAAATAAAAATATTCAAAAATCCCAAAATATTATATTACATCAGTGGGTAAAAAGTTTGGTATTAAAAATAGGGTTTAGATAGGCTATATGCCAATTACGCCATTTAATTACTAAAAGCTTTCTAATTACGCTAATGAGCATAACTCTTAATCTAGACCTCAAACTGATGTCAAATTTTAGGTGTAAGTTTATAAATCAGTAACTAAGGTTTCTACTCTTTTACATGTTCAAAAATCACGTTTTAAGGTCATATGGGCATAATAGTCAACATTTAAGCACTTAATCGGAAACATGCATATGAATCGGATAACTAATGAACCAAGTTGTATAATCACAGAGGGTTATACTTATATGAAACCTGGTCCTAATAAGGTTCTAAGACATTTCTAAACTATGCTCTAATGGGTCAGAACTGAAAGTCAAAGCAAAAGTCTACTTTTGCGACTTTCGGTTCCGAACCGAGCTTAAACTGAAAATAATCGAGTTGAACATGTTTAGACATGTTCTTACATTAATTACCAAGTTATATTAATGACAAAACAGGTTGCATAGCTTCTACATTGCTAATTATGCATTAATTTGAAAATAAGCTTTCTGTTGACTTTTTGAGATTAACTTTGACCCGACAATTGACCTAGTTAGAGTGGGAATCAGAGGGTGTCCTTTTTATTGCCCACATAATTACCCACTCATAGGTACTTTCAATTTGGAATTTGACTGGACAAATTAAGATTAATGACGAAGTCAAATCTTAATTACGACGGTTTGACTTTAAGCTAATTAACTAAGCAAAACTGAATTAAGAAAGGTTAAGGGCACTTACAAAGGTCCTATGCACGACTAATGATCACTAGGAAGGGTGCTTGAGCTCCAGGTACCTCCAGAAACCAAGTTGTGAAGATATCAAGTGAATGTGCTCAATGTTGCAATCAAGAACCTCTTATATAGGAACTTTGATTGCACAAGATCATGACATATAAGTCTATGGAATGATTCCTGATCATTCCAAGTGTCCCTAGGCCCTTTAAAACCATCAAACAAGCCCATAGAATCGAAAACCAAGCTTCTAAGTCGGTGTAACTTGCTGGAACAGGCAGCTGCCAAGTTTTTCTGCATCTGGCATGCTGAGGCGGCCTGCGTAAGAGTCCTGCAAGTCTTACGCGGCCGGTATGGCCTCCCAGAACTGGCCAAACAAGTTTCAAAGTTTGCATTTTAGGTCCCTGGTCCTTGTAAACGTGGTTTTTACTTTATTTCTTGCATTTTGAGCCCTCTAACTTGACTTTTAAGGGCCTTAAGACATAACCAAACTTTGTTAATCTCACACCCCAACCGATGGCGGAAACATCAGGATGAGATGAACAAATTGCTCAAAACATCATAACACTATTGTGACAATATAACTTAAGTCAAATTTCATAAAATATTAAAAGGTCATACATCGTTCAAATAAATCAAACATGAAACAATTGTTCAAACATAATTTATTTTATAGGTGAGTTTCTAGTTCACCCTAATCTTGTTTCTTCAGCAACGTGGCTATCAACCTGCAACATGTATTAAAATAAAAATCAACAAATATGCTGGCGAGTATACAAGTTTGATACATAGCATAGTAGAATAAAATGTTTAAATGTGCTCATATCCAACATGTATAATATGATACTAGTTAACAGTTATGCTCGAAACGATGTTACTCTACATGCTCAAACCAAAGTTTCTGTGACAACCCTCAAATTTACATGTAACCGTACAGTTTATTAATGATAAATAAAGTGCTTGACGATTGTGTGGAATTACTTAACTGCTTTCTGATATCTGTGTTATACCTACATGAACTTGTTAACATGCTAGTAGTATACAGAAAAGTTACTAAATAGTCCGTTATATTTTCCTGAGTGTTGAGAATTAAAAACGTTACAAAAATAGATATATATATGACACCTTACGATTTAATTAAGCGCTTTAACGGATCAATATCCAACCGTACAACCGAACTTTACCCGGAACCTAAAAATATTGACATGGCATGGTTTTCCTTTTTCTGAGCTAGTTAGGGTACTAGAATACCCTAACACCTGCTATATTGCATAACACACTATTAATTAATTAAACCTCCTAACTAAACTAACTATAGCCTAAATATCTAGTTAAATTCCAACCCATTTACCCCCCCTTATGACCGAAATTGTTCCATGGGGGAACACACCCCACCTATTTTTGAATAATTTAATCATGCATGTCTAGTATCTAGTAGACATAAGACATGTTGGATAAAGTCTTAAAATGGTTCATAAATTTAACCAAGGAACCACCATTTCTTTCATTCCAAAATACCAACACAAATTGACCTCTCTCTCTCCCTCTCTTTGTGAGTTTCGGCAGCCCCAAGAGCACCACCATACCACCACCATTAAGCCTTGTTCAAGCCATCCATACATATACAATGGTGCAATAGGATCAACAACGAAGCTCGGTGCTTACGGAATCTCAAGGACCTCTCTACGTCGCTATTAACCACCCGTTTTTCGTCTAGTTTCTTCCCTAGCCTCGAGCTAGTAGTAAGTGACTCTAAACCTCTTCTTGATCTTGTCTAGAGTGGTTAATAAGAGATTTGTCGGATAAAAATCGTGAACACTAAAAATCAAAACTAAAAAGTCTTGCTAGAGTGATGAACTTGTTGGTTAAAGAGTAAATAATGATGAAACATGGTAATACAAGATGAATCTGAAATATATGAGTATTAGTCTGCTGTAAATAACTTATAACCTGTTGTAAATCATTATTAGAATAAATGGTAATCATATGTGTGCGTTTTAGTAGCCTTTAGGCTGATAACAACTTGCTGATGTGTATTTTCAGCTGCCTTTAACAGGCTGTAAACAGGTCATAAACTCAACGAAAAACTGATATTTTGAATCTAAAATATGTTATTATGAAATACGGTTCTAATGGCACCGGAATCGTAATTTTTGGACTTCGTTTACTATTTTTAATGTGTCGATTTGTAACAACAGCTTAAGCTGAATTTTGACAGCAATAAATGGGTGTCATACTTTCAGTCATAACCTGAGTTTTGTGATGAATCGGACCATGAAATTGGTACAGTAGATGACAACCGATGCATTTGTAATTACCCCACTGGAATTTCTTAAATCGGACACTCGATGAATTTTTAATAAATTGTTCCGTGGACTGTGGTCAGAAATACATAAATCTGAGTTCAGTCCGGAATATGAATTTTTATAAAATATTGGTAATGAACCTGTAGGTCCGGCTAGGGGAGGATCTAGTCGCCTAATCCTTGTATACGAACCACTCCGGTTGTGCGGAATCCAACCGAAATAGCAAACCGAGATAGAACACGTAAAAGCACGACACACAATATTCAACGATTAACACCACTTGTATTAAACGTATGAAAGGTCCGGTTACAGCTCAATGTTTACAAAACAGTTCTGCAAACTCTCTCTAGTGTGTGTGTGTGTTCCTGATCTGTCTAAGTGTCCAACTATCTAAGTGAACACAACACACGAGTATTTATACCCAAACCAGCAGGTCTGGTCGAAGGATCATGCATACTGGTCGAAAGATCATCTTTCGACCAGGAACAGCTCGAACGATCAACATGCACCACGAAGGATGTGATCTTTCGTGGTCCATCTCTCGAAGGTCCATCTTTCGAGCTCATCATCATCGAAGGATATAAGTGATCCTTCGATGACCATCCTTCGAACCAAACACATTACAAACATAATGTTGACTGTTTGGCCAAGTCAAACCAGGAGGATGGTTGACTTGGTCAAACTTACAGACTAACAAAGACATCGTTTTACATTGTGACCGAATACAGACAAAGTGCAGACATAAGTGCACCAACAAACTCCCCCTTGGCTGTAGCTTTGTCTGGCTTATCAACAATCAGCTGTTGCTTTGTCTCGATCTTCATTCTTGTAAGTTCTCGTGTCTTCAAGTCGTTGACTTCTATTCAAGTCTTCAATGTCGGAGGATCTTCAAAGTCTTCACGTCTTGAAAGCAGAAAGTGTACCAACAAACTCCCCGTTTCGTGTAGGAAGTGTGTTGACAAACTCCCCCTTAACATAAGCTCCCCCTTGAGTTATGCTCGTGAAAGTCTTTATCTTTATGAAGTGAGATCCTTGTGGTGTTGATGATGGTCAGCGGCAACTCGATCCTCTTCATCATTTGAGTGCCTTCACGTCGTGTCTTCATTCCGAAGCTTGTCATAGACCATATTCTCCTAGCCTTCAGAATCTGCACATGCAAGAAATCTAAACGCGTAATGAGAACAACCGCCTGGAATATCATAAGTAAACGACACACATGTGACCATTGTTTGAACAAACACCGTCCGACAGTTTGAAAGTTTTAAAGAGTTTTATTAATTTCAATTTTAACTTTCAACTCTTGCAACTTTCGACCGTTTAGGAAGATTTAGTCATTTTCGGTTTTCGATCAGGTTTCAGGTAACGAAGACTCGAGTTCCAACATCGTACGATCGAAAATAAGATAGAAATAAAATCTTTTTGGCTTTTTGAAAGTTTATATTAAAACACACTTAAAATCTTTTTGGTATTTTTGAATATTTCAAATGTAAAGACTGAAAGCAGTAAATAAATATATACATACATTCTTTTTGCGAGTTTCGAGGGTAAGAGAATCATATCAGTGTACGGTCATGTCAAAACACTCTCTTTGTTCTTTTAGTTAACATTAAGATAAGCATCCTATAACAATTATCGGTATTGTTGTCCACATAAACTCAACTTATCATTTGTAATCATGGCGAGGGGATACGTTAAGGTATGATTTATACTTACCGACCGGTGTTCATCCACATCACGACACATTCCCGTATCAAGGTATGCACGAGGGTTCATCTTACCGGTGAGTATACCGATTATCATCTGTTTGACCGTATATGATGTGAGATTCTCACTTATTTTGATTGAAAACAAGCCCTATGTGATAGAATCACTTATTTATGAGGAACTTGATTTTCATATGCATGAGGGCACAGGAGCAAGTCCGTGAACAGGTCAGTACTTTCGTACAGCAGAGAGACGAACTTGACACCCGGAAAGAATTTGTGATAGTTTATCACTTATTTTGTTTGGACATGTGATTGTTGATCACTTATTGAGGTCGTATGCAGTATGTACACGTATGTATGGTATCATGGAAGATCTAGACTTGCGTCCCCGTTATTTTTCGGTAAAAGATACAACCATGATACCCAGATGATAAGCAGCATAAAGACCGAATATCTCAGAACCTCGGCAATCTCTCAAACGAAATTTCGGTACTAAGACCATATGCCAATGAATGGTTCCCACCCAGTCTTCAGTCGATTTAAGATTTATATCACCCTGCACATTTTAAAATGATTGTGAGCCTACCGATACATCTTATATAGAGCTGCTTATCGCTTTTCATTTAAGGTTTAAAGAGTGTAAAGACAGACCACTGATGTACTATCATTTTCTCTTTTGCTCGCCAGGAAACTCATTTTTGATTTTCTATTGTTTTTGTGTTTTTGAAATTTTTCAATGTTTTTGGATTTTCAAATATTTGGATTTACTCCCCCTAAAATCAATAAACTCAGACAAATTTAAAACACAAAGGTATTTACAAAAATGATTTTCCGATGTGGATTACTCTTGCTTGACCTTAATGCCGTTTACCAATAAAAGATAGTCAAATCTTGATTTGTCAAAAGCTTTGGTAAAAAGGTCGGCACGTTGGTCATCGGTGTGGACGTAAGCAACATCGATTAGCCTTTTCTCGAAGCAATCACGTATGAAGTGATATTTAATTTCGATGTGCTTAGTCTTTGAATGCTGCACAGGATTTCTAGTGATCTGTAATGCAGCAGAATTATCAACGTAAATAGGAGTAGTTAGGAATTCAAAACCGTAATCACGCATTTGTTGTTGTATCCACAGGACTTGGGAGCAACAACTTGAGGCAGCAATGTATTCAGCTTCGCATGTTGATGTAGCGACGCACGTCTGCTTCTTGCACTGCCATGTGACTAGGCGATTTCCCAAAAACTGACATCCAGCGGTTGTGGATTTGCCGTCGATTTTGCATCCGCCAAAATCAGAATCACTGAATGCGATCAAGTCAAAGTTATTATCCCTAGGGTACCATAGACCGGTGTCAGGGTAACCCTTCAAATAACGAAATATCCTTTTTACAGCTGCAAGATGTGAGGCCTTCGGGTTCGCTTGATATCTGGCAAGCAGGCACGTTGGGTACATTATATCTGGTCTTGATGCTGTGAGGTACATAAGGGATCCTATCATCGCGCGGTAGTGTGAGGGGCTAACATCTTGACCCTTCAAGTCTGGAGTAATTCCGTGATTTTGTGGCAATGGGGTACCGATGGGCGTTGCATCAGACATCTGGAACCGGCTCAAGATGTCACCAACATATTTAGTCTGATGGATGAATATCCCCGACTCTGTTTGTTGTACTTGTAGGCCCAAAAAGAAGGTCATTTCCCCCATAGCACTCATCTCGAATTTATCTTGCATAACACGCTCGAAATCCCTACACAAAACATCATTAGTAGAACCAAATATAATATCGTCAACGTATACCTGTACCAGTAGAAGATCTCCATCTTGTTCTTTGATGAAGAGAGTACAATCGATAAGACCTCTGCGAAAACCGTTCTCCAGCAGATAATTAGATAAGGTTGCGTACCAAGCTCGCGGTGCTTGATGAAGACCATAGAGAGCTTTGTTGAGCAACCAAACCCGATCGGGATGGATAGGATCTTCAAAACCTGGAGGCTGTTCGACGTACACCTCTTCTTCCACCACACCATGTAAGAAAGCACTCTTCACGTCCATCTGGTATACCTTGAAACCTTTGAATGAGGCATAAGCCAGAAAGATCCGAATTGCTTCTAGACGCGCAACAGGCGCATAGACTTCGTTGTAGTCTATCCCTTCAATCTGACGAAAACCTTGAACGACTAATCGTGCTTTGTTCCGAATAACAATCCCACGGTCATCCTTTTTGCATTTAAACACCCAACGGGTACCAATCTTCTTGTATCCAGCAGGTTTCTCTACGAGTTTCCAGACACCAAGCTTCTGGAATTGTTGCAGTTCTTCCTGCATTGCTTCAACCCAAGAGCTATCCTTCAATGCATCTTTCCAAGTTCTTGGTTCTTCCTGTGAGACATAACACGCGAAAGACCAATCATTCTGTTGACCAGATTCTCGGATAGTTGCATATAAGCCTGCATTGTTGTTGTTCCGCAACATGTTTCTTGTTTGAACGCCACTATGTACATTTCCGATGATGTTTTGTTGAGGATGGGTATTATGAATCCTTGTTTCTGGATTATTTTGAACTGGAATATTTGTACCCAAATTGTTGAGATTGAGATCAGCAATCAATTCAAGGCCCGGAATTGACGAAGAGGATGATGCAGAAGTTTCATTTGTTCTAGGGACATCCACTGGAGGTGTACCCTCTGAAGTACCATGTACTGCTGCTGATGGTCCTTGGTCTGCATCTAGAAATTCATCATCCTCTGAAGATTCGTTCAATTCGGAAGCATCTTGAAAATCCTCATTGTCGAGAGCATTATTGTTCACTGAAGATGGTTCTTGATTGACAAGAATTGGACGAACCAACGGTGAATCTGTTGCATTATCACTCTCTAAAAACATCCTTGCCGCAGCACTTTCTTCAACGGCTTCAACATTGATCGAATTGAAAAAGTCATCGTACTCGAACATCCAAGGCTGACCAGAATTTCTGACTGGTAAAGTGTGCCTTTGTACTCTGACTTCAGACCATTCCTCGACCCTTTTAGTCTCTAGATTCCAGACTCTTAAGTTTGGGGTGGAATACCCAAGAAAGTATCCCTCGATAGATCTTGTCCCAAACTTTCCATGAGGATCGATAATTGTGCAAGGAGCTCCAAACGGTTCAAGATAAGACAAGTCTGGTTTCCGTTTGTTGATAAGCTCAAAGCAGGTCTTGTTGTGCCTTTTAACTGTAAGGACTCGGTTCAATGTATAGCATGCAGAGGACACAGCTTCAGTCCAGAATGGAATGGGTAGCTGCGACTCTACCAACATAGTCCTAGCAGTCTCGATCAATGTGCGGTTTTTACGTTCAGCGACGCCATTCTGTTGAGGAGTATAAGCTGCACTAAATTCGTGAAGAATACCTTTTGAAGTGCAAAACTCCGCCATGGCATGATTTTTGAATTCAGTACCATTGTCGCTACGTATCCGCCTAACCTTCAAGTTGTAAAGATTCTCAATCTGAATGATCAAGTTTTTGATAATACCGAAGGTTTCACTCTTATGTGCCATGAACGCCACCCAAGAAAATCTTGAATAATCATCAGTAATCACGAGGCAATATTGATCATTCCTAATGCTTTTGTGTTTGACAGGACCGAACAAATCCATGTGCAAACGTTCAAGAGGAACAGCCACCGTGTTGACTTTCTTTGTGGGGTGTCGCTTCTTCGTTTGTTTTCCTTTTTGGCACGAGACACAGACGTCTTGAAGATGGAAATTTTTAAGAGGAACACCATTCACCAATTCATTTGACACCAAATGATTCATTTTGCGTAAGTGAATGTGACCCATTCGTCTGTGCCAAGAGATTGTGTCTTTTTCTGTGGCTTTGGAAACGAAACATGTTGCTTGTGCAGACGTTGTGATAGCTTGGCTCATATCAAGGACATACAGATCATTTATCCTTGGAGCCGACAAGAGAATCCATTCTTTTGGAATTTTGAAGCCGGGTTTCAGCACATAACATCCATTAGCATCAAAGTGTACTGAGAACTGCTTGTCACAAATTTGAGAAACACTAAGAAGATTGTGATCAAGTTGTTGCACAAAGTTGATCTTGTCAAAGCTAACAACCCCGTTGGAAATCATTCCTTCACCCGTAATGTATCCACCCTTATCTCCAGCAAAAGCAACATAACCTCCTCTAATAGATTTGACGTCGTAGAGAAGCTTCATGTCGCCTGTCATGTGCCTGGATGCCCCACTATCAACAATCCAATGACTACTGATAGTTCCTCCTGGAACACCCTGCACATGAACTCATATAATTAGTTGGAGATGGGGACCCAAGCCATTGTGGTCTTGGGTCTTCCATTTTCATCAATGACAATAACCTCTACTCTTTGATGATTCGAAAATTGTGATGGTCCCCCTGATTCAGTAACCGTTTTTGGTTTCCAGGTCTGCTGAGTTATACCAGTTTGTTTGTTTGAAGTTTTTGAAAACTTTGAATTATCTGGTTTAACTGAAACAGATGGTTTGTGAACCACATCGGTTTTAATCGCCTTTTCAATTTTCTTGACCTGTTGGCGTTTCTGTTTCTTTTCCCTTTCTCTTATGAGTCGGGGATCTTGTTTTACAGAAACAGATTGCCTGCGGTCAATGTGGTCACGGGGAACATCAACTATGCCTTTTTGTTTATGAAGATACGGGCAATTGCGAATGACATGCCCAATTGTTCCACATTCAAAACATGATCTTCGTTCAACAAACCCCGAAGTATCATGTGGTCGTCTTGCCGATGATGAACTTTGTGATCCCGAGGTACTAGGTTTCGAACTACTTTGTTCGTTCCTTTTCATCACAGTTGCCTTTTGGACAAAATTTAGGTTAGATTGATTTGCAAACTTTTCAATTTTGTCTGTTCCCTTCGACTTCACAAAGTTCACATTCTTCTTCTTCTTCTGATTCGGCTTCTTTTGACTTTGAGTCGGTGCCTTACCATTTGTTTTGGTATGGTTTTGCTGTTTTGGCACTGTTGGTAATTTCTTGACCCCAAACTGTTTTCTAACTTCAGCCTTTGGGATAGGAGGACACTGTGTGACTGTAACATGTGGTCCTGTCTTTCCCAAAAACTTACTTGTAGAATTTTCAAAGACTTTACTGATTAAAGATTGATTAACATTTTTAATAGGAAAATCTTTGTCTGAATAGATTTTATCATCACCAACAAGAGTGTACAGCAAATCCACGCTCTCCGACTTTTTTGCTGATGTGGACTCGGTTGGAACAGTCTTAGCAGGTTTCGTGGGAGGATCACATAGGATATGATTCTCAAGAGGTATGTCCTCTTCTTTGATTACTGCATCAGACTTTTCCGAATCAGTATCATCAGACTCATCATCAGAAGAATCAGCATCCTCAACCACAACTGGAGGATCCTGATTCTGTTCAGCAGTTACAAATGTATCTGCTGACACATCTGAATCGGATGATACTTCTTTCTTGTATCCGAGCCCTGTTGCAAATTCCTCAACGTCCAAAGGAACAGATGGCTCAAAGTGAGTCCTATACTCCTCATCAGGCAAAGCATCAAAATTGTTTCTCACGGGTGGTGGACATTTCTTATAGCCTATGCATGTGACATCCCGTTTTTCCTTTTGAACATCAATGATGTGATCCAACACATAGCTAGAACTCAAATAACTGTCTAACTTGAGTCGGATCGCCTCACTTTCTGTTTTAACACAAGCCATTTCTTTTTGCATAACCTCAAGACGAGTTATATACAGGTTAATGTCAGTTTGTTTTCGGGAAACCATTTTTGTCAACTCTGTTTTATCTTTCTTTAACGTTTCAATCATTGACTTAAATTCCTTTTCATGGTTTCCATAAAACATATTGGCTTCAGTGCATTTTGAAAGATCAACGGTCAATTTCTGATTGTGAATAAATGTCACATCATATTTCTCTTGCAAAGCCTCGTGTTTGCTTTGCAATTCACACCACCTATCATTCACAGAAACATGTTTGTCTTGCAATTCAAACAAACTAGCTTGTAAAGCATCGTGTTTGCCTTGCAACTCAGACATGTTTGCTTCCAACTCAGCACATCTATCATGCAAACTATCACAGTTATTACAGCTAACAGAAGTGGGTTCGTCGACACATACCTGACTTGATGAACTGTCGACATTCGCCATAAAGGCTGAATGGAGAGAAGACGAAGAATAAGCAGCTTGATCCACCAAAATAGATCTTCTTTGAATTCCTGCTGCAGCTTCCTCCAAAAGCTCATCAAGATCAGCAGCATCGACTGACGCACTTGTTGGGTCATCCACCTGATCATTGCCTGAAGTTGAGGACTCTTCATCTGAACTTCCACTATAACCGGAAGAGTCTTCATCCTCAGAAGATTCACTGCCATTGGTGGAAGATTCTCCACCACTGGCGTGCTTAAGACCATTAATCACTTCAGCAAAGCAAGCTGTTCCATTTGGTGCATCATTTCCCAACTGGATTGACCAATCACAGCCTTCATCTACTTGAACCACAAGTGCCTGGTTGGCATTTGATGGTCCTGCTTGGGTCTGGTTGTTGACAGGCACCAGTGTGCGATCATTGTTCCTCGCTTGGTTCTGATTGGCCCTGTTTCCTTGACCTCTGAAGGGATTCTGGTTCCCATGCTGAGCTGGTCTTGTACATTCACGCTTGAAATGACCACGTTCACCACAATTGAAGCATTTAACAGCTTGTTTATCGAACCCATACTTGGTGTCTTTCTTGCTTTCCAAGCTGGTTCGGCCTGTTCTTTCCATAAAATCCTTTGCTCGCCTAACAGCACTGGCAAAGGCCCACTTAATATCCATCATCTCCATCTCCTCTTTATCTATCTGCTGATAGTCTTCTTGAGTCAGATTAATGTTGCCAATCTGACCTTCCACTAATCCACAGTATGCGCTCACCACAGTGTTTAGCAGCTCCATGTGTTCCTTTGCTACTTCGACACTGACTTTAGAAAAGCTTGAGGTGTCGAGCCGTACTGTATTTGGCTTTGATTGCTGACCAGCAGATGATGTGCTTCCGTAACAAGCTTGCTGTTGAGGAGGAAGTGGATTCCCGAAAATATCAGTTGTTCTGATTTGCTGTTGCTGTTGTGGTGCTGGTTGAGGAGCTGGATTAAGCGGATTTCCAAACATATCTGTTGTTGGAGGAGGAATGCCATACAAGCTCGTGCTAGACACAAATGCTGTTTGAAGTGGAGCGTGTGAAGATGGTTTTGCAGAAGTGCTAGAAGTTCCATAATAAATTTCAGGATTTTGTGGCACTGCAACTCTTTTTGCCTTTAGAGTTTCTTCCTGATTCTTGTTTTCCAGGAGTTGAGCAAAATCACCGAAGCTTGTTGTATCCAAAGTGCCATTGTACTTCATGATTTCTATGAAATTACTCCATTGAGGTGGCAGTGCATCTGCAAACTTCTTCACTATCTCTACTGAAGTTGTTACAACCCCAGTACTCGCCAATTCAGTCAGCAAATGAGTAAATCGACTTGTCAAATCTCCTAGAGATTCGTTCTGCATACAAACAAAACCATCAAACTCTTTCTTTAGCAGATCTTTTCTTAATTGACGTGTTGCTTCATTTCCTATGCCTCTTATCTTCAATGCGTCCCACAACTGCTTCGTTGTCTTGAAACTGACGAATTGATGATAAATATCTTTGTTTAAGGCCTGAGTAAGAATGGCATATGCTTTCTTCTCCAAATCATAGACTTTCTTTTGATCTTCGTTAAGATCTGCAAATGTAGCAGCAGATGATGCAGCAACCTCTATTGTTTGATCAAAATCTGTGATGAACCGCAACCACAACTCTGTATTTTGACCAAGAACGTACGTATGAAATCTACCAAACCATCCCGGATATTCACTTAAGTGCATCAACTTTGGAGGCTTAGTCAAACTTCCTGTTTCACTTTCGCTTAGCAAAATGCTTTGAACACTTGGAGCTTGATTTGATACGAATGCCCATTGACCGGTAGGTGTAACATTGGCTTGCGAACCCGAATCCGGAGTTGGAGTACCAAAATACATCTCTGCATTTACCGGAACACCCCACATCGAATTCATTTTTGATCAGCCGAAGGATACCTGTCGAAGGACACTTGAAAAAATACAAACTGTTAAATACAAACAGACTAAGGATCGAAAGATCAACACCTGTTCGAAAGATCAACAAGGTTCGAAAGATCACTGTTGAGTTTCGAACAATGTTTTCGAAAGATTCTCCAACGAAGGATCCTTATCCTTCGAAAATGTACTGTAGACCGAAAGATAAATCACGAAAGATGACTTCGAAAGACTCCCCAATCGAAGGATCCTAGTCTTTCGAAAATGAACAGTAGACCGAAAGATGAATGTTTCGAATTGATTCCTTGGTTCGAAGGATGATGATCTATCGAACCTCCACTAATCGAAAGATGGTCTTTCGAGTTCGAAGGATATCTTTCGAATGGTTCTGACACAGTTGACAAATCGGACAGTTTGGTGAAAAGTTGACGGGTTGGTGAGAAAGTATGTTCAGACCATATCTTTCAGGTCTGAAACATGCAGGTTTTTCACCAAACAAGTAATGATCAAATATTTTAATCAAAACACTCTTTACAACACACAAACACTTGGTAAATCAAAATTTTAAGATCAAAGTGTATTTATATCAAGAACACAAACCAGAAATATGATATTTCTGATGAACCGAAGGTAAACCGAAACCCGAATTTTGCTCGAAACTTCACTAAAAACCAACTTTTAATATGTGAGCATGAAAAGTATATTGGTTTTTATAAGAATTTCCAGCAAAACACCAAGATTTCAGCCGTTTTAAACACGTTTTCCAGAAAAATATGAACTTTAAATCCGAAAAACAGCCCGTAAACACCTCGGTTTTAACAAGGAGAAGAGCCAAGGCTCTGATACCACTTGTAGGTCCGGCTAGGGGAGGATCTAGTCGCCTAATCCTTGTATACGAACCACTCCGGTTGTGCGGAATCCAACCGAAATAGCAAACCGAGATAGAACACGTAAAAGCACGACACACAATATTCAACGATTAACACCACTTGTATTAAACGTATGAAAGGTCCGGTTACAGCTCAATGTTTACAAAACAGTTCTGCAAACTCTCTCTAGTGTGTGTGTGTGTTCCTGATCTGTCTAAGTGTCCAACTATCTAAGTGAACACAACACACGGGTATTTATACCCAAACCAGCAGGTCTGGTCGAAGGATCATGCATACTGGTCGAAAGATCATCTTTCGACCAGGAACAGCTCGAACGATCAACATGCACCACGAAGGATGTGATCTTTCGTGGTCCATCTCTCGAAGGTCCATCTTTCGAGCTCATCATCATCGAAGGATATAAGTGATCCTTCGATGACCATCCTTCGAACCAAACACATTACAAACATAATGTTGACTGTTTGGCCAAGTCAAACCAGGAGGATGGTTGACTTGGTCAAACTTACAGACTAACAAAGACATCGTTTTACATTGTGACCGAATACAGACAAAGTGCAGACATAAGTGCACCAACAGAACCGGACCCCGATATTTTTACACAATAAAATATGTAACGTTTAAGATATCCTATAAAAATTTGGGAATTTTTGGAATAATTTAACCATTTTATTAAAATGTCCGAAAACGGACGGTTTTGAATATAAATGCTGAAATGACATAAGTTGTGACTCGCGTGTCTAAATGTCGAGTATGCTATCTGTGAATGATCTAACATGTTATATATGTTATGTGCATTATCGTATGCTTGATTTTGAGTGGGGAATGGATGGGAAACTTAGATGGGCATAAACCGTTAAAGTGATGCATGTTGTGTGATAGATACGTGTAGGAACTTTGTGTTCTATTTGAAAGCCACTAAATGACTAACTGGTAAATCATACTAGGACGTGATTGACCGACCTTGACTGTTAGCTATATTGAGAATCTAACCGAGCAAACCGAGGTGAGTTCACACTTTCTACAAGGCATGGGATTCCTGGTGGTTTGGGAATGGGTTAAAGAATTTAAAACTAAATCTACATATCCCCTTGGGGAGATATGTACGGCCATCCTCCATAGAGAGGATGCCATTATTAAACCTACGAATTCTCCTGGTGCAGAATACGTACGTTCGTCCTCCTAGTGCAGGACAACAACCTTAAAACTAGCTAGACAAAACTCTATCAATACGTCCCTCTTCATATCGACTTAATCGCCGAGGCCAATGGCGAGCGGGTCATTAGTTAATAGCGCTAGTAGGTTTAACAAACCTCACACCGTGCCGTTCGGACGGGCGTGTACTAATGGACTATGGCAAACTGTCAGTGATGATAGACACTGATGTAGGGCACAACTATTGTTCGTAGTAGTCGATATCATACCGTCTAGTAGTTCAAACGGGGAAAGCCCCCACTAATTATGGATACGGTTTGGGTAAAGAAAAAGGAAATGGTTAAACATACTTTCAACTTCGGGGTAACCCCCATGGCAAATAAGCCAACGAAAGTCAAACCACGTTTTTCAGAAACAACTTAAAACCAAACAACCAAACGTGAACTCACTCAACTTTGTTGTTGACTAGTTGTTACATGCCTTACAGGTCGCTAAACACTTGGAGCTTGCACGAGGAATGAGTCGTTGTGGTGTACGGACGATTATGTCCAGTGTTTAATATTTAAAACATTATGAACTTTTTAAACCTATGTGTTGTACTTTAAACTTAAGAGCTGCGAACTTATGTTTTGAACTTTACGTTTATGCTTCCGCTGTCTAAATTAAAACTTGGTTAACTAGCTTTTGGTCACCAATCGTATTGTGGTTGGCTTTATTTACTTAAATACGTTGTTCAGTATGATTGGTGGCTCGATCCTGGTCACGTCACGCCTCCAAGCGGTGGTACTCCGCAGGGTGGATTTTGGGGGTGTGACAGATTGGTATCAGAGCCATTGGTTATAGAGAACTTGGTTTTAATAAGGGAAAAGTTTTCATTAAAACCAGACTATAACCTGTACAGTGCTCAACGATCCACCAAGACGCTTCGCTCCACGTGCAAGACTCGACACTATAGGTGATACGATTCATGTTTATATTACCTACTTGTTAATTATATAGAACATTGCTTATGATATGCTTAGATAACATAGTATCTATTGCTTGAAAACTTTGTGTGATCACTCTCTTCTGTCATTCCACACTTGCATAATGATACGACGCACTTCTCACTTGTGTTCTCCGTATGGTGAAGATCATGAGTGGACGAATCAGCCTCACACAAGCCCAGCTGGCGGCCTTGATCAAAGAGCAAGTTACTGCGGCACTTGCAGCCGCTCAAGCAGGAGTCCAGCTTACCCAGCCGCCTGTATGCACATTCAAGACTTTTATGGACTGTCGTCCTAGTACCTTCAGTGGCACTGAAGGGGCCGTCGGACTCCTCCACTGGTTCGAGAAGCTCGAGCCGGTCTTCAAAATGTGTGAATGCCCTGAGGATCGTAGGGTGAAGTATGCTACTGGTACTCTTGAAGGGGTAGCGCTCACGTGGTGGAACGCTCAGGTTCAGCTGCTGGGGTTGGTTGCTGCTAATGCCACCCCATGGAATGACTTCAAGGAACTGATCAAGGAAGAGTACTGCAGTCGTGATAACATCCACAAACTAGAGGTGGAATTTTTTCAATCTGAAGATGACGGGGTCTGAGATTGAGGCGTATACTAAGAGGTCGAATGAACTGGCCATCCTGTGCCCTACTATGGTTGACCCTCCCGTCAAACGTATTGAGCTTTACCTCAAGGGCCTTGTACCCGAGATTCAGAGTCACGTGACTTCGGCTAACCTGGGTACCATTCAACAAATCATCAAGTTGGCTCACTGTCTCACCGACCAGGCAGTGGAACAAAACAGATTACCCAAGCGTATTGGTACTGCTACTACTGATACCCCCAATGATCACAAGCAAAAATGGGATGGAAATTCCGGCAAAGGCTCTACCTCTGTTCAGTCTCAGTCTCAGCAACGAAGGACTGAGGACCATAGGAGCCCTGGTCAGCACTCTTCTGGTAGTCAAGGGTAGGGTGGATATCGAGGAAACCACCCAAAGTGCAACAAATGCAACAGACACCACAGTGGTCAGTGCAACAAGGGACGCTGTCAGAGGTGTCTCAAGATGGGTCATGAAGCCAAGAATTGCAGGAACCCACGGCCTACGAATCAGAATCGTCAGCAGCAACAGCAAGCACCGCAGAATCAGCAACAGCAACAGGGCAACAAGGGATGCTTTCAGTGTGGTGCTGAAGATCACTTCAAGAGACACTGCCCGTAGTTAAATCAGAATCAGAATCACAACCAAGGAAACGGGAACAATAATGGGGGCAACAATGGAGGAAACAATGATGGCAACGGTGCCAGGGGTCGTGTGTTCGTGATTGGTCAAGGTGATGCAAGGAACGATCCCAACGTTGTGATGGGTAAGTTTCTTCTGGACGACTTCTTTGTTACTGTTTTATTCGATTCGGGTGCCGATACTAGTTATGTGTCCTTAAAAGTTAGCCAAATGCTTAAGCGCACTCCAACACTTTTGAACACCAAACACACGATAGAGCTAGCAAATAGTAAAAGTCTTGAAGCCATACACGTAGTTAAAGGTTGAAACCTCGTCTTAGCTGGTCAGACTTTCTCTATCGATCTTATTCCTATCACACTGGGTAGTTTCGACGTCGTTATTGGGATGGATTGGCTATCTCATCATCAAGCGGAGATTGTTTGCAAGGAGAAAATCGTCCGCAATCCTCGTTCTGGTGAGGAACCTCTCATGATTCGGGGCGACAAGAGTGGTGCTGTTGAAGGCATCATCTCTTTCCTTAAGGCCCAGAAATGTTTACGAAAGGGCCACACTGCCATTCTGGCACTCGTTACTGACACATCCACGGAAGAGAAGAGAATTGAAGACATTCCTATAGTGCGCGAGTTTCCTGAGGTATTTCCTGAGGAATTACCTGGTCTTCCGCCTCATCGCCAAGTTGAGTTTCAAATCGAACTAGCTTCTGGAGCAGCGCCAATAGCTCGAGCACCATATCGTCTAGCTCTGTCAGAACTTGAAGAACTATCCACGCAATTGCAAGAACTCGTGGAAAAGGGTTTTATACGTCCTAGCTCTTCGCCCTGGGGAGCTCCAGTCTTGTTCGTAAAGAAGAAAGATGGTACTTTTAGAATGTGTATTGACTATCGCGAGCTTAACAAGGTGACTGTGAAGAATCGTTATCCCCTTCCACGTATTGACGACTTATTCGACCAGCTGCAAGGGTCAAGCTATTACTCCAAGATTGATTTGAGATCGGGATACCATCAGCTGAGAGTCCGAGATGATGACGTCTCCAAAACAACATTTAGAACTCGTTACGGCCATTACGAGTTTCTGGTTATGCCATTCGGGCTGACGAATGCACCAGTGGTCTTCATGGATCTCATGAACCGAGTGTGCAAGCCTTACCTGGATAAGTTCGTTATTGTGTTCATCGACGATATACTGATCTATTCTAAGAGTCAGGAGGAACACGAGCAGCATCTACGACTTATGTTGGAACTTCTTCGAAAAGAGCAGTTGTATGCCAAGTTTTCAAAATGTGACTTCTGGCTTCGCGAAGTCCACTTCCTAGGCCATGTGGTAAACAAGGATGGAATTCATGTGGATCCATCTAAGGTTGAATCGATCAAGAATTGGCCTGCACCCCGCACACCAACAGAGATCCGCCAATTCTTGGGTTTGGCAGGATACTACAGAAGGTTTATCAAAGATTTCTCCAAGATTGCGCAACCTCTCACTTCACTGACTCAGAAGGGTGTTACCTATCGTTGGGGTGATGCACAGGAGTCCGCATTTCAGCACTTGAAGGATAGACTTTGTAGCGCGCCTATCCTCTCATTGCCTGAGGGCACAGATGATTTTGTGGTTTACTGTGATGCTTCCATCCAAGGACTTGGTTGCGTGTTGATGCAACGTGACAAGGTCATTGCCTACGCATCACGCCAACTTAAGGTTCACGAAAGGAATTACACTACCCACGATCTGGAGCTGGGAGCAGTTGTTTTCGCACTTAAGATATGGAGACATTACATGTACGGTACCAAGTGCACCATTTACACCGATCACAGGAGTCTCGAGCATATCTTCAAGCAAAAGGAGTTAAACATGCGACAACGTCGATGGGTCGAACTCTTGAATGATTACGAATGCGCAATCAAATACCATCCGGGCAAGGCCAATGTTGTGGCTGACGCCCTCAGTCGAAAGGATACTATACCGAAGCGTGTACGTGCTTTACAGCTTACCATCCAATCTAACCCTCCCTCTCAGATTCGCAATGCTCAGGTTGAAGCATTGAAAGCGGAAAACGTCAGGGCTGAGTCCCTACGAGGATCGAGGCAGCAGCTAGAACAAAAGGAAGATGGTGCCTACTATGTAAACGAACGCATCTGGGTTCCACTTTATGGCAACTTACGCGAGCTTGTGATGGATGAAGCACATAAGTCTCGTTATTCGGTACACCCTGGTTCGGACAAGATGTACCACGACCTCAAGACTACGTATTGGTGGCCTGGCATGAAGGCCCACATAGCAACCTACGTCAGTAAGTGCTTGACTTATGCGAGAGTCAAGACTGAATATCAGAAACCATCAGGCCTACTTCAACAACCGGAGATCCCGAAATGGAAATAGGAGCAAATTTCCATGGATTTCGTTACTGGTCTGCCTAGATCTCAACGCGGAAACGATACCATTTGGGTGATCGTAGATCGACTGACCAAGTCTGCACATTTTCTGGCTATCAAAGAAACGGACAAGTTTTCCACTCTTGCAGACATTTACCTAAATGAAGTGGTATCAAGGCACGGAGTGCCAACCTCCATTATATCTGATCGTGACGCGCGTTTTACCTCAGAACTGTGGCAAGCAATGCACAAGTCTTTTGGCTCACGTTTAGATATGAGCACCGCTTATCACCCACAGACATGCTCAGGGCATGTGTAATTGATTTTGGTAATGGCTGGGAAAAGCACCTTCCGTTAGTGGAGTTTTCGTATAACAACAGCTACCACACTAGCATCCAGGCCGCTCCATTCGAGGCATTGTACGGACGCAAATGCCGATCACCTCTCTATAGGGCAGAAGTTGGTGACAGCCAAATCACTGGCCCAGAACTTGTGGTAGATACCACCGAGAGAATTGCTCAGATACGACAGCGAATGGCGGCAGCTCGTGACCGTCAGAAAAGCTATGCTGATAAGGGAAGAAAACCACTCGAGCTCCAGGTTGGGGATCGAGTGCTACTCAAAGTCTCACCTTGTAAAGGTGTAGTCCGCTTTGGCAAACGAGGCAAACTCAATCCGCGTTATGTCGGACCATTCGAAGTCACCGAGAAAATTGGCAGAGTCGCCTACAGGTTGAATCTACCTTAAGAACTCAGCGGAGTTCACAATGTTTTCCATGTGTCGAATCTGAAGAAGTGTCTGTCAGATGAGACCCTCATAGTTCCTCTTAAGGAACTCACAATCGACGACCAGCTGCGATTCGTCGAGGAACCAGTAGAAATTACGGATCGAGATGTTAAGATCCTCAAGCATACCAGGATACCTCTGGTCCGAGTTCGTTGGAATGCTCGGCGTGGCCCAGAGTATACCTGGGAACGAGAAGACCAAATGAAACTCAAGTATCCCCAACTGTTTAAAAAAAAAAAAAAAAAAAACGCAACAACTACTGAGGCTGAAGCTACTGCAGAATTTCGGGACGAAATTCCAAATCAACGGGGGGATGATGTGACACCCCAGGAAAATCAGGAAAACAACGCAACTTAACTAGCTTCCTCAGTAACCACGCGCTAAATTTCGGGACGAAATTCTCTTAACAGGGGGAGAATGTGACAACCCTCAAATTTACATGTAACCGTACAGTTTATTAATGATAAATAAAGTGCTTGGCGATTGTGTGGAATTACTTAACTGCTTTCTGATATCTGTGTTATACCTACATGAACTTGTTAACATGCTAGTAGTATACAGAAAAGTTACTAAATAGTCCGTTATATTTTCCTGAGTGTTGAGAATTAAAAACGTTACAAAAATAGATATATATGACACCTTACGATTTAATTAAGCGCTTTAACGGATCAATATCCAACCGTACAACCGGACTATACTCGGAACCTAAAAATATTGACATGGCATGGTTTTTCTTTTTCTGAGCTTGTTAGGGTACCCGAATACCCTAAAACCCGCTATATTGCATAACACACTAGTAATTAATTAAACCTCCTAACTAAACTAACTATAGCCTAAATATCTAGTTAAATTCCAACCCATTTACCCCCCCCCCCCCCCCCCCTTATGACCGAAATTGTTCCATGGGGGAACACACCCCACCTATTTTTGAATAATTTAATCATGCATGTCTAGTATCTAGTAGACATAAGACATGTTGGATAAAGTCTTAAAATGGTTCATAAATTTAACCAAGGAACCACCATTTCTTTCATTCCAAAACACCAACACAAATTGAGCTCTCTCTCTCCCTCTCCTTGTGAGTTTCGGCAGCCACAAGAGCACCACCATACCACCACCATTAAGCCTTGTTCAAGCCATCCATACATATACAATGGTGCAATAGGATCAACAACGAAGCTCGATGCTTACGGAATCTCAAGGACCTCTCTACGTCGCTATTAACCACCTGTTTATCGTCTAGTTTCTTCCCTAGCCTCGAGCTAGTAGTAAGTGACTCTAAACCTCTTCTTGATCATGTCTAGAGTGGTTAATAAGAGATTTGTCGGATAAAAATCGTGAACACTAAAAATCAAAACTAAAAAGTCTTGCTAGAGTGATGAACTTGTTGGTTAAAGAGTAAATAATGATGAAACATAGTAATACAAGATGAATCTGAAATATATGAGTATTAGTCTGCTGTAAATAACTTATAACCTGTTGTAAATCATTATTAGAATAAATGGTAATCATATGTGTGCGTTTTAGTAGCCTTTAGACTGATAACAGCTTGCTGATGTGTATTTTCAGCCGCCTTTAACAGGCTGTAAACAGGTCATAAACTCAACGAAAAACCGATATTTTGAATCTAAAATATGTTATTATGAAATACGGTTCTAATGGCACCAGAATCGTAATTTTTGGACTTCGTTTACTATTTTTAATGTGTGGATTTGTAACAACAGCTTAAGCTGAATTTTGACAGCAATAAATGGGTGTCATACTTTCAGTCATAACCTGAGTTGTGTGATGAATCGGACCATGAAATTGGTACAGTAGATGAAAACCGATGCATTTGTAATTACCCCACTGGAATTTCGGAAATCGGACACTCGATGAATTTTTAATAAATTGTTCCGTGGACTGTGGTCAGAAATACATAAATCTGAGTTCAGTCCGGAATATGAATTTTTATAAAATATCGGTATTGAACTGGACCCCGATATTTTTACACAATAAAATATGGAACGTTTAAGATATTCTATAAAAATTTGGGAATTTTTGGAATAATTTAAACATTTTATTAAAATGCCCGAAAACGGCCGGTTTTGAATATAAATGCTGAAATGACATAAGTTGTGACTCGCGTGTCTAAATGTCGAGTATGCTATCTGTGAATGATCTAACATGTTATATATGTTATGTGCATTATCGTATGCTTGATTTTGAGTGGGGAATGGATGGGAAACTTAGATGGGCATAAACCGTTAAAGTGATGCATGTTGTGTGATAGATACGTGTAGGAACTTTGTGTTCTATTTGAAAGCCACTAAATGACTAACTGGTAAATCATACTAGGACGTGATTGACCGACCTTGACTGTTAGCTATATTGAGAATCTAACCGAGCAAACCGAGGTGAGTTCACACTTTCTACA
The DNA here is from genome assembly GCA_030545235.1 of Helianthus tuberosus. Lineage (NCBI taxonomy): Eukaryota > Viridiplantae > Streptophyta > Magnoliopsida > Asterales > Asteraceae > Helianthus > Helianthus tuberosus. The sequence continues at coordinate 215,830,249 of CM060411.1, read as the reverse complement.
AGGCATGGGATTCCCGGTGGTTTGGGAATGGGTTAAAGAATTTAAAACTAAATCTACATATCCCCTTGGGGAGATATGTACGGCCATCCTCCATAGAGAGGATGCCATTATTAAACCTACGAATTCTCCTGGTGCAGAATACGTACGTTCGTCCTCCTGGTGCAGGAAAACAACCTTAAAACTAGCTAGACAAAACTCTATCAATAAGTCCCTCTTCATATCGACTTAATCGCCGAGGCCAATGGCGAGCGGGTCATTAGTTAATAGCGCTATTAGGATGGATTTTGGGGGTGTGATAGTTTCCAACGCAATTAACATAGCCTATCCCAAGAGTTTAGCGGGAGGTAAATATAGAATAAACTTAACAATACCCAAAAGAATAACGGGCGGGGCGTTACAACCTATAGCGCTATAATTGTTAAGGTAGGCTTGATCGAAGTTAATGAGCATATAGTCATGAAGTGTTTACATTAGCATCACATGTATAACAAGAATCAAACATTTCATGTGTAATTTGGATAGAGTGTGAATAAATAAAGTTTAACGTGTTTGTGAATTTGAATATGAATACAAGTTGCACCCAAAAGTGTTTATAATAAAAATGGGGTCATGTATACTCACGGTTTCTCAAAGTTGTTCCTTTGGTAATCCCGTGACGAGTTGAAGGTTGTAAACTTCAAGCCTATAAGCGGTACAATTCTACCGTATACAAAACAGTCAACCGAATCCCCGTTTCTGATGTGGAAGATCAGACTAAGCTGCAACCACAGAGCATACTACGACGAGAGGAGAATGGTTAGAACACTTGGTGTTCTTTTAGAATTCTTAGAATTCTTAGAATTAGAGAGATTGAGAGAAGATTGAGAAGATTTGGTATGAAGAAAATGGTAGGAGAAGATTTATAGGTGAATGAGGTGAATGGTGATTGGTGGAGATAATTAAAATAAATAAATAGAAAAGATAAAAAAATGAAAAAGAAATTAATAATGGAGAATGGAGGTGGAAAAGGTGATTGAAGGAGGTGGAAAAGGTGATTGGAGAAGAAAATCCGTATGACACTATTCATCTTTTTTTTTGAATACTATGGATTAAAACATGTACTTTTTACAAAAGAAAGCTAAGCTAGAAAAATTCTTAAAAATTATTAAAAATTCTTTTGTATAGTTTTACACTAAAAATTATTAGAAAAATATCTTTGTATAGTTTTTCAGTTTCTTATAAAAATCTTGTGTTTATCCATTAACAATGTGATAAAAAAAATGTATTACCATTATGATTAACGCCTCGAAAAGTAAAATACGAATATGAAAATACGAGGCGTTACAGTCTCCCTTACTTTAGGAAATTTCGTCCCGAAATTTATTCAAGAGGAAGACCTTGGAGAAAAAAACATTTTGGCTAGTAGAATTGTTACCTAAAATCGAGACTTGGAAGTTTTTGAAATATGTTGAAAAGTATGGAGTTTCAAGGAACGAAAAGATAGGTTTGTAAACAGGGTTCGTTTGTCTAAAATGATTCGAGGCATTGAGCATTAGTAAAACGTGCATGTATGTGTATAGACAAGTGAGTCTAAATAAGTTTGAATAACTCAATGATGAGGTATTTTAAAATGTGTTACTTAAGAAGGAAGCTTTCGTATAAAACGGTATGTATTTTGATGACAAGTGAGATAGTTTGCATGGAAAGTTTAAGAACGGTACAAAATCGCATATTTGTAAAAATTTGTTTTATTACGAGGAATGAGAAGGTTTGACGTTTTACATAAAATGGTTTTGGAAGTAACGACCACTACGGTGGTGGCAAAATAAGGATTAGCAAGGTAGTTTTATAAGGTAAGGAGGTAGGTTGGGTTTCGAACGTTTAAACAGACTTGACTGTGAACGAGGTTCGTATAAAAGAAAAGAATAATGGAGAATAATAGGAGTATAAAGGTGAATGATTGATTAAACGAATGCGAGTATAAGAATAACATAAGTATTGGATAGACGAAGGTGATGTGTTAAGATTGAAGTTTCATCGTGGATAATCGGATATAACGCGTTTGTGTAACACCTCGCAAATTTCGGGTTAATAATAAAATGACACGTGTCATGTAAGACAAAACGCGTTGGAAACCCGGATATAATAAAGATGTTTTCGGTAGGATTTAAAGTGGCGTCATGTTAAATTATTACCTCTGAACACCTCAATTATAAATCCCAATACCCGATATATTAAATTACACATCTATGTACCCTCAATTCAGGGAATTATTGCCTTTAAAGGAAAATTCAAATGCATGATGTGATCCCATGTTGAAATGAACGATAAACCGTCATTTACGGGTCTTGTATATGCAATCAAGTGGAATAATGGATGATGGTAGGGTATGTTACAGTATTAGACACTTATTGGAGGTCCCCTATTGATAAAATGAAGTCAACAAGTCGTTTATAACGGCTGCCCTTTCGATCCAACAACAAACAACAAAAATCTGAATTTTAGGTCTAAAGCGGCCCGCTTTAGTTTTGCTTAAACTCAATGCGGGCCGCATCCGGTCTGCAGATGCAGAAAAAACAGGCAGCAGCCTGTTTGATGCACTTGTGACCCTTTCAGCCGGTTTTTCTTGCTCATGCATGAACCTTAGACACCCCCTAGATGCTAGGGACATGTGTTTATCACTTGTGGTTGATCTTAGACCCTTGTGTCAATGAATTGTGGTGTTAAACCCACTATAAAAGGACCCTTTCATTCACCAACTTATTCACAAATCATTTTTCAAGCATTCTGATTATTGGGGAGCTTGCAAACTGATCAAGAGCCTTCCTAGTCATCCTCTAATCATCTAGTAAGTCTCTAATCCCTTCTAAATTAATTCTAGTTTAGTTTTTAGCTTAAAAGTCAACATATCATATTAAACGGTTGACTTCGGGTTTAGTTATCGATAGCTCAGTCGTAACCCGAATTAAAAGTACCATTAGATAGGTAATTATATGGGTATTAAACCCTTATAAGGGCAAGTACCAATTCCAGACTTAACTAGGTCGTTTGTCGGGTCAAACGTTGACCGAAAAAGTCAACAGATTTACTAAATGCGATTTAATGCACGACTAGCAATCCGCGAGGCGTGCAACCTGTTTTAAACTTAATATAACTTGGTAATAAGTATAAAAACTTGTTTGCGCTTGCCCGACTCGACAAATTTCTATTTAAACCCGGTTCGGAACCGAAAGGCGCAAAACCTTGACTTTTGCGTTGACTTCGGTTCTGACCCGTTTTAGTTTGAATTAGACATACCTTAAAGTCTCATTAGGATTGGGTTGCATGTTAGTATAAGTCTCTATACTTGTTTCGTTGATTATCCGTTGCATGCACACGTTTCCGTTAATCGCTTAAATTGGACCATAACGCCCTTATGACCTTAAAACGAGTATTTTGAAAATGTGGAAATGCAATAATCTTAGTTACTGAATATTTAACATGTACGTAAATTTTCACGTCAAGCGGAGGTCTAGATTAGGAGATATGCGCATTTGCGTAAATAATAAGCTTTTTATTAATTAAACGGCGCGATTAACGCATAGCCTATCTAAACCCGATTTTCGGTACCAAAACTATTACCCGCTGATGTTAAATAATATTTTAGGATTTTTGAAGATTTTTAATTATTTTTAAGCTGGTCTTAAGCTAGACTTATCGCATTGATTCGGTTAACACCGAATATGCCCTTTTAGGCCATAAAACGAGTTTTACGAATCCGATTGATACCAATCCAATTGCCACTGATTTAAAATAATAAATATAGTATTTTGAACCTGTTTTGCTGATTAGAAAACTCAGATTGGTATTTTAACCCGTACGTCGCTTAAAACGGCTTTATACGCGTATTAAACGCGTAGTTTAGTATTAAAACCATTTTGCCACGTAAGACTTAATACCATTAGACATAACCTGTTAAGTTAAGATGTTTTTCTGATTAAATCAGACCCGTATCTCAGAAGTATTATAAATCTCTTCTATAACCCTTAAAATGACCAAAATACCCCTACGGGGCGTATTTAGGGATTAAACTCGTTATGGGCATTATGGAAGATATCATAATGATATCACCACATATTTAAAGCGTATTAACCTAGGAAACCTGTTCGCGACCCTTTCGGTTACCCGTTATGCATTATACGCGTTCGGTTCGGTTTATGTAACTAGTTTGCATAAACTAGCCGAAACGGGTCAAACGATATCATTTTTATCTCAAAACCCAGAATGTGGATAATAAACCCATACTAAACAAGTCCTCAAACTTGTCGGGTCTAAATCACATTCTATCCGGTCTTCGCTTAATCGTGCGTACGAACCGTATCCTTAAAACTAACCGGTCTAAGCTTAAGCTTAATTAAAGATCCGTTAGTATTCTAATAGGTTATTATAAACCTTCGTTCCAGATTAGGAGAACCAGTAAAAGATACCGCACTCGCTGATTTTGAACTATACTTGCTCAGGTAAATACTTTTAACTTATTTCCCTATACGGGCTTGGGTAAGGTATATAAAATACCGCTTGGTCGGGCGTCGAATATTTAATCTTATTATGGTTAAATTATTGAGATGTCTCCGTTTAATTTGTTTTGTTGCTTAAAGCCTTTGGGGGGTTAATGACCGTGTCCCGGATATCCCTGGCATCATTTTACGAAATGGCCACGACCTTAGCACTCTGGTGTAGGCGTACACCTGTAGTGTCTCATAATTTAAGTGGTGTGTTAATTGATCTTTAACCCGGCTCGATCCGGGCTACTGAACGCATAAGAAACATGTAAATCCTTTACAAGCTTATATATTAAATAATTATCCCAAGTTATAAAATATTTGTGCCTTGTGCCTTAAATGCATTTCTTAAACTCTTTTCAAAATGAGTCAGTTGATTGTATTTACCAGTGTAAACTGACGTATTTTCTTAAAAAGATTGAGTGCAGGTACTACGCGAAATAGGCTGGCTTGTCTCCTAGCATCCACATTAAGTCTCGCCAGCTTTGATGTCATATCTGTTGAACATTTGTTTCCTTTTTAATTTTGATCTACCTGTGGATTATATTCGACTATTTGTGATACTTCATATTACAATATCGTTTGGTTGAATTAAATCTATATATTGCTTCCGCTGTGCAATTAAATATTGTGTGGTTTGACTATTATGTTGCCAACCACGTCACGATACTCCCCCACCGGGCCCACCGGTGACACGTGGAAATCCGGGGCGTGACAGGTTGGTATCAGAGCCAACTCTGAGTGAATTAAACACTAGCCTTTTGTGTTTAATCTCAGTTACACAATTGCACATATTTAAACTTTCGAGTCTAGACTTATAACATAGGACAAATTCCACCTTATTCGGTTTTTGTTTTGTCCTTTAAACTTTATATTTTGTTATTGTTATCTTATGTTCTATTGACAGGAATAACAAAGATGCCTCCGAGATTCTTACGTATGCGAGGACGAGGAGGAAAGGGGCCGACCACCGCCCCCAACGACCATGAAGCTGGGCCGTCAAATACACGAGCTCCTACACCTGCCGAGAGTGATGGTACTCGGCGGAACCAGAGAGGTCTCTTTCAACCGGCAAGACGGTCGGTTTCAAACAGCTCTACAACTCCCGCTCAAGACTCATACGGGCCACATTCGGAAAATGAGCCTAGAGACCCTCACCATTCACACATACCGTTACAGCGATCTATGTCGCACCGTCCTTTTGGAGACCCCACTCCAATCTTTCAAGGCCAGTTCAACCCGGCGGATTATCTACAAGAACCAGTGGGTTTTAACCCATTGGGGCCGGAGGACCACTATTCTGGGGGAAATGATATGGATGAGGAAGAAGACCCCGAACAACCCGCATCAGGAACACCCAACCACCCAATAGAGGTCTCGGATAGTTCCATTTATCACGGGCCACCCTATAATGGTTCAGATAGCTTCCAGGCTATCTTTACTCGGCAAGAATGGTATTATACACCATCTCACCATTCGTCGCCGCATGAGCAGCATCAGCCTCACCATTCGTCGCCGCATGAGCAGCATCAGCCTCACTATTCTTCACCGCATGGGCAGCAGCAGCAGCATCATCAAGATTCCTCTGGGAATCACCAGTTTGAGGCAGTTACGCCACCGCCTCCACCGCCACCAGTACAGCCGGCGCCTCCACAGCCGCAGAGACATAGGAGATCCGGAGCCCGGATGTCCACACGAAGAGAAGAGTTTCACTTTAACTCTCCTCTACAATCAAGTGGCAGAAATTATCAGCCGCTTCCAGAAGTTCCACAGATAGGTGAACCATCAAACCCCTACGCACAGCAACCGCCACCAATGGGTTTCGATAATCAGATACCAGCATACACGGGTCCTGCGATGTACAACCCGTTTGAGCCACCTACTCACCCTAACCTCGGATACGCTGAAGCCGACCCGTATTTGGTAGCAGCTAATTACAACGCCCTTAATCAGGAGGGACCGTATGGAGGTCCTTGGGGAGTAGGCTACCCAGCACAGGGATACCAGATGCCTACACAACCCCCGTACTACCAACAACCCCCGCCGTCTCTGCAGATGTCGCCGCCACTGCATCAGGAAATCCTACAAAGTATTAGGGAGGTGCGGCATGAGGCACGGGAAGACCGAAGGCGTAACCAAGGGATGTTCAAGACCTTGACGAACTTAATCAAGGGAAAGAGCAAGAAGGATCAGTAAATCCTTGATGTGTGTATGGCTACTTTAAAATTAAGTCCCTGCGTGGACATTTATGTGTGTATGTAGTCCCTGCGTGGACATTTATCTTTGTACCTAGTCCCTGCGTGGACATCTACTTAAGTAATCAGTCCCTGCGAGGACTTGTGTTTTAAATTTAACCCCTGCGCGGGTAAGTATTTGTTTGACCCCTACGTGGGAAATAGTTGTGAAAAGACCCGTTTAGGGCAATATGTAACTTATGTATATTTAATGGAATGTTTGTTTTATAAATTTCATGTTTGCCATTATGTGCATATAAAAATTTATAAATGAAATAAATTAAAATCATTCCTTTTAAATTAATCTGCCTATGAAATTAATTAATTAAGGATCTTAAAAGTGTGAACCCTAGCCTCGTGTCAAATATAAGACCGGGCCAAAATGGTAAGACCTGTCTAAAAGATTCAATTTCCTGTTAACATCTTAAAACATGTTAACACTCCTGACAGAAGTGATTCGTTAAAATCACATACATCATATTATAAAGGAATTCTTTAAAAGATTCCTAACCTAGTTTAATGATCTCTGAATCCTAGGTTTACATCATCAATTAAGATGATCATATTTTAACCATACGTGGTAATATAATGCCTACGGGCCCTTCTCATTTTCATATGAGACAAAAGACAGTATTAGTCTGTGACCCTGTCTGATAAAGGTAATGAACTAGGTTCAAACCTTAAAAAGCCTTGATTCTTTGAATTCATAGCTTATAATTTAAATTGTCCCTGTGACTAGGCCTTATGTGCTAATAAAACTATTATTGTTTTATAATTAGGATAAATTATATTAGAAATCCTAAATATATGTGAGTAATAAATTAACCATATATGGTCTATGTTTACCACGGTTAATAAAATTGCCATAAAAGACAATTATATAATAAACTCACCAATAAATTATTGCCAATGTGTTACAGTTCAAGATACATGGCAGACTCAAACGAGGTCAACAGTCACCCAGGGATAGTGAATGAAAATGCCCAAGTTAACGTAGCAGGTCCAGAGTTGCAAGCTATGATAAATAATGCGGTTAATATAGCTATGGGTAGACAGCACCATGGATCAAGTGGTACCCATACGAGGACCCATTCTGCATCACACACTAGAACACCCTCCAGGACCCACACTGCCCACAACAGTAATACTCACCACTCCTCGAATCAAAGGAGTAATCGATCCCAAAGAGTCGTGCAGAACCAAGAACCTCGTAATAGGGGTTGCACATATAAGTACTTCGTGTCGTGCAAACCCAGAGACTTCAATGGGGAAAAAGGAGCTGTTGATTGCATGACGTGGATGGATGAAATGGATACTGTGGTGGATATTAGTGGTTGCCATGAAAGGGATATTGTGAAGTTTGTCTCACAGTCGTTCAAAGGAGAAGCCCTAGCCTGGTGGAGATCATTGATCCAGGCTACAGGAAAGGTTCCATTATACAACATGACCTGGGAGCAGTTCATGGCACAAATCAAAGAAAATTTCTGCCCTCAACATGAGGTTGAGAGAATTGAATCTGACTTCCTGGCGCTGGTCATGAAGAACCTTGACTGTCAGGCCTACCTAACCAGTTTCAACACTTTGTCGAGGTTGGTTCCTTACTTAGTAACTCCGGAGCCTAAACGTATAGCTCGTTTCATTGGAGGGTTGGAACCGGAGATCAAGGCGAATGTGAAGGCCTCGAGACCAACTACTTTTCGGTCAGTAACGGACATTTCATTGTCCCTTACCTTGGATGCTGTTAGGCAAAGGTCACAGAGGAAAAGTGACACCGAAAAGAGGAAGCGTGAGGATGACAACTCACGTCGTACAGACAAGAAACAGAAGGGGAACAATGACCAGAAGAAAGGGTCAGGTTTTAGGAGGGATGGCCAGCAGTCGGGTGAAAAACCCAAATGTAAAATCTGCAAGAGGCAGCACTTTGGCAAGTGCAGGTTTGAATCCAACTCTCAATCACAATCAAAGCCTTTTGCTTGTGGTTTATGCAAATCCAGGGAACACAAAACCGTGGATTGCAAGAAGATAAAGGATGCAACTTGCTATGGTTGCAATGAAAAAGGGCACATCAAGAGCAATTGCCCAAAATATGCCAAGAAGCCGGAAGAGGCTAGGAAGACCAATGCAAGGGTCTTCAGAATGGATGCAAAGGAAGCCGTCAAGGACGACAACGTGATAACAGGTACCTTTCTCGTAAATGATGTTTATGCGAGAGTGTTATTCGATTCAGGCGCTGATAAGTCGTTTGTAGATAATAAGTTTTGTGAATTGTTAAGACTACCTGTTAGAACTTTAAGTGTGAAGTATGAGGTGGAACTAGCCGATGGCACCATAGAAACCGCTTCAACCTTATTAGATGGATGTTTCATATCCATTAGGAATCACTCTTTTCCTTTATCCCTACTTCCTTTAAAACTAGCCGGTTTCGACATAGTTTTGGGTATGGACTGGTTATCACATAACCAGGCCCAGATTATTTGCAATAAGAAGCAAGTGATAATCAAGACTTCGTCTGGTGAATCACTTACTATCCAGGGAGATACCCAGTATGGGCTACCCGAGAAGATGTCAATACTCAAGGACTCAAAGTGTTTGAAGAAGGGCTGTGTCATCTACATGGCACAGGTGATTATTGATGAACCGAAACCCAAGATTGGAGATATCCCAGTCATTTCAGAATACCCCGAAGTATTTCCTGAAGAACTACCTGGTTTGCCACCAGATAGGCAAGTGGAATTCAGGATTGACATTATTCCTGGATCAGCACCAGTTGCAAGGGCGCCTTATAGGTTGGCACCAACGGAGATGAAGGAACTGAGGACGCAGCTAGATGATCTTCTAGCCAAAGGTTTCATCAAACCTAGTTCGTCTCCTTGGGGAGCACCAGTTTTATTCGTCAAGAAGAAGGATGGATCGATGCGTCTGTGCATCGACTACCGCGAGCTTAATAAGGTTACTATCAAGAATAGGTATCCTTTGCCCAGAATCGACGATCTGTTCGATCAACTTCAAGGGGCAAGTTTCTTCTCAAAGATTGACTTGAGGTCAGGCTACCATCAATTGAAGGTTAGAGATGAAGATGTGCACAAGACGGCATTTAGGACTCGTTATGGTCATTACGAGTTCCTAGTGATGCCTTTTGGGCTCACAAATGCACCAGCCGCATTCATGGATCTCATGAATCGCGTCTGTAAGCCTTACATGGATAAATTTGTCATCGTTTTCATCGATGATATCCTCATCTACTCAAAGAACCAAGCTGACCACGAGAAGCATCTTCACTGTATTTTGGAACTACTTCATAAAGAGAAGCTCTATGCCAAGTTCTCAAAGTGTGAATTCTGGCTTCGAGCAGTCCAATTTCTTGGACATGTTGTTAGTGAGCAGGGCATCCAAGTAGATCCCGCTAAAGTTGAAGCTGTCATGAATTGGCATGAGCCAAAGACGCCTACAGAAATTCGTAGCTTCCTAGGTTTGGCAGGATACTATAGGCGATTCATAGAAAACTTCTCAAGGATTGCTGCACCCCTGACTTCGCTGACACGTAAGAAGATTAAGTTTGACTGGGGTCCTAAGCAGCAGGAATCCTTTGATATTCTGAAACAAAAGTTGAGCAATGCTCCAGTGTTGACATTGCCTGATGGAATAGAGGAGTTTGTAGTTTATTGTGATGCATCACACACCGGGATGGGATGTGTGCTTATGCAAAAAGGCAAAGTCATTGCCTATGCTTCAAGACAGTTAAAGGTGCACGAAAAGAATTACACCACCCACGACTTGGAGTTGGGTGCCGTTGTATTCGCACTAAAACTGTGGAGGCACTACTTATATGGAATCAAGTGTGTGATCTATTCTGATCACAAGAGCCTTCAACATCTGTTCAACCAGAAGGACTTGAACATGAGGCAACGCCGTTGGATGGAAACTCTTAATGATTACGATTGTGAAATAAGATACCATCCCGGCAAGGCGAATGTAGTCGCCGATGCCTTGAGTCGGAAAGAAAGGGTGAAACCCATCCGAATCAATGCCAAGAGCATGGAATTAAAGAACAGCTTGATAGAAAGGTTGTTAGCTGCACAGAAAGAAGCTGTGTTGGAAGCTAATTATCCTAACGAAAAGCTAGGAGTAACTGAGGAGCAGTTATCTCTTAGTAAGGATGGAATTCTTAGATTGAATGGACGTATATGGGTTCCAGTTTATGGAGGACTTCATGATGTTATCCTCCAGGAAGCCCATAGTTCCAAATACTCCGTTCATCCTGGAGCTGACAAAATGTACCATGATCTTAGAGCAAATTATTGGTGGATAGGCTTGAAGAAGTCTGTAGCTACCTATGTAGCTAAATGCTTGACGTGTGCGCAAGTCAAAGCAGAACATCAAAAACCGTCAGGTTTACTACAACAACCTGAACTTCCTACTTGGAAGTGGGAAATGGTAACTATGGATTTTATCACCAAGTTACCCAAGACGAGGAAAGGAAATGACACCATCTGGGTGATAGTCGACCGACTGACTAAGTCAGCACATTTCCTACCCATTAAGGAGACCTACAGCTCCGATATGTTAGCCCAACTGTACGTTGATAAGATTGTAGCCCTACATGGCATACCTGTAGCTATTATCTCTGACCGAGATACTAGATACACATCACATTTTTGGAAAAGTTTCCAACAATCTTTGGGCACACGTTTGAACTTTAGTACGGCTTACCATCCACAGACAGACGGTCAGAGTGAGCGTACTATTCAAACGTTAGAAGACATGCTACGTGCATGTGCAATCGACTTGGGAGGTAGCTGGGATAAGAACCTGCCATTGATCGAATTCTCCTACAACAATAGCTACCATACCAGCATAAAGGCTGCGCCTTTTGAGGCACTATACGGTAGAAAGTGTAGATCGCCTGTTTGTTGGGCGGAAGTTGGAGAAGTCCAGTTGTCAGGACCAGAGATTGTGTTCGAAACGACGGACAAGATTGTCCAGATTCGTAACAATCTCCAAGCTGCCCGGAATAGGCAGAAAATTTATGCTGATCCAAATCGTAAGGATTTTCACTTCGAAGTAGGTGACAAAGTCCTACTTAAAGTGTCACCCTGGAAGGGGGTGATGCGATTTGGTAAGAAAGGTAAGCTAAGCCCGAGATACATAGGACCTTTCGAGGTTATCGAACGTATCGGGTCAGTTGCCTACAAGTTAAACTTACCTGAAGAGCTCAGTAGTATACACAATGTGTTCCACATCTGCAATCTGAAGAAGTGTTTCGCTGACTCCGCTGACGAATCAGTGATTATACCCTATACAGATGTGCATATCGATGAGAGCTTGAAATTTGTGGAAAAACCTTTGTCGATTGAAGATCGACAGGTAAGAAAGCTTCGAAGAAAGCACATACCTTTTGTAAAGGTCAAATGGGATGCCCGAAGAGGTCCCGAGTATACGTGGGAGTTGGAATCCACCATGAAAGAAAAGTACCCTTACTTGTTTCAGTAAATCTCGGGTCGAGATTTATTTTAAGGGGGTGAGGATGTAACACCTCGCAAATTTCGGGTTAATAATAAAATGACACGTGTCATGTAAGACAAAACGCGTTGGAAACCCGGATATAATAAAGATGTTTTCGGTAGGATTTAAAGTGGCGTCATGTTAAATTATTACCTCTGAACACCTCAATTATAAATCCCAATACCCGATATATTAAATTACACATCTATGTACCCTCAATTCAGGGAATTATTGCCTTTAAAGGAAAATTCAAATGCATGATGTGATCCCATGTTGAAATGAACGATAAACCGTCATTTACGGGTCTTGTATATGCAATCAAGTGGAATAATGGATGATGGTAGGGTATGTTACAGTATTAGACACTTATTGGAGGTCCCCTATTGATAAAATGAAGTCAACAAGTCGTTTATAACGGCTGCCCTTTCGATCCAACAACAAACAACAAAAATCTGAATTTTAGGTCTAAAGCGGCCCGCTTTAGTTTTGCTTAAACTCAATGCGGGCCGCATCCGGTCTGCAGATGCAGAAAAAACAGGCAGCAGCCTGTTTGATGCACTTGTGACCCTTTCAGCCGGTTTTTCTTGCTCATGCATGAACCTTAGACACCCCCTACATGCTAGGGACATGTGTTTATCACTTGTGGTTGATCTTAGACCCTTGTGTCAATGAATTGTGGTGTTAAACCCACTATAAAAGGACCCTTTCATTCACCAACTTATTCACAAATCATTTTTCAAGCATTCTGATTATTGGGGAGCTTGCAAACTGATCAAGAGCCTTCCTAGTCATCCTCTAATCATCTAGTAAGTCTCTAATCCCTTCTAAATTAATTCTAGTTTAGTTTTTAGCTTAAAAGTCAACATATCATATTAAACGGTTGACTTCGGGTTTAGTTATCGATAGCTCAGTCGTAACCCGAATTAAAAGTACCATTAGATAGGTAATTATATGGGTATTAAACCCTTATAAGGGCAAGTACCAATTCCAGACTTAACTAGGTCGTTTGTCGGGTCAAACGTTGACCGAAAAAGTCAACAGATTTACAAAATGCGATTTAATGCACGACTAGCAATCCGCGAGGCGTGCAACCTGTTTTAAACTTAATATAACTTGGTAATAAGTATAAAAACTTGTTTGCGCTTGCCCGACTCGACAAATTTCTATTTAAACCCGGTTCGGAACCGAAAGGCGCAAAACCTTGACTTTTGCGTTGACTTCGGTTCTGACCCGTTTTAGTTTGAATTAGACATACCTTAAAGTCTCATTAGGATTGGGTTGCATGTTAGTATAAGTCTCTATACTTGTTTCGTTGATTATCCGTTGCATGCACACGTTTCCGTTAATCGCTTAAATTGGACCATAACGCCCTTATGACCTTAAAACGAGTATTTTGAAAATGTGGAAATGCAATAATCTTAGTTACTGAATATTTAACATGTACGTAAATTTTCACGTCAAGCGGAGGTCTAGATTAGGAGATATGCGCATTTGCGTAAATAATAAGCTTTTTATTAATTAAACGGCGCGATTAACGCATAGCCTATCTAAACCCGATTTTCGGTACCAAAACTATTACCCGCTGATGTTAAATAATATTTTAGGATTTTTGAAGATTTTTAATTATTTTTAAGCTGGTCTTAAGCTAGACTTATCGCATTGATTCGGTTAACACCGAATATGCCCTTTTAGGCCATAAAACGAGTTTTACGAATCCGATTGATACCAATCCAATTGCCACTGATTTAAAATAATAAATATAGTATTTTGAACCTGTTTTGCTGATTAGAAAACTCAGATTGGTATTTTAACCCGTACGTCGCTTAAAACGGCTTTATACGCGTATTAAACGCGTAGTTTAGTATTAAAACCATTTTGCCACGTAAGACTTAATACCATTAGACATAACCTGTTAAGTTAAGATGTTTTTCTGATTAAATCAGACCCGTATCTCAGAAGTATTATAAATCTCTTCTATAACCCTTAAAATGACCAAAATACCCCTACGGGGCGTATTTAGGGATTAAACTCGTTATGGGCATTATGGAAGATATCATAATGATATCACCACATATTTAAAGCGTATTAACCTAGGAAACCTGTTCGCGACCCTTTCGGTTACCCGTTATGCATTATACGCGTTCGGTTCGGTTTATGTAACTAGTTTGCATAAACTAGCCGAAACGGGTCAAACGATATCATTTTTATCTCAAAACCCAGAATGTGGATAATAAACCCATACTAAACAAGTCCTCAAACTTGTCGGGTCTAAATCACATTCTATCCGGTCTTCGCTTAATCGTGCGTACGAACCGTATCCTTAAAACTAACCGGTCTAAGCTTAAGCTTAATTAAAGATCCGTTAGTATTCTAATAGGTTATTATAAACCTTCGTTCCAGATTAGGAGAACCAGTAAAAGATACCGCACTCGCTGATTTTGAACTATACTTGCTCAGGTAAATACTTTTAACTTATTTCCCTATACGGGCTTGGGTAAGGTATATAAAATACCGCTTGGTCGGGCGTCGAATATTTAATCTTATTATGGTTAAATTATTGAGATGTCTCCGTTTAATTTGTTTTGTTGCTTAAAGCCTTTGGGGGGTTAATGACCGTGTCCCGGATATCCCTGGCATCATTTTACGAAATGGCCACGACCTTAGCACTCTGGTGTAGGCGTACACCTGTAGTGTCTCATAATTTAAGTGGTGTGTTAATTGATCTTTAACCCGGCTCGATCCGGGCTACTGAACGCATAAGAAACATGTAAATCCTTTACAAGCTTATATATTAAATAATTATCCCAAGTTATAAAATATTTGTGCCTTGTGCCTTAAATGCATTTCTTAAACTCTTTTCAAAATGAGTCAGTTGATTGTATTTACCAGTGTAAACTGACGTATTTTCTTAAAAAGATTGAGTGCAGGTACTACGCGAAATAGGCTGGCTTGTCTCCTAGCATCCACATTAAGTCTCGCCAGCTTTGATGTCATATCTGTTGAACATTTGTTTCCTTTTTAATTTTGATCTACCTGTGGATTATATTCGACTATTTGTGATACTTCATATTACAATATCGTTTGGTTGAATTAAATCTATATATTGCTTCCGCTGTGCAATTAAATATTGTGTGGTTTGACTATTATGTTGCCAACCACGTCACGATACTCCCCCACCGGGCCCACCGGTGACACGTGGAAATCCGGGGCGTGACAGTTTGTAAGTTGTTTAAAATTTGTGTTAGGTCCAATAAGGTCTGCAAAACACTGAATTTCTCATGGCACGTCTCACGAAAGTTTGGTAACATGGTGAAAACACTTATGTATAGGAAGTACCAGCGGCGTATCTACCATGTTTTGACCACATTACGTCCGTTTTGTAATCGGTGTCATGTTACGTTCTGTGTTTTATCATACACAGTAGTACACTCTATGGTTCTCATGAGCCAATCACTATAATCCCGTGTGCACCCGCGATTATTTTGATCGTCGCATGATCCGCATAGCTTGTATTAGTTGTGTATGAATTAGGGCATGCATAATTTAAAAATAGGAATGTATAAGAATATAGTATAAGCATGTTTAAGTATGAATTTGCACGTAAGTATGAGCATAGACATAAAATGTACGAGTAGTAAGAGTATACGTATAAGCATGAAACGTATAAATATAAGTATAAGCATAAAACGCATGAGTATAAGTATGAATACGATTATAAGTATAAGCATAAGACGTATTCGTATAACTGTAGGTACGAAGAATAAAATTTACGTATATAGTATACGTTGGGACATAGAGGATTTAAGCGTATAAAAACATTCAAAAGGTTTTGAATAGATGAGCAAGGTGTTAGTTTCTAGAGTATCGTGTGGTGTTGATAGTTTTTGAAGGATTTATGAGCAACATTGAGTGTATAGAGATTATTTTGCATATCACTATGTTATACTATATTTGTAAGAAAAATCTGCTAGTTTTATTATGATGTGAACAAATTTACATTTGAAATAAATTATCAAATTCAGACTCAGAACTATAAGGTGGTGGAGGTGGTAGAGTCTGTTGCATCCGAGCAGCTAATTGTCTTAGCATGTCTTCCAACCATTTATTTCTTTCTGTCAGCCATTTTATTTGCTGAGACAAATTTCGGACCTGATTGTTTAACCTAGTCACTTCGGCCCCCAATGAATCTGGAGGTAGATTCATTGGAGGCATCGTACTTGGGCCTGCTATATCAGTTGGTGGCAGTTGTTCTACTTCGTTTAATAACGACTGGAAAGACTGTGGCAAAAATGATTCCGATGTTAACTGTTCTTGGAGCATCATGTTTTCATAAATTTCTTGCATCGTTGAATCCTCCTCGAAAATTAACGGTGAGAAGTTTTGTGAGTCGTTTGGTGTTAATGGTTGGGATAGGTTAGTTGTAAGATGTTCTTGTATGTATGGCAGTGGTGGTTGCAAATCAAATCGATAAAAAGACGGTTGAGGAAGTTGCAACAATGATTGTTGTAAATTTTGTGTGAAGGTGATTTCTAAAATAACTGGAGCTCCCTCCGACTGGAATGGTTGGGTTGGTGCATAATTATGAATAGGGGTTAGCCTAATTGTGTTAAAATTTACAACCCCGGGTGCCTTTGGTGGAGATAATCCTTGGATAATCTGATCACTTAAAACACCTAAAGATTTTGCTATTTTTGTAATGTAAGCCCCTCCCATGAGACTTCTCAAAGGATTTGATTGTTGACTAAAAAAATATGCAGCAAGTTCGTGGGCAATATTACAAGGAACTTGCTCAAAAATACTATGCAGATGGAAAAGTTCGGTTGAACTAACCCTTTGTTGATTATATTTGCGCCCCGTGATAGTGTTGGCTAAAACACGGTGCATATATCGATAACGAGGGTCTGTGAAGTTCATAGAATTATTGTTGCCACACTATTCTTTTGATGAATGGCATTGCCAATATCCTGTCATTTCGCGGAGGAATAAGAGGTTGATGCCTCCGTAAAAATGGGTTGTTTAACTTCTTCATCTGTATAGATGCCCAGATGAACTGCAAATTCTGTTAATGACATAGTATGAGGTTGTCTACAAAGTCGAAAATGAATGGATTCATTGGTAAGACTTTTATGAGATTTGAAATAGAAAGTGGACAATAACTCATATACTAGTTCATCGTATGATGGCTCTAGGATGTCGAAGAAACCGCGCCAGGGCGTATTAGGTGGTAGTAATCCTGCTAGTAAACCACTGGGATCAAACATTCCCATTCGATGCCAATCGATGCTGCTAATAGTAAGAACTTCAAGTTTCTTGAGTTTTCGATACCTCTCACGGGTGGATAAATCAGTAAACCGAAGAAATGGATGAATTTCTGCTGCATTTGAAGATTCAGCATATGCTACTTGGAAATTTGCCATTTGAATATTGGGTTTTGTTGAACTAAGAAAAGTTTGGGTATGGGTTATTTTGGGTATGTGTTGGATTATATTTGTAGTTCTTGCATAGAGTAGTGAGTTTCTCCGATAAGTTTGCTTCTCCGGCGAAGACTCCGGTCTCTAACGAGTGTGTGAGTAATACGAAAAGAATGGAGTTTAAGAGGGTGTTGTGGTGATGTGAGGAAAACTGAAGGTGAATGGTTCGGTTTTACTTCGGAAACGTCTTTCTTCTCTGGTGAGATTCCGGTGATCACTTCGTACTCCGGCGAGTAATCTTTTGTTTCAGAGAGTGAAAGGTGTGGGTGTGCCGAGAGGATGTATGTAGTTTATATAGAGATTCAGAAGTCTCGTAAAATATGGAAACCAACTATGATTGTTTGTATGTGTGTTAGGATCGATTCCAAGTTCATGATTTGCACCGAAAAAGGAAACGCGGAATTGTTCTTCAATCCTGAAAAATCAGCGAAGAAAATGGAAAGAAACAAACAAAACTATCAATCATTCCCAATAATTCAGCGAGAAAGAAAGGAAAGAAATAATTCAAAGTTGTCGCTGGTCACTGTCGGCGGCAATAATTGAAAGAAGAAAAGGAATTGAAGTTTAGTTAAAATTTAAGGGTTAGGCTGTTTGAATGATCAGAAGGCTTGGCGGAGCGGTTAATGTGCGCGTTTGTGAGAGTAGTGACCTGAGTTCGATTCTGGGCGTTGCCCTTTTGATCCTTTTATTTTTAAATTAAAGTTTCCATGATTACAATTGAATCCCTTAACTTACTTACTAACTGACGCTGACGGGGTTAAAGTGTAAGTATTCAAAAAATCGCACAAAAAGGGGGTCTTCTTTAAAGAATCGGCCCTTGTGGGATTCGAACTCGTGACCTCTCGTTTAGAACCGTAACCCCTTAACCAGTTTATCCTCTGTATAGAGCTGTTAGATATTGAAATTTAAATTCATATATACACAATTAGGGTTTTCAGTTTATATAAGTTTAAAAATAATAGTTTTGGTCCCTACAGTTTAAGTTTAAGAAAATTGTTTTCATGAAATGATTCAATATTGCATAAAGTGTCACATAGCAAAATTGATTCACATAGCATAAAACGTCTCATATAGCATAATCATGAATTTCACATAACATAACATGAATGAATGAAAGCATAGTAAATTTAGTTTGTTCACGAGAGATTGTTATCATTTTTGTTTGCGATACGTGTGCGAATCGAGTAAAAAAGTTTGAAATGAATGAACGTTCAAGTATAAATTCATATATAAATTGAGATACATAAAAGAGAGGTTCAACAAAACATTGGATTGTTTCGGGTAGAGAAACGTCGACTATTCCAAAGTGGGTCGAATGCCTTTCGAATTAGAGAAAACGTGCTTTGGCCTATAGGTAAGATACTCTCTTCAAGAAGCGATTAACGGTATCTTACCCTTCCAGTTTCTACACGTCTCTAATCGATTGAAACAATCGGGACTTTGGCGAGATTGAAAATCGAGGAATGGGACTTAATCGACGAGATGCGGGTTTCACCCCTAACTTGACGATTTCGTACCCTAAATGTGGTTTGTACTTATCAAAAGATAAGGGTCCACTAGAATATGAAATGGAAATCTCCTTCAAGATTTGGTTGTCACTCCTAACTTGAGGGTAGATTTCGTGCAAAATGCAAAGTATAGCTGAGTGAAAGTCTTGACCAAATGTGGGAATCACCCCTATTTTGGTGAGTCATTTCGATTGTGTTACAAGAGTGTCTTCAAGCCTCGAAGTGTGTATCGTGTTAGCCTTAGGAAAAGCATGTATGTTAAAAGACCAAGGAGAATAGAGAGAAGCAAATAAGATAGAGGGAAGGTAGTTTTAAACAACACATAAGGATAAAGCTCCTAAACTATAGACTAGGTAAAAGCATTCCTACTTTTCCTAATTCCCTATAGTTATGGCTCTGATACTAATCTGTCACACCCCAACCGATGGCGGAAACATCGGGATGAGACGAACAAATTGCTCAAAACATCATAACACTATTGTGACAATATAACTTAAGTCAAATTTCATAAAATACTAAAAGGTCATACATCGTTCAAATAAATCAAACATGAAACAATTGTTCAAACATAATTTATTTTATAGGTGAGTTTCTAGTTCACCCTAATCTTGTTTCTTCAACAACGTGGCTATCAACCTGCAACATGTATTAAAATAAAAATCAACAAATATGCTGGCGAGTATACAAGTTTGATACATAGCATAGTAGAATAAAATGTTTAAATGTGCTCATATCCAACATGAATAAGATGATACTAGTTAACAGTTATGCTCGAAACGATGTTACTCTACATGCTCAAACCAAAGTTTCCAACGCAATTAACATAGCCTATCCCAAGAGTTTAGCGGGAGGTAAATATAGAATAAACTTAACAATACCCAAAAGAATAACGGGCGGGGCGTTACAACCTATAGCGCTATAATTGTTAAGGTAGGCTTGATCGAAGTTAATGAGCATATAGTCCTGAAGTGTTTACATTAGCATCACATGTATAACAAGAATCAAACATTTCATGTGTAATTTGGATAGAGTGTGAATAAATAAAGTTTAACGTGTTTGTGAATTTGAATATGAATACAAGTTGCACCCAAAAGTGTTTATAATAAAAATGGGGTCATGTATACTCACGGTTTCTCAAAATTGTTCCTTTGGTAAAACAATGCAAGAAAGTTTTTGAGAAACCTGTCGTAAAACCTGTTGTAAAACCTGAGACGGGGTTAACTCCATCCATTTTTTAACGTTAAGCTAGTCATGGGTATTTCCGCCTTTTTAAACATTATAAAATGTTTAAAAAGAAGAAAATGCCCCTCTCATTTAACGGAGAAAAAAGTGGACGGGGTTAACACGCCGGATGAAAATGGCAAGATTTCAAACCTTTTGGATTTCGATGTGGAAAAACAAACTTTTGGATGAAAGTCGCAAAAGTGGCCAAACCTCAGGAACGAAAATGGCATTTTACTCTAGCTTAAAATCATAAATACACATTTTGGACATCTCCAAGTTATAGGAAGTGGAGCTTTAGGAGGTGGTACTTAACCTTTAGGGTGATATTTATACGTGCATGTTTTAGATACAAGCAGATTCCCAGATTCACCACACGTGTTATATGAATCCTCTATGTTGCTACAACAAATATGAGACCGAGTTTAGTGAGGAGGCTGGTTAGGTAAAAGGCTTCAAGAGTCTTGTTTTGCGAAACGCAGGTTACGAGTCCCCCCACGTATGCAGTACGTAGGGCGGGATCACTCCCTTATCAATTGCTTTGATCTTAGGATTGAAAAAGATTCAACCAAGAAGTGATGCGTGCAATGTGATAGTGTTTGTGTATGTGAAGAATAGAACATGCAATGTGCAAGTTCTAGAGGGGGAAGTCAGAGATTTCGGGATGTTTGTCAAATGACCAGGAGTGGTCATTTATAGAGAAAGGTATTTCTCAAATGGGAAACCTTTGACTAAGTGATCCGGGAATGCAGAGAGGGGGTTGCCCGTTTTGGAGGGTTGAAGGCTTTAACCTGCGGATAAAAGAGTGCCTCCCTTCACGTGTGTGCTTTTGCGGAATTTGACGTGATGTCGTGGTCACAATCAAATTTAATCCAATTACTACTAAATATATAGCGGTAAGTGGGTATCGAACACAGGGAGTTTGTGGAATATGTATTATTTGAAGATTTATCTAAGTGAACTAAGTTAAGCTAATTGCAAGAAAATAAAATTCAAGAGTTGATTTGATTGGATTGGTTTTAAAACTAAATTTAACTAATTGAATTGCAAGAGAAAAGTTTTGGTTGTAAGCAAATTAGAGACAAATAACCATCCTAGATTTCCGGTTTGCTTCGACATTCATATTATCATTTTACTAGAAAGAACTACATAGACATAGCACATGTGTGATTACTTGCAGTGATGAAAGGGAACTAAGTACTCAGATTCCTAGAACGTGAGGTTGTTACCCGATGATCAATCAACCCTTACCCAAGCCTAACTATACCCATGATATCTCGATTGCCAACGGTACCAAGAACGTATGGTTTCTAATTAGTTCAACATAAGAATTAACAAGTTACTAACAAACAATCACACCATAACAAATAAATCATAAAGACAAAGTTTGTTATTCTAGATATAAAGAAAATCAAACATGAAATGTCTCAATCAAACCTTCAATCCAGGATAATCATCAAGTGTTTTGCCACTCATGGCTTGAAGCAACATCATACTACTAGTTTCAATGTTCAAGGAAATCACAAACATAAAACAAGAGATTAACAAGTGTTCTTCACTACCAAAGTCTCCAACCAAGCTCCAATTTTCCGTTCACAAGTGAGTTGTAACCGAAAACATATGATGAGCCACCATAAAAACCCATGAAATGACAATTTAATGCATAAGTTACGAGTTTGGATCAGTCGGTGCCGTAA
Source organism: Helianthus tuberosus (assembly GCA_030545235.1). Classification (NCBI taxonomy): domain Eukaryota; kingdom Viridiplantae; phylum Streptophyta; class Magnoliopsida; order Asterales; family Asteraceae; genus Helianthus; species Helianthus tuberosus. The sequence continues at coordinate 215,808,096 of CM060411.1, read as the reverse complement.
CCTACGGAAGATCACCATAGGTTACGGCGGTCAGCATATTCAGAAAGTCAATATAGTGCCGTAAGCTACGGCACTTCACCGTAGCTTACGGCGTTCAGCAATTCTTTACGGTGCTTTTCTTCTGATCTACGGCAGACAACTTTTGAGCATGAATGGTTGTAACCTACGGCAAGACACCGTAGGTTACGGTGCTGAGTGGGCTATTTCCTTTGTTTCTCCCTCAAAACTTGATTTCTTCATCTCTTAATGATGCCATCTTCCCACATCCATCCAAGCTTCCTAAATCCCGAACTTTGAGCACCTTAACACCTGCAACATCAAATCCTCTAGTGGTTACCAAGTTCAAGCGATTAACCGAAATAAGTATAGAATGTGCATTGTATTAAACCTTTTAAGGGTTTTCCTACGGACCACCCGTCACATCCCCACACTTACCCGTTGCTTGTCCCAAGCAACCCATTCAAAAACTATTTTCAACTAAAGCGATCAATCATGCAAACCAATCTAAACGTACCGTCCTTCTACTAACTTTCAATCATACCACAAGACACACCCTTCACAAAGACTCTCAGTAGCAAGAAATATTAGCATACAATGCTAAAGCACTCAATGAGTGTGTGTGTGTGTGTGCGACAATAAGCTTGTATAAAAATCAAGTCTCCTCCTAACAAATATCGAGCATGCTTATGAATCAAAAGGACATTCGGGTTGTAACGGGGCTATGTGTAAAGGTAGGAAATAGTGGGAATGTGAAAGTAGCTCATTGATTCGACCCGGTTTTTATTTCTACTACTTAACCAAAGCAAACATCAACTATATACACAACTTCATCAACATCTCAACTACTATTGCAACTAAATACTTCTTTTTGTATTTTTCTCATATTTTTTTCTTTTTTTTTATAACACTTAAACTCAACAATATATACAAGAACATCAATAATCACAACTAAACTCCTAAACCGGGTCGTCTCAATAGGTAGGGTTTTGTAGGAAGTAGGTTTGGGTCGCAACCGAATGGTATAAGGCTCAAACATGGCTTTCTAAAGACCAAACCCCCACCCCTCACAAACCAAGCTCATATATGTAACGTATGAGGTCCAACCCACCAATCCCACACTCTCAAACATCTAGATGAGGCTACCTAAAAGTCCCCTATCCTTTTCACAAGCATGCTAACTCTAGGATTTAGCAAGAATTCGTACACAAGTTCTATTAACACAAGCCACACACCGCCACTCAAAACAAAGAAAACATCTTTAATAATCATAAGTGGCTCAAACTCTCACCAAGAAAGGACTAGGAATGGGTGTCGGTGTGTCAAATGGAACAATATCAAATTTTCAAATTTTGATAAGTTTCGCTTGAGTTTTCAAAATTTTTAAATTCTCAAAAATTCTCCCCATCCCCACACTTGGGATATATTGTCCCAATGTATGGTTTTTAGGGAAAGATGGCTTAAACACCAAAAACATCAACTTTGTGTTTTTTTTTCATAAACAAAAACAAACTAATAAACTACGATATTTCAAAGCTAAAGAACATGACAAGTCTAAGGAAAAAGTACATTGACCTGGTGAAGTTTGACACAACAGATATTGTAAATGATCCAATTTCCTATCACCACCTTCACACAAATCTCCGCACATCTTCCCCACACTTGAGTGTTGCCATGGCCCTGAAACATAGAAAAATAAACACCGCAAGATCAATATAAAACCCCGGGTTGCCTCCCGAATAGCGCTAAGTTTCAAGTCTTCAACCAGACCGTGCCACCCCCCATTTATGGTGGCTCAAAGAATCGGTTTCTGCCACTTCCATCACTACATCGTTTCATTTCGTAAAATGCATCCGTCCCGCTTCGATTCGGTGGGTAATCAAATACACTCCTGCTTGAACCCATATGTTTTTCTTCACGGTCCGGTGGGTGCTTTTTTCTCATTCTTTGAAACACATTTTTCATACAATCACTAGACTCACCACCCTTCCCCTCAATGGACTCATAACTAATCACTCTAGTTTGAGCATCAAAGGACAACTTACGCTTCTTTTCGGTCATGGTAATAATCCCGTCTCTACAATTAATTTGAGCATTTGCTGTGTATAGAAACGGTCAACCTAAAATTACCCTTTGTTGTGCTGCCATTTTGGTAAAAGCATAGTCTAGAACTAGAAAATCCACCAGGTATTCAAACTCTCCCAACTGAATCTTAACATTCCTAACCATTCCCCGTGGACACCTCCAACTTTCATCCGCCAAGCTCACCATGGTGTCTATATCTTCAAGCGGGCCAAAGTCGTACATATCGTATAGATCGCCTGGTAGCACACTCATACTCACCCCATAATCCAATAATGCATGGGGAATTTTTAATTTTCCCACTCGGATCGGCACAAGTGGTGCTCCATGCTCTTTGTCATTCTCGATTTCGGCATCTTTTTCCAAACCTGCATTCACTTGATACGAAGAAGTTAGCAATGTTTCATTAAATTTAGTACTAGGAACGGTGCTTACCACATTGATATTAACACTTTTAATGTTTTTGGGATTTATCACCGTGTCACTTGGTAACTGGCCTTTTGCTTTCTTCAATATTGCCACTTCACTTGCAAGTTGACCCATTTGGGTTGTCAAAGTTTGAATCGCTTTATCACGGGCCTCGTCCTTTTGCATCCGAACCTCATCACGTTGATTCATTCGTTGCATTTCAACTTGCATCGCCTTCAACATCTCCATTACTTCGTTTCCACCCGAAGAGCTTTGACCCATTTGATATTGCCTTTGAAATCCTTGGTTTCCTTGGAAATTCGGGTTAACTTGATTTGAAGGGTTCCCATACCGAAAGTTTGGGTGGTTTCTTAAACCGGGGTGGTAAGTATTAGAATTCATATTGTTGTAATTTCTACCACCCCCTCCTTGACCTTGCACAGCGTGAACCTCTTCGTATTGCCCATCACCTCCTTGGCAATTTTCAGCCGCATGACCTATCTCATTACAAATAGCACAAACATCATAAATTTGGTTAGAGGGTTGAACATTACCATCATCAACCGCATGCACTTGTGTTCGGGTAACGGCCGGTCGTGCTCTCCTTGATGCTTGAGCTTTCCTCTTCAATGTAATTGCCATTTACTCCAAGAACTCCCAATTGTCATGCTCATAGTTTGTGCCAAATGTTCCATTTGTAATAGACATTAAATCACGAGCATCTTCGACACACAACCCCTCGTGGAAAGCATTCATCAACTCCCAAAGTTCAATTCCATGATGTGGGCAATTCTTGGTCATCATATTAAAGCGCTCGAAGGCTTCATGAAACATTTCGCCTTGTTGTTGTTGAAAACTCCTTAATCCCTTTCTAGCATCATTGGTCTTTTGAGCGGTATAAAATTCATCTAGAAAAATCTGTTGCATTTCCGCCCAAGTGTAAATAGATGCTGAAGGCAAAGTGTAAAACCACTTCTTTGCCTTATCCTCCAACAAAAATTGAAATAAGACCAACTTGACATCATCGGCCGAAAAACCTTGACTCCCAAGAGTATTGCAAATTGAGTCATAGGCCTCCAAATGAAAATAAGGTTCCTCGGTGGCTAGACCCTTATATTTCGGTAAACTTTGTAAAGAATTAGTCCTTACTTCAAAAGTTCTTCCTTGGTTGTTGTGAGGAATAACCACCGGTGAAGGATTATGAGTAATCACCGGACTAAAATGCGCTTCAATACCCCTCGCATGTTCTCTGAGATGCCTTCTTGGTACACCAAACCGCCCCTTGGACGCATAGGACCCATTGGTCTTGGCATATGCCCTTGTGGTGCAAGTGGTTGTTGAAATTGTTGTTGTGGCATCGGTGGGTTTTGAATTGGCCTTTGAAATTGTGGGCGTGCATTTTGTGGCCGAACTTGTTGCAATGGTATAGGATGTTGCACATGTGGCCCTCGTGGCCTTGGCCTAATGTGTTGTGGTATGAGTTGTTGTTGTTGTACTCCACCAACACTTGGCATTCCTTGCGGTTGGCCTTGCACATAGCCAAATTCCCCTTGATCTCCATCACCTCCATAAACATACCCATCTTCATCATAACCCTCAAAATCCTCATATGCCTCATCATATCCATCTCCATGAATTCCCGAAGATTGCCCAAATGGAAGAGTCGAGTATTGAAAACCCGACTGGTTCGATGGTCTAAAAGTAGATGTGGCATGGACAATGGTCGAATTTGGTGCTATAGTATAATTTGAATATGATTGACCCGCACCAGGAAAGAAGTGAGACAATGGTGGAATGGTAGAGGAAGGGTTAAAAGTAATGGATGGTTCTTCTTGAGTGGTAATGGGTTGTGTGGTACTAGTTGGTGTAACCTTTAGAAGTACGGTAGGTTCGGTGGTAGTGGTTGGAATGGTGGTATTTGGTGAAGGTTGCGTGGCTGTTGGTATAAATGGTGGAACAGGTTCACCCGTAGTGGGTGGTGGTGGTGGTGGATCCATGTATCTTAATGGTGTGATCGGTGTAATTGGCGTTGTTGGTGAACCACTAATTGTGTTTTCCCTTAACAAAATTTTGTTTGCTCGCAAAGTTCGTTCGATTTCCGGATCAAATGCTAGTGGTGAAAGCTTGTGAGAGCTCCTAGTACGCATGCACCTGTAAATACCTGCACACTAACACACCCAGCGTAAACCAGAAAAATACAAACTCAAAAAGATAAAAATAACACACGTTGCGCACTACTCCCCGGCAACGGCGCCAAAATTTAACGTGATGTCGTGGTCACAATCAAATTTAATCCAATTACTACTAAATAGATAGCGGTAAGTGGGTATCGAACACAGGGAGTTTGTGGAATATGTGTTATTTGAAGATTTATCTAAGTGAACTAAGTTAAGCTAATTGCAAGAAAATAAAATTCAAGAGTTTATTTGATTGGATTGGTTTTAAAACTAAATTTAACTAATTGAATTGCAAGAGAAAAGTTTTGGTTGTAAGCAAATTAGAGACAAATGACCATCCTAGATTTCCGGTTTGCTTCGACATTCATATTATCATTTTACTAGAAAGAACTACAGAGACATAGCTCATGTGTGATTACTTGCAGTGATGAAAGGGAACTAAGTACTCAGATTCCTAGAACGTGAGGTTGTTACCCGATGATCAATCAACCCTTACCCAAGCCTAACTATACCCATGATATCTCGATTGCCAACGGCACCAAGAACGTATGGTTTCTAATTAGTTCAACATAAAAATTAACAAGTTAGTAACAAACAATCACACACCATAACAAATAAATCATAAAGACAAAGTTTGTTATTCTAGAAATAAAGAAAATCAAACATGAAATGTCTCAATCAAACCTTCAATCCGGGACAATCATCAACTGTTTAGCCACTCATGGCTTGAAGCAACATCATACTACTAGTTTCAATGTTCAAGGAAATCACAAACATAAAACAAGAGATTAACAAGTGTTCTTCACTACCAAAGTCTCCAACCAAGCTCCAATTTTTCGTTCACAAGTGAGTCGTAACCGAAAACATATGATGAGCCACCATAAAAACCCATGAAATGACAATTTAATGCATAAGTTACGAGTTTGGATCAGTCGGTGCCGTAACCTACGGCAGATCACCATAGGTTACGGCGGTCAGCATATTCAGAAAGTCAATATAGTGCCGTAAGCTACGGCACTTCACCGTAGCTTACGGCGTTCAATAATTCGTTATGGTGCTTTTCTTCTGATCTACGGCAGACAACTTTTGAGCATGAATGGCCGTAACCTACGGCAAGACACCGTAGGTTACGGCGCTGAGTGGGCTATTTCCTTTGTTTCTCCCTCAAAACTTGATTTCTTCATCTCTTAATGATGCCATCTTCCCACATCCATCCAAGCTTCCTAAATCCCGCACTTTGAGCACCTTAACACCTGCAACATCAAATCCTCTAGTGGTTACCAAGTTCAAGCGATTAACCGAAATAAGTATAGAATGTGCATTGTATTAAACCTTTTAAGGGTTGTCCTACGGACCACCCGTCAAGTGCCTCTCTTCACGTGTGTGCTTTTGCGGCTGAGTGAAGGAGTCACATGTAAAGTGTGATGTGACACATCACTATCCCATGCTTTTCGCTGTTCACCAAAGCTATTCGTTCTCCTGAACCCTTTAACCCTTCAACCCTTTAAGCTATGTTTGCACTTATAGTTAGTTTATTAAGCTTGAGCTACCCACGTCATCGGCCCCCCAAGTCAGAGGTATTTGTGGAGTAGGCTCAAAGGCTTCTAACTTTTGGTATAGTTTTATTTGTCTGGCTTAGGGGCTTCGAGGCTTGAAAGGTTCGAGGATTCGTGTTTTGGGCGGCGAAACTGTCTCAAATTTGAATTTGAAAAGACAGTTGATTTGACGGCCCTGACGGTTTTTGCAGACGTTAGTTAATGAACCCTAGGTCCATAATGATAACCGCCAGGCCTATTTATCTTCTCATTTATCAAGAGACTATTCCCTTTACTAATTTTCGCACATACCTTCAAGTTTCATAACAAAATTTCTTTCGTTCATCAGGTTAGTCTTTTTTTTTCTCTCTTCATTTTTCTTTCAATCATCTTTATCATGGGTGCTAGGAAAGATCAATCTACCAGCTTTTCTTGTCTTACACAAGAAGAAGTTGAGGCATTTTGCCTGAAATGGGGGATTGATCCACGGTTTAATCCAGAGGCTCCGGGCTTGGACAAATCCATTGACCAATGTCCGAAGGGCTCTATTGCTTTATTTTGCAAACACTTCGAATTTTCGAACCTTCATTATCCTTTTTCCACTTTTGTTCTCAATGTGATGGAGTATTATCGAGTTTCTTTTGGTCAGTTGCACTCTAGAGGTCTTGCTAGGGTTTTGCATTTCGAAGTTTTGTGTAGGGCTGCAGGGTATGATCCAAGTCTTTTGTCCTTTCGCCGTTTTTTCCGTTTTGCAAAGAATGGCGACTGGTTTACGCTTGAAACTTCTCAGGTTGATGTTTGTCTGATTTCATCCATGGTGACCACTCTTGGTTCATGGAAAGATCGTTTCTTTTGAGTTTCGGAGTCTATTGTTCTTTTTAAGATGATTTGGAGGCATCCTGATGTCGTCCTTAACGAACTTGAACCTTCTAAGGATGAGTTAGACAGTTGGTTTTTGAAATCTATCTGGGCATGCCCTTCCAGGCTTCGCCCTTTTCCTGAACGATTGTTGGTTTTGATGGGGATAAGCACTTTAAGGGATAATCCAGACCATGATCCTGTGCTTATGAGGGATGGTCAGGGTATGCATTTTGTTTTCTTGTGTTTCCTTATTTTTATCAATGTTGTTTATTATTGTTTTTCTTGTTTCAGTCATGTCTGCTTTGGACTTTCTCAAGAGTGATGACACATCGGATGTTGTGTTTCCTGATGCTGCTTCTACTGAAGGTGAAGATGCTGTAGTTAGAGGTGCTAAACATAGGTTCGAAGGTTCAGGTTATGTTATGTCACACCCCGATATTTACACGTTTGACCGGTGGGCCCGGTGTGGGAGTATCGTGACGTGGTTGGCAACATTACAGTCAAACTACACAATACTTAATATGCACAGCGGAAGCAAAAGAAAGATATATTTCAACTGAATAAAATATTATAATATCAAGTATCACAACAGTCGAAAGTTTATCCACAGACAGATCAAAGTATAAATAGGAACAGTAGTTCAACAGACTTTAGGCATCTTAAGCTTGCGAGACTCTTTTGATGCTAAGGAGAAACCCAGCCAATTACGAGTAGTACCTGCACTTAATCTTTTTGGGAAAATACGTCAGTTTACACTGGTAAATACATTCAACCGACTCATTTTGAAAAGGTTAATAAAATTGAGTTGAATGCACGTGGCACAAACTTTTTATAACTTGGGATAATTATTCAAATATATAATCTCGTAAAAGAATTACATGTTCCTTATGCGTTCAGTATCCCGGATCGTGCCGGGTTAAAGATCAATAGACACACCACATTGGTTATTTGGCGCTGACAGGTGTACGCCTACACCCCGCGCATAGGTCGTGGCCGATTCGTAAAATGATGCCAATGATATCCGGGACATGGTCATTAACCTCCCAAAGGCTTTAAGCAAACAAAACAATTTAAACGGGCCGATTAAAATTCAATTAACCACCATATGATGGAAGATTTAATGCCTGACCAAGCGGTATTTTATATACCGTACCCCAAGCCCGTATAGGGAAAATAAGTTAAAAGTATTTACCTTTGCAAGTATAATTCACAATTAGCAAATGCGGGTAGCTTTTACCGGTTCTCCTATTCTGGAACAAAGGTTTATAATAACCTATTAGAATCCTAACGGTCTTTAATTAAGCTTAAGCTTAGACCGGTTAATTTTTACGGTTCAAACGCACGATTAGGCGAGGACCGGAATAGAATGTGATTTAGACTCGACAAGATTGAAGACTTGCCTTATATGGGTAATCTAGGCACATTCTGAATTTTGGGGTAAAACCGATAAGGTTTGACCCGTTTCGGCTAATTTATGTAAACTAGTTACATAAGCCGAACCGTACGCGCAAAAGGCGTAACGGGTAATCATAAGGGTCCTAACCAGGTTTCCAAAGTTAATATGCCTCAAATATGTTGTGATATCAGTAGGATACCTTCCATTATGCCCAAAACGAATTTAAACACAAACTATGCCCCGTAGGGGTAATTTGGTCATTTATAATGTTATAAAAGAGTTTAAGTATTAACCTGAGTTGCAGGTCTGATATGTTCAGCAAAAATACTTAGTTTATCAATTTATAACAGTAGGGTATGGTATATATGTGAAATTTATCAATTATAACCAAACTATGCACCGTAGGGGCATTTGGTAATTTCACATAAGCCGAAAAGCTCAAAACTGAAGTCTGAGTTAAACAACTTTTGCTTACTGTTAAAATATTATAATTTACCTAAAACATCAGTAGGTATCAACCCTTGTATGTTTAAAATAGTTTTAGTACATACTATGCGTTAAAAACGCTTAAAAAGGCAATTAGAAGCCGATTCCGGGTTCTATATACAAAGCTGATATTTTTATCATTCCAAAAGGTTTAAAATAATGTATTTATCATATAAAATCAGTAGCAAAAGGTTTGGGGTCAAAAAGATATGTAAAACTCATTTTATAGCCCGAAAGGGCAAAACCGACAATTACCGAATTAAGCTTACGACTCTGAGTTATGCTCAGCCTAAAATTAATTAAAAATCTTCAAAAATCCCAAAATAATATATTACATCAGTGAGTAAAATGTTTGATATCAAAAAGTGAGTTTAAATAGGCTATACGCTAATTACGCCGTTTAATTAACATAAAGCTTTCAATTTACGCTAATGAGCATAACTCTCAAACTACACCTCAAACTGATGTCAAACTTTGGGTGCAAGTTTATATATCAGTAACTAAGGTTTCTACTCTTTTACATTATTAAAAATCACGTTTTATGGTGAAAAGGGCATAATGGTCAACATATAGGCAATTAACGGAATCATGCATTTTAATTGGTTAACTAATGAACCATGGTGTATAATCACAGAGGGTTATACTAGCATGTAACCTTGTCCAAAGGAAGCTCTAAGGCATTTCCAAATCATACTAAAATGGGTCAGAACTGAAGTCAAAGCAAAAGTCAAAGTTTTGCGACTTTCGGTTCCGAACCGGGTCTAAACAGAAAATTGTCGGGTTGAACATGTTTAGACATGTTCTTACACTAATTACCAAGTTATATTAATGATCAAACAGGTTGTAGGGGTTCTACATTGCTAATTATGCATAAATTGAAAAATAAACAATCTGTTGACTTTTTAATAACAAGTTTGACCCGACATTTGACCTAGTTAGAGTGGGAATCAGAGGGTCCCCTTTTAAGGGTTTATTGCCCACATAATTACCAACTTATAACTACTTTCAATTCGACTAATCACTGGACCATTAGTGATTACTCGCTAAGTCAACCGTTAATTATGACGGTTTGACTTTTAAGCTAAAACTAAGCAAAAACTTACTTAAGAAAGGTTAAGCATACTTACTGAAGTCCTATGCACGATTAGGAAGGCTTAGGGTCTGCTCTCAAGCTCCAAGAAGCTCTAGAAATGCAGAAATGAGGTGTGAAGAAATGGTTGCAACCTTGTGGCCTTTTATAGTGTTCAAAATCTCATGGATTGTTGACACAGAAGTCTAACAATGGCCTTGGATCATTTCCAGATGTCCCTAAGTGTCTAGGGGTTGTTTAGGGGTCGTGCAAGATGAGGAAAATCGGATTAAAGTCGGTTAGAATGGAATTGGCAGACCAAAACCCAAAGATTTTGGATTTCTGATCAGGTAAGGCCGTCGCGTAGCGCGACGGCATAGGGGCTTGTGCTCGCGCTACGCGAGCATGTGGTGACCTGCCAAACAAGTTTCCATTATTTGCAGTTTTGGTCCCCGGTCCTTCTAAAGGTCGTTTTCACCTCTTGTTTTGCACAATGAGCCTTCAAAATTGAATTCTAAGGCTTCAAGACTTATACTATCTTTGTTAAGTCCTTGGCTAACTTTTAATCACCCGAAAATTCGTGAATTTCAACGTTTACGCTTTTAACCCCTTGCATACGAATTTGATCATAACTTTCTCATACGATAACGAAACTTTATGAAATTTTTATCATGCATTCTAGTGAGCATAATTAATAGTTACAAAGCTTCGGGTTTGTTAAAAGGTCACTCAGAGCTATAACTTAAACATGTTGACACATTTAACCCCTATAGTTTGTAAACTCTCACTTTCTTTCATATTTAGCTCCGTATGATCCATGATTTATTCGTTTGATGATATCAACATCATGTAGGTTATTGTAAAGTATATTTATTCACTGTTGATGTTTTGAACCCGTATATTCATATACTTTTCATGTTTGTTAACTTTAGTCCTTTCAGAACATTCTTTCACACATTCAAACTTATGACACGTGTCAATACATTATAGGACGTGAATTTTCGAGGTGTTACATCCTCACCCCCTTAAAAGAAATCTCGACCTCGAGATTTACTTAAACAAATAAGGGTACTTTTCTTTCATTGTGGACTCAACCTCCCACGTATATTCGGGACCTCTACGGGCATCCCATTTTACCTTTACAATAGGCACATGCTTCCTTCGAAGCTTCTTGACCTGTCGATCCTTGATCGATACAGGTTTTTCAACAAATTTCAAGCTCTCTTCTATGTGCACATCTGTATGTGGTATAACCAGTGATTCATCAGCGAAGCACTTCTTCAGATTGCATATGTGGAACACATTGTGAATTCCACTGAGCTCTTTAGGTAAGTTTAACTTATAGGTAACCGATCCGACACGTTCGATGACCTCGAAAGGTCCTATGTATCTCGGGCTCAACTTGCCTTTCTTACCAAATCGCATCACTCCCTTCCAGGGTGATACTTTAAGCAACACTTTTTCACCTACTTCAAATTTCATAGGTTTGCGCTTTAGGTCAGCGTAGCTTTTCTGCCTATCCCTGGCAGCTTTCAGTCGGTCACGAATCTGGACAATCTTGTCCGTCATTTCAAAGACTATTTCAGGACCTGACAGTTGGACATCTCCAACTTCTGCCCAACAAACGGGCGTTCTACACTTTCTACCGTATAAAGCCTCGAAAGGCGCAGCCTTAATGCTGGTATGGTAGCTATTGTTGTAGGAGAACTCAATCAATGGTAGGTGTTTATCCCAACTACCACCTAAATCAATCACACATGCACGTAGCATGTCTTCCAATGTTTGGATGGTACGCTCACTCTGTCCGTCAGTCTGAGGGTGGTAAGCCGTACTAAAATTTAAACGCGTGCCCAAAGCTTGTTGGAAACTCTTCCAAAAATGCGACGTGTATCTAGTATCTCTGTCAGAGATAATAGCCACAGATACGCCATGTAAAGCTACAATCTTATCTACGTATAATTGGGCTAACATGTCGGAGCTATAAGTCTCGTTAATGGGTAGGAAATGTGCTGACTTAGTCAGTCTATCAACTATCACCCATATTGTGTCATTTCCTTTCCTGGTCTTAGGTAACTTGGTGATAAAATCCATAGTTACCATTTCCCACTTCCAAGTGGGAAGTTCAGGCTGTTGTAGCAAACCTGACGGTTTCTGATGTTCAGCCTTGACTTGCACACACGTCAAGCATTTAGCTACATAGGTGGCGATAGACTTCTTCAAGCCTATCCACCAAAAATTTGCCTTCAGATCCTGGTACATCTTATCAGCTCCAGGATGAATGGAATATTTAGAGCTGTGGGCTTCCTGGAGGATCACATCTCGAAGTCCTCCATAAACTGGAACCCATATTCTTCCATTTAACCTCAGGATTCCGTCCTTGCCCTGAGATAATTGTCCTTTAGTTACTCCTAGCTTTTCATTAGGATAGTTGGCTTCCAACACAGCTTCCTTCTGTGCAGCTAACAACCTTTCGTTCAAACCATTCTTTATCTCAATGCTCTTCGCATTGATTCGGATGGGTTTCACCCTTTCCTTTCTACTCAAGGCATCGGCGACTACATTCGCCTTGCCAGGATGGTATCTGATTTCACAATCATAATCATTCAACGTCTCCATCCATCGGCGCTGCCTCATGTTCAAATCCTTTTGGTTAAACAGGTGCTGGAGGCTCTTGTGATCAGAATAGATCACACACTTGATACCATATAAATAGTGCCTCCATAGCTTCAGTGCAAATACAACGGCACCCAACTCCAAGTCATGGGTGGTGTAATTCTTTTCATGTACCTTTAACTGTCGTGAAGCATAGGCAATAACCTTGCCTCTCTGCATAAGCACACATCCCATCCCGGTGTGTGATGCATCGCAGTAAACCACGAATTCTTCGGTACCTTCAGGCAATGTCAGTACAGGAGCGTTGCTCAACTTCTGTTTCAAGATATCAAAAGATTCTTGTTGCTTGGGTCCCCAGTTGAACTTAACCTTCTTCCTAGTCAAGGAAGTTAGGGGTGCAGCAATCCTTGAAAAATTTTCGATAAATCGTCTATAATATCCTGCCAACCCAGGAAGCTACGAATCTCTGTAGGTGTCTTTGGTTCTTGCCAGTTCATGGCAGCTTCAACTTTAGTGGTATCCACTTGGATACCACGCTCACTATCCATATGTCCAAGGAATTGGACTTCTCGAAGCCAAAATTCACATTTAGAGAATTTGGCATAGAGCTTCTCCTGCTGAAGTAGTGAAAGAATACATCGAAGATGTTTCTCATGATCAGCTTGGTTCTTTGAGTAGATGAGGATATCGTCAATGAAGACGATGACAAATTTGTCCAAGTATGGTTTGCAGACGCGATTCATGAGATCCATGAATGCGGCAGGTGCATTAGTGAGCCCAAAAGGCATCACTAGGAACTCGTAGTGACCATAAAGATTCCTAAATGCAGTTTTGTGCACATCTTCATCTTTAACCTTCAGTTGATGGTAGCCTGACCTTAAGTCAATCTTAGAGAAGTAACTTGCCCCTTGAAGCTGATCGAACAGATCATCGATCCTGGGCAAAGGATACCTATTGTTGATAGTGACCTTGTTAAGCTCACGGTAATCGATGCACAGACGCATCGATCCATCCTTCTTCTTGACAAACAAGATCGGCGCTCCCCAAGGAGACAAACTAGGTCTAATGAAAACTTTGGCTAGCAACTCATCTAGTTGCGTTCTTAATTCCTTCATCTCCGTTGGTGCCAACCTATAAGGTGCTCTAGCAACAGGTGCTGCTCCAGGGATGATGTCAATTCTGAATTCGACTTGTCTATCTGGTGGTAACCTAGGTAGTTCTTCAGGAAAAACATCAGGGTATTCAGAAATGACGGGGATATCTTCCATATTTGGTTTAGGCTCATCAATAATCACTTGTGCCATATAGATGACACAACCCTTCTTTAAACACTTAGAGGCCTTGAGCATAGTCACTTGCTCAGGCAGTCCATACTGGGTATCTCCCTGAATGGTAAGTGATTCACCAGACGGAGTCTTAATCACCACTTGCTTCCTATTGCAGACAATCTGGGCCTGGTTATGAGATAACCAGTCCATTCCCAAAACTATGTCGAAACCGGCTAACTTAAAGGGAAGTAGGGTCAAAGGAAAAGAGTGGTTCTTAATGGATATAACACATCCATCTAACACAATTGAGACGGTTTCTATGGTGCCATCTGCTAACTCCACCTCATAATTTACACTTAAGGTTTTGACAGGTAAATTCAGTAATTTGAAAAACTTATTATCTACAAACGATTTATCAGCGCATGAATCAAAAAGTACTCTTGCATAGACATCATTTACAAGGAAAGTACCTGTAATCACATTGTCGTCTAGAACCGCTTCCTTTGCATCCATCCTGAAGACTCTAGCATTTGTCTTCTTTCCTTCGTCGTCTTTCTTTGCATATTTCGGGCAGTTGGTCTTAATGTGCCCCTTTTCATTGCAACGGTAGCACGTTGCGTCTTTCAGCTTCTTGCAATCCAAGGTCTTGTGATCCTTGGACTTGCATATCCCACATGCAAAGGTTTTCGACTGGGTCTGCGAGTTCGACTCATACCTGCACTTCCCGAAGTGTTGTCTCTTGCAGATCTTACATTTGGGCTTTTCTCCAGACTGATGCCCATCCTTTCTAGACTCAGACCCTTTCTTGTGGTCATTATTTCCTCGGTGTTTCTTGTTTGACCTTCGTGAATTGTCATCTTCACGTTTCCTTTTCTCGGCATCCAAGTTCCTCAGCGATCTCTATCGGACTGCGTCCAGAGTGAGGGACAAGGATATGTCAGTTACCGATCTGAAAGTAGTCGGCCGAGATGCCTTCACGCTTGCCTTTATTTCTGGGGCTAAACCCCCAATGAAACGAGCTATTCTTTTTGGTTCCGGGGTTACCAGATACAGAACCAATCGAGATACATTGTGTTGAAGCTCGTGAGGTAAGCTTGGCAGTCAAGGTTCTTCATAACCAACGATAGAAAATCAGACTCTATCTTCTCCACCTCATGCTGAGGGCAGTAGTTTTCCCTGATGAGGGCAACAAATTGCTCCCATGTCATGTTGTACAATGGGATCTTCCCGGTGGCTTGAATCAACGATCTCCACCAGGCTAAAGCTTCACCTTTAAACGATTGCGACACAAACTTGACCATATCCTTCTCAGCGCATCCGCTGATATCAACCACCGTATCCATCTCATCCAGCCATGTCATACAGTCTATGGCTCCTTTCTCCCCAGTGAAATCCCTGGGTTTACATGAGACAAAATATTTGTAGGAGCAACCCTTTTCACGGGGTCCTTGATTTAGCATTATCTTCTGAGACGGGTCACTATGATGATTTGAAGAGTGACGTTCGTCATCTTCTTTCTTGGGTTCATCCTTCTTGGAGGGTGGCTTTGTATGCGGTGTTGATAGGGTCCTACTTCGAGTCCCACTATACTCTTCATACTGCCGTTCTAAGGCCCTTGTAACAACGTCGTCTACTAACGCTTTCAGCTCAACACCCGTTAAATTAATTCGGGCGTTATCATTATTCTCCCTTGGGTGACTATTTATTTCATCCGAGTTCGCCATTTTAATTTGAACTGTTGCATAAAACAATAACAATAGTTTATTTGAGAGTTTATTAGGGAATTGTCTTTTAAGGCAATTCATTAACCATGGTAAACATTGACCATATTTGGTTATTTTATTATTCACATTTATTTAGGATTTATATTATAATTTATCCTAATTATAAAACAATAACAGTTTTATTAGTGGCACAAAAAGGCCTAGTCACAAGGACATTTATAATTTATAAGCTATGATTTCAGAGAATCAAAGCATTGAGGTTTGAACATAGTTCATTACCTTTTTCGGACAGGGAGTCATAGCTACCACTGTCTTTTGGCTCATGTAGAAATGAGCAAGGCCCGTAGGCACTATATTACCAATGTATGGTAAAATATGATTATCTATATTGATAATTTAAACCCATGATTCAGAGATCATTATGTTGGGTTAGGAATCTTTTGAAGAATTCCTTACATAAGAATGACGTGTGATCTTTAACGAATCACGTCCGCCAGGAGTGTTAACATGTTTTTAGATGTTAACTGGAATCCGAATCTTTTAAATGGGTCTTACCATCTTGGCCAGGTCTTATACTGACATGCAGGCTAGGTAACACCTTTAAGATCCTTATATAATAGGCAGATTTCCTTTTAAAAGGAATGATTTGATTTATTTATTTCATATCTAATAATTATGCATATAATGGCAAAATGAAATTTATAAATTTAACATTCCATTAATTATTAAAGGATTACATACTGCCCTAAACGGGACTT
Source organism: Helianthus tuberosus (assembly GCA_030545235.1). NCBI lineage: Eukaryota > Viridiplantae > Streptophyta > Magnoliopsida > Asterales > Asteraceae > Helianthus > Helianthus tuberosus. The sequence goes on along the minus strand of CM060411.1, from coordinate 215,791,722 downwards.
TTAAATAAGCAATTCGCTCACGCAGGAGCTAACCCGATAGATACAAGTCCACGCAGGGACCAAATACTATAACAAATGTCCACGCAAGGACTGAAAACATAAGTCCACACAGGGACTAAAACACACCGATAAATGTCCTCGCAGGGACTAAAAAGACAAGTCCACGCAGGGACTAAATACACAGATAATTGTCCACGCAGGGACTTGATTTAAATAGAGGTACAACAACACATGTAGGGATTTAATGATCCCTCTTATTCTTCCCCTTCAGTAAGCCTGCTAGGCCCTTGAGGAAGCCTTGTCGCTCTCTGCGTTCTCTGTGAAAATCTCTCTCGACTTGGTCCAATCATTGGAGAATTTCTTCCCGCTCGGGTGGGGAAAACCATGGCGGCTGCGATTGTTGCCGAATTATTGGTCTAGCAGGTATTTGGTACCCATGGGTTGGGTACCCTACTCCCCAAGGAGCTCCATACGGTCCTTCCGGGTGAAGGGTGTTGTAGTTAGCCACTACCAAGTATGGGTCGGCTTCAGCGTAATTATAGTTGGTGTGAGCCGGCTGCTCAAACGGGTTGTACGCCCTTGAACCAGTGTAGGCAGGAATCGGGTTATCAAAACCCATCGGTGGCGGCTGCGGTGCAACTGGGTTTGAAGGTCCACCCATTTGCGGGTCTTCCTGTGGTGGCGAATAATGACTGCCACTTGAGTGTCGAGGGGTGCTGAAGTGAAAATCCCCTCCACGCGCGGATATTCGCGCGCCTGTCCTCCTACGCCTCGGCGGTTCTGGAGGTGCTTGATTAACTGGCAGCGGAGGAGGCGGTGGCGTGACAGCCACGAAACGTGAATCCTCAGAGGGATCCTGTTGCTGCTGCTGCTGCTGGTGAGGCGACGAATGATGCGAGGGTGTAAAATACCACTGGAACTGGTTAAACCATGCATGGTAACTGTCTGGACCACGGTAGGGTGATCCATGAAAAGACGAACCATCTGAGACCTCTATAGGATGGTTGGGGTCCCGGTTGTAGGCTCGACGGGATCCGTGTCCTCGTCCATGTCTTCTGCATGATCGCCGGAGAAATGATCCTCTGGCCCCAGTGGGTTAAGACCCACTGGTTCTTGTATGTAGTTTGCCGGGTTAAACCGGCCTTGGAAGATGGGAGTGGGGTCTCCAAAGGAATGGTGCGATAGGGATCGTTGTAGAGGTATATAAGAAGGTAGAGGGTTACTGGGCTCATTTTCCGACTGTGGCCCATAAGAGTTATGAAAAGGAGGCGTTGAACTATGTGAAACAGACCGTCTAGCGGGCTCCACATTGGTCCTCCAGTTTTCTCGGGGATCAGCACTCGCAGTGGCTGAAGGAGCTCGCGTGTGCGAAGGCCCTGCTTCGTGATCATTGGGGGCGGTGATTGGCCCCTTGCCTCGTCCTCTTCGTCTGAAAAATCTTGGCGGCATAATTAGACCTGTGATATATCATAAGATAACAACGAGAATATATAAAATAAAAGACAAAGTTAAAAATAAATTGAAACAAATTTGGATTGTTCCTATGTTCTTTGTCTAGACTCGAAATTTTGGAATGTGCAATTGTGTAACTGAGATTATACACAAAAGGCTAGTGTTTAATTCACTCAGTGTTGGCTCTGATACCAACCTGTCACACCCCGATATTTACAGGTTTGACCGGTGGGCCCGGTGTGGGAGTATCGTGACGTGGTTGGCAACATTACAGTCAAACAACACAATATTTAATATGCACAGCGGAAGCAAAAGAAAGATATATTTCAACTGAATAAAATATTGTAATATCAAGTATCACAACAGTCGAAAGTTTATCCACAGACGGATCAAAGTATAAATAGGAACAGTAGTTCAACAGACTTTAGGCATCTTAAGCTTGCGAGACTCTTTTGATGCTAAGGAGAAACCCAGCCAATTACGAGTAGTACCTGCACTTAATCTTTTTGGGAAAATACATCAGTTTACACTAGTAAATACATTCAACCGACTCATTTTGAAAAGTTTAATAAAATTGATTTGAATGCACGTGGCACAAACTTTTTATAACTTGGGATAATTATTTAAATATATAATCTCGTAAAAGAATTACATGTTCCTTATGCATTCAGTAGCCCGGATCGTGCCGGGTTAAAGATCAATAGACACACCACATTGGTTATTTGGCGCTGACAGGTGTACGCCTACACCCCGCGCATAGGTCGTGGCCATTTCGTAAAATGATGCCAATGATATCCGGGGCATGGTCATTAACCTCCCAAAGGCTTTAAGCAAACAAAACAATTTAAACGGGCCGATTAAAATTCAATTAACCACCATATGATGGAAGATTTAATGCCCGACCAAGCGGTATTTTATATACCGTACCCCAAGCCCGTATAGGGAAAATAAGTTAAAAGTATTTACATTTGCAAGTATAATTCACAATTAGAAAATGCGGGTAGCTTTTACCGGTTCTCCTATTCTGGAACAAAGGTTTATAATAACCTATTAGAATCCTAACGGTCTTTAATTAAGCTTAAGCTTAGACCAGTTAATTTTTACGGTTCAAACGCACGGTTAGGCGAGGACCGGAATAGAATGTGATTTAGACCTGAAAAGATTGAAGACTTGCCTTATATGGGTAATCTAGGCACATTCTGAAATTCTGGGGTAAAACCGATAAGGTTTGACCCGTTTCGGCTAATTTATGTAAACTAGTTACATAAGCCGAACCGTACGCGCAAAAGGCGTAACGGGTAATCATAAGGGTCCTAACCAGGTTTCCTAAGTTAATATGCCTCAAATATGTTGTGATATCAGTAGGATACCTTCCATTATGCCCAAAACGAATTTAAACACAAACTATGCCCCGTAGGGGTAATTTGGTCATTTATAATGTTATAAAAGAGTTTAAGTATTAACCTGAGTTGCAGGTCTGATATTTTCAGAAAAAATACTTAGTTTACCAAGTTATAACAGTAGGGTATGGTATATATGTGAAATTTATCAATTATAACCAAACTATGCACCGTAGGGGCATTTTGGTAATTTCACATAAGCCGAAAAGTTCAAAACTGAAGTCTGAGTTAAACAACTTTTGCTTACTGTTAAAGTATTTTAATTTACCTAAAACATCAGTAGGTATCAACCCTTGTATGTTTAAAATAGTTTTAGTACATACTATGCGTTAAAAACGCTTAAAAAGGCGATTAGAAGCCGATTCCGGGTTCTATATAAAAAACTGATATTTTTATCATTCCAAATGGTTTAAAATAATGTATTTATCATATAAAATCAGTAGCAAAAGGTTTGGGGTCAAAAAGATATGTAAAACTCATTTTATAGCCCGAAAGGGCAAAACCGACAATTACCGAATTAAGCTTACGACTCTAAGTTATGCTCAGCCTAAAATTAATTAAAAATCTTCAAAAATCCCAAAATAATATATTACATCAGTGGGTAAAAGGTTTGATATCAAAAAGTGAGTTTAAATAGGCTATACGCTAATTACGCCGTTTAATTAACACAAAGCTTTCAATTTACGCTAATGAGCATAACTCTCAAACTACACCTCAAACTGATGTCAAAGTTTGGGTGCAAGTTTATATATCAGTAACTAAGGTTTCTACTCTTTTACATTATTAAAAATCATGTTTTATGGTGAAAAGGGCATAATGGTCAACATATAGGCAATTAACGGAATCATGCATTTTAATTGGTTAACTAATGAACCATGGTGTATAATCACAGAGGGTTATACTAGCATGTAACCTGGTCCTAAGGAAGCTCTAAGGCATTTCCAAATCATACTAAAACGGGTCATAACTGAAGTCAAAGCAAAAGTCAAAGTTTTGCGACTTTCGGTTCCGAACCGGGTCTAAACAGAAAATTGTCGGGTTGAACATGTTTAGACATGTTCTTACACTAATTACCAAGTTATATTAATGATAAAACAGGTTGTAGGGGTTCTACATTGCTAATTATGCATAAATTGAAAAATAAACATTCTGTTGACTTTTTAATAACAAGTTTGACCCGACATTTGACCTAGTTAGAGTGGGAATCAGAGGGTGCCCTTTTAAGGGTTTATTGCCCACATAATTACCAACTTATAACTACTTTCAATTCGACTAATCACTGGACCATTAGTGATTACTCGCTAAGTCAACCGTTAATTACGACGGTTTGACTTTTAAGCTAAAACTAAGCAAAAACTTACTTAAGAAAGGTTAAGCATACTTACTGAAGTCCTATGCACGATTAAGAAGGCTTAGGGTCTGCTCTCAAGCTCCAAGAAGCTCTAGAAATGCAGAAATGAGGTGTGAAGAAATGGTTGCAACCTTGTGGCCTTTTATAGTGTTCAAAACCTCATGGATTGTTGACACACAAGTCTAACATTGGCCTTGGATCATTTCCAGATGTCCCTAAGTGTCTAGGGGTTGTTTAGGTGTCGTGCAAGATGAGGAAAATCGGTTTAAAGTCGGTTAGAATGGAATTGGCAGACCAAAACCCAAAGATTTCGGATTTCTGATCAGGTAAGGCCGTCGCGTAGCGCGACGGCATAGGGGCTAGTGCTCGCGCTACGCGAGCATGTGGTGACCTGCCAAACAAGTTTCCATTATTTGCAGTTTTGGTCCCCGGTCCTTCTAAAGGTCGTTTTCACCTCTTGTTTTGCACAATGAGCCTTCTAAATTGAATTCTAAGGGCTTCAAGACTTATACTATCTTTGTTAAGTCCTTGGCTAACCTGTAATCACCCGAAAAGTCGTGAATTTCAACGTTTACGCTTTTAACCCCCTGCATACAAATTTGATCATAACTTTCTCATACGATAACGAAACTTTATGAAATTTTTATCATGCATTCTAGTGAGCATAATTAATCGTTACAAAGCTTCAGGTTTGTTAAAAGGTCACTCAGAGGTATAACTTAAACATGTTGACACATTTAACACCTGTAGTTTGTAAACTCTCACTTTCTTTCATATTTAGCTCCGTATGATCCATGATTTATTCGTTTGATGATATCAACATCATGTAGGGTTATTGTAAAGTATATTTATTCACTGTTGACGTTTTGAACCCGTATATTCATATACTTTTCATGTTTGTCAACTTTAGTCCTTTCAGAACATTCTTTCACACATTCAAACTTATGACACGTGTCAATACATTATAAGACGTGAATTTTCGAGGTGTTACATGTTAGTATTCCGAATGTCAAGGGTTTCGTGAAGGATCTTGCATTAAATCAGTCTACTCGTGGTTCCACTTGACATAAAGGTGTTGGGCAAGCTTCAACCTTCGAAACAATTGATCTTGGTGATGAGTTTGATGTGGAGGATACGAAGGTTCTTGATGGTGGCAAGAAGTGTGAGTTGCCTTTGGTGGCAGGCAAGGTTGCCAAGGCAGCAAGCAAAAAGGTTGGAGGGTCAAAGCCTTCAACCAAGGCTATTAGGGGTTCCTCCAACGTTGACCCGGAGAGATTTATATCTTGGACAGGAAGGTTACCGTTTTCGACACGTTTAAATCTCCTACCGTTTGTGAGGATGTTCTCAACCATTTTGCCCCTCCGGCTGTTCGAGCTTCCTCATCTTCTATGGTTGATGATGAAATGATCTCCAAGCTGATTATGGCTTCTTGCAACTTTTGTTCCCTGATTCCGGAGGGTATAGCCCGTTTTCGAAAATGGATGCAAGAGTATGAAGCATTTTCAAAGAAGAGGGAGGCCATGAAGGCTAGCATTGCTGCATTGAAGAAGGAAAAAGATGGGTTTGCTGAGAAAGAGTTAGCTTGGTAGAAGAAGGTGCATGAATTGACTTAAAGGCATCAGGCTAAGATTGGGGAGTTGAAACAGCAAGCTGAAGCATCGTCGAAGGAGAAGGAGGAGTTAGAGGCTTCCATGGCTCAGTTGGCTAAGGATAATAAGTGGCTCATTGAGCAAGGCTTCCAACAGGTTGTTACTTACCTTTTTCATTCTTCTGAGTTTAACTGTGCTTTGGGTGATGTCTATTCGAAGCTCCTTATTCATGGAATACATCAAGGTTATACTACTGGATATGATGCTGGTGTTGCTGGATCTCCTAAGGACAAATCTCCTCTCTTTCAGCCTGGAGCTTTTGATGTGTTTAAAGACACTATTATGAAGATGGAGCGTTTGACTTACCCTATCGTGGGTGAGGTGTCTGAGTGTTATGGCAAACCTCTTTCTATTTTGCAGGGCTTGAAACCTCGAAGCTTAAATGAATTTCTTTGCAATGAAATCCTCAAATCTGTTTCTGAAGGTGTGGATGCTTCAAAGGATTCAAGCCTTGAAGCCTCTGAGGTGGCTGCTGCTGGTAGAAAGAAAAAGAAAGCTACAAAATCGCAGGCTGGTGAAAACAACAAAGGTAATGGGGGCAAGAAAGATGATGCAGCAAAACCAACTGTTTCTGATGCTGCAAAGTAAAGAAGGTGTCTTTATTCGTAGCATTCTTAGCACCCTTCTGAATAATATTAGTGGTTGTGTAATTTGAACATCTTTTATCTAAGGGAACCGTTTAGGTCCCTTGCTGCTTAAAGCCTTCGAGGCTTTCAAACAATGTTTTATGTTTATGGCTTGTTGTGGCCCTTGGTACTTTTAACTTATGTTATGTTTATGCTATGTTTGACTTACTATGCTTCATGTTGTATTTTGCATTGTTGTTTTGTATACTCTTTTGAGTTTTAGTTTGTTTGATTGTCTTTGTTGATTACGTGTTTACCTTATGTTACTTATACACTGAAGGGTTCAGTGTTGCAGTCACTTAGCCTTAGGATATTTTTAACAAGAAGATGTAACACCTATCTTATTTATATCTTTACTTAGTCTAATTTAATTCGTAAGCCAATGTTAAGGCTTAAGGAACATTTGATGCAGGCTACTCAAACCCGTCTATGAGACATGTTTTTTGAAAATTTTTCTAAGTCTCATGGAGTTGTATTGATTTAGGAACTCACCCCTTATATAGGTCCATTCAACCCTTGAACCTATTGAGCGATGTGGCCTGGGAGTTCATCCCCTTACATGACCCTTGTCATGGAGTTTCTTGCTAGGATCTCAACCTGATTATAGGATAAAAAACAAGTTTTAACAAGAACTTCATCGTTCATTCTTCAAAGTGTGTAGGTTACAACGGGAACAAAAACAACACTTTGCTATCTTTTTTTCTAACACATGTTTATAGGCGCGGAGCCTTTTAAGATTTTTGTCGTTCCAATGCCGGGGAAATGTTTTGCCTTGTGAGTCAGCCAACTTGTAGGATCCTCCTTTGTGAGCTTCGAGGATGGTGTATGGCCCTTCCCATTTAGGGCTATGTTTTCCTTGGCTTTCCTTCTTGCTGGCCTGGTTGTTCTGAAGAACGAGATCACCAGGCTTGAACCGTTCGTATTTTACCCTGGCATTGTAGTAAGATTCCATCGTTTGTTTGTATTTCGCTTCCTGGATGACTGCTTGATCTCGGGCTTCTTCTAGGAGTTTCAAGGTCAACATCGTCTCTTGCTTGTTTACTTCTAGATCAATGTTGAACGTCCTTTTTGTTGTAACTCCTATCTCTGCCAGGATTACAGCTTCGCATCCAAACACCAAGCTATATGGAGTTTTCTTGTGGCTTGTTTTTCGGTAGTTCTGATTGCCCATAACACGTTAGGGAGTTCTTCGAGCCAGTTGGTATAATGCTTTCCCAAACGAGTTTTAATGCCTTCCACAATGCTTCGATTTGTTCTTTCAAACTGGCCGTTGGATTGTGGGTAGTCCGCTGAGCTGAACACTTATGTTATTCGAAACTCCTTGCACCAGGAGCTAAAAGGCTTCTCAGCGCATTTTTTTTCGTTATCAATGACCAACACTCTTGGCAGCCCAAACCAACAAATGATGTTTTCCCATACGAAGTCAATGATCTGCTTCCCTGTTATCTTTGCCAATGGTTTCACCTCTGGCCCTTTGGTGAAGTAGTCTACAACCACTAGAAGGAATTTGACTCGCCCTTTGGCCGGAGGAAATGGGCCAACAATGTCCATTCCCCACTTGTGGAACAGCCAAGCAGATGAGATGGGAACCAAGTCATGCGTTGGGCTTTTTAGAACTGGGGCGTGCATTTGACAGGCTTCATATTTTTTTTCAGCTGTTCAGTTGCATCTCGATGCATGGTAGGCCAAAAATATCCAAGGTTCATTAACTTTGAAACCACTGATCTTGGGCCGAAATGAGCTCCACAAATTCCCTCATGAACTTCCTTGATCAAGTACTAGCTTTGATCTGGGACAACACATCGAAGCAACGGTGCAAGGTATCCATTTTTGTAGAGGACATCTTCTTGCAACACGTATTGTCTTGATTTGATCTGAACCTTTTCAGCTTCTACTTGATAACTTGGTAGCTCACCATTTGTGAGGAATTTGACCAGTGGGGTCATCCAATTTGGGCCTTCTTCGGTAATGACATCTTGTACCTCGAGTTCTTGAATAGATGAATGTTTCAACACTTCAACCAATACATTTTTGGTAAGATGAGCAAAGGTCAGCGAGGCAAGCTTGCTCAGTGCATCAGCTTTTTATGTTTTGTGATCTTGGGACTTGTTTGATGGTACATGATTCAAATGCACTCATAAGCTCCTTTGCTTTTTCACAATACTTCTTCATGTTTGGCTCTTTGGCTATGTAGATGTCGTTTACTTGGTTTGAAACAAGTAGGGAGTCTATGAAGACCTGAAGCCTTTTGACATCCTTTTTTCTGGTAAGCTTGAGTCTTGCAATCAATGCTTCGTATTCGGCTTCGTTGTTTGTAGTCTGAAATTCAAGCCGAAGACCATACTTGAATTCCAATTCATTAGGATTGATCAAGACTAGCCCTGCTCCTGACCCTTCAATGCTGGAAGCTCCATCAGTAAAGAGCTTCCAGGTATTAGGGTCAGAAGGTTCAGTGGAGGCTGTGTTGACTTCCGTTGTTGTTTCCTTGGTTATTTCCAAAATGAAGTCAGCCAAGATTTGGGCTTTCACAACTTTTCTTGGAACGTAGGTGATGTTGTGTTCACCTAGTTCCACAGCCCATTGGCTAAATGTCAGGAAGTTTCAGGTTTTTCAAGCACATTCTTGATTGGTTGGTCGGTGACCACTTGTATGGGATATGCTTGAAAGTACCTTCGAAGCCTTCTGGTTGTTTTTACTAGTGCAAGAGCAAGTTTTTCCAACGGGGGAAACTTGGTCTCCGCCAATTTTGAAGTTTTACTGAAGAAGTAAACAGGTACCTGAGCCTTATTTCTTTTAATGGTCAGGACTGCACTAATTGCTTACTCAGCAACTGATGGGTAGATAGAGATTAGTTCCCGAGTTTCAGGAGCGGCGATGTCTGGTAATGAAGGCAGGTGTTGTTTCATTTGGTTGAAGGCTTCTTCACTTCCTCGGTCCATCTGAAGTCCTTCTTGTTTGTGCACCCTTGAAGGGTTTTGAAAAAAGCAAGGAACTTTTCAGCCAGCTTAGGTAAAACGCTTCAAGGCTGCCAGCTTACCATTCAAGCTTTCAACCTCCTTCTTGCTTTGTGGGGATCTTGTGTCCAAGATAGATTTGACCTTGCTGGGTTGGCTTTTATGCTTTGCTTGCCTACAATATGCCCCAAGAACTTGCCTTCTTCAAAACCAAATGAACACTTCACAGGATTGAGCTTCATGTTTATCTTCCTGAGGTTCCAGAATGTTTCTCGAATATCATCAAGCATTTGGCCCTCAGTCTTGCTCTTGATTACCAAGTCATCCACATAAGCTTCAATGTTTTTACCTATTTGTTCAGCAAACGCTTTGTCCACCAATCGTTGATAGGTTGCCCCTGCATTTTTCAGGCTAAAATGCATCTTTTGATAGTAAAAAATACCTTTGTCAGTATGGAAGGCCGTCTTTTCCTCATCCTCCTTCTTCATTTGAATTTGGTGGTAGCCTTTATAAGCATCAAGGAAGCATTTGAAGGGGAAGCCTGTAAGCGAGTCTACATTTAGATCAATTTCGGGTAAAGGATAGCAATCCTTTGAACAGGCTTTGTTCAAGTCCTTGAAATCAATGCACATTCTCCATGATCCATCGGGCTTCTTGATCATTACAGGGTTGGCTCTCCAAAGTTGATACTTAACCTCTCAGAGTATGCCAGCTTGTACCAACCCTTCAACCTCTTTGCAAGCTGCTAGGCTTCGATATGGGGCTAAACCTCTTTTCTATTGAACAATGGGTTTCACATTTGGTGGGATCTTGTCATCTTGAGCTCATGTTCGGCAATGTCATCAGGGATGCCAGTCATGTCATTAGGACACCATACAAAGATGTCCATGTTGTGGGTCAGCAATTTCTTGAGGTACGAGAGAGTGTCTTGGGTGAGGTTGGTGTTTACACTTATCCTCTTCTGGGGATACTTAGGGTTAATGGACCGACCTTATTCTTCATCTTCATTTTTTTCCCGAGCTTTCTCCTTCAACTACGAAGGCTTCTTGGGTAGGTTGAAGGGTTGCAATTCCTCTCTTGGTGGGAAACTTGACAACACCTTGTGTGGCACCCGAGGAAAATCCACTGTCATCCTGATCTAACACCTTACTTTTTGGGGTTACTTATCAAATTTCGGGATGAAATTTCTTTCAAGTTGGGGATGATGTGACAACCCGAGTTTTCAGTTTTCGTAATCTGTTTGTGTTATAACATGTGTATGATTTGCTGCATGATTAAGGTTGTGATTGTTAATATAATTGTGTTATATGTAATTGTTAATATAACTTAGGACTAGTTTATGTCACATGTCCGTGGCCAACTCCATCTCGACGAAACCCCACCCGAAGAAACCGGATTTTTTGTCACAGCCCTCTGCTCGACGAAAAACACTCTTTCGCCGTAGTGGGCTTCGGCCCAGATCCATGCGCGGCCCAACTCCCTCTGTACATATATTTAGGAATCATTAGCGAACCCTAGCACTATCTCTTCCCCTCTCCTTCTCGTTTTGGAGGTGACGGCTGTGAATCCCATCGGAGCATCATCCCTTCGGTTAGTATGATCTTTCTTGATTAATTGTGGATTGATTGTTTTGGTTATTGTTATTGATTGGCAATCGTGTTCAGAGATTTTTGTATGATCAAGAGTGGTGCTAGAAACACTATAGGATGTTGTCGGGATCGATGTTATAAACTAGGAATGTTCACTGTTAAATTATTAGAATGTACGGTTATGATTGTATGAATTGGTTTAACCTTTGATCTTGATTTGTGTAACGATGAATGTTCATGAGACTTGATTCAGTTGATCTAGTTGAAAGCCGATGATGATGATAGTAATTATTATGTTGTATGATTAAGTCCGTAACCTTCGAATCTTTGTGTAACTGTCATGATCGAATTCTGGGTTGTTGATAATCAGTAGTGTTTCGTCGAGGTTAGTCCCGACGAAAGACTAGGTGTTTCGTCACCACAAGTCCCGACAAAAGTCTAGGTGTTTCGTCACCACCTGGTCTCGATGAAAGTTGGGACTTTCTCCATAACAGGGGGATTTCGCCATGTAGTTATGTTTGTTTATGATATTGAAGCTGCTGTGTGTTACGTGGTTATTATATTAACTGGAAAGGAAGGTTTTGGACTCGACTTATGTGGGCAACAACTCATCTGTTGAACGTTCTTAGGTAGTATGCATATGAGTGTGGACTTGTGTGTGGATTGGTTAGCTATTATATGAAATATAGTGACCTTTATTGTGTGGATGAACTGTGGAAAATTTGTGATTAATTTATTATGCAACCGATCTCATTGGTAACCAATTTATATGTTAAACGTTAATATGAGACTTACACGTGGGATGTGGGCATAGATGAGGACTGGGTACTTGTTACGTGATATATGGTGATCTTGTGATAGATGCGACCTGTAAAGTTACGAGCACTGTTATGTGATTGATTTGCATGTGAAACCTATACACTTGTTATATGATTTTACGATAAAAGTTATAGATCAACAGATTGTATGTTTAACAGTTACGATAACGTATAAGTACGTGTGTTATACTTGTCTGCTACTTATGCAACGTGTGCGTTAGATACGTGATAAGTGTGAACACTATACTGATTGTCTTTGGTAACCACAGTAGGGTTTGGTTGACCGACTTGGAACGGGTAAAGTAACTTGTCATTCGAGCAAATCTAAGGTGAGTTCACTGCTCTTTTTCCAAGCATGCGTCTCGGGGAGGGACATCTGGTAAACGTTCCAGGGAGGAATGCTGGGTAAATGGGTTTGACTGGAATGTTAAACCTGGGTTGTTGGTTAATACACGTCCATATCTATCACTCAAGTCCCTCCTATCGATTGTTGCCGGGGAGGCAACGGGGTATTAGTTAATAGCGCTATTTAGGTTTGGCACCCTCACACCGCATCGAGAAGGTCGGGAGTGAACTAATGACCCCCATCTTGACCATTGCTTTGATAGAGGCATTGGGGTCTAGGGCAAATAATCTGGAGCCATCGGCGGTAAGCGTGTGATTAACAACATCGAATCTGTGAAACGTTTTAATCTGGTAACTGGTATCTAAACACGTTAACAAAACTTTGAACTCACCAGCGTCGTCTGACACACTTGTCTGCATGCTTGCAGGTCCATACAATTATATCGTTTAGAACTTGCTGTCTGGAAGGCCGGAGTGGTCATGGGTCAAGATACGTGGAATCGCAACACAAGTCTAATGTTTTACATACGCGTGGTTTACGAAACACTTAACAAATGAGTTATGCTTCCGCTGTACACAATAAATTATATGTAACGTTTTGTATCACTATATGATAATGAATGAAAGTTTTATTTAAATATATTTATGAGTTCAATGTGATTGGTGGCTAAGATCCTGGTACGTCACACGCCCCGCGGTGTTCCCGCAAGCGGTATTTTGGGGGTGTGACACCTTGGCCAACTGAAACAGCCATACTAAACCCGCTTTACCCCGGCCTTCCTCTAATAACATCGTAGCCAGAAGGCATGTTGATTACGATAAAGGTGAGTGGGTTGGTTCTCTCAATTTCACATTCTTTGAAGCAAACATCAAGCGTTAGTTGTCCCCAAGGCTTGATAGGGATGTCAGCAATACCTTTAATAGATGACTCAGCTGGTTAAAGCCTTGAACGCTCATCATTGCTGAGTTGGTTAAAACACTTCTCGAACATTATCACCGTTGCTGCTCTCGTATCGATATAAGCTTTGCCTGTTTTCAGGGTTCCCACAATGGCTTCTACTACCAAAGGGTTTGAGTGAAGCCCTTTTTTGGTGGTGTGAAGCATAAGCATTGAAGCTCCTAAGCTTCTAAGCGTTGTCGATTCTTAGAGGTTTCTTTATCAATGTTCACCATGTTTACTTCTTTGCTTTTTCCATAACCCATTTTATCTTTCACTCCCTTAACAAGATGGGCAAGCTCTCCCGATTTGACGGCTTCCTTAATTCTCTTCTTGAGTTGGAAACAGTCATTGGTGTGATGGCCTTTTTCTTCATGGAACTCACAAAACTGAGTAGAATTTTCATTCCTTTTGCTCTTGGGCAAGGGTCTGGGTGGTCGGAAGCTATGCTTAACCTCTTCAGTAGCAAGGATTTCTTGAGGAGATTTGGTTAAGGTTGTGAAGTTCACAACCTTATCCTTGCTTGAAGGGTTCCTGTTTTCAGACCTTCGAGGGTCTGAGTTCCTGGAGCGTTTATCATAAGAACCATAGTTGCTTCTTTTTCTGTTGGGGCTGCTGCTTCTCCAGCTAGGACCCCTCTTTCTTTGTTCCTTAATATCAACAGCTTACTCCCCCCGGATGTGAGCTTTGGCTCTTTCAAGGGCTTCTTCAAGGGTTTTGGGTAGGCACTTGTTGAAGTCCCTTGTGAGATACTTGGAGGTGATTGCATTCATGAAGCCTGCAACCCTCATCTTTTCGTCGGCTTCCACGTACGTCAACCCTTCTTTTTTGTACCTCTCAATGAAATCTCTGAGGCTTTCGTCATCCCTTTGTTTGATTTGAAAGATCACAGTTGCATCCTAAACATACCTCCTTTGTTGTGAGAAATTAGCCAAGAAGCCTTTGCTTAAGTCATTGAAGGTTCAAATGCTTCTGGCTGGCAGGTCATTGAACCAGATTCGAGCAGACCCCACAAGGGTTTGCATAAACATAAGGCAACACTCAGCGTTGGACCATTTCTCTATTCTTGCAGCCCCGGTGAAGATTTGGAGGTGATCTTCTGGATCTTCCGTTCCATCGTACGTTCCTATGTGAGACGCCATTTTAATTCTGGTTTGAAAATCACAGTCAGCAATTTGTTGAGAAAAACAGGATAAATTGCTTGGCTTGTATGGTTTGGCCAGATCTTCTTCTGTTCTTGTGATTGGATTATTGCTAGCATTCTCCTGGGTGGCCAACACTTGGTTAATGAAATGTTGCCAAGGGAAGCTTGCCATCATTTGGGCCATCATTTATGGCATGAGGTTGAAGCCTTGAAGGCTTTCTGGTGCAGTTGCATAGTTTACCCCCATAGGATCACTCATGGCAGCACTCCGTGCCAAGGGAAGAACAGATAAGGCTTGCTCCCATGTGGTAGACACGGGAGGTGGAAGGCTTGCAACCGGAGATTATAATAACTGATCCAAGGTTAACTCGTGTCCCAATGGTGCACCGGTTGCCACTGGCCAAGAAAATAAAAGAAAGGATGTTGGATCTGGCCTTGTAAACTTGTACGAACTTGGATTTGGAGGAGGATGGCTAGGACCAGCTTCGTTTCTTGACACAGTAGGTTGTGAGCTTGTAAAAGGAAGAGCATGTGGCCCAGGTGACAATGAGGGTTCTGGCTCATCGTAATCTATCCTGATTCTCACCCCTTTGTCTCTTTCCCTGTGCACGTATTGGTTAAGGAGAGACCTTAACTATAGGAAATTGTTTGCAACCTCCTCCGGTGTTAGGTCGATGCGTGTGGGAGTGCTTGTTGCAATGACATTAGGAGATGGGACCCCTGAACGAGATGGGTTGGCGTCTGAAAGGAAAGGAATTCGGGGTATGTGACGCATGTTGGAGTGCTTCCCTGAGTTGAAAACGAGGTAGGTACAGCCAATGGAGTTTGGCTAGTGCTGGGAGTAGAGGTACGTGGAACTTGGTTTACCTCTCTCGAGGATTCCCCTTCAGACATGACGATTTCTGTAGAAATTGGAGCTACACTACTGGTCTTCAACGATGAATTTAGTGGCGTAGCCCCACGGTGGGTGCCAACTTGTTGCTGCAACAAATATGAGACTAAGTATAGTTAGGAGGCTGCTTAGGCAAAAGGCTTCAAGAGTCTTGTTTTTCCTAACGCAGGTTATGAGTCCCCCTATATGGCTGGATCACTCCCTTATCAATTACTTTGATCTTAGGATTGAAAAAGATTCAACCCTGAAGTGATGCATGCAATGTGATAGTGTTTGAGTAAGTGAAGAATAGAACATGCAATGTGCAAGTTCTAGAGGGGGAAATCAGAGATTTCGGGATGTTTGTCAAATGACCAGGAGTGGTCATTTATAGAGAAGGGTATTTCTCAAGTGGGAAACCTTTGACTAAGTGATCCGGGAACGCAGAGAGAGGGTTGCCCGTTTTGGAGGGTTGAAGGCTTTAACCTACGGATAAAAGAGTGCCTCCCTTCACGTGTGTGCTTTTGCGGCTGAGTCAAGGAGTCACACGTAAATTGCTATGTGACATATCACTGTCCTATGCTTTTCGTTGTTCACCACAGCTGTCCGTTCTCCTGAACCCTTTAACCCTTCAACCCTTTAAGCTATGTTTGTACTTATAGTTAGTTTATTAAGCTTGAGCTACCCACGTCATCACTCTACGTGTGAATAATTTAACCAATGAATAAATTTTAACATCTTGTAGTGTAATAGATACATATCGTGCAGAATCTAAAATGTTATTTGAGTTTATAAAGGTGGAAAATACCGCATCATCACTGACAGTTCTTTGAAATTGTTCTGATGTTTTGGATTTTACCGAGCAGGTCTGATTCATTATCGGATTCGTCCATACTATAGCAGGGCCTTGAATCCGATCTAACACGGAGCCGCTCGGCTAAACTACTCATCTCTACAACATAACCAACAAATTTATTATTTAATTGTAATGTAACCCTTTTTAGTCAATTTTAGTGTTGATTGAACCTTTAGGGTATGTTTGGTTCGTGGAATATTTTGGAATTGGGAAGAATTTGTACAAGAATTGGAATTTGAAAGAGTTAGATTTCGAATAAGAAACGGAAATTGTTGGAATTGGAATACCAATTCCAGTTTTGTTGTGTTTGGCTGTCAAATTACTAGAATATATCACCTCGGCCCCCACCACCCTCGGTCCAGGTTAAAATGGTGAGATGCGAAATGGTTCATGTCGAAGCGGTACTAGTAAAAAACAGTTCAGGTCAAAACAGGGCGCATCAAAATGGTGTGCGTTGAAATTATACGAGTCGAAACGGTTCGGGTCAAAACGATGTGTGTCAAAATAGTTCACGTCAAAAATGATTCAGGTCGAAATGGTACGGGTCAAACCTGTGCGCATTGAAATGGTTCTGGTCGAAACTGTGCTCGTCAAAACGGTTCGGGTCGATAACACAGTACAGGTCGAAACGGTGCGGGTCGAGTCAAGATGGTGACCGGGAGGTCGGGGGTGATGGATGGTGACGCGTGGCGGATTAAATGACGTCAATCGATCAAAGATTCCAATGAGTTTACTTGAAATACTTTACATGTAGGACGGATTTTGAATTCCTTCAGTTAAAGGAATTTGAAAGAATTCATGCCCAATTCCAATTCTAATTCCATTGTCAACCAAACACTTAAAGATTGGAAGTGAGATTCCATTTTCAATAAATTATGTGAACCAAACACTTTAAGAGTTGGAATTCAAATTCCAATTTCAATTCCACTGAATTCTAATTTCAATATATAAGAAATATCTATATTTAGCTTAGGTTAGATTAGAGTAGTCTGTTTTAGATTTTCATCTGGCTTTCTTCAAACTATTCTAGTAAAGCCACCCAAAGTTTGAGAGAGAAGTTTTACATATCTCTGCACAAGAAAGCAGTATTAGAGTATCTACGGGATCCTTATGCTCAAGACTTCCTGATCATTATCTCCATTGAAAGCCTAGGACAACACATGTCGGCGGTGGAGTATCCAGCCATCCTTAAATATCGGTTAATAATCCATTTGTTTCCAGTCGATGAGCCTTGCCCAGTTTGCCCCCTAGGTTTGTTTGGATAACTTTAGGGGCATGATTATCCATGTAGACATTTGATTTTACATGTCGTTTGCACCTTCAACAAAACCTAAACGACATCCAAACATCACCACCCAAACAACATTACCCCATCTCTTTCAAATAACACCACCAACGTTTCAAACAACACTTGGTGTAAATCAAACGACATCATCTTCATCATCTTCCTTACCTGTTCACGTGACCCGCTAGCCACAAGACCCGACCCGATCATGTTTTGTGTGTTAAACGACATCTCAATGACGTTTAGGCTCCAAGTGACATGCGAAGGTTGGGAAGCTGGATGGTTATCGTTGAATGATTCATTTCACCTTATAATGATGAAAACTAAAATCAAATAATTGCACCATCAAAGCTTTAAAGAACACAAATCGGTTTCGTCGAAGACCATATCAAGTTGTAATATTTATGCCAAATGAATTCTCGAAACTTTTCACAACAAACTTCACACTCACATTGCATTTTATAAAATATATACTATCATAAATACCCATGGTTTTACGTATCTTGGGGTTGAGATAAGACTTTGGACCAATAGGTCCTGGGTTCAATTCTCACAAGGGGTTTTTCTTATATTTATTAAGTTTCCTCCTGAATTGGTGTATAGACATTATGCCTAGTGGAGATGTATATGATCGGGTGGTTTCGCTGGTGACACGATGATACTCCAGTGGTCCGTCAGTGATTCAAATTTTCCGTTCAAAAAAAAATATAGTATCAAAAATAATTTTTATGTTATTATTTCCAACATCAATACAATTATTTAGGAATACATATGACCATTTAGTATTTTGTGAATTTATTTAAAATATGCCTCATATAAAATGGTTCTAATAATCTAGTAGTAAAATTAATTAGGTGATTAAATATCATTTATTTAGATTTAGTTTTCACCAAAAAAGAATATAGTAACTTAAATATTTTTATGTTATTATTTCCTAGATTGTCACACCCTCAAATTCTACATGCGAGGTTTTAGCGTGAGGCGTGCGACTGACCAGGATACATCCACTAATAATGTTGAACCAATTAATTAAGTTGTAAAACCATCACAATCAACACGATTAGTGATCATTGTTTAAAAGTCCAAAACACAGTTTAAGTTAGCAGCGAAAAAAAAAGTAAAACCCATCAAAGACTTAATACCACAAGTTTAATAAATGTACGAAAAATAAGGCTTTACGAACCACACACTCCAGCCGATTGCAACGTCTGTCCATAGATGTACCTAACGACTTGCAAAGCATGCAATAGTGTGTTAGCATAAAGTTGGCTAGTTCAAAGTTTTCAGTTTTGTTACAAAAACAAGTTTGTTTAAATACTTTAGTTTATAAAACATGTCATGGGAAGCTAACCCATCGTTAAGCTACTAAACTGTGTGGTACCAAAACTTGACTGTTGTAGTTGTTGTGCCCCATATCAATGTCTATCATCATTGATTAGGTGCAAAGGTCAAAAGTTCACGCCCGTTATCCGCTTCTTTCTCTGACAGTTGTCCAACGCATCTCCGGTGATGAAGCTGATGAACTCCGACACACACTCCTGCACCGTCTCCTTCGCTTCCTTCGATATCTTCAGATCTAGTGGTGGGTTTTTGGTGACAGGCTTCAGATCTGGTGATGGTAGTTGTTGGTGGGTGGTGGTGGGTTTGATGGTGACAACTGGTGGTTTGTTTAGAGAGAGAGGGAGGGAGAGAGTTCAAAGTGTGTGAGAGAGTGAGAGTGAAAGAGAAAAGGGGTTGATGTGCTAAAAGTGGTCAATTAAAACTAACAAATTTTAACCTAAACTAGACACGCTAAGTTTTAAATTTATAAACTAAGACTCTCTAAGACCTAGGCCACACAACCGGAAAGTGTACCGATCAATGCAGTATAGCCTGAGTAAGTCCGAGTATCGAACCCACGAGACTCTCTGATTACGCTAATTAGACTCTGTCTAGACCTAGACTGACACGACTTACTAATTGTTTATTTGATTGGGGGGGTTTTACTAAAAATTTCAAAAAATGCAAATAAAGATTAAACTAAATTATTTAGACTAACTAGACGCGACTTTGGACGAAGTTTTAACGCAGTGATGATGAAGGCTACCTAGGCTAGACTCATGTTTAACTAGGATTGGATTTCTATTCGAAATTAACGTGGTATGGAACCGGGATCTTTTGATACTAAACTGCCACACCCCGGTATTTCCACGTATTACCGGTGGGCCCGGTGGGGAGTATCGTGACATAGTTGATATCGTCATAGTCAAACAACACAATTTAATGCACAGCGGAAGCAAAAGAGAAAATATTACAAACCGATATAAAGTAATATCAAATTATTACAAACGGAATGCAAAGGATCCACAGGCAGATTAAATAAAAGATAATTGTTCAACAGATTTTAACATCTAAGCTTGCAAGACTCTTTATTGATGCTAGGAGTAGCCAGCCTATTCCGTCTAGTACCTGCACTTAACCTTTTTGGAAAATACGTCAGTTTACACTGGTAAATACAATTAACCAACTCATTTTGAAAATGTTTAAGAAAATTGGTTTGAATGCACATGGCACAAATATCTTTTATAACTTGGGATAATTATTTATATATAAACTTGTAAAAGAATTACATGTTTGTTATACGTTTAGTAGCCCGGGTTGAATACCGGGTTAAAGATTAATAGACACACCACATGGTATAGTCCCGCGGCGAGTTATTCTCGTAACCGGAGGTTATACCTTATTATTTATATATGCACAGGCGGGTGTTATGCCTACACCCCGTGCTAAGGTCGTGGTCATTTCTGTGAATGATGCCAAGGATATCCGGGACATAGTCATTAACCCCCCAAAGGTTTAAAGCAAACAAAACAATTTAATCTGGTCATTTCAATAAATTAACCTTCATACGATTAAAGATTCAATGCCCGACCAAGCGGTATTTTATATACCGTACCCCAAGCCCGTATAAGGGAAAATAGGTTAAAAGTATTTACCTCAGCAAATTTATACAATTTATCCCAGCCGTATACAATCAAGCAAGTACAGGTAGCTTTTACTGGGCTCCTAAATCTGGAACAAAGGTTTTTAATAACCTATTAGATTCCTAACGGGTCTTAATTAAGCCTATGCTTAGACCGGTTAGTTTTAAAGGAAGATATACGGTTCAAACGCAAGATTAAGCGAAGACCAGATTAGAATGTGATTTAGACCCGACAAGCTTGTATACTTGTTTAATATGGGTAAACTAAACACATTCTCGATTTTGAGATAAAAATGATAAGGTTTGACCCGTTTCGGCTAATTTATGCAAACTAGTTACATAAACCGAACCAAACGCGAAAGATGCGTAACGGGTAACCGTAAGAGTCATGAACAGGTTTCCCTAAGTTAATATGCCTTAAATATGTTGTGATATCAGTAGGATACCTTCCATTATGCCCAGAACGAATTTAAACTCAAACTATGCCCCGTAGGGGCATTTGGGTCATTTTAAAGCTTATAAAAGAGATTAAATATAAATCTAAGTTTTAGGTCTGATATAATCAGTAAAAATATTTAATTTAATAAGTTATAACAGTAGGGTGTAGCATATATGTGAAATTTACTATTTATAACCAAACTATGCACCGTAGGGGCATTTTGGTAATTTCACATAGGCTTTAAAGATCAAAACAGGGAATCTGAGTTTAAAACTTTTCTTTACGGTTAAAATATATAAACTTACTTAAAACATCAGTAGGTATTAAGTTTTATATGCTAAAAATAGTTTTAACTCATATTATGTGTTTTAAACGCGTAAAAAGACGGTTTTAAGCGATTTCTGGGTTTTTAAAGAAAGGCTGATATTTTTATCATTCCAGAAGACTCAAAATATTTTATTTATTATATAAAATCAGTAGCAAAAGGTTTGGTATCAAAATAATATGTAAAACTCATTTTATAGGCGAAAAGGGCAAAACCGACAATTACCGAATCAAAGCTATAACCCTATGTTATGCTCAGCCTAAAAATAAATAAAAATCTTCAAAAATCCCAAAATATTATTTTATATCAGTGGGTAATAAGTTTGGTATCCAAATTTGGGTTTAAATAGGCTATATGCTAATTACGCCGTATAATTAATAAAAAGCTTTATAATTACGCTATTGAGCATAACTCTTAATCTAGACCTCCAACTGATGTGAAAATTTAGGGGCATCTTTATAAATCAGTAATAAAGATTATTGTCCTCTCACATTTTCAAAATTCTCGTTTTAAGGTCAAAAGGGCATTATAGTCAACATTTAGGCATATAACGGAAGCATGCTCATGAATCGGATAACTAATGAACCAAGTTGTATAACCTCATAGGGTTACACTAATCTATAACCTGGTCCTAAAAGAGCTCTAAGGCATTTCTAAAAGATGCTACATTGGGTCAGAACTGAAAGTCAAAGCAAAAGTCTACTTTTGCGACTTTCGGCTCCGAACTGAGCTTAAACTGAAAATTGTCGGGTTGAACATGTTTAGACATGTTCTTACATTAATTACCAAGTTATATAAGTGATAAAACAGGCTCCATAGCTCCTACATTGTTAATTATGCGTTTATGTGAAAATTTGCTTCCTGTTGACTTTTTATAATTAACTTTGACCCGACAATTGACCTAGTTAGAGTGGGAATCAGAGGGTTCCCTTTTAAGGGTTTATTACCCACATAATTACCAACTCAAAGCTACTTTTAATTCGAGAATTAACTGGACAATTTGTGATTAATCACGAAGTCAAACTTTAATTATGACGGTTTGACTTTGGGCCATTAAACTAATCAAAACTGAATTAAGAAAGGTTAAGGACACTTACAAAGGGTCCAATGGACTGAAGGAGGTTCTCAAGAAGCTCAAGACCCTCAAGGAATCAGAGGCATAGCAGAATTTGGGAAATGGAGTGCTTGAACCATGAAACCCAGTTCTTATATATAGTTTTTGGGTCTCCGTAGGATCGTGACAAGTGTAGCGATGTTATAATCAGATCATGACATGTGTTGAGTTGTCTTTTAAATATGTGGGCAGCCCCTAGAGTTGGTTATGTGAGTATGGCAGCTTGTTTCAACAAAACCAGCAGCAAAAACAAGATTTATGTTGTTGTTCTGTTCACACAGCCCGTGTAGGAGGCCTAGGAAAACTTACGCGGCCCGCCTACAAGTCCAAACCAGCAAACATGCTTCCTGAATTTACAGAATTAGTCCCTGTGAGCATATAAGGTCATTCCAGGCACGTTTAGGGCCTGTTAAACTCATTTCAAGGATCCACCATGATGCCCACACATAGGGTACAAGAAACATGCTCAAAAACAAGTCGGATGTCGGTTCGTTTGGCCGTACGGTCACGTTGTTCGTCTAATTATGAAGAAACATGACCGGACGCGAAAAACGATCCAATTTACGCGACGAATGAAATTTTATCAAGCCGAACACTAAAATAAAATATTTTAATGCTTACATAAATTTTTGGGTGTCCGGATATATTCAGAATGCAAGATATGCGCGAAAATGCAAACTTGTGCACTTTTTGACACTTTTAGTCCCTGCATGACTTAAAAGTTTATTTTTGCGCACCAAACACCTCTAAGCCTATATCTAAGCTATATAAAGGATAACTAGGGTATGTTTAACTCATGGTCATATTCCGGAAGGTCCGATACCCTACGAATCGACATACTTTTGCAGTTTGACGTAAATAGTCCTTTAATCGCACAAAGTAGCGCGAAATTTCGTTTACTGACATCCAAGCCTTCCATGGCCCATAATGGGCATTCCCAAGCATGAGTTTAATTATTTCTATGCTCTCGATTGCTTAAATGGTCACCAAAAGGCGTAGATTCAAAAGTTGACGCTTTAGGTCCCTCTAATGCGCAAACTTGCGCATATCATTGATTAATAGCATTGAAGCCTTATTTAATCCATATTAGGCATTCATGAGGGTATTATTAAACATCACAATGCTTCAGGTTCGCTAAAAGGTCATTCAGAGGTATAATTAAACATATTGACACTTTTAGTCCCTCTAACTTGCAAGGTTGCGCGTAACTTTACTTATAGGCATAAAAACCTTATACGGCCAATAATTGACATTCCCGAGAGTATAATCAAATATCATGAAGCTCCCAGTTTGTTAAAAGGTCACTCAGAGGTAAGAATTAACATGTTGATCAACAAGTGGCTCGTTTGTGAATATAAATATCGTAAGAGGTTAGTTAGAAACTTATTTTAGGTATGCTAACACCTACAGTCCTTTCAAAATCAAAGTTTTTGATTTTTTCAAAAAATTAGTCCCTTAAATTCAATGTTTGACTTTATTAGGGTTTATTACACGTGTCAATACATCATTGGACGTGTTTTTACGAGGTGTTACATCCTTACCCCCTTAAAAGAAATCTCGACCTCGAGATTTGCTAAAATAATGGAAGTAGTTTTTGTCGCATAATGGACTTAACTTCTATAGCATATCTGGAGCCTCTCCAAGCTCCCAAGTTGACCTCTATAATAGGTACATGTATCCTTTTTGTAGCTTCTTAACCTGTCGATCCTCAATAGATATAGGTTTCTCATCATATCATAAATCTGCATATCATTATGTGATAATGCTTCTCGACTTATTGGTGAAACACATCCTTAAATCATTAGTGTGTAATGCATTGCAAGCTCCGCCAAGTTCCTTAAATAGGTTTTAGCTTATAAGCTATTTGATCTTGATACATTCAATTCCCTCGAATGATTCTATATATTCAGAGCTTAACTAGCCTGATAATTAACAAATTGGCATACCCTTCCAGGGTGATATCTTTTGTTGAACCTTATTCCTTAACAAGAACTTAGGAGGGTTGCTACTTTCGTTAATCCTTGATTTTATGCCGAATACTGGCAACTTACAGCTGATTATGGATTTGTATGATCTTATTCGTTGTTTCCACGGCAACTTTCAGATTCTGATAATTGGACTTACTAATCTTCTGTCTAACAATAGATGTTTAACATTCCATCTATGCAAGGTCTCCAAAGAAGCAGCCTTGATATTTATATAACATCTATTATAAAAATGCATATTTATGGTGAGATGGTTATTCCAACTATAGCTTAAAACCAATCTTAGGGATAGCTTATCCTTACAGTCAGTCAAACAAATCGACGATCCTGGGCAGCTGATGGCGACACTTAATTGTTGCCTAAATAGGGTTACAGTAATCATTGCATAAGCAAAATGAACCGTTTTTCTTAATTAACAATACCGAACTTCCCAGAATAATGAATTAGGCTTTATGAACCTCTATCTTAAAACTCACTTAATCAGGGATTCGATTATTCGATAATCAACATGGAGTCTTTACAATACTGCAGCCCTAAGCAGGATGTTAATCTTGACTCTACTTGCCTCTCAAGGTAATCATTGGAGAAGATAACCAAGGTACAAGGAGATTACAGAGATTTTCCCAATCTCAGGCTCCAGTTCATCTATCATAGTCTGTGTCAGATAAGTGACACATTTATTTTACGAGTTCACGAATTCCTTAATCAGATACATTTACTTGGACAATTCCATTCTGGATATCATCTTTGAATACCATTAGCTAACTTTAGTACCATATGACCACTGGAATATCCTTGTGGTTCCATGCATTAAACTTCCATACTGATCAGGCATGGAAGCAATCTATGGAAATTATTAAGATATATCAATCCTCATGTGGCGCTTTTGCCATACCATCTAGTATTCACAATCGATAGGGATCAAGAGATATCAATTACATATGCTGACGTACTACATCTATAGAAAGGATGCTTCTAGAATTCTACGACTGAAGGTTTCTGACAGGAACAGAAGAAATAGTTCTTATGATCTCGCCTGTAAGTTTTACCTTACACTTAATATTTGGGGTTCTTACGAGAGAATTTCCAAAAGTTTGCTAAGCGTATGGTTTTATGAGAGACTCAGCAGCACCTGAAACCAAATGTGACTCTTAGCAATAAAATCACAATAAGGGATTTATCTGGTGTCATTATTAATGTGAACCGTCTCTAATCATTCATCAGGAAGGTTATGCGCCTCCATTCTTAATCCTTTTAAAGTTAGCTGCAAAATCTTTGACAAATTTTAGGACAGACTCAGCTTTGACTGGTCGTTTCTTAATCTATATAACGTGAGTAGCTGAGGTAGATCCATAATGGATTTATAATGAGCAGGCTTTGAAGCCTTAATATGCCCTCTTATTGCCGATGCTAACCACCCACAATTATTTGCATTAAGCATAGATTTTTGGGTAGACTAAATAGGGCACTATCTCAGCCAATGAATTAAAATTTGCAACATACGGTCGACAGTCTAGAACTTTTATGGTAAGAGTCAGAAAAATTCTTATTCCATATTTTTCCATTTCGTGATGGGGATAATAGGTTTTTCTAATAAGGTCCCTAAAACTTGGACCATCCCATATCGTATAAGGGGATCTTTCTTGTGGACTTCATTAATGTCCTCACTAATTAAGGGTATTGCCATCGAATGACTGTGATGCATAATTCACTGTGTCCTTTCCAGCATAACTGCAGATACACCTAATGGTTTTTACTTCATCCAATAATTTCCTGCAATCGATGGCCCCTTTTTACTATTGTAGTCTCTTGACTTCCAAGAGACGAAGTACTTTTAAGTACATCCTTAAAGGAATGGGGCTCCTTGCCATATATGATTTTGTTTAGTTTATTCTTCGCATATGAAGTATAAGTAAAGCTCTTCTTATGAGCAGCGATATGTGTTTTAGAGCAAGCAACATTCGGCTTCTTGAACCTTTTCATGACTTTTCTCATAGCCTTTCTAACTGCTGCGTTAATTACAGTTTTGGAGATCAACTCTATTAACATTGAGGTTCACATTTGATGCATCATTAACATTTGTCGCATCTCTAGCATCGCGACTGTTGTTTGTCTCTTTTGAGTTTTCCATACTCGAAGCTTTGGTATTAAATACCAAATTCAACAAGTGCTTACGCAATCCGTACCATGTGTCTCCTTGAATTGCCAAAAAGGCTCACCATAAGGAGTCTTGATAACTACTTGCTTCTTATCACTCACAATATGGGCTTGGTTACAAGACGACCAATCCATTCCTATCACTATATCGAGTCCCTTTACTTTTAACGGAAACCAGGACGGCGGAAAAGAGTGATTCCTAATGGATATAAAACATCCATCTAATATTACTGAAGCAGTCCCTGAGGTACCATTGGCCAATTCTACTTCATACTTAACGCTTAGAGTTTTAACAGGCAGATTTAATAATTTACAAAATCTATTGTCTACGAAAGACTTATCTGCACATGAATCAAATAATACTCTGGCACAAACGTCATTGATCAGGAAAGTACCTATTGTGACATTGTTATCTTGAACGGCCTCTTGAGTATTCATTTGAAAGACTCCAGCCTTGGTCTTGTTAGCCTCTCTAGGATTCTTGGTTTTATTTGGGCAATTAGTCTTGATATGCCCCTTCTCGTTGCAACCATAACAGGTCGCATCTTTCAACTTCTTGCAATCCAAGGTCTTATGCTCCTTGGACTTGCAGATTCCACAAGGTAGAGGCGGAGACTCGAATCTGCATTTCCCGAGGTGGTATTTCCTACAGGTTTTGCATCTGGTCTTTTCACCTGACTGCTGGTTGTCCTTCAAGTCCTTGCATTCATGAGTCTTGTGATCTATCTCCTTACAGATGCCACATCCCCTGGTCTGTTCACGGAAACATTTTCCGAAGTGCTGCTTCCCGCAGGTTTTACATTTGGGTTTTGCCTCATTTGGCTTGGACTGGTTTGAACCGGCCTTACCCTTTTTGTAACCTTTATTTGGGGTATTATCGCACTTTCGCTTATGATCCTTTAATACACGGTCCACGGCTTTGTTTACGGCTGTATCTATCATAGCCTGTAACTCGGTGCCCGTTAAGTTCAGTCTTGCATCATTATTCTGATCAACTGGATGATTGTGGGCTTCATAGGAATCAGCCATGGTGAAGCTTTGAAGGCTACAAACCAAGTAATAATAATTTATTTAATTATATAACGAATTGTCGAGTTTGATGATTAAATAGCCCTGGTGCAAATAAACCATATAGGCCAATAGATAGTATTAAATTTAATTGATTATGTTTGGCCTAGGTTTTTAAATAAACCATCTTTGTCGTTTAAACAGAATATAATCCTTCATATTTATTAGACAGGGGACATAAATCACGACTGTCAATGTCGTACCGACATTTAATATATAGCACAAGAGCTTGTTCCAAAGGACTTTTTGATGGCACAGAGGCCATATCACTAGGGAAATTTTAAAACATAATCAATGATCCTTTGGGTCGGAAAAATTTCATAGCTCATTGCCTTTTGGCAGGAAGTTATGAAATAAAACTATCTTTGTCATGATTACATCTTTGCCCGTAGGCATACATCTTAAATGGATGTTTTAATGTATACATCATGTTCGACGTTTATTAGCCATGATTCCTATTAATCATTTAGGCTAAATAAGGAGTTTGGAACTCCCAATATAAAGATGACAAGTGTGATTTTATCGCATCACCGTTGCCAGGAGTGTTAACATGTTTTCAGATGTTAACAAGGATCTGAATCTCTTTTAAACAGGTTTTACCATCATAGCAAGGTCTTTAATGACATTCAAGCTAGGTTATACCCTTTAAGATTTTTTTTAATATATATATTGGCAGATCAATTTCCAAAAAGTGATTTTATCGCATCACTGTTGTCAGGAATGTTAACATGTTTTCAGATGTTAACAAGGATTTGAATCTTTTGAATAGGTTTTACCATCTTGGCCATGTCTAAAATGACATGTGGCTAGGTCTTACCCTTAAGATACTTTTTAATATTTAACGCAGAACAATCCTAAATTGAGATGTTAATAAGGATCTGAATCTAACTGAGGAACTACCATCTTGGCCCTGTCTTATAATGACACATGGGCTAGGTCTTGTCCTTTTTAGATTTTGCAGTTTTATTATAATGGTAGATCTTATAAAAGGAATTATATTTTGATTTATTTCATACATTATATTCATATATAATGATAAAATGAAATTTATATAAAATATTCCAATGATTTTAAAAGAGGTACAGAATTGCCCTAAACGGGGCTTGAAAGAAATAATGTTGTCCACGAAGGGACTGAAAGATAAGTATGTCCTTATAAGGACTAATAAAGAGATGAAAAGTAACGAAAGAGTTTCTTCTTTACTTTATTTCCGGAAATTTTCTCCTTGGTTCTCTGCGTGAGGCATGAATACCGAAAGTTTTGGCGGGTAATCCAAATCTTCTATTTTGGAATCTTTGCAAGAGTGAAATCCAAGGATTTTATAGATAATCAACAATATGGATCATGAAATAGATCAGAATAGGTATATTCCAAGTCTGGGATTTCAAGACTTGGAGGTAAGAAATATGAGTCCTTCGATTTCATAGGTATTATCTTTGGAATAAGACCTTCAAGGACAGCAAGTACGAACTCCTCCGATGTTGGCTTCTCATTTGAAATTTCCAAAGTCTTGGGTAAAGAATTTGAAATATGATTAATAGGTTCAAAAGGTCATTCCTCCATACAGGTCGTGCGCCTATTCGAGCTGTAGTGCGAAGCTTTACATTTTTTAAACTTCAGATTTGGTGTAACACCCTAGAATTTAAACCCTTGATTTTAAATAAAATATAGCTAAGTACATGTCTTTCATTTACAAAATTCCATAATAACCATGACCCTAGTCGAGGGATGACCAAGATACAAAAACTTTCAACTGTTTAAAATGTATTAACAACCATACACAAGACTACAAAAGATCTAAAACGTTGCGGAAGCTTCAAAATAGAGTGTTCGGTTCTTAGTCATGTCACTTGATCTTCGCCCGTAAGACTTGTCGATTTACCTATGGTCAAAACCAGTTAAAACATTAGTTTCGACATTAACGTATACTATAAACACAAGTTTGAACGTTACATTTATATGACAAAAACAAAAACAAGTTTCCTAGATTCACCGTAAATTACGGTATCACCGTAATTTACGGTGATCCTTGATCTTTCCTGGTCACCGTAAATCAGTACATATGTACCGTAACAAGTCTGGCCTACACCGTAAATTACGGTATCACCGTAATTTACGGTAGGTCCTGGAAATCTATGTCTTGATTTGTTAGTTCTTTTCCTTCAAAACCAAATTTCGGAATTTGCCTTGCAAACAACCTATTTCATTTAAAACTAGTATTCCTAGCCTGGAATAAACATTAGCCAATAGCATAGAACAATCTAACATATTTCCGGAATATAATTTATGTTTTACTCGATTAATTGACCCGTTTGGCTCGTCTACAAAATCCATTCCTATGACGACTACCAACGAGTACCATCCGAATTTAACAATCAATATAGCGACTTCATCGCGTAACCAAAACAACTCTTATTCAAGGATTTAATTACACACTAAATCATCAAGCTTAATAGTGTAACGGGTCAAGTTACATACCTTCAAAGTTTGCCCTTCAAACGTGGTTCGCCTCCCGCTTGTCCACTTGACGCTCCTGCGTCCGATCCTATAGAGTTCATTCACAATGCGTTTTAGAACTCTATTTAAATCATGATTCGCATATTTCGCCAAAACATCATGATTATGAGTTTAAGCTCAGAATTTCTGTTTTAGGCCTTCATAGAGGCATTTCATCAAACACTTTAAAGGCAGAATTTTATATCTCTCATATTCAAGTTTATGGCTTGTTAGTTAGCTAACTAAATCATCAATATAACCTTCATATATCATTTACACATCATGCATTTTCTGAAATCATTTTCTAAGATCAAATTACACTAAAATATTCATTCCAAATCCTAGTGTTCATCATCATATTGTAAAACCCATAATCCACCTTCAAGGTGTTCATGAAATTTCCAGAATTTGGTAGTGATTTCACATGTAGTTGGCT
Source organism: Helianthus tuberosus (assembly GCA_030545235.1). Classification (NCBI taxonomy): domain Eukaryota; kingdom Viridiplantae; phylum Streptophyta; class Magnoliopsida; order Asterales; family Asteraceae; genus Helianthus; species Helianthus tuberosus. The sequence goes on along the minus strand of CM060411.1, from coordinate 215,761,463 downwards.
AGATTTCACATCTAGACAACATATCAACCCTAATCTAACTACATAACACACATGCAACCTCAAATTCCAGGTTTTACAAAATCATGAGAAATTCAAGTTGAAGGATTTCATCAGATTTTACATACCTTAGAATCCTCTCGCAATGAGGATCACGAATCTATGATTAAATTTCGATTTCGTCTTGGATTTAGCCTTCAATTGAGAGTTTTAGTGAAGTTTAGGTTTTGTGAGAGTGGGGTGTCGCCCTGCTCTTCTTCTTGTGCGACCAGGATTAGAAAAATGGGGGTTAAGTTTTTGTTTTTATTAAAAACTTTATTATAGTTTTCAATTTTTAACAACTATGGCCCCTCTACTATATTCCACCTATAGTTTGTTAACTTTTTGCCATGTAATGACCCATTTCAAAGAATTTATCTAACTAGGTTAAAATTCCTAATTAGTGAATTCTCGTTATTTAACCTTTTAAATTTTTAAATATAAGGTTTTATATTTTCGGGGTGTTACAAGTCCACCCCCCTTAAAAAGGGTTTCGTCCCCGAAACCGCTTTACGTACCAAATAAAGTAGGGTGGAGACGCCGCATCTCCTCTTCGGACTCCCACGTAGTGTCTGAACCTTTTCTATGCTCCCATTTGACTTTGACTTGCTCAATTTGTTTATTTCGTAGATGTTTGACCTTTCGGTCCAAAATCTCCACCGGTCTCACCGCATAATTCAAACTATTATCCACTTCGATATCATCGTAGTGAATATAGTCCATTTCGTCCGCTAAGCACTTTCTTAGTTGTGACACGTGGAACGTGCCATGGATTCCACTTAACTCCTCCGGTAATTCAAGACGGTAAGCTACCTTGCCAACTCTTCCGATAATTTTAAATGGTCCAATAAACCTTGGGCTTAGTTTTCCCCTTTTTCTGAATCTAATAACACCTTTCCATGGGGAAACTTTTAACATGACCCTGTCACCAACTTGGAATTCAATTGGCCTTTTCCTTTTATCAACGTACGCCTTCTGCCTGTCTTGAGCCGCTTTCAAGTGTGCCCGAACTTTATCGATCTTTTCGTTTGTGGCTCGTACTATATCTTGGTGGGCGAGTTCACGTGGACCCACCTCACCCCAACATACCGGAGTTCGACACTTTCTACCGTAAAGCATTTCGTATGGTGCCATCTTAATACTAGATTGGTAACTGTTGTTATACGAAAACTCTACTAACGGTAGATGAACATCCCAACTGCCTCCAAAGTCGATTATACACGCCCGTAGCATGTCTCCCAATATTTGTATTGTTCTTTCACTTTGCCCATCCGTTTGAGGATGGTATGCGGTGCTAATGAACAATTTGGTTCCCATTTGCTCTTGGAATTCTCGCCAAAATTTCGAAGTAAACCGGGTATCCCTATCAGACACTATGGACACCGGCACCCCATGACGGGCTATTATTTCATTGGTGTAAACTTCCGACATCTTTTCTGACGTGTAAGTCTCACGAATCGGAATGAAGTGAGCACTTTTTGTCAGTCTATCCACCACTACCCATATGGCATCAAAACTACGATTTGTTCTAGGCAGTTTGGTTAATAGGTCCATTGTAATATGTTCCCATTTCCAAACCGGAATTTCCAACGGTTGGAGTTTGCCATAGGGTTTCTGATGCTCCGCCTTGACTTGTAAACATGTCAAGCATTTTTCCACATACTTCGCCACATCCCTCTTCATTCCGGGCCACCAATAATTTTGTTTCAAATCATTGTACATCTTGGTCGCACCCGGATGAATTGAATAACGGGATTTATGAGCTTCATCAAGTAGAAGCGCCTTTACTCCACAGGTATGTGGGACCGATATCCTTCCGGATCGAGTCTTTAACCCGTGATTCCCATCCGACAAGTCTTTCAACTGACCAATTATTCTTTCCTTCTTCCAATTCTCTTCTTTTACTGCTTCTAATTGCGCCTCTCGAATACGTTCAAGTATACCCGAGGTTACCACGAGTTGCATTGATTGTACTCGTATCGGGACATAATCCGCTTTTCTGCTCAGAGCGTCCGCTACCACATTAGCCTTTCCGGGGTGATAATGTATCTCACAATCATAGTCTTTCACTGTTTCCAACCATCGCCTTTGTCGCATATTTAACTCCTTCTGATCGAAGAAGTATTTCAAGCTCTTGTGGTCGGTGAATATGGTGCATTTTACCCCATACAAATAATGTCTCCATATTTTTAATGCAAATACTACCGCTGCCAGCTCAAGATCGTGCGTGGGGTATTTCTTCTCGTGTATCTTCAATTGTCTCGAGGCATAGGCTATTACCTTGCCCCGTTGCATCAGCACGCATCCAAGTCCCGATAACGAAGCATCCGAATAAACCACCATGTCTTCGACTCCGTCCGGCAATGTCAGTACCGGAGCTTGAGTTAGCCTTTCTTTTAGCGTCCGAAACGCTTTTTCTTGATCGACTCCCCAAACAAACTTTGCTTTCTTTTGGGTTAACTTTGTTAGCGGCGATGCAATCTTGGAGAAATCTTGAATGAATCTCCTATAATATCCAGCAAGTCCCAAAAAGCTTCTAATCTCAGAAGGGTTCTTCGGGGGATTCCATTTTGACACCGCCTCTATTTTTGACGGATCCACCAAAACCCCATCGGCATTTATGACATGACCGAGAAATTGTACCTCTCGTAACCAAAAGGCACATTTGGAAAATTTCGCATAAAGCTTCTCTCGTCTAAGTGTCTCTAACACTTCTTGTAAGTGGCGTGCATGTTCGGCTTCACTTTTTGAATACACTAAGATATCATCGATAAACACGATGACCGACTTATCCAACATTGGCTTGCAAACCCGGTTCATGAGGTCCATGAAAGCCGCGGGCGCATTTGTTAGCCCAAATGACATCACGAGAAATTCGTAATGTCCGTATCTTGTGCGAAAAGCCGTCTTCGGCACATCTTCTTCTTTGACCTTTAGTTGGTGATACCCCGACCTAAGGTCAATTTTTGAAAACCAACTCGCGCCTTGTAGTTGGTCAAATAAGTCGTCTATCCTCGGGAGCGGGTATCGGTTCTTTACCGTGAGTTTGTTTAACTCCCGATAATCGATACACATGCGCATACTCCCATCCTTCTTTCTTACAAACAACACCGGTGCTCCCCAAGGAGACACACTCGGCCTAATGAATCCTTTATCAAGCAAATCTTGAATTTGGGACATCAGCTCTTGTAATTCCGACGGTGCAAGTCGGTACGGGGCTTTTGCCACAGGTTTCGCGCCCGGAATCAATTCGATCCCGAATTCTACTTCCCGTTCAGGCGGTATCCCCGGTAAATCTTCCGGAAAAACATCTTCATAATCCCGTACTATCGGTACATCTCCAATCTTCCGTGATTCTTTCTCGGTCTCATTTGCATAAATTATGAATGCCTTGCATCCTCGCTTCATGAGCTTGTGGGCTTTCAACATCGAACATACTATGGGGTTGCCTCGTTTTTCGCCATAAATGGTGACATGTTTTCCGCTCGGAGATGTTAGTTTTATCTCTTTGCGAAAACACACGACCTTTGCATGGTATTGAGATAGCCAATCCATCCCCACGACTACTTGGAATTCTCCCATCGACATCGGAATTAGGTTTATCAAATATTCTTCCTCATCGATGCTCAATTTACAATTTTCACATACATCACAAACAATAAAGCTTTTGTTATTACCTATCTCTACTTCTAAAGGCACAGGTAATTTTGTTAAAATAAACGAAGGATGTCGAATAAACCCATATGAAACAAAGGATTTATTCGCACCCGTATCAAATAACACGTGTGCGGGAATTGAATTTACAGCAAATATACCTGAGACCACGTCAGGTTCAATCTTTGCTTCTGCGGCAGTTAGTTGGAAAGATCTTGCCTTTGCTTTCGGGGCTTCATCTTTCGCTTCTTGCCCATCTTTCCTTCCAACCAGTTCCGGGCATTCCGACTTTTTGTGACCCGTTCGATAACAATTGTAACAAACCGTCACCTTCTCCGGGCATGACATAGCCATATGTCCCTTTTTCTTGCATATGGGACAAGGCTTATCCTTGTAACGACATTCGCCCTTATGATTCTTCCCACAAATTTTGCAACCTGATGTGCTACCTTTAGCATCTGATCTCTTTGCGGATTCATTCGTTCTTGCTTTCTTGGTAGGGCTTGGATTCACATCTAGTGCCCTTCGTTCACCCCGTTCTATACTCTTCTTCAATTCGATCTCTCTTTCCCGAGCAGCATTGACAATCTCGGTAAGGGTCTCGTACTTTGAAGGGGTTATGAACTCTCTATATTCCGCGCTTAACATGTTATGGTAATAATAGACCTTTTGCTCCTCGTTCGTTATCAATTCGTCACAGAACTTCATCTTGTCCATAAACATTCCCGTGATCTTGTCTATGGATTCACCTTTGTGTCTGAGTTGCATGAACTCTTCCTTGATTTTATTTACGACCGCCTTGGGACTATGGTGTTTAAGAAACGGCGTCTTAAACTCCTCCCAAGTCATGGCCTTAGCCGCTTCGCTTCCAATCTCCTTCTTTTTGTTATCCCACCAATCTTTCGCTTGACTCCTTAGTTGACCCGTACCAAAGGCTACGTAGTCTTCTTCGTCACAATGGGTTCTCTCGAATACCCCTTCGATGTCACTTAGCCATCGTTGGCACACTATCGGGTCAACCTCCCCATTGTATACTGGTGGTTTACAAGCCATGAATTCCTTGTATGAACAAGGCTTTCGTCCTCCACGCTTTTCCTTTACTACATTTGACTCGTCTTCCAGTTTCTTGATTCTATCTTCTACTATTGATAAAACCGTGTCTTGGATTTTATCAATAAAGTCCGACAAACTGTTTTCGATCGCCTTTCCAACCTCTTCGGCAATCACTTCCCTCACTTGTTCGGTGACTCTTGGCACCGCATTATCATTGCCTCCATCAGCCATCTCGATTTCTGAAATGTTTACATAGATTGTTAAACATTCTATTTATAACACATGCTTTACTTGTTTTGATTTAATCAAGTTCGTAACTTGATTTAATAATTCATGTTTCTATTTAATCAAGTCCGTAACTTGATTTGATAATTCATGTTTCTATTTAATCAAGTCCGTAACTTGATTTGATAATTCATGTTTCTATTTAATCAAGTCCGTAACTTGATTTGATAATTCATGTTTCTATTTAATCAAGTCCGTAACTTGATTTGATAATTCATGTTTCTATTTAATCAAGTCCGTAACTTGATTTGATCATTCTTGTTTCATGCATTTCTTGTTTCTGAATGAGCTTGCACGCTCTTTTCATGCATATTGTTCATTTCTCATTCTATACATAGTACATAATTTATTAACAAAACAAGTTAATTCTTACCGGACGATCGATCAAGCTTGAACCGAACACTTATTGACAACCATGAGCTCTGATTACCAACTTGTAACACCCTAGAATTTAAACCCTTGATTTTAAATAAAATATAGCTAAGTACATGTCTTTCATTTACAAAATTCCATAATAACCATGACCCTAGTCGAGGGATGACCAAGATACAAAAACTTTCAACTGTTTAAAATGTATTAACAACCATACACAAGACTACAAAAGATCTAAAACGTTGCGGAAGCTTCAAAATAGAGTGTTCGGTTCTTAGTCATGTCACTTGATCTTCGCCCGTAAGACTTGTCGATTTACCTATGGTCAAAACCAGTTAAAACATTAGTTTCGACATTAACGTATACTATAAACACAAGTTTGAACGTTACATTTATATGACAAAAACAAAAACAAGTTTCCTAGATTCACCGTAAATTACGGTATCACCGTAATTTACGGTGATCCTTGATCTTTCCTGGTCACCGTAAATCAGTACATATGTACCGTAACAAGTCTGGCCTACACCGTAAATTACGGTATCACCGTAATTTACGGTAGGTCCTGGAAATCTATGTCTTGATTTGTTAGTTCTTTTCCTTCAAAACCAAATTTCGGAATTTGCCTTGCAAACAACCTATTTCATTTAAAACTAGTATTCCTAGCCTGGAATAAACATTAGCCAATAGCATAGAACAATCTAACATATTTCCGGAATATAATTTATGTTTTACTCGATTAATTGACCCGTTTGGCTCGTCTACAAAATCCATTCCTATGACGACTACCAACGAGTACCATCCGAATTTAACAATCAATATAGCGACTTCATCGCGTAACCAAAACAACTCTTATTCAAGGATTTAATTACACACTAAATCATCAAGCTTAATAGTGTAACGGGTCAAGTTACATACCTTCAAAGTTTGCCCTTCAAACGTGGTTCGCCTCCCGCTTGTCCACTTGACGCTCCTGCGTCCGATCCTATAGAGTTCATTCACAATGCGTTTTAGAACTCTATTTAAATCATGATTCGCATATTTCGCCAAAACATCATGATTATGAGTTTAAGCTCAGAATTTCTGTTTTAGGCCTTCATAGAGGCATTTCATCAAACACTTTAAAGGCAGAATTTTATATCTCTCATATTCAAGTTTATGGCTTGTTAGTTAGCTAACTAAATCATCAATATAACCTTCATATATCATTTACACATCATGCATTTTCTGAAATCATTTTCTAAGATCAAATTACACTAAAATATTCATTCCAAATCCTAGTGTTCATCATCATATTGTAAAACCCATAATCCACCTTCAAGGTGTTCATGAAATTTCCAGAATTTGGTAGTGATTTCACATGTAGTTGGCTAGATTTCACATCTAGACAACATATCAACCCTAATCTAACTACATAACACACATGCAACCTCAAATTCCAGGTTTTACAAAATCATGAGAAATTCAAGTTGAAGGATTTCATCAGATTTTACATACCTTAGAATCCTCTCGCAATGAGGATCACGAATCTATGATTAAATTTCGATTTCGTCTTGGATTTAGCCTTCAATTGAGAGTTTTAGTGAAGTTTAGGTTTTGTGAGAGTGGGGTGTCGCCCTGCTCTTCTTCTTGTGCGACCAGGATTAGAAAAATGGGGGTTAAGTTTTTGTTTTTATTAAAAACTTTATTATAGTTTTCAATTTTTAACAACTATGGCCCCTCTACTATATTCCACCTATAGTTTGTTAACTTTTTGCCATGTAATGACCCATTTCAAAGAATTTATCTAACTAGGTTAAAATTCCTAATTAGTGAATTCTCGTTATTTAACCTTTTAAATTTTTAAATATAAGGTTTTATATTTTCGGGGTGTTACATTTGGAGAGTCTCCACCAATGGCAGCTTTTCTCGGCGACACGATCCGGAGATACAGAAGTATTGAAAACAATGCATACATATAACAGGGATGAGATCATTCCTAGTTCAAGTCTAGACTCGGAAGTTAAGGAATGTGCTACTGTGTCATTGAGATTAAACACAAAAAGGCTAGTGTTTAATTCACTCAATGTTGGCTCTGATACCAACCTGTCACACCCCGATATTTTCACGTATTACCGGTGGGACCGGTGGGGAGTATCGTGACGTAGTTGATATCGTCATAGTCAAACAACACAATTTAATGCACAGCGGAAGCAAAAGACAAAATATTACAAACCGATATAAAGTAATATCAAAGTATTACAAACGGAATGTAAAGGATCCACGGGCGGATTAAATAAAAGATAATTGTTCAACAGATTTTAACATCTAAGCTTGCAAGACTCTTTATTGATGCTAGGAGTAGCCAGCCTATTCCGTCTAGTACCTGCACTTAACCTTTTTGGAAAATACGTCAGTTTACACTGGTAAATATAATTAACCGACTCATTTTGAAAATGTTTAAGAAAATTGGTTTGAATCCACATGGCACAAATACCTTTTATAACTTGAGATAACTATTTATATATAAACTTGTAAAAGAGTTACATGTTTGTTATACGTTCAGTAGCCCGGGTTGAATACCGGGTTAAAGATTAATAGACACACCACATGGTATAGTCCCACGGCGAGTTATTCTCGCAACTGGCGGTTATACCTTATTATTTATATATGCACAGGCGGGTGTTATGCCTACACCCCGTGCTAAGGTCGTGGCCATTTCTGTGAATGATGCCAAGGATATCCGGGACATGGTCATTAACCCCCCAAAGGTTTTAAGCAAACAAATCAATTTAAACGGGTCATTTCAATAAATTAACCTTCATACGATTAAAGATTCAATGCCCGACCAAACGGTATTTTATATACCGTACCCCAAGCCCGTATAAGGGAAAATAAGTTAAAAGTATTTACCTGAGCAAATTTATACAATTTATCCCAGCCGTATACAATCAAGCAAGTACAGGTAGCTTTTATTGGGCTCTTAAATCTGGAACGAAGGTTTTTAATAACCTATTAGATTCCTAACGGGTCTTAATTAAGCATATGCTTAGGCCGGTTAGTTTTAAAGGAAGAAATACGGTTCAAACGCAAGATTAAGCGAAGACCGGATTAGAATGTGATTTAGACCCGACAAGCTTGTATACTTGTTTAATATGGGTAAACTAAACACATTCTGGATTTTGAGATAAAAATGATAAGGTTTGACCCGTTTCGGCTAATTTATGCAAACTAGTTACATAAACCGAACCAAACGCGAAAGATGCGTAACGGGTAACCATAAGAGTCATGAACAGGTTTCCCTAAGTTAATATGCCTTAAATATGTTGTGATATCAGTGGGATACCTTTCATTATGCCCAGAACGAATTTAAACTCAAACTATTCCCCGTAGGGGCATTTTGGTCCTTTTAAAGCTTATAAAAGAGATTAAATATAAATCTGAGTTTTAGGTCTGATATAATCAGTAAAAATATTTAATTTAATAAGTTATAACAGTAGGGTGTAGCATATATGTGAAATTTACTATTTATAACCAAACTATGCACCGTAGGGGCATTTTGGTAATTTCACATAGGCTTTAAAGGTCAAAACAGGGAATCTGAGTTTAAAACTTTTCTATACTGTTAACATATATAAACCTACTTAAAACATCAGTAGGTATTAAGTTTTATATGCTAAAAATAGTTTTAACTCATACTATGCGTTTTAAACGCGTAAAAAGACGGTTTTAAGCGATTTCCGGGTTTTTAAAGAAAGGCTGATATTTTTATCATTCCAGAATACTCAAAATATTTTATTTATTATTTAAAATCAGTAGCAAAAGGTTTGATATCAAAATAATATGTAAAACTCATTTTATAGGCCAAAAGGGCAAAACCGACAATTACCGAATCAAAGCTATAACCCTATGTTATGCTCAGCCTAAAAATAAACAAAAATCTTCAAAAATCCCAAAATACTATTTTATATCAGTGGTTAATAAGTTTGGTATCCAAATTTGGGTTTAAATAGGCTATATGCTAATTACGCCGTTTAATTAATAAAAAGCTTTCTAATTACGCTATTGAGCATAACTCTTAATCTAGACCTCCAACTGATGTGAAAATTTAGGGACATGTTTATAAATTAGTAATAAAGATTATTGTCCTCTCACATTTTCAAAATTCTCGTTTTAAGGTCAAAAGGGCATTATAGTCAACATTTAGGCATATAACAGAAGCATGCTCATGATTCGGATAACTAATGAACCAAGTTGTATAACCTCAGAGGGTTACACTGATCTATAACCTGGTCCTAAAAGAGCTCTAAGGCATTTCTAAAAGATGCTACATTGGGTCAGAACTGAAAGTCAAAGCAAAAGTCTACTTTTGCGACTTTCGGCTCCGAACCGAGCTTAAACTGAAAATTGTCGGGTTGAATATGTTTAGACATGTTCTTACATTAATTACCAAGTTATATAAGTGATAAAACAGGCTCCATAGCTCCTACATTGTTTATTATGTGTTTATGCAAAAATTTACTTCCTGTTGACTTTTTATAATTAACTTTGACCCGACAATTGACCTAGTTAGAGTGGGAATCAGAGGGTGCCCTTTTAAGGGTTTATTACCCACATAATTACCAACTCAAAGCTACTTTTAATTCGAGAATTGACTAGACAATTTGTGATTAATCACGAAGTCAAACTTTAATTATGACGGTTTGACTTTGGGCCATTAAACTAATCAAAACTGAATTAAGAAAGGTTAAGGACACTTACAAAGGGTCCAATGGACTGAAGGAGGTTCTCAAGAAGCTCAAGACCCTCAAGGAATCAGAGGCATAGCAGAATTTGGGAAATGGAGTGCTTGAACATGAAACCCACTTCCTATATATAGTTTTTGGGTCTCCGTAGGATCGTGACAAGTGTAGGGATGTTATAATCAGATCATGACATGTGTTAAGCTGTCTTTTAAATCTGTGGGCAGCCCCTAGAGTTGGTTATGTGAGTATGGCAGCTTGTTTCAACAAAACCAGCAGCAAAAACAAGCTTTTTGTTGCTGTTCTTTTCACACGGCCTACGTAGGAGGCCCAGGAAAACTTACGCGGCCCGCCTACAAGTCCAAACCAGCAAACATGCTTCCTGAATTTAGAGAATTAGTCCCTGTGAGCATATAAGGTCATTTTAGGCATGTTTAGGGCCTGTTAACCTTATTTCAAGGCTCCAACATGATGCCCACACATAGGGGATATGAAACATGCTCAAAAACATGTCGGATGTCAGTTCGTTTGGCCGTACGGTCACGTTGTTCGTCTAATTACGACGAAACACGACTGGACGCGAAAAACGATCCAATTTACGCGACGAATGAAATTTTATCAAGCCGAACACTAAAATAAAATATTTTAATGCTTACATAAATTTTTGGGAGTTCGGATATATTCAGAATGCAAGATATGCGCGAAAATGCAAACTTGTGCACTTTTTGACACTTTTAGTCCCTGCATGACTTAAAAGTTTATTTTTGCGCACCAAACACCTCTAAGCCTATATCTAAGCTATATAAAGGATAAATAGGGTATGTTTAACTCATGGTAATATTCCAGAAGGTCTGATACCCTACGAATCGACATACTTTTGCAGTTTGACGTAAATAGTCCTTTAATCGCACAAAGTAGCGCGAAATGTCGTTTACTGACATCCAAGCCTTCCATGGCCCATAATGGGCATTCCCAAGCATGAGTTTAATTATTTCTATGCTCTCGATTGCTTAAATGGTCACCAAAAGGCGTAGATTCAAAAGTTGACGCTTTAGGTCCCTCTAATGCGCAAACTTGCGCATATCATTGATTAATAGCATCGAAGCCTTATTTAATCCATATTAGGCATTCATGTGGGTATTATTAAACATCACGATGCTTTGGGTTCGCTAAAAGGTCATTCAAAGGTATAATTAAACATATTGACACTTTTAGTCCCTCTAACTTGCAAGGTTGCGCGTAACTTTACTTATTGGCATAAAAACCTTATACTGCCAATAATTGGCATTCCCGAGAGTATAATCAAATATCATGAAGCTCCCAGTTTGTTAAAAGGTCACTCAGAGGTAAGAATTAATATGTTGACGCTTTTAACCCTTAATTGCGCAAACTTTCAATTAATTACGCAAACGGCTACGCTCGATCAACAAGTGGCTCGTTTGTGAATATAAATATCGTAAGAGGTTAGTTAGAAACTTATTTTAGGTATGCTAGCACTTCTAGTCCTTTCAAAATCAAATTTTTCGATTTTTTCAAAAAATTAGTCCCTTAAATTCAATGTTTGACTTTATTAGGGTTTATTACACGTGTCAGTACATCATTGGACGTGTTTTTACGAGGTGTTACATAAACCTATTAAGACACCAACTAAGTCCCTCAACCCTTCTCGTGGTGAAACTTATGGCACTACCTAGGCTGTTACGACTACCGGTTGTTAGATTTCCTTACAGTCCTCTAACTTCTTGAAAAGTGCCCTAATATGACAATCTACCTTACAGCGCGAAAGTCTAAGGCAACTATGGATTCTAACTTGGTTTAATAGACACGAGATTGATTAGGGAACTAAGACCAATTTCTTACAAAACCTAATCCTAGCTATATACCAAACCGAGACCTATTAACAACCCCGAGCCTTATAGCGACAAGATTAGTAGAATACTTGATTTTATAAGATTACCGAATATTACTTCTAAGGTTATTCGCGCGATTTCACCCTAAAGAATTAAAGATTTATTACGTGATATAGACACTCACCAAAATCTAAAACCCTAGCACGACTCTCTTATGTGATAAAGACCGTCACCAAGAATCATACGAAGCAATAATCAATATTCAGACAATACCAAGCACGCATATACACCAAATCACAATACCATAATCATTTACTTTTCAAGAAAACCCATAAATCACATTGATAACGAATAAAAATCCATAACTTTATTAAACAATCATCATAACCTAGGTAGTTAAAAGTACTAGCCAAGAATCATGGTCATGGAAACAATCAAATAGAGTCTAAAAACTGAATTCATCGACATAAAGAACAAGAAAAATAGATAACAAGAAAAACCAGGAAGTTAGAACCCGTTAATCCTTAATCTCTACGCTTCCACTTTGATCCGATGATTCCCAAGCTTGATTTCTTTTTCAAAAGATGCTCTCCAATTCGTTCCTAGTGATGTTCGTTCGCGTCTGATCTATTGTGCGTCTGACGTCTTGTATATATTCTAAAAGTATGGCGTCCAAGAAACATAAAGGACGAAAAGTGTGATACAAACATAAAGAATTGTGACTGTAATTATTAAAGTTAAAGACTATACATTGCAATGTGATACAAACATAAAGGACGAAAAGTGTAATTTACCCCCTACAAAATAAATACTTGAACATACAAAAACATGGCTCTAAGGTTCAGGGCCGTTTGAAGAATTTGAGGTCCTGTACGAATAGAAAAAATAGGGCCCAGAAACAAACTTATATATAACAAAATTGGTCGCAGTTGTGATATTTTCCTAATTTTTAATTATGATATTGTTTAATTTTTTATTATTTAAAATGTTTAGTTAGGTAATTGGGCTCAAAGACTAATAGGTTTTAGTTGGGTTTTAAATTTAATTAGTTGGTGGGTGTTGGGTACCGCGCATTGTGGCGGCGACATTAATGTAGTTATAAACGTTGTTTTGAAGCGATGGTATATTCAGAAATCGCAAAAAAAAAAAAAAAAAAAAAAAAAAAAAAAGAAAAAAAAAACTACGTAGTGGTAAAAGGTATCTTGGTAATCTACTCGCAACAAACTTTGGATTTCCTCGAAAAAAAGTAGACATGATTTGTTAACATGTAGAAAATTTGGATGAACTATTATTGTTGTCTATGTATAACAAACAAACTAAACGGTTCTTATGTGGATGACCTTGGAGGATACAATCATCATGCATTTAATGCTTTTGGATTATTTGTAGAAAGTTTATTAACTTGTAAACTTTTGAATAAATTTGCCAATTCATAGTATATTTTGGTTTTAATATATATATATATATATATATATATATATATATATATATATATATATATATATAAGGGAGTCGCTAAAATGAAAACCACCCACAGTTGTAAGAACCATGAGAATCACTCTCCACCAATCAGATTATGCCAACCTAAAGGGTATTTTGGTTATTTACCCCAAATGTCAAATCTTCCCTCTCTCTTCATTTAAAGTCACATGACTTTTTAAATACCTCTCTCATCTCTCCTCTCTCATCTCTCATATCTTCCTTTTCTCTATTCAAATATCCATTTTAATAACCACCCTTCTCCATATTCAGATCCATTCTTGCTTCCCAGACAACAACAAACACCCCATGAAACCCTTGGTTTGGGTTCACATTATGCCAGCAACTCAATTAGCATTTTAGTTTCTGAAGTAACTACATTTGAACAAGCTATGGCAAGCATGTTAGGCAACTGAATCATATCAACAATCTGTCAAAACATGGATCCCAGATCCTTTAAACATGATACTGGAATCCCAATACGATCGACGAAAGGATTACTGTTGTCTAAACCATATCAACCTCATTACAATAATCTATCTACCGCGGCTTCCAAGATCAACGGGTTAGAGCGAGAAGACAGTTTTGCAGTCTGGATTAAAAGTTATGGTAAGTACTTAGTTATCTTAATTTTGTCTTATATTAATATAATCCTAACTACAAAATGTTTATTTTACTTATGTATCTTATACTGCTGTTATTTTTGTGATATGCAGTGAGTCTAGGACCAAAGTTAATTGAAATCATGAAACTCAAGTTGAGTTATGGTGCCACAATTATTCAGTTTGGCAGCCAAGAGAAAGAGAAACTGTTGCAGGCTTCGGGTCAATGCTAGTCAACGAAAGACTCGGCTTGGTTTCGGGTCAACGCTAGTCAACGGAAGGCTCGGCTTGGTTTGGGGTCAACGTAAAACGTAAAACGTAAAAACGTAAAAACGTAAAACGTAAAAAGGTAAAACATAAAACGTAAAACGTAAAACTTAAAACGTAAAATGTAAAACTTAAAACGTAAAACGTAAAAATTTGAGGTAAAAAATTTCATCCCGTAAACCGTAATTTTTTTTGAAAAAAAAAACGGGTCGTAAAATACGGAACGTAAAAAACGACGCGTAAAAAACGGGGCTAAACGGAGTGTAAAAAAAATTGGGCGTAAACGGGGCGTAAAAACGCATCGGCAGTAGGGTGATGGTCATCTAGGCTCAGTTATGGGTCACACGGTTCACACTTTGTTTCGGGTTCACATTCGGCTCAGCTTTGGGTTTGGTTTGGTTCGATCCAGTCTCGGCTTCGGGTCAACGCTAGTCAATGGAAGACTCGGCTTGGTTTTGGGTCAACGCTAATCAACGGAAGGCTCGGCTTGGTTTCGGGTCAATGTAAAACGTAAAACGTAAAAACGTAAAAACGCAAAACGTAAAAATGTAAAACGTAAAACGTAAAAACGTAAAACGTAAAACTTAAAACGTAAAAATTTTAGGTAAAAAATTTTATCCCGTAAACCTTAAATTTTTTTTTGAAAAAAAAAGAGTCGTAAAATACGGAACGTAAAAAACGGCGCGTAAAAAAAGGGGCTAAACGGGGCGTAATTTTTTTTTTTGGCGTAAACGGGGTGCAAAAACGGCGTGCAAAAACGGCGCGCAAAAAAACCGGCGCGAAAAAAAAAATTTGTTAAAAAATCTGAATTTAAAATGGGTTTTAATAAAAAAAATTGTTTAAAAAAACCAACTATTATAATAATACAAAAAAAGTAATAAAAAGTAATAAAGACAAAAAGACAAAAAAGAGTAATTTTACTAAATTTCCGTTTTGCATTAAAATATTAGAAACATAATAAGACAAAAAGTATTTAATATTAATTTTAACTACTTTTAATCTTATCCATCCATTTTGTAGATCTAGGGGCTAGAAAGTGGTTCTCTCGGTTCTTACAACTGGAGATGGTTTTCATTTTAGCGGTCCTATATATATATATATATATATATATATATATATATATATATATATATATATATATATAGGGGAGGGTTATCTTGAGAACATGGATTTTTGTGAGAACTCTAAGAACATGAAAATCCTTAATCAAGGGCTAAGATTAAGTAGGGGTTTAAATGAGGAGGGAGTCATAAATTAAGACTCAAAAGGGCAACAAGGTAAAATCACACTTCACTAACTATCAAACAGTCATTCCAAACGTCGTCTTCTTCCTCACAAAACCAAAACCAAAAGCCTAAATTGCTTCTTCTTCCTCCTCCCAATAACAATCTGCAAATCAGAAGTTATATAGGGTTTTTAAGGATCAATAGCAATAATGAATGACAATCAAACCCTTGGCAAACATAAAGATGTCGTTGAGCCTAATGTTCTTGTTCAGGTATGATTTCTAATTGGTTTACTGAGTTTAGTTAAACTAGGGTTTTTTTCTGGTTCTGTTTTTTTTTTCTCAATGGCTCAGCCACACTCACTTAATGAGTAGTCGATGTTTCAGGCTCCTAATCGATATGTGATTTAGGAATTTTTGATTCATAATCGATATGTTATGATGGTTTTACATGTTTTTGATCTGCATTGTTGTTTGATTGTTCATCATCTGATACATATCTATGTTAAATAAGGATCTGATTCATGAGCTGTTTGGTGAAAAGTTAGGTTTTGTGTATTAGATGATTGATTAACGACTCTAAGTTGTTTATTTGGGACATAAATATTATAGATTATGTAAAGTTAAAGATGCAATTTTGCTATGGATTGTGGGTATTAATGAATGGATATGGGTCGGGTTGGGTATTGCAATTGAGGTCCATGTGTTTAGGTATGGCATGGGTGCGGGTCGGTTTGAGTATGGCGTCTAGATGTTTCGCAATTGTGAATGAATTTCACACACTTGTACATACATGGCAATAGCTGTTGCATTATAACACAACGACAACAACAATGGACCAATAAAACACATCAGGGGCCATAATCAAACGACAAGGCTGCAGTAACTATTAAAACACCCTGAATTATCAAACAACACCCTGAAATGACCATCAAACGATGGCAGTTGTGCCCGCTGCGTTTCTGCAGCCGCGCACTGCGTTTCTGCAGCCACGCGCATATCTACAGCCACACGTTGCGTTTCTGAAGCCGCGCACTGCAGCGTTACGGCAGTCGTGCCCCCTGCGTTACTACAGTCGTGCGTTGTGTTTGATTCTTATAATGCAAAGCAAGTTAAAAATTTTATACCATTAAAATTGAACCCAAAGCAAGTTAAGAATCTTATCCCATTAAAATTGGTTCTTTAAAAAGTTTGGCTACAGTATGCGATGTATCAAAAAGAAAAAAAATGATTTGTCATTGTAAAAGTTGGTCACATTTTGTCACTGTAAAAAGGAATCACAATTTTAAGTTTTACATAAAAAAAATTGATTGAATTATCAAGTTTGTTGATGACGAAAATATATGCTATTTTCTATAACGGGTTAGAATAAGCTCATATAGAAAACTAAGTTTTTTGTAACATCATTTTTTACACATAAATATTACCTAGTCTTACACTAACAATTTACTTAATTGAATTACTTTAATAGGGGTAAACACCATATACATAGAGTATAAAGTATGTTCCAATATGCCAACATATGATTTTAAGAAGGTTTTTGAATCCCTTATCTTTATCTATTTTTATCTATGTAACGACAAACAAAAAAAAGTAGTTCGAAACTGAGTTTTGAGTGGAAATGTACAAGTAACCGAAGTATAAACGTATGCGCATCTGCAGCCGCGCACTGCAGCGTTACGGCAGCCGCGCCGCTGCGTTTCTGCAGCTGGTGTCGTTGTGTTTCTGCAGCCGGTGCCGTTACGTTTCTTGTTGCGTTGCTACTGCATTTCTGCAGCCGGTGCGGCTGCGTTTCTTGTTGCGCTACTGCTGCGTTTCTGCAGCCGGTGCCGCTGCATTTTTGCTACGCTGCTGCTACTGCGTTTCTGTAGTCGGCGCTGCTACCTTAAAACATTAAAACAACCTCAAACATTAGTAGATACAGAATCACGTATTTGTTTGTTCTTCATCCATATTTCGCTAACAGAACTGTACTTAGTAGTTACATATAATAAATTGTTTATGTTTGATTTATGATTACATTCTTTTTCTAAGACAGGTACAAAGAAAGAAAAAAATATCGTTGGGGATACTAAGATAGAGAAAAGCAAAGACATAAAATGCAACTAATTTGCTGAGAAAGAAATATGTTGTGAAGACTGTACTATCGGAAAGCGAACATTCATCGAGAAAAAGTGACAAGAAAGCATTGGAGTTAGAGAAAACACAAAATAAAAACACTAGATGTTAATAAGAACAACAAGTTTTGTTTTTATGCTAGTGGTTGGCGTGCGTGCATCACGGATTATGATATGTTATCAATGTTTTAACGCTTTTGATTCTTAGATAATACTATATCTGTTTAAATCTTACTTGTTGGTTGATTTAATGCTTTCGATTTTTATATAATATTATCTTGGTTTAATTTAAAAATAGGCATGGGAGTGAACAATTTACACATGTGTAATTCATTCAGTTGCAAATATGTAAAACGTTGCACATACCTAATACCAAGGTTTACACTTGTATAAATCATAAGTGTACACAAAGTCACAAATAAACACATATATGAAGGTTTACGAAGGTTTACACATGTGTAAATCATAATAGTAAAAACATAAACATAGATATAAAAGTTTACACATGTGTAAATCATAATATTTTAAATAAAAATAATAGATATGAAGGTTTACGGATGTACAAATCATATTAGTTTAAAAATAAACATAGATTTGAAAGTTTACACATGTGTAAATCATAATAATTTAAGAAAAAAACATAGATATGAAGATTTACACATGTGTAAATCATAATAATTAAAAAAAAAAGAATAGATATGAAGGTTTACACATGAGTAAATCTTAATAGTTTAAAAAAGTAGCGTAGACATGATGGCTTACACTTGTGTAAATCTTGATAATTAAAACAATAATTATAATTACGAAGGTCTATACATGTGTAAATCATAATAGTACAAAAATAAGCATAGATATGAAGGTTTACACATATGTAAATCACAATAGTAAAAAAAAAATAAGCATAGATATGAAGGTTTACACATGTGTATATCATAATAGTTTAAATAAAATAATAGATATAAAGGTTTACACATGCGTAAATCATAATAGTTTAAAAAATAAGCATAAATTTAAAAGTTTACACACGTGTACTCCTAATAGTTTAAGAAAAAAAAAACATACACATGAAGATTTACACATGTGTAAATCATAATAATTAAAAAAAAGAATGGATATGAATGTTTACACATGTGTAAGTCATAATAGTTTAAAAAAGTATAGTAGATATGATGGTTAACACACGTGTAAATCATAATAGTTTAAAAAAATAAGTATAGTTATCAAGATTTACACATGTGTAAATGATGATAGTTAAAAAAAGAATTGATATGAACGTTTACACATATGTATTTAAGCTGTATATATTTAATAAATGTATAACTGATTGGGTTACATACGTATGTAATTGGTTGTGAGTTATTATTGAAACATTGACGATAAAATAAAAAAGTTGTAAAACCCACCAACACAACAAACAAAAAAACGTGATCACTCTCGGTTTCGTCATGTTTCTTAGATTTCTAGTGTTCGTTGTATAGATCGAGTCGAAACTCTGTCCGAGTGTCCGGTTGTCGTTGATACGTAATAAAACGTTGTTTAATTACGTTTTCGCGCACGATTACGGTTCGATTTAACGGATTCCGCACGTTAAATCGAATTCATCGCAGATCTAGTGATCGTTTACGATCCGATCCTGAACTCACAATTGGTATCAGAGCTACGGATACTCTGGGTGTAATCGTGTTCAAATCGGACGAGTTTCGAACGATTCCGATCAAGTTTCAATCTGATTTGGTGAATTTTTAGATTGTTTCGGTTGTCTTATGATGTGTTTCAAACAATTTTAGATCTGATTAGGCTTGTTTCAGTTTGAATCTTATACATATCAGATCTGATAAATTGTTTTCGGATTGGTTTTCACAGATAAAATCGACTAAAAACTGAATCGGATTGGTTTTGACTTGTTTCGGATCATGATTTGAACATTCTGATTGATTTCAATCTGTGATAAATTTTGTTAACATTTGGACTGTTTTCGATCGAATTTCGATTTGATTCGGTGTGATTTGAATCAAGTTTTAGTAAGTTTTGGACTGTTTAGATCTGAATCTGAGAATTAAGTTCTTAAAATTTTCGAAACTTTACATCAATAATTTTCGAAACTTTACATCAATTTTGGCTGGATTTAAATTGATTAGTTCTTGTGATATAATCTGAGTTGGTTTAAAAAACAAATCTGAATCTGATCGCATGTGTTGTTCAGATTGAAAACGAAACTGAATCTGAATTGTTGTTGTGAATTTCGATTAAGGGCTTTTTACATATTTCCCCCTCCTAAGCTGCTTTATTACATATTTACCCAAACCATAAAATCAATTACATATTTCCCCTCCCTAACTGATATATATTACATATTTCCCCTTTTCATTAAAATGACTCTTATTTATGACTATTTTACCCTTAATGAACTAGTAAATGAATATTTACATATTTCCCCATTCTGATATGTAAAATCAATTACATATTTACCCAATTTATATAACTTTATTATTAAAATCATGACTAATTTTAGGTCTTTTTTATCATCTCATTTCTAAAACATGTCTGTGTGTAGGAATTGTGTGTTAAATGGCACAATATCTATCCAAAATAGTTATCAAAACATTAAAATAAGAGGTAAAGCTATAAATCTATATGTGCATGTACATGCAGAGTACATGTGCGTGTTTGGCAACCTATTTTCCTGAGTGCCTGCCATGTCTTGTCCAAATAGTAATCAAATACAAAGTTGACTAAAACCAAAAATTACAAACTGTAACTTTAGATTCCGTTCAAAAATAATTTCCGTTCAAAAAACATAAATTCCGTTCAAAAAACATAAATTCCATTCATAATAAATACGATACCAAAAATTCGAAATTAACCGCTCATCTTTGACTAATTACTTTCACGTCTTTTTTGTACTTTTTCCTCGTCCCCTTTTACTTGTTGAGACTTGTTGTTGAGTAGGATCTTCAGGTGCTGAGTTTTTGCATGTCTTTTCACGGTGTCCATACTCACCACATCGTGGACATTTTTGTCGGTTTTTAGGCTCGTCACCTAGCCTAATTCTGTTCTTTCTTGGTCTCCTAGGTGGACGTTTGATTGCAGGTGGGTATATCTTCTCCTCGTTATCTATATGCACCCATTGATCCTTTGTAGGCATTGGAGCAACTTCTAAAGCAGAAGCTAATTTAAACTTTTCAATAGTATAAAATGGATCAACATACATGTCCCAGTTAACATCCCTCGTGAAAATAGTAAAAGCTGTTGCATGCACACACGGAACACCTTTTACCTGCCAAACCCGACAAGTACACTTTCTCTCATCAAGGGAAACCTCCTCATCTTGCACGCCTAACTTCATCATCTGTACTAAAAGTTACTGATTCATCCTCCTCATCTTCTTCATCATGAGCATCATCCGATTCCCTATAAAAAAACATGTTTAAAATGTATCTAAACATATTTAAAATGTATCTAAACCAAAATTTACCTTTCTTGCACCGAGCTTGGCTCGACATTATTATTCATCGTCACATAAATGGTTAATTCTTTCTCAACTTCGTACATACTAAGCATCAATTTAAAGTTGTCATTCGAATCAACCTTCACAAATTTTTGCTTAGTAGCGTATTTGTCGATATAAAAAATTGAAAAGGATAGCTCCGGATCCGGAGGATAATGAGTGGCAACCTCTTCATTCAAATCATCAAAGTCGTATATGCAAGTGTCAATGTTAAGACATTTTTGAAAGCGAAAACAATAACGTTTTTTGCATGAGTTCTTAGCTAACCGAAAGTAACCTCCATATTTTAATTTTATCTTGTACTTAGTTAATCCTTGGCCAACAACATTCTCAAGTAATATTGGTGATTCTGCCCCATTCTCCCAAGTTGGTATAAATGAATTATTTTCCATATCATCCATATCATCTTCCATAAAAAGCACCTGATTCATATACAATAACACTTTAAACACTTAACACATACCAGTTAAACATAAACAGTCGCTAAAATAAGACATTAAATTGACGACACACATGTCACTGACATCAAAGAACCATCACCTCATTCTTGTCTATTAGCATAACAAACAAATTTTAATTACTATCTTTTTCACCCTTTTTTTGTTGTTCAAAAAAAAAAAAAAAAAAAAGCATAACAAACAAATGCAATCCACATGTGTCTGCATTCAAAGCAACCATCAATAAAAGCTATAGTCTACCCTATTTACCTTAAGCATGTGATGAAATAAGGTAGTCTACCCAATCGATTGTATAATACATTGTTTTCTCGATAAACAGAAGAAACATACCTGATAGAACGTCGCTTTGGTGGGGAAGGAGAAGAAAGGTCGCGTGCAGCGTGTAGGGTTTTGGTACGAATTATAAGAATGAGATTTACATTGAGTAATTGAGGGAAGTTAGGTAATTTCTAAAAAAAAAGGGGAAATATGTAATTGATTTTATGGGTTGGGGAAATATGTAATAAGAAGGCTTAGGAGGGGGAAATATGTAAAAATCCCTTCGATTAAAGTTTCGAATTGAATTGGGTCAATTTAAGACTGTTTTGATTGAATTTCGGATCATTTTCGCTGAATCGGTTGTGTTTTTCGGACTGAATCAGTGAATTCTCTGTGACATTTCGACAAGTTTTCAAACTGTGAACATTGATATCAGTTTGTATTGATCAAAGTTTCGAACAATTCGATTGAGTACAAACTGTTTTTATTGCCGTAAGTGAATCAAACTCAATATATTGATTACAAGGTCATTATACATAAGAGTTTAAGAAGAATCATATTTGTACAAATCTGAATTTGAGGTGTTTGCAAAATGATCTGAGTTTGTAGTGAAGATTTTAGATCTGAAATCGAAAGATTTGGTTGATGTTAATCTGAATTTCAGATCTAATCTGGTCAAGAATTGATAGTTTGTGTGTTTGTTCATCGATAATATTTCAGTTGTTATTCATGATCTGAAACTGAAAAACGAAAAAAACTGCTTGTTCTTGTTACGAGTGAAATCAGTTGAGTTGTTATTGTTGATGATCATTGTTCGTTGATGATTGTCGATTTGAATTGATTGATTATTGTTTTACTAAAGTATAGAAAGCCATAACAAATTGTTAAATCGAATTGAGTTTCGGTATATTCGAATTGGATTTAATTGATTTTCGGAACGAAATCTGATCTTTTTGAACAAGATTCAGTGCTTTCAGATCTGTTTTTAGGGAATTATGAACTGTTTTCACATATAAAATCGATCATTCCGAAGAAAGATTATAATTCTAAGTGTTTCGATTTGTGATTATCAAAGAAAAAGGTGTATTTCATGTCGAAAAATTGTTTCAGATAAACTGATCATTGCAGAATTGTTTCGGACTGTTTCGTGTGATTTCGACGAATTTCAAATCATTTCGGTGTATATCGGATCAAGCCTGAACAGTATACTGAATTGGTTGTGTTTTCGGTAGAATTCGGTAACTTTCGGCTAAAGTTTTCGATAAGTTTCGGACTTGTTTCGATTGGTTATTTTCGCTTCGAATTAAGTTTTTTTTGGGAACATATCAGAGTTACACGAAACTGCTTCGATAAATTTTGAGTCATGAATCAAAATAAAACTTGAATTCCAGATTGAAATCCATTTGTTTCGATCAGTCTTGACAGGTTATTGTTCGGCTATTCGAATCTGAATCAAGTCTATTTCTTGTTTGTTAGAAGAAGTAGAAGCTGGTTGTTTTTTTTTTTTTTTTGAGGATTATAAGGTAGTGTTTGGTATGCAGGAATGAGAGGTGGAATGGAATGAATGATTATGAGGGAATGAAGAAAAGAGTGTTTGGTTGGTCAATGGAATGGAATCACCCATTCCAAAAGGCATTCAATTCCCTCAAAATCATTCCTTTCACCCCCCATGTTTTTTTTCATTCCATCCCCTCTTGCCTCATTCATCAACAACACCACAACCCACCACCTTCGCCACAACCCACCACCACCACCACCCACCACCGACGCCATCGCCGCCACCCGCCATCGCCGCCACCCGCCACCACCTCACCCCAACAACCACCGCCGCCGCCGCCGCCACCACCGCCACCCACTCGCCACCGTTATCACCCCCAGCTGCGACCAACCGCCAAGGCCACTCGGTGCCGCCGCCCACCACCATCGTCGACGCCATCACAACCACCACCACCGCCACCACCAACCGCCGTCGCCGCCACTAACCGCCACCTTTGTTGCCACCCACCACCAACGGCCACCTTGCCGCCACCACCACTCGGCGTCACCGTCGCGCTGCCACTCGCTGCCACCACCACCACCCATCGTCGTCGCCGACACCCACCACCGCCACCTATAACCACCTACAATCATTACCACCGACCACCACCACCACTAACCGCTGATTTTATTACTCCGTTTTTCTTGCCTACCGAACAATATACAATAATAATTCATTCCATTCACACATGGTAACCAAACAAGACATGGAATGGTAATGATCCATTGCATTACCTCGTCCATTCCATTACCTCGTCTATTCCATTCCTTCGTTCATTCCATTACCCCATACCAAACAGACCAAGTGTGCAGGCTGCATTGAAAAGAAAAAGAACAATTTGAAAAGGTATTTCCTATATTTACAAAACACATGAGCGTGAACAGTGGCAGGGAATAGTGTTTCCCTGCCATTGATTTAAATTGGCGGCGACCAATTCTTATTGGACCAATCGGTTTATTATTTTATATCCACTTTAAAATTACAGTTTTGCTCCCACTTAAAAATTCACGTTTTCGCCCCAATTTCAAATTGTAACTACCCATTTGCCCAGCTCAAATTTACGCTAATGCCCTTGGTTAAAAAATAACGCCTTTCCCCTCAGCCAAAATTACGATTTCGCCCCAGTTAAAAATAACAATACGTTTTCCTCCCAGCTAAAATTTACGATTTTACACCAGCTTAGTATTTTATACCCACTTTAAAATTACAGTTTTACCCCCAGTTTAAAATTACGTTTTTGCCCCCAGTTCTAACTAAAAATATGCTTTCACCCCCAGCTCAAAATTACGATTTTCCCCTCGGTTCAAAATTACGCTTTTACCCTCAATTTAAAAATTCGTTTTTCCCATTTCCTATATCTACAAAACACACGAGCGTGAACAGTGGCATGTAATAGTGTTTCCCTGCCATTGGTTTAAATTGGCGGCGACCAATTCTTATTGGACCAATCAGTTTATTATTTTATAACCACTTTAAAATTACGGCTTTACCCCCAGTTAAAAATTCACGTTTTCGCCCCAATTTCAAATTGTAACTACCCCATTTGCCCCAGCTCAAATTTACGCTTACGCCCTTGGTTAAAAAATAACACCTTTACCCTCAGCCAAAATTACGTGTTCGCCCCAGTTAAAAATAACAATACGTTTCCCCCCAGCTAAAATTTACGATTTTACACCAGCTTAGTATTTTATACCCACTTTAAAATTACGGTTTTGCCCCCAGTTTAAAATTACGTTTTTGCCCCCAGTTCTAACTAAAAATATGCTTTCGCCCCCAGCTCAAAATTACGATTCCCCTCTCGGTTCAAAATTATGCTTTTACCCTCAATTCAAAAATACGTTTTTCCCACAGTTCAAAATAAAATTATGATTCCCCCCTACCTAAAAATTAAGATTTTACCCTCGCCCAAAATTACGGTCTTGTCATCGTTTTAGTTTTTCTTTCTACCAAAAGTATAGTACTGTTTTTTAATTGGTTGAGAATTATTCGACGATCGCCACGCAACGCGGGCGGAGCACCTACCTAGTTGGTAGATAAAAATAATCAAGTTGATATTTTTGGGCCGAAGGAATTGTAACTTGATATTGGACTGAGATACTTGGATTATAGGCCGAGATTCTTTGGAAGTGGGCTGAATTTTTACACAAGTACAATTTTCAATTGGGCCGTGATTTTGTTTTATTTGGGCTTCACATTATTGAAGATCTATTGAGCTGAAAGTTGTTTTTGGGTCAAGACTGGAAGTTTTTGAAGGTGCTTTGGGCTAAGGGTATTGGGTCAAAAGTGTTTAAAAGCGATTTGGGTCAAGACTTTGTGATTGGGCTTGTTAGTGGGATTCGTGGAAGTTGAAATTTTATGGACTTTGAGCTAAAAACAATTTTTAAACCAAGTCATTTAACAAAAAAAGGGTTTTCAAAATGTTTGATGAAATGGAAAACAAGGAGCTTGTAAGAATAAATGATTGGTTTGGTATGGGTTGGGATATGAAGAAAGAAGATGACAAAAAGAATGCTTGGGTTAAAAGATTTGAACATTTTCTGTGTAAAGAAAATGAATCGTTGTACGAGTTAAATAGTCGGTATAGTAGAGTACTTGATACTTTAAAAGAGTTCAAAATAAGAATGTCAAGTGCTGAAAAGATATCAAAATTTGCAGAAGCTTTACCTTTAGAGTGGGATGAATTTTTGATTGAACTAAAAAATGATTCTAGATTCTCAAAGTTTTATCCAAGAGAGTTTGTCAATAAGCTTGAAAAAGCACGAAATGGAAATTAAAAGGAAAAAGAAAGATTTGATAAAAGAAATAGAAAAGAACCTAGATAAAATAAGATTGGATGTGGTTCTTGAAATAAGCAGAAGAATCAATATATGTTTTAAAGCAAAATATGTTATGAAACATGATATTAAGAGGGGTTGTTATATAGATGAAAATATGAATCCTCTTGATTTTATTAAAAAATTTTCTGCAGTTACATTCAAGACAGAGTCAATTCCAAAGAGTGAAGAATCTGAGAAAAAAACATGTTGACAATGCTCACCAAGAAAAGTCTAAACAAGATGAGTCAACTGAGTTGTCACAGAACGGTGAAGTCAAAGAATCAAGTGCATCAACAAACGAAACTTCAAGTTCTGAACCTATGTGCTTAGATTGTAAAAAATCAAAATCTGAAAATGTCAAAGAGATGTTGAAAGTTTGACATTAGAAAACAAAAATTTCATCAAATTAGAAAATGATTTGAAAAATCAAATAAAACTTTTAGAAAATGAAAAATCAGTTTTAAATAAAAATGATTTTGAAAAACAAAATACAATAAACTCGCATCTGAAAGAATCACGCAACTTTAACAAGATGCTGAGATTGCTAAAAATAAAATTGAAGATTTAGAAAAGAAATTGAAAGGTTTTGTTACTCCGTCCTTAATGTTTGATAATATAATTCCAAAACCGATCAATAAAAATGAAGAAACAAGGGAGGACGAATATGAGTTTTATAACCGTGGTATTGGGTATCAACCGTCAGGGAAGGGCAAAACAAAGACGTTTGTACCAGATAACACGAAAAACAAAACTCACTCAGTGAAAATTCCAATAAGTGACGATGTCACAAATTATGACGAAGTTATAGTTGAAGATTGTGATGATGAAAATGATAAAAAGAATATATTTTTGAAACTAAAAGAAAAATTTAAAGAAACTGTTCCACAATTTGCTGCAAAAAGGGAATGTTCAACTTCTAAACAAAATAGGGAACAAAAACAAAATGTTAAAAAATTTTAAAACTTCAAAAAATGTTCAAAAGAAAAGATCATCAGTTCAATCATCAAATCACTATAAAAACAAAAATTCACAAGAATTTGAAAATCAAAACTCACAAAAAGTTGATAAAAAGTGGTGCAGGTTTAACCACGGTGCTCAAAAGTCAAATCAAGCTTACAGGAGAAAATGGAATGAAGATCCTTCAGAGACAAATCATTATGATGATAGAAAAAGGAGAAGTCATGATTACCACAAGGCAAATCAATGTTACGATCTAAGTGTTTGGTTTGAAAATGGAGAATGGTATGATAACAGGGTGTGTTACAAATGTGGTTTTGAAGAACACACTGTTGTTAACTGCTAGAGTCAGAGATTTGAGACGAGAAGATGCTATGAATGCCAAATCAGAGGTCATATTGCCAAAGATTGCCCAATGAGATCAAAGAGAAGATCGAGGGCTGAGTCTCATAAAATGGCTAAGAAAACTGAGAAAATAGAAGAAAAGCCCAAAGACCAAAGAATCAAATTATCACAAGGGCAGAAAGATAGACTGAGAAAGAAAAGAAAGAAAGCGAGAGAGTATTTAGAAAAGATTTTGTCCTCGAATACTACCATGGATTCAGATACTAGTTCTGATGAATCGCTTTGTGCTCCAAAGAATGACCAGTCAAGTAAAACGAATTCATCAGATTCAAATCTGAGGACAAAAGAGAGAATAAAGAAAGAAAATTTGGTTAATCAAACGGTTAAAAAAT
This sequence comes from Helianthus tuberosus, assembly GCA_030545235.1. Taxonomy (NCBI): domain Eukaryota; kingdom Viridiplantae; phylum Streptophyta; class Magnoliopsida; order Asterales; family Asteraceae; genus Helianthus; species Helianthus tuberosus. The sequence continues at coordinate 215,733,534 of CM060411.1, read as the reverse complement.
CAAAGAAAGTTAAATTTTCAGATAAAATTTTTATAAAAGTGTTTAAATATAAAAGAAATTGTGAAAGGTCGTTCATGTCATATATTGATGAATTTGGTAAACCTAAATCCAGTATGGATTGGGTTCCAATTCAAAACTAACTAAGTTCATTTGCATGTGCAGGTGTTCTGGAGGACAATTCAAGGTCAGCATGAATAACAGAACAGCCTAGCACATGAGGAGAAAATCTTGTGTCTGTGGTTTAAAACAGGAAGTGATTCACTACAAAAAAAATGCCATTCAGTGGCATACGAAAAGTGCCACAAAAAGCCATATAAGTACCACTAAAGACCGTTTAAGTAATGAGCGGCACACAAAAAAGTGCCACTAGAAGCGGTGACACTAAAGCCTTTTAGTGGCACTTTTTTGGAATGTCGCTACAAACTTTTGGGCTTTTAGTGGCACTTTTTTTGCCACAATAAATAGAAGGCATTTGTAGCATAAATTTTGTGCCGGTAAAAACTATTTGTAGTAAAACATCTATTCTACTTTTATTGACACATCATTTTTGCCACTAAAAATTACATACAAATTAACTCCTACTAGACAAGTTTCTCATATTAATCTTTATCAACTAAAATAATTATTTATTTACAATGTAAAATAAAAATAAAGTTGTAAAATGTGGAAATCATAATATCATCACTTCAATTAAAATTTCAATCCACTTTCAAACATATTCCAAACGTTTGCTAACAAACATCTAATAAGTGTTAATATCATACATATGAAGCACAAAACTAACAAGCAAAATCGACAACTTGTACTCTTGTTGGTCTTGCCGGTAAAATGTAAGCTCATGCCACAAAACCTGCATCAATGGTGATGTCATAAGCAATTGAGGCCCACTGTAACCAAATTCATGAGATATACTATGCAAGGTGAATTGAGGGTTGTAATTAACGAACTTCGTGCGCGTTTTAAACTATGAGCTTCATACCTATGGGTGTGTGTCATTCTCTGTAGGCTATGATGAATTACTAAATCTGTAATCGAAGCCGTTTTTCTACATTCAAGTATCCTAGAAATAGAATATAAATTTTACTTACCGGTACCGTAACAGGTCAACCTAACGCTAACCAAATAACATCAGTACTAGTATCGTCTAAGAGGTGCACAATAAAAATCAAAACTGACCCATACCCGGTAGGAATACCCCAAACCAGGCTTTTTTTCATAACCGAGCATAGAACCGACTCTACCCATAAGGTAGGCATTTCAATATAAAAAACCATACCTGATATCGAACCCGATCTGCACCCGATAATACCTGAAAATCGGCTCCAGTTCAATACCCGAAAATCCTGATTTAAGTAAAAAAACAAGCACTTAACGTTCAAAGAGGAACAATTCCACAACATACCGATTTGTATTGCTTCTTGCTTCATGTTCTATGTCATCAACTTCCAAGAGAGTAACTGATCATAACAAACAGTACTTATAGGTATAATGACAACATAACAAAGGATCATGTATTGCAAGTTTCCCTATTGTTATTCAAAATCAACCCCGATATACATAAAAACAAAAGCACTTACGACTTCACTTTTCACTATTTCTATGGTTGGTCAACTATAAACCAATGGCAAAAAGAACACACTTGAGCATGAAGGTCATACAAGATCATATCCTGAATCAGCAGAACATCAACTTGATACCAACTTGCTTCTATTAAAATGAATGCAGCTCTCTTCGTATTTTTGTGGGAAGTGAAAGTATATTAGAACTTGATCAAAGAGATAAAACAAAACTAGATAATGTATATAAACATGAGATCTTATACGCACCTTGCTATATCCATGGCATCTTTCATAGTTGTTATTGACTTTAGTGTTCCTTTCCTTCTTAAAATTAGAGGAAAAACACCCTGAAATACACACAAAACTTGTATGAATAAAGATTACTTGTGGTACTAAGTTTTACATATGTTAAGATTTAGTGAAAAAATGTCAAATTCAAAGTTGGAACCGAAAAGTAATGGCCAATCCATAGATTTATATAACCATGTTGAGTTTGAAGAATTTAAATGGTCATCTAGTACTAAACTGTCATTAAGGGGGGACTTAAGCAACTCATAATCCAATTATTTGACTTAAACTTTATTGTTCACATACATGGATGTAAACGAGTCGACCTACTCGAGATTGGCTCCAAACAAGCCAAGCTTAAAAGAGCTCGAGTCTGAGCGTAAAAATAAGCTTGTTAGTAAACGAGCCTGAACCCGAGCTTCACTTATCGAGCTCAAGTCGGCTCGTGAGACTAAATGAACACATTATTTATTAAATTATGAAACAAATAACAACATCATATATAAAATTATAATTATAAATAACTAAATAAAGGTTTTAGACAGATACTCTAGGGGTGTAACTTGGTACACAAGGGCATTAGCAACTAAACTAAGACAATTACTCATTTGAACGAGTAAAGTGACAAAAACAAGTTCAGCTAAGAAATTACATAGAATCACTCACCCAAAAACTCCAAGTAGTAGCTTTGCCAGATAGCCAAGATTCAAAAACAGTCATAGCCCAGGAGCCTCTACCTAGATAATAAAAAAAATACATATGTTAGGTGTTTATCACCTTTTCGACTTGAGGATACATCTCTTTTGAAGTTGTGACATCGTCCTCCAAAAGAAGCAACTCGTTAAGAATAACAAAACATAACCTTGAAAATCAACTAATTATCTAATTTACATGGAGAATATACAAATAAGTAAATATATATATAGGACATAATTTCAGTGTTGTGCTGGCTATAGCAGCATATTTGATCCCACTCATAAAAAAAAACACTTCACAAAATATTGGATATGGCATGTAAGTTATTTTTCACATTTTTTTATTTATCAAAGTGTGTTTCGAATGAGAGAGATGGATCATAACATAATTTTAGTATCAAGAGTTCATATGATAACCAGACATGCAACTAACAGCTCAATTATCCAAATAACCCTAACATAATGGAGACCAAAAGAAAAAATGGGTTATAGGTCGTGTTCGGGTTACCCTTTTTTTTTTTAACGGCAAATTTGGATCACTGACGGACCACTAGAGTATCATCGTGCCACCAGCGGAACCACCCGATCATATCTATCTCCACTAGGCATAATGCCTATCCACCAATTCAGGAGGAAACCCAATAAATGTGGGAAAACCCCCCTTGTAAGAATCGAACCTAGGACCTATTGGTCCCAAAGCCTTATCCCACCCCCAAGATGCCACTAGGCTATAAAGCCATGGGCGTGTTCGGGTTACCCTTAACCTGGGTTTTTTTGTGAGTGGCTTAAAGTTAATATTTTTGGCACGCATAAATATACAAGTCATGTTCAAGTCGCCATTTCAAACTGCCAACCCAGAACCCGTTAATTCTCCAATGGACAATCATATTGAAAAACAAACCTGGTGTCCATGCCTTTTAGTAGTCATATTTGACCGACGTGAATTGCTCAAACCTTGATATATAGGAATTCCGCTTTTTTAGGTGTAGGTGTTTCCTACAACAGAATTATAACATGATATGTGAAAGAGAAAAACAACATATTGTATAATCCTACAAAAACCAACTTGGGATGCCTTTACACACCATCGCACCCTTTCGTTGCAAGGCACCTGTTTGATTTTAAACGCAACTTTTTATTTGTTACAGAAACTAAACACGTTGAACCAACATATACAAAAAAGCACTCCAAGAAGGGAAGAGCAAGTATGCCAGAGAGTTTCTATGTACAAAACACAAGAAAATCAACATTGTTTGAGTTGAACAAAAGTCTACTATAGTTTTAACATTACCAATAAGATCAAGTAAGAGATGAGAAATAAAGCATGTAATCAAAAACACAATACTAATTCATAAAACATTTTATATACGAATTATTTTGCATCATTAGTTAAACAATTGTTTTAACATATCAAGCCCAAACTTACATTCCATTCAATAACACATTTTTCTAAAACCACTATACAACGTACATCACATGGATCTCTCTTTATGGATAAAAGGTTTATGGTTCACTCAATAGCAATAAACTACAATCTACAAATACAAAAACATAACAAACAGAGGAGTAAATTATTACCCTAAATACGAAGTCATTCTTTACGCAAGCAGTGAATGCCCCAACGTCTGCCCTGAACGCATTGTTTCATCCAGTGAAAAACCAAAACGGCTTATAAATATACAAAATATATAAAAAAATTAACACCAATTTGGTGAATAAATTCAGTTCAATTCAATAGAAAAGAGATGATGACCACAAATTCCAAAGATTCATTATTTTTACTTCTAAGGTTGCATAAAAGAATCTGCAAAACACAAGCTTAAAGTTTTTGAAAACCTTTTCAAAAGTACAGAGTAGTATAACATAATTTAGCTCTAATTAAAACATTGTATATGTATTATAAATTAATAAATAATTTGTTATTGGGTATAAAAATAATGATGATGTTTTTAAATGGTTACTACCAAAACATATAAAAAAAAAACCCATTACTACAGCTTGATGCACCTTCATAACTATAAAATAATAATAAGTAAATTAAAAACGTAATTAAAGGACTTAGGACATGAAAACTAATACATTGAGAGGGAAATTGACTTTGGTGGAGATTTTCAATTGGGTTTAAGACTTTAGAGGGAAAACTAATACATTGGGAGGGAACAAAGTGTTATAGAAATTTTATTAAAGGGTTTAGGAGGGAAATTGAAAAAAATTTAAAACAAATGCTCCAAAGTTTTAGTGGCATATACAAACTGTCATTAAAACCTATTAAAACTTTTAGTGGCATACTGAAAGTGCCATTAAAAACTAACTTAGTGGCATAAAGACTAAGTGCCACTAAACGGGTATGCTAATCAAATGTGACATACATAAAGTGCCATTAAAAACCTAAATTAGTGGCACAAATGCTAAATGCCATTAAAATGTGTGCCACTAAATGGATTTTTTTTTTGTAGTGATTGGTTTAAATTGTTTTAAAATTTTTTGAAAATTTAAAAGGAATACGCCGAAACCCTCACGGCTGAACAAACACATGATAAAACTAGATTGAAAAACGGTTTCAAAAAAGTTATAATCAAGTGGTTTGTAAATCATGGGGGTGAATATGGGCTAAATAGAGAATGTGAAACAGAAATGGATGGCGAGATGAAGCTATTTACATCGGTTTGTCAAATTTTATTAAATGTTTTGGATTTTAGGGGGAGTAAAAATTTGAAAATACAAAAACATTTGAAAATTTGAAAAAGCCAAAAACATGAGAAAACTCAAAATGAGTTTTTGTGTAAAAAGAGTAAATGATAGTACATCAGTAGAAAATCACAGCATGCTAAAGAATTGGAATGTTTAATATATGATAAACGGTCTCACTGATGATATGCCAGTAAGTTTTTACACATTCAGTAGATTGATTTCGAGATATAAACCAAAATATCAATAACTTTCTTATTTCGTGGGGAACATCTCTCGGATATATAGGTAACCCCTGAAATCTTGTTTGAAAGATTGCCTGTTTCTGAGATACTAGGTCTTTATACTGTTTGATATCTGGGGCATTATACCAGGACTTCTGATATTGCGGAAGCAATGGCCTAGTCCTAGTATAATACTTTACGCGCTTTAAATAAAGCTTTCCCTCAGCATAAAAATTGATAAAATATCTAAAGATATAAATCAAGTGCTATTGTAAAGAAGATCCCCAAGGGGGACACACCTAAAGTCGAGCCATCATCTCTCTGACTGAACGGAAGTTCTAACCTGAGCTCTCATGGTCTCGCATTAACCCAGAGAACAGATATCAATATGGTATACTCACCTGTAAGACTGAATATAGGGAATCTGGATACGAGAGTATATTCTGAGGTGGGACACACGAATAAGTTAAGTGCTTAAAACACTAATTCTCGTATCTCGAAACAATTGAACTTTGTGTGAAAATTTAAATGGATCAGTATACTGACAACCTAAGTGAATCATTTAGAACTTAAAGTGTTTATAGCTCAACGGTGCTAGTGTTTTGTAAAAACTGATATGCTCCTCTGACACGAACTCAAACAAAAATATTGTCTGTAAATATTTCTTTACTGCTTTTCATTAATGAAAAATTGCAAAAAGATTTAAGTAGTGTTTTAGCATAATCTTTGAAAAATACAAAAAGATTTTGTTTCCACTTTATTTTCGAAAACTGATGATGGAAAGCTGTATTTCAAAATCTGAAGATGCTGAACATAAACAAGTTCATTAATTTGGAACTTGAATTTTAAAATGAAAATTCAAAAAGTTGATAAGTTGGATAATCAAGGTCATTAATTTGAACTTGATCATCTGTGAGGGTTAATGAATTTGATCATACTTAATAGTCAAATATGATAATAGACATTTATAGGTTTAGAAAACTCTCACCAGTTAAATCTAAACGTTTGAATAATGATAAGATTTGACAGGAAGCTAAATGAAAGGGGGAGCAAGATTAATTGTCAAATCTAAGATTCGGAGCATTATTCAAGGGGGAGCTTACAGTTTTGCTTTGTTTGCTTGAATATGCAATCCGAGGCAGATCAAGACTAAACATCACAGATTTCTAAGCTATGTCCAAGGGGGAGTCTGTTAGTGCATTTTGTATGTCCATAGTTCGAAATTTGTCTGTATTTGTTACGTTTAATGTCTTGAGTCTGTATTATACCAGACAGAGGTTTCACTAGGTTTCGCTAGGTGTCGTTAGGTAATGTCAGGTCAGTATACGGTACGGCACGACGCGAGGAAACTGGACAAGATCAAAGGTGATGTCATCATTATGTAATGATGACATCATCAATTTACATCATATCTAAGGCTTGCATGGAATTCAAAATTGATTCACGTGAAGATATTAACAAATGAAGGAAGTCGTTCGATCGGAAGAGAAAAGTCAACTGCCACTCGATCGGATGACCATCCGATCCAAACAACACTAACATGCTTCATCTATAAATAGCCATCCGATCCACTGAAGAAAAGATATCAGTGAACATCAGAGAACACATATCAGGGAAAAAACATTTCACACTCCATCCACATCATATCTTCGTGTTCAGTTTCTTCAAAGTTCTTCACTGATCATCATCTACAACAACAATATCACTCTCGGTTTCGTCATGTTTCTTAGATTTCGAGTGTTCGTTGTATAGATCGAGTCGAAACTCTGTCCGGTTGTGGTTGATACATAATAAAACGGTGTTTAATTACGTTTTCGCGCAATATTACGGTTCGATTTAACGGATTCCGCACGTTAAATCGAATTCATCGCAGATCTAGTGATCGTTTACGATCCGATCCTGAACTCACAATGACCATCTGATCGGATGACACTTCACCCTCCCTGAGTTTGTCTATAAATAGCAAGCTAGGACTTGTCATTTAGAACTTTTTGGCTGAACTTGTAAGGAACCTCTGCCAGTCTGAGATTCTACCGGAGCTACTGTACTTTTACCATCATTCTAATAGAAAATCAGACGAGATTAAACGTTGAATCTGTTGTTGTTGATTCTGTGACGAGATTAAGGGATTCCGCACATTGATCTTGATCGATACAACCACGTTCCAGACGAACAGATCCTGATCAACAAGGCCTAACAAACTCATTAAACCACATTTAATTTCTAGATGACTCAAGAGTATATCTTTTCTTTCTTTTGATTTCTCGTGGAATTTAACAAACCCATTTAATTGTTATCTAACCACATTTAAGATATCATCAGTATTATTATTAATCCATTATTTTAGGCTTATTTTCTTCATAACATATTCAATACAAAAACGGATTAATGGAACATATTTTGTACCAATATCAATGCATTTTTACCATAACTAATATTAAATAACGTGTGTCTGATCACATCCTCACGCTTATCTTTTTTCCTCCCGAAAAAATTATATGCAACGGAATCACAATTAGAAACATCGACATTCAATATATTCGTTTAAATAATTAACAAATTAAATCACACGTTAACCAAGATTGCAGGTATAAGATCCACCTAAACCTAACCGCCAGCTTTCGAGCCCTTATTCACGATTCATTTAAGTTTAAGTAATTATAGTTACCTATGGATCTCACACTCAAAAGACTACAACGCTACCTAATCCCATTTCAAACTTATAAGGTTAAAATATAATAATCTACCGTCTTATATGAAAGACCCTTATGTTATTCCGATTAAATTTAAGATGGATAGATGGATGATATTGCGAGCTTTACATGTCCTTGATTATGATCAGTTTAGCGGACATACCCCACACGAATCACCATTCCCATGGTTAATGCCATAAACTTCGCATTTTTATAGCTCCACCTAGAGGGTATATACCGCATGAGTCGCTATCCCCGCGGCAATACCACAGGCTTTGTTTTTTTCTTTTTTTTTTTCAACATGTGCTCAGATGAATGGAATGAAATATTTTTTTTTCGGGCGCCACACTGTTTCGTATTTGTTTTTACAAAAAGAAACAGGTGTGACAATATAATCGGAAAAACTTATAAGCTTTTTACTTATGACGTACCCCTTATACTTTTCAGAGTTTCAGTTTTGTCACAGCTTCTAAGGCGAGAACACACAAGACTCCTAATTTAAGGTATTTTATATCGATCCTAAGAAACCTTTCAACTGGCTGGGCCTACACACATATCCTGAGTTAGACACGTGACCGACTGTTTATTATCTCATATATATAGTAATCAAATGCCAACGATCTGATTATACCTATGATCTTCCATTTATTGCAAAAACTTTCAAGAGACATTTTCTATTTTTTCAAAAAAAAAATTGTATTTTGGATTTTTCAATTTTTTATTTAATTTTTAATTTTTACGACACGACTGACACGACTAAGACACACTAGACACTAGTATCCCCTCCCCACACTTAATTCCTGCATTGTCTTCAATGTGGAAGGAGACTACGACTCAAAGATAAAAGAAAAAATATATGTACAAAAGATTGGAACACACTCCCCTGGTTAAAAAAGCGGGATCCTTGTGAATATTCCAATGCGACCGTCTAGCATTTCTTTCGCGGCCGCGTTCAGTAAAAACTCGGGTTGCTCTCTACAAGTGATGTTCAAATCATCACCGTCCAAATGGAGATTGAGTATAGACAGTTCTGGCTGAATCTTGATGTGATAAGCTGTAACGACTCGCACAAAAATATCCTAAAATGCTCCGTAAGTACAAACCCTAACTCGTAAAACCTTATTTTTTATAAAAATCCAAGAAAAACAAAAAAAAAAAATTCTTGGTCGCGGGGCGCGACAGATTTAGAAAGGGTCTTCGCGGGGCACGACAGACCTAGGGTTTCTGGATAAGCATGGGGGACACGCGTCGTCCACATGGCAAGGCTAGGGGTTGACACGGCAGCCCTAGCCATAGCTAGGTTGGCCCTCGCGGGGCGCGAAGGACTGCCTTCAGGCTGTCGCGGGCAGCGAGAAAGCTGAATTTCAGCTATACATTGGACGTTGCATGGACAGTTCAGTTTGTTCGAAATTTTCTTCAAAATCACTATATTTCTGCTCAAAATAGTGTGTTTAGGTACCGAGACGCTGCTACGATAACGGGGTAATAACTCGATCAGTGCTACAATACAATTTCCGATCGATTAAAACCGATCCGATGGATGTTTAAGTGCTGCCTACATTGGGCTATACTTTATCATTCGTCGTGAGGGTTTCCATCTCGTGAAATTATCGTAAATGTTGAATTAAGTTACTAACCTAGTTTCGTCTACATTGTATATTTAACTAGGTTTACCAGCTTAAATTAGTAGGCACGCCCTGACTGTTTGAACTTGCAATGTGAGTCATTCTGTTTCTATCAAAGTTACTTGCAAAACCCTAAATATTTTTCCTGTTATAAGTATAGTGATTAAGTCTTTGTTATCTTAAATTACTGACGGTACGTGGGGTTTTGTATACATTACTTATCTAGCGTCACTTTTAGGTGAACGGACCTAAATAGTGATAAACGTCACTTTTGGGTGAACGGACCCAATAGTGATATGACTACAGTCACAGATCCGGTCGAGTGACAACTGGGTCAGATAATTATAAGATAGAAGCAATTGTAATCGCTCTTAATACTGTATATTATAACAATGTGTCTTTTGTATAAATTGAATGCACTCGCCAGTATTTTTCGCTGATAAAATCTTTTTAAAACATGTTTAAGGGAATTTACTGTGAAGAAGGAAAAGTGCCGTGTAGCACTCCAGCCTAAACAAAGTGGCTCAGTAAATAAATAATCATGTTTTTTTGTAATAAGGGGATTTCCTAGTGAAAATCCTTTCTTGTAAAATATGGGGTTTGTCCCGATATTAATAATAAAGTAATTTGATGTTTTCTTTTAAACGGTCCTGTTGAAAAATTTCCGCTGCCAACGTAAACACCAATACCACGGGTTTCTGTCCCGCGGCTTCCAAACCGGGTAAAACGGGTCAGGGGTCGTGACATAAGCTCTATCCACGTTTCGAAGAATTCACCTGTAGAAACTCAAAGAGGACACCCAAGCGTAATACGGAACTAAAAAAATATATATACAATAAAATAAAAAGAAAGATATTTTGGGTTTTTGTTTTTCTATATATTATTTGTATGTTTTATTTTTTTCTATTTTTTAAGAAAACTAGAAAAACACTAAGCGCACTAATTACCCGACAACGGCGCCATTCTGATGATTGTCGTTAGGATCAATCAAAAACTTGTTTAAACTATGTAGATAGCGTAAGTAGGGTATCGTGTCCACGGGGAATTTGTTGTTAGTGTTTAACTAAAGAATTATTATATATTAAAGAAAAGCAACTCCCACCCAGAATCCCGATTGCAAGTTTAACACAAAAACCCGTTTGCAGATTCATAACACCACATAGACATGGCCTTGAAATTAATGACTTTTATTAATTATTAGGGATATTTTTTAAGATTCACCATACAACCTAATAACTCGTTTAATTATGCCAATTACCACCAATTTACCAACCCGCTAACAACGCAAGTATGTTGTCAATACGCTTGATAAACGACAAACAATTCAAATATAATAAACGTTTCACAAAATTAACACAAGTGGTCAAGATTTACCAGTTAATAAGAATCATAAAAACAAAGTTTAATGTGAAAATCTAGAAATCAATCATCCAGGGAAAGTCACATAAGATAAAGATAAAGTCCTCCAAGTTTCAGTTTCTAGGTTCACACCAAACTCAGTTTAATCATTAATTGCACGCCACATAGATATGGTGCTTAAAAGTCGGTTAATATAAGTGGTAATCAAACACAGGTCTTTGTCATCAGATCTTTTACAGTTTAATTACCCTATTTACTAATTTGAGTCAACCTACTCTAAGTCACCCAACGAGCTACAAGGTCTTGTCATCAACCGAGCAAGTTGTAAAGCAAGAACTCAAAACACATGGAAATAGTATAAATAAACCAACTCATCAAATTGTTTATACGACGTTGTCAATGTCAAATACAAATCCAAGCGTGAATAAATTGAAAAAAGTATTAAACCCTACGAACCGTTCACTTAGAGAAAGCCACATAATCGTTCATGACTTGAACCGTGTACAACCGCCAAAAGGTGGCTGCCTTCTCCGTGCCCTCCAGTTCCTCAAAACTGCCATATGCGAACTCCCTCAACCGTAAAAAAAAAACTCCCCTCCAGCAGCCGTCGAGCTCTTGTCTATTTTTGTTCTCCACTATCTGGCGCAACCCATGACCTCATCGTTGCTAAGGCCCATTTACATTTTGCTTTTAGTTAACGAATTAGCTTGCAAAGAATTGTCAAAACAAATGTGTTTAGTTTTCTTTTATTTCTCAAAACAATTACTAACTCATTAAACCACATTTAATTTCTAGATAACTCAAGAGTATATTTTTTCCTTCTTTTGATTTCTCGTGGCATTTAACAAACCCATTTAATTGTTATGTAACCACATTTAAGATATCATCATTATTATTATTTATCCATTATTTTAGGCTTATTTTCTTCATAACATATTCAATACAAAAAACGGATCAATGGAACATATTTTATACCAATATCAATGCATTTTTACCATAACTAGTATTAAACAACGTGTGTCTAAAATGCACTGATCACACTCCACCACCAGGACACCTTATGCCCATTAGTCTTTCCTGTTATGACCCCTAACGTCTCATTTGCCACTTTAGTGATCGTAGTCGCCATAACCTCCCACATCCGGTTTGCGTCGTCACCCAGTTGCATCGATGTCATCGAGTTAACTTTATCTCTAAACATCATAATTTTTTCTCCCTTCAAGTTTCCTCAACGAATCCTAGGTCGGGTTTTCCTCTCCCACTCAGTTAGACTTTCTTTTAGGGCTATATCTGCTACCAGCAAGCGGTGTTAAGCCGCGATAGTCTCCCTTGATATAACCTTGTAGCCATTGGTGTGTGTTTGGTGTGATATGATTTTTATTGATATTTTAAGCCTATTTTACGCATTAGTCAAGTTTTAAATTTATAAAACATGATATTCTACTAACACTAAACACACAAATGGGCAATTGCACCCATTGTGAATGTAGTATTGCGTTGGTAAGATGCCGAGTTCGTCCAAGGACACAAGAGCTTTTAGTACCGGTTTATCCTCAACTTCTAATCAATCTAATTTTTTTGAGAAAAGTTTTGAAATATGAAAATAAAAACTAAAAATATAGAAATAAAAATAAAACAAAAACAGATAGACAAGATGAATCACTTGGATCCGACTCGCCTTTAATGTATCCTTTGATGATTTTCGCACTTTCGGACTTTTTAAGAGATTATCTTAGTTATAGTAGTAGGTCCCTCTTTTGAAGGTGACGTTACCCTCAACCTAGTGGTTTGAGTCAGCAATGATACAATCCCAAAGGGTTGGAATATTAAAAGATAACTAATTAAGTTATTAATGCGAAAAGTGGTAGGCCCTTCTTTTGAAGGTGACGCTACCCTCGGCTAAGTGGTTTGAGTCAGCAGGGATACAATCCCAACTAGCCGGTTTAATGTATTAATAGTAGTTTACATATGAGGGGTTCAAGCTATTCGGACCCCCGCCATCCAATACCAGTGGCTATTGAAGGAGATCCTAGTAAGCTTGAACCAGGTCCTTGCAGGATATATACACTGAACAAAGCAAGAACCTTACTAAACCATTCCCTTAACCCCCTGACCAGATAGCCAACATGCCTCTATATAGACCGTAGAGACATAAATGATGCAATCTTTTACTTTATATAGACAGTAAAGTAACGCCAAGACACCACATACAAATGATAAATAAAATTCACCTTCAACATAAGAAACTAGTTATTAAAGTCATTAATACAAAACCAAATAAAAAGTGCCAAAAGATTAAAAATCAAAAGTAAAACATAAAAGACTTGTCTTCACCAAGTGATGTAAGAGGCTTAACCAAACATGGCCTTTGATTGGTAAGAACCCTTACGATCAATCTTGGATCCCGAGACTACTACACACACCCTAAAGATGGATGATAGATGATGGTGGTGGGTGTTGTTGTTGTAGTGGTGGTGGAGTGGTGGCAAAGTGGGAGAGTAGTGGTTTGCCAAGGGATGCCTTTGAATTGAGCCAAGCAGCCCTATCTATAGCCTGCACAGAGCTCTGGCCACGGCCCCGTGTCCATCGGGCACGCCCCCGTGGCCAGCCTTTTCTCTTCCTTCATTAAAAGCATGTGTCAGCAAAGGGCTCCACACGGTCCGTGTACAGCGTGCACGGCCCCATGGGCAGAAGCGTATCTGTACTATCAAGATTTTGCAAGATTTTGCGTATCTTAGCGTTGACCATGCCCCGTGCTAAGCTGGGCACGCCCCCGTGGTGGGCGTAGAAACTTCTACAGCTTTGTCTGTTCCGCAGGAACCTGACACGCCCCCATGTCCAGCGGACACGGCCCTGTGGTCAGTCTTCTGTTTCTTTGTGTTTTGCTTTGGGGATGCTGCCGAGGGGTCGGGCATGTCACGTTTCTTACTTTTCTCTGTATTTATGTTGGTTTTGCTGCATATTTGTTCCTTTTATTCGTTTAAGCTCATTTGGTCCTGTAAATTCAAAAGGAAGACAAAAACACACTTTTTCCAACATTAGTACTATAAAAGGGTTAGCTTTATGTCTCATTTGATGTAATTTATATGTTACATTTTGCACACATCAAATACCCCCACACTTGAATCTTTGCTTGTCCTCAAGAAAAACTCTTTAATATGTGGCTTTACACACCCAAATGGAAGAGGTAGAGGAGAAGTTTTGGACTTATCTTGAGTGTCGGGAATCCAAGATCGTTATTGGGTTTTATTTTTATTTTATTTACAATCATATTCGTCATTATTTATTTAGAACATTATATAAGAGAAATTACTTATTTGGGCATAACATGCCTCTTTAAAATTTCATTTACATACAAGTTCACATACCTCACGGGAGTTCACTCAACACTCGCCCGATTTGTGTATTTTTGTGAAACTCTCGAGACCGGCATGGAACTTACTTCTACCATATGCTTGCCAAGCAATCAATTCTCCTCCTTTTTAACCGAAAACCTTTGTAAATATCAAGAGGACTTGGGGAAGGGTTAGGCTTGGGCTAAGGGTATGTGCTTTTGGTTAGTGGTTAGTAAAAATGGCTAAAAGCATAAAAAGCGTCGGTCGTCGTAGAACTTTTTGTTTTCGTGACTTTTATTCAAATTAAGCACATTCAAACAAAGTTTCTTTGAGGAACTTGTTTGTTTATTGAAAGACTTTATTTTTTATAAGATACGTCACGCGATAACCGAGCTTTTTACTAAAACAAGGGGTTGAAAAAGAAAAAGGGTTTTGGTTGGTTAAGTGTGTTTGTTTTGTGGGTTTAAAACGAAAAGGTTTAGGCTCAAAGGGGTTAACTAGGGGGATTTTGGGTAGTTGATAAAAAAATTGAAAAATAATGGTGTTGAAAGGAAAATGGGTTAGTCCTAATGCATCTATCATTTACTTACTTGTGTTTAAGTTGGTAAGGATCGGGAACGTATCGTTGAGGCCAGTTCTAGAGTTGTAAGAACCAAGCGGCTATTCACACAAGAAACGAAAAATGAGCATTTAGTTTAAAGATGTATACTTGTATGCTAAATACAGGCTCAAAACTCACTTGTTGTGGGAATGGGTTTATAATGTGATCAAGTATATATAATCAAATTTTAATTAGATTTGTCATGCCTTTTCAGAATTTTCTTATTTTGTTCTTTTTATCATAACGCTATCGGTTGTAAACTGGTAAAAATATACCATTTTTAGAACTTGTTATTCCCAAATTAAACCAAGACAAGTAAAAAAAAAAAGTAAAATTTTTGAAAAAATTCGGGATGATTAGCAGTTCCAATAGAGTTTTGTGCAAGGCTTGTTATTAGGACTTGCGAGATTCAAGGTTTTAGCATCCCCCACACTTAAATTACACATTGTCCTAAATGTGTCCCAAAAATAAGTTTTTATGTTGATTGAATGTGTAAAAAGGTGTTGAAAAACAAATTTTATGTTACTGGGCGTCTGGCCACGACCCCGTGTTGGTCCGGGCACGGCCCCGTGGTCAGATCGCCAGTAACAAAATTTAATAGAAAACTGGCCATGGGGCGTGTTTAGCGAGCACGGCCCGTGGCCAGTTACCTGAACTGGGCAAATTTTTGCAGAGCCTGGGCACGGGGCGTGTTGGGATGAGCACGGCCCCATGCTGAACTTGCTATAATGCTGGAAAAGTTGTCGGGAGGCTCTGTTTTCGTGCATGGGGTGTGGTTTTAATGTTCCCTTGGTAACCTCCACCTTTTCGAGTGTGTTTTATTCCTGAAAAGTAAAGCTAAACTAGAAAACATAAAAGTTAAACAAAACTAAAAACTACGGATAGTTCCGCGGAATGCCTCCGTGGTGCGCCACGTTTATAAGGGTCCTTGGCTAGACCCAAAGTCAGTCATATGTTACCCGAGCGGGATGTCTCGCATCCCATGTTGCACCATCAGAGAGGGTCATCCAAACTTGAGTCTATGACATCTATGTAGTTTACTGGGTCGTCCTCTACTCTTTTCCCAACCCCGAATTTCATCTTTTTGTCTCCAACCCTCAATGTTAACCTCCCATCACTCATGTCCACCGTTGCATTAGCGATGGCAAGGAATGGTCTTCCTAGAATGAGTGGTACTTATGTTGAGTATGACAAAGTCGGCTGGGAAGACAAAGTCTCTGACTTTTACCAATAAATTCTTGACGACACCTTGTGGGTGTTTGATAGACCTATCGGCGAGTTGTATGCTCATCTTTGTGGGGCTCATCTTACCTAACCCGAGTCGGTCAAACATGCAGGCATGAGATTGATGCTAGCCCCAATGTCGGCTAGTGCATTGCGTACGGGTGATCCCCCAATGGAGCAAGGGATGTTGAAGCTTCCGGGGTCGATTTTCTTTTTTGGGAGTTTGTTAAGTAGTACGGCGGAGCATTCTTCACTTAAATTGACCAACTGCAATGTTTCAATCTTCCTTTTGTGCGTGAGAAAGTCTCTCATGAATTTTGAATATTTTGGCGTTTGAGTGAGGACTTCCACAAATGGAAGATTGACATGCAATTGTTTTAGTAAGTATATGAATTTTGTGAATTGCTCGTCGGGCTTTTGGCGAAGTAACCGACTGGGGTATGGTACCGAGGGGCTCCTGGTGGGTTCGGGATTTGGCGGAGGAGTTTTTTCTTTAGGGGTTGTTGGCGAGGATGTTGTTTGAATTGGTGGACTTTTGTCGGTTGGGGGTAGTGGGGCTTCCTTGGGACCTACGGTACAGTTTCTCAATGTTATGAGATGCACTTGCACCTTTGGGTTGGGTTCGGTATTGCTAGGTAGTGCGCCTTGTGGTCTCTCGGAGAAATTTTGAGTTAGTTGATTTAGTTGTGTTTCAATGTTTTGAATAATAGCTTGTTGATTTCTAAAGTTGGATTCAACTTGTAGGAATCGATCCAAGTTCCTTTTTTTGGTTTCGGAGATAAGGCGTGAGACGATGTCCTCAAGCCTATCCCGTCCCCCTTGTTGTTGTTGAGAGAAATTTTGTGAATCATTTCTCGGTTGTTGTTGAAAGTTTGTTCGTTGATTTTGGTTTTGTTGGTTACTACCATTGTCGGGCTCCCTCCAACCAAGATTAGGGTGGTTACGCCATCCTTGGTTGTAGGTACCCGTTGGGGGACCCGACGGCCTAGGTCTATTATCAATGTAGTCTACCATTTTCGTTTGATTATCCATTTCTTTCATACAACTCCAATTTTCATGTGGCCTGCCACACCCCTCACAAGCCATAACCGAGACCGTTTTTGCCATTTCTATTTTTTTTTTTTTTTTTTGAATATAGGGCCTCAATTTGGGCTTGCAAAGAGTGTTTTCTTCTATCTTATGGGCGCCCGGGGTGATAGATTTTGTGCCTAGGGGGTGTGTCATTGAAAATTGTTTTGAGCAATTTTCTCAATTTGATTATAAATTTTACTTGGGCGATGATTACCTAAGAGTCCCCCGGAGCTAGAGTCGAGTGTTTGCCTCGTGTGTGGCAACAACCCATTATCGAAAGTGGATACTTGTTGCTATACTACGAGACCATGATGAGAACATTTCTGTAATAGCTCCTTGAATCTTTCCCAAGTTTCATATAAGTATTCCACGTCCTCCTGTGAATATGTATTGATTTTAGTCATTAATTTAGCGGTTTTATAGGGCGGAAAATACTTATATAGAAACTTTTGGGCAAGTTCATCCCAAGTGTTTAAAGAACCACTTGGGAGGGTGTTAAGCCAAACCTTAGCTCGGTCTTTTAGTGAAAATGGGAACACTCGGAGGCGGATGGCGTCATTTGATGCCCCGTTGATCCGGAAGGTATCACATATTTCCAAAAAGTTGGTAATATGTAAATGGTGATCTTCATCAGCTAGGCCATGGAAGGTTGCGGAATTTGGAGCATTTGAATCAAATACGGCCGAAGTTGGAAGTTGTTGGCATCGACATTCGGTGCATCGATGGCGGCTCCGAGATTGCCTACCTTGGGCCGTAGATAATCTATCAGGGTACGCTGATCCGCCATCGAAAGTTGGTCCCTCGAAGCTTTCTCTTGAATTTTAGCTTTTAATCTCTTTCTTAGAAAGCGTTCGGGTTCGTCTAGAGGCTATTTTATGTCTTTACTGGAACTGGAGCTCATGCACTGCGCATATAGTTCAAGTGTTGCGAGTGGGTTCCAAGTCCTGCGATAAAAACAAGAAAGGAAACTGGTCAGATGTCTTACCACGGCCCCGTGGTCGCTGACTACGGCCCGTGGTAGTGGTTATAGTGATTGTTTTTTGGATCGCAGTTACTGGGGAGTTCAGCACGGCCCCGTGTTACACCGCCACGGCCCCGTGGTCACTCTTTTGTAACTCAGAAAACAAAAACTGCCTGTAAGTTTGTTGAGCACGGCCCCGTGTCCGACCAGGCATGGCCCGTGCTAAAGTCTGCAGAAACTGAAAAATTAAGAAAAAATCCTAAAAAAATAGAAAAATAAAAAAAATAATTAGGCCGTTGATTCTAAGCTTTCTCAAAATCCTTGTGTCCCCGGCAACGGTGCCAAAAACTTGGTGTGCGTTTGGTGTGATATGATTTTTATTGATATTTTATGCCCATTTTACGCATTGGTAAAGTTTTAAATTTAAAACTCGATATTCTACTAAAACTAGACACATACATGGGCAAGTGCACCCATCGTGAGCGTAGTATAACGTTGGTAAGATACCGAGGTCGTCCAAGGACACAAGAGCTTTTAGTACCGGTTTATCCTCAACGTCTAATCAATCTAAATTTTTTGAGAAAAGTTTTGAAATATGAAAATAAAAACTTAAAATGAAAAAATAAAAATAAAATAAAAAACAGATAGACAAGATAAATCACTTGGATCCGACTCGCCTTTAATGTATCCTTTGATGATTTTTGCACTTTCGGTCTTTTTAAGAGATTATCTTAGTTATAATAGTAGGCCCCCTCTTTTGAAGGTGACGTTACCCTCAACCTAGTGGTTTGAGTCAGCAAGGATACAATCTGAAGGGGTCGGAATATTGAAAGATAATTAATTAAGTTATTAATGCAAAAAGTGGTAGGCCCCTCTTTTGAAGGTGACGTTACCCTCGGCTAAGTGGTTTGAGTCAGCAGGGATAC
Organism: Helianthus tuberosus; assembly: GCA_030545235.1. NCBI lineage: Eukaryota > Viridiplantae > Streptophyta > Magnoliopsida > Asterales > Asteraceae > Helianthus > Helianthus tuberosus. Next base: position 215,714,285 of record CM060411.1, on the reverse strand, counting down.
AATCCCAAGTAGTCGGTTTAATGTATTAATAGTAGTTTACATATGAGGGGTTCAAGCTATTCGGACCCCCGCCATCTAATACCAGTGGGTATTGAAGGAGATCCTAGTAAGCTTGAACCAGGTCCTTACAGTATCTATACACTGAACAAGGCAAGAACCTTACTAAACCATTCCCTTAACCCCCGACCAGGTAGCCAACATGCCTCTATATAGACCGTAGAGACATAAATGATGCAATGTTTTACTTTATATAGACAGTAAAGTAACGCCAAGACACCACGGACAAATGACAAAGAAAATTCACCTTCAACATAAGAAACTAGTTATTAAAGTCATTAATACAAAACCAAATAAAAAGTGCTGAAAGATTAAAAATCAAAAGTAATACATAAAAGACTTGTCTTCACAAAGTGATGTAAGAGGCTTAACCAAACATGGTCTTTGATTGGTAAGAACCCTTACGATCAATCTTGGATCCCGAGACTACTAAACACACTCTAAAGGTGGATGATGGTGGTGGGTGTTGGTGTTGTAGTGGTGGTGGAGTGGTGGCAAAGTGGGAGAGTAGTGGTTTGCCAAGGGATGACTTTGAAGTGAGCCACGCACCCTTATTATAGCCTGCACAGAGCTCTGGCCACGGCCCAGTGTCCAACGGGCACGCCCCCGTGGCCAGCCTTTTCTCTTCCTTCATTAAATGCATGTGTCAGCAGAGGGCTCCGCACGGCCCGTGTACAGCGGGCACGACCCCGTGGGCAGAAGTGTATCTGTACTATCAAGATTTTGCAGGATTCTGCATATCTTAGCGTTGACCACGCCCCGTGCTGAGCTGGGCACGCCCCCGTGGTGGGCGTAGAAGCTTCTACATCTTTGCCTTTTCTGCAGGAATCTGACCATGCCCCCGTGTCCAGCGGACACAACCCCGTGGTCAGTCTTCTGTTTATTTGTTTTTGCTTTAGGGTTGCTGCCGAGGGGTCGGGCATGTCACGTTTCTTCCTTTTCTCTGTATTTATGTTGGTTTTGGCTGCATATTTGTTCCTTTTGTTCGTTTAAGCTCATTTGGTCCTGTAAATTCAAAAGGAAGACAAAAACACACTTTTTTTTTTTCCAACATTAGTACTAAAAAAGGGTTAGTTTTATGCATCATTTGATATAATTACACATCACCATCCACATCCGTCGATCTTCCTGCCTCATCAATAGATAGTCGATTTGCGTGTTACATTCTCCGCTACTAAAAGTGATCAAATGGGATTCCCTCATCTTAAAGAACGAGTTTATAATACCTAGGTCGTGAGCTGCCGCAAAGTCTAGAAGGTATCTACCAAGTTCATTCCTATCGCCAAAACCAAAACCCCCATGAACCAACTCAAAGCCATCATTATCCTTACCAATTTGCCCATTAAAATCTCCTCCTATAAAAATTTCCCATCCCTAGGTATGGCCCTTACTACTACATCTAGACAATCCCAGAACTCTCTTTTCTCTTGATCTCCTAGTCGCACTTGCGGTGCATAGGCGCATACCACTGTCACTACTTGCTCACCCAATACTAACCTTAACACCATGATTCTATCGTTGTGTCGTATCACCTCAATTATATTCTTATGCAATTCTATAGACACCAAAAATCCTACTCCGTTCTTGGCCCCATCAGACCCGGAATACAACAACTTATACCCATTGCGCTCTTCCATTGCGCTCTTCTGCTCTATGTCCTTTCCACCTAGTCTCCTGAAGGCACGCTATCTATACCCTACGTCTTTTAAGTGCGTCTATCACTTCCAACAATTTACTACTAAGAGTTCCTACGTTCCAAGAAGCCACACGTAAACTACACCCTCTAACTTTACCCTTACCTGCATCTCTCGTCCTTGGACATGATCTCAAGTAAAAATCATAGCTTCTATTGTCTATGATTACAACTAACAACTAACTACAAGGTAGCAAACAACGGGCAACACAAAGTACACAAAGGGCAAAACTATACAATATGCAACAACAACCATATAATGACAATAATTAACACGTAGCGCACAATATAAATACGTCGTCACACGTAGTACGCAATACTAAAAAGCAACACGTATCACACAGTGAGTACCAAGAAGCCTGAAAGAACCCACAAAATGTATTCTAAAATATGTTGTTATTATTATTATTAATATTAATATTATATATGTATATATATGTACTTATATATATTTTTATTGATATTATATTAGTAGTACTATTATTATTATTATTGTTGTTATTATTATTAATAATAATAGTTTCTTAAGGGAAAAGAGCACCGCGGAGAGTCTGTGGCTCCACCGGGAAATCCTCAAGTTGCCCGGAAAAGGTGGCTGCCTGAGAATTGATCTACTCCAAATTGGTACCTGCAATTTAAAACAGAGAACACAAAAGCAGAGATGTTTTGACCCGATTGGTCTACTCCGGCCGTTGGTGGTTGTTTCTCAGTGGTTTGCACCCGGGTTAGACAACTAACTCAGATTCAGCACAATTTTTACCAGTGGTTCCGTCGATTTGAGAAAGGGGGTGTGAAAGAGAGAGTTGATTTAGGACGTGAGGTAGCACGGGAAACTAACCGGGTGCTTGGCGACGGAAATGGCGGAGGTTATTTAGGGCGGTGGGGTGTGGGTGTTTGTAGTAGGAGGAGGCTGTGACTTTGGTTTAGATCTAGACTAATCCGGCCGGCGATCAAGAGGTGGGAGAATGGGGCAAGGTAGAGAGGGTGTAAGGAAAGCAGAGAGGAGAGAGAGGATACATTTAACTGAAAAAACGATTTTTTTTTAAACTGTACATAAATTATAGTCACAAATTTGTGTGGAAACTCGGTCCTAATAATCTACCATGAAATATGTCCCGAACTATATATTGGGAAATGGTTAGGTTGCTATCCGTCACAAACTAAATTTGGAGTTTTTTGCAAAAGTAGGGGGTTTGAGCCCCCAAAGATTACCTTTAGGTGTACTCCATTAAAACAAGCAATATTAGGTAGTTTGCCATTCAAATCAGCGAAGTTTAAAATGAATTCTGCCAAAAGCCTGTTCCTTCCCTGACACAGACTGAACATCGCTGATTTTAACAGCAAATTACAAGATCCTCACTGTTTTATTCAGCGAGCTTATGAAGCCTCGCTGTTAATAAGAACAAACTTATCAAGCCTCGCTGATTTTAACAACAAGATAATGATGCCTCGCTGATTTTAACAACAATTTTTAAGAGCCTCGCTGATTTTAACAACAAGCTTATGAAGCCTCTCTGATTTTAACAAGTTTAAAGAGCCTCGCTCATCAATACCAATACCTTGAAGAAGCTCGCTGTTTTTTATGCCATCTTGATTCTTTTTTGAAGCCGCTGGTTCACGTGATTCCTTTTCAATTTTTGTCTTGGAGCCTTATTTCCATCACCCATGCAGCATTAAAAACATAAAAAAGAGTTGTGTGTGAATGACAAATTTTGAAATAGGGAAATAGTGTTTTGCAGAGAGAGTAGTCTCTTCAATTTTATTTGAGTTTTGCAGTTCATTCATTTAGACCATGGGGTATGGTGGGGCGGGGGTTTGGGGCATGGGTTGACACGTGGAGTATGGGGCACCCAAGACCAAAAGACAATTTCAAAGGGGTATGGTGGGGCGTGGTTGGGGTGGCGTAGAAACTTGTAAAAATAAAAATAAAAAATAAAATTTAAACATGGCCAGCTATAGCCAACAACCCAATAAGAGCCGGCCACATAGGATCGCTAGGATACCCCACGCCCCGCTTTAAACTCCCGCCCAAGGGGCCACGCCCAAACCCAAACCCACCCGGGGTGGTGACTTGGGCGTTTATGGCCAACCCACGCCCAAACCCAAGCCTCATACCCCATAGTCTTAACCATATGTATGATATGCAGAAGGTGTTTCACTGCTTAGCCATAGCTTCTGTTTCTTATAGCAAAACACAACGACCAAATTAACCTTTATGTCCAAAACAACGAAGTAATTTAACCAGGCTGTTAAAAACAGCGAACTACTTGAAGATTGCCATTAAAAAAGCGAACTTCTTGAAGATTGCTATTAAAAAAAGCGAAGTTCTTGAAGATATATGTTAAAAACAGTGAAGTTCTTGAAGATATATGTTCAAATCAGCGAGCTTGTAGAAGATGGCTGTTGAATTCAGCGAGCTTCTAGAAGATGGATGTTGAATTCAGCGATCTTGTAGAAGATGCCTGTTCAAATCAGCGAGGCTATGAGGATGGCTATTCAAATCAGCGAACTTCTTGTACTTGCCTGCTCCATGGACAGAAAACACAGGCTTTTGGCAGAATTCATTTTAAACTTCGCTGATTTGAATCGCAAACTACCTAAGATTGCTTGTTTTCATGGAGTACACCTAAAGGTAATCTATGGGGGCTCAAACCCCCTACTTTTGCAAAAAACTCCTAAATTTGTCACGCGTTATTATTTATTCTGTATGGTAATCGCAAAGTCTGTCATAGTTATTTTCTTAGCAAAAATGTTTACAAATATAAATAGGCATTCAAGCCTGATTATACTATCGTATTGTATACGTTCTTATTGGATGTTGTTTGAAAGTGGAAGGACTTAAGTGACAAAGTCTGAACAATGAAGGGCTGTTGTGGAACCATAAAGTGGAGCTGAGGGCTAGTTAACGGGATAATGTGTAGTTCTCAAGATATATGGCTGACGATTCATTATCATCTTCCCCTTATCCTCTCAACCAAAATACGCTCTGATGTATTCAACAACTCAGTCCATCACTTAATTGCTTACCCGCTGCGGTTGCAAGATCTCTTCCGCCACCGCTCGCTGCTACTGTCCAGATCTCGTCTACTGTCCAGGTTCGCAAGTTCAGCCCATTTTAACTATAACTGTCGTGTTTGACACCACAAAAATGTTGAGGTGGTTTTGGTAAATCAAAGACACAAAAACCCAGGTTTATTAACCCGGTTACAATACTTTTGAAATCTTAAAGAAAAGGACATCATTTTTAATATTTTTTTTTTTTAAAAACAAATCGCTTAAAAAGTTTTTCATTCAGAGTACGTGTGGTTGCTCGTATGTTTTACATTCTCATTCATTTGTAACCCATTGATTTTTAACTCTTTTTTACTTGATAAACAGAAACATGACAACAACAATCGCAAAGTTTGCTCACTTACAAATCCCACTTGAAGACGTAGTAAACGCCACCAACAACTTTGCTGATGATAACATCATCGGACGCGGTGGATTGGGACATGTATACAAAGGACAACTCCAACGGTCCGGGGAGTTGATCACAATTTCTGCGCTGAGGTTAGATCATAAGCAAGGAGAAGGAGACCTGGAGTTCTGGACGGAAGTTTCAATGCTTGCTGATCTCAAGCATCCAAATATAGTCTCTATTATTGGTTTTTGTGATGAGAAAGATGAGAAGATCATCGTAACCATGTATGAGGCCAAAAATGGAAGTCTCAAGGAGCATCTAAGCAACCCGAACCTCACATGGACGCAAAGATTGAAGATATGTGTAGGCGTGGCTCGTGCATTGAGTTACCTCCATTATGACGAGGGACGTGGCTATGGTGTTATACATCTTAACATCAATAGCTCGACAATTTTGTTAAACGAGAATTGGAAACCCAAGTTATCCGGTTTTAAAGTTTCCATCAAACAATCGCTTAACCGAATGGACCAGGTCATCCTTTCTGAACCTCTTGGCACAATAGGGTATGTGGATCCAGAAATTGGAAAGACTCATGGCGTGACCCATAAGTCAGACATCTATGCATTCGGTGTGGTTTTATTCGAAATATTGTGTGGGAGAAGAGCATATATCAAGAACGAGGCTTACGAGTTTCTATCTAGTTTGGCGAAATATCATTATGAAAATGAAATGTTACATGATATGATCTATCCAGATCTAAGGAATCAAATGTCCAAGGGATCACTCAGAGTATACTCAAAAACTGCATATTCGTGCTTGAGGGAAGAGCGAGCACACCGCCCTAACATGCTCAATATTGTTGATGAACTTGAGAAAGCACTTGAACTCCAACTACGACATAAAAATTTGGTAAGACCCTTTTTCTATTTTTATTATTGCTTTTCTTTTTTCTCCTTTTTATGTCTATTACGTTATTTTCCGTTGCTGGAATTAGTTTTTACTTTGAAAAATACCAGTTTAGGAATGAAAAAAAACATTCCTTAGCATATAAAAACACTACAAGAATGGACCACCTTTAGCCCGTTAAAGGTGTCGCCGCTAATAGTGGTCTTTTCTTGTAGTGGTCTTTTCTTGTAGTGAAAACTATTTATCCCTGTTAAAATAGGCGACTTCGAGTCTTACAAAATGAGCAACAGGGTGAACTTTAAGAGTAGAGTTTGTTTTTGTTAGCTATTAAAAAAGATATAAAACAATTTTTAACAAATTAATGTTTTAACTACAACCTATAAAATTATCATCCGTCTTGCGGTGGAATCCGATTATGAACATAGAGAATTTAGTGGGCATTGGTTCGTTTCATTCCGGTATCAGATGATTCTGGAACTGTGTGTAACAACAAAAAAATATAGCGTAAAACCATGAAAACATAAGGTCAAACATCAACATACATAACTTTATATAAGAAAAATAAAGAATGGGCATCGTGGATAACTTATTATCTTTGCGAAAAATTATTTAGACGTCATTGATAACTTTAGACGTCGTCACTACAAGAAATAACCACTTTTAGCGGCGACACCATTAGCGGCGACAGGCCAAATGTCGCCGCTATTGGTCGATCCGCGTCCCGGAGTCTGAAACCAAACCCCAGCCGTTGATCCTTATCTTGATCTAACGGTTGGGGATTTAAAGAGCATTAGCGGCGACAAGACAATAGGCATTAGCGGCGACAGCTGTCGCCGCTAAAAGTCGATCCGTGTGAAGCTTGAAAAGAGCTGATCTCTGCCCTTGATGAGAGTATGATCCAACGGTTTGGGCTCCTTCCTGCTTTCTCTCCCTTAAACAAACACACTCACCCACCAACACAATCACCAAACTCCATCATCATCTTCACAAATCACAACAACAACCTGCTACCACCACCGCCGGATCGCCACCACCGTGAAGCTACCACCACCCTGAAGCTCCACCCGCCACCGTTGGACCGCCATCATCAAGCTCCAACACCACCATTGGACCGGCTGCACCACCACCACCGTCAAGCTCGTTCAACCACCGTTGAACCGGCATCATCAAGCTCCACCACCACCATTATCAAGCTCCACCACCACCATTATCAAGCTGCACCACCACCACCGTGATTCTAGCTCAGGCGCCGTTGAACCACCGTTGAACCGCCATCATCAAGCTCAAGTTCCGGCCACTTTCGTTTTATTGTTTACAAAATGTATAGCTCCGACAAGTTCCGGCCAGTTTCTTTTACCGTTTTATTGTTTAGAAAATGTATAGTTCCGACAAGTTTTTGATAGTACCGTTGAATCCATTTTTTGAGATGAGAATTTGAATGAAAAGTTATATAATCTTTAAATTTATTAGTTCCGACAAGTTTTGATAAACGATTTGTTATGTAATCTCCGGCAATCTATCTCAGGCGATATTTCCATCGAATTCTCCGGCAAGAGTATTAGCGGCGACATTATCAATAGCGGCGACAACCAGGCCAATAGCGTCCCAGCAATACCGGCGACGCTTTACCGGCGACGTGTCGCCGCTAAAAGTCAATAGCGGCGACAAAATCGGTCAATACCGGCGACACCTGTCGCCGCTAAAGGTGCCCTGTTCTTGTAGTGCGTGCGGGTGAAAAATTGTTATCTTCGCGAAGCGTCAACATACTTTATTTTATATAAGAAAAACGAAATATGGATGTCGTCGAAAACATTTGTAACTTTAAATACAATAACCAAACCATCGTATGCCCGAAAAAATATTAACACGCTCGTATAGAAATTTTTACAAGAGTAAAATGACCGGATGGTCCCTGTGGTTGTAAAATAACACATATAGTCCTCAGCTTTTGGAAATTACACCTGTGGTCCCTGTTGTTTGACAATTTGTTACTTGGATAGTCCCTGGAGTGGATAGCGATTAGTTTTCTCCGTTACGTCCATCTGAAATTACAAAATAACCCTTGCTTTTATTAAAATATAAGAAAAAAATTCACACACACACACACATATATATATAGGGTCAGGATTTAGGGAAAAATGTGAAAAATTTGAGAACAGAGAGAACGCTTATGGATCGTCCGATCAAAACAATCTATGGACTAGATTGGCGCGGTGACATTTTCGTAAATAACATAAATTTTATTACGTGGACACGGTTCATTAAGGGTAAAAAGGTAAAACATTAAAACACCATTGAAATATAAAACAAAATGCCAATTTTATCACTGCATAGTTTTTTTCTGTGTTTTAGTTAAGGTCTAAGGCTACAAAAACGCCATAAAACGTAAAACGCCATAATATATGAACGCCAAGCCTTACATCCGGATAATTGTTAATTGCATTTATTGTTATAAATAATATCCCTCCTAAACTACATGCCAAAAAATGCTATAAATAGCAACGTCTCACCACCTTCCGTTGATCACACCAAAAAAACACACAAAAAACAATGGTTCCTAAATACCACTCACTGTAAAACTCCAAAAGTTGAGAGAAATCAACGATGGTAAACATCTTTTCTTTGATACTCAGTAATGTTCGGCATGAAGTTTCGCTGAATGGTTTGTTAGGTGAGGGGAGTAAGGTTTTGCTGCATGAGATGGAAAAATTTCAAGAAAGATGGACTGATGACACCCATATGTCATTTTGTCTTTTTGTTCTTGAAGAAGGTTTAGATGAGGAGAAGAGACCGATCCCAGTGTAAATGCTACTTTGGCCTCGATGATGATAATGAAGATGACGGGCAAATAGCATCCACCCACACATAGTCGATCTATGTCTCTAACATCCACAAACCCACTTCAACACACGAACAAGAAAAAAAACCACGCCAAACCCAAACGCCATTTATTTGTGACAATTCTTGTCGTTTCAAAAGAAGAAAGAGACTGATGACATTGAAGATTTAGATCACAAAATTGCTTCTATTTTTTTTTTATTTATTTTCTTTTTCTGTTGTTTGTTATGTAATTTTCAGCTCAGAACAACAATACATTAATTCTGTAATGAAAAATATAATAAAACGCCAAACGAGCAAATGTTTGTGAAACGCCATCATGCCATAAAACGCCCCAAAACTACCAAACTATAATAAAATTACTTTGGACAAGTACTATTATAATAAATCTAAAAAAAGGTTAAAACAATGTGCAAGAAAATAAAACAAAAGTGCCATCTTTATCTAAACGCCATTGGTAAACAAAACACCATAATTACAACCGTAAAGATGGGACGTGTTACAGCCATAAACAAATGAACCTGAAACAAAACAAAGTAACTGCAAACAGTAAAATGAAGCGACAGAAACATAATTACTAACATTTATTATATTAAAAGCCAAATACTTGGGGAATTGAATTTATTTATCTTTTCAAAACGTCATAATTACCTGTCACTGCGCGGGAAAAAGAAGTCATTATAAAAGTAGACCATGAGAACACAACTCAACACACCAAACATTGTCTAAAACGCCACATATTGTCCAAAACGCCAAATACTTAAAAAATGGCTAAGGTTATTACATGGAGGTTTGAAAGGTTGGAGAGACGATTCATCCTAAAGTTCTTTGATAGGAGAAGGGTGAATGTAAGGACAATCAAAGCCATACTTGGTATGTCTGAAGGGGTTCAAAGGGATATTCTGGCCCTTATGGTTCCAAGGGCCAACGATTGTGAAAGAACTCGAACAGTAATAAGAAGATTAGGGAGAAAATTTCAGGCAGAAGATGATGATGATGATGATATTGACGATACTCCTCTACCAACAGTTAGCAGTTGGGTGGTGCATGAAGAAGCAGGAACCGTTGAAGTGACTTATAAACAAACACAGTGTGAAATATTCATTGCCCATGGAGGAAATGTTGAAGACACAGAGGCTACATCTGCTTGAACAACTCTGTGATTTAGCACCTTCGAACAGTGTAAGATCCAGGGTTGTAATGATATTCAAGTATAGGTTGCGGCATAGAAGTGACGACATGATGGCGTTATACGCCAATCTAAAACTTGATGATGATGAATCTAAAGAAAGTGAGGAACAAAGTGAAAGGTACAACTGTGATGTAATCCCATCCGTAGAAGACTATTAGTTTATTTTAGTTTCGTATTATTGTAATCTTATAAATTATTAATCAATGGTAATCAATTATTAACAAACGTTACGAACGCCAAAAAAGTGACATGGGATACGCCATAACGCCAAAAATTTAACTATGTGACACAAAAAGAATTAATTCAACAAGACAGATCCAAAAACAATAAAACACCAAGTAATTAATGAATCTAGTTAACGCTAAAATTATCTAAGACGCCAAAAATGAAGCAGCATGTGACGCACGAACTCGGGAAAAAAAAATATTGAAAAGACAAAAAAACCCCTCAGACCCTGATTACATCCGCGCCACATGTTCCATCAGGATGCGTTCTCACCGTTCTCACACTTTAGGGCGTTTCCTCCTGATCCCGTACCTATATATACACACAAACACACACACACACACACACACACTTTCTCTAAAACACACACACTCTGACTATCTATACTCTCCCTCTCTCTCTTTCTCTCTCTCTCAAGCAAACCCCCATCACCACCTGCCACCACTAGCACCACCACCTGCCACCACCCCCACACCACCGCCTACCACCCCCCCACACCACCACCTGCCATCCCATCCCCACCCATCTTCATTTTTCACAAATTTTTCGTTTTACGTTCCGTTCTAAATTTTGCGAGTTAATAGTGCGTGTGTGGTTAAACGTGTTTACATCGTCTATTTTTTTCCTGTTTGACAGGTTCATCGTAATGTGCGGGTCCAAGATCGACTTAGTTATTCTTTTATATATTTTACGTTTCGGTTTAGTTTTTTGCATTAACACGCCACAACTTCAGTATTGATGGTCACTGACAGTAGTGTGGTATTAGCTGGGGTACTTGATAGTGGTGAATATAAAAGACCATTAATTAAAGACGACATTATAAACTAATAACCCTTCAAACACACCATTATACCACTTACAAATATAAAATACTAAATCAACAACTAACACATATTACCCAATTGCAAAATAAAATGCTATTTACATGATACAAATAAAACAACAAACACTATTAACTAAAACACTATTGTATAAACAGAACAAAAAACACCATTAACTAAAAACATCAGTTGAAACATTATGGAGTGGAAGTTGGCTACAAAGTCTATTTTTCTTTCCTACAAAGTGTAAAAAGTCATAAAACACCATAATGTCAACCATAAAACACACCTAAAACTCACAAATAACAAAGTGAAGATTACTAAAACGGTATATTTGTGGGTTTTGTGTTTTGTTTTGGATGATAAGGCTTTGACTAACATTAGTGTGTTTTATGTTGATTATCATGTTTTGTTTTATATTCATAGTTCTATGATGGTGTGTTTGAAGTTTTTATGGATTGTTAGGGTTTAGATATTGTGTTTTAGTGACTTTCACTCTGTTATTTGTGGACTTTGAGTGTGTTTTATGGCTGAAATTGTGGTGTTTTATGACTTTGTACACTTTGTAGGAAAAATGGACTTTGTAGTCAAACCCCACCCTATATATATACACACACTCATCTATATCTATATCTATAGCATTATATAAATGAACTCTTGTGGGAAAGCATGTAATTTAACTTCAATTTTAAAATATTTAAAAAAAAATCTATAATGCGTTTTAATACAAGTTTGATGCATAAACAACTTGACATTTACCATTTGCTCCTCTTACGATATTAATAAATATTCAATAAACGTCATATTTTATGGCATAATTCTACAAATATAATTTTTATTTATAACATAATATTTAATATTTGTTAATTAGTTGAATTTAATATTTTAATTTCAAAATTGTTTTATTCATTTTTCTTTTAATAATCAGTTTGGAATGTAATGACACTTATTGCTCGGGTCAGGTCAGGTCGGGCAACATGCCGCATCAAAACTGGTCACATAAAAAGGGTTAATTTTGGCTCTGGTCAAAATAGGTTCACGTTAAAATAGTTTCCAGTCAGAACATGACACATAAGATTTAATATTTATTAACTAGTTGAATTTGATATTTTATTTTTAAATTTCTTTTATTAATCTTTTGCCAACATCGGGTTTTTTAGTCAATAATTTATATTTGACGTTGTCAAGTCATTAATGCCTTTTCGTTAATTCGGAAGACTATGACCGGTGATCTCAACTTGGATCTAGTTATAATGCCATGTATTTTAAATGTCTAACTAGATTTTGAATCGAACTAATCTGCATTCAAGTCTAATCAACTCGATTGAATCCATATGACCACTGTGTACCACTTGATCACGTGTTTGCAATATTTATTTTGAATTACTAATATCCTTATTTCCAAACCTTCCACTTCTTTTGTCAAATGCAAGATACCCCCCAACACACACACACACACATTTAAGTCTTATTGGATAACATTCATCCAATCAAGGTAACGAAAGGTTATTCCTTTCTATGCGTGTTTGAAAAATTTTCTCAAATACAATTTCTACAATACCCTAGCGAGTAGTTTCTTAAATGACTATTCCCTCCATATTTCTTGCACATTGATCAAGTTTGAGTAATCGTCACTCATGACGATTGTTAGACCACGTGATTAGATAAAACATATCTACATCTTCTTTTTAGTGACGTCTTCAACTTTATGGCTCAACTTAGATTACACTCAGGCACAATAGTTTCTAAGCTAATCAAGACAACATATGTCTTCATGTGAAATTCAAAAACTTACTTGTGTATGTGTTCTCATATGTTTTAATATGGGAAAGAATGAATAGAACCATTATGAAAGACAATTAGTCGTCTAATGTTATTCCTTTAGACTGAACGAAGTTATATTTATTCTTTTGTTTATACGCGAACTTCATTCCCATGTCATCACATATTTTGAATGTTTAAAGTTTAATTGATCTCTGTAGAGCATCAAATTTAACAAGTATTAGTTAAGCATGCTTTGGACTATGATATTCTATCATGTGATCAAAAGATGCTCATTTTGATTCTCCATATCTTAAGAGAAAGCGCACCATCTCTTGCCATCATTAATTCCTTAGTTTAGATACAACCATGAAATTTTTATTTTGCAATCCTAAAACTCGGTTTTAGGAAATTCGCAAAATCATAGTTAACTTCATCCAATTAGATAGTATCAGTATTATAACTCGTTTTTCTTTTATCCCCAAGGCTTTACCATTGACTCATAAGAATTTAAATAAGGCTTAATCGAAGTTACTTTGGTGAACACATTTATCACCAACAAGATGAACAACACTTGTCTACATCACTCTTATGTTGAGATGGAGTAAAATAGATTGCCACTCAACAACATGTCATTACTTTTGCCTAAAGTGATGAATAATTATCATTTGTTGTTTCCTTGAAGTCGTCTATTGGGATACTCTCCCAAAATGAAGGACACATTTTCCTCATAGTTCAAACAATGATGGTGTATTTACAAGTCCATCACTATGGTAAATCTCCCGTAACAAATCTCGCAAGATTTAGTAACGTTATTTATAATAATAACGTATATTTCTTTCATATGTTTATATATAAAAGATAGACATATACGTTTCCACGTTGATTCTCTAGACATTAGATGACATACTTTGTTCATGTGTATTTCATATCAGTACACTAAACGCATTTCTCATGAGTCTTAGTAGCAACTCGCAAGTTGTACATGTGCAAATCTCTTCTTACACTATCCATTTAAAATCATATCATTTTTTGGAACGCTGTATATTTATCGTTTCCATAAAATTGTTATTGATTTATCTTTATGTGAAATAAATGCATGTGTTATCCGAAGATATTAAACACAAAACACTAATACCACACATGTATTTCTCATACTCTGGATCTCTCTTCCTTGCCTTATCCTTGATAGTCTTGATAACCTATAACGCGCTTAAAGAAACGTACGCCTGGTCAAACTTTGCATAGTAAGCAGATAGGGGGTAATAAAAAGGAACTTTTTTTTTTCTAGAAATAACTAGTGTTTCTATAATAAATTAAAAAAAAAGGTTTAACGTAAGTAAAATTCAATAACATGTGTCATGCTAATCTTCAATAACATCGATCTTGAAGGATCATCAACCCGTAAGACATTCGATATCATAGGACCATCGATCCCGTATGACCATCACTCATATTACTTTTCATTTTAATTATACTTCATTATTATTTATGTTCCAAAAGTTTAGGTTATTACATGATTATTATGCCTATTATATGCAATGGATAATTTTATTTAAGAAAACAATATTAAATCAGACTATTTGGATTCTTTTTATGATCATTTAATCTAGCTAATGGTACTTGTTCTAATTAATTTGCATCAACTAATTCAGAGTTTTATGTGTGTGGGCCTTCTTAATTTACATAATGACTAACTACGAAAGGTTTGTGGTGATGAGATAATGATCAGCTGGGCTGAGCCGTTTGCTAAGGCCCAACAGTGATGTCTTGATGTAAATATAGCCACACGAAACTCGGAGTTGAAAAAAACTGGGGGTGATCGACGCCATACGGCTGACTTTCGTTGAGTTTGTCACAACATTTCTGAATTAGTAACTTTGAATTAGGTACATAATGATATTAAGAGTGACGCTTCCTTACCAACAGTGTAAATATCAACAACCAGTAGGTCTGAAGTCCTGCTGGAACTTTCAGTCTTTCACAGTTGTGCGATGGCAATGGGGTCAGTTGTATTTAGCTTCATTTGGAGTTCAGGAATGTTTGTGAGGTCGTACGGCGTTAGGAAAGAATAGAGGGAAATCAGATCTTATGAACGCCTTGTATAATGGTTTGTAACTATGGTTTGACCCAATCCTTGCCATTAAAATGGCGAAACATACATCGTATTTCGGCTTTCATTGTGTATGGTGAAGAATTACTGAAACTGACTAATTTTGTTTAGTTCTTTAACTGAAAAAGTAAACAAGACAACCATGATTGGCCCAAAAGAGAAGCAAAATGCAACTGGACTCATAGTCCTCTTTATTCAATAAACACCATTTTCTTTTCATGTTCGTTCTCACTTTTCTAGCAAGTATAAGTTGTAACCCTCTCGTCACATATTTAATTTGCAGGGAAAGAAGTTGGAACACTTGAAGATTCCTCTTAGGGATATTCAATCCGCAACCGATGATTTTTCAGAGAAATATAGAATTGAACCATTTTGGGATAGCTATACTTTGTACAGAGCAGAACTCGGCCATTTTGATATAGAAAATCATTCATCCATCGAAGGAAGGAACAAAGGTGAACTTCCCAAGGTACAAAATACTGTGGTTATAAAACAGTACCCTTTTGGATATGACTTGCATGCAGAAGAACATTTTTTTACTGAAATTGAAATGCTTAGTAGTGTTAAGCATCCAAACATAGTCACACTACTTGGATTTTGTGTTGAAAATTTCGAGATGATCCTTGTCACTGAGAATGTTTTTAATGGATACCTTGGTAACTATATGGAAAACGATAGCATGTACAAGAATATTTTGACATGGGAAAAACGTTTGAAAATTTGTATTGATGTTGCAAACGCACTGAAGTACCTTCACTATGAGATGGAAGACCAAAAGACGATCATAAACCGTGATATATGGAGCTACAACATTGGGTTAGACGAGCACTGGAGGGCAAAGATTGCTAGCTTTGGAGACTCTGTATTCCTGCCTCCAAATTCAGACGATGAAACTCTATATCTCGATTGCTTTGGCAGACTATCCTACATAGATCCAGAATATGAGATGACTCGTAAGTTAAAAAGAGAATCAGATGTTTATAGTTTTGGGGTAGTTATGTTTGAAACTCTTTGTGGGAGGTTATCCTTTGACCCAATTTACCTTAAAGAGAGTGACAAAGGGTTGGCCTTTGTGGCAAGACGTAGCTTCTCCATGGGAATACTAGAGGACATGATAGATCCTGTTATAAAGGAAGAAAGTGGTGAAAACAGTTTTCTTCTAAATAGAGGACCCAACAAGGATTCTTTGTACACATTTATGACAATTGCACGTATGTGTGTGGATGAAACCCAAGATCGACGTCCATCTATGAAAGTCATCGTCAAGGAGCTTGAGAAAGCATTATTCTTTCAAGTAAGTCATGGTTCAAACTTCATTTGATCTTTAGAAGAAATTAGCATCATGAATTCACTGAATAATGAAAACAAATGTAAAATGCTCGATGATGTTAGATTAAAATTAATAAAGCAAAAACTGATTTCCATACATGTACATTAGAAGACTCGTTTGCGGCATACGCATATAATGTATAATATATGTGTGGGCCCTCGGGGGGCAAAAGTGAAAGTGCACTAATTATAACGTTATTTTACTAATTCGTGAAAATAACGTTAAAAAGCAAGGGACGGTTAATCATGCACTGTGTGGTGGCGTTGAGAGCCGAAAGACAAGGGGATACATGCATTAATCGACTTTTTATCGCAATTGTTGAGTGTTATGTACCTTATATCCAAGGCTTGATGCAAAACTGCTATCGAGCCAGGGTCACATTGGAAGCAGTCTCTCTATTTCTATAGGGTAGAGGTAAGGCTGTCTACATCTTACCCTTTTCTGACCCTACCTTAGCTTTGCTATTATTGAGATTTACTGAGTATGATGATGATGATACATGTACATTAGACTGTTTGGTTTACATTGTTAAAATCCTTTCCACTTTCCCAATCTCTTGCCACTTGGCCAACACCATAGGGTAAATAAATGTCTGTTTTTGTCACTTGAATAACTTTGAAAGGAGCTGCATTACTGCGACTTGCTCACCTTCCATTTTGACACCATCGTGTGCATATTTCATAGCATTATACGCATTTTTTTGGCACATAATACTAATATTTATTTTACTGGCATATCATGGACTAATTCTTACAGTGTAACTGATAACATGGTAGGAAGGCGGCCGGCCCTGAGAATTCGTGTACCCTGTTCGAGCTCGAAAAAATGTGCCCTTGGGCCTTAACGAAATTGGGTATTTGGCTCACTAAAGATCTAAACCTAATGCCAAAGGGGTTAATAACTAATTTAAACCATAAGAATAATTTTGTAAGGGGGCCTATGTTGGTGTTTGTATTGATGTACCCGATAAAAAAATATTTTACATATACATATCGGTTTTTTTCATAAAAAAACGTGCCCCTCGAAATATCGGGCCCTGGCCGGTGGTCCTCCCCGCCCACCCCAGGGCCGGCCATGGAAGGCACACACGTTTCTTTTATTTGTCATGTTTATTAAATAGTTATTTGCATGACTTAGTGGTTTAGTTGTTTTTTGTCATGTTTCTCTTTATTCAAGAAGAAAGTGGGTTGTTTTCCCATGACCTCCATGTAAGTGTAAGTCTGCGTACATGTTTGTAACCCTATATAGGGGTTGTTTTGTTTTCATGAAAAGATTTGGAAGAATATTGAATCAGCATATCTCCCTAATTTCTTTCTGGTTCCTTGCAAATTTCTTTAGAGCTCGACCCACTCAAGGGGTTGTTTATAAATCCAATTGGTACATAAAAGTAATGTCCACTTCTTCTATTAGAATGCATATGCATGTTCCCTTCTCGTCCTTGGACAAGGCCTCTGATATTGTTTCTATATCTTTTCTTCCCTTTTCTTATTCTTTACTTTAGTATCAGATTTTGACACGAAAATCCTATAATTTAATGTTATGTTCTTGGTGGGTTTTAAGGTTTTATCTCCGAATACCAATTTATCAGTTTCCTTAGTGTTTTATAGCTTTTTCTTAGTAAATAGTAAAATAGTTTTCATCACTAACTTGTAGTTTTTATCACAAATTTATAGTATTGGGCACTAACTTTTCTTTTTCTTTTTTCTTTCATTTTATTTCTTAAAGGAGGAGCAAGTGCAAATTCCAGATAAGGACCAAGTTGTCGATGAACTTAATAATGCATTGGAACTTCAATTGACGCATGAAATCCCTGTGAGACCTTCCTCTTTTTTTTTTTTTCACTACATATTTTGCTAGAAAAATCTTTATAAAAGAAATATAATCTATACATCGAATTAGAATTTGATAAAAGTTGAATATGGTAAATCTGGAATAGGCACGTTGTTTATACGCCGAACAGGTAGAGATAATTAATTATCTGCATTAATAAATGAATTATAATTCACACTAATTAAGAATAACAAGTATTTACCATAATAAATAAACATTTGAATAACAAACTATGATAATCTATTATAATGAACCAATCATTTATCTTTTTTTTTTTGTAGTTTTTATCTTATATTTTTAAGTTATATAACTAGAATTGTTTAAGACACAAGAGTGTGCTCTATGGTTTGTGGAGGGGGTTTATGGAGCCGAGGTGGCTTTATTTAGTAAATTACATTTTAGTTTTGCCACTAATGGAATACCACTCCTTCCATTAGTAAATGATGAAAATTTAAGATAAGTGGGAATTTTCACGAAGCCACGAGTCCACCAACTTGGGATTAAATTTGGAAAGGATAGTGGAGGATTAATTAGGTTTTTGCCACCGTATATTCGATTGTAAAACAGAACAATTGCCCCATTGTTACTGTTTTGCAACCGAAAATGTGGTGGCCAAAACACTTGTGCCAATTACCTTATTGTCACCAAATAGCGACCAATTTTATATTTTGTTACCATATTTTTGCCACCACAAAAACGATCAAAATTATTTGTGACCGTCATTGTTTGCTATAAGGTTGCGACCGGGTCTTGTTTGCATCCTAGTTGTGAAGATTTTTTGGCCACCATTTTGGTACCATTTAGCCATCGATATTACCATCATTTAGCCACCACTTTCATTTGTGACTAATTTTTTTGTCACCATTTAGCTTCCGACTTTCGTTGAATTTGCCACCATGGTTATTTCCTTGCTTTTTTTTAATCAAAATTACATTTCAATAAAATCACAAAAATCCAAAAATTATATAAAACATCTGTATTTTAGTTTTTATTATTACAAAATATAAAACATTCAAATAAAAACACCAACTAAGAATAACCAAAATTATCCTAATATGATAAACATCCAAACATTCAAAACCAAGTGTCTATAGCCTATCTTCGAAGCGTAGTTGTTATCATAGTTTCAGTTAGATTCAATTTGTGACATCCTATTGACTATTGAGCATAACATCTTTATCCACCTTGTCTTTTTCTTTATCAGCCAGCAACCTTACAAAAATTCCATTTAACCTCTCTTTTTCTTCATCCTTTTTTTTAACAAGCTCCGGAGGAAAAAGATAAAATAGCAGGATTTTATAAAATAAATATGACCTGATTTCACTTTTGGACCAAAATGGTAATAAAACTGAAACCACGGGCACACAGATGCAAAAGGTTTGAGTTTTGAACTAAAGTGGCAAAAGTGATCAAACCTCAGGGACCAAAATGGCAGTTTACTCTATACTATTTTCCTACTTTTAACGTAGTAATACACGGTTAAAATTTTTATGGATTTTCATATCTGTTTACATCTTATCAATACAAAATAAATAATATAAACTAAATCGTAAAAAAATTTATGTTCAAGTTTTCTATACTTTTAAAAGAACAAATCTTACTTCTAATACACGATTTTAAAGAATGTCACATGTTAACATCATCAGGGGCGTAGCTTTCAAGGGGCCGGGTGCCCCCCCCCCCCCCACGAACTTTTCGCTCAGCAGTGTTATGTATGTACGTTTCGTATATAATTTTTTTAGGTATATACTATTTCGACCCCCTGGTTTTATAAAAATAAAATTTATTTATATAGAATTTTTAGGTCCGGTGACTTCCGACCCTCCGGTGGAAACTTTCAACCTTCGCCACTGAACATCATATCATCTCTAAAAATCATTTCAAATCAAAATTGAATTTTGTTTATTTTTTAAATTATGTTAGTATCATATAATGACAATATTGCTTCTTTTAAAATCGTTACCTTAACATCCGCTTCAACTTCAAATATATTTATAATTTATAATTTATAATGATAATGATATTTTTTTTATTAAAACTTACTAAAATTAGTTAAATTATATTATATTATAATAGTAATAATAATGATACTTTTGAATTAAATTATCGAAAAATGCAGAATCTACGGACTTTTAAGTATTTTGATAGACAACATGATATGTTTGAAAAAAAACTTTTGAGTTATTACGGAGAATAATCAAATGTAAACCCAAGTATTAGTTTAAATATTTTTCACATTTAACCATATTATGTGATTTAGCAATTTAATATTTTTATTATAGAAAACTTTTACGTTTAGGTTAACAGTTTATTCATGGGCGCAGCTTCCTTGGGGCGGGAGAGGGCGCCCGCCCGCCCGAACTTTTCGACGCGTAGTGTCATGAACAGTACCTTTGTATAGAAATTTTTACGTATATACGTCCCCCCCCCCCCTCCCGGAATTGGGAAAAGTCGAACCCCAAGCTTTGCCAATGAGTTTATTAATATAGCCTAACAGTTTTTCAAATTATACGTGAGGCATTTGGTAGCCTCCGAATGGTCATTAAGAGGCTACCTCTTAATGGAACCATTAACAATTTTACCAATGAGAAGGTAGAAGAATGTGACATGTGATGATTTACCATTTAGAGGTTACCTCTTAACCATTCAGAGTTGAGGTTACCTCTTATTCATTCAGAGGTTTTAAACCATAAAGAGGTATCATCTGAATGGTCATTAAGAGGCTACCAAACAACCCCTTAGTTTGTATCACAAAATATTGGAAAATAAACTTATGGGTTATAAAAATATGTTTTCAGTGTTTAACTACAATGTAAAAATAATTACAAAGCTTACTAAAGAATTGATGATTAAGCACTTTAGAAACAAGTTGGGTATTGATTACTATGAGCAAAAGATTGCAAGTTTGTGAGATGATTATTAGATATATCTACTTGTCTTATTGTGTTGTACAAACAAATAGTTTTTATTATTCAAATCATGTAATACATGATACCCTAACCTAGTATGTTATATTCTACAAGTATACGCAACTGTAGAATATGTGACTTAAATTTAGGTAATTAATTAGCTTGTTATTGTGGGTCAAATAGGTAGTCAAAGTTACTTACTATCAAACGTGAGGAAATTTGGACCTTTCAATATGAAAATTTTGTACAAAATCGAGCAAATTTGAACAAGACTGAGCAGATTGGTTTTAAAATGAACCGGGTTCAAGCATTATAAAGTTACTTACTATCAAACGGTAGGAAATTTGGGCCTTTCAATAACCCATGGAAAACTTTAAGTTATCCCTAATGCAAAACATTTAAATTCACTAATTTGTGTATTGACACAAAGTTCAGGAGCATACAATAAAATTGCATACTTGCAACCTACCATTCATCATCAGCTAGTCTTGGTTAATTGTACAAACAAAAATCCACATACGTTGTAAAGAATGGGGTGATAAATTACAATGCAAAGAAACGAAGAGATAAAATAAAGTCTCAAAGTAAGTGTTGGGAAACAAGCGGTGTCAGGATTCCCAACAACCCTCCCAAAGCTAACAATAGAGAAATATAACTGAACACAAAAATATACGTGGAAACTCCAAAACCAGAGAAAAACCACGGGCCTCCAGAGAGAAAGATCCACTATGCGACAAATTTTTACAATCACACAGACTAATCTCTCAAGCCTCCCCCCGCCCAATTACAACCACACTCTCCGAAGCGTTTAACTAAAACATTTCTACACTCTAAGACAAGAGAACTAGAAAAGAAAGAAAGAACCAAACACTTCAAGTGTATTTTTGGTTGGGGCACTTTGAAACCAAAGCCTTGGACTCCTTTTATAAGCTTGGAGTCCTCCCAAGCTTTCATCCTTGCACCGATGTGGGATTATCACATTTTTCATATAGCCAAAAACCTAACAAATCTCCACCTTAGATATATGAAAAAAAAAAACAACCACATCAAAGGAACACCGTCTTCAACCGACGATCATACTCCACCATAAAAGAGTATCTCCACTTAGAATAGACCATTCTAAGAATTTCTTCTCGGCACATGTTGAAAAACCTGCTGAAAATCTATGGAGCAACTTCCCCGCTTGGCATACCCGGAAGTTCATCAGCCATCAACATCAATTTTTCGTTTGAGAGATTTCCATCTTCAAGACGTCTGTGTCTCGTGCCAGAAAGGAAAACAAACGAAGAAGCGACACCCTACAAAGAAAGTCAACACGGTGGCTGTTCCTCTTGAACGTTTGCACATGGATTTGTTCGGTCCTGTCAAGCACAAAAGCATTAGGAATGATCAATATTGCCTCGTGATAACTGATGATTATTCAAGATTTTCTTGGGTGGCGTTCATGGCACATAAGAGTGAAACCTTCGGTATTATTAAAAATTTGATCATTCAGATTGAGAATCTTTACAACTTGAAGGTTAGGCGGATACGTAGCGACAATGGTACTGAATTCAAAAATCATGCCATGGCGGAGTTTTGCACTTCAAAAGGTATTTTTCACGAATTTAGTGCAGCTTATACTCCTCAACAAAATGGCGTCGCTGAACGTAAGAACCGCACATTGATCGAGACTGCTAGGACAATGTTAGTAGAGTCACAATTGCCGATTCCATTTTGGACTGAAGCTGTGTCCTCTGCATGTTACACGTTGAATCGAGTCCTTACAGTCAAAAGGCACAACAAGACCTGTTTTGAGCTTATTAACAAACGGAAACCAGACTTGTCATATCTTGAACCGTTTGGAGCTCCTTGCACGATAATCGATCCTAATGGAAAGTTCGGGGCAAGAGCAATTGAGGGATACTTTCTTGGGTATTCCACCCCGAACTTAAGAGTCTGGAATCTAGAGACTAAAAGGGTCGAGGAATGGTCTGAAGTCAGAGTACAAAGGCACACTTTACCAGTCAGAAATCCTGGTCAGCCTTGGATGTTTGAGTACGATGACTTTTTCAATTCGATCAATGTTGAAGCAGTTGAAGAAAGTGCTGCAGCAATGATGTTTTTCGAGAGTGACAACGCAACAGATTCACCGTTGGTTCGTCCAATTATAGTCAATCAAGAACCATCTTCGGTGAACAATAATGCTCTCGACAATGAGGATTTTCATGATGCTTCCGAATTGAACGAATCTTCAGAGGATGATGAATTTCTAGATGCAGATCAAGAAGCTCCAACAGCAGTTCATGGTATTTCAGAGGGTACACCTCCAGTGGATGTCCCTAGAACAGCTGAAACTTCTGCATCATCCTCTTCGTCAATTCCGGGACTTGAATTGATTGTTGATCTCAATCTCAACAATCTGGGTACAAATATTCCAGTTCAAGATAATCCAGAAACAAGGATTCACAATACCCATCCTCAACAAAACATCATCGGAAATGTACAAAGTGGCGTTCAAACAAGAAACATGTTGCGAAACAACAGCAATGCAGGCTTGTATGCAACTATCCGAGAATCTGGTCAACAAAATGATTGGTCTTTCGCGTGTTATGTCTCACAGGAAGAGCCAAGAACTTGGAAAGATGCTTTGAAAGATAGCTCTTGGGTTGAAGCAATGCAGGAAGAACTGCAACAATTCCAGAAGCTAAGTGTCTGGAAACTCGTAGAGAAACCTGCTGGTTACAAGAAGATTGGTACCCGTTGGGTGTTTAAATGCAAAAAGGATGACCGTGGAATCGTTATTCGAAACAAAGCAAGGCTAGTCGTTCAAGGTTTTCGTCAGATTGAAGGAATCGACTACAACGAAGTATATGCACCTGTTGCACGTCTAGAAGCCATTCGGATTTTTCTGGCTTATGCCTCATTCAAAGGTTTCAAGGTATACCAGATGGACGTGAAAAGTGCATTCTTACATGGTGTGGTAGAAGAAGAGGTGTACGTCGAACAACCTCCAGGTTTTGAAGATCCTATCCATCCCGATCGGGTTTGGTTGCTCAACAAAGCTCTCTATGGTCTTCATCAAGCCCCGCGAGCTTGGTACGCAACCTTATCTAATTATCTGCTGGAGAATGGATTTCGCAGAGGTCTTATCGACTGTACTCTTTTCATCAAAGAACAAGATGGAGATCTTCTACTGGTACAGGTATACGTTGATGATATTATATTTGGTTCTACTAATGATGTTTTGTGTAGGGATTTCGAGCGTGTGATGCAGGATAAATTCGAGATGAGTGCTATGGGGGAAATGACTTTCTTTTTGGGCCTACAAGTGCAACAAACCGAGTCTGGGATATTCATCCATCAGACTAAATATGTTGGTGACATCTTGAGCCGGTTCCAGATGTCTGATGCAACGCCCATCGGTACCCCATTGCCGCAAAATCACGGAATTACTCCAGACTTGAAGGGTCAAGATGTTAGCCCTTCATACTACCGCGCAATGATCGGATCTCTTATGTACCTCACAGCATCAAGACCAGATATAATGTACCCAACGTGCCTGCTTGCCAGATATCAAGTCAACCCGAAGGCCTCACATCTTGCTGCTGTAAAAAGGATTTTTCGTTATTTGAAGGGTTACCCTGACACCGGTCTATGGTACCCTAGGGATAATAACTTTGACTTGATCGCATTCAGTGACTCTGATTTTGGCGGATGCAAAATCGACGGCAAATCCACAACGGCTGGATGTCAGTTTTTGGGAAATCGCCTAGTCACATGGCAGTGCAAGAAGCAGACGTGTGTCGCTACATCAACATGCGAAGCTGAATACATTGCTGCATCAAGTTGTTGCTCTCAAGTCCTATGGATCCAACAACAAATGCGTGATTACGGTTTTGAATTCCTAACTACTCCTATTTACGTTGATAATTCTGCTGCATTACAGATCACTAGAAATCCTGTGCAGCATTCAAAGACTAAGCACATCGAAATTAAATATCACTTCATACGTGATTGCTTTGAGAAAAGGCTAATCGATGTTGCTTACGTCCACACCGATGACCAACGTGCCGACCTTTTTACCAAAGCATTTGACAAATCAAGATTTGACTTTTTATTATTGGTAAACGGCATCAAGGTCAAGCAAGAGTAATCCACATCGGAAAATCATTTTTGTAAATACCTTTGTGTTTTAAATTTGTCTTAGTTTATTGATTTTAGGGGGAGTAAATCCAAAATTTGAAAAATCCAAAAACATTGAAAAATTTCAAAAACACAAAAACAATAGAAAAACAAAAATGAGTTTCCTGGCGAGCAAAAGAGAAAATGATAGTACATCAGTGGTCTGTCTAAACCTCTTTAAACCTTAAATGAAAAACGATAAGCAGCTCTATATAAGATGTATCGGTAGGCTCACAATCATTTTAAAGTGTGCAGGGTGATATAAACTTAAATCGACTGAAGACCAGGTGGGAACCATTCATTGGCATATGGTCTTAGTACCGAAATTTCGTTTGAGAGATTGCCGAGGTTCTGAGATATTCGGTCTTTATGCTGCTTATCATCTGGGTATCATGGTTGTATCTTTTACCGAAAAATAACGGGGACGCAAGTCTAGATCTTCCATGATACTATACATACGTGTACATACTGCATTCGACCTCAATAAGTGATCAACAATCACATGTCCAAACAAAATAAGTGATAAAATATCACAAATTCTTTCCGGGTGCCAAGTTCGTCTCTCTGCTGTACGAAAGTACTGACCTGTTCACGGACTTGCTCCTGTGCCCTCATGCATCTGAAAATCAAGTTCCTCATCAATAAGTGATTATATCACATAGGGCTTGTTTTCAAATCAAAATAAGTGAGAATCTCACATCATATACGGTCAAACAGATGATAATCGGTATACTCACCGGTAAGATGAACCCTCGTGCATACCTTGATACGGGAATGTGTCGTGATGTGGATGAACACCGGTCGGTAAGTATAAATCATACCTTAACGTATCCCCTCGCCATGATTACATCTGATAAGTTGAGCTTATGTGGACAACAATACCGATAATTGTTATAGGATGTTTATCTTAATGTTAACTAATTGAACAACAAGAGCGTTTTGGCATGACCGTACACTGATATGATTCTCTTACCCTCGAAACTCGCAAAAAGGATGTCTGTAAATATTTATTTAATGCTTTCAGTTTTTGCATCTTTGTATATATTTATTTACTGCTTTCTGTCCTTACATTTGAAAAATTCAAAATATCAAAAAGATTTTATTTCTATCTTATTTTCGATCGTACGATGTTGGAGCTCGAGTCTTCGTTACCCGAAACCTGAACGAAAAACCAAAATGACTAAATCTTCATAAACGGTCGAAATTTGCAAAGTGTTGAAAGTTGAAATTGAAATTGATAAAATACTTTAAACTTTCAAACTGTCGGACGGTGTTTGTTTGAACAATGGTCACATGTGTGTCGTTTACTTATGATATTCCAAGCAGTTGTTCTCATTACGCTTTTAGATTTCTTGCATGTGCAGATTCTAAAGGCAAGGAGAACATGGTCGATGACAAGCTTCGGAATGAAGACACGACGTGAAGGCACTCAAATGATGAAGATGATCGATTTGCCGCTGACCATCATCAACACCACAAGGATCTCACTTCATAAAGAACAAGTATTTCACGAGCATAACTCAAGGGGGAGCTTATGTTAAGGGGGAGTTTGTCAACACACTTCCTACATGAAACGGGGAGTTTGTTGGTACACTTTCTGCTTTCAAGACGTGAAGACTTTGAAGATCCTCCGACATTGAAGACTTGAATAGAAGTCAAAGACTTGAAGACACGAGAACTTACAAGAACAAAGATCGAGACAAAGCTACAGCCAGACAAAGCTACAGCCAAGGGGGAGTTTGTTGGTGCACTTATGTCTGTACTTTGTCAGTATTCGGTCACGATGTAAAACGATGTCTTGTTAGTCTTGTAAGTTTGACCAAGTCAACCATCCTCCTGGTTTGACTTGGCCAAACAGTCAACAATATGTTTGTAAGATGTTGGGTCGAAGGATGTGCCATCGAAGGATTGCCTATATCCTTCGATGACCTGCTCGAAAGATGACTTTCGATGGATGGACCACGAAAGATCACATCTTTCGTGGTACATGTTGATCCTTCGAGTTGTTTCTGGTCGATAGATGATCCTTCGATCATTCTATCTGATCCTTCGACCAGACCTGCTGTATTGGGTATAAATACCCGTGTGTTGTGTTGAGTTCGTGAGTTAGACACACAGACAGATAAGGAACACACACACACACACTAGAGAGTTTGCAGAACTGATTTGTAAACATTGAGCTTGTAACCGGACCTTTCATACGTTTAATACAAGTGGTGTTAATCGTTGAATCTTGCGTGTTGTGTTTATCATTGTGCTTGTTCTATCCCGGTTTGCATGCTAGCTTGGATTCCGCACTCGCTAGTGTGTTAGACATAACAAGGAATAGGTTAAACCTCAACCTCCGAGGGACCTACACTTGGTTTTTCGCAGCGATTGAATTCAGAACCGGATCCATTTGTTAACTTTGTTTAGCAATATATATAGGGGTGTTCTGTTATTTATTTAAAGTAGTAACTATAGAAGTGCATTAGGGTTTAAGTTTAGATTTGCCACCTCTTTATCTAGGAAGTTTGTTGTGGTTAGTTTTAAGTTTTTATAAGATATATCTAGGTATAAATATTAGGCAGTTTTAATAAAATAAAATATAACACATAATATCTTTATTTTATGTTACGGTACTTTTAATTCTTTTTGTTTTTGTTTGCATAGATGGAGCCCATCTATGTAGATTAGGCGCATTAGATCAAAATTATTAATTACTTGTACATTAAAGCTTTATCGACTTGTACCTTTTAATCCGTGCGTCGATATTGAACAAGACAACTACCGAAACGTCGACAAAAATGTGTAGGTCGTCATGCTAACTTTGGATTTTTTTTTTAAACGGTATACTTATAAGATATGTAAAGAGTACGTAAAAAATTATAAGTTTGTTGTGGAGGGGTGAATTGTAACTAATTATCTATAATTTTTTTAAAATCTTAGAGATTTAAATGTAATAAGTTTAGGGGCTAAAAAATAAATAGTGTTTGAAAGACCAAACTATCATCATTTTAGAGGTCTTTCTATAATTAAAGAGTGTGAAAAGTTATTATTTTTTGGGTATCTTAAAATACCACTCTCTCATGCATTATAATATAGTATAGATAATGGAATTTGGAATATAACTTTTTTAAATTTGTATCAGTTCTCGAGTCATAACAATTAACAACTGGTCAATTGATGAATCATTTTATGAAAATGTAATTTGGTGTAGTCTACTCAGTTCTTCCTCAAACAATTCATTTTAAGACAACCCATCATTAATCCCTCACCTTTTCAATAGCATTTCTAAATAAAGATAAAAGAAATTGGAACTTTATAATACCTAGATGTCAATATCCATTGAAATAAAGAATTTAAAAACGATATTTTCAAGAAAACGGCCAGGAATTGTGGTTATAGGATTTACCTCAAGAAAGAAAAGGGTCTTAAATGGGTTGTTGAGTGACGTTGCCCGAAAAAACACACATTGGTGTCTTAGAAACCCTAAAGCACCATGGTAAACTACCACCGCTTGAATCCGGCTCCGCTACCTCAATTGCTTTAAAACGATTTGAACATGGGTAAAACATACACAGAGAGAGACGACAATGGAGGCCAATAAACCAGGCTCCATATCTCAAGATGACAATGGAGGCCAAAACCAGGCTCCATCTCCCATATCGCTACCGGATAACCATCATGGAACCACCATCCCTATCTCTTGCCACAAAGAATTCGAACCGGTGCCCAATCACTAAAATAATAGCACACTAACCACTACACCAATGCCAAAAACACACCAGGGTGCCAAATCAAAACCTATATATACAATAACAAAGTCCGATGTATGAGAAAAAACAATCAATAATGTTCACGTGGCGTGAACACTATTCCTAAGCCTGTAAAATTAATAGATTGATAATGATAATGATAATGAGCTTGTAAAAGTAATAGATTGATAATGAGCTTGTAAAATTAATAGATTGATAATGATAATTGATAATTTCTTTAATTTATTTTCTCCTCCTTTTCAAATATTTATAACTAGAAAAATGGCTTAATAGTCTTTATGTTTTGCCGGTGTTTCACATTAGTCCCCATCATTTTGAAATAATAATTTTGTTCCTTATTGTTTGACAAGTTGTTACTCGGATAATCCTTACATTGGATGGTTGTTAGTTTGAGGCGTTAAGTGAGTGTGAAATGACATAATAAATTAATTAAGTATTTTGTGTGTGTATATATATCGGGTAGGGATCCTAAGAGAATAATATCCTATTTGAGAAACTTTAGAAGTATTCTGGACCACACATTTTTCTCAAGACAAAAGAAAGCTTTTTCTTTAACTTCAATATCACGTTTTTAAATGTTTTTTTTATATTTATATACATATATGTATATTGTCAATTTTGAATTATACACATATGTATGTTGTTAATTTTTAAACTATACATATGTTTATATTAGAAAAATATAAATCCTTAATCCAAGAAGTGTAGAAAACTGGGACAAACGAAAGGCGATTGAGCCCATTCCAGCGGTATTGGGATCGACTCGTCAAATACTAACCAAAAGCTCTAAACCCTAAACCTAAACCTAAACCCTAAGGCTAAACCCTAAAAACTAAACTCTAATGCTAAACCATAAAGCTAAACCCTAAAATACTAATGCTAAACACTAAAACTAAACCCTAAATACTAATGTTGAACACTAAAACTAAACCCTAATGTTAAATCCTAAACCCTAAATACTAATTCTAAACTCTAAAGCTAAACTAAATAATTCCCCTCAATCATAAATGTACAATACTTATATTTCAATTTTAAACACATATATACATATATGTATAGTTAAAAAAATTGATAATATATAAATCCCTTAAAAAACCCTAATAGAAGAAGCTCCGATTTTTCAAAAAAAAATGGATTTTAATTAATACGAACCGGCTCTTTATAGCCGATAATAATCCAAACTCAGTTAATTACCCACAATAATCCGAACTCTTCCATTTTCTATGTAAAATAGTCCGCCATTAAAAAAACATAACGGAGTTAAGTTTTTTTAAATTACAAACCGATGTTTTCGGTTTTTTATTAGAATGAGGATACAAGTCTGTTGATGTAAAACTTATCTCGAAACAATGCTCTAAATGACGAAAACTGTGCTTCAATTCGGGTGTTTGAACTTCAAATTAACAAAAATCAAGTCTTTTTTATCAGTAAACTCGTATCCTCGTTCTGATCAAAAGCCCGAAAAAATCGGTTTGTAACTTGGGAAAAAAACTTAACCCCGTTATATTTTTTAAATATTTTTTAACGGCGGACTATTTTACAAACAAAATGAAAGAGTTCGGATTATTATGGGTAATTAATTGATTTGGAATTGCCAAAAAGACAGTTCAGATTATTAAAATACAATTTGCCTATATATATATATATATACTAGGTTATAATCTCGTGTATTACACGGGTTGAATAAATAAATTTTATAAACTAAATAATAAAAAAAATATTTTAAAAACCCATTTTTATCACACGGGTTAAATAAATGTAATTTTATATATTAAATAATAAATAGTTATATCTATAAAAACCATATCGTACGGGTTGAATAAATGTAATATTATATACCAAATAAAAAGTTATATCTTTAAACCTACGTGTATTACACGTGTTGAATAAATGTAATATTGTTTACCAAATAATAAAATAATACATCTTTAAAAAACCTTATTTATTACACGAGTTGAATAAATGTAATTTTATATACCAAATAATAAAAAAGTAACATCTTTAAAAATATGTGTATTAAACGGGTTGAATAAATGTAATTTTCTATACTAAAATATATATATATATATATATATATATATATATATATATATATATATATAGGGAGCCGCTAGAATGAGAACCACTCCCAGTTATGAGAACCATGAGAACCAAAATCAACCAATCACATTGTGCCAACATAAAGGGCACGTTGGTCATTTACCCCATATGTCAAGTCACCACACTCTCTCTCCATTTAATGTTTGTCATCTTTTCTTTTTGTCAGACTCTTTAAAAGGCACACACTTTACCTCTCACCTATCTCTTTCATATCTCATATCTCTCTGGCAAACTATTGTCCTGCGATGACTCCGGCCCGGCCACAACGAGTCCGACAAACTATTATCCGGCGATGACTCCGGCCCCAAGAAGGTGTGGTGCTTGGTGTATGCCGCACCCCCTCCCCCTGTACCCCTCCTTCTCCAGCCACATCAAATCTGGTTAAAACTCTCTCTTTTTTGTGCCACCACCATCTCCGGCCCCAAGATGGTGTGGTGCCTGGTTTATGACTCCGGCGGCAGCTTTGCGGTGCTTTGGTGGTGTGGCGGTGCCGGCGATGACTCCGGCCCCAAGAAGGTGTGGTGCTTGGTGTATGCCGCACCCCCTCCCCCTGTACCCCTCCTTCTCCAGCCACATCAAATCTGGTTAAAACTCTCTCTTTTTTGTGCCACCACCATCTCCGGCCCCAAGAAGGTGTGGTGCCTGGTTTATGACTCCGGCGGCAGCTTTGCGGTGCTTTGGTGGTGTGGCGGTGGGTTTGGTGGTGTGGCAGTGGCTGGGTGGTGGACCGGAGGCAGCGCCGCCGTGAGCGGCGGAGGTCCCGGTCTCCTCCCGACGAGTTTCTTGGGCCTGTTTTGTTGATTTCTCTGGTATTTTTTGGTATGTGTTCTTGATTTCTCTGGGTTTGATTTTTGGGTGTTCTTGAATCTGGGTTTGATTTTGGGTGTTCTTGAATCTGATGGGTGTTCTTGATTTTTCTGGGTTTGATTTTTCTGATGGGTGTTCTTGAATCTGATGGGTGTTATTGGGGGTTTGACTTTCTGGGTTTGATTCTGTTGAATCTGGGCTTTGAATGTTGTTCATGTTGAATCTGGGTTTGAATGATGTTATTGTCACCTTTTTTGATCCTGTTGAATCTGCGTTTGAATGATATCCTGTTTTTTGAATGATGTTCATGTTGAATCTGGGTTTGAATGTTGTTCATGTTGAATCTGGGTTTGAATGTTGTTCATGTTGATGTGTGGGTTTTTGATTTGTGATATTTAAATCTGTGGGTTTTGATACGATTGACGGGGTGGCGATGATGCAAAAAAAAAAACCCGTATATTTTGATGACGATGGCGCGGCAACGATGGTGGAGGGTAGGTTTTTGAACCCGCAACCCCACATTTGCAGCCTTTTAATTATCGGAAAAAATCTGAGCCAAACCCCGTTTTTTTTTCGAGATACTCTTTTGTTTTGTTGTTGTTGGTTTTTTATATTCTTTTCCCCAGTCGATGACGATAAAAATCTATCCGAGACACCTACCGACTTTGCGATTTATGGGTGCGTTCGTCTTGCGTAAACAAGTTTTTGTGTAAAAAAATCTTTGTGAAAAAAAAGTTCAACCGTAAACTTTTACGTCAAACGTAAAAAGTTTAACGTAAAACGTAAAAAGTTTAAAACGTAAAACGTAAAAAAGTTTAACGTAAAGCGTAAAAAATTTAACGTAAAACGTAAAAATTATAGCGTAAAACGTAAAAAGATTAAAAAAATTAACGTAAAACGTAAAAAAGTTTTAAAGTAAAACGTAAAAAGTTTTACGTAAAAACGTAAAACGTAAAAAGTTTTTCGTAAAACGTAAAAAGTTTTACGTAAAAAGTTTAAAACGTAAAACGTAATAAAGTTTAACGTAAAACGTAAAAAGATTAAAAAAATTAACGTAATACGTAAAACATACATTTTTTAACGTCAAACGTAAACTTTTAACGTAAAACGTAAACTTTTTAATGTAAAAATGTAAAGTTTTTAAAGTAAAACGTAAATATTTTAACGTAAAACGTAAAAACATAAAACGTAAACTTTTTAACGTAAAACGTAAATTTTTTAACGTAAAACGTAAATTTTTTAACGTAAAACGTAAACCTTTTTAACGTAAAACGTAAATTTTTTAACAAAAAACGTAAACTTTTTAACGTAAAAAGTCTGCCGTAAAAGCGGCGTGTTAAAAAACGACGCGTAAAAACGTAAAAGGTAAAAGGTTTTTCGTAAAACGTAAAACGTAAAAAGTTTTACGTAAAACATAAAACGTAAAAAGTTTTTCGTAAAACGTAAAAAGTTTTTCGTAAAACGTAAAACGTAAATAAAACGGGACTTAAAAAACGCCGCGTTAAAACGGGACGTAAAAAACGCCGCGTTAAAATGGGACGTAAAAACGCCGCGTTAAAACGGGACGTAAAAAACGTTAACGTAAAAAACCGGGGCGTAAAACGTAAAAAACCGACGCGTAAACGTAAAAAACCGACGCGTAAAACGTAAAAAAACGGGGCGTAAAACGTAAAAAACCGACGCGTAAGACGTAAAAAACCGACGCGTAAGACGTAAAAAACCGACACGTAAGACGTAAAAAACCGACGAGTAAAACGTAAAAAAACGGGGCGTAAAACGGGACGGCTTGTAAAAAAACGGGACGGCTAAAACGGGACGGCAGAAAACGGGACGGCTAAAACGGGACGGCAAAAAACGGGACGGCAAAAAAACGGGACGGCTAAAACGGGACGGCAAAAAACGGGACGGCTTGTAAAAAAATGTGACGCTAAAAACGGCGCGGCAAAAAACGTGACGTAAATAATGGGGCGAAAAAAACGGGACGTAAAAAATGGGGCGCAAAAAACGGGACGGCTTGTAAAAAACGTGACGTAAAAAACGGCGCGGCAAAAAACGGGACGGCTAAAACGGGACGGCCAAAAACGGGACGGCAAAAAACGGGACGGCTAAAACGAGACGACAAAAAACGGGACGGCTTGTAAAAAAACGTGACGCTAAAATGAGACGGCTTGTAAAAAACGTGACGTAAAAAACGGCGCGGCAAAAAACGGCGCCTAAAACCGGGCCTAAAAACGACACTTAAAAACTACGGTCGCAAAATCGGCGTGAAAAAACGGAGCGTAAAACGGGTCGTAAAAAAACGCGCGTAAAAAACGGGCGGTAAAAAAACGCGCATAAATTTTTTTTTTATAAAAAATCTGATTTTCAAAATTTTTGTTTAATAAAGAAATCTTTAAAAAAAATAAAAAGTAATATAATAAAACTAAAAAGTAATATAATAAAACAAAAAGTAATTAAAAAATAATAAAGTGAAAAAGACAAAAAAAAAGTTATTTTACCAATCTACCCTTTTTGATTAAAATATAAAAGACATAATAAGACAAATTTTATTTAATATTAGTTTTTTTTACTTTTAATCTCATCCATCCATCAAGTTAATCTAAAGGCTATAAAGTGGTTCTCATGGTTCTCATAACTGGAGGTGGTTCTCATTTTAGCGATCCCCTATATATATATCCTTAAAAAACCCCGTGTATTGTACGAATTAAATAAATATATACTTTTATATATGAAACAATAAAAAGTTATATCTTAAAAAACCTCATGTATTACACGAGTCGAATAAATGTAATTTTGTATAATAAAGAATAAACTACCATTTTGGTCCCTGAGATTTGGTCACTTTTGCTACTTTTGTCCAAAACTCAAAACTTTTGCATCTGTCTCCCTGTGATTTCAGTTTTATTGCCATTTTGGTCCAAAAAATGAAAATCAACTCATATTTCTCAAATTAAATCATGCTATTTTTTCCACTTTTAATTAATAATAATGACCATTTTACCCCTGAGAAAAAGGAAAAAATGATAGGATTTAATTTGACAAATATGAGTTGATTTCAATTTTAGACCAAAATGACAATAAAACAGAAACCACAGGGACCCAGATGCAAAAGATTTGAGTTTTGGACTAAAATGTCAAAAGTGACCAAACTCAGGGACCAAAATGGTAGTTTAATCTATAATAAATAATCTATAAATAATTAGAAGACATTAAATTAAATAATAATTATTCATAAGATACTAAACTAAATAATATTTAGTATGAGAATTATCTATAACTAATTAGAATATGTAATTTGAGAAATATGAGTTGATTTCATTTTTTGACCAAAATGGCAATAAAACAGAAACCACAGGGACCCAGATGCAAAAGATTTGAGTTTTTGACTAAAGTGGCAAAAGTGACCAAACTCAGGGACCAAAATGACAGTTCAATCTATAATAAATAATCTATAAATAATTAGAAGACATTAAATTAAATAATAATTATTCATAAGATATTAAACTAAATAATATTTAGTATGAGAATTATCTGTAACTAATTAGAATATATTAAACTAAAATAATAATTATACATTACTTAATATGATGAAAAGTGTCCTAGTGGTTTATTTTATTTTTATTATTATATAGTACATAGATAGATTAAGTGATTGTGATAAATGGAAATCTGAAAAGAAAAGGTGTACAGGGAAAAAGGTGTTAATTAATTCACACGAGAATCTTCTGAATTAGGCACAAAATATTACTCAGTTAGATAATGATCGTATTTTAAATAAACTATGAATAATCATAACATATTAAACTAAATAATATGTAATATGAGGGTTATCTATAACTAATTAGAATAGATTAAATTAAAATAACAATTATCCATAAGACATGACTTAATATGATGACAAGTGTTCTCACAATTGTTTCTTTTATTATATAGTATAGATATCTTAAATGAAAAAACTAAGCTCTTACGTAACCAGTGTATGCCCTATTGGCCATCGCATGGCCACACCTTAGTTTTACATTTATACGTTATTTAACAGATTTGCTATATATTTGACGTGCTTACGAGTTAAAACTGAGCCGTTACATATTTCCCATCACATCCACGTATCCAACGAAGCACGAGGAACACAACAACTGGTTTATAACACTATCTAATGCTTTTCAATTGATTTACGAATGATGCCATTATATAATTTCAAGTGTCAGAAGATACCTCTCCAAGTTCCTAATTTCATTTTAGTTATAAAAAGGGTATCGTATATTCATATATACTCCTCCTTTCTTAACTACAATTGACTTAATTACTCCTCCTTTCTTAACTACAATTGACTTAATTACTCCTCCTTTCTTGACTACAATTAACTTAATTAGTTGGTGTAGGATGTAACAACTTATTTCATTCCGCTAGGATAACGAGGGCTGACCCATTTTCTAAGGCCCAATAGTGATGTCTTGAAGTAAAACAAGGGCACACGGGTTGTGGGTTTCTTAGGTGGACGCCAATACGTTTAGTAATGTTGTAATAGCTACGTGATGAAACTAGGAGTGACGTTTTCAAGGTCATTAGAGCGGTTACCGCGTCGCCTGAAAATCTTCTGGAAATAACAAGGGAGGGATATAACGATTTGGCGGAAATTCTGGTAATTATGGGTGTAGGTTGCGTGCAAATAAGAGAGCAGAAATGATTCTGGTTTGTCACAACCCCATCCTTGCAGCCGACAAATATATAGTTCAGTTTTTATTATTACTATTTTGGGGTTATTTCATTGCGTATTACATAAATTGATAGGTACTGCTTGGCTCATAAAATCAATTAAACACAATCATAATAGCCTTTGGCCAATGGCAGAAGCTAAATGCAACTGGACTAATAGTCTTCTTTATTTTCTAAACACAATATTTTCTTTTCAGTTTTGTTCTCATTTTTCTGGCAAGTATAAGCTGTAACCCTCTTGTCACATATTTAATTCACAGGAAAAGAACTTGGAACACTTGAAAATTTCTCTGAGTCATATTATGTCAGCAACTGATGCTTTTTCTATCAAATACCAAATTGCCTCTACAAATGGCTGTACTTTGTACAGAGCGGAACTCAACCATTATGATAAAGAGAATCCTTTACCCAAGAGACAAAACACTGTAATTATTAAACGCTACCCTTATGGACACGGGTATATTGGAGAAAAAGAGTTTCTCACAGAAATAGAAATTCTTACCGGTGGAGTTAAGCATCCCAACGTAGTCACTCTGCTTGGATTTTGTCTTGAAGATTCTGAGATGATCCTTGTCATTGAAGATTTTTATAATGGATTTCTTGGTGAGTATTTGGGAAACCTCAAAGACAAACGTCTTTTGACTTGGGAAAAACGTTTGAAAATCTGCATTGATGTTGCACACGCCTTAAAGTACATTCACTCTAAGATGGAAAATCAAAAGATGATAATAAACCGTGATATATGTAGCTTCAACATTGGGTTGCACAAGAATTTAGGTGGTCTAGATTGTTCATTTTTGGTGGTCTATATTCCTATCTCCAAATCAAGAAGACAAAACTCTCTATCTCAACCCGATTGGCAGACCTACCTACATAGATCCAGAATATAAGATGACTCACAAGTTAAAAAGAGAATCTGATGTTTATAGTTTCAGAGTCGTCTTGTTTGAAATTGCATGTGGGAGGTTAGCCTTTGACCCAATTTACCTTAAGGAGAGTGACATAGGGCTGGTCCATGTAGCAAGACGAAGCTTCCGCACAAGATCACTAGAAGAGATGATAGATCCTCTAATAAAAGAAGAAATTGGTGAAAACAAATTTATTCTAAATAGAGGACCCAACAAGGATTCTTTGCACACATTTTTTGACATTGCTTATCAGTGTGTGACAGAAACTCAAAACCAACGTCCAACAATGGAAGTCGTTGTTGAGCAACTTGAGAAAGCATTGTTCTTTCAAGTAAGTCATTCTTAATTCATATCATTGATACCTAGAATTAATCAACGTGATGCTTGATTTTACATATAGCACAAAGTGTTAGGTTTACATTGTTAAAAATCATTTCCACTTTTAAAGTCTAGTATTCTTGTACCAAATTTACCTTTTCTTATACTGTTGATTAACAATGTAGGGATTTAAATCAAAATCGTACCTTTTAATTAGATTATGAATTTGTGACTTTGTTGAATTGCATGAGTGTCAAAAAGGAATATAAAAGGCATGTTGTTCAACTTTTGCAGCCTATGATATCACCAATCTAGTTTTTTTAATCACTACTTAATAATTTTTTTAGCAATTTTTTATCACAAATTATACTCTTTCATCACTATTTTTAACACCAATCAAGCCACCTCATCACTGATTTTTCACCAATTTGTAGTCTTTCATTATTAATATGTATTTGAAAAATTTACTGTTTTCTATTAACATTCACCAATTCGTATATATATCTCAACACAATTTTGATCATTATCTTTTATTTTAACAAACTATTATTAATATATGTATTTTACTTGCTTTGCCATTTTAACAGAAAAACAACAAGGACAACCCCAAAATGTTACTTGAAGACATAAAACAGGCGACTCAGAACTTCAAGAATGACAATTGCATTGGCGGAGGAGGATTTGGGAAAGTATATAAAGGAAACTTTCAAGATGGTGATGGATTTAAAACCATTGTTGCAAAGCGATTTGATACAAGGTTTGGTCAAGGGGAACAACAATTCTTATGTGAGCTCCAAATTCTTTTGGATTATTCGCATGAGAATGTCATTGGTCTTGTAGGATATTGTGATGAAGAGAATGAAAAAATCATTGTGTATGAGTACGCACCCAAAGGAAGTCTTGATAGATATTTGAATAATGTTTCTCTTACATGGGTGGAACGACTTAATATATGCATTGATGTTGCAAGCGCATTGTATTTCTTTCATGAAGGAGTTGGAAAACAAGCAAAGGTGATACACAGGGACATCAAATCTGCTAACATTTTACTAAACCATGACTGGAAAGCGAAACTTGCTGATTTTAGTCTTTCTTTAATTAGTCCATTAACTCATGAAACAGACTATATCATCGATCATGCATGTGGCACTGTTGGTGCACTTATGTCTGTACTTTGTCTGTATTCGGTCACGATGTAAAACGATGTCTTTGTTAGTCTTGTAAGTTTGACCAAGTCAACAATCCTCCTGGTTTGACTTGGCCAAACAGTCAACATTTTGGTTGTAATGTGTCTGTGTCGAAGGATGTGTCACGAAGGATTGCTTATCCTTCGATGATGATACGCTCGAAAGATGTCCTTCGATGGATGGACCACGAAAGATCACATCTTTCGTGATACATATGGATCATTCGAGCTGTTTATGGTCGATAGATGATCCTTCGATCATCCTATCTGATCCTTCGACCAGACTCGCTGAGTTGGGTATAAATACCCGTGTGTTGTTTTCCCTTCAGATTAGCACAGATAGAGAGAACAAGAGAGAACACTTAGAGCAGAAAAACACACACACACACTGAGAGAGTTTACAGGACTGATTTGTAAACCTTGTGCTTGTAACTGGACCTTTCATACGTTTAATACAAGTGGTGTTAATCGTTGAGTCTTGTGTGTTGATTATTTGCTTGTTCTATCTCGGTTTGCCTTTCCGGTTGGATTCCGCACAACCGGGTTGGTTAGTATACAAGGATTAGGCGACTAGATCCTCCCCTAGCCGGACCTACAAGTGGTATCAGAGCCTTGGCTCTTATCCTTGTTAAAACCGAGGTGTTCTTGCTGTTTTTCGGGTTCTTAAAGTTCATATTTTCTGAAAAACTTGTTAAAATCGGGTTTAATCTTGCTGTTTTTGCTGTTTGTTCTTATAAAAACCTTGTCACTTTTCATTACCACATGTTAAAAATGGGTTTTTAGTGAAGTTGCAAGCAAAAACGGGTTTTGGATAGTTGTCGGTTTGCTGGAAATTTCATATTTCTGGGTTTGTTCTTCATATCTTCAACCGTTATTCTAAGTGTTCATCATAATTTTACACATTTGATCTTAAAAATTTTGAATTACCAAGTGTTTGTGTGTTGGAAGTTGTATTTTGATTAAAATATTGGACATTACCCGGTTGGTGAAAAACCTGCATGTTCAGACCTGAAAGATATGGTCTGAACATACTTTCTGCCGAAAGTTCTCACCAACCCGTCAACTTTTCACCAACCTGTCACCCATTGTCAACTGTGTCAGAGCAAGTTCGAAAGATATCCTTCGAAGTCGAAAGATCATCTTTCGACCAAAGGAGGTTCGACAGATAGTCATCCTTCGAGCATCCTTCGAAGTGTGAGACTTATCTTTCGTTCCAAGGAATATTTTCGAAACATACATCTTTCGGTCTACTGCTCTTTCTCGAAAGACTAGGATCCTTCGATTGGGGAGTCTTTCGAAGTCATCCTTCGTGTTCATCTTTCGGTCTACAGTCCTTTTTTTTCGAAAGATAAGGATCCTTCGGTTGGAGAATCTTTCGAAAACATTGTTCGAAACTCAACAGTGATCTTTCGAACACTGTTGATCCTTCGAACAGGTGTTGATCTTTCGATCCAGAGTCTGTTTGTGTTTAACAGTTTGTGTTTTTCTAGTCTTTGGACAGGTATCCTTCGACTGATCAAAAATGAATTCGATGTGGGGTGTTCCGATAAATACAGAGATGTATTTTGGTACTCCGGCTCCGGATTCGGGTTCGCAAGCTAATGCTACAACTACCGGTCAATGGGCATTCGTATCAAATCAAGCTCCAAGTGTTCAAAGCATTTTGCTAAGCGAAAGTGAAACGGGAAGTTTGAATAGGCCTCCAAACTTGATGCATTTAAGTGAATATCCGGGATGGTTTGGTAGATTTCATACATACGTCCTTGGTCAAAATACAGAATTGTGGTTGCGTTTCATCACAGATTTTGATCAAACAATAGAGGTTGCCGCTTCATCTGCTGCTACGTTTGCCGATCTTACAGAAGATCAGAAGAAGGTCTATGATTTGGAAAAGAAGGCATATGCCATTCTTACTCAGGCATTAAGCAAAGATATTTATCATCAATTTGTCAGTCACAAGACAACGAAGAGGTTGTGGGACGCATTGAAAACAAGGGGCGTGGGAAATGAAGCGACACGTCAACTAAGAAAAGAATTGCTGAAGAAAGAGTTCGATGGTTTTACTTGTATGCAGAATGAATCTTTAGGAGATTTGACAAGTCGATATACTCATTTGCTGACTGAATTGGTAAATATTGGGGTTGTAACAACTTCAGCAGAGATAGTGAAGAAGTTTGCAGATGCACTGCCACCTCAATGGAATAATTTCTTAGAAATCCTGAAGTACAATGGCACTTTGGATACAACAAACTTCGGTGACTTTGCTCAACTCCTGGAAAACAAGAATCAGGAAGAAACTCTCAAGGCTAAAAGAGTTTCAGTGCCACAAAATCCTGAAATGTATTATGGAGTTTCTAGCACTTCTACAAAACCTTCTTCACACGCTCCAATTCAAACAGCATTTGTGTCTAGCACTAGCTTGTATGGCACTCCTCCTCCAACAACAGACATATATGGAAATCCGCTTAATCCAGTTCCTCAACCAGTGCCACAACAGCAAAGCCAACAACCTATCAGAGCAACTGATATATTCGGAAATCCACTTCCTCCTCAACAGCAACAGCAAGCTTGTTATGGAAGCACATCATCTGCTGGTCAACAATCAAAGCCAAATACAGTACGGCTCGACACCTCAAGTTTTTCTAAAGTCAGTGTTGAAGTAGCAAAAGAACATATGGAGATGCTAAACACTTTGGTGAGCGCATACTGTGGATTAGTGGAAGGTCAGATTGGCAACATTAATCTGACTCAAGAAGACTATCAGCAGATTGATAAAGAAGAGATGGAGATGATGGATATTAAATGGGCCTTTGCCAGTGCTGTTAGGCGAGCAAAGGATTTTATGGAAAGAACAGGCCGAACCAGCTTGGAAAGCAAGAAAGACACCAAGTATGGGTTTGATAAGCAGGCCGTCAAGTGCTTCAATTGTGGTGAACGTGGTCATTTCAAGCGTGAATGTACAAGGCCATCTCAACATGGGAACCAGAATCCCTTCAGAGGTCAAGGAAACAGGGCTAATCAGAACCAAGCGAGGAACAACGAGCGAACACTGGTGCCTGTCAACAACCAGAATCAACCAGGACCATCAAATGCCAACCAGGCACTTGTGGTTCAAGTAGATGAAGGTTGTGATTGGTCAATTCAGCTGAATAATGATGCTCCAGATGGAACAGCGTGTTTTGCTGAAATTGTCAAGGATCTTAAACACGCCAGTGGTGGAGAATCTTCCACCAATGGTGTTGAATCTTCTGAAGATGAAGACAGCTCCGGTTACAGTGGAAGTTCAGATGAAGAGTCCTCCGCGTCAGGCGATGATCATGTGGATGACACATCAAGTGCGTCAGTCGATGCAAACATTGATGAGCTATTGGAGGAAGCTGCAGCAGGAATTCAAAGAAGATCTATTTTGGTGGATCAAGCTGCTTATTCTTCGTCTTCTCTCCATTCAGCCTTTATGGCTAATGTCGACAGTTCATCAAGTCAGGTATGTGTCGATGAACTCACTTCTGTTAGCTGTGATAATTGTGATAGTTTAAATGTTAGATGTGCTGATTTAGAGGCAAACATGTCTGAGTTGCAAGGCAAACACGATGCTTTACAAGCTAGTTTGTTTGAATTGCAAGACAAACATGTTTTAGTGAATGAGAAGTGGTGTGAATTGCAAAGCAAACATGAGGCTTTGCAGGAGAAATATGATGTGACATTTATTCACAATCAGAAATTGACCGTTGATCTTTCAAAATGCACTGAAGCCAACATGTTTTATGAAAACCATGAAAAGGAATTTAAGTCAATGATTGAAACATTAAAGAAAGATAAAACAGAGTTGACTAAAATGGTTTCCAGAAAACAAACCGACATTAATTTGTATATCACTCGTCTTGAGGTAATGCAAAAAGAAATGGCTTGTGTGAAAACTGAAAGTGAGGCGATCCAACTTAAGCTAGACAGTTATTTGAGTTCTAGCTATGTGTTGGATCACATCATTGATGTTCAGAAAGAGAAAAAGGATGTCACATGCATAGGTTATAAGAAATGTCCACCACCCGTGAGAAACAATTATGATGCCATGCCGGATGAGGAAGATAGAGTTTTCTTTGAACCATCTGTTCCTCTAGATGTTAAGGAATTTGCAGGACTCGGATACAAGAAGGAAGTATCATCAGATTCAGATGTGTCAGCAGATACCTTTGTAACTGCTGAACAGAATCAGGATTCTCCAGTTGTGATTGAGGATGCTGATTCCTCTGATGATGAATCTGATGATACTAATTCAGCAAAGTCTGATGCGGTGATAAAAGAAGAGGACATACCTCTTGAGAATCATATTCTGTGTGATCATCCCGCAAAGCCCGCTAAGACTGCTGCAACCGAGTCCACGTCTGCAAAAGAGTCGGAGAGTGTGGATTTGCTGTACACTCTTGTTGGTGATGATAAAATCTATTCAGACAAAGATTTTCCTATTAAAAATGTTAATCAATCTTTAATAAGTAAAGTCTTTGAAAATTCGACAAGTAAGTTTTTGGGAAAGACAGGACCACATGTTACAGTCACACAGTGTCCTCCTATCCCAAAGGCTGAAGTTAGAAAACAATTTGGGAACAAGAAATTACCAACAGTGGAAAAACAGCAAAATCATACCAAATCCAAAGGTAAGACACCGACTCAAGATCAAAAGAAGCCGAATCAGAAGAAGAAGAAAAATGTGAACTTTGTGAAGTCCAAGGGAACGGACAAAATTGCAACTTTTGAAAATCAATCTAACTTAGATTTTGTCAAAAAGGCAACAGTGATGAAAAGGAATGAACCAAGTAGTTCAAAACCTAGTACCTCGTTCATCATCGGCCAGACGACCACATGATACTTCGGGGTTTGTTGAACGAAGGTCATGTTTTGAATGTGGTACAATTGGGCATATCATTCGAAATTGCCCGTATCTTCATAAGTTGAAAGCCAAAGAAGATGCTCCCCGTGAACACAATCACCAAAAGCGACCTGTTTCTGTAAAACAAGATCCCCGACTTGTAAAAGAAAGGGAAAAGAAACAGAAACGCCAACAAGTTAAAGTGATTGAAAAGGCACTTAAGAATGAAGTGGTTCAAAAACAAACGGTTCCAGTTAAACCAGAAAGTTCAAAATTTTTAAAAACTTCAAACAATCACGAAGTTAAACTTTCAAACAATCAAACTGGTAAATTTCAACAGACATGGAAACCTAAAATAACCACAAATTCAGGGGGACCATCACAATTTTCGAATCATCAAAGAGTAGAGGTTATTGTCATTGATGAAAATGGAAGACCCAAGACCACAATGGCTTGGGTCCCCATCTCCAACTAATTATGTGAGTTCATGTGCAGGGTGTTCCAGGAGGAACTGTCAGTAGTCATTGGATTGTTGATAGTGGGGCATCCAGGCACATGACAGGCGACATGAAGCTTCTCTACGACGTCAAATCTATTAGAGGAGGTTATGTTGCTTTTGCTGGAGATAAGGGCGGATATATAACTGGTGAAGGAATGATTTCCAACGGGGTTGTTAGCTTTGATAAGATCAACTTTGTGCAACAACTTGATCACAATCTTCTTAGTGTTTCTCAA
Organism: Helianthus tuberosus; assembly: GCA_030545235.1. Lineage (NCBI taxonomy): Eukaryota > Viridiplantae > Streptophyta > Magnoliopsida > Asterales > Asteraceae > Helianthus > Helianthus tuberosus. Next base: position 215,669,651 of record CM060411.1, on the reverse strand, counting down.
ATTTGTGACAAGCAGTTCTCAGTACACTTTGATGCTAATGGATGTTATGTGCTGAAACCCGACTTCAAAATTCCAAAAGAATGGATTCTCTTGTCGGCTCCAAGGATAAATGATCTGTATGTCCTTGATATGAGCCAAGCTATCACTACGTCTGCACAAGCAACTTGTTTCGTTTCCAAAGCCACAGAAAAGGACACAATCTCTTGGCATAGACGAATGGGTCACATTCACTTACGCAAAATGAATCATTTGGTGACAAATGAATTAGTGAATGGTGTTCCTCTTAAAAACTTTCATCTTCAAGACGTCTGTGTTTCGTGCCAGAAAGGAAAACAAACGAAGAAGCGACATCCTACGAAGAAGATCAACACGGTGGCTGTTCCTCTTGAACGTTTGCACATGGATTTGTTCGGTCCTGTCAAGCACAAAAGCATTAGGAATGATCAATATTGCATCGTGATAACTGATGATTATTCAAGATTTTCTTGGGTGGCGTTCATGGCACACAAGAGTGAAACCTTCGGTATTATCAAAAACTTGATCATTCAGATTGAGAATCTTTATAACTTGAAGGTTAGGCGGATACGCAGCGACAATGGTACTGAATTCAAAAATCATGCCATGGCGGAGTTTTGCACTTCAAAAGGCATTCTTCACGAATTTAGTGCAGCCTACACTCCTCAACAGAATGGCGTCGCTGAACGTAAGAACCGCACATTGATCGAGACTGCTAGGACCATGTTGGTAGAGTCGCAGCTGCCCATTCCATTTTGGACTGAAGCTGTGTCCTCTGCATGCTACACGTTGAACCGAGTCCTTACAGTAAAAAGACACAACAAGACCTGCTTTGAGCTTATTAACAAACGAAAACCAGACTTGTCATATCTTGAACCGTTTGGAGCTCCTTGCACAATTATCGATCCTAATGGAAAGTTTGGGGCAAGAGCAATTGAGGGATACTTTCTTGGGTATTCCACCCCGAACTTAAGAGTCTGGAATCTAGAGACAAAAAGGGTCGAGGAATGGTCTGAAGTCAGAGTACAAAGGCACACTTTACCAGTTAGAAATCCTGGTCAGCCTTGGATGTTTGAGTACGATGACTTTTTCAATTCGATCAATGTTGAAGCCGTTGAAGAAAATGCTGCGGCAAGGATGTTTTTCGAGAGTGACAACGCAACAGATTCACCGTTGGTTCGTCCCATTATTGTCAATCAAGAACCATCTTCAGTGAACAATAATGCTCTCGACAATGAGGATTTTCAAGATGCTTCCGAATTGAACGAATCTTCAGAGGATGATGAATTTCTCGATGCAGATCAAGAAGCTCCAGCAACAGCAGTACATGGTATTTCAGAAGGTACACCTCCAGTGGATGTCCCTAGACCAGCTGAAACTTCTGCATCATCCTCTTCGTCAATTCCGGGTCTTGAGTTGATTGTTGATCTCAATCTCAACAATCTGGGTACAAATATTCCAGTTCAAGATAATCCAGAAACAAGGATTCACAATACCCATCCTCAACAAAACATCATAGGAAATGTACAAAGTGGCGTTCAAACGAGAAACATGTTGCGAAACAACAACAATGCAGGCTTGTATGCAACTATCCGAGAATCTGGTCAACAAAATGATTGGTCTTTCGCGTGTTACGTCTCACAGGAAGAGCCGAGAACTTGGAAAGATGCTTTGAAAGATAGCTCTTGGGTTGAAGCGATGCAGGAAGAACTGCAACAATTCCAGAAGCTAGGTGTCTGGAAACTCGTAGAGAAACCTGCTGGTTATAAGAAGATTGGTACCCGTTGGGTGTTTAAATGCAAAAAGGATGACCGTGGAATCGTCATTCGAAACAAAGCAAGACTAGTCGTTCAAGGTTTTCGTCAGATAGAAGGGATCGACTACAACGAAGTGTATGCACCGGTTGCACGTCTAGAAGCAATTCGGATTTTTCTGGCTTATGCCTCATTCAAAGGTTTCAAGGTATACCAGATGGACGTGAAAAGTGCATTCTTACATGGTGTGGTAGAAGAAGAGGTGTATGTCGAACAGCCTCCAGGTTTTGAAGATCCTATCCATCCCGATCGGGTTTGGTTGCTCAACAAAGCTCTATATGGTCTACATCAAGCACCGCGAGCTTGGTACGCAACCTTATCTAATTATTTGCTGGAGAATGGATTTCGAAGAGGTCTTATCGATTGTACTCTTTTCATCAAAGAACAAGATGGAGATCTTCTACTGGTACAGGTATACGTTGATGATATTATTTTTGGTTCTACTAATGATGTTTTGTGTAGGGATTTCTAGCGTGTAATGCAGGATAAATTCGAGATGAGTGCTATGGGGGAAATGACTTTCTTTTTGGGCCTACAAGTACAACAAACCGAGTCTGGGATATTCATCCATCAGACTAAATATGTTGGTGACATCTTGAGCCGGTTCCAGATGTCTGATGCAACGCCCATCGGTACCCCATTGCCGCAAAATCACGGAATTACTCCAGACTTGAAGGGTGAAGCAGTTAGCCCCTCATACTACCGCGCGATGATCGGATCTCTTATGTACCTCACAGCATCAAGACCAGATATAATGTACCCAACGTGCCTGCTTGCCAGATATCAAGTGAACCCGAAGGCCTCACATCTTGCAGCTGTAAAAAGGATTTTTCGTTATTTGAAGGGTTACCCTGACACCGGTCTGTGGTACCCTAGGGATAATAACTTTGACTTGATCGCATTCAGTGATTCTGATTTTGGCGGATGCAAAATCGACGGCAAATCCACAACGGCTGGATGTCAGTTTTTGGGAAATCGCCTAGTCACATGGCAGTGCAAGAAGCAGACGTGCGTCGCTACATCAACATGCGAAGCTGAATACATTGCTGCCTCAAGTTGTTGCTCCCAAGTCCTGTCGATACAACAACAAATGCGTGATTACGGTTTTGAATTCCTAACTACTCCTATTTACGTTGATAATTCTGCTGCCTTACAGATCACTAAAAATCCTGTGCAGCACTCAAAGACTAAGCACATCGAAATTAAGTATCACTTCATACGTGATTGCTTTGAGAAAAGGCTAATCGATGTTGCTTACGTCCACACCGATGACCAACGTGCCGACCTTTTTACCAAAGCTTTTGACAAATCAAGATTTGACTATTTATTATTGGTAAACGGCATTAAGGTCAAGCAAGAGTAATCCACATCGGAAAATCATTTTTGTAAATACCTTTGTGTTTTAAATTTTGTCTTAGTTTATTGATTTTAGGGGGAGTAAAATCCAAAATTTGAAAATCCAAAAACATTGAAAAATTTCAAAAACACAAAAACAATAGAAAATCAAAAATGAGTTTCCTGGCGAGAAAAAGAGAAAATGATAGTACATCAGTGGTCTGTCCAAACCTCTTTAAACCTTAAATGAAAAACGATAAGCAGCTCTATATAAGATGTATCGGTAGGCTCACAATCATTTTAAAGTGTGCAGGGTGATATAAACTTAAATCGACTGAAGACCAGGTGGGAACCATTCATTGGCATATGGTCTTATTACCGAAATTTCGTTTGAGAGATTGCCGAGGTTCTGAGATATTCGGTCTTTATGCTGCTTATCATCTGGGTATCATGGTTGTATCTTTTACCGAAATATTACGGGGACGCAAGTCTAGATCTTCCATGATACTATACATACGTGTACATACTGCATACGACCTCAATAAGTGATCAACAATCACATGTCCAAATAAGTGATAAAATATCACAAATTCTTTCCGGGTGTCACGTTCGTCTCTCTGCTGTACGAAAGTACTGACCTGTTCACGGACTTGCTCCTGTGCCCTCATGCATCGAAAATCAAGTTCCTCATCAATAAGTGATTCTATCACATAGGGCTTGTTTTCAAATCAAAATAAGTGAGAATCTCACATCATATACGGTCAAACAGATGATAATCGGTATACTCACCGGTAAGATGAACCCTCGTGCATACCTTGATACGGGAATGTGTCGTGATGTGGATGAACACCGGTCGGTAAGTATAAATCATACCTTAACGTATCCCCTCGCCATGATTACATCTGATAAGTTGAGCTTATGTGGACAACAATACCGATAATTGTTATAGGATGCTTATCTTAATGTTAACTAATTGAACAACAAGAGCGTTTTGGCATGACCGTACACTGATATGATTCTCTTACCCTCGAAACTCGCAAAAAGGATGTCTGTAAATATTTACGTTTACTATGTTCCAAGCAGTTGTTCTCATTACGCGTTTAGATTTCTTGCATGTGCAGATTCTAAAGGCAAGGAGAACATGGTCGATGACAAGCTTCGGAATGAAGACACGACGTGAAGGCACTCAAATGATGAAGATGATCGAGTTGCCGCTGACCATCATCAACACCACAAGGATCTCACTTCATAAAGATCAAGACTTTCACGAGCATAACTCAAGGGGGAGCTTATGTTAAGGGGGAGTTTGTCAACACACTTCCTACATGAAACAGGGAGTTTGTTGGTACACTTTCTGCTTTCAAGACGTGAAGACTTTGAAGATCCTCCGACATTGAAGACTTGAATAGAAGTCAAAGGCTTGAAGACACGAGAACTTACAAGAATGAAGATCGAGACAAAGCTACAGCCAGACAAAGCTACAGCCAAGGGGGAGTTTGTTGGTGCACTTATGTCTGTACTTTGTCTGTATTTGGTCACGATGTAAAACGATGTCTTTGTTAGTCTTGTAAGTTTGACCAAGTCAACAATCCTCCTGGTTTGACTTGGCCAAACAGTCAACATTTTGGTTGTAATGTGTCTGTGTCGAAGGATGTGTCACGAAGGATTGCTTATCCTTCGATGATGATACGCTCGAAAGATGTCCTTCGATGGATGGACCACGAAAGATCACATCTTTCGTGATACATATGGATCATTCGAGCTGTTTATGGTCGATAGATGATCCTTCGATCATCCTATCTGATCCTTCGACCAGACTCGCTGAGTTGGGTATAAATACCCGTGTGTTGTTTTCCCTTCAGATTAGCACAGATAGAGAGAACAAGAGAGAACACTTAGAGCAGAAAAACACACACACACACTGAGAGAGTTTACAGGACTGATTTGTAAACCTTGTGCTTGTAACTGGACCTTTCATACGTTTAATACAAGTGGTGTTAATCGTTGAGTCTTGTGTGTTGATTATTTGCTTGTTCTATCTCGGTTTGCCTTTCCGGTTGGATTCCGCACAACCGGGTTGGTTAGTATACAAGGATTAGGCGACTAGATCCTCCCCTAGCCGGACCTACAGGCACAGTAGGATACTTGGACCCATGTTACAGAAAATCAGGATTCCTAACTATAGAATCTGATATTTATTCCTTTGGTGTTGTTTTATTTGAGATCTTGTGTGGGAGATCGACGTTTGGAATTCATAAACATGAGGGCCAACATTTACCGGATTTCATAAAAAACAAATTTGAAGAAGCAAAGCAAGATGAGGTGGTGTTTGAGCATATAAGGGAACAAATTGTGCCACAATCACTGATTACATTTCAAAGGATTGCCTATCAATGCCTACATTATGAAAGAGAAAAACGACCAAGAACAAAAGAGGTTTTAGTGGAACTTAAGAAGGCATTGGGATTTCAAGTAAGTAACTATCATAGTTTGCGAAAGCAGTGTTAATATAGATGCATTAGTATAGATCAAAACGTTAACTAGTGTTCATTTAATGACACAAAAAGTTATTACACTTTTCAATATTTTAGCAAGGGTATGTTTATGTTATTACTTTATAAACTAAATTAATATATAACTAAAACAAAGGTAAATGTGATAAATAAAAGAAAGCTAGAAAACTGTTAATGTTATCTTACACACTGTTAAAATATGGGTTTATTTTTTCCTGTTTCAATTCAATATTGCCCTCTATTTTTGCCTTGTTTTAATCATTCCTTTTATTTCTTTGTTGCCTTTTATATTCTTGTTGCCGTTGCTGCTCTTGGGCCTGCTGGTGGAGTTTTGGGCTGCTGTGGCTGGGCCTTGTTCCTCTAGGGCTAAAAGGTTTCTCCGTTGATAAAAGGGGGCGCTGCCTTGGGATCATACACACAACAACAACAGCCAATATACATCGCTGCTTCTACTTCGAGAACCATCAGCAAGAGAGTTTTTTTATTTTCTCAGTTTCGAGAGTCTTAGAGATCTTGTTTTGATCTCAGTTTTGTAACAGATCATTCCCTGATCTGAGTTCTTTTTCTGTGAGGTTAAACCGGTATATTTGCCGGACTCATTCTGTAACCATTTGGAATAATCGTGCCGACTGAAGCATTAATAAAGCTGTGTGTTTTTTATACCAGTTCTTGACATGGTATCAGAGCACTAGGTGCTCTTGGGGTTCGTGTTTCGTTATCCGCTGTGATCTAGGGTTCCGATCAGGTCCGTTTTGCTCATTGAAGACTCCTGCCGATTTCGTTCTTGGTGGTGTTCATCCTCTTGAAGCTCCTGTTTGCTGAAGGATCGAACCCTAATATTGAGGGTCTTCGCTTGTGCTGCGAAGGGGTTCTAGTTGGTCTCTTGTTTAAGGGCAAACCAACAGAACTTTGGAGCTTGTCTTCTGATCAGTTACTTGTAACCCTAAGTGAAGGTTACAAGCCTGATCCTCTGGAGTTATTCGCACCCGCTGTGAGAGTATTCTGACTCTTTTCTTTTTGGTTTTATTATTATTATTTTTTTTTGCATTCTTGTTGCTCTTGCATTTAGGCATCCTGTTTGCCGGACTAGTCGGGCCGGTGTTGATTGGGACACAGGAAGGGTTCATCCTGTTGCATTTTATGTGACCTTGTTGCTGTTTGTTTGTTATCTGCTTCTTACTCTGCTTGGTTCTTGGTTTTTCCTTTGCTGATTGATATTGGTTTAGTTTGACTCTATTGTTTGTGGCTCCCTTGACATAGTCTGCAGAGGCACCTCTTGAGTGACGAACCTCTGATCTTACTCCCTGTCTTGGTTTCGCCGTTTTTGTTTCTGGTTTTTTTGCTTCTTGATTGCTTGCTATCATGCCTGATAAAGATAATGAGTCTCCTAGTAACACTCTGGTCAGTAAAATTGATGCTGGTGACCCACTTTACCTTCACCCTAGTGACTCGGCTAATCTGACCATTGTTAATATAAAACTAAAAGGCACCGATAATTACAATGTCTGGGCTAATGCTATGAATCTGGCATTACAAGTTAAAAATAAGTTAGGTTTCATTGATGGATCATGTACTAGATCTACTACTGATGAAGTATTAGGAAAACAGTGGGATCGTTGTAACTCTATTGTTCTTACATGGATTTTGAATTCAGTATCTGAAGAGTTATACTTGGGTCATGTTTATTCTAAACTTGCCTCTGTTGTGTGGAAAGAACTAAAAGAAACTTATGACAAAGTTGATGGGTCAGTGGTCTTTAATTTGTATCAAAAGATCAACTCCTTTTCTCAAAATGGCTTACCTGTCTCTGAGTATTATCATAAACTTAACTGCATGTGGAAACAACTTGATCAAATACTGTCTCTTCCTACGTGTACTTGTGATGCATCCAAACAGTTTAATGATTTCAATCACCTAATTAAATTGATGCAGTTCTTAATGGGTCTTGACAGTATTTACCAGTCTGTTAGAACCTCCCTGTTAACCAGAGAAGTTCTTCCCTCTGTGAAAGAAGCTTTCTCTGTTGTTTCCAGAGAAGAATCTCACAGAAATTCTAACACCTTTTCAGAAAAAACACCTAGTAATCCTGTTGGTTTTGCTGCTAAAACTGGAAATTCTTTTGATTCAAAAAGGAAAAATGTTAGACCCCCTAACCCTAATCTTAAATGCTCTCATTGCAACAAGACTGGACATACTGTTGAGAGATGTTATGAACTAGTTGGTTACCCCTCTTGGATAAAATCTAAAACCAGTAGTAATAAAGGAGGTAGGGTTAGTAATAATGTGGTTATTGATGCTTCTGAAACTGCTTCATCTTCTACTGTGAATGGTTTAACTAATGAGCAGATTACCCAATTACTTAGCCTTTTAAATGACAAGTCCAGAAGTGAAACTCAAGACAGCAAGTTTGCTGGTAGGTCTAATTATGTCTGCTTTAACAGTTATTTTGACAATATAAAACCTACATGTGACTTTAAACCTGCGTATTGTTTCTCAAACTTTGGAAACAAAGGGAAAAAGGCTGGGTGGATAATTGACTCGGGGGCTAATCAACACATGATTACAGATGATTCTAATCTTATAAATGAAATAGATGTTACTGAATATAACATCAAAGTTAAACATCCCAACGGGACAAGTGCCCTTGTAACTAAAATTGGTGATGTTAAGCTAAGTAATAAGGTGGTTTTATATGATGTGTTTGTTATTCCTGATTACTGTGTCAATCTTGTTTCTGTTCACAAACTTGCAAAAGATTGCAATCTGACTGTCGCCTTTGATGAACATAATTGCTATATTCAGGATTCTCAAACAAAGAAAACCCTGGTGACTGGTAGACAACTTGATGGTCTATATTTCTGTGGTAGTTCAACTTTGACTGACAAGGTGTGTAATGCTAGTGTTGATATTAATCTTTGGCATGCTAGATTAGGTCACCCTGCTGAACCTGTGTTGCATGTTTTAAAAGACAAACTTGATATTAAAAGAGACATCAAACTTGAACCTTGTGAGACATGTCATAGGGCTAAACAACATAGGGAACCGTTTCCTTTAAGTGACCATAAGTCTAAATCTTTAGGAGAACTTGTACATCTCGATGTATGGGGACCATATAAGGTTCCTAGTAGGGATGGCTCTAGATACTTTCTTACGGTGGTTGATGATTACACACGAGCTGTTTGGGTTTATCTCATGAAAAACAAAGATGAAGTCTTTTACAATATAAAAGGATTTTTTAACCTACTTAAAACCCAATTCAATAAACACATTAAAGTATTCAGAAGTGATAATGGTACCGAGTTTATAAATAAACAAATGAAAGAGTTTTGCTATAATAATGGTATCATACATCAAACCTCGTGTGTTCATACCCCACAACAAAATGGGATAGTTGAAAGGAAACATAGGCACCTCTTAAATGTGGCTAGAGCCTTACTTTTTCAAGCTAGTTTCCCTCTTAAATTCTGGTCTGAATGTATCCTAACTGCTACCTATTTGATTAACAGGACTCCTTCATCTGTCTTAAATGGTAGGTCCCCTTATGAGCTTGTGTATGGTTTTGCCCCTATGATGAGTCAGCTAAGGGTTGTTGGGTGTCTTTGTTTTAGCACTATTTTAAACAATTCTGACAAGTTTAATAGTCATGCGGAAAAATGTGTTTTACTTGGTTACTCTAATGAGAAAAAAGGGTATAAACTATGGAGTCTAGATCAAAGAATCATATTCTATTCTAGGGATGTCAGATTTTATGAATCTGTCTTCCCATTTAAAGAAAAGAAAACCTCTCTTGATCCAGATTCTGAAATTAATACCACAAATTTTTTTGACCTATTTGATCAAACTGACACCCAAAACTCCAAACCTGACTCCACTCCCAATGATGATAGCACAAGCATGAATCCTACTACTCTAAATCAGCCTCAGCAACCTGTAAATGACTCTAACAATACTTTAGGAACGGCTGATGTACAGCAACCAAGTAATGTAGAGTTAGAAACTGGTAGGGTTGAGCCGGATATAGAAATTGAGGAGAACACTAGCAATTCTGAGGGAGCGAATATAGAACAACCTAGCACTACTTTAAGGAAATCGTCTAGAAATGTAAAATTTCCTTCTAAACTTAATGACTTTGTTGTTGATGGTAAGGTCAAATATGGTCTTGAAAAAGTTTTAAATTATGCTAATCTTGATTCTGAAAGTATGTGCTTTGCTTCTATGCTTAATAAGAGTTGTGAACCTAAAACCTATCTTGAAGCTAAAACGGATAATAATTGGGTTACTGCCATGAATGATGAGTTAGAAGCCTTACACAGAAATGATACTTGGGATATTGTCGATTTGCCTCCTAATAGGAAAGCCATAGGCTGCAAATGGATTTATAAAATCAAATATAAAGCTTCAGGCGAAATAGAAAGGTATAAGGCTAGACTTGTAGCTAAGGGGTTTAGCCAAAAGGAAGGAATAGACTTCTTTGAAACCTTTTCACCTGTTGTGAAAATGGTTACCGTCCGATGCGTTCTAACCATTGCTATCAATAATGGTTGGGACACTCATCAACTTGACATAAATAACGCTTTTCTATATGGTAATTTAAATGAAGAAGTCTATATGACCCTTCCCGATGGCTATAATTCGAGCCATACTAATAAAGTTTGTAAACTTAAAAAGTCCCTCTACGGTCTTAAACAAGCTCCTCGAATGTGGAATGAGAAACTTGTTGATGTCCTTGTTGATCTTGGTTTTGAACAAAGCAAATGTGACCACTCCATGTTTGTCAAAACAAGTAAATCCGTATTTATTGTTTTACTTGTTTATGTGGATGATATAGTCCTAACCGGAAATTGTTCCACTGAAATTTCAAAAATTAAATCTCTACTTAAATCCAAATTTTTGATTAAAGATTTGGGTCCTTTAAAATACTTCCTTGGGATTGAGGTTTTAAAAACCAAAGACGGTTTATGTTTATCTCAAAGGAAATATTGCCTTGACTTACTTGCTGAATTTGGCCTGACGGGATGTAAACCTGTTAGCAGTCCAATTGAACCTAATCATATTTTAACACACCTGTGTGAAAAAGATAATACCCCTTTACCTGATGTATCTGTTTATCAAAAATTAGTGGGAAAACTAATATATCTTTCACACACCAGACCTGACATTGCTTACTCTGTTCAATATTTAAGTCAATATATGCACAGTCCCACTAATGCTCACTTTAAAATCGCTCTAAGGCTTTTAAGATATCTTAAAGGCTCTCCTGGAAAAGGCTTATTGTTTAAAAAGGGGGATTCCTTAGAACTTAAAGCTTTTGCTGATTCTGACTGGGGAAAATGTGTCAACTCTAGGAAATCTATCACAGGTTTCTGTGTCTTTCTCGGTAACTCTCTTATTTCATGGAAAAGCAAAAAGCAGTCTACTATCTCTAGATCTTCTGCTGAGGCAGAATATCGTGCTATGTGTGCTGCGACAAGTGAAGTCATGTGGCTTCTCAACATTTTAAATGAACTTAAAATTAATGTCAACCTTCCTGTTTCCCTTTCCTGTGATAATACAGCTGCTATTTCTATAGCTGCTAATCCTGTTTTTCACGATCGTACAAAGCACTTTGAAATTGATCTTTTTTTTCTAAGGGAAAAAATTTCAAAAGGTGTTATCAAAACCATTGGTGTTGCATCAGAAAATCAAACTGCAGATGTGTTCACTAAGGGGCTGCTTGTTCAAGCTCACAACAAGGTATGTGATAAACTTGGTCTATTTAACTGTTTTGCATATTGAATTGAGGGGGGGTGTTAAAATATGGGTTTATTTTTTCCTATTTCAATTCAATATTGCCCTCTATTTTTGCCTTGTTTTAATCATTCCTTTTATTTCTTTGTTGCCTTTTATATTCTTGTTGCCGTTGCTGCTCTTGGGCCTGCTGGTGGAGTTTTGGGCTGCTTTGGCTGGGCCTTGTTCCTCTAGGGCTAAAAGGTTTCTCCGTTGATAAAAGGGGGCGCTGCCTTGGGATCATACACACAACAACAACAGCCAATATACATCGCTGCTTCTACTTCGAGAACCATCAGCAAGAGAGTTTTTTTATTTTCTCAGTTTCGAGAGTCTTAGAGATCTTGTTTTGATCTCAGTTTTGTAACAGATCATTCCCTGATCTGAGTTCTTTTTCTGTGAGGTTAAACCGGTATATTTGCCGGACTCATTCTGTAACCATTTGGAATAATCGTGCCGACTGAAGCATTAATAAAGCTGTGTGTTTTTTATACCAGTTCTTGACACACACGTTAGTCAAAATATTTTACTTATTCTTGCACTATATCTTTTTATGTATTTTAGTACTCTTTTTTTAATTTAGACAATAACTAACTTTTAACAAGTTCATCGTTATTCCACCTCTCTGTTTTTACTATTTTAAATGTTAAATAGTTGTGTTATAAAATCATGTGAACAAATTCGATGATGGAATATATTATGAATAAAGTAAAGGTATCATCACAAATTGTTAAGTAAATAGTAAATGATCTATACACATGCACACTGATACATACATATTATTAAAGTAACAAAATCTTTGTGAAGCACTCTAGTGATCAAAAGAAAAAATAGATAATTCTTGTATTGCATTTAAATATCGTTGGGGTGAATACTTCTACCTTTTGTGACTATTAATTAACTATCACATTCATCAGTAATACATTTTCATTGACTTTTACCCTCCTGTTTTGCTCTTTGTTTTACACAGACTGACAGACCGTTTCTTCACCTACAAATCCAGTTTAAAGAGATAGTATCCGCCACAAACAACTTTGCTGATAAAATTAAAGAAGATGACTTTGCAAAGGATTACAAGGGAGAAATGTTGATATCTGGACAACTGAGTGCTATTTGTGCACGGAGGTTAAAACGTAAATATGGGTATGGAGACAATAAGTTCCATACTGAGATATCAATGCTTTCTAGGCTTTCTAGTCTTAAGCATGAAAATATCATCTCAATTGTTGGGTTTTGTGAAGAGGATGATGAAAAGATCATCGTTTATGAGCATGTAGTTAACCGAAGTCTACACCAACATCTTAGTAGTGATCCGAATCTCACATGGTCCCAAAGACTGAAGATATGCTTAGGTGTTGCACGTGCTATGAGTAAAATCCATTATGATGTCATACATTGTGACATCAATAGCTCTAAAATATTATTGGATAAAGATTGGGAACCTAAAATATCTGGATTTGAACTTTCCACAAAATATCCTCAAAGTTGGAGTCACCGCCTTCTCTCCTCCCACCACTTTGACAACCCAAATATGACACCCAAATATGACGTTTACTGTTTTGGGGCATTGTTGTTTGAAGTTCTTTACGAGAAGAAACCAACGAAATCAAAAGATGGTGTTACGGTAGAACAAGATGATATCATTAATCCTAATTTAAGGAAACAAATGGACACACAATCTTTGACTGACTTTACAAATATAGTTTATGACTGCTTAAATGTACATCCTATACAGCGTCCAACGATGGATCAGATTGTCAAAGAACTCGAGGACGTGTTGGAACTTCAACGGAAATACGAAAATCTTGTAAGATCAACCTTTTAGTTTCGTTTTTGTTTTCTTCCATTAGTAAGTATTATTTTTATGTATGCTGATTCTTGTCAATTGTGGTCATTTGTATTATAGGAACTACAAATTGATGTTCACCATGACAAATAAAATTTTATTTTCATTCAGTTTGTTTGATGTTTCTCAAATATAAAACGTGATACGATATTTTCAGTGCTTCACGTTCTGACATGCGAAGTCAGCTTTTTAATACTTTGGTATAGTTAATTTTTTAGAAAATCACAAAAATGAAATTTGACCAAACCATTTTTTTTTACCAAAATAACCATAGGATACAGCTGAGGTTAGGGAACTCGTGAAAGCTTATTCAGTTCCGAACTTGACATGTGTCCGAAAAATCTATAAAATACTCTAAAATCATTTAGGTCTCGCCCTGATATCGAATAGGAAACAACCACACGTTTAAAGAATCTAAATAGACTCCATGTCTGATATTTTGTACTCCATAATTTATTTCAACCAAAGAGGCTAAGCTTTTTAGTGAAAAGACTAGGTTCAGATGTATAGTGAGTCTGGCCTCTACTAAAGAGGTGAAGAGGTATGGTCTCAATTCCATGCACACATGGCAGGGACCACACCATCTTTCACGTCCAACATGGCGCCTACATAAGCAAGCAAGACCAGAAGCTTCTAGAAGCTTTTGAAAGACGTCAAGGTGGCACCGAAGATGCTCCTCCAGACAAAAAGGACAACACGTGTCACCATAGATCGGACGCCATGTGGACCTGCGACACCACCTGGGGGCAGACCGACAGATGCAGTACTAATTCTCCTACATGGACAAATGACGGCGCGCCACGTGTTCCATTATCCTGACCACAGCAGAGGAGACCAAGAGGATATTCCCCTTGGTCGGACAGCTGGCGCCCAGTAGCAGCTGGCAAGGTCTCTCCTCCCTCCTTCACCCTCCGGCTATAAATAGCACTCTTCATCATTCAAGTTAAACACTCGGTTCTCCTTACTTTTAACCTACAACACACACTATTTTCCCCTCGGAACAGTACTTATTCTCACGCCGGATCCTGGTTAAGAGGGAAACCCCCATATTCCCCTCTTAACGAGCTAACGGTGCTGCCGTTTTGCAGGACCACAGTCTTAGGCGAGTAGATAAGGAGATTGAACCACATAAGAGACGACCAAGCTAGTTAACCTTGGTGTTAACCAGTGTTTCATCATTGGCGCCCACCGCATCTTTTGCAAACCATTTTCATCTCCTTTTTCTTCAAAAACACTCTTTAAATGACTGAACCAAACCCTTCTCCTCACGTAGACGGAGAAAGCTCTTCCTTTAAGCTGCTTACGAACACGACGCACGTCCAAAGGCACCAAGGGAACAGGCCCGTCAGAGAAGGACAAGTGACCAATGAGATACCTGATATCTTTGGAAGCACTTCCAGAGTTATTAACCAAACCACAAACGGAGCTACTTTCCAAACACCACCTGGAGTAGTCAACCAACCACCTCAAGAAGTTCCAACGCCAAACCATGGAGCTGGTCCTTCAGCACCATCGGGTCAGGCACAGTTGAACTTCTCAGCACTCTTAGGGTTACCTGAAGGAGAAACTCTGGCATCCTGGTATACCAAACAAACGGCATCTCTGAACCTTGTCTATGCGCAACTCAGTGCACAGCAAGCTTTGCTCCAAGAGTGAGCTAATCAGTCCGCTTTTGTTACACCACCACAAAAGCCACCAAGCACCCATATCCCTCAGCAAACACATGCGCGGAACCAGCAACATGAGAAAATACCGAGCATAAGAAGGCAAAGCGTGCATGACACCCCGACACTTATGGTGAAACCGAAAGTAATTATGTGCAACACACTCACCAACAGAAAAGATCGGTACACAACCGTTTGGGTCCGCACAACATAAACGATGAATGGAACAGTTACAATGAAGATGACGACACGACGTATAAGCAAGAAAGCACGATATTCTGTAGATTACCACCAAACCATGAGGCGTATAAGCCCCACAAGCGCGCAAGATACAATCCAAATGCAGAACATTATTATTCGTTAAGCTATCGCCCGGAAGGCATAGCTGAAAAGTCGAAGTTCATCAGAGAGATCGCGACAACTGATATCGACAAGGCAAAACTGCCGTATAACGTGGGCAAGTATAATGGCTTAACAGATCCTGACGATCACCTCCAAGTCTTTAACGGCCCGGGGTTAGTAGGTGGTTGGACATTACCCACTTGGTGTCATCTTTTCGCACAAACCTTTGTCGGCGCGGCTGTAACACCCTTGTCATTATTTAATGGTTTTTGTAAAGTATACGACAAACAACATGTAATTATGACTACATATACTTTGTAAAAATTACGGATTTGTTTAAACTTTACAATTTTAAAATAATACAACATAACATAATTGAGTACGTCGTTTAAACATTTCAAAAGTTGTTTAGCAAACAGTTTACATCATAAACATTGTTTAAACCGAGTTGATTTATGCGGAAGCTTTAAGAGTATGTGTTCAGTCCTTCAAAAGTTGCTTGATCGTCACCCATAATCCTTGAGTACCTAAGACTGAAATGTTTACATAAACATTTATATTAGAATGCTTAGAAATGATACTTGATCGAAACTACGATCGAAATGAATTTGAAAATTTACAATTATATAAAATTTATAAACATTCAGGCCCTACCGTAACTTACGGTTTCACCGTAAGTTACGGTGGTCAATTTCCAATAATGGTCCACCGTAAACCAGTAAACTCACACCGTAAGCTCCTGACCTCTACCGTAACTTACGGTACTACCGTAACTTACGGTAGTCTCTGTAAATCCATCTTTTAATTGCTTTGTTCATTATACTCAAGCCTAAATCTCGGATTTCGCTCTTTCTAACATACCAATACATTAGTTTCTCGAAATTCTAATATGTTAGATATGAACCAATATCAAAGATCAATCAATCATATTCAAAATATCATGCATATCACGTTATATCAATTTACTAATGTGCAAGGTTCAAATTACGGGTTTCTTATGAATTCTTAACCCGTTTTACCTATCTACTCCTTTTGACCCGTGAAGGGAAGTTAAACACTTTTAACTATAAATCTATATATAAGCGTACCTGGCTCGGGTCAACATATTGACCCGTTTTAAGACCTTGTCTCTATAATATGCTAATTCATAGCCTCGCTAATTCATAAACCAATTACCCTGCGAGCATGAGACTCGACATACACTTATTAGTCGTTAATTGTCAAATGGTATAAATATTACCATTTGACCCGTTTGGTCTAGACTACCAAATATTTTGTGCTTAATATTAAATGGTGTTGTTTTAAACTTCAACTCTTTTTCGTCTACACATGACTAATTCGTCGTTTTACTCTTTTTATTCGTTTAGGCTTACCTTAATAAGTAGCCATTCAAAAACTCATTTTATATATATATCATCTCGTGACCAATTACCATTTCGCCCATTTTACCATTAAACATGGTTTATCATTATTTTATATGTCCCGACCCGTTTCATTTCGTGTCGGAACCATATTTCAAATATAGCTTTTGTCGTATTTACAACCTATGAATAAACACATAACTTACAAAAGAGGGCGTAAGCTTTACTTACATCGCATCCAAATTACGATTTCCTTTTCGTACTTGCTCCGTTTGACCCGCTTCATTCCAAGCCTCCATCTAGCTTGTCAAGAGTCAAACTATCATCATAATTCACAAGGTGGTTAGATTAGTCATTATAACCACGACTATTCCACCTTACGTGTTTTCTATGTCAAAACTACTATTCGACTCCGTCCATGGTTAGTTTAACTCTTCAAAAGTTAACTACCCTTAATTATATGATATGTGCATATAAGCTAAATCGACTTCATAATTAAAATTTGTATTACCCCACATCACACATAATTAGTCGAACTACGAAATTACGCGTTTGATTCATAATTTCAACATATGAACATTGTGGGCATAATTTATAATATCAACAATCAAGTTTCGTATCACTGAAAATAGGCTGTTTTTGGTGACCTGTTTAACCTGTTTACAAGTCTTCAAAAATTATGATTTTTTTATGTGGCGTACCTCTCGGAGGGTTAGACCTTGTGTTAAAATTTCAAGATCTAACTCTTTACCAAAAACTTGTAAAAATTCATTTACTAAGCTGCAATCAGATTCGTCACTTCTGACTGCAGCTTACGGAAAAATTCATTTAAAATTCCTCGTTTATCCGATTGACGAAATTCCAATTGGCGATTCCTTTAATCACTTAAAACTTTCTACAGTAAGAATTTGAGATCATAACTCAATTCCTAAATTGAGTTATGACATTCATAATGGGCTGCAAATTCTGCCAGAAAACGCAGCTTGAACCTTTGATACGGAAAAATTCATAAAACGCTCAATTCTCGTCGAAAAAATGCGATTCCAGTGGGGTTTTAAAGATATTTCCTGGAATTACATTTTAGACTCAAGAAACACATGTTTTTATCACGTTTTGTCCAGGTTACAGCCGATACAAGTCGGCTGTAAATTCTGATCAAGAGCCGTTTGAATTCAGCTTTCAATTTAAGCAAGTTCTTGACATCATAACACCATTTTAGCAATCAAAAACCCAAACAACAATCACCTTCAATGGTGTTCATGGATTTTTTACTAAAATTAGGCACGATTTCAACATATCTTGTCTAGGGTTTACTCCTAAACACTACAATGTTCCTATTTCATCTATATAACAAGCATGCATCAACAAATTTCGAATACCCTAAATTCATGAGAATTTCAAGTAGAGAATTAACATCAAATTTTACATACCTTACAACCCCCTTGCAATGGGGATCAGTAATCTATGCTCGATTTTCGTTTTGGACCAGATTTGCACCTCCAATTTGAGAGTTTTAGTAAGGATTTTAGGGTTTGAAGAAACCCAGATCGCCTCCTGCTTCTTTGTACGACCAGACATCCCCAAATGGGGTGTTTGGTTTTTGTTTTATTTAAATTAGCAACATAAGTTTCGATTTTAACATCTTTGGCCCCTCCATTTTTCTTAGTTCATAATTTAAGTGTTTTAACCCACTCATAAGTCACTATCTAACTAGGTTAGAATTATTCCTAGTTAGCTTAGTAGGTTCGGGAAGTCGTAACCCGTTTTACTTTAAGTCCCGTTAAATCGGGCCTTTTATAAACTTAATTACTTAAAACTTTGATTCGTTTTTATTTAATATTAGGATTTTTTATTTAAATCCAAATATTTGCCGGGTTATTTTTACTAATAACGGTACGTTACCCGTCTTTTAGTATTAACAGAGTTTAATTACCAAGCCCGTTTTCGGGGTGTTACAAGTCTACCCCCCTTAAAGAGGTTTCGTCCTCGAAACCTTGCTTACATAGTTCATTGAGTTCTAAACTCAATGCGTTTGACCTGAGTAATCTCTTAAGCATTATTCATATTTTAACCAATTGTTAGTATTACCAGAAAAATTTTGGTAATATCTTTTTGGTTACAGAACCTCTACGTACCTCATACGACATAATGTAACTTGAAATAACGTAATTCCGTTATTTCTACTAGTTTAGTTAACTTAGCGATTTCCATCGCTTTTATATATTATCGAACTCTTTGTGAATCCGTTACCTTGACCCATTTAAAGGTCTTTAGTGAAATATTTCACTTTTAGCAATAATTTCTTTTGTTTTCAGATTTATTTATTCGGTTCAGTTATACCGAATCCACCGCTTACAAGCAAACCAATTTTTTTTTATTTGAATTACTGGCCTTAACCGGTCTTACTAACTAGACTTATTAGTCCCGTTACTTTTCACCGCTCGCTTGGTTATAACGTGATTTTACTTCACATTACATTTCCTAACCGTGATCGTGTCACATCGTGTTTAGTTTGTATCAACCTTTCATTTTCGAAAATATCACTTTTCGAATATATCGTCTTGCGCCTATCAGTGTCAAGACTTGTATCTTTCATGCTTACTATTTAAATTCCTATCAGAATTTATGTTTGTAAAAACGCTATTTCTTACTAAAACCGAAGTTTTAGTTTTAGGATCTTCTCTTTAACTTTTGTCAATTATCCATACCAGGATATTG
Source organism: Helianthus tuberosus (assembly GCA_030545235.1). Lineage (NCBI taxonomy): Eukaryota > Viridiplantae > Streptophyta > Magnoliopsida > Asterales > Asteraceae > Helianthus > Helianthus tuberosus. Next base: position 215,650,277 of record CM060411.1, on the reverse strand, counting down.
ACAGTCCATAATTTATTCTTTTACAGTCTTAGTTTTATGCGAGGATTCTCAACCGATTCCCTCGCTTTATCTAATTAACCCGTAGGTTTTTATCACTTAGCCTTATGGGCTATTTTGATTAGACTTTCACCTCTTTAGGGCGAAGTCCTTACAACTTCTTTCTAATCATGACCCGTGGGTCGTTTTAGTCCCGTAGATCTTTCATTTGTTTATAACCCTAAAGGTTATGTTGATCCCGTAGATCACTCCTTACTCATGTCATTCTTAAAATACATGTTTGGTGTCAAGGCACCCTGTTTTTGTTCGAAGAATTATTTGGTTTCAAGCTTAGGTCCCGTTAAACTTAATTGTAGTTTCATGGCTATAATTGTTTTCTTTCGGACGATTTTCCGATTTTATGACTTCTCACGTCATTTATGCGTCAGTTCTTCTTATGCTTACTGTTATTTGATTTGCATATATTCTTATTTGGTTATATCCCATTACCGGGCTCATTATTTTCTTGCATTTAACGCTACCTTTATCTGGCTAGCGCTCACTTGTGCCATTCGGCGTTATATTGTATTCAACCTGTTTGACCTATTAATGTGAAATCCATCACTTATAAACAATCAACTTTATTCTTTATTCAACCCATTCGACTTCGAATAGTTGAACATATTTACTCACAATTTCTATATACGAGATTTTATAGTCATAACTCGTAATCCGAGTCTTTTGACTTTAAATTCGTGTTCCCGTTTCTCGGTTTACGCATGTGTTTAAATCCTTACCCATCAACCGGGTACTTTACCGAAGTCATTATTAGTGCAAGCATTCCGGTATACATTAAGATTTCGTTTTAATTTGTTTGGTTGTCTTAGCGAAATCCATCGCTTTTATTCAACCAAACCTTTATTCTTTATTTGACCATCCTTGACAGTCTTATAAACTATGAATGATGATTATCATCATCATTATTTCTTTACTACGACCAAAGTCAACGACTTTGATCGTTTTTCTCATGTGGGCAATACCTTTGTTTCTATGACCCCGCGGGTCATTTATACTTTGGTTTTACAATGCCCTTTTTGTCTACCATGGTTGTTTCGTCCAAAATGACTTATGTCACGAATTTCCTTGGGTCTTTTGTTTCTATGTGCGCCATACATCGTTTTTATGGTTTCCGCGAAAACCATTTATACGAGTATGCCCATAAGATTTCTTGACCCTAAGGATCCTTTAAATTTTCATTCGTCTTGACCTTACTACATCGGACATAACTGCGCTCATTATAAGAAGCTCATGCTATCATGTGTTCACTACTTACTTGGCCAGAGTAAGCGATCAACACATGGTACGCGTGACCTTATTATAATTACCACATCACGTCCCATGTAAGTAACTCCTCAAATTATCTCCATATTTATGATTTCATTTGGTAAAACTTTAATTAATTGTTAGTTAACAATTATTAGTTTTAGTCGTTTATCCTTGAACATTTAAAATGTCCCTTTTTATAAACATTTATTCACATTCGTTGATGTGACCATTACTTTTCTCAATAGGATTTATATTGAGAATACTTACTTGGATGATCACTCTCGTCCAAGTTTCTATATAAACTGAATTCTGTTATTGTCTTGTTATTCACAATTTGTGAATAATACATATTCTCTACTGAATTTCTCTTGGAAACGTCATCCTGGATAGGTAACCTATCCAGGTTTTTCCAAGTTTCATATTCTATATGCAACTGTCATTCACTATGTATTTGTTGAATATTACTGTTTGTACTATAAGTTTAAAATGTGCACCTGGTAATGCTTGCCCCAACGGGCATTCCTTGCCATTACTTATTTGCGATCGTTACGCGATTTAGGTCCTTGATGAGTATGCTCTTCTTGTCACATCTCGGACCGTTCCATCATCATATCCGCAATTCGTTAAACTCTCGCTATCTTCAGATGCGAGTGTCCTTCAATTAAAACATTTACAAGAATTAGTAATATCAACTTCAATAATCGCCCGTATTATAACACAAGGCTTTTCTACTATACGCGTCAACGCGCACAATTTTGTCAACTATATTTATCATTTAATTGAGGTAACGTGTATCACACGATAACCCTATGTGTTGTTCACAACATTTCAACACATACCAAACCATTAATATACATGTACTTACCGGATTTGCGATCAAGCCTCGAACCGAACACAATTTACTCTTTAACCATGAGCTCTGATACCAACTTGTAACACCCTTGTCATTATTTAATGGTTTTTGTAAAGTATACGACAAACAACATGTAATTATGACTACATATACTTTGTAAAAATTACGGATTTGTTTAAACTTTACAATTTTAAAATAATACAACATAACATAATTGAGTACGTCGTTTAAACATTTCAAAAGTTGTTTAGCAAACAGTTTACATCATAAACATTGTTTAAACCGAGTTGATTTATGCGGAAGCTTTAAGAGTATGTGTTCAGTCCTTCAAAAGTTGCTTGATCGTCACCCATAATCCTTGAGTACCTAAGACTGAAATGTTTACATAAACATTTATATTAGAATGCTTAGAAATGATACTTGATCGAAACTACGATCGAAATGAATTTGAAAATTTACAATTATATAAAATTTATAAACATTCAGGCCCTACCGTAACTTACGGTTTCACCGTAAGTTACGGTGGTCAATTTCCAATAATGGTCCACCGTAAACCAGTAAACTCACACCGTAAGCTCCTGACCTCTACCGTAACTTACGGTACTACCGTAACTTACGGTAGTCTCTGTAAATCCATCTTTTAATTGCTTTGTTCATTATACTCAAGCCTAAATCTCGGATTTCGCTCTTTCTAACATACCAATACATTAGTTTCTCGAAATTCTAATATGTTAGATATGAACCAATATCAAAGATCAATCAATCATATTCAAAATATCATGCATATCACGTTATATCAATTTACTAATGTGCAAGGTTCAAATTACGGGTTTCTTATGAATTCTTAACCCGTTTTACCTATCTACTCCTTTTGACCCGTGAAGGGAAGTTAAACACTTTTAACTATAAATCTATATATAAGCGTACCTGGCTCGGGTCAACATATTGACCCGTTTTAAGACCTTGTCTCTATAATATGCTAATTCATAGCCTCGCTAATTCATAAACCAATTACCCTGCGAGCATGAGACTCGACATACACTTATTAGTCGTTAATTGTCAAATGGTATAAATATTACCATTTGACCCGTTTGGTCTAGACTACCAAATATTTTGTGCTTAATATTAAATGGTGTTGTTTTAAACTTCAACTCTTTTTCGTCTACACATGACTAATTCGTCGTTTTACTCTTTTTATTCGTTTAGGCTTACCTTAATAAGTAGCCATTCAAAAACTCATTTTATATATATGTCATCTCGTGACCAATTACCATTTCGCCCATTTTACCATTAAACATGGTTTATCATTATTTTATATGTCCCGACCCGTTTCATTTCGTGTCGGAACCATATTTCAAATATAGCTTTTGTCGTATTTACAACCTATGAATAAACACATAACTTACAAAAGAGGGCGTAAGCTTTACTTACATCGCATCCAAATTACGCTTTCCTTTTCGTACTTGCTCCGTTTGACCCGCTTCATTCCAAGCCTCCATCTAGCTTGTCAAGAGTCAAACTATCATCATAATTCACAAGGTGGTTAGATTAGTCATTATAACCACGACTATTCCACCTTACGTGTTTTCTATGTCAAAACTACTATTCGACTCCGTCCATGGTTAGTTTAACTCTTCAAAAGTTAACTACCCTTAATTATATGATATGTGCATATAAGCTAAATCGACTTCATAATTAAAATTTGTATTACCCCACATCACACATAATTAGTCGAACTACGAAATTACGCGTTTGATTCATAATTTCAACATATGAACATTGTGGGCATAATTTATAATATCAACAATCAAGTTTCGTATCACTGAAAATAGGCTGTTTTTGGTGACCTGTTTAACCTGTTTACAAGTCTTCAAAAATTATGATTTTTTTATGTGGCGTACCTCTCGGAGGGTTAGACCTTGTGTTAAAATTTCAAGATCTAACTCTTTACCAAAAACTTGTAAAAATTCATTTACTAAGCTGCAATCAGATTCGTCACTTCTGACTGCAGCTTACGGAAAAATTCATTTAAAATTCCTCGTTTATCCGATTGACGAAATTCCAATTGGCGATTCCTTTAATCACTTAAAACTTTCTACAGTAAGAATTTGAGATCATAACTCAATTCCTAAATTGAGTTATGACATTCATAATGGGCTGCAAATTCTGCCAGAAAACGCAGCTTGAACCTTTGATACGGAAAAATTCATAAAACGCTCAATTCTCGTCGAAAAAATGCGATTCCAGTGGGGTTTTAAAGATATTTCCTGGAATTACATTTTAGACTCAAGAAACACATGTTTTTATCACGTTTTGTCCAGGTTACAGCCGATACAAGTCGGCTGTAAATTCTGATCAAGAGCCGTTTGAATTCAGCTTTCAATTTAAGCAAGTTCTTGACATCATAACACCATTTTAGCAATCAAAAACCCAAACAACAATCACCTTCAATGGTGTTCATGGATTTTTTACTAAAATTAGGCACGATTTCAACATATCTTGTCTAGGGTTTACTCCTAAACACTACAATGTTCCTATTTCATCTATATAACAAGCATGCATCAACAAATTTCGAATACCCTAAATTCATGAGAATTTCAAGTAGAGAATTAACATCAAATTTTACATACCTTACAACCCCCTTGCAATGGGGATCAGTAATCTATGCTCGATTTTCGTTTTGGACCAGATTTGCACCTCCAATTTGAGAGTTTTAGTAAGGATTTTAGGGTTTGAAGAAACCCAGATCGCCTCCTGCTTCTTTGTACGACCAGACATCCCCAAATGGGGTGTTTGGTTTTTGTTTTAATTAAATTAGCAACATAAGTTTCGATTTTAACATCTTTGGCCCCTCCATTTTTCTTAGTTCATAATTTAAGTGTTTTAACCCACTCATAAGTCACTATCTAACTAGGTTAGAATTATTCCTAGTTAGCTTAGTAGGTTCGGGAAGTCGTAACCCGTTTTACTTTAAGTCCCGTTAAATCGGGCCTTTTATAAACTTAATTACTTAAAACTTTGATTCGTTTTTATTTAATATTAGGATTTCTTATTTAAATCCAAATATTTGCCGGGTTATTTTTACTAATAACGGTACGTTACCCGTCTTTTAGTATTAACAGAGTTTAATTGCCAAGCCCGTTTTCGGGGTGTTACAGCGGCGCGCGTTTGGTTTGACATCCTACGTGAAGGAAGGATCAAATCCTGGATGGATTTTCGACAAAAGTTCCTTGCACATTTCTCCCAACAGTGCAGGCACACAAGAGACCCAGCAGATTGTCTGAACATCTGGAGGAAGGACCATGAAAGTGTTGAAAATTTCATCACTAGATACAACAAGGAGTGCCTAGAAATCGGGGATGTATAGGAGAACATGATGCGCACACACTTTATGAGGGCCGTAAAATGTGATGATCTGTTCAAAAGAGTTAAATGAAGAGATGGGGGTCCTAAGATTGGGATACTTTCATCGAAGCAGCGAAAACAATCGCAAGAACCGAGAAACAACTGACCGGCGATGATAGCCGTCAGCACAATTATAACCAGCAGGATAGACGAAACAAGAAGGACAAGGGTCAACCCTGGAAAACATCTGGTTATAGAGAACGAAGTCCGCCAGCTGAGGATGCGCGCGCCACGATCAATCAGATCGGTTATCGCAAAGAAGTCAAAAAAGAGAATAGAGAAAAACAATGGACACCTTTGACGAAAACCCCTTCTGAGGTCCTGTCGACAGAGAATCATCAATTCAAACCCCCTCTGCAGATGCGCAATAAGAGGGGACAAGATCCAAACCTCTTCTGTGAATTCTATAAAGATATAGGTCGTTTGACGGATGACTGTATCAGCTTAAGGCAAGAAATAGAACAAGCTTTGAAAGGCGGTAAGCTCACCCATCTGGTCTAGGGAAAAAGAGACAACCGCCAAATCCAAAGAAGGGAAGAAGGTCCAGATAACAAAAAGCTTCGAAAGCTGGAAACTCACATGATCCAAGGTGGTCAAAGAAGACCACGGAATAATTACAACAAGTGCGCCCAAGATGATTCTTGGCGCGAAAGGCAAGTTGTCTTCCCTGTGGTACGAGGAGGTCCAAGAGAGCGAAGGCCTATAGTCATTCCTAGTGTGTTCGGCCATTACCAGTCTGAGTACATTTTTATAGATTCAGGGAGCACCGCGGATATCATTTATGAACAATGTTTTAACCAACTCGACCAAGAAGACAAAGCGTGCCTAGAGCCAATGGACTAACCACTCACTGGTTTCTGCAACGAGGCCGTTTTCCCTCTTGGTCAGATATCATTCCCGGTGCTGCTTTCCGATTGAAAGAATTCAAGAACGGAAGAAGTCACATTCATGGTTTTACAAGCAAATTCAAGACATGATATCCTTTTGGGAAGGGAGTCCGAAGGAGACTTTAGCATGATTTGTTCAGGGCCACATTCAGCCATTGGTTTCCCAACAGAAACAGGGATAGCCATAATTTATGCAAGCAAAGATGTTCTCGCGACTAATGAAATCAGACCAGCAAAAACAAGCAAGCCTACACCACGCGCAGAGCCTGAAAAGTGGATACTAAACAACAAGTATCCAGAACAAACTGTCACCTTGGGCCCAGCAATGTCAGACCTCACGCGCGCGATGCTCAAAAAGTTGTTATTTGAAAACATGGACGTTTTCGCCTGGACACCGACCGATATGGTTGGTGTTCCATGGCACATAGCAGAACACAGATTAAATGTCGTTGAAAATGCCACGCCAGTAGTACACACGAAATGTCACCTGGGAGACATAAAGCATGACGCCATGCAAGAACAGATCACTGGACTGCTAAACACTGGTATTATTAGAGAAGTACGTTACCAAACCTGGGTGGCCAGCCCAGTGATGGTCCCTAAAGGAAATGACGGTTGGAGAATGTGTGTAGATTACAAAGATTTAAACAAAGCATGCCCGCGCGACTGTTATGCTCTACCCGAAATTGACGAGAAAATCGATTCACTGGCGTCTTTCAGATGGAAATGTTTCCTCGATTGTTATAAATGATACCATCAAGTGCAGATGGCTATCCAGGATGAAGACAAAAGTGCGTTCCGCACACTGACAGGGATGTATTGTTATACAAAAATGCCATTTGGTCTAAAGAACGCAGGCGCAACTTATCAAAGATTGATGAACGAAACATTCAGCGACGCCATCGGTAAATACATCGAAGTATACATGGATGACTTGGTCATCATGAGTAAAGAAGAGAATATGATGTTGGTGAAAATTCAGAAAACGTTTGATACGCTGCGGGGGGTAAACATCAAACTGAATCCAGCGAAGTGCTCCTCTGGGATGGAAGAAGGGAAGTTCCTGGGTTTCATCGTTACCAAGGATGGATTCAAGGTCAATCCTGAAAAAGTACAAGCGATAGAGTGGATGCCTTCACCATCAACGATAAAGGAAATGCAGAAGCTGGCCGGACGGTTAGCAGCGCTAAACCGTTTCCTTGCCAACCATGCAGCAAAATCGTTTCCATTTATCAAAACCCTCCGCAACTGGGTAAAGAAGGACCAGTTCCAATGGACTCCTGAAGCTGAATATGCATTCCGAGAAATGAAATACTGTCTGATACGCCTGCCAACGCTAACAGTACCAATGGAAGAAGAACCGCCAATCATGTACCTATCAGCATCAGAAAAAGCGGTAGGAGCAGTTCTACTAGTCGATCGACAAGGTGTGCAAACGCCAGTATATTACGTATCTCGCACCTTGAACGACCCAGAAACAAGATATGCCATAATGGAAAAGCTGGTCCTTGCACTGATTCACGCGTCCAGACGATTGCGCAGGTGTTTTGCTAAACATGTTATTCATGTTCTGACAAATTACAACATCGGTATCATCCTCGCAAGACCTGAGATATCCGGAAGATTAGCAAAGTTGGTTATAGAACTGGGAGGCCATAATGTGGTTTTTAGACCAAGGCCAGCGATCAAAGGTCAGGTGTTGGCCGATTTTCTGACAGAGGTGCCCGAAGACAAGGACTTCGAATGCAAAGGAATAGAGAAAGCTGAAAAGCAATACTCAGAATAATCGTGGCTGTTATACACGGATGGCGCATCTAACGAAGATGGCGCAGGCGTAGAACTTAGGTTGGTAAGCCCGGAAAAACATGAGTTCACATACGCCATCCAGTTAGACTTCAAAAGCACGAACAACGAGGCTGAGTATGAAGATTTTCTTGCTGGGTTGCGGTTAACAATCAAGATGGGGGTCAAACACATAGAAGCACATGTAGACTCCATGCTTGTAGCAGGACAGATCAATGGTCAGTACGATGCCAAAGGACACGTCATGGCATTGTACCTAGTACAAGCAAGAATTCTGCTTCAAAGCTTTAGTTCTTACAAGGTGCATCACATCAACAGGAGTGAAAACAAGCCAGCAGACGCACTAAGCAAACTCTCATCAACCAGTTTCCAGCATTTGGCTAAAGACGTGCGCATTGAAGTTCTAAGCAACCCATTAGTACCATTAAGGCAAGTAAACGTCATCCAACTTGGGGCAACATCCTGGATGGCTCCGATCATCATGTATCTCCAGTCCGGAATTCTACCGGAGAACAAAGTTGAAGCAAGAAAGATACTGTACAAGTCCGAACACTACCAGATGTCCGATGGTATTCTGTATTGAAAATCGTATCTTGGGCCATTGTTACGATGCGTAGATCCAAAAGATGCCAACTACTTAATCCGTGAAGTAAACGAAGGCATCTGCAGCATCCACGCAGGCCCAAGAATGGTGGTAGCAAAGGTAATGAACGCGAGCTACTATTGGCCAAGAATGCACCTAGATGCGGTTAAAGTCTTAAGAAAATGCAGTGGTTGTCAGAGACACGCCACAAAAACGATGCGCCCGAAGAATGAACTAGTCCCCGTCAAAACGGCATGGCCGTTCCAACAGTGGGGAATAGATATGGTTGGTCCCTTTCCAGAAGCCCTAGGAGCGGTAAAATTTATCATAGTCGTGGTAGACTATTTTACCAAGTGGGTGGAAGCAAGAGCACTAGCATCAACTACGTCTACAGTAGTTTGAAGATTCATCTGGGAACAAATAATTTGTTGTTTTGGGTTACCCCTGAGGATCATAACAGACAATGGAACAAACTTCGCTGCTGAAAACCTCCAAAACTGGTTCCAAGAGCTGAACATCGGACATACCTTTTCCTCGGTGGCACACCCACAAGGAAATGGTCAGGTTGAAGCAGTGAACAAAAGCATCGTGGATGGTATAAAAGCGAGGCTCGGAACGCAGCGAAGAGGATGGGTTGACTAGTTGCCTAGCATCCTTTGGGCCCATAGGATTATGCCGAAAACAAGCAACGGGGAAACACCGTTCAGTATAGTCTATGGATCCGAAGCCATGATACCTGCAGAGATTGGCCTACCATCCCCAAGAATGCTGTCCATGAACGCCATCAATAACGAAGAAGAAAGAATGTTGGATCTGGACCTTTTAGAAGAAAGAAGAGAAATGGCAGCAATCAACGAGGCAAAATACAAAACCAAGCTGGAAAAATATTACAACAGCAAGGTTAGAGTTTGCACTTTCAACCCCGGTGATTACGTCCTGAGAGACAATGAGGCATCCAATGCCGAAAGACCGGTCAAACTGACTCCCAAATGGGAAGGGCCTTACGTCGTGGACGAGGTCCTAGGGAAAGGAGCCTACAAGCTGCGCACACTTGAAAACAAAGAAGTCCCCAGGACTTGGAATGCCCAGCAATTAAGGAAATGCTATATGTAACCAGCCACAGTTTTTATCTTTCCTTGTAATGAATGGCTACGCGCCCAACACAGTAGACTTTAATACAATAAGTGTTGGCTATCTTATCTCACGTGAATTTTTGTTACAACTGCATATATTACTTTGGGCATAACACCAATGGCTAAGACATAGGGAACGTTGTAGACCTCCAAGGCTCGTCACAACTAAGTGCACAGCCGGGTCAAACATACACAACCAAATCATGTCAAGCCAAGTGCCACTTCGTGCCCACTTAGACACGAAAACATCGTAGACATGGTAAAACAAACATTGTAAGACCCCCAAGGCTGAGCACAGCTGGGTCAACACAATAACCTGTTAAAACGATCACTTCGTATACACGAATAAAACTACGTGCTTAACGACAGAACAAACGTTGTAAAGTTATCCAAGCATAACACAATGCAGTGCAAAGCTAGGATAACTAACACAATTTAACCATCATTCATTCGTGATACCTAATCAAAGTAATTGAACACGTGCACATATTGTAACGAAAACAGAACTCACAATGAGTAAATTAACAACCTGGCGTCAACATCATATATATATATATATATAGGGAGGGGCTCATGCGAGAACCACCCTTATTGTGAGAACCTTGAGAACCAATGTGAACACAACCTAAAATAGCTAAAAAACCTAAAAAAAACCCTAAAAAAACCTAACCCCCACCCCCCCCCACCCAAAAACCTAAACCCCCCACCCCCCCCCCCACCCAAAAAAACCTAACCCCCCCCCCCCCCAAAAAACCTAACCCCCCCCCCCCCCCAAGCTAAAAAAAACCTAAAAAAACCTAACCCCACCCCCCTCCCCCACCCCCCAAAAACCTAAACCCCCCCCACCCCCCCCCCCCCCAAGCTAAAATGCTAAAAACTAAACCCCCCAAAAACCTAAAAAAATCTAAAAAAAAATCTAAAAAAATCAAAAAAAAATCCAAAATTTTTTTTTTTATTTTTTTACTATTTTTTAAGTTAAAATCGCTACTTTTAGAACAAAAAAAAAAAAAAATTTTTTTAAAAAAATTTTTTTTTTTTTTTTTTGGTGTGAAAAGTAGCGATTTTAACCTAAAAAATATTAAAAAAATCAAAAAAAAAATGTTGTGTGATTTTTAGCTATTTTTAGGCATTTTTGGTGTGTTCACATTGGTTCTCGCGGTTCTCGCAATAAGAGGTGGTTCTCGCATGATCTTCTCCCTATATATATATAATATATCAAAATAAGGTCAAAATATATCAACAACCATAAGAAAGGTAAAAGTAAATTATTCACAAGTACGAAAACCAGGAAATTGTCGGATGATTACAAGGCCATTAGGCCAATACACGGCATACAAGCCGGAAGTCTTCAACCTTGATGACTAGGTCCAACACCCCCAGCTTCAGGGTTTGGATCACCAAGAGCGTTCTTCAACAATTTGACTCCATCAGGTTCCCGAGATAATTTTCCAACAGCTTTGACAATGGCGAATTCGAGAAATTCATATTCCTATCGTTTCTCAGCATAACGAGCTGCACAGTCCGTTTTATACAAGTCGAAATGACTAATCGTCTCCTTCGCCTCAGCAGCCAATCTCCCTTTCGCCATAACCATCCTTGCGACCATTATCATATGTGGCTTCGCCAAGCTCGAACATATACTTGGCCAGCTCCTCAAACTTCACAATGCGATCAGCAATCTGTAGGAAACAAACCAAATATACAAAATAAGAAACAAAGTTGAATAGATCAAGAAAACGAGAAAAAACATACCAAAGGAAAGCCACGCATAAGTAACCACTTGCTATCGGCATTAGCCTCTTCAGCTATGATCTCGGAAGCCCGGCTTTCCGCAGATTTTTCAGCAATAATTTGTTCAAGTTTGGCAATCCGTTGGATGTACTCATTTTCCCTTTTCTGATGAGAGGCGCGCTCCTGTTCAGCTTCATCACTCAACTTCGTTTTCTCACCTCTCAACTTCACAATCTAATCACGAGCATTCCGCATCTCGCTATTGGTTCGCTCACAGACAGTCTCCCACTCCTTCTGTTTGTTGGCATTAAACTGTTTCTCTTTGGCAAGCTTCTCTTCAGCATCAGAAACTCTCCACAACAAACCTTTCCTCTCCGCATTAAACTGTTCCCTCTCTTCAGCCAACTCCTTCTTGGCAGGTTCAAACTCCATGGTATCCTCTCCCATCAACTGCCACTCTCATACAATCTCTTGGCAAGTAGCATAAAAATTAACACCAGCATGAATATGATCATCTAAGAGGTCCAGCCGGTGACGTTCTTTTCTGAAACATTCATTCATCCGGGGGGAGGGACAAATAGTATAATTCCCTACAGTTGGCAATGTCGTTCATCCTAGAACCTTGTGTCAAGTTCCAACGAGGTGCATGCGGAAGATCATCGCAAGCGGGATTTTGGGTGCCCTAAGAACCACTCTGAACATGTGTAAACTCTGGACTCTTGCGGGTCCTAGAGGCACCACCTCCTCCGGAACCTGGCACACGCTTTGTATAAATAGTACCCTGCTGAGGAGTGGCCTCGCTAGACTCAACATTAGTCTCAACACCTTTCAACATAGTTCTCAACTCCCCCAGCACCAGCGGCAACATCTTCTACGACATTCCTCACCTGTGCCACTTCATCCTCCTTGCCCTTTCCCCTCGAGTCAGGATGAGGGGGAGATAAATCCAAAGGTTTAGACGGAGGAGAAGTAGGGGGAGTAATCTTAGAAATGGTAATTTCGCGCACACCCTTACCAGGTTTAGGACCTGCTACAAATCAGACATAACAGTTAAAATAAAGAAAAGATACAAAGTACAAAACATACACAACGAAAGGAAGCACACCTCGAGAGCCAGCAGACTTGTACATTTTTTCCAGCAAATTACCAGCTTTTGCGCTGAAAACACCCAAGTCAACCTCCGACTCTGATGGTGCAGTAGCAGTCTCCTTCTGAAGTTTGGATTTTTTTCTCAACAAGTGCTGCAGCAGCTTGCGCATCAAGTTCCTTTTTCTTGTCTTCGAGCGCTTCCTTCTTCTTCATGATTTCAGTCAATGTGGCGTCGTCGTCAGGATCACGCTCTGAACGTTTAATCCCTACGTCTAAACCAGACAGCGTGCCAGATACGACAACATAGTCCAAGTAAGAGGAGTTAGAAGGACGCTTACGAGGTTTTTCCGGCACAGGTTCCTCAGCCTTCTTCTCCTCAATCTTGTCTCCTTTCCTCTTCTTCCTGGTTTCTAACTTTTCAGCAGTATCAGCCGGAGTTTCAACATCGTCAATAGCAGGCTTGTTCACAGTCCCTTGTGGCGGACCTGCACGCGTGGAACGATGGATTAGACCTTCATGTGACCCATCAGAACCCTCTCTAGAAAGGACGATAACCTCCTCTCGAGTAGGGACAGAGTCAACGTCAATATCTTCCTCATCATCTTCACCTAAAATAGCGTTTGCATAAGCAGCCATGCTTTCGGCGGTAGGGTGCAAGAAATTATCCCTTTCTGATCAAGCCACAAAGGCCTCCCTTCAGGTAACACGGTGACAACCATGGCACCACCGGCCTTAGGGTCAGAAACCTTCATCAAACTGTAGCCTGCTACAAAGCACAAGAAGATATGAAGAGACACATAACAAAAGTAGATGACAAATCAAGGAATTAATAATAACAATGATACCTTTTCCTTGGTACCCGTAAATCGGGAAGCCCCTAGGGTTTAAAGAAGCCCATAGCATGCTCATCCCAGCCGCAACAAAAGCCCTCTTTTCAAGTTGAATGATATGAGAAACCTTCCGCGTCAGAACCTTATACCATTCCTGCTCAGTAAAATCCACCGAGACATTTACACGTGGAACCCCTTCACTATCAGACCTATAATGCATATCAATGGGGATGACCTCACGATGGATGTAGAAAAACTTCTGCTTCCAGTCATGAAGACTTTTTGGGGGATGACTGCTACAAGGCTTAACACCACTGGTGCGAGAATTAAAAGAATAGAAACCACCGGTGTAACTGACGAAATAAAAGACATTGAACTTTTCAAAGGTCAGTTCAACACGGTTAGCCCTGCATATAAACTCGAAGTGAGTAACTCGAGGCAAACCCAAGGCACTTATTTGGGAAATATGCAAGCCATAACCAGTAAGCACTTCACCAACAAACTTTGACATTGGAAGACGGAAGTTTCCTTCTCGGAAAAAGTCGGCATAAAATGCCATATATCCCGGTGGAGCATCCAACGCAGTAGATTTAGGAGTCGGAAACTGAACACCCCAGTCAGATCGGAAACCAAGGTCTTGAGTGAGAGTCTGGAGTTCTTCCTCCTTCCAGTTTATCTCGGCCTGATCTGGGCCAGGAGGATTCCTTGGTTTATACTTCCTCTTCTTAGTGGTGGGCTTCGTACCTGTAGACATGATAGTAGAAAGGATTTGGAGATGAAAAAGAAGGAATCTGTGGAAGATGATGAGAGAAAAAAGGAGTTTGAATTTTGAAAGTGGAAGAAAAATGATAACCGCCATCTATTTATACCCATCGCATTTAATGCGATGGGTAGTGGACCGTCAGGAAGACAGAGAGACGTCCAACGGGAAAGTGACACGTCAGGAGAAAGAGTAATTGTCGCCTCGATCTTTGGGCACGCGCCGCCACGCACCTGACAGACGGCAAAACGTGCCTGACGGTTCTGAAAAAGCAACTGTTTGCAAGGCTGCCATCATGCACCATGCGCCGTTTTGGCTCAACTTTGCAAGGCTGCCATCATGCGCCATGCGGCGTTTGGCTCAACTTTGCAAGGCTGCCATCACGCGCCGTGCGCCGTTTTGGCTCAACTTTGCAAGGCTGCCATCACGCGCCGTGCGCCGTTTTGGCTCAAGTTTGCAAGGCTGCCATCATGCGCCGTGCGCCGTTTTGGCTCAACCTTGCAAGGCCGACATCATGCGCCGTGCGCCGTTTCGGCTCAACCTTGCAAGGCTGGCATCATGCGCCATTTCGGCTCAACTTTGCAAGGCTGCCATCATGCGCCTTACATAGACAAACTACAAGACCACTACCTTTATAAGTCCAGAATCCCTCCTAGATGATCAACTCAACTAGAAGGCACACTGGACTTGGGGGACTTGAAGATGTATGGTCCCAATTCCATGCACACATGGCGGGGAGCACAACATCTTTCCCATCCAACATGGCGCCTACATCAGCAAGCAAGACCAGAAGCTTCTAAAAGCTTCTGGAAGACGTCAAGGTGGCACCGAAGATGCTCCTCCAGACAAAAAGGACAACACGTGTCACCATAGATCGGATGCCATGTGGACCTACGACACTACCTGGGGCAGACCGACAGCTGCATTACTAATTCTCCTACATGGACAAATGACGGCGCGCCACGTGTTCCATTATCCTGACCACAGCAGAGGAGACCAAGAGGATATTCCCCTTGGTCGGACAGCTGGCGCCCAGTAGCGGCTGGCAAGGTCTCTCATCCCTCCTTCACCCTCCGGCTATAAATTGGACCCTTCATCATTCAGGTTAAACACTCGGTTCTCCTTACTTTTCACCTACAACACACACTATTTTCCCCTCGGAATAGTACTTATTCTCACGCCGGAGCCTGGTTAAGAGGGAAACCCCCATATTCCCTTCTTAACGAGCTAACGGTGCTGCTGTTTTGCAGGACCACAGTCTTAGGCGAGTAGAGAAGGAGATTGAACCCACATAAGAGACGAACCAGCTAGTTAACCTTGGTGTTAACCAGTGTTTCATCAAGAGGATAAGTTTGATACGTTTAAGGTCCCTAAATTTAAGCCTTTTTAGTAAAAAGTTTAAACCTCTTCATTTAAAATAAATTGAAGGGCCTAATATTTAAAAGCATAACAGATATAAAGTCTATCTAGTCTCTACAAACACGTGACTGTTTCCTATTCGATACTAGGGTGGGCGTACATAATTTAAGAGTCTATTTTTTTAGACTCTTTGGACAAGTGAAAAGTCCTAAACTGAATGAGTTTTCGTGTGTTCCGTAACCTTAGATGGATCCCGTGATTATTTTGATAAAAAGGGTTTGATCAAAGTTAATTTTCGTGATTTTCCTTGATTTTTACCTTTCTTTGTTGAAATTTCCCTTTTATAACCTTCTTATCTTAATTTATCTATACTAAATTACAAAAAATCGTCCTTTATATTGACACGAAATTACAAACTATGTCCTTTATTTTCAAAACGTGTAAATAACGTACTCCATTTTTGCAAACCCTTACACATTATGTCATTTAGCCCTAACTAGTTCTTCACCTGAGGGTATTTTAGTAATTATACTCATATAAAAATGAATAAACACCCTTTCTTTCTCAACTAAATCTCCCCCCCCCCCCCCCCCCCCCCCTCCCCCCTCTCTCTTTGTAACTTCAGATTCATACGACCCCCACCCCATCACTATTCAACCACCAACAACCACTACTACAACCACCATGAAAAAACCTCAAATTCAAAAAAACACGGAACCACCATGAAAACCCCTCAAATATGAAAACCTACCCTGAAAACCCCTCTGATCCACCACTGCAACCACCATGAAAACCCCTCAATCAAAGTTATCCTCTCAATATTTTTTGACAAATTCGTAGCTTCTTCTGGTCACTATGTTCGTGTGCATCATGTTGGGGCTTTTTCTGCTGATGTCTTTTATCGGAAAGCAAAAGATTTTAAATCAAGATATAGGTTTTCATGGTGGTTCCGGGTTTTACGATGGCGGTGGCGGTGGTGAAGGTCGACGGTGGAGATGGCGGTGGTTATGGTAGTTGAGACGATGGAGATTGGTTGCTCTTTCTTTTGTGGATATTCATATAGAGTATTTGGATTTGGTGGTGTACCAAGAGATGGAGTTCAGATCTGGATTCAGGTGTATTTGGGGTTTGTTTGAATTTGGTGGTGGTGGTGAGCCGTGGTGGTTGGTGGTGGAGAGAAAGAGAGAGAGAGAAAGAGATGTAGAATGGTGGTTGTAGTGGCGGGAGGTGGTGGTGGGTGAGGTTTAGAGAGAGAAGAGAGTGATAAATGTGGTGGAAGACTGGGAGGTGGTGGTGGGAGAGATAAATGTTATTAAAATACTTAAAATCAATGGGTGAAAAGACTAATTTACCCTCAGATTGGGTCCACTTGTTCAGATTTAACCTTGAAAATAATTTTAGTTGGGCTAAAGAACATAACGTGTAAGAGTTTGCAAACATCGAGTACGTTATTTATATGTTTTGAAGATATAGGAAATAGTTGCAATTTGGTGCCAACATAAAAGACGATTTTTGTAATTTAGTCATTTACCTATGTAAGATTAAATTAATTTTTTTATATTTTCAAAAAATAAAAACAAAAAACAATATAAATAAATTTAAATTAACAGTTAATAATAAAATAAAACTAATAAAAGTTTGAATATCGAAAAATTAAAATTAACGACATAATATATAAAATGTAAATTTATTTATATTTTATAAATATTTTTTTATATGAAGGAAGATTCTCATACTATTAATGGATATTGGATTCAAGTAACTTCAATTTTCATCAGTTGACCGATAACAATTCCAACTTTCGGTTTATATCACAACACTCCCAATGTTCAACTTATTTTCCTCTCACACTCTGAAATTAACAGAACCCTAACCCAATTACTGATGTCAGATGTTGCGTCACTAAACAAGTATCAAATCAGATGCCACGTCGTAAAAACTGTCACGTCAAATATCACGCCATCAAAAAAAGCCATGTCAGATATTACGTCACCAAACAAAGTGTCACATCAGCAAAAAAACTAATTAAGTTAGGGTTTAGTTAGTTTGCGAGTGACAGGGTAAAGTAAGTTTAAAGTTGGAATGGTGTCGTGCAAATCAAAGTTTAGGAGTGTTAACGGCCAATCGGTAAAAGTTGAAGTTATTTGAATCCAATATTCCTACTAGTAATTATCAACTTTTTGGTGATTCATGGTGTTGTACCCCATGCATAGGAGGTTTTTTTTTTCTTAAAATATTTTTTCATTTCTAATCCAAATGTTTTCATCTTTTGCATGTTAACCTCTTCGATTTTTTTACCTTTCAATTCGTTTTTCGTTTTATGTTTTGTTCTAAATTTTGCGAGTTAACACGCCGCAACGTGCGTGTCGGGTTCAACGTTTTTTCGTCTATTTTTCCTGTTTGACAGGCTCGTCGCAACACGTCTATTTTTCATGTTTGACAAGTTCATTGTAACGCACCGGGTCCTAGATTGACATAGTTATTTTTTTTTTTTTATGTTTTACGTTTGGGTTTAATTTTTTCGCATTAACATGCAGCAACGAACGTGCATAATTCAAGGATTTTACGTACTATGGAAATGCGAAGTGTAAATGACAGCCCCTTTGCAACACAAACTGCACCGTTTTAAAAATTATGTGGTGCTTTGTTCTTAAATTGTAGTTTCTTGTGTCATTCTTACTGGACAAATGAAATGTTACAAATTAGGTGTCTCAAATTTTTTATATCAGATCAAACACATGTCTTGATGAATTAACTGTTTAATTAGGTGTTTTCTTGCAACTTCTTTTTTTTATTAAAAATTGTAATAAAACTTTTTGGCATAAACTTTGTTTTTAAATTTTTATCTAAACGACACACTTTTCTATTATAAATAATTAACCAGAATAGCTATTTGTTACTTTTTTTGAATCTCTTGTGATTTTAGATAGGCGTGGGATATGAACATATATAGTATGGAGGTCACAATTTTCACTCTAATTTGTTCTTAGTTATCACCATTGCTACCATGTACATACAAGCTAATACTCCCGTTAATTATCTCTTAACACATTATTTTGTAGATGGCATGGTTGAAAATTCCGTTAAGCAAAATAAAGGCCGCTACAAATGGTTTTGATGAAGAACACTTTGTTGGTTCTGGCGGGTATGGTATAGTGTATAAAGCAGAACTTGATGTTTTAGATAGTCAATCTGTATCATCAGCCGAAGGGGAGCTAGAAAACATAAGAAGAACTCGAAGAACTGTAGCTATAAAATGCATCAAAAATATGCAAGATGAGGACAGTAAACAAGGGTTTCTAGCTGAAATTGAAGCGCTTACACGTTGTAAGCATCCAAACATTATCACTCTTCTTGGATTTCATATAGAAGCTCATAATATAGTTCTTGTGTATGAGTATGCTACTAAAGGAAGTTTGAGTGATTATTTGGGAAGCACTCATAAAAATATTAATCTTACTTGGGGAAAAAGAATACAAATTTGTCTTGACATTGCACATGGAATTAAATACCTTCACACTGATATGGAGGGCAAACCAAGGATAATACATCGCGATATAAAGAGCGAGAACATTTTGTTGGATGAGAATCTAAATGCAATGGTTGCTGACTTTGGGCTCTCCAAATCCCACTCTACAAATCAACAAGCAAGCACTATCCATACAGAACATATTGCAGGCACGAACTTTTATATGGATCCAGAGTATCTGACTTCAGCAAAGTATAAAAAGGAAACAGATATTTATTCGTTTGGAGTTGTTTTATTTGAGATTCTATCTGGAAGGTTGGCCTATGATCGAATTTGCACACGGGAAAATGAAAAGGGGCTTGCACCCATTGCAAGGCGACGGTTCAATGACGGAACACTAAAGGAATTGATAGATCCTAAAATGATCGAAGACGATGATGAACACATTGTTATTTTAAACAGAGGACCCAATCAAAAGTCTTTCGAAGCATTTTCAAGAATCGCATATGATTGTTTGGCAGAAACTCAAGCCAAACGTCCGACAATGGATGTCATTATCCAAGAACTTCAGACTGCTTTGAAGTTGCAAGTAAGAACTTTTAACCATTTTTTTTTTCAAAAAAATTCTTCATACCCCTTTTAGTAATTACTATGCCTATTTATTGACGTAAATATATAGGATATATGATCTCTCATTTTAACAATAGATAAAACACGCTCTTTGAATTCCGTATGTAACTATGTATAGAAGTACATTTATAAATATATGAACCTAAACACAAAAAAAAAAAAAAAAAAAAAACCTTTATTTTAAACTACTAAGTTTGTGAATATTTGAAATTATTGATGCATAATAAAGAGAAACACACACAACTGCAAGAATAATTATAAATCGTTTTAACTTTTTTTAATCAATGGGTCATATTTTAATTTTTTTTACTTCTTACATAAAGTTTGTATATTATGTACACATGTGTATCTTACATACCACCTCCGTCCCATTAAAAGTGTCATATTTTGAATTTTCAAAGTCTTTATTTATAAACTTTGACCTTAAATAATTTTGTTTGTGTTAGATAATACTTGATGAAAGTTATATGATTTGAGTGTGTTTTACAAGTGTTTTTATCGGGTTAATTTTCATCAAGTTTTACATAACACAAAAAATATAAAATTAAAGTCAAAGTTTATAAATAAAGACTTTGAAAATTCAAAATAAGACACATTTAATTGGACGGAAGGAGTAATATAAACGGAACTGGTTTATATATATATATATATATATATATATATATATATATATAGGATAATGCTAGATAAAAAACCCTAAAATTCTTAGAAAACTCTGGAAACCCAAATGGGAAGCCATTTTTACCCAACCTCCCGACATTTTTTTTTTTTGAAAAAAATTACACATGTAATATACATGTTTTAGAGTGTTTTGGGCCAAAAAAAACAAAAAAGCGCCGAAGGGATTTTTTTAAAAAAAATAAACAAATTTCAGCTCCTAACACGTGTTAAGCAAAAAATCCATAATTTCGCTGAAAATTGCTGAAACTTGTTTTTTTTTTTTTAAAAATATCCCTTCGGCGCTTTTTTGATTTTTTTGGCCCAAAAGTCTTAAAAACATGTATATTACATGTGTTATTTTTTTCAAAAAAAAAAAATGTCGGGAGCTTGGGTTTTCTCGGGTTTTTTATATATATAGGGTTTTCTATCTAGCCCTACCCTCTATATATATATATATATATATATATAGAGAGAGAGAGAGAGAGAGAGAAAATATAATGTACTTGAGGGCTTATCGTACATTATCGTACGCGACCAAAATAGAACGTGCGTAATTATTGTCCCATGCGTGATTATCACATTTTTTGATCAACTTAACTTGCGTAATTATTATCCCATGCGTAATTATCTCCAAAAAACTGATCCCATGCGTGATTAACTGGCTCCCATGCGTGATTAACTTATCCATGCGTGATTTTTGCCCTGATCCGATGGTTACGCGCGTCGCGTACATGAAGTACTATATATATATATATATATATATATATGCTGAGAATCATTTCAGAACTCTAAATAATTACAGAACTTTCAGAACTTCTAACAAACAATTATTTTATATATAAATTTCTGTATTTAGGGTATTTTATCATTTATCATATGTATTTTTATGATTACATACATGTTAAGAGTAGTTTACATATGTATAATAATCAAATTGTATATATGTGTAACAACTAATTACATATATGCGAAAAACCAGTTTACATATGTATAAGCATAAAATTACATACCAAAAAATGATAAAGTAATTACATATATGTAAAAAAACTAGTTTACATATGTGTAATTATAAAATTACATATAAAAAATGATAAAATTACTTTTAACATGTATGTAATCATAAAAATACACATAATAAATAATAAATGATAAAATTATCCTACACATAAAAATATAAAAAAAAAGATTATTTACTAGGAGTTCTGTAAATATTTATGATTCTGAAATTATCCTTACCCTATATATATACACTATATATTTATAGTGTATATATATATAGGGTAAGGATTATTTCAGAACTCTAAATAATTGCAGAACTTATAGGACTCCTAATAAACAATCATTCTACTAATATACTTAAAAATTTAACACTGTTTAAGGGTATTTTTTATCATTTATTATGATTTCATGTGTGTTAAAAGTAGTTTTATCATTTTTTTCATATGTAATCTTATAATTACATATACGTAAATTTGTTCATTTACAGATATGTAAACTAGTTCATTTACACATATGTAAATTTGTTATCACACATAAATAATCTGGTTTTTCCATATATGTAATCATATAAATACATATAATATATCCTTAAATAATGTTAAATATAAATATATAAATAAAATAATTGTTCATTAGCGGTTCAGAAAGTTCTTTAATATTTAGAGTTCTGAAATGAACTCAACTATATATATATAGGGAGAGGATCATGTGAAAACTAGTTAAATATGAGAAAACTAAAAAAATCACCCAAAACCACTAAAATTGAGGGGGAGGAGACTAAAATGAAGGAGTGGCAAAATTGGAGAAAAATAAATATAACTTTTCAAACATTTTTATCTTCTTCATATGTTATTATTTTTTTTTTTAAATTGTACCATAAAATCACAAATTTTCTTATCTTTCATTCGAGTATATTCGAGCATATTTTTTCGACACAAACAAAAGATTTAACATGTCGTCATATGTTATTATTTAAAAAAAAATTCACCTGTTCCAGCCAAAAAAATGTCGCCTGTGAAAATTTATATGGATGTAAATAAAAATTTACATCAGTGTAAATGAAGAATAACTACCAGTTCAACAATTTTTTTAAAGGTGTGTTTGTAACATTTTTATCAACGTTTTTACAAAAATGGCGGCCAAACTCATGCGGAAAGTACAAGTTCGAATAGTTTTCACAACTTATAGTGGTTCTTAATTGAACCGGATATATGTAGGGAGAGGAACATGAAAAAACTAGTTAATTTTGAGAAAATTAAAAAAACTCACCCAAAACCACTGAAAATGAGGGGGGGGGGGGGGGGGGGCTTTAATGAAGGAGAGGCAAAATTTGAAAAAAAAAAACAAACAAAAACTTTTCAAACATTTCTATTTTCTTGATATGTTATTATTTTTTAAAAAGAAAAAAAAATTGCACCATAAGATCACAAATTTTCTTATCATTCATTCGAGTATATTTGAGCATATTTTCCAACACAAACAAAAGATTTAACGTGTCGTCTTTTTTTCAACACTACTATTATAGTAGTGCACATGTGCAACATAACATGTAATTTAGCCTTAAGGTTTAGGTTTTGGTTTTAGTTTAGCTTTTAGGGTTAGTTATTTGGGGAGTTTAGATTTTTTTTTTGGGGGGGGGGGGGGGGGAGGGATGTGGTTTAAGTTTTTCGTAATGTTGCACATTTATAGTAATAAATAGTAGTACTGAAAAAAAGTATGACACCTTAAAACTTTTTTTATGGTGCCATTTTAAAAATAAAAAAGATAATGTTTGGAGAAATTAGAAATGTATAAAAAATATATATACTTTTTCCAATTTTACCTCTCCTTTATTAAAGTCCTCTTCCCTTACTTTTTAGGGGGTTGATGGAGTTTTTTTTAGTTTTCTCATTAAGATGAATTTTCTCATGATCCATCCCCATTATATATAATGAATAAACTTTGGAACTAACCATTTTCTTATTATTAATAAGATTAACATTGATCTATGGCTTTATAGCCTAGTGGCATCCTGGGGTGAGATAAGACTTTGGACCAATAGGTCTTGGGTTCGATTCTCACAAGGGGGTTTTTCTCATATTTATTGGGTTTCCTCCTGAATTGGTGTATAGACATTATGCCTAGTGGAGATGATTATGATCGGGTGGTTCCGCTGGTGGCACGATATACTCCAGTGGTTCGTCAGTGATCCAAATTTGCCGTTCAAAAAAAAAAATAAGATTAAGATTGAATAAATTAACAAATTTATTTTGTTCTTCATGTTGCAAAAAAAAAAACAACTGTTTTATGCCTAAAACCATCCATATATATGTATGTATAGAAAAAAGTTTTAAATACAACAGTCCATAACATGTGATGCATGCTATATAAAATCACGCATGCTATAAAATTCAAACCCTAATTGTGCATTAACAAAATATAACATGAGTGATTAGGGTTTACCCATGCATGATTTTCTAAATTTTGTTTATGCTTGACTATGTATGTGTGATTATATGATTTGTTCATGCGTGATTATGTGGTTTGTTCATGCGTGATTAAGGTTTGAATTTTATAAAATGTGTGATTTCATATCATACGTTAATGAATATGGTACGTTAATCTTCCCATGTATATATATGTATATATATATATATATATATATATATATATATATATATATATATATATATATATATATACAGAGAGAGAGAGAGAGAGATAGGGAGAGAAATTTTAAAATACAAAAGGTTGTTAACGTGCGATGGTACATGACCAACAAAATATATTGAGTAATTAACGTACAACATGCGTAATTAGGGTTTTAGTCATGTGTGATTTGTGTTTTTTGTCCTTGTGTGATTTATGTTTAACCTATATGTGACTTTGTACTTGACCATGCGTGATTAGGGTTTAAAATTGATCATGCTTGATTTTTGTTTTTGTCCATGCGTGATTTGTGTTTTAACCTATGCGCGATTTTGTGTTTGACAATGCGTAATTAGGGTTTGAAATTTACAATGTGCGTAATTACAAATGAACATACGTAATTATGTCACGTACATGGATGGTAGTTAGAGTTAAGGCTTACCAAAGGTTCCGTTATTGGGGATCTATGGGGAAGAGGATCAAGTTAGCCCTTGTGAACAACTTGATGCACAATCTCCCTTCAACCCTTTGAGCGAAATAATGCAAAAGGAAAGAAAATCCTTGGACTGGCCCCCACCATCTTTACCAAGTAGGAACTACGAGATTACACCAAGTGTGCCTTCGACATCTAGGGGTCACGAGCCGACCATAGAACCCTGTTCAATTATTGGAATGCGTTAGTTGTAGGCTCTCAGGTTAGGCAGTAAGGGTCGGAGACGGGCAATCACTCATTCCTAAAACCAGCGTTCTTAAGGCCAAAGATTCGGCGGAAAATGGGGAAAAGCTTTCCGTTCATGATTCTCGTGTAGCTGGATCCTCTGGAACCACGAGAATCCTTAGTTAGAATTAGAATGTGATTCTAACTCAACACCTTTTTAGTGAAATTTTTGAAAGAGTTGCTATTTGGAAAGCACAGTACGATGAAAAATGTAAGATTTTTTTTTTGGGGGGGGGGGGGGTGAGGGGAGTTATTTTCTATTGTTGTCCATTATGATAGAATCACTCGAGGGACCTAAAAGGCGGTGGTTTACCCTTCGACTGATCTCAACGGTTCAAGTCCGCTTATCTATAACTCGTAAACCAAGCCGATACAAAGTTGTATGATAGCACCATTTTTTTTTTATTTGGCGGCTCAATCTATGATTTATTATTCATGGACGTTTATAAGATCTATCCATTTTGCAACGCCTTAGGATGACATAGCGTTAAAATGAAGGCCGAGGTTCAAATAAGGAAAGTCTTACGATGGATACCTAGAGAGGAGGAAGAGCGTACTACGCGACAAAATGCTTTGGGGAGTTAACAATAAGCATTGATCCGGAGATTCCTTAGTAGGTTAACCTTTCAAACTGCTTCTGAATCTATGGTCAGGCACGTGACAACCTGCCGAACTGAAACATCTTACTTACAAGAGGAAAAGGAAGCAAAATCGATCCCCGTAGCAGTGGCTTACGAGATGGGAGCAACCTAAATCTTGAAAGCAGGCTTGTGGCAGATTAGTACAAGTGTTATGCTGCTAGGCGTAGTAGTAGAATGTAGCACCCCAAATGGTGAAAGTCTAGTAGACGAAAGCATCACAAGCTTACGTTCTTGCCCGAGTAGCATGGGGCACGTGAAATCCCATGTGAATCAGCAAGGACCACCTTGCAAGGATGAATTCTCCTGGATGATCGATAGCGAAATAGTACCATATGGAAAGGGTGAAAAGAACACCTACCGGAAGTGAAATATAAATGAAAATGTAAGCTCTCAAGCAATGGGAGGAGCCCCAGGCTCTGATCGTGTTCCAGTTGAAGAAAGAGCCGGCGACTCATAGGCAGTGGCTTGGTTAAGGGAACCCACCGGAGCCATAGCGAAAGTGACTCTTCATAGGGAAATAGTTATTACTTATGGATCTGAACCTAGGTGACCTATCTATGACCAGTATGAAGCTTGGGTGAAACTAAGGGTTTGAACCGACTGATGTTGAAGAATCAGTAAATGAGTTGTGGTTAAGGATGAAATGCCACTTGAACCCAGAGCTAGCCGATTCTCCAAAAATGCATTGAGGTGCAACAGTTAACTGATCATCTAGGGTAAAACATTGTTTTAGTGCAGGCTACAAATCAAGACCAAATCCTGGCAATCTATGACCTCAAAATATTAGGGGTCAATGTTGGCCAGTGAGACAATGGGGGATAAACTTAATCTTCGAAAGAGAAACAACTCGGATCATCAGCTAAGGGTCCTAAATGGCCGCTTAGTAATAAAGGAGGTAGGAATGTAGAGACAACCATGAGATTTGCCTAGAAGCGGTCACCTTTGAAAAAGCGCATAATAGTTCACTAATCAAGGCTAAGCGATCTGCCGAAGCTGTGAGATGTAAAAATGCATCGGTACGGGACTTCCGCCTTAGAGTGAAGCACCCGCGTGAGCTGTAATGGACGAAGCGGAAGTGCGAATGTCAACTTGCATAGTAATGCACATGTGTAGTACTAATATATTTTTTTATATATAAAAAATAACGAATTTTAATAAAAATTGCGAAAAAATTGGTGTTTCAAAGCTTTTTTAGGAATCTTTTTAGTCCCATATATATATATATATATATATATATATATATATATATATATATATGAGAAGGATCCGTTAGGAACCACCCTTTATTGCGAAAACCGCGAGAACCAATGTGAACACAACAAAAAATACCTAAAAATAGCTAAAAAACACACAAATTTTTTTAATATTTTTTATAAAGAAATCGCTATATTTCGTTACCAAAAATTTTATTTTTTTAAAAAAGAATTTTTGGCTACTAAAAGTGGCGATTTTAATTTAAAGAATATTAAAAAAAAATTGTGTGTTTTTTAGTTTTTTTTAGTAATTTTGGGGGTTTAGTTTTTTGAATTTTAGCGGGGGGGGGGGGGGGGGGTAGGTTTTTTTGGTGTGTTCATATTGGTTCTCATGGTGATATATAGGGGGCCGCTAAAATGAAAACCACTCCCAGTTGCGAGAACCTCTCTCCACCAACCAGATAATGACAACCATAAGAGTAATATAGTCATTTAATCAAAACCATCAAACCATCTCTCTCTCCTCTTTAAAGTATCTTTTTAAAGTCTTTTCAATTTCTCTTTCTTCAATTTCTCTCTTCTTTTTTTGTTATTTTGTAAAAAAAAAATTGTTAAAAAGTTTTTGTAAAAAAAAAAGTTTAAAACCGTAAAAAAAAATTCGTAAAAAAAAAACGGGATGTAAAAAACGACGCGTAAAAACGGGGCGAAAAAAACGGCTCGTAAAAAAACCGGGTGATAAAACGACGCGTAAATACGGGGCGTAAAAAACGGCGCGTAAAACCGGGCGTAAAAACGACACGTAAAAACGGGCCGTAAAAAACGAGGCGTAAAAAACGGCTTGTAAAAAACGGCTTGTAAAAAACCGGCTCGTAAAAACATTTTTTTATTTAAAAAATCTGATTTTAATAAAAACAATTAATTTAATAAGACAAAAAAGTAATAAAAACAATATATACAATAAGACAAAACAAACAAATTTACTAAACTGCCTTTTAACATTAAAATATTAAAAACATAATAAGAAAAAAAGAATTTAATATTTTTTTATAACTTTTAATCTCATCCATCAATCAACAAATATCAATAGTTGGAAAGTGGTTCTCGTGGTTCTCTTAACTGGGGTGGTTTTCATTTTAGCGGCCCTATATATATATATATATATATATATATATATATATATATATATATATATATATATATATATATATATATATATATATATATATATATATATATATATATATGTCGGTTAACGTACAAGAGCCCTTGACGTGTGAAACATATGCGAGTATAAAACTCAAACCCTAATCACCCATGAAAAACACATCACATGTGTGATTAGGTTTCCTTATGCGTGATTTTCTGATATTTGTTCATGCGTGATTAGGTTTCTTCATGCATAATTATGTGGTCTTTTGTTCATACGTGATTATATGTGTTGCTCATGCGTGATTATGTAATGTTTGTTTATTCGTGATTAGGGTTTGAGTGTTATAACATGCGTTTTTACGCGCGTACAAGTCACATGTAAAGGGCTCTTGATTTTACACTTTATATATATATATATATATAGACACACAAGCGCGCACACACATACATATACATATACAATATAATACTCATATTAAAGACAAAAAACTGAATGCTCTTATTGTGTAAATTTTTTAAAAAGATATTAACGTATGAAAAAGTTATGAACGTTTAAAAATCGTAACGAACATAAAAGATAAGGGGGTAAATTTGTAATTATTGCTTAAATAACCAAAAGTTTAAGGGGGACAAAGGTGTGGGTATTTAAAAAAAATCAAAGGTTACGTGGTTGATAGTGAATATGACAAATTTTCCCCTCGAAAGTCTTTAACACATGCATTAAGTATTGTATCTTGAGCAACCGTACTTGTATTACTTAAATTTAGGATGTTCTTTGGTGCTTCATTATAATGTAAAATATATATACACACATCTTCTATTTAGTATTATATGCAAGATCTAAGAAAAATACATTAAAAAATTGCTTGGGAGATAGGTGTTATCATGGTTCTCGCAACTTAAAGTGGTTCTCAAACTATCCATTTGTCATGTGTGTGTCCATGTAATAACTAATTATTTGGTAACGAATGTGTGAATGTTAGATGCATAGGTGAAATTTGAAGAAATTAATATATGAATTCAAATTTCATGCATGTCTTTAAAACCACTGACGATAAGTAGTTTTTTCGTACCACATAATTTAGTTCTTTTCACAATTGTATACATACTATCTATTTTGAAAAGACATGAATGAAGGATAAAGGACAGTTCTTCTTATAATATCATACGAGTGCATGCATGTATACTATAACGTTCTCCTTTGTTTAAACAATCAATGTTACAGGGGGAAACCATGGTACTCTCAAGGTTTCGGCTCAGTGATATAAAGACGGCCACTAAAGATTTCTCTGATATATACTGCACTGGGTTGCATGAGTATGGTAAGGTGTATAAAGCAGAACTTCAAGATTTTGACAACAAAAGTTCATTGGCATTTAAAGTGAAAAATGACTGTGAATGGCCAAAGAAACGCATCTGTGTAGCTATAAAACGTATCTCTGGTAGCGTGGATGTAAAACAAAGGTTCTTTTCAGAAATTGAAATGCGTACTCGTTGCAAGCATCCCAACATGGTCTCTCTTATTGGCTTTTGTGATGAAGGTGATGATGTTATCCTTGTTTATGAGCATGCGTCTAACAATAGCCTCGATGACTATTTGAAAAATGATGATAAGATGGGTAACCTTACATGGGCGCAACGTCTACACATGTGCCTTGGGATTGCACGTGGCCTTAATCACCTTCATACCAAGATGGACAATCAAGAAAGGATAATACACGGAGATATAAGAAGTGCCAACATTTTGCTGGGAGAGAATTTGGAGCCTAAGATTGCTTACTTTGGTATCTCAAAATTCCACTTAGAAAATCAGGAAGCAAGCACTCTTACCAGTACAAAAGTTTACTGGGATCCAGAATTTGAAAGAACACGTGTAATGAAAATCGAATCTGATGTTTTCTCTTTCGGAGTTATACTATTTGAGATCTTCAGTGGAAGGTTGGCATATGATTCCCTTTACATATATGAAAATGACAAAGGGCTTGCAGCCATCGCACGAAGCAGATTCAATGATGGAACAATAAAGAAATTGCTAGATCCTAAGCTTATTAAGGAAGTAACTGATGATGACATTATTACTTCAAACAAAGGCCCAAATCAAAATTCTTTGGACACGTTTTTGAAAATTGCCCATCAATGTTTGGAAGAAGCTCATGCCAATCGTCCAACAATGGAAACTATCATCAACGAACTTGAGAAAGCATTAAACTTTCAAGTAAGTCAATATTTCCAAAGTATAACATTTTGTCTCCTCTTTGGGTAAATGTTATGCATGTTCAGTTACTCAAAAACATATCACGTTAGGGAAAAGTAATGGTAATGATCATATTTGCATTTGGATTTAAAAAAAAAGTTTAATATGAGCTCTTGATGCAAAACTAAAATGCTATCTTTTTTAAGTCGTCGATCGAAAAAATAATTATGTTTTAGTATAGAAGTGCATATGTGGGGAATTAATGTTATGACTAATCTAAACTGTATATCTTATAACATGCAGGTTTCCAAAAGTATTAAAGATGCACGATAGTTCGAATTTGAAGGTTCAAGTAAAGATAAGAACGCGGTTTTTATCCCCATGTGTCAACTGATGAAGATAACTAGAAGATTCACGGTATGAATTTAGTTTTTGTATTTATGGGTATTTCATTAAGTTTATCTGTCGGACTTTTTGTATTTGTTTATTTCATTTCCTTACTGGTTAAAGTTTAGTTTGTAAGCTATTATAAATAGCCTTGAATATTACTTTATACAATAGATCGAGTTCTTAAGAGCATCACAAAGTTTTCGTTCTTCTGATCCGACATCAACTAGAGGGTCAATATCTCTTTAGATATTGTAGTCCAAGAAAATCTTAAGCGAAATGGATATACGTGAACCTTAAGTACAATATGGGGAACAAGATGTTGCACACATATTTCCCGACATGGAGAAAAGATGGATGGATGATTGGAATTGTTTCAATTACTGAATCATAAAAAAGATACTGATTTCGAGGTTCTACTTGAAAGCTTTTCACGATCCTATTATGGAAGGCATTCCGTTTACATTGAAGAAATTCAATTTAAAGCAATTGGCAATGCAAGCTTCAAGATGCTCTTCGCCCCGATTCTATATTAACTAAGTGCAAGTTTATATTATGGGCTTTCAAAACTGATAATGGCCAGCCCAAAAAGTCTTCAAATCAAAACTGATAATGGCCATGAAAAAATAGACAAGTTGAAGGAAGCCCAAAAAGTCTTCAAGTCAAAACTAATAATGGCCAGCCCGCTCATAAATATTATTGGCCCAACCAACAAGAAACATTAATGGGCCCACTTTTGAAAAGTATTTTCTTAGGAGCGTAAAGGAAAACCAAATTTTCACCCTTATAATATAATCAACTAATATTTTACCCATATATACAATTGAGTTAAAGTTGGTTACTTCGTAAATGGGCGATACGAGTCACAATGGATTTGTCCTAAAATACCTTTTTATCCAAAATTTGAATTCTCCTAGTGTGTTAAACATTGTTGTGATTTGAATAGACGTGTGTAGTATTTGAATGTGTTTAAACTTTATTTGAATTGGTCAAGTCAAAACAAGGAGGGTAAAAATATTACATTATTAATATATAGCACAATAATTGAACTCCCAATAATTTGACATACATGGATATAAATTCAAACTCCGGTTATAATACAACTAAGCAAATTACCTATAACTACAAACACAAGATGTAGAGAAATGAAAGAAACACTCATGGAGTGTAGAACCTTTATCGAAAATTATATTATTTAATAGTGTTGTTATAACGTTTTATATATTTCATAGTGTGTTGTATTTTGTTAAGGAATACAGCATCCAACTTGTAATTGTTTCCATTGGATGTGTTGCATCTCGATCAATAATTTAATATGTCATTTATCTTTTTTTTAACAACAAATTTATTTTAATCTTTGTTGACTGTGTGACTTGAACCTAAGATCTCCATTTTTAAGGTGTTTAAAGGTTTTATCTTTGCCAATAAACCATCACCTTATTGGTATGTCGTTTATCTTTTAATCTAGCTTGGTGTCCTTCTCAATCAAATAATTAATGTGTTCGTTTTACATTATTCATTAGACACTTGGATCATAAAATAACAAGTCAACTTGTAGTTGTTGGAATATCACAATTATCTCCGGCCAGCTCAAAAATATATAATTGTCATTAAAGTAGACTTTGATCAATTGCACCTTACCATTTTATAAATATTACTAGCTATCTAGGCTTGAATGTGGTCAGCTTCAATATACTAACAAGTAACAACTTGTTTATTAAGAAAATCATATGATTAATTCACTAACAACTTGATCATATATAAAAATTTGAGTGAAAATTGCTTGACTTAATTATTCATCCTCATGGTAACATGCAGCATACGCGAACTAATCCATAGGAGATTATTCTTTTTTTTTAACGACAAGGATTGCATTTTTTGTAAGATTAAATATATATTATTTTATATTTAATCTAGTAGCCATTATAATCATTTACATTATATAGATCAAAATATATAACAACCTATTAAATAATTAGTTGGTAATTGTTGATTGGCCTAATTACCCTTATTAACTAATTAGGGTTTCCTCTTGGGTGCATATATAAGGAGACTTATGTGGAGGTTTTAGGGTTAGACACATAACCTAATTACTCATAACATTAAATCGCCTCCTCTCCATAGTCGATTACCCTTTATCGGTTTTCTTCATCACCACCATTAGATTGCACCCTAAGGAGGAACCAGATCAAGCTGACAATCATGTCAAACACTGTTGCTGCGTCTCCATCCGGATTCTCTGTTGGCCTGTAATGATGCAATCAAATGTATGTTTTCATGTTTTCCATTATGCCTAAAACAGAACTGATCAACATGTGGTATCAGAGCATATGTTGATAAATCAGTTTTGTTTTCGTATCCATTATTCTGGGATTGAAATCCGGAAAACATAAGTTTTTGAAAATTTAATGAACATCAAAGCCGATTTCGAGTCTTGACCCGAAATCATTGTTTTCGGAAAAAGAATGTTAAATCAGTGACTAGAAATCATAATGGGTAAAATCAACATGTCCGAAATCTGTTATAGAAGCCTTAATTTTCAGATTTCGGGTTCCAGATTTATGTTTTATTTTTTTTAGGGCTCATCACTTGTTCTAAGAAAACTCGAAAAATTCCTTAAGTTTTGGAATGAAATCTGGATTAGTGGGTGTTTTTACTGTTTTGATCTGAATTTTATCTCTTAAAATCTTCAAAAACTGTTAAAAGATATACAGTTATAATTTTTTTCGAAATCCTTGATAAGTTTAGATCAACAATAAAACAGGAAACACTATCACACAATCCCTAAAATTTTGAGCTTTCAGTTATTTTGCATTAACAGTTGTTAACAGGAGTTTCGAGATCCCTTTTAATGACCTGAGACCAAGATCTCGACTCGAGACTACAAGATCTCGACTCGAAATCATAAGTGTTCTCAAATTTTTTTTTACATCTCGAGACAACGATTTCGACTCGAGACCATAAGGTCTCGACTCGAGACCACTAAGATTTCGACCAAGGGCTTAAATCTTCACAACTCGAGACCATGGTTGCGACTCGAGACCTCATCAAGCACTCGAGATCTCATAAAACACAGTAGTCGAGACCATGATTACGACTCGAGACACTGAGGTTGCGACTCGAGACCATTAATGAGTCGAGACCTCATAATGTTTACAAGATGAGTCGAGACTTGACTTGAGATCTCACTCGAGAACTCATAACTGAGTCGAGATCTCACTCGAAAACTCATTATTTTAGGCTGTTTAATGTGAACTAAGACTTAGCTCGAGGCTCCGCCCCGAACCCCATGCAAGGGCACGCTGTCCCCCTGCACCCCATCGAACTCACCGCGGAGTTCGATCCGCGCTAACAGGTGGTTTGCTATTAAATGATTAGTTTTGTAAATACTTAGTTAATTAATAAGGATCAAATAATGTTTTACAAAACCAAAATGACTTTACTTGAATGAGCTTCTGACGTATCATTTCTAGCCAAAGCTGATTTGATACATCTACTTATCGTTCAAGTATTACGAAAAGCTATGTTAAGTGTGCATTACAAACGTGAATGTCTTAATATCTGGCCAAAGCTGAATTAATTCTTTCATGTATAGCATACTTAACAAGTGCATAACTAAAGTGATTGTCTCATTTCTGGCCAAAGCTGATTTGTCACGATTACTTTGCACACATGCTTAAATGATTACACTTCTGGCCAAAGCTGATTTGTCTTCGTTTAAGTAGAACTTTAAATAAGTCTATTATTTTGATGTTAGTAATAGACATATCACAACCTCTTCACATAATCATCCTTATATCAATGATCCTTCATTAATTTTATGATCATTTCGTCTGCCTTATTTTTTTAGTA
This sequence comes from Helianthus tuberosus, assembly GCA_030545235.1. Classification (NCBI taxonomy): domain Eukaryota; kingdom Viridiplantae; phylum Streptophyta; class Magnoliopsida; order Asterales; family Asteraceae; genus Helianthus; species Helianthus tuberosus. Next base: position 215,616,022 of record CM060411.1, on the reverse strand, counting down.
CCCATAATTTTACTCACTGTAATTTTCTTCTATAAATCAATATCTCATCCACTCTAATTCTTAAACCTAAAATGTTTTGCTTTATTTACAGTTTCTATAAGAATTAGCTCTTAAATTAAATCCTTGATTATCTCTTAAGACACGATAATCCTACTGCTCTCTTCTGATAAAGGTACTACAGAAGAAAAGTAGAAAGCATGATGAATATGATAAATCGAACATGATGTCTCTTATGATAATCAAGATTTCTCTAACATAAATGCTATCACTAAAAGGTTATTCCAGATTAAGTCTTTCCTAAGACTAACCTATTATTTATGGAATAATCACTATAACTCCTAAGATGCATGCCTCATTTAAAACTATAAACTATAAGGCTAAGTGGTATATGTGAATACATAATAATATACAATACCATGACTCATAAAGTTAAGGGTTTACGCATGAAAATAAGTATATTTTTCCAGTACATTACATACTAAGATTTTCACTTGTACAATTTGATGTGTTATAAATCAACTATAGCACTCAAAAGTACAAAAGTATAATGAGTGTGTTGATAAGCAACATATGTACATAGAAATAAATGTTTGAAACTGGAAAATAAGATGTTATTCACCTTACAACCACTAATACCCTAAAAGAGGATTGTTCTAAGGTCCATAGTCAAAATACAAGTACAAAATTCCAACTCTAAGGTTCTTCAAGGGAAAATCTCACTGCATAATTATGCCATTAGACTAGGCATAAGCAACGAGACTATCCATGATTCAGAAGAACAGTTGGATAAGTTAATTAGGTAGTCACTTCCTAATGATATCTAAGTCTGCTAATTTTTTAATATTCCTATTAACACATGATTAGTTGACTCTAGTTCTAAACGTTTCCTTACCAAAAGTCAAACAAATAATTAACATGAGAGTTAGTGACAAAATTAAATGTTAAGGCTAAAAGAACCATAATAAGCAGTCTTCTAACAACGCTTTTCAATACCTTATATATTCTGAAGATTAATCAGAATATATTATCATAATTAAGCAAAGTTATGAACGTTGTGAGGTTTGCATAGTCAACATAAAGTCACACTTACCTTAAACTCTCATCTTATTTGTTCTAAATATCTGGATTGAAATATTACTAAGATGGAACTAAATGATACCTTACACTTTCATAACTTTTGTCATCATGCAAATGATTTGACAAAAGGAAAATGAGACTTATAAATTTCATCCATTATAACTGAAATTCATGAGAAATCATGACATGGTTAATGAGGATGATTTTTTATCTAATCTCATTCTAAGTGATTTTAAATCATGACATTAAAGCCCTAAAATATGACTTGGCTTAAGGAATAAGTATGGGTCCATCATAAGTCATTCATTGACATTTGTGGAACTTATTCCAAATGGAATATTCGGACATAATTCATTTATCATTTAACAGACTATCAACTTGTATCTAAATTTTGTCGCATATAGCCCACGTTCTTAGAAAAAATCTATTCATATATATATATATATATATATATATATATATATATATATATATATATATATATATATATATATATATATACTTAATAAGATTTCTATTAAATATGTCCCTAAAGTTTCTTATGATATCTGGACATTAAAGAAATCAAATAAAGTCTAACGTATATGTGATAGGTTCCCACGTCACGTAGCTCATTGAAACTTCTCTTGTAGCATTCTAGAGATATTAAGGATCAGTGGGAGCATTAAGTGTCTTAATAATAACTTGCAATAGTTGCAAGAGGTGGGGAGTGAAAGTTTTACGTTACCTTAATTTGCACCTCTTGTACAAGACACCGCTCCATCACGACACTATTCTATCAAAACTTGTCTCCTTAAATCTAATGCTACTCTTACAAAAGTTTCATTGTTGCTTAATTGTGGGCACACTTAGATTTCTTACCTAAACTAACATAATCCTCAACAAGAAAAAACTTCAACGACTGACGTCATTAATTTGTTTTTCTCTATTAGAATTAGTTGGTCGCTAAGTATTGACCCTAAGCATGCTGAGTTCCTAAAGATTTCTAAGGTCAGTGGGAGCAGTCAAAGTCCTTATCATGACTTGCAAGGAATACAAGAGGCGGGGGGAAGAGTATCATTAAATTTCACTCCGAATTTAACTCCGATTACACCTCTTGTACACCATACTGCACCAACTCTTACAAACTTAGAATCCTGAAAATGATAGCAACCAAACCAAGAGCTAATCCACAAAACTGAAACTTCTAACAAACCCAATAATCAACTCAGGAGGTCATCTAGGTTTAAAAGCCTACTAACTTTGATGATTACATAACCTCCCTAACTGAAGTTGAAATGGATTTTGGAAAAGTTTATTGGTCCTATCTCTTCAAATTAAGCCATTAGTGTCAGTCAATCCTCTGAATGGAATAAAACTCTTTTCTAGAAACTGATTTTTTTTGTTCATATAACGTTTGGGATTTGATTGAATTACCTAAGAGTGTTCATAACTAAACCAAATCCTAATATATAAACGTTAAGACACTAAGAAGCATGATTGATTGTCAAAGGTTATACTTAGGAAGAAATAAATTATCAAAGATTTCTTTGAGGATCATCACTGTTCAAGTAGCTTATAACAATTTAAAGCTATATTAGATGAACATTAAACAATTTTCCCTAACAATTGGCTGACATATTTACATGTTCATAAAACAACCTGAAAGTTCCAAACTGAAGGTTGAAGAACACTTTATTTGTAAGCCAATAAAATCCATGTATGGGTTAATGCAAACATCATAATGTGATGAAATCTTAACGTAATTATTTTCATCAAGAATCAAGTGGATTAATGTACCTACCTCAAAATGAGTGGGAGCAACTAAATTAAACTTGTCTATATAGATGATATTCTTTTGACAGGTATATGTTACATAAGTCAAAGCATTGTTTACACAAACTTTGATATAATAGATCTCTGTGATATCTCTTACATGATAGATATCATAACATACTGAGATAGATCCAATGGGACATTAGTTCCGGTCCATAAGTTTAACATTAAATGGATCCTTACATATGTAACAAAATACTGCTTAGATATTACTCACATTGCAACACACTAGATATGTCTAGATTAATGTGAAGCATCTAATGGAGTATTATAATATCTTTAAAAGAAACGAGAGGCTAAAATTTAAAGAAGAAGTGAGAATTAAAAACCGGTTTATTACTCTAACTTTGTAATATTCAAAGATGACAAAATATAATTTCGGGTATATCCTTATGTTAGCAGACAAAAACATATCTCATGGAGGAGTCATAATAAACTAATAATAACAACCTAAGTTATAACGACATAATATAGTCACTAAATGTTGTTGGAAATTTATCAGTGGGCTCATAAGTTTATTAACTCCATATAATTAATGTTTTGAAGACTTAGTGTGATAAAGTCAGCTACCATGACTCCTTGAACAGTAACCGTTCAAGAGGTGCTGCATTAAATTTCGATACGCAATTAATTATTCGTTTATGAACGAATTGAGGAAACTAAGTCTTTGTATCGAATACATTCATGATATGCTTAAGGATCCTATAAATGAAGGGCTATTACCCATAAGTCTTATTAAGAGTGCTCATAGACGGGTATTAATTAATGGCCGTGCGCAATTACATATCGTACTATAAATGACTAAGTATTAGTTAATTTTTCCTCATCAGTTTGATTTTGTATGTCTATAAGAATATGTCAAGCCGGCATAATGACATATAGACAAATAAAGTTACAAATCAAACAAAGGGCTTATGCTTATTTTGATCATAACGATTAGGTTTTAAATTAAGGCTATAGTATGACTAATGGGGGTCCTGAGTCGCATAATGATTCAACGGCTGTATTTCTCTGCTATAGTTCTTGTTTAAGGCTAAAATGAGTGTTAACTCCTGATCAGGCTTATCTAATACTCATAGTAATTGATTACTCGGCAAAGTGGGAGAATGTAAGATTAAATATATATTATTTTATATTTAATCTAGTAGCCATTATAATCATTTACATTATATAGATCAAAATATATAACAACTTATTAAATAATTAGTTGGTAATTGTTGATGGGCCTAATTACCCTTATTAACTAATTAGGGCTTCCTCTTGTGTGCATATATAAGGAGACTTATGTGGAGGTTTTAGGGTTAGACACATAACCTAATTACTCATAACATCAAATCGCCTCCTCTCCATAGCCGATTACCCTTTATCGGTTTTCTTCATCACCATCATTAGATTGCACCCTAAGGAGGAACCAGATCAAGCTGACAATCATGTCAAACACTGTTGCTGCGTCTCCATTTGGATTCTCTGCTCGCCTGTACTGATGCAATCAAAGGTATGTTTTCATGTTTTCCATTATGCCTAAAACAGAACTGATCAACATTTTTCTCTCCCACCTGGTCACCTACCCATTGTGTATCATTAAGACATTTAGAACTATCAAGGGTGAGCTTCATATGTATTTGTAAAATAATGTAGTGTTTTGGGCTAGCCGTTTGTTGCAAGCTACACAGAGTAAAGTCCAGTCCAAACATGATGTACAATTTTTCATGTGCCTACTAATCCGGTTAATGGCGCGGCCTCCTTGACTATATCCGTCATGGGCCGCGACCAGGTGGCTACCAGGCGCAACCCTAGGTCACCTCATGTCCCACTCGTGTCAAAGTTAACTCATGACTGGCCAAGGCTAGGCCCTAGCCAGCCTAGCTCGCATGGCGCGAAGGCTTTGCCTTCTGTTCTCGCGGGGCACGAGAAAGTGTTGATCAGGCCCTATAAATAAAGGCCATCGGCTTCATTTGAGAAATCGTTCAGAATCAAAATCTCTCTCAACTTCTTTAGTAGCAAATATAATTCCCGGGTATAATACCCACTAAATAGCGAAGCTTTGCCTCGATGTAAGTATTATAACCTCCGGTTACGTATTAGTTACTCTGCCCAATTGATCTAGTGCTCCGTAACGCATGTCGAGGCTCTGCCTGACTTCGTCGTTGGAGTTCTGTCTCGGGAGGGGGTATAGCTAATGTAAAATGGGTTATTATACTAAAACGTGTGCATTGTTTAAATTAATAGATTATAACCAGTAAGTCACAAGGAAATACCTAAATTAGCAATGTGAGTAACCCTTCTTTTTGTAAACCTTTTTTGTGAGTACATTCATTTTGTAATCTGTTTTTACAAAACCTCAATTGTTTTACATTATAATTAAACAGTGATTGAATATTTGTAATTCTACAATTATCGTCGGTATGTTGGGGTTTTGTATACATAACTTGTTACTACACTGTGAGTAGTAGCATGACCACAAGTCAGGATTGACAGTACCGTGGGTGGTAATTAAAGTAGATGTAAATAAATGTAATTGCTGGATTGCTCTCAATGCTGTAAAATGATAAAACTTGTTTTGATTAAACTGGGATTCACTCACCAGTATTTTCCACTGACAAAAATGTTTTAAACGCGTTTCAGTTAACAAAATGTGAAAGCCAAACAGAAGCCAGCTGTAAAGCACTGAATGCTTGGAAAAGTGACTATAAAAGTTACCTAAATAAAGAAAAAGTTTTATTTCAATAAATTAGGGTTTATCCCTATAAACAATATTGTAATGGAAACTTGGGTTTTTCCCATATATTTATTATATTTATTATTATTATTATTATTATTATTATTATTATTATTATTATTATTATTATTATTATTATTATTATAAAAATGTGGTGTTTTACTCTAATAAACTATTTCCTAACTACGGTTCTGATGTAAATTCTGCTGCCAAATTAATTATACAACGATACCACCAGCTCTGTGTAGGTCGCGGTCGCCCGCCTCCCGAGGCAGAGGTCGGGGGTTGCGACATGTATATAACACTATTTAAAAAGTTACTAAATTTATTAAACGATTTTCCGATTGCACCAAAAAATTAACTTTTCTATAGGGGCTATACGGGTCGTATAACATTATACGGCCCGTATACATATTTCAAAACTAAAAAACCTTATCAAACCTGTGAAACAAAATTGTGCAGGCCGTTTAAAGTTATATTGCTCGTATATAACTTTATACGGCTCATATACAACTATACAACCCGTATACGTGTAAAAAAAACATTCCACCATATTAAATCATGTGCATTAACATTCTATACGGTCCCGTATAAGGCTATGCGGACCGTATACTACGAAGGATGATAAAATAAGATTATATGGGTGTGTAAATAAAGGAACCCTTTGTTTACTTATACGTGCAATGGTGAAGGAACATGGAGCGGAGTTAGAACAAGTTAAAGAAGAAAAACATCTTATAATAAAGAATATTGAAGAAAATGTAAAATTATGCACCGAAATGTGAAGAGACTTCAAATGTTGTCACAAAACTCGCCACAAAAGTTTCGATCAACTTAAGATAAAAAAAAAAAAAAACTTAAGATATGTGAAATTTGTTGTATTGTATTTGAATTTTTATTGTGATGCATATGGAAAAGTTGATTAAGTTATTTTATTTTTTTGGATCTTTGATATGATTTTCGTTTATATTTATTGAGATTGTTTACATGCAAAGTGAGAAATACTATGAAAAGAACAAAAAAATTGTTTAAAATGATACTAGAAAAAAATTGTAGCATGGTCCTCTAAAAAATTGTAGTTATATTCGTAGCAAAACTTAAACAAATTTCATGGCTAAATTATGTAGCAGAACCTGTAGTAACTTTTTTGTAGCTAAATTTCGTAACAAAAGTTCTTAGCTAAATTTTGTAGCTAACAATCCGAAGCAACATTCAGTAGCTAAAAATACGTAGCAACTATTTCATAACAAAATTCAGTAGCTAAAAATGTGTAGCAAACGTTTCGTAGCTAAAATAGCAACGCCCCTTTTTGTAGCTAAATTCGTCGCAAATATAATTTTCATAGCTAAAATTCGAAGCAAATTAATAGCGACGAGACTTGTAGCTACGAACCAAATTCGTAGCAATTCCGTAGCAAAATGTGTGTTTGCTACAGATTTGCTATGAATTTGGCCTTAGCAAATACCTATTTTTGTAGTAGTGTTAAAGGTTTTGCCTTTGTCAATAAACCACCACCTCATTGGTATTTCGTTCATCTTTTAATCTAGCTTGGTGTCCTTCTCAATCAAATAATTAATGCGTTCGTTTTACATTATTTATTAGAGACTTGGATCATAAAATAACAAGTCAACTTGTAGTTGTTGGAATATCGCAATTATCTCCGGCCAGCTCAAAAATATATTGTCTTTAAAGTAGACTTCGATGAATTGCACGTTACCATTTTATAAATATTACTGGCTATCTAGGAATGTGGTCAGCTTCAATAGACTAACAAGCAACAACTTGTTTATAAATGTGATCAGCTTCAATATACTAACAAGTAACAACTTGTTTATTAAGAAAATCATATGATTAAATACACTAACAACTTGATCATATATAAAAAATTGAGGAAAATTGCTCGACTTAATTATTCATCCTCATGGTAACATGCACCATACGTGAACTAATCCATAGGAGATTATTCTTTTTTTTAACGACAAGAATTGCATTTTTTCTCTCCCACCTGGCCACCTACCCATTGTGTATCATTTAGACATTTAGAACTATCAAGGGTGAGATTCATATGTATTTGTAAAATAATGTAGTGTTTAGGGCTAGCCGGTTAATGGTTTAGGGGTTTAGTGTCATGTCTTGTTTCTTGGTAATGATCTGAAATGCCCGACTTGATATATTTCTTATTGGTTATGTTTGTATGTAGCTCTCTAATCATTTTGACATTTTGAAATTAGAGACTAACAATACTAAAATTTATTAACATTGAGTTAGGACGTCTTTGTCTCATACGTGTCTTAGGTGTGTGTTTTAGGGTTGATAGTATATAATACTTTATACTATTTTATATAGTACAACTCGGAACGTTCTCTTCGGACAAATGTAAGCCACAAAAATTAGAATATCATATTCGAACTCCATCTAGTTACGTATTAGCGTCTAATGATAGATGATGGATGTGTGTATTTGTTCACGAGATGAACATAAAATTGGATTGTATCATTTCTCATTAGTTTATAGATGAAAGGGGTTGTTCCTATTAATACTAGATGAAAGGGTGTGAAGCTGACATTTTGGTTCAGTGGTATCACTTTCGTCAAACTCTTAAGGTATGTTTGGTATGAGATAATGGAATGAACAAAATAACTGTAAGGACGACAGAATAAAATGTATCTTTCCATTCCATTAAGATGTTTGGTTACCATATGTGAATAGAATAAATCATTACTTTGTACAGTTTGATAGACAAAAGAAGGCGAAGTAACGAAACAAAATTTATTAAAAACGACATCGAATTATAATAATAATAATAATAATAATAATAATAATAATAATAATAATAATAATAATAATAATAATAATAATAATAATAATAATAATAATAATAATAATAATAATAAGAGTATATTGTCACAGTCATCCCTAAGGTTTAGGTCTCTTTGTCAGTTTCATCTAAAATGACCTTTTTTGTGTCAAATAGCCCTTCACCTTTATCAATTTTTGCCATTTTCATTCAAACCACTAACTTAGTTTACCTTTTCTGTTAAATTGAGGGATATTTGTATGAAACTGACAAATATAAAACCTCATGGACGATTTTGGCAATTTACTTAAATTCTTTTTAATTAATTTTGTCACACATATATAACAGAAATTACATGCAGTTCTTATATAAAAATTAATAGTTTTATCATATAATTTTTATAAATTTTCATCCAACTACTAACTCAGTTATTTTTTTTATTAATGTGAAGGATCTTTTAAATTTTATAAAGTAAGACAACAATTAATTTCCAATTTTTTTATATACATCAGTTTTATAAAAATAAAATCTACTTCAACCTCTAAATTTTATAAAACTAAAATGCTAGTGATCATATAGAAAAAAGGTTAAATAAAAAAATCTTATCATATGTACCACGTTTGTAACGCATGTTCTACTCTTTTAAATTCTCTCTTAAAAAAGCCACTGCCCCCTAATCAAACAACTTTTCGTTACCAAAACTTAAAATTATCCACCAAATAATAACAATAATGCCATGAAATAAAAGTTTCTTTCCTTAAACCAATCGGAATAATATATTAGTTAGTTACTCTCATAATGTTAATTAGATAAATATTTTATTTCTTCTAACATATTTCTTAGATGCTCAACACATTTAAAAATATATAACGTTTTACAATTTTTTTTCCATCTCCACATTTGATTAAATACTAAAAGTTGTAATCGATGTTATGTGTTGCACACCATTGATATTTATTTTATATATTGTTTTCTCTTTATAAAACTGATCTATATAAAAAATGGATAGTAATTTCTGTCTTAATTTATAAAATTTAAAACATCCTTCACCTTAACAGAAAAAATAAACCTTAACAGAAAAAATAAACTGAGTTAGTAGTTTGGATGAAAATTTATAAAAATTATGTGACAAAACTATTTTTTTTTATAAAAACAGCATGTATATTTTGTTTTCTATATATGTGACAAAATTAATTAAATAAAAGAAATTAAAAAGAGTTTGAGTAAATTGCTAAAATCGTCCCTGAGGTTTTATATTTGACAGTTTCATCCAAATATCGTTCAACTTAACATAAAACGTAAACTAAGGTAGTGGTTTGAATGAAAAAATGTCAAAGGTGAAGGATTGTTTGGCACAAAAAATTCATTTTGGATGAAACTACAGGCCTAAACCTCATGGACGATTTTGGCAATTTACTCTAATTATAATAATATATTTGGGTACCCTTTTAAAGCGTGTCACAGTGGCGAAGCTTGAGATTTCCGACCCGGGGGTCGAAAACGTATATACCTAAAAAATTATATACGAAAATTACATACCGGACACTACTGAGCGAAACAACCCCCCCTACAAAGCTGCGCCCCAGGTAACTGTTAAGGTCCAAGTCTATTAGATCTGCTCTAACGTCTATTAGCAGTTGTGTGTGATTATTTCATAGTGTGTTGTAATTTGTTAAGGAATATAGCATCCAACTTGTAATTGTTTCCATTGGATGTGTTGCATCTGGATCAATAATTTAATATGCCGTTTATCTTTTAATCTGGCTTGGCGTCCATCTCAATCAAATAACAAATCAACTTGTAGTTGTTGGAATATCACAATTATCTCCGGCCAGCTCAATATAGTTTTTAAAGTAGACTAGGAAGAATTACTACACGTTACCATTTTATAAATATTACTAGCTGGTAGGCAGCATGTGCTCAGCTTCAATACACTGACAACTTGTTTATTAAAAAAATCATATGATTAATCACACTAACTTGATCTTATATTAAAACTTGAGTAAAATTTGCTTGATTTAATTTGCTCAACCTCATGGTAACATGCACCATACACGAACTAATCCATACGTGATTATTTTTTATTTTTATTTTTCTAAAACGACAAGAATTGCGGTCTTCTCCCTTGTAGGACCGAGTTTCGAGACCGAAACCGTGATTCTTGTGATTATGTTCAAAGACGGAAGAGATTAGCAATGATAAACAAACAACTTTGTATTAATCCGGTAGTAAAACGTTACAAATCGGCCCGATTACATGATAACCGAACTAATACCAAAGGAGTATACATTCCGGGAGAGATCAAGTGGTGATCTCTCCCCGGGTGAGGTCTCAAACCTCCTCTAGCTCTCTCTCTTGGTCTTGCAAATGACAAAGTGTTGGTATTTATACCCAACACAGGTTGTATGGTCGAAGGATCTAACTGATTGATCGATAGATCATCTGTCGATCATCCAGCTATCGAAAGATACACATATACCTCGAAGGATGACATATCCTTCGAGGTCCATCTTCATCTATCGATGGATATCTTTCGAGCTCATCGACGGATATACACAATCCTTCGATGCCTTATCCTTCGACACCAAACATTATACAACCATAATCTAACTGTTTGTCTAGCAAAACCCACACGGTCAACCGAATAACCCTCTCGTTTGACCACTTCAAACGAGCGGGTCTATACACGTTCGATAGACCGTTTCACTAACTATTACAAATTCAGCGTAAAATAAAACTAATCTATTCGACAAGCATCGGACACAAATCTGCATCAACAAATTCCCCCTTGTCCGTTGCTGTCGAATGCTGAAAATGCAACTGCAATCGATCTTCAGTCAAGTATTCATCTTCTCTGTGTTAACAAATTCCCCCTTGACCGATGATCCAGGTAAGTAGTATCTTGACGCTCCTTGTAAAGTATTTCCCCCTTAAAGTACGCGTATCCGTGTTGGGTGTTGTGCAATTTCCTCAATTGACCGATCTTCCGCTGATCTTCCAATACTCCAACCGGCATTTGATAAGGGTTCCAATCTTTAAGAACTGCATCAAGTCTTGATCTTGTCATAAGAACTCTATTTCATACAAGCATACTACATTGATAGAGATTTCTGGTGAACTGTCTTCTGTAAACCGTCTTTGTGGAATCGACCAAGTAATGCACTTTAATCTTCAGCATCAACACTCAGGAAAGTCAGCTAGACCAAGTGTATCCCTTGCAAGCTCAACCAGCATGCTTGGTTGAACTACATCCAGATCTCATTGTCTCGCCTTTGTGAAGTTGACCACGTAATGCACTACGGATCTTCAGCATCAGTACTCAGGAAGTCAGCTTGACCAAGTACATCGTTTGCAAACTCAACGAATTGAGTTACCCCCAGATCCCTGTAAAATCCCAAGGAAACATCAAACCCAAAACCGAATCCTGCAGGTCTTCAGTCTTGAACTATCAGCTTTCATAAAGATTCCCCAGGTCTTCAGTGAACAGCGCTTTTGTAACTACTGTAGACTTTAGAAACCTGTATTTTTCCGTGCAAAACCCTTCACGCTGGCTGGAGAATTAATTAAAATCCTCAAATATGTGTATGTGCAAAACATTCCACGCCGAACCGTTTGTATCACCAGAAAATCACAAACTCTACCACCTGTGATTGCGTTTAGAAATTTACCGAAGAAATTCAACATACGAAATTTTTATTCCCCCTATTTCTTTGGTAAGATTTCTAAACCTTAACAGATTCTCTCCACTTCAGAGAAACTGTCGTCAAATGTTCACCAGTTCCCTCCACTAAGCGGAACTGTCATCAATCTCCGTTGAATGTTCTTGGTTTTTCGAAAAATCACGAAAACGAATTTCTTCTTTGCATATTCTAGTTGAATAAGAACGTCCCCTAGTACCCCGTAGGATCCGACTTGTATCCCTCCAAAGACTTTGTGAACTCGTTAGGACCGGTGTTGACATTCTAGGTTCATTCATTCGTTACCAAATGCGAGAATATGACAATAAACAAAAAGGATTTCTTCGTTGCATATTCTAGTTGATAAAGCAATATCGCCTAGTACCCCATCGGATCCGACTTGTATCCCTCCAAAGACTTTGTGAACTCGTTGGGACCGGTGTTGGCGTTCAAGGTTCATACGTTCGTCTTCAAATGCGAGAATATGACAAATAACAAAATGCTTTCGAACATTTTCGAATAACCGATAACAATCATAAACAGTCGACGTGCGGAAGTGAACATACCGTTCTCGTTTTCGGTTTTTGGCCCATAATAGTCGCGTCACCATTTTTGACATTTGCATCGGTAACCGTGACTACCCCCCATTTTTCAAACCATCAAGTTTTCATCATCTCTTGTTTTCATCATGCTGCATCATCCCGCGCGCGCTCCCAAACCCCGTGCAAATTTGACGTTGAATTATAGAAGCACGATTCAAATCAATTCGCGAATACCCGACCCCCACTTGTAATTTGTTCACTCAAACAAATAAACTAATGAAAATCCAATACCCATAACAACTTGACCTTTAGGTGAGCCCATCTCTCTATTGGCCCATCTTTGTCCCCATCCATATATTATGTTGCCCCAAATTGTGAGCAAACCCTTTTTTTTTTTTTTTTTTTTTTACTTTATCGCTGCCAAAAATCTTTCAGCTGACAAACATCGAATTTCCAGCCGACATCATTTGCGATCAGACTTGACATCCTCCATCAACCAGTAGCCCACATTGATTGTTCCAGAAAATCTACACTTTGAGTTTGGCCCAAATAAATTGAATTTATGAACTGGTATTCTTCAATAATGAGCCCACTCAAAATACAAAGCTCCATGGCCCAAAAAAAAATTGTCTAACATGTATTCAAGGCCCACCTAATTAGAGTCCATCAACAACCCTATTTTTAATCAACAGCCGCTACTGAACATCAACAAACCCAGCAACCTGTCTGACCTCTTCTTCTCTTTTGCGATACACAACCAGCAGAGATACCTTCAATTTTCTTTCTGTCCCTCTTTCTTCGATACACACATCAAACCAGAACAATCAAAAATACCCCAGCTGCATATATCATCTTGTACAACTGCCATCTGTGATACACACCTCCGATTCCCCCAAACGTGCATCCCAAGGTCTGCAAATCACAGTTGCAGCAGCCCTGGTACCCTGCTATTTGAATCTGATATGTTCTGGATCAAATTACAACGACCCACAGCCATGAATCGGCACATAATCAGCTCAGTTTATCTGTTTTTGGGTTTGATTTTAGGCTGCAATGGAGGAATCAGTAGCGGATATTCAAGCTGAATCGAAGGTTCTACATCTGATGAAACCTTAAATCTCTGAAACAAAACCTTAACAGCATCTGTAGTACATACCAACAGCAGCCACAAACATCATCATCTACCTCATCTTCACTTCGATTCAACTTTCAAAACTCGAAAGATGAAAGGCCTTTTCGAAGGATCATCTTTCGAAGTTGTTCATCTTTCGAGACATATGTTGGATCCTTCGAACTGATCAGATCTGGATCCTTCGAAGTTGTTGGGACTGATCATCTTTCGAAGTTGTTCATCTTTCGAAACATATGTTGGATCCTTCGAACTGATCAGATCTGGATCCTTCGAAGTTGTTGGGACTGATCATCTTTCGAATCTTCAAGCAGCCGCCAAGAACATCAAGAACACAGCGACTGTTCTTATGCAGATTTAACAAAAACTTTGTATTTTTGATTTTTGATGATGAAAACTTGATTATATAGGTGAAAAACATAAAACCGAACACTCGTTTCAGCACAGATCTGAATATTCGGGTCCAAATCTGAGTTTTTCTCATTTTTCCCATTTTTTACATCTTGAACAAAAACCACAAAAATCACAGATCTAGAGCACATGTGACTTAGTAAACGGTTAGGATTACTAAATCGGGCACCATGGCTCTGATACCAATTGTAGGACCGAGTTTCGAGACCGAAACCGTGATTCTTGTGATTATGTTCAAAGACGGAAGAGATTAGCAATGATAAACAAACAACTTTGTATTAATCCGGTAGTAAAACGTTACAAATCGGCCCGATTACATGATAACCGAACTAATACCAAAGGAGTATACATTCCGGGAGAGATCAAGTGGTGATCTCTCCCCGGGTGAGGTCTCAAACCTCCTCTAGCTCTCTCTCTTGGTCTTGCAAATGACAAAGTGTTGGTATTTATACCCAACACAGGTTGTATGGTCGAAGGATCTAACTGATTGATCGATAGATCATCTGTCGATCATCCAGCTATCGAAAGATACACATATACCTCGAAGGATGACATATCCTTCGAGGTCCATCTTCATCTATCGATGGATATCTTTCGAGCTCATCGACGGATATACACAATCCTTCGATGCCTTATCCTTCGACACCAAACATTATACAACCATAATCTAACTGTTTGTCTAGCAAAACCCACACGGTCAACCGAATAACCCTCTCGTTTGACCACTTCAAACGAGCGGGTCTATACACGTTCGATAGACCGTTTCACTAACTATTACAAATTCAGCGTAAAATAAAACTAATCTATTCGACAAGCATCGGACACAAATCTGCATCAACATCCCTCACCCACGCATTGTGCACCATTTAGACAATTAGAACCAACTATCAAGTGTGAGCTTGATTTAGAACTAACAGGGCCGGCCCTGAGAATTCATGTACCCTGTTCGAGCTCGAAAAACGTGCACTTAGGTTTAAACTAAATAAAAAATTTAAACTAGTTTTTTCATACAACTTTGAACCGTTGACAAAAATATAGCATTCGATAAACAATGCAATTAACAAAATACAAAATATAGTATTCTAATGAATGACATACCGTAAAAACTAATAAGCTAATAGCTAACCAATGATTCGTGAAGCTCTCCTTGCATTCTTGATAGCAAATTGGTGAATCAACTCTTCACAGTTTATATCATCTAAGACTTCGTTCTCGATAGCAATCATAGCCAACCCACTAAGTCTTTCTTGGGACATTGAAGATCGTAGGTTAGATTTCAATAACTTCAACTTTGAAAAACTTCTTTCTGCAGATGCCACAGTGAGTGACTGGAATAGTCAACAATATTCTATATGCAATGCATGCTTCTGGGGAATAACCGTCTTCTTTCATATACTCCAAAACATCTACAGGACTGCTAAATTTATTGGTTAGTGAGTCACCAAATAAATTAAGCTCTGTATAAAGTGCCTCGCCATCAATATCCGATTTTTCTTTAAACCTGAGTGCATTTTCAAGACGATGACAAGACCACTTAAGATCTTCATCTTTAATAATCCTCAACGTACGTGGAAACAAAAAACCAAATAAACCCTCGTACCATTTAAATTGTTCAAATCTTTTCTCTAAAGAAGCAATAGCTTGATCCACAATATATAAGAAAAAGTTTACTCTGAAATTCTCTTCTACTGTAAATGCAACTTCTTCGCTACTAGAAGTCTCATCTTTTCTTTTTTTTCCTTTTAATCTTACGTTTTTCTTTAAATATGGGATCAATTTCCATATCACTTGCAATCTCCGTAGCTTCTTCAATCGCTTTAGGAAAACCTGTTTCTCTATAATCCTTAAAGTACCCAATCAAATTGTTTATTTCTTGAATAGCAATTTCAAGATGCATATCCTTTGCTTGTAATTTTTTGCTCACAATATTCACCCGGTTTAACACTTCATACCAAATGACAATTGATACCAAAAAATCAAATCCACTAAGTTGATTTTCTGCTAAAGCTAATGCTTCCTCTGCAATTGCAGCATCACTATATGTCTCTCCAACTTCAAGCAAAGCTTCCCGCACATCATCAAGTTGCAATTTGATTGCAATTTGATTTTCTGAACTAACTATCAAGTGTGAGCTTGATGAGTATTTGTAAAAATTGTAAATTTGTAGTGTTTAGGGCTAGTTGTTTGCTGCGAGCTACACAGAGTAAATTACATTCCACGCCATGAGGTACAATTATTCCTTTGCCTACTAATCTTATTAACGTTTTAGGGGTTTAATTATCAGAAATGCTTGACTTTACTTAAAAAAGTTTAGGATAGGCTAAACGTACCCGCTCTCGTACTTGTCGTACCCCTCCCCTGCAAAAATCACTTTAAAAACTGTCAAATATACCCCCTAAAAATATTTTAAAAAAATGTTTTTCTACAAATTGATTTACTAATTTACACTATACATTTTATTTACACTTGTATATATCTTCAACATAAGCTTTAGAAATTTGAAATTCTATAAATGTTAATAAAAAAAAATTATGATACCCCTACATCGCCCTGTGAATGGTGTTTATTAGCATGGGGCGAGGTCTTGAGGATCTTCACATGGTGTGGGGGCACTTGAGGTTGGGAGGTGGACGATGATGATTAAATGAAGAATTATAATAAAAAAATATAAATAAACAAAAAACGTTTCCTCCACCTTGCTCACTACCTCATGATTTTGAGGTTTTGAAAGGCAATGATAGACACGTGATGGAAAATGTCTTCTCTATCTTCACCACCACACCGAGTATTCTTAAGAAAGTTACTAGTAAAAATGCCCGCGCGTTGCGGCGGGTGTGTCTGTTTTGTCGGCTCATAGTTGTTGTTGAGGTTTGCGGTTTTTAAAACCTTATTTACCAGGCTATTTTTGTGAACATAAACCGGTCATCCATGCACATAAGCATCTCTAAACCGGTCATATGGGTGAAACGGGTCAGCTGGTTAAAACGGATCACCTAAGTGGATTTATAGTGCATAAAATTTATTCCAAAAGTTAGTTTAATGCAGTTTTTAAAACCTTATTTACCAGGCTATTTTTGTGAAGATAAAAGCATGTGTTTGCAGTTCATAAAAAGACTAAAAATTGGGAAAAGATGTGTTGTCAATATGGCATATTCATTTCCAAAATGAAGATCAAACACCCTCACATGAGAAAGAACAATGATAGAAGATATGCATCTTACATAAAGAATTATTAACCTTATAAAAAACTTGACAGTTTCAAAAATCGCAATACATTGTTGAGAATGAAGAAATAAAACCACCAATATATCCAATTCTACAAACAGATTACAAGGATCTCAAAATATTCAGTGTTGTACCCGGTCGATGGCAGAATTAAAAAGGTCCAAGACATGATTCTGGTTGACCATCTGCTTTGCAAGTTCCTCGTAAAACCGAACGGCCTTCCTAGAAAATGGTGATGCATCCTTGTACGGATCTTTATGTGAACGAACCGGATCCGATAGATGTTTGGATACAACCTGCCAAAAACCCAAAAGTAAGGAATTGTTTGTCAAAACCATCAAAACCAAAACAAAAATTCGATTACAAATACTTACCAGTAATTTGATCAAGAATTTAAACAAGGGCAAATAAAGAACCAACATTTATACGCATTTTATCCAAATAACACTTTTTGGTGTTTTTCACAACCATTCCTCATAAGACAATGCTGAAACATATTCACAAACATATTACCATAACTACGATAGAAATATAAAATAACCCTGATAAACCTTTCAAAGGACAAAGGTGACTGACTACCAATTTACCAGATCATGAAAATAATTGTAGCAAATGAACAAAATGCAACACATAGAGAAATATTAAATTGAAGAAATTCAGTGTTTACACAATGAAGAACCTGTTACAAAATGATTAACATCGATTATTTATATTTTGAATACCCAAACATCAATAAAACATAAAAGCCCCAAATCAAGAATTATAACTAACGATCAACAACAGCAACCATAATCGAAACCAAAGGGTGGAATCCTACTGACTTGCGATCGGAGCACCTGCATTCCCTTATCGGTTCAGAATCCTCGCAGAACAAGTCAATTCAATTGGACGGTTTCATAATATAATGGCATTTCGATTGAAGAATTGATGAAGATGAAATTGATCTGGAAATTGAATAGACATGAGGAATGAAGAATACGGTGTGAGCTGAGGTGAGGTGATCACGGCAGTTTGATTCTCTGCAGAACTGAGTTTGAGAATGAGAACTGAGTCATGAATATATTTAATGAAGGAGTCTCTTCGCAATTTATGATGAGATGAATTCAATCAACTATATTCGTTACAAAACCTTTTGACTTCCTTCTAATCAATTTATGAAAATTATTCACTTTCCTGATCATTTAGTAGGGTAAGTGAAAGGTACTTCAATGATTTCGACAATTAACATAGGAGATGATTTCTCAATTTTACCCTCTAAGCGTCTTAAAAGTTTGTACATTATACAATTCTAACCCCTCCCAAAAGGCTTTGGCTTGTTTATACATACTGCTTCATAACTTGTACCTATGGCAAATGACCAAAAAGGTAGAAAACCCAGTTTTTTTAATATAGTAGTATAGATATAGATAATATTCATTCATACCAACAACTATTTTTTAACGTATTCATACCAACAACTTGATCAATTGTTTGTACCAATACTCATGATGCTTTATGCTTTATTCTAAGCCAATACGTGATATTTTATAATAGCGACAAGAAGAAACATATACTTTGAAAACTGCACACCGTTAACAGGCTGAATGGCCGCTTTGGTTGCCCAAATCTTTGAATATTATTTATGTCGCTAAAACACGTGTATAAACATAATAAAAATTTAGAGAGAGAATAAAAATATATTTCATTTGGTTTTTTGAACGGTAAATTTGGATCACTAACGGACTACTAGAGTATCATCGTGCCACCAGCAGAATCACCCGCTATATCCATCTTTAATAAGCAATAATAGATATACATCAATTTAGAAGGAAACCCAACAATTATGAAAAAAACCCTTTTAAAAAGCGAACTTTTTGCAGGTTTAGGTGGTTTGAGATTAAAAAGATTAAAAAGAGTGTATCCAGGTGGTTTGAAAATTTGTGATTAACATTAGGTAGGTCGTCATCTCAAACAGCGACCTTCCTTCTCTTTTCTACAAAATTTCAGCAGATTCTGCAAAAGCTGATGTGTTGCTGAAAGTCGCTGTTTGATGTCACAATCTTCTTAAAGTCGATGAATTGAAGCCATGTTAAAGAAGATCGCTATTTCGTACTGCAATCTTAAAGAAGATCTCCATTTCAAACAGCAATGTTAAAGAAAGTCGCTGAATTAATCTGCAATGTTGTAAAAAATCGCTGTTTGATACTACAATTTTGTTAAAGATTGCTGTTTGATACTACAAATTTATTAAAGGTGCCTTAGATCTAAGGATATCGCTGCACACATCCTGCCACAAATTCGTACAGACATTGCGTTGAAGGTGAAACACATCAGGACTCATATAAAGCAAGCGATGTCTGTCGATGTTACGTATACGAAGGCATGGCGTGGACGAAGAAAGGAAATTGAGAGGATATATGGAACCTGGGAAAGCAACTTTGAGGGGCTGCCAAAGTACGTGTTACGGCTTCAGTCTCGAAACCCTGGTACGGTGGTTTCATGGTTTCATCACCCGCACTCGGCTCCAGGACATCCAAGATTCAAATATGTTTTTTGGGCATTTGGTCCTTCTATTCGCGCATTTCATCTTTTCTAGCATGTCATCTCTGTGGATGGCACACACTTGAAAGGAGGGTACCGTGGTAAGTTGTTGGTTGCGGTAACCAAAAACGCCAACAACTACTTAATGCCAGTGGCGTATGCTCTAGTTGACGAATAGACGGTTCATAGTTGGTGTTGGTTTTTCCAAAATTTGCGGGAATACATCACCAGAGACTATAACAGTAGAATTTGTGTTCTATCAGACCGTCATGCTGGGATAATTAATGCGATGGAGAACCTTGTGGATTGGAGGGAACCAAACGCCTACCACCGTTATTATCATCGGCATGTAAGAAGCAATTTTAGTGGTAGGTTCAAGACCAAATCTCTTAGGAAGCTGTGTTGGATGATCGGGAGCACAAGTCAACACAGAAAGTATCTTTGGGCTGTGAGGGAAATGCGGATGTTAAATCTGGATGC
Source organism: Helianthus tuberosus (assembly GCA_030545235.1). Lineage (NCBI taxonomy): Eukaryota > Viridiplantae > Streptophyta > Magnoliopsida > Asterales > Asteraceae > Helianthus > Helianthus tuberosus. The sequence goes on along the minus strand of CM060411.1, from coordinate 215,595,630 downwards.
TTGGGACTACCTGAACGACATCGACAAAAGCAAGTGGACTATTGTTCATGACCGCGGAAACCGTCGTTGGGGTAACCTTACGACGAACATATCCGTGTCTATGAATAATGTCTTACGTGAAGCAAGACTCCTGCCAGTAAAAGCCTTGATTCATTATACGTTCACCAAGGACGTATCAGAGTATGCTCGATACGCGCATATGGCCCAAAGCTGCAATACCCCTCTACCCCCTCGAATTTGGTCCAGGTTTAACAAGTTGCATTCCGTAGCCATGCAACATGAAGTGTCCGTCTACGATGTCAGAGAAGGTTGATGACGGTGGAAACGAGTACACCGTTGAATATAGACGCAGGCGGTGCTCATGCGGGAAATGGCAAATGCTTAGATTCCCTTGTTCCCATGCTATTGCCGTTTGCGCTTGGAGGGGTGAGCAACCACATGACGTTACCAATTCCATATTCCACACCACCACCTATCATGAATAGTACAGCGGTCATTTTTCCACCATGGGACACAAAGATGAGTGGGAAGAAGCGGACTGGACAATTCAAGGTGACCCTTCGAGGGTCACAACACATCGAGGCAGGGTTCGTTCAAGAAGAATTCAAAATGAGATGGATGTTAACTACCACGATGAACCCCAGGCACGTCGATGCAGCAGATGCAAAGAAACCGGGCACAACAGGAAGACCTGTGGCCGACATTAAGTTAGTATCTTGTTATGGTTTTTACTGTTAACTGTTAGGTATATCCTCCTATGTTTTGTGTTTGGTATTTCTGTTTGAATTCTCAGTTGGTGTAATTTAACAATTTAGACATTTGTTCCAAAATTCACTAACAAACATTAAACACAACAACATAAATATTATTGAATTGAAAATATATAACACAGCAGCTAAGGTAGAATATGATGGGGTTCAAAAAGATGAATCAGAATCGCTATCGTAATTTTAATACTGCTCCCATGGATCATCACTAACCACTGCGTCATCTGATAACGCGTTTGAGTCTCGATCGCTGTCGGATGGCTTAGTATGCCTACAGTAGTAGTGGTGTCCATACCTGCATATGGGTCGGATAAGACCAGGTAAGGTTGCCCCCCTTTCGACAACTGAGATGTACGTCAGCTAAGGTTTTGTGGTGCTGCCATGAAGGAAGTTTGATTTTGATTTTCCTGACTATGATGATCTGGACGGTAACGATGTTTTTCTAGCGTTGAAGGTCTGGGAGGGGCATGCAGTTGTTCAATGGAGGGGAGCACACTGTTAGGGTTTGGTTGTCGAGCAATATGGTTACGGTTGGTTTGGGATTCAAGAAAGTTACGGTTGGGTTGTGGTTGAACAAAGTTACGGTTGTGTTGTGGTTCAACATTTGCAGGGTTTGGCTCCCCTTCATGTATATGCAAATGAAAATGAATGTGTAATTCGTTATCACCATCTGCCATCCAAATGACTTGTGAGGTGAGGTGAAGATGTGAAGACATATTGGTGTGATAGGTGGTATTTATATACAGGAGAAGTGTAGGGGTGGGTAATTATTAGAATACTAATAAACATAACCTACTGATACAATAAACGAGAATAACCTTCCACTAAAGACAATCCAGATGAGGACATAAAGTGCTGATACAACAAACGGCAAAAAACTTTCAACTAAACACCACTACAGCAAACATCCTGCAACAAAACGAGCAACCCTATTTCCAATGGCAGTCACCTCCATATGATAGTTCCGAGTCTGACTCTTCTCCAGAATATGGGTTATGCCAAACACAGGACCAATCTTCTTCTTCTTCCTCATAGTTCCAAGCATCCTTCAGGACTTCTAGGTCGTAATCCTCCTCCGGGTTACGGTTGAAATCAAACTGTTGATTGTCATAGGTCCAAACTTTTTTAACAACGGGGATTTCTTCAACCTGTTTCTTTTTTCCAAGAACGTCCTTCTGTTTCACCAATTGATGATTCATAACAGCACCGGAAGACGATCCTCCTTCCTCGACAGCATCAAATTTTTTCGATTTCTTTCCTTCCTCCAAATCAGGAAGCTTTGGGGGTAGTTCCCATTCCAAACAAGCTTTGATGTCTTCTTCACTCATGCAGTTGTTTTGAAAGTGGGAGAACGGAGGTAACCGTTTCTAACCATTACGTTTATCCATTACTAAGAAATGGTATTGCAAAGAAGAGTGATGAGGACCAATGGAGGGGTGTTTTGCAAGGGACTTTTTATAGATGAAACAGCGACCTAGGATAAGATTTCTGGATGAAACAACGACCTAGGATAAGATTTCTGGATGAAACCGCGACCTAGTATAACATCTCTGGATGAAACAGCGACCTAGTATAACATTTCTGGATGAAACATCGGCCTAGTATAACATTTCTGGATGAAACAGCTGTCACACCCTGACTTTTGTGGAAGCGTGGTTATTGGTGTGACTTACTTAATACCATAGCATTCAATCATAACAACACTATATGATAAAACCATTAGATGTTCATCCATAAATTAAGTTCGAAAATAGCACAATATAAATTGTCTGAAACGTTGACACCAAATTCAAATTACAAACCATAACATGTTTTAATGAGTTCACGAAGACTCGACAACATAACTTAAACCAACCCGAGCTTAGAACCATGTATCTCGTCCAGGAGTAAGATACATCTCCTAAACCCTAAAGACTTGGATGACATCTTTTATTTATAACGCAACTTGAAAACATGCAACACCTGCCAGATTCACTTAGTTCCCTGAAATACATGTAGTTTAAAAACATCAACAAAAGTTGAGCGAGTTCATGTGTTTTGTGTATGAATAAGCCTTTAAAGTATGTTGTAAGTGTGTATGTAAATCCCGGTATGAAAGCAAACAAGGAAAAGATCACCAGTGGTTTGCAAGGCCACTGATATGTGTGACGGTGTAGGAAGACTCAAACCTAGCAAATTTATACCGGGATTCCGGCTGGAAGACATAGTCACCCTATTGCCACCCTGGTCCTCATGGGTGTTGGCTCGCTACACCCAAATAGATCTATCACTTATGCCCCTCAGTCCTTATACGAGGATTAATGGTCCCAAGTATCCGCCTACCCATTCACATGATTTATGGTTCTTTCCTAGGCTAACCATACCAATTATATTTGTATGTAATCCTTTTGTAACATGTATTTCACCCCCCAAGTAAATAAACAAAACAGTTTAAAGAAAAAGGGGGACATGAACTCACAGTTTTGCGTCTTCAGTACTTGTAACCCAAATCTCCTCAGTAAACACGACTCCCTACAATGTACTATGGTCTATTAGACGAACGGGCCGTGCCTTGCCTTAGAATTATGTTTTTGAGTTACGTTACTTTTATGTCTTTAATATTATTCCAAGTTATAATTGCTTGTTAAAATAATAATTATTTTAACTCTAAATTATATTTAATTTTGGAATAATTGATTAAACAATATTTTGTAATAACACTCCTCAACTATTTATTTTCGTATTTCCTTCTCAAGGATGGGGGTATTTCATACTTGTATTTTCGTATTCTTGTATTTGTAGTTCCAGATTAATATATTTTCAAGTCTCACTTTAGAAAATATATTACAACTTATTTTGTCCCAAAAATAATGTATTGTCCAGAAAATATATATTTTTCCCAACAATCATATATCTTCTAAATATTCTAAGAAAATATATTTTAACTTCCCAAAAATAATATATTTTCTCCTTGTCGAAAATATGATATACATTGTAATAATAATAAAAATCATATTTTCATTTCTTGTATCCGAAATAATATTTACCAAAAATATATTTATAACGTTATTTTCCGGAATATATTGTAAGTTACGTTCTTTCGTTCGGTTTCGCAATATTATGTGTGTAACTTATATATTCCTTGTGATTTTTGGTATTATTTTGGATTGTAAATTTCTTGGTATTTTTGTTAAGTCATATTATTTTAAATTCCAAAAATAACATAACTAATACACAAGGTATACAAATAATCACACACAATGTGTCTTTAATGTAAATATATATTCTAAATACATATTTATCCATTTTTATTTATAAAAACCAACCTCCGATACTTGTATTTTTGTAACAAAATCTATGGCAAAGTTTATATTGAAAACCATAGTTAAAACACACTTGTAAATATTTGTTTAGAAAATATTTTTCGAAGTGTTTGTATTTTTAGAAAATTTAGCCATAGTTTCCCCTAAAAATGGAGGTGTCCATGCTATCAAAGCATATCATTTTCTTTTCAAAATCATCACAAACAATCAACAATCAATCTACACTTACCAAGTGCAAAAACAAAGCTATCTACACAATAATCATGAACTTGAACTTTCATAAAAACTTGTAGTAACTTGGTAGTGTGTTTAGTGGGTTTAGTTACCCTTTAAAGCGTGTTTATTTCTTTAAAAATCTCATTCTTAAAGGATTTAGGTGTTTACAACTTACTAGATGATTTTTCCAAAAATCATTCTTTTGATTTTTTCTTGTAAACAAAGTGTTCTTATACTTGTTTCACCACTAGAAACATGGTTAGTTTCTTTAAAAACAATGTTCTTGTAAATCTTGTGGTTTAACTTGGTTTCTTTGGAAAACTATCTTTGAAATCATTCAAGTTTATGTCTAGTAACATATTACATGTTCCATCATTCATAAAATCATGTTCATTTTTCAAGTTCATGAAAACATAAAGCATGATGATCTTGGTCTTTCACAAGATCACCACCTTAACTTACTAGATCATGTGTTTAATCACAATCTAGTAGGTTCCTTATGATGTCTAACATCACTAACATAAATCATCAATCATCAAGAGGCAAATCACCACTAAGCAACAAGTATTCATATGTTATTAAGATTATGTTAATGATTTATGATTATGTCTTTTAGTGTTCATCAAGATTATCAATGTTCAACATCTTTTAACCAACAATATATGAAGTAACAAGAGATTATAAGGGCCTTACTACTAGCACAAGGCTAGGGAAGAACACTTGATGTTGTAGATGACAAATGTGGAGGATAAAAGCAATCGGGAGAGGTCCTTCAAGATCCAAGACCACCAAGCTTCTTTGTATGGCTCCTTACACCTTTGTGAGTATATGGTTTGCTTGGAAGTGAGATAATGATGGTGGGGTGGTGGTTGCTTGTTCTCGGCCGATTGGAGGGGAGAGGGGAAGGAGATGAAGTGTGGTGTGAAGTGTGAGAGCTCATGTATTCTTATAATCCATCTAATCCCATTATCCATTGGGTCTTGTGTTCCATAAGTACAAGACACAATCTTCTACTAAATCATATGAGATTATATAGTATCTAGTAAGATTGAGAAGATCAAGGTGGTGGGGCCACCTTGTAACCGTCCATGAGAGGGGGGGGGGGGTATTAGTTGGTTTTTAATGGTAAGTTAGATGATTACTTAGGATTCTAAGTGTATTGATTAGTGTTTAAGTGTATGATGCGCTATATAGTGTGTTAGGGTGTTCGGGGATCATAACTAGCTCAGAAACATTAAAACAATGTCTCTAGTATAATTTTGGTGTTTCGAGTAATGTCCGGTTGTTCGGTTAGATACCGGTTCGTTAAAGTGTCAAACTATTCCGTTTAGTGTTCTTTAAGTACCCTTTTGTGACACTTTTAATTCCCGACACTTAGGAAAGTATTCAGGACCATTTAGTCATGTTTTTACATGTAGTTAGCTTGTTAAAATGCTGAATTGTGCTGAAATATGCTTAATTTAGCACTTTAAGAGGGTTTTAGGCACTTTCTGGCACTTAAACTATCACCTAGTGAAGCAGTTTTGTGATCCTCACTTTCCTACACACTATACTAGTGTAGTACCTTGTCTCTGGCCCATACGGGGTCTCAAAACACTGTTTGTTTATGTACTGAACATCGTCAGCATTTTTCTGAGTTATCCGCTAACTGTGCTTACCGTGCTTTGTGCATCGTTTATGTCACTAAAGTTTGTATGTAGAAATGATGTGACATTATGCAATATGTGATGCACATGTAAGTATGATACAAAAATCAGAAGGCAATTAATTGTAATTCAGCACATTCATTAAGCACTAATCAAGATTAATTAATTGTACGGATACCTGGATTTTGACAGTTGTCACATTCTCCCCCTGTTAAGAAAATTTCGTCCTCGAAATTTGTACTACCTTAATTCCTTAGGGTTTCATTATGCGTGTATGTATATGAATGATACTGGGGTAACTACAAAACCGCATCTAACCTTATTCACATCAGGTGAATTTCATGGATATGTTTTAACAATAGGAGCCCAATGGTTACAAGGCATGTGTTCTAGCATTTGATGTTAAAAGACACAAGTCGTATAGATGTATAGTCTAGCGTGACTCAGTTAACAGGGTTTCCACAAATAAAGGGAGTTTTGACCAATTGATTCTTCAAACAATGGGCCACAATACGCAAATGAGTACTCTTAAACCATAGTATCCGCTACACCAACTCAAAATCAACAACTTGAATATGAGAATGATCTATCAACTTTCGAATAAATAAATGGTAAGGATTAGTGTGTTGACATTCTTGAATTGCGACAATACACCGAATGAAATACAAGCGAATCTGGTGTATCATTGTCTTGACTCGTAGTTGCATCAATTGTTTAAATGACAAGTCAAACAAAAGTATGTGTAGTTTCGTGAGAAATGGTTGACCATGATTAGCACAAGCTACAAATTTGTAATGACACCACAAGGTGTCGTAATTGACATATTTCAACAATAGTGGTGACCGAACAAGTTCACTGCGCTTGAAATCAAAGGAAAGTGTACTGAAACAACTCTTGAAGATTTGATTTAAACAATGTCATGGAGTTTTCAATCGAATGTGGAACATCAAAGAACTATTGTTTCTAATTAAAGATGGAGAGCAATAAATACTGCAAGGTAATCAATGTATAATGAAAGAATCGTTAGGCAGTACACCGTGATATGAAATGAATCTGGGTACCATTGTCTTAACACACAACTGTGTTGAGACTGCTTTAATCGTGATAAACAAAACGGATTTAGAACAAATAAATAGACAATTAAATCCATGTAACTAAATTGGCGCAAGCTTTAATTCTGTGAAAGTGTCACCGCAAGGTATCAACAAACGATTTAGTGGAGTCGTAGACCAGCCAGGTGTACTACGACTCGAAACAAAAGAACTCTTGCAAAAATATTTGAATATGATGCTCCCCAATACTTCGTATGACGTTTTAAATTGAATCTATGACATGGATAGGTTCAAGCAATTGAACCTGGTTTCAGCGTAACCTGACAATAAACGTATGTATCAACAAGGGAAATCTCAGCATGGTTATGAAGATAAACCATGGATGCAACTTGAAATAAAAGGAGTTTCAAGAGAGTGTGTTGGCTTGATAACAAAAGAGCCAATAATTACGAGGATGTAGGTTATTCGAATCATTGACCAATAGTTAGCTTTTAGCAAAATAACATTTGAACTTTAATGAAGCGTTTATTCGAAACGAAACCACATGCGTAGCAAATGGTGCATGTGTGACATATAAATTTCCAAGTACTGAAACAACGAGTATGAAGAAATGACCAAGTATCGAAGCAATGTGTGTGTTCGCTCTCAGCGAGGAAAATTAACGAGATGCAACTACCATTAAAAGGGAGTAGGGATGCAAACATCCACTTGCTAGAAGCAAAGGTGGAGATTTTAATAAAAGAAATTTGAGTACTTTCTGTTTGGTTAACTGAAATAGTATAGTTGTTAGGATAATGGGGTTGCTTGAGTTAACAGGTGTGGTTCCTAAGTGACAACCTTTACGAGTTTTGACCTGGGTTCACAAAGGATTAAGCACATGTTTTCTAGATTCTCAAAGTCTCGTATTCTGTGTAAAACTGTTTTGTGCGTTGCGCAGGAAATCACAATCCTTTTGTGTAGGTTTAAAACAAGTTATTGTCCCACAATTCCCCGGTATACTTCCTTCCTGAATTCCCGTATAATGACACTCAATCATCGATCAGTCTTAAAATAGTAGTTAGGCCCTCATAGTTAGTTAGATAAATAATTCGTTAATCCTTGGCAAGAGTTGCCAACTCTTGTGGGTTAGCTTGTTCGGCTCCTGGTAATTGATGCTTATTTGAAAATCATCGTCCTTCTTCTTGACGAGCGGAACCGGGGTTACTCAAAACGGGAAACTTGGTCTCTTAACTTCCTTCTCCATCAACTACTAAAGCTGTACTGACCTTCCTTGCATCTCCGAAGGTGTAAGTCGCTAAGGTGCATTGACTGTAGGCGCGACGTCTGGAATCAATTTGATGCGAAGTTTGACTTGTCGTTGAAGAGATAATTCAGGCAAGTCTTCGGGGAAGACATCAGGCTATTCCCTTATCACAGGGATACCTTCCAACTTCGGCTTAGCGGCTTCCTTGTCCATAATGTGTGCTAGGAAGGCATCGCGTCCTTTGCGTGAAAACTCCCGTGCCCCCAAGCACTAGTAATTTGTAGAGGCGTATCCTGCTTCATGGGTCGCAATTGCTCCGTCGTTCGTCATCGGGTTGCGGATAAAAACCTCTGCTCAATTGCTCGACAACCGGTCCATCCCAATTATCACATCGAGGCCTCATATTAGCTAGTTTTTATTGAGTGCGGGTTATTTAACTTGCCCTTTTACTAAACCAAGTATATTCCTAAATTCATGAGATACGAAGCTATGGTCGGCACTAGTGTTTAAACAACATAGGTGCAAAATTTTTGGTAGATAGAGAACGTACCAGTAATCACATCTGGATCCTGGCATGCCTCACGAGCTCCGATGTTGCATGCCCTTCCACGGTCCTGGTCAACCCTTAGGCATTCCTTCCTAAAGTGCCCCACGCCCCCGCATTTGAAGCAACCTGGAGTTCTACCACCATTGTTTCCTTCTTGGTTGTCGTTATTATTTCCTTCTCGTTTGGGATACTTCGTTCAGCAGGCGTACTTGTTGTGTCCTTCCCTTCCGCACCTATTGCACCAAGGCCTCTAGCATCGACCTTCATGGTGAAACTTGCACTTATCACATCTCGGCTTAGTCCCCAAATAAACTCTCTGGAAATGTCCCACGCTACCGCAACCTTGGCCCTGTTCTTGTTTATTATTGTTTTCTCCGCGATTTCCGCTGCCATCTTGGCCTTCATTCCTATGTCTGGTACCGATCTGACATGTCTCCCCGTCATGCCCTACTTTGTTGCTGATATCACCTCTCCCATACCTACATGGCTCAGCATGATGAAGTAGGCAGTCATCGCTCTTAGGTAGGATACCCATGTACTCCTTTCCCTTTTTGGCTTTGTTCATTCGGGTATCCTCCTGGAAGTCAGTGAGCTTCCTTTTGTCCTTTCCGAATAACTCTACCTGAGTTTCCTTCTTCTTGTCAGGGTTTGACAGCTCTTCCAGTCTAATCGCTTCTTTACTGAGTGCCGCACTTAACTTGACCGCATCGATGGTTGTTGGCGGAGCTGATACCGTTATTTAGCGCAGGATCTGAGGCACCAGTCCCCAGATGAATGGCTCCATCCTTTTCAACTCTGGTTTCACTAGGTATGGAACAACCCGCAACAGTTCGTGAAGTTTTTGCACGTACTCCGCCACATTTGGACCTTCCATCTTTAGCTTCCAGAATTCGAATTCCAGCTTCTGGATCGCCATCTGAGAACAATACTCCTTACGCGTCATTTCCTTCAGCTCACCCCATGTTAAAGCATTCGTAGCAGCCCTGCCCATTATCCGAACCTGAGAGTTCCACCATGACAGGGCCCCATCTTGAAACGATCCTAACGCATATGGGACTTGTTACTCTGGCGTACAACCGCTCATTCGCAAAACAGAACCCATGTCCTTGGTCCATTTCGCAAAGGCTATGGCACCTCCAGTGCCGTCGAAATTCGGGGGCCTGCAGTCAAGGAACTGCCAGTAGGTACAGCCATGAGGTGGGTTGTTCCCTGAGGTACCCCCGCTATGCTCAGAGCACTGGTCCTCGTGCTGTGCTATCACTTACGAAATCAGTTCCTGCAACTAAGCCTCTGTTGTGGGCAATCGAGTTTCTCTTTGCGGAGACATCTTCTATAAGAAGATTGCATCGGTCAGGTCATAACAGGTAAGGTAAGTACACGACATGCACACGTAATAATATTTATCAACGCAAGTAAACACATAACATCTCAACCATAATATAAACAAGTAATTCAACAATGCATGTAATGAGAATGTTGCGATTGGGCTTTCATATAAATACCATTTCACAAGTTCTACAAGTGTATCATACATCAAAAGTGACTACAGGGTCACATCACCCTGGTCCAAATCGTCTATCAAGCTACAACAATCAAAAGTCAAAAAGTTGTCTTCAAAAAGGCTGTGCAATCTGGGCTCAATAGCTACACTCTCACCAAAAGTATGCTACCTGCATAAAACCAAAAACTGCTATGCTGATGGTGGAGGAGGAGGAGGTGGAGGAACGAAAAGCAAACTGCGCAGATGCGCTAACTCCTCCTCAAGAGCATGAACGATACGCAACAGATAGCTAATCTGCTGCTCCATAGTAAGAAAACGGACGTCAAAATATGGGTATGGCAGGAGAGGAGCGGGTGGAGTAGCGAATGGTGACTAACAAGGACAAGGCGGAGGACGTGGAATCCTCTCTAGATCCACGACTCTCCGACACAACATCTCCTGCTGGAGCTGTAACGACAAAAACAGATCATCCCTCGTGTATCCAGTGAAATGTGAAGGATGATATGGATTAGAAATAGGCATCGTGTTGGGCGGAAACCAGATAAGTGGCTTGCCTGATGGTGCAGAAGCAAAAGGTGCAGAATGTGTAAACTATGGCATGAAAGGAAAGGCTGCTGACATAGGTGGAACATGACTGGACTACTGACTCGATGGACCTTCCCCTGGACGGGGTGGAGGGATATCCTGTAAGAACGTGATCGGCAGATCGGTGCGGAGTATGTCAGACACATGTGGGTGCAACGGGGCAACGTCAACTGGTGCATGTGTAGGTGCAGGTGGGGGAGTAACAGGCTCAACGAAAGGGGGAAAGTCATCATCATCCTCTATCCACCCATTGCGGGTGAATGCATATCTGGGGTCTTTATAGGCAGCAAAAGGAGCATGGTCTGCGGGTGCAGGTAGAGGGTCAGGTAACAGTGGTGCAACAAAAGGTGCATGGTCATGCTCAGGCAGAGGATCGTGAGCAGGTATAGGCTCGGGTGCAAGCATAGGCTCAGGGTCGGCTGGAGCTAACTGATGCGTGTGAAGTGTCGTATATTTTAGGTGTATATTTTAAGCCCTTTTTAACACTTATTTTAGCCAAGTTTTAAATTTATAAAACACGATATTTCACTAACACTAAACACACATATGGGCAAGTGCACCCATCGTTGAGTGTAGTATAGCGTTGGTAAGATACCGAGGTCGTCCAAGGACACAAGAGCTTTTAATACCGGTTTATCCTCAACGTCTAACCAAAATAAAAGTTTAGAAAAATGTTTTAAACTAAGAAAAATAAAAACTAACTAAAATGCTGAAAATAAAAATAAAAATAAAAACAGATAGACAAGATGAATCACTTGGTTCCGACTCGTATCTAGTATAACCTTTGATTATTTCCGCACTTTTGCACATAATTAAGAGATTATCTTAGTTATTGTAGTAGGCCCCTCTTTTGAAGGTGACGTTACCCTCACCCCAGTAGTTTGAGTCAGCAGGGATACAATCCTAAAGGGGTGGATTATTGGAAGATAATGAATTAAGTTATTAATGCAGTATTGTGGTAGGCCCCGCTTTTGGCGGTGACGTTACCCTCGACTAAGTAGTCTGAGTCAGCAGGGATACAGTCCTAAATAGCCGGGTTATAATATTAATAGTAGTTAACTTATGAGGGGATCAAAGAGTTTGGACCCCCGCCATCCAATACCGTGAAGTATTGAAGGAGGTCCTACTAAATTTGACCCAGGTCCATTGCAGGACCTCTAAACGCTGAACAATGGCAAGACCTTTACCAAACCGTTCCCTTAACCCCCTACCAGGTAGCCAACATACCTCCATATAGACCGTGGAGATATGAATGGTGAAAATCCTTTATTTTATATAGACAGTAAAATAATGCCAAGACACCACGGACAAACGATAAGGAAAGATCACCTTCAACATAAGTAACTAGTTATTAAAGTCATTAATACAAAACCAAATAAAAAGTGCAAAAGATTAGAAATAAAAAGTATTATACTAGACACTTTGTCTTCACCAAGTGATGTAAGAGACTTAGGCAAACATGGCCTTGATTGTCAAGAACTCTTACGATCAATCTTGGATCCCGAGACGACTCACACACTCTATGATGGACAATGGATGATGGTGGTGGATGATGGTGTTGTGATGGTGGTGGGTGGTGGATGAAGTGTGAGAGAGGTGGTGTGCCAAGGGATGAGATGAAATGAATCCAAGCACTCCTATTTATAGGCTGAACAGAGAGCTGGACACGGCCCCGTGTTCGCTGGACACGGCCCCGTGCCCGTCTGACACTCTCTCTCCTCATTAATTGTAATTCGCAATTACAATTAATGCGCCTGCTGTACTTTCAACACGCCCCCGTGTCCGCTGAGCACGGCCCGTGGTGGGCAATAGAAGCTTCTATAGGTTTGTCTTTTCTGCTGCTTCTTGGGCACGGCCCCGTGCTGGCTGAGCACGGGGCGTGTTCAGCCTTCTGTTTTCTCTATTTTGCTTCGGAAGGTGCCGTTGAGGGTTCGGGCAATCCACTAATGTTCCTTTTCTTGTATTTATGTTGGATTTAGCTGTCTTTTTGCTTCTTTTACGTTTTTGAGCTCATTTAATCCTGAAAATACAAAAGGAAGACAAAAACACTCTTTTTCCAATATTAGTACTAAAAAAGGGTTAGTTTTATGCCTCATTTGATGTAATTTATATGTTGCATTTTACACACATCAAATACCCCCACACTTGAACTTTTGCTTGTCCTCAAGCAAAACTCTTTAATATTTGGCTTACACTCCCAAATGGAATAGGTAGAAGAGAAGGTTTTGGGCTTGTCATAGAGTGTCGGGATTTCCAAGATCTTTTTTTTATTTATTTACACTCCTATTCGTAATGATTTATTTAGAACTGTTCATAAAAGAAATTACTTACTTGGGCATAACATAATTTTTTAAAATTCTATTTATATACAAGTTCACATACCTCGCGGGGAAATCACTCACACTCGGCCGAAGGTGAATTTTTAGTGAATCACTCGAGAGCGGCACGGAACTTATTCCTACCATAGGCTTGCCAAGAAATCAATCCTCCTCCTTTTTAACTTTTATACCTTTGTAGATATCAAGAGGACTTTGTGGGTTAAAAATGAAAAAGGTTTTGGTGGGTGAAAGGGTTTTTGTTTTGGGTGATGAAACGAAAAGGTTTAGGCTCAAAGGGGCTAACTAGGGGGATTTTTGGGTAGGTGGTAAAAGAAAAAGAAAAATAATGGTGTAGAAATGAAAAAGGTTAGTCCTAATGCCTCTATCATTTACTTACTCGGGTTTAAGTTGATAAGGACCGGGAATGTATTGTCATGGCAAGTTCTAGAATCGTAAGAACCAAGCGGCTATTCACACAAGAAACGAAAAATGAGCATTTAGTCAAATGATATGGAATTGTGTGCTCAATAAAGGCTCAAAACTCACTTTTGTGGGAATGGGTTTTTTATGTGATCAAGTATATATAATCAAATTTTAAATAAGTTTGTCATGCCTTTTCATAATTTTCTTATGTTGGTTCTTTTTATCACTACGCTATCGGTTGTAAATTTGTAAAAATATAACCTTTTTGAGAGCTTGAATTTCCCGAGTTAAACCTAGACAAGTAAAAAAAAATGAAATTTTTAAAAAAAATTTGGGGTGATTAGCGGTTCCAATAGAGTTTTGTGTAAGGCTTGTATTTAGGACTTGCAAAATTCAAGGTTTTAGCATCCCCCCCACACTTAAATTACACATTGTCCTCAATGTGTCCCAAAAATAAATTTTTAGGTTGATTAGATGTGTAAAATATTGTTTAAAAAGCAAAAATTTGTGTTACTGGGCACTGAACACGGCCCCGTGTAGAGTGGGCACGACCCCGTGTTCAGGTGCCAGTAACAAGAACTTACAGAAGGTGGACACGGCCCCGTGTCCACTGAACACGGCCACGTGTCAGACAAAATTCTGCCGAACAGAAGCCAAACAGCAGGTCAGGGAGGTGAGCACGGGGGCGTGTTGGCTGGACACGTCCCCGTGTGGACAGTCTGGAAGCCTGAAAAACAGGTTTCCTTCTCCGGTTTTTCCGTTCTAGCCCTATGAGTGCTGAGGCTTAACACCCTAAGCCTTGGTTTGTACCTGTTTCAACACTTAATACCACACCAAGCAATACAAACATCCTACATTACCAAAGTTAATTGTTCCACGCATAAAGTAAGAAAAATAAAATGCAGAAAATAGTTAGGAAAAGTAAATTGTCTAACACTTGGCACGCAGGCCATCAATTGTTCAAGATTGCAAAGGGTTAACCTGGGGAGCCACCAATCAACCGCTTCCTCCTATTCTCCTCCCGCCTACTCCATGGCATCATCATCATCATCGTCATCCCCTCCACGGCGTTCAATGTGGTCTCGTATGTATCCGACATCGTTTTGTATCTCGGATAGGTTTCTCTCGATAGCTCCGACCCGGTGGTAGGTGTTGCTCGCCATGTTATAGGTGTTCCGAGTACACATGAGGTTTTCCTGCAACAAATCATGCAAACTTTGAAAATTAGGAAAACTGCCTCCCGAGGAGGATGATTGGCCCGGATCACCGTGGGGTGGGTATTGGTACTGATGATGTTGCGGTGCTGGGAGGACAAGTGCTTCTTGCGGGTTCCATGCATGACCTTGCATCCTTTGAAAGGTTACCGTCCCGTCTTCTGCCTCATAAACCAGGTTCATCGAGCGGCATATGTGAATATCCACCGTACCCGACCATGGGCTCCTCTCAAATGCCCTTGGAATGTGGGCGAAGTGCCTGAAGAGACGGTGCACCCACCCCCCGAAGAAAATAGGAGTTGGTGCACTAGCAAGGCGGTTGTGATGCATGTTTCGGAGCATGAGGAACGGAACATCGAGCGGCCTGCGGTTGTGAATACAATGGAGGACAAGCAAATCTCTTAACCCAACGACGCCACCACTGTCGTGCCTTTGGCTAAGAGAGTAGCCGAGGAGCCTATGAATGTATCTGTAAAGCGGATCCCTCAGCTTGGTACTCTTAGTGCTGCTCGGATTGTAGAACCCTTCCCCAATCTGAGTCCACATGGCTTGGCGCTCGTTGTCTTCGATCTCTCTCAATCCCCCTGTATTTTCTTCGTTTCCTGCATCCTCTTCCGCATACAACCCGATAATCGATCCGAATTGTGCCATGGAGATCGAATATCTTGTTCCGCCACACCTGAATGACACCCCGTCTTCATCGAACGGTTTGCACCTTGAAGTGAATGTAAAGGTGCTGTAGAATTCCAAGGTGCATTCATGGACGGAACGGAGTCGGGTTGTCAGCGCGACTCTGAGCGGTCCCGTGACAATGTTGTTGAAACGGTCAATTTGATTCACCATGGTTAGTAGTTCTGTGCACGCCTGCCTTGGGTATTCCTCCGGCCTTGTTTGAAGAAGCTCGTATCGAGCTCTTGCATCTAGCTCATTGGCGTTGAATCTAGTAAACTTCCTGGCCATCTGCAAGAATACACCAAAAGTTAGCATGAAACAGAAATATTTTCGGACAAAACTGCAAACAGCGGGCTGGACACGACCCCGTGCCCAGCGGACACGGCCCCGTGTCCAGGGGTCTGTTACTCAAAAATCCCATTTTTCGACCCGGTTTCGAAAACTTGAAATTTTTTGAACCAATAGGTGCGGTTTCCCCCGAAAATAAAACCCTAAGTGCCGTTTTTCCCAAAATAACTCGTTTACCCTATCAATTTTATCTTTTTCGGTTCAAGAACAAGGGTTTGGGGTTTTTGTAAGAAATCGGGTGAATCTATGAACAATACAAGTGTATTTACTTCCCTTAACACTAATCTAACTAAATGCAAACAGATTTAGGCAAAAATTTTAGGTTCGATCCGAATGAACATTAAGAACCCTAGATTTTTCCCCAAATTTGTGGTGTATTAACTACATGCAAGTAACTAATCTAACTACTACGAGTGACAGAATCATACCTTTATTTTGTTAGATTGGTAAGAGACGTTGGAATTTCGCGAAAAATCGCCTGGAACCAGAGCTTTTGTGGGGAAACGGGGCGTGTGGAATGAAGAAACTGTTTTGAAAAAGGGGTTTTATCCCGTCTGCAGCGCGAACACGGCCCCGTGTCCAGCGGACACGGCCTCGTGCCGAGCCTTTTTTTTTTTAGTGCGCGTGTGAGTGCCCCTTTCTCCTATAAGCTATGGTTTAGAAAACTTACCGCTTTATTTTGCCGCCTCAATCGTTCATAACTTACCAGGCATGATGTTTTTATTCTTCCACGGTTTGAAGCGAGATCTCTTCTTCCTCATCCTCAATAAATCCTTGATAGAGTTTTAGCCGTTGGCCATTGACTTTAAATGGTGACCCATTTCGAGGTTTAATTTCCACTGCACCGTGTGGAAAAATATGGGTGACGGAAAAAGGTCCTGACCACCTAGACTTTAATTTACCAGGAAACAATCGAAGTCGTGAATTAAACAAAAGAACTAAATCTCCTACCCGAAATTCATTAGGTTTAATATGTTTGTCATGCCAATCTTTCATTCTTTCCTTATAAATCTCAGAGTTTGAGTATGCATAATTCCTAAGTTCGTCTAATTCATTTATTTGACAAAATCGATTTTTACCAGCAAATTCTAGATCTAAGTTTACATTTTTGATTGCCCAGTAGGCTTTGTGTGCAATTTCTACTGGCAAGTGGCAACTTTTTCCATAGACTAGCTTATATGGGGTTGTACCTATCGTTGTTTTATAAGCAGTTCGAAAAGCCCATAAAGCATCATCTAATTTATCAGCCCATTCCTTTCTATTTAACCCTACGGTTTTTTCAAGTATTCGTTTTAGCCCTCTATTGGTCACTTCGACTTGTCCGTTTGTTTGAGGGTGATAAGCTGTCGAAACCCGGTGATAGACCCCATATCTTGTTAAAATTTTTTCAAGTTGATGATTACAAAAATGGGTACCTCTATCACTTATTAAAGCTTTGGGTGTACCAAAACGA
This sequence comes from Helianthus tuberosus, assembly GCA_030545235.1. Lineage (NCBI taxonomy): Eukaryota > Viridiplantae > Streptophyta > Magnoliopsida > Asterales > Asteraceae > Helianthus > Helianthus tuberosus. The sequence goes on along the minus strand of CM060411.1, from coordinate 215,578,343 downwards.
GAGAATAATTTTTTTCAGAAATCTTACCACTACTCTTCCATCATTTGTTGGAAGTGCTTCGGCCTCGGCCCATTTAGACAGGTAATCTACTGCCACAAGTATGTATTTGTTTCCTTTCGATGGTGGGAAAGGTCCCATAAAGTCGAGTCCCCACACATCAAAAATTTCAAAAACAAGAATGCCATTTTGTGGCATTTCGTTTTTGGAAGAAATATTACCTGTTCTTTGACAAGCATCACATGTCTTTACAAGATTTTGGGCATCTTTGTAAATGGTTGGCCAATAAAATCCTGAATCAAATACCTTTCGTGCGGTACTGGCAGCACCATGATGTCCTCCGTATGGACCTTCGTGACAATGGCGAAGAATTCTTCGGGCTTCACCACCATGTACGCATCGTCTGACGAGTTGGTCGGCACACATTTTGAAAAGATATGGATCTTCCCAAAAATAGTGTTTCACATTGGCAAAGAATTTTTTTCTTTGATGATGTGGCCATCCTTTTGCGACTATTCCACTAGCTAAGTAGTTGGCAAAGTCGGCGTACCATGGTTCTTCCTTAAATTCCACCATTTCCAGGGATTCAGTTGGGAATTTTTCGTTGATTTGCTCGCCCCTGGTTGCCTCCAAAGCTGGGTCTTCTAAGCGCGACAGATGATCTGCTGCGGTATTTTCTGCTCCTCTTTTGTCTTTGATTTCAATGTCGAATTCTTGGAGGAGTAGAATCCACCTAATCAAACGTGGTTTTGCGTCTTGCTTCTTAAAGAGATATCGAATGGCTGCATGGTCTGTGTAGACTGTAGTTTTAGAAAGAACAAGATAAGAGCGAAATTTATCAAAAGCAAATACCACAGCTAGTAACTCTTTTTCAGTTGTTGTGTAATTTTCTTGTGCATCGTTAAGTGTTTTACTAGCATAATATATTGGGTGGAAATGCTTTTCTTTTCTCTGTCCCAAGACAGCTCCAACTGCAAAGTCACTAGCATCGCACATGATTTCGAAAGGAAATTTCCAATCAGGTGCTATCATGATAGGTGCATTGACTAACATTTCCTTTAGGGTTAGAAATGCTTGATTGCAATCCTTGTCAAAGATGAAAGGAGCAACTTTTTCAAGTAACTTTGTTAGAGGTCTTGAGATTTTTGAAAAGTCTTTGATAAACCTCCTATAAAATCCGGCATGCCCTAGGAAACTTCTAATAGCTCTTACGGAGGATGGAGGAGGTAACCTAGAAATGGTATCTATTTTGGCTCGATCCACCTCCATTCCTTCGCTTGAGATCTTGTGACCGAGTACTATTCCCTCCGTTACCATGAAATGGCATTTTTCCCAATTAAGGGCGAGGTTAGTTTCCTCACATCGGGATAGCATTCGTTCAAGGTTATCGAGGCATTGGTCGTATGAATCCCCAAAGATAGAAAAGTCGTCCATGAAGACTTCCATTGTCTTTTCTATCATGTCATGGAAAATGGCTACCATGCAACGTTGGAATGTTGCGGGGGCATTACATAGACCAAACGGCATGCGTCGATAGGCAAAAGTTCCATAGGGACATGTGAACGTTGTCTTTTCTTGGTCTTCGGGTGCTATAGGGATTTGAAAGTAACCTGAAAAACCATCCAAGAAACAGTAAAATTTATGACCGGATAATCTTTCTAACATCTGATCAATGAAGGGTAAAGGAAAATGATCCTTTCTTGTTGCTTCATTTAATCGTCTATAATCTATACATACTCTCCATCCTGTGACGGTTCTTGTTGGTATTAATTCATTCTTTTCGTTAGTAATTACCGTCATACCTCCTTTCTTTGGAACTACTTGGACGGGACTTATCCAAGGACTATCGGAAATAGGATAGATAAGTCCTGCGTCAAGTAATTTGATGACTTCATTTTTAACCACTTCTTGAACATTTGGATTTACTCGACGTTGTGGTTGTATGACAGATTTGTAGTCATCATTCATCAAAATTTTGTGTGTGCACATAGAAGGACTAATTCCTTTTATGTCAACAAGTTTCCAAGCTATTGCATTTTTGTGTTTTTTCAAAAGACTAACTAGTTTTTCTTTTTCTAGGTTATCTAATTTAGACGAAATAATTACAGGTAATTTACCATCTTTGTCTAGAAAAGCATATTCCAAACCTTTTAGAAGTTCTTTGAGCTCAAGTGGTGGGTCTTTAGGAGACTCCTTATTTGGTTGCTCGTTTCGATCAAGAACTTTAAAAGTTTGTTCTATGGCGACCTCTTCTTCAACAAAGTGGTCAGTCTCTTCACTTGTATCGGGTGGCTCATCTTCATCTTCAATTAGGGGGTCATTATTGCCGAATGGATATTTCATTGATCGTTCGAGATCGACACTTCTTTTAAATGCCCCTAATTGAAGAGGTAGATTATTGAACTTCCGGTTTTTCAAAGCTTCGTAAGTTTTTACAAATGGTCGTCCCAACACTAGAGGAGCGTCATCGAGGATGACAAAGTCGGTTGGAATTACCATTTGATTTGTTTGAACCAAGACATCTTCAACTATACCGATTGATTTTATTACTTTCCGATTGGATAGAAAAATGGGTATTTGAAGTGGAGAAAAATCACTAATACTTAATTTTTCGAAAAGGTAGTTAGGCATTATGTTAACACAAAGATCTTTATCGATTGTGACATTACTAATAAACGAATTTTGAAAGAAACATGGAACCGGTGTGATGTTAATTTCAAATGGGTCTTCTTTTATTAGTGAAGTTTGATCATTAGTTAACTTAACACTTACCGTTTCGTCAATTTTAGTGTTAGTGTTTAACTCTTTTAGAAACTTAGCATGAGTGGGTACTAAACAATGATTTTCGAAAGAAGGTGATAAGAGATGAATTTCTTCAAAATTAGACTCTTCTTGGATTTTAACGTTGTCGGACTCACCTTTTTCGTTGTTTAACTCATGTGTCGGTTTTTTACTTATTTGTTCTTCCATTTTTTCATTTTTAGTTATCCCTTCCTTTTTTAATTCTTCTCTTGCGCGGGACTCCTCTTCCCTTGCGCGAGCTTCTTTTATACACCGATCGATAACTCTAATGTGTTCTAATATCCTATCGGTCACTTCGGTTATAGAAAAAGAATCATTATTTTCTAAGCTTGAATCCGGTTGTTCGACCCTTTGTTCCTCATAATACCCATATGAAGTTGATGGTTCACACCATTGCCCTTCATTGTAAGCATATGATGGATAAGGTTCGTAATTTTGTTCTTCATAATACTCATATGAGGTGGGTTGTTCACGCCAAGGTTCCTCATAATAAGCATATGAAGGTGGTGGCTCATACCTTGGTTCCTCAAAGTATGAGTAAGAAGGCTCATACCTTGGTTCATCAAAATATGAGTATGAGGGAGGAGGTTCATACCTTTGGTCTTCATAGGATGTGTATGAAGTTGATGGTTCGTACCTGGGCCCCTCATAGTAAGTGTATGAATTGGATGGTTGATATGAGCGACTATTTTGAACCGAGCGTGCATTACGACAATTAGTGCAATAATTACCCCTATAATCATCCTCATCATAGGTGTAGTTGTAACCTCCTGAGTATTGATCCATAAGAATCACTCAGCAGACCACAACCGAGTCTCGAGATCAGAAAACAAAAATAAAAACGGAAACAGAGGCTGGACACGGCCCCCCGTGTTCAGAATCTGTATCTGGGCGTTTTAATTAAATTGACTGATCTAGTTGAGCACGGGGCGTGTTCAGTGAGCACGGCCCGTGTTCAAGCTACTGTTACTGGGCGTTTATGAAAAATCTGCAGCACGGCCCCGTGTTCAGTGAACACGGCCCCGTGTACAGGATACTGTAAATGCAAAACTAAACTAAATGCAGAAAAATGTGCGCGCGTTTAAAAAGGTTTTGAAAAAAAAAACTGATTAGGCCGTCGATTTTAAGCTTTCTTAAAATCCTTGTGTCCCCGGCAACGGCGCCAAAAACTTGATGCGTGTGAAGTGTCGTATATTTTAGGTGTATATTTTAAGCCCTTTTTAACACTTATTTTAGCCAAGTTTTAAATTTATAAAACACGATATTTCACTAACACTAAACACACATATGGGCAAGTGCACCCATCGTTGAGTGTAGTATAGCGTTGGTAAGATACCGAGGTCGTCCAAGGACACAAGAGCTTTTAATACCGGTTTATCCTCAACGTCTAACCAAAATAAAAGTTTAGAAAAATGTTTTAAACTAAGAAAAATAAAAACTAACTAAAATGCTGAAAATAAAAATAAAAATAAAAACAGATAGACAAGATGAATCACTTGGTTCCGACTCGTATCTAGTATAACCTTTGATTATTTCCGCACTTTTGCACATAATTAAGAGATTATCTTAGTTATTGTAGTAGGCCCCTCTTTTGAAGGTGACGTTACCCTCACCCCAGTAGTTTGAGTCAGCAGGGATACAATCCTAAAGGGGTGGATTATTGGAAGATAATGAATTAAGTTATTAATGCAGTATTGTGGTAGGCCCCGCTTTTGGCGGTGACGTTACCCTCGACTAAGTAGTCTGAGTCAGCAGGGATACAGTCCTAAATAGCCGGGTTATAATATTAATAGTAGTTAACTTATGAGGGGATCAAAGAGTTTGGACCCCCGCCATCCAATACCGTGAAGTATTGAAGGAGGTCCTACTAAATTTGACCCAGGTCCATTGCAGGACCTCTAAACGCTGAACAATGGCAAGACCTTTACCAAACCGTTCCCTTAACCCCCTACCAGGTAGCCAACATACCTCCATATAGACCGTGGAGATATGAATGGTGAAAATCCTTTATTTTATATAGACAGTAAAATAATGCCAAGACACCACGGACAAACGATAAGGAAAGATCACCTTCAACATAAGTAACTAGTTATTAAAGTCATTAATACAAAACCAAATAAAAAGTGCAAAAGATTAGAAATAAAAAGTATTATACTAGACACTTTGTCTTCACCAAGTGATGTAAGAGACTTAGGCAAACATGGCCTTGATTGTCAAGAACTCTTACGATCAATCTTGGATCCCGAGACGACTCACACACTCTATGATGGACAATGGATGATGGTGGTGGATGATGGTGTTGTGATGGTGGTGGGTGGTGGATGAAGTGTGAGAGAGGTGGTGTGCCAAGGGATGAGATGAAATGAATCCAAGCACTCCTATTTATAGGCTGAACAGAGAGCTGGACACGGCCCCGTGTTCGCTGGACACGGCCCCGTGCCCGTCTGACACTCTCTCTCCTCATTAATTGTAATTCGCAATTACAATTAATGCGCCTGCTGTACTATCGACACGCCCCCGTGTCCGCTGAGCACAGCCCGTGGTGGGCAATAGAAGCTTCTATAGGTTTGTCTTTTCTGCTGCTTCTTGGGCACGGCCCCGTGCTGGCTGAGCACGGGGCGTGTTCAGCCTTCTGTTTTCTCTATTTTGCTTCGGAAGGTGCCGTTGAGGGTTCGGGCAATCCACTAATGTTCCTTTTCTTGTATTTATGTTGGATTTAGCTGTCTTTTTGCTTCTTTTGCGTTTTTGAGCTCATTTAATCCTGAAAATACAAAAGGAAGACAAAAACACTCTTTTTCCAATATTAGTACTAAAAAAGGGTTAGTTTTATGCCTCATTTGATGTAATTTATATGTTGCATTTTACACACATCACTAACTCAAGATCAGCGGGTACATCAAAAAGCTGATCATCAGGAATGAAGTCAATCTCATGCTCAGGATCAATGTCAGGATCAAACTCATCATCAAACTCGAAGTCCTGTGGAGGAACAGGTGCGGCAGACATAGCCGTGTCAGAATCAGAATCGGTGGGATAACGCTGCAATCCCAGTGCGTGCAAAGTAGTAGATGACACAGACTCGAATGAATTAGGACCAGAATGGTCAGATGAAATCTCAACGACAGGAATCTCAATAAGCGGAGTAGCAATGACATCATCGACTGGAATCTCGACAAGTGGAGTGACAACGAAATCATCGACTGGAGCTCCATCACCCTGGGCACCCTCAGGGGGACCCTCAATAAAAAGATCGATGTCGTCGTCAGACAAAGCATCAAAAGGCAGATCCTCGAGAGGAAATGCAGCAAGAGGTAAAGGAGCAGGGATCTGAACAAGAAGTAGATCCTCGTCAGGAAGACCATCAGCTAGCGGTATATCATCGCCAAAATCCGGTAAAGCAAACGGCTGGAAATCATCGTCATCGCTACTCTCAGTGTCAGGGGTGAAAACCTCAGGGTCCGGGACAATCTCATCGTCCGAAATTATGGCCATAGGGTCTACAGTGTCAGATACTCCACTCTCAGAGGAGGACATGGTGTCTGTAACAAATCAATCACAACATATGCACATATATCAACAATCATCAAATAAGTATGTAAGCAGTAACAATGTAAGCATGTATGCATCCTAGCCTTCCCAAGACTATCCCACCCAGCCTCTCAGACTGACTACTTAGTCTCTCAGACTAAACCTCCCAGTTTCTCAAACTGTCCCAACTAGTCTCTCAGACTACCCAGCCTCTCAGACTGAACTACCCAGCCTCTCAGACTGAACTACCCAATCTCTCAGACCGAACTACCCAGTCTCTCAGACCGGACTACCTAGTCTCTCAGACCAAACTACCCAGTCTCTCAGACTGCCCCAGCTAGTCTCTCAGACTAACTCCCCAGTCTCTCAGACTGCCCCAGCTAGTCTCTCAGACTAACTCCCCAGTCTCTCAGACTGAATCACCCAGTCTCTCAGACTGAACCATAAACGAATTCTTTGAAATGTATTTTGTGTCTTTTATTTGTGGAAATATTTGTTTCCTGGATCTGGACATTTCGTGTATGCAATGAAAACAAGTTTGTGAAAACATTTTCGTGAGAGCCCTAATGATCGTAGTATAGACTCGAGAAAGAATCCTAGTTCGCTACGATCGAAGCTCTGATACCAAGCTGTCACACACTGAATTTTGCGGAAGCGTAGTTATTGGTGTGACTTACTTAATACCATAGCATTCAATCATAACAACACTATATGATAAAATCATTAGATGTTCATCCATAAATTAAGTTCGAAAATAGCACAACATAAATTGTCTGAAACGTTGACACCAAATTCAAATTACAAACCATAACATGTTTTAATGAGTTCACGAAGACTCGACAACATAACTTAAACCAACCCGAGCTTAGAACCATGTATCTCTTCCAGGAGTAAGATACATCTCCTAAACCCTAAAGACTTGGATGACATCTTTTATTTATAACGCATCTTGAAAACATGCAACGCCTGCCAGATTCACTTAGTTCCCTGAAATACATGTAGTTTAAAAACATCAACAAAAGATGAGCGAGTTCATGTGTTTTGTGTATGAATAAACCTTTAAAGTATGTTGTAAGTATGTATGTAAATCCCGGTATGAAAGAAAACAAGGAAAAGATCACCAATGGTTTGCAAGGCCACTGATATGTGTGACGAGTAGGAAGACTCAAACCTAGCAAATTTGTACCGGGCTTCCGGCTGGAAGACATAGTCACCCTATGGGTCACCCTGGTCCTCATGGGTGTGGGCTCGCTACACCCAAATAGAACTATCACTCATGCCCCTCGGTCCTTATACGAGGATTAATGGTCCCAAGTATCCGCCTACCCATTCACATGATCTATGGTTCTTTCCTAGGCTAACCATACCAATTGTATTTGTATGTAATCCTTTTGTGACATGTGTTTCACGCCCTAAGTAAATAAACAAAACAGTTTAAAGAAAAAGGGGGACATGAACTCACAGTTTTGCGTCTTAAGTACTTGTAACCCAAATCTCCTCAGTAAACACGACTCCCTACAATGTACTATCGTCTATTAGACGAACGGGCCGTGCCTTGCCTTAGAATTGTGTTTTTGAGTTACGTTACTTCTATGTCTTTAATATTATTCCAAGTTATAATTACTTGTTAAAATAATAATTATTTTAACTCTAAATTATATTTATTTTTGGAATAATTGTTTAAACAATATTTTGTAATAATACTCCTCAAGTATTTATTTTCGTATTTCCTTCCCAAGGATGGGGGTATTTCATACTTGTATTTTCGTATTCTTGTATTTGTAGTTCCAGATTAATATATTTTCAAGTCTCACTTTAGAAAATATATTACAGCTTATTTTGTCCCAAAAATAATGTATTTTCCAGAAAATATATATTTTTCCCAAAAATCATATATCCTCTAAATATATTCTAAGAAAATATATTTTAACTTCCCAAAAATAATATATTTTCTCCTTGTCGAAAGCATGATATACTTTGTAATAATAATAAAAATCATATTTTCATTTCTTGTATCCAAAATAATATCTACCAAAAATATATTTATAACGGTATTTTCCGGAATATTTTGTAAGTTACGTTCTTTCGTTCAGTTTCATAATATTATGTGTGTAACTTATATATTTATTCCTTGTGATTTTTGGTATTATTTTGGATTGTAAATTTCTTGGTATTTTTGTTAAGTCATATTATTTTAAATTCCAAAAATAACATAACTAAGACAAGGTATACAAATAATCATACACAATGTGTCTTTAATGTAAATATATATTCTAAATACATATTTATCCATTTTTATTTATAAAAACCAACCTCCGATACTTGTATTTTTGTAACAAAATCTATGGCAAAGTTTATATTGAAAACCAAAGTTAAAACACACTTGTAAATATTTGTTTAGAAAATATTTTTCTAAGTGTTTGTATTTTTAGAGAATTTAGCCATAGTTTCCCCTAAAAATGGAGGTGTCCATGCTATCAAAGCATATCATTTTCTTTTCAAAATCATCACAAACAATCAACAATCAATCTACACTTCCCAAGTGCTAAAACAAAGCTATCTACATAATAATCATGAACTTGAACTTTCATAAAAACTTGTAGTAACTTGGTAGTGTGTTTAGTGGGTTTAGTTACCCTTTAAGGTGTGTTTATTTCTTTAAAAATCTCATTCTTAAAGGATTTAGGTGTTTACAACTTACTAGATGATTTTTCTAAAAATCATTCTTTTGAATTTTTCTTGTAAACAAAGTGTTCTTATACTTGTTTCACCACTAGAAACATGGTTAGTTTCTTTAAAAACAATGTTCTTGTAAATCTTGTGGTTTAACTTGGTTTCTTTGGAAAACTATCTTTGAAATCATTCAAGTTTATGTCTAGTAACATATTACATGTTCCATCATTCATAAAATCATGTTCATTTTTCCAGTTCATGAAAACATAAAGCATGATGATCTTGGTCTTTCACAAGATCACCACCTTAACTTACTAGATCATGTGTTTAATCACAATCTAGTAGGTTCCTTATGATGTCTAACATCACTAACATAAATCATCAATCATCAAGAGGCAAATCATCACTAAGCAATAAGTATTCGTATGTTATTAAGCTTATGTTAATGATTTATGATTATGTCTTTTAGTGTTCATCAAGATTATCAATGTTCAACATCTTTTAACCAACAATATATGAAGTAACAAGAGATTATAAGGGCCTTACTACTAGCACAAGGCTAGGGAAGAACACTTGATGTTGTAGATGACAAATGTGGAGGATAAAAGCAATCGGGAGAGGTCCTTCAAGATCCAAGACCACCAAGCTTCTTTGTATGGCTCCTTACACCTTTGTGAGTATATGGTTTGCTTGGAAGTGAGATGATGATGGTGGGGTGGTGGTTGCTTGTTCTCGGCCGATTAGAGGGGAGAGGGGAAGGAGATGAAGTGTGGTGTGAAGTGTGAGAGCTCATGTATTCTTATAATCCATCCAATCCCATTATCCATTGGGTCTTGTGTTCCATAAGTACAAGATACAATCTTCTACTAAATCATATGAGATTATATAGTATCTAGTAATATTGAGAAGATCAAGGTGGTGGGGCCACCTTTTAAACCGTCCATGGGGGGGGGGATTAGTTGGTTTTTAATGGTAAGTTAGATGATTAGTTAGGATTCTAAGTGTATTGATTATTGTTTAAGTGTATGATGTGCTATATAGTGTGTTAGGGTGTTCGGGGATCATAACTAGCTCAGAAACATTAAAACAATGTCTCTACTATAATTTTCGTGTTTCGGGTAATGTCCGGTTGTTCGGTTAGATACCGGTTCGTTAAAGTGTCAAACTATTCCGTTTAGTGTTCTTTAAGTACCCTTTTGTGACACTTTTAATTCCTGACACTTAGGAAAGCATTCAGGACCATTTTGTCATGTGTTTGCATGTAATTAGCTTGTTAAAATGCTGAATTTTGCTGAAATATGCTGAATTCAGCACTTTGAGTGGGTTTTAGGCACTTTCCGGCACTTAAACTATCATCTAGTGAAACAATTTTGTGATCCTCACTTTCCTACACACTATACTAGTGTAGTACCTTGTCTCTGGCCCATACGGGGTCTCAAAACACTGTTTGTTTATGTACTGAACATCGTTAGCATTTTTCTGAGTTATCTGCTAACTGTGCTAACCGTGCTTTGTGCTTCGTTTATGTCACTAAAGTTTGTATGTATAAATGATGTGACATTATGCAATATGTGATGCACATGTAAGTATGATACAGAAATCAGAAGGCAATTAATTGTAGTTCAGCACATTCATTAAGCACTAATCAAGATTAATTAATTGTACGGATACCTGGATTTTGACAGTTGTCACAACAGCGACCTAGTATAACATTTCAGCATGAAACAGCGACCTAGTATAACATTTCAGCATGAAACAGTGACTTTACTACTTTGATTGTGCAAACATAAATAGTGACTCATACCCCCATCTCGAATTGCACCAACCACACACAATAAATGGGGGACCCAGAAGACTCGTTCTTGGAGCTGGAGGAAGTCCCGATACCCCCCCCCCTCTGAAAAGATCCCCAGAAAGACACACTGGTATTATTACCCAACAGAAGAGTCTAGATCGTGGTCAAAAAATGTAATGGCGTTCTATCATAACGGCGATTCTTCTTTCTGTTATAGTGGATTCCTTGGAAGGAGACAACTCGGATCCGAGTTTTGGGGTGCCCTACTTGGATACGAGAACTACGGTTACTTGTCGGCACTGGTAAGGAGTATAAATATAGGTTCTCCGAAAAATATGTTTTATTCTTATGTTATAAAACTTTCCCCGTTGTAGCATGTATGTGGGTGGGTGACGAGAATGATGAGGTTCAGATGGATTTTAATAAAAAATTCCAGAAAACTAAAACAACTGTTTCCATGGACGATTCTCCCACCGCAATTCCTGGATCTTTTGGGTGAGAATCCGAGCCACCGTGCGTTACCTTTTGCCATTGGATTAAAGGAACATTACCCTCCATTTTGGGACATCGATACGGTAACACTTACATCCCCAGTGTTTATTTTAAACCAAATATGTTTAACTTATATATTTTTGTCTCAGGTTTATATTCCAATCTGTGTTGACCTTCAAGACTGGTTCATGGTTCGGGTTGATATGCGGACACTTCACCTTACCTTGTATTTTACTGGGACGTGTGCTTCAAGTGTTTCTGATGGGTCAAGCTTGATTCAAGTTAGGGTATACCCAACCCTAATAAAATTTGAATCGTTATTCAAAACATTTTTGGAACAAATCTCCTACTGGGAAGATTCTGGACACCCATATGTGGAAAAGACAATGGTGACACATACTGAAGTTTGCCAACATTAGAAGGAAAACCCAGGACCTGATTCAGGGGTGTTAGTTTGTATGTTGTTAACTAAACTGGTTAATGACGAGGACGTCGGGATTGGGGGAGATCTTGTCGAGGCTTGCGCGAAATACAGACGAGAGATGGCAGATGAGTTTTATGCAGCTCGTTTTTCACCCCCAAACGTGTAATAAAACATGTAATGCTTTATCGTATTTGTATTAGGTTTAAATTATTAAATATTGTGATCCGGCACTTTTTTATATAAAAAAGCAAAATATGGCTTTTAGGCCCGTTTTGCCCCCCCCCCCCCAACGAGGGGAAACGACCTCCGGCGAGACGACGCCACTCGCCCAAGTCCTTATTCACCCTAGCATAGAACACAGAGAAACCCGGTGATGGTGACTTGCGACGCACCGGTGAGAAAACATACTCAGAAAAGGCAAGGATGGCCCTTTTTGTCAAAAAACAAAAAATGGCTACTAGGCTCGTTTTGCCCCCCCCCCCCCCAAATGAGGGGAAACGACCTCCGGCGAGACGACGCCACTCGCCCAAGTCCTTATTCACCGTAGCATAGAACATGGAGAAACCCTGTGAGGGTGAGCTGCGACGCACCGGTGAGAAAACAGACGCAGAAAAGGCAAGGATGACCCTTTTTGTCAAAAAGCAAAAAAATGGATTTTAAGCCCGTTTTGCCTCCCCCCCCCCCCAAACGAGGGGAAACGACCTCCGGCGAGACGACGCAACTCGCCCAAGTCCGTATTCACCCTAGCATAAAACACAGAGAAACTCGGTGACGGTGACCTGCGACGCACCGGTGAGAAAACAGACTCAGAAAAGGCAAGGATGACCCTTTTTGTCAAAAAGCAAAAAATGGCTTTTAAGCCGTTTTGCCCCCCCCCCCCCCAAACGAGGGGAAACGACCTCCGGCGAGACGACTCCACTCGCCCAAGTCCTTATTCACCCTAGCATAAAACACAGAGAAACCCAGTGACGGTGACCTGCGACGCACCGATGAGAAAACAGACTTGGAAAAGGCAAGGATGGCCCTTTTTGTCAAAAAGCAAAAAATGTCTATTAGGCCCGTTTTGGCCCTCCCAAACGAGGGGAAAAGACCTCCGGCGAGACGACGCCACTGGCCTAAGTCCTTATTCACCCTAGCATAAAACACAGAGAAACCCGGTGACGGTGACGTGCGACGCACCGTTTAGATAACAGACTCAGAAGAGGCAAGGATGGCCCTTTTTGTCAAAAAGCATAAATGCAAGAATATGAGGAAACATTATTTTTTTATTTTAAAGATAGTACTAAAGCACAATTCATAAACCAAACAACATTCATCCTACATACAACGCCATCTATAAAGCTCGTTAGCCATGTGGCGACGGTAGTTGATACAAGCCTCTTCTACGTCACTTTCATCAATGAGCGACTTGCCTTTTACAAGGTTCTCCATCATCATACAGACAAGCACCCCTGAATTAGCAATGTTACCATTGTCCTGAGGCACACCATCTTGAACAAAACCAACTGAAACTTTTTTGTTTGTGCAGTATTTCGAGTTTCGCCAATAGTGGATTTGTTCAAGGAAATGCTTGAAGAAAATTGGAAAAATGTCCATGACGTTTTCAACCAGTCGTCGTTTTTCATTTCCCCATCTTTTATCAGTCCAATATTGTGTTATTTCCATGTTAAACATATCAACACGGAATAGTAACCAGTCCTCCTGCTTAATCCATATCGGAATATACAAATAATCAATCTCCCAAAATGGAGGGTACGGTTCCTTCCTTCTCGTGATGTCTACCGCACTTAAACAATCCTTCGTATAACACACGTCTTCAAAAAATTGCGGAGGTAAAACCGTCCAACGCAATTTCCTTAACGGGTCTTTTAAAAGTTTAGACTGTCGTAACCGCATCAGCCTTAACGTCCACGCTTGAACATGCTGCCATAAAAATAATATATCTAATCAGTGATTTGTATAATAAAAATTAATAATGGTAGGATTGGAATTACAATGTCATTTAGGCATGCATTAGATTCGTAGCTTAGTAGGCTACCCCAAAAGCTTCTAGGTAGCAGTGTTTCCCCTAAAAAGCGAGAATACAAAAAGGGGAATCCCCGTTTAGCTAAAAATCAACAGCATCCCTTGACCAATTTTTGGACTTATCGGTTGGAAATGCAAAAAAAATTTCTTTCTGGAGGGTTGCCACCAGGTTTACTCGACTGAGCGGACGACCCGGGGTTATATTGGATAATGTTTCAGGTCGGCTTGGGAAAAGACGAAGTGTTAGAACGACTGCTTGGACGTCTTAATTTGTTTAGAATCGAAAATGAGTTTCTCTGGACCACATGCGAATTGTCTTGTTCATCAGCTACTTGATTGTCACCTTGGTTTGCCATAATTAATAAAGGTGGTTGTGGTTTTTGTGGAGTTTTCATACTTGGTGGGGGTATTTATATGTAACAACTCTCATCAAAAGTCATAATTATTAAATTAATTTGACCAATAGGAAACCTTAATTGAGACACCCAAGTGATTCTGAACAAACCCTAAAATTTTCAAAACAATCAGAATCAGGATCAGGGCCCCTAAAACTCGGGGGGGGGGGGTATTTCCTAGTTAACGATTATCCAAATAATTCGTTGGCAGAAATGAAATTAAGAAAACTGTCGACTCATCTGAGCTAGTCCCACACGTGGCCACCCTATGCTAAATTCAAGACCCTTACGGACCGTAAGGATTATTTGTTACGGTCCGTAAGCTAAGCCAAATTTGTGTATAAATAGCAGAGGTTGGCACTTGATTTCTGGAATTTGAGCGACGATCCAATTCGTAATACGCTTCGAGATACGTTCTGTTTATCACAATTAACACACACAGGCACTAAATCGACGCCGCAATCAGGGTATTAGCACAATCGCTATTACGATTCATTGTCCGATCGATCAATATATCCAATGGATGTTTAAGTGCCGCCCACATTAGGGCTATACTTTGTCGTTCGTCGTTAAATCGATGGATGTTTAAGTATCGTACTTTGTCGTTCATCGTTAATTCGATGGATGTTTAAGTATCGCACTTTGTCGTTCGTTGTGAGAATTTGATCTCGTGAGTTATCGTAAATGCTGGAATGATTACTAACCCAGAATTGTGTGCCTGTTATTAAAATTAGGTTAAAAGGCTAAATCAGTAGGCCAAACTCTGCCCGTATAAATTTGCAATGACTCTGTGAGTCATTCTCCTTTTCTCACAGTTTGTGAGTCATTCTCTTTTTATCAACTGTTTTACAATACTCCAAAATTATTTTCAAGGTTATAATTACAGGGACTAAGTCGTGGATATCTTGAATTATTGGTTAGTGGGGTATTGTGCACATTACTAATTTCTCCCAGTTAGGTTCATTGACCTACTCGGGATAATCACTGTTAGGTTCACTGACCTACAGGGATAATCATCACTATTTAGGTTCATTAATCTAAATAGTGGTATGACCATCGTCACCATTGTGACATAAAGCCAGATAAAAATAAGATAGAAGCCATTGTAATCGCTCTTATGCTGTAATTAATAACTATGCATCATTATACAAAATAGAATGATTCACTCAGTATTTCCCGCTGACAAAACCTTTTTCAAACATGTTTCCCGTGACCTGTTATGAACCAGAAAAAGTGCCATATAGCACTACAAGCTCAAAGAAGTGGCTCAGTATAAAATAAAGAAACATGTTTTGTAAAATAAAAGATTTCTTCGTGAAATCTCAAGATTGTAAATTACCGGGTTTTATCCCGCGTTGTGAAATAAAATAATCGGGAAATATTTTTTGCAAATTAAAAAGATCCTGATGTTAAACTTCCTCTGTTAAACTCAATTAATTAAATACCACGGGATTTCTGTCCCGCGGCTCCTGAAACGGGTCATACTGGGTCGGGGGCCGTGACAGAAAAAGGTGGTATCAGAGCCACTTATCGAGCCACTGATTTAAGCCAATTAAGTATTTAGAAAATACTTAATTTTTTTTATTAATTGCTATTTTGTGATTATATGTTTTATTATCTGACTAATTTTGAACAGTATGGGCAGATTTTTATATGTTAACTACTGTAGTAATAAATATAAATCTTTAAATATTCTGACTCAAAGTTTTAGCATCTTTATTATCTACAGTCTAGAAACCTTATAAATAAATAAAACCTAGTGTGTTTTAATTTTCAGTTGTTTTGGTAGTTACCCATTATGAAATACTATTTAAAAAGTTGTTCTATAAAATTTTGTTATAACTTAGTAATTGTGTGTATTTTGCTAAACAGCATGAGTGACTTGTCTGATGCCCTTCAGAATTTAAATCTCTATCCGGTAAGAATAGAGGTTTCCAGAGATTTCAATAGGTATATTCCAGACTTAGAAGAGCCTATAGAATTCAACGTTTCACCTCTCGAGAAACCTAAGCCTAAGAAAATGGAAATTGGGGAAAGTTCTAGAAAAATTGAGGGGTTACCATCTCAAGAAGAACTAAATTTTATAATGGCAACCAATGATACTATTGAGTCTATTAATGAAAATGATTTTATTCATTCTCTTGAAACACAACTACCAATGAATTTAGAACCAACTATTCCAAACCTTTCAATCCACTCGCAAATAGACGAATGGGTGACTAATGAAATACTGTTACAAAACCATCCCTATAAGCTTTTTCCTAAGTTCAATCCAGAACCTTTACCAAATTCACCAATGAGTAACGAGAATATGGCTAAACTCCATCCTTTTGACAAAATGAATGTTGGGAATAGGATCCAAGAGATTTTGGGACAGATCTCCTGGAAATACGATGAGAAAGAACGCCGTTACTAGAATACCACCTGACAAAGGATAGAGGATTATGAAATAGTAATAGTAAAATCAGTTTGTGTAAAATAAATAATAAAACGGTTGTATATAGAAGCATGATATAATCTATACAACAAACGAAATATTAGAAAATTTACAATTTTGTTGTATATTTGTTTACGTGATTATGTGCAAATAATTGTAACATTGGATTATTTCTTTTATACTAATTATTTATCTATAAATTAGTTATCAGATGGAAAACGCTAATAATGAACCAGTAAATGAGGTTAATCAATCTGAGCAACAACCGGGGGATCAATTTGTGACTAGGCAAGATATAGAAAATATCGTTGCTCAAGGGATAGCCAACGCTATTCCAGGAATAGTTGCTCAAGGGATAGCCAATGCTATTCCAACAATCATTGCTGCTGTTAAAAATCCAATTGAACCTCAACAAATCGTTCCTAGTAAACGTATTTCTGAAGATAATTTCAGTAATAGCGTAAACGGAGGCAATAATCATGTTAATCATGATAATGAACCACGGCAAGCTCCGCTCCCTAAGAAAAGGAAAACTGCAACGCCTGGTTGCACTTATAAAGAATTTCTTGCTTGTAAACCCACTGAGTATGCAGGCAATGAAGGAGCGACTACAGCACTGCGTTGGTTAGAGAAAACCGAGGCAGTAATTGCCATAAGTAAATGTGCTCAAGATGATCAGGTCATGTATGCGTCAAATGTTTTCAAAGAAGGGGCGCTAGAATGGTGGAACACAGTGTTACAGGCTAAAGGAAGAAATAGGGCTTATGCCATGAAATGGGAAGAATTTAAAAGTTTTGTAGAAAGAAAATTCTGTCCCGAGTATGAAAAAGATCAAATGGCAAATAAGTTTCTAACCCATCGGATGGTGGATGTAGATTGTCGAGGGTATACTACGACATTCTTCGAATATGCTCGAGTGGTACCAACACTGGCTTTACCAGAGCCGGTACTTATTTCTCGTTATATTTGGGGATTAATTTCCGAAATCCGTAATATCGTCAAGGCTGCGAAACCTCGTACAATTGATGATGCGGTGGAATTAGCCAATACTCTGACTGACGAACTAGTACGGACAAGAGAAGAAAATAGAAGGAAGGAAGTAGCCCAAAAGATTACCCAAGAATTCCGTTCAGGTAACCATAACAATTTCAAGAAAGGAGGGAATGGGCAATCTTCTACTAGTCCATTTTGCAATTTTTGCAAAAAGAAGCATTTTGGAAGATGCAAAGGATATTGCAAATTTTGCAAGATTCCAGGGCATCAAGAAGAAGACTGTAGGAGGAAGAAATTTTCAGTTTGCTACAACTGTAGAGAAGCTGGACATCTTAGGCCAGATTGTCCAAAACTGAACAAATCATCTGACAATAAAGCCAAACCTGCAGAAGGAGCAAAAAGGAATGTAAGAGCCTTTCAGCTGACTACTCAAGAAGCCGAGATGATTCCAGATGTGATAGCCGGTATGTTCTTAGCTTATAAACGTTTACACAACAGTATTATTTGACTCTGGTGCAAACCAAAGTTTTATAAATACTTCATTCTGCCAAACTCTTAACTTACCTTTAACCAACATTAGATAAATTTCTACAGTAGAAATGGCAGATGGGAATTCAGTTAAAATAAATAAGGTTCTGCGAAATATAGAAATAGAACTTTTAAGTCATAAATTTTCTGCAACCCTATTACCTATAAAATTAGTTGAAATCAAGGTTGTGCTAAGAATGGATTGATTAGTAAAACAAGTATGCTCGAATTATCTGTGATAAGAATTCTATAGAAATTGTGCACCCACTGGAAAAGTAATAATGATTAAAGGAGATAAATCATGTAAAACCATAAAGTTCATAATCAATAATGGAAGTTGCTAATTATGAACGAAAGCAAAGAATAGTATACATGATTTCAATAATCATCAATACTAAAGATAAAGAAATTAAGGAAATTTCTGTAATTTCAGAATACCCAGATGTATTTCCAGAAGATTTACCTGGATTACCACCGGATAGAAAGATAGAATTTAGGATTCATCTAATTCCAGGAATTTTACCGATAAGCCAGGGAACCTTATCGGTTAGCACAATATTGGTTGTTAAGAAAAAGTATGGTTCAATAAGAATGCGTATTGCTTATAGAGAATTGAATAAAGTTACAATTAAGAATCGATACCCATTACTTAGAATTAATGATCTATTCGATCAATTCCAGGAAGATAAATAGTTTCTAAGATCAACTTATGTTCCGGATATTATCAATTAAAAGTACCAGAGGAAGACGTACCTAAGACTGTTTTCAGAACTAGGTATGGTCATTACTAGTTTACAGTCCTGCCCTTCGAATTACAGAATGCACCTGCAGCATTCATGGACATGATAAATAGGATCTGTAAACCATATTTGGATAAATTGATAATTGTCTTCATAGATGATATACTTATTTATTCCAAAAGTCAGGAAGAACATTATCAGCACTTGCATGCACTCTTAACTTTGTTAAGAAAAGAGAAGTTTTATGTCAAATTCTCGAAGTATGAATTTTGGCTGCCAAAAGTGCAATTTCTAGGTCATATGATGAATCATGAAGGTATTCACGTAGATCCTGCTAAGATAGCAGCAATTACCAAATGGAAAGTTTCGCAATCCGCAATGGAAAATTAGAAGTTTTATAGGTTTAGTCGGATACTATATTAAGGATTTTTCCAAGATAACTATACCATTAACTAAGCTAACCTATAAAACAGTTAAGTTTAAATAGGAACCTAAACAAGAAGAAGCCTTTAAGATCTTAAAGCATAAATTAACAAAATTCTAGCCTTACCAGAAGGAACAGAAGATTTTGAAGTATACGGTAATGCTTCAAAACTAGGATTTGGATGTGTGCTTATGCAACGCAAGAAGGTAATTGCGTATGCTTCAAGACAATTGAAAAAGCACGAAGAAAACTTTACCACTCATAATTTAGAATTAGGAGCCATAAATTTTGCCCTTAAGATTTGAAGGCATTATCTGTATGGAAGTAAGTTTACTGTCTATACGGATCCTAAGAATTTAAGATATATATTTGGGCAAAAAGAATTAACCATGAGGCAAAGGAGATGGATGAAAATCCTAAGTAACTACAACTGTGATATTCAGTATCACGAAGGAAAGGCGGAAGACGGCTAGAGATCGTCAGAAAAGTTATACAGATAATAGACGAAAGCCGTTGGAGTTCGAGTTGGAGACAAAATGCTAAATTGAAAGTATATCTTTGGAAAGGAGTTGGTAGATTCGGTAAGAAAGGAAAGTTAAATCCAAGATATGTAGGACCATTTCCAGTAATCCAACGTATAGAACCAGTTGTTTATCGTTTACAACTACCAGGAGAGTTAGCTGGAGTACATGATGTATTTCATGTATCCAATCTCAAGAAATATCTATCAGACAAATCTTTGGTAGTACCTTTCCAAGATATAAAGGTAAACGAGTAGTGTTAGTTAAAGTAAAGTAGGATTCAAAGATATGATCCTAATACATTTAGGAGTTAGAATCAGAAATGAAGCGAAAGTATCCTCAATTATTCCAGTAAATCTCGAGGACGAGATTTTTATTAAGGTGGGGAGAATGTAACAACTCTCATCAAAAGTCATCATTATTAAATTAATTTGACCAATAGGAAACCTTAATTGAGACACCTAAGTGATTCTGAACAAACCCTAAAATTTTCAGAACAATCAGAATCAGGATCAGGGCCCCTAAAACTCAGGGGGGGGGGTATTTCCTAGTTAACGATTATCCAAATAATTCGTTGGCAGAAATGAAATTAAGAAAACTGTCGACTCATCTGAGCTAGTCCCACACGTGGCCACCCTATGCTAAATTCAAGACCCTTACGGACCGTAAGGATTATTTGTTACGGTCCGTAAGCTAAGCCAAATTTGTGTATAAATAGCAGAGGTTGGCACTTGATTTCTGGAATTTGAGCGACGATCCAATTCGTAATGCGCTTCGAGATACGTTCTGTTTATCACAATTAACACACACAGGCACTAAATCGACGCCGCAATCAGGGTATTAGCACAATCGCTATTACGATTCATTGTCCGATCGATCAATATATCCAATGGATGTTTAAGTGCCGCCCACATTAGGGCTATACTTTGTCGTTCGTCGTTAAATCGATGGATGTTTAAGTATCATACTTTGTCGTTCGTCGTTAATTCGATGGATGTTTAAGTATCGCACTTTGTCGTTCGTTGTGAGAATTTGATCTCGTGAGTTATCGTAAATGCTGGATTGATTACTAACCCAGAATTGTGTGCCTGTTATTAAAATTAGGTTAACAGGCTAAATCAGTAGGCCAAACTCTGCCCGTATAAATTTGCAATGTGAGTCATTCTCCTTTTCTCACAGTTTGTGAGTCATTCTCTTTTTATCAACTGTTTTACAATACTCCAAAATTATTTTCAAGGTTATAATTACAGGGACTAAGTCGTGGATATCTTGAATTATTGGTTAGTGGGGTATTGTGCACATTACTAATTTCTCCCAGTTAGGTTCATTGACCTACTCGGGATAATCACTGTTAGGTTCATTGACCTACAGGGATAATCATCACTATTTAGGTTCATTAATCTAAATAGTGGTATGACCATCGTCACCATTGTGACTTGTCACCATTGTGACAGAAAGCCAGATAAAAATAAGATAGAAGCCATTGTAATCGCTCTTATGCTGTAATTAATAACTATGCATCATTATGCAAAATAGAATGATTCACTCAGTATTTCCCGCTGACAAAACCTTTTTCAAACATGTTTCAGGTGACCTGTTATGAACCAGGAAAAGTGCCATATAGCACTACAAGCTCAAAGAAGTGGCTCAGTATAAAATAAAGAAACATGTTTTGTAAAATAAAAGATTTCTTCGTGAAATCTCAAGATTGTAAATTACCGGGTTTTATCCAGCGTTGTGAAATAAAATAATCGGGAAATATTTTTGCAAATTAAAAAGATCCTGATGTTAAACTTCCGTTGTTAAACTCAATTAATTAAATACCACGGGATTTCTGTCCCGCGGCTCCTGAAACGGATCAAACCGGGTCGGGGGCCGTGACATTATAGTGGGTGGAAATTCAATTAAAAATCATTTTTCTTTTTGAGAAAAATGAATATTGGTTAAAAATTGTGAAATGTCCTTTATACCCTTAATGATAAAAATCTATAAATCCCTCATTCCCTAAATCGATCCAACTGAATAACTTCTCTTCTTTTGTGGCTCCCTGATTTCATACGAACCCTAATTCCCAAATCGATCCAACCTGAAGATGTCTCAAAAATCCGCTGCAAGCTCTAACAAGAAATCATCTTAGGGCGGGGAAGCTTCTCAATTCCTTTGTTCATGTGGTGCAGCGACTTTGTACAAGGTTTCAAAGACTGAAACTAATCCAAATCGCCGCTTCTTGTGCTGTGTAAGTTAAAATTATAGTTGATTTTAGTTAATTATATGGCTATTTCCTGATTGTTGTGTTTTTACAGAAGAAAGATTGTGGTTTTATACGGTGGGCTGATACACCTTCATCTCCAACTTCATATTCATGTCCTGGTTGTGAGAAGGTAATACCAACACTGTTAAGGAGCATGGAAAACAAAGATGATTTGGCAATTAAGAAAGCTAAGGAAGTGATGTTTTTGAAGATGTGTTTATTGTTTACTTGGTTCATGATTGTGGTGGTTTATGTGTACTTTTAGTTTAAGTTTCAGAAGTTCAGTATCAGTTTAGTTTGAACCAGTTATTGATATCTTTTTTTGCTTAATGTAATGAACTTTTTAACGTTATGAAATTAGTTCAGTATCAGCTTACTTTCAACAATAAAATAATAGTAAAATATATTGCACAAATAACAACAACAAAAAACAGAATATATTAATTCGAAAATGTATTACATTCTTAAACCAGTTAACTATGGGTCATTCACTGGAAACAGGTTCAAGTCGATACCCCAGTCTAAGGGGTTTCGTTAAGGATTTTGATAACGAGTCTGGTGATCTTCAATACTTTGGTTATGGGCCCAGTACTGATAGTATGTTTGGCTGTCCGGCATAAAGGTGATCATCTGTGACGAGGGGGTAACAAACCCTGCCTGACTTATGTTAGGGTCCATGATCTGTGACGAGGGGGTAACAAACCCTGCCTGACTTATGTTTGGGTCCACAAACTGATTGTTGTTACCCACATCATTTTCTTGGAAGTCCAATAATTTGGTCATGTCCTACCCGCCGGAGTTGCATGCCGTAGCCAAAATTGACTGCCATGACTCAGTATTATCATTGTTTGCGGCTAGATTAGCGTCCGCAAACATAGTGCCAACGTTTTGTGACCCACCAAAGTTTCCCGCAAAATTTTCATTTTCGTTAACACCGGATCCTGATCCCCCCCTGTTTCGAAGTTTCTGCCCCAATTTGATGTCCCGGGCTTTTGAACGTTTCTACCACCACGTCCACGACGTCGTGGCCTCCCTAACCTATGTGTACGAGGATATGAAACATGGTCCACCGGCTCCTGTGTCAGGTGAGTCGGATATTGTGTGTATTCTGGAACATTAGACATCTTAAGGGCCCGATACGCCGCACCCTGCATAAAGTCCAGATCTTGAGATCGGTGTATTAGACCCATCGTCTCCGAGTGCAAAAAAAATTAATAATTAATTTTTGTACTAAGAATAATAAAGGTAACATTGAATAATTTTAAACTTAAATATACCATCATTTGGACCCTTGCTCCTTCATCTTGGAAGCCGCTCATGGGGCCAGGTGGCAACCGTGGGTTCGTCAGATATAACACGATATGCTGCATGTACTACGCCATGTAATCATTGGCAACGGAAATAGATGTGATGTATTCCCCGGTAACCAAGTTTTGATGACGTGTTTCCCACCCACGAACATACGGATCGTGACAAGATCTCCAGTTCCACCCGATTTTCCCGATCCGGTTTATGGTATGAAGCCTGGCATGCTCAGTTTGATCTATGGCAATTGGGTGTGGTATATACTGGACCATGCCAAACTGTCTCATCACTCGTTGAGGATAGTGATGCTCCACAACCGAGTAGTATATCAGAGGGCAACAACTCAGCCAAATTCCCATACCACTCCGACATATATCGGGGAGTCTACCCACAATGTTGTCGTATGGTCTCCAATTAAAGATAAACAAAAAAAATCAAACTTTAGAAACGTCTTCAAAAAAAACTTTTATATGTCAACAACAAACAACCATACCGTTGCCTCGGTTATAAATTGCAGCTGAGATCTATATCTATATGATTTCAGGCAATGTGTGGGAACCTCTGTACAACTTAAGCTTCCCTTCCACCTACAAAGATAAATAATAAATTAACATAGTGTTATATACATACCGAAAAAATAAATTAAAATTTTTCCAATTTACTCTACCGAGCAGCTAACAGGGCATTATAGTGGAACTCGGCAATAGCAGGAGAAAAACAACGAAACCTCTCCCAGGCCCACACCTGTAGAAGTGACACTGGGCCAGTAACAGCTATAGCATTAGGTGCTACAGCGTTACAAAGGTTTCTGTAAAGGTGGGATAACACAACACCTCCCCAACTATAACCCGAACATGTGGGAAAGTCTTCAAGAAAATCCAAAAAATTTAGAGAAATCAGGTTGTTTGCATTATCAGGTAAGACTGTGCACCCTATCAAATAAAATAATATTAAGCGTGCACGAAAAAGACAGTCTTGATCTGATGCTTGGTTTTCAAAAAAATCCGACGTTATTTCTTGTAAAACTCGCGTCGACTTAACCCTTTTTCCCTTCACTTCAGTTTCCTCAGGGGTAAACCCCAAGAAATCTTGACACTTGGATCTTGCAGTATACACTGTTATATTAGTGTCAGCCCCAGATACAGGCTCCCCATCTATTGGTAGCCCCCATAGCATGTTAACATCTTGTAATGTCATAGTAGTTTCGCCGAAAGGAAGGTGAAACGTGTGAGTTTTTGGCCTCCACCGCTCAACCAACGCAGTTATTAAGGCGTGGTCTATATACCGGTACCCAATGTCCTGTATCCCACTGAATCCAGCTGCACGTGTTAAAGCTTCTACCCTTGGATCAACCGGATGTTGTTTCATATACTTCCAGAACGATCGATCTGATCGTTTAATATTTATCGGGTTACTGTAATTTTTTGGATTTTTGAAAACCTCAAACGCCCGGTGATCCATGTTCAAAAACAACACCGATGCATTAAGAGGACCAGGATGACATTCGAAACTCATCTTTGGCAGATCAAAGTTCACAGAAAATTTATCGGTAAAGCAAGGTTTGAAGGTTGGTTTGTTAGGTGTTTGAAACGAATTGTGCTTGTGCTTTGGTTTATGTTCATCTTTAAAGACCCGTTTCTCTGCATATATGACAACTTCAGAGATTTGACTACAGACCCCTTTCTCTGTATTACTCATCATTGTATTAATTTTAGAGTCCATACTGAAAAACAGTGGAATTCTTACACAACAGTGGAATTCTTACACAACCCGATTTAAAAATTACAATGAAATTAAAGTTTTGATTGTGTAGTCATATAATGTGAGATAAGAATGCATGCATTTGCATTGTGAGATGTCTGATTTTGCATGGAGTACTGTATATGGCAGTCTTTAATGGCCACAAAATTCAAATTAGAACTCACATGTGGTCCTGCAAAATGACACAGTCATTCAGCGACTTTTTATTACATTTCTTTATCAATCAGCGACTTTTTATTACATTTCTTTATCAATCAGCGACCTTAATGAAGATGTTTCTTTGAAACAGCGATCTTGAGGAAGATTTCTTTATCAAACAGCGACCTCTTATAAGATTGTAGGATGAAACAGCGACTTCTTATAAGATTGCTTTATTAAATAGCGACATTCATTAAGATTTTAGTATGAAACAGCGACTTCTTATAAGATTGCTTTATGAAACAGCGACATTCATTAAGATTGTAGTTTGAAACAACGACTTCTTATAAGATTGCTTTATGAAACAGCGACCTTCATTAAGATTGTGACATCAAACAGCGACTTTCAGCAACATTGCTGTTTGAACAGCGACTTTCAGCAACATCTTCGGCTTTTGCAGAATCTGCTGACATTTTGCAGAAAAGAGAAGGAAGGTCGTTGTTTGAGATGGCGACCTACCTAATGTTGATCACAAATTTTCAGGCCACCTAGATACACTCTTTTTAATCTCAAACCACCTAAACCTGCAAAAAAATCTTAAAAAGCGAACCCATGACCTAATTCATTTGTTTTACTAGGTACTATAACAGACTAATATTGTATTGTTATAGTTATTCAAGATATTGTACTTGTATTGTATTGTTTTAAAATTTATGTTTTATTCACTAAATCTTTGTGGTAAAAAGATACTTATCATTTAATTTTTATGTCAAAATTAAATATTCAATAAAAAGGAGCATATAAAATAGTTGATCACCCAATAAAAATATACTGTATTATATTACATTTAATGCTTTATTCATTTAAATCTTTGTGATAAAAAATATTTCATATTTAAATTTATATCATATTTAAATATTCATTAAAACAGTAACATATATTTAAATTTTATATCATATCTAAATATTCATAAAAACAGTAACATATAAATTAGTTGATTACCAGATTAAAAAAAAGTACGCAGACACCCACGTAGAGCCATGTGTTAACCTGATCGATTTCTTTTATAAATAAACAAAAAAATATATAAGGCCCAGGCGCGGGTGGGGGTAAAACCCGCGACTTCTTTGATTCAAGTGTAGTTCTATCAATGGAATTACTCTGTGACCGCGTTATGCAGCGAAAACTCATTCGTTGACCTTTGGTTCGTTACAATTAATAGAAAACCCAAAAAAAAAAATTAAATAAATACTAACTGTGACCCAACGTAAAGAATACACCTAATTATTTAATGTAAACAAATTCTTTAAATTTTCTATATATCATCTTTTTCTTCTTAAATAAACCAATGAGAATTATCTAACACATCAAGAACAAAAGTTAGTTGATAATGATTAGGTTTGTTAGACTATCGGGTGTGGAGGAGGCAAGTCCTTTGAGGATGCTCGTCTACATCAACATCCATGTAGGATGCCTCTTCAAAGATGGAACAAGGGGGATGGAGGATGGGCCTCCCCCCATTTTTTTATTTTGGCAAATTAAATATGCAAAATATATATATAACTAAAATAAATGTAAACTCTAAAATAAATATTAATTCTTACATTATATTAAAAAAATCTTGAACTTAAAAAAATAATTAAAAAACTACTAGTCTTCATCCGGCATATCATCTTTGGGTTCGTTTTGTGCGTTGTTCCAAATGCATTCCACCAAGTCCGCTTGAAGGTTTTGATGTGTGTACTCGTTACGTAAGGAGAATCCGTTTAAAACTTGTTGTTCTACACTTACCGGAGCAGAATTCCTGTTAGGCGCGTTTTCGTCGTACTCACAAATCGCTCTATCTTCGTCTTCGATGATCATGTTATGCAGCAAGATACAAACATACATAGAGTATCGCAACTTCTGTGGTGTAAAAGCACGTGCTGGATGTTCAAGGATATGCCATTTTTTGTAGAACTCCAAAACATCGTTCAATGTCTTTTCTTACCGCCTCTTAAAACTTGGCAAATTTCTTTCTTTTATCGTTTGTAGGGTGCGTAATAGTTTTAACGACTGTAGAGTACGTTGCGTATATTCCATCTGCAAGGTAGTAACCGCGCCTATATTACACCCACAAAAACGTAAAACTGGTGTCTGGACCAGTTCATGTTATGACATCGTTAAAGATCTCTGATTGGTATATGACGTTAAGGTCGTCAAGTGAACAAGGAACACCAAAAAAAGCATGCCAAATCTAAAGATCTTATGACGCAACAGCCTCTAGTATTATAGTTGGATGACCATGATCGCCTCGAGTATATTGACCTTGCCACACAGTAGGGCAGTTCTGCCACAACCAGTGCATGCAATCAATGCTTCCGAGCATTCTTGGAAAACTATGTCTTTTTTCGTGTGCTTGATATAATTTTTGGATGTCAATTGTGTTTGGTGTCCGCAGATATTTCTTGCTATATAGCCTCACCATCCATTCGTAAAACTTGTACAAACATTCTCTTCCAGTTCTTTTGGACATTCTTAAATACTCGTCCAACGAATCGGGTGCTGTCTCGTATGCCAGTTGGCAAATGGCCGCCATACATTTCTGTAAAGTGGTGAATCCCCTATGGCCCTGATGGAATGTGTGAAACATGAGGGTTAAGTGCGTTATCTTAAGTGTTTTAATGCGTTTTATGTGATTATACGCCTAGAATGTGTTAACTACGAAGGTTTGTGATTTTTGCAGGGTAAACGTGTAATATGATGAAGTTAGGATGTTTAAAGATGGAGCGGAACGATCGTGGATAGGAATCAAGACATCGCACATTAAACGGGACTTGTTCGACAACGAGCGGAGAAAAAAAAACATCATCATCGATCATTCATCATCCGCACAAACATCGAATCGATCATGAGTTCAACCTTCGACCAAGCTTTTGATCGGACGAGTATCATGAGCGGCTAAATCTCTCATGGACACTTCGTGTGAATGATTCTTGTGAGACACTTTTAATTCTAGTTTCTGTTTTGTATTGAGATTTGGATTTGTAGTCGGGTGACAGCCGACTACTTGCATGATTATATAATTTGTGTGACTGACAAATCCTGAGTGACAGTCAGAGTTATAATTATGTGTTTAATCCAATTATGCTTTTGTTGATTGAATGATTCCTATGTATGCATGCTTTAATATTTATCTGATCAATTAGTATTAAGATTTTGAACTGCATAGGTAATTGGTACATGTGACAGATTTACTATTCAATCAATAGCATCCAATAAAATCAGAACTTTGTTATTAGTAATTACAGAATCTGAATCCCGGAGTGATCACCTTTTCTCATCATTGTTTATTACAACTCAATCTTTTTCTCAATTTTTATTCATTAATTTAGATAATTCTTATAATCAATCACACCGATTTTCCAATTCAGTAGTAATTAATTAATACTTTTTATTCGACACTTTCCACAATCCTCCTCTAGTTCGATATCCGACTTACTCTAGCTACCTAGTTTATTTCGGTTTTCGCATGTCACCAACGACAGACATCAAAATGGCGCCGTTGCCGGGGAGGCGTGCGCAAAGTGTTTAGTGTTAAGTTTTAGTAAAAAATAAAAAATAAATAAAAACCTAAAAGATTTTTTGTTTTTATTTTGTTATCTTATTTTTTCGTGATTCACGTGGGTAGTTGAGCTGTGTTTGTGCAGGATGACAGATCTTACTATATTTTGCAGCTCTTCTACATGCATTTTGTGCGGGGAACCACTTCACCCGTGTATCGGTTGCCACGAGGCCCGATTTATACGGGAAAAAGCGAAATTGGAAGAACCACCGATGCCTTGCTATGATAATCCTTCCCCTCCACCATATTTCTATAATTCTGATACAACGGTGGAGGATGGTTATTACTCTGACGGATGGGATCGGGACGAGGATGCTTATTATGAACCAAGGACGGATGGACAATGTTTCTATTGCGTTTGTAATCATACTTATGATTATGATGATGTGTGTGCGGTGTATTTGGAAAATCCAGAGTATTGGAATAAAAAAAATGATGGATGCGTACATCTCAAGACCGTATCAGGGATACCGACAGTATCATCCCGATGAATATTCTAAGCCCGAGGATGTCTATGCTTATCAGACCGAGGAGGAGAAAAAGCTTGCTATGTTGGAAGTGACTTTGTCCAAAATCGAGCAGTATTTATCAGCACCCAACCTTTCCGATGAAGATCGAATCAACTGTCTAGTTTCCAAGTGTCAGAAGTTAAAAATGAAGATAGCAATAGAAGAGCGTCTCTCACCATTACCTGATGATATTAGAGATTATTCTCACATGGAGGAGGAGGTTGTGGAGGATTATAACACACCAATGAATCATTTATCTGATGAAGAGTCACTGGTGGATCAGATGGTGTGTGAGGATGAGGAGGCAGAGCTGTCTGAGGAGATGAATGTGTGTACCGAACCTCTCCCCATATCAATCATTCAAATTAATAAGTGTGGGGAAGAGGGTTCGAGGAAGAAGACGAGAAGGGTGAAACAACAAGACATCAAGGTATATCTCGTGAAGTGGATTAGCGAAACCCGCAGGTGCAGTCTGAACATGCCAAGTATACTGACAAACCTATGGAGATGGCATGTAAATTTTCGGGCGTTCGTTGGAAATGTTTTGGGTAAGTGTGCATTGAGACCACCGTAGCGCACATCAGGTACGGCCTGGCTGAAGACCTAAAACTTAGCGCTCTCGGGAGGCAGCCCGAGGATGTAGAGTATTGTATTTTGGTTTCGTTTTTGTGTGTTTGTGTTTTGACAGGTTTCTACGTTCCATCTTCACGGATGCAATGAATCAAGTGTGGGGATGTTTGGCAACATCCCCGGTGAGATCTCAAAGAATCTATGAGGGGCGTATGTTCCGGTTAGATCGCAACAGCTACACCACTGCAAACACTCACTTGTTTTCTGATCAGGTGCATGTGTTTATCTATCCTGTGTTTTATTTGTTTTTGTGTACTTGGTGGTGTGAAATTTTTGTGTTGGGAATGGTTTCCTTGTGTTGTGTTGTCTAGGTATTAGCCGTTCATGGTTTGTGTGTGGTATCTCTCGAGTTTAGAGTATAAATTGCACCATACATTGGGGACAATGTATCCCAAGTGTGGGGATGAGGTAACTCGAGAGAGGGTTGGTATAATTGTTGATCTTAAATACTTGAATTGGTTGAAATTGGAAAAAATTGAAAAATTTTGCAAATTTTTGTTTCTCAAGTATGCTTGAACTACATGAAAACCAACACTTTCAATCGCTAAAGGGTTCCTTGCTGATCTTAAACTAACTTAGATCCCTAGTCATGGTTGTCCCATTAAGTTTCATGAGAGTATTCCTGACATGTTTTTATATAATAATTGAGAAGAAATGCCTAACTAGGGCTAACATGCTTTAGGAATTACACATGCTATATGTCGGTAACCCATATTCCTTTTGTTCGGTGAGATATTTGAGCCTACTTAGTGATATTTGAATTACAATAAATGTTCATTTGCTGAGAGTAGGCCATATGCTGCTTTGTGTTAGAACTTGTGTGGTTTGATACGTGCCGAGACTGTGGTTTAGCGTATGCACATAGTTGATAAAGGCATTAGGATCTATTCATTGTGTTATGTGTTGATTGTTTATCCATTCCACCTTAGTTAACCATGTTGAGCCTTTTACCCTTCGTTTGATACACCTTGTTTGACCCGCTTGCTTACCAACCATGAATGACAAGTACATGTTAGACGTTTGTTAAAAAAAGAAAAAGAAAAAATGTAATGAAAAGAAAAAAAAAAGAAAAAAAAACAAAAACAAAAAGTATTATTATGTTCGTGTGGAATAAGTGGGTCGAAAATCACCCAATGTGTTAGTATTGTTGTGAATAAGTTGTCATGGTTTGGTATTCGTTTGTGTTAGCCAATAAACATAAAAAAAAATCCAAAAACAAATCCTTACCTTTACCCTTAAAACCCAAAACCCAAAAGTCCTTTTGATATGTGCTATGTTACTTGATACAGTGGAGGTGTGATTGCTATACAAACTAATGACTGCAAAGTAGCATATTTGGTTTTGAGTGAAATATATACTAGCACCTTACACGCTAGTCTTGATAAAACCGAGAGGAGCGATTATTGTGAGGGGCGTGTGGCATGTGTGTAGTATCATGAGAATGTTAGTTTTAGTTTGGCAAGTCTCAAGCTGTTTTAAATACGTATCATTTATCTGTCAGATTGTCAATTTCGATTGTGTCAGTCGATGGGACGGGTATGACTTAGGATCTTAAATTGCTAAGTCGGTAAGGGATTTAATGGTGATTTGTTAATAAGGTGAGTAATGTTTGTAATGGTTGCTTGAGGAAAATCAAAGTTAAGTGTGGGGATGTGATGGAATGTGTTAAACATGAGGGTTAAGTGCGTTATCTTAAGTGTTTTAATGCGTTTTATGTGATTATACGCCTAGAATGTGTTAACTACGAAGGTTGATTTTTGCAGGTTAAACATGTAATATGATGAAGTTAGGATGTTTAAAGATGGAGCGGAACGATCGTAGATAGGAATCAAGACATCGCACATTAAACGGGACTTGTTCGACAGCGAGCGGAGAAAAAAAAACATCATCATCGATCATTCATCATCCGCACAAACATCGAATCGATCATGAGTTCAACCTTCGACCAAGCTTTTGATCGGACGACTAACATGTGCGGCTAAATCTCTCGTGGACACTCCGGGTGAATGATTCTTGTAAGACACTTTTAATTCTAGTTTCTGTTTGTATTGAGATTTGGATTTGTAGTCGGGTGACAGTCGACTATTTACGTGATTATATTATTTGTGTGACAGACAAATCCTGAGTGACAGTGAGAGTTATAATTATGTTTTGAATCCAACTATGCTTTTGTTGTTTGAATGATTTCTATATGTGTTTGTTTTAATATTTATCTGATCAATTAATATTAAGATTTTGAACTGCATAGGTAATTGGTAGATGTGACAGATTTACTATTTAATCAACAGCATCCAATAAAATCAGAACTAGGTTATTAGTAATTACAGAATCAAAATCCCGGAGTGACCATGTTTTTTTTCTATCATTGTTTTTACAATCTTAAAGTTATTATTTATAGTTTTCTAGCAAGTTCTCAAAGTAATTCAAATATTTACAAACAAATAATAATTAGCATTAACCACAGACTCCTCTGGATTCGATACCCTGCTTACCCTAGCTACCTAGGTTAATTAGGTTTTTGCATGTCCATAACGACAGACATCAGGCCCCTAGCGTCGTAAAAAACGGATCAGACCGCCCCAAGTCATCTGCTATACATAAGAACAATCGATGACTCATTCGGAACCGACATCTAAACATCACGGCCGTGTACAAAGGTTCAACGGCAAAATAATCGGCCATTAATCTATCATGGGCACTTAAATTATTAACACCAAAAAATAAATTAAATACAATATTAACACCGAAATATAAATATAACTAAATTTTTAACATCGTAAAAAAATATAACTAAATTATTGACAACGAAAAAAATATAACCTTCTCGGTCTTAATACCGTCTAGGCCTTCGCTGGCCCTAGACTGCTCCTCATACCGTCCAGTCTTAAAACTCGTACCGTTAAATATATGGATGATGATTAATTTGAACAAAAATTGAAAAAAAATCAAATCAGTGAATTGAGTTTGTAAAAATATAAAAATGGACTAATCGATAAATTCATATGGTTTATTTGGGGCAAATTGGTTATTTTGTGACAAAATTAGTTATAGGAGTGGTTCTATCATGGTAAGAGGGGTAGGGGTGGAATCACTCACACCCAATTCCATCACTGACAACATCCAATCAGGTTCTGCCATGTCATCAACCATTATTTCCATCACTCACACCCTTTTTTGCTGGAAATGGTCATCACTTGTACAAATTCCATCACTCACAAGTTTTTCTCTTTTTGCTATTTCTTCCAATTTCGCCGCTTCGATATTGGAGATCGATTCCGCCACCGATTCCTTTCCTTTACTTGACGATTCACCACTTTTCCTTCGGCGCGGCCTTGTAGGTGTATCTTCTTTAGCGGGTTCGTCATCCGGTTGATTGGGTTCCTCAAGGTCGATGTTCAGATTCATTTTGGGGAAGTTATCCGACGCGGAAGTCGTGTAGTTCCCCGAGTCGGAGTTCTTTGATCTTTTCGGACCTCTTTTTTTTGGAGCCGTTGGCCCAGCCAAGTCGACCAAATCAACCGGTACCCACTTCGGGTGATTTCTCGCAACCTCCCATGCCGCAGTGTGTGGAAAAGTCCTCTTTTTGTATGTTGTGCAATACTCTGCAATGGCGGCTTGCATGATAGTATTTTCGCTTGATCCACTTTGTTGTATTCGAGTCTACGAAAAATTAAAAAAAAAACTGTAAACTGTTTTTTAAAAAACTGAAAACGGTTTTTATATAATTCTGTTTTTTATAAAATTCTGTTTTTTTAAACTGAAAACTGTTTTTTAAAATTCTGTTTTTTTAAAAACTGTTTTATTAAAAAATAAAAAAACAGTTTTTAAAAACTGTTTTATTAAACTGTTTTTTTTTAATGTAAACAGTTTTTTATATAAAATGTAAACAGTTTTTATAAAAAATAAAAAAAACAGTTTTAAATAAAAAAAACCATACCACTTGAATGAAACAACCGTTGAATTTGCTCATTTTCCGGTTCAAATCGCCCCATTTCGACGTCATTTGATCCATGTTTCGTTCGGTTGAACCGGGGAGTTTGTTAAAATGAGCGATGACCCGTCTCCAAAACATGTCTTTTTTTTGCTCGTTGGAAATTTTCTTGTTTTCGGAGATGTGCAAGTAAGCCTTGACCAAGGCGACCTCCTCCTCGCTAGTCCATGATCTCCGACCGGCTGGCGGCACAACTTCTTGAACGTCGTCTTCTTCTTCTTCCGCATCTTCTTCTTCTTCTTGAATGTCATCCTCATCTTCATCGTCATCGAAACTTGGTTGTGGTTCGCGGTACTGACTAGCAAAACGATGAATGAGCGTCTCATCTTCTAGCGGATCGACTTGGTGGGATTGCGGTTGAAATTGTTGAAACGGTTGGGAAAGAAATTGTTGAGGTTGATACGGTGGAACGAACGGTGGGTTTTGATACGGTGGAGATTGAAAGTGAGGAAATTGTTGGGTTTGAAAGGTTGGATATTGTTGGGTTTGAAATTGTGGGTTTTGGTCGGGTTCGTCTTGCAGCCTAAAGCGCGCCGGCTCGCCAAGATTCGCTCGAACCTTGGGTCTTGCGGAATTTTTCTTCGTACCCGAACCTCTTTTTTTCGAACCCGCGCATCTCTTGCTTGAACCTTCCATGTTTGTTGTAAAAAAAATTGGATTGAGATACAGAATTTTTTTAAAATGTAAATTGACTTGCAGAATTTTTGGAATGAAATGGAGGATTTTTTGATTTTTTGGAGTGAGTGGGAGAAGGTTTGATGGAATTTATATAAAAAACCTTCAAAAAATAAACACCCCCAACGTTCCAATCTCACCCCCAACGGTCAAGTTCCAAACGTTCAAATCATTTTTCACGCGTGCTTTTTTCCACGCGTTCTCCTTTCCACGCGTGGTGGATGTGTGCGGCGGCGGTGTGCAATACTCCACAACGAGTGATGGCTACTCCATCACGTACCACCCCGGGTCCTCTAACGAGGGAGAAGAGGTTTATCAGGTGGGCCCACTTGATTTAAACCAATAAAATCCTTTTTTTTTTAATTTTGTTTAATAGAGAGCTTTATTCACACCATGTAAATTAAAGAGAACTCTATGACTAAGATAGATGCTAGGTGACACTAACGTGTCCGTAATAACTAATAAACCTCATAGAGGGCTCGAGCCTTAAAACCACTGAAAGACACCGACTGAAAAAGTAAATTACTCAAGTTATTTAAATGGGAAAATTACCAAAGTAGCCGTTTGACCAGGCTGTTTACGAAAATAGCCATTTGACCAGGCATAAAAATGCCCTTTCACGCTTCCCCAGCCAAGTCAACTCCCATTTTTATGCACCTTCAACCAGCCACCACCAAGCGGACACGTGTCCCGCTTACCTGAAGAGGCTTTATGCCGCTACACCCACTAGCCGAGCCGTTTCAGGCCCAAGCCGAGCCGCTTCGCGCCCCTGCCCCATAAGCTAGCCAAGCCTCTACAAGTACAAGCCATGATCTTTCAAGGTGAAGCCGAGCCGCTTCGCCCCCTTTCCCACAAGCTAGCCAAATTGGTTTTTGAAGTATAGGTGGGACAAATTTTTTCAATGTTGTATTTTTTAAGAACCTCTCGGTTTTATGCCAATTTTTTTCATCGGGTGGGTTACCTGTCATTTTTATGACGTTTTTCTTAGCTTTAAAATCTCAAACTCAAAATTACTTATCTTTTTATTAATTTGCAGGTATCATTATTGGAGTTTATATCGGCAAGGAGATGGAAAACATGCGACAAATATATATATTTATGTCAATTTCTTATCAGGCGTGTTATGTATTGGCTTTCATGACGTTTTTCTTATCTTTAAAATCCGGAGCTCACTTTCATTTAATGATGCCGTAATTTGTAAAATTAAATTTTAATTTTCCCATTAATATATGATAAATTTTATATTTTATGTACATTGCAATATACACTAAATAAGACAAGACTTTATTTACTAAATAAGACAAGACTTTATTTATTAAGACTTTATTTTTGTAAAGGTGTGTGTGGATGTTAGGGGGTTTATATAAGAACGACATTTTATGTTATTTTATGAAAGTATAAAAAATAAAATTTGATTGGTTTTAAAAGTCCAACTGGGGTGGGTCAACAGTTATACATGTTATTTAATATTTATAAAAAAAATAAAATTTCATTTGTTATCAGATATTCATATTTTTAACCAATTAAACTAAAATTTTAATCAAATTAAATCATTAAAAATAGTAAATTAATAGTTATACAATCTTAAAAAATGTGAAGCGGCTTAGTTCCAGGGTGTAGCGGCTCGGGATCGGGGCGAAGGGGCTCGGCTTGGCCATGAAGCGGCTTGGGGGAAGGTAACACGTGAAGCGACTCCAATCCAGGGTGTAGCGGCTCGGGATCGGGGCGAAGGGGCTCGGCTTGTCCATGAAGCGGCTCGGCTTGGCAGTACCACAAAGCGGCATAAAATCAGAGATTCAGCGAAGCGGCTTAGTTCCAGGGCGAAGCGGCTCGGCTTGTGCATGAAACGGCTCGGCTAGCTTGTGTAGCGGCATGGGCATGAAACGGCTTGGGGGACACGTGTCCGCTTGGTTGTGGCTGGATTGAAGGTGCATAAAAATGGGAGTTCACTTGGATTGAAGGTGCATAAAGCCTGGTCAAATGGCTATTTTCGTAAACCGCCTGGTCAAACGGCTAGTTTAGTAATTTTCCCTATTTAAATTGTAGGTTTTTTATTACTTCTACAACACACTAATTTCAAATCACACTCCTTTCAACTTCTTTCAATTTCGGCGAACAGACCTCCCTCTCCCGATCAATCACCACCCACTTGAACCGACCACCATCTGCTACTCCGTAGCACCACCGTCATATCTCCCTAATTCTATACTTTATTTATTTAAAACTCCCTTTCAAGAAGGAGCCAGATCCCCCCTTGTAACCTATTGCACCCATCAACACAACAGCCCTCACCAATTTCATCTACATCGCTACACGCCGTTGCTCGATTTCCGGTGCTAGATCCGACGGCGATTACATCTCAGATCTTACCATGTCATTCATTTGAAACCCATTTGTTTTGCACTCCATTTTCCTTGATAAACATAAACATGACAACAACAATCGCCAAGTTTGCTCACTTAGAAATCCCACTTGAAGACGTAGTAAAGGCCACCGACAACTTTCATCCTGATAACATCATCGGACGCGGTGGATTGGGACATGTATACAAAGGACAACTCCAGCGGTCCGGGGAGTTGATCAAGATTTCTGCGCTGAGGTTAGATCGTAAGCACGGTGGAGGAGTCGTCGAGTTCTGGACGGAAGTTTCAATGCTTTCTGATCTCAAGCATCCAAATATAGTCTCTATTGTTGGATTTTGTAATGAGGAACATGAGAAGATCATCGTAACCGTGTATGAGGCCAAAAATGGAAGCCTCAAGGAGCATCTAAGCAACCCAAACCTCACATGGTTGCAAAGATTGAAGATATGTGTAGGCGTGGCTCGTGCGTTGAGTTACCTCCATTATGACGAGAGTCGTGGTTATGGTGTTATACATCTTAACATCAACAGCTCCACAATTTTATTAAACGAGAGCTGGGAACCCAAGTTATCCGGTTTTAAAGTTTCCATCAAACAACCACTTAACCGGATGGACCAGGTCCTCCTTTCTGAACCTATTGGCACAATAGGGTATGTGGACCCGGAAATTGAAAAGACCAAAGGTGTGACCTACAAGTCGGACATCTACTCATTCGGTGTCGTCTTATTCGAAATATTGTGCGGGAGGAAAGCATTTGTACCGAATGATGCTAATAGGTTACTAGCTCCATTGGCCATACATCAGTATGAAAAAAAAATGCTAAAGGAGATAATCCATCCCGCTCTATGGAATCAAATGTCCCCGCATTCACTCGAAAGATACTCAAAAGTAGCATATTCTTGCATAGATGGGGAGCGAACAAACCGTATGGATACAAACAATATTGTCAACAAACTTGAGAAAGCACTGGAATCTCATGAGGATTTTCAACTTCAACAAGTTCAACAACAAGTTAAACATTTAAATCTTGTAAGACCCATTTTTTTTACTTTTGCTTTGATGTTATTACTTTATTTCCCGTTTAAATTAATTTGCAGTTAAGTGTCATATAACCTTTGTTAAATAAAATCATATTTTTAATTACAGTTAATATAATTTATAGTTACAATTTATTTATACGTACAATTTTTTTAATACGCATATTCTTATACAATAAAGAAAGGGAAAATGTCACAAAATAGCATCCAAATTTTAAAAGTGTTCAGGTTGACAAATAAAACACAATTACATCAACAACCTAAACATGCTTCCAAAATCCTGCTTCTTGCCTTCTCAAATCCTGGTTCTTGCCCTCTCAAATCCTGGTTCTTGCCTTTTCGCACATCAACAACCTAAACTTGTTGGCAAATAAAAAACAATTACATCCTCGGCTTGCGTGCAGTGGCGGACCCAATATTTTTTTTTCTAATGGGGTCCAATTTTTTTCGATGCTCAATTTTTTCACAACCAAATAATAGAATTTTCGAATCGGTCGTTATTCGGGTGAGGATGATACTGGGTCCCTATGGGTAATCATCTCAGAAATCAGATACAGTTTAATATGCAGGATGTAAAAGAAAATAAAGTTGCTATGAATTGTCATTCCGTTTCATGACACTTTTTCAAGCTCCAAAACAGGGCATATGTTTCATATTGGTGAGGCAAATTCTTAGGGTGGTTCACTTGGAGTTTTGGACCCAAGAACCTATGCATCCAGCTTAGAAGTTTTGTCTTTGAAACTCAAAAGTGGGCCTTGCTTTTTGTTGCATGAAATAAGAAAACAGTCTCTGTTGCTGTTGCATGAAATAAGACTATACTTGCTAATTGATAGTGTATCACGACACAATTTGTTGGATCAGGCCCCAATCAATCACTCAAGAAAAACTCACGAACTCACTAATGAAAGTTACAAATATGTAAATCGTAAAGAAGAACTTTCAGAAGAAAAGAAATTAGAGAAAAGGTTATTTTATTCACTAAAGTATTGGGCTATTCATAGCCTTACACATGCATACGTAACAAACAAATTTATCACATACCAAATATCTATAATCTCCCTAAAATCAGCTAACAACTTGCAACGTTCGTTTTCCATGATCTCACGAACTCACTAATGAAAGTTACAAATATGTAAATCGTAAAGAAGAACTTTCAGAAGAAAAGAAATTAGAGAAAAGGTTATTTTATTCACTAAAGTATTGGGCTATTTATAGCCTTACACATGCATACGTAACAAACAAATTTATCACATACCAAATATCTATAATCTCCCTAAAATCAGCTAACAACTTGCAACGTTCGTTTTCCATGATCTCCTCCATAATACTCGGTCATCCTCTAGACTTATTCAGTACCATGTGACTAAAACAAAACCCAGTTGAACCCGTTTTGTTATTCGACCCGTACCCATTGACCCGACCCATCAAGATTAACCCAACATTCACCCCCTTAATCTTGATGATCTTGACCTGTTTCTTCCTCTTTGATAAAGCAACATTCAACTCCGGTCTTGTACATGTATCACACAGATACAAATCAACTTATTTTTCTTAACAGCTTCACAAGAACTTCAAATGTGTCTGGATAGTCTTCACCACAAAAAACAAACAAATGGAAAAAAAATTCTTGCTTCTTCATGCGTCATTCAGTTGTACTGTACAACTAACCTTGAACATTTTTCTTTGCCTCCTCACACAGCAACCTTAATCTCCTTGTTAGTGTGTTTCATGCTACTTGCTTGTACTTTTTTCCTTATCGTGAAATACTTCACCAGCCACCAAAACATTCTTGTGTTTGACCTTTCACCCACAAAAACAAACACACGTCCTTATCTTCTAGGTGGCTAGATCAGCCTCTTTTTTCTTTCTTTAACCGCAAAACCACCTACACACAGCAGGTTAAACAATTCTCGATCATTTTTCTTCTACATGATCACACAGCCCGATTCTCACGCTTCTCGAACAGTTGTCTTCTCCGCAACCGTACCACATACAGGTCTGTCTCGACTCAAATAGCTGAACCACATAAGTTTTGTTCGCCACACACCTCCCACACTGATTTCTTCGATCACACAGATCCCACTTCACCACTTATCAATTCACAAAGAATTTTTTTTCTTTTTCAGATCACACAAATCGTCTTCTTCCTCGTCTTCTCCCCGGCTAACCGATCGGTTCACTCAGAACTCTTCTTCATACGGCTCACACAGAACCCTTATACGATCACTTAGGTCGTCTTGTTTGATGCCTCCGGCCCGACTCACACAGAATCGTACTCAGTTCACTAAGAACCTCTTCTTTTCAAGTCTCGATTTCTTCTCCACATGGCTCACTTAGAACCATGTTGGGTTCACACAGAACCTCTTCTCTTCTTCTTTCTGTCGACGGTAATCACCGCAAAAACCCGCTGCTCTCTTGCTTTCTTCTAACTTCCACAACCGCTTGTGGACTTCACTCATCTACGCTAACACCACCGTTCTCTAGTTCTGTCTTGTTATCTCTATCTTCTTACCCCGCAGTTTTGAGGGCTGCTCCCCTCTTCTCGGAATCGACTCTCAAAACGGCGAACACCGTCTTCACCGGCTCTCGTTTCTCGACCCTCGTTTCGACCTCGCTCTGATACCAAATGTTGGATCAGGCCCCAATCAATCACTCAAGAAAAACTCACGAACTCACTAATGAAAGTTACAAATATGTAAATCGTAAAGAAGAACTTTCAGAAGAAAAGAAATTGGAGAAAAGGTTATTTTATTCACTAAAGTATTGGGCTATTTATAGCCTTACACATGCATACGTAACAAACAAATTTATCACATGCCAAATATCTATAATCTCCCTAAAATCAGCTAATGTCATAGGCCCAACCAACGAGCCCAACAATAGTGTTATACAAGCTGAGGATCCAGCCCAGTTGAGAAAGAGTGAAAGAGTCCGGAAACAGCCAAAGAAATACAAGGACTTTATCATGAGTGCCACATCAGCTAGTGCATAACTGATTTTGGTTACTCTCCTATTTAAAGTAATTATTGAGTGAACATAAGGTAGAAAAGAAGTTGTTAGATCTCAGTGATCATTCTCTCTCTCATCTCAATCTGTATTCACTTCCCATCCCCTGAATTCTATCTTTTATCAATAAAAATATCAATTATCCCCTTATGAGTTGTTAGTTTCAGTCTGTGTATAAGTCCGATCATTACAATTGGTGCTTTCATTGACCCTCTGATCAGATGGCAGAGGGGACTCGTTTTAAAACCTTGGAGGAATCAGTTCGCAATGTTCAGCATGACCAGACAGCTCTGCGTCAAGAACTGGATGGTGTTGTTACCGCAATCGCTTCGTTACAACAATCCATCAATGAATTGATTAAGCGGTCCGATGCTGGTCCCAGTGGTACGAAGAAACCTGAACCTCACCGCGGTTTTTCTGGTTCGGACGGTGAGGGATTGAGTATTCTCGGTAAACACAAACCGGCACCGGTGTATTTGGCTAAATTTAACGGTGAACAACCGGAACGGTGGCTTGCTCAGGCTGGTCGTTATTTCGAATTTTACTCGATTCCGATGTTAGATCGCTTGACTATTGCATCATTTTGTCTCGATGACTCTGCTGCCGATTGGTATGATTGGTTGTGTCGGCATCACCGGGTTACTGATTGGGAGAGTTTTGCGGCGGCCCTTTTGAAGCGTTTTCGATCGACCGATTTCGACGAACCAGAAGGTTTGTTGGCTAAACTATATCAATCCTCTACTGTTGCTGATTATCGATCCAAATTTGAGTCGATTTCTAATCGCACCATGCCCTTACCGGAGGAATTCCTGATTAGCTGTTGGATCTCGGGTCTCCGGTCAGACATTAAGCAATCTGTGATTTGTCATGGGCCTGTTACACTTGAGGATGCAATGGATAAGGCCCAATTGCATGAAAGGAGGATCCAATTTGAAAAGGGCTCGGGTCGGGTTTCTCTAGGATCTTCGAAACCCTTATTACCTACACTAAAAACATCGCCGCTCAATTCTCAGACCCCTCCTTCTTTTCCGGCCAAATCCTCTACTCCGGCTACTTCAAAAGTCGGATTCCGACATTTATCATCGGCGGAGATGGCTCAAAAACGTGCACAAGGTCTCTGTTACCGTTGTGACGAGAAATACACTTGGGATCACAAATGCAAATCCGCTCCACAACTCCTTTTCTTTGATGACGAGCCACCGGATTTAATCGATCCACCAGTTTCCCCATCTTCCGAAGGTACGGATTCCTTATTAGCTGAAAAATTACAACTCGATGAGGTTAAGACTCAATCAGCTATTTCTTATAATGCGTTATCGGGGGGTTGTTCGTCTACTACATTGCGTTTTACTGGTTTAATTCACGGTAAAGAGGTCCAGGTACTGTTAGACGGAGGGAGTACCCATTGTTTTGTACAAACCCGCATCGCTAAGTTTCTCAACCTTACTATTGAATCGATTGAACCATTTTCGGTTTTGGTCGGTAGTGGCGAAAGACTTCCGTGTTCAGGCTTGGCTAGGGCTGTGGAATTGGTGATACAAGGCCAACCTATTGTTGTGGATTTTTATGTCCTTTCGTTACAGGGCTGGGATATTGTGTTGGGAGTTTCGTGGTTAGCTACACTCGGTCCGGTTCTTACAGATTATGCAACTTCAATGTTTGAGTTTTCCTTGAATGGAAAACAGGTGAAATGGCAAGGGGATGTGTCTGTGGCGCAGGCAATTCAGTTTCATGGATTTCGCCACCTTATTAATTCAGATGGAATTGGACAATTATACCATCTAACCCTTTTACCACCAGATTCCCCACCACCTACATACCCACCAGAATTACAAGACATCCTGAATAATTTCGCTACCGTTTTTAACCCGCCCAAAGGCTTACCACCAACCAGATCTCAGGATCACCACATTGACTTATTACCTGATAGCAAACCGGTCTCCGAACGCCCGTATCATTACCCCCATTTTCAAAAACAAGAGATTGAACGATTGGTCCGCGAAATGCTCCAACAAGGAATTATTCAGCCCAGCACAAGTGCTTTTTCTTCTCCGGTTTTGTTGGTTCGCAAAAAAGACGGTACGTGGAGGTTTTGTGTGGATTATCGTGCATTGAACGCCATAACAGTTCGGGATCGGTTTCCTATTCCATCAGTGGATGAATTATTTGACGAGTTACACGGCGCTCACTACTTCTCTAAGCTTGATTTATTATCCGGTTATCATCATATTCGGATTGCACGCGGGGATGCTATGAAGACCGCCTTCCGAACACATGACGGACATTATGAGTTTTTGGTGATGCCATTCGGGCTTACCAGTGCTCCTTCCACCTTTCAACGGCTTATGAATGACGTTTTCCGCCCGTTTCTCCGCCGTTTTATATTGGTATTTTTTGACGACATCTTGATCTATAGTAAATCCTGGCCAGAACACTTACATCACCTTACTCTTACCCTTCAATTGCTACTTGATAATCAGCTGGTCGCTAAGCTTTCTAAGTGTGTTTTCGGTCAGTCTCAGGTCGCCTATTTGGGACACATCATTTCCGCTCAGGGTGTGGCTGTAGACCCTGACAAAATAAGCCCCATTCAGCACTGGTCGGTGCCTAAAAATGTTAAACAGGTCCGGGGTTTTCTGGGACTTACGGGGTACTACCGCAGATTCATCAAAAACTATGCCTCTGTTGCCGACCACCGATCTCCTCCGGAAAGACTCATTTTGTTGGAACGAGACCACACTTCAGGCCTTCACCAAGCTTAAGCATCTGCTGAGTTCCACACCCATTTTGCGCCTACCAGATTTCTCTAAACCATTTACCATCGAAACGGATGCTTCGGGCACCGGCGTCGGAGCCGTTTTATCTCAAGAGAAGCATCCATTGGCCTACTTTAGCAAGAAACTTTGTCCTTGAATGC
Organism: Helianthus tuberosus; assembly: GCA_030545235.1. NCBI lineage: Eukaryota > Viridiplantae > Streptophyta > Magnoliopsida > Asterales > Asteraceae > Helianthus > Helianthus tuberosus. Next base: position 215,534,382 of record CM060411.1, on the reverse strand, counting down.
AGAACGCTTCAACTTACCACCGCGAGATGTATGCTATTACCCAAGCTATTTCAAAATGGAGACAATACCTCTTGGGTCATCATTTCACTATAATCACCGACCAACAGTCCCTTAAACGCTTGCAAGACCAAGTAATTCAGACTCCTGAACAACAAAAATGGTTCGGAAAACTTTTGGGGTTTGATTTTGACATTGTGTATCGCCCCGGATCACAAAACGGAGCAGCCGATGCTTTGTCACGACTCCCTACTGGCCATCTCCTAGCCATTTCAGCACCGGTAGCCACATTGTTACAGGAGCTGCATTCGGCTTGTCATGCAGACCCGGATTTCAAGTCCTTATTACTAAAATATTCAGCTAATCCAACTTTATTTCCAGATTATACACTTCAGGATGGGTTGCTCTTGTTTAAAGGCCGACTTTTAGTTCCTAACGTCCAGGCGTTACGTCACCAGCTTCTTCTAGAATTCCACTCTTCAGCTTTTGGGGGGCACTCGGGCGTTACGCGGACTTTTCAACGCTTGGCTGCCACTTTTTATTGGAAAAACATGAAAGCTGATGTCAAAGATTTCATTGCCCAGTGCCAAATTTGTCAACAAACCAAGCCGTCCTTTCTGTCTCTAGGCGGGTTACTACAACGACTTCCCATTCCACAAGCGGTGTTTGAAGATATTGACCTTGACTTTATCACTTGTCTACCAAATTCACACGGTAAAACTGTTATTATGGTTGTGGTTGACCGTTTATCTAAATACGGTTATTTTATTGCCTTGCCACCTTCCTTTACTAGTTTTACAGTTGCCACTGCTTTCGTTAATGATGTTGTTCGGCTACATGGTATTCCACTTTCTATTGTTACCGACCGGGATAGCCGTTTTATGACCGAATTCTGGAAGGAATTACATCGTATAAATGGTACTACACTTAAGTTTAGTACCGCCTACCACCCCCAAACGGACGGTCAAACTGAGGCCCTTAATCGATGTTTAGAAATGTATCTTCGTTGCTATGTGGCGGATCATCCTCAAAAGTGGTTACAATTCTTACCTTGGGCTGAATTTTGGTATAATACTTCGTACCAAACGTCGTCTCAAATGACCCCATTTGAAGTGTTGTACGGTAGAAAACCTCCATCTCTCACTCGCTATTTACGGGGTTCGACTCCTAATGTCACCCTAGAAGAACAATTGATGGAACGTGACAATGTTTTGACTTTACTGAAGACGAATTTGTCAAAGGCGCAGACCCGAATGAAATTGGTTGCTGATAAACATCGAAGGGACGTTAACTTTGAGGTTGATGATTGGGTGTTTGTTAAATTACAGCCGTATAGGCAAGGCTCGATCCGTTTACAACGACACCACAAGCTTGGTCACCGTTATTTTGGTCCGTATCGGGTTCTATCCAAAGTTGGCTCGGTTGCCTATAAGCTGGATCTACCCACCAATGCTAAGATTCACCCGGTTTTTCACGTTTCGTTGCTGCGTAAATGTCTCGGTAAGCCCATCCATCAGATCACCCCATTACACCTCGTTGATTCAACCTCTACACTTATCCTACAACCTCAAGCTATTTGTCAGAAACGTTCTGTTTTACGAGGGTCCCAACATGTGTCTCAAAGCCTTGTTCAGTGGGACGGGTTACCTCCGGAAGATGCTACCTGGGAGGATGATTTGCAGTTGACCCAACAATTTCCTAATTTTCTCCTTGAGGATAAGGTGGGTCTTAATGGGGGCGACATTGTCATAGGCCCAACCAACCAGCCCAACAATAGTGTTATACAAGCTGAGGATCCAGCCCAGTTGAGAAAGAGTGAAAGAGTCCGGAAACAGCCAAAGAATTACAAGGACTTTATCATGAGTGCCACATCAGCTAGTGCATAACTGATTTTGGTTACTCTCCTATTTAAAGTAATTATTGAGTGAACATGAGGTAGAAAAGAAGTTGTTAGATCTCAGTGATCATTCTCTCTCTCATCTCAATCTGTATTCACTTCCCATCCCCTGAATTCTATCTTTTATCAATAAAAATATCAATTATCCCCTTATGAGTTGTTAGTTTCAGTCTGTGTATAAGCCCGATCATTACAGCTAACAACTTGCAACGTTCGTTTTCCATGATCTCCTCCATAATACTCGGTCATCCTCTAGACTTATTCAGTACCATGTGACTAAAACAAAACCCAGTTGAACCCGTTTTGTTATTCGACCCGTACCCATTGACCCGACCCATCAAGATTAACCCAACACAATTTACATCTTATATTTAATAATGGTGTCGTGATACACTATCAATTTGCAAGTATAGTCTTATTTCATGCTACAGAGAGTGTTTTCTTATTTCATGCAGCAAAAAGCAAGGCCCGCTTTATTAAAATGTTAAAATGAATGATCAACATGTTCTGCGAATGTGCAAGTAAGCTGAAATTAAACCACCATTATTAAATATAAGATGTAAGTTGTGTCGTGATACACTATCAATTAGCAAGTATAGTCTTATTTCATGCTACAGAGAGTGTTTTCTTGTTTCATGCAGCAAAAAGCAAGGCCCACTTTTGAGTTTCAATGACAAAACTTCTAAGCTGGATGCATAGGTTCTTGGGTCCAAAACTCCAAGTGAACCACCCTAAGAATTTGCCTCACCAATATGAAACATATGCCCTGTTTTGGAGCTTGAAAAAGTGTCATGAAACAGAATGACAATTCATAGCAACTTTATTTTCTTCTACATCCTCCGTATTAAACTGTATCTGATTTATGAGATGATTACCCATAGGAACCCAGTATCATCCCGACCTGAATAACGACCGACCCGAAAATTCTATAATTTAGTTGTAAAAATTTGAGCGTCGAAAAAAATGGACCCCAATAGAAAAAAATCCTGGGTCCGCCACTGCTCCTAAGCTTTTGTTAATGGCGTCGGTGGACCACAGAAGCCCAAAAAGGAATGTGTCAAAAAAAAATGGACCCCATTAGAAAAAAAATATTGGTTCCGCCACTGCCCCTAAGCTTTTGTTAATGGCGTCGGTGGACCACAGAAGCCCAAAAAGGAATGTATTTGGTAACTCGACTTAGCCTGCTCAAACCATTGATGTGGTTCCAACGGTTTCGTTGGCCAAAGAAAATAGAGAGAAAACCAAAATAGTATATAAGATGTAAACAAATATGAAAATCCATAAAAATTTTAATGGTGTACTATTACGCTAAAAGTTGGAAAAATAGTATATAATAACGATATCTCCAAAAAGATACACCGCTAATTAAACATAAAAGATACTAGTAATAGTAATAAAGATAACTAATTTTAAAAAAAATTAAATTGAAGGAGATAAGTTTGATTAAATATATTAATCCATTAAAGAAAATATAAATAAAAAATAGAGATTGTGGGAGAGAATGCCATTTGATATTAAATGGAGTCTTTTATTAATATTTATATTAGATTAGATACACATATAACATATTATACATGAACTTCGAAATAGAAAACAATTCAAAGCCCTCTTTTATTTTTCTAAAGGGGTTATGACCTTTTTTTTTCCTTTGTTACATATATGTAGATAGAGAACTTGAAACACTTGAAGATTCATCTTAGTGATATAAAATTGGCCACCGATGATTTTTCGGACACATACAAAATTGGGGATACAACATATTGTAATTTGTATAGAGCAACTTTTGATTATGAAAAAACTTCTCCCATAGAAGCGATGAATAAAGGTGAACCACTCAAGAGACACAACATTGTACTTATAAAACGCATACTTTCTAGAGACGACGATCAAGGAGAAAGAGCATTTTTCACAGAACTTGAAATTCTTACTAGTGTTAAGCATCATAACATAATCACTCTACTTGGATTTTGTGTTGAAGGTTCGGAGATGATCCTTGTTACTGAGAATGTTTCTAATAGATACCTTGGTGATCATTTGCGAAACGTCAATGACATGCATATTTTGACGTGGGAAAAACGTTTGAAAATTTGCATTGATGTTGCAAATGCATTGAACTACCTTCACTCAGAGATGGAAGCCCAAAAGATGATAATAAACCGTGATATAAAGAGTGACAACATTGGGTTAGACGAGAATTTGAGGGCAAAGATTGTTGAGTTTGGGCTTTCTGTATTCTTGCCTCCAAATCAAAATGGCGAAGCTCTACATCTCACAAACATTGCTGGCACAAATTACTACATAGATCCAGAATATGAGACAAGTGGTGCGTTAAAAAGAGAATCAGATGTTTATAGTTTTGGAGTAGTTTTATGTGAAATTCTATGTGGAAGACCAGTCTATGACCCGATTTACCATAAGAAGGGTGACCGAGGGCTAGTATCTATGGCAAGACAAAGTTACAACACTGGAACACTAGAGAACATAATAGATCATACAATAATGGAAGAAGTTGGTGAAAACAGTTTTATTCCTAATAAAGGACCCAACAAGGGTTCTCTGGAAATATATATTGAAATTGCAAATCGGTGTGTAGCAGAAACTCAAGACGAACGTCCAACTATGAAAGTCGTCATTAAGGAACTTGAGAAAGCATTATTTTTTCAAATGAGCCAGGTAACATATATATGCATTTATAAAGGATAATCTTTATGTATTCATACTATTGATCCCTAATGGCTTGAGTTTATTGGCTTTCTTAGTATTATTTTTAATTGCTTCACCAATATAAAGTTTTTATCATTCATTTCTAGCTTTTAGAACTAATTCCCTTCCTAAAATAACTGCGTAAAGGAGGATCGAGTGCAACGCCCAGAAACACACATTGTCAGTAAACTTGAGAAAACATTGGAACTTCAGTTGAATGAAGAGAACAATCATGTAAGACATTTTATTCTTTTCTTTTCAGCACTCTCATATCATTTTCTTATGTCTATTAATTTATGCTTACTTGTGTAATTAGTAATTAGTAATTCGTGTCAAAGGAATAGCCGAGAAATACAATTGAAAGTCCATCACAAAGTGTTTTAGAATAAACTCATCAACTAGAATATGCACTTGAAAGCAAATCACAAATTGTTTTCGCAGGAAACCGAATATGAATTAAAATTTGATTGAATCTCCGAAATTAGGATAGTCACACATTTTTTTGCCTAAATAAGATATGAAAAAAATAATAAATGATTTAAATATACTATAATGTCTACAAAAATATAAAGTACTACTATACTAAATAAACACAAGGTAATTAATTAATAATAACGGTAAAGTATATTGTTTGAAACTAGGTGACACACCCGCGCTTCGCAGCGGGGTGTCTCGTAAGTAGGTGGTAAGCGCTTTTTTGTACTAAACTATCACACATACGACATAAAACAAAGAACCTACATAGTTTGTTTTATTCCTATTGAAAAATGTTATAACTCGAATACAATTCCGAGTTCAATAAACTTTATATCTGAGCGTTGAAAAAAAAATTAAACGCATAGATTTTTTTAATAGAAAGAGAACGAAAACATACTTTCTAAAGTTCCCATAATGCACTTAGTTGTAATTTAAGTTTTTTTCTTATCGAATAATAATTTTGATACTATTTAAATAAGAACATGGATAGAATAATACTTAATTAACGAATAATTGTTATGTTGGATTAGTGGAAGGTTCAAATGAGAAAAAAAAATTGTAAGAATAAAAAGAAATAAGTTTTAAACCAATAGAAATGTTTCATTTTACTTCATTTAATATGTGTATTTAATATTATTATTAAGGACATATAGGTAAATTTATAATTGTAATTAATTATCTAACTAATTAAACTTGTAACTCACTTTTAAATATGCTCTTTCAAGATAAAATAATTTATGGTGAAGGACAATTTTTTACACGTGTAGGATAAATTTTAGTATGTGTAGGAAAAATTCTTTAATGTGTATATGATAAATTTAGATATGGGTAGGGTAAATTTCGATAAATGTAAGATATAAGTAGGATAAATTTTGAAATGTGTAGGATAAAATGTTTTTTGCTTTATTAATAAAAGATAACATAATTAATGTGGGGAGTTATAAACTATTTAATATTTTACCATTATACTCTTTCTTCTTTTTCTTTTCACATTAAATTTATTCTCAAATTAACCTTCCCTTGGAAATGAAACTACCATAATTCTATTACAAAACCTTTTGGGTTTGAGTGTATACGTGATAACCAATTGAGCTGCTCTATGTCTTTTAAATAGTTAAAATATGTTGTGTCCAAATGTGATAATTAAAATATAACATTATTCATATCGATTGAAAATGTAAACGAAAATCTATTCAAAAGGAATTATAAGAACAAAAAATTATAATGATTATATTAAGAATAATTATAAAAACAAAAAACGTTTGATGTACTCCATTTTACAATTCATTAAAAAATTAATTAAAAAAGCAAAACTAAAAGCTAAATTATGTTATTTGTCTAAATATAATAATTAAAATATCGATTGAAAATGTAAACGAAAATCTATTCAAAAGGAATTATAAGAACAAAAAATTATAATGATTATATTAAGAATAATTATAAAAACAAAAAAATGTTTGATGTACTCTATTTTAACAATTTATTAAAAAATTAATTAAAAAAGCAAAACTAAAAGCTAAATTATGTTATTTGTCTAAATATAATAATTAAATTATAGCACTGTTCAACTCCTTTGAAAATATAAGATATGAAAATGTAAACGAAAATCTATTCAAAAGGAATTATAAGAACAAAAAATTATAATGATTAAATTAAGAATAATTATAAAAACAAAAAACGTTTGATGTACTCCATTTTACAATTCATTAAAAAATTAATTAAAAAAGCAAAACTAAAAGCTAAATTATGTTATTTGTCTAAATTTAATAATTAAAATATCGATTGAAAATGTAAACGAAAATCTATTCAAAAGGAATTATAAGAACAAAAAATTATAATGATTATATTAAGAATAATTATAAAAACAAAAAAATGTTTGATGTACTCTATTTTAACAATTTATTAAAAAATTAATTAAAAAAGCAAAACTAAAAGCTAAATTATGTTATTTGTCTAAATATAATAATTAAATTATAGCACTGTTCAACTCCTTTGAAAATATAAGATATGAAAATGTAAACGAAAATCTATTCAAAAGGAATTATAAGAACAAAAAATTATAATGATTATATTAAGAATAATTATAAAAACAAAAAACGTTTGATGTACTCCATTTTACAATTCATTAAAAAATTAATTAAAAAAGCAAAACTAAAAGCTAAATTATGTTATTTGTCTAAATTTAATAATTAAAATATCGATTGAAAATGTAAACGAAAATCTATTCAAAAGGAATTACAAGAACAAAAAATTATAATGATTATATTAAGAATAATTATAAAAACAAAAAACGTTTGATGTACTCTATTTTAACAATTCGTTAAAAAATTGATTAAAAAAGCAAAACTTAAAAGCTAAGTTATGTTATTTGTCTAAATATAATAATTAAATTATAGCCCTGTTCAACTCCTTTGAAAATATAAGATATAAGAATAAGAATTGTAAATCATGGGAAAGGCTTAATAAAGTACTGCTATACTAAGTAAATGATGTATAACGTCTACAAAATAATAAAGTACGACTATACTAAATAAACACAAGGTATATTTTTTGAAATTGTAAATCATGGGGGAGGTTAAAAGAAGTATAGTTTGGGTAGAAAGGGTAAGAAAAAAGAAGGATATTAATGTGACATGTGACAACATTAAGAAAATAAAGGTATGGGTATTTTGTCAATCCCATCTCATTTTATCCTTTTCTTTTTCTCTGCATCTTTAAAACCTATCGTTTTCATCCCGTCATCTTCAACCTTCTTAACTTTCTATCTCTATAATCAGTATATCATACTGCGATTTTTGTCATCAATCAACTATTCAAACACTCTATCAATGTGTTCTTTAGTTTTTTTTTTAAGAAACCCAGTTTAATTTCATACGATTTCTCATTTGTTTTCACGTGATTTTTAAGCGAATCACTCTATTCGTTTGATTCTGTTGTTTATAAGTATTTCTAGCATTCAAATTTCATCAATCATCGTAATCGTTATTGAAGAAATCCTAAGAAATCGCCTTCGATCTGAGTAACAAATTTTTTAAATTGCGTTTTACGATCTGGATTTTCGTATTGTGTTTACAATCGGGGTATTTGAATTAAGTCATTGCGTTATACAAAAGAATGAAAAAAAAAACACATTTTTATGTTTTTAGTCCATTGCGTTTTAGAAACAATACATTTTTTTTTTGTGTTTTTAGTTCATTCCATTTTAGAAAAAAATTATATTTTTAATCAATTGCGTTTTAGTAAAATGACATTTCCTTATGTTTTTTGTCCATTATGTTTTAAAGAAACGGCATTTTTTTTTTGTGTTTGTCATTACGTTTTAGAGAAAAGACATTTATTTGTGTGTTTGGTTCATTGCGTTTTAGAGAAAAGACATTTTTTTGTGTTTTTAGTTTATTGCGTTTTAGAAAAAAAAAAAAACATTGTTTTTTGTGTTTTTTGTTCATTGCATTTTAAGCATCTTGGTTTTCAATTTTTTTTCAAAAGTATAGTAATAGTATACTTGTTTTAAAGATTAAAAAACGTGCGTTTTTATTGTGTAATTTTATAAAAAAAAAATATTGTCATATGAAAGAGTTATTAAAATAGAGGGAATTGAAGAAGAGACAAACTATTACCATGGATAGACTAGAATAGCCCTAAACTAACCCACGTGCCTCCGGTTTTTTTCAATTTCACCTATTTAATGTTAGACATTTATTTTAAATTTCATGGAGAGGATTGCTTTCTAACCTTTCTAGCAAAACAATCTTCCCATTATATCCTTAACTTATAAATCATTTGTAATCTTTAGCTTGAGTTATATGAGTAGATTTTTCGCATATTTATATACTTTTAAAACAAAAGGTCCAGAGCATCGACTCATATTACAATTTTACCCTTTGTAAAAAATTACAGAAACACCCTTCATTTCAGCCTTTTTCTTTTCTACGCTACATATTAGACTATGGGTAGTGGGGCGTTGGTTGGGGCGTGGATGCCCTTCAACGCCAGCAGCTCCACCCCGGGTTGGCGTTGGGCATGGCTTTGCCCTTTTGGCGTGGGTATTCAGCAGGGTTGGCCCTTAGAATTCGTGTACCATGTTCGAGCTCGGAAAAACGTGCCTTTACGCCTTAATGAAATTGGGTATTGGGCTCACTAAAGGTCTAAACCTAATGCCAATGGGCTAATAACTAATCTAAACCATAAGAATAGTTTTGTAAGTGGGCCTATCTTGGTGTTTGTATAGGTATACCCTATTAAAAAATATATTTTACATATACATATCAGTTTTTTCATAAATAAAGTGCCCTTCGAAATATCTGGCTCTGCCGGTGGTCCTCCCTGCCCACCCCCAGGGCCAGCCATGGTATTCAGCCTGGCGTGGGGCGGGGGCAGGGTGAGTTGGCTGACTTTGGTTGGCTGGTCCAATATGACTAGCTTTGGTTGGCTACTTTAATTAAAAAAAATCACATGGCTAGCCACACCAAGCTAAGCCACGCCACACCACACCCCTCATTTTTCACCATAAGCTTGTGGATCCCACGCTCGCCACGTGTCGAGCAATACCCCCAACCCAAGCCCCTCCACACCCCCATAGTCTTACATTACAATTTCCTCACAAACACTGTCTTCACACTGCACGACACTGTTTCGCTGGACAACTTTCCAGGTCAACACAACCACCATCTTCACGCGCCGCATGGCATCTGAGTCCACAACAAATGTAACCCACTTCATCGTTGCTAACATAATCACTGATACGACCGGGAATGTCCTTAAAGGCCAGAAAAGAAAAAAAAATGTAGCTGGAAAAACAGAAAAGAGGTCAGAAGCTTACCGTGAAACCCTAGCCGACAGTGCTAGAGCTTAACCAAAAGCTCTGAGAGGGTGGAAAGTTATGGGAGCCAATTTATATATATTGTATAAATATTTTGCCAAAATAATTGGGGGGACAATCCTATATAATTTTAAAATTTTCGAACGAAAAAAAGGAAATTTTACAGTTCTAATCGAAACATTGGGGTAGGCGGGTGCACCCCCACTTCACCCTAAGCTATGCCCCTGCTAGCCGACATAAACCGGGACGATTCAGTCACATGCAATGCTAGATCGGGACTGGGGCGACCTTAATACGCTTAAAATAGTTTACGCAAGATGAATCATTTCACGACTCGTCGTAGTTTTCGTAAGATGTATCTATGTATCTGTAAATGTAAATATATATACATGTGTGTGGGTGTAAATATATATGTGTATATATATGTATGAATACATATACAAACGTCGCGTAGCCGCAATATTAGTATCGCGTGTCGTGGATAATTATCAAAATAATTATATAGTTGTACGCTTGTTATAATCGACTCTTGTTTGTTGGTCACCGGAATAATTCGGATAATATTATATGTTAAGATCGTACGGTGACGCGTCGTATCCCGTTTAGATGTTTGAAATAAATATAAATAATTATATTTATTTTATAAAGTTTTTTCAAGTCGTAAACGTTGGAAATAAATAATACTAATTATATTTATTTCACATAATTAGCGAGTAATAGATGTTTGAATTATATATAAGGAACTATATTTATATGATATAAGGCTCCAAGTTCCGTTACCTTGTAGACCGCATTTGTTGAAACCATATCAACTTGTTTTGTGAGTTGTAAAAAGTCGTCAAAAATAAATATACACTTATATTTGTTTAATTTTGATAGGTTTCATTTTTCGAATAAAACACGTTTCGTATTACGAATTTTTACGAAAAACGGACAGAGTTTCCTTTGTTTTTGGACGATCCGGACAATACAAGTTGTCGATAAATTTTCAAAACACAACAATCTAATGTAACAATATACGTGTATCTTTCATTGGATTCATAACGTCGCTTTCTCGTCTTGTAAATTCAATATATATATATATATATATATATATATTATCACGTGTCGATTCGGTTTTTAACTAATATATATACATATGTATATATGCAAGTTATATAAACAAGATCACGTATAAGTCAAGCAATTTTATTTTCTTAACGATTTTGTTAGTTGGTTCGGGTTAGAGCTCGGTGTCGGTTTAGGATAAAATTCAAATAACTATATAGTAAATTTGCGTTATTATCCTTTTACCAATACTCGCATTGACCGGTTGACCCGAACCGAATCTGACCCGTTGACCAGGTTTGACCATGTTGACCCGAGTACCGAAACTGAGTTGACCCGTGTTGACTCGTTTTGACCGAGTTTGACTTGTTGACTCGAACCTGAGTCGAGACCCGAATCCCAAACTGAATACCCGAGTCGCCCTTGTTCCATCTAAACCCAAACCATCCCGACCCAATCCGAACCGTCCACCACCGTTGCCGCCGCCGGCAGGCCCGGAGCCGCTGGCTGCGGCGTCGCACTACCACCCTGTCACTCCCCTTCCCTGCGCCGCTCTCAAACAACACGAAGAATAACCGCCACCGGACCCGCCACCATCGCCATGAGACCTGCTGCCGCCGCCGCTAACTCCGGCGGCTCCGCACTGCTGCCGTCATCCCCACTTCAGCCACCTCGACATCACCACGCCGGCCATCACCACCACCATGACCGAAACCCCGACACCACTAAAAAGAAAAAAACCAAAAGAAAACAAATCTGATCTTAGAAAGTGGAGGAGACGAACTTACCCACGTCGAACTCATGAAACACGCATGCCGGAGCGCGAATTCACTACCTCCATTGCTCGGACGGGAAAACTAGTGTCGGAAACGGGTTCAAAAGTTATTATTTGGGGGGGGGGGGTACGCCTTGATTCCGCCATGAAATTTTGCCCCCGCCACCGCTGTGAGCGGCGCCGCCGCTGACCGCCGTCGCCGGAACACCGCCGGACTTCGTTGGCACCGCTGTGAGCCGCCGTGCTCTGCCGGGTCGCCAGTCGGAGTTCTATAGAGAGAAAGGGGGTTGCGGCTAGTGTTAAGGGAAGAAATGAGGAGGATAAGTTATAATAGGGTATTCATACTCAGGGTTTAAGTGGGTTGGGCCGAAGTCCCATTAGCCCGTTTTTGTGTTTTATGCGGCCCAATGCGTCTAGGAGTCCCGTTTTCGAACCCGAAATTCGTGTAATGTCGTAAAATGTCATTTCAGAATCAGAAATACGTAAAATAGTGTCGGAAGTAGATGTGTGACGCGTTCGTTCGTCAGTTGCGTTAAAATTGTGTAAAATGCTCCGGTGGCGTTTTTATTCCGTTTTTTGGCCCGATTCCAACTGCGAACGAAGCTAAATATATCATAATATTCTAGTTTTTAAGGTAATACACAAGCTCGATGCTTCCGTTTCGTTGTCAGTGCATTCCTACATTCGCTTTTTTCATTCATGTATGCATTTTGTGACGTTCGAAAGCATGATAATTCAGCATAACCAATTCGCGTGTTTAAAATATACGTATAAACCTCATATTTTTTGGCGTTGTCAGTATTTCGTCCGGTGTCAGTTCTTTACCGTTTAACATTCGTCAGGTTTCCCGCAAATCACCATTCGCGTACTGTAAGGTCGAATAGACGTTTCTAGGGATTCCAAAGGCCTAATTAAGTTAAGGGTAAATTACACTTTTCATCCTTTATGTTTGTATCGAATTGCAATGGATAGCCTTTAACTTCAATAATTACAGTCACAGTCCTTTATTTGACAAACTCATTACACACAGACCCATCACTTTATCTCACTCTAGTCCTTCTTCTCCAAACCCCCCCCCCCCCCCTCTCTCTCTCAAAAGCCCTAAAACCAACTCTATTATTCTATGTTACAGATGCCCTGAGAAGGTTCCCTAGACAGACAAGTGTAACCAAGTTGCAGATGTCGGAAGGTTCCTTCTTTCTCCCTGTCCTTGTAACCTAAAGCCACCACCCCAGCAACTCTACGACCACCACTCAAGCCCCCACCACAACGACCACTTCATCATGCGATTTATCATAAACTCCAATTAATCTCACAAGATTCTACAAAAATCGGCTCCGATTGTAACCTCCGCATCTCTCATCTTCTCCCCTCAAGATTTTGCAACAATCAAGCTCATTAGTGATAAATAATAAATTGCTTATGCTCGTCGCTTTGTTTCACTCTAAAAACAGAGGAAATTTCATGGCTACAACGTTACAAACAATGACAATCACGCATTAGAGGATTCACGAACTGTCGACTGACCGTCAAACCACCGTTCATCAACTCTCCGATCATCTCACCACCACATCCTCCATCTCTTTCGCTATAATTCACGTTTTCCGATCATTTTCTTTCAACATTTTCATTCCAGATCCATCTTTGGCGAAGAAGATCTGGGTTTTGTTGTCGGCCACATGAATTTGAGAGAGGGGTTTCATTAAGGGGAAGAAAGAAGATGTGAAAAGACATAAATGCCCTCACATGAGGTATACATGCCATACTTAACTTATAATTTTAACCTGGTTAGTGTCAAAGGACAAAAGATGTAATAAGTTTTCCAAATAAAGGATTGTGTCCGTAATAATTGAAGGTAAATGGTATCCATTGCAATTTTATACAAACATAAAGGATGAAAAGTGTAATTTACCTTTAAGTTAATTTGTGTCTTATAACAATACTTATAATTGTCTTAGTGTTCGGTATACGCGTAATTATAAACCAAAAATTACCGGTTGTCACAATCGGTACCCACTGCTATTTGCTTATCTCTTACCGCAGGTTTCGTACAAACGTCATTACCATACAACTTTTTTGGTTGATTTTCTTTCGGTTATCTTTTAGTGTTTTCTACATTTTCTTTTTATTTTTGTCAGCGGTTCCGTGCGCAACACGCGGTTCCGTGCGCAACACGCTGGTAGTGATTTCAAAACACATGTAAACACAAATTATATAACAAAAGAAGTTTGCCGCAACGCGACGACAGTGATAAATCTAGTTAAATTTAATTTGTTTTTTGCAACCAAACACCCGTGTATCATAATTACAAAAATGTTAGTGCTTCTTCTATTAGAGAATATAACTTCGTATACCTTTATTGTAAGGTCACATAAAAGATTTACATCTTCTCAAGTATCAAACCTTTTTCATCGTAACAAACTTGGTTTCCTGGTCATGTATCAGTCTTTCACTCACATTCCATTCTCACATGCACTTTTGATAACGAAGTCGTGTCACTACGCAAATTGCATAAAATTTTACCACATGTACATGGCGTTTGTTAGAATGGTTTGTCTATTATTCATATTTTTTTAGTTTTTCATCTTCAAAGTTTTAATATAATTTCTTCAAATATGAAAATATAGTTGATCAACTTAAGACGATGTAAGATTTTATTTTATTATTATTATTATTTTTTTATAAAAGGAGACATAGATGTAAGATATATTTAGAAAAGGAGACACTGTTCATTATATAGTTGTCTTGTTGGGGGGATATGCAGGGTATTGTAATCTTAATTCTCCAATGACTGAATTTAAAATTCCATACAACCAGCAGCACCGCATAATTTGAATGGATTATACGTTTGTTAAAAGGGACCCGAAATAACTACTTTACTACGTGTTTGTATGAGTTTAATTTCATAATACATATAGGTTACTACAAAAGTGCTTAGTTCTAGGATATCACCCAAATGTGTCTTCCTATCATGGTAAGGCTACCAAAGTACCTTATCAATTAAGGGGCCGTTTTTTTTTTGAAGGGCTACTTTCAATAAAAACAGCTACGGAAATCTCCAAGGCGGAGAAAACCGAGCAAACAACCAAAAGAACATTACATTACATCAAAAATGAATTTTTGCCAACCCTTCCAATCCACTCTAGTATGTTTACCCCTACTATTAAACCAAAGAAAACTAAAGGATTTAATATCCGAAATAGCTTTGGTAATCGGCACATCAACCCCTTTAAAAATCTTGTCGTTCCTTATCTTCCAAATGCACCAACAAGCGATCATCAAAATCCCGCGGATAATCTCCTTCTTTGCTGCTGAGAACCCCAACTGATCAACCGCAAATTGAACATCCTGAATTGAGAACAATATCAGCTGCGGAATACGGCACCAGTTAGCAACAGCGACCCAGATCCCATTCGCAAAGAAGCAGCCTGTAAACAAGTGTTCCATCGTTTCTTCCGCGTGATCGCACATAACACAAAGCTTATCTCCAACATGAATGTTTCTTTTCGCTAACGCTACCTTAGTGGGGATACGATCTAACCAAGAGCGCCACATGAATATGTTACACTTCGCTGGAATCCATTTACACCAACGCATCACACTAGTATTATCTACCTGATCATTGCGCTTGCACCACTGCTTTGTGTCTTTGACACTCAAAATCTGCACATCGCCTTTGTTCCAGGTCCAACTAGCAGTGCTCGAAGACAAAGTGGTGCCTGAAACCAGCCGAGAACATAGGACCAGCTGCTGAGTTGCCTGAACCGTAGTGGGATAATGTTTCCAGTCCCATGTCATAACCCCAGACAGGTTATTTTGGCCGACACGATCTGAAACAGTGCACCATTTATTTTTTTCTAAACGGAACAAATCTGGAAACAACATCCGAAGAGGGAGACGATCAGCCCAAGGGTCAATCTAGAATTTAATCATTGCCCCATTCCCCACGTTACCTTGGATAAGAGAATTAAACGTCGACCCATTTATCACCAACCGATATGTTCAATTACTTTATGTTCAATTAGTATGTCTGAATATGTGATCTTAGAGTACGAAGCCAAACACGTAGTTTTAATACTATTATGGGTAAATTATACTTTTCATCCTTTATATTTGTATCAAATTGCAATGGATAGCCTTTAACTTCAATTAGCATGTTCGTGTTCGTTCATTTAACTTTAACCGAACACGGACATATAATCTAACATATTTTTTGTTCGTGTTTGTTCATTAAGAAATCAGGCATGTTCGTTTTCGTTTATGTTCATTCGTTTAAAACCTAAACGAACAGTTCACGAACACAAACGAACATAAAAAAATTTACTAAACATATTTGAATAAACATAAATTAACATGATTGAAGAAGCCAGTCTAATATATTACGATTTCATCCGAAAACACATCTAAATAAGGGGTTCATAGATATACTAATTAGTTATATTTATATAACTAGTTAGAAAACCTAATATTTATATAAATATAACTATTTATGTATTTAATAAAATTTAAACGAACATAAACGAACGTAAATAAACGAACGTTCACGAATATAAATGAACGAACATAAAAGAATGTTCACGAACATAAATGAACGAACATAAAAGAATGTTCACGAACATAAATGAACGAACACAAGGTGTGTTCATGTTCGTTCATTTAATTCAACGAACAATTTTTTTTTGTTCGTGTTCGTTCGTTTATTAAATAAATGAACATAAACAAACTTCCCGCCGAACAAGTTTATGAACGTTCAGTTCGTTTACAGGCCTAACTTCAATAATAATCATTTATTTGAAAAATTCATTACACTCTACGTACTTTACCACTAACTTGATTAAAATTTTCAGTTAAATCCTATCACATAAGTGTAGTTTAGTCTTTTTACCAATTAAATTAAACTAAATTTAGAAAAAAAAAAAAAGCTATAATATTTACCCTCAACCCCCTCCATCTCTCTCCCAACTCACACTATCCCCTCAACCCTGAATCAACTGAAATAAAACCACCTACAAACTTATATGATCTCATTCTCATTCTTAACCTACAAAATTTTCAGTTAAATCCTCAGACCACCTCAAAATCAAAACTTCCACAACCCCTTCTTCATTCTCATTCTTAACCTTCATCCCCTCAAAATCTCACTAATATCAAAGACTCTTCATCTGTTAACAACCGATCAAGAGAGAGAGGGCGTGGTGGTGGTAGGTTGGGTCGCAAGTCAAGAGAGAGAGGGTGAATGTGATGGGGCGGTGATGGCGGCAGATCCGGTGGTGGTGGTTAGGTCACGGGTCAAGAGATGGAGAGGGTGAAAGTGATGGGGTGGCGATGGCGGCAGATCTAGTGGTGGTGATGGCGGCAGATCTAGTGGTGATGGTGGTTAGGTCACGGGTCTAGAGATGGAGGGGGTGAAGGTGATGGGGTGGCGGGGGCAGATCTTGGTGGTGGTGGCGGATTTGGTGGTGGTTGTCACAGTTGGGTGTCACGAATAGAGGTGGTACCAAATCCCTACCAGACAACATAATCGGCGAACTGTTTCCCCTCAAGTTCGATGCTGATTTCACTTTCGATATGGACAGTCTTCCGTCTCATCCTCTAGCAGTTTCAGAGCAATTTGATCATTTTTGTTGCTCATTCATCTGGTTAGCCTCGTTCATGTGTTCTTTATATGTATTATTATCATTAATTGGATAAAATTTATTCAAGTGGTACAGGTGGTTGTCAGTGGTGTGGGGTGGGGTTTGGTTGAAGAGAGAAAGACAGAGAGAGAGAGCTGAGATAGATAGAAAGAGAGAGGGGTGAGGGTAAATATTAAGCTTTATTCTAAATTTTAATTTAATTAAATTGGTAGAAAAGACTAAACAATCCTTATGTGATGGGATTTAACTGAAAATTTTAACAAAGTTAGTGGTAAAGGACGTAGGGTGTAATGGATTTTAGAAAAAAAAGTACTATGACTGTAATTATTGAAGTTAAATGCTATCCATTGCAATCTGATACAAACATAAAGGACGAAAAGTGTAATTTGCCCTACTATTGTACTACATATTTTTTTTTAGTATTTAAGTACTATACTACTATATATACAATTTAACTCATTATAGCAACCATACGTTCATCTGGTGACGAATCTAGAAGAAACATTCAGAGGTATCCCAAAGAAAATTAGTTGTAAATTGTGGTAGATTTAGAAAAAAAAAAACAAATCCACACAGACAGATCTGCATAAAACTGATTTTTTTTTGCACTTCACCAAGAAAGTGAAAGGTGGACCCCTCAACCTCTACGTTCATCGGTATTGTAACACACTATTTTACCATTTTAATTGTTAAACATGGAACATTGCGTCCTAAATATGGCGAACAAATTGAAAGCCGTATGATATACTAAATAAAATGTTTGGGAAAATTTTATATCAAGTAATATGTATATGTAATATGTTTGGTAACCTTTTATATAACATTTAATTTTTTTATAATAGGAAGAGGAAGAAATATGAGAATACAACTATTCTTTGGTTGTACAATTTACATTGATGTTCGTTGGAAAATTCTATTAATTGTGTGGTTGGTTACATGTATACGAAAAGTTCGAGTTTACCTATTTTTAAAGGTAAATTTCATTCATCACGACCCCCTAAGAGTTAAAAGGGGGCAACAAAAACATGTTGAGGTAAACTACATAAAAAACTATACAATCTTAAATTTACACCAATTGGGGAATAAAACTTCGACCTATGTTTGAAAAGAAAAACAAGGCTTTTGATCTCATCCACAATCTGCTCCTCTAAGATTTCCATGTTCGAAAACCGTTTCTTGTTCCTTATTTTCCATATACACCAACTGTACAATAAAAAATTATACATCAGTAGGCGAGTGGAAAGTTTAAGTTATTAGTAATTTCTAATTTGATCAACAATTTATAGTTTCTAATTTTTTATAGCTAATTTTTTTCCTTCGTATTATTGCTTAAAGGAGGAGCAAACACAACATCCAAATACGACCCAAATAATTGCTAAACCTAAGAAAGCATTGGAGCTTCGATCAACGCATGAAATTCTAGTAAGACTCTCTTGTTTTCCTTTCATCATTCTCTTATATTAATTAGTTGAACGTATCCAGATTAACACACGAGTTGGTTATAAATATATGAGTAAAATGCACGGATAGTCCATGTGGTTTGGTAAAATTTCACCTTTAGTCCCCACATTTTTAAAATTACATGTATGCTCCCTGTGGTTTGCTCAATTGTTACTCGGATAGTCCCTGAATTGGATGGACGTTAGTTTTCTCAGTTAAGTTATTGTGAAATGACAAAACTACCCTTATGGTTAAAAAAATATATCAACCAACAAAAGACCTCACACCAACTCACCAACCTCTCCCTCTTCTCCACCCCACTAGCACAAGTGCACCACCACCACTTCTGCTCACCTCCTATCCACGCCACCATTTCCACTTGTCTGATTCGTAACTAATTTACAAACTTTGTTCACATCTTCCTAAAAGAGACCCTAATGTGTCCTTGTTTACCATCCATCATTAAATATAAATTATACTTTATAAGATTAACACAAAATAATGTTGGAAAAGAAAACTCCAGATTCAGTAATGAAGATATGAAGCATTGACCAAAAAGAATCATCCGCAATAAAACAGAATAATACAATTACGATCCAAAAACTGAATAATCATCAAAAGTAAACAATCAATTAACACGATAATCGATTAAACGTTCAATATCAAACAATCAATTAACATCTTCATCTACTAGGGTTTCAAATTCAAATTTCTCGATTAAAACCTAAACAAATCGATAAAAAGTTCACTTAGATTAGAAAAGCTACAAGCACATACATCCTTAAACGAAAGCGCCAACTGATAAACTTTCATTTGGAGCAACCGTATCTTCTGCCGGTTCCGCGATATTCCTCTGGCGGCCCGTACTCGCCGGAAAAACATAAAGAAAACCGACTAAATCGCCGTACTGGAGGACGTTGTGAAGCACCCACACCATGGCGCTTCGTGTGACCTTAATGTCTTCTACAACTACTACTAGGTTTCAGGTTTTTCTGATGGTTCCATTTGCGTTGGGGAATTAGTTGCAGAAATTGTGGTTCTTTGATCTGTGGAGTGGAAGAGATGGAGATGGTGGCGTGGGTGGGAGGTGGGCAGAAGTGGCGATGGTGTTTGGGGAGGAGAAGAGGGAGAGGGTGGGTGGGGGTGAGGTCTTCTATTGGTAAATATAATGTTTTTATAATGGTAAGGGTAATTTTGTCATTTCACGTCCATTTAACTGAGAAAACTAACATCCATCCACTTCAGGGACTATCCAAGTAACAATTAAGCAAACCACAGGGAGTATACATGTGATTTTGAAAATCTGAGGACTAAAGGTGAAATTTTACCAAACTACAGGGACTATCCGTGCATTTTACTCTAAATATAT
This sequence comes from Helianthus tuberosus, assembly GCA_030545235.1. Lineage (NCBI taxonomy): Eukaryota > Viridiplantae > Streptophyta > Magnoliopsida > Asterales > Asteraceae > Helianthus > Helianthus tuberosus. Next base: position 215,514,222 of record CM060411.1, on the reverse strand, counting down.
TTAAAAGATATAAAATGTTACATAATTTATTAAGGATATCCATGAAATCGTAGAAGTTTATATATGATCTATACTAAAGTTAAGTGATGCAAAAAATATATAGTTAATAGGTCGTGTGTATATGTTACGTTGTAGGATGAAATGTTTCGGGTTATAAAGTTTTACCACTGGTGTTGGTGACTCAGGTCGGTTTTGCCTTGATATTCCACCGCATTCACAATAGAAACTCGTCACCTTAGCCTCCACATAATTATAATTTCTAAATCTTAATAATAATTGTTTAATATTTCTTATTCACCCCATATAATACAAGGGTCTTTAACCTTATATATATATATATATATATATATATATATATATATATATATATATATATATATATATATATATATATATATATATATATATATATATATATATATATATATATATAGGGGACCGCTAAAATGAAAACCACCTACAGTTGTAAAAATCGCGAGAACCACTCTCAACCAATCAACATAAAGGGTATGTTGGTCATTTACCCCAAATGTCAAATCTTCTTTCTCTCCTCAATTAAAGCCACTGACTCTTTATATACTCTCTCATTTATCACCATTTTTCATTACCTCAAAAATCCTCTACACACTAATAAGAAACCCAAATCATAACTCAAACCAAAATCCTCGACAGACACATCAGGACACCTCAAAACACACCCCTCCCTCCGGTGAATACCTGCCAACACGTTCACTCTCTCTGGTCCGAGCTCCGAGTAGTTCCGATGGCCAATGATGACTGTTTTGCTGTTGTTGACGGTACTCAGCGCCCACCTGCCAACACGTTCACTCTCTCTGGTCCGAGCTCCGAGTAGTTCCGATGGCCAATGATGACTGTTTTGCTGTTGTTGACGGTACTCAGCGCCGCCGGTGGGCTTTTTGCAGCGGCAGAGCTGCCACACACGACGGTCGGCGACGGTTTTCCCTCCGACGAACTTCCAACAACTCCGCCGCCGCCGAAGAGATCAGACGGAGAAGAATGGGAAGACATGTCCACAAACACTAATGCCTCAAGCGAAATGGCGGTTGTGGTGGCGGCTAAAAGTAAGGATCTGGTGGAGATTGTTAAAGAATTGGATGAGTATTTTCTCCGGGCGGCGGCTTCCGGTGGAAAAGTGTCGGAGTTGTTGGAAGTTCCGGTGTGTAGCATTTCCAGCCAAGGATCATCAGGTAATTAAATTAATGCAAAAATATTTTAAATTAAGGGATCTGGGAAACTTGTAACACTAATGTGATTTGATGAGTATTCACCTCGTGCACACGTGTGTTCTTTTGTCTACTGGAAGTGTAACATGCTAACACTGTTGTATTTCACAAGGGATTGGAAGTTGTGAAATGAATATGCACACTTTTTGGTCAATTTGTTGATCTGTCGAGATGGGGTTTTTGTATGTAGCATGACTGTAGAGGTTTAATTGGGGATGGGTTGTGTAAGTGTTAAAAAACCAGCTACATCCCTTGTTACAACTGAGTATGTATAAATATGACCCGTAAATTTTTTAACGTAAAACTGGATCGTTGACCCGTAAATTTTTTAATGTAAAACGTAAACTTTTTAATATAAAAACGTAAAGTTTTTAACGTAAAACGTAAAAAAGTATAACGTAAAACGTAAACTCTTTAACGTAGATCGTACATTTTTTAACGTAGAACGTAAACTTTTTAAGGTAAAACGTAAACTTTTTAATTTAAAAACGTAAAGTTTTTAACGTAAAACGTAAATTTTTTAACGTAAAACGTAAAAAGTTTGACGTAAAACGTAAACTTTTTAACGTAGAACGTAAACTTTTTAACGTAGAACGTAAACTTTTTAACGTACAACGTAAACTTTTTAACGTAAAACGTAAACTTTTTAACGTAAAACGTAAATTTTTTTAACGTAAAACGTAAACTTTTTAACCTAAAACGTAACCTTTTTAACGTAAAACGTAAAACTTTTTTATGTAAACTGTAAAACGTAAAAAACGGCGCGTAAAAAAACGGGGCATTAAAAAAACGACGCGTGAAAGAGCCGGGCGTAAAAACGGCGAGTTAAAAAGCGACGCGTGAAAAACCCGGACGTAAAAACGCAAAACGTAAAAAGTTTAACGTATAACGTAAAAAGTTTAACGTAAAACGTAAAAAATTTTAACGTAAAACGTAAAAACGCCGCGTTAAGACGGGTCGTAAAAACGACGCTTTAAAAAAATTGGACGTAAAAAACGCCGCGTTAAAACGGGTCGTAAAAACGCCGCTTTAAAAAATGCCGCTTAAAAAAGCCGAGCGTAAAAAACGGCGTGAAAAAACGACGCGTTAAAAAACGATGCGTGAAAAAGCCGTGCAAAAAAACGGCGTGCAATAAAATGATTTGAATAAAAAAAATTTTAATAAAAAAATTCAGATTAAAAAATAAAAAGTAATACAATAAAATAAAAAAGGAATAAAAAAATAATAAAGACTAAAAGGCAAAAAAAGTATTTTACTAAACTACTCTTTTGAATTAAAATATTAAAGAAATAATAATAAGACAAAATGTATTTAATATTAATTTTAGTTACTTTTAATCTCATCCATCCATCTTGTTGATCTAGTGGCTAGAAAGTGGTTCTCTCGGTTCTTATAACTGGAGGGGTATATATAGGGGACCGCTAAAATGAGAACCATCTCACGTTGTAAGAACCGTGAGAACTTTTGATCCGTGGCGAGTTGGACTAATTTTTTTTTTCAAAAATGTAGATGCTTGTATTATAAACACATTTGTAAAAAAAAAAAAATTCAAAAAAAATGTTGTGTGTCTAGTTTTGAACACCACAAGTTTGTGTTTACGGGACCCGTACCCGTAAACGCAAACTTTGGGTGCTCAAAACTACACACCCGACATTTTTAAATTTTTTTTTTTTTACAAATGTGTTTATAATACATGCATTTACGTTTATGAAAAAAAAATTTGGTCCACCTCGCCCCGTACGGTGTAGTTCTCACTGTTCTTACAACTGGAGGTGGTTCTCATTTTAGCGGTCCCCTATATATATATATAGGGAGAAGATCATGCGAGAACCACCTCTTATTGCGAGAACCGCGAGAACCAATGTGAACACAACAAAAAATGCCTAAAAATAGCTAAAAACCACACAATTTTTTTTTATATTTTTTTATAAAAAAATCGCTACTTTTTGAAGAAATTTTTTTTTTTTTTTAAAATAAAATTTTTTTTGGCTTCTAAAAGTATCGATTTTAACATAAAAAATATTAAAAAAAAAAATTTTAGATTTTTTTTTGATTTTTTTATATTTTTTTTAGATTTTTTTAGGTTTTTTGGGGGTTTAGTTTTTAGCATTTTAGGTTTGGGGGGGGGGGGTGGGGGTTAGGTTTTTTTTGCTATTTTAGGTTGTGTTCACATTGGTTCTCGCGGTTCTCACAATAAGGGTGGTTCTCGCATGAGCTCCTCAATATATATATATATAAAGGGAGTGTTGAAGAAAAAACTCCTTTTATTGCGAGAACTCGAAAACTCGTAAAAAAGCTTAAAAAGACAACAAATATATTTTTTTAACAATATTAGCTGTAAGTTTAACATTTTTAAAATACAAAAAAACTTAAAAAAAATAAAAAATCAAATTGTATTACACATGTGCAACACTACAAAAGACACCTAAACCGGCCAACCCCCCACAAAAAAAAAACCTAAGGTAAAAGACAAAAACTATTGAATTGAACCATTGAACAGATTGCAATATTCTGTTACCTCCAGAAAGCCAAAACTTAAAACGCCCCAATTTCTACGCGGCTTAATTCTTTTCTCTAGGTTTACTTTCATGAAAGAGTTTTTCTCTATTCGAGTTTGAACTCAAAATCATAACGCATATAAAGTTGCATTTCAATTGAGGACAAATTAAATTGGTTAAGCTCTTTGAAAGTTTTTAGGCTGCAAGCTTTCTGTTTAATTTAGAAAATGATTTGTTTCACTTTTAACTCATATTTGCATGGAAGTATTTCAAGAAATTGGATGCGATAGGCAGTGCTTTCCAAAAAGTTCAAACTTGAAGGATGAATATATATATATATATATGGAGGAAGGTTAACGTAAATTACGGCTTAACGTACATCACGTACGACAGGTAATTACGCACGTTCATTTTAAAATCACGCACGTTATAACTCAATAATCCAAAATCACGCATGTTGAAACACAATAATCACGCATATTGAAAACATTAATCACGCATGTTATAGAACAAATAACGCACGTTGTTGTACGTGAAGTACGTTAAGCCGTAATGTACGATATACTTTTTCTATATATATATATATATATACGAGTTGGGATGAAATCCATAAAAAAAGGTAAACAATCAAATGCAATAAACGATTAGGATTTTCTATTTTGTAATGCAATCGATAAACCTTAAAGGGGTTGAGACGATTCGATTGCCGTCAAAAAAGAGAGAATTAAAATAGGCTATAAACAAATCATATAATGGAAAGATGTAGAATGCTCACTAAAAATTCCCTAACGTTGTGTATACATGATATTTTTAGTTTCCTTGGGTGTGTTGTGTGTATATATATATAGGGTAAGGTTCATTTGAGAACCACCCTTTTTGCGAGAACTGTGAGAACCAATGTGAACACAAGAAAATACCTAAAAAAATCCAAAAAACCCACAATTTTTTTTTAATATTTTTCTATTAAAAATCGGTATATTTCATAACCAATTTTTTTTTTCGAGTAACAGTTAATGATGCACATGTGCATATTCTTGGACAAATTCCGTAATATATCACCAGTAGTAGAAAAATGTACTTTCATTTACACTATCATATGTTTTACACTACTTTTTACATTACCAATATTAGAAATGCACATGCGCATCTATATGTATCAACATGAAATAAGGTGTTTTGGTACAAAAAGTTTGTGATTTTAAATGATGAAGTAGGCCCATATACATGTGTTTTGATTAGTTATATCTAGTGGTTGATGGTTTGATTATATTTGTCACTTTATGATGTAATATGTTGTTTGGATTGTATAAAGGGTGTTGTTGTACATATAATAAAGTGAAATATTGGTAATAGTATTGTATTATGGATGGTAAAAAGCAATGATATTGTATTACGGATGGTAGGAGGTAATGGTAGTGTATTATGGATGGTATGATAGTTGAAAAGGAAAGTGTATTCAAAGTAGTGTACCAAAAACACGTTCAACAAAGGTAGGGGGAGGGGGTATTTGGACCTTATGTGATAAGTGACAGTAGGGGTGAGCATGGTGCGGTTCGGTTCGGTTATTACCTATAACCGAAACCATAAGCGCACATTGCGGTTATCAAAAAATCATAACCGTTCGGTTTCAGTTAATGCGGTTTCGCTTAATCGGTTATTGCGGTTAATGCGGTTTCGGTTCGGTTATAGGTCGGTTATTTTCATTGTTTCTAATGTTGGACTTTAAATGTGTGGGTCGAGCAAAATTAATGCGCAAACAATAAATATACGGTTAATCAATTATATTTCACTACCATATGCATACTAATTCCAAAACAAAAAGTAACACGTGTAGTCACGTGTTATGTGGAAACATACATACGAACACAATGTTGTTTTTAAATTCGACACTTTTTAATCAAAACATAAAAAAGTTGTAGTGCAATCTTCATCAAAGTTGGGTCATGGTTAAAAGTTAAAACATTCAAATACTTCACAAAAGATACATATTGATTAGGCCATGGTTAAGCATTTAAATACAAACTTAAAGACTTATGGTGCTATGGATTTGGCTATGTTTATTCGGTTCGGTTATTTGCGGTTATGAAAATAAGAATAACCATAACCGAACTGCAAAAATCGGTTATTAAAAATATAAATAACCAACCCTTCGGTTATTTCGGTTATCGGTTATTTCGGTTCGGTTTTTTCGGTTATTTCGGTTACGGTTCAGTTAATTCGGTTGTATGCTCACCCCTAAGTGACAGAGCTAGCCCATTAATTTAGTGGTATCCTAAAAAAATAACTGTACAATCATACAATAATAAAAAAACAATAATAAATAATGTAAAACAAATATCTAATAGATTTGTTCTCTTCTTCTTTTCACAGCTCGAAATCGTTCTATCGCATCGTCGTCTTTTACTTTACCAAAAATTAAATTTGACCACGGTACAAATATTCCGGGCCCATTCTATCATCGCCCTTAATAAAAAATGGATATTTTTATTGTTTTGGACTTTGGGCCTTGGGTTAAGTTTATCAAATGGGTCTCCTTTCAATTAAACTATTCTTAATTTGGACTAACTTTATCATTTGGGCTAATTAATTATACAAGTTTGGGGTTATAAAATGTTTGGGCTTATAAAAATTAGGGATTTTAATAAATTCAAGTATTTTTTCAGGGTTATCCTTGTATTTATTTAGGGGTATCTTTTCTATAAAACCGAAAAAAATAATGAAAAAATTATACTACGAAGACGGGGTTGATCCGTAGCCCGTGCTACACCTAACAACACTATACCTCCGCCCCTGTGTGATATATGGCATTGGGTAGCATCAAAGAGCCTCCAGCCCGCCATCCACACGAAGCCCTGCCCCACACTAGCTATCCACAACAAGCGCACCCACCCGTCCTCTTGTAGCTAATGTGACACCATTCGCGCCCCCAATGGAGCCCCATAACACATAGCCAATGAGTCACTCTTCAAACATCCATAGTCTACCTTGAAAACAAACAAAAAATGGTATATTAAACTAACATGTAAGCTGCCTTATACTTATTAAGTTTATTATATAGTTTTATTTAAATTACATAAAGATTAGGGGCTGTTTGGCAACATCCGAATGGTTTAGTGTTGAACTACTAAGAAGTCTGAACCATTAAGTGCTGAACCAGTAAGAGGTTTGAACCATTAAGAGCGAGTATAATGCTTAACCGTTCAGAGGAAAATGTTTGACCAATTCAGATTAGAGGTCTTAACCATTCAGACTCAGTATAGTGCTTAACCATTCAGAGACAAATGTCTGAACCACTCAGACATTTGCTTGCGAAACAAACAGTCTGAATAATTAAGTGTTGAACCAGTAAGAGGTCTGAACCAGTAAGAGCCTTATTAAGAGGTAAACAAACAACCCTTAACATATATAATCCTCTTTCTTACCAACAATTAACTTAATTAGTTGCTCTAGGAACTTATTTCACTTCAATAATATTAAGGCGACATATATTATTAACAGCAAATTAAAATTTTAGCAAATCTATTATAAATATTAGGCCTATTATAGGTAACAAACAATTAGTTTGACTATGCTAACCTAGAATATTTAGAGGCTGTTTGGCAACTTCTGAATGGTTAAGTGCTGAACTAGTAAGAGGTCTAAACCATTAAATGCTGAACCATTAAGAGGCCTGAACCATTAAGAGGTAGTATAATGTTTAACCATTTAGAGGCAAATGTCTAACCAATTCAGATTAGAGGTCTTAACCATTCAGACTTAGTATAATGCTTAACCATTCAGAGGCAAATGTCTGAACCATTCAGATATGTGCTCGCGAAACAAATAGTCTGAACCATTAAGTATTGAACCGGTAAGAGATCTGAACCACTAAGAGCCCCATTAAGAGGTATACAAACAACCCCTTAGAATGGTTTCAAATTACCACTTTTGGGCCTTATTAGTTATTGAGCTAACTATAATTGGTTTGTGGGCTTGGAAAAATGTGGTGGGCTGGACCTTTGTAAGCCAAGCCTGTAAAAGTAGGGCACATGAAATAGAAGCAGGGTTGTCTGGTTCTAGAGTCGAGTGGCAGACGTGTACTTTCACTGTGGTGCGAAGAGGGGGAATTAGATGGATCTTAACTTCATCTGAAGAGATATTAACTATTCAATTTCTTTCAATTTCCTTCTCATTTTTCTACCTTAGCTATAACTCCCTTGTCACATATTTAATTTGCAGGTGGGGAAGAACTTGGAGCACTTGAAGATTCCTCTCACTCATATTCGATCAGCAACCCATGATTTCTCAATCGAATACAGAATTGCAAGTTTCTCGGATGGCGCTGCTGTCTACAGAGCAGAACTCGAGCATTATGATAAAGAGAATCCATCAACCAAGAGACAGAACACCGTACTTATCAATCGCTACCCTTCTAGAAATAAGTTATTTGGAGAAAAAGAGTTTCTCACAGATATAGAAATTCTTTCTAGTGGAGTTAAGCATCCCAACATAGTCACTTTGCTTGGATTTTGTCTTGAAGGTTTTGTGATGATCCTTATCACTGAAGATCTTACTAATGAATTCCTTAATGATTATTTTGGAAACCTCAAAGACAAACGTGTTTTGACTTGGGAAAAACGTTTGAAAATCTGCATTGATGTTGCACATGCACTAAGGTACATTCACTATGAGATGGAAGACCAAAAGATGATGATAAACCGTGATATATGCAGCTACAACATTGGGTTGGATGAGAACTGGGGGGCAAAGATTGTTCACTTTTGGTGGTCCGTATTCCTACCTCCAAATCAAGAAGACAAAGCTCTTTATGTCAAAGAGGGCCGTATTGGTAGACTGTGGTACAACGATCCACAATATGAGAAGACTGGTTGGCTAAAAAGAGATTCAGATGTTTATGGTTTTGGAGTAGTCATGTTTGAAATTCTCTGTGGGAGGTTAGCCAATGACCCAATTTATGTTAAGGAGAGTGACATAGGGCTGGCCCATGTAGCAAGACGAAGCTTCAGCACAAGATCAATAGTAGAGATGATAGATCCTCTAATAAAGGAAGAAATTGGTGAAAACAAATTTGTCCTAAATAGAGGACCCAACAAGGATTCTTTGCACACGTTTATTACAATTGCACACCAATGTGTGGCAGAAACTCAAGACCAACGCCCAACAATGAAAGTCGTAGTCAACGAACTTGAGAAAGCATTATTCTTTCAAGTAAGTCATTGTCTAACTTCATCTCATGGATTCCTATAAGTAAAATAGTTTGATGATTCACTATAATTTCAAAAACAAATGTAGATTGCTTGATGAGGTTAGATCTAAACTAATAAAGTGCAAACTGTTAGGGTTTACACTATTAAATACCCTTTCCACTTTCAAACATTTAGCATTCAACCTATTAAGTTCACTTTATAGACATTATTAGGCCTGTAAACGAACCGAACAAACACGAACATAGGCATGTTCGTGTTCGTTCATTTAACTTTAACCGAACACGAACACGAACATATAATCGAACACATTTTTTTTTGTTCATGTTCGTTCATTAAGAAATCGGGCATGTTCGTGTTCGTTGATGTTCGTTCGTTTAAAGCCTAAATGAATTTAAAGCCTAAACGAACAGTTCACGAACATTAACGAACACAAACAAACATAAACAAAAGAATTTAACTAAACATATTTGAATAAACATAAACAAACATAAATTAACATGATTGAACAAACAACAACAACAACAACAACAACAACAACCATACCCAGTATAATCCCACATATAGCGAAGCTATTGATAGGGTCTGGGGAGGGTAGGATGTAGGCACGCCTTACCTCTATCCCAGGGGATAGAGAGGCTGCTTCCAGTGAGACCCCCGGCTCCAAAAACCATAACCAAGACATAAGCTTCTAAAAAACATATATAAGCAAGCCACTACTACAAAAGATAGAAATAAAAATAATAATAAACGGATAAATAAGTAAGTGCTTGTTAGTAAAACTACGACACCGAGAATAGGTGAAAACCTATATATATATATATATATATATATATATATAACTATATCACACCTCATAGAAATTGAAAAAATAAACTCATAAGATAGGAGCCTAAGCTAAAAAACCAGGCCAAACTCCTAAAAAACTTTAACCTTAATCCTACGTCTCCACGAAGATCTGTCCTCGACCATGTCCTCAAAGAGGTGCAAATCTAGCAAATCTTGTCTAATCCGCTCATCCCACGTCATTTTCGGTCTGCCTCTACTCCTCCTTCCATCTACCACGAGTGTTTCAACTATTCTAACCGGGTCTGTCGTCTGCCTCCTCCTGACATGCCCAAACCATCTCAGTCTCCCCTCCCTTATCTTGTCTGAAATACTAGCAACTCCTAATCTTTCCCTAAAAATCTCATTTCTTATCTTGTCCAACCTAGTGTGCCCACACATCCATCTTAGCATCCTCATCTCTGCTACCTCTAGCTTTCGTGCATGAATTTTCTTGATGGCCCAACAATCTGTTCCGTATAACATAGAGGGTCTAATTGCAACCCTATAAAATTTCCCTTTTAATTTAACAGGGAACCTCTTGTCGCACAACACCCCTGTGGCTGCTCTCCACCTACACCATCCAGCCTGGATACGGTGAGCTACGTCACTGTCAATCTCTCCATTGCTCTGAACAAACGATCCTAGATACTTGAACTTAGTTGCCTGTGGAACCACCTGGCCCTCAATGGTGATCTGGGTGTCGTGCTCATCGCCTGCTCCACTAAAATCACAGTAAAGGTATTCAGTCTTAGAGCGACTTATCCTCAAACCTTTGCATTCTAAGGCTACCCGCCATTCTTCTAACCTTGCATTCAGGCTCTGTTTACTTTCTTCAATCAACACAATATCGTCTGCAAAAAGCAAGCACCATGGAACTGACTCCTGAATCGACTTTGACAACTCATCTAGGACAATCGCAAATAGAAAAGGGCTCAACGCTGACCCTTGGTGGAGTCCTACTTCCACAGGAAAGAAATCAGTATCCCCTACCGGAGCACGAACACTAGTGTTAGTCTTAACATACATATCCTTAATTAAGTCTATATACTTACTAGGTACCCCTCTATCCTCTAAATGATTGAACAAACAAGTCTAATATATTACAATTTATCCGAAAACATATCTAAATTAAAGTTCATAAATATACTAATTAGTCATATTAATATAAGTAGTTAGAAAAGCTAATATTTATATAAATCTAACTATTTATGTATTTACTAAAATTTAAACGAACGTTCATGAACGAACATAAACGAACGTTCATGAACATAAATGAACAAATTTTTTTGTTCGTGTTCGTTCGTTTATTAAATAAACGAACATAAACAAACTTCCCGTCGGACAAGTTCATGAACAGTTCATGAATGTTCGGTTCGTTTACAGGCCTAGACATTATAGAGATTTCTAAATCTTGCCTGTTAGACTATAAATTTAGGACTTTTCTGATATGCTTATACGGAAGTATAACAAAAATGATAGAAGTTGAATTTAAATCTTTTTTTAGAAATAAAGTACAGTGCAAAAAAAGGTCAACGTAAACCTTTCCACGATGCCATCAAATTACTAATTCATCATATTATAGTTTTTTGCAATATTAATTAATATGACTAATTTAGTTTTTATCAATATATGTATTTTACTTGCTCTACCATGTTTAACAGAAAAACAACAAGGACAACCCCAAAATGTTACTTGAAGACATAAAACGGGTGACTCGGAACTTCAATAATGACAATTGCATCGGGGGAGGAGGATTCGGGAGAGTCTATAAAGGAGACCTTCAAGATGGTGATGGATTTAAAACCATTGTTGCAAAGCGATTGGAGACGAGGTTTGGTCAAGGGGAACAACAATTCTTGAGTGAGCTTCAAATTCTTTTGGAATATAAGCACGAGAATGTCATTGGTCTTGTAGGATACTGTGATGAGCTTAATGAAAAAGTAATTATTTATGAGTATGCGTCTAGAGGAAGTCTTGATAAGTATTTGCATGATGCTTCTCTTACGTGGGTGAAACGACTTAATATATGCATTGATGTTGCAAGGGCGTTAGATTTCCTACACGGAGGAGGTGGAAAACAAGCAAAGGTGATACATAGAGACATCAAATCTGCTAACATATTACTAAACCATGGTTGGAAAGCGAAACTTGCTGATTTTGGGCTTTCTTTAATAAGTCCATTAACTCATGAAACAGACTATGTCATCGATCATGCATGTGGCACACTTGGATACTTGGACCCAGTTTACAGAAAATCAGGATTCTTAACTATAGAATCTGATATTTATTCATTTGGTGTGGTATTGTTTGAGATGTTGTGCGGGAGATCAACGTTTATAGTCCACAAGCATGAGGGTCACCATCTACCGGTTTTTATTAGAAACAAATTTGATGAAGGAAAGCATGATGAGGTAGTGTTTGAGCAAATACGGGAACAGATGGAGCCAAAATCATTAACTACATTCCAAAAGATTGCCTACCGGTGCTTACATCACCAAAGAGAAGAACGGCCGACGACAAACAAAGTTTTAATGCAACTTGAGAAAGCATTGGCGTTTCAAGTAAGTTATCTCAATTATATGAAAGCAGGTTCCTTTAAATGCATTAGTAGAAACCATAACTTTAACTCGTGTTCGTCATAAAAGGTTATCAATGGTAATTTTAATACCATTAATCTTTTAATGACAAGAACTACACACACATATTAATAATTGTATTTATCTCCATATTTTAGTTTATCGTTTTTGCATTTTATAGATGTTTTAATTGTTTATATCTTTATGTTAAAATACTTGTATATTATGTCAAATTTGAATACTTATAAAATAGTTGATAACCTAATAAATATGATATGCAGATGCTTATGTGCAAATCAATGTATTAAACCACAGAGTTTTATATGTTATGTGCACCTTTACTTCCCAAGTACTAAAAAATTCATTCATATTTTTTTAGTTAATTAAGGTTACTACATTGAAGGAATAGATAGTCATGGATAGAAGTTGCTAGATCATATATATTTGTTGCTCATACATCTTATTAAATCTTACCTTCTCAATATTTGTAACCTGTTGCTTTAACACTCCTTATAACAGAACATGACATCAACAATTACCATGTTCGCTCCCTTACGGATCCCACTTGAAGATGTAGTAAAGGCCACCAACAACTTTGATGATGATTACATTATCCAACACGATGCAATTGGTATCACATATAAAGGACGACTCTTGTGGTCTAGAAAGGAGATGAAGATTGCTGCACGGAGGTTTGATTGTAAGCACGCCGAAGGAGACCTCAAGTTCTTGAATGAAATTTCAGTGCTTTCTGATTTGAAGCATACAAATCTGGTCTCTATCATTGGGTTCTCTGACCAGAAAGATGAGAAGATCATCATAACCACGTATGAGGCCATTGGAAGTCTGGGGCAGCATATAAACAACCCCAACCTGACATGGAAGCAAAGATTGAGGATATGTGTAGGTCTGGCTCACGCATTGAGTTACCTCCATTATGATGAGGGACGTAATTATGCTATTATACATTGTAACATCACCAGCGACACAATTCTATTGGATGAGAATGGGGAAGCCAAGCTATCGGGTTTTGAAATTTCCATCAAACAATCAGTAAACTATAAAGACCAGGTGTGCCCTTGTGAACACACTGGCACAATGGGGTGTGTGGACCCAGTAATTGAAAAGACGGGAGGTGTAACCCAGAAGTCGGACATTTACTCATTCGGTGTTGTTTTATTCGAAATATTGTGCGAGAGGAAAGCATTAATTCATAAAGCTGATAGGTCTCTAGCTCAGTGGGCCAAGTATCATTATGAAAAGGGAACATTGCATGATATAATCCGTCCTTATCTATTAAATCAAATATTGTCTCCACAATCACTCCTCATATACTCAAAGGTAGCATATTCTTGCTTAAATGAGGATCGACTACACCGCCCAGATATGCACCATATTGTGGCTGAACTTGAGAAAGCATTGGAACTTCAGTTGCGTCGTGAAAATATTGTAAGACCGTTTTTCTATTTTATTATCTATTTTTTTGGCATTCATCATTCTTGGATGGTAATTTTCCTTTGTTTCTGTATCTTTATTTACTATTCTACTTGAAAGTAAGTCAAAATAGCATGGTAAAAGAATCCAAATTGAACTAAAAAACCAAAGCATCTAGGATGGGTAGCATAGTTTTATTTTTTTGTGGGTTTGGACATGAATGGTATTTGGTGATACCGTCTAATTACGTCATTGAATATGATATATGAATTTAATAAATATAGTAAATAATATCTTTAAGTTACAAACTGAAAATTACTAAAGAAATATAAATTTTGTTAGAAGTTTGTGTGCGTATTCGATACTTTAATTCGATATTTGGTGAGTTTATTATTGGATTTTGGGTAATGGGTGTCCTAACGGGTAATTTAATTCGATATTTGGTGAGTTTATGATTGGATTTTGGGTAATGGGTGTCTTAACGTGTAATTTTTACCACATGACCATACGAGGTATACTTGATATGTGCGGGTATACCTTGTAGCAGCCGGGTAATATATACATGTATGATACCAAATATTAGACACAATTTATAATTGGGTATGAAATTGAGATTACCAAAACTGACCCTTTACCATTCATAGTGAATGAGATGGAGTGGTTGGATTAACGCGTTGGTTTTAAACTTTTTATGTATTGATCACCATGGTAATAATAATTTATACTTTAAAATTAACCTTTTTTATGTTTAACTTTTTTGACTTGCAATCTATTTAAACGTGTTATTTTTAATTTATTTATTTATTATTATTTTTTTTAATTTTTATAGCACTTTTATTATTATTAGAGTCCCTAACAGGTGTGGTTAAATTTTAATTTTAGTCTTCTATCTATACTTGGCTGTGGCCTTTGAATGTTAGTTTCTGGTGTAATTTTTCTTTTGGTTATCATTTCTTTTTGTTTGAATTAGAAAAACAAAAAAAAATTATTCACGGCTTTGGTGTTCTTAAAACGCGCATGTTGCATATGGTGCCTATTGTTGGAGAAAACCTTAATGATTGGTTTTTTAAAAAACGCCAAGAGTCTTAAATATCTAAGCAAATCACGGTTGGGTTTATGAAGAACACCATTTTTTATTATTATTCGAGAGAAGACAAAAACATCCAGGCCAGTTGTTTAAGGGTGAGGGGGATCAGGAGGGTACTGCCCGCAATGATGATGAAGGGTTGGGTCGTGCAAATTTATTATCATGGCTAGTATATACAATGGAAATTTTAATTTAATTAAACTTTACTAAACACAGGATTCAAATCGTTTTAGATTATCATTTAATATATCTTGCTATACATAATGTAATAGTATTTAAGTAATTCAAAATTTGTGTTTGGGTGTTATTTACAAACTGGGTAACTATAAAAAGTTTATGGGCTTGGTAAAACGAGTTTGACCATCTGCTAAGGCCCAGCTGTGATGTCTTGATGGAACATAATTTCTTCTCTATTTATATTCAGTTTTGTAACTCTCTTTTTCTGTTTGTCACATATTTGCAGGAGAGGAAGTTTGAACACATGAAGATTCGTCTCGGTGATATTGAATTAGCAACAAATAATTTCTCAGAGAGATACACAATTGCATCTCTGGATGAAGTATGTACTTTGTACAGAGTAGAACTCAACTGTTCTGATAAAGAAAATCTTTCATCCGAAAAGGGGAAGAACATAGGAGAACATCCCAAGGGACACGGCATTGTGGTTATAAAACGGTACACCTCGGGAAATCAGTGTTTCGGAGAAGAAGAGTTTTTTACAGAAATTGAGATGCTTTCGAGTGTTGAGCATCCAAACATAGTCACTTTAATTGGATTCTGTATTGAAGATTCTGAGATGATCCTTGTCATTGAGAATGTGTGTAATGGTTACCTTGATGATTATTTGGGAAACGACAATGATATGCGTATTTTGACATGGGAGAAGCGTTTGAAAATCTGCATTGATGTTGCAAACGCATTGGAGCACCTTCACTCTAAGATGGAAGACCGAAAGATGATAATACACCGTGATATATGTCGCTACAACATTCGGTTGGACGAGAACTGGAGGGCAAAGATTGATGGGTTTGGAGACTCTGTATTCTTGCCTCCAAATCAAGAAGACGAAGCTGTCTATATCGAGTGGTGTGGCAGATCGGCCTACATAGATCCAGAGTATGAGAAGACTGATAAGTTAAAAAGAGAATCAGATGTATATAGTTTTGGAATAGTTTTGCTTGAAATTCTATGTGGGAGGGCAGCCAGTGACACAATTTACTTGAAGGAGAGTGACAAAGGGTTGGGCCCTGTGGCAAGACAAAGCTTCTGCACAGGAACTCTAGAGGACATGATAGATCCTATACTAAAGGAAGAAACCAGTGAATACAATTTTGTCCTAAAGAGAGGACCCAACAAGGAGTCTTTACACACATTCATGAAAATTGCATGTCAATGTGTGGCAGAAACTCAAGATCAACGTCCGACAATAAAAGTTGTTGTGAAGGAACTTGAGAAAGCATTATCATTTCAAGTAAGTCAACGTTCCAAAACATTAATCTTTTTTATACACATGCAAAATGCTTGTTAATAGTATTCAAATGTACCATAGTATTTGTACGCAAATCATTACGTTTATATTGAAAAAACACCCTTCAATTATTAACTTCTAGTGTTCTGGTCCTAAGCCCGTTCTTAACTATTGATGAAGTTATCAAAGCTTCTTTTTAAACTTACTATTTTCCCTTAACTATTGATGAAGCTATTATTGCCCTGATGTAACATCCCCCGGGGCCTGCTATTCTCTAATCACAATTTTAATGTTCATTTGGCTTTCACATTGTCCTAGTTGAATTCAAAGGTTAAATCTGATTATGTGGAGGAGAAGAGTCATGCTTCCATAATTGAGACACAAGTAGTTGAGCTTTCCAATGAACCGAAAAATATGAACATGACTGGCAAATCTGAAAATTTTGAAATTCATAACAAGGAAAATATGTTACATGACCAAACCGATGACCCAGCTGAACATGACTATTGTAAGTTTGCTATCTTTTAAATTTTTAAAATGATTTATCAAGTGGAGTCTTAAGTCGGTTATATGTGGGTTCAGGAAAGTCAGACTCTTAGGAAGGATGCTACACCTTTTGGCCAAATATGTCAGAAACAAATGCACAAATATGAAAAGGAGGCTAAGTGGCAGGTGCTTTTGGTTGTCATATTTGGTGGGGTCGGCTGGATAGTGGTTTGCGTTCAAACAAGTCATGTTTCATATAGGTTTAAACAGGCTGGGTTGATTGAGTTGGACTTTTTTGCATATAACTTAACTTGTTTGTATAAGTGAATGTCATGTTCATGCTTCTCTAGTTCTTTATTTACTTGTTTATGTTGGTAATTTTAGTGTTATCGACATAATTTTAGTGTTATTGGATTAACTTGTCGACTAAGTCGGTCTTGTTAAAATTAAATGAATTAGGAGATGCGGGGTGCATGCTCGATTTGGTTTACATGATTGGGTATCTGTTTGTTTTGGGCCTTGCTGAATCAATAAAACTAATTTGCAACATAGTTATTAAAGGCACGAGGCGCACTAAGGGCGATTTGTTGGGCCCGAGGCCTAGGCGAGAAGCGCAAAAAAAGTGTGGGCCCGAAAAAACACGTAAGTAACATAATTATATAAAAATATATCTTAAAACAAAACCAAAGTACCAAATTCATCATATAAAAGAAAAACATTCAAAACATTAATCCAAAAACAAAAGTTTCAAATCCAAACATTCAAAAAAAAAAAAAAAAAAAAAACCGAAGTTTCAAAACCAAAGTACCTAACTCTTAGAACACTCATCGACTTGTCATCAACTTCAAACACGAGAGGTTCTCCACCTTTATTCATTAGGTCTTAATTAAAACATGGACTTTTTTAAAACAGTTCAGAAGCTAACATGGACTGTTTTAAGACTTAAACACATAGTCATCGATAGCGAATAGCGATTACTAGCGATAGACAACCTATATGATACGTGGCGATAGCGATGAAATAGCGCCCGCTATTTCGTGTTTAGCAATAAAGTAGTAGATAATTTAAAAAATAAAAAATAGCTATCCATATTATATATTCATTTTATAATGTTAATTTTGTACTTTTTATCATCATCATCATCATCATCATACTCGCTAATTTTGTACTTTTTATGTATAAATTAAAAAGTTTAAGGTCCTTATGTAAACTGCTGAAGATAGAGGGGGTTAAATGTTTAAATACACAAACTATCTTTAAACTTTTTAAGTAAAAAGTTACAAGTAGGGACAAGTAGAGACTGATTGTAAACTAATGAAAGATAGAGTGGTTAGATGTTTAAAAACCTAAACGTAGTTAAACCCTAAAAGCCTAAAAGACACAATACGCAGCCGATGTCTTCTTCTTCCCCTTCTTCTTGGTTTCCGGCTGAAAGCAACACCGTCACCGGAATTTGTCGTTGTAATTCACGTCAGAAGTCGCTATATCATCGATATTTGGTCGATATGTACCTGCGAATTAAATGCCTCAGAACCCGAAGCGGCGTTTTCCCGCCCTGCGCCTTATTTGCGCCTAGGCACGCCTGAGCGCTCCCTTTAATAACTATGATTTGCGATTGGGCATAAGTTGGTTATTTCATTTGGGCTTGTAGGCTTTAACCAGGTCATTTATATTTGGGCTTTGGTACTAAGTCATATTAATAATCACTTGTTTATGAGCTTAGATTAGTTGTTCTCATGGGCCTATCATATTGGATGTGGGATTTTACTCTCTGATGTTATACTATCATTTATATTACTCTCTGTTTAAAAATATGAAATGCCACAAATAAATATTAATCCACTGGAGATAAAATCAAAAGATTTTGTTATAGGATTAAATTTTATATTAGGATTAAATGGTGCAGTTACAATTACAAGGAATTTTATAACATTAAGTAAACAGTTATATACAATACCAACCCTTAGGTATATGAATACAACACAAATTGTTCAAAAAAGAGGGGATAAAGGGAATTTAGATTTCTTGAAAACACAGAACAAAAAACAGTTTATAGAAAAAGAATCATTAAAACTTTTAATAGATTTTTTAAGTCATGAAATAGAGAAAGGACAGGATATTACAAAAAGTATAAACCATCCTATAATATTACATTTAGAAAAAATAGGATATATAGGAGAAGACATAACAAAATCAAATGTAAAATATGTTTGTAAATTTAAATTAAAAAATCCTGATATAGTAATTAGGACAGCTAATATAGAATACAGTCCTTTAGATAAAGAAGAGTTTAAAAAACAAATCCCTGAAATGGTAAATCAAGGATTAATTAGAAAATCAGAAAGTCCTCATAGATCTACAGCTTTTCTAGTAAGAAATCACAGTGAAATAAAAAGAGGAAAAGCTAGAATAGTGTACAATTATAAAAGATTAAATGATAATACAATAGATGACGGATATAACATCCCTAACAAGGATAGTTTGTTAAATCTTATACAAAACAAAAAAGTATTTTCAAAATTTGATTTAAAATCAGGATATAATTAGTTAAAGTTAGAAGAAAGTTTTAAACCATGGACAGCTTTTACATGTTCAGAAGGGCAATATGAATGGAATGTCCTTAGTTTTGGACTAAAAAATGCACCTTCTATTTTTCAAAGATTTATGGACAGTATATTTTTAAAGTTTGATTTTTGCTTAGTATACATTGATGATATTTTAGTTGCAAGCAATACAGTGCAGGAACATGAGAAACACCTACAACAGGTTTTTGAAGAAATAAAGAAAAATGGTATAGTAGTTTCAAAAAGAAAAATGGAACTTTTTAAAAGAAAAATTTCTTTTTTAGGATTAGAAATTGGAAATGGAAAAATAGAATTACAACCACATATTTCAACAAAAATTTTAAATTTCCCAGAAAAATTTGAAAACTTAAAACAAATACAAGCCTTTTTAGGTCTAGTAAATTATGCCAGAAAGTTTATTCCAAACTTGTCAAAATTGGTTGGACCTCTATATGGTAAAACCACTAAAAACGGTCAAAGGTATTTTAACCAAGAAGACATTAAATTAGTTAAAGAAATTAAGAAAGCAGTTAAAAATATTAAACCATTAGAATTACCATTAGTTACAGATTATATAATTATTGAAACAGATGGATGCAAAGAAGGATGGGGAGCAGTCCTTCTATGTAAACCAAACAAATACAGTCCCAAGGAAGAAGAGAAAATTTGCGCTTATTCAAGTGGTAATTTTCAAAACAAAACAAATTGGACTACAATTGATTTTGAAATACAGGCATTAATAAATGCATTAGAAAAGTTTAAGATTTTTCTTAATAAAGAATTTACAGTAAAAACTGACTGTGAAGCAATAGTTAAGTTTGTAAAAAATGATCAAAGTAAAAAAGTAAATAGAACTAGATGGGTTAATCTACAAAATATTATACAAGGAAATGGATATTTTATAAATTTTGAACATATTAAAGGTAAAAATAATGGGATAGCTGATATGTTATCTCGAAATATAAACAAGTGGTTTGTTTTAGATGGACAGGAAAAACGATAAAGAGAAGTTAAAGCTTATACATCCAAAACAAAAGCAACAGGAGAATTCTTCATCAGAAGAAGAACAAATTCAACAGGCATATCTACAGTCAATAGAAAAAATATACAGTTCTCCTTACAGAGTATTACCACAGACAATGACAAGACAGGTTTATACACAACAGCAATCAAAGGCAGCTGGCAAACGCCCGTTGTATACAAACTTTCCACCCAAGCCGGTGATTGAGTTTGGAACATATGCTCTACAGATATGTAATGATGCTGATAAAAAATTTCGTCCTATTATGGGAATGAAATTAACAGATAAACAGCAATGTTTATTAGACAATTTATGGCATATTCAAACCATGCCACAAGCTTCATCATTCAAAGTACAGGTTTTAAATGCTTTAAGCATTTATTTCCAAGAACAGAGTTCGAAAACACCCGAAAGACAATTTAAACAAAAACCAAATTTTACACATTATGTTGTATTTAGGGGTACAAAGCTTGGAATTTTTTACAAATGGGAGACAGCAGCAAAACATACAATTTGTGCAGGAGGAGCAGTTTGGAGAGGATACACAAGTTTTACTGAAGCTCTTCAAGCAGCAAGAGAAGAGTTGGGTCCAAGTTTTTACATAGAACCTGAAGAGGTTAAAAGTTTTTCAGAGATGGCAAAAACAAACCCTGAGCATTACATAAAAGCTCAACAAGAAATGATTTCTGAATTAAAAAGACAACTTGAAGAAAAAGCAAAAAATGCACAAGATATACAATTGAAAATTGAAAACAGTTTGTTAAAACAAAAAATGATTTTATTAGAAGCAAAAAATACACAGTTATTACAAAGGCTTGAGAAAAAAGAAAACAAAGACAAAACAGAGGTACACAGGAATTTTGAGTGTTTTAGGACAAGGATTCTTGATACACCTTGGCAGAAATGCCTAAAACCAGTTACAGAAAGATTCCCAGAATTTGAGAATCTTGTTTCACAGAAAGTTTGTGCAGAATTTCCTTTGATTCTGTACAATCTGCAACAACAGCTGGTAGACATGGCGTTCAAATTTGACAGTGAACAACAAGGATTTAAAGTAGTAGAAAGAACAGATGAAAAAGGAGATGGAACTGGTCTTTTATTACTTCAAATACACCATCCTACAAAGTTGACAAACGAGCAAATAATTCAATTTTATCATCATGGTATGATTGATTATTTGGAAATAAAGTTAGACAGAAAAGCAGAAGATCTTCTCAACCAGCTTGGAGAAAAGATGATTCTAATTGCAGGAAATATGGCAGTTAGAACAGTGACTTCATTCATTGGTTGTAAAATAATTTCTTCATTCCCTTACACAGATGCATACACATACAGACCAGCAAGAAAAAGGATTTTTATTGAACATAAAAGTAATATATGTCATCAATATCATCTACAGACATCAATGACAAAAACTGATATAGAGTTTTCAACTCTACCTTGGTTAAGTCATTCAGATGAAAAAATTCCAGACAGTTTTACACAGTTTATCAAAGATCATCAGGAAACCCCAGAACTTCCTGATTATTATCCATGGAGGAATTATCATTTGGTAGGTGAAGGTCATTACATACAAGTCTATACAAAACCAGTTTGGACAATGCTTCTACCCTTTGCAGGGGAAGGAGATCACCTACAGTTACAACACATTATCAACCTAGAAGATGAAGAGGGCAATAATCTGGAAGATTGCTCAAGTCCACAATCGATAGACAGTACACACAGAGATTTCTAGAAGACATGATGCAAGAGATGACGCCAGAAGACACAAGACAAAACACATGACGTAAGCCATGACGTCTCATGGTCCAATTATTTACAGAAAGTGGAGATGCCCACAATTTCAAAGTTTACTTTTCTAATTCTATCGTTTAGTCTCTTTATTTGAGTCTTTGTTGAATTTTTTGTTACCTATTATCTTTATTTTATAGACTAGGTAGATAGGTTTTAAGTTTTTTTATGTATTAACTTTGCCTATAAATATGGCAATTGTAAATCGATGAAAGACACGAACGAAAAACCATTAAGCAATAATATTTTACTTCATATGGCACACTAAGCTCCCTCCACATCTCTTTAGCCCAATTCCTTAATATCCCAGATTTTCTCCAAGTTCTTCATATTATATTCCAACCTATATAAAAAAAAAAAAAAAAAAAAACTTCTTTCTGCAACTCTCTACTCCGCTGTGCATACTCTCATCCATCATCATCCGCTGTGCATATCTCCATCATCATTGTAAGCATTCTTATTTTATTTTTAATTTTAAGTTTCAAGCTTTACTATCACCCTCTCTGATTCAAGCTTTACTATCACCCTCTCTGATATATTGGTATCAGAGCAAAGGCTTTCTTAAAATCTAAAAGACTAAGACAAGTCCCTTTTATGGCATGTTAAGCCAGTGTTTTTGGGAAACTCTCTTAGGTGAAGATTGTGGGAAAGATAGTTGCTTTGATAACAGTATAAACGAAAGGATTTTACATTATGACTACTAGTTTTTATATTAAACATCTTTTAAATAAATTAAAAAGTTATGATAAAATTATTCTTGCTTTAGATTCAGCAGAATATTTAGATTATATAAATTATTATAGATTATTGTGGTTTATAGATGAACGTGCTAAGTTAAAAGAACAAATATATAGAGCAAATCGTTTAATAGATTAGTTTGTATATTAATAGTTGGAATATAAGAAAATATTTAAGAGAAATCTGGAATAAGGGATAAAAGCTAAAGAGAGTTGGAATTTATAAATCATTGGTACTTCTCAAATAATCAAACGTTTAGAGTTCTTAAATTTAGAGTTTTCTGAAAAAGCTTATCGAAAACCTTTTACAACAGATAATTTTACTTTAGTTTGTAATATTAAAGACCCTTGTGAACATACTTTACATACAAATAACTCACAGTTTAATACTTTAGTAGATTTACTTATAAATCTAAGTATTAGTTTACAACAAGAAGCTATAAATAATAAACAAATAATAGAAAATTTAACAGTAGAGATTAAAAAATTATCACAAAATCTAGATTATATAAAAAATCAGTCTAATACATTAACAGGAAAAAATACACCTCTAGAAGTTGAAAAAATCACAGAAGCTTTACAAAAACTTAAAATAGAGAAAAAACCTACACCGTATACACATTGGCAACCAAGAAAATGAATAATAATAATTATTTAGGAAGAAGTAGAACTATACAGGAAGCTAGGAACTCTACAAGTAATATAAATGATAGTATAACATCAGACAGTTTTTTAAACAGGATAGTTAGAAGAGGATGAGGATCTAATAGTAATAGACAAATAATACAATTAGAAGAAGAAATAGATTTAAACAGAAATTTGGAATTATATAACCAACATCAATTAGACATATTAAATCCAAGGATACTATATCAAACAGGAAGATTTAATATAAACACAACTCTTATAAGAAGTAGTAGAGAAGAAAGTTTAAGGGTAGTAGATAATACAGTAACCCTAGATCTTTTGTCACCAGATACTATAGAAAAAATTAAAAAACAAAATAAACATTTTGTACACACAGGGTTAATAATAATAGGAATTAAAGCATTAGGAAGAAAAAATTTAGGAACAAAATTATTAGCCTTAATATTAGATAAAAGTTGGAAATCAGATATGAAAAAAGCTATAATCTCAGGAATGGAAGTAGATTTAAGTCAAAATATAGCAATATTTTATTGTACACCAGATATTTTAAAAGATGTTAAAGATTTACAAAATATAAAAATAGCTTTACAAACAAAAGGATATGAAGAATATGAAGGAAATAATTTAGTAGTAAGTATAGGAGTTCTAGGAAGAGCTAGTAATAGTTCAGGAATGCAATATAAAGTAAATATAGAAGGTATAGTAAAAACAATTGCATCAAAATCTATACAAATGATAGAACCTATAAAAATTGATCCAGAACAATTAACAGGATTAGAATGGGATTTAGATGATTTACAAGAAAAAGAAGAAAATACAGTTTTAGTACCTAAGAAAAGTTACATATATGAAGAAACTGATGGAAAACAAAAATTAAGATATACTGATTTTAAAGAAAAACAAACAGAGAAAAACAATAATGAAGAATATCATTTTATGAATATTGAAGAAGAAAATAAAGATGAAATATTTTCTACATATGATACAGATAATGAGGAAGATGAAATAGATATAAATTTTTTAAAATTTGAAGAAGAAGAAACAATGGATTATACATTATTAGATTATGAAGAAGAATCAATAGATTGTTTTAAAGTAGAAGAAACAAATAAAACAATAGAACAAATTATAGATCGAAAGTTTACAGAAATAAATATACAAGAAGAAGTAGATGATATGATTATGGAATGTATAACAGAATTAGGATTAGATTATGAACAAAGTTATAATAAACTACAAGAATATTATAATTTACCATTAGTAGAAGGAATTATGAAGAGAGAGGTAATGTTATCAGATTTTTATAAACAAGAACAAAGTTTTATGTTTAATACATCCAATCCCTTAAAAAGACCAAAAATAGAATGGGGAGAAGGATATAGTGGTACACAAGAAAGTCATGGTAGAGAACCATGGACACAACCAACAGTTAATTATCAACAAGAGTCTAATGTTATAGGAAAAGGAAGAAGAATGCCTATAGGACAAATATACAGTGGAAATATGTTATTATTAGAACAACAAAAGCCACAGTTATGGATAGATGAAGTATTAACATGGGAACAAAATGTAGTAAGATTATGGGAAACAAATAAAAAAGATAGTATGGATATGTTTTCATATTTAGAAACTACATTAGGACCAATAGCATTAGGAATATGGCAAAGTAAGAAAACACAAAATCCAGAAGAGATTAATAATCTTAAAGCATTAGGAGATAATCCTTACAATTTTACATCACAAATTAGAACACTTATATTAGGAGTTGATCCAGCAAAAAATAACTCTTTAATACAGGATACAGCTATTAGAAATTTAGAACAATTAAGTATAGCAGACATGAAATATATAAATGAATTTACATTAGATTTTACAAGATTATTATCACAAACAGGAAAAGCCATGGATGATAATTTATGTGACAAATATTTTATAAAACTACCAGGAGATTTAGGAAAATCTATACATGAAGCATGGAAAACAAATTATGGTGCACAACAAAATTTAGGAATAGGACCAAGAATAACTTATACATTTGGTATACTAGAAGAAAAATGTAAAGAAGTAGCATTACAAGAACAATTAAAAAGAAATGCTTATGCATTTTGTAAAACAACAATTTATACACCACAAGCATATGGAGTTTATGATAAAAAGAAAAAGATACGAAAAAGCACAACATATGATAGAAATTATAGAAAACATTATAATACAAACAAATATGTTAAAAAACCACAATCTAGAAAATGTAGATGTTACACTTGTGGAGAAACAACACATTTAGCTAATAATTGTCCAAATAAAAGAAAAAATATGGAAAGAGCTAATTTAGTAGAGCAATTACAAGATTATGAAATAGAAGCTCTAAAAACAGATGATGAATCTGATAATGAATCAGTATATAGTATTTACAGTGAAGAAGAAAATCCAACAGCAAAAGTAACATATACATACATGAATACAGAAGAAATTTGTGAACATGATTGGAAACAAAATAAAGGAAATAATCATATAAGATGTTGTCATTGTGGATATTACCCTAGTATAGAAAAAAGATCACAATGTAATAAATGTTTTAAGGAAATTTGTTTTAAATGTCTTAAAGAAATTTATGATAAAGATATAGCTACAACATCAAAAGTGAAAACAAATTCTGAAAATAATAAAAATGAAAGGATAGATAAATTGGAATTAACATTAGAATTACATAGTTTAAAAATAAAAAATTTAGAAAATAAAATAGAAGAACTTGAAAGATTAAGTCAAATAGAAGAAATAGGTAAAATGGCTCTACAAAAACCAGATGATCAAACGTATATACAAACACAAGGATCAACAAATATGATAAATATACAATGTCGATTATGGTTAGATAATAATAAATACCTAGATTTAACAGCATTAGTAGATACAGGAGCTACAAAAAGTTTAATTTCACATAGCTTAGCACCTATCGAATATCATAAAAAATTATCGTATGAGTTAAGTACAAGAACAATAGAAGATAGGTTAATAGCTATTACACATTGTTTAGAACCAGTAGGAATACAATTCTTAGATTTTGCAAACAATTATAGTATAAAATATGAAATGCCACAAATAAATATTAATCCACCGGAGATAAAATCAAAAGATTTTGTTATAGGATTAAATTTTATATTAGGATTAAATGGTGCAGTTACAATTACAAGGAATTTTATAACATTAAGTAAACAGTTATATACAATACCAACCCTTAGGTATATGAATACAACACAAATTGTTCAAAAAAGAGGGGATAAAGGGAATTTAGATTTCTTGAAAACACAGAACAAAAAACAGTTTATAGAAAAAGAATAATTAAAACTTTTAATAGATTTTTTAAGTCATGAAATAGAGAAAGGACAGGATATTACAAAAAGTATAAACCATCCTATAATATTACATTTAGAAAAAATAGGATATATAGGAGAAGACATAACAAAATCAAATGTAAAATATGTTTGTAAATTTAAATTAAAAAATCCTGATATAGTAATTAGGACAGCTAATATAGAATACAGTCCTTTAGATAAAGAAGAGTTTAAAAAACAAATCCCTGAAATGGTAAATCAAGGATTAATTAGAAAATCAGAAAGTCCTCATAGATCTACAGCTTTTCTAGTAAGAAATCACAGTGAAATAAAAAGAGGAAAAGCTAGAATAGTGTACAATTATAAAAGATTAAATGATAATACAATAGATGACGGATATAACATCCCTAACAAGGATAGTTTGTTAAATCTTATACAAAACAAAAAAGTATTTTCAAAATTTGATTTAAAATCAGGATATAATCAGTTAAAGTTAGAAGAAAGTTTTAAACCATGGATAGCTTTTACATGTTCAGAAGGGCAATATGAATGGAATGTCCTTAGTTTTGGACTAAAAAATGCACCTTCTATTTTTCAAAGATTTATGGACAGTATATTTTTAAAGTTTGATTTTTGCTTAGTATACATTGATGATATTTTAGTTGCAAGCAATACAGTGCAGGAACATGAGAAACACCTACAACAGGTTTTTGAAGAAATAAAGAAAAATGGTATAGTAGTTTCAAAAAGAAAAATGGAACTTTTTAAAAGAAAAATTTCTTTTTTAGGATTAGAAATTGGAAATGGAAAAATAGAATTACAACCACATATTTCTACAAAAATTTTAAATTTCCCAGAAAAATTTGAAAACTTAAAACAAATACAAGCCTTTTTAGGTCTAGTAAATTATGCCAGAAAGTTTATTCCAAACTTGTCAAAATTGGTTGGACCTCTATATGGTAAAACCACTAAAAACGGTCAAAGGTATTTTAACCAAGAAGACATTAAATTAGTTAAAGAAATTAAGAAAGCAGTTAAAAATATTAAACCATTAGAATTACCATTAGTTACAGATTATATAATTATTGAAACAGATGGATGCAAAGAAGGATGGGGAGCAGTCCTTCTATGTAAACCAAACAAATACAGTCCCAAGGAAGAAGAGAAAATTTGCGCTTATTCAAGTGGTAATTTTCAAAACAAAACAAATTGGACTACAATTGATTTTGAAATACAGGCATTAATAAATGCATTAGAAAAGTTTAAGATTTTTCTTAATAAAGAATTTACAGTAAAAACTGACTGTGAAGCAATAGTTAAGTTTGTAAAAAATGATCAAAGTAAAAAGGTAAATAGAACTAGATGGGTTAATCTACAAAATATTATACAAGGAAATGGATATTTTATAAATTTTGAACATATTAAAGGTAAAAATAATGGGATAGCTGATATGTTATCTCGAAATATAAACAAGTGGTTTGTTTTAGATGGACAGGAAAAACGATAAAGAGAAGTTAAAGCTTATACATCCAAAACAAAAGCAACAGGAGAATTCTTCATCAGAAGAAGAACAAATTCAACAGGCATATCTACAGTCAATAGAAAAAATATACAGTTCTCCTTACAGAGTATTACCACAGACAATGACAAGACAGGTTTATACACAACAGCAATCAAAGGCAGCTGGCAAACGCCCGTTGTATACAAACTTTCCACCCAAGCCGGTGATTGAGTTTGGAACATATGCTCTACAGATATGTAATGATGCTGATAAAAAATTTCGTCCTATTATGGGAATGAAATTAACAGATAAACAGCAATGTTTATTAGACAATTTATGGCATATTCAAACCATGCCACAAGCTTCATCATTCAAAGTACAGGTTTTAAATGCTTTAAGCATTTATTTCCAAGAACAGAGTTCGAAAACACCCGAAAGACAATTTAAACAAAAACCAAATTTTACACATTATGTTGTATTTAGGGGTACAAAGCTTGGAATTTTTTACAAATGGGAGACAGCAGCAAAACATACAATTTGTGCAGGAGGAGCAGTTTGGAGAGGATACACAAGTTTTACTGAAGCTCTTCAAGCAGCAAGAGAAGAGTTGGGTCCAAGTTTTTACATAGAACCTGAAGAGGTTAAAAGTTTTTCAGAGATGGCAAAAACAAACCCTGAGCATTACATAAAAGCTCAACAAGAAATGATTTCTGAATTAAAAAGACAACTTGAAGAAAAAGCAAAAAATGCACAAGATATACAATTGAAAATTGAAAACAGTTTGTTAAAACAAAAAATGATTTTATTAGAAGCAAAAAATACACAGTTATTACAAAGGCTTGAGAAAAAAGAAAACAAAGACAAAACAGAGGTACACAGGAATTTTGAGTGTTTTAGGACAAGGATTCTTGATACACCTTGGCAGAAATGCCTAAAACCAGTTACAGAAAGATTCCCAGAATTTGAGAATCTTGTTTCACAGAAAGTTTGTGCAGAATTTCCTTTGATTCTGTACAATCTGCAACAACAGCTGGTAGACATGGCGTTCAAATTTGACAGTGAACAACAAGGATTTAAAGTAGTAGAAAGAACAGATGAAAAAGGAGATGGAACTGGTCTTTTATTACTTCAAATACACCATCCTACAAAGTTGACAAACGAGCAAATAATTCAATTTTATCATCATGGTATGATTGATTATTTGGAAATAAAGTTAGACAGAAAAGCAGAAGATCTTCTCAACCAGCTTGGAGAAAAGATGATTCTAATTGCAGGAAATATGGCAGTTAGAACAGTGACTTCATTCATTGGTTGTAAAATAATTTCTTCATTCCCTTACACAGATGCATACACATACAGACCAGCAAGAAAAAGGATTTTTATTGAACATAAAAGTAATATATGTCATCAATATCATCTACAGACATCAATGACAAAAACTGATATAGAGTTTTCAACTCTACCTTGGTTAAGTCATTCAGATGAAAAAATTCCAGACAGTTTTACACAGTTTATCAAAGATCATCAGGAAACCCCAGAACTTCCTGATTATTATCCATGGAGGAATTATCATTTGGTAGGTGAAGGTCATTACATACAAGTCTATACAAAACCAGTTTGGACAATGCTTCTACCCTTTGCAGGGGAAGGAGATCACCTACAGTTACAACACATTATCAACCTAGAAGATGAAGAGGGCAATAATCTGGAAGATTGCTCAAGTCCACAATCGATAGACAGTACACACAGAGATTTCTAGAAGACATGATGCAAGAGATGACGCCAGAAGACACAAGACAAAACACATGACGTAAGCCATGACGTCTCATGGTCCAATTATTTACAGAAAGTGGAGATGCCCACAATTTCAAAGTTTACTTTTCTAATTCTATCGTTTAGTCTCTTTATTTGAGTCTTTGTTGAATTTTTTGTTACCTATTATCTTTATTTTATAGACTAGGTAGATAGGTTTTAAGTTTTTTTTATGTATTAACTTTGCCTATAAATATGGCAATTGTAAATCGATGAAAGACACGAACGAAAAACCATTAAGCAATAATATTTTACTTCATATGGCACACTAAGCTCCCTCCACATGAAATCAAAATCTTGATCATCTCTCTCTCAACATAGCAGACACCCTAACACCCTTGAAATATCCCAGCCACACCCCCCTTTCCCTCTCCGTCCCGTTTTCAAACTGGCGACACACAGGGAGGAGCAGGAGACGACTGTGGTAGCCGGCCACCGTGAGTGGTGGTCCGGCGAAGGTACGACGGTGGCGGCATAGACCTGATGGGTCAGAATTTCAAAGGAAACCACCACCACAGCAGCCGCGCTGTGGTGGATGGCGTCGGGTGGTTGTATCAGATGAAAGAGAGAGAGAAAGTAATGAGAAAATGAGAGAGAGAGAAAGAGAGTCCGGCTATGTAAAGGGGAAGCCGAAGGCTCCGGCACCGCTGCTCACGGCGGCGGCTTGACGACGATGGCGGTGGAGCTGTTTCCCTTCGACTTTTTTCCCGACAAACACCGGTAAGCACCCATCTCTCTTCCCCATTTTCTTTTATTTTTATGAAGAATTGATAGATGATGATTTGCTGTTGTCGATGGTGCTGATGACTTGTTGTTCAAGATGATGATGATGATGTCAGTGGGTTTAGAAAAATGAAGTGTGGGTATGCAGTCAACGGACCCGGTTCGGGTCAGCAGCAGTCAAACAAGTCAAAGATGTTCAACTGAGGACCGGTATAGTTTAAACGTAGCGAGTTATTATTACGTTAGTTTAGATTTTATTTAGTGAAGCGCACCAAGCTCGAACCGATACTTTAGTGACTTGTTACGTTTGGCATTTTGATAGAAATTTTATATATTGTGTTTATATTGTTGAAAACTGTTGAGTTTTGAAAAGATAACGACAACTTGAGTGGTCGGTTTATTCCAAAAACAGAATAAACTCTGTCTGTTTTTCGTAAAAACGTAAAACGTAAATAGTTTAACATAAAATGTAAAACGTAAAAAAGTAAAACGTAAAAACGTAAAACGTAAAACGTAAAAAGTTTAAAAAGTTTAACGTAAAACGTAAATTTTTTAACGTAGAACGTAAACTTTTTAACGTAAAACATAAACTTTTTAATGTAAAAACGTAAAGTTTTTAGCGTATGTTGGGATTGAACCCTATTAAAGGAACAGATAATTAAAGCCAAAACTGGATCAGAGTAGTGGATCCAGAATAAGCAGATGTTATGTATTCAAGTCTCTCCCCTTGAAAGTGGTTTCAACATCTGATGACCTCCAATCCATTGATCGGTATAACTGCTGACCTACAACTGCTGATCAAGTCAAAGACTGATGAAGACTAAAGCCCTGCTGTTCAATCTACTGTTATGGGTCAAGCACTGCTGGATATATCAAGTGCTGATGGGTTCACATCAGTGGAAGGATTCAACAGTAGTTTAGTTTGTCTTTATGTAATGTAATGTATAACAGTTGTTAGCATAGCAGTACCTGTATAGATCAGTTGTTAGAGTTTGTTAGGAGGTTAGATGTCACTTTCATGGTGACTTCAGCAAAGATGCCACAGTGGTTTGTCCGTGCCTATAAATAGAACAGTACCCTATACTGTTCTATTAGCTCTTCACCATCTTTCTTCCTGTACTAACAGATCACTGTGAGCTCAGGCTGAGGGGGAGTTTGTTACATGCATGCATTGTAATTGAATCTTGTAATAAATTCAAGCATTCGGTTCTATGTTGAAAATGTGTGTTGAAAGCAATTCTCCTGTTTGATTGTGAAAAGTTTGTTAACATTTTATTCCGCTACACTACTTGTTCATTGTTCATCTTAATTCAAACATAAAACACAATCAAAACCAAACTCAGATCCTAACAATTGGTATCAGAGCTGGGACAGTCAAATTTGATTTAACAATCATTTTGACATAAATAGTTCAGCTCACAATCGTTGATACTGATAGTTTGTTCGTTTTGTTGAAAAACAGAGCAAGGTTTAATCACCATCAAAGTTGATTAATCAGTGCCTGTAAAACAACCAGGATGACGTCACAATCAGAAGATGATAAGAATAACATCGGCTCTCTTTTCAAACCACCCATGCTTAAACATAATGAATACAACATCTGGGAGAGAAGGATGGGTCACATCCTTGCTCAACAGATCATGGATGTTGGAGATCTGTTGTTTTTGGGCCCCATGTTCCTATGGTGCCAAGTGCTGAGGATACAAAGAAGTTCGAACCTAAAAAACCTGAAAACTATACTGAAACTGACTTTCAAAAGTTCGAACTCGATGCCAAAGCATTTAGCATCATAGCATCTGCATTACCAAATGAAATCTATGCTGGACTGTTACATTGTAACAGTGCCAAAGAGCTATGGGATGCACTAAAGGAACAGTTTGGGGGAACGGAAGAAGTTATTGAAAATAATAGGGAAATTCTGAATCAGCAGTATGAATGTCACACCCCCAAAATCCACAAGCGGAGTATCACCGCATGGAGGCGTGACTGACCAGGATCAAGCCAACAATCATATTGAACAATGTATTTAAAATAGATAAAATCCAACCACGCAATATAATTGGTGTTCAAAAACTAGTTAACCAAGTTTAAATTAAACAGCGGAAGCATAAGACGTAAAACCAAAACATAAGTTCAATAAGTACATAAAGTTTAAATGTTTAGCATGGCACACCACTGTCCACGCTCCACAAAGATCACGTCTCCTCGTGCAAGCTCCATAAATACCTAACGACCTGCAAGGCATGTAACAAGGAGTCAACAACAAAGTTGAGTGAGTTAACAGTTGGTTATTTAGTTTTAAAAGTTTGTTTTGAAAACCATAAGTTGTTTCGTAAACCACGAGTTAACCAGTATCTTTGTTTTTCCCCAAACCATATCCATAGTCAGTGGGGGCTTCCCCATGTGAACCACTAGACCGTTACCATATCGACAACTGACGAAAGTAAGTTGTGCCCTAAGTCAATGTCTATCATCATTGACTGAGTGCCCAGATCCATTAGTACACGCCCGTCCTACCGGCACGGTGTGAGGATTGTCAACCCTAATAGCGCTATTAACTAATGACTCGCTCGCCATTGGCCCGACAATTAATTCAATATAAAAATGAGGGACTTAATGATAGAGTTTTGTCTAGTAAGTTTAAGGTTGTTGTCCTACCCAAGGAGGACGAACGTACGTATTCTACCCAAGGAGAATACGCAGGATTAATATTGGCATCCTACCCATGGAAGATGGCGGTACATATCCTACCCAAGGAGGATATGCAGGTTCCGTTTTAGTTCTTTAACCCATTCTCAACCACCGGGAATCCCATGCCCTAGAAAGAGTGTGAACTCACCTTGGTTTGCTCGGTTAGATTAGTTACTCCAATAATCAGGAATTAAGCACGTCCTAACATGGTACAGATAACAATCAGTTTCACGTGCATGCATAATACGTATCCTGCGTACGGTTTATCTACTCATTACTTCTATCACGTACCACACAATTCTAATGTCACACCCTGACTTTTGCAGAAGATCCTAGTTAAAAATACACTTGTAACATTTGTTAGAAAATATTTTCTATGTGTTGGAATTTTTTTTAGAAAATTTTGCCATTGTTTCCTTTGTAAATGGAGGTGTCCATGCTAATAAGCATATCATTTTATTTTCCAAAAATCATTCAAATCAATCAACAACCATACTCTAAACAATATTACACTTACCAAGTGCAAAACTATTCTTATTTGTAACACAACATGAACTTGATGTTTTATAAAAAACGCGTAGTAACTTAGTGGGGTGTTTAGTGGGTTTAGTTACCCTCCAAAGTGTATTTACTTTCGTTAAAATCTCATTCTCGGGATTTCTAGATGTTCACAACTTGTGAACTCATTTTACAAAAATATTTATTTTCAACATCTTCATGTTTACTAGCAGCCATATACTTATTTTATTTCCAAAAATAGTGTAAGTATATGTAAGAATCATGATCTTTAAAAAACCGTCTTTTAAACTTTGTTTTCTTTAGAAAGTCATTTGTAAATCTCGGATCTACATGATCACCAACTCACTTTGTTTACTTATATTTTAAGACATCATCTTTGTTATCAAGTTCATGTCTAAATATGAAGGTGATCTCTTTATGTAAACCCCTAATCACCTCCTAACTTGTTAACTCATGTTTTCAATCATAATTTAACAAGTTTCATATGATGACTATCATCATACTACCAAGAAATCACCAATCAATCATCAATATAACCAAGACAATATCATTCTAGTAATATTTCATTATGTTTCATCCATTTTTCATATTATGTAAAGCTTTATGTTCAAGACTTATGTGCATGGTCTTTAGTGTTCTTGTAAATTTCAACATACTATATCTATTAACCACAAAAAATATGAAGTATCAAGAGTGTAAAGAAGTCTTACAACTAACTTAAAGCTAGGGAATATCAATGGAGAAAAATGAGTGGATAAAAGCTTGTGGTAGAGGTCCTTCATGATCCGAGTGCTCCACACCTTCTTAATCACCTTGTTTCACCTTGAAACAACCTTGGAATACTTAGATGAAAATCGAAATGGGTGGGGATGTATGGGGGGTTCACGGCCGAGCTTTAAGGGAGAGGAGGGAGTTTTTGTGGTGTTGTTGATGGTGAGGTGATTGGTTCATATAATCCACTAAACCTTTTAACCAATAGGTAATGTGTTTCATGAAGTACAAGCACATCTCATCAAGATCTCAACAAATTAAAGAATAGATTGCATGGGGAATTAGGAAAGATTTTAAAAAAAATCTTTGGTGTGTGTGGGCCATAAGAGCCGTAAATTACAAGGGAGGAAGGGGTAATTGTAATTTGATGGTAAATAATCTAGTTATTGGAAGGTTAAACATTATTTCTAATGTTTAATGTGTATGATGCATTTTATAATATGTTAGGGTGCTCGGGAACCATGACTAGCTCAGAAAAAGTGAAACAATGTTTTTGTAGGATCGTGTACGGACCCGAAACGAGTCGTTCAGAGGCGTTCTACACAATATGAAAGGCGGAAACAGACATATTGTGTGTAATTCAGCAAGATATTCACTTATAACTGTCTTTTGTTTGATATCTGAGCAATTACAGATCTGTAGACACTTTGACACAGCTTCGCCGTCGGAAAACCTCAACCTAATTCCGTTTTAAATGAAACAGACTGACACCTATATATAGACATCCTAATTCCGCTTGAACATGACTCAAGCGGAATCACAATTCAAAAGAAATTACAAACTCAAACGAGATTACATGTCTCAAACGAAATTACATGTTCACCTCTTCAAGCGGAATTAGCTAGTTCAAGTGGAATTAGCTTTTTGACTAATTTTCTTGAACTTCGTGCCATGAATAATGCAAGACTCGATACAAGACGAAGTCGACAGACGTATGCACCAACAGACTCCCCCTCGGATGTCGACGAGTCTTAAGTGTCGAGTCTTCAACGTCTTCAGTCTTTATCAGTCTGATTACTCTCTTTCTTCATCAGATCTCTTGATTCCTTATGTTCATCAGCATCTGCAGCCTCAGGATCAGAACCTGTCTCTTTGTCATTCAGACTCCCCCTTTCGATAATCTTGGATCGCAGTCTGGCTTTCACAGGTTCAAGATCAATTCCTGGCTCTACTATTACCTGCACAAATCTCTACCCAACAATAAATTTCACCAATTTTAACATATTACAAAATTTATATACTACTTGTAGGTATCTTTCCAGAATGATTTAACATTATAAACGTTTCTGATGACCACATGTAGGCACATATTCAAAATCTTTTCTCATTCAAACACAAGCTCCCCCTCAAGAAATGCTCATCATGTTTAGCACTCGGAATTTTGAAAATCAGCTCTCCAACATCAGTTGTCGAAAATATTTTTGAATTTTTCAAAATTTATGCTAAAACACACTAAAATCTTTTTGTATTTTTGAATAGAATGAGATGCAGTAAAGAAATATTTACATACACTATTTTTGTGAGTTTGTGTAAGAGGATCATATCAGTTTTTGACAAGTCACAAGTACCATTGAGCTTAGTTACACATTAAGAATTAAACAATTCACTTAGATTGCCGATATACTGATCCACTTAAATTCTCACACAAATTTCAACTGATTCAGGATATGAATTAGGTGTATTAAGAACTTAAACTCATTCATGTGTCCCACCTCTTGAATATACTCCCGTATCTAGATCGTAATATTCAGTCTTACAAGTGAGTATACCACAGATGATATCTGTAAGGGGTTAGATGCGAAGACCGTGAGAGCTCAGGTCAGAACTTCCGTTCAGCAGAGAGATGACGACTTCGACTTTTGGTGGGTCCCCTTTAGAGGATCTTTTTTACAACAACACATGATTTGCATTTTTCAATGTCTCATCATTTTTTATGCTGAGGGCAGGCTTTTATTTCAAGGAAGCATAAAGTATTCTCCGAGGACTAGGCCATTGCTTCCGCAAAATCAGAAGTCCCGGGATAATACCCCTGATATCACTGAGCATAAAGACCTAGTATCTCAGAAAGAGGGATCCTTCAAACGAAATTTCAGGGGTTACCTATATATCTAAGTAGTGTTCCCCACGAAATAAGCAAGTTTGAATTTAAGTTTATATCCCAAAAAAGCTTACTAAATGTGTAAAAACCTATCGGCATATCATCAGTGAGACCGTTTAATGCTATTTAAACATTACATTTCTTTAGCATACTGTAACTGTCCACTGATGTACTATCATTTCCTCTTTTCAACACCAAAACTCATTTTTCATTTTATCATGTTTTTGCCTTTTTCAAATTTTTAAATGTTTTTGGATTTTCTGAAAATTCTTACTCCCCCTAAAATTCAAATACATTTAAAGGAAATTTGAAAACAAACTGTACAAGTAAATTGACAACTGATATCGAATCACTTCAATTCACCATCCACTTGGCTTAAACAATCAGAACTCCCCCTTACAACAAACTATTTTCTTATTATGATTTCAAAACACTTAAGTTTGTTTTAACCAAAATGATTTTTCTGGAAAATAAGTTTTGTTGATTTTACCACTTGTAGGTTAGGGGTTCATCACATTGTTTTTCTCAACGATTTGACAAATATAACAATTTTAGATTTTAACAACAATATCACTTGTAGAAAATCAAGTACAACTTAATGTCCCTGATTTACCACTTGTAAATCGAAATATCACAGTTACCAACCTGTGAATTTCTCAAGAAAAATGCCGATTCCTACTCCCCAATTACCAACTTGGGAGTTCCGGCAAGTCAGGATTTTTACATATTAAACACAGACATCCAAGCCTCAGCAAGCTTGGATGTTAGCTTATGAAGTTCACTTTCAGTCAGGGTGTATGTTGCCTTCTTCGTTTCGTAGAATTCTTTTACCCCTTTCACCTTACCCTCAACCATTTTTCCAAAAATCTTTTTCACATTTCCATTAAACGCTTTCTCGACATCAAATTCTTTCTTCTCAGAATAAAACTGATTCGAGATCTCAACTTTCCCAACTTTTGATTTAAAATTTTCAGCCCTCAATGGTGGAAAATGAACATCATCCATTGGAGGCACTGAGTTTTCTTCTTTTATCTCAACTTGTGGCTTATCTGACTTTGTGGAATCAGATTCATCAAACATTTTAATAACCCACATTTGGTTGTCATTTTTAGCTCTCTTTTTATAAAAATGAGTCTTTGAACACTCACCAACTTCATATGTTGAATTTTTAAAAACTTTAAATTTTTCAGTTGGTGTTTCATTTTTCTCAACAACTTTTTCTTTGAGTTTTTTAGAGACTTCCTGTTTTGTTTTTGTTGCTTGAGAACAGTTCCATGCAATGTGACCAGCTTCATTGCATTTGTAACAGGTTCTTGTCTCCATTCTTTGATTAACTCCATTCTTCACATTCTCTTGCTTCTGGGCAAGGAATTCTCTGTTTGATTGCTTCCAGAATGAGTTTTTTGATTCCTCTTCACAACTTGTCCCTGCAACAAATTTTGTATTTGTTTTAGAAGTTTTTTCATGTTTATAATTTTCTGGTGGAATAAATCCAAGACCTTTCTTTTTGAAATTACCGTTATCGTTTGGTTTCTTTTGAAAACCAGAACCAAAACTGTAACCTTTTTTCTTGTTTAAACGTTGTTGAACTCTTGAAGTGTATTTTTTAGGTTTTTTCAGTAAGATTTATCTCTTTTATTTTAGAAATATTAATTTCTGTTAGTTTGAAAACCTTTTTGATCTTTTTAACTTGAACACTTCTTATTGGAAATTCTTTATCAGAATATAATTTGTCAGAATCATTCAAAGTGTATTCAACTTCTAATGTTTCATCCTTCAAATTAGATTTTGATAAAAGAAATTCTTTATTGTAAACCCGTTTAACCGACGATTTTGACTGTTGACTGATGATGATCTCGGACTTTCAGACTCAGACTTTGACTCCGACTCCTCACCTGTATCCAACACCTGATCGACCACCTTTTTTATTAACTCAGACTCATGATAAGTGTTAGACGATGTGAACGTAACATCAATATTATCTGGTAACTCATCAGTTGTTTCGGATTTTAACTTTATATTGACGGCCTTTTCAACTTGCTCCTCATTCGGTTTTCTAGGAGAATACCCTTCCCAAATTGGAGGCGGACATTTGTTATAACTAACACTCTGCTTCTTACCAGTGTCCTTCTTCTTTGGCTTCTCATCATCTTGAAATGCTTCAAAACCTGCAATAGTTGGATAAATTCGGTCAATGAGATAATCAGAACAAGAATTAGTTTGTAATAACCGTCTGATTCTTTCATTTTCTATCTTTTCATTTTCCAACTCTCGCTGTAACTTTGCACATTCTTCAATGTAATGATTAATCGCCTTCTGCTTTGTCATCATCACAACATTCATCATAGTCAACGCATCTTCTCTTTCAGAATTTGTCTTTTGAAGACCAGTTACTGTTCTGTTCAAAACATCATACGACTCTTTCACATAATTGAGATTGAACAATAGTTGTTCTTTCATCTTTTCTTGCTCACTCAGTTTCTCATCTTTTTCTGCACATTGCTTGCACGATTCTAAACACTTTAAGCAAGGCTTGATAACCTCCACAATCTTTTCAACTTCGATAACCTTCTCAACCTCAATCACTGTTTCAGCTTCAATCACCTTCTTAGCTACATTAACTTCCTTCATCTTTTTCAACTCTTTTGCTGCTTGTTTCTTCTTCAATTTCTCCAAGCGATCTGCAAAATAAAATTGAAAACTTTCAGGAGATAAATGAGTTTTTGCAACATTAATATGTCTTTCTTCCTCATCATCACCACTGTTATCAGTTGGTGATTGATCAAAATCTATTGTCTTCTTCTTAGAACTATCATCTGAAGAACCAGAATCAGATGGTGTTTGATCAAAAACAGTTGCTTCTTCTGAACTTTCATCAGATGAAACAGACTCTTCTTCTTGATTCGAATTATCACTATCAAATATTTTCATCTATTCCGTAAACAAATCAGGTTTTTGAACTATTTCTGCAATCATAGCTACCACTTTTGAATCAGGTGGAATATATTTATCCCAGCTGAAGCCTTCTGCCACTTTTTCATCATCTTGATCAATGATACCATAATAAGCTCTCTTATTAGCATCTTCGATCATTCTGGCATGTGCAGTTTGTGGTTCCTTTTGTTGTTGTGGTTGGTGAGCAACCTGCTGATATATGGCTTTTCGATAGTAATCATCTTTTCCAAAAGGATTCTTTGCTCAACTCGCTTCCTGATTTTTGCATTCTCTTTTGAAATGACCTTTCTCCCTGCATCGAAAACAAGTAACTTTAGATTTATCAAAACCCGAAGTAGAAACTTATGCATCCAAAAAATCATTTCTTCCTGTAATCATTTTAAATTTTTCAGCTCTTCTCAAGACACTAGCTAGACACCATTTGATGTCCATGAGCTCCATTTCTTCAGCGTCTATCTGATCGTAATCCTCTTTCGTAAGCATAGGATTTCCGATCCTCCCTGCAACCAAACCTTCATAGGATTGTAACACCGTTGCAAGTAACGCCATGTGATCTTTTGCAATTTCTTCAGAAAAACTTTGACCATCTGGAAGATTCAATGCAATGTTGCACTGTATCACACAACCATTCCACTTTTTGAACTTTGAGAATGAAAACTTGAAGTTGAACTCTTTGGATTAACACTCGGATATGAAGAAAAACCACTGCTGCTATTTGGACTTTGTTCAACAGTTCCAGATAAGTCTCCAGCATTAAAAGCAGTTTGAATCTTCGGACTCATTTCAGCCTCTTGAACATTTCCTTTGTAATACCTTTTCACATCTTGTTGACCACTCGGATTACTCATCCTCGCAATCTTTTGTTGTTCAAGATCTTGACCTTCAATCTTCTCGATGAACTGAGAAATCGTCAAACCATCATATACTCCGGTGTTCTTTAAGATCATCAAAAATGTACCCCATTCTTTTTGAGGTAAAACATCAGCTAATTTGTCAATCCATTCCTCTCGTTGTTTGGTTATGCTTAACAATGACATAGAACGCACTAAGTGGCAATATCTTTCAATCAATTTCTTTGTATCTTCCCCTGGCAGACTTGTGAATAGATCAAATTCTTTCTTAAGCAATGCCTTTTTACTTTTGATCATCTTTTCACTTCCCTCAAATTTGATTTTAAGAGCATCCCAAATTGATTTTTAAGTTTTGTCATGTTGAAGCAATACAAAGATGTCTTCTTTAATAGCTTGCTGAAGTAGACTAATCATCATCTTTTCAGCTCTGTACATGTCTCGTTCTTTATCAGTGAATTCAGAGATTGTTTTCTCAACTTGCAGATTGGTACGTGGTAGTACATATTTTTTCAAAATACACTCCCAAGATCTCAAATGATTTGCTTGAACCCAGTTTTCAAACCGATCTTTCCAACCGTAATACTCCTCAATGCTCATTAGCTTTGGGGGTTTTTGCGTAGTTCCAGTCTCATTTTCCAAGTTCATGTTTTGAGCAATGGTAGCCGGAGTAGTTGGGGATGTTGCAAATGCGTTGTAAAATTCTTCACTCATGATTCGGTAACACGTTTATCAAGACAAAACACTTCCAAACGAAATTAGTGCTTCAAACGGAATTACTCCAAGCGAGATTACCCCTTCAAGCGAGATTAACTTGCACACAAAACTTCAAACGGAATTAAGAGTTTCAAACGAAATTAGACTTTTCAAACGGAATCACTGATTTCGTTTGAAAATTCAAGCGGAATACCAATTTGAAACGGAATTACTAATTTCGTTTCAAACTTTCAAATGGAATAACAACTTAAAGCGGAATACTCAAGCGGAATTACAATTTGAAACGGAATCACTAATTTTGTTTCAAATTTTCAAACGGAATTATGGTACTCGTTCAAACGGAATTAACTGTTTGGCCCATTTTTGTCATTTTTACTTTGAATTTTAATCTGATTTTCTCAAGGGTTTGTTAAAACAGTATTTTACACACAATATAAAAAATTTAGTCCATTTTGTCCGTTAAAAGTTGTTCAATTTAGAAAAGAAGGTGTAGAAGCAAGAAAATGAGATGAAATCAAGCTGAAATTGGCAGAACTCCTCCTCCTGAGCTCTGATACCACTTGTAGGATCATGTACGGACCTGAAACGAGTCGTTCAGAGGCGTTCTACACAATATGAAAGGCGGAAACAGACATATTGTGTGTAATTCAGCAAGATATTCACTTATAACTGTCTTTTGATTGATATCTGAGCAATTACAGATCTGTAGACACTTCGATAGAGCTTCGCCGTCGGAAAACCTCAACCTAATTCCATTTTAAATGAAACAGACTGACACCTATATATAGACATCCTAATTCCGCTTGAACATGACTCAAGCGGAATCACAATTCAAACGAAATTACAAACTCAAACGAGATTACATGTCTCAAACAGAATTACATGTTCACCTCTTCAAGCGGAATTAGCAAGTTCAAGCAGAATTAGCTTTTTGACTAGTTTTCTTGAACTTCGTGCCCTGAATAATGCAAGACTCGATACAAGACGAAGTCGACAGACGTATGCACCAACAGGTTTTAACAATATTTTGGTGTCCCAGGTAATGTCCGGTTGTTCGGTTAGATACCGTTCCATTAAAGTGGTAAGTTATTCCATATAGTGTTCTTTATGTATCTTTTTGTAACACTTTTAATTCCCAACACTTAGGAAAGCACTCAGGACCATTTAGTCAATTTTCTGCACAAGACAAGTATGTTGAAAAATGCAGTTACGTCATCAGTTGTAATTAAGCACAGTT
This sequence comes from Helianthus tuberosus, assembly GCA_030545235.1. Lineage (NCBI taxonomy): Eukaryota > Viridiplantae > Streptophyta > Magnoliopsida > Asterales > Asteraceae > Helianthus > Helianthus tuberosus. The sequence goes on along the minus strand of CM060411.1, from coordinate 215,471,432 downwards.
ATTAAGCACAATTTAATATTAATTAATCGTACGGATACATGTAATTATGAGGGTTGTCACATTCTCCCCCTGTTAAGAAAATTTCGTCCCGAAATTTAGCACGTGTTTACTGAGGAAGCTAGTTAAGTTGCGTGGTTTCCTGGTTTTCTTGGGGTGTCACATCATCCCCCTGTTGGTTTGGAATTTCGTCCCGAAATTCTGCAGTAGCTTCAGCCTCAGTAGTGGTTTCACTTTTGCTAAACAACTGGGGATACTTGAGTTTCATTTGGTCTTCTCGTTCCCAGGTATACTCTGGGCCACGACGGGAATTCCAACGAACTCGAACAAGAGGTATTCTTGTACGCTTGAGAACCTTAACATCTCGATCAGTAATCTCCACTGGTTCCTCGACGAATCTCAGCTGATCGTCGATAGTGAGCTCCTTGAGAGGAACTATGAGGGTCTCATCCGACACATGAAAACATTGTGAACTCCGCTGAGTTCTGCCGGTAGATTCAGCTTGTAGGCCACCTTGCTAATTTTCTCAATGATTTCGAAGGGCCCAACATATCACGGGTTAAGTTTGCCTCGTTTGCCAAAACGAACTACACCTTTCCAAGGTGAGACTTTAAGTAGCACTCGATCCCAAACCTGGAACTCGAGTGGTTTCCTTCGCTTATCAGTATAGCTTTTCTGACAGTCACGAGCTGCCGCCATTCGTTGTCGTATCTGAGCAATCTTCTCGGTTGTATCTACTACAAGTTCTGGACCAGTGATTTGACTGTCGCCAACCTCTGCCCAACAAAGAGGTGATCGGCACTTCCGTCTGTACAATGCCTCGAACGGAGCGGACTGGATACTGGTGTGGTAACTATTGTTATACGAAAACTCAACTAACGGGAGGTGTTTTTCCCAGCCATTACCAAAGTCGATTACACATGCCCTAAGCATGTCTTCAAGGGTTTGGATGGTGCATTCAGATTGCCCATCCGTCTGTGGATGATATGCCGTGCTCATGTCTAATCGAGAGCCAAAGGACTTGTGCATAGCTTGCACAATTTAGATGTAAAACGTGAGTCACAATAAAAAATGATGGAGGTTGGCACCCCGTGCCTTGATACTACTTCCTTTAGGTAGACGTCTGCTAGAGTAGAAAACTTATTCGTTTCGTTGATAGCCAGAAAATGTGCAGACTTGGTCAGTCGATCCACGATCACCAAATGGTATCATTTCCGCGTTGAGATCTAGGCAGGCCAGTAACGAAATCCATGAAAATTTGCTCCCATTTCGATTTCGGGATCTCTGGTTGTTGGAGTAGGCCTGGTGGTTTCTGATATTCAATCTTGACTCTCGCACAAGTCAAACATTTACTAACGTAGGTTGCTATGTTGGCTTTCATGCTAGGCCACCAATATGTAGTCTTTAGGTCGTGGTACATCTTATCCGAACCAGGATGTACTGAATAACGAGACTTATGTGCTTCATCCATCACAAGCTCGCGTAAGTTTCCATAAAGTGGAACCCAGATGCGCCTTGTTACATAGTAAGCGCCGTCTTCCTTTTGTTCTAACCGTTTCCTTGATCCTCGTAAGGACTCAGCCCTGATGTTCTCTGCTTTCAATGCTTCGACCTGAGCATCTCGTATCTGAGTAGGAAGACTAGATTGGATGGTAAGTTGTAACGCATGCACACGCTTAGGTGTAGTATCCTTTCGACTGAGGGCGTCGGCCACAACACTGGCTTTGCCCGGATGGTACTTGATCGTACATTCGTAATCATTCAAGAGCTCGACCCGTCGACGTTGTCGCATGTTTAATTCCTTTTGCTTGAAGATATGCTCGAGACTCCTGTGATCGGTGTAAATGGTGCACTTGGTACCGTATAGGTAATGTCTCCATATCTTAAGTGCGAAAACAACTGCTACCAATTCCAAGTCGTGCGTAGTGTAGTTCCTTTCATGAACTTTAAGTTGGCGCGATGCGTAGGCAATGACCTTGTCACATTGCATCAACACGCAACCAAGTCCTTGGATGGAAGCGTCGCAATAAACCACAAAATCATCTGTGCCTTCAGGCAATCAGAGGATAGGCGCGCTACAAAGTCTATCTTTTAAGTGCTGAAATGAGGACTCCTGTACATCACCCCAACGATAGGTGACACCCTTCTGAGTCAGTGAAGTGAGAGGTTGCGCAATCTTTGAGAAATCCTTGATGAACCTTCTGTAATATCCTGCCAAACCCAAGCATTGGCGGATTTCTGTTGGCGTACGGGGTGCAGGCCAGTTCTTGATCGAGTCAACCTTGGATGGATCCACATGAATTCCATCCTTGTTTACCACGTGGCCTAGAAAGTGGACTTCACGAAGCCAGAAGTCACATTTCAAAAATTTGGTATACAACTGCTCTGTTCGAAGGAGTTCCAAAATAAGTCTCAGGTGTCGTTCGTGTTCCTCATGACTCTTAGAATAGATCACGATGTCGTCGATGAATACAATGACAAACTTATCCAGGTAAGGCTTGCACACTCTGTTCATGAGATCCATGAAGACCGCAGGTGCATTCGTTAATCCAAAAGGCATAACCAGAAACTCATAATACCCATACCGACTCCTGAATGATGTCTTAGAAATATCCTCGTCTCGGACTCTCAGTTGATGGTAGCCTGACCTCAGGTCAATCTTTGAGTAGAAACTCGACCCTTGCAACTGGTCGAATAAGTCATCAATGCGTGGGAGAGGATAACGATTCTTCACAGTCACCTTGTTGAGTTCGCGGTAGTCAATACACATTCTGAAGGTACCGTCTTTCTTCTTCACGAATAACACTGGAGCTCTCCAAGGTGAAGAGCTAGGACGTATGAAACCCTTTTCCAAGAGTTCTTGTAGTTGCGTTGACAGTTCTTCAAGTTCTGATGGAGCTAGACGATAAGGTGCTCGAGCTGTGGGCGCTGCTCCCGGAGCTAGTTCGATTTGAAATTCAACTTGACGATGAGGCGGAAGACCAGGTAATTCCTCAGGAAATACCTCAGGAAAATCACGTACAATAGGTATGTCTTCTATCTTCCTTTCTTTCGAGGATGTATCAGAAACGAGGGCTAGGATAGCAGTGTGGCCCTTTCGCAAACACTTCTGGGCCTTAAGGAAAGAGATGATGCCCACAACAGCACCACTCTTGTCGCCATGAATCATGAGAGGTTCTTCACCAGAACGAGGAATACGGACGATTTTCTCCTTGCAAATAATCTCCGCTTAATGTTGAGATAGCCAATCCATCCCAATAACGACGTCGAAACTACCAAGTATGATAGGAATAAGATCGATAGAGAAGGTCTGACCAGCTAAGATGAGGTTACAACCCTTAACTATGTGTGTGGCTTCAAGACTTTTACCGTTTGCTAGTTCTACCGTGTGTTTGGTGTTCAAAAGTGTTGGAGTGCGCTTAAGCATTTGGCTAATTTTTAAGGACACATAACTAGTATCGGCACCCGAATCAAATAAAACAGTAACAAAGAAGTCATCCAGACGAAACTTACCCATCACAACGTTGGGATCGTTCCTCGCGTCACCCTGACCCAGCACGAAAACACGTCCCCTGGCTCCATTGCCATCATTGTTTCCCCCATTATTGTTTTCGTTCCCCTGATTGTTGTTGTTGTTCTGTTTCTGGTTCAACTGGGGGCAGTTTCTCTTGAAGTGACCTTCAGCACCACACTGATAGCATCCCCTGTTACCCTGCAGTTGCTGCTGCTGATTCTGTGGAGCTTGTGGCTGCTGTTGACGATTCTGATTCACAGGACGTGGGCCCCTGCAATCCTTGGCTTCATGACCCAGCTTGTTACATCTCTGACAACGACCCTTGTTACACGGCCCGCTGTGGTGCAAATTACATCGATTGCACTTTGGGTGATTTCCCCTGTATCCACCCTGACCTTGATTCCCAGAAGACTGCTGACTGGGGCTCCTGTACTCATCTGTCTTTCACTGCTGGGACTGAGACTGAACTGAAGTAGAACCCTTGCCTGAATTTCCATCCCACTTGCGCTTATTATCACTGGGAGCATCAGAAGTAGTAGTAGCGCTAATACGCTTGGGCAGCTTATTCTGCTCAACTGCCTGATCAGTGAGACGATGAGCCAACCGGATGATTTGCTGAATGGTGCAAAGATTAGCTGAGGTCACGTGGCTCTGAATTTCTAGCACCAAACCCTTAAGGTACAACTCGATACGCTTGATAGGAGGATCCACCATAGTAGGACACAAGATAGCTAATTCGTTCGATCTATTTGTGTATGCCTCGATTTCAGACCCCGTCATCTTCAAATCGAAAAATTCCACCTCTAGCTTGTGCACGTCATCACGACTACAGTACTCTTCTTTGATCAAATCTTTGAAGTCATTCCATGGGGTGGCATTAGCAACCGCCAGCCCTAGGAGTTGAACCTGTGCTTTCTACCAGGTTAACGCAACACCTTCGAGTGTTCCAGTAGCAAATTTCACCCTACGAGCTTCAGGGCATTCACACATCTCAAAAACAGACTCAATCTTCTCGAACCAGTGAAGAAGACCTACAGCTCCTTTTGTGCCGCTGAAAGTACAAGGTCGGAAATCCATGAATGTTTTGAATGTACATACGGGAGGCTGAGCATGTTGACCTGTTGCGCGAGAATAAAAGACAAGGTTAAGCACAAGAGTTGGTTCGCGAGGGTAGGATCTAAACGTCCTAAGATGGGTTGATATTGTAACACCTGTGTCATTTCAACCATCAAACAAATGCCAAACCAATGAAATATTGTATTTCATACTTTGGACTTGTATAAATATATGTATCGTTTACACATATCAATTCTTGTTCGATTTCAAGCTCTAAATCGCTTTCTGAAAGGTTATACGCGCACTAATGCGTAAATATAACCAGTTTAATGCAACGAACACTCCGGAATAGTGAAATAGGCTTAACATACCTTAAATAACCTATACATAACTTAGATATAAGTTTTGGAAGGTTTGGTGTGGTGAAATCAAAGTTAAATCGCTTACAGGGACTAAATTTGACAAACTGCGAAAGTATGCCAATTTGAACTGTAACAGACCTTCCGGAACATGGCCATAAGTTAAACATACCATAAATATCCTTTAAATAGCTTAGAAATAGGCTTTGAGGGGTTCGGTGTGCTAAAATAAACTTTTGGGTCATTCAGGGACTAAAAGTGTCAAAAAGTGCACAAGTTTGCATTTTCGCGCATAACTTACGTTCTGAATACATCCGGACATCCAAAAATTTATGTAAGCACTAAAATATTTTATTTTAGTGTTCGCCATAAGAAAAATCCATTCGTCGCGTCATTTGGTTCGTTTTTCGCATTCGGGACCAGATTCGATGTATTAGCCGTTGTTTAATTCACAACCACACATTCTAAACTTGCTTAGTCAGCGGATAAGGATGGAATTTTGGTACCATGACATTTCAACACATGTATGGATGGAATTTAAACACCTAAACACCATGACATTTCAACACATGTATGGATGGAATTTAAGCACCATAACTTTCCAACACATGTACGGATGAGATTAAGGCACGTTTTCCATGAAACGATCTTAACGGTTCAGGTATTCCTATAAATACCCCATACCCCCCATTGCTAAAATCACTAGAAACTTGATTTGAGAAACTCTAAGTTGAAACATTTTTTTCATACCTGAGATTTTTGAATCGAGTTTAGCATTCGGGGACCCTTCGTAAGTATTCTTTCGTTCTTTTCCTTATTTTATTGCTTTTCGAGTCAGAAAGTCAAACTTTGTTTGACTTTCAGCGTTGACCAGTAATGGTCAATGCGAAGTTCATTTGAACTTCGCAACGTGAGTGTAATCACGTTGGTCATAGTCCCTTGGGACTATGCCCACTGATTACCACGTTGTCTAGGGTCGTAGGGTAGGCGATCTAATAAATCGCCTATACCTTCGAACCCGACCCAGTTTGGTCGATCATTAGGATCCGACCAAACACATTAGGTGACCATAGTAGGTAGGGAATAACCTTCCGAGGTTATACCCTATGGTCACATCGTTTAAGTAGTTGTATGATAGGTAGTTTATATGCCTTAGGTAAATTACCAGAATACCCTTTTCATGTATAATTGGTAATTAAGCATATGTAACCTAAACCTTTGTCACATAACTGATTATGTAATATGTTTAGGCATATAACACTTGTCATAGGGCTAGTTAGGCGGTCCGAACGCGTTTCACGCGAACGACGCGTTAAAGTAGCATAAGCTACCTAAACGGGTCGTAATGGGTCGTAGACACTTAGGTTAAGTTTCATTTAGTATGTAGGCTTTGTTAAACCAAATGACACGAGTCTCTACACTCGTTTGGTTTACAAACCCTAATGCTACCCGATCTTCCGATTTAGGTCCGGTTTATTAATGTAGTTACCTATAGTAGGTGCCGTTTGATATCCGCGATCTCTAGCATTGTTTGGTTGTTACTCAAGGACTACTGAGCAATCTCAAGTGAGTACATAGACCCCTCTTTTACTGTTTTCTAAACTGTTTTGGGGTGAAACACATGTGCCTACTTGTTACATTCATGCTTTCCCGTTTTCACATCATATACCTGCTATGTTCATTAGTACATTATAGTACATGATTTCATTACATCTTATGCTATGTATGCCCATTGTGTGCGTACTTAGTACATCGTTTTACATTACATTTCATACTACGTATGTCTATTTTGTGCATACTTAGTACATCGTTTTACATTGCTTTTCTGTTGCATATGCTTATCCAGCATATGAACACATTATACTACATATTGAACCGTTGTAAACATTTGACTATGTGAACCGTTGTAATCATTTGACTATGTGATCCGTTGATATCTGTGAACCGTTTGTATCCATGAACCGTTTGTATCTGTGAACCGTTTGTATCTGTGAACCGTTTGTATCTATGAACCGTGTGAACCGTCTTTGACCATACATAAACATTTCTACAACTGTTAAACATTACTTTGGTGTTTTGGTTTGATTAAGTGATTAAGTAACGATGCGTGTGTAATATGATACAAGCATGGTGGATACGCCGCTGGTACTTCCTATATATAAGTGTTTGTATGGTATTACATATTGTAGCGTTATTTGAATCATTTCAGTTTGAGACATAGAACATTTTATACAAATAACATACTTTTCACAAGACATTGTTTTACAAACAACTTATCTTATACAAACTCATCTTACATGGTTATTTATTTAACCATACATTATTTACTTATTTATACATATCATCTGAACTCATTGTTTTTTTCAAATGATTTACAAGACAAAGCAAATTACAAGGTTCATGACTAAACATTTTCTCAAACATAAGTCATGAAGCCTATTTTCACAAAACCTATGTATCTCACAGGCATTTTTATGCTGACGTACCTATTTTCACATGTGTTTTTCAGGAACTGTTGCATAAGATGATCAAGTTACATATAGGCAGACTTGGGCTTTAGTGACAATAAAAGATGCAAGACTAGTTAATTATGTTGTATTTATTTGTTTGTTAAGACATTGTAACACTTTAATCAATAAAACGAAACTTCAATTGCCATGGATTTGAAACAATTAATTCTGTTACAACACTCCCCGACATTTCCGCCACGTTTGGTATGTTCTACGTGGTCGGGGTGTGACAGAAAAGATGGTATCAGAGCCAATGGTTATAGGGAATTAGGTTATTAGTAATGCTTTGACCTAGTCTATAACCTTCTTAGGACCCTAACGCGAGTTTACTTGCGTTTAGTCATAAAACAATACCGTCACCTATCCTTAGGCGACGACCACAACAAGAACATAAATTTCAAAACCGCTTTGAAAACTAATCATCTGTTCTAGGATGATTGATTACTAGGTTTTGAACCTTCTATTGTAAGGTTTTGAACCCTCTGTTATAAGGTTTTGAACCCCTTTGAGTTTTCAAAATCTCGTCAAGGTTTTGGGCTTTAAATAATGTGAACACGTGCAAACTGGAAGGGTGAACGCCTGTATTCTGGGTTTTCTGTCTAGGCAAGCACTTCGTATACATCTCAACCAGACGCGAGACCAGTTGTGCTTACCTGGGAATTCTTGGGATGAGTGTTCACTTATAGGCGAGCATGTCTTCGCGATACATTATTTTTGACCTATTTACTTTGATTATTCACCGAGGTCGTTTGTTGCTTTGTAGTAACAAACAAATGACCACTATCCATTGCTTTCATCAGATTTGCTTCATCTCATTCTTTTCGTCTAATTCTCTCACTCGTTTCCTTTCATGTTCCTCTTTTAGAATGCCTCCTCGACGCGAAAACCAGATAGCGACTGCCGAGCTAGCAGAAATCATTGCGCAGCAAATGGCTGCTCAATTCCCAAACCTCTTTGCTCAATGGAATCAAGCCAACAACAACAACAATGGTCCATGCAATTTCAAGAGTTTTAACTCGGCGAAACCACTCAAGTTCAGTGGTTCTGAGGGAGCGACTGGGCTTCTTCAATGGTTCGAGAGCATTGAGAATACTTTCCGCCACGTGCAGTGTCCTGACAATCGCAAGGTCGAGTTTGCTTCGAGTGTGTTCCAGAAGAGAGCCCTTACGTGGTGGAACGGTGTTATGAGAGATCGTGGTGCAGAAGTTGCACTAGCACAGACATGGGCGGAACTTAGGGCCCTTATGATGAAGGAATTCTGTCCTCGACACGAGATCAGGGCTTTGGAAAGGGAATTCGACAATCTGGAGCAAGACAGCGGTGAGCATCGAGCCTACACGGACCGTTATGAGGAGTTAAGTCTGTTATGCCCAAACATGGTCACGCCTTTGGATAAGGCAATCGAAAAGTACATTGATGGCCTCCCTGATTCAATACAAGACATTTTGACTGGTAGCAACCCTACTACAGTTAGACAGGCCATTGAGCTATCTGCAACCTTGACTGAATCAAAGATCAGGAAAGGTAAACTTTTTCGAAAAGGTGACAAGAAGCCGGTCGAAGAATCGAAACCAATCGAGGAATCAAAGATCATGGATGAACAGACTGGATCCCCTAAGAGGTCAAAGAAGCGAAAGGCTTCTCAGAACTACGCTGTGGTCGCTCACAGTGATCAAGCCGTCCTCAACCAACCAGCTCAACCCCCTGCCAGGAAACCCTACAACGGAACTGCACCCTTGTGCAACCAATGTGGCCTACATCATCATGCTGGGGTGAAGTGCCGCACATGCCAAGTTTGCGGACTTATAGGTCATACAGCTAGGGTTTGCCCAACCGCAGTTGCACCAAATCAAGCTGGCAACAATCCTGCTCAAGCTCGTTTCCCACAGGGATCTTGCTACAACTGTGGCGAGATGGGCCATTTTCGTAGGAATTGCCCAAGGCTTGCTAATGCAAATCCAGCGCAGGGATGAGCATATGATCAACCAGAAGACAACATCATTTAGAAATAATCACGTCTTATGTATTATTTTCTTTTGTTGTCAAGATCCATGAAACAGTTGTTATCGTTGTTTATAAATAAATCTTTTATTTACATTGCAATGTATTTATGTGATTGTATGTATAAACAACATATCCCCTACAATACCGACAATCAAGGAACCGCATTCCTTGAAGAACAGACTACTCCCAAATTTCTTTCATTGTATGATCTCTTGCGTTTTTCACGAAAATCCTAAGTACCCGTTTCTTCCAAGAGAAACGAAGTACGAGGTGCCAAGTTAATTGCAATCAATAACAAGACAATAACAATTAAACAACTATGTGATTATGTGCTTATGAACATTACAAGACAAACTGTGCGGACTATGCAAGGAATTACGTAATTATGGATGCATACATAATTATGGAATTTAGTGCACAGAAACCACAGCAAGCTTTGTCATGTACCTAGAAGTTAACCCTATTCATTTCCAATTCTGATGAAGTATCCGTTGAGGAAAAATGAACTAGCTATTCATTTTTCACTTCTGAAGAATATCCGTTGAGGAAATGAATATCCGTTTATCCTTCATTTCCAATCCTGAAGAATAACCGTTGAGGAAAATGACTCCGTTAGTTCATTTTCGTTTCTAAAGATTTTCCGTTGAGGAAATGAATATCCGTTGTTTAATCCTTCATTTCCGAACCTGAGGAAACAACCGTTGAAAATGACTCCGTTAGTTCATTTTCGTTTCTGAAGATTATCCGTTGAGGAAATGAATATCCGTTTGTCTATCATTTTCATTTCCGTTTCTGAGGAAGCAACCGTTGAAAATGACTCTGTTTGTTCATTTTCGTTTCTGAAGATTATCCGTTGAGGAAATGAATATCCGTTTGTCTATCATTTTCATTTCCGTCTCTGAGGAAGCAACCGTTGAAAATAACTCTGTGAGTTCATTTTCGTTTCTGAAGATTATCCGTTGAGGAAATGAATATCCGTTTGTCTATCATTTTCATTTCCGTTTCTGAGGAAGCAACCGTTGAAAATGACTCTGTTTGTTCATTTTCGTTTCTGAAGATTTGTCCGTTGAGGAAATGAATATCCGTTTGTCTATCATTTTCATTTCCGTTTCTGAGGAAGCAACCGTTGAAAATGACTCTGTTTGTTCATTTTCGTTTCTGAAGATTTGTCCGTTGAGGAAATGAATATCCGTTTGTCTATCATTTTCATTTCCGTTTCTGAGGAAGCAACCGTTGAAAATGACTCCGTTTGTTCATTTTCGTTTCTCAGAATTGTCCGTTAAGGAAATGAACCCCCGTTTGATTATTCCTTCATTTCCGCCTCTGAAGAATACTCGTTGAGGAAAATGACTCCGTTTGTTCATTTTCATTCTGAAGAATGTCCGTTAAGGAAATGACAGGATTATGCTTCACATATCTCTGGTGGTTATCTGACACAAAGTCACAAATAGACTCCTACGAATTAATTTCGGGACGAAATTTCCTAAAGTAGGGGAGACTGTAACACCTGTGTCATTTCAACCATCAAACAAATGCCAAACCAATGAAATATTGTATTTCATACTTTGGACTTGTATAAATATATGTATCGTTTACACATATCAATTCTTGTTCGATTTCAAGCTCTAAATCGCTTTCTGAAAGGTTATACGCGCACTAATGCGTAAATATAACCAGTTTAATGCAACGAACACTCCGGAATAGTGAAATAGGCTTAACATACCTTAAATAACCTATACATAACTTAGATATAAGTTTTGGAAGGTTTGGTGTGGTGAAATCAAAGTTAAATCGCTTACAGGGACTAAATTTGACAAACTGCGAAAGTATGCCAATTTGAACTGTAACAGACCTTCCGGAACATGGCCATAAGTTAAACATACCATAAATATCCTTTAAATAGCTTAGAAATAGGCTTTGAGGGGTTCGGTGTGCTAAAATAAACTTTTGGGTCATTCAGGGACTAAAAGTGTCAAAAAGTGCACAAGTTTGCATTTTCGCGCATAACTTACGTTCTGAATACATCCGGACATCCAAAAATTTATGTAAGCACTAAAATATTTTATTTTAGTGTTCGCCATAAGAAAAATCCATTCGTCGCGTCATTTGGTTCGTTTTTCGCATTCGGGACCAGATTCGATGTATTAGCCGTTGTTTAATTCACAACCACACATTCTAAACTTGCTTAGTCAGCGGATAAGGATGGAATTTTGGTACCATGACATTTCAACACATGTATGGATGGAATTTAAACACCTAAACACCATGACATTTCAACACATGTATGGATGGAATTTAAGCACCATAACTTTCCAACACATGTACGGATGGGATTAAGGCACGTTTTCCATGAAACGATCTTAACGGTTCAGGTATTCCTATAAATACCCCATACCCCCCATTGCTAAAATCACTAGAAACTTGATTTGAGAAACTCTAAGTTGAAACATTTGTTTCATACCTGAGATTTTTGAATCGAGTTTAGCATTCGGGGACCCTTCGTAAGTATTCTTTCGTTCTTTTCCTTATTTTATTGCTTTTCGAGTCAGAAAGTCAAACTTTGTTTGACTTTCAGCGTTGACCAGTAATGGTCAATGCGAAGTTCATTTGAACTTCGCAACGTGAGTGTAATCACGTTGGTCATAGTCCCTTGGGACTATGCCCACTGATTACCACGTTGTCTAGGGTCGTAGGGTAGGCGATCTAATAAATCGCCTATACCTTCGAACCCGACCCAGTTTGGTCGATCATTAGGATCCGACCAAACACATTAGGTGACCATAGTAGGTAGGGAATAACCTTCCGAGGTTATACCCTATGGTCACATCGTTTAAGTAGTTGTATGATAGGTAGTTTATATGCCTTAGGTAAATTACCAGAATACCCTTTTCATGTATAATTGGTAATTAAGCATATGTAACCTAAACCTTTGTCACATAACTGATTATGTAATATGTTTAGGCATATAACACTTGTCATAGGGCTAGTTAGGCGGTCCGAACGCGTTTCACGCGAACGACGCGTTAAAGTAGCATAAGCTACCTAAACGGGTCGTAATGGGTCGTAGACACTTAGGTTAAGTTTCATTTAGTATGTAGGCTTTGTTAAACCAAATGACACGAGTCTCTACACTCGTTTGGTTTACAAACCCTAATGCTACCCGATCTTCCGATTTAGGTCCGGTTTATTAATGTAGTTACCTATAGTAGGTGTCGTTTGATATCCGCGATCTCTAGCATTGTTTGGTTGTTACTCAAGGACTACTGAGCAATCTCAAGTGAGTACATAGACCCCTCTTTTACTGTTTTCTAAACTGTTTTGGGGTGAAACACATGTGCCTACTTGTTACATTCATGCTTTCCCGTTTTCACATCATATACCTGCTATGTTCATTAGTACATTATAGTACATGATTTCATTACATCTTATGCTATGTATGCCCATTGTGTGCGTACTTAGTACATCGTTTTACATTACATTTCATACTACGTATGTCTATTTTGTGCATACTTAGTACATCGTTTTACATTGCTTTTCTGTTGCATATGCTTATCCAGCATATGAACACATTATACTACATATTGAACCGTTGTAAACATTTGACTATGTGAACCGTTGTAATCATTTGACTATGTGATCCGTTGATATCTGTGAACCGTTTGTATCCATGAACCGTTTGTATCTGTGAACCGTTTGTATCTGTGAACCGTTTGTATCTATGAACCGTCTTTGACCATACATAAACATTTCTACAACTGTTAAACATTACTTTGGTGTTTTGGTTTGATTAAGTGATTAAGTAACGATGCGTGTGTAATATGATACAAGCATGGTGGATACGCCGCTGGTACTTCCTATATATAAGTGTTTGTATGGTATTACATATTGTAGCGTTATTTGAATCATTTCAGTTTGAGACATAGAACATTTTATACAAATAACATACTTTTCACAAGACATTGTTTTACAAACAACTTATCTTATACAAACTCATCTTACATGGTTATTTATTTAACCATACATTATTTACTTATTTATACATATCATCTGAACTCATTGTTTTTTTCAAATGATTTACAAGACAAAGCAAATTACAAGGTTCATGACTAAACATTTTCTCAAACATAAGTCATGAAGCCTATTTTCACAAAACCTATGTATCTCACAGGCATTTTTATGCTGACGTACCTATTTTCACATGTGTTTTTCAGGAACTGTTGCATAAGATGATCAAGTTACATATACGCAGACTTGGGCTTTAGTGACAATAAAAGATGCAAGACTAGTTAATTATGTTGTATTTATTTGTTTGTTAAGACATTGTAACACTTTAATCAATAAAACGAAACTTCAATTGCCATGGATTTGAAACAATTAATTCTGTTACAACACTCCCCGACATTTCCGCCACGTTTGGTATGTTCTACGTGGTCGGGGTGTGACAGATATGGCAGGTTATACCTCCTGCAAGGACAGCTGCGAGTGCCTCAGCCACTCGTTCGTTGATTAGAGCCGTCAGCTGGGCTTGAGTCAAGTTCAAACGTCCACTCATGATCTTCACAACGAAGCAACGTAAGTGAGAAAAGTGTCGCGAAAGTGCGTAAGCATGGGATGACAGAAGGGAGTAAGCACACAAGGTTCAAATAGCAGTTATCACGTTAACTAATGCACTATGTGAACTATCTAACAGACAATATAAACATAAATCATACCACCTATTGTGTCGAGTCTTGCACGTGGAGCGAAGCGTCGTTGTGGGTCGTTGAGCACTGTACAGGTTATAGTCTGGTTTTGTCAAAAAGCCTTTCCCTTTTTAAAACCAAGTTCACTATAACCAATGGCTCTGATACCAATCTTTCACACCCCCAAAATCCACAAGCGGAGTATCACCGCATGGAGGCGTGACTGACCAGGATCAAGCCACCAATGATATTGAACAATGTATTTAAAATAGATAAAATCCAACCACGCAATATAATTGGTGTTCAAAAACTAGTTAACCAAGTTCAAATTAAACAGCGGAAGCATAAGACCTAAAACCAAAACATAAGTTCATAAAGTTTAAATGTTTAGCATGGCACACCACTGTCCATGCCCCACAGCGATCACGTCTCCTCGTGCAAGCTCCATAAATACCTAACGACCTGCAAGACATGTAATAAGGATTCAACAACAAAGTTGAGCGAGTTCATAGTTGGTTGTTTAGTTTTAAAAGTTTGTTTTGAAAACCATAAGTTGTTTCGTCAACCACGAGTTAACCAGTATCTTTGTTTTTCCCCAAACCATATCCATAATCAGTGGGGGCTTCCCCATGTGAACCACTAGACCGTTACCATATCGACAACTGACGAAAGTAAGTTGTGCCCTAAGTCAATGTCTATCATCATTGACTGAGTGCCCAGATCCATTAGTACACACCCATCCTACCGGCATGGTGTGAGGCTTCTCAACCCTAATAGCAGTATTAACTAATGACCCGCTCGCCATTGGCCCGACGATTAAGTCGATATAAAAATAAGGGACTTAATGATAGAGTTTTGTCTAGTAAGTTTAAGGTTATTGTCCTACCCAAGGAGGACGAACGTACGTATTCTACCCAAGGAGAATACGTAGGATTAATATTGGCATCCTACCCATGAAGGATGGCGGTACATATCCTACCCAAGGAGGATATGCAGGTTCCGTTTTAGTTCTTTAACCCATTCCCAACCACCGGGAATCCCATGCCTTAGAAAGAGTGTGAACTCACCTTGGTTTGCTCGGTTAGATTAGTTACTCTAATAATCAGGAATTAAGCACGTCCTAACATGGTATAGATAACAATCAGTTTCACGTGCATGCATAATACGTATCCTACGTACGGTTTATCTACTCATTACTTCTGTCACGTACCACACAATTCTAATGTCACACCCTGACTTTTGCGGAAGATCATAGTTAAAAATACACTTGTAACATTTATTAGAAAATATTTTCTATGTGTTGGATTTTTTTTTAGAAAAATTTGCCATAGTTTCCTTTGTAAATGGAGGTGTCCATGCTAATAAGCATATCATTTTCTTTTCCAAAAATCATTCAAATCAATCAACAACCATACGCTAAACAATATTACACTTACCAAGTGCAAAACTATTCTTATTTGTAACACAACATGAACTTGATGTTTTATAAAAACGCGTAGTAACTTAGTGGGGTGTTTAGTGGGTTTAGTTACCCTCCAAAGTGTATTTACTTTTGTTAAAATCTCATTCTCAGGATTTCTTGATGTTCACAACTTGTGAACTCATTTTAAAAAAATATTTATTTTCAACATCTTCATTGTAGGATCGTGAGACGATCTAAACGAGTCTATCAGAAGAGCTCTCGGTCTAATCAGAGGCGGAATTCATTGATTAGACTTTGTAACAACTTGATTCACTCTTAATTGTCTTGTTTTATTGATTTAACACATTTACAGATCAGTAGACACGTCGGCAGCACTTTGGTACCGGAATCACGAACGTTACAAATGACTTTGCATGACAGGTATATATAGGTGAGGGTGTTTCACACGAAATAGACAACAGGCATTTCGTGCGAAATAGCCACTTGCTATTTCATACGAAATAGCACAAGTTCATTTCATGCGAAACGAACTTTCAACACACAAACCCTATTTTCTCATACTACGTGCCCTGATCTAGCATTTCTATTACAAGACTCGATACAAGACGAAGTCGACAGACGTATGCACCAACAGACTCCCCCTCGAATGTTGACGAAGTCTTCGGTGTCGAATCTTCACAGTCTTCAGCCTTGATCAGTCTTCGTGCCATTTCAGAATTATCTGACAGTGTAAGCACCCTTCATCTTTAACACTTCTGAATCTCAATCTATCTTTTCACATTCTCTTGATCAGATCTCTTGATTCCTTAAGCTCTTCATCATCAGTCTCCCCCTTAAAGAATGCTTGGGATCGTAGTCTGTCTTTCACAGGTTCTAGAATCGCAACCTGGCTCTCTCATAGCCATAACCTGCACATTCTCTACCTCAAAGTAAATTTCACAAATTTTAAAATTTTGACAAATTTAAACTTTCTGCTTACCACTTGTATATGAAACATTCAAAGTTGATTTCAACTGAGTGAACCATTTAATCATTTCAAAAACATTTTTCACCCTGTTGTTCATCATGTTTAGCACTTGGAATTTTGAAAATCAGCTTTTCAACATCAGTTGTCTAAAATCTTTTTTGTATTTTTCAAAATTTATGCTAAAACACTCCGAAAATCTTTTTGAATTTTTGATATTAATGAAATGCACTAAAGAAATATTTACAGACAATATTTTTTGCGAGTTTGTGTAAGAGGATCATATCAGTTTTTGAGACAAATCACCAACACCATTAAGCTATAAACATTTTAAGTTCTAAATGATTCACTTAGATTGTCAATATACTGATCCACTTAAATTTTCACACAAAGTTCAACTGTTTCGAGATACGAGATTAATGTTTTAGAGACTTAAACTTATTCGCGTGTCCCACCTCAGAATTTACTCCCGTATCCAGATCCCAATATTCAGTCTTACAGGTGAGTATACCTAGATGATATCTGTAAAGGGTTAAATGCGAGGGCCATGAGAGCTCAGGCTATTGCTTCCGCAAAATCAGAGAGATGATGGCTTCGTCTTTAGGTGTGTTCCCTTTAGAGAATCTTTTCTTCAACAGCACATGATTTAGCATTTTGCAATGTTTCATCATTTTTTATGCTGAGGGGGGTGCTATTTTCAAGCAAGCGAAAAGTATTATACGGGGACTAGGCCATTGCTTCCGCAAAATCAGAAGTCCTGGGATAATACCCCAGATATCACTAAGCATAAAGACCTAGTATCTCAGAAAGAGGGGTCTTTCAAACAAGATTTTGGGGGTTACCCATATATCCGAGAGATGTTACCCACGAAATAAGTAAGTTTGAAATTTAGGTTTATATCTCGAACACAATCTACTAAGCGAGTAAAAACCTACTGGCATATCATTAGTGAGACCGTTTATCACATTTTGACTCTCCAATTCTTTAGCGTGCTGTGATAGTCCACTGATGTACTATCATTTCCTCTTTTTCACAACAAAACTCGTTTTGAATTTATCATGTTTTTGGATTTTTCAAATTTTCTAATGTTTTTGGATTTTTCGAAATGTCATACTCCCCCTAAAATTCAAAACCATTAAAAGGAAATTTGAAAACAAACTGTACACATAAACTGTCACACCCCAACCAATGGCGGAAACATCGGGATGAGACGAAGTGTGAAGATTGCTCGAGACATCATAACGCTAATTGTGACAATAGAATTAAAGATAAATTGATCTTTCATAAATAAATGTTACAATACATGAAAGTTGAAATACAACATGTTAAATACAAGAAAAACAATACGACAACAAATATGACATTTATACAATGTATTTGACCTAAACGTCTATATGTGTATCTAGGCATCAACGCTACTTCATTTCATAGCATCATCATCCTCAACCTGTAACATGTTTAAAATAAAGTTCAATGCAAAAGCAAAGGCGAGTATACAAGTTTGGTACATACATAGAAAAAGATAAGTTTCGAACAATTCCTCATAGCAAGCATCTGATTCAAGATAAACATAAAAACATGGCATGTGTCTAACATATCAAACCAAGGAAACGCAACAGGCTCATGACATTACCACAAGTTACGTGTGGCGGGTCGTTAATCCTATAGCGCTACATATGTCACGGTTTGGCTCGTATGAAGTTAATGATAAGTTCAACACATAAAATTCACCCAAGTTAAAATATCAAGCCATCACGTATACAAGCATGTTAATAGGAATGTTCATGTGTTTAAGCAAAATGTTCATGTGTAAGTTGTTGATAAGTAAACATGTTACACCCCAAAAGTGGTAAAAGTAAAAGGGGGAAATACGAGTATACTCACAAAGTTTGCATATGCTTTCCAATTATCCAATTATTGACGAGTTGATGAGGTTAAAAGATTGAATGTGTAAGGGTTAAAGTTCAAGTATGCTTAGAGTCGAGATTCGGTATTTAAAACAACATAAAAATAAGATATGAGAATAACATGTAAAAATAATCATCTTCAACACTTAACACTTGTATGACACTTGGTAACCACAAGGGTTATGATAATGTTTTCATGAGTTGAACACCCATAAGAATCACAACAAGGTTTAGGTCTTATATGATGTTCTACTACTTTAACATATAAACACAAGTTCAACATCAAAGGTTCGAATGAGTGTATATATATATATCTAAGTTAAGTATTACATATTATTTAGTCCAATAGTTCAAGTAGGAGGTAGAAGATTAGGATCTTCATTTAGGCACCTCGAGTTATCATAGATGTCATGTATGGGGTAGGAAGAACAAGCTTCCGTTTAGGAACCCCTTGAATGTTCACCGCTTCACTTGATGTAAAAACAACCAAGGAGGGTCACGAACTAGGATTAGTATATTAATATAAACACTCTAATCTATGAGAAATCATCAAATCATGTGAGGATTGTATGTAGGACCACCCAAGTTGTTCCATAATCACTCATTTATCAAGATCTAAGCTTGACATGATTTGTGGGCTAAATACCCTATCAAAACAGAAAGTATTTGAGGTTTTATCCTCTGATTTCAAGTGTCTCAACCTTGTTTTTAAGCCTAACCAACCATAAAAGAGGTTGTAAGCATTGGGACATAGGTATGAGATGTGTTAGACACAAGTTGGATAAGTTTAAACAAGTTTTTGAAGAACATAAAACAAAACAGAAAGTTTTTGGATCATTTCAGGGCATTTCCAGGTCTGATTTCTCCAAGGAGAAGTCAAGGAATCGAAGCCCATGATTATCCAAGCAAGTAGGAAGAAGAATCGAGTGATTTCGTTAAGAAATGAGCAAGTTATGCTCACTTTTGTAAAGGTGTATGAATCTATCCGAAAATGCAGATTTGCAACTGATTTGAGAGTGAATTGTGAGTTGTAGAGAGTTGTGAAAGTGTAAAAATGCTTGGAGAGGGTGTATATTTATAGTGGAAGAGTTTAGAGGTGATTGGAGGGGATTAGAGGTGGCTAAATGGTGATTGGGGAGGGTTAGAAGATGGGATTTCGTGCCATAATCGCGTACATCAGCAGCTGAAAATGTTTTTCTGATCTGGGCACCCTCAGGCGGCCCGCTTGAGGGATCAAGGTAAGTTGAGGCGGGCCGCCCGGCCTTTCTTATCCGGACATAAGTTTCAAAAATTACAATTTAACCCCTGAAGTTATTATTTTAGTGTTTTTAGGTTTTTTAAGGACTATAAATGCCACAAAAACATAGTTTAAGATAAATCCAAGTATGAGGAGTATAACCCAAGTATAATTAAGCGTATGAGTATCAAAATCAAGTTTCGTTCTCGTTCAAAACACGTTTTATGCATATGTTTAGATTAATTACAAGTTTAGCGCATAGTTTCCAAGAAAAATGATTAAACACCAATTGATTCACCAATTCGAACATACGAGCATATATGAAGTGTGTATAACATATTTGTAACAACATACGAGTTTCGTTAATGATCCAAGTCTCGGTTTCTCAACAATTACAAAGGAAGAATGATTACAAGAAAACAAAGTTTCCAAAAATAGCATTACAAACGATGGTTTCTAAATATAGAAAGTATGAAAACGTGGGACGTTACAGTCTCCCCTCCTTTAGGAAATTTCGTCCCGAAATTTATTCAAGAGGTAGACTTGAAGAGTTTTAGTAAAAATTTGAGACTTGAAAATTTTGGAACAATTTGAAAGGCACAAAACTTAGGAGAGTGATATGGTAAATTTGTGAGTGAGTCCATTCTGTAAAATAATTTGAGGTATCTAACATAGTTGAAAACATGTAGGTGCGTATATAGGTGAAGTGGGTCTAAGCAAGTTCGAATAAATTAAATCGACGACGTATGTAAAATAGGTGACGTATATAAAAAAAAAAGAATGACGCATTAAGAAAGAAGATGTTGATAAATGGTTTGTATTTTGTTGGGACGTGGTAACGAATCACATTTGTAGAAGATTGTTTATTGAGTGGAACGAGAAGGTTTGGTACTTTAAATAAAGTATTAAAGGTATACTAAGTATAGTTACACAAGAATCCAGAATAAGAAGACTATTTTATAGGTAAGTTAGGACTCGAATGTTTAAACAAACTTAATTGCGAACGAGGTTTGTATGAACTAAAAGGATAAGGAGAATAATACGAGTATAGAATGAACGAATGACTCTTAAAGAGTGCAAGTATGAGAATAGCATAAGTGTTGGATAGATGAACGTAGTGTGTTAAGGATGAAGTCTCGTTATGGATAATCGGATATAATGCGTTTGTGAGTTGTGTGAAGTTGTATTAGGTCCAAAAGGTCTGCAAAACACTGAATTTCTCATGGCACGTTTTACGAAATTTGGTAATATGGTGAAAACACTTATATATAGGAAGTACCAACGGCGTATCCACCATGTTTTAACCACATTACGTCCGTTCCGTATTCGGTGCCATGTTACGTTCCGTGTCTTACCATACACAGTAGTACACTCTATGGTTCTCATACGCCTATCACTATAATCCCGTGTGCACCCGTGATTATATTGATCGTCGCCTGATCCGCATAGCTTGTACTAGTTGTGTATGAATTAGGGTATCCATAATTTGAAAATTAAGAATGTGCACGTGTAAGAATGTAGTATGTAAGCAAGTCCATGCTTAAGTATGTATGGGACCCACGCAAGCGAATCACTCGGATTACGCTCGCGTATGGGTACGAATGTATGGATCATGAATATGAATGAAAGTGTGAGCATAAGTATAAGTTTAGGTATGGATAAGCACGCGAGTATGTGTATCGACATAACACGTACGAGTAGTATGTGTATATGCATAAGCACGCAACGTATGAATATAAGTGAAAACATGAAATATATATGAGTATAGGTAAAATCATGAAACGTATGAGTATAAATAAAACATGAAACGTATGAGTATAAGTATGAATACGATTAATAGTATAGGCATAAAACGTATGAATGTAAGTGTAGGTACGAATATTTAAATTTACGTATATAGTGTATGTTGGAACATCACGGATTTAGGTGTATAAAATCGCCCAAAGGTTAAGTATGTAAATACGAATGATTATGAGTGAATTGTTGCGTTAAAATGACTAAAACGTGTAGGACGATACGTGGGTATAGTTGTTTAAATGGAACGTTGAGTTTATCGTATCAAAATTAGATTGAGCTTGGTTTGAAAGGTAGAATGTAGTTGCATATGAAAAAGGACATAAGGTACTCATTGGTTAAGCCCAATGCATTTTGTAATAAATGGAAATGCTACTTTTGTTTTAAAAAGGTTTACGAAATCCAAGGGTGGTCGGTCTCCAAGAAGTCTTATTGCCCACGTGTTTTGTAAATCGGAGTAAAAAGGTTTTCAATCAAAAGTAATTTCATTTCATCAAACAAGAAGTTATGAATTTAGGAGGTTCTTATGAAAACGAGGATTCTTAGAAAAGAATTTTAGCAAAAGGACTTTGAGATTGTTAAAAGTTCTAACAAATGATTTCTTGATGTGAAAAGAATCTTTGGTAAAACGATCATATAACATCCATAAGATCTTATAGGTGTAAAAGAAAGGTTGGTTTGATCCTCCGATTGAGAATGAAAGTCTTTAGTTTGGTGATATATATCATGAGTGCGTTTTAGTGATTAAGTCGAATATGAAGTTCATGGGCAAGAGATTTGTTTGACCGATTAAAGTGATAGGTAGCATTTCGTAAGGTTTGGAAATTTGTGTAGTAAAACGTTTGAGTTAAGTTAAGAATCCGTGTATGTGAGTTAGGTAAAAATAGGTTGTAGGATAGAAAGTATGCTTGACAAAACAATGTATTTTGAAATCGTACACGTATGTATTTTGAATAGTGATCAATAATTTAGATATAAACATGATTGAGTTTGCATAATAAGATATTTTGAAGAGGCGTTTTGGTAACGATCACCTAGGTAAGGGAATCACCCCGAACTTGTTGGTGAGGTCGTTTTAAGAAAAGGGGAGTGGAGTTAATCGTCAAGGTAAGGAAATCACTCCTATCTCGAGGATATGTCTCCACTTGTCGTCACAATTACATGAATATGAATTTAAATTACATGAAATCATGCATATGTATAAATGTATGGAAAAGATTCAATATGTTGTGTGTGTGTGGAGAAAATATCGAAAGTAAATTCGAATTTGAAAGATTGCATCACGTAAAATAAATAGTAAAACACGTTTGATTAAAATTCGGATGGTTCCAAAACGGAGCCTTTGACTAACCAAAGTAGTCGAAAAGTCTTTCGAACTTGAGGAGCATGCTTTGGCCTAATAGGTGAAATACTCTCGCCGACAAGTCGGTTGACGGTATTTACCCTTCCAGTTACTACATGTCCCCAATTCAATTGAAATTTCGAGACTTGGCGGGATTAAGGAAAATCAAGGAGTGGAACTAGTCGACAAGGTGCGTGTTTCACCCCTAACTTGGCGATTTAGTATCCTAAGTGTGGTTGGTACTCGTCGGGTCAAAAGTTAATTTCGACACTTTGGCGAGGGTCCACCAGAATTTGAAATTTGAATTTCTCCATCAAGGTGTGGATTTCACTCCTAACTTGGTGGTGAATTTCGTGTAAGAAAGAAAAGTAGAAGGATCGAGAGTCATTCACCAAATTGTGGGTTTCACGCCTATTTTGGTGTAGTCGTCTCATTTTTGTAATATGAGTGTTGTCGGATTTAGAATAAAAGTAAAATGCATGAGGGAAGTGGATGTCAAAGGAAATACATAAACGAGTATAAACACATAAGAAAGCATATCAAGAATGGTGCTTGGATAACGAAATGATAAAACATGTATTAACACATAGAGAAATATGTTTAGAGTAACACGTAAAGAATCGAACAATGAAGCAAGTATTAACACATAATAAGACAAGCATTAATGCATAAGAATAACATGTTGAATATTTCTCACGAGTGATACATATGTCTAAAATAGCATAAATAAGAAACAAATAAAGTATCATGTAGTAGTTCGAGCAAAATATACGAATAAGACTCTAAAACTATAGACTAGGTAAAAGCATTCCTACTTTTCCTAATTCCCTATAGTTATGGCTCTGATACCAATCTGTCACACCCCAACCAATGGCGGAAACATCGGGATGAGACGAAGTGTGAAGATTGCTCGAGACATCATAACGCTAATTGTGACAATAGAATTAAAGATAAATTGATCTTTCATAAATAAATGTTACAATACATGAAAGTTGAAATACAACATGTTAAATACAAGAAAAACAATACGACAACAAATATGACATTTATACAATGTATTTGACCTAAACGTCTATATGTGTATCTAGGCATCAACGCTACTTCATTTGATAGCATCATCATCCTCAACCTGTAACATGTTTAAAATAAAGTTCAATGCAAAAGCAAAGGCGAGTATACAAGTTTGGTACATACATAGCAAAAGATAAGTTTCGAACAATTCCTCATAGCGAGCATGTGATTCAAGATAAACATAAAAACATGGCATGTGTCTAACATATCAAACCAAGGAAACGCAACAGGCTCATGACATTACCACAAGTTACGTGTGGCGGGTCGTTAATCCTATAGCGCTACATATGTCACGGTTTGGCTCGTACGAAGTTAATGATAAGTTCAACACATAAGATTCACCCAAGTTTAAATATCAAGCCATCACGTATACAAGCATGTTAATAGGAATGTTCATGTGTTTAAGCAAAATGTTCATGTGTAATTTGTTGATAAGTAAACATGTTACACCCCAAAAGTGGTAAAAGTAAAAGGGGGAAATACGAGTATACTCACAAAGTTTGCATATGCTTTCCAATTATCCAATTATTGACGAGTTGATGAGGTTAAAAGATTGAATATGTAAGGGTTAAAGTTCAAGTATGCTTAGAGTCGAGATTCGGTATTTAAAACAACATAAAAATAAGATATGAGAATAACATGTGAAAATAATCATCTTCAACACTTAACACTTGTATGACACTTGGTAACCACAAGGGTTATGATAATGTTTTCATGAGTTGAACACCCATAAGAATCACAACAAGGTTTAGGTCTTATATGATGTTCTACTACTTTAACATATAAACACAAGTTCAACATCAAAGGTTCGAATGAGTGTATATATAGATATATCTAAGTTAAGTATTACATATTATTTAGTCCAATAGTTCAAGTAGGAGGTAGAAGATTAGGATCTTCATTTAGGCACCTCGAGTTATCATAGATGTCATGTATGGGGTAGGAAGAACAAGCTTCCGTTTAGGAACCCCTTGAATGTTCACCGCTTCACTTGATGTAAAAACAACCAAGGAGGGTCACGAACTAGGATTAGTATATTAATATAAACACTCTAATCTATGAGAAATCATCAAATCATGTGAGGATTGTATGTAGGACCACCCAAGTTGTTCCATAATCACTCATTTATCAAGATCTAAGCTTGACATGATTTGTGGGCTAAATACCCTATCAAAACAGAAAGTATTTGAGGTTTTATCCTCTGATTTCAAGTGTCTCAACCTTGTTTTTAAGCCTAACCAACCATAAAAGAGGTTGTAAGCATTGGGACATAGGTATGAGATGTGTTAGACACAAGTTGGATAAGTTTAAACAAGTTTTTGAAGAACATAAAACAAAACAGAAAGTTTTTGGATCATTTCAGGGCATTTCCAGGTCTGATTTCTCCAAGGAGAAGTCAAGGAATCGAAGCCCATGATTATCCAAGCAAGTAGGAAGAAGAATCGAGTGATTTCATTAAGAAATGAGCAAGTTATGCTCACTTTTGTAAAGGTGTATGAATCTATCCGAAAATGCAGATTTGCAACTGATTTGAGAGTGAATTGTGAGTTGTAGAGAGTTGTGAAAGTGTAAAAATGCTTGGAGAGGGTGTATATTTATAGTGGAAGAGTTTAGAGGTGATTGGAGGGGATTAGAGGTGGCTAAATGGTGATTGGGGAGGGTTAGAAGATGGGATTTCGTGCCATAATCGCGTACATCAGCAGCTGAAAATGTTTTTCTGATCTGGGCACCCTCAGGCGGCCCGCTTGAGGGATCAAGGTAAGTTGAGGCGGGCCGCCCGGCCTTTCTTATCCGGACATAAGTTTCAAAAATTACAATTTAACCCCTGAAGTTATTATTTTAGTGTTTTTAGGTTTTTTAAGGACTATAAATGCCACAAAACATAGTTTAAGATAAATCCAAGTATGAGGAGTATAACCCAAGTATAATTAAGCGTATGAGTATCAAAATCAAGTGTCGTTCTCGTTCAAAACACGTTTTATGCATATGTTTAGATTAATTACAAGTTTAGCGCATAGTTTCCAAGAAAAATGATTAAACACCAATTGATTCACCAATTCGAACATACGAGCATATATGAAGTGTGTATAACATATTTGTAACAACATACGAGTTTCGTTAATGATCCAAGTCTCGGTTTCTCAACAATTACAAAGGAAGAATGATTACAAGAAAACAAAGTTTCCAAAAATAGCTTTACAAACGATGGTTTCTAAATATAGAAAGTATGAAAACGTGGGGCGTTACAGTCTCCCCTCCTTTAGGAAATTTCGTCCCGAAATTTATTCAAGAGGTAGACTTGAAGAGTTTTAGTAAAAATTTGAGACTTGAAAATTTTGGAACAATTTGAAAGGCACAAAACTTAGGAGAGTGATATGGTAAATTTGTGAGTGAGTCCATTCTGTAAAATAATTTGAGGTATCTAACATAGTTGAAAACATGTAGGTGCGTATATAGGTGAAGTGGGTCTTAGCAAGTTCGAATAACTTAAATCGACGACGTATGTAAAATCGGTGACGTATATAAAAAAAAGAATGACGCATTAAGAAAGAAGATGTTGATAAACGGTTTGTATTTTGTTGGGACGTGGTAACGAATCACATTTGTAGAAGATTGTTTATTGAGTGGAACGAGAAGGTTTGGTACTTTAAATAAAGTATTAAAGGTATACTAAGTATAGTTACACAAGAATCCAGAATAAGAAGACTATTTTCTAGGTAAGTTAGGACTCGAATGTTTAAACAAACTTAATTGCGAACGAGGTTTGTATGAACTAAAAGGATAAGGAGAATAATACGAGTATAGAATGAACGAATGACTCTTAAAGAGTGCAAGTATGAGAATAGCATAAGTGTTGGATAGATGAACGTAGTGTGTTAAGGATGAAGTCTCGTTATGGATAATCGGATATAATGCGTTTGTGAGTTGTGTGAAGTTGTATTAGGTCCAAAAGGTCTGCAAAACACTGAATTTCTCATGGCACGTTTTACGAAATTTGGTAATATGGTGAAAACACTTATATATAGGAAGTACCAACGGCGTATCCACCATGTTTTAACCACATTACGTCCGTTCCGTATTCGGTGCCATGTTACGTTCCGTGTCTTACCATACACAGTAGTACACTCTATGGTTCTCATACGCCTATCACTATAATCCCGTGTGCACCCGTGATTATATTGATCGTCGCCTGATCCGCATAGCTTGTACTAGTTGTGTATGAATTAGGGTATCCATAATTTGAAAATTAAGAATGTGCACGTGTAAGAATGTAGTATGTAAGCAAGTCCATGCTTAAGTATGTATGGGACCCATGCAAGCGAATCACTCGGATTACGCTCGCGTATGGGTACGAATGTATGGATCATGAGTATGAATGAAAGTGTGAGCATAAGTATAAGTTTAGGTATGGATAAGCACGCGAGTATGTGTATCGACATAACACGTACGAGTAGTATGTGTATATGCATAAGCACGCAACGTATGAATATAAGTGAAAACATGAAATATATATGAGTATAGGTAAAATCATGAAACGTATGAGTATAAATAAAACATGAAACGTATGAGTATAAGTATGAATACGATTAATAGTATAGGCATAAAACGTATGAATGTAAGTGTAGGTACGAATATTTAAATTTACGTATATAGTGTATGTTGGAACATCACGGATTTAGGTGTATAAAATCGCCCAAAGGTTAAGTATGTAAATACGAATGATTATGAGTGAATTGTTGCGTTAAAATGACTAAAACGTGTAGGACGATACGTGGGTATAGTTGTTTAAATGGAACGTTGAGTTTATCGTATCAAAATTAGATTGAGCTTGGTTTGAAAGGTAGAATGTAGTTGCATATGAAAAAGGACATAAGGTACTCATTGGTTAAGCCCAACGCATTTTGTAATAAATGGAAATGCTACTTTTGTTTTAAAAAGGTTTACGAAATCCAAGGGTGGTCGGTCTCCAAGAAGTCTTCTTGCCCACGTGTTTTGTAAATCGGTGTAAAAAGGTTTTCAATCAAAAGTAATTTCATTTCATCAAACAAGAAATTATGAATTTAAGAGGTTCTTATGAAAACGAGGATTCTTAGAAAAGAATTTTAGCAAAAGGACTTTGAGATTGTTAAAAGTTCTAACAAATGATTTATTGATGTGAAAAGAATCTTTGGTAAAGCGATCATATAACATCCATAAGATCTTATAGGTGTAAAAGAAAGGTTGGTTTGATCCTCCGATTGAGAATGAAAGTCTTTAGTTTGGTGATATATATCATGAGTGCGTTTTAGTGATTAAGTCGAATATGAAGTTCATGGGCAAGAGATTTGTTTGACCGATTAAAGTGATAGGTAGCATTTCGTAAGGTTTGGAAATTTGTGTAGTAAAACGTATGAGTTAAGTTAAGAATCCGTGTATGTGAGTTAGGTAAAAATAGGTTGTAGGATAGAAAGTATGCTTGACAAAACAATGTATTTTGAAATCGTACACGTATGTATTTTGAATAGTGATCAATAATTTAGATATAAACATGATTGAGTTTGCATAATAAGATATTTTGAAGAGGCGTTTTGGTAACGATCACCTAGGTAAGGGAATCACCCCGAACTTGTTGGTGAGGTCATTTTAAGAAAAGGGGAGTGGAGTTAATCGTCAAGGTAAGGAAATCACTCCTATCTCAAGGATATGTCTCCAATTGTCGTCACAATTACATGAATATGAATTTAAATTACATGAAATCATGCATATGTATAAATGTATGGAAAAGATTCAATATGTTGTGTGTGTGAGGAGAAAATATCGAAAGTAAATTCGAATTTGAAAGATTGCATCACGTAAAATAAATAGTAAAACACTTTTGATTAAAATTCAGATGGTTCCAAAACGGAGCCTTTGACTAACCAAAGTAGTCGAAAAGTCTTTCGAACTTGAGGAGCATGCTTTGGCCTAATAGGTGAATTACTCTCACCGACAAGTCGGTTGACGGTATTTACCCTTCCAGTTACTACATGTCCCCAATTCAATTGAAATTTCGAGACTTGGCGGGATTAATGAAAATCAAGGAGTGGAACTAGTCGACAAGGTGCGGGTTTCACCCCTAACTTGGCGATTTAGTATCCTAAGTGTGGTTGGTACTCGTCGGGTCAAAAGTTAATTTCGACACTTTGGCGAGGGTCCACCAGAATTTGAAATTTGAAATTTGAATTTCTCCATCAAGGTGTGGATTTCACTCCTAACTTGGTGGTGAATTTCGTGTAAGAAAGAAAAGTAGAAGGATCGAGAGTCATTCACCAAATTGTGGGTTTCACGCCTATTTTGGTGTAGTCGTCTCATTTTTGTAATATGAGTGTTGTCGGATTTAGAATAAAAGTAAAATGCATGAGGGAAGTGGATGTCAAAGGAAATACATAAACGAGTATAAACACATAAGAAAGCATATCAAGAATGGTGCTTGGATAACGAAATGATAAAACATGTATTAACACATAGAGAAATATGTTTAGAGTAACACGTAAAGAATCGAACAATGAAGCAAGTATTAACACATAATAAGACAAGCATTAATGCATAAGAATAACATGTTGAATATTTCTCACGAGTGATAAATATGTCTAAAATAGCATAAATAAGAAACAAATAAAGTATCATGTAGTAGTTCGAGCAAAATATACGAATAAGACTCTAAAACTATAGACTAGGTAAAAGCATTCCTACTTTTCCTAATTCCCTATAGTTATGGCTCTGATACCAATCTGTCACACCCCAACCAATGGCGGAAACATCGGGATGAGACGAAGTGTGAAGATTGCTCGAGACATCATAACGCTAATTGTGACAATAGAATTAAAGATAAATTGATCTTTCATAAATAAATGTTACAATACATGAAAGTTGAAATACAACATGTTAAATACAAGAAAAACAATACGACAACAAATATAACATTTATACAATGTATTTGACCTAAACGTCTATATGTGTATCTAGGCATCAACGCTACTTCATTTCATAGCATCATCATCCTCAACCTGTAACATGTTTAAAATAAAGTTCAATGCAAAAGCAAAGGCGAGTATACAAGTTTGGTACATACATAGCAAAAGATAAGTTTCGAACAATTCCTCATAGCAAGCATCTGATTCAAGATAAACATAAAAACATGGCATGTGTCTAACATATCAAACCAAGGAAACGCAACAGGCTCATGACATTACCACAAGTTACGTGTGGCGGGTCGTTAATCCTATAGCGCTACATATGTCACGGTTTGGCTCGTATGAAGTTAATGATAAGTTCAACACATAAAATTCACCCAAGTTTAAATATCAAGCCATCACGTATACAAGCATGTTAATAGGAATGTTCATGTGTTTAAGCAAAATGTTCATGTGTAAGTTGTTGATAAGTAAACATGTTACACCCCAAAAGTGGTAAAAGTAAAAGGGGGAAATACGAGTATACTCACAAAGTTTGCATATGCTTTCCAATTATCCAATTATTGACGAGTTGATGAGGTTAAAAGATTGAATGTGTAAGGGTTAAAGTTCAAGTATGCTTAGAGTCGAGATTCGGTATTTAAAACAACATAAAAATAAGATATGAGAATAACATGTGAAAATAATCATCTTCAACACTTAACACTTGTATGACACTTGGTAACCACAAGGGTTATGATAATGTTTTCATGAGTTGAACACCCATAAGAATCACAACAAGGTTTAGGTCTTATATGATGTTC
Organism: Helianthus tuberosus; assembly: GCA_030545235.1. Taxonomy (NCBI): domain Eukaryota; kingdom Viridiplantae; phylum Streptophyta; class Magnoliopsida; order Asterales; family Asteraceae; genus Helianthus; species Helianthus tuberosus. The sequence continues at coordinate 215,440,836 of CM060411.1, read as the reverse complement.
TACTACTTTAACATATAAACACAAGTTCAACATCAAAGGTTCGAATGAGTGTATATATATATATATATCTAAGTTAAGTATTACATATTATTTAGTCCAATAGTTCAAGTAGGAGGTAGAAGATTAGGATCTTCATTTAGGCACCTCGAGTTATCATAGATGTCATGTATGGGGTAGGAAGAACAAGCTTCCGTTTAGGAACCCCTTGAATGTTCACCGCTTCACTTGATGTAAAAACAACCAAGGAGGGTCACGAACTAGGATTAGTATATTAATATAAACACTCTAATCTATGAGAAATCATCAAATCATGTGAGGATTGTATGTAGGACCACCCAAGTTGTTCCATAATCACTCATTTATCAAGATCTAAGCTTGACATGATTTGTGGGCTAAATACCCTATCAAAACAGAAAGTATTTGAGGTTTTATCCTCTGATTTCAAGTGTCTCAACCTTGTTTTTAAGCCTAACCAACCATAAAAGAGGTTGTAAGCATTGGGACATAGGTATGAGATGTGTTAGACACAAGTTGGATAAGTTTAAACAAGTTTTTGAAGAACATAAAACAAAACAGAAAGTTTTTGGATCATTTCAGGGCATTTCCAGGTCTGATTTCTCCAAGGAGAAGTCAAGGAATCGAAGCCCATGATTATCCAAGCAAGTAGGAAGAAGAATCGAGTGATTTCATTAAGAAATGAGCAAGTTATGCTCACTTTTGTAAAGGTGTATGAATCTATCCGAAAATGCAGATTTGCAACTGATTTGAGAGTGAATTGTGAGTTGTAGAGAGTTGTGAAAGTGTAAAAATGCTTGGAGAGGGTGTATATTTATAGTGGAAGAGTTTAGAGGTGATTGGAGGGGATTAGAGGTGGCTAAATGGTGATTGGGGAGGGTTAGAAGATGGGATTTCGTGCCATAATCGCGTACATCAGCAGCTGAAAATGTTTTTCTGATCTGGGCACCCTCAGGCGGCCCGCTTGAGGGATCAAGGTAAGTTGAGGCGGGCCGCCCGGCCTTTCTTATCCGGACATAAGTTTCAAAAATTACAATTTAACCCCTGAAGTTATTATTTTAGTGTTTTTAGGTTTTTTAAGGACTATAAATGCCACAAAACATAGTTTAAGATAAATCCAAGTATGAGGAGTATAACCCAAGTATAATTAAGCGTATGAGTATCAAAATCAAGTGTCGTTCTCGTTCAAAACACGTTTTATGCATATGTTTAGATTAATTACAAGTTTAGCGCATAGTTTCCAAGAAAAATGATTAAACACCAATTGATTCACCAATTCGAACATACGAGCATATATGAAGTGTGTATAACATATTTGTAACAACATACGAGTTTTGTTAATGATCCAAGTCTCGGTTTCTCAACAATTACAAAGGAAGAATGATTACAAGAAAACAAAGTTTCCAAAAATAGCTTTACAAACGATGGTTTCTAAATATAGAAAGTATGAAAACGTGGGGCGTTACATAAACTGACAAACTGATTTTCAAGCTTCCATTCGCTATCCACTTGGCGTAAACAATTAGAACTCCCCCTGACAACAAACTATTTTTCCATTATGATTTCAAAACACTTAAGTTTGTTTTAATCAAAATTGGTTTTTCCGGAAAATAAGTTTTGTTGATTTTACCACTTGTAAGATTGGGGATTCATTCATCATTTTGTTTTCTCAAACCATTTGAATGAAAGTTAAATCAACTTCAACTTAATGACCTAGATTAACCATTTGCAGATGAAAATCTCGTTTTCATCCACTTGTAGATTCAACTCTACCAGTCATAAAGCAAAATATAACAATTTAAAAAAAAACAACCACCACTTGTAAACGGAAATACCACTTGCAGGAAAATGCCGATTCCTACTCCACACTTACCAACCTGGAAGTTCCGGCAAGTCCACAACCTGTAGAATTTTAACAATTTTTAAATGTTTCACAAAAACAATTTTTCAAGAATAATGCCGATTCATGCTCCACGATTACCCACTTGGGAGCTCCGGCAAGTCAGGATTTCAAGTTGTAAATGCTATCACCCAAGCCTGACCAGCCTTGGGTGATTTTGATTCATCTCTATCCCAACCTCCTTTTGATTTATAAAAATCTTTTGCACTTTTCACTTTCCCATCTACCATCTTCCCAAATATATGTTTGACTTTCCCATTGAAAGCCATTTCAGCATCAAATTCTCCTTTACCAGGGAAGAATTGATCTGAAATCTCAATCTTACCCACTTTGGATTTCAAATTATCTTTCGACAATAGTGGAAAGGTTTCATCGTTCAACTCTGGAACGGGATTCTTCTCATTTTTCTCAACAGATGACTCCTCTGATTTTATGGAATCAGATTCATTGTCATAACTACTCTCTTATTTAACAACCCATCTTTGTTTGTTCAAATCAACTATTCTTTTGTAAAACCGTTTCGAACTTTCACCAGTTTCGAAAGTCGAATCTTTGAATTTTTTAAAACTTTCTGTTGGTTGTTTCTTTTCATCAAAACATTTCTTTTTCAACTTTGAGTTAGAAGTAACTCCGTGTTTTGTGTTGATGGACATTGGGCAGTTCCAAGCTATGTGTCCAACTTCTTGACATTTAAAATAGATTCTTCGTTCAACCCTTTTCTCAGATTCTTTCACTATCTTCTTTTTCTTCTCAGCAAGCAACTCTTTGTTAGTTTGTCTCCAAAATTGTTTCTTCTCTTCTTCTACTGAGCTTGTTCCTGAAAAAAAATTAGTTTTTGGTTTATAAGTTTTCTCATTTTTATGATTTTCTGGGGGAATGAAACCTAAACCTTTCTTTTTGAAATTACTGTTATGGTTTGGTTTCTTCTGAAAACCATAACCAGAACTGTAACCCTTTTTCTTGTTCAATCTCTGTTGAACTCTTGAAGTGTACTTTTTAGGTTTTTCATGAAGATTTAAATCTTTTATTTCAGAAATATTAATTTCTGTTAATTTGAAAACCTGTTTATCATTTCAGTTTTGACACTTCCTATTGGAAATTCCTTATCAGAATATAATTTGTCTGAATCATTCAAAGTATATACCACTTTGATTGGTCCGTAATTCAAATTATTTTTCGACATCAGAAATTCTTTATTGTAAACCCGTTTAACCGGTGAACTCGGACTCTTTCCTGATGAACTCGAAGTTTCCGATTTAGACTCCGACTTTGACTCTTCATCCATATCCAACACCTGATCGACCACTTTCTTTAACAATTCAGACTCATGATCAGTGTCAGACACTGTGAATGTGACATCAATATTGTCTGGTAACTCATCAATGGTTTTAGACTTTAACTTTATGTTGAGCGCATTTTTTAATCGTTCCTCATTTGGCTTTCTGGGAGAATAACTTTCGTAGATCGGGGGTGGACACTTGTTATATTTGACATTCTGTTTCTTACCAGTATCCTCTTCCTTCTCTTTATCTTGGAAAGCTTCAAGACCTGCAACAGTAGGATAAACTCGATCAATCAAATAATCACAAGTTGTATAACTCAATAGCACTCGTTTGATTCTTTCACTTTCAATCTTTTCGAGTTCCAAATCTTGCTTCAGCTTTGCACAGTCTTCAATATACTCATTGATGACCTTTTGCTTTGTCATTAATGTTGAGCTCATCATTGTCATAGCAGCATCAACTTCTAAATTTGTCTTTTTCAGACCATCAACAGTTCTGTTCAACACATCATATGATTCCTTCACGTACTTCACATCAAACAACAATTTTTCTTTCAACTCTTCAAGTTCACGAATCTTCTTGTCCTTTTCTTCACAATGTTTGCAAGACTCCAAACATTTCAGACAAGGTTTCGTGATTTCAACAATCTTTTCTACCTCGACAACTTTCTCAACTTCAACCAATTTTTTAACTTCCACAATTTTCTCAACTTCAACGATTTTCTCTACCACCTTCTTAATCATTGGTTCTTCATCAAATTATACTTTTATTTCCCATCCTTCAGCTTCGACCTTTTCTGTTGAACTTTCTTCAACTTCTGCTTTCTCAGCTTCCAGTTTTTTCTTTTCTTCAGGAATCCTTTTTACTTCCAACTCTCTTTTCAATCTGGCAGCCTTCTTCTCATTCAGCATCTCAACCTTATTTGCAAAGAACACATTGAAACTATCAGGATCCAAACCTTTTCTATCTTTATTAATATATTCTTCTTCTTCATCATTGGTATCTGCATCACTTCCTAAACTTGGAAAAATCTGCATTCTTTTTGGACTAGATTTGACTTCTTGTTCTTCCAAGATTCTAGCAAGAAGTCCTGAATTAGCCGGAATATATTTGTCCCAGCTAAATCCTTCTGCCACTTTTTCATCATCTTGATGAATAAGATAAGCTTTCTTCTTTCCGTCATCAATAGCATGGGATGATGATGGTTGTTGAGCAATCTGATGAAAAATTGATTTCTGATAATAATCGTTCTTTTCTTGTCTTCCGGTTGCTTCTTTGTTGGTACACTCTCGTTTAAAATGTCCCTTTCCTTTACAATGAAAACATGTAACCTTTGATTTGTTAAACCCTAAAGGAGAATTATCCATTCCACGAAACTCATCTCTACCGGTGATTTGTTGAAACTTTTCTTCCCTTCTAGCAGCACTGGCTAAACACCACTTGACATCCATCAACTCAAGTTCCTCAGCATCAATTTGGTCATAATCCTCTTTGGTGAGCATCGGATTTCCAATTTTGCCAGCAACTAAACTTTCATACGATTCTAACATAGCAACAAGTGATGCCATGTGTTGCTTAGCTATTTTTGGAGAAAGATTTTGACCATTTTGAATGTTCAATGTAACATTGCATTGCAGATTTGTTGAATTCTGTTGTTGAGGACTTGGTGTTGTATAATTTGGATCAAAGCTTGAATACGAAGATGAATGTCCACCACTCTGAGTTACAGTACTACTCTTTGTTTCAGAAGAACTATCAGCACTGAAAGCAGTCTTAATCTTTGGACTCGGAGTAGTCTCAAATTTGTTTCCTCTGTAGTATAAGCTGACATCTTGTTGAGCATTTGGATTATTCATGATAGCCGTTTTCTGAATATCCAATTCATGTTCTTCAATTTTCTTAATAAACTTCGCCAAGTTCATACTTTCAGATTTTCTCATGTGTTTTAAGATCAGCAAATATGTTCCCCATTTTTGCTGTGGTAGTGCATCGGCTAACTTATCAACCCATTCATCGTCGTCTTTCTTTATTTCCAATCTTCCCATTTCTAAAACAAGATGACAATATCTATCAATAGTCGCTTTTGTTGTTTCTCCTTCAAATGCAACAAACATATCAAATGATTTCTTTAGTAAAGCTTTTTTGTTCTTGATCATATCTGCACTTCCTTTAAACTTTTGAATTAAAGCCAGCCAAATTGATCTAGCAGTGTCTTCATGTTGAAGCAAAACAAAGATGCCTTCTTTTACTGCTTGTTGAAGAATGCTAATCATCATCTTTTCACTTGTGTATTTCAATTTTTTAATCTCTGAATAGTCACTAAAAGCTTTTTCAAGCCCACGTTCATTTTTCAGTTTAACGTAATCTACCTCTAACGAACACCATGCGTCAAACTTATAAGCTTGCACCCAATTTTCAAACCGATTTTGCCATCCTCTAAAATCTTCAATGTACATAAGCTTCGGTGGTTTTTGATAAGTTCCCGTCTCATTCTCACTGTAAACAGTTTCAGCAGCTGTAACAGGAGCAACTGGTGTAGCAAATGCATTGTAAAACTCCTCTTCCATGTTTCGAAAACCTGTTTCACAAATTCACAAAGTTCACACAACAATGATATTTCACACGAAATGTGAATTCAAACGAAACAATTTGGTGCGAAATAGCTTCTTCAAATGAAATCAACTTTTGTGCGAAATATCCTTTTCAAACTAAATGGCTCACACGAAATACAGATTTCAAACGAAATAGCCCTATGGTACGAAATAGATGTTGATTTCGTACGAAATGAAATTTAAACACTTAATTTCGTGCGAAATGAAGTCCAAACTGTCTATTTCGTGCGAAATGATATCCAAGGGTTTGATTTCGTGCGAAATGAAACTCAAGAAGTTGATTTCGTGCGAAAACAACTTTCAGTTTCAAACGAAATGACTTATTTCTTACGAAATAAGATGTCAATTTCACACGAAATAGTCTATTTCGCGCAGAATGCTGCTGACGTCACCATGATCGATCTGATTTTGCTAAAATTGACCAAGTTTTTGTCCGATTTTAATTCTGATTCTTTCATGGCTTTGTTAAAACTATGTTTCGCACTTAATATATGAAATTCAATCCATTTCAACCGTAAAAATTTGTTAATTTTGAAAAAGAAGGTGTTGAAGTCAGATTTTTGAAGAAAACAAGCTGAATTTGGTAAGAACTCTTCCTCAAGAGCTCTGATACCACATGTAGGATCGTGAGACGATCTAAACGAGTCTATCAGAAGAGTTCTCGGTCTAATCAGAGGCAGAATTCATTGATTAGACTTTGTAACAGCTTGATTCACTCTTAATTGTCTTGTTTTATTGATTTAACACGTTTACAGATCAGTAGACACGTCGGCAGCACTTCGGTACCGGAATCACGAACGTTACAAATGACTTTGCATGACAGGTATATATAGGTGAGGGTGTTTCGCATGAAATAGACAACGGGCATTTCATGAGAAATAGCCACTTGCTATTTCGTACGAAATAGCACAAGTTCATTTCGTGCGAAACGAACTTTGAACACACAAACCCTATTTTCTCGTACTACGTGCCCTGATCTAGCATTTCTATTACAAGACTCGATATAAGACGAAGTTGACAGACGTATGCACCAACATTCATGCTTACTAGCATCCATATACTTATTTTATTTCCAAAAATAGTGTAAGTATATGTAAGAATCATGATCTTTCAAAAACCGTCTTTTAAACTTTGTTTTCTTTAGAAAGTCATTTGTAAATCTCGGATCTACATGATCACCAACTCACTTTGTTTACTTATATTTCAAGACATCATGTTTGTTATCAAGTTCATGTCTAAATATGAAGGTGATCTCTTTATGCAAACCCCTAATCACCTCCTAACTTGTTAACTCATGTTTTCAATCATAATTTAACAAGTTTCATATGATGACTATCATCATACTACCATGAAATCACCAATCAATCATCAACATAACCAAGACAATATCATTCTATTAATATTTCATTATGTTTCATCCATTTTTCATATTATGTAAAGCTTTATGTTCAAGACTTATGTGCATGGTCTTTAGTGTTCTTGTAAATTTCAACATACTATATCTATTAACCACAAAAAATATGAAGTATCAAGAGTGTAAAGAAGTCTTACAACTAGCTTAAAGCTAGGGAAGATCAATGGAGAAAAATGAGTGGATAAAAGCTTGTGGTAGAGGTCCTTCAAGATCCGAGTGCTCCACACCTTCTTAATCACCTTGTTTCACCTTGAAACAACCTTGGAATACTTAGATGAAAATCGAAATGGGTGGGGATGTATGGGGGGTTCACGGCCGAGCTTCAAGGGAGAGGAGGGAGTTTTTGTGGTGTTGTTGATGGTGAGGTGATTGGTTCATATAATCCACTAAACCTTTTAACCAATAGGTAATGTGTTTCATGAAGTAGAAGCACATCTCATCAAGATCTCAACAAATCCAATAATAGATTGCATGGGGAATTAGGAAAGATTTTAAAAAAAATCTTTGGTGTGTGTGGGGCCATAAGAGCCGTAAATTACAAGGGAGGAAGGAGTAATTGTAATTTGATGGTAAATAATCTAGTTAGTGGAAGGTTAAACATTATTTCTAATGTTTAATGTGTATGATGCATTTTATAATATGTTAGGGTGCTCGGGAACCATGACTAGCTCAGAAAAAGTGAAACAATGTTTATAACAATATTTTGGTGTCCCGGGTAATGTCCGGTTTTTCGGTTAAATACCGTTCCGTTAAAGTGCTAAGTTATTCCGTATAGTGTCCTTTATGTATCTTTTTGTAACACTTTTAATTCCCAACACTTAGGAAAGCACTCAGGACCATTTAGTCAATTTTCTGCACAAGACTAGTATGTTGAAAAATGCAGTTACGTCATCAGTTGTAATTAAGCACAGTCATTAAGCACAATTTAATATTAATTAATCGTACGGATACATGTAATTATGAGGGTTGTCACAGTGAAACCTTTTGTCACATCAAGGGTGAATCATTGACCCAACAGTTTGAGCGATTTAGTTATCTCATTAGTGAGCTAAGACTTTTTAAAGTTACATTTCCTAATTCAACTCAAAATAGCAGGTTTCTTAGATCACTACCTGAAAAATGGGATACAATTGCTTTTGTAACTAGAAATTCAGCTGAGTTCAAAGATCTGACCCTGACCCAACTTCATGGTAGGCTCCTGACCTATGAAAGGGAGTTAAACCAGAAAAAGAAGTTGCAAGAGTCTGGTAAAGTTGCTGATGATTATTCATTTGGTAACACAGCTCTTTTTGGTCAGGAAGAATCTGGTAGCAGTAGTAAGGATCAAAGTTATGATCATTTTATTGATATAACTGCTGGTGGAAATTTTAACAACTCTGATTCTCACTCTGCAAATTATGCTTTTACTGCAAATTGTGAAAACCAGATGTCATATAACTTGGGTTTTGAACTCAATGATTTGCAACACTTTGATCCCACTGACTTAGAAGAGATGGACATTTTGCATCAATTGGCTTTGCTTATTGTAAGAACAAGCAAATTCTATAAAAGAACAGGGAGAAAATTCCCAGGGTTACATGGGAATTTAAGAGTGGGGTTGGATAAATCAAAACTGAAGTGTTATAAGTGCAACAGGCTTGGTCATTTTTCTAGGGAATGCAGGAGTCAAACCACTGGTCCAATAATAACTCATCCCAGCTCAAACCCTAGACCACAACATCGAAGCACTGTGCACTATACCCAATATACCCCTGCAGCACATGTTAACACTGCTCACTATGCTGCAACCCATATGCCTGTGCATTATGTTCAAACCACTGTTCCACAAATTCAGTATGTTCAAGCCCCTGTCCCTCAGGCACAAGTGCAAACTGTTGCACCTCAACAAGCTGCTCCAACAGTGGTACAACCAGATCAGCAATGCTTTTTCACCCAAAGTTTTGTTGACTGGAGCAGCATGCCTGATGAGCTTGGTGATGAAAATTTTGTACTCTATGGTTCTAATGATACTTTTAATGATGAATTTTGTTTGATGGCATTAGAGTCAATACCAGAAGGGGAAGAAACTGAAGGTGAACAACTAAGTGCTAAACAGTGGATGAAGTGGCTGAAGTAGTGGTTACTGCAGTTGCTGGTGAACTACTGTTGGGAGAAAATTCAGAAACCCTGATTGAACCACTGTCTGACCCCTGGTCCAAAGATGACAAAGAAGAAAAGGAAGAGAAGAAAGCAGGTGAGAAAGAAGTTGGGGCTGATGAAGAAGGTGATCATCAATGTGATTGTGCCATGATGGCTGCTGCTAAGGTATCACCTCAAGTTCTTGAAAAACTGTGTTCAGACAAATGCATTATTGCATTTGCTAGCATTAAAGAGGTAAATGAAAACCTTAGGGATAAAATCTTAACCGATGAAGTCAAATTTGAAAAGTCATTGAAAGAACTTAAAAACAAATTGGCTGAAAAAGACAAGGAAATCAGCAGTCTCAAAGAAGAGCAAAGCATAACCAAGACTTAACTCCAAACTATGGTAGAAAAATACCAAGTTTGTAAAAAGGAGTCGGAATCCACCCAAATCACTTGTGAAAGATGGGTGGAATCTTGCAAAGGTTATGAGGTTATGCTTGAGAAACAGCTTGAAAGCAATGCCAAGTTTGGTGTAGGATATAGAAAATATGATGATCTTGAAAACACTGCTGTCAAACAAGCTGGTTCATCTGAGATAAAACCAACCAACAAGAATGGCCAAGAAGTTAAAATAACTGACAAACTTGGTAACAAAATCACTCTGGAAAGATCTGTGGGGTCCTCAACTTTTGAGGAAATTGAGAAATACCAATTTAAACCCACATGGTCTGATGAGTGTGACATTCTTGAAAATTTCAAGCCCATGGACTTCACAACCACTGATGGTGTCACTGCTCCAAAAGCAAAGGTCATTCCTATCAAAGACATCCCAACGGTGGATCAAAACTCTGTTGCTAAGGAGTCTGAGAAAAGGAAGAAAAGGGAAAAGATCAAATACCTGTTTTGTGATTTTTGTGAAAAGAAGAATCATCTAACAAAAGACTGTTTTCATCTAAAAGCATATGATCTAAACAAAACAAGTGTCATTGTACCTGCTGAGAGCTGCACCATCTGTGGTAAAACAAACCACAAAACTCAAGAATGTGTGTATCTCAAAAACTTTGATGTAAAAAAGAATGAGTACATGCAAAAACATCCGTAAGTTCATCAACATCATCTGTCAAGTTCACCAAGAACCAACCACTGTTTGTGCCAGTCCAAACAGCTGTCACAAAACAGCTGAACCAAACATTTGTCCAAAGAGATGTTCAAGGGACTGATGCACCCCCTGCCAATCAATACAAAAGAAGCAAGGGACAACCTTCATACCAAAGAATCCCACATGTTTATGAGGCTTACAAAAGGCCTTCTAAACCAAGAGTGAACAAGAATCCTTTTGGTTATCAGCAGGTGATTGGTCAAAATCCACAACAGTGGTTAGAGAAAAACAGTCCTAAAACTGTCCAAACCCCTGACCTAACCACTGCTTATCCATCTGAATTCATCCCAGACACTGTTGAGACCCCATCCAAAGCCTTATTGGCTTTGGAGACCCTAATGAACTAATCCTTTTACTTCATGTGCAGGGAGCTTCTGCATGCTTAGATAGCCTTTGGTATGTAGATAGTGGAGGCTCCAGGCACATGACAGGATGTAAAGCCCTTCTCAAAGATTTCAAAATCCATGGAGGGGGTGATATATCCTTTGGCAATAATAGTAAAGGGAAAGTTCTGGGGTCTGGTACAGTACAGTCTGGTAATGTAAAATTCGAAAATGTCAATCTAATAGACAATATAAAATTCAACCTCCTGAGTGTTTCACAATTAAGTGATAAGGGGTATGGATCATTCTTCACAAAGGACTGTTGTAGGATTGTTGGACCAGAAATGGTTGAAAAGATTGAAGCAATAATAAAAACTGGAAAAACCAACCTTGTTGCTCAAAGAAGTGGCAATGTTTATGTGGTGGATATGTCAAACGAGAGCCCCAGAACTGATGCTTGTCTGTTCTCAGCTGCATCAAACAAAGAGACATAATTATGGCACAGGAGATTGGGGCACACAAATCTCAAGACAAGCACTGCCATTTCAAAACAGGGGTTAGTAAGAGGTTTACCTCAAAAACTGTTCACCTGTCCTGAGCATTATGTTTCTTGCCTAAAAGGAAAACAACATAAAAGCTCCTACAAATCAATTGATGAGTCCAAAACAACCAAATGTTTGCAAATGCTTCATATGGATTTGTTTGGCCCAGTTAAAGTCATGAGTCTTAAGAAAAAGAGGTATTGTTTGGTTAATGTTGATGACTTTTCTAGGTTTACATGGACTTACTTTTTACACTCAAAAGATGAGACTGCAGGCATTCTACAAGACTTTGTGAAACAGGTTGAAAAGCTGTTTGACCTTCCAGTAAAAATCTTCAGAAGTGACAATGGCACAGAGTTCAGGAACAAGGAGTTAGATGATTTCTGTGTGTCAAAAGGAATTGTGAGGCAATACAACATTCCAAGAACACCAAAACAAAATGGGGTTGTTGAAAGAAAGAACAGAACTTTGATTGAGGCTGCCAGAACCATGCTTGCTGATTCAGGTTTGCTATTAACTTTTTGGGCAGAGGCAGTAAACACTGCTTGCTATGTCCAAAACAGAGTTTTAATCAACCCCATGCATCAAAAGACTGCCTATGAACTGCTGTATAAATTAAAGCCATTGATTTCATATTTCAAAGTTTTTGGCTGCCCATGCTTCATTTTAAATGTAAAATATTCTATCTCAAACTTTGCAGCCAAAATTGATTGTGGTTATCATCTGGGATAGTCAACCACTGCTAAGGCCTACAAAGTGTTTAACACAAGGACCAAAACAGTGGAGGAGACTTTGAACGTAAAGTTCAATGAACTTTCATCAATGAAAATGCCAGCAAATCCTGCAGAATTATTTGATCTTGATAAATTTACTTTTTAAAATACTACTGTCAAGACTAACAGTGCAGGTCCATCAGAGGATTCATCACCAGACTTTGGGTATGAAATCATCATTCCTCAACAAAAGTCTGTCCAAATGGGAAGAGCAGTAGATGTTCAAAACAGCTGTCAAAGCTCAACCACTGCTACCTCAACAGTTGTTGACCAAAGTAGCCCTTTAACCCCTGCTTCCACAACATCAAGCACTGTTGATAAAAGTCCTCAAACAGTGGATCAAAGTCAGCATGTGTCTACACCATTACCACCTATTCCACCACCTTTTGAAGCCACTGCTGGATCATCAAAGTCACCAACAGTGGTTAGCTCAGATGATTCACATCTACAGCCTTCACCATTAAATGCCATTGTTCCATACGAAGGAGAGCTCATCTTCTTGAAATATCATCCAACAGACCAAATCATTGGCAACATCAATGAAGGGGTGCTCACAAGAAGTCAATCCTAAAATATTTGTCTTTTTGCTGGTTTTCTATCTCTCCATCAGCCAGTCAAGTACCAAGAGGCACTAACAGACACCCGCTGGGTAGAAGCCATGCAAGAGGAGCTCCAACAGTTTAGAAGACAACAAGTTTGGGAGCTTGTACCATTGCCAGAGGGTGTAAGTCCTATTGGCACAAAATGGGTCTTCAAAAACAAAACTGATGAAAGGGGTATTGTTGTCAAGAATAAAGCCAGGCTTGTGGTTCAAGGCTTCAGACAAGAAGAGGGCATTGATTATGATGAAACATTTGCCCCTGTAGCAAGACTTGAAGCAATCAGACTATTTCTGGCCTTTGTTGTCAATCACAACATCAAGGAGTACCAAATGGATATCAAATGTGCATTCCTCTATGGTAAGATTCAAGAGGAGGTTTATGTTTGTCAACCTCCAGGCTTTGAGGATCCATTTAATCCTAATCATGTCTACAAGCTAAATAAAGCTTTGTATGGCCTGAAACAAGCACCAAGAGCCTGGTATGAAACTCTTTCCACTTTCCTACTATCCATTGGTTTCACAAGAGGTAGAATAGATAAAACATTTTTTTTAAAATGGAGAGGAAAGGATTTGATGATTATCCAGATTTATGTGGATGACATCATTTTTGGAAGCACATGTAATAAAATGTGTGAAGAGTTTAGGAAACTCATGAAAGATGAGTTTGAAATGAGTGCAATGGGTGAGCTCCAGTGCTTTCTTGGTCTCCAAGTAAGGCAACTGCAAAATGGCACTTTTATTCATCAAGGCAAATATGCCAAAGAACTTTTAAAGAAATTTGAGATAGATGATTATAAGCCATGTAGTACACCCATTGCAACAAATAAAATAGTCATGTCTGATGAGAAGGGTGATTTGGTTGATCAAACTTTATATAGAAGCATGATTGGGTCCTTATTGTACCTAACTGCATCTAGGCCAGACATCATGTTTGCAACATGTGTTTGTGCAAGATCCCAGTCAGCCCCTAGAAAGTCAAACCTTATTGCTGTAAAAAGGATATTCAGATACCTAAAAGGTGCTCCCACACTTGGTATCTGGTATCCAGCTGATGGTAAAATTGAGCTTTCAGGATTCTCAGATAGTGACTTAGCTGGATGTGACAAGACAAAGAAATCCACTTCAGGAGGATGCCAATTCCTAGGCAGTTGTTTAGTGTCTTAGCAAAGCAAAAAGCAAGTAGCTGTTTCCACATCCACTGCTGAGGCAGAGTATATAGCTGCTGCAAGCTGTACAGCCCAACTGCTTTGGCTTCAAAATCAGTTGCTCTATTTTGGTATCACTGCCTTACAGACACCACTCATGTTGGATAGCCAGGCAACAGAAAATATCATCAAAAATCCAGTTTCCCACTCAACCACCAAGCACATCGACATCGACATCAGACATCATTTAGTGAGGGATTGCTACGAAAAAGGTTTGATTTCTCTGCACCATGTTCCAACTAAGGATCAGCTGGCAGATGTGCTAAACATGGAATAACAGGCAAAATCCTGTTTTTCTATGAATAAAAACATTAAAATGTTTTCAGAAAATAAAAAATCCATCCTTAAAAACAGCTAAAAATGAACTTTTCATTAAAATCCTTAAAAGTCTGTCATAACCACTGCTTTGTTCAAAAGTCTGTTCTACTAAAAACACTCTCCACAGCTGAAAGTCAACCCCTGTCCACTGTTGTTCAAAATCAGTGTTTTATCCACTGATGTGCTATCCACTGATAGCAAAAATCATCCATTGCTTTCATCTTTACCATTACAATCACTGGTCTTGTTCCATCAGTGGTTTTCATAAAAAACAACTTGTCCTTCATCTCATCAGGGGTTGGCACGTGGACAGTACATAGCGGTCAGACCTTTTGGAACCGCTGCCACGTCCGCATTCACTTTTTCCTTTATAAAACCCTTTTCAAAACCCCAAACAGGGTTTTACTGTCGAATCGAATTCACAAAAATTCCTTTCTCAAAATAGTTTCCATTTCCCTCTTTCAAATTCTTCAAAACCTTCATCGATCTTGTTCTCCAAAATGACAAAATCAAAGTCATCCGCAAAATCCACTTCAAAATCATCTCCTAAAAAGGCTACACCCATCGAAATACCATACAAATCTCCTAACAATCATCTGGGTCTCCTTACAAAACCCGGCACCACAGATGCTTTCGATTCCATCATTGATATCATGTCTGCATCAAAGTACAAAACTTTGTTAACAGCAGATGCCCTAATTTACTTGAAAACCCAAAGAGAGTTTTGGAAAAATATTACCCTTGAGAAACAAGGTGAGAATGTCATAGCCATTAACTCTTCTCTAATGGGTAAAGCTGTCAAATCACACTACAATCCATCTCGGACGTCTTTGAACTCAATGATCAGCAAGGTAAAACTTCTTTTCCCAAAAATGAGTTAAAAACTGATTTCCTTGAAAGGGGTTATGCAAAACAAATAAAAAAGGATACCTTACAAAAAGGAAATTTTCCACCTGCAACCAGATTTTTGTTCCATACCCTACTTATGTGTGTTTCAAACAAAACCACTTCTTTTAATGAGATACCATTAAAGATTCAAAACCTGGGATATGCTATTCTTCAAGATGAAAATTTCAATTACTCCCAGGAAATCTTTAATGATTTGGTTAAACATGTTGATAAAAAGCCATTCTTACTTTTTCCAAGATTTCTAAGTTATTATTTTGAAAAGAAATTTGGTAAGGGTGATGCTCAGGTAATAAAACAAGGTGACTCTTTTCAAATAAACAGCTTAACTGCTGAAACTTTTACAAGAATGTCAACACCTTGCAAAACACAAGCAGAGGTGCCTGAGCATACTTTAGCAGCTACCACTGCTCCTTAGGTATCTGCTGCTGAGCCCACTGCTCAAGGTGATCAAAGCAGCAAAACAACTGCTTTCAAACCCACACCTAAAATCACCAAAAAGCCAAAACAAAAGAAAACTCAAAAGCCCCCCAAACCTACCAAAAAGGCAACTCTGGAGGATGAGATACCAGAGCAACTGCCAGTGACAGCACAAAAGTCACAAGAAACCACTGCAGCTACTTCCTCATAGCAGTTGGTAGAAATATCTCAGCCCATGCCTAAAACTCCTCCTGCTTCTTCTAAAAAAGAACAGGTTGTACAAATAGGGACACCACAATATGATGCTCTGGAATCACTTGCTTCCATCATCCACAGCCCAACGCCCGGGGCCAATTCTCTTTCTACACCCAACCTCACCTCCACAATTCCCCCACCAACAAAATTATTGTTGGATGCTATTAATTTGAACCAGGCACAAACTAGTCCTTCTCACTCACCTGTCAATGAGAACATACTCCAACAAGTGACTAGGTCTGATGTATCAATCATTGCTAACCCACCAACAAGACTTGAGGAGGTTACACCCCTTGAGTTACAAGTAACTCTTGGTGGTGGTCCAAGTGAAGCAACCACTACAAATGTTGAACCCACTGGTTTACATTTGGACAGTGGTTACATCAATAAGACATCCTATGAGGCAATTTCTTCTCTGGGAACACTTGTGTATCCAGTTTATACTGGGTCACGAAAAAGTGTCTCTCAATTTTGAAGGAAGAGGTCCCTAGTACCAAGACAAAGGGGCATCAGTGGATGACTTTTGGAATACAATCCCTGAGTTAACCACTGTTACAACCATTGTTAGTGGGAAATCAGATGATCCCATTAAGTTGGGTGATGGTTTAAAGTACCTAGAATTGACTGATAGAATTGACAAACTGGATACCTCTGTTGCAGAAATCAAAGAAATGCTGCAACAGTTGTTGAAAGTTCAAAAGGTGCAACCCACTGCTGTTCCAGCTCAAACACCTACTCCACCACAAGCACCTGCTGCAAATGAGTTATGGAATCTATTTCAACCCCTGCTCCAACAACAACAACAAATGACTGATCTGCAGCATGCAATACATGTTCAAATGCTGAGAAACATGATGGAGTCAAGGTTCAAAGATACCTAAGCTGACATCAAGGCTATAAAGGCCCACATACTGAACACCACTGGCACTGCTCCTCCCACTGTTCTCTTCATTGATAACCCCCCTCCAGATAATGCCAAAAAGGGGGAGAAAATCAAGCAGTGGAAGAAGAAGGGTATTGAGGATGGTATTTACATTGAGCCTCATCAAGATAGTATGCTTAAAAACATCCCTTTGCCAGATGGATCCAAAAAGATTGATATTACCACTAATGCAATTGCTGATGCATTAGCTGAGGTAAAAGGGATAGAGAGGCTACGGATAAAGCCAGGTGGGAACAAGAGAAAAGAGAATTTATGAAGCTAAATGTGCAAGGTCCTTCTGAACCTATGGATGATAAGAATCCCAAGGAAGAAAAGAAGAAACCCACTAGACAAGTGAGGCAACCTAAAAAGCATGCTTCCAAACCACCTACTAAAGGCTCCAAACCTCAAACTACCACCCAAACAGCTGTTGTAACTCCTGTTGTATCAACAACTACTGATACTCCAGTAGTTTCAACAACTGTCATCCAAACACCTGCCACCACTGCAACACACACCACTTCAACACACACCACAACCACTGCCTTACCACCACCACCAAAAATCATCTTACCACCATCACCACCAAAAACAACCTCACCACCATCACCTCCTGCTAAAAAGTAGAAGACATCAGATGTTACATCATCTGTTGTAATGACAACAGTGGTTGAAACACCAGTTGTTTAAACAACTGTTTGTCATCCACCTTCCACCACTCAAAACACCACCACTGATCCACCCAAAACATCATCAGCCTCTCCTACAATAAAAAGGAGAAGCATTTTTATACCTGATTATGATTCTCTATCACCCCCACCAACATCCTCA
The DNA here is from genome assembly GCA_030545235.1 of Helianthus tuberosus. Taxonomy (NCBI): domain Eukaryota; kingdom Viridiplantae; phylum Streptophyta; class Magnoliopsida; order Asterales; family Asteraceae; genus Helianthus; species Helianthus tuberosus. The sequence continues at coordinate 215,423,234 of CM060411.1, read as the reverse complement.
CAATCTCTTTCACTTGTTAACATCCCAAACCCTGTTTCTCTCTCTTCAGCCCAAGTTCAACTACCAATCACCGCCATTACTCCTGCAGGTGTCCAATATCATCTAGGACTCGCAGCAGTCAGAGAAGAAATCAAATCATTCTATCTTGAGGATGACCCTGCTAAAAGGAGGTTGCCATCAGTTGAAGGATATCCCAGGCCTAAAAATATTGAAGAATATTTGGGTGTTAAGGCTCAACAAGCAGAGGATATTTCTAAAAGAGATTCATAGGGAAAATTAGACAAAGAAATTCAAAGGCATTATCAATTTTTGCTTACACAAGTCAGATCTTTAGAGCAGTTTGCAAAGAATGTATGCCGACAAATTTCAGAAAGGGCAGATGAAACCCTGAGAAAAGATTACATTGAAAATATCATGGCGTTTAAGAAGTATAAGGGTGAAAAATATATGTATAAGGAGTGGACCATTCCTGAGCTTGAAAAAGAAGCAGCCAGGATTCAAGAAATGATTAAGAATAAGGTCAAACACACTCCTTCAGATTGGTCAAAGTACAAAAAGAATGTGCCTGTTATGGGTCATTTTCTGAGTATACATATCCTGACTAATATCTCGCTTCTAATTGTTTATTTGTGACCAGGATACTGGACGGGGATATTGCTAATATCCTGGGTGATATCCTAAGGCTGAGTGAATTAAACACGTGCAGGTTAATGGCTGTAAGTTACTAACGGTCATCAGGACTTCTTCTCCTCAAGACTCGGGCGTATTTGTTATGAGGAAGCCGTTGAACCCGAAAGACTTGGTCCTCAACGTTCGAGTGGGAATATTCGTCGGATCCCAGAAGTTTAGAATAGTTTGTTACATTATCTTTACTATAAATAGATGGGGGCGGATCAGTTTAAGGCACACAATTTTACACTTACACTCTCGAACACTTTTATACTCTAGCTCATCGCAAACACCACACTCAAACACTTGTATTCAAATTACATTGTAACACGTAGTCGATCCGCACCACATCCTGCACTGTATCCTGATATTTGAAGCAATAGAAGAACAAGGCAGCTGCGATTGTCAGCTCCCGAGGTTTTACGCCGGCGATCAAGATTGATCAAGGGCTTTCCTCGTACATCACATGTCAACCTTTACATTTTTGCTCATTGTTTGATCATAGATGCAGCTCTATATCCTGAGCCGTATCCTGAAACTGTTTTCATATCTAACTTGTTTAACATATTTTTTTACACATAACTCTAGCACACTACCTCACTTTACTAATTTGATCACTTAATTGCTTAGGTAATTTTTGACTAAAACAGTGCCTGAAAAGACATTGGAGCTGAAGAGAATGAAAAAGGAATTAGTTGCTGCTGACTATGGATCCAAAAATCAAGTTTTGAGATGGAGAGAAGACAAAGTCAGGACCACCTACAAAAGGTTGGAGGAATTAAGAAGGAAAGATCCTAAAGTTCCACAAAAACCTGACTACCCTGAAGCAGAGCTTTCAACAAGACTACCAAAGCTACAAATCAGGAGATCCACTGCTCCAGCTGGTACTGCCATCTACAAAAGAAGACAACAAAAACAGCTGGATGTTGAAACAGTGGAAGAAATAATGGCAGGAGATGACCTTGTAAAAGAAGGCATTAAGATGATGATAGCTGAAACTCTTGGCCTAAATCAACCTGCAAGCACTGCTCAGTCAGTCATCACAAGGCCAGCATCACCAAACACCACATCTAATAAAAATCTCCCAAGAAACCCACCAGACTCAAAAGTACTAAAGTGGAAAACTGACAAACAGACCCATGTACTGACACTGATCAAGTCTAGTGGAGAAGTGAAGAAAATAACAAGGGAACAAACACTTGGCCTAAGTCATGAAGATTTGCAGGATCTCCTTGATCTTCCACTGTGCAGGGATGAAAATGACACAGATGCCTTAGGCTTTGAGTTACAACTCAAAGGGCAAATAAGGGAACTGTTAATGAGGCAATAAAGATCTACCAATAATGAAGGGTTTTGGCATTATCTGTTCCAGGGGGAGATTCTTGGGATTGAACCCTATCAAAGGAACAGATAATTAAAGCCAAAACTGGATCAGAGCAGTGGATCCAGAATAAGCAGATATTATGTATTCAAGTCTCTCCCCTTGAAAGTGGTTTCAACATCTGATGACCTCCAATCCACTGATCGGTACAACTGCTGACCTACAACTGCTGATCAAGTCAAAGAATGATGAAGACTAAAGCCCTGCTGTTCAATCTACTGTTATTGGTCAAGCACTGCTGGATATATCAAGTGCTGTTGGGTTCACATCAGTGGAAGGATTCAGCAGTAGTTTAGTTTGTCTTTATTTAATGTAATCTATAACAGTTTTTAGCATAGCAGTACTTGTATAGATCAGTTGTTAGAGTTTGTTAGGAGGTTAGATGTCACTTTCATGGTGACGTCAGCAAAGATGCCACAGTGGTTTGTCCGTGCCTATAAATAGAACAGTACCCTGTACTGTTCTATTAGCTCTTCACCATATTTCTTCCTGTACGAACAGATCACTGTGAGCTCAGGCTGAGGGGGAGTTTGTTACATGCATGCATTGTAATTGAATCTTGTAATAAATTCAAGCATTCGGTTCTATGTTGAAAATGTGTGTTGAAAGCAATTCTCCTGTTTGATTGTGAAAAGTTTGTTACCATTTTATTCCGCTGCATTACTTGTTCATTGTTCATCTTAATTCAAACATAAAACACAATAAAAACCAAACTCAGATCCTAACAGCGTAAAACGTAAATTTTTTAACGTAAAACGTAAAAAGTTTAACGTAAAACGTAAAAACGTAAAACGTAAAATGTAAAATGTAAAATGTAAACTTTTTAACGTAAAACATAAACTTTTTAACGTAAAACGTAAATTTTTTGACGTAAAACGTAATCATTTTAACGTAAAACGTAAAGTTTTTAACGTAAAACGTAAACTTTTAACGTAAAACGTAAACTTTTTAAGGTAAAACGTAAAACTTTTTTTATGTAAATTGTAAAGCGTAAAAAACGGCGTGTTAAAAAAACGACGCGTGAAAAAGCCGGTCGTAAAAACGGCACGTTAAAAAATGACGCGTGAAAAAGACGGGCAGAAACACGGCGTGTGAAAAACGGTGCGCATAAAAAAATTGTTTTGTTAAAAAAATCTGAATTTAAAATGGATTTTTAATAAAAAATTCTGTTTAAAAAATAACAATTAATATAATAATACAAAAATGGTAATAAAAAACAATAAAGACAAAAAAAACAAAATTGAGTAAATTTACTAAACTAACCTTTTGGATTAAAATAGTAAAGACATAATAAGACAAAAAATATTTAATAATAGTTTTAAATTACTTTTAATCTCATCCATTGATCTTGAAGATCTAATGGTTGAAAAGTGGTTCCCTCGGTTCTTACAACTGGGGGTGGTTTTCATTTTAGCGCTCCCCTACACACACACACACACATATATATATATATATATATATATATATACACACACACTTGATAAGTATGACAAAATATATATTATAAACAAACCTTAAAACTATATTATTTTTAATAAATATAAATCCGGATAATATTAAAAATCAAAGAATAGATTTTTAGAAATTAATGTAAAATACACAAGTATTTACACCTAAATACATGTATACTTCCCTAAGTATACTTATACAAAAATAATATTCGAAATATTATTTAACAAATTACTTATATTTGTTTTGGAAAATAATATAAGTATCATATATTGGATAAGTTAAACATATATTATTTTTAACATAAATCGTTTTTAAATACTACATATACAAATATATATTTGGGGAATAATATATATATATATATATTCACAAGTGAACGATACAATTTAGACAAACAATAAAGAGACGTACGGACGAGACGTGACCATCATGGGCACGACCCGCACATATGACGAACTTATATGATTAAAACAAAATAAATACATTAGTTAAGATGGGAACTTGTACTTAGTGAGTTACGAGTTTTGGTGATTAACGTACGTAGAACGTTTATAGGTTACGTCATCTACAGGAAAAACAGGAAAAACACTGGTGGAGTTTCAATGCTGAAGACGCAAATCTGTGAGTTCATGTCCCTACTTTTAAACATTTTCTTGTTTTCAAAACTTTGGGGAAAATACATGTACAATGGTAGGTAGAAAATCAAGGAATGATACAATAGATCATATGCGAATTGGATGAAACTTAAGCACCATTAGACCATGGAGCGAAAGGTTAGATCTAATGGGTTTCAGGCAGCCTCACTCTAGGCCTCATTTTACGGAAGAGTGCTTTTGTGTCTCGAGACGTGAATCGACGGAAAAATGCCCATGGTTTGGATGTTTCCTATGTCGTCACACATGTTAATGTTCTCGCGAAACATTAGCGATCTTGATTTCCTTACATTTTACAGATTACATTTTTCAAGTACATTATACAATTACATATGTTTTACACAAACTGCATGAATTCACACCAACTTTTGTTGATGATTTTCAAAACTTACATGTATTTCAGGAAACTAGTGGACCCGGCCCCTTTGTTCAAGAAGTTAGTTTATGTTTCAAGACGTCTTGTGTCTATGCTCCATTGCCACCCTTTGGAGGATTTGTTTGCTATATCCCGTCTCCTTGCGGAGATAAAGGGAACAAAACCTTGATCTTTTATTTGAAATGATGTTGTAAACTTTTCAAACAATTATCTTTTGTTGGGATGTAAACTCTAAACTTAATTTGTATCTTGAATATTTAAACTTGAATGGCAAATTTGGAGTTTGTTTTATATCATGTAGTATATTTACTTATCGTATGCAAAGAGAACCTCTCACGATCACACCTCATGTTTCCGACATTGAAAGGGGTGTGACAGATTGGTATCAGAGCTTCGATTGTAGTGAACCAGGATTCTTTCTCGAGTCTAGTCTACAATCCTTAGGATCCTCTCACAAAACCATTTTTACAAAAACAAGAAGTTTTCATTGCATAAAACATTCCCTGACATCCACTACATAAACTTGTTTTTCAAAAACAAAGCGAGGATGATTATGTGACATTAGACCACACATGAGGGTAGACGTAGGAACTTAAGTTAGTCCACACGGCACAAATAGGATAACTTAGAATAAATATACATACTAGTTGCATCCTTGTGTGTGTATATATATATATATATATTAATTGATAATAATTAATATATGTGCATATATCATGACTATTATGTTGCAGGTACTCATGTCATCCTCCGAGAGTAGTGGTCTATCTGATGAGCACGATCATATGGCGATTGTCTCCGATGATGAGGTAGCACCTGTCCGAGTGATCTTCACTTCTGATTCTTACTCGGATTCCAATCCTGAGCTCATGTCTGACGACGAGGACTTGGACGACTTCCGGCCTTTGCTTTACCCGACTTCGGGGACGATATTCCTTTAGAGGACGATGTTCTTGCCTTGCCTTTACCCATCCATGACCAGCTCATCATTGGGCACCCCGATAGAGAGCATGTTGTTGAGCCCATTCCCCTTCACGCCATCCCACTTGCCGCTATTCCCGCTGAGGATTGGCCATTCATCATCAACTTGGACGCCGACATTGACGAGATCCCAATATTTCATGTTGACCATCCCGAGGAGGATCTCAGTGATGGAGAGATTTTTGACGTCGCTATTCTGGAGGTAGCAATACCTGTTGTTTCAGTTATCGACATTTCTTCTGACTCCAACCTCGACTCTGACGCCGACTCTAGAGTAAGGCTGGCAAATCATGTCTTATCGGGTTTAACAGGTCTCTAACGACGCATGTAACACAAGTATTAAACATGAATACAACTCGTTTAACTACTTTATATCCCATGTTTATAACACAGTTTTACGTTTTATATACCAAGAAGAAGAAATGATGGATCCTAACCTCATAATTATATTTATTTTTAAAAATTAAAAAAATCATGTTGTCTACTTTTTCAGTAAACAGGTCTAATCATGTCTTATAAAGATATTTATTGCCAGCCCTACTCTAGAGAGTCAGTGACATCATCTGCACTCCAGGCCATAGGCTTAGAGGCGTATCTTGTAGATGATGATGCTATGTCAGCTACACCCGCTACACCCGCACGTGCTTCCACTCTTACTGCTACACCCCCACATACTCCAGCACATGCTACCAGTGACGGATCCTCACAGCCACCCATCCCTGTAGGACCCGCTAGTTGGATACGACGTGTACGGTTTGCGTCGGTCTTCTCACACACCTACCCCACTGACGAGGGAGAGCCCTCTAGGCATCCCCACATACCACCACCTGAGATGAGCCCACATTACCAGCCATCTCGACCCTTTACACAATCCCCACCGCATGAGATCCTGTGCCGAAGGGTCTATGACTTTGAGAAGTAGTCTGATGCCAGACAGCCACCCCCACCAGACTACCCATCGCCAGTCACACCACCACCACCACCACCACCACCACCATCTTCACCACCACCAGCATCACCACCACCCCTAGCATCACCACCACCCCTAGCATCACCACCACCACCTGCTCATGTACCAGCCGATGGCTTTGCTGCTCAGGTTCTGACACTTGAGCAGCAGGTGAGCTTCTTAATTCATTGAGTTTACAAGCTTGAGGAGGAGGCAGGCCACCTCCGCAGCCTAGCATTTCCCACACCCTACCATCTCCCCCAGCATGTTAGGTTTCTTTGCATGTACTTTTGGATGGATTATGCCGTTGTTTTTGGGATATGAAGATTGAATCCGAGTTTTGACGACAACTTGAAGACCACGATCGCCAATATTATATGTATTAAACTTGTATTGACTGGGTGATGTAGCCCATATGCACTTTAGTTTCCTTTACAAACAATCATGTAATAAGTTGTCTTGATATATATAAAAACTCGGTGATTTTCTTTACGACGCATTATTATTTATCCGTTTGTGCATGCCTATTTGCTTGTATGAATTGATTTATATGTTTGGTGGATTGTTTGGTTGTGTATTTCTATATATATATTCTTTTATTATTTGGTTAATAAGAGTATGGTGGTATCCGATAAACGCCTAATTATATTGTGTTATATTTTGGAAGAAACATGCCTACTAGGAGAATGGTGAACACCACGGGATCAGATCAACCACCACCCCCGCCGATACCGAGGACTGCTGAAGAGTTGAACTCTCTTCTTGAAGAAAGAATTTATGATGCCATCGCCCAGTACGAGGCGAACCATGCTGAACACAGTGGTGGCACAGGAGGTTTTGGCAGGCATGGCCATGGAGATTCATCTGGTGGAAACCCCAACCAAGATAACATTGAGTTGATTTGTTACAACTTAATGAACCTTATGAACAGATCATTGTTTCATTGCTTAATCATTCATGAATCGGTTGTATGACTTCCAGGATGCACCTATAAGCAGTTTCTAGATTGCAAGCCATTGAATTATGACGGCACTGGAGGTGAAGTGGCTCTCGTGCGCTGGACGGAAAAGACTGATTCCACAATCTAAATGAGCAAATGTACTGCAGATCAACAAGTTACTTTCGTTACCAGGCTGTTTGTTGATGAGGCCCTTACTTGGTAGAACCTACAAGTTCAGACTTTGGCTGATGACGCGACATATGGAATGTCGTGGGACGACTTGGAAGAGAGGATGAGGGAAAAGTACTGTTTGCGAGCCGAACTTCAGAAGCTGGAAACCGAGTTCTGGAATTTGTCCATGGTTGGTGCGGGCATCGTAGGGTACACTCAAAGGTTTCATGATCTCTCGCGAGTAATCCCATATCTCGTTACTCCTAAATTTAAGCGCATTAAGTGCTACGTCTGGGGATTGGCTCTAGAGATTTGTAGCATGGTGACATCGGCGGACCCTACAACAATTACTCAGGCTATAACTCTGGTTGTCAGCCTCACTTAAGATCACCAAAAAAGTTGAAACGCATGCTGAGTTATCTGGGGATAAGAAAAGAAAACACTCGAACCTTATTCAACCAACCCGTAACAACAACAAAAACTCCAACAACAACAACAAGAAACATGACACCAACCCGCCTAAGGAGGCGAAAACATTTGCAGCTGTGAATGACACCGTAGTTAGAGGATACCAGGGTACTCTGCCCAAATGTAACAAGTGCAAGTTTCATCATGAGGGAACTTGTCACATTCCAAGGTGCGATAAATGTGGGAAATTGGGTCACCGTACCGAAGACTGTTGGGGAAAGGAAATGGAGGTGGTAATAGAAACGGTAATGAAAACAGGAATGGAGATGGTGCTAAAAATGGGAACGGTAAGGGTAATGGCAACGGTGCTGGTAATCGGAATGGAAATGGAAACGGGCGAAATCAAGGATCTTATGGATGTGGTAGTAAGGAACACTTCAAGAAAGATTGCCCGAAGGAGAACAACGCTCAAGGTCGATCATTTGTTATAGGAGCAAGGAACGCCCGCGAAGACCCTAATATGGTCACCGGTACGTTTCTTTTTAACAATCACTTTGCATCCATACTATTTGACAATGGTGCCGATTTTAGTTTCATGTCTGTGGAATCTAAACATATGCTTGGAGTTGAGTCTAGTAGGTTAGACATTCCTTATAACATAGAATTAGCTGATAGTAAACTTGTCGAATCGGGAGAAGTCGTAAAAGGGTGTTCGTTAGAAGTTGGGGAACGAAGATTTAGCATTGATCTTTTACCTGTCCGGTTGGGAAGATTTGATGTTGTGGTTGGCATGAATTGACTATACAATAAAAGAGCCGAAGTTGTTTTCCATGAAAAGATCATTCACATCCCTCTTGCGAATGATGAAACACTCATAGTACACGAGGAGAAGCGCGACACGCCCCTGCGAATCATCAACTGCATGAAGGCCAAACAATGCTTGCGAAAAGGATGTGTTGCCTTTTTGGCGTATGTGGTAGACAAGAAAGTGGAGGAACCGAAACTTGAAGACATCCCGTGGTGAAGGATTTCCCTGAGGTCTTCCCCTAAGACTTGCCGGGATTACCTCCACCAAGACAAGTCGAATTCCACATTGACTTGGTTCCGGGAGCCGCACTCGTGGCCAAGGCACCTTATCGACTTGAGCCATCCGAGATGCAAGAATTATCCACGCAACTCCAGGAGTTGTTGGATAAAGGATTCATAAGACCAAGCTTCTCGCCTTGGGGAGCTCCAGTGTTGTTCGTAAAGAAAAAGGATGGAAAATTCGGATATGCATTGATTATAGAGAGTTGAATAAACTCATACTCAAGAATTGGTATCCACTAGCGAGGATTGACGATTTATTCGACCAATTACAAGGATCAAGCTATTACTCAAAGATAGACCGCTGGTCTGGCTATCATCAGTTGAGGATTCAAGAGGAGAGCATACCCAAGACAACGTTCAGGAATCGTTAGGAGCACTACGAGTTCCTCGTTATGCCATTTTGATTGAGGAACGCACCGACAGTTTTTATGGACTTGATGAATTGCGTATGCAAACCATATCTCGATAAATTTGTGATAGTATTTATCGATGATATCCTGATATATTCGCGAACGAAAGAGGAGTATGAGCAACATCTGAGAACCATTCTGGAACTACTACAGAATGAGAAGTTTTACGCGAAGTTCTCAAAGTGCGAATTCTGTATTCGCAAAGTACAGTTCCTTGGTCATGTGGTGAACGAGAATGGTATTCATGTAGACCCGTCAAAGAATGAAGTGATCAAGAATTGGGAAGCGCCCAAAACTCCGACCGAAGTACGACAGTTTTTGGGATTAGCAGGCTACTACCGGAGATTTATTGAGAATTTTTTCCAAAATTGCTCAACCGCTAACTTCTCTTACGCAAAAAGACAAGAAATTTGACTGGGGAGACAAACAATGTGACAACCCGAACTTTCAAGGTGTGTAACGTTAATCCCATGATCCTAACTTCTCGTTAATTGTTTCTCTCCAACGAGCTGCGTTCTTATAACTCAGTTAGTTTACCTATTCGTGTATTTGGGCCAACGCACACACGCAAACTCGTAGGCCCAAATCAAACACCCGTATTCGAAAACCTTAGAATTGGGCCTAGTATATGCTTAATTAATTGGAATTGTGTTACTATTTGGCCGGTTACACAAGCCCAAACTATGTTTGCTAAATGATGTGGTAGCCCAAGTGATTGGGCTTGAGCCCATTTCAGTTAACAGGAACCGCCCCCAAAGTTATTACGTATGGCATGCTTAAGTCTAGTTGTTTAATATAAACTTTAAACCAAAAACAAACCCTATCATCCCCCATATTTACGTACGACAGTGGGAACCCTACCCCCACCCCCTCTTTTTTGTTGTGCGACGGAAGAAGACAAGATCCCCCCCCTCATCTTCGTTGAGGCATCAATCCCATTCGAACAGGCTATTGGTTAATAGATACATATTTATGTTATTCCTTAATTGTTGATCTCGTTTATATGGATTCAGATTTGCAAGAGGTGTGTATGTATATGATGTGATGCTAGGAACAAGGTGCATGATTATTAACATAGGATCATGAGAAAATCAATGGGTTATACTTGCAACTGTTGCAATTATTATGCACTATATGATATGAAAGAACAAATTATATGCACAAACATGTGTGTGGTTCGAGAACTGTGATGATGTTATATGTGGGGCTATGATTTGGTGTAAACATAATTATAGGCACTAGTAATATTTAGGTTGTTGTTTGGGTTATTAAATATATGAGTTAGTTATGTTAATGTAATCTGATGGCATGGCATGTAATGGTTTGTTCGAGTAGTATAGGGTGTTTTACTGATTATTTGGTTGCAAGTTGCTGCTGATGTTAATAGGGATATTATGGGCCGATAATATATGTGCAAAATATAGTGGGCTATTATAAGTAAACTAATAGATTATGTAATCTAAGTTCGGATGATTAATGGGAGTGGGTAATTAGATCTGATGAAAATTGGGTAGTCATTGAACAGGTTGGGTTGAGTTGTGTGAGCTTGGGCCACTCATGGGTATTGGGCTGAGTTGCATAAGTGGATTCAGTCACACATTTAATTGGGCATTACACATACACTGGTTAAACACTTCTGGTTGCATACTTTCATGATTGGGCCGTAGACTTTGGGCGGGGTAGGATGCTAACTGTTGATTTATATATATATTGGATTGATATGTGTTGTGATTATTTGAGTATGCTTTATGTGAATAATGAATATGTGAGTTAATTGTACGCGAAAGATGTGGTACATGTGCGTGTAGAACTGACTGTTATCGGTAACCCTTTTAGGACGCGCTCGTTTAACTGAATAACAAGTAACAAATCTTACCGAGCAAACTGAGGTGAGTTCACACACTTTCTAAAGCATGGGATTCCCGGTGGTTGAATGGGGTTAAAGAACTAAAACGGAACCTACATATCCTCCTTGGGTAGGATATGTACGGCCATCCTCCTTGGGTAGGATGCCAATATTAATCCTGCGTATTCTCCTTGGGTAGAATACGTATGGAATACGTACGTTCGTCCTCCTTGGGTAGGACAACAACCTTAACTTACTAGACAAAACTCTATCATTAAGTCCCTTATTTTATATCGACTTAATCACCGAGGCCGATGGCGAGCGGGTCATTAGTTAATAGCGCTATTAGGTTTGACAAACCTCACACCGTGCCGGTCGGACGGGCGTGTACTAATGGATCATGGCAAACAGACAATGATGATAGACATTGACTTAGGGCATAACTTACTTTCGTCAGTAGTCGATATAGTAACGGTCTAGTGGTTCACATGGGGAAGCCCCCACTGATTATGGATATGGTTTGGGAAACAAAGATACTGGTTAACTCGTGGTTTACAAAACAACTTAGGGTTTTCAAAACAAACTTTTAAAGCTAAACAAGCAACTGTGAACTCGCTCAACTTTGTTGTTGACTCGTTGTTACATGCCTTGCAGGCCTTTAGGTGCATATTGTTGGAACTTGCTGTCTGGGATGCTGGAGTGGTCATGGGTCAAGATACATGGATACGCGAGACGAACCTAATGGCTTTCATACACTTGGTTTATGAATTTCTTAATTAATGTATTATGCTTCCGCTGAACGTTAAATAATGTTTTGTAACACTTCTATCAATAATAAATGAAAGTTTTATTTGGAATAATTGTTATGAGTTCAGCATGATTGGTGGCTTGGATCCTGGTACTTCACACGCCTAACAGGGACATTCCCTGGGTGGTATTTTGAGGGTGTGATAGATTGGTATCAGAGCCATTGGTTATAGTGAACTTGGTTTTAAAAAGGGAAAAACGATTTTTTTATAAAACTAGACTATAACCGAACAGTTCTGAAAACGTGAATACGACCATGACACTCAGCTCCAGATTGCAAGGTTCGTCTCTCGTATACTCATTATACTCCATAACTAGGGAACACATACATATGATATTGCATGTGATTGCACGTTTAGCACAACAGTATGAATTCATGTATACTTGCATGTGTTATGTGACTGATAGGGTGGTATTTCCCTAAACCTTCATGATTTACGCTTCGTGATACTCTTTGTTTGCTACTCGAGTTTGAGGAACCATTTGACATGAGTTAAGAGGAGCTGAGGTGAGCATGCAAATCACAATATTAATGTGGGTGCACACATAATAATAATGTGGCGTGCATGTGAGTCCCAGTGAGGCTTAACAAGTGGAAAAGGGGTTCCGTTCCATCATTTGATCGATGTGAAACATAACAAACCTATAGGGGTCATAGCAGTAATTGTCCCCTACTCGAACGTGAACTTTTCATTCAACTTTAGATCCCTTTGGATCTCGATGCTATCGAGTGTTACCTGAACACCCATCTGAACTCAGCGAACCGTGTAGAATGTTAGGAGCTTATACGAACGTCCATGTGTTGGATGTCGCAGCGTTGAATGATTGATCGATATCTTTCTCACCTTTATTAGCTTGCTGAACTTAACGTATTGACGCCTTAGATTCCGAAGTGCCATCACTTCTACAACACTCCTGCAACATATTGCGTATTACTCAAACCACTTGCAACATCGATGGGTAGGAGGTTGAGTGTAGTATTTTACCAAGCCCAGTACTTTGACGACCCTGATTATCGGCAACGAACGTCAGCGGATTGATTTCAATCTAGTCCGTAACTCCAGTCAGCGAATTGTAGGAGACAACTCTTACGAATCAATCGACGCATAAGTGATGAGAATTGACCTTAGTATGGTATGCCTAACCGCCAGCACAGTGAGTAGCGCTTTAGGACGTAGCTCAGAATGTGAAAAGATGGACTATGATGGTGAAGAATCGTAGGGCTTCGTTTCGAGCAACGACATTGGGGGCTGCAGTCACAGTGATAACGAGGTATTCGTAACCCTAGCCTACAGTAAGGAAATGAAGGTGCCTATGACCTGGAGTGGCTGTCGCTAAATCAAAACGACAACAATCAAGGAAACGACGGTCGTACTGGAAATCCCCGCAACGAGTACAACCACACGGGAAATGATGCTCATGGAGGGGCATTTAGGATTCGCATGGGCGACGCCAGGATTGTAATAACATGGTGGCATACATGTTCTTGGTAACGAATCACTTCGTCTCTGTTCTCTATAACCCTGATGCTTCTTGAAGCCCAACCTGTGGTGGAATCGGCAATGGCAAGACAATGGAAACCTCATATGATCATTGGGATGCAAACTCGATCTTGTGGGACAAATGTTCGACATCGACCTTAGTTCTGTGTTCTTGATAGATGTATCATGTGAGGAGAAGGTTTTACGCATCCCTCTCCTTAGTGGAGAATTGTTATCTGCTCTAACATGTCAGAGTGGCGCAACGGTTAGCGTCATTTCAACAACGAAAGCCAGGAGTGGCTACGAACGGATTACCCCGCCATGATAGCACTCGTTACTGATGTCAAGGCTAAGGAAAGAAGGATCGAGGATCCACCAGTTGTTCATGATTCCTCCCTGAGTGCTACTAGAAGAACTATCAGGTTTACCTTCACATCGTCAGGAGGAATATCAGATCGGTATCATGTCAGAAGCATCCCTTGTTACTAGTATTTCTTATTGTCTTACACCGGGAAGGTTGCAGGAACTGTCTAATCAACTTCAGGAATTATTGGACATGAGTTTTGTTGGATTTAGTTCTTCGCTTTGGGGACCCTAGTTGTACCTGTGAGGATACGCCTCTTTGTATGTATTATCCAGAACTTAGCAAGGTGACAGTCCAAAACTGGTTGCCTCGGCAACCTGTTGACCGGTTGCGAGGGACAAGCTTCCATTCGAGGATTGACGAACGAGCAAACTATCAGCAGATGGAAGTCCAAGGGGAGGACGTTCCTAAAACGGCATATCGAATGCAATACGACCACTGTCAGGAGACATAAGAAGAAATACACCATGATCATTGAGTTGATCAACACACCAGCAGCTTCAGGGATCACATGAATCGACTGTATTTGTCGACAACGTTCTGAATCATGGCCAGGAGAAAGGAACACCATGGGTGGCATATGTATCCTATCTCAGTGCTTCTGTGGGAGGAGCCATTACGTGCGAAGTCTTGTTAAATGTCACATTCGAGAGATGCATTTTGATCATGTAGCCAACAGAGTGGGAATGCATGTGGATCTCGCTGAGATACACTTTGTTAGAAACTGATCGACACCAAAGATTTCTTCGGGGATGCATCAATTCCTTGGTTTCGCTAGATACTATAGTAGATAAATCGCAGGATTTTCGAAGGTCGCGCAGATTAAATCTCTCTAGCACAGCAGGGTGCTGTGTTCGTGAAAGACAGAACAGGAGGAGGTCTTTTCAGCTTTCGAATCCCAACTCTGCAATGCTCTGAGCATCGTCTTTACCCGTGGGTACGGGTGATTCAGTGGTATATCCTTATGGTTCCAATCAGAGTCCCAGTTACACGTCGATGCAACACAAGAGGGTGATGACTTACATAATGGAGTTATAAGAGGAACTGCACGACACAACCGGCAGTGGAAACCGTGGTCTTTGGATTTACTTGGAGGCAATACTTGGACGGTACCGAATGCGTTACCTAGACCGATCACAAAGGCCTCCCATGAATCGCTGTTCGAAAGAGCTAAAGCATGCAATGACATCGCTGGATGGAACTTCTGAATGAGTACGACTGAGAAACTTAAACACACACGAGCTCTGCAGCTCGCTATCGACTCTAACCTACCCGATCAGACTCGCTCTGCCCAAACTGGAGAGCTAAAGAGCTAAAGCATGCAACGACATCGCTGGATGGAACTTCTGAATGAGTACGTCTGAGAAACTTAAACACACACGAGCTCTGCAGCTCGCTATCGACTCTAACCTACCCGATCAGACTCGCTCTGCCCAAACTGGAGAGCTAAAGGAAGAGGATGTACAAGTGGAACCCATGCTGGGCATGGAGAAGCAACCTGTGACTGGTCGGATGATACCCGTTACCTCATGGAACGAATGTGGGTCTCATTATACAGCTACTGTAGGGAACTCGTGTTGAGCAAAGCACACTGGCTTCGATATTTTAGTCATCTGGGTTTTGATGAGAGACATTAGGATTTATGAACCTTGTACTGGTAATCGGGCATGAAGGCCCACCTAGCTAGGTATGGGAATGATGTTTGACTTGTGGGAAAGTCAAAGTGAAGTGTTAGCAACCGGAAACACCTATATGGAAAGCGAAAACAGACTGCCATGGATTTGGTCGCTAGTCTACTTACAACTCGAAACGGAAACAATATCACCTGATGATCATTGATTGTCTCACATAACCAGCACACTTTCTAGCCATCAAGGAAACATATAAGTTTTCTATACTTGCAGTCAACTAGCTGAAGAAGTGGTTGCTTGGTAGGCACGGGGTGCCAGCCTCCATTATCTCTGATCGCGACCCACGATTTGCATCTGATTTGTGGCAAGCGATGCACAAATCCTTTGGCTCACGTTTAGACATGAGCACAGCATATCATCCACAGATGGATGGGCAGACTGAACACACACCCAAACTCTTGAAGATATGCTTCGAGCATGTGTAATCGACTTTAGTAACGGCTGGGAGCAACATCTACCTTTAGTGGAGTTTTTGTATATCAACAGTTACCCCACCAGCATCCAGGATGCTCCGTTCGAGGCATTGTGTGGACGGAAGTGCCGATCACCTCTTTGTTGGGCAGAAGTTGGAAATAGCCAAATCACTGGCCCAGAACTCATTGTAGGCACAACAGGGAAGATTGCTTAGGTACGCCAACGAATGGCGGCAGCTCGTGACCGTCAGAAGAGCTACGCTGATAAGCGCATGAAACCACTCGAGTTCTAGGTTGGGGATCGAGTACTACTCAAAGTCTCACCTTGGAAAGGTGTAGTTCGTTTTGGTAAACGAGGCAAACTCAACCCGCGATAGGTTAAACCTTTCGGAATCATGGAGAGAATTGGCAAGGTGGCCTACAGATTGAATCTACCTGAGGAACTCAGTGGTGTTCACAACGTATTCCATAAGACGAATCTGAAGAAGTGTCTGTCAGATGAAACCCTCATAGTTCCTTTCAAGGAACTCACCATCGACAATCAATTACGATTTGTTGAAGAACCAATAGAAATCTTGGACTGGGAGGTCAAGATTCTCAAACGCTCCAGAATACCTCTTGTTCGAGTTCGTTTGAACTCCCGTCGTGGCCCAGAGTTTGCCTGGGAACGCGAAGACCAAATGACACACAAATATCCCCAGTTGTTCAAGAACAATGAAACCACTACTGAGGCTGAAGCTACTGCGGAATTTTGGGACGAAATTCCAAACCAACGGGGGAATGATGTGACACCCCACGAAAACCAGGAAACCACGCAACCTAACGAGCTTCCTCAGTAACTACGTGCTAAATTTCGGGACAAAATTTCTTTCAAGTTGGGGATGATGTGACAACCCGAACTTTCAAGGTGTGTAACGTTAATCCCGTAATCCTAACTTCTCGTTAATTTTTTCTCTCCAACGAGCTGTGTTGTTATAACTCAGTTAGTTTACATGTTCGTATATTTGGGCCAACACACACACGCACACCCGTAGCCCAAACCAAACACCCGTATTCGAAAACCTTAGAATTGGGCCTAGTATATGCTTAATTAATTGGAATTGTGTTACTACTTGGCCGGTTACACAAGCCCAAACCTTGCTATGTTTGCCAATTGATGTGGCAGCCCATGTGAGTGGGCTTGAGCCCATTTCAGTTAACAGGAACCACCCCCAAAGTTATTACGTATGGCATGCTTAAGTCTAGTTATTTAATATAAACTTTAAACCAAAAACAAACCCTATCATCCCCCATATTTACGTACGGCAGTGGGAACCCTACCCCCACCCCCTCTTTTTGTTGAACGACGGAAGAAGACAAGATCCCCCCCCATCTTCGTTGAGGCATCAATCCCATTCGAACATGCTATTGGTTAGTAGATACATATTTATGTTATTCCTTAATTGTTGATCTCGTTTATATGGATTCTGATTTAAAAGAAGTGTGTATGTATATGATATGATGCTAGGAACAAGGTGCATGATTATTAACGTAGGATCATGAGAAAATCATTGGGTTATACTTGCAACTGTTGCAATTATTATGCACTATATGATATGAAAGAACAAATTATATGCATAAACATGTGTGTGGTTCGAGAACTGTGATGATGTTATATGTGGGGCTATGATTTGGTGTAAACATAATTATAGGCACTAGTAATATTTAGGTAGTTGTTTGGGTTATTAAATATATGAGTTAGTTATGTTCATGTAATCTGATGGCATGGCATGTAATGGTTTGTTCGAGTAGTATAGGGTGTTTTGCTGATTATTTGGTTGCAAGTTGCTGCTGATGTTAATAGGGATATTATGGGCCGATAATATATGTGCAAAATTTAGTGGGCTATTATAAGTAAAATAACAGATTATGTAATCTAAGTTGGGCCGATTAATGGGAGTGGGTAATTAGATCCGATGAAAATTGGGTAGTCACTGAACCGGTTGGGTTGAGTTGTTTGAGTTTGGGTCACTCATGGGTATTTGGCTGAGTTGCATAAGTGGATTCAGTCACACATTTAATTGGGCATTACACATACACTGGTTAAACACTTCTGGTCGCATACTTGCACGATTGGGCCGGGTAGGATGCTAACTGTTGATTTATATATATATATATATTGGATTGATATGTGTTGTGATTATTTGAGTATGCTTTATGTGAATAAAGAATATGTGAATTAATTGTACGTGAAAGATGTGGTATATGTGCGTGTAGAACTGACTGTTATCGGTAGCCCTTTTAGGACGTGCTCGTTTAACTGAATAACAAGTAACAAATCTTACCGAGCAAACTGAGGTGAGTTCACACACTTTCTAAGGCATGGGATTCCCGGTGGTTGGGAATGGGGTTAAAGAACTAAAACGGAACCTACATATCCTCCTTGGGTAGGATGCCAATATTAATCCTGCGTATTCTCCTTGGGTAGAATACGTACGTTCGTCCTCCTTGGGTAGGACAACAACCTTAACTTTCTAGACAACACTCAATCATTAAGTCCCTCATTTTATATCGACTTAATCGCCGAGGCCGATGGCGAGCGGGTCATTAGTTAATAGCGCTATTAGGTTTGACAAACCTCACACCGTGCCGGTCGGACGGGCGTGTAGTATGGATCATGGCAAACAGTCAATGATGATAGACATTGACTTAAGGCACAACTTACTTTTGTCAGTAGTCGATATAGTAACGGTCTAGTGGTTCACATGGGGAAGCCCACACTGATTATGGATATGGTTTGGGAAACAAAGATACTGGTTAACTCGTGGTTTACGAAACAACTTAGGGTTTTCAAAACAAACTTTTAAAGCTAAACAACCAACTGTGAACTCGCTCAACTTTGTTGTTGACTCGTTGTTACATGCCTTGCAGGCCTTTAGGTGCATATTGTTGGAACTTTCTGTCTGGGATGCTGGAGTGGTCATGGGTCGAGATACATGGATACGCGAGACGAACCTAATGACTTTCATACACTTGGTTTATGAATTTCTTAATTAATGTTTTATGCTTTCGCTGAACGTTAAATAATGTTTTGTAACACTTCTATTAATAATAAATGAAAGTTTTATTTGGAATAATTGTTATGAGTTCAGCATGATTGGTGGCTTGGATCCTGGTACGTCACACGCCTAACATGGACATTCCCTGGGTGGTATTTTGAGGATGTGACAAACAAGAAGAAGCATTCCAACTTCTCAAGGATAAGCTATGCGATGCACCGATCTTATCGCTGCCCGAAGGTACTGGTGACTTTGTGGTGTACTACGATGCTTCGCGTCAAGGTTTGGGTTGCATGCTTATGCAATGAAAAAAGGTTATCGCGTATCCATCATGTCAGTTGAAGGTCCATGAGAAGAATTATACCGCCCATGACCTGGAATTAGGCGTGGTGGTATTTGCTTTGAAGATTTGGCGGCATTATCTTTATGGTACTCGGTGTACTATTTTCACGGATCACAAAAGTTTGCAACACATATTTAATCAGAAGGAATTAAATATGCGTCAACGACGTTGGGTTGAGTTGTTGAACGATTATGATTGTGAGATTAAGTACCACCCAAGAAAGGCGAACGTGGTAGCGGACGCCTTGATTCGGAAGGAACAGGTTAAAACATTAAGGGTTTGAGCTTTAGAAATGACGATTCGGACGAATCTTACTACACGTATTTCTGACGCCCAACAAGAAGCACTCAAGGAAGAAAATCTTAAGGCTGAACTTCTCCGGGGTTTGGAGAAACAATTGGTGCTAAATGAAGAGGGAACCTTATACTTCATGGGACGCATTTGGGTTCTGCTCTTTGGCGGTGTTCGGGAGATTATCTTTGTTGAAGCCCACAAGTTGGGATAGTCGATCCATCCAGGATCGGGAAAAATGTATCAGGACTTGAATGAGGATTATTGGTGGCCGAATCTCAAGAATGACGTTGCTACTTACGTGGGAAAGTGCCTGACCTGCGCCAAGGTTAAGGCCGAGTATCAAAAGCCATCAGGTATGCTGCAACAACCCGAGACACCCGTTTGGAAGTGGGAACAAATATCGTTGGATTTTATAACGAAATTACCCAGGACCCCTAGAGGATACGATATGATATGGGTGATAGTTGATCGATTGACAAAGTCTATGCACTTCCTACCGATACAGGAAAAGGATATGTTAGGATCTGAGTTTGGTTTTGATTGTGTTTTACGTTTGAATTAAGATGAACAATGAATGAGTAGTGCAGCGGAAAGTAATGGAAACAAACTTTTCACAATCAAACAGGAGAATTGCTTTCAACACACATTTTCAACAATGAACCGAATGATTGAATTTATTTCATTCAACGATTACACTTGCACGTATGTAACAAACTCCCTCTCAGCCTGAGCTCACTGTGATTAGTTCGTGCAGGAAGAAGATGGTGAAGAGCTAATAGAACAGTACAGGGTACTGTTCTATTTATAGGCACGGACAAACCACTGTGGCATCTTTGCTGACATCACCATGAAAGTGACATCTAACCTCCTAACAAACTCTAACCTCTGATCTATACAAGTACTGCTACGCTAACAACTGTTATTACAATTCATTACATAAAGATAAACTAAACTACTGCTGAATCCTTCCACTGATGTGAACCCAGCAGCACTTGATATAACCCAGCAGTGCTTGACTCAAGGCAGTAGATTTAACAGCAGGGCTTTAGTCTTCATCAGTCTTTGACTTGATCAGCGGTTGTAGGTCAGCAGTTGTACCGATCAGTAGATAGAAGGTCAGCAGATGTTGAAACCACTTTCAAGGGGAGAGGCTTGTATACACAACATCTGCTTATTCTGGATCCACTGCTCTGATCCAGTTTTGGCTTTAATTATCTGTTCCTCTGATAGGGTTCAATCCCAACAATCTCCCCTGGAACAGATAATGCCAAAACCCTTCATTATTGGTAGATCTTTATTGCCTCATCAACAGTTCCCTTATTTTCCCTTTGAGTTGTAACTCATAGCCTAAGGCATCTGTGTCATCTTCATCCCTACACAGTGGAAGATCAATGAGATCCTGCAAATCTTCAAGACTTAGGCCAAGTGCTTGTTCCCTTGTTATTTTCTTCACTTCTCCACTAGACTTGATCACTGTCAATACATGGGTCTGTTTGTCAGTTTTCCACTTTAGTACTTTTGAGTCTGGTGGGTTTCTTGGGAGATTTTTATTAGATGAGGAGTTTAGTGATGCAGGCCTTGTGATGACTGTTTGAGCAGTGCTTGCAGGTTGATTTAGGCCAAGAGTTTCAGCTATCATCTTCTTAATACCCTCTTTTACAAGTTCATCTCCTGCCATTAGTTCTGCCACTGTTTCAGCATCCAACTGTTGTTGTCTTCTTTTATAGATGGCAACACCAGCTGGAGCAGTGGATCTCCTGATTTTCAATTTTGGTGGTCTTGTTGAAACCTCTGCTTCAGGGTAGTCAGGTTTTTGTGGAACTTTAGGGTCTTTCTTCCTTAATACCTCCAACCTTTTGTAGGTGGTCCTGACTTTGTCTTCTCTCCATCTCATCACTTGATTTTTGGACCCATAATCAGCAGCAACTAATTCCTCTTTCATTCTCTTCAGCTCCAGTGTCTTTTCAAGCAGATTCTTTTTATACTTTGACCAATCTGGAGGAGTGTGTTTGACCTTATTCTTAATCATTTCTTGAATCCTGGCTGCTTCACTTTCAAGCTCAGGAATGGTCCACTCTTTGTACATATTTTTTTCACCCTTATACTTCTTAAAAGCCATGATGTTTTCAATGTAGTCTTTTCTCAGGGTTTCATCTGCTCTTTCTGACACTTGCTTACAAACATTCTTTGCAAACTGCTCCAAAGATCTGACTTGTGTGAGCAGAAATTGATAATGCCTTTGAATTTCTTTGTCAGTTTTCCCTTGAGAGCTTCTTTTGGAGATATCCTCTGCCTGTTGAGCCTTAACTTTCAAATACTCTTCAATATTGTTAGGCCTAGGATATCCTTCAGCTGATGGCAACTTCCTTTTAGCAGGATCATCCTCATAGTAGAAAGATTTGATCTCTTCTCTGACTGTAATGAGTTCAAGAGGATATTGGAAACCTGCAGGAGTGATGATAGGGATTGGTTGTTGTACTTGAGCTGATGAGAGAGGAACAGGGTTTGGAATAAGTGCAAGGGATTGTGAATATGTTGGTGGTGGTGATGGAGAGTCATCATCAGGTATGAAAATCCTTCTCCTCTTTATTGTTGGAGAGGCTGATGATGTCTTGGGTGGATCAGTGGTGGTGATTTGAGTGGTAGAAGGTGGCTGACAAACAGTTGTTGAAACAACTAGTGTTTCAACCACTGTTGCCATTACAACAGATGTTGTAACATCTGATGTCTTTTGCTTTTTGGCAGGAGGTGTTGGTGGTGAGATTGTTTTAGTGGAGATGGTGGTTTTGGTGGTGAGATGATTTTTGGTGGTGGTGATAAGGCAGTGGTTGTGGTGTGTGTTGAAGTGATAGCAGATGTTGAAACTACTGAAGTACCAGCAGTTGTTGATACAACAGGAGTTACAACAACTGTTTGAGTGGAATATTGTTGTTGGGGGCTTTTGGAAAGTGGTTTGGAAGTATGCTTTGTGAGTCTGGATAGTGTGGATTTGGGTTCCCTCACTTTTCTAGTGGGATTCTTTCTTTTTGGCTCAGGATTTTGAACATCCTTTGGCTCAGAACATCCCTGCGCATTCAGCTCCATATAATCTTTTTTCTCCTCATTCCACCTGGACATATCCTTTGCCTCTCTGTCCCTTTTTACACTTGCTTTTGCTTTAGCAAGTGCATTTGTGGTAACATCAATCTTTTTACTGCCATCTGGCAAGGGAATGTTTTTAGTCATATTCTCCTTTTCTGGTTCAATATAGAGACCATCATTAATTCCCTTTTTCTTCCACTGTTTGATTTTCTCCCCCTTTTTGGCATTATCTAGAGGAAGTTTATCAATGAAGAGAACAGTGGGAGGAACAATGCCAGTGGTGTTTAGGATGTGGGCCTTTATAGCCTTGATGTCTGCTTGGGTATTTCTAAACCTTGACTCCATCATGTTTCTCAGCTCTTGAACATGTATTGCATGCTGCTGATCAACCATTTGTCTTTGTTGTTGGAGCAGGGGTTGAAACAGATTCCATAACTCATTTGTAGCAGGTGCTTGTGGTGGAGCAGGTGCTTGAGCTGGAACAGCAGTGGGTTGCACCTTTTGAACTTTCAACAACTGTTGCAGCATTTCTTTGATTTCTGCAACAGAGGTATCCAGTTTGTCAATCCTATCCGTCAATTCTAGGTACTTTAAACTATCACCCAACTTAATGGGATCATCTGATTTCCCACTAACAGTGGTTGTAACAGTGGTTGACTCAGGGAATGTATTCCAATAGTCATCCACTGATGCCCCTTTTTCTTGGTTCTGGGGACTTCTTCCCTCAACACTTGATAACCTTTTGATGGTACAAGTGGTCAAAACAAACTTACTAGTGGTTATCAGAGGTGCTATAGAAGGAATTGCCTCCAAGAAAGTCTTATTGATGTAACCACTGTCCAAATGCAAACCAGTGGGTTCAGCACTTATAGTGGCTGCTTCACTTGGATTACCACCAAGAGTTACTTGTAACTCAAGGGGTGTAACCTCCTCAGGTCTTGTTGGTGGGTTAGCAATGAATGATACATCAGACCTAGTCACTTGTTGGAGTATGTTCTCATTGACAGGTGAGTAAGAAGGACTAGTTTGTGCCTGGTTCAAATCAATAGCATCCAACAATAATTTTGTAGGTGGGGGAATTGTGGATGTGAGGTTGGGTGTAGAAAGAGAATTTGCCCCGGGCATTGGGCTGTGGATGATGGAAGCAAGTGATTCCAGAGCATCATATTGTGGTGTCCCTATTTGTACAATCTGTTCTTTTTTAGAAGAAGCAGGAGGAGTTTCAGGCATGGGTTGAGATATTTCTACCAAGTGCTTTGAGGAAGTAGCAGCAGTGGTTTCTTGTGACTTTTGTGCTGTCACTGGCAGTTGCTCTGGTATATCATCCTCCTGAGTTGCCTTTTTGATAGGTTTGGGGGGCTTTTGATTTTTCTTTTGTTTTGGATTTTTGGTGATTTTAGGTGTGGGTTTCAAAGCAGTTGTTTTGCTGCTATGATCACCTGGAGCAGTGGGCTCAGCAGCAGATACCTGAGGAGCAGTGGTAGCTGCTAAATTCTGCTCAGGCACCTCTGCTTGTGTTTTGCAAGGTGTTGACATTCTTGTAAAAGTTTCAGCAGTTAAGCTGTTTATTTGAAAAGATGCACCTTATTTTATTGCAGAAGCATCATCCTTACCAAATTTCTTTTCAAAATAGTAACTTAGAAATCTTGGAAAAAGTAAGAATGGTTTTTTATCAACATTTTTAACCAAATCATTAAAGATTTCCTAGGAGTAATTGAAATTTTTATCTTGCAGAATAGCATATCACAGGTTTTGAATCTTTAATGGTATCTCATTAAAAGAAGTGGTTTTGTTTAAAACACACATAAGCAGGGTATGGAACAAAAACCTTGTTGCAGGTGGAAAATTACCTTTTTGTAAGGTATCCTTTTTAATTTGTTCTGCATACCCCCTTTCAAGGAAATCAGTTTTTAACTCATTTTTGGGAAAAGAAGTTTTACCTTGCTGATCATTGAGTTCAAAGACTTCCGAGATGGATTGTGGTGTGATTTTGACATGTTTACCCATTAGAGAAGAGTTAATGGCTATGACATCCTCGCCTTGTTTGTCAAGGGTAATCTTCATCCAAAACTCTCTTTGGGTGTCCAAGTAAATTGGAGCATCTACTGTTAAAAAAGTTTTGTACTTTGATGCAGACATGATGTCAATGATGGAATCGAAAGCATCGGTGGTGCCTGGTTTTGTCAAAAGACCCAGATAATTGTGAGGTGCTTTGTATAGGATTTCGATGGGTGTAGCCGTTTGAGCGGCCTTTTTACGAGAAGATTATGAAGTGGGTGTTGCAGATGACTTCGATTTTGTCATTTTAGGGAAGGCGATCGAAGAAGGTTGTGAAGAAATTTGAGGAAATGAGATGAGAACTGCTTTGAGAAAGGAATTTTTAAGAATTCAATTCGACAGTAAAACCTTGTTTGTGGTTTGAAAAGGGTTTTATCAGGGAAAAAGTGAATGCTGACGTGGCAGCGGTTACAAAAGATCTGACCGCTATCTACTGTCCACGTGCCAACCCCTGATGAGATGAAGGACAAGTTGTCTTTTATGAAGACCACTGATGGAACAAGACTAGTGGTTGTAATGGTAAAAATGAAAGCAGTGGGTGATTTTTACTATCAGTGGATAGCACATCAGTGGATAAAACACTGATTTTGAACAACAGTGCTTATAAAGGAAATGAGAGAGCAGGGGTTGACTTTCAGCAGTGGACAAACTTTTAAGTAGAACAGACTTTTGAACAAATCAGTGGTTATGACAGACTTTTTAAGGATTTTTAATGAAAAATTCATTTTTAGCTATTTTTAAGGATGGATTTTTGATTTTTGGAAAACATTTTAATGCTTTTATTGATAAAAAAAACAGGATTTTTCCCATTAGTCCATGTTTAGCATGCCAATCCTAGAGATCAAACTTTCAAAGGTGGATGTGTCTAATGCTTTGGTTAGCACATCTGCCAGCTGATCCTTAGTTAGAACATGGTGCAGAGAAATCAAACCTTTTTTCATAGCATTCCCTCACAAAGTGATGTCTGATGTCAATGTGCTTGGTGGTTGAATGGGAAACTGGATTTTTAATGATATTTTCTGCTGCCTGACTGTCCAACATGAGTGGTGTTTTTAAGGCAGTGATACCAAAATCCAGCAACTGATTTTGAAGCCAGAGCAGTTGGGCTGTACAGCTTGTAGCAGCTATATATTCTACCTCAGCAGTGGATGTTGAAACACCTACTTGCTTTTTGCTTTGCCAAGACACTAAGCAATTGCCTAGGAATTGGCACCCTCCTGAAGTGGACTTTCTTGTCTTGTCACATCCAGCAAAGTCACTATCTGAGAAACCTGAAAGCTCAATTTTACCATCAGCTGGATACCAGATACCAAGTGTGGGATCACCTTTTAGGTATCTGAATATCCTTTTTACAACAATAAGGTTTGACTTTCTTGGGGCTGATTGGGATCTAGCACAAACACATGTTGCAAACATGATGTCTGGCCTGGATGCAGTTAGGTACAATAAAGACCCAATCATGCTTCTATACAAAGTTTGATCAACCAATTCATCCTTCTCATCAGATATGACTACTTTATTGGTTGCAATGGGTGTACTGCATGGCTTACAATCATCCATTTCAAATTTCTTCAACAGTTCTTTGGCATATTTGCCTTGATGGATGAAAGTGCCATTTTGCAGTTGCCTTACTTGGAGACCAAGAAAGCACTGGAGTTCACCCATTGCACTCATTTCAAACTCAGCTGTCATGAGTTGCCTAAACTCTTCACACATTTTATTGCATGTGCTTCCAAAGATGATGCCATCCACATAAATCTGGACAATCATCAAATCCTTTCCTCCCCATTTTAGAAACAATGTTTTGTCTATCTTACCTCTTGTGAAACCAATGGAAATTAGAAAGGTGGAAAGAGTTTCATACCAGGCCCTTGGTGCTTGTTTCAAGCCATATAAAGCTTTATTCAGCTTGTAGACATGATTTGGATTAAATGGATCCTCAAAGCCTGGAGGTTGACAAACATAAACCTCCTCTTGAATCTTACCATAGAGGAATGCACATTTGATATCCATTTGGTACACCTTGATGTTGTGGTTGACAGTAAAGGCCAGAAATAATCTGATAGCTTCAAGTCTTGCTACATGGGCAAATGTTTCATCATAGTCAATGCCCTCTTCTTGTCTGAAACCTTGAACCACAAGCCTGGCTTTATTCTTGACAACAATACCCCTTTCATCAGTTTTATTTTTAAAGACCAATTTTGTACCAATAGGACTTACACCCTCTGGCAATGGTACAAGCTCCCAAACTTGTTGTCTTCTAAACTATTGGAGCTCCTCTTGCATGGCCTCTACCCATCTGTTGTCTTTTAGTGCCTCTTGGTACTTGACTGGCTGATGGAGAGATAGAAAGCCAGCAAAAAGACAAATGTTTTGGGATTGACTTCTTGTGAGCACCCCTTCATTGATGTTGCCAATAATTTGGTCTGGTGGATGAGATTTTAAGAAGATAAGATCTCCTTGGTATGGAATAATGGCATTGAGTGGGGAGGGCTGCAGATGTGAATCATCTAAGCTAACCACTGCTGGTGACTTTGATGATCCAGCAGTGGCTTCAAAAGGTGGTGGAATAGGAGGTAAAGGTGTGGACACATGCTGACTTTGATCCACTGTTTGAGGACTTATATCAACAGTGTTTGATGATGTGGAAGCAGGGGTTAAAGGGCTACTTTGGTCAACAACTGTTGAGGTAGCAGTGGTTGAGCTTTGACAGCTGTTTTGAACATCTACTGCTCTTCCTATTTTGACAGACTTTTGTTGAGGAATGATGATCTTATAACCATTGTCTGGTGATGAATCCTCTGATGGACCTGCACTGTTAGTCTTGACAGCAGTATTTTCAAAAGTGAATTTATCAAGATAAAATAATTCTGCAGGGTTTGCTAGGATTTTCATTGATGAAAGTTCATTGAACTTTACATTCAAAGTCTCTTCCACAGTTTTGGTCCTTGTGTTAAACACTTTGTAGGCCTTAGCAGTGGTAGAGTATCCTAGATGATAACCACAATCAATTTTTGCTGAAAACTTAGAAATGGAGATCTTTTAAGTTTAAAATGAAGCATGGGCAGCCAAAAACTTTGAAGTATGAAATCAATGGCTTTATTTTATACAGCAGTTCATAGGCAGTCTTTTGATGCCTGGGGTTGATTAAAACTCTGTTTTGGACATAGCAAGCAGTGTTTACTGCCTCTGCCCAGAAAGTTAATGGCAAACCTGAATCAGCAAGCATGGTTCTGGCAGCCTCAATCAAAGTTCTGTTCTTTCTTTCAACAACCCCATTTTGTTTTGGTGTTCTTGGAATGCTGTATTGTCTCACAATTCCTTTTGACACACAGAAATCATCTAACTCTTTGTTCCTGAACTCTATGCCATTGTCACTTCTAAAGATTTTTACTGGAAGGTTAAACTGCTTTTCAACTATTTCACAAAGTCTTGCAGAATGCTTGTAGTCTCATCTTTTGAGTGTAAAAAGTAAGTCCATGTAAACCTAGAAAAGTCATCAACAATAACCAAACAATACCTCTTTTTTCTTAAGACTCATGACTTTATCTGGGCAAAACAAATCCATATGAAGCATTTGCAAACATTTGGTTGTTTTGGACTCATCAATGGATTTGTAGGAGCTTTTATGTTGTTTTCCTTTTAGACAGGAAACACAATGCTCAGGACATGTGAACAGTTTTTGAGGTAAACCTCTTACTAAACTCAGTTTTGAAATGGTAGTGATTGTCTTGAGATTTGTGTGCCCCAATCTCCTGTGCCATAATTCTGTCTCTTTGTTTGATGCAGCTGAGAACAGACAAGCATCAGTTCTGGGGCTCTCTTTTGACATATCCACCACATAAACATTGCCACTTCTATGAGCAACAAGTTTTGTTTTTCCAGTTTTTATTATTGCTTCAATCTTTTCAACCATTTCTGGTCCAACAATCCTACAACACTCCTTTGTGAAGAATGATCCATACCCCTTATCATTCATTTGTGAAACACTCAGAAGGTTGAATTTTAGATTGTCTATCAGATTGACATTTTCAAATTTTACATTACCAGAATGTAGTGTACTAGACCCCAGAACTTTCCCTTTACTATTATTACCAAAGGATATATCACCCCCTCCATGGATTTTGAAATCTTTGAGAAGGGCTTTACATCCTATCATGTGCCTGGAGCCTCCACTATCTACATACCAAAGGCTATCTAAGCATGCAGAAGCTCCCTGCACATGAAGTAAAAGGATTAGTTCATTAGGGTCTCCAAAGCCAATAAGGCTTTGGATGGGGTCTCAACAGTGTCTGGGATGAGTTCAGATGAATGGACAGTGGTTAGGTCAGGTGTTTGGACTGTTTTTCTCTAACCACTGTTGGGGTTCTTGACTAATCACCTGCTGATAACCAAAAGGATGCCCGTTCACTCTTGGTTTAGAGGGCCTTTTGTAGGTCTCATAAACATGTGGGAACCTTTGGTATGGTGGTTGTCCCTTGCCTCTTCTGTATTGGTTGGCAGGGGGTGCATCAGTCACTTGAACATCTCTTTGGACAGATGTTTGATTCAGCTATTTTGTAACAACTGTTTGGACTGGCACAAACAGTGGTTGATTCTTGGTGAATTTGACAGATGATGTTGATGGACTCAAGGATGTTTTAGCAGTGTACTCATTCTTTCTCACATCAAAGTTCTTGAGATACACACATTCTTGAGTTTTGTGGTTATTTTTACCATAGATGGTGCAGCTTTCAGCAGGTACAATTATACTTGTTTTGTTTAGATCATATGCTTTTAGATGAAAATAGTCTTTTGTTAGATGATTCCTCTTTTCACAAAAATCACAAAACAGATTTTTGATCTTTTCTTCCTTTTCTCAGACTCCTTAGCAACAGAGTTTTGAACCACTGTTGGGATGTCTTTGATAGGAATTACCTTTGCTTTTGGAGCTGTGACACCATCAGTGGTTGTGAAATCCATGGGTTTGAAATTTTCAAGAATGTCACACTCATCAGACCATGTGGGTTTAAATTGGTATTTCTCAATTTCCTCAAAAGTTGAGGACCCCACAGATAATCTTTCCAGAGTGATTTTGTTACCAAGTTTGTCAGTAATCTTTACTTCTTGGCCATTCTTGTTGGTTGGTATTATTTCAGTTGAACCAGCTTCTTTGACAGCAGTGTTTTCAAGATCATCATATTTTCTATATCCTATATCCTATACCAAACTTAACATTGCTTAAAAGTTGTTTCTCAAGCATAACCTCATAACCTTTGCAAGATTCCACCTATCTTTCACAAGTGATCTGGGTGGATTCCAACTTTTTTTTTTTTGCAAACTTGGTATTTTTCTACCATACTTTGGAGTTGGTTCTTGGTTATGCTTTGCTCTTCTTTGAGACTGCTGATTTCTTTGTCTTTTTCAGCCAATTTGTTTTTAAGTTATTTCAATGACTTTTCAAATTTGACTTCATCAGTTATGACTCTATCCCTAAGGTTTTCATTTACCTCTTTAATGCTAGCAAATGCAATAATGCATTTGTCTGAACACAGTTTTTCAAGAACTTGAGGTGATACCTTAGCAGCAGCCATCATGGCACAATCACATTGATGATCACTTTCTTCATCAGCTCTAACTTCTTTCTCACCTGCTTTCTTCTCTTCCTCTTCTTCTTTGGACCAGGGGTCAGACAGTGGTTCAATCAGGGTTTCTGAATTTTCTCCCAGCAGTAGTTCACCAGCAACTGCAGTAACCACTGCTTCAGCCACTTCATCCACTATTTCATTACTTAGCTGTTCACCTTGAGTTTTTATCCTTTCTGGTATTAACTCTAATGCCATCAAACAAAATTCATCATCAAAAGTGTCATTAGAAGCATAGAGTGCAAAATTTTCATCACCAAGCTCATCAGGCATGCTGCTCCAGTCAACAAAGCCTTGGGTGAAAAAGCTTTGCTGATCTGGTTGTACCACTGTTGGAGCAGCTTGTTGAGGTGCAACAGGTTGTACTTGTGCCTGAGGGATAGGGGCTTGAACATACTGAATTTGTGGAACAGTGGTTTGAACATAATGCACAGGCACAGGGGTTGTAGCATAGTGAGCAGTGTTAACATGTGCTGCAGGGGTATATTGGGTATAGTGCACAGTGCTTTGATGTTGTGGTCTAGGGTTTGAGCTAGGATGAGTTATTATTGGACCAGTGGTTTGACTCCTACATTCCCTAGCAAAATGACCTAGCCTATTGCACTTTTAACACTTCAGTTTTGATTTATCCAACCCCACTCTTAAATTCCCATGCAACCCTGGGAATTTTCTCCCTGTTCTTTTATAGAATTTGCTTGTTCTTACACTAAGCAAAGCCAATTTATGCAAAATGTTCATCTCCTCTAAGTCAGTGGGATCAAAATGTTGCAAATCATTTAGTTCAAAACACAAGTTATCTGATATCTGGTTTTCACAATTTGCAATAAAAGCATAATTTGCAGAGTGAGAATCAGAGTTGTTAAAATTTCCACCAGCAGTTATATCAATAAAATGATCAAAACTCTGATCCTTACTACTGCTACCAGATTCTTCCTGACCAAAAAGAGCTATGCTGCCAAATGCATAGTCATCAGCAACTTTGCCAGACTCTTGCAACTTCTTTTTCTGGTTTAACTCCCTTTCATAGGTCAGGAGTCTACCATGAAGTTGGGTCAGGGTCAGATCTTTGAACTCAGCTGAATTTCTAGTTACAAAAGCAATTGTGTCCCATTTTTCAGGTAGTGATCTAAGAAACCTGCTATTTTGTGTTGAATTAGGAAATGTAACTTTAACAAGTCTTAGCTCACTAGTGAGACAGCTAAATCGCTCAAACTGTTGGGTCAATGATTCACCCTTGATGTGACAAAAGGATTCATACTGCTGATTCAGAATTTCCCTATTATTTTCAATAACTTCTTCCGTTCCCCCAAACTGTTCCTTCAGTGCATCCCATAGATCTTTGGGTAATGCAGATGCAATGATGCTAAATGCTTTGGCATCGAGTTCAAACTTTTGGAAATCAGTTTCAGTATAATTTTCAGGTTTTTTAGGTTCGAACTTCTTTGTATCCTCAGCACTTGGCACCATGGGAACGTGTGGTCCAAAAACAACAGATCTCTAACATCCAGTATTCTGTTGGGCAAGGATGTGACCCATCCTTCTCTCCCAGATGTTGTATTCATTACGTTTAAGCATGGGTGGTTTGAAAAGAGAGCCAATGTTATTCTTATCATCTTGTGATTGTGACGTCATCCTGGTTGTTTTACAGGCACTGATTAATCAACTTTGATGGTTATTAAACCTTACACTGTTTTTCAACAAAACGAACAAACTATCAGTATCAACGATTGTGAGCTGAACTATTTAGGTCAAAATGATTGTTAAATCAAATTTGACTGTCTGAGCTCTGATACCAATTGTTAGGATCTGAGTTTGGTTTTGATTGTGTTTTACGTTTGAATTACGATGAACAATGAATGAGTAGTGCAGCGGAAAGTAATGGAAACAAACTTTTCACAATCAAACAGGAGAATTGCTTTCAACACACATTTTCAACAATGAACCGAATGATTGAATTTATTTCATTCAACGATTACACTTGCATGTATGTAACAAACTCCCCATCAGCCTGAGCTCATTGTGATTTGTTCGTGCGGGAAGAAGATGGTGAAGAGCTAATAGAACAGTACAGGGTACTGTTCTATTTATAGGCACGGATAAACCACTGTGGCATCTTTGCTGACGTCACCATGAAAGTGACATCTAACCTCCTAACTGTGACAACTCGAGTTTCCAAGATTTCCATCTTTGCATTTATTGCACGTTAATAGTTTAGGTGGTTTGTTTACACGACTTGTTTGTTTCACGACAATACACGTTTGTAATATGCTACATCGTATTGTGATTGATATGATTTATGTTGGTGTGCATCATAGTGTGTTCTTATATATGTTGATGTGTAAATAACATGCTTGTATTGATGATGTGTTTGTGTGTTAAGAACAACACAAAAATGGAGCCACGAAATCTCACTTAGCCGAAAACACAAGAGTGTTTTCGTCCAAGCATATGACCAACGAAAACCAAATGGGCTTTGGGCCCAGTCATGACTAGATAAACAATTGTTCTTAATCCTGTACGTGAACTGTTATTTGGCAAACCCTAATCACATCGTCTGTCTCTCTCGCTCCTTTTGAAACCCGACGGCAACCTTGAACATATACATCAATCGGTTTTGTTGTCTCTTCGGTTTAGGTTAGTAATCGGCTATTGTTGTTTGTTTGATCGAAATCATCATAGATTGTTTGTTTGACATTCTGTATTAACTGCTATCAGAAGATATGTATGAGCATATGATTGAACATTGATTGATTAACAAATGGGTTGAATATCTGTTATTAAATGGTCTTCGTTAATCCCTGTGGTTCAGTGAATCGATTATAAGCTATTGAAAATGGTAGGTTGTAAATTGTGAAAACCCTAGACATAATGATTGTGGATATTTATTTTCTCTGAAGATGCACATGATCTTATAAATGCACATGAGTTCACTGATGATACATACGGTTTGCATGTGACACATGATTTCAACCTAACATTAGTCAAACCCACCCAAAATCTAATTGGTCCAATAATCTCTTGTGGTGGTTTGCAGTTGTCAGCCATTGTTGTTTATTTTAATGATGATGATGATCATGTGTGTTGCTATGTAATACGTTGATGAATACACAAAATAGGGTTTATGCTAGATGTCGATTACTCGCTGATGTCGAGTGATGATCATGTATGTTGCTTCAGTGATTTCAAATCTCTTACAAATAATAAATGTAGAATGATGAATCACGTGATAGTCTGATGCAAACCATAGCCTCTTTATTAATAAACATTGATGGTCGACAATAACATGGTGATGATTGTGCGATGAGTAATTGGATGTCATGACTTGATTTGTGAGACTGTGTTGTTGATGATGATGATTGAAGTCGACGAAAACACCTTCCCTCAACGAAAACAATATCCAACGAAAACATCTTGGGGTTTTCGGCCCAAGTGTTTTCGGCCCAAAGTTGATGTGGACCAACTGTTATATCTGTTAAGTCAAATAACTCAGTTAAACATGTCAACTGTGTTAAGTATGTAAAGTATATGAATCTCTTTTAAGCTTGTAACCTTAATAAGTTATTGACACTGTTAAAACATTTTAAATCTGTTAAGGAGGAAACTCTCTGTTAACTCTGTTAAGCCAAGTTGATTAACCCTATTAATTAATTAACCTCGTTAGCCAATTAACTCTGTTAACTTTATTTGACTCTGTTAAATATGCAACTCTGTTAGTTGACTTAACACTGTTAGTTTATTTTTAACCTTGTTAAGCTTGTTAACCCTGTCAAGTATGTAAGAGAATAATCATGCTAGACTAAATGGTGAAGGACATGTATATGAAGCGTGAACTGCATGACTCTGATTAGTTGCTTATGTGATACATGATAAGTGTTTGGACACACTGTGTGACATAAATGGCATGTGAAACTTTACCAACATGTACTGATTGAGAATACGTGCATAACTATAGGATTTGACTGATTACTTGCGAGCACATAACTTAGCATACCGAGCAAACCAAGGTGAGTTCACACTCTTACTAAGGCATGGGATTCCCGGAGGGTAGGGAATGGGATTGAAAGAAATGAGGTTGAAGAATTACTTGGACTTTCACTATTACTAGACTACCTACCATCGTCCTCGGATGCGAAGGACACATACGTAAAACCTACGTATACTTGTACTTACCACTGTCCTCGGGTGGCGAAGGGCACTTACGTAAAACCTACGTAAACTCATACATACTACTGTCTTCGGGTTAAGAAGGACACTTACGTAAAACCTACGTAAACCCCCGCGTACCACTGTCCTCAGGTTGAGAAGGGCACTTACGTAAAGCCTACGTAAACCTCGTACGTACTACTGTTCTCGGGTCAAGAAGAACGCTTATGGTACAACTCGTCTAGTAAATACAAACATGGGAAGCCCCCCTAATAGTAAATACAAACATGGGAAGCCCCCACTAATAGTAAATACAAACATGGGAAGCCCCCACTAATAGTGCATACAACATGGGAAGCCCCCACCAGTTGAACCTATTCAACGGCTTAGTTAGTAACGCATTCATATGCAACGAACTTACTTACTGTGAACTCGCTCAACTAGTTGTTGACTTTCTGTTACATGCCTTGCAGGACCATAGGTACTCATGGAGCTTGCAAGGGAGGCGCGATCGTTGTGGGCACATGGACTGTTGAGTTCCATGATAAACATTTACACTTTGTGAACTTAATACTTATGTTGGGTTTTTACATTTATGCTTCCGCTAAACATTGATACTATACTTCGGTTTTTGGAACACCTTTCATATTGTTTGGTTGAGTTACACTTACTATTTACATTGTTCAATATGATTGGTGGCTTGATCCTGGTCATGTCACGCCTACGAGCGGTGATACTCCGCGTGTGGATTTTGGGGGTGTGACACTAACAAACTCTAACCTCTGATCTATACAAGTACTGCTATGCTAACAACTGTTATTACAATTCATTACATA
Organism: Helianthus tuberosus; assembly: GCA_030545235.1. NCBI lineage: Eukaryota > Viridiplantae > Streptophyta > Magnoliopsida > Asterales > Asteraceae > Helianthus > Helianthus tuberosus. The sequence goes on along the minus strand of CM060411.1, from coordinate 215,387,736 downwards.
AAGACAAACTAAACTACTACTGAATCCTTCCACTGATGTGAACCCATCAACACTTGATATAACCCAGCAGTGCTTGACTCAAGGCAGTAGATTGAACAGCAGGGCTTTAGTCTTCATCAGTCTTTGACTTGATCAGCAGTTGTAGGTCAGCAGTTGTACCGATCAGTAGATAGGAGGTCAGCAGATGTTGAAACCACTTTCAAGGGGAGAGGCTTGTATACCCAACATCTGCTTATTCTGGATCCACTGCTCTGATCCAGTTTTGGCTTTAATTATTTGTTGCTCTGATAGGGTTCAATCCCAACAGGATAGCACGAGAAAGCTTGCCGAATTGTATCATAAGGAAATTTTGGCACATCACGGAGTGCCTATTTCAATAATTTCAGACAAAGACGGATGCTTTATGTCAAGGATCTGGCAATCATTTTAAGAGGCCTTTGGATCTCACCTAGATCTAAGTACGGCCTTCCATCCGCAAACCCATGGCCAGAGCGAACGAACCATACAAACCCTCGAAGACATGCTTCATGCGTGTGTAATGGATTTAGGCGGTAGCTGGGATACTCACCTACCCTTGGTGGAGTTTTCCTATAATAAAAACTATCATACAAGCATAAAAGCCGCTTTATTTGAAGCTCTATATGGCCGCAAGTCTCGCTCACCGCTGTGTTCGGCAGAAGCTTGAGAGAAACAGCTGATTGGTCCCGAACTAGTTCAAGAAACTAGTGATAAAATCTTTCAGATCCGAGACAGTATCAAGGCGGCTCGTGGTCGACAAAAGTGCTACGTCGATCGAAGACAGAAACCTTTAGCTTTCAAGGTGGGAGACAAAGTGTTGTTGAAAGTCTCGCCTTGGAAAGGTGTAGCAAGGTTCGGGAAGCGTGGAAAGTTGAATCCACGGTATATTGGACCGTTTAAGATCTTGAAAAAGATTGGTACCATGGCGTACAAAATGGAGTTAACGGAGGAACTAAATGGCGTGCATGATACGTTCCACGTGTCAAACCTCAAGAAAAGTCCAACACATGAAACAGTTATCATCCCTGCGGATGAGGTACACATTGAGGACAAACTCTGATTCATAGAAGAACCTATTGAGGTGATCGACTGGAAGGTACAGAAAACAAGGAGAAGTCGCATAAAACTGGTCAAAGTACGTTGGAACTCTCGACAGGGGCCCGAGTATACTTTGGAACGTGAGGATCAATTTTAAGCCAAGTACCCCCACATGTTTGAGGAAGCTCATGCGAGAGATAACTCAGCTTAAATTTCGGGATGAAATTCTTTTAAAGGGGGGAGACTGTGACAACTGGCACAAAATCGGTAATTTCCGTACTATTCTAATAATTATTTATTTCCTACATTGGTGTGTTTAAACGTCAGCATTATATGCTTACATGTTATACATATGAATTCTTGCATGTTTCATACTTCGTTTATCACATTGTGCAATACATTAAGCGTTGCGTCGAAACGATTAGTAAACCCACTGATTAAACAAGCTCTGTCAGCATAACTTCAATATGCAGTTAAAGGATAGATTTAGGACTTAGATATATGTCCAATATCAAAAATACATCAAAACCCAAGCGTGTGAACAAGGGTTTACATTAACACTTTCCGGAAGCTAATATAAGCACCAAAAACGGTCCAAAACGCACTTTAAACGTAGAAATTCAGCATTTTCAGCAAAAATCAGCATTTAAACATTAAAATAACATGCAGAAAGTGGTACAAAACATTCAGAATAACTTGCAAAGTGTCGGGACTGATAACATGTCACAAAAGGTACTTCATACCTTGTAAAATTCACTACTTAGCACTTTAACGAACCGAAAACCGAGTGATTAACCGGACACTGCCCAAAACACCAAAAATAGACTAGAAACATAGTTTTGATGTTTTAAAGCTAGTCACGGTGATAGAACACCTTAAAAATCATAGAAACACTTAGCACACTAAACATCATACTTAAACCTTCTAGTTTACCTCCTTTACCCCCTACTTCCAAAATTGACACTTTACCCCCCCCCCCCTTCATGTAGGCCGGCCCCATTGTGGCTACACAACCTCCTCAGTTGACCAAGACCCTTGTTGATCAAAGATTCTAAGACACATAAACCCTTGGATAATCAAATGTTGGAAAGATTATAAGTATGAGCATAGGAGAAGAAACCTTATCATTTTCACACTTCAAAAACTAGAACCTCTTCCCCTCTCCATCTCTTCTACCTCTCGGCCAGCACTCACAACCCTCACATCCATATTTTTCAATCAATTTCAAGAAGATCCAAGGTTATGCAAGTGTGCTAGAAGATGATCTAAGATGGTGCTAAGCATTGGAAGGTGAAAGACCACTTGGAGGAGCCTTTATCCACCACGTCTTCATCTTGTTCTTTACCACTTCCCTAGCCACAAGAGCTAGTGGTAAGCTTCACACACTCATTTTTACTTCATGTTAATGTTATGTACAAGTTACACCATCTAAGAAACAAAACTTTAAAAGATGAAGACATGGAAATCTAACATAATCTAAGTGATAACAAGTGATTTTAGTGTTGTTTGATGAATGTTATGAAGTTGTTGACGTTGATCTTGTGATTTTAGTTAGATCCATCATGTGTAAGCTTGTTAGAAGCTTAGATCTAACAAGTTTAAGCATGGATCTTGAAAGATCCATGAAGAAACTTGATGATGAACTTGAAGGTCTTCAAAGTGATTACGAAAGTGGTTTTAAAATATGTTTTTCATGGTCTTGAAGCCTTAAACTTGTGAATGGTTAATCTTGTGAAATAAAGTTCATAAAAAGTTTACTAAAGTTTAATAAGAATGGTTGATTTGGAAAGATCTAAGTGTTTAAAGTGTATATTTGAAAGGCTACACATTATTAAAAATATTCAAGTTCATCATATGGTTTAACATGATGATTTTAGTGAATGTTACTTGTGAAATTTGTTGAAACTTGAATTTTGATGATTTAAAGAAAATAAACACATGTTTTAAAAACATCGGAAACCTCCATTTTTAAGGGAAACTATGTCAAAATTTTTATAAAATTTTGACACTTAGAAAAATATTTAGTTTAATGAAACTTTTTTACAGAATTTGTTCAAAAATAATTTACAAAGGTTTCCCTAATTTGTATACCAAATTTCAAGTTAAGAAAATAAAGTTTTCCTCAAGAATAAAAACAATTATAGGTATGTATATTTTTAGGAAAAATATATATATTTAGTGGTCACAAAAATTATGTGGTAAGTCTATATTATGTGTAATAGATGTACTAGTGTATGTTAGGAACTTGAAAATACACTAGATACTCCAAAGGAGTAAATATACCAAAATACACATAAAAATACTCAAGGAAATATTTATAAATAATATATACAAAATCGCCCATAAATGGGTATTTGGACAAGATACAAAATATATATTAACATAAATATATTCCTTAAAAATACATGGACTTGGACAATATTTGGACATATATATATGTACAAATATCTATAATTACTACAATTTAATGGAAATTATACAAAATCATATTAATGACAAAAATTATATATATATATATATATATATATATATTATAGACACCTTAAAAATATATTATTTTTGAGAAATATAAATCCAAAAAATATTAAAAATCAAAGAATTGATTTTTGGCAATTAATATAAAATACACAAGTATTTACACCTAAATACAAGTATACTTCCCTAAGTATACTTTTACAAAAATAATATTGGAAATATTATTTAACAAATTACTTATATTTATTTTGTAAAATAATATAAATATCATATATAGGATAAGTTAAAAATATATTATTTTTAACATAAATTGTTTTCAAATACTACATGTACAAATATATATTTTGGGAATAAAATATATATATTCACAAGTAAACGATGCAATTTAGACAAACAATAAAGCGACGTACGGCGAGACCCGTCCATCATGGGCACGACCCACACATATGATGAACTTATATGATTAAAACAAAATAAATACATAACATAAGATGGTAACTTGTACTTAGTGAGTTACGAGTTTAGGTGATTAACGTACGTAGAACGTTTATAGGTTACGTCATCTATAAGACAAACACCGGTGGAGTTTCGTCGCTGAAGATGCAAATCTGTCCGTTCATGTCCCCACTTTTAAATATTTTCTTGTTTTTAAAACTTTGGGGAAACTACATGTACAATGGTATGTAGAAAACTAAGGAATGATACAAGAGATCATGTACGAATAGGATGAAACTTAAGCACCATGTACACGTTTAGACCGGGGAATGAAAGGTTAGATCTAATGGGTTTCAGGCAGCCTCACTCTAGGCCTCATTTTTCCTAAGAGTGCTTTTGTGTCTCGAGTCGTGAATCGACTAAAAATTGCCTATGGTTTGGATGCTTCCTATGTCGTCACACATGTTAATGTCCTCGCTTAGCGATATTGATTTCCTTACATTTACAGATTACATTTTTCAACTACATTATACAATTACATACCATGATTCTTACAACTATTACTCATATGTTTTACACAAACTGCATGAATTCACACCAACTTTTGTTGACGATTTTCAAAACTTACATGTACTTCAGGAAACTATTGGATGTGCGTGACCCCTTTGTTCAAGAAGTTAGTTTATGTTTCAAGATATCATGTGTCTATGCCCATTGATCTTATACTAGGTGCCAACCCGATTGCTAAATCACCATACCGTCTTGCACAATCTGAGATGCAAGAGTTGTCGAAGCAACTTCAGGAGTTATCTGACAAAGGATTCATCCGTCCAAGCTTTTCACCATGGGGCGCTCCATTTCTTTTTGTGAAAAAGAAGGATGGATCTTTCCGAATATGTATCGATTATCGTGAGCTCAACAAACTCACGATCAAGAATCGATATCCTCTCCCTCGCATTGATGATCTCTTTGATCAGCTACAAGGTGCTACATGTTTTTCAAAGATCGATATGTGATCTTGGTATCGTCAGCTTCGTGTACTCGAAGAAGATATTCCCAAGACTGCTTTCCGCACGAGATATGGCCACTACGAGTTCACCGTCATGCTTTTTTATTTGCCAAATGCTCCAACCGTCTACATGGACTTAATGAATAGGGTTTGTAAACCTTATTTAGACAAGTTTCATCGACGACATCTTGAATTATTCAAAGTCTCAAGCCGATCACGAACATCTTCGTCTGACAATGGAACTACTAAAAAAGGAACGACTCTTTGCCAAGTTCTCCAAGTGTGAATTTTGGCTTAAGGAAGTTTGGTTTTTAGGTCATATTGTTAACTAGCAAGGTATACATGTGGACCCTTCCAAAATCACTGCGATTAAGGATTCGAACACACCCACTACTCCAACAGAATTTCGCTCATTTCTTGGTCTTGCTAGATACTATCGTCCATGCATCGTGAACTTCTCAAATATCACGGTTCCCCTCACTGCCTTGACTCATCAGAAGAATAAGCCTTTTGAGTGGGGACCCAAATAAGAGGAACCCTTTCAAACACTGAAAAATCTCTGTGATGCTCCTGTTTTATCATTACCCGAGGGCAATGATGATTTCGTTGTCTATTGTGATGCGTCGAATCTAGGCCTTGGTTGTGTTCTCATGCAACGAGATAAAGTCATAGCCTTTGCGTCAAGGCAACTGAAAATCCACCAGAAGAACTACACAACTCATGATCTTGAGTTAGGTGCTGTAGTTTTTTGCTCTCAAAATTGGGAGAAACTACCTCTATGGTAAGAAGTGTGTGGTTTTCACGGACCACAAAAGTCTCCAACACATATTCAATCAAAAGGAGCTAAACATGACACAATGACGATGGGTCGAACTCTTGAACGACTACAACTGCGAGATTCGCTACCATCCTAGTAAGGCGAATGTCGTAGCCGATGCACTTAGTCGTAAGGAACGTATCAAGCTTCATTATGTTCGGGTTCAATCTGATATCCATACACGTATCCTTCAAGCACAATGGACATGCGTAACCCAAGGCTTGTTGAAAAATGAGCTACCACCTAATCTTGAACTTCAACTTGAAACGAAAGACAATGGTTTACTCTATTACATGAACCGATTGTGGATTCCAAGTCAAGACAATCTCCGCACCCTAGTGATGGATGAAGCTCATAAGTCTCATTACTCAATCCATCCTGGTGTAGACAAAATGTACAAGTATCTTCGTACTCAGTATTGGTGGCCGGGTATGAAGAAGGATGTTGCCTTGTATGTGTCTAAATGCCTAACTTGTCTTAAAGTCAAGGATGAACATCAACGCCCATCAGGTTTACTTGAACAACCAGAACCGGTATGGAAGTGGGAGAACATTGCGATGGATCCCATCACCAAACTACCGCGCACATCTAGAGGTCATGATGCAATTTGGGTAGTCATCGATCGTTTAACAAAGTCAGCACACTTTTTGCCGATTTGTGAGGATCTATCTGCTGATAAGATCGCCAAGATCTATGTAGATGAGATTGTATCTCGACATGGTGTTCCTTTGAACATCATATCTAACCATGATGTTCAATTCTCATCTCACTTTTGGAAGACCATGCAATCTTCCATGGGAACCAAACTCAATTTGAGAACTGCTTATCATCCCCAAATGGATGGACAATCCGAGAAGACGATATAAACACTAAACGATATGCTTAGAGCTTGTGTGATAAACTTTGGTGGTAATTGGGATTCGCATCTAACATTGATCGATTTCTCTTACAAAAATAGTTATCACACTAGCATCAACATGGCACCTTTCGAAGCTTTATAGAGTCAAAAATGTCATTCACCTGTCTGTTGGAATGAGGTCGGTGAAGCTCAGCTCACTGGACCTGAACTCATTCTGAAAACAACAGACAAAGTGAAGAAAATTCGCGATAACGTTCTAACAGCTAGAAGCCGTCAAAAGAGTTATGCAGACAAGCGGCGCAAGCCCTTGGAATTCCAAGTCGGAGATAACGTCCTTCTCAAGGTATCCCCTTGGAAAGGCGTGGTTAGATTTGGAAAGAAAGTACAACTTCCACCACGATATGTTGGACCATTTAAGATCATTTAGAGAATCGAAAAGGTGGCCTACCGACTAGAGCTACCCCCTTAACTTGGAAATATTAACCCAACATTCCACGTGTCCGATCTGAAAAAGTGTTTAGCCGATACAAATCTTTACATCCCCCTCGATGAAATCCACGTTGATGACACTATGCACTTTGTCAAGAAACCTGTGGAGATAATGGACTGTGAAGCCAACAAACTCAAGCACAAACAAATACCGATAGTTAAAATTCGCTGGGAATCCAAACGTAGCCTGGAGTTTACTTAGGAACGAGAGGATCAATTGAAAGTGAAATACCCGTATCTTTTTTCACAAGTTTCCACTAATTAAATTTCAGGATGAAATTTCCTTAAGTAGGGGAGACTGTGACATTTGTGTCTTTCAATCGTTGTACAATTCTAAAAAACTTTGTATTTAATGAAACAGTGTGTCTTATTTCTGGGATTTTCTAATTACATGTGATAATTGCACGTTTTAGTCCTTGTACAATTTCACTCACTTAAACCCTTCCTTGAAGTGAAATCATAAACTGTTACGCAAATGTAATCAGTTTAATGCGACACACACTCCGAAACAATGACATAAGCTAAACATACCCTAAATATCCTTTACATAACTTAGAAATAAGTTTGAGGGGTTCGGTATGGCAAAAACATGTTTATTCGAGCTCAGGGACTATTTGCGTCAAACTACGAAAGTCTACTGATTGGTTCGTATTCAAAATACAGACCATGTTCACACATCTAAAAAAATTTTTAATCATTAAAATCTTGTATTTTACTGATAAGAATGCAAAAATATCAATCGTTGCGCAATTTCGGTCGTTTTCGTGTTCGTTATAGCGTTCGTCGTAATTAAGCGAAAAACGAAACCGTATAACCGAATGAAACGACATCCATGACATTTTTGGGCATAATCCAAGTTACATATTCCTTAACACCTTTATAGAGCCTAAAAATTGGGTTAAAAGGTGTTAAAAGTGGCAAAACACGACGAAACAAGTCCAGGGGCCAAATCTGCCAAGTTTCAAAATTTGGTCTGAGGGTATGGCGGCGCGCAGAGCACTAAACTAAATCCGTCGTGGGTAGCCAAACGCTATCAGATGCAAAAAATTGTTTTCAGCCCCTCGTTTTACATGCTTGGAGCCCAAGAATCTGACTTTTCTTGGTTTTAATCTGCATATTACAAGTGTTTAACCTACCTTTGATGTGTGCCACCTACTTGGACACTTGGAATGATCCTAACGACTTCAAAACACTATAAATAGCAAGCCTTTTTGGCCAATTCTTTGCTCATTCAATTCTTCTTCACCTATCTGCTCTAATTTGGAGATAACCTTTGATGTGTGCCACCTACTTGGACACTTGGAATGATCCTAACGACTTCAAAACACTATAAATAGCAAGCCTTTTTGGCCAATTCTTTGCTCATTCAATTCTTCTTCACCTATCTGCTCTAATTTGGAGTTTGCTTCCCTTTGGAGGCCTTCTACTGAGTATTCTTATCTTCCTAGAACACAAGTAAGTGTTCTTTCCAAGTCTTGTTCATTATTTTAGCTTATTTTGAGCTAAAAGTCAAATAGTTGACTTTCTGTTTGACTTTCGGTTCTGACCATAATTGGTCAAGTCAAAGTTCAATTGAACTTTGCAACGTGATCGTAATCATGAAAGTTATAATCCTATGTGATTGCACCTTCTCATTACCACATTTACTAGTCGAACTGACGAGTCAAAGTTTCAGTCAAAGATGCACATTATGTGCATTTTACGACGAAACCATTTTCGGGTATCAAAACACTATGTTTTGATACCAAATCAGTTTTGCAACTTAGTTAGACATGTTTTGACATGTCTAACTCATCACTTCTAGTTTATTGCTTATTTAGGGTCGTAAGTCGAGTGATCTTGACCACCGCTTTAACTTTCGAATCTGACTCATTTGGTTGATCTTAGGATCCGAACAAACACATATTTGTGACCATAGTTGTATTGGGAATAACCTACTGAGGTTATACCATATGGTCACGTCGTTTGGTTAGTGTTACGATAAGTCGTTCTTATATTCTTTAAAAATGACCAAAATGCCCTTTTTATGCATAAATCCATTTTAAGAATATGTAACTAAATTTTTGACATATCAACTGATGTTGTAACATTACTAAACATGTTTTAGCATGTAAGACTTATCATAAGACTTATTTGACCATCTGATCATACTTTTACACAAATGACACATTAAAGTAGCGTAAACTACCTTAACGAGTCATAACGGGTCAAAAGCACTTAGGATTCATTTCAAATTAGAATGTTGAGTTTGTTAAGCCATATCATATGAGTTCCAACACTCATTTGGCTTATAAGACTTCATTCTATCCGATTCCCCAATTAAAATCCTGTTACACTAACATAGTATCTAACACATTAGCACGCACTTGAGCTTTGTTTCCTCTATTGATCAAGGACTCTTTATCCTAAGTGAGTATATAGTTCCCCTATTTTTTGATTTAAAATGTTTTGGGGTGACTCATATGTGCTAAACCGTTTTCAAGTTTTCAAAACAAAGTCGATGGTTTATACAAACAATACGATTTCAATAATGTGACGAACTTGTTGGTGTGTTATCCATAACATGAATGACATTCATTAGCTTTGGCCGAGCCAACCAGTAGTATGTTATGGTACCATAGGACTGACAATCCCGTTACTAGACTATTCACTGGATTTGGTGGGTAGTTTGGGGAATGACAGAAACTGTTATTTTAACAAACCCTTTGGTGGTTTGTTAGTCGATTTAAAGAGACCCTTTGGTGGTCTAGACGAGTTACACATGTTTGAACGAATTCATTAAAGAATGGCCAAAAGTTTTCACAATTAAAACAAGGACGATTGAAAATTGTTCTATAACACGGATGATTGACGAATGGTTTATAACACGGACAATTGATGATTGGTTTTATAACACGGACGATTGATAACACGGACGATTTGGACGATTGGTTTATGGTAAGTGATTTAGTTAATGAGACGGGTGTAATATGATAAAAGCATGGTGGATACGCCGATGGTACTTCCTATATATAATTGCTTTTATCGTATTACATGTCGTAACGATGTCACGCAAAGATTTCCATTTAAAGATATAAACCATACGAAGTTTTCTTTTAAATCGATTTACTACTCGGTTTTACAAAAAGAAATGTTTTTGTCAAGATTCTTGCTTACAAGGTTTTCACAAACATAAACCAACATGTTTTAGTTGGTTAATTATATTGCAATACTAAACACTTTTTGATACAAGGTTTTCACTTACCGACTCTTGTAGTCGGACGAGGTATTGCAATATGTATCAAAGCCATGAATTTGACACACTCACAAAACCTATGTACTCGCCAGCTTTTTATGCTGACTCTCTTTTCACATATGTTTCAGGAGTCGTTGTTTGATGATTGATATGCATGCTTAACATAGGATGGACGCGGGCTTTACTGACTTAAAATATGAAATACAATATGTTTGAACTTGTTTCTTTTTACTCTAAGACAATGTAAAACGCTTATTAATTCAATAAAAGGAAACATCAAGTACCATGTGTTGTGAAACAATTTATCCTTTGACGTGACTCCCCGACGTTTCTGCCGTGGTTTGTTATTTTATGCGGTCAGGGTATTACAATTTAAGAAAAACGCCATTAAAATAGAAATTGTCTAATTAAAACATTATCCATGAAACGCCATTAATTGAATAATAAACAAGACCTAATAAACATATAATTGAAAACGCCATAATGAAAACACCATTAGTTGATTAATTAACAATATGATGAATTAGCACTATTAAATAAAACGTGTTAATGAAAACGCCATAAGTTGAATAATTAACAAATATACAAATATTACTCCAAAAATAGTAAAAACAAATATATGATGTTGAATAGTAAAAACTAACGTTTACAAATTAACAAATAGTAAAAACACACCAAAACTAATAGTAAAAACTGGATATATGATGTTTACAAATTAACAAATAATAAAAATTGTTGCTTACAAATATTACTCCAAAACATTCAAAACTAATTAGGTGTAATACGCCACTGATCGTAAACAATAAGCATATATTAGATCGCAAACGACAATTAACATTAATAATGAAAATGCCAAATATCAGTTCTTACTATTTGTTAACAAATAATGAAAATGCCAAATATTGGATATACGGAGAATGCCACTGAAACATAAACGCATTGTCATATATTATTTTGAAAAAAAAATGACATTTAAACAAGCATAAAGAACAAAACGCCATATCTGTTGTGATAGTCCAGGAAACGTCGAGTTTGATGGAGCTTTGGTCCTGAGATGATCAGTTCGGTGATAAGAAATGAGTAGAAGTGGAGAAATGACACCGAGCAGTCACTTATAATCTGGTTTCTATTAATATATGAAAGTTACATACCCACGAAACCAGTTGGACAGCATCTCCCCATAGGGAACCAAAAGCTTGTGCAACACAAGACCCTAAAGCCCATATATATATAGGCATGGTGGCTTCGTACGAACCCACTAAGGGTGCCTTCGTACGAAGCAGCAAAGTCTTGTGGCTCCATACGAAGCGGCTTATACATCACAAAACCTTTGATTCGTATTGGATTTCACTCTATTCTATACAATATTCAACACACGCTCTATCTAGCCTATTCGCACAGTGGCTGACATACAAAATATGCACCAACAGATTCCCCCTTGGCTGTCACTATCGAATTGTCACGTTGAAAACCTTGAGCAGTGTTTGAATATGCTGCAACTTCAACTATTCTGCAAATTCAATCAGGCATCTTGAAATCATCAATCGATTCCCCCTGATTGATGATCCAGGTTTGCTTTGATAGTGTTATTCACAAATTCCCCCTGAAATGAATCTCCAGGTCTTTGTTTGCACGGTTCACGACTCCTCGCCTGATTTTGTTAGGCCTTATAGGTTTATGGATTAGTAGGCCTAGTAAGATAATGGATTAAGTTTCTAGAAGGTGGGTATTGGAGTGGGCTTTGGGATATGGGCCTAGGGTTTTGGGGGAAACCCCTTGCTATAAATAGAAGTTGGAAATTAGGACTTTGGAGCATGGGTTGGTTCATTTGTTTTAGAAACTTGTATTAGACAATTCCATATTGTATGCAAGTTTAAGCATTTGAATCTTCAAATCTTTAAATCACATCTCCGATAAGTCCGTGGCGGCTGTGTTTTCAGAATTAGGGTTTTTTGAGGTTGTTTTCTCAAGAAGACAGAAAACAACGTTTCTATTGTCGTTTATGATTATTAATTATAATAATTATAATGTTAATAATTAGGTAATCATTACTTAATGATTAATAATTATTAAAATAGTTTTTATTAATATATATTTATAATATTAGTTTACTTTAAAAGTAATTAAAATTAAAAAAAAGGTTTTATATATAAAATACTTAAAAAACAATTAAACTTATTATATTATTAAAAGTTAAAAATAATAATATAATAATAACAATATATATATAGAGGAAGGTTAACGTACATTATGGCTTAACATACATCACGTACGACAGGTAATTACGCACGTTCATTTTAAAATCACGCACGTTATAACTCAAAAATCCTAAATCACGCATGTTGAAACACAATAATCACGCATATTGAAAACATTAATCACACATGTTATAGAACAAATCACGCACGTTGTTGTACGTGAAGTATGTTAAGCCGTAATGTACGATATACTTTTTTCTATATATATATGTATATATAACTTAAAAAAATTATTAAATTAATTTTTCTTCATTTTGATAAGTTTTGACAAGTTTTTGAGGTGCAATAAAGGAATCTGGTGTGTACATCTGCGACGTGCTCGGATTAGTGTGTGCATTGTTTCTTGTTGTGGCTCGTGATTTACATAACCTGGTTCTACGATAACTTGGTTCAACAATGAATTCCTCAAGCAGTGTTTCTCAACGTCAGTTGCTCTGGCAAAAACTCGATAATTTCGGTTACGTTGAGGGTGAAAGCGTAGAAGACGTGATCAGAAGGTTTACGCAGCTTCTTTCTAAAATCGAGAGACACTTGGTAGGATTAACAGGGCTTTTCTATACGGTTTGCCACGTAGCAAGACGTGGGACTATCGTGTTGGAGTTATCATGTGGACATACAATCATTCTACAACGGAAACAAAAGATGTGATCTCCTTAGTCAATGAATATGTGCAGAAAGACAAACAGAGGAGCCAGAATCTCGCAAACACATCGTCGTCTATGTCAAACTGTCCGAAGGCCGTTGCTACTTCACCACTTGTTACTGATCCCAAAACTGCTCAAATTCCCTCATTTTCACCTGCGACTGCTGCATCATCAGATGAGAAGGCCCCACAATCAACAGGATCTCATCCCGATGAAGTGGCCCAAACTAAAGAACCGAAATGACTTTCTAAAACGCTAAATTCTCTTTTATGTTTCGAGCAGTGCAGAAAGAAAGTTGCACTTCTGAGGTCACAAAACTCAGCATTGATCATTGATTACAACAGTGCCATGGGAAAGTATATCAGACTTCGAGAGAACAACAAAATTCTCTATGAAAAGTTTGATGCGCTTAAGAGGGATATAGCTCAGCTTCAAAGAGACGTGAATCAACAACAATGTTGGGTTCAAGACTATAAACACAAACTCACAGTAAAGACTCTAGAATGCGACTCTGTGAAAGCTGAGCTGGAACTTCTCACTGGAAAGTACAAGCAAAATGAGTTAAATATTAAAAAATTTGATACTTCCAGTGACACTGTTTGTAATTTGTGCAATGTGCAGCTGGCATTCAAAGAGAACAAGGGTAAGGGTTTGGGCTACAAACAGGTTCCACCGCCATATAATCATAATTACTCAAGATTGCCCACTACCGAGCAAGAAATAGAAAATTATGATAAAATGATTTATGGTAAACCAAATGATTATGTTCCATGGGAGCCCTTCAGACCAAAGATTGCTAGACCCGCTGATTTTCAAAATCCAATGAATTTTGTTAAGAACATGGATTCAGATAAAAATTGCTCAAACGAATCAACTGACGAATCTGAAAATGAGAATGAAACAGAACCAATAAAAACATCAACTGAGGAGCCCCAAGAAAATGTGTCAAATTCTGATTCTATAGACAATGTTAAACTGTCACACCATGATATTTCCACATATTACCGGTGGGCCAGGTCGGGAATATCGTGATGTAGTTGATATCATCATAGTCAAATAATCACAGTTTAATGCACAGCGGAAGTCTAAAGTAAATAATACAAACCGAATTGAAAGTATAATAAAATAATACACAACGGTTGTAAGGGGGATCCACAGGCGGATCTAACACAGAAAGAAAAATATTGTTAAACAGACTTTAAGTATTAAAAGCTTGCAGGACTCTTTATTTAATTCTCAGGAGTTTCCAGCCCATTACGCGTAGTACCTGCACTTAGTCTTTTTGAAAAATACGTCAGTTTACACTGGTAAATATAATTATTAACTGACTCTTTTGACAAGCATTTATAAAATTGGTTTGGATGCATAAGGCATAAAATCTTTTATAACTTGGGACAATTATTTAAAAATAATCTTGTATACAGATTTATATGTTTGTCGTCCGTTCAGAACTGGAATAGAAGAGCCGGTACAAGATTAATAGACACACCACAAGTATAAGCCCACAAGGAGTTTCCTCACGAGTGAGATACCGTTTATACATACGCAACTGTCAGGTGTATGCCTACACCCCGTGCTTAAGCCGTGGCCATTTCAAATGAATGAGCCGAGGATATTCAGGACACGATCATTAACCCCCCAAAGGCATTGTATCAAAAAAAAAAAACAGATTAAAACGGGTTATGTAAATTTATTAATCACAATCCGATTAAATGATTTCATACCCGACCAAGCGGTATTTTTATAATACCGTATCCCAAGCCCGTATAACGGAAAATAAGTTAAAAGTATTTACCTAAGCTAAAATATAATTTTATTCTCAGTTGTATATCAAATCAGCAAGTACAAGTAGCTTTTACTGGGCTCCTAATCTGGAACGAAGGTTTTAATAACCTATTAGATTCCTAACGGATCTTATTTAAGCTATAACTTAGACCGGTTAGTTTTAAAGAAAGGTTTACGGTTCAAAACGCAAGATTAAGCGAAGACCGGATTAGAATGTGATTTAGACCCAACAAGTATGAAAATTTGTATAAAATGGGTAAACTAAATACATTCTGGATTTTGAACTAAAAATGATAAGGTTTGACCCGTTTCGGTTAATTTATGCAAACTAGTTACATAAGCCATACCGAACGCGTATATGCATAACGGGTAACCGAATAAGTCATGTACAAGTTCCATAAGTTATTATGCTTAAATTATGTTGTGATATCAGTAGGATATCTTTCATTATGCCCAACACGAATTTAAAACCAATTTAAGCCCCGTAAGGGTATTTTGGTCATTTTAAAGTTTATAAACGAGGTTAAATAGAAATATGAGGTTTTGGTCTAAAAAAATCAGTAAAAATATTTATATTAACAAGTTACATCAGTAAGATATCATACATATGTGAAATTTATCATTTATGGCCAAACTATGCACCGTAGGGGCATTTTGGTCATTTCACATATGCTTTAAGGGTCAAATTTGGAAATCTGAGTTTAAGACTTAAACTTACTGTTAAAGTATAAAAATCTGCTTATAACATCAGTAGGTAATAAGTTTTAGGCGTGAAATATGGTTTTAAACCATACTATGCGCTTATTAAGCGTAGAAGTTGGTATTTGACGATATTTGAAATGTTTATAAAATTTTGAAGTTTTGATCACTCTCTAAAGCTTAAAATATTTTATTTAACATATGAAATCAGTAGGAAAAGGTTTGGTATCAAAATGATATGTAAAACTCATTTTATCAATGAAAAGGGTAATTTCGTCATTGCCTAATTTACCCTAGAACTCTATGTTATGGTTAGTATAAAATTTGAAAAAAGTTTACAAAAATCCCTAAATATTATATCTTAATAGTGGGTAGAAAGTTTGGTGTCAAAAATTGGGTTTAAATATGATTTACACTGAAAATGCCATTTAATTAACAAAAAACTTTCATTTTACGATATCTTGCATAACTTCTATTTTAAACCATAAACTGATGTCAAAATTTTAGGACATGCTTATAAATCAGTAATAAAGATTCTCGTCCTCTCACATTTTCAAAAATCTCATTTTTATATCAAAAGGGCATAACGGTCAACTTTTAAGCATTTAACGGAAACATGCAACGAACTAGGATTTCTATGGAACCCAGTTGTATAACCTCAGAGGGTTATTGTTAGGAAACTTTATTTGTAAGTATTGAATAAAATCACAATCAACTGGATCTATGAAGAGATCAGAGTCCTGAAGAGCACGAACTAGAAAAAGAAGATCATATAGGACAACAGAAATGCACAGCATCTACTTCAAAGAAACACAAGTTGATCAAGAGCTGAATTGGATTATCAGAAAAGGTCACTTCTGATGGATCTGATGATATTTCTGATGAAATATCACCAGTTTCTGATGATTCTGATCATTAGGATTTTTCTGATGATTTGTTCACCAGAATTTCTGATGAAGTGGTTTATCAGAATTTCTGGTGAAACACCCCACTTGTCTGAAGTTGGCTCTATCCTACCACAATTACTGATGCAAGTTGACATTATTGGATATCATGATGAAAAAGGCAACTTGAACGTTGGATTCAATGAATATGTCAATTGGCCACTTTTTGCAGGACTTATTGCATGAATAAACTATTGTTTATTCATGCACCCAGCCTTCTATAAATTGAAGGCCCAACCAGGAGAAGCAAAGTGAGTTTGAAGCTTAGCATTCATAAATACATCAAAACTCCATTGCCCTCTCACCCACAGAATTCAAGATTCATTTGTACTAGATAATAATCTTACAATCACCTTGTAAACCATTTTGTTTCAAAGTGATATAAACTTGATAATTTTGTAGGTCTTGTTTCTTGAAAGTCTGATTTCCATTTCCGCACATCTTTTTCACATCTACTGAAATCACTTGCCATATTACGTGAAAGGAAGTTGTTTTAAGGCCATACTGGGTCCAACAATTGGTATCAGAGCAGATTGAATAAACTATTTTCAAACGATCAATCGCTCATCTTCTTTTCTCTAAATATGGCCAGCTTTCAATCCTGGAATAATGCTTTTAACATTGGTTCTATGTCCAAACCTCTGACTCTGGTCAGAGAGGAATACCCCCAATGGAAAATCAGGATGGTCAATTTCCTTAATGGTCATGACCGAGCTGTGTTTCAATCCATTGAAAGGGGTCTACATATACCAATGACAGATATACCTGCTATTCCAGCAACTGACCAATCACCAGCTATCCCTGCCTCCCGCGCTCCCAAAAGTGAAATAAACTGGAGTGCGGAAGACAAGGAACTGGTGGCTGGGGATGAAAGGGCAAAGTCACTTTTAATAATGGCCATCCCCAATGACATATTTTCACAAGTTGATGCATGTGCAAGGAGCTATGGAAATATGGGATCAGTTGGAAAATCTTTGTGAAGGAGGAGAAAGAATGAGAAGAAACAAGAGAACAAACAATGTCTCATCTTATGAAAGGTTTAAAAGTTTTCCAAATGAAAGGTTAAATGATACATATCAAAGATTTACAAAACTTTTAAACGAGCTAAAGAAATTTGGAATTAAAAAGTCAAATGATGAAAGAAACATAAAATTTCTTGATGCCCTTCCTAAAGAATGGAGAAGTCTAACAATGACTTTATCATCTACCTTAGAACTAGGAAACATGAGTCTTCATGACTTATACAGCATCTTGATCCCCAGAGAGGAAGAAATATTTGAAGAAACCATTCAAAGAGGGGGATCTTTAGCTCTTATCTCAAACTCACAAAGATCAACAACAACCAATGATCCACAACCATCAAACAGCCAAAATCTTGAAACTTCTGATGCATCATCAGATTTTTCAGCTTTTGCTGAAGCAATAGCACTGCTCACCAAAACATTTGAGCAGAGGTTGAGGGGAGGTAGCCAGAGATACCAGAGAAGTGACAGAGGAAGGATGGATGGAAGATCTAAAGAAGAAGTTAGATCTAAGGATAAAGGGAAGGCTGAAGTTGTGTGCTACAAGTGCAAAAAGAGAGGTCATTATGCATCATAATGCAAGACCAAAAAGCTGAAGGATGTTGCATATTATGAGAAAAAGCTTGAAGAAGCAAAGAAACAACAACAAGTAAGCTTAATTGCTAGAATAGATACATGGTTATCTGATGATTCTTCTGATGATGAAGAAGAAGAATTGGCAAATTTCAGCCTCATGGCACTCTCTGAAGGTCTACCAGAAACTTCAGAACAAAAGGTAAATTTAGACAATCTTGATCTTGAACATAAGCTAAACAAGCTCATGTCAGATTTTCTAAATCTGCAAGAAAAACATCAATCAGATATCAGAAAATCTGATGAGTTGCAAAGGACTTTGAATAAAATCATTCTTGAAAACCAACTTCTTATAGAGGATAGTTTAGATCAAAGAGCTAAAATTGAGTTTTATGAAAATGAAAGAAAAGATCTTTACAAGAAAATCAATGACAAAGAAATCAATGTAAGAGGTTTTCAACAGGCTAAAGAGTTCATAAATTTTATTGAGTCCACACCAAAGAACAAAGGAGAGGGTTTAGGTTATACAAGATCTACAAGATCAAATAGAAATAAACCCACTATCTTTGTAAAAGCAACTCATCAGAATCCTGATAAATTTACATCAGAATCAGAATCTGAATCTTGCAAAACAACCTGTTGTGAATACTCTTTGGAAAAACCAAACTTCAAAACAAACAATAGTGAATGCAGTCAAGAATCTGTAAAGACTCCAGAAGCAGTTCACTAATCTTTTCAAAATTATCCACTCATTCCATCACAAGAAGTAATATCAGAAAATTCTGATAACTCTTGTATGTGTGTTGACATACTGAAGCTTGTTCAACACCATCTTCAAAAGAAAACTGTAAAATCTGTTAATAGCTCAGCATATAACAGAATTTCTGATGCAAAACCAAGAAGAAGAAATAAAATTATTAGGATTCCATCAGAAATAGTACCCAAGCATGCCTGGGTACCAAAAACCCTCTAATCATTTCATTTCAGGACCATCATGTGCAGCAGATCTGGTACTGCAACTCAGGGAGCTCCAAGCACATGACTGGGGACAGGAGCTTACTCAGCAACTTTGTTTCAAGGCTGGGTAGAATAGTAAATTTTGAAATGGAGTGAAAGGGAGAATCATGGGATATGGATGTATAAGGTATGGATGTTTGACCATAAAGAGAGTAGCCTATGTTGTAGGCTTAACAAATAATCTGCTTTGTTATGGCCAGTTCAATGATAAAAATTACTCAGATAATTTTAACACCAGAAAAATGCTTGATAAATTGCTTTAGTGATAATCAAAATCATATATTTGATAAATCACCAGAAAATCTAGCAACTTATCAGAAATTATTGATGAAATCATCAGAAAATCTGATACAACATCAGAACACCTGATAAATTATCAGAATTCTGGTGAATCATCAGAAAATATGCTGGATAATCAGAATTATCAAAGTTCATTAAAACATATTGCTGCATTTGATCATCATCATCATTCATATCTCTTGACAATATATTCATAAATTGTACATTGGCAAATTTTTTTTAAATATATATTTAAAAAAAAGGGTTTTTGATTCTTGTTAGTGCTGATAATGTCATTCAACATAAAATTTCTGGGAACTCATTAATATGGAACTTTCTCTCTCCTTCATTTATTACACCCCATGATGTATTAAGAAGGTTGAAGTGACATATTGGTAGGCTATCAGATAACATCACCAGAAATTAGCCGCCTATATCATTAAATGCATGAGAAGTGGAGTAGAAACATATCTCTGGTATTTTTTTTGTCCTCTGGTAATCATTAAAATAACGGAGATTGCGGTGAAGAAAATCTACAAGTTGGTAGCTTCCATTTATGGCAAATATTAAATTTACTATAAATAATCACCACTTTGAGTTAAAATACGTCTTCTTCACTCCTCTTCTTCACCTCATATTCACACACTCTCACAAAATGAACACCATCAAAGATGAATGCTTCCCACGTATTCTTTATCCATATCACAACCTTAGATTGAGGACCAATCTGGAAGGTCCACAGTGGAAAGGGTGTCAAGTTGTGCTCAAGATGCTCATGAGTAGCAACTTGACTTATGCCCTCACTGCTCGCATAAGTGCTCATCCAGAAATTCTTCAAATCTTCTGGAAAAATGCAACATTATCTGAGTATCAGAACAGGGAACAGATGGCCATAAAGAGTGAGGTGCTAAATCAACAAATTCTGTTAAATGAAGCCACCATCAGGACAGCTCTTCAACTCGATGATGATAATGACGTCCTGATATTCACAAGGGCTAAGAAGGATGATGTCTTGAGTCAAATGGGTTATCGCACACATACCCAACAACGGGAAATCAACAAACATGGCTTCATCAAGCCATGGCAATATCTGGTCACACAGATGGGTGCATGTTTTTCAAAGAAGGTCATCAATCATCATGAAGTATCTCTTAGATTGATGGAGCCTATACTGGCACTTATACTCAAAGTACCTTACAATTTCTCTCATTATCTAATGAGTGATTTTGCATGTAATATGTGGGTTGGCAAGCCATTTTTGATGTATCCTCGTTTTCTGACAAAGATAATAACGAGAGAGCTAGACTTTGCAGGCATTCCTGCAAGTTATCCAAGAGCTGATATGAGACTTCAAGAAAACATGGGTCTCAGCATGCTTGTACCCACCAACCACAACTTTGGGTTAATAACTGATCTGTTATTGTTCCTGGAAATGGAACATGGTGAAGGCATAGATATTGATTAGGCTTTGTTTGCTCTGCTTGTACATATTTTTTTTTCTTTTCTGTCTATATATTAATATTTTGTGCATGCTTGATCATCTGTCTATGGTTTATATTTTTGGGAAATGGGTAAAAATGATATGATCATCAGAAATCAAAATTCTGACTCAAAACTCAAGTTTTTTTATGACAGAAGACAAAATCTGGTAATTCAAAAATGGATCTAAATTTTTTCTCTGATAAAACTTCAATAATAAACTGATTTAGAAAATATCAGAAAAACGCCAAGAGACATGGACATCACCAGAAATACAAATGTGAGTCTTCTGATCCTATCTCATTCCCTCTCATCTCTCAAAACAAAATAAAAAAAATTTGTTGAAAGAGGATCACAAGTTTAGGGGGAAAACTCAGAAATTCTGTTGAAAAGTTTGTTTACTTCTGTTGACCACATCTAAAAGGTCAACAGAAGTCAGAACAAAAGGGAATACATATATTCAACAAAATTTAGGTTAAATTTCTGATGACATCATCAGAATGGGAATTTTTGACTTACAAAGAAAAGAGGATGCATATGAAGGGAGATGATTGGACCTTCTGTCTAATGGGGTCCACAAAGAAGAAAAGGTGTCATAGAACCGATAGTTTTCTCCAATCAAATTGAAGATCAACACGTTCGTGAAGGAATAATTGAAGAAACTACAAATTGAAGGGACAAACCGAAAAGGCATAAACACGATTACATGATAAGTCATCTCATTAATATCTTGATACCCACGATCCAACGGTTACATTCTGAGCCAATAACTCATATCACACGATCTAATGGTTATAAAGACATTTAATGAGCTCTTAACCACCATTACATGCCACGTTCTAAAAACCCCTCAACTCCATACACCCACAATACACTGCCGAAATACTTCTATACAACACACACTTAGCAGAAATTCAAAAAATCACTCACCTTCTTCACAAAAACTTCAACCCTGAAAATCCCCTGTTTCTCACTTACAATTCAAAAATCCCTAAATTTCAAACTGTAACTCACAAAGATAAAAAATGGCAGAAGTAAACCTCAACATCCCAATTGCTCAACATGAAGTACCTTTTGTTCAAGAAGCAGAATTTCTACCAATGAAGGAAAACAACCTGCTGATGAATACAGAGCATTCAAAATATGATGAAAGATGTCAACTTCTGGTAGAATATCTCACAAAATGTCCGATCTCTGGAGCACTAACAAAAGGAAGAGAAGTACCAGAAAGGCTACTACAGCAATTTGTTCATACATTCAATGAAGTTGAAGAAAATCAGGTATCTGCTCATGTATGGGGGAGTGTTTATGTAACATTAACCCCTGCAAGAGTAAGAGAATGGCTTGAACTGCCTATTCTTGATGGTTATACTGAAGCTCCAAGCAAAGAAGATTTAATAAACTTCATCATGGGGCTTGGATACAAGAAAAGAGATATCAACAAAATTGGAGCAATAAGAAGAAGTGAATTGTCAGCCATCTGGCAAGTGATGATGGAAGTGCTAAACAAATGTCTCACCTCAAAGATAGGAGGAACTGATCAAATCAGTCAAGCTATTCTGACAATCATGTTTGGACTCATAAATGGGTTCAAAATCGATTACGGGTCAGAAATTTTTAACCTTCTGAAGAGATCAATCATCACCAGAAATGGAAGAATAACCTCTCATCTGCCATATCCAAGGTTAATCTCAATTTTCATTTCTGAAGCATTTATTGAAAGAAATATGGAAATTCCAATCTTAGAAGATGTCTGGATATCAAAAACCATGAAGGCCTGGAGTTCCAATCATGGATGGGAATCAGACAAAGATGTCCATGTGTTACCAGAAAGCATGTTATGCTTCATTGCACCAGACTCACAATACAGAATACAACATGAAAAACTTCTGATAAAATCAGATTCTCCAACAGAAGAACCCAGCAGAGAAGTTGTGAAGTGTTCTTCATCAACAGAAACAGGAGATGATGAAAAGTCCTCGCCATCAGAAAAGGAGGGTGCAGAAGGAAGAAGAATTCTGGAGACAACTAACTTGGAGATAGCTAACTCACCAGAAAACAAAGAAGAACATGCTGAAAGTCAACAGATTCATGAAGCAGGAACTCATCATGAATTTGAAATCCATCAAAAACATTATGCAGAATCACATATTGCTGGAGAAACTCATACTGCTGAAATTGAAGCCACTGTAGTCATACATTATGATGAATCTCACATTGCTGGTACATCTCTTTTAAACACTGTTCTAGTTGAGTCTCACAGAGAAATTGAGTCTCACAGAGAAGAAACAAAATCAGAGAGCTCAGTTAATGTATCGTACAAGATTGAATACAGAACAACTAAGGTTGATGAGGAGGTTACTAGTTCCATTAATCTCAACTCTGAATCAGAAAATGAGGAAGAGGATGAGATCCCAACAGATAGAGATCAGGAAACTGATCAAGAAAATCTGGCTAAAGGTAATTTGTTTACCTCAAAAACATGTGGAGAATCATATGTTGATATGGTTCAAGGACACAAGGAAATCCAGGATGAAAATGAGTTTTTCATCACTGGTGGAGATGATTCTGGTAAACTTAAAGCTGCACCAAAATCTGGTAAAGCCAAAAGTGACCCAATCATTTCTAAAACAGCAGCCAATGTGTTTGCAGCTGGTATGTTACGATGAACATCTGTTGTTCCCAATATCCCTGAAACACCCATGAACCAAGAAAATTTAAAAACAGTGCTAGAAAATGTTTACAAAGTCTGCAAAAGAGATCCAGTTGAAGAAAAACTTGATATGTTGCTGTCAGAAATACAAGGTCAAAGAGCTGATATGAAGACTTTGTCAGAATCAGTGGAGGCAATAAAGAAACAAACTGATGAAAACACTGAAACACTAAAGTCTCTTCAAAAGATAAAAGAAAAGGCACCTGAATCCAACATCTCTGCATCAGAAATCCAAACGATTCTCACAGAAATAGAAAAGATCAAAGCACAAGTTGCAAATGTGATGGAGTCAAGGCAGTCAATTAGTGCAAACAGAGTTTTGGAGGAAGTTACCATGCTAAGGGCAAGCAATAACAGTATCACGGACGCCCTTGAGAAGCTGTCAAAAAAATGGGCTGTAATTCAGACAAAAGCTCAAACTGAATTCACAAATGTTCAGAAAAACATGACCAGCAACTCAAAATAGGTAAAAGAAGTGCAACAGCTAATAGAGAAGATGCAATTCAACATTGCAAGATTGGCCAAAGTGGAGCCCCAAGAACTCATGAAAGAAATTCCTGCTGAAAGATCACATCAAGAAGCTCCAAAGTCATCTCCTCAACAAACATCAACCACACCAATCACCAAAGCCGAAACCACATTGATGGGTCCATCTCCAAATGTCCCAAGAGATGAAATGATGCAAAGGTTAGCAACTGCAAAACCTCAAGTTATTACAACTTTAAAATTGCTAGCATCTGTTCCAAATCCAACAGTGTCTGATGACTCAGCCATAAGTAAATTCATGAATATACAAACAATGAATGAATGGGAACAGGAAGGTAATTCATCCACAAAATCAAAGATTGTTAAGAGAAAAATCTCTGAAACCAAGTCTGTCATGGTTAAAGAGATTGCAAGGGATGTAATGATATTTCCTGAGTACAATCTGGTGAGTTATTATTTAACGAAAGAAGATGAACAACCAAGATCATTGTCTCCTACCAGAATGGCTTTAAGAGAAGAAAGGATAAAAAGTGGGGCAGGCAGCATTCACAGACAGAATGAGAATCCAGTAAGGAGAATTTTAAAGGTGGACGAAGTGAAAGTTGCAACTGATGATGTTGGAGGAACTCATGTGCAAAACAGATACACACTTCAGAGAGAAAATGGGGAAGAACAAAAGGTGACTGATGAAGAAATAGTTGACCAATTGCATCCTTTAGACATTTTGTTTATGAAGGATCACTATGAAAAAGAGAAAAGAAATAACCAAGAGGTCAGAAGGGCATTATATGGCATATCAAAGGATGGAATATTGCTATTTGAAAGAATAGCTTTCTCAGACTTTGATCTGTGCATCAACTTTGAGCATGTACACAACAAAAAGGTGTATGTCAGATCACCAAAGACAAAAGTTCCCTCAGAAATATTGGAAGATGCAAGATCTGGAGACATCATTATAGTGACAAGTAAAAATGAAGAACAGGAATATGGTGTCATCTTCAGAGATCATGATAATAACAAGGCTCTATTCAGAAGTGTTGACATCTATAAGTACTCAAATCAAACTCTGAAGTATATCTTGAAAACCATGAACAGAAGACAAGAACATCTTCAGAAGATAGAAAAGAAGATGGAGGGAAAAAGAAAAGAAATTGAGCAAATGATTGAAGAATGGACCCAAGCAAGAGAATGGTACAAAGACAGGTATGTCAGCTGCAACAATTATATCTCCTACAAAAAGAAGTTAAAGGAAGGAGATGTGCACAAGAGAATGAAGCTAAATTGAAGAACATGTTTATTTGATTTTTTATCTTTTATGTAATTTGTTTTTTCAAAAACATTAGTAACTGGTTTAAATTTGCAAGTATTATATTTCCACTGTTTGGAAATTTTATGTTCATAAGATAGTTCATTTTCTTACAATACTTAGGGGGAAACTGTTAGGAAACTTTATTTGTAAGTATTGAAGAAAATCACAATCAACTGGATCTATGAAGAGATCACAATCCTGAAGATCACGAACTAGAAAAAGAAGATCAGATGGGACAACAGAAATGCACAGCATCTACTTCAAAGAAACACAAGTTGATCAAGAGCTGAATTGGATTATCAAAAAAGGTCTCACTTCTGATGGATCTGATGATATTTCTGATGAAATATCATCAGTTTCTGACGATTCTGATCATCAGGATTTTTCTGATGATTTGTTCACCAGAATTTCTAATGAAGTGGTTTATCAGAATTTTTGGTGAAACACCCCACTTGTCTGAAGTTAACTCTATCCTGCCACAATTACCGATGCAGGTTGACATTATTGGATATCATGATGAAAAAGGCAACTTGAACGTTGAATTCAATGAATATGTCAATTGGCCACTTTTTGCAGGACTTATTGCATGAATAAACTATTTTTTAGTCATGCACCCAGCCTTCTATAAATAGAAGGCTCAACCAGGAGAAGCAAAGTGAGTTTGAAGCTTATCATTCATACATACATCAAAACTCCATTGCCCTCTCACCCACAGAATTCCAGATTCATTTGTACTAGATAATAATCTTACAATCACCTTGTAAACCATTTTGTTTCAAAGTGATATAAACTTGATAATTTTGTAGGTCTTGTTTCTAGAAAGTCTGATTTCCATTTCCGCACATCTTTTTCACATCTACTGAAATCACTTGCCATATTACGTGAAAAGAAGTTGTTTTAAGGCCATACTGGGTCCAACAATTGGTATCAGAGCAGATTGAATAAACTATTTTCAAACGATCAATCGCTCATCTTCTTTTCTCTAAATATGGCCAGCTTTCAATCCTGGAATAATGCTTTTAACATTGGTTCTATGTCCAAACCTCTGACTCTGGTCAGAGAGGAATACCCCCAATGGAAAATCAGGATGGTCAATTTCCTTAATGGTCATGACCGAGCTGTGTTTCAATCCATTGAAAGGGGTCTACATATACCAATGACAGATATACCTGCTATTCCAGCAACTGACCAATTACCAGCTATCCCTGCCTCCCGCGCTCCCAAAAGTGAAATAAACTGGAGTGCGGAAGACAAGGAACTGGTGGCTGGGGATGAAAGGGCAAAGTCACTTTTAATAATGGCCATCCCCAATGACATATTTTCACAAGTTGATGCATGTGCAAGGAGCTATGGAAATATGGGATCAGTTGGAAAATCTTTGTGAAGGAGGAGAAAGAATGAGAAGAAACAAGAGAACAAACAATGTCTCATCTTATGAAAGGTTTAAAAGTTTTCCAAATGAAAGGTTAAATGATACATATCAAAGATTTACAAAACTTTTAAACGAGCTAAAGAAATTTGGAATTAAAAAGTCAAATGATGAAAGAAACATAAAATTTCTTGATGCCCTTCCTAAAGAATGGAGAAGTCTAACCATGACTTTATCATCAACCTTAGAACTAGGAGACATGAGTCTTCATGACTTATACAGCATCTTGATCCCCAGAGAGGAAGAAATATTTGAAGAAACCATTCAAAGAGGGGGATCTTTAGCTCTTATCTCAAACTCACAAAGATCAACAACAACCAATGATCCACAACCATCAAACAGCCAAAATCTTGAAACTTCTGATGCATCATCAGATTTTTCAGCTTTTGCTGAAGCAATAGCACTGCTCACCAAAACATTTGAGCAGAGGTTGAGGGGAGGTAGCCAGAGATACCAGAGAAGTGACAGAGGAAGGATGGATGGAAGATCTAAAGAAGAAGTTAGATCTAAGGATAAATGGAAGGCTGAAGTTGTGTGCTACAAGTGCAAAAAGAGAGGTCATTATGCATCATAATGCAAGACCAAAAAGCTGAAGGATGTTGCATATTATGAGAAAAAGCTTGAAGAAGCAAAGAAACAGCAACAAGTAAGCTTAATTGCTAGAACAGATACATGGTTATCTGATGATTCTTCTGATGATGAAGAAGAAGAATTGGCAAATTTCAGCCTCATGGCACTCTCTGAAGGTCTACCAGAAACTTCAGAACAAAAGGTAAATTTAGACAATCTTGATCTTGAACATAAGCTAAACAAGCTCATGTCAGATTTTCTAAATCTGCAAGAAAAACATCAATCAGATATCAGAAAATCTGATGAGTTGCAAAGGACTTTGAATAAAATCATTCTTGAAAACCAACTTCTTATAGAGGATAGTTTAGATCAAAGAGCTAAAATTGAGTTTTATGAAAATGAAAGAAAAGATCTTTACAAGAAAATCAATGACAAAGAAATCAATGTAAGAGGTTTTCAACAGGCTAAAGAGTTCATAAATTTTATTGAGTCCACACCAAAGAACAAAGGAGAGGGTTTAGGTTATACAAGATCTACAAGATCAAATAGAAATAAACCCACTATCTTTGTAAAAGCAACTCATCAGAATCCTGATAAATTTACATCAGAATCAGAATCTGAATCTTGCAAAACAACCTGTTGTGAATACTCTTTGGAAAAACCAAACTTCAAAACAAACAATAGTGAATGCAGTCAAGAATCTGTAAAGACTCCAGAAGCAGTTCACTAATCTTTTCAAAATTATCCACTCATTCCATCACAAGAAGTAATATCAGAAAATTATGATAACTCTTGTATGTGTGTTGACATACTGAAGCTTGTTCAACACCATCTTCAAAAGAAAACTGTAAAATCTGTTAATAGCTCAGCATATAACAGAATTTCTGATGCAAAACCAAGAAGAAGAAATAAAATTATTAGGATTCCATCAGAAATAGTACCCAAGCATGCCTAGGTACCAAAAACCCTCTAATCATTTCATTTCAGGACCATCATGTGCAGCAGATCTGGTACTGCAACTCAGGGAGCTCCAAGCACATGACTGGGGACAGGAGCTTACTCAGCAACTTTGTTTCAAGGCTGGGTAGAATAGTAAATTTTGAAATGGAGTGAAAGGGATAATCATGGGATATGGATGTATAAGGTATGGATGTTTGACCATAAAGAGAGTAGCCTATGTTATAGGCTTAACAAATAATCTGCTTTGTTATGGCTAGTTCAATGATAAAAATTACTCAGATAATTTTAACACCAGAAAAATGCTTGATAAATTGCTTTAGTGATAATCAAAATCAAATATTTGATAAATCACCAGAAAATCTGGCAACTTATCAGAAATTATTGATGAAATCATCAGAAAATCTGATACAACATCAGAACACCTGATAAATTATCAGAATTCTGGTGAATCATCAGAAAATATGTTGGATAATCAGAATTATCAAAGTTCATTAAAACATATTGCTGCATTTGATCATCATCATCATTCATATCTCTTGACAATATATTCATAAATTGTACATTGGCAAATTTTTTTTAAATATATATTTAAAAAAAAGGGTTTTTGATTCTTGTTAGTGCTGATAATGTCATTCAACATAAAATTTCTGGGAACTCATTAATATGGAACTTTCTCTCTCCTTCATTTATTACACCCCATGATGTATTAAGAAGGTTGAAGTGACATATTGGTAGGCTATCAGATTACATCACCAGAAATTAGCCGCCTATATCATTAAATGCATGAGAAGTGGAGTAGAAACATATCTCTGGTATTTTTTTTGTCCTCTGGTAATCATTAAAATAACGGAGATTGCGGTGAAGAAAATCTACAAGTTGGTAGCTTCCATTTATGGCAAATATTAAATTTACTATAAATAATCACCACTTTGAGTTAAAATACATCTTCTTCACTCCTCTTCTTCAACTTATATTCACACACTCTCACAAAATGAACACCATCAAAGATGAATGCTTCCCACGTATTCTTTATCCATATCACAACCTTAGATTGAGGACCAATCTGGAAGGTCCACAGTGGAAAGGGTGTCAAGTTGTGCTCAAGATGCTCATGAGTAGCAACTTGACTTATGCCCTCACTGCTCACATAAGTGCTCATCCAGAAATTCTTCAAATCTTCTGGAAAAATGCAACATTATCTGAGTATCAGAACAGGGAACAGATGGCCATAAAGAGTGAGGTGCTAAATCAACAAATTCTGTTAAATGAAGCCACCATCAGGACAGCTCTTCAACTCGATGATGATAATGACGTCCTGATATTCACAAGGGCTCAGAAGGATGATGTCTTGAGTCAAATGGGTTATCACACACAAACCCAACAACGGGCAATCAACAAACATGGCTTCATCAAGCCATGGCAATATCTGGTCACACAGATGGGTGCATGTTTTTCAAAGAAGGTCATCAATCATCATGAAGTATCTCTTAGATTGATGGAGCCTATACTGGCACTTATACTCAAAGTACCTTACAATTTCTCTCATTATCTAATGAGTGATTTTGCATGTAATATGTGGGTTGGCAAGCCATTTTTGATGTATCCTCGTTTTCTGACAAAGATAATAACGAGAGAGCTAGACTTTGCAGGCATTCCTGCAAGTTATCCAAGAGCTGATATGAGACTTCAAGAAAACATGGGTCTCAGCATGCTTGTACCCACCAACCACAACTTTGGGTTAATAACTGATCTGTTGTTGTTCCTGGAAATGGAACATGGTGAAGGCATAGATATTGATTAGGCTTTGTTTGCTCTGCTTGTACATATTTTTTTTCTTTTCTGTCTATATATTAATATTTTGTGCATGCTTGATCATCTGTCTATGGTTTATATTTTTGGGAAATGGGTAAAAATGATATGATCATCAGAAATCAAAATTCTGACTCAAAACTCTAGTTTTCTGATGACAGAAGACAAAATCTGGTAATTCAAAAATGGATCTAAATTTTTTCTCTGATAAAACTTCAATAATAAACTGATTTAGAAAATATCAGAAAAACGCCAAGAGACATGGACATCACCAGAAATACAAATGTGAGTCTTCTGATCCTATATCATTCCCTCTCATCTCTCAAAACAAAATAAAAAAAATTTGTTGAAAGAGGATCACAAGTTTAGGGGGAAAACTCAGAAATTCTGTTGAAAAGTTTGTTTACTTCTGTTGACCACATCTAAAAGGTCAACAGAAGTCAGAACAAAAGGGAATACATATATTCAACAAAATTTAGGTTAAATTTCTGATGACATCATCAGAATGGGAATTTTTGACTTACAAAGAAAAGAGGATGCATATGAAGGGAGATGATTGGACCTTCTGTCTAATGGGGTCCACAAAGAAGAAAAGGTGTCATAGAACCGATAGTTTTCTCCAATCAAATTGAAGATCAACACGTTCGTGAAGAAATAATTGAAGAAACTATAAATTGAAGGGACAAACCGAAAAGGCATAAACACGATTACATGATAAGTCATCTCATTAATAACTTGATACCCACGATCCAACGGTTACATTCTGAGCCAATAACTCATATCACACGATCTAATGGTTATAAAGACATTTAATGAGCTCTTAACCACCATTACATGCCACGTTCTAAAAACCCCTCAACTCCATACACCCACAATACACTGCCGAAATACATCTATACAACACACACTTAGCAGAAATTCAAAAAATCACTCACCTTCTTCACAAAAACTTCAACCCTGAAAATCCCCTGTTTTTCACTTACAATTCAAAAATCCCTAAATTTCAAACTGTAACTCACAAAGATCAAAAATGGCAGAAGTAAACCTCAACATCCCAATTGCTCAACATGAAGTACCTTTTGTTCAAGAAGCAGAATTTCTACCAATGAAGGAAAACAACCTGCTGATGAATACAGAGCATTCAAAATATGATGAAAGATGTCAACTTCTGGTAGAATATCTCACAAAATGTCCGATCTCTGGAGCACTAACAAAAGGAAGAGAAGTACCAGAAAGGCTACTACAGCAATTTGTTCATACATTCAATGAAGTTGAAGAAAATCAGGTATCTGCTCATGTATGGGGGAGTGTTTATGTAACATTAACCCCTGCAAGAGTAAGAGAATGGCTTGAACTGCCTATTCTTGATGGTTATACTGAAGCTCCAAGCAAAGAAGATTTAATAAACTTCATCATGGGGCTTGGATACAAGAAAAGAGATATCAACAAAATTGGAGCAATAAGAAGAAGTGAATTGTCAGCCATCTGGCAAGTGATGATGGAAGTGCTAAACAAATGTCTCACCTCAAAGATAGGAGGAACTGATCAAATCAGTCAAGGTATTCTGACAATCATGTTTGGACTCATAAATGGGTTCAAAATCGATTACGGGTCAGAAATTTTTAACCTTCTGAAGAGATCAATCATCACCAGAAATGGAAGAATAACCTCTCATCTGCTATATCCAAGGTTAATCTCAATTTTCATTTCTGAAGCATTTATTGAAAGAAATATGGAAATTCCAATCTTGGAAGATGTCTGGATATCAAAAACCATGAAGGCCTGGAGTTCCAATCATGGATGGGAATCAGACAAAGATGTCCATGTGTTACCAGAAAGCATGTTATGCTTCATTGCACCAGACTCACAATACAGAATACAACATGAAAAACATCTGATAAAATCAGATTCTCCAACAGAAGAACCCAGCAGAGAAGTTGTGAACGGTTCTTCATCAACAGAAAAAGGAGATGATGAAAAGTCCTCGCCATCAGAAAAGGAGGGTGTAGAAGGAAGAAGAATTCTGGAGACAACTAACTTGGAGATAGCTAACTCACCAGAAAACAAAGAAGAACATGCTGAAAGTCAACAGATTCATGAAGCAGGAACTCATCATGAATTTGAAATCCATCAAAAACATTATGCAGAATCACATATTGCTGGAGAAACTCATACTGCTGAAATTGAAGCCACTGTAGTCATACATTATGATGAATCTCACATTGCTGGTACATCTCTTTTAAACACTGTTCTAGTTGAGTCTCACAGAGAAATTGAGTTTCACAGAGAAGAAACAAAATCAGAGAGCTCAGTTAATGTATCGTACAAGATAGAATACATAACAACTAAGGTTGATGAGGAGGTTACTAGTTCCATTAATCTCAACTCTGAATCAGAAAATGAGGAAGAGGATGAGATCCCAACAGATAGAGATCAGGAAACCGATCAAGAAAATCTGGCTAAAGGTAATTTGTTTACCTCAAAAACTTGTGGAGAATCATATGTTGATATGGTTCAAGGACACAAGGAAATCCAGGATGAAAATGAGTTTTTCATCACTGGTGGAGATGATTCTGGTAAACTTAAAGCTGCACCAAAATCTGGTAAAGCCAAAAGTGACCCAATCATTTCTAAAACAGCAGCCAATGTGTTTGCAGCTGGTATGTTACGATGAACATCTGTTGTTCCCAATATCCCTGAAACACCCATGAACCAAGAAAATTTAAAAACAGTGCTGGAAAATGTTTACAAAGTCTGCAAAAGAGATCCAGTTGAAGAAAAACTTGATATGTTGCTGTCAGAAATACAAGGTCAAAGAGCTGATATGAAGACTTTGTCAGAATCAGTGGAGGCAATAAAGAAACAAACTGATGAAAACACTGAAACACTAAAGTCTCTTCAAAAGATAAAAGAAAAGGCACCTGAATCCAACATCTCTGCATCAGAAATCCAAACGATTCTCACAGAAATAGAAAAGATCAAAGCACAAGTTGCAAATGTGATGGAGTCAAGTAGTGCAAACAGAGTTTTGGAGGAAGTTACCATGCTAAGGGCAAGCAATAACAGTATCACGGACGCCCTTGAGAAGCTGTCAAAAAAATGGGCTGTAATTCAGAAAAAAGCTCAAACTGAATTCACAAATGTTCAGAAAAACATGACCAGCAACTGAAAATAGGTAAAAGAAGTGCAACAGCTAATAGAGAAGATGCAATTCAACATTGCAAGATTGGCCAAAGTGGAGCCCCAAGAACTCATGAAAGAAATTCCTGCTGAAAGATCACATCAAGAAGCTCCAAAGTCAACTCCTCAACAAACATCAACCACACCAATCACCAAAGCCGAAACCACATTGATGGGTCCATCTCCAAATGTCCCAAGAGATGAAATGCTGCAAAGGTTAGCAACTGCAAAACCTCAAGTTATTACAACTTTAAAATTGCTAGCATCTGTTCCAAATCCAACAGTGTCTGATGACTCAGCCATAAGTAAATTCATGAATATACAAACAATGAATGAATGGGAACAGGAAGGTAATTCATCCACAAAATCAAAGATTGTTAAGAGAAAAATCTCTGAAACCAAGTCTGTCATGGTTAAAGAGATTGCAAGGGATGTAATGATATTTCCTGAGTACAATCTGGTGAGTTATTATTTAACGAAAGAAGATGAACAACCAAGATCATTGTCTCCTACTAGAATGGCTTTAAGAGAAGAAAGGATAAAAAGTGGGGCAGGCAGCATTCACAGACAGAATGAGAATCCAGTAAGGAGAATTTTAAAGGTGGACGAAGTGAAAGTTGCAACTGATGATGTTGGAGGAACTCATGTGCAAAACAGATACACACTTCAGAGAGAAAATGGGGAAGAACAAAAGGTGACTGATGAAGAAATAGTTGACCAATTGCATCCTTTAGACATTTTGTTTATGAAGGATCACTATGAAAAAGAGAAAAGAAATAACCAAGAGGTCAGAAGGGCATTATATGGCATATCAAAGGATGGAATATTGCTATTTGAAAGAATAGCTTTCTCAGACTTTGATCTGTGCATCAACTTTGAGCATGTACACAACAAAAAGGTGTATGTCAGATCACCAAAGACAAAAGTTCCCTCAGAAATATTGAAAGATGCAAGATCTGGAGACATCATTATAGTGACAAGTAAAAATGAAGAACAGGAATATGGTGTCATCTTCAGAGATCATGATAATAACAAGGCTCTATTCAGAAGTGTTGACATCTATAAGTACTCAAATCAAACTCTGAAGTATATCTTGAAAACCATGAACAGAAGACAAGAACATCTTCAGAAGATAGAAAAGAAGATGGAGGGAAAAAGAAAAGAAATTGAGCAAATGATTGAAGAATGGACCCAAGCAAGAGAATGGTACAAAGACAGGTATGTCAGCTGCAACAATTATATCTCCTACAAAAAGAAGTTAAAGGAAGGAGATGTGCACAAGAGAATGAAGCTAAATTGAAGAACATGTTTATTTGATTTTTTATCTTTTATGTAATTTGTTTTTTCAAAAACATTAGTAACTGGTTTAAATTTGCAAGTATTATATTTCCACTGTTTGGAAATTTTATGTTCATAAGATAGTTCATTTTCTTACAATACTTAGGGGGAAACTGTTAGGAAACTTTATTTGTAAGTATTGAAGAAAATCACAATCAACTGGATCTATGAAGAGATCACAATCCTGAAGATCACGAACTAGAAAAAGAAGATCAGATGGGACAACAGAAATGCACAGCATCTACTTCAAAGAAACACAAGTTGATCAAGAGCTGAATTGGATTATCAAAAAAGGTCTCACTTCTGATGGATCTGATGATATTTCTGATGAAATATTTCTGATGAAATATCATCAGTTTCTGACGATTCTGATCATCAGGATTTTTCTGATGATTTGTTCACCAGAATTTCTAATGAAGTGGTTTATCAGAATTTCTGGTGAAACACCCCACTTGTCTGAAGTTGACTCTATCCTGCCACAATTACCGATGCAGGTTGACATTATTGGATATCATGATGAAAAAGGAAACTTGAACGTTGAATTCAATGAATATGTCAATTGGCCACTTTTTGCAGGACTTATTGCATGAATAAACTATTTTTTAGTCATGCACCCAGCCTTCTATAAATAGAAGGCTCAACCAGGAGAAGCAAAGTGAGTTTGAAGCTTATCATTCATACATACATCAAAACTCCATTGCCCTCTCACCCACAGAATTCAAGATTCATTTGTAATAGATAATAATCTTACAATCACCTTGCAAACCATTTTGTTTCAAAGTGATATAAACTTGATAATTATGTAGGTCTTGTTTCTTGAAAGTCTGATTTCCATTTCCGCACATCTTTTTCACATCTACTGAAATCACTTGCCATATTACATGAAAAGAAGTTGTTTTAAGGCCATACTGGGTCCAACAGTTATACTAACATATAATATGGTCCTAAAGGAACCATAAGGCATATCTAAACTAAGCTAAATTGGGTCAGAACTGAAAGTCAAAGCAAAAGTCTACTTTTGCGACTTTCGGTTGTGAACCGAGCCTAAACTCAAAATTGTCAGGTTGAACATGCCTAAACATGTTCTTATATTATTTACCAAGTTATTTAAGTGTTAAAACATGTTCCATAACTTCAGCATTATCAGTTATGAATTATTTTGCAAAAACTGACTCGTTTGACTTTTTGTTAAGAAGTTTGATCCGACAATTGACTGAGATAACGTGATAATTTGAAGGTGCCCTTTTAAGGGTTTAACACCTACATAATTACCAACACATAGCCATTTTTAATTGAATAATGGCTGGACCGTCAGTGATTAATCACCAAGTCAAAGCTTAATTACGATATCTTTGATTTTCGGTCATTAAGCTAATAAAACTTTAACTATAGAAGCTAAGAACACTTACTAGAGTCCTTAGCACGAATATTGAACTAGAGAAAGCTTCCTTGATCAGCAGGAGGCTTTAGAGAAGTGTTTGAGTGAAAATTTTTGAAGTGTGCAAATGAAGAACACAAGACAAGGCCCTTATATAGGAAAATGGAAGCTCTTTGATCATTGCAACTGTCCCTAGGATGTTACCAGATGATCCCAAGTGTCCCTAGGGCAGTAAAAATCTGTTGCTTAGTCCCTGGTATCAGAAACAAGCATGCAATGGCGGTGGACAAGCTGCAACATGCAGCTGTCCAGTTTTTCTGTCGCTGGCACTTTTACGCGGCACGCGTAAGAAATGGAGATGGCCTACGCGGCCCGCGACAATGGTTAGTTCCGGTTAAAAGTTTCCAAACTTTTCATTTTCAGTCCCTGGTCCAATTTAAGTTTAAATAACTTTCTTTTATTGCACTAATGACCCCCATAGTTAACTTTCAAGTGCCTTGGGTCACAAATTAACTCCGTTAAGCTCCCGGTTAGTCGTAAGATCACCCAAAAAGTCTTGTTTACATCGGAATTCCATGAGATTACTCTCTGATATTCGTGAGAGCAAAAATACAAATATTACAATGCTTTTGGGATCGTTAAAAGGTCACTCAGAGGTAACATTTAACATGTTGACACATTTAACCCCTGTGCTTTGTAAATTTTATATTTTAAGT
Source organism: Helianthus tuberosus (assembly GCA_030545235.1). Taxonomy (NCBI): domain Eukaryota; kingdom Viridiplantae; phylum Streptophyta; class Magnoliopsida; order Asterales; family Asteraceae; genus Helianthus; species Helianthus tuberosus. Next base: position 215,350,773 of record CM060411.1, on the reverse strand, counting down.
ACAAACGGCTTCCTACGTCCGTCAATTTATTCATTCATGAATACGAACGTCGTGTAAGGTCAATCAGAGACACAAATAAGGCATGTTGACACTTTGGATCCCTTACATACATATTTACATTCTTTGTCACTTTTAGTCCTTTGAATCACTTCGTTACACGTTTAATGTTCATGACACGTGTCTTTATTATATTGGACATGATTTTGCGAGGTGTTACATCCTCACCCCCTTAAAATAAATATCGACCTTGAGATTTACTAAAATAAATGTGGGTATTTCTGTTTCATTGTGGATTCAACCTCCCACGTGTATTCTGGGCCTCTACGGGCATCCCATTTTACCTTCACAATCGGCACATGCTTCCTTCGAAGCTTCTTAACCTGTAGATCCTTGATCGACAAAGGTTTTTCAATGAACTTCAAAGTCTTATCTATCTGCAAATTCTTACGAGACATTGCTAGCGACTCATCAGCTAGACATTTCTTTAAGTTGCAGATGTGGAATACATTATGTATCCCACTAAGTTCTTCAGGTAGGTTAAACTTGTAGGCCACAGTTCTGACACATTCGATGATCTCGAATGGTCCTATGTATCTTGGGCTCAACTTTCCCTTTTTGCCAAAAAGCATCACCCCTTTCTAGGGTGATACCTTGAGTAGGACTTTATCACCAACTTCATATTTTAGAGGTTCACGCCTCATATCTGCATAGCTTTTCTGCCTATCCCTTGCGGCTTTCAGACGATCACAGATCTGAACAGTCTTATCCGTCGTCTCCAGGACTATATCAGGTCCTGATAGTTGGGTTTCTCTAACTTCCGCCCAACAAACTGGCGTTCTACATTTCCTACCGTACAATGCTTCAAAAGGCGCTGCTTGAATACTCGAATGATAGCTATTATTGTATGAAAATTCAATCAAAGGAAGATGGTCATCCCAACTTCCACCCAAATCAATAACACAAACCCTGAGCATATCCTCGAGTGTTTGTATCGTACGCTCGCTCTAGCCATTTGTCTGAGGATGATATGCGGTGCTGAAATTTAGACGGGTGCCTAGGGATTGCTGAAAGGTTTTCCAAAAATGAGATGTATATCTAGTATCCCTATCAGATATAATATATACTGGCACTCCGTGGAGAGATACTATCTCATCCACGAATAGCTGGGATAGCTTGTCAGAGCTATGCGTCTCCATTATGGGTATAAAATGAGCTGACTTCGTCAGTCTGTCAACTATAACGCATATTGTATCGTTCCCACATTTCGTCTTTGGTAACTTTGTGATAAAATCCATAGTTACCATTTCCCACTTCCATGTGGGAAGTTCAGGTTGTTGCAGCAAACCTGACGGCTTTTGATGTTCAGCTTTAACCTGTGCACACGTCAGACATTTAGCCACATAAGTGGCTATAGATTTCTTCAAACCTATCCACCAATAATTTGCCTTTAAATCCTGGTACATCTTATCGCTGTCTGGATGGACTGAATATTTTGAACTATGAGCTTCTTGAAGGATTACGTCTCTAAGCCCTCCATAGATTGGAACCCAGATTCGACCATTCAATCTTAGGATTCCATCCTTGCCATATGACAATTGATTGGCAGTTACGCCTAACTTCTCATTCGGATAGTTAGTTTCCAATACGGCTTCCTTTTGAGCAGCTAACAACTTTTCATTCAAGATTTTCTTTAGTTCAATGCTCTTGGCGTTGATTCTTATCAGTTTAATCCTTTCTTTCCTCTTAAAGCATCAGCGACTACATTCGCTTTGCTTGGATGATATCGAATTTCACAATCATAATCGTTTAATGTCTCCATCCAACGACGCTGCCTCATGTTAAGATCCTTCTGATTAAACAGATGCTGAAGGCTTTTATAATTGGAATAGATCATGCATTTGGTTCCATATAGATAGTGCCTCCAAAGCTTTAGTGCAAATACAACGGCACCCAATTCCAAATCATGGGTGATGTAGTTCTTTTCATGCACTTTTAATTGACGGGATGCATAGGCAATGACCTTACCCTTCTGCATAAGCACAACAACCCATACTTGTGTGCGATGCGTCGCAATAAACCACAAACTCTTCAATTCCTTCTGGCAATGTCAACATAGGAGCATTGCTTAATTTCTGCTTAAGAATCTCAAAAGATTCTTATTGCTTGGGACCCCAGTCAAAGTTGACATTCTTTCGAGTTAACGAAGTTAAAGGTGCGGCAATCCTTGAAAAGTTTTCAATGAAACGTCTGTAGTATCCTGCTAGACCCAAGAAGCTGCGAATTTTAGTAGGTGTCTTAGGCACTTGCCAATTCATAATCGCTTCAATCTTAGCGGGATCCACCTGGATGCCACGCTCACTTACCACATGTCTAAGAAATTGGACTTCACGAAGCCAAAACTCACATTTGGAAAACTTGGCGTAGAGCTTCTCTTGCTGCAGAAGTTTCAGGATACACCGAAGATGTTTTTCATGATCGGCTTGCCTCTTTGAATAAATAAGAATGTCATCAATGAAGACAATGACAAACTTGTCTAGATATGGCTTGCAAACACGATTCATGAGATCCATGAATGCTGCAGGTGCATTAGTGAGCCCGAAAGGCATCACTAAGAACTCATAGTGACCATAGTATGTTCTGAATGCGGTCTTGTGCACGTCTTCGTTTCTTACCTTCAACTGGTGATATCCTGACCTTAGATTGATCTTTGAAAAGTAACTTGCTCCTTGAAGCTGATCGAACAAATCGTCGATCTTGGGCAATGGATATCTGTTCTTAATCGTAACTTTGTTCAGCTCATGGTAATCAATGCATAAACGCATTGAGCCATCCTTCTTTTTCACAAATAGAATTGGCGCTCCCCAAGGGGATGATCTAGGTCGAATAAAACCCTTTTCCAACAAATCATCCAACTGTGTTCTCAATTCTTTCATCTCAGTTGGTGCTAATCGATAAGTTGCTCTTGCAACTGGTGCTGCTCCAGGAATGATATCGATTCTGAAATCCACTTGCCTATCTGGAGGTAATACAGGTAGTTCTTCAGGAAAAACATCTGGATATTCAGAAATAACAAGGGTGTCTTCGATCTTGGACTTTGGTTCATCAATGGTTACCTATGCCATGTAAATGACACAACCTTTCTTTAAACACTTTGATTCCTTAAGCATAGACACTTGTTTAGGCAACCCATGCTATGTATCTCCTTGAATGGTTAATGGCTCACCATAAGGAGTCTTGATAACCACTTGCTTCTTATCACATACAATTTGGGCTTGGTTAGAAGATAACCAATCCATGCCTATCACTATGTCAAATCCTGCTAATTTCAACGGAACCAAGGATAGCGGAAAAGAGTGAATCCTAATGGATAGTACCATCGGCCAATTATACTTCATACTTTATGCTTAGAGTCTTAACAGGAAGATTTAACAATTTACAAAATTTATTGTCTACAAAAGACTTGTCTGCACCAGAATAAAACAACACTCTAACATAAACATCATTGATAAGAAAAGTTCCTGTTATCACATTGTCATTCTGAACAGCCTCCTGAGCATTCATCTGGAAGACCCGAGCATTGGTCTTCTTAGCCTCTTCAGGCTTCTTTGGATTCTTAGGGCTATTGGTCTTAATGTGCCCCTTTTCGTTGCCATCGTAACAGGTTGCATCCTTCATCTTCTTGCAATCCAAAGTCTTATGTTCTTTGGACTCGCAGATCCCACATCCATTAGGCTTTGACTGGGACTGCGATTGTGATTTTGATTCGAACCTGCACTTCCCAAAATGGTACTTTTGGCAGGTCTTGCATTTGGGTTTCTCACCTGACTGCTGGTTGTCCTTTTTAAACCCAGAACTCTTCCTATGATCTGAGTTTCCCTTCCGTTTCTTGTCAGAGCTACGTGAGTTCTCATCCTCACATTTCCTCTTCCCTTCATCAGAATTCTTAAGCGACCTTTGCCTAATCGCATCAAGTGTAAGAGATAAAGACAGATCAACCACCGACCTAAAGGTGGTAGGTCTGGATGCTTTCACATTTCCCTTAATTTCTGGAGCTAGACGTCCAATAAAACGAGCTATACGCTTTGGTTCCGGTGTGACCAAATAAGGAACCAATCGGGACATGGTGTTGAAGCTTGTAAGATACGCCTGACAATCCAAGTTCTTCATGACTAGAGTCAAGAAGTCGATTTCAATCCTTTCCACCTCATGCTGAGGATAGAAGTTTTCCCTGATCAATGCAACAAACTGATCCCAAGATAAGTTATACAACGGAATCTTCCCTGTAGCTTGGATTAAAAACCTCCACCAAGCTAAAGCTTCACCTTTAAATGATTGTGAAACAAACTTCACAATATCCTGTTCTGCACAACCAATGATATCAACCACAGTGTCCATCTCATCGAGCCAATTTATACAATCAATGGCTCCTTTTTCTCCCTTAAAGTCCCTTGGCTTGCAGGAGACAAAGTATTTATAAGAGCAGGTCTTAACACGTGGCTCCTGATTGAGCACAATTTGCTTGGATGGAACACTTTTCTGATTCAACGAATGATGAGAATCATCCTTATGAGATGCGTGTGTCTTGGAAGGTGGTTTTGTATGTGGTACCGATTGGGTCCTGCTACGAGTACCACTTGATTCTTTGAACTGTCTGTCCATGGCTCGAGTGACAACATTATCTATCATTGCTTGAAAATCTGCACCAGCTACATTAACTCTGGTGGTATTATTTCTCTCCCTTGGATGACTGTTAACCTCTTCTGATTTAGACATGCTGAATCTTGATTGCTATAAAACAATTGACAATATTTTATTTAGAGGTTTATTTTGGAATCATCATTTTTGATGATCCATTAACCATGGTAAATATAAACCATATTGGTTAATTTGTTAGTCATATTTATTTAGGATTTTTATTATAATTTATCCTCAGATATAAATCATTAAAAATATTAGAGTGGCACTAAAGGCCTAGTCACAAGGACATTTTTAAATTATAAGCCATGATCTTATAAGATCGAGGCATTAAGGTTTGAACATAGTTCATCACCTTTTCTTGACAGGGAGTCGTAGACTACAACTGTCTTTTGTCTTATTAGACAATGAATATGGCCCGTAGATGGATATTTAAATCAGGTAAGAATAAGGAATTCGAAAAATCCAATACAAGGATGACTAGTGTGATTTTATCGAATCACATTTTCCAGGAGTGCTAACATGTTTTCAGATGTTAACAAGGATACGAATCTTAAAAAGGTTTTACCATCAGGGTCGTGTCTAAAATGACATGTGGGCTAGGTTATACCTTCAAGAATTTCCTTTAATATTTAATGGCATATCAATTGTAAAATGGGATGATATTTTGATTTATAATATATTCATACATATAATGACAAATGAAATTTTAAATTAAAACATTCCAAAAAATGAAAGAAGTACTTAGCTGCCCTAAACAGGACTTTTAAATAAATAACATTGTCCATGCAGGGACAGAAATAAGAAAGATAAGTCCACGCAGGGACCAGATACATAAATAAAATGTACACACAGGGACTTAATTGAAAGTAAAAATTACAAAACAAATAAATAAGAAATTTCAGTAATCCCTTTTCTTCTTCCCCTTTATTAGGTTTGCCAAACCCTTAAGTAGACCCCGACGGCTTCTACGCTCCTCCTGTACCGGTTGCTCCACCTCGTGCAACCGTTGAAGGATTTCCTGCTGCTGTGGTGGTTGGATCTGTGGCGGCTGCTGCTGCCGAGGTTGAGGAGGTGGTGTGTATTGATACCCATATGCTGGGTACCCAGTTGGGTACGTAGCTGGAAAGGGTCCATGGTAGAGAGCATTATAGTTTGCTGCTTCAAGGTATGGGTCAACGGCAGGGGCATTGTTGTAATTGTAACCCGAATAAGCTTGTTGTTCAAACGGGTTATATGCTGCTGCACCGGGGTAAAAAGGAATTGGGTTTTCATAACCCATGGGCGGTGGTGGTGCGACTGGAGTAGAGTCGACTTTAGAAGCTGGGTTTGAAGGCCCACCCATTTGTGGGTCTTCATACTACGGCGGGTAGTTGCCGTTGCTGGAGTGTTGGGGGGGGTGCTAAAGTGAAATCCCCCATGCACGGAAATCCGTGCACCTGTTCTTCTACGCCTCGGCGGTTCAGGAGGCAGTTGCTGCTCTAGTGGTGGCGGTGGCGGTGGCGTAACCTCCTGAAAATGCGGGTCCTCAGAAGGGACCTATTGGTGTGGAGGAGAGTAGTGGTGAGGGGGAGTATACTCCCACTTGTATGTAGCCCATCTCACAGCGAAAATGTCTGGGTCCCTGTAAGGCGAACCATGAAAGGATGATCCGCTCGATATATCAATGGGATGCGTCGGCGTCCCAGTCGGTGGTAGCTCGGGGTCAGGATCCTCGTCCATCTCCATATCCTGCATCTCAGGATAATGATCAACTGGTCCCAAAGGGTTTGGACCCTCTGGTTCTTGTACCTGGTTCATTGGATTGAACCAGCTCTGGAAATAGGGGGTCAGGTCCTGGAAGGCACGGTGCGAACTCGACCACTGCAAAGGTATAAAGGAATGGTGAGAGTGGTCGGACTCGTTGTTCTGATGCAGTCCGAATGAATCATGATAAGACGGTGATGAACTGAGCGAGACAGAGCGTCTCGCAGGCTCTAAATAATTTCTCTAATCCTCGTGAGGACTAGAGCTAAGGTTCGCTGATGGAGTACGCTGGTGAGATGGCTCGGCTTCATGGTCATTTCTTGCTGTTATTGGTGCCTTTCCTTTTCCACCTCTACCTGTTACACGTGGCGACATTTTGTCTTTGTTCCTGTCAAAACAAACAAAAGAAACCAACAAAAAGAAAACAATAAGATTAGGATTAGTCCTAAGTCAATAGCCTAGACTCAGAAGTCAAGGAATGTGCAAACTGTGTCATTGAGATTAAACACAAAAGGCTAGTGTTTAATTCACTCAATGTTGGCTCTGATACCAACCTGTCACACCCCGATATTTCCACGTATTACCGGTGGGCCTGGTGAGGAGTATCCTGATGTAGTTGATATCATCATAGTCAAATAATCACAATTTAATGCACAGCGGAAGTCTAAAGTAAATAATACAAACTGAATTGAAAGTATAATAAAATATTACACAACGGTTGTAAGGGGCATCCACAGGAGGATCTAACACAGAAAGAAAAAATATTGTTCAACAGACTTTAAGTATTAAAAGCTTGCAAGACTCTTTATTTAATACTCAGGAGTTTCCATCCCATTATGCGTAGTACCTGCACTTAGTCTTTTTGAAAAATACGTCAGTTTACACTGGTAAACACAATTAACTGACTCTTTTGAAAAGCATTTATAAAATTGGTTTGGATGCACAAGGCATAAAATCTTTTATAATGTTGGTGCATAAATGTTTGTTAACTTCGTCTTGTATCGAGTCTCGTATTAGAATGAATAGATCAGGGCACGTAGTACGAGAAATTTGTCAAAAATAGGTTGGGAGGTAATTTCGCATGAAATTACAAATTGTAATTCCACACCAAATCACTTGCTAATTTCGTACAAATAGTAATTTCGTGTGAATGTGATTTCGTTTGTGCTATTCCGTGCGAAATCACCTTGCCTATAAATACTAGGTGTGCCTTGTCATTTGTAACGTTCGAGATTTCAGAGCCGAGGTGCTGCCAGTTTGTCAAACGACCAGGATTGCTTTGAAATCATTAATAAAAGGATAATTAAGGAGAATCAAGCTGTTTCACGTTTATATCACTGATTCCGCCTTTGATATGGATCATAAACTCTTCTGATTGACTCGTTCGGGTCACACGACGATCCAACAAGTGGTATCAGAGCTCAGGAAGAAGAGTTTATACCAATTCAGCTTGTTTTCATCACTTCTACTCATTCTTTTCAAAATTAAACGAGATTTAACAGACTAAATGGATTGAATTTCACATATATCACTTAAAACACCATTTTAATGAATCCTTGAAAGAATTGGACCAAAATTCGAACAAAATCTGGATCAATTTGACAAAATGGTGGCCGAAATGATGATGTCATCATAATTTCGCATGAAATAGCTTCTTAATTTCGCACGAAATTACATTTGGTGATTAATTTCGTTTGAAATTGCTGCTTGATTTCACACGAAATTAGATTTTGTGTGAGATATTTCATACGAAATTACTATTTCGTTCCAAAGAGGTTATTTTCGTTTGAAACCAAGCTAATTTCGCATGAGATTATATTTTGTTTGGTCTGTTTCGAACGAAATTACTATTCCATTTGAAAATTCTGATTTCGTTTGAGTTGGTATTTCATGTGAAAGCTTATTTTGCTTGAAATCTATTTTCGTTTGAAGGCTGTTCATTTCGTTTGAACTGATTTCATTTGAAACTGTTTTTGTTAAAATCAAAAATTTTTCTAAGTGTTTGTTGATTGTTTCAGATACTTGAAGATGGAAGATTTTATGAATCCGTTCAGTGATGCTTTTGCTTTCACGGGAAACACCGGAGATGATACATCAAACAACACAAATGAAAATGCTCCTAGTGCAAAGAAAACTCTTTCTGATGCTTTGAGTGTGGAGAGTGCATATGGCACATACAACAAACCTCCCAAACTGATGGCGATTGAAGAATAAAATAGATGGGCTAAAAGGTTTGAAGAATGGCTAAAAGCATTTGCGTATCAAAGTTGGAAGAGCATGAAGAATGGTTTCAATATGGGAAGATCGGATTATGAAAATATAGCAGATACTGATGTAGAGAGTTTTGTTGCTGAACAAAAATGCATTGCTTTGCTTCACCAGTCTGTGAGAGATGACATAATATCGTTAATTGAATACACAAATTCGAAAGATCTATGGGAGAAACTGAGAGTGAAATGTGTGGGTAGTGCCGAGATAGTTAAAAGCAAAAAGAAATTGTTAAGAAAAGAATTTGATTTGTTTGGATGTTTGAAAAATGAATCTGTGTCAAAGATGATCGAAAGATTCGGGCATTTGAAGATGGAACTTGCTAGACATGGAATCATTTATACTCAAGAAGAATTGGTTGACAAATTGTTTGACTCGCTGCCGGATGAGAAAGACTGGCAATACTTTGCCTTGATGCTGAAAAACACAATAAAATCAGAGGATCTGACGGTTGATCTGTTAATCGAAAGACTGGAGAGTCATGAGTTGGAGATTAAAAAATCTAACAAAGTGAACAACTCTTCATATCAGCAGAATGTGGAGCTGTATTACCGAGGAAGTATGATCCCGAAGACTGTGTCCCCCAAGACAGCTTTCTCAGCTGAAAGTTCTAACACATCAAATCAAGAAAGTTCAAGCAGTGGTTTTCATAGTGGTTCATCGTCAACTACTTCAAGTCAATCAGTTCCAAAGAATTTGTTTCAATGTAACATTGCTGTGCATCTAAAGAATGCTCAAAATTTCAGTGAAGAATCCGCAAAGCAGCAAATGGTGTTCTTAGCGTCTGTTCTAGAGTCTTATGAGAGCCTTGTTGCAGGCAAGATTGGAAAAACTAACCTCACCAAGGAGGATTATGACCAGATCGATCCAGAAGAGATGGAGTTGATCGATATCAGGTGGTGTATGGCTAGTGCAGTCAGACGAGCACAAAGGTTCATGGAGATTACAGGCAGACATTCTATAGGCGGACCTTCCACAAAACTTGGTTTTGATAAATCAAAGGTCACGTGCTTCATGTGACAACTGGCACAAAACCGGTAATTTCCGTAAACTTTAATTATTATTTAATGACTGCAATTATGTGCTTAAATGCCAACATTGCCTGATACATACTAAACAAGTGAATTCATGCACATTTTATACTACAAAATATTGCTTTATGCATTAACGAGAGCGTTGCGTCAGAAATACTAGTAAACTCACCGGTAAGACACATTGTGTCAACAATTCTGCAGAAAGCAGTTAGACAATAAAATTGGAGCCTAGGTGCAGGTCCAACGACATGAATACATTAAAACCCAAGAGTACATACAAGGGTTAACATATAGACCTTCCGAAAGCTAAAATACGCACTAAAAAGCACCCGAAACGCACTTTAAGTGCAGAATTTTATTAAATTCAGCTATAAATCAGCTTTTAACACATAAATGTTATGCAGAAATCATGATTTATCATTCAGAATAGTTCCCTAAGTGTCGGGAATCGAAAGTGTTTCAAAAGGGTATTTAAAGGACACTAAACGGTGCAAATTTAGCACTTTAAGGAACTAGTATCTAACCGAACAACCGGACATAACCTGGAACATCAAAATATTATTAGAAGCATTGTTTTAATGTTTCTGAGCTAGTTATGATTCCCGAACACCATAACACCCCTTATAACATAATAACACACTAGGTCCCTAAACCTTACACATGAAAGCTTACTTACTTATGGAATTAGGGAATGAAATTTACATTAATCCCCCCCCCCCTTTTGGCTGATTTCGGACCAAGCATGGTCCCACCTCAAAGATTTGTGTAATCCCTCTAAATCTCCAAAATCTTCTCCTTGGATTTCACTAAGATTGTGTAAGATATTGTGTGTACTTATGAAGACACAATAACCATTGGATAAGCTCTGATATGGAGAAAAGAAACACATGACCACACTTCACCTTCATCACCTCCTTCTTCCTCCTTTGTTTTCGGCTCACACCCACCCAACATACACCATCCATTTTCATTCAACTTCCAAGCATTCCAAGTTCACTAAAAGGTGCAAGAAGGTGTCTAACGGAGTGTAGAGCTTGAAGAACTTGAAGGACCTCATTCGTTTGCTTTTATCCACCACATTTGCAACCTTGTTCTTCCCTAGCTTTAAGCTAGTTGTAAGATTCTTGAACACCCTTGTTTACTTCCATTTTAGTTGGTTAAAAGATATAACATGTTGATTATCATAAGAACACTAAAAGAAATACACATGAATCTTGAAACACAAAGTGAAATATGATGATATCTTGATGAAATAATATTGTTTAGTAGATGTATAATGTTTGTTTGTTGATTACTAGAAATATTGATGTTGATCATTACATGAAGCTTGCTAGATTGTGATTAAACACATGATCTAGCAAGTTAGGGGTTGATTATGTGCTAACATAAGATGATCATCCTCTTGTTAAGACATGAACTTGATGAATGAATGATTTCTTGGAAAAATATTAAACAAAGCAAGCTAGTAATCTTGTGAATCTAAGATTCATGTGTGGTTTTTCTAATAGAACCAAGTTTAAAATATGATTTTTAGAAGATCTTGGTTTTACTTAAACATACACTATTTTTGGTGATAAAATAAGTGTAAAGATACTAGAGAAACAAGAAGATGTTACAAATAAATTTTTTTTGTAAAATGTGATTGCAAGTTGTAAAGGACCAAATCTTTTAATAAGGTGATTTACAAACAAACAACCATGTTTTTAAGGGTATCTAAATCTACTAAATAACATGGTAAGTCACTACAAGTTTTTACAAGAACTTCAAGTTCACGATGTAGTGTGCTTTGCTTGATTTTGGCACTTGATAAGTTGTTGATGATGATTTTAAAAGAAAATAAACACATGTTTTGAAAGCATGGGAAACCTCCATTTTTAGGGGAAACTCTGTCAAAATTTCTATAAAATTTTGACACTTAGAAAAATATAAGTTTTTGAGAAACTTATTCCCTAAAAATGTATCTAAAAATATTTACCAAGGTTTCCCTAATTTTTTATAAGAAATGATGATTTTTTCAAGATTAAAATTGATATTAAGTATGTATATTTTTGAGAAAAATATATATATTTATTGATCACCAAATATTGTGCTAAGTGTATGTAGTATGTATTATACGTGACTGTGTATTAGGACTTGAAAATACACTAAATACTCCTAAGGAGTGAAGATACAAAATACACATACAACATACTTAGACAAATACAAGAGAATATATTTATGAAAATATATTACTTGAAAGAATAGATAACTTGGACAAGTTATGAACCTGAAATGAAGTTTTGGACAAAAATACATAATTCGGGTGCAAAATACAAGATACCTATATTTATTTTTGAGAAAATAATATAAGTTAGACACATAGTTAAAAATATAAAATATTTTTAACACAAGAACACATATACAAAAGATAGTGACTTGTACTTGTGCGATACAAGTCTAGTGACTAACGTTAATAAAACACGTTTAGGTCACGACGCTAGATAAGCAAATCCGGTGAAGTTTACGACGCAGGAACGCAAAGTTGTGAGTTCATGCTCCCCCTTTTCTTTTAACTGTTTTTGGTTTTATAAATTCGGGGGTGAAATACATGTTACGAATGTTACAATGTTTATAAATGGTATGATGAATACAAAATCGAGAAGCACACTTGGTGATAACTAGTACCAAGTATGATGCGTTTTGAGGAATGATACGAGTAATCGTGTCACGAATAGGGTACCATAAGCACCATTAATCGTGTACATACTTAGACCGCAGAACAAAAGGTTAGATCTAACGGGTGACCGGGCAGCCACACTCTTGGTGAGAACTAGTACCGAGTAGTGCCTTTGTCTCTCCATCGTGAATCGACAACTAGAAAAATGCCTATGGTTTGGTGACTTCCTATGTCGTGTCACATGTTAATGGCCTTGCAACCCATGAACAACCCTGGTACATACAAGAATACTTTATAGTTCATACCACAAGAATACTTTATTTGTACGAGGTTCGTACACAAGAATACTTTATTTGGTTCATACCACAAGAATACTTTATTTACACAAGAATACTTTATTTTTACAAGATACATATCACGTTTTCCTACTAAGTATAGAAACGTTCAATACAAGAACTGCATGAATTCACACCAACATTAGGTTGACGTTTTTTTTCCAAAACTCACATGTATTTCAGGTAACTAAAGTGGATGTGCGCGCGGTCTTACTCTTGCTCATGGAAGTAGCTTATGTTTATCTTTGAATAAAGTTGTAAACTTTTCAAGACAATGTTTTATGCTATCTCGTGATGTAAACACTAAACTTATGTCTTCAAGTTTTGAAATGTTTGGCATTTGAAGTTATTTTTACGAGCATGTAGTATGTTTACCTTTCGTATGCAATGAGAACCTTTCATGATCACACCTCGTGCTTCCGCCGCAAAAAGGGGTGTGACAGATTGGTGTCAGAGCTGTGATTGTAGTGATCCAGGATTCCTTCTCGAGTCTAGACTACAATCTCTAGGATCCTTTCACGAAAACAATTTTTCAAAAAGTTTTCATTGCATAAAACTCTCCGCAACATCCACTACCTGAAACTGTATACAAGAGTCAAGAAAAGACACTACGAGACTTAGGGTGCACTGGAGTAGCACTTGTCTTTGATTAAAGAATTACCTGCAATTATGTGTGATAATTGATATAAACATACTAGAAGTAGAATGTCACAGGTATACGTGACTTCGTCTGAAAACAATGGCCTATCTGAAGGAAGAGATACGAGGATGAAACGAACTGTGCGGGCTGTGCAATGAGTTACGTAATTATGGATGCATACATAATTACGGAATTCAGTGCACAGAAACCACAGCAAGTCTTGTCACGTATAGATTCCCTCAGTACAAGAAAAGGTCAAACATGAACACCCCTCCCCCAGCCTATTAAATACTCTACTGGAGTTATAATTGTTGGATCGTTCGTGTGACCCTAACGAGTCAATCTGAGTAGTTCATCATCAAGTACAAAGGCAGAATCAATGTAAAAGATGTCAACACAGCTTGTTCCTTTCTAATCTTTATCTATTACTGATTTCATGAGCTTTTACAAGTTCAAATGACAAATGAACAGCACCTCGACTCAAAACATATGATCTAATCCCGCTTCAAATGAACATTGCACACACCTATATATAGAGATGAGATTCCGCTTGAATGTGACATGAGTTTCAAGCGGAATTAGGTAATTTCGCTTAAACATGTCAATGTTCATTTCAAGCGGAATTAATCTTGTTGATTTCGCTTGAACAGTACATTGACACTTTCAAGCGGAATCACCCACTTAAACATATTGTAACCCTAATTTCAACCCTGTTGTGTGCTTGTTTATCCTTTCTAGACATAAGACTCGATTAAGACGAATTTAACAGACACTAGTGCACCAACAGACTCCCCCTTGGATGTTGACGAAGTCTTCGGCATCGAGTCTTTAGTCTTTGTCTCTTTCCAAATTGTCTTGACATTGTAAAAGCTTTCTTCAATCTTTATCTTTTCTTCTATTAACAGCTAACATGAATCACAGAATCTGAATCTTTAACACCTTCAAGCTCCCCCTTGAATGTAGATCCAGGAACTGCATCTGACTTTAAGTCTTCAGACTCCCCCTATCAGTAAGTTGGGATCTTGCTTAGCTGCTTTCTCAAATTCATACATGTTACCTGCACAATCTCTACCTAAATATAAGATATATGACAATAACAATTTAAATTCAAACTTACCATTCAAACTCATTCGATGGAATTTTTCAGAATTAGAAATCCATTTAAGTATTCAGGTTCAAATTAATGACCCTGATTACTCAATTTGTCTACCAAGTCCAATTTAATGACCTTGGTTGATCTGAGATAAAACACACTGACATTTTGTACAAGCATTTTTTGAAAATTTACAAGTTTCAAATTAATGAACTTGCTTTAACTTTTCAACTTTCACAAACTTATCATGTTAAGCTCATAACTCATCATCCAGCCCAGAAACTTCCTGCATCTGCTTCAATTCGAATCTGAAGATCAGCTTTCCACTTTGGTTTGTCGGAAAATAAAGCAGAAATGTAAAATCTTTTTGGATTTTTAATAAAGCTTCTAAACTAGAAATGAAATACAAAAATAAAATGCAGTAAAAGTAAATTATTTACAAACATATTTTTGGTGAGTGTGTTAAGGAATCATATCAGCTATTCGACAAGTCACAAGTACCGTTAAGCTTTAATTTCATACTCAGAATTAAACAATTCGCTTAGATTGTCGATATGCTGATCCACTTTATATTCTCACACACATTTCAATCTGTCCAGGATACAGATTAGATGAATTAGAGACTTAAACTTATACATGTGTCCCACCTCTTGAATATACTCCCGTATCTAGATCCCAATATTCAGTCTTACAGGTGAGTATACCACAGATTATATCCGTAGAGGGTTAAATTGCGAGACCGTGAGAGCTCAGGTCAGAACTTCCATTCAGCAGAGAGATGACGGTTCGACTTTAGTGGGTCCCCTTTAGAGGATCTTCTTTTTTTTTTACAACAGCATTGATTAGCAATTTTATTGTCTCATCATTTTATGCTGAGGGCGGTGCTATTTTTCAAGCAAGCGGTAAAGTATTCTCCAGGGACTAGGCCATTGCTTCCGCAAAATCAGAAGTCCCGGGATAATACCCCAGATATCACTGAGTATAAAGACCTAGTATCTCAGAAAGAGGGATCTTCCAAACAAGATTTCAGGGGTTACCTATATATCCAAGTAGTGTTCCCCACGAAATAAGTAAGTAAAGGTTTAGGTTTATATCCTGAACAAACCTACTAAATGTGTAAAAACCTATCGGCACATCATCAGCGAGACTGTTTAAAACTTTTTAAACATTACATATCTTTAGCATACCGTAACTGTCAAGCCGATGAACTATCATTTTCCCTTTTTACACAAGCTCTTTTCTGGTTTTCTATTGTTTTTGGATTTTGAAAAAATCTCATGTTTTTGTATTTTTGAATTTTTTTACTGTTTTTGTATTTTCTGAAAATATTACCCTATACTCTCCCCCTAAATACCAAAACAGGTAAAAAATCGACAAACCATTGCATATTGTTTCTCAACATTATCATCTACAATGTTATCCTCATCAACGCCAAGAATTCCATCCGACACCGATAAAAGCTTCATACCGTTTAGTTTTAAAAGATATTTAAAACGAGTTTTGTCAAATGCTTTGGTATGCAAATCAGCTTTCTGTTCGTCAGTGTGGATTTTCTTAATTCGTATCAACTTCTTCTCGAAACAATCGCGAATGAAGTGATGACGAATTTCAATGTGTTTCATTTTAGCTTGATGAATAGGATTTTTAGTAATGTTAATCGCTGCTTCATTGTCAACAAAGATTAAGAAATTGCAAACCGTAGTCACGCATCTGTTACTGGATCCACAAAATCTGAGAATAGCAACTGCTTGCAGATACATATTCAGCTTCACATGTGGATAAAGCTACAGAGGTCTGCTTCTTGCATTGCTAGGTGACCAATCGTGATCCGAAAAACTTGCACCCCACTGTTGTTGATTTAGCGTTAACTTTGCAGCATCCGAAATCAGAATCAGAATACCCTTCGAGCGTAAAATCGCCATCTCTTGGATACCACAACCCCAATGATGGAGTTCCTTTCAGGTAGCGTAATATTCTTTTCACAATCACCATATGTGAAGCTCTAAGATTAGACTGAAACTGTGCAGCGAGGCAGGTTGGATACATGATATCGGGTCTTGAAGCTGTCAAGTACATTAACGAACCGATCATAGAACGATACATCGTTTCATCTGCCTTCTCTCCGGTGAGATCAGGGTTTATCCCATGATTCGTCGCTAATGGGGTGGAAGCTGGAGTAGAACCTGACATCCCGAATTTCTCCAAGATATCATGAACATACTTCGTTTGATGTATGAAAATTCATTTGGGTAGTTGATCAACCTGCAGTCCCAAAAAGAATTTCATCTCACCCATCGATGACATTTCAAATTTCTGCTTCATAACTCTTTCAAAATCTTTGCACATATTTTCATTCGTTGACCCAAATATGATGTCGTCCACGTATATTTGAACTATCAGAAGATGTCCGTCGACCACTTTGGTGAAGAGAGTGGCATCCACTTTTCCACGGATGAAGTTGTTGGCTAGCAGGTGTTGAGACAATGTCTCGTACCAAGCTCTCGGGGCCTGGTGTAAACCATACAGCGCTTTGTCTAGCAAGTAGACCTTGTCTTTGTAGATTGGATCGGTGAAGCCCGGTGACTGACCGACATATACCTCCTCTTTTACCTTCCCGTAGAGAAACGCCGATTTAACATCTAGCTGATAAACTTTGAAATTTTTTCAAGATGCAAATGCTAGGAAGATTCTGATCGCTTCTAGTCTAGCAACCAGAGCATACACTTCAGTGAAATCTATACCCTCCCCTGGACTACGAGTCGAGCTTTGTTACGAACAACAACTCCTCTATCATCCCTCTTGCACTTGAACACCCACTTGGTGTTTATCTTCCTTTGACCATCAGGCAAGTCTACTAACTTCCACACACCTAACTTCTCAAACGGACTCAACTCTTCTTGCATGGCATTGACCCGAGAATCTTCAGTTAGCGCCTCTTTGTAAGTTCGCGGTTCGATTTGCGAAATAAAACAACTTAGTGAAAACTCAGTTTGTAAAGGAGCTACTGTAGAATAAAAACAAGTAAGCCCCTGGTCAATTTGTCGTCTTGTGCGAACGCCTGTCTGCAATTCTCCAATGATCAACTCCTCTGGATGGTATGAAAGAGTTCTTGGCATCACCTCGCCTGGAACATCTACCTCGCCTTCCAAATTTGTGACATTCTGATTTGCACCTTGTTCATTAACTGGAATTGTTTGACTCGAAATCTGGATTTGCTCCCCCTCAGAATCTGAATCACCATGATCAAATATTGGTCTATCATCAGATTCTTGATTATCTTTGACCGCCGTCTGATTATCATGAGCAACTTCATCTTGTTGAATATCACCATGTTCTCCAGCATTGTTTGGACCTGCTTCATCGTCATTTGAAGTTTGTTGTGGTCGTCTTGAATACTCAGCTGGGAACCTTTCCTGCGATGACTCATACTCTCTCAGAATATCCAACTCGTCAAAGAAATATTCTTCTTCTTCCTTTTCTTCTTCCATGTCAAACGAATCCCATAAAGTTTCATAAAGAAAACGCCATGAATCTCCAGGATTCTGCGGTGGCATTGTGTGACCTTGGCATTCAACATTGTGAGCTTCAATAATCCGCTTCAAGCTTGGAACAAAGACTGGCTTTTGTGGACTTGAATAACCCACGAATATTCCTTCAATGCTCTTTGCACCAAACTTTCCAAAAGGCTCTAGAACTGTGCAGGGAGACCCAAACGGTTCTAAATACTTCAGGTTCGGCTTGCAGTTGTTCATTAGCTCGAAACATGTCTTGTTGAATTTCTTGACAGTGAGAACCCGATTGAGTGTATAGCACGCGGGCGGGACTGCTTCTACCCAAAACTTTACTGGTAATTTCGAATTAGCGAGCATCGTCCTGGCCGTTTCTATTAGCGTCCTGTTCTTTCTTTCAGCTACTCCATTCTGTCGCGGAGTGTAAGGAGCACTAAATTCGTGCAATATACCTCTTTCATCACAATATTCTTCCATCTTGTTGTTCTTAAACTCAGTACCATTATCACTTCTGATTCTTATGATGCGCCTTTGGTACAGTTTTTCAATTTTTCTGAACAACGCCATCAAACTATCAAACGTCTCATCTTTAGACTTCAGAAATGATACCCATGAAAATCTGGAATAATCATCAGTTACTACTAGACAGTAGAGATCCCCGGTAATACTTTTAACGTTTACTGGACCAAACAGATCCATATGGAGCCTCTCTAACGGTCTTGAGACTGAGTTGACTTTCTTTTTAGGATGTCATTTCTTCTTTTGCTTGCCTTTGATGCAGCTAATGCACTCCCCTTCCAGATGAAAACCTTTTACATGAACACCAGTAACTAAGTCATTGTGCACCAAGTGATTCATTTTTCTAAGATGTATATGACCCATCTTCCGGTGCCACAATTGCGATTCCTTCTCCGTTGCTCTGGACACAAAACAGTGAGCCTGACCCGTGGTTGTAGTAGCTAGACTCATGTCCAACACGTACAGATCATTCACTCTAGGTGCCCTCATGATAATCCACTCTTCGGGAACAACAAATCCTGGTTTCAAGATCAAACATTCTTTGTCTGTGAAGTGCGTTGTATACATCCTATCACAGATCTGAGAAATACTCAGCAAATTGTTTTCAAGCTCGGCGATGTAATTCACTCTTTCAAACGTAACAATCCCATTGGATAACGTTCCTTTTCCAACTATTCTACCATCCTGATTACCTGCGAATCCCACATAACCTCCATTAAACCCTCTAATATCATACAGTAGAGTTTTCTTCCCTGTCATGTGCCGAGAAGCTCCACTATCCATAATCCATCGTGAAACGGATCTTGGAGGCTCCTGCACATTCCAAAATCAATTAGTGAGATTTTGATGCCACCCAAGCCTCTTTGGACTCGGGTAACTTGACATTGATGTGAGATTTTGCAATGTAAAGTGGCAGAAAATTCTTGTCATTTATCTTTAAGCTCTCCTCAGATCCAACCTCAACCTTTTTATATAAGAAAAACTCATCTTTCTTAGGTTGACCGGTTGGTTGATCTTTCTTTTGATCATTCTTCTTCTCTGGTGGAGTAGAAGATTGTTTCTCCAATTAATCATAATAATCCAAAGGAACATCCATCTTTACCGGAGTGGTAGAAGACGATTGTTTTTCTGACTCTGAAACCTTTGGTTTTGGAACACCTTTTGGCTTCCATGTTTGTTGAGATGAAGCAACCCATTTATAAAACTTGTCATTTTTAGTTACCATATTCTTTACAGGTTCAGTTTTGATCTTGGTGTTGTCATTTTTCAAAACCTTTTTCTCAACAACCAATGGAGCTTTTCCCTTCACATCATCTTTCTTTCTTGAATTCATCACAACTTCAGTCTTAGGCTTCAAGTTGGTACACTTTCGTGCAATATGTCCAACTTGATTGCATTTGAAGCATGTTCGGGTGTCAACTACCCGACTTATGCCTTCAGACTAAGACTGCGACGCTTTCTTCTCAAAGAACTCTTTGTTTGATTTTGAAAAAATCTCAGATTCTTCATCAGAAAATGAACTTGAACTGTTCACAAACACCTTTTTCTCAGCAAACTTATTGTTTTGAACATTCCTTTTCTGATAATTCTTACCACCCTGATAACCACCCGACCATCTATTTTGATTGTTGTTATAAAAACGCGGCGGTACAATAGGCTTTTTGTAGTAAGACTTATCCTTTTCAAAATTCAGTTGCCTTTTCGCATTTTTCAAACCTCCAATCTCAGACACATCAATTTCGACAAATTTGAATACGTTTTTCAATTTCTCAACATTCACATTCTCCAAAGGAAAATCAAGATCCGAATACAACTTATCCGATCCTGCCATCTTGTACATCACAAGATGTGATTCTTCACTTAAGTTGTTTTTGGATTTTGATTTTGATTTTGGAATGTAATTGTTCAGAAAACACTCTTCATCCTCAACTGAATCACTATCAGACTTCAAAACACTTTCAGCCATACCTTGCACAATCTCAGTTTGAACACTATCATCAGATGAAGAAAATGTAACATCAATTGACTCTGGAAGTTTTTTTCATTTGTTTCATCTTCATCATTAACCAACCCGGATTTCTTCTTTGAGAAATTGTTTAGAACTGGTGGTGGAACCCGATGAAAACCAACCCCAGTTCCATCAAAGTATACATCTTCGCCTGCTTTGTTCTTTCCAATCGGTTTAGGAACAATATGTTGTAAAACAAAGCTTGCGGAGTTGTAACTGGTTAATTTCAGATTGATACGCTCATTCTCAATCTTAGCTTTTTCAAACTGAAGCTTCAATTTAGCAATCTCATCCAGTTGTTGGTTGATTTGCTCTTCCTTGTATCTAAGAACTACAGTTAAATGCTCATTTTCTTTATTGGTTTTACCGTTTCTTTCATCATAATCTTTGACCGTTCGTTTTAGTTTATCAAAATTTTCTGAGAGTTGACGATTTTCTTGAATTAGCTTTTCATTCTCTTTCCTAATTCTTTCTACTTCAATTTTATCATTTTCAATTTTCTCAGTCAAATTTTTAGCTCGATCAATTGAAGCTTTTAGCATTTTATCACGGTCTAAAATCTGATCTTCAACCTTTCTGACTCTTGTTGTCAGTTCTTCGACCTTTGTATCACTAAGGTAAGTGAGTGTACTACAAAACTTGCAGTTTTTCATGCAACTTTTGCAGTCACTATCACCTTTGGCTTTCTTACCTGACTCTCTTCTTGAAATGTTTGGACTGACCTTGCTTTTAGACTCAGTTTCAGACATAGAGTCTACCTCAAGTTCCTTTGCAGCAAGCACTTTGTCAGCCATCTTCCCCATGTTTTCAACGGTGAATTCTTGTGAGTATCAATAATCCCACCATCAATCTTCTTAGACTGCGACTCATTCTCTTTCTCTTTTTCTTTTTGTTTCTCTTCTCCACCTCCCCACCATTCTCTCTGTAAGGCTTCTTCTTCTTCAGCAAATTCCTCAATGAAAGCTTCAATACTAAGAGTTTTCGTATCAATAGCAATGTTTCCTTGAGGATCAAGGTAACATTCTCTATCAGTATCCCATCTCTTTGCTCTCTTGGCTTCACTGAACACCTTAGATAATCTCATCATCTTAAATTCTGCTTTCTGCTTTGGTATTTTTCTTCTTCATTTCTTGTGTCTTTGAAAGGAACTTCCTTTGCTACAAACTCATAGCCTACTGCATCTTCCTCCGGTAACACATCACTCCAATCGTATCCCTCATCATCATGAATAACAACAAGAGCTCTTGATTTTTCTTTGGGGATATCTTCAAGCTGCTTCATTCTGGGGGGTTCAGATTTGTTTTGATGGTAGATTGCTCTTTTGTAGTAATCTTCACAGAATGGATTTGCAGTATCATCAGCTGGAGCGTTTCGACACTCACGTTTAAAGTGTCCTTTTTGTTTACATCGGAAACATGTGACCTTTGATTTGTTAAATCCCTGTTTGGTAGACGGCCCTCCGATAGAATGTCTACCAGTAATCTCCATGAACCGTTGTACTCGTCGAACTGCACTAGCCATACACCACCTATTGTCAATCAATTCCATATCTTCTGGGTCGATTTGATCATAGTCCTCCTTAGTCAGGTTGGTGTTTCCAATCTTGCCCACCACGAGGCTCTCGTACGATTCTAAAACCGACGCTAAGAACACCATATGTTGTTTTGCTGACTCTTCACTGAAATTTTGAGCGTTCTTCAGATCCACAGCAATGTTACATTGGAACAGATTCTTTGATGCCGATTGACTTGGAGTTGTTGAAGAAGATCCACTATGAAAACCACTGTGAGGAGTTTCTTGATTCACATTATTTGAACTCTCTGCAGAAAATGTTGTTCTTGGAGAACCAGTCTTTGGTAGATTTCCTCTGTAGTACAACTCTACATTCTGCTGATAAGATGAGTTGTTGACTTTGCTAGATTTCTTGATCTCCAACTCGTGACTCTCCAGTCTTTTGATAAGCAGATCCACTGTCAACTCTTCAGACTTGATTGTATTCTTCAGCATTAATGCAAAGTACTGCCAATCTTGTTCATTCGGCAGCGAGTCGAACAGTTTGTCAACCAACTCTTCTTGAGTATATACAATTTGGTGTCTTGCCAACTCCATTTTCAGATGCCCGAATCTCTCAATCATCTTGGAAACAGACTCGTTCTTTAAATAACCAAATAAATCAAACTCTTTTCTTAACAGTTTCTTTTTGTTTTTGACTATCTCACACTACCTACACATTTTACCCTCAGTTTCTCCCAAAGATCTTTTGAATTTTCATATTCAATCAATGAAATTATATCATCTCTCACAGACTGATGAATCAACACGATGCACTTTTGTTCAACAACATATCTTTTAATATCATCAGTATCTGTCAAACTTTCACCAAAACGACCTCCTCTAATGTAACAAATCTTTAAACTTTTCCAGCTTGGATATGCAAAAGCTTGAAGCCACTCGTCAAATCTTGTAGCCCACCTATTGTAATCTTCTATTGCCAACAACTTTGGAGGTTTGTTGTACGTTCCATAAGCACTCTCAACACTTAATGCATCAGAAATAGTCTTCTTTGCACTCGGTGTTGGTGTAGTTTCATTTGTGTTATCTGAAGTGCCATCTCCCGAACCACCGGTAAATGCAAACACATCACAGAAAGGATTCATGAAATCATCCATCTTTCAAGTACCTGAAACAATCAACAAACACTTAGAAAAATTTTTGAAATTTTGAAAATTGCAGTTTCAAACGGAATCAGTTGAAGCGGAATAGCTTCAAACGGAATAAGCTCTCAAGCGAAATCAGCTTTACAAGCGAAATTGCTTTCAAGCGGAATAGCAATTCAAGTGGAATAAGGTCACTTGAAGCGAAATCACTTATTTCGCTTGAACTTTCAAGCGTAATCTGATTTACAAGCGGAATCAGATAATGACTTTCAAATGGAATATGTGATTTTGTTTGAAATCAACTGCAGTTTCAAGCGAAATCAAGATGACATTAGCAAATCGATCAGTTTTTCAACCGGAATTCCAAGTTTTTATCAGATTTTGTTCGAATTAAGGTCCAATTCTTTCAAGGATTAGTTAAAACTATGTTTCGCTTGATATGTGGGAGTTTTAAGCCATTTCAACCGTTAAAATTTGTTCAAATCATAAAATAATGAGTAGAAGTGATAGAATCCGGTGAAATCAAGCTGAATTGGTATGAACTCCTCGTCCAGTGCTCTGATACCACTTGTTGGATCGTTCGTGTGACCCTAACGAGTCAATCAGAGTAGTTAATCATCAAGTACAAAGGCGAAATCAATGTGAAAGATGTCAACATAGCTTGTTCCTTTCTAATCTTTATCTATTACTGATTTCCTGAGCTTTTACAAGTTCAAATGACAAACGGACAGCACCTCGACTCAGAAAATATGATCTAATCCCGCTTCAAATGAACATAGCACACACCTATATATAGAGATGAGATTCCGCTTGAACGTGACATGAGTTTCAAGCGGAATTAGGTAATTTCGCTTGAACATGTCAGTGTTCATTTCAAGCGGAATTAATCTTGTTGATTTCGCTTGAACTGTACATTGACACTTTCAAGCGGAATCACCCACTTAAACATATTGTAACCCTAATTTCAACCCTGTTGTGTGCTCGTTTATTCTTTCTAGACATAAGACTCGATTAAGACGAAGTTAACAGCCACTAGTGCACCAACAATAATTTTTTGATGTCACTTATGTGGTATATGCCTGTATATATATACTACAACTGTCTCGCATGACGATGTCAAACAAATGTCTAATCCTATTGTGTTGTGTTCTGTCAGAACATGGCACCCAGAAGAGCTGTGAACGCTCATGATCAACCTCCTCCTCCCCCACTGCCAAGAACTGCTGAAGAGCTGAACGCCCTACTGGAAGAAAGGATCTCCGCAGCTATCGCTCAGTACGAGGCAAACCGTACTGAACAAAGTGGAGGACCAAGCAATGCAAGATGCAATGGGAATGGAGATTCATCTGGAGGAAACGCAGCTCAGGGTTGTACTTTCAAGCAGTTTCTCGACTGCAAACCGCTGAACTATGACGACACTGGAGGTGCAGTGGCGTATGTACGCTGGACGGAAAACACTGAGGCTACTATCCATATGAGCAAGTGTACCATGGATCAGCAAGTCACTTTTACTACAGGGTTGTTTGTCGATGAAGCTTTGACTTGGTGGAACTTGTAAGTCCAAAGGTTGGAGACTGAGTTCTGGCAATTGACCATGGAAGGTGCCGATATCACTGGTTACACTCGAAAGTTCCACGACTTGTCTAGGGTGATCCCCTATATGGTGACACCTGAATTTAAGGGCGTTGAACGCTACATTTGGGGATTGGCCTCATAATTTCATGGCATGGTAACTTCGGCCAAACCTCAAACAATCACTGAGGGTGTAACTCTGGCTGTCAGCCTTACTGAAGATTGTGTTCGAATGAAGAAGTTGTCATTGAACCCAACAGAAAAGACGGAGACGCATGCTGAGTCATCAGGTGAAAAGAAAAGGAAGCATGCGAATCTGAACCAGGCAACCCGCAACAACAACAAAGGTTTCAATAACAAGAAGCGTGACACTAACCCGCCTCTGGAGGCGAAAACTCTTGCAAACATGAATGATGCTTCTACCAAGAGATACCTGGGCACTCTGTCCATTTACAACAATTGCAAGCGTCATCACGAAGGGGTTTGTCGCATTCCAAAATGCGACAAGTGTGGAAAGCTGGGTCACCACACTAAAGATTTTTGGGGAAAAGGAAAGAACCGGAATGGGAATGGTGCTGGTAACAAGAATGGTAACAGAAAGGGGCAGAATCAAGGATGCTTCAGCTGTGGAAGCAGGGATCATTTCATGAAAGACTGCCCAAAGGGAAACAATGCTCAGGCACGAGCATTTGTGATTGGACCAAAGAATGCACGCGAGGACCCTAATGTTGTCACCGGTACGTTTCTCGTTAACAATCACCTTGCATCCATATTATTTGACACCGGTGCCGACTATAGCTTCATGTCTGTGGAATTTAAACGCATGCTTGGAATAGAATCTAGTAGATTAGATATTCCTTATTCTATAGAACTAGCCAATGGCAAACTTGTTGAATCGGGCGAAGTTGTTAGAGGCTGCACACTAGAACTTGGTGAACGAAGATTTAGCATCGATCTCTTACCTATTTAATTGGGTAGCTTCGATATAGTGGTCGGAATGGACTGGTTGTCCAAGAACAGAGCTGAAGTTATTTGTCATGAGAAAATCATTCGCATCCCTTTGGCGAATGATGAAACCCTCATCGTGCATGGAGAGAAGCGAGACGCGCCTCTACGAATCATCAGTTGTATGAAGGCACAGAAGTGCTTAAGGAAAGGATGTGTTGCTTTCCTAGCACACGTTGTAGATAAGAAGGCTGAGGAGCCAAAACTCGAAGACATTCCTGTGGTAAAGGAATTCCCTGATGTTTTTCCCGAAGATCTGCCAGGATTACCTCCGCAACGACAAGTCGAATTCCATATAGACTTGGTTCCAGGAGCCGCTCCTGTAGCCAAGGCACCCTATCGACTTGCACCATCCGAAATGCAAGAATTATCTACACAACTCCAGGAGTTGTTGGATAAAGGATTCATAAGGCCAAGCTTCTCACCTTGGGGAGCTCCAGTATTGTTTGTGAAAAAGAAGGATGGAACTCTGCGGATGTGTATCAACTACAGGGAACTGAACAAGCTCACAATCAAGAATCGGTATCCGCTACCGAGGATTGATGACTTATTTGATCAATTGCAAGGATCAAGATACTATTCCAAGATCGATCTTCGATCTGGATACCATCAGTTAAGGATACAAGAGGAAAGCGTACCAAAGACTGCATTCAGAATGCGCTATGGGCATTACGAGTTTCTTGTGATGCCATTCGGACTTACGAACGCGCCAGCGGTATTTTATGGATTTGATGAACTGCGTATGCAAACCATATCTCGATAAATTTGTGATTGTATTTATCGATGATATCCTGATTTACTCGCGAATGAAAGAAGAACATGAACAACACCTCAGAACCATTCTAGAACAACTAAAGAAAGAGAAACTTTATTCAAAGTTCTCGAAATGCGAATTTTGGATTCGCGAAGTACAATTTCTTGGTCATGTTGTGAACGAGAAGGGCATTCGTGTAGACCCATCCAAGATCAAAGCAATAAAGAATTGGGAAGCCCCCAAAACCCCAACTGAAGTTCGACAATTTTTGGGCTTAGCGGGCTATTACCGACAGTTTATTGAGAATTTCTCAAAGATAGCTCAACCGCTAACTACCCTTACACAGAAAGACAAGAAGTACGACTGAGGTGACAAGCAGGAGGAAGCCTTCCAACTACTAAAAAATAAGCTATGCGATGCACCGATACTATCCTTGCCCGAAGGCACTGAAGATTTCGTGGTATACTGCGTCAGCGTCAAGGTTTGGGCTGCGTGCTCATGCAACGCCAGAAAGTCATCGCTTACGCTTCAAGACAATTAAAGGTGCATGAAAGGAATTACACCACGCACGACTTGGAACTAGGTGCGATGGTATTCGCCTTGAAGATCTCTCGACATTATTTATATGGTACTCGATGTACAATCTTCACAGATCACAAAAGCTTACAACACATATTTGATCAGAAGGAACTAAACATGCGTCAGCGACGATGGGTCGAGCTGCTGAACGACTATAACTGTGAGATTAAATACCATCCTGGAAAGGCAAACGTTGTAGCAGACGCACTAAGTCAAAAAGAAAGGGTTAAGACGCTAAGGGTTCGAGCATTAGAAATGACTATTCGAACGAACCTCACTGCACGCATTCGTGACGCACAACAAGAAGCCCTTAAGATGGAAAACCTTAAAGCTGAATACCTCTGGGGTATGTTGAAATACATGGTGCCAAATGAAGAGGGAATCTTATACTTTAAGAAGCGTATTTGGGTTCCGCTCTATGGTGGTATACGAGAAGTCATCCTTGATGAAGCGCACAAGTCGAGATACTCGATCCATCCAGGATCGGACAAAATGTATCAAGACATAAAGGATTACTATTGGTGGCCAAGACTTAAAAGCGATGTTGATGTTTATGTTGGAAAATGACTAACCTGTGCTATGGTTAAGGCTGAATATCAGAAACCTTCCGGCCTACTACAACAACCAGAGATACCCATGTGGAAGTGGGAGCAAATCTCGATGGACTTTATAACGAAATTACCCAGGACCCCGAGAGGGCATGATATGATATGGGTGATAGTTGATCGGTTAACAAAGTCTGCGCACTTCCTACCGATCCGAGAAAAAGACAGCACTGGAAAGCTCGCTGAGATATACTTAAAAGAAATTGTGGCACGACATGGAGTGCCAATCTCAATTATTTCAGACAGAGATGGACGCTTTGTCTCAAGAATATGGCAATCCTTTCAGGAAGCCTTTGGATCTCAGCTAGATCTAAGCATGACGTTCCATCCATAAACAGACGGTCAGAGCGAACGAACAATACAAACATTAGAAGATATGCTTCGCGCATGTGTCATGGACCTAGGCGGCAGCTGGGATACTCATCTACCTTTAGTTGAGTTTTCCTACAATAACAGTTATCATACAAGTATAAAAGCCGCACCGTTCGAAGCTCTGTATGGCCGCAAGTGCCGATCGCCCTTATACTGGGCAGACGCTGGGGACAAATGAATGGTTGGTCCTGAACTTGTACAAGAGACAACTGACAAGATTATGCAGATCCGAGAGCGCATTAAGGCGGCTCGAGATCGACAAAAGAGCTACGCTGATCGAAGACGAAAACCATTACAGTTCGAGGTGGGAGACAAAGTTTTGTTGAAGGTCTCACCCTGGAAGGGCGTAGTAAGATTTGGAAAGCGAGGAAAGCTAAATCCACGATACATCGGACCATTCAAGATCCTAGAAAGAATTGGTACCGTGGCATACAAGTTGGAATTACCAGAAGAGCTTAATGGAGTACATGATACGTACCATGTATCCAACCTCAAGAAGAGTCCAACACAAGAAAACGTGATCATCCCTGCGGATGAAGTGCATATTGATGACACCCTCCGATTTACAGAACAACCCGTTGAGGTTACCGACTGGAAAGTCAACAAGACCAGGAGGAGCAGTGTGAAACTTGTCAAAGTACGTTGGAACTCTAAGCACGGACCTGAATACACGTGGGAACGTGAAGACCAGTTTTAAGAAAAGTACCCCCACCTGTTCAAGAAGACTCCTGCAAGAGTCAGCTCAGCCTGAATTTCGGGATGAAATTCTTTTAACGGGGGGAGACTGTGACAACTGTCACAAAACCGGAAATTTCTGTACACTTTAATTATTATTTAATGACTGCAATTATGTGCTTAAATGTCAACATTGTCTGATACATACTAAACAAGTGAATTCATGCACATTTTATACTACAAAATAATGCTTTATGCATTAACGAGAGCGTTGCGTCAGAAATACTAGAAACTCACCGGTAAGACACATTGTGTCAACAATTCTGCAGAAAGTAGTTAGACAATAAAATTGGAGCCTAGGTGCAGGTCCAACGACAAGAATACATTAAAACCCAAGAGTACATACAAGGGTTAACATATAGACCTTCCGAAAGCTAAAATACGCACTAAAAAGCACCCGAAACGCACTTTAATTGCAGGATTTTATTAAATTCATCTATAAATCAGCTTTTAACACATAAATGTTATGCATAAATCATGATTTATCATTCAGAATATTTTCCTAAGTGTCGGGTGTCACACCCCGACCGCGTAAAACAACAAATCGCGGCGGAAACATCGGGGCGTGTTGCAACAGAATTAATGTTTCATAACCATGGATACCAAAAAGTGTTTCGTTTTATTAAACATTGAATAATTACATCGTCTTGAAATCTAAATACACTAGTTAAACATAGTCTATCATTGTTATTGAGTCACTAAGGCCTTGTCCAGTCCTATGTGAGCATGCATCTTATCAATCGATATCATTCAACAATACCTGAAACATATGTGAAAACGAGGTCAGCAAAGAAATGCTGGCGAGTACATAGGTTTTGTAGGAGTGTCGAAATCATGGCTAGTTTAGACGTTGCAATACTTTATTTAAAAACCTTGTTTTGAAAAGAGTATAATATTGCAACTTAATTAACCAACTCAAATCAAGCAGGTTATAATTTGTAAAACCTCGTAGCCATGACTCTTAACCCAAAAACATTTGTTTTAGTAAATTATTTGAAAAACAATGATAAGTTCAGGTGATATGTATAAATAAGAGAATAATGCATGATTAAATGAATAACCATGTAAAATGAGTTTGTAATAAGATAAGTTGTTTGTAAATAAATGTCTTATGAAAAGTATGTTATTTGTATAAAATGTTCCATGTCTCGAGCTGAAATGATTCAAATAACGCTACAATATGTAATACCATACAAACACTTATATATAGGAAGTACCAGCGGCGTATCCACCATGTTTGTATCATATTACACACGCATCGTTACTTAATCACTTAACCAAACCAAACCAAAATAATATCGTATATCGTTTTGAAGCCAATCGTTTACCCAATCGTTAAAACATCGTGTGAAACCCAATCGTTAAAACATCGTGTGAAACCCAATCGTAAATCGTTTAATTCGTTTTAGGTCGTGAAACTACTTAAATGATCGTCTCGCTAATAACATCCAAACCTTCGTGACTCGCATTAATAAACCCTTGCCAAAGGATAAATTAACAATTCGCATTAATAAACCCTTACCAAAGGATAAATTAACATCTCGCATTAATAAACCCTTACCAAAGAGTAAATTAACAATTTCAGATTCAGTCGCTACCACTACCCCCACACATAACCACGGGTGCAGTAAATAACGGGATTTGTCAGATCCTATGGTACCATAACCTAATACTGGTCGGCTTGATCATTGCTAATGAATGTCATTTGTTATGTAAACACAACCAACAAGTTTGTTCACTTTATGAAATTGTTATTAGTTTTGTATAAATCGTCTTAATCGTTTTTGAAACCATCGTTATAACATCGAAAACATTTAGCACATATGAGTCACCCCAAAACAATGGAAAACAGTAAAATAGGGGAAGAATGTACTCGCCTGGGAGTGCTTAGGAGTCTTGAACAACTACCAAGTAAGCTAGAGGAGTCCCGGAAATCAAACGGTACCTAATATAGGTAACTTACATAATTAACCCGGACCTAAATCGGAAGACTGGGTAGCAGGAGGGTTTGTAAACCAAATGAGTGTAGGAACTCATATGATATGGTTTAACAAAGCCTACATACTAAATGAAACTTAACCTAAGTGCTTTCGACCCATCGCGACCCATTAAGGTAGCTTATGCTACTTTAACGCGTCGTGCGCGTGAAACGCGTTCGGACCGCCTAACTAGTCCTATGACAAGTATTATATGCCTAAACATGTTAAATAATCAGTTATGTGACAAAGGTTTAGGTTACATATGCTTAATTACCAATTATACATGAAAAGGGTATTCTGGTAATTTACCTAAGGCATATAAACTACCTGTCATACAACTACTTACACGTCGTGACCATAAGGTATAACCTCGGAAGGTTATTCCCTACACTATGGTCACCTAAAGTGTTTGGTCGGATCCTAATGATCGACCAAACTGGGTCGGGTTCGAGGTATAAGCGATTTATTAGATCGCTTACCCTACGACCCTAGACAAGCACTAAACTAAAAGTGACGAGCTAAGCATGTTGAAACATGCTTAACTAAACAAGTTTGGTATCAAAACAAACGGTTTTGATACCTAAGGGTAGTTTGGTTACAAAATACGCAAGAATACGTATTCTGGCCGAAACTACGGCTCGTCACTGAGCCTAGATAACGTGGTAATCAGTAGGTATAGTCACTATGGACTATGACCATCGTGATTACGCTCACGTTATGAAGTTCAAACGAACTTCTTATTGACCAAAACCTGGTCAATGCCGAAAGTCAAACATAGTTGACTTTCGGGCTCGAAAAGCGATAAAAGAACGAAGGAACACTTACGAAGGGTCCCCGAATGCTAACCCAGATCAAAATGGCTCAGGTATGAAACGAAGGTTCCAACTTAGAGCTCTCTTAATCAGATTTGTGGGTTTTGAACAAATGGGGGGGTGGGTATTTATAGATAAAGTAGAGCCGCTAGGATCGTTTCATGGAAAACGTGCCATGATCCCATCCGTACAAGTGTCGGAAAGTTGTGGTGGCTTAATTGCCACTAACCATAGGGTTTTGACAAGTGTCAAGGGATTAAGGAGTGGAAAACAGCTGTTAACAGCTGTAGATACGTCGAATCTGGTCCCGAAAATGCGAAAAATGAGTTTCTGCATGTTTCTGCCCCAGAGTAGGCAGTCGCGTAGCGCGACGGTGAGAGCCTTAGTGCTCGCGCTACGCTAGCACCTCACCTGATCAGAAAAGTTTCAAAAATGGCAGGTTTAGTCCCTGCAGCCCGTTTAAGCGATTTTCGATGCGTTTGAACCCCGTTAACCTCATTTCAAGGCTCTAAAATGAAGTTAAAGTATAGGGAACTCAAAACATGCTCAAAAATATGCCGGAGGTTGGTTCGTTTGGCCGTACGAACGCGATGTTCGCTTAATTACGACGGAATGCGCATAAGCGCGAAAAACGATCCAAATGACGTGACGAATGGATTTTTCTTAAGGGGAACACTAAAATATAATGTAGTCATGCTTACATAAATTTTTGGATGTCCGGATGTATTCAGAACGTAAGATATGCGCGAAAATGCAAACTTGTGCACTTTCTGACACTTTTAGTCCCTGGATGACACAAAAGTTTATTTTAGCACACCGAACCCCTCAAAGCCTATTTCTAAGCTATATAAAGGATATTTATGGTATGTTTAACTTATGGTCATGTTCCAGAATGTCTGTTACAGTTCAAATTGGCATACTTTCGCAGTTTGTCAACTTTAGTCCCTGTAAGCGATTTAACTTTGATTTCACCACACCAAACCTTCCAAAACTTATATCTAAGTTATGTATAGGTTATTTAAGGTATGTTAAGCCTATTTCACTATTCCGGAGTGTTCGTTGCATTAAACTGGTTATATTTACGCATTAGTGCGCGTATAACCTTCCAGAAAGCGATTTAGGGTTTGAAATTGAACAAGAGTTGATATGTGTAAACGATACACATATTTTTACAAATCCCAAGTATGAAATATAATATTTCATTGGTTTGGTATTTGTTTGATGGCCGTGAAGGCACAGGTGTTACAGTCTCCCCTACTTTAGGAAATTTCGTCCCGAAATTTATTTAGAGGAAACTTGTAAGAGTTTAAAATATGAAGTTGAAAAGATCAAATAACAATGGTTAGGGTTCTTGAACTTCTATTAACCTTAATAACATTATGTTTGCAATGTAAGAGGGACACTTGTATACAAGTATATGAAGCGTCATTGGTGCGTCCACCATGCCTCCATTACATCGTTCTCATTTTGTTATTGTTGTCACTATCGGTTCTTTCACATAATAAACCTTACTAGATTTCTGTGCACTAAATTTCATAATTATGTGCGCATCCATAATTAGAGAATTCCTTGCACAGTTCACACAGTCTATTTTATAATGTGTAGGGTAAAACCAAATGAACAATCCTGTGATGAGCGTGACTTAGACCGCCATAGAGTCCTTTAGACTAAATCAATAAATGATTTAAATAGACTATCAAGGAATCTGTCCAGCTACATCACTAGATGTCGTTCTTTAACCAAATTGTGGATCAATCTTTTTGATTAGACCACTAAAGGGTCTCTAATGAATCATGGAGCAGTACTATATAATCCAAGGGTCTTAACTATACATAGAAGCCCATTAAGGATTTAAGGTAGTACCTTTTGAATATCCTGCTATGAATCTCTCATATGAAGATATGAAAGATCCTGCGAGGATTTGGATAAAGAATATCCAGAGTAGTAAAAACACCAAACATCATAGAGGAGAACACATAAACTCATATCATATAACCACAAAATTGTTTAACTAGAAGTTTGTTCTGCTAACAGAGTACATGTATTTAAAGCACACTAGGAATCCATCTCGTGGATTTCATTTGGCACTTTAAACATTATCGAGAATCTAACTATTAAGATAGAAAGATTCCAAAAGAAAATTCGATTCCGATTATAAGAAACCGAAATGTTCGAATTAAGGTACATAAGGAATTCAATTAAGGACTCTGATTTGAATGATAATCATCCACAAGGATCTAATTGTGAAGATAAAAAGATCCCGTATGAATTTTTAGAAGTTGAAGATGTTTTGAAATCTTGCACTGGACGTGCTTATGTCAAAACATGAAGTAAGAATGCTTATGAAGTTGAGATGCTGGATATGTCATGGCGACACATGAAGCAGAATTTTTGAAGGTTAAGTCAATGTATGAGGAAAATATTTTTGAAATTTATGCATGGGGTTCTTTTAAGAAAAAGGTGTTTTACGTTTTTGAAACCTTATATATAATACCTTTTTGAAATCATAAAGTAGGTGTATTAGGTAGATATATTTACAAAAATGTTTTAAAATCATGCGAGATGAATTTTGAAATTATGTATAAGGTTTTTGAAAGACATGAATGATGCTTTTCGAAATCATGCACTTGATCAGAAAATGTATTGTGTTAATATTGTCTTCAGACTATACGAAATATTTTGAAATTAGGAAAGGTTGGTTTTGATAACATGGCCAATGTTTTTGAAATAACATAGACAATGCATCTAGAAAAATTGTTTTCAAACTATATGAAATGTTTTGAGATCATGAAGATTGTTTTGAAATACTGGTACTGTGTATGTTGAAAAATCAAAACGTAATGGGTATGAGATTTGAAAACACCCTTAGTTATCTAACCAAGGATTTAAAGGCACAGATGTGCGAATAGCACGATTACTCATAATGTCACTTAATTTTTCTGTACTTTGTTTCTTAGAGTGAAACGAGTACTTAAAATTTTCGAGGGAATCATGAGCAATCATTTGAGAGAGAGAAATCACAAGAGTAGTTTGTAAGGTACATAGTTCCTTGATGTAGGTATCATAGGAAAAGCCATACACACCTAGCAAGGGGTTGAGCTGGTTGGTTGGGGACTGCTTTACCATTGTGAGCGACCATGGCGAAGTTCTGAGAAGCCTTTCGCTTCTTTGACTTCTTAGGGGATCGTTCATCCATGGTCTTTGATTCCCCGATTGGTTTAGTAGCTGATGGTGTTGTCGCCTGACTAGGTCCTGCCTGTCTTGGTGACTCTTGAGTGGCTTCATCCTGGAGATGATACATGGCAGTAGCTAATTCAACAGTCTTCAGGACTACTTCGCCTATTCGCTGAGAGAATTTTGGCTGCTTGCTCAGATATCTGGGCGTCATTGTGATGAAGAGACATTCTTGAAGAAAAAGAAAGGCATAGGGAGAAACAGGTGAAAGATTATTGGACAATCAAAACAGAATGATAACGCATGAAGATTGCGATCATTTGTTTGTTACCTAAGGCAAACAAATGAGACGGTGACTGATCAAAGTAAATGGGTCAAAAATAATGTATCGCGAAGACATGCTCGCCTATAAGTGAACACTCATCCCAAGAATCCCCAGGTAAGCACAACTGGTCTCGCGTCTGATGAGATGTATACGAAGTGCTTGCCTAGCCAGAAAACCCAGAATACAGGCATTCACCCTTCCAGTTTGCACGTGTTCACACATTTAAAACCCAAAACCTTGAGGAAGTTTTGAAAACTCAAAGGGGATCAAAACCATATAATAGAGAGTTCAAAACCTTACAATAGAGGGTTCAAAACCTAGTAATCAATCATCCTAGAACAGATGATTAGTTTTCAAAGCGGTTTTGAAATTTATGTTCTTGTTGTGGTCGTCGCCTAAGGATAGGTGACGGTATTGTTTTATGACTAAACGCAAATAAACTCGCGTTAGGGTCCTAAGAAGGTTATAGACTAGGTCAAAGCATTACTAATTACTAATAACCTAATTCCCTATAACCATTGGCTCTGATACCATCTTTTCTGTCACACCCCGACCGCGTAAAACAACAAATCGCGGCGGAAACATCGGGGCGTGTTGCAACAGAATTAATGTTTCATAACCATGGATACCAAAAAGTGTTTCGTTTTATTAAACATTGAATAATTACATCGTCTTGAAATCTAAATACACTAGTTAAACATAGTCTATCATTGTTATTGAGTCACTAAGGCCTTGTCCAGTCCTATGTGAGCATGCATCTTATCAATCGATATCATTCAACAATACCTGAAACATATGTGAAAACGAGGTCAGCAAAGAAATGCTGGCGAGTACATAGGTTTTGTAGGAGTGTCGAAATCATGGCTAGTTTAGACGTTGCAATACTTTATTTAAAAACCTTGTTTTGAAAAGAGTATAATATTGCAACTTAATTAACCAACTCAAATCAAGCAGGTTATAATTTGTAAAACCTCGTAGCCATGACTCTTAACCCAAAAACATTTGTTTTAGTAAATTATTTGAAAAACAATGATAAGTTCAGGTGATATGTATAAATAAGAGAATAATGCATGATTAAATGAATAACCATGTAAAATGAGTTTGTAATAAGATAAGTTGTTTGTAAATAAATGTCTTATGAAAAGTATGTTATTTGTATAAAATGTTCCATGTCTCGAGCTGAAATGATTCAAATAACGCTACAATATGTAATACCATACAAACACTTATATATAGGAAGTACCAGCGGCGTATCCACCATGTTTGTATCATATTACACACGCATCGTTACTTAATCACTTAACCAAACCAAACCAAAATAATATCGTATATCGTTTTGAAGCCAATCGTTTACCCAATCGTTAAAACATCGTGTGAAACCCAATCGTTAAAACATCGTGTGAAACCCAATCGTAAATCGTTTAATTCGTTTTAGGTCGTGAAACTACTTAAATGATCGTCTCGCTAATAACATCCAAACCTTCGTGACTCGCATTAATAAACCCTTGCCAAAGGATAAATTAACAATTCGCATTAATAAACCCTTACCAAAGGATAAATTAACATCTCGCATTAATAAACCCTTACCAAAGAGTAAATTAACAATTTCAGATTCAGTCGCTACCACTACCCCCACACATAACCACGGGTGCAGTAAATAACGGGATTTGTCAGATCCTATGGTACCATAACCTAATACTGGTCGGCTTGATCATTGCTAATGAATGTCATTTGTTATGTAAACACAACCAACAAGTTTGTTCACTTTATGAAATTGTTATTAGTTTTGTATAAATCGTCTTAATCGTTTTTGAAACCATCGTTATAACATCGAAAACATTTAGCACATATGAGTCACCCCAAAACAATGGAAAACAGTAAAATAGGGGAAGAATGTACTCGCCTGGGAGTGCTTAGGAGTCTTGAACAACTACCAAGTAAGCTAGAGGAGTCCCGGAAATCAAACGGTACCTAATATAGGTAACTTACATAATTAACCCGGACCTAAATCGGAAGACTGGGTAGCAGGAGGGTTTGTAAACCAAATGAGTGTAGGAACTCATATGATATGGTTTAACAAAGCCTACATACTAAATGAAACTTAACCTAAGTGCTTTCGACCCATCGCGACCCATTAAGGTAGCTTATGCTACTTTAACGCGTCGTGCGCGTGAAACGCGTTCGGACCGCCTAACTAGTCCTATGACAAGTATTATATGCCTAAACATGTTAAATAATCAGTTATGTGACAAAGGTTTAGGTTACATATGCTTAATTACCAATTATACATGAAAAGGGTATTCTGGTAATTTACCTAAGGCATATAAACTACCTGTCATACAACTACTTACACGTCGTGACCATAAGGTATAACCTCGGAAGGTTATTCCCTACACTATGGTCACCTAAAGTGTTTGGTCGGATCCTAATGATCGACCAAACTGGGTCGGGTTCGAGGTATAAGCGATTTATTAGATCGCTTACCCTACGACCCTAGACAAGCACTAAACTAAAAGTGACGAGCTAAGCATGTTGAAACATGCTTAACTAAACAAGTTTGGTATCAAAACAAACGGTTTTGATACCTAAGGGTAGTTTGGTTACAAAATACGCAAGAATACGTATTCTGGCCGAAACTACGGCTCGTCACTGAGCCTAGATAACGTGGTAATCAGTAGGTATAGTCACTATGGACTATGACCATCGTGATTACGCTCACGTTATGAAGTTCAAACGAACTTCTTATTGACCAAAACCTGGTCAATGCCGAAAGTCAAACATAGTTGACTTTCGGGCTCGAAAAGCGATAAAAGAACGAAGGAACACTTACGAAGGGTCCCCGAATGCTAACCCAGATCAAAATGGCTCAGGTATGAAACGAAGGTTCCAACTTAGAGCTCTCTTAATCAGATTTGTGGGTTTTGAACAAATGGGGGGGGGGGGTGGGTATTTATAGATAAAGTAGAGCCGCTAGGATCGTTTCATGGAAAACGTGCCATGATCCCATCCGTACAAGTGTCGGAAAGTTGTGGTGGCTTAATTGCCACTAACCATAGGGTTTTGACAAGTGTCAAGGGATTAAGGAGTGGAAAACAGCTGTTAACAGCTGTAGATACGTCGAATCTGGTCCCGAAAATGCGAAAAATGAGTTTCTGCATGTTTCTGCCCCAGAGTAGGCAGTCGCGTAGCGCGACGGTGAGAGCCTTAGTGCTCGCGCTACGCTAGCACCTCACCTGATCAGAAAAGTTTCAAAAATGGCAGGTTTAGTCCCTGCAGCCCGTTTAAGCGATTTTCGATGCGTTTGAACCCCGTTAACCTCATTTCAAGGCTCTAAAATGAAGTTAAAGTATAGGGAACTCAAAACATGCTCAAAAATATGCCGGAGGTTGGTTCGTTTGGCCGTACGAACGCGATGTTCGCTTAATTACGACGGAATGCGCATAAGCGCGAAAAACGATCCAAATGACGTGACGAATGGATTTTTCTTAAGGCGAACACTAAAATATAATGTAGTCATGCTTACATAAATTTTTGGATGTCCGGATGTATTCAGAACGTAAGATATGCGCGAAAATGCAAACTTGTGCACTTTCTGACACTTTTAGTCCCTGGATGACACAAAAGTTTATTTTAGCACACCGAACCCCTCAAAGCCTATTTCTAAGCTATATAAAGGATATTTATGGTATGTTTAACTTATGGTCATATTCCAGAATGTCTGTTACAGTTCAAATTGGCATACTTTCGCAGTTTGTCAACTTTAGTCCCTGTAAGCGATTTAACTTTGATTTCACCACACCAAACCTTCCAAAACTTATATCTAAGTTATGTATAGGTTATTTAAGGTATGTTAAGCCTATTTCACTATTCCGGAGTGTTCGTTGCATTAAACTGGTTATATTTACGCATTAGTGCGCGTATAACCTTCCAGAAAGCGATTTAGGGTTTGAAATTGAACAAGAGTTGATATGTGTAAACGATACACATATTTTTACAAATCCCAAGTATGAAATATAATATTTCATTGGTTTGGTATTTGTTTGATGGCCGTGAAGGCACAGGTGTTACATCGGGAATCGAAAGTGTTTCAAAATGGTATTTAAAGGACACTAAACGGTGCAAATTTAGCACTTTAAGGAACCAATATCTAACCGAACAACCGGACATAACCCGGAACATCAAAAAATATTATTAGAAGCATTGTTTTAATGTTTCTGAGCTAGTTATGGTCCCCGAACACCAAAATTCCCCTTATAACATAATAACACACTAGGTCCCTAAACCTTACACATGAAAGCCTACTTACTTATGGAATTAGGGAATGAAATTTACACTAAACCCCCCCCCCTTTGTCTGATTTCGGACCAAGAATGGCCCCACCTCAAAGATTTGTGTAATCCCTCTAAATCTCCAAAATCTTCTCCTTGGATTTCACTAAGATTGTGTAATATATTGTGTGTACTCATGAAGACACAATAACCTTTGGATAAACTCTAAAATGGATAAAAGAAACACATGACCACACTTCACCTCCTTCTTCCTCCTTTGTTTTCGGCTCACACCCACCCAACATACACCATCCATTTTCATTCAACTTCCAAGCATTCCAAGTTCACTAAATGGTGCAAGAAGGTGTCTAACGGAGTGTAGAGCTTGAAGAACTTGAAGGACCTCATTTGTTTGCTTTTATCCACCACATTTGCAACCTTGTTCTTCCCTAGCTTTAAGCTAGTTGTAAGATTCTTGAACACCCTTGTTTACTTCCATTTTAGTTGGTTAAAAGATATAACATGTTGATTATCATAAGAACACTAAAAGAAATACACATGAATCTTGAAACACAAAGTGAAATAT
The DNA here is from genome assembly GCA_030545235.1 of Helianthus tuberosus. NCBI lineage: Eukaryota > Viridiplantae > Streptophyta > Magnoliopsida > Asterales > Asteraceae > Helianthus > Helianthus tuberosus. The sequence goes on along the minus strand of CM060411.1, from coordinate 215,310,847 downwards.
GATGATATCTTGATGAAATAATATTGTTTAGTAGATGTATAATGTTTGTTTGTTGATTACTAGAAATATTGATGTTGATCATTACATGAAGCTTGCTAGATTGTGATTAAACACATGATCTAGCAAGTTAGCGGTTGATTATGTGCTAACATAAGATGATCACCCTCTTGTTAAGACATGAACTTGATGAATGAATGATTTCTTGGAAAAATATTAAACAAAGCAAGCTAGTAATCTTGTGAATCTAAGATTCATGTGTGGTTTTTCTAATAGAACCAAGTTTAAAATATGATTTTTAGAAGATCTTGGTTTTACTTAAACATACACTACTTTTGGTGATAAAATAAGTGTAAAGATACTAGAGAAACAAGAAGATGTTACAAATAAACATTTTTGTAAAATGTGATTACAAGTTGTAAAGGACCAAATCTTTTAATAAGGTGATTTACAAACAAACAACCATGTTTTAAGGGTATCTAAATCTACTAAATAACATGGTAAGTCACTACAATTTTTTACAAGAACTTCAAGTTCATGATGTAGTGTGCTTTGCTTGATTTTGGCACTTGATAAGTTGTTGATGTTGATGATGATTTTAAAAGAAAATAAAAACATGTTTTGAAAGCATGGGAAACCTCCATTTTTAGGGGAAACTCTGTCAAAATTTCTATAAAATTTTGACACTTAGAAAAATATAAGTTTTTGAGAAACTTATTCCCTAAAAATGTATATAAAATATTTACCAAGGTTTCCCTAAATTTTGTTAAGAAATGATGATTTCTTCAAGATTAAAATTGATATTAAGTATGTATGTTTTTGAGAAAAATATATATATTTATTGATCACCAAATATTGTGCTAAGTGTATGTAGTATGTATTATACGTGATAGTGTATTAGGACTTGAAAATACACTAAATACTCCTAAGGAGTGAAGATACAAAATACACATACAACATACTTAGACAAATACAAGAGAATATATTTATGAAAATATATTACTTGAAAGAATAGATAACTTGGACAAGTTATGAACGTGAAATGAAGTTTTGGACAAAAATACATAATTCGGGTGCAAAATACAAGATACTTATATTTATTTTTGAGAAAATAATATAAGTAAAACACATAGTTAAAAATATAAAATATTTTTAACACAAGAACACATATACAAAAGATAGTGACTTGTACTTGTGCGATACAAGTCTAGTGACTAACAATAATAAAACACGTTTAGGTCACGACGCTAGATAAGCAAATCCGGTGAAGTTTACGACGCAGGAACGCAAAGTTGTGAGTTCATGCCCCCCCTTTTCTTTTAACTATTTTCGGTTTTATAACTTCGGGGGTGAAATACATGTTACGAATGTTACAATGTTTATAAATGGTATGATGAATACAAAAGCGAGAAGCACACTTGGTGATAACTAGTACCAAGTATGATGCGTTTTGAGGAATGATACGAGTAATCGTGTCATGAATAGGGTACCAAAAGCACCATTAATCGTGTACATACTTAGACCGTAGAACAAAAATTTAGATCTAACGGGTGACTGGGCAGCCACACTCTTGGTGAGAACTAGTACCGAGTAGTGCTTTTGTCTCTCCGTCGTGAATCGACAACTATAAAAATGCCTATGGTTTGGTGACTTCCTATTTCGTGTCACATGTTAATGGCCTTGCAACCCATTAACAACCCTGGTACATACAAGAATACTTTATAGTTCATACCACATGAATACTTTATTTGTACGAGGTTCGTACACAAGAATACTTTATTTGGTTCATACCACAAGAATACTTTATTTACACAAGAATACTTTATTTTTGCAAGATACATATCACGTTTTCATACTAAGTATACAAACGTTCAATACAAGAACTGCATGAATTCACACCAACATTATGTTGACGTTTTTCCAAAACTCACATGTATTTTAGGTAACTAAAGTGGATGTACGTGCGGTCTTACTCTTTCTCATGGAAGTAGCTTAAGTTTATCTTTGAATAAAGTTGTAAACTTTCCAAGATAATGTTTTATGCTATCTCGTGATGTAAACGCTAAACTTATGTCTTCAAGTTATGAAATGTTTGGCATTTGAAGTTGTTTTTACGAGCATGTAGTATGTTTACCTTTCGTATGCAATGAGAACCTTTCATGATCACACCTCGTGCTTCCGCCACAGAAAGGGGTGTGACACTTCAGATGTAAACAAAATGGACATTTTAAACGTGAATGTCGAAATGCACCTGCTGATGATACTGCAAACCCATTCCGTGAAGATTACTACAAAAGAGCAATCTATCATCAGAACAAATCTGAACCTCCCAGAATGAAGCAGCTAGAAGATAACCCCAAAGAAAAATCAAGAGCTCTTGCTGTTATCCCTGATGACGAAGGTTTCGATTGGAGTGAACTGCTACCAGAAGAGGAGGCAGTGGGCTATGCGTTTGTGACAAAGCTTGTTCCTTTCAAAGACAGCAGAACAGAAGAAGAGAAATACATCAATAGAAAGATGAAGGCTCAAGACATGAAGTATAAAATCTTTTGTACATACAGAGAAGCAAAAAGGGCTGAATAGATGGGATGCTGATAGAGAATGTTACCTTGATCCCAAAGGAAACATTGCTGTTGATTCTGATTCTGTTAGTGTTGAAACTCTCATCGACCAAATTGCTAAAGAAGAAGAAGCTAACCAGAGAATGTGGTGGGGAGGAGGAGAAGCTGAAGAAAAAGAAAAAGAAAAGGAAAAAGAAAAGAAGCCTCAGCCAAAGAAAGTTGATGACGGGATTATTGACACGTCACAAGAATTCACGGCTGAGAATTTGAAGAAGATGGCTGACAAAGTACTTGCTGCAAAAGAGCTAGAGGTAGCTTCTGGTTCTGGAAATGAGTCTAAAAGCAAGGTCAGTCAGAATGATGCAATCAATGAGTCAGGTAAGAAAGCTAAAACTGAGAGCGACTGCAAAAATTGCATGAAAGACTTCAAGGTTTGTAGTATACTTGCTTACCTTAACGGTAAAAAGACCAAAGAACTGACAGGAAGAGTTAGAGACGTTGAAGATCAGATCTTAAACCGTAACAAAATGTTAAAAGCTTCAAATGAACGATTAAAAGAATTAACTAAGAAAATCGAAAATGATAAAAGTGACGTAGAAAGAATTAGGAAAGAAAACGAAAAGCTAATTCATGAAAATCGTCAACTTTCAGAAAATTTTGAGAAGCTAAAACGAACGGTAAAAGATTCTGATGAGAGAAATGGTAAGACAAACAAAGAAAATGTTCAATTGTCAGGTGTTCTTAGGGTAAAAGAAGAACAAACAACCAACAACTGGATGAAATTGCTAAGTTGAAGCTTCAGTTTCAAGAAGCTAAAATTGAAAATGAACGCATCAAGTTGAAACTGAATAGTTACAACTCCGCAAGCTTTGTTCTTCAACATATAGTTCCTAAACCAATTGGAAAGAACAAAGCAGGCAAAGATGTATACTTTGATGGAACTGGGGTTGGGTTTCATCAGGTTCCACCACCAGTGTTAAACAATTTTTCAAAGAAAAAATCAGGGTTGGTTAATGATGAAGAAGAAAATGAAGTTAAGCTTCCAGACACGATTGATGTCACATTTACCACATCATCTGATGAAGATACTGTCCAATCTGAAGTTGTTAAAAGCATGGTTGAAAATGTTTTAAAGTCTGAAAGTGACACTACTGAGGATGATGAATGCTTTTTGGATAAATATATTCCGAAATCAACATCCAAAAACAACTTAAATGAAGAACCTAATCTAGTGATGTACAAGATGTCGGGATCGGATAAGTTGTATTCGGATCTTGAATTTTCATTGGAAAATGTGAATGTCGACAAATTGAAAAATGTGTTCAAGTTGGTTGAGATTGATGTTTGTGAACTTGAAGGTTTAAAACGTTCCAAACAGAAATTAAATTTTGGAAAAGATAAAGCTTACTACAAAAAACCTGTGGTACCACCACGTTTTTCTAAAAACAATCAAAACAGATGATCGGGTGGATATCAGGGTGGTAAGAATTATCAAAGAAGGAACTTTCAAAACAAGAAGTTTGTTAAGAAAAAAGTGTTTGTAAAAAGCTCGAGTTCTCATTCCGAGCAAGAATCTGAGATTTTTTCAAAATCAAATGAAGAGTTTTTTGAAGAAAAGGCCTCACAGCCTCAGACCGAAGGCACAAGTCAGGTAGTTGATACTCGTACATGCTTTAAGTGCATCAAAGTTGGACACATTGCACGGAAGTGCACCAACTTAAAGCCTAAGTCTGAAGTTGTTGAGAGTCAGAAAAGGAAAGCTGATGCAAAAGGCAAAGCTCCAATGGTTGTTGAGAAGAAAGTTTTGAAAAATGAAAACACCAAGATCAAAACTGAACCCGTAAAGAATGTGGTAACTAAAACTGAAAAATTTTACAAACGGGTTGCTTCGCCTCAACAAGCATGGAAGCCAAAATCAGTTGAAAAGAAAATAAGTTCTCCAAAACCAAAGGTTTCTGAGACGGAAAAACAATCATCTTCTACTACTCCGGTAAAGATGAATGTTCCTTTGGATTACTATGAGAAACTTGAAAAACAAGAGTCTACTACTTTTGAAAAGAAGTATGTACAAAAGAAAGACCAATCATCTAGTCAACCTCCTAAAAATGATTTATGTTTATATAAAGAGGTTAAGTTTGGGTCTGAAGAGAGCTTAAAGATGAATGACAAGAATTTTCCGCCATTATACACTGCAAAAACTCATCTCAATGTCAAGTTACCCGAGTCGAAAGAGGCTTGGGTGGCATCAAAATCTAACTAAGTATTTGTGATATGTGCAGGAGCTTCCAAGATCCGTTTCACGTTGGATTATGGATAGTGGGGCTTCTCGGCACATGACGGGGAAGAAAACCCTTCTGTACGATGTTCGAGGGTTTAATGGAGGATATGTGGGATTTGCAGGCAATCAAGGTGGTCGAATAGTTGGTGAAGGAACTCTACCTAATGGTATTGTCACGTTTGAAAGAGTAAACTACATCGCCGAGCTTGAAAACAATCTTCTGAGCATCTCTTAAATCTGTGATCGCATGTATACAACACACTTTACAGACAAAGAATGTTTGATCTTGAAACCAGGATTTGTTGTTCCCGAAGAGTGGGTTATCATGAGAGCACCCAGAGTCAATGATCTGTACGTGTTGGACATGAGTGTAGCAACTACTACCACGGGTCAGGCTCACTGTTTTATGTCAAGAGCAACGGAAAAAGAATCACAATTGTGGCATCGAAAGATGGGCCACATTCACCTGCGAAAAATGAATCACCTGGTGCATAACGACTTAGTAACTGGTGTTCATGTGAAAGGCTTCCATCTTGAGGGGGAGTGCATTAGCTGTGTCAAAGGCAAACAAAAGAAGAAATCTCACCCTGGGAAGAAGGAAAACTCAATCTCGAGATCGTTAGAGAGACTTCATATGGATCTTTCTGGTCCAGTGAACGTCAAAAGCATAACTGGTGATCTCTATTGTCTAGTAGTAACAGACGACTACTCGAGATTTTCTTGGGTATCATTTATAGAGACAAAAGATGAGACGTTTGAAATTTTAATGGTGTTGTTTAGAAAAATTGAAAACTTGTACCAAACTCGAATCAGAAGAATCAGAAGTGACAATGGTACTGAGTTTAAGAACAACAAGATGGAAGAGTATTGTGATGAGAGAGGTATATTGCAAGAATTTAGTGCTCCTTACACTCCATAACAAAATGGGGTAGCTGAACGAAAGAATAGGACGCTAATTGAAACGGCCAGGACGATGCTTGCTGATAAGAAATTACCAGTCAATTTTTGGGCAGGAGCAGTGTCAGCCGCTTGCTATACACTCAACCGGGCTCTAACAGTGAAGAAATTCAACAAGACATGTTTCGAGCTAATCAACAACCGCAAACCTAACCTGAAGTATTTAGAATCGTTTGGGTCTCCCTGCACAGTTCTAGAGCCTTTTGGAAAGTTTGGTGCAAAGAGCATTGAAGGAATATTTGTGGGTTACTCAAGTCCATTAAAGTGAGTCTTTGTTCCAAGCTTGAAGCGGATTATTGAAGCACACAATGTTGAATGCCAAGGTTACACAATGCCACCGCAGAACCCGGGTGACTCATGGCGCTTTAACTACGATACTCTGTGGGATTCGTTTGACATGGAAGAAGAACCAGAGTTCTTTGATGAGTTGGATATTCTAAGAGAGTATGAGTCATCACAAGAAAGGTTTCCAGCTGAGTATACTAGAAGTCAACGGCAAACTTCAAATGATGATGAAGCCGGTCCTAGTAATGCTGGAGAGCATGATGATATTCATCAAACTCTTGACAATCAGACGACAGTCAATGATAATCAAGAATCTGATGATAGACCTGTATTTGATCATGGTGATTGAGATTCTGAGGGGGAGCAGATCCAGATTTCAAGTCAAACAATTCCAGTCAGTGAACAAGGTGCAAATCAGAATGTCACAAATTTGGAAGGAGAGGTAGATGTTCCAGGAGCGGTGATGCCGAGAAATCTTTCGTACCATCCAGAAGGACTGATTATTGGAGAATTACAATCAGGCGTTCACACAAGACGACAAATTGACCAAGGCCTTACTTGTTTTTATTCTATAGTTGCTCCGTTACAAACAGAGTTTTCACTTAGTTGTTTTATTTCCCAGATTGAACCGAGAACATATAAGGAAGCACTAACTGATGATTCTTGGGTCAACGCGATGCAAGAGGAGCTGTGTCAGTTTGAGAAGTTGGGTGTGTGGAAATTGGTAGACTTTCTTGATGGTCACAGGAAGATAAACACCAAGTGGGTGTTCAAGTGCAAGAGGGATGATCGAGGAGTTATTATTCATAACAAAGCTCGACTCGTAGTCCAGGGCTTTAGTCAGCAGGAGGGTATAGATTTCACTGAAGTGTATGCTCCGGTTGCTAGACTTGAAGCGATCAGAATCTTCCTAGTATTTGCATCTTGGAAAGGTTTTAAAGTTTATCAGCTAGATGTTAAATCGGCTTTTCTCTATGGGAAGGTAAAAGAGGAGGTATATGTCGGAGAGCCACCGGGCTTCACCAATCCAATCCACAAAGACAAGGTCTATTTACTGGATAAAGCGCTGTATGGTTTACACCAAGCCCCGAGAGCTTGGTATGAGACATTGTCTCAACATTTTCTTACCAACAGCTTCATACGTGGAAAAGTGGATGCCACTCTCTTCACCAAAGAAGTCGACGGACATCTTCTGATAGTTCAGATACACGTGGATGACATCATATTTGGGTCAACAAATGAAAATCTGTGCAAAGATTTTGAAAGAGTTATGAAGCAAAAATTTGAAATGTCATCGATGGGTGAGATGAAATTCTTATTGGGACTTCAGGTTGATCAATTGCCTAATGGAATTTTTATACATCAGACGAAGTATGTTCATGATATCTTAGAGAAATTTGGGATGTCCGGGACTACTCCAGCTTCCACCCCGTTAGCGACGAACCATGGGATAAACCCTGATCTCACCGGAGAGAAGGTAGATGAAACGTTATATCTTTCCATGATCGGATCGCTGATGTACTTGATAGCTTCAAGACCCGATATCTTGTATCCAACCTGCCTCGCAGCTAGGTTTCAGTCAAGCCCCAGAGCTTCGCATATGTTGATTGTGAAACGGATATTACACTACCTGAAAGGAACTCCATCACTGGGGTTGTGGTATCCAAGAGAAGGCGATTTCACGCTCGAAGGGTATTCTGATTCTGATTTCGGATGCTGCAAAGTTAACGCTAAGTCAACAACAGCGGGGTGCCAGTTTTTCGGACCACGATTGGTCACCTGGCAATGCAAAAAGCAGACCTCTGTAGCTTTATCCACATGTGAAGCCGAGTATGTATCTCCTAGTAGTTGCTGCTCTCAGATCTTGTGGATCCAGCAACAGATGCGAGACTACGGTTTGCAATTTCTTAACACCCCTATCTTTGTTGATAATGAGGCAGCTATAAACATTACTCAAAATCCTGTTCATCACGCTAAAACGAAACACATTGAAATTCGTCATCACTTGATTCGAGATTGTTTCGAGAAGAAGTTGATTCGAATTGAGAAAATCCACACTGACGAACAAAAAGCTGTTGGGATTGAACCCTACCAAAGGAACAGATAATTAAAGCCAAAACTGGATCAGAGCAGTGGATCCAGAATAAGCAGATGTTATGTTTACACGTCTCTCCCCTTGAAAGTGGTTTCAACATCTGCTGACCTCCTATCTACTGATCACACAAACCACTGACCTACAAATTGTTGATCTAGTAAAAGCCTGATGAAAGACTAAAGCTCTGCTGTTCAATCTACTGCTTTGAGTCAAAGCTCTGCTGATCCGGACAAGTACTGCTGGGTTCACATCAGTGGAAGGATACAGCAGTAGTTTAAATGTCTTAATGTAATGAAATGTAATAACAGTAGTTAGCATAGCAGAGTTTGTATAGATCAGATGTTAGAGTTTGTTAGGAGGTTAGATGTCACTTTCATGGTTACGTCAGCTTAGATGCTTCAGTGGTTTGCTCGTGCCTATAAATAGAACAGTACTCAGTACTGTTCTATTAGCTCTTTGCATAATCTTCTTCCTGCACGAACAAACACTGTGAGCTCAGGCTGAGGGGGAGTTTGTATTCAGACATTGCAATTGTAATCGTTATTGAAATAAAATCAATCTTTCGGTTCTTTGTGGAAAATGTTTGATTAAAGCAATTCTCTCGTTTGATTGTGTGCAAAGTTTGTTACCATCTTAATTCCACTGCACAACTCATCCATCTTCATCTTATTTCAAACGTAAAACACAATCAAAACCAAACTCAGATCCTAACAATTGGTATCAGAGCTTGGACAGTCAAATTTGATTTAACAATCATTTTGACGTAAATAGTTCAGCTCATAAAAGTTGATACTAATAGTTTGTTCGTTTGTGTTGAAAAACAGTGCAAGGTTTGATCACCATCAAAGTTGATTAATCAGTGCCTGTAAAACAACCAGGATGACGTCACAATCACAAGATGATAAGAATAACATTGGCTCGCTTGTTAAACCACCCATGCTTAAACGTAATGAGTACAACATCTGGGAGAGAAGGATGGGTCACATCCTTGCTCAACAGAACACTGGATGTTGGAGGTCTATTGTTTTTGGTCCCCATGTTCCTATGGTGCCAAGTGCTGAGGATGCAAAGAAGTTCGTTCCTAAACCATTTGAAAACTATACTGAAACTGATTTTCAAAAGTTCGAACTCGATGCGAAAGCATTTAGCATCGTAGCATCTGCATTACCTAATGAGATCTATGCTGGACTGTTACATTGTAACAGTGCCAAAGAGCTATGGGATGCACTGAAGGAACAGTTTGGGGGGACAGAAGAAGTCATTGAAAACAATAGGGAAATTTTGAATCAGCAGTATGAAACATTTTGTCACATCAAGGGCGAATCATTGACTCAGCAGTTTGAGCGATTCAGTTGTCTCATTAGTGAACTAAGGCTTGTTAAAGTAACTTTTCCAAATACAACTCAAAATAGCAGGTTCCTTAGATCACTACCTGAAAAATGGGACACCATAGCTTTTGTTACTAGAAACTCTGCTGAGTTCAAAGATCTGACCCTGACCCAACTTCATGCTAGACTCCTGACCTATGAAAGGGAGTTGAACCAGAAAAAGAAGTTGCAAGAGTTTGGCAAAGTTACTGATGATTATTCATTCGGTAGCACAGCTCTTTTTGGTCAGGAAGAATCTGGTAGCAGTGGTAAGGATCCGGGTTATGATCACTTTATTGATATAACTGCTGGTGGAAATTTTAACAACCCTGATCCTCACTCTGCAAATTATGCTTTTACTGCAAATTGTGAGATCCAGATGTCAGATAATTTGTGCTTTGAACTCAATGATTTGCAACACTTTGATCCCACTGACTTAGAATAGATGGACATCCTGCATCAATTGGCTTTGCTTAGTGTAAGAACAAGAAAATTCTACAAAAGAACAGGGAGAAAATTCCCAGCGTTACATGGGAATTTAAGGGTTGGGTTGGATAAATCGAAAATCAAGTGTTACAAGTGCAATAGGCTAGGTCATTTTGCTAGGGAATGCATGAGTCAAACTACTGGTCCTATAATCACTCATCCCAGCTCAAACCCTAGACCACAAAACCAAAGCACTGTTCACTATAGCCAATATACCCCTGCAGCCCATGTTAACACTACTCACTATGCTGTAAGCCGTGTCCCTGTGCATTATGTCCAATCCACTGTTCCACAAATTCAGTATGTTCAAACCCCTGTCCCTCAGGCACAAGTGCAACCTGTTGCACCTCAAACAGCTACTCCAGCAGTGGTACAACCAGATCAGCAAAGCTTCTTCACTCAAGGCTTTGTTGACTGGAGCAGCATGCCTGATGAGCTTGGTGATGAAAATTTTGCACTCTATGCTTTTAATGAACCTTCTAATGATAAATTTTGTTTGATGGCATTAGATTCAATACCAGAAGGGGTAGAAACTGAAGGTGAATACCTAAGTGCTGAAACAGTGGATGAGGTGACTGAAGCAGTGGTTACTGCAGTTGCTAGTAAACTGCTGCTGGGAGAAAATTCAGAAACCCTGATTGAACCACTGACAGATCCATGGTCCAAAGAAGACAAGGAAGAAGAGGAAGAAAAGAAAGCACGTGAGAAAGAAGTAAGAGCTGATGATGAAGAAAATCATCAATGTGATTGTGCCATGATGGCTGCTGCCAAGGTATCACCTCAAGTTCTTGAAAAACTGTGTTCAGACTAGTGCATTATTGCATTTGCTAACATCAAAGAGGTAAATGAAAACCTTAGGGACAAAATCTTAACTGATGAAGTCAAATTTGAAAAGTCATTAAAAGAACTTAGAAACAAATTGGCTGAAAAGGATAAAGAGATCAGCATTCTCAAATAAGAGCAAAGCATAACCAAAACTCAACTCCAAACTATGGTAGAAAAATACCAAGTTTGCAAAAAGGAGTTAGAGTCCACCCAAATCACATGTGAGAAATGGGTGGAATCCTGCAAAGGATATGAGGTAATGCTTGAAAAACAGATTAAAAGCAATGTGAAATTTGGTGTTGGTTATAGAAAACATGATGATGAAAACACTGCTGTTGAAAAATCTGTTCAAACCACTGATGTAACCACTGAGTTCATCCCCACAAACAAGAATGGCCAAGAAGTGAAAATCACTGATAAACTTGGGAACAAAATCACACTTGACAGACCAATGGGATCCTCCACTTTTGAGGAGATTGAGAAATACCAGTTTAAACCCACTTGGTCTGATGAGTGTGACATTCTTGAAAATTTTAAACCCATGGATTTCACAACCACTGATGGTGTCAAAGCTCCAAAAGCAAAAGTCATTCCTCTCAAGGGCATCCTAGCAGAGGTTAAAAACTCTGCTGTAAAGGAGTTTGAAAAGAGAAAGAAGAGAGAAAAGATTAAAAACCTGTTTTGTGAATTTTGTGAAAAAAGGAATCATCTAACAAAAGACTGTTTTCATTTAAAAGCATATGATTTAAACAAAACAAGTATCATTGTACCTGCTGAAAGTTGCACCATCTGTGGTAAACCAAACCACAAAACTCAAGAATGTGTGTATCTCAAGAAATATGATGTGAAAAAGAATGAGTACACTGCAAAAACATCCTTGAGTTCATCAACATCATCTGTCAAATTCACCAAGAACCAACCACTGTTTGTGCCAGTTCAAACAGCTGTCACAAAACAGCTGAACCAAACATCTGTCAAAAGAGATGTTTAGGTTACTGATGCACCCCCTGCCAATCAATACAGAAGAGGTAAGGAAAAACTAGGGCTGGCAATTGGGTACCTGTTAAGACACGATTAGACCTGTTTGACTGAAAAATACACCCTTTGACTTTTTTAGTTTTTAAAATAATTAAAATTACAATGTTAGGATCTATCATTTATTCATCTTTGTACATAAAACATAAAACTGTTTTATAAACATGAGGTAGAAAGTAGTTAAACGAGTCGTAATCATGTTTGAAACTTATGTTGTGCGCGCCGTCAGAAACCTGTTAAACCTGTTAAGACACGATTTGCCAGCCTTAGGAAAAACAGTCTTACCAATGGATTCCCCACGTTTATGAGACCTACAAAAGGCCCTCTAAACCTAAAGTGAACAGGCATCCTTTTGGGTACCAACAGGTGATTGGGCAAAACCCACAACAGTGGTTAGAAAGAAACAGTCCTAAAACTGTCCAAACCCCTGACCTAACCACTGTCCATCAATCTGCATCCATCCCAGACACTGTTGAGACCCCATCCAAAGCCTTATTGGCTTTGGAAACCCTAATGAACTAATCCTTTTACTTCATGTGCAGGGAGCTTCTGCATGCTTAGATAGCCTTTGGTATGTAGATAGTGGAGGCTCCAGGCACATGACAGGAAGTAAAGCCCTACTCAAAGATTTCAAAATTCATGGAGGGGGTGATATATCCTTTGGGAATAACAGTAAAGGGAAAGTTCTGGGGTCTGGTACAGTGCAATCTGGAAATGTAAAATTTGAAAATGTCAATCTGATAGACAATCTGAAATTCAACCTCCTAAGTGTTTCACAAATGAGTGATAAGGGGTATGGCTCATTCTTCACAAAGGAGTGTTGTAGGATTGTTGGACCAGAAATGGTTGAAAAGATTGAAGCAATAATAAAAACTGGAAAAACAAAACTTGTTGCTCAAAGAAGTGGCAATGTTTATGTTGTTGATATGTCAAAAGAGTGTCCCAGAGCTGATGCCTGTCTGTTCTCAGCTGCCTCTAACAAAGAGACAGAACTTTGGCACAGGAGACTGGGGCACACAAATCTCAAGACAATCACAGAAATTTCAAAAAATGGCCTTGTAAGAGGATTGCCACAAAAATTGTTTTCATGTCCTGAGCACTGTGTTTCCTGTTTAAAAGGAAAACAGCATAAAAGCTCTTTTAAGTCCATTAAAGTGAGTTTTTGTTCCAAGCTTGAAGCGGATTATTGAAGCACACAATGTTGAATGCCAAGGTTACACAATGCCACCGCAGAACCCAGGTGACTCATGGCGCTTTAACTACGATACTCTATGGGATTCGTTTGACATGGAAGAAGAACCAGAGTTCTTTGATGAGTTGGATATTCTAAGAAAGTATGAGTCATCACAAGAAAGGTTTCCAGCTGAGTATACTAGTAGTCGACGGCAAACTTCAAATGATGATGAAGCCGGTCCTAGTAATGCTGGAGAGCATGATGATATTCATCAAACTCTTGACAATCAGACGACAGTCAATGATAATCAAGAATCTGATGATAGACCTGTATTTGATCATGGTGATTCAGATTCTGAGGGGGAGCAGATCCAGATTTCAAGTCAAACAATTCCAGTCAGTGAACAAGGTGCAAATCAGAATGTCACAAATTTGGAAGGAGAGGTAGATGTTCCAGGAGCGGTGATGCCGAGAAATCTTTCGTACCATCCAGAAGGACTGATTATTGGAGAATTACAATCAGGCGTTCACACAAGACGACAAATTGACCAAGGCCTTACTTGTTTTTATTCTATAGTTGCTCCGTTACAAACAGAGTTTTCACTTAGTTGTTTTATTTCCCAGATTGAACCGAGAACATATAAGGAAGCACTAACTGAAGATTCTTGGGTCAACGCGATGCAAGAGGAGCTGAGTCAGTTTGAGAAGTTGGGTGTGTGGAAATTGGTAGACTTTCTTGATGGTCACAGGAAGATAAACACCAAGTGGGTGTTCAAGTGCAAGAGGGATGATCGAGGAGTTATTATTCATAACAAAGCTCGACTCGTAGTCCAGGGCTTTAGTCAGTAGGAGGGTATAGATTTCACTGAAGTGTATGCTCCGGTTGCTAGACTTGAAGCGATCAGAATCTTCCTAGCATTTGCATCTTGGAAAGGTTTTAAAGTTTATCAGCTAGATGTTAAATCGGCTTTTCTCTATGGGAAGGTAAAAGAGGAGGTATATGTCGGAGAGCCACCGGGCTTCACCGATCCAATCCACAAAGACAAGGTCTATTTACTGGATAAAGCGCTGTATGGTTTACACCAAGCCCCGAGAGCTTGGTATGAGACATTGTCTCAACATTTTCTTACCAACAGCTTCATACGTGGAAAAGTGGATGCCACTCTCTTCACCAAAGAAGTCGACGGACATCTTCTGATAGTTCAGATATACGTGGATGACATCATATTTGGGTCAACAAATGAAAATCTGTGCAAAGATTTTGAAAGAGTTATGAAGCAAAAATTTGAAATGTCATCGATGGGTGAGATGAAATTCTTATTGGGACTTCAGGTTGATCAATTGCCTAATGGAATTTTTATACATCAGACGAAGTATGTTCATGATATCTTAGAGAAATTTGGGATGTCCGGGACTACTCCAGCTTCCACCCCGTTAGCGACGAACCATGGGATAAACCCTGATCTCACCGGAGAGAAGGTAGATGAAACGTTATATCTTTCCATGATCGGATCGCTGATGTACTTGACAGCTTCAAGACCCGATATCTTGTATCCAACCTGCCTCGCAGCTAGGTTTCAGTCAAGCCCCAGAGCTTCGCATATGTTGATTGTGAAACGGATATTACACTACCTGAAAGGAACTCCATCACTGGGGTTGTGGTATCCAAGAGAAGGCGATTTCACGCTCGAAGGGTATTCTGATTCTGATTTCGGATGCTGCAAAGTTAACGCTAAGTCAACAACAGCGGGGTGCCAGTTTTTCGGACCACGATTGGTCACCTGGCAATGCAAAAAGCAGACCTCTGTAGCTTTATCCACATGTGAAGCCGAGTATGTATCTCCTAGTAGTTGCTGCTCTCAGATCTTGTGGATCCAGCAATAGATGCGAGACTACGGTTTGCAATTTCTTAACACCCCTATCTTTGTTGATAATGAGGCAGCTATAAACATTACTCAAAATCCTGTTCATCACGCTAAAACGAAACACATTGAAATTCGTCATCACTTGATTCGAGATTGTTTCGAGAAGAAGTTGATTCGAATTGAGAAAATCCACACTAACGAACAAAAAGCTGTTGGGATTGAACCCTACCAAAGGAACAGATAATTAAAGCCAAAACTGGATCAGAGCAGTGGATCCAGAATAAGCAGATGTTATGTTTACACGTCTCTCCCCTTGAAAGTGGTTTCAACATCTGCTGACCTCCTATCTACTGATCACACAAACCACTGACCTACAAATTGTTGATCTAGTAAAAGCCTGATGAAAGACTAAAGCTCTGCTGTTCAATATACTGCTTTGAGTCAAAGCTCTGCTGATCCGGACAAGTACTGCTAGGTTCACATCAGTGGAAGGATACAGCAGTAGTTTAAATGTCTTAATGTAATGAAATGTAATAACAGTAGTTAGCATAGCAGAGTTTGTATAGATCAGATGTTAGAGTTTGTTAGGAGGTTAGATGTCACTTTCATGGTGACGTCAGCTTAGATGCTTCAGTGGTTTGCTCGTGCCTATAAATAGAACAGTACTCAGTACTGTTCTATTAGCTCTTTGCATAATCTTCTTCCTGCACGAACAAACACTGTGAGCTCAGGCTGAGGGGGAGTTTGTATTCAGACATTGCAATTGTAATCGTTATTGAAATAAAATCAATCTTTCGGTTCTTTGTGGAAAATGTTTGATTAAAGCAATTCTCTCGTTTGATTGTGTGCAAAGTTTGTTACCATCTTAATTCCACTGCACAACTCATCCATCTTCATCTTATTTCAAACGTAAAACACAATCAAAACCAAACTCAGATCCTAACAATTGGTATCAGAGCTTGGACAGTCAAATTTGATTTAACAATCATTTTGACGTAAATAGTTCAGCTCATAAAAGTTGATACTGATAGTTTGTTCGTTTGTGTTGAAAAACAGTGCAAGGTTTGATCACCATCAAAGTTGATTAATCAGTGCCTGTAAAACAACCAGGATGACGTCACAATCACAAGATGATAAGAATAATATTGGCTCGCTTGTTAAACCACCCATGCTTAAACGTAATGAGTACAACATCTGGGAGAGAAGGATGGGTCACATCCATGCTCAACAGAACACTGGATGTTGGAGGTCTATTGTTTTTGGTCCCCATGTTCCTATGGTGCCAAGTGCTGAGGATGCAAAGAAGTTCGTTCCTAAACCATTTGAAAACTATACTGAAACTGATTTTCAAAAGTTCGAACTCGATGCGAAAGCATTTAGCATCGTAGCATCTGCATTACCTAATGAGATCTATGCTAGACTGTTACATTGTAACAGTGCCAAAGAGCTATGGGATGCACTGAAGGAACAGTTTGGGGGGACAGAAGAAGTCATTGAAAACAATAGGGAAATTTTGAATCAGCAGTATGAAACATTTTGTCACATCAAGGGTGAATCATTGACTCAGTAGTTTGAGCGATTCAGTTGTCTCATTAGTGAACTAAGGCTTGTTAAAGTAACTTTTCCAAATACAACTCAAAATAGCAGGTTCCTTAGATCACTACCCGAAAAATGGGACACCATAGCTTTTGTTACTAGAAACTCTGCTGAGTTCAAAGATCTGACCCTGACCCAACTTCATGCTAGACTCCTGACCTATGAAAGGGAGTTGAACCAGAAAAAGAAGTTGCAAGATTTTGGCAAAGTTACTGATGATTATTCATTCGGTAGCACAGCTCTTTTTGGTCAGGAAGAATCTGGTAGCAGTGGTAAGGATCAGGGTTATGATCACTTTATTGATATAACTGCTGGTGGAAATTTTAACAACCCTGATCCTCACTCTGCAAATTATGCTTTTACTGCAAATTGTGAGATCCAGATGTCAGATAATTTGTGCTTTGAACTCAATGATTTGCAACACTTTGATCCCACTGACTTAGAATAGATGGACATCCTGCATCAATTGGCTTTGCTTAGTGTAAGAACAAGAAAATTCTACAAAAGAACAGGGAGAAAATTCCCAGCGTTACATGGGAATTTAAGGGTTGGGTTGGATAAATCGAAAATCAAGTGTTACAAGTGCAATAGGCTAGGTCATTTTGCTAGGGAATGCATGAGTCAAACTACTGGTCCTATAATCACTCATCCCAGCTCAAACCCTAGACCACAAAATCAAAGCACTGTTCACTATAGCCAATATACCCCTGCAGCCCATGTTAACACTACTCACTATGCTGCAACCCCTGTGCCTGTGCATTATGTCCAAACCACTGTTCCACAAATTCAGTATGTTCAAACCCCTGTCCCTCAGGCACAAGTGCAACCTGTTGCACCTCAAACAGCTACTCCTGCAGTGGTACAACCAGATCAGCAAAGCTTCTTCACTCAAGGCTTTGTTGACTGGAGCAGCATGCCTGATGAGCTTGGTGATGAAAATTTTGCACTCTATGCTTTTAATGAACCTTCTAATGATAAAGTTTGTTTGATGGTATTAGATTCAATACCAGAAGGGGTAGAAACTGAAGGTGAATACCTAAGTGCTGAAACAGTGGATGAGGTGACTGAAGCAGTGGTTACTGCAGTTGCTAGTAAACTGCTGCTGGGAGAAAATTCAGAAACCCTGATTGAACCACTGACATATCCTTGGTCCAAAGAAGACAAGGAAGAAGAGGAAGAAAAGAAAGCACGTGAGAAAGAAGTAAGAGCTGATGATGAAGAAAATCATCAACGTGATTGTGCCATGATGGCTGCTGCCAAGGTATCACCTCAAGTTCTTGAAAAACTGTGTTCAGACTAGTGCATTATTGCATTTGCTAACATCAAAGAGGTAAATGAAAACCTTAGGGACAAAATCTTAACTGATGAAGTCAAATTTGAAAAGTCATTAAAAGAACTTAGAAACAAATTGGCTGAAAAGGATAAAGAGATCAGCATTCTCAAATAAGAGCAAAGCATAACCAAAACTCAACTCCAAACTATGGTAGAAAAATACCAAGTTTGCAAAAAGGAGTTAGAGTCCACCCAAATCACATGTGAGAAATGGGTGGAATCCTGCAAAGGATATGAGGTAATGCTTGAAAAACAGATTAAAAGCAATGTGAAATTTGGTGTTGGTTATAGAAAACATGATGATGAAAACACTGCTGTTGAAAAATCTGTTCAAACCACTGATGTAACCACTGAGTTCATCCCCACAAACAAGAATGGCCAAGAAGTGAAAATCACTGATAAACTTGGGAACAAAATCACACTTGACAGACCAATGGGATCCTCCACTTTTGAGGAGATTGAGAAATACCAGTTTAAACCCACTTGGTCTGATGAGTGTGACATTCTTGAAAATTTTAAACCCATGGATTTCACAACCACTGATGGTGTCAAAGCTCCAAAAGCAAAAGTCATTCCTCTCAAGGGCATCCTAGCAGAGGTTAAAAACTCTGCTGTAAAGGAGTTTGAAAAGAGAAAGAAGAGAGAAAAGATTAAAAACCTGTTTTGTGAATTTTGTGAAAAAAGGAATCATCTAACAAAAGACTGTTTTCATTTAAAAGCATATGATTTAAACAAAACAAGTATCATTGTACCTGCTGAAAGTTGCACCATCTGTGGTAAACCAAACCACAAAACTCAAGAATGTGTGTATCTCAAGAAATATGATGTGAAAAAGAATGAGTACACTGCAAAAACATCCTTGAGTTCATCAACATCATCTGTCAAATTCACCAAGAACCAACCACTGTTTGTGCCAGTTCAAACAGCTGTCACAAAACAGCTGAACCAAACATCTGTCAAAAGAGATGTTTAGGTTACTGATGCACCCCCTGCCAATCAATACAGAAGAGGTAAGGAAAAACAGTCTTACCAATGGATTCCACACGTTTATGAGACCTACAAAAGGCCCTCTAAACCTAAAGTGAACAGGCATCCTTTTGGGCACGAACAGGTGATTGGGCAAAACCCACAACAGTGGTTAGAAAGAAACAGTCCTAAAACTGTCCAAACCCCTGACCTAACCACTGTCCATCAATCTGCATCCATCCCAGACACTGTTGAGACCCCATCCAAAGCCTTATTGGCTTTGGAAACCCTAATGAACTAATCCTTTTACTTCATGTGCAGGGAGCTTCTGCATGCTTAGATAGCCTTTGGTATGTAGATAGTGGAGGCTCCAGGCACATGACAGGATGTAAAGCCCTACTCAAAGATTTCAAAATTCATGGAGGGGGTGATATATCCTTTGGGAATAACAGTAAAGGGAAAGTTCTGGGGTCTGGTACAGTGCAGTCTGGAAATGTAAAATTTGAAAATGTCAATCTGATAGACAATCTGAAATTCAACCTCCTAAGTGTTTCACAAATGAGTGATAAGGGGTATGGCTCATTCTTCACAAAGGAGTGTTGTAGGATTGTTGGACCAGAAATGGTTGAAAAGATTGAAGCAATAATAAAAACTGGAAAAACAAAACTTGTTGCTCAAAGAAGTGGCAATGTTTATGTTGTTGATATGTCAAAAGAGTGTCCCAGAGCTGATGCCTGTCTGTTCTCAGCTGCCTCTAACAAAGAGACAGAACTTTGGCACAGGAGACTGGGGCACACAAATCTCAAGACAATCACAGAAATTTCAAAAAATGGCATTGTAAGAAGATTGCCACAAAAATTGTTTTCATGTCCTGAGCACTGTGTTTCCTGTTTAAAAGGAAAACAGCATAAAAGCTCTTTTAAGTCCATTGAAGGGTCCAAAATAACCCAGTGTTTGCAAATGTTGCACATGGATTTGTTTGGCCCAGTTCAAGTCATGAGTCTCAAGAAAAAGAGATATTGTTTGGTTATAATTGATGACTTCTCTTGGTTTGCATGGATTTTCTTTTCACACTCAAAAGATGAGACTGCAGGCATCTTGCAAGACTTTGTGACATAGGTTGAAAAGCAATTTGACCTTCCAGTAAAAGTCTTCAGGAGTGACAATGGCACAGAATTCAAAAATAAGGAGTTGGATGCCTTCTGTGTGAAGAAAAGGATTCTAAGGCAGTACAGCATCCCTAGAACACCAGAGCAAAATGGGGTAGTTGAAAGAAAGAACAGAACTTTGATTGAGGCTGCCAGAACCATGCTTGCTGATTCAGGTTTGCCATTAACTTTTTGGGCAGAGGCAGTAGACACTGCTTGCTATGTCCAAAACAGAGTTTTAATAAACCCCAGGCATAAAAAGACTGCTTATGAAATTCTGTATAAAATCAAATCACTGATCTCATACTTCAAGGTATTTGGTTGCCCATGCTTTATTTTGAACTTAAAAGATTCCATCTCAAAATTTGCAGCCAAAGTTGATTGTGGTTATCATCTGGGATACTCAACCACTGCCAAGGCCTACAAAGTGTTTAATACACGGACCAAAGCAGTGGAGGAGACCTTAAATGTAAAGTTCAATGAACTTTCATGAATGAAAATCCCAGCAAATCCTGCAGATTTGTTTGATCTTGATAAATTCACTTTTGAAAATACTGGTATCAAGACTAACAGTGCAGGTCCATCAGAGGATTCATCACCAGACTATGGGTATGAGATCATCATTCCTCAACAAAAGTCTGCCACAATGGGAAAAGCATCAGTTGTACAAAACAGCTGTCAAAGCTCAACCACTGCTACCTCAACAGTTGTTGACCAAAGTAGCCCATTAACCACTACTTCAACATCATCAAACACTGCTGACAAAAGTCCCCAAACAGTGGATAAAAGTCAGCATGTGTCCACACCATTATCTCCTATTCCACCACCTTTTGAAGCCACTGCTGGATCGTTAAAGTCACCTGCAGTGGTTAGCTCAGATGATACACATTTGCAGCCTTCACCAACAAATGCCATCATACCATACCACGGAGATTTAATCTTCTTGAGATCTCATCCACCTGATCAAATCATTGGCAACATCAATGAAGGGGTTCTCACAAGAAGCCAAACCCAAAACATTTGTCTTTTTGCTAGTTTTCTATCACTCCATCGGCCAGTCAAGTACCAAGAGGCACTAAAAGACAACAGCTGGGTAGAAGCCATGCAAGAGGAGCTCCAACAGTTCAAAAGACAACAAGTATGGGAGCTTGTACCACTGCCAAAAGATGTGAGTCCCATCGGCACAAAGTGGGTCTTCAAAAACAAAACTGATGAAAGGGGCATTACTGTCAAGAATAAAGCCAGGCTTGTGGTTCAAGGTTACAGACAGGAAGAGGGGATTGATTATGATGAAACATTTTCCCCTGTAGCAAGTGGATATCAAAAGTGCCCCTTGTGGTTCAAGGTTAAGACTGTTCCTGGCCTTTGCTGTCAACCACAACATGAAGGTGTTCCAAATGGATATCAAAAGTGCTTTCCTCTATGGTACAATTCAAGAAGAGGTGTATGTCTATCAACCTCCAGGTTTTGAGGATCCATTTTATCCAGATCATGTCTACAGGCTAAACAAAGCCTTGTATGGCCTGAAACAAGCACCTAGGGCCTGGTATGAAACTATTTCCACCTTTCTACTCTCAAATGGTTTCAAAACAGGTACCATTGATAAAACACTGTTTCTAAAATGGAGAGGAAAGGATTTAATGATTGTCCAAATTTATGCGGATTACATTATTTTTGGAAGCACATGTAATAAAATGTGTGAAGAGTTTAGGGAACTCATAATAGCTGAGTTTGAAATGAGTGCAATGGGTGAGCTGCAATGCTTTCTTGGTCTCTAAGTTCAGCAAATGCAAAATGGAACTTTCATTCATCAAAGCAAATATGCTAAGGAACTTTTAAACAAATTTGATATGAATGTTTGTAAACCATGTAGCACACCCATGGCAACAAATAAGCTTGTCATGTCTGTTGAAAAGGATGAGCTGATTGACCAAACACTTTATAGAAGCATGATTGGGTCTTTATTGTACCTAACTGCATCTAGACCAGACATCATGTTTGCAACATGTGTCTTTGCAAGAAGTCAATTACCTCCCAGAAAATCAAACCTCATTGCTGTAAAAAGGATCTTCAGATACATAAAAGGTGCTCCCACACTTGGTATCGGGTATCCAGCTAATGGGAATATCAAGCTTTCATGCTTTTCAGACAGTGAATTTGTTGGATGTAACACCACAAGGAAGTCCACATCAGGAGGGTGCCAGTTTCTAGGTGATTGCTTACTTTCATGGCAAAGCAAAAAGCAAGCAGCTATTTCAACATCCACTGCTGAAGCTGAATACATTGCTGCTGCAAGCTGTACAGCCCAACTCCTGTGGCTTCAAAATCAGTTGCTGGATTTTGGTATCACTGCCTTAAAGACACCACTCATGTTGGATAGCCAGGCAGCAGAAAATATCATCAAAAATCTAGTTTCCCATTCAACCACCAAGCACATCGACATCAGACATCACTTTGTGAGGGATTGCTATAAAAAAGGTTTGATTTCTCTGCATCATGTTCCAACTAAAGACCAGCTGGCCGATGTGCTCACAAAAGCATTAGATACAGCCACCTTTGAAAGTTTGGTCTCTAGGATTGGCATGCTAAACATGGAATAACAAGCACCATCTTGTTTTTCCATGAATAAAAGCAATAAAATGTTTTCAGAAAATCAAAAATCCATCCTTAAAAATAGTTAAAAATGAAGTTTTCATTAAAATCCTTAAAAGTCTGCCATAACCACTGCTTTTTCAAAAGTCTGCTCTACTTCAAAGTCTGTCCACTGCTGAAAGTCAACCCCTGTTCTATCATTTCCTTGATAAACACTGTTGTTCAAAAGCAGTGTCTTATCCACTGATATGCTATCCACTGATAGTGAAAATCTTCCACTGTTTCCATTTGTTACCGTTGTAACCACTGCCTTCATCAGTAACTTTCATAAAAGTACTGTCCTTCAGTTCTTCAGGGGTTGGCATGTGGGCCGTACATAGTGGTCAGTACTTGTGTAACTGTTGCCACGTCAGCTTTCACTTTGTTCTCTATAAAAGCCCCATTCACAACCCAAAACAGGGTTTTACTGTCGAATTGAATTCTTAAAAATTCTCTTCTCAAAGCAGTTTCTTCCTCTCATTTCATCAAATTTCTTCACCATCTTCTTCGATCATCATCTTCAAAATGAAAAAATCGAAATCATCTGCAAAACCCACTTCCAAATCATCTTCGAAAGAAGCCTCTCAAAAGGCTAAACCCACTGAAATTCCACACAAACCATCTCACAATCTTCTGG
This sequence comes from Helianthus tuberosus, assembly GCA_030545235.1. Lineage (NCBI taxonomy): Eukaryota > Viridiplantae > Streptophyta > Magnoliopsida > Asterales > Asteraceae > Helianthus > Helianthus tuberosus. The sequence continues at coordinate 215,287,613 of CM060411.1, read as the reverse complement.
GTCTCCTCACAAAACCCGGCACTACAGATGCTTTCGATTCCATCCTTACCACCATATCTGCATCAAAGTACAAAACTTTGTTAACAGCAGATGCACCAATTTACTTGACAACCCAAAGACAGTTATGGAAGAATGCAACCCTTGAAAAACAAGGAGACGCTGTAATAGCCATTAACTCTTCTCTAAAGGGTAAAGCCGTCAAGATTGCATCACAATCCATCTCAGAGGTCTTTCAACTCGACGATCAGGAAGGTAAAACTACTTTTCCCAAAAAGGAGTTAAAAATGATTTTCTGGAAAGAGGGTATAGTGCAGAAGTAAAAAAGGACACCTTACAAAAAGGTTTCTTCCCTTTTGCACCAAGATTTTTATTTCATACCCTCCTAATGTGTGTTTTAATCAAAACAATTGCTTTCAATGAAATACCATTAAAAATTCAAAACTTGGGATTTGCTATTCTTCAAGGAGAAAATTTTAATTATTCTCGGGAAATTTTTAATGATCTTGTTAAAAATGTTGAAACAAAGGCATTCTTACTATTTCCGAGATTTCTAAGTTATTATTTTGAAAAAGAAACTTGGTAAGAATGATCCTTCTGCAATAAAACAAGGTGAATCTCTTCAAATGCACAGCTTAACTGCTGAAACCTTTACTAGAATGTCATCACCTTGCAAAACACAAGCAGAGGTGCCTAAGCAGAATTTAGCAGCTACCACTGCTCCTCAGGTATCTGCTGCTGAGCCCACTGCTCAAGGTGATCAAAGTAGCAAAACAACTGCTTTGAAACCCACACCTACAATCACCAAAAATCCAACAAAAAGAAAAACTCAAAAACCCCCCAAACCCATCAAAAAGGCAACTCTGGAGGATGAGATACCAGAGCAACTGCCAGTGACAACACAAAAGTCACAAGAAACCACTGCTGCTACTTCCTCACAGCAGTTGGTACAAATATCTCAACCCATAACCGAAACTCCTCCTGTTTCTTCTCAAAAAGAACAGGTTGTACACATAGGGACTCCACAATATGATGCTCTGGAATCACTCGCTTCCATCATCCACAGCCTAATACCCAGTGCAAATTCTCTTCTCACACCAAACCTCACATCCACAATTCCTCCACCAACTAGACTTTTGTTGGAAGCAATTGATTTGAACCAGGCACAAACTAGTCCTTCTCAATCACCTATCATTGAGAACATGCGACAACAAATGACTGGGCCTGATGTATCAATCTTTGCTAACCCACCAACACAACCTGAGGAGGTTACACCCCTTGAGTTACAAGTAACTCCTGGTGGTAATCCAAGTGAAGCAACCACTACAAATGTTGAACCCACTGGTTTACATTTGGACAGTGGTTACATCAATAAGAGCTCCTTGGAGGCAATTCCTTCCATAGCACCTCTGACATCCGCTAGTGGACTTGTTTTGACCACTGGCAACATCAAAAGGCTGTCAAGTGTTGAAGGAAGAAGACCCCAGTACCAAGAAAAAGGGGCATCAGTGGTTAATGTTTGGAGTACACTCCCCACCTCAACCACTGATAAAACCACTGCTAGTGGGAAATCAGATGATCCTATTAAATTGGGTGATGGTTTAAAATATCTGGATTTGACGGAACGAGTTGACAAACTGGATACAGCTGTTGCAGATATCAAAGCCATGCTACAACAGTTGTTGAAAGTACAAAAGATGCAATCCACTGTTGTTCCACCTCAAGCACCTTCTCCACCACAAGCATCTGCTATAAATGAGATCTGGAACCTTTTCCAACCTTTTCTCCAACAACAAAAAGAAATGGCTGATCAGCAACATGAACTACATGTACAAGAGCTGAGAAACATCATGGAGTCTAGGTTCAAGAACACACAAGCAGACATCAAGGCTCTGAAGGCCCATTTATTGAAAACCACTGGCACTGCTCCTCCAACTGTTCTCTTCATTGATCAACTACCCCCAGATAATGCCAAAAAGGGGAGAAAATTAAGGAATGGGAGAAAAAGGGAGTAGATGACGGTCTCTACATAGAACCAGAAATGGAGAATATGACCAAACAGATACCTTTGCCAGATGGTAGCAAAAAGGTTGATGTTACCCAAAATGCACTTGATGAAGCAATAGCAAGTGTAAAAAGGGACAGAGCGGCAAAGGATATGTCAAGGTGGAATAAGGAGAAAAGAGCTTACATGGAGCTGAATGCGCAGGGTTGTTCTGGGCTAAAGGATGTTCAAAATCCTGAGCTAAAAAGAAATCCCACTAGAAAAGTGAGGGAACCCAAGTCCACACCATCCAGACTCACAAAGCATACTTCTAAACCACCATCCAAAAGCCTTCAACATCAAACCTCCATCCAAACAGCTGTTGTAACTCCTGCTGTATCAACTACTACTGGTACTTCAGAGGTTTCAACATCTGTTATCACTTCAACACACACCACTTCAACACACACCACAATCACTGTCTTGCCACCACCATCATCACCAAAAACAACATCACCACCATCGCCTCCTGCCAAAAAGCAGAAGACAACAGATATCACAACATCTGTTGTAATGACAACAGTGGTTGAAACACCAGTTGTTTCAACAGCTGTTAGTCAATCACAAACCACTGCCACTAAAATCACCACCACTGATCCACCCAAAACATCATCTACCTCTCCTAAAATAAAAAGGAGAAGGTTTTTCATACCAGATGATGATTCACCATCACTACCACCAACATCTTCAAAATCTCTATCACTTGTTACAATACCCAAACCTGTTCCTCTCTCATCAGCTCAAATTCAAAAGCCCTTAGCTCCTGCAGGTGTCCAATTCCCTCTTGAACTTATAGCTTTCAGAGAAGAAATCAAATCTTTTTACTATGAGGATGACCCTTCTAAAAGGAAATTGCCATCTGTTGAAGGATATCCCAGGCCTAACAATATTGAAGAATATTTGAAAATCAAGGCTAAGCAAGCAGAGGATATCTCAAAAAGAAATACACATGGGAAATCTGATAGAGAAATTCAGCAGAATTATCAATACTTGCTCACACAAGTCAGATCTTTGGAGCAGTTTGCAAAAAATGTCTGTCAGTAAATCTCAGAGAGAGCAGATGAAACTCTAAGAAAAGACTACATTGAAAGCATCATGCTAACCAAGAAGTACAAAGGAGAAAAACACATGTACAAAGAGTGGACCATTCCTGAGCTTAAACTAGAAGCAGCCAGGATTCAAGAAATGATAAAGAATAAGGTCAAACATACTTCTCCAGAATGGGCAAAATTCAAGAAGAATGTACCTGATAAAAAGGTAGAGCTGATGAGAATGAAAGAGGAATTAGCTGCTGCTGATTATGGGTCTTTGAATTAAGTGATGAGATGGAAAGAAGATAAAGTCAGGGCTACTTACAAAAGCTTGGAGAAATTAAGAAAGACAGATCCTACTGCTCCACAAAAGCCTGACTATCCTGAAGCAGAGGTTTCAAAAAGACCATCAAAGCTGCAAATCAGGAGAGCCACTGCTCCAACTGGTGCAGCCATCTTTAAAAGAAGGCCACAAAAACGGTTGGATACTGAAACAGTGGAAGAGCTAATGGCAGGAGATGAGCTTGTAAAGGAAGGTATTAAAGAAATGATAGCTAATACTCTTGGCCTAAATCAACCTGCAAGTACTGCTCAGACAGTCATGAATAGGCCTGCATCTCCTAGCACCTCTTCAAATAAAAATCTCCCAAGAAAGCCACCAGGCTCAAAAGTACTAAAATGGGAAACTGACAAACAGACCCAAGTATTGACTATGTTCAGGTCTGGTGGAGAAGTGAAGAAAATATCAAGGGAACAAGCACTTGGCCTAAGTCTTGAAGATATGCAGGATCTCCTTGATCTTCCACTTGGTAGGGATGAAGATGACACAGATGCCCTAGACTTTGAGTTACAACTTAAAGGTCAGATAAGGGAGCTGTTGATGAGGCAATAAAGTTCCACAATAATGAAGGGTTTTGGCATTATCTGTTCCAGGGGGAGATTGTTGGGATTGAACCCTACCAAAGGAACAGATAAATAAAGCCAAAACTGGATCAAAGCAGTGGATCCAGAATAAGCAGATGTTATGTTTACATGTCTCTCCCCTTGAAAGTGGTTTCAACATCTGCTGACCTCCTATCTACTAATCATACAAACCACTGACCTACAAACTGCTGATCTAGTAAAAGCCTGATGAAAGACTAAAGCTCTGCTGTTCAATCTACTGCTTTGAGTCAAAGCTCTGCTGATCCGGACAAGTACTGCTGGGTTCACATTAGTGGAAGGATGCAGCAGTAGTTTAGATGTCTTAATGTAATGAAATGTAATAACAGTAGTTAGCATAGCAGAGTTTGTATAGATCAGAGGTTAGAGTTTGTTAGGAGGTTAGATGTCACTTTCATGGTGATGTCAGCTTAGATGCTTCAGTGGTTTGCTCGTGCCTATAAATAGAACAGTACTCTGTACTGTTCTATTAGCTCTTTGCATAATCTTCTTCCTGCACGAGCAAACACTGTGAGCTCAGGCTGAGGGGGAGTTTGTATTCAGACATTGCAATTGTAATCGTTATTGAAATAAATTCAATCTTTCGGTTCTTTGTGGAAAATGTTTGATTATAGCAATTCTCTCGTTTGATTGTGTGCAAAGTTTGTTTCCATCTTAATTCCGCTACACAACTCATCCATCTTCATCTTATTTCAAACGTAAAACACAATCAAAACCAAACTCAGATCCTAACAAAAGCTGATTTACATACCAAAGTGTTTGATAAAATTCGTTTTCAATATTTGTTAAAATTGAACGGTATGAAGCTTTTATCGGTGTTGGAGGAGATTCTTGGCGTAGATGAAGGTACCACTGTAGATGATGTTGAGAAGCAATCTGCAATGGTTTGTCGAATTTTTACTTGTTTTGGTATTTAGGGGGAGGTAGGTTAATATTTTCAGAAAATATGAAACAGTAAAAAATTTCAAAAATCCAAAAACATGAGATATTTTCAAAATAAAAAAAACAATAGAAAACCGGAAAAGAGCTTGTGTAAAAAGGGAAAATGATAGTACATCGGCTTGACAGTTACGGTATGCTAAAGAAATGGAAAGTTTAAAAAGTATTAAACAGTCTCGCTGATGATATGCCGATATGTTTTTACACATTTAGTAGGTTTGTTCAGGATATAAATCTAAATTCAAACTTGCTTATTTCGTGGGGAACACTACTTGGATATACAGGTAACCTCTGAAATCTTGTTTGAAGGACCCCTCTTTCTGAAATACGAGGTCTTTATACTCAGTGATATCTGGGGTATTATCCCGGGACTTCTGATTTTGCGGAAGCAATGGCCTAGTCCCCGTATAATACTTTACTGCTGCTTGAAATAAAAGCCTGCCCTGAGCATAAAAATGATGAAACATTGAAAAATGCTAATCATGTGCTGTTGTAAAAAAAATCCTCTAAAGGGAACCCACTTAAAGTCGAAGCCGTCATCTCTCTGATTTTGCGGAAGCAATAGCTTGAGCTCTCACGGCCCTCGCATTTAACCCCTTATAGATATCATATGTGGTATACTCACCTGTAAGACTGAATATTGGGATCTGGATATGGGAGTATATTCAAGAGGTGGGACACATGAATGAGTTTAAGTACTTAATTGACTTAATTCGTATCCTGGACAGATTAAAATTTGTGTGAGAATTTAAGTGGATCAGTATATCAACAATCTAAGCGAATTGTTTATTTCTGAGTATGATATCTAAGCTTAACGGTACTTGTGACTTGTCGACAGCTGATATGATTCCCTAACACGCTCACCAAAAATATGTTTGTAAATAGTTTACATTTACTGCATTTCATTTACATTTACTACATTTAATTTCTGTTTAGCATTCTAGTATAGAAACTTTATTCAAAATCCAAAAACATTTTACATTTCTGCTTTATTTTTCCGACAAACCAAAGTGGAAAGCTGATCTTCAGATTCGCAGTTTGAAGCAGATGCAGGAAGTTTCTGAGCTGGACAGAAGAGTTGTGAGCTTAATATGTTTAGCTGGTTAATGAAAAAGTCAAAACAAGATCATTAAGTTGAAACTTGTAATTTTCAGAAAAATGTTTTGAAAAATGTGGAACAAAAGTCAGTTTTTGTTTCGTCTTAGATCAACCAAGGTCATTAAGTTGGACTTGGTAGATAAATTGAGTACTCATGGGTCATTAACTTAGACCTAGTTACCTAAGTGGATTTCTAGAAACTGATAAAAAAAAACTTCAAAATGTAGTAAAAAAGGAGAATACATTGTAATGTCAAATTTCTGAGAAACAGGTAACAGCAGCAAAGCGAGATCCTGTGGCTAAATTTGAACAGAGCTTGAACCAGAATTCTATCCTAGCATATTGAAAGGGGGAGTCTACATTCTGGATCAACATTCAAGGGGGAGTTTAAAGATTGTCAAAGTCAAGTTCGAGTGCTAACTGCTGATGCTGTTAAAGTCAAAAGATTCAAGAGATCTCATCATGAGAATTAGAAGATAAAGAGACTGAAGGATACTTTCAGTGTCAAATCGATTTGGAAAGAAAGACAAAACTGATCAAGACTGAAGACTTGATTCTGAAGACTTCGTCAACATCCATGGGGGAGTCTGTTGGTGCATAAATGTCTGTTAACTTCGTCTTGTATCGAGTCTTGTATTAGAATTAATAGACCAGGGCACGTAGAACGAGAAATTTGTCAAAAATAGGTTGGGAGGTAATTTCGCATGAAATTACAAATTGTAATTCCACACGAAATCACTTTCTAATTTCGTACGAAATAGTAATTTCGTGTGAATGTGATTTCGTTTGTGCTATTCCGTGCGAAATCACTTTGCCTATAAATACTAGGTGTGCCTTGTCATTTGTAACGTTCGAGATTTCAGAGCCGAGGTGCTGCAAGTTTTTCAAAAGATCAAGATTGCTTTGAAATCATTAATAAAAGGATAATTAAGGAGAATCAAGTTGTTTCACGTCTATATCACTGATTCCGCCTTTGATATGGATCATAAACTCTTCTGATTGACTCGTTCGGGTTACACGATGATCCAACATATAACTTGGGACAATTATTTAAAAATAATCTTGTATACAGATTTATATGTTTGTCGTCCGTTCAGGACCGGAATAGAATAGTCGGTACAAGATTAATAGACACACCACAAGTATAGGCCCACAAGGAGTTTCCTCACGAGTGAGATACCGTTTATACATACACAACTGTCAGGTGTATGCCTACACCCTGTGCTTAAGCCGTGGCCATTTCAAATTAATGAGCTGAGGATATCCAGGACACAGTCATTAACCCCCCCAAAGGCATTGTATCAAACAAAACAGATTAAAACGGGTTATGTAAATTTATTAATCACAATCCGATTAAATGATTTCATACCCGACCAAGCGGTATTTTTATAATACCGTATCCCAAGCCCGTATAACGGAAAATAAGTTAAAAGTATTTACCTGAGCTAAAATATAATTTTATTCTCAGTCGTATATCAAATCAGCAAGTATAAGTAGCTTTTACAGGGCTCCTAATCTGGAACGAAGGTTTTAATAACCTATTAGATTCCTAACGGATCTTATTTAAGCTATAACTTAGACCGGTTAGTTTTAAAGAAAGGTTTACGGTTCAAAAACGCAAGATTAAGCGAAGACCGGATTAGAATGTGATTTAGACCCAACAAGTATAAAGACTTGTATAAAATGGGAAACTAAATACATTCTGGATTTTCAAGTAAAAATGATAAGGTTTGACCCGTTTCGGTTAATTTATGCAAACTAGTTACATAAGCCATACCGAACGCGTATATGCATAACGGGTAACCGAATGAGTCATGTACAAGTTCCATAAGTTATTATGCTTAAATTATGTTGTGATATCAGTAGGATATCTTTCATTATGCCCAACACGAATTTAAAACCAATTTATGCCCCGTAAGGGTATTTTGGTCATTTTAAAGTTTATAAACTAGGTTAAATAGCAATCTGAGGTTTTGGTCTAAAACAATCAGTAAAATATCATACATACGTGAAATTTATCATTTATGGCCAAACTATGCACCGTATGGGCATTTTGGTCATTTCACATATGCTTTAAAGGTCAAATTTGGAAATCTGAGTTCAAGACTTAAACTTACTGTTAAAGTATAAAACTTTTCTTATAACATCAGTAGGTAATAAGTTTTAGGCGTTAAATATGGTTTTAAACCATACTATGCGCTTATTAAGCGTAAAAGGTGGTATTTGACGATATTTGAAATGTTTATAAAATTTTGAAGTTTTGATTAGTCTCTAAAGCTTAAAATATTTTATTTAACATATGAATTCAGAAGGAAAAGGTTTGGTATCAAAATGATATGTAAAACTCATTTTATCAATGAAAGGGTAATTTCGTTAATACCGAATTTACACTAGAACTCTATGTTATGGTTAGTATAAAATTTGACAAAAATTTCCAAAAAACCCTAAATATTATATCTTAACAGTGGGTAGAAAGTTTGGTGTCAAAAATTGGGTTTAAATATGATTTATACTGAAAATGCCATTTAATTAATAAAAAGCTTTCATTTTACGATATCTTGCATAACTTCTATTTTACACCATAAACTGATGTCAAAATTTTAGGACATGCTTATAAATCAGTAATAAAGATTTTGTCCTCTCACATTTTCAAAAATCTCATTTTTATATCAAAAGGGCATAACGGTCAACTTTTAAGCATTTAACGGAAACATGCAATAAACTAGGATTTCTATGGAACCAAGTTGTATAACCTTAGAGGGTTATACTAACATATAATATGGTCCTAAAGGAACCCTAAGACATATCTAAACTAAGCTAAATTGGGTCAGAACTGAAAGTCAAACAAAAGTCTACTTTTGCGACTTTCGGTTGCGAACCAAACCTAAACTCTTAATTGTCGGGTTGAACATGCCTAAACATGTTCTTATATTATTTACCAAGTTATTTAAGTGTTAAAACATGTTCCATAACTTCAGCATTATCAGTTATGAATTATTTGGCAAAAACTGACTCGTTTGACTTTTTCTTAGGAAGTTTGACCCGACAATTGACTGAGATAACGTGATAATTTGAAGGTACCCTTTTAAGGGTTTAACACCTACATAATTACCAACACATAGCCATTTTTAATTGAATAATGGTTGGACCGTTAGTGATTAATCACCAAGTTAAATCTTAATTACGATATCTTTGACTTTCGGTCATTAAGCTAATAAAACTTTAACTATAGAAGCTAAGAACACTTACTAGAGTCCTTAGCATGAATATTGAAGTAGAGAAAGCTTCCTTGATCAGCAGGAGGCTTCAGAGAAGTGTTTGAGTAAAAATTTTTGAAGTGTGCAAATGAAGAACACAAGACAAGGCCCTTATATAGGAAAATGGAAGCTCTTAGATCATTGCAACTGTCCCTAGGATGTTACCAGACGATCCCAAGTGTCCCTAGGGCAGTAAAAACCAGTTGCTCAGTCTCTGGTATAAAAAACAAGCATGCAATGGCGATGGACAGGCTGCAACATGTAGCTGTCCAGTTTTTCTGTCGCTGGCACTTTTACGCCGCCCGCGTAAGAAATGGAGATGGCCTACGCGGCCCGCGACAATGGTTAGTTCCGGTTAAAAGTTTCAAAACTTTGCATTTTCAGTCCCTGGTCCAATTTAAGTTTAAATAACTTTCTTTTATTGAACTAATGACCCCCATAGTTAACTTTCAAGTGCCTTGGGTCACAAATTAACTCCGTTAAGCTCCCGATTAGTCGTAAGATCGCCCAAAAAGTCTTGTTTACATCGAAATTCCATGAGATTACTATCCAATATTCGTGCAAGCAAAAATACAAATATTACAATGCTTTTGGGATCGTTAAAAGGTCACTCAGAGGTCACATTTAACATGTTGACACATTTAACCCCTGTGCTTTGTAAATTTTATATTTTAAGTACAAACGGCTTCCTACGTCCGTCAATTTATTCATTCATGAATACGAACGTCGTGTAAGGTCAATCAGAGACACAAATAAGGCATGTTGACACTTTGGATTCCTTACATACATATTTACATTGTTTGTCACTTTTAGTCCTTTGAATCACTTCGTTACATGTTTAAAGTTCATGAAACGTGTCTTTATTATATTGGACATGATTTTGCGAGGTGTTACCTAAATGTTTTAGTTCATGTGTAGAATCAGAGATAGTTGAAGAGTAGTCTGCTGTGGATGATGAACCACATTCAAACGTTGCTAATTTTACGATGGTTCGGATGCTGCCATACGCGATCATTACGCTTGGAACTATGTTATGTGTTGGTATGCTGAGAGTTGGGGTGTTCATATTAAAACTGATGATTCAGGTGCTGTGGTTTTAGATTATGATCGTAGTGATAATATTTTAACACGGAAATCCGATGTATTGACTGATGAACTTGAAACTCCTGTTTCAAATGACTCAGAAATTAGTTCTGGTGATTTAGGAAACTATTCCAGTGTGCCTGAAACATTAACTGATACATCAGAAACTCATGATAAAAATGAGAAAATTGATATTTTTGATTGCGATGGTGAAGAAATTGATAAACAGGGGTCATTTGATGAACCTGACATTCAAGTTGCAGATTCTGGTACATCAGATAATGAGCGTAGCGCTTCTGGAAGTTCTGAATGTGACAAACACTCAGTATCAAGCAGTGTAATGCCCGAAGAGAGCCAAATTGCTTCAAACATAGACTGCTCTTCGTGTGATCAACCATAATCAACTTATGTCAGAAACTCAGTAATTGATGAAGCTGAACAAGAGATTTCTGTGGAAACCAATTCTCTAGAAACTCATGAGAACTTGGAGCCTGAAGAAAAGGGATCCTTGGAAATCAATTCTATAGTTGACTCAACAGATGAAACTGTGATCTCTGTCATTAAGGACATGCAAAAACCGAAATAAACTAGTAGCTAGATTAAGTCGGATATCAAACCAGAGGAGGATTGTGGAAAGTGTCGTAATAAAAAGTATTAATTAACTACTACTGAATTGAAAAATCAGTTTGGTTGATTATGAGAATTATCTAAATTAATGAACAAAAATTGAGATTTGAATCAATAAGAGAGAAGATGGTTCCTCCAGATTTCAGGTTTTACAGTTAGCTTCAACTATGTGTTTAATCGAAACACTCACATAGACATAAGTGTTAATTTTGATTAACTAATTGTGATAATCAACGACTAAGTACTCCGGTCAATACATAACAGGAGGTTATCGAATGATTATCAATTACAACTACCAACCCTAATCCCACGTCAAATATATCCCAATTACTAGAACTCTCGGGAACTGAATGCTTAGAAATCAAGGTTTAAATAAATGCAATTATTTACAACCAATAAATCAAATCAAAGGTGAAAAGCATCGAATGATTAGATCACTAAGTCAAAACGATTATAGCAAACACATAGTATCACCTAACTTACAAAAACCTGTTAGTACATAACGTCTGTAGCTTCCGTCGGCATGTAGTCATATTTTGTATTCTGTGTTTTTGTAATCTATATGTATGTAGATAGCGTGACAACTCAGGAGTAGGTTTTGTATGTAAAAGTGTTGGTTGGTACAAGTTCAATACGTCCGGATGGAAATACGTACGGATGGCAATACGTACGGATGACTTATACGCACGGATGACTTATCCGCATGGATAAGTCATACGCACGGATAAGTCATACGCACGGGTGAGTCATACGCACGGATAGCCCACCCGTATGTACAACACTTCTTAGTCTCCAGAGGTTGCCTATAAATAGGAGGTCCGGTGCAACTTTGTTAGTACTTTTGACACGTACGGATAGTCTGAACTTCTACTGGATCTTTGTGACTTTCAGAACACTCAATAGAAAGAACAGACAAGCAGTTAAACGTTGAATTATGTGTTGAACAAATCTGTGATTCGTCATAATGGATTCCGCACATTAAGACGAAATCGATTCATCTTGTTCCTACGATCAGATCCTGTATCAACGGGACCAACAAGTGGTATCAGAGCATCCAGGGAGCTGAATCGAGATCAACAACACCGAATTCACCGGAATTCAAGTTTTATTCACCGATCAAAGTCAAATTTCACCGGAGATTTGACATCTGTTGCAGATTTGTTTCAAATTTCACCGGAAATTTGACAGATTTCTTCTACTTCTACTTAGTTTTTGCATTTGTTCTTCATTTGTCACCATAAAATCAGAAAAACTTAAAATTAAGCAAAAATCTACGGTTAAAATTTGATAAAATTGATATCAATTGATTCGCAATTACACAAAGTATAATCCTACTTAGTTTCATAATCAGATTCAACCTAAAACTAGATCAAATTCATCAAAAATTCATGTTTAGCTGTTCGTATTTGATGACGTCATTCACCCGTGCGGACAGCTGTCTAAACGGAATGGTTTAGTTAGTTACTACAAGTTGTTTGCTGACATCATCATTGTTACACGCACGGATTACAACCCATGCGGATAACCTGAAAAGTCAAAAGGTCAAAGCTATTCATACGGACAACCATCCGAGCGGATCATTATCCGTGCGGATAACCTCTGTCACTCGTCCGGATCCCTACTCAAACGGATCATCATTTGGTTCAAGTGTTTGAAATTTTTAGAATTTGTAAAAATTGTCTAAGTGTTTGAAAATTGTTTCAGGTATTTGAAAATGGAAGAATTCATGAATCCCTTCAGTGAGATGTATGCTTTCGCGGGTAACTCCGGAGACGATACTTCCAACCATTCAAATGATAATGCGAACCCGAAGAAAACTTTGTCCGATGCCCTAAGTGTTGAAAGCGCATATGGTACTTATAACAAACCACCAAAGCTAATGGCAATCGAAGAGTATAATCGGTGGGCAAAAAGATTTGATGAGTGGCTGAAAGCATTCGTATATCGAAGCTGGAAAAGCTTAAAGAACGATTTCAAAAGTGGTAGACAAGATTGTGAGAATCTCGAAAAGACTGAAGAAATAGAAAACTTTGTTGCTGAACAAAAGTGCGTGGCCTTGATTCATCAGTCCGTAAGAGACGACATTATTTCACTAATTGAATACACAAACGCAAAAGATCTATGGGAAAAGTTAAAAATAAAATGTGTAGGAAGTGCTGAAATAGTCAAAAACAAAAAGAAACTGTTGAGAAAAGAGTTTGATTTGTTTGGATGCTTAAAAAATGAATCTGTTTGTAAAATGATTGAGAGATTCGGACACCTAAAGTTGGAATTGGCAAGACACGGAATTCTCTATCCTCAAGAGGAGCTAGTTGACAAACTGTTCGATTCACTACCAGAGGAGATGGATTGGCAGTACTATGCATTGATGTTGAAGAATACAATCAAAGCTGAAGATCTGACCGTTGACTTGCTGATTGAAAGACTAGAGAGTCATGAATTGGAGATAAAGAAAACACACAAGATAAATCATTCATCATACCAACAAAACATGGAGCTGTACTATCCAAAGAGTATAATTCCTAAGAATGTTTCTCCAAGAACTGCTTTCTCTGCTGAAAATTCAAACCCTTCAAGTAAAGAAAGTCCAAGTTCAAACAATGGTTTTCAAGGAGGTTTTTCATCGAATATTCCAAGCCAGGGATCTTCTTCAAATTCTTAAAGCCAACAACAATCTGTTCCAAAGAAGGTGTTTCAATGCAATATTGCGGTGGATTTGAAGAATGCTCAGAATTTTGATGAGGAGTCGGCCAAACAGCAGATGATCTTTTTAGCATCTGTGTTGGAGTCGTATGAAGGGTTAGTAGCTGGGAAGATAGGCAACACCAATCTGACGAAAGAAAATTATGATCAGATTAATCCTGAGCAAATGGAGCTGATCGATATTCGTTGGGCTATGGCCAGTGCTGTTCGTCGAGCACAGCGTTTCATGGAAATAACTGGCAGGAAGACAATTGGTGGTGCATCTACCAAGCTGGGGTTTGATAAGTCTAAGGTGACATGCTTCAAGTGTAAGCAGAAAGGTCACTTCAAACGAGAATGCCGAAACGCATATGCTGATGAGTCAGAGAACCCTTTCAGAGATGATTACTACAAGAAAGCAATTTATCACCAGAATAAATCTGAGCCGCCTAGATTGAAGCAGGTTGAAGACAACAAAGAGAAATCTAGAGCTCTTGCTGTGATTCATGATGATGAAGGTTTTGATTGGAGCGAACTGTTACCAGAGGAAGATGCAGTGGGTTATGCATTCGTGACGAAGATTGTTCCTTTTAAAGACAATAGAACTGAAGAAGAAAAGTTCGTCAACCGAAGAATGAAAGCCCAAACCAGGATGAGCAGAATTTATAACACATACAAAGAAGCTAAAAGAGCTAAGAGATGGGATGCCGACAGAGAATGTTATCTTGATCCACAAGGAAACATTGCAGTTGACCCAGATTCCATTAGTGTTGATGCTCTCACCCAGCAATTTGCCGAGGAAGAAGAAGCTAGACAAAGAGAATGGTGGGGAGGTGGTGATGAGAAACTAGTAGAGAAAGAAGAAAAAGTCAAAGAAGCAGAACAGAAGCCAAAGTCAAAGAATGCTGATGATGGGATCATTGATACATCACAAGAGTTAACGGCTGAAAACTTGAAGAAGATGGCTGAAAAAGTTCTTGCAGCAAAAGAACTTGAGGTAGTTTCTGGTTCTGGAACTGAGTCCAAAAACAAGGTCAGTTCTAATGGTACACTTGATTCAGGTAAGAAAGTTAAATCTGAAAATGACTGCAAAAATTGCATGAAAGAGTGCAAAATTTGTAGTACAATCACTTACCTCAATGGTAAGAAGGTTGAAGAATTGACTAGTAGAGTCAAAAGTGTTGAAAATCAAATCTTAAACCGTGACAAAATGCTGAAAGCTTCGAATGATTGATCAAAAGAATTAGCTGAGAAAATTGAAAATGATAAAAATGACATAGAAAGAATAAGAAAAGAAAACGAAAAGTTGATTCTTGAAAATCGTAAAATTTCTGAAAATTTTGAGAAGCTAAAGCGAACGGTTAAAGATTCTGATGAGAGAAATGGTAAAACAACGAAAGAAAATCTTCAACTATCAGGGGTTCTTAGAGTAAAAGAAGAGTTAATCAACCAACAACTTGATGAAATTGCGAAATTGAAGCTTCTGTTTGAAGAAGCTAAGATTGAGAATGAGCGTATTAATTTGAAACTGAGCAGTTACAACTCTGCAAGCTTTATTTTGCAACACATTGTTCCAAAACCCATTGGGAAAAACAAAGCTGGCGAAGATGTATATTGTGATAGAACTGGAGTGGGATTTCATCAGGTTCCTCCACCTGTTCTAAACAATTTTTCAAAGAAGCAATCAGGGTTGGTTAATGATGATGTTGAAACAAATAAGATAAAACTGCCAGAATCAATTAATGTGACATTTTCTTCATCATCATCCGATGATAGTGTTCAAACTGAGATCATTAAAGGCATGGCTGAAAGTGTCTTGGATAGTGATTCGACTGAAGATGAAAAATGTTTTCTGAACAATTACATTCCGAAACCAAAATCTAAAAACAACTTAAATGATGAACTGGGTCTTGTGATGTACAAGATGTCTGGTTCTGATAAGTTGTATTCAGACTTTGAGTTTCCTCTGGAGAATGTTAATGTGAACAAATTGAAAAATGTTTTCAAATTGGTTGAAATTGATTTGTCTGAAGTAGACAGTTTGAAACAGACAAAGAGACAGATGGATTTTGATAAAGATAAAGCTTACTATAAAAAACCTGTTATTCCACCACGTTTCTCAAACAACAATCGAAATAAATGGTCAGGAGGATATCAGAGTGGTAAGAATTATCAGAAAAAGAATGATTAGAACAAGAAGTTTGCTGTGAAAAAGGTGTTTGTGAACAGTTCAAGTTCACTTTCTGATGAGGAATCTGAATTTTTTTTGAAAACAAACAAAGAGTTCTTTGAAAAGAAGGCCTCACAGCCTCAGTCTGAAGGCTCAAGTCGGGTAGTTGACACCCGAACATGCTTCAAATGTAATCAAGTTGGACATATTGCACGAAAGTGTACCAACTTGAAGCCTAAGACTGAATCTGTGAAAAATTCTATCAAGAGAGATGTTGTGAAAGGAAAGGCTCCATTGATTGTTGAGAAAAATGTTTTGAAAAATAAAAACACCAAGATCAAAACTGAACCTGTTAAGAATTTGATATCTAAAAATGATAAATTTTACCAACGGGTTGCATCACCTCAACAAACATGGAAGCCAAAAGTTGTTGAAAAGAAAGCAAATTCACCAAAGGTGTCTGAAACTGAAAAATCATCATCTTCAACAAAGAAGATGTATGTACCTTTGGAGTTTTATGAGAAACAAAAATCGACTTCTGAAAAGAAGTATGTGGTGAAGAAAAATCAACCAGCTAGTCAACCTCAAAAGGACGAATTTTTCTTATTTAAAGAGGTTGAAGTTGGGACTGCTGATAGTCTAAAAATGAATGATAAAAAATTTCCGCCACTTTACACTACAAAAACTCACATTAATATTCAGTTACCCGAGTCAAAAGAGGCTTGGGTAGCATCAAAATCTCATTAATTGCTTTTGATATGTGAAGGAGCTTCCAAGATCCGTTTCACGTTGGATTATGGATAGTGGAGCTTCTCGGCACATGACAGGAAAAACAGCGCTGCTGTATGATGTCAAAAATATCAATGGAGGATATGTAGGGTTCGCTGGTAACCAAGGTGGTAGAATTGTTGGTGAAGGAACGTTATCCAACGGGATCGTCACGTTTGAAAGAGTTAACTACATTGCTGAGCTGGAAAATAATCTGCTAAGTATCTCGCAGATTTGTGACCGGATGTATACTACTCACTTCACAGACAACGAGTGTTTGATTTTGAAACCAGGCTTTGTTATTCCTGAAGAATGGATTATCATGAGAGATCCTAGAGTGAATGATCTGTATGTTTTAGACATGACTGTAGCAACTACAACAACGGGTCAAGCACACTGTTTTGTTTCTAGAGCAACGGAGAAAGAATCAAAGTTGTGGCATCGTAAGATGGGGCACATTCATCTTCGTAAAATGAATCATCTGGTACATAATGATTTGGTTCTGGGAGTTCACATTAAAGGTTTCCATCTAGAAAAAGAGTGCATTAGTTGCATGAAAGGCAAGCAAAAGAAAAGGTCACACCCCAAAAAGCAAGTCAATTCAGTCTCAAGACCTTTGGAGAGACTTCACATGGATTTATTTGGTCCTGTGAATGTCAAAAGTATTACAGGAGAACTTTATTGTCTTGTGATTACTGATGATTATTCCAGATTTTCATGGGTATCATTCTTGAAGTCAAAAGAGGAAACGTTTGACAGTTTGAGGGGGTTGTTTAGAAAGATTGAAAATTTGTACCAAAGGCGTATCAGAAGAATTAGAAGTGATAATGGTACTGAGTTCAAGAACAGCAAGATGGAAGAATATTGTGATGAAAGAGGTATCTTGCATGAGTTCAGTGCTCCGTACACTCCGCAACAGAATGGAGTCGCAGAACGTAAAAACAGGACGCTGATCGAAACGGCCAGAACAATGCTTGCTGATTCAAAGTTACCGATAAATTTCTGGGCAGAAGCAGTTTCCGCCGCATGCTATACGCTCAACAGAGTTCTCACTGTCAAGAAATTCAACAAAACATGCTTTGAGTTGATCAATAACCAAAAACCGAATTTGAAGTATCTTGAACCGTTCGGGTCACCCTGTACTGTTCTAGAGCCTTTTGGTAAGTTTGGTCCGAAGAGTATCAAAGGAATATTCATAGGGTATTCAACTCCATTGCGACGAGTCTTCGTTCCAAGTCTAAAGCGGATTATTGAAGCTCAAAATGTTGAGTGTCAAGGTCATACAATGCCTCCACAGAATCCTGGCGACTCATGGCGTTTCAATTATGATACTTTGTGGGAGTCTTTCAACATGGAGGAAGAACCAGAGTTCTTTGATGAGTTGGATATTCTAAGAGAGTATGAAGATTTAGATGAAAGATTTCCAGCAGAAACTTATCGAAAACGACAAGCTTCAAATGATGATGAGGCGGGTCCAAGCAATGCTGGAGAACATGACGATATTGAAAATGATGTTGCTCAAGAAAATCAGACGGTAGAGAATGATAATCAAGAATCTGAAAACAGACTAATATTCGATCATGATGATTCAGACTCTGAGGGGGAACTAATCCAGTTTTCAAATCAAACAATTCCAGTCAGTGAACAAGTTGCTAATCAAAACGTCACAAATTTGGAGAGCGAAGTAGATGTCTCAGGCGAGGTGATGCCAAGAACGCTTTCTTATCATCCATAGGAACTGATAATCGGAGAACTACAATCAGGCGTCCGCACTCGAAGACAGCTTGATCAAGGACTTACATCTTTTTATACAAAAGTTGCTCCTTTACAAACTGAATTTTCATTAAGTTGTTTTATCTCGCAGATAGAACCAAGGACGTACAAAGAGGCGCTTACTGTGACAACTGGCACAAACCGGTAATTTCCGTACACTATAATTATTGCTTAATGACTGCAATTATGTCCTTAATTGTCAGCAATGGCTGAACACATAATAAACAAGTGAATTCATGCATGTTGTATACTACAAATATTGCTTTATGCATAAACGAGAGCGTTGCGTCAATAGTAAACTCACCGGTAAGACACTATGTGTCAACGGAACTGCAGAAAGCAGTCAGACATTATAACTGAGGCCTAGGTGTAGGTCCGACACAAGAATGCATTAAAACCCAAGAATACATACAAGGGTTAATATATATGCAATACGAAAGCAAATATAAGCACTAAAAAGCACCCGAAACGCACTTTAAGTGCAGAATTTATAAAATTCAGCAATAATTCAGCATTTAAGCATATAAATATTATGCAGAAATGTCGTTTTATTATCCAGAATATTTCCCTAAGTGTTGGGAATCGAAAGAGTACAAGAAAGGTACTTAAACGACACTAAAAAGTGTAATTTAGCACTTTAACGAATCGGTATGCAACCGAACAACCGGACTATATCCGGAACATGAAAATATTGTTGATAACATTATTTATCTTTTTCTGAGCCAGTTAGGGTCCCTGAATACCCTAACACCCGTCATAAAACACAACACACTAGTAACCGGGTTAATCACTTAACTAACCTAGGTTAACCTAACTAGTGTCTAACTAATTAATTGAAATCCAACCAAACTACCCCCCCCCCCCCTTGAAACCGTCCCCATCTAGGGGGACATACTTGGTCCTTCATTATAATATTTTAATCCCTATGTCTAATATCTAAATGACATTGCATCCATTGGATAAAGGATTTGCTTTTGCCTATAAGATCACACTTGTGCACCATGATCATTCACATAACTTCACACCACACCACAACTCTCTCTTTCTCTCTCACAACTTACGGCCAAACACCCCTAATCCATCCATCATACTTTCGATCTTGATCTTCATATTTCAAGCATCTACAAGCGTTAAGGGTCGCATATTAGGAGCCTTGGAGCAAACGGAAGGCGAAGGACCTCTCCACTTTGCTTTTATCCACTCGATTTGTGCTTAGATTCTTCCCTAGCCTTGAGCTAGAGGTATAATGCTTAAAACTCATACTTTAACTAATCTAAGGTGGTTAATAAGATGTATGATAATTAAAACTCGGAATCTCGCATTTTGAAGCATTAAAGTCCACTAAACTTGTAAATATTGTTGGTTAAAAGCATATATGTTGTGTAAAAGTTGTAGTATTTGAGATATATGGTCGTCTAGACCCGATCTATGTTGTGGTAGCTCGGATCATCATTTAACCCGACTCAGTCATGATCTTGGATTATGACACAAAGTTTGTTTAAGAGTAACAAAGGTTAAATGATGAAACTATACCACACACATCATGAACTTGTGTAAAAATGTTTTAACTTGTACAAAAGTGTTTAAAACTAGTAGATCTACGTATCTACAAGCGGTATTTTCAAAGGACCAAGTGTCCAAGAAATCACATGTTCTAAACCGGATCTTACACAAACAAAAGTGGTTTTTGTGAACAAACAAGTGTGTGGAATACTTGTGTAACAAAAGTTTTAACAAAGAAATAATTTTCATAAAAACCGACTAGAAGTTGTGAAACTTCATATTCTTTAAAAATAAGATTTTTAAGAAATTAAACTTATTTTTAAAGATAACAAGACTTACTAAATGTGCTAGTAAGTTACTACACAATCTTGGTAAATATCCAAGTTCATGAAGTGGGGAAAAGTAGTGATTATTGATGAAAAATTGTTGTTGCTGATTATTGATGATTGATGATGATTTAAAAGAAAATAAACACACGTTTTGAAAACGTGGGAAACCTCCATTTTTAGGGGAAACTCTGTCAAAATTTTTATAAATTTTGACACTTAGAAAAATGTAAGTTTCTGAGAAACTTATTCCCTAAAAATGTGTTTAAAAGCATTAACAAGGTTTCCCTAACTTTTGATGATAAGAAATGGTGATTTCTTGGAGAATAAAAATGAATAATAAGTATATATTTTTGAGAGAAAAATATATATTATTTTATCACCAAATTTTGTGCTAAGTGTATATAGTATGTGTTATATGTGCTAGTGTATTAAGACTTAAAAATACACTAAATACTCATGAGGAGTAGAAATATAGAAATACACATACAAAACACAAGATACATGATTCGGGTGCAAAGTGCAAAACACAACAGACTTATATTTATTTTTGGAGAAAATAATATAAGTAAGATACGTAGTTAAAAATATAGAATATTTTTAACACAAGAATATATACAAGAGAGTGACTGTACTTGTGCGACGCAAGTCTAGTGACTAACGTTAAGAAAACGCGTATAGGTTACGACGTTAATTAAGCAAATCCGGTGGAGTTTACGACGCTAGGAACGCAAAGTTGTGAGTTCATGCTCCCCCTTTTCTCTTTAACTGTTTTCAGTTTTTATAACTTCGGGGGTGAAATACATGTACAAAAGTACAATATTTTTAAATGGTATGATATAAATACAAGAAGTACACTTGGTGAGAACGAGAACCAAGTGTGACGAAATATATGAATATGAGAAGCGCATTTGGTGAGACGAGAACCAAGTATAAGGCGCTATGAGAAATGATAACAAGAAACGCGCTTGGTGAGAACGAGAACCAAGTAGGAGGCGTTATGAGAAATAGTGTCACGAATAGGGTACAGAAGCACCATTAATCAACGTATACATTCAGACCGCAGAACAAAAGGTTAGATCTAACAGGTGCCTGGCAGCCTCACACTCGGTCGGGGCGAGAATCGAGTGGCGCTTTTGTGTCTCAGAATATACCAATTAAATGCCTTAGGTTTGGTGGCTTCCTATGACGTGTCACATGTTAATGGCTTTGCAACCCATTAACAATCTGATAATTACAGAAATACTGTATTTACATAAAATTCATACCATACAAGAATTGATAAATAACTTGAAGTACGTGGGGTACTCAAGAGAATTGATATATAACTTGAAGTACGTGGGGTACTCAAGAAGATTGATAAATAACTTGAAGTACGTGGGGTACTCAAGAAGAAACTGAATTATACATAGGTACGTGATGTACACATGAAACTGGATTTATGAAAACTTGATTTACTCACAAACTATGTTTTCATACAAAGTATACAAACATGAAATACAAAACTGCATGAATTCACACCAACTTTATGTTGACGTTTTTCCAAAAACTCACATGTATTTCAGGTAACTAGGATGGATGTGCGCGTGGTCTTACTTATGCTCGTGGATGTCGCTTGTGTTTAACTTTAAATAAAGTTGTAAACTTTTGAGACAATGTTTTATGCGACTTAGCGATGTAAACGCTAACGTATGTTTTCAAATTATGGTATTTGAATGTTATTTTACGAGCATGTAGCATGTTTACTCTTCGTATGCAATGAGAACCTTTCATGATCACACCTCGTGCTTCCGCCGCAGAAAGGGGTGTGACAGATTGGTATCAGAGCTGCGATTGTAGTGAACCAGGATTCCTTCTCGAGTCTAGTCTACAATCTCTAGGATCCATTCACGAAAACAATTTTCAAAGAGTTTTCATTGCATAAAACGTCCCGCGACATCCACTACCTGAAACTGTATACATGAGTCTAGAAAAGACACTACGAGACTTAGAGTGCACTTGAGTAGCACTTGTCCTTGACTAGAAATTACTTGCAATTATATGTGATAATTAGCATGTACTAGAAATAGAATGTCACAAGTATATGTGACTTTACCTGAAAGCGATGGCCTATCTGAAGGAAGAGATACGAGGATGAAACGAACTGTGCGGACTGTGCAAGGAGTTACGTAATTATGGATGCATACATAATTATGGAATTCAGTGCACAAAAATCACAGCAAGTCTTGTCACGTATAGATTCCCTCAGTGCAAGCCTACCAAGTACTCTGCTAGAGTAATAATTGTTTGATGTCACTTATGTGGTATATATACCTGTTAATATATATGATACTACTGTCCAGTGTGACGATGTCAAACAAATGCCTAACCCTGTTGTGTTATGTTCTGTCAGAACATGGCACCCAGGAAAGCTGTGAATGCTCGCAATGACGATCAACCTCCTCCTCCCCCACTGCCAAGAACTGCTGATGAGCTGAACGCCCTGCTGGAGGAAAGGATCTCCGCTGCTATCGCCCAGTACGAGGCGAACCGAACTCAAGACAGTGGAGGACCAAGCAACGCTAGGCGTAATGGAGATTCGTCTGGAGGCAATGCAGCTCAAGGTAACCTTGAGACACTGTACTAAGCATGAGGAAATTTATGAACGGTCTATGTTTCATTATTTCTTTGATTGCTCACATGTGAATTGGTTGAATCAATTCCAGGCTGCACTTTCAAGCAGTTCCTCGACTGCAAGCCGATGAACTATGACGGCACAGGAGGTGCAGTAGCATTTGTGCGCTGGACGGAGAAGACTGAAGCTACTTTCCGCATGAGCAAGTGTACCGCGGATCAACAAGTCACTTTTGCTACTGGGTTATTCGTCGATGAAGCTCTGACTTGGTGGAACCTGCAAGCCCAAACTTTGGGCGATGACGCCGCTTATGGCTTAACTTGGGAGGAACTGAAGGAAAGAATGAGAGAAAAGTACTGCTCTCGTGCTGAACTCCAAAGGCTGGAGACGGAGTTCTGGCACTTGACCATGGAAGGTGCTGACATTAATGGTTATACTCGAAGGTTCCACGATCTGTCTAGAGTACTTCCCTACATGGTGACTCCCGAATTCAAGCGTGTGGAACGCTACATTTGGGGACTGGCCTCAGAATTTCGTGGCATGGTGACGTCGGCCAAACCACAAACAATCACCGAGGCTGTAACTCTGGCTGTCAGCCTTACTGAAGATTGTGTTCGAATGAAGAAGCTATCATTGAACCCAACAGAAAAGACCGAGACACATGCTGAGTCGTCCGGTGACAAAAAGAGAAAGCATACAAGTTTGAACCAAGCTACTCGCAACAACAAGGGTTTCAACAAGAAGCGCGACACTAATCCGCCTCAGGAGACGAAAACCCATGCAACCAAAGCATACCAAGGCTCCATGCCTAGATGCCAAAAATGTAAGTATCATCATGATGGAGCTTGTCGCATTCCAAGGTGCGACAAATGTGGTAAATTGGGTCATCAAACCGAAGACTGTTGGGGAAAAGGAAAGAACCGAAATGGAAACGGTGCTGGTAATAAGAATGGCAACGGGAAAGGGCAGAACCAAGGATGCTTCAAGTGTGGAAGCAATGATCATTTCATGAAGAACTGCCCAGAGAGAAACAACGCTCCGGCTCGAGCATTTGTGATTGGAGCAAGAGACGCACGCGAGGACCCTAACGTGGTCACCGGTACGTTTCTCATTAACAATCACTTTGCATCCATATTATTCGACACTGGCGCCGATTATAGCTTCATGTCTGTGGAATTTAAACGCATACTCGGAATAGAATCTAGTAGATTAGAAATTCCTTATTCCATAGAACTAGCCAATGGTAAACTTGTTAAATCAAGCGAAGTTGTTAGAGGCTGCACATTAGAACTTGGCGAACGAAATTTTAGCATCGACCTCTTACCTATTCAATTGGGTAGCTTCGATGTAGTAGTCGGAATGGACTGGTTGTCCAAGAACAAAGCTGAGGTTATGTGTCATGAGAAAATTATTCGCATCCCTTTAGCGAATGGTGAAACCCTCATCGTGCATGGAGAAAAACGAGACGCGCCTCTTCGAATCATCAGCTGTATGAAGGCACAGAAGTGCTTAAGGAAAGGATGTGTCGCTTTCCTAGCACACGTTATAGACAAGAAGGCTGTGGAGCCAAAACTCGAAGACATTCCGGTGGTGAATGAATTTCCTGATGTTTTTCCCGAAGATCTGCCAGGATTACCTCCGCAACGACAAGTCGAATTCCGTATAGACTTGGTTCCAGGAGCTGCTCCTGTAGCCAAGGCACCCTATCGACTTGCTCCATCCGAAATGCAAGAATTATCTACACAACTCCAGGAGTTGTTGGATAAGGGATTCATAAGGCCAAGCTTCTCACCCTGGGGAGCTCCAGTATTGTTCGTAAAGAAGAAGGATGGAACACTGCGGATGTGTATCGATTATAGGGAACTAAACAAGCTCACTATCAAGAATCGGTATCCACTACCGAGGATTGATGACTTATTTGATCAACTGCAAGGATCAAGCTACTATTCCAAGATCGACCTTCGATCTGGATACCATCAGCTGAGAATCCAAGATGAAAGCGTACCAAAGACTGCATTCAGAACGCGATATGGGCACTACGAATTTCTTGTGATGCCATTTGGGCTGACGAATGCACCAGCGGTCTTTATGGATCTAATGAACCGCGTATGCAAACCATATCTCGATAAATTCGTGATTGTATTTATCGATGATATCCTGATTTACTCGCGAACGAAAGAAGAACATGAGCAACATCTCAGAACCATCTTGGAGCTACTGAAGAAAGAGAAACTTTATGCAAAGTTCTCGAAATGCGAATTCTGGATTCGCGAAGTACAATTTCTTGGCCACGTGGTGAATGAGAAAGGCATTCATGTAGACCCGTCCAAGATTGAAGCAATAAAGAATTGGGAAGCTCCCAAGACCCCAACTGAAGTTCGTCAATTTTTGGGCTTAGCGGGCTACTATCGGCGATTCATTGAGAATTTCTCGAAGATAGCTCAACCGCTAACGACCCTGACTCAGAAAGACAAGAAGTACGACTGGGGTCACAAACAGGAAGAAGCCTTTCAGCTACTTAAGAACAAGCTCTGCGATGCACCGATACTGTCATTACCCGAAGGCACCGAAGACTTCGTGGTATACTGCGACGCCTCACGACAAGGCTTGGGTTGCGTGCTCATGCAACGCCAAAAAGTCATCGCTTACGCTTCAAGACAACTGAAGGTTCATGAAAGAAATTATACCACTCACGACCTAGAGTTGGGCGCAGTGGTATTCGCCTTAAAGATTTGGCGACATTATCTATATGGTACTCGATGTACAATTTTCACAGATCATAAAAGCTTACAACACATATTTGATCAGAAGGAATTGAATATGCGCCAGCGACGTTGGGTCGAGCTGCTAAATGATTATGACTGTGAGATTAAGTACCATCCTGGAAAGGCAAACGTTGTAGCGGACGCGTTGAGCCGAAAGGAAAGGGTTAAGACCCTAAGGGTTCGAGCATTGGAAATGACGATTCGAACGAACCTCACTGCACGCATTCGGGATGCACAACAAGAAGCTCTTAAAGAAGAGAACCGTAAAGCTGAATACCTCCGGGGTGCATTAAAATACATGGTGCCAAATGAAGAGGGAGCCTTATACTTCAAGAAGCGTATCTGGGTTCCACTCTGCGGTGGCATACGTGAGGTCATCCTTAATGAAGCCCACAAATCGAGATATTCGATCCATCCAGGATCGGACAAAATGTATCAAGACTTGAAGGAATACTATTGGTGGCCGAGACTCAAAAGCGACGTTGCTGTGTATGTTGGAAAATGCCTGACCTGTGCGAAGGTTAAGGCCGAATATCAGAAACCGTCCGGCCTACTACAACAACCAGAGATTCCCGTGTGGAAGTGGGAACGAATCTCGATGGACTTCATAACGAAATTACCCAGGACCCCGAGAGGGCACGATATGATATGGGTAATAGTTGATCGATTGACGAAGTCTGCGCACTTCCTACCGATCCGAGAAAAAGACAGCACTGGAAAGCTTGCTGAATTATACTTAAGGGAAATTGTGGCACGACATGGAGTGCCAATCTCAATTATTTCAGACAGAGATGGACGCTTTGTCTCAAGAATCTGGCAATCATTTCAGGAAGCCTTTGGATCTCAGTTAGATCTAAGCACGGCATTCCATCCACAAACAGACGGCCAGAGCGAACGGACTATACAAACGTTAGAAGATATGCTTCGCGCATGTGTCATGGATCTAGGCGGCAGCTGGGATACTCATCTACCTTTAGTTGAGTTTTCCTACAATAATAGTTATCATACAAGCATAAAAGCCGCGCCGTTCGAAGCTCTGTATGGCCGCAAATGCCGATCGCCCTTATGTTGGGCAGATGCCGGAGATAAACGTATGGTTGGTCCGGAACTTGTACAAGAGACAACCGATAAGATTGCACAGATCCGAGAGCGCATTAGGGCGGCTCGAGAGCGACAAAAGAGCTACGCGGATCCAAATAGAAAATCAGTAGATTTCAAAGTGGGAGACAAAGTGTTGTTAAAAGTCTCACCATGGAAGGGCGTAGTCAGATTTGGAAAGCGTGGAAAGTTGAATCCACGATACATCGGACCATTCAGAATATTGAGAAGAATTGGTACCGTGGCATACAAGTTGGAGTTACCGGCAGAACTTAATGGAGTACATGATACGTTTCATGTATCCAACCTGAAGAAGAGTCCAACGCAAGAAAACGTGACCATCCCGTTGGATGAAGTGCATATTGATGAAGCCCTCCGATTTACAGAACAACCCGTTGAGGTTACTGACTGGAAAGTCAACAAGACCAGGAGGAGCAGTGTGAAACTTGTCAAAGTACGTTGGAGCTCTAAGCACGGACCCGAGTACACATGGGAACGTGAAGACCAGTTCAAGAAAAAGTATCCCCACCTATTCAAAAAGACTCCAGCGAGAGTTAGTTCAGTCTGAATTTCGGGACGAAATTCTTTTAACGGGGGGAGACTGTGACAACTGGCACAAACCGGTAATTTCCGTACACTATAATTATTGCTTAATGACTGCAATTATGTCCTTAATTGTCAGCAATGGCTGAACACATAATAAACAAGTGAATTCATGCATGTTGTATACTACAAATATTGCTTTATGCATAAACGAGAGCGTTGCGTCAATAGTAAACTCACCGGTAAGACACTATGTGTCAACGGAACTGCAGAAAGCAGTCAGACATTATAACTGAGGCCTAGGTGTAGGTCCGACACAAGAATGCATTAAAACCCAAGAATACATACAAGGGTTAATATATATGCAATACGAAAGAAAATATAAGCACTAAAAAGCACCCGAAACGCACTTTAAGTGCAGAATTTATAAAATTCAGCAATAATTCAGCATTTAAGCATATAAATATTATGCAGAAATGTCATTTTATTATCCAGAATATTTCCCTAAGTGTTGGGAATCGAAAGAGTACAAGAAAGGTACTTAAACGACACTAAAAAGTGTAATTTAGCACTTTAACGAATCGGTATGCAACCGAACAACCGGACTATAACCGGAACATGAAAATATTGTTGATAACATTATTTATCTTTTTCTGAGCCAGTTAGGGTCCCTGAATACCCTAACACCCGTCATAAAACACAACACACTAGTAACCGGGTTAATCACTTAACTAACCTAGGTTAACCTAACTAGTGTCTAACTAATTAATTGAAATCCAACCAAACTACCCCCCCCCCTTGAAACCGTCCCCATCTAGGGGGACATACTTGGTCCTTCATTATAATATTTTAATCCCTATGTCTAATATCTAAATGACATTGCATCCATTGGATAAAGGATTTGCTTTTGCCTATAAGATCACACTTGTGCACCATGATCATTCACATAACTTCACACCACACCACAACTCTCTCTTTCTCTCTCACAACTTACGGCCAAACACCCCTAATCCATCCATCATACTTTCGATCTTGATCTTCATATTTCAAGCATCTACAAGCGTTAAGGGTCGCATATTAGGAGCCTTGGAGCAAACGGAAGGCGAAGGACCTCTCCACTTTGCTTTTATCCACTCGATTTGTGCTTAGATTCTTCCCTAGCCTTGAGCTAGAGGTATAATGCTTAAAACTCATACTTTAACTAATCTAAGGTGGTTAATAAGATGTATGATAATTAAAACTCGGAATCTCGCATTTTGAAGCATTAAAGTCCACTAAACTTGTAAATATTGTTGGTTAAAAGCATATATGTTGTGTAAAAGTTGTAGTATTTGAGATATATGGTCGTCTAGACCCGATCTATGTTGTGGTAGCTCGGATCATCATTTAACCCGACTCAGTCATGATCTTGGATTATGACACAAAGTTTGTTTAAGAGTAACAAAGGTTAAATGATGAAACTATACCACACACATCATGAACTTGTGTAAAAATGTTTTAACTTGTACAAAAGTGTTTAAAACTAGTAAATCTACGTATCTACAAGCGGTATTTTCAAAGGACCAAGTGTCCAAGAAATCACATGTTCTAAACCGGATCTTACACAAACAAAAGTGGTTTTTGTGAACAAACAAGTGTGTGGAATACTTGTGTAACAAAAGTTTTAACAAAGAAATAATTTTCATAAAAACCGACTAGAAGTTGTGAAACTTCATATTCTTTAAAAATAAGATTTTTAAGAAATTAAACTTATTTTTAAAGATAACAAGACTTACTAAATGTGCTAGTAAGTTACTACACAATCTTGGTAAATATCCAAGTTCATGAAGTGGGGAAAAGTAGTGATTATTGATGAAAAATTGTTGTTGCTGATTATTGATGATTGATGATGATTTAAAAGAAAATAAACACACGTTTTGAAAACGTGGGAAACCTCCATTTTTAGGGGAAACTCTGTCAAAATTTTTATAAATTTTGACACTTAGAAAAATGTAAGTTTCTGAGAAACTTATTCCCTAAAAATGTGTTTAAAAGCATTAACAAGGTTTCCCTAACTTTTGATGATAAGAAATGGTGATTTCTTGGAGAATAAAAATGAATAATAAGTATATATTTTTGAGAGAAAAATATATATTATTTTATCACCAAATTTTGTGCTAAGTGTATATAGTATGTGTTATATGTGCTAGTGTATTAAGACTTAAAAATACACTAAATACTCATGAGGAGTAGAAATATAGAAATACACATACAAAACACAAGATACATGATTCGGGTGCAAAGTGCAAAACACAAAACACAAAAGACTTATATTTATTTTTGGAGAAAATAATATAAGTAAGATACGTAGTTAAAAATATAGAATATTTTTAACACAAGAATATATACAAGAGAGTGACTGTACTTGTGCGACGCAAGTCTAGTGACTAACGTTAAGAAAACGTGTATAGGTTACGACGTTAATTAAGCAAATCCGGTGGAGTTTACGACGCTAGGAACGCAAAGTTGTGAGTTCATGCTCCCCCTTTTCTCTTTAACTGTTTTCAGTTTTTATAACTTCGGGGGTGAAATACATGTACAAAAGTACAATATTTTTAAATGGTATGATATAAATACAAGAAGTACACTTGGTGAGAACGAGAACCAAGTGTGACGAAATATTTGAATATGAGAAGCGCATTTGGTGAGACGAGAACCAAGTATAAGGCGCTATGAGAAATGATAACAAGAAACGCGCTTGGTGAGAACGAGAACCAAGTAGGAGGCGTTATGAGAAATAGTGTCACGAATAGGGTACAGAAGCACCATTAATCAACGTATACATTCAGACCGCAGAACAAAAGGTTAGATCTAACAGGTGCCTGGCAGCCTCACACTCGGTCGGGGCGAGAATCGAGTGGCGCTTTTGTGTCTCAGAATATACCAATTAAATGCCTTAGGTTTGGTGGCTTCCTATGACGTGTCACATGTTAATGGCTTTGCAACCCATTAACAATCTGATAATTACAGAAATACTGTATTTACATAAAATTCATACCATACAAGAATTGATAAATAACTTGAAGTACGTGGGGTACTCAAGAGAATTAATATATAACTTGAAGTACGTGGGGTACTCAAGAAGATTGATAAATAACTTGAAGTACGTGGGGTACTCAAGAAGAAACTGAATTATACATAGGTACGTGATGTACACATGAAACTAGATTTATGAAAACTTGATTTACTCACAAACTATGTTTTCATACAAAGTATACAAACATGAAATACAAAACTGCATGAATTCACACCAACTTTATGTTGACGTTTTTCCAAAAACTCACATGTATTTCAGGTAACTAGGATGGATGTGCGCGTGGTCTTGCTTATGCTCGTGGATGTCGCTTGTGTTTAACTTTAAATAAAGTTGTAAACTTTTGAGACAATGTTTTATGCGACTTAGCGATGTAAACGCTAACGTATGTTTTCAAATTATGGTATTTGAATGTTATTTTACGAGCATGTAGCATGTTTACTCTTCGTATGCAATGAGAACCTTTCATGATCACACCTCGTGCTTCCGCCGCAGAAAGGGGTGTGACACTTACTGAAGATTCGTGGGTAAATGCAATGCAGGAGGAGTTAAGCCAATTCGAGAAGTTAGGTGTGTGGAAGCTAGTAGATTTGCCCGATGGTCACCGGAAGATTAATACCAAATGGGTGTTTAAATGCAAACGGGATGATCGAGGAGTTATCATTCGAAACAAAGCTCGACTCGTTGTCCAAGGCTTCAGTCAGCAGGAGGGGATAGATTTCACCGAAGTATATGCCCCTGTCGCAAGACTTGAAGCAATCAGAATCTTCCTTGCATTCGCATCGTGGAAAGGATTTAAAGTTTTTCAGTTAGATGTGAAGTCGGCGTTTCTCTACGGCAAGGTGAAAGAGGAGGTTTATGTCGGACAGCCACCGGGCTTCACCGACCCAATTCACAAAGACAAAGTTTATCTTCTTGATAAGGCGTTGTACGGCTTACATCAGGCCCCGAGAGCATGGTATGAGACATTGTCTCAACATCTGTTAGCTAACCACTTTATTCGAGGAAAGATAGACGCCACTCTGTTCACAAAAGAAGTCGACGGGCATCTTCTGATTGTCCAAATTTACGTGGACGACATAATTTTCGGGTCTACAAATGAACAACTGTGCAAATATTTCGAACAAGTTATGAAGCAGAAGTTTGAAATGTCTTCAATGGGTGAGATGAAGTTCTTCTTGGAACTTCAAGTTGATCAACTTTCTGAGGGAACTTTCATACATCAAACAAAATATGCTCATGATGTTCTGGAGAAATTCGGGATGTCAGGAATGTCACCAATGTCCACCCCATTAGCGACGAACCATGGGATAAACCCTGATCTCACCGGAGATAAGGTAGATGAAACATTATATCACTCCATGATCGGCTCGTTAATGTACTTGACGGCATCAAGACCAGATATTATGTACCCAACCTGCCTTGCGGCTCGATTTCAGTCAAATCCTAGAGCTACACACATGGTAATTGTGAAAAGGATTCTACGCTACCTGAAAGGAACTCCATCTCTGGGGTTGTGGTATCCAAAAGTTGGCGACTTCACGCTCGAAGGATATTCTGATTCTGATTTCGGATGCTGCAAAGTGAATGCTAAATCAACAACAGCGGGGTGCCAGTTTTTCGGACCAAGATTGGTCACCTGGCAATGCAAGAAGCAGACCTCTGTCGCTTTATCCACTTGTGAAGCTGAATATGTATCTGCTAGCAGCTGCTGCTCTCAGATCTTGTGGATCCAACAACAGATGAGAGACTACGGTTTGCAATTTCTTAACTCCCCTATATTTGTTGATAATGAGGCAGCAATTAACATAACAAAAAATCCTGTTCATCACGCTAAAACAAAACACATTGAAATTCGTCATCACTTCATCCGAGATTGTTTCGAGAAGAAGTTGATACGAATAGAGAAAATCCACACCGATGAACAAAAGGCTGACTTACATACCAAAGCATTTGACAAAACACGTTTTAAATATCTTTTGAAACTTAATGGTATGAAGTTACTATCGGATGCGGAGGAAATCGTTGGCGTTGATGAAGGTACCACTGTAGATGATGTTGAAAAACAATCTGCAATGGTTTGTCGAATTTTTACTTGTTTTGGTTTTTAGGAGGAGATAGTAGTTTTATTTTCAGAAAATACAAAAACAATAAAAAATTCGAAAAAGCCAAAAACATTAGAAAATTTCAAAAACCCAAAAACATGATAAAATTTCAAAAAGAGTTTGTGTAAAAAGGGAAAATGATAGTACATCAGCTAGACGGTTACAGTACGCTAAAGAAATGGAAAGTTCAAATGCGTTAAACAGTCTCACTGATGATGTGTCGATAGGTTTTTACACATTTAGTAAGTCTGTTCGAGATATAAACCTAAAATCTTACTTGCTTATTTCGTGGGGAACACTACTTGGATATATAGGTAACCCCTGAAATCTTGTTTGAAAGGTCTCATAATCTGATATACTAGGTCTTTATACTCAATGATGTCTGGGGTATTATTCCGGGACTTCTGCTGAACGGTAGTTCTGACCTAGTCCTTGGATAATACTTTCTGCAAATGCTTGAAACATAGCATCAACCCTCAGCATGCCGATGAAACAATAAAATTGATAGTCGCTGCTGTTGTAGCTAAAAGATCCTCTAAAGGGGACATTCCGTAAAGTCGAAGCTGATATCTCTCTGCGTATACGGAAGTATCGACCTGAGATCCCTCGGCCCTCGCATACCTAATTTATGTACATATATCATTGTAGTATACTCACATGTAAGACTGATTATTGGGATTCTGGATACGGGAGTATATTCAAGAGGTGGGACACGCGTATAAGTTTAAGTCTCTAAAATACTAAATCAGTATCCTGAACAGATTGAAATGTGTGTAAGAATTTAAGTGGATCAGCATATCGACAATCTAAGTGAATTGTTTAATGTTTGGCATGAAATCAAGCTTAATGGTACTTGTAACTTGTCGGAAGCTGATATCATTCCCTAACACGCTCACCAAAAATATGTTTGTAAATAGCTTACATGTACTGTTCTTATATTCTGTATTTCATTTCTAGTCTAGTTGCTTCATTAAAAATCCCAAAAAGATTTTATTTTTCTGCTTTATTTTCCGACAAACCAAAGTGGAGAGTTGATCTTCAGACTCGAAAGTTGATAGAAGATGCAGGAAGTTTCTGGGATGGAAGATGAGTTTGGAGCTAATCATAACTAATCTGTAATTAAAATGTCAAACACAAGTTCATTAAGTTGATACTTGTAATTTTTCAGAAAAAATGATTGAACAAAAATTCCAAAAGTCAGTATGTTTTGTTTCAGGTCAACCAAGGTCATTAAGTTGGACTTGGTCGACAAGTTAAGTACCTTGGGTCATTAATTTGAACCAAGCAACTTAAGTGGATTTCTAAAATCTGACAAAATTTGAGAAAAATCAAAGTGTCCATTAAAAAGGTTAAAGTGTGTCTCATTCGGATGTTCATCCGGTCGGATGGCCATACGCACGGATGGTAATCCGCACGGGTGACAATACGTATCTGTTGATAGTATATATAGAGGGTCAAAGAGTCAGTCAAAGTTATCCGCACGTACAATACTCTTACTCTCTCACTTGCACTTCAACTTTCTGATTTCAGAATTCTTTGCACGGATCTTTGTTTTCGTTGGTTTGCACAACATTAACAATGGCAAAGGTATGATTTTCTAACTCAAAACTGCTATAATTTGTTGTTTGATATCTGTTCATCTCGTATCTGTTCTTTCGGAGCTTTTATCTTAGATCTAGCCTGTGTTAGTCTGTTTTATCATGAATAAATCATAGGGTTTTGTTCGGATTGATTAGATCTAGAGTTTTACCGGTTTAATTTTTGTTATAACATGTTTAAATCTTGTAGATCTGATGTTTGGACGGTACGAAGTGTCGGCTAGGTTTATGTGAAATTAAACTGTGAATAGGACGTTTTAGACAACATTGTACATAGGGTTTTGATCGCGTTGACGTCCTCTGTGTAGATCTGTGTTCAATTTTAGGATTTGCCTTAAAATATTTTTGATGTTTAAAGACTGTTCTTCATTTGTGATTTGCAATCCGCACGGATAACTTGTGCGCACGGATGACAATCCAGGGCAAAGATATGTTGTACGCACGGATGACAATCTGGGCACATATTGTAGGCACGGATGGCAATCCATGGGCAATGTCAGGCTGTACGAACGGATGGCAACACGGGGCATAGACAAGTTGTCCGCACGGATGACTCATCCGCACGGATAAGTCATACGCACGGATAAGTCATGCGCACGGATAAGTCATGCGCACGGATAACCCTTTTAGTGTCAAACCGTGCGGATAACCCTTCAATTGACAATCCATATGGATAATCTTTCACAAAGCATAGGAAGCTTTTCTTTGTTAGAATATTTTGAGATCCCAAAATTATTTCTTAAATGGATAAAATTTCTGCAGGATTGGGATAAATCTCATAATATTTATAGTGTGTTGGATAAAGAGTTTACCGAAAACACAATAGTTCAAGATGTTGCAAAATTCTTGAGAGAAAGCAGAATCTCTAAGGCTTTAACTGATAAGACTGTAGCATATGAATCTCATGTGAAACGATTTTGGAGTGCTGCAAGATATGAAGAGAGTGATAAAACTATTTATTCTGCTGTATCAAAGAAGGATGAGAATGGAAAAGATATAGATTTGGAGATGAAAGTGACAGTTGGTGATGTAAGGAGAGTGTTGAATTTAGGAGACACTGATAGCGACCCAACCATTGTTTCTGAACGTCTTGTAAAAGGGATATGGTGTAGAATGGGTTTTGCTGGAAGTATAAATGGAAAGATGCAGAAAACAAGTTTCAGTCACGCTTACAAATTCATGGCTCATTGTGTTCTTCATGCATTGTCACACAGAAAGGGTGGATATGATGAAACTCAAGATTATATCATGAATATCATTGCTTGTCTTGTACTAAACAGACCGTACAATATCTCTCAAGTAATTTTTGATTAAATGATGGAGAATGTAAAGGATGGAAGCAAGAGGTTTCTTATGTATCCTAGGTTTGTCCAGATGTTGATAGATGATCAGTTTGAAGGTTTAGAAAAGAGAAGTAACGACATTTTGGGATTGAGGCATATGTCACCAGACACAATCAGCAGGTTGATCAAGGGTCCAAATCCAGGAGCAAAAAGAATGATCTGCAAAATTTCAAATCCGAACTATGTAGCTCCAGAAAATGATGCATGGAGACATGAAGATAGCAATTCTGATAATGAAGATGACAAGATGAGTTTGTTCATTAAGAAAGATACTAGATGGTGGTGTATCAAGGATGGAAAGAGAAAGAGAACTCCAAAGACGTCCCCTGCAGTTTCTATTCCGAAGAATGTAGAAAAGGGTATTGTGAAAGGGGGAGTCATAAGGAAATTAGAATTTTATATTGTGAAAATTTCTAATAAATTTGTCAAACATCTGTTTTGCAGGGTCTTCTGGAAAACAACAGCACAAGTTGATAGATGAAACAGTTTTGGAACCGTCAGCAGTTATTCAAGAAGGAGCTGAGTTGTTATCTCAATCTCTTCAAAGCTTTTTAAAGAAGAACGAAGATGCTGCTAAAGGTGTTAAAGATCAAGAAGGTGTCGTTCAAGATCTATCAAGTGATGATGATTCTGAAACCACTATATCAGAATCTGAACTTGATCCAATTACTCTTGGCAAAGGAAAAGCTCAGTTAAAGAAAAGGTCTCCAAAGAAAAAGATAGGGTCAGATGAAGAAGATTCAACTTATGATCCTGAGAATCCAAAGAAAAAATCAAGAAAAGAAAAGCAGTTCTAGCAGGATTTATTCCAAGAAGTGTTCGAGCAAGAAAAGGCGAAAGTTAAGTTCAAAAGGAACATGATGGTAAAGATACTCAACATGTTGAATCATCTCAAACTCAAGAAGCAGAAGCTGAAAAGCAGACTAGTCACGATGACTACGTTGAAGTCACTGAGGGTGGAGTCTTTTATTCAAAGTTCCCAACAGTACCAGAAAATATAGAGATTCCAGAATCTTCACGTCCAAGGAGTTCAGATGATTTCTTTAGCAATATGCCATCTGCTTCAGGAGATCCGTTGGAAGATCTGAATTTTGATGATGATTTATTCAACAATGAAGCAGTGAGAGTTCTGGCAAAGAAAGTCAAAGATCTTGAAAAAGAAAAAGAAAAGGCTGAAAATGAACGTTATCTTTTGTTGAATCAAGTAAATAAAATAATGAAAGCTCATGATCAACTTAGATCGGTGTTAATCTTTCATGAAGATAACACCATGAAGAATATAAAGGAAGATGGTGATAATAATGCCAAAGTGATTGACGTTCTTACATCAGAAATCTCTTCATTGAATGAGAAGACAAAGAATCTCCAGGATGTAAATCAGACACTCAATCAGCTTCTCAATGAAATGAGTGAAGCTACTTCAAATGAAATGAAAGCAATGAAGTTGGAGATGGAAGCCATGAAAGCAGACAAAGTGATGAAAGATGAACAACTTAAGATGTTATATTCTGTTGTGGAAAATCTTTTGAAAAAGGATGTTCATGCTGCCTACAATGAAATTGAAGTAAGAAAAGTTGAAGAAAGAAGACTTGAAAGAGAAAGAAGACTAGCTGAGGATGCTATTCAAAAGAACAAAAGTATAATTGAAGATGTTCAGGAAGCTGGTGGTTCTTCAAATCAAGTTGATACAGAAATGTTTGATGCTGAAAATGATCAAGAACAAGTTGTACAAGGTCAAGAATTCATGTTAGTTGGAGAGCCTTCTCAAATCATTGATTCTGATCAAATCATTCGTAGAGTTGCTGCTGAACAAAAGAAGAAAAAGGCCAAAGAAGTGTTGCTACTAGAATTCAAGACAAAGAAATTTGTACTTATTGGTGATGCATATACAGTGCCTCTCAACGTAAAAGAAGCTCTTCACAGAATGAAAATTATGAAAAGGAGAAAAGAAGCAAAGAAGGCTCGTGGAGAAGAAGTTAGTGATTCTGATGAAGAACTTCTTGGAGATGATGAAGCAGATGAAGATGAAGAGAAAGACGACGATGAAGAGAAAGACGACGATGAAGAGAAAGACGACAATGATGAGAAAGACGATGATAATGAGAAAGATAATGATAAGAAGAATGATGACGATGATCAAGGTTCTTCAGGATTGATTGTGAAGAATCCTATTGATGAACAAAAGATTGAGGAGTTTCTGAATGATCAGATCAATGAACAAGAAGATGATGATCAGCAAGAAACTTCTACTTCTGGAAAGCAGCACATGGATCAGGTATTCCTCACAAATCCTACCGTCATTTTCTTACAAGATAAAAATCAGGAAGTAATTGAGGTTAGAAGGTCAAGGGAAGAGATGTTAGAGGAATTGGGTTTACAAGAAGGAAAATTTAAATTCGATATTGAAGATGAGATTCCTGTATCTTCTGAAGATGTATTTGAGCCAAGATATGCTTTCGAAGCTGGTCATTACAATGATGTAATTGTTGAAGATGCTTCAGATTCATCTGATGATGAAGTTGATTTTCATTATTCTGGGATTGATGAAACATTTCCTTCGTTGTCGGAAATGTTCAAAGATCGAAATGAAGAAGAAATCAGGAGAATGATAGTGGAGAAAGTGTCTACAGAAGGTATTCCAGATACCATACCGAGAGAAAATCTTGCTGAAGAAAGAAAGAAATGGTACAAAGTCATGCCAAAAGAGAGAAAGAAACTAAGAGCACTTCAATTCTTTACACACGACAAAGAACTCTCTTGGGGTGATATTCTCTCTTGGGGATATTTGGAAGACTTAAAAGTTTATGCAATCAGAAGAGAACATGGAGTACAGTATTTTGAGTTCTTGTCTGATATCAAAACTCTGCCATGGTGGGATATAGATGAATTGGTAAAAACAAAGAACATCAAAGAATTTTACCATGGTTTAGATGTGAGGCAACATGATAAAAAATTATGGAATTATGTGAAGTTGCAAGCTGAGAAAAGATATCCTGATTGGAAACCACACTTTCCATAACACATTGTCAGAATCTTAGAAAGTGGTGAAAAGGATATTACTCTGGATATCAAACCTCCAAGTTGTTTGAAGAATATGCCTTTACGGGTAATGGAGCAAGATTTCCACGATGAGTTTGAAGGGTGGTTGTACAATCAAACTACAGCTGAAGCAATAATTTCTTTACATAACAAGTCCACAGGAGAAGCAAGAAGGATCTGTGTGTTAGATCCTATGTGGCTTGTAAATTGCTCGAAGAAAAATATAGATTGTCTGTTCTACAACAAGATAGTTTATGAGAGACATGACAGAGAGCAAGCTATGCAATATCAAAAGGTTGTGGATGTTTGTTACGCAAAAGACATCAACTCTGGAAGATACTGGAAGACAAAATGGAGAGATCTAGAGATTGACGAGTTCTTAAAAGTATACAAGCGTGAACAACGTTCCAAAAAGATTGATGAAAGAGCTACTGAGTTGGGAAAACGTAGATTGGGGATTGTTCCTCCAACAGATCAAACACCAATTGAATCTGAAGAAAATAAAATTCCTAAGTGGGAATGGAAGCGTGATGGAGATCCTGTTTACAGAAATTGGTGGATGACTGAAGGAAGACAAAAACGAAAAAGAATGTTGGAGGAAAAGGCATAGAAAAGAAGAGAGAAAGCGCGTGAACGAAGACGCAGCAGAAGGAATTGAAGACTATGCTGGAAGGTACTACAGCTACATCCGAGGGGGAGTCTGTTAGTACATAACGTCTGTAGCTTCCGTCAGCATGTAGTCATATTTTGTATTCTGTGTTTTTGTAATCTATATGTATGTAGATAGCGTGACAACTCAGGAGTAGGTTTTGTATGTAAAAGTGTTGGTTGGTACAAGTTCAATACGTCCGGATGGAAATACGTACGAATGGCAATACGTACGGATGACTTATACGCACGGATGACTTATCCGCATGGATAAGTCATACGCACGGATAAGTCATACGCATGGGTGAGTCATACGCACGGATAGCCCACCCGTACGTACAACACTTCTTAGTCTCCTGAGGTTGCCTATAAATAGGAGGTCTGGTGCAACTTTGTTAGTACTTTTGACATGCACGGATAGTCTGTACTTCTACCGGATCTTTGTGACTTTCAGAACACTCAATAGAAAGAACAGACAAGCAGTTAAACATTGAATTCTGTGTTGAACAAATCTGTGATTCGTCATAATGGATTCCGCACATTAAGACGAAATCGATTCATCTTGTTCCTACGATCAGATCCTGTATCAACGGGACCAACAAAACCCTTCATCCAGAGGAAACCATAAAAAGACTAACCACTCATGGTGCAGGATTGATCTTCGAAGACTGGATACGCCATTGAACCCATTTTCAATATAATAAATATATCGATGATTTGATGTGATGATATTCTCCCCAATCAAAACCTTCCTGCCGTCAATATATGATGATGAACATGTTGTGTTCATAAAACAATTAATTCCCCTAAAACCAATGTCTGCGCATGATGTCCAATTGTCCCTCAAGTCGGCCCATGTGTATGCCAAGAGTTCACGTGCAACTCCAAAATATATTGGCCCTTTTGTGATGATGATTTAATTAGTTTAATTCTTTTGAAACCAAATTCAACTAACAACTAAGTATGTGTGCTGTGATAAGATCTTTCTAAAACCCTTCAACTTTCTTTTTTCCTTCCGCCTGAATAGCTCGACGAGGGACGATTAGTTGGTTTAGAGTGTGAGGTCACTGATATCCCGGTTGTACCTCTATCTCTAAACTGATTCTTTCATCTTCTCCATTCGCGTTCTGGGGCCCGGAAATATCTTCATCACCACTTTTCACCTTTTCCGGCCACCGGAATAGCTCGACGAGGGAGGAACGGTTGGTTTAGTGTGTGAGGCCGTTGATATTCCGACTTGACCTCCTCCCTAAACTGATTCTTTCATCTTCTCCATTCGCTTTCAGGGGCTCGGTCCCTTATACGTTCAAATCGTCCTATTGGATAGTATCACTTTCTCCCGCTGGTCTTCTTCTTGATTGCTTAGTATGTTTGATATTGGTCGTGGCTATCTAGTATAGTTTAGCTAGACCGATTCAAATCCTATTAACCTCTCATAGAAGTTGCGTACTTGGCTTGGGGAGTTTCTTTTCGTGCCAATGGAATACGAAACAACATGGGGGGTGTTGATGGCGAGGAAGGTCCATGGACAGAGGTGCAATACAATAAGAACAGGAAGAGCAGAGGTAATGGAGTGGAGATGACTTTTCTCGTGCAAAATATCCCTGAGAGAACGACAAAAATAATCCTATGGCGGGCGTTCCAACCGTATGGATATGTCTCTGATGCATACGTGGCCCGTAAAAAGGACAAGAGAGGGAACAACTTTGGTTTCGTTAGGTATATGGGAATGGAGAACGTAGATGTCACATTGGCGGCCATGAATATGGTAAAGATTTTTGAAGCCAAGGTAACGGTATCTCTTGACAAATATGATAAAAACCATAAAAAATTTATTTACACGTCTAAGATAATTGGTGAAAAAGTATGGAAACCGAAGGAAAACATAAACCCGAATCCGCAAACTTATGGTGCCTTTTCTGAGGGAGGGACGGTTAGGGAAGGAGTCTCTTTTGCTAATTTGTTCCATAAAGATAATCATGACAACAACCTGGGTTCAAAGACTCTTTCGGTTGGCGGCAAAGGATCGAAATACCCGTTGCATTGTATGGGCTGTTCGATTCATGGTGTTGCTAAGGATATTAGTTCTCTCAGGAGTTTGAATCAAGTATTGAATAATGGAGGCCTAGTTGATTACCGTCTGTCATATATTGGTGGCTTGAGTGTTTTACTAACGCTAGGCAATCCTTGGATGGTAAAGGATGCAATGACAAACCACGTAGACTGCTTATCTAGTATTTTCAACCGATTTCACATTTGGAGAGGTGAGGATCTTCCGGTAGAACGGATAGTGAATCTCCATATTACTGGAGTTCCAGTCCACCTCAGGGATAACACATTATACGACCGAAAAGGAGGTCTTTTTGGAATGGTGGTCCAGGGTTCCTCATTTTCATGGTTGGGGTCGGATAATTCGTTTAGCTCGGTCCTAGTGTTGGCACCTCATGGGAAACGGATTGAGGAATCAGTGGTAATGAAGTGGGAGGAGAGGAGATACGTTATCTGGGTCACCGAAGACATCTCAATCAGGATACCCAATTTGGATGATGATAATTCAATGGGTGATGCCGATGATAACTCTGCAGATGAATCAGATGGATACTCGGATAATAACGATGGCGAAAATAAAATGGAAGACGATGTCGAAGAAGGAGAGTTCAGATCAGTGGATCCGAAGGTTGATGACCGGAATGACAACGAGCCGCTGCCGGAAAATGTCAGGACAGCGGAGGCGGAGTTTCAACAGTCGCATGGGAATGTGGAAACAACGATTCATGTTTCGAAGTCTAATAATGCTAATGTTGGAATTAACGTTGGAGTTGAAAATTTGCATGGGAACTCAAATATGCCGATTCGTATACCGAGCCAAGTTGTTGTGGATGGTGGCAATACCAAGACCACACCAGCAAGTAAATTGTAGGATCATTTTCACGACCGAAACGAGTCGTTCAGAGGTGTTCTTCTCAATACGAGAGGCGGAAACTAACGTATTGAGTTCGATTCAGCTAGATATTCACTTTAATTATCTTTTTGATTGATATAACAACGTTTTACAGCGAGTCGACACTTCAGCAGCACTTCGGCTCTGGAATCGGAAAGTTACAAATGAAATGGCACAACAGGTATTTATAGGCTGACCTATTTCGCACGAAACAGTTGGTACGAAATCAGTTTCACAAGAAATAGTCATTTCGTGCAAAATGACCAACTGATTTCGTACGAAATAGTTGTTTCCTATTTCGTGCGAAATACCCCTAAATCCTAATTTCTCGTACTTCGTGCCCTGATCTATACAATCTAATACAAGACTCGATACAAGACGAAGTCGACAGACATATGCACCAACAGACTCCCCCTTGGATGTTGACGAAGTCTTCAGTGTCGAGTCTTCAACGTCTTCAGTCTTTATCAGTCTTTTTGCTCTTCCTGAAGTATCTGACAGTGTAAAACATCCTCAGACTTCTCTCTTCTTCTTTCTCTCTTTATCTCAAGATTTGTAACTGGCTTTCGAACATTCAAACTCCCCCTTGAATGTTGATCCAACTTTCAATCTCTTTCCATGCTATACATCCTTCACAGGTTCAGAATCGTAACCTGGCTCTCTGTAACACTCAGAGTCAGAAACCTGTAACCTGCACATTCTCTACCTCAAAATAAATTTCACAGATTTAACATTTGACAAATTTATAAATCACTAGCATGAATAGAATGATTTAACATTTAAAAGATTCTGATGACCACTTGTAGGCATACATTCAAATCATTTTTCATTTTAAACAAACTCCCTTCACCAGTTGTTAATCATGTTTAGCACTTGGAATTTTGAAAATCAATTTTTCAACATCAGTTGTCAAAAATCTTTTTGACTTTTCAAAATATTATGCTAAAACACACTAAAATCTTTTTGGATTTTTTGTATTTAATGAAAAGCATTAAAGAAAAATATACAAACAATATTTTTGCGAGTTTGTGTAAGAGGATCATATCAGTTTTTGAGACAAATCACCAACACCGTTAAGCTTTAAACATTTTAAGTTCTAAACAATTCACTTAGATTGTCAGTATACTGATCCACTTAAATTTTCACACAAAGTTCAACTGTTTCAAGATGCCAGATTAATGTTTTAGTGACTTAAACTTATACACGTGTCCCACCTCAGAATATACTCCCATATCCAGATCCCAATATTCAGTCTTACAGGTGAGTATACCTCGATAATATTTGTAAAGGGTTAAATGCAAGGCCCATGAGAGCTCAGGCTATTGCTTCCGCAAAATCAGAGAGATGATGGCTTCGACTTTAGGTGTGTTCCCTTTAGAGAATCTTTTCTTCAACAGCACATGATTAACATTTTTCAATGTTTCATCATTTTTTATGCTGAGGGTAGTGCTTTTATTTTAAGTAAGCGAAAAGTATTATACGGGGACTAGGCCATTGCTACCGCAAAATCAGAAGTCCCGGGATAATACCCCAGATATCACTAAGCATAAAGACCTAGTATCTCAGAAAGAGGGGTCTTTTAAACAAGATTTCGGGGGTTACCCATATATCCGAGAGATGTTCCCCACGAGATAAGTAAGTTTGAAATTTAGGTTTATATCTCAAACACAATCTACTAAGTGTGTAAAAACCTACTGGCATATCATCAGTGAGACCGTTTATCACATTTTGACTCTCCAATTCTTTAGCATGTCGTGAATGTCCACTGATGTACTAACATTTCCTCTTTTTACTACCAAACTCATTTTTAAATTTTCAATGTTTTAGACTTTTTCAAATTTTCGAAATTACTAAAATTTTTACTCCCCCTAAAATCAAAATATATTTCAATTTTGATTTTCTGGGAAAATTTGAAAACAAATTGTACAAATAAAATGACAACTGTTGTGAATTGCTTCAATTCGACATCCACTTGGCATAAACAATCAGAACTCCCCCTGTCAACAAACTATTTTCCCATTAAGATTTCAAAACACTTAAGTTTGTTTTAATCAAAATGGTTTTTCCGGAAAATAAGTTTTGTTGATTTTCACAAACCACTTGTAGGTTAGGGGTTTCATCACATTGTTTTTCAACCAATTTGTATTAAAGTTAAATCAACTTCAACTTAACGACCTTGATAAACCACTTGTAGGTAAAAACATCACAACTCTGAATTTCTCAAGAAAGATGCCGATTCCTACTCCACATTTACCAACCTGGGAGTTCCGGCAAGTCAGGATTTTTACTTGTGAAATACAAACATCCAAGCCTGACCAAACTTGGATGTGTCCTTTTCAGTCTCATTTGGGGTTTCAACATTTCCTTTTTCTTCATAAAATTCTTTGACCCCTTTGGCCTTCCCATCGACCATTTTCCCAAAAATATGTTTCACTTTCCCATTAAACGCTTTCTCGACATCAAATTCTTTCTTTTCAGAATAGAATTGATTTGAGATCTCAACTTTTCCAACTTTTTGTTTAAAGTTTTCAATCCTCAATGGTGGAAAATTAACATCATCCATCGGCGGAACTGAATTTTCATCTTTTACCTCAACTTGTGGCTCCTCTGACTTTGTGGAATCAGATTCATCGCCAGATTTCACCTCAGATTTCTTAACAACCCACATTTGGTTTTCAAGATTAACTCTTCTTTTGTAAAATCTTTTCTTCGAACCTTCACCAACTTCATATGTTGAATTTTTAAAAATTTTGAATCTTTCAGTTGGTGGTTCATTTTTCTCAACAATCTTTTCTTTAAGTTTAGAAACAACTTCCTGTTTGATGTTGGTTGCTTTAGGACAGTTTCAAGCAATATGACCAACTTCTTGACACATGTAACAGGTTCTTGTTTCCTTTCTTAGATAAACTCCATTCTTCTCAAACTTT
This sequence comes from Helianthus tuberosus, assembly GCA_030545235.1. Taxonomy (NCBI): domain Eukaryota; kingdom Viridiplantae; phylum Streptophyta; class Magnoliopsida; order Asterales; family Asteraceae; genus Helianthus; species Helianthus tuberosus. The sequence goes on along the minus strand of CM060411.1, from coordinate 215,242,679 downwards.
TGTTTTTCTGCAAAGAACTCTTTGTTTGATTGCTTCCAGAATGAGTTCTTTTCTTCTTCTTCCAAACTTGCTCCTGAAACAAATACAGTTTTTGGTTTATAAGTTTTCTCATTTTTATGAGTTTTCGATGGAATAAAACCAAGTCCTTTCTTTTTGAAATTACTGTTATGGTTTGGTTTCTTTTGAAAACCTGAACCGGAACTGTAACCCATTTTCTTGTTTATCTTTTGTTGAATTCTTGAAGTGTACTTTTTAGGTTTTTCACTAAGTTTTATATCTTTTATTTCAGAAATGTTAATTTCTATTAATTTGAAAACCTTTTTGATCTTTTCAATCTGAACACTTCTTATTGGAAATTCCTCATCAGAATATAATTTGTCTGAATCATTCAAAGTATATGCCACTTTGATTGGTTCGTCATTCAAATTAGATTTTGATTACAGGAATTTTTTATTATACACCCGTTTGACCGACGACTTTGGACTGTCAACTGATGAACTCGAACTCTCGGATTCGGACTTTGACTCTGACTCCTAATCTTTATCTAACACCTGATCGACCACTTTCTTTATTAACTCAGACTCATGATCAGTGTCAGATGATGTGAACGTGACGTCAATGTTTTCTGGTAATTCATCAGTTGTTTTGGACTTCAATTTTATATTGACTGCCTTTTGGACTTGCTCCTCGTTAGGTTTTCTGGGAGAATAACCTTCCCAGATCGGAGCCGGACACTTGTTATAATTTGCACTTTGTTTCTTACTAGTATCCATCTCTTCTGTCTTCTTGTCCTGAAAAGCTTCAAAACCTGCAACAGTTGGATAAATTCTGTCAATCAAATAATCAGAACTAGAATAGCTTTGCAACAATCTTCTGATTCTTTCATTCTCTGTCTTTTCTGTTTCCAACTCCTGCTTTAATTTTGCACATTCTTCAATGTAGTAATTGATGGCCTTTTGCTTTGTCATCATTACTGCACTCATCATGGTTAGAGCATCTTCTCTTTCAGAGTTTGTCTTTTGCAAACCATTTACTGTTTTATTCAACACGTCATACGATTCTTTAATATAATTGACATCGAACAACAATTTTTCTTTCATCTTTTTGAGCTCACTCATCTTCTCATCTTTCTCTTCGCACTGCTTGCAAGATTCCAAACACTTTAGACATGGTTTGATAACTTCAACAATCTTTTCAACTTCGATAACCTTTTCCTCTTCAACTACTTTCTCAACTTCAACCATCTTCTCAGATTCAACCGTCTTCATAGCAACTTTAACTTCTTCATTTTGTTCAGTCTTCTCTTTTTGAGCAACACTCTCACATTTCATCTTCTTCTGTTCTTTTGCTGCTCGTCTCTCCTTCAGCTTTTCCATTCTATCTGCAAAATAAAATTGAAAACTTTCAGGAGATAATGAAGATTTTCCAATTTTTATTTGAATTTCTTCCTCATCATCACTGTCATCAGATGATGATTGATCAAAAGCTTGAGTACTTTCTGAACTATCATCTGAAGTAACAAAATCTCCATCTTGATTCTTATCATCACTAGCAATCCCTTTCATCCATTCCTTCATCAAATCTGGCTCTTGAATGATTTGCGCAATGAGAGCTACTACTTTTGAATCAGGTGGTATGTATTTGTCCCAACTGAAACCCTCTGCCACTTTTTCATCATCTTGATCAATTATACCAAAATAAGCTTTCTTGTTTGATTCTTCAATCGCCTTTTTAGCATGTGCAGTTTGTGGTTCTTGTTGTTGATACGGTTGATGAGCAACTTGTTGATATATAGCTTTCCGATAATAATCATTGTTTCCAAACGGATTCTGTGCTCCACTTGCTTCTCGATTTTTACATTCCCTCTTGAAATGTCCTTTCTCCCTGCATCGAAAACAAGTAACTTTAGATTTATCAAAACCCAAAGTAGAAAAATTAACATCCCTGAAATCATCTCTTCCTGTAATCATCTTAAATTTTTCAGCTCTCCTCAAAACACTAGCTAAACACCATTTAATGTCCATAAGCTCCATCTCCTCAGCATCGATCTGATCGTAATCCTCTTTTGTCAACATAGGATTTCTGATCCTTCCAGCAACCAATCCTTCATATGATTCTAACACAGTAGCAAGTAATGACATGTGACCTTTAGCAACCTCTTCAGAGAAATTTTAACCATTCTGAAGATGCAACGCGATGTTGCAATGTAACACATGACCCTTTCTGCTATTTGAGTTTTGGAACTGATGACTTGAGGTTGAAACCTTCGGATTAACACTTGGATATGAAGAAAATCCACTGCTACTATTTGGACTTTGATTCACTGATCCAGATGAGTTTTCTGCACTGAAAGCAGTTTGAACTTTCGGACTTGCTTCAACATCCTGAACACTACCTTTGTAATACATTTTGACATCTTGTTGACTACTTGGATTATTCATCCTTGCAATCTTTTGTTGTTCAAGATCTTGACCATCAATCTTTTCAATAAACTGGGAAATTGTCAGTTTGTTATATTCTCCAGTGTTCTTCAAGATCATCAAATATGTACCCCATTCTTTCTGAGGTAAAGCATCAGCTAATTTATCAACCCATTCTTCTTGATCTTTGACTATTTCTAACAGAGACATAGATCGCACTAAGTGACAATATCTTTCAATCAGCTTCTTTGAAGATTCACCCGGTAAACTTATAAACAAGTCAAATTCTTTCTTTAGCAATGATTTTTTACTCCTAATCATCTTCTCACTTCCCTCAAACTTGATTCGATGTGCTTCCCAAATCGAATGTGAAGTATTATCATGTTGAAGCAATATGAAGATGTCTTCTTTCACAGCTTGCTGTAGCAGACAAATCATCATCTTTTCTGCTTTGTACATGTCTCGTTCTTTATCCATCAGTTCAGAAATTGTTTTGATTACACCCAAATCCGTACGAGGTTTGACATACTTTCTCTCAATACACTCCCAAGATCTCAAATGATTAGCTTGAACCCAGTTTTCAAACTGATCTTTCCAACCATAATACTCCTCAATGCCCATTAGCTTCGCGGGTTTTTGCAAAGTTCCTGTTTCATTTTCCATGTTCATGCTTTGAGCAATGGCAGTAGGAGTAGTCGGGGCAGTAGCAAATTGTAGGATCGTTTTGTGACCCGAACGAGTCGTTCAGAAGAGATTAATCCGTTTCAGATGCGGAAAATAAGAAACAAATGTAGAAACAGCTTGATTCACACTTTAACCTTCTTGTATATTCAATTAACAGTGATTACAATCAAAAGTTATACCGGCAGCACTTTGGTACACTCTCTAAGACCTCTGGTATGTTCCCTTGAAATGAAAGACTAACTCACCTATTTATAGGGAACATGGATTCGCTTGAAACTACCTAACAACATCTCAAGCGAAACCCACATGTTTACAAGTTCAAGCGAAAGCCTTCTATTCTAGTCTTCAAGCGAAACCTCTAAAACAATTATCATTCAAGCGAAACCGACAAATTATGACAATCTGATTTCTCTCTTGTGATGATGTCATTGATGATGTCACTTTGATGATGCCATCATGACATCATGCTTGAACAACTTTGCAACAAACCCGAGACTCGATATAAGACGAAGTCGACAGATGACTGCACCAACAGACTCCCCCTCAGATGTTGACGAGTCTTAAGTGTCGAGTCTTCTTCAATCTTCAGTCTTTATCAGTCTGAATGCTCTCCGAAATATCTCACAGTGTAAGCATCCTCAAACTTTATTTCCTTCTCCTCTTCAGCATCAACAGACTTCCCACGAACAATCTTCTACTCAGATGTCTTCAGACTCCCCCTTTCGATATGCTGGGATCGCAGTCTGGCATGTTGAAATCACAGAGTCTTCAGGTATCGGAACCTGTCTCTCTATCATCAGGTTCAAGATCGAAACCTGGCTACACCTGCACATTCTTAACCCAGAAATAAATTTTCTAATAACCACTTGTAGAGCATATTTTAAAATGATTCAACATTTATAGTCTCTGATGAACCACTTGCAGAAATATTGTTTTCATTTCAAAGAACTTCAAACAAATACTTTCCCAAACCTGTTCGTCATGTCTAGCACTCGGAATTTTGAAAATTAGCTCTTCAACACCAGTTGTCGAAAATCTTTTTGAATTTTTCAAAATTTAAGCTAAAACACACTAAAAATCTTTTTGGGTTTTTGAGATATTAAGAAATGCAGTACAGAAATATTTACAGACAATATTTTTTGTGAGTTTGTGTAAGAGGATCATATCAGTTTTTGAGACAAGTCACCAACACCGTTAAGCCTCATTTCATATTAAGTTCTAAACAATTCACCTAGATTGTCAGTATATTTGTCCACTTAAATTTTCACACAAAGTTCAATTGATCCGAGATATGATGTTAATGTTTTAAAGACTTGAACTTATCCGTGTGTCCCACTACTTGAATATACTCCCGTATCCACATCCCAATATTCAGTCTTACAGGTAATTATGACACAAATGATATCTGTAGGGGTTAATAAATTATGAAGAATCATGACAGCTCAGGTCAGAACTACCGTTCAGCAGAGAGATCATGACTCAACTTTTGGGTGTGTCCCCTTTAGAGGATCTTTTTTACAACAGCATTGCTAAGCAATTTTATTGTCTTATCATATATGCTGAGGGCGATGCTATGTTTCAAGCATTTGCAGAAAGTATTATCCGAGGACTAGGTCAGAATTTCCATTCAGCAGAAGTCCCGGGATAATACCCCAGATATCACTGAGCATAAAGACCTAGTATCTCAGAAAGAGGGACCTTTCAAACGAGATTTCAGGGGTTACCTATATATCCAAGATGTTGTTACCCACAGAATAAGAAAGTTTGAATTTTAGGTTTATATCTCGTCACAATCTACTAAATGTGCAAAAACCTACTGGCATATCCACAGTGAGATTGTTTATCACTTTTAACTTTCCATTTTTTTAGCATGTTGTGACAGTCCACTGATGTACTATCATTTCCTCTATACACAACGAAACTCAATTTTCATTTTATCATGTTTTTGTCTTTTTCTAATTTTCTAATGTTTTTGGATTTTCTGAAAATTTTCTACTCCCCCTAAAATGCAAACACATTTTAGGAATTTTGAAAACTACTAGACTCTTGACCCACTTGAAACATAAAATGAACTATACAAAAACTTGACAACTGATATCGAATCACATCAAATCGCCATCAACTAGGCATAAACAATCAGAACTCCCCCTATCACAAACCATTTTCTCATTTAGATCTCAAAACACTTAAGTTTGTTTTAATCAAAATAATTTTTCCGGAAAATGAGTTTGTTTTTACCACTTGTAAGTTTACCACTTGTTTAAGTACGGGGATATGGTTCATCATCTTGCCAGTTTTATCAACTGTAGTAAATCAAGTACAACTGAATGTCCTTGATTCACTGTTTGCAATCAAGCAACCTCTAAACCACTTGTAAGAATATCCACTTGTAGATATAACCAATCAATACCAATTGTAGGAATGAATCATCTACATTTTACCCATCAAAGTGCCGATTCCTGCTTCGCACTTACCAACCAGGAAGCTCCGGCGTAGTCATTCAACCTGTAAAATTTTAACAATTTCAAGCATTTTTCAAATCTTTTCAAACAAAAACTTTCAAACACTAGAAAGATGCCGATTCCTGATCCACGATATAAACTTTGGATCTCCGGCAAGTCAGGTTTTTCAGGCAAAGAAAATGTCCACCCAAGCCTGACCAGCCTTAGGTGTTCTCAACTCAGACTCTGTTGGGGTGTAAGTTGCTTTCTTCTTAGCATAAAACTCTTTTACCCCTTTAACCTTCCCATCGATCATTTTTCCAAAAATTTTCTTTACGGTTCCATTAAAAGCTTTCTCAACATCAAATTCATTCTTATCAGAATAAAATTGATTAGAGATCTCAACTTTCCCGACTTTTGATTTAAAATTATCAGTACTCAATGGTGGAAAGTTCTCATGATCCATCGGAGGAACTGAGTTTTCTCTTTTTACCTCAACTTGTGGCTCTTCTGATTTTGTGGAATCAGATTCATTGCCAGATTTTACCTCTGATTTCTTAACAACCTAAGTTTGGTTGTCAAGATTTCCCCTTTTCTTGTAAAATCTTTTCGAACACTCACCAACTTCATATGTAGAGTTTTTAAACACTTTAAATCGTTCAGTTGGTGGTTTCGTTTTATCAACAACTACTTCTTTAAGTTTTTCTGAGACTCCCTGTTTTGTCTTAGTTGCTCTGGGACAGTTCCATGCAATATGACCAACTTCATTGCATCTAAAACATGTTCTAGTCTCTCTCCTCTGATGAGCTTCAAACTTCATCTTTTTAGCAAGAAACTCCTTGTTTGACTGTTTCCAGAATGAGCTCTTTGCTTCTTCTTCATGGCTAGTTCCTGCAACATATTTCATTTTTGATTTATAATCTCGAACATATTTTTCATTTTTATAGTTTTCAGGTGGAATAAAACCAAGTCCTTTCTTTTTGTAGCTACGATTGTGGTTTGGTTTCTTTTGAAAACCAGAACCAAAATTATAACCCTTTTTCTTGTTCAAACGTTGTTGTACTCTTGAAGTGTAAGGTTTAGGTTTTACATTAATATTTTCATCTTTTATTTCAGAAATATTAATTTCTGTTAGTTTGAAAACCTTTTTGATCATTTCTGGTTTAACACCTCTTATTGGAAACTCTTTATCAAAATATAATTTGTCAGAATCATTCAAAGTATACACAACTTCAAATGTTTCATCATTCAAATTAGATTTTGATAACAAAAACTCTTTACTGTAAACTCGTTTTCCCGACGACTTTGAACTCTTTTCGGACGAACTCGAACTCCTGACTGACTGACACGAACTTTCGGATTCTGACTTTGACTCTGACTCCTCATCCTTATCCAACACCTGATCAACCACTCTTTTTATCAATTCGGACTCATGATCTGTGTCGGACGCTGTGAACGTGACATCAATATTGTCCGGTAAAACATCGGTTATCTCGGATTCTAACTTAATATTGACCGCCTATTTTTGTTCTTCCTCGTTAGGTTTCCTAGATGAGTACCCTTCCCAAATCGGAGGCGGACACTTATTATAACAGACACCCTGTTTCTTACCAGTATCCTTTTTCTTCTTTGGCTTTGTTTCTTCACCTTGAAACGCTTCAAATCCTTCAACTGTTGGATAAATTCTATCAATTATGTAGTCACAACCTTTGTAACTTTGCAGCAATCTTCTGATTCTTTCATTCTCAGTTGCTTCACTATCCAACTCTTTCTTCCACTTTGCACATTCTTCTATGTACAAGTTGATCTCTTTCTGCTTTGTCATCATGGTAGCATTCAACATCTTCAAAGCTTTCTCTCTTTCAGAGTTAGTCTTTTCCAGACTATTCACAGTTCTGTTCAATACATCATATGACTGTTTCAAATTTTTTACATCAAACAACAACTTTTCTTTCAAATTTTCTAACTCACTAAACCTCTCATCTTTCTCTATACATTGTTTACAAGACTCTAAACATGTAAGACAGGGTTTTGTGATTTCAACGATCTTCTCAACTTCAACTATCTTTTCAACTTCCACAATCTTCTCAATCACTTTGACTTCTTTCATTTCCTTTGCAGCTTTCCTTTCTTTCAATTTCTTCAATTTTTCTGCAAAATAAAATTCAAAAGTGTCAGATGATAAATGAGTTTTTTCCAAATTTATCTGTTCCATCTCTTGATCACTATCACTTGTTTCTGATGAACTGTTTTCAGATATAACAGATCTTTCATCTTCATTCTTCTCTTCATCAGATAACACTTCCATCCATTCCTTCAACATTTCTGGCTTTTGAACAATATGTGCAATAAAAGCTTTAACATTAGGATCAGCTGGAATGTACTTGTCCCAGCTAAAACCATCAGCCACTTTCTCGTCATCTTGATCCATGATGCCATCGTAAGCCTTTTTGTTTGCATCCTCGATCATTCTTCCATGTGCCATTTGTGGATCTTTTTGTTGATGTGGTAGATGAGTAATTTGTTGATAAATGGATTTCCTATAATAATCATCTTTCCCAGACGACTCCTTTGCTCCTCTCAGCTCCTGATTCTTGCACTCTCTTTTAAAGTGACCTTTCTCCATGCAACGAAAACAGACAACTTTAGATTTATCAAATCCTAGATTAGAAAGGTTTGCATCCAATAAATCATTTCTTCCTGTAACCAATCTAATTATTTTGCTCTCCTCAAAACACTAGCTAAAGCCCATTTAATATCCATCAGTTCCAGCTCCTCTGCATCGATTTGGTCATAATCTTCCTTTGTGAGCATCAGATTACCAATTCTTACTGCAATCAACCCTTCATAAGACTCTAATGCAGTGACCAATAATCCCATATGATGCTTTACAACTTCTTCAGAATAATTTTGACCATTTTGAAGATGTAAAGCTACATTACACTGAATCGAATGCCCATTTCCAGCAGATGCACTTTGAACACTTGGAGGATTCACCGTTGAGAACCCACTAGTGTTGACTGATCCTTGACTGCTTGGTGTAGACTGATTTCCAACACTAAATGCAGTTTGTATCTTTGGACTTGCTTCAGCAGTTTGAACATTTCCTTTATAGTACAATTTAATATCTTGTTGATGAGTAGAACTGTTCATTCTAGCAATTTTCTGCTGCTCCAGATCCTGTGCCTCCAACTTTTCTATAAACTGTGCAATCGATAACCTTTTAAACTGTCCGGAATTCTTTAATATCATCAGATATGTACTCCATTCCTTTTGCGGTAACGCGTCAGCAAGCTTTTCAACCCATTCTGCTGGAGTTTTTGTAATCTTCAATTGTGACATGGTGCGTACAAGATGACAATATCTTTCAATAAGACTCTTTGTTGTTTCACCAGGCATGCACGCAAATAGTTCAAACTCCTTTTTCAGCAATGCTGCTTTACTTTGAAGCATCTCAGTACTTCCTTCGAATTTCGTTTTAAGAGCTTCCCAAATAGAATAAGCGTTTTCATCATGTTGAAGCAACACAAATATATCTTCTTTAACAGCTTGTTGTAACAAATTGATCATCATCTTTTCTCCTTTTTAACTCTCTCTTTCTTGCTCCGTGAACTCTGAAATTATTTTATCGACTCCCGCTGAATTCTTTGGCCTCTCATATTCAGTTTCGATGCTCTCCCAAGCTTTTAGATGATTCGCCTGAACCCAATTCTCAAACCGTTTCTTCCACCCGTGATAATCTTCAATTCCCATAAGTTTCGGGGGTTTTTGCATTGTTCCGGTTTCATTCTCCATGTTCATATTCTTAGCAATGACACCCGGAGTAGTCGGAGATGTTGCGAATGCGTTGTAAAAATCTTCACTCATGATTCGATATCGAAGAATTTCTCAAACTAGCTTTCAAACGAACTGGTTCACTTCGTAAAAATATACCTGAAACGAACAAACAAATAATCGGTTTAAAACCTTATCAATTAACAGAATAAAACTGATACTCGAACATGTGATAATTCTGTGCGGATTGAAGATTGACACAGTGTGCGGACTGCTATGACCCAGAGCGAGTTTGAAATCAAACTGACTGAACCACTTATTGTGAACTGATTTAATACGATCTTTCAATTGAACTTTTGATGCGAACTGACCACTTGATTATAATCACTTTTCGACAAAAACGACTTGATTCCCTTTAACAACATATGAGCCGACAACAACAGATTAGAATATGATTTTATTGATCTAGCAATGTGATCACTTGGGTCTGAATACAAACTGATCTAGCAAATGGGCCTGCTACAAATCATCATATGGACTCCACTGTATTATGCGAATGGGCTCAAACTGTTTAACGATGGACTTGTGTTTGTTTACACATGAATGAGCTGACAACAATTTTAAAGATTTGGCCGCAAACCTGGATCTAAACTTCAAATAAATTTGACCGAAAATAATTGCTTTAACATAGGTAATCTTTGATAACACCAAAAGTATTAAATGGCTGACAACTTTATCACTTCACACTTCAATTCTCATAGGACCGCTAAAAGCATTCACATGCAATCGACAACTTTTTAATTGATCAACACAATTATCTATTTAAATCTGATTGGATCCCAAACACTTTATAGATCTTGGGCAGAGAGCTTTGAACAATAAACACAATCACATGGGCTGACTCTACTCCATTTAAATTCACGGCATGCTAAACAATTTCTCATTGGACCGCTTATACCAATTCACGAGAATCACATGAAATAACAAATGATTCTGAACACCTCATGCAAACTGACACAAGAACTCGTGATTTCTTGTCCCAACTAACTGACAACCTCGATCAGAATGTTACATCAGATATACCTCAAACAATTTTTCAAGCGGTACACGTATTTTCAAGCAAACTGCTGATTTCAAGCGAAAGCCTGCGTTTCGCTTCAAACTCGGTATCAAATTTTCAAGCGAAAGGAATATGATGTCAGCAAATATCGAACGAATTTCAAGCGAGCAGATGATTTTAACCTGTTTTTAAGTCGATTTTCGATCTGAAACTTTACAGGATTTGTTAATACATGTTTACGCACACTATATGAAAATTTGAGCCGATTTTATCCGTGAAAACTTTTAATTTTCGAAAAAGAATGGTGTAGAAACAGAATTAGTGATGAAAACGAGCTGTTTTTGCGAAATCTCTTCCTCCTGAGCTCTGATACCACTTGTAGGATCATTTTGTGACCCGAACGAGTCGTTCAGAAGAGATTAATCCGTTTCAGATGCGGAAAATAAGAAACAAATGTAGAAACAACTTGATTCACACTTTAACCTTCTTGTGTATTCAATTAACAGTGATTACAATCAAAAGTTATACCGGCAGCACTTCGGTACACTCTCTAAGACCTCTGGTCTGTTCCCTTGAAATGAAAGACTAACTCACCTATTTATAGGGAACATGGATTCGCTTGAAACTACCTAACAACATCTCAAGCGAAACCCACATGTTTACAAGTTCAAGCGAAAGCCTTCTATTCTTGTCTTCAAGCGAAACCTCTAAAACAATTATCATTCAAGCGAAACCGATAAATTATGACAATCTGATTTCTCTCTTGTGATGATGTCATCATTGACTCTTGTGATGATGTCATTGATGATGTCACTTTGATGATGTCATCATGACATCATGCTTGAACAACTTCGCAACAAACCCGAGACTCGATATAAGACGAAGTCGACAGATGACTGCACCAACACAAATGCGTTATAAAATTCCTCTTCCATGATTCGGTAACAAGTTTCACAGAAACAACTTTTCAAATGAAATCAGCACTTTCAAACGAAATAACCTGCAAAACAACTTCAAACGAAATGAGACCGCACGAAATGATTTCACACGAAATGATTTCACACGAAATGAGTGATTTTGTGCGAAATAAGCCTAATTTTCAAGCGAAATAGTGATTTCATGCGAAATCAACTTAATCTCAAACGAAATAGTGATTTCGTACGAAATAATGCACACGAAATAGTGATTTGGTGCGAAATCAACCAAATCTCACACGAAATACTGATTTCGTACGAAATGAACTAACTTTTCAAGCGAAATGAAACTCAAATGTGATTTTGTGCGAAATAAAAACTCTATTCCGTGTGAAATGAAAGCTCTATTCCATGCAAAATACTGCTGATGTCATCATGTCGGCCATATTTTTGTCTATTTGATCAGGTTTTAGTTCGAATTTTGGTCCAATTCTTTCAAGGCTTTGTTAGAACACTGTTTCATATATAATGTGTGAAATTCAATCCATTTTAACCGTTAAAACTTGTTCAATTTTTAAAAGAAGGTGTAGAAGTCAGAAAAATGATGAAATCAAGCTAAAATCAGTAAGAACTCCTCCTCCTGAGCTCTGATACCACTTGTAGGATCGTTTTCACGACCGAAACGAGTCGTTCAGAGGTGTTCTTCTCAATACGAGAGGTGGAAACTAATGTATTGAGTTCGATTCAGCTAGATATTCACTTTAATTGTCTTTCTGATTGACATAACAAAATTTTACAGCGAGTCGACACTTCTGCAGCACTTCGGCTCTGGAATCGGAAAGTTACAAATGAAATGGCACAACAGGTATTTATAGGCTGATCTATTTTGCACGAAACAGTTGGTACGAAATCAGTTTCACACGAAATAGTCATTTCGTGCGAAATGACCAACTGATTTCGTACGAAATAGTTGTTTCCTATTTCGTGCGAAATACCCCTAAATCCTAATTTCTCATACTTCATGCCCTGATCTATACAATCTAATACAAGACTCGATACAAGACGAAGTCGACAGACATATGCACCAACATAAATCCAGTGGTCCCCATGGCAATAAATGCATGTTGGATAATCCATTGGCAGATAAACCTTCTGGTTATAATGGACTTCCACACAATTCAACACTTGGTAAAATATTACGAAACCAACGAAGTCCACCTTCTGTGGGCTCAACTCAAGGCCCACTTACCAGGGCTTATTATGGTGACACACCTCAGACGGCCCATTTTGACCTTAATGTAACAGCAAGTTCTAGAAGTTGCAACACTGGTGACTCCTCAGAAGGTTCAACGTTGGTACCTCCGACCCCTAATACAGTTGCCAATGCCGAGGTTGAACATGATCCTGTGGACACGTGTCAATGCCAAACGCAAAAGAAACTGTCGGAAGTGGAAACCGAACTCACGGCGACGGCGCAGGTTGCGGCTGCAATTGGAATCAATCTGGCCGGTTTTGAGAAGGATACATAGGAAGTAATTATTGGTGAAGGTGATGAAAATCGTAATCAATGAATTGTCTATCAATCAATCAATCTACGTGGCGTCCGGAATAATCGGAAGGTGGAATTGATCAGGGGTTTGAAGACTAGTTACGGGGTTCAGTTTATCGCAATACAAGAGACGAAGTTAGATAATCCTATCAAATTTCAATTCAGCGGTTTTTGGGGCATATCGGCTTTTCAAATTGCAAAAGTTGACGCTATTGGAAGTTCGGGTGGTATCACTTCTTTGTGGGACCCGTCGGTGTTCTCAAGTATAGAGGTAATTCAATCTCGCTATTTTCTATGTGTCTGTGGTAGGCTAGTGCAGTCTTATGTACGCCTGAATATAGTTAACGTTTATGCTCCGAATGATCCTCCTACCCGTAAATTGTTATGGTTGGATTTGCTACACTTAAAAAATTCTAGACAGGGGCTTTGGATGTTTATGGGGGATTTCAACGAGGTACGGGTAAATTTCGAGTTTAATGTATCTAATGCCGAGGCTTTTAACGATTTTATTTTGTCTGGTGCGTTACATGATATGCCTATGGGAGGAGCTCAGTTCTCGTATGTATCAGATAGGGGGGATAAATTGAGTCGAATTGACAGGATTTTAGTCTGTCTTGGATTCATTGAGAAATGGCCAACCACAGCCCTACAGCTTTGGAAAGATATCTCTGTGATCATCGTCCTTTACTTCTTAATGTCATCCAGTCGGATTTCGGACATATCCCTTTTAAGTTCTTCAATTCGTGGTTTGAAAGACCTGGTTTTTTGGAGTATGTATTGTCTTTGTGCGGGTCCTTTAAGTTTAATGGTCCGGCCGACATTCGACTAGCTACAAAGTTAAGATGGCTCAAGTATCGTATCAAGGATTGGGTAAAGGAAAATAGTGTTGGGGGAGGAGTCGTATAAAGAAAAAAGAAGAATGGTTGCTCGATTAGAGCTGATTGCTGAAAGTAGGGAACTCTCTCCGACCGCATTGGAAACCAGATCAGAGTACAAACAGTTCATATGGGAGCATGACCGCCTAAAAGAGCTTGATATCCCTCAAAAATCTAGGGTGAGGTGGGCCCTAGAAGGGGATGAAAATTCCAAGTTCTTCCACACGGTGGTTAAATCAAATATCCGCCCCAACTGAATCAATGGTGTTTTATTGGATGGAGAATGGGTCACGAATCCAGTTATCATAAAACAACAATTCTTTGAGTTTTATGCTAAACTTTTTTCGGAACCTATGCATACTCGCCCTAAGTTAGATTGCCCAAACTTGAAAATGATGTCGATGATCTAAGCCGAAGCTATTGAGGTTCCATTCACATTGCTGGAAATTAAGAATGCCATATGGGAATGTGATGGTGACCGAGGACCTGGCCCAGACGGTTTTAATTTTCGGTTCATAAAACGGTGTTGGGAAGGTTGGAAAAACGATTTCCTCAAGTTACTAGAAGAATTCTTTGTTAATGATAATATTAACAGGTGCTGCCCGTTGTCATTTATAGCCCTTATTCCAAAAAAGAAGGATCCGTTACAACCCGTGGATTTTTGGCCTATTAGCTTAATTGGCTGCGTCAACAAAGTTATATCCAAAGTTCTAGTTAATCGCCTTAAAGGGGTGATCGGGAAACTGATTTCGGAGGAGCAATCGCCATTCTTAGGCGGAAGGAATATTACAGACGACCCACTTATGCTGAATGAGGTTTTGGCTTGGATGAAAATGGCTCGGAAGGAAGGCATGTTTTTCAAAGTTGACATTCATAAGGCCTATGACTCGCTTAATGGGATTTCCTTAATTCCATCATGATTCAAATGAATTTTCCACCTAGGTGGTGTATGTGGGTTATGGCTTTTCTTCGATCTTCTCGGGCCTCCGTACTTGTAAATGGATCTCTCACATTGGAATTTAACTGCACACGCGGTCTCCGTCAGGGTGACCCATTATCCCCGTTCTTATTCCTCATGGCGATGGAGGCTCTAACAGGTATTATGCACAAGGCCTCATCGATTGGGCTCTTTCAAGGCATTAAATGTTCAACGAACGGGCCAATTTTAACTCACTTGCTCTATGCGGACGATGTAGTTTTCCTCAGGAAATGGTCGGTAGAGAATGCAAAAAAACTTAAGAAGAATTCTTAGATGTTTTTTCATGGCATCGGGACTCAAGGTAAATCTTGCAAAAAGTAATATTTTCGGCGTGGTAGTAGAGCACAACGAAGCTGAGGTTATGGCTAGCGTATTAGGATGCAAGGCTGGATCCTTCCCATTTAAATACCTGGGCCTTCAAGTTGGTGGCAATATGAACCTAATAAAAAACTGGAAACCGGTTTTAGAAGTGTTTAAAATTCGGTTGTCTATATGGAAAGGGAAAACTCTCTCTTTTAAAGTCAGTTCTTAATTCGCTTCCGAACTATTACTTCTCATTATACAAGGCCCTGGTTCAAGTAATTAAAGAACTCGAGAGTATTCGGAGATCATTTTTTTGGAGTGGTACAGAAGATAAAAATAAAGGAAATTGGATCGCTTGGGAGAAGGTTATAGCCCCGGTCGAATATGGTGGGGTAGGTTTCGGATCTCTAAAAGACACTAATCTTGCTATGCTAGCGAAATGGTGGTGGAGGTTCAAGGTGGAGAAAGACGGATTGTGGAGAAAGGTAATTTGGGCGTTCCATAACAAGTCGAGATCATGGAACTACATTCCAGCCAAACTATCGTTACCCGGTTCTTGGAAGCAAATTCGGAATATCTCGGCCGACTTAGAAAATTCAAATCTGAACTTAACAAACCAAATAAAAGGAGTGCTCGGAAATGGAGTTGATATATTATTTTGGTTAGATACATGGCCTGGAGAATTACCACTGGCTCACGAGTTTCCAGGTTTGTTTAACATAGAGTTTGATAAAATGTGCACAGTATCGGCCCGAATTGTTAACACCACGTTAGGGGTCTCACTATCGTGGGTATGGAACCGTGCACCGGCCTCGGTGGAAGAAACAGCGGAATTGCAACAACTTGTACAGAAACTTTCCGGTATTAAGTGTGTTGATAAAAAGATCATTGGATATGGGGTCTTGATCCGAACGGGAATTTCTCAGTGGCTACCATCAAACAACATGTTCTCTCTACTAATAGGTCTCCGCCGAGTACAATATTCAAATGGAATAATTGGACGCCAAAAAAGGTTGGTATAGTAGGTTGGCGGGCGATAGTGGAAAGGCTGCCGACAAGAAGTGCACTACAGTTAAAAGGAATCCATACGGCTTCGACAACCTGTCCCCTCTGCAATGAAGTTCCAAAAACAAGCGAGCATCTTTTCGTGTCATGCCAGTTTGCCCAAATGGTATGGTCCGTGATTCCACAATGGTGTAAGATCCCAAATTTTTTCATCTTTGGCATAATGGATCTAATTCAAATTAATGAACTGGTGTCCGGATCTTCCAAAAAAAAAAGAAAGCCATACATGCCATTACACTTGTGTACCTTTGGAGTATTTGGAGGATGAGAAACAAGGTTGTTTTCGAACAAACCTCTGCTTCAATTCCTGTGGTGGTGGAGGAAATAAAACACATGAGCTTCCAATGGGTCAAAAATCGTTCGAAGGATGGGAATCTGAATTGGGATAGATGGAGCAGGTTTGAAGTGTTTTGAAAGGTGCTGAAGTCATTAATGTAACATCTTTAAGCTTTGTTTGTTGGTTTTTTCTTTAAATGTTGTCTTTTTTTTTTTTCGTTCTTGATTGGTGGATGTATTTATGATGCTAGCACCTTGTTAGATAATGAATAAGATTTTTTTGTTGGCCGTTCAAAAAAAATTCTTTTGAAACCAAAGCCCATATGCCCACGTGATGTCTTGTATTCCCTCAAAAGTATAAAGATCCCACTTTAGAATAATGTGTATGTAAACGTGAATATTGTGACTTTGGATGATGTCTTTTACTCCTCCCAATGTTAGCTGCCTCCAAATCCACGTGACTTTTAATGATGTGTGTTGTTGACCTTGCCTCCATGTGATGATGATTTGATTTCTTCTTTTTTTTCAAACAAAAGTCGGCCCAAGTGATGTCTCACCAATCTCGAAGTCGACCTCCTTTTTCCTTGTGTGCATTGATGTTTAATGATGTGTGTTGTTGACCTTGCCTCCATGTGATGATGATTTGATTTCTTCTTTTTTTTTCAAACAAAAGTCGTCCCAAGTGATGTCTCACCAATCTCGAAGTCTACCTCCTTTTTCCTTGTGTGCATTGATGTGTTGGCCCAATCCAATATGCGGCCCAATTTCTCCAGCCCACATGTGCCGCCAAAATGTCTGCGTGTGATTTAAGGGATGCCAAAGTCCTTAAGAGTTCGGCTCATGTGCCTTGATGATGTATGTTGTTGCTTTCTAAATTGCCCTCCTAGAAGTGCATGTGATGATTAATGTTGATTTTTTTATATTAACTGTTGATGGTCTTGACTTGCCCTCATGTGAATCTTTGTCGCATGTAGGTTTTGTTTTAAGAAAACCTCCTTTAACTTCCATCCACTACAAACAAACATATGCCACAAAATAACAACCGTAGCCTACGGTCTCTCACCGTAGGTTACGGTACTGACCTTCTGATGTTGTTTTTGTTTGCTGGACATATTTACTCATACATGCAACCGTAAGCTACACATACCGAACGTAAGTTACGTTTTGATGATGCTGGAATCTTTTGTTGTTGATGTATCTCAACTTTGAACAATTGACTATCAAGCCCCTCAACTTCCTTACAACTAGTAATCAAAATGTGAGTTTGCATTTTTTGATCATCAAAGCTATCCCTTGCCCCCCTAGACTTTATTCTTCTATCTTGCTCGCAACTTCAAGCTAGCATTCGGCCCGAAACCAATCCCGAACAACACCCTGTACTATGTTTATTAACTTCGGCAGTTCCGCTTCATCACTAAACGTTCCAACTTCATCGAATTACGCGGTTAACCTGAAAAATCACAAACTTGCGTAGTCAACATATTCAAAGCGTATATGTCACACCCCTTTCTAAGGCGGAAGCACGAGGTGTGATCATGAAAGGTTTTCATTGCATATGATTGGTAAACATACTACATGCTCGTAAAAATAACTTCAAATGCCAAACATTACATTACTGAAAATGTAGATTAAGTGTTTACATCACGAGACAGCATATTGTCTGAAAAGTTTACAACTTTATTTAAACATAAACAACATCCAGGTGCATGAGTTAGACCGCGCGCACATCCACTAGTTACCTAAAATACATGTGAGTTTTGAAAAAACGTCAACATAATGTTGGTGTGAATTCATGCAGTTTTTGTATTTCACGTTTATATACTTTATATGAAAACATCGTTTGCATCTTGTATAAATCAAGTATCCTTGTATAAATCCAGTATTCATGTATAAATCAAGTATTCTTGTGTACACCACGTGCTCAAGTTTTCTTGTGTAAATCAAATATTCATGTATAAATCAAGTATTCTTGTGTACACCACGTACTCATGTATAAATCAAGTATTCTTGTGTACACCACGTACTCATATATAAATCAAGTATTCTTGTGTAAATCAAATATTCATGTATAAATCAAGTATTCTTGTGTACACCACGTACTCATGTATAAATCAACTATTCTTGTGTAAATCAAATATTCATGTATAAATCAAGTATTCTTGTGGTATGAATCTTGTATAAATAAGGTGTTCTTGTATGTATTAGGGTTGTTAATAGGTTGCAAGGCCATTAACATGTGACACGACATAGGAAGTCACCAAACCATAGGCATTTATCAAGTTTTTCCGAGACACAAAAGCACTACTTGGTACTCGTTCTCACCAAGAGTGTGGCTGCCCGAAACCCGTTAGATCCAACCTTTTGTTCTGCGGTCTATGTATATTGTTGATTAATGGTGCTTATGGTACCCTATTCGTGACACGATTTCTCGTATCATTCCTCAATACGCATCGTACTTGGTACTAGTTTTCACCAAGAGTGCTTCTTGTATTCTTGTATTCTCAAAACGCATCATACTTGGTACTCGTTCTCACCAAGAGTGCTTCTTGTTTTGTATCATACCATTTGTAAACATTGTAACATTTGTAACATGTATTTCACCCCCGAAGTTATAAAAATGAAAACAGTTAAAAGAAAAGGGGGAGCATGAACTCACAACTTTGCGTTCCTGCGTCGTAAACTTCACCGGATTTGCTTAATTAACGTCGTGACCTATACGTGTTTTCTTAACGTTGGTTACTAGACTTGTATCGCACAAGTACAAGTCACTATCTTTTGTATATGTTTTCTTGTGTTAAACATGATTTATATTTTTAACAATGTATCTTACTTATATTATTTTCTCAAAAATAAATATAAGTATCTTGTATTTTGCCTAAGTATGTTGTATGTGTATTTTTGTATCTTCACTCCTTAGGAGTATTTAGTGTATTTTCAAGTCCTAATACCCTATCAATTATAATACATACTACATACACTTAGCATAAAATTTGGTGATCAAATATATATATTTTTCTCATAATATACATACTTAATATCCATTTTTATTCTTGAAGAAA
Source organism: Helianthus tuberosus (assembly GCA_030545235.1). Taxonomy (NCBI): domain Eukaryota; kingdom Viridiplantae; phylum Streptophyta; class Magnoliopsida; order Asterales; family Asteraceae; genus Helianthus; species Helianthus tuberosus. The sequence continues at coordinate 215,223,280 of CM060411.1, read as the reverse complement.
TCCTCATTTCTTAACACAAAAGTTTGGGAAACCTTGGTAAATGTTTTTAGATACATTTTTAGGGAAGAAGTTTCTCAAAAAGTTATATTTTTCTAAGTGTCAAAATTTATAAAATTTTGGCAGAGTTTCCCCTAAAAATGGAGGTTTCCCATGTTTTCAAAACATGTGTTTATTTTCTTTTAAAACATCATCAACAATCAACAACTCATTTCCATCTAACAAGTGTTAAAATCAAGTAAGTTACATGACAACATGAACTTGTTCTCCCTCAAAACTTGTAGTAACTTGGCAATATCTCTAGTAGACTTAGTTACTCTTTAAAGTGTGTTTATTTCATCAAAAATTCCATTCTTGAAACGATTTGGTGTTTACAACTTGTAAACATAATTTACAAAAATGTTGATTTCATTAACTCTCTTGTTTCACAAGTGTTCATACACTTGTTTTTCCACCAAAAATAATATTGGTTTATGTAAGAATCATGATATTCTAAAAATCATATTTTACACTTGTTTTTCTTGGAAAAATCATTCATAAATCTTGGATTTATAAGTTTACTAGCTTCTTTTGTTTATTACTTTTCAAGAAATCATTTCATTTATCAAGTTCATGTGTTTACTAGAAGATGATTATTTCATGTTGTTACATAATCGTCTCCTAACTTGCTAGATCATGTGTTTAATCACAATCTAGCAAGCTTCATGTAATCATCATCATCAATATCTCAAATAAACAACAAGCAACCACCATATATCTACTAAACAATATCATTTCATCAAGATATCATCATCTTCCATCCTATGTTTCAAGATTCAAGTGTGTGTCTTTTAGTGTTCTTATGTTTTCATCAAAATATATATTTTAACCAAGCAAAAATGCAAGTAAACAAGGTTAATAAGAATCTTACTACTTGCTTCAAGCTAGGGAAGAACAATGGTGAAAATGTAGTGGATAAAAGCAAAACGAGTGAGGTCCTTCAAGTTCCAAGAGTTCCGCACCTTCTAATCTTGCTTCTTACACCTCAAAATGAGCTTGGAATGCTTGAATTAAAGATGATAATGGTGGTGGTAGTGTGGGGTGTTGGAGGCCGAGAGCAAGGAGGGAGGTGGAGGGGAAGATGAAGTGTGTAAATGTGATGTGCTCATGTCTTCTTGTAGTACTTGAAAGATCTTTGACAATATCTCATCATATCTAAAGAGATCTCACCATATCTAAACAAATTCAACCAATATCAAAGTGAATATTGCAAGATCTTTGGTGATTTTGGTGGGGTCCATGCTTGGTCCGAAATCAGCCAAAAGGGGGGGGGGGGTTAGTATAAATTTCATTCCCTAATTTCATAAGTAGGTAAACTTTCAAGTGTAAGGTTTAGGGACCTAGTGTGTTATTATGTTATAAGGGGTGTTATGGTGTTCGGGGACCATAACTAGCTCAGAAACATTAAAACAATGCTTCTAATAATATTTTAATATTCCGGGTTATGTCCGGTTGTTCGGTTAGATACCGGTTAGTTAAAGTGCTAAATTTTCCGTTTAGTGCCCCTTTAAGTACCCTTTTGCAACACTTTCGATTCCCGACACTTAGGGAAATATTCTGAATGATAAATCATGATTTTTGCATAACATTTATGTGTTAAAAGCTGATTTATAGCTGAATTTAATAAAATTCTACACTTAAAGTGCGTTTCGGGTGCTTTTTAGTGCGTATTTTAGCTCTCGGAAAGTTTATATATAAACCCTTGTATGTACTCTTGGGTTTTAATGTATTCTTGTCGTTGGACCTACACCTAGGCTCCAATTCTATTGTCTAACTGCTTTCTGCAGAATTGTTGACACAATTTGTCTTACCGGTGAGTTTACTAGTATTTCTGAAGCAACGCTATCATAAAGTAATTCTTGTAGTATAAAACGTGCATGAATTCACTTGTTTAGTATGTAATCAAGCAATGTTGACAGATAAGCACATAATTGCCGTTATTAAATAATAACTAAGGTGTACGGAAATTACCGGTTTGGTGCCAGTTGTCACAGTCTCCCCCCGTTAAAAGAATTCCGTCCCAAAATTCAGGCAGAGCTGCCTCTTACATGTGACAACCCTCACTAAACCAGGTATCCGTACGACTTAATTAATAATTAATTACTGCTTAATTACTGTGCTTGTTTGAAATTACTGATGAACTGCTACTTGATATCTGATACATGTACTTACCTGCATCATACTTTACTTATCGTCACTACATTATTTACATGTTGAACCTTAGTGACAAACATGATGCACAAAAAGCACAGTAGCACTATAACGGATAACCTATTGAACATGCTGATAAAGCCAGCATCAGGCAAACACTGCCTCTAAGGCCTGTATGAGCCAGAAATATTTTGCTACACTAGTGGTGAGTGTAGGGATATAAGGGTTGTAGAACTGCGTCTCTAGGGATAAGTTACAACGACTGGATGTGCCTAAAACGTACTCTAAGTACAAAATTCAGCACTTTACATAATAATTCAGCTTTTAGCTACCTAATAAAGTGCCAAAACATGAGAAAAATATTACTAGACACTTTCCAAAGTGTCAGAAATGAGTTGTGTCACTAAAAATGGTATTAACGACACTTTAAGCTTTGTTAAGCACTTTAACGGATTACTATCCAACCGAACTACCGGACTATACCTGGAACCTAAAAAATAATGTCATTTTCATTATTTACCTTTTTCTGAGCCAGTTAGGGTCCCTGAATACCCTAACACCCATTGTAACGCGTGACACACAACTAACCGGGTTAAGCACTTAACTAACTTACTTAACCTAACTATTATCCTAACTAACTAGTTGGAATCGGACCAAGACCCCCCCCCCCAACCGAATCGGTCACCAAGTGACCCCACTCTTGTCCTAGTTTTGATTATAATATTCATTAGTGCTTAATATCAAGCAAGCATAGTGACCAATGGTTAATACACCTACTAATTGTCTATAAGTATGAGCTTATACACACATGATCATTTCCATCACACAACACAACTCAAAACTCTCTCCCTCTCTCTAAAGAAGCTACGGCCGAACACCCCCTTATGCATACATCCGATTTCGAGTTTAGTTCAAGTCATTCCAATCATCTACAAGTGATAAGGATCTCATACGAAGAAGCTTGGTGCAATCGGAAGGTGAAGGACCTCTTTATCTTGCTTTTATCCACCCTATTTGCGTCTAGATTCTTCCCTAGCCTCGAGCTAGTGGTATGTTACTTAAATCACCTACTCGAACTATTTTGAAGTGGTTAATACGATGTGTAACGGTTAAAACTCGAAATCTTACAAGATGAAGCACAAAAGTCTACTTAAAACACTAAAATGTTGGTTAATAGCTCATATGTTGTGTAAAACTTGTAGTATTTGATTTGTGTGATTATTTGGACCCGATCTATGTTGTGGTAGCTCGGATCATCATTTAACCCGGTTTGGTCATGATCTTGGATTATGACATAAAGCTTGTTTAAGTATAACAAGGGTTAGAAGATGAAACTCTACCACACAAGAATCATGAACTTGTGTAAAAGTGTTTTATCTTGTAAAATAGTGATTAAAACTAGTAGATCTACGGATCTACAGGTGGTATTTTCAAAGGACCGAGTGTCAAAGAAATCATGTTTTTCTAAAGACGGATCTTACACTAACAAGAATGGTTTTTTGAACACACAAGTGTGTAAACACTTGTGTAACACAAAGTTTCGACAAAATAACTATTTTTGAAAAAGATGACGAGAAGTGTAAAGACGGAACTTCCATAAAAGCGAGGTTTTTACAAAATCGGATAGTTCTATATAAAGATCCACTAAAAGTAATGGGATTTACTTCATAGTTTGAATAAATCACAAGTTCATGAAATTTATGCGATTTATATATATTTTGACTAGTTTGTGGCTTGAACATTGTTTTGAATGAATGATAAAGATGGTTGGTTTGATTTATAAAAGAAAATGATACGCTTGAAAGCGTGGCCACCTCCAGTTACAGAGGAAACTCTGGCGAAATTTTTCTAAAAACCTAACACTTAGAATTATTTTCACTATAAGTGTTAGAAATACTTTTCGACTTGTTTTCAAAATATAGATTTCGCCACGACTTATTTACAAAATATCGGAGGTGGGATTTCACAAAATAAAACGTGATACATATATATATTTAGTATATATTTTTCACAACATCACTTGCATAAGTGTTTATGATTATTTTGTGAACTACGTAAATATTATTTTTAGGGTAAAAATAATATTACTAAGTATTATTTTGGGAAAATCACATGTATTAAAATATAATATTTTTGAGAAGAATATTTATATTTTGGGAGTTAGAAATAAAATATATTAAGTGAGACTTAATAGTGTAATCCGAATTATACGAACGCACATGTATTAAATCCCCCATCCTTGGGAAGGAAAATAACTACCAAGTATATACAGAACGTAAACACGAAATAGTTTCCTAACTATTTCCCAAAAACTTAAACCATAAAGCTAAGGCACGGCCATCCGTCTAATAGAGTTAGTACGTGTAGGTCGTCATACAGCTGATCGATTTGGAGGCATACTTGGTAAAGACGCACCACTGTGAGTTCATGTCCCCCTTTTTCTCTTAACTGTTTTCAGTTTTCTAAACTGCGGGGGTGAAATACATGTTACTTTGATTACAAGTACTTTATACATGGTATGGTTAGCGTAAGGAGGTTTATTACTTAGATCATGTGAGTGGGTAGGCGTGAACTGGAGGCCATTAATCCTCATTATAGGACCGAGGGACGTAAGCGGTAGATCTATCTGGGTGTAGCGAGCCCAACCCCAGGTCCAACAGTACGGACCTCGGGGTGACTTTGTGCCCCGACGCAAAATCGCAAGGTTTGAGTCTTCCTACTTGCACTTCACACATATCAATGGCCTTGCAAACCGTTGGTGATCTCTTTTTCCTTATTTGCTACATACCAGGATTTTTTATACTTACAAAGGTTTATTTACACACTTACACATGAACTCGCTCAACATTATTGTTGATTTTTCAACTTACATGTATTTCAGGAAATTAAAGATCTGGCGCGGTATGTTATGTTTTCCCGCTGCATAAGGGTTCCAAGGTCATCCCAGTTTACGAAATGTGACTCTTTCCTGGACAAGTCACAAATCTTAAACTGCGTTTATTTCATGTTGATGTTTATGTTTTTCAAGACAATGTTTTATGTTATGATGTTGTAAGTCTCTAAGACAATGGTATGTTACTCTGGTTTTAAAACTTAATCAAATGGATGATCTTGCATGATTTTATTTCATATAGCTTTGTTATGATTAAGCTATGGTATTAAGAAGTCACACCAAAATTAACCACGCTTCCGCAAAGCCAGGGTGTGACATTACAGGAGTCTTCTTGAACAGGTGGGGGTACTTTTCTTTGAACTGGTCTTCACGTTCCCACGTGTACTCGGGTACGTGCTTAGAGTTCCAACGTACTTTGACAAGTTTCACACTGCTCCTCCTGGTCTTGTTGACTTTCCAGTCGGTAACCTCAATGGGTTGTTCTGTAAATCGGAGGGCATCATCAATATGCACTTCATCCACAGGGATGATCACGTTTTCTTGTGTTGGACTCTTCTTGAGGTTGGATACATGAAATATATCATGTACTCCATTAAGTTCTTCCGGTAACTCTAACTTATATGCCACGGTACCAATTCTTTCCAAAATCTTGAATGGTCCGATGTATCGGGGATTCAGCTTCCCACGTTTTCCAAATCTTACTACGCCCTTCTAAGGTGAGACTTTTAACAACACTTTGTCTCCCACCTCGAATTCTAATGGTTTTCATCTTCGATCAGCGTAGCTCTTTTGTCAATCTCGAGCTGCCTTAATGCGCTCTCGGATCTACATTATCTTGTCGGTTGTCTCTTGTACTAGTTCAGGACCAACCATACGTTTGTCTCCAGCGTCTGCCCAACATAAGGGCGATCGGCACTTGCGGCCATACAGAGCTTCTAACGGTGCGGTTTTTATACTCGTATGATAACTGTTATTGTAGGAAAACTCAACTAAAGGTAGATGAGTGTCCCAGCTACCGCCTAGGTCCATAACACTTGCGTGAAGCATATCTTCTAATGTTTGTATAGTCCGTTCGCTCTGGCCGTCTGTTTGTGGATGGAATGTCGTGCTTAGATCTAGCTGAGATCCAAAGGCTTCCTGAAAGGATTGCCAGATTCTTGAGACAAAGCGTCCATCTCTGTCTGAAATAATTGAGATAGGCACTCCATGACGTGCCACAATTTCTTTTAAGTATATCTCAGCAAGCTTTCCAGTGCTGTCTTTTTCTCGGATCGGTAGGAAATGCGCAGATTTCGTCAATCGATCAACTATCACCCATATCATATCGTGCCCTCTCGGGGTCCTGGGTAATTTCGTTATGAAGTCCATCGAGATTTGCTCCCACTTCCACATGGGTATCTCTGGTTGTTGTAGTAGGCCGGACGGTTTCTCATATTCAGCCTTAACCTTAGCACATGTTAGGCATTTTTCAACATAAATAGCAACGTCGCTCTTGAGTCTCGGCCACCAATAATATTCTTTCAAGTCTTGATACATTTTGTCTGATCCTGGATGGACCGAATATCTCGATTTGTGGGCTTCATCAAGGATGACTTCTCGAATACCGCCATAAAGCAGAACCCAAATACGCTTCTTAAAGTATAAGGCTCCCTCTTCATTTGGCACCATATATTTCAACATACCCCGGAGGTATTCATCTTTACGGTTTTCTCCCTTAAGAGCTTCTTGTTGTGCATCACGAATACGTGCAGTGAGGTTCGTTCGAATAGTCATCTCTAATGCCCGAACCCTTAGGGTCTTAACCCTTTCTTTTTGACTTAGTGCGTCTGCTACAACGTTTGCCTTTCTAGGATGGTACTTAATCTCACAGTCATAGTCGTTTAGTAGCTCGACCCATCGTCGTTGACGCATGTTTAATTCTTTCTGATCGAATATGTGTTGTAAGCTTTTGTGATCTGTGAAGATTGTACATCGAGTACCATATAAATAATGTCGCCAGATCTTCAGGGCGAATACCAGTGCGCCCAGATCCAAGTCGTGAGTGGTATAGTTTCTTTCATGCACCTTCAACTGTCTTAAAGCGTAAGAGATGACTTTTTGGCGTTGCATGAGCACGCAACCCAAACCTTGTCGTGAAGTGTCGCAGTATACCACGAAGTCTTCAGTGCCTTCGGGTAAGGATAGTATTGGTGCATCGCATAACTTATTTTTAAATAGCTGGAAGGCTTCTTCCTGCTTGTCACCCCAGTCGTACTTCTTGTCTTTCTGCGTAAGGGCAGTTAGCGGTTGAGCTATCTTTGAGAAATTCTCAATAAACCGTCGGTAATAGCCTGCTAAGCCCAAAAATTGTCGAACTTCAGTCGGGGTTTTGGGAGCTTCCCAATTCTTTATGGCTTCTATCTTGGATGGGTCTACATGAATGCCCTTCTCGTTCACAACGTGACCAAGAAATTGTACTTCGCGAATCCAAAACTCGCACTTGGAGAATTTTGCATAAAGTTTCTCATCCTTCAGTAGTTCCAGAATGGTTCTGAGGTGTTGCTCGTGCTCTTCTTTTGTTCGCGAGTAAATCAGGATATCATCGATAAATACAATCACGAATTTATCGAGATATGGTTTGCATACGCGGTTCATCAGATCCATAAAGACCGCTGGCGCGTTCGTCAGTCCGAATGGCATCACAGGAAACTCGTAATGCCCATAGCGCGTTCTGAATGCAGTCTTTGGTACGCTTTCCTCTTGTATCCTTAACTGATGGTATCCAGATCGAAGATCGATCTTGGAATAGTAGCTTGATTCTTGTAATTGATCAAATAAGTCATCAATCCTCGGTAGTGGATACCGATTCTTGATTGTAAGCTTGTTCAGCTCCCTGTAGTCGATACACATCCGCAGTGTTCCATCCTTCTTCTTCACGAATAATACTGGAGCTCCCCAAGGCGAGAAGCTTGGCCTTATGAATCCTTTATCCAACAACTCCTGGAGTTGTGTAGATAATTCTTGCATTTCGAATGGTGCAAGTCAATAGGGTGCCTTGGCTACAGGAGCGGCTCCTGGAACCAAGTCTATACGAAATTTGACATGTCGTTGTGGAGGTAACCCTGGCAGATCTTCGGGAAAAACATCAGGGAATTCCTACACCACAGGAATGTCTTTGAGTTTCGGCTCCTTAGCTTTCTTATCTACAACATGTGCCAGGAAAGCGACGCATCCTTTCCTTAAGCACTTCTTTGCTTTCATACAACTGATGATTCGCAGGGGTGCGTCTCGTTTTTCTCCATGTACGATGAGAGTTTCGTCATTCGCCAAAGGGATGCGAATGATTTTCTCATGACAAATAACTTCAGCTTTGTTCTTAGACAACCAGTCCATTCCGACCACTACATCGAAGCTACCCAATTGAATAGGTAAGAGGTCGATGCTAATTTTTTGTTCACCAAGTTCCAATGTGCAACCTCTAACAACTTCGCCCGACTCAACAGGTTTACCATTGGCTAGTTCTATGGAATAAGGAATATCTAATCTACTAGATTCTATTCCAAGCATAAGTTTAAATTCCACAGACATGAAGCTATAGTCGGCACCAGTGTCAAATAATATGGATGCAAAGTGATTGTTAACGAGAAACGTACCGGTGACAACATTAGGGTCCTCGCGTGCGTTCTTTGCTCCAATCACAAATGCTCGAGCCTGAGCATTGTTTCCCTTTGGGCAGTCTTTTATGAAATGATCATTGATTCCACAACTGAAGCATCCTCGGTTCTTCCCATTTCCGTTACCATTCCTGTTTCCAGTACCATTTCCATTTCCACCATTGTTTCTAGTTCTAGCACCGTTGCGGTTTCCATTCCCGTTCTTTCCTTTACCTCAACAGTCTTCTGTTTGATGACCCAATCTACCACATTTGTCGCACCTTGGAATGCGACAAACTCCTTCATGATGATACTTACATTTTTGGCATTTAGGCATGGTGCCTTGGTATCCTCTGGCTATAGTATCATTTGCCACTGCAAAGGTTCTTGCCTCCTTAGATGGGTTAGTGTCACGCTTCTTGTTGTATGAACCTTTGTTGTTGCTGCAGGTTGCTTGATTCAGATTCGAATGCTTTATCTTCTTGTCACCGGACGACTCAGCATGCGTCTCGGTCTTTTCTGTTGGGTTCAGCGATAACTTCTTCATACGAACACAATCTTCAGTAAGGCTGACAGCCAGAGTTACAACCTTAGTGATTGTTTGGGGTTTGGCTGAAGTTACCATGCCGCGAAATTCTGAGGCCAATCCCCAAATGTAGCGTTCAACGCGCTTAAATTCAGGAGTCACCATATAGGGGATCACCCTAGACAAGTCGTGGAACCTTCGAGTATAACCAGTAATGTCTGCACCTTACATGGTCAAATGCCAAAACTCTGTCTCTAACCTCTGGAGTTCAGCACGAGAGCAATACTTCTCTCTCATTCTTTCCTTTAGTTCATCCCAAGTCAGGCCATAAGCGGCATCATCACCCAAGGTTTGGACTTGCAAGTTCCACCAAGTCAAAACTTCATCGACAAACAACCCAGTAGTAAAAGTGACTTGCTGATCCGCGGTACACTTGCTCATGCGGATAGTAGCTTCAGTCTTCTCCGTCCAGCGTATAAACGCTACTGCACCTCTTGTGCCGTCGTAGTTCATTGGTTTGCAGTTGAGAAACTGCTTGAAAGTGCAGCCCTGAGCTGCGTTGCCTCCAGATGAATCTCCATTCCCATTACGTCTAGCGTTGCTTGGTCCGCCACTGTCTTGGGTTCGGTTTGCCTCGTACTGGGCGATAGCTGCGGAGATCCTTTCCTCCAGTAGAGCGTTCAGCTCTTCAGCAGTCTTTGGCTGTAGGGGAGGAGGAGGTTGTTCCGAATCTCGATTGTTCACAATTCTCCTAGGTGCCATGTTCTGAAAGAACACCACACAATAGGTTTAGGCATTTGTTTGATATCGTCATACTAGATAGTAGTAGTATATATATACACATGCATATACCACATAAGTGACATCAAACAATTATTACTCTAGCAGAGTATTTAATAGGCTGGTGTTCACGTTTGACCTTTTCTTGCACCGAGGAAATCTATACGTGACAAGACTTGCTGTGATTTCTGTGCACTGAATTCCATAATTATGTATGCATCCATAATTACGAAACTCCTTGCACAGTCCGCACAGTTTGTTTCATCCTTGTATCTCTTCCTTCAGATAGGCCATTGCTTTCAGGTAAAGTCACGAATACCTGTGATATTCTATTTCTAGTATATGTAAGTATCACACATAATCGCAAGTAATTCTTAATCACAGATAAGTGCTACTCCAGTGCACCCTAAGTCTCGTAGTGTCTTTTCTTGACTCTTTGTAATCAGATTCAGGTAGTGGATGTTGCGGGACGTTTTATGTAATGAAAACTTTTTGAAAAATTGTTTTCGTGAAAGGATCCTAGAGATTGTAGTCTAGACTCGAGAAGGAATCCTGGTTCACTACAATCGCAGCTCTGATACCAATCTGTCACACCTCTTTCTAAGGCGGAAGCACGAGGTGTGATCATGAAAGGTGTTCATTGCATACGATTGGTAAACATACAACATGCTCGTAAAAATAACTTCAAATGCCAAACATTACATTACTGAAAATGTAGATTAAGTGTTTACGTCACGAGACAACATATTGTCTGAAAAGTTTACAACTTTATTTAAACATAAACAACATCAAGGAGCATGAGTAAGACCGCGCGCACATCCACTAGTTACCTGAAATACATGTGAGTTTTGGAAAAATGTCAACATAAGGTTGGTGTGAATTCATGCAGTTTTTGTATCTCACGTTTGTATACTTTGTATGAAAACATAGTTTGTATCTTGTATAAATCAAGTATCCTTGTATAAATCCAGTATTCATGTATAAATCAAGTATTCTTGTGTACACCACGTACTCAAGTTTTCTTGTGTAAATCAAATATTCATGTATAAATCAAGTATTCTTGTGTGCACCACGTACTCATGTATAAATCAAGTATTCTTGTGTACACCACGTACTCATATATAAATCAAGTATTCTTGTGTAAATCAAATATTCATGTATAAATCAAGTATTCTTGTGTACACCACGTACTCATGTATAAATCAAGTATTCTTGTGTAAATCAAATATTCATGTACAAATCAAGTATTCTTGTGGTATGAATCTTGTATAAATAGGGTGTTCTTGTATGTAATAGGGTTGTTAATGGGTTGCAAGGCCATTAACATGTGACACGACATAGGAAGTCACCAAACCATAGCATTTATCAAGTTTTTCTGAGACACAAAAGCACTACTTGGTACTCATTCTCACCAAGAGTGTGGCTGCCCGAAACCCGTTAGATCTAACCTTTTGTTCTGCGGTCTAGGTATATTGTTGATTAATGGTGCTTATGGTACCCTATTCGTGACACGATTTCTCGTATCATTCCTCAATACGCATCATACTTGGTACTAGTTTTCACCAAGAGTGCTTCTTGTATTCTTGTATTCTCAAAACGCATCATACTTGGTACTCGTTCTCACCAAGAGTGCTTCTTGTTTTGTATCATACAATTTGTAAACATTGTAACATTTGTAACATGTATTTCACCCCCGAAGTTATAAAACTGAAAACAATTAAAAGAAAAGGGGGGAGCATGAACTCACAACTTTGCGATCCTGCGTCGTAAACTTCACCGGATTTGCTTAATTAACGTCGTGACCTATACGTGTTTTCTTAACGTTAGTCACTAGACTTGTATCGCTCAAGTACAAGTCACTATCTTTTGTATATGTTTTCTTGTGTTAAAAATGATTTATATTTTTAACTATGTATCTTACTTATATTATTTTCTCAAAAATAAATATAAGTATCTTGTATTTTGCCTAAGTATGTTGTATGTGTATTTTTGTATCTTCACTCCTTAGGAGTATTTAGTGTATTTTCAAGTCCTAATACACTATCGAGTATAATACATACTACATACACTTTGCACAAAATTTGGTGATCAAATATATATATTTTTCTCACAATATACATACTTAATATCCATTTTTATTCTTGAAGAAATCCTCATTTCTTAACACAAAAGTTTAGGAAACCTTGGTAAATGTTTTTAGATACATTTTTAGGAAATAAGTTTCTCAAAAACTTATATTTTTCTAACTGTCAAAATTTATAAAATTTTGACAGAGTTTCCCCTAAAAACGGAGGTTCCCATGTTTTCAAAACATGTGTTTATTTTCTTTTAAAATATCATCAACAATCAACAACTCATTTCTCATCTAACAAGTGTTAAAATCAAGTAAGTTACATGACAACATGAACTTGTTCTCCCTCAAAACTTGTAGTAACTTGGCAATGTCTCTAGTAGACTTAGTTACTCTTTAAAGTGTGTTTATTTCATAAAAAATTCCATTCTTGAAAAGATTTGGTGTTTACAACTTGTAAACATAATTTACAAAAATGTTGATTTCATTAACTCTCTTGTTTCACAAGTGTTCATGCACTTGTTTTTCCACCAAAAATAATATTGGTTTATGTAAGAATCATGATCTTCTAAAAATCATATTTTACACTTGTTTTTCTTGGAAAAATCATTCATAAATCTTGGATTTATAAGTTTACTAGCTTCTTTTGTTTATTACTTTTCAAGAAATCATTTCATTTATCAAGTTCATGTGTTTACTAGAAGATGATTATTTCATGTTGTTACATAATCGTCTCCTAACTTGCTAGATCATGTGTTTAATCACAATCTAGCAAGCTTCATGTAATCATCATCATCAATATCTCAAATAAACAACAAGCAACCACCATATATCTACTAAACAATATCATTTCATCAAGATATCATCATCTTCCATCCTATGTTTCAAGATTCAAGTGTGTGTCTTTTAGTGTTCTTATGTTTTCATCAAAATATATCTTTTAACCAAGCAAAAATGGAAGTAAACAAGGTTAATAAGAATCTTACTACTAGCTTCAAGCTAGGGAAGAACAATGGTGAAAATGTAGTGGATAAAAGCAAACGAGTGAGGTGTTGGAGGCCGAGAGCAAGGAGGGAGGTGGAGGAGAAGGTGAAGTGTGTAAATGTGATGTGCTCATGTCTTCTTGTAGTACTTGAAAGATCTTTCACAATATCTCATCATATCTAAAGAGATCTCACAATATCTAAACTAATCCAAGCAATATCAAAGTGAATATTTCAAGATCTTTGGTGATTTTGGTGGGGTCCATGCTTGGTTCGAAATAAGCCAAATGGGGGGAGGGGGTTTAGTGTAAATTTCATTCCCTAATTTCATAAGTAGGTAAACTTTCAAGTGTAAGGTTTAGGGACCTAGTGTGTTATTATGTTATAAGGGGTGTTATGGTGTTCGGGGACCATAACTAGCTCAGAAACATTAAAACAATGCTTCTAATAATATTTTGATATTGTCCGGTTGTTCGGTTAGATACCGGTTCGTTAAAGTGCTAAATTGCACCGTTTAGTGCCCCTTTAAGTACCCTTTTGTAACACTTTCGATTCCCGACACTTAGGGAAATATTCTGAATGATAAATCATGATTTCTGCATAACATTTATGTGTTAAAAGCTGATTTATAGCTGAATTTAATAAAATTCTGCACTTAAAGTGCGTTTCCGGTGCTTTTTAGTGCGTATTTTAGCTCTCGGAAAGTTTATATATAAACCCTTGTATGTACTCTTGGGTTTTAATGTATTCTTGTCGTTGGACCTACACCTAGGCTCCAATTCTATTGTCTAACTGCTTTTTGCAGAATTGTTGACACAATGTGTCTTACCGGTGAGTTTACTAGTATTTCTGACGCAGCACTATCATAAAGTAATTCTTGTAGTATAAAACGTGCATGAATTTACTTGTTTAGTATGTAATCAAGCAATGTTAACAGATAAGCACATAATTGCCGTTATTAAATAATAATTAAGGTGTACGAAAATTACCGGTTTGGTGCCAGTTGTCATAGTATAATCAACTAAACGGCCATAAAGATGTAATATAACACACTTTAACATCCGAGTTTCACACACTCCATAAAACTGAAGAAGAGATATATGTGGAAACCAATTCTGCAGAACTTCCTGAGACATAGTTTCTGAGGAAAAGGAATCGGTGGAAATCAATTCAACAGATGATTCAACTCTCGATCCCAAAGGATCAGATCTAAAGAAAGAGTTTCAAATGAAGCAAAGTCTAATGAATCTGCTCCTTTAAAGAAAAGATGATCACGTAAAAGCAGAAAACCACGCAAAAAGAAGACTCAAAAGGAAAACCCGTCTCTCAAGCAAACTGAACCCAAGCTGAAGGGTAAAGCTGTCGATACTTGTTCGTGTGCTGATAACTGTAAGCAGGGTTCTTCCAAGATCAAACATGCACACAAGAAATCAGCGCCAAGTGGAAAGAAGAAACCAAATTAGTTCCCTATAATAACACAAGCTAGACTGAATGTCTTTTTTCTCAAATAGACAACCCTGTTTAATTGTGGAATTCCGGGGCACATAGCTAGAAATTGTGTTAATCGTCCCTATTACTCCGGTAACACACATCATCAGAAGGCTATGCATTATCGATCAGACGGAAATCGATTTTCTCAAGCCAAGCTTTCTGATGGAGACTAGAATCTAGCAAAAAGGAACCATCAAAGATTTTCAAACACAAATGGGTTGCAAAGCCAGCATATGGAGTCAAAAGTCTCATCTGTAAAGAAAAATATTTCAAACAACACTGACTCTAAGATTTGGAAGCCCACGGTTCTTGTTGGATCCTAGTCTCACTGTTCACAACCGTCAACATCCAAATCTTCACCTCAAACCTCAAATTCTTCCAAAAGTTATATGATTTTTCGTGAGGTTTCATACTCTGATAGCGATGGTCAACTTAGGTCAACAATGGCCTTGGTTCCAGTTTCTAATTAATCTCGCTAAGTGTGCAGGAACGACTATGGAGGGCGATCGTTGGACCTTGGTTTTTTTATAGTAGTTGTTCCAGACACGTGACAGAAGACTTATCCTAGTTGAATAACAAAAAAATATATATTCGACGGTGGATTTGTCAACTTCATGGGAAGGGAAACTGGAAGAATAACCATGAAGGGCACTGTCAGAAACGGGGTTCTCACCTTCTTAGAATCAATTATATCCCTGAACTGAAGCACGACCTTTTGAGCTTATCTCTGATGTACGACAAAGGGATGGAGGTTCTCTTCACCAAAAGAAAACGTGCTCTTGGAACGCGTAGGGTATTCAGAAACAAACTGGATGATCCCAGCGTGATCATGAGGAACAAGGCACAATTGGTAGTTCAAGGTTTCAAACAAGTTGAAGGTCTGGATTATGATGAGGTATATGCACCGGTGGCACGTCTGGAGGCCATTCGTATTTTCGGATCATGAGAAAGAAGTTCGAAATGAGCTCGTTGGGAGAAGTGAAAATGATTCCGGGCTTATTCAAAAATGGAAAGGTATATGAAGTGTACATAGGCTGGATTCCAATCCTTGGGGGACAGACTCATCTCACGGCAGTGCAAGAAGCAACAACTCACTTTTGCAGCGGAAGCAAAGTGCGTTGCAGCATCTGCTGCCTGCTGCTCTCAGGTTCTTTGGATACAACACCAGCTCAAGGATTACGGTTTAACTAATCTAAACTCTACTACTTATTTTGATAAAGATGTCGTTATCTAGATTATCAAAAACCCTGTCTTTTACTCTAAAACCAAGCACATTGATATCAAGGTGCATTTTATTCGAGATTGTTATGACAGAGGGTTGTTCAAACTTAAACAGATCCACACTGATACTAATTCAGTTAATCTTTTTAAAAAACCTGTCAGCATCTCAAGATTCAATGTGCTTCTGGATCTTTTAAAAGTGATGCGTTCACCATTGGGCGACAAAAAAAAAAGAAAAAAAATGGGTTTCTATACTATTGTAAATAAATAAGTAAATATGCGCATAAGAGGGACGTATATGTACATATGCAAAAAAAAATCCATATATGTACATATGCATTATTTGAGGGGGAGAAAAGAAAACAAAAATCGTGCCAAAGAATACGCATTGTTTGAGGGGGAGAAATAGTTGCTTGGGAAATGAAGTGAATTTTCGTGTTAAAGAACTTGATTAACACATGTAAGGATTCAATGCTGAACATGCTAGGATCCATTGCGATGTGTTGATAGGTCTAACGCTCGAAAAGCAAAAAGATGCCAAGTGATATAAACATAATGGATTGGACATCTCGTGGGTAACAGGCCAACGGTGTATGATTTCATGGTCTTAAATACTGCGTTGATAGATAGCCAACATCTAAGGTTTTGGGTCGTTATACTGATGAGTCATCCGAGATATCAGGACTGCCCCTCTGTTGCAGCTAGATTATATGCAGACCTGAGCACAGTCAGGATATCTTGAAAAAGAGCCGCTTAAAGGGCCAAAACCTGAAAACGGAAGAAAATCTCATAAAGAGAATTCTGTGAGCTTATAAAAGCCAAATTCGTACCATTAAAGGTATCAGCCTAGCCCTCGTCAGACTTCTCTGGTCATTCTGCTGTACGAAAGTACTGACCTGTTCACCAGAAAGTCCGGCGTTGTAAAAACAAAAAGGATGGACTCAATATACTCACATGTTATGATGAACCGTTGTGCTTACCTTGATCGCGTGGGTATGCCTTGGAATGGGACACACGAATGTCACAGTATAATTCTAGCCTAGGCATATCACAAGGTTAAAAGTTGAAGATTGAGCGATAGATTTAGGAGGACAAGTATATTAACAATCGCGTGGACCAGTCTAAGTAAGCATGTGCTGAAAAATGTTCCTTAATCAGTTCGAAAATGATTTGATCCCTTGGTAGTTTCTCCCTATATTAACCCTCTACTATTATCCTATTATCATTATTATTATTATTATTATTATTATTATTATTATTATTATTATTATTATTATTATTATTATTATTATTATTATTATTATTATTACTTTATTTTGTTATTATTTTTTTTCTTATGTCTATGATCGAAAAGGTTGCTCGGTTGGTTGGATCGTTGATTTTGAGAAAAAAATTTCTGTCTTAAAAAAAGCAAAACATTAAAGTAATAGTCTGGCCCACTGTTTTGGATTGGGGCCCACTGTTTCGGATAAAACGAATCAGATCCGGCCCATTACTCTCGAATGTAATTCGGACCATTGTTCCGAGTTGGGGCTTGGCCGTTTGATCTCAGGCCCAATCCGAAACACTATAAATTGTCAACAATTTCTCTTTCGAGTCACATTTCTGACTAATCTTATCTCCTAATCAGTTCGGATTCTCTCATTATCTTCTCGGACCACTTATTCGAATTATGAGGTTTGCAGGTTCCTATACTTTTCAAACCAAAGCCTTTAAATGCCGTAGTTGCCGAAGAACATGATGAGCAACTCATGAATGTTGCTGCTAAAGTTGAGATAGAAGCTAAAGCGTTGGAGATGGATGAAGAAGAATCTGATGACGACCGTGATGCGGAAGTGATTATCTCTGAGAAAGCTGAGGAACCCGTTCAAGAATCAACGTTAATGACTGCAGAAAATCTACAAGCCATGATTGAGTCCTTGAAGGATAGTGTCGAAAACCCTCCTTCCGTATCTATCCTGAAACTGAAGATAATGCGACAGATGATGCTGAAGAGGCATCCAACAAGAAACGAAGAACCGAAACAACTCCTGATTTTCTTTCTACTAGCCCAAGCTCAGAACCAGAGTCTACTATGCCCACCGATCCACAAGTCACAGCTGCTACTGAAGAAACAAGCACACAAGATCTCGATTTTGATTCTAATTTCTATTTCGATTTTGATCTGTGTAACGCCCTGCGTTTTCATACTTTCCATATTTAGAAACCATTGCTTGAAATTCTATTTTTTTGGAAATCTTGTATTCCTTGTAATCGTATTTCGTTGTATCTTTGTAAAGTCCGAGACTTTGATCGTAATGAAACAAATATTTTATACATCGTTTATACATGCTTATACATTGATACGTGCACTCGTTTGATACATGGTTTGTAATTCGTATAAACGTAAGCTTAACTCGTAAACAATGATTGTGTATTCGTAATCCTTAAATCTTCATACATTTAAACACTTAGTTATTCGATTATAAGATTAAGTTGTATGTTTTTTTTTTCACTTGATCATACCAAACTATAAACCATACATACGTGTTACATTTCATGTGTTATACACACCTATGTTATCACACTTTTTGCTAAATTAAAACATGTCATTTATGCATTTTGGACCTTGTTACAAGTTACATACATACTAGAAACCATGTAACATTTTGTTAAACATCAAATATATACCTTCTAATGTCAATAAAATAAAATAAAATAAAAATTATAGGGCTGTTAACAGCCTTTCATCAGCCCACTTAATTTCCTTGTTTTGAGTTATTTAGCCCACTAAACACTTCCAAAGCCCAACCCAATGAAACCCTAATCCATCCCCTATATAACCCAAGCCTCCTCCAAGCATTTTTCACTTTCTAAACACTCTCCATTCACTCTCAAACACTCCAAACCGTAGTTGATTGCAGAAGTTCGAGCAGATTTATACCACTTCACTAAAGTGATCATAACTCACTCAATTCTTATCCGATTCACTAGATTTTTTTCCTACCATTTTGTATTGACCTTAGCTACGTTTCCATGGGTTTTCCCCTGGAAAACCAGATCTTGGAATGTTGCCAAAAGGGCTCCAAAGTGGGCTGATTTTTCTATCTTGTTTCAAACTTTGAAAAACTTGTTTAAACTTAAGGAAACTCATCTCAAACCTATGTCCTTGTTGGTTCATCTAGTGTCTGTTAACTTCGTCTTAATCGAGTCTTATGTCTAGATAGGATAAACGAGTACACAACAAGGTTGAAATTAGGGGTTTATATGTAAAAGTGGGTGATTCTGCTTGAAAGTGTCGATGTCCAGTTCAAGCGAAATCAACAAGTTAATTCCGCTTGAAATGAGCATTGACATGTTGAAGTGAAATTACTAATTCTGCTTGAAACACACATGTCATGTTCAAGCGGAATCACAACTACTATATATACCTATGTTGGTGTATCATTTGAAACGGAATTAGATTACGGTTTCTGAGTCGAGGTGCTGTCCGTTTGTCATTTAAACTTGTAAAAGCTCAGGAAATCAGTAATAGATAAAGATTAGAAAGGAACAAGCTGTTTTACGTCATTTACATTGATTCCGCCTTTGTATTTGATGATGAACTACTCAGATTGACTCGTTAGGGTCATACGACGATCCAACAAGTGGTATCAGAGCTTAGGACGAGGAGTTTATACCAATTCAGCTTGATTTCATCGGATTCTCACACTTCTACTCCTTCTTTTCTGATTTGAACAAAATTTAACGGTAAAATGGCTTAAAACTCACACATATCAAGCGAAACATAGTTTTAACTAATCCGTGAAAGATTTGGATCTTAATTCGACTTAAATTTGATAAAATTAGTTAATTCCGCTTGAAAAACTGTTCGAACATGCTGAGATCATCTTGATTCCGCTTGAACTTGCACATGTAATTTCAAATGAAATTAGTTATTTTTGCTAATTCCGCTTGAAACTGCTGTGATTTCATACGGAATTACATATTCCGCTTGAAAGTTATTGTCTGATTCCGCTTGAAATCAGATTCCGCTTGAAAGTTCAAGCGAAATAAGTGATTTCGCTTCAAAGTACTTGATTCCGTTTGAGTGGTGATTTCTCTTGAAACAGTATTCAACTTGAAAGTCTTATTCCGCTTGAAAAGCCATAATTTCGTTTGAAGAAGCATAATTTCGCTTGAAGCTATTTCGCTTCAACTGATTCCGCTTGAAGTTGCTGTTTTCAAAATTTCAAAAATTTTTCTAAGTGTTTGTTGACTGTTTCAGGTACGTGAAAGATGGATGATTTCATGAATCCTTTCTGTGATGTGTTTGGATTTACCAGTGGTTCGGGAGATGGCACATCAAATAATACGAATGAAACTACATCAACACCGAGTATGAAGAAAATTCTTACGGATGCTATGAGTGTAGACAGTGCGTATGGAACATACAACAAGCCACCCAAGTTGATGGCTGTTGAAGATTACAACAGGTTGGCTACCAGATTCGAAGAATGGCTTAAAGCGTTTGCGTATCCCAGTTGGAGAAGTTTGAAAAATGGATTTGATATGGGGAGAGATGATTATGAGAACTTAGAGGAAAATCAGATTGAAAGATACGTTGCTGAACAGAAGTGTATTGCTCTACTTCACCAATCTGTCCGATATGATATTATTGCACTGATCGAGTACAAAGATTCGAGAGACCTTTGGGAAAAATTAAAAATAAAATGTATTGGCAGTGCTGAAATAGTTAAGAACAAAAAGAAACTGTAACGAAAAGAGTTTGATTTGATTGGTTGTCTAAAGAACGAGTCTGTTTCCAAGATGATTGAGAGATTCGAACATCTAAAGATGGAGCTTGCTAGACATGACATCATTTACAGTCAAGAAGAGCTGGTAGACAAATTGTTTGATGCTCTACCGAATGAGCAAGACTGGCAATATTTTGCATTGATGCTGAAGAATACGATAAAGCCTGCTGATTTGAAAGTTGATCTGCTTATAGAAAGACTGGAAAGCCATGAATTGGAGATCAAAAAATCCAATAAAGTCAATAACACATCTTATCAGCAGAATGTGGAGTTGTATTACAGAGGCAGTATGCTCCCTAAGACTGCATCTCCAAAGACAGCCTTTTCAGCTGAAAGCTTAAATACAAAGAATCAAGAAACTCCTAGCAGTGGCTACCATGGTGTTTCTTTGTCAAATACTTCAAATCAATCTGCATCAAAGAATCTCTTTCAACGCAACATTGCTGTTGATCTGAAGAATGGTCAGAATTTTAGCGAAGAATCTGCAAAACAACATATGGTGTTCTTAGCCTATGTGTTAGAATCCTACGAAAGTCTCGTTGCAGGAAAGATAGGCAACACCAACCTAACAAAGGAAGACTACGATCAAATCGATCCTGAGGAGATGGAATTGATCGATATAAGGTGGTGTATGGCTAGTGCAATGAGAAGAGCGCAGTGTTTCATGGAGATTACAGGAAGACAGTCTATTGGTGGACCTTCTACCAAGTTAGGCTTTGACAAGTCAAAAGTGACGTGTTTCAAGTGTAAACAGAAAGGTCACTTTAAGCGTGAGTGCAGAAATGCTTACACTGATGATACCGCAAATCCTTTTCGAGAGGATTATTACAAGAGAGCGATCTATCATCAGAATAAATCAGAACCTCCTAGGATGAAGAAGATAGAGGAGGCACCCAAAGAGAAATCCAGGGCACTTGCAGTTTTTCATGACGATGAAGGTTATGATTGGAGTGATGTTTTGCCTGAGGAAGACGCAGTTGGTTATGCCTTCACTGCAGCAAAGAATGTTCCATTTAAAGATAAGAGAACTTAAGAAGTGAAGTATGTAAACAGGAAGGAAACATCTCGATACATGAAAGCCAAAATCTATCGTACCTGGATGGAAGCAAAGAAGGCAAGGTGATGGGATCCTGATATAGAATGTTATCTTGATCCTAATGGTAACATAGCTGTGGATCTAGATACGGTTGATCTTGAAGTTCTCACCAAACAAATTGTTGATGAAGAAGAAGCCAGACAGAGAGAATGGTGGGGAGGATGAGAAGCCGTTGAGAAAGAAAAAGAGACCGAAAAAGAATCGGAGCCAAAGAAGATTGATGACAGAATTATTGATACATCAAAAGATTTCACCGCTGAAAACCTGACAAAGATGGCTGACAAAGTTCTAGCTGCAAAAGAACTAGAGGTAGTCTCTAGTTCTGAAACTGAGTCCAAAAACAAGGTCAGTTCAAACAATACACATGAGTCAGGTAAGAATGGTAAATCTGAGAACAACTGCAAAAATTGCATGAAAGAGTGCAAAGTTTGTAGTAAAAATGCTTACCTCAGTGGTAAGAAGGTTGAAGAACTGACTGGTAGAGTCAGAAGTGTTGAAGATCAGATCTTAAACCGTGATAAGTTGTTAAAAGCTTCGAACGACAAATTAAAGAATTAACTGAGAAAATTGAAAATGATAAAAATGACGTAGAAAGAATTAGGAAAGAAAATGAAAAATTGATTCTTGAAAGTCGTCAAATCTCAGAAAAGTTTGAAAAGCTAAAACGAACGGTAAAAGATGCTGATGAAAGAAATGGTAAGACAGACAAAGAAATTCTTCAACTGTCCGGTGTTCTTAGAGTGAAAGAAGAGTTAATCAATCAGCAACTGGATGAAATTGCTAAGTTGAAGCTTCAATTCCAAGAAGCTAAAATTGAAAATGAACGCATCCAGTTGAAATTGAACAGTTACAACTCTGCAAGCTTTGTTTTACAACACATTGTTCCCAAACCCATCGGGAAAAACAAAGCAGGCGAAGATGTATATGCTGATGGAACCGGGGTGGGGTATCATCAGGTTCCACCACCAGTTCTAAACAATTTCTCAAAGAAGAAATCCAGGTTGGTTAATGATGAAGATGAAACAAATGAAATAAAACTTCCAGAATCAATTGATGTGACATTTTCTTCATCATCATCTGATGATAGTGTTCAAACTGATATTGTTAAAAGCATGGCTGAAAGTGTTTTGAAGTCTGATAGTGATTCAGCTGAGGAAGATGAATGTTTTCTGGAAAAATACATTCCGAAACCAAAATCCAAAAACAACTTAAATGAAGAACCTACTCTTGTTATGTACAAGATGTCAGGATCGGATAAGTTGTATTCGGATTGTGAGTTTCCACTGGAGAATGTTAATGTTGCTAAATTGACAAATGTGTTCAAACTGATTGAAATTGATTTGTCTGAAGTAGAAGGATTAAATCAGACAAAGAGGCAAATGAATTTTGAAAAAGATAAAGCTTACTACAAGAAGCCTGTTGTTCCACCACGTTTTTATAACAATAATCAAAACAAATGGTCGGGTGGATATCAGGGTGGTAAAAATTATCAGAAAAAGAATGTTCAAAACAGAAGGTTTGCTGAAAAAAGGTGTTTGTGAAAAGTTCAAGTTCGAGTTCACTTTCGGATGAATAATCTAAAATTTTCTCAAAATCAAACAAACAGTTCTTTGAGAAGAAGGCTTCACAGCCTCAGTCTGAAGGTACAAGTCGGGTTGTTGACACCCGAACATGCTTCAAATGCAATCAAGTTGGACATATTGCACGAAAGTGTATCAACTTGAAGCCTAAGACTGAAGTTGTGATGAATTCAAGAAAGAAAGATGATGTGAAGGGAAAAGCTCCAATGGTTGTTGAGAAAAAGGTTTTGAAAAATGAGAAAATCAATGTCAAAACTGAACCTGTTAAGAACGTGGTAACTAAAAATGACTAGTTTTACAAACGGGTTGCATCATCTCAACAAACATGGAAGCCAAAAGTTGTTGAAAAGAAAACAAGTTCTCCAAAATCAAAGGTTTCAGAGTCGGAAAAACAATCGTCTTCTACCACTCCGGTAAAGATGAATGTTCCGTTGGATTACTATGAGAAACTTGAATCACAAGAGTCAACTATTTCTGAAAAGAAGAATATTTCAAAGAAAGACCAATTATCTGTTCAACCTTCTCAAAATGATTTCTTTTTATACAAAAAAGGTTGAGATTGGATCTGAAGAAAGCTTGAAAATGAATGACAAAAACTTTCCACCACTTTACATTGCAAAATCTCACATCAATGTCAAAAGAGGTTTGGGTGACATCAAAATCTCACTAAATGTTTTTGAAATGTGCAGGAGCTTCCAAGATCCGTTTCGCGATGGATTATGGATAGTGGAGCTTCTTGGCACATGACAGGGAAGAAAACCCTGTTGTACGATGTTCGTGGTTTTAATGGAGGTTATGTGGGATTCGTAGGAAATCAAGGTAGTAGGATAATTGGAGAAGGAACTTTATCGAATGGCATTGTCACGTTTGAAAGAGTTAACTACATTGCTGAGCTTGAGAATAATCTTCTGAGTATTTCTCAGATTTGTGATCGCATGTATACAACGCACTTCACAGATAAAGAATGTTTAATCTTGAAACCAGGATTTGTTGTTCCCGAAGAATGGATTATCATGAGAGCACCAAGAGTCAATTATCTGTACGTGTTGGATATGAGTGTAGCAACTACAACCACGGGT
This sequence comes from Helianthus tuberosus, assembly GCA_030545235.1. NCBI lineage: Eukaryota > Viridiplantae > Streptophyta > Magnoliopsida > Asterales > Asteraceae > Helianthus > Helianthus tuberosus. The sequence goes on along the minus strand of CM060411.1, from coordinate 215,198,966 downwards.
CAGGCTCATTGTTTTATGTCAAGAACAACAGAGAAAGAATCACAGTTGTGGCACCGAAAGATGGGTCATATACATTTGTGAAAAATGAATCACCTGGTGCACAATGATTTGGTTATTGGTGTTCATGTGAAAGGCTTTCATCTTGAGGGGGAGTGCATTAGCTGCATCAAAGGAAAGCAAAAGAAGAAATCGCACCCCGGGAAGAAAGTCAATTCAGTCTCAAGACCTTTAGAGAGACTCCATATGGATCTGTTTGGTCCAGTAAACGTCAAAAGTATTACTGGGGATCTTTATTGTCTTGTAGTCACGGATGATTATTCAAGATTTTCATGGGTATTATTTCTGAAGTCAAAAGATGAGACGTTTGATCGTTTGATGACGCTTTTCAAGAAGATGGAAAACTTGTACCAGACACGCATTAGAAGATTACGTACTGACAATGGTACTGAGTTCAAGAATATCAAGATGGAAGAGTATTGTGATGAAAGAGGTATATTGCATGAATTTAGTGCTCCTTACACTCCGCAACAGAATGGAGTAGCTGAAAGAAAGAACAGGACACTAATTGAAACGGCCAAGACGATGCTTGCTGATTCCAAGCTACCTGTTAACTTTTGGGCAGAAGCAGTATCAGCCGCATGCTATACGCTCAACCGGGTTCTCACTGTAAAGAAATTCAACAAGACATGTTTTGAGCTAATCAATAACCGCAAGCCGAACCTGAAGTATTTAGAACCGTTTGGGTCTCCCTGCACCGTTCTAGAACCTTTTGGAATGTTTGGTGCAAAGAGCATTGAAGGAATATTTATGGGTTACTCAAGTCCACAAAGACGAGTCTATGTTCCAAGCTTGAAGCGGATTATTGAGGCACATAATGTTGAATGTCAAGACTACACAATGCCACCGCAAAATCCGGGCGATTCATAGCGCTTTTATTATGACACTTTGTGGAATTCATTTGACTTGGAAAAAGAAGAGGAAGAAGAAGAAGATTTCTTTGATGAGTTGGATATTCTAAGAGAGTATGAGTCATTGCAGGAAAGATTCCCAGCTGAATTTTCAAGGCGACCACAACACACTTCAAATGACGATGAAGCAGGTCCAAGCTATGCTGGAGAACATGATGATATTCAACAAAATGAAGTTGCTCATGATAATCAGACGGTAGAGAATGATAATCAAGAATATGAGAACAGACCAGTATTTGATCGTGGTGATTCAGATTCTGAGGGAGAGCAAATTCAGATTTCAAGTCAATCTATTCCAGTCAGTGAACAAAGTACAGATCAAAATATCACAAATTTGGAAGGCGAGGTAGATGTTCCAGGTGAGGTAATGCCAAGAACACTTTCATACCATCCAGAGGGGCTAATAATATGAGAATTGCAATCAGACGTCCGCAGTAGACGACAACTTGATCAAGGGCTTACTTGTTTTTATTCTATGGTTGCTCCATTACAAAGTGAGTTTTCACTTAGTTGTTCTATCTCGCAGATTGAACCTAGGACTTATAAGGAGGCACTTACTGAAGATTCTTGGGTCAATGCGATGCAGAAGGAACTGAGCCAGTTTGAGAAGTTAGGAGTGTGGAAGTTGGTAGATTTGCCTGATGGTCACAGGAAAATTAACACAAAATGGGTGTTTAAATGCAAGAGAGATGATCGAGGGGTTATTATTCGAAACAAAGGTATAGATTTCACCGAAGTATATGCTCCCATGACTTATAAGGAGGCACTTGTAGTCCAGGGCTTTAGTCAGCAGGAATGTATAGATTTCACCGAAGTATATGCTCCCATGGCTCGACTAGAAGCAATTAGGATCTTTCTGGCATTTGCATCGTGGAAGGATTTTAAAGTTTTTCAGTTAGATGTTAAATCAGTGTTTCTCTACGGGAAGGTAAAAGAGGAGGTATATGTCGGACAGCCACCGGGCTTCACCGACCCAATCCACAAAGACAAGGTCTATTTACTGGAAAAAGCGCTGTATGGTTTACACAAGGCCCCGAGTGCTTGGTACGAGACATTGTCTCAACACCTGCTTGCCAACAGCTTCATCCGTGAAAAAATGGATGCCACTCTCTTCACCAAAGAGGTCGACGGACATCTTCTGATAGTTCAGATATACGTGGACGACATTATATTCGGGTCAATGAATGAAAGTTTGTGCATAGACTTTGAAAAAGTTATGAAGCAAAAGTTTGAAATGTCATCGATGGGGGAGTATGTTCATGATATCTTAGAGAAATTTGGGATGTCAGGTTCTACTCCAGCTTCAACCCCATTAGTGACGAATCATGGGATAAACCTAGATTTCACCGGAGACAGGGTAAATGAAACGATGTATCGTTCCATTATCGGATCGCTGATGTACTTAACTGCTTCAAGACCCGATATCATGTATCCGACGTGCCTCGCAGCACGGTTTCAGTCAAGCCCCAGAGCTTCGCACATGGTGATTGTGAAACGGATATTACGCTACCTGAAAGGAACTCCATCATTAGGGTTGTGGTATCCAAAAACAGGTGATTTTACGCTCGAAGGGTATTTTGACTCTAACTTCGGAAGCTGCAAAGTTAACGCTAAATCAACAACAGTGGGATGTCTGTTTTTCGGACCACGTTTGGTCACCTGGCAGTGTGAGAAGCAGACCTCTGTGGCTCTATCCACATGTGAAGCTGAGTATGTATCTGCTAGCAGGTGCTGCTCTCAGATCTTGTGGATCCAGCAACAGATGCGCGAGTACGGTTTGCAATTTCTTAACACCCCTATATTTGTTGATCATGAGGCCGTAATAAACATTACAAAAAATCATGTTCATCATGCTAAAACCAAACACATAGAAATTCGTCATCACTTCATTCGCGATTGCTTCGAGAAGAAGTTGATACGAATTGAGAAAATCCACACTGACGAACAGAAAGCTGATTTACATACCAAAGCATTTGATAAAACACGTTTTCAATATTTGCTAAAACTGAATGGTATGAAGCTTTTATCGGTGTTGGAAGAGATTATTGGCGTTGATGAGGATAACTTTGTAGATGATGATGTTGAGAAACAATCTGCAATGGTTTGTCGATTTTTTACTTGTTTTGGTATTTAGGGGGAGAGTAGGGTAAATTTTTTTTAGAAAATACAAAAACAGTAAAAATTTCAAAAATACAAAAACATGAGATATTTCAAAATCCAAAAACAATAGAAAACCAGAAAAGAGCTTGTGTAAAAAGGGAAAATGATAGTACATCGGCTTGACAGTTACGGTATGTTAAAGAAATGGAAAGTTTAAATGCGTTAAACAGTCTCACTGATGATGTGCCGATAGGTTTTTAAACATTTTGTAGGTTTGTTCGGGATATAAACCTAAATCTTTACTTACTTATTTCATGGGGAACACTACTTGGATATATAGGTAACCCCTGAAATTTCGTTTGAAAGATCCCTCTTTCTGAGATACTAGGTCTTTATACTCAGTGATATCTAGGGTATTATCCCGGGACTTCTGATTTTGCGGAAGCAATGGCCTAGTCCCCGGAGAATACTTTACTGCTTGCTTGAAAAATAGCGCCGCCCTCAGCATAAAATGATGAGACAATAAAATTGCTAATCAATGCTGTTGTAAAAAAAAGAACCTCTAAAGGGGACCCACCGAAAGACGAACCGTCATATCTCTGCTGAACGGATGTTCTGACCTGAGCTCTCATGGTTTCGCAATTTAACCCCTTACAGATATCATCTGTGGTATACTCACCTGTAAGACTGAATATTGGGATCTGGATACGGGAGTATATTCAAGAGGTGGGACACACGTATAAGTTTAAGTCTCTAAAACACCTAATCCGTATCCTGGACAGATTGAAAAGTGTGTGAGAATTTAAGTGGATAAGTATATCGACAATCTAAGTGAATTGTTTAATTCTGAGTATGTAATTAAAGCTTAACGGTACTTGTGACTTGTCAGATAGCTGATATGATTCCCTAACACGCTCATCAAAAATATGTTTGTAAATAGTTTATATTTACTGCATTTTATTTCTGTATTTCATTTTCTAGTCTAGAAGCTTTAATTCAAAATCCAAAAAGATTTTTCAGTTTCTGCCTTATTTTCTGACAAACCAAAGTGGAGAGTTAATCTTCAGATTCAGAAGGCTGGAGCAGATGCAGAAATATTCTAAGCCGGATGATGAGTTGGGAGCTTAATATGTTAATTGAGAAAATGGAAAGTTAAAACAAGTTCATTAACTTGAAACTTGTAAATTTTTAGAAAAATGTTTGAACAAAATTCAGTTTGTTTTGTCACAGATCAACCAAGGTCATTAAGTTGGACTTGGTAGATTAATTGAGTAATCAGGGTCATTAACTTGGACCTGAATACTTAAGTGGATTTTTATACACTGATAAGACCATCGAATGAAGGTGAATGGTAAGCTTAGAATTGAAACTGTTATTGTCATATATCTTATATTTAAGTAAGAGATTGTACATGAAACAGGAGTCAAAATCCCCATGGCAAAGAAAATGTCAAAGTTTGAACCAGAATTCAAGTCCCAGCTTATAGAGAGGGGGAGTCTGCGAAAGGGGGAGTCAGAATTCTGGATCAGCACTCAAAGGGGAGATTGAAGATTAAAGTTTAAAGATAAAGATTGAAGGAAGCTTTTACAATGTCAAGACAATTTGGAAAGAGACAAAGACTGAAGACTCGACACCGAAGACTTCGTCAACATCCAAGGGGGAGTCTGTTGGTGCATCTAGTGTCTGTTAACTTCGTCTTAATCAAGTCTTATGTCTAGATAGGATAAACGAGTACACAACAGGGTTGAAATTAGGGTTTTATATGTAAAAGTGGGTGATTCCGCTTGAAAGTGTCGATGTCCAGTTCAAGCGAAATCAACAATTTAATTCCGCTTGAAATGAGCATTGACATGTTCAAGCGAAATTACTAATTCCGCTTGAAACACACATGTCATGTTCAAGCGGAATCACAACTACTATATATACCTATGTTGGTGTGTCATTTGAAACGGAATTAGATTACGGTTTCTGAGTCGAGGTGCTGTCTGTTTGTCATTTGAACTTGTAAAAGCTTAGGAAATCAGTAATAGATAAAGATTAGAAAGGAACAAGCTGTTTTACGTCATTTACATTGATTCCGCCTTTGTATTTGATGATGAACTACTCAGATTGACTCGTTAGGGTCATACGACGATCCAACAGTCCTTATGCTTATAACCACTTCTATGGTTAGTTAGGCTTAAAAACAAGGTTGAGACATTCAAAATCAGAGGTATAAACCTCACAAGCTTTCTTTTTTGTTCAAGGGTTTTAACCCACAAGTGATGATCAATTTCAAGACTTGATGATTGTGTGATTTAGGACTAGCTTGGGCTAACCTACTTGAAAATCCACACATTGCTTGATGTTTTCTCAAAGATTAGTTGTTCATATTCTATTGTTTCTTGTAAGTTCATGACCCTCCTTGTTATTCATAACAACAAGTGTAGTGGTGAACAATAGAGGTACCTAAATGGAAGCTTGTTCTTCCTACATCATGTATGAATTCCATGATACTTAGAGGTGCCTAAATGAAGACTTTAATCTTCTACCTCATGCTTGACTTATATGATGTAATATACACTATGTAATACTTATGTAACAACCAAATAATCGAACTCTTGGTGACGAACTAATGGACATTTGTCAAGCTAGTAGAATGTATCATCTTAGGCCTTGATAACTTGTCACGATTCTAATGGAACTTTGTTCCACGAAAACATTTAAACTCTTTTAGAGTTTCATAGTGTCAAGAACAAGTGTCATAGGTGTTAGATGATTATTTTCATATGTTTATTTTTCATGTTATTTAAACTCCAAATCCCTAGAACCATATGTAAACACCTCTTAAACTCCAAATCGAACACATTCAACTTCCTAGTCTCAACAAATTCGTCACATGGGATAATCGGAAAGCGTATGAAAATTTGTGAGTACACTTGACCCATTTTCCTTTTAATACACTTTGGGTGCAACATGTTTTACTTGTTAAAATGCACGATTCACAAACATGATTTTATTCTTTCAATCCTTATACATGTTTTGCTATGCTTAGGTTCATGCTAGAATACATACTACTTGTTAACTCGGCTTAACAATTATAGCGCTATAGGAGTAGCACACCACCCGACAGGGTTTTGTTGAGTCTTTATCGTATAACGGTCTCCTCACTTTTGTGTCGAGGGATGCTAAATACTAGTGGACACTAGAGTTGACATATTGTTATGCATGATAGATTGACCTTGTATACGAATTGCTATGTTGGATTGAAAATACCTTTTTATACATATGCCACGAGTCTAAAACTAGTGTACTCGCCAATACCTTTGTATTGAACTATGCTTTTAAAACATGTTGCAGGTTTAGCGATGATGTTGATGATGCATGAAATCTAGTAGGGTGCTTAGATACACACTTTAAATTTTGTATTTTATTTGTATTGTATTTCATTATTCAAGTTGTATTTGTTTCAAATCCTTGTAATTGACTCTTTAGAAATGAAATGAAAAATTATCATTTAAATATTTGTCACAAATAGTGTTATGAAGTCTCTTGCAATCTATTTCGTCTCACTCTGATGTGTCTGCCATCGGTTGGGGAGTGATAATCTGCATGAAACAACTCACTCGTAACCAGAAAGCTCAAACGGCATCAGGTTCGATGTAGGAAGTTCCAGTGGTGCCGGTCTCTCTGAGCACGATGAAGTAGTCATGCGATTTGTAGCCAACAAAATGAAATTTATTGAAGAAAGAGATAGTGATGATGATATGGCTGTTGGTTAAGCGAAGATGCAAAGAAGAGTGATTGTGTTGGAAGAAGATGCTGCCCCTGAAAGAATCACCGATCTCATCTTTGCAGGCTCAAATATCAAGCAAAGATCAGACGATCGAGCAACTACAAAGTGATGTGGGTATGCTGATATCTGTTGAAAGTTAAGCTGGAAAAGATTTCAAGATCGTAATCAAGAATCATTTGTTTGCTGATCCGGCTCCATTGCCTGGCGGTCCTCCAAATGGATTCAGCAACTAATCCAGTAAACCTACGGGGAGATTGTTAGGCCTTAGAGGTTTATGGATTAGTAGGCTTAGTAAGACAATGGATCAAGTTTCTAGAAGGTGGGTATTGGAGTGGGCTTTGGGATATGGGCCTAGGGTTTTGGGGGAAACCCATTACTATAAATAGAAGTTGGAAATTAGGAGCATGGGTTGGTTCATTTATTTTAGAAACTTGTATTAGACAATTCCATATTGTATGCAAGTTTAAGCATTTGAATCTTCAAATCTTCATCTTGTTCTTGATTATTTCTTGAAGATCATCTTCAAATCTTCAAATCTTCATCTTGTTCTTGATTATTTCTTGAAGATCATCAAGCTTGGATTCCGCCCATCCTTGTTGATCGTTTGATATCGTTGTTTAATCCGTATTTTCAGGACTTACAGATTTGCTAAACTGCAATCTTCACGAACAATCACCAACTTGAAACTAATCAATGCAGCAATCTCTGTTTCAGACTTTTGATATAACATTTCAACACCATTGATCTCGTATTCCGCCTTCTTGATCGGTTTATTGTACAAAAACTCAACCATCAATTGATAGAAACTTCAAATACCCCACTGATTAACTTCAAATCTGTGATTACCCATGAAAATCTGAAATCCCATTTCCCGTGATCAACTTCAAGCACCTTCAAGAATAATAGATCTGTGTAAACGGTAATCTCCACAATTATAACAACCCTCCTAAAAAATTTAGAACACCCTAAATGTCCCTAAATATACCCCGTACGCAAGAAACGGACCCGGAATAACCCTATACTTATAAAAAACAACAAAAACAAGATTCAGCAGTCGCTCATGGGGCGCGACGTAGACCACCCTGGTCTGTCGCGAGCCACGACTGCTCTTGTTTGCCGGATAAGTCATAGTGCCACATGGCACATGACTCAGCATACCTACTCGACGACTCAGCAAAGCTACAACCGCCTTTTTGATCCTCGCGGGCCGTGAAGGCCCTAGTTAAATCTCTCGCGGGGCGCGAGAGAGTGGCTGTCAGGCCTATATAAGGGGGGCTTCGGCTCATTTGTCAATCGTTCAAATTCTGAATTCTCTCCAAATTCTCTAATTGTAGAATTTATGCTCGGGCATTATACCCACTTTAAAAGCGAAGCTTTGCCTCGTTGTAAGTACTATAACCCTTCTATTACCCTACACGATCGATTTAGAATTCCGTAATGCATGTCGGCTCTGCCCGACTCAGTCATTGGAATTCTTTCTCGAGTTGTACGGTTAATTTGGATTGGGTTATTTTACTAACACGTGTGCATTATTTGATTTAATAGATAATAACCAGGATTTTCTCAGGAAGCCTTAGTATTATCTAAACTTGCAATGTGAGTACATATGCTTTTTGCCACCTTTTTATATGAGTCAAAATGTTTTACCAAAACCTCAAATGTTTTAACGTACACTTATCAGTAATTGAGTATTTGTGATTCTACAATTACTGCCGGTATGTTGGGGTTTTGTATACAAAATGTGGAAAAACGTTATCATTCGACAAAGAGTTAGCCAATGGATAATATGACCCACAAGTCAGGGTTTGACAGTACAGATTGAGTAATTGATTAGATATAAACAAATGTAATTGCGGGTTGCCCTCAATTATGTAAACGTGATAAAACTATTTTGATTAAACTGGGATGCACTCACTAGTATTTCTTGCTAACAAAATATTTTTAAAATGCGTTTCAGGTAACGTAATGTGAAAGCTAAATAGAAGCCAGCTGGAGAGCACTGAAGGCTTGGAAGTCACCTAAATAAACAAGACATTTTGTTTTCAATAATTAGGGTTTATCCCTACCAATGTATTATCAAATGAATTTGGGTTTTATCCCCATAAATTATTCTTATAAAAGTTTGGTGTTTTTACTCTGATAAAAAATATTTCCTAACTACGGTCCTGCTGTATTCTGCTGCCAAATTAATAAACACCGATACCACCAGCTCTGAGGCTCGCGGCCTCCGGCTCCCGGGTAGGGGTCGGGGGTTGCGACTGAAGGTGGTATCATAGCTACAACCACTGGTTTAAGCCAAAGAAGTGTTCTGCTGAGACTGAAATTTCGAATTTTGTGTTAGGAAATAATTTATGTGAGTATGTGTTATGTGTTATTTGACTATTTGTTAATTTACAGTACGAGTGATCAAGGAACATCGGACGATTATCGTCATTTAGATAGTTCACCGAAAAATGAGGGAACATCATCTCAGCCTAATCCCACTGGATATTCAGCCGATACAGAAGAGGGAATATTTATCTTTAAGGCACAATCGGAGGAACCTTTTATTACTAAGAAAAGAGATTGGTTTAATAGAGGGGCTCATGAGAGAAGAAAAAGAATGAAGAAGTTACAACAACAGAGGGCAATAGTCAAGGCCAATAGGGAGGCAGATGCACAGATTCAAGAAGTAACTAGTAGACCGCCTTGGGAAGAAGAATTAGATAGACAATTGGTCAATTTCCACATGTTAGCTACTACAGCAGTAGATGCTAACCAAAACCAAGTAGCCGAACCGCCACTGTTACCTTTGTTCCCAGACCAACAAATGCTAGGACCTGACCAAGAAGATCCATTTCCAATCCCTGATGTAGACCCTTATGAGATTCCCAGGATTCCCCCACCAAACCCCATAGCCCAGTATACTGACCTTAACCCTTTAGATCCCTTTTGGAGTAGCGAATGGTGGACATAGAGTGTAATAAGAAACCCATACCCTTACAGTCAACCTATTCCTCGACACCCTGATCCAGTACCAGCACCCATCCCACCTATGAGCCAGGAAAATTTGGAGGAACTTTGCTTATTGGGTGACGAATTAGTAGAAGAAGGAGATAGAATTCGAATAATAGGAGAAAAACTTATGTGGAAGCATGTTGAGCGTGACATACATGATTGGATACACGACACTTAGAACTTACCTAGATATATGTGTAATTTTGTACTATAAAATATATATATGTATATATATATATATATAGATACGGATGCATAGTATCTTTGATTTCCAGTTGTAATTTGTAATAGATGCATATATATGAATATGAAAAAGAGTAAATGTCGCAATGATCGACGTTTTTGACCAACATGTTCGTGTGGTTGTGTATAAATAATTGTACTCAATTTTATTCTATGAAAATTAATACCTGATAAATGTTTACAATTCAGATGTCGAACGAAGTAAATCAGGAAAATTAGAATAATGAGAATAATGAAAACCAAATAGATAACAGTGCCATTCAACATATAGTGGCACAAGGAATTATAGATGCCATGCCTTATATTATCAAGACTGTTAAAGAAGCAGATAAATCTGCAAATGGCAGTAAACGTCAACACACTAAACCAAGTCAAAGTGTGAATAATGATAATGGACCTATTATCCAAGCTCCAATTCCTAAAAGAAGAAGAACCGCTTCATACGGTTGTTCTTTTAAAGAATTATTGGCCTGCAAACCAATAGAATTCTCAGGCATTGAAGGAGCTAGTACAGCCTTACGTTGGATAGAAAAGACAGAAGCAGTCATAAAAATAAGTAAATGCGCAGACGAAGATAAGATTATGTTTGCTTCTAATCTTTTTAAAAAAGCAGCCTTAGAATGATGGAATACTATTCTCCAGTCTAGGGAAGTGACAGAGTTTATAATATGGGATGGATCAACTTTAAGGAAATGGTTGAAAGAAAATTTTGTCCTCCTAATGAGAAGGAACAAATAGCCAATAAGTTCCTAAATCTTAGAATGACTGGAATAGACTGCAAAGGTTACACTACCATATTCTTCGAATATGCTAGAATAGTACCATCCTTAGCCTCACCCGAACCAGTATTAATCTCCCGTTATATATGTGGATTAATTGGTGAGATTAGACACGTAGTCAAGGCAACTAGACCATAAACCATAGAAGAAGCAGTGGAATTAGCCAATACATTGACTGACGAACTAGTACGCAGACAAGAGGAAAACCAAAGGAAGAACCTAGCCCAAAAGCTTACATAGGAATTCCGTTCAAGTAATTCCTCCCATGGAAAAGGAACAGGTTCTTCTGCACCCTACTGTAAGAATTGCAAAAGAAAGCATTCTGGAAGATGCTCTATATATTGCAACTTTTTCAAAATCTCTGGACACAAGGAAGAAGACTGTAGGAAGAAACCCGGTAATGTGATATGCTTTAATTGTGGAGAAAAGGGAAACATTAGACCGAACTGTCCGAAACTAGCTCTAGCCATGCCCAACAAGACTAGGACAATTGAAGCACCTAAGAAGAATGCCAGAGCCTTTATTCTGATAGCTGAGGAAGCCAAGATGATTCCGGATGTGAGCGCCGGTCCGTTCTTAGTTAATGACATATTTGCCAAATTATTGTTTCACTCTGGTGCAAACCAAAGTTTTATCAATACTTATTTCTACAAATTTCTTGACCAAAACTTAGTCAAACTTCAACAAGACTAGCTGGTAGAAATGGCCAACGGAGAATCTGTTAAGATAAGTGAAATCTTGTAGGGAGCAAGAATAGAAATCCTAAACCATCATTTCTTTGATAACCTTTACCCAATGAATCTGGCTAGTTTCGCTGTTGTATTAGGGATGGATTGGTTGGTAGCCAACCGTGCCAGTATTTTATGTGATCAAAAGTTAGTACAAGTAAGTACACCAAGTGGTGAAAAGATCACAATCAAAGGAGATAAGCCAACTAGATCGATAAAATTCATCTCTGTGATGAAAGCTGCAAGTTATGAAAGGAAGGGAGGAGTAGTATATATGATTTCTGTAATCATTAATACTAAAGGAAAAGAATTAAAAGATATTCCGGTAATATCTAAATTCTCAGACGTTTTTCCAGAAGAGTTACCTGGATTACCGCCTGATAGAGAGGTTGAATTTAGAATTCACCTAATACCAGGGACGGCACCAATTGCCAAGGCACCATATCGATTAGCACCAGTGGAAATCCAGGAACTAAAGAAGCAATTGGATGAACTTCTTGACAAAGGTTTTATACAACCAAGTTCATCACCATGGGGAGCACCGGTATTGTTCGTTAAGAAGAAAGATGGATCGATGCGTATGTGCATTGACTATCCAGAATTGAACAAAGTCACGATTAAGAATCAGTACCCACTACCGAGAATCGATGATCTGTTCGATCAACTTCAAGGAGCTCGATTCTTTTCTAAGATCGATTTACGCTCTGGATATCATCAACTGAAAGTACAGGAAGAAGATATTCCTAAAATGCTTTCAGAACGAGATATGATCATTAGGAATTTACTGTCATGCCATTCGGTTTAACCAATGCCCCAGCCGCATTTATGGACATGATGAACAGGATATGTAAACCATACCTGGATAAATTAATAATTGTCTTTATAGATGATATTCTAATTTACTCTAAGAGTAAAGAGGACCATGCAGCGCATCTACATACACTCCTCACATTGTTGAGAAAAGAGAAGCTTTATGCTAAATTCTCAAAATGTGAATTTTGGTTACAAGAAGTAGAGTTCCTTGGACATCTGGTTAATCATAAAGGAATTCATGTGGATCCCACAAAGGTCGAGGCGATTACTAAATGGAAAGTCCCTGAATCACCAACAGAAGTACGAAGTTTTCTTGGACTGGCAGGATATTATAGACGGTTTATCCGCGATTTTTCTAGAATAGCCATTCCATTAACTAAATTGACCTGCAAATCAGTTACGTTTGAATGGGGACCAAAACAGGAAGAAGCTTTTAAGATTCTTAAGCAAAGGTTAACCAACGCACCCAGACTCGCATTGCCAGAACGAACTGAAGACTTTATAGTCTATTGTGATGCATCTAAGTGAGGATATGGATGTGTGTTGATGCAATGTCAAAAGGTTATAGCTTATGCCTCTAGACAACTTAAGAAACATGATGAGAATTACACAACCCATGATCTAGAATTAGGAGCCATAGTTTTTGCTCTTAAGTTTTGGAGACACTATTTATATGGAAATAAATATGTTGTCTTCACCGATCATAAGAGTTTAAAATATATTTTCGGGCAAAAAGAATTAAATATGAGACAGAGACACTGGATGGAAGTTCTTAGCGACTATGATTGTGATATCCAGTATCACGCTGGGAAAGCCAATGTAGTAGCTGATGCTTTAAGTCGAAAGTATCATGAAAAACTGAAGCGAGTACGTTCTCTCAGATTAAATCTACAAGTAGATTTAAATAAACAAATTAGAGAAGTACAGGAGTCAGCAATCAAGGATGATGCTGAAAAATTAAAAGTAATGATTAAGGAATTAGAACATGGAATTGATGGAATTTGGAAGTTCCATAAGAAAAGGATGTGGATACCCGAACAAGGAAACCTACGCCACAGAATTCTAGAAGAAGCTCATAAATCTAAATATACGATACATCCCGGAAGTGATAAGATGTATCAAGATCTAAGAACAAATTTATGGTGGATAGGAATGAAAAAGATATAGCTAATTATGTTTCTAAATGTCTAACTTGTTCTCAAGTTAAAGCTAAACATCAAAAAACCCTCAGGACTATTGCAACAGTTAAAAATGCCCATATGGAAATGGGAATTGATAACAATGCATTTTTGTTACCAAATTACCCAAGACAAGAAAAGGAAATGATACAACCTGGGTGATTGTAGACAGATTGACCAAATCTGGTCATTTCTTACCCATGAAGGAAACTTTCAGTATGGAACACTTAGCCAAGCTATATGTAAATGAAATAGTTTCCCTTTCAACACAGAAGAAATTCAATTCAGCATTCTTGAATTCGTTTCCATTGTCACTTCGAATTCCCTTCACTTTCTTGCCAGTCTGATTTTCCATAAATATTATGAATCTTTTGATCAATTCTGCGGTCTCACTTTTGTGAACTAAGAAGAAAACGTAAGTAAAACGTGAGTAGTCATTAGTAATTACAAGAAAGTAAGACTTTCCAGACAGACTGAGCACATTCACTGGACAAAAAAGATCCACGTGAAGAAGCTGCATCACACTGTTAATAGTGTTAACAGTTTTGGGAAAATGAGGTTTTCGATGTTGTTTACCCTTAGCACAGGAAACACATTTTCAAAAGTAATGAAATATTTTACCGGTAGACCCCTTACCAACCCCAGTTTTGCAAGACGGTTCAGATTTTTTACATTTAAATGTCCTAAACGACTATGCCACAACATAGCATTGAGCTCAGAGATTTTGGTAAACAAACAGGCAATGCTTTCAGTAGGTGGTTTATTCATATCAAAGACATAAGCGTTACCTTTTCATTCAGATTTCAACAGTATCCATTCATCAGGAATAACCATTCCTGGTTTCAGAATAAGGCAGTGTTTGTCAGTGAAGTGAGTTGAGTAACCGTTATCACATATTTGAGCTACACTTAGTAAGCTATGCTTCAACTCAGGAACGTAGTTGACGTCTTTGAAACAGAGATCACCATTCTTGACTGTGCCTCGTTGCGTGATCTTTCCTTTCTCTCCTCCCGCAAAAGCAACATATCCTCCATTAAAATCTTCAAGATCAGTAAGTTGGGATAAATCGCTAGTATTATGCCTGGAACAGCCACTGTCAATGACCCAGAGTCGAATGACAGCCCTCCATAGCCGTTCCTGCACAATATGCGGGATTAATTAGATTTTGGTACCCAAGCCATAGTTGTAGTGGGTACACCCTGTTCATTAACATATGTGACTTGCATCCAAATAAGCTTTTCCTTAGAGTAGATAGGTTTATTATTGATGCACGATGATTTAGGAGAGTTATCTGGAACATAATTCTTAGGTTTCCAAACTTGCCTAGGCCTTTCCAATTTCTTGGATGCTTTGGGCGAAACATGTGTAGAGTTTGGAGTGTGACCTTTTGTTTTCAGCTTCATTTGTTTAGCTTTGTTCCAGTCTCCATCAGAAGGCTTCACCTTGGAATTCAGCTTCTTAACAGGTTTAGATTTTTGAGTCTTCTCCTGTTTTGAAGGCTTAAAATTCCTTTTTGGAGCCTTCTGATGCTCTTCTTCTTTGAGTTTATCAGGACGAAGCTGACAATTTCTTGCATTGTGTCCAGCAACTCCACACGTTTAACATATCTATCATTTCACATGTGGTTTTGCCTGACATCCATTAGTCTTTTCAGAACTTCAGGACTTGTGTGGTTCCTGAGATACAAACGAGACATGTTGAATTTTATCCTTAGAAACAGAATGACATTTAGTTGAATTTGTTGATCTTGATTTTGGTGGAACATATTTTGTTTCACCTCCTCTTTTAGTCTATTTTACCGATAGATTTTTCGATTTATCAGCTTTATTAGGTAAAACAACTGAATTCAAATCCACACAAATAGAACCAAAATAAATGTTAGAACATTAATCGCTCTTTAAAACAGAGCCCACACTATCCAAAACATCAGAAGAAATTGAAATATTGTTTGACTTTTCAAAAACTAAAGAATTGTTTTTCTGAATTTTATTTTTCAAAACAACTAAAGCAACGTCATCCTCATCAACTTCATCTACCCAATCTTCAATAATTACTTGGGTGGTGTTTGTTTTTTGCTAGAAGCACTTCAGAACCTCTTATGTCTGCGCCGCGCAAACCACGCGCAGACATAAGGGTCTGCAGCTTATTTGTTTTCTCGCAGACCTTTCATTAAAAAAGGTCTGCGAGACCTCTTCTTCATACAGACATGAATCAATGTCTTCTAAGCTCTGCACAACCTCTTCTCCTCCACATTTTGAAAACACAGAGAACCCTTCTCTTCCTCCACCCTTCTCCTGCTCCACAGACCGCCGCCACCTCCACAGACTGCCGCCACCTCCGATGTCTCCCGCACATCTCCAGCCGCACCCCCACCACATCGAGAACTCCATCGTCTCCCGCACATCTCCAGGTATGAATTTAGGGTTTTTTTTGGAGAGAGGCCGTAGAGAGAGAGGGGGCGGCAGGAGAGAGAGAGAGAGGGATCGACGGTGGTGGTGGGTTTGATGGCGGTGGTGGAACGAAGAGAGATAGAGAGGGGGGTGACAGGAGAGAGAGAGGGAAAGAAGAGAGAGAGATCGGCGGTGGTGGTGGGTTTTGATGGCGGTGTTGGTGGTTGTCACGGCCCCCGACCCGGTTTGACCCGTTTCAGGAGCCGCGGGACAGAAATACTGCGGTATTGATTTAATTGAGTTTAACAGCGGAAACAGGATCGCTTAAAGCTAAAATTTTTCCCCGATTATTTATTTCACAATTCGGGAAAAACCCCGATAATTTACAATAGTATGTTTTTACTATAAAAACGTGATATTACAAAAGTATTTATTTATTTTATATTGAGCCACTATCTTAAGCTTGCAATGCTTCCCCAGCACTTTTCCTGATTTACAACAGATCACCTGAAACATGTTTGAAAAAGGTTTTGTCAGCGGGAAATACTGAGTGAATCATTCTATTTACTAAAATGACACATTTGTTATAATATACAGTATTAAGAGCGATTACAATGTTTCTGATATCAAGCCAACTACCCACGGTACTTGCCACTCGACCCATTGGCCCATTCGTCCAATGGTGTCTGTGACTGCGGTCATATCCCCCACTGGCTGCCCCAATGGTGACGATTATCAAGTAATGTATACAAAACCCCACATACCGGCTGTAACTTGGTGATTACAAAGACTTAATCCCCGTAATTATAACTTTGAATATAAACAGGATTTTGTAAATAGATTTGATAAAAAGAGAGAATGACTCACAAACTGTGAGAAAAGAAGAATGACTCACAAACTGTGAGAAAAGAAGAATGACTCACATTGCTGATTTAATATGGTCAGAGTCTAATCTATAGTTTTAGCCTTGTTAACCTAATATAAATACAATGCACACAAAACTGGGTTAGTAATCAATCCAGCAATTACGATAATTTACGAAATCAAACTATCACAATGAATGTCAAAATGCAATACTTTGTCCATCGAATTAACGATGATCCATTGAATTAACAATGAACGACAATGTATAATACTTTACCCATCGAATTAACGATGATCCGTTGAATTAACAACGAACGATAAAGTATAATACTTTACCTATCGAATTAACGACAATCCGTCAAATTAATGACGAACGATAAAGTATAACCCTAATGTGGGCGGCATTTAAACATGCATTGGATATCTTGATCTTCGAATAATTGAATCGTAGCAGCGATTGTGCTAATACCCTATTTTGTAGCAGAATTTCGATACCCGGGGGTATAATTTCGGAATAACAGAATGTAAGCAGTGTATTTGTGAGAATTTGGTCGACGTAATAAGTTCAGAATTCGACTACCAGTGTCTGCTATTTATAGGTGAAAATTTGGAAGCCCTGCGCATCGTAGCAAAACATCCCCTACGATGCGTATGGGTCTTTTAAAGGCCTGCGCATCGTAGGCTATATTCTGCTACGGTGCGTATGGGTAAAAAGTAGGCTCATAGACTAGCCACGACTGGGACTAGCCTTGGTGAGTCAGTATTTTCAATTTTCAGTATTTTGACAACGTATTTTAGTGGATAATTATCCACTAGGGTTTACCCCCCCTTGAGTTTTAGGGGCCCTAATCCTGATTCTGAAAATTATGAAAATTTCAGGGTTTGTTCAGAATCACTTGGGTCTCTCAATTAGGGTTTCCTTTTAGACTAATTAATTCATTAAATAGTACTTTTGATGAGAGTTGTTACATTCTACCCACCTTAAGAAAAATCTCGTCCTCGAGATTTACTGGAACAAGTATGGATACTTTTTCTTCATTTCTGATTCCAGTTCCCAAGTGTATTCAGTTCCCCTCTTTGAATCCCACTTGACTTTGACTAAAACTAGTCGTTTGTGTTTGAGAAACTTGATTTTTCGATCCTCAATTTGAAGAGGTTTCTCAACAAATTTCAACTTTTCGTTTACCTCTATATCTCGAAGAGGTATTACCAGAGATTCATCTGATAAGCATTTCTTGAGATTGGATACATGAAATACATTATGTACTCCAGATAATTCTTTTGGTAATTGTAAACGATAAGCTACTGGTCCTATACGTTGGATCACTGAAAATGGTCCTACATACCTTGGACTTAGCTTTCCTTTCTTTCCAAATCTGACTACTCCTTTCCAAGGAGAAACTTTTAACAGTACTCTATCTCCAACTTGGAATTCAAGTGGCTTGCTTCTATTGTCTGCATAACTTTTCTGGCGATCTCGAGCCGTCTTCAATCTTTCCTTGACTTGAGTAATCTTATCAGTTGTTTCTTGTACTATTTCAGGTCCTGATAACTGACTTTCTCCTATTTCTGCCCAGCAAACTGGGGTTCTGCACTTTCTTCCATACAGTGCCTCGAATGGAGCGGTTTCAATGCTTGAATGATAACTATTGTTATAGGAGAATTCAATTAATGGTAAGTGATCATCCCAACTTCCACCAAAGTCTATTACACATGCTCGGAGCATGTCTTCTAGAGTTTGGATCGTTCTTTCACTTTGTCCGTCTGTTTGTGGATGATATGCAGTGCTCAGGTTTAGTCGAGTTCCCATAGCTTGCTGGAAACTTTTCCAGAAATGGGAAGTAAAACGACTATCTCTATCCGAAACAATGGAGAGTGGAACTCCATGTAAGGATACAACTTCATCTACATACAATTTAGCCAGTCTTTCCATGCTAAAGGTTTCTTTCATAGGTAGAAAGTGAGCTGATTTGGTTAATCGATCCACAATTACCCAAATCGCATCATTACCTTTTCTGGTTTTAGGTAACTTAGTAACAAAATCCATTGTTATAAGCTCCCATTTCCATACTGGCATCTCTAACTGTTGTAGTAATCCTGAAGGTTTCTGATGTTCTGCCTTAACTTGTGAACAAGTAAGACATTTAGAAACATAACTGGCTATGTCCCTTTTCATTCCTATCCACCAGAAATTCTTCCTTAAATCTTGGTACATCTTATTGTTTCCTGGGTGCATAGTGTACCTAGATTTATGAGCTTCTTCTAAAATCTTAGGTCTTAAGTCTCCATACTTAGGTACCCAGATTCTACTTTTATGGAATCTCCAAATTCCATCTGCTCCTTGTTCTAATTCTTTGATTCGTCCTTTCATTCCTTCAGCATCATCCTTGATTGCTGTAATTTGAACATTCTTCAATTGTTCCATTAAATCTATTTGTAGATTTAATCTGAGAGCACGAACCCTTCGTTGTTTTTCATAATACTTACGACTTAAGGCATCTGCAACTACATTTGCCTTTCCTTCGTGATACTGAATATCACAGTCGTAGTCACTTAAAATTTCCATCCATCTCCTTTGCCTCATGTTTAACTCTTTTTGCCCAAATATGTATTTTAAACTCTTATGATCTGTATAGATAGTAAACTTACTTCCGTACAGATAATGTCTCCAAATCTTAAGGGCAAAAATTACGGCTCCTAATTCTAAATCATGAGTCGTATAATTCTCTTCGTGCTTTTTCAACTGCCTTGATGCGTACGCAATTACCTTCTTGCGTTGCATAAGCACACATCCATATCCTAATTTTGAAGCATCACAATATACCTCAAAATCTTCAGTTCCTTCTGGTAAGGCTAAGATTGGTGCATTGGTTAGTTTCTGTTTCAAAATCCTAAAGGCTTCTTCCTGTTTAGGTCCCCATTCAAACTTAGTGGCTTTACAGGTTAACTTAGTTAATGGTACGGCTATCTTGGAGAAATCCTTAATAAACCGTCTATAGTACCCAGCTAATCCTATAAAACTTCTAATTTCCATTGCTGTTTGTGGAACCTTCCATTTAGTAATTGCCTCTATCTTAGCAGGATCTACATGAATACCTTCATGATTCACCATGTGTCCTAAAAATTGTACTTCCTTTAGCCAAAATTCGCACTTCGAGAATTTGGCGTACAACTTTTCTTTTCTTAATAAAGTTAAGAGTGCATGAAGATGTTCACAATGTTCTGTCTGACTTTTGGAATAAATAAGTATATCGTCTATGAAAACAATTACAAATTTATCCAAATACGGTTTACAGATCCTATTCATCATGTCCATGAATGCTGCAGGTGCATTCGTTAACCCGAAGGGCATGACTGTAAACTCGTAATGACCATACCTAGTTCTGAAAGCAGTTTTAGGTATGTCTTCTTCTTGTACCTTCAATTGATGATATCCAGAGCGTAAATCTATCTTAGAAAAATATCTAGCTCCCTGAAGTTGATCAAAAAGATCATCAATCCTAGGTAATGGATATCGATTCTTAATTGTAACCTTATTCAATTCCCTGTAATCGATACACATTCTCATTGAACCATCCTTTTTCTTTACGAACAACACTGGCGCTCCCCAAGGGGATGAGCTAGGTTGTATGAATCCTTTACTTAGTAATTCATCTAATTGCTTTTTCAATTCTAACATTTCTGTGGGTGCTAACCGATAAGGTGCCTTGGCTATCGGTGTAGTTCCTGGAATTAAATGAATCCTAAATTCTACTTCCCTATCTGGAGGTAATCCTGGTAAATCTTCTGGAAATATATCAGAGTATTCCGATACTACTGGTATTTCTTTCAGATCTTTTCCCTTAGTGCTAATGATTACTGAAATCATATACACTATTCCTTGTTTTCGTTCATAATTAGCAACTTTCATTACTGATATGAACTTCATGGGTTTCCGTGGTTTATCTCCTGTAATCCTAATCACTTCTCCGGTAGGTGATTGAATTTCTATTGAATTCTGATCACAAAGGATTCTAGCATGGTTGGCTACTAACCAATCCATTCCTAATACAACATCAAATTCAGCTAAATTCATCGGCAATAGTCTTGCAGAGAATTTATGTCCTAAAAGTTCTATGTTTCCTTCTTGCAATACTTTATTTACTCTAACTGAATTTCCATCTGCTGTTTCAACGGTGAAAATCTGCCTATTATTGGTTAAAGGTAAACTAAGAGCTTGACAGAATGAAGTATTTATAAAACTTTGGTTTGCACCAGAGTCAAATAATACTTTTGCATACACGTTATGAACTAGGAACGTACCCGCTATCACATCCGGAATAAGTTCTGCTTCTTGGGTGGTCAGCTGAAATGCCCTAGCATTCTTCTTAGTAGTTCCTTCGGTCGCCTTAGGTTTGTTGTCTACTGGTTTGACCAATTTAGGACATTCTGTTTTATAATGCCCCGCTTCACCACAATTAAAACAGATTACTGTTTTCTTTTTGCAGTTTTCTTCACGATGTCCTACAGCTTTGCAAAAATTGCAAGTAATATCGCACCTTCCAAAATGCTTCTTTTTGCATTTCTTGCAAAATGACGGACCTGGAGATTGTCCTGTTCCTTTTCTCTTGAAGCTGTTATTATTACCCACACGAAATCCTTGGGTAATTTTCTGAGCTAGTGCCTTCTTTCTATCTTCATCTCTTGTGCGTACCAATTCATCGGTCAGAGTGTTGGCTAATTCTACCGCATCATCAATAGTGCGAGGTCTCGCAGCTTTAACAATATTGCGGATTTCGCTTATTAGCCCCCAAATATAGCGAGAAATAAGTACCGGTTCTGGCGAAGCCAATGTTGGTACCACTCTTGCATATTCGAAGAATGTCGAGGTATATCCACGACAATCAACACTCATCATCCGATGATTTAGAAACTTATTCGCCATCTGTTCCTTCTCATACTCAGGACAGAATTTTCTTTCCACCAAACCTTTAAATTCTTCCCAAGTCATAGCATAAGCTATTGCTCTTCCTTTTGATTGTAACACAGTATTCCACCACTCGAGTGCTCCCTCTTTGAACAGATTGGACGAATACATGACTTGATCATCTTTACCACATTTACTTATTGCAATGACTGCTTCGGTTTTCTCTAACCAACGCAGTGATGCAGTTGCTCCTTCATTGCCTGCAAATTCAGTGGGTTTACAAGCAATGAATTCTTTGAAAGTGCAACCAGGCGTTGCAGTTTTCATTTTCTTGGTTAATGGAGCTTGATGTGGTTCCTTATTCTGGTTATCATGCTTATTGCCTCCATTTACACTATTACTGAAATTATCTTCAGTAATCTGTTTGCTCAGAACAAGTTGTTGCGGTTCGGGTGGATTCTTTATAGCAGCGACGAATGCTGGAATAGCATTGGCTATCCCTTGAGCCACAATGTTTTCGATATCTTGCCGAGTCATATATTGATCTCTTGAATGTTGTTCAGAATGATTAACTTCATTAATAGGTTCATTACCACTGTTTGCCATCTGATAATGTATATATATAAATTTTATTAGTAACTGACAAATAATAATTATATACAAACAATCAGAAAATTGTATAATACAGATATAGTCAAAATAATCGATCTTTCGATTTCATTTATATATCTATTATGCATCATTATTCACAGATATCATACAAAGTTTTATTGATTATTTACAGACTAACTTTATTAGTACTATTATACAACTACCATTTTATCTCTCGTCACTTGCTGTTAAAAACGCATTTCCCTCTCGTCATATTTCCAAGCAATCTGTCCACCTATCTCTCTCATTCTATTCCCCATATCATATAACTCTTCGCCAAAGTGGCGAAGTTCGGCCATATTTTCCGTGCTCATGGGTGGATTAGGTAATGGTTCTGGATCGAATTGTGGAAGAAAAGAGTATGGATCGTTGACAATATTTTGAAATTGCCAATCGTTTGTCCACCATTCGTCCATTCCTATGGGTTGGGAATGAACTATTGGATCGGGAATTGCTGCTGGTTCCCAATTCATAGGGAATTGGTTTTCAATAGGATAGGTAAAAAGATTTGTCTGGACAGGTTGAATCGTTTCACAGTTTTCCAACAGAAAATCTATTTCATCTTGAAAAGTTCTTTCCTGGGTTGGATTGGAACTCTCTCCGACTTCTCTCTAAGCTGGTATAGACCCTTGCCCAACTTCCATTATTACTTCTTTAGTAATTTCCTCCAATTGTATTTCTACTTCCTTACCCTTCTTTTTATCTCCAGTTTCCATTTCTTGCGGTTTGGAATTCTCTCCGGTTATGACTTCTTTTCCCTTTTTCAAAGGATTATTTATTTTGGGCAGTTTCTTAACTGGCTTCTTCTTACGGATTTTCCTCCATCCTACATAAGTTCTTTTCTTCTGTTTTGGCTTGCTCAGGGGTGGAACCTTGAATTCTACTGGTTGTTCAATATCGGGATAGTAGCTAATATATTCTTTGGAAGCTTCGACAGTTACGGGATAAAGATTAAGATTCTGGAAATCTTCGGTTATCTCACTCATGCTGATGTAGCATATATGCAAAATGCATAAAATACTAAGTTAAAATTTACAAATAAACTTTGTAATTTATTCCATAATATGTACTAGTTGATTTACAAAGATAACTGACAAATACACTCAGGTTTCAAGTTTTATTTATCACATAAAGTTTCTAGATTTATGAGAGTAGGGTGCTAATCTTTAAAGATTTATATTTTCTGCTACGGTGGCTAGCATATATAAATTAGCCCGAACAAGGAAACCTACGCCACAGAATTCTAGAAGAAGCTCATAAATCTAAATATACGATACATCCCGGAAGTGATAAGATGTATCAAGATCTAAGAACAAATTTATGGTGGATAGGAATGAAAAAGATATAGCTAATTATGTTTCTAAATGTCTAACTTGTTCTCAAGTTAAAGCTAAACATCAAAAAACCCTCAGGACTATTGCAACAGTTAAAAATGCCCATATGGAAATGGGAATTGATAACAATGCATTTTTGTTACCAAATTACCCAAGACAAGAAAAGGAAATGATACAACCTGGGTGATTGTAGACAGATTGACCAAATCTGGTCATTTCTTACCCATGAAGGAAACTTTCAGTATGGAACACTTAGCCAAGCTATATGTAAATGAAATAGTTTCCCTTTCAACACAGAAGAAATTCAATTCAGCATTCTTGAATTCGTTTCCATTGTCACTTCGAATTCCCTTCACTTTCTTGCCAGTCTGATTTTCCATAAATATTATGAATCTTTTGATCAATTCTGCGGTCTCACTTTTGTGAACTAAGAAGAAAACGTAAGTAAAACGTGAGTAGTCATTAGTAATTACAAGAAAGTAAGACTTTCCAGACAGACTGAGCACATTCACTGGACAAAAAAGATCCACGTGAAGAAGCTGCATCACACTGTTAATAGTGTTAACAGTTTTGGGAAAATGAGGTTTTCGATGTTGTTTACCCTTAGCACAGGAAACACATTTTCAAAAGTAATGAAATATTTTACCGGTAGACCCCTTACCAACCCCAGTTTTGCAAGACGGTTCAGATTTTTTACATTTAAATGTCCTAAACGACGATGCCACAACATAGCATTGAGCTCAGAGATTTTGGTAAACAAACAGGCAATGCTTTCAGTAGGTGGTTTATTCATATCAAAGACATAAGCGTTACCTTTTCATTCAGATTTCAACAGTATCCATTCATCAGGAATAACCATTCCTGGTTTCAGAATAAGGCAGTGTTTGTCAGTGAAGTGAGTTGAGTAACCGTTATCACATATTTGAGCTACACTTAGTAAGCTATGCTTCAACTCAGGAACGTAGTTGACGTCTTTGAAACAGAGATCACCATTCTTGACTGTGCCTCGTTGCGTGATCTTTCCTTTCTCTCCTCCCGCAAAAGCAACATATCCTCCATTAAAATCTTCAAGATCAGTAAGTTGGGATAAATCGCTAGTATTATGCCTGGAACAGCCACTGTCAATGACCCAGAGTCGAATGACAGCCCTCCATAGCCGTTCCTGCACAATATGCGGGATTAATTAGATTTTGGTACCCAAGCCATAGTTGTAGTGGGTACACCCTGTTCATTAACATATGTGACTTGCATCCAAATAAGCTTTTCCTTAGAGTAGATAGGTTTATTATTGATGCACGATGATTTAGGAGAGTTATCTGGAACATAATTCTTAGGTTTCCAAACTTGCCTAGGCCTTTCCAATTTCTTGGATGCTTTGGGCGAAACATGTGTAGAGTTTGGAGTGTGACCTTTTGTTTTCAGCTTCATTTGTTTAGCTTTGTTCCAGTCTCCATCAGAAGGCTTCACCTTGGAATTCAGCTTCTTAACAGGTTTAGATTTTTGAGTCTTCTCCTGTTTTGAAGGCTTAAAATTCCTTTTTGGAGCCTTCTGATGCTCTTCTTCTTTGAGTTTATCAGGACGAAGCTGACAATTTCTTGCATTGTGTCCAGCAACTCCACACGTTTAACATATCTATCATTTCACATGTGGTTTTGCCTGACATCCATTAGTCTTTTCAGAACTTCAGGACTTGTGTGGTTCCTGAGATACAAACGAGACATGTTGAATTTTATCCTTAGAAACAGAATGACATTTAGTTGAATTTGTTGATCTTGATTTTGGTGGAACATATTTTGTTTCACCTCCTCTTTTAGTCTATTTTACCGATAGATTTTTCGATTTATCAGCTTTATTAGGTAAAACAACTGAATTCAAATCCACACAAATAGAACCAAAATAAATGTTAGAACATTAATCGCTCTTTAAAACAGAGCCCACACTATCCAAAACATCAGAAGAAATTGAAATATTGTTTGACTTTTCAAAAACTAAAGAATTGTTTTTCTGAATTTTATTTTTCAAAACAACTAAAGCAACGTCATCCTCATCAACTTCATCTACCCAATCTTCAATAATTACTTGGGTGGTGTTTGTTTTTTGCTAGAAGCACTTCAGAACCTCTTATGTCTGCGCCGCGCAAACCACGCGCAGACATAAGGGTCTGCAGCTTATTTGTTTTCTCGCAGACCTTTCATTAAAAAAGGTCTGCGAGACCTCTTCTTCATACAGACATGAATCAATGTCTTCTAAGCTCTGCACAACCTCTTCTCCTCCACATTTTGAAAACACAGAGAACCCTTCTCTTCCTCCACCCTTCTCCTGCTCCACAGACCGCCGCCACCTCCACAGACTGCCGCCACCTCCGATGTCTCCCGCACATCTCCAGCCGCACCCCCACCACATCGAGAACTCCATCGTCTCCCGCACATCTCCAGGTATGAATTTAGGGTTTTTTTTGGAGAGAGGCCGTAGAGAGAGAGGGGGCGGCAGGAGAGAGAGAGAGAGAGGGATCGACGGTGGTGGTGGGTTTGATGGCGGTGGTGGAACGAAGAGAGATAGAGAGGGGGGTGACAGGAGAGAGAGAGGGAAAGAAGAGAGAGAGATCGGCGGTGGTGGTGGGTTTTGATGGCGGTGTTGGTGGTTGTCACGGCCCCCGACCCGGTTTGACCCGTTTCAGGAGCCGCGGGACAGAAATACTGCGGTATTGATTTAATTGAGTTTAACAGCGGAAACAGGATCGCTTAAAGCTAAAATTTTTCCCCGATTATTTATTTCACAATTCGGGAAAAACCCCGATAATTTACAATAGTATGTTTTTACTATAAAAACGTGATATTACAAAAGTATTTATTTATTTTATATTGAGCCACTATCTTAAGCTTGCAATGCTTCCCCAGCACTTTTCCTGATTTACAACAGATCACCTGAAACATGTTTGAAAAAGGTTTTGTCAGCGGGAAATACTGAGTGAATCATTCTATTTACTAAAATGACACATTTGTTATAATATACAGTATTAAGAGCGATTACAATGTTTCTGATATCAAGCCAACTACCCACGGTACTTGCCACTCGACCCATTGGCCCATTCGTCCAATGGTGTCTGTGACTGCGGTCATATCCCCCACTGGCTGCCCCAATGGTGACGATTATCAAGTAATGTATACAAAACCCCACATACCGGCTGTAACTTGGTGATTACAAAGACTTAATCCCCGTAATTATAACTTTGAATATAAACAGGATTTTGTAAATAGATTTGATAAAAAGAGAGAATGACTCACAAACTGTGAGAAAAGAAGAATGACTCACAAACTGTGAGAAAAGAAGAATGACTCACATTGCTGATTTAATATGGTCAGAGTCTAATCTATAGTTTTAGCCTTGTTAACCTAATATAAATACAATGCACACAAAACTGGGTTAGTAATCAATCCAGCAATTACGATAATTTACGAAATCAAACTATCACAATGAATGTCAAAATGCAATACTTTGTCCATCGAATTAACGATGATCCATTGAATTAACAATGAACGACAATGTATAATACTTTACCCATCGAATTAACGATGATCCGTTGAATTAACAACGAACGATAAAGTATAATACTTTACCTATCGAATTAACGACAATCCGTCAAATTAATGACGAACGATAAAGTATAACCCTAATGTGGGCGGCATTTAAACATGCATTGGATATCTTGATCTTCGAATAATTGAATCGTAGCAGCGATTGTGCTAATACCCTGTTTTGTAGCAGAATTTCGATACCCGGGGGTATAATTTCGGAATAACAGAATGTAAGCAGTGTATTTGTGAGAATTTGGTCGACGTAATAAGTTCAGAATTCGACTACCAGTTTCTGCTATTTATAGGTGAAAATTTGGAAGCCCTGCGCATCGTAGCAAAACATCCCCTACGATGCGTATGGGTCTTTTAAAGGCCTGCGCATCGTAGGCTATATTCTGCTACGGTGCGTATGGGTAAAAAGTAGGCTCATAGACTAGCCACGACTGGGACTAGCCTTGGTGAGTCAGTATTTTCAATTTTTAGTATTTTGACAACGTATTTTAGTGGATAATTATCCACTAGGGTTTACCCCCCCTTGAGTTTTAGGGGCCCTAATCCTGATTCTGAAAATTATGAAAATTTCAGGGTTTGTTCAGAATCACTTGGGTCTCTCAATTAGGGTTTCCTTTTAGACTAATTAATTCATTAAATAGTACTTTTGATGAGAGTTGTTACAGTGGTGGTGGTGGTAGCCGACGTGGTGGTGGCGGATGGTTGTGGTGGTGGTAGATGAAGGCAGAGAGAGAGAGAAGAGAGAGGAGAAGGTCTGCAGTGTGTGTTGTATGTGTGTTGAAGAGGTTTTTATGTAAAAAAAAAAAACAAACCCTCTTCTCCTTGAAGACTGCAGACATTTGGTCCACCTCTTCTCCTACAGATGCCTGCAGATGTGGTCCGCAGACTGTAGACCTTTTACCTCTTTAAAAACAAACACCACCTTGGTCTGCATTTGTAGCAACGTGGTTAGTATCGTTCATTTGCTCACAAACGGTGTCACATGATGCAACAGCATTGCTTTTAGCTTCTAGTAACACCATTCATTCAGAAGGATCAGAATTATTTCCGTTTAAAGATTCAGCTGTGGCTTCTGTGGTTTCATCACCATTTAACTCAACAGAAACTTCTGATGCTACTTCTGATTCTTCTTTGATCGAATCTGATTCAACTGTTTCAGACGATTCGTTTGTGGATTCTACTTAATCGACTGACTCTGAGTTGTCTCAGTCAGCCTTTTCAGAGGAATTACATGTACAATCAGATGAAACTGATGATTCAGGAAATTCATCAGACTCTATTTTAGTTTGAGGTAACTCTGCTTCTTAAGGTGATCAGTTGTTGACTTCGACTGATTCAATCATTTTAGATTTCTCAGGAGTGGTTGTCTCAGAAGTATCACAAGTTGTATCACATGGGGAAGCAGATTCACTCTATTTGCCATTTTTGAATTCTTTCATAAATTCAGTCAAACCTTTTGTCATGGCAAACTCAATGTTGTCTACGTTCGCTTTAGACTCTCTAACCTCAGACTCTTGTGTTTGTGATTTATTTTCAGGTGACTTTTGTGAAACACAAGATTCTGCGTTTTCAAACACTTGAAAATGTTTATCGACATTTACATTTTTCTCAAAATTCAAGGTTTCTGTGTGATTTGAAACATTTTCTGATTTTACAAATGTTTCTTGATAAGCTTGCTTTTCCAAAATAATTTCAGTGTTATCAGGCCTGGTAATTTTTATCTTTCTAGATTTAGCAGGTTCAGGTTTCTTATCCTCTGGTTTCCCGTATTCCATTTTGGGTAAATTGTCTATCTCCTCTTCAGTCATTGGAATTGAGGAGTAATTGTGTTTGTATGGTAGACGTATGCATACAAATTGTAGGTCCCCTATTCGTGTATGGATCTTCAACAGAATTGTCAATCCAATCAAGAGTGCGGAATCCTCTTGATCAGAATAAGCAGAAAACATGTAGGAACAGCAAGACACTTTCAAACTGGGTTTCTATTGATTATCGATTACAAGAATTACAATCAATCAAACCCTAACCAACACTAATTTCGTCCAAGCCCTAGAACTCTCACGAAATTCCTCACACACACTGTTTTTGGCTGATTAACCTAAACCCTAAAGCCTAACCTTGTTTATATAACACAAGGTTGCAACATTAGGCTGGGTTTGCTACATGGGCTAGGCCCAAATCGTCCCCCATCACCCAATGTGGGTTTTGTTTTGCCCAAACTCTATTAACTCTCTAATACAAAGCTAAACCCGCTAACTGTTTATCGTTTAACTAATAACAAGATATCCAAAGACCAAATCTAAGCTGTTGTCACAAACATGCACCAACAAACTCCCCCTTGACAATAGCTTCATAAAATAACTTTGTCTTCAGTCATCTTGCAATCTTCATGTAGTCTTGCACTGTCTTTGGTCTTTGGATAGCTTCAGCTTCAACACCTTCTGTCAGCAACAGACTCCCCCTAAGCTGATGCATCCAATCACCAAATCTTCAAAACTTTAGCGTTTGAGTAAACTCCAGTTCAGCATTTGTAAAGCAATCTTCAAACTCTTCAACTTGTTTGCAATGTAGAAAGGAGGTTCTACCATGCATCCAATCAAACTCTCATCTTCTCAGCAACTTCTCAGCAACACAACAACTTCTCAGCAACACACTGCTTCAATCTGTTTACTATAAAACAAACATCTCGAGAAACGATAAGAATTTTTCAACACAGTTAAATAAATTATTATTATTCAAGAGATAGTTAAACTGTATCACAGATTAAGCATTTTCAATTTCATCACCAACACGCAAAACTTTTTAATCACACACCCTATAACCCGCATGATATAAAATTTTGAACTCACTTTCTAACACCGTCTCCCCCTATCAGTAACAATTCCTCCAAGAATAACAGTTTTCCGTACGTTAAGAATTTCAAACAGAAAAAGACACTATTTTTTTATTTTTTTTTGTATTTTCTGAAAGCAAGTAAATAACAAAAGCAATAAACACTCTATTTTTGTGAGAATCACCGGTAAGAAGATCATATCAGCACAATCAAACTGTTTTCCACACTATTAGATAATTCTTTATTTAATTTTTCATGAAAAACAGTCCAAGACAATTACCAGTATGTTTGTCCACTTAAACAAAATGCATGAACATTTCAAGTACCATTACCGTATGATACGTTAAGGTAATTTTAATACTGATATATTAGTGTGTCCCACTTCAGGATATACCCCCGCGATCAAGTTATGCACAAAGATTCATCGTAGTAGGTGAGTATACTGATGTCATCCTTTAAGATATCCTGACAATGTCTAGGTCTGCATATAATCTGTTTTATCATGTTTTGATTGCTTAACAATGAACACCCAAATAAATACTAATCAAATCCTGGAAATATAAACAACACACTCTATCATGCAAGTATCTTCCCTACCACATATTTCACAAGTCCAATCCAGATTTCTGAAATCTTAACTGGGAATAGGTTGAGAAGAGAACATAATAGATCTTTAGCAGAGATGGTATAATATACAGATCAAATGAGTTTTTCTCAGTTTGATATAGGTTTCTTGGGTTTCATTTGGGCACTTGAGGGCCTCTTTCGGGTGTATTAGATCTATAGCGCGACAACGTACAGCTAGGTCAGCATGTATCTGGATGCAGCAGAAGCTGTCGTTGCCTAGCACCTCCAGGTCAGCATATATCTGGATGCAGCAGAGGAGGTACACGACTTTTTTCAGAGAAGATTTCAGAATCAGATCAAAATTGTGTGTATCGGGACAACATACAGACATTCAAATAGAAATGAGCTAATTC
The DNA here is from genome assembly GCA_030545235.1 of Helianthus tuberosus. Taxonomy (NCBI): domain Eukaryota; kingdom Viridiplantae; phylum Streptophyta; class Magnoliopsida; order Asterales; family Asteraceae; genus Helianthus; species Helianthus tuberosus. The sequence continues at coordinate 215,167,840 of CM060411.1, read as the reverse complement.
CAAGTGACTTTCTTTCCTGGGGTCATGTACAATTTTAGTTCTACACAGAAGGACAGCCAAGATATCCCCAGATGAAATAACAGTATAAAGACCCAAAACTTCAGATTTTGGCAATCTATCAACGCAAGATTTAAGGTCATTAAACCATACACCACTGATGTGTTCCCCACTCATATTCAGTTCATTTATGTTTATATCACATTGGTAAGTTGATTATTTCATGCTTTTTGCCTACTGGTACATCATATAATGAAGCTGCTATCACACTTAAGCAATTTAATTTCATTTCAGTGTGACAGTCTAACTTGCCGATGTACTATCATTTCTTCTTTTTCACACAGTGATAACTCATTTTTAATTTTCTATTTTTTTATGTTTTTGATTTTTCAATTTTTTTGTATTTTTGATTTTTTAAGAAAAGCAGTAAACTATTTATAAAAATTCTTATGAAAAACCAGTTATTCAGGATTCCTCATCCCGTTGAGTTCGACTAAATGTTTAAGGCGAGCCCTGTCAAAAGCTTTAGTATAAAGATCTGCCAGGTTATCTTCTGTGTCGACTCGATGTAATTCAATTAGTCGTTTTTCAGCACAATCCCGTATAAAATGATGACGGATGTCAATATGTTTTGTGCAACTGTGTTTCACGGGATTGTTAGTTATTGAAATTGTGGCATTATTTTCTATCATAATAGGAGTACGAGTGAAATCCAAACCGTAATCGCGCATCTGCTATTGAATCCAGAGAACCTGAGAGCAGCAGCTACCCGCAGCAATATATTCAGCTTCACACGTAGAGGTAGACACACAAGATTGCTTCTTGCATTGCCAAGACACAATCCTGCCTCCTAAGAACTGACAACCACCTGTTGTTGACTTTCTGTTCGACTTGCATCCTCCAAAGTCTGAGTCCGTGTAAGCGACAAAATTCAGATCACTATCAGCTGGATACCACAACCCAAGTTTAGGTTTCCCCTTCAAGTAACGAAGAATACGCTTCACTGCTTTCATGTGTGACTCTTTAGGATTAGCCTGATATCTGGCACACAAGCATACTGCAAACATAATGTCAGGTCTTGAAGCAGTCAAGTACATTAGAGAACCAATCATTGCCCTGTATTGAGTAGGATCAACGTCTTCAGTACTTTCAGGATCTGGGCCAAGATTGTGATTTTCGCAAATGGGTGTGTTGAAAGTAGAGCAATCATTCATTTTGAACCGACTCAAAATGTCATACACATACTTTGTTTGATGAATAAACATCCCATCCTCCTTCTGTTCAACTTGTAATCCCAGAAAGTAAGACAGCTCACCCATAGCGCTCATTTCGAACTTGCTCTTCATCACCTGCTCGAACTCTTTACACATACTCTCATCTGATGACCCAAAGATGATGTCATCCACGTACACCTGTACCAGCAGAAAATCTTCCTTCTTCCTCTTGATGAACAGTGTACTGTCAATCTGACCTCTTTCAAAACCATTCTTGATCAGATGTGTAGACAGTGTCTCGTACCACGCCCTGGGAGCTTGATGTAACCCATACAAAGCCTTATCAAGTTTGTACACTCGATCTGGATAATCTGGATCAACGAACCCATCTGGTTGTGAGACATACACCACTTCTTGGACTTTCCCGTAAAGAAATGCACTCTTCACGTCTAGTTGGTAAACTTTGAAGCCCTTGAATGTTGCAAAAGCTAGAAACAAACGCATTGCCTCCAACCTTGCCACTGGTGCAAACACTTCATTGTAATCAATCCCTTCTTGCTGATTGAAAGCTTTTACCACCAATCGAGCCTTGTTTCGCGTCACTATCCCTCTGTCATCCTTCTTGCACTTAAACACCCACTTAGTGCCTATCTCTCTTTCACCTTTAGGAAGGTCAACCAACTCCCAAACCTTCAACTTCGCAAACTGGGCCAATTCCTCTTGCATAGCCTCAACCCATGAATTGTCTTTAAGAGCCATATGAATGTTCTTCGGCTCGTCTTGGGAAATAAAACAGCTATACAAGCACTCGTTCACAATCCCAGTCTTCTCAATCGACACAAATAAACCAGAATTCGTTGCTATGCTTCTCCTTGTCTGAACACCTGCAGTAGGATCTCCAAGTATCATGTCAACTGGATGATCTCTATTTGCTCGTGTAGAAGCAACAGTATCCACTTCTAAGTTATCACCCAGGTTTGATCCAACCTCCCCCTGAATATTCTGATTTGCAAACGGATTAATGAAATCCTCCCCCTCAATGGGTTCAGAGTCACTATCGCTTGAATCAGGATCAGCAGCACCTTGGGAAGTTTCCGCAGCATCTGTCATATCAACATTCGATCTAGGCATGAACTCGCCTTCATCGTCTCCACCAATCATTGTCTGAATCAACTGAGAATCATCTGCATTTGGAAACTCAGGAATATTAAATGACTTAAAAGTGCTTTCATAATCATATAATATAGCAGGACCACTCGTTGATTGTTGAGGTTTGTATGAAGTAATTTCCACATTAAACACAACCTCAATTTTACCAGTTTTTAGATTAAAAACCCTTTTATTCGGTGTGCTAGGCACGTAACCTAGAAAGTAGCCATCGTCAGCCACCTCACCGAATTTTTGTTTATCTTTATTATGCACAATGGTGCAGGGTAATCCAAATGGTTCAAAGCCTTCCAAGTTTGGCTTTTTGTTAAACATTAATTCATGACATGTTTTGTTAAAACGTTTAACAGTCAAAACTTTGTTCAGGACATAGCAAGCTGTATTCACAGCTTCTCCCTAGAAAAGAACTGGTAGCTTTGAATCTGAAAGCATTGTCCTAGCGGCTTCAATCAACGTCCTGTTTTTCCTCTCAGCAACTCCATTTTGTTGAGGTGTATAAGGAGCAGAATATTGATGTTCAATTCCCTTTCGAAGACATTTGAGATCCAGAATTCGATTCTTGAACTCCGTGCCATTATCACTCCTTATCCTCTTGATCCTTGCATCATGGACGTTTTCCAATTTCGTAAAAAGATCTATCAGCATCTCCGCCGTCTCATCTTTTGTACCTAAAAAGAAAACTCATGAATAACGTGAGTAATCATCTGTGACAACTAAACAATAGTACTTTCCACCTATGCTCCTCACGTTCACTGGACCGAATAAATCCATGTGAAGTAATTCATAAGGGGCATCTATGGAATTTACTGTTTTAGATTTATGAGGTTTCTTATGTTGTTTTCCCTTTTGACATGGAAGACATTTATCTTCCACGTGAAACCTCTGCATTGGAACCCCTTTCACTAATTCATTTTTAACAAGGTAATTCATTTTTCGATAGTGAATATGGGCCATGCGTCTGTGCCACAACATCGATTCAGCTTCAGATGCTTTTGATAGTAAACACGCCACCACAGCAGTTGGATCCTTAGCACCCATGTCCATGACATAAGTGTCATTTCTCCTTGGCGCTCGCATCACTATCCAATCGTCCGGAATCTTCAAACCTGGTTTCAAAACTAATGCTTCATTCTTGGTAAAATGGACCGAGTGACCCTTGTCGCAGACTTGTGACACGCTCATCAGATTGTGTTTAAGCTGCTCCACATAGTTCACTTTGTCCAGAGTGATCTTCCCATTGGCCACTTTCGCTCGTCCTGTAATTCTAGCACCTTTAGCTCCCACAAAATTCACCTTTCCACCATCATAATCTTCAAACTCAGTCAACAATCTCACATCCCCCGTCATGTGCCTGGAGCAGCCACTATCAACATACCATAAGTTGATAATCCTCCTTAGCAGCTCCTGCACACACCAACCAAGAAATTAGTTAGATTGGGGGACCCAAGCCTTAATGGTCTTGGGTCGTCCAAATTCACCAACTACTGGAACATCCATCCAATATCCATTACTCCTAACTGGAGTCTTGGATCTCAGACCTGTTAATGGAATTTGATTTTGATTTCCACTAGGTCTTTGGTCCTGAGGGTTCCTATACGTATTTGGACTATTTGACCTTTGGAAATTTTGATTTGGGTATCTTGAATTTTGATTCCAAGAAGCATTATTGTTGTAATTTCTAAAGCCATTGTTATAAAAAGTTCGACCACCATTATTTTGGTATCGATTTTGATATTGACCTTGACTTCTGAAATTATTAGCATTATAATTGTTCATTCTTGGTGAACTGCTTCTAGGTCTCTCAAATCTGCCTGGTGGAGATCTAGGCTGAAATCTAGGTTGATTTCTTTGAAAACGTGGAACTTGTGGAGTTCCTGTTCCAGCCTTATCTTCACCAACAGCAACATTTTCTGGTTGCTTAGGAGCAGATTTCTTTGGAGAATTTGCAGCTTTCTCCTGTTTATCACCACTATTCTCTGGTGACTTCTCTCTCTTCCTCTCGCTCACTTGTGCTTCACTCTTTTTGTTAGGACAACAACTAGCTACATGTCCCTTGGTGTGACATTTGAAGCACGATCTCTTTTTCGAAGACTTCTTCTCTGAAGCCTTTGAACTAGATTCGGGATTTGATGATGATGCATTAGAAGGATTTCCTTCAGTTTGCTTAATTTCAGATTTTTCAATGTTCTTATTTTTAGCAAACTCTATATTTGATTCATTTTCAATTACAGCAGTTTCATGTTTCATGTCACTTCCTTGAACAAAATTAACACTTTTAACAAAAGTTGGATTTTTATTCTTAGGATGTGATGTGTTCTTTTTCAAAACAGGTTTGCTGTTATTATCCTTCTTAGCATCAACACTCTCAAACATATTTCCTTGACGTGACGTGGAACTACTTGGTGATGTTGACCCAAAGTCCATGAGATCATCTTCATCAGGCAAGAAAGAATAGTCATGACTAACAGGATGTGGAACTTCATTGAAACCATGAAATCCCACACTTGTTTTGTCATTACTTTTCTTCAAGCCACCCATCATATGTTTCATAACAAAAGTAGAGTCCCTGAACTGACCTAATTTCTTTTCAAGTTCAACAATTTTGAGTTGTGCATCTGACAACTCTTTGCATTTTTCAGAAATCTCTTTTGTTTTCTCTGCCATCATTTCATGAGCTAAGTCTATGACTTGAAGTTTTTCGTTTAGTTTGCAGGTTAATGAGTCAATTTTACTTTCATAACCTTTTATTTTCTTCAAGTATGATGATTCATTTCTTTTAGCAAAAAAGTTTGCTTCTTTTATGTTAGACATCTCGCTCACCAGACTTTGGTTTTGTGTGGACAACCTGTCAACTTCACCCTGTAATTCACGACATTTTAAACACACAGAATTAGACTTTACCTCTCCTGTTTGTTTGTCAAGATTGGCCATTAGAACCGCAAGCTGAGCTTCCATTCTTTTATACTTAGCATCCTTTTCTTCAGCTTCCCGTTCCTGGTCAGACTTTTGCTTTTCCTCTTCAGCAACTGTTGTCTGATCAACCTTCTTTTCTTTAGCTTTATTCTCTATCTTCACCTCAGCTTCAGCATCCACTTTTGCTTCAGCATCCACTTTTGCTTCAGCATCTCCCACAATAGCTTCACCATCATCAACTGGCGTTATCTCTGCCATGAATGCCTGTGTGACATTGTCATCATTTTCCAAGTGAATACTCCAGTCATATGAACCTTCTCTAGCAGTAGAGATCAGCGCTCTCGAGTTAGAGTTGTTTGATGCATTTCTATTGTTTGAACTCTGACTCGAATTCTCCTGCTTTTGTTTTTGACATTCCCTAGCAAAATGCCCATAACTTTGACAGTTAAAGCATCTCACTTTGGTCTTATCAAAACCGACAGTCTTTCCTATAAACTTCCTTCCCGTTCGGTTCATAAATATCTTCACTCTTCTAGTAATCATGGCCATTTGCCACTGCAAATCCATATCTTCAAGATCATCAGGGTCAATCTGATCGTAATCTTCATCTAAAGTAGCAGGATCAGATATCTTCCCCTGAATGTAGTTTTCATATGAAGCAACAAATGAAGCAAGTAGAGCAAGATGCTCTTCAGCAGACTTCACACTCATTGGCATCGACTTAACACCACTACTCTGCTTAGAAGCTGGTATTCTTTTGGCTCCTGTTGATCCTCCTGAAGCAGCTACAAAACACACATCACCATCTTCATTTACTGTGACCTGCTCGTTCTCACATGAAAGAAACGCAGTAGCAGAGTCGCTAGAAGCGTTGTGAGATGAAGAAGATGTAAGCCCATTGTAAATAGCTGGATCTTGAACCTGATCATATCCAGTGTCTTTCTTCTTCATACTGAGCTCATAAGCTCTCAACTTTCCTACCACTTCTTCAAGCTCTTTAGTTTCATAATCTGCTTCTCCCTTGATCATGAGAGTGTAGATATCCCATTTAGTAGGTAAGGCATCGAGCAGCTTGTCATTCTTTTCAACGTCAGTATAGCATTCTATCTCATAATTATCCATTTCCGACATCAGATGGTAGTATCGAGTGATGGTGTCCTCAAGTGACTCATGTTTCATGAACTTGAAAACAGCAAACTGCTTCTTCAGTAGATCAACTTTGTTTTTCTTAACATCTTCATTTCCAGCATATCTTTTCTCCAATGCATCCCACATATCCTTTGAGTTTGTGTACTTCTTGAAAGTATGCTTGATGCTATCAGGTAAAGACATTTTGATTGCAGCCAAGGCTCTCTTTTCAGCCTCATACATCTTCTTATCAGCATCTTCCATGTTCACATAGGCAGTTCTACGTGGTCTGCCCTCAAAGTCATGTGTAGGGTTTGTGTACCCATCTTCAATGCATATCCACATGCAAGTATCCTGATATTCAATGAAGGATTGAAAACGATCCTTCCATGTCAAATAGTTCTCCACCTTCATCATCTTTGGTGGTTTGTTGGTAGTGCCAACCTCATGCTCCATCTTCAACAGCTCATTCAAAGTAGACATGTTCGACATCTTAAACGTTGCAGACTGAGAAAACCGTACAAATTTCTCCGAAACCAGTGGTTACCAAATTATACCGTTAGAATCATCTCGAAAAGACGAATCCAATGATATCTAATGTCGAAAACCGAATTCGAGATTTTTTTTTACCCTAAAAATCCAAGGAATTCAACGGTCCAAACGGTTTTGTCTAACGAGCTACGGATCAATTTCTATTTGCGAAACAGTTAAATTTTATCGACGCTTGCCAACTGAAATTCCACCCCTTAATTATCCTGTTAATTTCGCTGGTTTTGATGTTAATTTTGCTGGTAATTATGATGTGAATTTCGCTGATATAGTTCGCTGAATAGACAGGTCAATTTCGCTGGGTATTTCGCTGTTACGACGACCAGTAAAGTCGCCGAAAACCGTAATAATTTCGCTGAGGAAAATTATACGATTACCAAAGTCGCCTTTGGATTTACTTCGCCGATAAGTATGCTTGCACAGTTAATTTCGCCGATAAGACAAATTCGCTGGACTATTAAATTCGCTGAACCAGTAAATCAGGAACTCAATCTGATTAAAATTCTGAAGATTTTTCTGATTCACCTAACAACTTCCTGCAAAATCAAAACAACAAAATATCAGTAAATTTCGAAAATCAATGAAGAACAGTACGAAGAACGTGAAGAACACGAAGAACAGTCTTCGAATCTTCAAGTAATTCAGCCAAAAATTCTTCCTGAATCACCCAAAAACTTTCCTGGAAACTCTAAAACCTGCAAAACAACGATCAAACAAACCAGAAGATCAAAACAGCCAACAAAATTCGAAAATTTTATCAAACCAACAGAAAAATTCGAAAATTTTAAAACCCTAATTTTCAAAAATTTCGAAAATTTCTTCCTGTTTCTGCCAAGCACAATTCTGAACCGAGCCTTCAAGAGCCTAATGCTCTGATACGAATTGTAGGTCCCCTATTCGTGTATGGATCTTCAACAGAATTGTCAATCCAATCAAGAGTGCGGAATCCTCTTGATCAGAATAAGCAGAAAACGTGTAGGAACAGCAAGACACTTTCAAACTGGGTTTCTATTGATTATCGATTACAAGAATTACAATCAATCAAACCCTAACCAACACTAATTTCGTCCAAGCCCTAGAACTCTCACGAAATTCCTCACACACACTGTTTTTGGCTGATTAACCTAAACCCTAAAGCCTAACCTTGTTTATATAACACAAGGTAGCAACATTAGGCTGGGTTTGCTACATGGGCTAGGCCCAAATCGTCCCCCATCACCCAATGTGGGTTTTGTTTAGCCCAAACTCTATTAACTCTCTAATACAAAGCTAAACCCGCTAACTGTTTATCGTTTAACTAATAACAAGATATCCAAAGACCAAATCTAAGCTGTTGTCACAAACATGCACCAACACAAATCCCAATCCCTTATTCCCCATTTCCTTTTTGATGTATTTTAACTGTTGATTGATCATCTTTTCGACTTTTTCACTAGAAACATCAAACTTTTTAAAATTGAATTATGTATTTTCAAAAGTTGATTTTAAGTCATTTAATTCAACAGTCAATTTTTCAGATAACTCTTTGAAGTGGAGATATCTACAGTTTTCTTCACTCAGTTCGTTATGCAACTTTCGAATATCATGCTTTTGCGCCTCCACCATATCCTTATACCCATCCAGTTTCTTTTTGACTTCATAACTACTGGATCTGGTATATTAAAGTTGCATAACGAGCGAGTCGGCCTGCTCTTTAAACCCTTTTTCCTTCTCCCTACAATTAGAAGTACAACAAATATCATCTACATATACCTCAGCTTTAGAAGGAGTGTAGTCGTTCATTTAAGCCATGAGGGCTTGATAAATTGTTATCTCAATATCTTTAGTTGCTGACTCAGTGTCTTCTTTCGCCTCTGCCACGAGAGCTTGGATTAACTGATACAAAGTGTCTAGAGTAAGCTGCAAATCATTCATTTGTTGTGTCCAATCAAAGCCCCCTCCTTCCTGATCCACCAAAGCACTTCCAGGATTTGCAACTGATTCTAAAGCGATTGTTTGATTTCTGACCGTAGTGTTTGAGGATGAAACCTGAGCGGGATGAGAAACGATGATGTTTGAAGTTGACACAACGTTTGGAGCAGGTCGTGCAGCTGAACTAACAATAACAGTGACATTTGGATCCGTTCTCTCCCTTCTTGGTTGCTTGCACACTCGAGCATAATGCCCAGGCTCATGGTGGTTATAACATCTGAGCTTAGACTTGTTCCAACCAAGCTCGTGATCAGTTGTTTCCCATTTGTTTCTACCAGTGTTCTTCACAAAGTTTTTGGCTCTAAAAACTGCCTTGGCCATCTGCCAAGTAATATCCATTTCTTCAACGTCATCAGGATGGATTTCTAGCAATTCAGTAGAATCAATGTTATTTGTCATCCTTCCAGCGATGAACGCGTGATAACAGTTCATGACCCCTGTCATGAAGGCCATAGCCTGCTCAAATTCATTCGAAGTAGCCACGGAAGAATTTGTTGCTGAAAAAGAAGTAGTAATGTTCTAAAGAAGTTGAGTGGGTGTAGATGCAGATTGATTTGCAGGCTGTGGTGCAGATTGAGTTGGGTTCACTTGTTGAACAGGAGCAGGAAAGTAACCAGACTGATTGACGTAGGTTCCAAGATTTGCGGGATACAGAACAGTAGAAGGTGTTTGAAGTGAGCCCACTCCTTGCTGAGATACCAATGCAGCGTTTGTCAACGCACCTACATTGTTGTAGCTTGCAGTGTGGTTGTAGAGCATTTTCTTATCGTCCATCTCATAGGATTTCAGCAATGATATCAGTTCAGAAAGAGTCATTCTGGCCAAATCCCTGGTTCTCTTGATAAGGGTAACATTTGTATCCCAGTTTCTTGGAAGAGCATTGAGCAGTTTCTTGTTGATGACAGAGTTTTCCAGCTTGATATCATGAGTTTTTATATCACTGATCAAAGCGACAAGTCTTTGAATTAGATTTTCTAAAGTTTCTCCAGGGAAGTGATTAAATAGATTGAACTTTTGTGTGAGCATCTCCCGTCTGCTTTCCTTCATTTCTTCATTTCCTTCATACATGGCCAAGAGTGCTTCCCACATTTCTTTTGCATTTTTACAATCTCGAACTCCAATATCAATTTCTGGTGCCAGTGCAGAGTGTAGCATAGTGACAGCCTTGACATCAATGTCGAATTTCTCATGATTTTCTTCAGTAAATTGAGACTCAGGCTTAGGTGCAGTAGTTCCCTCAGCATCGTTCACGACATAGGTGATCACAGTTGGTCCATTGCAAATGGACCTCCAAGCGTTTAGATCTTTGATTCTCATATATTGGATAAACCTGAACTTCCATTCCGAAAAGGATCCCCCCGAAATCAGCCTAGGAATCCTGTTGGTAGTTCCAATTATGTTATCTAGATCCTGATTAATAGCAGTTTTTTCAGTCAATCCCGATTGGTTAATTTGATCCATTTTTGAAAAACAATTAAACGTATAAGTAACTGACATTTTAAATATAAAACAACTTATCAATATCCTTTATTATTGTTACAATACAGTTTAAAACAATTAATAAAGTCCAACAATATGTCAAAAGGTCCAAAACAATGTGTGGTTCCGTGTAGAAGTCCAAACAGTGCAACACAGTTTAGCACTTGAAGGAGTTCAACTGCAATCGCACACTTGAAGGCAGTCGCACATTTGAATGAAATTGCACACCTGAATGCAATCGCACACCTGAAAAGGGTCAAATACAAATTGCACAGGTCAATCAACTGAACTCGCACACTTTCAGATGAACCTTAATTAGTCGTACAGTTCACAATCGCACAGTCCACAGTCGCACAGTCCAAATGTTGAATCGCACAGTCCTTTGAATCGCACACTATGAACCTCCAATCAAACAGTTCAAGTGAACAGTTGATTTGGATCGCACACCTGACAAATTTTGGGCCTAAATCTTTACAAGCCCAAGTAATTTTCAAATGTTTTTCAATGTCGCACACTTGTTTTGGGCTCACACACTTCTTCCAAGCCCACACCAGAGATTGAAATAGACTTGATCTCACACACTTCAGTTGCACACCTTATTTTGGAAATATGATTCTGTTTTTGGAAAGTTCCAAACACCGAAAGAGTATCAACTGAAATCCCGAAATTTTTGGTAAGCTTATCTTCGAATTCATTTGAAGATTTCCTGTAACAACTTTCCAACTATTCTGCAAACACAATCAATCTTGCATACCAACCGATTAAATCCAAAAATTATTCAAACTTTGATGAATAATTGATGAACTTCCAAGAACAAACCCAAAAATTTTTTATTTTTCATAACCTTTTTTAACACAAAAACTGCAAATTCTTGTTTTAAAATCTGCTAAAAAACAAAACAAGCCTTAATCTTAAAAAATGAAAACAGAATCTAGATTTCAATTTTAATACCAAGAACAATTCAGTTTTATACCAGATTTTAGCCAAAAATCAACAAATTTTGAATCTTTATACCGTAAATTTGTTTCAAAAGGACAAATCAGTTTATTTTGAAACAGACATCTATAGTTTCAAAGCTATGTTTTATGGGCCTGTTCCTCAAATCAGGTCAATTTCAAGAATCAAAACAAAGATTTTTATGAAGAAAAACCTTTAACCTTTTCAATTATAAGATCAGAAAACAAATTGACAAGAATAACAGATATGGATATTATTTAAACGGAGTAAAATCAGACATTTTCCTTGTCAAAATTGATTCCGATCAGCGGCAGCCAAGCTTCAATCTTCAGGATTTGGCTAAGCCCAATAGCCTATAATTGTGTTTGATAAAGTTAAGCGTAAACCTACTCCATTATATGGCCTTACAAACATATAGGAGAACAAAAGAGGGTTTTTCTTTGAAACCTAAACTCACAAAAACTCAGCAAATCGAAGGGAAGTCGAGCTAGTAATTTGGGGCTTTAACTAAATTCGTGATCACCCAAGCTAGGGGATCACATGGTATGTTGAATTTCGATGTTTGGTGATATTTTGAATTTGTGATAAACATGCATGAACGAAATTCTTGTATGAACGTTGAATGTTTTAGTGAAATTGATGTCATTATAAGTATAAGAACAAAACCCTAGATTCAAACTTGTTGAATTTGTGCCATAAACTAGTGATTAATCAACTAATCAAGTATGAGCTAAGTGGGTTTTAGATCAATATGATGAACACATGAAATTGAGTGTTGAAATCGTGAAAATTGATCCAAGTTCTTGATATTGTTCATGAACATTAGACAAAAGGGCTTAACTTTGATAATTAAAAACTTGGTTAAAAGTTAGTAATGAACTAGATAAAAGATGTATAAGAATCTTCCCGTAAGGTGTTTGTTAAAATGCCCGAATGAATGTTGATATAATGAAATTATGAAAGAAACGCATAATTGGCTAACTTGACTAATTACGTGTGATATGGGATACTACGAGTTCTAAACGTGATGTTGATTGAACTTAATTGTGCATATAATATGATTAAAGGTAGTTAACTTTTGAAAGTCAAACAAACCAACAATGAAGTCGAATAGTAGTTTCGACGTAAAATCCGTAAGATGGAAACGTCGTAAGTAAGGATGACTAAATCTAACTGTCTTACGAATTATGATGATAGTTTGACACTTGACAAGCTAGGTGGAGGCTTAGAAAAGAAGCGGGTCAAACGGATCAAGTACGCGGAAAACTGCATAATCGGATACAAGGTAAGTAAAGGTTACACCCTTTTTATTATTTACAAAATACTTACTATGAGTATTGAATATGAATTGTATTAAGTGAATGAAATATGATGTTCCGGCACGATATAATGCGAGTTGGAACAAGTGAGAATGGTAAAAACCACAGATTATGGTAAAAAAGGGTAAATACGGTAAACTAGATGTGTGTTGATGAACAAATATGAAATTTTGAAACACTATGTTATGGTGTAAACCGTGACAGGTAAAAATGGCCCCAGACATGGATTAACGAATAGATAAATGGTTTTGAAAAGACCCCACATGGCGTAAGTCATAATCGGTCAAACAAAACAAGAAACGACTTTTTAAATAAGATGAGTTCAAGGAAAAAACGGGATAGGTTAAAGGGGTGAAATGGTAAATAAATGTCATGTCATAATGATAATTAGTCATTTAGACTAAACGGGTCAAGTGGTGTTGTGGACACCATTTGACAATAACATCTGATAATCGCTTGTTGAGTTTTGTGATCACAGGAAATAACATATGATTCGCATTGCTATTAACTAGTAACTAATAGTGAAAGGTAATGGAATGGGTCAATCCTATGATCCGAGCCAGGTACGCATAAGTAAGTCTAAAGCTTAAGGTGAAATTTTGGTCAAATATATTGACAAAAATCCTTCATCGTAAAACAAGAGGCTAAGATTGACCGAAATGCCCATGAACATTAAATCGGGAAAACGGTCCTTTTGAATCGTATAAGAACAAGTGTTATGATAAAGTTAAGCTTTAGTAAGTGTAAAAGAGTAGGTATAAATTCCTTTTGGGTCAAATACCTAAAAATGGTCTTCATCGTAAATTAACAATCTGAAAGGGGTAAATTTGGAACAAACCATTTACATCATTTAATCCACCGCAAAGATAGTTGTGGTGGAAGATATGCGAATAGCCTAATGTGGTAAGATGACATGCGAAAGGAGAGAGTGAGATTTAAACTTCATTGTTTAAATCCTCTCCAACGGGTCAAAATGAAGTATTGCGCATAGCTTGATTATTGGTCGCACAATTCTTGATAATTATAGCTCACGAATTAAAGATTTTGAAATAAGAAATATTCCAAGGTTTTCTAACGAATTAGACGCAAGTGGTTTGATAACTCATGAAACGGGTAAAAAGTGTTATATTTGAATTTCAAGCCGAGAGCTTGAAATCCTGAATTTTATGCATTCAAATATCGGGTTGTAACTCCATATGATGGAGAATTAAATTAAGATCACATAGGAAAAAACCGATCGTAAAACGCTTATGTAAAACGAAAGTTATGCACATTTTCGTGCAATATGGGATTGAGTTTATAGAGCAGGGCATCTGCAGCTCAAAGAAAACAACATCTGTCGAAACATGACTGTCGCGCTACGCGACCGCAAACCGGGAACAACGCCGCGTCATGCGACACATGTCGTGGCCCACAACAATATGAGCTAAGTCTCTCGCGGCCCGCGAGAGACTTCTGAACTGGCAAAAATCTTTATTTTTTTGTAGTTTTGATCACGGAACTTGTTTTAAATGGTTTTCAAGGCCACATAACTAATGTTTATGTTGGTTTTAAACATAGGTAATAACTTGGAATACCGGATGATGATCAAGCACAACGAAGAACCAAACACGATTAAGATACAGGCTTCTGCACGTTGTTTTCATCGTTATTTTTAAACGATGAACTCTTATATATTATGTTGTAGAGTCTGAAATCTGAAAACGTTTTAATAAACCCGTATTTTTCAATGTATTTGTAACGTTAATTATATATTTATGTTCATAAACTATATGAAAACTATTAAATAATAGTAAGGGTCTTACACCATCCGCTTCGATTTACACGTGGGCTGAAATGCAACAAAGGTTCTTGGAAGAATTCTTTACGGCTCAAAAGACTAATGATGCTAGGCGTAGTATAAGAAGCTTTCAACAACAATCGGTTGAGATGTTTCATGAGGCGTTAAAGGTTTAATATGGTGATTAAAAATTGTCCTCACCATGGCATTGAGCTTTGGGAATTATTAAATGCTTTTCACGAGGGGATGTATTCTGAAGATGCTCGTGACTTAATGTCTATCACGAATAGTACATTCGCTACCAATTACGAGCAAGATGATTGGGCATTTTTGGATCAAATGGTGGTCACATCGAAGAGAAATGCTCAAAATCATCTAGGAGAGCGAGACCAACTATTACTAGACTACAAGTGCATGCTGCGGATGATGGTGGAGTTCAGACTACAAACCAAATTTATGATGTTTTTGCAATTTGTAATGAGTTGGGTCATGCAACAGAAAATTGTTTAGGAGCCCAAGTGAATGCGGTTCAAGGCCAAGGGGAAGGTGGTAGGAATTATAATATGAATTCGAACACCTACCACCCCAGATTGAGAAATCACCCAAACTTTCGTTATAGAAATCCGTCCAACCAAGCTAATCCTAATCTCCAAGGAAATTAAGGAAATTTTGTTTCGCGCCAACAATTTAACAATCAAAGGTATCAAAGGCAATATCAACCACCCACCAATGAACAAACTGGGTGGTCGGGGCCATCCAACTCAGGTGGAAATGAGGTCATGGATTTGCTCAAGTCAATGCAACTAGAGATGCAACGAAGAAATCAAATGGACGATATTCGCATGCAAAAAGATAAAATCCGTGACAAAGCTATCCAATCTTTGACCACTCAGATGGGTTAACTTGCAAATGAAGTGGCACTCTTGAAGAAAGGAAAAGGTCAACTACCAAGTGACACGGTGACAAATCCTAAAAACATTAAAAGTGTTAACATCAATGTGGTAAGTACCGTTCCTAATAGTGAATTTAATGAAACGTTTCTAACTTCTTCTTGTCAAGTGAGTGCAGGTATAGGAAGGGATGTCGAGGTTAAAACAGACAAAGAGCATGGAGCACCACTTGTGCCTATCCGAGTGGGAAAATTAAAAATTCCCCATGCATTGTTGGACTTCGAGGCGAGCATGAGTGTGCCACCAGGCGATCTATATAACATGTATGACTTTGGTCCACTGAAAAATATAGACACCATGGTCAGTTTGGTGGATGAAAGTTGGAGGCATCCACGGGGACTGGTTAGGAATGTTAAGATTCAGTTGGGAGAGTTTGAATACCCGGTGGATTTTATGGTCCTAGACTATGCTTCTACCAAAATGGCAGCACAACAAAGGGTAATCTTAGGTCGACCATTTCTATACACAGTAAATGCTCAATCAATTGTAGAGACGGGATTATTACCCTGATCGAAAAGAACCGTAAGTTGTCATTTGATGTTCAAACTAGAGTGATTAGTTATGAGTCCATTGAGGGGAGGAGTGGCGAGTCTTGTGATTGTATGAAAAGGTGTGTCAAAGAATGAAAATAAATCATTTACCGGATCATGAAGTAAAGCATATGGGATCAAGTAGGAGTGTATTCGATTACCCACCGAATAGAAATGAGATGGATGCATTATACTCCATGGTACAATGTAGTGATGGAGATAGCAGAAACCATTTCTTTGAGCCACCATAGACGGGGGTGGCACGGTCTGGCTAAAGACCCGAAAACTTAGCGCTGCTCGGGAGGCAACCCGGGGTTTTTCACTGACCTTGTTATTTCTTTATTTTTCTATGTTTTAGGGCTATGGCAACACTCAAGTGTGGGGAAGATGTGCGGATAGCTGTGTGAAGGTGGTGATAGGAAATCGGATCATTTACAACATCTGTTGTGTCAAACTTCATTAGGTCCATGTACTCTTTCCTTAGACTTGTCATGTTCTTTAGCCTAAAAATATTGGTAGTCAGTTTGTTTGCTTTTGTTTAAAAAAAAATAAGTTTGCTGTGTTTTGAGCGATCTTTCCCTTCAAAGCCATACATTACGGACAATGTATCCCAAGTGTGGGGATGGGGGAAATTCTTGACACTTTTGAAAAATTCTGAAATCAAGCAAAAAATGGTCTAAATTTGAAAACTTAAAGTATTGAAATCACATAACACACCGGCAACCCCGTATACCCCTTTTCTTGGTGGGAGTTTGAGCCACTTAGTTGAATTGTTAGAAATATTTTCTTTGATGAGAGTGGCAATGGGTGGGGGTGGATTAGAACTTGTGCTTGAATTTGGTTTGAGGCCTTAGCTTGATATTTATGTGAAAAGGATAAGGGCATTTAGGTAGCCTCGTCATGGTGTGTGCGAGTGTGGGATTTGGGGGGTTGGACCTCATAAGTTATATTATGAGCTTGGTAGCGAGAAAGGCAGGGGTTTGGACTTTAGAAGCCCATTTGAGCTTAAAGCCGATCGTTTGCTAACCCAAGCCTAGTTCTCTTAAAATATTTCACCTGTATTTGACCCTGTCTAGTAGTGATATCATTTTGTATTAGTATGTTTGTTATGTTATGTTTATGTTGAATAAAATACAAAAAGAAAAAGAGAAAATACAAAAAGAATGAGAATAAACGTTTGTAGTAGTAGTAAAAAAAAAGCAACGAAAAAAAATGTTGGGATGTATAGTATGTAGATGTTTACCTTTGGATAGATACTAATAAAAAGACCGGGTCGAATCATTAGCTACTACATATATATTTCAATTTCTTACCCATATGCCTAGCCACGTTTCAATCTTTAAGTCCCTTTGATTTACATGCGTGTTTAGCAAATTCTTTAGGTGAAGGACCGACTTAAGTATAAGCTTATTGTTGTGCAACCACCCATTTGCCTTAAGTGTGTTCTAGCTCATCCTTGCTAGTTATTACTTATCACCAAGAAGAGAGATATTGTGAGGGGTGTGTTATGCGCGACTTTAAGAAAAAGTTAGTAAATGAGGACATTTGGTTGCTTGGTTTGTATTAGATCGCTTGAGTAAATTGTGGTTTGTTTGAACGAGTTACTTGGGGCAGCAACGGTTAAGTGTGGGGATGTGACGGGTGGTCCATAGGATAACCCTTAAGTGCTTTAAATGGCCTATTATTTCACACTTGATTAGTTTATTTATTGGAATGAGATAACTACGGTGTGCTTGGCTTTGCAGGTGGGCATAAATAAGTGGTATTAAAGTGCTTGGAACGGATGATGTACTTGGCAAACTCAAGATGGAGCAATGAAGATTTGCTAAGAGAACAAAGGAGTGGAAAAAAAGGTCCACCGTAGGTTACGGCAACCACCGTAGCTTACGGTGGTTGTTGAACATGATTTCTCATCGTAGTCCAGTCTCTAGTCACCGTAGCATTTTAATTGCCACCATAGGCTACGGCGGGCACCGTAGCTTATGGGGTAAGCCTGCGAGAAAAGTGTAACTCCCCATTTTTATGGGGTTTTATGGTGTCTTTTCATATCTAATCATTGTCAATCATTTTGGAGCTGTTCTCAGGCGAATTTGGGCATTTGTTCTTGGTTCTAAACAATCTCTAAACATTTGTTTTGTGT
The DNA here is from genome assembly GCA_030545235.1 of Helianthus tuberosus. NCBI lineage: Eukaryota > Viridiplantae > Streptophyta > Magnoliopsida > Asterales > Asteraceae > Helianthus > Helianthus tuberosus. Next base: position 215,149,746 of record CM060411.1, on the reverse strand, counting down.
TTTGATTCATATGAACAATAACTATTGTGTGATGATGATGCACCGAACGATGAGTGGTTAATTTCATGGTGATCATCCTAGATGTAAGGTTTGCTTTTGAAACACTATGTTTGTGCTTGAATTTCTAGAATAATGACTTTGCAATGTTTGTTTAAGTTATTATGGTGTTTGAATGTTTGTTTGTAAAGTTTTGATTCTTGTTTGATGTTAGTCTAAACCATACGTTCTTGGTGCCGTTAGCAATCGAGATATCATGGGAGGATTAGGGTTGGATAATAGTCAATTGATCATCGGGTAACAACCTCGCATTTTATAATCCGAGTACTTAGCTCCCTTTCATCAGAAACCGATAATCAAACACGAGCCATGTCTATGTGGTTCTTTCTAGTTGGGCATAAACATTAGTGTGGATTAAAACCTGAAATCTAGGATGGTCATTTTTCCTAAATTGTTTACAAAACCAATCTTTGATTTGCAATTTAATTAGTTAATCTTAGTTTTTGAAACCAAAAAACCAAAATTCTGAATTTACTTTTTTGCAATTTAGTTAACTTAAGTCATTTTAGATAAATCATTAAGATAACGCATATTCCACAATCTCCCTATGTTCGATACCCACTTACCGCTAGCTATTAGTAGTAATTGGATTAAATTTGATTAAGACTTCGACCTCACATCACTATTCAAACGTTGGAAGACATGCTTCGAGCATGTGTCATTGACTTGGGTGGTAGTTGGGATGACCATCTCTCATTCATAGAATTCTCCTACAATAATAGTTATCACACGAGCATAAACACTGCGCCTTTTGAGGACTTATATGGGAGAAAATGTCAAACGCCCATCTGTTGGGCAGAAGTTGGGGAGGCCCAACTATCAGGACCTGAGATAGTCTTCGAGACGACGAATAAGATTATACAAATCCGTGATCGTCTGAAAGTTGCCAGAGACAGGCAGAAAAGCTATGCTAACAAGAGGCGCAAACCTCTAAAGTTCCAGATAGGGGACAAGGTTTTACTGAAAGTATCACCCTGGAAGGGTGTGATGCATTTTGGTAAGAAGGGCAAGCTAAGCCCTCGGGACTGTATTGGACCATTCGAGATCATTGAATGTGTCGGGTCTGTAGCATATAAATTAAACTTGCCTGAGGAGCTTAGTGGAATTTACAATGTGTTCCACATATGCAATTTAAAGAAATGTCTTGCCGACGAATGACAAGCTATGTCTCATAAAGATGTGCAGGTTGATGAAAACCTACGGTTTGTTGAGAAACCAATATCGATCAAGGATCGGCAGGTTAAGAAGCTCTGAAGGAAACATTTGCCTATTGTTAAGGTTAAATGGGATGCCCGTAGAGGCCCCGAATACACATGGGAGGTTGAGTCCACTATGCGACAGAAGTACCCCCACTTGTTCCAGTAAATCTCGAGGTCAAGATTTCTTTTAAGGTGGTGAGGATGTAACACCTCATAAAATCGTGTCCAACGATGTGTTGACACGTGTCCTAAGCCCTATTGATGTCAAACATTGACTATAAAGGAATATTGTTGCCAAAATGCGAAAAGATGTATCTGGAGGGACTAAAAGCATCAACATTCATAACCTATGCCTCTGAATGACCTTTTACTGTATTCATATTTAATAACGAGCCACATGTTGGACGTACGAAGTCATTTGTGATTTAAATCATAAGTTTGTGAATCGAAGGGTTAAAAGCGTCAACATGTTTAATTATACATCTGAGTGACCTTTTTATAAAACCAAAAGCTTAACGGTGTTCAATTACACTCTCGAGAATATTTATAACCTATCTTGGAGGTCAAAAGTAACAAATATAAATCTTAAAGTGGCTTAGAGGGGCTAATTATGTCAATTACACTCTCCTTTCGCATGTCATCTTACCACATTAGGGTATTCTCATATCTTCCACCACAACTATCTTTGCGGTGGATTAAATGATGTAAATGGTTTATTCCCAATTTACCCCTTTTGGATAGTTAATTTACGACGAAGACCATTTTTAGGTATTTGACCCAAAAAGAATTTATACCTACTCTTTTACACTTACCAAAGCTTTTCTTTATCATAATACTTATTCTCAAACGATTCATAAGGACCGTTTGCCCGATTTAACGTTCATGGGCATTTTGGTCAATCTTAGTCTCTTCTTTTACGATGAAGGACATTTTATCAATGCATCTGACCAAAAGTACACCTTTAAGTTTTAGTCTTACTTATGCGTACCTGGCTCGGATCATAGGATTGACCCATTCATATAGCTTTCATTATTAATTACTAGTAAATAGCAACGCGAATCATATGTTAATTCCTGTGATTACAAAATTCAACAACCAATTATCAGATGTTATTGTCAAATGGTGTCAACAACACCATTTGACCTATTTAGTCTAAATGACTATTTATCAACATATGATGGTATTTTAATACCATCTCGCCCCTCGAACCTATTCAGGTTTATACTGTGAGTTCTTGTTACTTAAAAGACATTCATTGATTTTTTTGACCCGTTAAGACTTATACCAAAAGGTTGTCTTTTCAAATCTTTTACCTATCCGTCAACTCGTGTAAGGATTACTATTCAACCACTTTTACCTATTATGGTTCACCCCATAACGTGATGTTCAATATTCCATATTGGTTAGTCTTCACCCGACTAGTCTACCGTTTTTACCCTTTTTACCATAGTTTATGGTTTCTTACCATTCTTCTTATTCCGACTTACATTGTATCATGTCGGAACATAATATTTCAAATACTAAACATAATTCATAATCAATATTCACAAGTAAGTGTATTGTAATTAAAAGGGGGTGTAAGCTTAACTTACCTCGCATCCAAACAACACTTTTCTTTTCCTTATTGATTCGTTTGACCCTCTTCCTCCCCAAGCTTCCACCTAACTCGTTAAGCGTCAAACTATCATCATCATTCACAAAGTGGTTATATTAGTCACTACAATCATGACTATTACACCTTACGTATTTTCTATTTCGAAACTACTATTCGACTTCGTCAATGGTTTGTTTAACTTTCCAAAAGTTAACTACCTTTAATCATATGATATGTGCAATTAAGCTAAAGCGACTTCATAATTAGAATTCGTATTACCCCGTATCACACGTAATTAATCAAATTAGACAATTGCGCGTTTCATTCATAATTTCAACATATGAACATTCATTTAGGCATTTTAACAAACACCTTATGGGCATAATTTTATAAAATCAACAATCAAGTTTCATAACTAGTTATTTAGCCAAATTTTAACATCATTCATAAGTTCTTATGTCTATCATGCATAACAACACCTAGACTTACTTCATGGAAATCTAATAACACCAAATTGATGATCATAAATATAGTGTTCATCATCTTCCCACAATACCCATTTAGCACTTATGTAGATGATTATAAATTTCATTTTTTATATCATCAATTCACCAAGTTTCTCAATCATAGTTCGTTCCTAAGCATGGATTCAACATAGTATCATTCATACATTCAATATTCTAGCAATAACTTCGTTTTCAAGTTTTCACCAAGAATTCGAGATGAAACCAAATGAAGAAATTCGACATACCTTGTGATCCCTATGTGACACATGTGTCACTTCAACCATCAAACAAATTCCAAACCAATGAAATATTGTATTTCATACTTGGGATTTTTAAAAATATGTGTATCGTTTGCACATATCAACTCTTGTTCGATTTCAAGCTTTAAATCGCTTTTTGGAAAGTTATACGCGAACTGGTGCGTAAACGTAATCAGTTTAACGTGACAAACACTCCGGAACAGTGACGTAGGCTTAACATACCTTAAATAACCTTTACATAACTTAGAAATAAGTTTTGGAAGGTTTGGTGTGTCGAAATCAAGTTTATTCGCTTACAGGGACTAATTTCGACAAACTGCGAAAGTATGCCGATTTGTACTGTAACGAAAATTCCGGAACATGACCATAAGTTAAACATACCCTAAATATCCTTAACATCGCTTAGAAATAGGCTCTGAGGGGTTCGGTGTGCTAAAATAAACTTTTTGGTCATTCAGGGACTAAAAGCGTCAAAAGTGCATAAGTTTGCATTTTCGCGCATATCTTACGTTCTGAATACATCCAGACATCCTAAACTTTATGTAATCATTAAAATATTTTATTTTAGTGATTGGCATGATAAAATTCCATTCATCGCGTAATTTGGATCGTTTTTTTTTTTTTTTTTTTTGCGTTCGTTACGACTTCCGTCGTAATTAACCGAACAACACAACCGTACGACCAAACGAACCAACATCCGAGATATTTTTGAGCATGTTTTGAGTTCCCTATACTTTAACTCATTTTAGAGCCTTGAAATGAGATTAACTGGGCTTAAACGTGTCAAAAATGAGCCGAAATGCAAGATTCTGAAGTTCAGGGACCAAAATTGTCATTCTGCCATAGTTATCTTAGGAAGGGACCAAAATGAAAAATCTAAATTCCAACTTGTTCCAGCTGTTCCCCTCATTTGCACATGGTTTCAATGAAACTATGGGCTCCCATGGTTTCACAAAACCATGGGCACATGTGTACGGATGAGATCGAAGCTCGTTTTACGATGAACGATCCTAACGGTTCTAGTTTTCCTATATATACCCATCTCCTTTCACTTGCAAAACCCACAATGATCTGATTTTGGCTCTCTAAGTTGAAGTTTATGCTTCATACCTGAGAGTAAATCGGATCATAGCTTGCGGGGACCTTTTGTAAGTATTCTTTCGTTCTTTTATCGCTTTTCGAGTCTGAAAGTCAAGCTGCGTTTGACTTTCTGCACTTGACCAGTTTATGGTCAATGTGAAGTTCCTTTGAACTTCATAACGTGAGCGTAATCACGATGGTTATAGTCCCTAGTGACTATACCTACTGATTACCACGTTATCTAGGTGTAGTGACGAGTCGTAGTTTCGGCCAAAATGCGTATTCTTGCGTATTTTGTAACCAAACTACTTTTGGGTATCCAAACCGTTTGTTTTGATACCAAACCTGTTTTCTAACTTAACTAAACATGTTTTTGCATGTTTAGCTCGTCACAGTTTAGTGCTTGTGTAGAGTCGTAAGTCAAAGCGGAATAAACACCCGCTTAGACTTTCGAACTAGACCCGTTTGTTCGATCATTAGGATCCGACCAAACATGGTTAGTGACCATAGTTGTATAGGGAATAACAATCCGAGGTTATACCTTATGGTCACCTAGTTTAAGTAGTTGTATGATAGGTAGTTTATATGCCTTAGGTAAATTACCAAAGTACCCTTTTCATGCGTAATTGGTAATTAAGCATATGTAACCTAAACTTTTGTCACGTAACTGATTATGTAACATATTTAAACATGTCTTGGCATATAATATTTGTCATAGGACTAGTTAGACGTCTCGAACGCGCATTTGCGCGCACGACGCATTAAAGTAGCGTAAACTACCTTAATGGGTCGCGATGGGTCGAAAGCACTTAGGTTAGGTTTCATTTTAGTATGTAGGCCTTGTTAAACCATATCATATGAGTTCCCATACTCATTTGGTTTACGAGACCTCATCCTATTCCGATCTTCCGATTTAGGTCCGGTTTGTTTATGTAGTTACCTATATTAGGCGCCGTTTGATTCCGTGCTCCCTCTAGCTTGCTTGGTAGTTGTTCAAGACTTCTAAGCACTCTCAGGTGAGTACATAGTCTCCTCTTTTACTGTTTTTAACTGTTTTGGGGTGAAGCATGTGTACCTATCTGGTATTTTCATGGTTTCTAAAAGTATAATTGATTATACATATTTGCACTTATCTTTTTGCAAACTGAATAATTAACTATGATTTAAACTCTAATTTTTCAAAGCTTATAAAATAAATGTTTGGAATAGTACTTATTTTGTTCACCGGACCGGTTGGTAGTATGATATAGCGCTATAGGATTTGACACCCCATTCCTGTTGTCATGGAATGTCTGAAACCAATTTGTTTCTCCATCCAAATAGGGATTGCCTTTGTGGTATTCCTATAGTCTCAAAGGTGTATTTTGATGCACTAGGTCTGTATGAATTCTTAAGTCATATTATTTTTGTATATTAAGTTATACTCCCAAAAGTTTAGTTTGATATGCTCTCATATGTGATATTGTACAAAACCAACATATATTTTGTTAAAAATCCAAAACATAGTTTTATATGTTATTTTCAAAATCTAAAACATAGTTTAATATGTCATTTGTAATCCAAAACATAGTTTAATATGTTATTTATAAATCCAAAGTATACTTTTGATATACTACTGAAATTTTTTTTTAAACAACTAAGGTATATTTAATATACTACTTGTCTAACGATTTGGTTTTGGTTAGTGTTTAGATAATGGGACGGGTGTAATGTGATGAAAACATGGTAGATACGCCACTGGTACTTCTTATATATAAGTGTTTTCATCACATTGCATATCGTGGCGTTATTTAGTGCACTTGGGTTAACAATATTGGAACTGAAATATATTTTAATATATTACTCATTCGACTTTCTTAAAAACCAAAGTATATTTTTATATATACTATAAACCTTTTTATCAAAATATTGTTTTTCAAACAATATATTTTATACAAACTCATTTTACTTACTTATTAAATTTTCTATGTATTATTATTTTATACCATCTGATTTCTTATAAATGATTTATCAAAGAAAACCTTTTTTTCAAGGATCATGACTACTTTTCTTAAACATTTTTCTTTAAACTCATAAGTCATGAATCCTAAAATCAATAAAACCTATGTATCTCACAGACATTTTTATGCTGACGTACATATTTTTACACATGCTTCAGGTGCTGCTTTATGATGATTGTTGATACATGCTACACTTAGGGTGGACTCGTGCCTTAGCAATTTTAAAACTTGAAAGATAATATTTGTATATATCTGATTTGTAATAGAACAAAGATTTCAATGATTCAATAAAACAAAATTATTTATTCCATGGTTGTGAAACAATGATTCTGTTACAACACTCCCCGACGTTTCCGCAACGTCTTGTTGTTTTACGTGGTCGGGGTGTGACAGAAAAGTTGGTATCAGAGCGAATGGTTATAGGGAATTAGGTTATTAGTGATGCTTTGACCTAGACTATAACCTTCCTAGGACCCTTACACAAGTTACCTTGTGTTTAGCTTTTAAAACAATACCGTCACTTATCCTTAGGTGACAACCACAATAAGAGCACAAATTTTGAATCCGCTTTGAAAACTAATCATCTGTTCTAGGATGATTGATTACTAGGTTTTGAACCTTCAAAGTTTTTAAAATCTCGTCAAAGTTTGGTCTAAATAATGTGAACACGTGCAAACTGGAAGGGTGGGTGCCTGTACCCTGGGTCTTCTGTCTACGGCTAGAGTATTCGTACAAATCCACAGTATCAGACCAGTCACTCTTACCTGGGAACTCTTGGGGTGAGTGTCCACTTATAGGCAAGCATGTCTTCGCGATACATTATATTGACCCGTTTACTTTGATTAGTCACCGTCTCATTTGTTTGCCTTAGGTAACAAACAAATGATCGCAATTTTATGCATTGTTATTCTGTTTTCATTTCCCTTGTTTCCTCCCATGTCTCCCATTTTCTTCATGGTGCCTCTTCATCGCAATAACAATGTCCGAACTAAGTGCTGCAATTTTCCATCAATTAGGCGTCGTACTACCAGAAGGCCGTTGATTTAGCTATCATCGTGACTCGTCTCAGGGATGAAGCCATACAAGGGAACCACTCCTTAGAGCAATCAATGCAACCGTCATCATCCGAATCAGATACTATATTTCAAATATACCCACAGTGGACGATGGGGGATATTTGATTAACATGTGCCGCTTTGCAATCCAAAGCAAAGCTGTTACAAATCATGCTGCTGCTCAACCTCTTGCAAGGAAACCTAATGCCGGTATGTGCTTATGTGCAACAAATGTAATGCACCTCACCAAGCTTACCTGAAGTGTCGACTGTGTGCATCACGTGGACGACTCGGTCACCTGACAAATGCTTGTCAATTCAACCCAAACCAAGGTGGTCTAAACCAACCCTAAGTCAACCCTGCTCGTATGATCGGCTTAACATACGTAGTACCCAACTTCAAACTCTGCTTCATATGTCGCTTGGCATATCTAGCACCTCAACCTCATGAACTTTCTACCTTGTGTATCGACTTAAGCACGCCTAGTGCAAGGTGTCGAAACACCTTTCGTTACACAAAATTCCAAAATCCAAAATAGGATCTTTCTATCCTCATAATTAGATCCTTATGGATAATTATCAATAAAATCGAAGCCCTTAATTGAATTATTTGTATGCCTTAATACGTAAATTACGATTCAATAAGGATAAATCCGAATTCCTATTAAGATCTTTCTATCTCCATAGTTAGATTCTTATGTTTAAAGTGCCAAATGAAATCCACGGATTGGATTCCTACTGTGCTTTAAATACCCGTGTCCAAAGATAACAAATTAAAGATCAAGTTAACTAATTATGTGATTATGTGCTTATGTGTTTTCTTATACGTTTTGTGTTTTTATGTGATCCATCCAAATCCTCGTAGAATCTTCCATATCTCATATGAGGGATTCATAGTAGGATATCCAAATGTACTATCTTAAATCCTTAATGGACTTCTACGTTGTAGTAAAGTCCCTTGGGTTTTAAAGTACTATTCTATAATTGGACCCCTTGAGTGGTCTAGTTAAACAGATTGATTTGAAAATCTGGTTAGGAATATCATGTGATGATATAATTGACAAGATCCCTTAAGTGGTCTATTTAAGGAAATCGTACGACAGTCTAGTTAAGAAGATCATGTGTTGATCTAGTTAAAAAGATCGTTCGTTGATCTAGTTAAAAAGATCCTTTGGTGGTCTAGTCAAGTCGCTTCATGTTTATTCAATTGATTTTTCCCCTACGCATTATGAAATGAACTGTGCGGACTGTGCAAGGAATTACGTAATTATGGAGGCCTACATAATTATGGAATTCAGTGCACAGAAACCACAGGAAGTTTTGTCTTGTGTTAAGACCTTTAGTGACAAGAGTAATGATACGGGAGAAGTCTTGGACCTTGACCGATGTCATTTTATCTTACACTCCCCAATTCTAATTTCAAGCACACACATGTTTCCTATGATAAGTCTTCACGGGAAACGTTCTCCTGTCCATAGTTTGAAACTCCATGTTTTGCTACTACAAGGACTTCACTTTGAGGGTTGACAATTTCGCTAAGAACCCTATCATGGCCCAGAGTTCTACTTAGGGTTCAAGGGATTCATTCGAAAGCGAAAACATCACAGTTGTCCTCACAAGTTTCTCCTAAAATTAAATTTCGGGACAAAATTTCCTAAAGTATGGGAGACTGTGACACCTGTGTCACCTCAACCATCAAACAAATGTCAAACCAATGAAATATTGTATTTCATACTTGGGATTTGTAAAAATATGTGTATCGTTTGCACATATCAACTCTTGTTCGATTTCAAGCTTTAAATCGCTTTTTGGAAAGTTATACGCGAACTGGTGCGTAAACGTAATCAGTTTAACGCGAAAAACACTCCGAAACAATTAAGTAGGATTAACATACCTTAAATAACCTTTACATAACTTAGAAATAAGTTTTGGAAGGTTTGGTGTGTCGAAATCAAGTTTATTCGCTTAAAGGGACTAATTTCGACAAACTGCGAAAGTATGCCGATTTGTACTGTAACGAACATTCCGGAACATGACCATAAGTTAAACATACCTTAAATATCCTTTACATAGCTTAGAAATAGGCTTTGAGGGGTTCGGTGTGCTAAAATAAACTTTTTGGTCATTCAGGGACTAAAAGCGTCAAAAGTGCATAAGTTTGCATTTTCGCGCATATCTTATGTTCTAAATACATCCGGACATCCTAAACTTTATGTAATCATTAAAATATTTTATTTTAGTGATTGGCATGATAAAATTCCATTCATCGCGTTATTTGGATCGTTTTTTTTTTTTGCGTTCGTTACGACTTCCTTCGTAATTAACCGAACAACGCAACCGTACGACCAAACGAACCGACATCCGAGATATTTTTGAGCATGTTTTGAGTTCCCTATACTTTAACTTCATTTTAGAGCCTTGAAATGAGATTAACGGGGCTTAAACGTGTCAAAAATGAGCCGAAATGCAAGATTCTGAAGTTCAGGGACCAAAATTGTCATTCTGCCATAGTTATCTTACGAAGGGACCAAAATGAAAAATCTAAATTCCAGCTTGTTCCAGCTGTTCCCCTCATTTTCACATGGTTTCAATGAAACTATGGGCTCCCATGGTTTCACAAAACCATGGGCACATGTGTACGGATGAGATCGAAGCTCGTTTTACGATGAACGATCCTAACGGTTCTAGTTTTCCTATATATACCCATCTCCTTTCACTTGCAAAACCCACAATGATCTGATTTTGGCTCTCTAAGTTGAAGTTTATGCTTCATACCTGAGAGTAAATCGGATCATAGCTTGCGGGGACCTTTTGTAAGTATTCTTTCGTTCTTTTATCGCTTTTCGAGTCTGAAAGTCAAGCTGCGTTTGACTTTCTGCCTTGACCAGTTTATGGTCAATGTGAAGTTCGTTTGAACTTCATAACGTGAGCGTAATCACGATGGTTATAGTCCCTAGTGACTATACCTACTGATTACCACGTTATCTAGGTGTAGTGACGAGTCGTAGTTTCGGCCAAAATGCGTATTCTTGCGTATTTTGTAACCAAACTACTTTTGGGTATCAAAACCGTTTGTTTTGATACCAAACCTGTTTTCTAACTTAACTAAACATGTCAAACACCTGTTTCAGGATTTTCCAGAGTCAAGAAAAATTCCACCTTGTCCGTAATGGCCCGAAATTGTCTGAAATGGTCCGTATAGAACACCTACTGGTTCGTAATGGACTGCTCTGATCCGAAATAAACACCCTTATCCGAAATCAGCACCCCCTAGTCCGAAATGGGCACCCTCTCGTCCGAAATGGGCTATTCTGATCCAAAATCAGCTCCAGCTGGTCCGAAATACACCCTTATGATCCGAAATACTTTGTTCTAGATCCGAAATGCCACAGTTTGATCCGAAATGGTTGATTTCTGATCCGAAATAGTTGATTTCAGATCCGAAATTGATCAGTCCAATCCGAAATGCTTGTCTGAAGATCCGAAATGATGGATTTCAGGTCCGAAATTCAAGCCTATTGATCCGAAATCAAATCAAACTGCTCCGAAATGCAACTGTCTGATCTGAAATGCAAGTCAGGAGATCCGAAATGCAGTCAGAAGATCCGAAATAGTCCAAAATCTCTTGATTTCTTTCCGAAATTACTGCTGATTAATCCGAAATGCTGGTTTTCTGGTCCGAAATTGCTTGTATCAATCTGAAATCCTTGTAGTTTACCCGAGATGCCCAGCAGTAACCCTAAAACAGCCGTCAAACACGTCCAAAACTTCAATTTTCTGCAGAAAACGATTCTGAACCGAGCAAATCAAGAGCCAAAAGCTCTGATACCAATTGTAGGTCCCTTAATCGTGTGGATCGTAACAGAATCATCAATCTAACCTAGAGTGCGGAATCCCCTAGATCAGATTTCACAGAAAACGTGTAGAAACAGAATCAAGAACACGATACACTTTCAATCCGGTCTTCTATTGATTATCCAACACAAACGTTTACAATCAATCCAAGACCCACAAGAAATCTCTCAGCCACTCTCTGTAGATTTCTCTAACACTCTCTCAAACTCTATTCACTGGCTAACCTAAACCCTTATGCCAAGCCTTGTTTATATAGGACAAGGTTGCACATGGGCTTTGGTCTAGGCCACGCCATTTTCCAAGCCCATTACACTAATTAACTCCCTAACCAATAATGCTAAGCCCAATACAAAATATCCAAACACTAAATAATCAAACTATTAAGCTGTTGTCACAAAACATGCACCAACATATCTTAGGAAGGGACCAAAATGAAAAATCTAAATTCCAGCTTGTTCCAGCTGTTCCCCTCATTTGCACATGGTTTTAATGAAACTATGGGCTCCCATGGTTTCACAAAACCATGGGCACATCTGTACGGATGAGACCGAAGCTCGTTTTACGATGAACGATCCTAACGGTTCTAGTTTTCCTATATATACCCATCTCCTTTCACTTACAAAACCCACAATGATCTGATTTTGGCTCTCTAAGTTGAAGTTTATGATTCATACCTGAGAGTAAATAGAATCATAGCTTGCGGGGACCTTTTGTAAGTATTCTTTCGTTCTTTTATCGTTTTTCGAGTCTGAAAGTCAAGCTGCGTTTGACTTTCTGCCTTGACCAGTTTATGGTCAATGTGAAGTTTGTTTGAACTTCATAACGTGAGCGTAATCACGATGGTTATAGTCCCTAGTGACTATACCTACTGATTACCACGTTATCTAGGTGTAGTGACGAGTCGTAGTTTCGACCAAAATGTGTATTCTTGCGTATTTTGTAACCAAGCTACTTTTGGGTATCAAAACCGTTTGTTTTGATACCAAACCTGTTTTCTAACTTAACTAAACATGTTTTAGCATGTTTAGCTCGTCACTTTTAGTTTAGTGCTTGTGTAGAGTCGTAAGGCAAAGCGGACTAAACACCCGCTTTGACTTTCGAACTAGACCCGTTTGGTCGATCATTAGGATCCGACCAAACATGCTTAGTGACCATAGTTGTATAGGGAATAACCTTCCGAGGTTATACCTTATGGTCACCTAGTTTAAGTAGTTGTATGATAGGTAGTTTATATGCCTTAGGTAAATTACCAAAGTACCCTTTTCATGCGTAATTGGTAATTAAGCATATATAACCTAAACTTTTGTCACGTAACTGATTATGTAACATATTTAAACATGTTTTGGCATATAATACTTGTCATAGGACTAGTTAGACGTCTCGAACGCGCATTTGCGCGTACAACGCGTTAAAGTAGCGTAAACTACCTTAATGGGTCGCGATGGGTCGAAAGCACCTAGGTTAGGTTTCATTTTAGTATGTAGGCCTTGTTAAACCATATCATATGAGTTCCCACACTCATTTGTTTTACGAGACCTCATCCTATTCCGATCTTCCGATTTAGGTCCGGTTTCTTTATGTATTTACCTATATTAGGCGCCGTTTGATTCCGTGCTCCCTCTAGCTTGCTTGGTAGTTGTTCAAGACTTCTAAGCACTCTCAGGTGAGTACATAGTCCCCTCTTTTACTGTTTACAACTGTTTTGGGGTGAAGCATGTGTACCTATCTGTTATTTTCATGGTTTCCAAAAGTATAATTGATTATACATATTTGTACTTATCTTTTTGCAAACTGAATAATTATCTATGATTTAAACTCTAATTTTTCAAAGATTATAAAATAAATGTCTGGAATAGTACTTATTTTGTTCACCGGACCGGTTGGTAGTATGATATAGCGCTATCGGATTTGACACCCCATTCCTGTTGTCATGGAATGTCTGAAACCAATTTGTTTCTCCATCCAAATAGGGATTGCCTTTGTGGTATTCCTATAGTCTCAAAGGTGTATTTTGATGCACTAGGTCTGAATGAATTCTTAAGTCACATTATTTTTGTATATTAAGTTATACTCCCAAAAGTATAGTTTGATATGCTCTCATATGTGATATTGTACAAAACCAACATATATTTTGTTAAAAATCCAAAACATAGTTTTATATGTTATTTTCAAAATCTAAAACATAGTTTAATATGTTATTTGTAATCCAAAACATAGTTTAATATGTTATTTATAAATCCAAAGTATACTTTTGATATACTACTGAAATTTTTTTTAAACAACTAAGGTATATTTAATATACTATTTGTCTACCGATTGGGTTTTGGTTAGTGTTTAGATAACGGGATGGGTGTAATGTGATGAAAACATGGTAGATACGCCACTGGTACTTCTTATATATAAGTGTTTTCATCACATTGCATACCGTGGCGTTATTTAGTGCACTTGGGTTAACAATATTGGAACTGAAATATATTTTAATATATTACTCATTCGACTTTCTTAAAAACCAAAGTATATTTTTATATATACTATAAACCTTTTTATCAAAATATTGTTTTTCAAACAATATATTTTATACAAACTCATTTTACTTTCTTATTAAATTTTCTATGTATTATTATTTTATACCATCTGATTTCTTATAAATGATTTATAAAAGAAAACCTTTTTTTCAAGGATCATGACTACTTTTCTTAAACATTTTTCTGAGCTTGCTTCCGTAGGAGATGGCTGCTCTTCCCTCTCGATCGTGAAGGTGCCTGACTACGGTGATGATGAAGAGGCAGGGGCGGCAACCTTGAATGAATTCTTGATCAACGGGACGAGATCCCTGCGGCTTATGTGAAGCAAGATTGACGACACACTTGACCAGAAAAGGGAGATGAAGTATTCATCCTGAAGCTGCCCCTCCAACTACTAGGAATTCTCTTTATTCCTATTTCATTTAATCATCGTGCCTGTTCGCACGTAACGATAACGAGTGTTAGCGCATGGACCACCGCAATGGTCCTTTCCATGACAAGAGGTATAAGGACAGTGGTGTCCCCTCCTTGATTGATCATCTGCTTGGACGAGAGAAAACTAGGATAACTGTGCAAGACAGTTTATTATTACGGGGGCCCACGTAATAACAACTTGTAGTGCATGGGAATCCTGGTGGACTCTGCAAGCCAAGCTAACGATCACTGCACAAAAATAAACTCTAGGTGTTCACACCTTCAAATGGTAGAACAAAACCTAGACCAGTGCTTTAGCACTTTAAAAAGTAGGAAAGTTGTCATGCCTACTTCGTGCCTGACTTTGCCTACTTCATGTACGAGACCTTTGAGAAACAATATTTAAGCAAGAGAAGAGGAATAACATTCAGAAAGAATCAGTGACGATACACTCTCTATCACCCCTACGTGAACAACTACCATTTCATAAAGCATGATTGACCAAGGCGATGTAGCCTCGAGTTCATTTTATTTTCCCAATACAAACAATAAGCCAATTTGGCAAGCCTATGTGAAGGCTCAGTAATTGTTTCCTCACTCATACATTGATTATATATACATGTGAAATGGGGTGATTACATGATGGCTTATGGTGTTATGTACCTCATAGACAATTATGGAATGTTGTCTAACCCACCTCAAAGCCCCCAACCATCGCAGAGGCTATAGACATGAGTATCACTCTTACTGAGGAAGCTCTACGCGTGGGGAAAAAAAATTTCGGAATCTGAGGATAACAAGAAAGAGACTCATGTGGAGTCATCAGGAAACAAGAAGAGGAAGCCTTCAAACCAAAAGTTAAAAGCTGATGGAGCCACTAATAAAATTGGAGGTAAGATTAACTCGGGGACTAAGCCGAGGTGCGAGAAATGCACTTTCCACCATGAAGGTCGATGTCTGAGGCCTAAGTGCGGAAAGTGTGGGAAAGAAGGACACAGTAAGGACGCCTGTTGGGCGAAGGACCCAGATGGAAGAAATAAGAGAATACCAGGTTGCTAAAGATGTGGTGAAGCAGGGCACTTTAGGAAAGATTGCCCTGGGAAGAAACAAGCAAGGAAGGGTTTTCACGATCGAAACTCGTGAAGCACGCCAGGATCCAGATGCGGTTACGGGTACGTCCCCTATTAACCAACCCTATGCATCTACTTTTAATTAATACTGACATCAACTTTAACCTTGCATGCTTAAAACCTAAGAAACTGCTTGGCCTAGTTCAAGTAAAATAGACGTACCGTATTCTTTAGAAATGGGCATATAGAAGGCTAGTTTAAATAGTCGAAGCGATTAAGGATCGTATTTAGGGACTCAGAAGGCCGGAACCTTCTGTTACCATTGACTTGCGAAGTCATAATATGATAGTCAGCATGGATTGGATATCCAAGTATAGAGCCTGAGAACATCCCCGTTATGGAAGAAATTCCAGAAGCCTTTTTCTAAAGACTTTCCAGGGATACCTCCACAACGCCAAGAGGAGTCTAGGATAAATCTCGTGCCAGGAACGACACCAGTGATGAATGACGCCATACCGACTATCTTCGTCCGCGAAGCATGAACCTCCGATATAACTGCAAGAGCTGCTAGACAGAAGGAGAAAGTTTATAGACTCCACTTTGCATAAATTTCAGAAAATTGAGAATCAGAATCCTTTGCCAAGGATTGATGACATGAACAGATCAATCGTAAGGTTCTAGTTACCACTCAAAGATCGACTTGAGAGCAAGATGTCCTCCACTGTGAATACAAGAAGGAATTATCCCTAAAACGACCTTTAGGACTCGCTTCGAGCATTACGAGTTCCTTGTCGTATCATTTGGATTAACACATGCATCGACAATGTTCATGGACCTCATGAATCGAACGTGTAAGCCATACCTGGATAAGTCATGATTATACTTATTGACTACATTCTTATATGGCCAGCGACCAAGGAAGGTCGTGAGCAACAGCTGCAACTTACCTTGCAACTCTTGGAGAAAAGAACAGTTATGTGCTATGATGACGAAAAGTGGATTTCAAATTTGCGAAGTGAGAACTTCAAGATACATGGTGGGTGAGAACGAAATTCATGCCAACCCTGCAACCAAGAGCTAAGGAGCTAGAGTTGCAATTATGTGACGCTTCTCGAAAAAGTCTCAATTGTACGTCGATGCAACGAGACCATAACATTGCATACACGGCGCATTGATTAAGGAGTCATAAGAAGAAACCTTGAGCTAGATGCAGTAATTGCGCGCCACAAATTTGACGTCATTACCTGAAAGAAAACGCTGCATGATCCTTACTGATCACAAAAATTGCAGCACACCGTTGATCGTAAGAACTTAAATATTAACGTAGATGGACTAAACTATTGAGCGATGCAAACTGTATGGACGTGATACGTATTTGTGTGACAAACTTTGATGAAAAGTTGGAACACTCACTTGCTCTTAGTGGAGTCTTCCTACAACAGTATTTATCAAACCGCCATTCAAACCGCTTCGTGTGAAGCTTCAGATGGAACAAAATAAGTCGATCCCCGTCATGATGAACGGAGACCAGAAATAAACAATCTAGAGGCAAGATCGTTCAGATATGTGATCATAACATGACAACCCATGAATACAGAAAGATTGCGCCGATGAACGGCAGAAATCGTAAGAATTTGAGACAAGAAGTATGACTTAAAAGAGAGCCTCGCCTAGAGAGGGCGTAGTGTGATTTGGAAAAATGAAAAGGTTGAATCCCCGGTGTAAGGATCAGAACCATTGCGCACAAGATGAAACTTCCAGAAAAAGATCAGTAGTGATCGCGACGCATTCATGTGTCTAGTCTTTAGATGAGTCTGACTCGAGGAACAGTCGTTGTTCCCATAATTAAAATTCATGTCAATGACAAACGACAAGAATTACTATAGAACCTGTTAAGGTTTTGGACCAAGAGTCCACAATACTATAGAAACCTGTTAAGGTTACGGACCAAGAGTCCACAAGATACAGAAAAGACATGATTGATTTACTAGAGTACAATAGAATTTATAACATGACCCAGAAATTACATGGGAACATGAAGACAAATCATGAATCTAAGTGACCATATTTGATTCACAACTCCCCTGCGACCGATGGCATCGCTTGAATTTTGGGACGAAATTCTTTTAACGGAGGGAGACTGTGACAACCGTCACTTTCCCGTACATTCCGTACACTAAATGAACAGTAACTTGTGCTCTAATGACTGTGCATGATCTAGTTTACAAGACAAATGAAATTCTGATTTTTGTTATATACATACAATGGCATTTCATGATACAAGACTTTATTCGTTGCTACATGCAACACGAGATAGATCTAATGATACACAGAACATAATTGGCACCATTATCAGACAAACAAGAAAATGCTGCCGATGTTCAGTACATAGACAGATAGTGTTTTGAGGCCCAGTATGAGACAGAGACTACGTATTACACTAGCATAGTGCGTAGGAAAGTAAGGACCACAAAACTGCCTTTCTAGATGAAAGACAAAGTGCCGAAAAGTGCCTAAAACTCACTTAAAGTGCAAAATTCTGCACTAATCAACAAAATTCAGCATTTTAACATGCTAGTATCATGCAAAAATAGGACAAAATGGTCCTGTATGCTTTCCTAAGTGTCGGGAATTAAAAGTGTCACAAAAAGTTACATTAAAGACACCATACGGAATAACTTAGCACTTTAACAGAACGGTATCCAACCGAACAACCGGACATTACCCGGAACATAAAAATATTGCTAGAAGCACTATTATTGTTTTTCTGAGCTAGTTATGGTTCCCGTACACCCTAACACACTACATAAAGCATCCTACACTTAAAACACTAGACATAACATTCAACCTTCCACTAATTACCTTTTACCACAACAATTTACAATTTACCCCCCCCCCCCTTGTATTATAACCGGCCCCAAAGGGGACCCCACTCCCAAGATTTGTTAAATCTTCCTTAAATCTTCCCTTGGATTTAGCAAGATTGTGTTATGTACTATAGGAGACACAAGACCTAATGGACAATGAAACTAGTTGGTTATAAGAAATGATGAAGCTCACATAATCACCCACATTGCATACACCACTCACCCCATCCCCTTGCCCTTGCTCTCGGCCGAAGGTGGCCACACCAACCACCACCATATTTCGATCACCTTCCAACAATCCAAGTGCATTACAAGGTGTCTAAGGAAGTGTGGAGCTCTCGGAACTTGAAGGACCTCACCCGTTTGCTTTTATCCACTCCATTTCCATCTTGTTTCTTCCCTATCTTTAAGCTAGTTGTAAGCTTCTTTGATCTTTGTTTACTTCACATTTTTTATGGTTAATAGTTATATTATGATGAAATCTCAAGAACACTAAAAGATCATAAACATAAGTCTTGAACCTAAAGCTAACATGATGATGAAACAAGATGAAATAATGATAATATAAAGTTGTTTTGGTTATGCTGTTGATTTCTTGGTGATTACTAGTAATATGATGGTTAGTCATCATATGAAGCTTGTTAAGTTATGATTAAAAACATGGCTTAACAAGTTAGGAATGATTATGTGTAAATGAAATAATCATCCACTAGAGAAGACATGAACTTGAAAGTAGGATGATTTTTCTTGAAAAATAATAAACCAAGTAAACTAGTAATCTTGTAAATCCAAGTCTTGAGAATGGTTTTCCTAAATAAACCAAGAGTAGAAGATGATTTTTGAAGGGTTATGACTTTTGTTAAACCTACACTATTTTAGTAACAAAATAAGTGTAGTAAGTCTATTAAAACAAGAAAATATTGTAAGCAAATATTTTTGTAAAATAAGTTCACAAGTTGTGAACATCTAAAAACCCCGAGAGTAAGATTTTAACGAAAGTAAACGCACTTTGGAGGGTAACTAAACCCACTAAACACCCCACTAAGTTACTACGCATTTTTTTATGAAAAACCAAGTTCATGTTGTTATATAAAGCGCATTGTTTTTGCACTTGAAAGATGTAATATTGTTTAGTGACTTGTTGATAAATATTTGGATGAGTTTTTAGAAAAGAAAATGATATGCTAAAAAGCATGGACACCTCCGTTTTCAATGGAAACTATGGCGAAATTTTCTAAAAATATAAACACTTAGAAAATACTATCTAAACAAGTGTTTACATGTATGCCCTAAAATTTGGTGTTTCCATATAAACTTTGCCATAGGTTTTGTTACAAAATACAAAGCATCGGATGTTGGTTTTCGTAAACAAAAATGGATAAATATATCTCGAGAATATATATTTTATATCAAAGACACATTGTGTGATTGTGTGTATACTCCGTGTATTAGTTGTATTATTTTATGAATTAAAATAATATAACTTAACAAGATACCAAGAAATTACGACTCCAAAATAATACCCAAAAATCTCACGGAATAAATATAAGAGTTACACGCTTGATATGGAGAAACCGAACGCAAACACGTAACTTATAAAATATTCCGGAAAATACTCTTACAAATATATTTCTGGCAAATATTATTTTGGATACAAGGACGGAAAACATGATTTTTGAAAATATTACAAGAGTAATATTATATTTTCAACAAAGAGAAAATGTGATATTTTTGGAAACTGCAAATACGAGAACACATGTATGAAATACTCCCATCCTTGGGAAGGAAACATGAAAACAAATACTTGAAAAGTATTATAACTCTGGATGATGTAAAGACATAAAGGAAACGTAACTCAAAACATGAATACTAAGGCAAGGCACGGCCCGCTCGTCTAATAGACCCTAGCACATTGTAGGTAGTCGTATTTGCTGACGAGATTTGAGTTACGAGTACTGAAGACGCAAAACAGTGAGTTCATGCTCCCCCTTTTCTTTAACTGTTTTTGGTTTTATAACTCTTGGGGGTGAAATACATGTTACAAATGTTACAATGTTTACAAACGGTATGATACAAAAACAAGAAGCACTCTTGGTGAGAACGAGTACCAAGTATGATGTGTTTTAAGAAATGCCTATGAAATACTAGATCATGTGAGCATAGACTTAAATACAGAAATGCCATTAATACTTAATTAGGGATGAGGGTTAGATCTAACGGGTACGGCCGAACCCCACTCATGGTCACAACTAGTACCAAGCAGTGCTTCGGAGTCCCAGTCGAGGGAAATCGACACAGTCGAGGGTAATCGATACAGTCGAGGCTAATCGACACAGTCAAGGGAAATTGACACAGTCGAGGTTAATCGACACAGCCAAGGAAAATCGACAAGGGGATAAGCCATTACGAGTGCTTCCCATGTCCTCAAATGCCTTAAAGTCCTTGTAAAACATTCATGTTCATATACGCATTTCATATCGTTTACAAAGGAATCTCTCAAAGATTTACAAGAATACGTTATTTCACAAGAATACTTTATTTGGTTCATACCACAAGAATACTTTATTTGTACGAGGTTCGTACACAAGAATACTTTATTTGGTTCATACCACAAGAATACTTTATTTACACAAGAATACTTTATTTTACAAGAATACGTTATTTCACAAGAATACTTTATTTTACAAGAATACGTTATTCCACAAGAATACTTTATTGGTACAAGATTTGTATCACAAGAATACTTTATTTTACAAGAATACGTTATTTCACAAGAATACTTTATTTATACAAGATACATACCATGTTTCATACAAGGTATACAAAACGCATGAACTCGCTCAACTTTTGTTGATGTTTTCCAAAATTACATGTATTTCAGGTGACAGGATGGATCTTGGGCGCGAGTGTCATAACTTGAAGTAAATTTCAAGTATTAGGTGTCATCCACTTTTGTTGGGTTGTAACCTATTCAGAGGTTGTGTTTTAAAACCTAAGTAACAAGTGTTTATAACACTCAAATTTTATGAATGGATGAACATCGTTTTGATCATGTAGTTGTTTATTACGATTGAATGCAATGATATTAAACCAGTCACACATCATACGCTTTCACAAAAGACAGGGTGTGACAGTATACGTATGTAGGGTCATGCAATACCCTAATGTCCAAACAATAGATGTTTATTGTTTACCAGTTAACAAGTTTGTTAGAATTTATACACCACACAAGGTATATTCGGACCCAATCATAGATATAAGTGCAGATTATAAACAACAAGTGTGGACACCATTTTGAGATCACATAAATTCGAACAATTTAAAATCAACAAGTTCAGACCACTATAATGTAAATTCTTACACTATCAATATATATATATTCAGCCATTTCAACAAGTTCTGATCACTTTCATCAATATATATACTATAATGTAAATACGGACCTTTCAAAAGAATTATATGTGCGGATAATCAAAACTTATATGTGCGGACATACCTCATAATATCAAGTGTGGACACATCCTTATATAACAAGTGCGGACATGTTTCATGTGACAAGTGCGAACATACCTCATTATATCAAGTGCGGACACATCAAACCATCATCACATATGCGGATCACATGTAAGTCATATATGTGCGGACTAGGTGGTTTTTATATGTGCGGATCTCATTCAATTCATTAACTGCGGACTGTAAGAAAGGATTATATAAGTTCAGACATGTTTGGTGGACTCCTTTTTGTTCCTATAAGTGCGGACCCCAATGGGAATTATCAAATGCGGACCATGTAACATTATTATATGCGGACACCTTAATGAATAACATGTGCGGATATCCTCAACTTATTTAAATGCGGACATAGTGAAGGTGTTTATGTGCGGACTATGTATTTGTAATATATATACGGGCGGACTATGTATTTGTAATATATATACGGACATATATTAACTTCACAAGTACGGACTCCTTTGTTTAAGTGCAGACATATGTGAATGTTTAACAAATGCGGACACCTTTGTGACTTCACAAAGTCTGACAATCAAGGATTTCATTCTTCAAAGTTTCCACAAACAAAAACCCCCAGATGCACAGAAATCAACAATGTCCGAATCAAATCAATCAGTCTAACAGTGTTGTCATACCACAAACATCAAATAATCATTGCACAATCATTCAGTCTAAGCGATTACGTATTCATTGGCATAATCAATCACACACAATCAATTGTTTGGATCATCTAGGTTTGTATGAATCAAAAGAACAAGATTAACAACGTATCATGTAATCATAAACACCTACCTCTGATTAAATCTAGATAGATTGAAGATCAAAGATTGATGTGTATGAACTTGTGAAGCCAATAATGATTGAAGAAGGATTAGAGATGATTAGAGAGTGGTAGAAACTGTGTTACTGTGAAGTTATGGGAACTTTTAGGGTTTTGAGTAGTTTATTAGAGTTTCACAATACTCTAAACAACCCCTAATAATATAACTTCTACACAAGAACCCGATAATACCATGTAATTTACAATTAAAGCATATAATTCACGTATTTGTCATGCAGCACATAAGTTTCGTATAAACCATCCGTTTATAATTATTATTCGCGTTAGTTGCCAATGTTCGAGAGTTATCATGTATGTGTTCCGGTAATTCCCCGAATTACCAACGTAGACTCATTTAACTAACCCTAGTTAAATGCAGTGCTATGAATGTATGATTAAATTAACTTTGGTTAAGTTAAAGTAGTAACCTGAAGTTATGGGTTGTCACATGTTATATCAGTCAGTGTCCAATAATTTTGTAAGTTTATATATTATTAGTTTGGGAAACCCCGACTAAAACAGGCATAAAACTAGTGTATGAGTTGATATGATATTACAAAGATAGTTGTTAAATGGAAAATGTAAGAATGTTTATATGATTGAATCAGTGTCCGTGCTCTAAAAATATATCCAAATCTGACCCGTATTTCGACCCTTTTGCCAAACATTGTTTTCTATTTCCTGAGAAGCTTCTAACAACAATAACTTAATAATATAATCGTCAACAAATAGCAATAATATAATTCTCAACTAAGAAAAAAGATTGAAAACTCAAACAAGTTACATATAATTATTTTCTAAACACAAGTTCATTATGTCCAAAAGTCAACGGAGGAGACTTTTGAAACACAAGAAAGGTAGAGACATAATTATCCAAAATAAAGAACACAAGATTAGCAAGACCTACTACCTTAAAGAAAAAACACAATGACAATTAATTTAGATCATGACAATTAAATTTGAAAAACATACAATCATTTGCTTTCAACTTGAGAAACATCTCCAACCGAGGTTGGCTTAGGGGTGGTTCCGGCTTCTTTAACGGTATCGACAGATGACTTTTTAGCGCGGCGATCCACATGATGAATGGATGGAGGTTTGTTTTGTTCTTCGATGGACCTAGGGAAAGGCCTCCGTGCGGTTGAGAAGGATGGAGCTCCTCTTTGTTCTTCGATGGACCATTCGGCTGAGAAGGATCGAGGTCCACCACTACTAGACATTGTGAAAGACATTTTGAGTGTGATTTGATTTCAACGGGTATGGTTATTGAAGATATACAAGCAAAACTACGTGATATATATGCACAATGGCCGGCCCACCTGTTCCTTCCTAGATGGTTACTTGAATTTTCTTTATATTTTAATTTGGCATCTTTATATTATAATTAATTATGTTTGTGTTTATTATTCATAAATTAAGTTTTAGTGTGAAAGGGTTTACATACACATCTTACCTATTATGTGGACCCACACGTTGTTACATTATGACATGAAAATATTAACCTTTTTTGAAACAAGGATTTTTCCATGTCACTTTTGCTCCCAACTTTTATTAAAAATTACGTGTTTAATACTGTTGTTCACAAGTTCTAGCCGCAAGTTCACACAGTTTATGAGATCACGAGTGAGTTTGAGTTTTGTCTTGAATTAGTTGTGAACAAGTTGTTTCATGATCAAAAGAAGACGGGTTTTTGTGATATCGTATTCGATGTATTTGCTTGTTTCGTTGTTTGATCGTTTAAGAGCATTTCACACTCTTAAACGTATTGTCAGTCTCGTTATCGATCCAGGGACCTACAGGTTGCAACGCTTGGTGTAGAACGGGTTCAGGTCTAATTTTTAGAATAAAAGACCATTTTTTAAATTGATCAATATAATAAAACTGTCATAGATGAATGTAAGGCTAATAGAAGAAAATTCACATATTTATCAACCTTTAGGTGATCAGCCATTATTCAGGCTGCTGTTAATTACCGGTCTCATTGCCATCCAAAAAAAAATTACCTGTCTCATTAGGTAGTTAATTCGGTTGTTAATATTGTTGTAGTTATCTATTATTGAAATTGTATCCCCCAACTATGAACTGTTACAACATTAGCCCCTAAGCTTCTTATTTTCATTAAAAATGCGACAAGAACGCTATCATCAAAGCTAGCATATATAGTTCATGAATCATTCGACCATCTTTGTTAAGAACACATGACTACATCAACACTAGCATAGTTCATGAAAAATCAAGTCGCCAATATAATGAACTAAATAATGCTCCATAAAAAAACCATCCATACGAAAAGACTATATTACCTAAGAGTAAATTACAAAAATCTTCCTTTATGTATGTCACTTATTGCAAACTGTGTTCTTTGTCTTCAATAATTAAAGAAAACTCGATCTTTGCAAATCTTTGCACGTTACGTCCTTTAGCCATTACTTAGTTAGTTTTCATGGTTAAGTCTAACCAAGTGGACTCCACATGAGGGTATTTTAGTCATTTTCCCCTAAATACTAAATTAGATAATTATAAACAAGAGTAAAATGCACGGATAGTCCCTGTGGTTTTGCAAAGTTTCAGCTATAGTCCCCAGATTTTGGAAATTACACTCATAGTCCCTGTGGTTTGACAGTTTGTTTCGCTGATAGTCCCTGGAGTGGATGTGGGTTAGTTTTCTCAGTTAAGTCCATGTAAAATTACAAAATTACCCTTGCTTTTATTATATTCATCATCAT
The DNA here is from genome assembly GCA_030545235.1 of Helianthus tuberosus. NCBI lineage: Eukaryota > Viridiplantae > Streptophyta > Magnoliopsida > Asterales > Asteraceae > Helianthus > Helianthus tuberosus. The sequence goes on along the minus strand of CM060411.1, from coordinate 215,124,209 downwards.
CATCATCATCATCATCATTCATCAGTTCTACTCTCTCTCTCTCTCACTAAAAACCCCACCACCGCCATCCCAAATCTCCAGCCCAAATCAACCACCCCTATTACTTCAAATCTATAAATTAAATCGGATCGGATCTAAATCAAATCAAATCGGATCTAAATCAGCAATTTACTTCAAATCTCCAGCCCAAATCAACCACCCCTATCAATCAACATATAAAAATCCTATGAATCTAATTGACTACAAATCTGCAAATCCTCATCAGTAGCAGCAACTTACATCAAATTTACAAAGAAACAAACTCCTTGTAATCAGATAGAAATGGTTTACCAACGATAAATGAATGAACAATGGTTTTTAACATCCATTCCGCCATTGTTGCCGACGATTCAAGAGTGAAGGAAAGGAGTTCGGAGACGTACGCTAACAGCAGCAATTCCGCCATTGTTGCCAACGATTTGTCGGCGAATGGAGCTCTGATTGGCAGCAATTCCGCCATTGTTGCCGGAATTTCATCGGTGGATGGAGTTCCGATCTCGATGTTTGCTGATTTAGATCCGATTTGAAGCAGGAAGAGTTCCGATTTGAAACCTCGATTAACAGGTTAAGGGTTGAATCGGACAAGTAAATTCACTCACCAGTCACCACCATCTGCCGCCAAACTATTTCAGATTCAGATCTGAAACCTCGAGTTCAATCAGATTTCTTCATCATCAACAAACTATTTGGGGATGGGTGGTTGATGGTGGAGGCGGGTATGGGTTTAGGAGGAGGAGGTGTGGTGGTGGAAGGGGATGGCGGTGGTGGGGAGTGGTGATGGCGGCAGGGGAGGTGACGGTGGTGGTGGTTTTTAGTGTGAGAGAGAGAGAGAGAGAGTAGAACTGATGAATGATGATGATGATGATGTTGATGAATATAATAAAAGCAAGGGTAATTTTGTAATTTCACATGGACTTAACTGAGAAAACTAACCCACATCCACTCCAGGGACTATCAGCGAAACAAACTGTCAAACCACAGGGACTATGAGTGTAATTTCCAAAATCTGGGGACTATAGCTGAAACTTTGCAAAACCACAGGGACTATCCGTGCATTTTACTCTATAAACAATAATAAATAAAATAATTGTATGTTTAATATATATATATGTATATATATATGTGTGTGTGTGTGTGTAGAGAGAGAGAGAGAGAGAGAAACGGGATCAGAGGAAAACGTCTAAAACTGTAAAAACGGTAAGAACGGATCATGGCCGTACATGTGGCACGTGATATAATGAAGGGCGGAGGGGTTTTTTTGTCCTTTTATATTCTTCTTTTAATGCGTCTCACAACACCGCTTAATTTTTTGGCGTGTAAGATTTTTTTGGCGTTTAGTTAGATTCAATAACTACCTGGCGTTATATTGTTTTTTTAGATCTGCTTCGATGAATTAATTGTTTTTGTATTACATAGTAAACATTTTAGCGTTTATGGCGTTCCCAAATTCGTTAAAATCAATTAATAATTCTAACTTCTTTGCGTCCATGGCGATCTCAAATTCATTAGGCGTTTTTGTAGATTTACCAGTTCAATTAACCTCATATATGTTATAAAGGTATATTTCTTGGAGTTCATGGCGTTTTTAAATTCATTATAATTCATTAGTAATTCAAAAGAGTACAACTAATACGAAATCAAACAAAAACTAATAGTCTTCTGTGGATAGTATTACATCTAAGATGTAACCATCGCTTTGTTCATCACTTTCTTCACTCGTCATCGTCATCTTGTGCATTGGCGTATAACGCCATAATCTTGTCTCGTCGTTGTTGCTGTAACGCTCCGCATTTTCGAACTTTCTTATTTTAGCAAGTCATGTTGTACTTTCCATATTTAGACTCTTGTACTCTCTTTGTAATCTACTTTATTTGTAATTCGAGACTCTTGATCATAATGAAATTGAAGCTATTTTAAACATGTTTGTGTATTCATATTAGGCTTATGTGCGACTGTTAATCTAAATTCATGTTTGAACGATATATCATCCAAGACTCTTGATTCGTTATTACGCTCGTTAAACTAGTTTGAAACTTGTAAAATAATGAAACTCGAAAGCTTCGCGAATTTATTAATCGTCGAAAATCTTTTATCCTTTTGGTTATACATATGGTGGTTTATAAATTGTTTAGTTAATTAAATTAATTAATTTTACAGTAAAAAGAAAAAAAAGAAGTTATTTTTTTTTTTTGTAATAAATCTAATTAGTCTCGTTAGATTTTAAAGTTAGAAGATACAAACTAATCTAGTTAGTTAAACTATAAGGTTAGTCTTTTACAATAACATATCATGTGTTATTTAAAGTACAGGGACTAATTGTGTTATTTGCTGAAAGATTAAACTTATAGGGACTATTGTGTGATTTCTAAAAGTTGGTGTCTTAAAATAAAAAAGGAATTAAAATCACAAAAAAACGCTGCACACAGCGGGACTCGAACCCGGGCAGCCCGCCTACACACACGCGTCCCACCAGCTGGGCTGCAACCTTCTTGTGGAAAAATCTTGTCCCTTTATTCATTTAAGCACTCATTCAAATAGCCTGATCAGCCCAAACAGACCTAAACAGACGCGTTTTTTGGCGCAAATTTGATATTTTTTTTAGTTTTAAGCAACTTTTAACATTAAATACACAACCACAACTTACCCTAATCATTCCCTATAAATACCCCACCTCTTCCAAGCATTATAAACTTTTCAAATCATCAAAAACACTCTCAAATCCTCCCCAAATTGCAGCAAATTTCCAAGTTCGAGCAGATTGTTCAACTTCTACTAAAGTGAGCATAACTCACTCGTTTCTTAACCTTTTCACTTGATTCTTTTTCCCACTTGTTTGGAACAACCTTAGGAACATTTCTAGAGGTTTTCCATGGAAAACCAAGCTCTGGAATGTCCTCAAAAAGGCTCCAAAGTGGCGTGTTCGATTCTGTTTTCATCTAAACTTTGTTAATCTTAGTAAACTTGGGTCTATCTCATCTCAAACCTATGTCCTAATGCTCATAATCAAATTAATGGTTAGTTGGGCTTAAAAACAAGGCTGAGAAATGTTAAATAAGAGGTTAAAACCTCACAAACTTTCTGTTTTAGTTAGGGTTTTACCCACAAGAAGTGTTCAAGCTTGAAGCTTGATGTAAGTGTGATTGTTAGACTAGCTTGGGCTATCTGTCATAAAAATCCACTCACTTCTTGATGTTTTCTCATAGATTAGTTGTTGTATTTCATTATCTTTGTAAGTTCATGACCCTCCTTGGTTGTCTTTACATCAAGTGTAGTGGTGAACACTTAAGAGGTGCCTAAATGGAAGCTTGTTCTTCCTACCACCTACATGATTTCCATGATACTTAGAGGTATCTAAATGGAGACATTAATCTCCTACCTCATGCTTGAACCATAGGACCTTGTAATCTATATATTATCTAATTATTCCATATGTATACCTAAGTAACTAAACTTGATAATAACTTAATAGTTACTTGTCAAGAATATGTTACATCATCTATGACCATGCCCTTGCTACGACTCTAATGGACCTTTGAATCCATGAAATCATACAAACTCTTTTGAGTTTTAATAGTGTCAAGAACAAGGGTTATGTGTACAAGATGATTATTTTTACTTATGTTATTTTCCATACATTTTAGACTCCGAATCTATAATCTTCCGATTTCCCCAAACTCACACACCTATGTTTTCCTCGTGTAGAAGGACTAGGTACTCCAAACTAATCCATCCATCAAAACCACTCGCGGGATTTCAAGTAGGAAAGCTTGCAAAAACCGTGAGTATACTCGATCCCTTTTCCCTTTTACCATTTTGGGATGCAACATGTATATTATACAAAATGACACTCAAACTATTTTTAACATACTCTATCCATGCTTAACATGAAACTATGTGTGGTACTTGTTATTCTCGTTTGCTATGTAAACTACTTGGTCGATATATGCTCATTAACTTTGCTAGCCTCCCTTAACAATTATAGCGCTATAGGATTAACACACCGCCCATTAGACCTGGGGTATTGTTAAGTTAAACATGTTACCTCCCGCTACTCTTTTGGAATTAGGCTATTTTAACGCGTTGTATACTCGGGTTTGAACATATTGTACGCCATATTTGCATACTAGTACTCATATATTATGAATCATGTTGGATATGAGCACTTTTTATTCTATTTATGCTATGTAACAAAACTTGTATACTCGCCTTTGCTTTTTCATTGAACTCTATTTTAATACATGTTGCAGGTTAATTGATGAAGTGATGTTACAAGATGAAACAAGATTTAGGGTGGACTAGATACACATCTAGATTAATATATCTTTTGTTGTTATGTTACAATTTGAAACAATGTTGTTATTTTTATTTGAATCTTGTATGACAATTAGTCTTGAAATGAAATTTGAATTAAATTAATATTGTCACATAGTGTTATGAAGTCTCTTGCAATCTACGCACTTCGTCTCATCCTGATGTTTCCGCCATCGGTTGGGGTGTGACAGTTGCATCCTATACTTAAATATAATCACAACACTGGATCGTGCATCGTTCGAAGGTGCTAAATCAAAGAGTTGTTCAAGAAGATGCAGTCTATATGTGTTCAGGATTTCGTCAATTGTCAATAAATAATCTACCCCGTGTTGATAAGTCACGTTCACCGTTCTTGATTGTTCATCCAAACTCCAACTGGTAACTTTTGGTAGATCAGTATCATCAATCTCATCATCATCATCTGCTGGAAATTTTCTCTTCAATCTTCTTGTTACTGTTCGAGTACTTTCACAATCGTAGGCCACTGGAATCCCAAGTACTAGAATATCCATCTGAACGGCTTCATCCATACTAAGTATGGCTTTGATTGTTTTGACTTTCACCATTCTCCTATCATAGAACTTTAGGACGAAACGTCTCTCTGACCTCTCAAACATCCATGCAATAACCTAAGCCATTTTTTTAAGTTGTATGGCGTTTTAGACAATGTGTGGCGTGTTTAATGAATGTGTGGAGTCTTAAGCTTTGTTTACATGTTCTACTTATATAATGACCTTTTTTGGCGCGAGGTAGATATATGTTTTTGGCGGTAAAAAACATTAGTAATTTTTTATGTGTATTTTTGTGTATCATTTGTCGTGCCATGTAGGATGGTGGCATATAATGTGACAGGTAATTATGGCGTTTTGAAAAGATAAATAAATTCATTTACGATGGCGTGGCTTTTAATATAATTAATGTTAGTAATAAAGTTTCCGTCGTTTCAGTTACTGTTTGTTCAGCTCATCTGTTAAGGTTGTAACACGTCCCATCTTTCCAGGGCTTGGCGTTTTGTATTTAATGGCGTTTAGATAAAAATGACACATTGTTTTATACATTGTTTTGATGGCGTTTAGTTAAGTTTTGAGTTTTGAATAATAATTAGTTGAAGTAATTTTATTATAAGTTTCGGCATTTTGGCGTTTTATATAGCAACAACATGTTCGGCGAGGATCCGTTCTCACAATTTTCACACTTTAAGGCGTTTGGTGTTTGTAGGATCTTGGCATTTTATAAACATTTTAACAGAAATAATGTATTTTATCAGTGGAGAATTAGATAACAAACCACAGAAAATGACCCCCCCCCCCCCAAAATAAATAAAAAATAAAAAATAGAAAATAAAAATGCTAAATCCAATTTCTCATCCAAATCTTCATTGTCATCATTCTCTTCTACTTGAAGTTTTTGTGCCTTAAACCTTTGAATACCATAGGTAGATGCCGATTTTCCTACATAACGCCCGTCTTTAGACAAAGCTGATCAGTCAGTAAAATATTGTTGTTTGTTGACATATTGTTGTAGATCCAAGCCTGTGTGGATGCTATTATTATCATGGAGTCCAAAATAGAATTTACACTGGGATCGATCCCTTCTTATCATCCAAACCTTCTTCAAGAACAAAGTACACAAAATGACAAATCACTGTCATCAGGCTCTTTTTCTTGAATATTTGTCCATCTCATTTAGCAAAAATCTTATACAGTTACCCACCTCAGCTAAGAATCCATGCAGTGAAACTTCATGCTGAGCAATACTGAATATCCAAGAAACGAGGTTTGCCATCTCTGGTTTTTTTTAACTATTGTTGGCATTTTAAAGTGAGTGGTATTTAGGAAACATGGCATTGTTTTTAGGTGTGATCATTGGATTGTGCTGAGACGTTTCTCTTTATAGGATGTTTTTGGCGCGTAGTTTAGGCGGGATTTTATTATAATAAATGCTAGTAATAAAGTATCCGTCATTTCGGTTACTATGTGTATTTACTGTTTTGTTCATCTTTATCTGTTAAGGCTGTAATACGTCCCGTCTTTCAGCTTGCCGTTTTATATTTAATGGCGTTTTTGTAGACCGAAATGACAAAATACACTAACACAGAAAAAATTACACACGAAAAATAGTTTTTATTATTTGGTGTTTTGTATTAATGGCTTTTTGTGGCATTTTGGCGTTTTGTAACTAACGAGAGAAATATAGTATTTTATTATTCGAAAAAAAATTACATAAAAGAATATAAAAAAAAATTAAAACTTCTCGTCAGAAGGGACTTTGTCTGAGAAGTATCCATCACTCCTTCCGTCGTCTTCTTCGGATTCTTCTTCCAGTCTCTCATCCAAGTCATCACTTTCACTTTCATTGGCTTTTTGTTCTTGAAGATTTTGAAGCCTCCTGTAAGCACTACAAAAAAATTGTCATTTAGTGACATACAAAAAGTGTCACAAAATAACATAAAAGTGCCACTAAAGACCCATGTAGAAATGGGCGGCACACAAAAAAAGTGCCACTAAAAGCTTAGATCCAAAGTTGCACATGATATCTACCCTGCCATCATCAACCATGTAAACAAGCATTAGTATTGATTCAAAAAATAAAACATGTATAAGAAAAATGCCGAAACATCTAACAATTAGACAAAAAACCAACATATAATTGGCGCGAACACCTAACAGTTAGATGAAAAACCAAGGTATTACCTTAACTGCAATGTCAAAATTTAAAGATCAATTCTCTCTTGCCCTGTAAAAAGGAAAGTTATGGCTAATCAATTTCATATCAAGATTACAACATAAGAACTTGGTTTAAAAAAGCGTGAAGCGCACAAAACCGACAAGGTCTAAAATCAAAGCGTGAAGCGTAAATCGTAAAAGCGCAAGGTGCTTATATATATTTTTTATATATATCCTATAGGCTTTTAGCACCCCTTACCCGAAATATAGTGATAAAAAAGGTTTCTATATGATTTAATGTATAAATCATATAATGTACACCATTTTAGCTGCATGTATAACACTTTAAAGCACAAAAACACCTTCTGTACAAAAAGCACGCGTCTCAGTGGGATTTTTTTCCAAAAAAGCTCGCTTTTTGTGCGCTTTTTGTATAGAGCTCGCTTTATATCACACAAGGCGCAACTCTCTGCGCCTAGGGTCACTTTGCGCTTAAGCGCGCTTTTTTAAACCAAGCATAAGAACACTCATTTAATATTGTGAAATAGATAAAAAGGTAACATGTTAAAAGTAATAACCATTATCATTATGTCTTCTTGAAGATGATATTCTGTTAACTAATGAAGAGTCGTTATGGACCAAAGAACCAATACCGAAGACCTAAAACATATAAATGAAACAAATGCTAGTACACAAATACGTAATTGTAAAAGAACTAATAATGGTTTATGCATGTAATTACCTGCATGTTGGTGTTGCTAAGAATCGAAGACAAGTTTGCATTGGGGATATGTTCTTGGATGACAACAACTACAGCATCAACAATACCCTTTAACTGATCAGTAGTTTGTGAATCTGTCAAAGAAGCACCATTACTTTTGCAACTAGCATCTTTCCAACTAATCAGATGTATCCTCTTTTCTCCGGACCTTTACTTTTGAGTAGTCATCATTGGTAAAATCATATGGATCGCCAGCTATGATTATAGTCATTTGTAATATCTTTTAATGAAGCCTAAACACATACTAAAAAAGGTAGTCAGACAAAAAATTAAACACACCTATGATATATAGAAAAATTAAAATACATTACCACAACGTGAGGAAGTTTATCATCAACAATACTTCCATCTTTACGAGTGCGAGTTGTTATACATATTTCTCCTCGTGTCGAATGTACAATATTATTCTTTTTTGCCTATAATTTATGTTTAATGGTTAGTAAGGGAAATAAAAACCAAAAAATACAATAATAAATGTCATAATTAACTAAAATAGTACCATTTCATGAGCAAGAGTAGCAAACGACTTGGTGTATGTATACTTAGGCGTAATGATACTGGCAGTTAGGTTAATAAAAATAAAGATCGTTAAATACGCTAACAACAAGGACACTATTCAAGATGCAAATAATAAAATAGCGTCTAATACATATGTGAAAAATGGGAACATAAAAGTAGTTACCATATGGACTAGAACTTTTAACATCTAACAATATAATAAATATATTATAATAGACAATATCTAACAATCATTTTGGTTTTAAAAAGCACATGGTATTTGATCCCAAAAGCCGATGCATGATGCACAATGTGTGAAGTGTGCGCATCACGTGTCGAGGGGTTCGTTATTAAAAAAATACTATAAAGTTATTTACAAATAATATTTTAACTTGTTAACTTTTAAACCCTAAAATATAAGATATTTTCATCATCTATAGTTAAATTTGTTCAATCAATGGTCTGATTTGTTCCAATACTCAAACCCATTGCTCAATTAATGGTTAGATACTTGAAGAAACACTAGATAATTGACCAGAATCGAATTATCTAGGGGGTTTGAATCCGCATAAAAGGTTGGTTTTCTCTCGTTTGATCCGATGGAGCGGTTCTTCCTCTCCGGTGAACTCTGCAAAACAAAGCACCATTAGCCTCGTCAAGGGGAGAAGGGGAGTTCTCTCCTTGACCCTACTCCGGCGTGAGAATAAGTATGTGTTTATGGAGAAGAAGAAGTATTGATGAAGTGTGTGTAACTTGAAGTTCATACCTGAATTATCCTCATATTTATAACCGAGAGTTTGGGCGGGAAAACTTGTTGGTGGAAAGTTGACGGAAGATGCTAACCCCGTAAGCGGTTACATTTCCTTCCGTTAAGCTTCTTGATCCGACGTGAGTGCACATGGATCGCTGTTTAGATCTATGGCTGGGGGTTTGCCACGTGGAAAGTGATCAAGTGGAGGTTTCTCTGCAATTACATGCCATCATTGTGATTCCAGGGGTGCCTGAGGTGATGACACGTGTCCGGACGGTTATAACCGTCTTAGTGGTGCACGATGGAATTCTTTCTAGAAGATTACTACTGTAATCTGGTGTGACTCGTTATCGTGTGGTATCAATCAAGTAAATAATATCCAAGTCTGGATATTATTAAGCGGAAGTGCTTTGACTTAGGATTTTCATCCTTTGTGAAAGCGCAAGGATTTATGATTTCCTTTTGGCGAGCAAGTGTTGTCTGCTATCTGTCTCTTAAGCCTTCCTTTTGTATGACCAGTGCGCGTCTGCGCAAGGTAAAAAGGGGCTGAAAGACGAGGTTGTGGTATGGTCCCAAGTACTTATCACAGGGTTTTTTGGGACCTTACCCCTTAAAGTCCCCCCAGTCTAGTGTTGCTCTTATGCAAGTAAGAGGAGCACTGGACTTATGAGAGGAAAATGCTTGTTGGCGTGAAAGTGGGGAATCTTCTATGAGAAGATTTTACTTTGCTTATTAAAACTTTTTAAGGGAAATTGTGATTTTTCCCCTTGATTTGGTCTTTTTGTAATCATGCCCTGACGTTTGGTGACGTCAACTTGTTAAAAAAATTAGTATTTGTGATACTTTTTCCTTCTTACCTTGGGATACGTAGTGGCGCTTGTCAGGCCTCATTTATGAGGTTTTGACACTTGTTCCTGTAGCGTCGTTTGGAAAGGACATCTGACAGGTGATCATGCCTTTCCCCTTTCCCGGAGTTAACTCGCCTATATATACATTTGTTGGATTCTTTGAACCTCTTGTGTAATTCGGAAAAAATAAGATGAAGCGTTCCATCCGTACTCGTCGTCTGTTGGATATTCTTAGAGTTTATGAGGCCACTTAGGGCCTTGTGCTTCTTTCTAGTTCACCACCCTTGGTAACTGTCGGAGCAAAGGATCCGTTCGACCCTGTTTCTCCGGCGGTTGCTGGCTCTGACTATGAAGCTTCCCAGCGAAAAGGTGTCGTTGATGGTGGTGTCGCTGTGCTAGCTGCTGATGATCTGATGGCCCGTTTTCTGATGATTCGGAAAGGAGGATGCCAGTTGGTGTATCAACGTCGGAAGAATCGCCGGTCTAATCAGGTGCCAACTGTTGATGATGGCCCTCCTGCTGGTTAGGTTTAGTTTGGAAACAGTGTTTCCCCTTTTTTCTTTTTTGGTGTTTTTGTAAATATGTTGGTCTTGGTACTGGAAAAATTTTTGAAGATCATTGCCATGATCTTTGTTATGAAGTGTTTATGCTACACTATATATTTTTTGATGTACTGGTGTTCTTGCAAGCTTTGGTTGTTTTGTGTGTTTGGATTACAATATGTTGCATGTGTTTAATTGCTTTGAACAGGTAGAGCGAATGAGAAATGGTATTGTGCTCATGTGTGAACGTTTGTCTAGCGTATGCGCTTATGTTGCGCCTTTTCCAGACTGTTCATGAGGTGTACAATGTTTACCATATTGTTTTCGCGTGAACCAAAAGAATTACATGCAATTTGTAACAAACAGTAACATGTATGAGGATGATGTCTGCATTAATAAAGCGCGAGGCTAATAATACAAATGTAATAAGAGATACATTGCCTGTATATATTCATTTTGGGAATGATTTGGCTTATATGTAACACCTGCGCAGCTGCTGCGCGTTCCAGGTGCGGGGAACCAGAGTCCCATCAATTCTCTTCAGGGTGTATGCCCCTTTGCCCAGGACCTCATTGATGATGTATGGTCCTTCCCCTTTCGGCGCTAATTTACCTGGTTTTTCTGCGTTGGACGCTTCATTGTCGCGCAAGACGAAATCACTAGGAACAAAGGTACACACGTGTACATGCGCGTTGTAATATTTTTCGAGTTTGGATTTGTACCTTGCCTCTGCGATGGAGGCGTTCTCGCGCCTTTCTTCAAGAAGGTCTAAATCCAATCTTCGCTCTTGCTCATTGTTTTGTTTTTCCATGGCGATCATGCGCGGTGATGGTATGCCAATTTCGGCTGGGATTACTGCTTCGGACCCATAGACCAGGCTGAATGGGGTTTCTCCTGTGCTAGTCTTTGGCATTGTACGATGGGCCCATAAGATGCTGGGGAGTTCGTCAACCCATCCTCTGCGCGCTGTGCCCAGTCGCGCCTTAATGCCGTCGACTATCTGTTTGTTGACGCTTTCGACTTGGCCGTTCGCTTGTGGGTGCGCCACAGAGGCAAAGTTGTGCTCAATTTTCATTTCCTTGAACCATTTATGGAGATCTTCCGAGGAAAAGTTAGTGCCGTTGTCGGAGATGATGCGCAATGGTAATCCAAATCTGCAAATAATATGTTCCCATATAAATTTGCGAATTACCATTGCTGTTGTTGAGGCTAACGCCTTGGCTTCACCCCATTTTGTGAAATAATCGACTGCTACGATTATGAATTTTACCGCGCCAGGCGCATCAGGAAATGGGCCAACGAGATCGATGCCCCATTGTTGGAAAGGCCAAGCGGACGTAACTGGGACGAGCGGATTTTTCGGTCAGAGCGTTTTTGGCGCGTGGCGCTGACACGCTGCGCATTTCCGTAGTAGCTCTACTGCGTCTACGTGCATTCCTGGCCAATAGTAGCCTGCGCTCATTATTTTTGCCACTACCATGCGCGGTCCGGCGTGTATTCCACATAAACCTTCGTGGATTTCCCTGACCAAGTACTGTGCGTCTGTTTTGTCGACGCATCGCAGTAGAGGTCCCATGAATGACTTCCGGTATAGAATCCCATCCGCCATTTCGTAGTTTACTACTTTATTCTGGATTTTCCGGGCTTCTGCCTTTCCTTCTGGGAGTTTCCCGTGTTGTAGGTATAAGATAATCGGAGACATCCAGGATGGACTGCCGATTTCGATAACGTTTACTTGCTTGAGAGGGACGGAAGGGTTGGACAACACTTCGATGTGTACCTCTTTGGCTAAATGTTTGAAACTAGTGGCAACCAATTTGCTCAGCGCGTCCGCGTGTTTGTTCTCGCTTCTGTTTATGTGATTAACCTTGAATGTTTGGAACTTGCTGATTAGTATTCGCGTTTGTTCTAGATATAGAGCCATTGCTTCTCCTTTTGCATCATAATGACCATTGACCTGTTCGGCCACTAATTTTGAATCTACATTGGCTTCGAGGTTTCTTGCCCCCATCTTGAGTGCTAAACGAAGGCTTGCTAGGAATGCTTCATACTCTGCCTCGTTGTTTGTGCTTCGGAAATCTAGGCGTATAGCGTATGTAAGTTCGTGGTCATCTGGGCTGACCAATCAGAGACCCGCACCTGCTCTGTCATCGTTAGAAGCGCCGTCTGTGTGTAGAGTCCAGACCCTATCATCGAAAACAGGTACAGGGTTTTGGATTGCCTCGCACTCTTGGACTTTGTCGATGGGAACTTCTGTGGCAAAATCTGCTAGAACTTGCCCTTTGATTGCCGGTCGTGGCCTGTATAGGATATCGTATCCTCCGAGCTCAATAGCCCATTTGGCCAATCTTCCCGCGACGTCGGGTTTGGATAAGATTTGACCTAAATGGTAATTGGTGAGAACTGTGATGACGTGACCAGAAAAGTACCGACGTAAGCGCCGTGATGCTTGTACTAGCGCTAGGACTAGTTTTTCTATCATGGAGTAACGTGTTTCTGGGCTAGTGAGCATCTTGCTTATATAGTAGATTGGAGTTTGAACGTTTTCTCGCTCCACCATTAGCACTGCGCCTACTGCTACTTCCGCAGCAGATAAATATAAGATCAGTGGTTCTTTTTCTCGTGGTGTTGTTAATGTCGGCAACTGAATTAAGCATTCCTTCATTTGCTTAAAGGCTGCTTCTGCTTCTGGTGTCCACTGGAAGTGGGTTTTCTTGGCGCAGTTTCGTAAGGTGCTAATGAATGGATAAGACTTTGCCGCATGATTTGCCAAGAATCTGTTCAAGGCTGCTAGGTCTCCTGCGAGTCTTTGCATCTCTTTTATTGTCGCAGGTGATGGCATTAGCTGGATGGCTTGCACTTTTTCCGGATTTACTTTGAACCCATCTCTTGTTACTATGAAACCCAAAAATTTCCCTTCCTCCATTTCAAAGGAGCACTTTGTTGGGTTGAGCTTTAAGTTTACGCTGCGCAACGAATCGAATGTGCGTTGGATGTTTGCGAGCATGGTATCTTCCTCGTGGCTCATGATGACGAGGTCATCCATGTATACCTCGACTGTTTTACCGATGTCGCCTCTGAAGACTGTATCCATTAGGCGCTGGTAAGTTGCGGCTGCGTTACGTAACCCGAAGGGCATTTTTGTGTAACAGAAAATGCCCTTGTCTGTGCGGAATGCTGTCTTGTCCTCGTCTTCTTCTTTCATCTGGACCTGATGGTAACCCTTGTAACAGTCAAGAAAACACTTCCATCGAAATGATGCTAGAGAGTCGACTTTTTTGTCTATCTCAGGAAGCGCATAGCAATCCTTTGGGCATGCTTTATTCAGGTCGTTGAAGTCAACGCACATTCTCCATCTGCCACTGTGTTTTTGCACCATTACTGGGTTAGCAACCCATGTATGGTATTGAACCTCACGCAAGATCCCAGTATCAAGTAACTCTGTTACTTGCTCGTCCATGGCTTTTGCTTTCTCTTCGCTAAAGCTACGCCTCCCCTGCGCAACAGGCTCTGCTGAGGGTCGGATGTTCAGACAATGTTGAGCTATGTCGCGTGGGACCCCAATCATGTCTGCCGGGCACCAGGCGAATATGTCTTTATTGTTGGTCAGCAATTCTTTTAATTGTATTCGTGTTGCTGGAGAAATGGCGTGTCCTAGCAGGATGGTCTGTTCTGGGTACTCGTTATTCAGAACCCATTTCTCCGGCTCGTTCGACGTTGAGGGTTTGGCCACCTTTGTTGGTGGTTCGTCATCTATGTACATGACTTCCATGCTTGAGTACAGAATTGCTACTCCGGTTTCTGTTGGAAATCCACATGCAGCATGTGGAATGGAAGTGATCATGCTGAATTCCCTTTGCGACCTTCTTCCGAGCAAAACATCATGGTGTGATGTTGCCGGCATGACCATAAAGTTTACTGTGACTGTGCGCGAATGTTCGCCATCGGATAGAGTCACGGGAAATGCTATTTGCCCTAATGGGAATACAGCTTCATTGCAAAATCCGGTAAGAGGAAAATCAACCGGTTCTAGTCGTGCTTTAACTTCTGTGTCAAGTTGTTTGAAGCATTGCTCGTATATGATATCCATCGAGCTTCCTGGATCTATAAACATATAGTCCGTTCAATAATGGCCGAAGATGCCAGTAATAATTACCGGTCGCTCTTCCTGGGGGCCCCCCGGTACAACAGGGAACACGACTTGCTGTTCTCGCCAATGCTGATCATGGTGTCGTTTGTTTAGCCTTCGTGAAGGGCCTCCTTGTACCATGTTTATTTGTTTTGGTTTAGCTTTCTGATAATTGGTATCTCTTGATTGTTGACGTATTTCAACAGAGCTATTAGATTGGATGTCCCACTGACAGGGTATCTGTGGGTCCAATACTATAGTGTTAATTTCTCCACTAGATCTGATGTTCGGGGACTCAGATCTGGTAATTTGTGTGAAAATTGTGTTTAAGGCAACCTGGCATCTGTCGAACCAGTATTCTGGGGCTCTTTCTATGAGCGGATCTGAGGAACTCTTTTCATCTGAGTGGCTATTACTTTTGTTGATTCATACGATTCCGTTGATCTGGGTATTTTGGGTTGTAGAACCTTCGAACTCAGATCGAGGACCTGATGGGTGAGATGATGAATTCCCTGCCATGTGGAAACAGAGAAATGAAAGAAACTGAATCGGAACGAGATTAAACTGAAAAAACAGAGGAATCAGTGGGCGCCAATGAAGAAACACTAGATAATTGACCGGAATCGAATTATCTAGGGGGTTTGAATCCGCATAAAAGGTTGGTTTTCTCTCGTTTGATCCGATGGAGCGGTTCTTCCTCTCCGGTGAACTCTGCAAAATAAAGCACCGTTAGCCTCGTCAAGGGGAGAAGGGGAGTTCTCTCCTTGACCCGACTCCGGCGTGAGAATAAGTATGTGTTTATGGAGAAGAAGAAGTATTGATGAAGTGTGTGTAACTTGAAGTTCATACCTAAATTATCCTCATATTTATAACCGAGAGTTTGGGCGGGAAAACTTGTTGGTGAAAAGTTGACGGAAGATGCTAACCCCGTAAGCAGTTACATTTCCTTCCGTTAAGCTTCTTGATCAGACGTGAGTGCACACGGATCGCTGTTTAAATCTATGGCTAGGGGTTTGCCACGTGGAAAGTGATCAAGTGGAGGTTTCTCTCCAATTACATGCCATCATTGTGATTCCAGGGGTGCCTGAGGTGATGACACGTGTCCGGACGGTTATAACCGTCTTAGTGGTGCACGATGGAATTCTTTCTAGAAGATTACTGCTGTAATCTGGTGTGACTCGTTATCGTGTGGTATCAATCAAGTAAATAATATCCAAGTCTGGATATTATTAAGCGGAAGTGCTTTGACTTAGGATTTTCATCCTTTGTGAAAGCGCAATGATTTATGATTTCCTTTTGGCGCGCAAGTGTTGTCTGCTATCTGTCTCTTAAGCCTTCCTTTTGTATGACCAGTGCGCGTCTGCGCAAGGTAAAAAGGGGCTGAAAGACGAGGTTGTGGTATGGTCCCAAGTACTTATCACAGGGTTTTTTTGGGACTTTACCCCTTCAATAATAGACCACATCATGTGATGCGCCCATCATGAAGTCGCATCGCACGATGCGATCTCACCACTATATGACGTGATGTGTGCATTATGCGCTCCTGATGCGAAAGGTATAATATAACAAACCTTTAATGATTTAGAAAGAAAATTAGCGTAAAACTATGGATGCCTTAGTCTGCTCTGCAGATGTCTTGTAACTTCTGAAGCTGGTCATGCCACCCAATTCCTTAGTCAACTCTCCATTAAAAAAAATTAGCATGTAAAAGGATTCAATCTGAATTAAAAGATGATAACTAAGAAAACAAACTTACTAAATATTTCGATATTTCAAGAGACAATCAGTCCACTCATCATCTTTCTAATATTCTTTCTAATTCAAAATTTAGTGGGTCATTTTTCTAAACATTAAACTCTAAAATACAGCAAAATGAAGCTTGTTGTTACTTTTCAATTGAATATGCAACAAGGGTAGAAAAAAGCTGCTAACTATAAAAAGATAATCAAGTTGATGTTTAATCCGAACATTTGTTTGCCAATTTTCTCAGTTAGTGTTTTGATTATTTAATGCCTTAACTCATTAATTGTGGAAGAGAGTGGGACCCACCATTAACCCCCTCTCTCTCCCCTCTCACCTCGGTGTCTAGTCACCGTACATGCTCTTCACCGCACACCGAAAAGGAGCCGGCGACATTTACACACCTGGCAAAACAATTTGCTGCCTCACTCCTTGCTCGGCACCCCTACCACCCTTAACCAGGATTTGTTTTTGGAAACTTAGTAATATTGCTATTTATTTGTTCTAGTAGCAGTCAAACCCTTGCTTCTAAATCCATGGTTTGTATAGTTCCTATGTGAGAGTATTTTTTTACTGGCAATAAAACTTTCATATCTACAAAAATAATAATCCAAACCATTTGAGCAAGAAGTTGAGGTTGGCAAAAAATGTAAAGGTACACCATAACCACCTAAAGCACCAAAGTGAAACTTAACAACTTTGACCATTACAGTTTCCATACCAACAGCATCTACCCTAACCACATTAAAAATAGAGCTCAGCATACTTACCTCAGATCTCATAATTCCTTTGAACCAGCATGTCCCAATTTACTATGTTATTTAGACCAGTTCCATTATCTAATGTGCTCCATGATGCAAAGCCCTTGCTACCCAAAGGGGGAATGATGACATTCCTTATCAGTATCTAACCCAAGCCTAGAAAAAATAAAAACGATTGTGGCGATTGGCACTACACATTTAACATGAACCACAAGAACACCCATTGATACTTTATCAATCATTTGTATAAAAAAATAAGCATGAAACCAGCCTATTAAAAACATAAAAGTCGATATTAATACTATTAACTGAATTATAAATCAACTTCCTCCACCGCAGTTACTTTTGCATTTGATTGGGGTTTTCTTCGTGATAGACATATTAGTATTTTACAGATCCGTATCCTTATAAAAGACTGAATTATTGATCAGTTCTGTTAAGACATAATGGAAAACATGAAAACATACCTTTGATTGCATCAATACAGGCCAGCAGAGAATCCAGATGGAGACGCAGCAATAAGGTTTGACATGATTGTCATTTCGATCTGGTTCCTCCTTAGGGTGCAATCTAATGATGGTGATGAAGAAACCGAATAAGGGAGTTCGGCTATGGAGAGAGGGGCGATTTCATGAGTGATGTTATTGTGATTAGAGTCTAACCCTTTAACCCTCTAATTATTTCCTTATATATGCACCCAAGAGGAAACCCTAATTAGTTAATAAGGGTAATTTGGCCCATCAACAATTACCAACTAATTATTTAATAGGATTGTTATATATTTTGATCCATATAATGTAAATGATTATAATGGCTACTAGATTAAATATAACATAAAATATATTTAATCTTACATTCTCCCACTTAGCCGAATAATCATTTACTATGAGTATTAGATAAGCCTGATCAGGAGTTAACACTCATTTTAGCCTTAAACAAGTACTATAGCAGAGAAATACAGCCGTTGAATCATTATGCAACTCAGGACCCCCATTAGTCATACTATAGCCTTAATTTAAAACCTAATCGTTATGATCAAAATACGTATAAGCCCTTTGTTTGATTTGTAACTTTATTTGTCTATATGCCATTATGTCGACTTGACATATTCTTAGAGACATACAAAATCAAACTGATGAGGAAAATTAACTAATACTTAGTCATTCATAGTACGATATGCAATTGCGCACGACCATTACTTAATACCCGTCTATGAGCTCTCTTAATAAGACTTATGGGTAATAGCCCTTCAGTCATAGGATCCTTAAGCATATCATGAATGTATTCGATACAAAACTTAGTTTCCTCAATTTGTTCATAAACGAATAATTAATTACGAATCAAAATTTAATGCAGCACCTCTTGAACTGTTACTGTTCAAGGAGTCATGGTAGCTGACTTTATCACACTAAGTCTTCAAAACATTAATTATATGGAGTTAATAAACTTATGAGTCCACTGATATATTTCCAACAACATTTAGTGACTATATTATGTCGTTATAACTTAGGTTGTTATTATCAGTGCATTATGACTCCTCCATGAAATAGGTTTTGTCTGCTGACATAAGGATATACCCGAAATTACATTTTGTCATCTTTGAACATTACAAAGTTAAAGTAATAAACCGGTTTGAGTTCTCACTTCTTCTTTAGGTTATAGCCTCTCGTTTCTTTTAAAGATATTGTAATACTCCATTAGATTCTTCACGTTAATCTAGACATATCTAGTGTGTTGCAATGTGAGTAATATCTAAACGAGTATAGACTTGAACTTACATAAGGCTTCTAATTAATGAAGCGTAAAAAATAATCTCATTTGCCATATTATCCTCTGAAGGAGAGCAGTATTGATTGTTACATATGTAAGGACCCATTTAATGTTAAACTTATGGAATGGAACTAATATCCCATTGTGTCTATCTCAGTATGTTATGATATCAATTACGTAAGAGATATCTCTGAGATTTATTATATCAAAGTTTGTGTTAACAATGCTTTGACTTATTTAACATACACTTGTCAAAAGAATGTCATCTATATAGACAAGTTTATTTTAGTTGCTCCCACTCATCTTGAGGTAGGTACATTAATCCACTTGATTCTTGATGAAAATAATTACGTTAGCTTTTCATCACATTATGATGTTTGCATTAACCCATACATAGATTTTATTTGCTTACAAATAAAGTGTTCTTTAACCTTAAGTTTAGAGCTTTCAGGTTGTCTTATGAACATGTAAATATGTCAGCCAGTTATTAGGAAAAATTGCTTTTAATGTTCATCTAATGTAGTTTTAAACTATTATAAGCTACTAGAACAGTGATGATCCTCAAAGAAATATTTGATAATTTATCTATTCCTAAGTATAACCTTTTGACAATCAATCATGCTTCTTAGTGTCTTAACGTTTGTATTAGGATTTGGTTTAGTTATGAACACTCTTAGGTAACTCAATCAAATCCCAAATGTTATACGAACTCATAAAAACAGTTTTACTAGAAAACTGTTTTATTCTATTTAAAAGATTGATTCACACTAATGGCTTAATTAGAAGAGATTGGATCATTAAACTTTTCCATAATCCATTTCAACTTCAGTTAGGGAGGTTATGTAATCATCAAAGTTATTAGGTTTTTAAACCTAGATGACCTCCTGAGTTGATTATTGGGTTCATTAGAAGTTTCAGTTTTATGGATTAGCTCTTGGTTAGGTTGCTATCATTTTCAGGATTATAAGTCTATAAGAGTTGGTGCAGTATGGTGTACAAGAGGTGTAATCGGAGTTAAATTTGGAGTGAAATTTAATGACACTCTTCCCCCCGCCTCTTGTATTCCTTGCAAGTCATGATAAGGACTTTGACTGCTCCCACTGACCTTAGAAATCTTTAGGGACTCAGCATGCTTAGGGTCAATGTTTAAGGACCAACAAATTCTAATAGAGAAACAAGTTAATGACATTAGTCGTTGTGATTTCTCTTGTTGAGGATTATGTTAGTTTAGGTAAGAAATCTAAGTGTGCCCATAATTAAGCAACAATGAAACTTTTGTAAGAGTAGCATTAGATTTTAAGAAGACAAGTTATGATAGAACAGTGTCAAGATGGAGCAGTGTCTTGTAAAAGATGTGTAAATTTAGGTAATGTAAAATTTTCACTCCCCCACCTCTTGCAACTATTGCAAGTTATTATTAAGACACTTAATGCTCTCACTGATCTTTAATATCTCTAGAATGCTACAAGAGAAGTTTCAATGAGCTACGTGACGTGGGAACCTATCACATATACGTTAGACTTTATTTGATTTCTTTAATGTCCAGATATCATAAGAAACTTTAGGGACATTTTGAATAGAAATCTTATTAAGTATATATATGAATAGATTTCTTCTAAGACCGTGTACCATATGATAGTCTGTTAAATGATAAATGAATTATGTCTGAATATTCCATTTGGAATAAGTTCCACGAATGTCAATGAATGACTTATGATGGACCCATACTTATTCCTTAAGCCAAGTAATATTTAGGGCTGTAACGTCATGATTTAAAATCACTTAGAATGAGATTAGATAAAAAATCATCCTCATTAACCATGTCATGATTTCTCATGAATTTTTGTTATAATGGATGAAATTTGTAAGTCTCATTTTCCTTTTGTCAAATTCTCATTTACATGATGACAAAAGTTGTGAAAGTGTAAGGTATCATCTAGTTTTATCTTAATAATGTTTCAATCCAGATATTTAGAACAAATAAAATGAGAGTATAAGGTAAGTGTGACTTTATGTTGACTATGCAAACCTCACAACCTTCATAACATTGCTTAATTATGATAATATATTCTGATTAATCTTCAGAATATATGAGGTATCGAAAATTGTTGTTAGAAGACTGCTTATTATGGTTCTTATAGTCTTAACATTTAATTTTGTCACTAAATCTCATGTTAGTTATTTGTTGACTTCTGGTAAGGAAACCTATGGAACTAGAGTCAACTAATCATGTGTTAATTGGAATATTAAAATTAGCAGACTTAAATATCATTATTAAGTGACTATCTAATTAATTTATCCAACTGTTCTCTAGAATAATGGATAGTCTCGTTGCTTATGTCTAGTCTAATGGCATAATTATGCATTGAGATTTTCCCTTGAAGAATCTTAAAGTTGGAATTTTTACTTGTAATTTGTCTATGGACCTTAGAACAATCCTCTTTTAAAGTTTTAAATGGTTCTAAGGTGAGTAACAACTTATTTTCCAGCTTCAAACATTTATTTCTTTGTACATATGTTGCTTATCAACACACTCATTATACTTTGGTACTTTTGAGTGTTATAGTTGATTTATAAGGCATCAAATTGTACAAGTGAAAATCTTAGTATGTAATGTACTGGAAAAATGTACTTATTTCCATGCGTAAGCCCTTAACTTTATGGGTCATGGTATTGTACATTATTATGTATTCACATATACCACTTAGCTTATAGTTTAGAATTTTAAATGAAGGCATGCATATTAGGAATTCTTGTGATTATTCCATATATAATAGATTAGTCTTAGGAAAGACTTAGTCTGGAATAACTTTAGTGATAGCAATTATGTTAGAGGGATCTTGATTATCATAAGAGACATCATGTTCGATTTATCCTATTCATCATGCTCTAATTTTCTTCTGTAGTACTTATATCAGAAGAGAGCAATAGGATTATCGTGTCTTAAGAGATAATCAAGGATTTAATTTAAGAGCTAATTCTTATAGAAACTTTAAGCAAAACATATTAGATTTAGGAATTAGAGTGGATGAGATATAGATTTATAGAAGAAAATTATAGTGAGTAAAAATTATGGGTACTAAGAATAAGGCAGACGAAATGATCATAAAAAAATTAATTAAGGATCATTAATATAAGGATCATTGAGTGAAGAGGTTGTGATATGTCTATTACTAACATCAAAATAATAGACTATTTAAAGTTCTACTTAAATGAAGACAAATCAGCTTTGGCCAGAAGTGTAATCTTTTAAGCATGTGTGCAAAATGATTGTAATAAATCAGCTTTGGCCAGAAATTGAGACAATCACTTTAGTTATGCACTTGTTAAGTATGCCATCTATGAAGGAATTAAATCAGCTTTGGCCAGATATTAAGACATTCATGTTTATGATGCACACTTAACATAGCTTTCGTAATACTTGAACGATAAGTAGATGTATCAAATCAGCTTTGGCCAGAAATGATACATCAGAATCTCATTCAAGTAATGCCATTTTGGTTTTTGTAAAACATTGTTTGATCCTTATTAATTAACTAAGTATTTACAAAACCAATTATCTAATAGCAAACCACCTATTAGCGCGGATCGAACTCCGCGGTGAGTTCGCTGGGGGTGCAGGGGAACAGCGTGCCCCCTTCACGGGGTTCGGGGCAGAGCCCCGAGCCAAAATTTTAGTTCATAATAACTGCTTAATAAATTAATGGGATTTCGGATAAGTCTTGGTACTTTATGAACACTCATGATTTCTGATGAATCATGTCTTGGATTCATCCGAGATGAATGATTTCGAATCATTTCGGATTATCCGAAATGGATCATTACGAATGATCTCGGATGAGTCGAAAACGCGTAAGTCGGATGATTTCGGATGTGTCCAAGACGCATGATTTCGGATGAATTATGTCTTGGATTCATCCGAAATGGTGATGTTTAGTCCGTAATGATCGGGCAGTTATTGATCCGTAATGGACGCTTAGTCCGAAATGGTCCGTGATGGTCCGAAATGATCATGTAGTTATTGATCCGTGATGGACGTTTAGTCCGAAATGATCCGTGATGGTCCGTAATGATAATCCGAAATGTGTTCCTCTAGCTTTGAAATCCTTAATTTAGGCAGTTAATTATTGATAAGATTTAAATCCAAAATCTTAGGGATTATGGGATTAAGTTTCTGTTTAGATATTAATTATATTTATCTGTTTATTTTGAAAATTATATCCATTAATAATGATAACAGATTTCGAAAAAAACTTAAGTAGATAAAATAGATTAAAACAGAAACAAACACCCTATAATCCGAATTCATTCCAAAACTAAGGGAATTTTCGAATTTTTTGATGAACAAGTGATGAACCCTAAAACAAAACTTAATCATTTTATCCGAAATCTGGAAATTTATTAATCAATTTCTTGAACATTATGATTTCGGAACAGTAATAATGAAAGAATATGTGATCCGTAATGGATCCAAGATGATCCGGAATGGCATCTCGGATGTAATTATTTGAAAAACTCATCCGTGATGCATCCGAGATGGTGATTTCGGATGACAGAAAACGGATTTTTATTATGGTTTTCAATTCTGTTTTCCAGTTTTTATTCCAGATTTACGGATACAAAAACAGAACCGACTAATCAACATATGCTCTGATACCACATGTTGATCAGTTCTGTTAAGACATAATGGAAAACATGAAAACATACATTTGATTGCATCAATACAGGCCAGCAGAGAATCCAGATGGAGACGCAGAAATAAGGTTTGACATGATTGTCATCTTGATCTGGTTCCTCCTTAGGGTGCAATCTAATGATGGTGATGAAGAAACCGAATAAGGGAGTTCGGCTATGGAGAGAGGGGCGATTTCATGAGTGATGTTATTGTGATTAGAGTCTAACCCTTTAACCCTCTAATTATCTCCTTATATATGCACCCAAGAGGAAACCCTAATTAGTTAATAAGGGTAATTTGGCCCATCAACAATTACCAACTAATTATTTAATAGGATTGTTATATATTTTGATCCATATAATGTAAATGATTATAATGGCTACTAGATTAAATATAACATAAAATATATATAATCTTACATGAATACCTAATCTCTTCCATGCCAATATAATGCATATTCAATTCAAACAAGAAAAGTAAACAGAACCATAGAGTATGTCACATCGTTTCACATAAACACAGAATCACAGATTTATTATCAATTGAACATATTCATTGTCTTTTTTACTGACCTATGATTGAAGGCGGGTTGAATCATCGATTTAACCATTCACATCCGGCGATTGAAACACTTCTGAACATGGGCTAAAGATTCCTTCTGGTGATAGATCAAAGATAATCACTGAAAAAATAGGTAATTGTTGCTAATGGTTGAATTGAGTTATGCGGTTTGAGAGTAGAGAGGGAAACAAAAAAATAATTTAACATAATTGACGCTAATCTTAGGTCTGATATCGATTTGAGAGGGAAACTAAAAATTTAACTTGAAAAATTGCCGCTTTGTTGAACGATCAAAGTAAAACCTAATTTTAACTCAAACAAATCAAATGGATAAAGATTTAGGAAGGTACTGGTAGGGGAATTAAAAAAAATACAACAGAAACGAGATCTTAAAAATCTCTAATTCATATATTATGACTAATTTATTTAATTAAAGTTACAATATACTATATATTAAATTTCTTTATATATTATATATCATAATTAAAATTATTGGAATAAAATATAAAACCTCAAAAAAAAAACAAAAAAAAAACAAAAAAAAAACAAAAAACAAAAAAACAAACAAACAAACAAACCATCCAAAGCTTCCATTAACATGTCTAACCATATTTTTCTAAATGTATCAAAGGGTTGACTAGTGGTGAGTGATAACCAAACTGTAAACATGCTATTCGAGTTGGTGACTAGTAAAAAAATAAAATGATTGGATTATAAACTTGTTAGTAGGTCGACATGTTTAACTAAATGGGTTAGCGGGTCTACCTAATTAACTAAACGGTTTAGCAGGTTGACTTGTTTTTCTAAACGGGTTAGCGGTAAAGATGAGCATAGTACCGGTACCGAAAATCGTCAAAAGTAGGTACCGGTATTTCAAGGTGAAATTCGGTTACCGGTATTGTATTGAACCGGTACCGAAAATACCAAAAGTGAGTACTAGTACCCAAAAATTTCGCTACGGAAATTACCTAGTACCAAATGCTCATCCCTAGTTAGCGGTCGACAAATTTTACTAAATGGGTTAGCAGGTTTTTTTATTTGACAAATATGGCATTTGCTAAGTTTTTTTATTTGACAAATATAGCATTTGCTAAGTTATAAAACCAGACTATAACCGAACACTTCAGAAAATCGACCATGACACTCAGCTCCAGATTGCAAGGTTCGTCTCTCGTCTACTTATTGCAGATCATATTTAGTGAACACTTGAGTATGACATTGCATGTGAATACACACCTAGTACTATAGTATGAGTTCTTGTGTTACTAGCCTGCGTTATGTGATTGATAGTGTGACACTTCCCTAAACGTTCCTGATCTATGTTGTGGTGTTTTTGTCTTGTTACTCGAGTTTGAGGAACCTTTTTAGCATAAGTTGGGAGGAGCTGAGATAAACAAGCAAATCGCATTGCTACCATGGGTGCACACATAATAATAATGTGGGGTGAATGTGAGTCCCAGTGAGGCTTAACGAGTGTGAAAGGGGTTCCGCTCTGTTGTCTGACGTAATGATAGAACTCGGTAATCTGTAGAGGTCATAGTGATGTTTGAATCCCATCCAATCCCAACTTTTAACCTTTTTCCACTTTTTATATAGAATCATGAACGGACGAAATGGTGGACGTGGTGGAGGCCACGGCGGTGGACGTGGCAACATTACTATGTTCTAGGCTGAATTGACCAATTTGATCAATACTCGTGTGGCTGAAGCCTTGGCGGGCCATATGGCTAGAGATTGCAGGGTCGTGCACCCGGGTCTGTCACAGGTGCAATAAGGTGGGCCATATGGCTAGAGATTGCAGGGCCCCACTCCGAAGACAGCAGCAGCAGCAACCCCCACAGCAACAGCAGCCACAACAACATGAGAGGTAGCAGCCTCAGCAGTATCAGGGAAATCGTAAGGGGTGTTTTTAGTGTGGAGACAAGGGTCACTTCAGGCGAGATTGCCCTCAACTGAATCAGAATGCTGGTAATAACAATAACAACACTGGAAACAACAACAACGGAAACAACATTGTGACTGGTATGTTTTCCATTAAAAATCTATTTTCTTCTGTTTTATTCGACTCTGGTGCCGATTGGAGTTATGTGTCTTTGGGGTTCAGTCTTCAGTTAGGGTTAACTCCTACATCCTTTGTAACCAAACACGTAGTAGAATTAGCTGATGGTAAATCGATTGAAGCTTCACATGTTCTTTTTGGATGTAAACTCGATCTTATGGGTCAAGTGTTTGACATTGACCTACTCCCCGTTCCTCTTGGAAGCTTCGATGTTGTCGTTGGCATAGATTGGTTGTCTAAGCACCAAGCGGAAATCCTTTGTAAGGAGAAAGTTGTACGTATCCCTCTCCTAAGTGGAGAATCTTTGTCAGTTCAAGGTCATCGTAGTGGTGCAATGGTTGGCATCATCTCAGCCATGAAAGCCCAGAAGTGTCTATGAAAGGGCTACCCTGCTATTCTAGCACTTGTTACTGATACTCATCCTAAAGAAAGGAAAATCGAAGACCTGCCAGTTGTTCGTGAGTTTTCTGACGTTTTTCCTGAAGAACTCCCTGGTTTACCTCCACACCGTCAGGTAGAGTTTCAGATTGACCTTACACCAGGAGCAGCCCCGATTGCTCATGCTCCTTATCGCCTTGCACCAGGAGAGTTGCAAGAACTGTCTAATCAACTTCAAGAACTGTTGGATAGAGGCTTTATCCGACCCAGTTCCTAGCCTTGGGGAGCCCCAGTTTTGTTTGTGAAGAAGAAAGACGGATCCTTTCGTATGTGTATTGATTATCACGAACTTAACAAGGTGACGGTTAAGAACCGTTACCCTTTACCTCGCATCGACGATCTGTTTGACCAGTTGCAAGGGTCAAGTTTTTACTCGAAGATCGAATTAAGGTCGGGCTATCATCAGATGAGAGTCCGAGAGGAGGATGTTCCTAAAACAGCATTTTGAACACGGTATGGCCACTATGAGTTTCTGGTTATGCCATTCGGGTTAACTAACGCACCAGCGGTCTTCATGGATCTCATGAACAGTGTGTGCAAGCCGTATCTCGACGATTTCGTCATTGTGTTTATCGATGACATCTTGATCTACTCTAAGAGCAAGGAGGACCACGAGTGACACTTGCGTCTCATCTTGGAACTCTTGAGAAAAGAACAACTCTACGCGAAGTTTTCTAAGTGTGATTTCTGGATACGAGAGGTACACTTCCTTGGCCACATTGTTAACGAAATGGGAATACACGTGGATCCTACTAAGATTGATGCTATCAGAGATTGGTTGGCACCAAAGAATCCTTCGAACGTGTGACAATTTCTTGGGCTTGGTGGGTACTATCGCAGATTTATTAAAGACTTTTCGAAGATCGCTCAACCTCTCACCGCTTTAACACAGAAAGGCGTTGTATATTCTTGGGGAAAGAAGCAGGAGGATGCTTTCCAACTCTTGTAACAAAAACTCTGCAGTACACCAATCTTTTCATTACCTGAAGGTACCAAGGATTTTGTGGTGTATTGTGACGCTTCAATTCAAGGTCCCGGTTGCGTACTGATGCAACGCGAGAAGGTGATAGCTTATGCTTCTCGACAGTTGAAGGTTCATGAGAAGAATTACACAACTCACGACTTAGAGTTAGGGGCTGTGGTTTTCGCGTTAAAATTTTGGAGGCATTACGTGTACGGTACCAAATGCACTATTTATACCCACCACATGAGCCTTCAGCACATCTTCGACCAAAAAGAGTTAAACATGCGAAAACGTCGTTGGGTGGAACTTTTAAATGACTACGATTGTGCTATCAAGTATCATCCAGGCAGAGCTAACGTGGTATCATCCAAACCTAAACGTGTACGAGCCTTACAGCTCACTATTCATTCGAACCTCCCTGACCAGATCCGTTCTGCTCAAACTGAAGCACTGAAAGAAGAAAACCTTAAAGCTGAGTATTTGCGAGGCATGGAGAAACGAGTTGTAGAGAGATCTGACGATATTCTCTATTTCATGGAACGGATATGTGTTCCTTTGTATGGTAACATTAGAGATCTTGTGATGGATGAAGCACACAAGTCTCGATACTCTGTTCACCCAGGTTCGGATAAGATGTACCAGGACCTCAAAGTCTTGTACTAGTGGCCGAAGATGAAGGCCCACATCGCGACGTATGTGTGTAAATGTTTGACTTGTGCCAAAGTCAAGGTAGAGTATCAGAAACCCTCAGGCCTGCTTCAGCAACCAGAAATACCCATGTGGAAATGAGAGCAAATTGCTATGGATTTCGTTACTAGTTTACCCAGAACTCAAAACGGAAACGATACCATTTGGGTGATCGTTGACCGTCTCACTAAGTAGGCACACTTCCTAGCAATCAAGGAAACTGATAAGTTCTCACAACTTGCTAATGTTTATCTAAAGGAGGCGGTTTCTAGGCACGGGGTGCCAACCTCTATTATCTCCGACCGTGACCCGCGTTTTATATCAGATTTATGGCAGTCGATGCATAAATCATTCGGCTCACGTCTCGACATGGGTACTGCATATCACCCATAGACGGATGGTCAAAGTGAACGAACCATTCAGACACTTGAAGACATGCTGCGAGCATGTGTGATCGATTTTGGTAAAGGCTGGTAGAAACACTTGTCGTTGATAGAGTTCTCTTACAACAACAGCTACCATACCAGCATCCAGGCAGCTCCATTCGAAGCATTGTACATGCGGAAATGTCGTTCTCCTCTTTGCTGGGCTGAGGTGGGTGACAGCCACATCACAGGTCCGGAACTTGTACTTGAAACATCAGAGAAGATTGTCCAGATCAGAAATCGTATGTCGGCAGCGCGCGACCGTCAGAAAAGCTACGCTGACAAGCGTAGGAAACCCTCGGAGTTCGCTGTAGGCGATCGCGTTATGTTGAAAGTCTCACCCTGGAAGGGTGTGGTACGTTTTGGGAAACGCGGCAAACTTAATCCTCGTTATGTCGGACCATTCAAAATTCTGAAACGAATTGGTAAAGTGGCCTACAAGCTCGAGTTACCTGCTGAGTTGGGTAACTTTCATGATGCCTTCCATGTTTCGTAACTAAAGAAGTGTTTGTCCGATGAAACACTTGTGGTACCACTTCAAGAACTGAAAATTGACGACAAATTGCAGTTTGTCGAAGAACCCATCGAAATTATGGACCGGGAAGTTAAGGTTGGTAAGTACAGTCGGATTCAAATCGTGAGAGTCCGTTAGAACTCAAGACGTGGACCGGAGTTCACGTGGGAACACAAGGATCAGATGAAGCTCAAGTATCCTCAATTATTCCCAACTGACCAATCTAAATCTGATGCAACTGATGAATTTCGGGATGAAATTCCCTTTCAAGTTGGGGATGATGTGGCACCCGGGGAAAATCCACAGTCATCCTGATCTAACACCTTGCTGCTTTGGATTACTTATCAAATTTCGGGACGAAATTTCTTTCAAGTTGGGGATGTTGTGACAACCCGAGATTTCAAGGTCTTTCCTCTACGCACCACTTGCTTTTCAATCCCGTGTTCATAATTTGTTGTACGTTGTATCATGAGCCTTGTATATGAATGATTATAGTATTACTATGTTTGGTTGTTGCATGAAAAGTTAGAAATTGTTTAATGTTTAAGGTTTAGTCATAACATGTGCATACCACACTCATATCAGTGAAGAATTTATAACGACGAAGAACTAGGGTTCTTCGTCACATGCACTTCCTGACGAAGGATGGTTCTTCGTCACAACCAATCTTCGATGAAGGAAGATTCTTCGTTACATTCACAACATGGCGAAGAATGTTCTTCGCCAAGGGATACTTCGCCGAAAGGGCCCTCGGCCTAGGCTATTCGAGGCCCAGAATGTGAACTTCTTGTAAGACGTAACCGTAAATCACACAAAACCCTAAGGCTCTCTCTCTCTTTCCTATGCGATGGCAATCCTCTCCTCAAAGCTCTCTCCCTCTCGGTTCAAACACCTAGGTGCACACACGCAACTCCTCGGTTGGTACACTTATCATTGCTTATGATTAATCTCGTGTACGCATGCAAATGATTGTTGTGGTTAATAATAGGGATTTTGATAAATTGTTTATCCTTGATGAATCTGAAAGTCTTGTTTGATAATTGCAACAATGGTTTTTTGATTTCATGAATAGGGTTGTTAGGGTTCATGTGTTAATAAACTGTGAGTTATGATGTTAACATCAAAACATGAAATCGGTAGGATAACAACTGTTGATGAGTTGGAACATCGTGTGAAATAAGAATTGTTATGTTGTGCCATGATTTCTTATGAAGTACGTTGAATTGGTTTATGTATGCGTAAATGCTAAATGTGTTCTTGCTAATCGACGTGAATGATGGCTATTAGTGTGATAGCGAATGAAAACTGCCATGATTAGGGTTTGTAGGAAACCCTAACTATCTGTTGAAGTGCAGCGGCAAGGGATGTCCCACGAAGAACCCAGGTCAACGAAGAATATAGTCCTTCGTCGACTGGTGTTTGACGAACTACTTAGATTCTTCGTCGCATTCATTCTCGGCGAAGAATAGACCTTCGCCAAAAGGGTTCTTCGCCGTGAAGAAAAATGGTCAGAACAGTGAAACAGTTATGATGTTTATGATATTGGACACTTGTGTTTGTGAAATCCTATTTGTTGCATGATAATAATGTTACCTAGAAATGAGGGTCTTGACTTGACTCGTGTGAGTAGCCAATTCATCTGTTAAATGTGATTATGAGACTTGTACATGGGATGTGGACATATATGAGGACTGAGGGGCTGTTTGGTAGCCTCTGAATGGTTATTAAGAGGCTACTCTTAATGGAACCATTAAGAATTTTATCAATGAGAAGATAGAAGAATGTTATATGTGATGATTTACCATTCAGAGGTTACCTCTTAACCATTCAGATTTGAGGTTACCTCTTATTCATTCAGAGGTTTTAAACCATTAAGAGGTAGCATCTGAATGGTTATTAAGAGGCTATCAAAGAGCCTCTGAGTACTTGATATGTGATATACGGTGATCTTGTGATAAATGCAAACTGTGTAAAATATGTGACTTGATTGATTATGAAACTGATTTTGATTGGTAACCACGGTAGGGTTTGGGTTCGCCAATTTGGACGGGTAACTTAACATACCGAGCAAATCTAAGGTGAGTTCATTTCTCTTGAGCATGCGTCCCGGTGGGTGGGACAATCAAATGGGTATTCCTGAGAGGAATGAGTCTTTTGGGTAAAACTGGGATGTTAGATAATACACTCATTTCCTATCACTTTAAGTCCCATCTTATACCGAATAGTTACCTGAGAGGTAACGGGGTATTAGTTGATAGCGCTATTAGGCTTGGCAACCTCACACCATACCTGAGAGGACGGGCGTGAACTAATGACCTTAATCATGGCCAATGCTTAGATAGGGGGAATTGGGGACGGGCAAAACAATATGGAGCCATCTTGTACGGTACTCGAGTTATTATCAACAATATTATCAATGAACTGAACTAAACACTTGGCAACAAACGTTTTCGTAAAACTATGAACTCACCAGCGTTGTCTGATACACTTGTTGCATGCTCGCAGGTCGTTAGATGTTATGGATAAGGAACTTGCTATCTGGGATTGCTGGAGTGGTTATGGGTCGTACTGCTTGGATCCGCATGATGGGCTTACTGTTTTTACATACGTTTGGTTTTGAAACATTTAAACAATGAATTTCTATCTGCTTCCGCTGAACCTGTTAAACTTGTGTGATGATTTGGAATGTTTGATTTAATAAATGGGAGTTTATTTTAATATCTTGTGAATAGTTCAATGTGATTGGTGCCTAGATCCAGGTACGTCACACGCCTAGCGGGGTTCCCGCTTGTGGTATTTTGGGGGTGTGACATCAATTGATTCCGGTCGATTAAACCAGTGTTTCTTCATAAGGGTATCGCTTTTGTTGTTTGGTTTTGATTGAATTTTGCATCTTGAGCTAAAATGGCGCTTGGCGCATGAAGGTGATTTTGCAAAATTCAGCCAAAATGGCGCATGGTGCATGAAGGTGACTTTGGAAAATTGAGCAAAAATGGCACATGGCGCACGAAGGCAACTTTTCAAAATTGAGCCAAAATGGCGCGTGGTGAAAGTAGGCGACATTGCAATATTGAGCCAAAATGGCGCGTGGCGCACGAAGGCAACTTTGCAAAATTGAGCCAAAATGGCGCATGGCGCACGAAGGCAACTTTGCAAAATTGAGCCAAAATGGCGCCTGGCGCATGAAGGTGACTTTGCAAAATTGAGCCAAAATGGCGCGTGACGCACAAAGGCAACTTTGCAAAATTGAGCCAAAATTGCGCATGGCGCATGAAGATTTATGTGGAGGTTTCTTCTAAGGGATGTTTCCGATTCTCAATCCTTGTGTGGATGGTGACATCTGATGCAACTGGTGTTCTGTCTGAGGTGGATGTCTTATCAGAGACGTGAACAGTTGCTTTTTCAGAACTGCCAGGCACGTTTTTCGCCGTTTGTCAGGCGCGTGGCCTAAAGCGACGACATTTCTTTATCTCTCTTCTGACGTGTTGATATCTGACTGGGCGACTCCCTGTCTTCCTGAAGTCCACTACCCATCGCATTTAATGCGATGGGTATAAATTGGAGACTGTTATCACCATATCAACAGTTTCTTCTCCATTTTCAAATTTTGAACTATGTTTTCTCTCTAAAATCTTCTCCAAATCTTCTTCTTTTTTCTTCTATCTTTAAACATGACTCCTGCCCCGAAATCCACCACTACTACTAAGAAGAGGAAATACAAGCCAAAAAATCCTCCAGGGCCGGACCAGGCGGTTATTAGTAGGAGAGAGAATGAACTCAAGAATCTGGTTTCGAACTTTAGTTTATCTTGTGACTGGGACGTCCAATTTCCGACTCCCAACTCCACTGCTCTTGATGCCCCTCCGGGATACATGACGTTGTATGCCAATTTCTTCCGGGAAGGAAACTTTCGTCTCTTGTTGTCAAAGTTCATTGGTGTCACACCCCGACCCGCAGTGGAATGGTACGGGGCATGATGATTGCCCAAAGCTTATGACACTATTAAAATTTCATAATTAAACATGTCATTATTAAATGCCACACCTTTCATATAAGTTTCAAATATTCAAATAATACATCAAACTTGTCTTTTTAATTACTAAGGCAAAGTTCCTATGTGATCCTGATCAAGTCCAGTCTTCAATCCTCTACACATGTATCATGTGTAAAATAGTATTTTTGGGCCAGCTACAAGAGCTGGCGAGTAAACCTTGGTTAAGTAAAATAGGTTTACCATTTTAAAATTTAGAAATAAAGTAATATGTTTTACCTTTTTAATTCCAAATATTAATTTGAAAATTTAGCATGCAATTTAATCATGTCGAATCAATAAACAAGTAATATGATCATAGAATGGTAACAGAGTGATGACTAAGACCAAGACCCACACCAAAACCAAAACCGACTACTGGCGTCCCACACCCATAAAGAGTGTGACTCTGGCAATACCAACGTCCCATAGTTAGGAGGAAAGGTCTGCCCAAGACTAATGGGGCGATACCGACATCTCCAGGTCATGAGGAAAGGTCAGCCATGGATCCACTGAATGAATGACTATTGACTATGATGACCATCACAACAACAACAACAATAACTTCAAATAAACAACCACAACAACAACAAATAAAGCATATGCGACACACTAGATACTGCATGCTCGCTTTAGAATAAAAATAATTGATGGAAACACAATGATACACCCTAAAACGTTAATGAAAAAGGGGAAAGAGTTTACTTACAATTTGCGAAGACTCGATCCTCTAATCGCTAAATCGCACGATTTGATTACCAACATGAAGAAACCCTAAAATTGAATACAAACCCCTCAACATATATAACATAAATAATGAAAATAATCCTACGAAATTGGGTTCTCGTAGTTGGGAACTTGAAATATAAAGTTAATTATTTAGAAAAACCCTAACAGTATTAGTATTTCTAAGTAACTAGATTTGTAAACAATTGTAGTAATAGTTTCATCATAATATTTACCCAATAATCAAAATCATTCTAAACCAGTTTATCTAGATTAAAATTTTGATTATGTGATCATCATTTATTTCATATAAAGTTTATAAAAGGCTCTAATTAATACATAATTTTATAAAATCATTGAATTTCCAATAATCACAATTAATTAGAGAGAAATTTTGTAAAAATTTCTAGAATATAAATATATTCAGTGAAAATATTAAAATAATTTTATCAATTTGTTTTGCATTTTTAATTGATGATTTAAACATGATTTAATTTTGCAATATTCCTAATAAATTCTAAAAATTTCCAAAATTTCAACATAGGATTCTAATATGAAATATAACAGTAACATAAAATCAAGTTCACCAAAAATCTAGTCTAGGATTAAAAGCCCCAATTCCTCATCCGAAGAACCCTAATTTCATACTTTACTAAATTCAGTCAATTGCCTCATATCCTTGAAATTGATAGAGGGATATTGTAGACAATTAAAAACTAAACACAATGGGATTTGGAATCACCTAAAAATGTATCGAATTGAAGGAGAAATCGTGGTAGGAAGATACGAGCCCTAGAAATTTCTTCGATTAAATTCGTGATGCTTAGGTGATGAAACTTGAAACTTTAAATGGTGTTTTACTTGGTTTGATCAAAGCTTTTAATTGATATAAATTTCTTCTCCTGATTTTATGTGAATGAGAAAACCCAATCCTAGGATACAACAACAACAACAACAACAACCATACCTAGTAAATCCCACAAATAGCAAAGCTAGTTATAGGGTCTGGGGAGGGTGGGATGTAGACAGTCCTTGCCTCTATCCATAAGGATAGAGAGGCTGCTTCCAGAGAGACCCTCGACTTGAAAACGAATAGCAAACCAACACACCAAGTCAGAGAGTATAAAAAGAATATAGAAATAAGAAGTCGCCCATACCAAGAAAGTGAACAGAGTGGCACAATATACTGTAAATCATGTAAAATAGCATACACCATCATTTATGCATAAACACAAGAAGGCAATCACAGGAAAAGTCACTTAAAGAATAAGATAAACCTACGTCCCTGGAATACACCTAAGAGCTTACTGCCATATCCTCTATAGGTCCTTAACCCTAATCCTACGCCTCCACAAAGTCCTATCTTGGACCATGTCCTCGGAAAGATGCAACTCTAGTAAATCATGCTTGATCTGCTCATCCCAAGTCAGTTTGGGTCTGCCTCTACCTCTCCTCCCCTCCACAGTAAGAGTTTCCACTACTCTAACTGGTGCCGTCGTTTCCCTCCGCTTCACATGCCCAAACCATCTCAATCTCCCCTCCTTAATTTTCTCCGATATACTAGTTACTCCTAATCTTTCCCTAAAAACCACATTTCTAATCCGATCTAACCTCGTGTGTCCACACATCCACCTCAGCATCCTCATCTCTGCTACCTCCATCCTGCGCGCTTGTGTCTTCTTGATAGCCCAACAGTCTGTTCCATATAGCATAGCTGGCCTAACTGCTACCCTGTAGAATTTCCCTTTTAGTTTAGTTGGGAACCTCCTATCGCATAAAACCCAATCCTAGGATGAATGATGATAATGGTGTTGTTGATTTGGTAATCCAGTTGAAGATTTAAAAGTGTAACTGGATCGATCAATTTGTGTAATCATTACTTTCCTTTATTACGACAATAACGAGATAAAACTGAATTGAAAACGTCAAGTGAGACGCTTAGTTTCGTCGGGTCAGGTTCTCTTAGGTTGGGTTTGGCGTTTCAGCACCAATTGCAAGAAAGAGAAGGGTTTCAGATGAGTTCGGATTGTGTATTAATATAATTTGCATCCTTACTCACCACTAAATAGGCCGAAGCTTAATGGTGTTGTCTTCTGCGCGTTTGAGATTTATTTGGTGAGGTCTCCGTTTCGAAACCTGAGCCTTACCTTCTCTCCTTTCTATTATTTTTTTTGGTATATATATATACTATAAGATCCTCAGGTCAGCATAACCTAACAAGCATCCCAGTTGGTTAAGCAGTTCACTTTATTTTGTTTTCCTCTGTATCCATCTTTCAAGAATTGATAAATTCAACCCTTCAACCTTCTAACACCATTAACTTTAGCTCCTAACTTAGTTAACCATGCTAATCAGGTTTTCAGTTACCAAACTAACTTAGTTAATCAATTTAAGTTATAATATAGTTCCTATTAATTGCAAAATTAACCCCCTTAACATATAACTCACATAATTAACACAGTTAATGATTCTCTTTAGTAGATTTAACCGAACTAACCGAAATCCTTTTTATAACGAACAAATGACGAATAAGTAAAATGTTAAAATTACTATGTTTATTTATTTTTATTGGATCCAAATTTTGCAAGATCCGGTTTGGGTTTCGGAGTTCCGTTTCTGGCGGGTGTTACAATTGGAGAGGTGTTGACCGGTTATGGTTTGCATATCTCTCAAATAAATGCCCTGGGGTTGCCTCGCCTTACCCATTTTGAGTTTATTTGACGGGCTAATCGTGTAGAGCCATCGTTTGAGAAGTTGAACACCTTCTATTTTGTGACTTATACTGGTGGTTTTTATTCTTTCAATTCTCGTACCGGTGGGGTCAAGCCCTGTAGCCGAGATCCACCTAAGAGCCTGCATGATTGGAAACAAAAGTTCTTCTATATTTTCTGCGGTATTATTCCTATAGACATGCATTACCGTCTTGAGAGTGAGGGCATTCCTAAGGTGAATGTGTCGATAGATTTTACTGAGCAGGAGTGGTACACCGTTCTGACTCAGAAGATTACTTCGATTATCCAGCTTGAGGAAAGGGCCCTGATGGCGGCTGAGATGAGCATGTTGTGGGCTCCTCAAAACCCTAGGGGCTTTCCGGTTTATGGATATAAAGGCAAAGGTACTGCTATTTGTCTGTTTCTTTCTTATATATTTTTCCTTGTTTGTCTCCTTATATTCCCTTGTATGCTTGCAGTAGGGTATACTCTAATGAATGTCTTCGATCCCAAAGCTGGTGGTGCGATGGTTGTTGCTTCTTTGCCTGAGAGTAGACCTCTATGGCTTGATCAGATAAGGGAAAATTTTCTGCATCCTTCCAATGAAAGTTTGGCGACCTATGCTAACACCGTTCTAGGTGATGGTGGTGGAGATGACCTTGATTTTGATGTTAATCCTACTCAAGAGGAGCCTATTCTCCTGTCGAGTGAGGAGTCTGATAATGATGCATCATACCATCTAATACGCCGTTCATCCCGTGCAGGTCCACAACGGGGACCCTCTGAAGAGCCTGTTGCTGATGACGTTGACACTCCTGTTGTGGATTCATGGGTTGGGGCTGCTGAACAAGTGGAGGCTAGGAAGAAGAGAAAAGAAGATAAGACTAGGGAGAAGAAGGTTGAGGACCCTGTTGCCGAGACACCTCGTAAGCGTCCTTCTAACTCCACTTTCTTGGACTATGTTGTCTTGTCTGACACGCTATCTGGTTTAGACTCAGGAGTCAAACGTTCAGAGCGTGACCCTGACGATGATTCTACGTTGACTGAGATGTTGAAGAAGAGGAAACTGCTTGAGGACAAGAAAAAAGAGCTTGATGCGCAAGCTGCTGCTGCATTGGCTGAGAAAAAAAGCCAAGCTAAAGAAGGAGGCTACTGCTACACCATCGGAGTCAGAGATTGACTTAGGTGTGTTTAGCGAGAATACCGGTAATCGCTTGGGAAAGATATTCAAGTCTGCTTCCGGTTCTCGAGGTTTGAGTCTTCTTGTTGTATATGTTCTGTGTATTATGTTTCTTCCTTTGACTTTTTATGCTTTTCTGCAGCAGCTCCCAAATCTGGCCGTTCTGCACGCAAGATTGATATTTCTAAAATTACCCCACCTGCCTCTCCTCCGTCTAAACCTCTTGATTTATCTCCTCCTCACCCGGACCCGAAGGGGAAGGGGAAGGATGATGAGGTTGAGGTTGAGCAGGTGGAAAAGCTGGTTGAAAATATTGCTGCTGGTGCTAGAAAAGATGAAGTCCATGTGGAGGGTGTGGAAACTGAGGTTGAGTCAAGTGAAGCTACTCCTTATGGCACCGTTTATACCAAGCGCGACTGGGGTTCTGGAGGAGGTGGTGCATTTGGTGTTCGTCAAAGTCCCGAATTTCACCGTGTGCAGGGTGGGTCGTGGACTAGTCACAACCCTACTTGTGATGATCTTCCCCATGACCCTCGTTGGACTTTGACTCAGGGCTCCCGGATGAACGATCTCTCCAACTGCCGCGAATTTTATTCTCTGTCTCTCTCCCCAACTGAAAGACTTTTTCAGAAAAACCGTCATCGCATGGATCTTCCGGACGATCAAATCCATGCTGGTGTGAATTTTTATGCCACGACTCAAGAGATTGTGAGGGAGTGGCAAGCTATGGGGGAAGACACCCTAAAATTTGAAGCTGCCAAGAAAGAACTTGCTGAGGAGAGGGAAGCGTTCAATGTTGAGAAGAAGGGTTTGTTATGGAGGGTTGCTGTCAGTGAAGATAAACTTGCGAAAGAAAAGCAATACAATGCGAAACCTCAGAAGGAATGGGAGAGTGCTTGTGAGAGATCTAACCGGGAGCTGAATGCTGCCCGCGATGAAGTCGTTAAGTTGAAGGGTGAGAAAACTAAGTTAAGTGGTGAGCATGAGCAGGCTGTTGCGATGCATCAAAAGAGAGAGGATAAATATCTTCAACGTATTGCAAAGTTGGAAAAAGATTGCTTCTGAGAAAACTGCGGAGAGCGAAGCATCCGAGATTTTGGCTGAGGAGGCTAACGCTTATTGCAAGTGGCTGCTTGCACGCGGCGTTCCCTTTGTATGTTTCCTTTTGTTACTTTTCTTTTCTATATGTCTTTTTTCGTTGTGTATGTTCATTCTGGTTTTTGCAGATTGCTGATCGCATCGTTAAATCGGATGAACTGGCGAAGTATATGTTTGAACTCGGTGACGCTGCTTACGACAGTGGCTGTAAAGAGGGTTATGGCGAGTGTAGGGCGGCTGCGTTAGCTAATGAGAAGGTAGATCATTTTGATCTTTATAAGACTGATTGTTCAGCCCGTTACGCCTCCAAGCGTCAAGAGTACGAGTTTCTCGAGTTCGCCGTCATGAAGGCTATTGGAAA
The DNA here is from genome assembly GCA_030545235.1 of Helianthus tuberosus. Taxonomy (NCBI): domain Eukaryota; kingdom Viridiplantae; phylum Streptophyta; class Magnoliopsida; order Asterales; family Asteraceae; genus Helianthus; species Helianthus tuberosus. The sequence goes on along the minus strand of CM060411.1, from coordinate 215,084,944 downwards.
GTTCTCCAGAAAGACTAATGCTGTTGAAACTCTCAAAAAGGGGATCGGTGAACAGGATGTGGGGGCTGGTACCACCCACCAAGTTTGATTGACGATTTCCGGCTTGTATTCCGTGTACGAGCCTGCTGGCCTTGTAATCTTTGAACAATTTATTACTTGTTATGCCTGTGAATAACTTACTGCTTTGCTCCTGTGGTTGTTGATACGTTCTTCACAATTTTGATATATGATATTAACCTTTAAGTTGCTAGTTTGTTTATGTGAATTTTGCTTTAGTTAAAATATGTGAATATGTTTAATTGTTTTGATTAGGTATTGCGAATGAATGATGGCTAGGACAGGTTATTGTGTGCTGGTCACTTTGGCTTTACACTTTGTTGTGTTAAGCTCGAATGACTTTACAATGTTCATGCTGTCATTACGTGCTCTGTTTATTCACATGTACGAAGTGATCGTTTAATAGGCTATTGTGTTTTGGTGACCCGGCTGTGTTCAGCCTTGGAGGTCTACAATGTTTACTTTACCTTGCCTATGATGTTTTCGTGTATAGGTGGGCACGAAGTAGTAATCGGCTGACAGGTTTTGATTGTGTATGTTTGACCCGGCTGTGCACTTAATCGTGATGAGCCTTGGAGGTCCACAATGTTTTCTGTCATTAAGCCATCGATGTTTTCGTGTATGCCCAAAGTAATATATGCAATTGTAACAAAAATTCGCAGAAGATAAGATAACCAACACTACTTGTATTAAAGATGACTGTGTTAGGCGCATGGCCGTACATTGAAAAGAAAAGATCATCGGCCGACTACATATAACATTTCCTTAGCTGTTGAGCGTTCCAAATTATGGGGACTTCCTTGTTTTCGAGCGTGCGCAGCTTGTATGCTCCTTTCCCGAGGACCTTGTCCACGACGTAAGGCCCTTCCCATTTTGGAGCCAGTTTGCCCGGTCTTTCGGCATTGGATGCCTCATTGTCTCTTAAGACGTGGTCCCCAGGGTTGAAAGAGCAGACTCTAACCTTGCTGTTGTAGTATTTCTCTAGCTTGGTTTTGTACTTTGCTTCATTGATTGCGGCCATTTCTCTTCTTTCCTCTAGAAGGTCTAGATCCAACCTTCTTTGTTCTTCGTTGTTGATGGCGTTCTTTGATAGCATTCTTGGGGATGGTAATCCGATTTCTGCAGGTATGACTGCTTCGGATCCGTATACTAGACTGAATGGTGTCTCGCCGTTACTTGTCTTTGGCATTGTTCTGTGTGCCTGATGTGTGCAAAATGCAACATATAAATTACATCAATTGTGGCATAAAACTAACCCTTTTTTAGTACTAATGTTGGAAAAAGTGTGCTTTTGTCTTCCTTTTGTATTTTCAGGATTAAATGAGCTCAAATTAACAAAAGAAGCAAAAAGATAGCAAAATCTAACATAAATACAAGAAAAGGAACAAACGTGATATGCCCGACCCCACGGCAGCATCTTCCCAAGCAAAACAAGAAGACAGAAGACTGAACACGCCCTGTGCTCAGCCAGCACGGGGGCGTGCCCAAGTGTCAGCAGAAAAGACAAAGTGGTAGAAGCTTCTATTGCCCACCACGGGGCCGTGCTCAGCGGGCACGGGGCCGTGGTCAACTATAAGATTCGCAGAATCTAGGCAAATCTTCATAGTACAGATATGCTTCTGCACACGGGGTCGTGCTCAGCGGACACGGGGGCATGGTCAACTAATAAGACAAGCTGCAATAAATGAAGAAAGAGAAGGATGTGGACACGGGGCCGTGCCCGAGCTTCTGTTCAGCCTATAAATAGGAGTGCTTGGCTTAAGCTCAAACCATCCCTTTGCACACCACCTCTCTCACACTTCACCCACCACCCACCACCACCATAACACCATCATCCACCACCATCATCCATTGTCCATCATAGAGTGTGTGAGTCGTCTCGGGATCCAAGATTGATCGTAAGAGTTCTTGACAATCAAGGCCATGTTTGCCTAAGTCTCTTACATCACTTGGTGAAAACAAAGTGTCTAGTGTAATATTTTTTATTTTTAATCTTTTCGCACTTTTTAATTGGTTATGTATTAATGACTTTAATAACTAGTTTCTTATGTTGAAGGTGATTCTTCCTTATCGTTTGTCCGTGGTGTCTTGGCATTATTTTACTGTCTATATAAAATAAAAGATTTTCACCATTCATATCTCCACGGTCTATATGGAGGTATGTTGGCTACCTGGTTGGGGATTAAGGGAACGGTTTGGTAAGAGTCTTGCCGTTGTTCAGCGTTTAGAGATCCTGCAAGGGACCTGGGTCAAATTTAGTAGGACCTCCTTCAATACTTAACGGTATTGGATGGCGGGGGTCCAAACTCTTTGATCCCCTCATAAGTTAAACTACTATTAATACTATAACCCGACTACTTAGGACTGTATCCCTGCTGACTCAGACTACTTAGCCGAGGGTAACGTCACCTTCAAAAGAGGGGCCTACCATAATTTGCATTAATAACTTAATTAATTATCTTTCAATAATCCGACCCTTTAGGATTGTATCCTTGCTGACTCAAACTACTGGGTTGAGGGTAACGTCACCTTCAAAAGAAGGGCCTACTACAATAACTAAGATAATCTCTTAAATAAGTGCAAAAGTGCGGAAATAATCAAAGGTTACACTAAACACGAGTCGGAACCAAGTGATTCATCTTGTCTATCTGTTTTTATTTTCATCATTTTAGTTAGTTTTTATTTTTCTTAGTTTAAAACATTTTTCTAAGCTTTTTGATTTGATTAGACGTTGAGGATAAACCGGTATTAAAAGCTCTTGTGTCCTTGGACGACCTCGGTATCTTACCAACACTATACTACGCTCACGATGGGTGCACTTGCCCATATGTGTGTTTAGTGTTAGTAAATATCGTGTTTTATAAATTTAAAACTTGGCTAAAGAAAGTGTAAAAAGGCTTAAAATATACTTAAACTTATATACACACTTCACATGCATCAAGTTTTTGGCGCCGTTGCCGGGGACACAAGGATTTTAAGAAAGCTTAAAATCGACGGCCTAATCAGTTTTTCAAAACCTTTTTAAAACGCGCGCACATTTTTCTGCATTTTAGTTTAGTTTTGCTTTTACAGTAACCTGAACACGGGCCGTGCTCACTGAACACGGGGCCGTGCTGCATATTTTTCAAAAACACCCAGATACAGTAGCTTGAACACGGGCCGTGCTCACTGAACACGCCCCGTGCTCAACTAAATCAGTAACTCTAATTAAAACGCCCAGATACAGGTTCTGTACACAGGGTCGTGTCCACTGAACACGGGGCCGTGTCCAGCCTCTGTTTCCGTTTTTATTGTTGTTTTCTGATCTCGAGACTCGGTTGTGGTCTGCTGAGTGATTCTTATGGATCAATACTCAGGAGGTTACAACTACACCTATGAGGAGGATGATTATAGGAGTAACTATTGCACTAATTGTAGTAACCCACACTCGGTTCAATATTGTCACTCATATCAACCATCCAATTCATACACCTACTATGAGGAACCCAGGTACGAGCCATCAACTTCATACACATCCTATGAAGACCAAAGGTATGAACCTCCTCCCTCATACTCATATTTTGATGAACCAAGGTATGAGCCTTCATACTCATACTTTGAGGAACCAAGATATGAGCCACCACCTTCATATGCTTATTATGAGGAACCATGGCGTGAACAACCCACCTCATATGAGTACTATGAAGAAGAAAATTACGACCCTTATCCATCATATGCTTACAATGAAGAACAATGGTGTGAACCATCTACTTCATATGGGTATTATGAGGAACAAAGGATCGAACAACCGGATTCAAGCTTTGAAAATCCCGATCCTTTTTCTATAACCGAAGTGATCGATAGGATATTAGAACACCTTAGAGTTATCGATCGATCTATAAAAGAATCTCGCGCAAGGGAAGAGGAGTCCCGCGCAAGAGAAGAATTAAATAGAGAAGAGATAACCGAAAACGTAAAAATGGAAGAACAAATAAGTGAAAAACCGACACATGAGTTAAACAACAAAAAAGGTGAGTCCGACAACGTTAGAATTCAAGAAGAGTCTAATTTTGAAGAAATTAATCTCTTGTCACCTTCTTTTGAAAATCATTGTTTAGTACCCACTCATGCTAAGTTTTTAAAAGAGTTAAACACTAACACTAAAATTGACGAAACGGTAAGTGTTAAGTTAACTAATGATCAAACCTCACTAATAAAAGAAGGCCTATTTGAAATTAACATTACACTGGTTCCATGATTCTTTCAAAATTCGTTTATTAGTAATGTCACCATTGATAAAGATCTTTGTGTTAACATAATGCCTAACTACATTTTCGAAAAATTAAGTATTAGTGATTTTTCTCCACTTCAAATACCCATTTTTCTATCCAATCGGAAAGTAATAAAATCAATCGGTGTAGTTGAGGATGTCTTGGTTCAAACAAATCAAATGGTAATCCCGACCGACTTTGTCATCCTCGATGACGCTCCTCTAGTGTTGGGACGACCATTTGTAAAAACTCACGAAGCTTTGAAAAACCGGAAGTACAACAAATTACCTCTCCAATTAGGGGCATTTAAAAGAAGTGTCGATCTTTAGCGGTCAATGAAATATCCATTCGACAATAATGACCCCCTAATTGAAGATGAAGATGAACCACCCGATACAAGTGAAAAGATCGACCACTTTGTTGAAGAAGAGGTCGCCATAGAACAAACTTTTAAAGTTCTTGATACAAATGAGCAACCAAATAAGGAGTCTCCTAAAGACCCACCACTTGAGCTCAAAGAACTTCCAAAAGGTTTGGAATATGCTTTTCTAGACAAAGATGGTAATTTACCTGTAATTATTTCATCTAAAATAGATAGCTTAGAAAAAGAAAAATTAATTAGTCTTTTGAAAAAACACAAAAACGCGATCGCTTGGAAGCTTGTAGACATTAAAGGAATAAGTCCTTCTATGTGCATGCACAAAATTTTAATGAATGATGACTACAAATCGGTGATACAACCACAACGTCGAGTAAATCTAAATGTTCAAGAAGTGGTTAAAAACGAAGTCATCAAATTACTTGACGCCGGACTTATCTATCCTATCTCCGATAGTCCTTGGGTAAGTCCTGTCCAAGTAGTCCCAAAGAAAGGAGGTATGACGGTAATAACTAATGAAAAGAATGAATTAATACCAACAAGAACCGTCATAGGATGGAGAGTATGTATAGATTATAGATGATTAAATGAAGCAACAAGAAAATATCACTTTCCTTTACCCTTCATTGATCAAATGTTAGAAAGATTATCCGGTCATAAATTTTACTGTTTCTTGGATGGTTTTTCAGGTTACTTTCAAATCCCGATAGCACTCGAAGACCAAGAAAAGACAACTTTCACGTGTCCCTATGGAACTTTTGCTTATCGACGCATGCCGTTTGGTCTATGTAATGCCCCCGCAACATTCCAACGTTGCATGGTAGCCATCTTCCACGACATGATAGAAAAGACAATGGAAGTGTTCATGGACGACTTTTCTATCTTTGGGGATTCATACGACCAATGCCTCGATAACCTTGAACGAATGCTATCCCGATGTGAGGAAACCAACCTCGCCCTTAACTGGGAAAAATGCCATTTCATGGTAACGGAGGGAATAGTACTCGGTCACAAAATCTCAAGCGAAGGAATGGAGGTGGATCGAGCCAAAATAGATACCATTTCTAGATTACCACCTCCATCCTCCGTTAGAGCCATCAGAAGTTTCCTAGGGCATGCCGGATTTTATAGGCGGTTTATCAAAGACTTTTCTAAAATTTCAAGGCCTCTAACAAAATTACTTGAAAAAGATGCTCCTTTCATCTTTGACAAGGATTGCAATCAAGCATTTCTAACCCGAAAGGAAATGTTAGTCAATGCACCTATCATGAGAGTGCCTGATTGGAAATTCCCTTTCGAAATCATGTGCGATGCAAGTGACTTTGCAGTTGGAGCTGTCTTGGGATAAAGAAAAGAAAAGCATTTCCACCCAATTTATTATGCTAGTAAAACACTTAATGATGCACAAGAAAATTACACAACAACTGAAAAAGAATTACTAGCTGTGGTATTTGCTTTTGATAAATTCCGTTCTTATCTTGTTCTTTCTAAAACTATAGTCTATACAGATCATGCAGCCATTCGATATCTCTTCAAAAAGCAGGACGCAAAACCACGTTTGATTCGGTGGATTCTACTCCTCCAAGAATTCGATATTGAAATCAAAGACAAAAGAGGAGCAGAAAATACCGCAGCAGATCATCTTTCGCGCTTAGAAGACCCAGCTTTGGAGGCAACCAGGGACGAGCAAATCAACGAAAAATTTCCAACCGAGTCCCTAGAAATGGTGGAATACAAAGAAGAACCACGGTACGCCGACTATGCTAACTACCTAGCTAGCGGTGTAGTCACAAAAGGTTGGCCACATCATCAAAGAAAAAAAATTCTTTGCTAATGTGAAACACTATTTTTGGGAAGATCAATATCTTTTCAAAATGTGTGCCGACCAACTCATCCGACGATGCGTCCATGGTAGCGAAGCACAAAGAATTCTCCGCCATTGTCATGAAGGTCCATACGGAGGACATCATGGTGCCGCTAGTACCGCACGAAAGGTATTTGATTCAGGATTTTATTGGCCGACCATTTACAAAGACGCCCAAAATCTTGTCAAGACATGTGATGCTTGCCAAAGAACAGGTAATATTTCTTCCAAAAACGAAATGCCACAAAATGGCATTCTTGCTTGTGAAATTTTTGATGTGTGGGGACTCGACTTTATGGGACCTTTCCCACCATCAAAAGGAAACAAATATATACTTGTGGCAGTAGATTACCTGTCTAAATGGGCCGAGGCCGAGGCACTTCCAACGAATGATGGAAGAGTCGTGGTAAGATTTCTGAAAAAATTATTCTCTCGTTTTGGCACACCTAAAGCATTAATAAGTGATAGAGGTACCCATTTTTGCAATCATCAACTTGAAAAAATCTTTACAAGATATGGGGTCTATCACCGGGTCTCAACAGCATATCACCCTCAAACAAACGGACAAGCCGAAGTGAGTAATAGAGGTTTAAAACGAATACTCGAAAAAACCATAGGGTTAAATAAAAAGGAATGGGCAGATAAATTAGATGATGCTTTATGGGCTTTTCGAACTGCTTATAAAACAACAATTGGTACAACCCCATATAAGCTCGTCTACGGAAAAAGTTGTCACTTGCCAGTAGAAATTATACACAAAGCCTACTGGGCAATTAAAAATGTAAACCTAGATTTAGAATTTGCTGGTAAAAATCGATTTTGTCAATTAAATGAATTAGACGAACTTAGGAATTATGCATACTCAAACTCCGAAATTTATAAGGAAAGAATGAAAAATTTGCATGACAAACATAATAAACCTAATGAATTTCGAGTAGGAGATCTAGTTCTTTTGTTTATTTCACGACTTCGATTGTTTCCTGGTAAATTAAAGTCTAGGTGGTCAGAACCTTTTTCCATCACCCATATTTTCCCACACAGTAGAAATTAAATCACGGAATGGACCTCCATTCAAAGTCAATGGCCAACGGCTAAAACTCTATCAAGGATTCATTGAGGATGAAGAGGAAGAGATCTCGCTTCAAACAACCGGAGATTGAAAGCATCAACCTCATACCTGGTAAGTTACGAACAAACGGGATGACATGTAAATCGGTAAGTCTTCTGACCAAGTTTTGGGAAAAACAAGGGCAGTCACACGAGCACTGGAAAAAACAATTTTCAAAACTTTGCTCGGCACGGGGCCATGTCCGCTGGACACGGGGCTGTGTTCGCACTGCAGTCGGGATATATCCCCTTTTTCATAACAGTTACTTCATTCCACACGCCCCGTTTCCCCAAAAACGCTCTGGTTCCAGGCGATTTTCCGCAGATTTTCGACGTATCCTCTTGTTCTAACAACATTAAGGTATGATTCTATCACTTTTAGTAGTTAGATTAGTTACTTGCATGTAGTTAAAACACCAAAAATTTGGGGAAAAATCTAGGGTTCTTGAAGTTCATCCGGATCGAACCTCAAATTTTTGTTTAGATCTGTTAGCATTTAGTTAGATTAGTGTTAAGGGAAGTAAATCCACTTGTATTGTTCATAGATTCGCCTGATTTCTCATAAAAACCCCAAACTCTCGTTTTTGAACCGAAAAAGATAAAATTGAATGGGTAAACGGGTTATTTTGGGAAAAACGGCACTTGGGGTTTCATTTTCGGGGAAAACCGCACCTGTTGGACCAAAGATTTTCAAGTTTTCGAAACCGGGACGAAAAATGGAATTTTGGTGTAACAGACGCCTGGACACGGCGCCGTGTCCGCTGAACACGGGGTCGTGTCCAGCACCCTGTTTGCAGTTTTGTCCGAAAATGCTAATGTTTCGTGCTAATTTTTGGTGTATTCTTTCAGATGGCAAGGAAGTTCACAAGGTTTAACGCAAATGAGCTCGATGCTAGGGCTAGATACGAAGTACTTCAAACTAGGCCGGAGGAATACCCAAGGCAAGCATGCACGGATTTGTTAACATTGGTGAACCAACTCGACCGCTTCAACAACCTTGTCACAGGACCACTAAGAGTCGCTTTAACAACTCGACTCCGTTCCGTCCACGAATGCACTTTGGAATTCTATAGCACCTTCACATTCAACTCAAGGTGTGACCCATTCGACAATGATGGGGTAGCATTCCGATGTGGCGGAACTAGGTATTCGATCTCTATGGCACAATTTGGGTCGATTGTCGGGTTGTATGCTGTCACACCCCGACTTTCCACGTGTCACCGGTGGGCCCGGTGGGGGAGTATCGTGACGTGGTTGGCAACATAATAGTCAAACAACACAATATATATGAATGCACAGCGGAAGAAAGAGATAAATATTATTACTTTTCCGAATATGAAGTAATATTCAGTATTACAACGGAAGTAAAGGATCCACAAGCGGATCTTAAAACATATCATTTGTTCAACAGACTTTAAACGCCTAGAACTTGCAAGATTCCTTGTTAGCGCCCTGAGCTTTCAGCCAATTACGTTCAGTACCTGTCACTTAACCCTTTTGGAAAATACGTCAGTTTTCACTGGTAAATACACTCAACCGACTCATTTGAAAAGAGTTTAAGAAAATTGATTTAGATGCACCAGGCACAAAACCTTTTGACACTTTGATTAAAATGCACAGAGGCAAAATTAATCTTTTTATACTTGGTTAAAATACACAGAGGTAAAATTAACCTTTTTAACTTGGAACAATTATATTTATAACCTTGTATACAGATTTACATGTTCGTTGTACGTTCAGGGCCCGATGTAGAAACCGAGTCAAGATTAACAGACACGCCACAAGTATAGGCCCACAAGAGAGTGAGATACCGTTATTACTTAGTAACTGTCAGGTGTATGCCTACACCCCGTACCTAAGACGTGGCCATTTTATAATACAATGATGTCAGGGATATCCGGGACATGGTCATTAACCCCTAAAGGTCTTTATTTCAAACAATACAGATTAAACCGGGTTACCTCAATAATTTAACTTTCATTAAGATTAAATATTCAATACCCGACCAAGCGGTATCATTATACCGTATTCCAAGCCCGTATAGGGAAAATAAGTTAAGAGTATTTACCTGAGCTAGCTCCTGTCTTAAATAGCAAGAATCTAATAACTCAGCCGTAGTCACTTAAGTAAGCGTAGGTACAATTTTACCGGAAAGCTCTAGTCTGGAATGATGGTATAAATAATTAATTAGAATGCTAACGGGTCTTTAATTAAGCCTAAGCTTAGACCAGTTAGTCTTAAGGGAATATACGGTTCTTACGCACGATTAAGCGAAGACCGGAATAGAATGTGATTCTGACCCGACAAGTTTGAAGACTTGTTTAATATGGGTTCATTATTGACATTCTAGATTTTGAGATAAAACCGATAAGGTTTGACCCGTTTCGGCTAACTTATATAATCTAGTTATATAAACCGATCCGAACGCGAATAACGCGTAACGGGTAACCGAATAGGTCGCGAACAGGTTTCCTAAGTTAATATGCCTTAAATATGTTGTGATATCAGTAGGATACCTTCCATTATGCCCAAAACGAGTTTAATCTCAATTTAAGCCCCGTAGGGGTATTTTGGTCATTTACCTAAGGCATATATACTACCTGTCATACAACTACTCGAACGATGTGACCATAAGGTCACTTAATGTGTTTGGTCGGATCCTAATGATCGACCAAACGGGTCGGGTTCGAAAGTATAAGCGATTGTTTAGATCGCTTACCTTCACGACCCTATATAAGCACTAAACTAAAAGTGACGAGCTAAGCATGTTAAAACATGCTTAACTAAGTTAGAAAACAAGTTTGGTATCAAAACAAACGGTTTTGATACCCATAAGTAGTTTGGTTACAAAATACGCAAGAATACGTATTCTGGTCGAAACTACGGCTCGTCACTGAGCCTAGATAACGTGGTAATCAGTAGGTATAGTCACTAGGGACTATAACCATCGTGATCACGCTCACGTTATGAAGTTCAAACGAACTTCGCATCGACCATAAACTGGTCAATGCAGAAAGTCAAACAAAGTTTGACTTTCGGACTCGTAAAGCGATAAAAGAACGAAAGAATACTTACGAAGGGTCCCCGAATGCTAATCTAGATCAAAATAGCTCAGGTATGAAACGAAGGTTCCAACTTAGAGCACAATGATCAGATTTGTGGGTTTTTGAAGTTGATTATGGTGGGTATTTATAGGATATGCACCACCGTTAGGATCGTTTCTTGGAGAAGAGGGCACGATCAAGGCCGTACACTTGTCGGGAAGTTGTGGTGCCTAGATTGCCACTAACCATAAGGTATCAACACTTGGCAAGGGATTAGGAAGTGGTTAACAGCTGAAAACAGGCTGTTCAGAAGCTTCTGATCTGCAGAAGATAGCTTACGGACCGTAAGGTCACTAGTGTTGAGGTCCATAAGCTTAAGTTTGGCAGAATTACAGTTTTGGTCCCTGCAGTGCAATAAGCCCATTTTTGACACGTTTAAGGCCCGTTAACCCCATTTCAAAGCTCTAAAATGAAGTTAAAGTATAGGGAACTTAAAATGTATTCAAAAATATGTCGGATGTCGGTTCGTTTGGCCGTACGATCGCGTTGTTCGGTTAATTACGACGGAATGCGCACATGCGCGAAAAACGATCCAAATGACGCGACGAATGGATTTTTGGCAAGCCAAACACTAAAGCATAATATAGTCATGCTTACATAAATTTTTGGATGTCCGGATGTATTCAGAACGTATGTGATGCGCGAAAATGCAAACTTATGCACTTTTTGACGCTTTTAGTCCCTGATCCTTCTACACTTGATCTTAACATGACTTCTTGCACTTTGAGCCCTCTAACTTGACTTTTAAGGACCTTAAGACATAACCAAACTTTGTTAAGTCCTTGGGTAACTTTATGGTTACCTGAGAAGTCATAAATTTCAACGTTGACGCTTTTAACCCCTCGTACACGAATTTGATCATAACTTCCTCATACGATAACGAAACTTTATGAAATTTATATCGTGCATTCTAGTGAGCATAATTTACATTTACAAAGCTTCAGGTTTGTTAAAAGGTCACTCAGAGGTATATCTTTAACATGTTGACACATTTAACCCCTGTAGTTTGTAATCTCTCACTTTTAGCTTCGTATGATCCATGATTCATTCGTTTGAAGGTATGAACATTGTGCAGGGTAAATGTTCATTATATTTATTGACAGTTGACACTTAGAACCCGTATAAACACATACTTTCCATGTTTGTCAACTGTAGTCCTTTTATAACATTCATTCACACGTTCAAACTTTATGACACGTGTCAACACATTATAGGACGTGAATTTTCGAGGTGTTACATCCTCACCCCCTTAAAATAAATCTCGGCCCGAGATTTACCAAAATAAAGGAAGTATTCTCTGCCTAATAATGGCAACTTACAGATGATTAGGAATTTGTATGATCTTATTTGTTGTTTCCTGGGCAACGTTCAGATCCTTATAATTGGACTTACCAATCTATTGTCCTAACAATAAACGTTTAACATGCCATTTATACAAGGTCTCCAAGGAGCCACCTTGATGCTTATATGGCAGTTATTATAGAAAAGCTTAGCTTAAGGTGAGATGATTATTCCAACCATTGCTCAAAATTAATCTTACGGAATAGCTAATCTTTACAGTTAGTCGATCAATTCGACGATTTTGGGCAACTGATGGCGATTCTTAATCGTCGCCTAATTAGGGTTGCGGTAATGAGTGCATAAGCAAAATGAACCGTCTTTCTAAATTTACTATACCGAATTCTCAAGATATTGAGTTAGGCTATGAATCTTCTATCTTAAAATTTACTTAATCAGGTTTTCGGTTATTCCATAATCAACATGGAGTTCTTACAACACTCTAACCCAAAGTGGGATGTTAATCTTAACTCCACCTGCCTCTAGGGAGGTAAACAGGGTAAACTTAGGAGAAGATAATCTAAGTACAAGGAGGTTGCAGAGATTTTTATATCTCAGGCTCCAGTTCACTCATCGCTGCTCGTGTCGAATAAGTGACACATTTATGTTACTAGTCCACGAATTCCTTAATCGGGAATATTTACTTGGACAATTATATTATGGATATTTTCTTTGAATGCTACTAGTCGACATTAGTACAATATGACCATTGGGATATCTCAGGAGTTCCATGCATTAAACCTCCATACTGATCAGGCATGGAAGCAATCTATGGGACACACTAGGATACGCCAATCCTCATATGACACTTTCATCAAACATAGTTTGGCATTCGCAAGCGATAGAAAACAATGAGAAATAATTAAAATAATATACGTTGTCGTACTCTATGCAAAGAAAGAGTGCTCTTAGATTTTCGGAAAGATTCCATTATAAGGATGACTGTTGTGATTTTCTCGAATCACATTTGTCAAGAGTGCTAACACGTTCCTAAGTGTTAACAAGGATCTGAATCCCTTGAGTAGGTTTCACCATCTTGGCCGTGTAGGCTAGGTTTCACCTTTAAGATTCTTTTTAAAATGCATACTGATAGGGAAAGAAGGATATTTGTTTCATTCAGGATTTTTATCATAAATCCTAACTCATAAGTTAATAATAGCACAAATGGCCTAGTCGCGTAGACAAGTTAAATTTATAAGCCATGATTTCAGAGAATCAAGGTCTTTAAGTATATTAGCACAACTGGCTTAGTCACAAGGACATATATAATTTATAAGCTATGATTCAGAGAATCAAAGCATGAAGGTATATTGGCACAATAGGCCTAGTCACGAAGACAATTTTAAATTATATGCTAGGATTTCAGAGAATCAAAGCATTTGAGGTTTGAACCTAGTTCATTACCTTTATCTGACAGGGAGTCATAGCTACCACTGTATTTTGGCTCATGTAGAAATGAGCAAGGCCCGTAGGCACTATATTACCACGTATGGTTAAAATATGATCATCTTAATTGATGACGTAAACCCAGGATTCAGGGATCATTAAACTGGGTTAGGGATCTTTTGAAGAATCCTATATAAAAATGACGTGTGTGATTTTAAATGAATCACATCTGTCTGGAGTGTTAACATGTTTTAAGATGTTAACAGGGAATTGAATCTTTTTAAATAGGTCTTACCATCTTGGCCTGGTCTTATAATTGACCCCAGGCTAGGTTTCACACTTAAGATTCTTAATTTATAATTAACGCAGAACAAATTTAAATTGAGGTGTAAATATGGATCTGAATCTAAATTGCGGAACTGCCATCTTGGCCGGCCTCAATATGACCCGAAGCTAGGTCTTGTCCTTTTAGATTTTGCCATTTTATTATAATGGTAGATCTTGCAAAAAGGAAATAATATTTTTCCATTTATTTAATATTTCTTATTTAGAATGAAGGTTTATACTTAATCATTCCATTATATGAAAATAAAAGTATAAAGTTGCCCTAAGCGGGACTTAAAAGGAATAATGTCGTCCTCGAAGGGACTGAAAGGTAACTATGTCCTTATAAGGACTATTGAGGAAACGATCTTCAGCAAAGGAGTTTCTTCTTCATTCAATTCTTGAAGGCTTTCTCCTTGGTCGCACGTTTCATCCTGGTCGCGGTACGAATCTCAGCATTTCAAGGCTCCAGATGTGGAGAATTCTTATTACAGCTTCTTCGCTTGGCGACGTATCCAATATATAAAAATTTGGAAGCAAAACTTCAAGATTAGGATTGAGAATATTCCTAAGTTAAGTCTAGACTCAGAAGTTTAGAATTGTGCAATTGTGTAACTGAGATTAAACACTAAGGCTAGTGTTTAATTCACTCAGTGTTGGCTCTGATACCAACCTGTCACACCCCGACTTTCCACGTGTCACCGGTGGGCCCGGTGGGGGAGTATCGTGACGTGGTTGGCAACATAATAGTCAAACAACACAATATATATGAATGCACAGCGGAAGCAAGAGATAAATATTATTACTTTTTCGAATATGAAGTAATATTCAGTATTACAACGGAAGTAAAGGATCCACAGGCGGATCTTAAAACATATCATTTGTTCAACAGACTTTAAACGCCTAGAACTTGCAAGATTCCTTGTTAGCGCCCTGAGCTTTCAGCCAATTACGTTCAGTACCTGTAACTTAACCCTTTTGGAAAATACGTCAGTTTTCACTGGTAAATACACTCAACCGACTCATTTGAAAAGAGTTTAAGAAAATTGATTTAGATGCACCAGGCACAAAACCTTTTGACACTTTGATTAAAATGCACAGAGGCAAAATTAATCTTTTTATACTTGGTTAAAATACACAGAGGTAAAATTAACCTTTTTAACTTGGAACAATTATATTTATAACCTTGTATACAGATTTACATGTTCGTTGTACGTTCAGGGCCCGATGTAGAAACCGAGTCAAGATTAACAGACACGCCACAAGTATAGGCCCACAAGAGAGTGAGATACCGTTATTACTTAGTAACTGTCAGGTGTATGCCTACACCCCGTACCTAAGACGTGGCCATTTTATAATACAATGATGTCAGGGATATCCGGGACATGGTCATTAACCCCTAAAGGTCTTTATTTCAAACAATACAGATTAAACCGGGTTACCTCAATAATTTAACCTTCATTAAGATTAAATAAATACCCGACCAAGCGGTATCATTATACCGTATTCCAAGCCCGTATAGGGAAAATAAGTTAAGAGTATTTACCTAAGCTAGCTCCTGTCTTAAATAGCAAGAATCTAATAACTCAGCCGTAGTCACTTAAGTAAGCGTAGGTACAATTTTACCGGAAAGCTCTAGTCTGGAATGATGGTATAAATAATTAATTAGAATGCTAACGGGTCTTTAATTAAGCCTAAGCTTAGACCAGTTAGTCTTAAGGGAATATACGGTTCTTACGCACGATTAAGCGAAGACCGGAATAGAATGTGATTCTGACCCGACAAGTTTGAAGACTTGTTTAATATGGGTTCATTATTGACATTCTAGATTTTGAGATAAAACCGATAAGGTTTGACCCGTTTCGGCTAACTTATATAATCTAGTTATATAAACCGATCCGAACGCGAATAACGCGTAACGGGTAACCGAATAGGTCGCGAACAGGTTTCCTAAGTTAATATGCCTTAAATATGTTGTGATATCAGTAGGATACCTTCCATTATGCCCAAAACGAGTTTAATCTCAATTTAAGCCCCGTAGGGGTATTTTGGTCATTTACCTAAGGCATATATACTACCTGTCATACAACTACTCGAACGATGTGACCATAAGGTCACTTAATGTGTTTGGTCGGATCCTAATGATCGACCAAACGGGTCGGGTTCGAAAGTATAAGCGATTGTTTAGATCGCTTACCTTCACGACCCTATATAAGCACTAAACTAAAAGTGACGAGCTAAGCATGTTAAAACATGCTTAACTAAGTTAGAAAACAAGTTTGGTATCAAAACAAACGGTTTTGATACCCATAAGTAGTTTGGTTACAAAATACGCAAGAATACGTATTCTGGTCGAAACTACGGCTCGTCACTGAGCCTAGATAACGTGGTAATCAGTAGGTATAGTCACTAGGGACTATAACCATCGTGATCACGCTCACGTTATGAAGTTCAAACGAACTTCGCATCGACCATAAACTGGTCAATGCAGAAAGTCAAACAAAGTTTGACTTTCGGACTCGTAAAGCGATAAAAGAACGAAAGAATACTTACGAAGGGTCCCCGAATGCTAATCTAGATCAAAATAGCTCAGGTATGAAACGAAGGTTCCAACTTAGAGCACAATGATCAGATTTGTGGGTTTTTGAAGTTGATTATGGTGGGTATTTATAGGATATGCACCACCGTTAGGATCGTTTCTTGGAGAAGAGGGCACGATCAAGGCCGTACACTTGTCGGGAAGTTGTGGTGCCTAGATTGCCACTAACCATAAGGTATCAACACTTGGCAAGGGATTAGGAAGTGGTTAACAGCTGAAAACAGGCTGTTCAGAAGCTTCTGATCTGCAGAAGATAGCTTACGGACCGTAAGGTCACTAGTGTTGAGGTCCGTAAGCTTAAGTTTGGCAGAATTACAGTTTTGGTCCCTGCAGTGCAATAAGCCCATTTTTGACACGTTTAAGGCCCGTTAACCCCATTTCAAAGCTCTAAAATGAAGTTAAAGTATAGGGAACTTAAAATGTATTCAAAAATATGTCGGATGTCGGTTCGTTTGGCCGTACGATCGCGTTGTTCGGTTAATTACGACGGAATGCGCACATGCGCGAAAAACGATCCAAATGACGCGACGAATGGATTTTTGGCAAGCCAAACACTAAAGCATAATATAGTCATGCTTACATAAATTTTTGGATGTCCGGATGTATTCAGAACGTATGTGATGCGCGAAAATGCAAACTTATGCACTTTTTGACGCTTTTAGTCCCTGATCCTTCTACACTTGATCTTAACATGACTTCTTGCACTTTGAGCCCTCTAACTTGACTTTTAAGGACCTTAAGACATAACCAAACTTTGTTAAGTCCTTGGGTAACTTTATGGTTACCTGAGAAGTCATAAATTTCAACGTTGACGCTTTTAACCCCTCGTACACGAATTTGATCATAACTTCCTCATACGATAACGAAACTTTATGAAATTTATATCGTGCATTCTAGTGAGCATAATTTACATTTACAAAGCTTCAGGTTTGTTAAAAGGTCACTCAGAGGTATATCTTTAACATGTTGACACATTTAACCCCTGTAGTTTGTAATCTCTCACTTTTAGCTTCGTATGATCCATGATTCATTCGTTTGAAGGTATGAACATTGTGCAGGGTAAATGTTCATTATATTTATTGACAGTTGACACTTAGAACCCGTATAAACACATACTTTCCATGTTTGTCAACTGTAGTCCTTTTATAACATTCATTCACACGTTCAAACTTTATGACACGTGTCAACACATTATAGGACGTGAATTTTCGAGGTGTTACATCCTCACCCCCTTAAAATAAATCTCGGCCCGAGATTTACCAAAATAAAGGAAGTATTCTCTGCCTAATAATGGCAACTTACAGATGATTAGGAATTTGTATGATCTTATTTGTTGTTTCCTGGGCAACGTTCAGATCCTTATAATTGGACTTACCAATCTATTGTCCTAACAATAAACGTTTAACATGCCATTTATACAAGGTCTCCAAGGAGCCACCTTGATGCTTATATGGCAGTTATTATAGAAAAGCTTAGCTTAAGGTGAGATGATTATTCCAACCATTGCTCAAAATTAATCTTACGGAATAGCTAATCTTTACAGTTAGTCGATCAATTCGACGATTTTGGGCAACTGATGGCGATTCTTAATCGTCGCCTAATTAGGGTTGCGGTAATGAGTGCATAAGCAAAATGAACCGTCTTTCTAAATTTACTATACCGAATTCTCAAGATATTGAGTTAGGCTATGAATCTTCTATCTTAAAATTTACTTAATCAGGTTTTCGGTTATTCCATAATCAACATGGAGTTCTTACAACACTCTAACCCAAAGTGGGATGTTAATCTTAACTCCACCTGCCTCTAGGGAGGTAAACAGGGTAAACTTAGGAGAAGATAATCTAAGTACAAGGAGGTTGCAGAGATTTTTATATCTCAGGCTCCAGTTCACTCATCGCTGCTCGTGTCGAATAAGTGACACATTTATGTTACTAGTCCACGAATTCCTTAATCGGGAATATTTACTTGGACAATTATATTATGGATATTTTCTTTGAATGCTACTAGTCGACATTAGTACAATATGACCATTGGGATATCTCAGGAGTTCCATGCATTAAACCTCCATACTGATCAGGCATGGAAGCAATCTATGGGACACACTAGGATACGCCAATCCTCATATGACACTTTCATCAAACATAGTTTGGCATTCGCAAGCGATAGAAAACAATGAGAAATAATTAAAATAATATACGTTGTCGTACTCTATGCAAAGAAAGAGTGCTCTTAGATTTTCGGAAAGATTCCATTATAAGGATGACTGTTGTGATTTTCTCGAATCACATTTGTCAAGAGTGCTAACACGTTCCTAAGTGTTAACAAGGATCTGAATCCCTTGAGTAGGTTTCACCATCTTGGCCGTGTAGGCTAGGTTTCACCTTTAAGATTCTTTTTAAAATGCATACTGATAGGGAAAGAAGGATATTTGTTTCATTCAGGATTTTTATCATAAATCCTAACTCATAAGTTAATAATAGCACAAATGGCCTAGTCGCGTAGACAAGTTAAATTTATAAGCCATGATTTCAGAGAATCAAGGTCTTTAAGTATATTAGCACAACTGGCTTAGTCACAAGGACATATATAATTTATAAGCTATGATTCAGAGAATCAAAGCATGAAGGTATATTGGCACAATAGGCCTAGTCACGAAGACAATTTTAAATTATATGCTAGGATTTCAGAGAATCAAAGCATTTGAGGTTTGAACCTAGTTCATTACCTTTATCTGACAGGGAGTCATAGCTACCACTGTATTTTGGCTCATGTAGAAATGAGCAAGGCCCGTAGGCACTATATTACCACGTATGGTTAAAATATGATCATCTTAATTGATGACGTAAACCCAGGATTCAGGGATCATTAAACTGGGTTAGGGATCTTTTGAAGAATCCTATATAAAAATGACGTGTGTGATTTTAAATGAATCACATCTGTCTGGAGTGTTAACATGTTTTAAGATGTTAACAGGGAATTGAATCTTTTTAAATAGGTCTTACCATCTTGGCCTGGTCTTATAATTGACCCCAGGCTAGGTTTCACACTTAAGATTCTTAATTTATAATTAACGCAGAACAAATTTAAATTGAGGTGTAAATATGGATCTGAATCTAAATTGCGGAACTGCCATCTTGGCCGGCCTCAATATGACCCGAAGCTAGGTCTTGTCCTTTTAGATTTTGCCATTTTATTATAATGGTAGATCTTGCAAAAAGGAAATAATATTTTTCCATTTATTTAATATTTCTTATTTAGAATGAAGGTTTATACTTAATCATTCCATTATATGAAAATAAAAGTATAAAGTTGCCCTAAGCGGGACTTAAAAGGAATAATGTCGTCCTCGAAGGGACTGAAAGGTAACTATGTCCTTATAAGGACTATTGAGGAAACGATCTTCAGCAAAGGAGTTTCTTCTTCATTCAATTCTTGAAGGCTTTCTCCTTGGTCGCACGTTTCATCCTGGTCGCGGTACGAATCTCAGCATTTCAAGGCTCCAGATGTGGAGAATTCTTATTACAGCTTCTTCGCTTGGCGACGTATCCAATATATAAAAATTTGGAAGCAAAACTTCAAGATTAGGATTGAGAATATTCCTAAGTTAAGTCTAGACTCAGAAGTTTAGAATTGTGCAATTGTGTAACTGAGATTAAACACTAAGGCTAGTGTTTAATTCACTCAGTGTTGGCTCTGATACCAACCTGTCACACCCCGACTTTCCACGTGTCACCGGTGGGCCCGGTGGGGGAGTATCGTGACGTGGTTGGCAACATAATAGTCAAACAACACAATATATATGAATGCACAGCGGAAGCAAGAGATAAATATTATTACTTTTTCGAATATGAAGTAATATTCAGTATTACAACGGAAGTAAAGGATCCACAGGCGGATCTTAAAACATATCATTTGTTCAACAGACTTTAAACGCCTAGAACTTGCAAGATTCCTTGTTAGCGCCCTGAGCTTTCAGCCAATTACGTTCAGTACCTGTAACTTAACCCTTTTGGAAAATACGTCAGTTTTCACTGGTAAATACACTCAACCGACTCATTTGAAAAGAGTTTAAGAAAATTGATTTAGATGCACCAGGCACAAAACCTTTTGACACTTTGATTAAAATGCACAGAGGCAAAATTAATCTTTTTATACTTGGTTAAAATACACAGAGGTAAAATTAACCTTTTTAACTTGGAACAATTATATTTATAACCTTGTATACAGATTTACATGTTCGTTGTACGTTCAGGGCCCGATGTAGAAACCGAGTCAAGATTAACAGACACGCCACAAGTATAGGCCCACAAGAGAGTGAGATACCGTTATTACTTAGTAACTGTCAGGTGTATGCCTACACCCCGTACCTAAGACGTGGCCATTTTATAATACAATGATGTCAGGGATATCCGGGACATGGTCATTAACCCCTAAAGGTCTTTATTTCAAACAATACAGATTAAACCGGGTTACCTCAATAATTTAACCTTCATTAAGATTAAATAAATACCCGACCAAGCGGTATCATTATACCGTATTCCAAGCCCGTATAGGGAAAATAAGTTAAGAGTATTTACCTAAGCTAGCTCCTGTCTTAAATAGCAAGAATCTAATAACTCAGCCGTAGTCACTTAAGTAAGCGTAGGTACAATTTTACCGGAAAGCTCTAGTCTGGAATGATGGTATAAATAATTAATTAGAATGCTAACGGGTCTTTAATTAAGCCTAAGCTTAGACCAGTTAGTCTTAAGGGAATATACGGTTCTTACGCACGATTAAGCGAAGACCGGAATAGAATGTGATTCTGACCCGACAAGTTTGAAGACTTGTTTAATATGGGTTCATTATTGACATTCTAGATTTTGAGATAAAACCGATAAGGTTTGACCCGTTTCGGCTAACTTATATAATCTAGTTATATAAACCGATCCGAACGCGAATAACGCGTAACGGGTAACCGAATAGGTCGCGAACAGGTTTCCTAAGTTAATATGCCTTAAATATGTTGTGATATCAGTAGGATACCTTCCATTATGCCCAAAACGAGTTTAATCTCAATTTAAGCCCCGTAGGGGTATTTTGGTCATTTACCTAAGGCATATATACTACCTGTCATACAACTACTCGAACGATGTGACCATAAGGTCACTTAATGTGTTTGGTCGGATCCTAATGATCGACCAAACGGGTCGGGTTCGAAAGTATAAGCGATTGTTTAGATCGCTTACCTTCACGACCCTATATAAGCACTAAACTAAAAGTGACGAGCTAAGCATGTTAAAACATGCTTAACTAAGTTAGAAAACAAGTTTGGTATCAAAACAAACGGTTTTGATACCCATAAGTAGTTTGGTTACAAAATACGCAAGAATACGTATTCTGGTCGAAACTACGGCTCGTCACTGAGCCTAGATAACGTGGTAATCAGTAGGTATAGTCACTAGGGACTATAACCATCGTGATCACGCTCACGTTATGAAGTTCAAACGAACTTCGCATCGACCATAAACTGGTCAATGCAGAAAGTCAAACAAAGTTTGACTTTCGGACTCGTAAAGCGATAAAAGAACGAAAGAATACTTACGAAGGGTCCCCGAATGCTAATCTAGATCAAAATAGCTCAGGTATGAAACGAAGGTTCCAACTTAGAGCACAATGATCAGATTTGTGGGTTTTTGAAGTTGATTATGGTGGGTATTTATAGGATATGCACCACCGTTAGGATCGTTTCTTGGAGAAGAGGGCACGATCAAGGCCGTACACTTGTCGGGAAGTTGTGGTGCCTAGATTGCCACTAACCATAAGGTATCAACACTTGGCAAGGGATTAGGAAGTGGTTAACAGCTGAAAACAGGCTGTTCAGAAGCTTCTGATCTGCAGAAGATAGCTTACGGACCGTAAGGTCACTAGTGTTGAGGTCCGTAAGCTTAAGTTTGGCAGAATTACAGTTTTGGTCCCTGCAGTGCAATAAGCCCATTTTTGACACGTTTAAGGCCCGTTAACCCCATTTCAAAGCTCTAAAATGAAGTTAAAGTATAGGGAACTTAAAATGTATTCAAAAATATGTCGGATGTCGGTTCGTTTGGCCGTACGATCGCGTTGTTCGGTTAATTACGACGGAATGCGCACATGCGCGAAAAACGATCCAAATGACGCGACGAATGGATTTTTGGCAAGCCAAACACTAAAGCATAATATAGTCATGCTTACATAAATTTTTGGATGTCCGGATGTATTCAGAACGTATGTGATGCGCGAAAATGCAAACTTATGCACTTTTTGACGCTTTTAGTCCCTGATCCTTCTACACTTGATCTTAACATGACTTCTTGCACTTTGAGCCCTCTAACTTGACTTTTAAGGACCTTAAGACATAACCAAACTTTGTTAAGTCCTTGGGTAACTTTATGGTTACCTGAGAAGTCATAAATTTCAACGTTGACGCTTTTAACCCCTCGTACACGAATTTGATCATAACTTCCTCATACGATAACGAAACTTTATGAAATTTATATCGTGCATTCTAGTGAGCATAATTTACATTTACAAAGCTTCGGGTTTGTCAAAAGGTCACTCAGAGGTATATCTTTAACATGTTGACACATTTAACCCCTGTAGTTTGTAATCTCTCACTTTTAGCTTCGTATGATCCATGATTCATTCGTTTGAAGGTATGAACATTGTGCAGGGTAAATGTTCATTATATTTATTGACAGTTGACACTTAGAACCCGTATAAACACATACTTTCCATGTTTGTCAACTCTAGTCCTTTTATAACATTCATTCACACGTTCAAACTTTATGACACGTGTCAACACATTATAGGACGTGAATTTTCGAGGTGTTACATATGCGGAAGAGGATGCAGGTAACGAGGAAAATACCGGAGGGATGCGAGAGATCGACGAGAACGATCGCCAAGCCGCGTGGGCTCAGATTGGCGAAGGGTATTACAATCCAAGCAGCACTAAGAGCACGAAGTTGAGGGATCCGCTCTACCGATACATCCATAGGCTCCTCGGCTACTCTCTTAGTCAAAGACATGATAGCGGCGGCGTCGTTGGGTTAAGAGATCTAGTTGTCCTCCACTGTATCCATAACCGCAGACACCTTGATGTTCCTTTCCTCATGCTCCGAAACATGCATCTGAACCGCCTTGCTTCTGCACCAACCCCTATCTTCTTTGGAGAAGCCCATGGTCAGGAAGGGTAGATATACACATTTTCCGCTCAATGAACCTAATCTATGAGGCTGAAGACGGGACGGTAAGCTTTCAAAGGATGCAACGTCATGCATGGAACCCGCAAGAAGCACTTGTCCTCCACGCTCCACAACATCATCAGTACCAATACCAGCCCCATGGTGATCCGGGCCAATCCTCCTCCTCAGGAGGTGGTTTTCCTAACTTTCAAAGTTTACATGATTTGTTGCAGGAAAACCTCATGTGCACCAGGAACACCTACAATATGGCAAGCAACACGTACAACCGGGTTGGGGCAATCGAGAGAAATATATCCGATATCCAAGATGATATTGGAAATATCCGGGAGTACATTGCGGGCCATGGGGGAGATGATGATGATGATGATGATGAGGATGAGGACATGGATTAGGAGGGAGGAGCGGAGGAAGAAGCAGTTGGTTGGTGATTCCCCAGGTTAACCTTTTTCTATCTCGAACAATTTAAGGCCTGCGTGCCAAGTGTTGAACAATTTACTTTCCCTAACTTCTTTTATTTTCTGCATTTTTTTTCTTTTAACTTTGTTGACATGGATGTTGAACTTGGTAAATTAGGATGTTTGCTATGGTGTGGTATAGTGTTTGTTGATTAAGCAGGTACATATGAGGCTTAGAGCACTAAGCATTGGTGCTACTAAAGCCGGGACAGGAAAACCGAAGAAAGAAACCTGTTTTTCAACCTTGCAGATTGTCGACACGGGGCCGTGTCCAGCCGACACGGGGCCGTGTCCAGCCGACACGCCCCCGTGCCCACTCCCCCAAACATGCTGTTTATTCTAATTCTGCAGACTTTGACAGACACGGGGTCGTGCCCAGCCGACACGCCCCCTAGTCCACCTTCTGTAAGTTTTCGTTACTGGCACCTGAACACGGGGTCATGTCCAACGAACACGGGGCCGTGTTCAGCGCCCAGTAACACAAAATTTTTGCGTTTTCACACCTTTTTACATATTCAATCAACCTAAAAACTTATTTTTGAGACACATTGAGGACAATGTGTAATTTAAGTGTGGGGGGATGCTAAAACCTTGAATCTTGCAAGTCCTAAATACAAGCCTTACACAAAACTCTATTGGAACCGCTAATCACCCCAAAAATTTTTTTCAAAAATTTTCATTTTTTTACTTGTCTAGGTTTAACTTGGGAATTTCAAAATTCTAAAAAGGTTATATTTTTACAAATTTACAACCGATAGCGTCGTGATAAAAAGAACCAACATAAGAAAATTATGAAAATGCATGACAAACTTAGTTAAAATTTGATTATATATACTTGATCACATAAAAATCCATTCCCACAAAAGTGAGTTTTGAGCCTTTATTGAGCATACAATTACATATCATTAAACTAAATGCTCATTTTTCGTTTCTTGTGTGAATAGCCGCTTGGTTCTTACGACTCTAGAACTTGCCACGATGATACATTCCCGGTCCTTACCAACTTAAACCCGAGTAAGTAAATGATGGAGGCATTAGGACTAACCCTTTTTATTTCTACACCATTATTTTTTTTACCACCTACCCAAAATCCCCCTAGATAGCCCCTTTGAGCCTAAACCTTTTCATTTCATAACCCAAACCAAACACCCTTTTACCCACCAAAACCTTTTTCATTTTTAACCCTTTGTTTTAGTAACTAGCTCGGTTTTTTTTTCATATGACTTTTCAAAAAAAAAAATGTTGATGATGAAGCAAAAGAAAATAAACAAACAAGTTTATCAAAAATAACTTTGTTTGAATAAAAGCTTCATCAATATAAAAGTTGCAAAAAAATTAAAAAGTCATAACGAAAACCGACGCTTGTTACGCTTTTTGCCCTTTTTCTACTAACCACTAACCCAACCACCTACCTTTAACCCAAGCCTAACCCTTCACCCAAAAAAAAAGTCCTCTTGATATTTACAAAGGTATATAGTTAAAAAGGAGGAGGATTGATTGCTTGGCAAGCCTATGGTAGGAGTAAGTTCCATGCCGCTCTCGAGTGATTCACTAAAAATACATCTTCGGCCGAGTGTTGAGTGATCCCCCGTGAGGTATGTGAACTTGTATATAAATAGAATTTTAAAGAGGCATGTTATGCCCTAATAAGTAATTTATCTTGTGAAAAGTTTTAAATAAATCATGACGAATATGAATATAAATAAATAAAAATAAAACTTAATAAAGAATCTTGGAAATCCCGACACTCTATGACAAGCCCAAAAACTTTCTCTTCTACCCATTCCATTTGGGAGTGTAAAGCCACATTATAAAGAGTCTTGCTTGAGGACAAGCAAAGATTCAAGTGTGGGGGTATTTGATGTCTGCAAAATGCAACATATAAATTACATCAATTGTGGCATAAAACTAACCCTTTTTTAGTACTAATGTTGGAAAAAGTGTGCTTTTGTCTTCCTTTTGTATTTTCAGGATTAAATGAGCTCAAATTAACAAAAGAAGCAAAAAGACAGCAAAATCTAACATAAATACAAGAAAAGGAACAAACGTGATATGCCCGACCCCACGACAGCATCTTCCCAAGCAAAACAAGAAGACAGAAGACTGAACACGCCCCGTGCTCAGCCAGCATGGGGGCGTGCCCAAGTGTCAGCATAAAAGACAAAGTGGTAGAAGCTTCTATTGCCCACCACGGGGCCGTGCTCAGCGGGCACGGGGCCGTGGTCAACTATAAGATTCGCAGAATCTAGGCAAATCTTCATAGTACAGATATGCTTCTACACACGGGGTCGTGCTCAGCAGACACGGGGGCGTGGTCAACTAATAAGACAAGCTGCAATAAATGAAGAAAGAGAAGGATGTGGACACGGGGCCGTGCCCACTGGACACGGGGCCGTGCCCGAGCTTCTGTTCAGCCTATAAATAGGAGTGCTTGGCTCAAGCTCAAACCATCCCTTGGCACACCACCTCTCTCACACTTCACCCACCACCCACCACCACCATAACACCATCATCCATTGTCCATCATAGAGTGTGTGAGTCGTCTCGGGATCCAAGATTGATCGTAAGAGTTCTTGACAATCAAGGCCATGTTTGCCTAAGTCTCTTACATCACTTGGTGAAAACAAAGTGTCTAGTGTAATACTTTTTATTTTTAATCTTTTCGCACTTTTTAATTGGTTATGTATTAATGACTTTAATAACTAGTTTCTTATGTTGAAGGTGATTCTTCCTTATTGTTTGTCCGTGGTGTCTTGGCATTATTTTACTGTCTATATAAAATAAAAGATTTTCACCATTCATATCTCCACGGTCTATATGGAGGTATGTTGGCTACCTGGTCGGGGGTTAAGGGAACGGTTTGGTAAGAGTCTTGCCGTTGTTCAGCGTTTAGAGATCTTGCAAGGGACCTGGGTCTAATTTAGTAGGACCTCCTTCAATACTTAACGGTATAGGATGGCGGGGGTCCAAACTCTTTGATCCCCTCATAAGTTAAACTACTATTAATACTATAACCCGGCTACTTAGGACTGTATCCCTGCTGACTCAGACTACTTAGCCGAGGGTAACGTCACCTTCAAAAGAGGGGCCTACCATAATTTGCATTAATAACTTAATTAATTATCTTTCAATAATCCGACCCTTTAGGATTGTATCCTTGCTGACTCAAACTACTGGGTTGAGGGTAACGTCACCTTCAAAAGAGGGGCCTACTACAATAAATAAGATAATCTCTTAAATAAGTGCAAAAGTGCGAAAATAATCAAAGGTTACACTAAACACGAGTCGGAACCAAGTGATTCATCTTGTCTATCTGTTTTTATTTTATTTTTATTTTCAGCATTTTAGTTAGTTTTTATTTTTCTTAGTTTAAAACATTTTTCTAAACTTTTTGATTTGATTAGACGTTGAGGATAAACCGGTACTAAAAGCTCTTGTGTCCTTGGACGACGTCGGTATCTTACCAACACTATACTACGCTCACGATGGGTGCACTTGCCCATATGTGTGTTTAGTGTTAGTAAATATCGTGTTTTATAAATTTAAAACTTGGCTAAAGAAAGTGTAAAAAGGCTTAAAATATACTTAAACTTATATACACACTTCACACGCATCAGTGCCCACTTGGATTGTAATCTGATTTCTGCACAATGCTTTTGTTTACTGCCTCCACTTGACCATTTCCTTGTGGGTGTGCTACTGAAGAAAATGTATGTTCAATGTTTAACTCTTTGAACCAATTTTGGTGGTTGTCAGTAGCGAAGTTTGTTCCATTGTCAGTTATGATTCATAGAGGTAGTCCGAAACGACAGATTATTTATTCCCAAATGAACCTTCGAACCACTGTAGACGTGGTTGATGCCAATGCCTTTGCTTCCACCCATTTGGTAAAATAGTCTATAGCGACTATGATAAACTTTACTGCTCCTGGGGCTTCCGGGAAAGGACCAACCACGTCTATTCCCCATTGTTGAAATGGCCAAGCCGTTGTGACGGGAACCAATTCGTTCTTTGGGCGCAAGGTTTTAGGAGCGTGCCTCCGCATCCGTTACACTTCCTTAAAACTTTGACTGCATCTAGGTGCATTCCTGGCCAATAATTGCCTGCGTTCATTACTTTCGCCACTACCATTCGCGGACCAGCATGAATGCCACAGATTCCTTCGTGTACCTCGCGAATTAAGTAGTTGGCATCTTCTGGATCTACACATCATAGCAATGGTACAAGGTATGACTTCCTGTATAGGATGCAATCGGACATTTGGTAGTGCTCTGACTTGTACTGTATCTTTCTTGCTTCGGCCTTGTTCTCAGGAAAGATCCCGGATTGGAGGTACATGATGATTGGAGTCATCTAGGATGTTGACCCCAGTTGGATGATGTGTACCTGTCTTAATGGGACAGATGGGTTGCTTAGAACCTCGATGCGCACGTCTTTAGCCAGATGTTGGAAACTGGTCGACGCGAGTTTGCTCAGTGCGTCTGCTGGCTTTTTTTCACTTCTATTGATGTGGTGCATCTTGTAAGAATCGAAGCTTTAGAGTAGGGTTCTTGCTTGCTCTAGGTACAATGCCATGACATCTCCCTTGGCGTCGTATTGGCCATTGATTTCCCCTGCCACGAGCACTGAGTCGACGTGCACTTCTATGTGCTTGACCCCCATCTTGATTGCCAACCATAATCCAGCAAGAAAAGCTTCATACTCTGCCTCATTGTTTGTGCTTTTGAAGTCCAAATGAATGGCGTATGTGAATTCGTGCTTTTCCGGACTTACCAGCCTTAGTCCCGCACCCGCTCCATCCTCATTGGATGCGCCGTTTGTATACAACAGCCATGGCTCTTCTAAGTATTGCTTTTCTGCCTTCTCCATCTGTAACGCCCACTTTTTGACATTCAATAAATAACATAAACTTCATACAAATTTTTACAAAATTTGGGCATGACCCATTCGTAATATAAATGATTCCCTGCTTTTAACATCAACATTCGAAATATGTTCTAAAAACACTTTTCAAAATATACAAAGTTTCATCAAAAGCATTTTTGTCCAAACTACCTAATGTAACATTTAAAACTTTAAACTACTATGACCATCCTAAATAAAAGTTTAACATTTACATTACAAAATGATTTTTGACCCATTACAAAAGATAACTTGAACCGGAAGCGCATAAGGGCGATATAGTGTGTTCGGTCCGAGCTCGCCAACATCAAGCATGAGATTTACCTACCATACATAACACCAAAACATATGTTAGTTCAAATACTAAATAAAATTCAAGGCTTCCATTCACTTATCATTACTCGACCCATTAGCAATTTACCATTTTTATTCACAAATCTTGTTTGAAGCATTCTTCCCGTATGACAATATTTCCGTTAACTTTCTTTCATTCCAACATCTTGATAACATTCATGCATACATTCCATTCGACCCATTAATAATAAGCCCATACTCAAACATCGTCGCTATTCTTCATACATGTCCTAATTAACCCATTTACAACGGGTAATCTTTATCATACATACTTGAAACAATTTCATCATTTTTGACCAGTTTACAACAAGTCATTACTTAACCATTTCACATCCTACTTTCCAACGATTTTGACTCACTTGATTGGTCATTATACATCCGAAATTATTGTGCTACTTATCCGTTTTCCAACATACATCATATCAAAATTTTACCATAAACGAACATACACAACACTAAGGTTTAATTACTAAGCTATCATCTGTAGAACTACATAAAAGGATAGTTAAGTTCATATGAACTTACCGTGGTCTTGCGATGCTTGCAACTTCAAGTGACTCGTGACTTCGTCTTTCTTTGCGCCTATACATTATAACTTCATTCTTTTAGCATTCATAAACATTACTTCACATATGCATTTGGTTTATTCATCATAACTTAACATAATTACACATACATCTATTTTCACTTACATCACCATTAAATCAAGAATTCATGTCAAATTTCAACTAAATCATTCTTAGGCATTTCATCGAACACATGGCGTGCGTACTAACTATGAAGCATGATGTACAAGTAGTTATAACATATCCATCCTAATTCATCAATGGGCAAATCTAGTCTTTCACAATCAATACCATACCATACTACATATAATCTATATCAAAATTACCAATCTAAGACACCTTTTATCACATAATTTAGCGTCAATGTCACAAAATTCATTCATAAACTTCACTAATTTCATTATCCTACAATTACAAGTGGGTTCTACCCCAAACCATCAATATAGTCAAATTTAAGCATAATTCAACCTCTGTTTGTTCATATCACTCAGCAATCATGTTAAATCATGTACATAATTCACGGATTACACATAACCCGATTCATCAAACATTACCAAATCATGAAAATTAGACTTAATGGGTGTCAAGAACACTTAGATAATCGAAGTTCCTGGCTCATGTATTCGATTAACCTCCATTTTCCCTTTCAATTTGATGGATTTAGAAGGTTAGAGTTTAGTTTTCTTCTGGGTCTCTCTCCCTCTCTCGTTCGTACGCACACAGCCAGGAACACACTGGCCTTTTTTTGTTTTATTAATTTTTCATTATACCTTTACACTTTTAGTCCCTTGTCTTTTAATACATGTCACATTCTTTCTTTTCACATTAACTAGGTTACCTTTCCTTTGGTTAACTTAGTTACATACATATATTTTAAACTTACTATCATTTTCTTACGGTACTGTTTAATAGTTACCGTTTTTCTGTTATTTATCATCACAAAAACAAATATAATACTATTTTATAACATACGAAATTTGGGGTTTTACAAGTCTACCCCCTTAAAGAAGGTTTCGTCCCCGAAACCTGAATACATACATTCTGACGAGTTTATATGTATCCCTTCTCAATTACATACCTCGAACTTCGTTAACATGCTTTCATTCAATCATCCCTCGTGATGAATGGGTCGTTACTACTCTAAACTTGTCTAATACATTTGGTAATTCAATCTTGTATGAATCAAAGCGATCCTATTACATTATTTCAAGATTATCATTCAATTGTTCAAGCTGTTTTCTTAAAACTTATCTGTCAGATTATTCATTCCCGTATACCTCTAACATCTACTTAGGGGAAATAATTATCATAGTATTCATACTCGTTCATTCCTATTCATTCATATTAATTTACAAATCAAAAAACATTCAATAGTTTCTAAGTAATTAGTTTATAGATACTCCCCATCCTTCCAAGGCCAATATTGAGCAAAATTTCTTTCATGTCATTTGCTTGATAGTTCTTTTCATACTTTTCTTGCGATACCTTTGTATAGTCTTTACCCGAGACTAATATTTCTTCCACTGATAATCTATCATAACTGCATGGTTAACCACAACTTAATGTATACATTTATACAATTCGTGTACATACTATCCTGCTCTAACCTCTTTACCGTCTATCCCTAAGTTACAAGGGCCAACATAAGTCTTTATTCATGCTATCAATATGATCGTGTAATCAATACTTACATTTGAGCAACTCATGTTACACTCGAGGTGTCATACTCAGCTATACTTGTCATCACATTCCATAGCCGTCATACATACGTCATTCCTTCTAGCAATTGTAATACCAAGGCAATTACTCAACATTGTACCTCAAAGGGTTAATTCTTATCAACCTAGGTTCCACTTCATACGAGATTATAAGCTTATTACATATGCCACTCCATTTCACGTATGAGTTACATAAAACTTGGCACAACCGTTCATTCGACAATTGAGATTACACTCTACCACATAGGGTTGTTTTATAATACGAACCAAGAATCATGCGTATAAAAACTTTAACTCTCAAACATTTCTTTAGAGGTTTATCTTCTAATAATTCCTCACCTACGATAGGGAACTCGACAGAGGGTAAGATTTATTCAAATATCCATTCAAATATTCATCATATTTTACATTCCACTCAACCCCTCTTTATGTAACATTCCTCCTCTAACAGTTACGTATTCTTATATTTTCATTATAGCTTCCTTCGACGTTAACCTTTCACATTTTTCATACAGTTCTTTCAAATTATTCTAAATTTGGCATACTAAGTGTGTACCTTGCTTTCTTAACAGTTCCTCACTTTTCTTTTCTTTCTACTACGCATTTTCCGATATGAGGATCAACTCGTACTATCCTTCCATCATGACATTTTAAGACATCTAATAATCTTCTCTACAATAAACAAAAATTTAGAGCCGTCATTATTTCCTATATCGATATGATGATTATAATTTACTTACTAGCATTATGAGTCATTTACTTCTGCCTTCCAAGTCACTAACCATACATTGTTCCTTCACTATGCTGTTTGAATCAATAATCCCCACCATGAGCCTACTACCTGATTCCTCTATTATTAACATCATCATTCTTCCTAGTCACCCCCTAATGTGACGTAAAAAAAACTTTGACTATTAATGTATGTGTGTGTGTATATATACACATATACATTTACTGGCCTCAAACATTTAGTAACTCTGTTTCTATTAGTTGCTTATTAATCCATTCCTACAGTATTAACTAATTCGCACATTTATACTTCCTTATTGATTTTAGACATACTCGATATTAATTTACCATTTCTTACAAAATTTCTATCCTCGTTGGTACTTAAATCATCCCTCTAGGTCTTAGCTCATTATTCATTTTAGTCCTCATAAGTCGATCATCACATGCTTAATACGCAACGTGTTCGGAGCATACTTCTTTCATCATAATCTTATTACCTCAACATCTTTCTATGTATATATATAATTACTTACACCATCATATGTTACCACATTTGTCATATGTTTTACTCTTACTCGTATATCCTGTTTAGATCTACGATGATTAACTATCAACATATCCCTACTCATATTCCCATAACCAGCGGCAACATATCTCACATACGTTCACATACACATCACTTACATACATACATACATACATACATACATACATACATACATACATACATACATACATACATATATATATATATGTAGGTGTTCTATTAGTCCTACATTATGCTTTACCAACCAGGCTATCTGTGCCATTTATTTGTTATGTTTATACTTATCTTTAGTTAGGTGGAGAAAAAGCATCTCCTCATTTGCTTTCATACTTTCCTTCCCACCTAACGACTCTAACTTTCATCCGTCTACGACCCTTTCTTAAGGATCTATCTATGCTTACCACATATATATCTTCCCTTAAAATTTTAATTCTACTACCATTAACTTTTCGTTTAACAAACTTTTTATCCTTAGGACCATACTATACTCGAAATTCAATCATCCCTTCCTGTTCAATATTTTCTAAGCTTAATCATATTTATCATTCCTACCTTTTATTACATTCTAGGACCATACCATCTTCTTTCGTAATCATTGCTTTTATTCCTCCCCATCATGTCATTTGTTATCGTTTGTGTTTCCTTCTTCCGTCATCTACAATTAAACATTTTCTACATTCATTACTTCATATACTTTCCATGTCATCTCAAATTACATTCATGCATTCATACTCACATTTCAATAACTTTCATTCCACTTGTACATTATCATCAACGTCGGTCATGATAGGCCACATCACACATGCCTTTCGTTCATAGCGGAATAGAATCCCTCATCCTTCTTACTTACTTTCTCTCGCCACCCGCTACTCGGAACATATTTTATTAACAATTTCTTCGTCTTCATTAGCTATCTACTATATCATTCGAGATCATTATTAAAATTTATTCTTTGGTAATGTTCATTTCATTCTATCATTTTAAAATTTTATACTTTCCTTTCTTTCATGCTAGGTGTTAACGATCCTTTATGACTAGAACTTCATTCACAACCTTCCACTCATATACGTTCTTACTTCTAAACATTTCAACATGACCCGGTTGACATTTAGAGGATCCTAATGTCATAGGTTCCATTTTCGAAAACTTAACGAAACTATTGGATTTTCCTTAAGAAATATTCTACCACATAGTTTAGGAAATATGTTAATATGCCTAACATAGTTCAATGACTTTCATTCTCTTATTTATTAGACATTCGTTATTTTTATATCTAACTTTTCACTTCGTTATATGTTACTTCATGCCACCATACTTACGTCTTATTGACCTTTGTCCTTTTTAATTATGGTTATCATGCTTTTATTTCCTAATTTCGGGTGTTAATAGCTACTTAGTGACCATACCGCATTCCTTTCATCATCCTCGGTGTTAACGGCTACTTCGTGCCCACACCGTATACTATTCATCATTCTTGGTGTTAACGGTAACTTCGTGACCTCACCGCATACCGTTCATCATTCATTTCTTTATCATTCATGCATTATTTTGCTTTCAATAATTCATTTCTGCAGGTCATAAAACCATACTATCCTTCATTACGAACATTCTAGACATGTTAATCAAAACATACATTCATTCTTACACTTACTTCTTATTCGTTCGTTCTTTAACTAATTGCCTTCGTGTTAGTCAACTTATATTCATGGTTTCATTATCATTCACGTTTACATTGTCCGCCATCTACATAAAACATTCATTTCATTCATTAAATTTTTCTTTTCATACATCTCTTCATCATATTTAAACTCATGTTAGCATATTACATTCAATTTACAATGCATACTTTATACATTATCGTCTTTGACGATCATGCCGTATTGTGTAGATCATAATCCTTGATCGTAACGATTTTCCTTCTCACCATTCATATATATACCTTTATACTCATTATTATTAACATCAAAATCACCTTAAATTTTGGTTACGAGGCCTTAGAAATCGTTTAAAACAAGTCCCGTATTCAAAACAAACAAATTAAAAAATTATTTGCCAGCATTTGAAGCCCTCGGGGGCCGCGAGGGATTACCCTCCGGCTGTCGTGGGCCGCGACCCCTGTCGTGTGACGCGATGGTAATTTAAGTCGGGTGTCGCGCAGCGCGACGCCCCATTTTTCACAGAAAGTCCAGCTCTGTGATGCTGCATTTGCCCAGCTCAAACCTTTTCTAAAATCCTAACTTTAAAACCTCATATTTATAGTTCTACTAGTCCGTTTTACTCGATTCTTTTTCCTACGTGTCCGTAATTTAAACACGGTCCCTTTTAACATCATATTTTGCCTTAAAACTCAGTTTATAAACAAATAACCTATAAATTCCTTTTTACTTCTAACTATAAACATAATCAAACTTACGATTTACTTACTTGCATAGCGCTTCGAAACGAACACACCTTCATACGAGCTTTCAGTTTGAGTTCAAACATTTTAACTCTAATACTTGAATCCCTCAAACCTCGGCTCTGATACCAACTTGTAACGCTCACGTTTTGACATTCAATAAATAACATGAACTTCATACAAATTTTTACAAAATTTGGGCATGACCCATTCGTAATATAAACGATTCCCTGCTTTTAAGATCAACATGTGAAATATGTTCTAAAAACACTTTTCAAAAGATACAAAGTTTCATCAAAAGCATTTTTGTCCAAACTACCCAATGTAATATTTAAAACTTTAAACTACTATGACCATCCTAAATAAAAGTTTAACATTTACATTACAAAATGATTTTTGACCCATTACAAAAGATAACTTGAACCGGAAGCGCTTAAGGGCGATATAGTGTGTTCGGTCCAAGCTCGCCAACATCAAGCATGAGATTTACCTACCATACATAACACCAAAACATTTGTTAGTTCAAATACTAAATAAAATTCAAGGCTTCCATTCACTTATCATTATTCGACCCATTAGCAATTTACCATTTTTGTTCAGAAATCTTGTTTGAACCATTCTTCTCGCATGACAATATTTCCATTAACTTTCTTTCATTCCAACATCTTGATAACATGCATGCATACTTCCATTCGAACCATTAATAATAAGCCCATACTCAAACATCGTCGCTATTCGTCATACATATCCTAATTAACCCATTTACAACGGGTAAATTTTAGCGTACATACTTGAAACAATTTCATCATTTTTGACCCGTTTACAACAATTCATTACTTAACCATTTCACATCCTACTTTCCAACGATTTTGACTCACTTGAGTGGTCATTATACATCCGAAATGTGACACTCTGGATTTTCCCGAGCAACTATCTTGTATTGACACTATGTGTACATATCTTTATTAAATGAAATTTGTGAATCACCTTGGTGTGCTATATGATTCTTGATCAAGTTGTATGTATGTATTAAATATATATATATATGTGTATAGGTCCTAGTGAACTGAGACCACGACTCGAGACCGCCCGGTCTCGAGTAATCAGTAAACAATTGGGCCGTTTGGGTCGCGCCTCCCTTAGCCCACCCGGAAAACCCACTTAAGGTGCACCACCCTCTAGATATAAACCCAAGAACCCTCACACACTCTCCTTTACACTCTCTCTCACTTCATCCTCACTCTCCCTCACTAGAAAACCTTAAACCCTAACAATCAAGCATCACCCCTCCCCTCCTTCCTCTCGGATCAATCGGCAACAACAAAAAGACTCGGCCAAGCTCATCATCATCACTCGGACACTCCATTTTCTCATCATCTTTCTTTTCTCGGTGCCTTTTCACCATCCGGTTAGTGTTTTATGTTTCTAGGTGTCACAATGCTTGGTTGATGAATGACATACATGATAAAGGTGTTAATGTGTGATGATATAGGTTAGTGTTGTATAAAATAGATTTGATTTTAAACTCTCTTTATCTTGGTATAAAACGGTGAGGAAATAACCCAGTGGTTGTTCCTTTTGTCCTATAAGCTTGAGGGGGGATTAGGTGGACTTGCGATTCTTAGTGTGAGACCCTAGGTAGATTGACCGAACTTGAACCTAAATTGCATGATAAGGGCTCAGAACCGGGTTGGGTTTAAGTGGATCGATATACTTGCAATCGCGGCTAACACGAGTTTCGGTTTTAATAAAATAACTTATACTTTGGCCCGAATGATTATTCCGACTATGATTCCGTTTGCATAATTCTTTTTCGAGGACGAAAAAAAGAGTAAGTGTGGGGATATTTGATGTATTGTAAAATACATCTTTATTCGCGTCGGGTTTTAGTCGTAGATTGTCGTATTTTGTCCGTTTCTAGCGTAGATTGTATATACTTTTGATGTTTTTGTGATTTCCAGGTCTTTGCAGCCAAATGAAGCAGAAACGATTGAAAATCTGGAAAGGCGGAAGCTGGAAAGGAAACCGAGGAGTTTGGGATTGAAACAAAACGGAAAATGCAGTTTTAAGGTCCCAGGCGGCCCGCATTGTCTTATGTGACATTACAAAGCGGGCCGCATCAACTTAAAGGAAGATTTGAGGAAATAAGGCACTCGCGGCCCGCATTGGCTATCGTTAAAACATAAAGCGGGCCGCCTGAGGGTAAGGTTCGCGAAACAGAACGTGATCAGCAAGGAATTCTAGGGTTTGCTTGGTTTTATATACTTATCATCAACAACAGCCGGAGGGGAACATCACATTACGAATTTTGGACGAATTTTAGAGGCTGATTGGAGGCGTTGGAGTGCTCGGGAAGCTAAGGAATCATCGGAGAGCATTCGGGAGCACTCGGGATCGAAGAATACGGGTTTTATCTTGTTTCTTTGTGTTTCGTTTGTTTTTAATTGATTCAAAGATGAATTCAGATTTGTTTATGTTTGATGCTATGTTTTTAGACATGATAATCGGCTAAACTTCCCGTACTACCTAGGTAATGACAACAGTTTAACAAAGTTTGGATCTTTATTTGATTTTAGCGTGGTTGTGGATCTTTCTTGAATTGTAAAAGCTTTGGATTTCTATCTTGGTGCGTATGTGTGCTTGTGATTATTTTATTATTGTTTGTTGCTTCGTTCGAATCTTGGTGACGGTCTTTATCATGGAATAGTTTCGGGCTAGGGTTCTTGATTTAGGTGACTGTCTATATCACATAATAGATCATTAATCCTTTAGGGTGAAAATCTAGTAAGTAACCTTAGAAGTAATATTCGGTAATCTAATAAATTCAAGTGTGCTGCTAGACTCGTCGCGGAAAGGCTCGAGGATATTAATAGGTCTAGGTTTGGTTTTATTTCTATAACATCCCATAGCCTATTCAACCAAGATTAGAACCCATTGTCGCTTTAGACGTTCGCGCGGCAAAGTAGAGCGTCTTACATAAGCACTTTCAAGAAACTAGAGGACGGAAAAGAAATCTAGCAAACCGGTAAACGTAACAGCCTAGGTAGTGCCATAAGAATCGCCTTGAGAGTGTTCGAGGGGCTTAGTGGTGTCTTAATAGGTTTAGCATTTTAAGATCCCGGTTCCACACCACAACATTATCAGATAGAGATCCATTCTGAGTTAGCTTGCGTCTAGCCTAGGTAGTCTTCATCCATCACTGGTCAGAGTCTTCATTTGAGTTCGTGTCTAGTTCGTCTAGTCTAGTTAGCATTCGTTATTTGCATTCTTAGGATTTTTAGAAACCCCCCCCCCCCAATTAACAAACAAATGGTTAAGTCGTGTCAGTTTGAGTCTAGATAGAGTCTTAGCGTAATCAGTAGAGTCTCTTGGGTTCGATACTCGGACTTCCTTAGGCTATACTACACTCGATCGGTACACTTGCCGGTTGTGTGTTTTAGGGTTTAGAGAGTCTTAGTCTTATAAATTTAAAGCTTAGAGAGTCTAGAATTAGGGTAATTTTAGTTGTTTTAGTTAACCCGTTTTCAGCACATCAAGTTTTTGGCGCCGTTGCCGGGGACTCTTGGCGATTGCGTTAATTTCTTTGTTTGGACTTACTTGACATATTCTGTGCTATTTATGTTAGTTGAGTCGTAGGAGTCTAAAAATTATAAAAATCCAAAAATATTTGCTTTCGTGTCTTTTCTAGGCTAGTGAGTCTTTGTTAGAGTCTTTTCGTTGTTCGTAGTTGGTGGATGCCCCATACGCGCTCGCAGGGACCGCCGCCACCTTTGTTCACAGTCAAGTCTTCTGAGTCGTCTTCTTCAGTTCCACATTCCACCCCCGTTTTCGATTTCACACCGAAGCCCTCACCTCACGTTTCCCCACCACCCTCCCGTTCTCGTACACCTAGTCCTCCACCCGTAGTTCTAATGGCGAACCGCACAGTTTACCAGCAGGCTACCACCGGTTTCACCGGTGCCACTTCACCCATCACCCTTCCGAACATCGCGAATGATGGGTCCTGGCAGATTCCTTCCTACATCATGACCGCCATTACCAATTCTTCCCAGTTCCATGGTCGTGATGACGAGGATGCACCCGCCCACATCAATCGCATCACTCGTCTTTGTGGCACCTACTCCATAGAGGGTGTCAATCCTGATGCTAGGTACTTACAGGTCTTCCCGTTTTCTCTCGCTGGACGCGCAGCCGTCTGGTTCGATTCTCAGCCCGCAGGCACTTTCACTACTTGGGCTGGTCTTCGCGATGCTTTCTTAGCAAAATACTTCCCGCCAGCCAAGGCGTCTCGCCTTCGTGATCAGATCCACTCCTTCCGTATGGAGCCTGATGAGCCATATCACTTAGCTTGGGAGCGTTTCCAGACGCTTCTTTCTCGTTGTTCACAGCATGGTTTGTCCGACTGGGCGTTAGTTGAGAAGTTTTACAATGGTCTTACTCCTGA
Source organism: Helianthus tuberosus (assembly GCA_030545235.1). Lineage (NCBI taxonomy): Eukaryota > Viridiplantae > Streptophyta > Magnoliopsida > Asterales > Asteraceae > Helianthus > Helianthus tuberosus. The sequence continues at coordinate 215,045,200 of CM060411.1, read as the reverse complement.
GATTAGAGCGCGATTCGATACTTCAGCAGGAGGGCAGCTTATGGGAAAGAAGACAGTGATTGAGTGCAATGATTTGTTTGAGAGCTTTGCACATTCTGATATGGACTACAGCACTACCAGCAGGACTTCCATTCCTGTTCATACCTCCTCGGCCGGTCGAGGGGTAAACCAAGTTAACTCGGATTCATCGGTAGTTGCTGAAGTCGAGCTTTTGAAGCGTCAGATGGTTGAGTTGAGGAAGAAAGTTGATAGGTGTGAGTTTTGTAGGGGAGGTCACGACACACTTGATTGTCCTACACTTACGTTAGAGTAGGTAGAGTACATAGCAGGCCAGTCTAGGGGTCAGTTCGGTAGTAATAATAGTTTTAACCCTGGCTGGCAGCAGAGTAGTGGTAGTAGTTTTCGCCCTTCTGGCAATCCCCCTGGTTTTCCTTCTGGTCAGTATCAAAATAGGGGGCCGGGTCTTTATACGAGTAGTGGTTCAGGTTCGAGTGGTCAGTTTGCGAGTGGAGGGTCGAATCAGGAGAGTCAAGATAGTCATAAGTCTTTACAGGGTAGTTTGAGTAGGTTAGAGGAGATGATGGCTCAGATAATGACGCATACTCAGACTGCAGCTAAGAATCAGGAGCAGATTAATCAGAGACATGAACTTCAACTTAAAAATCAAGAGTCTACTCTTCTAGATCTTCAGAGAACAGTAGGGGATATAGCTAGGCAGTTGAAAGAGTCCCCTTCTGGTCAGTATTCAGGTACTACTCACCCAGTCCACCATTCTGTGAAAGCAATTACTACTCGTAGTGGGTTGAGTCTAGGAGAGGTTGTGAGAGAGAGAGTAGAGGAAGGAGATGATGATGATGTAGATGAGGTGATTGAGATGGAGGCTCCAGGCAAGGTGCAACATAGGCTAGACCCAGCAAGTACCGCACACGCCGAGGAGTTGCCAGTAGAGAAGAAAGTAGAGGAGCAGCCGAAGAAGGTTAGGCCACAGCGAGTAATTGATATTTCTCGTCTTCCGTTTCCCGCTCGTGCTAGGCAGCAGATATATGCTAGGGAATACGAGAAATTTCTTGAGATGTTCACCCAGTTGAAGGTGAATCTTCCGTTTATTAATGCTTTGAGATCTATGCCTAAATACGCCAAGTTCCTTAAGGATTTTCTCAAGCGTAAGGATAGGGTAGGTGAGTGTTCGAGTAATTCATTGAGTGGAGAGTGTTCTGCTGTGCTCCTAAATAAACTTCCTGAGAAACTTACCGATCCAGGCATTTTCACGATCCCTTGTTTGTTTGGTGGTGATGTGAAAAACCACGCGTTAGCTGACCTTGGTGCTAGTATTAATTTGATGCCTTATTCATTTTACGAAAAACTAGGCCTTGGTGATTTGAAGCCAACTAGGATGACTCTCTCGTTAGCGGATAAATCAGTTAAGTATCCTAGGGGGATAGTTGAGAATTTGTTAGTGAAAGTTGATAGGTTTGTGTTTCCGGCTGATTTTGTAGTGTTAGATATGGAGGCCGATGATAGAGTTCCGTTGATTTTAGGACGCCCGTTCTTGAATACTGCTAAAGCGCTTATAGATGTCTTCTTAGGCACAATCACACTTAGAGTGGAGGATGAGTCGGTAGTTTTCAAGGTGAATAATGCTAGAGGGCCTAGTGAGAGCGTGGAGGCAATAGATTCGATGAAGGAGAGTGAGAAGGTTGAGAGTGATGAGAAGGAGGTGGAGAGTGAGCCAAGTTTAGAAAAGGTGTTAAAACCTAAGTGTGGGGATCCACCTGATAGGAGAGTAGAGGAGTTGGAAGAGAGAGTGAGTAGGTTAGAGTCTAAGGTAGAGATACTGAGCGAGGCTCAGTGTGGGGATAGGTTTCGAGATGATACGTTCAGATTCAAACCGCCCGATGGAGAGTCGATAGAATATGAGAGAGATGGAAGAGATGCGGGCAATGATAGGAGTGATAGTGCTATAGCCCGTAAGGTGCGGGCGATGTTGGAAGGTGAGGCCCGCATATATGATCCTCCGTGAGTGCGTGATTAGTTGTGACCCACTTGTAGAGTTTGTATATTGAGTCGTTGTCCGTGTCGGGTCATTAGTTAGAAGTTGTGTGTCGTTGCGTCATATTTTGTGATTTTCCGTGTTTTTCGTATTTTTGCGTCGTGTGTGTCGTCTAAGAGTTTTGCAGGTATACAATGCCTTTATCGAAGCCGAAATCAGCAGACAAGTGATGCTCAGGTACGTCAAATGGTAAAAACGACAAATAAAGGGGCCAGGGGTAGTTTTGGTATTAATTAAAATGTTGAAATCAATAACCTGCAGTTGCTGTCAACCAAACAGCATATTTTTGCTGTCCATGCGGCCCGCATCATATTAACAATCATTTAAAGCGGGCCGCCTGGACTTAAAGAAGTTTTTGAAATGTTAGGCACTCGCGGCCCGATTCCATTTTAAACTACTTTAAAGCGGGCCGCTTTGTCTTGTTATGTCTTTAACACTAGAAAAGCCCCAAATTGAATCCCCATTTCGAACCAAACCCTATTTTCACCATTATCCCCACTCCTCACCATTGAAAACCGCCTCAGCCACCACTCTCGCACTCACCACCACCCTTAGCCACTATCATCCACGACCACACCACCATCTCCTCCGCCTTTCACCTCCGTTCTAACTTACCCTGCATCACCTCCTTATTAACCACCTGAAACCTCCACACCATTTCCATCCTCCACCACTAACCACCTACCTCCGCACTGAACCACCACCACTTTACCAACACTGAGCCACCAACATCACCACCTTCATCCGCAGCCGCTGTTCACCCACGAACACCACGTCTATCATCGATTCTCCACCACACCCCACTAACCTCCGCCCTACTCATCATTACACCATTTTCACCTTCAGCCACCACTGTCCGCCGTGCCCATCCACCCTTTATCCAGTGGTCTTGTTTTGCTGTTCCGAGTCGTCAAACGAGGTACATTTCCTGCATTTTGTTTTTGAGTCGAGTCAGTACATGTTTTAGTTCAATCATATGTTTTGAGTTTGTGTCTAAGTCGAGTCCATAGTATGTGTCAGTTTTAGGTCCGATTGTTGGTTTTGCCGAGTCTGTTTGTTCGAGTCTGCAATATGTTGGGTCAGTGATATTTGAGTCGTCTGTTTGCAGTCAAGTCGTTATGTGAGTCAGTCAGGTCCGTAGTCGAGTCAAGTTTTTGTTTTTGGTCATTTTGAGTCTGCAGTTTAGGGGTGTCGAGTCAGTGTTTTGTTTTCAGTTCATTGAGTCGTGTCGGGTTAAATTCGACTTTGTTATGCAGGTGATGATTATGATTTAGTGAGGGTGCGGGAGGTTCGGGTTGGTTTGTATTTATTGTTTGACTGATTTGAGCGAGGTGCGATTGGGTGGTAATACTAGAAATGGGGGGGGGGGGAGGTTTTGCACGTGAATTAAATTTTTGGGCGTTTTATTGGTTTGAATGAGATATTGTGAAACTTTTTTTTGGGCGTTGTTAAAAACAAGTGTGGGGATGCGGATATGCACATTTTGACATAAAGTACATTTTTCACTAAAATTCGCATGCCGTTATCCGTTGCTTCCACGCTTTGGTTTTTGATGGATTTCTCGGCACTTAGGATTGCTCGAGGGCGAACGAGGTGCCGGGAGGGGGTAAAAGTGTAATTTTTTTGTAAAATGAGTCAAAAGTGTCGTTTTTAGGGTTATGTGCGTCGTTTTGCGTCGTTTACGGTCCGTTAGTGTGTTTCGAGTCGTAGTAGAGTCGTGTGAGTGTCGTTTTGCGCGTACTATTGCATCGCTTGACTTTAAGCCGCTTCGCTCGTACTCAATCTCCATTCGGGCGAGGTTTGGCTTATTTTCGAGTTTGTTTATGTAATAAGCATTTGTATCGAACAACGGCCGCGAACGAAATGCTATACGGCCGTTGTTCGATTGTACATTATTATTATATTATATTATTATATAAAAAAAATCAAAAAAATCAAAAATACCAAAAATAGCTTGTGTTTGCTAATGGTTCACATGTTTTGCACGTTTTATTTGATATGATTGAACAGGATGTCAGGTGAAGGTTCGTCAGCAGGAGGGAAGCGCAGGAGGCGCGGGGCTAAAGTTCAGGAGCAGCCAGCCGCTGATACAGTACTGAGAGAGATTTCGTACAGGGATAACGGGACTCCCCACGGGCAGAGTAATATATTGGGAGATAGCCCGTTATTGCGGTTTATAGTTGGGTCGTCGGAGTATTCAAAGTATGAGACGTTTAAAAAGATGAAAATGTTAGAGTTTAGGAGGATCGATTGGTATCTTGTGAGGCAGTTGGGGCAGATTGATAGGATCGAGCAGTTGTTAGGACAAAAGTTTAGGATGGCAGTTGAGTGGGACGCACCACAGTACCATCAGCTTACTATGGAGTTTCACTCCACATTTTACTACAGACATCAGGGGGGTTTTGATGAGCCTGATGTGGTGTCGTTTGCGTTGGGGAAAAAGATCTTTAATATGTCATTGCCACAGTTTGCTGAGGCGTCTGGGTTTTATTCACATGAGGAGGTAGAGTCAGCTGAGTTTAGGGGATTAGTGAGGCAGGTGACGAAGGAGAGTACGGAGTCGTGTGTTCTGGTTGCGGATTTACAGAGATTCTGGGGGACTATTGCTACCACACCATATTCAGGCGAGATGGTAGCATCTGACATTAGAGATCCGATCCATAGGTTTTTGCATAAGGTTTTAGCGTCGACGCTGATTGGTAGGTATGAGGGTGATAAGGTTAATCAGCATACTTTGTTTTGTTTAATGTGTATGGTTGAGGGGTGGCCGGCGAATTTGGCGAGCATTTTAGCGTGGTCGTTGTCTAGGCCGAAGAAGGCAGGTAGGAATGCTATATTATACTGTGGGCCATACATTACGAGGTTAGCAGAGTATTTAGGTGTTTTTGCTGATTATCCGGCCGAGAGGATGAGTTTAGGGCCAGCTCCATCACTTTTGGAGCTGAGGAGTTTGCAGCTGGCGAGGATTGTTACGGTAGATACGCCACCGGCATGGGCGGCCGTGATTGAGGGGCAGCAGGTGCCACCTCCACCAGTTTCGGTCGCGGCATAGGCGATGCAGGCTGCTACAATACAGCGTATACGGCCGCCACTGCAGAGGCACCAGCTACCTCCACGTGAGCGTCCCGTTAGGCAGCCGCGGCCGGAGCTGTTGACATTAGAGGGTTTGTATGATAGAGTGGAGGAGGTTAGACAGGAGGTTAGACAGGAGGTTGATCAGGTGAGACAGGAGATACGAGAGGGTTTACAGGTTATATATGATCACTTCCATATGCAGGCGCCAGCAGCTTGGCAGCCACAGCAGGAGGATCCTGCAGGTGATCAGGAGGGTGCAGCTGGAGGAGATTGAGGATACACAGCAGGGTTTTTGGAGATTATATCTTTTGTTTTTATTTATTGCTGTTTTTATCCTCATATTTTGGTCTGTATTTGATATGATATATTGGTTGGTAGGGTTAGGTTTGGTTGATGGATGTGACACTGATCTTATTATGTTATATTATTTTGGTTTGGATTGATTATGATTGTTAGGATGTTTTGCCGCTTCCGTTCGCGTGTCCGAGTTAGTATAGTTTGCTGAGCGCGTTTTGGATTGGAGGGCATATGTGGTATCGACTGGCACACTGACAGTCTCACATATTTATTCAGCTAAGTCGTTCCACTTGTATACTTTGTATTTTTGTATTTTCTTTTGTTTTTAGGTTTTAGGAGTCGTGTTTTCATCCTTGCATTAGGGACAATGCAATATTTAAGTGTGGGGATGGGACATTTGAGTTTTGAGTCGTTAGTAGTTAGTTGTGTCATAAAAAAGTCGAAAAATACAAAAAAAAAATTAAAAAATAAAAAATCCAAAAAAATTGAAAAAATGAAAAAAATGTCTTTTGAAATAAGAAGTTGCAAAATGAAAACGGAAAATGATAGAAAAGTCGGATTTTTGTTCGGGTTTAAATAATGATAATATGAGATAAAATAATCGTGCTTGTGTCTAGTTTGGGATGCGCGGGTAGGCTCGATTCGGTTCTGGGTTCCTTTGATTTAATTATACCTAATTGTCGGTCTACTAGTGGGTTCTCATCTAGGGAGAGTGGAGAAACTGAAACCGCCAAAAATAGTATAAGGGATGCTGTTATAAGCTAAGATAGTTAGAGTTTTTTTATCATATCTCGCTAAAAAAGAAAAAAAAATAGAATAAAAAGTGAGCTAGAAACTAAATGAAAGTAACACAGGTCTATGTATTCCGATTTGGGGATAGCGACTCTACAGCCGGTTTACCTCTGGGATGTGTGAAATCGACTTGCCGAATAAAAGTACCAAAACCTATGTAATCTGTGATTGGGGATAGCGACTCTACAGTCGGAATACCGCTGGGTTAGGGAAAGCATCGTCTAGCTTCACGAATGAAAAAAAAAAAAAGAGAAAAAGCAAGCAAGAAAAAGAAAAAAAAATGGAAAAATAGATTTGATTTTAAACTCTCTTTATCTTGGTATAAAACGGTGAGGAAATAACCCAGTGGTTGTTCCTTTTGTCCTATAAGCTTGAGGGGGGATTAGGTGGACTTGCGATTCTTAGTTTGAGACCCTAGGTAGATTGACCGAACTTGAACCTAAATTGCATGATAAGGGCTCAGAACCGGGTTGGGTTTAAGTGGATCGATATACTTGCAATCGCGGCTAACACGAGTTTCGGTTTTAATAAAATAACTTATACTTTGGCCCGAATGATTATTCCGACTATGATTCCGTTTGCATAATTCTTTTTCGAGGACGAAAAAAAGAGTAAGTGTGGGGATATTTGATGTCTTGTAAAATACATCTTTATTCGCGTCGGGTTTTAGTCGTAGATTGTCGTATTTTGTCCGTTTCTAGCGTAGATTGTATATACTTTTGATGTTTTTGTGATTTCCAGGTCTTTGCAGCCAAATGAAGCAGAAACGATTGAAAATCTGGAAAGGCGGAAGCTGGAAAGGAAACCGAGGAGTTTGGGATTGAAACAAAACGGAAAATGCAGTTTTAAGGTCCCAGGCGGCCCGCATTGTCTTATGTGACATTACAAAGCGGGCCGCATCAACTTAAAGGAAGATTTGAGGAAATAAGGCACTCGTGGCCCGCATTGGCTATCGTTAAAACATAAAGCGGGCCGCCTGAGGGTAAGGTTCGCGAAACAGAACGTGATCAGCAAGGAATTCTAGGGTTTGCTTGGTTTTATATACTTATCATCAACAACAGCCGGAGGGAAAATCACATTACGAATTTTGGACGAATTTTAGAGGCTGATTGGAGGCGTTGGAGTGCTCGGGAAGCTAAGGAATCATCGGAGAGCATTCGGGAGCACTCGGGATCGAAGAATACGGGTTTTATCTTGTTTCTTTGTGTTTCGTTTGTTTTTAATTGATTCAAAGATGAATTCAGATTTGTTTATGTTTGATGCTATGTTTTTAGACATGATAATCGGCTAAACTTCCCGTACTACCTAGGTAATGACAATAGTTTAACAAAGTTTGGATCTTTATTTGATTTTAGCGTGGTTGTGGATCTTTCTTGAATTGTAAAAGCTTTTGATTTCTATCTTGGTGCGTATGTGTGCTTGTGATTATTTTATTATTGTTTGTTGCTTCGTTCGAATCTTGGTGACGGTCTTTATCACGGAATAGTTTCGGGCTAGGGTTCTTGATTTCGGTGACTGTCTATATCACATAATAGATCATTAATCCTTTAGGGTGAAAATCTAGTAAGTAACCTTAGAAGTAATATTCGGTAATCTAATAAAATCAAGTGTGCTGCTAGACTCGTCGCGGAAAGGCTCGAGGATATTAATAGGTATAGGTTTGGTTATAAGTCTTTAACATCCCATAGCCTATTCAACCAAGATTAGAACCCATTGTCGCTTTAGACGTTCGCGCGGCAAAGTAGAGCGTCTTACATAAGCACTTTCAAGAAACTAGAGGACGGAAAAGAAATCTAGCAAACCGGTAAACGTGACAGCCTAGGTAGTGCCATAAGAATCGCCTTGAGAGTGTTCGAGGGGCTTAGTGGTGTCTTAATAGGTTTAGCATTTTAAGATCCCGGTTCCACACCACAACATTATCAGATAGAGATCCATTCTGAGTTAGCTTGCGTCTAGCCTAGGTAGTCTTCATCCATCACTGGTCAGATTCTTCATTTGAGTTCGTGTCTAGTTCGTCTAGTCTAGTTAGCATTCGTTATTTGCATTCTTAGGATTTTTAGAAACCCCCCCCCCCCAATTAACAAACAAATGGTTAAGTTGTGTCAGTTTGAGTCTAGATAGAGTCTTAGCGTAATCAGTAGAGTCTCTTGGGTTCGATACTCGGACTTCCTTAGGCTATACTACACTCGATCGGTACACTTGTCGGTTGTGTGTTTTAGGGTTTAGAGAGTCTTAGTCTTATAAATTTAAAGCTTAGAGAGTCTAGAATTAGGGTAATTTTAGTTGTTTTTGTTAACCCGTTTTCAGCACATCAAAAATCATACTTGATAAACCGAATGATAAAACCCTAAATGATGAACATATGATGAACATGTGTTGAATGTGTTTGAATATTTGAAAATGTTGTGTTTGATCCATGTTCGAATAAGATTAGACAATAAAACATGTTTATGCATTTTGGTTGGATAGTACATATTACCATGAAAACAAAATTCTATTGGATAGTACTATTAGACAGAAGGTTTTCGGTCATCAGGTGTGCGAGTCGAGACCTCCTGTCTCGACTCGAGACCAGCAAACTACAACTCGAGATCGCGGTGATTGCGACTCGAGACCACATGGTGACAACTCGAGACAGACGTCAGGGGCTCAAGGCCATCAAGGTCTCGAATCGAGACCCCGAGATCTCGACTCGAGATGGGACTCAAGACATCTGAGATTGCGACTCATACCAGCACTACTCGAGACCACTCCGCTACAACCCGAGACCATTTGGTTGCGACTCGAGACCTCTCGGTCTCGACTCGAGACCACCTTGTCTCGAGTAGGCTACTGGTCTCCGTTATTGGGCCAAAGTGTATGGACTGTTCATGTATGTGTACTGATTGACTGGACTACGTGTTAATTGTTACTGTTTGACTGTACCATTATTAGAGTAGGCCCAATAACCTTGTGTGTTTTGTATGCATACAACGTGTTAGATATGTTTAGAGTATACGTGATTTCTCTGTACCCAACCTGACCTATACTAGTAACCATATTAGGGCGTGGTGACCAGCATACTTGACCAAGTAAACTGTCTACCGAGCAACCCAAGGTGAGTTCACAACTAATAAAGCATGCGTTCCCGGTGGTTTGGGAAACGAGAACTTAAACAACGCTATCCCCGCGTAAGGGATACAAACTTACTTACTTTTCTTCCCTTGTTACTGGGAACAAACTCACTTACTTCCCTTGTTACTGGGAACAAACTCACTTACTTCCCTTGTTACTAGGAACTCTTAGTTAATTATTGTTTATACGGTAATGCAACAAGCAATGCTAAACGAAACTCTATCACTCAAGTCCTCACTACTTAATACCGATTAATCGCCGGGGCCTGGCGAACGGGTTATTAGTTAATAGCGCTATTTAGGTGTAACCAGCCTCACACCGACCCTTGTTACTGGGAACGGGAGTGAACTAATGAACTCTGGCAAACCGTCAATGATGATAGAACATTAACAAACGGGGCACTACGGAAACGTACGGTTAAGTAAGTATTCGGTATTGGAAAAACAGTTTAGTCGCTTACCTATGGGGTAGCTCCCCATCGCATGTATAAACGGATAAATTAACTGGTGAAACAAGTTTTTGGTAATTAAAACTGGTCAACTCGTGGACTCGCCAACATTTTTGTTGATACCCTACTGCATGCTTTGCAGGTAACCAGTGACTCAGGAGCTTGCTGCTTGGGGATGCGTAGTGGTCGTCTAGCCCATGTGTTGGGTTCTAAATAATCTTGAACTATGAACCTTGTCTTGAAACTGTTTGATTTATGCTTCCGCTGCTTACTTAAACTATTATTCGAACTTAAACTTTTAAATCTTTAAACTACGATATTTACTTACCACTGTGGTTGGTGAATATTCTTACTATTAATCATTGCTCAGTATAATTGGTGGCTGGATCCTGGTCAGTCACGCCTCCAAGCGGTGGTATTCCGTATGTGGATTTTGGGGGTGTGACAGATTGGTATCAGAGCCATTGGTTATAGTGAACTTGGTTTTAAAAAGAAGAGTCTTTTTGAGAAAAACCAGACTATAACCCGTGACTCGTGACGACACTACACTCCAAGGGCAAGACTCAACATATTAGACCTCATAGCTCGGACTCGTGTTTACTTGCTTGTTTATCTTATGTTGACTGCTCTACTATACATACTAGTGTGCCTAATTAGATAGATACACATCCCTCTTCTATCTCATTCTCGCTACGTTACGACATCACACTCATACTGTGTTTTCTGGTAATGAAGACAATGAGTGGACGCGGAAGAGGAAGCGTTAACATGACTCAGGCTCAATTCACTAACTTGCTCAACACGGTGGCTGCAGCTCTCGCTGCTCACCCTGGAGGTAAACTCGTTACTTTAGGATGTTTAGATCCTACCCCCGCATCGTCTTTTCACCTCTAAGCCTATTCACTTCGCTTCTCACGACAGGTCAGCAAGCGCCTGTGCAGCCACGTGTTTGTACTTTCAAAACCTTCATGGATGGCAAGCCTCTCCCCTTCAACGACACTGAAGGTGCCATAGGCCTTCTGCATTGGATTGAAAAGGCCGAAGCTGTCTTTGCTGTCTGCGAGTGTCCCCCTGCTAACTGGGTGAAATTCGCGACTGGTACGCTCGAAGGAAACACGCTTTCATGGTGGAAAGCGCAGATTCAGATGCTTGGTCTGGAAACTGCTAATGCTACTGCGTGGGAAGATTTCAAGGACATGATCAAAGAAGAGTACTGTCACATGGATGACATCCACAAACTCGAGAACAAGTACTATGAGCTCAAGATGGTTGGATCAGAGATTGAGACCTACACCAAGCAGTCCAACGACTATGCTGCACTTTGTCCAAACATGTCCCGACCTATGTATCGAAGGATCGAATTGTACATCAAAGGTTTGGTCCCAGAAATCCGGAGCCATGTAACCTCAGCCAACCTCAATACCATACAGCCCGTGGTTTGTCTTGCTCACAAACTCACCAATCAGGCTGTGGAGGAGGGCAAGTTGCCCAAGAGGATCGGTACCACTGCTGGAACTTCTAGCGATAACAAACGAAAGTGGGATGGAAGTCAGGGAAAGGATGCTAACCCCACTCAGGCCCCAGTTCAACAAAGGAAGACTGAAAACAACAAAGGCCCTCAGCAACAGGGTGGTTATCGAGGAAACCACCCCAAGTGTAACAAATGTAACCGACACCACAGTGGGCCATGTGGCAAAGGTCAATGTCAACGATGCAACAAGATGGGGCATGAAGCCAAAGACTGCCGAAGCCAGTTACCAGCTAGGCAGAATCAGCATCAACCACAGCAACAGCAGCAGCAAGGAAACAATCGTGAATGCTACAAATGTGGGGCGATAGGGCACATGCGAAAGGATTGCCCTCAGCTGAACCAGAATCGCAACAACAATAATCGAGGTGCTGGAAACAACGACAACAACCAGGGAGCTGGAAACAATGCAAGGGCATTCGTGATTGGGGCTGCTGAAACGAGGAACGACCCTAACGTGGTGGCGGGTAAGTTCCTACTTAATGATCGCTATGTTTCCATATTATTTGATTCCGGAGCAGACGCTAGTTATGTGTCCCTACGTATTAGTAAGAAACTTAAGACCACTCTTAGGCCGTTAAGTTCTAAGCACATCGTTGAATTAGCTAATGGTAGAAACCTCGAGGCCTCACACGTAATTCGTAACTGCAAATTAGAGTTGTCTGGTCAGACCTTCTGTATCGATCTCTTCCCCATCATCCTCGGAAGCTTCGACGTCGTTATTGGTATGGATTGGTTATCCAAGCATCGAGCCGAAATCCTCTGCCAAGAGAAAGCTATTCGTATTCCCCGTCCTCCTGGCAAGCCCCTTATAGTTCAAGGCGACAAAAGCGGAGAAGTCACAGGCATCATTTCATTCTTAAAAGCCCAGAAGTGTTTACGAAAGGGGCACACCGCTATCTTAGCACTTGTTGCTGACACACAGAAAAAGGAAAGCAGGATTGAAGATTTTCCTGTTGTACGCGACTATCCTAAGGTATTTCCTGAAGAACTACCTGGACTCCCTCCTCACCGTCAGGTCGAATTTCAAATCAAGCTAACCCCCGGAGCAGCGCCTATAGCTCGTGCACCTTATCGTCTAGCCCCCGCAGAACTCAAGGAACTTTATACTCAACTACAAGAACTTCTGGACAAGGGTTTTATCCGTCCTAGCTCATCACCCTGGGGAGCCCCAGTGCTCTTTGTCAAAAAGAAGGATGGCACATTCCGAATGTGCATTAATTACCGCGAACTGAACAAGGTTACCATCAAGAATCGTTATCCACTTCCCTGTATCGACGATCTGTTCGACCAGCTGCAAGGGTCAAGCTATTATTCCAAGATCGATCTGCGATCGGGTTATCACCAGCTGAGAGTCCGCGAGGAGGACATCTCTAAGACTGCTTTCAGAACCCGCTATGGTCACTACGAGTTCCTTGTTATGCCTTTCAGAATGACCAACGCACCTGCGATCTTCATGGATCTCATGAACCGAGTGTGCAAACCTTACCTCGACTAGTTCGTGATTGTGTTTATTGATGACATCCTAATTTATTCGAAAAGTCAAGAGGAGCATGAACAACACCTGCGTCGTATTCTCGAACTCCTTCGTAGTGAGCAACTGTACGCCAAATTCTCGAAATGTGATGTCTAGCTTAGGGAAGTCCATTTCCTTGGGCACATAGTCAATCAGGATGGGATTCATGTTGACCCCGCTAAGATTGAATCCATTAAGAATTGGCCTATACCTAAGACTCCGACCGAAGTTTGCCAATTCTTGGGATTGGCAGGGTACTATCGAATATTTATCAAGGGGTTCTCTAAGATCGCTCAACCACTTACGACCCTCACTCAGAAGGGTGTTGCTTATAAGTGGAATGATGCACAGGAATCTGCCTTTCAGGAACTAAAGAAGAACCTCTGTAGTGCTCCTATTCTTTCCTTACCTGAAGGTACCGACGACTTTGTTGTTTACTGCGACGCTTCTATTCAAGGGCTTGGTTGCGTGTTGATGCAACGCGAGAAAGTCATTGCTTACGCTTCGCGACAACTCAAGATCCACGAACAGAACTACACGACACATGACTTAGAATTTGGAGCTGTGGTCTTCGCGCTCAAGATTTGGAGACACTACTTGTATGGTACCAAGTGCACGATTTACACTGATCACAAGAGTCTCCAGCACATAATGGAACAAAAGGAGTTGAATATGCGGCAACGCCGATGGGTTGAAACCCTAAATGACTACGAGTGTGCAATTAGATATCATCCAGGCAAGGCTAATGTGGTGGCAGATGCCCTCAGCCGGAAGGAAACCAAACCTAAGCGTGTTCGTGCCTTACAGCTCACCATCCACTCGAACCTCCCTAATCAGATCCGGAATGCCCAGGTTGAAGCATTGAAAGTCGAGAACATCAGTGTGACAACTCGAAATTTAGAACCTTTCGTTGTATCTTGGTGTAACTTGCTTGAACGTTATGTGATTAGTTAACTTGTTGGTTCAATGAATGACCTAAGTGAAATTATGTGATTATGTGTTATGCTTGTATGTATGAGTGTGATTAGGTGAACCGAGACACAAGGACACGACTCGAGACCATGTGGTCTCGAGTGAACAGTGCAACATATGGGCCGGTTGGGCCGTGCACCTCATCCGAAACCCATTAGGGTGCACCAATGTGGAACAAGTATATAATCCTTAGTGATAGCTAACCTTGCCATTCTTTGGGCAATCCACACACACTCCTACCTTCTCTCTCTCACTAAAACCCTAGAAGCACAAACCTTCACTCTCACTCTCGGATCAAACCGGCCGACCACAAAAGGGTTCTCGGATTAGCTTGTTCACACCAAACAAAGCTTCATCTTTCACCACTACTTCTCTAACCGGTTAGTGATTCTTATTATGTGTTGTATTTCGGTTGACAATGATGTATGATGAAGCCATATGGTAATATGATTGCTTGATAAGTTTTATACATGATTAAAGTGTCGATTATGTGATAATATGCACCGTGTCTATTGTTTGAACATGACAAAAGTGTTTATTTGATTTAATGAGTTCTTGTTTGATTAAATGATACATGCTTAGGAGAACATGACTTTTGTAGAATAACATTTGAACAAGATAGTTTGAACAACAAAAGAATGATACGCTTAGGGTTATTCATGATCATCCGATTTTATGTATGAGGTTATAGAACAAATGTTTTGTTTGCAAGATGAGCTTGATATCTAGTTTAGGTATTATAACTCTTGTCCGAAAATGCAAAATGTGTTTGAATAAGGGTTGTTTGTGTTATGAATAGTTGATGAACATGATGAATATATGAAGAACTCGTTGAATATGATATGAATGTGTTGTGGATATTTGAAATTAAGGTGTTTGATCCATTTTCGGTTAGTGTTAGACAAAGAAACATGTTAGTGCATTGTTATTGGCTAGTACACCATATCATGATCATGAAATTCTATTGGTTTAGTACAATGTCGGAAGTCAGCAGATGTTCCTGTCGAGACCTCCTGTCTCGACTCGAGACCACATGGATGACAACTTGAGATCAGGGTTTCGACACAAGGTTGCGAGTCGAGAACCTCCAGTCTCGACTCGAGACCACACTTTATCAGCACACACACACCATAACTCGAGACCAGGGTTGCAAGTCCGGTCGTGACTCGAGACCAACACATGCATGACCCGAGACCTCCCCAGTTGCGACTCGAGAATCTATAAGCTATAACTCGAGACCGCACAGTCTCGACTAGAGACCGCACAGTCTCGACTCGAGACCACATACATGTGCACGCTGTTTGGACTTGCACCCTATTACGGGCTTAGGATTTGGGCCGGACTTATGGGCTTTGTTTACTTGTATACATGCTACTGTGTAACACGTATAAAACCGCCATGTTTATACGTGTATGCCATGAATAATATCTGTATGCAACTTGCTAGTATATGTGTAGAACATACGTGCACTACTTGGATATGAACCTGACTTGAATGGTATCTATGTTAGGACGTAGTTGACCACTTACAACTTGATTGACTTTTCTGTGTATCTGCCGAGCAAACCAAGGTGAGTTCACACCCTCTACAAAGCATGGGATTCCCTGGGTTGGGAAAGGGGTTAAGGAACGTGGATTCCTCGTCCTCCTTGGGTAGGACAGCATTGGTTCAGGAATGAAATTCCTCGTCCTCAAGGAAAGATAACTCGTACTAGACCAAAACTCTATCACGAAGTCCCTCCTTTTTATATCGACTTAATCGCCGGGCCAATGGCGAGCGGGTCATTAGTTAGATAGCGCTATTTAGGTCTGACAAACCTCACACCGTGCCGCAGAGGACGGGCGTGAACTAATGGATCTGGGGCACGTCAATGATGATAGACATTGACAGTTTCAGGGCACATAAACATGACTACAGTCAGCAGTCGATATGGTAACAAGTCTAGTGGATACATGGGGTAGCCCCCACGGCCGAAATGCCAGATAACTAACACGGGGTAGCCCCCACGGCTGGATTGCCAGAGTAACCGGGAATAAACAAGTCACGTTTTTAACTATGGGGTAACCCCCACAGCAGGATGCCAGATAAAGGAAACTGTTTTCGAAACAACCTAAAACGAACACCCAACCGTGAACTCACTCAACTTGTTGTTGACTCGTTACTACATGCTTTGCAGGCCAATAGGTACTTAGCTGGAGCTTGCATGGAAGAGGGTCGTTGTGGGACATGGACAGCTGCGTGCCATGTTAAACTTTGAAACAATTAAACTTATGTTTTGATTTTAAATGTTATGCTTCCGCTTGCAACTTAAACTATGTTTTGTTTGAACACCAATTGTATTGGTTGGATTTTATAACTACTTATATGCTTGTTCAATATGATTGGTGGCTGGATCCTGGTCAGTCAATCCTCCAAGCGGTGGTATTCCGCAGGTGGATTTTGGGGGTGTGACAGATTGGTATCAGAGCCATTGGTTATAGAGAACTTGGTTTTAATAAAGGAAAAGGTTTTATTAAAATCAGACTATAACCTGTACAGTGCTCTACGATCCACAACGACGCTTCACTCCACATGCAAGGCTCGACATTCTAGGTGATATGATCTATGTATATATTGCCTACTTGTTAGTTACATTGTACATTGCTCATGGTATGCTTGACTAGTATAACTACTGTTGCTTGAACACGTGTGTGCTTACTCACTTCTGTCACCGCATTTTCGCGAACCCCTCTCACTCACGTTCCTCTTGATATGAAGATCATGTCTGGACGCATTAACATGACACAAGCCCAGTTGACGGCTCTGATTAACGAACAAGTTGCTGCGGCACTTGCAGCTGCACATGCAGGAGGTATATCCTGCAGCCCGAACTCATTCTAGGATCTTTAGAATCCTACTCTCGTGAACCAACCTTTGTGTTAAACTCTGTCTTTCTTTCGCCTACAATAGGTCAGCATGCTCAGCCACCTGTGTGCACTTTTAAAACTTTCATGGACTGTCGACCAACCACTTTTAGCGGCACTGAAGGAGCCGTAGGCCTTCTCCACCGGTTTGAGAAGCTCGAGTCAGTTTTCGAAATGTGTGAATGCCCTGAGGCGCGCAGGGTGAAGTATGCTACCGATACTCTCGAGTGTTTAGCTCTCACATGGTGGAGCGCTCAGGTCCAAATGCTGGGGTTGGTTGCTGCCAACGCCACCCCATGGGAAACTTTTAAGGAAATGATCAAGGAAGAATACTGCAGTCGGGATGACATTCATAAGCTGGAAGTCGAGTTCTTCAACCTCAAGATGACGGGGTCAGAAATTGAGGCGTACACTAAGAGATCGAATGAGCTTGCCTTACTGTGTCCCACTATGGTGGACCCTCCAATTAAGCGAATTGAACTCTTTCTAAAGGGCTTGGTGCCAGAGATCCAAAGCCATGTGACTTCAGCAAACCTTGCTACTATCCAACAGGTTGTTCAGTTGGCTCACCGTCTTACTGACCAAGCGGTGGAGCAGAACAAGTTACCAAAGCGCATAGCTGCTGCAACTACTTCTGGTGTCCCTAGTGACAACAAACGAAAATGGGATGGAGCTTCAAGTAAGGGTTTAACTTCTGTTCAGTCTCAGTCTCAGCAGAGAAAGACTGAAGACTACAAGAGCCCTAGTCAGCAATCGTCTGGTGGTCAAAGTCATGGTGGGTACAAAGGGAATCACCCCAAATGCAATCGCTGCAGCCTGCACCACAGCGGGCCATGCACCAGGGGCAACTGTCATCGGTGCAACAAGCCAGGTCACGCTGCAAAGGATTGCAGGAGCTTATACCCCGCCAATCAGAATCGTCAACAAGCTCAACAGAACCAGCGCCAGCAGCAGCAGCAAGGTGATAACAAAGGGTGCTTTCAGTGTGGAGCTGAAGGCCACTTCAAGAGGGATTGCCCCCAGCTGAACAGGAACCAGAACAACAACAATAACAACAATCAGGGGAATGGTAACAATGGGAACAACAACAACAATGGAGCCAGGGGGCGGGCGTTCGTGATCGGCCAAGGTGAAGCAAGGAATGACCCCAATGTTGTAGCGGGTAAGTTCCTTCTCGACGACTTTTATGTTACCGTTTTATTTGATTCGGGTGCCGATACTAGCTACATGTCACTAGAAGTTAGTCGAATGCTTAAGCGTATTCCAACACCTTTGAACAACAAGCACACTGTAGAGCTAGCAAATGGTAAGAGTTTAGAGGCCACACACGTAGTCAAAGGTTCTAAACTTGTTCTTGCTAACCAGACCTTCTCTATCGACCTCATCCCTATCGTCTTGGGTAGTTTCGACGTTGTCATTGGGATGGATTGGTTATCCCAACACCGAGTAGAGATTCTTTGCAACGAGAAGATCGTTCGTATTCCTGGTTCCAGTGGTGAACCTCTCATGATTCGTGGCGACAGGAGGAGTGCTGTTGAGAACGTCATCTCTCTCCTTAAGGCCCAGAAGTATTTGAGAAAGGGCCACACTGCCATTTTGGCGCTAGTTACTGACACCTCGGAGAAAGAGAAGAAGATAGAAGATTTTCCAATTGTACGCGACTATCCTGAGGTATTTCCTGAAGAATTACCTGGTCTCCCGCCTCATCGCCAGGTCGAATTTCAGATTGAACTAGCTCCTGGAGCTGCACCTATAGCTCGTGCACCTAATCGCTTAGCTCCATCAGAGTTGGAGGAACTCTCTACGCAACTGCAAGAACTCTTGGATAAGGGTTTTATTCGTCCTAGCTCATCGCCCTGGGGAGCACCAGTACTATTTGTGAAGAAGAAGGACGGTACCTTCAGAATGTGCATCGACTACCGTGAACTCAACAAGGTGACGATGAAGAATCATTATCCTCTGCCACGTATTGACGACTTGTTCGACCAGCTGCAGGGGTCGAGCTACTATTCGAAGATTGATTTGAGATCGGGATATCACCAGCTGAGAGTCCGAGAAGAGGACGTCTCCAAAACGGCCTTTAGAACTCGATATGGACACTATGAGTTTTTGGTCATGCCGTTTGGGCTGACAAACGCACCTGCGGTTTTCATGGACTTGATGAACCGAGTGTGCAAGCCTTACCTGGACAAGTTCGTTATAGTCTTCATCGACGACATCCTGATCTATTCTAAGAGTCAAGAGGAACACGAGCAGCATCTACGACTCATTCTGGAACTCCTTTGAACAGAACAGCTTTATGCAAAGTTCTCGAAATGCGATTTCTGGCTTCGGGAGGTCCATTTCCTAGGTCACATGGTGAACAAGGATGGGATTCACGTTGATCCATCCAAGGTAGACTCGATTAAGAACTGGCCTGCGCCTCGTACACCAAAGGAAATTCGCCAATTCTTGGGATTGGCAGGTTACTACAGGAGCTTCATTAAGGATTTCTCTAAGATCGCACAGCCTCTCACCTCACTGGCGCAGAAAGGCGTTGTTTATCGATGGGGAAACACACAGGAGGTAGCATTTCAATATTTAAAGGATAGACTTTGCAGCGCACCTGTCCTTTCCTTGCCCGAGGGCACAGACGACTTCGTGGTCTACTGCGACGCATCAATTCAAGGACTTGGTTGTGTATTGATGCAGCGAGATAAAGTTATAGCCTACGCCTCACGCCAACTCAAAGTTCACGAGAAGAACTACACTACACATGATTTAGAGCTGGGAGCTGTTGTTTTCGCACTTAAGTTATGGCGGCATTACCTGTACGGCACCAAGTGCACCATTTACACCGATCACAGGAGTCTCAAGCACATCTTCAAGCAGAAGGAGCTAAACATGCGTCAACGACGATGGGTCGAGTTGTTGAACGATTACGAATGTGCAATCAAGTACCATCCTGGCAAGGCCAACGTTGTGGCTGATGCCCTTAGTCGAAAGGACACTACGCCTAGGCGCGTGCGAGCATTGCAACTCACTATACATTCTAGCCTTCCCTCCCAAATACGAGACGCTCAAATAGAAGCATTGAAACCAGAAAACATCAGGGCTGAAGCCCTACGCGGCTCAAAGAAACACATGGAACAGAAGGAAGACGGTGCTTACTACGTAACGGGACGCATTTGGGTCCCACTCTATGGCAACTTACGAGAGGTTTTGATGGATGAAGCACACAAGTCTCGCTACTCGGTACATCCTGGTTCAGATAAAATGTACCACGACATCAAAACTACATATTGGTGGCCTAGCATGAAGGCCCACATAGCAACCTACGTCAGCAAGTGTCTAACTTGTGCGAGAGTCAAGTCTGAATACCAGAAACCCTCAGGCCTACTCCAGCAACCAGAGATACCACAATGGAAATGGGAGCAAATTTCCATGGATTTTGTTACTGGTCTGCCTAGATCTCAACGTGGTAACAACACTATTTGGGTGATCGTGGATCGACTCACAAAGTCTGCTCACTTCTTGGCTATCAAGGAAACGGATAAGTTCTCGACTCTAGCAGACGTATACCTTAAGGAAGTTGTTTCGAGGCACGGGGTGCCCACCTCTATTATCTCGGATCGAGATGCACGTTTCACTTCAGAACTGTGGCAAGCAATGCATAAATCCTTTGGCTCACGATTAGATATGAGCACAGCGTATCACCCTCAGACGGACGGGCAGTCCGAGCGCACTATTCAAACCTTAGAAGACATGCTTCGTGCATGTGTAATCAACTTTGGCAACAGCTGGGAAAAGCATCTGCCACTTGTGGAATTCTCGTACAATAACAGCTACCACACCAGCATTAAAGTTGCTCCGTTTAAGGCATTGTACGGGCGTAAATGCCGGTCACCTCTTTGCTGGGCAGAGGTGGGGAACAATCAGATCACTGGTCCAGAACATGTGGTAGACACAACCGAACGAATTGCTCAAATACGACAACGCATGGCGGCAGCTCGTGACCGTCAGAAAGTCTACGCCGATAAGGGCAGGAAACCACTAGAGCTCCAGGTTGGGGAGCGGGTACTACTCAAGGTTTCACCCTGGAAGGGTGTGGTTCGTTTTGGTAAACGAGGCAAACTTAACCCACGATACGTCGGACCTTTTGAAATCATCGAGAAAATAGGCAGGGTGCCCTACAGACTGAACTTACCAGCGGAACTCGGTGCAGTTCACATAGTTTTCCACGTGTCGAATCTGAAGAAGTGTCTGTCAGATGATACCCACATAGTTCCTCTAAAGGAACTCACTATCGACGAGCAGTTACGATTCGTCGAGGAACCAGTTGAAATCACGGACCGGGATGTTAAGGTCCTCAAGAGCACTAGAATACCTCTCGTTCGAGTTCGTTGGAACTCACGTCGCGGCCCAGAGTTCACCTGGGAACGCGAAGATCGGATGAAACAAAAGTATCCCCAACTGTTCGCAAACAGTACAACCACTACTGAGGATGAAGCTACGGAATTTCGGGATGAAATTCCAGATCAACGGGGGGGTGGATGTGACACCCCAGGAAAACCGGGAAAACCATACAACTTAACTAGCTTCCTCAGTGAGTGCTTACCAAATTTTGGGACGAAATTTCTTTCAACTTGGGGATGATGTGACAACTCAAAATTTAGAACCTTTCGTTGTATCTTGGTGTAACTTGCTTGAACGTTATGTGATTAGTTAACTTGTTGGTTCAATGAATGACCTAAGTGAAATTATGTGATTATGTGTTATGCTTGTATGTATGAGTTTGATTAGGTGAACCGAGACACAAGGACACGACTCGAGACCATGTGGTCTCGAGTGAACAGTGCAACATATGGGCCGGTTGGGCCGTGCACCTCATCCGAAACCCATTAGGGTGCACCAATGTGGAACAAGTATATAATCCTTAGTGATAGCTAACCTTGCCATTCTTTGGCCAATCCACACACACTCCTACCTTCTCTCTCTCTCACTAAAACCCTAGAAGCACAAACCTTCACTCTCACTCTCGGATCAAACCGGCCGACCACAAAAGGGTTCTCGGATTAGCTTGTTCACACCAAACAAAGCTTCATCTTTCACCACTACTTCTCTAACCGGTTAGTGATTCTTATTATGTGTTGTATTTCGGTTGACAATGATGTATGATGAAGCCATATGGTAATATGATTGCTTGATAAGTTTTATACATGATTAAAGTGTCGATTATGTGATAATATGCACCGTGACTATTGTTTGAACATGACAAAAGTGTTTGTTTGATTTAATGAGTTCTTGTTTGATTAAATGATACATGCTTAGGAGAACATGACTTTTGTAGAATAACATTTGAACAAGATAGTTTGAACAACAAAAGAATGATAAGCTTAGGGTTATTCATGATCATCCGATTTTATGTATGAGGTTATAGAACAAATGTTTTGTTTGCAAGATGAGCTTGATATCTAGTTTAGGTATTATAACTCTTGTCCGAAAATGCAAAATGTGTTTGAATAAGGGTTGTTTGTGTTATGAATAGTTGATGAACATGATGAATATATGAAGAACTCGTTGAATATGATATGAATGTGTTGTTGATATTTGAAATTAAGGTGTTTGATCCATTTTCGGTTAGTGTTAGACAAAGAAACATGTTAGTGCATTGTTATTGGCTAGTACACCATATCATGATCATGAAATTCTATTGGTTTAGTACAATGTCGGAAGTCAGCAGATGTTCCTGTCGAGACCTCCTGTCTCGACTCGAGACCACATGGATGACAACTTGAGATCACGGTTTCGACACAAGGTTGCGAGTCGAGAACCTCCAGTCTCGACTCGAGACCACACTTTATCAGCACACACACACCATAACTCGAGACCAGGGTTGCGAGTCCGGTCGCGACTCGAGACCAACACATGCATGACCCGAGACCTCCCCAGTTGCGACTCGAGAATCTGTAAGCTACAACTCAAGACCGCACAATCTCGACTAGAGACCGCACAGTCTCGACTCGAGACCACATACATGTGCACGCTGTTTGGACTTGCACCCTATTACGGGCTTAGGATTTGGGCCGGACTTATGGGCTTTGTTTACTTGTGTACATGCTACTGTGTAACTCGTATAAAACCGCCATGTTTATACGTGTATGCCATGAATAATATCTGTATGCAACTTGCTAGTATATGTGTAGAACATACGTGCACTACTTGGATATGAACCGGACTTGAATGGTATCTATGTTAGGACGTAGTTGACCACTTACAACTTGATTGACTTTTCTGTGTATCTGCCGAGCAAACCAAGGTGAGTTCACACCCTCTACAAAGCATGGGATTCCCTGGGTTGGGAATGGGGTTAAGGAACGTGGAATCCTCGTCCTCCTTGGGTAGGACAACATTGGTTCAGGAATGAAATTCCTCGTCCTCATGGACAGATAACTCGTACTAGACCAAAACTCTATCACGAAGTCCCTCCTTTTTATATCGACTTAATCACCGGGCCAATGGCGAGTGGGTCATTAGTTATATAGCGCTATTTAGGTCTGACAAACCTCACACCGTGCCGCAGAGGATGGGCGTGAACTAATGGATCTGGGGCACGTCAATGATGATAGACATTGACATTTTCAGGGCACATAAACATGACTACAGTCAGCAGTCGATATGGTAACAAGTCTAGTGGATACATGGGGTAGCCCCCACGGCCGAAATGCCAGATAACTAACACGGGGTAGCCCCCACGGCTGGATTGCCAGAGTAACCGGGAATAAACAAGTCACGTTTTTAACTATGGGGTAACCCCCACGGCAGGATGCCAGATAAAGGAAACAGTTTTCGAAACAACCTAAAACGAACACCCAACCGTGAACTCACTCAACTTGTTGTTGACTCGTTACTACATGCTTTGCAGGTCAATAGGTACTTAGCTGGAGCTTGCATGGAAGAGGGTCGTTGTGGGACATGGACAGCTGCGTGCCATGTTAAACTTTGAAACAATTAAACTTATGTTTTGATTTTAAACGTTATGCTTCCGCTTCCGCTTGCAACTTAAACTATGTTTTGTTTGAACACCAATTGTATTGGTTGGATTTTATAACTACTTATATGCTTGTTCAATATGATTGGTGGCTGGATCCTGGTCAGCCACGCCTCCAAGCGGTGGTATTCCGCAGGTGGATTTTGGGGGTGTGACAATCAGGGCTGAGTCCCTACGAGGATCGAGACAACGTTTAGAACAAAAAGAAGACGGTGCTTACTACGTAGCCGGGCGCATATGGGTTCCCCTTTATGGAAACTTACGTGACCTCGTGATGGACGAAGCCCATAAGTCCCGTTATTCGGTACATCCGGGTTCAGATAAGATGTACCACGACTTAAGGACTACCTATTGGTGGCCTAGCATGAAAGCCCACATAGCAACCTATGTCAGAAAATGTTTGAATTGTGCGAGAGTCAAGGCGGAGTATCAAAAACCATCGGGCCTACTTCAACAACCAGAGATCCCGCAATGGAAATGGGAGCAAATTTCCATGGATTTTGTTACTGGCCTGCCTAGGTCTCAACGTGGAAATGACACCATTTGGGTAGTGGTAGACCGATTAACTAAGTCTGCACACTTTTTGGCTGTTAAAGAAACAGACAAGTTCTCTACCCTAGCAGAGGTATACTTAAAAGAAGTGGTTTCGAAGCACGGGGTGCCAACCTCTGTTATTTCCGATCGAGACGCGCGTTTTACTTCTGAGTTGTGGCAAGCTATGCACAAATCTTTTGGCTCACGTTTGGACATGAGCACCGCTTATCATCCACAGACGGATGGGCAGTCTGAACGCACCATCCAAACACTTGAAGACATGCTTAGGGCATGTGTGATCGATTTTGGCAAGAATTGGGAGAAGCACCTACCATTAGTGGAATTCTCCTACAACAACAGCTACCACACCAGCATTCAGGCAGCACCCTTTGAGGCATTGTACGGTCGTAAATGCCGATCGCCTCTCTGCTGGGCGGAAGTTGGTGACAGCCAGATCACAGGTCCAGAACTTGTGGTAGACACTACAGAAAAGATTGCCCAGATTAGGCAACGCATGGCGGAAGCTCGTGACCGTCAGAAGAGCTACGCTGATAAGGATAGGAAACCGCTAGAGTTCCAGGTTGGTGACCGGGCACTACTTAAAATCTCACCCTCGAAGGGTGTGGTTCGTTTTGGAAAACGGGGCAAGCTAAATCCGAGATATATCGGACCCTTTGAAATTACCGAAAAGATCGGTAAGGTCGCCTACAGATTGAATTTGCCTGAAGAACTGAGTGTTGTGCACAACGTCTTTCACGTGTCTAATCTAAAGAAGTGTCTGTCAGATGAAACACTCATCATTCCTTTCAAGGAACTCACTATTGACGAACAGCTACACTTTACTGAGGAACCGATTAGGATCACGGATCGAGAGATCAAAACCCTCAAACGTAGCCAGATACCTCTCGTACGAGTTCGTTGGAAATCGCGCCGTGGCCCAGAGTTTACCTGGGAGCGGGAAGACCAGATGAAGCGCAAGTATCCCCAGTTGTTCCCAAATGAAACTCCCAGCACTGAAGCTACAACCGAATTTCGGGACGAAATTCCAAACTAACGGGGGGATGATGTGACACCCCGTTGAAACGTTCTCACTTATACTAGCTTGACAGTGGCTGCCTTAACTTTCGGGACGAAAGTTCTTAAAACTTGGGGATAATGTGACACTCTGGATTTTCCCGAGCAACTATCTTGTATTGACACTATGTGTACATATCTTTATTAAATGAAATTTGTGAATCACCTTGGTGTGCTATATGATTCTTGATCAAGTTGAATGTATGTATTAAATATATATATATATGTGTGTATAGGTCCTAGTGAACCGAGACCACGACTCGAGACCGCCCGGTCTCGAGTAATCAGTAAACAATTGGGCCGTTTGGGTCGCGCCTCCCTTAGCCCACCCGGAAAACCCACTTAAGGTGCACCACCCTCTAGATATAAACCCAAGAACCCTCACACACTCTCCTTTACACTCTCTCTCACTTCATCCTCACTCTCCCTCACTAGAAAACCTTAAACCCTAACAATCAAGCATCACCCCTCCCCTCCTTCCTCTCGGATCAATCGGCAACAACAAAAAGACTCGGCCAAGCTCATCATCATCACTCGGACACTCCATTTTCTCATCATCTTTCTTTTCTCGGTGCCTTTTCACCATCCGGTTAGTGTTTTATGTTTCTAGGTGTCACAATGCTTGGTTGATGAATGACATACATGATAAAGGTGTTAATGTGTGATGATATAGGTTAGTGTTGTCGTAGAGTTTAAAAAGTGATATGCATACTTGAAAATGTGCACTTTGTACAATGATGAGATGAAATGATGATGCTATCATGATATTTTTACTAAGTCTTTACACATGAAGATTTTGATGAAACATCACATGAGTGTGGCTTATGACATGATTGTGGCTTATGAATTAATACAAGGATTGCTTATGAAATGTGAATCATGTGTGTGTTATGGTGTTGTAGGCTTATTGTTATGTTTTAAAAATCATACTTGATAAACCGAATGATAAAACCCTAAAGGATGAACATATGATGAACATGTGTTGAATGTGTTTGAATATTTGAAAATGCTGTGTTTGATCCATGTTGGAATAAGATTAGACAATAAAACATGTTTATGCATTTTGGTTGGATAGTACATATTACCATGAAAACAAAATTCTATTGGATAGTACTATTAGACAAGTTCTAGAAGGTTTTCGGTCATCAGGTGTGCGAGTCGAGACCTCCTGTCTCGACTCGAGACCAGCAAACTACAACTCGAGATCGCGGTGATTGCGACTCGAGACCACATGGTGACAACTCGAGACAGACGTCAGGGGCTCAAGGCCATCAAGGTCTCGACTCGAGACCCCGAGATCTCGACTCGAGATGGGACTCGAGACATATGAGATTGCGACTCATACCAGCACTACTCGAGACCACCCCGCTACAACCCGAGACCATTTGGTTGCGACTCGAAACCTCTCGGTCTCGACTCGAGACCACCTTGTCTCGAGTAGGCTACTGGTCTCCGTTATTGGGCCAAAGTGTATGGACTGTTCATGTATGTGTACTGATTGACTGGACTACGTGTTAATTGTTACTGTTCGACTGTACCATTATTAGAGCAGGCCCAATAACCTTGTGTGTTTTGTATGCATACAACGTGTTAGATACGTGTAGAGTATACGTGATTTCTCTGTACCCAACCTGACCTATACTGGTAACCATATTAGGGCGTGGTGACCAGCATACTTGACCAAGTAAACTGTCTACCGAGCAACCCAAGGTGAGTTCACAACTAATAAAGCATGCGTTCCTGGTGGTTTGGGAAACGAGAACTTAAACAACGCTATCCCCGCGTAAGGGATACAAACTTACTTACTTTTCTTCCCTTGTTACTGGGAACAAACTCACTTACTTCCCTTGTTACTGGGAACAAACTCACTTACTTCCCTTGTTACTGGGAACTCTTAGTTAATTATTGTTTATACGGTAATGCAACAAGCAATGCTAAATGAAACTCTATCACTCAAGTCCTCAATACTTAATACCGATTAATCGCCGGGGCCTGGCGAACGGGTTATTAGTTAATAGCACTATTTAGGTGTAACCAGCCTCACACCGACCCTTGTTACTGGGAACGGGAGTGAACTAATGAACTCTGGCAAACCGTCAATGATGATAGAACATTGACAAACGGGGCACTACGGAAACGTACGGTTAAGTAAGTATTCGGTATTGGAAAAACAGTTTAGTCGCTTACCTATGGGGTAGCTCCCCATCGCATGTATAAACGGATAAATTAACTGGTGAAACAAGTTTTTGGTAATTAAAACTGGTCAACTCGTGGACTCGCCAACATTTTTGTTGATACCCTACTGCATGCTTTGCAGGTAACCAGTGACTCAGGAGCTTGCTGCTTGGGGATGCGTAGTGGTCGTCTAGCCAATGTGTTGGGTTCTAAATAATCTTGAACTATGAACCTTGTCTTGAAACTGTTTGATTTATGCTTCCGCTGCTTACTTAAACTATTATTCGAACTTAAACTTTTAAATCTTTAAACTACGTTATTTACTTACCACTGTGGTTGGTGAATATTCTTACTATTAATCATTGCTCAGTATAATGGGTGGCTGGATCCTGGTCAGTCACGCCTCCAAGCGGTGGTATTCCGTATGTGGATTTTGGGGGTGTGACACGAAATTATTGTGCTACTTATCCGTTTTCCAACATACATCATATCAAAATTTTACCATAAACGAACATACAACTCAACACTAAGGTTTAATTACTAAGCTATCATCCGTAGACCTACATAAAAGGAGAGTTAAGTTCATATGAACTTACCGTGGTCTTGTGATGCTTGCGACTTCAAGTGACTCGTGACTTCGTCTTTCTTTGCGCCTATACATTATAACTTCATTCTTTTAGCATTCATAAACATTACTTCACATATGCATTTGGTTTATTCATCATAACTTAACATAATTACACATACATCTATTTTCACTTACGTCACCATTGAATCAAGAATTCATGTTAAATTTCAACTAAATCATTCTTTGGCATTTCATCGACCACATGGCGTGCGTACTAACTATGAAGCATGATGTACAAGTAGTTATAACATATCCATCCTAATTCATCAATGTGCAAACCTAGTCTTTCACAATCAATACCATACCATACTACATATGATTTATATCAAAATTACCAATCTAAGACACCTTCTATCACATAATTTAGCATCAATATCACAAAATTCATCCATAAACTTCACTAATTTCATTATCCTACAATTACAAGTGGGTTTTACCCCAAACCATCAATATAGTCAAATTTAAGTAGAATTCAACCTCTGTATGTTCATATCACTCAGCAATCATGTTAAATCATGTACATAATTCACGGATTACACATAACCCGATTCATCAAACATTACCAAATCATGAAATTAGACTTACTGGATGTCAAGAACACTTCGATAATCGAAGTTCCTGGCTCATGCATTCGATTAACCTCCATTTTTCCTTTCAATTTGATTGATTTAGAAGGTTAGGGTTTAGTTTTCTTCTGGGTCTCTCTCCCTCTCTCGTTCGTAAACACACAGCCAGGAACACACTGTACTTTTTTTGTTTTATTAATTTTTCATTACACATTTACACTTTTAGTACCTTGTCTTTTAATACATGTCACATTCTTTCTTTTCACATTAACTAGGTTACCTTTCCTTCGGTTAACTTAGTTACATACATATATTTTAAACTTACTATCATTTTCTTACGGTAGCGTTTAATAGTTACCGTTTTTCTGCTATTTATCATCACAAAAACAAATAAAATATTATTTTATAACACACGAAATTTGGGGTGTTACACCATCGCTTTGCATTCTCTATCTTTATCGTCAGGTACTTCTGTGAGGAAATCAGCTAGTTTCTGACCTTTGATCGTTGTCCTTGGTCTAAAAACCACGTTATGGCCTCCCAATTCGATAGCCCACTTTGCTAACCTCCCTGATATTTCCGGTCTTGCTAGGATATTATCAATGTTGTAATTCGTCAGAACATGGATGACATAATTGGTAAAGTACCTGCGCAATCGTCTGGACGCGTGGATCAGTGCTAGGACTAGCTTTTCCATTATGGCGTATCTTTTTTCTGGATCATTCAAAGTACGAGATACGTAGTATACTGGTGTTTGCATGCCCTGACGATCAACTAGGAGAACCGCCCCCACTGCTTTCTCTGATGCAGATAGGTACATGACCAAAGGGTCATCTTTCATTAGGGTCGTCAGTGCTGGTAAGCAGATCAGACAATCTTTCATTTCCCTGAACGCAATCTCTGCTTCTGGGGTCCACAAGAATTGGTTCTTCTTTACACAATTGTGGAGGGTTTTAATGAATGGGAATGCCTTTGCTACGTGATTTGCAAGGAAATGGTTTAACGCTGCTAATCGTCCGGCCAATTTATGCATTTCTTTTATCGTTGATGGGGAGGGTATCTGTTCTATTGTCTGTACCTTTTCGGGGTTGACCTTGAACCCATATTTGGTCATGATAAAACCCAGGAATTTGCCTTCCTCCATTCCGAAGGAACACTTCGCTGGATTCAGCTTAATGTTTACTCCTCACAGCATGTCGAAAGTTTTCTGAATGTTTACCAGCATCGAGTTTTCTTCTTTGCTCATGATGGCCAAATCATCCATGTAGACTTCGATATATTTTCCGATGGCGTCACTGAATGTTTCGTTCATTAATCTTTGGTATGTTGCTCCTCCATTCTTTAGTCCAAAGGGCATTTTTGTGTAACAGTATAGCCCTGTTGGCATGCGGAATGCTGTCTTATCCTTATCTTGGATTGCCATCTACACTTGATGGTATCCTTTGTAGCAGTCGAGGAAACACTTTCATCGGAAGGACGCTAGTGAATCAATCTTTTCAACGATCTCGGGCAAAGCGTAACAGTCACGCGGGCAAGCTTTGTTCAAATCCTTGTAATCCACACACATTCTCCAGCTTCCATTTCATTTCGGAACCATTACTGGGCTGGCTACCCAGGTTTGGTATCATACTTCTCTGATTATGCCCGCATTCAGCAGTTCTGTGATCTGTTCCTGCATGGCTTCGTGTTTTATGTCTCCCAAATGACGCTTGGTGTGTACCACTGGTTTGGCATTTTCAGCAACATTCAGCCTGTGTTCAGCTATATGCCGTGGAACGCCTGTTATGTCTACTGGCGTCCAGGCAAAGACATCCATGTTTTTGAACAATAGCTTCTTGAGAGATGCGCGCGTGAGGTCTGACATTGCTGGCCCCAAAGTGACTATTTGCTCTGGATAATTTATGTTTAGGATCCATTTTTCGGGTTCTTTGCGTGGTGTGTGTTTGCTTGCATTCGCAGGCCTGACTTCGTCAGTCACAAGAACTTCTTTACTTGCATAGATTATGGCTATCCCTGTCTCTGTTGGGAAGCCGACTGCTGAATGTGGCCCTGAACAAATCATGCTAAAATCTCCCTGGGATTCTCTTCCCAAAAGGATATCGTGCCTTGAATTTGCTGGTAAAACCATAAACATGACTTCTTCCGTTCTAGAGTTCTTCCCGTCGGAAAGCAGCACCGGAAAAGATATCTGACCAAGAGGGAATACGGATTCGTTACAGAAACCAGTGACTGGGTAGTCGACAGGCTCTAAATGCGCTTTATATTCTTGGTCTAATTGATTGAAGCATTGTTCGTATATGATATTTGCGGTGCTCCCCAGGTCTATAAAAATGTAGTCGGTCTGGTAATGGCCGAATACGTCGGGGATGACGATGGCTTGTAACACCTCGTAAAATCACGACCAATATAATGAAGACATGTGTCATGAGCTTTAAACATGTAATGGATAAAATATGAGGGACCAAAATTGACAAACAAAGAAAGTATGTGTGTAAAAGGATTCAAAGTGTCAACATTGGATAGTTATACCTTTCAACAACCCTACACAATGTTTATACCCTTAAACGAATGAATTATGAATCGTATGAAGCCATTTGTGGAAGAAAGTGAAAGTTTACAAACCGCAAGGGTTAAATGTGTCAACATGTTTAATTTATACCTCTGAGTGACCTTTTAATGAACCCGAAGCTTTGTAACGATTAATTATGTTCACTAGAATAAGTTTGATAAAAATTTCACAAGGTTTCGATATCGTATGAGAAAGATACGCGAACATTCGTAAGTAAAGGGTTAAAGGCGTCAACGTTGAAATTTAAGACTTTTCGGTGATAATATAAATAACCAGGGACTTAACAAAGTTGGTTTAAGACTAAGCCTCCTTAAAAGTCAAGTTAGAGGGTTAAAAGTGCAATAAAACAAGTTAAAATAAAGATTTGAAGGACCAGGGACCAAATATGCAAATCTGGCAAACTTGGTTACCGGATCTGGGAACCATATCAGCCGCGTAGACCTTGTATAGGTCTTACGCGGGCCGCCTGAAACTGCCAGCGACAAAAATCATGCACAGGTTCCTGTACAGCCTGTACCACCGCCTTAGAAGCCTTGTTTTTTATCCCAGGGGCTGCTCCAATGGTATTTCATGCATAGGGGACACCTGGGATGATCAGGAAACACTTGTAGGCTATTGTGGAAGGATCTTGTGAGATTTAAATCACTATATAAGAACACTTGTTGCAAACATTGGACTTGCACTTTGAAAATCATTCTA
This sequence comes from Helianthus tuberosus, assembly GCA_030545235.1. NCBI lineage: Eukaryota > Viridiplantae > Streptophyta > Magnoliopsida > Asterales > Asteraceae > Helianthus > Helianthus tuberosus. Next base: position 215,013,230 of record CM060411.1, on the reverse strand, counting down.
ACTTATATTCTGGAGTCTCCTGGAGCTCAAGACCATTCCCTAAGGATCATTAGTCGTGCTTAGTACTTCAGTAAGCTTCCTTAACCTTTCTAATTCGTGTTTTATTAGTTTAATGGCCTAAAGTCAAAACCGTTGTAATTAAGGTTTGACTTAGTGATTAATCACTAATGGTTCAGTCAATTCTCGAATCAAAAGTAGCTATGAGTTGGTAATTATGTGGGTAATAAACCCTTAAAAGGGAACCCTCTGATTCCCACTCTAACTAGGTCAATTGTCGGGTCAAACTTAATTATAAAAAGTCAACATAAAGCTAATTTTCAAATAAACACATAATTTGCAATGTAGAAGCCATGAAACCTGTTTTATCACTTGTATAACTTGGTAATTAATATAAGAACATGTCTAAGCATGTTCAACCCGACAATTTTCAGTTTAGGCTCGGTTCGGGACCGAAAGTCGCAAAACTAGACTTTTGCTTTGACTTGCAGTTCTGACCCAATGTAGCATATTTTAGAAATGCCTTAGAGCTCTATTAGGACCAGGTTATAGGATAGTGTAACCCTCTGAGGTTATACAACTTGGTTCCTTAGTTATCCGATTCATGTACATGTTTCAGTTATATGCCTAAATGTTGACCATTATGCCCTTTTGACCTTAAAACAAGATTTTTGAAAATGTGAGAGGACAAAAACCTTTATTACTGATTTATAAACTTGTTCCAAAAATTTGACATCAGTTTGAAGTCTAGATTAGGAGTTATGCTCAATATCGTAATTAAGAAGCTTTTTATTAATTAAACGGCGTAATTAGCATAAAGCCTATCTAAACCCAAATTTTGACACCAAAATTTTTACCCACTGATGTAAAATAATATTTTGGGATTTTTGAAGATTTTTATTTTATTTTAAGCTGAGCATAACATAGAGTACTTGCTTTAATTCGGTAATTGTCGGTTATACCTTTTTCTTGGATAAAATGAGTTTTACATAACGTATTGATATCAAACTTTTTTTGCTACTGATTTTATATCATAAATAAAACATTTTGAACTTTATAAACTGGTCAAAAACTTAGATTTCCAATTTTAAAACAAAAATCGCTTAAAACCGACTTTTACGCGTTTTAAGCGCATAGCATGAGTTAAAACTATTTTTGGCATATAAAACTTATTACCTACTGATTTTTTTAAGTAAATTTTTATAATTAAATAGTAAGCAAAAGTTTTGAACTCAGAATTCTAATTTTGACCTTTAAACTTAAGTGAAATTACCAAAATGCCCCTACGGTGCATAGTTTGGTTATAAAAGATAAGTTTCACATATATGCAATACCCTACTGTTATGACTTATAAAAATAAATATTTTACTGATTATATCAGACCTGAAACTCAGATTAATATTTAAACTCTTTTATAAGCTTTAAAATGACCAAAATACCCCTACGGGGCATAATTTGAGTTTAAATCCATTTTGGGCATAATGGAAAGTATCCTACTGATGTCACAACATATTTAAGGCATATTAATTTAGGAAACCTGTTCATGACTCATTTGTTTGCCCGTTATGCATTTTCGTGCTCGGTACGGTTTATGTAACTAGTTTGCATAAATTAGCCGAAACGGGTCAAACCTTGTCATTTTTATCTCAAAATCCAGAATGTGTTTAGTTTACCCATATTATACAAGTGTACAAACTTGTTGGGTCTAAACCACATTCTAATCCGGTCTTCGCTTAATCGTGCGTTTTTGTTGGTGCATGTTTTGTGACAACAGCTTAATAGTTTGATTATTTAGTCTTTGGATATTTTGTATTGCGCCTAGCATATTGGTTAGGGTGTTATTTAGTGTAATGGGCTTGGAGAATGGCCTGGCCCAGACCAAAGCCCATGTTCAAACCTTGTCCTATATAAACAAGGCTTGGCATAAGGGTTTAAGTTGGACATTTAGACACACTTAGAGGGATTAAGAGAGAGTTAGAGAAATCTATATAAACAAGGTTGAACCGTATATCTTCTTTTTAAATAAACCGGTCTAAGTTTAGGCTTAATTAAGACCCGTTAGGAATCTAATAGGTTATTAAAACCTTCGTTCTAGATTAGGAGACCAGTAAAAGATACTCGCACTCGCTGATTGAGATATATACTTGCTCAGGTAAATACTTTTAACTTATTTTCCCTATACAGGCTTGGGGTACGGTATATAATATACCGCTTGGTCGGGCATTGAATTTTTAATCATATAAAGGTTAATTTATTGAGATGACCCGTTTAAATTGTTTTGTTTGTTTTAAGCCTTTGGGGGGGTTAATGACCATGTCCTGGATATCCTCGGCTCATTCATTGAAATGGCCACGACTTAAGCACGGGGTGTAGGCATACACCTGCCGGTGAGTATATAAAAATAATATAACCGCCTGTTCGAGAATAACTTGCCGCGGGATATATTATGTTGTGTGTCTATTAATCTTTAACCCGGTATTCAGCCCGGGCTACTTAACGTATAACGAGCATGTAATTCTTTTACAAGTTTATATATAAATGATTATCCCAAGTTATAAAAGATATTTTGTGCCTTGTGCATTTAAATCAATTTTCATAAACATTTTCAAAATGAGTCGGTTAATTGTATTTACCAGTGTAAACTGATGTATTTTCCAAAAGGCTAAAGTGCAGGTACTAGGCGGAATAGACTGGCTACTCCTGAGTGAATAAATAAGAGTCTTGCAAGGCTTATCACTTAAGATCTGTTGAACAATTTTCCTTTTATCTTTGATCCGCCTGTGGATCTTTTTACAGCCGTTTTTGTAATACGTGATATTACTCTTCATCGGTTTGTAATGTTATTATCTTTTGCTTCCGCTATGTATTAAACTGTGATAATTTGTCTATGATGATATCAACTACGTCACGATACTCCCCACAGGGCCCACTGGTAATACGTGGAAATATCGGGGTGTGACAGGTTGGTATCAGAGCCAACATTGAGTGAATTAAAAACTAGCCTTTTGTGTTTAATCTCAATGACACAGTTTGCACATTCCTCGACTTCCGAGTCTAGACAATGAACTTAGGACTAATTCTAATTTATTTTAATTTTGTCCTTTATTTTTCCTTTGTTGTCCTTTTGTTTGTTTTGACAGGTTCAACAAAATGCCGCCAAGGTTACGTAGAGGAGGTAGAGGCAAGGGGCCATTCAACACCCCCAATGATCACGAGACCGGACCATCCCACCGGCGAACACCGTCTGTGACAATGAGCACGAGTCCCTAAGAAGATTGGTGGACTTATTTGGAGCCAGCGAGGCGATCCGTCTCGCTAAGTTCATCACCCTCGTACCTTCATTCTTTCGGGCCGCATTCGGAGAACGAGCCCGAAGATTCGCACCAATCCTTCTTGTCGTTGCGGCGGTCAACCTCGCATCAGGCCTTCCAGGTCCCGACCCCATACTTCCAGAGCCGATTCAACCCGGTAAACCAGGTTAAAGAACCAATGGGTCATAACCATTGGGCCCTGAAGACCATTTCCCTGAAGCTCAGGGAATGGACATGGATAAAGACACGGATCCCGCCAAACCACCATCCGGGACACCTACTCACCCCATCGAGATTTCGGATGGGTCGTCATATCATGGATCACCTTATCGTGGTCCAGACAGTTATCAGGCAAGGTTTGCCCAATACGACTGGGTGTTTACTCCCAGTTACAACTCACAGCAGCAGCAGCAGCATCAGGATCCCTCGGAGGATTCGCGTTTTGTAGCGGTCACTCCATCGCCACTGCCGCCAGTCCAGCAGCCGCCTCCGGAACCACCGAGGTGAAGAAGATCAAACGCACGGATGTCCGTGCGAGGGGGAGTACGTATCAGCACCCCTTAACCTTCCAGTGGCAGTCATTACTCGCCACTTTATGAAGACCCGCAGATGGGTGGGCCTTTAAACCCAGTTTCCGAGGTGGACTCTGCGCCAGTCGCACCACCACCAATGGGTTATGATAACCCGATTCCTGCATACGCCGGTTCAGTGGCGTACAAACCATTTGAGCAGGCGGCCCATACCAACTACAACTACACCGAAGTAGACCCATACCTTGTAGCGGCGAACTACAATGCTCTTTATCCTGAAGGGCCCTATAGAGGTCCCTGGATGACTAGATACCCGACCTATGGGTATCAATACCCGCCACCTCGTCAACCTCTGCAGCCGCAGCAGCCGCAGCCACCGCAGATCCAGCTGCCACAATAGCAAGAATTTCTACAAAGGTTGAGCCAGGTGGAGCGGGAGGTTCAAGAAGAGCGTAGAAGCCACCGGGGTTTTCTTAAAGGCTTGGCAAGTTTAATCAAGGGGAAGAGCAAAAGGGATCATTAAATTCCTTATTTGTTTATTTTGTATTTCTTTAATTTTCAATCAAGTCCCTGCGTGGACATCTATTTCTGTATTCAGTCCCTGCGAGGACTTGTATTTCCAGTTTAGCCCCTGTGTGGGCATGTCTTTTCTGTTAAAGTCCCGTTTAGGGCATTCATGTACTCTTTTAAATTTTTAGTTGCATGTTATAATTTAAATTTCATTCTGTCATTTTATGCATAAATGTAATATATTTGAAATAAATAAATCCAAAATATGTCATTCCTTTTATAAGATCTGCCTTTAAATATTAAATAAGAATCTTAAAGGGTATAACCTAGCCTGCATGTCATTATAAGACCTGGCCATGATGGTAAAACCTGTTTAAAGGATTCAAATCCTTGTTAACATCTGAAAACATGTTAACACTCCTAGCAGATGTGATTCGTAAAAAGCACGCATGTCATCCTTATATTAGATTCTTCCAATTCCTTCTTTATTATTTAAACATCCATTAGTGATGTAATGCCTACGGGCCATGATCATTGTCATATAAGACAAAAGACAGTTGTAGCCTATAACTCCCTGTCAAGAAGAGGTAATAAACTATGATTCAAGCCTCAATACCTCGATCCTATGAGATCTTGGCTTATAATTTAAATTTGTTCCTATGACTTGGCCTTTTGTGCTATTATTACATTTTAATTATAACTAAGGATTATTATAATGAAAATCCTGAATGAATATACTTAACAAATTAACCAAATGTGGTTTATTAATACCATGGTTAATAAATTAACAAGATGACAAATCTATTATAAACCTCTAAATAAATCATTGTCATCATTTTATGTAGCAATCAAGCTACATGGCAGAGTCTGAAGAAATCAACAGTCACCCAAGGGAAAATCATGATACCACCAGAATCAACTTAGCTGGTGCAGAACTGCAGGCATTGATAGACAATGCCGTTACTCGAGCTCTGGATAGACGAGACAATGAATCAAGTGATACTCGAAGCAAGACCTCATATGTACCCCATTCCAAATCACATCCTAAGACTCACTCTGAGGCTCATAGTAAGCCACCTCCTAAACATCATGAGTCAAAGAAGGATGATGACCGACACTCATCAAATCAACATAGTGCTCCATCTAAGAAGATTGTATTTGATCAGGAGCCACGTGCAAAAACCTGCTCCTATAAGTATTTCGTCTCCTGCAAACCCAGGGATTTCACTGGGGAAAAAGGAGCTATCGACTGCATGACGTGGTTAGACGAGATGGACACCGTAGTTGATATCAGTGGTTGTGCTTATAGGGATGTTGTGAAGTTTGTATCTCAGTCATTCAAAGGTGAAGCACTAGCTTGGTGGAGGTCTCTAATCCAAGCTACTGGGAAAATCCCATTGTACAATCTGTCTTGGGATCAGTTTGTGACTTTGATCAAGGAGAATTTATGTCCTCAACATGAGGTTGAGAAGATCGAGACCGACTTCTTGACATTGGTTATGAAGACTGTCAGGCGTATCTTACGAGTTTTAATACCATGTCTCGATTGGTTCCATACTTAGTGACACCGGAACCAAAACGAATTGCCCATTTCATTGGGGGTTTAGCCCCGGAGATCAAAGCAAGCGTGAAGGTATCCCGACCTACTACTTTTAGGTCTGTAGCTGATCTATCCTTGTCTCTTACCCTTGATGCGGTCAGGCAGAGATCGCTTAGAAATTCTAATGCTGGGAAGAGAAAACGTGAGGATGATAACTCACACCGTTCAGACAAGAAGCACAAAGGGAACTCTGACCACAAGAAGAGTTCCGGGTTTAGAAAGGGTGATCAACAGTCGGGCGAGAAGCCCAAATGCAAAATTTATAAGAAGCGCCATTTGGGGAGGTGCAGATACGAATCGAAATCCCAATCACAGCCGAGGGCTTGTGGGATTTGTAAGTCAAATGAGCACAAGACATTAGACTGCAAGAAGATAAAGGACGTAACGTGCGATAATTGTAATGAGAAGGGGCACATCAAGTCCAACTGCCCAAAGTATGCCAAGAAGCCCGAGGAAGGCAAGAAGACCAATGCTAGGGTCTTCCAAATGAATGCACGGGAAGCAGTTCAAGATGATAACGTCATAACAGGTACCTTCCTTATTAATGATGTTTATGCAAGGGTGTTATTTGATTCGGGTGCAGATAAGTCATTTGTTGATGATAAGTTTTATAAGTTGTTAAATTTACCTGTTAAAGCCCTAAGCATGAAATATGAAGTAGAGTTGGCTGATGGTACTTTAGAGACTGCCTCAACTGTGCTAGATGGATGCTTCATATCCATTAGGAACCACTCCTTTCCATTGTCCTTGCTTCCTTTGAAATTAGCTAGTTTCGACATAGTGATAGGCATGGATTGGTTATCTTATAACCAAGCCCAGATCATTTGCGACAAGAAACAAGTGGTGATCAAGACTCCGTATGGTGAGCCACTTACCATACAGGGAGACACTCAGTATGGGTTGCCTAAGCAAGTGTCTATGCTTAAGGCGTCAAGATGTTTAAAGAAAGGTTTTGTCATCTACATGGCACAAGTGACTATTGATGAACCGAAACCCAAGGTTGAAGACATCCCTGTCATCTCTGAATATCCAGAAGTATTCCCTGAAGAACTACCTGGTTTACCCCCAGATAGGCAAGTGGAGTTTAGAATCGACATTATTCCTAGAGCAGCACCTGTTGCTTGAGCACCTTACAGGTTAGCACCAACAGAGATGAAAGAGTTAAGAACTCAACTGGATGATTTATTGGCAAAGGGATTTATTAGACCTAGTTCGTCTCTATGGGGAGCACCAATCTATTTGTAAAGAAGAAGGATGGAACGATGCGTCTATGCATCGATTATCACGAGCTTAACAAGGTCACGATCAAGAATAGATATCCATTGCCCAGGATCGACGATCTGTTCGATCAATTGCAAGGGGCGAGTTACTTCTCCAAGATCGATTTGAGGTCAGGCTACCATCAACTGAAGGTTAGGGATGAAGATGTGCACAAAACTGCATTTAGGACTCGTTATGGTCACTACGAGTTCCTCGTGATGCCCTTTGGCTCACCAATGCACCAGCAGCTTTCATGGATCTCATGAACCGCGTCTGCAAACCCTACTTAGATAAATTTGTCATCGTCTTCATCGATGACATTCTTATTTACTCAAAGAAACAAGCTGACCATGAGAAGCACCTTCGTTGTATTTTCAGACTTCTTCAACAAGAAAAGATCTACGCAAAGTTTTCAAAGTGTGAATTTTGGCTTCGTGAAGTCCAATTTCTTGGACATGTGGTTAGTGAGCGTGGTATCCAGGTGGATCCCGCTAAGATTGAAGCTATCATGAATTGACAAGAGCCGAAGATGCCTACAGAGATTCGTAGCTTTTTGGGTCTGGCAGGATATTACAGACGTTTTATTGAAAACTTCTCAAGGATTGCTGCACCCCTAACCTCACTAACCCGCAAGAATATCAAGTTGGACTAGGGTCCTAAGCAGCAAGAATCCTTTGACATTCTCAAGCAGAAGTTGAGCAATGAACCTGTGTTGACATTGCCTGATGGAATAGAGGAATTTGTAGTATACTGCGACGCATCACACACTGGTATGGGATGTGTGCTCATACAGAAAGGCAAGGTCATTGCCTATGCTTCCCGATAACTAAAATTGCACAAGAAGAACTACACGACCCACGATTTGGAGTTGGGTGCCGTTGTGTTTTCACTAAAACTTTGGAGGCATTATCTATATGGTACCAAGTGTGTGATCTATTCTGATCACAAGAGCCTTCAACATTTGTTTAATCAGAAGGACTTAAACATGAGACAGCGTCGATGGATGGAGACTTTAAATGACTATGATTGTGAAATTCGATACCATCCAGGCAAGGCGAATGTAGTCGCCGATGCCTTATGTAGGAAGGAAAGGGTGAAGCCCATAAGAATCAATGCCAAGAGCATTGAATTAAAAAACAGTTTGAATGAAAGACTGTTAACCGCGCAGAAGGAAGCCGTATTAGAAGCTAACTATCCAAATGAAAAACTGGGAGTCACTGCAGAACAGTTATCATATGGCAAGGATTGAATCCTAAGATTGAATGGACGGATATGGGTTCCGATCTATGGCTGTGACAAAATGTACCTGTTCATTTTGTAGAATAGTGATCCTTCAGGAAGCCTATAGTTCCAAGTATTCTGTTCATCCTGGCTGTGACAAAATGTACTAGGATTTGAAGGCAAATTATTGGTGGATAGGCTCGAAGAAGTCTATAGCCGCTTATGTAGCCAAATGTCTAACATGTGCTCCAGTTAAAGCAGAACACTAGAAGCCGTCATGTTTGCTACAACAGCCTGAACTTCCCACCTGGATTTGGGAAATGGTGACTATGGATTTTATCACCAAGTTACCAAAGACAAAGCGAGGAAATGATACAATTTGGGTTATAGTGGATAGACTGACTAAGTCAGCCCACGTCTTACTTATTAAGGAAACACACAGCTCAGATAAGTTAGCTTAGCTGTACGTGGATGAGATTGTATCTCTCCACGGAGTGCCAGTGTCTATCATATCTGATAGGGATAAGAGGTATACATCACATTTCTGGAAAAGTTTTCAGCAATCCCTAGGCACTCGATTGAACTTCAGCACAACATATCATCCTCAAACGGATGGTCAAAGCGAGCGTACTATACAGACACTCGAGGATATGCTACGAGCTTGTGTTATTGACTTAGGAGGAAGTTGGGATGATCATCTTCCTTTGATCGAATTTTCATATAATAATAGCTATCATTCCAGTATTCAAGCTGCACCTTTTGAAGCTCTGTATGGAAGAAAGTGCAGAACGCCCATTTGTTGGGCAGAAGTTGGAGATGTCCAACTAACAGGACCTGATATAGTCATGGAGACGACAGATAAGATTGTACAGATAAGAGATCGTCTCAAAGCTGCCAGGGATAGGCAGAAAAGCTACGCAGATTAAAGGCGTAAACCTCTAAAGTTTGAGGTTGGTGGCACAGTGTTACTGAAGGTATCACCCTGGAAAGGGGTAATGCGATTTGGTAAGAAAGGCAAGTTAAGCCCAAGATACATAGGACCATTCGAGATCATCGAATGTGTCGGAACAGTGACTTATAAGTTAAACCTACCTGAAGAGCTCGGTGGTATTCATAATGTATTCCACATCAGCAATCTAAAGAAATGTCTAGCTGATGAGTCACTAGTCATGTCACATAAAGATGTGCATATTGATGAGAGCTTTGTTAGTGCAGTTGTCTGTCGACTTCATCTTCGTTCGAGTCTTAGATTAGTAATGAAAGATCAAGTCACGCAGTTCGAGATAAACAGGAAACAAAGGTGAACAAGCCAGTTCAAACGAAGTGGACAGTTCAAACGAAGTGGACAGTTCAAACGAAGTGGACAGTTCAAACGAAGTGGACAGTTCAAACGAAGTGGACAGTTCAAACGAAGTGGACAATTCAAACGAACTGGAAATGCCTGTTCAAACGAACTGGAAATAGTATAAATATGTGACTTGAGTTTTTCATTTGTAACTTTTGGATTTTGGTAGCGAAACTCTGCCGAAGTGTCTCCAAGTCTGTAATCACGTTATAATCAATATAAGAGACAGTTATTAGTGAATATCAAGCTGAAACAAACTCTGATTCATTGAATTCCGCCTTTGAATCAGTTTAGAGCTCTTCTGAAGACTCGTTCAGATCGATTCTCGATCCTACAAGTGGTATCAGAGCTCAGGAGGAAGAGCTCTTGATATTTCAGCTCGATTTCATTAAGATTTCTGACTTTTACACCTTTCTGTCATGTATTTTCAAAATTAACCTAGATTTTCTGGTTAAAATGGTTTGAAATTGAAGTATATTGTGCGTAACTGTGGTTTAAACAATTAGTAAAAGTATTCGACCAAAAATCAGATTAAAACTCAATCAATTTGATAAAAAAAACTATCAGTTCATTTGAGACTTGTCTGATTCACACTAACAGAACTTTGATATCAGATCTATAACGATTCAGCGGACAATATTGAACGGAAATCACATCAGTGTGATCGGATTTTGTTATAGATCAATCCTTGAAGAATTCAGAACACAATTCGAATCAAATCTTGATAAAATCATGAATGTTTGGCTCAGTTCGTGTGGTTTAAGATCAGGTCGTTTGTATTTTTGACCTTATTTCAGACGAAGTAACCAAGTTCGTTTCAGTTCATATGAAGGGACCGTCTTACTAGTTCGTTTGAATTGAACTCCGATTGTTTGAAAGGTCCAGTCCGTCTGAACTTACTTCGTTTGATCCTTAGTTCGTCTGAACTTCAGTACGTCTAAACTTCATTTCGTTTGAGGTTCGGGTCTAGTTCGTTTGAGAGGTCAGATCGTTTGACAAGAGGTTTGTCTCGTGTGAATCCTAGTCAGTTATCAGTCATCAGTCCAGGTCGCACGTGGTTGGTAAAATGACGGTCCAATAGCTTTACATTATTTTTTTTTAAATTGACGGCTCATGTTGATCAGTTTAAATGAAATGGCCATGTGTGTTGACTGAATAGTTGCTCGGTCCAATTATCTTCAAAGTAATCACATGATTGAGTGTCAGCCATTTATCTTAAAAATTGCATATAATAAGTCAGTTTAGTGGGATCATCGGTCCAATCACATTCATTTGTTTTGGGCAGTTGGGATTGGACATCATTGGGCTGATCATATACAATATTAGTTGGGCCGAAAATTGTTACTGGGTCGAATTCTTTTTAAAACAACATAAGGGATTGGGTTGGTTCAATTAGAAAGAATTGGGTTTTTGATTTAAGTTTGGGACAAGATTGAATATTCTCAGTTCGTTTAAGGTTTGATCAGTTCGCACGAAGGGTGATTTGTCAGTTCGTTTAAAAGTGAACCCAGTTCGTTTGAAAAGTCTATTTTGTGAACATTTGACATCGAAACATGGATTTTGAAGAATTATTGACGTATATGAATTATGAATCTCAACAGTATATTCCGATAAAGCAAGAAGGAGAAACAGTCTCAGCAAAAGAAGTTGTTGAAAAAGTTCCAGTTTTTGATCATTCGTCTGATGAAGAGGGTGACAAGTATGAAGAAGAAATCCAAAGACTTGAAAATCTTAAACAACAACTTCCATCTGATCAACGTAGTGGAAAGTTATTTTATGCTGATAAAATTGAAAAATTAAAAGAAAAACAAGATGCAAAAAGAAAGAATCAAAAGACAGTTATTGTTAAAGAAGAGATCAGATCTGAGAAAGAAGTAGAAGCAGCAACAACAGAAAAGCAAATCAAACCTAGTGTGAAAAGGCAGGTTGAACAAGTTCCAGCAGTCAAGATTGAGAAAGTAGAATCTGAAAAATCTGTATTTGTGAATCCTGAACCAGTATTAAAGAAAAAGGTTGAAGAAGATGCACCTATCTTTGATCATTCATCAGAAAAAGAGAGTAAGGATGAAAGTGTTCATGAGGAAAAGAAACAGGTTGAAAATATCTCAGCTTTAAAGGTTGAGACAAAAGCTGATGATAAACATATTCTTGTTTTGCTGAAAAATTGTGAGAAGTTGACATCTGAAAATAACAAACTCTTGAAGGAGGTTGAGAGTTTGTCATTAGAAAACACAAATCTTAAAAAATCAGAAAATGTTTTGAAAAATCAAATAGAAAATTTAGAAAATGAAAAAGTAAAAATTGAGAAAGATTTTCAAAGTCAAATAAAAATTTTAGAAGATGAGAGAGATTTGTTTGGTAAAAACAATCTTGAAAAACAAATTGCAATCAATTCTCATCTTGAAAAGATTATTCAACTTGAAAAGGAAGAAGAGTGTGCTCAAAAGAAAATCAAGGAATGGGAAGAAAAGTTGAAGGTGTTTGTGAATACTTCAGCTATTCCCTGTCCAAAACCTATTAATTCAGTTCCAAAAAGTGACGATGTCACAAACTTTGACAAAGTCAAAGTTGAAGATTGTGATGAGAAATCTGATGATGAAAATGAAAAAATGAAGAAAAAGAATTTATTTTTGAAGTTAAAAGAAAAGTTTCAAGAAACTGTTCCACAATCAACTGAAAAGGGAGAATGCTCTAAGCAAAAACCTTTGAAGAAGAAAGTGGAACAAAAACAAAAAGAGAAAATTTTGAAAAATGTTCAAAAAGATAATAAAAGCTCATCAGATCGATCATCCAATCGCAATGAAAAATTACAAAAATCGAAAAATGAAAACTCTAAAATTGTTGGCAATGAGTGGTGCAGGTCGGACCACAGAGCTCAAAAGCCAAATCCAGCAAACAAGAGGAGGAAAGATTATCACCAAGCCAAACAGTGCTATGATCTGAATGTTTGGACTGAAAATGGTGATTGGTACGATAACAGAGTGTGTTATAGATGCGGCTATCAAGGACACATTGCTGTTAACTGCCAGAGTTGGAGTTATGAGACGAGAAGATGCTTTGAATGCAATATCAAAGGACACATTGCCAGAGATTGCCCAATGAGATCAAAGGGAAGATCGAGGGCTGAATCTCAAAAAGTGGCAAAGAAACCAGTCAATGTCAAGCCCAAAGAACAGAAAGTGGAAGAAAAGAAAGTAAAGCTTTCACAGGGGCAGAAAGACAGACTGAGGAAGAAGAGGAAGAAAGCGAGAGAGTATCTCGAAAGGATTTTGTCCTCGGATTCAGCCATCAAAGTGAATAACAGTTCTGATAAATCGTCTTGCTCTCCAAAGAATGACAAGTCTAGCAAAACGGATTCATCAGATACAAATCTGAGGACGAAAGGGAAACAAAAGAAAGTGGAGAATCCGGTTGTTGGCAATGAATCTGACTCGTTAAAGTCAGACAAGCCATGTTCAGGCGATGAATCTGGTGTGGTAAAGCCAGAAGAGCCATGTGTTGAGGTAAAAGTTGAGAATTCTGGTCTAACAATGGATGATGCAAATTTTCCACCATTGTTGAACAAGAATTCAAAATCACCCAAGGACAGTCAGGATTGGGTGAATCTGTTTAAATGAAAAACCAGACTTGCCGGAGTTCCCAGGTTGGTAAGTGTGGAACATGAATCGGCACATTTCTTGAGAAATTTCACTCTGGTGATTTTTCGCCTTACATGTGGTAAATCAGGGACATTAAGTTGTACTTGATTTTCTACAAGTGATGCTTGAGATCTAAAACTGTAATTGTAAAATCTGTCATGTGTATAAAGAACAAGGTGATGAAGTGACCCCGAATCTACAAATGGTTGGTAAACAAAACTAATTTTCCGGAAAAACCATTTTGATTAAAACAAACTTAAGTGTTTTGAAATCACTATGGGAAAATGTTTTGTTGTCAGGGGGAGTTCTGATTGTTCAAGCCAAGTGAATGGAGAACTGAAGCAATTCTCATCTTGTTGTCACATTTCTTGTACAGTTGGTTTTCGAATTTTCCCAGAAAATCAAAATTGAGACATATTTTGATTTTAGGGGGAGTAAAAATTTTTAAAAAATTAGAAAATTTGAAAAAGCCAAAAACATGATAAAATGAAAAATGAGTTTTGTTGTCAAAAAGAGGAAATGATAGTAGATCAATTGGACTGTCACAGCATGCTAAAGAAATGAAAAGTCAAAATGTGATAAGCGATCTCACTAAGGATGTGACGATAGGCTCAGCTAGACTAGTAGATTTGCGATAACGATACAAACTTAAATGAAAAAGCCTAGTTCTAGTGGGAAACATGGTAGAAAGCAATAGTACTTAGTTTTGTCCTTCTTGACTGTGTGCCTACTCAGTAATCGCTGATTGTCGAAAGACATAAAACTGGTTAAGTTTGTGAACTTTCACAACTTTGCTAAAAAGTCACTGTGATTGTGCATTTTATTTTGCAAAGATTTAAACTTGTTTTATTTCTTTATTTTGTTTAAGCATCGGACATCCTCTGTGTATACATGAGTATCGACCTGGATGTTGTTGCCTAAACGTTCTGCTTTATTTTCTTTGGTGTTTCGTTTAAGCTTTGGATCACCTCTGTGTATACGGGAGTATCGACCTGGTGGTTAAAGCCTAAACAACTTCAACTTATTTTATTTTTTTTATTTTGTTTAAACATTGGACTTTCTCTGCGTATACGGAAGTATCGACCTGATTGTTAATGTTTAAACATTCTGCTTTGTTTTCGCACAAATCACAGTTGATAAAAGTTTAAAGGCATTGCTTGAGATAGTGTATTACATGATGAGGGGATATGCTGAGATCGTGGGGTCCATAAGAACTTAGTGCAATATTAATATACCTTAACGTATCGGTAAGCAGATTGAAAGTTTTTAGATTGAGTTTATGTGGACAACAATATCGTCAATCAACGTGAATCGTTTAGAGCTGAAAATGAAATCAAGCTTAACGGTGTTAGTGATTTGTCTCATAAACCGATATAATCCTCTTACACAAACTCACAAAAATATTGTCTGTAAATATTTCTTTACTGCATTTTATTCTTTTCAAAAATCCAAAAAGATTTTAGTGTGTTTTAGCATAAAATTTTGATAAAATACAAAAAGATTTTCGACAACTGATGTTGAAAAGCTGATATTCAAAATTTCAAGTGCTGAACATGATGAACTAGTTTGGGAGTGTGTGTATTGAATTGAGAAATTTATTTTGAGAAAGAAGTTTGATTAGTTAATAGAGATCATTAATTTGAACTTGATGTAACTTTTTCAGTAAGTTTTTTCTTATTGTTTTTAAGTAAAAACTTATGTGGTGGTGAGAAAATGTGTGCGGGAGTTGAGCTGAACAGAATTAAAGCCAGGATGTGATCTCTAGGTGATAGCTAATTCCAGACAGCGATCCAATCATGATGAGAGGGGGAGTCTGACGAGGTTAGAGCCAAAGAGAAGATCCTGGTCCATGCTAAGAAAAAAAAGATCGATCAAGATTGAAGAGTCGTCATGTTGAAGACTCTCACTGAAGATTCCGTCAGCATTCAAGGGGGAGTCTGTTAGTACAGTTGTCTGTCGACTTCATCTTCGTTCGAGTCTTAGATTAGTAATGAAAGATCAAGTCACGCAGTTCGAGATAAACAGGAAACAAAGGTGAACAAGCCAGTTCAAACGAAGTGGACAGTTCAAACGAAGTGGACAGTTCAAACGAAGTGGACAGTTTAAATGAAGTGGACAATTCAAACGAACTGGAAATGCCTGTTCAAACGAACTGGAAATAGTATAAATATGTGACTTGAGTTTTTCATTTGTAACTTTTGGATTCCGGTAGCGAAACTCTGCCGAAGTGCCTCCAAGTCTGTAATCACGTTATAATCAATATAAGAGACAGTTCTTAGTGAATATCAAGCTGAAACAAACTCTGATTCATTGAATTCCGCCTTTGAATCAGTTTAGAGCTCTTCTGAAGACTCGTTCAGATCGATTCTCGATCCTACAAGCTTAAAGTTTGTTGAGAAACCTGTGTCGATAGAGGATCGACAGGTTAAAAGGCTTCGAAGGAAGCAGGTACCGATTGTAAAGGTTAAATGGGATGCCCGTAGAGGTCCCGAGTACACGTGGGAGGTAGAGTCCACAATGAAAGAGAAGTACCCTCATTTATTTCAGTAAATCTCTAGGTCGAGATTTCTTTTAAGGGGTAAGGATGTAACACCTCGTAAAATCACGACCAATATAATGAAGACACGTGTCATGAGCTTTAAACATGTAATGGATAAAATATGAGGGACTAAAATTGAAAAACAAAGAAAGTATGTGTGTAAAAGGATTAAAAGTGTCAACATCGGATAATTATACCTTTCAACAACCCTGCACGATGTTTATACCCTTAAACGAATGAATTATGAATCGTATGAAGCCATTTGTGGAAGAAAGTGAAAGTTTACAAACCGCAAGGGTTAAATGTGTCAACATGTTTAATTTATACCTTTGTAACGATTAATTATGTTCACTAGAATAAGTGATAAAAATTTCACAAGGTTTCGATATCGTATGAGAAAGATACGCGAACATTCGTAAGTAAAGGGTTAAAGGCATCAACGTTGAAATTTAAGACTTTTCGGTGATCATATAAATAACCAGGGACTTAACAAAGTTGGTTTATGACTTAGAGTCCTTAAAAGTCAAGTTAGAGGGTTAAAAGTGCAATAAAACAAGTTAAAATAAAGATTTGAAGGACCAGGGACCAAATATGGAAATCTGGCAAACTTGGTGACCGGATCTGGGAACCATACCGGCCGTGTAGACCTTGTATAGGTCTTACACTGTGCAGCCTGTTCCACCACCTTAGAAGCCTTGTTTTTTATCCCAGGGGCTGCTCCAATGGTATTTCATGCATCGGGGACACCTGGGATGATCAGGAAACACTTGTAGGCTATTGTGGAAGGATCTTGTGAGATTTAAATCACTATATAAGAACACTTGTTGCAAACATTGGACTTGCACTTTGAAAATCATTCTAACTTATTTTCTGGAGTCTCCTGGAGCTAAAGACCATTCCCTAAGGATCATTAGTCGTGCTTAGTACTTCAGTAAGCTTCCTTAACCTTTCTAATTCGTGTTTTATTAGTTTAATGACCTAAAGTCAAAACCGTCGTAATTAAGGTTTGACTTAGTGATTAATCACTAATGGTCCAGTCAATTCTCGAATCGAAAGTAGCTATGAGTTGGTAATTATGTGGCTAATAAACCCTTAAAAGGGCACCCTCTGATTCCCACTCTAACTAGGTCAATTGTCGGGTCAAACTTAATTATAAAAAGTCAACAGAAAGCTAATTTTCAAATAAACACATAATTTGCAATGTAGAAGCCATGAAACCTGTTTTATCACTTGTATAACTTGGTAATTAATATAAGAACATGTCTAAGCATGTTCAACCCGACAATTTTCAGTTTAGGCTCGGTTCGGGACCGAAAGTCGCAAAAGTAGACTTTTGCTTTGACTTTCAGTTCTGACCCAATGTAGCATATTTTAGAAATGCCTCAGAGCTCTATTAGGACCAGGTTATAGGATAGTGTAACCCTCTGAGATTATACAACTTGGTTCCTTAGTTATCCGATTCATGTGCATGTTTCCGTTATATGCCTAAATGTTGACCATTATGCCCTTTTGACCTTAAAACAAGATTTTTGAAAATGTGAGAGGACAAAAACCTTTATTACTGATTTATAAACTTATCCTAAAAATTTGACATCAGTTTGAGGTCTAGATTAGGAGTTATGCTCAACATCGTAATTAAGAAGCTTTTTATTAATTAAACGGCGTAATTAGCATAAAGCCTATCTCAACCCAAATTTTGACACCAAAATTTTTACACACTGATGTAAAATAATATTTTAGAATTTTTGAAGATTTTTATTTTATTTTAAGCTGAGCATAACATAACATAGAGTACTTGCTTCAATTCAGTAATTGTCGGTTATACCCTTTTCTTGGATAAAATGAGTTTTACATAACATATTGATATCAAACTTTTTTTGCTACTGATTTTATATCATAAATAAAACATTTTGAACTTTATAAACTGGTCAAAAACTCAGATTTCCTATTTTAAACCAAAAATCGCTTAAAACCGACTTTTACGCGTTTTAAGCGCATAGTATGAGTTAAAACTATTTTTGGCATATAAAACTTAATACCTACTGATGTTTTAAGTAAATTTTTATAATTAAACAGTAAGCAAAAGTTTTGAACTCAGAATTCTAATTTTGACCTTTAAAGCTTATGTGAAATTACCAAAATGCCCCTACGGTGCATAGTTTGGTTATAAAAGATAAATTTCACATATATGCAATACCCTACTGTTATGACCTATAAAAATAAATATTTTAACTGATTATATCAGACCTGAAACTCAGATTAATATTTAAACTCTTTTATAAGCTTTAAAATGACCAAAATACCCCTACGGGGCATAATTTGAGTTTAAATCCATTTTGGGCATAATGGAAAGTATCCTACTGATGTCATAACATATTTAAGGCATATTAATTTAGGAAACCTATTCATGACTCATTTGTTTTCCTGTTATGCATTTTCGCGCTTGGTACGGTTTATGTAACTAGTTTGCATAAATTAGCCGAAACGGGTCAAACCTTATCATTTTTATCTCAAAATCCAGAATGTGTTTAGTTTACCGATATTATACAAGTGTACAAACTTGTCAGGTCTAAACCACATTCTAATCCGGTCTTCGCTTAATCGTGCTTTTGAACTGTATATCTTCTTTTAAAACTAACCGGTCTAAGTTTAGGCTTAATTAAGACCCGTTAGGAATCTAATAGGTTATTAAAACCTTCATTCCAGATTAGGAGACCAGTAAAAGATACTCGCACTCGCTGATTGAGATATATACTTGCTCAGGTAAATACTTTTAACTTATTTTCCCTATACAGGCTTGGGGTACGGTATATAAAATACCGCTTGGTCGGGCATTGAATTTTTAATCATATAAAGGTTAATTTATTGAGATGACCCGTTTAAATTGTTTTGTTTGTTTTAAGCCTTTGGGGGGTTAATGACCATGTCCTGGATATCCTCGGCACATTCATTGAAATGGCCACTACTTAAGCACGGGGTGTAGGCATACACCTTCCGGTGCGTATATAAAAATAATATAACCGCCTGTTCGAGAATAACTCGCCGCGGGATATATTATGTGGTGTGTCTATTAATCTTTAACCTGGTATTCAGCCCGGGCTACTGAACGTATAACGAACATGTAATTCGTTTACAAGTTTATATATAAATAATTATCCCAAGTTATAAAAGATATTTTGTGCCTTGTGCATTTAAATCAATTTTCATAAACATTTTCAAAATGAGTCGGTTAATTGTATTTTCCAAAAGGATAAAGTGCAGGTACTAGGCGGAATAGGCTGGCTACTCCTGAGTGAATAAATAAGAGTCTTGCAAGCCTTATCGCTTAAGATCTGTTGAACAATTTTCCTTTTATCTTTGATCCGCCTGTGGATCTTTTTACTTCCGTTTTTGTAATACTTGATATTACTCTTCATCGGTTTGTAATGTTATTATCTTTTGCTTCCGCTGTGTATTAAACTATGATAATTTGTCTGTGATGATATCAACTACGTCATGATACTTCCCATCGGTAATACGTGGAAATATCAGGGTGTGACATGGGTCTTCTTTCCCTTGGGCCTCCTCAGAGTACTGGGAACACGACTTGCCTTTCGCGCCAGGAGTCATCCTGCCGGCGCTTGCTGTAGTTTTTCCTTGGTCTTCTCTGACCTCCTTGAATCATGTGAGTTTCCAACTTTCTGAGCTTTTTGTTGTCCGGACCCTATTCCCTACGCTGGATTTGACGATTGTCCTTTTTTCCTCCTTTGACCAGGTGGGTAAGCTTGCCAATTCTTAAAGCTCGTTCTATTTCCTGCCTTAGGCTGATACAGTCATCCTTGAGGTGGCCTGTGTCTTTGTGAAACTCGCAAAAGAGGTTCGGCTATTGCCCCTTCTTGTTTCTCATTTGCAAAGGAGCTTTAAATTGATGATTTTCAGTTGACAGGACTTCGGAAGGGGTTTTTGTCAGAGGTGTCCATTGCTTTTCTATATTTTCTTTTTTGACTTCCTTGCGATAGCTTATTTGATTGATGGTTGCGCGCGCGTCTTCCGCTGGTGGACTCCTTTCTTTGTAGCCAGATGGCCTTCCAGGGCTGACCCTTGCCCTTCTTATTGCGTTTATCGTTGGCATGCTGGCTATAGTTGTACTGACGACTATCTTCGCCGGTCAGCTGTCTGTCCGTTCATGCGATTTTTTTTTGCTGCTTTGATGAAAGTGTCCCAATCTTTGGGACCTCCATCTCTTCCCTTGATTCTTTTGATTAGATCATCGCACTTGACAGCTCTCATGAAGTGCGTGCAAATCATCTTTTCTCCTACATCTCCAATTTCTAGGCACTCTTTTTTGTATCTGGTAATAAAGTCTTCAATGCTCTCGTGATCTTTCCTCCAGATGTTTAAGCAATCTGCTGGGTCTCTGGTGTGCCTGCGCTGCTGGGAAAAGTGTGCTAGAAACTTATGCTGAAAATCCATCCAGGATTTGATCTTTCCTTCTGGTAAACTGTCGAACCATGCGCGCGCAGCGCCTACGAAGGTCTGCACAAACAGAGGGCACCACGTGGGTAATGACCAACCACCTACCACCCCAGCGCTGGTGAAAACATGGAGGTGGTCGTCAGGATCCGTTAGGCCATTGTATTTACCCACATTGTGTGGCAACTTCGTCTTGTCGATATTGGCCGTTTTGATTTCTCTAATAAACTTTGACTTCTCAGCTATGCCTTCTGGGCGGTAGCTTAACGTGTAATCGTACTCAACATTTGGGTTGTACCCTGCGCATGTGCGGGGCTTGTACGCCTCGTGATTCGGTGGTAGTCTGCTGAATACCGTTCTTTCTTACTTGTAAGTTGTGTCATCATCTTCGTTGTAACTTTCCCAGTCATTGTTTATGTTGCGCGAGCCTAAACGACTGTGGACTGACGTCTTTTGCTGGTAGGGGTAATGTTCATAGTTGCTTTCGGTGTCACCATAGGTGTTGCGCGTGTCTTGCACGCTTTGTCTCCCTATGGTGTGATGCTCAGAATGTTGTTGGGTCCACGCGTGCCCATGCGCATGCGCTTGTTGAGGAATCTGAGAACTTGGTGGTACTTGAGGTGGAGTATCGAAAGCGGATTGGGTAGCTTGTGCTTGAAGCAATGCTTGTTGTGCGCTTAACTACGCATAGACCAGGTTCAACGACGCCGTTTGTTTAGCATACTAGGAGGCCAGAGTTTCTCCTTCAGGTAGCCCTAAGAGTGCTGATAAGTTCAACTGTGCCTGAGCCGATGGTGCTGAAGGACCAGCACCATGGTTTGGCGTTTGGGCTCCTGGAGTTACTTGGTTGACTACTCCAGGAGGTGTTTAGAGATTAGCTCCGTTAGTGGTTTGGTTGATAACTCTGGAGGTGCTACCAAAGAGTTCAGGTATCTCGTTACTCACTTGTGCTTCTCTGACGGTCTCGTTCCATTGGTGCCTTTGTACGTGAGCGATGTCCGTGTTCAACTCAAAAGAAGAGCTTTCTCCATCCACATGAAGAGAAGGGTTTTGTTAAGCCATTCAGAGAGTGTTTTTTTAAGAGAAAAGAGATGAAAGTGGTTTGCAAAAAATGCGGTGGGCGCCAATGATGAAACACTGGTTAACACTCTGGCTAACCAGCTGGGTAGTCTCGTACGTAAGGTTCAATCTCTTTCTTCACTCGCTGATTACTTGAATCCTGCAAAACAGAACACTGGTGACTCGCCACAAGGAGGAGAATATGGGAGGGGTTCTCCTTGTGACCACCCTCCGGCGTGAGAATAAGTACTGCGTTGAGGAGAAATAGTCTGTGTTGTAGGGGAAATGTAAGGGGAGCAGAATGTTCTACTTGAATGAGGAAGGGTCCTATTTATAGCCGAAGGATGAAGGAGGTAGGAGGGGCCTTGCCAGCTGCCACCGGGCGCCAGCTGTCCGACCAAGGGGAATATCCTCTTTGTCTCCTCTGCTGCACTCAGAGTAGAGGATGACTTGGCGCGCCGCTATTTGTCCAGGCAAAGGAATTGTATCAGCAGCTGTCGGCCTGTCCTAAGATCGTGCTGCAGGTCCATATAGCGTCCGATCATTGGTGACACGTGTTGTCCTTTTTGTCTGGAGGAGCATCTTTGGTGTCACCTGCGATGGCTTCCAGGAGCTTCTAGAAGCTTCTGGATGTGCTTGCTGATGTAGGCGTCATGTTGGATAAAAAGGGGTTTGGTCCCTTTCATGTGTGCATGGAATTGGGACCATACATCTTCACCTAACCAACCGAATTATGTATTCCTACACAATCGAATACTCTCATAAAACTTCAAATCCATCCGCTGCATTGAACTCAGAAATCCAAGAAGTGATATCAATTAATTCTACAAGGGTTCATTATTGAAATAGAGGGTATGAAGTGCATAATTACACTAATGTTTGATGATATCGCTATCAAATCAAACAGTCAAAACATTGGACATAACAGAGAGATTGAAGATACGGAGAAGGAAGCAATTATGGCCAGTCACGAAGAGCATGAAAATTACAAGAAAGATTAGTTAGATGCATACTTCGAAAGTATAAATCCATCCCCAGTTGATAACGACTGGAATGAATTAATTATACAGGCCATTCAATTCAAAAATTTCGAAGAATGTATTGTTCTGTTAAAGTTATAAGATGATACCAAATTTGTGTTCAGATATAGGCACATTGGGTCACACCCCCAAGAATACCACAAGCGAAAACCCCCGCGGGGCGTGTGATGTACCAGAATCTAGCCACTAATCACATTGAACCATAAATCAAATAAAACTTTCCTTTAAATAAAATAGTATAACTCCAACACTGGTTTAATATATATCAGACATGTTCAGCGGAAGCATAAAAGTTTAATCATTAAATTCATAGAAAATATTCAAAGGCAATGAAACATCGAGAAGCATTCCAAAAGCCACGACCCATGACCACTCCAGCTTCCCAGACAACAAGTTCCATGACAGTGTACCTAATGACCTGCAAGCATGCAGAAAAGTGTATCAGACAACGCTGGTTCAGTTCACAGTTTGTTTAACCGTTTATTACCAAGTAGTGACTTATGTTATGTTGATAATAACTCGATACCGCAGACGAATCCTTTTTTTGCCCTTCTTAAATGCTCTATCAAACATTGGTCATGATTATAAAGTTATTAGTTCACGCCCGTCCTATCCAGGTACGTTGTGAGGGTGCCAAACCTAATAGCGCTATCAACTAATAACCCCGTTGCCCTACAAGCAACTAACCCGGTAGTATGATGGGACTTAAGTGATAGAAAGTGAATGTATTATCCAACATCAACATTTACTGAAAAACTGCCTCATATCCCCTACAAGGATATGGGTTTGTGAAAACTGCCTCACATCCTTTACAAGGATGTGGGTTTATGAAAACCCGTTTACATGTTTGTATGTTTGATTGTCCCCACCGGACGCATGCTTGTATTTTGAAAGAAGTGAACTCACCTTGGTTTGCTCGGTATGACTAGTTACTTGTTCACACTTAATCAGTCAAATCCTATGGTGTTCATGTACACGTAATCAGTTTACATTCACATTGTTCCCATATAATCATAGTGTCAATTCATAACAAAGATCATCACATAACAGATAGCAATCATTCAAGTCTCATACATGTCATAAACTATATGAATCGCCAAAACTGTTCTGTTTGATCACTAACAGCATCTCCACGAAGATTCAATTCTTCGTAGGATATCTTCACGGCGAAGGTTCATCATGGCTAAGAATCCCTTCTTGGAGAAGAATCAATCTTCATCGAGAGTGATTGTGACGAAGCTCCTTCAGATGTTCGTCATGGACTTGTCGGCGAAGAATCATTCTTCATTGACATGAATACTTCATGGGGGGTGATCTTCGTCACTGCCTCAACAGATAACAAGATTTCCTACTTTGATTCCCCGATGATTTCGTAACAACAGTTATCATATTTTGGTATGTTTCATCGGATTCAACAACAGTTATTTTACCGATTCACACCAACCCTAATTGTGTTCATCACCAGAACTAGCACCCCACAACATTAACTTCGATTCACATAACCCTAATCATGGACAATCCTTGCTACCATTTATCGTTTAATCACACAGACAGATTTATAAGGATACTATTATCATGCAAATGCTAACTTGTTGACTACCAGTCTCATGAATTCATATCATATGGTTCGTCTCAATAAACTTCAAACAAGTGTTTCAATTCAATACAATCAGCCATAATATAATCAATCATGTGAAATCAACTATGATAACAGATGATTATACAAACAATGTAACAAGCAGGTTAAGTCGAGTAATCACATACTAACCGGATGCGAGATGAGACTAGAAAGAACTTCGAGAGGGATAAGGATTGCCGCCGAGTGTGAGGGAGAGAAATGAGAGTCTAGGGTTTTGTTAATTATAAACTTCGCGTTCCGATATGCGCGAATACAAGTAAATATGGCCGATTATAACCGGGCTTCACTTGGGCCGAAGGCCCTCTCGGCGAACCTTACACCTGACGAAGAACCAAACTTCGTCTAACAAGTAGATGACGAAGAATTACCTTCGCCAAGGAAGGTTCATGACGAAGAACTATCTTCGTCGAGAGCTGTTGATGACGAAGAACTATCTTCGTCAAGAAATGGGAATTATGAAACATAAACAACTCTTAAATTTTCATCAAGCAACCATACATAACAATACTTCAACTATTCACTAATCGTGCAAGTTACAACACAAAACAAATTATGAAAACAGAGTTGTGAAACCAGTAATGCGTAGAGGAAAGACCTTGAAATCTCGGGTTGTCACATCATCCCTAACTTGAAAGAAATTTCGTCCCGAAATTTGATAAGTAATCCAAAACAGCGAGCGAGGTGTTAGATCAGGATGACTGTGGATTTTCCTCGGGTGCCACATCATCCCCAACTTGAAAGGGAATTACGTCTTGAAATTCACCAGTGGCATCAAGATTAGATTGGTCAGTTGGGAAAAGTTGAGGATACTTGAACTTCATTTGATCTTCACGTTCCCACGTAAACTCCGGTCCACGTCTTGAGTTCCAACGGACTCTCACGATCGGAATTTGGCTATGCTTACGGACCTTGACTTCCCGGTCCATAATTTCGATGGGTTCCTCGACAAACTACAATTTGTAATCGATTTTCAGTTCCTGGAGTGGTACCACCAGTGTTTCATCGGATAAACACTTCTTTAACTGCGAAACATGGAAAACATCATGAACGTTACCCAACTCAGTAGGTAACTCGAGCTTGTACGCCACCTTACCAATTCGTTCCAAAATCTTAAATGGTCCGACATAACGTGGGTTAAGCTTGACGCGTTTCCCAAAGCGTACCACACCCTTCCAGGGTGAGACTTTTAACATAACGTGATCGCCTACAACGAACTTCAAAGGTTTCCTACGCTTTTCAGTGTAGCTTTTTTGACGGTCGCGCGCTGCCGCCATACAATTTCTGATTTGTACAATCTTCTCCGAAGTTTCGAGCACAAGTTTCAGACCCGTGATTTGGCTGTCACCCACTTCAGCCCAGCAGAGAGGAGATCGACATTTCCGTTCGTATAAAGCCTCGAACAGAGCTGCCTGGATACTGGTATGGTAACTATTATTGTAGGAAACCTCAACCAGGGGTAAGTGTCTCTCCAAACCTTTAACAAAATTGATAACACATACCCGCAGCATGTCTTCTAATGTCTGGATGGTTCGCTCACTCTGGCCATCCGTTTGAGGGTGATAGGCAGTGCTCATCTCAAGATGTGAGCTAAATGATTTGTGCATCGCTTGCCACAAATCAGATATGAAATGCGGATCGCGATCAGAGATAATGGAGGTTGGCACTCCGTGCTTGGAAACTACTTCCTTTAGATAGAGACCAGCCAGCTACGAGAACTTGTCAGTTTCTTTGATTGCGAGGAAGTGCGCAAATTTTGTGAGACGGTCAACGATCACCCAGATGGTATCATTTCCATTTTGGGTTCTTGGCAATCCGGTGATGAAATCCATAGCAATTTACTCCCATTTCCACATAGGTATCTCCGGTTGCTGAAGCAAACCAGAGGGTTTTTGATATTCCACCTTGACTCTCGCGCAAGTCAAACACTTACTTACATATGTCGCAATGTGGGCCTTCATCTTCGGCCACCAGTACAAGACTTTGAGGTCCTGATACATCTTATCCGAACCCGGATGAACAGAGTATCGAGACTTGTGCGCTTCGTCCATCATAAGTTCTCTAATATTTCCAAACAAAGGAATCCATATTCGTTCCATGAAATAGTAAATGCTGTCAGATCTCTCTACGAGTCACTTCTCCATACCCCTCAAATACTCAGCTTCAATGTTTTCCCCTTTCAAATCTTCAGTTTGAGCAGAACGGATCTGGTCAGGTAAATTAGAATGGATGGTGAGCTGCAAGGCACAGACACGTTTGGGTTTCGTTTCCTTTTCGACTAAGGGCATCAGCTACAACATTAGCCTTACCTGGATGATACTTGATTGCACAGTCGTGGTCGTTTAAGAGTTCCACCCAGCGACGCTGTCGCATGTTTAACTCCTTTTGGTCGAAGATGTGCTGGAGGCTCCTGTGGTCGGTAAAAATAGTGCATTTAGTACCGTACAAGTAATGCCTCCAGATTTTGAGCGCAAACACCACGGCCCCCAACTCTAAGTCATGAGTCGTGTAATTCTTTTCATGAACCTTCAATTGTCGAGAGGCGTAAGCTATCACTTTCTCACGTTGCATCAGCATGCAACCGAGACCTTGAATAGAGGCGTCACAGTACACCACAAAATCTTCAGTACCTTCAGGTAAGGACAGAATCGGCGTACTGCAGAGTTTTTGTTTCAAGAGTTGGAAGGCATCCTCCTACTTTGTTCCCCAAGAATATACAACGCCTTTATGTGTTAATGCGGTGAGAGGTTGAGCAACCTTTGAGAAGTCTTTGATAAATGTGCGATAGTACCAAGCGAGACCAAAAAATTGTCGCACCTCCGAAGGATTCTTCGGTGCCGCACAATTTCTGATAGCATCAATCTTAGCAGGGTCCACGTGTATCCCCATTTCATTAATAATGTGGCCAAGGAAGTGTACTTCTCGAATCCATAAGTCACACTTAGAAAATTTCGCATAAAGCTGCTCCTTCCTTAGGAGTTCCAAGATAAGACGCAGGTGCCGTTCGTGGTCCTCATTGCTCTTAGAATAGATTAGAATGTCATCGATAAACACAATGACGAAGTCATCCAGATACGGTTTGCACTCACGATTCATGAGGTCCATAAATACCGCAGGTGCTTTCGTCAACCCGAATGGCATAACCAGAAACTCATAATGCCCATACCGCATTCGAAAAGCTATTTTTGGAACATCCTCCTCCTGGACTCTTACCTGATGGTAGCATGATCTTAGGTCAATCTTCAAGTAGAAGCTCGACCCTTGCAACTGATCGAACAGGTCGTCGATGCGAGGTAAAGGATAACGGTTCTTGACTGTCACCTTGTTGAGTTCACGATAATCTATACACATGCGGAACAATTCGTCCTACTTCTTTACAAACAAAACTAGGGCTCCCCAAGGCGAATGTCACACCCCGACCCGCAGCGAAATGGTACGGGGCATGATGATTGCCCAAAGCTTATGACATTATTAAAATTTCATAATTAAACATGTCATGATTAAATTTCACACATTTCATATAAGTTTCGAATATTCAAATAATTCATCAAACTTGTCTCTTTTATTTACTAAGGCAAAGTTCCTATGTGATCCTGATCCAGTCCAGTCTTCAATCCTCTACACCGGTATCATGTGTAAAATAGTATTTTTGGGTCAGCTACAAGAGCTAGCGAGTAAACTTTGGTTAAGTAAAACGGGTTTACCATTTTAAAATTTAGAAATAAAAGTAATATGTTTTACCATTTTTAATTCCAAATATTAATATGAAAATTAAGCATGCAATTAATCATGTGGAAGCAATGCACAAGTAATATGAACATAGAATGGTAACATAGTAATGACTAAGACCAAGACCGACACCAAAACCAAAACCGACTCCTTGAGTCCCACACCCATAAAGGGTGTGACTGTGGCGATACCAACGTCCCATAGTTAGGAAGAAAGGTCAGCCCAAGACTAATGGCGCGATACCGACATCTCTAGGTCATGAGGAAAGGTCAGCCGTGGATCCACTGAATGAATGCCTATTGACTATTGACTATCATGACCAACACAACACCAACCTCAACAAATAACACCAACAACATATAATGCATTTACAACACACTAGACTTTGCATGCTCGAAGTTAGATGAAAACAATTGGTCAAAACACATTGATACACCCCAAAACGTTAATGACAAAAAGGGGAAGAGAGTTTACTCACAGTTTGCAAAGATTCGATCCTCTAATCGTTAAACCACACGATTTGATTAACAATACGATAAAACCCTAAAATTAAATACAAAGCGATAAATATATATAACATAAAATAATGAAAGTGATCCTACGAAATTGGGTTCTCCTATTTGGGGACTTGAGACATAAAATTAATTATATGGGAAAATACCCTAAATCAGTATTTGTATTTCTAAATAAACAGATTTGTAAACAATTGTAATAATAACAGCTCCAACGAAATATCTATCCAATAATTATCAAAATCATTCTAATTTAGTAGAAACCAATCCAACGGGATTAAAATTCTGATTATATGATCAACATGTATTTTTTATACAAAATAAATAAATTTACAAAAGGTTTAAATTAATACATAGTTCTATAAAATCATTTAATTACCAATAATTACAGAAAAAAATTCATAAAAATTTCCAGGATATATATATATGCTGAAATGTCGTTAAAAATATTTAAAATAATTTAATCAACTTATTTAGTATATTTAAATGATGTAAACATAAATTAAATCTTGAAATATTTTTTTTTCATAATAAATCCAAATAATTTCTAAAAATACCCAAAAAATTCAGCATAGCATTCTAATATGATATATAACAGTAGCATAAAACCAATTTCATCGAAAACATAACCTCAGATCAAAAGCCCCAAATTTTAGAAACGAAGAACCCTAATTTCTACAAATTTCAATTCGTATAGATAATGCCCTCTATATCATAAATTGATAGAGGGGTTTTGTAGAGCTCGTAAAAATAATAAAGTTAGGCTTTTGAATCACCTGAGTTGGACTTCGTATGAAGAAGATATGAAGAAAACAAGTTCCAAGCCCTAGAACCTTCACGGATCGAATTCCTGAAGCTCGGTTGATGAAATGATGTAATTCCAGTGTGGTTTTGTTATATATTTTGCAGAGCTTTCGATTGGTATAAGATTCGTAGGCTAAAATGATCGAATTCGGTATAATTGATTTATGCTCTCAAGAACTTTAATGGAGATTTCAATGAGATAATGATTTGATTAATTATATTCGGTTACACAATGGAATCCGAACGATTTGTTGTTTAAAACCTTACTAAAAACGAAGTCATAACTAGGGAGGATCTGAAACGTCGGTGCACATCAGTTGCTTCGGATTGTTAAACAACTCCTTGAGTCGCGCATGTGTTTCAGCGAGGAAGAAAGACTTCCAGGTCGTTGCAGGTTTGTTGTTAAGTATAACTAGTTCTAAAACCGTCGCCGCGTTTCGGCGAAATTTTTTTTGTTATTTAGTTTGTGTTTATATGTGTTTGAAATCACTACGAGTACGTTGCACACGGAATTGCTGACAAGAATAAAATGTAGAAAAAACACTAAAAAATAACCGAAAGAAAATCAACTAAAAAAGTTGTATGGTAATGATGTTGTTCGGTAGAAGCCCGTAGTCAGAGATGAGCAAATAGTAATGGGTACCGTTACCGAATTTCCTGAACCGAAAGATCCCAAGTATCAGTTCGGTACTTACGTTTGGCGTTCCTAGTACCGGTTCGCTACCGGGTTTACCTTCATATACCGATACCGTAACCGGTATTTTCGGTACCAATACCGATTCGGTATCAGTTGGCACTGAACTCATCTCTACCCCTGAAACTAAAAGAAAGTTGTACGATACCGTTGATGTTCGTACGGTACCCGTGATCAAGGATAAGCAAATGGTACTGGGTAGCAGTACCAAATTTCTCAAACTAAAAGATTATCAAACTCAATCCGATACCGACTTTTGGCATTTTATGTACCAGGCTGGTGCTGCTTTGTACCTTCATGTACCGATAACGAACCAGTATTTTCGATATACGTACTGGTTAACACCAAGCTTATCAGACTTAAAAAGTAAAGGAGATAACAATTATTATAATATTAAGATAATAAAACTATAAAAAAAAAACTGTATATAATATTTTATTATATTTGTAGTTTACAGTTCATTTGATTCACTTTAGGAGAATTCCAAACATAAAACATATGTTAATTATATGTACAGAAATCAAGAAAAAAATTTGAAAAAGGTATTTATCATATTAATATACTTCAAAATTTATGTTATTATTGCGATCCATATGTTTAAATGAAAATTAGGAAAAATGACTAAAACTTGAAAGAAATAAGCAAGAAAGTATGAAGAAATAAGCCAAATTTCTGTTATTATTGCGATGGTCGCCTGAACCCTAAACCCAGGCCCACGTCCATCTAACTCTGTCTGTCTCCATTCTAGTTGGATAAGTGATACTCGAGCCTGGAGCTGCTCGTTGGAGTACCAAGACGGTCGGCCGGAGGAAATGGCCGGCAACCGTCACTCTCTCTCATCTTTTCATGGTTCTCTCACGTTTCTCTCTCTTTCTCTAGATCTCACTTGCGTATATGAACAACCCAACACCACTCTTAGATGACAAGTGGTCTACTTTGACACTCACCTGCCCACCTGGTTCTTTAAGACCATGGGGTATGGTGGGGCGGGGGTTTGGGGCATGGGTTGACACGTGGACTTCGTTGGGCACCGCTGGTCAGTTGTATGTTGGGTCGGTATGGCGGGGTGTGGCTAGCCCGCGTGGGTTGGTCACGTGTTATATTTTTTTTTTCAATTATTATAAAATTACACACAAAATTAAAAAAAAAAAGTCTAGCCACCTATAGCCTAGCCAACCCAGCCAATGAGAGCCCGCCACGGAAAACCGCTAGGCCCGCCCAACGCCCGGGTTGAAACCCCCGCCCAAGAAGCCACGCCGAAACCCAAGCCCACCCGGGATGGTGACTTGGGCATTTGTACCCAACCCATGCCCCAACCTCCGCCCCATACCCCATAATCTAATATGCTTGACCTCATGACCTCATTTCACTGTTCATTCAGTTTTAATTTTATTAGATATAGATTTATACTCTCAAATATCATCAAACCGGACGTGGTCTAGTGAGGTGTTTGGGTTCGAGTCTTGTTACAGGCCGATCCACAGTTCCGCACTCCTTTTTTGATTAAATCCATTTTTAACAAACTTACACCCATGCCCTTGAAGTTCATTAACTTTACTAATTGAGATATTAACTAATAACTAACCTAGTTGGTTATATTGAGTTATAATATAGTTTTAAATATAACAAACTAACCCCTTCACTTTTCTAACAAGCTTAACTTAGCTTATATTAAATAAGCTAACTTAGTTAGTAGTTTTAAGTTATAAAGTAGTTTCCAATATTTGCATAATTAACCCCTTGACTTATAAGAATCATAAATAACGTCGTCAAGGCTTCCCTTATATGAAACTAACCATACTAACCGAAGAAATTTATAAGTTTTCGTTTTTTTATCCTGGTTTTTATGTGACGTTATTATTTAAAAAAAAAAACCGTTTTTACTTAATTCAAAAAGGGCCCGGTTTTACAATCCGAGTCGGGTTTCGGAGTTTTTTTTTTGCGGATGTTACAGCGAAGAACTGGGTCGGATAAAGCCTCTATCCAACAGTTCTTGGAGTTGATTGGACAATTCTTGCAACTCTCCAGGAGCAAGACGATAAGGTGCACGGGCAATCGGAGCTGCTCCTGGTGTAAGGTCAATTTGGAATTCTACCTGACGGTGTGGAGGTAGACCTGGAAGTTCCTCGGGAAAAACATCAGGAAACTCACGAACAACAGGTATATCCTCTATTCGCATCTCTTCGTGCTGAGTATCAATAACAAGTGCAAGGATAGTAGGATAGTCCTTCCATAAACACTTCTGAGCTTTCATGGATGAAATGAGGCTGACGATTGAACCACTTCGATGACCCTGGACAGACAACGATTCCCCCCTAGGGAGAGGTACACGCACGATTTTCTCCTTACAAAGTATTTCGGCTCGGTGTCTTGATAACCAATCCATACCAACAACTATATCAAAGCTACCAAGAGTGATGGGGAGAAGGTCAATGTCGAACACTTGACCCAGAAGATCGAGTTTACACCCTAAGAGTACATGTGTGGCTTATATCGACTTGCCATAAGCTAATTCCACTACGTGTTTGTTTACAAGAGGTGCAGGAGTCAACCCTAACTGACGACTGAACCCCAAAGACACATAACTCCAGTCGGCACCAGAGTCGAATAATATAGTAGCAAAAATACCGTTGATAGAGAACCTACCAGTCACGACGTTGCCATCGTTCGTTGCATCACCTGCTCCAATCGTAAATGCTCTCCGCGAGCGCCATTCCCACCATTATTCCCATTGTTGTTGTTTCCCACGTTGTTGTTGTTCTGGCAATTACCCCCATTGTTATTGTTGGCATTCTGATTCATTTGTGGGCAATCCTTCTTGAAATGCCCTTCACTGCCGCACTGATAGCATCCCCTCTGATTACCCCGATTCTGCTGGGGTTGTTGCTTCTATTGCTGTTGCTGAGGTTGTTACTGTTGTTGCTTGGGGTGTGGTTCTCTACAATATTTTGCCATGTAACCCACCTTGTCACACCTTTGAGATACTCGGTTACACGAGCTATAGTGGTGAAAACCGCACTTGTTGCACTTCGGTTGTTTCCCCACATAAGAACCTAAAGTTTGACTGTTATTCTGATTCTGGTTTACAGAAGATGACTGGCTGAAGCTGCGGGTGCTGTTGTTGTCAGGCTTCTTCTGCGACTGATTAGAGTTGGTCGCCTTATCTGCGGCATTCCACTTACGCTTGTTGTCGGTGGTGGGGGTAGCAGTAGTAACAGTAGTAGCAGCAACACGTGGTGGCAGCGAGCCACGCTCCACCTCCTGATCAGTGATCTTGTGAGCCAGTCTGATAATCCGTGGTAGGTTGTCGAGATTCGCTGCAGTGACTAACCCCTTAACTTGTGGTGCCAATCCCTTAATGTAGAGTTCGATCCTGCGGGGTGGTTATCAGGATAGGTTATGACACATGTTTGCCAGCTCGTGAGACCGTTTCGTATAAGCCTCGATCTCAGATCCCTCCATCTTCAAGTTATAGTACTCGTTTTCCAACTTTTGCACCTCATCACGAGGGCAATACTCCTCTCT
This sequence comes from Helianthus tuberosus, assembly GCA_030545235.1. Classification (NCBI taxonomy): domain Eukaryota; kingdom Viridiplantae; phylum Streptophyta; class Magnoliopsida; order Asterales; family Asteraceae; genus Helianthus; species Helianthus tuberosus. The sequence goes on along the minus strand of CM060411.1, from coordinate 214,979,828 downwards.
CATCAGTTCCTTAAAATCATCCCAAGTAGTAGCGTTTGCCATCTCAATACCCAGCATCTGCACATGAGCATTCCACCAAGTCAAAGCACCGTCCTCCAAGGTGCCAGGAGCAAACTTCACCTTGTCCCCAGCTGGATAATTACACATAGAAAAGACGGATTCGGCTTTCTCGAACCAACAGAGCAGTCCCACGGGACCTTCAACTCCACTGAAAGTTTGAGGCTTGCAATCCATGAACGTCTTGAACGTACACACGGGTGGATTGTTTTGGTTTTGCTTCACAGCTTGACCTAAACAAAAAGAAAGTACGCACAAATAAGAATCGAGGGAATGACTGAAGCCTATGCTTTGTCTGGTATATATCGTACCAGCTTGCTGAGCTGCCAAAGCCTCAGCCACGCGTGTGTTAATCAGGTCAGTCAACTCTGCTTGCGTCATGTTGATGTTACCACGTCCACCTCCGCGGCCACCTCCACGTCCACCTTGTTCGCTCATGATTCTATACAAGAATAGTGGGAAAAGAATAAGGATCGCAATTTAGTTGAAGTCAATCATCACCATGACTTCCATGGATTTGAGAAACTCTAACATTATACAGTTAGTGGAACGGAACCCCTTTAACACTTATTAAGACTCACTGGGATTCACATGCACCTCACATTATTATTATGTGTGCACCCAAAATAATAAGGCAATTTGCATGCTTATCTCAGTGCTTCTTAACTCGCGTTAAAAGATTCCCCACTCTCAAACATTAAAACGAAGGATATGTTGCAAAACTAGGAATCTCACAAGTCGAAGGGTAGTGTTAAACTATCAAGCATCATTAGAGCATGTAACACAGGTAATCACATCATGGTATGTAGTTTCATGCAAGTCGTGGGTGTGTGTCTACTAGGTAAGTAATGCATAAAGTAAACAGAGGACGAACCTTGCAATCTGGAGCTGAGTGTCATGGCCGTTTTTGATACTGTTTGGTTATAGTATGGTTTTATGAAAACGTTTTAAAACCTAGTTCACTATAACCAGTGGCTCTGATACCAAACTGTCACACCCCCAAGAATACCACAAGCGGAAACCCTCGCGGGGCATGTGACGTACCAGAATCTAGCCACTAATCACATTGAACCATAAATCAAATAAAACATTCCATTAAATAAAATAGTATAACTCCAACAGTTGTTTAATATATATCAGACATGTTCACCGGAAGCATAAAAGTTTAATCATTAAATTTAATGAAAATATTCAAAGGCAATGAAACATCGAGAAGCATTCCAAAAGCCACGACCCATGACCACTCCAGCTTCCCAGACAACAAGTTCCATGACAGTGTACCTAATGACCTGCAAGCATGCAGAAAAGTGTATCAGACAACGCTGGTTCAGTTCACAGTTTGTTTAACCGTTTATTACCAAGTAGTGACTTATGTTATGTTGATAATAACTCGATACCGCAGACGAATCCTTTTTTTGCCCTTCTCAAATGCTCTATCAAACATTGGTCATGATTATAAAGTTATTAGTTCACGCCCGTCCTATCCAGGTACGTTGTGAGGGTGCCAAACCTAATAGCGCTATCAACTAATAACCCTGTTGCCCTACAAGCAACTAACCCGGTAGTATGATGGGACTTAAGTGATAGAAAGTGAATGTATTATCCAACATCAACATTTACTGAAAAACTGCCTCATATCCCCTACAAGGATATGGGTTTGTGAAAACTGCCTCACATCCTTTACAAGGATGTGGGTTTATGAAAACCCGTTTACATGTTTGTATGTTTGATTGTCCCCACCGGACGCATGCTTGTATTTTGAACGAAGTGAACTCACCTTGGTTTGCTCGGTATGACTAGTTACTTGTTCACACTTAATCAGTCAAAGCCTATGGTTTTCATGTACACGTAATCAGTTTACATTCACATTGTTCACGTATAATCATAGTGTGCATTCATAACAAATATCATCACATAACAGATAGCAGTCATTCAAGTCTCATACATGTCATAAACTATATGAATCGCCAAAACTGTTCTGTTTGATCACTAACAGTATCTCGACGAAGATTCAATTCTTCGTGGGATGTCTTCACGGCGAAGGTTCATCATGGCGAAGAATCCCTTCTCGGTGAAGAATCAAACTTCGTCGAGAGTGATTGTGACGAAGCTCCTTCAGTTGTTCGTCAAGGACTTGTCGGCGAAGAATCATTCTTCGTCGACATGAATACTTCATGGGGGGTGATCTTCGTCGCTGCCTCAACAGATAATAAGATTTCCTAATTTGATTCCCCAATGATTTCATTACAACAGTTATCATATTTTGGTATGTTTCATCGGATTCAACAGCAGTTGTTTTACCTATTCACACCAACCCTAATTGTGTTCATCACCAGAACTAGCACCCCATAACATTAACGTCGATTCACATAACCCTAATCATGGACAATCCTTGCTACCATTTATTGTTTAATCACACAGACAGATTTATAAGGATACTATTATCATGCAAATGCTAACTTGTTGACTACCAGTCTCATGTATTCATATCATATGGTTCGTCTCAATAAACTTCAAACATGTGTTTCAATTCAATACAATCAGCCACAATATAATCAATCATGTGAAATCAACTATGATAACAGATGATTATACAAACAATGTAACAAGCAGGTTAAGTCGAGTAATCACATACTAACTGGGAGCGAGATGAGACTGGAAAGAACTTCGAGAGGGATAAGGATTGCCTCCAAGTATGAGGGAGAGAAAGGAGAGTCTAGGGTTTTGTTAATTATAAACTTCGCGTACCGATATGCGCGAATACAAGTAAATATGGCCGATTATAACTGGGCTTCACTTGGGCCGAAGGCCCTCTCGGCGAACCTTACACCCGAAAAAGAACCAAACTTCGTCCAACAAGTAGATGATGCAGAATTACCTTCGCCAAGGAAGGTTCATGATGAAGAACTATCTTCGTCGAGAGCTGTTGATGACGAAGAACTATCTTCGTCAAGAAATGATTGTGACGAAGAGTTACCTTCGTCAGGAAGTGGGAAGTTATGAAACATAAATAATTCTATAATTTTCATTAAGCAACCATACATAACAATACTTCAACTATTCACTAATTGTGCAAGTTACAACGCAAAACAAATTATGAAAACAGAGTTGTGAAACAAGTAATGCGTAGAGGAAAGACCTTGAAATTGTCGGGTTGTCACACATTGAAACCCAAATTCGAAACAATGATCTCATGGTTTCTTCACACTTATTTGGAATCCGAGGGGATACAAGGCCGATTCCACCAAATCTTGAAATCAATAGACCAATTCCAATTCTTGATTTATTTTTAGTAGTCTCTAAAGAAGGTGGTCACAACCGAGTCACAGAAGAGAACATATGGGCAATGATTACAGAAGATTTGGGGTTCGATTATGATGACGACTTCATGATGAGAGTAACTTATACACAATAGTTGGATGTTTTCGAGTATAACTATAAAGATCTAATTGCAAGAGAAAGCGAGGCATTGATTGAACATCCAATAGGACGAGATCAAATAACTGAAGCCAACACAAGGGCTGAAGTTGTGTAGAACAATGAAGCTAGAGAGATGAGAGAATATGCTCTGTTCATGGGGAGTGATTGGAATGCAACAAAGAGGTTGAGTCAATGAAAGAAGATCGATTTCAAACATGTGAAGAAGCTGCTGGATGAAACTAATCGGAGTGTTCTTCAACACTCCTCAAAACTTAATTAAGTTTAGGGAAGTATATTAGAAACTTAATTATTATTATTATTATTTATTATTATTATTATTATTATTATTATTATTATTATTATTATTATTACTATTACTATTACTATTATTATTATTATTATTACTATTACTACTATTATTATTACTATTATTATTAATATTATTATTATTAGGTAATTATTTGTATAATTAGTAGGAAGTGTTATAAAACCAGATATACAAGCCCCACCAAATAACTGTTTTGGGCAGTTACACAATAACCGTTTAGAGGTTATTATCTATATCTGTTGTTTACTTTTATATCTGGATGTATCAATATACTGGCAAGAGATTTACACGTGAAGAGATTTGCAGATTCAATACAAAATTCCAATTTGTTTCTTATCACGTTATTAGCACGAGGCTCTAACAAACTGAGATTTATCGGAAATCTGAGATCAATTACAAGAATTTGTAGCCGTTTCCCGTCGCCGGCCAACAACACATATTCATCACTCTGCTTCTGTTTTGGGATTCCGAACATCTTCGGCTCATACATCCGGATAAAATGTCGAACTTATCAAAGCTTGAATTCACCGCACTTGACATCTCGGGTAACAACTACCTTCCATGGACTCTTGATGCTAAAATTCATTTGACGACAAATAATTTAGGGGAGACAATTGTTGATGGTAATCAAACTTCACCTCAAGATAAAGCGAAAGCTATGATATTCCTCCGCCATCACCTTCACGAAGATCTAAAGTGGGAATATCTAACTGTTGAGGACCCCCTTGAATTATGGACAAACATCAAAGAACGTTTTGACCACCAGAAGTTGGTCTTACTCCCCAAAGCCTGCTATGAATGGCTTCATTTATGACTACAGGATTTTAAGACTGTCAGTGAGTATAATTCTGCCTTATTCCGCATTACCTCTGAGTTAAAATTATGTGGTGAAAAAATAACCGATGAAGACATGCTTGAAAAAACTTTCTCAACGTTCCATGCCTCAAACATACTCCTGTCGCAGCAATATCAGGAACGTAAATTTACTAAATATTCTGAATTGATATCATGTCTTTTGGTCGCGGAGCAAAACAACAAGCTCCTACTACAAAACCATCAATCGCGACCCGCCAGTGCAAGCCCATTCCCTGAAGTGAATGTGGCCAATTATCAAAGCGAACGAGGTAGAGGTAGAGGTAGAGGCAGAGGTCGCGGCCCCAGCAGAGGTCGTGGTCGAGGACGGGGATACACATGGCATCGAGAGTCCCAGAACACTAAAAATAGCGGCGGTGAATCGAGTCGACATAATATGGGGCGACCTTCAAAAGGGAAAAGTAGCGGGAACCAAGGCAACATTTGTTATAGATGTGAGATGTCAAATCATTGGTCCCGCATATGTCGCACCCCTAAACACCTCGTTGAGGCATATCAACGCATGATGAAAGAAAAAGGAAAGAATGCTGAAACTAATCTGATTGAGGATGCACCTCCAGTGTAACAACTCTCACTAAAACTATTATTTATTATTATATTTAGTTCAATAGGAAACCCTAATTGAGACACCCAAGTGATTCTGCACAAACCCTAAAATTTTCAAAACAATCAGAATCAGGATCAGGGCCCCTAAAACTCAGGGGGGGGGGGGTTAACCCTAGTTACGATTATCTTAAAATTTCGTTGTCAAAAATCGAATTTACAAAACTGTCAATTCAGCAAGGCTAGGCAAGGACGTGGCTAACCTAGGGTGATTTCGTGTCCCTTACAGACCGTAAGGGATGAGTCTTACGGTCCGTAAGCCTGTCAAATTTTGTGTATAAATAGTGGACTTTGGCAATCGAATTTGGGCACTGAAACGACGAACAAAGTCGAAATACACACTTAATTACGTTCTATTTACTACAAAAACACACACGAATCCCAAATCGCTACCGCAAAACAGGGTAATAACTCAATCGCTGCTACGATTCGTTGTCCGATCGATTAAAAATCCAATGGATGTTTAAGTGTTGCCCACATTAGGGTTATGCTTTGTCATTCATCGTTAATTCGATGGATGTTTAAGTATCGCACTTTGTCATTCGTTGTGAGGGTTTAATCTCGTGAGTTATTGTAAATGCAGTATTGATTACTAACCCAGTTTTGTGTGCATTGTTATTTAAATTAGGTTAATAAGGCTAATCCGTAGACTAGACTCTGTCCGTGTTAAATCTGCAATGTGAGTCATTCTCTTTTTATCAAAGTGCTTTATAAATTCTTAAATATTTTCAAAGTTATAATTACAGGGATTAAGTTTATGTAATCACCAAATTACAGTCGGTATGTGGGGTTTTGTATACATTACTTGATAATCTTCACCATTGGGGCAGCCAAGGGGTGATATGACCATAGTCACAGACACCATTGGACGAATGGGCCAATGGGTCGAGTGACAAAATACTGTGGGTAGTTGGTTGATATCTGAAACATTGTAATCTCTCTTAATACTGTAAATTATAACAAATGTGTCGTTTTAATAAATAGAATGATTCACCAGTATTTTCCGCTGACAAAACCTTTTTCAAACATGTTGCAGGTGATCTGTTGTGATTCAGGAAAGGTACTGTGGAGCACTGCAAGCTTAAGAACGTGGTTCATTATAAAATAAGGAAATATATTTTGTAACCTAAAGATTTCTTCGTGAAATCATATGATTGTAAATTACTGGGATTTTATCCCGAGATTGTGAAATAAAATAATCGGGAAAATTTTAGCTTTAAAAAGATCATGATGATAAAACTTCTGCTGTTAAACTCAATTAAATAATTACCACGGGATTTCTGTCCCGCGGCTCCTGAAACGGGTTAAACCAGGTCGGGGGCCGTGACAGAAAAAGGTGGTATCAGAGCCACTGAGTTAAGCTAATTAAGTATTTAGAAATACTTAATTTTTCCTAATTACCATTATGTGATTATGTGTTTTATTAACTGACTATTTCTTAGTTACAGTATGGGTAAGCAAAAGCTTTCAAACATCTATCTTAAATTAGAAAGGTCATCAAATGAGAAGGGAAGTTCATCCCAAACTCCTGAAGAAGGAGTATTTGTTAGAAAAGCCCAACATGAGGAACCACTTTCTCCTGATAAAAGAAGTTTGATTATTAGAAAAAGTCAGGAGAAATTAAAGAAATCTCGAGAAAAGAAAGTTAAAAAGGAAACCCAGGAATTAATCAGTAAATCACCATGGGAAGACAATTTAGATGAAAAATGGGCGGATCTTTATATGCTAGCCACTGTAGCAGTAAATGCTAATCTTTAGAATACCCTGACTCCGTATTAGCAACTTATAAGCCAGAAATATCATCTAGTAAATAAATAAAAATTTCAATAAAATTTAATATGTTTAAATTGTCAATTTTCATTTGTATTAAATTAGTCACAGAATATGCAATAATATTTGAGGTTTATCTGTAAAATTTGTTATAAAATTTTAATTTATTATTTTTACATATATGTTAAACAGCATGAATGAGTTATCTGGAGCCCTAGAGAATCTCAACCTTTACCCTGTAAACATAGAAGTTTCTAAAGAATTTACTGGGTACTTTCCTGATGTGGAACAACCTATAGAATTCAACGCTCCACCTCTGGAAAAGCCAAAACCTAAGAAAAGAAAGAGATTCGTATGGGGAAGGCGTGTACATAAGAGAAAGCCAGCTACGAGACTTCCTAAAATAAACAATCCCTTATAAAAAGGAAAAGAAATTGAAACCGGGGAAACTTCTAGACAGCAGGAATTGGAGACTGAAGTCAAGGAAGATTCTAGGCAAATGGGAATACAGTTTGAGGAATATTCTAAGGAAATAGAAATGGAGGTTGGAAAAGGTTCTAGACAAACTCAGATGAAAATTGGAGAAAGCTCTAAACAAAATCAGGAAATGACATTTCAGGAGGAAATAGATTTTATATTGGCAAGCTGTGATACTATTCAGCCTGTCAATACAAATGTTTTTACTCGTCCTATTGAAACACAACTACCTATAAACTTAGAATCAGCAATTCCAGAACCAATAATCCATACCCAACCTTTAGGAATGGATGAATGGTGGACAAATGATTGGCAATTCCAAAACATTATCAACAGCCCTTATTCCTTTCTTCCCCAGTTTGATCCAGAACCTCTACCAAATCCACCGATGAGTAACGAAAATATGGCTGAACTTCGCCATTTTGGCGAAGAGTTAATGGATGCGGGAAATAGAATCCGGGAGATAGGGGGACAAATTGCCTGGAAATATGATGAAAGGGAGCTTCGTTTTTAGGAAAACAAATAACGAAAGATAGTAGGTTTATGAAACTGTGGTTGTGTAATAGTAATATTAATGAAAATCAGTATGTGTAAAATAAATTATAAAATGGTTGTATATAGAAGCATGATATAATCTATAAAACAAATGAAATTTTAGAAAATTTACAATTTTGTTTGTATATTCGTTTACGTGATTATGTGCAATTAATTGTGACATTGGATTATTTCTTTTATACTAATTATTTATCTATAAATTAATTATCAGATGGGAAACATTGGTAATGAACCAGTAAATGAAGTAAATCAATCTGAGCAAATTCAGGAAGAACAATTGTTAAATAGACAAGATATAGAGGATATCGTTGCACAAGGAATAGCCAATGCTATTCCAGCAATCGTTGCTGCTGTTCGGAAACCTGTTAAACCACAATCAATCATTCCTAGTAAACGTACCCAAGGCGCCAATTTTAGTAATAGTATAAACGGAGGCGGTAATCATGTTAATAACAATAATGAACTGCAAGCTCCAATTTTCAAGAAAATGAAAGCTGCAACACCTGGTTGCACTTTCAAAGAATTCCTTGCCTGTAAACCAACTGAGTTTGCAGGTAACGAAGGGGCTATTGCAGCTCTGCGTTGGTTAGAGAAAACTGAGGCTGTGATTACCATAAGTAAGTGTGCCGAGGAAGATCAGGTTATGTATGCGTCAAATCTTTTTAAAGAAGGGGCGTTAGAATGGTGGAACACAGTATTACAAGCTAAAAGAAGGATCGAGGCATATGCCATGAAATGGGAAGAATTTAAGAATCTTGTAGAAAGAAAATTCTGTCCCGAGTATGGAAAAGATCAAATGGCAAATAAGTTCTTGACCCATCGGATGGTGAATGTGGATTGTCGAGGATATACTTCGACATTCTTCGAATATGCTAGAGTGGTACCAACGCTGGCTTCGCCAGAGCCGGTACTCATTTTTCGCTATGTTTGGGGATTAATTAGTGAAATCCGCAATATCGTTAAAGCTGCGAGACCTCGCACTATTGACGATGCAGTGGAACTAGCCAACACCCTAACTGATGAACTAGGACGCACAAGAGATGAAAATAGGAAAAAGGAACTGGCTCAGAAAATTACCCAAGGATTCCGGGTGGGTAATAATAGCAACTTCAAGAAAAGAGGAACAGGGCAATCTTCAAATCCGCCTTTCTGCAGGAATTGCAAAAGGAAACATTATGGAAGATGTAATGTAACCTGTAACCTTTGCAAAGCTGTAGGACATCGTGAAGAAAACTGCAAAAAGAAAACCATAATCTGCTTTAACTGTGGGGAAGCAGGGCATTTTAAAACAGAATGTCCTAAATTGGTCAAACCTGCAGACAACAAAACCAAGGCGACCGACGGAGCTACTAAGAAGAATGTTAGAGCATTCTAGCTGACCACTCAAGAAGCAGAACTCATTCCAGATGTAATAGCTGGTACGTTCCTAGTTCACAACGTATACGCAAAAGTATTATTTGACTCTGGTGCAAACCAAAGTTTTATAAATACTTTATTCTGCCAAGCTCTTAAGTTACCGTTAACCAACATTAGGCAGATTTTTACAGTCGAAACCGCAGATGGGAATTCAGTTAAAATAAATCAGGTTTTGCAAAAAGTAGAAATAGAACTTTCAGGTCATAAATTTTCTGCAAATCTGTTACCTATGAAATTAGCTGAATTCGATGTTGTGTTAGGAACGGATTGGTTAGTAGCCAACCATGCTCGAATCCTGTGTGATAAAAATTCTGTAGAAATTCAGGCACCTACTGGAGAAATAATCACGATTATAGGAGATAAACCACGTAAGCCCATGAAGTTCATATCAGTAATGAAAGTTGCTAGTTATGAACGAAAACAAGGAATAGTATATATGATTTCAGTAATCATTAGTACTAAGGGTAAAGAACTTAAGGAACTTCCTGTAGTCTCAGAATACCCAGATATATTCCCAGAAGAGTTACCAGGATTACCACCAGATAGGGAAGTAGAATTTAGGATTCATCTAATTCCTGGAACTACACCGATAGCCAAGGCACCTTATCGGTTAGCTCCTACTGAAATGTTAGAACTGAAAAAGCAATTAGATGAATTATTAAGTAAAGGTTTCGTACAACCTAGTTCATCCCTGTGGGGAGCACCAATGTTGTTCGTAAAGAAGAAGGATGGTTCAATGAGAATGTGTATTGATTATAGAGAATTGAATAAGGTTACAATTAAGAATCGATACCCATTACCTAGGATTGATGATCTATTCGATCAACTTCAAGGAGCTAAATATTTTTCTAAGATCGACTTACGTTCCGGATATCATCAATTGAAAGTACAAGAGGAAGACATACCTAGAACTGCTTTCAGGACTAGGTATGGTCATTAGGAGTTTACAGTCATGCCCTTTGGGTTAACGAATGCTCCTGCCGCATTCATGGACATGATGAATAGAATCTGTAAACCATATTTGGATAAATTTGTAATTGTTTTTATAGACGATATACTTATTTATTCCAAAAGTCAGACAGAACATTGTGAGCATTTGCATGCACTCTTAACTTTGTTAAGAAAAGAAAAGCTTTATGCCAAATTCTCGAAGTGTGAATTTTGGCTAAAGGAAGTGCAATTCTTAGGACACATGGTGAATCACGAAGGTATTCATGTAGATCCTGCTAAGATAGAAGCAATTACCAAATGGAAGGTTCCACAATCCGCAATGGAAATTAGAAGTTTTATAGGTTTAGCTGGGTATTATAGACAGTTTATTAAGGATTTTTCCAAGATAGCTGTACCATTAACTAAGCTAATCTGTAAAGCCGTTAAGTTTGAATGGGGACCTAAACAAGAAGAAGCCTTTAGAATCTTGAAGCAGAAATTAACCAATGCTCCAATCTTAGCTTTGCCAGAAGGGACTGAAGATTTTGAAGTATACTGTGATGCTTCAAAAATTAGGATTTAGATGTGTGCTGATGCAACGCAAGAAGGTAATTACGTATGCTTCAAGACAATTGAAAAAGCACGAAGAAAATTATACAACTCGTGACTTAGAGTTAGGCTCCATAATTTTTGCCCTTAAGATTTGGAGACATTATCTTTACGGAAGTAAATTTACTGTCTATACAGACCACAAAAGTTTAAAATATATTTTTGGGCAAAAAGAGTTAAACATGAGGCAAAGAAGATGGATGGAAATCCTAAGTGATTACGACTGTGATATTCAGTATCACGAAGGAAAGGAAAATGTAGTTGCAGATGCCTTAAGTCGTAAGTATCATGAACAACAACGACAAGTTCGAGCTCTCAGGTTAAATCTACAATTAGATTTAATGGAACAAATAAAGAATATTCAGGAAACAGCAATCAACGATGATGCTGAAGGAATGAAAGGAAGAATAAAAGAGTTAGAACAAGGAACTGATGGAATTTGGAGATTCCATAAGAAAAGGATTTGAGTACCTAAGCAGGGAGAATTAAGAAATAAGATTTTAGAGGAAGCTCATAAATCTAGGTATACCATACACCCTGGAAACAATAAGATGTACCAAGATTTAAGAAATAATTTCTGGTGGATAGGCATGAAGAAGGATATAGCTAGATATGTTTCTAAGTGTCTTACTTGTTCACAAGTTAAGGCAGAACATCAGAAACCTTCACGTCTACTACAACAATTAGAAATGACGGTATGGAAATGGGAACTCATAACAATGGATTTTGTTACTAAGTTACCCAAAACCAGAAAAGGTAATGATGCGATTTGGGTAATTGTAGATCGATTAACCAAATCAGCTCATTTTCTACCCATGAAGGAAACCTTTAGTATGGAAAGGTTAGCCAAATTGTATGTAGACGAAGTGGTATCTTTACATGGAGTTCCACTCTCCATTGTATCAGATAGGGATAGTCGGTTCACTTCTCATTTTTGGACAAGTTTCCAGAAAGCAATGGGAACTCGACTAAACTTAAGTACTGCATATCATCCCCAAACAGACGGGCAAAGTGAAAGGACAATCCAAACTCTGGAAGACATGCTCCGAGCATGTGTGATAGATTTTGGTGGAAATTGGGATGATCACTTACCTTTGATCGAATTCTCCTATAATAATAGTTATCATTCAAGTATTGAAACTGCCCCATTTGAAGCACTGTATGGAAGAAAGTGCAGAACTCCAGTTTGTTGGGCAGAAATAGGAGAAAGTCAATTGTCAGGTCCTGAAATAGTGCAAGAGACGACCGACAAGATTACTCAAATCAAGGAAAGGCTGAAGACGGCTCGAGATCGCCAGAAGAGTTATGCAGACAATAGATGCAAGCCGTTAGAATTCCAAGTTGGAGACAAAGTATTGTTGAAAGTTTCTCCTTGGAAAGGAGTTGTTAGATTCGGTAAGAAAGGAAAGCTAAGTCCCAGATACGTAGGACCATTTTCGGTGATTCAACGTATAGGACCAGTTGCTTATCGTTTACAACTACCATAAGAGTTATCTGGAGTACATGATGTATTTCATGTATCCAATCTCAAGAAATGTCTAGCAGGCGAATCTCTGGTAGTACCTCTTCAAGACATAGAGGTAAACAAAAAGTTAAAATTTGTTGAGAAACCTCTTCAGATAGAAGATAGAAAAGTGAAGTTTCTCAAGCACAAACGATTAGTGCTAGTTAAAGTAAAATGGGATTCAAAGAGAGGAGCTGAATGGGAGTTGGAATCTGAGATGAAGAAAAAGTATCCCTACTTATTCCAGTAAATCTCGAGGACGAGATTTTTATTAAGGTGGGGAGAATGTAACAACTCTCACTAAAACTATTATTTATTATATTTAGTTCAATAGGAAACCCTAATTGAAACACCCAAGTGATTCTGCACAAACCCTAAAATTTTCAGAACAATCAGGATCAGGGCCCCTAAAACTCAGGGTGGGTAAACCCTAGTTACGATTATCTTAAAATTTCGTTGTCAAAATTCGAATTTACAAAACTGTCAATTCAGCAAGGCTAGGCAAGGACGTGGCTAACCTAGGGTGATTTCGTGTCCCTTACGGACCGTAAGGGATGAGTCTTACGGTCCGTAAGCCTGTCAAATTTTGTGTATAAATAGTGGACTTTGGCAATCGAATTTGGGCACTGAAACGATGAACAAAGTCGAAATACACACTGAATTACGTTCTGTTTACTACAAAAACACACACGAATCCTGAATCGCTGTCGCAAAATAGGGTAATAACTCAATCGCTGCTACGATTCATTGTCCAATCGATTAAAAATCCAATGGATGTTTAAGTGCTGCCCACATTAGGGTTATGCTTTGTCATTCGTTGTTAATTCGATGGATGTTTAAGTATCGCACTTTGTCATTCGTTGTGAGGGTTTAATCTCGTGAGTTATCGTAAATGCTGTATTGATTACTAACCCAGTTTTGTGTGCATTGTTATTTAAATTAGGTTAACAAGGCTAATCCGTAGACTAGACTCTGTCCGTGTTAAATCTACAATGTGAGTCATTCTCTTTTTATCAAAGTGCTTTATAAATTCTTAAATATTTTCAAAGTTATAATTACAGGGATTAAGTTTATGTAATCACCAAATTACAGCCGGTATGTGGGGTTTTGTATACATTACTTGATAATCTTCACCATTGGGGCAGCCAAGGGGTGATATGACCATAGTCACAGACACCATTGGACGAATGGGCCAATGGGTCGAGTGACAAAATACTGTGGGTAGTTGGTTGATATCTGAAACATTGTAATCTCTCTTAATACTGTAAATTATAACAAATGTGTCGTTTTAATAAATAGAATGATTCACTAGCATTTTCCACTGACAAAACCTTTTTCAAACATGTTGCAGGTGATCTGTTGTGATTCAGGAAAGATGCTGTGGAGCACTGCAAGCTTAAGAAAGTGGCTCATTATAAAATAAGGAAATATGTTTTGTAACCTAAAGATTTCTTCGTGAAATCATATGATTGAAAATTACTGGGATTTTATCCCAAGATTGTGAAATAAAATAATCGGGAAAATTTTAGCTTTAAAAAGATCCTGATGATAAAACTTCCGCTGTTAAACTCAATTAAATAAATACCACGGGATTTCTGTCCCGCGGCTCCTGAAACGGGTCAAACCGGGTCGGGGGCCATGACATCCAGCCACGATACCAGACGTTCATTTGGATGCATATGATTTTATTGAAAATGTTCGTGATGTTTAAAAAATATTTAATGTACCTTTTATGCTTTACTTGGTTAGAAACTATTGAAATGTTTAATTTTATTTCTTTGCATTAACTTTTATTTATTTTATTTCTTGAAGAAATATGTATACTAGCTCCAATAGAGCTATTATTGGTGATGAATGTCTGGTAGATAGCGGTAGTACTAACAGTATTCTCAAAGATATGAAATTTTTCTCTGAGTTGTCTCCGACAGAGACACCGATTGGTACTATATCTGGTGTCAGTAACCTTATCGAAAGCTCCGGCAGAGCACACATAACATTATCTTTGGGTACCCAATTAACTATTGATAATGCATTATTTTCTCGTAAATCCAGAAGAAATTTACTTAGCTTTAAAGATATTCGAAAAAACGGTTACCACCTAAAAACAATACCTGAAAATAATATTGAATATCTTCAAATTACTTCAACCAAAAATGGCCAAGAAACAATTGTTGAACAATTAGAAGCCTTATCCTCTAGATTATATTGTACTAATATCAATCCTATCGAATCATACATGGTGAGTAACCAAAAGCTGTTAGATAAAGACACGTTCAATATATGGCATGACCGTCTAGATCACCCTGGTAGCATAATGATGAGACGAATAATCAAAAGTGCAACCGGGCACCCTGTCAAAAACTTAAAAGTTTTGCTACCACAAGACTTATCATGTGTTGCATGTTCTTTGGGCAAACTTATTACTCGGCCCTCACAAACTAAATTGATACATGAAACCACATCATTTTTAGAAAGAATCCAAGGGGATATTTGTGGGCCTATTCATCCTCCGTGTGGACCATTCCGCTATTTCTTGGTCTTAATAGACGCATCCTCAAGGTGGTCACATGTGAGCCTTTTAGCTACTCGAAATGTAGCATTTGCCCGACTTTTAGCTCAAATCAACAATTGAGAGCCAATTTTCCCGATAATCAAATTAAAAACATCCGGATGGATAATACGGGAGAGTTCACATCTCAAGCTTTTAATGACTATTGTATGTCAATTGGGATCAATGTTGAACATTCAGTACCTCATGTTCACACACAAAATGGTTTAGCTGAATCTGTGATTAAACGATTACAAATAATCGCTAGACCACTCTTAATGAGATGTAAACTACCATCTTCTGCGTGGGGTCATGATATTTTGCATACCGCTGCACTGATTAGATTGAGACCAACTGCTGATCATGAATACTCCCCATTACAACTGGTCTCCGGACGAGAACCAAGTTTGTCCTACCTTAGAATTTTTGGTTGTGCGGTATACGTACCAATACCGCCACCACAACATACTACAATGGCACCTCAAAGAAGATTGGGTATCTATATTGGTATTAACTCCCCGTCCATTATTAAATACTTAGAACCAATGATGGGAGACATGTTTACTGCACGGTATGCTGACTGTCATTTTGAGGAAACAATGTTCCCAGTCTTAGGGGGAGATAAGGACAAAGAAAGACTGGTAACACAAGAAATAACGTGGAATGCATCATCGCTATCAAATCTCGACCCCCGAAGTGGTCAATGTGAATATGAAGTCTAAAAGATTATACATTTGCAAAGAATAGCGAATGAATTACCAGATGCATTCACAGACACGAATAGAGGGACAAAGTCACATGTACCAGCATCAAATGCACCTACTCGAATTGAAGTAATCCAAGAAGAGATTAGTATACAACGAAAGCGTGGGAGACCAATCGGTTCCAAAGACAAAAACCCACGGAAACAAAAAGAGCAAAGTAACGCAGTTGGTGAAAACTCACAAAAGATTATAAATGAAACCCCGGTAGAGGTGAATGTCCCAGTAGAGACAACTATGAATCCAGAGGAAAATTAAGTTTTAGAAGAAAAACCGGTACCGAACGAAAATGAGATCTCTATTAATTATGTACAAGATAGTACAATGTGGAACCGGAATAAAACACGTGTTGATGATATATTCGCATATGCTATAACAACGGATGTAATCAATGAAAATGATTACGTACAAAAAACTTTAGAAGAGTGCATGCACAGAAATGATTGGCCAAGATGGCAAGAAGCCATTAACGCCGAATTGACCTCGCTCGAAAAGCGACATGTTTTCGGACCTGTAGTCCGAACACCCATAGACATCAAACCAGTAGGTTATAAATGGGTGTTTGCAATAAAGAGAAATGAAAAGAATGAGATTGTACGATATAAGGCTCGACTTGTAGCGCAAGTGTAACGACTCGCCCAAAAATGTTCTAAAAAGCTCCGTAAGTAAAAACCCGGACCCCTGATGTAACAACTCTCATTAAAACTACTATTTCTTATTTTATTTTGTCCAATAGGAAACCCTAATTAAGACCCCCAAGTAATCCTGCACAAACCCTAAAATTTTCAGAACAATCGGAATCAGGATCAGGGCCCCTAAAACTCAGGGGGGTATTTCCTAGTCAGTATTATCTAAACAGTTTGTTGTCGAAATTGAATTTTAACGAACGGTCGACTCAGCTAGGCTACCAAGACACGGGGCTACCCTATGCTAGGGTGGTGTCCCTTGCGCCACGAGACAGCCCCTCGTGCCACTCGAGGGAGCTGTTTTCCAGGTATAAATAGAGGGGTGTGGCACTTGCATTTCGGCGTTGGTTCGACGTAAAAACTCGCTTCGTACACTAAAATATCGTCTGTTTACTACAAAACACACACAGCACGAAATTCTGCCACGATAACAGGATAATAACTTGATCACTCCTACGTTTCCAACTGCTCAATTCTTTTCTTTCCTTCAGCTTTTATTATAGTAAATAGTAGCTCGGGATTATACCTTCTAAATCCTGAAACTCTGCCTGTTATTAGGGTAATAACTCTATATCACTGGTACGATTCAATGTCCGATCGATTGAAACTATCCGATGGATGTTTAAGTGCTGCCCGTAATTGGGCTATGCCTTTGTCATTCGTTGTGAGGGTTTTGGTCTCGTGAGTTGTCGTTAAAGTGAATTGAGTTAATACACTCATACGAGTTCCATTGTGTCTAGAAATTAGAACTCGTAATCAGGGAGCTGCTAGAATATTTAATAACTAAGTAAATTTCGTAGTTAAATAAATTTATTAAACGTACTAATTACGTACACTTAGTTGTTGAGATAACTTAGCAATTAAGAAACCTTAATAAATAAGTTAAACTTAATCAAGTTAAGTAAGATTAATTAATCAGTTAAGAATGATTAATTAAATTAAGTATGATTAATGAAGCAAAATTAATTAAACTAAGCAAGTTTAATTAAGTTAAGCAAGATTAATTAAGCTAGGCAAGATTAATTAAGCTAAGTAAGATTTATTAAATCACCTAAATAGATATACATGAAAAATAGATATATATGGGGTAAATATTATCTAAGGAAGATTTTATCTAAGGAAAGTATTACCTAGGGAAGGTATTATCTAAGGAAAGTTATTCAGGGAAGGCTTTATCAGGGGAAAACTTATCTAGGGAAATTCTATATAGGGGTAAGACTTATCTTCTTACCTATAAATAGGAAGCTTAGGAATTCATTTCCTTTGCTCATTTCTTCTATTCTTCTCTCTATACGTTAGTGTTCTAACCGATAATCTCCGATGCGATGTTCTGTCCGATCGATTCAGGAATCAACTAACAAATGCCAAAGTGCTGTACTTTGTGAATTTCGTTAAACGGAATCCAAAGTGCTATACTTTGTGAATTTTGCTAAGGTTCGAATCTCGTGACTATCGTTAGGTTTGATTTGGGTTTTACACAAATACGTATTCCATTCTGTTAAACTATATGTTTAACTATCAGAATACTCCCAAATATACAATCAAACAAGCTGTTAAATCATCAGAAGATTCAGAACAATAAAGTATACGTTTAATTATCAGAAGGAGTAGAATCAAGAAGCTTGTTAAATTAATATTGCATGCTTATGAAGTGAGTCATTCTCTTTTTACCAAAATTGCTTTCAAAATCATGTTTATTTTCAAAGTTATAATTACAGGGATTAAGTCTTTATAATCTCCAAATTACAGCCGGTATGTGGGGTTTTGTATACAATACTTGATAACCGTCACCATTGGACAACGGGTTAGCCAAGGGGTGATAGGACCATAGTCACAGACACCATTGGACAACGAGATAGCCAAAAGGCGGTCGAGTGACAAATACCGTGGGTAAATGGTTGATATATATAAACATTGTAATCGCTCTTAATACTGTAACTTATAACACTGTTTTCTAGTTATACTTTGCAGTGATTAAGTCTTTGCCAATCTTAAAGAAGCA
The DNA here is from genome assembly GCA_030545235.1 of Helianthus tuberosus. NCBI lineage: Eukaryota > Viridiplantae > Streptophyta > Magnoliopsida > Asterales > Asteraceae > Helianthus > Helianthus tuberosus. The sequence goes on along the minus strand of CM060411.1, from coordinate 214,961,289 downwards.
AATGTAAAAATTCTTAATGTTGTGAATTATAACAAATACGTTTTTGTACAAAAATGAATGAACTCACCAGTATTTCCTACTGACAAAACCTTTTTAAAACGCGTTTCAGGTAATTACAGTAGATCGGAATAAGAGTTGGATACGGCACCAAAAGGCTTACAGACGTGGCTTAATTTATTAATTCAATTAAATTAAGCAAATATTTTATGTATTCGGGTTTATCCCATATTAAAGCTACATTTCAAAACCTGGTTTTATCGCATCTATTTAATAAATAAAATCCGGTGTTTTCTAAATCTGATATTTTTCCTAACTCACGGTCCTGACGAAATTTCCGCTGCACTACTTTTCTAGATAACCACCGGTACCACTTGGCTACTCGCGGCTCCCGATTCTGTCTAGGGTGGGGTCGGGGGTCGTGACAGAAGGTGGTATCAGAGCCACTGATTTAAGCCAATAGGTGTTGTGATAATAATACCTAAGCTTAAATAAAAGAGTTAGGAAATTACTATTAATTGGTAGCACACATGATAGCATTTAGACTTGAACTTAAGAAAAGATGCCTTAGTATAAGCTAAGCCACTTGTTTAAGCAATTAGGTGTTGTAATAATACCTAAGTTTAAACGGAGAGTTAGGAACTTAATATTATCTGGTAGCACTCATAATAATATTTAGACTTGAACTTAAGAATTTTGTCTTAATATAAGCTTCAAGATAAATTACTTATATAAGTATAATGTGATGAATATTGGTATGCCATAAGAATGGTGATTAGAACATTGCAAAGTACGATAAATAAGCAATAACACTTAATTGCTATTAATCCTTGCTTATTGATATTACTTGGCCTAGAATAAGATATGTTATGGGAATACAAATTTCCTTGATTCAGGATGAAAGCCTTAATAAAAGAGGCACTTTTAAGAAAATACTATTTATGGGAATATACAAATTTTCTCCGGCAAGACTGGGTATGGTATAGCAGACTCTCCAGCTTGTCCGGATATACTGAGGTTACCTCTCCGGTGAGCACCAGATAAAACGGGGTATATAATATGTCAAACAAGTGACAAGATTTCCATAAATAGTATCATGATTTGATATCTGACTTGTTTTTGGAAATAAAAATCTGTTAAATACATTGACCTTATGAAGGGTATGTATATTACAGCATGTGAAATATATGATTATATAGATAAGTATATCTATAAGAAATTCCAAAAGTCATAACGATTGACAATTTAAAATAAATCACGAACATAAGTGTCAATAATAATTCTAGATTTCTTTATCAGAAATCTCAATTATATGTCTATAATTCTGATATCAAACATTATTTCGTTTGATCATCTGTCTCGTAACTCGTGCGACAAAATAAACAATGGAAACCCTTTAAGTTGGAACGCCATTAAAAGTATAAGAATTTCCACTGCGTTACCATAAACTATTAACGCAAGTACAAAACATGTAAAGTTGTGCTAGTGCACAAGAAAACACATGAAACTTAAATTATACGTCCACAGACGTCGAAGTATATCACACACGATTTTCAAGGCAAGACCTTTGGAAAATATAATTGGGCATCCCGTCAGTGGAAGAACTACTAACCAAAAAGCAGCATTGGGCCACGTGATCCCACAAACGACATGAAGCTTGCTGAGGTACGATAGAACAAGATTTCACAACAATCGGTTCATAGTCTAATCCCATTCTTGACACTGCAAAAGGAGTAACATACCTTTGCAATTCCCCTATTTCATTTTATTCGACATTCTCTGATAATGTCACTTAACAACGGTTATCACACAAAATTTCCAGATAAAATTCTTAAATTCCTTTTGTTAAAATTCAGACCTCTGCATATAGTGAATAGACTTTTGCATTTTCTACTCTCCTAATGGTCATCATGAGGATTTCTTTCATAAATCACAAATATTTATTTGGTTGTTTCATTTCTTGGTAAATCCACACGTTACACATGCACTGTTTGTTGCGTATATGATTAGTTTGAATTATGAAGACCATTGAAGGACTTCATTCCAATTTGTTGTTTTATCAAAAGTTCAAATCTCGATTTGCTATACTTGATCTTTGCATTATAAACCACATTTTGCAAAATGATGACTCTTTGATATCGAATCGATGAATTTCTTGAAAAACTCGATTTTCTTTTGAATGGTATACATGGTTTTGTTGTAACCATGTTAGAACTTCCCTATTGATACATGAACTCATTAAACCAAGTTCAATTGTTTGAACTTGCTCGCATTAGGTATTCAATTCAAGTTCCCATATGATGGATTGCAGCTATCATATTCAAAATAGTCCCAACTGTTGGTGCATTAAATGTCTGTTGATTACGTCATAATCAAGTCTTGTGTCTAAATAGGTTGAATGTACACACAACAGGATCAAAATTAGGGTTTTTACATGTGTAACATGAAGATTTCGCTTGAGAGTGGTTATGTATGGTTCAAGCGAAATCAACAGCAGAAGATTTCGCTTGAAATGGGCTCAAGCGAAATCAACAGATCTATATATAGTTGATGTGTGTGTCATTTGTAGAAGACTTGGTCATTGTATGTGAGACGAAGTGCTGTCGGATTTGTATCAGATTACATTGTAAAAGCACAAAAATCAATCAGAAAAGAAAGATTAAAAGGAAACTAGCTGTTATGACTTTGTTTACGTTGATTCCGCCTTCGTACTCAAAGATGAACTGCCTTAACTGACGTTTCAAGGTCATAGAACGGTCCAACAAGTGGTATCAGAGCTCAGGATGAGGAGTTCATACCATAGCAGCTTGATATTACCGGATTCTCTTCTTTCTACTCATTTCTTTTTATACTTTTCTGATCTGAACGAGTTCCAACGGTCGAAATGGTCTGATTTTCGAGTATATTGTGTAAAAAATAGTTTTAACAAAGCCTACAAAGATTCGGATTAAAATTCAGATTAAAACTTGTCAAAAATGTACTAAAACCAGATTTCGCTTGAAAGTGTTCGAAGTTAAAGGTCAATTTCGCTTGAAAATCAAAGGATTTCGCTTGACAAGTTCAAGCGAAATTGATTGGCTGTTGATTTCGCTTGTAATAGAACTGGTCTTAGATTTCTCTTGAAAAGTTCAATCAAAATTGATCTCTTGGATTTCGCTTGAATATCTTGGACAGTACAAGCGAAATAGTAGATTTCGTTTGAAATCAGTTTGGATCAGATTTCGCTTGAGTGTAATTTTGTGATTTCGCTTGAACAGTTTAAAGTGTTGATTTCGCTTGAAGTGATTTCACCTCAAGAAATTTCGCTTGAACTTGCTGATTTTTCAAAACCTAAAAATTTTCTAAGTGTTTGACTGGTTTTTCAGGTACGTTCACGATGGATGATATTTTCATGAACCCGTTCAGCGACATGTTCGCGTTTGCTGGAAATTCAGGAGATGATTCATCTACGAGCAACAACAATGATAACCCGACGAAACAGAAGAAAAAGGAAGCTTGGGAATCGGAAAGTGCTTTCGGAACGTTCAATAAACCTCCAAAGCTAATGGTTATTGAGGAATACAATCGTTGGTCAAGAAAGTTTGAGGATTGGTTGATGGCATTCGCATTTCCTAGCTGGAAAAGTCTGAAAAACGGTTATACCAATGGAAACAAAAATGGTGAAATTTAAGAACAGCTGGAGATTGATTCGTTTGTAGCTGAACAATAGTGTGTAGCATTGTTATTTCAATCCGTCCGGGAAGACATAATCTCATTGATTGATTATTCAAATGCTAAAGATCTTTGGACAAAGTTAGAAAAGAAATGTTTAGGAAGTACTGAAATCATGAAAAACAAAAAGAAACTTCTTAGAAAAGAGTTTGATATGTTTGGTTGTCTTAAGAATGAGTCAGTGTGTATGATAGAAAGGTTCGGTCATCTGAAGCTGGAATTATCAAGACATGATATCAATTATTCTGATGAAGAACTTGTTGACAAACTGTTCGATTCATTACCAGACGAGATGGATTGGAGATATTATGCACTGATGTTGAAGAATACTATTGTTCCTGAAATGTTGAAACCAGATTTGGTGATTGAGAGACTTGAAAGTCATGAACTGGAATTGAAAAAGACGTACAAAGTCAATCACTCATCTTATCAACAAAATTTGGATTTGTATTATCCAAAGAGCATGATGCCAAAAGCAACCTCTCCAAAGACTGCGTTTTCTGTTGAAAATGTATCCACAGCAAGCAAAGAAAGTCAAAGCAGTGGAAATCACAGTGGTTATCACAGTGGATCTTCATCACCCGGAAGTAATTCTGATGCAAAGAATCGTTTTCAATGCAACATTGCAATAGACTTGAAGAATGCTCAAAATTTTGACGAGGAGTCGGCCAAGCAGGAGATGATCTTCCTAGCATCGGTGTTGGAATCATATGAAGGGTTAGTAGCTGGGAAGATAGGCAACACAAATCTGGCGAAAGAAGATTACGATCAGATTGATCCGGAGGAAATGGAACTGATCGATATTCGTTGGGCTATGGCAAGTGTTGTTCGTCGAGCACAAAGATTCATGGAAATTACCGGCAGAAAGACAATTGGTGGTCCATCTACTAAGTTGGGGTTCGATAAATCGAAGGTGACATGTTTCAAGTGTAAGCAGAAGGGTCACTTCAAACGAGAATGTAGAAACGCTTATGCTGATGAGTCGGAGAATCCTTTCAGAGATGATTACTACAAGAAGGCGATTTATCACCAGAATAAATCCAAGCCGCCTAGATTGAAGCAGGTTGAAGACAATAAAGAGAAATCTAGAGCTCTTGCGGTGATTTACGATGATGAGGGTTATGATTGGAGTCAAGAGGTTCTACCAGAAGAAGATGCGGTTGGTTACGCATTTATGGCGAAAAATGACGATCCTATTCCATGGAAAGACGATCGAACTGAAGAGCAAAAGTATAGATACAGAAAAATGATAGCTGAAAACAAAATCATTAGAATATCTCGTATCTTTCTGGAAGCAATGAGAGCAAATAGATGGGATCCGGACAGAGAGTGTTATCTTGATGAATATGGAAATATTGCGATCGATGATAGTACGCTTGATATCGAAGCTATAATCCAGCAGTACAAAGATGAGGATGAGTATTGGCAACACAAATGGTGGGGAACTCCAACCGAGAAAATGAAAGAGGAAGAGAAGAAAGAAAAAGAAGAGAAAGAGAGAAAAGAGAAAGAAGAGATTGAGAAAGCAAAGAAGATTGATACTGGAATTATTGACACAATGCAGGAGTTGAGTGAAGAGAATCTTGGAAGGATGGCTGACAAAGTGCTAGCTGCTAAGGCACTTGAGGTAGACTCTAACTCCGTGTCCGAGTCAAAAAGCCAGGTCAGTTCAAACGTGTCAACAAATGCGTCAGGTAAGAAAATTGATGGAAATGCTGATTGCAAAAATTGCAACAAAGAGTGCAAATTTTGTAGCACAGTCACGTATCTCAACGGAAAGAAAGTTGATGATCTGACAGCAAAGGTCAGAAGTGTTGAGAATCAGATTCTTGATCGTGACAAAATGGTTAAAGCTTCAACTGAACGGATAAGAGAATTAACTAGTCAAATTGAAAATGATAAAATTGATCATGATAAAGTTAAAAATGAAAATGAAAAGTTGATTCTTGAAAACCGTCAGATTTCTGAAAAGTTTGAAAAACTCAAAAGCACAATGAAAGATTGTGATGATCGAAATGGTAAAACTTTTAAAGAGAATGAACATCTAAAAGCAGTGCTTAGAGTCAAAGAAGAATCAATCAACCAACAACTAGATGAAATCGCTAAATTGAAACTTAAAGTTCAAGAGGCTGTAATCGAAAACGAGCGAATCCAGTTGAAGCTTAACAGTTACAGTTCCGCAAGCTTTGTTTTGCAACACATTATTCCCAAACCCATTGGGAAAGACAAAGCGGGCGAAGATGTGTATTGTGATGGAACTGGGGTGGGGTTTCATCAAGTTCCACCACCTGTTCTTGATAACTACACGAAAAAGCAATCTGGGTTGGTTGAAATTGAGGAAGAAAATGAAGTTAAACTTCCGGAAAACATTGATTTTACTTTTACATCATCTGATGATAGTGTTCAGACAGAGATTGTTAAGAGCACAGCTGAAAGTGTTTTGATGTCTGATTCAACTGAAGATGATGGGTGTTTCTTGGACAAATACATTCAGAAACCAAAGTCCAAAAACAACTTAAGTGATGAACCGGGTCTTGTGATGTACAAGATGGCTGGATCTGATAAGTTGTATTCGGATTCTGAGTTTCCAATTGAGAATGTTAATATGAAAAAGCTGACAAATGTTTTCAAATTGGTTGAAGTTGAGATGTCAGAAGTGAACAGTTTAAAACAAACAAAAAGGCAAATGAATTTTGAGAAAGATAAAGCTTACTATAAGAAACCTGTTGTTCCACCACGGTTTTATAATAACAATCGAAACAATTGGTCGGGTGGTTATCGGGGTGGTAATAGTTATCAGAAGAAGAGTTTTCAAAACAAAAGGTTTGCTGAAAAGAAGGTGTTTGTGAACAGTTCGAGTTCACTTGCTGATGAAGAGAAAGAGATTTTTTCAAAATCGAATGAAGAGTTCTTTGAGAAAAGAGCTTCACAGTATCAGTCTGAAGGCACAAGTCAAGTTGTTGATGCTCGAACATGTTTCAGATGTAATCAAGTTGGTCACATTGCACGAAAGTGTACCAATGTGAAGCCTAAGACTGAAACTGTGAAGATTCAACAGAAGAAAGTTGAAGTGAAGGGTAAAGCACCAATCATTGTTGAGAAAAAGAGTGTGAAAAGTAACAACATCAAAGTGAAAAATGAACCTGTGAAGAAAGTGGTAACTAAAAATGACAAGTTTTATAAACAGGTTGCATTATCTCAACAAGTTTGGAAACCAAAAACTGAAATGAAAATTTCAACTTCTGAAGTGAAAAAGGCTGAAGAATCAATTTCGGTTGATTATGATGCAAATTTTCCACCTTTGAAGGCTGAAAATTTCAAAATTCAAATTGCGAGGGTCAAGGTTACACCTAAGGCTGATGAGGCCTGGGTGGACACCATGTTCGAATAAGCAGTTTGAATTGCCGGAGCTTCCTTGTTCGCGAAGCATGAATCGGCATCTTTATTGTAGTTGGTTAATTTGAAGTTTGTTTTTATGCAGGATCTTCCACAACTTGTATCCAGATGGATCATGGATAGTGGAGCATCTCGACATATGACAGGGAAGACTGCATTGCTGTATGATGTGAGAAACATTAATGGTGGTTATGTAGGATTTGCGGGTCATGAAGGTGGTAGAATTGTTGGTGAAGGAACGTTATCCAATGGGATTGTGACGTTTGAGAGAGTTAACTACATCACTGAGCTGGAGAACAATCTACTTAGTATCTCGCAGATTTGTGACAATATGTATACTACTCACTTCACTGATAAAGAATGTTTAATTTTGAAACCAGGATTTGTTGTTCCTAAAGCATGGATTATCATGCGGGCACCTAGAGTGAATGATTTATATGTGTTAGATATGAGTATAGCAACTACAACTACTGGTCAAGCACATTGTTTTGTGTCTAAAGCAACTGAGAAAGAATCAAGATTGTGGCACCGAAAGATGGGGCATATACATCTTAGAAAAATGAATCACTTGGTGCACAATGATTTGGTATTGGGTGTTAATATCAAAGGTTTTCATCTGGAAGGGGAGTGCATTAGCTGCATCAAAGGCAAGCAGAAGAAAAAGTCACACCCTACAAAGCAAGTCAATTCAGTTTCGAGACCTCTGGAAAGACTTCACATGGATTTGTTTGGTCTTGTGAATGTCAAAAGTATTACAGGAGATTACTATTGTTTGGTCGTTACTGATGATTATTCCAGATTTTCATGGGTTTCTTTCTTGAAGACGAAAGATGAAACATTTGAAAGTTTGATGGGGCTGTTCAGGAAGATTGAGAATCTGTACCAAAGGTGTATCAAGAGAATTCGAAGATAATGGTACTGAATTCAAGAACAGCAAGATGGAAGAATTTTGTGATGAAAGAGGTATTTTGCATGAGTTTAATGCTCCGTACACTCCGCAGCAGAATGGAGTCGCAGAACGCAAAAATCGGACACTAATCGAGACAGCTAGAACTATGCTCGCAGATTCAAAGTTACCGATTAATTTTTGGGCTGAAGCTGTTTCTGCCGCATGCTATACGCTCAACAGGGTTCTCACTGTCAAGAAGTTCAACAAAACATGTTTTGAGCTAATCAATAACCGCAAACCGAATTTGAAGTATCTAGAACCGTTCGGGTCACCTTGTACGGTTATAGAGCCTCATGGAAAGTTTGGTCCGAAGAGCATTGAGGGAATTTTTGTTGGTTATGCAAATCCGATGCGACGTGTCTTCGTTCCAACTGAGAAGCGGATTATTGAAGTTGCAAATGTGGAATGTCAAGGTTATACTATGCCGCCGCAGAATCCTGGAGATTCATGGCGTTATCATTATGACAAACTGTGGGATTCGTTTGACATGAGAGAAGAATCAGAGGATGATGAAGATTTCTTTGATGAGTTGGATATTTTGCGTGAATATGAGTCGCAGCTAAGGTTCCCAGCTGAGTATTCGAGGAGACCACAGGAAAATCCAATGACGAGGAAGCAGGTCCAAGTAATGCTGGTGAACATGATGATGTCCAACAGAATGAAGTTGCTCAGGATAATCAGTCGGCTCAGAATGATAATCTAGAAGCTGAAAACATGCCAGTATTTGATCATGGTGATTCAGATTCTGAGGGGGAGCAAATTCAGATTTCAAGTCAAACAAACCAAGTTGGTGAACAAGATGCAGAACAGAATGTTACTAATCTGGAGGGAAATGTAGATGTTCAAAGCGAAGTGATGCCGCGAACTTTTTCATATCATCCAGAGGAGTTGATCATAGGAGAATTACAAACAGGCGTTCGCACTCGAAATCAGCGAACTTACATGTTTTTATACAAAAGTTGCTCCTTTGCAAACTGAATTCTCATTGAGTTGTTTTATCTCGCAGGTTGAGCCAAGAACTTACAAAGAGGCGCTTACTGAAGACTCTTGGGTCAATGCAATGCAGGAGGAACTTAGTCAATTCGAGAAATTAGGAGTGTGGAAGTTAGTTGATTTGCCGGATGGTCAGAGAAAGATTAACATCAAGTGGGTGTTCAAGTGTAAGAGAGATGATAGAGGAGTTGTAATTCGCAATAAAGCTCGACTCGTTGTTCAGAGATTTAGTCAACAGGAGGGGATTGATTTTACTGAAGTCTATGCTCCTGTAGCACGACTAGAGGCAATCATAATTTTCCTAGCATTTGCGTCTTGGAAGAACTTCAAAGTTTATCAGTTGGATGTTAAATCAGCGTTTCTTTATGGGAAGGTTAAAGAGGAGGTTTATGTCGGTCAGCCACCGGGCTTCACTGATCCAATCCACAAAAACAAGGTCTACTTATTGGACAAAGCGCTGTATGGTTTACACCAAGCCCCGAGAGCTTGGTACGAGACTTTGTCTCAACACCTACTAGCCAACAAATTTATTCGTGGAAAAGTGGATGCCACTCTCTTCACTAAAGAGGTCGACGGTCATCTTCTGATAGTTCAGATTTATGTGGACGATATAATCTTTGGGTCGACAAATGAAAATCTATGCAAAGATTTTGAATCAGTGATGAAGCAAAAGTTTGAAATGTCATCAATGGGGGAGATGAAATTATTTCTGGGTTTACAAGTTGAACAACTTCCTGAGGGAATTTTCATTCATCAGTCAAAGTATGTTCATGATATTCTAGAGAAATTTGGGATGTCAAGTTCTACTCCAGCTGCTACCCCACTTGCAACAAATCATGGGATTCACCCAGATCTCACCGGAGACAGGGCTGATGAAATTTTTTACCGTTCCATGATAGGTTCTTTAATGTACCTAACAGCTTCACGTCCTGATATCATGTACCCAACGTGCCTCGCAGCAAGATTTCAATCTAACCCGAGAGCATCGCATATGATCATTGTGAAGAGGATATTGCGCTACCTGAAAGGAACTCCTTCATTGGGGTTGTGGTAACCTAGAAAAGGCGACTTTCTGCTCGAAGGGTATTCCGATTCGGATTTTGGACGCTGCAAAGTCAATTCAAAATCAACAACTGCAGGATGCCAGTTCTTTGGTCCTATATTGCTTACCTGGCAGTGTAAGAAACAAACGTCTGTGGCGTTATCTACATGTGAAGCATAGTATGTTTCTGCTAGCAGTTGCTGCTCTCAAATCTTGTGCATACAGCAACAGATGCGCGACTACGGTTTGCAGTTTCTTAACACACCTCTTTTTGTTGATAATGAGGCCGCAATAAATATAACAAAGAATCCAGTACATCACGCTAAAACTAAACACATAGAAATTCGTCATCACTTTATTCGTGATTGTTTTGAGAAAAAGTTGATACGAATTGAGAAAATCCACACTGACGAACAAAAACCTGATTTACATACCAAAGCTTTTGATAAAAATCGGTTTAAATATTTGTTAAAACTGAATGGTATGAAGCTTCTTTCGGTGTCGGATGGAATTGTGGGCGTTGATGAGAGTACTGTTGCGGATGAAGACGAGAAACAATCTGCAATGGTTTGTCGATTTTTTACTTGTTTTGGTATTTAGGGGGAGTAGATATTTGTATATAGTTTATTTTTCAGAAAATACAAAAACAGTAAAAATGCAAAAATACAAAAACATGATAAAATCTGAAAAAGAACTTGTGTATATAGGGAAAATGATAGTACATCGGCTAGACGATTACAGTATGCTAAAGATTTCTAAAGTATATATGAGTTAAACAGTCTCACTAATGATGTGTTGATAGGTTTTCGCACATTTAGTAGATTTATTCGGGATATAAACCTAAATTTCAAACTTGTGAAATTCGTGGGGAACACTACTTGGATATATAGGTAACCCCTGAAATCTCGTTTGAAAGGTCTCATAATCTGATATACTAGGTCTTTATACTCAATGATGTCTGGGGTATTATTCCGGGACTTCTGCTGAACGGTAGTTCTGACCTAGTCCTTGGCTAATACTTTCTGCAATGCTTGAAACATAGCATTAAACCCTCAGCATGCCGATGAAACAATAAAATTGATAGTCGCTGCTGTTGTAAGCAAAAAGATCCTCTAAAGGGGACATACCGTAAAGTCGAAGCTGATATCTCTCTGCGTATACGGAAGTATCGACCTGAGATCCCTCGGCCCTCGCATTCCTAATTTATATACAGATATCATTGTAGTATGCTCACCTGTAAGACTGATTATTGGGATTCTAGATACGGGAGTATATTCAAGAGGTGGGACACATGAATGAGCTAAGTTCATAATTCATCTAATTCGTATCCTGAGTAAATTGAAATTTGTGTGGGAATTTAAGATGGATCAATATATCGACAATCGAGGTGAATTGTTTAAATCTGAGTATGAAATGAAGCTTAACGGTACTTGTAATTTGTCTGAAAAGCTGATATGATTCCCAGACACGCTCGCAAAAATATGTTTGTAAATAGTTTACTTTGTTTACTTTCTGCAATTTATGTTTTCTGTATTTCATTTCTTAGTTTAGAACACTTTGATAAAATCCAAAAAGATTTTATTTCTGCCTTATTTTCTGACAAACCAAAGTGGAGAGTTGATTGTTGGATTCTTAGTCGTTTGAAGCAGATGCAGGAGATTCTGAACTGAAGAATGAGGAGAGCTTACTTTGTTGAAGATTGAATTTTTGGAAAGTCAAAAACAAGTTCATTAACTTGATACTTGTTATTTTCAGAAAATGTTTGAAAATGTTTTTAAAATCAGTTTGATTCATCAAAAGATCAACCAAGGTCATTAAATTGAACTTGGTAGATTAATCAAGTGATCAGGGTCATTAACTTGGACCTGAATACTTGAGTGGATTGTTAAAACTGATTGAGTTTGTGATTTAATGTTTGAAAAGATAGAATTGTAATGTTTATTGGTTGAGTAACAGGATTGGACTTCATTATTCCCAACGGAAGCTAATTGTCAAAGCTTGAACCAGATATCTCAGATTCTAGCATATCGAGAGGGGGAGTCTGTGAAAGGGGGAGTCTGGATCAACAGTCAAAGGGGGGATTGAAGTTTAAAGTTTGAAGACAAAGATTGAAGAGAGTTTTTACAATGTTTGAAGAATGATAAAGACAAAGACTTGAAGCCAAAGACTTCATCAACATCCAAGGGGGAGTCTGTTGGTGCATTAAATGTCTGTTGATTACATCATAATCAAGTCTTGTGTCTAAATAGGTTGAATGTACACACAACAGGATCAAAATTAGGGTTTTTACATGTGTAACATGAAGATTTCGCTTGAGAGTGGTTATGTATGGTTCAAGCGAAATCAACAACAGAAGATTTCGCTTGAAATGGGCTCAAGCGAAATCAACAGATCTATATATAGTTGATGTGTGTGTCATTTGTAGAAGACTTGGTCATTGTATGTGAGACGAAGTGCTGTCGGATTTGTATCAGATTACATTGTAAAAGCACAAAAATCAATCAGAAAAGAAAGATTAAAAGGAAACTAGCTGTTATGACTTTGTTTACGTTGATTCCGCCTTCGTACTCAAAGATGAACTGCCTTAACTAACGTTTCAAGGTCGTAGAACGGTCCAACACCAACAAGCACTTCATTTGTTTTGAACCATAATAGGCTTGTTTGGTCTTCGGCTTCATTAAATCATTTCTTTGATCACGATCACCTTGTGGTGACGTTTTCACAAAATTGAAGCTTGAGCTAATCTCGTTTGCACACATCATATACGGATTTAATTATTTATTTATTTATATTGAATCCGCTTTGTTGATTTATCCTATAAAAGCAATCTTAACACAATCGTGTGCTAAGATAATGATACACAAATTCATGTCATATTTCAGTGTATCTCTTAATGATTCTTACAGCATCAATCGAGCATTTCCTAATATTTATTGCTTTATCATCTTCAATTGAAAAACATTATTCAATTGTTTCAATTTCAATTGAAAATCCTACTAGAATTATTTGAAACGAACATTCGGACTTACTTCGTTGAACTTTCCTTTAATCTCAAACACAGTGAACTCGTCCGGTCACCGTTATTATTATTTCGATTACTACGACACCTTGTGGCGTCACTATAGACTTGTAGCTTGAGCTAATCTATATATATATCTTTCGCTTGACTCTTCCTTGAAAATAGTCTAATACAACTTTGTGTTAATTTGATCATACACTCAACTTTGTTGTATTTCGGTGTATCCTTGAAATTAAATAAATGTCAACATATTGATTTTCTCATCTCATAATTCAATAGTTGGCAAATCATCTTCGTACTTCTATTTCATTCAAGCTTGTTGATTCTGAGTCTTCCTCAGTTGACAATTAAAGTAAGTTTTCGGTTAACAACGAATTATATTGTTTCTAAACATCATTCACAACTTGTAAACATTTAATTTAGATGTCTATTGATCATAAATCTCTTTTCGCTTGAACCTAGTCACCTTGGAAATTATATCATTTCATTTGACATCGACTTCTTGAGCTAATTCAGCTAAACCATTGAACCCTATTTATTGTAAAACACGTATTCATTTGAACATATCTTAAAACTGTTCTTACTGACTAAAGACATGACATAACTCTAGAAAGAGATATCGTAGCCCAAATCTCGAGGACGAGATTTAAAACAAGGTGGGGAGGATGTAACGACTCGCCCAAAAATGAAAAGCTCCGTAAGTAAAAACCCGGAACCCTGATGTAACAACTCTCATTAAAACTACTATTTCTTATTTTATTTTGTCCAATAGGAAACCCTAATTAAGACCCCAAGTAATCCTGCACAAACCCTAAAATTTTCAAAACAATCGGAATCAGGATCAGGGCCCCTAAAACCCAGGGGGGTATTTCCTAGTCAGTATTATCTAAACAGTTTGTTGTCGAAATTGAATTTTAACGAACGGTCGACTTAGCTAGGCTACCAAGACACGGGGCTGCCCTATGCTAGGGTGGTGTCCCTCGCGCCAAGCGACAGCCCCTCGCGCCACGCGAGGGAGCTGTTTTCCAGGTATAAATAGAGGGGCGTGGCACTTGCATTTCGGCGTTAGTTCGACGTAAAAACTCGCTTCGTACACTGAAATATCGTCTGTTTACTACAAAACACACACAGCATGAAATTCTGCCACGATAACAGGGTAATAACTCGATCACTGCTACGTTTCCAACTGCTCAATTCTTTTCTTTCCTTCAGCTTTTATTATAGTAAATAGTAGCTCGGGATTATACCTACTAAATCCCGAAACTCTGCCCGTTATTAGGGTAATAACTCTAAATCACTGGTACGATTCAATGTCCGATCTATTGAAACTATCCAATGGATGTTTAAGTGCTGCCCGTAATTGGGCTATGCCTTTGTCATTCGTTGTGAGGGTTTTGGTCTCGTGAGTTGTCGTTAAAGTGAATTGAGTTAATACACTCATACGAGTTCCATTGTGTCTAGAAATTAGAACTCGTAATCAGGGAGCTGCTAGAATATTTAATAAGTAAGTAAATTTCGTAGTTCAATAAATTTATTAAACGTACTAATTATGTACACTTAGTTGTTGAGATAACTTAGCAATTAAGAAACCTTAATAAATAAGTTAAACTTAATCAAGTTAAGTAAATTTAATTAATCAGTTAAGAATGATTAATTAAATTAAGTATGATTAATTAAGCAAAATTAATTAAACTAAGCAAGATTAATTAAGTTAAGCAAGATTAATTAAGCTAAGCAAGATTAATTAAGCTAAGTAAGATTTATTAAATCACCTAAATAGATATGCATGAAAAATAGATATATATGGGGTAAATATTATCTAAGGAAGATTTTATCTAAGGAAAGTATTACCTAGGGAAGGTATTATCTAAGGAAAGTGTTATTCAGGGAAGGCTTTATCTGGGGAAAACTTATCTAGCGAAATTCTATATAGGGGTAAGACTTATCTTCTTACCTATATATAGGAAGCTTAGGAATTCATTTCCTTTGCTCATTTCTTCTATTCTTCTCTCTATACGTTAGTGTTCTAACCGATAATCGCCGATGCGATGTTCTGTCCGATCGATTCAGAAATCAACTAACAAATGCCAAAGTGCTGTACTTTGTGAATTTCGTTAAACGGAATCCAAAGTGCTATACTTTATGAATTTTGCTAAGGTTCGAATCTCGTGACTACCGTTAGGTTTGATTTGGGTTTTACATAAATAAGTATTCCATTCTGTTAAACTATATGTTTAACTATCAGAATACTCCCAAATATACAATCAAACAAGCTGTTAAATCATCAGAAGATTCAGAACAATAAAGTACACGCTTAATTATCAGAAGGAGTAGAATCAAGAAGCTTGTTAAATCAATATTGCATGTTTATGAAGTGAGTCATTCTCTTTTTACCAAAATTGCTTTCAAAATCATGTTTATTTTCAAAGTTATAATTACAGGGATTAAGTCTTTGTAATCTCCAAATTACAACCGGTATGTGGGGTTTTGTATACAATACTTGATAACCGTCACCATTGGACAACGGGTTAGCCAAGGGGTGATAGGACCATAGTCACAGACATCATTGGACAACGAGATAGCCAATAGGTGGTCGAGTGACAAATACCGTGGGTAAATGGTTGATATATATAAACATTGTAATCGCTCTTAATACTGTAACTTATAACACTGTTTTCTAGTTATACTTTGCAGTGATTAAGTCTTTGCCAATCTTAAAGAAGCAAATGTAAAAACTCTTAATGCTGTGAATTATAACAAATACGTTTTTGTACAAAAATGAATGAACTCACCAGTATTTCCTACTGACAAAACCTTTTTAAAACGTGTTTCAGGTAATTACAGTAGATCGGAATAAGAGTTCGATACGGCACCAAAAGGCTTACAGATGTGGCTTAATTTATTAATTCAATTAAATTAAGAAAAGTATTTTATGTATTCGGGTTTATCCCATATTAAAGCTACCTTTCAAAACCTGGTTTTATCCCATCTATTTAATAAATAAAATCCGGTGTTTTCTAAACTCTGATATTTTTCCTAACTCACGGTCCTGACGAAATTTCCGCTGCACTACTTTTCTAAATAACCACCGGTACCACTTGGCTGCTCGCGGCTCCCGATTCCGTCCAGGGTGGGGTCGGGGGTCTTGACAGCAAGGGTTTTCCCAAATCCCAGGAGTTGATTATGAGGAAACGTATTCCCCTGTAGTGGATGCGATAACCCTTAGGTTCCTAATCAGCCTCACAATCTCTGAAGGACTTCATATGAGACTAATGGATGTCGTCACCGCATACTTATACGGGACACTTGAAAATGACATCTACATGAAAATCCCTAAAGGATTAAAATTGCCTGAAGCATTAAAATCAACACCTCGAGATATGTGTTCTATAAAGCTCAAGAGATCTTTATATGGTCTCAAACAATCTGGTCGCATGTGGTACAATCGACTTAGTGAATATCTCGAAAAAGAAGTATACAAGTCTGATGTAATTAGTCCATGTGTTTTATAGAAAGATCACTCTCAAATTTCACTATAATAGCAGTCTATGTTGATGATATCAACATCATCGGATCTCTTGAAGAGATAGAGAAAGCTGCTCAGTTATTAAAGAAGGAATTTGAAATGAAAGATCTTAGTATGACAAAATTATGCATCGGACTACAATTTGAGTATCTGTGCAATGGCACATTTGTCCATCAATCAAACTACATCCAGAAGATGTTAGTACGTTTCAATATGGATAAAGCACATCCGTTTAGCGTACCTATGGTTGTCCGACCGCTAGATCCACACAAGGATCCGTATCGCCCTCAAGAAGAAGGCGAAGAAGTACTTGGTCCAGAAGTACCATACTTAAGCGCGATCGGTGCCCTTATCTACCTCGCAAATAACACAAGACCTGACATTGCATTTGCAGTTCATGTACTAGCGAGATACAGTTCGAATCCAACACGTAGACACTGGAATGGTGTAAAACATATATTCCGGTATATT
Source organism: Helianthus tuberosus (assembly GCA_030545235.1). NCBI lineage: Eukaryota > Viridiplantae > Streptophyta > Magnoliopsida > Asterales > Asteraceae > Helianthus > Helianthus tuberosus. Next base: position 214,944,185 of record CM060411.1, on the reverse strand, counting down.
TGCGGGACACAAGACTTAGGTCTTTTCCATCAGAAAGATCAAAAGCCCCAGCTTGTTGGGTATGCTGATGCCGGATATCTATCAGATCCTCACAAAGCAAAATCTCAGACATGTATGTATTCACATACGGTGGTACATCAATTTCTTGGAAGTCAACTAAGCAAACACTTACAGCAACATCGTCAAATCATGCCGAATTGATAGCACTATATGATGCTGGTCGAGAATGCGTGTGGTTGATATCAATGATTAATCACATACAAGAAGCATGCGGATTAGAACAGATTAAGAAGGAGCCGACAATTATTTATGAAGACAATGATGCTTGCATAGCTCAGATCAGAGAAGGTTACATTAAGGGTGATCGAACAAAGCACATCTCACCAAAGTTCTTCTCAACATATGACTTGCAGAAAGAAGGGGAAATTGATGTTCGCCAGATCAAGTCAAGTGAAAATCTAGCAGACTTCTTTACAAAATCTTTACCTAAAAGCAGTTTTGAGCAGTTATCACATGAGATCGGGCTTCGTAGATTATAAGACGTTAGTTAAATTGAGGGGGAGCATTATACACGCTGTACTCTTTTCCTTGACTAAGTTTTGTCCTATTGAGTTTTCTTAGTAAGGTTTTTAACGAGGCAGCATAAGACTAGTGGGTATGGAGAGCCTCATCCCCAAGGGGATGGGCCGCCACGTCGGCGCCACGTAGGAGTGGCTGGAGAGGATGGACCTAGGGGGTGGGGGATGAACCCATTTATGTATATATATGTATGTATGTTTGTATAGGTATATGTGAGAGAAGGGAGGAGAAGGGAGGCCCGTGAAGAACGTCGGGTGGCAGCCGGTTTCGACGGGACGGGGCAGGGCGAGGGGGGCGGTGTGGGGGACCGGCGCCGGGCCTAAGCCAGCCCCCATACCGCTTGGTCTAACTAGTCCTGCCGTATCAGTTTATCATATAGATCCTGAAGTATCGATTTAACATCATCCTTAAGAATGTTGTTAATAGTGTATAATGAACAGTATGTATATCTGAGGGGGAGTGTTATAAAACCAGATATACAAGCCCCACCAAATAACTGTTTTGGGCAGTTACACGATAACCGTTTAGAGGTTATTATCTATATCTGTTGTTTACTTTTATATCTGGATGTATCAATATACTGGCAAGAGATTTACACGTGAAGAGATTTGCAGATTCAATACAAATTTCCAATTTGTTTCTTATCAGGATGTTTATTATTATCAGTTTTTATGTAACTAACTTAATGGAGACGACGGTTGATGAAGTGACACAACGTTTCGCAATGGACGGTTATTCTCGCCAAAGTCAACTGTTATCTTCAAACCATCATAGCATTAGGTATAAATATGTAATCAAGGGTGACTTTTACCAAGACCAAGACAATCAAATATTGTTTCAATTTCATTGTCCAATTGATCGTTATCTCTTCCATCTCGTTTGTTTTCATTGTTCTCATACAAAACCGACACAACCGAATTATGTGTTCCGACACAATTGAATACTCTCATAAAACTTCGAATACATCGGCTGCATTGAACTCAGAAATCCAAGAGGCAAGCCATTTATAGTCTACACCAATCACTGAATTTTAAAGTTACATTATGGAGCAGCATACTAGTATACGTATTCAAATTGGGCTCTTAAAACTACTTGGGTACGACTAAAAAACCGAGTACAAGAGTGGGCCGTAAAACATGGGGGGAAACTTTTTATCTTGTGTGGCGAAGTTTCAATTATTTAGCGATTTCTATGCAAAATGCGAGTTGGTGGTTGACGCTTTGAAAAGAGGTTTTGGAAGATGGGTTTTACAAGTCATTGTCCCAGTCACTTCTTCATTTCGACGAACAATTTAGTTCAAACGATGGAGTTTGGTTCAAAACGGATTGGGTATTTTTGAATCTTGCATTGAGCTTGATTAGCAAACCTTCATGGAATGTCATTTGTAGCTGCTTGGGGTCAATTTGGGTACCACAAGACACGAACCTATAACGAAATTTACGGGTATGCTTATTATGTATTTTATGTTAAAACTATGGGGAAGGATCCACTAAAAAGTGGATTTTGCCTAAGTAACCTAATAAGGATTGTGACGATTACATGTGGCACTCCTAATAAGTAGGAATGAAGGACATTTTGGTCCTTATAAATAGGAGTGAAAATGGCATGTGGCACCTCTTTTGTTTTTTTTAAAATACAAAAAAAAATCTAGTACAAAAAAATCTAGCAGAAAAAAAACTAGTACAAAAAATCTAGCACAAAAAATATAGTACAAAAAATATAGCACAAAAAATGTAGTACAAAAAAATATAGCACAAAAAAATTTATTACAAAAAAATATAGCACGAAAAAATTCAGCAAAAAAATATAGTACAAATAAATCCAGCACAAAAAAATTGAGGAAAAAAAATTTAAGACAAAAAAATTTAGCACAAAATATAGTACAAAAATTTAGCACAAAAAATTTAGCACAAAATATAGTACAAAAATTCAGCACAAAAAAATGTTATACAACATAGAAATACAACACATTTAAGTGGGTTTTTTAGTTTTCATATTTTATATAGCAATATGGTACTCAAATTAAAGATAAAAAGACGCTCGATTTTACGGTGAAATTTTTATGAAAAAATAATGTAGTATAAAAAAGTTATGAACGTTGAAAAATGGGGGTGGAGCATGCATGTGCCTTGCATGTGGAGAGAGAAAGTTCATAAATATGATTTTCCCAAGATACCCTTTCACTCCTCCTTTCTCATACCCTTTCATCTTAACCATTGATTTGAAAAATGAATGGTTAAGATTCCTTCTCATCCTATTTAGGGAAAATTAACTTTTTATTTGATCTTACCCCCAAAACTATTTAAAAAATTAAGTCGGATGTAGTTAAGTGTCATTATTTTATAAAGATGTATGTTTTGTTGGTAAATTTGTAATTTTAGAATAGTAATATGTAAATGTCAAACATGATACTCGTTTTCCAGTTAAAATTTTGAGTTGATCTCTCTACCTATGTACATGACTGATATTTTTGCGTCACTTAGAATTAAACATGAAGGCCCAAGTCCATAGGATTTGCTCTAAACGTATATTCGTAGTTGTGTATGATTATTTCATAGTGTGTTGTAATGTAATTTGTTAAGGAATATAGCATCCAACTTGTAATTGTTTCAATTGGATGTGTTGCATCTGGATCAATAATTCAATATGCCGTTTATCTTTTAGGGGTGGGATAAGTCTTTAGGACCAATAGGTCCTGGTTTGATTCTCACAAGGAGGTTTTCCCATATTTATTGGGTTTCCTCCTTAATTGGTGTATAGGCATTATGCCTAGTGGAGATGGATATGATCAGGTGATTCCGCTGGTGTCACGACGATACTCCAGTGGTCCATCAGTGATTCAAATTTTCCGTCCAGAAAAATAAAAATCAAATAATTAATGTCATTGTTTTATATTTATTTGTTAATTTGAAGTAGACTTTTATTAGAATTATTTATTACTTTAGAGTCGACTTGGATTAGAAAATTAACTAGTCAACTTGTGGTTGTTGGACTATCATAATTATCTCCCATCAGCTCAAAACATATAGTTTTTAAAGCAGACTAGAAATAGGAATAATTGCACGTTACCATTTTATAAATATTACTAGCTATCTAGGCTAGCATGTGCTCAGCTTCAATAAACTAGCAAGTAACAACTTGTTTATTAAGAGAATCATATAATTAATTACACTAACAACTTGATCATATATAAATATTTGAGTGAAAATTGCACCATACGCAAACAATTAATTACACTAACAACTTGATCATATATAAATATTTGAGTGAAAATTGCACCATACGCAAACTAATTTGTACACTAAGGCAGAAGGGTATCGTTTATTGTGTCACATCCGCACCACCTCATCAATAGTGTCTCCTTTAACTTGAAGCGTGTGGTATAAAACCCTCTATATTCCAATAGACACCCCCCCCCCCCCCCACACACACACACACAAATATATCTCGTTATTGCAACCACAACCCACCAATAATGCTCCCATGATATCGTATGGGGTATGGTTTGGGATAACACTATTTTGTCCTTTTCACTTAGGTGGCATGGGGTGGCGTCTCATTCCCTTCAGTCTAAAAACCAGCTCATGGTAACATGCACCATACGCGAAGTAATCCATAGGTGATTATTCTTTTTTTTTAAATAACAATAATTGCATTGTGCGAACTAATTCGTAGGTGATTTTTCTTAAACAATTTTAAGCAACGAGAACTGCATTATGCGAATCAATCCATACGTGATTTTTTTTAAACAACAAGATCAATTGCATTCTTCTCCCACACCTGGCCACCTGCCCGTTGTGCATAATTTAGACATTTAGAACTATCAAGGGTGAACTTCATGCATGTTTGTAAAAGTTGTGGTGTTTAGGGCTAGCCGTTTGTTGCGAGCTACACAAAGTAAAGTATCGTCCACGACTAGAGGTATGGCAATGGGCCAGGTATTGGTAATCCAAAGCCCATACCCGTTTGTAATTCTTTGTCCCATACCCGTCGGGTATTTTCGGGTAATTACCCATCGGGTATCGGGTAATTACCCATCGGGTATCGGGTATACCCATTATTAATTTGTTAAAAATACAATTGAGAGTCTAATGTGCTTGTTTTATTCTAATGTTTATATGATTTACTATTTTAATAAATACAATAAAGGAACATATGACAAATAACATACATACTTATCCTATTTAAAAGCATATTTGTGTAACACCCTGAAAATGAGTCTGGTAATAAAACCCCGTTAATACTAAAGAGCGGGTAAAATACTGTTAGCGGTAAAGATCAACCCGATAATTATTTGGATTTAAACAAATAAGCCTAATAATAAATAAAAAGAAAGCAAACAATTTGAGAAGACAAAGTTTACAAGGTGCCCGAGTTAACGGGACTTAAAAATAAAACGGGTTATAACTCCCTGAACCCACTAAGTTAACTAGGAATAATTAACCTAGTTAGTGATGTGTAAATAAGTAATAAAACATAGAGTTCTTGTCCCAAATAATTAAAATTAAACTTGATGGACTAAAATCGTTAAAAATGAAACAAGGTTATATTTAATAAAATTGAAAACACAACACACACATAGTGTGTGTGTGTGTGTGTGTCGATCGACCAGGAGCAAGGAAAACAGGGTTATGAACCCTAGCTCAACCAAATCTTCTAATTGAAGGATCAACCGAAGGCCAAATTCGGATTTGAATATATATAAACGATCACCAAGTCAAGGGGATCGAAAGGTATTTCGAATTTTTGACATTCATGAAGTTGTGAGATTTTGATTAACATTACAAGATGCGATTTAAGTATGAATCGTAGAGGCTATGGCCGAATTAGTGAAGTATGATTGTGATGCGTGTGTAGCGTGATATGTTTTAGTTATATTTTAAGTCATTTTTAACACTTTAGTCAAGTTTTAAATTTATAAAACACGATATTCTACTAACACTAAACACACATATGGGCAAGTGCACCCATCGTGAGCGTAGTATAACGTTGGTAAGATACTGAGGTCGTCCAAGGACACAAGAGCTTTTAGTACCGGTTTATCCTCAACGTCTAATCAAATCAAAAGTTTTAGAAAAAGTTTTAATCATGAAAATAAAAACTAAAAATGCTGAAAAATAAAATAAAATAAAAACAGAGAGACAAGATGAATCACATGGATCTGACTCGCCTTTAGTGTAACCTTTGATGATTTCCACACTTTTGCACTTTTTAAGAGATTATCTTAGTTATAGTAGTAGGCCCCTCTTTTGAAGGTGACGTTACCCTCAACCCAGTAGTTTGAGTCAGCAAGGATACATCGGAATATTGAAAGATAATTAATTAAGTTATTAATGCGTAATGTGGTAGGCCCCTCTTTTGAAAGTGACGTTACCCTCGCCTAAGTGGTTTGAGTCAGCAGGGATACAATCCCAAGTAGCCGGGTTAATGTATTAATAGTAGTTTACATATGAGGGGATCAAGCCATTCGCACCCCCGCCATCCAATACCAGTGGGTATTGAAGGAGGTCCTAGTAAGCTTGACCCAGGTCCTTGCAAGATCTATACACTGAACAAGGCAAGAACCTTACCAAACCATTCCCTTAACCCCCGACCAGGTAGCCAACATATCTCTATATATATAGACCGTAGAGATATGAATGGTGTAAATATTTTATTTTATATAGACAGTAAAATAACGCCAAGACACAACGGACAAATTATAAGGAAGTTTCATCTTCAACATAAGAAACTAGTTATTAAAGTCATTAATACAAAACCAAATAAAAGTGAGAAAAGATTAAAAATCAAAAGTATTACACTAAATGCTTGTCTTCACCAAGTGATGTAAGAGACTTAAGCAAACATGGCCTTTGATTGTCAAGAACTCTTACTATCAATCTTGGATCCCGAGACTACTACACACACTCTAAGATGGATGATGGATAATGGTGGTGGATGTGGGTTATGGTGGATGTGGGTTATAGTGGTGGTGGAGTGTGGGTGAAGTGGGAGAGAGGTGGTTTGCCAAGGGATGCCTTTGAAGTGAACCAAGCACCTCTATTTATAGCCTGCACAGAAGCCTAGACACGGCCACATGTCCACCCTTTTTCTCTTTCTTCATTAATTACAATTTGTCTGCATTAGCTCTACACGCCCCCGTGTCCGCTAGGCACGGCCCCGTGTGCATAAGCGTATCTGTACTATCAAGATTTGCAAGATTCTGCGAATCTTAGCGTTGACCACGGCCCCGTGTTGAGCTGGGCACGCCCCCGTTTCGGGAATAGAAGCTTCTATAGTTTTGCCTTTTCTGCAGACAACTGGTCACGCCCCCGTGTCCGCTGGGCATGCCCCGTGTTGAGCTGGGCACAACCCATGCTCAGCTTTCTTCTTGTTTTTTGCTTTGGGAGATGCTGTCGAGGGGTCGGGCATGCCACGTTTCTTCCTTTTCTTTGTATTTATGTTGGTTTTGGCTGTATATTTGTTCCTTTTGTTCGTTTAAGCTCATTTGATCCTGTAAATTCAAAAGGAAGACAAAAACACACTTTTTTCCAACAATAGTACTAAAAAAGGGTTAGTTTTATGTCTTATTTGATGTAATTTATATATTGCATTTTACACACATCAAATACCCCCACACTTGAATCTTTGTTTGTCCTCAAGCAAAACTCTTTATTATGTGGCTTACACACCCAAATGGAATGGGTAGAAGAGAACTTTTGGGCTTGTCTTGAGTGTCGGGAATCTAAGATCTTTATTGGGTTTTATTTTTATATTATTTACAATCCTATTCGTTATGATTTATTTAGAACGTTTCATAAGAGAAATTATTTATTTGGGCATAACATGCCTTTTTAAAATTCCATTTATATACAAGTTCACAAACCTCACGGGAGATCACTCAACACTCGGCCGAAGATGTATTTTTGTGAAACACTCGAGACCGGCATGGAACTTACTTCTACCATATGCTTGCCAAGCAATCAATCATCCTCCTTTTTAACTATAACCCTTTGTAAATATCAAGAGAACTTGGGGAAGAGTTAGGCTTGGGTTAAAGGTAGGTGGTTTTGGGTTAGTGGTTAGTAAAAAGGGCTAAAAGCGTAAAAAGCGTCGGTTGTCGTGAATCTTTTTTTTTTTTTTTTTACATTTATTCAAACTAGGCATATTCAAACAAGATTTTTGAGGAACTTGTTTGGTTATTGCAAAATTCTCTCTTTTTTGGCACAAGATAACCGAGCTTTTTACTAAAACAAAAGGGGTTTGAAAAGAAAAAGGTGTTGGTGTGTTTGTTTTGTGGGTTTTGAAAAAAAAAAAGGTTTAGGCTCAAAGGGGTTAACTAGGGGGATTTTGGGTAGGTGATAAAGAAAATGAAAAATATGTTGAAAGGAAAATGGGTTAGTCCTAATGCCTCCATCATTTACTTACTTGGGTTTAAGTTGGTAAGGACCGGGAATGTATCGTCATGACAAGTTCTAGAGTCGTAAGAACCAAGAGGCTATTCACACAAGAAACGAAAAATGAGCATCTAGTTTAAAGATATATGCTTGTATGCTCAATAAAGGCTCAAAACTCACTTGTTGTGGGAATGGGTTTATAATGTGATCAAGTATATATAATCAAATTTTAATTAGATTTGTCATGCCTTTTCATAATTTTCTTATTTGGTTCTTTTTATCACGACACTATCGGTTGTAAATGTGTAAAAATATAACCTTTTTAGAACTTGTTATTCCTAAATTAAACCAAGACAAGTAAAAAAAATGAAAAATTTTTGAAAAAAATTGTGGTGATTAGCGGTTCCAATAGAGTTTTGTGTAAGGCTTGTTATTAGGACTTGCAAGATTCAAAGTTTTAGCACTCCCCCCCCCCCCCACCACACTTAAATTACACGTTGTCCTCAATGTGTCCCAAAAATAAGTTTTTTGGTTGATTAAAATGTGTAAAAGTGGGTTAAAAACAAGATTTTATGTCACTGGGTAGCTAAACACGGGGTGTGGTGGGCTGAGCACGGCCCCGTGGTCAGACTGCCGGTACCAAAAGTAAACAGAAGGCTGGGCACGGGGGGCGTGTTTAGTGAGCACGGCCCCGTGTCCAGTTACCTGTACTGGGCATTTTCTGCAGATCTTTGGGCACGGGGGCATGTTGGGCTGAGCACGGCCCCATACTGAACTTGCTGTAATGAAGGAAGGAGGCTTTATTTTTGTGCATGGAGTGTGGGTTATTCTTTCCCTTGGTAACCTCCACCTTTTTCGAGTGTGTTTTATTCCTGAAAAGTAAAGCTAAACTAGAAAACATAAAAGTTAAACTAATCTAAAACTAAGGATAGTTCCGCGGAATGCCTCCGTGGTGCGCCACGTTTAGAAGGGTCCTTGGCTAGACCCACCTTATCGGGTGGTTCTGGCTCATCTTCAATTAGGGGGTCGTCATTGCCAATTGGATATTTCATTGATTGCTCAAGATCGACACATTTTTTGAAGGCCCCTAATTGAATGGGTAAGTTGTTTAGCTTCCGATTAATCAAAGCTTTGTGGGTTTTTACAAAAGGTCGTCCTAACACTAGTGGAGCGTCATCAAGGATGACGAAGTCGGTTGGGATTACCATTTGGTTTGTTTGGACTAACACATCTTCAACTACTCCCATCGATTTTATTGTTTTCTCATTAGAAAGAAAAATGGGTATTTGAAGTGGAAAAAGAATCACCAATACTTAATTTTTCGAAAATGTAGTTTGGCATTATATTAACACAAAGATCTTTATCATTTGTAATATTACTAATAAAGGAATTTTGAAAGAAACATGGAACCGGTGTAATGTTAATTTCAAATGGATCATCTTTTATTAGCGTAGTTTGATCATTTGTTAACTTAATGCTTACCGTTTCGTCAAGTTTAGTGTTAGTGTTTAACTCTTTTAAAAACTTAGCATGAGTGGGTACTAAACAATGATTTTCGAAAGAAGGTGACAAGAGATTAATTTCTTTAAAATTAGACTCTTCTTGAATTTTAACGTTGACGGACTCACCTCTTTTGTTGTTTAACTCATGTGTTGGTTTTTCACTTACTTGTTCTTCCATTTTACCTCTTCAACAATCTCTTCTTTATTACAAGTTAATTCTTCCCTTGCGCGGGCTTCTTTTATACAGCGCTCGATAGTTTTAAGGTGTTCTATTATCTTTTCGGCTACGGGTGAGATAGTTGGTGGTTCGTCAAAGTGAGTTGAATAATTATCATCAAAGCTTAAATTCGGAAGTTCGATCCTTGGCTCCTCATAGTACTCATATGAGGTTGATGGTCCACACCATTGTTCCTCATGGTAAGTATATGATGGATAAGGTTCGTAACTTGGTTCTTCATAATACTCATATGAGGTGGGTTGTTCACGCCATGGTTCCTCATAGTAAGTATAAGAAGGTGGAGTCTCATATCTTGGTTCCTCAAAGTATGAGTATGGAGGCTCATATATTGGTTCATCAAAATATGAGTATGAGGGAGAAGGTTCATACCTTGGGTCTTCATAGGATGTATATGAAGTTGACTGCTCGTACCTGGGCTCCTCATAGTAGTTGTATGAAGTGGATGGTTCAAAGAGGTCAAAATATTGTACCAAATGAGGATTACCACAAATGGTGCAATAGTCTTCCCTATAATCATCCTCCTCATAGTGGTAGTTGTAATCTCCTGAGTATTGATCGATAAGAATCACTCAGCAGACCACAACAGAGTCTCGGGACTGGTAAACAGAAATAAAAACGGAAACAGAGGCTGGACACGGCCCCGTGTTCAGTGAGCACGACCCCATGTTCAGTGAGGTTCTTTATAGGGCGTTTTAATAAAAGTGACTGCTTTTGTGCAGCACGGGGGCGTGTTCAGTGGGCACGACCCCGTGTTCAGGCTCTGTATCTGGGAGTTTTGAAAAAAAAAATATGCAGCACGGCCCCGTGTTCAGTCAACTGTAATGAAAAAACTAACTATAATACAGAAAATGTGCGCGCAATTTTAAAAAGGTGTTGAAAAACTGATTAGGCCGTCGATTTTAAGCTTTCTTAAAATCCTTGTGTCCCCTGCAACGGCGCCAAAAACTTGATGCGTGTGTAGCGTGATATGTTTTTAGTTATATTTTAGTCAAGTTTTAAATTTATAAAACACGATATTCTACTAACACTAAACACATATATGGGCAAGTGCACCCATCGTGACCGTAGTATAGCGTTGGTAAGATACCGAGGTCGTCCAAGGACACAAGAGCTTTTAGTACCGGTTTATCCTCAACGTCTAATCAAATCAAAAGTTTTAGAAAAAGTTTTAATCATGAAAATAAAAACTAAAAATGCTGAAAAATAAAATAAAATAAAAATAGATAGACAAGATGAATCACTTGGATCTGACTCGCCTTTAGTGTAACATTTGATGATTTCCGCACTTTTGCACTTTTTAAGAGATTATCTTAGTTATAATAGTAGGCCCCTCTTTTGAAGGTGATGTTACCCTCAACCCAGTAGTTTGAGTCAGCAAGGATACAATCCTAAAGGGTCGGAATATTGAAAGATAACTAATAAAGTTATTAATGCGTGATGTGGTAGGCCCCACTTTTGAAGGTGACGTTACCCTCAGCTAAGTGGTTTGAGTCAGCAGGGATATAATCCCAAGTAGCCATGTTAATGTATTAATAGTAGTTTACATATGAGGGGATCAAGCCATTCGAACCCCCGCCATCCAATAGCAGTGGGTATTGAAGGAGGTCCTAGTAAGCTTGACCCAGGTCCTTGCAGGATCTATACACTGAACAAGGCAAGAACCTTACCAAACCATTCCCTTAACCCCCGACCAGGTAGCCAACATATCTCTATATAGACCGTAGAGATATGAATGGTGTAAATCTTTTGTTTTATATAGACAGTAAAATAACGCCAAGACACCACAGACAAATGATAAGGAAATTTCACCTTCAACATAAGAAACTAGTTATTAAAGTCATTAATACAAACCCAAATAAAAAGTGTGAAAAGATTAAAAATCAAAAGTATTAGACTAAATGCTTGTCTTCACCAAGTGATGTAAGAGACTTAGGCAAACATGGCCTTTGATTGTCAAGAACTCTTACTATCATACTTGGATCCCGAGACTACTACACACACTCTAAGATGGATGATGGATGATGGTGGCGGATGTGGGTTATAGTGGTGGTGGAGTGTGGGTGAAGTGGGAGAGATGTAGTTTTCCAAGGGATGCCTTTGAAGTGAACCAAGCACCTCTATTTATAGCCTGCACAGAAGCCTGGACACAGCCCCGTGTCCACCCTTTTTCTCTTTCTTCATTAATTACAATTTGTCTGCATTAGCTCCACACGCCCCCGTGTCCGCTGGGCATGGACCCGTGTGCAGAAGCGTATCTGTACTATCAAGATTTGCAAGATTCTGGGAATCTTAGCGTTGACCACGGCCCCTTGTTGAGCTAGGCATGCCCCCGTGTTAGGAATAGTAGCTTCTATAGCTTTGTCTTTTCTGCAGACAACTGGCCACGCCCCCGTGTCCACTGGGCACGCCCTGTGTTGAGTTGGGCACGCCCCGTGGTGAGCTGGGCACAGCCCCATGCTCAGCTTTCTTCTTGTTTTTTTCTTCGGGAGATGCTGTCGAGGGGTCGGGCATGCTACGTTGCTTCCTTTTCTTTGTATTTATGATGGTTTTGGCTGTATATTTGTTCCTTTTGTTGCTCATTTGATCCTTTAAATTCAAAAGGAAGACAAAAACACACTTTTTCCAACATTAGTACTAAAAAGGGTTAGTTTTATGCCTTATTTGATGTAATTTATATGTTGCATTTTACACACATCAATTGCTTAGGAACAAACCCTAAGTAGTGATTTGAAGTAAAATGACGAAGTCGAATAGTAGTTTCGACATAGAAAATACGTAAGGTGAAATAGTCATGATTGTTAATGACTAATCTAACCACCTTGTGAATGATGATGATAGTTTGACGCTTAACGAGCTAGGTGGAAGCTTGGGGAGGAAGCGGGTCATATGAATCAAGAAGGAAAAGAAAACCATAGTTTGGATGCGAGGTAAGCTAAGCTTACACCCCCCTTTTTATTACAATACACTTACTTGTAAGTATTGATTATGAATTATGTTAAGTATTTGTAATACCATGTTCCGGCACGATACAATGCAAGTCGGAATAAGTAAGAATGGTAAGAAACCATAAACTATGGTAAAAATGGTAGACTAGTCGGGTGAAGACTAACCAATAAGGAATTTTGAACATTACGTTATGGGGTGAACCGTAATGGGTAAAAGTGGTTAAATAATAATCTGTACATGAGTTGACGGATAGATAAAAGATTTGAAAAGACAACCTTTTTGGTGTAAGTCTTAACGGGTCAAATAATTCAAGGAATGTCTTTTAAGTAATTAGAACTCACGGTTCAAACCGGAATAGGTTCAAGGGGCGAGATGGTATTAAAATATCATCATATGTTGAGAAATGGTCATTTTGACTAAACGGGTTAAATGGTGTGTTAATACCATTTGACAATAATAACTGATGACCGCTTATTGAGTTTTGTGATCGCAGGAAATAACATATGGTTTGTATTGCTTTTAACTAGAAAACTAAAATCAAAAGGTATTTAAACGGGTCAATGCTATGACCCGAGCCAGGTATGTATAAGTAAGATTATGGCAAATGTGTGATTTTGGTCAAATATATTATTGATAGTGCTTCGTCGTAAAAGAAGAGACTAAGGTTGATCAAAATGTCCATGAACGTTAAACCAGGTATACGACCCTTATGAGTCGATTAGAAACAAGTATTATGATAAAGTAAGGCTTAGTTAACTGTTAAAGTATAGGCATAAACCCTTTTCGGATCAAATGCCTCAAAACGGTTCCTTGTCGTAAATTAACAATTCCGAAAGGGTAAATTCAGAATAAGCAATTGATACATATAAAATCCACCACAATGATAGTTGTGGTAGAGACCACTTGATAAGAAATGTGAAAATATGATGCTAGAAATGAATGAATGTGGTTTATGCGTAAAAGCGCTTAAATACCCTTAACGGGTCAAAATAACTGTAGGATCGTTTTGGCGATCTAATGAGTCAATCAGAGACAATACACAACTGTTTGAGAGGCGGAAACAAACAAACAACTTAGAATTAGTGAAGAAATGAGTAGAAACAGATTGTTATACTTCAAAACAAGCTTCTCATTCAAATTAGACTTGATTACACGGTGGAATTTCAGCAGCACTTCGTTACACACTCACTTATTCCATATGAAATGAGAAGCTACACATGCCTATATATAGGCTGCTAATTTCGTTTGAAATGACACATGTCATTTCAAGCGAAATTACCAACTTTAATATCGCATGAAAACAAATTTCCTATTTCGTGTGGATTGAACTTCCTATTTCGTGTCAATATATACACTTCATCTAAAATCCATGCATGCATTCTTGTGATGTTATATAATTGTGATGTCATATATATGATGTCATCATTGAGAATGATGACATCATTCTTGTTTAGATCCGCAACAAATCCAAGACTCAATATAAGACGAAGTCAACAGACATATGCACCAACAGTCTCCCCCTTGGATGTTGACGGAGTCTTCAGTACGAGACTTTAGTACGTCAAAACTTCAGTCTTGACCAGTCTTCACGCTTTCCAAAATATTTGACGCTGAAGCATCCTTCAAACTCTCTCTTTCTCTTCAATCACCATTATCAGCTATTCTCCAGAATCTGAATCTAGCTCTTTCACTCTTCACTCTCCCCTTTGCTAATAGAACCCCCTTAAGTTGTTCCGGGATCGCAGTCTGGAATTTGTAGCTTAGGATCGAAAACCTGGCATTAATCCTTAGGAAGCGAAATCTAGCTTTTTCAACATTTCCTGCACATTCTCTACCCAAAACATAAGTTTTTATTTATATCACTTTGAAAGACTTACTAATAGAGAGCATTCATTCACCAAACATTAATAGTGTTGGTGCATTCATCTGTCGTCTTCGTCTTATATCGAGTCTCTCATTTGCGTTGCGGATCTGAACAAGTGTGATATCATCTTATACAATGATGACATCATCAAGATGATATCATCATTGCATCATTACACATGAAGACAAAATAGAACCGTTTGAAAGTCAATTTCATTTAAGTTTATATAACTGTTTGAAGCATTCCTTTTGAGTTGGCCGTTTGAGAGTGCCTGATCATTTGAAGGGTGTCCGTTTGAAGGGAGCCATGACACCTTCAAACGGTCAGGTCCTTCTCTATAAATACCCTTCAAACGTTCATCATTTGTAACGATTCTAGATTTGATACCGAGGTGCTGCCGGTTTTTCCTCTGATTGTAAACATTGTTAATTGAATATACAAGAGGTTTAGAGTGTATTTCAAGCTGTTATCAAGTCCGTTTCTTAGTTTCCGCCTCTGAAACGTACGAGAGCTCTTCTGAACGACTCGTTCGGGTCGCAACACGATCCTACAAGTGGTATCAGAGCTCAGGAGGAAGAGTTCTTGCCATTTTCAGCTTGAAAATATGATTTCTACACCTTCTTTCACAAAATTAAAAAATTTTCACGGTTAAAATCGGCTCAAAATTTCACATTATACTCGCAATCATGTTTTAACAAACCCTTGACAGTTTCAGCTTAAAATTCGAAGTAAAAATGGTAAAAATGGACTGAAAACTGGTGTCCGTTTGAACATAACCTGACCCTACCGTTTGAAACTGGACATGACCGTTTGAATCTGACCCCATCCCATTTGAAAATGCATGTGTCCGTTTGAAAATGCATATGTCCGTTTGAAAATATTGGGTTAACCGTTTGAGGATTGCCTTCTGTTTGAAAGTATCATTTGTAGGTGACATGACCGTTTGAAACATGAACATCGTTTGAAAGTGCATCGAGTTGTGTAAATTAACGTGTTTTTGTGTCAGTGCATGTGATATTATCGTTTTATTTGAAAGAGGTTGTCAAAATATGCATGTGATTGTATTAATTGGTTGTTGTATTCGATGCATGTGAGGTCTGCCAAGTTTGCAGGTGATCATAGATGAACATTAGTTAAAAGGTTCAATAGAAATCAGCTGAATTTAATAATTGCATGTGAAGTGATAAGATAAAGATGTCGGCCAGTACTTGAAATTTCGCATGATCATTAAATGGGTTAATTCATAAGTCATAGGTCCATGTGATTAGTCAGACCCATGTGAATCATAACAAATTGTCGGTTTGTATGTGTTATTGATATGATAAAATTGCATGTGATACATAGTTTCATGTGATCATTGTCAGGTTCTCATGTGAATATATTAGAATTGTCGAGCATTTAATAAGTGTTGTGTGATGAATTAAACCGATCCATGTGAGTCACATTGCGGCCCAATCAGAATTAAGAAATAACTTTTGTATCAGCCCAAGATTTATCGGCTTAATTGATTCCTTGTGGTTATCGGCCCAATTGATTACTTAGCTCGAGAGGCCCAATTAAAAGTTGGAGTATAGAGCTTTGTTCATTCAAAGCCCATATTACTTGGTTCATCCGATCAAGTTCATTCATTCAGTGATCTCACCCGAACAACATTGGAACGAATCCGCAAATCTTCGACACGAGTCTTAGATTGATTACGCCGACACACTTTTACGTATTCAGTTCATTTAAACTGATCATTTTTTTTTGTATCTCCAGGTGTTTCACGAGGTGAACCAGTTCGCATCAAGTTAGTTAGTTTGTAATTACCAGTTCACTTGAGATTTGATTCCAGTTCATTTGAAAGTCCGAGTTTGTGAATTTTGGGAAATTGAAACATGGAAAAGAAGTTGTTGAAGAAGTCATTTGACATGTTTGTAGCTTTTGACCATGAAACAACAACGATGACCATTGATAGATATTGCTATTTAGTCATGGAAATGGAAAGATTGAAAATTAAGAAAGATGATGATGAATGGATTGATAAACTTGCTAATGCGTTACCACAGCAGAAATGGGGAACTTATTTGATGATAGTGAAACACATGAGGAAATCTGAGAATATGAATCTGGCACAGTTTATTAAGAAAATTGAAGAACATGAGTTGGAAGCAAAAGTAGAAACTGACAAAGCAGAAGTTGAAGTAGAAAAGGTTGTAGAAGTTGAAAAACTGGTCGAAGTAGAGAAACTCGTCGAGGTAGAAAAAGTCGTTGAAGTTGAAAAGATTGTCGAGGTTGAAAAGATAGTTGAAAAAATGGTTGAAGTTGAAAAACCATGTTTGAAGTGTTCAGTTTCTTGCAAAGATTGTACTGAGAAGGATACAAAGATTGCTGAGTTAGAAAAGATTAAAGAAGATTTATTGTCTGATGTGAAGTACATTAAAGAGTCTTATGATGTACTGAACAGAACAGTTGATGGTCTGAAGAAGAAAAATTCAGAAACCGAAAAAGCAATGGATAAAATGAGTGCAACATTAATGACAAAGCAGGGCGTCATCAATGAGTATATTGAAGAATGTGCTAAATTGAAGAAAGAAGTAGAACTTGAGAAGATTGAGAGTGAAAGGATTAAACGATTACTGTTGAGTTATACTACTTGTGATTACTTGATTGATCGTGTTTATCGTACTGTTGCAGGTCTGGAAGCATTCATGGATAAAAAGATTGAAGATACTGATACTGGTAAGAAACCAAGTGTCAAGTATAACAGATGTCCGCCCCGATCCATGAAACTTATTCTCCCAGGAATCCTAATGAGGAGCGTCTAAAAAAGGCAGTCAACATCAAGTTAAAGTCTGAAATCTTTGATGAATTACCAGACAATATTGATGTTACATTCACAGCGTCTGACACTGATCATGAGTTTGAGTTATTAAAGAAAGTGGTCGATCAGGTGTTAGATATGGATAAAGAGTCAAAACCGGAGTCTGAGTCTGATAGTCCGAGTTCATCAGAAAAGAGTCCGAGTTCACCGGTTAACAGGGTTTACAATAGAGAATTCCTGTTATCAAAATCTAATTTGAATGACGGGTCAATCAAAGCGGCATATACTTTGTTTGATTCAGACAAATTATATTCTGATGAGGAATTCCCTATAAGAAGTGTAAAAACTGAAATGATAAAATAGGTTTTCAAACTAACAGAAATTAACATTTCTGAAATAAAAGATTTAAATCTTGTTGAAAACCCTAAAAAATACACTTCAAGAGTTCAACAGAGATTGAACAAGAAAAAAGGTTACGGTTCTGGTTATGGTTTTCAAAAGAAATCAAACCATAATGGTAATCTCAAAAAGAAAGGTCTTGGTTTCAATTCTTCAGAAAATTATAAAAATCAGAAAACTTATAAATCAAAAACAAAATTTGTTTCAGGAGGAAGTTCAGAGGATGAACAGAAGAAACCGTACTGGAAGCAGTCGAATCAAGAGTTTCTTGCTGAAGTAAAGAAGAATGTGAGAAAGTTTGCTTCAAGAGTTGACAGAAGAACCTGTTTCAAATGCCAAGAAGTTGGACATATAGCTTGGAATTGCCCCAAGACCAACTATCAAAAACAGGAAGTTTCTTCTAACTCTGTTTTGAGAAAGACTTGTGTTGATAAGAAAGAACAACCTGTAAAAAATGTTAAAAAGTTTGAAAATTCTACTTCTAAAGAAGGAGAAAGTTCAAAACGGTTTTACAAAAGAAGAGGTGATTTGAGTAAGCAAAAGTGGGTGGTTAAATCTGAGGGTAATTCTGACAATGAATCTGATTCCATAAAATCAGAGGAGTCATGTGTTGAGAAAAAGATTGATAATTCCGTTCCTGAGATGAACGAGGAAAACTTTCCGTCATTGACAAAAGATTATTTGAAATCAAAAGGTAGGGTTGAGATTTCAGATCAATTCTTTACTGATAAGAAAGAATTCGATGCTGAAAAGGCTTTTAATGGAAATGTTAAACATATTTTTGGTAAGATGGTTGCAGGAAAAGTGAAGGGCGCTAAAGAGTTTTACAAATCAAAGTGCTGGTGGGACAAATGTGTTCCAGAATCTCCCAAGGATGGTCAGCCTTGGGGGAAAGTTTTTCCAAACTGAAAATCTGACTTGCCGGAGCTCCCAGGTTGGTAAGAGTGGAGCAGGAATCGGCATCTTTCTTAGCAAATTATCCTACAAGTGGTACAATTGGTAAAGTACAGGTGTTATATTTAAATTGTTATATGTTGATTTACAAGTGGTTATGGTTGGTGAATGAACTTGCAAGTGGTTGAAAGAGGTTTTCACTTACAAGTGGTTAATCAAGGTCATTAAGTTGAACTTGATTAGACCATACTTACATGTGGTATTTTGGAGAACAATGTGATGAACCCCTAACCTACAAATGGTTTCTTAAAATCAACAAAACTAATTTTCCGGAAAAACCATTTGATTAAAACAAACTTAAGTGTTTTGAAATCACAATGGGAAAATAGTTTGTTGAAAGGGGGAGTTCTGATTGTTTATGCCAAGGGGATGGCGAATTGAAGTGATTTGATATCGGTTGTCACTTTATTGTACAGTTTATTTTCAAATTTCCTAAAATGTGTTTGCATTTTAGGGGGAGTAAAAATTTTCAGAAAATCCAAAAACATTAGAAAATTTGAAAAAGACAAAAACATGATAAAACCTACTGGCAAAAAGACAAAAACAGTAAAAAATGAAAAAGAGTTTTGTTGTGCAAAAAGAGGAAATGATAGTACATCAGTGGACGATCACAACATGCTAAAGAATTGGAAAGTCAAATGTGATAAACGATCTCACTGTGGATGTGTGAGTAGGTTTTTGCACATTTAGTAGATTGTGACGAGATATAAATCTAAATTCAAACTTGCTTATATCGTCGGTAACATCTCTCGGATATATGGGTAACCCCCGAAATCTTGTTTGAAGGACCCCTCTTTCTGAGATACTAGGTCTTTATACTCAGTGATATCCGGGTTATTATCCCGGGACTTCTGATAATGCGGAAGCAATGGCCTAGTCCCCGGAGAATACTTTACGCTTGCTTGAAATATAGCGCAGCCCTCAGCAAAAATAGACAATAAAATTGCTAATTAATGCTGTTGTAAAAAAGATCCTCTAAATGGGACCCACCAAAAGTCGAGCCGTCATCTCTCTGCTGAACGGAAGTTCTGACCTGAGCTCTCACGATTTCACAATCAACCCCTTACAAATATCATCTAGGTATACTCACCTGTAAGACTGAATATTGGGATCTGGATACGGGAGTATATTCTGAGGTGGGACACGCTAATAAGTTTAAGTGCTTAAAACATTAATTTCGTATCTCGAAACAGTTGAACTTTGTGTGAAAATTTAAGTGGATCAGTATACTGACAATCTAAGTGAATTGTTTAGAACTTAAAATGTATAAAGCTTAACGGTGTTGGTGATTTGTCTCAAAAACTGATATGATCCTCTTACACAAACTCACAAAAATATTGTTTGTATATATTTCTTTACTGCATTTCATTTCTGTTATTTCAAAATTCCAAAAAGAGTTTCGGTGTGTTTTAGCATAAATTTTGAAAAATTCAAAAAGATTTTGGACAACTGATGTTGAAAAGCTGATTTTCAAAATTTCGAGTGCTGAACATTACGAACAGGTTTGGGAAAGTTTGTTTGAAGATGTATGAAATAAAAATGATATATATTCAAGTGGTTCATCGGAAATTGACATGATAAATCATTTTGTTTGATATTTGATAATGATATATTCAGGGTTGTGTCTTCAAGAGATTAGCAAAGTTTCTAAAATTGTTATATCTTATCTTTTATGAAACTTATGTTTTGGGTAGAGAATATGCAGGTGAGTTAGGTTACGATACCTGAACCTGTGAAAGCTAAACTACGATCCCAGCATATCTTGAGGGGGAGTCTATTAGAGAAAGATAGTATGAAGATGCAAGAGCTAGGAGCCAAAGATCCTGAAAGAGAATTGGAGATAGGATAGAGCCAGATAGAGATCATGAAGGAAGTCCGAAGGCTGATAAAGACTGAAGATTGAGAAGACTCGACACTTAAGACTCGTCAACATCTGAGGGGGAGTCTGTTGGTGCATTGATCTGTCGTCTTCGTCTTATATCGAGTCTCTCGTTTGCGTTGCGGATCTGAACAAGTGTGATATCATCTTATACAATGATGACATCATCAAGATGATATCATCATTGCATCATTACACATGAAGACAAAATAGAACCGTTTGAAAGTTAATTTCATTTAAGTTTATATAACCGTTTGAAGCATTCCTTTTGAGTTAGCCGTTTGAGAGTGCCTGATCATTTGAAGGGTGTCCGTTTGAAGGGAGCCATGACACCTTCAAACGGTCAGGTCCTTCTCTATAAATACCCTTCAAACGTTCATCATTTGTAACGATTCTAGATTTGATACCGAGGTGCTTCCGGTTTTTCCTCTGATTGTAAACATTGTTAATTGAATATACAAGAGGTTTAGAGTGTATTTCAAGCTGTTATCAAGTCCGTTTCTTAGTTTCCGCCTCGGAAACCTACGAGAGCTCTTCTGAACGACTCGTTCGGGTCGCAACACAATCCTACAAATAGTTACATCAAGTTCAAATTAATGACCTTGATTAACTAATCATACAATCATTCTCAAAAACATTTCTTATTTAAACAAACTCCCCAACCCAATGTGGTTCATCATGTTTAGCACTTGGAATTTTGAAAATCAACTCTTCAACATCAGTTGTCGAAAATAACATGAAATAAAATCTTTTTGATTTTTCAAAAATTTATGCTAAAACACATTCTTTTTGGATTTTTGATTTTAATGAAAAGCAGTAAAGAAATATTTACAGTCAATATTTTTTGTGAGTTTGCGATAGAGGATCATATCAGTTTATTGAGACAAATCAGCTGCACCGTTGATCTAAACATTACCACTTAAAGCTTTTAAACAATTCACCTTAGATCATCGATATTGTGATCCACTTAATGTAACAACTCTCATCAAAAGTCATACTTATTAAATTAATTTGTCCAATAGGAAACCCTAATTTAGACACCCAAGTGATTCTGCACAAACCCTAAAATTTTTAGAATTTTCAGAATCAGGATCAGGGCCCCTAAAACTCAGGGGGGGTAAACCCTAGTTACGATTATCTTCAAAATCGTGCTGTCAAAAACGAATTTTGAGAAACTGTCAATTCAGCTAGGCTAGTCTAGGACGTGGCTACTCTATAGTGATTAGGTGTCCCTTACGGACCGTAAGGGATAATGCTTACGGTCCGTAAGCATGGTCAAATTTTGGGTATAAATAGCAGGCATTGGCAATCGCATTTTGGCACTTGAACGACGAAGAAATTCGTTACGTAGACAGAGTTATAGCAGAAACACTTCTAAAAACACACACGATTCACGAAGTGCTGCCGCAAACAGGGTAATAACTCGATCGCTGATACGATTCAATGTCAGATTGATCAAAATATCCAATGGATGTTTAAGTGCTGCCCACATTAGGGTTATGCTTTGTCATTCGTCGTTAATTCGATGGATGTTTAAGTATCGCACGTTGTCATTCGTTGTGAGGGTTTGATCTCGTGAGTTATCGTAAATGCTGTATTGATTACTAACCCAGTTTTGTGTGCATTGTTATTAAAATTAGGTTAAAAGGCTAATTAGTAGGCTAGGCTCTGCTCAATTAAATCTGCAATGTGAGTCATTCTCTTTTTATCAAATTACTCTCAAAAGCATGTTTATTTTCAAAGTTATAATTACAGGGATTAAGTCTTTGTAATCACCAAATTACAGGCGGTATGTGGGGTTTTGTATACATTACTTGATAATCGTCACCATTGGGGCAGCCAATGGGGGATATGACCATAGTCACAGATCCGGTCGAGTGACAAATACCGTGGGTAGTTGGTTTGATATCAGAAACAATGTAATCGCTCTTAATACTGTAAATTATAACAAAAGAGTCGTTTTAGTAAAAAGAATGATTCACTCAGTATTTCCCGCTGACAAAACCTTTTTCAAACATGTTTCAGGTGATCTGTTGTGATCCAGGAAAAGTGCCGCGAAGCACTACAAGCTTAAGGAAGTGGCTCAGTATAAAATAAATAAACATGTTTTGTAAAATAAAAGATTTCTTCGTGAAATCTCAAGATTGTAAATTACCGGGTTTTATCCCGAGTTGTGAAATAAAATAATCGGGAAATATTTTAGTTTTTAAAAAGATCCTGAAGAAACTTCCGCTGTTAATTAAATACCACGGGATTTCTGTCCCGCGGCTCCTGAAACGGGTCAAACCGGGTCGGGGGCCGTGACAGAAAAATGTGGTATCAGAGCCACTGATTTAAGCGTATTAAGTATTTAGAAAATACTTAATTTTCTACTTGTCATTATGTGATTTCTTATTTGAATATTTGTGTACAGTATGGGTAAACAAAAGTTGTCAAACATCTATCTTAAATTAGATAGGTCATCCAATGAGAAGGGAAGTTCATCCCAAACAAGATCCTCAAATCAGTCTGTAATTCCTGATGAAGGAATATTTGTGCGAAAGGCACAATATAAGGAATCACTTTCTCCTAGTAAAAGAAGTCTGATTATTAGGAAAAGTCAAAATAAAGAAATTCCGAGAAAAGAAGATTAAACAGGAAACCCAGAAATTTACTAGTAAATCTCCTTGGGAGGACAAGTTAGATGAGAAATGGGCAGATCTCTAAGCGTATCCCAACACCTTTGAACAACAAGCACACTGTAGAGCTAGCAAACGGTAAGAGTTTAGAGGCCACACACGTAGTCAAGGGTTGTAAACTTGTTCTTGCTAACCAGACCTTCTCTATCGACCTCATTCCTATCGTCTTCGGTAGTTTCGACGTTGTCATTAGGATGGATTGGTTATCCCAGCACCGAGCAGAGATTCTTTGCAACGAGAAGATTGTTCGTATTCCGGGTTCCGGTAGTGAACCTCTCATGATTCGTGGCTACAAAAGGAGTGCTGTTGAAAACGTCATCTCTCTCCTTAAGGCCCAGAAGTGCTTGCGAAGGGGCCACACTACCATTTTGGCTCTCGTAACTGACACCTCGGAGAAAGAGAAGAAGATAGAAGACTTTCCAGTGGTACGCGACTATCCTGAGGTATTTCCTGAGGAATTACCCGGTCTCCCGCCTCATCGCCAGGTTGAATTTCAGATTGAACTAGCTCCAGGAGCTGCGCCTATAGCTCGTGCACCGTATCGTTTAGCTCCATCAGAGTTGGAAGAACTCTCTACGCAACTGCAAGAACTCTTGGATAAGGGTTTTATTCGTCCTAGCTCATCGCCCTGGGGAGCTCCAGTGCTATTTGTGAAGAAGAAAGACGGTACCTTCAGAATGTGCATCGACTACCGGGAACTCAACAAGGTGACGGTAAAGAATCGTTATCCTCTACCACGTATTGACGACTTGTTCGACCAGCTGCAAGGGTCGAGCTACTACTCCAAGATTGACTTGAGATCGGGTTATCACCAGCTGAGAGTCCGAGAAGAGGACGTCTCCAAAATAGCTTTCAGAACTCGTTATGGACACTATGAGTTTTTAGTCATGCCTTTTGGGCTGACAAATGCACCTGCGATTTTCATGGACTTGATGAATCGAGTGTGCAAGCCTTACCTGGACAAGTTCGTCATAGTCTTCATCGATGACATCCTGATCTATTCTAAGAGTCAGGAGGAACACGAGCGGCATCTACGACTTATCCTGGAACTCCTTCGAACAGAACAGCTTTATGCAAAGTTCTCGAAATGCGACTTCTGGCTTCGTGAAGTCCATTTCTTAGGCCATGTGGTAAACAAGGATGGGATCCACGTTGATCCATCCAAGGTAGACTCAATTAAGAATTGGCCTGCGCCTCGTACACCAACGGAAATTCGCCAATTCTTGGGTTTGGCAGGTTACTACAGGAGGTTCATTAAGGATTTTTCCAAGATTGCACAGCCTCTTACTTCACTGACGCAGAAAGGCGTTGTTTATCGATGGGGAAATGCACAGGAATTAGCATTCCAGCATTTAAAGGA
Organism: Helianthus tuberosus; assembly: GCA_030545235.1. NCBI lineage: Eukaryota > Viridiplantae > Streptophyta > Magnoliopsida > Asterales > Asteraceae > Helianthus > Helianthus tuberosus. The sequence goes on along the minus strand of CM060411.1, from coordinate 214,919,607 downwards.
TAGACTTTGCAGCACACCTATCCTTTCCTTGCCAGAGGGCACAGACGACTTCGTGGTCTACTGCGACGCATCAATTCAGGGTCTTGGTTGTGTACTAATGCAACGGGATTGTTATGGGTGAAATTCTGAGCCCATATCCTGGAAAATATCTTGATCTATATCTTATTTATGTAGTATCTGTTTACACCCGGGATGCTGGTTCAGGATATTGGTAACATCCTGAACGGTATCCTCGGGATTACTAATGGATTATGTGCAGGTACGTGTGTTAGAAGCTAGCAACGTTCACAAAGACTTATTCCGCGGAAGACTCGGTCCAGGCCGTTTAAAGAAAGACGTTGAAACCTTATTACTCGGTCTACAACGTTCGTGGTGGAATATTCGGAGCAACCCATATTTATAGGAATATTTGTTTGTATTTCGTTACTATAAATAGGAGGAACACCAGATCAAATAGGACACAACAATCTCACTGCAATCACACTCACTACACTCTAACACTTGTTCTCTCGCAATCTGTACTCTCACACGAATTCATTGTAACACTTAGCGATCTGGTTGATATCCTGCACTGTATCCTGAAGTTTAAAGCAATAAGAAGAACAAGGCAGCTGCAATTGTCAGCTCCCGAGGTTTTATGCCGGCGATCTAGATTGATCAAGGGCTTTCCTCGTACATCTCGTGTCATTTTCTTTACTTTTTGCTCATTGTTTGATCGTCGATACAGCTCAATATCCTAAGCCGTATCCTGAAACTGTTTTTGCAAGTAATTTAATTAACATATTTTCTACACTTGTTTCTAGCACACTACCTCACTTAACTAATTTGATCACTTAATTGCTTCGGTAATTTTTTACCAAAACAATTTAGCGCCCACCGTGGGGCAAGTGGTGCTCTCTTTACTAAATTTTTTTGCTAAATCGCTAATCGGTTTTTTATTTTCAAAACTCTTTGCCACATTGTCCATAATGGCCTCAAGATCAAACATGAGTTCCTCTACTGTGTCTGCTACGACTTCTGCTACTACAGGTTCGGTGCTTCCACCACCTCCTCCAAGAATGCCAGCCTCTACACGACCTCAGGATATTATCCCTACCCGCAGTGTTCAGGAATCTGCCCCTGTTTTAGCATCTAACGACGAAATTTTAACCTTATTTGGAAGTGTGCAGGAACAAATGAGGCAGCAGCAGGAAATGAACCAAATGCTTTTAAGGGAAATACAACTCCTGAAGTCTGGCTCGAGCAGATCTGCTGAGGATATTGTCACTCCATTACAACCCAGAACTTTGAACTTCAGTTCAGCTGTGTATACTGAGGATAACAGGGGGAATATTGTGCCCAGCCTTCCTCAGAATCATACCCCTGAAATACCCTCCTCGGTCAGGATATCGACCATAAGGAGCTCAGGATATGCTTCAGGATATGGGCAAAATCCTCCAACGGGTAACGTGTCAAATAATAATAATACTCATACTACTAACAATAGTGGATCCTTGCAGGATACAGGTGTGACATCAGCACTTACTAGGGAACTTCAGAAGTTGAAGGACATGATATCAAGTGTACCCGGGGTGGTCCAGCCGATCCCGGAAGTGTCTCAAGACAGCCATAAGATATCTCGTTTTGCATATCCTATCTGTGATGCTGAGATTCCAAAGAGGTTCCAAACCCCCAACATGAAGCTTTACGACGGAACAACGGATCCTGAGGAGCATATTGCTCAGTATAGGGAAAGGATGGAGATTAACCCTATCCCTCCAGATCTCAAGGAAGCGTGCTTGTGCAATGGTTTCGGTTCAACCTTAACAGGATCAGCCCTGAAATGGCTCTTGAATGTTCCTCCACATTCGATTACATCTTTTGCTCACTTAGTAAATTTATTTAATAGTCAGTTTTCTTGTAGTAGAAGCTTCGAAAAATTAACAAGTGATCTCTACAGGATAACGCAAGGGCCTCAGGAATCCCTTAGGGATTATGTGAACAAGTTCAGCCGGGAATCACTAGACATTCCTCATCTTGATGTTGCAACAGCTGTGCAAGCTTTCAAGATGGGGTTGCAAAAAGATTCTCAATTTTACCAAGACCTTGTAATGAACCCATGCAGGAACCTGGATGAAGCTCGGAACAGGGCCCTAAGATACATTCGGTTGGAAGATGACAGAAAGATGCAAGAAAGGATGAACTCATCCAACACTTATGAGTCAACTAACAGGAAGTCGGAATCCTCATTCAAGTCGTATCGGCCTAAGCCATATGGCAGAAATGAGAACAAGAGAGTCAATGCTGTCGAAGATGAGGATCCTGAAGAGTATCCTGAATTATCTGAATATTGCTTTTCTGTTAACATTCCTGAATTGATGTATGCCATGCAGGGTCTAGGGGACAAGGCAAGATGGCCTCGAAAGAATCAACAAAAAGCGGATTGGAAAGACAAATCAAAATGGTGTGCTTTCCACGAAGATTTCGGACATATGACTGAGGATTGCATCGCTTTGAGGAAAGAAATAAGCTATCTTCTAAGCAAGGGATATTTGAAAGATCTCTTAGGAAGAAAGAAGAATAAGTGTCAGGATACTGAGAAGGATCCTGAGCGAGCAGCATCACCTCCCGCGGATGCCAAGATAATCAACTTCATTTCAGGAGGATCCGACATCTGTGGGACTTCGTATTCGGCAGCAAAGAGACATGCAAAAGAAGCTAAGGCCGAAAGGGGAGACAAACCTGTCAGGATGACTACACTCACAACTGACAAAGTGATCACATTTGATGCTGATGACAGGGATACTGTCCAGGATCCTCACCATGATGCTCTGGTAATAACGTTATATGTGGCTAACCATTTTGTACGCAGGATATTGGTTGATAATGGCAGCTCCGTCAACATAATCCAACTAGAGACACTTAAAAGAATGAATGTATCTCCAATGGATATCACTTCGAAGTCCACCGTGCTTGTTGGGTTCAGTGGAGAGGCCAGAAACACAGTGGGAGAGATAAAGTTGCCGGTGTACGTTGAAGGAGTCAACTCGATACAACGTTTCTGTGTGATGGACTCTCTATCCTGCTATAACATTATACTGGGAAGACCGTGGATTCACGATATGAAGGCCGTGCCATCAACATATCACCAATGCATCAAGATACCTACCCCTTGGGGAGTTGTTAAAGTTGATAGCGATCAGCAGGAGGCGAAAGAATGTTACTCATCCTCGATGAAATCCTCAACCAAACCTAGTGCAGCATAGCAATTAAAGACGCGGGTCCAGGATATCGTGGAGGATCCGGAGCAGGATGTGAAGAAAATTATCCTGGACCAGGATAATCCCGATATTTCGGTGCTCGTGGGAACCAATATCCCTCAGGATATTGAAGAGCAATTAATTAACTTTTTAAAATGCAGGATGTCAACGTTTGCATGGAAGCATGAGGATATGACAGGCATATCCAAAGATATTATTACTCACAAGCTTGGAATTGATAAATCATTCAAGCCCGTGCAACAAAAAAGGAAGATGGGCAGATGAGTTACCCTTTGTTTTGTGTGCTGATAGGACAACGGTGAAGAACGCAACCGGCCAAACCCCGTTTTCCTTGGTATTTGGAGCGGAGGCAATGATTCCAACAGAAATGACGATACCTACTGCAAGATCTATGCTACAGGATCCTGAACAGAATCCTGAAGTCTTATGTCAGGATTTGAATACTATAGATGAAAAAAGAGATGCAGCGAGACTAAGGATAGCAGCATATCAACAAAGAATATCCAGAGCATATAATAAGAACATAAGGACTAGAAGATTTCGAGTTGGTGATTGGGTGCTAAGAAAGGCTTTTCAAAATACCACTAATCCTGCCGATGGCAAGCTAGCTCCGAAATGGGAAGGACCTTATGAAGTTGAGTCAGAAGCAGGGAAAGGAGCATATCGACTCAAAAATATGGAAGGGGATATGCTACCGAGATCTTGGAATGCTATACATCTCAAGCTTTACTTCAAGTGAGTTTAGAATTCAATTTCTAACTCAGAATGGTATGAATTCTGTCTTTTTTAAATATGTTTTGGTTTAATTTACCCTTTGAAACTCAATACTGACTTAAGCATCGGAGGGGTGTTAGCCAAGCTAACACCCACCTTAGTTTACAATTGTTTTGCAGAATATCTTTCAGGATATAGCTCCAAGATATATACTCAGGATAAGTTAAAAGATTAGAGGATTGGCCCCCTCTCTCACGTTTAAGGGATCCTGGTCCCTTCAAAGGTTTAAAGGTATTCACCTTTCTTTCGAATTGGGTTTAAACACCTCGCCTGGAGCGCAAGTTATCTAGGTATAGTTCAAGGTAGCGGGACCAGTTCATGTAAAAGTGGCTGACAATTTCGTTACTATTGGCTATATCCTGGATCCTAAAGGTATATGAGGATTGATCACCCTCTCTCACGAAAGAGTATTTTCATACTCTCAAAGGTTTAAAGGTTTTCACCTTTCTAAGGATTGGAGTTTATACACTCTCGCCTGTAGCGCATGAAATTAAGGGTTTATCCCCAGATATAAGGGTTTATCCCCAGGGTATTAAGGGTTTATCCCAAATATGCTGAAGATTTATTTCAGGATATCAGGGGTTTTGCCCCAGGGTATGCGGAATTTACTTAAAGACAAGGTATGAATACATTTGTGTTTCTGTGTCAAACACAGGGGACATACATTATACTGTTCAAAGAATGGATATAAGTTCACAAGTATGCACTGGGGACAAAACTTATAATGAAGGATAAGAATTGGTTCTGTACGAATCTCTGGTATGATCTCTCCTTTTTTATTCATTTTAATATCCTTATCAAGATATCTTTCAGGATACCTTTTGGGATACATCTATAATATATATTCCTAAAAGTGTACAAACCAAACAATTTTTGCAACTACGATTTTCATAGCAATAACAACAGTAATTGGGTCAAAAGAGAAGTTATATTATTAACATACCAAAAGTTGTGCTCTTAGTTTCACCTCAAAACAAGGCCCATCCACTAAGAGCACTAATAGTTCATAACCATATTTACCCAACAATTGAAGGCTTCATCTCAAACCGAGAACCATCCACCTTCAACTGTTGTATTGTTCAAAAAGCATGCAGGAAATGTAAATTGTTCAGGTACGGGAAAGTAAAATGCAGAAAAGTAAATTGTTTGTCGAACTACAAACCAACATTCAAATTCAAAAAGGTGGGCTCTGGCCTTGGCACGTATATCCTTCATCGCCCACCTAAGTGCCCTCACACAGCGGCATCTCCTCCAACTTTCTCAGACTTCTCCGCTCCAGCATCCTGACCAGCATCCTGCGCAGCATCCTGACCAATGTCTATCTCAGCATCACCTCCAGCATCCTTCTTCTCTCCAGCTTGGACCACCACCTCTGCTGACTTAGAAGACTCACCGGCTTCAGCAGGAAGCGGCACAGCTTTGCCTCCGAGCTCCTTCAACTTAGCCACCCAGGATTCAACTGGCCAAGATGGACAAACAAGGCCCGTCTCCTTGGCCTCGTAGGCCATCTTGATGCGTGCTTGTAGCAGGGAGACGATAGCAGAAGCCTTGATTCCCTCTCGAAAGCTGATCAAGGCCTGATCATGATCCATTTGAACGCTGGCAAGTTTGACCTCAGCGTCTTGGGTGACCTTCTTTAGCAAGCTTTCATAGTGCCGGCTCTTTGCTTCAGCAATAGCACCTTGGTCAGCAACGGTACTCTCGAGTTGCTTGATCCTGGCTTCATGAAGTGCCACAGTACCACAGGCGTCATTGTACAAGTGGAGCAAATGCTGGAGGCCCTGCACATTAATTACAGGTATGGAGTTAGAATGTATGCTGACTAAGACATCCTACCAGGATATCCTGTTAGGATATACGTGCAGGATATATGTGTAGGATATACATGGAGGATATGCGTCAGGATATTACCTTGTTGAGGAAGGATGTCATTGGCTCTAAGGAGTCAGAGAAGCTGAGTTCATCATAGGAGAACCCTTCTGAGCCTGGAGCACTGACCTCAAGACCCTTTCTCTTTTTCGCCGCGGAAGCACGGGTTCTTGGATTGGCCTTGGGAGCCGGGAGTGGCTTGGAGCTAGTGGTAGCAGGAGTCTCCTTCTTGACTATGGCTGGAGTTGGATAGCTGTCAAGTTCATCCAGGTCTAGATAGACTGGGACTTTGCTGGAATCTGCACACAGGGAGTAAATTCTAAATCCCTCTTATGAATAACAGATAAAAAACGTATGTGTGCAGGATATCTTGCAGGATCCTTACCAGACATGTTGGCACTTGAAAGAGGGCTTGGAGTTGGTGGAGAAGGATTGAAACTTCTCTCTGCCTCTGGAAGAAGTCTGATGGCGTCTATTCTTTCTTGAGAATTAGCAAGAGGAGGTGTAATCTTCCTGAAATCAGCTGCACAAAAATGAAAGTTTATTAGTTCAGAATATGAGACAGGATAAGAGACGAGATCATTCTTAAACCCTAAGTCCTACCCTTTCTTAACCATCTCATCGGATAATCCGTTCCACCGGGGATTGAATCCCTTTTTACAAAGAAAAACTTGGATTGCCAACCATCCTCGTTTTTGGTGGCACGAAGTATCAATGGGGGACCGGAACTAGAGTAAAATAGAAACCTAGATGAGCCGTGGCATCTAAGCTTGTAGGCTAAAGGGAGATCATGGACAGAAAGGTCAGGTATGTGGTTTCTCTTGATTTGGTCCAGAACAGATAAAACACGCCAAAGCATTGGCATGGTTTGGCTGAAAGAAATTTTAGTGATGTTAAAAAACTCGGTAATAAAGTCCGAAAAGGGGAATCGTAGCCCTAAGGTGAAGGGGAAAGCATTGAAACAAATCCACTCGGTGGAAACCATATCTGACCGGATTTCTCTGTCAAAGGGTCGGAATATGGTTCCATCCGGAAAGATACCGGAAGATTTCAAAGCCGACGGATGAGCACTATCAAAGGTGCATGTTTCATTCTCCGGTTCTTGGAGAAGATTATGTGGGATGAATGTGGGAGCCGAGTCGCCGGAACTGGACCTCGTTTGCCTAGGCATTTGGTCGCCTGAATTCTTGCCGGAGTAAAATGAAAGATGGTTATGAAGATGAGAGAGAGAATAATACCTTTTTCTTGTCGATTGTGGGTAAAAAAGAAGATGAGGATGAGAAGATATAGGGTATGATGAGTAAATATAGGCCGGGTGGTTGAAAGCTGTCACATCAGAAGTCTTATCTCTTAATTGCCTCGGCCACTGTGAAAAATGTAACCGTTAGGATATCAAACGGTAACATTTTTGGGGACAATTGTTATGGGTGAAATTCTGAGCCCATATCCTGGAAAATATCTTGATCTATATCTTATTTATGTAGTATCTGTTTACACCCGGGATGCTGGTTCAGGATATTGGTAACATCCTGAACGGTATCCTCGGGATTACTAATGGATTATGTGCAGGTACGTGTGTTAGAAGCTAGCAACGTTCACAAAGACTTATTCCGCGGAAGACTCGGTCCAGGCCGTTTAAATAAAGACGTTGAAACCTTATTACTCGGTCTACAACGTTCGTGGTGGAATATTCGGAGCATCCCATATTTATAGGAATATTTGTTTGTATTTCTTTACTATAAATAGGAGGAACACCAGATCAAATAGGACACAACAATCTCACTGCAATCACACTCACTACACTCTAACACTTGTTCTCTCGCAATCTGTACTCTCACACGAATTCATTGTAACACTTAGCGATCTGGTTGATATCCTGCACTGTATCCTGAAGTTTAAAGCAATAAGAAGAACAAGGCAGCTGCGATTGTCAGCTCCCGAGGTTTTATGCCGGCGATCTAGATTGATCAAGGGCTTTCCTCGTACATCTCGTGTCATTTTCTTTACTTTTTGCTCATTGTTTGCTCATTGTTTGATCGTCGATACAGCTCAATATCCTGAGCCGTATCCTGAAACTGTTTTTGCAAGTAATTTAATTAACATATTTTCTACACTTGTTTCTAGCACACTACCTCACTTAACTAATTTGATCACTTAATTGCTTCGGTAATTTTTGACCAAAACAGGGATAAGGCTATAGCTTACGCCTCACGCCAACTTAAGGTTCATGAAAAGAACTACACTACGCATGATTTAGAGCTGGGAGCTGTTGTTTTTGCACTCAAGATATGGAGGCATTACCTGTACGGTACCAAGTGCACCATTTACACCGATCACAGGAGTCTCGAGCACATCTTCAAACAGAAGGAACTGAATATGCGACAACGACGATGGGTCGAGTTATTGAACGATTACGAATGTGCAATCAAATACCATCCTGGAAAAGCCAATGTTGTGGCTGATGCCCTTAGTCGGAAGGACACTGCGCCCAAGCGCGTACGAGCTTTGCAACTCACAATACATTCTAGCCTTCCTTCTCAAATACGAAACGCTCAGATAGAAGCACTGAAACCAGAAAACATCAGGGCTGAAGCCCTACGCGGCTCAAGGCAACGCTTAGAACAAAAGGAAGACGATGCATACTACGTAACGGGACGCATTTGGGTCCCACTCTATGGCAACTTACGAGAGCTTGTGATGGATGAAGCACACAACTCTCGCTACTCGGTACATCCTGGCTCGGATAAGATGTACCACGACATCAAAACTACTTATTGGTGGCCTAGCATGAAGGCCCACATAGCAACTTACGTCAGGAAGTGTTTGACTTGTGCGAGAGTCAAGTCTGAAAACCAGAAACCCTCAGGCCTATTCCAACAACCAGAGATACCGCAATGGAAATGGGAGCAAATTTCCATGGATTTTGTTACCGGCCTACCTAGATCTCCGCGCGGAAACGATACTATTTGGGTGATCGTGGATCGACTCACAAAGTCCGCACACTTCTTGGCGATCAAGGAGACGGATAAATTCTCCACCCTAGCAGAAGTATATCTCAAGGAAGTTGTCTCGAGGCACGGGGTGCCCATCTCTATCATCTCGGATCGAGATGCACGTTTTACTTCAGAGCTGTGGCAGGCGATGCACAAATCCTTTGGCTCATGATTAGACATGAGCACAGCATATCATCCTCAGACGGACGGGCAGTCCGAGCGCACTATTCAAACCTTAGAAGACATGCTTCGTGCATGTGTAATCGACTTTGGCAACAGCTGGGAAAAGCATCTGCCACTTGTGGAATTCTCGTACAATAACAGCTACCACACCAGCATTAAAGCTGCTCCGTTTGAGGCATTGTACGGGCGTAAATGCCGGTCACCTCTTTGTTGGGCAGAGGTGGGGGATAGTCAGATCACTGGCCCAGAACATGTGGTAGACACAACTGAACGAATTGCTCAAATACGACAACGCATGGCGGCAGCTCGTGACCGTCAGAAAGTCTACGCCGATAAGGGCAGGAAACCACTTAAGCTCCAGGTTGGGGAGCGGGTACTACTCAAAGTTTCACCCTGGAAGGGTGTGATTCGTTTTGGTAAACGAGGCAAACTTAACCCACGATACGTCGGACCTTTTGAAATCATCGAGAAAATAGGCAGAGTGGCCTACAAACTGAACTTAGCAGCAGAACTCAGTGCAGTTCACAATGTTTTCCACGTGTCGAATCTGAAGAAGTGTCTGTCAGATGAGACCCACGTAGTTCCTCTGAAGGAACTCACTATCGACGAGCAGCTACGATTCGTCGAGGAACCAGTTGAAATCACGGACCGGGATGTTAAGGTCCTCAAGAACACTAGAATACCTCTCGTTCGAGTTCGTTGGAACTCACGTCGCGGCCCAGAGTTCACCTGGGAACGCGAAGATCAGATGAAACAAAAGTATCCCAACTATTCGCAAACAGTACAACCACTACTGAGGCTGAAGCTACGGAATTTCGGGACGAAATTCCAGATCAACGGGGGGTGGATGTGACACCCCAGGAAAACCAGTGAAAACCATACAACTTAACTAGCTTCCTCAGTGAGTGCTTACCAAATTTCGGGACGAAATTTCTTTCAACTTGGGGATGATGTGACAACTCGAAATTTAGAACCTTCATTGTATCTCGATGTAACATGCTTGAACGTTATGTGACTAGTTGACTTGTTGGTGTAATGATATAAGTGAACATCCTATGTGATTATGTGTTATGTTTATATGTATGCTTGCATGTATGCGACCCGAGACACAAGAACCCGACTCGAGACCATGCGGTCTCGAGTGAATAGTGTAACTGTTGGGCCGGTTGGGCCATGTCCCTCTTCACCCCACTCGAAAACCCACTAGGGTGAACCAACTTAAGAGCTAGTATATAACTTATACTCCTAGCCAACTTTGCCATTCTTTGGACAACACACACTCTCCTACACACACACTCCCACATTCTCTCTCACTAAAACCCTAAGTCTCAACATCCTTCTTCCCTCATTCTCGGATCCAACCGGCAACACAAGAGCTCTCGGTTCAAGCTTAAGATCTCCCTTGAAAACTTAACCGGTTAGTGATTTATGTTAGGTGTTATATCTCGGTTGATGATGATGTGTGATATTTCGGTTGATAATGATGTGTTTCGGTTGATAGTTATGTATGATGAAGTTATTTGATAATGTGCTTACTTGTTAAGTTTATGCATATTGAATATATCCTTCTTGAATATACGGTACTAAGATTGTTGTTATATGATGATGTAAGGTCGGTTTGGTAGAGATAATACGTGATTGATCATGAATGTTGGTAATCGGTTCTATATGGTTGGATCCGAAAGGGTTGGTCATGTTTAGGTTGAATGAGGAAGTTGTTATTCATAAAATCGGATTTGCATTTGTTTAGAGATTTAGGTTGACTTGAATGAACATGCTTGTAAATGATGAAATAAATGAATAAGGGTTGATTGTGTTATGAATAATTGCTGAACTACTTGAATATATGAAGAACAACATGAACATGATATGAATGTGTCTTGAATATTTGAAAACTAGTTGTTTGATCCATTTTAATTGATTGTTAGACAAGAAAACATGTTTGTAAGGATAGTACAAGATGTTGCATGAAATCGGAATCCCATTGGCTAGTACACATGCTGGCAATCAGCAGATGTTCCAGTCGAGACCTCCGGTCTCGACTCGAGACCATTAAGCCACAACTCGAGATCACGGCTGTGACACAGGTTGCGATCGAGAACCTCTAGTCTCAACTCGAGACCACACCACATCAGCACCAAAACAGCATGACTCGAGATCATGATTGCGGGTCCAGTTGCGACTCGAGACCGTCTAGTCTCGACTAGTGCATGTATAAATCGAGACCGCACAGTCTCGACTCGAGATCTCTATTCTCGACTCGAGACCACGTACACATACTAGCTGGATTGGACTTGCATTGTTACGGGCTTAGGTGATTGGGCCGGACTTTTGGGCTTTGTTTACTTATATACATGCTACTGTTCAACTCGTAGGTATTATTGTAAACCGCCATGTTTATACGTGTATGCCATGAATAATACCTGTATGCAACTTGCTAGTATACGTGTAGAAAATGTATGTGCATTACTTGGTTGTATCTAACTTGCGTGGTAACCATACTAGGACGTGGTTGACCACAACTAGCTTGATTGACTTTTCTGTGTATCTGTCGAGCAAATCAAGGTGAGTTCACACCCTCTACAAAGCATGGGATTCCCAGGGGTTGGGAATGGGGTTAAGGAACATGGATTCCTCGTCCTTTCTTGGGTAGGACAGCATTGGTTCAGGAATGAAATTCCTCGTCCTCATGGACAGATAACTCGTACTAGACCAAAACTCTATCACGAAGTCCCTCCTTTTTGTATCGACTTAATCACCGGGCCAATGGCGAGCGGGTCATTAGTTAGATAGCACTATTTAGGTTTGACAAACCTCACACCGTGCCGCAGAGGACGGGCGTGAACTAATGGACTACTGGCACGTCAATGATGATAGACATTGACAGTTCAGGGCACATAAACATGACTACAGTCAGCAGTCGATATGGTAACGAGTCTAGTGTATACATGGGGTAGCCCCCACGGCCGAAATGCCAGATAACTAACATGGGGTAGTCCCCACGGCCGGAGTGCCAGAGTAACCGGGAATAAACAAGTCACGTTTTTCAACTATGGGGTAACCCCCACGGCAGGATGCCAGATAAAGGAAACAGTTTTCGAAACAACTTAAAACGAACACCCAACTGTGAACTCACTCAACTTGTTGTTGACTCGTTACTACATGCTTTGCAGGTCAATAGGTACTTAGCTGGAGCTTGCATGGAAGAGAGTCGTTGTGGGACATGGACAGCTGTGTGCCATGTTAAACTTTGAAACAATTAAACTTATGTGTTGGTTTTAAACGTTATGCTTCCGCTTGCAACTTAAACTATGTTTCGTTTGGACACCAATTGTATTGGTTGGATTTTATAACTACTTATATGCTTGTTCAATATGATTGGTGGCTGGATCCTGGTCAGTCACGCCTCCAAGCGGTGGTACTCCGTAGGTGGATTTTGGGGGTGTGGCAGTTTATATTAAAACACACCTAAAATCTTTTTGGTATTTTGAATATTTCAAACTTAAAGACTGAAAGCAGTAAATAAATATATACAGAGTTGCAGAAACTAAGAAAAATAAATATATACAAACATTCTTTTTGCGAGTTTCGAGGGTAAGAGAATCATATCAGTGTACGGTCATGCCAAAACGCTCTTGTTGTTCTTTTAGTTAACATATAGATAAGCATCCTATAACAATTATCGGTATTGTTGTCCACATAAGCTCAACTTATCAGATGTAATCATGGCGAGGGGATACGTTAAGGTATGATTTATACTTACCGACCGATGTTCATCCACACACGACATATTCCCGTATCAAGGCATGCGCGAGAGTTCATCTTACCGGTGAGTATACCATTTATCATCCGTTTGACCGTATAAAAGATGTGAGAAACTCACTTATTTTGATTGAAAACAAGCCCTATGTGATAGAATCACTTATTGATGAGGAACTTGATTTTCATATGCAGAAAGGGCACAAGAGCAAGTCCGTGAACAGGTCAGTACTTTCGTACAGCAAAGAGACGAACTTGACTCCCGGATAAATGTGATATATTATCACTTGTTTTTGTGGATATGTGATTGTTGATCACTTATTGAGGTCGAATGCAGTATGTACACGTATGTATGATATCATGGAAGATCTAGACTTCGTCTCCGTTTGTTTCGGTAAAAGAAACAACCATGATACCCAGATGATAAACAGCATAAAGACCACATATCTCAGAACCTCGGCAATCTCTCAAACGAAATTTCGGTACTAAGACCATATGCCAATGAGTGGTTCCCACCTGGTCTTCAGTCGATTTAAGTTTATATCACCCTGCACACTTTAAGATGATTGTGAGCCTACTGATACATCTTATATAGAGCTGCTTAACATTTTTCATTTTGCATTTCAGTTTAAAAAGGTTTCAACAGACCACTGATGTACTATCATTTTCTCTTTTGCTCGCCAGGAAACTCATTTTTGTTTTTCTATTGTTTTTGGGTTTTGAAATTTTTTCGATGTTTTTGAATTTTCAAATTTGGAATTACTCCCCCTAAAATCAACAAACTTACAATAATTTTAAAAACACAAAGATATTTACAAAAACGATTTTCCGATGTGGATTACTCTTGCTTGACCTTAATGCCGTTTACCAATAATAAAAAGTCAAATCTTGATTTATCAAATGCTTTGGTAAAAAGGTCGGCACGTTGGTCATCAGTGTGGACCATGACACCATTGACGAGTTTCATAGTGAAACAATCACGTGTGAAGTGATATTCGAGTTCAACGTGTCTGGTCAAAGAGTGCTGTACGAGATGACAATAATTCATAAAGCAGCTTAAATATCGACAAGTATAGGAGAGATTAGAAATTCAAAACCGTATCCTGCAACTGCTTCGCGCATTGCAAGGAATCTGAGTGGTCTCCTAAGCTGGATATCCACCAAGTGTGGATTTCAAAGTCGATTTTGTAGCTACTGAGAAATCTCTTCACATCAACAAGATCATAGACCTCTGGGTCCGGCTGGTCTTCCACATTGTACCAGCGAAGGTCTTTGTCTTTCTCTTTGAGAAGTAGTGTGCGGTTGTTCAATCCACGCCAAGGCATCCGCACACCCGGTTGGTTTGTTCAACAAACACATTTTCTTCAATCACACCGTAGAGAAAAGTACCCTACACGTTCATCTTGTGGACTTTGAACTTCTTGTGGAAGAAAAATCCATGAATCTTCAAAAAGCTTCAGACGTGCTGCAGTCCCGTACTTTTCATTAAAATCTTTCCTGTTGACCCGATCAAAAACCATAACAACCAAATTTTTGGCACATATTTCATCTGGTCGAATTTTTAAACTTCATTCCTTTTTCCTCTCCATCAATGGCAACAACTCCTAGATATAACGATGTTTCGGAGCCTTATGTCGCCGATCTTGTGCATGGACGCTCCACTATCAACAATCCTAAGACCATCAATAGTTCCTCCTGGAACATCCTGCACACTCATTCAAAGATTAGTTGGGAAGGGGGACCCAAGCCTTCACAGACTTGGGTCGTCCGTCATCATCGAGGATTGTGACATCCATTTCCCGATGATTTGGAATTGACTTAGCTCCCCCTGAAACAATTTCCAATTTTGGTTTCCAAATCTGTTTTTGTTTTTCATGTTTAACATTTGATTCAACAGATTTTGTTTGGACAACCTCCGGTTTTAAAACCTTTTCAACATTTTTCCGTTGTTTCTTTATCTGTTTCACTTCTTGTTGTTTAACAAGACGAGGGTCCTGTCTTGGTGAAACAGATCTTTTATGGTAATTGTTACCATGGGGGGCATCAACCTTTGCCTTTCCTTTCGTGAGATATAGACAATTTCTGACAATGTGCCCATACTCACCACATTCAAAACATGATCTCCGCTCAACAAACCTCGGAGTATCATAACAGTAAGAGCTTGATGATGAACTTCGTGATCTGGAGGTACTTGGTCCTACATCACAACCGTTTGTGTGTTGTATGTAATTGTTTTCACTGTTTCTTTTTAAAATTTTACTTTGTTTAACAAAATCCGTGTTGGATTTGTTTGCGAAAGTTTCAATTTTATCAGTCCCTCTGGATTTCACGAAGTTTATCTTTTGAAACTTCTTTTTGTTTTGGCTTTGTTTGCCTTTTCCCTTTCCTTGGTAAGCGTGACTTTGCTTTCGTTGATTGTTTTTAGATTGCAATTTTTTATTCCCGTATTTCTTTCTAACTTCGGCTTTTGGAACACGAGCACACTGAGCTACTGAAACTCGTGGGCTCGACTTTCCCAAAAACTTACTGGTAGAATCTTCGAAAACTTTATCAATCAAAGATTGATTGACATTCTTGATTGGAAAATCATTGTCTGAGTATATTTTATCAGATCCAATCAACGTGTAAAGCAAGTTCATGCTTTCACAGCTTCCAAATGAGGATTCAACAGACTTGGCTGTAGCAATCACAAACGGTTTTGCAGGTGGATCACAAAGAATGTGATTTTCGAGAGGTATGTTTTCCTCTTTTGTTACCGTTTCTGACTGTTCAGAGTTAGTATCCTCGGATTCATCATCTGACGAATCAGCATCCTCAACAATGACCGGAGGATCCTGATTTCGTTCAGCTGTTGACGCTTTCGCATCTGCTGATTCATCCAAATCTGAGGATACTTCCTTTTTGTAACCTAGCCCAATTGTGAATTCCTCAAGGCTCAATGAAACTGAGGGCTCAAAATGAGGTTTATTTTCCTCATCAGGCATCGAAGAATAATCGTGTTTAATAGGTGGTGGACACTTCTTATAACCTATGCATGTGACATCTGTTTTCTTTTTCTGAACATCAATGATGTGATCCAGCACATAGCTAGAGCTTAAATAGCTGTCTAACTTGAGTCGGATCGCCTCACTTTCAGTTTTAACACAAGCCATTTCTTTTTGCATTATCTCGAGCCTATTGATGTAAAGGTTTATTTCAGTTTGTTTTCTTGAAACCATTTTCGTTAGCTCGGTCTTATCATGTTTTAATGTTTCAATTATCTTTTTAAATTCCTTTTCATAATTTTCACGAAACATGTTGGCCTCTGTGCATTTTGAAAGATCCACGATCAAATGTTGATTGTGGATATTTGTCACATCATACTTGGTTTGCAAATCGTCATATTTGCTTTGCAAATCAGACAATTTAACATTTAATCCAACACACCTATCACAACTATCAGATTTTGATTCATCGACACGTACCTGGCTGGAATCACTCTCAGATGTTGACCTATCTGCATCAGAATCAACAACCTCCCTTGATGATTTACATTCAGATCTATCCTCGCTTGAACTTGAACTTGAAGTTGTAAGATCTTCAACTGAAGTTGAAACGTCTTCAACTGAACTACTGTCATGTTCAGAACTGTCATCGTTTCGCGATGATTCACCATTGCTGGCATCTTTGACAATTTTAGCATAAAACGCCGTTTCTGTTTGACTACAGTTCCTTGGATCAAGAGATGATGGTGCTACAGTAGAACGATGGCGCTGTGAGGCAACTGGTGGTAGTGGATTTCCATACAAGTCTTTGGTTGGAGCTGGCTTTACAGGAACTTGTATCGGATTGCCATACAAATCTGTGCTTGTGACAAACGCCGTTTGAAGTGGAGCATGTGAAGCAACTGGTGGTAATGGATTTCCATACAAGTCTGTGGTTGGAGCTGGCTTTACAGGAACTTGTATCGGATTGCGATATAAATCTGTTGTCATTTTCGGTTCACTTTGCTTTTGATTAGTAACCGATGCCCATTGTTCTGCCGTAATTCGAGGTGGTGTGGGAGATTCGGCCCATGATGGAGATAAACGTGACGGATTACCCCACCAGTTCGAACTCATTTTTTATGTTTAATGACTAATACCTGAACAAATCACACAAATCAAACACTTAAATATGAATTGCAAGTCTTCTGTTAGAAAAATCACAAGTATAAATGACGAAAATAAGGTGTTTTCGTGGGGTGGGTAATGAGATTAGGTGATTTCGTGGGGTGGTGTGATGAATATGGGTGATTTCGGCCAAGAATGATTTGGGCCAAGAATTTCGGCCCAGATGTTTGTTTTCGACCAGGAAGTGATTTCGATGAGTAATAAGTTGATTTGGTGATTTCGTCCAGTAAAGAAGTTGACAAGATGATTTCGTCTAGTAAAGAAGTGATTTCGTCCAGCTTGATAATGTTGACCAGGTTGTTTCCGTTGACTGGATGTTTGCCAAAAGAGATTTCGTTGAACAATAAATACCAGACAACTAGTAAACAACTTGCAAGATATTTTAAAATCACTCAAACCTTATCTTATCTTTCCAACCTGTGAGCATGTACACAATAGTCAAACTTCAATATTATAATCACTAACACTTCATCGATTTATCAAATAAGGATCAAACACATATATATTTGAAGAACACTTTGAATAAAAAGATGAACATAATGAATATCCTGATGATCCGAACAACAATTTTTGCAATAAAAGTTTACTCAAAACCAAGTTTTAGCATGGATATATAAAATATAACAAGGTTTTGTAAAAACTACTAGCAAAACACAAGATTTTCAAGACTTTAACGCTTGATTTTCCAGAAAAGATGATATTCAAAGCTCAAAACTTAAAAAATAATTTCTGAAAATGCATGAAAATCTTTCAAAAACACAAGATAAACAAACTTGGTTTTAACAAGGAATCGAGCCAATGCTCTGATACCAATTGTAGGTCCACCCGGAGGATCGAGTAACCTCTATTCCCTGTTTTCCGACAAACCCGAGAGTGCGGAATTCAAACGGGTAAGTTAAACCAAGTGACGAACAGAAACACAAAGATTCAACGATTAACACTCCATTGTATTAACTCGTATGAAACCGTTACAAAGCAATGTTTACAAGATAAACCTATAAACTCTCAGTTGTGTGTGTGTGTTTACAGTGTTCGCTCAAAGAAATCTATTCAGACTTCGTTCTGTGTTCGGTCTGTTGTGAGTGTTTATATGGTAAAGGACTGACGAAATCAAGAACTGGACGACGAAATCCCAGGTCGCGAGGTGTTTTAGTTGTACAAGGGGATTTCGTCCATATAATGTAGCAGCCCAATACACACAAATGGCCCAAGTGAGGTTTCGTCCCATTGAAAGTGGATTGGCCCAATCACAAAGCACATGTACGTGAATTCAACAATATATGCAGATTGTAAGATTAGTTAACTTGTGACATCATCATGATGATGTGTCAGCGGGAATTGGTCCGCGGCTCTCCGTGCTTCGCGTGTCGAACTCTGGGGCGCACGACGGAGGAATGTCGTGACGTCGGGCTTGAGCCGAACCTAACCGGGTCTAACCGAACCGAATCGAACCGAGTCGAGTTGCGTCCACATAAAGTGTACCAACACGAACTGCACTGTACTGCAGATCCATTCAGGCCCAGCTTCCTTTCAACAGTCCATGTTAGTCCATATTTAATCCTCCAGCTTCCTATCTAACTCATATCCAGTCCTCCAACTCTCAAGATACTACAAACAACATTTCAAGTTATTACACAAATATTAAACTCAAGTTTGCTAATGAATTGACTACCATTTTAACATCCCCCCTCAATTCAACTATCAAACACATTCAAAATTTCCCCTTAAATCCAAGTTTTTTTTCAAGAAAACTATATTTACATATACTACCCTTTATGTTAAAAAACTTGAATTAAAAAAAACAAATTTCAGTTTTGGTTTAAATCATTCATTTCTTTAGAAATGAAAAACAAACATGAATAAAAAATCTATACATATAATAAAAGAAACCAATTTGAGGACACTTGTCATTATTTTAGAGCATCCTTAATTGTAGATAATAATTATTTTATTTAAATTATAAAATATTAATTAAATTAATATAAATCTTTTATACAAAAATAATACTCCCTCCGTCCCTATTTAGATGTCATCGGACCCACATTCACACAATTTAAGAAATATTTGAGTATTTTATTTTTTGGGTTGTAAAATGACAATAATGTCCTTAGAAATGACAATTAAATTGGGACAACAAAAAATGAAAGTTTGTAATGGTAAGGGCAAAACTGAAAATTATTTGGAAATGACAATTAAATTGGGACAACTAAAAGTGGAAATTTTGACATTTAAAATGGGACGGAGGGAGTATCGCATAACCTATTGACACATATATTCGGTATTCCGAAATCAATTATCGAGGTGAGTAGTTCAGAAATCAATATTTAGATTTGTAAATACTAATTTGTATATGTTTTTTTTCCAATAAGATTTGTCCATTTCACGTTTTTTTTTGTTAAGATGAGTAAAATTGGGCATGAACACACAATGCATCATCAATTCATCATTTATCAGATCACTTGTGCCCGATCTATAATATATTTGATCATTAAAACTTTTTGTCACTAAAATGGAAGTTAATCATATTTAATTACTAGATTAGAACCCCGTGTATTACATGGGTTTAATAAATGTAGTTTTATATATTCTAAATAAAAAAACAATATATTTTTATAAACCTCATTTATTACACATGTTGAGTAAATATAAACCCCAAAGAAAAAAAGAAATTAGATGTTAGATTTTCAAATTTATATTTAATATAAATAACAACTAGGTTATAACCCCATGTTACACGAGTTAAATAAATAAATTTTATATACTAAATAATAAAATAATATATCTTTAAAAACATCATTTATTGCACGGGTTGAATAGATGTAATTTTATATATTAAATAATAAAAAGTTATATCTATAAGAACCATATTGTACTGATTGAATATATGTAATTTTATATACCAAATAATAAAAAAGTTATATCTTTAAAACCACGTGTATTACATGGGTTGTTACATATCTTTAAAAACCCTGTGTAATACACGGGTTTATCTATTGTTAAAAAAAATCTTTCTAAATCAAAATGTATTTTTTATTATTTTTATCCGTTAGTTTTTTTAAATATAATTTTATTATTATTTGGTATATAAAATTATATTTATTCAAGCTGTGTAATACACGAGAGTTTTTTTAAGATATAACTTTTTTTAGTATTTGCTATATAAAATTAGATTTATTTAACCCCTCCAATACACGAAGTTTTTTTTAAATATAATTTTTTTATTGTTTAGTATATAAAATTACATTTCTTTCACCAGTGAATACACAAGGTTTTTTAAAAATATAACTTTTTTATTATTTTGTATATATAATTACATTTATCCAAACCGCACAATACACGAAGTTTTTAAAAATATAACTTTTTTTTATTTAATATATAATATTCTATTTACTCAACACCCGCAATAAAAGAGGTTTTTAAAAATATATTATTTTTTATTTACTATATAAAATTATATTTATTAAACCCGTGTAATACACGGGTCTAACCTAGTGATATTAATAAACGATAACATGAAAGACATTTATGGATTTTATTAAAGAAGTAAAGAACTTCCCTGAGAGTTTAACTTCTCAAAGTTGTTTCACCCTTTAACATGTCATTCCTCAATCCAACAGCAAAGTCTTATTCCAGATTAATTTTTTGCCTTCTCGTTGAGTGTAAGTGACTTGGATTATGTATGGACAAGTTTGACTATTGTCAAGCCTGCTTCATTGAAACTCAAAATGGTACCTGCAACCCTCATTGAAAAAATACATGACTTCTTGGGCAGCAATAACGTGATCTCATGAATTCAACAACCATTCCTCAATTTTTGAAGTGAGACTCTTTTTAAGAAAAAATATTAAAAAAATTCCACTAATAAACACGCCAATCTTTGGTGGTCATTTTCAAAGACATGTCTACAATATCTAACACAAGTAGACAATTTGTACGCTTGACAACATTATGTTGATAAGACCAATGATATTGAATACCATTTTTAAACAACCTTTCTTCTTTTTGTACAAAAGATTCTTGTTGAAGTTAAAAACTCAAAACAAAATATTCATTTGAACAAGAACTTATGTATGCAAAGAGAATCTCTTATAAAACTTTTTGAACATAAAACTCCCAATTGAATAGTGGACTTTAAATCCACATCCAATAAGATTAGAAAACATATACCAAATACCAATACATCAAACTTCAACAATACTTTTAGATTCACAAACACAAAACAGATTCATGATGAAATACAACTCTCGATCTCAAACTTCAGATCGACAACACGAAGACCTGATATACTCTAAACAAGACCTAAACAGGCTATGAAGATCTACAACTATCAACAAGATCAACAACCCAGAATCTTGAGAAGAAAACCTAGAGAGAGAAAACTGGAATGAATCAACCAATATGCCATGAGACATAACTTTCTACAAACTAGATATAACAACACTATCAGAAACAATCTGATAAAACATAGAGTCACACGACTCAAAATTCAGAGCAACGTCTGAAATAAAACATGAACACTAAGATTCAAAGATAATACAAGTCACACGACTTTAAGAATTCAGAACCACATCTGAAAAGAATTGGATTCATGTCAAAAAATGTAAAGAACTTAAAGACTCATTTGATACAATCAAAAACTTTTACAACTCTACAAGAACATGAACCACAAAACACCAAATCACATGATTCAAGACAAATCTGATAAACGAGAATCACACGAATCCACATCAGATCACAAATATACAGGCGACAGCCAAAAAAACAACTTTCAAGGTTAATAAAAATCACATGATTTTTAACCCAAAAGAAATCACAAATATGTGTATAAAACCATATCAACAACACGAAAAACAGATAGAAACCAACACTACGATCTAATCATGGTTTAAAAAAACGTTCGAGGCGTACGTACTGAGGCGCGCCTCAGTTCGAAACGGAAGGAAAACGCATATGAGGCGGCGCCTCAGGTTCAGATATTAAACTGAGGTGAGAAAAAACGGCCGAGGCGGTACGGATATGGTGAGGCGTACGTATTTGTTTAGGCGGTATAAATGATGGATTTTAGGCGCCAAAAAAACCAAGGCGGTACGTTTTTTTTTACTGGTCCTTCACTACAATTATTGGAGTTGCGTATAAAAAACTGCCTCACGCGCGCCCGGGTTTTCGGAGCTGCATTCGTGTCCGCAGGTGCGGGCACGCATGAGTTCAACCAAATTCCAGCTCAGAAACTCATTTTTGCACCCCCCCCCCCGCGCGCGCGCGCGCGTAGGACTTGTGGTAAAACATGTCATAAAGCTACAATAGAGTAGTAAAGGCTTTACCTTATAAACAACCATTCACTTTGTCCCCACACCAATGTGGGACAAAGTATTTACCACATTCTGATACTTTTATTCACACACCCAAAACTTACAACATATAAGTCCTAAACTTTTGCTACTAACTATCTATGCAGTTAATGCGGAAAAATATCGGATATCGGTCAAGGACCGATATTTGAGATATCGATTATCGCGGTGGGATATCGGTGAGATATCGGTAATTTATAATATAATATATTTATATATAGAACCTATATAATATATGTATATAATATATGTATACAACATTTTTATGCACTAACTTGTAAAAGTCTAGGGTTAATTTTAATAAATATATAACTGGAGGATAAAATTGTAATTCAGTTAAATGAAAAGGTGTGTAAACAAGAAAAAGGAGTTAATTTTTATAACCCTACTACCGTCACCTGTAAACTAAAAAAAACCCTAAACTAAAGCAGCCGCCGTCCTCTTGTCTATCTCCTCCTTCTCTGTTCGCTCCTCCATCTTCTAAACCTAAAAACAAACAGCCGACAGACATATCTTCTTTCATTCTACGATTCAGCAGGGAAGATAAGGTTCAATCAGCAGGTAAGCTTCGATTCAACAACTTCGATTAGCCACCATTTCTTCTCTATCACGATTGAATTCTCTATCACCAGCGAATTATGTGACTATAGTTGTGCCTGTCGATATTATCGGTGAGATGACCGATATCAGAAATACATAATATCGGCGATATATCGGTAAATATCACCGATATTATCGCCACCGATATTATTACCGATTTTTCAAACCGATATGCCATCCAAGGTCCGATAACCGATATATCAGTGAGATATCACCGATATATCGCCGAGATTGACTGCATAGCTAACTATTAGCTCCATGATCTTAAATGGCATATATAATAGTTTTTCATTATCCAAATCCAAAAACACAAAAACGCATCTGCCATTATTTTTTTGGTTTCTTTAAATAGCTTTTTTATGTCAAGTATTTGATGAAATTTGAATCTTTTTTATGTTTTTAACTACTGAAATGAAATTTGATGAGAAAACTCTTTTTTTGATGTTTAGTATTTATTATTTTATGATATATATAATTTTAATATTTATTTATTAATACCGCCTCGGCCTTACGCCTCGTTCCGCCTCGATACTTACGCCTCGTGAGGTGAAGGGAAAACGCCTCGAAACTCGTTTCCGTTTTTTTAAACCTTGGATCTAATGGGACTAGACTCAACAACACAAAGAATCTAAAAACGACCCTAGACCAGTGAGGAAGAAAGTACAAACATCACCTAGACCAGTGAACTAACATCACTACGATCGGCGATAACGTCTCAAAGAGACAAATAAGATCACCAACACAATGATCCTACACAAACCTCACTACGGTCAGACTCAAAACATGAAGAATCCTAGACCAGTGAGATAAAGGCAAACACTATCCAAGAATACATCTACAAGATAGCATAACCTTTACAAAAAAAAAACAATCACACGGCGATTCCAATAACCAAAGGTATACATGATTGTTCAAGAATCAAAGAATCCAAATAGATGTATACAGTGAACAACTCTCACATAATCATTCTCAATCAACTTCCTCTACAAACACCGACTATATAATCTCTCTCTACAAAGGTTGACTTTATCATAAATAAAAAAAACCTTAGGATCTAATCAAGTGAATACGCAGAAAAAGAATCATCGAGAAAGACACGAACAAACTAGAGAGCTGACTTCATCACCCAAAACACTTAAACCATATGTCAACATACGGATACAATTTTTCTGTACAAACAGAAAACAATCAGAATACATTTTCAGATAAAAAAGAATTACACAATTCCACAATGTAATCAGAAACGTATCTAATACAAACAAAAAGTCACACGATTTTTAAAATTTCAGAACAAAGCCTGGAAACAACTCATGTAAAAAACGTGTCAAGAACATAAGGACCTTATTTTGTCAAATAAAACACTACAAATTACACAACACTTTGGAACTTTTACAAAATCTCTACGGAACTAAACAATCAGGCCATTAATATGATGAAGATCAGATAACAAAATCTAAACGACCTAACATATTTCAACATAAGAAAACCCTAGATCTAAGAACTTTTTTCCAGAGACTTTGGGAGACAACAGTGAAGATGTAAAGAATATCTGACCTAATTTGATTTTGTCAAAAACCTTTTTACAACATCTGAACACAAACATGAATCACAAGATTCAAAAACAAGTCTGATAAAACTAAGAGCCACCTGACTCTATCAGACAACAAACTTAACCGAAATACTAGATCTACAAACTTGAGAAAACGAGTTCATCAACTCGGTGAACACTAACCCTCAAGAACAGAACCCGCAATCGGACTAATCAAACAAAAACGAAAATGATCTGAACCAGAACATAGAAAAAAAATGTCTAAAAATTGTGTGTTCATGTGGCAATAATTGATTAAAAAAAATTAAAACATGAGATTAGCTACAACTCATATCAAATGAACATGGTGTGCAAATATAATGAATTCTATTATTAATCAATAAGCCACACCACAACTCTAAGAAGGAATAGAGTTGTCGATACTCTAAACAACTAAATTTGATGTTAAAAAAATGTCACATGAAACATCAAAAAAGACCAATAAATTTTGATTAAAAACTTAACTAGGTACCAAATTTTAAACCTCTTGGATTAACAAAAAACATGGACAGATCACAACTTATCAAGATCTTTAGCTAACATGACAAAATATGTATACCATTTTCCAGCAATTGTATTTTAGGTTATACTTTCTGGGTGTGCAACTTTGTTTCACATGCGACAAGTTGTCTAATCAGCAGAACAGTTACTAATTGGTTATAAACAAAAGTTGCAACTATGAAAGGAAGGTTGGATAAATCTTACTTAAATTTTCAAACAAGTACGAAACTGACTAGTCACTTGTGAATTCCCTTTACAGCATGCAAGATCGTCAAGTGCCAAAGACTCACAATAAAAAAAACTGATTAGTAACTGACAACTTGTTTCCTAAGTTTTTTTTTTTTGTTATACCAGAGGCCTAAATATTCACTATAAACGAGACACCCCTGTGCCAAAATCTTAACGATTTTCCCATGATATTTGTGTTGTAAAAACAGAATAAAATAACACAAGTCTGTTACGTGTACCTATAACAAGTAAAAACAAACCTTGCTATTGAAAACTGTGAATTAATGCTAAAACAAAATTTTAGTTGCATGTTTGAGCACATCTTGAATGGGAAACACAAAGACACCAGTAACAATTCAGATAACACGTGTAATTCACAAAAAAAAAAACCAAAATTTTCACGAGTTTAAATCTGACAAAGCCCACATAGACTAGGATAAGCATGGATTATGACTATATTTTAATACCATCAAGTGGTTAGAGATAATATCATGTCAAACAAGTATGCAAGTGGTGAAGCCAAGTCAGGACAAGTGTTAACAAAGGAAGCACATATCTATACCTATACATACAGTTCGAGTACACTACCAGGTAAGAACTATAATAAAGAACACTAAAATACAACACTTCAAGGCAAACAAAGAATGCACACAACGAAAGAGTATGGCTCTCCCTGTGATCAATACCGGTCCACCTAACCCCGTCACAAAAGCCTAATACAGTGTAATGTATAACAACAAAAGTAATTTGAGACAGAGCAAGAACAATCTGACCTTGTGAGCGCCCTAACTTAGGTTATCTTCAAGTTTCAAGAACTATGACCTTCACTTAGGGTTATAGTTCAAGAAACGAAAACCAGAACTGTGTAAACAGAATACCTCGTGACTTAATACAACTGCAGGAAACCCTAATTTTAGGGTAGTATCTTCAAATTTTCGATTCACACAAGAACTTCAGATTCACAGAAGAACACCACTCCAAGACAGATTGAACACCTTTTGAATCCCAAACAACATCGCTCACCACTTGAAACCCTAGGGTTTGCACAAACCCTAATTTTTTTTTGATCTTAATCGAATAATAAGTTTATATAAACTCAGATCTGAACAGAATTCTTTCCAGACCTTCACCGCAGCGGAAAACAACTAAAGATCGGAGCCTTCTTGCTCTGATACTATGTCAAAACACATGGATTTATGTAAAGAACGGTTTATTACTCACTGATAAAACTTCAACAGACACAAATAAATGAATACTCAACGTGAATCTCTCAAAATCTCACCAGCAGATCATCAACTCGATGAACTGCACTCTCTCACAACTGATCTAATCGACGAACAGAACAATCAAAACCCTAAGTGAGAGAAACAACCAGAGATGAACAATGATGTGAGAGAAAGTATCTGATGTGTGCGTTAACACTCTGTTCCCGAGACTCATTTAACAGGGGAGGGTAGGGAAAAGAGATGAAAATATGACCATATATTCATCCTCCCAAATTAGAGAGATTAGGAGAGAAAATTTTCCTTCCCCACCCCTCCCCTCACCTCCCTGTTAAATGACTCGGGAACATAGTGTAAATGTGAAGAAAAAAACTCAGTTCCCCGAGAACAGAAACAGATCACGCCCTTTAATAGCCCATGAATACTTCTCAGCTAATAAGCCCACAAACTGCACTGTACTGCACATCCATTCAGGCCCAGCTTCCTTTCAACAGTCCATGTTAGTCCATATTTAATCCTCCAGCTTCCTATCTAACTCATATCCAGTCCTCCAACTCTCAAGATACTACAAACAACATTTCAAGTTATCACACAAATATTAAACTCAAGTTTGCTAATGAATTGACTACCTTTTTAACAATAATAGCCCTGGCCAATAGTAGAAGCTATAAATGCAACTGGACTGATAGTAGTCTTTATTTTCTGAACACAACATTTTCTTCTCAATTTCGTTCTCATTTTTCTAGCATGTATAAGTTGTAACCCTCTTTCCCCCTTGCTGCCTTGCAGGAAAAGAAGTTGCAACACTTGAACGTTCGGCTTGATGATATTAAATTAGCAACCAATGATTTTTCAAAGACATACATAATTGAATCTTGGGATGACTACACTTTGTATACCGAGCAGAACTCCGTCATTTTGATAAAGAAAATCATTCATATGTAGAAGGGAAGAATAAAGGCGAACATCCCAAAGGACACACCACTGTTGTTATAAAACGGTACCCTTCAAGACATGACGGATTCGGAGAAGAACATTTTTTTTACAGAAATTAAAATGCTTACCAGTGTCAAGCATCGCAGCATAGTCACTCTACTTGGATTTTGTATTGAGGGTTCTGAGATGATCCTTGTCACTGACAATGTTTCTTATGGGTACCTTGGTTATTATTTGAAAACTACCTACTACGAGCGCCGTGTTTTGAATTGGGAAAAACGTTTAAAAATCTGCATTGATGTTGCACACGCATTGAAGTATCTTCACTCTGAGATGGGAGACCAAAAGATCATAATAAACCGTAATATAAGGGGTGAAAACATTGCGTTAGACGAGAATTGGGGGGAAAGATTGTTGACTTTGGGCTCTCTTTATTCCTACCACCAAATCAAGAAGGTGAAGCTCTCTATCCCAAAAGGATTGATGGCAACGACTACTACATTGATCCTGAATATAAGAAGACTGGCAAGTTATAGAGAGAATCCGATGTTTATAGTTCTGGAGTAGTTATGTTTGAAGTTCTATGTGGAAGGTTAGCCAATGACCCAATTTACAAGAAGCAGAGTGACGAAGGGTTGGCCCATGTGGCAAGACAAAGCTTCCGTGCAGGAACAATAGAGGACATGATAGATCCTATAATAAAGCAAGAAACTGGTGAAAACCATTTTGTTTTAAATACAGGACCCAACAAAGATTCTTTGCACACATTTATTGAAACTGCATATGTGTGTGTAGCAGAAACTAAAGACCGTCGTCTACCAATCACTACTACAATATGAAGCATTAGACGGTGTTCAAGATCTTTTTTAGACGGTGTTATAATAATAACCCCGTCTTAAAATCAATTCCTCACATGGCCATTGTGCCAATCTAATTAAAATATTCATCAAAATTCCATATAACCCCGTCTTATGCTTAAACCCCGTCTTAAAATCAATTCCTCACCATTTAGACCGTGTTCCCTTTAAACACCGTCTTATGCTTATATATGCACCCTTTAGTTGGTGTTTTTGAACACCGTCTTATATACTCATCCGGAGAAGGGGTTTTTAATTGATCTGGGCCGTTGATTGGTTAACTGATCAAATGGCTAGGGTTTATCCCTGAATAAAGCAAATGTTAAAGGTCCCTCCTCCCATTTGAGCGGCCATTTTCCCTCTACCATATCTGCACAGTGCACACAACACCCGCGTCTCTCTCACACCACGCTGCCACCGCATCACCACCTTCACTCCGCCGGAGCACTGCCATCTCCGTCCGCCTCAAGCTCTGACGCCACTCGGAAAACGGTATGTACCCTCCTAATTTCTTTGTAATTTGAGTGGATATGTTGATAATTTGAGTAGATCTGCGTTGGTTTTTAAGTAATAGCAAAACCCTAGAATAGTTTGACTTGAAAGTAGGAAAATAAGGGTGGAGATATAATAGGAAGTTAATTTGGCTAGGAAGGCTAGGAAGTGATCTTGACCATCCATTAAGTAAATCAAGGGCTAAGATTAAATCAGGGAAATTGAAAGTAAGAAAAGAGGCGCGTGACTTTTTTCAGGGGCATTCTAGTCAAGTAAGCCAATAGTTTCTCTCTCCTCCAATTCCCCCCCATTTTTTAAACGTTAATAACTTTTTCATACGACATTATTTTTTTATAAAAATTGCACCAAAAAAACGAGCGTTTTTTTATCTTTAAAACGAGTATACTATTGCTATATTTTGAAAAAAAAAATTTAAAACCCAGTTGCGTAAAACGCAATAGAAAAACCCCCAGTATTGTAAAACGCAATGAAAAAAAAAAACCCTAAAAAATGACATTTTTCTAAAACGCAATGCATCAAAAACACAAAAGAAATGACTTATTTGTAAAACGCAATGGCCAGAAAACACAAAGAAATGTTTTATTTCTAAAACGCAATAGCCTAAAAACTCAAAAGAAAATGTACTTTATAAAACGCAATGGACTAAAAACCCATAAAATTTTGTTTTACCTAAAACGCAATGCACCAAAAACACATAAAAATGTGTTTTACCTAAAACGCAATGCACAAAAAACACAAAGAAATGTTTTATTTGTAAAACGCAATGGCCAGAAAACACTTAAAAATTACTCATTCTAAAACGCAATGGACTGAAAACACCTAAAAATATGTTCTACCTAAAACGCAATGACTAAAAACACTTCAAAAATGTGTTTTACCTAAAACCCAATAACTAAAAACACTTAAAAATGTGTTTTTTCTAAAACACAATAGCTAGAAAACACATAAAACTTTCTTATTTCTAAAACGCAATGGACACATAAAACTGTCTGAGAACTGTCTGTGAATTGTCTGTGAACTGTCTGAATTGTCTACGAATTACTGTCTTCGAAATGAGCCAATTTCTGGAAAATTAATTTTTCTGATGCGTTTTTAGTACAGCTCAACCCCAGCCAGGGGCTCTGCCCCTTGGACCCCGCCAGGGGCTGCCGCCCCCGGACCCCCGCCAAGATCGTAAAACGCAATGACTAAATCAAAAACCCAATTCGTAAAAATGAAATTAAAGAATTTGTTACCTGGATTGAAGTGATTTCTTCAACAATTGACGAATTTTGAATGATTGAAACACTTATCAGCTCTCGAAATCGAACGAATCGAGTAATTATCTTCAAAATCACCCGAAAAAAACGAGATTTTGTATGAATTTAAACTGTGTTTTCTTCAAAAAAAGCTGAAGAACACGTTGATCGGGTGTTTGAATCTTTGATTGGTGATGAAAATCGCACTATAATGTAGTGATTATTGAGATAGAAAGTGAAGAAATGGTTGAAGATGGTGGGTTTTGAAAATGGTGGGTTTTTGAATTTACTGGTTTTGAAAAAGGAAGAAGAAGGAGTTGAATTGACTAAAATACCCTTTCTCTTTATTTTAAAATTTGCCACATGTCATAATCCTATGGCTTCCTATCCTTCCTAGGGAAAATTAACTTCCTATTTGATCTTTACCCAGGAAAATAATTCGAAAATTCACATTTGTAAAGCAACTTGAGAAAGCGTTATTTTTTCAAGTAAGTTAATGTTTTAAAAACCATTACCCTTTTTGTAACTTTATATTGTTAATCCCTAGAGGTAATCAGTACGTGTTGATTCACCATTCACCATTATTTTAAAGGAACTGTGTAAATTTAAAAAAGAAAAATATTTTTATATGTACCGTAGTATTACACATTTGTAATTTTTAAAAGAATATTTTTTTATATGTACCGTAGTATGTTTTATATAGGAATCGAAACGCAATATTTTTTTGCACATAAATTCTTGAAAAACCATTCACTTATCAAGTTTTCTTTCCCTTATCGTATTCAGTCCATGAAACTTTGAGAGTGCAAAAGGTTTCTAATTTTCTATAAAAGAAACTTCTTAATTAACTAGTAGTTGTGAAGATTTTATAAGTTCGAATCCTACTTGTGGACTATGAATAAAAATTTTAAAAACACCTCTATCATGATATCACCAAGTTATCATATCAATTTAGTTATCATTTTACAGCTTTTCATGATATTTTACAACTTGCTCTACCAGTTTAGTTTTACTTTACCAATTTCCATCGCCATTTTGAACACTGACCAATCCACGGCCGTGACTAATCTTTTTCATCAATTAAGGTAGCGTTCGTTTCATGGAATGGAATGGAATGGAATTAGGAAGTTTTTCTTTGTAAAATTGATCTTGGTTGGGGGAGGGAGGAATTTGAAATCCCATGAATTTCTTTAATCAATGAAATTTGTGACTATTTCAACATTCCTTAGAAATCCTTCACTCTAATGAAGGAATGGAATGGAATGTTGAAATAGTCACAAATTTCATTGATTAAAGAAATTCATGGGATTTCAAATTCCTCCCTCCCCCACCCAAGATCAATTTTACAAAGAAAAACATCCTAATTCCATTCCATTCCATTCCATGAAATGAACGCTACCTAATAGTCTTTCATTACTAATATGCACTTTAACAGTTGATTCCTTTCTATTAGCGCACCAATTCATATATATTTTTTCATCACCGTCTTAATGTATTGTGTAGTCTCATGGTTGGCAGAAAAAACAACAAGGGCAACCCAAGAATTCCACTTGAAGACATACAATTGGCCACTCCAACCTTCAATAACGACAATTGCATCGGTGGAGGAGGATTTGGGAGAGTCTATAAAGGACACTTTCAAGATGGTGATGGATTTCAAACCATTGTTGCAAAGCGATTGGATACCAGGTTTGGTCAAGGGGAACACCAATTCTTGAGTGAGCTCCAAATTCTTTTGGAGTATAAACACGAAAATGTCATTGGTTTTGTAGGCTATTGTGATGAAAAAGATGAAAAAGTCATTGTTTACGAGTATGTGCCAAAAGGAAGTCTTGATAGATATTTGAAAGATACCTCTCTTACATGGGTGAAAAGACTTAATATATGCATTGATGTCGCAAGCGCATTGTATTTCTTTCATGGAGGAGTTGGAAAACAAGCAAAGGTGATACATAGGGATATCAAAACAGCAAACATTCTATTAAACCAAGACTGGAAAGCAAAACTTGCTGATTTTGGGCTTTCCTTAATAAGTCCATTAGTTCAAGAAACAGACTCCGTCATTGATCATGCTTGTGGCACAACTGGATACTTGGACCCAGTTTACAGAAAATCAGGATTCTTAACCATAGAATCTGATATTTATTCATTTGGTGTGGTTTTATTTGAGATTTTGTGTTGTAGATCAACCTTTGCAACCAAGACGCTCGAGGGTGTTTATCTACCAGATTTCATTAAAATCAAATTTGAAGAAGGAAAGCAAGAGGAGGTGGTGTTTGAGCAAATACAGGAGCAAATCGTGTCGAATTCATTGACTATGTTTCAAAGGATTGCCTACCAATGCTTACATGATGAAAGAGAAAAACGATCTACAACAAAAGAGGTTTTAATGGAACTTAAGAAAGCATTGGGATTCCAGGTAAGTAACTATCATAGTTTACAAAAATAGTGTTTATTTAAATTCATTATAGCAAATGTGAGGCTAGCTCATTTGGTAGAGACTTTTGTCTCTTAGTGGGAGGTCTTGAGTTCAATCTCAAGCAAGTAGTAGATTAGGATCAATTTGGTGAAAATTAGGAGTAACTAAGCATTGTTATTAAAAAAAGTTTAAATGCATTATACCATAAACCAAAATTTTAACTTGTGTTCATTTAATGACATAAAAGTTATTACTTTTTTTCTTATTTTAGTAAGGGTATGTTTATGTTGGGGGAACATTATTACACAAAGTTACTTTATAAGCTGAACTAGGTTAAGATCTCGTGTATTATATAGGTTAAATAAATATAATGTTATATACTTAGTAATATAAATGTTTTGTCTTTAAAAACTCGTGTATTGCACAGGCTGCATAAAATATAATCTAATTTCTTAACACGTAAGATATGTAATTTGTGAATTTAGTGATATTTTGACATTTAAATAGAAGCTTTTAAGTAGAAAAATTAAGTTTATTTTGAAATTCATAATTAATTTTATATGAATTTTTTTGGTTAATCATATAATATATAATAATAATTAATAATTTAAAAATAAATATTCATAATTAAATAATTAAATATGATAGAGACGGAAAATCAAAAAATATGATGGCCTCATGTGTTGAAGTGTCACACATGAGTTTCTTTGATTATGTAGTAAGTATATAGATAGATATAGATATGTATATAGATTATTTGTAATTATAATGAAAGTAAAGTTGATAACTAAAAGAAAGCTAGAAAACTATTAATATGAGCTAACAAACAGTTAGAAATAGTAATATATATTCAATTAAAATACCCGAAAATCTGATCTAAGAGCACAAGTTAGTCAAATATATTATTAAGGGTATGTTTGGTATCACTTAATGAAATAAATAAGGGAATAGAATACACAATGGAATGCAATGGATTATTATTATTCTATGGTTCTTTTGGTTACCCTTGTATATTGGAATGAATCATTGTTTTATATTGTTTAGTTGAGGGGAAAGAAAAAATAAATAGATAAATTATAGCAATTTTCATCACATTATCCAATTAAAAATTATAAGAAATTTATATTATGAAATAAAATATAAATTCCTGGCAAGTACTGGCCAGAATAATTGATTTTAAGTCGATGTTAGGAAATACGTTTATGCTTTTGACTCGAACCTTTATGTCTTTAAACCGAAGGTTAACCAACATAATTTAAAAAAATAAAACAAATAAAATTCCCGTGCGTGGGTGAGCCACTGGCGATGGGTGAGCTGCGCCATGGCTAAGCCGAGCAAAACAGAACCAACGCCTCCATAAAAATAGGTTCTGTAGCCGGCAACTCAACCGTTAGGTCACATGTTGGTGTCGTCTAAGTGTTGTCGGCTAAAAGGCTAAAAGTGTTGGTGGACCCTTCCTCTAATTCGCAGAGCTTGTGTGGTGGCTCTATAAAGAGTTAATCCTAATGGTTTGCGTAAAATTATGGAATGAGATAAGTCGGAAGAAAAGATAAAGATGGTTGAGCCAATAAAGAGAAGAAAATAAAAAATATTAGTTAGTTCTATAGAGATAATGATTAGTTTGAATTAATAGGTTTATCTAGTTATTTTATTAATTGGTTAATTAAGTATTAGAGTTTGTGTTGGTTTAGGATTGCTTGTTTAACAAGTAATTAGTTTAGTATAAATAGATGGGTTAGGTTATGTGATTCTTTGGTTGGTTTGATATTAATAAAGAAGATAGGGTCGTGATTGAGTTGGTCACAAAAATTCTTGTGTGTTTTACGGTTTTGATCCAGTTATTTCCAACAATTGGTATCATAACGTGTAACGTTCAAGGGGGAGTAAGAAGAATCGAAGCAAATCGATCAACTCAGTGAAGTCGAAAACCTTCGTGGATCGACAAGGAGAAAAAAGACTTGGAACCTGAGTGGACCGAGCAGAGAAGTCGAAACCTAAGTGGATCGACAGGAAGAAGAACGAAGACTTGAAATTTGAGTGAATCGAGCAAAGTGGTCGAAATGTGAGTGAATCGACAAAGAGTTGTAAAGGTAAGCTGCAATCTTAGTGAAGCAACCAAGGAAGAACGGTAATTTTTTGTGTGAACATATTTCCAGAAGAAAAAGAGCGGGAGTCGTTTTTGTTGTTGCGTACTGCAAATGGTATTTAACAACAAAAGGTGAACACTTCTTGGCTGTGTGCATGGAACTATTTACAGCGGTATAGGTTTTTGTTTGGGGGCTGCTTAAAAGGGGAAGTTGTTGGTTAATGTGTTGTGCAAGAAGTAAGAAAGCCAACAGGAGAAGAAAATGAAAGAGGAATCAAGAATAGATAATTGGATAAAAAAGTGAAACAATCTTGATAAATTCAAATATCTGAAAAGGGCGGTAAACGAAGAGGTGGAAAATTAATGAGTACATGAATCACATGCATAGGATTAAGGGTGAGAATGAAAAGTTAATCCTAATGGTCAATGACGAAGCTTGAAAATTTACACTAGGGTCAGAAGTCACTAGATCTAAAAATTCTATTTAAATAATTTTTTTATAAAATCGGGGGTTGCCCCCCCCCCCCCCCCTCCTTGAAAGCTACGCCCCTGCTAATGGTTCGGGTAAACTTATGGAATGCGATAAGCCAGAAGAAAAGATAAAGATAGTTGAGCCAATAAAAAAAAAAGAAAATAATAAATATTAGTTAGTTGTATAGAGATAATTGTTAGTATGAATGAATAGGTTTTTCTCGTTATTTTATTATTTGGTTAATTAAGTATTAGAGTTTGTATTGGTTTATGATTGCTTGTTGAGCAAGTATTTAGTTTAATATAAATAGATGAGTTAGGTTATGTAATTCTTTGGTTGTTTTGTTTTGGATAGGTTCGATGTTAATAAAGAAGAAAAAGTCGTGATCAAGTTGATCACAAAAATTCTTATGTGTTTTGCGATTTTGATCTAGTTATTTCCAGGAGAAAAAAAACCCTAAATTTTAGCAGCTATGTGGTCATGACCCTCATGACCACCATGATCCTCCACGTCAGCGTCATGTAATCGCCCTCTAATTCACCATCTAAAATCACTATCCTAGGGGTGTGGTCATGACCAAAACCACTATCCACCTTTTTTATGTAACATATATTTTATTTATTTTAAATAAACAACAAATAGAGTTAAATAAATTTTAGTAATAAAACTACATAACATTCAAATTCATAAAAAAATAACATTCAATTTTAAACTACATATTATAAATTAAGAAAAAAAAATACTTGTAGTTAACCCGACCAAATTGCCAAACAGTGGCGGACCTAGAAAAAAAAATTGAGGGGTATCCTCAGTTTTTTTTTTTTACCTGTGGTCGTTCTTGAGAATTAAAAAGCTTGTGCGGGTAGTAAAAATGGGCCCTTAGTTTTTTTTGTTTTTTTTTTTAACCTGGGCCTGTCCCCTGAGAATTCAAGAGCCCTTAGGGGACCTGGCAGCTAGTAAAAATGAGTCTTAATATATATAATTACACATCTGTGTATTACACGGGTAGAAATTATGTATTGTTAGGTATAGATACATTTATAGTGAAACTATTTTTGAAAACAAAATCGTTAATTAATTCTTTATAATCCATACTCTATAATAGAGTGTTACCCTCTAATAAAATGTGAGAACAAAAACTATTGACTCGCAAGATCCGAACATAATTTTATTTCTATATACGTTGATTATCATTTTTTACTAATGAGTGTATGAAACACACACTAGAAGGTTATAAATTACTTTTATAAAACTTTAAATGTTGGTAAGAAGTTTTATAGATATAATTTGTAATAAAAATATCTTCAACAACAAAAAGAATCAAAAATTAAAAAAAAAGTAAATCTAATACCTAATAAAAAGGATAAACAAAGAAATAAAAAAAAAAAGACAAACTGATAATGTTTACAGTAACAAATTAAATATACTAAATGGTTAGATATTAACTAGCAGAACTACCCGCGCTTCGCAGCGGACTTTCGGTCTGTGTTAGTTTCGTTTGGTATAGTACGGTATTGACACTCGATATAGCAAACGAAAAAATTATGCCAGAGTGGATATAAACTTGTGTCTTAAATCGATCGAAAACCATGAAACAAATACCGATACCAATGTTGTTTGACGGGTATCGGTTCAGTTCGTCCCAACACCGTTACCGTACATGCACTCACTGTAGCGTACAACATTAAGAAATACTCTATTGAGAATATCATACTACCACATCAAGAAAACCATAAAAACAAATACATTATTTAGATGGTAGTTGTTTGGTTCCTAGTGGTAAAATTAATCAACTGTATTTGAACCTTTCGAATAAAACTTTTATCGAATCGTAGATAAAATAACACGTTCTAACGGCATATTGGAAAAAAGGTAAACGATGTAACTTTACAAAAATAAATAAATAAAATTCACACCACGGTTTCAAGTAAAATTTATATATGGACGTGGATAAAAATAAATACATCGTAACAGATACCTTATAATTTGAACATACTTTTTTTAAAAGTTATAAGTGAAAAACAATATAAACTTCATCAGCTGTATGACAACTTTCTTAAAGTTCAT
This sequence comes from Helianthus tuberosus, assembly GCA_030545235.1. Lineage (NCBI taxonomy): Eukaryota > Viridiplantae > Streptophyta > Magnoliopsida > Asterales > Asteraceae > Helianthus > Helianthus tuberosus. Next base: position 214,882,542 of record CM060411.1, on the reverse strand, counting down.
GGGTAGAAACATATATTGGCTAGAAAAAAAGAACTATAAAACTTTATAACTTTATTAAAGTTCGGGGTAGAAACATAAAGGTGCATGAGGTGCGAAGTCATTGGAAGCCAAAAAAAAACAATATTCATCCCTTACTAAAATGTATATAGGTATAATAATGGTAGGGTGACGAACTGAGTTGATGTAGTAATATTTGCAATGATTTTATCAGACAAAGGTTGTACAATGTATAACTTAAAAAATAAAAGTCATATTTTCATCGATCGATATTATAAAAATAAATATCGATACCGGTTCCGATAACACTAATAACGCTACCGATGTTGTTGGTCGTACCGACTTAGTTCGTCAAAGTCCCATTGTTTTGAATACAACATTGTTTTAAATAAAGTTTATATCGGAATGTCAAGGAAAAATTAAATGAATTCGCGTATTTAGTTTTTTATATAAAGGATCATCGTACGAAAGTTATAAGAAAAAAATAATTGGGTTAAAAGTGTATATTATTTATAGTATAAAGTGTGTAATTGAAATATAAGAATTAAAATTTTTTTAAAGAAAGTCAACTTAACTATTAGTTGAACCTAAAAAATAAAAAGAATAAACAAATATAAAAAATAAAAACAGAGTTACTGTTAATCTTACTTGCAATTGCAATTGTAATAGATATAATTAAAGTAAATTGTTTTTTTTTCTTGCTAAATTTTCTTTTTCTTGGTAAATATTTGCTTACAACATTTTGTGGTTTTATTAGATTTTTTTTGAAAGATTGTGGTTTTATTAATACTGGCCTTTAAGAAAAAATAGAGTAAATGGTTAAATGCAATAGTTTGACTATTGACTTGAATATAACTTCTAACATTTCAACTTGCCTTTTTTTTATGTTTCCAATGCTCCTCACTATTATTATTTATTATACTTTATCTTCTCCATCTTAAACAATTTTTTTGCAGGTTGACAAACACGTTTCCATCGATGGAAAATTTTGATTTCATTTCATCTTCACCTTAGGTAGTTGTTTAGGGGTGTCCTAGTAGTTGTTTAGGGGTGTCCTTAGTATAAAAATCGAAAATAAAAAATAAAAAAAGAGTTAAATGCCATTTTAGTTCCTGTGGTTTGGGCCATTTTGCAAGTTTAGTCCAAAAGTTTCATTTTTAACATGTGGGTCCAAAAATGTTTCACAGTTGTCATTTTAGTCCACTGTGTTAACTTCATCCATTTTTTATGTTAACGAGAATGCCAATTTGGTCATTTTGTATGTTATTCTGTTAACTAAAAGGGCAATTCAGCCATATAAAATGACTGAATTGGCCTTCTCGTTAACAGAAAAAACGGATGAAGTTAACCCAGAGGACTAAAATGGCAACTGTGAAACCTTTTTGGACCCACAGGTTAAAAATGAAACCTTTGGACTAAACTGGCAAAATGGCCTAAACCACAGGGACTAAAATGACATTTAACTCTAAAAAAAATTACACTACCGGAAAAAAAAGTTGAGTCGTAGCCCGTGCTACGCCTAGACCTACACTAGGTCCGCCCCTGTTGCCAAACATGTTCAATCAAATCCGAACGAAGATGGTTATGCACAGTCTCGTTGTATAACACCCACATGTTAGATTCTTGTTGCCTTCATCAACTGGTATAACATTCTCATGAATATCGTTACGATCATATTCACATATGGCGTTACCTTCGTCTTCGATAATCATGTTATGCAACAAGATACAAGCATACATACAATATCTTAATGTTTTGAGTTCAAGTGCTCGTGCTGAGTTTGCAACTATGTGCAATCTTTGTTGTTGAACCCCAAATAGACGCTCAACATCTTTCCTAGCAGATTATTGACATTTTGCAAATTTATTTCTTTTTTCATCTTCTGGATACGGTATAGTTTTAACAATTGCTGTGTATGTTGGGTATATTCCATCAGCTAGATAATACCCGTGCTTGTATTCTACTCCTGAAACAGAAAACCTAGAATCAGGCCCCATACCGGTAATGATATCATTGAAAACGTCTGACTGACCAAAAACGTTAATATCGTTATTCGAACCTGGAACACCAAAGAAAGCATGCCAAACCCAAAGATCATTTGACGTCACGGCTTCTAGAATTAATGTGGGATGACCATGAACCTCGAGTAAATTGACTTCGCCATGCATTCAGGCAATTACGCCAAGGCCAATGCATACAATCTATGCTACTAAGCATTCCAGGAAAAGCATGTTTACTTTCGTGTGTCTGGTACAACTTTATGATGCCATTCTTTGTTGGCCTTCGTAAGTACTTCGTGATGTATAGCTTGACCACCCCTTTGCAAAATTGATACAAACTCTCTCGTGAAGTTCTATTAGACTTCTTCAAATATTCATCCCACATGTCGCTACTTGTACCGTAAGCCAATTGGCGAATTGCCGACGTACACTTTTGTAAAGTGGTAAATCCTCTTTTACCTGTAGTATCCCATCTTAATGTGAAAAATGAGTCATAATTAGCCAAATCGTTGGCTATACGTAAGAAAAGACGACAACTCATTCGGAAACGACGCCTAAACATTTCATCCGTGTATACCGGGTTTTTGGCAAAGTAATCGACCATCAACCTATCGTGGGCACCTACATACTTTACAAAAATATAAATTACACTAAGATATAAACAACACTTCAAAAAATATAATGCACGAATAAATACCTTCACGATCCCTATTTAAACATCATTGTCATTTTCTCCGTTTGGACGAGATTTCTTCCTCTTCTATAATTATTTGTGTCGTTTCCATCACCACGTTAAAAAAAATTCATTGATCTCGTCAGAAGAAGTTGGTGACGCCATGGTGGTGGGATAACTTGTTTCTTCATTTTCTTTGCTACTGTAGGTACAAATAATATAACCGGTTTAGCCCAAATTACATGAGAGATCTATAACAGAGTTGTCCAAAAATTGAAAAAAAAAGTAATTTAATCCATAAAATATAAAACTGAATCAATTTCGTTACAACTAGAAAATATAAAAAACCATAGCGACATAAATTAAAGACGAAAACTAGAAAATATAAAAAATGATAACGACATAATTTAAAGACCCCTTTTTGAGCAATTTCCGCCTTCATTTTTTGCAACACTTCTTTATCTTTTTCCCGGAGCGAGTCGATCCTTGTCGCCATTAGCTTAAGGCCTTCACGATCGGCTGCTTCTTGCATTTCTTTTTCTTTCAACTTAAGTCTCGCCACTTGTATTTCGTTAAATTCGGTGAGCTTGCTCATCAACTTATCCACCTTCGTTTCACCCGGAGTTTCATTTTTTGTCGACGCCTCTTTCTTTTTGGCCGTCGCTTCCTTTTTTGCTTTGTCTCTACAATTTGGGCGCTTTAATTCCGGAATCTCCGTCACTTCATCGTCAAACTCGGGTTCGTCATTAATATTAATATGGCAACACACATCCGAATCACCGGCATTATGCTCTATCGACTCTAATGTTTTAGACCTCTTGGCATTATGCTCTATCGACTCTAATGTTTTAGACCTCTTTGCTCTTGCTACCTCATTAGGAACCGACGCCCACTTGGGATTAAAGATTTCCCAAGCCCCTACATATGTGAACGCACTACGTTCTTTCGTATGGTATTTTGACATAGTTATGGCAAAAATCGTTTCATCACTCGCCCCACTTGGCCAATTCGAATGAGCATTGTTGTTATAACCACAAAACGCCGATATCTTCTTATTCATCCCTCGATACTTTGAACCCATTGAGTTCACTTCTCGGTACGGTTCTTTTTGCATCAAAGCATCAAATTTGTTGCAAACCTCCTTCCAAAACCTAACAGACTTTTGATTATTACCTACAAAAAAAGTATCAAGGTGTAAATAAATGTTGTTTTATCTTGAATAAAATATTATTTTAGTATAAATAAAAAATTATAACATACCTACGATCGGACATGTAGATGTATTGGTCCACGCCCTTGCCAATGCCATCTCTTCGATCGATGTCCAAGTTTGACCTCTACCAATGGTTAAATTATCTTGTTCCGGCATCTTTGGATGCTTTTTTAGATGTTTTCTTAGAACTTTGAGGTTGGGTTTCGGTACAACGTCAATGTCATCCAAATCGTCTAACGAAAGGGTATCAGGTGTCGGTTGCAATTGGACTTTCGTATGAATAGGCCGACTTTGGCTTTGTTGGAGCTTTTTAAGTTGTTGCTGATATTGTTGATGAAATTGGATTTGTTGAAGTTGAAATAAACTAGTTGATTGCGGGGTTTGAGGGAGTTGCGTGAACGCATTAGGATTCTGGGTTTGAGAGAGTTGCATGAACGCGTTAGGAGTCGCGGTTTGAGGGAGTTAGTTGAACACATTAGGAACTTGATTGTCGCTTGTAAAAGAAAATTGTGGAGTCACCCACATCGGATCAACTGGTGTCGTCCACGGGGTTTGTGACGGGTTGTTCGTGTTGCTTGGATCCATGATAGTATTTTAACTATAGCTTAATGACACACACATACACAAAATTGCATAAATCATAAACAAACAAACCTCAATCAAAATAATCAAAGTCTAATACACCACAACTTCATTCAATATGATCAAAGTACAAATCACTGATTGGTTGGTTTAGTCTATTCTTATAATTTTCACAACTTCATTCACACCCTATAGCCTAATGGCCGGTTAGTAGACAGCTAAAGGGTACATAGGTCACTCACTGATTGGTTGGTTTAGTCTATTCTTATAATTTTTCACAATAGTAAATTATATACACACATGCACACATGTATATACACGCATACAGATTATTGAATAAGGATTACAATAATAAAGATTGATAACTAATGATATCGTAAGGTTGAATATTTCAACCTTTTAATTAACTGTCACATTATCCCAGTGGCAGACCTAGAAGAAAATGTAAGATTAAATATATTATGATTTAATATTTAATCTAGTAGCCATAATAATCATTTACATTATATGGATCAAAATATATAACAACCTATTAAATAATTAGTTGGTAATTGTTGATGGACCATATTACCCTTATTAACTAATTAGGTTTCCTCCTGGGTGCTTATATAAGGAGATTTATGTAGAGGTTAAAGGGTTACACAGTCAGACACAAAATAAGCATAACATCATCGAAACCTCTTCTCCATAACCGAATCCCCTATTCGGTTTTCATCATCACCATCATCAGTCAGCACCCTAAGGAGGAACCAGATCACACTGACAAATATGTCAAACTCGATGTCATCTTCTCTGACTGGATTCTCCACTACACTATCTGCTGTAACAGGTATGTTCAAATGTTTTCCTTTATGTTTAAACAGAACTGAACCAACATGTGGTATCAGAGCATATGTTGATTAGTCAGTTCTGTTTTTGTATCCATCAATTCTGGGATAGAAACTTGGAAAACGGAATTTTGAAAGCCTCGTTTAATTAACAGCCGGTTTCGAGTCGAATATAACCACTCGAAATCCCTGTTTTCAGAAAGGATTAATTATATATTCACTCGAAACCAATATGGGCAATCTTATAACCGAAATCTGTTTTAGAAAAGCCCTAAAATTCAGGTTTCGGGTTTCAGAATTTATGTTTTATTTTTTTAGGGTTCATCATGTTCTTAGGAAAATTTGAAAATTCCATTATGTTTTGGAATGTAATTAGGATTGATGAGTGTTTTTCCCTGTTTGATCCAATTTTATCTCCTAAGTGTATTCGAAAACTGTTAAAAGATATACAGTTATAATTTTCGAAATATTTTTGATAAAATTAGATCATCTTAAAACAGGAAACCATATCTCATAATCCCTTAGAATTCGAATTTTTAGTTATGTTTTACATTAACAGCTGTAAACAAGAAGTTTCGAGATAAATTTTAATGACCCGAGACCACAAGGTCTCGACTCGAGACCACTAAGGTTTCGACTAAGGACTTCAATCTTCACAACTCGAGACCATGGTTGCGAATCGAGACCTCATCAAGGAACCGAGATCTCATAAAACATACTAGTCGAGACCATGATTACGACTCGAGACTGAGATTGCGACTCGAGACCTTAATGAGTCGAGACCTCATAATGTTGCAAGATAAGTCGAGACTTGACTCGAGATCTCACTCGAAACCTCATTATTTTAGGATGTTTAGTCGAGACCTCATAATGTTGCAAGATAAGTTCGATCCGCGCTAACAGGTGGTTTGCTATTAAATAACTGGTTTTTGTAAATATTTAGTTAATTAATAAGGATCAAATAATGTTTTACAAAACCAAAATGGCTTAACTTGAATGAGTTTCTGATGTATCACTTCTGGCCAAAGCTGATTTGATGCGTCTACTTATCTTTCAAGTATTACGAAAGTTATGTTAAGTGTGCGTCATAAACATGAATGTCTTAATATCTGGCCAAAGCTGATTTAATTCCTTCATAGACGGCATACTTAACAAGTGCATAACTAAAGTGATTGTCTCAATTTCTGGCCAAAGCTGATTTGTTACAACCACTTTGCACACATGCTTAAATGATTACACTTCTGGCCAAAGCTGATTTGTTTTCGTTTAAGTAGAACTTTAAACAGTCTATTATTTTGATGTTAGTAATAGACATATCACAACCTCTTCACATAATGATCCTTATATTAATGATCCTTAATTAAGTTTTATGATCATTTCGTCTGCCTTATTCTTAGTACCCATAATTTTACTCACTATAATTTTCTTCTATAAGTCTATATCTCATCCACTCTAATTCCTAAATCTAATATGTTTTGCTTAAAGTTTCTATAAGAATTAGCTCTTAAATTAAATCATTGATTATCTCTTTAGACACGATAATCCTATTGCTCTCTTCTGATAAAGCACTACAGAAGAAAAGTAGAGCATGACGATTAGGATAAATCGAACATGATGTCTCTTATGATAATCAAGAATAAGTGTTGTCACTAAAGTTATTCCAGATTAAGTCTTTCCTAAGACTAATCTATAATTGTGGAATAATCATACGAATTCCTAAGATGCATGCCTTCATTTGAAATTCTAAACTATAAAGTTAAGTGGTATATGTGAATACATTATAATGTACAAAACCATGACCCATAAAGTTAAGGGCTTACGGATGGAAATAAGTACATTTTTCCAGTACATTACATACTAAGATTTTCACTTGTACAATTTGATGCATTATAAATCAACTACAACACTCAAAAGTACCAAAGTATAATGAGTGTGTTGATAAGCAATATATGTACATAGAAATAAATGTTTGAAACCTGAAAATAAGATGTTATTCACCTTACAATCACTAATAGTTTAAAAGAGGATTGTTCTAAGGTCTATAGACAAATTACAAGTGCTAATTCCAACTTTAAGGTTCTTCAAGGGAAAATCTCACTGCATAATTAGTCATTAGACTAGGCATAAGCAACGAGACTATCCATTATTCTAAAGAACAGTTGGATAAATTAATTAGATAGTCACTTACTAAAGATATTTAAGTCTGATAATTTTAATATTCCAATTAACACATGATTAGTTGACTCTAGTTTTAAACGTTTCCTTACCAGAAGTCAACAAATAACTAACATGAGAGTTAGTGACAAAATTAAATGTTAAGACTATAAGAACCATAATAAGCAGTCTTCTAACAACGCTTTTCGATACCTTATATATTCTGAAGATTAATCAGAATATAGTATCATAATTAAGCAATGTTATGAAGGTTGTGAGGTTTGCATAGTCAACATAAAGTCACACTTACCATAAACTCTCATTTTATTTGTTCTTAATATCTGGATTGAAACATTACTAAGATAAAACTAGATGACACCTTACACTTTCACAACTTTTGTCATCATGTAAATGAGAATTTGACAAAAGGAAAATGAGACTTATAAATTTCATCCATTATAAACGAAATTCATGAGAAATCATGACATGGTTAATGAGGATGATTATTCAACTAATCTCATTCTAAGTGATTTCAAATCATGACGTTAAAGCCCTAAAATATAACTTGGCTAAAGGAATAAGTATGGGTCCATCATAAGTCATTCATTGACATTCGTGGAACTTATTCCAAATGGAATATTCAGACATAATTCATTTATCATTTAAAAGACTATCAACTTGTATCTAAATTTTGTCACATATGGCCCACGTTCTTAGAAGAAATCTATTCATGTATGTACTTAATAAGATTTCTATTAGATATGTCCCTAAAGTTTCTTATGATATCTGGACATTAAAGAAATCAAATAAAGTCTAACGTATATGTGCTAGGTTCCCACGTCACGTAGCTCATTGAAACTTCTCTTGTAGCATTTTAGAGATATTAAAGATCAGTGGGAGCATTAAGTGTCTTAATAATAACTTGCAATAGTTGCAAGAGGTGGGGGAGTGAAAATTTTATATTACTTCAATTTACACCTCTTGTACAAGACACTGCTCCATTATGACACTGTTCTATCATAACTTATCTCCTTAAATCTAAAGCTACTCTTACAAAAGTTTCATTGTTGCCTAATTGTGGGCGCACTTAGATTTCTTACCTAAACTAACATAATCCTCAACAAGAGAAACTACAACGACTAACGTCATTAACTCGTTTCTCTATTAGAATTTGTTGGTCGTTACATATTGACCATAAGCATGCTGAGTTCCTAAAGATTTCTAAGGTTAGTGGGAGCAGTCAAAGTCCTTATCATGATTTGCAAGGAATACAAGAGGCGGGGGGAAGAGTGTCATTAAATTTCACTCTGAATTTAACTCCGATTACACCTCTTGTACACCATACTGCACCAACTCTTACAAACTTAGAATCCTGAAAATGATAGCAACCTAACCAAGAGCTAATCCATAAAACTGAAACTTCTAACAAACCCAATAATCAACTAAGGAGGTCATCTAGGTTTAAGAGCCTACTAACTTTGATGATTACATAACCTCCCTAACTAAAGTTGAAATGGATTTTGGAAATGTTTAATGATCCTATCTCTTCAAATCAAGCCATTAGCGTCAATTAATTTTCTAAATGGAATAAAACAGTTTTCTAGTAAAACTGGTTTTATGTGTTTGTATAATGTTTGGGATTTGATTGAATTACCTAAGAGTGTTCATAACTAAACCAAATCCTAATATAAGCGTTAAGACATGAAGAGGCATGATTGATTGTCAAAGGTTATGCTTAGGAAGAGATAAATTATCAAAGATTTCTTTGAGGATCATCACTCTTCTAGTAGCTTATAATAGTTTAAAGCTACATTAGATGAACATTAAAAACAATTTTCCTTAACAAATGGCTGACATATTTACATGTTCATAAAACAACCTGAAAGTTCCAAACTGAAGGTTAAAGAACACTTTGTTTGTAAGCCAATAAAATCCATGTATGGGTCAATGCAAACATCATAATGTGATGAAATCTTAACGTAATTATTTTCATCAAGAATCAAGTGGATTAATGTACCTACCTCAAGATGAGTGGGAGCAACTAGAATAAACTTGTCTATATAGATGACATTCTTTTGACAAGTATATGTTACATAAGTCAAAGCATTGTTAACACAAACTTTGATATAATAAATCTCAAAGATATCTCTTATGTGATTGATATCATAACATACTAAGGTAGACCCAATGGGATATTAGTTCTGTTCCATAAGTTTAACATTAAATGGGTCCTTACGTATGTAACAAACAATACTGCTCTTCCTTTAGAGGATAATAGGATAAATGAGATTATTTATTTACGCTTCATTAATTGGAAGCCTTATGTAAGCTCAAGTCTATACTCGTTTAGATATTACTCACATTGCAACACACTAGATATGTCTAGATTAATGTGAAGCATCTAATGGAGTATTACAATATCTTTAAAAGAAACGAGAGACTATAATTTAAAGAAAAAGTAAGAACTCAAACCGGTTTATTACTTATTTTGTGATGTTCAAAGATGACAAAATGTAATGTCGGGTATATCCTTATGTTAGCAGACAAACCTATCTCATGGAGGAGTCATAATAAACTGATAATAACGACCTAAGTTATAATGACATAATATAGTCACTAAATGTTGTTGGAAATTTATCAGTGGACTCATAAGTTTATTAACTCCATATAATTAATGTTTTGAAGACTTAGTGTGATAAAGTCAGCTACCATAACTCCTTGAACAGTAACAGTTCAAGAGGTGCTGCATTAAATTTCGATACGCAATTAATTATTCGTTTGTGAATGAATTGAGGAAACTAAGTTTGTATCGAATACATTCATGATATGCTTAAGGATCCTATAACTGAAGGGCTATTACCCATAAGTCTTATTAAGAGAGCTCAGAGACGGGTATTAATTGATGGTCGTGCGCAACTGCATATCGTACTATGAATGACTAAGTATTAGTTAATTTTCCTCATTAGTTTGATTTTGTATGTCTCTAAGAATATGTCAAGCTAGCATAATGGCATATAGACAAATAAAGTTACCAATCAAACAAAGGGCATATGCGTATTTTGATCATAACGATTAGGTTTTAAATTAAGGCTATAGTATGATTAATGGGGGTCCTGAGTCGCATAATGATTCAACGGCTGTATTTCTCTGCTATAGTACTTGTTTAAGGCTAAAATGAGTGTTAACTCCTGATCAGGCTTATCTAATACTCATAGTAAATGATTACTCGGCTAAGTGGGAGAATGTAAGATTAAATATATTATGATTTAATATTTAATCTAGTAGCCATTATAATCATTTACATTATATGGATCAAAATATATAACAACCTATTAAATAAGTAGTTGGTAATTGTTGATGGACCATATTACCCTTATTAACTAATTAGGTTTCCTCCTAGGTGCTTATATAAGGAGACTTATGTAGAGGTTAAAGGGTTACACAGTTAGACACAAAACCCCATAAGCATAACATCATCGAAACCTCTTCTCCATAACCGAATCCCCTATTCGGTTTTCATCATCACCATCATCAGTCAGCACCCTAAGGAGGAACCAGATCACACTGACAAATATGTCGAACTCGATGTCATTTTCTCTGACTGGATTCTCCACTGCACTATCTGCTGTAACAGGTATGTTCACATGTTTTCCTTTATGTTTAAACAGAACTGAACCAACAGAAAAATTGAGGGGTATCCACAGTTTTTTTTTACCTGTGGTCGTTCTTGAGAATTAAAAAGCCTGTGCGGGTAGTAAAAATGGGCCCTTTGTTTTTTTGTTTTTTTTTAACCTGGGTCTGTCCCCTGAGAATTCAAGAGCCCTTAGGGGACCTGGCAGCTAGTAAAAATGAGTCTTAATATATATAATTACACATCTGTGTATTACACGGGTAGAAATTATGTATTGTTAGGTATAGATACATTTATAGTGAAACTATTTTTGAAAACAAAATCGTTAATTAATTCTTTATAATCCATACTCTATAATAGAGTGTTACCCTCTAATAAAATGTGAGAACAAAAACTATTGACTCGCAAGATCCGAACATAATTTTATTTCTATATACGTTGATTATCATTTTTTACTAATGAGTGTATGAAACACACACTAGAAGGTTAAAAATTACTTTTATAAAACTTTAAATGTTAGTAAGAAGTTTTATAGATATAATTTGTAATAAAAATATCTTCAACAACAAAAAAATCAAAAATTAAAAAAAAAATAAATCTAATACCTAATAAAAAGTATAAAAAAAGAAATAAAAAAAAAGACAAACTGATAATGTTTACAGTAACAAATTAAATATACTAAATGGTTAGATATTAACTAGCAGAACTACCCGCGCTTCGCAGCAGACTTTCGGTCTGTGTTAGTTTCGTTTGGTATACTACGGTATTGACACTCGATATAGCAAACGAAAAAATTATGCCAGAGAGGATATAAACTTGTGTCTTAAATCGATCGAAAACCATGAAACAAATACCGATACCAATGTTGTTTGGCGGGTATCGGTTCAGTTCGTCACAATACCGTTACGGTACATGCACTCTATTGAGAATATCATACTACCACATCAAGAAAACCATAAAAACAAATACATTATTTAGATGGTAGTTGTTTGGTTCCTAGTGGTAAAATTAATCAACTGTATTTGAACCTTTCGAATAAAACTTTTATCGAATCGTAGATAAAATAACACGTTCTAACGGCATATTGGAAAAAAGGTAAACGATGTAACTTTACAAAAATAAATAAATAAAATTCACACCGCGGTTTCAAGTAAAATTTATATATGGACGTGGATAAAAATAAATACATCGTAACGGATACCTTATAATTTGATCATACTTTTTTTAAAAGTTATAAGTGAAAACCAATATAAACTTCATCAGCTGTATGACAACTTTCTTAAAGTTCATGGGTAGAAACATATATTGGCTAGAAAAAAAGAACTATAAAACTTTATAACTTTATTAAAGTTCGGGGTAGAAACATAAAGGTGCATGAGGTGCGAAGTCATTGGAAGCAAAAAAAAAACAATATTAATGGTAGGGTGACGAACTGAGTTGATGTAGTAATATTTGCAATGATTTTATCAGACAAAGGTTGTACAATGTATAACTTAAAAAATAAAAGTCATATTTTCATCGATCGATATTATAAAAATAAATATCGATACCGGTTCCGATAACACTAATAACGCTACCAATGTTGTTGGTCGTACCGACTTAGTTCGTCAAAGTCCCATTGTTTTGAATACAACGTTGTTTTAAATAAAGTTTATATCGGAATGTCAAGGAAAAATTAAATGAATTCGCGTATTTAGTTTTTTATATAAAGGATCATCGTACGAAAGTTATAAGAAAAAAATAATTGGGTTAAAAGTGTATATTATTTATAGTATAAAGTGTGTAATTGAAATATAAGAATTAAAAAAATTTAAAGAAAGTCAACTTAACTATTAGTTGAACCTAAAAAATAAAAAGAATAAACAAATATAAAAAATAAAAACAGAGTTACTGTTAATCTTACTTGCAATTGCAATTGTAATAGATATAATTAAAGTAAATTGTTTTTTTTTTCTTGCTAAATTGTTTTTTTGTCTTGGTAAATATTTGCTTGAGTAAATTGTCATTTTAGTCCCTGAGTTTTTTCCAAATTTGTCATTTTAGTTCAAATAGTTTTTTTTTTTGCCTCTGGGTCCCTGACTTTTACATTTTGTTGTCATTTTGATCATTTTGTCTAACTCCATCCAAAAACCCAGTTTGTAACAGGGGTATTTTGGGGATTTCCTTAAAAAATGTTTTCAGTTGCCATTTTGATCCAATTCCAAAAAATCAAAAAAATTCCAAAAAATCAAAAAAATTCCAAAAAATTCTAAAAAATCATAAAAATTCTAAAAAATTCAAAAAAATCTAAAAATCTAAAAATAAAAAAATTCTAAAAAATCATAAAAATTCAAAACAATCAAAAAAATTCTAAAAAATCCAAAAATCATTAAATGTTTCGGCACGAACCGTTTCGACCCGTACCGTATCGAACCGAACCGTTTCGACGCGAACCGTTTCGAACCCGTACCGTATCGAACCGTACCATTTCGACGCGAACCGTTTCGAACCGAACCGTTTCGACCCGTACCGTATCGAACCAAACCGTTTCGACGTGAACCGTTTCGAGCCCGTACCGATTCGACACAAACCGTTTCGACCCGTACCGTTTAGACACGAACTGAACGTTCAGCCAACGGTTCGATACGGTACGGGTTCGAAACGGTTCCCGTCGAAACGGTTCGGTTCGATACGGTACGGGTCGAAACGGTTCGGTTCGAAACGGTTCGCGTCGAAACGGTTCGGTTCGGTTCGAAACGGTTCGCGTCGAAACGGTACGGGTCGAAACGCTTTTCGAAACGGCTCGGGTTCGAAATGGTACGGGTCGAAACGGTTCGTGTCGAAACGGTTCGGCTCGAAACGGTTCGCGTTGAAACGGTTCAGTTCGATACGGTACGGGTCGAAACAGTACGGTTCAAAACGGTTCGCGTCGAAACGGTACGGTACGGTTCGATACGGTACAGGTTCGAAACGGTTCGCGTCGAAACGGTTCGGTTCGATACGGTACGGGTCGAAACGGTTCGGTTCGAAACGGTACGGGTCGAAACGGTTCGTGCCGAAACATTTAATGATTTTTGGATTTTTTAGAATTTTTATTATTTTTTATAATTTTTTTGATTTTTAGATTTTTTGAATTTTTTTAGAATTTTTATGATTTTTTAGAATTTTTTTTATTTTTAGATTTTTTTGGAATTTTTTTGATTTTTTGGAATTGTATCAAAATGGCAACTGAAAACATTTTTTAAGGAAATCCCCAAAATACCCCTATTACAAACTGGGTTTTTTGATAGAGTTAGACAAAATGATCAAAATGGCAACAAAATGTAAAAGTCAGGGACCCAGAGGCAAAAAAAAAAAACTATTTGGACTAAAATGGCAAATTTGAACAAAACTCAGGGACTAAAATGGCAATTTACTCTATTTGCTTACAACATTTTGTGGTTTTATTAGATTTTTTTTGAAAGATTGTGGTTTTATTAATACTGGTCTTTAAGAAAAAATTGAGTAAATGGTTAAATGCAAAAGCTTGACTATTGACTTGAATATAACTTCTAACATTTCAACTTGCTCTGCTTTTTTATGTTTCCAATGCTCCTCACTATTATTATTTATTACACTTTATCTTCTCCATCTTAAACAATTTATTTGCAGGTTGACAAACACGTTTCCATCGATGGAAAATTTTGATTTCATTTTATATTCACCTATCTCTAACACCCGTTCTTATAAATCAAGGTTTAACGTATATTTTGCGAATAACAATCATGTTATTAATGATTACATATACATCAGAAATACGGGATTATTAAAAACTTTTACAATTTAATGTGATACAACGTAATGTGATTTGATTCATCGTTTTAGTATAACGGCGAAACTGCATTGCGAAAGCTTTATTTAACGTGTGTTCGGTTCTTGCTTGATGCTTGATCTTCATCCGGGACCCTCGACATTCACCTGTGATCAAAACCAACTTAAAAGTCAGTTTTGATAATTAAATATCTAATATAACGAGGAAATTATGTAAATCCAACATTGATAACTTGACCCAAAACAATATGCTTGAATTTGGCCTCCACCGTAACTTACGGTGGACACCGTAAGTTACGGTGGCCTCTGAATAAAAGTTCTTCCACCGTAACACAGGTGGTAATCACCGTAACAAGTTCAGCCCCACCGTAACTTACGGTGGGCACCGTAAGTTACGGTGGTCCCTGTATCACACCTTTCCATTTTGCCGTTTTTGATACGAAAACTTCCGTATCTTTCAATCCGCTTGTCCGTTTGACCTACCGTTTCTTCCTACGTGTTTGTAATTTAATTCTCCATCAAATGGACTTAAAATCCGACATTTGGCTTAATAAATTTTGAAACTTCTAAGCCTTCACCTCGTTACCTTCTTACCGAATTTTAACCCGTTTATGCATTTTATCAAACAAACGTATCTAATTGATTCCTATATCTCATACACTTTTTCAAATTAATGTTACCTACTATATTAGGTTCTAATCATAGGTTTATTACACCATTTAAACCCGTATTCGCTCGTATGCTTATTTTGACCCGTTAAGGGTATTTAAGCACTTTAAAGCTTGAAATCGCTTTCATTCATTTCTAGCATCCTATTCCTACATATCTTATCAAGTAATCTTCAACTACAAATCTTTGCGTGTAGGATTTCAATGTGTATATCTATATGTTCCGAGTTTTACCCTTCGGATTGTTATTTTACGGCAAGACTCAAATAGAGCTATTTGACTAACGTATTACATCTTTCAACTTCTACACTTATTCTAAGTATTTATTTAATCATGAAACTTGTTTCCAAACAACCTTTAAGGGTTGTATGTTCAATTTATCCTACAAGGGCATTTTGGTCAATTTTGGTCCTTCTTTTACGACAAAGGACTTTCAGATACTTGTTTGACCCAAAAATTTGATCTTTTTAACTATAACCTTGTTTAGAAGCCATTATGTTTCTAAAACACTACAATTATAACTAGAATTATTCGGTTTATCTTTAAGATAACCAAATATCCAATTTAACCTTGTTTAACTCTTAGAAAACCTCAAGTTCTACATGATGAATTGAATCATTATACATACCTGGCTCGGATCAATATATTGACCCGTTTCAATACCTTGACTTAGTAGCCGCTAAGCAATAGCGATGTGCGTATCCATTTGATATTTATTCCTATAAACATGTAACTCGACAAACCATTAGTCGATATTGTCAAAGGGTGATAATTTCACCTTTTGACCCGTTTATTTACCTAGTGATCTTCGTCACTTCAATTAAGTGCCAATTTCATGTATTATGCCAATTTAAAGTCTACTAACGAAAATACGAAATCAAGCATGATGTAACGGAACCGTAGTTACGTACCTTTTTAAGCATCCTTTTTCAAGCGCATATTTCCACCGGCTTGTCCACTTGACGATCTGGATTCCTCGCCTAAGAAGTTCAATTCACAATCCGTTTAGAACCCCTTTTATAAGTCTTAACGCACAATTTTCCATATCCATCAAACATGCGTTTTTGTCCGATTTTCAACTTTCAAGCCTTCTTTGGGGCATTTTTACAAACACTTAACATGCAGAATTTTATATCTTTATATTCTAATTCATGGCTTGTCACTTAGCCTAGATTAACAAACATTGAGCTATCATTTATAGAATAAAACATCATATTTTTCAGAATTCAGTTTCTATTATTCAATTTGCACTAGAATAGTCTTCTAAACCCTAGTGTTCATCATTTTCTCACAAAACCCATGAACCATCTTCAATGTGTTCATGAGATTTCCTGAATTTAGACATTATTTCACATGTTGTTGTCTAGGTTTTACTCCTAGACACTATATCATCCCTATTCTATCCACATAGCAAACATGCAACATCAGATTTCTACTTTTCTAAATTCATGAGAATTTCAAGTAGTGAGTTCTTGTCAAATTTTACATACCTTATGATCTCCTTGCAATGGGGATCACTAATCTATGTTCGATTTTCGCTTAGAACTTGATTTGAACCTTCAATTTCTGAGATTTGTGAAGTTTTTGGGTTTGAAGAACCCTGGTCGCCCTTCCCCTGCCTGGGTCGATCCTCACACATGCCCACATATGTATTTGGGTTTTTAATTTTCTTGTTTTATGAAATTAAGTTTCAAATTTAGCAACATAAGCCCCTTATGTTTAGTTATTTATTAAATCAGTCACAACCTTCTTATTTTTAATCCACATTCCCTCTTATTAACTAAACCAAACATTTCTAGTTAACTTAGCGGGTTCGGGGATATTTACGACTAAGTTTATTTTAGGTCCCGTTACTCAGACCTTTTATAAACTTTATTTATCCATAGACCTTTATTTATCTTTTTATTAAATATTAGGTTTACTTACTTAAAAATCCTAATATTCACCGGGTAAATTTTACTACTAATGGTACTTTACCCGTCTTTTAGTATTAACGGGGTTTGATTACCAAACCCGTTTTCGGCGTGTTACAAGTCTACCACCCTTAGAGAGGTTTCGTCCTCGAAACCTTTTCTTACATAATTCATTGAGTTTAAACTCAATGCATTTGATCCGAGAAGTATTTTAAACATTTCTTATACTTTTAACCAATTGTTAGTATTACCAGATAGGTATTGTTTTGGTCAAAAAATCTGTTGAGAATATTGCAACCAAACTCTATGTTATGGGGGTATGATGCTGATTATGTAATAGCGATGAGGATCACTTCAATGTAGATTTGCACAAACAACACAAGGATTTATACGGGGAAAAAGCCCTTGATCAAGAGTTGATCTCCGGCACAAAAAACCCCGGGTGATGGAAACTACCGATCACCAAGCTCAAATAAATGATTAAATGTTTACAACTTCGGATAGTAACGAGCTAGGTACAAAGATCACTATCGTGAAATGTGTACAAGTGAGTAAGAATGAATGTGTGTTCGTCGAGAGCTTCAAGTGTGCGAGTATACGAGTGTGTGTAGCTGCAAAAAATGGCTAAGTCTTTTTCTACTAGCTCGTTACCCCTTTTAAAATAGAAATCTAACTACCAAACTAACTATCCGACTTTCGTGCCATGCCTCCACGTTCTCCACAACGTCTATTTTTGGTCAAGCACGTGCAGAATAGTTTGGGAATATTCTCCAGGAATGTCGCCAAGACTTGGTCAAGCTTGTTATACCTGCGAGATGCTACAAAATATAAGTAAACAATCGTCAGTACGAGGATCCTTAAAGTGATCCATGATCCTGATCCTAAAGCCCTTCTGAGGATCACCACCTGTCACAGAAGTAAGGATCACTAATTAGGATAACGAATAAGGATCACTAATTGTTAGAAAATCCTCCCCTAACAATTGCCCCCAAAATATAAGGAGTAATCTGTAAAATTAGCGAGTTATATTTTCTTGATCTTATCCGCAACTAACTAACGGATATATAGCCGTTAAAATAGAACTAGCCGTTGCGATGATGATGTCACGGAAGTGACAATCCTGCAGAATCATAATTATAAATAGAGATATAGATAGGATCATTATGCATTCAAATTCGAAAGAAACTCCCTTTAAATTCTCAGTCGACGATCAATCAGGTATTTCTTTCTCCTCTTTCTTCCTCTCTTACTCTGTTTTTCTTTCTTTATCTCCATCACTTCGAAAATGTTGCTCCGAAGTTCTCCGGCCAAGGATCACAAAAAGGATAGCCCTTTGAAGAGTCAAAAGATCATCAAAGACTCAGTGAACGAGAGGTGTTGCTTTAACGATGCACAAGTAGATAACATCCGTCATCGTTTTCCGGCGAATGCCTTTTTTAGACCTTTCGATCCAACTGCCCTGAGCGACTATGTTTCAGAAACATGGGTTGCCTTTCCAGTTACTCCATTTGCCATAGGATACACCTATCCTTTCCCAGAATTTACACAATCCTTCTTTTCCCTTACCGGCATCTCTTACATCCAAGCCATGCCTATGATTTGGAGGGTCTTGTATACCCTGGAGAGGATCATCGAGCAGGAGGGCATTGATTTGGGCATGTCAGAACTGACACAATTGTATGATGTTACCACCTTTGGATCCCACCGTTATTTGTTCAAACGAAAACCCAGTGCAGAACACCCTCTTCTTAAAGTCACTAAAAACGACAAAGATTGGAAACGTTGCTTCTTCTTTGTAAGAAGGGATACCATTTCAGATGGAGACCATTTACCAAGAACATGGTCCACCCATGGTAGGCCGGAGGATCCTGAGAAGGATCAGCAGGTAGTCTTGTTTTCACAATAGGATCACTAACCCCTTTTTTGTCTTGTGTTATGCAGCTATTTCTATCTCACACATCATCACATCACCTGAAACCAAGGATAGACTCGCTGCTTTTTGGAAGCTTGATCCTGAAACAAGGACATTCAAGATAGACACCCAAGACTCACAAGAAGTATCCTCAGGTTCCATTACCATGTCAAGTAAGTATCCTGCCTTTTACATAGTTTAAATATTAAAATAAATAAATAAATTGAAATAGGATAAGGATACTCATCTTGCTTTAAATGTGTAGGCGCTGGAAAATCTGCCAAGCCTGTATCCCAATTCAATACGGCTGACCTTAATGTCGTACGATCCAGGAAGAAGAGGTCCACTACCAGTCCTAGCATCTCCATTCCAAAGGCACCCACTAAAGGAAAGGGTGTAAAGAAGAGGAAAACTTCTGATGCTGAGGATCTTCAAGGCCTACCACTGATCCGCCACCAGTTCCTTGAATACTTCAATGAGGTAAGGATCCTTAACTCTGCCTAGATATCCTACTCGTATGAGGATCACTTGATCTTGAACTGCTTTATCCTCTTCTTTGCAGAAATTTGCCGAGATCGAGGATTACGTGGGGAATGTTGAGGAGCAGGACAAGAAAATTGCTGATCTCCAACAGGTTGCCGTGCTCAAAGACCTTGCACTTGCTGATCTTCGGAAGGAACTCCAAGATGAGAAGACCAAGACGGCCAAACTTCTGATTGACCTTGACTACGAGAAGCATGATCTCATAGAAAATGCTAAGGTTTCTGCCGCCATCACGATGTATCAGACCAAATTGAAGATGGCCCAGGAAGCTCAAGATCCTAGTTTTGACAAAAGCAGCTGGGATGTTGAGGGCTGGAAGGCACGGCTGGCTGATCTTGAGGATGATGAGGAGGAGGCAACTGAGGTCTTGGCAATTGAGGTAAGTGGCAGTGGAAAGGATCTGATGAAGGATATTGCAGCTGGAGGGGAAGAGGAAGCAGCAAAGGCATAGGTTGCATGAATGGGCGATGAAGGACATTTCTAGACGTAGCCGGAGCCCATTTTTTAAGTTTGATAGTTTGTTTTGGTTGTGGTGTTTTTTGCTAAACAATGATGGGTTGTACTTGAACAATAGGTTTTAGGACTAAGGATCATGTATGATCCTTCGGACAATAGGCAGGATTGCATATGGTGGAGGGATCCTCTGTTTGGGGGATGAAGCCATTGTGATCCTGCCGCCTTTATATTCCTGCACTACTTTCGAACTTGTTATCATGGACACCCTTTACCTACCCCAGCGGACGGGCCACGTTTTGCTGGTAGAAGCTTGGGTAGGTAATTTTGACAACCTTTAAAGGGTTAGTCTTTTGTTTATAAATAAAAACTTAACCTTTTGTCGCTTATCTCGTGTTGTTATCCTTGTATTTCTTTGATTTTCCTTTATTTCGATGCATATTTATTAGACAAATAATTTTGAATAAGTCAAATTGAAAATACTTAGGATATGATCCATGATCAAATATCCTTTAGTTAAAGAATCTCAGAAAGCAATATGTTTCAAGGATCACAAGTCTAGTTGTCAAGTTAGGGATCATACCTGAGGATCCAAGTTAGGATCCTAACCATTATAAGGATAACTACAAGATAAACCTTAGAATAAAGTAAGGGTCGAGGATCCCTAGTTGCCTATCTTCAAGAACCTGAAATAGAGCATAACTTGGGACTAAGCCAATATAAGATAAGAGTTAGTAACTGGGGACAAGCCCAAGGATAACTGGGGACAAGCCCAAGGATAACCGAGGACAAGCCCAAGGATCGTATGTAAACTGGAGTATGGCCCTAACTGGCGACTATCCAAACTTAGTGGCATGAAAATGCCAAAACCTTAGCTAACGTGAAAACGTTAGAAACCTTAGCTAACGTGAAAACGTTAAAAACCTTAGGAACGGATGTATGGTACGTCTACCATTATACGTAGGATCCTAAGCATAGCCAGAACAATGGAATTATCAGCCCCTAAAACGAGTACTGGTCCCAAAGCCTTGAACTACACCAGGATCATCGTGCGCTACAGGCGGGACTGGGGTCAAGCCCAAATAACTGAGGTTAGACCCAAAGAACGGATTGCTTCAATGGATAGCCAATGTTATGCTAAGGATACCTGAACTTTCAAAACTTAAACTCACGTGAGAGACGGATAAAGGATACATGATCCTTATCCTTATATGAGGAAATAAAGAAATGAAATAGTTTAAGTTTAGGGTATTACCTAAGTAAGGATCACCAATACTTTGAGGATCCTTTAAGGATATCCCTTTCGCTAGGATCACCTCTGCCATGAGGATCCTGGTCACATGAAATATTTCTTCAAGTGGACAGCATTCCAAGCTCTTGGTAGCAGATCACCTTCCATGGTTAGCAATTTATATGCCCCCTTTCCTGCTTCAGCTTCAATCAAATAAGGGCCTTCCCATTTTGGAGCTAACTTTCCATCAGCAGGATTGGTGGTATTCTGAAATGCTTTCCTTAATACCATGTCTCCAACTTGAAACCTCCTGATCCTGACATTTTTGTTGTAAGCACCAGCCATTCTTTGCTGATAACTGGCCATCCTTATCCTAGCCATATCCCTGATTTCTTCAATAGTATCCAGGTCTTGAGCCAAGTTTTCATTATTTTCCTCAGGATCACGAGTACTTGTTCTAGCAGTTGGAACCACCATTTCTGTTGGGATCACCAATTCTGCCCCAAATACCAAAGAGAATGGTGTTTGACCAGTAGCATTCTTAGGGGTTGTCCTGTCAGCCCAAAGCACATAAGGTAGTTCTTCTGCCCATTTCCCTTTCTTGGATCCAAGCTTCTTCTTCAAATTGTTGATGATGATCTTGTTAGATGACTCTGCTTGGCCATTAGCTTGTGGGTGGACTGGTGTTGATGTTATCATCTTAATCCCCCAGCTGTCACAAAAGTTAGTGGTTCTGCCCCCAATAAATTGGGAACCATTATCACATATAATCTCAGAAGGAATTCCAAATCTAGTTATAATATTTCTTTTAATGAAGGATATAACTTCCTTTTCTCTAACTTGGGCAAAAGCTTCAGCCTCTATCCACTTGGAGAAGTAATCAGTCATAGCTAGCATGAATACTTTTCCACCAGGTGCCTTAGGGAGCTTGCCAACTATATCCATACCCCATCTCATAAATGGCCAAGAGGAGGATATAGGATGCAATAATTCAGCCGGTTGATGAAGGATATTGCTGTGTCTCTGGCAAGGATCACATCTTCTGGCATACTCCACAGCATCTTTCTTCATGGTTGGCCAGTAGTATCCTGTCCTCAGGATCCTTGAGAATAATGCCCTGCCCCCAGTGTGGTTTCCACAATCTCCTTCATGGAAGTCTTTTAAAACTTCTTGAACTTCAGGATCCTCAATGCATCTCAAGTATGGTCCTGCAAGAGATCGTTTATACAACATATTATTCATAATTGTGAATTGAGATACCTTAGATTTGAAAGCCCTAGGGTTTTCTCCTGTAGGAATCTCTCCATGTTGTAAGTATCTCATAATTGGTGAGATCCATGATCCTGATCCTGAATGGGATTGAGTACCCTCACAAGGGATAATTGCAGAATCATTTCCTATCTCTATAGCCTCGTGATCCTCGATAGCCGGGGTCAGGATATGGATAATAGGAATCTTGATATCCTTCGGGATCTTCAAGGATGATCCTAAGTTAGCCAATGCATCAGCTTCTGTATTTTCTTCCCTTGGTACCTGTGACAAACTAAAGGAAACAAAAGAGAGTGCCAAACTTTAGACTATCTCCAAATACTTGGTTAGCTTTTCACCTTTAACAGAATATGATCCATTAAAGTGGTTTGTAATCAACAAAGAATCTACGTGTACCTCAAGATACCTGATCCCCATATGCTTTGCAATTTGTAAACCAGCAATTAGGGCTTCATATTCAGCCTCATTGTTAGTGGTTTGGAATTCACAAGCTATAGAATGGGGTATTATGTCCCCCTGTGGCGATTTTAGTAGTATTCCAAGCCCTGTGCCTTTGACATTTGAGGATCCATCAGTATAAAGTATCCAAGGATCCTTGGTCTCTTCTAGCTGCTGGACCTCTAGCTCAGCTTCTTCTTGTAAATCACTACTGAAATCAGCCACAAAGTCAGCTAATGCTTGGGATTTGATGGCTGTCCTAGGCTCATATCTTATATCATATGCACTCAATTTCACTGCCCACTTAGCCATCCTTCCTGACATCTCTGGTTTCCTGAGGACATTCTTAATTGGAAAATTAGTTTTAACAATGATAACATGAGTTTCAAAATAATGTCTTAACTTGGTAGATGCCATAATTAATGCAAGAATAAGCTTTTCAAGGTGTGAGTACCTGGATTCGGCATCAAGTAAACTTTTACTTACATAATAGACAGGATGTTGTGTACCTTGATGATCCTTAACAAGGACCGCACTTACTGCTTTTGAGGATACTACAAGATACAAGGATAACACATCACCTTTTTCTGGTTTCATCAAAGCCGGGGCCGAGGATAGGTAATCTTTGAGGGCTTTTAAAGCATTTTCATGCTTCTCCGTCCACTCAAATTTCTTGTTCTTCCTTAGGATATCATAGAATTCTTTACACTTCTCGGAGGACTTGGATATAAATCTGTTCAAGGCTGCTATCCTTCCTGTTAGCCTTTGAACATCCTTAGCATTGGCCGGAGATTTGATGTTCACTATTGCTTTGATTTGTTCCGGGCTAGCTTCAATGCCTCTCTTTGTCACCATATATCCTAAGAATTTACCTTCTTTAACACCAAAGTGACATTTTGAAGGATTAAGTTTCATGTTATATTTGTCAAGGATATCGAATGCTTCCTCCAAGTCTCTTAGGTGATCCTCAGCTTTTAAGGATTTTACCACCATATCATCTATGTAAACCTCCATAGTTTGTCCAATCTGATCCTTGAACATCATATTCACCAGCCTTTGATATGTTGCACCTGCATTTCTTAATCCGAACGGCATAGCAATATAGCAGTATATACCAGTTGGAGTCATGAAGGCTGTATCCTCTTGGTCGGATGGTTCCATTTGGATTTGTTGGAATCCAGATGAAGCATCCATAAAAGTTAACAGTTCATGACCCGCAGTTGCATCCACCATGGAGTCAATGTGGGGTAAAGGGAAAGGATCCTTGGGACATGCCTTATTTAAATCGGTAAAGTCGACAAATACCCTCCACTTTCCGTTTTTTCTTTTGAACAACAACCACATTGGCCAACCATCTTGGATACTTGACCTGTCTAATCATACCTGCCCGGAGCAATTTCTCTACCTCTTCTTGGATAATTGCATTCCTTTCCGGTGCAAACTTTCTTCTCCTTTGATGGATTGGTTTGAAGGATCTGTCAATGCCGAGTTTATGGGTGATAACATCTTTGGATATACCAGTCATGTCTTCGTGTTTCCATGCAAAGGTAGTCTTTCTCCTTTTGAGGAAGGATACGAGGTCTTCTTTCATTTCGCCAAGGATCCCTGATCCGATATAGATTTTGGATTCAGGATCATCGGGATCCATGAGGATTTCTACCACATCCTGCTCTCTGGCCTCCAAGACATTCCTTGGAGGATACCTTGATTGCTATTGATCCCTTGACTTCGAGGCTGGTTTCATCGATGAAGTGTAGCAATTCTTAGCCTCCTGCTGATCACTATCAATCTTTACTATTCCCCAAGGACTAGGGAGCTTCACACATTGATGGTAAGTAGATGGGACTGCTTTCATATCGTGTATCCAGGGCCTGCCAAGGATAACATTACAACAAGATAAACAGTCAATAACACAAAATTTTTGATAAGAGTGTAAGCCTTCAATATATATTGGGAGTTTAATGTCCCCCAGGGTGTTCTTAGTTTCGCCACTAAATCCCACGAGCACGGAGGATCTTGGTATGATCTCTGATTCAGGGATACCCATCTTCTTTAGAACATCAAGCTGGATAATGTTCACTGAACTTCCTCCGTCTATAAGGATCCTGCGGACAAAATGGTTAGATATGAAAAGAGTAATAACTAAACCATCGTGATGAGGATCCTGGATATCAACACGATCCTCTTCATCAAAGGTTATGACTTTTCCTTCGGAGACACTTGATGTTCGAACTGGTCTTTCTCCATTATCCATTTTAGTTTCCTTTGCATGCCTTTTAGCTGCTGAGAAGGATGTGCCACAAATGTCGGATCCTCCAGAAATAAAGTTTATCACTTGTGCATCTGCTGGAGGAGCTGGAGCCTTCTCAGGGATCCTTTCAGGATCCTGAGTCCTTGACTTTTTTCTTCCCAACAACTCTTTTAGATGCCCTTTGCTCAACAAGTATCCAATTTCCTTTCTTAATGCAATGCATTCTTCTGTGAGGTGCCCAAAATCTTCATGATATGCACACCACTTTGATTTATCCTTAGTTGCAGCCGGCCTATCATTCTTTCTCGGCCATCTAGCTTTATCACCTAGGTTCTGCATAGCAAGGATTAGTTCATTGTTATCAACACTAAAGCAATATTCAGAAATTGGAGGATAATCCTCATCATCCTCTTCTTGATCAACAGAATGCACGTTCTGATTATCAGATCTGTTGTAGGATCTGAATTTGTTGTTCCTGAATGAGGATCCTTGCTTATCCTGCTTTGAGGATCCTGCTAACCTCTCCTGGATCCTCTTGTCATCCTCTAGCCGAATGAACCTAAGTGCTCGGGTTCTTACCTCATCTAAGTTCCTGCATGGTGTCATAACAAGATCATCATAGAAAGACGAATCCCTAAGCAATCCCATTTTGAAGGCCTCAACAGCCGTAGCTATATCTAAGTTGGGAATGTCTAAGGATTCTTTATTGAATTTGGTAATGTAATCCCTTAATGATTCATTATGACCCTGGGTTATCCTATATAAATCACTAGTTAATCGTTCAAATTTTCTACTACAAGAAAACTGATTATTAAACAAGTTAACTAGGTTAGCAAATGAGGTAATAGAATAGGGAGGAAGACTTAGCAGCCATTTGAGAGCTGATCCAGTAAGAGTGGATCCGAATCCCTTGCACAGGCATGCTTCTTTTAACCTTTCTGGAATTGGATTGATTTCCATCCTCTCCCTGTATTGTGCTATGTGTTCTTCAGGATCCGTTGAACCATCATACAACTTCATTGTTGGCACATGGAATCTCTTAGGTATCTCAGCATCACAGATTGGTGGTGCAAAACGAGATATCTTGTGGCTCCCATCTGTAATCTCTGGGATAGGTTTAACTACTCCCGGAACACTTGATATCATATCCTTTAGCTTTTGCAATTCTCTAGCCATGGCATGATTGATACCTGGATCCTGCATAAGACCATGGTTAGTAGTATGAGAATTATTAAAAGTATTACCTCCCATTGGATTCAAATTAGGAAGAATGGATGTTAATCCATATTGTTGAGGCTCTGGAATGATCGAGGGACCAGTAGAGGCATTGGTCTGCATCGGAATAAAATCTCCCTGATGGACATCTGAACTTCCTGTTTGCAAATCCCTCAAGGATCCTGGCATCTGGAAGGATCCCTGAAACTGGGACGATCCTGGAACAAAGGAGGATCCTTGAACCTGGGATGATCCTGGAACGAAGGAGGATCCTTGAACCTGGGATGATCCTGGAACGAAGGAGGATCCTTGAACCTGGGATGATCCTGGAACGAAGGAGGATCCTTGAACCTGGGATGATCCTGGAACGAAGGAGGATCCATGAAACTGCTGCATTCCTGAATATCCTCCTGAACTCGTGAGGGATCCCATGTGCTGAGGATAGGATCCCGCTGGCTGGAAATATGAACCTGATGCCTGGGTCATTGTTGTTGTTCCATAGTGCACTCCTTTCGGTCCACCCACATATTGAATGTCTGGAACCACTGATGGCTGAGAAGTAATCACCGGAGTATCAAAATTCAAAGATCTGGGCATCAGGGGGGAACGATCCTCTGCCGTTTTCTTCTGTTTCTTGATTTCGTCAATCTCCCAGAGGATCCTTTCGTTGGTCTTATCCTGCTCTTGTGCATGATTCCTCATCTGCAAAATCAAGGCATAGAGATCATTAGTAGTAGGATTAGTTGAAACAGAAGAAGTAGGTGGTTTTGAGAAAATGGGAGTTGGTTTCTTCGCGGCATTCTTAGTATTCTTCTGGGATCCAGAAGGTGGTGGAGGCAAAGGAGGGACGCCTTGTGAAGAAGTGAATGAAGGCATCAAGTTTGAAGTATTCTTCGCTGAGGAAGCCATTTGCTTGGTTGTAGTGAACCGAAATGAGCACAGAAATGCGAATTTTTCTAAGGATGAAGCACCAATTGCCCCACGGTGGGCGCCAAACTGATTTGGTCAAAAAATCTGTTGAGGATATTGCAACCAAACTCTATGTTATGGGGGTATGATGCTGATTATGTAATAGCGATGAGGATCACTTCAATGTAGATTTGCACAAACAACACAAGGATTTATACGGGGAAAAAGCCCTTGATCAAGAGTTGATCTCCGGCACAAAAAACCCCGGGTGATGGAAACTACCGATCACCAAGCTCAAATAAATGATTAAATGTTTACAACTTCGGATAGTAACGAGCTAGGTACAAGGATCACTATCGTGAAATGTGTACAAGTGAGTAAGAATGAATGTGTGTTCGTCGAGAGCTTCAAGTGTGCGAGTATACGAGTGTGTGTAGCTGCAAAAAATGGCTAAGTCTTTTTCTACTAGCTCGTTACCCCTTTTAAAATAGAAATCTAACTACCAAACTAACTATCCGACTTTCGTGCCATGCCTCCACGTTCTCCACAACGTCTATTTTTGGTCAAGCACGTGCAGAATAGTTTGGGAATATTCTCCAGGAATGTCGCCAAGACTTGGTCAAGCTTGTTATACCTGCGAGATGCTACAAAATATAAGTAAACAATCGTCAGTACGAGGATCCTTAAAGTGATCCATGATCCTGATCCTAAAGCCCTTCTGAGGATCACCACCTGTCACAGAAGTAAGGATCACTAATTAGGATAACGAATAAGGATCACTAATTGTTAGAAAATCCTCCCCTAACAGGTATGGTAACATCTTTTTGGGCACTTATTGTCTACGTATTTCATACGACATAGTGCAACTTGAAATAACGTAATCACGTTATTCGCATTAGTTTAGTTAACTTAGCGATATCCATCGCTTTCATATACTATCGAATTCTTTAGGAATCCGCTACTTTGACCCGTCTAAAGGTCTTTAGTGAAATCTTTCACTTTTAACAACAATTTCTTTTGTTTTCAAATTTATTCATTCGGTTCAGTTATACCGAATCTACCGCTTACAAGCAAACCAAATTCTTGATTTGATTTACTGACCTTATCCGGTCTCGATAACTAGACTTATTAGTCCAGTTACTTTTATCGCTCGCTTGGTTATAATGTGATTCTACCTCACATTGCATTTCATGACCGTGATCGTGTCACATCATGTTTAATTCATATTAACCTTTCATTTTCGAAAACATTACTTTTTCAAATATATCGTCTTGCGCCTATTAGTGTCAAGACTTGCATCCTTCATGCTTACTATTTAAATTCCTATCAAGATTTATATTTGTAAAAACGTTATTTCTTACTAAAGCCAAAGTTTTAGTTTTAAGATCTTCTTCTTAACTTTTGTCAGTATTATGGATATTGACAGTCCATAATTTATTTTTTTATAACCTTAGTTTTATACGAGGAATCGTAACAAGTTCCCTCGCCTTACTCTATTGACCCGTAGGTTCCTTCACTCAACCTCGCAGGCTATTTCTTTAAGCTTTCACCTCTCTAAGGTGAGGCCCTTATGATCCTTTTGCTTCAATTCATGACCCGTGGGTCATTTTGGCCCCGTAGATCATCTTTTATTCGAGTCTTTATTCAAATGTGTATACATTTATATACGCATATGGCGTTAAGGCGCCCCTTCTTATGTTTTAGAATTATTCACCTTTACTTTTTGGATTTCTTTTGACCTTGACCGTAGTCTAAGGCTACATTGTTTTCTTTTGAATTATCTTTTCGACTTCTTGACTTATAACGTCAATTACACGTCAGTTTGCCCTACACTTACCGTTACCCGGTTCTTACCTATACTTCTTTACGTCCCATTACCCGGGTTCTTTTATTTTAATGTTT
This sequence comes from Helianthus tuberosus, assembly GCA_030545235.1. Classification (NCBI taxonomy): domain Eukaryota; kingdom Viridiplantae; phylum Streptophyta; class Magnoliopsida; order Asterales; family Asteraceae; genus Helianthus; species Helianthus tuberosus. The sequence goes on along the minus strand of CM060411.1, from coordinate 214,852,972 downwards.
TTAACATTTTTGTTTCGCTAGTTTGCGTTTTTCCTATATATATTCCTTTATGAGACATCACGTAGGTTCATTAATGTTTCGCGCTTCCATTATTCGGTTTGCGCTTACTTGCACTACCAAGTTTTTATACTTTATTTATCTCGTTTGACTTGTTCGTGTGAAATTTCATCACTTGTGAACATCAAACTCTGTTCTTTATTCGAGCCGTTCAACTTTAAAATAGTTGAGCGTAGTTATTAACATTTCTGTTTGCAAATTCTCATTGTCTTTTAGTCATGACTCATTTTCCGAGTCTTTTGACTTTCTGTTTCGCGTTCCCTTCTCTTGGTTTACGCATTCTTTCCAAATCCTACCCATTCATCGGGTATCTTTACCGTAATCATTTTCAAGTAACCATTTTATATGGTTTTAGACGTTATTTTAATTTATTTGGTCGTCTTAGCGCGATTCATCGCTTTTATTCAATCAAGTCCTTTATTCTTTGTTCAATTTGTTTGACTTGTCCATGTGAATTTCATCACTTGTGACAGTCAAGCTTTTATCCCTATGCCTTAGCATTCCTATTGGTCGGTCTGTATTTTCTTTTTACTTAATCCTTGTCCCTTCTCTCGGGCTCGTTATTCTTACGTAATACGCTTCCGTCATCCGACTTACGTTTACGTTTACTATCAAACGTCTTACTTATTTGATTCATTTGGGTACCATTTAAGTTAGTCCCATTCACCCCACCCTTACTACATCGGACATAGATGTGTCCATCATAAGAAGTTCATGGTACCACGTTTTCACTACTTACTTGGCCAGAGTAAGCAATCAACACCTGGTATACATGACCTTTTTATAATTTTCACATTACACCCCATGTAAGTAATGCCTCTATTTTTTTCTCTTGGAAACAATATCCTGGATAGGTATTCTATTCAGGTTCGTCCAAGTTTTCAATCTAAATCTGCAACTATCAATTTCTACGTATTGGTTGCATGTTTATATTCATGCAATAATTTAAACGTGCACCTGGTAAATGCTTGCCCTAACGGGCTTTTCTTGCCATTAGCCTTGTTCGCGACCATTACGCGATTTAGGTCCTTAATGAGCATGCTCTTCTTGTCATATCTCGGACCATTCCATCATCATATCCACAATTCGTTTGACTCTCTTCGTCTTCAAACGCGAGTGTCCTTCAATTAAAACATTCACAAAAGTTAGTAACATCTACTTCAATAATCGCCCGTATTATAATACAAGGCTTTTTCTACTATACGCGTCAATGCACGTATTTTCGTCAACTATATCAATCATTTCAATTGGGGTAACGTGTATCACACGGTAGCCCTATGTGTTGTTTACAACACTTTAGCATGCTAAACTATTAACATACATGTACTTACCGGATTTGCGATCAAGCCTTGAACCGAACACCAATCTTTATTAAGAGCATAAGGTTTAAGTCCAAGCATTGTTTTCCCACCATACTTGAATCTCTTAAACCAAGGCTCTGATACCAACTTGTAACACCCGTTCTTATAAATCAAGGTTTAACGTATATTTTGCGAAAAACAATCATGTTATTAATGATTACATATACATCAGAAATACGGGATTATTAAAAACTTTTACAATTTAATGTGATACAACGTAATGTGATTTGATTCATCGTTTTAGTATAACGGCGAAACTGCATTGCGGAAGCTTTATTTAACGTGTGTTCGGTTCTTGCTTGATGCTTGATCTTCATCCGGGACCCTCGACATTCACCTGTGATCAAAACCAACTTAAAAGTCAGTTTTGATAATTAAATATCTAATATAACGAGGAAATTATGTAAATCCAACATTGATAACTTGACCCAAAACAATATGCTTGAATTTGGCCTCCACCGTAACTTACGGTGGACACCGTAAGTTACGGTGGCCTCTGAATAAAAGTTCTTCCACCGTAACACAGGTGGTAATCACCGTAACAAGTTCAGCCCCACCGTAACTTACGGTGGGCACCGTAAGTTACGGTGGTCCCTGTATCACACCTTTCCATTTTGCCGTTTTTGATACGAAAACTTCCGTATCTTTCAATCCGCTTGTCCGTTTGACCTACCGTTTCTTCCTACGTGTTTGTAATTTAATTCTCCATCAAATGGACTTAAAATCCGACATTTGGCTTAATAAATTTTGAAACTTCTAAGCCTTCACCTCGTTACCTTCTTACCGAATTTTAACCCGTTTATGCATTTTATCAAACAAACGTATCTAATTGATTCCTATATCTCATACACTTTTTCAAATTAATGTTACCTACTATATTAGGTTCTAATCATAGGTTTATTACACCATTTAAACCCGTATTCGCTCGTATGCTTATTTTGACCCGTTAAGGGTATTTAAGCACTTTAAAGCTTGAAATCGCTTTCATTCATTTCTAGCATCCTATTCCTACATATCTTATCAAGTAATCTTCAACTACAACTCTTTGCGTGTAGGATTTCAATGTGTATATCTATATGTTCCGAGTTTTACCCTTCGGATTGTTATTTTACGGCAAGACTCAAATAGAGCTATTTGACTAACGTATTACATCTTTCAACTTCTACACTTATTCTAAGTATTTATTTAATCATGAAACTTGTTTCCAAACAACCTTTAAGGGTTGTTTGTTCAATTTATCCTACAAGGGCATTTTGGTCAATTTTGGTCCTTCTTTTACGACAAAGGACTTTCAGATACTTGTTTGACCCAAAAATTTGATCTCTTTAACTATAACCTTGTTTAGAAGCGATTATGTTTCTAAAACACTACAATTATAACTAGAATTATTCGGTTTATCTTTAAGATAACCAAATATCCAATTTAACCTTGTTTAACTCTTAGAAAACCTCAAGTTCTACATGATGAATTGAATCATTATACATACCTGGCTCGGATCAATATATTGACCCGTTTCAATACCTTGACTTAGTAGCCGCTAAGCAATAGCGATGTGCGTATCCATTTGATATTTATTCCTATAAACATGTAACTCGACAAACCATTAGTCGATATTGTCAAAGGGTGATAATTTCACCTTTTGACCCGTTTATTTACCTAGTGATCTTCGTCACTTCAATTAAGTGCCAATTTCATGTATTATGCCAATTTAAAGTCTTCTAACGAAAATACGAAATCAAGCATGATGTAACGGAACCGTAGTTACGTACCTTTTTAAGCATCCTTTTTCAAGCGCGTATTTCCACCGGCTTGTCCACTTCACGATCCGGATTCCTCGCCTAAGGAGTTCAATTCACAATCCGTTTAGAACCCTTTTTATAAGTCTTAACGCACAATTTTCCATATCCATCAAACATGCGTTTTTGTCCGTTTTTCAACTTTCAAGCCTTCTTTGGGGCATTTTTACAAACACTTAACATGCAGAATTTTATATCTTTATATTCTAATTCATGGCTTGTCACTTAGCCTAGATTAACAAACATTGAGCTATCATTCATAGAATAAAACATCATATTTTTCAGAATTCAGTTTCTATTATTCAATTTGCACTAGAATAGTCTTCTAAACCCTAGTGTTCATCATTTTCTCACAAAACCCATGAACCATCTTCAATGTGTTCATGAGATTTCCTGAATTTAGACATTATTTCACATGTTGTTGTCTAGGTTTTACTCCTAGACACTATATCATCCCTATTCTATCCACATAGCAAACATGCAACATCAGATTTCTACTTTTCTAAATTCATGAGAATTTCAAGTAGTGAGTTCTTGTCAAATTTTACATACCTTATGATCTCCTTGCAATGGGGATCACTAATCTATGTTCGATTTTCGCTTAGAACTTGATTTGAACCTTCAACTTCTGAGATTTGTGAAGTTTTTGGGTTTGAAGAACCCTGGTCGCCCTTCCCCTGCCTGGGTCGATCCTCACACACGCCCACATATGTATTTGGGTTTTTAATTTTCTTGTTTTATGAAATTAAGTTTCAAATTTAGCAACATAAGCCCCTTATGTTTAGTTATTTATTAAATCAGTCACAACCTTCTTATTTTTAATCCACATTCCCTCTTATTAACTAAACCAAACATTTCTAGTTAACTTAGCGGGTTCGGGGATATTTACGACTAAGTTTATTTTAGGTCCCGTTACTCAGACCTTTTATAAACTTTATTTATCCATAGACCTTTATTTATCTTTTTATTAAATATTAGGTTTACTTACTTAAAAATCCTAATATTCACCGGGTAAATTTTACTACTAATGGTACTTTACCCGTCTTTTAGTATTAACGGGGTTTGATTACCAAACCCGTTTTCGGGGTGTTACACTATCTTCACCTTAGGTAGTTGTTTAGGGGTGTCCTAGTAGTTGTTTAGGGGTGTCCTTAGTATAAAAAAAAAATAAATAAATAAAAGAGTTAAATGCCATTTTAGTCCCTGTGATTTGGGCCATTTTGCCAGTTTAGTCCAAATGTTTCATTTTTAACCTGTGGGTCCAAAAAGGTTTCACAGTTGCCATTTTAGTCCACTGTGTTAACTTCATCCATTTTTTATGTTAATGAGAAGGCCAATTTGGTCATTTTGTATGTAATTCTGTTAACTAAAAGGGCAATTCAGCCATATAAAATGACCGAATTGGCCTTCTCGTTAACAGAAAAAACGGATGAAGTTAACCCAGTGGACTAAAATGGCAACTGTGAAACTTTTTTGGACCCACAGGTTAAAAATGAAACCTTTGTACTAAACTGGCAAAATGGCCTAAACCACAGGGACTAAAATGGCATTTAACTCTAAGAAAAATTACACTACCGGAAAAAAGTTGAGCTGTAGCCCGTGGTACGCCTAGACCTACACTAGGTCCGCCCCGGCATTATCCATAACACATGATGGCTTACATAGTTTTCCAATTCTCATTCACTTTCATCCACCTGTTTTGCTCTTTGTTTTACTTAGACATACAGACCAAGTGCTCAGCTAGAACTCCGGCGTAAAGAGATAAAAAGACAGCTTGCTCACCTAGAAATCCGACTTGAAGATATCGTATACGCCACGAACAACTTTGCTGATGAGAATTTCATAAAAGAAGATGAACTTGGAAAGGATTACAAGGGACAAATGCTGAGATCCGGACAAATTACCGATATTTGCGCACGAAGGTTTAATTGCAAATATGGGCATGGAGATATTGAGTTCCAGACTGAGATTTCAATGATTTCTGGTCTCGAGCATAAAAATATCATCTCTTTCATTGGGTTTTGTGACGAGGATGATGAAAAGATCATCGTTTATGAGCATGCAGTTCACGGAAGTCTAGACCAACATCTTAGTGGTCCAAATCTCACATGGTTCCAAAGACTAAAAATATGTTTAGGTGTTGCGCGTGCTATGAGTTACATCCATTATGATGTCATACATTGTGACATCAATAGCTCAAAAATACTTTTGGATAAAGATTGGGTACCTAAAATATCTGGTTTTGAACTTTCCACAAAATATCCTCAAAGTTGGAAGCATCGTCTTCTCATCTCTTGTTACTCAGACAACATAAACATGACACCCAAATATGATGTTTACTGTTTTGGTGCATTGTTGTTTGAAGTCCTTTATGGGATGAAACCAATGAAAACAGAAGATGGTGTTAAGTTAGAACCGGTTGATATCATTAATCCTGATTTAAGGAAACAAATGAACAGCCAATCATTGACTGACTTTACCAAAATTACTTATACGTACTTAAATATACATCCCAAGCAACGCCCGACTATGGGCCAGATTGTCAAAGAACTTGAGGACGTGTTGGAACTTCAATCGAAACATGAAAATCTTGTAAGATTAACCTTTCAGATCTTTTTTTTTCTTTGGTTTATCATTATTATTTTTGATTTTGCTAATTTATCTTCCATTGTGGTAATTTGTATTAAAGGAACACACAAAGGCCGCAGATGAAAGTACATCGTCAAACCTCATGAAGGTAAATGAAATTGGATTTTCACCATGATACATGAATCTGACTTTCATTTGGTTTGTTTGATGTTTCTCATATATAATTTTTTTGAATTGAAACATGAAATAGGATAAAAAGGAAAGCTTCTTCCTCTGAGAGTTTTTTTAGAAGAGAGGTTGAAGGGAAGGAAATAGTGTGAGGTATAGGAGCTAAGTCAGGAGAGAGTAGAAAGATTGGGTTTTTATTTTTTAGTGGTTTAAGATTGTGAGAGCAAAAGATAAAATATGAGGCTGGTGCCACGTCTAGGGGCGGTAATTCTTGACACGACCCGTTAACCCGACTCGAACCCGACATAAAAAACAGGTTTAGGTCGACTAACACGGCCCGTTTAAAAAAACGAGTTGGGTTCGGGTTGACCCATATAAAAAGGGGTTGACCCATTAACCTGTTTAACTATTTAGATAAAAGAGTAAATTGCCACATCGTCCCTGAGGTTTAGGTCTCTTTGCCAGTTTCATTCAAAATGACTTTTTTTTTGTGCCAAATAGCCCTTCATCTTTGTCATTTTTTTGCCATTTTCATCCAAACCATTAACTTAGTTTATTTCTTCTGTTAAGTTGAACGGTATTTGGATGAAACTGATAAATATAAAACCTCAAGGACGATTTTGGCAATTTACTTAAATTCTTTTTAATTCTTTTAATTAATTAATTAATTTTGTCACATATATATAAAACAGAATATACATGAGGTTCTTATAAAAAAAATCAATAGTTTTGTCACATAATTTTTATAAATTTTCATCCAACCACTAACTTAGTTATTTTTTTTCTATTAAGGTGAAGGATCTTTTAAATTTTATAAAGTAAGACAAAAATTAATTTTCAGTTTTTTTATATACATCAGTTTTATAAAAATAAAATCCACTTCAACCTCTAAATTTTATAAAAATAAAATGCTAGTGACCTTATAGAAAAACGTCAAATAAACAAATTTTATCATATGTACCAAGTTTGTAATTCGTCTTCTACTCTTTAAAACTCGCTCCTAACAAAAAACAGCAGCCACGCCCCCTATCAAACAACGTATCGTTACCAAAACTTAAAATTACCCACCAAATAGTAAGTATAATGCCATGAATCAAAAGTTTCTTTACTCAAACCACTCGGAATAAATATTAGTTAGTTACCCTCATAATCTTAATTAGATAAATATTTTATTTCTGCCAACATATGTCTTAGGTACTCAACATATTTAAAAATATGTTAGGTTTTACAATTTTTTTTCTATCTCTACACTTGATTAAATGCTAAAAGTTGTAATCGATTGTTACGTGTTGCACAACATTGATATTTATTTTATGAAAAAATTACACCGTGGGTCCTTGTGGTTTCTGCCAAATTTCAATGTAGGGTACTAATAGTTTTTTTGTTGCAAAATCAGATATTAACTTTCTAATTTGTCACAATATTGAGTAATAAGGCCAAACCTTGTTAACTTTTTTTGTTAAGTCTTAATAAAATGACTAAAACGTCCTTTAATAAATAGAGAGTTTATTTTTAGTTAATTATATTTGACTAAAATAATTTAAAGTTTTATTTATATTTATATCTATATTTTTCTGTTTTATTTAAATTTTTTTATAAAATTATATGGATTTGAAGTTTATTATTTATAAAATTTGAGTTTATATATAATATTATTTAGGTTAAGTTAAAAAGTTTATTTTACTAGAATATTATTATATATAAACTCAGAGCTTATAAAATATAAATAAAAAAATAAAAAAATATAAATATAAATAAAACTTTACATTATTTTAGTCAAATATAATTAATTAAAAAATAGACTCTCTAGATATTAAACGGCATTTTAGTCATTTTAGTAAGACTTAACATAAAAGTTAACAAAGTTTGACTTTAGTACTCAACATTGTAAAAATTAGAACATTAGTACCTGATTTTGCAACAAAAAACTATTAGTACCCGACATTGAAATTTGGCAAAAACCACAAGGACCAACGATGTAAATATTTCTTATTTTGTATATCGTTTTCTCTTTATAAAACTGATTTATATAAGAAAACTGGATATTGATTTCAGTCCTAATTTATAAAATTTAAAACATCATTCACCTTAACCGAAAAAAATAAACTGAGTTAGTGGTTTCGATGAAAGTTTAAGAAAATTATGTGACAAAACTATTAATTTTTTTTTTATAAAAATTGTATGTAAATTCTGTTTTATATACATGTGACAAAATTAATTAAATAAAAGAAATTAAAAAGAGTTTGAGCAAATAGCCAAAATCATCTATGAGATTTTATATTTGCCAGTTCTTCCAAATATCCTTCAACTTAACATAAAAAGTAAACCAAGTTAGTGGTTTGGATAAAAATGACAAAAAAGTGCCAAAGGTGAAGGGCTGTTTGGCACAAAAAGTCATTTTGGATGAAACTGGCAAACATGCCTAGACCTCAGGGATGATTTTGGCAATTTACTTGTCACACCCCGATATTTCCACGTATTACCGGTGGGCCGGTGAGGAGTATCGTGACGTAGTTGATATCGTCATAGTCAAACAACACAATTTAATGCACAACGGAAGCAAAAGATAAATACATTACAAACCGAATGAAGAATAATATCAAGTATTACAAAACGGTTGTAAAAGATCCACAGGCGGATCAAAATTTAAAAGAAACATTGTTCAACAGACTTTAGGCATCTAGAACTTGCAAGATTCCCTATTAACGCCCTGAGCTCCCAACCAATTACGTACAGTACCTGTCACTTAATCTTTCTGGAAAAATACGTCAGTTTACACTAGTAAATACAATTAACTGACTCATTTTGAAAATGTTTTAGAAAATTGATTTGAATGCACAAGGCACAAAATATCTTTTATAACTTGGGACAATTTTATAAAAATTTACATGTTCGTTATACATTTAGGGCTCGATGTTAGAAACCGAGTCAAGATTAACAGACAGACCACAAGTATAGGCCCACAAGAGAGTGAGATACCGTTTCCCTTATGCAACTGTCAGGTGTATGCCTACACCCCGTGCATAAGACGTGGCCATTTTTATTTTATAATGATGCCAAGGATATCCGGGACATGGTCATTAACCCCTAAAGGCCTTTATTTCAAACAAGACAGATTAAAACGGGTTACCTCAATAATTTAATCACAATCCGATTAAACATTCAATACCCGACCAAGCGGTATTATAATACCGTATCCCAAGTCAGTATAAGGGAAAATAAGTTAAAATTATTTACCTGGGCTAAAAATGCAATTTATACTCAGCCGTATATCTTAATCAGCAAGCACAATTACCTCTACTGGGGCTCTTAATCTGGAACGAAGGTTTTATTAACCTATTAGATTCCTAACGGGTCTTATTTAAGTCGTAACTTAGACCGGTTAGTTTTAAAGAAAGGTTTACGGTTCAAAACGCGAGATTAAGCGTAGACCAGATTAGAATGTGGTTTAGACCCAACAAGTTTGGGGACTTGTATAATATGGGTAACCCAAACACATTCTGGATTTTGAGATAAAAATGATATGGTTTGACCCGTTTTGGTTAATTTATGCAAACTAGTTACATAAAACGTACCGAACGCGAGGTATGCATAACGGTTAACCATAAGGGTCATATACAGGTTTCCTACATTAATATGCCTTAAATATGTTGTGATATCAGTAAGATACCTTCCATTATGCCCAAAACGAATTTAAACTCAAATTAAGCCCCGTAGGGGTATTTTGGTCATTTTAAAGGTTATAAAAGAGATTAAATATAAATCTGAGTTTCAGGTCTGATAAAATCAGTAAAAATACTTAATTTAATAAGTTATATCAGTAGGGTATTGCTTATATGTGAAATTTATCATTTATAATCAAACTACGCACCGAAGGGACATTTTGGTAATTTCACATAAGCTTAAAAGGTCAAATCTGAAATTCTGAGTTTAAAACTTTTGCTTACTGTTAGAATATAAAAATTTACTAAAATATCAGTAGGTGTCAATTCTTATATATTTAAAATAGTTTTAATACATACTATGCATTTAAAACGCGTAAAAAGGCGGTTTTAAGCGATTTTCGGGTTTTATAAGAAAAGCTGAAATTTTTATCATCCCAGAAGGCTTAAAATATTTTATTTGTCATATAGGATCAGTAGAAAAAGGTTTAGTATCAAAATGATTTGTAAAACTCATTTTATAGGCCAAAAGGGCAAAACCGACGATTACCGAATCAAAGCTATAACCCTATGTTATGCTCATCCTAAAAATAAATAAAAATCTTCAAAAATCCCAAAATATTATTTTACATCATTAGGTAAAAATTTTGGTATCAAAAATTGGGTTTAGATAGGCTTTATGCTAATTACGCCGTTTAATTAATAAAAAGCTTCTTAATTACGATATTGAGCATAACTCCTAATCTAGACCTCAAACTGATGTGAAAATTTAAGGACATGTTTATAATTCAGTAATAAAGGTTTCTATTCTTTCACATTTTCAAAAATATCGTTTTAAGGTCAAAAGGGCATAATGGTCAACTTTTAGGCATATAACGGAAACATGCAATGAATCGGATAAATTAGGAACCAAGTTGTATAACCTCAGAGGGTTATACTAACCTATAACATGGTCCTAAAGGAATCCTAAATCATATCTAAACTAAGCTAAATCGGGTCAGAACTGAAAGTCAAAGCAAAAGTCTACTTTTGCGACTTTCGGTTCCGAACCGAGCCTATACTCAAAATCGTCGGGTTGAACATGCTTAAACATGTTCTTATATTAATTACCAAGTTATTTAAGTGTTAAAACATGTTCCATAACTTCAGTATTATTAGTTATGAATTTATTTGTAAAAACTGACTCGTTTGACTTTTTATTAAGAAGTTTGACCCGACAATTGACTGAGTAAACGTGGTAATTAGGAGGTACCCTTATGAGGGTCTAACACCTACCTAATTAAGACCACGTAGCCATGTTCGATGCGAACCATGGCTCAACCGTTTAAAAGTCAAAGCGTTTATCGAAAACGCTTGACTTTTTGGCTATAAACGTTAAATAAAACAAACGAGTCACGAAAGGATACTTACAAAGGTCCAATGGACTGAAGGAGGTTCTCAAGAAGCTCAAGATCCTCTCAAAATTCAGAGAACAAGCAGATTTCAAGAAATGGTGTGAAGAAACAAGTGCAAACCCACTTCTATTTATAGTTTCCGGGATTGCACGAGATCGCGACAAGTATCAGGGAGTTATAATCAGATGGCAACAAGTGTAAAACCACTTTTACAATCTGTGGGCAGCCCCTAGAGTCGAATAGGTGAGTATGGAAACCATTTTCAGCAAAACCAGCAACTAAAACCCAGGTTTCTGCATCTGATCATGCCTCGCGGCCCGCGTAGGGGTCTGTATGGCCTTACGCGGCCCGCCTAACAGTCCAGACCAGTTCAAAGTTTGATAAATTTGTAGAAATGGTCCCTGTCATCATATAAGTGTGTTTCTGACACACCTAAGGCCCGTTAACCTCATTTCAAGGCTCTATTATGATGCCTAAACATAGGGGATATGAAACATGCTCAAAACATGTCGGATGTCGGTTCGTTTGGCCATACGGTCACATTGTTCGACTAATTACGACGAAACACGAACGGACGCGAAAAACGATCCAAATTACGCGACGAATAGAATTTTATCAAGCCAAACACTAAAATAAAATATTTTAGTGCTTATATAAATTTTTGGATGTCCGGATATATTCAGAACGTAAGATATGCGCGAAAGTGCAAACTTATGCACTTTTTGACGCTTTAAGTCCCTATTGATCAAATAAGTTTATTTCTGCACACCAAACACCTCTAAGCCTATTTCTAAGCTACGTAAAGGATATTTAGGGCATGTTTAACTTATGATCATATTCCGGAAGGTTCGATATCATACGAATCGATAGACTTTTGCAGTTTGACGCAATTAGTCCCTTTAATGCGCAAACTTGCACATATCATCGCTTAATAGCATCGAAGCCTTATCTAACCCATATTAGGCATTCTTAAGAGTATAATTAAACATATTGACACTTTTAGTCCCTCTAACTTGCAAAGTTGCGCGTAACTTCACTTAAAGGTATAAAAAACTTAGACGGCTATTAATTGACATTCCCGAGAGTATAATCAAATATCTTGAAGCTCCCGGTTTGTTAAAAGGTCACTCAGAGGTGAGAATTAACATTTTGACGCTTTTAACCCTTTATTGCGCAAACTTTCAATTAATTACGCAAACGGCTACACTCGATCAACAAGTGGCTCATTTGTGAATATAAATACCGTACGAGGTTATTCAGAAACTTATTTTAGGTATGTTGACACTTCCAGTCCTTTCATAATCGAAGTTTTAGATTTTTCAAAAAATTAGTCCCTCAATTCAATGTTTGACTTTGTTAGGGTTTATTACACGTGTCAATACATCATTGGACGTGATTTTACGAAGTGTTACATTACTCTAGATAAAAAAATATTTTATATTTTTGTTTTTGCGGTTTCTATTTTACATGGTTAGTTATAATAATGTTAATTTTGGCACGTTATATTATTTATTTATCAAACTCATACTCATCATTAAACATGTTATCGATAACCGCTTAAAACCGAACAACTCGCTTATAAATCGTCAAATTGTATCACTCATTTAAAAATATTTGTTAAACGGGTCGGGTTCGGGTTGACCCGAACTATATGGGTTGGGTTAGGGTTGAAATCTTTGACCCGAATAATAATATGGGTCGGGTTCGGGTTGAACATTTTAACCTACCAGCCCGCCACACCCATCAACCCGACACGATTGCCACCCCTGGCCACGTCATCCATGCTTATAGAGACATTTGGAGATGAGTATTTATATAAATTAACTGCTTAGTTTGGTGTTTTCATATTGTTAGTGTTAAACTTGAGGGGTCTTCATGTAATGTGGTGGGAAAAACAAAACATTGGTAATCACGTAACATGCTATTTTTTAAGGCTAATTGGATTTAAATAATCTCAGCTTTCTCAATTTGACCGATAATAATCACAAATCAGTTATTGGTCAATAATAATTCAAACCGGTCCACTTTTGGCCGATAGTAGTCCGCCGTTAAAAATAGCTTAACGGAGTTAAGCTTTTTTCCGAATTACAAACTAATGTTTTATGGATTTGGATTAGAACGAGGATACGAGTCGATTTATGTAAAACTTACCTCGAAACAATGCTTCAAACGTCTTGATTTTTGTTAGTTGGAAGTTTAAACACCCGAATTGAACACAATTTTCGTCGTTTGGAGCAGTATTTCGAGGTAAATTTTACATCAATCAACTCGTATCCTTGTTTTAATCAAAAGCCCTAAAATATCAGTTTGTAATTCGGAAAAAACCTTAACTCCGTTAAACTATTTAACGCAGACTATTATCGGTCAAAAGTGGACCAGTTCGGATTATTATCAGCCAAATTGAGAAAACTAAGATTATTTAAATCCAATTTGCCTTTTTTTAAATATCAAAGAAATCATAGTAATACTATACTTAAATGAAATAAAATAAAATGTTCGTTTTTCTGGTGTAACTTTTAAATAATAACGTATGAAAAAGCTGACCTATTAAAAATCGTGTGAATAGTTAGTTTAGTGTTAACAATATATTTTAAAATCGTTGTATCATATGTTTTAAGTATTGTATTACTTAAAGTTTTAAAAATATGTAAAACTACATTTTCGTCATCATTATAAGTATTATAATATAATATAGAGATTTAGTGTTGGCATAAGTTTTATTTTCAAATTTAAATTTTAAAGACGCTATATTCTATTTTATGAATAACTAATCTGAATAGTTATTTGGTGTTTATAAATTTCTTGCTATTTTAGTTAGGCGTGGGATGAACATATATAGTATGAAGGTCACAACTTTTCACTCTAATTCATTATCAGCTATTTTACATGGTGACACTCACCTTATCTCTTAACAATTTATTTTGTAGATGGAATGGATGAAGATTCCACTGCGTAAAATAAAGGAGGCTACAAATGGTTTTGATCAAGCACACTTTGTAGCTTCTGGCGGGTTCGGTTCAGTGTATAAAGCCGAACTTGATGTTGCAGATATCCAAAATTTACCATCAACTGAAGGTGAATGTCCAAAGTTAACCAGAAAAACCGTAGCCATAAAATGCATCAAAAAAAAGCAAGACGAGGCCAGCAAACAAGGGTTTCTAACAGAAATTGAATTGCTTACAAGTTGTAAGCATCCAAACATTATCTCTCTCCTTGGCTTTTGTATGGAAGCTCATGATATAATTCTTGTGTATGAGTATGCTCCTAAAGGAAGCCTGAGTGATTATTTAGATCTAAGTGATTATTTGGGAAGCACTCGTAAAAATATTAATCTTACTTGGGCAAAAACAATACAAATTTGCCTTGATATTGCACATGGAATTAATTACCTTCACACGGATATGGAGGGAAAGCCAAGGATAATCCATCGCGATATAAAGAGCGAGAACATTTTGTTGGACGAGAGTCTAAATGCAAAGGTTGCTGACTTTGGGCTCTCCAAATTCCACTTCACAGGTCAACAAAAGAGCACTGTCCAAACAATAAATCTTGTAGGCACAATGGTTTATTTGGATCCAGAGTATATGACTTCATTTAACTATAAAAAGGCATCAGATATTTATTCGTTTGGAGTCGTTTTATTTGAGATGCTATCTGGAAGGTTGGCCTATGATCCAATTTACACAGGGGAAAATGACATGGGGCTTGCACCCATTGCAAGGCAACACTTTAATGTGGGTACGCTAAAGGAAATGATAGATCCTAAAATGATAGAAGAAGATGATGAACACATCATTACTTTGAATAGAGGACCCAATCAAGAGTCTTTCGAAGCATTTTCAAAAATCGCATATCAATGTTTGGCGGAAACTCAAGCCAAGCGTCCGACTATGGACGCTGTCATCAAGGAACTTCAGACTGCTTTGAACTTGCAAGTAAGAACTTCTTACAAAAGTTACAATATTATCCCTTCTAGTAATAATTACTATGCACTTCATTAACATTGTAAGGAAATAAAGGATTTATGATCTCTCTTTTTCACATAGATAAATCACAAACTTAGAATTTCACATGTACAGATGTACACTAAACATATGAACGTAAGTTAAAATTAACGCATACCTTTAAACTACAAGTTTATTGATTTTGGTATTACTGATGTATAATAAGGAGAAAATTTATGACATAGTAGTTTGGATAAGTAGGCTTTTAACTTTTAGGGTTTCTAAGGATTTATTTTTCAACATCGATTGTATCAACAATATATCATTATGAACATGAGTGTGAGTGTGTGTGTTTTAAGAAGGTTATATATCGTGAGGAACTAGGGAAAGTGTTGATGCACAACTTTGTTCATTACCGAGTTACATATATTTTAATAATATTACATATATCATGTTCATCATGTTACATATATCGTTAAATTGCAATATAGTGTTAAAATAATAATTCAAAGTCTGGTCACGTGGGTTTTTATGTTTCTGTTCCTAGGTGTGAGAATAAGTCTAGTCAGTTCCGAGTTTGTTGGCTAGTACCGAGTCGTAGGAGTAGTTTGTTATTTGTTTTTGAATTCGTTTGGAGTCGTTGTACTTGCTGCTATATATAGTAGCTCTTTTCCATTGAATAAAGTATCTGAATTCTGCAGTATATTGGTATCACTTTTTAACAAAGTGGTATCAGAGCTAGTTTAATAGAGTGTGTGTGCGAGAATTTCAAGATCATATGGCGTCTGCAAATCCTCAAGCTTCACAACCAATTCTTCCTGTTTTCAAAGGGGAAGAATATGAGTTTTGGAGTATTCGTGTGAAGACGGTGCTACGATCACAAGAACTATGGGATATGGTGTCAAAGGGCTATTCTGAAGAAGATGGTGATGCAACCAGACTTAGAGAAAACCAGAAGAAAGATGCGAGGGCTTTGGCTCTTATCCAGCAAGCTGTGCATGATAGTATTTTTTTCAAGGATAGCCGCAGCAACGACCGCTAAGAGTGCATGGACCGTATTGCAGACAGAATACCAAGGCGATTCGAAGATCAAAACAGTGAAGTTACAGGGGCTACGGCGCGAGTTTGAAACTCTTCAAATGAAAGATGGTGAGGCGATAGCTGATTTTCTCTCGAAAGTTATGCGGATAGTGAACCAAAAACGAGCCTATGGTGAAGATGTATCAGATCAGCAAGTTGTTGAAAAAGTGTTGAGAAGTTTACCTACAAAGTGGGACCATGTTGTCACAGCAATAGAAGAGTCCAAGGATCTTTCAGTACTTACTTTTGATCAGTTGATGGGGTCTCTTCAATCGCACGAAGCAAGGGTGAATCGAATTGTTGATCATGGTGAAGAGGATAAAGTCTTTCAAGCAAGAGAGACAGACAATACATCTGGAAGAGGTAGAGGCCGTTTTGGACCACGAGGTGGTCGTGGTAGAGGTAGAGGAAGATCAGGAGGACGAGGAAGAAGTGGAGTGCAATGTTATAATTGCAACCGTATGGGACACTTCAGATCTGAATGTTGGTACGAGCCTCAAGCAAGTGCAGCCGTGGAGCAAGAAGATGACGATGATGATTGCAAACTTTTTTTAGCAGTAGGAGGGTCACACATTGCTGATGATAAATTAAAACAAGAAGCCATTGAACCTACTGTACTTATGGCAACAAATGAAGATGATGAACATTCAAGTGTTTGGTTTGTAGATAGTGGGTGTTCAAACCATATGACGGGTCATAAGAAGCTGTTTAAAAACCTAGATGAGAAGAAAAAGGTTGAAGTAAAGATGGGAAATGGAAAAGGGATCCAAGTTGAAGGCAAAGGTGTAGTAAAATTGTCTATGGGAAATGGCCAGTCAAAGACTTTGCATGATGTCCAGTTTGCATCTGAGTTGGGTTATAATCTACTTAGTGTGGGCCAACTATTAAGGAAAGGGTACCGTGTACTGTTTGATGATGAGTCATGCACCATTACTCATAAAGAAAGTGGAAAAGTTGTTTGCATAGTATTGGTGTTTTAAACTAAATATAGGTATAGGGGTCGTTCTGTAATTAGTAGTTAGTTAGTTCATGATGTAATTAGATTAGTTAGAAAGTACGAGGACCGGAAGCCACAAGATGAAAGTTTGAAACCTACAAACTAAAGGGATCGACATCTCTCTGGTCGTACCCCTTCAGTTTGGCGGCAACAGGAACAGACAAAAGGGACGTGATTCTTCAAGGCACCTCTTCAAGATCAATATCAACCACAAGTTCAAGAGTCGCAACCGTTCGTGAAGAGATATGTCTCTACAATCGCATCTATTCGTATAGTATATATAGGGTTCATGTATGTCAATTGTAACTGATCACTTTTTCATTCAATACAGTCAAGTTTATTGTTCTTTGATTCTCAATTCTTTATATTCTAACCTGTGATTCGCATGTTCGATTACCAACAGTGGTATCAGAGCACCACGTTAATCGATCCAGGAAGCAAGAAAGAAAATCTCAGTGCAAGATTACGAGCAAGAAACGATAATCTGGGTTTGCCGATTGAATCAGAGAACCGGGCGACGGTGTTCGATTTCGTAAGTGCGTTTTTTTATTATGAGTTAGTCAAACCACAAGAAAGGAACAAGTAGGGATGGTGATCAACTGATCATCATCAAAACCGTATCAGAAGTTTTTTTTAAATAGAATACAACTGTGTTGGAATCAAAGTGAAAAACAATCGAAGTTTGTCCGGCATCGTAAAGGTCAGATTTTGTTTTTCAGTTCTTAATGATTTTATGAAAATTCATTATTCTTGTTATTTGAAAAGCAAAGAAAGTCAACAAGGAATAAGTTTTAAATAAATTCTGAAAGATCAGACTTGTTTATTTTTTTTTTCAAATTGTTTGTCTTCTCGTAAAGGACAACAAACTATATATTGACTTTTGTGATAGTTTATGTGAATTTAAATATAATCTGATCAAATCAAGTTTTTTTGCACGTTGAAAAAGGGATCATTAGCATGTTTTTAAAATAAAGCAAGTCAATTTTGAATCATAAACAATACATATAGCAAGAAATCGAACCCGTATCGGTTCTAGCAAGTCAAACCGATTCTTGGTTCAAATAGCAAGTTCCGGATTGTTTAGTTCAAAATAGCAAGTAGCACGTCGAATCATCACGATTCAGTCGAGCAAGAAACGACCATTCTTGGTCAAAGCAAGAAAAAGCAAGTACATCGGGTCGATCAAATTCGGTCCAATTAGCAAGTTGGTTGGATATTTTTTATCACTCGCAATGGCAAGTTAGCAAGAATCTGATCAGCAAGTCGGTCAGAACCTGATTAGCAAGTGGGTCAGGGTACATAAAATCTGATTAGCAAGTCGGTCAGAAACGCAAGAACCTGATTAGTAAGTGGGTCAGGGTACATAAAAATCTGATTAGCAAGTCGGTCAGAAACGCAAGAACCTGGTTAGCAAGTTGGCCAGACGCAAGTACTAAGTAAGAAATTTGATCTACACGGTCAAGAAAAAGATCATCCGATCACAAGCAAGATAGGTAAGAAAAGCAAGGTGAGAAAGAAAGGAGGCATGACAGAAAAAGAAGGAAACGCATCAACGTCACTCCACGAGGAAGGGAATGTGTCTCTTCAATGCCCAAAATTGAAAGAGACGAATTACACCCAATGGGCAGTTATGATGGAAACAATCTTGAAGTGTAACACCTCGTAAAATCACGTCCAATGATGTATTGACACGTGTAATGAACCCAAATGAAGTCAAACATTGAAATTTAGGGACTAATTTTTTGAAAAATCGAAAAAACTTTGATTATGAAAGGATTGGAAGTGTTAGAATACCTAAAATAAGTTTCTAAATAACCTCTTACGATGTTTATATTCACAAATGTGCCACTTGATGGTTAAGTGTAGCCGTTTGCGTAATTAAATGAAGGTTTGCGTAATAAAGGGTTAAAAGCGTCAACATGTCAATTCTAACCTCTGAGTGACCTCTTAACAAACCGGGAGCTTCATAATATTTAATTATACTCTCGGGAATGCCAAATATTGGCCGACTAAAGTTTTTATGCCTATAAGTAAAATTACGCGCAACGATGCAAGTTAGAGGGGCTAAAAGTGTCAATATGTTTAATTATATATCTAAATGACCTTTTAGTGAAACCGAAGTATCGTGATGTTTAATAATACTTTCAAGAATGCCTAATATGGATTAGATGAGGCTTCAATGATATTAAATGATGAGATACGCAAGTTTGCGCAATAGAGGGACCTAAAGCGTTAACTTTTGAATCTATGCCTTTCGGTGACCATCTAAGCGAACGAGACCGTATTAATATTTAAGTATATGCTTGGGAAGGATAAATATGGTCCATGGAAGGCTTGGATAACATTAAACGGCATTTCGCGCTACTTTGCGCAATTTAAGGACTATTTGCGTCAAACTGCAAAAGTATGTCGATTCGTATGGTAACGGACCTTCCGGAAATTATCCATGAGTTAAACATGCCCTAATTATCATTTCTATAGCTTAGATATAGGCTTAGAGGTGTTTGGTGCGCAAAAATAAACTTTCAAGTCCACCAGGGACTAAAAGTGTCAAAAAGTGCTCAAGTTTGCATTTTCGCGCATATCTCACAATCTGAATATCCCCGGACACCCAAAACTTTATGTAAGCATTAAAATATTTTATTTTAGTGATCGTCATGATAAAATTCCATTCGTCGCGTCGTTTGAATCGTTTTTCGCGTCCGTCCGTGTTCCGTCGTAATTAGCCGAACAACGTGACCGTACGACCAAACGAACCGACATCCGGCATATTTTTGAACATGTTTCATATTCCCTATGCTTAGGCATCATTTTATAGCCTTAAAAATGGTTTAACGGGCCTCAAACGCATCAGAAAGGGGCTAGAAGCATGCAGGGACCAAAACTGCCATTTCAGAAACTTGATTTCCAGCTGTTACCAGCTGTTACCAGCTGTTACAGCTATTTTAATCAATTGAAAATGGTTTTCTTCAGTCCTTGGGCAGCCCATAGATTGCTAAAACAAGGGGTAAAGGTGTACGGTCCAGATTTGATCACATTTATCGAGGAACGATCCTAACGGTCCTCTAAATCCTATAAATACCCATTGAATGTTTGGCTCTCATTTGCACCTCTCCTTCAATCTGATAAACTCTCTGAATTGTGAGGATCTTGAACTCTTTTGAGAACCTCCCTCAGTCCTTTGGACCCTTTGTAAGTCCCCTTTCGTGCTTAGTTTAATTATTTAGCGTTTATAGCCGAAAAGTCAAGCGTTTTCGATAAACGCTTTGACTTTCAAATGGCTGAGCCATTGTTCGCAACGAACATGGCTACGTGACCGTAATTAGGTGGGTGTTAAACCCTCAAAAGGGCACCTCCTAATTACCACGTTTACTTAGTTAAATTGTCGGGTCAAATAAAAGTCAAACGGGTTAGTTTTAAATAAATACATAACTATTAATATAGAAGCCATAAAATCAGTTTTCTCATATTAATAACTTGGTAATTATTAATTGAACATGTCTAAGCATGTTCAACCCGACAATTCTAAGTATAGGCTCGGTTCGGAACCGAAAGTCGTAAAAGTTGATTTTTGCTTTGACTTTTAGTTCTGACCCGATTTAGCTTAGTTTAGATATGCCTTAGGATTCCATTAGGACCATATTATAAGTTAGTATAACCCTCCGAGGTTATACCACTTGGTTCCATAGAAATCCTAGTTCATGCATGTTTCCGTTAAATGCCTAAATGTTGACCGTTATGCCCTTTTGACCTTAAAACGTGATTTTTGAAAATGTGAAAGAATAGAAACCTTAGTTACTGATTTATAAACTTGCACCCAAAATTTGACATCAATTTGAGGTCTAGGTTAAGAGTTATGCTCAATAGCGTAATTAGAAAGCTTTTTGTTAATTAAATGACGTAATTAGCGTATAGCCTATTTAAACCCACTTTTTGATATCAAACTTTTTACCCACTGATGTAATATAATATTTTGGGATTTTTGAAGATTTTTAATTAATTTTAGGCTGAGCATAACTTAGGGCCGTAGCTTTAATTCGGTTAATGCCGGTTTTGCCCTTTTTAGCTATAAAATGAGTTTTACAAATCCTTTTGACCCCGAACCTTTTGCTACTGATTTTATTTGATAAAGAAAATATTTTGAGCCTTCTGGAATTATAAAAATATCAGCTTTCCTTTGAAAACCCGGAAATGGCTCCAAATCGCCTTTTTAAGCGTTTTTAACACATAGTATGTACTAAAACTATTTTAAACATATAAGGTTTGATACCTACTGATATTTTAGGTAAATTATAATATTTTAATAGTAAGCAAAAGTTGTTTAACTCAGATTCCCGTTTTGACCTTTTTAGCCTATGTGAAATTACCAAAATACCCCTAAGGTGCATAGTTTGGTTTTAAATGATAAATTTCACATATATCTAGTACCCTACTGTTATAACGTATTAAATTAAGTATTTTTACTAATTATTTCAGACCTAAACCTCAGATTAATATTTAGCCTCTCTTATAACCTTTAAAATGACCAAAATACCCCTACGAGGCTTAAATTGGTTTTAAATTCGTTTTGGGCATAATGGAAGGTATCCTACTGATATCACAACATATTTAAGGCATATTAACTTAGGAAACTAGTTCATGACTGTTTTGGTTACCCGTTACGCACTTTTCGCGTTCGGATCGGCTTATGTAACTAGTTTGCATAAATTAGCCGAAACGGGTCAAACCTTATTATTTTTATCTCAAAATCCAGAATGTGTTTAGTTTACCCTTGTTACACAAGTATACAAGCTTGTCGGGTCTAAACCACATTCTAATCTTGTTCTTGCTTAATCATGCGTTTTGAACCGTATCCTCCTTTAAAACTAACCGGTCTAAGCATAGGCTTAATTAAGACCCGTTAGGAATCTAATAGGTTGTTAAAAACCTTCGTTCCAGATTTAGGAGCCCAGTAAAAGCTATCTGTACTTGTTGATTTGATACGGCTGAGATTGAATTTATATTTAGCTCAGGTAAATACTTTTAACTTATTTTCCCTTATACGGGCTTGGGGTACGGTATATAAAATACCGCTTGGTCCGGCATTGAATCTTTAATCGAATAGTTGTTAAATCCTTGATATGCTACGTTTTGAATGTGTTTTGTTTGCTTAAAGCCTTTGGGGGGTTAATGACCATGTCCCGGATATCCTTGGCATCATCTTACGAGATGGCCACGACCTGAGCACGGGGTGTAGGCGTACACCTTTCAGTGCATAACTCAATAATGTGGTGTGTCTATTAATCTTTAACCCGGTCTACGGATCGGGCTACTGAACGCATAAGTAACATGTAATTCCCTTACAAGATTATATTCACATAATTATCCCAAGTTATAAAAGATATTTTGTGCCACGTGCATTCAAATCAATTTTATTAAACTTTTCAAAATGAGTCAGTTAAATTGTATTTACCAGTGTAAACTGACGTATTTTTCAAAAAGGCTAAGTGCAGGTACTAATCGGAATAGGCTGGCTACTCCTAGCATCAATAAAGAGTCTCGCAAGCTTAGATGCCTAAAGTCTGTTGAACAATGTTTCATTACATTTTCGATCCGCCTGTGGATCCTTTACATTCCGTTTGTAATACTTGATATTACTTTATATTGGTTTGTAATATATTCATCTCTTGCTTCCGCTGTGCAATTAAATTGTGTTGTTTGACTATGATGATACCAACTACGTCACGATACTCCCCACCGGGCCCACCGGTAATACGTGGAAATATCGGGGTGTGACAGGTTGGTATCAGAGCCAAAATTGAGTGAATTAAACACTAGCTTTTTGTGTTTAATCTCAATGACACATTAGCACATTCCTTGACCTTCTGAGTCTAGACTTAACATAGGAATATTCTCAATCCTCATCTGGAAATTTTGCTTCCAATTTTTATATATTGGTTACGTCGCCAAGCGAAGAAGTCGTAATAGGAGTTCTCCACACCCGGAGCCTTGAAATGCTGAGCTTCATACCGCGGCTAAAATGAAACGAGCATCCAAGAAGAAAGCATTCAGAAATAACTTGAAGAAGAAACTCCTTTTGCTGAAGATCGTTTCCTTAATAGTCCTCATAAGGACATATCTATCTTTCAGTCCCTTCAAGGGCAACATTATTCCTTTCAAGTCCCGTTTAGGGCAACCTTGAACTTGTAAATTTTATAGTGGAATGACTAAATATTCATCCTAATCAGGAAATATTAAATAAATGGAAAATAACATTCCTTTTGTAAGATCTACCATTATAATAAAATGGCAAAATCTAAAAAGGACAAGACCTAGCCTCGTGTCATATTAAGACCCGGCCAAGATGGCAGTTCCTCAATTTAGGTTCAGATCCTTATTAACATCCCGAGTTAGGATTGTTCTGCGTTAATTATTAAACAGGAATCTTAAAGGTAAACCTAGCCTATACGACGAGGCCAAGATGGTAGGACCTACTCAAGAGATTCACATCCTTGTTAAGATCTGTAACATATTAACTTTTCTGGCAGACGTGGTTCGATAAAGTCACATAAATCATCCCTATACTGGATTCTCCCGAAATCCCTTCTTATTTTGTGATTTAAACATCCATTAGGAATATAATGCCTACGGGCTATAATTAACGTCCTTTGAGACTAAAGACAGTCGTAGCCTACAACTCCCTGTCAAGAAAAGTCATGAACACGTTCAAGCCTAAATACCTTGATTCTACAAAAATCATGGTTTATAATTTTAAGTTGCCCTTATGACTTGGCCTTTTTATCATAGTTATATTTTAATTAAATTTAGGATAATTAAAATCCTGAATACAATAAATATCATTCCTTTCCTGCCAGTATACATATTAAAGAGAATCTTAAAGGGTATAACCAAGCTTGAATGTCATTAACGACCTGGCTACGATGGTAAAACTTGTTTAAAAGAGATTCAGATTCTTGTTAACACCTGAAAATGTGTTAACACTCCCGACAACAGTGATGCGATAAAATCACACTTGTCATCTTTGTATTAGGAATTATTTTTCCAAACCCCTTATTCAGCCTAAATGATCAAGAAGAATCATGGCTAATAAACGTCGAACATGATGTATACATCAAAACATTCATTAGGAATGTATGCCTACGGGCACAGATGTGTACATAGAAAAGATAGTTTTATTTCATAACTTCTTGTCAAGACAATGAACTATGAAATTTTCCGATCCAAATGAATCATCGATTATGTTTTAAGATTTCCCTAGTGACAAGGCATCCATGCCATCAAAAAGTCCTTTGGAACAAGCCCTTGTGCTATATATAAAATGTCAGTACGACATTGACAGTCGTGACTTATGTCCCCTGTCTAATAAATATGAAGGAATATATTCCGTTTAAACGCCAAAGATGGTCTATTTAAAAACCTAGGCAAAACATAATCAATTAAATTTAATACTATCTATTTGCCTATATGGTTTAGTTGTACCATGGCTATTTAATCATCAATTCGACAATTCACCATATAATTAAACCAATTATTACTATTTGGTTTGTAGACTTCAAAGTTTCACCATGGCTGACTCCTCTGAAGCTCACAATCATCCGGTTGATCAGAATGATGATGTAAGACTGAATTTAACAAGCACCGAGTTACAGGCTATGATAGATACAACCGTAAACAACGATGTGGACCGTGCGTTGAAGGATCATAAGCGAAAGTGCGATGATACCCCTAATAAGGGTTACAAAAAGGGTAAGACCGGTTCAAGCTATAACCAGTCCAAACCAAGGGAAGCAAAACCCGAGTGTAAAACCTGCGGGAAGAAGCACTTCGGAAAATGTTTCTATGATCAGACCAGGGGATGTGTCATCTGTAAGGAGACGGATCACAAGACCCATGAATGCAAGGATTTGAATGGCAAACAGCAGATCGGTGCGAAGACCAGATGCAAAACCTGTAGGAAATACTACCTCGGGAAATGCAAATTTGAATCTCAGCCTCTACCCTATGGAATCTGCAAGTCCAAGGAGCATAAGACCTTGGATTGCAAGAAATTGGGAGACACAACCTGTTATAGTTGCAATGAAAAAGGGCACATCAAGACAAATTGCCCAAATAAAACCAAGAAGCCTGAGGAGTCTAAGAAGACCGAAGTTGGAAGCTCTCAAGTGGACACTCAAGAGGCTATTCAGGATGAAAATGTCACAACAGGTACTTTCTTTATTAATAACGCTCATGCTAGAGTATTATTTTATTCAGGTTCAGATAAGTCTTTCATAGACAATAGATTTTGTAAATCATTAAATCTGCCTGTTAAAACTCTAAGCGTTAAGTTAAATTGACCAATAGTACCTCAGAGACTGCTCCAACAATATTAGATGGATGTTTATATCCATTAGGAATCATTCTTTTCTGATGTCCTTGTTTCCATTTAAATAATAAGGGACTCGACATAGTGATAGGAATGAATTGGTCGTCTTAAAAGTCAAGCCTATATTGAGAGTGATAAGAAGCAAGTAGTTATGAAGACTCCTTATGGTGAGCCTTTGACAATTCAAGGAGACACTGGATATGGATTGCCTAAGCACTTGTTAAATATGGTATTAAATACCAAAGGTTCGAGTATGAGAAACTCGGAAGAGACAAATAACAGTCGCGATGCTGGAGATGCGACAAATGTTAATGGTGCATCCAATGTGAACCTCGATGTTAATGGAGTTAATCTCCAAAACTGTAATTTACGCACCTATTAGAAAGGATATGAGAAGAGTCATGAGAAGATTCAAGAAGCCAAATGTTGTTTGCTCTAAAACACATGTCGCTACTCATGATAAGAGCTTTATTCATACTTCATATGCGAAGAATAATACAAATAAAATCATATGTGGCAAGGAGCCCATTCTTTAGGAAGTACTTAAAAGTGCTTCGTCTCTTGGAAGTCAAGAGACTTCAATAGTAAAAAGGGACCATCGATTACAAGAAATTGTTGGATGAAGTAGAAACCATTAGGTATGTCAGCAGTTATGCTGGAAAGCACACGGTAAAGTATGCATCACAATCATTCGATAGTAATACCCTTGATTAGTGAGGACATTAATGGAGTCCATAAGAGAGATCCCCTTATGCATAATGAGATGGACCGAGTGTTAAGGACCTTATTAGAAAGACCTATTATTCGCATCGAAATGGAAAAAGATGGAATAAGAATTTTCTGACTCTCACCATAAAAGTTCTAAAATGTCGACAGTATGTCGCAAAATTTTATTTCATTGGCTGAGATAGTACCCTATTCCAATTACCCAAAACCTAAGCTTAATGCAATAATTATTGGTGGTTAGTAACGGCAATAAGAGGGCACATTAAGGTTTCAAAGCCTGCTCATTATAAATCCATTATGGATCTACCTCAGCTAATCACGTTATATAGGTTAAGAAATAACTAGTCAAAGCTGTGACTGCCCAAAAATTTGTCAAAGATTTTACAGCTAAGTTTAAAAGGATTAAGAATGGAGGCGTTTAACCCTCCTGATGAATGGTTAGAGGCTGTTCACATTAATAATGACACTAGATAAATCCCTTATTGTGATTTTATTGTTAAGAGTTACGTTTGGTTTCAGATACCGCTAAGTCTCTCATAAAACCATAAGCTTAGCAAACTTTTAGAAATTGTCCCGTAAGAACCCCAGATATCAGGTGTAAGGTAAAACTTACAGGCGAAATCATAAGAGCCATTTCTTCTGTTCCTGTCAAAAACCTTCAGTCATAGAATTTTATAAGTATCCTCTCTCTAGAGGAAGTTCGTCAGCATATATGGTTGATATCTCCTTAATCTCCATCGATTACGAATACCAGATGGTATGATAAAAGCGCCATATGAGGATAGGTGTATCTTAATATGTTCCATAGATTGCTTCCATGCCTGATCAGT
This sequence comes from Helianthus tuberosus, assembly GCA_030545235.1. Taxonomy (NCBI): domain Eukaryota; kingdom Viridiplantae; phylum Streptophyta; class Magnoliopsida; order Asterales; family Asteraceae; genus Helianthus; species Helianthus tuberosus. Next base: position 214,826,003 of record CM060411.1, on the reverse strand, counting down.
ATGGAGGTTTAATGCATGGGACCACAAAGATATTCCGATGGTCATATGGTAGTAAAGTCAACTAATGGTATTCAAAGAAGATATCCAGAATGGAATTGTCCAAGTAAAGGTCATCAATTAAGAGATTCATGGACTCGTTACATAAATGTGTCATTTATTTGACACAACCAATAATGGATGAACTGAAGCCTGAGATATGGAAAGTCTCTGTAACCTCCTTGTATCTTATTTATCATCTCCTAAGATTACCCTATTTACCTCCTGAGAGGTAAGTAGAGTTAAGATTTGTATCCCACTTAGAGCCGCGTTGTTATGAAATCCCCAAGGCGGCTAACACCAATTATGGAATAATCGAAACCCTGGTTAAGTAAGTTTTAAAATAAAGGATTAGTATAGCCTAACTCAATATCCTGAGAATTCGGTATAATTAATCAAGAAAGACGGTTCATTTTGCTTATGCATTGATTACCGCAACCCTAATTAGGCAACGATTAAGAATCGCCATCAGTTGCCCAGGATCGTCGATTTGTTCGACTAGCTGCAAGGATTAGTAAATCTTCAAGATTAGTTTTAAGTAGTGGTTGAATTAACCATCTCACCTTAGAATAAGCTTCTCTATGATAGTTGTTATATAAGTATCAAGGCTGCTTCTTTGGAGACCTTGTATAGATGGAATATTAAACATTTATTGTTGACAAAAGGTTTGAAAGTCCAATTACCAGGATCTTAAAGTTGCCTTGGAAACAATGAATAAGATCATACGAAATCATTTGTAAGATGCCAGTATTCGGCAGAAAATCACGGATTAATGAAAATAGCAAACCTCCTAAGTTCTTGTTAAGGAATAAGGTTCAACAAAAGATAACACCCTAGAAGGGTGTGCCAAGTTGTAACTATCAGATTAGTTAAGCTCTGAATATATAAAGTCATTCGAAGGATTCGAATGTATCAAGATTAAATAGCTTACAAGCTAAGACCTATTTAAGGACCTTGGTGGAACTCGCAGTATGACCCACACTAATGATTTAAGGATGTGCTTCACCAATAAGTCGAGAAGCACTATCACGGAATGATATGTAGATTTATGATATGATGAGCAACCTGTATCAATAAAGGATCGACAGGTTAAGAAACTTCAAAAAGGATACGTGTACCTATTATGGAGGTCAAATTGTGAGCTTAGAAAGACTCCAGATATGCTATAGAAGTTAAGTCCGTTATGCGACAAAAAGAACTTCCAGCATTCTAGCAAATCTCGAGGTCAAGATTTCTTTTAAGGGGGTGAGGATGTAACACCTCGTAAAATCACGTCCAATGATGTATTGACACGTGTAATGAACCCAAATGAAGTCAAACATTGAAATTTAGGGACTAATTTTTTGAAAAATCGAAAAAACTTTGATTATGAAAGGATTGGAAGTGTTAGCATACCTAAAATAAGTTTCTAAATAACCTCTTACGATGTTTATATTCACAAATGTGCCACTTTATGGTTAAGTGTAGCCGTTTGCGTAATTAAATGAAGGTTTGCGTAATAAAGGGTTAAAAGCGTCAACATGTCAATTCTAACCTCTGAGTGACCTCTTAACACACTGGGAGCTTCAGAATATTTAACTATACTCTCGGGAATGCCAAATATTGGCCGACTAAAGTTTTTATGCCTATAAGTAAAATTACGCGCAACTATGCAAGTTAGAGGGGCTAAAAGTGTCAATATGTTTAATTATACATCTAAATGACCTTTTAGCGAACCCAAAGTATTGTGATGTTTAATAATACTTTCAAGAATGCCTAATATGGATTAGATGAGGCTTCAATGATATTAAATGATGAGATACGCAAGTTTGCGCAATAGAGGGACCTAAAGCGTCAACTTTTGAATCTATGCCTTTCGGTGACCATCTAAGCGAACTAGAGCGTATTAATATTTAAGTATATGCTTGGGAAGGATAAATATGGGCCATGGAAGGCTTGGATAACATTAAACGGCATTTCGCGCTACTTTGCGCAATTTAAGGACTATTTGCGTCAAACTGCAAAAGTATGTCGATTCGTATGGTAACGGACCTTCCGGAAATTATCCGTGAGTTAAACATGCCCTAATTATCATTTCTATAGCTTAGATATAGGCTTAGAGGTGTTTGGTGCGCAAAAATAAACTTTCAAGTCCACTAGGGACTAAAAGTGTCAAAAAGCGCACAAGTTTGCATTTTCGCGCATATCTCACAATATGAATATCCCCGGACACCCAAAAATTTATGTAAGCATTAAAATATTTTATTTTAGTGATCTCCATGATAAAATTCCATTCGTCGCGTCGTTTGAATCGTTTTTCGCGTCCGTCCGTGTTCCGTCGTAATTAGCCGAACAACGTGACCGTACGACCAAACGAACCGATATCCGGCATATTTTTGAACATGTTTCATATTCCCTATGCTTAGGCATCATTTTATAGCCTTAAAAATGGTTTAACGGGCCTCAAACGCATCAGAAAGGGGCTAGAAGCATGCAGGGACCAAAACTGCCATTTCAGAAACTTGATTTCCAGCTGTTACAGCTTTTTTAATCAATTGCAAATGGTTTTCTTCAGTCCTTGGGCAGCCTATAGATTGCTAAAACAAGGGGTAAAGGTGTACGGTCCAGATTTGATAACATTTATCGAGGAACGATCCTAATGGTCCTCTAAATCCTACAAATACCCATTGAATGTTTGGCTCTCATTTGCACCTCTCCTTCAATCTGATAAACTCTCTAAATTGTGAGGATCTTGAACACTTTTGAGAAACTCCCTCAGTCCTTTGGACCCTTTGTAAGTCCCCTTTCGTGCTTAGTTTAATTATTTAGCGTTTATAGCCGAAAAGTCAAGCGTTTACGATAAACGCTTTGACTTTCAAATGGCTGAGCCATTGTTCGCAACGAACATGGCTACGTGACCGTAATTAGGTGGGTGTTAAACCCTCAAAAGGGAACATCCTAATTACCACGTTTACTTAGTTAAATTGTCGGGTCAAATAAAAGTCAAACGGGTTAGTTTTAAATAAATACATAACTATTAATATAGAAGCCATAAAATCAGTTTTCTCATATTAATAACTTGGTAATTTTTAATTGAACATGTCTAAGCATGTTCAACCCGACAATTCAAAGTATAGACTCGGTTCGGAACCGAAAGTCGCAAAAGTTGACTTTTGCTTTGACTTTCAGTTCTGACCCGATTTAGCTTAGTTTAGATATGCCTTAGGATTCCATTAGGACCATATTATAAGTTAGTATAACCCTCTGAGGTTTTACAACTTGGTTCCATAGAAATCCTAGTTCATGCATGTTTCCGTTAAATGCCTAAATGTTGACCGTTATGCCCTTTTGACCTTAAAACGTGATTTTTGAAAATGTGAAAGAGTAGAAACCTTAGTTACTGATTTATAAACTTGCACCCAAAATTTGACATCAGTTTGAGGTCTAGGTTAAGAGTTATGCTCAATAGCGTAATTAGAAAGCTTTTTGTTAATTAAATGACGTAATTAGCGTATAGCCTATTTAAACCCACTTTTTGATATCAAACTTTTTACCCACTGATGTAATACAATATTTTGGGATTTTTGAAGATTTTTAATTAATTTTAGGCTGAGCATAACTTAGGGCCGTAGCTTTAATTCGGTTAATGCCGGTTTTGCCCTTTTTAGCTATAAAATGAGTTTTACAAATCCTTTTGACCCCAAACCTTTTGCTACTGATTTTATTTGATAAATAAAATATTTTGAGCCTTCTGGAATTATAAAAATATCAGCTTTCCTTTGAAAACCCGGAAATGGCTCCAAATCGCCTTTTTAAGCGTTTTTAACACATAATATGTACTAAAACTATTTTAAACATATAAGGTTTGATACCAACTGATATTTTAGGTAAATTATAATATTTTAATAGTAAGCAAAAGTTGTTTAACTCAGATTCCCGTTTTGACATTTTTAGCCTATGTGAAATTACCAAAATACCCCTAAGGTGCATAGTTTGGTTTTAAATGATAAATTTCACATATATCTAGTACCCTACTGTTATAACGTATTAAATTAAGTATTTTTACTAATTATTTCAGACCTAAACCTCAGATTAATATTTAGCCTCTCTTATAACCTTTAAAATGACCAAAATACCCCTACGGGGCTTAAATTGGTTTTAAATTCGTTTTGGGCATAATGGAAGGTATCCTACTGATATCACAACATATTTAAGGCATATTAACTTATCAAACCTGTTCGTGACTGTTTTGTTACCCGTTACGCACTTTTCGCGTTCGGATCGGCTTATGTAACTAGTTTGCATAAATTAGCCGAAACGGGTCAAACCTTATTATTTTTATCTCAAAATCCAGAATGTGTTTAGTTTACCCTTGTTACACAAGTATACAAGCTTGTCGGGTCTAAACCACATTCTAATCCGGTTCTTGCTTAATCATGCGTTTTGAACCGTATCCTCCTTTAAAACTAACCGGTCTAAGCATAGGCTTAATTAAGACCCGTTAGGAATCTAATAGGTTGTTAAAAACCTTCGTTCCAGATTTAGGAGCCCAGTAAAAGCTATCTGTACTTGCTGATTTGATACGGCTGAGATTGAATTTATATTTAGCTCAGGTAAATACTTTTAACTTATTTTCCCTTATACGGGCTTGGGGTACGGTATATAAAATACCGCTTGGTCCGGCATTGAATCTTTAATCGAATAGTGGTTAAATCCTTGATATGCTACGTTTTGAATGTGTTTTGTTTGCTTAAAGCTTTTGGGGGGTTAATGACCATGTCCCGGATATCCTTGGCATCATCTTACGAGATGGCCACGACCTGAGCACGGGGTGTAGGCGTACACCTTTCAGTGCATAACTCAATAATGTGGTGTGTCTATTAATCTTTAACCCGGTCTACGGATCGGGCTACTGAATGCATAAGTAACATGTAATTCCCTTACAAGATTATATTCACATAATTATCCCAAGTTATAAAAGATATTTTGTGCCACGTGCATTCAAATCAATTTTATTAAACTTTTCAAAATGAGTCAGTTAAATTGTATTTACCAGTGTAAACTGACGTATTTTTCAAAAAGGCTAAGTGCAGGTACTAATCGGAATAGGCTGGCTACTCCTAGCATCAATAAAGAGTCTCGCAAGCTTAGATGCCTAAAGTCTGTTGAACAATGTTTCATTACATTTTCGATCCGCCTGTGGATCCTTTACATTCTGTTTGTAATACTTGATATTACTTTATATTGGTTTGTAATATATTCATCTCTTGCTTCCGTTGTGCAATTAAATTGTGTTGTTTGACTATGATGATACCAACTACGTCACGATACTCTCCACCGGGCCCACCGGTAATACGTGGAAATATCGGGGTGTGACATGAAGGCATATAGTCTTTGGGAAACAGTTGTTTCAACAGAAGGGATAAACGAAAAGAAGGCGCACACAACGAAAGCAATTATCTTCCAAACGCTACCGGAAGATGTTTTGATGCAAGTTGCGCAATACGAAAAAGCAAAGCAAGTATGGGATGCAATCAAAGTTCGTTATCTCGGAGCAAATATGGTTCAAAAAGCACGTCTACAAACTTTGAGGAGCGAGTTAGAAGTTTTAAAGATGGATGAGAACGAAACAACAAGTAGTTTCGCAATCAAGTTGAGTGGTATAAAAGCCAAATTTAAAACTCTCGGTACCACTATCAAAGACAAGAAACTCGTAAGGAAATTACTCATCTCCGTTCCGAATAAGTTCCTACCCATCGTGGCAAATATCGAACAATATTCGGAAATAGATAAAATGCCATTTGAAGAAGCAGTGGGAAGAATAACAGCTTTTGAAGAACGTCTCAAAAGTCAAGACAAGCAAGAAGATAATAATCAAGGAGGACTCATGATGGCAAGTACAAATAATCAGTTTGAAAGTTTGCATCATGGAAAGGGCCGTGGTGTTCAAAACTATGGCAGAAGTCAAGGACAAGGATCTTTCGAAGGAGGAAGAGGACGTGGAAAAGATATGGGTCCAAGAAACCAAGACAAAAGCAAGTTCAGATGTTATGATTGTGGAGAACTTGGTCATTTTGCAAGAGATTGCGCCAAGTGGAAGGAAAAGGAGAAAGACACGCAACAAAAAGCGAATCTCGCACTAGAAGAGGAACCAATGCTACTGCAAGTCAAGGAAGTTGAAGACCTTTGTTAAACTATATTTAGTTTACGGGGGAGTATTGGTGTTTTAAACTAAATATAGGTATAGGGGTCATTCTGTAATTAGTAGTTAGTTAGTTTATGATGTAATTAGATTAGTTAGAAAGTACGAGGACCGGAAGCGACAAGATGAAAGTTTGAAACCTACAAACTAAAGGGATTGACATCTCTCTGGTCGCACCCCTTCAGTTTGGCGGCAACAGGAACAGACAAAAGGGACGTGATTCTTCAAGGCACCTCTTCAAGATCAATATCAACCACAAGTTCAAGAGTCGCAACCGTTCGTGAAGAGATATGTCTCTACAATCGCATCTATTCGTATAGTATACATAGGGTTCATGTATGTCAATTGTAACTGATCACTTTTTCATTCAATACAAGCAAGTTTATTGTTCTTTGATTCTCAATTCTTTATATTCTAACCTGTGATTCGCATGTTCGATTACCAACACATAGTTCCAATGTCTGCAAACAACACCTTTCCTTTCAATGTAAAAAGCAACGTGGATACAACTTTAGTAGTTGATGGGAGTGATTCCACTTTATGGCACAATAGGTATGGCATTTGCATGAACTGGGCTTACAACAGTTAAGTACAAGTAATATGGTCATGTTGGAATTATTAAACTTTGTTATGTTTATAAGTTTATTTTTTAATTATTCGAATTTGTAAGTAGTAATACGTATGATATGAACTCGGTTAGTAGATGATAAGTTTATGTAATAATCGGTGTGATAAGCGGGTAAACAATTCAAATAACTGTCTTCGGCAGTTACCCGCCAAAATCAAACCGCCAAACACATTGTATATATTCAAGTTTACCGGCAACTATGTCGGATATCAAGACATTCTTATTCACTGCAAGAATTGTCCTTCAATCCTCTGCACTTATTCATCGATACCATTTTCATCATGCATATCCAATTCGGATCACTTGCATATGATAACACAAATCTCACTTTCAATTCCACTACACAATCACATTCCGCTGCAACCTTGTCTTCTGATCCCCAACATAGTGGTATCAGAGCATCAACAGGAAAGAAGAAGACGACTGAAATTCGATCAACATCCGCTCTCTTACCATGCCAACATTGTACAGACGAGATGAGCTGCAAGAATAAACAACGTCATCGGGAGAAGACATGTTTTTACTATCGTAAACCCGGGCACCAAATTTCTTCATACCTAAAGAAAGAAACTGATGAGGCAACCCAACTAATCCGGCAAGCAGTGAATACAGGGATACAGAACAAAGAAGAAGGAGTCAGAGATCATCAAGAGATGATTGTCATCGGTACCGAAGGAGGGCTATGGAGCGATATATGGTACATTAGTTCTGTGTTTAAACATCACATAGCCGGAAACTTGAATGTGTTCAAACGCATTAAACACATTATTGGGGTTGATACACAATCGGGTGAAAACAACTTCTTGTTTACACGGGGGGTTGGATCAGTAGAAATTAAAACAAGTAACGAAATTATGAGAATTCAAAGTGTCTTTTATTCTCTGGAATTAGACCGAAATATCTTAAGCATGGATCAATTGACTATGCAAGGATTCACTGTCAACAAAGACGGTGATACTTGCAGAATCTTTCCCATGTTCTCTGTTCCGGTGAATAATTCGGTTAATGAAGCAAGTGGATTGACGAGGGAAGAGGAGATTGGATTAAAAGAAAAGCAAGGTATAATTGATGAAGGTGTATTTGATGATGAATTCAAACAACGTTATTTGAATTCTTATTTCGAAGAACTCCATTTGTCTTCACAAGAGACAGATTGGAGTATAATGATTATCATGGCCATGGAATTCAAAGAGTTTGAAGATTGTAGAGCATTTATGAATATGCTGGATGATCGAGAATTTGTTTTTAAATATAAACATATACTCGATTCAAAGTTTGAAGAGATGGTCAAATGGTTCATGTTCGAATATATGGGAATCACTACTAGACCGGTTCCACCATTTACTCCAAACAAGAGGAAAATCGATTTGCTAAGTCTTTATTTACTGGGGGCGGAGGTTACAGGGTTGTAACAACAGAAAATTTATGGCCTGCAATTGCTAAAGATCTAGGATTTGAATATGAAGATGGAGACTACATGAGGGTCACTTATGCCATGTATCTCGATATCCTAGAGTATTATTACACATTCAAAAATGTTCAAAGAAAAGTGCAGGACAAGGAGACAGTGTTAGAAGAAGGAGGGTCCACTACCGGCTGCCATGAAAGATCGAAGAATGCAGGAGAGGTTCAACAGGAATCTGCAGGGACTACACAGGTCGCACTCTTTGCTGGAATCGATGATGAGGACTGGAATCAAGTGAAAAGAAGGAAACGCTTCAACTTTAATTATGCTAGATGGGCCGTCGATGAAGCAAATCGAAGCGTCATGGATCAAGCTCGGAAACATAACCAAGTTTAAGGGGTTATGTTGGAATTATTAAACTTTGTTATGTTTATAAGTTTATGTTTTAATTATTCGAATTTGTAAGTAGTAATACGTATGATATGAACTCGGTTAGTAGATGATAAGTTTATGTAATAATCGGTGTGATAAGCGGGTAAACAATTCAAATAACTGCCTTCGGCAGTTACCCGCCAAAATCAAACCGCCAAACACATTGTATATATTCAAGTTTACCGGCAACTATGTCGGATATCAAGACATTCTTATTCACTGCAAGAATTGTCCTTCAATCCTCTGCACTTGTTCATCGATACCATTTTCATCATGCATATCCAATTCGGATCACTTACGTATGATAACACAAATCCCCCTTTCAATTCCACTGCACAATCACATTCCGCTGCAACCTTGTTTTCTGATCCCCAACAGGTCAATGGTTTACCAGCAATAGGAAGCATTGGTCAGTGTGAAAGTTGTACTCTTGGAAAGCAAACACGAAGACCTTTTCCAGATCGAACCTGGACCACAAGCTGGTGCATGCTGATCTAGTTGGACCCATGCAAACAAAGTCTTTAGGAGGTAACTTCTATTTTTTCTTGTTAACTGATGATTACTCTCGCATGAGTTGGGTTTATTTTCTAAGCAAGAAATCAGAAAGTCTGGAGATGTTTAAAAAATTCAAAATAAAAGTTGAAAAAGAAAGTGGGTATGAGTTAAAGGCTCTAAGAACCAACCGGGGTGGTGAGTTCATTGGTAACCTATTCAATGAGTTTTGTTCGGATCATGGAATACGTCGTGATTTGACCGCAACGTACACACCAGAGCAAAACGGGATAGCAGAGAGAAAGAACAGAATGGTGGTGGAGATGGCACGCTGCATGCTTCAGGCAAAACATTTGCCAAATCAGTTCTGGGGAGAGGCAGTAGCCGCTGCTGTTTATTTAACTTCCTTGACACCTACGGCTGCGGTTCCAGGAAAGACACCTTACGAACGATGGTATGGAAGCAAGCCCTCTGTAAGTCATCTCAAAGTATTCGGGTGTGTAGCATATGCTCTAGTACCTTCTCAAATAAGAAAAAAGTTGGATGCAAAGTCAAGAAAGTGTTTGTTTGTTGGGTATGCACCTAACTCTAAAGCATACAGATTGTATGATCCAGTAAAGAAGGAAATTGTAACAAGCAGGGATGTGGTATTCTATGAGTATGCAACTTGGAGTAATGCTGAAAGGAATGGTTTACAAGATAGCAACCAACATGAGGAAATGTCATTTGTAAGAGGAATGGTGTTTCATGATGAAGAAGGGAATGGTGGTAAAACAAATGGAGAAGGTTCATTAGCCCAGAATATTCAATCTAGTACAGGGTCTTTTTCATCTGGTTCTTCAAATAACGATGGGAGCAGTCCGAGTTCTCCTCCAAATGCTGGTGATACATCACAAATGTCAAGTACCGAGTCTGGTTCGAGTGATTCAGCTCATCGTAGAGGTGACATTAATGAAATCTATAATGCTACTTCTATTCTAGATTATGAGGCGTGTCGATCAGTTTGCCCTCTCTGCTGTTGAACCGTCTACACATCATGAAGCAATTGTTATAAAGGAGTGGAAGGTCGCGATGGAGGAAGAGATTGCAGCCTTGGAGAGACATCAAACTTGGAGTCTAACCGAGCTGCCACATGATAAGAAACCTATAGGACTGAAGTGGGTGTTCAAGCTTAAGTTCAATGCAGATGGAAAGATACAAAAGCATAAAGCACGGATTGTAGCGAAGGGATATGCTCAGAAAAGTGGCATTGATTATGAAGAAACTTTTTCTCCGGTGGCTAGATTTGAAACAATTCGTCTAGTGCTTGCATTGGTTGCTCAAAAAGGTTGGATGGCATATCAATTCGATGTTAAATCTGCATTCCTAAATGGGGTCCTTAAGGAAGAAGTATATGTTATGCAGCCTCCAGGTTTTGAAAAGAAAGGCGAAGAACATAAGGTCTTGAAACTGCACAAAGCTCTTTATGGGCTTAAGCAAGCCCCTCGCGCTTGGTACAATCGGATTGATGGTTATTTAGTGTAGCATGGATATAAAAGAAGCCAGAATGAGCCAACTTTGTATGTCAAACGGGGTGCATCAGGTGACATTATTGTAGTATGCTTATATGTTGATTATATTGTGTATGCAAGTTCTTCAAAGAAGTTGCTTACATAATTCAAGAGTAAGATGATTAGTGAGTTTGAAATGACCGACATTGGAGTGCTAAGCTATTTTCTGGGTTTGGAAGTGACTTAGCGATCAGACGGAGTGTTTCTTTCACAGCAGAAATACGCAAGAGATCTTCTGAAATGTTTTGGTATGGATCATTGCAAGGTGGTATCCACACCCATCATTGATAAGTTGCAAGCAGATGATGGAGGAGAGGCTGCGGATGAGTATGGTTTTAGAAGTCTCGTGGGTGGCTTGATTTATCTTACACACTCACGTCCAGACATCGCATATGCTGTGGGGATAATTTCAAGATATATGCAAAGGCCTTCGGTCTACCACATGGGAGCTGCCAAGCGGGTTTTAAGGTATGTGGCTGGAACAATCAATCTGGGACTCTGGTATGGTAAATATGATCGGGTAAGCTTGACGGGTTACACCGATAGTGATTGGGCTAATTCGCTTGAAGATAGAAAGAGTTTGTCAGCACATGTGTTTTCAGTTGGAACCGCTGCAGTTGCTTGGAGCTCAAAGAAACAGGATATTGTTGCTTTGTCGACTACGGAAGCCGAATATGTTGCTGCCACTTCAGCAGCATGTCAAGCGACCTGGGTGAGGAAGGTTTTGCTTGAGTTGGGTCAAGATCAAGAGGGGGCGACACCAATCTTTTGTGATAATCAATCAGCAGTTTTTTTGTCAAAAAATCAGCGTTGTCATGGGCGTAGTAAACACATCGACACTCGGTTTCATTTCATTCGGAACCTGGTTGAAGGAAATCAGATTGAACTAAAGCCATGCACGTCACAAGAGCAGGTTGCGGACATTTTGACTAAGGTGTTGACAACTGAGCAGTTCATGTACCTAAGAGGAAAGCTGGGTTTAACCACACTTTGAATTAAGAGGGGGTGTTAAAATAATAATTCAAAGTCTGGTCACATGGGTTTTTATGTTTCTGTTCCTAGGTGTGAGAATAAGTCTAGTCAGTTCCGAGTTTGTTGGCTAGTAACGAGTTGTAGGAGTAGTTTGTTATTTGTTTTTGAATTCGTCTGGAGTCGTTGTACTTGCTGCTATATATAGTAGCTCTTTTCCATTGAATAAAGTATCTGAATTCTGCAGTATATTGGTATCACTTTTTAACATATAGCACCGTGCAATTTAAAGAAATAAACCTTTGATTAACTTGATGTTTCTCATGATCCTTCCTCTATATACATACATTTATTTGTGAATTCCAATATTGCGTGATTAAACATATGTTGTGTAACTAAGGTGAGTAAATATAACGCGAACAAGGAATAAATGAAACTTTCTTATACTATCATCATCATCATTATGAGTTCATGTATATATATATATACTATAACGTTTTCATTTATTTTAACAAATAATGTTGCAGGGGGAAACGATTGTACTCTCAAGGTTTCGGCTCAGTGATATAATGGTGGCCACTAAAAACTTCTCCGATATATACTGCATTGGGTCGCATGAATGTGGCAAGGTGTATAAAGCAGAACTTGATGATTTCAAAAACAAAAGGTCGTTGGCATTTAAAGAGAAATTAAATGACAGTGAATGGCCAAAGACACCCGTCAGTGTTGCTATAAAACACATTTCTAATGGCGTGGATGTAAAACAAAGGTATTTTTTAGAAATTGAAATGCGTACAAGCAACAAGCATCCCAACATGGTCTCTCTTATTGGCTTTTGTGATGAAGATGATGATGTTATCCTTGTTTATGAGCATGCTTCTTACAAAAGCCTCGATGACTATTTGAAAAATGTTGATAACATGGATAATCTTACATGGACGCAACGTCTACACATGTGCCTTGGAATTGCACGTGGCCTTAATCACCTTCATACCAAGATGGGCGATCAAGAAAGGATAAAACACAGAGACATAAGGAGTGCCAACATTCTGTTGGGAGAGAATTTGGAGCCGAAGATTGCTTACTTTGGGATCTCAAACTTTCACTTGGAAAATCGGGAAGCCGGCACTCTTACAAGTACAAAAGTTTATTGGGATCCAGAATTTGAAAGAACACGTATAATGAAAATCGAATCTGATGTTTTTTCATTCGGAGTTATACTATTTGAGATCTTCAATGGAAGGTTGGCATATGATTCCATTTACATAGATGAAAATGACAAAGGGCTTGCAGGCATCGCACGAAGCGGGTTCAAAGATGGAGCAATAAAGAAATTGCTAGATCCTAAGTTAATCAAGGAAGTAATTAATGATGACATTATTACTTCAATTAGAGGACCAAATCAAGATTCTTTGGAGACATTTTTTAAAATTGCCCATCAATGTTTGGAAGAAGCTCAAGCCAAGCGTCCAACAATGGAATCGGTTATCAAGGAACTTGAGATAGCATTAAACTTTCAAGTAAGTCGATATTTCTAAAGTATTAACATTCTGTCTCCTCTTTGGGTAAATGTTATGCATGTTCAGTTACTCAAAAACATATCACGTTAGGGAAAAGTAACGGTAATGATCATATTTGCATTTGGATTTAAAAAAAAAGAACTTTAATATGACCTCTTGATGAAAAATTAAAAGGCTATCTTATTTAAGCTGTGGATTGAAAGAAATAATTATTTATTAGTATAGAAGTGCATGTATGGGGAATTGATGTTATGACTAATCTAAACTGTATATCTTATAACATGCAGGTTTCCCAAAGTATTAAAGATACACGATAGTTGGAATTTGAAGATTCAAATAAATATAAGAACTCGGTTTTTATCCCCATGTGTCAACTGTTGAAGATAACTAGAAGATTCACAGTATAAATTTAGTATTTATAGTTATGGTTATTTCATTATGTTTATGTTTATCTGTCAAACTTTTTGTATTTGTTTATTTCATTTCTTTACTGGTTAAAGTTTAGTTTGTAAGCTATTATAAATAGCCTTGAATATTACTTGATACAAATAGATTGAGTTCTTAAGAGCATCACAAAGTTTTCGTTCTTTTGATCCGACATTAACTAGAGGGTCAATATCTCTTTAGATAATGTATTCCAAGAAAATCTTAAGCGAAATGGATATACGTGAACCTAAAGTACAATATGGGGAACAAAATGTTGCACACATATTTCCCGACATGGAGAAAAGATGGATGGATGATTGGAATTGTTTCAATTATTGAATCATAAGAAAGATACTGATTTTGAGGTTCTACTAGAAAGCTTTTCACGATCCTATTACGGAAGGCATTCCGTCTACATTGAAGAAATTCAATTTAAAGCATTTGGCAATGCAAGCTTGAAGATATTCTTCGCCCCGATTCTATATTAACTAAGTGCAAGTTTATATTATGGGCTTTCAAAACTGATAATGGCCAGCCCAAAAAGTCTTCAAATCAAAACTGATAATGGCCATGGAGAAATAGACAAGTTGAAGGAAGCCCAAAAAGTCTTCAAATCTAAACTGATAATGGCCAGCCCGCTCATAAATATTATTGGCCCAACAAACAAGAAACATTAATGGGCCCACTTTAGAAAAGTATTTTCTAAGGAGCGTAAAGGAAAACCAAATTTTCACCCTTATTATAAGTGTGTTAAACATTGTTGTGATTTGAATAGACGTGTGTGGTATTTGAATGTGTGTAAACTTTATTTGAATTGGTCAAGTCAAAACGAGGGTAAAAATATTACATTAATATATAGCAAAATACTTGAATTCCCAATAATTTGACATACATGGATATAATTCAAACTCCGGTTATAACACAACTAAGCAAATTACCTATAACTACAAACACAAGATGTAGAGAAATGAAAGAAACGCTCATGGAGTGTAGAACCTTTATCGTAAATTATATTATTTAATAGTGTTGTCATAACGTTTTATATATTTCATAGTGTGTTGTATTTTGTTAAGGAATATAGCATCCAACTTGTAATTGTTAATTTCCATTGAAATGTGTTGCATCTGGATCAATAATTTAATATGTCATTTATTTTATTTTTTTTTTTTTGAACAACAAATTTATTTTAATCTTTGTCGACTGTGGGACTTAAAACTAAGACCTCCCTTTTTAAGGTGTTTAAAGGTTTTGTCTTTGCCAATAAACCATCACCTCATTGGTATGTCGTTTATCTTTTAATCTAGCTTGGTGTCCTTCTCAATCAAATAATTAATGCGTTCGTTTTACATTATTTATTAGAGACTTGGATCATAAAATAACAAGTCAACTTGTAGTTGTTGGAATATCATAATTATCTCCGGCCACCTCAAAAATATATATTTTCTTTAAAGTAGACTTTGATCAATTGCACCTTACCATTTTATAAATATTACTAGCTATCTAGGTTTGAATGTGGTCAGCTTCAATATACTAACAAGTAACAACTTGTTTATTAAGAAAATCATATGATTAATCACACTAACAACTTGATCATATATAAAAATTTGAGTGAAAATTGCTTGACTTAATTATTCATCCTCATGGTAACATGCACCATACGCGAACTAATCCATAGGAGATTATTCTTTTTTTTTTAACGACATGAATTGCATTTTTCTCCCCCACCTGGCCACCTGCCCATATGTATCAATTGTGTATCATTTAGACATTTAGAACTATCAAGGGTGAGCTTCATATGTATTTGTAAAAAAATGTAGTGTTTAGGGCTAGCCGTTTGTTGCAAGCTACGCAAAGTAAAGTCCAGTCTACGACATGAGGTACAAGTTTTCATATGCCTACTAATCCGGTTAATGGTTTAGGGGTTTAGTGCCATGTCTTGTTTCGTGGTAATGATCTGAAATGCTCGACTTGATATATTTCTTAGTTGGTTATGTTTGTATATAGCTCTCTAATCATTTTGACAGTTTGAAATTAGAGACTAACAATACTAAAATTTATTAACAATATTGAGTTAGGACGTCTTTGTCTCATACGTGTCTTAGGTGTGTTTTAGGGTTGATAGTATATAATAATACTTTATACTATTTTATATAGTACAACTCGGAACGTTCTCTTCAGACAAATGTAAGCCACAAAAATTAGAATATCATATTCGAACTCCATCTAGTTACGTATTAGCGTCTAATGATAGACGATGGATGTGTGTGTTTGTTCAAGAGATGAACAGAAAATTGAATTGTATCATTTCTCATTAATTTACAGATGAAAGGGGTTGTTCCTATTAATACTAGATGAAAGGGTGTGAAGCTGACATTTTGGTTCAGTGGTATCACTTCTTAATCGTCAAACTCTTAAGGTATGTTTAGTATGAGGTAATGGAATGAACAAAGCCAAGCAATGGAAATGATAACATAATGAAATTGATCTTTTCATTTCATTAAGATGTTTGGTTACTCATATGTGAATAGAATAAATCATTACTCTGTACAGTTTGATAGACAATAGAAAGCGAATTAATAAAACACAATTTATTAAAAACGACAAAGAATAATAATAATAATTATAAGAGTAAATTGCCACAATCGTCCCCTGGGGCGGACCCACATTGAACGGATCAAGGTCACCGGACCCCAGTGTTTTTTAAAAAAATTAGTAGATCCAGTATACTAAATTTTATAAGGACCTTATAAATACAATTAAGTTGACACCCTAAAAAGAAAAGAAGTAAACCCCTTTTTACCAACAAGAGGTCATGTGTTCAATCCTTGTATAGCCCGTTTTTTCTGTTTTTTAAAATCTAATTCAAACCTCGCTCTGACCCGACCCAAACGAGGACCGACCCGAAATTTTTAACGTTTTGTTATGAAAATTTTGAAACACCGAAAAAATGGACTCCATTGTAAAAAAATCCTGGGTCCGCCACTGATCGTCCCTGAGGTTTAGCTCTGTTTGGCTGTTTGCTAGTTTCATCCAAAATGATTTTTTTTGTGCCAAATAGCCCTTCACATTTGGCATGTTTTGTCATTTTTATCCAAACCACTAACGTAGTTTACTTTTTCTGTTAAGTTGAATTATATTTGGATTAAACTGACAAATATAAAACCTTAGGGACGATTTTGGCAATTCACTTTTTTTTAATTTCTTTTATTTAATTAATTTTGTCACATATACATAAAACAAAATATACATGCACTTCTTATAAAAAAAAGTAATAGTATTGTCACATAATTTTTATAAATTTTCATCCAACCACTAACTCAATTATTTTTTTCTATTAAGGTGAAGGATTGAAGGTCCCGATACGGATTGTCGGACGAACGTGATTTCTTGTTTCGAATGCCTTAACGAGTGCAGAATCCTCGTTACGACATAAACCGAGCGAGAGAGTGAACGATACGCAAAAATATCAACGATTAACGGTTCCGTATATTGATTTTGACAGAGTTTCGTTACAAGATTATACAAAACAAGCACTCCGAAACTCTCTCTCTCTCTCTACTCTCTCTCTCTTAGCTCATTCAAACTCTCCTGAAATATACAGCAAGACTTACAAAGAAACATGTCCTCCAGACTACGAAACATATCGAAACAACATCATTACATCGAAACATGATGAAACAAGAACTACCACATCGAAACATAGCTAGAGTGTATCGAAACACACTTTATATGGAGTCCTTGTCATTGAAACACATAAGATCCTCATCATCATCATCGAAACATGTTGAAACAAAGCAATACTTATCGAAACAGGCTGAGCTATTTGGAATCATCAACAGAATCGAAACATGACATCATCATTTTGTTTCGATTCCAAGATGTCTTTAGGAAATGCCTTCTATTTCGATAAGCCTTTAAAACTCATTTCCATTCAATTCGACAATCTATTTCGATGACATGTCCATCTACTAAACCATGCCATGTTTCGATGTGTGTATTCCATTTTAATGCTTTTCCGTGTCAATAATATGTCTTCATTCCTTGACTTCTTGTTTTATATGCCATACATATTTGACAGGAGGATATCAAACAAGTGGGCTTTATACACGACGAACCGAGCCGAGCTACATCCACACGAAGGTACATCAACAAACTCCCCCTTGAATGTTGCTGGTGATGGTTCGTTCTTCACATGGCAGGATTTTGAGAGTCTTCACGTGTCACAAACAGGAGGTGAATCAACAAACTCCCCCTTGAATGCCGCTCGTGAATCTTTAATCATCAAAGCTTCAGATCCTCGTGGTGTTGATGAGTGGTCAGCTGCAACTCGATCATCTTGATCCTCTGATTGCATCCATGTCTTGTCGTCACTCCAAAGCTTGTCATCGGACATGTTCACTTCTCCTTTAGCTGGATTGAATGCGACATCTGCACACGCAACAAAGCTAAACACGTAATGAGAACAACCGCTAAGAATATAATCAACCTTAGAGAACTTTGAAAACGAAAACTTCACTAAGAGTTTATTTGAATCAATATGAGCACACAACATATATATGACCAACTCTCAATCAATTACCAACTGACCACGGTTTAAAAATTTTAAAATTTGATGAGTTTTAGAATGTAACTTTTAAAACTTGTTAACTTCGACCATTTATGAAGATGCAATTGTTTTAGGTTTTCAATCAAGATATGGTGGAAAGATTCAAGTTCTGACATCGGGCAATAAAAATAGAATAGAATTAAAATCTTTTTGGTTTTTATAAAGTTTATATTAAAACACACCTAAAATCTTTTTGGTATTTTTGAATATTTACAGACATGCAGAAACAGAGAAACATAAATAACTATTTACAGACATTCTTTTGCGAGTTTCGAGGGTAAGAGAATCATATCAGTGTACGGTCTTGCCAAAACACACTTGTTGTTCAATTAGTTAACATTTAGATAAGTATCCTATAACGATTATCGGCATTGTTGTCCACTTAAACTAAACGATCAGATGTAATCATATGACTTGGGGATACGTTAAGATATGATTTATAGTTACCGACATGTTCATTCACTCACGACACATTCCCGTATCAAGGTATGCACGAGAATTCATCTTACTGGTGAGTATACCGTTTATCATCTATTTTTAACGTATATGATGTGAGATACTCACTTATTTGAGGATGAATATAAGTCCTATGTGACAAAATCACTTATTAATGAGGAACTTGATATTCAATGCATGCAGGGCATAAGAGCAAGTCCGTGAACAGGTTAGTACCATCGTACCAACAAAGAGACGAACTTAACTCTCAGATGATAGATGCGATTTAGAATCACAAGTCTAGAACTTCCATGATACCATACATACGTGTACATATTTTTTTCACTTATTGATGGTCGTAGGCATCATGTATAATATGTACACGTATGTATGGTATCATGGAAGTTCTAGACTTGTGTCCCGGTTGTTTTCAGTAAAAGAAACAACCATGATACCAAGATGATAAACAGCATAAAGACCACGTATCTTAGAAACTCGGCAATCTAGCAAACGAAATTTCGGTACCAAGACCACACGCGAATGAGTGGTTCCCACACGGTCTTCAGTCGATTAAGTTTATATCACCCTGCACACTTTAAAATTATTGTGAGCCTACCGATACATCTTTTATAGAGTTGTTTATCGTTTTTCATTTTAAGTTCAAAGAGGTTTCGACAGACCACTGATTTACTATCATTTTCTCGCCAAGAAACTCATTTGTGTTTTTCTCTTGTTTTTTTGTTTTTCTTATTTTGATTTACTCCCCCTAAAATTCAAAAAGTAAATTTAAACTTTTAAAAACATATTTTTTCGATTTTCTCAAGAAAAATATTCACAAAAACGATTTCCCGATGTGGATTAACTCATGGTTTACCTCGATGCCTTTTCCAAAATTAATTTAATAAAAAATGATTAATCAAATTTTGGAAAAATAAGTTGGCACGTTGGTGATCGGTGTGTACCAAAACAACATTGACGAGTAACATGTTGAAAAAAATCAAGTGTAAGGTGATATACGAGATCAACGTGTTTGGTCAAGGAGTGCCGTACGAGATATTAGTAATTCGCAAAGCAGCTTAAATATAGACAAAGATATAAGAGATTACAAATTCAAAACCGTAATCCTGCAACTGCTTCATGCATTGCCAGGAATCTGAGTGCTCTCCCAAACTGGATATCCACCCGGTGTGGATTTCAAGGTCGATTATTCAGCTACTTCAATCAACTGAGAAATCTCTTCACAACAACAAGATCATAAACCTCCGGGTCTGGCTGGTAAGAGGCAAGGAAGCATGTGGGAGAGCTTGTACACATCATCTTTGACCAGTCAATACATGATGCCTTCCACATACTTTTGCACCAGCAAAGGTCTTCGTCTTTCTCCTTAAAAAGTAGTGTGCAGTTGTTCAATCTATTCCAAGGTATCCGCACACCCGGTTGGTTTGTTCAAGAAACACATTTTCTTCAATCACACTGTAGAGAAATGTACAATGCACGTTCATCTTGTAGGTCTTAAACTTCTTGTGAGAAGTATAAGCCTTGAACCTTTAAAAAGTTTCAGACGTGCGGCAGGCACGAACACTTCGTTGGAATCTATCCTCTTGACCCGATCAAAACCATAACAATCAAATTTTGGCACATTTTCCATCTTGTCGAAGTTTTCAACTTCATTCATCATCATTCTTTTATCAGACATTTTTGTCTTCTTTTCTTTTCTTCATCAAAGGCAACAATATTCTCCTGGATTAAAAATTGTGTACATAGGTTTTGTGAGTGTGTTAAATTCATGGCCTTGAGTTCATATTGCAATACCTCGTCCAACTACGAGAGTTGTCGAGTGTATACTTTGAAAACAAAAGGGTTTGATATTGCAGTATGTTTCTATCAACTTTTACAAGTTGATATATGTATAAACCAAAACCATTGTAGCCATGAATCTTAACTGAAAATATTTTTCTTTGTTAACCAACTTATAAATCGTTCTCGTAATAAAACTCGTATGGTTTATATCGTTATGAAAACCTTGTAGTGTAACTTCGTTTTGAAAACATTCGTCCAAGTGATCTAGATAACGCAACGATATGTAATGTGTTAAAAGCACTTATTTATAGGAAGTACCAGCGACGTATCCACCATGATTTTATCACATTACACCCGCCCCGTTACCTAATCACTTACTATAACCCAATCGTTCAAATAGTTCACATAGATCAAATAGTTCCAATGGTTCAAACAGTTTAAATAGTTCACCTAGTTCACATGGTTCCAGTGGTTCAGTAGTTCACATAGATCAATAGTTCCAGTGGTTCATTACTTCACATAGTTCCAGTGGTTCATTAGTTCACATAGTTCCAATGGTTCAATAGTTCACATAGATCAATAGTTCCAGTGGTTCAATAGTTCGCATAGTTCCAGTGGTTCAATAGTTCATATAATTGAAGTCGGTGTGTTCAATATAAACCATAGCATTGTTTTAGAAAACTCGAAATCATTTGGCACATATGAATCACCCCAAAATATTTGAAAACGGTAAAAGAGGGGAACTATGTACTCACCTCGAAGGGCAAAGTATCCTTGATTAAATGAACTAGCAAAGCTCGGGCAAACCAAGGAAATCAAATAGCACCTAGTAATCGGATCGCTAGTTAATATAATCGACACCTAAATCGGAAGATCGGGTAGAATGAGGTCTTGTAAGCCAAATGAGTATTGGAACTCATGTGATATGGTTTAGCAAAGCCTACATTCTAAATCGGAACCTATACTAAGTGCTTACGACCCGTTATGACCCATTAAGGTAGCTTATGCTACTTTAACGCGTCGTTCACGCAAAAGCGTGTTCGAGACGCCTAACTAGTCCTATGACAAGTATTATATTCCTTAACGTGTTTAAATATGTTGCATAATCAGTTTAAGTGACAAAAGTTAGGTTACATATGCTTAAAATCAAATTATGCATGAAAAGGGCATTTTGGTCATTTACCTAAGGCATATAAACTACCTATCATACAACAAATTAAACTAAGTGACCATAAGGTATAACCTCGGAAGGTTATTCCCTATACAACTATGGTCACTATACATGCTTGGTCGGATCCTAATGATCGACCAAACGGGTCGAGTTCGAAACTCTAAGCGGTGGTTTAGAGCGCTTGACTTACGACTCTAAACAAGCACTAGACTAAAAGTGACGAGTTAAACATGTTAAAACATGTTAAACTAAGTTAGCAAACAAGTTTGATATCAAAACAAAGTGTTTTGATACCCAAAAGTAGCTTCGTTGCAAAATATGCATAAACACGTATTTTGACCGACACTTTGACTCGTCACTTCAACTAATCGACGTGGTAATCAGTAGGTATAGTCACATGGGACTATAACCATCGTGATTACGCTCACGTTGCAAAGTTCGAACGAACTTTGTGTTGACCAATTCATGGTCAAAGCAGAAAGTCAAACACTGTTTGACATTCATGCTTGAAAAGCATAAACGGGCATGAAAGAAACTTACAAAAGGTGCAAGCAATGAAGAATTTGATCTAAAAATACTCAGGTATGAAGCTAAGGCTTCAACTTAGAGCAAAGTCAGATCAAATGTGAGGAATGCTTGAAAATCAAGTGGGTATTTATAGATTTTCAAGAATCGTTAGGATCGTTTCTCGTAATTCGTGCTTTGATCTAGACCATACAAGTGTTACCCATGGTTTACAATACAAAGGGAACATCAAAACAATCAAATGGTATCAGAAATCAGGGATCAAAACCATCAAAACTAGCTCAAAGGACCAGATTCATTGTTTCTGTACTGGCAGTCTGTCGTGGGCCGCGTAGACCCACACATGGTCTTACACGCCCCTCCTAGACTACTTTGACAGATTGTCAGTTTTAGTCCCTGCATGTCCAAAACTTTGTTTTTGATGCATTTTTGACGTGTTTAAGCCCCGTTAACCCCATTTCAAGGCTCTACAATGAAGCTAAAGTATAGGGAACATGAAATATGCTTGAAAACATCTCGGATGTCGGTTCGTTTGGTCGTACGGTTGCGTTGTTCGGTTAATTACAACGAAAACTCGAACGGACGCGAAAACGATCCAAATTGCGCGATGAATGGTATTTTTGCATTCCAATCACTAAAATAAAGTATTTTAATGATTAAAAAAATTTTTGGATGTCCGGATATGTTCAGAACGTAAGATATGCGCGAAAATGCAAACTTATGCACTTTTTAACGCTTTTAGTCCCTATTGATCAAATAAGCATATTTTCGCATACCGATCCCCTCAAAGCCTATTTCTAAGCTATTTAAAGGATATTTAAAGTATGTTAAGCTTATGATCAAGTTCCGTAATGTTCGTTACAATACGAATCGACATAGTTTGGCAGTTTGACACAAATAGTCCCTGCGATCGAATAAACTTGTTTTCGACACACCAAACCATCCAAAACTTATTTCTAAGTTATGTATGGGTTATTTATGGTATGTTAAGCCTGTGTCATTGTTCCAGAGTGTTTGTTGCATTAAACTGATTACATTTACGCATCAGTTCGCGTATAACTTTCCAGAAAGCGATTTAAAGCTCGAAATTGAACAATAATTGATATGTGCAAATGATACACGTATTTATACAAATCCCAAGTATGAAACACAATATTTCATGGGTTTTGTATTTGTATGATGGTCGTAGAGGCACATATGTCACAATTGGAATGAAGTCTCCCACATGAATCTCAGAACTTCTGGGTTGCTGATTCCCTAAGGATCCTTGATCCTGGAAGATATTGGATCCAGTATACATTGGAGCTGAAGGTCTTGGAGGATATTCCATGGATCCTTGAACTAGAGATGAGGATCCTTGAGCTTGAGATGAGGATCCTTGAACCTAAGTTGAGGATCCTTAATGCTGAGGGTAGGATCCTTGAACTGACAGCGTCCCCATGTATCCTCCCAAACTGGAGAAGGATCCTTGATGCTGGAAGGAGGATCCTTGAGGCTGAAGAGAGGATATTGAAGGCTGGAAGTAGGATCCTTGACCCTGTGTCATAGCCGATGATCCATACTGCATACTTGATGATCCTCCAAGGTACTAGGCACCTGATGCCATAGAATGTTGAGGAATTGTTGGTGGAGTAGTGAAGTCCAACGATCTAGGCACCAATGGGGAGCGATCCTCTGCTGATCTCTTCAATTTCTTGATCTCATCAATTTCACGAAGGATCCTGCCGTTGGTTTCATCCTGCTGTTGCATGTAATTCTTCATCTGCAAAATCAAAGAATAAAGATCATTGTTAGTAGGAGCAGAAGAAACAGCAGTAGTTGCTTTTGTGAAAACGAGGGTTGTCTTATTCGCTGCATTCTCAATATTCTTCTGGGATCCAGAAGAAACAGGAGGCGAAGGTGGAATGCCCTGTGACGAGGTGATCGTTGACAAGGAGCTTGAAGTGTTTTTTCCCTGAGAAGCGATGTGGTTGAAGGTAATGAACAAAAATGAATGAAATGAACATAATTTTTTAGAGATGAAGCACCGATGGCCCCACGGTGGGCGCCAAACTGTTTTGGTCAAAAATCACACAAGGATAATGTAACCAAATCTGATTTTTGTGAGGTTGGATGCTTGATTAAACGAACAAATGTAAGAACAATGATTGAATGAAAATGGCAATGAACACAAGGATTTATATAAGGAAAAAGCCCTTGATCAATGAATGATCTCCGGCATAAAAACCTCGGATAGTGAAAACTATCACTATCAACTATATTGAACCAAAAAGTTTACAACTTCGGAAGTATTGAGCTTGATACAATGAATTCTAGTTTGTGTGTATTCGAGAGAGAAACAGAAATGATGTCCAGTTCGTAGAGTGCAAAGTGGTTTCTAAATTTAGCTCAATACCCCTCTTAAGTTGGCTAAAAATATCCTAACTAACTATCTGAAAATCAGCCATTCACCCACGATCACCACCAACGGTCTTCAGCTCGTGCACATGTCGAAATATAGAGCATATTCCCCTGGAATCTCGGTTGGAATACGTCCTCTTCGAAACATACCTGCAAAACAAGCTAAAAGGTGATGGAAACAATTGTTAGTTTAAGAATACCAGTGGAGATCCTTAATCCTTAGTCTTCCTGCATCACTTCCTGAGGATCCTTGATCCAGGTTAAATTGAGGATCCGTGATCCTTAGACACTAAAATTCTATCCCTAACACAATTGGTATTACAGTTGTCTCGGTTTGTTTACTTACTTATAGCACATAGGTCAGTGTATTAGCTAAACACTGATTGATCCTTAGATTCCATATGCATCCTACATGCTACAATTTCTATACCGGTTTACAGAGATAACAGAAAACATCTCAATATCAGTTTACAGATTCGACAGAAAACATTTCATTCCTGGTTTACAAACAAAACAGTTACATGTATCGGCTTAAAAACATAATAGAAAATATTTCATTTCCGATATACAGATATAACATTTTAAATGCTTTGGGATATTATAATCTCACAAACCGGTTTCTCAAATGCAAGATTTTAGATGTTTTAAGATTCATTTGGAAGCAAAACAAACAAACTATGAACTCGTGAACTTTATGTTGATTTTTATCGCATGTTCTTTCTCAGGACACAATTTCAAACTATGGAATGGTTAGAATAGGAGAACCCATGGGAATTCGAGTACTTAGCTGGTGTTCATTTATAGAAGTCTTGGCTCAAATACTTTCGGTGTACAATGAAGATACCATTCGGATCACACCCGGGTCTGATGTAATCGATTTAACGGGGTGTGACACCTCTACTCTTCTACTCTCTATATTCTCTACCAAATCACCACTATTTTCCCACACCCAACATTAGCCAACCTACCGGAACCACCGTAATCCAGGAAAGGTTTGTGTCGAAGGTCTTGATGGGTAATCCATGAATCCTTGAACTCGAGCTGAGGATCCTTGTTGATTGAAATAGCTGAGTCATCACCAGTGATCCTTGCTGGTGGATGGAGGATCCTTGAGGCTGAATGATAGATCATCTGGAGTGCTAAGTTGTTGATGCTGGAGTGACAAAATCCAACACTTTAGTCATCAATGAAGACTGATCTTCTGTTGGCCTCTTCTATTTCTTGATGTTTTCAATCTCACGCAAGATCTTTTGATTGGTCTTGTTCTTCTGCTCAATGTAGCTTTTTATCTGCGAATAGAAAACAGAACTTGTCAGTATTAGTAGAGGATGAAGTAGCAGAAGTTTTGGATCCTTGGAAGACAGATGATGTCTTCTTCTGAGCAGTTTCAGTTTCTGGAATGGTGGGGGGATAGGAGGCAACCACATAGAGCTCTGAGATGAGGTAACTGTTGGTATGGCAGTTGAAGTGGATTTCCCTTGAGAGGCCATGGTATTATGGAGTTTATGAGAATGAGCAAAAACGATTGAATTTTTTTAGAATTGAAGCATTACTTGCCCCACGGTGGGCGCCAAATTGTTTTGGTCAAAAATCTGTTCAAGGATAATATAACCAAATTTGCAAAGTGAGGTAGAGTGCTTAGGTGATGAATGATGTACTGAAAAGTACATATGTTTATAGTGTATATTTTGGTCAGTTTTCAGTTGTTTCGAGTCTGTTTTAGGGTAGAATTATGATACTGCTGACGTTAAGCTTTGATTTCAGGTCCCGTAGCTTAAAGTGTTGAAAAACGAGTCAAAACGAGCAGTTCGGAAGAAAAACGGGATTCGTACGCGCGTCGGAGAAGCTGGAAATCGAAATATAATAAAAAATTCAGAAAATTGGTTTTATAGGCGACGCGTGACGCGACCCCCCTACGCGTCGCGCGAGGAATTTGATTTCTGATTTGATTGTTGCTGCTAGGGTTTTTGTGAAGATAATTCCCAAGAAACATTATTGAAAAACCCTAATTACGAATTAGTGCAATCTTAGAGCATTCTTGGAGCATACTTTGAAGGCAATTGGAGATTTCAAGGCACGGGAATCATTGGTACGAGTCGAGAGTGAAGAATCGAAGAATTAATCGGGTTTTCTAATCCCTTGTTTTGTCGATTACTTTCTTGAAACTTTGTTACAATGAATTCTTTGTTAGACATCTTTGTTTTGTGTTTAATTACTGAGATGCTTGGCTAAACTTTTAAACCACCTAGACTATGATGAATGGATTAATATAAAGATTTTACCTTTTTCGTTATTTGCACGATGTTTATGGATTGATTGTGTTTAGTAAGAGGTTTGATTTAATGGTTTGATGTGTATGCGTACTTTGAATTGGTTTATTGTTATTATTTGCTTCATATGATTCTTAGTGACGGTCTATATCACAACATAGAGTCATATTAGGGTTTAGGGTTTCGGTGAGTGTCTATATCACGTTAGAAAACCTTCACTCTTTAGGGAGAATCGGCCGATAACCTCTAGAAGTAAGTGGTAATAATTTGCTAAGTCTTAGTCTTCTACTAGTCCTAATAACTGGGAAGTGAGGGGCTATTGGTAGGTCTTACCCGGCGAATTGCTTTAGATAGGCCTTGGGAAAGGTTATGTCTTGGTTTACCTGTTGGTCTTATTAGTCTATCAAGTCAAATCTATTACTTCAAACTACCCTAGATCTAGGATTGGGAAAGAATAGGTCAATATTAGGGTACTTACACAATAATTAGATAACTGGGAAGAAGTCTAATAACCGGTAGGATTAACGGCCTAGATAGTGCCACAGGTTTCTCCTTGAGAAGGGTCGAGGGGCCTCGATGGTTCTTAATAGGTTTAGTATTTTAAGATCCCGGTTCCATAACTCGTGCAATTAACTTAATTTGTAATCTCTTAAAAACAATCCAGGATTCTTGTCTAGGTGGTCCTGTTCTCACATAAGAAAAGTTCACAGTCGTCATTTGTTTTTAGTATAGCTTAGTTTAATTTAGTAGTCTAGTATAGATTTCCTAGTTTTTCAGTAACCCCCCCCCCCCTAAACAAATAAACATAGTTTAAGTCGTGTCTGTCAGTGTTTAGTCAGAGTCTAATTTGCGTGATAAATAGAGTCTCGTGGTTCGATATCCGGACTTCCTAGGTTATACTACATTGATCGGTACACTTGCCGATTGTGTGGTTTTAGGTCGAGTCTAGAATTAAAGCTTTATAGTGTCTAGAATAGAGAGTCTAATTTAGTTTGTTTTTAATAGTCTGTTTAGCACACATCAAGTTTTTGGCGCCGTTGCCGGGGACTCTTGGTAATTGCGTTCATTAGCTTTGATAGATTTACTTGACAAATACGTGCTACGTGTTTACTTTGTTTTGTGTCTTTTCTTTTCATCTTGAGTCGTAGTAACTATTGTTTGCTTTTCGTGTGTTCAGGTTTTTACTTGTAGTGGATGCCACATCTGCGCTCGCACGGACCGCCACCACCAGTCAAGCTGTCATCATCTCAATTTGGCGAAGGCCCACAGGTTACTTCTACATCTTCATCTCGTTTCCCCAAGTTCGATTCTACCCCATTACCCACCCCACCTCCTACACCACCACCTTCGCCTAACCATTCACCTAAATCCTCACCTAAGGTTTCCCCACCCGATAGCCCTACTTCTAGTACCTCTAGTAATCTAGAAAACTTAGAACACATGGCTAACCCTAGGCAAACCGTCCATCAGCAAGCCACTCAGGATTTCACCGGCCTTGCTTCACCCATCACCGTACCACCCATAGTTAGCGAGCATTCATGGCAGATTCCCTCCTATGCCATGCAGGCCATAACCAATAGCATCCAATTCCATGGCCGAGACGATGAGGACGCCCCGGCCCACATCAACCGTTTCTCCCGCATGCTAGCTACCTTTAACCTTCACGGTGCACCCAACGATGCCACCTACCTACAGCTTTTCCCATTCTCCATAGCCGGCCGTGCGGCTACTTGGTTGGACTCTCAACCAACCGGTACTTTTACCACTTGGGCGGGGCTTCGTCAAGCCTTTTTGAATAAGTACTTCCCGCCCGCTAAAGCTTCACGGCTTAGAGACCAAATCCACTCTTTTCGCATGGAGCCCGACGAGCCTTATTACCTTGCTTGGGAGCATTTCCAAAACCTAACTGCTCGTTGCTCCCAGCACGGTCTCTCTGATTGGGCTTTGTGTGAGAAATTCTATAACGGTCTTACCCAAGAGACTAGAGATAGGTTCGATACTAATGCGGGGGGCATATGATGGGTATCCTTACAGTTGCAGAGTGTCTAGAGCGTTTTGAGGCATTTGCTCAGTCTCAATCCCAATCACGTTCCGATCAGAGGTATCAAAGTGGTAATTCTAATACCACTACTAGTACACCCGCCCGTGGGGTGAACCATGTCACCATGGACCCTAGTTTAGCCTTTGTTTTGGAAAACATGAATAGGCAACTTAACGAAATTAAGGCTAAGGTAGACAAATGTGAGTATTGCCGAGGGGGTCACGATACGAATGCGTGCCCATTGCTTGTAGGAGAGGAGCAGGTTGACTACTTAGGAGGAGGTTTTGGTAGAGGTCAGTCTAGTGGTTTTGGGGGTAATAATAATTTTGGGTCGGGTTGGCATAATAACAACAATAACTTGAATAATAACACTTTTCGCCCAAGTGGACCCCCTGGCTTTCAAATGGCTCAAAACCCAAATAGGGGCCAAAATTCACTCTTTGGTGGGGGTTCAAGTGGGCAGTTCAACAAAGGGTTCAATGGGCAGGTCAAGGATGGGGGGTCAAATAACCAAGGTCAACCAGGTCAAGGTCCAAGTTTCGATTTAGGGGGTAGCATGGAAAGGATGGAGTCCATGATGAGTCAACTACTTGTTAGGGACCAAACCACTCAAAAGACCCTTAGTGAACATGACCTAATGCTTAAAAACCATCAAGCCTCATTCCAAGACCTTCAAAGAGTCGTAGGGGATATGTCTAGAAAGTTAGAAGAGAGGTTACCCGGTCAGTTTGCGGGTAACACCCAACAGAACCCTAATGCCCATGCTAAAGCCATTACCACCCGTAGTGGCAAGACCGTAGGAAACCCTAGAGTCGAGGAGAGGGTAGTTGATGAAGATGGAGATATCATAGATGAGGAGATCCAAATGGAGGCTCCCGGCAAAGTGCAATCTAGGTTAACCCTAGCAAGTACCGCACAGCCCGGTGAGTCTCAAAAGGAAAAGAAAGTTGAGAAAACCCCGATAGATGTTAGACCTTCACCCTACGTGAACCATGCGTATGTCCCGTTTCCCTCACGCCTTAAGAACCAAAAATACTCTAGGGAATACGGGCAGTTTTTGGACATCTTCAAGCAATTGAAGATTAACCTTCCATTCATAGAGGCACTCCAATCAATGCCCAAATACGCTAAGTTCTTGAAAGACCTCCTTAGGAACAAAGAAAAATTAGGAGAGTTGTCTAACGTCCCGTTGAATAGGGATGTTCCGCCGTGGTGTTAAATAAGCTTCCCGAAAAGCTTACGGATCCGGGTATTTTCACCATTCCATGTCTATTCGGTAGTAATACCAACACTCGAGCCTTAGCCGACTTAGGAGCTAGTATCAACTTGATGCCCTTTTCTCTTTATGAGAAACTAGACCTAGGAGAGCTTGCACCTACCCGAATGACATTGTCTTTAGCCGATCGGTCCGTTAAATACCCTAGGGGTATAGTTGAGAACTTGCTAGTTAAGGTAGACAAATTCGTGTTTCCCGCCGACTTCGTAATTCTAGATATGGAAGCGGATGAGAGAGTTCCCATTATCTTAGGTCGTCCTTTCTTGCGTACCGCCAAAGCACTCATAGACGTCTACGATGGTAAGATCACCCTTAGGGTCGGTGAGGAGATAGATTGTTCCATGAACCACCCGAGTGGTTCGGATGACTATAGTGGTCCTTGCCATTCCGTCTACTTTTTGAACCCGTTTATCTCTTGTGTCGACCATTGCTTAGAGTACATTAGTGGAGCGGACCTAGTGGTAGGAGAGAAGATAGAAGAAGAGTTGGAGAGTGTAGGTGAAGTTGAAGAGGAAGGGATTCCTTTAATTCCCGATGTGTTAGCGGTTAGTGATGACACCACCCAACCCCCACCCTTAGAGCTTAAGGTACTTCCATCTCATTTAGAGTATGCTTTCTTAGGGGAGGGTTCCGAACTACCAGTTATTATTTCATCCGGGTTAGAGGAGAGTGAGAAAGTGAGATTGTTAGATGTGTTGAAGGCCAACAAAGAGGCCATTGCATGGAGATTGTCCGACATTAAGGGCATAAGTCCTTCCTATTGCACCCACCGGATACTCATGGAGGATGATTATAAACCGGTGGTGCAACCCCAAAGGAGGCTTAATCCTAACAAGCAAGACGTAGTGAAAAAGGAGGTTCTTAAACTTTTAGATGCCGGGATGATCTATCCCATTTCCGATTCACCTTGGGTTAGTCCCACACAGGTTGTCCCCAAGAAGGGGGGGATGACTGTTGTCATGAACGAAAAGAACGAGCTTATCCCTTCACGCACGGTCACGGGTTGGCGCGTGTGCATCGACTACCGAAAGTTGAATGATGCCACCCGTAAAGACCACTTCCCATTGCCTTTCATAGATCAAATGTTGGAGCGTCTCGCCGGTCAACAATTCTATTGTTTCTTAGACGGCTTTTCCGGTTACTTCCAGATCCCCATTGCACCGGAGGATCAGGATAAAACCACCTTCACATGCCCTTACGGCACCTATGCGTACCGACGCATGCCATTCGGGTTATGTAACGCTCCGGCTACCTTTCAGCGTTGTATGGTCGCCATATTTCAGGATATGATAGAGACTTCCATGGAGGTTTTCATGGATGATTTTTCAGTTTATGGTGATTCTTTTGAGGTGTGTTTGAAGAATTTCGAGAGAATGTTAAAGCGGTGTGTAGAGAAGAAGCTTTTGCTCAATTGGGAGAAGTGTCACTTCATGGTGACGGAAGGTATAGTGTTAGGGCATAAGATTTCTAGAGAGGGTATAGAGGTAGATCGTGCGAAAATAGATACCATTAGTAGGTTACCTCCACCCACGAGTGTTAAGTCGATTAGGAGTTTTCTAGGGCATGCGGGCTTCTATAGACGTTTCATTAGGGATTTTTCGAAAATCACCCGCCCCATGACCCGCTTGCTAGAGAAAGATGTTCCATTTGTCTTCGATGAGGAGTGTCTTAAGGCCTTCAACTTTTTGAAGGAACAGTTGCTTAGTGCACCTATTCTTATCTCGCCCGACTGGACCTTGCCCTTTGAGCTCATGTGCGATGCGAGTGACTATGCCGTTGGAGCGGTTTTAGGACAAAGAAAGGATAAGCACTTCCACCCCATCTACTATGCAAGCAAAACACTCAATGATGCTCAAGAAAACTACACTACCACGGAGAAAGAGCTTTTAGCCGTAGTTTTCGCTTTTGATAAATTCCGCTCGTACCTCGTTTTGTCCAAGACCATAGTTTTCACCGATCATTCCGCGTTGCGTTTTCTCTTTCAAAAGAAAGACGCTAAACCCCGACTCATTCGGTGGATTCTTTTGCTTAGTGAGTTCGATATTGAGATTAGGGACAAGAGAGGGGCCGAAAATGTGGCGGCCGATCACTTATCGAGGTTAGAGGATCCCAAGAGGGAAGAGATTCGTGAGGAGGAGATTGGAGACACGTTCCCTCACGAGTCTATAGAGTTTGTTGAAGCTGAGAAAGAGGGATTGCCATGGTTTTGAGATTTAGCAAATTATCTCTCGAGTGGTGATGTGGTGAAAGGGATGTCTACACAACAAAGGAAGCGATTGTTTAGTGAGGCGAGGAAGTATATTTGGGATGATCCTTTTCTCTTTAGGATAGGAGGAGATAGAGTTCTTAGACGTTGTGTGTCGAGAGAGGAGGGTTGGAACATTATTAAGCATGTGCATGAAGGCCTCACGGGAGGACATCATGGGGCACACGCCACCGCCCAAAAGGTATTCGACTGTGGTTTCTATTTGCCTACCGTTCTTAGAGATGCCGAAGAGTTCGTGAAGATATGTGATGCATGTCAACGAACCGGAAATATTTCCGCCAAAGATGAGATGCCTCAAAATCCGATACAAGTAGTGGAGGTTTTTGACGTTTGGGGTATCGACTTCATGGGACCCTTCCCAAACTCCAAAGGAAATCGTTACATACTCGTGGCGATCGATTACGTTTCTAAATGGGTTGAGGCTCAAGCTCTTCCCACAAACGAAGCTCGAGTAGTTTTGAATTTCCTTAAAAAGCTCTTTTCACGATTCGGTACTCCTAAAGCCCTAATTAGTGACCGTGGCACTCACTTTTGCAATGCATTAATGGAGAAGTTGCTTGCACGCTACGGTGTCACTCACCGTTTATCTACCGCATATCATCCACAAACGAGTGGACAGGTGGAGAATGCGAATCGCGGTATTAAACGAATCTTAGAGAAAACCGTTGGTAAGAATAGGAAAGATTGGTCCGACAAGCTAGACGATGCATTGTGGGCATTTAGAACCGCCTACAAGACCCCTTTAGGAACTACACCTTTCATGATCGTCTACGGGAAAGCTTGTCATCTCCCCGTCGAGTTAGAACATAGAGCGCTTTGGGCCTTTAAAACCGTTAATCTAGATATGACCGAAGCCGCTAGGAAGCGTTTCTTTCAAATTCATGAGCTTGAGGAGCTTAGAGATACGGCATATGCTCGATCGTTGGGAATAAAGGAGAAAACGAAGTTGTTGCATGATAGGAGGTTGAGGAAAGTGAAGGAGTTTAGCAAGGGCGATAAAGTGCTTCTTTACAACTCGAGATTGAAGCTTTTTGCGGGAAAGTTGAAGTCCAAGTGGTCGGGACCTTTTATGGTTCATTACGTGTTTCCATATGGAGCGGTGGAGATCATGGATGAGAAGGATGGCCGTAGTTGGAAGGTGAATGGCCATCGTTTGAAGCACTACCTTGGAGGAGCGATAAACAAGGATGAGAGGGAGGTAACTCCTCTCGAAATCCCACCTAAAGCCGCCAATTAGTGTTTTGGGTGAAAGCCCAAGTGTACATTTTGTATCGTTTGTATAAGAGTCTTCGTTTGAGTATTTTCGTGTTCTAACGCGTTTTTCCGTAGTTTTTCGGTTTGTGTTTTGTGTCGTTGAGAATTTTGCAGGATTCGTCACCGTTATGGAAGAGGAAAAAGCATGAGAAAAGAGGTTTCAGGTAAGTTTTCTTAATACTTAGAAAAATTTCTAAGTGTTTTTGATGGTTGAAAATTTTTTTTGAAAAAAAACTAAGGCATGAAACCATTTTTTTCCACGAAACCTACTGTGAAAAACGACCCCTGGCGTGACGCCAAGGGCCGTCGCGTCACGCTAGGGGTAAAGGTCCAGAATTAATTAAAATCCACCCCGCCGCGCGACGCGAGACCCCCCTGACCCCCACCGCGTCACGCGAGGCCTACCTGGACCAGTTTAAAACGTTTTACTTGAACCTGTTGCTGAAATCAAATCCCTTTTTCACATATCAAGCCCTAAATCGCGATTTTCACATAAATCACCATAACTCACTCGTTTTTCCACCAAATCACTCCATTCTTCTTCCTAAATCACCACAATCACATTCCCCACAATCCTAGCCATCAATTTCACCCGATTTTCGCGTTTTTGGACAAATCCGAGCACCACAACTTCAAGACTTCATTCTTCTTATTTAATCCGAATCCAAGGTATGATTTCTGTGATTTCTCACTAGTAGGTAACTTTATTGTTCGTTTGTAGTGTCGGGTCAGTTATGTTCTAGGTCTAGGGTTTGTTTGGGTTGCTAACGTTAGGATTTTTGACCCGTTTGAGATGTTAGTGGTATGCGGGAGGCTATGTTTGGGATGTTTACATACATTGGGGCTTGCGGATGTTTCGGGTTGGTTTGATTGGGGTTGTTTGAGACTTGTGAGGTATGTTTGGATAACTAGACAACATGTTTGAGCTTTACGGGATTGTTTGGCTAAACGAAAGACTTTTTGCTAAAAAATAGGTTTTTGAACTGATTTTTGCAAATGTCATTGGTTTTCTAAACGGATTTTATTGCCACAAACGTCGCGTTAAGTTTTAAAAAGTTCAAACTCTCACGTGTTTCGCCTCAAGTGTGGGGATGTTTCGGCACTTATGCTTAATTGAGGACAATTAAAGTGCCGGGAGGAGATAGTGTACATTGAATCTTAGGTTGTTTGAGTAGTGAGTCTAGTTTTAGTCTTAGAGTCATGTGTTGCGTCGTAGTGTCGTTTTTAGTGTCCTTAGTGTCGTTTGAGTCGTAATAGGGTCGTGTTTAGTGTCATTGCACGTTCTATTGCATCGCTTGATTTTAAGCCACTTCGCTCGTACTCAATCTCCATTCGGGCGAGGTTTGGCTTATTGTCGAGTTGATTATGCAATATGCACTTGTATCGAACAACGGCCGCGAATGAAATGCTATACGGCCGTCGTTCGACTGTATATTAAAAAAAAATTAAAAATTAAAAACACCAAAAATAGTTTGTGATTGCTAACTTTCTGCATTGTCTTTCTTGTCGAATCTTATTTGTTTTGCAGAAATATGTCGGGTGAAGCTTCTTCGTCAAACCCAAGAAAGAGAAAGATTCAGTATCGGGGGAATGATAGGAGGGTGTATTCCCGGTTTGAGCGGATTATTGATCATCCGGTTTTAGATTTTGAAGAAGGTAGTGAGGAGAGGAAGAAACTGAAGAAGTATGCGGACACTATTATGTTGGAGCACCGCACGATAAACTGGGATTGGTTGCAAACTATGGGAGCAAGTGATAGGGTGGCGGAGTTGTTAGGGCCACGATTGAGAGCGGCAGTGGATTGCCGTTGGCCGCAGTATAATGAACTTACACTTGAGTTCCATTGTACCTTCCGTCATAAAGAGGGTACTTTTGCGGAACATAATGCGGTGTCGTTTTCTTTGGCCCGAATTTTGTATGAGATGAGTATTCCTCAATTTGGGGTAGCTTTGGGTTTCTATAATGAGGAGGAGGTGAAGACTGATGAGTTTGTGAATGGGTTAAGGGGTGTATATACTCACCCTCGGCCGAAGTGTTTGGATTCGGCAGATTTGGAGAGATTTTGGGATGATATTGCGACCCAACCGTTCGCCCAGACGAACCTTATCACAGCGGTTCGTGACCCTATACATAGGTACATTTTGAAAATATTGGCGACGACGGTTGTGGCGAGGAAGTCAGGTGAGAATAAAGCAAACTGGTTGGATCTTTTTGCTTTAATGTGCATGGTGGAGAAGAGAAACTGGAACTTGGCGAGTTTCTTTGCATGGTCATGTAATAGGCCGCGTCGGGGAGGAAAAAGGGCTGCTATGGATCTTGGGCCATATATAGCTAGGTTGGCAGGAAATATAGGGGCCTTAAGAAAATATCATTTGGGGCAGATGCACTTGAGTTTCCCCACGGTTTATTGGGGTATTGCTGAGCTGCAGATGGCGGGGGTTTTGACAAATACGGACCCGCCACAATGGAATTATGAAGTAGGTGCTCCTCCAGCACGAGATCCGGCACCTCGACGTAGGCGTGAGCCTCCTCCACAGCAGCCAGCTAGACAGCAGAGACCTGACCCGTTCACTCCCGAGGCTGCTTTTGACTGTACACAACAGAGGTTTACTCAGATGGAAGATATGATGCGGGTTAACCACCAGTGGACGATGCAGAGCCACCACCGCCAGGATGACATGCTCAGGTACATGATGTCGGGTATGTCACTTAATGCTCCGATACCACCGCCTTTCGCCGGGTTGTTACCTCCACCAGTTTATGGA
This sequence comes from Helianthus tuberosus, assembly GCA_030545235.1. Taxonomy (NCBI): domain Eukaryota; kingdom Viridiplantae; phylum Streptophyta; class Magnoliopsida; order Asterales; family Asteraceae; genus Helianthus; species Helianthus tuberosus. The sequence goes on along the minus strand of CM060411.1, from coordinate 214,789,555 downwards.
GGCGAGCAGCAGGCCCCGTATGTTTATGGTCAGTACCCGGGGTATGATCAGTGGGGAGGGCAGAGTGGTTATGATTACAGTGGTCAGTTCGGGTGGCAGCAGGCTGGAGGTTCAGGTACCCAGCAGATGGATGAGGATTCTGAGGATGAGGAGTGATGGAGCGGACTGAAGCAACATATATCCTTTGATGTTTTATTTTATTTATGCTGTTTTGGTAGATTCGATATGGTTGTACTAGCAGACATATTTTTATTTTTCGTTTGAACTTGGATTTGTGGAACGATGAACGCTTGGTAGTAGTTGGTTTGGTATGTTATGTTTGTTTTAGGTTGATGATTTGGAGCCGCTTTCCGTTCGTGTGTGAGGGAGTTTGGTATTGTTTGCTGAGCACGTTCGGTATTGGAGGGCTATGTGGAAACGACTGGCACTTTGACAGTCTCACATATAAAGCTAAGTCGTTTCCCTTTTTGTTGTTGTTGTTGAATATTTTATTTATTTCGTTGCAGTTTCTATTCTTAGGTAGTTGTTGAGTCGTATTTTCGTTCTTGCATTAGGGACAATGCAATCTCTAAGTGTGGGGATGGGATACTTGTAAATATTTGAGTCTTAAACTTGAAATAAAAAATTGAAAAATCAGAAAATGTCTTTCGAAAAAAAAAGAAGTTTGCAATTAAAACGGAAAATGATAGAAAAAATGAATTTTTGCTCGGGTTCGAATAATAATAATATGAGATTATAATAAACCGAGTTTGCGTCTAGTTTGGGATATGTGGATAGGCCCGGGTTTGGTTTTAAGTCCCTTTGATCTAATATACCTTAATTGTCGGTCTGCTAGTGGGTTTTCGCCTGGGAAATATGGGAAACTAAAACTGCCGATAATAGTATAAGGGGCACCGTTATAAGTTAAAACCGTTAGAGTTTGTGATCATGCTAGAAAAAAAATAGAATAAACAGTGAGCTAGAAACTAAATGAAAGTAACACAGGCCTATGTAATCCGAGTTGGAGATAGCGACTCTACAGCCGGAATGCCTCTGGGATGTGTGAAATCGATTTGCCGAATAAAAGTACCGAAACCTAAGTAATCTGTGGTTGGGGATAGCGACTCTACAGCCGGAATACCTCTTGGTTAGGGAAAGCATCGTCTAGCTTCACGAAAGAAAAAAAAAAGCAAAAAGCAAAGCAAAAATAGAAAAAAAAAGAAAAAAAGAAACAAAGTTGATTGTAAACTCTCTTGGTTTTGATATAAGACGGTTGGGAATTGGTCAAATGATCGTTCCTTTAGTCCTATAAGCTTGAGGTGGGAGTAGGTGGACCGTAGATTCTAGCGTGAGACCCTAGGTAGACTGACCGCACTTAAATTAAATTTACATGATAAGGGCTTAGGATTGGATTCGGGTTTAAAGGGATAAGTGTATTCACAATCGTGGCTGACGCAAATCTTGGTTTTTAATTAAATATACCTATATTTCTGACCCGGGTGATTATTTGTTTCTGATTCCGTTGCATAATTCTTTTTCGAGGACGAAAAAAGAGTAAGTGTGGGGATGTTTGATGTACTGAAAAGTACATATGTTTATAGTGTATATTTTGGTCAGTTTTCAGTCGTTTCGAGTCTGTTTTAGGGTAGAATTATGATACTGCTGACGTTAAGCTTTGATTTCAGGTCCCGTAGCTTAAAGTGTTGAAAAACGAGTCAAAACGAGCAGTTCGGAAGAAAAACGGGATTCGTACGCGCGTCGGAGAAGCTGGAAATCAAAATATAATAAAAAATTCAGAAAATTGGTTTTGGAGGCGACGCGTGACGCGACCCCCCTACGCGTCACGCGAGGCATTTGATTTCTGATTTGATTGTTGCTGCTAGGGTTTTTGTGAAGATAATTCCCAAGAAACATTATTGAAAAACCCTAATTACGAATTAGTGCAATCTTAGAGCATTCTTGGAGCATACTTTGAAGGCAATTGGAGATTTCAAGGCACGGGAATCATTGGTACGAGTCGAGAGTGAAGAATCGAAGAATTAATCGGGTTTTCTAATCCCTTGTTTTGTCGATTACTTTCTTGAAACTTTGTTACAATGAATTCTTTGTTAGACATCTTTGTTTTGTGTTTAATTACTGAGATGCTTGGCTAAACTTTTAAACCACCTAGACTATGATGAATGGATTAATATAAAGATTTTACCTTTTTCGTTATTTGCACGATGTTTATGGATTGATTGTGTTTAGTAAGAGGTTTGATTTAATGGTTTGATGTGTATGCGTACTTTGAATTGGTTTATTGTTATTATTTGCTTCATATGATTCTTAGTGACAGTCTATATCACAACATAGAGTCATATTAGGGTTTAGGGTTTCGGTGAGTGTCTATATCACGTTAGAAAACCTTCACTCTTTAGGGAGAATCGGCCGATAACCTCTAGAAGTAAGTGGTAATAATTTGCTAAGTCTTAGTGTTCTACTAGTCCTAATAACTGGGAAGTGAGGGGCTATTGGTAGGTCTTACCCGGCGAATTGCTTTAGATAGGCCTTGGGAAAGGTTATGTCTTGGTTTACCTGTCGGTCTTATTAGTCTATCAAGTCAAATCTATTACTTCAAACTACCCTAGATCTAGGATTGGGAAAGAATAGGTCAATATTAGGGTACTTACACAATAATTAGATAACTGGGAAGAAGTCTAATAACCGGTAGGATTAACGGCCTAGATAGTGCCACAGGTTTCTCCTTGAGAAGGGTCGAGGGGCCTCGATGGTTCTTAATAGGTTTAGTATTTTAAGATCCCGGTTCCATAACTCGTGCAATTAACTTAATTGGTAATCTCTTAAAAACAATCCAGGATTCTTGTCTAGGTGGTCCTGTTCTCACATAAGAAAAGTTCACAGTCGTCATTTGTTTTTAGTATAACTTAGTTTAATTTAGTAGTCTAGTATAGATTTCCTAGTTTTTCAGTAACCCCCCCCCCCCCTAAACAAATAAACATAGTTTAAGTCGTGTCTGTCAGTGTCTAGTCAGAGTCTAATTTGCGTGATAAATAGAGTCTCGTGGTTCGATATCCGGACTTCCTAGGTTATACTACATTGATCGGTACACTTGCCGATTGTGTGGTTTTAGGTCGAGTCTAGAATTAAAGCTTTATAGTGTCTAGAATAGAGAGTCTAATTTAGTTTGTTTTTAATAGTCTGTTTAGCACACATCAATGAACAATGGTAAAATGGATGCTAGATGAATAAGGTAATCGAACACAAGGATTTATACGAGGAAAAGCCATTGATCACTAGTAGATCACCGGCATAAAAACCTCTGATAGTGAAAACTATCACTGTCAACTAAATTGCACAATAGAAATGATTACAACTTCGGATGTTGATCAAGTGTGGTATAATTGATTGCTAAGTGTATTGTGAGTGTTATGGGTGAAATTCTGAGCCTATATCCTGGTCAATATTTTAAGCTATATCTTAATTGTGTGATATGTGTTCATACCCGGGATACTCATTCAGGATATTGGTAACATCCTGAATGGTATCCTGAGGATCACCAACGGATTATGTGCAGGAGTATGAGTCCAAGCTCACAACGTTCATGAGGACCCTTTCCCCGGAAGACTCGGTCTAAGTAGTTCAAAGGAAGACGTTGAAGCCGCTTTACTCGGTCCACAACGTTAACTATGGAATATTCGGAAGCATCCCCTATTTATAAGAATTTTAGTTTGTATTTCCTAGCTATAAATAGACGGATAAATCAGATCGAATAGGACACAACAACACTCACTGCTCTCTAACACTTTACTCTCTCGCAACTTTCACTCTCACAAAAAGCATTATAACACTTAGCGATCTGATCAATATCCTACACTGTATCCTGACGTTTAAAGCAATAAGAAGAACAAGGCAGCTGCGATTGTCAGCTCCCGAGGTTTTGAGCCAGCGATCTAGATTGATCAAGGGCTTTCCTCGTATATCTCGCGTCACCCCCTTTACTTTTTGCTCATAGTTTGATCGTAGATACAGCTCAATATCCTGAGCCGTATCCTGAAAACTGTTTTTGCAATCAACTTAATCAGCATATTTTCAATACACTTTCTTAGCACACTACCTCACTTAACTAATTTGATCATTTAATTGCTTCGGTAATTTTTGACCAAAACAATTTGGCGCCCACCGTGGGGCGAGTGGTGCTATTTTTACTAAAAACTTTTGCAAGATCACTACTTAGTTTTCTATTTTCCAAACTTTTTACTACATTGTTTGCAATGGCCTCAAGATCAAACATGAGTTCCTCCGCCGTGTCTGCTACAACTTCTGCAACAATTGGTCCGGTGCTCCCTCCACCTCCTCCAAGGATGCAAGCCTCCTCGCAGCCTCAGGATATTATACCTACTCGGAGTATTCAGGAATCGGCCCCTGTTCTGACCTCTAATGATGAAATTCTGACCTTGTTTGGTAGTGTGCAGGAACAGATGAGTCAACAGCAGGAGACCAACCGAATGATTTTAAGAGAAATACAACTCTTGAAATCCAGCTCAAGCAGATCTGCCGAGGATACTGTCACTCCCCTGCAACCCAGGGCTTTGAACTTCAGTTCTGCAGTTTTTACCGAGGATAACCAGGGAAATATTGTGCCTAGCCATTCTCAGAATCATACTCCTGAGATACCTTCTACAGTTAGAATGTCAACTGTAAGAAGCTCAGGATATGCTTCAGGATATGGCCAGAATCCTCAGACCGGTAATGTATCTAATAATAATAATACATTTGCCAATAATGGTATTGGATCTTTGCATGATGCAGGTGTGACATCAGCATTGTCTAGGGAGCTTCAGAAGCTGAAAGACATGATATCCAGTGTACCTGGGGTGGTTCAGCCAATTCTTGAAGTGTCCTAGGATAGTCACAGGATATCGCGGTTTGCATATCCTATTTGTGATGCTGAAATCCCAAAAAGATTTCAAACTCCCAACATGAAACTCTATGACGGAACTACGAATCCTGAGGAGCATATTGCTCAGTATAGAGAAAGGATGGAAATCAACCCTATCCCTCCAGACCTCAAAGAAGCATGCTTGTGCAAGAGTTTTGGTTCTACCTTAACAGGATCAGCCTTAAAATGGCTGTTAAACGTTCCTCCTCATTCAATTACTTCTTTTGCTCATTTAGTTAATTTATTTAACAACCAATTTTCTTGCAGTCGGAGTTTTAAAAAAACTAACAAGTGATCTCTACAGGATAACTCAAGGACCTCAAGAATCCCTAAGGGATTATGTGAACAAATTCAGCAGTGAATCCTTGGATATCCTACACCTTGATGTTGCTACAGCAGTCCAAGCATTCAAGATGGGACTGCAAAAGGATTCCCAGTTTTATCAGGATCTTGTAATGAACCCTTGTAGGAACTTGGACGAAGCTCGAAACAGGGCTTTGAGATATATCAGGCTGGAAGATGATAAGAAAATGCAAGAGAGGATGAATGCATCCTCAACCTATGAATCAACTAACAGGAAGTCAGAATCCTCATACAAACCATATCGCTCCAAGCCATATGGTAGAAATGACAACAAGAAAGTCAATGCTGTCGAAGACGAGGATCCTGAGGAGTATCCTGAGTTATCTGAATACTGTTTTTCCGTTAATATACCTGAACTGATGTATGCTATGTGTTACGGGCGAAATTCTGAGCTCATATCCTGGACAATATCTTAAATTATATCTTGCTTATCTGATATATGTTTCTATCCGGGATGCTGATTCAGGATATTGGTAACATCCTGGATGGTATCCTGAGGATTACTAACGGATTGTGTGCAGGAGTACGAGTCCAAGTTCCCAACATTCACAAAGACCCTTTCTCCGCAAGACTCGGTACAAGTCGTTCGAATGAAGACGTTGAAGCCGCTTTACTCAGTCCACAACGTTAATAATGGTATATTCGGGAGCATCCCATATTTATAGGAATTTTAGTTTGTGTTTCGTAACTATAAATAGATGGATAAATCAGATCAATAGGACACAACAACTACACTCGCTACTCACTCACACTCACTCTCTCGCAACTTTCACTTTCAAAAAAAACATTGTAACACTTAGCGATCTGATCGATATCCTGCACTGTATCCTGACATTTAAAGCACTAAGAAGAACAAGGCAGCTGCGATTGTTAGCTCCCGAGGTTTTATGCCGGCGATCTAGATTGATCAAGGGCTTTCCTCGTACATCTCGTGTCACCCCCTTTACTTTTTGCTCATAGTTTGATCGCAGATACAGCTCAATATCCTGAGCCGTATCCTGAATACTGTTTTCATAAACAACAAAACCAACATATTTCCAACACACTTTTTAGCACACTACCTCACTTAACTAATTTGATCACTTAATTGCTTCGGTAATTTTTGACCAAAACAATTTAGCGCCCACCGTGGGGCAAGTGGTGCTATCTTTACTAAAATTCTTTGTGAAATCGTTAATTGGTTTCCTATTTTCAAAACTTTTTGCCACATTATTTGCAATGGCCTCGAGATCAAACATGAGCTCCTCTACCGTGTCTGCTACAACCTCTGCTACCGTTGGTTCAATGCTTCCACCACCTCCTCCAAGGATGCAGGCTTCTTCACAACCTCAGGATATTATTCCTACTCGGAACATTCGGGGATCTGGTCCAGTTCTAGTTTCTAATGACGAAATTCTAACCTTATTTGGAAGTGTGCAGGAACAAATGAGGCAGCAACAGGAAACAAACCAAATGCTATTGAGAGAAATACAACTCTTGAAATCTAGCTCAAGCAGACCCGTTGGGGATATCGTCACTTGTAACAACCCTCGGTAAAACCAACACTTTCATTTTTCGACACCCTATTATATTTTAAAATATCCCAATATGTCTTATATTATACCCCGTATGTGAAAACCAAGCCGGAAATAAGTTATAGTTATAAAATAAATTAAAAACACAAAATATTGAGTTGAGGCGAGCCGCGTAGACCCACCCCAACATCTCACGCGGGCAGTATCAAGGCCAGAACAGACTCCGCTGAATTATTTAGTTAAAGCGAGCCGCGTAAGAGTTCTAGACAGTTGACGTGGGCCGTGAGAGATCGTTAAACGCGGATGCATCCTGAGCCGACAAGTGTCGACATCGTGTCGAGTCTACAAGCTGACCCAGCCAAGCTATAGAGTTGACCAGGGTTGACGCGGGCCGCGTAACCCTGGCCTGTGTTTTACGTGGGCCGCGTGGAGACCAGAATCCAGCCCTATATAAGAAGGCCATCAGTTTTTGTTTTCCGTCGCTCATTCTAAATTCTCAATCTCGAATTCTGAAGTATTAGGCATAATATTTGGGTAGTATACCCCTAATTAGCGAGGTTCTGCTCCGTTGTAAGTATTATAACCCCAGTTTCATAATAGTTACGCTGCCCGATTGATTTAGGGTTCCTTAACAACTGTCGTGGTTCCGCCCGACGTAGTTGTTGGAATACCGTCTCAGGGAGGGTATCATTAATAATTTCAAAGGGTTATGATACTAACCAATGTACATTTGTATAAATTATAGATTATATCCAGGAAACCCTTACAAGAAGCCTAAGATAGCAAAGTGAGTTTATCCTCTTTTTGTTAACCTTTTTGGTAATGTTTTACCAAACCTTAAATGTTTTACTATGAAATTTAGCAGTGATTGAGTCTTTGTAGTTCTTCAATTACTGCCGGTATGTTGGGGTTTTGTATACAAAATGTACTACACTGTGAGTAGTAAGTCGAGGATGACAATACGTTACCATTGGACAATGAGTTAGCCAATGGGTAATATGACCCACAAGTCAGGGTTGACAGTACTAATGGATTAATTGTGTAGACATAAACAATGTGATCGCTCTCAATATTGTTCACTGTGACTTTTTATTGAAACTTGATTAAACTGGGATTCACTCACCAGAATTTCCGACTGACAAATGTTTTTAAAACACGTTTCAGGTAACCCAATGTGACAGCCAATTAGTAAAAAGCCAGCTGGAGAGCACTGAAGGCTTGGGGATAATGTCGCTATAAAAGTTACCAAATAAACGGTGTTTTAAATTTAAATAAAATAGGGTTTATCCCTATAAATGTATTGTAATAAGAAACTTGGGTTTTACCCATGTGATTATTAATATTAAATGAGGTGGTTTTACTCTGATAAACATTTCCTATCTACGGTCCTGATGTAAATTCCGCTGCAAGATTTAATAAACCTGATATCACCGAAACTCTGTGATCGCGTCCGCCCGTTCTCGGGGATCAGGGATCGGGGGTTGCGACAGAAGGTGGTATCAGAGCCTAGCCACTGGTCTGAGCCAAAGAAGTGTTCTGCTGACACTTAAATTCTATATTTTGTGTTAGGAAATAAATTACAGAAATACGTGTATAACTGTAATTATGTGTTATGTGTTAATTGACTATTTGTTAGTTTTCAGTATGAGTGATCAAGGACCATCAGATGTGAATCGTCAGTTATCTGATTCACCTAGGAGTGAGGGTACATCATCACAGCCTGCCCTTTCAGGGTATTCTGCTGATCAGGAGGAAGGAATATTTTCCTTTAGAGCTCAATCTGAAGAACAATTTCCTAATAAGAAACGAGGATGGTTCAGTAAAGAAGCTTTTCTTCATAGGAAGAGATTGCGAAAATTGCAACAGCAAAGGGCTTTAGCAGCTATTAAGCGAGAGACAGATGCCCATACTCAAGATATGCTAAATAGAAGCCTAGCTAATTTCCATATCCTAGCTACAACTGCTGCTGACCCAAGTCTGGAACAACTAGTAGCCCCACAACCACAAAACCCAGAACAACCTATGGAGATAGAAAACCATAAAAACCAAGTGGAGATGCACGACTTTAACCCAGAAGAAATCCCTAGGGTACCTGCACCAAACCCCCTAGACCCGAATTACGACCACTGGTGGGACGATAATAGGGACTTTGTGCAACGTTACGCTATCCAGGATTATCCACCCATACAGAACATAGAAGTCTACCCAGATATGGACCCTTTAGATCCCTATTACCAAAATGATTATATTAGGGAAATATTAGAGGATCCTTACCAATTTCATGAACTGTCACCCCCATATCAGGAAACCGCACCCCAGATTCCAAACACAGTCCGAGAACCTGCACCCCCAATGAGTGCAGAAAACGTTCAAGAACTTAGGACTTTCGGGGAAGAAATTTTAGAGAGCAGTGAGAGAATGCGTCAGGTGGGAGAGCGTCTCCTATGGAAATACGATGAGCGCAATATGGATTTTTAGATAAATCCATATCCGTGAATGGAGGAAATGGTAGTAAGAATAATAATAATAAAATAATATATGTGTGTACGGAGGCATATTACTATTAGTGTGATACTATTTCCGTTGGTATTTGTAATTTAATTTCAGTACTAATATGTAATAGACGCATAAGTATATGAAAAGAGTATAGTAGCAATGATCTACGTTTTTGGCTAGATTGTGTGTCATGTGATTAACTCTATTAAATATTAATTGTGATATTAATATGGGATAAATGTTTAAAATTCAGATGGCCGATGAAGGAAATCAAGGAAATCTGAATAACGATAACCAGAGTAACATTAACGTGGTTAATGAAAATCCGAGCATCAATAACAATGGAAATCAAGTGGATAATAGTGCTATCCAACACATAGTGGCACAAGGAATTATAGATGCAATGCCATTTATTCTTCAAACTGTTAAGGATGCTGATAATAAAAGTATGCATAGCAGTAAGCGACCTGTTGAACCAGAAAACAGTGTAAACAATGGACCTATACTTCAATTGCCTATTCCCAAAAAGAAGAAGAACCATGCCTTATGGTTGTTCTTACAGAGAATTCTGGTCTTGTAAACCAATGGAATTCTCAGGAAACGAAGGGGCCATTGCAACCTTACGCTGGATAGAAAAGACTGAGGCAGTCTTAAGAATAAGCAAGTGTGCTGAAGAAGATAAAATACTGTTTGCTTCTAATCTGTTTAAGAATGCAGCACTAGAATGGTGGAACACTATCCTGTAGACAAGAGGAAGTGATCAAACCTACAATACGGAAATGGAAGAATTTAAAAACAAAGTAGAAAGGAAATTCTGCCCACCCAATGAAAAGGAACAGATAGCAAACAAATTCCTAAACCTTAGGATGACTGGTGTGGATAGTAAGGGATACACTAAAATATTCTTTGAATATGCCAGAATAGTGCCAACTCTTGCTTCACCAGAACCAGTGTTAATCTCCCGTTATATTTGGGGATTAATTGGAGAGATTAGACACATAGTCAAGGCAGCTAGACCTCAAACTATAGAAGAAGCTGTAGAACTAGCCAATACCTTGACTGATGAATTAGTCCGTACTAGAGAAGAAGACCAGAGGAGAAACTTAACCCAAAGGATTACACAAGAATTTCGTTCTGGAAATTACAATCGTAGGAATATGGGTTCTACCTCTGCATCATACTGCAAGGTTTGCAAGAAAAAGCATTCGGGAAAATGCTCCATTCTCTGCAATTATTGCAAGATGCCAGGGCACAAGGAAGAAAATTGCAGGAAGAAATCCAGTAATGGATTGTGCTACAACTGTGGAGAAAAAGGTCATATCAGGCCAAACTGTCCGAAATTGACCCCAGCAGCAGGCAACAAGAATATTAAAAATGCTAGAGCATTTGTTCTGACTGCAGAAGAAGCCAAGATTATCCCAGACGTTATAGCTGGTACGTTTTTAGTTAATGATATATTTGCTAAAGTATTATTTGACTCTGGTGCGAACCAAAGTTTTATTAATACTTCGTTTTTCAAAATTCTAAATCAGTCATTAACTAAACTACCACAAGAATGTCTAGTAGAAACAGCTAATGGAGAAAACGTTAGGATTTCTGAAATCTTGCAGGGAGCAAGCGTAGAAATTTTGAATCAGAAATTTATAGCAAATCTATATCCCATGAATCTGGCAGGATTCGATGTTGTTTTAGGAATGGATTGGTTAATAGCCAATAAAGCCAATATTTTATGTGATCAAAAGTCAATTCAAGTAAATTCACCAAAAGGTAAAACGATCACAATTAAAGGAGATAAGCCTTCTAGGTCCCCTAAGTTCATCTCTGTGATGAAAACTGTAAGTTGTATAAGAAAAGGTTCTATTGTGTATTTGATTTCTATAATCACTAACACTAAAGGAAAAGAACTAAAAGATATTCCAGTAGTGTCACAGTTTTCAGATATCTTTCCAGAAGAATTACCAGGACTACCTTCAAACAGAGAAGTTGAATTCAAAATTCACCTGCTACCAGGAACATCACCAATTGCCAAAGCACCTTACCGTTTGGCACCTGCAGAAATGCAAGAATTAAAGAAACAATTAGATGAATTATTAGAAAAAGGATTTATACAGCCAAGTTCGTCGCCATGGGGAGCGCCGATACTGTTTGTTAAAAAGAAGGACGGATCAATGCGTATGTGCATTGATTACCGTGAATTAAACAAGGTTACGATTAAGAATCGATGATCTATTTGATCAACTGCAAGGAGCTCGATTTTTCTCTAAAATCGATATAAGGTCAGCATATCATCAATTAAAGGTACCGGAAGAGGACATTCCTAAAACCGCATTCAGAACGAGGTATGGCCATTATGAATTTACTGTCATGCCATTTGGTTTAACCAATGCCCCAGCTGCATTTATGGACATGATGAACCGAATATGTAAACCATATTTGGATAAATTCATAATTATTTTCATAGATGATATTCTAATTTAATCTAAGAGTAAAGAGGATCATGCAAAACATTTGCACGCACTTTTAAGTCTGTTAAGAAAGGAAAAACTTTATGCTAAGTTTTCTAAGTACAAATTTTGGTTAGAACAGATGCAATTCCTTGGACACCTAGTCAATCATGAAGGAATTCATGTAGATCCAACAAAGATCGAGGCAATTACGAAATGGAAAACCCCTGATTCACCAACTGAGGTTAGAAGTTTCTTAGGATTGGCCGGTTATTATAGAAGATTTATTCAAGATTTTTCTAGAATAGCCATTCCCTTAACTAAACTAACCTGTAAATCTGTTAAGTTTGAGTGGGGAGTAAAACAAGAAGAAGCCTTTAGAATTCTTAAGCAAAGATTAACTCATACACCCATACTAGCATTACCAGAAGGAGCTGAAGACTTTGTAGTCTATTGCGATGCTTCTAAATTAGGTTATGGATGTGTATTGATGCAACGCCAAAAGGTTATAGCTTACGCATCTAGACAACTTAAAAATCATGAAGAGAATTATTCAACCCATGATTTAGAGTTAGGAACTATAATTTTTGCTCTTAAGATTTGGAGACATTACCTTTATGGTAGTAAGTTTACCATATTCACTGATCATAAGAGTTTAAGGTATATCTTCAAGCAAAAGGTGTTGAATATGAGACAAAGACGCTGGATGGAGATGCTCAGTGATTATGATATCCAGTATCATGAAGGAAAAGCAAATGTAGTGGCAGATGTTTTAAGCCGAAAAGATCATGAAAAGCCAAGAAGGATACGTTCTCTTAAATTAAATCTACAAGTAGATTTAAATGATTAAATAAGAGAAGCACAAGAATCAGTAATCAAGGATGATTCTGAAAGATTAAAAGGTATGTTAAAGGAATTAAAACAAGGAACAAATGCAATTTAGAGATTCCATGAAAAGAGAATGTGGATACCTAAATTAGGAAACCTACGTCATTGTATACTAGAAGAAGCCCATAAATCTAAGTATACAATGCATCCAGGAAGTGATAAAATGTACCAGGATTTAAGGAAAAATTTCTGGTGGATAGGAATGAAGAAGGACATAGCAACCTATGTTTCTAAATGTTTAACTTGTTCACAAGTTAAAGCTGAACACCAGAAACCCTCAGGTTTGTTACAGCAATTAGAAATGCCAGTGTGGAAATGGGAATTAATAACAATGGATTTTGTTACTAAATTACCCAAAACCAAGAAAGGAAATGATACAATCTGGGTGATTGTAGATAGGCTAACTAAGTCCGCTCATTTCTTACCAATGAAAGAAACAATTAGTATGGAACAATTAGCTAAATTGTATGTAAATGAAATTGTTTCTTTACATGGTATTCCTTTATCAATTGTTTCTGATAGGGACAGTTGATTTACCTCTCATTTTTGGTCAAGTTTCCAAAAGGCAATGGGAACCAAGTTAAAATTGAGCACAACTTATCATCCTCAAATGGACGGACAAAGCGAAAGAACAATCCAAACAATGGAGGACATGCTTAGAGCTTGTGTAATTGATTTCGGAGGTAACTGGGACGATCACTTACCATTAATAGAATTTTCTTATAATAATAGTTACCACACAAGTATAAATGCTGCACCATTCGAAACACTTTATGGACGAAAGTGTCAAACCCCAGTCTGTTGGGCAGAAATTGGGGAAAAGCAACTATCTGGACCTGAGATAGTGCAAGAGACAACCGACAAAATTATTCAAGTCAAGGAACGACTAAAAGCAGCACGTGATCGAAAAAAGAGTTATGCTAATAACCGACGCAAGCCATTGGAATTTCGAATAGGAGATAAAGTATTGTTGAAAGTCTCTCCTTGGAAAGGGGTAGTAAGATTCATCAAACGAGGGAAGTTAAGTCCCAGGTATGTTGGACCTTTTGAGATTATTAGAAGAATAGGACCTGTAGCCTATCAGCTACAACTGCCAGAGGAAATGGCAGGTATACATGATGTATTTCAGGTATCTAATCTCAAAAAAGTGTTTAGCTGATGAATCATTAATAGTACCTCTTAAGGATATAGAGGTAAATGAACAACTCAAATTTGTAGAAAGACCTCTACAGATTGAAGATAGGGAAGTCAAGAATCTCAAGCATAAAAGACTAGTTCTAGTCAAAGTGAAGTGGGACTCCAAATGAGGACCTGAGTACACATGGGAGCTCGAATCAGAAATGCAAAGGAAATATCCGCATTTATTTCAATAGATCTCGAGGACGAGCTCTAAAATAAGGTGGGGAGAATGTAACAACCCTCGGTAAAACCAACACTTTCATTTTTCGACACCCTATTATATTTTAAAATATCCCAATATGTCTTATATTATACCCCGTATGTGAAAACCGAGCCCGAAATAAGTTATAGTTATAAAATAAATTAAAAACACAAAATATTGAGTTGAGGCTGGCCGCGTAGACCCACCCCAACATCTCACACGGGTGGTATCAAGGCCAGAACAGACTCCGCTGAATTCTTTAGTTAAAGCGGGCAGCGTAAGAGTTCTAGACAGTTGACGCGGGCCGCGAGAGATCGTTAAACGCGGATGCATCCTGAGCCAACATGTGTCGACATCGTGTCGAGTCTACAAGCTGACCCAGCCAAGCTATAGAGTTGACCAGGGTTGACGCGGGCCACGTAACCCTGGCTTGTGTTTTACGCGGGCCGCGTGGAGACCAGAATCCAGCCCTATATAAGAAGGCCATCAGTTTTCATTTTCCGTCGCTCTTTCTAAATTCTCAATCTCGAATTCTGAAGTATTAGGCATAATATTTGGGTAGTATACCCCTAATTAGCGAGGTTCTGCTCCGTTGTAAGTATTATAACCCTAGTTTCGTAATAGTTACGCTGCCCGATTGATTTAGGGTTCCGTAACAACTGTCGTGGTTCTGCCCGACGTAGTTGTTGGAATACCGTCTCGGGGAGGGTATCATTAATAATTTCAAAGGGTTATGATACTAACCAATGTACATTTGTATAAATTATAGATTATATCCAGGAAACCCTTACAAGAAGCCTAAGATAGCAAAGTGAGTTTATCCTCTTTTTGTTAACCTTTTTGGTAATGTTTTACCAAACCTTAAATGTTTTACTATGAAATTTAGCAGTGATTGAGTCTTTGTAGTTCTTCAATTACTACCAGTATTTTGGGTTTTGTATACAAAATGTACTACACTGTGAGTAGTAAGTCTAGGTTGAAAATACGTTACCATTGGACAATGAGTTAGCCAATGGGTAATATGACCCACAAGTCAGGGTTGACAGTACTAATGGATTAATTGTGTAGACATAAACAATGTGATCGCTCTCAATACTGTTCACTGTGACTTTTTATTGAAACTTGATTAAACTGGGATTCATTCACCAGTATTTCCGACTAACAAATGTTTTTAAAACACGTTTCATGTAACCCAATGTGACAGCCAATTAGTAAAAAGTCAGCTGGAGAGCACTGAAGGCTTGGGGATAATGTGGCTATAAAAGTTACCAAATAAATGGTGTTTTAAATTTAAATAAAATAGGGTTTATCCCTATAAATGTATTGTAATAAGAAACTTGGGTTTTACCCATGTGATTATTAATATTAAATGAGGTGGTTTTACTCTAATAAACATTTCCTAACTACGGTCCTGATGTAAATTCTGCTGCAGGATTAAATAAACCTGATACCATCGAAACTCTGTGATCGCGTCCGTCCGTTCCCGGGGATCAGGGCTCGGGGGTTGCGACATCACTCCTTTACAACCCAGAGCTTTGAACTTCAGTTCAGCCGTGTATACTGAGGATAATAGGGGAAATATTGTGACTAACCATCCTCTGAATCATACTCCTGAAATACCCTCCTCGGTCACCACGTCAACTAATGCAGGTATAACGTCAACATTTACTAGCGAGCTTCAGAAATTGAAGGACATGATATCCAGTGTACTTGGAGTGGTCCAGCCAATTCCGAAAGCGTCCCAAGATAGCCACAGGATATCCCGCTTTGCATATCCTATCTGTGATGCTGAAATCCCAAAGAGATTTCAAACTCCCAACATGAAACTGTATGATGGAACTACGGATCCTGAAGAGCATATTGCCCAGTATAGGGAAAGAATGGAGATCAACCCTATCCCTCCAGATCTTAAGGAAGCATGCCTATGCAAGGGTTTTGGTTCTACCTTAATAGGATCGGCCTTGAAATGGCTCTTGAATGTTCCTCCTCATTCGATTACATCATTTACTCACCTAGTGAATTTGTTTAATAGTCAATTTCTTGTAGTCGAAGTTTTGAAAAAACTAAAAAGTGATCTCTACAGGATAACTCAAGGACCTCAGGAATCCTTAAGATATTATGTGAACAAGTTTAGCCGGGAATCCTTAGATATTCCACATCTTGATGTTGCAACAGCTGTGCAGGCTTTCAAGAAGGGGCTGCAAAAGGATTCTCAATTTTACCAAGATCTTGTAATGAACCCATGCAGAAACTTGGATGAAGCTCGAAACAGGGCCTTAAGATATATTCGACTAGAGGATGACATGAAGATGCAAGAGAGGATGAACTCGTCCACCACTTACGAGTCAACCAATAGGAAGTCAGAATCCTCATTTAAACCATATCGCTCTAAGCCGTATGGCAGAAATGACAACAAGAAAGTGAATGCTGTAGAAGACGAGGATCTTGAAGAATATCCTGAATTATCTAAATATTTCTTTTCTGTTAACATACCTGAATTAATGTATGCTATCCAGGGCTTTGGAGACAAAGCTAGGTGGCCTCGAAAGATTCAACAAAAAGCTGATTGGAAGGATAAGTCCAAATGGTGTGCCTTCCATGAAAATTTCGGACATGTAACTGAGGATTGCATTGCACTAAGAAAAGAAATAAGTTATCTTCTAAGCAAGTGGTGTAACACCTCGTGTTTTCACAAGTCAAAGTCAAAGACAAGGTCAAAGTCAACGACCGATTTCGCGCAACTTGACTCTTAGAAACTTCTTGTTTTTAATTATATTATGTGGAGTAAGTGTTGTTAATTGCAATAATCGATGTTTGTTAGTCGTTATTCAATCGATCTACGACTGTGAACTACAGGAAGTAACAATGCAATAAAGTTAACTCATCAATAGTCAGGCTATGCTAATTAAATCGACATCAACTCGCAACTCGAGCTACGTATTTTTACGTGTTAGTATACATGTGTGTGTGCCTTACGTGTTACCTGTGCATGTTTATTCATGTTATGTTGTGATAATCAAGCGAACTCAATCGAGACTCGAAATCTAACTCGAAGTACCATCGAACTCGAAATCGTGAACGAAATATGATAGATGGTGGAAAATAGATTACGTGAGGTATGAGCGGTTGGGACCGAAAGTAATTTGATTAGGAAAACCTATCGTATCGAACCGCTCGAAATCGAAATCAAAATATCAGAAATCGTCACGCAAAACACTCGAAAGGTGCGACCGATCGATCAGGCTTCCCAGCCAATCGAACAGCCAGCCGAATGGACTACTGTCCGATCGAGCTGCCAACCGATCGGCCAGCCCTTTCCTCTTTTTGCATCCTATAAATACCCCTGTCATTGTCATCCTTTTCCACTTTTGAAACCCCTGATCGACCAGCACGCTCAACTCACCTTTTCTCAGATTTCTCTCGATTCCGGTAAGTTTTCATTCTAAATCTTGTACTTTCTTGATCTATACACACTCCTACACCTTTCTATCTTTCAAATCTTAACTTTTAACCGTGAAATCATCAAGAATCAAGTGTTCTAGGATGATGTCATCATGGATTCTTGAAGAACATCATGTTTTGGCCTCGACCCACCAAGAATGACTTGGATCTAGCCGATTTCCACATAAACAAACAAGGATCTTTAATAGATCTAAACATAACCACGGTGAAAAGGATTGGAAGAAGGATTTTCCAACTTTCTCCCAACTCTTTTTCACTCTATAACTTCAAACCGGTAGAAACGGAACCTGAGCCGGTTTACAAATCACTTCGGTGGTTGTATGGTTCAAGATCTGGATTCTATCCATAAGGTTAACCGACTTCGGGTTAAATGTTAACCTTTGTTCCGAACAGTCCACCGACCGAATTTGGGTGATTCCTGTCCGACCCGGGAAACCAAGTAAGGACGAGGCACCTATGGTTTTACTCGCCGTCAAAATACCTCGATAAAACGACAAACGAACAGAACAACCAAGTGTTAGACGAAAGGGACTGATCAGGTCAGGATGCTGACCGATCGGACTGCTGTCCGAACGGACAGCCAGCCGATCGGCTAGCACTTGGCCCCACACAACCAATTTGTTTTGAGGAATAGTATTGAACGAACTGTTGTTCGATCGAACTACTGTCCGATCGGATTACTCTTCGGATCATGAGATACTATGCTTCAATACTAGACCAATTTTTCAACCTGTTCAATGCACTAGAAGTGCCACCCGATCGAACAGCCGTTCGATCAAGTGACACCCTGTTGTCCGATCGAACAGCAACTGTGCTATTCGATCGACCAACTATCCGATCCATTGCATCACACTTTACATTTCATTTAAAGTCTTTGACTTGTTGACCTGTTGTCCGATCAAACACCTGTCCGATCGAACACCTGTCCGACCCAAAGACTGAACCTTGAAATTCATTTGAATGCCTAGCCGATCGGGTTGCCGGCCGATCGAACAGCCATCCGATCGATCGACCTGAAAGGCAAAGGTACTTCAATGTTTTCAAATGCTACAATGAAAACTTCAAAAGTCAAGCCATCATACACAAACACATCCTTCCCAAAGGAAGACACAATCCACTCGAACGGCCATCCGATCGGGCTACCAACCGACCGGACAGCCGTCCGAGCAGACTGTCAACCGAACGGTCAGCCGTCCGATCGGACTACCGTTCGATCGACCAGCTGTCCGACTCCCCCACACTTGTTTCCTGTTTTACATTTCACTTATCGTTATACTATCGAATCTATTCAGGCTAACCGTACTCGCTAAGTGCTCCCTTCAATCCACTAATCGCTGTGAGTATACTCGATCCCTTTTTGCTTTAAGCACTTTTGGGTGTTACATACGTTACGAATATTCAAACCACAACTATCACACTACTCAAACTATTTGAACGCTAACTGTTAATGCATGTTATATGTGGCTTATGAATGCTTGTTTGTTATGTTTACACATGGAATGCTGTCTACCTGCCTTAGCAACGATAGTACTATAGTTTGGACTCAGCACCCGCACTCGGGGGTTGTTAAGGATCTTTTACTTGCATGGATTACAATGGTAATCATGTATTGCGAAGTGCCCCGGGCAGTCAACCAGCAGTCATTGGTATCGATGGATCGATGTCGATAACTAACGTGCTTCATTTCACTATGTGTACATGCTGGTTATGCGTAAACGAATTCGAACTCTATATGCTATTATCAAACTTGTATGCTCACATTTACATTTTATGTATTGACTTTATTTTAACGTATGTGACAGGCGTTTAGGTTGCTTGTATGCCTAGCTCACTGTGAAATCGAGGCTAGGAAAGGTCTAGGATGCTCTCTGTGCTGTGATGAAATCGAAGCTAGGAAAAAGGGGTCCTAGAAACCAACAAATAAATTATCTATGTTTAAATCTGAGTTGTCGGAACAGAATATTTGCCTAGATTTTGTCTGTAATAATTTGATTACTGTTTGAGACATGGTATGGGACATGTTAATTTAAATTGATTGGTAATGATAGTTGTTATGGAAACTTCTGGACAATCTGTTTCGCTCAGTGCCATGCCCCGATGATTCCGCCATCGGTTGGGGTGTGACATATTGGTATCAGAGCCATAACTATAGGGAATTAGGCAAGACACGACCTAGTCCGGGTCGGTGTCTTAGAAACCTAGTCTATAGTTAGGAACCAACAGACTAACTTGTACATAACCAGTAGGGATTGTGTACGAGTTTATTCCTCGCTATTCTCGTTTATGCTGCACTATCATCACACTCGGGTTTACAGCTATAGATAGGCGATAAAGTCGAGAATAGGTGTGAAGACCGCAAACTCCCGACTAAATTGCTTAAATTAAAGCTATTTTATCAACTTATCAATGATTTCTTCTTTCCTTTTCAATAACGAACGGGGGAAAATATACCAAATCAGGAGTGAAATCCACATTTTGATGAATAATCTCCTCTATTTTGTTAAAGCTCAGGAGCAAAAGTCGTTAAGCTAAGGGTGAAACCCTAACCTTGACTACTCGTTTCGCTAGTTTTACAAACTCTCACCAAAGACTCGACGGACTCCAACGACCTGAAGTCGCGACATGACTAACGGGAATTGTGTCAAACGCCCAAGAATCGAGGCAAGGGCATAGTCCTGAAAGTCAAACGTAGACGACAAGTCCTTGCGAATAGTTGAATCGCTTTGGTTAGTCGAAGTCTACTAGCCACAGGCAGTCTATCTCTCGATTTTTGTGTGTTTTAATTCTGAACCCGCAACTGTTGACTTTAATAATTCATCGATTTTATGAGTTTATATGTGTTTTACCTGTTAATGTGTTTAAATTTGGAGGATCTATACGATTTTGCTTTCAAATCGATCAACACACACGACCCACACTGCATCCCTATCCCAATACGCTAACAAATAGCTGGAATTAGGACGACCTTATGCTATACGACTATACTACGCTACTCGATATTCTAAATGCGAACGCTATATTCGAACGATCGCAGACTTTGAATGATAAATATTCTACATCTTGAGGAAGTCAGAATGCTGGTGTGTGCTATATACCCCTATGTGCCTCTAGGGATTAATTGCGTATGTGCTCCCTTGTTTCTGTGCATTGCATGTTTAGGAGTTAGGGGGTTATGTGCTCTACATGTTTATGTGATTTTGTGTTTACGTGGTACGTGTTACTGAGCTTTAGTAAGTAGTAGACGTGTGAGGTGAGATTCGAATACAATGTGATGAGTCCTGTGACGATGTCTGTTGCAGACCATGTCGTCTGGATCCCGTCATGCACTTTCTCGTCAAGAAAAGAGAGACAAACGCCTTGCCTCTATCATCGCCAAGAGTGTGGAAAAGGCCGTGAGTGATGTTTACGAGAATGCCAGCAAATCATCCGAAGAATCGAGGACCGAAGCTCCCAAGGCTATCGCAAGGCCTTTCAGTTTCAAACAATTCAAGTCGTGTGGGCTAAAAGAATTCACTGGCGAGGGAGGTCCTACTGCACTATTTCACTAGTTTGATTCCATTGAGGTTACTCTGCGACAGAGTGGTTGCCCTGATGACCTCTGAACTCTAAATGCTACCGGCGTTTTCCAGTCCCGAGCACTAGACTAGTGGACGGCCGAGAGGAACAAGCGAGGGAACGATGCAGCCTACGGTCTGTCATGGGACGAGCTCAAGAAAGTCATGCTCGAAGAATTCTGCCATCCTCACGAACGTCAAAAGCTAGAAGATGAATGTTGGCACATACAGCAAAAGGATGGTGACAATGCTGGACTCACTGCTCGTTTCAAACAGCTTAGCATTATCTGTCCCGACCAAGTCAAGACCCCAGAGATCACCATCAAGAAGTACATCCAGGCCCTACCCGAATGCGTTGCTGATTTCGTGCAAGCGACTAAGACTACGACGATCGAGTAAACGTATCTGCTGGCCGCTGAAATCAACGACAAGCGGGTTAAGGCTGGTGTATGGGATAAGACTTCGAAGCATATGCATCAAGCTACCGCTACCGCACCCACTGCTGAACCCACCTCATCAAACAACAAGAGGAAGAACAAGAGAAAGAACAGCTCCACCAGCAAGAACTGTGCGATCACTGCTGCATCGATTCAAGTTGTACCTGCCCAACAGCGTCAAGCAGCGGCGCCTGTAGCCAATGCACCGCCTGCCAAGCATGCATACACTGGGTTACATCCGCTCTGCCCTACTTGCACCTACCACCACCCGACTGCTATTCCTTGCCGTTTTTGTGCCCATTGCAACGTATACGGCCACTTTACTGCCAACTACCGTATTCGTCAAGCTCCTGCCAATCAAGCTCTACTCACTGCCCCGCAAGGTCAACAAGCTCCTCCGACACCCGCAGTCAAATCTAGAGCCTGCTTCGCATGTGGCAACCCGAACCATTTCGCCAACATGTGCCCGAACAGGGCTGTGAAACAAGAGCCTCAGCAACAGCAGCCACATCAGCAACAACAACAGCAGCAGCAACAACAGGCCGCACACGCCAGAACTTTCAACCTCAACGTACGTCAAGCCCAAGCCGACAACAATGTGGTCAATGGTACGTTCCTTGTGAATGGTATATATGCATCATGTTTGTTTGATACTGGAGTGGATAATTGCTTTGTGTTGTTCGAATTTGAGAAACTCCTTAGTCGTAAACGTTCCCAACTTTCCTCGAAATTCGATGTTGAAGTCGCCACCGGAAGAACCGCCGCTGTTAACTCCGTTATCCGTGATTGTACTCTTGAGCTCAACAATCACATCTTCCCAATTGACCTCATCCAGATGAAGCTCGGAAGTTTCAACGTCATAGTAGGCATGGATTTTCTACGCGAAAATCATGCTGAAGTTGTGTGCTTCGACAAGATGATTCGATTTTCACTCGCAAATGGTGACTTATTATGTGTGTACGGTGATACTACATCAAAGAGTCTCAAGCTCATGTCGTGTGTCCAAGCTAACAAGTTTCTCCGTAAGGAATACAGAGCTTTCTTGGATAACATTGTAGTAGCGGAGAAGGAAAAGAAAGAGAAGAAGGAAGTGAAAGACGTTCCTGTGGTTCGCGAGTTTCCTCATGTTTTTCCAGAGGATCTCCCCGGACTGCCGCCAAGTCGTGATATCGATTTTCTTATTGACCTCATTCCTGGAGCCAACCCTATTGCCAAAGCTCCTTATCGACTCGCGCCGTCTGAAATGCGCGAACTCTCAACTCAACTCCAGGAATTACTTGAGAAAGGCTTCATTCGCCCGAGCACCTCTCCTTGGGGCGCGCCAGTCCTTTTCGTCAAAAAGAAGGATGGGTCGTTCCGGATGTGCATCGACTATTGGGAATTGAATAAGCTAACTATCAAGAACCGCTATCCTCTACCTCGCATCGACGATTTGTTTGATCAACTACAAGGCGCTACGTGTTTCTCCAAGATCGACCTACATTCGGGATATCATCAGCTGCGTATTCAAGAGGAGGATATACCCAAAACCGCGTTTCATACTTGTTACGCCCATTACGAATTCCTTGTCATGCCTTTTGGTTTAACCAACGCACCAGCAGTCTTCATGGATCTGATGAATCGCGTGTGTAAACCATATCTCGACCGTTTCGTCATCGTATTTATCGACGAAGTCTTGATCTATTCCAAATCGAAGGCCAAACACGCGCAACATCTACGTTTGGTTCTCGAGCTACTCCAGGTGAACCAACTATATGCCAAGTTCTCCAAGTGCGAGTTTTGGTTAAGGGAAGTCCAGTTTCTGGGTTACATTGTTAATAGTCAAGGCATCCATGTCGACCCTGTGAAGATTAAGGCTGTCAAGAGATAGGTTACGCCTAAAAACCCGTCTGAAGTCCGCTCTTTTCTCAGAGTGGCAGGCTATTTTCGACGATTTATCGAAGGATTCTCGAAGATCGCTGTGCCGCTTACCTCTCTTACGCATAAGGACCAGTCTTTTGTCTGGGGAACCAAACAAGAGTCTTCCTTTCGAGCCCTCAAACACATGCTTTGCAATGCTCCTATTCTCACATTGCCCGACGGAAACAATGATTTCATTGTCTACTGTGATGCTTCCAACCTTGGTCTTGGTTGTGTTCTTATGCAACGAGACAAGGTCATAGCTTACGCATCTCGTCAGCTCAAAATCCACGAGAAGAACTATACAACCCATGATCTCGAGCTAGGCGTAGTTGTTTTTGCGTTAAAGATTTGGCGACACTACCTGTATGGTACCAAGTGTACGATCTTCACCGATCATAAGAGCCTACAACATATCTTTAATCAGAAGGAACTTAACACGCGTCAACGCCGATGGGTAGAACTTCTCAACGATTACGACTGTGAGATCCGTTATCACCCAGGCAAGGAAAATGTTGTTGCCGACGCACTTAGCAGACGGAGCTATCTGCTTAGCACTCGTAATGTTCAAGCCCAACATGATCTCGAAACCCTCATCCGCGAAGCGCAGCATGCATGTTTCAACGAACGCACTTTGAAGAAGGAAAGAATCTACCACGATGGAGCCCAGCTTGTGAGAAAATCGAATGGGATATTTCACTTTTTAGACCGAATTTGGATTCCCAAGTGAACCAATTTGCGACAGATTCTGATGGACGAAGCCCACAAGTCCAGATACTCTATTCATCCTGGTGCTGACAAGATGTACCAGGACCTTCGTTACAAGTACTGGTGACCGGGTATGAAAAAGGATATCGCTCCCTATGTCGAAAAATGCCTAACTTGTGCTAGAATCCAGGCCGAACACCAAAGACCCTCTGGCTTACTCGAACAACCACCAACTCCCATGTGGAAGTGGGAGAGTATAGCTATGGATTTCGTATCCAAGCTACCACACACGTCATCAGGTCACGACAGTATTTGGGTTGTTGTTGACCGTTTGACTAAATCAGCCCACTTTCTGCCCATACGGGAAGACTACAAGGTAGAACGATTAGCCCGAATCTACACCGACGAGATCATTTGTAATCATGGGACACCTCGTGACATCA
The DNA here is from genome assembly GCA_030545235.1 of Helianthus tuberosus. NCBI lineage: Eukaryota > Viridiplantae > Streptophyta > Magnoliopsida > Asterales > Asteraceae > Helianthus > Helianthus tuberosus. Next base: position 214,765,048 of record CM060411.1, on the reverse strand, counting down.
TCTCTGATCGTGATGCTCGGTTTACTTCGCGACTGTGGGAAACGTTTCAAACGGCACTCGGTACAACGCTTAATCTAAGTACTGCTATCCACCCACAAACCGATGGTCAGACTGAAAGAACGATTCATACTCTTGAAGACATGCTCCGATCGTGTGTTTTAGACTTCGGTGGTAATTGGGATAAATACCTGCCATTGGTCGAATTCTCGTATAATAACAGCTATCATTCTAGCATCCAGATGGCACCTTTCGAGGCATTATACGGAAGAAGATGTCGATCGCCTATTGTGTGGCACGAGATCGGTCACTCGCAACTAACCGGTCCGGAGCTACTACAAGAAACGACGGACAAAATTTTCCAAATTCGTGACAACCTAGTGAAAGCTCGGGACCGACAGAAAAGTTACGCCGATAAAAAGCATAAGCCCCGTGAATTTGGCGTTGGTGACTACGTACTCCTAAAGGTATCACCTTGGAAGGGTGTAGTCCAATTCGGAAAGAAAGGGAAACTCGCGCCTCGATACGTTGGACCTTTTAAGATTCTGGAAAGAATCGGGAAAGTTGCCTACAGACTCGAACTACCGGAGGAACTTAGTAAAGTCCACCCGACCTTCCACGTGTCAAACCTCCGAAGGTCCATAGCCGACCATGACTTACATGTTTCTCTCGATGATCTACAAGTGAACGAAACATTACACTTCGTGGAAAAGCCTGTCGAAATCATGGATCGCCAAACCAAGCAGCTCAGGCGCTCACGAATTCCTATTGTGAAAGTCCGATGGGAAGGCAAACGAGGCGCAGAGTTCACTTGGGAACTCTATGCTAATCAAATCGACATCAACTCGTAACTCGAGCTACGTATTTTTACCTGTTAGTATACATGTGTGTGTGCCTTACGTGTTACCTGTGCATGTTTATTCATGTTATGTTGTGATAATCAAGCGAACTCAATCGAGACTCGAAATCTAACTCGAAGTACAATCGAACTCGAAATCGTGAACGAAATATGATAGATGGTGGAAAATAGATTACGCGAGGTATGAGTGGTTGGGACTGAAAGTAATTTGATTAGGAAACCCTATCGTATCGAACCGCTCGAAATCGAAATCAAAATATCAGAAATCGTCACGCAAAACACTCGAAAGGTGCGACCGATCGATCAGGCTTCCCAGCCGATTGAACAGCCAGCCGAACGGACTACTGTCCGATCGGACAGGCTGTCCGATCGAGCTGCCAACCGATCGGCCAGCCCTTTCCTCTTTTGTCATCCTATAAATACCCCTGTCATTGTCATCCTTTTCCACTTTTGGAAACCCCTGTTCGACCAGCACGCTCAACTCACCTTTTCTCACATTTCTCTCGATTCCGGTAAGTTTTCATTCTAAATCTTGTACTTTCTTGATCTATACACACTCCTACACCTTTCTATCTTTCAAATCTTAACTTTTAACCGTGAAATCGTCAAGAATCAAGTGTTCTAGGATGATGTCATCATGGGTTCTTGAAGAACATCATGTTTTGGCCTTGAGCCACCAAGAATGACTTGGATCTAGCCGATTTCCACATAAACAAAAAAGGATCTTTAATAGATCTAAACATAACCACGGTGAAAAGCATTGGAAGATGGATTTTCCAACTTTTTCCCAACTCTTTTTCAAACCGGTAGAAACGGAACCTGAGCCGGTTTACAAATCACTTCGGTGGTTGTACGGTTCAAGATCTGGATTCTATCCACAAGGTTAACCGACTTCGGGTTAAATGTTAAACTTCATTCCGAACAGTCCACCGACCGAATTTGGGTGATTCCTGTCCGACCCGGGAAACCAAGTAAGGACGAGGCACCTATGGTTTTACTCGCCGTCAAAATACCTTGATAAAACGACAAACGAACAGAACAACCGAGTGTTAGACGAAAGGGACTGATCAGGTCAGGATGCTGACCTATCGGACTGCTGTCCGAACGGTCATCCAGCCGATCGGATAGTCAGCCGATCGACCAGCCAGCCGATCGGCTAGCACTTGGCCCCACACAACCAATTTTTTTGAGGAATAGTATTGAACGAACTGTTGTTTGATCGAACTATTGTCCGATCGGATTACTCTTCGGATCATGAGATACTATGCTTCAATACTAGACCAATTTTCAACCAGTTCAATGCACTAGAAGTGCCACCCGATCGAACAGCCATTCGATCAGGTGACACCCTGTTGTCCGACCGAACAGCAACTGTGCTATTCGATCGACCAATTATCCGATCCATTGCATCACACTTTACATTTCATTTAAAGTCTTTGACTTGTTGACCTGTTGTCCGATTAAACACCTGTCCTACCCAAAGACTAAACCTTGATATTCATTTGAATGCCTAGCCGATCTGGTTGCCGGCCGATCGAACAGCCGTCCGATCGACCGACCTGAAAGGCAAAGGTACTTCAATGTTTTCAAATGCTACAACGAAAACTTCAAAAGTCAAGCCATCATACACAAACACATCCTTCCCAAAGGAAGAAACAATCCACTCGAACAACCATCCGATCGGGCTACCAACCGACCGGACAGCCGTCCGAGCAGACTGTCAACCGAACGGTCAGCCGTCCGATCGACCAGCTGTCCGACTCCCCCACACTTGTTTCCTATTTTACGTTTCACTTATCGTTATACTATCGAATCTATTCAGGCTAACCGTACTCGCTAAGCGCTCCCTTCAATCCACTAATCGCTGTGAGTATACTCGATCCCTTTTTGCTTTAAGCACTTTTGGGTGTTACATACGTTACGAATATTCAAACCACAACTATCACACTACTCAAACTATTTGAACGCTAACCGTTAATGCATGTTATACGTGGCTTATGAATGCTTGTTTGTTATGTTTACACATGGAATGCTGTCTACCTGCCTTAGCAACGATAGTACTATAGTTTGGACTCAGCACCCGTTCACTCGGGGGTTGTTAAGGATCTTTTACTTGCATGGATTACGGTGGTAATCATGTATTGCGAACTGCCCCGGGCTGTTAACCCGCAGTCATTGGTATCGATGTATCTATGTCGATAACTAACGTGCTTCATTTCACTATGTGTACGTGCTGGTTATGCGTAGACGAATTCGAACTCTATATACTATTATCAAACTTGTATGCTCACCTTTACATTCTATTTATTGACTTTATTTTAACGTATGTGACAGGTGTTTAGGTTGCTTGTATGCCTAGCTCACTGTGCTGTGATGAAATCGAAGCTAGGAAAAAGGGGTCCTAGAAACCAACAAATAAATTATCTATGTTTAAATCTGAGTTGTCGGAACAGAATATTTGCCTAGATTTTGTCTGTAATAATTTGATTACTGTTTGAGACATGGTATGGGACATGTTATATTAAATTGAATGGTAATGATAGTTGTTATGGAAACTTCTGGACAATCTGTTTCGCTCAGTGCCATGCCGCGATGATTCCGCCATCGGTTGGGGTGTGACAAGTGGTATCTGAAGGATCTTCTAGGAAGAAAGAAGAATAAGGGTTAGGATAATGAGAAGGATCCTGAACGAGCGGCGTCACCTCCTGCGGATGCCAAGATAATCAACTTTATTTCAGCAGGATCCGACATTTGTGGGACTTCGTATTCTACGGCCAAGAGACATGCAAAGGAGGCTAAGGCTGAAAGGGGAGACAAACCAGCCAGGATGACTACCCTCACAACTGACAAAGTGTTCACATTTGACAGTGATGACAGGGATACTGTCCAGGATCATCACCATGATGCTCTGGTAATAACATTATATGTGGCTAATCATTTTGTACGCAGGACATTGGTAGAAAATGGCAGCTCCGTCAACATAATCCAACTAGAGACTTTGAAAAGGATGAATGTATCTCCAATGGATATCACTTCAAAATCCACCATGCTTGTTGGGTTCAGTGAAGAGGCTAGAAACACAGTAGGAGAGATAAAGTTACCAGTATATGTTGAAGGGGTCAACTCAATACAACGTTTCTGTGTGATGGATTCCCTATCCTGCTATAACATAATATTGGACAGACCTTGGATCCATGATATGAAAGCCGTGCCGTCAACTTATCATCAATGCATCAAAATCCCTACCCCTTGGGGGGTTGTCAAGGTTGATAGTGATCAGCAGGAGGTGAAGGAATGTTACTCATCCTCAATGAAATCCTCAACCAAGCCTAATGCAGCATATCAATTAAAGATGCGGGCCTAGGATATCGTGGAGGCTTCAGAGCAGGATATGAAGAAAGTTATCCTGGATTAGGATAATCCTGATATCTCGGTGCTCGTAGGAACCAATATCCCTCAGGATATTGAAGAACAATTAACTAACTTTTTGAAGTGCAGGATGTCAACATTTGCATGGAAGCATGAGGATATGACAGGTATATCCAAAGACATTATCACTCACAAGCTTGGAATTGACAGGTCGTTCAAGCCTGTTCAGTAAAAAAGAAGGAAGTTTGCTCCTGAATGAAATACAATTATACAAGAGGAAGTTGAAAGACTGTTGAAGTCCAAAATGATCAAAGAAGTCAAGTTTCCAAGATGGCTGGCAAATGTAGTCGTGGTACAGAAGAAAAATGGGAAATGGAGAGTCTGTGTAGATTACACAGACTTGAATAAGGCTTGTCCCAAAGACCCATTTCCTCTTCCTCATATTTATGCAATGGTGGATGCTACTGCCGGGCATGAGATGTTAACCTTCATGGATGCATCCTCAGGATTTCAGCAGATTCAAATGGAGCCTTCAGACCAGGAGGATACTGCATTCATGACACCAACAGGTATTTATTATTATACTGCTATGCCTTTTGGTTTGAAAAATGCAGGTGCAACATACCAGAGATTGGTGAACATGATGTTCAAAGACAAGCTGGGGGACACCATGGAGGTATACATTGACGATATGGTGGTAAAATCTAAAAGGGTTGAGGATCACCTTCAGGATATTAAGGGAGCATTTGATATCCTGGATCAATACAACGTGAAACTAAATCCTGCTAAGTGCCATTTCGGAGTGGGGGCAGGAAAGTTTCTAGGATATATGGTGACCAAAAGAGGAATAGAGGCAAGCCCGGAGCAGATTAAAGCCATGTTAGATATCAAATCACCTTCAAATATGAAGGATGTTCAACGGTTAATAGGGCGAGTTGCAGCATTGAACAGATTTATATCAAGATCCTCTGAGAAATGCAAGGAATTTTATGATATCCTGAAGAAAAACAAGAAGTTCGAATGGGGAGAGAAGCATGAAGCAGCCTTGCATGATTTGAAGCAGTATCTTTCAACTGCACCTCTATTGATGAAGCCTGAGAATGGTGAACCACTGTCCCTATACATCGCAGTATCGGGGAATGCTGTAAGTGTCGTCCTTATAAAGGATCATGAAGGTCAGCAATATCCTGTCTATTATGTTAGTAAAAGTTTGTTAGATGCTGAAACTAGATATTCTCATTTAGAAAAGTTGATACTAGCATAAGTTATGGCATCGACGAAGCTTAGACATTACTTTGAGACACATAGGATTCATGTTAAAACCAATTATCCTGTTAAAAATGTACTTAGGAAACCCGAGATGTCAGGTAGGATGGCCAAGTGGTCAGTGAAGTTGAGTGCTTATGACTTAGTGTATGAACCTAGGAATGCCATAAAATTACAGGCTCTAGCTGACTTTGTGGCTGATTTCAGTAGTGACATTCAGGATGAGGTAGACCTAGAAGTCCAACAGTTAGGAGAATCCTCAGGATCCTGGACATTGTACACTGATGGAGCATCTAATGTTAGAGGAGTAGGATTGGGAATACTACTAAAATCACCACAGGGGGACATATTACCCCAGACTATTATGTGTGAATTTCCTGCTACTAATAACGAAGCAGAATATGAGGCTTTAATTTCAGGATTAGAACTGGCTAAAAATACGAGTATTAAGAATTTGCAAGTATATGTGGATTCCTTGTTAATTACTAATCATTTTAATGGATCCTATGCAGTTAAAGGTGAGAAGTTAATTGAATATCTTGATATTCTCAAAAAATTAGCAGGATATTTCATTGTTTTTACACTTAAACATGTACCAAGGGAAGATAATGCTGAAGCAGATGCCTTAGCAAATCTGGGATCATCGGTTAGGATACCAGAAGGGACCCAGATACCAATATTGCATATCTTGTATCCTGCAATGAATCCTCAGGATAAAGAAGTAGTAAGTATTCAGGATCCTGGAGCTAAGGATCCTGAGGAGGACCCTAAGTCCTGGACGGCTCTAATCATAAGATATCTCAAGGAAGGACACATCCCTAGAGACGAAAATCCTAAGGCATTTAGGATGAAGGTATCACGATTCACCATTATAAATAATGTTTTGTATAAGAAATCTCTTGCAGGACCGTATTTAAGATGCTTGGAAGATCCCGAAACTAAAGAGGTGCTTCAGGATATACATGAAGGGGATTGTGGTAACCATACTGGGGGAAGGTCGTTATTCTCAAAGGTATTTAGAACAGGATACTATTGGCCGACAATGAAGAAAGATGCTGCAGAATATGCTCGAAGATGTGATGCATGTCAAAGACACAGTAACATACTACATCAACCAGCTGAACCACTATATCCTATAGCTTCCCCATGGCCGTTCATGAAATGGGGGATGGATATAGTAGGGAAATTACCAAAAGCTCCAGGAGGAAAAGTCTTTATGCTGGCAATGACTAATTATTTCTCAAAGTGGGTTGAAGCTGAAGCGTTTGTTCAAGTTAGAGACCAAGAAGTAGTATCCTTAATAAAGAGGAATATCCTGACCAGGTTTGGAGTACCAGCTGAAATCATTTGTGACAATGGATCCCAGTTTATAAGCAAGAGGACTACTGACTTTTGCGAGAGTTGGGGAATCAAAATGATCACATCCACTCCGGTACATCCTCAAGCAAATGGACAAGCTGAATCCTCAAACAAGATAATCGTCAACAACTTAAAGAAGAGACTAGGGGCTAAAAAAGGAAGATGGGCAGAAGAATTACCCATTGTTTTGTGGGCTGATAGAACAACGGTAAAAAATGCAACTGGCCAAATTCCGTTTTCCTTGGTATTTGGAGCAGAAGCAGTGATCCCAACGGAAATGGTGATACCTACGACAAGATCTATCCTCATGGATCCTGAGCAGAATCCTGAAGCTTTGTGTCAAGACTTGGACAATTTAGACGAAACAAGAGATGCAGCGAGGCTAAGGATGGCAATATATCAACAAAGGATATCCAGAGCATATAACAAGAATATAAGGACTAGGAGATTTCAAGTTGGAGATTAGGTATTAAGAAAGGCTTTTCAGAATACTACTAATCCTGCTGATGGAAAGCTGGCCCCAAAATGGGAAGGACCATATGAGGTTGAATCAGAATTAGGAAAAGGAGCATACCGACTCAGGAATATGGAAGGGGATATGCTACCAAGATCCTGGAATGCTATACACTTAAAGCTCTATTTCAAGTAAGAATAGAATTAATTTCTATCTCAGAATGGTATGTATTCTATCTCTCTTAAATATATTTGAATTAGTTTATTATCTTGAACCCAATACTGACTTAGGCATCAGAGGGGTGTTAGCCAAGCTAACACCCACCTTAGTTTAAGGTTGTTTTGCAGAATATACCTCAGGATATAGCTCCAGGATACACGCTCAGCATATCTCGAAGGATTAGAGGATTGGCCCCCTCTCTCACGATTAAGGGATCCTGATCCCTTCAAAGGTTTAAAGGTATTCACCTTTCTCTCGAATTGGGTTTGAACACCCCGCCTGGAGTGCAAGTTATCTAGGGATAGTTCAAGGTAACGGGACCAGTTCATGTAAAAGTGGCTGACAATTTCGTTACTATTGGCTATATCCTGGATCCTGAAGGTATATGAGGATTGATCACCCTCTCTCACGAAAGGGTATTTTCGTACCCTCTAAGGTTTAAAGGTTTTCACCTTTCTAAGTTTTGGAGTTTATACACTGTCGCCTGTAGCGCATGGATATCAGGGTTTATCCCAAGGATGTTAAGGGTTTATCCCCAGGATATCAGGGTTTATCCCCAGGATATCAAGGTTCATCCCAGGATATTAAGGGTTTACCCCAGGATATTCAAGGTTTATGCAGTAAAACTAAAGTATGGCTATGTTAAACACAGGGGACATACATCATACAATTTAAAAGATAGATTTAAGCTTTTGCACTAGGGACATCCCTATGATTGAAGGTTGGAATTGAATCTCTGGGAGTATTTGGTATGATCTCTTCTTTTTATAACTTAAGTTTTATAACTTAAGAGGCAGTATCCTGACTAGGATATCTCTCAGGATATTCTTGCAATGTGTTCCCAAGATTGTCCAATTTTAACTATTTTCATAAGTAAAATTTAAGCACTAAGATAGTAACAACAGGAATAAAGCCAAAAGAAAGTTATATTATTAACGTACCAAAAGATGTGCTCTTGGTTTCACCTCAAACCAAGGTCCATCCACCAAGGGCACGGATAGTCCCATACCATATTTACTAAACAGTTGGAAGTTTTGTCTCAAACCGAGACCTATCCACCTTCAACTGTTATATTGTTCAAAAGAAAAGACATATTAACGTTGATGACCAAGGGCTTCGTCCTGAAACTCAGGATCCCTCCACCTTTGGCCATCATATTGTTCAAATGCAGGAAAGTTAAAATGCAGGAAAAGTAAATTGTTTTGGGGTTACAAACCAACGATCAAATTTAAAAAAAAGTGGGCTCCGGCCTTGGCACATACATCCATCATCGCCCACTTGAATGCTCTCACACAGCAGCATCTTCACCAGCCTTTTCCGCCTTCTCGGCCTCTGCATCGGTTCCAGCATCCTGAGCAGCATCCTCGCCAGCATCCTTCTTGTCTCCAGCCTTGTCTGCCACCTCTGCCGACTTAGAGGACTCACCAGCTTCAGCAGGAAGGGGCACAACCTTGCCTCCAAGCTCCTTCAGCTTTGCCACCCAGGATTCAACCGACCAGGATGGGCACTCAAGGCATGTCTCCTTGGCCTCATAAGCCATCTTAATTCGAGCTTGTAGCAGAGAGACGATGGCAGAGGCTTTGATTCCTTCCCGGAAAGAAACCATGGCCTGTTCATGTTCCATTTCGACGGTGGCCAGCTTGATCTCAGCATCCTGGGTGACCTTCTTCAGCTTGTCCTCATAGTGCCGGGTCTTCACCTCAGCAATGGCCCCTTGGTCAGCAACAGTGGTCTCAAGCTGTTTGATCCTGGCTTCTTGGAACACGTTCGTGCTACAAGCATCAGTGTAAAGGTGGAGCAGATGCTGGAGGCCCTACACGTCAATATTCAGGTATAAGTCAAAATATATTAACTAGGATATCCTGTCAGGATATCCTATCAGGATATATGTGCAGGATATTACCTTGTTAAGGAAGGATGTCATTGGCTCTAAGGAGTCAGAAAAGCTGAGTTCTTCATAGGAGAACCCTTCAGAGCCTGGGGCACTAACTTCGGAACCTTTCCTCTTTTTTTGCGGTGGAAGCACGAGTCCTCGGATTAGCCTTAGGAGCCGGGAGCGGCTTGGAGCTGGTGGCAGCAGGGGTCTCTTTCTTGACCATGACTGGGGTGGGGTAACTATCAAGCTCGTCAAGATCAAGGAGGATTGGGACTTTGCTGGAGTCTGCATACAGGGAGTAGAATTTTTTCCTAAATATGCCAAATAAAAACATGTATGCAGGATATTGTGCATGATCCTTACCAGACATGTTTGCACTGGAAAGAGGGCTTGGAGATGGTGGAGAAGGATTAAAACTTCTTTCAGCCTCTGAGAGGAGTCTGATAGCGTCAATTCTCTTCTGTGAATCGGCTAGAGGAGGTGCAAGCTTCCTAAAATCAGCTGTGTACAAAACAATAAAAAGAAATTGATCAGCTCAGGATATGAAACAGGATATAAGGCAGGATCGTCCTTAAACCCTAAATCCTACCCTTTCTCAACCACTTCACCGGATATTCCGTTCCACCAGGGATGGAGTCTCTTTTTACAAAGAAGAACTTGGATTGCCGTTTCTCCTCGTTCGTGGTGGCACGAAGTATCAGCGGATCGCCGGAGGTGGAATAAAACAAAAATCTACAAGATCCGTGGCATCTAAGCCGATATGCTAGGGGGAGGTCGTGAACGGAAAGCTCAGGATTGTGATTCCTCTTGATCTGATCAAGAACAGACAAGACTCGCCAGAGCATCGGCATTGTTTGGCTAGAACAGATTTTGGTAATTTTGAAAAACTCAGTGATAAAGTCTGGGAAAGGAAACCGTAATCCTAAGGTAAAGGGAAAGGCATTAAAGCACAACCACTCGTCGGAAACCATGTCTGACCGGATTTCCCGGTCAAACGGCCGGAATATCGTCCCCTCCGGGAAGATACCGGAGGATTTGAGAGCCGACAAGTGGGCACTATCAAAGGTGCATATTTCCTTCTCTGGTTCTTGGAGAAGATTATGTTGGATGAATGAAGGGGCGGAGTCGCTGGAGCTTGATCGTGTTTGCCTTGTCATATTCTCGCCGGGATGTTGAACAGAATGTGAGAAGAAGATGAAGATTAGAGAGAAAGTGTTTACCTTTTTCCTTATCAGTAACAGTTAAAAAAGAATGAGGATGAGAAGTTATAGGGAGGTAATGAGTAAATATAGGATGTGCAGTTACAGGCGGTCACATCATGGGTCTAATCTCTTAATTGCCTCGTTATTCGTAAAAAATATAACCGTTAGTGCCAAGATACTAAACGGTAACATTTTTTGGGGACAATTGTTATGGGCGAAATTCTGAGCTCATATCCTGGACAATATCTTAAATTATATCTTGCTTATCTGATATATGTTTATATCCGGGATGCTGATTCAGGATATTGGTAACATCCTGGATGGTATCCTGAGGATTACTAACGGATTGTGTGCAGGAGTACGAGTCCAAGTTCCCAACGTTCACAAAGTCCCTTTCTCCGCAAGACTCGGTCCAAGTCGTTCGAATGAAGACGTTGAAGCCGCTTTACTCGGTCCACAACGTTAGTAATGGAATATTCGGGAGCATCCCATATTTATAGGAATTTTAGTTTGTGTTTCGTAACTATAAATAGATGGATAAATCAGATCAATAGGACACAACAACTACACTCGCTACTCACTCACACTCACTCTCTTGCAACTTTCACTTTCACAAAAAGCATTGTAACACTTAGCGATCTGATCGATATCCTGCACTGTATCCTGACGTTTAAAGCAATAAGAAGAACAAGACAGCTGTGATTGTCAGCTCCCGAGGTTTTATGCTTGCGATCTAGATTGATCAAGGGCTTTCCTCGTACATCTTGTGTCACCCCCTTTACTTTTTGCTCATAGTTTGATCATAGATACAGCTCAATATCTTGAGCCGTATCCTGAATACTATTTTCGTAAACAACATAACCAGCATATTTCCAACACACTTTTTAGCACACTACCTCACTTAACTAATTTGATCACTTAATTGCTTCGGTAATTTTTGACCAAAACACTATGCAGGGTTTAGGAGACAAAGCAAGGTGGCCTCGAAAGAATCAACAAAAGGCTGATTGGAAGGATAAGTCCAAATGGTGTGCCTTCCATGAGGATTTCGGACATGTTGCTGAGGATTGCATTGCTCTGAGGAAAGAAATAAGTTATCTCTTGAGTAAGGGATATTTGAAGGATCTGCTGGGAAAAAGGAAGAATAAAGGGCAGGATCCTGAGAAGGATCCTGAACGAGCAGCATCACCCCCAGCAGAAGCCAAAATAATTAACTTTATTTCAGGAGGGTCCGATATTTGCGGGACATCGTATTCCGTAGCCAAGAGACATGTAAAGGAAGCTAAGTCAGAAAGAGGAGAAAAGCCGACCAGGATGACGACGCTCACAACTGACAAAGTGATCACTTTTGATAGTGATGACAGGGATACTATTCAGGATCCTCATCATGATGCTCTGGTAATAACATTATATGTGGCTAACCATTTTGTACGCAGGATACTGGTGGACAATGGAAGCGCCGTCAACAAAATCCAACTGGAGACATTGAAAACGATGAATGTATCCACTACGTCAAAAATGGGATACGACCACACTTTTGTCAAAATCGCCCTGCCACACATTTGAAAAAATGTGTGAATAAAGGTCATTCATACCATTTTAAACCACCTGTAGCCACACATTTTATAATTAATGTGACAATTGTATAAAAGTTCAGAACCTCTAGCCACACTTTTAGAAAATAATGTGGCATTTATTAGCCACAACTCGAAATGTGTGGCTAAATGTGATTTATGGCCACATATTTTTATTTCATGTGACCAAAAACAGATGTATGTTACACCTTTAGCCACACTTTAAGAAAAAAATGTGACATATATTAGCCAAACTAGCAAAGTGTGGCCAAATGTTATCTACGATCACAATATCTCTTTTCATGTGACTAATAACATATGTATTCAAAACCTTTAGTCACCCTTTAGGAAAAAAATTGTGACATTTATTAGCCACACTAGAAAGGTGTGGCCAAATGTAATCTACAACCACAATATTTGTTTCATGTGACTAAAACATATATATTTGAAACCTTTAGCCACATGTTAAGAAAAAACAACCACACTAGAAAAGTGTGGCCAAATGTGATCTACGACCACATTATATGTTTAATAATATGGCTAAAATATAATAATATGGCCACATATATTTTTTGTGTGACCAAAGTTAAGACAAATAGTCACACTTAAAATTGCAAAATATTATGTGAGTTTACATAAACATTCGTCACACTATCGTCACTTTGATATTTTGTGTGATGAAATGGTATCAAATCATGGAAAAATGTGTGACCAAGTGTTAAACTTACTATATCTTTAGAATTCCCCCCCAAAAATATTTCATAGTAAAACTTAAATTTCCCTCCAAAATATTACATCCTAAAACTTAAACTTCCCACTAAATATTTCATCCTAAAACTTCCTCCAAAATATTTTATCTTAAAACTTAAAATTTCCTCCCAAAAAATCATTCAAAACATCCCTCTCAAATAATATTCTCATTTAAAAAATTACATTATTTAATATTTAAAAACAAAATAATCTTACTACATATTTAAATATTCAAAATATTATTAAATATTATATATTCTAAACCATATTTGTTTTCTTTTAAATCATATATTAATATATTATTTTATTTTCTTCAAAATATATGGAGCGCTTTTTTTCTGTACCTGGGTATTTTATACCCGTCACTAAACCCGACCCTACCCATAGAGTATGAATAGGGTATACATGTTGAACTCGATACCCATACCCGAAATGCCAGAACCGTTATATCCTATACTGGAACCCGGTTATACCCTATACTCGATATCGGTTTTTTAATACCCGAACTTTTAAAGTTTATTTTTACGTTTACTTTATAATTTTTATATTTAAGTATTTTAGAAATGCATATTATAAAGCAAATAATTTGTACTTGCCTGATTTTATGTTAGTGTAATTCATTAATTTACTTTTACAAATTAAAAGGCAAATTTAAGTTTTAAACGAATTTATTTTAGTGTAAATAATAAAGAAAAAACTTATTTTGTAAAATTGGGTATTTATGCCTGGACCCGTACCCGGTTATACCAGAACTCGAGAACATAGGATATTGGGGCTTGATGTATCACAATAGACAACAGTAGATTATACATGTCTTAATGGACCATATTAGGACTTGGGGTATCAGAACAGATAATATTAGATTATACAAGTCTTAACAGGCCATATTTGCCCTTAACGGACCACAATAAACAATATTAGATCATATATGTCTTAACGGACCATATTGGGTCTTAATGGATCACAATGACTAATAGTTGATCATACTTGTCTCCATGGACCATATTGGGCCTTAATGGATCACAATGGATAATAGTAGATTATACATCCCTTAATGAACCATGTTGGGCCTTAATAGATCACGATAGACAATATTAGTTCATATATGTCTTAATGGATCATATTGGGCCTTGATGGACCGCAATGAACAATAGCAGATCATGCATGTCTTAATGGACGATGTTAGGTCTTAATAGATCACAATGGACAATAGTAGTTCATGCATGTCTTAATGGATTATATTGGGCTTTGATGGATCACAATGAACAATAGTAGATCATACTATTGTCTTAATGGACCATATTGAACCTTAATGGATCAAAATGGACCATAGTAGATCATACATGTCTTAATAGACCATGTTAGGCCATAACGAATCACGCTGAACGATAGTAGTTCATACATGTCTTAATGGACCATCTTGGGCCTTGATGGATCACAATGAACAATAGTAGATCATACTATTGTCTTAATGAACCATATTGAACCTCAATGGATCAAAATGGACAATAGTAGACCATACATGTCTTAATTGACCATGTTGGGCCTTAACGGATCACGCTGGACAATGGTGGTTCATACATGTCTTACTGGCCCATGTTGGGCCTTAACGGATCATGATGGACAATAGTAGGTCATACATGTCTTAATGGATCATCCTGGGCCTTGATGGATAACAATAAACAATAGCTGATCATACAATTGTTTTATTGGTCCATATTGGGCCTTAATGGATTACAATGGATAGCAGTAGATCATACATGTCTTAATGGACCATGTTTTTTTTAATGAATGACAATGAACAATAGCTGATTATACATGTCTCAATAGACCATATTAGACCTTAATGGATCACAATGGACAATAGTAACGTATGTCAAAGAACCAATGGACTCTTACATGGACCATATTGAAATGGGAAAAAAGTACTAGTATTCGTTTTTATGCTTTTTCCTAGCTGTGTCGTGACGAACTGATCCGGTTCCGAACGAATAATATCAGTACAAGTATAATCGTTGTCTTTTGCTACTCATCATAACTGATATAAGTTTAGTCGAAGACATAGTTGTATTAACCCATGTATTCATTTTGTTTCTTTCCATTACTATACCAGTTTTGTAATGAACTGAACCGATACCCACCGAAAACTGTCGCGCAGTGCGGTGAAACTAACTAGTTAATATATAGCTTAGTTATTTTACCATAATTTTATAAATAATAAAAGTTATTATATAAATATAACTATAGTATTTATATAAAAAAATATTTAAATAAAAACTCGTTTAGGTTAGTGACAAGCTCCATAAGTGAAGCATGAATTCGTTTGCTAAATAAGCATACTTTTGGCTTGGACATAAATTCTACTCGTTTCAATGTACAAATATAATTCCCTAGTTTAGGCTTTGGGGTGTTGGCGTTGGTTTGGGGGTGTTTAAACAAAAAAAAAAATCTATATGGCTGGCCACGTCAAGCTAAGCTACGCCACACCACACCCCTAGTTATTGAGTATTATCTTGTGGATTCCACCCTCGTCACATGTCGAGTAATGCTTCCAACCCAAGCCCCTCCACAACCCATGCCCCACCCCCACCCCCGCCCCATACCCATACCCCATAGTCTTAACTCACGAAAATTCTAATTTCCCAGCACATTTTTTAAGACTGGAAGGAGTGGGGGCCGGCTAGGCCCGGCAAGGACCGGCGCCGGTCCCCCACACCGCCCCCCTCCATCCCACCCCGGCTAAACCAGCAAGCCCTCGCCGATGTTGCCGCCCCACTTTTCAAAAATAGATCCGTTGATTAACGGATAGAATAAATAAAAAAAAAAAAAAAAAAATCTTTTCCACTTTAAATATATATCCATTTCACTTCCATTTTTATACCATTTCACATCCATTTATCCTAATCTTCTCCTTCTATCATCCATTTTTTTTAAAAAACACTCTCATTTTTTTTTACCATCATGAATCCATTCAACCCAAACGATCCCAACCCGAACAATCCCAACCCGAACAATCCCAACCCGAACAATCCAAACTTTTTTTCTAGTCCCGCTTACACTCCGACTATGGATTCTTCGTGGGGGTCTCAACCATTTACGTTCGCGGGTTTCCAACAATCACCTAACGCCTTCAATCAAATGTCCCAACTTCAACAAATGCAACAATACCAAGCATTCCAACAATTCATGCAACGCGGCTCGCTTCAACTTGATCAATTCCAATCGCAACCGCCAACTTCCCAACCACAACCCTCGGTTCACCTTGACGATGATGATGAAGTCGTCCCCGAATCGCCACCAAAAGAACTCAAGCGCAAAAAAAACAGGGGGAAGGGGAAGGTGGTTGAAACCGAACCCGTCACCGAAAAAAAAAGCGGTTCGAGAGCAAAGCCGAGACCGTGGACAAAAGTAGAGGAGGAGGCGCTAGCTATTGCGTTTCTTAATGTTGTTTTATGTTGTATTTTTTAATTTTTATAAAGTTTTTATTAACTTATTAAATTAAAGCTTAGGAAATTATAAAATAATAAGGTGGGGCCCCATCCTCCATCCCCTTCAATTATCAATTTGGCCCATCCCCCACGAGCCGCCTACGTGGCGCCTACGTGGAGGCTCATCCCCGTGGGGATGGGCCAAACCACTCCTTCTAGTCTAATACTTCCCGCCTAAAGTTCCCAAAAAATTTAGTTCCCCTCCTAGAATATATCTGAGACTTCTCGTTTCTCATCCCAAAATAAACACAAATAAAAAAATTTCATACAGATTTATCACAAATAAACCCTATCTCACGCAGTCACGCCTCGCTGCCATTCACAGTCCCATTGCCTTCCCAAAACGACTAAAACGAAGCTCTCTTCCAGTTAGGATGTTAATTCAAAGAAAACCGGACACTCTCATTCTATAATGTCAACGTAAAATTAGGGCAAAAAAGTGGTGTATTGAGATCGATGACAAATGATTCATGTTGTGTATTCAGGTAGGGTTTAATAGGGCAGGATTTCTTTTTCAATTTGATCAGTCGATCACCAACCGCTGAAGTTATGAATAGGGCTAAGGCTGGTTGGGGAATTCACGGTGGGTGATTTAGGTAGGGTGTTCTTAGAACCTTTTTTTCGAAGTTGTCTTTTGATCAGAAACAGCCTGTAGGCAGTGGCGGCGGGTGGTTTGCACGGCTGGCTGCTAAAGATGTTGCTGAGGAAGATTCGAGTGAACTTTGTGTCCTTTTTGGGGATGTTGTTGTTGAGGTCAGACAGTTCTAACTGTAAATCTTTTTGGAAAAAGTGGTTTCATTTTGTTGTTTTGGATGTAATGTTTATATGTGTGATTGTTGTTCAGGTAAGGCTGGTGGGGAATAGGGACACCAATGAAAGTAAGGGTTTTGCATTTATGGGATTCAGAAGGAAAAATGTTGCTCAAAAGGCCATTATAGAGCTGCATAACAAATATTTTAAGGTATAAAGATTTGAACTTTTGCTTATTTATTATATTGGAAATCTTTATCTGTTAATAAATAAACAGAATATTGTCATTTGGTTTCATCTGGGTCATATTAGAGAGAAACCTAAAAAGAGAGCGATGAGACAGAAGGGGTCGTGACCAGCTTTTGGGCAACTCTGTAGACACATTTAAGTAAAGATGAAGATGGGTGGAGTGGAAGGGGTTGCCGATTGTCGATTAGGGATGGAATGGTGTCCTGGTTCGACGATGGCGGTGTTGGTTTCGCTGCGATGAAGACGAGTGAAGACGGTTATTTGATTCTGCCGATATGGTATTCAACCACCACCCTCGCCTCTGTTAAGGTTTCCGACCACAACCAACACCGCCATCGTCATCCACATCCATATTTCTTCTAAACGATTACGCGCACGTGTTTATTGATTCTACGATTGAGCTTTGATGATCTGGTTATAATTTGATTTATATTGTTTGCTTTTTAGCTTCTTCACATCAATATCTCTTATTATTTGTTTGAATTTTGATGTTGATTGAGTTTTTTAACTAGATTTAATTTGGGGTTTTTGATTAAATTGTGTTTCTTTGATCATCAATTTTGAATTTTAGTTGTTTGGTGAATTTATAGCAAAGGGGTCAGATTCAGTTTGTACGATTTTAGCATGTACCCTTATGTTCCCCTTTCATTATTAATGAAAATGAAAATGTTGGTTTGAATGGGCAGCAACAGATTCATATATACTTACATTCTTCATAGAGGATTTATTCAACAAATGCTAAACTTTAGCATATCAAGAACTTGATCGAGGCCAAACTGATCTCATCCTCTGGGAGGTAATTCATTATACACATGTTGTTTGGATCATTTTGCCTTAATTCATTTAACTCAACCTTCCCTAACAAAATAGGTAAACTCTGAAGCACTTGGCTGATGACATGAGTGGTTAGTTATCTCCAAACTCAGTTCCAGCACCCAAACAACTCAAGTAAACAGCTGGCATAGCCAATGGTCTAGTCAAAGAATCCACTGCCTTTCTAAACCAGAATCAAAAGGTTTGTTTCATATTCTTTTTTTCTTTGCATATGTAACAATGTCGACCCAGTTATTCGCCTTATGTTGTGTCTCTAACGTGTCATATCGGTTAAAATCACTCATTAGGACTACTTGGTGCTACAATCTAATGCTAAATGGAGGTTTACCAATTTATGCTTTCACAAATCATCCATATGTGAACACTGGCTTTTTACTTAATCATTTTGGTGTATGGCATTTCAGCTCATACCAAAGAATCTGCCAAGGCGTTAGTTGACATGATTCTGCTAACATATCCAGATGCGAAGTTAGTTTTTGCGGTTGCTATGACAAGTGACAAAGACCATCAAGCATTTGCAAGAGAATTAGAAGCTGCAACCATGGATGAAGTAGAGGAAGAACAAAGAAGAAGACATAATTTAAAAAGAACACTAGGTTAGAACCCCGTGTATTACACGGATTGAATAAATGTAACTTTATATACTAAATTAAAACAATTATTCTTTAAAAAACTCGTTTATTATACGGGTTGAACAAATGTAATTTTATTATATGTATAGATTATATCTCTAAGAACCTCATGTAATGTATTGAATAAATATAATTTTATATACCAAATAATAAAAACCCGTGTATTGTACGGGTTGAATAAATCTAATTATATATACTAAATAATAAAAAAAAGTTACATCTTTAAAAACACTGTGTATTACACGGGTTAAATAAATGTAAGAGTTAATTGCCTGGATGGTCCCTGTGGTTTCACGTTTTTTCACGTTTAGTCCCCACATTTTGAAAATAGCATGTATGCTCTCTATGGTTTGTCATTTTGTTACTCGGATAGTCCCCCAACATTTACTCTGGGGACTATCCGAGTAACAAAATGACAAACCATAGGGAGCATACTTGCAATTTCCAAACTAACTGACATCTACTCAGGGACTATGCATATACATTATATGCGCATACCGCAAGCGGGGCGAATATATACTAAATAATAAAAAAGTTATATATTTATAAACACCATGTATTACACGGGTTAAATAAATGTAATTTTGTATAGTAAATAATATGCTATTGGATTCGTTTAAAAAATCATAAATTTGGTTTGGTTTAATTCGAATCAAATCACAAACTTGGTTAAGTTTAATTCGAATTGATTATAACCCAAATTTGAAAAATCAAAAATAGAATTATATTATTAGTTTCTCTTCCTAATTAGTGTTTCTTTTAAAGTTTGATCTAATGTCTAATAAGTTATTTTGTATATTTTGTTTGTATTTAACTTTTTTACATGAGCGTATTATTGTTTTTTTAAGTTTAAGATTATTGTTTTGTGCTATTATTTAAAAAATATCTTTAATTTATAACTTAAATTTGAAGATAATATATTATTAGAAAAAATAGAATGATTCTATCCGACATTCAAAGTAAGATAAGATTTAATATTAATTGATTATTTATTATTTAATTAATTGATATAAGATAAGTATGAAAATGCAGGAAATTACAAATGTAGACATCTTCAATTAATGACACGTGTCCATTTATTGGTTTCTTTTATTATATGTATAGATTGGAATCCCAGAAATAGGAAGGAGGAGGATAGCTGAAGAAGACTTTTAACCGGAAAATTACAATCTATCGAAAATTGAATTACTTAAGTTTTTATGCCGCTGCACGCGGGGTAATAAGCCTAGTTTTGATAACAAATGATTGACAAAACACAGATTAACACATAAACGATTAATCTTGATTAAAAAATAAACGTTTAATCTTGCTTTCTGAATTTAAATATAGACTATTTATTAGCATGGGGAAGGTTCATTGGGGAACACTAAAAAAGTGGGGAACAGCGGGGAACCGACTTAAACGAACTCCGATTAAACTCATTCCAGCGGTGTTGGAACCGGCTCGCCGAACCCTAACTAAGGGGGTGTTTGTTTTTTGTGAAAAGCACTTATGTCTGCCCCATGCAGACCACGCGCAGACGTTTAAGTCTGCAGCTTGTTTGTTTTTTGGAAGTGATTTCATTAAAAAACCTCTTCCAAATCTCTTCCTCAAACAGACCTTGCCTCCCATCTTCACACCTCTTCCAACCCTCTTCCTTTCCTGCGTGTTCTTTCAAAACACATATAAAAAAGAAACCCTAGCTTGCTTCTTCTCCACACACCCAACCCCCACATCCTTCTTCTCCGCCACCGTCGAAACCCTAACAATGGCGACTCGTGTTCTTCTTCGCACCCTCCTTTCCTCCGTCAATCAAAACCTAATCCCCCATTCCTTCACATTCTTTGACGGTTCTAGAGTAAACCCAATCGAAGAAGCATCTCTAGTTCTCGATCAAAGCAAAAAACCAGATGAAAAAAATTGTTTTTGAGGAGAATTTGGAGGAAGAAGAAGTTGTTTTGTGGCTAAAGAATGAGTCAGAATGTTGTAGTCAAACTTTGGATGACAGGTCAAAGTCAAAGTTTACATATTTTATAGATAGCAGTGATCAACGGTCTTTGTTTTCTCAACTCCTCCGATTCCGTCCAGTTATCGCCATCGCCGCCGCTAACCTCCGCCACTCCGTTGCGGCAACAAATGCTCGACAGTTTGTTCTCGTAAGTCCACTCTTCTCTCGTAATTGGACTTTTGAGATAGTGTTATTCTTGATGCTTTCACGATTTAATTGAACTTTTGAGATAGTGTTATGTTCTGAATTCTTTAATTTTGTGGATTTTGGTATGAAATGTCAGTTGGGAGTGATGTCGTTTGTTGTTGATTTGTTGAAATGTGGTGGTGGGGTGATGACTGAATTGGTTTTGTGAAGAATACAGAGAGGATGACGGTGATGAGCTTGGGGATGTTGTCAAGAGAAAGGGGTTTGGGAGAAGAGATTAGGAAAAAAAAACAAACACTCTTTTTATTCCACTCCCCAGACATTTGGTCCACCTCTTCTCGTGCAGACGTTTGCAGATGTGGTCCGCAGATTGCAGACCTTTTGCATCTGAAAAAACAAACACCACCTAAGATCTTATAACCCTAAACCCTAAATCCTAACTCTTAAACTCTAAACCCTAAAGCTAAAAAATAAGGCAAAAACCTAAGCTAAACCGTAAAATCTAAACTATAAACCCTAAAAGCTAAACCCTAAAGGCTAAACCTAAAGCTAAACCCTAAAACTAAACCTAAAGCTAAACCCTAAACCCTAAAGCTAAACACTAAAGCTAAACCCTAAAGCTAAAACCCTAAAGCTAAAACCTAAAAGCCAAACCCTAATATATTTAGGGTTTAGGGGTTATGATTTAGGGTTAAGAGATCCTAGTTAGGGTTCGACGAGCCGGTTCCAACGCTGCTGGAATGAGTCCAATCGGAGTTCGTTTGAGTCGGTTCCCCGCTGTTCCCCACTTTTTTAGTGTTCCCCAATGAACCCCACACTAATTAGCATTATGCCAAAGACTTGACTACAACGTAGTGGAGGTATATATTTTTGCTATTTCTTTGTAATTATTTGTTTAAACCAGTCTTCATTAACAACCACATTGGAATGTGCTTTTTGTAAGAAAGCTGAATTAGGGCCTCTTTGTTAATTTAGTGATTCTGAAGAAAGTTTTGATGAAGAGCCAGCAAAACCACAAGCTGCAAATATTTGTTTAAAACTGTAAGAAGATAGGTAGATTGTTCACTTCAAATTGTGTCTTGTTTTTTTAATTGATTGGTTTCTGACTACAGGTTGAAAAGAAGGCTAGCAGCAGTTTTGAAAGTGAATTTGATGAAAAATAGGGGTGCTAAACGGGTTGTGTTCGCAGGTTGGCGGGTTCCATCCGACCCGAAAACTTTAGACGAACCATAACACGACCCGGACCCGAAAATCTTGTCATACATATGAACCTGAACATGACCTGAATATTTGCAGGTTGACCCGAACACGACCCGTTCAACCCGAGTTTATTAATTTTTTAAAATTTTTTCAGCAAATTAATATAGTAAAATTAAAACTTACTACAAAAACACACAAATATATATAATAAATTACATTAAAATTATAAAATCTTATCACAATTAATTTTTAAGTTATAATTATGGCTTAAAAACACACAATATTTAATTTATGACATAAAACATATTATACAAAAATATAATATAATATACATGGGTTAAATAAATCAACCTGCCAACCCGACCAGGTTAACCTGAACCTGACCCGTTTAGCTAAACTAAACTGGTTCACGGGTTCACGGGTTCAACCTGAAACTGACTCGAACCCCGTTTAGACTTTAGACTGAACCTAAACCCGCAAATTTCATGTTAGTTTCGTGTCGTGCTTTCCGGTCGTGTCATAAATTCACACCCTTAATGAAGAAGATAAAAGCTCCAAAGAGGAGGATGAACCACAAAATGCAAAGAAGAAGGTACTATTTTCTTTCAATTTAGTTGTTAGACAGTCCGCAATGCAACGGCCTGCATTTACTACATGCATCCTATTCATCACTGCCACATCAGCTTTTTACCTATCTTTTCCACATGCACTCTCTCTCCTCTATTTAACTCCAACCCATTCTTCCCACATGCATCCTCTCTCTCCTCTATTTGGACCCACTTTCTCCACTTTCTTCACTTTCTCTCTCTGCACTTAAGTGCACTTCATGAAGTGCAAGACCCATTAAGTGCACCCCACCCCAATGCATCCTTCACAAGTGCACATGCCACGTCATTAAGTGCAACCCTCCAAAAGGAAGCATTGGAGGCAGTCTTATATCTATACATGTTTTTTATTCTTAATTTTAGGATTTAGTTTCTAACTAATTATAAAGTATATGCAGGATGCTAATGTGGAGATGGTTAATGCTCCATCAGAAAAGAAAGCGGCTAGTGGTTTGTTCAAGCTATTTTGTTTTAAATGTGTTATTGCATTAGTAATAAATTATTACAAATAATTGTTATATGGCAGCCTCAAACTTGAGCTACTCCCCAAACTTTGTTTATGGGCAACTTAACCTTCACTATTGAAGAAAGTGATGTGTATGTGCACTTTGTCTATACTTGTTAAGTATGTCAAACATTATTCATTCTGTATGATTGTTACTGGCAGAAATAATTTCTTCAAAGACGCGACTGAAGTTGTTGAGGTTCGTTTTGCAATCAAGAATGATTGATTTGCAAGCTACGGGCATGTTGAATTTGCTACTCGTGAGGCTGCCCAAAAGGTATGCTTTGTTTTCGTTGGTTTCCTTTTCCAAGTATTTTATGACATTCTTTGCAACATATGATTCTAAATTTCTATCTGCAGGCTCTTGAAGTCAATGGTGAACCATTACTTGACCATCTAGTGAAACTTGATTTAGCCAAGTAAAAAATACATACACTCTAGGTATCGGATATGATTTTTTTTCCAATAAGTGTTTTAAAACCCGGTTAGAAAAGCGACATTTGATTGAGAATTCATATTTTTTTTTGTAGCAATGAGAGGTCTTTCCAAAAGAGTGCGCAGACTCCACACTAACTGCGTTTGTAAGGGGATTTGGTTACGATGAAAGCATTGTTGATGTATGTTTTTTACCACTAGTCTGCATATTACTTTCTTATGTTATTGAATTTCACATGTTTAAAGTTTTATTATTTACTTGTTGCAAATTAAGAATACTCCTGGGGAACTCCTTAGCCAATGTGAAGAGGTTTCAAGGATTTTTCTTTCTAAAGATTTTGAGTCATGTGAGACAAAAAGATACAACATGAGAATTAGTCGCTGGTTACAAGTTTACTCCCCACCACGACAACAAGGGGTATGAGAATTAGCTGCTAGTTACAAGTTTACTCCTCATCATGACAACAAGGTGGCCAGTTTCAAATATGCAGCACTTAAATGCAATGAGTGTATGGACTTGATGAAAACATCCTAGAAATAGTTTTTAGTTTATGTGTATAGTTGTTTCTCTTTGTAACTTTTGTAGATAGGTTTTGATGATAAGTTTATGTCTTTAATTTGCATTTAAACTGAAAACTTATGTATGGATTTTGAGTTATTATTGTTAATATCATTTATTTTTTTAGATTTTCTCATGTTTACATCAGTTTTGGTTTACAAAAAAATTAAAATAAAATGGGTAATTACACAAAAATGACCACATAAAATCACAATAAAGATGTGTGACTAAAGAATAGACAATAGTAATACTTAAAATTACAAAATTATGTGTGGCTATAAATAACAATTAGCCATACCATAGTTACTTTGTTTCTTGTTGTGTGAACGAATGATACCAAATGTCACGGGAAAAGAAGTTATGTGTGACCAAATGTTAAACAATAGCCACATTTAAAAACATAAAATTTTGTGTGGCTATAAATAACCATTAGCCACACCATAGTCACTTTGTTTCTTGTTTGTGTGACAGAATGATACCAAACGTTATGGGAAAAGAAGTTATGTGTGACAAAATGTTAGACAATAGTCACATTTAAATAACCATAAGCCACACCTTATTCACTTTTTTTATTTGTGTGACGAAATTATACCATACGTCATAGGAAAAACAAATATGTGTGACCAAAGATTAGACAATAGCCACAATTAAAATTACAAAATTGTTTTGTGTGTCGAGTATACGTTCTTAGCCACACTTAAAACAAATTTTTGTAACTTTATAATAGAACCGGCCACACTTATAGTAAATTTATGTGGTCGTTGCTACCCTTTAGCCACACTTAATGGGCAAAAAATGCTTGATTACAACCCTTTTTGCCACACTATTTCTACTTGATGTGGCTAAAACAATTTTTTCGGGTAATGTATGTGACTATTAGTAGTAATGGACACGCTTAAAGTAAATATATGTGGCCGTTGCTATCCTTTAGCCACACTTAATAGAGGAAATGTAAGATTTTAACAAAACGATGTTGGTATCATTTAGCCACACTTTTAAGTTATATCGCCACTAAAAAGTTTGTATGGTTGTATGATACCTACGATGACTCGAGCTTTGGTCACACTTGACCTGAAAAAAATATGTGAGGCGAAAAACATAGAGTCACACTTTTTTCGTGTGGCTGTATCCCTATTTTGGCGTAGTGATCTCCGATGGATATCACTTCGAAATCTACTATACTCGTTGGCTTCAGTGGAGAAGCTAGAAACATAGTGGGAGAAATCAAATTTCCAGTATATGTTGAAGGGGTCAATTCAATACAGCGCTTCTGTGTGATGGACTCCTTATCCTGCTACAATATTATATTGGGCAGGCCATGGATCCATGATATAAAAGTTGTGCCATCAACTTATCATCAGTGCATCAAGATCCCTACACCTTGTAGAGTTGTCAAAGTGGATAGTGACCAGCAGGAGGCGAAGGAGTGCTACTCATCTTCCATGAAATCCTCTACCAAGCCTAGTACAGCATAGCAATTAAAGATGCGAGGCCAGGATATCGTGGAGGCTTCAGAACAGGATGTGAAGAAAGTTATCCTGGACCAGGATAATCCAGATATCTCGGTGCTCGTAGGAACCAATATCCCTCAGGATATTGAACATCAGTTAATTAACTTTTTGAAATGCAGGATGTCAACATTCGCGTGGAAGCATGAGGATATGACAGGTATATCCAAAGATGTTATTACTCACAAGCTTGGTATTGACAGGTCATTTAAGCCTGTCCAACAGAAAAGAAGGAAATTCGCTCTAGAACGAAATATAATCATTCAGGAAGAAGTAGACAGATTGTTGAAGTCCAAAATGATCAGAGAGGTTAAGTTTCCGAGATGGCTAGCAAATGTAGTTGTGGTACAAAAGAAAAACGGAAAATGGAGAGTTTGTGTAGACTACACAGACCTAAACAAGGCTTGTCCAAAAGACCCATTCCCTCTTCATCATATGGACTCAATGGTGGATGCCACTGCCGGCCATGAAATGCTGACCTTCATGGATGCATCCTCAGGATTTCAGCAGATCTAGTTGGAACCTTCAGACCAAGAAGATACTGCCTTTATGACACCAACAGGTATTTATTGTTACACTACTATGCCTTTTGGTTTGAAAAATGCAGGTGCGACATATCAGAGACTGGTAAACATGATGTTCAAAGATAAGCTGGGGGACACCATGGAGGTGTATATCGATGACATGATAGTAAAATCTAAGAAGGCTGAGGATCACCTTCAGGATATTAAAGCAACATTTAATATCCTGGATTAGTATAACATGAAGCTGAATCCGGTAAGTGACATTGGAGTGGGGGCAGGAAAGTTCCTAGGATATATGGTGACTAAAAGAGGGATAGAAGCAAGCCCAGAATAGATCAAAGCCATCCTGGATATTAAGTCACCTTCTAACATGAAGGATGTTCAAAGACTGACAGGACGAGTAGCAGCATTGAACATATTCATCTCAAGATCCTCAGAAAAATGCAAGGAGTTTTATGATATCCTGAAGAAGAAAAAGAAGTTTGAATGGGGGAAAAGCATGAAGCAGCCTTGCAGGATTTGAAGCAATGCCTCTCAACAGCACCTCTATTAATGAAACCTGAGGATGGTGAACCATTATCCCTGTATCATGCAGTATCATAGAATGCAGTAAGTGTCGTCCTTGTAAAGGATCATGAAGGTCAGCAGTATCCTGTTTATTATGTTAGCAAAAGTTTATTACATGCTGAAACTAGATATTCTCATTTAGAAAAATTAATATTGGCTCTAGTTATCGCATCAACAAAGCTTAGTCATTACTTCGAGACACATAGGATTCATGTTAAAACCAATTATCCTGTTAAAAATGTGCTTAGGAAACCTGAGATGTCAGGCAGGATGGCTAAGTGGTCAGTCAAGTTGAGTGCTTATGACTTAGTATATGAACCTAGAAATGCCATAAAATCACAGGCTTTAGCTGACTTTGTGGCTGATTTCAGTAGTGATATTCAGGATGAAGTAGACCTAGAAGTCCAACAATTAGGAGAATCCTCAGGATCCTGGACATTGTACACTGATTGAGCATCTAATGTTAGAGGAGTAGGATTGGGAATACTACTAAAATCGCCACAAGGGGACATATTACCCCAGGTTATTAGGTGTGAATTTCCTGCTACTAATAACGAAGCAGAATATGAGGCTTTAATTGCAGGATTAGAACTGGCTAAATATATAAATATAAAGAATTTGCAAGTATATGTGGATTCCTTGTTAATTCCTAATCATTTTAATGGCTCCTATGCAGTTAAATGCGAGAAGTTAATTGAATATCTTGATATTCTCAAAAAATTAGCAGGATATTTCGATGTTTTTACACTTGAACAGGTACCAAGAGAAGATAATGCTGAAGCGGATGCCTTGGCAAACCTAGGATCATCGGTCAGGATACCAGAAGGGACCCAAATACCAATATTGCATATCTTGTATCCTGCAACGAATCCTCAGGATAAGGAAGTAGTAAGTATTCAGGATCCTGGAGCTGAGTATCCTGAAGAGGATCCTAAATCCTGGATGGCTCCAATCATAAGATATCTCAAGGAAGGACACATCCCAAGCGATGAGAATCCTAAGGCCTTTAGAATGAAGGTATCACGATTCACTATTATAAATAATGTTTTGTACAAGAAATCTCTTGCAGGACCATATTTGAGATGCTTGGAAGATCCTGAAGCCAAAGAAGTACTTCAGGATATACATGAAGGGGATTGTGGTAACCACACTGGGGGCAGGTCGTTATTTTCAAAAATATTGAGAACATGATACTATTGGCCGACAATGAAGAAAGATGCTGCAGAATACGCTCGAAGATGTGATGCATGTCAAAGGCATAGTAACATATTGCATCAACCAGCTGAACCATTATATCCTATAGCTTCCCCTTGGCCATTCATGAAGTGGGGGATGGACATAGTAGGAAAGTTGCCAAAAGCTCCGGGAGGAAAAGTCTTTATGCTGGCAATGACTGACTATTTTTCTAAATGGGTTGAAGCCGAAACATTTGTCCAAGTTAGAGATCAAGAAGTAGTATCCTTTATAAAAAGGAATATCCTAACCAGGTTTGGAGTACCAGCTGAGATAATCTGTGACAATGGTTCTCAGTTCATAAGTAAGAGAACTAACGACTTTTGCAAGAGTTGGGGAATAAAAATGATCACATCCACACCAGTACATCCTCAAGCAAATGGACAAGCAGAATCCTCAAACAAGATAACTGTAAACAACCTGAAAAAGAGACTAGGAGCCAAAAAAGGAAGATGGGCAGAAGAGCTACCCTTTGTTTTATGGGCTGATAGAAAAACAATAAAGAATGCAACTGGCCAAACTCCGTTCTCCTTAGTATTTGGGGGCAGAAGCGGTAATCCCAACGGAAATGATGATACCTACGGCAAGATCCAATCTCCAGTATCCTGAGCAGAATCCTGAAGCTATGTGCCAAGAATTAGACACTGTGGATGAGACAAGAGATGCAACAAAGCTAAGGATGGCAGCATATCAACAGAGGATATCCAGAGCATATAACAAGAATATAAGGACTAGGAGGTTTCAAGTTTGGGATTGGGTGTTAAGAAAAGCTTTTCAGAATACTACTAATCCTGCCGATGGAAAATTTGCCCCAAAATGGGAAGGACCCTATGAGATTGAATCAGAAGCAGGAAAAGGAGCATATCGACTCAAGAATATGGAAGGGGATATGCTACCAAGATCCTGGAATGCTATACATCTAAAGCTCTATTTCATGTGAGTTTAGAATTTAATTTCTATCTCAGAATGGTATGTATTCTACCTCTTTTAAATATATTTGAATTTGTTTATTATCTTGAACCCATTACTGACATAAGCATCGGAGGGGTGTTAGCCAAGCTAACACCCACCTTAGTTTAAGATTGTTTTGCAGAATATGTCTCAGGATATAGCTTCAGGATATACGCTCAGGATATCTCGAAGGATTAGAGGATTGGCCCCCTCTCTCACGTTTAAGGGATTCTAATCCCTTCAAAGGTTTAAAGGTATTCACCTTTCTTACGAATTGGGTTTGAACACCTCGCCTGGAGCGTAAGTTATCTAGGGATAGTTCAAGGTAGCGGGACCAGTTCATGTAAAAGTGGCTGACAATTTCGTTACCATTGGCTATATCCTGGATCCTAAAGGTATATGAGGATTGATCACCCTCTCTCACGAAAGGGTATTTTCATACTCTCTAAGGTTTAAAGGTTTTCACCTTTCTAAGTCTTGGAGTTTGTACACTCCCGCCTGTAGCGCATGAAAATAAGGGTTTATCCCAGGATATAAGGGTTTA
The DNA here is from genome assembly GCA_030545235.1 of Helianthus tuberosus. Classification (NCBI taxonomy): domain Eukaryota; kingdom Viridiplantae; phylum Streptophyta; class Magnoliopsida; order Asterales; family Asteraceae; genus Helianthus; species Helianthus tuberosus. The sequence continues at coordinate 214,735,405 of CM060411.1, read as the reverse complement.
TTCCCAGGATATCAGGGTTTATTCCCAGGATATTAAGGGTTTATCCCAGGATATTAAGAATTTATCCTAGGATATTAAGCGTTTATCCCGGGATATTCAGGATTTATTCAGTGAAGCTGAAGTACGACTATGTTTACGTTCCTAAGTCTTCAAATATGTTGAACACAGGGGACATACAATTTGAAGGATGGATTCAAACTTATAAGTGTGCACCGGGGACATTCCTATGATTGATGATTAGAATTGACTCTCTGGGAATCAGTGGATCGCTGGAAGTGGAATAAAATAAAAATCGACAAGAGCCATGACATCTAAGCCGGTATGCTAAAGGAAGGTCATGGACAGAAAGATCAGGGAGGTGGTTATTCTTGATCTGATCAAGAACAGACAAGACTCGCCAAAGCATTGGCATTGTCTGACTAAAGCAGATTTTGGTAACATTAAAGAACTCGGTGATAAAGTCCGAGAAAGGAAATTGCAACCTAAGGTAAAAGGAAAGGCATTGAAACATAACCACTCGTCGGAAACCATATCTGAACGGATTTCCCAATTAAATAGCCGGAACACCGTCCCTTTCGGGAAGATGCCGGAGGTTTATGGGCTGACAAGTGTGCACTATCAAAGGTGCATATTTCCTTCTCCGGATATTGGAGAATATTCTGGTGGATAAATGTGGGAGCAGAATCGCCGGAGCTGGATCTTGTCTGCCTTGCCGTATTATCGCCGGAATATTAAGCAGAATGAGAGAAGAAGACGGATTATGAGCAGGAGTATGAGTCCAAGCTCCCAACGTTCATGAGGACCCTTTCCCCGGAAGACTCGGTCTAAGTAGTTCAAAGGAAGACGTTGAAGCCGCTTTACTCGGTCCACAACGTTAACTATGGAATATTCGGAAGCATCCCCTATTTATAGGAATTTTAGTTTGTATTTCCTAGCTATAAATAGATGGATAAATCAGATCGAATAGAACACAACAACACTCACTGCTCTCTAACACTTTACTCTCTCGCAACGTTCACTCTCACAAAAAAGCATTGTAACACTTAGCGATCTGATCAATATCCTGCACTGTATCCTGACGTTTAAAGCAATAAGAAGAACAAGGCAGCTGCGATTGTCAGCTCCCGAGGTTTTGTGCCGGCGATCTAGATTGATCAAGGGCTTTCCTCGTATATCTCGCGTCACCCCCTTTACTTTTTGCTCATAGTTTGATAGTAGATACAGCTTAATATCCTGAGCCGTATCCTGAAAACTGTTTTTGCAAACAACTTAATCAGCATATTTTCAATACACTTTCTTAGCACACTACATCACTTAACTAATTTTTCACTTAATTGCTTCGGTAATTTTTGACCAAAATAGTGAGAGCTCTGGTTTGCACTATATGCGTGAGTGTGTGTGTAATCGTATTTTTTTATATTAACACTTGATCAACTGCTTTTGAATAAACCTAACAACTAGGTCCGAAATTTTTGGAAGACCACGTTCAAGCTCCCATGACCATTTGTGGAATTAGCACGTGCAACATATTCAATGAATTATGCTCGAGATTCCAGCTGAGACTTAGTCCACTATATTAGTAACCTGCACATTAACATTCGAAAATCTAGAGAACAATTGTTAGAAATCATAAGTAATGATAAGGATCCTGGGTCCTCTGAGTCCCTGTACCATCCTCTAAGGATAATTGATCCAGGCAACACCTCGGGATACATGATCCACAATTATTAAAACTTAAGCCCTAACATCAGGCTTTTGGAGCCGCGTAACTCGATCGAGGGTATGTAGCTCATGATTGGAGACTGCAACGAGGTAAAGTCCCGGAGGACAGTTTGAATTCTAATTTTGAAACTAATAATGCTATAAATTTCAATAATTTATCAACTCAGGGGTGGGGGTTGGAATACACAATCGCGGGGATAAGGTTTACCTAAACGTCGGGTGATTTAGGAAATTGAGCAAGACTGGCAGAGCTTAGGTAAGTACAAAATTCATGAACATATGGCCGAATGCACCATTATGGGCTTTAGACAGAAACATCTCAGACCACAGTCCTCTTATTCTATCCACAATTAGTTAGTGGCAGCTTTAGGCCATTCCCTTTCATTTCTCACTTATTTTGTAAGAATTCATAAGCTGGTAACACATGTTTTTATATAATATGTTTTTTCATATACCTATATATGGGAGAAGATTTCTTACCCCACATAAGTTTCCTAGCAAATACGTAGTAAAATAGTTGCCAATTTAATTTTGTATACCTTTTTAATAATACTCAAGACAAGTAAACGCCTAATGTTCATGGGCAATTAAGTAACATTATTCAAAATAAAGTACATACTACTCCAATGAAACATAGACATTAGTTTTTTCGTCTACACAATCACCCCATCTTTACGATCAAACATACACCCACGAGTCTTCACTCATTCTAAATGTTTCTAAAAAACGAACATGAAACATAACTATTGTTTAGCTAGCTACTTTACGCAAAAGAAAAATCAAATGGAAACAAGCAAAGATGAATGCTTTTCGAGAAGACAGTAGGAACATAGCTAAGACCACCCTACAGGTAATAGCAACAGAGCTACTCTATGCTGACAAAGTATTGGATCGCCAAACTGCTGGAAGTCCCTAGTACCAAGAACAAGGGTCATCAGGAAGTACTCTTGTGACCAAAAAGTCACAAATACCTACGGATACAACCACCTCAGGTGGGGGGGGGGGGGTAGATGAGTCTATTAATTTAGATGATGCCTAGAACCAGCAGCTTAATGAATTAACAAAACAGCTGGGTGCTACAGTCTCTAAACTAAAGGAGTTGGTCAATAATATGCCCCAAGCTATAGTCTAGCTTAGACCTGATTATACCCAAAAGTTCTCCTACTCAAAAAAGGAGCCCACCCAAATACTTAGCTCACTCCAAATAAGCCACCAGCCACACTAAGCCAAACTACTGGTCATGATTTAGCCACCCCATCATTGCCAGCAGAGGAACTACTTGAACACCTTTAAAGCCAAAGTCTATGTCACTTCTCTTCCAAGGCCCTAGTTACATCATTTCATGTAGAGGCAGGAAACTGATAATGCCAAAATGGGGAGAAGAAGATAGACATGATTGAGGCAGGGTAGATAAGGGCATAGAAAATAGTTGATGAAGCTAAGGCAAATGCCATGACAGAGAAACAAAAAGGGGTTGATGAAGGAGATATGGATCTTACAGAGATTATCAAGAAGTTCAAACAAGATCAGAGAGGGTTTAAGTACTACCTTAGTCAAGAGTAAAATAGAAAAACAAAGAGCAAATGAAAGAGCTGCAAGGCAAGACCCTAGAATTTCAAAACCTCAAAGATTGACATGAGGAAACCAACTGTGATTCATAAAGCTAACAACATTGAAAAGTTGGAAGCCAAGAGAAGGCAAGCTCAACAAGTTCAACAAGAAGTTGCCAAAGAACAAACAGCTAGTCCCAAAAGATAAACAACTTGCTCGGGTCAAACAGTTGGAGTGTAGACTTAAACAGCTGGACCAGGCAAAACTACTGGCTCTCAAACACCTTCTACTCCACCACAAACCAGATCACCATCAAAGATATAGTCTGGGGCTAAACCAGCTGTTGTCAAAATGCTGGTAAACTATCTGGCAAAAAGCCAGTTGTTTCCAGCAAACCAGATGTTACTAAGGAAACAACTGCTCAACCTTCAAAGAAAAAAAACTGGTATTGTTAGAAGACCCAGAAGAAGAACCAGCAACAACAACAACATAGTTTGTGACAACAATTTTCACAAAGCCATTTGCTGAAGAGCCTCCTCCTTCCCCAAGATTCATTGCTTCACTTCAACAACTACTACTATTAAAGATTGATGAGAAGTTAAACCATGAAGAAAACACCAAGAAGATGGAAGACGAAGTTGTTAAAGGCCCAGTATATTATGGATAGAAGGATGAGGGAGATCAGGAACTATAACAACACATGTTACAAAAATCACAAGAACTTTCCAAGATACCCCCCCCCCCTTCAAACAACAATTCATGACCAATGCTTCAAAGCAAGAAAGCACTATTCTACTCGAAAAAAGGTTTTTCCAACAATAGTGAGTATTCAAAATCAGGTAATCACGTAAAGAGTATTCAAAATCAAGTAGTCACGTACTGGGTATTCAAAATTACATAAACATAATTGGTATTCAAAATATTGTGAAAGTCTTTTTAAAAAAACTATAGCAATAGTCTGCTCGAATTAAAGAAAATAGTTTATGAGGAGACTACTGAAAAAAATCCTAGGTGCCGCTTTTCTCTCTCGAGGATGTGGAGGAACGACCGGAGCAACTATTAGCAATGGGAAACCTACAAGGATAAACAGACGAAGAAAAAGGAAGCAGCGGCAAGAAGGATATGGAAACCGAAGATACCAACAACCAATGTCTTCGTTTCGAATCTATAGGATGGGACGCATGAGGAAGATCTGAAGGTCGTTTTCAAGGAATATGGTAAGATCGCATCAGTTTACATTTCAAGAAGAAAAGATTCGAAAGGGAATATGTTTGGTTTTGTGAGATATATGGATGTTGAAAACAAAAACGATCTCATAACCAAGATGGGGTGGTCATGGAAGGAGCCAAACTCAGCGTAAATATAGCCAAATACGACAAGTGGAATCAAGAAATAGAGAAGCTGGATAACATAAGAGATAACTACCAAGGCAGACCTCCATTGCATGGGAGTTAGTACTTGGGAACTGTTAGGGAATATATTTTTATAACTATGGATCTAATATTCTGAGGTGTTACCTGGATCAATTATCCTTAGCGGGTAGTGCGGGGACTCATAGGATCAAGGATCCTTATTATTTCTTATAGTTGTTAACAATTGTTCTCGATATTTTCTTATGTTTATATGGAGGATAGCGACGTGGTGGACTAAGTCTAAGCTGGAATCTCGCTAAGAATTCGTTATGGGGGCTGCACATGCTTATTCCACAACGATCATGGGGAGTGAACATGGACTAGCATGAATTTCGCATTTCTTGTTATCTTTAATTTTAAAGGGGTTGATCAAGTGTTAATAGGGACATTCTCACTTTCGTATACACACACTACAAGCAGAAGCTTACAAACATTCTTAACAATCATACAATCGTTGTACCACACTTGATCAACATCCGAAGTTGTAATCTCTTTTGATTGTTCAATATAGTTGATAGTGATAGTGTTGATGCATTTTTAGTGTCTGTAACTAGTCTTGTTTAACGATGTATTTTGTATGGTCTTTTATTAATTATCGAGTCTGTATGTTATGTTGACCAAGTCAGATATCCTCCTATCTACTTGTGTACAACTTAATTGTCTCTTTTGGTATGTAAAGTTTTATGAACAATGCATGTTGCATTAAAGGGTAGTTTGGTCATTACTATGTTTATATGTTGTTGTTTGTTGCTGTCTGTTAACAGGAACAACCACAACAGTTGCAGTCCACGACGAAACAGGTCTGTTTCGTCGTAACACATCATGACGAAACAGGTCTGTTTCGTCGGAACACATCATGGCGAAACAGACCAGTGTTCAAACTTCTGTTTCGTTGAAGGTCATGACGAATCAGACCTTGATTCGTCATGTACTGGGCTGTTCCAGGCCCAATGTCTGGCCCATGTTCAGATTCGTCAAACACTTTGTGTGTTTCGTCGATATCAGTGGCCAGGGACTATATAAACAACATTTCTGTTTCATTTGAACCAGAGATGAGATATTGACCATAGTAACAAAACTCTGCCGAAATTCTGTCTGAACTGTGTTTGTATCAGTTGTAATCGGTTCTCATCCCGTTAATCAATCGATTGTGTTTCATTGATTAATCCGTTGTTATTATTGCTATATATGTTTGATTTGGCATAGTTACGTGGATTCCGCACACGTAGCCGTGTTTACTATAAACAAGTGATTCGGTTTGTAATCGATCCTCAGATTTCGGGACCTACAAGTGGTATCAGAGCATTGGCTCTTATCCTTGTTTAAAATCAAACTTGTTCGGTTTTTATCAAGTATTTTGTGTGTGTTTTTCTGAAAATGAGTTCTTGAAAAATTTTATTTTTCTGAAAAATATTCATAAATCTGCTGTTTTATTGGTGTTTGGTACAGATTTTTATCAAAAACCTAAGTTAGATTGTTTGTTTATGCTTTAAACCGGGTTTTTAGTGAAAATCTAGTGTATTTTCGTGTTTCGGAAAATTATCGGTGATCGGAAAACTCATCGGAAAACTCATGTTCTTGGTGGTGTTCTTCATATCTTCATAAGTGTTCTTGTTTTAAACTGAGTAATTGATCTGATAAGTTATTTAAATCAAGTGTTATAACTTATAAAATAATAACTTGACTTTTGTGTAAAAGTGATAATTGGTTTCAGTAACAAAGTCTGTTTCGTTGAAAATAAGAGTTTCAAACATACTTGTGTCAGTTTTTAAATATCTTGCTGTCTGGTCTTATCCTTTGACTGGTCAATAGATATTTTAAATATCTAAACCAACTGACTTTTACCCAGTTTTGACGAAACAAGCAGCCGACGAATCACATCTGTTTCGTCGCAACATCTTTGACGAATCAAACATCTGTTTCGCCACAACATCTTTGACGAAACAAATTCTGTTTCGCCACAAATCACAATTATCACAAGTCTGTTTCGTCGTCATTCATTCAGACGAAACAAACCTGTTTCGTGAAATCTGTTTCGTCGAAAACAGATCTGTTTTACACAGAGGACTTATAACAGCTTGCTTACTGTTTGTTTTCAAGAATTTGTGCAGGTACTATCATACATACATCAAATATGAGTTGTACTAGTCCATGGGATTGGAGTATGGATTCGAGACCACGTGAAGATCCGACGTCCGCAGCAGCGTGGGTGAAGAGTGTTTTTGGTCAACCAACTATAAGTGCCGGACAATGGGCTTTGGCATCCAATCAGAATCAAAACATTCAAAATCTTTTGATTAGCGAGAGCGAAACGGGTAGCAACAATCGCCCGCCAAAGTTGAATCATATGAACGAGTTTCCATCATGGAAAGGTCGATTCATTACATATGTTCAAGGTCAAAGCACTGATATTTGGAGGTGTTTCATTACTCCACGCAATGATGCTCTTGAAGTAGCAGCTTCAACGGCCGAAGGTTTTACTAACATGCAGGAAAATGACAAGAAAGCATATGAATTTGAGAAATAGTCGTTTGCTGTTCTTACTCAAGCACTTCATAAAGATATCTATCATCAGTTTTCTTATTGTAAGGACACGAAATCCTTATGGGATTGTTTGGTGACAAGAGGAGAAGGAAATGCGGCTTCCAGAAAGACAAGGCATGATTTATTAAAGAAAGAGTTTGAGTCGTTTCAGTTCTTGGAAAACGAAACTCTAAATGATATGACCACACGGTTTTATCATTTGATTAGCGAAATGTTTGCCTATGCTGTTAATGCAACTCAAAAGGAAGTTTGTGCACGATTTGCTGATTCTCTACCACCAAAGTGGAGTCCATACATTGAGCTTCTAAAGCATACAGGTATTCTAGATGCTGACACTATAACTATCTATGAATTTGTACAGAAGCTGGAACATAAAAATGATGAAGAAATCCGAAAAGCAAAACGCATTGCTGCTCCTCAGAATATTGAAATGTATTGTGGTGGAGGTTTTGACCCGTCAGCCAGTCTGAGGCAACCAAAGTTACAAACGGCGTTTGTATCAAATACAAACTCTTCTCCGTTTCCTCAACAAACTCAGACATATTCAGGAGGAGGTTTTATTCCTTTTATACCTCCAGTTTCTACTACTCAACCTCAGGCATATTCAGGAGGAGGTTTTATTCCATCCCTACCACAACCACAAGTCCAACCACAACAACAACAGCAAGCTCATTATACCAACAATCCTCCAACTCCAAACCCTAACACAGTCAAAGTTGATACATCAAACCTCTCAAATGTTAGCATTGAAGTAGCAAAGGAACATATGGAACTTATTAATACCATGGTCAGTGCTTACTGCGGTTTGGTCGCAGGTCAAATTGGAAACATCAATTTAACCAACGAAGACTATCTACAAATCAACCGTGATGAAATGGAGTTGATGGATATAAAGTGGGCATTCGCAAGTGCTGTTAGAAGGGCGAAGGACTTTATGGTTCGAACAGGAAGAAGTTCTTTGGAAAGCAAACAAGATACAAAGTACGGTTTTGATAAAGAAGCAGTTACATGCTTCAATTGTGGGGAAAAGGGTCACTTCAAACGTGAGTGCACTCGACCAAGCAGACAAGGCAATCAGAACCCATTCCGTAATCAGACGAGTACTTCAAATGCTAATCAAGACAATCGTGGAAAAGGGATAGTGGCTGTAAACAACACCACTAACCAGAATCAGTCTGGACCATCAAATGAAAGTCGTGCATTAACCGTACAAGCTGATGAAGGGTTTAATTGGTCTTTACAACTTGGGGAAAGTGATCAAGATAAAGGAGGAACAGCGTGTTATGCAAAAATAATCAATCACATCAAGCACGTTCATAAGGAAGAATTTTCTGATAGTGACGACAGTTCTGGTAATACCGGGAGTTCAGATGAAGAAAGTTCTACTTCGGGTGATTATTGTTCTGAATCTGATGTGAGCAAAGAAGCAAGTTCTAATCTTGATGACTTATTGAATGAAGAAGAAGAGTTGAAATGTCAGAAATCAGTTCTGATCAAGAAGGCTGAGGTAGTATCTAAAGAAATGGAGAAGTTCTTTTCTGAAGACGGATCTTTCTCTTATCAGACTGCCTTTATGGCAAATGTCTCAGATTCTACAAGTCAGGTAAAATCTGAAATTCTTATCAACTGTAGAGATTGTGAATATATGAAAAATGAATTTGATAGAATAAAACTTGAATGTGATACGATTCATATTCACAATCAGAGTTTAGTTGTTGAAATGGCTAAATGCAAAGAAGCGAATATGGCTTTGGTTCGAAACGAAAAAGAATTTAAATCTATGATTGAAATTCAAAAGAAAAATGTTTCCGAAGTGACAAAAACTGTTTATCATAAACAAGTTAGTATAAATGATTACATTAACATTGTTGAGGAAACTAAAAAGGAACTAGCCATTGCCAAATGTGAGCATGATGCAATCAAGCAAAAATTGGAGAGTTACTCTAACTCCCGATTTGTGCTCGATCACATTATTGATGTTCAACAACTAAAGGGAAACAAGAAAGGTGTTGGGTATAAGAAGTGTCCGCCCCCTTTGAGACATGATTATACTTATATGCCTGATGAAGAAGACATGCCACGGTTTGAATCCAGTGTGCCTCTTGATTATGAGGAAGTTACTACTGGCCTAGGGTTCAAATCGGACAATTCTCCAAGTACAAATTCTGAGCAAAAAGAGTCAACATCTACGAAACAAGGTCCTCCAACCATTGAGGACTATGAGTCGTCGGATGATGAACCTGAATCAGATGTGAGTAATCAGGATAAATCACTTGACAAACTTAAAGGAGTAGAAGTTCCAATTGAGAATCATATTCTGTGTGATCCTCCTACCCCTGCTGTTCAACCTGTTGTTCAACAAGTGATAAATCCTGTGTCTACTGTTAAAAGTAATATTATGTTGTACACTTTGGTTGGTGACTCTAAAATCTATTCAGATAATGATTTTCCAATTAAAAATGTCAATCCATCATTGATTGACAATGTTTTTGAAAATAACACAAGTAAGTTTGTGGGAAAGTCGATTCTGGGAGTTAATGTGACTCAATGTAATCCAATTCCTAAGACTGAAATTAAAAAGAAATTTGGAAATAAGAAATCACCTTCAAAGCAACAACCTATTACTTCTAAAGGTAAACAATCAGATCAACGAGCTAAATTGTCAAATGTTTCCAACTCAAAATTTGAAACAAAAGGGACTCGTTATCAGAAGAAAAACAGCAATGTCAAATTTGTGGAATCGAGGGGTACAGATAAAATTGAGACTTTTGCTAACAAGTCAAACAATGATTTTGTACAAGTCAAAATTTTAAAACGTAATAGTCAAAACAATTACACTCAACATTCAAACGGGTGTGATGAAAAAGCTAGTACCTCGGGTTATACAAGTTCGACATCTGATCGTCGATCAAGTTCTCCTAAGTTTGTTGAAAGGAGAACGTGTTTTAAATGTGGGGAGTTTGGGCACATCATCAAAGATTGTGCTAACACTCCGAAAGCGAAATTTGTTGAAAGAGCATCACCTGAATCGATTCACCCTAAATGTCGTCCTGTTTCACCTAAACATGATAAAAGAACTATTAAAGAACAGGAATCGAAACAACGACATCAAGATGTGAAGAAAATAGAAAAGGCTTTAAAATCTAAGGTAAATTCTGTTCCAAGGGAACCAAGTTCACCTGTAAAACCAGAAATTTCAAAATTTGTTTAGAAAACTCAAACTGGTAAACAAAAACAAACTTGGAAACCTAGGAAGAATGAAGGTTCAGGGGGAGCTGTTTGTTTGGAAAACCATCAACAAATCGAGATCACTATTCGTGATGCTCAGGGACGACCCAAGACCACTTTGGCTTGGGTCCCCATCCTTAACTAATCATTGGATGATATGTGCAGGATGTTCCAGGAGGAACTATTAATAGTCATTGGATTGTTGATAGTGGGGCATCCAGGCACATGACGGGCGACTTACGGCTTCTATATGATGTGAGAAACATTAAAGGAGGCTATGTTGCTTTCGCTGGAGACAAAGGCGGTTACATCACTGGAGAGGGAATGATTTCCAATGGTGTGGTATGTTTCGATAAGATCAATTATGTTCGTCAAATTGATCATAATCTTCTCAGTGTGTCGCAAATCTGCGATAAAAAGTTCACCGTGCATTTCGATGATGCCGGTTGTTATGTGCTTAAACCTGGTTTCACAATTCCTGATGAATGGATTCTCTTATCGGCTCCAAGAATCAATGATCTTTATGTTCTTGATATGAGTCAAGCGATTACGACTTCTGCACAAGTCACATGTTTTGTCTCGAAAGCCACGGAGAAGGAGTCTATATCTTGGCACAGAAGAATGGGACACATTCACTTGAGAAAAATGAACCATTTGGTGAAAAACAATCTTGTGAATGGCGTGCCCGTGAGAAGTTTTCATCTACAAGATATCTGTATTTCGTGCCAGAAAGGGAAACAAACAAAGAAGTCTCACCCTTTGAAGAAAATCAACACTGTTGGCATGCCTCTCGAACGTCTTCATATGGACCTCTTTGGACCTATGAGACACAAAACAACGTTCGGAGATGTGTATTGTTTAGTAGTTACTGATGACTACTCTAGATTTTCTTGTGTAGCTTTTATGGCACACAAGAGTGATACTCCTAGCATCCTCAAGGATCTTCTTACAATGTTGGAAAATCTCTACTCGTTGAAAGTTAAGAGGATCAGAAGCGACAATGGAACTGAATTCAAAAACCGTGTTATGGATGAGTTCTGTACTTCTAAAGGCATTCTTCATGAATACAGTTCTCCTTACACTCCACAACAAAATGGTGTCGCGGAGAGGAAGAATCGGACGATAATTGAAACTGCAAGAACAATGCTGGTAGAGTCGGCGTTTCCTGTTCAGTTCTGGGCAGAGGCTGTGTCGACTGCTTGCTACACATTAAACCGAGTTCTTACTGTTAAGAGACATGGCAAGACTTGTTTCGAACTTCTACAGAAAAGGAAACCAGATCTTTCAATTCTAGAACCTTTTGGTGGTCCATGCACTATGATTGATCCAGATGGAAAGTTTGGAGCGAAAGCTATCGAGGGTTTCTTCCTTGGATATGCTACTCCAAATTTTCGTGTTTGGAATCTGACTACCAAAAAGATTGAACTATGGAGTGAAGTAAGGGTTCAGAGATATACAAATCCTGTTAAAGCTCCAGGTGATCCTTGGATGTTCGATTATGATGGGCTATTCAACTCCTTTGACCTGCCAATTTTTGATGAAGATTCCGCAGCTGCTAGAATGATATTTGATAGTGACAATGCTGCTGAGTCGTCATTAGTTAGACCTGTTGTTGTTAACTCACAAAGTTCTAATTCGTCTAACAACACGGTTCAAAATGAGGAAGTTGAAAATGCTACTGAATACAATGAGTCATCAGAAGAAGATGAAGAAAATCTGGATGCGACTGAAGGTACTAAATCTCGAGTTGTTCCAGTTCAGGGTATTTCTGTTGATACTCCTCATGTGCAAGTCGATGATACTGCTGAAGGAAATGCATCCACTTCTACGCATATTCCAGGTGTAGAGTTGGTTGTTGATCTTAATATTAACAATTTGGGTGTTAATGCTCGTGTTCCTGAAAATCCTGAAATGAGGATACACGATACCCATCCACAGCAGAATATCATAGGAGATGTCCAACACGGTGTGCAGACACGTAATCAGCTGAGAAACAACCCGAGTGCTGGTTTGTATTCAGCTATTAGAGAATCTGGTCTACAAAATGATTGGTCTTTCGCGTGTTACGTTTCACAAGAAGAACCAAAATCTTGGAAGGAAGCTTTAAAAGATAATTCATGGGTTGAAGCCATGCAGGACGAACTGCAGCAATTTCAAAAGCTTGGTGTTTGGAAGCTTGTTGAAAAACCGGAGAATTACAAGAAAATTGGAACACGATGGGTTTATAAATGCAAGAAAGACGATCGTGGAGTTGTTATTCGCAACAAAGCGAGACTGGTTGTTCAGGGTTTTCGTCAGATTGAAGGCATTGACTACAATGAAGTTTATGCACCTGTTGCACGTCTGGAAGCTATTCGAATCTTCTTAGCTTATGCTTCTTTCAAAGGATTCAAAGTTTACCAGATGGACGTTAAAAGTGCTTTTCTTCATGGTATTGTTCAAGAAGAGGTGCATGTCGAACAACCTCCAGGTTTTGAAGATCCTATTCACCCCGATCGGGTTTGGTTGCTCAACAAAGCTCTTTATGGTCTACATCAAGCACCTAGGGCTTGGTACGCAACCTTATCAAACTATCTTCTGGAGAATGGATTTAGACGAGGTCTTATTGATTGCACACTCTTTATCAAAGAACAAGATGAAGATCTTCTGTTGGTGCAGGTATATGTTGATGATATAATATTTGGGTCTACTAATGACTCTTTGTGCAGGCAATTCGAACGTGTTATGCAAGAAAAGTTCGAAATGAGTGCTATGGGAGAGATGAATTTCTTTTTGGGCCTTCAAGTTCAACAAACAGAGTCTGGGATATTCATCCATCAGACTAAATATGTTGGTGACATTTTGAGCCGATTCCAAATGTCAGATGCAACGCCCATTGGTACCCCACTTCCGCAGAATCACGGGATTACTCCGGATTTGAAGGGAGAAAGCATCAACTCCTCGTACTATCGTGCCATAATCGGATCTCTCATGTATCTTACCGCTTCGAGGCCTGATATCATGTACCCAACATGTTTGCTAGCAAGATATCAAGCAAACCCGAAGGCCTCTCATCTGTCAACTGTCAAAAGGATTCTACGCTATTTGAAGGGATGCCCAGACTTAGGTCTTTGGTACCCTAGGGATGATAGTTTTGAATTAATTGCATACAGTGATTCTGATTTCGGTGGTTGCAAAATCGATGGCAAATCGACAACAGCAGGATGTCAGTTCCTAGGAAATCGCCTGGTCACGTGGCAGTGCAAGAAGCAAACGTGTGTTGCTACATCAACATGTGAAGCAGAATATATTGCTGCCTCGAGTTGTTGCTCCCAAGTTCTTTGGATACAAAAACAAATGCGCGACTACGGTTTAGAATTCCTATCTACTCGTATTTTTGTTGATAATAATGCTGCCTTGCAAATCACTAGAAATCCTGTGCAACATTCTAAGACTAAACACATCGACATTAAATATCACTTTATCCGTGATTGTTTTGATAAGAGGTTAATCGATGTCGTTCATGTCCCCACTGATCACCAACGTGCCGACCTGTTTACAAAAGCTTTTGATAAATCACGTTTTGATTATCTACTTTTGGTCAATGGCATTAAGGTGATACCCGAGTAAACTTCTTTGGCTGATCTTTTTTGTAAATATTTTCTTTATAAACTTTGAAAATTCAAAAAGATTTTAGTTTTCGTAAACTTTGCGAATTTTAGGGGGAGATATTTCAAGAAAATACAAAAACATTGCAAAAGTTCAAAATCCAAAAAGATGTTTTTACTTTCTGTCGTTTCGTTAAAAAAAAAAAAAAAAAAAAAATTCAAAAATTCAAAAACAATAGAAAAACCAAAAATGAGTTTCTTGGATAAAGGAAAATGATGAAATTCACTGGTGTGGTCGGTTAATGTGCTCAAAATGCAAAATAAAAAGAAAAATGATAAGTATCTCTACTAACGATGTATCGGTAGGCTCACAATCAGACTAAAATGTGCAGGATGATACAAACCTAACAGACTTCAAGCCAGGTGGGAACCATTCATTGGCATATGGTCTTAGTACCGAAATCTCGTTTGAGAGATTGCCGAGATCTGAAATATTCGGTCTTTATGCTGCTTATCATCTGGGTATCATGGTTGTATCAAACCGTAAAAATAACGGAGACGAAGTCTAAGATCTTCCATGATACTATACATACGTGTACATACTGCATTCGACCTCAATAAGTGATCAACAATCACATGTCCAAACAAAATAAGTGATAAATTATCACAGATTCTTTGCGGGAGTCAAGTTCGTCTCTCTGCTGTACGAAAGTACTGACCTGTTCACGGACTTGCTCCTGTGCCCTCATGCATCTGAAAATCAAGTTCCTCATCAATAAGTGATTCTATCACATAGGGCTTGTTTTCAATCAAAATAAGTGAGTCTCTCACATTTTTATACGGTCAAACAGATGATAATCGGTATACTCACCGGTAAGATGAATTCTCGTGCATACCTTGATACGGGAATGTGTCGTGAGTGGATTTACATCGACTTGTAAGTATAATCCTTACCGTTAATCGTATCTCTTAAATTATGATTACGTCTGATCAGTTTGAGCTTATGTGGACCACAATACCGATAATCGAGGTAATATACTTATCCAGAGCTTTAAACAGAATCAAAATCATGTTGACTAAGACCGTAAGCTGGTATGATTCCTTGTCCTTGAGATTCGCAAAAAGATTGCACTTGTACAGTTGTTTAGTGTTTTTAACAGTTTTCCGCATTTTCATTTAGTTTACCGTGCTTTAAATTTGTTTTTAGTATATTTGTGTAAAGTTCGTTTTTGATTAAGCCGAAGTTGTTGCTTTGTGTTTTCTACCAGAAGCCTGAAACCTTCTTCATAAAAACGTTCTTGCTTTTGAAAATTCAAACTGAATGGAATTGTGTTCATAATCTGTTTAGACTGCAAAATATTACCACTGTTTTGACTGCAAAATATTTCCAGCCTGGGTGTTGCTGTTTTGAAAAATCTGTTGGTGAAACAGACTTGTCGACGAATCACAAGTGTCGACGAATCAGAACATAGTCGACGAATCAGACCATAGTTGGCGAATCAAATCTGTTTCGTCAAAACAGACGACGAATCACAGGAGCCCAACTCTGTTTCGTCATGGGCTAAAGTTTAGGCCCAAGTTCAAGCCCAAAATTTCTGTTTCGCCGAGCCCATTTCAGTTTCGTCGAGTTTTCTAATTCGTCGAGACAGGGCGGAGTATATATAGGTCCCACTTGTTCACTTTTTCAAAACATCAGTTATCATCTTCTTCACACAACCAAAAACCCAAACCTACGGTTTCTCTTCCAAATCGCTCAAAACATCAGTTTTTATTCAAAATTTTACAAACATCAAAGGTAGTAACATGTTCTGATTCACATTCCGAACACTTTGAACCGACGGATTTTCATCCGAAACCCTCGAAGACCCCTTTGAGACCTTGTTTTTCTTTGATTTAATATGTGTTGATGATGCATGTTTTATGTTTTCCTTCTAATCTGATAGATTTAGGTTTATCAATGTTTGTTTTGCTTTGATTTGTTAGTGGGTTTTTATAACAATAACAGGGGTTTGTATTTGATAATGGTATTATCTGTTTATACAAGGGTTTTTGTTCGGAAAATCATTTATGGGTGTTTATAAATGGGTTGGGTATAAATAATGTTGATTGAATGTGTTAATGTTTATATCTGATGTTTGTTTAAACCCAATACGGCGAAACTGATAAAACCCCCAATTTGACGAATCAGGTTTAACCCTAATTCCGGCGAATCAAACATTCGACGAATCAGACGACGAATCAAAGATGACGAATCAGAAATGGAACGAAATAGACTCGACGAATCAAAAAGTCGACGAATCAAACCAGTCAATGGTCAACCCTCTGTTTCGTCGTTCAATCTTCTGTTTCGTCGTTGATCCTCTGTTTCGTCGTAAATGCCTTAGCAATTTTCTGATGTTGCTGTTTGTTCACAGTAGACATGTTTAAATAGGTTATCTGTTATGTGAATACATGAAAGTGTATTCATACATGTCTAAATGCTATGTTATATAAATTGTGACTTATTCTGGACATTTTCATGTACAGATGGCTCCGAAAGCACAGCAAGAAAAGGGAAAACGCAAGAAGGCGATAAAGAAAGAAAATAAAACTGAAGAGGAGATTATGTCAGAAAAACGCCATAATCAAGTTGCATATTTGGATCCGGAAGACAAGCTCATTGAATTTAAAGATATGACGAAGTGGATCAGGGAGTCACGTATCAATCATGCTGTTACATACTCGACACCCGTCTACAAATCTCTAATTAAAGCGTTCTGGGATTCTGCAAGCGTCGTTCAAATCGATGGAAAGGATATTATCAGAGGTCGTGTTAATGATCTGTATGTCGTTGTTACTCCGGAGATATTGAATGAAGTTCTTCAATTACAAGATCAACCGAATGCACCATATTCAATACCAATCATGTGTTCACGAGGCTGTTTACTAAGGATGAAGTGTAAAGGAGATCTTTTCGTCAAACAAATCAACAAAGGTGATCTTCCATTAAGATACAAGTTTTTATTGCATGTGCTTATTCAGTGTCTCAGCAATAGACGAGCTGGATATGATATGGCTGGAGATGATCTTGTTGGTTTCATGGTTGCTTTGGTGTTAAACAAACCGTTTAGCATCTCGAAGTATATTTTCAGCAACATGAAAGAGAATATGACAAGGACTGGTAGTAGAACCACCGGGAACAAGTTTTGGATGTATCCACGGTTTCTGCAAATGATAATGAATGTTCAGCATCCAGACCTTCCTAAAGCTGAAAATGATCTTTTGAAAATAGAGGCGATGAATTTCAACTCTTTACGGCTAATCAAGACGATGGCGGCCAAAAGATACAAAGAAAGTGTTCCTCCAAGGAAGCTTTTTGGCGCTCTAGTGAATCCTGATTATGTTGCTCCTGCAAATGACAAATGGCGTCATGATGATAGCCAATCAGACAATGAAGAACCTGAGTTGGAAAGGTTAAGGATAGAAAAATTTGGTCCTGACCCAGTTGATTCAGATGAATCTGGTAGTGATGATGATGAAAGTGGTGGAGATAGTGATGCAGGTGATGCAGGTGCTGTTGGTACATCAAGCACAGGTGCTGTTGGAACATCAAGCAAAGGTGCTGTTTCTGGTACATCAGATAGTAGTTCATCAGCAAGTGGTGATGATGGAACTGATTCGAGTTCTAGTGATCATATAGTTGAACCTGGTTACGAAATGTATATCGATATACGTGGAGTAAGAAGGTATAGAAAGATTAGAACAGAGGATGATCCAGAGTATGTTCCAGAGGATCCTGAAGGTGAAAGGAGAACAAAAAGAAGAGCAGAGAAAGCTGTTGAAGTACAAAAGAAGAAAGCTAGGAGATATCTGAGTACTTATACTCGGAAATCTGTGCCTCAGGAGTCTTCATCTATTCCTCAGGAGCCTGTACAATCTGTACCTTAGGAGCCTGTGCAAGAAACTCCTACTGTAGTTACTTCAGCTACAGAACCTCCAGTTGTTACAACAGCTGCTGCTACTCCATCTGTTGTTCCTCAGGCAATTCCTGTAAGATCTATGGCTTCAGCAATCAGGGCAACTACTTCGGAAATCAGTGCTGAACGTCATAGGACATTTGCCGGATTTTCTCAAGATGAAAAGATCAAATATCTGTTTTCTACACTTGAAGCGGCTGCTGATCGTCTTCAAAGGCAATCTCATTTTGGAAATCTCACGAAGCATGATCAACTTAAACAATCTGTGGAACTTAACAAATTGAAGTCAATGGTTGGTCAACAGCAAACAGTTATAGAGCGACAACAAGGTGAAATTGATGTGCTTAAAGCTGAAAATGCTCGCTTGAAGGCTCTTGATGAAGAGAAAGAGAGAAGGCTTGCTATTCTGTGGGACTATCATTGTAAACAACAAGAGGTACTAAAGAAAAAGGATGATGATACGGAAGATCAAGGAAATCCTGATACCTCTGGTACATCACAGAAACAGCCAATCACACTTTCTTCTGACGTTGTTACAGTTCAACCTACCGTTGTTGAATCATCTCAGGGAACTTCTACTGGAAAAGTTCAACAGATAGAAGGTACTTCTTCTATAGTTAGCAGTGCTGATATTGCTCTACAAGCTGTTCATCCATTTACAGGAGAGTTGCTTGAAGAAGGGGAGTTAATAGAAGATCTTTCTCCGGAGCAATTAAGTATTTTACAGTCTATGAGAGAAATAGATGATGCTGAGATAGACAAAATGTCTACTGAGACTGATACAACGAATGTTGAAGAGATTGATGAAATTGTGTTTGAAGGTGAAGCTCCAAAATCAACATATGTCAGAGAAGATGGTACTGAATTTGCATCATTTGATGAAAATTGGATGAAAGAAAACATTGATGACATAGACGAGCACTTGAAGAATCGGAATTCGTCTGAAAAAGACACAAATGCTTTTTCTGAATGGAGAAAACAGTTTTTATCTAAAGTGTCCAAGCCGTTACCTGAAAAAGCTCAAGTAGACTATTTGCAATTTGAAAAATCAAAGCCAAGTGGAAGGATTCTTTGCTGGATGTTTGTTCAAGATATTCACTACATTGCTATTAAACGTGAATTTGGAATTCTGTATTTCATTTCACTGCTGAGCATTCTTTCCTTACCATTTTATGATGTCTCTACGTTGACAAGGCTTGAGCTTATCAATCGTGAAAAATACGATGGCGCTACTTTATTTGAGCGTCTGGTGAAAGTAAACAAGAAGTCAGGCTGGAAGGATGAATCCTACAAGCCACAATTTCCTGTTTATCAACCGATCAAGTTTACTCTTGATCCGGACACCAACACTTGCAGATATAAACTTGTGTATCAGCCTCCGAGGGTAGTAGATAAAATCCCATTGATGCCTATGAAGCAGGATTTTCTTGAAGACATGGCATTGTGGTGCTACGACTCGGATACTCATGAAGCTGTAATTGTGTTAGAGATGGTCGTGCTAATTACCGGATGTTGGATCCGATGTGGATCGTCAACATGTCTGAAGCTGATATTAGCAGATTATATCGTCATGATATTTTCTATGAAGACCAAGATGCACGTCAAGCGTTAAAGTTTCAGCGAGTAGCTTGTTTTTGCTACTACAGGGGTATTCATTCGGGCAGTTCGTGGTCCGAACAACACTGATGGAAGATTAGAAGACCAAAGACGAGTAACAGACAAGGGGGAGTTTGTTGATGCATTTTTAGTGTCTGTAACTAGTCTTGTTTAACGATGTATTTTGTATGGTCTTTTATTAATTATCGAGTCTGTATGTTATGTTGACCAAGTCAGATATCCTCCTATCTACTTGTGTACAACTTAATTGTCTCTTTTGGTATGTAAAGTTTTATGAACAATGCATGTTGCATTAAAGGGTAGTTTGGTCATTACTATGTTTATATGTTGTTGTTTGTTGCTGTCTGTTAACAGGAACAACCACAACAGTTGCAGTCCACGACGAAACAGGTCTGTTTCGTCGTAACACATCATGACGAAACAGGTCTGTTTCGTCGGAACACATCATGGCGAAACAGACCAGTGTTCAAACTTCTGTTTCGTTGAAGGTCATGACGAATCAGACCTTGATTCGTCATGTACTGGGCTGTTCCAGGCCCAATGTCTGGCCCATGTTCAGATTCGTCAAACACTTTGTGTGTTTCGTCGATATCAGTGGCCAGGGACTATATAAACAACATTTCTGTTTCATTTGAACCAGAGATGAGATATTGACCATAGTAACAAAACTCTGCCGAAATTCTGTCTGAACTGTGTTTGTATCAGTTGTAATCGGTTCTCATCCCGTTAATCAATCGATTGTGTTTCATTGATTAATCCGTTGTTATTATTGCTATATATGTTTGATTTGGCATAGTTACGTGGATTCCGCACACGTAGCCGTGTTTACTATAAACAAGTGATTCGGTTCGTAATCGATCCTCAGATTTCGGGACCTACAGATAGTTTTCACTATCCGAGGTTTTTATGCCGGTGATTTACTTGTGATCAAGGGCTTTTCTTCGTAGAAATCTCAGTGCTCAATTGCATTTACAACCTTATATTCATTTCCATCATTGTTCATCACCTAAGCACTCTACCTCACATTTCAGATTTGGTTACATTATCGTTAATCATATTTTTTTTACCAAAACAGATGCGAACACCAATATTCCTTGGAGAACACAGCAACCGGGAGGATGTTCATATAGGGATAGCCTTATGAATGCCAAAGTGAAAGATAAAACCAAAACCCTTATTCTCGCATCAGAATACTCTAAAGGTAGAGAAGTACAAAGCTGTGGTGGTCGAAGCTAGATCCATTCAGGTTCTTACCAATGCACCAAAGTTTTCCGATGATATAGGTCTCTCCGGTATCAGATTCAAGTATTTGGGTGGATTGAATATCCTCATAAATTTCCATAAACCAGAAGAAGCTATTCACACAATGGAAAACATAAAGGATGATAGGAAGAAGTTTTTCAGATCAATGGAGCATTGGAGTGAAGATATTTCTCAGCTGGACAGATTTGCTTGGTTTTTGATAAGAGATGTCCCTGCTCATCTTTGGTGTGGATAAACTTTTGATCTGATTGGTAACAGTTTGGATCAGTTGGTTCATCCATCAAAAGCGACTAATAGGGATGGAAACCTCACAACAGGGGAATCGAGATGATTCAACGATCAGATTACACACTGTGTGGGTGGAGGAGGATCCGACTCCTTGGACACCACTGTTCCTTATGCAGGCAGAATCCTCATCGGAAACCGACCGGAGCAAGGGGCATGGCGGAGAAGCGAAAGGGACTACCCTCGATTCGGGGGCACGACCTGAAGCGACAGAGGAAAGAAACTTGCGTCTGATTCAGAATTTGGTCAGAGGATCCCAACAATTTTGTTAGAAACTGTTCAGTTGCCACATGTAGGGCCCGAGAAAATTAATGGCGTGGTGTTGGATGATGTGGGTAGAGTTGCCACAATTACCGGAAAAGGGGTTAGGCTGCACGGTGTAGGGATCAGCCTTGGACCGTCTCCTACTGGCACCGCACCTCCATCCATTTCGCCCTCCCACATCGGCGTCCCAAACGGCTTCAACAGGACGATGAAGACGTCCCGCTAGAGGACAAAACCCCCGCACACACACATGTATACATACAACATATACATATATTTTTGGCCCATGTCTCATTTCCTTACCTCCATTCTCTTTGCCCCTCATCCTCACACCCGATCTACGTGGCGCCTACGTGGCGGATCATCCCCCAAGTTTTTTTTTTTTTTTTTACAATAAATCTTTTTATTAGAAGGTTAGTGCAAATTACAAATCATGGGTTAGTAGACGGGCAACAAGTGAGGACCATCATCATACCACATAACCATATAAGAGGGAATTGGAAAAGGCTGAATATTGCTAACTCGAGCAGGGCTGAAAGGTGTTGTTCCGATTGAAGGTGACAAACCTTTTTTCTTTGGTGCAGTTACTCAGACATCTAATGAAGAGCGAACATATAATCAGGCCAGATAAAAAATAAATCTCCTTTCAATTCGATTGCATGGAAGGTGTGGCGTAATTTCATCTTGTCATTTGTTGTTGTTTGGGAGCTCTAGCGTTTTGCTAAATGCTGTTTTTTTTAATGAATGTAGCCCTTCAAAAAAATTAGTTTATGATTATTTTATGAAATAATTTATTAAAGTTGAATAGCCCAATTTGCAAGTGTTTTTGTATTCAACGTTTCGTATTTTCTTATTAATCTATTAATCTTTTTTTAATCATGCGTATCTTCTTATTGATCTATTAATCTTTTTTTAATCATGTATTTGATTGTTTTCATAGTAGACTTTGATTATAAACTTCAATGTTTTTGTATTCAACGTTTCGTGTCTTCTTATTGATCTATTATTCTTTTTTTAATCATATATTTATTTGTTATTGTAGTAGACTTTGATTATGAACTTCAATATATAACGTGCACTTGTAAGTAGTAGCTAGAGCATCGCCATCTCCAGACCAACATATGGTAACACTTTTATATTCAAAAGACAACATGACACTAAATAGTTGGAAGTGTATATTTAATTTAAAATTTAATTTTGAGTTTATTTATTATTTAAGGACGGGTACTTGTATTTAGGCCAGACATAATAGACATTATAGAGGCACGAAAGGGTTTAGTAACGTCCTTGCACCTTCCCTCTGGGCGTAATAGAGATAAGAAAAGATAGGGAAAAGAAAAGAAATGAAGAATATTGAATGGAATGAGCATTAAATAGCATTAACCATTTAACCGTTACATATTTTTGAAGGGTTATAATGCTAATCAACATAGGAAAACCAAACTTCCATTGATGCAAACAATAATTTGAATTCTTTAACCATAGAAAAATTACAAAAAAATGGTACGTAAACGGGCAACAAAGTGCGCCGTAACCCCCGTTTGAATAGCAAATCCAATTCTACCGAATATAAAACTTTCGATCCTTGGCGTCGAGAAATTGCTATGCACGAACCTCTGCACTCTGTCCAAAAAAAAACCAACTTAGGGAGCAAGGGAACCAAATGTATCAAAGGCAAGGGGAGTGAAAACATGTTGAATTTCAACACAAGTTTTTTCATGCTTAGAAATTTTTCCTGATTCTGTCTTTAACACAGCCTGACGAGCTGATGTGCGTGCGGGTGTGTATATTTTTAGTTATATTTTTAGCTCTTTTTACTCGCCGATTACAAGTTTTAAATTTATAAAACACGATATTCTACTATCACTCTACACACGCTAAGGCAAGTGCACCCAATCGCGGACGTAGTATAGTGATGCCAACATACCGATGTCGTCCAATGACACAAGAGCTTTTAATATCGGCTTATCCTCAACGTCTAATCGAACCAAACTTTTAGAAAATATTTTTAAACTAATAAAAAGATAACAAAACAGAAAATAAAAATGATAAACAAGAAAGAATCACTTAGATCCAACTTATCTTTGATGTACCCTTTTGATGATTTCCGCACTTTGGGTATTTTAAGAAATTATCTTAGTTATAATAGTAGGCCCTCTTTTGGAGGCGACGTTACCCTCAACCTAGTGGTTTTTGTCAGCAAGGATACAATCCCACTAGGTCGGAATATTGAAAAATAATTAATTATGTTATTAATGCAAAATGTGGTGGACCCCCCTTACGAGGCGGCGATCACCCTCAACCGGTTGGTCTGAGTCAGCAGGGATACAGTCCTCGTGAGGTTGGTTTAAAGTTTTAATAGTAGTTTATGAATAAGGGATGCAAGAGATTTCTTACTCTCGGTCGGGCCAGTCATTCCCGACCAATCCATGGAGTAGTACTAAACTTGCAACAGGTTCTCGCAGGATCTATAAACTGAACGAGACATAGAATTACCCAGTCCACCCTTCTAACCCCCTTACAGGCAATTAACATGTTTTATATAGACCGTAAAGACATGAATATGTTGAGTAAACGAACATATGAAGAATGGGTGAATAAATTCGTCTTCAATATAAAAAAAACTAATTATTAAAGTCATTAATACATACCCAATTAAAAAGTAGCCAAAGATTGGAAATCATAAAAGAAATATATAAAAGATATGTCTTCACCAAGTGATGTAAGGATTTAGCCAAGCATGGCCTTTGTTTGACAAAGATTCTTACGATCAATCTTGGATCCCGAGACTATACACACACTCTAAAGATAGAAAAATGGATGATGTTGGTGGATGATGGTTTTGTAGTGGTGGAAAGTGAGAGAGAAGTGGGTTGCCAAGGGATCAGTTGAAATGAAACCAAGGTATCATATTTATAGCTAAAAACAGAACCTCAACACGGCCCCGTGTCCACCTGACACAGCCCCGTGTTGGTCATTCTCTATCTTCTTCATTAACTGAAGTGTCAGACTTGTACTAACACGTCCCCGTGTGTCAACGGAATGGCCCCGTGCCCATCGTATTTGCTTGTACTTGCTGTATTATCCAAGATTCTATGAATCTGGGAGTTTACCATGGCCTCGTGTCCATTTGACACGGCCCTGTGTCCATTTTAAACGGCCCCATGTTGACAGTCTGCATATGTGTGTCTTTTTCTTCATGGAATCTAGAGTTGGGCACAACTCCGTGTTGAGCTGGCACGACCCGTGCTGAGGTTGGCACAGCCCCGTGCTGAGCTGGCATAGCCATATGTCAGCCTTCTGAATTGTTGTTTTTGGTCTTGGGGTGAAGCTTGGAGGGTCGGCATGAAGTGTCAACTTCTCTTCTTTTGTATTTATGTTGGTTTTTGCCGTTATTTTGCTTCTTTTGTGCGTTTAAGCTCTTTTGACCCTGTAAATTAAAAAGGAACAAAAACACAAGCTTTTTCCAACATTAGTACTAGAAAAGGGTTGATTTTATGCCTCGTTTGATGTAATTTATATGTTGTATTTTGAACACATCAAATACCCCCACACTTGAATCTTTGCTTGTCCTCAAGCAAAACTCTTTAATGTTGTTTACACACCCAAATGGAGTTGGTGGAGAAGAAGTTTTCGGGTCTTGTTTGTAGAGTGTCAGGAATCCAAGTTCTTTTATTCTTGTTTTTATATTATTTACAATCCTAATCGACATGATCTATTTTGAACCATTTTAAAGAAAAATAAATATTTTTGGGCATAACATGCCTTTATAAAATTTCATTTTGCTATATACAAATTCACACACCTTACAAGTGATCATTCAACACTCGGCCGAAGATGTTTAGGTGAAATGCTCGATACCGGTATGGAACTTACTCCTACCATATGATTGACAAGTAATCAAACCTCCTCCTTTTTAACATAATCTTTGTAAATATCAAGAGGACTTTAAAAGGGTAGGCTTTGGTTAAGGGTATGATAGTTTTATTGAAAAGTGGCTAAAACGTAAAATGTCTGTTTTCTTTTGAAAATTTATTTTTTTGTGACTTAGTTATAAACTACACATTTATAAGCAATAATTTATGCTTATTTAATTCAAGTAGCTAGAGACTTTTTTATATCAAACTAAATTTTCAAAAGAACCGCATTTTACTAAAAACAAGGGGTGTGAAAATAAAAATTGGTTTTTTGGGGTGATGGATGGTTTGTGCAAAATGGTACTTTGTGGGTTTTGAAACGAGAGGTTTAGGCTCAAAGGGGTTTAACTAGGGGAATAATTTGTTTTTTTTTGTTTATGGTGGGGAGATAAAGAGAAAATAAAGTTGAAGATGAAAAAGAGGGTTTAAAATCCTAATGCCTCCATCATTTACTTACTTGGATTTATCGGTAAGGACCGGGAATGTATTGTCTTGCCAAATTCTAGATTCATAGGAACCATACGGCTATTCACATAAGAAACGAAAGATGAGCATTTAGTAAATATATGTATAAGTGTGAAATTATACATTTTTGTGGGACACGTGTCGTTACACGTGTCAAGACTATCGATGACTCAGCCAACCTAGACTCCCTCGCGGGCCACGTAGAAGAAGCTTATGTGCTTCGCGGGCCGTGATGCGCCCCATTTCCGGCCCTATAAATAAGGAGTTCGAGTTTCATTTCAAATCGTTCAATTCTTTTCTTTCTCTTGTTCTCTTGTTCTGTCATTCTAATGTCAGAACTTCTAAATCCCAAAACTCTGCCCGTATTAGGGTAATAACTCTAATCACTAGTACGATACTTTATCTGATCGATTAAAACCGATCCAATGGATGTTTAAGTGCTGCCAATATCTGGCTATACTTTGTCATTCATTGTGAGGGTTTCGATCTCGTGATTATCGTTAAAATTGAATTGAGTTAATACACTAATACGAGTTCCCTTGTATCTAGAAATTAGAACTCATAACCAGGAAGCTGTTAAACTAGAATACTTAGCAATTAAGTAAACTTAGTAGTTAAGTAAACTTAATAGTTAAGTAAACCTAGTGTTTAAGTAAACTTAATAGTTATAAAAACTTAGGAGTCAAGATAACTTAGCGGTTATGAAAACTTAATAAGCTCAGGAAACATTAACAAGAAAGGAAACTTAGCAGTTAAGCAAGCTAAGTAAGATTAATTAAGTTAAGCAAGATTAATTAATCAGTTAAGTAAGATTAATTAAGTTAAGCAAGATTAATTAATCAGTTAAGTATTGTTTTGGTAAAAAATTACCTAAGCAATTTAGTGATCAAATTAGTTAAGTAAGGTAGTGTGCTAAGAAAGTGTATCAGAAATATGATTGTTAACTTGTTGGTAAAAACAGTTTCAGGATATAGCTCAGGATATTGAGCTATATCTATGATCAAACAATGAGCAAAAAGTAAAGGGGGTGACACGAGATATACGAGGAAAGCCCTTGATCAATCTAGATCGCCGGCACAAAACCTCGGGAGCTGACAACCGCAGCTACCTTGTTCTTCTTATTATTTCAAACGTCAGGATACAGTGCAGGATATTGATCAGATCGCTAAGTGTTACAATGCTTCTTATGAAAGTGAAAGTTGCGATAGAGGTAGAGTGTTAGAGAGCAGTGAGTGTTGTTGTGTCCTATTCGATCTGATTTATCCACCTATTTATAACTTAGAAATACAAACAAAAATTCCTACAGATGGGGGATGCCTCCGAATATTCCATAGTTAACGTTATGGACCGAGTAAAGCGGCTTCAACATCTTCTTTTGAACGACTTAGACCGAGTCTTCCGGGAAAAGGGTCCTCATGAACGTTACGAGCTTGGACTCATATTCCTGCACATAATCCGTTAGTGATCCTCAGGATACCATCCAGGATGTTACCAATATCCTGAATGAGCATCCCGGGCATGAGCATATATCATACAACCAAGATATAACTTAAGATATTACCCATGATATGGGCTCAGAATTTCACCCATAACAATTGTCCCCAAAAAATGTTACCGTTTAGTATCCTGGTACTAACGGTTATATTTTTTACGAATAACGAGGCAATTAAGAGATTAGACCTTGATGTGACCGCTTGTAACCGCTTAGTCTATAATTACTCATTACCTCCTTATAACTTCTCATCCTCATCCTCTTTTAACCATTACCGAAGAGAAAAAAGGTAAATATTTTCTCTCTCATCTTCATCTTCATCCTCCCATCTGTTCCATATCCCGGCACCATATGGCAAGACAAACAAGATCGAGCTCCGGTGACTCTGCTCCCACGTTCATCCACTAGAATATTCTCCAAGATCCGGAGAAGGAAATATGCACCTTCGATAGTGCCCACTTGTCGGCTCTCAAATCCTCCGGCATCTTCCCGAAAGGGACGGTGTTCCGGCCGTTTGACCGGGAAATCCGGTCGAACATGGTTTCCGATGAGTGGTTGTGTTTTAATGCCTTTCCCTTTACCTTAGGATTGCAGTTTCCTTTCTCGGACTTTATCACCGAGTTTTTTTAACCTTACCAAAATCTCTTTTAGTCAAACAATGCCGATGCTTTGGCGGGTCCTGTCTGTTCTTGATCAAATCAAGAAGAACCATATTCCTGATCTTTCCGTCCATGACCTCCCTTTAGCATACCGGCTTAGATGTCATGGCTCTTGTCGATTCTTGTTTTATTCCACTTCCAGCGACCCACTGATTCTCCGAGCCACTAGGAACGAAGAGGAATGGAAATCCAAGTTCTTCTTTGTAAAAAGAGATTCAATCCCTGGTGGAGCGGATTATCCGATGAAATGGTTGAAAAATGGTAGGACCTAGGGTTTTAGGATGATCCTGTCTTGTATCCTGCTTCATATCTTGAACTAATTAAAATTTTTTATTGTCTTGTACACAGCTGATTTCAGGAAGCTTGCACCTCCTCTAACCGAATCACAGAAGAGAATCGACACTATCAGACTACTCCCAGAAGCTGAAAGAAGTTTCAATCCATTTCCACCATCTCCAAGTCCACTTTCCAGTGCAAACATGTCTTGTAAGGATCCTGTACGATATCCTGCATACATGTTTTTATTTGAAGTATTTAGGAAAGAGTTTTACTCCCTGTATGCAGATTCCAGCAAAGTTCCAATCCTCTTGGATCTTGATGATCTTGACAGCTACCCTACTCCAGTCAACGTTAAGAAAGAGGCTCCTGCTACTACCAGCTCCAAACCGCTCCCGGCACCTAAGCCCAACCTGAGGGCTCGTACTTCCACCGCCAAGAAGAGGAAAGGTTCAGAAGTTAGCGCCCTAGGTTCTGAAGGGTTCTCCTATGATGAACTCAGCTTCACTGGCTCCTTAGAGCCAATGACATCCTTCCTCAACAAGGTAATATCCTGTACACATATCCTGGTAGGATATCCTGACAGGATATCCTGGTTAGTAAGTATTGACTCATATCTGAATTTTGACTTAAAGGGTCTCCAACATCTGCTTCGTCTCTACACTGAAGCTTGTGGTACATCCGCATTCCATGAAGCCAGGATCAAACAGCTTGAAACAACCGTTGCTGACCAAGGCGCCATTGCTGAAGCGAAGACCCGGCATTACGAGGACAAGCTGAAGAAGGTCACCCAGGACGCAGAGATTAAGCTGGCTACCGTCCAAATGGAGCATGAACAGGCCATGGTCTCTTTCCGGGAAGGGATCAAAGCCTCTGCCGTCATCTCTCTGCTACAAGCTCATATTAAGATGGCTTATGAGGCCAAGGAGACAGGCCTTGAATGCCCAGCCTGGCCGGTTGAATCCTGGGTGGCAAAGCTGAAGGAGCTCGGAGGCAAAGCTGTGCCACATCCTATTTGTTTTGGTCAAAAATCAAGCAAGGATAATGCAACCAAATCTTTTGTTGTGAGGTGTGATGCTTGAATATATGAACAATTGTATGAACAACTTGCAAATCAAATAAAGAGATGACACAAGGATTTATACGAGGAAAAAGCCCTTGATCAAGAGATGATCTCCGGCATAAAAAACCTCGGGTGATGGAAACTACCGATCACCAACTAAGATTAAACAGAAAAGTATTACAACTTGGGATGATAACAAGCTTGTTACAAGGATCACTAGAGTGCAAAAGTGTAAAAGTGTATGAAATCGCTATGTAAACTGCTGAGAGCTGTTCGAGAGTGTGTGTGTTTGCTAAATTCGCCAAGTGTTCTTACTCAAGCTTGTTATCCCCTTTTTAAAATTAGAAATAACCAAAATAACTAACTATCAGCTAATTGTGCAAGTCTCCCACGATCTCCATAACGTTCACAAGGGCCAAGCACGTGCGGAATATTGAGGGAATATGCTCCACGAATATCGGCAAGACCAAGTCCAGGCACATACTCCTGCAAAATGAGCTCACATACAAGGTAGACAACCGTTAGTGTAAGGATAACAATGAGGATCCTGAATCCTGGTCCTGCAACACATTCTGAGGATCCTAAATTCAAACATAATTAAGGATCCGTGATCCTGGCAGTACTCGAGGATCCTTGATCCTTAGGATTGGAAAATCCTCCCCTAACAATTGCCCCCAAAATATAAGGAGTAAACTGTAAATTAATGAGTTATATTTTCTTGATCTTATCTGCAACAAACTAACGGATATATAGCCGTTACATTTTAACTAGCCGTTGCAGATCATACGTCACTGAAGCGACATCCCTGCAAAATCATCATTATATATAGGTTAGAGATAAGGACCAATGTGCATTTAAATTCGAGTAATACTCCCTTTAAATCCTCATTCGAAGATCAAGCAGGTTCTTCTCTCTCCTTTCTCTCTTCACCTTCTTACTCTATTCCTTCTTTATTTACCATCACCATGGCTAAGATGACTTTAAGATCCTCACTGGCTAAGGATCACCAAAAAGATAACCCTCTTAAGAGCCAAGGAATCATCAAAGATTCTCCGAAGGAACGCTGCTGCTTTGCTGATCCTGAGATCGACAAGATCCGTCACTGCTTTCCGGCGAACACTGTCTTCAAACCATTCGATCTTACTGTTAGGGGAGGATTTTCCAATGATCAGTGATCCTCAATTACTGTTGGGTTTAGTGATCCTCACTTCTGTTTGAATTAGTGATCCTCAGAAGTGTTACAGGATCAGGATCATGGATCATCTTAAGGATCCTTATACTAACGATTGTCTACTTTGAATATGATGATGTTTTGCAGGAACACGAGCTTGGACTTGGTCTTGGCGATATTCCTGGAGTATATTCCATATTTATTCCGCACGTGCATGGCAGAAATGGATGTTATGGAGGTTGTGGGGGACTTGCACCAAATGCGGAATGTTTGTTAGTTTAGATATTTTCCATTTTTAAAAGGGGTAGCGAGCTAAATAAAAAACACTTGGCTATTTTTGGCTAAACACACACTCTTGCAACTGCTCTCACCAGCTCTCGATAATTCACTTGGCGATTACACACTTTTTTACACAATACACTAAAGAGATCCTTGTAATTAGCTCGCTATCATCCGAAGTTGTAATACGTTTCTTGTTTAATTTGAGTTGGTGATCGGTAGTTTCCATCACCCGAGGTTTTTTATGCCGGAGATCATTCATTGATCAAGGGCTTTTTCCTCGTATAAATCTTTGTGTCACTTATTCATTTCATTTCTGAGTGATCTTTAGCGTTGTTCATTGATTCAAGCATCATACCTCACAACAGAAAGTTTGGTTGTATTATCATTGCTTGATTTTTGACCAAAACAGTTTGGCGCCCACCGTGGGGTAATTGGTGCTTCATTCCTAAAAAGATTCATACCTTTTTGGTCATTTCGGTTCATAACAACCAGGCAGATGGCTTCCTTAGCGAAGAACACTTCAAACTTAATGCCGTCATTCAGTTCTTCACAAGGAGTTCCTCCTTTGCCTCCACCACCTTCTGGATCCCAGAAGAATGCTGAGAATGCTGCGAAGAAACAAACCCCCATTTTCCAAAAACCACAAACTTCTTCTGTTTCAACCAATCCTACTACTAATGATCTTTACGGTCTGATTTTGCAGATGAGGAATCACGCACAAGAGCAGGACAAAACCAATGAAAGGATCCTCCAGGAGATCACTGAGATCAAGAAACAGAAGAAATTAGTGGAGGATCACTCCCCTCTGATGCCAAGGTCGCTGAACTTCGACACTCCAGTCATAACTTCCCAGCACTCAGCAGCTTCGGATGTGCAACACTTGGGTGAATTACCAGGAAGACGTCATGGAACAACAACAATGAGTCAGGCATTTGGCTCTCACTACCAGCCTCAGGGATCCTATTTTCAGCCATCGGGATCCTCTATTCAGCATCAAGGATCCTTCAGCTCAGGAGGATATTTGGGAATGCACATGGTCCAAGGATCCTCCCAGGTCCAAGGATTCTCTATTGTCCCAGGATCCATTCAAATTCAAGGATCCTCTCAGCCTCAAGGATCCAACGTCTTTCAGGATCAAGGATTCTTGAGAAGTATGCAGCCTCAGAGCTCGGATGTTCATCAAGGAGACTTCATACCAATGCAGACCATTGCTTCCTCTGGTCCTTCAATCATGCCAGAGTCTCGTCAATATGGATTCACATCCGCAATTCCAAACATGAATCCTCCGGGAGGTAACACTTTTAATAATTCATATAACACTAACCATGGCTCTATGCAGGATATAGGTATCAATCAGGCTATGGCTAGGGAGCTACAGAAGCTTAAGGATATGATATCAAGTGTACCAGGAGTGGTTAAAATTGCAGATGGTAGCCATAGGATATCTCGTTTTGCACCACCCTTATGTGATGCTGAGATACCTAAAAGGTTCCAGATACCATCTATGAAGCTGTATGATGGTTCAACGGATCCAGAGGAGCATGTAGCTCAATACAGGGAGAGGATGGAGATCAATCCAATTCCTGAAAGGTTAAAAGAAGCATGTCTATGCAAGGGCTTTGGATCCACACTTACAGGATCTGCTCTTAAATGGCTGCTAAGTCTTCCCCCTTACTCTATTACTTCATTTGCTAATCTAGTTAACTTGTTTAATAGTCAATTCTCTTGTAGTAGAAAATTTGAACGATTAACTAGTGATTTATATAGGGTAACTCAAGGTCAAAATGAATCACTTAGAGATTACATCACTAAGTTTAGTAAAGAATCCTTAGATATTCCTAACTTGGATATTGCTACGGCTGTAGAAGCCTTTAAAATGGGATTGCTTAGGGATTCATTATTCTATGATGATCTTGTGATGACACCTTACAGGAATCTTGATGAAGTAAGAACCAGGGCCCTTAGGTTCATCCGCCTAGAGGATGACAAAAGAATCCAGGATAGATTGACAGGATCCTCAAAACAGGAGAAGCAAGGATCCTACTTCAGGAACAACAAATCAAAGTCTTACCACAGATCTGATAACCAGAACGTGCATGCAGTGGAACAAGAAGAGGATGATGAGGATTATCCTCCTATTTTTGAATACTGTTTTTCTGTTGATAACAATGAACTAATCCTTGCAATGCAGAATCTAGGTGAGAAAGCTAGGTGGCCGAGAAAAAGTGATAAACCAGCTGCTACAAAGGATAAGTCCAAGTGGTGTGCATATCATGAGGATTTCGGGCATCTCACTGAAGAGTGTATTGCACCAAGAAAGGAAATTGGTTACTTGTTGAACAAGGGGCATTTGAAGGAACTATTGGGACGAAAGAAGTCAAGGATCCAGGATCCTGAAAGGATCCCATAAAAGGCTCCTGCTCCTCCAGCAGATGCACAAGTTATAAACTTCATATCCGGTGGATCAGACATTTGTGGTACTTCCTTTTCAGCAACCAAGAGACATGCCAAGGAAACTATTTTGGTCAAAAAATCAGACGAGGATAATGTAACCAAACTCTCTGTTACGGGGTATGATGCTTGAATTGGTTTAGAGCAATAAGGATCACTATGAAATATAAATAACAAGTGACACAAGGTTTATACGGGGAAAAAGCCCTTGATCAAGAGTTGATCTCCGGCACAAAAAACCCCGGGTGATGGAAACTACCGATCACCAACTCAAATTAAACAAGTAATGTGTTACAACTTCGGATGATAGCGAGCTAAATACAAGGATTACTATAGTGTAATGTGTAAAAAGTGTACGAAATTGCTAAGTGAATGAACGAGAGCTGGTGTGAGCGGTTGTAAGAGTGTGTGTAGCCAAAAATAGCAAAAAATGTTGTCTAATTAGCTCGCTACCCCTTTTAAATCTAGTAAAAAATCTAAATAACAAACTATCCGCAATTCATGCCTTCTCCCCACGACCTCCATAACGTTCACCATGGTCAAGCACGTGCGGCATAGATGCGGAATATTCTCCAGGAACGTTACCAAGACTAAGTCCAAGATGGTACTCCTGCAAAACACTACCGAATTCAAAGTGAACAATCATTAGTATAAGGATCCTTAGGATGATCCATGATCCTGATCCTATAGCACTTCTGAGGATCACTAACTGATACTGAAGTAAGGATCACCAAATAGGATAATAATTGAGGATCACAGGTCATTAAGAAATCCTCCCCTAACAATTGCCCCTAAAATATAAGGAGTAATATCGTAAATAAACGAGTTATATTTTTTCGATCTTATCCGCAACAAACTAACGGATAACTAGCCGTTGGAGACGGACTAGCCATTGCAAACCTGACGTCACTGAAGTGACAATCCTGCAAATCATCATTATAAATAGGAGTTAGAGATAGGATCAATATGCATTTAAATCCGGAAGAAACTCCCTTTAAATTCTCAGTCGAAGATCAATCAGGTATCTCTTCTCTTATTTCTCCTTCTCTTACTCTGTTTTTCTTTCTTTACCAACATCACGTTAAGAATGATGCCCCGGTCTTCCCCCGCCAAGGATCACCAGAAGGATAGCCCCTTGAAGAGTCAAGGGATCATCAAGGACTCAGTGAATGAAAGGTGTTGCTTTACCGATCCTCAAGTAGATAAAATCCATCACTGCTTTCCGGCGAATGCCTTTTTCAAACCCTTCGATCCCACTATTCTGAGCGACTATGTTTCTGAAACATGGGTTGCCTTTCCAGTTACCCCATTCACCATAGGATACACCTATCCTTTTCCAGACTTTACCCAATCCTTCTTTTCCCTTACCGGCATCTCTTACATCCAAGCTATGCCGATGATTTGGAGGGTCTTGTATACCCTGGAGAGGATCATAGAGCAGGAAGGGATTGATTTAGGAATGTCAGAACTGACAGAGATGTATGATCTCACGACGTTTGGATCCCACCGATATCTGTTTTTAAAGCCACCAAAAACGATACAAATTGGAAACGACGCTTTTTCTTTGTCAGGAGGGATACCATTCCAGACGGAAAGCATTTACCAAGGAAGTGGTCTACCAATGGTAGGACAGAGGATCCTGAGAAGGATCATCAGGTAATCTTGCTCTTGTGATAGGATCACTAACCCCCCTTTTGTCTTGTGTTATGCAACTATCTCTGTTTCGCACCTCATCACAACACCCGCAACCAAGGAAAGGCTTGCTGCTTTTCGGAGGCTTGATCCTGAAATAAGGTCATTCAAGACAGACACCCAAGACTCACAAGAAGTTTCCTCAGGTTCCATCACCATGTCAAGTAAGTATCCTGCTTTTTGTATAGTTGAATATTAAAATAAATAGTTAAATTGAAATAGGATAAGGATACTTATCTTGCTTTAAATGCGTAGGTGCCGGAAAATCTTCCAAGCCTGCCTCCCAGTTCAACACGGCCGACCTTGATGCTGTTCGATCCAGGAAGAAGAAGGCCACTGCCAGCCCTAGCGTCTCCATCCCCAAGGCACCCACTAAAGGAAGGGGTGGCAAGAAGAGGAAAACCTCTGATGCAGAGGAGCTACAAGGCCTACCACTGATCCGCCACCAGTTCCTTGAATACTTCAATGACGTGAGGATCACCAATTCTGCCTAGGTATCCTACTTATTTGAGGATCACCTGATCTTGAACCGCTTTGTCTTTTTCTTTGCAGAAATTTGCTGAGATTGAAGACTACGTGGGGAGCATTGAGGAGCTGGATAAGAAGATTGCTGACCTCCAACAAGTTGCAGTGCTCAAGGATCTTAAGATCGCTGATCTCGAAAAAGCCCTTCAAGATGCCAAGGCTAAGACAGCTAAGATCCTGGTCGACATTGACTACGAGAAGCATGATCTTATAGAAGGTGCAAAGGTCTCCGCTGCCATCACCATGTATCAGACAAAACTAAAGATGGCCCAGGAAGCTCAAGATCCTAACTTCGACAGAAGCAGCTGGGATGTTGAGGGCTGGAAAGCGAGGTTGGCTGATCTTGAAGATGATGAGGAGGCTGAGGAGGTTTTGGCGATCGAGGCTGGAGGTAGTGGGAAGGATCAGGTTAAGGATACCGAAGCTGGAGGGGATGAGGATGCAGCGAAGGTGTAGGCTGCACAATTGGGCGATGATGGACATTCCTAGACGTA
Organism: Helianthus tuberosus; assembly: GCA_030545235.1. Classification (NCBI taxonomy): domain Eukaryota; kingdom Viridiplantae; phylum Streptophyta; class Magnoliopsida; order Asterales; family Asteraceae; genus Helianthus; species Helianthus tuberosus. The sequence continues at coordinate 214,699,489 of CM060411.1, read as the reverse complement.
GCCGGAGCCCACTTTTTAAATTTGGTAGTAGTTTTTTGTGGTTGTGATGTTTTAAAACAATGATGGTCTGTAATAACTAAACAATAGCTATTAGGGTTAAGGATCATGAATGATCCTTTGGACAATAGGTAGGATTACAACTGGTGGAGGGATCCTCTGTTTGGGGGATGAAGCCATTGTGATCCTGCCATCTTTTTAAGTCCTGCACTACCAAGACCTTTAGACAATGGACACCCTTTACCTACCCCAGCGGACGGGCCACGTATTGCTGGTAGATGCTCGGGGTAGGTAATTTTGACAACCTTCGATGGTTAAACTTTTGTTAATAAAATAACCTTAATCTTTTTTGGCTTATCTTGTGTTGTTATCCTTTTCTGTTCTTTTTTAAATTTTCATTTGTCTTGATATACACTTGTCTGAACAGAAAAAGTTGAACAAATTAGATAGAAAATATTTAGGATATGATCCAGGATCAAATATCTTATAGTTGGAAAATTCCAAAAAGTGGTACATTTTAAGGATCATGAGTTCTGTTGTCAAAGTATCAGGGTTATTCAAATAATCAATGAATAAAATCAAATTAGTTAAGGATAATACCTGAGGATCCAAGTTAGGATCCTAACTCTTAATATTATTATAACCAGGATAACCACAGAACAAACCTTAGTAAAAGGTAAGGATCAAGGATCCTTGGTTGTTTAACTTCGAAGACCTGAAATAGAACATAACTTGGGACTAAGCCATTATAAGATAAAGGTTAGCAACTGGGGACAAACCCAAGATAATTGGGGACAAGCCCAAGGATAACTGGGGACAAGCCCAAGATAACTGGGGACAAGCCCAAGGATAACTGGGGACAAGCCCAAGGATCTTGTGTGAACTGGAGTATGGCCCTAACTGGCGACTATCCAAACTTAGTGGCATGAAAATGCCAAAACCTTAGCTAACGTGAAAACGCTAGAAACCTTAAGAACGGATGTATGGTACGTCTACCATTATACGTAGGATCCTAGGTATAGCCAGTACAATGGAATTATCAGCCCCTAAAACGAGTACTGGTCCCACTGCCATGAACTATACCAGGATCATCGTGCGCTACTGGCAGAACTGGTGTCAAACCCAAGGATAACTGGGGACAAGCCCAAGTAACTGGTTGCTCTTGTGGATAATTATCCTTTTGTTAAGAGTACCTGAACCTTCAAAACTCAAAATCTCGTGAAATGGGGATAAAGGATGCAAGATCCTTATCCTTATGTGAGAAAGTAAGGAAATCAAATAGTTTAAGATTAGAATGTTACCAAAAAAGAGGGTCATCTGTGCTTTAAGGATCCTTTAAGGATATTTATCATGTGAGGATCATGGATCCTTATCACATGAAATATCTCTTCAAATGGACAGCATTCCAAGCTCTTGGTAGTAAGTCACCTTCCATTGTTAGCAATCGATATGCCCCCTTTCCTGCCTCAGCTTCAATCAAGTAAGGGCCTTCCCATTTTGGTGCCAACTTTCCATCAGCAGGATGGGTGGTATTCTGAAATGCTTTCCTTAGTACCATATCACCAACTTGGAATTTCCTGATCCTAACATTGTTGTTGTAGGCACCGGCCATTCTTTGTTGATAACTGGCCATCCTTATCCTTACCAAATCTCTGATTTCTTCTATAGTATCCAGGTCTTGAACCAAGTTCTCATCATTTTCCTCAGGATCACGAATACTGGTTCTAGCAGTTGGAACCACCATTTCTGTAGGGATCACTGATTCTGCCCCAAATACCAAAGAGAATGGAGTTTAGCCTGTAGCATTCTTAGGAGTTGTCCTATCAGCCCAAAGCACATAAGGCAATTCTTCTGTCCAGTTCCCCTTCTTGGATCCAAGCTTCTTCTTCAGATTGTTGATGATGATCTTATTAGAAGATTCTGCTTGACCATTAGCTTGTGGGTGGACTGGTGTTGATGTTATCATCTTAATCCTCCAGCTGTCACAAAAGTCAGTGGTTCTGCCCCCAATGAATTGGGAACCATTATCACAAGGAATACCGAATCTAGTTATAATATTTCTTTTAATGAAGGATATAACTTCGTTTTCTCTGACTTGGGCAAAGGCTTCAGCCTCTATCCACTTGGAGAAGTAATCTGTCATAGCAAGCATGAACACTTTTCCACCAGGTGCCTTAGGGAGCTTACCAACTATATCCATACCCCATCTCATAAATGGCCAAGAGGAGGATATAGGATGCAAAAATTCAGCTGGTTGATGAAGGATATTGCTGTGTCTCTGACAAGGATCACATTTCTTAGCATACTCCACAGCATCTCTCTTCACGGTTGGCCAGTAGTATCCTGTCCTCAGGATCCTTGAGAATAACGCCCTGCCCCCAGTGTGGTTTCCACAATCTCCTTCATGGAAGTCTTTTAAAACTTCTTGGATTTCAGGATCCTCAATGCATCTTAAGTATGGTCCTGCAAGAGATCGTTTGTACAACATATTATTTAAAATTGTGAATTGAGATACCTTAATTTTGAAAGCCCTAGGGTTTTCTCCTGTAGGAATCTCTCCGTGTTGTAAGTGTCTCTTGATTTGGAGGATCCATGATCCTGAATGGGATTGATTATCATCGCTAGGGGTGATTGCAGAATCCTCTCCTATCTCCATAGCCACATGATCCTCGATAGCCAGGGTCAGGATATGGATAATAGGGATCTTGATATCCTCCGGGATCTTCAAGGATGATCCTAAATTGGCTAGTGCATCTGCCTCTGCATTCTCTTCCCTTGGTACCTGTGTCAAACTAAAGGATACAAAAGAGAGTGCCAATTCTTTGACTAACTCCGGATATTTGATTAGCTTTTCACCTTTAACAGCATAGGATCCATTAAAGTGATTAGTGATTAACAAAGAATCTACATGTACCTCAAGATACCTGATCCTCATATGCTTAGCAATTTGCAAGCCAGCTATCAAGGCTTCGTATTCAGCCTCATTGTTAGTGGTTTGGAACTCACAAGCTATAGAGTGGGGTATTATGTCCCCCTGTGGCGATTTTAGTAGTATTCCAAGCCCTGTTCCTTTGACGTTTGAGGATCCATCACTGCAGAGTATCCAAGGATCCTTGGTCTCTTCTAGCTGCTGGACTTCTGATTCAGCTTCCTTTTGCAAATCACTACTGAAATCTGCCACAAAGTCAGCTAATGCTTGGGATTTAATGGCTGTCCTGGGCTGATATCTTATATCATATGCACTTAGCTTCACTGCCCACTTAGCCATCCTTCCTGACATTTCAGGTTTCCTGAGGACATTCTTAATTGGGAAATTAGTTTTGACGATAATAGCATGAGTTTCAAAATAATGTCTTAATTTAGTAGATGCCATAATTAATGCAAGTATAAGTTTTTCTAAGTGTGAATACCTGGATTCAGCATCAAGTAAACTCTTACTTACATAATAGACAGGATGTTGTGTACCTTAGTGATCCTTAACAAGGACGGCACTTACTGCTTTTGAGGATACCGCAAGATATAAGGATAACACATCTCCTTTTTCTGGTTTCATCAAAGCCAGGGCCGAGGATAGGTAATCCTTAAGAGCTCTTAAGGCACTTTCATGCTTCTCAGTCCACTCGAATTTCTTGTTCTTCCTTAGGATATCATAGAATTCCTTGCACTTTTCTGAGGATTTGGATATGAATTTGTTTAAAGCTGCAATCCTGCCTGTTAACCTCTGAACATCCTTAGCATTGATAGGGGACTTGATGTTCACTATTGCTTTGATTTGTTCTGGACTGGCTTCAATGCCTCTCTTTGTCACCATATATCCTAAGAATTTACCTGCTTTAACACCAAAGTGACATTTTGAAGGATTAAGCTTCATATTATATTTGTCAAGGATATTGAACGCTTCCTCCAAGTCTCTTAGGTGATCCTCAGCCTTTATTGATTTTACCACCATATCGTCTATGTAAACCTCCATAGTTTGTCCAATCTGATCCTTGAACATCATATTCACTAGCCTTTGATAAGTTGCACCTACATTTCTTAGTCCGAATGGCATAGCAATATAGCAGTATATACCAGTTGGAGTCATGAAGGCTGTATCCTCTTGATCGGATGGTTCCATTTGAATTTGTTGAAATCCAGATGAAGCATCCATAAAAGTTAACAGTTCATGACCCGCAGTTGCATCCACCATGGAGTCAATGTGGGGTAATGGGAAAGGATCCTTGGGACATGCCTTATTTAAATCGGTGAAATCGACACATAACCTCCACTTTCCGTTTTTCTTTTGAACAACAACCACATTGGCCAACCATCTTGGATACTTGACCTCTCTAATCATACCTGCTTGGAGTAATTTCTTTACCTCCTCCTGGATAATGGCATTTCTTTCTGGTGCAAATTTCCTCCTCTTTTGATGGATTGGTTTGAAGGACCTATCAATGCCAAGTTTGTGAGTGATTATATCTTTAGATATACCTGTCATGTCTTTGTGTTTCCATGCAAAGGTTGTCTTTCTCCTTTTGAGGAAGGATATGAGGTCTTCCTTCATTTCGCCAAGGATCCCTGATCCTATAAAAACTATAGATTCAGGATCATCAGGATCCATAAGGATTTCTACTATATCCTGTTCTCTTGCCTCCAAGACATCCCTTGGAGGACACTTTGATTGCTATTGCTCCCTAGACTTCGATGCTGGTTTCATTGATGAGGTGTAGCAGTTCTTAGCCTCCTGCTGATCACTATCAATCTTCACTATTCCCCAAGGACTAGGAAGCTTCACACATTGATGATAAGTGGATGGGACTGCCTTCATGTCATGTATCCAAGGCCTGCCAAGGATAACATTACAACAAGATAAACAGTCAATAACATAAAACTTTTGGTAAGAATGTAGGCCTTCGATATAGATTGGGAGTTTAATGTCCCCCAGAGTATTCTTAGTCTCGCCACTGAATCCACGAGCACAGAGGATCTTGGTATGATATCGGATTCAGGAATGTTCATCTTCTTGAGAACATCAAGCTGGATAATGTTCACAGAGCTTCCTCCATCTATAAGGATCCTGCGAACAAAATGGTTAGAAATAAAAAGAGTGATAACCAAACCATCATGATGAGGATCCTGAATTTCAACACGATCATCCTCATCAAAAGTTAAAACTTTTCCTTCGGAGACACTGGATGTTCGAATGGGTCTATCTCCATTATCCATCTTGGTTTCCTTCGCGTGTCTTTTCTCCGCAGAGAAGGATGTTCCACAAATGTCTGATCCTCCCGAAATAAGATTTATAACTTGTGCATCTGCTGGAGGGGCTGGAGCTTTCTCTGGGATCCTTTCAGGATCCTGAGTCCTTGACTTCTTTCTCCCCAATAATTCTTTCAAGTGTCCCTTGCTCAACAAGTATCCAATTTCTTTTCTCAATGCGATGCATTCTTCTGTGAGATGCCCAAAATCTTCATGGTATGCACACCACTTTGACTTATCTTTAGTTGCAGCTGGTCTATCATTTTTTCTGGGCCATCTAGCTTTATCACCTAAATTCTGCATCGCAAGGATTAGTTCATTGTTATCAACAGAAAAACAATATTCAGAGATTGGAGGATAATCCTCATCATCCTCTTCTTGTTCAACAGCATGCACATTCTGGTTATCAGATTTATTATAAGATCTGAACTTGTTGTTCTTGAATGAGGATCCTTGCTTCTCTTGCTTTGAGGATCCTGCTAACCTCTCCTGGATCCTTTTGTCATCCTCTAGCCGGATGAACCTAAGGGCCCGGGTTCTTACCTCATCTAGATTCCTGCATGGTTTCATAACAAGATCATCATAGAATAACGAATCCCTAAGCAGTCCCATTTTAAAGGCTTCAACAGCCGTAGCTATGTCCAGGTTAGGAATATCTAAGGATTCTTTACTAAATTTAGTGATATAATCCCTTAATGATTCATTATGACCTTGGGTTATCCTATACAAATCACTAGTTAAACGCTCAAATTTTCTACTGCAAGAAAACTGGTTATTAAATAGGTTAACTAGGTTAGCAAACGAGGTAATAGAGTAAGGAGGAAGACTTAGCAGCCATTTAAGAGCCGATCCAGTAAGAGTGGATCCAAATCCCTTGCACAGACATGCTTCCTTTAACCTTTCTGGGATGGGATTGATCTCCATCCTTTCCCTGTACTGAGCTATGTGTTCCTCAGGATCCGTTGAACCATCATACAACTTCATGGTAGGCACATGGAACCTCTTGGGTATTTCAGCATCACAGATTGGTGGTGCAAAACGAGATATCTTGTGGCTCCCATCTGCAATCTCTGGGATAGGCTTGACCACTCCTGGGACACTTGATATCATGTCCTTCAACTCTTGCAATTCTCTGGCCATGGCATGATTGATACCTGTATCCTGCATAAGGCCATGGTTAGTAGTATAAGAATTATTAAAAGTGCTACCTCCCATTGGATTCAAATTAGGAAGAGTGGATGTTAATCCATATTGTTGGGGCTCTGGAATGACCGATGGACCATTAGAAGCAATGGTTTGCATTGGAATGAAATCTCCCTAATGGATGTCGGAACTTCCTGATTGCAAACTCCTTAAGGATCCCGGAATCTGGAAGGATCCTTGAAACTGAGAGTATCCTTGGACCTGGGAGGATCCTGGAACATAGGAGGATCCTTGAACTTGGGAGGATCCTGGAACATAGGATGATCCTTGAACCTGGAAGGATCCTTGAACCTGGGAGGATCCTTGAACCTGGGAGGATCCTTGAACTTGGGAGGATCCTTGAACCTCGGAGGATCCTTGAAACGGCCAGTACCCTTGAATCTGCTGCGCTCCCGAGTATCCTCCTGAGCTTGCAAAGGATCCTATATGCTGAGGATGGGATCCTGATGGTTGAAAGTGTAACCCTGAAGCCTGAGTCATTGCTGATGACCCGTAATGCACTCCTTTTGGTCCTCCCACATATTGAACGTCTGGAACCACTGAAGGCTGAGAAGTTATAACCGGTGTATCAAAATTCAAAGATCTGGGCATTAGTGGGGAATGATCCTCTGCCGATCTCTTCTGTTTCTTGATGTCTCCAATTTCTCTAAGGATCCTTTCATTGGTCTTGTCCTGCTGCTGGATATGCTCCTTCATCTGCAAAATCAGAGTAAAGAAGTCACTAGTAGTAGGAGTATAAGAAGCAGAAGAAGTTGGAGGTTTTGAGAAAATGGGAGTTGGTTTCTTCTCGGCATTTTTCTGAGGTCCAGAAGGTGGTGGAGGCAAAGGTGGAATGCCCTGGGATGAATTGACTGCAGACATCGCACTGGAGGTATTCTTTGATGATGAAGCCATCTGCTCGTATGCAATGAACCGGAATGATCACAAAGATGAGAATTTCTTAGAAATGAAGCACCAATTCCCCCACGGTGGGCGCCAAACTGTTTTGGTCAAAAAATCAGACGAGGATAATGTAACCAAACTCTTGGTTACGGGGTATGATGCTTGAATTGGTTTAGAGCAATAAGGATCACTATGAAATATAAATAACAAGTGACACAAGGTTTATACGGGGAAAAAGCCCTTGATCAAGAGTTGATCTCCGGCACAAAAAACCCCGGGTGATGGAAACTACCGATCACCAACTCAAATTAAACAAGTAATGTGTTACAACTTCGGATGATAGCGAGCTAAATACAAGGATTACTATAGTGTAATGTGTAAAAAGTGTACGAAATTGCTAAGTGAATGAACGAGAGCTGGTGTGAGCGGTTGTAAGAGTGTGTGTAGCCAAAAATAGCAAAAAGTGTTGTCTAATTAGCTCGCTACCCCTTTTAAATCTAGTAAAAAATCTAAATAACAAACTATCCGCAATTCATGCCTTCTCCCCACGACCTCCATAACGTTCACCATGGTCAAGCACGTGCGGCATAAATGCAGAATATTCTCCAGGAATGTTACCAAGACTAAGTCCAAGCTGGTACTCCTGCAAAACAATACCGAATTCAAAGTGAACAATCATTAGTATAAGGATCTTTAGGATGATCCATGATCCTGATCCTGTAGCACTTCTGAGGATCATTAACTGATACTAAAGTAAGGATCACCAAATAGGATAATAATTGAGGATCACAGGTCATTAAGAAATCCTCCCCTAACAGAAACCAAGATGGATAATGGAGATAGACCCATCCGGACGTCCACTGTCACCGAGGATAAGATCATAACTTTTGATGAGGACGATCATCTTGATGTCCAGGATCCTCATCATGATGGTCTTGTAATTACATTGTTTATTTCTAACCACTTTGTTCGCAGGATCCTTATAGATGGAGGAAGCTCTGTGAACATCATTCAGCTTGATGTCCTCAAGAAGATGAATATCCCGGAGTCTGATATTGTCCCAAGATCCTCAGTACTTGTGGGATTCAGTGGGGAAACCAAGAACACATTGAGGGACATCAAACTCCCAATCTATATTGAAGGATTGCATTCTTATAAAAATTTTTGTGTTATAGATTGCTTAACTTGTTGCAATGTTATCCTTGGCAGGCCATGGATACATGATATGAAGGCAGTCCCATCCACCTATCATCAATGTGTAAGGCTTCCAAGTCCATGGGGAGTAGTGAAAATTGAGAGTGATCAACAAGAAGCTAAGAATTGCTATACCTCATCAATGAAGCCAGCCTCAAGACCAAGGGAGCAATAGCAATTAAAGTATCCTTCAAGAGATGTCTTGGAGGCAAGAGAGCAGGATGTGAAAGAAATCCTCATGGATCCTGAATCTAGGATCTTCATAGGGTCAGGGATCCTTAGCGAAATCGAGCAGAATCTAGTATCCTTCCTTAAGAGGAGGAAATCCACCTTTTCCTGGAAACATGAAGACATGACAGGTATATCTAAGGATATAATTACTCATAAACTTGGCATTGACAGGTCATTCAAGCCTATACATCAAAAGAGGAGGAAGTTTGCACCTGAAAGGAATGCTATTATCCCGGAAGAGGTAGATAAACTACTTTGGGTAGGTATGATTAGAGAGGTTAAGTATCCAAGATGGTTAGCCAATGTGGTTGTTGTTCAAAAGAAAAATGGAAAGTGGAGGGTATGTGTCGATTTTACTAATTTAAACAAGGCCTGTCCCAAGGATCCTTTCCCATTACCCCACATTGACTCCATGGTGGATGCTACCGCGGGTCATGAGTTGTTGACTTTTATGGATGCTTCATCTGGATTTCAATAAATTCAGATGGAACCATCTGATCAAGAGGATACAGCCTTTATGACCCCAACTGGTATATATTGTTATATTGCTATGCCATTTGGACTAAGGAATGCAGGTGCTACTTACCAAAGGCTTGTCAATATGATGTTCAAGGAACAAATTGGACACACTATGGAAGTCTATATTGATGACATGGTAGTTAAGTCCAAGAAAGCTGAGGATCACCTTAAAGACTTGGAGGAAGCATTCAATATCCTTGATAAATTTAATATGAAACTTAATCCTTCCAAGTGTCATTTTGGTGTTAAGGCAGGTAAATTCTTAGGCTATATGGTGACAAAGAGGGGCATTGAAGCAAGTCCAGAGCAAATCAAGGCTATTAATCTCCTGCCAATGCTAAGGATGTGCAAAGACTGACAGGCAGGATCGCAGCCTTGAACAGGTTCATATCCAAATCCTCAGAAAAGTGCAAGGAATTCTATGACATCCTGAGGAAGAACAAGAAATTTGAATGGACTGAGAAGCATGAAAGTGCCCTCAAAGCTCTTAAGGATTACCTATCCTCAGCCCCTGCCTTGATGAAACCAGAAAAGGGAGATGTATTATCCTTATACTTAGCAGTATCCTCAAAAGCAGTAAGTGCGGTCTTTGTTAAGGATCACCAAGGTATACAACATCCTATTTATTATGTAAGTAAGAGTTTACTTGATGCTGAATCCAGGTATTCTCACTTAGAAAAACTTATCCTTGCATTAATTATGGCATCTACTAAATTAAGACATTATTTTGAGACTCATGTCATTATTGTTAAGACTAATTTTCCAATTAAGAATGTTCTCAGGAAACCTGAAATGTCAGGAAGGATGGCTAAGTGGCAGTGAAGCTGAGTGCATATGATATTAGATATGAACCAAGGACTACCATCAAATCCCAAGCCTTAGCTGACTTTGTGGCAGATTATAGTAGTGATTTGCAAAAGGAGGCTGAGTTAGAAGTCCAACAGCTTAAAGAAACCAAGGATCCTTGGATACTATTCACTGATGGAGCCTCCAATGTAAAAGGAACAGGACTTGGAATACAACTAAAATCGCCACAGGGGGACATAATACCCCACTCCATAGCTTGTGAATTTCAAACTACCAACAATGAGGCTGAGTATGAAGCCTTGATAGCTGGTTTGTAAATTGCTAAGCATATGAGGATCAGGTATCTTGAGGTACATGTAGATTCATTATTAATCACTAATCACTTTAATGGATCCTATGCTATTAAAGGTGAAAAGCTAATCAAGTATTTGGAGATAGTAAAAGAATTGGCACTCTCTTTTGTTTCTTTTAGTTTGACACAGGTACCAATGGAAGAGAATGCAGAGGCTGATGCATTAGCTAATCTAGGATCATCCTTGAAGATCCCGGAAGATATAAGGATTCCTATTATCCATATCCTGACCCCTGCTATCGAAGATCATGTAGCTATGGAGATAGGAGAGGATTCTGCAATCATCCCTAGTGATAATACTCAATCTCATTCAGGATCATGGATACTCCCAATCATGAGATACATACAACATGGAGAGATTCCTACAGGAGAAAACCCTAGGGCTTTCAAAATTAAGGTATCTCAATTTACAATATTGAATAATATGTTGTATAAACGATCTCTTCCAGGACCATATCTAAGATGCATTGAGGATCCTGAAACCCAAGAAGTCCTAAGAGATTTCCATGAAGGATATTGTGGAAACCACACTGGGGGCAGGGCATTATTCTCAAGGATCCTGAGGACAGGATACTATTGGCCCACCATGAAGAAGGATGCTGTGGAGTATGCCAAGAAGTGTGATCCTCGTCAAAGTCACAGTAATATCCTTCACCAACCAGCAGAACTTTTGCATCCTATATCCTCTTCTTGGCCATTTATGAGGTGGGGAATGGATATAGTTTGTAAGCTTCGTAAGGCATCTGGTGGAAAAGTATTTATGCTTGCTATGACTGATTACTTCTCCAAGTGGATAGAGGCTGAAGCCTTTGCTCAAGTCAGAGAAAAGGAAGTTATATCCTTTATTAAAAGAAACATTATTACTAGATTTGGTATCCCTTCTGAAATTGTTTGTGATAATGGATCCCAATTTATTGGGAATAGAACCACTAACTTTTATGACAGCTGGGGGATTAAGATGATAACATCAACACCAGTCTACCCACAAGCTAATGGTCAGGCAGAATCGTCCAACAAGATCATCATCAACAATTTGAAGAAGAAGCTTGGATCCAAGAAAGGAAAATGGGCAGAAGAACTACCTTATGTGCTTTGGGCTGATAGGACAACTCCCAAGAATGCTACTGGCCAAACTCCATTTTCTTTGGTGTTTGGGGCAGAATCAGTGATCCCTACAGAGATGGTGGTTCCAACTGCAAGAACAAGCATTCGTGATCCTGAAAAAAATGCTGAAAACTTGGTTCAAGACTTGGATACTATAGAAGAAATCAGGGATTTGGCAAGGATAAGGATGGCTAGTTATCAACAAAGGATGGCTAGAGCCTACAACAAAAATGTCAGGATCAGGAAATTCCAAGTTGGTGATATGGTATTAAGGAAAGCATTTCAGAATACTACCAATCCTGCTGATGGAAAGTTGGCACCAAAATGGGAAGGCCCCTATTTGATTGAAGCTGAGGCAGGAAAGGGGGCATATCCATTGCTAACAATGGAAGGTGATTTACTACCAAGAGCTTGGAATGCTGTCCATTTGAAGAAATATTTCATGTGACAAGGATCCATGATCCTAACATGACAAGTATCCTTGAAGGATCCTTATAAGACAGATGATCCTCTTTCTGGTAATATTCTGATATCTAACTATTTCATTCTTTAATTATCTCATATAAGGGTAAGGATCCTGCATCCTTTATCCTCCTTTTAGATGATTCTGAGTTTTGAAGGTTCAGGTATCCTTAACTAAGGATTGAGTATCCACATAAGTATCCAGTTATTTGGGCTTGACCCCAGTTATCCTTTGGGCTTGTCCCCAGTTATCCTTTGGGCTTGTCCCCAGTATATTGGGCTTGTCCCCAGAATTGTTGGGCTTGTCCCTAGTTACTAACTCTTATCTTATATTGGCTTAGTCCTAAGTTGTATCCTATTTCAGGTTTTTGGAGATAAACGACCAAGGATCCTTGATCCTTACTTTCTACTAAGGTTTGTCTTTTGGGTTATCCTGATTATAAGTGTTAAAGGATAGAATCCTAACTTGGATTCTCAGGTATGATCCTTAACTATTTTGATTTTACTCATTATTTATTTGAGTAACCCTTATCCTTTGACAACTGAACTTATGATCCTTAAAATATGTTACTTTTCAGAACTTGTCGACTATAGGATATGTGATCCTTGATCATATCCTAAACTTTTTGAGGATATTTATTAAATATTTCTTTATTTGATAAATTTAAACAAAATGAACACCACAATAATTGAAAAGTAAAGTACTAACAAGGATAGTAACACGGGAGATAGCCAAAAAGTTAAAGTTATTTTATTCACAAAAGATTAAACCCTTTAAGGTTGTCAAAATTGCCAACCCACGTTTCTACCAGCAAAACGTGGCCCGTCCACATGGGTTGGCAAAGGGTCCATTGTTTACGGGTCTTGGTAGTGCAGGAAATAAAAGACGGAAGGATAACGAGTGGCTTCTCCCCCAAACAGAGGATCCATCCTCCACCCATTATCCTGCCAATTGTTCAAGGATACATGATCCTTCACCCTAGAAACTGTTGTCTAAAGTTATTACAAACCATCATTGTTCAACAAAAACACCATAACCAAAATAAACTACCAAATTCTAAAAAATGGGCTCCAGCTACGTCTAGAAATGTCCTTCATCGCCCATTCATGCAGCCTACACCTTCGCTGCATCACCATCTCCTCCAGCTCCAGTATCCTTCACATGATCCTTGCCACTGCCACCAGCCTCGATTGCCAGAACCTCTTCAGCCTCTTCTTCATCTTCCAACTCAGCCAGCCTAGCCTTCCAGCCCTCCATGTCCCAGTTGCTCCTCTCAAAGGCAGGATCCTGAGCTTCTTGGGCCATCTGCAACTTGGTCTTGTACATGGCAATGGCACCGGAGACTTTAGCATCCTCCGTGATCTCGTGCTTCTCATAGTCGGCATTGATCTGAGCTGCAACCATCTGAGTTTTGGCGTCATTGAGATCCTTTTCGAGGGAAGCAATATTGTGATCCTTGAGCACCGCCACTTTTTGGAGGTCAGAGTATTTCTCCTCAAGCTCTTCAACATTCCCAACATAGTCCTCGATTTCAGCAAATTTCTGCAAAGAAGACAATATATAGTTAGGATCACATGATCCTCAAGTGGATAGGATAACTAAGCTAAGTCAGTGACCCTTACATCAGCAAAGTACTCGAGGAACTGATGGCGGATCAGAGGCAAGCCTTCTAGGTTGTCAGCTTCAGAGGTCTTCCTTTTCTTTCCACCTCTTCCCTTTGAAGTGGTTGCCTTGGGGATTATGACGGAGGGGCTAGCAGCAGACTTTTTCTTTGAGGATCGGACAGTGTCAAGATCAGTGACACTGAATTTGGAGGCAGATCTTGAAGGTTTTCCAGCGCCTACACACCCAAAACAGATAAGTATCCTTATCCTATTTCTATTTAACTATTTATTTAAACATTTAACTATACAAAAAACAGGATACTTACTCGACATAGTGACAGAACCTGAGGATACTTCCGGAGAATCCTGGGTGTTTGTTTTAAATGATCTTCTTGCAGGATCAAGTCTCCGGAAAGCGGCAAGCCTTTCCTTTGTTGCAGGTGTTGTGATAAGGTGTGCGACAGTAAGAGCTGCAAGATAGAAACAAAAGGACGTTAGTGATCCTTAAACAAAAACAAGGTCATTTGGTGATCCTTCTCAGGATCCTCTATCCTACCATGGGTGCTCCACTTCCTTGGCATATCCTTTCCATCAGAGATAGAATCCCTTCTGACAAAGAAGAATCGCCGTTTCCAGTTGGTATCATTCTTAGTGGCTTTGAAGATGGGGTGTTCTTCACCGGGTTTATGCTTGAGTAGATATCAGTGGGATCCAAATGTTACGAGGTCATACATCTCTGCCAACTCCGACATTCCAGAGCAATTCCTTCTTGCTCAATGATCCTTTCAAGGGTATATAAGACCCTTCAGATCATTGGCATAGCTTGAATGTAGGAGATGCCGGTGAGGGAGAAGAAAGACTAGGTGAATTCAGGGAAAGGATACGAGTATCCTATTGTGAAAGGAGTGACCGGGAAAGCTACCCATGTTTCAGAAATATAATCACTTAGAACGGTGGGATCAAATGGTTTGAAATCAGTGTTTGCCGGATAACAATGGCGGATTCTGTCTATTTGTGGATCAGTGAAGCAACATCTTTCTTTCGCTGAATCTTTGATGATCCCCTGGCTCTTAAGAGGACTGTCTTTTGTGTGATCCTTAGCCGGAGAGGATCTTAGCATCATCTTGGTCATGAGGGTAGAGAAGAAGATGAACAGAGAAACAAAACGTAAAGGGAGAAGAGGAAGAGAGATACCTACTTGATCTTCGGATGTGGATTTAAAGGGAGTTTCTCTTGAATTTAAATGCGAATTGATCCCTATCTCTAACTTCAATTTATAATGATGGTCTTGCAGGATAGTCACTTCAGTGACGTCAGGATGGTAACGGCTAGTCCGATTACAACGGCTAGTTATCCGTTGATTCATTACGGATAAGAACAGAAAATATAACTCGTTTATTTACATAATTACTCCTTATATTTTGGGGGCAATTGTTAGGGGAGGATTTTCCAATGATCAGTGATCCTCAATTACTGTTGGGTTTAGTGATCCTCACTTCTGTTTGAATTAGTGATCCTCAGAAGTGTTGCAGGATCAGGATCATGGATCATCTTAAGGATCCTTATACTAACGATTGTCTACTTTGAATATGATGATGTTTTGCAGGAACACGAGCTTGGACTTGGTCTTGGCGATATTCCTGGAGTATATTCCATATTTATTCCGCACGTGCATGGCAGAAATGGACGTTATGGAGGTCGTGGGGGACTTGCACCAAATGCGGAATGTTTGTTAGTTTAGATACTTTCCATTTTTAAAAGGGGTAGCGAGCTAAATAAAAAACACTTGGCTATTTTTGGCTAAACACACACTCTTGCAACTGCTCTCACCAGCTCTCGATAATTCACTTGGCGATTACACACTTTTTTACACAATACACTATAGTGATCCTTGTAATTAGCTCGCTATCATCCGAAGTTGTAATACGTTTCTTGTTTAATTTGAGTTGGTGATCGGTAGTTTCCATCACCCGAGGTTTTTTATGCCGGAGATCATTCATTGATCAAGGGCTTTTTCCTCGTATAAATCTTTGTGTCACTTATTCATTTCATTTCTAAGTGATCTTTAGCGTTGTTCATTGATTCAAGCATCATACCTCACAACAGAAAGTTTGCTTGTATTATCATTGCTTGATTTTTGACCAAAACACCTACCGCCAAGAGTGATTTCGTTTCTGAGACCTGGGTTGATTTTCCGGCCACTCCATTCCTGATAGGATACTCCTATCCTTTCCCTGCTTTCACCGAAACCTTCTTTTCTCTTACCGGCATGTGCTACATTCAAGCCATGCCAATGATGTGGAGGGTTTTATATACCCTTGAGAGGATTATTGAGCAGGAAGGAATTGAATTGGGGATGTCAGAGCTTGCCGAACTGTATAACCTTGTGAGCCATGGTTCACACCGCTTTCTATTCAAACACAAACCCGGTGAACCTCATCCAATCCTCAAGACCACCAAAAATGACACCAACTGGAAGATGCGATTCTTCTTTGTTAGGAGGGATTCCATCCCTAATGGGAAGGATCTCCCCAGAAAATGGGCCACTTATGGTAGGATAGAGGATCCTTATTGAAGGATCATAGGATAACCCTGTTCTTGTGAAGATAACTAACTCTTTCTTTTTTTTTTTTGCAGCTATCTCTGTTTCTCATATCATTCCATCGCCCGCAATAGAAGAGAGGATCACTGCTTTCTGGAACCTTGATCCTGCAGCAAGATCATTCCAAGCAAACACCAAGGATTCTCAAGAAGTATCCTTAGGCTCAGCCACTATGTCAAGTAAGTATCCGTGTTTGTATATAATTAAATGGTTAAATGAAAGTAAAACAAGAATACTTATCTGTTGTTTTGGATTGGTAGGCACTGGAAAATCCTCAAAGTCAGCCTCCCGCTTCAGTGTCAGTGATCTCAGCAATGTGGGTCCTCGGTCTGCAAAGAAGAAAACTGCTGCTAGCCCCAGCACCATAATCCCTAAACCTGTCACTTCGGAAAGAAGAGGAAGGCTTGCCTCTCATCCGCCACCAGTTTGAGGAGTATTTCTCCGATGTAAGGATCACTGATCCTGATTGACTATCCTGCCCACTTGAGGATTATGAATCCTGAAATTTACCTTGTCTTTTTTGCAGAATTCGTCGAGATCCAAATGCTCTTTGATGCATACGTCGAAGAGGCTGAGTAGAAGCATCTGGACTTCTAAAGGATCTCCCTGGCCAAGGATCAAACCATCTCCTCCCTTGAAAAAGACCTGAATCTGGCAAAGAAGCAGGTGGTCATGGCTCAAATAAATGCTGATCATGAGAAGGCTGAGATCAGGCTACAAATGGCCCAGGAGACTGAGGATCTTGACTTTGACAGGACCACTTGGGACCAGGAGGGTTGGAAGGCGAAGCTGGCTGAACTGGATGATGAGGAGGAGGCTACGGAGGTCTTGGCGAATGAGGCGAGTGGCAGCGGGAAGGATCAAGCTGGAGGTGCTGATGCTGGTGGTGATGCAGCCAAGGTTTAAGCTGCAGAAATGGGCGATGATGGATATTTCTAGACGCGGCCGGAGCCCATTTTTTAGGATTTGAAAGTTTTTTGGTTATGATGTTTTGAAATAATGTTGGGTTTTATTTGAACAATAGTTTTTAGGATTATGGATCATGGATCCTTAGACAATAGGTAGGATAATAGGTGGTGGATGGATCCTCTGTTTGGGGGATGAAACCACTTGTTATCCTGCCACCTTTTATTTCCTACACTTTCAAGACCTGTTAACAATGGACACCCTTTGCCAAACCAAGTGGACGGGCCACGTATTGCTGGTAGAAACTTGGGTTGGCAATTTTGACAACCTTTAAGGGTTTAACTTTTTGTGAATAAATAAAACTTTAATCTTTTGGCTTATCATGTGTTGTTTCATTTGTATACGTTTTACCTTTCAGTTACTACTACACACTTTGTTTGAATTTACTAAGTAAAGAAGAAAAGTTTATTATATCTTCCCAAAAAGTTTAGGATATGATCAAGGATCAAATATCCTATAATCGACAAATTCTAAAAAGTAGTATAGTTTAAGGATCATAAATCCTGTTGTCAAAGGATAAGGGTCACTTATACAAATAATGAATAAAATTAAAGTAGTTAAGGATCATACCTGAGGATCCAAGTTAGGATCCTAAACCTTTAACATTGATAATCAGAATAACCAAAAGACAAACCTTAATGAAAGGTTAGGATCAAGGATCCTTAGCTTTTTAATCTTTAAAAACCTGAAATGAAACATAACTTGGGACTAAGCCAATATAAGAGAAGAGTTAGTAACTGGGGGCAAGCCCAACAATTCTTGGGACAAGCCCAATATACTGGGGACAAGCCCAAAAAACTGGGGACAAGCCCAAAAAACTAGGGACAAGCCCAAAGGATCTTGTGTAAACTGGAGTATGGCCCTCACTGGCGACTATCCAAACTTAGTGACATGAAAATGCCAAAACCTTAGCTAACGTGAAAACGTTAGAAACCTTAGGAACGGATGTATGGAACGTCTACCATTATATGTAGGATCCCGGATACAGCCAGTACAATGAAATTGTCAACCCCTAAAGCGAGTACTGGTCTCATTGCCATGAACTGTAACAGGATCATCGTGCGCTACTGGCGACACTGGGGACAGGCCCAAAAGACTGAGGTCAAGCCCAAATAACTGGGGTCAAGCCCAAATAACTAGAGACTTCTGTGGACACTCAATCCTTTATTAAGGATACATGAACCTTCTGCAAAACTCAGAATCAAGTGAAAGGAGGATAAAGGATCCAGGATCCTTCTCCTTATATACAAGATAATTAAAGAATGAAATAGTTGAGATTAGATCATTACCAGGATGAGGATCATCTATCTTCGGAAGACTCGGTCTAAGTAGTTCAAAGGAAGACGTTGAAGCCGCTTTACTCGGTCCACAACGTAAACTATGGAATATTCGGAAGCATCCCGTATTTATAGGAATTTTAGTTTGTATTTCCTAGCTATAAATAGATGGATAAATCAGATCGAATAGGACACAACAACACTTACTGCTCTCTAACACTTTACTCTCTCGCAACTTTCACTCTCACAAAAAGCATTGTAACACTTAGCGATCTGATCAATATCCTGCACTGTATCCTGACGTTTAAAGCAATAAGAAGAACAAGGCAGCTGCAATTGTTAGCTCCCGAGCTTTTGTGCCGGCGATCTAGATTGATCAAGGGCTTTCCTCGTATATCTCGCGTCACCTCCTTTACTTTTTGCTCATAGTTTAATCGTAGATACAGCTCAATATCCTGAGCCGTATCCTGAAAACTGTTTTTGCAAACAACTTAATCAGCATATTTTCAATACACTTTCTTAGCACACTACCTCACTTAACTAATTTGATCACTTAATTGATTCGGTAATTTTTTACCAAAACAATTTGGTGCCCACCGTGGGGCGAGTGGTGTTATTTTTACTAAAAACTTTTGCAAGATCACTACTTGGTTTTCTATTTTCCAAACTTTTTACTACATTGTTTGCAATGGCCTCAAGATCAAACATGAGTTCCTCCGCCGTGTCTGCTACAACTTCTGCAACAATTGGTTCGGTGCTCCCTCCACCTCCTCTAAGGATGCAAGCCTCCTCGCAGCCTCAGGATATTATACCTACTCGGAGTATTCAGGAATCGGTCCCTGTTCTGGCCTCTAATGATGAAATTCTGACCTTGTTTGGTAGTGTGCAGGAACAGATGAGGCAACAGCAGGAGACCAACCGAATGATTTTAAGAGAAATACAACTCTTGAAATCCAGCTCAAGTAGATCTGCCGAGGATACTGTCACGCCCCTGCAACCCAGGGCTTTGAACTTAAGTTCTGCGGTTTTTACCATGGATAACCGGGGAAATATTGTGCGTAGCCATTCTCAGAATCATACTCTTGAGATACCTTCTACAGTTAGAATGTCAACTGTAAGAAGCTCAGGATATGCTTCAGGATATGGCCAGAATCCTCAGACCGGTAATGTATCTAATAATAATAATACACTTGCCACTAATGGTATTGGATCTTTGCAGGATGTAGGTGTGACATCAGCATTGTCTAGGGAGCTTCAGAAGCTGAAAGACATGATATCCAGTGTACCTGGGGTGGTTAAGCCAATTCCTG
This sequence comes from Helianthus tuberosus, assembly GCA_030545235.1. NCBI lineage: Eukaryota > Viridiplantae > Streptophyta > Magnoliopsida > Asterales > Asteraceae > Helianthus > Helianthus tuberosus. The sequence goes on along the minus strand of CM060411.1, from coordinate 214,679,737 downwards.
AAGTGTCCCAGGATAGTCACAGGATATCGCGGTTTGCATATCCTATTTGTGATGCTGAAATCCCAAAAAGATTTCAAACTCCCAACATGAAACTCTATGACGGAACTACGGATCCTGAGGAGCATATTGCTCAGTATAGAGAAAGGATGGAAATCAACCCTATCCCTCCAGACCTCAAAGAAGCATGCTTGTGCAAGGGTTTCGGTTCTACATTAACAGGATCAGCCTTAAAATGGCTGTTAAACGTTCCTCCTCATTCAATTACTTCTTTTGCTCATTTAGTTAATTTATTTAACAGCCAATTTTCTTGCAGTCGGAGTTTTGAAAAATTAACAAGTGATCTCTACAGGATAACTCAAGGACCTCAAGAATCCCTAAGGGATTATGTGAACAAATTCAGCAGGGAATCCTTGGATATCCCACACCTTGATGTTGCTACAGTAGTCCAAGCATTCAGGATGGGACTGCAAAAGGATTCCCAGTTTTATCAGAATCTTGTAATGAACCCTTGTAGGAACTTGGACGAAGCTCAAAACAGGGCTTTGAGATATATCAGGCTGGAAGATGATAAGAAAATGCAAGAGAGGATGAATGCATCCTCAACCTATGAATCAACTAACAGGAAGTCAGAATCCTCATACAAACCATATCGCTCCAAGCCATATGGTAGAAATGACAACAAGAAAGTCAATGATGTTGAAGATGAGGATCCTGAGGAGTATCCTGAGTTATCTGAATACTGTTTTTCTGTTAATATACCTGAACTGATGTATGCTATGCAGGGTTTACGAGACCAAGCAAGGTGGCCTCGAAAGAATCAACAAAAGGCTGATTGGAAAGATAAGTCCAAATGGTGTGCCTTCCATGAGGATTTCGGACATGTTACTGAGGATTGCATTGCTCTGAGGAAAGAAATAAGTTATCTCTTGAGCAAGGGATATTTGAAGGATCTGCTGGGAAAAATGAAGAATAAAGGGCAGGATCCTGAGAAGGATCCTGAACGAGCAGCATCACCCCCAATAGAGGCCAAAATAATTAACTTTTTTTTTCAAGAGGATCCGATATTTGCGGGACATCGTATTCCGCAGCCAATAGACATTTAAAAGAAGCTAAGGCAGAAAGAGGACAAAAGCCAACCAGGATGACGACGCTCACAACTGAAAAAGTGATCACTTTTGATAGTGATGACAGGGATACTGTTCAAGATCCTCACCATGATGCTCTGGTAATAACATTATATGTGGCTAACCATTTTGTACGCAGGATACTGGTGGACAATGGAAGCTCCGTCAACATAATCCAACTGGAAACATTGAAAAGGATGAATGTATCTCCGATGGATATCACTTTGAAATCTACTGTACTCGTTGGCTTCAGTGGAGAAGCTAGAAACACAGTGGGAGAAATCAAATTGCCAGTATATGTTGAAGGGGTCAATTCAATACAGCGCTTCTGTGTGATGGACTCCTTATCCTGCTACAATATCATATTGGGCAGGCCATGGATCCACGATATGAAAGTTGTGCCATCAACTTATCATCAGTGCATCAAGATCCCTACACCTTGGGGAGTTGTCAAAGTGGATAGTGACCAGCAGGAGGCGAAGGAGTGCTACTCATCTTCCATGAAATCTTCTACCAAGCCTAGTACAACATAGGTGTTAGGGGTGGATTTCTAAATGACCCGTGATCCTTAGTTATTATCCTCTTTAGTGATCCTTACTTCTGTGACAGATAATGATCCTCAGAAGAGCTTCAGGATCAGGATCATAGATCACCTTAAGGATCCTCATACTAACAATTGTTCACTTGTGTTTCGTATTATTTTGCAGGAGTAACAAGTCGGACTTAGTCTTGGCGACATTCCTGGAGAATATTCCCAAACTATCCCGCACGTGCTTGGGCAAAAATGGACGTTGTGGAGAACGTGGGAGCTTGGCACAAAAGTCGGATAGTTAGTTTAGGTAGTTTATTTCTATTTTAAAAAGGAGTAACGAGCTAGTAGAAAAACACTTAGCCATTTTCAGCAACACACACTCGTATACTCGCACACTTGAAGCTCTCGATGAACATACATTCATTTTCACTAACTTTTACACATTTCTCGATAGTGATCCTTGTACCTAGCTCGTTACTATCCGAAGTTGTAAACATTTCTTTATTTATTTGAGCTTGGTGATCGGTAGTTTCCATCACCCGGGGTTTTTTGTGCCGGAGATCAACTCTTGATCAAGGGCTTTTTCCCCGTATACATCCTTGTGTCATATGTGCAATCTACATTGAAGTGATCCTTGTTATTGATATACATAATTAGCATCATACCCCATAACAAAGAGTTTGGTTGCAATATCCTCAACATATTTTTTGACCAAAACAGTTTGGCGCCCACCGTGGGGCAATTGGTGCTTCGTGCTTAGAAAATTTCGCATTTCTGTGCTTGTTTCAGTTCACTACGACCGAGCAAATGGCTTCCTCCGCGAAGAATGCTTCAAATTTGACGCCCTCATTCACTTCTTCTCAAGGCGTTCCCCCTTTGCCTCCACCACCTTCTGGATCCCAGAAGAATGCTGCGAAGAAACCAACTCCCATTTTCTCAAAACCTCCAACTTCTTCTGCTCCTTACACTCCCACTACTAGTGACATGTTTACTTTGATTTTGCAGATGAAGGATCAGATACGGCAACAGGATAAGACCAATGAGAGGATTCTCAAGGAAATCGGAGATCTCAAGAAACAAAAGACAACGGCAGAGGATCATTCCCCACTGGTGCCGAAATCCTTGAATTTTGATACTCCGGTGATTACTTCTCAGCCATCAGTGGTTCCAGACGTTCAATATGTGGTTGGACCAAAAGGAGTGCACTACGGAACAACAATAATGACTCAGGCATCAGGTTCATATTTCCAGCCAGCGGGATCCTATCCTCAGCATATGGGGTCCCTCACGAATTCAGGAGGATATTCAGGAATGCAGCAAGTTCAAGGATCCTCCTTCGCTCCAGGATCATCCCAGGTTCAGGGATCCTCCTTTGTTCCAGGATCATCCCAGGTTCAAGGATCCTCCTTTGTTCCAGGATCATCCCAGGTTCAAGGATCCTCCTTTGTTCCAGGATCATCCCAGGTTCAAGGATCCTCCTTCGCTCCAGGATCATCCCAGGTTCGGGGATCCTCCTTTGTTCCAGGATCATCCCAGGTTCAAGGATCCTCCTTTGTTCCAGGATCATCCCAGGTTCAAGGATCCTCTTTTGTTCCAGGATCATCCCAGGTTCAAGGATCCTCCTTCGTTCCAGGATCATCCCAGGTTCAAGGATCCTCCTTCGTTCCAGGATCATCCCAGGTTCAAGGATCCTCCTTCGTTCCAGGATCGTCCCAGTTTCAGGGATCCTTCCAGATGCCAGGATCCTTGAGGAGTTTGCAAACAGGAAGTTCAGATGTCCATCAGGGAGATTTTATTCCAATGCAGACCAATGCTTCTACTGGTCCCTCGATCATTCCAGAGTCTCAACAATATGGATTAACATCCAATCTTCCTAATCTGAATCCAATGGGAGGTAACACTTTTAATAATTCTTATACCACTAACCATGGTCTTGTGCAGGATCCAGGTATCAATCATGCCATGGCCAGAGAATTGCAAAAGTTAAAGGATATGATATCAAGTGTTCCAGGAGTGGTCAAACCTTTCCCAGAGATTGCAGATGGGAGCCACAAGATATCTCGCTTTGCACCACCGATCTGTGATGCTGAGATACCCAAGAGGTTCCATGTGCCAACAATGAAGTTGTATGATGGTTCAACGGATCCTGAAGAACACATAGCACAATACAGGGAGAGGATGGAGATCAATCCAATTCTAGAAAGGTTAAAGGAAGCATGCCTGTGCAAGGGATTCGGATCCACTCTTACTGGATCAGCTCTCAAATGGCTGCTAAGTCTTCCTCCCTATTCTATTACCTCATTTGCTAACCTAGTTAACTTGTTTAATAATCAGTTTTCTTGTAGTAGAAAATTTGAACGATTAACTAGTGATTTATATAGGATAACCCAGGGTCATAATGAATCATTAAGGGATTACATTACCAAATTCAGTAAAGAATCCTTAGACATTCCCAACTTAGATATAGCCACGGATGTTGAGGCCCTTAAAATGGGGTTACTTAGAGATTCGTCTTTCTATGATGATCTTGTTATGACACCATGCAGGAACTTAGATGAGGTAAGAACACGAGCACTTAGGTTCATTCGGCTAGAGGACGACAAGAGGATCCAGGAGAGGTTAGCAGGATCCTCGAAGCAGGATAAGCAAGGATCCTCATTCAGGAAAAATAAGTTCAGATCCTACAACAGATCTGATAATCAGAATGTGCATTCTGTTGATCAAGAAGAGGATGATGAGGATTATCCTCCAATTTCTGAATATTGTTTTTGTGTTGATAACAATGAACTAATCCTCGCTATGCAGAACCTAGGTGATAAAGCTAGATGGCCGAGAAAAAACGATAGGCCAGCTGCAACTAAGGATAAATCAAAGTGGTGTGCATACCATGAAGATTTTGGGCATCTGACAGAAGAATGAATTGCACTAAGAAAGGAAATTGGATACTTGTTGAGCAAGGGGCATCTAAAAGAATTGTTGGGAAGGAAAAAGTCAAGAACTCAGGATCCTGAAAGGATCCCTGAGAAGGCTCCAGCCCCTCCAGCAGATGCACAAGTGATAAACTTTATTTCCGGAGGGTCAGACATTTGCGGCACATCCTTCTCAGCGGCTAAAAGGCATGCAAAGGAAACTAAAATGGATAATGGAGAAAGACCAGTTCGAACATCAAGTGTCTCCGAAGGAAAAATCATAACCTTTGATGAGGATGATCGTGTTGACATCCAGGATCCTCATCACGACGGTTTGGTTATTACTCTTTTTATTTCTAACCATTTTGTCCGCAGGATCCTTATTGACGGAGGAAGTTCAGTGAACATTATCCAGCTTGATGTTCTAAAGAAAATGGGTATTCCTGAATCAGATATCATACCAAGATCCTCCGTGCTCGTGGGATTTAGTGGCGAAACTAAGAATACCCTGGGGGACATTAAACTCCCAATATACATCGAAGGACTACATTCTTACCAAAAGTTTTGTGTTATTGACTGTTTATCTTGTTGTAATGTGATCCTTGGCAGGCCCTGGATACACGATATGAAGGCAGTCCCATCTACTTATCATCAATGTGTGAAGCTCCCTAGTCCTTGGGGAATAGTCAAGATTGATAGTGATCAGCAGGAGGCTAAGAACTGCTACACTTCATCAATGAAACCAGCATCAAAGTCTAGGGAGCAATAGCAATCAAAGTATCCTCCGAGGGACGTCTTGGAGGCAAGAGAGCAGGATGTGGTAGAAATCCTCATGGATCCCGATGATCCTGAATCCAAAATCTATATCGGATCAGGGATCCTTGGCGAAATGAAAGAAGACCTCGTATCCTTCCTTAAAAGGAGAAAGACTACCTTTGCATGGAAACACGAAGACATGACTGGTATATCCAAAGATGTAATCACTCACAAACTCGGCATTGACAGATCCTTCAAACCAATCCATCAAAGGAGAAGAAAGTTTGCACCGGAAAGGAATGCCATTATCCAAGAAGAGGTAGAGAAATTGCTCCGGGCAGGTATGATTAGGGAGGTCAAGTATCCAAGATGGTTGGCCAATGTGATTGTTGTTCAAAATAAAGACGGAAAGTGGAGGGTATGTGTCGATTTTACCGATTTAAATAAGGCATGTCCCAAGGATCCTTTCCCTTTACCCCACATTGACTCCATGGTGGATGCAACTGCGGGTCATGAACTGTTAACTTTTATGGATGCTTCATCTGGATTTCAACAAATCCAAATGGAACCATCCGACCAAGAGGATACAGCCTTCATGACTCCAACTGGTATATACTGCTATATTGCTATGTCGTTCGGATTAAGAAATGCAGGTGCAACATATCAAAGGCTGGTGAATATGATGTTCAAGGATCAGATTGGACAAACTATGGAGGTTTACATAGATGATATGGTGGTAAAATCCTTAAAAGCTGAGGATCACCTAAGAGACTTGGAGGAAGCATTCAATATCCTTGATAAATACAATATGAAACTTAATCCTTCAAAATGTCACTTTGGTGTTAAAGCAGGTAAATTCTTAGGATATATGGTGACGAAAAGAGGCATTGAAGCTAGCCCGGAACAAATCAAAGCAATAGTGAACATCAAATCTCCGGCCAATGCTAAGGATGTTCAAAGGCTAACAGGCAGGATAGCAGCTTTGAACAGATTTATATCCAAATCCTCAGAAAAGTGCAAAGAGTTCTATGATATCCTAAGGAAGAACAAGAAATTTGAGTGGACTGAGAAGCATGAAAATGCTTTAAGATCCCTCAAGGATTACCTATCCTCAGCCCCAGCCTTGATGAAGCCAGAAAAAGGCGATGTGCTATCCTTGTATCTTGCAGTATCCTCAAAAGCAGTAAGTGCGGTCCTTCTTAAGGATCATGAAGGTACACAACATCCTGTCTACTATGTAAGTAAAAGTTTACTTGATGCCGAATCCAGGTATTCACACCTTGAAAAACTTATCCTTGCACTAATTATGGCATCTACTAAGTTAAGACATTATTTTGAAACTCATGTTATCATCGTTAAAACTAATTTTCCAATTAAGAATGTCCTCAGGAAACCAGAGATGTCAGGAAGGATGGCTAAGTGGGCAGTGAAGCTAAGTGCATATGATATAAGATATGAGCCTAGGACAGCCATCAAATCCCAAGCGTTAGCTGACTTTGTGGCTGATTTCAATAGTGATTTACAAGAAGAAGCTGAGTTAGAAGTCCAGCAGCTAGAAGAGACCAAGGATCCTTGGATACTCTATACTGATGGATCCTCAAATGTCAAAGGCACAGGGCTTGGAATACTACTAAAATCGCCACAGGGGGACATAATACCCCACTCTATAGCTTGTGAGTTCCAAACCACTAACAATGAGGCTGAATATGAAGCCTTAATTGCTGGTTTGCAAATTGCAAAGCATATGGGGATCAGGTATCTTGAGGTACATGTAGATTCATTGTTAATTACAAACCACTTTAATGGATCCTATGCTGTTAAAGGTGAAAAGCTAACCAAATATTTAGAGATAGTCAAAAGTTTGGCACTCTCTTTTGTTTCCTTTAGTTTGACACAGGTACCAAGGGAAGAAAATACAGAGGCTGATGCATTGGCTAACTTAGGATCATCCTTGAAGATCCTGGAGGATATCAAGATCCCTATTATCCATATCCTGACCCCGGCTGTCGAGGATCACGAGGCTATGGAGATAGGAAATGATCCTGCAATTATCCCTTGTGAGGATACTCAATCCCATTCAGGATCAGGATCATGGATCTCACCAATTATGAGATACTTACAACATGGAGAGATTCCTACAGGAGAAAACCCTAGGGCTTTCAAATCTAAGATATCTCAATTCACAATTTTAAATAATATGTTGTATAGACGATCTCTTGCAGGACCATACTTGAGATGCATTGAGGATCCTGAAATCCAAGAAGTTCTAAAAGACTTCCATGAAGGAGATTGTGGAAACCACACTGGGGGCAGGGCATTATTCTCAAGGATCCCGAGGACAGGATACTACTGGCCAACCATGAAGGGAGATGCTGTGGAGTATGCTAAAAGATGTGATCCTTGTCAGAGGCACAGCAATATCCTTCATCAACCAGCTGAATTATTGCATCCTATATCCTCCTCTTGGCCATTTATGAGATGGGGCATGGATATAGTTGGTAAGCTCCCTAAGGCACCTGGTGGAAAAGTATTCATGCTTGCTATGACTGATTACTTCTCCAAGTGGATAGAGGCTGAAGCTTTTGCCCAAGTCAGAGAAAAGGAAGTTATATCCTTCATTAAAAGAAATATTATAACTAGATTTGGAATTCCTTCTGAGATTATATGTGATAATGGTTCCCAATTTATTGGGGGCAGAACCACTAACTTTTGTGACAGCTGGGGGATTAAGATGATAACATCAACACCAGTCCACCCACAAGCTAATGGTCAAGCAGAATCATCCAACAAGATCATCATCAACAATTTGAAGAAGAAGCTTGGATCCAAGAAAGGGAAATGGGCAGAAGAACTACCCTATGTGCTTTAGGCTGATAGGACAACCCCTAAGAATGCTACTGGTCAAACGCCATTCTCTTTGGTATTTGGGGCAGAATCAGTTATCCCAACAGAAATGGTGGTTCCAACTGCAAGAACAAGTACCCGTGATCCTGAGGAGAATGATGAGATCTTGGCTCAAGACCTGGATACTATTGAAGAAATCAGGGATATGGCTAGGATAAGGATGGCCAGTTATCAGCAAAGAATGGCTGGTGCTTACAACAAAAATGTCAGGATCAGGAGGTTTCAAGTTGGAGATATGGTATTAAGGAAAGCATTTCAGAATACCACCAATCCTGCTGATGGAAAATTGGCTCCAAAATGGGAAGGCCCTTATTTGATTGAAGCTGAAGCAGGAAAGGGGGCATATAGATTGCTAACCATGGAAGGTGATTTGCTACCAAGAGCTTGGAATGCTGTCCACTTGAAGAAATATTTCATGTAAGCAGGATCCTCATGGCACAGATGATCCTCACGATAGGAATATCCTTAAAGGATCCTCAATGTATTGGTGATCCTTACTTAGGTAATATCCTAAACTTGAACCATTTCATTTCTTTATTTTCTCATATAAGGATAAGGATCATGTATCCTTTATCCATCTCTCACGTGAGTTTAAGTTTTGAAAGTTCAGGTATCCTTAGCATAACATGGTTATCCACTGAAGCAATCCGTTCCTTGGGTTTAACCCCAGTTATTTGGGCTTGACCCCAGTTCCGCCTGTAGCGCACGATGATCCTGGTATAGTTCAAGGCAGTGGGACCAGTACTCGTTTTAGGGGCTGATAATTCCATTGTACTGGCTATGCTTAGGATCCTACGTATAATGGTAGACGTACCATACATCCGTTCCTAAGGTTTCTAACGTTTTCACGTTAGCTAAGGTTTCTAACGTTTTCACGTTAGCTAAGGTTTTGGCATTCTCATGTCACTAAGTTTGGATAGTCGCCAGTTAGGGCCATACTCCAGTTTATATATGATCCTTGGGCTTGTCCCCAGTTATCCTTGGGCTTGTCCCCAGTTGCTAACTCTTTTCTTATGTTGGCTTAGTCCCAAGTTATGCTCTATTTCAGGTTCTTGAAGATAGGCAACTAGGGATCCTTGATCCTTACTTTATTCTAAGGCTTATCTTATAGTTATCCTTGTTATGGTTAGGATCCTAACTTGGATCCTCAGGTATGATCCTTAATTATTTTTAATTTTATTCATTATTTATTTGAATAACCCTTATACTTGACAACTGAACTTATGATTCTTAAACTATGTCACTTTTTAGAACTTATCGGTTATGGGATATGTGATCTTTGATCATATCCTAAAATTTTTGAATATTTTTTCTTTTAATTTTTCAAGGCTTGATAAGTATAAGCAGAATCAACATTACAACAATTGGAAAGTAAGATATTAACAAGGATAACAACACAAGATAAGCGACAAAAGTTAAGATTTTATTTATTAACAAAAGACTAACCCTTAAAAGGTTGTCAAAATTACCTACCCGAACATCTACCAGCAAAACGTGGCCCGTCCGCTGGGATATGTAAAGGGTGTCCATGATAATAAGTTCAAAAGTAGTGCAGGAATATAAAGGCGGCATGATCACAATGGCTTCATACCCCAAACAGAGGATCCCTCCACCAATTGCAATCCTGCCTATTGTCCAAAGGATCATACATGATCCTTAATCCTAAAACCTATTGTTCAAAGTACAAACTATTAAATTGTTCAACATCACAACCACAAAAAGTTACTATCAAACTTAAAAAATGGGCTCCGGCTACGTCTAGAAATGTCCTTCATAGCCCATCCATGCAGCCTATGCCTTCGCTGCATCCTCTTCCCCTCCAGCTGTGGTATCCTTCATCAGATCCTTTCCACTGCCACTTGCCTCAATCGCCAAGACCTCAGTAGCCTCCTCCTCATCATCCTCAAGATCAGCCAACCTTGCCTTCCAGCCCTCAACATCCCAGCTGTTTTGTCAAAACTAGGATCTTGAGCTTCCTGGGCCATCTTCAGTTTTGTCTGATACATTGTGATGGCAGCAGAGACCTTTGCACCTTCTATGAGGTCATGCTTTTCATAGTCAAGGTCGATCAGAAGTTTAGCTGTCTTAGTCTTCTCATCTTGGAGTTCCTTCCGAAGATCAGCAAGTGCAAGGTCCTTGAGAACGGCAACCTGTTGGGGGTCAGCAATCTTCTTGTCCTGCTCCTCAACATTCCCCACGTAATCCTCAATCTCAGCAAATTTCTGCAAAGAAAAGGATAAAGCAGTTCAAGATCAGGTGATCCTTATACGAGTAGGATACCTAGGCAGAGTTGGTGATCCTTACATCGTTGAAGTATTCGATGAACTGGTGGCGGATCAGTGGTAGGCCCTGAAGATCCTCAGCATCAGAAGTTTTCCTCTTCTTGACACCCTTTCCTTTAGCGGGTGCCTTTGGAATGGAGATGCTAGGACTGGTGGTGGATTTCTTCTTCCTGGATCATACGACATCAAGGTCAGCCGCATTGAACTGGGATTCAGGATTGGCAGATTTTCCGGCACCTACACATTCGTAGCAAGATAAGCATCCTCATCCTATTTCAATTTACTTATTTATTTTAATATTCAAACTATGTAAAAGATAGGATACTTACTTAACATGGTAATGGAACCTGAGGATACTTCTTGTGAATCTTGGGTCTCTACCTTGAATGTCCTTGTTTCAGGATCAAGCTTCCAAAAAGCAGCAAGCCTATCCTTGGTTTCAGGTGATGTGATGATGTGTGAGACAAAAATAACTGCATAACACAAGACAAAAAGGGGGTCAGTAATCCTTATACAAAAACAAGACTACCTGGTGATCCTTCTCAGGATCCTCCGGCCTACCATGGGTGGACCATGTTCTTGGTAAATGCTCTCCGTTTGGAAGGGTATCCCTCCTGATAAAGAAGAAGCGACGTTTCCAATTTGTGTCATTCTTGGTAACTTTAAGAAGAGGGTGTTCTCCGCCGGGTTTTCGTTTGAACAAATAACGATGGGATCCAAAGGTGGTAACATCATACAATTGTGTCAGCTCCGACATGCCTAAATCAATGCCCTCCTGCTCGATGATCCTCTCCAGGGTATACAAAACCCTCCAAATCATTGGCATGGCCTGGATGTAAGAGATGCCGGTAAGGGAGAAGAAGGATTGTGTAAATTCTGGGAAAGGATAAGTGTATCCTATGGCAAATGGAGTAACTGGAAAGGCAACCCACGTTTCTGAAACATAGTCGCTCAGGACAGTAGGATCGAAGGGTTTGAAAAAGGCATTCGCCGGAAAACAGAGACGGATTTTATCTACTTGTGCGTCGTTAAAGCAACACCTCTCGTTCACTGAGTCTTTGATGATCTTTTGACTCTTCAAAGGGCTATCCTTTTTGTGATCCTTGCCCGGTGAGCTTCGGAGCAACATTCTCAAGGCGGTGGTGATAAAGAAAGAAAAACAGAGTAAGAAGGGGGAAAGAGAAGAAAGAAATACCTGGTTGATCGTCGACTGAGAATTTAAAGGGAGTTTCTTTCGAATTTGAATGCATGATGATCCTATCTATATCTCTATTTATAATTATGATTCTGCAGGGTAGTCACTTCTGTGATGTCATGATCGCAACGGCTAGTTCTATTTTAACGGCTATATATCCGTTAGTTAGTTGCGGATAAGATCAAGAAAATATAACTCACATATTTACAATTTAACTCCTTATATTTTGGGGGCAATTGTTAGGGGTGGATTTCTAAATGACCCGTGATCCTTAGTTATTATCCTCTTTAGTGATCCTTACTTCTGTGACAGATAGTGATCCTCAGAAGAGCTTCAGGATCAGGATCATGGATCACCTTAAGGATCCTCATACTAACAATTGTTCACTTGTGTTTCGTATTATTTTGCAGGAGTAACAAGTCGGACTTAGTCTTGGCGACATTCCTGGAGAATATTCCCAAACTATCCCGCACGTGCTTGGGCAAAAATGGACGTTGTGGAGAACGTGGGAGCTTGGCACAAAAGTCGGATAGTTAGTTTAGGTAGTTTATTTCTATTTTAAAAAGGAGTAACGAGCTAGTAGAAAAACACTTAGCCATTTTCAGCTACACACACTCGTATACTCGCACACTTGAAGCTCTCGACGAACATACATTCATTTTCACTCACTTTTACACATTTCTCGATAGTGATCCTTGTACCTAGCTCGTTACTATCCGAAGTTGTAAACATTTCTTTATTTATTTGAGCTTGGTGATCGGTAGTTTCCATCACCCGGGGTTTTTTGTGCCGGAGATCAACTCTTGATCAAGGGCTTTTTCCCCGTATACATCCTTGTGTCATATGTGCAATCTACATTGAAGTGATCCTTGTTATTGATATACATAATTAGCATCATACCCCATAACAAAGAGTTTGGTTGCAATATCCTCAACAGATTTTTTGACCAAAACAATAGCAATTAAAGATGCGAGGCCAGGATATCATGGAGGCTTCAGAACAGGATGTGAAGAAAGTTATCCTGGACCAGGATAATCCAGATATCTCGGTGCTCGTAGGAACCAATATCCCTCAGGATATTGAACATTCGCGTGGAAGCACGAGGATATGACAGGTATATCCAAAGATGTTATTACTCACAAGCTTGGTTTTGACCGGTCATTTAAGCCTGTCCAATAGAAAAGAAGGAAATTCGCTCCAGAACGAAATATAATCATTCTGGAAAAAGTAGACAGATTGTTGAAGTCCAAAATAATCAGAGAGGTTAAGTTTCCGAGATGGCTAGCAAATGTAGTTGTGGTACAAAAGAAAAACGGAAAATGGAGAGTTTGTGTAGACTACACAGACCTAAACAAGGCTTGTCCAAAAGACCCATTCCCTCTTCCTCATATAGACTCAATGGTGGATGCCACTGCCGGCCATGAAATACTGACCTTCATGGATGCATCCTCAGGATTTTAGCAGATCCAGATGGAACCTTCAGACCAAGAAGATACTGCCTTTATGACACCAACATGTATTTATTGTTACACTGCTATGCCTTTTGGTTTGAAAAATGCAGGTGCGACATATCAGAGACTGGTAAACATGATGTTTAAAGATAAGCTGTGGGACACCATGGAGGTGTATATCGATGACATGGTAGTAAAATCTAAGAAGGCTGAGGATCACCTTCAGGATATTAAAGCAGCATTTGATATCCTGGATCAGTATAACATGAAGCTGAATCCTGCTAAGTGCCATTTTGGAGTGGGGGAAGGAAAGTTCCTAGGATATATGGTGACTAAAAGAGGGATAGAAGCAAGCCCAGAACAGATCAGAGCCATTCTGGATATTAAGTCACCTTCTAACATGAAGGATGTTCAAAGACTGACAGGACGAGTAGCAGCATTGAACAGATTCATCTCAAGATCCTCATAAAAATGCAAGGAGTTTTATGATATCCCGAAGAAGAATAAGAAGTTTGAATGGGGGGAAAATCATGAAGCAGCCTTGCAGGATTTGAAGCAATACCTCTCAACAGCACCTCTATTAATGAAACCTGAGGATGGTGAACCATTATCCCTGTATCTTGCAGTATCAGGGAATGCAGTAAGAAAAGATGTTTATGGTTATTGAATAATGTTCATGATCCCTTCCATTGAACAATCCCCTTTAAATAGGGAGAGAAATTACATGAATATGGAAACAGATAAATGATACAAGAAATACATGATTATCTCCTAATATAAACAAATCAATATATTCTAAATATATATCATCTAATAGCCCGCGCAGTTGGAGCGTGATAGGAATAAACACTCAAACTGGACCGAAACTCTTCAAACAATGCCCGAGGTAAACCTTTTGTGAAAATGTCTGCATACTGAGATGAGGAAGGGACATGAAGTACTTTAACGTGACCGAGCTGAACCTTTTCACGAACGAAATGGATGTCTAATTCCACATGCTTTGTGCGCTGATGTTGAACATGATTCTCCGATAAATAGACCGCAGATATATTATCACAATAGACAATAGTGGCTTTGAGGATTGGAACTTGAAGCTCTAGAAGTAAGTTGCGAAGCCAAGCCGCTTCGGAGACCACGTTTGCAACCCCACGGTATTCAGCCTCTGCGCTTGAGCGAGAAATAGTAGGCTGACATTTAGAGGACCAGGAGACCAAATTATTTCCCAAGAAAACACAGTAGCCTGACGTGGACCGACGAGAGTCAGGACACCCACCCCAATCAGCATCGGAATAAGCTGTGAGTGTTATAGGCGAAGATACAGATAAATGAAGGCCAAGGTCGATGGTGCCCTGAAGATAACGCAGAATACGCTTGAGAAAGGCAAAGTGTGGTTCCCGTGGGGCATGCATAAACAAACAAACCTGCTGAACGACATACGTAATATCCGGTCTGGTGAAAGTGAGATACTGAAGAGCACCTGCGAGACTACGGTACTTGGTGCTATCGGATATTAATTCACCATCAGGTGCGCTGAGTTTGGTGGTAGTGTCGCATGGAGTAGCACAAGGTTTACAATCGGTCATGTTAGCACGATGCAGAATATCTCGGGTATACTGTGATTGAGATAAGAACAATCCCTTAGAGTCCCGTGTGACTGTGATTCCCAAAAAATGATGATGATGACCCAGATCCGTCATGGCAAATTCACGGGATAACATAGTGATGATGGACCGTAGGAGAGCCGAGTCAGATGCTGTGAGGATGATATCATCGACATACAGAAGCAAGTAAGCCATGCGAGTACCCTGGCGAAATATAAAGAGCGATGAATCACAGACGCTGCTACGAAAACCATGAGAGAGTAGGTATGTGGAGAAGTGCGTGTACCAAGCCCGAGGGGCCTGTTTGAGGTGGTAAAGTGACTTTTTCAATCGACAAACATGGTTAGGGAAATCTTTATTAGTAAAGCCAGGAGGCTGATGCATAAACACAGTTTCTTCCAAATTTCCATGAAGGAATGCATTCTTAACATCCAACTGGTGTATAGGCCAATTTCGGGATACTGCCAGGCTTAAAACTGTACGAATGGATGCTGGTTTTACCACTGGACTGAAAGTGTCATGACAGTCGATGCCTACTATTTGAGATTTGCCATTTACCACTAAGCGCGCCTTATACCTCTCGAGAGAACCATCAGCCTTAAATTTATGACGAAATAACCACATGCACCGTATAATGGGTAAGCCAATCGGTCTGGGAACCAACTCCCATGTCTGATTTTCCTGTAAAGCACTATATTCGTTATGCATAGTCTGGTGCCAATTAGGGTCGGTAAAAGCCTTTTGGTAAGATTTAGGAAGAGGGGAAATAGAGGTGGCAGGAGATGAAGTAGTAAGACCGAATTTGGGATTGGGCTTCGTGACCCCGGCTTTGGATTGGGTCATCATGGGATGTTGGTTTTGGGTTGAAGGAGCGGGCGTAGGGGCGGTAGGTGAGTGAGAGTGGGTCGGGGAGGTAGCGAGAGGGGACTGTGGTGGTGATTGGGAAGTGGCGGGTTGGACAGGAGGTGGACCGGTGGGAATATGGGCTGGTGAGGAAGTGGGCTGCGTAGGAAGTGGGCCGGTGGGAGTGTATTGGCTTGGGGCTGCAAAAGGGAACAAGAGAGGAGAAGGAACATCCTCGAGAAAGGTGTAGGTATCGGCTGCGGATGGGTATTGAAAGGGAAAGTCGGATTCGTCAAAAATTACATGACGAGAAATGTGAACGCGTCCCAATGTAGGATCAAGGCATCGGTACCCACGAAAATTTTCCGGGTATCCAAGAAAAATGCAACGGGTTGATCTTGGGAGAAGCTTATTTTGTTGGGTAGCAGATGCATTTGGATAACAAGCACACCCTGTGACACCTGGGTCACTGCGACCGTCAAACAAATACCAAACCAATGAAATATTTTATTTCATACTTGGGAGTTGTACAAATATGTGTATCATTTGAACATATCAATTCTTGTTCGATTTCGGGCTCTAAATCGCTTTCTGGAAGGTTATACGCGCACTGATGGGTAAATATAACCAGTTTAATGCAACGAACACTCTGGAATAGTGAAATAGGCTTCACATACCTTAAATAACCTTTACATAACTTAGAAATAAGTTTTGAAGGCTTTGGTATGGCAAAAACAAGTTAATTCGCTTACAGGGACTAAACTTGACAAACTGCGAAAATATGCCAATTTGAACTGTAACGAACATTCCGGAACATGACCATAAGTTAAACATACCATAAATATCCTTTACATAGCTTATAAATAGGCTTTGAGGGATTCGGTGTGCTAAAATAAACTTTTGGGGCATTCAGGGACTAAAAGCGTCAAAAAGTGCACAAGTTTTCATTTTCACGCATAACTCACGTTCTGAATGCATCCGGACATCCAAAAATTTATGTAAGCACTAAAATATTTTATTTTAGTGTTTGGCATAAGAAAAATCCATTCGTCACGCAATTTGGATCGTTTTTCGCGCTTATGCGCATTCCGTCGTAATTAAGCGAACATTGCGATCGTACGACCAAACGAACCAACATCCGGCATATTTTTGAGCATTTTTCATGTCCACAATGTTTAGGCATCATTTTAGGGCGTTAACGTTGGCTTAACGAGCCTTAAACATGTCGGAAATGGCCTTAATACACAACGGGGACTGAAAGGGAAACTTTGGAAACTGTTGCTGATCAGAAGGACCTTAGCGTGACACCTAGCCCCCTTGGTGTCACGCGAGGCCCTTTCAGATCAGCAAAAGTCATTTTAACAGCTGTTTAGCACTCCCAACTCAATTCCAAGTGTTGTTTCCTGCTTATGGGGGGCCAATATGATGTACATGAGCTCGCCAACAAGTGTAGGGATGTGATCATTCCCTCTTCTCCAAGAAACGATCCTAACGGAGGTCCGAACACTATATATACCCAACCCCATTCATTGCAAAACCCACAAAAATCTGATCTTAGAAGCACTAAGTTGAAACCATTGTTTCATACCTGAGCTACTTGGATCAATATTAGCTTTCGGGGACCCTTTGTAAGTGTTCCTTCATTCTTTTATTGCTTTTCGAGTCCGAAAGTCAAACTTTGTTTGACTTTCTGCATTGACCAGCTTAAGGTCAATGCGAA
Source organism: Helianthus tuberosus (assembly GCA_030545235.1). NCBI lineage: Eukaryota > Viridiplantae > Streptophyta > Magnoliopsida > Asterales > Asteraceae > Helianthus > Helianthus tuberosus. Next base: position 214,662,420 of record CM060411.1, on the reverse strand, counting down.
GTTTGTTTGAACTTCGCAACGTGAGCGTAATCACGATGGTTATAGTCCCTAGTGACTATGCCTACTGATTACCACGTTGTCTAGGGTCGTAAGGGTAAGCGATCTAATAAATCGCTTATACTTTCGAACCCGACCCATTTGGTCGATCATTAGGATCCGACCAAACACATTAGGAGACCATAGTATATAGGGAATAACCTTCCGAGGTTATACCTTATGGTCATGACGTTTAGTTAGTTGTATGATAGGTAGTTTATATGCCTTAGGTAAATTACCAAAATACCCCTTTGATGCCAAAATTCATTTTAAACATATGTAACATAACTTTTAGCATCTAAACTGATTTTGTAACAATATTAGGTATTTTAAGGCATATTCTACTTGTCATAAGACTAGTTAGGCGGTCTGAACGCGTTTCACGCAAACGACGCGTTAAAGTAGCATAAGCTACCTAAATGGGCCGTAATGGGTCGTAAGCACTTAGGTTAGGTTTCATTTTAGAATGTAGGCTTTGTTGAACCATACTACAAGAGTTCTTATACTCGTTTGGTTTACAAACCCTCATTCTATCCGATCCTCCGATTTAGGTCCGGTTTATTAATGTAGTTACCTATATAAGGTACCGTTTGATATCCGTGATCTCTAGCATTGTTTGGTTGTTTCTCAAGGACTACTAAGCAATCTCAACTGAGTACATAGACCCCTCTTTTACTGTTTTCCAAACATTTTGGGGTGAAACACATGTGCCTACTTGTTACTTTCGTGCCTTTCGTGCTTTCATATCATATGCTTGTTATGTTCATTAGTACATTATAGTACATGATTTCATTACATTTTATGCTATGTATGTCCATTGTGTACATACTTAGTACATCGTTTTACATTACATTTCATGCTATGTATGCCCATTGTGTGCATACTTAGTACATCATTTTACATTACATTTCATGCTATGTATGCCCATTGTGTGCATACTCAGTACATCGTTTTACATTACATTTTATGCTATGTATGCCCATTGTTTGCATACTTAGTACATTTATTCATCACATGCTTACATTTTGGTATGACATTTGGTTTGTTTAAATAAGACAATGTACATTCATTAACACCGATCATGCCGCTCGTTAGTAGGTAATGGTACCATAGGACATGACAACTCCCGTTCCTGAACCCTAGGTTTGTTTGGGTGGAAGGAATGACCGAATTCGATATACATTTACACAAGATAGACCTTTAAATTCGTTTAGGGGTTTATCGCCATAGTCACAAGGCTTGGATGTATGCATTTTCACAATACCGCATAGATGTTTATATCAGTATAGCATGCATTTGTTCCACAAAACATAACTTTGATTTAAACCATGTTTTACTTCAATACCTTGTTTTTGTGCATTTTACATATGGTTTAGTTGATATATTTCACTTACCATACATGATATTTTGGATACACATTACATGATTTACATTAGACATAAACATTTTGACATTCATATATACACAATTCATGATTTACATTAGACATAAACATTTTGACATTAACATACACAACTCATGATTTACATTAGACATAGACATTAGACATGGTTTTCACACAAACATTTTGACATTTGATTATACATAAACATTTTACAATGGTGGTTTGGTTTAAGTAAGTGATTTAAGTAACGAGGCGTGCATAATATGATACAAGCATGGGGGATACGCCGCTGGTACTTCCTATATATAAGTGCTTGTATGGTAGCGTAATATGATACAAGCATGGGCGTGCGTAATATGATACAAGCATGGGCGTGCGTAATGTGATACAAGCATGGGCGTGCGTAATATGATACAAGCATGTTTTACTTCAATACCTTGTTTTTGTGCATTTTACAAACATTTTGACATTTGATTATACATAAACATTTTACATATCGTAGCGTTATTTGAATCATTACGATTTAGACATATAACATTTTATACAAATAACATACTTTTCACAATACATTGTTTTACAAACAACTTATCTAATACAAACTCATTTTACTTGGTTATTTACTTGACCATGTATTATTCTCTTATACATATATATCATTCGGTTTATTTATCACTTTTCAAATGATTTACAAGTCAAAGAAAATTACAAGGTTCATGACTAAATATTTTATTAAACATAAGTCATGAAGTCTATTTTCACAAAATCTATGTATCTCACAGGTATTTTTATGCTGACGTACCTATTTTCACATGTGTTTCAGGATATGATGCATATGATTTATCAAGATACACTTAGGCGGACTTGGGCCTTAGTGACAATAAAAGATGCAAGACTAGTTATTTATTTTATATTTCTTTGATTGTCAAGACATTGTAACTCATTTAATTAATAAAACAATATTTCAATTTCCATGTGTTATGAAACAATGATTCTGTTACAACACTCCCCGATGTTTCCGCCACGATTTGATGTTCTACGTGGTCGGGGTGTGACAGAAAAGTTGGTATCAGAGCTCATGGTTATAGGGAATTAGGTTATTAGTAATGCTTTGACCTAGTCTATAACCTTCCTAGGACCCTAACGCGAGTTTACTTGCGTTTAGTCATAAAACAATACCGTCACCGATCCTTAAGTGACAACCGCAACAAGAACATAAATTTCAAAGCCACTTTGAAAACTAATCATCTGTTCTAGGATGATCGATTACTAGGTTTTGAACCCCTTTGAGTTTTCAAAATCTCGTCAAAGTTTGGGTCTTATAATGTGAACACGTGCAAACTGGAAGAGTGAATGCCTGTACCCTGAGTTTTATGTCGAAGGCTAGAGTGTTCGTACAAATCCGCAGTATCGGACCAGTCACTCTTACCTGGGAACTCTTGGGGTGAGTGTTCACTTATAGGCGAGCATGTCTTCAGTGATACATTAATATGACCCGTTTACTTTGATTTGTCACCGTCTCATTTGTTTGCCTTAGGTAACAAACAAATGATCGCAATTTCCATGCGTTGTCATTCTGTTTTGATTATCCGATAACCTTTCACCTGTTTCTCCCTATGTCTTTCATTTCCTTCTAGGATGTCTCTTTCTCTCAGCAACGGTCAAATGTCCGAGCGAACAGCCAAATTTGCCCAGCGATTAGGCGAAGTGATTCTGAAGACTATGGATTTAGGCATTGCCATGTGTCGTCTCCAGGATGAAGCCACTCAAGAGTCACCAAAGGAGACAGTGGCCAAGCCTTCACCTAAACCAAAGAAATGTAAAGCTTCAAAGAATCCCGCAGCGGTTGCACCAAAACAGGCAAGACCTAGCCAAGTGACAGCACCACCAGCCAAGAAACCAATCAAGGAATCAAAGACCATGGATGAACAGACTGGATCCCCTAAGAAGTCAAAGAAGCAAAAGGCTTCACAGAACTTCGTCGTGGTCGCTCACAATGGTCAAGCCATCCCCAACCAACCAGCTCAACCCCCTGCTAGGAAGCCATACAATGGAACTGCACCCTTGTGCAACCAATGTAACCTTCATCATCATGCTAGTGTGAAGTGCCGCAAATGCCAGATTTGTAGACTTATAGGTCATACAGCAAGGGTTTGCTCAACTGCAGCTGTACCAAATCAAGCAGGACCCATCCGGGTGGCAACACCACCTGCTAAGAAACAATACAAGGGAACGGAACCAATATGCGACAAATGTAATGGGCATCACCAAGCTCACTTACAATGTCGTCTGTGTGTATCATATGGGCGAGTTAGTCACCTGGCAAGTGCTTGTCGATGTAACCCGAACCAAGGTGGTCCAAATCAACCACAAGCCAATCCTGCTCAAGCTCGCTTCCCGCCTGGATCATGCTACAACTGTGGCAACGTGGGTCATTTCGTGAATAAATGCCCAAAGCTTGCTAAGGCAAATCCAACCCACGGATGAGCAGTTGGCTGATTAGAAGTTGTTGTTGTCTTATGCTTTTGTTTCTTCTATTTTCTTGTAATGTGAAACAATCTGTTTTGTTTATAAATAAATTGTTGATCACAAATTCTGATATACAAGTGTAGTTACATGTGTGTATGGCATTTCCCTATAATACCTACATTAAGGAACTATGTTCCTTAAAAACTACTCTTGTGAATATTTCCCATTCTTGTGTTTACTTATGATTCCCATAGAAAATTCTAAGTACTCGTTTCATTCTAAGATACGAAGTACAAGAAATAAAGAGACATTATGAGTAATCGTGCTTTTGCACATCTGTGCCTTTGAATCCTTGGTTAGATAACTAAGGGTACTTTCAAATCTCATACCCATTACGTTTTGATTTTTCAACATGCATAACATAAGTTTTTCAAAACAACCTCCATGATTTCAAAAACATTGTCTATGTTTTAAAAAATAACCTTCATGATTTCAAAATGTCTCATATAGCCTGAAAACAATATTAACACAATATATTTTCTTATCAAGTACATGATTTCAAAAGCATCATTCATGTTTTTCCAAAAACCTTATACATAATTTCAAAATTCATCTCACATGATTTTAAAACATTTTTTTTATAAATATACTTACCTAGTATACCTACTTTATGATTTCAAAAGTATTATGCATAAGGTTTCAAAAACATGGAACACGTTTTTTTTTGGAACCCCATGCATAGTTTTCAAAAATATTTTTTTCCTCATACATTGACTTAACCTTCAAATTCCGCTTCATATGTCGCCTTGGCATATCTAGCATCTCAACTTCATAAGCATTTTTACTTCATGTTTTGACTTAAGCACGTCTAGTGCAAGGTTTCAAAACATCTTCAACTTCTAAAATCCATATGGGATCTTTTTAACTTCACATTTAGACCCTTGTGGATGATTATCATTCAAATCAGAGTCCTTAATTGGATTCCTTGTGTACCTTAATTCGAACATTTCGGTTCCTTATAATCGAAATTGAATTTTCCCTTTAAAAGATCTTTCTATCTTTATAGTTAGATTCTTAGAAGTATTTAAAGCAACAATCAAAATCCACTGATTGGATACCTGGTGTGCTTTGAATACATGTGCACAATTAGCAGAACAAATTAACAAAATGATAACAAATCTAAAATCAAGTTAAACAATTATGTGATTATGTGTTTATGCATTTTGTGTTTTCTTTTATGCATTTTTGTGTTTTTGTATACTCTGGATATTCGTTATCCAAATCCTCGTAGAACCTTTCGTATCTTCATATGAGGGATTCGTAGAAGGATATTAAAAAAGGTACTACCCTAAATCCTTATTGGGCTTCTACATGTTAGTTAAGACCCTTGGATTATATAGTACCACTCCATGATTCATAAGAGACCCTTTTAGTGGTCTAGTCCAAAAGATTGATTCAAAAATCTGGTTAAGAATGACATGTGATGATGTAAGCTGAAAAGACTCCTTGGTTGTCTATTGAAATCATTTATTGATTTAATTAAGAGGACCCTATGGTGGTCTAGTCCCAATCATCACAAGCTCGTTCATTGTTTTCTTCCCCAACACATTATAAGATGCACTACGTGACTATGCAAGGAATGCGTAATTATGGATGCATACATAATTACGAAGTTCAATGCACGGAAACCACAATAAGACTTATTTTGTGTAAGAACCGACAGTGGCAACCATAACGGAATGTGAACAACCTAATAGAGGAACGGTGGACGCACCAATAACGCTTTATATACTTGTATATATAAGTGTCCCTCTCACATTGCAAGCATGATGTTATTGTAAAGTTACTAGAAGTTCAGGACTCTAACCAGTGTTTCTTGATCTTTTCAACTTCATGTTTCAAGCTCTCACAAGTTTCCTCTGAATAAATTTCAGGACGAAATTTCCTAAAGTAGGGGAGACTGTGACACCTGGGTCACTGCGACCGTCAAACAAATACCAAACCAATGAAATATTGTATTTCATACTTGGGATTTGTACAAATATGTGTATCATTTGCATATATCAATTCTTGTTCGATTTCGGGCTCTAAATCGCTTTCTGGAAGGTTATACGCGCACTAATGCATAAATATAACCAGTTTAATGCAACGAACACTCTGGAATAGTGAAATAGCTTCACATACCTTAAATAACCTTTACATAACTTAGAAATAAGTTTTGAAGGCTTTGGTATGGCAAAAACAAGTTAATTCGCTTACATGGACTAAACTTGACAAACTGCGAAAATATGCCTATTTGAACTGTAACGAACATTCCGGAACATGACCATAAGTTAAACATACCATAAATATCCTTTATATAGCTTAGAAATAGGCTTTGAGGGGTTCAGTGTGCTAAAATAAACTTTTGGGGCATTCAGTGTCAAAAAGTGTCAAAAAGTGCACAAGTTTGCATTTTCGTGCATAACTCACGTTCTGAATACATCCGGACATACAAAAATTTATGTAAGCAATAAAATATTTTATTTTAGTGTTTGGAATAAAAAAAATCCATTCGTCACGCAATTTGAATCGTTTTTCGCACTTATGCGCATTCCGTCGTAATTAAGCGAACATCGCGATCGTACGACCAAACGAACCAACATCCGGCATATTTTTGAGCATGTTTCATGTCCACAATGTTTAGGCATCATTTTAGGGCCTTAACGTTGGCTTAACGAGCCTTAAACATGTTGGAAATGGCCTTAATACACAACGGGGACTGAAAGGGAAACTTTGGAAACTGTTGCTGATCAGAAGGACCTTAGCGTGACACCTAGCCCCCTTGGCGTCACGTGAGGCCCTTTCAGATCAGCAAAAGTCATTTTAACAGCTGTTAACAGCTATTTAGCACTCCCAACTCAATTCCAAGTGTTGTTTCCTGCTTATGGGGGGCCAATATGATGTACATGAGCTTGCCAACAAGTGTAGGGATGTGATCATTCCCTCTTCTCCAAGAAACGATCCTAACGGAGGTCCGAACACTATATATACCCAACCCCATTCATTGCAAAACCCACAAAAATCTGATCTTAGAAGCTCTAAGTTGAAACCATTGTTTCATACCTGAGCTACTTGGATCAAGATTAGCTTTCGGGGACCCTTTGTAAGTGTTCCTTCGTTCTTTTATTGCTTTTCGAGTCCGATAGTCAAACCACGTTGTCTAGGGTCGTAAGGGTAAGCGATCTAATAAATCGCTTATACTTTCGAACCTGACCCATTTGGTCGATCATTAGGATCCGACCAAACACATTAGGAGACGATAGTATATAGGGAATAACCTTCCGAGGTTATACCTTATGGTCACGACGTTTAGTTAGTTGTATGATAGGTAGTTTATATGCCTTAGGTAAATTACCAAAATACCCCTTTGATGCCAAAATTCATTTTAAACATATGTAACATAACTTTTAGCATCTAAACTGATTTTGTAAGAATATTAGGCATGTTAAGGCATATTCTACTTGTCATAAGACTAGTTAAGCGGTCCGAACGCGTTTCACGCAAACGACGTGTTAAAGTAGCATAAGCTACCTAAACGGGTCGTAATGGGTCGTAAGCACTTAGGTTAGGTTTCATTTTAGAGTGTAGGCTTTGTTGAACCATACTACATGAGTTCTTATACTCGTTTGGTTTACAAACCCTCATTCTATCCGATCCTCCGATTTAGGTCCGGTTTATTAATGTAGTTGCCTATATTAGGTACCGTTTGATATCCGTGATCTCTAGCATTGTTTGGTTGTTTCCCAAGGACTACTAAGCAATCTCAAGTGAGTACATAGACCCCTCTTTTACTTTTTTCCAAACATTTTGGGGTGAAACACATGTGCCTACTTGTTACTTTCTTGCCTTTCATGCTTTCATATCATATGCTTGTTATGTTCATTAGTACATTATAGTACATGATTTCATTACATTTTATGCTATGTATGTCCATTGTATACATACTTAGTACATCGTTTTACATTACATTTCATGTTATGTATACCCATTGTGTGCATACTTAGTACATCATTTTACATTAAATTTCATGCTATGTATGCCCATTGTGTGCATACTTAGTGCATCGTTTTACATTACATTTTATGCTATGTATGCCCATTGTGTGCATACTTATTACATTTATTCATCACATGCTTACATTTTGGTATGACATTTGGTTTGTTTAAATAAGACAATGTACATTCATTAACACCGATCATCCCGCTCGTTAGTAGGTAATGGTACCATAGGAATTGACAACTCCCGTTCCTGAACCCTAGGTTTGTTTGGGTGGAAGGAATGACCGAATTCGATATACATTTACACAAGATAGACCTTTAAATTCGTTTAGGGGTTTATCGCCACAGTCACAAGGCTTGGATGTATGCATTTTCACAATACCGCATAGATGTTTATATCAGTATAGCATGCATTTGTTCCACAAAACATAACTTTGATTTAAACCATGTTTTACATCAATACCTTGTTTTTGTGCATTTTACATATGGTTTAGTTGATATATTTCACTTACCATACATGATATTTTGGATACACATTACATGATTTACATTAGACATAAACATTTTGACATTCATATATACACAATTCATGATTTACATTACACATAAACATTTTGACATTAATATACACAACTCATGATTTACATTAGACATAGACATTAGACATGGTTTTCACGCAAACATTTTGACATTTGATTATACATAAACATTTTACAATGGTGGTTTGGTTTAAGTAAGTGATTTAAGTAACGAGGCGTGCGTAATATGATACAAGCATGGTGGATACGCCGCTGGTACTTCCTATATATAAGTGCTTGTATGGTATTACATATCGTAGCGTTATTTGAATCATTTTGATTTAGACATATAACATTTTATACAAATAACATACTTTTCACAATACATTGTTTTACAAACAACTTATCTAATACAAACTCATTTTACTTGGTTACTTACTTGACCATGTATTATTCTTTTATACATATATATCATTCGGTTTATTTATCACTTTTCAAATGATTTACAAGTCAAAGCAAATTACAAGGTTCATGACTAAACATTTTCCTAAACATAAGTCATGAAGTCTATTTTCACAAAATCTATGTATCTCACATGCATTTTTATGCTGACGTACCTATTTTCACATGTGTTTCTGGATATGATGCATAGGATTTATCAAGATACACTTAGGCGGACTTGGGCCTTAGTGACAGTAAAAGATGCAAGACTAGTTATTTATGTTATATTTCTTTGATTGTCAAGACATTGTAACTCATTTAATTAATAAAACAATATTTCAATTTCCATGTGTTATGAAACAATGATTCTGTTACAACACTCCCCGACGTTTCCGCCACGATTTGATGATCTACGTGGTCGGGGTGTGACACACCCGAAAACCCGAAGGTGATCATAAGTGGGGTGGCGTTGATACAAAGCAAAGGCGGGTGTGCGATGATTAAGCTTGATTGTGGGTAAAATATTATGTAGGTAGGCAGCAGTGTGTAAGGCTTCAACCCAAAACACGGGTGGGAGGTGAGCATGGACCAGAATAGCACAGATGATGTTGTTAAGTCGGCGTATCATTCGTTCCGCCTTACCATTTTGTGAAGAGGTTTGGGGACATGAAAAACGAAAGACCATACCGTGTTGTGAGGCAAAATTTTTTAAATTGTGGTTGTCAAACTCACCTCCTAAATCACATTGAAATGTTTTTATGAGACAATTAAATTGGGTGTGAATAAGTTTGTGAAATTTAACAAAAGTGACGAAGGTCTCAGATTTGAATTTTAAGGGGTAAACCCACACGTGTTGGATAAAATTGTCTATTAAAACCATATAGTATTTGTAGCCGGTTTTGCTTAAGACAGGAGATGTCCATAAGTCACAATGTATTAAATCAAAAGGTGCAAAGGTGACAGAATTGGAATCATGAAACGGCAAACGATTACTATTAGCAAGTTGACAAGACGAGCAAACAAAGGTATTACTAGTCTTATTACATTGAATAAAATGATTACGAGACAAAAAAGTTAAGATAGTTGCTCCAGGGTGACCAAGACGGTTGTGCCATGGAGGCGGCTGAGCAGTGGAAACAAAAGCATAAGATGGCGGTGTAAATGGGTAGAGGTCGCCCAAGCTATTGTGTCGGGAGAGAAAAGCACCAGTCTTGAGATCCTTCAAAGGAGGTCTTTTATGACAGTGGGTGAGTGTAGGACATTGTTTAAATGGTATGTTTTATTGTTGACGGTGTAAAGGCTTTTACCGGTCCCTGTAATCGGCAATTTTTGGCCATTGCCAACAAGTATAGTACTAGAAGAAAGAGACATATGAGAAGTAATTTTACCTGAGTTAGAGGTGATATGAGAGGAGGCCCCGATATCCATATTCCAAGAGGGGTCCGGATAATTAACATGCATCAGTGAGAGGGCTGTCCCCAAGTCAGTTGGGATGAGAGCATTGATCTGGTTAGGATCAGGAAACTGGGCCTGTTGGTTCGGGTTTTTGGGACTGGTAGAATTGCGGTTGGGCCGGCTGCTGAGAAGCGGTCTGATAGGCCATATGGGCTTGATTAAACTGCGGCTGGAAAGGAATAGGAGGCTGATTCGGATCCCAAGCCTGTGCGGGATACGGACTCGGTGGGGCATGCCATGTGCCATATTGGGCTGGTTGTGGTTGGGAGTTATATGGGGCTGAAGAGCTAGTGTACCAGGTGGTGTTTTGGGTGAGCGCCCGCAGCCACGACCGCGACCACGATAGCCGCGTCCACGACCGCGAGTGCGGTTTGGGTCATAGGTGGATTGATTATAGGCAGGGTAACGAGGTTGGTCTGAGGGAGCGGTGGTAGAGTTGGGTTGGGAAGGGGTGGCGTTATCTTGGTTTAGGGTCAGGTTATTAGTTTGGGTGGATACCAAAACCAATTGGTTTTGGGATTGTCGGGCCGCTTGCCTTTGCTGTTCCTTTTGTAGCGTGGTACGGGCCTCGTCCCATGAAGGGCTGTTGTGGTTGATAATCGCGGCTGTGACATCATACTCCGTAGGGAGTCCGCGAACTAGTTGCATTACAAGTCGTGCTTCACTTACCGGGAATCCAACGTCACCAAGTTGATCTGCAATCTCTTTCAACTTCTGACAGTAGTCATCAAGGGAGGAACATGCGCCAAGCGTGAGATTCGTGAACTCATGCTCGAGAGTAGTCGCTCGAGACCCTTTATTGTTCAAGAACAGGCCCTTGAGTTTAACCCATGCGGACCGAGCCGTGGCATCGGTTTCCAGTACGCGGACCAAGAGATCATCTGAAAGGGTTGCATAAATCCATTGGAGGACAAGAGCATCAATTTCGAACCAAGCTTCATAATCATCATCGGTTTCTGACGGGGGTTCTATACCATCAATATGGGCTAACACTTTGTATGCTTTTGCATGAAGTTTGAATAATTTAACCCATGATGAATACGTTACTTTTGTACCATCAAGGGTTCTCACCTTATTTTGAATGTTCGTAACAGTGTAAGCGGGGTGAAGAGATGATTTGGCGTCTGGTTTGGGATCGGATGAGGAGGCAGGAGGTTTGTCGCCCATCGTTGCTATCGAAACATGATCGGGTATGATGGGGCGGCTAGGGTTTAAAGAGCAAAAAGCTCTGATACCATAAAGATGTTTATGGTTATTGAATAATGTTCATGATCCCTTCCATTGAACAATCTCCTTTAAATAGGGTGAGAAATTACATGAATATGGAAACAGATAAATGATACAAGAAATACATGATTATCTCCTAATATAAACAAATCAATATATTCTAAATATATATCATCTAATAGTAAGTGCCGTCCTTGTAAAGGATCATGAAGGTCAGTAGTATCCTGTTTATTATGTTTGCAAAAGTTTATTACATGCTGAAACTAGATATTCTCATTTAGAAAAATTAATATTGGCTCTAGTTATGGCATCAACAAAGCTTAGACATTACTTCGAGATACATAGGATTCATGTTAAAACCAATTAACCTGTTAAAAATGTGCTTAGGAAACCTGAGATGTCAAGCAGGATGGCTTAGTGGTCAGTCAAGTTGAGTGCTTATGACTTAGTATATGAACCTAGAAATGCCATAAAATCACAGCCTCTAGCTGACTTTGTGGCTGATTTCAGTAGTGATATTCAGGATGAAGTAGACCTAGAAGTCCAACAATTACGAGAATACTCAGGATCCTGGACATTGTACACTAATGGAGCATCTAATGTTAGAGGAGTAGGATTGGGAATACTACTAAAATCGCCACAAGGGGACATATTACCCCAGGTTATTAGGTGTGAATTTCCTGCTACTAATAATGAAGCAGAATATGAGGCTTTAATTGCAGGATTAGAACTGGCTAAAAATATGAATATTAAGAATTTGCAAGTATATGTGGATTCCTTGTTAATTACTAATCATTTTAATGGCTCCTATGCAGTTAAATGTGAGAAGTTAATTGAATATCTTGATATTCTCAAAAAATTAGCAGGATATTTCGATGTTTTTACACTTGAACATGTACCAAGAGAAGATAATGCTGAAGCGGATGCCTTGGAAAACCTAGGATCATCGGTCAGGATACCAGAAGGGACTCAAATACCAATATTGCATATCTTGTATCCTGCAACGAATCCTCGGGATAAGGAAGTAGTAAGTATTCAGGATCCTGGAGCTGAGTATCCTGAAGAGGATCCTAAATCCTGGACGGCTCCAATCATAAGATATCTCAAGGAAGGACACATCCCAAGCGATGAGAATCCTAAGGCCTTTAGAATGAAGGTATCACGATTCGCTATTATAAATAATGTTTTGTACAAGAAATCTCTTGCAGGACCATATTTCAGATGCTTGGAAGATCCTGAAGCCAAAGAAGTACTTCAGGATATACATGAAGGGGATTGTGGTAACCACACTGGGGGCAGGTCGTTATTTTCAAAAATATTGAGAACAGGATACTATTGGCCGACAATGAAGAAAGATGTTGCATAATATGCTCGAAGATGTGATGCATGTCAAAGGCATAGTAACATATTGCATTAACCAGCTGAACCATTATATCCTATAGCTTCCCCTTGGCCATTCATGAAGTGGGGGATGGACATAGTTGGAAAGTTTCCAAAAGCTCCGGGAGGAAAAGTCTTTATGCTGGCAATGACTGACTATTTTTCTAAATGGGTTGAATCCGAAGCATTTGTCCAAGTTAGAGATCAAGAAGTAGTATCCTTCATAAAAAGGAATATCCAGACCAGGTTTGGAGTACCAGCGGAGATAATCTGTGACAATGGTTCTCAGTTCATAAGTAAGAGAACTACTGACTTTTGCAAGAGTTGGGGAATAAAAATGATCACATCCACACCAGTACATCCTCAAGCAAATAGACAAGCAGAATCCTCAAACAAGATAATTGTAAACAACCTGAAAAAGAGACTAGGAGCCAAAAAAGGAAGATGGGCAGAAGAGCTACCCTTTGTTTTATGGGTTCATAGAACAACAATAAAGAATGCAACTGGCCAAATTCCGTTCTCCTTAGTATTTGGGGCAGAAGTGGTAATCCCAACGGAAATGATGATACCTACGGCAAGATCTAATCTCTAGTATCTTGAGCAGAATCCTGAAGCTATGTGCCAAGAATTAGACACTGTGGACGAGACAAGAGATGCAACAAATCTAAGGATGGCATCATATCAACAGAGGATATCCAGAGCATATAACAAGAATATAAGGCCTAGGAGGTTTCAAGTTGGGGATTGGGTGTTAAGAAAAGCTTTTCAGAATACTACTAATCCTGCCGATGGAAAATTAGCTCCAAAATGGGAAGGACCCTATGAGATTGAATCAGAAGCAGGAAAAGGAGCATATCGACTCAAGAATATAGAAGGGGATATGCTACCAAGATACTGGAATGCTATACATCTAAAGCTCTATTTCAAGTGATTTTAGAATTTAATTTCTATCTCAGAATGGTATGTATTCTACCTCTTTTAAATATATTTGAATTTGTTTATTATCTTGAACCCATTATTGACTTAAGCATCAGAGGGGTGTTAGCCAAGCTAACACCCAACTTAGTTTAAGATTGTTTTGCAGAATATGTCTCAGGATATAGCTTCAAGATATACGCTCAGGATATCTCGAAGGATTAGAGGAATGGCCCCCTCTCTCACGTTTAAGGGATTCTAATCCCTTCAAAGGTTTAAAGGTATTCACCTTTCTTACGAATTGGGTTTGAACACCTTGCCTGGAGCGCAAGTTATCTAGGGATAGTTCAAGGTAGCGGGACCAGTTCATGTAAAAGTGGCTGACAATTTCGTTACCATTGGCTATATCCTAGATCCTAAAGGTATATGAGGATTGATCACCCTCTCTCACGAAAGGGTATTTTCATACTCTCTAAGGTTTAAAGGTTTTCACCTTTCTATGTCTTGGAGTTAGTACACTCCCGCCTATAGCGCATGAAAATAAGGGTTTATCCCTGGATATAAGGGTTTATCCCCAGGATATTAAGGGTTTATCCCAGGATATTAATAATTTATCCCAGGATATTAAGGATTTATCCCGGGATATTCAGGATTTATTCAGTGAAGCTGAAGTACGACTATGTTTACGTTCCTAAGTCTTCAAATATGTTGAACACAGGGGACATACAATTTGAAGGATGGATTCAAACTTATAAGTGTGCACTGGGGACATTCCTATGATTGATGATTGGAATTGACTCTCTGGGAATATTTGGTATGGTCTCTCCTTTTTTGGATAACTTAAGTTTTATAAGTTATGTGGCAGTATCCTGAGCAGGATATCTCTCAGGATACTCTTACAATATGTTCCCAGGAGTGTTCAAACGAAACTGTTTTTATAAATAAATTTTATGCAATAAAGGTATAACAACAGAAATGACGCCAAAAGAAGGTTATATTATTAACATACCAAAAGTTGTGCTTTTGGTTTCACCTCAAACCAAGGTCCATCCACCAAAAGCACGAATTAGTCCCATACTGTATTTACTTAACAGTTGAAGGTTTTGTCTCAAACCGAGACCCATCCACCTCCCACTGTTATATTGTTCAAAAGTATACCATACTAACATTGATGACCAAGGGCTTCGTCCTAAAACTCATGATCCCTCCACCTTTGGCCATCATATTGTTCAAATGCAGGAAAAGTAAATTATCTTAGGGTTACAAACCAACGATCAAATTTAAAAAAGTGGGCTCCGGCCTAAGCATCAATATCCATCATCGCCCACTTAATGCCCTCACACAGCAGCATCTTTTCCAGCCTTCTCCGTCTTCTCAGCCCCAGTATCCTGCGCAACATCCTGACCAGAATCCGTCCCAACATCCTTTTCTTCTCCGGCCTTGTCCACCATCTCTGCTGACTTAGAGGATTCACCAGCTTCAGCAGGATATGGCACAGCCTTGCCTCCAAGCTCCTTCAGCTTTGCCACCCAGGATTCAACCGGCCAGGATGGGCACTTAAGGCCTGTCTCCTTGGCCTCATAAGCCATCTTAATGCGAGCTTGTAGCAGAGAGACGATGGCAGAGGCTTTGATCCCCTCCCGGAAAGAGACCATGGCCTGTTCATGCTCCATTTGGATGGTAGCCAGTTTGATCTCAGCATCCTAGGTGACCTTCTTCAGCTTGTCCTCGGAATGCCGAGTCTTCGCTTCGGCAATAACACCTTGGTCGGCAACGGTGGTCTCGAGCTGTTTAATCCTGGCCTCTTGGAACGTGTTCATGCTGCAAGCATCGGTGTAAAGGTGGAGCAGATGTTGGAGGCCCTGTATGTTAAAATTCGGGTATGAGTTAAAATATATTAACTAGGATATCCTATCAGGATATACTATCAGGATATATGTGCAGGATATAGTCGCAGGATATTACCTTGTTGAGGAAGGATGTCATCGGCTCCAAGGAGTCAGAAAAGCTGAGTTCTTCATAGGAGAACCCTTCAGAGCCTGGGGCACTAACTTCGAAACCTTTCCTCTTTTTTACGGTGGAAGCACGAGTCCTCGTGTTGGGCTTAGGAGCCGGGAGCGGCTTGGAGCTGGTTGCGGCAGGAGTCTCTTTCTTGACAATAACTGGAGTGGTTTAACTGTCAAGCTCGTCAAGATCAAGGAGGATTGGAACGCTGGAGTCTGCATACAGGGAGTGAAATTCTTTCCTAAATATATCAACTATAAACATGTATGGAGGATATCGTGCAGGATCATTACCAGACATGTTTACACTGGAAAGAGGGCTTTGAGATGGTGGAGATGGATTAAAACTTCTTTCAGCCTCTGGGAGGAGTCTGATAGCGTCAATTCTCTTCTGTGAATCAGCTAGGGGAGGTGCAAGCTTCCTAAAATCAGTTGTGTACAAGACAATAAAAAAAAGTTGATTAGCTCAACATATAAAGCAGGATACAAGACATGATCATCCTAAAACCCCAGGTCCTACCCTTTTTCAACCATTTCACTGGATAATCCATTCCACCAGGGATTAAATCTCTTTTTACAAAGAAGAACTTGGATTTCCATTCCTCTTCGTTCCTGGTGGCTTGGAGAATCAGTGGATCGTTGGAAGTGTAATAAAACAAAAATCGTCAAGAGCCATGACATCTAAGCCGGTATGCTAAAGGAAGGTCATGGACAGAAAGATCAGGGAGGTGGTTATTCTTGATCTGATCAAGAACAGACAAGACTCGCCAAAGCATTGGCATTGTCTGACTAAAGCAGATTTTGGTAACATTAAAGAACTCGGTGATAAAGTCCGACAAAGGAAATTACAACCCTAAGGTAAAAGGAAAGGCATTGAAACATAACCACTCGTCGGAAACCATATCTGATCGGATTTCCCAATCAAATGGCCGGAACACCGTCCCTTTCGGGAAGATGCCGGAGGTTTTAAGGGCTGACAAGTGTGCACTATCAAAGGTGCATATTTCCTTCTCCGGATCTTGGAGAATATTCTGGTGGATAAACGTGGGAGCAGAATCGCCGAAGCTGGATCTTGTCTGCCTTGCCATATTGTCGCCGGAATATTGAGCAGAATGAGAGAAGAAGATAGAATTGAGGGAGAGAAGTGTTTACCTTTTTTCTCTTCGGTAAAGGTTAAATGGGGATAAGCATGAGAAGATATAGGGGAGCAATGAGTAAAGATAGGCTGCACGGTTACAAGAGGTCACATCATGAGTCTAATCTCTTAATTGCCTCGTTTATCATGAAAAAATGTAACCGTTAGTATTAGGATAACTAACGGTAACAATTTTGGGGACAATTATTATGGGTGAAATTCTGAGCCTATATCCTGGTCAATATTTTAAGCTATATCTTAATTGTGTGATATGTGTTCATACCCGGGATGCTCATTCAGGATATTGGTAACATCCTGAATGGTGTCCTGAGGATCACTAACGGATTATGTACAGGAGTATGAGTCCAAGCTCGCAATGGTCCTGAGGACCCTTTTCCCGGAACACTCGGTCTAAGTAGTTCAAAGGAAGACGTTGAATCCACTTTACTCGGTCCACAACGTTAACTATGGAATATTCGGAAGTATCCCCTATTTATAGGAATTTTAGTTTGTATTTCCTAACTATAAATAGATGGATAAATCAGATCGAATAGGACACAACAACACTCACTACTCTCTAACACTTTACTCTCTCGAAACTTTCACTCTCACAAAAAGCATTGTAACACTTAGCGATCTGATCAATATCCTGCACTGTTTAAAGCAATAAGAAGAATAATGCAGCTGCGATTGTCAGCTCCCGTGGTTTTGTGCCGGCGATCTAGAATGATCAAGGGCTTTCCTCGTATATCTCGCGTCACCCCCTTTACTTTTTGCTCATAGTTTGATCGTAGATACAGCTCAATATCGTGAGCCGTATCCTGAAAACTGTTTTTGCAAACAACTTAATCAGCATATTTTCAATACACTTTCTTAGCACACTACATAACTTAACTAATTTGATCACTTAATTGCTTCGGTAATTTTTGACCAAAACACTTAGCATGTCTCTTGGCTGCCGAAAAGGAAGTACCACAAATATCTGATCCACCCGATATGAAGTTTATAACTTGTGCATCTGCTGGAGGGGCAGGAGCCCTTTTTGGAACCTTTTCAGGATCCCGGATCCTTGACTTTTTCCTCCCCAAAAGCTCCTTCAAGTGCCCCTTGCTTAACAAGTATCCAATTTCTTTTCTAAGTGCGATACATTCTTCAGTGAGATGCCCAAAATCCTCATGATATGCACACCATTTGGATTTGTCTTTTGTTGCTGCTGGTTTATCACTTTTCCTTGGCCATCTTGCTTTCTCGCCTAGATTCTGCATTGCAAGGATTAGTTCATTGTTATCAACAGAAAAACAGTACTCAGAAATTGGAGGATAATCCTCATCATCCTCTTCTTGTTCTACTGCATGCACATTCTGGTTATCAGACTAGTTGTAGGACTTGAACTTGTTATTCTTGAAGTAGGATCCTTGCTTTTCCTGCTTTGAGGATCATGCCAGTCTTTCCTAGATCCTTTTATCATCCTCTAATTGGATGAACCTAAGGGCCCTGGTTCTTACTTCATCAAGATTTCTGCAAGGGGTCATGACAAAATCATCATAGAATAATGAATCCCTAAGTAAACCCATTTTAAAGGCTTCTACAGCCGTGGCAATATCCAAATTAGGAATATCTAAGGATTCTTTACTAAACTTAGTGATGTAATCTCTAAGTGATTCATTTTGACCTTGTGTTACCCTACATAGATCACTAGTTAAACGTTCAAATTTTCTACTACATGAGAATTGACTATTAAACAGGTTAACTAGATTAGCAAATGAAGTAATAGAGTAAGGGGGAAGACTTAGCAGCCATTTAAGAGCAGATCCTGTGAGTGTGGATCCAAAACCTTTGCATAGACATGCTTCTTTTAACCTCTCCGGGATGGGGTTGATCTCCATCCTTTCTCTATATTGAGCTACATGTTCTTCTGGATCCGTCGAACCATCATACAACTTCATAGTTGGTATTTGGAACCTTTTGGGTATCTCTGCATCACAAATAGGTGGTACAAAACGAGATATCCTATGGCTCCCATATGCAATTTCAGGGATAGGCTTAACCACTCCTGGAACGTTGGATATCATATCTTTTAGCTTCTGTAATTCCATAGCCATAGCTTGATTGATACCTGTATCCTGCATAGAGCCATGGTTAGTGTTATAAGAATTGTTAAAAGTGTTACCTCCCATAGGATTCAAGTTTGGAATTGCATATGTGAATCCATATTGGCGGGATTCTGGTATGATTGAAGGACCAGAAGAAGCAATGGTCTGCATTGGGATTGAGTCTCCTTGATGAACATCTGAACTTCCAGGTTGCATACTTCTTAAGGATCCTTGATCCTGAAAGAGGTTAGATCCTTGATGTGTTGTAAATGGGGGTCTTGGAGGATAATCCATGGATCCGATAACCTGAGAGGATCCTTGAGGCTGAAAGGAGGATCCTTGAACCTGAGAGGATCCTTGAACCTGAGAGGATCCTTGAACTGGTTGTGTCCCCATGTACCCTCCTGAGCTGGTGTGGGATCCTTGATGTTGGAAGAAGGATCCCTGAGGCTGAACAGAGGATCCTGAAGGTTGAAAGTAGGATCCTAGAGCCTGAGTCATTGCTGACAATCCACAACGCATTCCTGTTAATCCACCCAAGTATTGGACATCCGGAGTTGCAGAATGCTGGGAGGCTATGACCGGGGTGTCGAAATTCAGAGACCTAGGCATCAATGGA
This sequence comes from Helianthus tuberosus, assembly GCA_030545235.1. Taxonomy (NCBI): domain Eukaryota; kingdom Viridiplantae; phylum Streptophyta; class Magnoliopsida; order Asterales; family Asteraceae; genus Helianthus; species Helianthus tuberosus. Next base: position 214,642,708 of record CM060411.1, on the reverse strand, counting down.
GAATGATCCTCCACTGATCTCTTCTGTTTTTTGATATCACCAATCTCCTTAAGAATCCTTTCGTTGGTTTTATCCTGCTGCTGTATGTGATCCTTCATCTGCAAAATCAAAGTAAAAAGGTCACTAGTAGTATGATTAGAAGAAACAGAAGAAGTTGGTGGTTTTGAGAAAATAGGGCTTGGTCTCTTTGCAGGATTTTCAGCATTCTTCTGAGATCCAGAAGGTGGTGGAGGCAAAGGTTGAACGCCCTGCGAAGAACTGATTGCCGGCATTGAACTTGAAGTGTTCTTTGCTGAAGAAGACATCTGCTTGGAGACAATGAACCGAAATGATCACAAAGACGAAAATTTCTTAGGAATGAAGCACCAATTGCCCCACGGTGGGCGCCAAACTATTTTGGTCAAAAATCAAGCAAGGATAATGTAACCAAATCTTTTGTTCTGAGGTGTGATGCTTGAATATATGAACAATTGTATGAACAACATGCAAATCAAATAAAGAGATGACACAAGGATTTATACGAGGAAAAAGCCCTTGATCAAGAGATGATCTCCTGCATAAAAAACCTCGGGTGATGGAAACTACCGATCACCAACTAAGATTAAACAAAAAAGTATTAAAACTTGGGATGATAACAAGCTTGTTACAAGGATCACTAGAGTGCAAAAGTGTAATAGTGTATGAAATCGCTATGTAAACTGCTAAGAGCTGTTCGAGAGTGTGTGTGTTTGCTAAATTCGCCAAGTGTTCTTACTCAAGCTTGTTATCCCCTTTTTAAAATTAGAAATAACCAAAATAACTAACTATCTGCTAATTGTGCAAGTCTCCCACGATCTCCATAACGTTCACAAGGGCCAAGCACGTGCGGAATATTGAGGGAATATGCTCCACGAATATCGGCAAGACCAAGTCCAGGCACATACTCCTGCAAAACGAGCTCATATACAAGGTAGACAACCGTTAGTGTAAGGATAACAATGAGGATCCTGAATCCTGGTCCTGCAACACATTCTGAGTATCCTAAATTCAAACATAATTAAGGATCCGTGATCCTTAGGATTGGAAAATCCTCCCCTAACACTGCTGAGCCTGGTGAATCAGCTAAGTCAGCAGAGGTGGTGGACAAGGCTGAAGAGAATAAGGATGCTGGGGCGGATGCTGGTGAGGATGCTGCTCAGGATGCTGAAGCTGAGAAGGTGGAGAAGGCTGGTGAATATACCGCTGTGTGAGGGCATTCAAGTGGGCGATGATGGATGTTGATGCCTAGGCCGGAGCCCACTTTTTTAAATTTGAATATTGGTTTGTAATCCCCAAAACATTTTACTTTTCCTACATTTTACTTTTCTGCACTAGAACAATATGATGGCCAAAGGTAGAGGGATCCTGAGTTTCAGGATGATACCCTTGGTCATCAATGTTAGTATGCTTTATTTTTAGAAAATATAACAGTTGGAGGTGGATGGGTCTCGGTTTGAGATAAAACCTTCATCTGTTAAGTAAATATGGTAAGGAACTAATCGTGCTTTTGGTGGATGGACCTTGGTTTGAGGTGAAACCAAAAGCACAACTTTTGATATGTTAATAATATAACCTTCTTTTGGCTTTATTTATGTTGTTGTACCTTTGCTGCATAAATTTTATTTACGAAAACAGTTTTGTCTGAACATTCTTTGGAACATATTGTAAGAGTATCCTGAGAGATATCCTGCTCAGGATACTGTTACACAACTTATAAAACTCAAGTTATCCAAATAGAAAGGAGAGATCATACCAGAGGTTCCTAAAGAGTCAACTTCAATTTTCCATCAAAGGAATGTCCCCAGTGCACATTCATAAGTTTGAATCCATCCTTTAAATTGTATGACGTATGTCCCCTGTGTTCATCATATGCAAGCACAGTTATACTCTAGTTTTTCCGTAGATAAATTCTGAATATCCTGGGGATAAACCCTTAATATCCTGGGGATAAACCCTGATTTTCATGCGCTACAGGCAGGAGTGTATAAACTCCAAGACTTAGAAAGGTGAAAATCTTTAAACCTTAGAGAGTATGAAAATACCCTTTCGTGAGAGAGGGTGATCAATCCTCATATACCTTTAGGATCCAGGATATAGCCAACAATAATGAAATTGCCAGCCACTTTTACATGGACTGGTCCCGCTATCTTGAACTATCCCTGGATAACTTGCGCTCCAGGCGGGGTGTTTAAACCCAATTCGAGAGAAAGGTGAATATCTTTAAACCTGTGAAGGGATCAGGATCCCTTAAACGTGAGAGAGGGGGCCAATCCTCTAATCTTCCGGATTATCCTGAGTGTATATCCTGGAGGTATATCCTGAAGTATATTCTGCAAAACAACCATATGCTTAAGTTAGTATTGGGTTCAAAAGAATAGATAAACTCAAACATATTGAAAAGAGATAGAATTCATACCATCTTGAATTAGAAATGAAACTCTAAACTCACTTGAAATAGAGCTTTAGATGTATAGCATTCCAGGAACTTGGTAGCATATCCCCTTCCATATTCTTGAGTCGATATGCTCCTTTTCCTGCTTCTGATTCAATCTCATAGGGTCCTTCCCACTTTGGGGCTAACTTTCCATCGGCAGGATTAGTAGTATTCTGAAAAGCCTTTCTTAACACCCAATCCCCAAGTTGAAACCTTCTAGTCCTTATATTCTTGTTATATGCTCTGGATATCCTCTATTGATATGTTGCCATCCTTAGCTTTGTTGCATCCCTTGTTTCGTCTACAATGTCCAAATCTTGGCACAAAGCTTCAGGATTCTGCTCAGGATCCAGGAGGATAGATCTTGCCGTAGGTATCACCATTTCTGTTGGGATCACTGCTTCTGCCCCAAATACCAAGGAAAACGGGGTTTGGCCAGTTGCATTTTTTTACCGTTGTTCTATCAGCCCATAAAACTATGGGTAGTTCTTCTGCCCATCTTCCTTTTTTAGCTCCTAGTCTCTTTTTCAGGTTGTTGACAATTATCTTGTTCGAGGATTCTGCTTGTCCATTTTCTTGAGGATGTACTGGAGTAGATGTGATCATTTTGATTCCCCAACTTTTGCAAAAGTCAGTAGTCCTCTTACTTATGAACTGAGAACCATTGTCACAGATTATCTCAGCTGGTACTCCAAACCTGGTCAGGATATTCCTCTTAATGAAGGATACTACTTCTTGGTCTCTAACTTGGACAAATGCTTCAGCTTCAACCCATTTAGAAAAATAGTCAGTCATTGCCAGCATAAAGACTTTTCCTCCTGGAGCTTTTGGAAATTTTCCCACTATGTCCATTCCCCACTTCATGAATGGCTAAGGGGAAGCTATAGGATATAACGGTTCAGCTGGTTGATGCAATATGTTGCTGTGCCTTTGGCATGCATCACATCTTTGAGCGTATTCTGCAGCATCTTTCTTCATTATCGGCTAATAGTATCCTGTTCTCAATACCTTTGAGAATAACGACCTGCCCCAGTGTGATTACCACAATCCCCTTCATGTATATCCTGGAGCACTTTTGTAGCTTCAGGATCTTCCAAGCATCTCAGGTATGGTCCTGCAAGAGATTTCTTGTACAAAACATTATTTATAATGATGAATAGTGATACATTCATTCTAAATGCCTAAGGATTTTCATCTTTAGGGATGTGTCCTTCCTTGAAAATCTTATGATTGGAGTCATCCAGGATTCAGTATTCTCGTCAGGATCATGACCAGGATCCTGAATGTTGCTTACCTCCTTATCCTGAGCCTTGTATAGATCCACGGCAGGATATAGGATGTCAAGTATTGGTATTTCTATTCCCTCGGGTATCCGGACTGACGATCCTAGGTTTGCCAAAGCATCTGCTTCAGCATTATCTTCCCTTGGTACCTGTTCAAGTGTAAAAACATCGAAGTATCCTGCTAATTTTTGAGAATATCGAGATATTCAATTAACTTCTCACCTTTAACTGCATAGGAGCCATTAAAATGATTAGTAATTAACAAGGAATCAACATATACTTGCAAACTTTTAATATTCATGTTTTTAGCCAATTCTAATCCTGCAATCAAAGCCTCATACTCTGCTTCATTATTAGTGGCAGGAAATTCACATCTAATAGCCTGGGGTAATATGTCCCCCTGTGGTGATTTTAGTAGTACACCCAATCCTACTCCTCTAACATTAGATGCACCATCAGTATATAACGTCCAGGATTCTGAGGTTTCTCCTAGTTGTTGAACAAGTCTACTTCATTTTGAATATCACTACTTAAATCAGCCACAAAGTCAGCTAAAGCCTGAGACTTTATGGCATTTCTAGGTTCATATACTAGATCATAGGCACTTAACTTTACCGACCACTTAGCCATTCTTCCTGACGTCTCAGGTTTTCTAAGCACATTTTTAACAGGATAGTTGGTTTTAACATGAATCCTATGTGTTTCAAAGTAATGTCTAAGCTTTGTTGACGCCATAACTAAGGCTAATATTAGTTTTTTTCTAAATGAGAATATCTAGTTTCAGCATCTAATAAACCTTTACTAACATAATAGACAGGATACTGCTGACCTTCATGATCCTTTACTAGGACAACACTTAATGCATTGTCTGATACTGCAAGATATAGGGATAATGGTTCACCATCCTCAGGCTTCATTAGTAGAGGTGCGGTTGAGAGATACTGCTTCAAATCCTGCAAGGCTGCTTCATGCTTCTCCCCCCATTCGAACTTCTTATTTTTCTTCAGGATATCATAAAACTCCTTGCATTTTTCCGAGGATCTTGAAATAAATCTGTTTAATGCTGCCACTCGGCCTGTCAATCTTTGTACATCTTTCATGTTGGAAGGTGATTTGATATCCAAGATGGCTTTGATCTGTTCTGGGCTTGCTTCTATCCCTCTTTCAGTCACCATATATCCTAGAAACTTTCCTGCCCCCACTCCAAAATGGCATTTGGCAGGATTCAGCTTCATGTTATACTGATCCAGGATATCAAATGCTCCCTTGATATCCTGGAGATGATCCTCAGCCTTCTTAGATTTTACTACCATGTCATCTATGTACACCTCCATAGTGTCCCCCAGTTTGTCTTTGAACATCATGTTTACCAATCTCTGATATGTTTCACCTGCATTTTTCAAACCAAAGAGCATAGCGGTGTAACAATGAATACCTGTTGGTGTCATGAAGGCAGTATCCTCCTGGTCTGAAGGCTCCATCTGGATTTGCTGGAATCCTGAGGATGCATCCATAAAGGTTAACATCTCATGGCCAGCAGTAGCATCCACCATTGAGTCTATATGAGGAAGATGAAATGGGTCCTTGGGACAAGCTTTGTTCAAGTCTGTGTAATCTACACAGACTCTCCATTTCCCATTCTTCTTCTGTACCACCACTACATTTGCTAGCCATCTGGGAAATTTGACCTCTCTGATCATCTTGGACTTCAATAGTCTTTCAACCTCTTCTTGAATAATTATGTTTCGTTTTGGAGCGAACTTCCTTCTCTTTTGCTAGACAGGCTTAAAAGACCTGTCAATACCAAGTTTATGTGTTATAATATCCTTGGAAATACCTGTCATATCCTCATGCTTCCATGCGAATGTTGACATCCTGCATTTCAGAAAGTTAGTCAATTGATTTTCAATATCCTGAGGAATATTGGTTCCCACGAGCACCGAGATATCCGGATTATCCTGATCCAGGATAATTTTCTTTACATCCTGCTCCGAAGCCTCCGCAATATCCTGGGCTCGTATCTTTAATTGCTATGCTGCATTAGGCTTGGTAGAGGATTTCATGGAGGATGAGTAGCACTCCTTTGCCCCCTGCTGGTCACTATCCACTTTGACAACTCCCCAAGGTGTAGGGATCTTGATGCACTAATGATAAGTTGATGGCACAACTTTCATATCATGGATCCATGGCCTGCCCAATATGATATTTTAGCAGGATAGGGAGTCCATCACACAGAAGCGTTGTATTGAATTGACCCCTTCAACATATACTGGTAATTTTATCTCTCCCACTATATTCCTAGCTTCTCAACTGAAGCCAACGAGTAGAGTGGATTTTAAAGTGATATCCATTGGAGATACATTCATCCTTTCAACGTCTCTAGTTGGATTATATTGACGGAGCTGCCATTGTCCACCAGTATCATGCGTACAAAATGGTTAGCCACATATAATGTTATTACCAGAGCATCACGGTGAGGATCCTGGACAGTATCCCTGTCAGCACTATCAAAAGTGATCACTTTGTTAGTTGTGAGGGTTGTCATCCTGGTTGGTCTTTCTCCTCTTTCGGCTTTAGCCTCCTTTGCATGTCTCTTGGCCGCAGAATATGGAGTCCCGCAAATGTTGAATCCTCCTGAAATAAAGTTAATTATCTTGGCATCCGCAGGAGGTGATGCTGCTCGTTCAGGATCCTTCTCAGTATCCTGGCCCTTGTTTTTCTTTCTTCCCAGGAGATCTTTTAGATATCCCTTGCTCAAGAGATAACTTATTGCTTTCCTCAGAGCAATGCAATCCTCAGTAACATGTCCGAAATCCTCATGGAAGGCACACCATTTGGACTTATCCTTCCAATCAGTCTTTTGTTGATTCTTCCGAGGCCACCTGGCTTTGTCTCCTAAACCTTGCATAGCATACATCAGTTCAGGTATATTAACAGAAAAACAATATTCAGATAATTCAGGATACTCCTCAGGATCCTTGTCTTCAACAGCATTCATTTTCTTGTTGTCATTTCTACCATATGGTGATGTGTTAAAAATGCAACATATAAATTTCATCAAATGAGGCATAAAACTAACCCTTTTTTAGTACTAATGTTGGAAAAAGTGTGCTTTTGTCTTCCTTTTGTATTTTCAGGATTAAATGAGCTCAAATTAACAAAAGAAGCAAAAAGACATCAAAATCTAACATAAATACAAGAAAAGGAACAAGACGTGACATGCCCGACCCCACGACAGCATCTTCCAAAGCAAAACAAGAGATCAGAAGACTGAACACGCCCCGTGCTCAGCCAGCACGGGGGCGTGCCCAAGTGTCAGCAGAAAATACAAAGTGGTAGAAGCTTCTATTGCCCACCACGGGGCCGTGCTCAGCGGACACGGGGCCGTGGTCAACTATAAGATTCGCACAATCCAGCAAATCTGCATAGTACAAAGATTTTTCTGCACCATGGGGTCGTGCTCAGCGGACACGGGGGCGTGGTCAACTAAAAAGACAAAACTGCAGTAAATGAAGAAAGAGAAGAATGTGGACACGGGGCCGTGCCCACTGGACACGGGGCCGTGCCCGAGCTTCTGTTCAGCCTATAAATAGAAGTGCTTGGCTCAAGCTCAAACCATCCCTTTGCACACCACCTCTCTCACACTTCACCCACCACCCACCACCACCATAACACCATCATCCACCACCATCATCCATTGTCCATTGTAGAGTGTGTGAGTCGTCTCGGGATCCAAGATTGATCGTAAGAGTTCTTGACAATCAAGGCCATGTTTACCTAAGTCTCTTACATCACTTGGTGAAGACAAAGTGTCTAGTGTAATACTTTTTATTTCTAATCATCTCGCACTTTTTATTTGGTTTCGTATTAATGACTTTAATAACTAGTTGCTTATGTTGAAGGTGATCTTTCTTTATCGTTTGTCCGTGGTGTCTTGAAATTATTTTACTGTCTATATAAAATAAAATATTTTCACCATTTATATCTCCACGGTCTATATGTAGGTATGTTGGCTACCTGGTTGGGGGTTAAGGGAACAGTTTGGTAAAGGTCTTGCCATTGTTCTGCGTTTAGAGGTCAAATTTAGTAGGACCTCCTTCAATACTTAACGGTATTGGATGGCGGGGGTCCAAACTCTTTGATCCCCTCATAAGTTAACTACTATTAATACTATAACCCGGCTATTTAGGACTGTATCCCTGCTGACTCAGACTACTTAGTCGAGGGTAACGTCACCTCCAAAAGAGGGGCCTACCATAATTTGCATTAATAACTTAATTAATTATCTTCCAATAATCCACCCTTTTAGGATTGTATCCTTGCTGACTCAAACTACTAGGGTGAGGGTAACGTCACCTTCAAAAGAGGGGCCTACTACAATAACTAAGATAATCTCTTAAAATAGTGCAAAAGTGCGGAAATAATCAAAGGTTACACTAGATACGAGTCGGAACCAAGTGATTCATCTTGTCTATCTGTTTTTTCTTTTTTATTTTTATTTTTCAGCATTTTAGTTAATTTTATTTTTTTTAGTTTAAAACATTTTTCCAAACTTTTTGATTTGATTAGACGTTGAGGATAAACTGGTACTAAAAGCTCTTGTGTCCTTGGATGACCTCGGTATCTTACCAACACTATACTACGCTCACGATGGGTGCACTTGCCCATATGTGTGTCTAGTGTTAGTAAATATCGTGTTTTATAAATTTAAACTTGACTAAAAAGTGTTAAAGGGGCTTAAAATATACACCTAATATATATAACACTCGACAACGCATCATGTTTTTGGCGCCGCTGCCGGGGACACAAGGATTTTAAGAAAGTTAGGAATCAACGGCCTAATCGTTTTTCTTATTTTTCATTTTTTTAGGATTTTTGTTAGTTTTTCAGCTTCTGCAGAACTCAGCACGGGCCGTGCCCGCTGAACACGCCCCGTGCCCAATCATTGGAACTGGCAATCCTGTTTTAAGTCAGACAGTAAGCTGAACACGGGGTCGTGCCCACTCAACACGCCCCCATGCCCAAGTTTCAGTTACTGAAAACAGAACCGTAAGATCCCGACGGTTGGTAATTTCTGACACAAACATGAGTGATACTGATACTTTTTACTTTCGGCACTCTTATGGTACTATGTGGTGTCAATTATGTGGTGGTAACCATAAAGAATTAGAATGCTTTTTTTCTAAATTATAAACCCCACTATATAGACCCATCATTTCCTAGTATCCTTAAGAGGGGCGAAAGTAAAAATAATCCCTATCTCTCCCTCGAATGCGCCCAACCGGATATTCTAGGAGAAATGCTTCTCGATGAATTATTTCAACTAGAAGATCTAATTTTTAATTGGTTAAAAGAACTTAGGGAAGATTTCAATAATCTTTTCCAAGACGATAACCAAGAAGAGATGTTGGAAATGCATTCAAACAACTTCATTGTTTCTAATGATACTTCTAACTCTAGTGAGGACTTGAGCGATAGTCGTCCCTGTGTCGATTGTGCCATGAAGGACTCCCCATCGACTTTGTTCAATGCATACATAGACCTGAGCGATTCGACATACACCTTCTTTAACGAGAGCCCGGAAAAGGGTTGGACTTGTCCACCTACATATAGCATAGGAATCACCCTCACCGACAACCTCTTGCGTTCTCGTCTCAATCTAGAACAATTAAGGTATCTTAGGCACTTTGGGGTTGTTCCATCCAGTAAGGAACCGCCCGATCCGGAAAAGTTCCTTAAAAAATAGACGCACTTCATAAAACAGCCTTTCGACACGGGGTTGTTCCCAGGTCAACACGTCCCTGTGTCCACCAAAAGATTCCCTTCTGACTTTTGTCAGAATACGGACAAAACGTGTCAGGATCTTTCCTGCACACGGGGCCGTGTCCAGCACGCTGTCGTTTTCTATAAATGCAGCCAAGAACCCTGCACATTTGGACCATCCAGGGACAGAGATTTGAAAGGACTTTCTGACTTACCATCCTAGGTATGTTCTAAAAGAAGGTTCTTAGAAGCATCTTGTCCTTCCCTCTTTTATCTATTGCCTTCTTCTTCATCTTTCTTACACCAACAACTCCATTAAAGCTTGATGTCAAGCTTTGTTGTGATGTTTATTGAATTTTTGTTCAAGGAATCTTGTTAAAAATAAGTTACACAACATTGTTTTAAGTTATTTCTGCTCAAAAAGCTTCATAAGTTAAGAAAATAATTTGAAACCCCCAAGATTCCTTGTTCTAAAAAATCTGCAGAAAATTGAACACGGGGCCGTGCTCATTGAGCACGCGGCCGTGCCCGTGGTATTGTTTCATTAAAACGAACTATTTTTGGTTTGTTTTCGTAGAATGTCTAGCCAAAACAGCAGAACCTCTTCTGCACACTCAAGGAACAGTCGACGGGAAAGGAGGCAATCGATTGAAGCAACTCTCGTAAGATACGTAATGGCACTACGTGAAGCACTTGACGAGATGACTTCAGTGGAGGAGGTCCTCATTTACCGTATAAACTATCTCTCGGTGGGGTTGGAAAACAGTTTCCAGGAAATAAACCTCTTGCACCAGAGGTTAAATATTCTGGTAACACCTCCTGTGGAACCAATCCTCCCTCAAGAGGATTGGAACCTCGCACTTGGAATCCAAAATCCTACCGGTTGAGACGACATTCCGGTGGAGCCTCCTCTTGAAGAACTCCAAGAAATCCCGGTGGAAGTTACACCTCCTCAACCCAATGCTCATGAGCCCGCTTTTCTTCTCCCTAGGGAGATCGAAGAGTGGCTCGCCGATGTATGAGGAGCCTATACCCGGAGGAAGAAGTGTCAAGCCACTTTTAATCGAGAGATCTATCTTTTCGGAAATTTTGCTAGTAGAATAAATAGTAGGCTAGAAACTTCTTGGATTGGATTTCTTGTGTTTCTTTGACCTAACTAGCTAATATTTTAATTTTTAGGACTATTATGTAATTCTCTCTATGATTAATGAATGATGGTTTTAGTTAATTTGGTGTTTGAATGGTGTTGAATGGAATAAAACACACTTGAGATGGCAAAGGATGCAAGGGAAACTTGAACCAGCACTCCATGCAGGAAAACAGAACCGTCCGACAAATTTCTTCGTTTACAGTAAGCTCGGCACGGGCCGTGTCCACCCAACACAGCCCCGTGCTGCACAGTCTGCAGAAAAAGACCCAGTTCAGGTAACTGGACACGGGCCGTGTTCAACCAACATGCCCCCGTGTCCAGGCTTCTGTTTCTCTTGTTTTAATTTTGTTACTGGCACTTGAACACGGGGCCGTGTTCAGCGCCCAGTAACACAAAATTTTTGCTTTTTCACACCTTTTACACATTCAATCAACCTAAAAACTTATTTTTGGGACACATTGAGGACAATGTGTAATTTAAGTGTGGGGGGATGCTAAAACCTTGAATCTTACAAGTCACAAATACAAGCCTTACACAAAACTCTATTGGAACCGCTAATCACCCCAATTTTTTTCAAAAATTTTCATTTTTTTACTTGTCTAGGTTTAACTCGGGAATTTCAAGTTCTAAAAAGGTTATATTTTTACGAATTTACAACCAATAGCGTCGTGATAAAAAGAACCAACATAAGAAAATTATGAAAAGGCACGACAAGCTTGGATAAAATTTGATTATATATACTTGATCACATAAAAACCCATTCCCACAAAAGTGAGTTTTGAGCCTTTATTGAGCATACAATTACATATCATTAGACTGAATGCTCATTTTTCGTTTCTTGTGTGAATAGCCGCTTGGTTCTTACGACTCTAGAACTTGCCATGACGATACACTCCCGGTCCTTACCAACTTAAACCCGAGTAAGTAAATGATGGAGGCATTAGGACAAACCCTTTTTTTTTCCACACCATTATTTTTTTTTACCACCTACCCAAAATCCCCCTAGTTAGCCCCGTTGAGCCTAAACCTTTTCATTTCATAACCCAAACCAAACACCCTTTTACCCACCAAAACCTTTTTAATTTTAACCCTTTATTTTAGTAACAAGTTCAGTTTTTCGTATGACTTTCAAAAAAAATAAAAAATAATAAAAAATAAAATTTGTTGATGATGAAGCAAAAGAAAATAAACAAACAACTTCATCAAAAATAACTTTGTTTGAATAATAGCTTCATCAAAATAAAAGTTACAAAAATAGAAAGTCTTACGAAAACCGACACTTGTTACGCTTTTTAGCCCTTTTTCTACTAACCACTAACCACCAACCCAACCACCTACCTTTAACCCAAGCCTAACCCTTCACCCACAAAGTCCTCTTGATATTTACAAAGGTATATAAGTTAAAAAGGAGGAGGATTGATTGCTTGGCAAGCCTATGGTAGGAGTAAGTTCCATGCCGCTCTCGAGTGATCCACAAAAATACATTTTCGGCCGAGTGTTGAGTGATCCCCGTGAGGTATGTGAACTTGTATATAAATAGAATTTTAAATAGGCATGTTATGCCCTAATAAGTAATTTATCTTATGAAAAGTTTTAGATAAATCATGACGAATAGGATTGTAAATAAATAAAAATAATATTAAATAAAGAATCTTGGAAATCCTGACACTCTACGACAAGCCCAAAAACCTTCTTCTCTACCCATTCCATTTGGGAGTGTAATAGCCACATATTAAAGATTTTTGCTTGAGGACAAGCAAAGATTCAAGTGTGGGGGTATTTGATGCGTTAAAAATGCAACATATAAATTTCATCAAATGAGGCATAAAGCTAACCCTTTTTTAGTACTAATGTTGGAAAAAGTGTGCTTTTGTCTTCCTTTTGTATTTTCAGGATTAAATGAGCTCAAATTAACAAAAGAAGCAAAAAGACATCAAAATCTAACATAAATACAAGAAAAGGAACAAGACGTGACATGCCCGACCCCACGACAGCATCTTCCCAAGCAAAACAAGAGATCATAAGACTGAACACGCCCCGTGCTCCGCCAGCACGGGGGCGTGCCCAAGTGTCAGCAGAAACGACAAAGTGGTAGAAGCTTCTATTGCCCACCACAGGGCCGTGTTCAGCGGACACGGGGCCATGGTTAACTATAAGATTCGCACAATCCAGCAAATCTGCATAGTACAAAGATTCTTCTGCACCACGGGGTCGTGCTCAGCGGACACGGGGGCGTGGTCAACTAAAAAGACAAAACTGCATTAAATGAAGAAAGAGAAGGATGTGGACACGGGGCCGTGCCCACTGGACATGGGGCCGTGCCTGAGCTTCTGTTCAGCCTATAAGTAGAAGTGCTTGGCTCAAGCTCAAACCATCCCTTGGCACACCACCTCTCTCACACTTCACCTACCACCCACCACCACCATAACACCATCATCCACCACCATCATCCATTGTCCATCGTAGAGTGTGTGAGTCATCTCGGGATCCAAGATTGATCGTAAGAGTTCTTGACAATCAAGGCCATGTTTGCCTAAGTCTCTTACATCACTTGGTGAAGACAAAGTGTCTAGTGTAATACTTTTTATTTCTAATCTTTTCGCACTTTTTATTTGGTTTCGTATTAATGACTTTAATAACTAGTTGCTTATGTTGAAGGTAATCTTTCTTTATTGTTTGTCCGTGGTGTCTTGAAATTATTTTACTGTCTATATAAAATAAAAGATTTTCACCATTCATATCTCCACCGTCTATATGGAGGTATGTTGGCTACTTGGTCGGGGGTTAAGGGAACGGTTTGGTAAAGGTCTTGCCATTGTTCAGCGTTTAGAGGTCCTGCAATGGACCTGGGTCAAATTTAGTAGGACCTCCTTCAATACTTAACGGTATTGGATGGCGGGGGTCCAAACTCTTTGATCCCCTCATAAGTTAACTACTATTAATACTATAACCCGGCTATTTAGGACTGTATCCCTGCTGACTCAGACTACTTAGTCGAGGGTAACGTCACCTCCAAAAGAGGGGCCTACCATAATTTGCATTAATAACTTAATTAATTATCTTCCAATAATCCACCCTTTTAGGATTGTATCCTTGCTGACTCAAACTACTGGGGTGAGGGTAACGTCACCTTCAAAAGAGGGGCCTACTACAATAACTAAGATAATCTCTTAAAATAGTGCAAAAGTGCGGAAATAATCAAAGGTTACACTAGATACGAGTCGGAACCAAGTGATTCATCTTGTCTATCTGTTTTTTCTTTTTTATTTTTATTTTTCAGCATTTTAGTTAATTTTATTTTTTTTAGTTTAAAACATTTTTCCAAACTTTTTTATTTGATTAAACGTTGAGGATAAACCGGTACTAAAAGCTCTTGTGTCCTTGGACGACCTCGGTATCTTACCAACACTATACTACGCTCACGATGGGTGCACTTGCCCATATGTGTGTCTAGTGTTAGTAAATATCGTGTTTTATAAATTTAAAACTTGACTAAAAAGTGTTAAAGGGGCTTAAAATATACACCTAATATATATAACACTCGACAACGCATCAATGGCTTGGAGCGATATGGTTTGTGTTAGGGGAGGATTTTCCAATGATCAGTGATCCTCATTTACTGTTGGGCTTAGTGATCCTCACTTCTGTTTGAATTAGTGATCCTCAGAAGTTTTACAAGATCAGGATCATGGATCATCATAAGGATCCTAATACTAACGATTGTCTGCTTTGAATATGATGTTGTTTTGCAGGAGTACGAGCTTGGACTTGGTCTTTGCGATATTCCTGGAGCAGATTCCATATTTATTCCGCACGTGCATGGCTGAAATGGACGTTATGGAGGTCGTGGAGAAATTGCACCATTTGCGGAATGTTTGTTAGCTTAGATATTTTCCATTTTTAAACGGGATAGCGAGCTAAATAGAAAACACTTGGCTATTTTTAGCTTAACACACACACTCGTAACTGCTCTCACCAGCTCTTGACAATTCACTTGGCGATTACACACTTTTTTACACGTTACACTATAGCGATCCTTGTAATTAGCTCTCTATCATCCGAAGTTGTAATACATTTCTTGTTTAATCTGAGTTGGTGATCGGTAGTTTCCATCACCCGAGGTTTTTTATGCCGGAGATCATTCACTGATCAAGGGCTTTTTCCTTGTATAAATCTTTGTATCACTTGTTCATTACATTTCAGAGTGATCCTTAGAGTTGTTCATTGATTCAAGCATCATACCTCACAACAGACAGTTTGGTTGCATTATCATTGCTTGATTTTTGACCAAAACAGTTTGTATGAGGATTCTGACTTCCTGTTAGTTGATTCATATGTTGAGGATGCATTCATCCTCTCTTGCATTTTCTTATCATCTTCTAGTCTGATATATCTCAAGGCCCTCTTTCGATCTTCGTCCAAGTTCCTGCAAGGATTCATCACAAGATCCTGATAAAACTGGGAATCCTTTTGCAGTCCCATCTTAAATGCTTGGACTGTTGTAGCAACATCAAGGTGTGGGATATCCAAGGATTCCCTGCTGAATTTGTTCACATAATCCCTTAGGGATTCTTGAGGTCCTTGAGTTATCCTTTGTTAGTGCAATACACTCTTAAATGGCTGCTAAGTCTTCCCCCTTATTCTATTACTTCATTTGCTAATCTAGTTAATTTGTTTAATAGTCAATTCTCTTGTAGTAGAAAATTTGAACGATTAACTAGTGATCTATATAGGGTAACACAAGGTCAAAATGAACCACTTAGAGATTACATCACTAAGTTTAGTAAAGAATCCTTAGATATTCCTAATTTGGATATTGCTATGGCTGTAGAAGCCTTTAAAATGGGATTGCTTAGGGATTCATTATTCTATGATGATCTTGTTATGACACCTTGCAGAAATCTTGATGAAGTAAGAACTAGGACCCTTAGGTTCATCCGCCTAGAGGATGACAAAAGGATCCAGGATAGATTGACAGGATCCTCAAAACAGGAAAAGCAAGGATCCTACTTCAGGAACAACAAATCAAAGTCCTATAACAGATCTGATAACCAGAACGTGCATGCAGTGGAACAAGAAGAGGATGATGAGGATTATCCTCCTATTTCTGAATACTGTTTTTCTGTTGATAACAATGAACTAATCCTTGCAATGCAGAGTCTAGGTGAGAAAGCTAGGTGGCCGATAAAAAATGATAAACCAGCTGCTACAAAGGATAAGTCCAAGTGGTGTGCATATCATGAGGATTTCGAGCATCTCACTGAAGAGTGTATTGCACTAAGAAAGGAAATTGGTTACTTGTTGAGCAAGAGGCATTTGAAGGAACTTTTGGGACGGAAGAAGTCAAGGATCCAGGATCCTGAAAGGATCACGGAAAGGGCTCCTGCTCCTCCAGCAGATGCACAAGTTATAAAATTCATATCCGGTGGATCAGACATTTGTGGTACTTCCTTCTCAGTAGCCAAGAGACATGCTAAGGAAACCAAGATGGATAATGGGGATAGACCCATCCGGACCTCCACTGTCACCAAGGATAAATTCATAACCTTTGATGAGGATGATCATGTTGATGTCCAGGATCCTCATCATGATGGTCTTGTAATTACATTGTTTATTTCTAACCACTTTGTTCGCAGGATCCTTATAGATGGAGGAAGCTCTGTGAACATCATCCAGCTTGATGTCCTCAAAAAGATGAATATCCCGGAGTCTGATATTGTCCCAAGATCCTTAGTACTTGTGGGATTCAGTGGAGAAACTAAGAATACATTGGGGGACATCAAACTCCCAATCTATATTGAAGGATTTCATTCTCATCAAAAGTTTTGTGTTATAGATTACCTATCATGTTGTAATGTTATCCTTGGCAGGCCGTGGATACATGACATGAAGGCAGTCCCATCCACCTATCATCAGTGTGTAAAGCTTCCAAGTCCATGGGGAGTGGTGAAAATTGAGAGTGATCAGCAAGAGGCTAAGAATTGTTATACATCATCAATGAGCCAGCCTCAAGACCAAGGGAGCAATAGCAATTAAAGTATCCTTCAAGAGATGTCTTGGAGGTGAGAGAGCAGGATTTGAAAGAAATCCTCATGGATCCTGATGATCCTGAATCCAAGATCTTCATAGGATCAGGGATCCTTAGCGAAATTGAACAGGAGCTAATATCCTTCCATCTAAGAAGAAAAACTACCTTTGCCTGGAAACATGAGGATATGACAGGTATATCTAAAGATATAATTACTCATAAACTTGGCATTGACAGGTCATTCAAGCCAATTCATCAAAAGAGGAGGAAGTTTGCACCTAAAAGGAATGCTATTATCCAGGAAGAGGTAGATAAACTACTTCAGGCAGGTATGATAAGAGAGCTTAAGTATCCAAGATGGTTAGCCAATGTGGTTGTTGTTCAAAAGAAAAATGGAAAGCGGAGGGTATGTGTCGATTTTACTGATTTAAACAAGGCATGTCCCAAGGATCCTTTCCCATTACCCCACATAGACTCCATGGTGGATGCTACCGCGGGTCATGAGTTGTTGACTTTTATGGATGCTTTATCTGGATTTCAACAAATTCAGATGGAACCATCTGATCAAGAGGATACAACCTTTATGACCCCAACTGGTATATATTGTTATATTGCTATGCCATTTGGACTAAGGAATGCAGGTGCTACTTATCAAAGGCTAGTCAATATGATGTTCAAGGAACAAATTGGACACACTATGGAAGTCTATATTGATGACATGGTGGTTAAGTCCAAGAAAGCTGAGGATCACCTTAAAGACTTGGAGGAAACATTCAATATCCTTGATAAATTTAATATGAAACTAAATCCTTTCAAGTGTCATTTTGGTGTTAAGGCAGGTAAATTCTTGGGCTATATGGTGACAAAGAGGGGCATTGAAGCAAGTCCAGAACAAATTAAGGCTATTGTGAATATCAAATCTCCTGTTAATGCTAAGGATGTGCAAAGATTGACAGGCAAGATCGCAGCCTTGAACTGGTTTATATCAAAATCCTCAGAAAAATGCAAGGAATTCTATGACATCCTGAGGAAGAACAAGAAATTTGAATGGACTGAGAAACATGAAAGTGCCCTCAAAGCTCTCAAGGATTACCTATCCTCAACCCCTGCCTTGATGAAACCAGAGAAGGGTGATATATTATCCTTGTACTTAGCAGTATCCTAAAAAGCAGTAAGTGCGGTCCTTGTTAAGGATCACCAAGGTACACAACATCCTGTCTATTATGTAAGTAAGAGTTTACTTGATGCTGAATCCAGGTATTCACACTTAGAGAAACTTATCCTTGCATTAATAATGGCATCTACTAAATTAAGACATTATTTTGAGACTCATGCCATTATTGTTAAAACTAATTTTCCAATTAAGAATGTTCTCAGGAAACCTAAAATGTCAGGAAGGATGGCTAAGTGGGAAGTGAAGCTTAGTGCATATGATATAAGATATGAACCAAGGACTGCCATCAAATCCCAAGCCTTAGCTGACTTTGTGGCAGATTTTAGTAGTGACTTACAAAAGGAAGCTGAGTTAGACGTCCAACAGCTAGAAGAAACTAAGGATCCTTGGATACTATTCACTGATGGAGCCTCCAATGTTAAGGGAACAAGGCTTGGAATACTACTAAAATCGCCACAAGGGGACATAATACCCCACTCCATAGCTTGTGAATTTCAAACTACCAACAATGAGGCTGAATATGAAGCCTTGATAGCTGGTTTGCAAATTGCTAAGCATATGAGGATCAGGTATCTTGAGGTACATGTAGATTCTTTATTGATCACTAATCACTTTAATGGATCCTGTGCAGTTAAAGGTGAAAAGCTAATCAAATACTTAGAGATAGTCAAAGAATTGGCACTCTCTTTTGTTTCCTTCAGTTTGACACAGGTACCAAGGGAAGAGAATGCAGAGGCTGATGCATTAGCAAATCTAGGATCATCCTTGAAGATCCCGGAGGATATAAGGATTCCTATTATCCATATCCTGACCCCTGCTATCGAGGATCATGTAGCTATGGAGATAGGAGAGGATTCTGCAATCATCCCTAGTGATGATACTCAATCTCATTCAGGATCATGGATCCTCCCGATCATGAGATACATACAACATGGAGAGATTCCTACAGGAGAAAACCCTAGGGCTTTCAAAATTAAGGTATCTCAATTTACAATATTTAAGCGATCTCTTGCAGGACCATATCTAAGATGCATTGAGGATCCTGAAATCCAAGAAGTCCTAAAGGATTTCCATGAAGGAGATTGTGGAAACCACACTGGGGGCAGGGCATTATTCTCAAGGATCCTGAGGACAGGATACTATTGGCCAACTATGAAGAAGGATGCCGTGGAGTATGCCAAGAAGTGTGATCCTTGTCAGAGACACAGCAATATCCTTCACCAACCAGCAGAGCTTTTGCATCCTATATCCTCTTCTTGGCCATTTATGAGATGGGGAATGGATATAGTTGGTAAGCTTCCTAAGGCACCTGGTGGAAAAGTATTCATGCTTGCTATGACTGATTACTTCTACAAGTGGATAGAGGCTGAAGCCTTTGCTCAAGTCAGAGAAAAGGAAGTTATATCCTTTATTAAAAGAAACATTATTACTAGATTTGGTATCCGTTCTGAAATTGTTTGTAATAATGGATCCCAATTTATTGGAAATAGAACTACTAACTTTTGTGACAGCTGGGGGATTAAGATGATAACATCAACACCAGTCCACCCACAAGCTAATGGTCAGGCAGAATCATCCAACAAGATCATCATCAACAATTTGAAGAAGAAGCTTGGATCCAAGAAAGGAAAATGGGCAGAAGAACTACCTTATGTGCTTTGGGCTGATAGGACAACTCCCAAGAATGCTACTGGCCAAACTCCATTTTCTTTGGTATTTGGGGCAGAATGAGTGATCCCTACAGAGATGGTGGTTCCAACTGCAAGAACAAGCGTTCGTGATCCTGAAGAAAATGCTGAAAGCTTGGTTCAAGACTTTGATACTATAGAAGAAATCAGGGATTTGGCAAGGATAAGGATGGCTAGTTATCAACAAAGGGTGGCTGGAGCCTACAACAAAAATGTCAGGATCAGGAAATTCCAAGTTGGTGATATGGTATTATGGAAAGCATTTCATAATACCACCAATCCTGCTGATGGAAAGCTGGCACCAAAATGGGAAGGCCCTTATTTAATTGAAGCTAAAGCAGGAAAGGGGGCATATCGATTGCTAACAATGGAAGGTGATTTGCTACCAATAGCTTGGAATGCTGTCCATTTGAAGAAATATTTCATGTGACTAGGATCCATGATCCTTACATGATGAGTATCCTTGAAGGATCCTTACAGAACAGATGATCCTCATTTTGGTAACATTCTAATCTCAAACTATTTCATTCTTTTATTCTCTTATATAAGGATAAAGATCCTGCATCCTTTATCCTCCTTTCACTTGATTCTGAGTTTTGAAGGTTCAAGCATCCTTAACTAAGGATTGAGTATCCACAGAAGTATCCAGTTATTTGGGCTTGACCCCAGTTATTTGGGTTTGACCAGTTTGGGCCTGTCCCCAGTTTCGCCAGTAGCGCACGATGATCCTGGTATAGTTCATGGCAATGGGACCAGTACTCGCTTTAGGGGCTGACAATTTCATTGTACTGGCTATATTCAGGATCCTACGTATAATGGTAGACGTACCATACATCCGTTCCTAAGGTTTCTAACGTTTTCACGTTAGCTAAGGTTTTGGCATTTTCATGTCACTAAGTTTGGATAGTCGCCAGTGAGGGCCATACTCCAGTTTACACACAATCCTTTGGGCTTGTCCCCAGTTATCCTTTGGGCTTGTCCCCAGTATATTGGGCTTGTCCCCAGAATTGTTGGGCTTGTCCCCAGTTACTAACTTTCATCTTATATTGGCTTAGTCCCAAGTTGTATCCTATTTCAGGTTTTTGAAGCTAAATGACCAAGGATCCTTGATCCTTACCTTCTACTGTTTTGGTCAAAAATTACCTAAGCAATTAAGTGATCAAATTAGTTAAGTGAGGTAGTGTGCTAGAAATATGTGTGAAAAATGTGTTAACAAAATTAGATATGAAAACAGTTTCAGGATACGGCTCAGGATATAGAGCTGTATCTATGATCAAACAATGAGCAAAAATGTAAAGGTGGACACGTGATGTACGGGGAAAGCCCTTGATCAATCTAGATCGCCGGCATAAAACCTCGGGAGCTGACAATCGCAGCTGCCTTGTTCTTCTATTGCTTCAAATATCAGGATACAGTGCAGGATATGGCGCAGATCAATGCTAAGTGGTACAAAGATTACAAGTGTTGAGTGTTTGTGCGTGATAGAAAGAAAAAAGAAGTGTGAGTTCGAGAGTGGAGAGTCAAGTGTGTGTTCCTATTGATCTGGCCTCCTATTTATAGTTACAAGTAACAAACTAACTCTCCTATTATTCCGGGATGCTGGGAATATTCCATTCTGAACGTTGGGGGACTCTTTTAACTTGTTTTCCATGTGCTTATTAACTATAAAACCGGGTCTTCAGCTCATATGACCGTTACAACCTCAATAGCATTGACCATCATCCGATATTCTCGCGGAATATGCCTTTTTTCTATTCTGACCGTTACAAGACCCATTCTTCCACCATCAACGTCCATTTTTCAACCACCTTGAGCGAATCTTCAGGTAGATCAAGTCCTTTAACGTTGGTACCTTGCTACAAAAGAAAATCATTAGTAACTGCCAGGATACTGCGTCAGGATGTTACCAATATCCTGGTCTGATATCCTGATCGATACTGCCTCAGGATGTTACCAATATCCTGGTCCGGTATCCTGATCATAAACAGCTAACATTAAATCAAGATATATTGTCAGGATATGGGCTCAGAATTTCACCCATAACAATTGTCCCCAAAAATATAACTGTTGGATATCCCAATTCCAACAGATATATTTTTCAGTCATTCCAATACGTCCGGTAAGGATATCTGTTTTGAACATTCCTGCATATGTTTGGTTAATCAGCACATAATATGATAAGATTGAAACTACTCCCTTTTCTGTAGACTTTGCTTAGGTCCCTGTTGTCTTCAATCTTGAGGAGCTTGACAGTTACTCCAAGCCTGTCCTGGTAAAAAAAGAATCATCTGTTGCCACCTGCTCTAAGCCCTCCACTGTTGCTGCCGAAGGTTTCTCTCATGATGACCTTCGCTTCATGGAATCCATCGAGCCCATGAACTCCTTCCTTAATAAGGTAAATATCCAAATCCTGTATCCCGTACACATATAGTGAATCTGTATCCTGGTTAGTTTGTCTTTAATGATACATGTATTTTGCTTTGTAGGGTTTGAATCATCTGGTCGTCCTGTACTTAGAACAATTTATATTTCCTGCACTTAAGACAATACGATGGCCAAAGGTGGATAGGTCCTGAGTTTCAGGATGAAGCCTTTGGTCATCAATCAGTATGGTTTATTTTGAACAATATAACAGTTGAAGGCAAATGGGTTCTTGTGTTTTCAGGACGAAGCCTTCAACTGTTTATGTAATATACTTTAAAAACTTAATTGTGTTCTTGGTGGATGGGTCTCTTTTTGAGATGAAACCAAGAATACAATTAATAATAAACTAACCTTTTAACCTTACATGTTGTTATTTGTTATGCATTGCTTAGTCTGAATTCCAATGTTCCAAACTTAGTGCAATTATTACTTTTTATGAAAATATCTTGATCAGTATACTCGCAAATATCCTATTAAGACTTCCGTCAAATAGGGTTCTTACAACTCAAACAATTTCGATAAAGTTTTCAAAGAAAAAGGATGGTTCATTTTTATTTTGCAAAGCTTGTTTTGATAACAGTAGTTTGACTTGAATATAGTTTCAATTTTCAATCCAAGTATCCTGAAGTATATCCTGAGAATACATCTTGAGAATATATCCTGAGAACATGTCCCGATCAGGATACTTATAAGTGTTATAGTTTCAGAAATTTAGACAATCTAGATAAGGTTTTTTAAAGAACAAAAATAGGAAAGATCATACCGAAACAGAAGACATCTCAATCCTTTCATTCCAGTCCTTTCGCAACCATTCCACCGAAGGTGTCCCCAGTCCAGGATACTTGGCGAATTATGCCCAAACTTGATCCTTTGAGTTCCTCACAATGCCTTAGTGGGATATAGTGTTGGCATAGGTTTCCTTCTTGCTCCAGCATAAATGTACCCAGTAGGATATAGTATCAGCATACGTCATGTTCTATCACGGATGTCCCCTGTCTGTGCAGGACCAGTATGTTGTACCAGGATATGATCCTTTAGCAATCTTCAACCAGTTGTTTAAACTTAGCAATCTTTTTTCAAAAATTTATGTAGACTTGTAAATGATTATGTTTTTTGAAAATATACTTTGGGATTATCCAAAAACTTTGTATTTTATTGGGACTAAACCCATTTTCCAGGCATTTAAGCCGGAGTATAAGAACCTCAAGACTTGAAAAGGTGAAAACCTTTAAGTCTTTGAGTTTTGCTGGGGATTTTACCCATGTTTCGTGCGCTACAGGCGAGGGTGTGGAAACCCCAAAACTTAGAAAGGTGAAAACCTTTAAACCTGGGGAAAATCCCAAATTTTCATGCGCTACAGGCGGGAGTGTATAAACTCCAAGACTTAGAAAGGTGATAACCTTTAAACCTTAGAGAGTATGAAAATACCCTTTCGTGAGAGAGGGTGATCAATCCTCATATACCTTAAGGATCCAGGGTATAGCCAACAGTAACGAAATTGTCAGCCACTTTTACATGAACTGGTCCCGCCACCTTGAACTATCCCTGGATAACTTGCGCTCCAGGCGGGGTGTTTAAACCCAATTCGTGAGAAAGGTGAATACCTTTAAACCTGTGAAGGGATCAGGATCCCTTGTACGTGAGAGAGGGGGCCAATCCTCTAATCTTCCGAAGTATCTTGAGTGAGCATCCTGGAGCTATATCCTGGAGCATATACTGCAAAACATCCTTACACTAAGGTGGGTGTTAGCTTGGCTAACACCCCTCCGATGCTTAAGTTAGTATTGGGTTTCAAAGAATAAATTAAACCAAACAAATTTAAAAAAAAATAGAATTCATACCATCCTGAGTTAGAAATTAAATTCTGAACTCACTTGAAATAAAGCTTAAGGTGTATAGCATTCCAAGATCTCGGTAGCATATCCCCTTCCATATTCTTGAGTCTATATGCTCATTTCCCTGCTTCTGATTCAACTTCATATGGTCCTTCCCATTTTGGAGCTAGCTTGCCATCGGCAGGATTAGTAGTATTCTGAAAAGCCTTTCTTAACACCCAATCTCCAACCTTAAATCTTCTGGTCCTAATATTCTTGTTATATGCTCTGGATATTCTTTGTTGATATGCTGCCATCCTTAGCCTTGCTGCATCTCTCTTTTCATCTATAGTATCCAAATCCTGACTCAAGGCTTCAGGATTCTGTTCAGGATCACTTAGGGTAGATCTTGCAGTAGGTATTGTCATTTCCGTTGGAATCATTGCTTCTGCTCCAAATACCAAGGAAAATGGGGTTTGTCCTGTTGCATTCTTTACCGTTGTCCTATCAGCCCACAAAACAAAGGGTAATTCTTCTGCCCATCTTCCTTTTTTGGCTCCAAGCCTCTTCTTTAAGTTATTGACAATTATCTTGTTTGAGGATTCTGCTTGTCCATTCGCTTGAGGATGTACCGGAGTAGATGTTATCATTTTGATTCCCCAACTTTTGCAAAAGTCAGTAGTTCTCTTGCTTATAAACTGAGAACCATTGTCATAGATTATCTCGGCTGGTACTCCGAATCTGGTCAGGATATTTCTCTTTATGAAGGATACTACTTCTTGGTCTCTAACTTGAACAAATGCTTCTGCTTCAACCCACTTAGAGAAATAATCCGTCATTGCCAACATGAAAACCTTTCCTGCTGGAGCTTTTGGAAGCTTTCCCACTATATCCATACCCCACTTCATAAACGGCCATGGGGAAACAATAGGATACAGCGGTTCAGCGGGCTGATGTAATATATTACTATGTCTTTGACATGCGTCACATCTTTGAGCATATTCTGCGGCATCTTTTCTCATTTCGGCCAATAATATCCTGTCCTTAATACTTTTGAGAATAATGACCTACCCCTAGTATGGTTACCACAATCCCCTTCATGTATATCCTGAAGTACTTCTTTGGCTTCAGGATCCTCCAAACACCTCAAATACGGTCCTGCAAGAGATTTCTTGTATAAAACATTATTTATAATAGTGAATCGTGATACCTTTATCCTAAATGCCTTAGGATTTTCATTTTCGGGGATGTGTCCTTCCTTGAGATATCTCATGATTGGAGCCGCCCAAGATTCAGGATCCTCTTCAGGATACTCTGCTCCAGGATCCTGAATACCCGCTACTTCTTTATCCCGAGGATTCATTGCAGGATACAAGACATGTATTATTGGTATTTGGGTTCCTTCTGGTATCCTGATCGATGATCCCAGATTTGCTAAGGCATCTGCTTCAGCGTTATCCTCTCTTGGTACCTGTTCAAGTGTAAAAACATCGAAATATTCTGCTAATTTTTTGAGAATATCGAGGTATTCGATTAATTTCTCACCCTTAACTGCATAGGATCCGTTAAAATGGTTAGTAATTAACAAGGAGTCAACATATACTCGCAAATTCTTGATACTCATACTCTTAGCCAATTCTAATCCTGCAATTAAAGCTTCATATTCTGCCTCATTATTAGTAGCAGGAAATTCACACCTAATGGCCTGGGGTAATATGCCCCCCTGTGGCGATTTTAGTAGTATACCTAAACCTACACCTCTTATATTGGATGCACCATCAGTATATAATATCCAGGATCCTGAAGATTCTCCTAACTGTTGAACTTCTAGGTCTACCTCATCCTGAATATCACTACTGAAATCAGCCACAAAGTCAGCTAAAGCCTGAGACTTTATGGCATTTCTAGGTTCATATACTAAATCATAAGCACTTAACTTTACTGACCATTTGGCCATCCTGCCTGACATCTCTGGTTTCCTAAGCACATTTTTGACAGGATAATTCGTTTTAACATGGATCCTATGTGTCTCAAAATAATGTCTAAGCTTTGTCGATGCCATGACTAGAGCTAATATCAATTTTTCTAAATGAGAATACCTAGTTTCAGCATCTAACAAACTTTTACTAAGGGGCTGTTTGGTAGCCTCTTAATAACCATTCAGATGGTACCTCTTAATGGTTTAAAACCTCTGAATGAATAAGAGGTAACCTCAAGTCTGAATGGTTAAGAGGTAACATCTGAATGGTAAATCATCACATGTCACATTCTTCTACCTTCTCATTGGTAAAATTCTTAATCGTTTCATTAAGAGGTAGCCTCTTAATGACCATTCAGAGGCTACCAAACAGCCCCTAACATAATATACAGGATATTGCTGACCTTCATGGTCTTTTATAAGAACGGCACTTACAGCATTCCCTGATACAGCAAGGTATAGGGATAGTGGTTCACCATTTTCAGGCTTCATCAATAGAGGTGCGGTTGAGAGATATCGCTTCAAATCCTGCAAGGCTGCTTCATGCTTTGCTTCCCATTCAAATTTCTTATTCTTCTTGAGGATATCATAGAATTCCTTGCATTTTTCTGAGGATCTTGAAATAAATCTATTCAAAGCTGCTACTCGGCCTGTCAATCTTTGTACGTCCTTCATATTTGAGGGTGATTTTATATCCAGGATAGCTTTGATCTGCTCTGGGCTTGCTTCTATCCCCCTTTTTGTCACCATATATCCGAGAAACTTTCCTGCCCCCACTCCGAAATGGCATTTAGCAGGATTCAGCTTCATGTTGTATCGATCCAGGATATCAAATGCTCCCTTGATATCCTGGAGGTGATCCTCAGCCTTTTTAGATTTCACCACCATATCATCGATATATACCTCCATGGTGTCCCCCAGCTTATCCTTGAACATCATGTTTACCAATCTCTGGTATGTTGCACCTGCATTTTTCAAACCGAAAGGCATAGCAGTATAGCAATATATACCTGTTGGTGTCATGAAAGCAGTGTCCTCCTGATCCGAAGGCTCCATTTGAATCTGCTGAAATCCTGAGGATGCGTCCATGAACGTTAACATCTCATGTCCAGCAGTAGCATCTACTATTGCATCGATATGAGGGAGAGGAAATGGGTCTTTAGGACAAGCCTTGTTCAAGTCCGTGTAGTCTACACAGACTCTCCATTTCCCGTTTTTCTTTTGTACCACAACTACGTTAGCTAGCCATCTTGGAAACTTGACTTCTCTGATCATCCTGGACTTCAACAACCTTTCAACTTCCTCTTGGATAATCGCATTTCGCTCAGGAGCAAATTTTCTTCTTTTTTGTTGAACAGGCTTGAATGATTTGTCAATTCCAAGCTTGTGAGTGATAATGTCTTTGGATATGCCTGTCATATCCTCATGCTTCCATGCAAACGTTGACATCCTGCATTTCAAAAAGTTTGTTAACTGTTCTTCAATATCCTGAGGGATATTGGTTCCTACGAGCACCGAGATATCAGGCTTATCCTGATCCAGGATGATTTTCTTTACAACCTGCTCCGAATCCTCCGCGATATCCTGAGCCCACATCTTTAATTGCTATGCTGTACTAGGCTTAGTTGAGGATTTCATTGAGGATGAGTAGCATTCCTTCGCTTCCTGCTGATCACTTTCAACCTTGACAACTCCCCAAGGGGTAGGGATCTTGATGCATTGGTGATATGTTGATGGCACAGCCTTCATATCGTGAATCCATGGTCTTCCCAGTATGATGTTATAGCAGGATAAGGAGTCCATCACACAGAAACGTTGTATTGAATTGACCCCTTCAACATATACTGGTAACTTTATCTCTCCTACGGTATTTCTAGCTTCTCCACTGAAACCAACAAGCACAGTGGACTTCGAAGTGATGTCCATCGGAGATACATTCATTCTCTTCAACGTTTCCAGCTGAATTATATTGACAGAACTACCGTTGTCTACCAGTATCCTGCGTACAAAATGGTTAGCCACATATAATGTTATTACTAAAGCATCATGGTGAGGATCCTGAACAGTATCCCTATCATCACTATCGAAAGTGATCACTTTATCAGTTGCGAGGGTAGTCATTCTGACTGGTCTGTCTCCCCTCTCGCTCTTAGCTTCCTCTGCATGTCTCTTGGCCGCCGAATACGAAGTCCCACAAATGTCGGACCCTCCTGAAATAAAGTTAATTATCTTGGCATCTGCTGGGGGTGATGCTGCTCGTTCAGGATCCTTCTCGGGATCCTGCCCTTTATTCTTCTTTTTTCCCAGCAAGTCTTTCAAATACCCCTTGCTTAATAGGTAACTTATCTCTTTCCTTAAAGCAATGCAATCCTCGGTCATATGTCCGAAGTCTTCGTGGAAGGCACACCATTTGGATTTATCCTTCCAATCAGCTTTCTGCTGGTTCTTTCGAGGCCACCTAGCTTTGTCCCCTAAGCCCTGCATAGCATACATTAATTCGGGTATATTAACAGAAAAGCAGTATTCAGATAAGTCAGGATATTCTTCAGGATCCTCGTCTTCAACAGCATTCACTTTCTTGTTATCATTTCTGCCGTATGGCCTGGAGCGATATGGCTTATACGTGGTCTCCGATTTCCTGTTAGTTGATTCATAGGTTGAGGTAGAGTTCATCCTCTCCTGCATCTTCCTGTCATCTTCCAGACGGATATATCTCAAAGCCCTGTTATGAGCTTCGTCGAGATTCCTGCAGGGATTCATTACAAGATCCTGATAAAACTGAGAATCCTTTTGTAATCCCATCTTAAGAGCTTGCACAGCTGTTGCAACATCAAGATGTGGGATATCCAAGGATTCTCGACTGAATTTGTTCACATAATCCCTCAAGGATTCCTGAGGCCCTTGAGTTATCCTGTAAAGATCACTGGTTAGTTTCTCAAAACTCCGACTACAAGAAAATTGACAGTTAAATAAATTAACCAAATGAGCAAACGAAGTAATTGAGTGAGGAGGAACGTTTAACAGCCATTTTAAGGCTGATCTTGTTAGAGTAGAACCAAATCCCTTGCACAAGCATGCTTCCTTGAGCTCCGGAGGGATAGGCTTAATCTCCATTCTTTCCCTATACTGAGCAATATGCTCTTCAGGATCCGTAGTCCCATCATACAGCTTCATGTTGGGAGTCTGAAATCTTTTTGGGATTTCAGCATCACAGATGGGATATGCAAAGCGAGATATCCTGTGGCTGTCTTGGGATACTTCCGGAATTGGTTGGACCACTCCAGGCACACTGGATATCATGTCCTTCAATTTCTGCAGCTCGCTCCCTGGTAAATGTTGACGTCATACCTGCATCCTGCAAAGAGCCATTATTGTTAGTAGCAAGAATATTATTATTTGACACATTACCGTTCTGAGGATTTTGGCCATATCTTGAAGCATATCCTGAACTTCTCGCAGTCGATATTCTGACCGAAGAGGGTATCTCAGGGGTATGATTCTGAGAATGGCTTGGGACGATATTCCCCCTATTATCCTCAGTGTAAACTGCGGAACTGAAGTTCAAAGCCCTGGGTTGTATAGGAGTGACAGTTTCTTCAGCGGGTCTACTCGAGCTAGCTTTTAAGAGTTGTATTTCTCTTAATAGCATTTGGTTAGTCTCCTGTTGCTGCCTCATTTGTTCCTGCACACTTCCAAATAAAGTCAAAATTTCATCATTAGAGGCTAAAACAGGAGCAGATCCCTGGACACTCCGAGTAGGGATAACATCTTGAGGTTGTGAAGAAAACGACATCCTTGGAGGAGGTGGTGGAAGCACCGAACCAGTGGTAGCAGAGGTTGTAGCAGACATAGTGGAAGAGCTCATGTTTGATCTTGAGGCCATTGTAAACAATGTGGCAAAAAGTTTAGAAAATAGAAAACCGATTAATGATTTTGCAAAGATTTTTAGTAAAAGTAGCACCACTTGCCCCACGGTGGGCGCCAAATTGTTTTGGTCAAAAATTACCTAAGCAATTAAGTGATCAAATTAGTTAAGTGAGGTAGTGTGCTAGAAATATGTGTGAAAAATGTGTTAACAAAATTAGATATGAAAACAGTTTCAGGATACGGCTCAGGATATAGAGTTGTATCTATGATCAAACAATGAGCAAAAATGTAAAGGTGGACACGTGATGTACGGGGAAAGCCCTTGATCAATCTAGATCGCCGGCATAAAACCTCGGGAGCTGACAATCGCAGCTGCCTTGTTCTTCTATTGCTTCAAATATCAGGATACAGTGCAGGATATGGCGCAGATCAATGCTAAGTGGTACAACGATTACAAGTGTTGAGTGTTTGTGCGTGATAGAAAGAAAAAAGAAGTGTGAGTTCGAGAGTGGAGAGTCAAGTGTGTGTTCCTATTGATCTGGCCTCCTATTTATAGTTACAAGTAACAAACTAACTCTCCTATTATTCCGGGATGCTGGGAATATTCCATTCTGAACGTTGGGGGACTCTTTTAACTTGTTTTCCATGTGCTTATTAACTATAAAACCGGGTCTTCAGCTCATATGACCGTTACAACCTCAATAGCATTGACCATCATCCGATATTCTCGCGGAATATGCCTTTTTTCTATTCTGACCGTTACAAGACCCATTCTTCCACCATCAACGTCCATTTTTCAACCACCTTGAGCGAATCTTCAGGTAGATCAAGTCCTTTAACGTTGGTACCTTGCTACAAAAGAAAATCGTTAGTAACTGCCAGGATACTGCGTCAGGATGTTACCAATATCCTGGTCTGATATCCTGATCGATACTGCCTCAGGATGTTACCAATATCCTGGTCCGGTATCCTGATCATAAACAGCTAACATTAAATCAAGATATATTGTCAGGATATGGGCTCAGAATTTCACCCATAACATCTACTAAGGTCTGTCTTTTGGTTATCCTGATTATAAGTGTTAAAGGTTAGGATCCTAACTTGGATTCTCAGGTATGATCCTTAACTATTTTGATTTTATTCATTATTCATTTAAGTGACCCTTATCCTTTGACAACTGAATTTATGATCCTTAAACTATATTACTTTTCAGAACTTATCGGCTATAGGATATGTGATCCTTGATCATATCCTAAACTTTTGAGGATATTTATTAAATTTTTCCTTTACTTGATAAGTTTAGACAAAACGAATATCACAACAATTGGAAAGTAAAGTACTAACAAGGATAGCAACACGGGAGATAGCAAAAAAGTTAAAGTTATTTTATTCACAAAACATGAAACCCTTTAAGGTTGTCAAAATTGCCAACCCACGTTTCTACCAGCAAAATGTGGCCCGTCCACATGGGTTGGCAAAGGGTGTCCATTGTTTACGGGTCTTAGGAGTGCAAGAAATAAAGGAGGAAGGATAACGAGTGGCTTCATCCCCCAAACAGAGGATCCATCCACCACCCATTATCCTGCCTATTATTCAAGGATCCGTGATCCTTTAACCTAGTAACTATTGTTCAAGATACAACCCATCATTGTTCAACAAAAACACCATAACCAAAATAAACTACCAAATTCTAAAAAAATGGGTTCCGGCTACGTCTAGAAATGTCCTTCATCGCCCATCCATGCAGCTTACACCTTGGCTGCATCACCATCTCCTCCAGCTCCAGTATCCTTCGCCTGATCCTTGCCACTGCCACCAGCATCGATTGCCAAAACCTCATCAGACTCTTCTTCATCCTCCAACTCAGCCAGCCTAGCCTTCCAACCCTCAATGTCCCAGTTGCTCCTGTCAAAATTAGGATCCTGAGCTTCTTGGGCCATCTGCAACTTGGTCTTGTACGTGGCAATGGCAGCAGAGACTTTAGCATCCTCCATGATCTCGTGCTTCTCATAGTCAGCATTGATCTGAGCTGCAACCAATTGAGTTTTGGCATCATTGAAGTCCTTTTCGAGGGAGGCAATCTTGTGATCCTTGAGCACTGCCACTTTTTGGAGGTCAGAGTATTTCTCCTCAATCTCTTCGACGTTCCCAACATAGTCCTCAATTTCAGCAAATTTCTGCAAGGAAGACATTGCAAAGTTCAGGATCACGTGATGCTCAAGTGGGCAGGATAACTAAGCTAAGTCAGTGATCCTTACCTCAGCAAAGTACTCGAGGAACTGATGGCGGATCAGAGGAAAACCTTCTAGATTGTCAGCTTCAGAGGTCTTCCTTTTCTTTCCACCTCTTCCCTTTGAAGTGGTTGCCTTGGGGATCGTGACAGCTGGGCTGGCAGCAAGCTTCTTCTTAGAGGATCGGACAGTGTCAAGGTCAGTGACACTGAATTTGGAGGCAGATCTTGAAGATTTTCCAGCACCTACACATCCAAAACAGATAAGTATCCTTATCCCATTTCTATTTAACTATTTATTTAAACATTTAATTATGCAAAAAAAACAGGATACTTACTCGACATAGTGACAGAGCCTGAGGATACTTCTTGAGAATCCTGGGTATTTGTTTTAAATGATCTTCTTGCAGGATCAAGTCTCCGGAAAGAGGCAAGCCTTTCCTGTGTTGCAGGTGTTGTGATGAGGTGTGCGACAGTAATAGCTGGAAAATAGAAACAGAAGGATGTTAGTGATCCTCAGCAGAAACAAGGTCATCTGGTGATCCTTCTCAGGATCCTCTATCCTACCATGGGTGGTCCATTTCCTAGGCAGATCCTTTCCATCAGGGATAGAGTCCCTTCTGACAAAGAAGAATCGCCGTTTCCAATTGGTGTCATTCTTAGTGGCTTTGAAGATGGGATGTTCTTCACCAGGTTTATGTTTGAGTAGATACCGATGGGATCCATGGCTTACGAGGTCATACATCTCTGCCAATCTCTCCTGGATCCTTTTGTTATCCTCTAAACGGATGAACCTAAGGGCCCTGTTCCTTACCTCATCTATGTTCCTGCAAGGTGTCATAACAAGGTCATCATAGAACTGAGAATCGTTAAGTAAACCCATTTTAAAAGCTTCAACAGCAGTAGCAATATCTAAGTTAGGGATTTCTAAGGATTCTCTACTGAATTTAGTTATGTAATCTCTTAGTGATTCATTATGACCTTGGGTTACCCTATATAGATCACTAGTTAATCGTTCAAATCTCCTACTACATGAGAATTGGCTATTAAACAAGTTAACTAGATTAGCAAATGAAGTAATAGAGTAATGAGGAAGACTTAGCAACCATTTAAGAGCTGATCCTGTCAGTGTGGATCCGAAACCCTTGAATAGACATGCTTCTTTTAACCTCTCCGGGATGGGATTGATCTCCATCCTTTCTCTGTACTGAGCTACATGCTCTTCTGGATCCGTTGAACCATCATACAGCTTCATGGTTGGTATTTGAAGTCTCTTCGATGTCTCTGCATCACAAATAGGTGGTGCAAAACAAGATATCTTGTGTCTTCCATCCGGAATTTCAGGAATGGGCTTAACCACTCCTGGAACGCTGGATATCATATCCTTAAACTTTTGTAATTCTCTGGCCATAGCTTGGTTGATACCTGTATCCTATACAAAGTCATGGTTAGCATTGCAAAAATTATTTAAAGTGTTACCTCCTGAAGGATTCAAGTTTGGATTTCCAGATGTGAATCCATGTTGACGGGATTCTGGCATAACCGAGGGACTAGGGGAAGCAATGGTCTGCATTGGTATGAAGTCTCCTAGATGAACATCTGAACTTCCGGGTTGCACACTCCTTAAGTATCCTTGATCCTGGAAGATGTTGGATCCTTGATGTGTTGTGAATGAAGGTCTTGGAGGATAATCCATGGATCCGAAAACCTGAGATGAGGATCCTTGAACCTGAAAGGAGGATCCTTGAAACTGAGAGGAGGATCCTTGAACCTGAGAGTATCCCTGAACCTAAGAGGATCCTTGAACCTGAGAGGATCCTTGAACCTGAAAGGATCCTTGAACCTGAGAGGAGGATCCTTGAACCTGAGAGGATCCTTAAACATGAGAGGAGGATCCTTGAACCTGAGAGGATCCTTGAATCAGTTGCGTTCCCATGCATCCTCCTAAACTAGTGAAGAATCCCTGATGCTGAAATGAGGATCCTGAAGGCTGGAAAGAGGATCCTTGAGCCTGAGACATTGCCGATGATCCAGAACGCATTCCTGTTGATCCACCCTAGTATTGGACATCTGGAGCTGCAAAGTGCTGGGAAGTTATGACCAGAGTGTCGAAATTTAGCGACCTCGGCAGCAAAGGGGGATGATCCTCTGCTGATTTTATCAATTTCGCGAAGGATACTGCCATTAGTTTCGTCCTGTTGTTGCATGTATCCTCTCATCTGCAAAATCAAAGCATAAAGATCACTGTTAGTAAGTGTAGAGGAAGAAACAACAGTTGGTTTTGTGAAAACGGGGGTTGTCTTCTTCGGAGCATTCTTCTGGAATGCAGGGGGAAGATGATGTAATGGTGGAATGCCATGTGATGAGGAAACCGCCGACATGGAACTTGAAGTAGTTTTTCCCTGAGAAGCCATGTGGTTGAAGGTAATGAACCAAAATGAATGAAATGAACAAAATTTCTCAGAATTGAAGCACCAATTGCCCCACGGTGGGCGCCAAACTGTTTTGGTCAAAAATCACACAAGGATAATGCAACCAAATCTGATTTTGTGAGGTATGATGCTTGGTTAATTGTATGAACGACAAGTATATGAAATCAACGATGAACACCGAGATTTATACGAGGAAAAATCCCTTGATCTTTAGAAGATCTCCGGCATAAAAAACCTCGGGTGATGGAAACTACCTATCACCAAATATATTGGAAAAACAATAATGATCCTTGTATAACTTCGGAAGAAAACAAGCTCAATACATTGAATTGCTAGTGTAAGTGTGTGTTTTTGCTAAGTGTTTGCAGAGAATTCGAGTGTTGTGTGGTTTTTTTGTGGTGTGTTCGACCTATGCCTCAAATGAGCTCGTTTTCCCCTTAAAAGATAAGAAAAAAATCAACTAAATAACTTTTCGAAAAAGGTGGAAGTCACCCATGATCACCACTAACGGTTATTTCTTCATTAAGCACGTGCCTATGAAGCATATTCCATGAGATTCCAGCAAAGAAGTAGTCCACTACGTCCATTATCTGCATTTAAACATTAAAAACGTGACAATTGTTAGAAATCATAAGTTCTGTTATGTGACATATGTGCTTGTAATCATTGTAAACAGTTCAGTTATTAATGAAATAAAGTTATTTGATCCCAATGTTTGTTTATTTATGTTCTACATTTTTCATGTTTTGACTTTCATTCCATTTCAAACTCTGTATCGCTTTCTGGAGAATTATACGCAAACTGGTGCGTAAACGTAATCAGTTTAATGCGACAAATAATCCAGAACATCAACATATGCTTAACATACCTTAAATAACTTTTACATAACTTAGAAATAAGTTTTAAAGGCATTGGTATGGCAAAATCAAGTTAATTCGCTTACAGGGACTAAAATTGACAAACTGCGAAAGTATGCCAATTTGAACTGTAACAAACATTCCAGAACATGGCCATAAGTTAAACACACCCTAAATATCCTTTACATAGCTTAGAAATAGGCTTTGAGGGGTTCGGTGTGCTAAAATAAACTTTATGCTCATTCAGGGACTAAAAGCGTCAAAAAGTGCATAAGTTTGCATTTTCGCGCATAACTTACGTTCTGAATACATCCGAACATCCATTCGTTTTAGTGATTCTCTTGTCAAAAATCCATTCGTCGCGCAATTTGGATCGTACACGCGTCCGTTACGACTTCCGTCGTAATTAACCGAACAACGCAACTGTACGGCCAAACAAACCGACATCCGGCATATTTTTGAACACATTTTAAGTCCCCTATACTTTAACTTCATTTTAGAGCTTTGAAATGGGGTTAACGGGCCTTAAACATGTCGGAAATAGCTCAAAACACTAACAGGGACCAAAAGTGTAATTCTGTGAAAGTAGGTCCTTGCACACCTCAACATTCTGAGTGTTACGGTGCGCAAGCAGGGGTCAAATGCAAAAACTTGTTTTTAACAGCCTGTTTTCAGCTGTTATACACTCTTTTCTCACTTGTAACTGGTTTCTAGTAATCCTATGGGCTCCCATGGTTTTGTAAATCAGTGGGTATGTGTTGTATGACTGAGATTAACGCTTGGGAAACAAGAAACGATCTTAACGGCTCTACATTTCCTATAAATACCCCCCACCCCCATGTCTTGCTCATTTCCCTCACATTTGAAATCTGATTCAAAGCTCTCTAAGTGGAAGTTTAAATGCTTCCTACCTGAGAGTGAATCGGGTTCGAATCTTGCGGGGACCTTCTGTAAGTATTCTTTCGCGTTTATCGTTCATTTTAGCGTTAAAGTCAAACTGTGTTTTACTTTCTGCATTGACCAGTTTATGGTCAACGCGAAGTTCGTTTGAACTTCATAACGTGAGCGTAATCACGATGGTTATAGTCCCTAGTGACTATACCTACTGATTACCACGTTATCTAGGCTCAGTGACGAGTCGTAGTTTCGAGCAAAATGCGTGTTCTCGCGTATTTTGTAACCAAACTACTTGTGGGTATCAAAACCGTTTGTTTTGATACCAAACCTGTTTTTAAACCTTGTTAAACATGTTCTAACATGTTTAGCTCGTCACTTTTAGATTTGTGCTTGTCTAGGGTCGTAAAGGTAAGCAATCTAATAAATCGCTTATACTTTCAAACCCGACCCATTTGGTCGATCATTAGGATCCAAACAAATACTTTAGGTGACCATAGTAGTATTGGGAATAACCTTCCGAGGTTATACCTTATGGTCACGTCGTTTAAGTAGTTGTATGATAAGTAATTCTTATGCCTTAGGTAAATTACCAAAATGCCCTTTTTAAGTCAAAATCCATTTTAAGCCTATGTAACATACCTTTTGGAATCTAAACTAATTTAGTAACAATATTAGACATGTCAAGGCATATCTTACTTGTCATAGGGCTAGTTAGGCGTTCCGAACGCGTTTCACGCAAACGACGCGTTAAAGTAGCATAAGCTACCTAAACGGGTCATAACGGGTCAAAAGCACTTAGGCTAGGTTTCATTTTAGTATGTAGGCTTTGTTAAACCATATTACATGAGTTCCTACAATCATTTGGTTTACGAACCCTCATGCTACCCGATCCTCCAATTAGGTCCGTTTATTAATATAGTTGCCTATATTAGGTGCCCTTTTGAATCCGTGATCTTCTAACCTTGCCTGGTGGATATCTAGAGTCTATTGAGCAATCTCAAGTGAGTACATAGACCCCTCTTTTACTGTTTTCCAAACTGTTTTGGGGTGAAACACATGTGCCTACTTGTTAATTTCATGCTTTCCATGTTTCCATATCATATACTTGCTATGTTCATTAGTACATTATTAGTACATGATTTTATTGGGTTTTTGCTACGTATGTCCTTTGTAGCATACTTAGTACATCATTTTACATGACATTTTAAGCTATGTATGGTCATTTAGTGCATACTTAGTACATTGTTTTACATTACCTTTTCGTGCTATGTATGTTCATCATACTTAGTACCTTTTCATTTCATCACATGCTTACATTTTGATATGACATTTGAGTTGTTAAGTGGGACCATATACATTCATTAACTTTGATCACGCCGCTCGTTAGTAGGTAATGGTACCATAGGAATTGACAACTCCCGTTCCTAACATCCTAGGTATGTTTGGATGAAAGGAATGACCGAATTCGATAAAACATAATACAGATAGACCTTTAATTTGTTTAAGGGCTCATCAGCACAGTCACAAGGCTTGGATGTATGCATTTTTACAATACCGCATAAATGTTTGTATTCAGTATAGCATGCATTTCCACAAAACATAACGTTGATTTAAACCACGTTTTACTTCAATACATTGTTTTGTGCATTTTTACCTATGGTTCCATGGATATATATATATACACACACCTTATTTGCCATACATGACATTTTGTTTACTCATTTAGTAATTGACATTTGACATAGACATTTTGATATTGATACACATATTTCATGGACCACATTTTGACATAAACATTTTAACATGGTTTACACAAAGACATTTGACAAATGGTTTGATATGGGCAAATTTACATTAGTGGTTTGTTTCGGTAAGTGATTTAAGTAACGAGGCATATGTAATATGATACAAGCATGGTGGATACGCCGCTGGTACTTCCTATATATAAGTGCTTGTATGGTAATACATATTGTAGCGTTATTTGAATCATTTAAACTTAGACATATAACATTTTATACAAATAACATATTTTTCACAAGACATTGTTTTACAAACAACTCATTTTATACAAAACTCATTTTACTTGGTTATTCATTTAACCTCACATCACTCTTTTACATATCATCTTCTTTAACATAGCTTTTCAAATGATTTATAAAACAAAACATTTTACAAGGATCATGACTGACTTTTGTTAAACAACCTTTTCTAAACTAATAAGTCATGAGCCCTATTTTCATAAAACCTATGTATCTCACAGGCATTTTTATGTTGACGTACCTATTTTCACATGTGTTTCAGGAGCTGATGCTTAGGATGATCGTGACACTAGGGCAGACCCGTGCCTTAGAGACTTAAAAATAAAGATAGACTTAGTTTAATTATATGATGTACTCTTTGGTTCTTGTTTTGAAATAAGGTATTCCACTTTTGGTTGTTGAATAAAATGAAATTTTAATTACCATGGTTGTGGACAATAATTCTGTTATAACACTCCCCGACGTTTCCGCCACGATTCGATGTTTTACGTGGTCGGGGTGTGACAGAAGAGTTGGTATCAGAGCCAATGGTTATAGGGAATTAGGTTATTAGTAATGCTTTGACCTAGACTATAACCTTTCTAGGACCCATACGCAAGATGTCTTGTGTTTAGATCTTAAAACATACACTTCACCTATCCTTAGGTGATCACCAAAACAAGAACCCAATTTCCTAAAACAATTTTTGAAAATGCAATCTCTATTTTTAAATAATTTATTTTATGGTTTTGAACCCTTTTTTATTTTTCAAGATTGATTTTGAAAATTTATCATTTTTTTTTGAATGATTCTTTTGGCCTTGTGCCTTCCAAGTTTTCAAAATCTCATCAAAGTTTTGGGTTCTAAATAGTGTGAACACGTGCAAACTGGAAGGGTGAATGCCTGTACCCTGGGTTTTCTGTTTAAGGCTAGAGTGTTCGTACAAATCCACATAATCGGACCAGTCACTCTTACCTGGGAACTCTTGGGGTGAGTGTTCACTTATAGGCGAGCATATCTTCGCTAAGCATTATTTTCGGACCTATTTACTTTGATTAGTCACTGTGTGTCGTTTGCTTGCTTTGTGATACAGACAAATGACCACCATCCTTGCTTTTGTTGATTTTGTTTCATCTCGCTCTTTTCATCAAATCATCCCACTCGTTTCCTTTCATGTTTCCTCTTTTAGAATGCCTCCTCGACGCGAAAATCCGCTACCAAATGCCGAACTGGTAGAAATCATTGCGCT
This sequence comes from Helianthus tuberosus, assembly GCA_030545235.1. Taxonomy (NCBI): domain Eukaryota; kingdom Viridiplantae; phylum Streptophyta; class Magnoliopsida; order Asterales; family Asteraceae; genus Helianthus; species Helianthus tuberosus. The sequence goes on along the minus strand of CM060411.1, from coordinate 214,603,404 downwards.
GCAAATGGCTGCTCAATTCCCAAACCTCTTTGCTCAATGGAACCAAGCCAACAACAACAACAACAACAATGCTCCATGCAATTTCAAGAGTTTTAACTCGGCTAAACCACTCAAGTTTAGTGGTACAGAGGGAGCAACTGGGCTTCTTCAATGGTTCGAGAGCATTGAGAATACTTTCCGTCAAGTTAAGTGTCCTGATAATCGCAAAGTTGAGTTTGCTTCAAGCGTATTTCAGAAGAGGGCTTTGACATGGTGGAACGGGGTTATGAGAGATCGTGGTGCTGAGGTTGCCTTGGCACAAACATGGGCTGAACTTAGGACTCTTATGATGAGGGAGTTTTGTCCTCGTCATGAGCTGCAAGCTCTAGAAAGGGAGTTTGATGATCTAAAACAGGATAGTGGCGAGCACCGGGCGTATACTGATAGATTTGAGGAGCTGAGTTTGTTATGCCCAACAATGGTTACCCCGCTCGACAAGGCTATCGAAAGGTACATCGATGGTCTACCTGACTCCATACAAGACACCGTTACTGGTAGTAATCCTACCACACTCCGTCAGGCAATCGAGCTATCTTCAACATTGACCGAGTCGCAGATTCGAAGGGGTAAGCTGCATAAAAAGGGTGACAAGGGTAAGAAGCAGTCGTCTAACAAAGAGGATAGCAAGAAAGGTAAAAATAAGAAGGGTAAGGATTCTGGTCCCTCGAAGAATTCAAGGAAGCGTAAGGCTTCCCAAAACTACGCCGTTACTGCACAAACAAATCAAGCTGCACCAAATCAACCAGCGCAACCTCCAGCAAAGAAGCGGTATGAAGGGAATGCACCTTTGTGTAATAGGTGCAATAGTCACCATCAACAGCAACTTCCGTGCCGTTTCTGTACCAACTGCGGGAAGTCTGGACACCTTGCAGAAGTTTGTCGTTCTGCTCGTAATCAGGCAGCTCAGAACCCGGCTCAACAAGCTGCTCAGCCTCCTGCTCAGCAACAGGGTCAAGCTGCACGACCTCACTATCCTCCTGGCTCGTGCTATAATTGTGGAGACCTGACCCATTATCGAAACCAGTGTCCAAATCTGGTTAATGCAAATCCGAATCAGGCTCCAGCTCGAGGTCGAGTTTTTAACATGAATGCACAAGAAGCGCAAGCAGACAATGAAGTGGTGAACCGTACGTTCTCTGTTAATAATCAACCCACATCTGTTCTTTTTTATTCTGGTGCTGATAAGAGTTTTGTGTCATTATCTTTTAAGCCATTGCTTCGCGTGTCTAGAACGAAACTAAGTAAACCCTTGACAGTAGAGGTTACCAGTGGTGAACCCATTGTTCTTAATTCTGTCCTTCGCAACTGCCAGTTGAACCTTAATAACCATCTTTTTCCCATCGACCTCACACCAATGCAACTTGGAAGCTTCGACATTATAGTGGGTATGGATTCGTTAGCCAAGCATCGCGCAGAGGTAGTTTGTTTTGAGAAGATCGTTCGTGTGCCGCTTTCGTCAGGTGAGAATCCTACAGGTTCGTGGTGAGAGACCTACTAGTAGCCTCAAGCTTATGTCTTGTTGTCAAGCTCGGAAATATCTACGGAAGAACTATGTGGCCTTTTTGTCACATGTTACAGCAGATAAAGGCAAAGGTAAGTCCATTCGAGATATCCCGGTCGTTCGGGATTATCCGGAGCTATTTCCTAAGGAGTTACCTGGATTACCACCAGCGCGCCAAGTCGAGTTCCGTATTGATCTCGTACCAGGTGCAAATCCCATTGCCAGAGCTCCATATCGTCTTGCACCGTCTGAGATGCAAGAGTTGTCTAAGCAGCTTCAGGAGCTCTCTGACAAAGGTTTTATCCGTCCTAGCTTTTCACCTTGGGGTGCTCCCGTTCTTTTTGTCAATAAGAAGGATGGATCTTTTAGGATGTGTATCGATTATCGTGAGATTAATAAGCTTACCATCAAGAATCGATATCCCCTACCTCGCATCGATGATCTCTTTGATCAGTTACAGGGCGCTTCTTATTTTTCAAAGATTGATCTGCGATCTGGATATCATCAACTCCGTGTGCATGAAGAAGATATTCCCAAGACAGCGTTCCGTAATCGTTATGGGCATTATGAGTTCACAGTTATGCCATTCGGTTTGACTAATGCTCCTGCTGTTTTTATGGACTTGATGAATAGGGTCTGCAAGCCTTATTTAGATAAGTTCATCATCGTTTTTATTGATGATATTTTGATATACTCTAAGACGAAAGCTGATCACGAGCAACATCTTCGTCTTACTCTGGAACTCCTAAAGAAAGAACAACTTTTTACCAAATTCTCCAAGTGTGAATTTTGGCTTAAAGAAGTTCAATTCTTGGGACATATTGTCAACAAACAAGGTATTTATGTAGATCCCTCCAAGATCAGTGCGATTAAGGATTGGGATACGCCTACTACTCCTACTGAGGTTCGTTCTTTTCTTGGTCTTGCGGGTTATTACCGCCGCTTCATAGAGAACTTCTCGAAGATTGCAGTTCCTCTAACTGCTCTAACTCAGAAGAACAAGCCCTTTGAATGGGGTTCTAAAAAAGAAGCAGCATTTCAGACCTTGAAGCAGAAGCTTTGTGACGCACCTATTCTGACTTTGCCTGAAGGCAATGATGATTTTGTCGTGTACTGCGATGCATCCAAATTGGGTCTTGGCTGTGTTCTGATGCAAAGGAACAAAGTCATAGCATATGCATCGAGGCAGTTGAAGGTGCATGAGAAAAACTACACCACTCATGATCTCGAGTTAGGTGCAGTTGTGTTCGCTCTTAAGATCTGGAGACACTATTTGTATGGAACAAAATGTGTGGTTTTCACTGACCACAAAAGTCTTCAGCATATCTTCAATCAGAAAGAACTCAACATGAGGCAAAGACGTTGGGTAGAGCTTCTGAACGACTATGGCTGCGAAATTCGCTACCATCCTGGTAAGGCGAATGTCGTAGCTAACGCTTTGAGTCATAAGGAACATGTCAAGCTTCATTGTGTTCGTGTTCAATCTGATATTCAAACTCGAGCTGATATTCAAGCCCGCATTTCTCAGGCTCAACATACTTGTGTTTCACAAGGTTTGATGGGTAAGGAATTACCCTATCACATTAAGCCTGATCTTGTTTTGAAGGACAATGGATCATACTATTTCATGGACCGTTTGTGGGTCCCAAGCCAAGATGGTCTTCGCACTCTGCTTATGGATGAAGCTCATAAGTCTCGTTATTCTGTCCATCCTGGCTCAGACAAGATGTATAAGGATCTTCGTACTCAGTATTGGTGGCCTGGTATGAAGAAAGACATTGCCTTGTATGTTTCAAAATGCCTTACTTGTCTTAAGGTAAAGGCTGAACACCAACATCCTTCTGGTCTTTTGGAGCAACCATAGATCCCAGTTTGGAAATGGGAAAACATCGCTATGGATCTCATTACCAAACTTCCGCGCACTAAGAAAGGTCATGATGCCATCTGGGTAGTTGTTGATCGTCTTACTAAGTCAGCACATTTCTTGCCGATCCGTGAGGATCTATCTGCTAACAAACTGGCCAAAATCTATGTGGATGAAATCGTATCTCAACATGGTGTTCCCTTGAACATTATTTCTGATAGAGATGCTCGTTTTTCTTCTCGTTTTTGGAGAACCATGCAATCTGCTATGGGGACCCAACTTAATCTGAGCACTGCTTATCATCCGCAATCTGATGGTCAATCTGAAAGAACAATCCAAACCTTGGAGGATATGCTTAGAGCTTGTGTGATCGATTTTGGTGGTAGTTGGGATTCACATCTTCCATTGATTGAATTCTCCTACAACAATAGTTATCACTCCAGCATCAACATGGCTCCTTTCGAGGCTCTTTATGGTCGAAAATGTCGTTCACCAGTCTGCTGGAATGAGATCGGTGAGGCTCAGCTTACTGGACCTGACCTCATTCTAGAGACAACAGATAAGGTTAAGAAAGTTCGTCATAACCTTCTGACAGCTCAAAGCCGTTAAAAGACTTACGCGGACCAAGGACGCAAGCCCATGGAATTTCAAGTCGGTGATCGAGTATTACTTAAGGTCACACCTTGGAAAGGCGTGATCAGATTTGGAAAGACTGGAAAACTTGCACCTAGATATGTTGGACCATTCAAGATCGTTGAAAGAATCGGTAAGGTAGCCTACAGACTTGAGTTACCTCCTGAACTTGGAAATGTTCATCTAACCTTCCATGTGTCCAATCTCAGGAAGTGTTTAGCTGATGAGAACCTCCACATACCACTTGACGAAATTCGTGTTGATAAGACACAACATTTTGTTGAGAAACCTGTGGAAATCATGGACCGTATAGTCAAATGGCTTAAAAGCAAGCGCATTCCTTTGGTCAAAGTTCGCTGGGAATCTAAACGTGGACCTGAGTTTACATGGGAACATGAAGATCAAATAGAGGCGAAGTATCCGCATCTTTTCTCACGAGTTTCCTCAAAACAAATTTCGGGACGAAATTTCCACAAGTAGGGGAGACTGTGACATATGTGCTTATAATCATTGTAAACAGTTCAGTTATCAATGAAATAAAGTTATTTGATCCCAATTTTTGTTTATTTATGTTTTACATTTTTCATGTTTTGACTTTCATTCCATTTCAAACTCTGTATCGCTTTCTGGAGAATTAAACGCAAACTGGTGCGTAAACGTAATCAATTTAATGCGACAAATAATCCATAACATCAACATATGCTTAACATACCTTAAATAACCTTTACATAACTTAGAAATAAGTTTTGAAGGCATTGGTATGGCAAAATCAAGTTAATTCGCTTACAGGGACTAAAATTGATAAACTGTGAAAGTATGCCAATTTGAACTGTAACGAACATTCCGGAATATGGCCATAAGTTAAACACACCCTAAATATCCTTTACATAGCTTAGAAATAGGCTTTTAGGGGTTCGGTGTGCTAAAATAAACTTTATGCTCATTCAGGGACTAAAAGCGTCAAAAAGTGCATAAGTTTGCATTTTCGCGCATAACTTACGTTCTGAATACATCCGGACATCCAAAAATTAATGTAATCATTAAAATATTATGTTTTAGTGATTGGCTTATCAAAAATCCATTCGTCGCGCAATTTGGATCGTACACGCGTCCGTTACGACTCCCGTCGTAATTAACCAAACAACGCAACCGTACGGCCAAACGAACTGACATCCGGCATATTTTTTAACACATTTTAAGTTCCCTATACTTTAACTTCATTTTAGAGCTTTGAAATGGGGTTAACGGGCCTTAAACATGTCGGAAATAGCTCAAAACACTAACAGGGACCAAAAGTGTAATTCTGTGAAAGTAGGTCCTTGCGCACCTCAACATTCTGAGTGTTACGGTGCACAAGCAGGGGTCAGATGCAGAAACTTGTTTTTAACAGCCTGTTTTCAGCTGTTATACACTCTTTTCTCACTTGTAACTGGTTTCTAGCAATCCTATGGGCTCCCATGGGTTTGTAAATCAGTGGGTATGTGTTGTACGGCTGAGATTAACGCTTGGGAAACAAGAAACGATCTTAACGGCTCTACATTTCCTATAAATACCCCCCCCCCATGTCTTGCTCATTTCCCTCACATTTGAAATCTGATTCAAAGCTCTCTAAGTGGAAGTTTAAATGCTTCCTACCTGAGAGTGAATCGGGTTCGAATCTTGCGGGGACCTTCTGTAAGTATTCTTTCGCGTTTATCGTTCGTTTTAGCGTTAAAGTCAAACTGTGTTTGACTTTCTGCATTGACCAGTTTATGGTCAACGCGAAGTTCGTTTGAACTTCATAACGTGAGCGTAATCACGATGGTTATAGTCCCTAGTGACTATACCTACTGATTACCACGTTATCTAGGCTCAGTGACGAGTCGTAGTTTCGAGCAAAATGCGTGTTCTCGCGTATTTTGTAACCAAACTACTTGTGGGTATCAAAACCATTTGTTTTAATACCAAACCTGTTTTTAAACCTTGTTAAACATGTTCTAACATGTTTAGCTCGTCACTATTAGATTTGTGCTTGTCTAGGGTCGTAAAGGTAAGCGATCTAATAAATCGCTTATACTTTCGAACCTGACCCATTTGGTCGATCATTAGGATCCGACCAAATACTTTAGGTGACCATAGTAGTATAGGGAATAACCTTCCGAGGTTATACATTATGGTCACGTCGTTTAAGTAGTTGTATGATAAGTAATTCTTATGCCTTAGGTAAATTACCAAAATGCCCTTTTTAAGTCAAAATCCATTTTAAGCCTATGTAACATAACTTTTGGTATCTAAACTAATTTAGTAACAATATTAGACATGTCAAGGCATATCTTACTTGTCATAGGGCTAGTTAGGCGTTCCGAACGCGTTTCACGCAAACGACGCGTTAAAGTAGCATAAGCTACCTAAACGGGTCATAACGGGTCAAAAGCACTTAGGCTAGGTTTCATTTTAGTATGTAGGCTTTGTTAAACCATATTACATGAGTTCCTACACTCATTTGGTTCAGGCTACCCGATCCTCCGACTAGGTCCGTTTATTAATATAGTTGCCTATATTAGGTGACGTTTGAATCCGTGATCTTCTAACCTTGCTTGGTGGATATCTAGAGTCTATTGAGAAATCTCAAGTGAGTACATAGACCCCTCTTTTACTGTTTTCCAAACTGTTTTGGGGTGAAACACATGTGCCTACTTGTTAATTTCATGCTTTCCGTGTTTCCATATCATATACTTGCTATGTTCATTAGTACATTATTAGTACATGATTTTATTGGGTTTTTGCTATGTATGTCCTTTGTAGCATACTTAGTACATCGTTTTACATGACATTTTATGCTATGTATGTTCATTTAGTGCATACTTAGTACATTGTTTTACATTACCTTTTCATGCTATATATGTTCATCATACTTAGTACCTTTTCATTTCATCACATGCTTACATTTTGATATGACATTTGGGTTGTTTAGTGGGACCATATACATTCATTAACTTTGATCACGTCGCTCGTTAGTAGGTAATGGTACCATAGGAATTGACAACTCCCGTTCCTAACATCCTAGGTATGTTTGGATGAAAGGAATGACCGAATTCGATAAAACATATTACAGATAGACCTTTAATTTGTTTAAGGGATCATCACCACAGTCACAAGCCTTGGATGTATGCATTTTTACAATACCGCAAAAATGTTTGTATTCAGTATAGCATGCATTTCCACAAAATATAACGTTGATTTAAACCACGTTTTACTTCAATACATTGTTTTGTGCATTTTTACCTATGGTTCCGTGGATATATATATATATACCTCATTTGCCATACATGACATTTTGTTTACTCATTTAATAATTGACATTTGACATAGACATTTTGATATTGATACACATATTTCATGTACCACATTTTGACATAAACATTTTAACATGGTTTACACAAAGACATTTGACAAATGGTTTGATATGGGCAAATTTACATTAGTGGTTTGTTTGGGTAATTGATTTAAGTAACGAGGCATATGTAATATGATACAAGCATGGTGGATACGCCGCTGGTACTTCCTATATATAAGTGCTTGTATGGTAATACATATTGTAGCGTTATTTGAATCATTTCAACTTAGACATATAACATTTTATACAAATAACATATTTTTTCACAAGATATTGTTTTACAAACAACTCATTTTATACAAAACTCATTTTACTTGGTTATTCATTTAACCTCACATCACTCTTTTACATATCATCTTCTTTAACATCGCTTTTCAAATGATTTATAAAACAAAACATTTTACAAGGATCATGACTGACTTTTGTTAAACAACCTTTTCTAAACTAATAAGTCATGAGCCCTATTTTCATAAAACCTATGTATCTCACAGGCATTTTTATGCTGACGTACCTATTTTCACATGTGTTTCAGGAGTTGATGCTTAGGATGATCGTGACACTAGGGCGGACCCGTGCCTTAGAGACTTAAAAATAAAGATAGACTTAGTTTAATTATATGATGTTCTCTTTGGTTCTTGTTTTGAAACAATGTATTCCACTTTTGGTTTTTGAATAAAATGAAATTTTAATTACCATGGTTGTGGAACAATAATTCTGTTACAACACTGCCCGACGTTTCCACCACGATTCGATGTTTTACGTGGTCGGGGTGTGACATGTTAAGGATCCTGTGATCCTCAGACTCCCAGCATCATCCATTAAGGATCCGTGATCCATGCCTAGTCTCCGGATAGATGATCCTTAGCACAAAATCCATGCCCTAACATCCATCACCCGAGGTTTTTTATGCCGGAGATCAACTCTTGATCAAGGGCTTTTTCCTTGTATAAATCCTTGTGTCACTTGTTCATTTGATTTGCAAGTCGTTCATACAATTGTTCATTGATTCAAGCATCACACCTCACAACAAAAGATTTGGTTGCATTATCCTTGCTTGATTTTTGACCAAAACAGTTTGGCGCCCACCGTGGGGCAATTGGTGCCTCATTCCTAAGAAATTTTTGTCTTTGTGATCATTTCGGTCCATTATCTCCAAGCAGATGGCTTCTTCAGCAAAGAGCACTTCAAGTTCATTGCCGGTATTCACTTCTTCACAGGACGTTCCACCTTTGCCTCCACCAACTTTTGGATCCCAGAAGAATGCTGAAAATTCTGCAAAGAGACAGAGCCCCATTATCCAAAAACCACCATCTTTTACTATTTCTTCTAATCCTACTAACAGTGATCTTTTTACTTTGATTTTGTAGATGAGGGATCACATACAAGAGCAGGATAAAACCAACGAAAGGATCCTCAAGGAGATTGGTGATATCAAGAAACAGAAGATATCAGTGGAGGATCACTCTCCATTGATGCCTAGATCGCTGAATTTCGACACTCCGGTCATAACTTCCCAACATTCTGTAGCTCCGGATGTCCAATGCCAGGGTGGAACAACAGGAATGCGTTCTGGATCATTGGCAATGTCTCAGGCTCTAGGATCCTACTTTCAACCTTTAGGATCCTCTTTTCAGCATCAAGGATCCTTCTTCCAGCATCAAGGATCCTTCACCAGTTCAGGAGGGTACATGGGGACACAGCAGGTTCAAGGATCCTCTCAGGTTCAAGGATCCTCTCAAGTTCAAGGATCCTCTCAGGTTCAAGGATCCTCCTTTCACCCTCAAGGATCCTCACAGGTTTTCGGATCCATGGATTATCCTCCAAGACCCCCATCTACAACACATCAAGGATCCAACATCTTTCAGGATCAAGGATTCTTAAGGAGTGTACAACCTGGAATTTCAGATGTTCATCAAGGAGACGTCATTCCAATGCAGACCATTGCTTCTTCTGGTCCCTCAATTATACCAGAATCCCGTCAACATGGATTCACATCTGGAATTCCAAACTCGAATCCTCCGGGAGGTAACACTTTGAACAATACATATACTACTAACCATGGCTTTATGCAGGATACAGGTATCAACCAGGCTATGGCTAGGGAATTACAGAAGTTGAAGGATATGATATTCAGCGTGCCAGGAGTGGTTAAACCCTGAAATCCCATATGGAAGCCATAGGATATCTCGCTTTGCACCACCTCTTTGTGATGCAGAAATCCCAAAGAGGTTCCAGATACCAACCATGAAGCTATATGATGCTTCAACGGATCTAGAAGAGCATGTGGCTCAATACAGAGAAAGGATGGAGATCAACCCCATCCCGGAGAGGTTAAAGGAAGCATGTCTATGCAAGGGTTTTGGATCCACATTAACAGGATCGGCTCTTAAATGGCTGCTAAGTCTTCCCCCTTACTCTATTACTTCATTTGCTAATTTAGTTAATCTGTTTAATAGTCAATTCTCATGTAGTAGAAAGTTTGAACGATTAACTAGTGATCTATATAGGGTAACACAAGGTCAAAATGAATCACTTAGAGATTATATCACTAAGTTTAGTAAAGAATCCTTAGATATTCCTAATTTGGATATTGCTACGGCTGTAGAAGCCTTTAAAATGGGTTTTCTTAGGGATTCTTTGTTCTATTGCAGGAATCTGGATGAAGTAAGAACCAGAGCCCTTAGATTCATCCGGCTAGAGGATGATAAAAGGATCCAGGAAAGACTGGCAGGATCCTCGAAGCAGGAAAAGCAAGGATCCTACTTCAGGAACAACAAGTGCAAATTTTATAACAAGTCTGATAACCAGAATGTGCATGCAGTAGAACAAGAAGAGCATGATGAGGATTATCCTCCAATTTTTGAATATTGTTTTTCTATTGATAACAATGAACTAATCCTTGCAATGCACAACTTTGGTGAAAAAGCAAGGTGGCCCAGAAAAAGTGATAAGCCAGCTGCAACAAAGGACAAATCCAAATGGTGTGCATATCATGAGGATTTCGGTCATCTCACTGAAGAATGTATTGCATTGAGAAAAGAGATTGGTTACATATTGAGCAAAGGGCACTTGAAGGAGCTTTTGGGAAGAAAAAAGTCAAGGATCCAGGATCCTGAGAAAGTTCCAGAAAGAGCTCCTGCTCCTCCGGCAGATGCACAAGTTATAAACTTCATATCTGGAGGATCAGACATATGCGGCACTTCCTTCTCAGCAGCCAAAAGACATGCCAAGGAAACCAAGATGGATAATGGGGATAGACCCATCCGAACCTCTATAGTTACAGAGGAAAAAGTTATAACTTTTGATGAGGATGATCGCGTTGATGTGCATGATCCTCATCATGATGGCCTCGTTATTACATTGTTTATATCTAACCACTTTGTTCGCAGGATCCTGATAGATGGAGGAAGCTCAGTAAACATCATTCATCTTGATATCCTCAAGAAGATGAACATCCACGAATCGGATATTGTCCCAAGATCCTCAGTTCTTGTGGGATTCAGCAGAGAAACCAAGAATACATTGGGGGACATTAAACTTCCCATCTATATAGAGGGTCTTCATTCTTAACAAAAAAATTGTGTTATAGATTGCTTATCCTATTGCAATGTTATCCTTGGCAGGCCATGGATACATGACATGAAGGCAGTCCCATCTACATATCACCAGTGTGTTAAGCTTCCTAGTCCCTAGGGGGTGGTGAAAATTGAAAGTGATCAACAAGGAGCTAAGAATTGCCACACGTCATCAATGAAACCAGCCTCAAGACCAAGGGAGCAATAGCAATTAAAGCGTCATCCAAGAGATGTCTTGGAGGCAAGGGAACATGATGTGAAAGATATCCTTATGGATCCTCAGGATCCTGAATCCAAGATATTCATAGGATCAGGGATCCTCAACAACATCGAACAGGAGCTAATATCCTTCCTAAAGAAAAGAAAGACTACCTTTTCCTGGAGACATGAAGACATGATAGGTATCTCTAAAGATATAATTACTCACAAACTTGGCATTGACATGTCATTCAAACCAATTCATCAAAAAAGAAGGAAGTTTGCACCTGAAAGGAATGCCATTATCCTGGAAGAGGTAGATAAACTGCTCAGAGCAGGTATGATTAGAGAGGTTAAGTATCCAAGGTGGTTAGCCAATGTGGTTGTTGTTCAAAAGAAAAAAGGAAAGTGGAGGGTATGTGTCGATTTTACTGATTTAAACAAGGCATGTCCCAAGGATCCTTTCCCATTACCCCACATTGACTCCATGGTGGATGCTATCGCGGGTCATGAGTTGTTGACTTTATGGATGCTTCATCTGGATTTCAATAAATTCAGATGGAACCATCTGATCAAGAGGATACAGCCTTTATGACCCCAACTGGTATATATTGTTATATTGCTATGCCATTTGGACTAAGGAATGCAGGTGCTACTTATCAAAGGCTAGTCAATATGATGTTCAAGGAACAAATTGGACACACTATGGAAGTCTATATAGATGACATGGTGGTTAAGTCTAAGAAAGCTGAGGATCACCTAGAGACTTGGAGGAAGCATTCGATATCCTTAATAAATTTAATATGAAACTAAATCCTTCCAAGTGTCACTTTGGTGTTAAAGCAGGTAAATTCCTAGGCTATATGGTAACAAAAAGAGGCATTGTGTCACACCTCGACCACGTAGAACATACAAAACATGGCGGAAACGTCGGGGGTGTTGTAACAGAATTATTTGTTTCATAACCATGGCATACAAGGTTATATTTTATTTATTAAACAAAAGTGTTATATTGTCTTAAACAGGAAACAAAGTGTTCATAACATAATTAAACTAAGTCTATCTTCGTTTTATGTCTCTAAGGAACAGGTCCGCCCTAGTGTCACGATCATCATCCTATGGAAAAGCTCCTGAAAACACATGTGAAAATAGGTACGTCAGCATAAAAATGCCTGTGAGATACATAGGTTTTGTAAAAAAAATATGATTCATGACTTGTGTTTAAGAAAATGTTTAGTCATGAACCTTGTAATTTGCTTTGTCTTATAAATTATTTGAAAAACGACAAGATCAGATGATATGTATAAATAAATGTAAGGTTAAATGAATAACCATGTAGAAACGAGTTTGTGTAAGATAAGTTGTTTGTAAACAATGTCTTGTAAAAAGTATGTTATTTGTATAGAATGTCATGTGTCATAAATTGAAATGATTTAAACAACGCTAGGATATGTCATACCATACAGACACTTATATATAGGAAGTACCAGCGGCGTATCCACCATACTTGTATCCTATTACACACGCCTCGTTACTTAAATCACTTACTCAAACCAAATCACCAATGTAAATTGTTTATGTATAATCAAATGTCAAAATGTTATTGTGTGAACCATATCAAATATCTGTGATTAATGTAAATCATGAATTGTGTATATCAATGTCAAAATGTTTATGTCTAATGTAAATCATGTAATGTGTATCCAAAAAAATGTCATGTATGGTATGTGAAATATATCAACTAAACCATATGTAAAAATGCACAAAAACAAGGTATTGAAGTAAAACATGGTTTAAATCAAAGTTATGTTTTGTGGAACAAATGCATGCTATACTGATATAAACATTTATGCGGTATTGTGAAAATGCATACATCCAAGCCTTGAGACTGTGGCTATAAACCCTTAAACAAATTAAAGGCTTATCTATGTTATGTATATCAAATTCGGTCATTCCTTCCAATCCAAACAAACCCAGGATTTCAGGAACGGGAGTTGTCAATTCCTATGGTACCACTACCTACTAACGAACGGCGTAGCTAATGTTAATGAATGTTTTGTTCCATTGAAACAAACCAAATGTCATACCAAAATGTAAGCATGTGATGAAAACAACTGTACTAAGTATGCACACAATGGACATACATAGCATGAAATGTAATGTAAACAATGTACTAAGTACGCACACAATGGGCATACATAGAATGAAATGTAATGTAAAACAATGTACTAAGTACGCACACAATGGGCATACATAGCATGAAATGTAATGTAAACAATGTACTAAGTACGCACACAATGGGCATACATAGCATGAAATGTAATGTAAAACAATGTACTAAGTACGCACACAATGGGCATACATAGCATGAAATGTAATGTAAAACATGTACTATAATGTACTAACAAAAATAGCAGGTATATGATGTGAAAACAGGAAAGCATGAAAGTAACAAGTAGGCACATGTGTTTCACCCCAAAACAGTTTGAAAATAGTAATAGAGGGGTCTATGTACTCACATAAACACCTGGAAAACATTTAAAAGAGGGGGTTCTATGTACTCACATGAGATTGCTCAGAAGTCCTAAGATAACCACCAAGCAATGCTATAGATCACGGAATCAAACGGCACCTAATATAGGTAACTATGTTAATAAACCGGACCTAAATCAGAGGATTTAGATAGAATGAGGGTTCGTAAACCAAACGAGTATGGAGACTCGTGTCATATGGTTTAACAAAGCCTACATACTAAATGAAACTTAACCTAAGTGCTTACGACCCGTTACGACCCGCTTAGGTAGCTTATGCTACTTTAACACGTCGTTCGCGTGAAACGCGTTCGGACCGCCTAACTAGTCCTATGACAAGTAGAATATGCCTTAACATGCCTAATATTGTTGCCAAATCAGTTTAGATGTCAAAAGTTATGTTACATATGCTTAAAATGAATTTTGGCATCAAAGGGGTATTTTGGTAATTTACCTAAGGCATATAAACTACCTATCATACAACTACTTAAACGTCGTGACCATAAGGTATAACCTCGGAAGGTTATTCCCTATATACTATGGTCACCTAATGTGTTTGGTCGGATCCCAATGATCGACCAACTGGGTCGGGTTCGAAGGTATAAGCGATTTATTAGATGGCTTACCCTTACGACCCTAGACAACGTGGTAATCAGTAGGCATAGTCACAAGGGACTATAACCATCGTGATTGGAATCACGTTGCGAAGTTCAAACGAACTTCGCATTGACCATAAACTGGTCAATGCAGAAACTCAAACAAAGTTTGACTTTCAGACTCGAAAAGCAATAAAAGAACGAAGGAACACTTACGAAGGGTCCCCGAATGCTAATCTAGATCAAAATAGCTCAGGTATGAAACAAAGGTTTCAACTTAGAGCACATTAGATATGATTATTGTGAGGAATGAGTGAAAATGTAAAGGGTATTTATAGGATTTCCCGAACCGTTAGGATCTTTTCTTGGAAAAGGGGGCACGATCTAAGCCGTACACTTGTTGGAAAGTTGTGGTAACTAAAAATGGCCTCTCATGAGCTGAAAGGGCAAGTGTGAGTGTGTGGTTGTGAGTTAATCAGCTGATATCTGCTGACTAATTGGTCTTATCTGATCTGGGACACTGACGCGGGCCGCGTAAAGATGTACATAAAACTCACGCGGGCCGCATGGCCTGACTGATCAGAAACAAACTTTCGGAAATGACTGTTTTGGTCCCTGTTAGGTATTTAAGCCATTTCCAACAATTCTAAGGCCCGTAAAGCCAACTTTATGGCCCTAAAATGATGCCTAAACATTGTGGACATCAAACATGCTCAAAAAAATTCCGGATGTCAGTTCGTTTGGTCGTACGATCGCGATGTTCGCTTAATTACGACGGAATGCGCATAAGCGCGAAAAACGATCCAAATGACGCGACGAATGGATTTTTCTCAAGACAAACACTAAAATAAAATATTTTAGTGCTTACATAAATTTTTAGATGTCCGGATGTATTCAGAATGTAAGTTATGCGCAAAAGTGCAAACTTGTGCACTTTTTGACACTTTTAGTCCCTGAATGACCCAAAAGTTTATTTTAGCACACCAAACCCCTCAAAGCCTATTTCTAAGCTATGTGAAGGATATTTAAGGTGTGTTTAACTTATGGTGATGTTCCGGAATGTTCGTTACTGTTCAAATTGGCATACTTTCGCAGTTTGTCAAGTTTAGTCCCTGTAAGCGAATTAACTTGTTTCTGCCATACCAAAGCCTTTGAAACTTATTTCTAAGTTATGTAAAGGTTATTTAAGGTATGTTAAGTATATGTTGATGTTCCGGAGTATTTGTCGCATTAAACTGATTACGTTTACGCATCAGTTTGCGTATAACTCTCTAGAAAGCGATATAGAGTTTGAAATTGAATAAAAGTCAAAACACGAAGAATGTAAAACATAACCAAACAAACATTGGGATCAAATAACATTGTTTTATTAAAAATTGTACTGTTCACAATGATAACAAGCACAGATGTTACAGTCTCCCCTACTTGTGGAAATTTCGTCCCGAAATTTATTTAGAGGAGACTCGTGGAAAAAGATGCGGATATTTCGCCTTCATTTGATCTTCGAGTTCCCAAGTAAACTCGGGTCCACGTTTAGCTTCCCATCGAACTTTGACCAAAGGAATGCACTTGCGTTTAAGCCATTTGACTTCACGTTCCATGATTTCCACAGGTTTCTCAACAAATTTCAGTGTTTTACCAACACGAATTTCGTCAAGTGGTATGTGGAGTTTCTCATCAGCTAAACACCTCTTGAGATTGGACACGTGAAAAGTTGGATGAACATTTCCAAGTTCAGGAGGTAACTCAAGTCTGTAGGCTACCTTACCTATTCTTTCGACGATCTTGAATGGTCCAACGTATCTAGGTGCAAGTTTTCCTTTCTTTCCAAATCTGATCACACATTTCCAAGGTGAGACCTTAAGTAATACTCGATCACCGACTTGAAATTCTAAGGGCTTGCGTTTTGGGTCCGCGTAACTCTTTTGACGGCTTCTAGCTGTCTGAAGGTTATCACGAACTTTCTTAATCTTGTCAGTTGTCTCTAAAATGAGGGCAGGTCCAGTAAGCTGAGCCTCACCGATTTCATTCCAGCAGACTGGTGAATGACATTTTCGACCATAGAAAGCCTCGAAAGGAGCCATCTTGATGCTGGAGTGATAACTGTTGTTGTAGGAGAATTCAATCAACTGAAGATGTGAATCCCAACTACCACCAAAATCGATCACACAAGCTCTAAGCATATCCTCCAGAGTCTGGATTGTTCTCTCAGATTGACCATCCGTTTGTGGATGATAAGCTGTGCTCAGATTAAGTTGGGTCCCCATAGCAGATTGCATGGTTCTCCAAAAATGAGAAGTGAAACGAGCATCTCTGTCAGAAATGATGTTTAAAGGAACACCATGTCGAGCTACAATTTCATCCATATAGATTTTTGCAAGTTTGTCAGCAGAAAAATCCTCACGGATTGGCAAGAAATGCGCTGACTTAGTAAGACGATCAACAACTACCCAGATGGCATCATGACCTTTCTTTGTGCGTGGAAGTTTGGTAACAAGATCCATAGTAATGTTTTCCCATTTCCAAACTGGGATCTCTGGTTGCACCAATAAACCAGAAGGACGCTGATGTTCAGCCTTAACTTTGAGACAAGTAAGGCATTTTGATACATATAAGGCAATGTCTTTCTTCATACCAGGCCACCAATAGTGAATACGAAGATCCTTATACATCTTATCTGAGCCTGGATGAACAGAATAACGAGCCTTATGGGCTTCATCCATAAGCAAGGTGCGAAGGTTATCTTGGCTTGGGACCCACAAACGGTCCATGAAGTAATATGATCCATTGTCCTTCAGTTCCAGAGCAGGTGTTATGTGATAGGGAAATTCCTTATCCATTAAACCTTGTGAAACACAAGATTGTTGAGCCTGAGAAATGCGTGCTTGAATATCAGATCGAGCTTGAATAACAGATTGAACATGTACACAATGAAGCTTAGTACGTTCCTTACGACTCAATGCATCGGCTACGACATTCACCTTACCAGGATGGTAGCGAATTTCACAGTCATAGTCGTTTAGAAGCTCGACCCAACGTCGTTGCTTCATGTTGAGTTCTTTCTGATTGAAGATATGCTGAAGACTTTTGTGGTCCGTGAAAACCACACATTTTGTACCATACAAATAGTGTCTCTAGATTTTAAGAGTGAAGACAACTGCACCCAACTCCAGATCATGAGTGGTGTAGTTTTTCTCATGTATCTTCAACTGCTTCGATGCATATGCTATGACTTTGTTCCTTTGCATCAGAACATAGCCAAGACCCAGTTTAGATGCATCGCAATACACGACAAAATCATCATCACCCTCAGGCAATGATAGAACAGGTGCATCACAAAGTTTCTGCTTCAAGTTTTGAAAAGCGTCCTCTTGTTTGAATCCCCACTCAAAGGGCTTGTTCTTCTGAGTTAGAGCAGTTAGAGGAACTGCAATCTTCGAGAAGTTCTCAATGAAGCGGCGATAATAACCCGCTAGACCAAGAAAAGAACGAACTTCAGTAGGAGTAGTAGGCGTATCCCAATCCTTAATCGCACTGATCTTGGAAGGATCTACATGAATACCTCATTCGTTGATAATATGTCCTAAAAATTGAACTTCTTTAAGCCAGAATTCACACTTGGAGAATTTGGCGAAAAGTTGCTCTTTCTTTAGGAGTTCCAAAGTAAGACGAAGATGCTGCTCGTGATCAGCTCGCGTCTTAGAGTATATCAAGATGTCGTCAATAAAAACAATGACGAACCGATCCAAATAAGGTTTACAGACCCTATTCATTAAGTCCATGAAAACAGCAGGAGCATTAGTCAAACCGAATGGCATGACTGTGAACTCATAATGCCCATAACGAGTACGGAACGCTGTCTTGGGAATGTATTCCTCATGCACCCGAAGTTGATGATATCCAGATCGCAGATCAATCTTTGAAAAATAAGAAGCGCCCTGTAACTGATCAAAGAGATCATCGATTCGAGGTAGGGGATATCGATTCTTGATGGTAAGCTTGTTAAGCTCACGATAATCGATACACATCCTAAAAGATTCATCCTTCTTCTTGACAAAAAGAATGGGAGCACCCTAAGGTGAAAAGCTAGGACGGATAAAACCTTTGTCAAAGAGTTCCTGAAGCTGCTTAGACAACTCTTGCATCTCAGACGGTGCAAGACGGTATGGAGCTCTGGCAATGGGATTTGCACCAGGTACGAGATCAATACGGAACTCGACTTGGCGTGCTGGAGGTAGACCAGGTAAGTCTTTAGGGAATACTTCGGAATAATCCCGAACGACAGGAATATTTGAAATAGACTTACCCTTGCCTTTATCTGCTGTAACATGTGCTATGAAGGCCACATAATTCTTTCGTAGATACTTCCGAGCTTTAAAACAAGACATGAGTTTGAGACCACCGGCAGGCTTCTCACCACGGACCTGTAGGATCTCGCCTGTCGAAAGCGGCACACGAACAATCTTCTCGAAACAAACCACCACTGCGTGATGCTTGGCTAACCAATCCATACCCACAATAACATCGAAACTTCCAAGTTGCATAGGCGTGAGGTCAATAGGAAAAAGATGGTCGTTAAGGTTCAACTGGCAGTTGCGTAGAACAGAATCAAGAACAATGGGTTCACCACTAGCAACTTCTACTGTCAAGGGTTTTCCTAGTTTTGTTCTAGACACGCGAAGCATTGGCTCAAAAGACAATGACACAAAACTCTTATCGGCACCCATATAAAAAAGAACAGATGCATGCTGATTATTAATAAAGAACATACCGTTCACCACATTATCGTCCGCCTGCACCTCTTGGGCATTCAAGTTAAAAGCTCGCCCTCGAGCCTGAGCCTGATTCTAGTTTGCATTCACCAATCTTGGGCACTGGTTACGGTAGTGGGTCAGATCCCCACAGTTATAACAAGCACCAGGTGGGTAGTGTGGTCGTGCAGCTTGACCCTGTTGCTGAGCAAGAGGCTGAGCAACTTGTTGAGCCGGGTTCTGAACTGCGCGATTTTGAGCAAACCGACAAACATCGGCAAGATGACCTGACTTCCCACAGTTAGTACAGAAACGGCACTGATGTTGCGGCTGATGGTGACTGTTGCATCTATTGCACAAAGGTGCATTCCCTGAATAGGGCTTCTTCGCTGGAGGCTGTGCGGGTTGGTTGGGAGCTGCCTGGTTAGCTTGGGCAGTGACAGCATAGTTTTGGGAAGCCTTACACTTCCTTGCCCTTTTCGATGAACCAGAATCCTTTCCATTCTTGTTTTGACCTTTCTTGCTATCTTCCTTGTCAGCCGACTGTTTCTTGCCCTTGTCACCCTTCCTGTGTAACTTATTCTTCCGAATCTGTGACTCAGTCAATGTCGCTAATAACTCGATCGCCTGACGGAGTGTGGCAGGGTTACTACCAGTAATGATGTCTTGTACCGAGTCAGGTAGGCCGTCGATGTACCTTTCGATAGCCTTTTCGAGTGGGGTAACCATAGTCGGGCAAAGCAGACTCAACTCCTCAAATCTATCAGTA
Source organism: Helianthus tuberosus (assembly GCA_030545235.1). Classification (NCBI taxonomy): domain Eukaryota; kingdom Viridiplantae; phylum Streptophyta; class Magnoliopsida; order Asterales; family Asteraceae; genus Helianthus; species Helianthus tuberosus. Next base: position 214,583,571 of record CM060411.1, on the reverse strand, counting down.
TACGCCCTGTGCTCACCACTATCTTGTTTCAAGTCATCGAACTCTTTCTCCAAAGCTCGCTGTTCATGACGAGGACAGAACTCCCTCATCATAAGGGCCCTGAGTTCAGCCCATGTCTGTGCTAGAGCAACTTTTGCACCACGGTATCTCATAACCCCGTTCCACCATGTGAGAGCCCTCTTCTGAAACACACTCGAAGAAAACTCGACCTTGCGATTGTCAGGACACTGCACGTGGCGAAAAGTATTCTCAATGCTCTCGAACCATTGAAGAAGCCCAGTCGCTCCTTCAGAACCACTAAACTTGAGTGGTTTAGCCGAGTTAATTGTCCGCATTACCAAGCTAACAAACGACACACAGTGACTAAACAAAGTGAATGGATCAAAAAATAATGTATCGCGAAGACATGCTCGCCTATAATTGAACACTCATCCCAAGAATTCCCAGGTAAGCACAACTGGTCTCGCGTCTGATGAGATATATACGAAGTGCTTGCCTAGACAGAAAACCCAGAATACAGGCATTCACTCTTCCAGTTTGCACGTGTTCACATTATTTAAAACCCAAAACCTTGACGAGATTTTTGAAAATTTGAAGGCACATGGCCAAAAACCAAACGGGAAGGGTTCAAAACCATATATCAGAGGGTTCAAAACCTTACAATAGAGGGTTCAAAACCTTGTAATAAATCATTCAAAAACAGAAGATTGTTTTTCAAAAATCGTTTCGGAAAATTTGATTTTTTGTTTTGATAATCACCTAAGGATAGGTGATGTGCATGTTTTAAGATCTAAACACAAGATAACTTGTGTTAGGGTCCTAGAAAGGTTATAGTCTAGGTCAAAGAATTACTAATAACCTAATTCCCTATAACCATTGGCTCTGATACCAACTCTTCTGTCACACCCCGACCACGTAGAACATACAAAACGTGGCGGAAACGTCGGGGAGTGTTGTAACAGAATTATTTGTTTCATAACCATGGCATACGAAGTTATATTTTATTTACTAAACAAGAGTGTTATATTGTCTTAAACAGGAAACAAAGTGTTCATAACATAATTAAACTAAGTCTATCTTCGTTTTATGTCTCTAAGGCACAGGTCCGCCCTAGTGTCACGATCATCATCCTATGGAAAAGCTCCTGAAAACACATGTGAAAATAGGTACGTCAGCATAAAAATGCCTGTGAGATACATAGGTTTTGTAAAAAAAATATGATTCATGACTTGTGTTTAAGAAAATGTTTAGTCATGAACCTTGTAATTTGCTTTGTCTTATAAATTATTTGAAAAACGATAAGATCAGATGATATGTATAAATAAATGTAAGGTTAAATGAATAACCATGTAGAAACGAGTTTGTGTAAGATAAGTTGTTTGTAAACAATGTCTTGTAAAAAGTATGTTATTTGTATAGAATGTCATGTGTCATGAATTGAAATGATTTAAACAACGCTACGATATGTAATACCATACAGACACTTATATATAGGAAGTACCAACGGCGTATCCACCATGCTTGTATCATATTACACATGCCTCGTTACTTAAATCACTTACTCAAACCAAACCACCAATGTAAATTGTTTATGTATAATCAAATGTCAAAATGTTATTGTGTGAACCATATCAAATATCTGTCATTAATGTAAATCATGAATTGTGTATATCAATGTCAAAATGTTTATGTCTAATGCAAATCATGTAATGTGTATCCAAAAAAATGTCATGTATGGTATGTGAAATATATCAACTAAACCATATGTAAAAATGCACAAAAACAAGGTATTGAAGTAAACATGGTTTAAATCAAAGTTATGTTTTGTGGAACAAATGCATGCTATACTGATATAAACATTTATGCGGTATTGTGAAAATGCATACATCCAAGCCTTGAGACTGTGGCGATAAACCCTTAAACAAATTAAAGGCTTATCTATGTTATGTATATCGAATTCGGTCATTCCTTCCAATCCAAACAAACCCAGGATTTCAGGAACGGGAGTTGTCAATTCCTATGGTACCACTACCTACTAACGAACGGCGTAGCTAATGTTAATGAATGTATTGTTCCATTGAAACAAACCAAATGTCATACCAAAATGTAAGCATGTGATGAAAACAACTGTACTAAGTATGCACACAATGGACATACATAGCATGAAATGTAATGTAAACAATGTACTAAGTACGCACACAATGGGCATACATAGCATGAAATGTAATGTAAAACAATGTACTAAGTACGCACACAATGGGCATACATAGCATGAAATGTAATGTAAAACAATGTACTAAGTACGCACACAATGGGCATACATAGCATGAAATGTAATGTAAAACATGTACTATAATGTACTAACAAAAATAGCAGGTATATGATGTGAAAACAGGAAAGCATGAAAGTAACAAGTAGGCACATGTGTTTCACCCCAAAACAGTTTGAAAACAGTAAAAGAGGGGTCTATGTACTCACATAAACACCTTGAAAACATTTAAAAGAGGGGGTTCTATGTACTCACCTGAGATTGCTCAGAAGTCCTAAGATAACCACCAAGCAATGCTAGAGATCACGGAATCAAACGGCACCTAATATAGGTAACTATGTTAATAAACCGGACCTAAATCGGAGGATTTAGATAGAATGAGGGTTCGTAAACCAAACGAGTATGGAGACTCGTGTCATATCGTTTAACAAAGCCTACATACTAAATGAAACGTAACCTAAGTGCTTACGACCCATTACGACCCGCTTAGGTAGCTTATGCTACTTTAACACGTCGTTCGCGTGAAACGCGTTCGGACCGCCTAACTAGTCCTATGACAAGTAGAATATGCCTTAACATGCCTAATATTGTTGCCAAATCAGTTTAGATGTCAAAAGTTATGTTACATATGCTTAAAATGAATTTTGGCATCAAAGGGGTATTTTGGTAATTTACCTAAGGCATATAAACTACCTATCATACAACTACTTAAACGTCGTGACCATAAGGTATTACCTCGGAAGGTTATTCCCTATATACTATGGTCACCTAATGTGTTTGGTCGGATCCTAATGATCGACCAACTGGGTCGGGTTCGAAGGTATAAGCGATTTATTAGATCGCTTACCCTTACGACCCTAGACAACGTGGTAATCAGTAGGCATAGTCACAAGGGACTATAACCATCGTGATTACAATCACGTTGCGAAGTTCAAACGAACTTCGCATTGACCATAAACTGGTCAATGCAGAAAGTCAAACAAAGTTTGACTTTCGGACTCGAAAAGCAATAAAAGAACGAAGGAACACTTACGAAGGGTCCCCGAATGCTAATCTAGATCAAAATAGCTCAGGTATGAAACAAAGATTTCAACTTAGAGCACATTAGATCAGATTATTGTGAGGAATGAGTGAAAATGTGATGGGTATTTATAGGATTTCCCGAACCGTTAGGTTCGTTTCTTGGAAAAGGGGGCACGATCTAAGCCGTACACTTGTTGGAAAGTTGTGGTAACTAAAAATGGCCTCTCATTAGCTGAAAGGGCAAGTGTGAGTGTATGGTTGTGAGTTAATCAGCTGAAATCTGCTGACTAATTGATCTTATCTGATCTGGGACACTGACGCGGGCCGCGTAAAGATGTACATAAAACTCACGCGGGCCGCATGGCCTGACTGATCAGAAACAAACTTTCAGAAATGACAGTTTTGGTCCCTGTTACGTATTTAAGCCATTTCTGACACTTCTAAGGCCCGTAAAGCCAACTTTAAGGCCCTAAAATGATGCCTAAACATTGTGGACATCAAACATGCTCAAAAATATTCCGGATGTCAGTTCGTTTGGTCGTACGATCGCGATGTTCGCTTAATTACGACGGAATGCGCATAAGCGCGAAAACGATCCAAATGACGCGACGAATGGATTTTTCTCAAGCCAAACACTAAAATAAAATATTTTAGTGCTTAAATAAATTTTTGGATGTCCGGATGTATTCAGAACGTAAGTTATGCGCAAAAGTGCAAACTTGTGCACTTTTTGACACTTTTAGTCCCTGAATGACCCAAAAGTTTATTTTAGCACACCAAACCCCTCAAAGCCTATTCTAAGCTATGTGAAGGATATTTAAGGTGTTTTTAACTTATGGTCATGTTTCGGAATGTTCGTTACTGTTCAAATTGGCATACTTTCGCAGTTTGTCAAGTTTAGTCCCTGTAAGCGAATTAACTTGTTTTTGCCATACCAAAGCCTTCAAAACTTATTTCTAAGTTATGTAAAGGTTATTTAAGGTATGTTAAGTATATGTTGATGTTCCGGAGTAGTTGTCGCATTAAACTGATTACGTTTACGCATCAGTTTGCGTATAACTCTCCAGAAAGCGATATAGAGTTTGAAATTGAATAAAAGTCAAAACACGAAGAATGTAAAACATAACCAAACAAACATTGGGATCAAATAACATTGTTTTATTGAAAATTGTACTGTTCACAATGATAACAAGCACAGAGGTTACACATTGAAGCAAGTCCAGAGCAAATCAAGGCAATTGTGAACATAAAATCTCCTGCCAATGCAAAGGATGTGCAAAGATTGACAGGGAGGATCGCATCCTTAAACAGGTTCATATCCAAGTCATCAGAAAAGTGCAAGGAATTCTATGACATTTTGAGAAAGAACAAGAAATTTGAGTGGACTGAAAAGCATGAAAATGCCCTCAAAGCTCTTAAGGATTACCTATCCTCAGCTCCTGCCTTGATAAAACCAGAAAAGGGGGATGTATTATCCTTATATCTAGCGGTATCCTCTAAAGCAGTAAGTGCAGTCATTGTTAAGGAACATGAAGGTACACAACATCCTGTCTATTATGTAAGTAAGAGTTTGCTTGATGCTGAATCCAGGTATTCACATTTAGAAAAGCTTACCCTTGCCTTAATTATGGCATCTACTAAATTAAGACGTTATTTTGAAACTCATGCCATTATTGTTAGAACTAACTTTCCAATTAAGAATGTTCTCAGGAAACCTGAAATGTCAGGAAGGATGGCTAAATGAGCAGTGAAGCTTCGTGCTTATGATATAAGATATGAGCCTAGAACTGCCATTAAATCACAAGCCTTAGCTGACTTTGTGGCAGATTTCAGTAGTGACTTGCAAAGGGAACCTGAGTTAGAAGTCCGACAGCTTGAAGAAACAAAGGATCCTTGGATACTCTTCACTGATGGAGCTTCTTGTTAGTACAAACGTCGGTAGCTTCCGTCAGCATGTAGTCATGTTTTGTATATTTGTGTCTTTTTGTAATATGTATGTATGTTAGTTTAAGCAGATCAGGATATGGGACGTTATTTGTTAAGTGTTGTATTTTGTTGGCTCTATGCCAGCCAATCGGACAGCTGTTCGATCGGTTAGCCCAGCCGATCGGACAGGCGTCCGATCGGACAACAATGCCAGCCGATCGGACAGCATCTTATGCTAGCCGATCGGACAGCACTTCTTCTATCCTGACTCTGCCTATAAATACCTGTCCGATCAGGTCATTTGTAACTTTTGCACTTTTGACTCTCTGGTGAACTCATGTCAGTCTGACTTTCAGAGAAACTTTTGTACTTTCATATACGTTGAATAGAAAGATCAGATAGCATTTAAGAGTTGAATTCTGTGTTGATTATCTGTGATTTGTCATAATGGATTCCGCACATTAGACAAAGTCGATTCATCTTGTTCCTTAAGATCAGATCATGTGCATAGGGTCCTCACAAGTGGTATCAGAGCATCCAGGGAGCCGAATCGAGATCAACGACACCGAATTCACCGGAATTCGAGCTTTATTTGCCGATCAAAGTCAAATTTCACCGGAGATTTGACATTTCTTGCCGATTAGAGTCAAATTTCACCGGAGATTTGACATATTTCATCTTCTTCTGCTTATTTCTTACATCATTTTTTAGTTTGTCGCCATAAAAACAGAAAAACTTAAAATTGAATGTGAAGTTACGGTTAAAATTTGATAAAACTGATATCATTTGATTCGCAATCATTCATAGTATAATCCTGCTGAGTTTCATATTCAAATTCAACCTAAAATGAGATCAAATTCATCAAAAATCATGTTTAACTGTTCATATATGCTGACCTCATCTACGCGCTCGGACAGCTGTCCGAACGGTTTAGATTAGTTAGTATCTACCAGTTGCTTGCTGACATCATCAGTGTTAGCCGATCGGATAGCTGACCGATCGGACAGCATTGTTGTTACAAGTTACCTTTTACTTACGTCATATTGCTAGCCGATCGGACAAACGACCGATCGGACAGTAATTAATTGTCTTTGTAATCGTACAGACGACCGATCGAACAGCTGATCGATCGAACAGCCGATCGATCGAACAGTCATTCGATCCAAGTACACTTGTGTAAAACTTTTTGAAAATCACAAAAATTTGTCTAAGTATTTGATAACTGTTTCAGGTACTTGAAAGATGGACGAATTCATGAATCCTTTCAGTGATATGTATGCTTTTACTGGAAACTCGGGAGATGATAGTACTTCTAGCAACACAAATGAGAACACTTCAAATGCAAAGAAAACCTTAACGGATGTTTTGGGCGTGGAAAGTGCATACGGAACATATAACAAACCCCCAAAGCTAATGGCGATCGAAGAGTACAGTCGGTGGGCCAAGAAATTTGAAGAATGGTTGAAGGCATTTGCATATACTAGCTGGAAAAGCTTAAAGAATGGATACAGTGATGGAGGGAAAGTTGGTGAAAATTTGACATCATCTGAAGAGATAGATATGTTTGTTGCCGAGCAAAAATGCATCGCATTGCTGTTCCAGTCTGTTCGAGAAGATATAATATCTTTGATCGACTAAACTAATGCTAAAGATCTTTGGGATAAGCTGAAAGTTAAATGTTTGGGTAGTGCAAAAATTGTGAAAAACAAAAAGAAACTACTTAGAAAAGAGTTTGATCTATTTAGTTGTTTAAAAAATGAATCAGTTTGTAAAATGATCGAGAGGTTTGGGCACTTGAAGTTAGAACTGGCGAGACATGGGATTATCTATTCTCAAGAAGAGTTAGTCGACAAATTGTTTGACTCGTTGCCAGATGAGATGTATTGGCAATACTTTGCCCTAATGTTGAAGAATACAATCACTTCTGAGAATCTTACAGTTGATTTGTTGATTGAAAGACTAGAAAGTCACGAGCTGGAGATAAAGAAAACACACAAAGTCAATCATTCATCATATCAGCAGAACTTGGATTTGTATTATCCAAAAAGCATGATTCCAAAGAATACACCTCCCAAAACAGCTTTTCCTGCTAAAAGCTCCAACACATCTAGCAAAGAAAGTGAAAGCAGCAAAGAGAATGCAAGCAGTGGTTTTCACAGTAGCTCTTCATCAACTTCAAACCAATCAACTACAAAGAACTTATTTCAATGTAACATCGCTGTTGATTTAAAGAACGCTCAAAATTTCAGCGAGGAGTCTGCAAAGCAACAGATGGTTTTCCTAGCCTCTGTGCTGGAGTCGTACGAGAGCTTGGTAGCAGGCAAGATTGGCAACACCAACTTAACAAAAGAAGATTAAGAACAAATCGATCCTGAGGAGATGGAATTGATCGACATAAGATGGTGCATGGCCAGTGCAGTTCGTCGGGCACAACGTTTTATGGAGATAACTGGGACAAAGTCCATTGATGGACCTTCCACCAAGTTGGGCTTCGACAAGACAAAAGTGACCTGTTTCAAGTGTAAACAGAAAGGTCATTTTAAAAGAGAATGTCGGAATGCTTATGCTGATGATTCTGAAAATCCATTCAAAGAAGACTACTACAAGAGAGCGATTTATCATCAGAATAAATCAGAACTGCCTAGAATGAAACAACTTGAAGATAATAAAGAAAAATCCAGAGCTCTCGTCGTAATTCATGACGATGAAGGTTTTGACTGGAGCGAGTTGTTACCAGAAGAGGATGCGGTTGGATACGCTTTTATGGCAAAGATTGTTGAACCTGTCCCTTATAAAGACAACAGAAATGAAGAAGAAAAGTATGTAAACAGAAAGATGATTGCTCAAAACAGAATGATCAGAATTTCTGAAATATACACTGAAGCAAAAAGGGCAAAGAGATGGGATCCAGACAGAGAATGTTATCTTAACCTTAAAGGAAACATTGCTATTGACTACAAAACCCTCGATCTTGAAACCATAATTCAACAAGTTACTGAAGAAGAAGAAGAAGAAGAAGAAGAGGGTTGGCAAAGAAAATGGTGGGGAAGCAAAGAAGAGAAAGAAAACGAGAAAGAAGAAAAGTCAAAGAAGATTGATGATGGGATCATTGATACATCACAAGAGTTGAATGCCGAAAACTTGAGAAAGATGGCTGACAAGGTGCTGGCTGCTAAGGAACTTGAGGTAGAGTCTAAATCCGTATCTGAGTCTAAAAGCCAGGTCAGTTCAAAAGGGTCAACAAGTGCATCAGGTAAGAAAGTAAATGGAGATATTGACTGCAAAAATTGCATGAAAGATTGCAAGGTTTGTAGTACAATAACTTATCTCAGTGGTAAGAAAGTTGAGGATCTGACAAACAGAGTCAGAGAAGTTGAGGATCGGATCTTGAACCGTGACAAAATGCTGAAAGCTTCGAATGACAGATTAAAAGAATTAACTGACAAAATTGAAACTGATAAAATTGACATAGAAAGAGTTAGGAAGGAAAATGAAAAACTAATTCTTGAAAATCGTCAAATTTCTGAAAATTTTGAAAAACTAAAACGCACGGTGAAAGATTCTGATGATAGAAACGGTAAAACATACAAAGAAAATTGTCATTTACAAAGTGTTTTGAGGGTTAAAGAAGAATTAATAAACAAACAACTGGATGAAATTGCGAAATTGAAGCTTCAGTTTGAAGAAGCTAAAATTGAGAATGAGCGTATTAATTTGAAACTGAACAGTTACAACTCTGCAAGCTTTATTTTGCAACACATTGTTCCAAAACCCATTGGGAAAAACAAAGCTGGAGAAGATGTATACTGTGATGGAACTGGGGTTGGGTTTCATCAAGTTCCACCACCAGTTCTAAACACTTTTTCAAAGAAGCAATCAGGGTTGGTTAATGATGAAGTTGAAACAAATGAGATAAAACTTCCAGAGTCAATTGATGTGACATTTTTTTCATCGTCATCTGATGATAGTGTTCAAACTGAAATTGTTAAAGGCATGGCTGAAAGTGTTTTGGATAGTGATTTAGCTGAGGATGAAGAATGTTTTCTGAACAATTACATTCCGAAACTAAAATCTAAAAACAACTTAAATGATGAACCGGGTCTTGTGATGTACAAGATGGCTGGTTCTGATAAGTTGTATTCAGACTTTGAGTTTCCTCTGGAGAATGTTAATGTGAACAAATTGAAAAATGTTTTCAAATTGGTTGAAATCGATTTGTCAGAGGTAGCAGGTTTGAATCAGACAAAGAGGCAAATGAATTTTGAGAAAGATAAAGCTTACTATAAGAAACCTGTTATTCCACCACGTTTTTCTAACAACAATCGAAATAAATGGTCGGGAGGATATCAGGGTGGTAAGAATTATCAGAAAAGAAATGTTCAGAACAAAAAGTTTGCTGAGAAGAAAGTATTTGTAAACGGTTCAAGTTCACTTTCTGATGAGGAAAATGAATTTTTTTTTCAAAATCAAACAAAGAGTTCTTTGAAAACAAGGCCTCACAGCCTCAGTCTGAAGGCACAAGCCGGGTAGTTGACACCCGAACATGCTTCAAATGCAATCAAGTTGGACATATTGCACGAAAATGTACCAACCTAAAGCCTAAGACTGAAGTTGTGATGAATTCAAACAAGAAAGATGTTGAGAAGGGAAAAGCTCCATTAATTGTTGAGAAAAAGGTTTTGAAAAATGATAATTCCAAGATCAAAACTGAACCTGCTAAGAATCTGGTACTTAAAAATGAAAAATTTTACAAACGGGTTGCATCACCTCAACAAATATGGAAGCCAAAAATTGTTGACAAGAAAGCAAATTCTTCAAAACCAAAGGTGTCTGAGACTGAAAAATCATCATCTTCAACCAAGAAGATGTATGTACCTTTGGATTTATATGAGAAACAAAAATTGATTTTTGAAAAGAAGTATATGGTAAAGAAAGACCAACCATCTGGTCAACCTCAAAAAGACGAACTTTTCTTATTCAAAGAAGTTGAGGTTGGGTCTGCTGAAAACTTAAAAATGAATGATAAAAATTTTCCGCCACTTTACACTACTAAAACTTACATCAAAGTCAAGTTACCCGAGTCAAAAGAGGATTGGGTAGCATCAAAATCTCACTAAAGATTTTGGATTTGCCGGAGCTTCCTAGTTGGTAATCGTGAAGCATGAATCGGCATCTTTATTGAATTGTTTGTGATATGGGCAGGAACTTCCGAGAGCTATTTCAAGATGGATTATGGATAGTGGAGCGTCTCGACATATGACAGGGAAGACTGCATTGTTGTATGATGTTAAAAATATCAATGGTGGTTATGTAGGATTTGCTGGTCATGAAGGTGGTAGAATTATTGGTGAAGGAACGTTATCCAATGGGATTGTTACGTTTGAAAGAGTTAACTATATTATTGAGCTGGAGAATAATCTGCTAAGTATCTCACAGATTTGTGATAATATGTATACCACTCACTTCACAGACAAAGAATGTTTGATCTTGAAACAAGGATTTGTTGTTCCTGAAGAATGGATTATCATGAGGGCACCAAGAGTGAATGATTTATATGTGTTAGACATGAGTGTAGCAACTACAACAACAGGTCAGGCACATTGTTTTGTTTCTAGAGCAATAGAGAAAGAATCGAAGTTGTGGCACCGGAAGATGGGGCATATACATCTTAGAAAAATGAATTACTTGGTGCACAATGATTTGGTTCTTGGAGTTGATATCAAAGGTTTTCATCTGGAAGGGGAGTGCATTAGTTGCATTAAAGGCAAGCAGAAGAAAAAGTCACACCCTAAAAAGCAAGTCAATTCAGTTTCCAGACCATTAGAGAGACTACATATGGATTTGTTTGGTCCAGTAAACGTCAAAAGTATTACAGGGGATCTCTACTGTCTTGTAGTTACTGATGATTATTCCAGATTTTCGTGGGTATCATTCTTGAAGACGAAAGATGAAACGTTTGGGAGTTTGATGGCTTTGTTCAGAAAGATTGAAAATTTATACCAAAGACGTATCAGAAGAATTAGAAGTGATAATGGTACTGAGTTCAAGAACAATAAGATGGAAGAATATTGTGATGAAAGAGGTATATTGCATGAGTTTAGTGCTCCGTACACTCCGCAGCAGAATGGAGTTGCAGAACGTAAAAACAGGACGCTAATCGAAACGGCCAAAACAATGCTTGCGGATTCAAAGTTACCGATAAATTTTTGAGCAGAAGCAGTCTCAGCCGCATGCTATACGCTCAACAGAGTTCTCACTGTCAAGAAATTTAACAAAACATGCTTTGAGTTGATCAATAACCGCAAACCGAATCTGAAGTATCTTGAACCGTTCGGGTCACCCTGTACTGTTCTAGAGCCTTTTGGTAAGTTTGGTACGAAGAGTATTGAAGGAATATTCATTGGTTATGCAAGTCCGTTACGACGAGTCTTCGTTCCAAGTCTGAAGCGGATTATTGAAGCTCCAAATGTTGAATGTCAAGGCCATACAATGCCACCACAGAATCCCGGCGACTCATGGCGTTTCAATTATGATACTTTGTGGGAGTCGTGCGACATGGAGGAAGAACCAGAGTTCCTTGACGAGTTGGATATTCTAAGAGAGTATGAAGATTTAGATGAAAGATTCCCAGCAGAAACTTATCGAAAACGACAAATTTCAAATGATGATGAAGCAGGTCCAAGCAATACTGGAGAACATGACGATGTTGAACAAAATGAAGTTGCTCAAGATAATCAGACAGTTGAAAATGATAATCAAGAATCTGAAAACAGACCTGTATTTAATCGTGATGATTCAGATTCTGAGGGGGAGCTAATTCAGTTTTCAGAACAAACAATTCCAGTAAATGAACATGATGTAAATCAAAATGTCACAAATTTGGAAGGCGAGGTAGATATTTCAGGCGAGGTGATGCCAAGAACACTTTCATATCATCCAGAGGAGTTGATAATCAGAGAGTTGCAGTCAGGAGTCCGCACTCGAAGACAGCTTGATCAAGGGCTTACATGTTTTTATACAAAAGTTGCTCCTTTGCAAACTGAATTCTCATTGAGTTGTTTTATCTCGCAGGTTGAACCATGAACTTACAAAGAGGCGCTTACTGAAGATTCTTGGGTCAATGCAATGTAGGAGGAACTGAGCCAATTCGAAAAGCTGGGAGTGTGGAAGTTAGTGGATTTGCCGGATGGTCATCGGAAGATCAATACCAAATGGGTTTTTAAATGTAAGAGGGATGATCGAGGAGTTATTATTCGCAACAAAGCTCGACTTGTTGTTCAAGGTTTCAGTCAGCAGGAGGGGATAGATTTCACCGAAGTATATGCCCCTGTTGCAAGACTTGAAGCGATCAGAATCTTCCTAGCATTTGCATCGTGGAAAGGATTTAAAGCTTTTCAGTTAGATGTAAGGTCGGCATTTCTTTATGGCAAGGTGAAAGAGGAGGTATATATCGGACAGCCACCGGGCTTCACCGACCCAATTCACAAAGATAAAGTTTATCTCCTGGATAAGGCATTATACGGCTTACATCAGGCCCCGAGAGCCTGGTATGAGACCTTGTCTCAACATTTATTAGCCAACAACTTCATCCGAGGAAAGATAGACGCCACTATGTTCACAAAAGAAGTCGACGGGCATCTTCTGATTGTCCAAATTTACGTGGACGACATAATTTTCGGGTCTACAAATGAACAACTCTGCAAAGATTTTGAAAAAGTTATGAAGCAGAAGTTTGAAATGTCATCAATGGGTGAGATGAAGTTTTTCTTGGGACTTCAAGTTGATCAACTTCCCGAGGGAACTTTCATACATCAAACGAAATACGTTCATGATGTTCTGGAGGAATTCGGGATGTCAGGAATGTCACCTATGTCCACCCCATTAGCAACGAACCATGGGATAAACCCTGATCTCACCGGAGAGAAGGTAGATGAAACGTTGTATCGCTCCATGATCGGTTCGTTAATGTACTTGACGGCATCAAGACTGGATATTATGTATCCAACCTGCCTCGCAGCTCGATTTCAGTCAAATCCTAGAGCTTCGCGTATGGTAATTGTGAAACAGATTCTACGCTACCTGAAAGGAACTCCATCTCTGGGGTTGTGGTATCCAAAAGTCGGCGATTTCACGCTCAAAGGATATTCTGATTCTGATTTCAGATGCTGCAAAGTGAACGTTAAATCAACAACAGCGGGGTGCCAGTTTTTCGGACCACGATTGGTCACCTGGCAATGCAAGAAGCAGACCTATGTCGCTCTATCCACATGTGAAGCCGAATATGTATCTGCTAGCAGCTGCTGCTCTCAGATCTTGTGGATCCAGCAACAGATGCGAGACTACGGTTTGCAATTTCTAAACTCCCCTATATTTGTTGATAATGAGGCTGCTATAAACATAACAAAAAATCATGTTCATCACGCTAAAGCAAAACACATTGAAATTCGTCATCGCTTTATCCGAGATTGTTTCGAGAAAAAGTTGATACGAATAGAAAAAATCCACACCGATGAACAAAGAGCTGACTTGCATACCAAAGCATTTGACAAAACACGTTTTCAATATCTTTTGAAACTTAATGGTATGAAGTTGCTATCGGATGCGGAGGAAATCGTTGGGGTTGATGAAGGTACCACTGTAGATGATGTTGAAAAGCAATCTGCAATGGTTTATCAAATTTTTACTTGTTTTGGTCTTTAGGGGGAGATAGTAGTTTTAATTTCAGAAAATACAAAAACAATAAAAATTTCGAAAATCCAAAAACATTAGTAAATTTGAAAAAGCCAAAAACATGATAAAATTCAAAAAGAGCTTGTGTAAAAAGGGAAAATGATAGTACATCAGCTAGACGGTTACAGTACGCTAAAGAAATGGAAAGTTTTAAAATGCATTAAACAGTCTCACTGATGATGTGCCGATAGGTTTTTACACGTTTAGTAGATTTGTTCGGGATATAAACCTAAAATGCTTACTTGCTTATTTCGTGGGGAACACTACTTGGATATATAGGTAACCCCTGAAACCTCGTTTGAAAGATTCCTTTTTCTGATATACTAGGTTTTTATACTCAGTGATATCTGGGGTATTTTTCCGGGACTTCTGCTGAATGGAAGTTCTGACCTAGTCCTCGAATAATACTTTCTGCAAATGCTTGAAACATAGCATCACCCTCAGCATAATGATAAGACAATAAAATTGCTTAGCAATGCTGTTGTAAAAAAGATCCTCTAAAGGGGACACACCCGAAAGATGAGTCATGATCTCTCTGCTGAACGGTAGTTCTGACCTGAGCTCTCATGATTCTTCATAAATTATTAACCCCTACAGATATCATTGGTGTTATAATTGCCTGTAAGACTGAATATCGGGATCTGGATACGGGAGTATATTCAAGAGGTGGGACACACGTATAATTTTAAGTCTCTAAAACATTAACTCCGTATCCTGAACAGATTGAAATTTGTGTGAGAATTTAAAAAAAGGATCAGTATATCGACAATGTAAGTGAATTGTTTAAATGCTGTGTATGAAATCAAGCTTAACGGTACTTGTAACTTGTCGGCAACTGATATGATTCCCTAACACGCTCACAAAAATATGTATGTAAATAGTTTATGTTTACTGCATTTCTGTTTGTATTAATTTTCTAGTCTAGATGCTTTATTAAAATTCCAAAAAGATTTTATATTTCTGCTTTATTTTCCGACAAACCAAAGCGGAGAGCTGATCTTCAGATTCGAATTGAAGGCAGGAAGTTTCTGAGCTGGATAATGAGTTTGGAGCTAATCATGAAAATTCTGTGAAAATGAAAAGTCAAATACAAGTTCATTAATTTGAAACTTATTATTTTCAGAAAAGTTTGATTTAAACATTAGTACGCTTTGTATCGGGTCAACCAAGATCATTAAGTTGGACTTGGTTGACAAGTTAAGTACCTAGGGTCATTAATTTGGATCTAGATACTTAAGTGGATTTTCAAACACTGATTTGGTCAAAAAGTCAATATGACAAAGTTTTGAGAAATATAGGAAACTTGGATCGAACAGCTGACCGATCGGACAGCATTGCTAGCCGATCGGACAGCACGCCGACTCAATGACACCTATAAATAGGTGGTCAAAGTTCAGTAAAAACGGCTACATGTTCGATCGGCTGACCTTTCTCTCTCAAACTTTCTTCATCTGATTTCTCATTGATTCTCTTTGGATTAGAACATTGGTTTGTTGGTTTGCACATCATTCACAATGCCAAAGTAAGTCTTTCACATCAAAATCTATCATTTGTTCTATCTGATTCTTCATGTCGTAACTGTCATCTTCTTTATAATCAGATCTAGGAATTTCTAGACATTTTTTATAAATTCTAAGTATAGGGTCTTGGTCGGAATGTTAAGATCTTTAGATTTACCGGTTTAATTTGTGTAATATCATGTTTAAGTTGTGTAGATCTGGTGATTAGCGTTACGGTAGTCGGCTAGGTTTTTGTGAAATTAAACCTTGTTTGGAACGAATTAGAAAATAATGAACATAGGGTTTTGATCGCGACAAGATTCTTATCATAGATCTATGTTCAATCTTTGATAATCTGCCAGAGAAATTTCTGAAGATGAGTGTTCTTGAATGTTCTTGAAGAGATGCAAACCGATCGGACAGCAGTCCGATCGGACAGCCATCATAGTGGTTGCAAAAGTAGTATTGCTTGTTAGGATAGCTTACGTCTTGGAATTTGTGCCTATTTGTATCATCAAAGTTTAATTTGTCTCATGATCAAGTTTTGTGCTAGCCGATCGGATAGCATTGCCAGCCGATCGGACAACATTGCTAGCCGATCGGACAGCATTGCCAGCCGATCGGACAGCATTCTACAATTCTTTGAAATCTGTGCAAAAAAGGCCAGCCGATCGGACAACAATGCCAGCCGATCGGACAGCATTACCAACCGATCGAACGGCCTTGCCAGCCGATCGGTCTGCATTCAATCATACCTTGTTGACTTTTCAAAGTGTCAGATATGCTTGCCGATCGAATAGCATTGCTAGCCGATCGGACAGCATCACTAGCCGATCGAACAGCATTGCTAGCCGATCGGACAACATCACTAGCCGATCGAACAGCATTGCTAGCCGATCGGACAGCTTGTTCAAGGGATTCTCTGTGTTAGGAAATTTGTCAAAATTTTCATTCTTCATCCTAATGTCTAAAAACCTGTGTAAATAATTAATAATGCATATTTTTACAGGGAAGAGGAAAGGATACGGATAAGGGTCACAATGTATACTGTGTAATTGATGAGGCTAACACAGAGAATACGGTGGTTGAAAAAATGGCCAAATTCTTAAGAGAAAGCAGAGTTGCAAAGGCTTTATCTAACAGAACTGCTATATATGAATCTCATGTAAGAGCCTTCTGGAACACAGCTAGATATGAAGAAACTGACAAGATGATACACTCAGTTTTGAGAAAGAAGGATAAGAAGGGAAAAGATATAGATGTAGAGTTTAAGTTTGGTGTTGGAGATATTAGAAGAGTTCTAGACCTAAAAGATTCTGACGACGATCCAACAATCATGTCTGAACGTCTTGCTAAAGGAGTATGGTGCAGAATGGGATTCACTGGTCATATCAATGGAAAGATGACTAAGACAAGTTTCTCAAAGGCCTATAGATTTTTGTTGCATTGCATGGTTCATTCATTGTCACACAGGAAAGGAGCATATGATGAAGTATCATACTACATCATGAATATTGTCACAAGTTTGGTATTGAACAGACGCTACAACATTTCTCAAGTAATTTTTGAATATATGAAGGAGAACTGCCAAAATAAAGGTGACAAGTATATCATGTATCCAAGGTTCATAATGATGTTGATGAATGATAAGTTCAAAGATCTTCCGAAAATTAAGAGTGACATTATGGATATGAGAAACATAACGACTGAGACCATTGCAAGAGTAACCAAAGAAGATGATGCAAAAACAAAACAAATGATATGCAAAATCAAGAATCCAGACTATGTTGCTCCTGAGAATGATAAATGGAGACATGAGAACAGTGATTCAGAAAATGAAGATGAGAAGATGAATGATTTAAAAGAAAAGAATACTAGATGGTGGGTTGAGAAAGTAAAATATGGGAAGAGGAAGAGAACTCCAAAGACGTCCCCTGCAGTTTCTATTCCTAAGAATGTAGAAAAGGGTATAGTGAAAGGGGGAGTCATAAGGTAATTAGAATTTTATATTGTTAAAAGTTTCTAATAAATCTGTCAAAATTTGTTTTGCAGGGTCTTCAGGAGTACCGCAACAAAGGTTGATAGATGAAACAGTTTTGGAGCCATCAGCAGTTATTCAAGAAGGAGCTGAGTTGTTATCACAATCTCTTCAAAGTTTTTTAAAGAAAAATGAGGATGCTGCTAAAGGTGTTAAAGGCAAAGAAACTGAAGATGTTGCTCAAGATGTATCAAGTGATGAAGATTCTGAAGCCACAGAATCAGAATCAGAATCAGAACTTGATCCAACTACTCTTGGGAAAGGTAAAGCACAACTCAAGAAAAGAACTTCAAAGAAACAAAAAGCATCAGATGAGGAAGACACTTCGTTTGAACAAAATCAACCAAAGAAGCAAATAAAGAAACGAAAAGCTGTTCAAACTGGAGTTATTCCTAGAAGTGTGCGAGCAAAGAAAGGAGAAGCTCAAGTTCAAAAGGATCAAGGAGGCAAAGGTAAGAAGCAGCCTGAATCATCTAAGGCTAAAGAACTGGAAAGTCAACAGAAAGTTGGTCAAGATGACTATATTGAAGTAACTGAGGGTGGAGTCTTTTCTTCAAAATTTCCGCAAATTCCTGAAAATATTGAGATTCCAGAATCCTCACATCCAAAAGTTTCAGATGATTTCTTTAGCAATCTTCCACCTGCATCAGGAGATCCGTTAGAAGATTTGAATTTTGAAGATGATTTGTTCAATAATGAAGTTGTAAAGATTCTGGCAAAAAAAGTTAAAGAGCTTGAGAAAGAGAAAGTAAAGGCTGAAGAAGAACGTGATGTCTTATTGAAGCAAGTGAATAAGTTGATGAAAGCTCATGATCAAATTAGACTAGTGCTAATCAATCATGAAGAAGAAATGAAGAAAGTAAAAGATGATGGGGATAATAATTCTAAAGTCATTGAAGTTCTAACGGCAGAAATTTCTTCATTAAATAAGAAGACAAAGAATCTTCAGGATGTGAATCAGACACTCAATCAACTTCTCAGTGAAATGAGTGAAGCTACATCTAATGAAATGAAAGCAATGAAGTTGGAGATGGAAGCTATGAAAGCAGATAAAGTGGTGAAAGATGAACAACTTAGAATGTTATACTCTGTTATGGAAAGTCATCTGAAAATGGATGTTCATGTTGCATTCAACGAGATTGAAGTAAGAAGAGTTGAGGAAAGAAGACTTGAAAGAGAAAGAAGACTAGCTGAAGATGCAGTTCAAAAGAACAAAAGTGTTGTTGAAGATATTCAGGAAGCTGGTGGTTCTTCAAGTCAAATTGATATTAAAATGTTTGATGCTGAAGTTGTTCAAGAACAAGTTGATGAAGGTATTCAAGAACAAGAACAAGATGAACATGGTCAAGACTACATGTTAGTTGGTGAGCCTTCTCTACTAATTGATTCTGATGAAGTTATTCGTAGAGTTGCTGCTATACAAAAGAAGAGAAACGCAAAAGAAGTGCTGCTACTAGAATGGAAGACGCAGCAATTTGTACTTGTTGGTGATGCTTCTACTGTGCCTTACAACATAAAAGAAGTTGTTCGCAGAATGAAAATAAACAGAAGACGAAAAGAAACAAAGAAGGCACGTGGAGAAGAAGTTAGTGATTCTGATGTTGAAATGTTTGGATATGAAGAAGAGAATGAAGATGATAATGATGATGAAGACGAGTCTGTTCAAAAAGATGATGATAAGAAAGATGATAATGATGATAAGAAAAATGATGATGATGATCATGGTGCTTCGGGATTGTTGGTTGAGAATCCTACTGACGAACAGAAAATTGAGGAGTTTCTGAATGATCAGATCAATTAACAAGAAGATGATGATCAGTAAGAAACTTCTACATCAGGGAAACAGCACGTAGATCAGGTACTCCTCACGAATCCTACTGTCATTTACTTACATGATAAACATGAGGAAGTGATTGAGATTAGGAGGTCAAGAGAAGAGATGTTGGAAGAGTTGGGATTAGAAGAAGGGAAATTTAAATTCGATATTGAAGATGAGATTCCTCAGTCATCTGAAGACATATTTGAACCAAGATATGCTTTTGAAGCTGATCATTACAATGATGTAATTGTTGAAGATGCTTCAGATTCATCTGATGAGGAAACTGATTTCCACTATTCTGGAGTTGATGCAACGTTTCCATCATTTGCTGAAATGTTCAAAGATAGAAATGAAGATGAAATCAGGAGAAAGATTGTGGAGAAAGTGACTACTGAAGGTATTCCAGAAACCATACCCAGAGAAAACCTTGCTGTAGAAAGAAAGAAATGGTTCAAAGTTATGCCAAAGGAGAGAAAGAAACTTAGGGCACTTCAGTTCTTCACTCACAACAAAGCTCTTTCTTAGGGATACTTGGAAGATTTACAAGTCTATGCAATCAGACGAGAACAGGGAGTACAGTACTTTGAGTTTTTGGCTGATATCAAAACTCTTCCGTGGTGGGATATAGATGAGTTGGTGAAAACAAAGAACATTAAAGAATTTTACCATGGATTGGATGTGAAGCAACACGATTAACATTTATGGAACTATGTGAAGTTGCAAGCAAAGAAAAGGTATCCTGATTGGAAACCGCATTACCCATATCAAATTCTCAGAATCTTAGAAAATGGTGAAAAAGATATTACTCTGGATATCAAGCCTCCTCGTTGTTTCAAGAATATGCCTTTACGGGCAATGGAGCAAGATTTCCATGAAGAATTTGAAGGGTGGTTATACAATCAATCTACGGCTGAGGCAATAATTTCATTACATAACAAGTCCACTAGAGATGCAAGAAGGATTTGTGTGTTAGATCCTATGTGGCTTGTGAACTGCTCAAAGAAAGACATAGATTGCCTGTTTTACAACAAGATAGTAAATGAAAGGCCCGACAGAGAGCAAGCAATGCAATATCAAACAATTGTGGATGTTTGTTTTGCGCAAGACATCAATTCTGGAAGATACTGGATGACAAAATGGAGAGATCTGGAGATTGATGAATTCTTGAAAAGATACAAGCGTGAACAACGTTCCAAAAAGATTGTTGAGCATGCTGCTAAGATGGGAAGACGTAAATTGGGGGTTGTACCTCCAACGGATCAAACACCAATTGAATCGGAAGAAAATAAGATACCAAAATGGGATCAGAAGCGTGATGGTGATCCTGTTTACAGAAACTGGTGGTTGACCGAAGGAAGACATAAAAGAAAAAGAATGTTAGAAGAAAAAGCAGAGATGAGAAGACAGAGAGCTCGTGAAAGAAGACGCAACAGGAGGAATTGAAGACTATGCTGGAAGGAACTACAGCTACATCCGAGGGGGAGTCTGTTAGTACAAACGTCTGTAGCTTCCGTCAGCATGTAGTCATGTTTTGTATATTTGTGTCTTTTTGTAATATGTATGTATGTTAGTTTAAGCAGATCAGGATATGGGACGTTATTTGTTAAGTGCTGTATTTTGTTGGCTCTATGCCAGCCGATCGGACAGCTGTTCGATCGGTTAGCCCAGCCGATCGGACAGGCGTCCGATCGGACATCACTTCTTCTATCCTGACTCTACCTATAAATACCTGTCCGATCAGGTCATTTGTAACTTTTGCACTTTTGACTCTCTGGTGAACTCATGTCAGTCTGACTTTCAGAGGAACTTTTGTACTTTCATATACGTTGAATAGAAAGATCAGACAGCATTTAAGAGTTGAATTCTGTGTTGATTATCTGTGATTTGTCATAATGGATTCCGCACATTAGACAAAGTCGATTCATCTTGTTCCTTAAGATCAGATCATGTGCATAGGGACCTCACACTTCTAATGTCAAAGGAACTGGACTTGGAATTCTACTAAAATCGCCACAGTGGGACATAATACCCCACTCCATAGCTTGTGAGTTTCAAACTACTAATAATGATGTTGAATATGAAGCCATGATAGCTGGTTTGCAAATTGCCAAGCATATGAGGATCAGGTAACTTGAGGTACATGTAGATTCATTGTTAATAACTAATCACTTTAATGGATCCTACGTTGTTAAAGGTGAAAAGCTAATCAAATACCTAGAGATAGTCAAGGAATTGGCACTCTCTTTTGTTTCTTTTAGTTTGACACAGGTACCCAGAGAAGAAAATGCAGAAGCTGATGCATTGGCCAACTTAGGATCATCCTTGAAGATCCCAGAGGACATCAAGATCCCTATTATTCATATCCTAACTCCTGCCATTAAGGATCATGTAGCTATGGAGATAAGAGAGGATTCTGCAATCATCCCTAGTAATGATACACAATCTCATTCAGGATCATGGATCCTTCCAATCATGAGATACATACAGCATGGAGAGATCCCTACAGGAGAAAACCCCAGAGCTTTCAAAATTAAGGTATCTCAATTTACAATATTGAATAACATGTTATACAAACGATCTCTTGCAGGACCATATCTGAAATGCATTGAGGATCCTGAAATTCAAGAAGTCCTAAAGGATTTTCATGAAGGAGATTATGGAAATCATACTGGGGGCAGGGCATTGTTCTCAAGGATCCTTAGAACAGGATACTATTGGCCTACTATGAAGAAGGATGCTGTGGATTATGCCAAGAAGTGTGATCCTTGTCAGAGAGGTAGTAACATCCTTCACCAACCAGCAGAGCTCTTGCATCCTATATCCTCTTCTTGGGCACTCATGAGATGGGAATGGATATAGTTGGTAAACTTTCCAACGCACCTGGTGGAAAATTTTTCATGCATGCCATGACTGATTACTTCTCATAGAGGCTGAAGCTTTTGCTCAAGTCATAGAAAAAGAAGTGATATCCTTTATTAAAAGAAATATTATTACTAGATTTGGTATCCCTTCTGAAATTGTTTGTGATAATGGATCCCAATTTATTGGGAGTAGAACTACTAACTTTTGTGACAACTGGGGGATTAAGATGATAACATCAACACTAGTCCACCCACAAGCTAACGGCCAAGCAGAATCATCCAACAAGATCATCATCAACAACTTGAAAAAGAAGCTTGGATCCAAGAAAGGAAAGTGGGCAGAAGAACTACCTTATGTACTATGGGCTGATAGGAGAACTCCCATGAATGCTACTGGTCAAACTCCATTTTCTTTAGTGTTTGGAGCAGAATCAGTGATCCCTATAGAAATGGTGGTTCCTAATGCAAGAACAAGCATCCGTGATCCTGAAGGAAATGCTGAAAACTTGGTTCAAGACTTGGATACCATAGAAGAACTCAGGGATTTGGCAAGAATAAGGATGGCTAGTTATTAACTAAGGATGGCTGGAACCTACAATAAGAATGTCAGGATCAGGAAATTTCAAGTTGGTGATATGGTATTGAGGAAAGCATTTCAGAATACCACAAATCCTGCTGATGGAAAATTGGCACCAAAGTGGGAAGGACCCTACCTGATTGAAGCTGAAGCAGGAAAGGGGGCATATCGATTGCTAACAATGGAAGGTGATTTACTACCAAGAGCTTGGAATGCTGTCCACTTGAAAATATATTTCATGTAATAGGGATCCAGGATCCTTAACTTTTTCAGTGTCCGGTGTCCATTAAGGATCCTCAGAGGATAGGTGATCCTCATTCTGGTAATGATCTAATTCCAATCTATTTAATTCTTTGATTATTATATATATAAGGAGAAGGATCCCGGATCCTTTATCCTTCTTTCACTTAGTTCTGAGTTTTGCAGAAGGTTCATATATCCTTGACAAACGATTGAGTATCCACAGAAGTCTTCAGTTTTTTGGGCTTGTCCCCAGTTATTTGGGCTAGTCCCCAGCTTCTTGGGCCTGTCCCCAGTATCGCCAGTAGCGCACGATGATCCTGGTGCAGTTCATGGCAATGGGACCAGTACCCGCTTTAGGGGCTGACAATTTCATTGTACTGGCTGTATTTAGGATCCTACGTATAATGGTAGACGTACCATACATTCGTTCCTAAGGTTTCTAACATTTTCACGTTAGCTAAGGTTTTGGCATTTTCATGTCACTAAGTTTGGATAGTCGCCAGTGAGGGCCATACTCTAGTTTACACAAGATCCTTTGGGCTTGTCCCCAGTTTTTTGGGCTTCTCCCCAGAATTGTTGGGCTTGTCCCCAGTTGCTAACTCTTCTCTTATATTGGCTTAGTCCCAAGTTAAGTTTTATTTCAGGTTATTGAAGTTAAACAGCTAAGAATCCTTGATCCCAACCTTTCATTAAGGTTTGTCTTTTGGTTATTCAGATTGTAAGTGTTAAAGGTTTAGGATCCTAACTTGGATTCTCAGGTATGATCCTTAATTACTTTGATTTTATTCATTATTTATATAAGTGGCCCTTATCCTTTGACAACAGGGTACATGATCCTTGAACTATAATACTTTTTTGAATTTATCGATTATAGGATATTTGATCCTTGATCATATCCTAAAACTTTTGACATGATTTATTAAACTTTTATTCCTTACTTATGAATTCAAACAAGGTATATCACAACAGTTGAAAAATAAATAATTCACAAAAATAACAACACAAGAAATAGCCAAAAGATTAAAGTTTTATTTATTCACCAAAAGTTAAACCCTTTGAAGGTTGTCAAAATTGCCAACCCAAGTTTCTACCAGCAAAACGTGGCCCGTCCACTTGGGTTGGCAAAGGGTGTCCATATTAACAAGGTCTTAGTGCAGGAAATAAAAGCGGCAGGATACCAAGTGGTTTCATCCCCCAAACAGAGGATCCATCCACCACCCATTATCCTACCTATTGTCCAAGGATCCATGATCCACAACCCTAAAAACTATTGTCCAAAAACAAACCAGCATTGTTTAAAACATCAACAACCAAAAAAACTTTCAAATCCTTAAAAAATGGGCTCCGGCCGCGTCTAGATAAATCCATCATCGCCCATTTCTGCAGCTCACACCTTCGCTGCATCACCATCACCATCAGCTCCAGCTCTACCAGCTTGATCCTTAGCCCCGCTGCCAACTGTCTCAATTGCCAAGACCTCTGTAGCCTCCTCATCGTCATCCAGCTCAGCCAGCTTAGCCTTCCAGCCCTCCTGGTCCCAATTGGTCCTGTCAAAGTCAGGATCCTCAGCCTCCTGAGCCATCTGTAGTTTGATCTTGTACATAGTGATGGCCGCAGAGACTTTAGCATCCTCCATCACCTCAGCCTTCTCATGATCAGCATTGATGTGGGCCATAACCAGCTGTTTTTTTTTGCCAAATTAAGATTTTTTTCGAGGGAGGAGATGGTTTCATCCTTGGTCAGGAAGATTTTTTGGAAGTCCAGCTGCTTCTGCTCAGCTTCTTCAACATATGCGTCAAAGAGCATCTGGATCTCGGCGAATTTCTGCAAAAAGAAAAGGTAGAGATTAGGATCCGTTATCCTCAAGAGGGCAGGATAATCAGTCAGGATAAGTGATCCTTACATCAGAAAAGTATTCCTCAAACTGGTGACGGATGAGGGGCAGGCCTTCGAGATTGTCGGTTTCAGTGGCCTTTCCTCTTCTTTCCTCCCTTGGAGGTGACAGGCTTAGGCATTGGGACACTCGGGCTAGCAGCAAACTTCTTCTTTCCGGACCGGGGAGCGACAGTATTAAGATCACTGACGCTGAAGCGGGAGGCTGATTTTGAGGACTTTCCAGCACCTACAAACGGCAAACAACAGATAAGTATCCTTGATTAAATACATTTAATCATATGTAAAAATGAACACTTACTTGACATTGTGACTGAATCGGAGGATACTTCTTGTGAATCCTTTGTGTTTGCTTGAAATGACCTTACTGCAGGATCAAGGCTCCAGAAAGCAGCAAACCTTCCTTTTGTTACAGGTGATTGAATGATGTGAGAGACTGAGATAGCTGCATAAGAAAACAGAAAAGGATCAGTTATCCTCAGTAGAAACAAAGTTGTCCTATGATCCTTCTATAAGGATCCTATGTCCTACCATGGGTGGTCCACTTTATGGGGAGATCTTTCCCATTAGGGATAGAATCTCTCCTAACAAAGAAGAATCACTTCTTCTAGTTAGTATCATTCTTTGTGGTGTTGAGGATTGGGTGAGCAGCACCAGGTTTGTTTTTGAACAGGTAGCGATGTGATCCATGGCTTGCAAGGTTATACAGTTCAGCTAATTCCGATATCCCTATCTCTATGCCCTCTTGCTCAATGATTTTCTCTAGGGTTTATAAAACCCTCCACATCATTGGCATGGCCTGAACGTTGCACATGCCGGTGAGAGAAAAGAAGGATTCAGTGAAGGCAGGGAAAGGATTGGAGTATCCTATCAGGAACGGGGTAGCCGGAAAAGCAACCCAGGTGTTCGAAACAAAGTCGCTTTTGGCAGTAGGGCCAAAAGGTTTAAAGACCAAATCCGTCGGAAAACAGTGGTGAATCCGGTCAATCTCTGGATCAGTGAAGCAGCAGAGTTCCTTCGGAGTATTTTTGATAATCCCTTGGCTTTTCAAAGGACTATCTTTCTGGTGATCCTTGGCGGGGGATGATCGTAATTTCATTGTGATCTAAAGGATTTGAAGAAGAACAGACTAAGAAGATGAAGAGAGAAGGAGGAGAGAGATACCTGATTGACCTTCGAATGAGGATTTAAAGGGAGTATCGCTCGAATTTAAATGCACTTTGATCCTTATCTCTAACCTATATATAATGATGATTCTGCAGGATTGTCACTTCAATGACGCAAGCTGTAACGGCTAGTTAGATTCCAACGGCTATATATCCGTTAGTCAGTTGCAGATAAGATCAAAAAATATAACTCGTTAATGTACATTTTACTCCTCATATTTTGGGGGTAATTGTTAGGGGAGGATTTTCCAATCCTAAGGATCACGGATCCTCAAGTACTGCCAGGATCACGGATCCTCAATTCTGTTTGAATTAAGGATCCTCAGAAGGTGTTGCAGGATCAGGATCCAGGATCCTCATTGTTATCCTTACACTAACGGTTGTCTTCATTGTATGTGAGCTTGTTTTGCAGGAGTATATGCATGGACCAAGTCTTACCGATATTCTTGGAGAATTCCGCACGTGCTTGGCCTTTGTGAACGTTATGGAGATCGTGGGAAGCTTGCACATTTAGCGGATAGTTAGTTATCTAGTTATTTCTAATTTTAAAAAGGGGATAACAAGCTTGAGTTAGTACACATTCGGCTAAGTTAGCTAACACACGTATTCGAAACAACTCTCTACAGTTCACTTGGCGATTTCATATATTTTTACACTTTTGCACACTAGTGATCCTTGTAACAAGCTTGTTATCATCCCGAGTTGTATCAATCATTTGTGTAATTATAGTTGGTGATCGGTAGTTTCCATCACCCGAGGTTTTTTATGCCGGAGATCAACTCTTGATCAAGGGCTTTTTCCTCGTATAAAACCTTGTGTCACTTGTTCATTTGATTTGCAAGTCGTTCATACAATTGTTCATTGATTCAAGCATCACACCTCACAACAAAATATTTGGTTGCATTATCCTTTCCAGATTTTTGACCAAAACAGGTACCACTTGACTGCTCGTGGCCCCCATCCAGGGTGTGGTCGTGGGTCGTGACAGAAGTGGTATCAGAGCCACTGGTTTAAGCAATTAGGTGTTGTAATAATACCTAAGCTTAAACGAAAGAGTTAGGAAATTGTTATTAACTGGTAGCACCCAGGATAGTATTTAGACTTGAACTTAAGAAAGATACTTTAGTATTAGCTTCGAGATAAGTTAATTACTTGCATAAATAAAGTGTGATGGGTATTGGTATGCCGTGAGGATAATGACTAGAACCTTGTAAGTATGGTAAATAAGCGATAACCCTTGGCCACTGTTATTTCTTATTTATTGGTACTACTGGGTTCTAGAATATGATCCGTCATGGGAATACTAATTTCCTTGTTCCTTGAAGAAAGCCCTAACAAAAGATTTATTTTTAAATCATAAATTGAGAAAATTCTATTTATGGGAAATACAATGATAGGGTTACCTCTCCGGCGAGAACCGGGTAAGATGTGGTATATGATATGTCAACCAAGTGACAGAATTCCCTAAAAAGTATCATTACCTGATGTCTGACTTGTTTTTGAAAACATGAATTTGTTAAATACATTAACCTTATGAATGGTATGTATATTACAGTATGTGAAATATATGATTATATAAATTTGTATATCTATAAGGAACTCCAAAATACTATAAGGATTGACAAATTAGAATAAAGCACGAGCATGTGTGTCAATAATAATTCTAGAATTCTTTATCAGGAATCTCTTGTATACATCTATAATTCCAATATCGAAAACTATTCCATTTGATCATCCGTCTCGAAACTCGTGTGACAAGACGAACGATGTAAACCCTTTAAGTTGGGGCGCCATCGAAAGTATAAGCATTCCCTTTGCGTTACCTTAGATTATTAACGCATTAGGAAACCTGTAGCTAAAGTTGTGCTAGGCACAAGACGTCTCAAAACTTACGCTAATAAGAGTAATTCTACTTTCTTTAAGAACTATTGTGAAGATAATAGTGACCACAACTAGATACACTTACAAAGACTCTTCACCTATAATCCTACTAAGATTACTGTTATGACAATACAAGAGCTGCAAAAGACTAAAGTTGTCCAAACCAATAGTATATATGTTAAGAAGAATGAAGTAATGTATACTTCAAAATTTAGACTTTTAGATAGTGAAACCCGAGCTTCGAAACACATGATCACGACGCATGCCATGAGATGGAAAGAACTGACAGAAAGGAAATCCTATCTGCTTCATAAAAAGGGATAAAATGGCAACAACGATTCCTGAGGTAATTAGTTTTAGATTTGCAAGCCAACCAGAGAAGTGACTACAAGGAGACAAGACAGACCAGCCGACAAAGTTCGTCTCTGTGATGAAAGCCGCGAGTTATGCACAGAAGTAAGACATAGCGTATATGGTCTCGGAGTTCATTAACAATAGAGGTATGAAACTGAAAGAAATTCTGGTAATATCGGAATACTCTAACGTTTTCCCAGAGGATTTACTTAGACTATTACCCGAGCGTATGTAAGTCCCCTTGACGTATGGATCTTTCACATAATTGTCAATCCAATCAAGAGTGCGGAATCCTCTTGATCAGAATATCAAAGAATGAGTAGAAACATAAATTACTTTCAAACCGGGTTTCTATTGATTATCAATCTCACGAACTACAATCAATCAAAACCCTAACACACTAAATT
The DNA here is from genome assembly GCA_030545235.1 of Helianthus tuberosus. Classification (NCBI taxonomy): domain Eukaryota; kingdom Viridiplantae; phylum Streptophyta; class Magnoliopsida; order Asterales; family Asteraceae; genus Helianthus; species Helianthus tuberosus. The sequence goes on along the minus strand of CM060411.1, from coordinate 214,554,885 downwards.
CGTCCAAGCCTTAGCCTTCACGAAATTACTCTCTCACAAACTCTGTTTTGGCTGATTAACCTAAACCCTAATGCCTAACCTTGTTTATATAACATAAGGTTTGCTACTTGGGCTAGGTCAAAACCTCATGGGCTGCGAATTGGTGTAAGCCCAATTCGCCCCCCATCACCCAATCTGATGGGTTTGGTTAGCCCAAACATTACTATTACAAAGCTAAAGCCGCTAATTGTTTATCGTTTAACTAATTACAAGATATCCAAAGACCAAATCTAAGCTGTTGTCACAGAATATGCACCAACAAACTCCCCCTTAACAATAGCTTCATAAAATAACTTTGTCTTCAGTCTTCTTGCAATCTTCATGTAGTCTTGCACTATCTTTGGTCTTTGGATAGCTTCAGCTTTAACAGCTTCTGTCAGCAACAGACTCCCCCTAAGCTGATGCATCCAATCACCAAATCTTCAAAACGTTAGCACTTGAGTAAACTCCAGTTTAGCATTTGCACAACAATCTTCAAACTCTTCAATAGTTGTCTGCAATGTAGAAAGGAGGTTCTACCATGCATCCAATCAACCTCTCATCTTCTCAACAACTTCTCAGCAACATACTGCTTCAATCTGTATACTATAAAAGAAACACCTCGAGAAACCATAAGAATTTTTCAACAAAGTTAAATAAATTATTATTTTTCAAGAGATAGTTAAACTGTATCACAGATTAAGCATTTCCAATTTATCACCAACACGCAAAACTTTTTGTTCAACACACAAGAACCTGTCTGATTTAAGATTTTGAACTCACTTTCTAACACCATCTCCCCTATCGGTAACAATTCCTCCAAGAATAACAGTTTTCCGTACATTAAGAATTTTAAACAGAAAAAGACACTATTTTTGGATTTTTATATTTTCTGAAAGCAAGTAAATACAAAAGCAATAAACACTCTATTTTTGTGAGAATCAATGGTACGAAGATCATATCAGCACAATCAAACTGTTTCACACAATTAGATAATTCTTTATTTAATTTTTCTTAGTGAAAAGCAGTTCAAGACAATTACCAGTATTTTTTCTCCACTTAAACAAAATGCATGAACATTTCAAGTACGATTACAATATGATACATTAAGGTAATATTATTACTGAAATATTAGTGTGTCCCACTTCAGGATATACCCCCGCGATCAAGGTATGCACAAAGATTCATCGTAGTAGGTGAGTATACTGAATTCATCCGTTTTGTTTTTCAACGATAGATAATTGGTGACCAGGTCAGTACTTTCGTACAGCAAAGAGACCAAAATATCTAACGAGGCCTAAGACAAATACCATTTTTGGTACGAATTATGCATTTTGCACATTTTGAATGACTTTCTAGGAGAGCTTCTTCATTTATGGGATTTGGCATTTTTTGCTCTTTTAAGATATCCTGGTTGTGCCTAGGTCAGCATGTATCTGGATGCAGCAGAAGGACAACCCTGATATCCCCAGATGAAATAACAGTATAAAGACCCAAAACCTCAGATTTTGGCAATCTATCAACGCAAGATTTAAGGTCATTAAACCATACACCACTGATGTGTTCCCCACTCATATTCAGTTCATTTAGGTATTTATCACATTGGTAAGTTGATTATTTCATGCTTTTGCCTACTGGTACATCATATGATGAAGCTGCTATCACACTTAAGCATGTTAATTCATTTTGAGTGTGACAGTCTAACTTGCTGATGTACTATCATTTCTTCTTTTTCACATAGTGATAACTCATTTTTTTATTTTCTATTTTTTTATGTTTTAGATTTTTTAATGTTTTTGTATTTTTGATTTTTTAAGAAAAGCAGTAAACTATTTACAAAATTCTTATGAAAAACCAGTTATTCAGGATTTCCTCATCCTGTTGAGTTCGACTAAATGTTCAAAGCGAGCCCTGTCAATTGCTTTAGTATAAAGATCTGCCAGGTTATCTTGTGTGTCGACTCGATGAAGTTTAATTAGTTCTTTTTCAGCACTTTGAACTTCATTTTAAATCATTTAATATTCACATATCCATCATCTTATATTTCAAACTTTATCAACAATCTCACATCCCCCGTCATGTGCTTAGAGCAGCCACTATCAACATACCATAAGTTGATAATCCTCCTTACTAGCTCCTGCACATACCAACTTAAGAAATTAGTTAGATTGGGGGACCCAAGCCTTAATGGTCTTGGGTCGTCCAAATTCACCAACTACTGGAACATCCATCCAATATCCATTACTCCTAATTGGAGTCTTGGATCTCAGACCTGTTGATGGAATTTGATTTTGATTTCCACTAGGTCTTTGGTCCTGAGGGTTCCTATATGTGTTTGTACTATTTGACCTTTGAAAATTTTGATTCCAAGAAACTTGATTGTTATAATTTCTAAAGCCATTGTTATAAAAAGTTCGACCACCATTATTTTGGTATCGATTTTGATATTGACCTTGACTTCTGAAATTATTAGTATAATAATTGTTCGTTCTTGGTGAACTGCTTCTAGGTCTCTCATATCTGCCTGGTGGAGATTTAGGCTGAAATCTTGGTTGATTTCTTTGAAAACGAGGAACTTGTGGAGTTCCATTTTCAACCTTATCTACACCAACAACAACATTCTCTGGTTACTTAGGCGCTGACTTCTTCGGAGAATTTGAGCCTTTCTCCTCACTATCACCTTTCTTCTCTGGTGATTTCCCTCTCTGTTTTTCACTAATTTGTGCTTCACTCTTTTTGTTATGACAGCAGCTAGCTACATGTCCTTTCGTGTGACACCTGAAGCACGATCTCCTTTTCAAAGACTTCTTAGCTGGAGTCTTTGAGGTAGATCCCTCATCAGATAATGATGATACCTTAATTGAATCTTGTTCAGTTTGCCTAATTTCAGATATTTCTTTTTTTTTTATTTTTAGCAAACTCTACATTTGATTCATTTTCAATAACAGTTGTTTCATTTTTCATATCACTACCTTGAACAAAATTAATCTTTTTAACAAAAGTTTGATTTTTTACTCTTAGGAGGTGAATTTTTCTTTTTCAAAGGTTCCCTGTTATTGTTCTTCTTAGAATCATCACTCTTAGACCCATCACTTTGACTTGATGCGAAACTACTTGGTGCAGTTGACATAAAGTCTATAAGCTCATCTTCATCAGGCAGGAATGAATAGTCATGACTAAGAGGAGGTGGGACTTCATTAAAGCCCTGGAAGCCCACACTGGTCTTGTCATTAGTCTTCTTTAACCCACCCATCATGTGTTTCATTACAAAAGACGAATCTCTGAATTGACTTAATTTCTTTTCAAGTTCAACAATTTTGAGTTGTGCATCTGACAACTCTTTGCATTTTTCAGAAATCTCTTTTGTTTTCTTAGCCACCATGTCATGAGCTAAATCTATTACTTGAAGTTTTTCATTTAACTTGCATGTTAAAGCTTCAATTTCACTTTCATAGCCTTTTATCTTCTTCAAGTATACAGATTCGTTTCTTTTAGCAAAAAAGTTTGACTCTTTTATCTTCTACATCTCGCTTACCAGACTTTGGTTTTGTGTTGACAACCTGTCAACCTCACCCTGTAATTCACGACATCTTAAACACACAGAATTAGATTGTACCTCTTCCTCATGAACTTCTGTAGTTTGATCTGCAATAACCTGTTCAGCTTCACTCTCTTTCTCAACTTCAGCATCCACTTTTGCTTCAGCATTCTCCACTTTAGCTTCAGCATCATTCACAGTAGTTTTAGCCTCAACAACTAGCATTATCTCTGCCATGAATGCCTGAGTGGCATTCTCATTACCTTCCAGATGAACACTCCAATCATATTATCCTTCTCGTCCTGTAGAGGTCAAAGCTTTATTCTTTTTGATATCTGCATTTCCCTGATATCGCTTTTCTAATGCATCCCACATATCCTTTGAATTAGTATACTTATTGAAGGTATGCTTCATGCCATCAGGTAAGGACATCTTGATAGCAGTTAAGGCTATCTTTTCAGCCTCATACATCTTTTTATCATCCCCTTGCATGTTCACATAGTCTGTTCTACGTGGTCTGCCCTCAAAATCGTGTGTTGGGTTTGTGTACCCATCTACAATACAGATCCACATGCGTGCATCCTGGTATTCAATGAAGGATTGGAACCTGACCTTCCATGTAAGATAATTCTCCACCTTCATCATCTTAGGTGCATTCAAATTCGTCAAGTTCGACATTTTAACGCAACAGACTAGTAAAACCGTACAAAATGTCTCTGAAACAGTGGTTACCAAATTACACCGTTAGAATCGTCTCGAAAAGGAAAATCCAATGATATATAATGTTGAAAACCGAATTCGGAATTTCCCAGAGTCTTTTTTTGCCCTAAAAATGCAAGGAATTCAACGGTGCAGACGATTTAGAGAAACGAGCAACGGATCAATTTCTATTTGCAAAACAGTCAAATTTTATCGACGCTTGCCAACAAAAATTCCACCCTTTTAATTATGCTACTAATTTCGCTGGTTAATCAACTTAATTTTGCTGAGTAATTTCGCTGATCACTTATGCTGTTTAATTATGTTGGTAAATCAATTTCGCTGGTTAATTATGCTTCACAATTTCGCTGGCCAATTTAATTTCGCTGATCAACAATTTTGATATTACGATGACTATAACTCCGCCGATCACCGTAATAATGTCGCTGAGGACAATTATACGGTTACCAAAGTCGCCTTTGGATTTTAATTTCACCAGGTCAAACAATTTCGCTGGTCACCGAGATATTAAGTCACAAATTCGTTGGTCTTTTAAGTTCTCTGGTTTGTCAGCGTATTTAATCCGAAATCAGCAAATCCTCCAGAAACAAATCTTATCAGAATTCTGCAAAATCAAAACCACCAAATCAACTGAATTTTTGAAGAAAATATGAAGAACACGAAGAACAATCTTCGAATCTTCAATTCTGTCCAGCCAACTATACTTCCAAAATCAACCAAAAGTTTCCCGAAAACCTGCAAATCAACATAACCAAACACGCAGATTGATCAAAACACAAACAAAAACGCACAAATAAATCAGAAAAACAAGATTTTCGAAAAACCCTAGTTTCAAGTTTAAAATTTTCAAAAATTTTAAACTCTTCCACCCGAAATCTGCAGATCACAATTCTGAACCGAGCATTCAAGAGCCTAATGCTCTGATACCAATTGTAGGTCCCCTTGACGTATGGATCTTTCACAGAATTGTCAATCCAATCAAGAGTGCAGAATCCTCTTGATCAGAATATCACAGAATGAGTGAAACAGAAATTACTTTCAAACCGGGTTTCTATTGATTATCAATCTCACGAATTACAATCAATCAAAACCCTAACACACTAAATTCGTCCATGCCTTAGCCTTCACGAAATTACTATCTCACAAACTCTGTTTTGGATGATTAACCTAAACCCTAATGCATAACCTTGTTTATATACAAGGTTTGCTACTTGGGTGTCACGGCCCCCGACCTGGTTTGACTCGTTTCAGGAGCCGCGGGACAGAAAATCCCGTGGTATTTATTTAATTGAGTTGACAGCGGAAGTTTTTCTTCAGGATCTTTTTAAAACTGCAATTTCCCGATTACTTTATTTCACAACTCGGGATAAAACCCCGGTAATTTACAATCATATGATTTCACTGAGAAATCTTTATTTTTACAAAACATGTTTCTTTATTTTATATTAAGCCACTTCCTTAAGCTTGTAGTGCTTCACAGCACTTTTCCTGGATCACAACAGATCACCTGAAACATGTTTGAAAAAGGTTTTGTCAGCGGGAAATACTGGTGAATCATTCTTTTTATGAAAACGACACGTTTGTTATAATTTACAGTATTAAGAGCGATTACAATGTTTCCATATATCAACCAACTACCCACAGTATTTGTCACTCGACCATCCATTGGTAACCTCAGAGTCCAATGGTGTCTGTGACTATGGTCATATCACCCCTTGGCTAACCCGTTGTCCAATGGTGAAGTTTATCAAGTAATGTATACAAAACCCCACATACCGGCTGTAATTTGGTGACTACAAAGACTTAATCCCTGTAATTATAGCTTTGAAAATAAACATGATTTTGTAAAGTACTTTGATAAAAAGAGAATGACTCACATTGCAGATTTAATACGGGCAGAGTCTAGTCTACTAATTAGCCTTGTAACCTAAATTAATAACATGCACACGAACTAGGTCAGTAACTAATACAGCATTTACGATAACTCACGAGATTAATCCCTCACAACGAATGACAAAGTACGATACTTAAACATCCATCGAATTCACGACGAATGACAAAGCATAAACCCTAATGTGGACAGCACTTAAACATTCATTGGATAGTTTAATCGATCGGACATTGAATCATAGCAGCGATCGAGTTAATACCCGGTTATTGCAGCAAAGGTTCGAGACAGTGTGTTTTTTGAAAGAAAGAGTGTATAAGTAATTGTATGTAACGAATTTTAACGTCGAAATAGTGCCAAACTTCAAGTCCCAGAACCCTGTATTTATACCCCAAATTTGACCCCCCCCCCCCCCGCCTGTCGCGAAGGGATCCTCCTCCCCTGTCGCGTGTCGCTGGAAGTCACACCCTACTATAGGGTAGCCCAGTGTTTTACTAGCTCAGCTGAGTTGGTCGTGCATGCAATTTCAATTTCGACAACAAACTGGGTGAATATTACTAACGAGGGTTTACCCCTCCTGAATTTTAGGGTCCCTGATCCTGATTCCAATTGTTCTGAAAATTTTAGGGTTTATGCAGAATCACTTGGGTATCTTAATTAGGGTTTCCTATTGGACAAATTAAAATAATAATAGGACTTTTGATGAGGGTTGTTACATCCTCCCCACCTTAATAAAAATCTCGTCCTCGAGATTTATTGAAATAAGTGAGGATATTTCCGCTTCATTTCTGATTCCAGTTCCCAAGTATATTCTGGTCCTCTCTTTGAATCCCACTTGACCTTGACCAGCACTAGTCGTTTGTGTTTGAGAAACTTAATCTTTTGGTCTTTTATTTGTAGTGGCTTCTCAACAAATTTTAGCTTTTCATGTACCTCTATATCTTGGAGAGGTACTACCAAAGATTCATCAGATAGGCATTTCTTGAGGTTGGATAGATGAAATACGTCATGAACTCCAGCTAAGTCTTCTGGTAGTTGTAAACGATAAGCAACTGGTCCTATACGTTGGATTACTGAAAATGGTCCTACGTATCTTGGACTTAGCTTTCCTTTCTTACCGAATCGAACTACTCCTTTCCAAGGTGAAACTTTCAATAGTACTTTGTCTCCTACTTGGAATTCCAACGGCTTCCGTCTATTGTCTGCATAACTCTTCTGGCGATCTCGAGCCGTCTTCAGTCTTTCCTTAATTTGGGTAATCTTGTCGGTCGTCTCTTGTACTATTTCAGGACCTGACAATTGACTTTCTCCTATTTCTGCCCAACAAACTGGAGTTCTGCACTTTCGTCCGTATAATGCTTCAAATGGGGCAGCTTCAATACTTGAATGATAACTATTGTTATAGGATAATTCAATTAAAGTTAAGTGGTTGTCCCAATTTCCACCAAAATCTATCACACATGCTCGGAGCATGTCTTCTAGAGTTTGTATCGTCCTTTCACTTTGCCCATCTGTTTGTGGATGATATGCAGTGCTTAAATTCAGTCGGGTTCCCATTGCTTCTTGGAAACTTTACCAGAAATGGGAAGGGAAACGACTATCCCTATCCAATACAATGGAGAGTGGAACTCTATGTAAGGATACTACTTCATCTACATACAACTTTTCCAATCTTTCCATGCTAAAAGTTTCTTTCATAGGTAGAAAGTGAGCTGATTTGGTTAATCGATCCACAATTACCCAAATCGCATCATTACCTTTTCTGGTTTTGGGTAACTTAGTAACAAAATCCATTGTTATGAGTTCCCATTTCCATACAGGCATTTCTAATTGCTGTAGTAGACCTGAAGGTTTCTGGTGTTCTGCCTTAACTTGTGAACAAGTAAGACATTTAGAAACATATCGAGCTATGTCCTTTTTCATTCCTATCCACCAAAAGTTGTTTCTTAAATCTTGGTACATCTTATTGTTTCCAAGGTGCATGGTATACCTAGATTTATGGGCTTCTTCTAAAATCTTATTTCTTAATTCTCCCTCCTTAGGTACCCAAATCCTTCTTTTGTGGAATCTCCAAATTCCATCAGCTCCTTGCTCTAATTCTTTTATTCGTCCTTTCATTCCTTTAGCATCATCCTTGATTGTTGTATCTTGAACATTCTTCAATTGTTCCATTAAATCTAATTGTAGATTTAATCTGAGAGCACAAACTCGCTTTTGCTTTCATGATACTTACGACTTAAGGCATCTGCAACTACATTTACCTTTCCTTCGTGATACTGAATATCACAGTCGTAGTCACTTAGGATTTCCATCCATCTCCTTTGCCTCATGTTTAACTCTTTTTGCCCAAATATATATCTTAAACTTTTGTGATCCGTATAGACAGTAAACTTACTTCCATACAGATAATGCCTCCAAATCTTAAGGGCAAAAATTATGGCTCCTAATTCTAAATCATGAGTTGTATAGTTTTCCTCGTGCTTTTTCAATTGTCTTGAAGCATACGCAATTACCTTCTTGCGTTGCATTAGCACACATCCTAATCCTAGTTTTGAAGCATCACAGTATACTTTAAAATCTTCAGTCCATTCTGGTAAAGCTAGGATTGGGGCATTTGTTAACTTTTGTTTTAGAATTCTAAAAGCTTCTTCTTGCTTAGTTCCCCATTCAAACTTAACTGATTTACATCTTAGCTAAGTTAGTAGTACAGCTATTTTGGAAAAATCCTTAATAAACCGTCTATAGTATCCGGCTAAACCTATAAAACTTCTAATTTCCATTGCGGATTGCGGAACCTTCCATTTGGTAATTGCCTCTATCTTAGCAGGATCTACATGAATGCCTTCGTGATTCACCATGTGACCTAGGAATTACACTTCTTGTAACCAAAATTCACACTCCGAGAATTTGGCGTATAGCTTTTCTTTTCTTAACAAAGTTAAGAGTGCATACAAGTGCTGACAATGCTCATCCTGACTTTTGGAATAAATAAGTATATCGTCGATGAAGACAATTACAAATTTATCCAAGTACGGTTTACAGATTCTATTCATCATGTCCATGAATGCTGCAGGTGCATTTGTTAGTCCGAAGGGCATGACTGTAAACTCGTAATGACCATACCTAGTTCTGAAAGCAGTTTTAGGTATGTCTTCTTCTTGTACCTTCAATTGATGATATCCGGAGCGTAAATCGGTTTTAGAAAAATACCTAGCTCCTTTGAGTTGATCGAAAAGATCATCAATTCTAGGTAGTGGGTATCGATTCTTAATTGTAAGCTTATTCAATTCTCTATAATCAATACACATTCTCATCGAACCGTCCTTCTTTTTCACAAACAACACTGGTGCTCCCCACAGGGATGAACTAGGTTGTATGAAACCTTTACTTAGTAATTCATCTAATTGTTTTTTCAGTTCTAACATTTCTGTGGGTGCTAACCGGTAAGGTGCCTTGGCTATCGATGTAGTTCCGGGGATTAGATGAATCCTAAATTCTACTTCCCTATCGGGTGGTAATCCTGGTAACTCTTCTGGGAATACATCTGGGTATTCTGAGACTACAGGAATCTCCTTAAGTTCCTTACCCTTAGTACTAATGATTACTGAAATTATATATATTATTCCTTGTTTTCGTTCATAACTAGCAACTTTCATTACTGATATGAACTTCATGGGTTTACGTGGTTTATCTCCTGTAATCATGATTACTTTCCCAGTAGGTGCCCGAATTTCTATGGAATTCTTATCACAAAGGATTCGAGCATGGTTGGCTATTAACCAATCCATTCCTAACACAACATCGAATTCGGCTAATTTCATAGGTAACAGGTTTGCAGAAAATTTATGACCTGAAAGTTCTATATTTTCTTTTTGCAAAACATTATCTATGTTAATAGAATTTCCGTCTGCCGTTTCGACTGTAAAAATCTTCCTAAGGTTGGTTAAGGGTAAGTTAAGAGCTTGACAGAATGAAGTATTGATAAAACTTTGGTTTGCACCAGAGTCCAATAATACTTTTGCATACACGTTGTGAACTAAGAACGTACCAGCTATCACATCTGGAATGAGTTCTGCTTCTTGAGTGGTCAGATGGAATGCTCTGACATTCTTTTTAGTAGCTCCGTCGGCCGTCTTGGCTTTGTTGTCTGTTAGTTTGACCAATTTAGGACATTATGTTTTGAAATATCCTGTTTCGCCACAGTTAAAGCAGATTCTTGTTTTCTTTCTGCAGTCTTCTTCACGATGTCCTACCATTTTGCAAAAATTGCAGATTATATTACATGTTCCATAATGTTTCTTTTTGCAATTCCTGCAGAATGGCAGAGTTGAGGATTGCCCTGTTCCTCTTCTTTTGAAACTGTTATTATTACCCGTAAGAAATCCTTGGGTAATTTTCTGAGCCAATTCCTTTTTTTCTGTTTTCATCTCGTGTGTGTACTAGTTCGTCCGTTAGGGTGTTAGCTAATTCTACCGCATCGTCAATAGTACGAGGTCTCGCAGCTTTAACGATATTACGGATTTCGCCAATCAATACCCAAATATAGCGAGAAATGAGTACTGGTTCTGGCAAAGCCAGTGTTGGTACCACTCTAGCATATTCGAAGAATGTCGAAGTATACCCGCGACAATCTACACCCATCGTTCGATGATTTAGAAATTTATTCTCCATTTGATCTTTTTCATATTCAGGACAGAATTTTCTTTCTAGAAGACTCTTAAATTCTTCCCAGTTCATGGCATAGGCCATACTTCTTCCTTTGGCTTGAAGTACTGTATTCCACTATTCTAGCGCCCCTTCTTTGAAAAGATTTGACGCGTACATGACTTTGTCGTCCTTGGCACATTTACTTATTGTAATCACTGCCTCGGTTTTCTCTAACCAACGCAGTGCCGCAGTCACTCCTTCATTGCCTGCAAATTCAGTGGGTTTACAAGCAAGAAATTCTTTGTAAGTGCAACCAGATGTTGCAGCTTTCATTTCTTAGGGAGCGAAGCCTGCCGTGAATCATCATTGTGATGATTACCGCCTCCGTTTATGATATTACTGAAGTTATCTTCAGAGATACGTTTACTAGAAATGATTTGTTGGGGTTCAACAGGTTTTTGGACAGCAGCAAGTATTGCTGGAATAGCATTGGCTATTCCTTGAACAACGATATTATCTATATCCTGCCTAGTCATAAATTGATCCTCCTGATGTTGCTCAGATTGGTTAACCTCATTTACTGGTTCATTATTAGTGTTTTTCATCTGATAATTAATATATTGATTAGTATCGAATAAATAAAAATTTTAAAGTAATCATACAAATTTCATAACACACATATAGCCAAAATTATCGATTTCTCGATTCGCATTTTTATATTTTATAATATGCATCAATACACACCATTTATCTTACAAAGTTTTATTTGTAGTTATTTTACAAGATTATATTTTTCTATTTATTATACAACCACAGTTTCACAAACCCACTATCCCTCGTCAGTTGGTATTTCAGAAACGACGTTCCCTCTCGTAGTATTTCCAGGAGATCTGTGCTCCTACTTCCCTGATCCTATTTCCTGCATCCACTAGCTCTTCGCCAAAGTGGCGGAGTTCAGCTAAATTTTCATTGCTCATTGGTGGGTTTGGTATACGTTCCGGATCAAACTGAGGGAGAAAGGAATAGGACTGTTGAGAAGGTTTTGGAACTGCCAATCATTGGTCCACCACTCATCCATTCCTAGAGGTTGGGTGTGGATTATAGGTTCTGGGATTGCTGGTTCTAAGTTCATTGGTAATTGGGTTTCAGCAGGATAAGGGTATAGATTATTATTGATAGGCCTGACGACATCACAGCTCGCCAATGCATGATCCAGTTCCTCCTGAAATGTAACTCCTCAATTTGTCTAAAGCTTTCCCTAATTTCTATCTTGGTTTGCCTAGAACTTTCCCCAAACTCCATTTCCATTTGCCGAAAATCTTCCCCAAACTGCATTTCCATCTGCCTAGAACCTTCCCTGACTTCAATCCCCTTCCCTTTGTCTAAGGGATTTTCTATTTTAGGAATCTTCCTAGTTGCGGGTTTCCTCCTGCGCACACGCCTCCATCCCACAAATCTTCTCCTTTTCTTAGGCTTGGGTTTCTCCGGAGGTGGAGCGTTGAATTCCATAGGTTCTTCTATATCAGGTATATAACCAGTAAAATCTCTAGAAACCTCTATTTTCACCGGATAGAGATTTAAATTCTAAAGGGCTTCAGACAAGTCATTCATGCTGTTTAGCATATATGAAAAATACACAAAAATTGCTAAGTTAAAATTTTATAACAAATTTCATAAATAACCTTTAAATATTATTGTATACCATGGGACTAATTTAATATAAAGACAACTGAAAATTAAAACACACCAGTGTTTACTGTAAACTTATTTATTTTACTGGATAAGGTTTCTTGCTTGTAGGTGATAAGGGTGCTAAAACTTGAGTCAGAGTATTTAAAGATTTGCATTTACTGCGACAGTGGCTAGCATATAGAGATCTGCCCATTTTTCATCTAACTTGTCTTCCCATGGTGGGTTACTACCTAGTTCTTGGGTTTTCTGATTAACTCTCTTTTCTTTTGGTTGTGATTTCTTTATTTTCTCCTGACTTTTCCTAATAATCAAACTTCTTATTTTGGAGAAAGTGGTTCCTCATATTGTGCCTTTCGGACAAATATTCCTTCTTCAGGATTTGCATAACGTTTTGAGGAATTTGTTTGGGATGAACTTCCCTTCTCGTTTGATGACCTATCTAATTTAAGATAGATGTTTGAAAGCTTTTGCTTACCCATACTGCACACAAATATTCAAATAATAAAACATATAATCACAGAATAACAATTAGTAAAATTAAGTATTTTCTAAATACTCAATTGGCTTAAATCAGTGGCTCTGATACCACCTTTTTCTGTCACGGCCCCCGACCCGGTTTGACTCATTTCAGGAGCCGCGGGACAGAAAATCCCGTGGTATTTATTTAATTGAGTTGACAGCGGAAGTTTTTCTTCAGGATCTTTTTAAAACTGCAATTTCCCGATTACTTTATTTCACAACTCGGGTTAAAACCCCGGTAATTTACAATCATATGATTTCACTGAGAAATCTTTATTTTTACAAAACATGTTTCTTTATTTTATATTGAGCCACTTCCTTAAGCTTGTAGTGCTTCACAGCACTTTTCCTGGATCACAACAGATCACCTAAAACATGTTTAAAAAAGGTTTTGTCAGCAGGAAATACTGGTGAATCATTCTTTTTATGAAAACGAAACGTTTGTTATAATTTACAGTATTCAGAGCGATTACAATATTTCCATATATCAACCAACTACCCACAGTATTTGTCACTCGACCATCCATTGGTAACCTCAGAGTCCATTGGTGTCTGTGACTATGGTCATATCACCCCTTGGCTAACCCGTTGTTCAATGGTGAAGTTTATCAACTAATGTATACAAAACCCGACATACCGGCTGTAATTTGGTGACTACAAAGACTTAATCCCTGTAATTATAACTTTGAAAATAAACATGATTTTGTAAAGTACTTTGATAAAAAGAGAATGACTCACATTGCAGATTTAATACGGGCAGAGTCTAGTCTACTGATTAGCCTTGTAACCTAAATTAATAACATGCACACGAACTAGGTCAGTAACTAATACAGCATTTACGATAACTCACGAGATTAATCCCTCACAACGAATGACAAAGTGTGATACTTAAACATCCATCGAATTCACGACGAATGACAAAGCATAAACCCTAATGTGGGCAGGACTTAAACATTCATTGGATAGTTTAATCGATCGGACATTGAATCGTAGCAGCGATCGAGTTAATACCCGGTTATTGCAGCAAAGGTTCGAGACAGTGTGTGTTTTGAAAAAAACAGCGTATAAGTAATTGTACGTAACGAATTTTAACGTCGAAATAGTGCCAAACTTCAAGTCCCAGACCCCTGTATTTATACCCCAAATTTGACCCCCCCGCGTGTCGTGAAGGGATCCTCCTCCCCTGTCGCGTGTCGCGGGAGGTCACACCCTACTATAGGGTAGCCCCGTGTTTTACTAGCTCAGCTGAGTTGGTCGTGCATGCAATTTCAATTTCGACAACAAACTGGATGGATATTACTAACGAGGGTTTACCCCTCCTGAATTTTAGGGGCCCTGATCCTGATTCCAATTGTTCTGAAAATTTTAGGGTTTATGCAGAATCACTTGGGTATCTTAATTAGGGTTTCCTATTGGACAAATTAAAATAATAAATAGGACTTTTGATGAGGGTTGTTACATTGGGCTAGGTCAAAACCTCATGGGCTGCGAATTGGTGTAAGCCCAATTCGCCCCCCATCACCCAATCTGGTGGGTTTGGTTAGCCCAAATATTACAACTAACTATTACAAAGCTAAACTCACTAACTGTTTATCGTTTAACTAATTACAAGATATCCAAAGACCAAATCTAAGCTGTTGTCACATAATATGCACCAACAGCGTAAAGAGAAACTCAGAATTCATCTGAGACTAGGAACAACACCAATTGTTATATCACAAAGTTAAGACTAATGTAGTAATTAATGCTTTAAGTCATAAGTTTCATAAGAAGCCGAATCAAGTACGTGCTCTTAGATTAAATTGCGGATAGATTTAATAAAACAAGTGAAAAGTGCCCAAGAAACAGCAATCAAGAATGATGCTAAAGATTTAAAAAGGAATTAGAAAAAGGAACTAATGGAATTTGGAAATTCCATAAGAAAAGAATTTGGGTCCTAATCAAGGAAACCTATGAGAAAGAATTCTTGAAGGAGCTCATAGAACTGAGTATTTGTTGCATAGTGTAAGTGATATGAGGTATCAAGAGTTTTATAAGAATTACTGATAGATAGCAAGTTATACCTCTAGGTATTTAATCTGTTAGCAGGTTAAAGCTGAACATTAAAAACCTTTAGGTTGACTTCAATAACTAGAAGTGTCAGTATGGAAAAGGGATTGATAACAAATGGATATTGTTACCAAATTACCCAAAACAAGAAACGACACAATCTGGATGATTGTGGATCGATTAACCAAGTCTGCTTAATCCCTACCAATGAAGGAAACCCTTTAATATAAAACCCTTAGTTAAGTTGTGTGGAAACGAAATAGTCTCATTACATAGAATCCCGTTATTTATTTAATCGAGACAGTCACTTCACTTTTCATTTCTGGAACAATTTTAACCCGACTTATTTTGAGAAGAGTGAAGGAACATTACAAACATAGAAAAACATGCTAAGTGCATGTGCTACAAGTAAAACTATCATTTATCTCCAATAATTGGTCTACAAGTATTAGTGTTAACCGTTTAAAACACTTTATGAATGATAGTATCATCCAGTATGTTAGACATACATATGAGAAGAGAAACTATCAGGCCATGAGATCGGCAAACCCTTGAAATTTTAATCAGAGAAAGGATATCACTAAAAGCCTCTCTGTGTTTGGAAAGGAAAGTTAAGTCCGAGGAATGTCAAGCCATTAAAGTAACTAAGCAAAATGGACCAGTAGCCTATCAGCTAAAGTTTCTAGAAGAAACGACAAGTATACATGATACATTTCATGAAATACTTAGAAATCTTTAGTTATATCTCTTCAAGATAT
The DNA here is from genome assembly GCA_030545235.1 of Helianthus tuberosus. Taxonomy (NCBI): domain Eukaryota; kingdom Viridiplantae; phylum Streptophyta; class Magnoliopsida; order Asterales; family Asteraceae; genus Helianthus; species Helianthus tuberosus. Next base: position 214,539,056 of record CM060411.1, on the reverse strand, counting down.
AGAAGTAAATGCAATTTTAATTGAAAGACCTTGTCAGTCAATTATGAAAATTCCAAAAATATACGAGATTAGCCCTGGTCAAGATGAAGTAGGACCTAAAGCGTGGACAAGAATATACGTGGGTATCGAAGATAAGACGAAATTCACCACACTTGTTCCAGTAAATCTCGAGGACGAGATTTTAAATAAGGTGGGGAGGATGTAAGAACCTGCAAAAATGTCCCAAATACTTCGTAAGTGGAAACCCGGACCCCTAAAACCCTAATCCTTATGAAAAATCAAGAAAATGAAATTTTAACAGTTGGTCGCGGGCCGCGTAAGAGTTAAGCAGAGCTTACGCGGGGGGCGATAGCCCTGGAATCTCCGGATAAGTATGTGGGACACGTGTCGTTAGACGTGTCAAGACTATCGATGACTCAGCCGACCTAGACTCCCTCGCAGGCCGCGTAGAAGAAGCTTATGTGCTTCGCGGGCCGCGATGCGCCCCATTTCTAGCCCTATAAATAAGGAGTTCGAGTTTCATTTCAAATCGTTCAATTCTTTTCTTTCTCTTGTTTTATTGTTCTATCATTCTAATGTCAGAACTTCTAAATCCCACCTCTGCCCGTATTAGGGTAATAACTCTAATCACTAGTACGATACTTTATCCGATAGATTAAAACCGATCCAATGGATGTTTAAGTGCTGCCAATATCTGGCTATACTTTGCATTCATTGTGAGGGTTTCGATCTCATGATTATCGTTAAAATTGAATTGAGTTAATACACTAATACGAGTTCCCTTGTATCTATAAATTAGAACTCATAACCAGGAAGCTGTTAAACTAGAATACTTAGCAATTAAGTAAACTTAGTAGTTAAGTAAACTTAATAGTTAAGTAAACCTAGTGTTTAAGTAAACTTAATAGTTATAAAAACTTAGCAGTCAAGATAACTTAGCGGTTAAGAAAACTTAATAAGCTAAGGAAACATTAACAGGAAATGAAACTTAGCAGTTAAGCAAGCTAAGTAAGATTAATTAAGTTAAGCAAGATTAATTAATCAGTTAAGTATGATTAATTAAGTTAAGTAAGATTAATTAAGTTAAGCAAAATTAACTAATCAGTTAAGTATGATTAATTAATCAGTTAAGTAAGATTAATTAAGTTAAGCAAGATTAATTAATCAGTTAAGTATGATTAATTAAGATTAATTAATCAGCTAAGTAAGATTAATTAACTAAGTAAATTAACCACCTAAATATATATATATGAGGAAGGTGCAAGGAAGGTGCAAGAGGATATATATGTGGGTAGGAAGCTTCCTAGAAAATGTATTGGTAACTTCCTAGAAAAGCTATATGAAATTTCCTAGAAAATACAAAGGAAACTTCCTAAAAATTTCATATTTCCTACCTATAAATAGGAAGCTTAGGATTCATTTTTCTTTACTCATTCCTTCTATTCTTCTCTCTATACGTTGGTGTTCTAACCAATAATTACCGATGCGATATTCTGTCCGATCGATTCGGGAACCAACTAACGAATGCCAAAGTGCTGTCTAAACAAGACTATACTTTGTGAATTTCGTTAAGGTTCTGATCTCGTGACCATCGTTAGGTTTGATTTGGTATAACACTAATACGTATTCCACTCTGTTAAACTAAATGTTTAACTACCCGAAACTCTGCACTATACACTTACAATCAAAATAGATGCTTAATCATCAGAAGATTCAGAACTATAAAGTAGATGCTTAGAATCAAGATGCTTGTTTAATCAAGACAATATGCTAACAAGGTGAGTCATTCTCTTTTTACCAAATTGTTTGCAAAACCCTAAATGTTTTCCAGTTATACTTTGCAGTGATTAAGTCTTTGCTAATCTTTAATTACTGGCAGTATGTGGGGGTTTTGTGCACATTACTACTAACGATTTATCACTTTAGGTGGGTGAGCCTAATTAGTGATATGTCCACAGTCATAGATTCGGTCGAGTGACAGCTGAACTAGCTTATTATAAGATAGGGGCAAATATAAAAACCCTTAATGCTGTACTTTATAACAATGTGTCATTTTGTACAAAAATGAATGAACTCACCAGTATTTCTTGCTGACCAAATCTTTTTAAAATGCGTTTTAGGTAATTACAGTAGATTGGAATAAGAGTGATGATACGGCACTGAAAGGCTTAAAGAAGTGGCTTATTTTATCAATTGAATTAAATTAAGCAAACATGGTTTCATATATTCGGGTTTCCCTCTTATTAAAGCTACCTTTGTAAAACAAGGGTTTATTCCCATTTGTTTAATAAATAAAATCCGGTGTTTTCTAAACTCTGATATTTTTCCTAACTCATGGTCCTGATGAAATTTTCCTCTGCAATATTTTCAAAATAACCACCGGTACCACTTGACTGCTCGCGGCTCCCGTCCAGGGTGTGGTCGGGGGTTGTGACATGTGGTGGACCCCCCTTACGAGGCGGCGATCACCCTCAACCCGTTGGTCTGAGTCAGCAGGGATAGAGTCATCAAGGGGTTGGTTTAAAGTTTTAATAGTAGTTTATGAATAAGGGATTCAAGCGATTTCTTACTCTTAGTCGGGCCAGTCATTCCCGGCCAATCCATGGAGTAGTACTAAACTTGCACCAGGTTCTCGCATCATCTATACACTGAACGAGACATAGAATTACCCAGTCCACCCTTCTAACCCCCTTACAGGCAATTAACATGATTTATATAGACCGTAAAGACATGAATATGTTGAGTAAACGAACATATGAAGAATGGGTTAATAAATTCGCCTTCAATATAAAAAACTAATTATTAAAGTCATTAATACATACCCAATTAAAAAGTAGCCAAAGATTGGAAATCATAAAAGATATGTCTTCACGAAGTGATGTAAGAATTTAACCAATCATGGCCTTTGTTTGACAAAGATTCTTACGATCAATCTTTGATCCCGAGACTATACACACACTCCAAAGATGGAAATATGGATGATGGTGTTGTAGTGGTGGGGGAGTGGTGACAAGTGAGAGAGAAGTGGTTTGCCAAGGGATCAGTTGAAATGAAACCAAGCCATCCTATTTATAGCTGAAAACAGAACCTCAACACGGCCCCGTGCCCACCTGACATGGCCCCGTGTTGGTCATTCTCTCTCTTCTTCATTAACTGAAGTGTCAGACTTGTACTAACACGGCCCCGTGTGTCAAGGCATGGCCCCGTGCCCATTGTACTTGTTGTGCTATCCAAGATTCTACGAATCTGGGAGTTGACTACGGCCCCATGTCTATTTGACATGGCCCCGTGTTGACAGTCTGCATCTGTGTGTCTTTTTCTTTATGGAATCTGGAGTTGGGCACAGCCCCGTGTTGAGCTGGCATGGCCCGTGTTGAGGTTGGCACAGCCGCGTGCTAAGCTGGCACTGCCCCGTGCTAAGTTGGCACAACCCCATGTCAGCCTTTCTGAATTGTTGTTTTTGGTCTTGGGGTGATGTTTGGAGGGTCGGCATGAAGTGTTAACTTCTCTTCTTTTGTATTTATGTTGGTTTTTACCGGTATTTTGCTTCTTTTGTTTGTTTAAGCTCTGTTGACCCTGTAAATTAAAAAGGAACAAAAACACAAGCTTTTTCCAACATTATTACTAGAAAATGGTTGATTTTATGCCTCATTTGATGTAATTTATATGTTGTATTTTGAACACATCACGAGCCACAAAACGGTTTTCTCTGAGCCCAACAAGGGGGATACCCTGGTAAAGTCCACACAAGCGTGTTTCCCTCCTACCCAACTGAAAACAAGAACATCCGTTTGCCACAATGTGGACCTCCCTTCAAGTGGGTCTGTAGGGAAATTCACAGAGCCTCTTTTTTGGCAGAGCTTCTAGCCCGCTTAAGCACATAAGATGGGACATTTATGACCAAGTCATGTCTGTATTTAAAGCCCAGTAGTTTCTTATATTGGACCGCATGCTCCCCAAAGTTATCAATATAAACCTTGCGGAAAACTGGGCAAGGCTCGACAACTAGAAATAACGGGATCATTAACCAATATTTAAGGATGGATCGATACTCCACAATTGATATGTGTTGTCGTAGTCCTTTAATGGGGCTAACGGTCAGGAAGTCTTGAGTATGAGGACCCTATAAAAACTCTAACAATGCTTTTTGGGGCAAGGATAGGACAAACTTCTCTCCCAAACCTTAGACAGCCTTAGTTTGGCACTCACTAAAGTACTTTGTGACTTTTAAGAGGCCCCTTGTATTTAATCTAATGTAATCTATCTAATCTTGTATTTATTTATTATTTAAGGACGGGTACTTCTATTTACAATCAAAAGATCTCATGACATCAAATATTTGGCGGTGTATATTTAATTTAATTTTGAATTCATTTACAGAATTCATTTATTATTTAAGGATGGGTACTTTAATAGTTAAAAATATTTTATTTTTTAATGGTTTTAGAAAATCATATACCTATATTCATAATATATAAAATTAACAAAGGAAAAATAGACAAAAACGTGTGTGCCCTCTATAAAATCCAATGTTTTCAGAATCGGATCAAACGACGAATCAAACGACTTACTGGTTTACTGGTCTCACAGGTCGAACCGGTAGGATCAAATTAATAAACCAGATAACATTTTAAGTAATATAATAAAATAATTGTACTTTTATTTTAGATTAATGATTTATGAAAAGTACAAAAAATATAAGTATATAAAAAGTGCAATAAATATATTTTTATTAATATTTATTAAATAACATCACAAAATATGGTATACTTTTTCACCTTTTTTCTTTTAATCATAAGTGTTTTTAGTTTTGGTTTTGGTTTTTACTTTTTACCCCTTCATGCTTTAAAATTTTGAAAGTTAAATTAATTGGTTACATTTACCAAACTAATATATGTTACATTTACATAACTAATAAGATAGGAGTTCGTATTATAATAATCAGTTGTAACCTTTACAGTGTTTTTTTTTAAGTTTTGAATTAACTCTTACACTATAAATAATATACGTCTTTAACCCAATAATTTTATTTTCCTTTTATAACTTTTATATAACACCCCGAAAACGGGTTTGGTAATCAAACTTCGTTAATACTAAAAGACGGGTAAAGTACCGCTAGTGGTAAAAATAACCCGGTAAATATTTCGATTTAAATAAGAAATCCTAATATTAAATACAAGCGAATCAAAGTTTTAAGGAATTGAGTTTATAAGAGCCCCGAGTTAACGGGACTTAAAATAAGCCTAGTCATAAGTTCCCCGAACCCACTAAATTAACTAGGAATATTTAACTTAGTTAATTATTCGGGATAATGTTAAGAACAATTAGGTGGGGATCTAGTTAAAAACAAATAAAATAATAGATGGGGGACCAAAGTTGTCAAGTTAGGAACTTAATGTAATTAAAAGAATAAAATTAAAAACCAAACACACACTAGTGTGTGTGTCTGGTTCAAATTAAACACAGGGGTGACACCAGGTTTCTCCTCAAACCCTAAATTCAGCAAGATGATCAAAATTGAAGGCCAAATCGGGCTCGAATCAAAGGCACGAATACATAGAAACAATCACCTAGTCGTGAGGATCGTAAGGTATGTCGAATTTTTGATATTTTTAAAGTTGAGAATTCTTGATGTACATAAGAAATTCGAAATTTGATGTTGCATGATTGTGGTATGGATGATATTGAAGTGAAATAGTGTTTAGGAGTAAACCCTAGACAAGAATATATTGAAATCATGCCTAGCTCAAGTAAATTCAGATTTTATTGATGCTAAATTCATGTATGAGATGTTTTTAGGGTTTTGATTGCTAAAAATTAGTGTTATGATATCAAGAACATTCTTAAATTGAAAGCTGAATTCAAACAGCTCCTGATCAGAATTTATAGCCGACTTGTATTGGCTGTAACCTGAACAAAACGTGACAAAAACATGTGTTTCTTGAGTCTAAAATGTAATTCCAGGAAACATCTTTTAAACCCCACTGGAATCGCTTTTTTTTACGAAAATTGAGCGTTTTATGAATTTTTCCGTATCAAAGGTTCAAGCTGCGTTTTCTGGCAGAATTTGCAGCCTATTAGGAATGTTATAACTCAATTTAGGGATTTAGTTATGATCTCAAATTTTTGCTGTAGATAGCTTTAAGCGATTAAAAGAATTGCCAATTTGAATTTCGTCAATCGGATAAAAGATGAATTTTTAATGAATTTTTCCGTAAGCTGCAGTCAGAAGTGACGAATCTAATTGCAGCTTAGTAAATGAATTTTTACGAATTTTTGGTAAAGAGTTAGATCTTGAAATTTTAACAAGGCCTAACCCTCCAAGAGGTATGCCACATAAAAAAATAATAATTTTTGAAGACTTGTAAACAGGTTAAACAAGTCACCAAAAACAGCTTATTTTCAGTGATATGAAATGCCTAAATGAAATAGCGGCCTACTAGTTAGTATGTAAAATTTGATTTCGTTAAGAGTTCGGATGAAATATGCCTAAGTGAGTTCATTGAACCAAATGTGCATTTGAATATGTTGATAAGTCAATTGACTTTTAAAAAGTCAAACCGACCAATGATTAGATCGAATGATAATTTTGATATGGGCGAATGATAAATTCGACATAAAACCCAAAGGATGGAATAGTTGTAAATGATTATGACTAATCTAACCGTCTTACGAATTGTGATGATGATAGTTTGACTCTAGACAAGCTAGATGAAGACTTGGGAAAGAAGCGGGTCAAACGGATCGAGTACGCGGAAAAAGAGTATAACCGGATGCAAGGTAAGTGAAACTTACACTTTTTGTAGAATATGTGTTTGTTCTAAAAGTTTCTTATATGATTAAGATGATATTCAAGATATGGCTCCGACACAAAACGATACGGGTCAGAGCATATCTAATGATGAAAAACTATGTTTTATGATAAAGAGGCAAAATGGTCATGAAGTGACATGAATAAAAATGGGTTTTCAAACGGCTACTTTATAAGTAAGCCTAAACGAGTAAAAAGGGGAAACGACGATTTAGTCAAAAACAAATAGGTAAAAGTTGAAATATAGAACAACACTAAGCGACATAAGTCATGTCGGGCTAAATGCGTAAGGAAAAAGGGGTTTAAGAGACATAGCTAAAGAGGTGAGAAATCTGAATTTAGTTATTTAATGAAATGGTAAATAGATACCATTCCAATATAAGCGTAAAGTGTTTAAATCGTTTAGACCAAACGGGTCAAATGGTAATGTAGATACCATTTGACAAATAATGACTAATAAGTGCTTGTCGAGTCTTATGCGCACAGGATAAAATGGTTATGATTTAGCGGTGTGATGCAGGCCCAAGCGTGGAGGAGCGGGCCATCTTGTATTTGGAGGCCCAAGATCGTGTAACAAAAGGGGCTTCACTAAAATGGCTCTAACTTGGGCTACGGGGGTCCGTTTTGGGCGTACGACCAGGCGAAACGAACGTGAGAACGAGCTCCATCTTGCTGCAAACGCCTATGGTGGTTTGGGTCATCGTCCGGGCCGAAAAAAACTTATTTCCATTAGTTATTTGCATTTTTATGTTTTTTGGACTATTTTGGGCATTTTGTTTTAGGCCGTGTGTTTGGCCCGTTATCTTTTTTAGGCCCATTTCGAATTTCTGTTTTTATTTATATATCCCTTAAGTAATTGAAACAATCAGACTTGAATTTTGAGAAAACTGAATTTTCACTTCAAATTCCGTGGCCTTTGGGTTGCAATTTGGGTGTTAGGGAAGAACTACACGGGTATTCGTAGAATCAACGTGTTTGATCTTCATTATCACACTACTCACTACATCACGGTGCTATGAATTAGCATATTATGGACGCAAGGTATTAAACGGGTCAATATGTTGATCCGAGCCAGGTACGCATATTTTGTATTGTAGTTAGAAGAGATATCGCGGTCAATTATTGGCGAAAGCCCTTCGTCACAAAATGAAGGATTAAAATTAACCAAAAAGTAATTGAGGGGTAAATAGGTAAAAACAACCTTTAAGAGTTGTTTGGAAATAAGCGTTTTGTTTAATTTAGTCCTTGGGATATGTCTAAAATGGAGATAGGGTGTAAGCTAAAAGAAGCGTGATTTAAGCTTAAAAGTGTTAAATAGTCCGTAGCGGGTCAAAATGAGTAGATATGCAAAACGGGTTAAGATTTGCATAAGAACCCGTCATTTGAACCATGAATATTAGTAAACTGATATAATGTGATTTGCATGATATTTTGAAGGTAATTAACAAGTTTGTTTGATTAAATTGTAAACGGGTCAAAAGTGTTGAAAAGGGATTTCAAGCCGAGAGCTTGAAATCTGAATTTTTGAAGTAGTTTAATATCAGGTATTGACTCCATGAGATGGAGATTTACATTACCAACGCGTAAGAAAAAGAATCATGCAAAACGGACTTGTATAGCAAAAGTTATGCAGGTTTTAAGTTGTTAAATGTTAATTTTCGTAGCCGGGCAAGTGCAGCAACAATGAAACAAACCTGCTGTGAAAAACAGGCAGTCGCGCTACGCGACGGCATATCAACATTACGATCGCGCGACGCTACCATCGTCCCGGGCCGCGAAGGATGACTAGAAAACGCTCGCGGGGCGCGACCGCCTATTATTTCAGAAATTTTGTTTCTTTTCTTTTGTTGGCCCTTAGAACTTGATTATACGTGATTATACATGTCAAAACTAAAAGTTTGGGTGGTTTTGGCAATAGGTGAATGCTCCCAAAATGTCTGGATAAAGATCAAGTGATTTACAAGAACCGAACACATCAGAATGAAGCTTCCGCACGGCGTTTTGATGTCATTGTAAATGACGAACTTATATATATAAATTATGTTGTAAACTTTTAATTTGTAAAAGTTTTAAATTACTCGAATTTCTAAGAATCCTTAATCGTAATTACATGTTAAATTTTCGTCTTATATACGAAAACCTTTAAAATATCGGATTACAAGATGAGTGTTACAAGTTGGTAATCAGAGCTCATGGTTAAAGAATAAAGTGTGTTCGGTTCGAGGCTTGATCGCAAATCCGGTAAGTACATGTAAATCAATGGTTTAGTATGATTAAAGTGTTGAGAACAACACATATGGTTATTGTGTAATACACGTTATACCAATAAAAACGATATGGAGTAGATATAGTCAACGAAATTACACGCGTTGATGCGCATAGTAGAAAAGCCTTGTATTATAATATGGGCATCCATTAATGTCGAAATTACTAACTGTTGTAAATGTTTTAGTTGAAGGACAGTCGCATATGAAGATAGCGAGAGTTTAACAAATCACGGATTTGATAGAGGAACGGTCCAAAGAGTATGCTCATCAAGGACCTAAATCGCGTGGCGGTCGCGAACAAGGCTAATGGCAAGAGAAGCCCGTTAGGGCAAGCATTACCAGTTGCACATTTTAAATTTAATTGCACAAATAGTAATATGCAACAAATATGTAGAAATTGATAGTTGCATATGTAGATTAAAAACTTGGAAAAACCCGAATAGAAAATCTATTCGGGATATTGTTTCCAAGAGAAACATATAGAGGCATTACTTACATGGGGTGTAATGTGAAAATTATAAAAAGGTCATGTATACCAGGTACTGATCGCTTACTCTGGCCAAGTAAGTGGTAAACACGTGGTACCATGAACTTTTTATGATGGACATGCTTACATTCGGTGTAGTAAGGACGGGGGTGAGTGGGACAAAATTAAAAAGTACCCAAAAGAATCAAATGAGCAAAATATTTGATAAAAATGTAAACGACAGTCGGATGACGGAAGCGTATTACATTAGGATAATGAGCCCGAGTGAAGGGACAAAGATGGATGTAAAATAATTTAGACACGTATTGGGAGGGGGTGTACTTACACTCGAACCCGAAGAATGCAAACATGTAAAATAATTTAGACATGTATTAGGAGGGGGTGTATTTACACTCGAACCCGAAGAATGCAAACATGTAAAATAATTTAGACATGTATTGGGAGGGGGTGTACTTACACTCGAACCCAAAGAATGCAAACATGTAAAATAATAAGATATGCATTGGGAGGGGTGTACTTACACTCGAACCCGGTAAATGCGAATATGTCTCTTAACGGGCCGTTGTTGTAAAATGTCAAACTTGCGGACAAAGTCGGAATATAAAACTGAAGCGAGGTCTTAATGCATACCGGGAGGGTTGCAATAATAACGACTTCGGTAAAACACCCGGTTGAAGGGTAGGAATTTAAACACATGTGTAAACCAAGAGACGTGAACGCGGGTTGAAAATCGAAAGGCTTGGATTATGACTTATGACTACAAAATTTCATAAATAGAAATTTCGAATAAATATGTTCAACCATTTTGAGGTCGAACGGGTTGAATAAAGAATAAAGTTGATTATTTATAAGTGATGGATTTCTCACTAACAAGTCAAACAGGATGAATACACTATAATGCCAGATGGCACAAATAAGCGCTAGCCAGATAAAGGTAGCGTAAAATGCAAAAGAATAATGAGCCCGGTAATGGGACATAACCAAATAAGAATATATGCAAACCAAATAACAGTGAGCATAAGACAAATTGATGTTTAAATAACGTGAGAAGTCATAGAGTCGGGAGAATGATCCGAAATAAAATGATTATGGCCACGAACTACAATCAAGGTTAACAGATCTTAAGCTTGAAACCAAATGATTCTTCAAACAAAAACAGGGTGCCTTAACACCAAACGTATATTTTAAGAACAACATGAGTAAAGAATGATCTACGGGATCAACATAACCTTTGGGGTTATAAACAATGAAAAGGTCTACGAGACTAGAACGACCCACGGGTCATGACTAGAAAGAAATAGATTATAAGGACCTCACCATAAGAGGTGAAAGTGTAATGAAATAGCCCATAAGGCTAAGTGAAAAAACCTACGAGTTAATTAGACCAAGTGAGGGAATCTGTTGAAAATCCTCGCATAGAACAAAGACTATAAAAGAATGAATTTTAGACTGTCAATATCCCGGTATGGATAATTGACAAAGGTTAAAGAGAAGATGCTAAACTAAAACTTCAGTTTTGATAAGAAATAATGTTTTACAAATATGAATTCTGATAAACATATAAATAGTAAGCATTAAAGATATAAGTCTTGACACTGATAGATGCAAGACGATATATTCGAAAAATGATATTTTGAAAATAAAACGTTGATATAAAATTTGGCATGACGTGACATGATCACGGTCAAGAAGTGTAATGTGAAGTATAATCACAATAGAGCCGAGCGATGAATATTGCTAAGATTAACTAAACTAGTGGAAATAACGAGATTACGTTATTTCAATTTGCATTATGTCGTATGAGATATGTAAACGATTAGTAACAAAAAAGATATTATCATACTTTTCTTGTAATACAAACAATTGATTAAAATATGAGCAATGCTCAATTGATTATCGAGATCAAATGCATGGAGTTAAACTCGATAAATTATGTAAGAAAAGGTTTCGAGGATGTAACCTCCTTAAGGGGTAGACTTGTAACACCCCGAAAACGGGTTTGGTAATCAAACTCCGTTAATACTAAAAGACGGTTAAAGTACCGCTAGTGGTAAAAATAACCCGGTAAATATTTGGATTTAAATATGAAATCCTAATATTAAATACAAGCGAATCAAAGTTTTAAGGAATTGAGTTTATAAGAGCCCCGAGTTAACGGGACTTAAAATAAGCCTAGTCATAAGTTCCCCGAACCCACTAAATTAACTAGGAATATTTAACTTAGTTAATTAGAGGGGATAATGTTAAGAACAATTAGGTGGGGATTGTCACGGTCCCAGCCCCGGTTTGACCCGGTCAGGAGTCGCGGGACAGGAACCCATGGTATCTATGATGCAACAGCGGAAGATTTTTTTTTTAATAGGATCTTTTAAAAACTCGAAAATGCCCAATTATTTTATTCCATAATTTGAGATAAACCCCGTAATTTACAATAGAGGAATTTAACTAGGAAATTCCCTGATTTATTAAAACATGTTTATTCATTTTTAACTGAGCCACCTCTTCAAGCTTGTTACTGCTCCGTAGCACGTTTTCCTTGATTTACAGCAGGTCACCTGAAACATGTTTTAAAAATATTTTATTAGCGGGGAAATGCTGGCGAGTCATTCAAGTATGTAAAATGACACATTTAGTTATCAATTACAGCATAAGAGCGATTACAATGGCTTTTATCTTATTTTTATCTGGCGCCTTGTCACCTGGTGACGATGGTCATACCACTATTGGGTCTTTCCCCATGTAGTGGTTATCACTGTTAGGATTTATTAGCCAAACCGTGAGAAATTAGTAATGTGCACAATACCCCACTTAGCCAGTGATTCAAGATAACCACGACTTACTCCCTGTAATCATAACATTTGAAAATGGAGTATTGTAAAATACTTTTGATAAAAAGAGAATGACTCACATTGCAAGTTTATACGGGCAGAGTTTTAGCCTACTGATTAGCCTTGTAACCTAAATTTAAATAACATGCACACGACTAGGTCAGTAACTAATACAGCATTTACGATAACTCACGAGATCGAACCTTCACAACGAATGACAAAGTGCAATGCTTAAACATCCATCGAATTTACGACGAATGACAAAGCATAACCCTAATGTGGGCAGCACTTAAACATCCATCGGACAGTTTCAATCGATCGGACATTGAATCGTAGCAGCGATCGAGTTAATACCCGGTATCGTAGCAGCACCCCACTAATTGAGATTGTAATTTCGACTTCAGAGCAGTATAATTTCATTTTTATGAAAAGTTTTCGACACCAGATGATAGCTCTTGATCCAAGCTATTTATGGCTGGAATTTAAGGTTCACGCGGCCCGCGTGAGCCTCCTCTTGTTCTTTACGCGGCCCGCGAGGGCAGGCTAAATGTAGATTAGGGCTACGGTGTCATCACTAGACTTGCCACGCGTGTGACACATGGATCCGGATGCTTATCCGGTCAACCCCAACTTTGGCGCGGCCAGCGTGAGGCTAGGCTTAACCCTTACGTGGCCCGCCTGAAGACCAAAATTCTTAATTTCTTGATTTTTCATGCAGAGTATGGTTTCAGGGGTCAGGGTTTTCATTTACGGGTAGTTTTAGGACAATTTTGAGAGTCCTTACATCCTCCCTACCTTATTTAAAATCTCGTCTTTGAGATTCATTGGAATAAGTGAGGATACTTTCGCTTCATTTCCGATTCCAGCTCCCATGTGTATTCGAGTCCTCTTCTCGAATCCCACTTGACTTTGACAAGTACTAATCGCTTATGCTTGAGAAACTTGACTATACAGTCTTCTATTCGAAGAGGTTTCTCAACAAATTTTAACTTTTCGTTTACATCTATATCTTGAAGAGGTACTACCAAATATTCGTCAGATAGACATTTCTTGAGGTTAGATACATGGAATACATCATGTACTCCTGCCAGCTCCTCTGGTAGTTGTAAACTATAAGCAACCAGTCCTATACGTTGGATTACTGGGAATGGTCCTACGTATCTTGGACTTAGCTTTCCTTTCTTACCGAATCGAACTACTCCTTTCCAAGGAGATACTTTTAAGAGTACTTTGTCTCCTACTTGGAATTCTAACGGATTGCGTCTATTGTCTGCATAACTTTTCTGACGATCTCTAGCCGTCTTCAGTCTTTCCTTGATTTGAGTAATCTTGTCGGTAGTTTCTTGCACAATCTCCGGACCTGATAATTGACTTTCTCCTATTTCTGCCCAACAAACTGGAGTTCTGCACTTTCGTCCATATAGTGCTTCGAATGGGGCAGCTTCGATGCTTGAATGATAACTATTGTTATAGGAGAATTCAATTAAAGGTAAATGGTTATCCCAGTTCCCCCCAAAATCTATCACACATGCTCTAAGCATGTCCTCTAGGGTTTGGATTGTCCTTTCAATTTGTCCATCTGTTTGAGGATGATATACAGTACTCAAATTTAGTCGAGTTCCCATTGCCTCTTGGAAACTGGTCCAGAAGTGGGAAGTGAAACGACTATCCCTATCCGATACAATGGAGAGTGGGACTCCATGTAAGGATACTACTTCATCTACATACAGTTTTGCCAACCTTTCCATACTAAAGGTTTCTTTCATGGGTAGAAAATGAGCTGATTTGGTTAATCGATCCACAATTATCCAAATCGCGTCATTACCTTTTCTGGTTTTGGGTAACTTAGTAACAAAGTCCATTGTTATGAGTTCCCATTTCCATACAGGCATTTCTAGTTGTTGTAGTAAACCTGAAGGTTTCTGGTGTTCTGCCTTAACTTGTGAACAAGTAAGACACTTAGAAACATATCTAGCTATGTCCTTTTTCATTCCTATCCACCAGAAATTATTTCTTAAATCTTGGTACATTTTATTGTTACCAGGATGCATGGTATACCTAGATTTATGAGCTTCCTCTAGGATTTGATTTCTTAATTCTCCCTGCTTAGGTACCCAAATCCGTTTCTTATGAAATCTCCAGATTACATCACTACCTTGTTCTAAGTCTTTAATTCTCCCTTTCATTCCTTCAACATCATCCTTGATTGCTGTCTCTTGAATGCTTTTCAGTTGATTCATTAAGTCTAATTGTAAACTTAGTCTAAGAGCACGAACTCGCCGTTGCTTCTCATGATATTTACGACTTAAGGCGTCAGCAACTACGTTTGCTTTTCCTTCGTGATATTGAATATCACAGTCGTAGTCACTCACGATTTCCATCCATCTCCTTTGCCTCATGTTTAATTCTTTTTGCCCATATATATATCTTAAACTCTTATGATCTGTATAGACAGTAAACTTACTTCCGTACAGATAGTGTCTCCAAATCTTAAGGGCAAAAATTATGGCTCCTAACTCTAAATCATGAGTCGTATAATTTTCCTCGTGCTTTTTCAATTGCCTTGATGCATACGCAATTACCTTCTTGCGTTGCATAAGCACACATCCTAATCCTAACTTTGAAGCATCATAATATACTACAAAATCTTCTGTTCCTTAGGGTAAAGCTAGAATTGGAGCATTAGTTAATTTCTGCTTCAAAATCTTAAAAGCTTCTTCTTGTCTAGGTCCCCATTCAAACTTAACTGCTTTACAGGTTAGCTTAGTTAATGGAACAACTATTTTGGAAAAATCCTTAATAAACCATCGATAATATCCGGCTAACCCAATAAAACTTCTAATTTCCATTGCTGATTGCGGAACCTTCCATTTGGTGATTACTTCTATCTTAGCAGGATCTACATGAATGCCTTCGTGATTCACCATGTGTCCTAAGAATGGCACTTCTTGTAGCCAAAATTCTCACTTCGAGAATTTGGCATAAAGCTTCTCCTTTCTTAACAAAGTTAAGAGTAAATGCAGGTGCTTACAATGTTCCTCCTGACTTTTGGAATAAATAAGTATATCGTCAATGAAGACAATTACAAATTTATCCAAGTACGGTTTACAGATTCTATTCATCATGTCCATAAATGTTGCACGAGCATTTGTTAACCCAAAGGGCATGACTGTAAACTCGTAGTGACCATACCTAGTTCTGAAAGCAGTTTTAGGTATGTCGTCTTCTTGTACCTTCAATTGATGATATCTGGAGCGTAAATCTATGTTAGAAAAATATCTAGCTCCTTGTAATTGATCAAAAAGATCATCAATTCTAGGTAATGGGTATCGATTCTTAATTGTAACCTTATTCAATTCCCTATAATCGATACACAATCGCATCGAACCATCTTTCTTCTTTACAAACAACACTGGCGCTCCCCACGGGGATGAACTAGGTTGTATGAATCCTTTGCTTAGTAATTCATCTAACTGCTTTTTCAATTCTAACATTTCGGTGGGTGCTAACCGATAAGGTGCCTTGGCTATCGGTGTAGTTCCAGGAATTAGATGAATTCTAAATTCTACCTCCCTATCAGGTGGTAATCCAGGTAATTCTTCTGGGAATACATCAGGATATTCCGATACTACTAGAATTTCCTTAAGTTCCTTACTCTTAGTGTTAATGATTACTAAAATCATATACACCATTTTTTGTTTTCTTGAATAGCTGGCCAATTTCATTATTGAAATGAATTTCATTGGCTTTTGTGGCTTATCTCCTGTAATCACCACTAATTCTCCTGTGGGTGTATGAATTTTTATAGAATTCTTATCACAAAGAATTCGAGCATGGTTGGCTACTAACCAATCCATTCCTAACACTATATCGAATCCAGCTAAATTCATAGGTAACAGGTTTGCAGAAAATTTATGTCCTAAGAGTTCTATCTTTCCTTCTTGCAAAACCTTATTTATGTTAACAGAATTTCCGTCTGCCGTTTCGACTGTAAAAATCTGCCTAAGTTGGGTTAAGGGTAAATTAAGTGCTTGGCAGAATGAAGTATTTATAAAACTTTGGTTTGCACCAGAGTCAAATAATACTTTTGCATAAACGTTGTGAACTAGGAACGTACCAGCTATCACATCCGAGATTAGCTCTGCTTCCTGACTAGTCAGTTGGAAGGCTCTTACGTTCTTCTTGTTAGTTCCTTCTGCAGGTTTGGCTTTGTTATCAGCTGGTTTGATCAGTTTTGGGCAGTCTGGCCTAATATGTCCAACTTCTCCACAGTTGTAGCAGACCGTAAATTTCTTCTTCATGCAATCTTCCTCTTGGTGTCCCGGAATCTTGCAAAAATTGCAATATCCTTTGCATCTTCCAAAATGCTTCCTTTTGCAAGAATTGCAAAATGGAACAGTGGAATATTGCCCAGTTCCCCTTCTCTTAAAATTATTAGGGTTACCTATTCGGAATCCTTGGGTAAGCTTTTGGGCCACTTCCTTCTTTCTATTTTCTTCTCGCGTCCGCACCAGTTCGTCAATCAGAGTATTGGCTAAATCCACCACATCATCAATCGTGCGGGGTTTTGCGGCTTTGAAGATATTACGGATCTCGCCAATCAATCCCCAAATGTAGCGAGAAATAAGTACCGGTTCTGGCGAAGCCAGGGTTGGTACCACTCTAGCATACTCGAAAAATGTCAAAGTATACCCTCTACAATCAACATCTATCATTCGGTGATTTAGGAACTTATTCGTCATTTGTTCCTTTTCATACTCGGGACAGAATTTTCTTTCAACAAGATTCTTAAATTCTTCCCCGTTTATAGCATACGCCACAGTTCTTCCTTTAGCTTGTAATACTGTGTTCCACCATTCTAGCGCCCCTTCTTAAAAAAGATGCGACGAGTACATGACCTTGTCTTCCTCGGCACATTTACTTATGGTAGTTACTGCCTTAGTTTTCTCTAACCAACGCAGTGTTGCAGTCGCCCCTTCGTTACCTGCAAACTCAGCTGGTTTACAGGCAAGAAATTCCTTGTAAGTGCAACCAGGTGTTGCAGCTTTCATTCTTTTGAGAATCGGGGCTTGCAGTACATTATCGTTATTGTTATTGTTGTTGTTGCCGCCTCCATTTATACTGTTACTGAAGTTGTCCTCATGAGTACGTTTTCTAGGAATAAATTGAGGTTCAACCGGAATTCGAGCAGCAGCAAGTATTGCTGGAATAGCATTGGCTATTCCTTGAGCAACGATATCCTCGATATCTTGCCTATTCAGCAATTGCTCTTCCTGATTTTGCACAGATTGATTTACTTCATTAACAGGTTCATTACCAGCGTTTGCCATCTGGTAATTAATTTATATAAGTGATTAGCATGAAATAATTAATAATTAAACATAATCAAAATAATCACACATAATCATATTAACATGTATAGCCAAAAGTTGTCGATTTCTTGACTTCCATTTTTATATATTATATTATGCATCCGTACACACTGTTATCTTACAAAAGTTTTATTTTTAGGTTATTCTACATACTTATATTTTTACTACTATTATTATTATACAAACACAGCTTCACAACCACACTTTTTCCTCGTCAGCTGGCATATTAAAAGCGATGTTCCGTCTCATCGTATTTCCAGGAGATTTGTTCTCCTATCTCCCGGATCCTATTCCCTGCATCCATCAACTCCTCGCCAAAATGGCGGAGTTCAGCTAAGTTTTCATTACTCATTGGTGGGTGGTTTGGTGCAGGTTCTGGGTCGAACTGAGGGAAAAAGGTATAAGGATTATTTAGGAGGTTTTGGAACTGCTAATCATTGGTCCACCATTCGTCCATTTCTCCTTGAGGTTGGGTGTGAATTAAAGGTTCTGGGATGGCTGGTTCCATGTTGATTGGAAGTTGGGTTTCAGCAGGATAAGGGAAAAGGTTTGTATTGATAGGCCTAAGGATATCACAGCTTGCCAGTATGTGATCCAGTTCCTCTTGTAATGGAAATTCCTCAGCTTGCCTAGAACTTTCCCCAATTTCCATCCCTACTTGCCTCGAAT
This sequence comes from Helianthus tuberosus, assembly GCA_030545235.1. NCBI lineage: Eukaryota > Viridiplantae > Streptophyta > Magnoliopsida > Asterales > Asteraceae > Helianthus > Helianthus tuberosus. The sequence goes on along the minus strand of CM060411.1, from coordinate 214,520,622 downwards.
CTTTCTCAATCTCAATCCCTTTTCATTTATCCATAGGATTCTCTATCTTTGGAATTCTCCTAGTTGCTGATTTCCTTCTGCGTACACGCCTCCAGCCCACAAACCTTCTTCTTTTCTTAGGTTTTGATTTCTCTAGAGGTGGAGCTTGAAATTCCATAGGTTCTTCCACATCGGCCAAGTAACCAGTAAAATCTCTGGAAACTTCTATATTCACAGGATAGAGATTGAGATTCTCTAGGGCTTCAGATAATTCATTCATGCTGTTTTAGCAATTATGAAAAAAAACACACAAATTCTAGGTTAAATTTTTTTTGTAATTCACAAAATCACAGAATGGCAATTTAAGACTTAAATAAAATTTATTTAATTAAAACAAATTATTGCTAGTATACTATTTACAACTGAATTTTTTGAAATATACTAGTGGTTTATTTATTATTTTAGAGTTTCTGGCTCGTAAGTGTCGTAGGTGCTGATACTGATTTGGTGTTTTTACTATATGTTAGCATTTACTGCTGTAGTGGCTAACATGTAGAGATTTGCCCATTGTTCGTCTAATTCATCTTCCCATGGTGGTTTACTGCCTATTTTCTGGGTTTCCTGTGACTTCTTCATTTTCTCTTGACTTTTTCTAATAATCCAACTTCTTTTATTAGGGGTAAGTGAGTTTTCAAACTGGGCCTTACGAACAAATATTCCTTCCTCAGTATCTGCTGAGTATCTTGAGGAATTTGATTGGGATGAAGTTCCCTTTTCTTTCGGTGAACTATCTAATTTAGGATAGATATCCGGAATTCTTTGCTTACCCATACTGTAAATTAACAGATAGTCAAGATAAAATCACATAATCACAGAATGGCAATTAAGTATTTTTTTTAAATACCTAATACGCTTAAATCAGTGGCTCTTTCAGTGCTCTGATACCACCTTTTCCTGTCACGGCCCTAGCCCCAGTTTGACCCGGTCAGGAGCCGCGGGACAGGAACCTGTGGTATCTATGATGCGACAGCGGAATTTTTTTTTTTAACAGGATCTTTTAAAAACTCGGAAATGCCCAATTATTTTATTCCATAATTTGGGATAAACCCTGTAATTTACAATAGAGGAATTTAACTAGGAAATTCCCTGATTTATTAAAACATGTTTATTCATTTTCAACTGAGCCACCTCTTCAAGCTTGTTAGTGCTCCGTAGCACGTTTTCCTTGATTTACAGCAGGTCGTCTAAAACATGTTTTAAAAATATTTTATCAGCGGGGAAATGCTGGCGAGTCATTCAAGTATGTAAAACGACACATTTAGTTATCAATTACAGCATAAGAGCGATTACAATGGCTTTTATCTTATTTTTATCTGGCGCCTTGTCACCTGGTGACGATGGTCATACCACTATTTGGTCTTTCCCTAAGTAGTGACGGTTATCACTGTTAGGATTTATTAGCTTAACCGTGAGAAATTAGTAATGTGCACAATACCCCACTTAGCCAGTGATTCAAGATAACCACGACTTACTCCCTGTAATCATAACATTTGAAAATGGAGTATTGTAAAATACTTTTGATAAAAAGAGAATGACTCACATTGCAAGTTTATACGGACAGAGTTTTAGCCTACTGATTAGCCTTGTAACCTAAATTTAAATAACATGCACACGACTAGGTCAGTAACTAATACAGCATTTACGATAACTCACGAGAACGAACCCTCACAACGAATGACAAAGTACAATGCTTAAATATCCATCGAATTTACGATGAATGACAAAGCATAACCCTAATGTGGGCAGCACTTAAACATCCATCGGACAGTTTCAATCGATCGGACATTGAATCGTAGCAGTGATCGAGTTAATACCCGGTATCGAAGCAGCACCCCACTAATTGAGATTGTAATTTCGACTTCAGAGCAGTATAATTTTGTTTTTATGAAAAGTTTTCGACACTAGATGATAACGCCGGATCCAAGCTATTTATAGCTGGAATTTGAGGTTCACGCTGCCCGCGTGAGCCTCCTCTTGTTCTTTACACGGCCCGCGAGGGCAGGCTAAATGTAGATTAGGGCTACGGTGTCATCACTAGACTTGCCACGCGTGTGACACGTGGATACGGATGCTTATCCGGTCAACCCTAACTTTGACGCCGCCCGCGTAAGGCTAGGCTTAACCCTTACGCGGCCCGCCTGAAGACCATAATTCTGAATTTCTTGATTTTTCATGCAGAGTATGGTTTCAGGGGTCAGGGTTTTCATTTACGGGTAGTTTTAGGACAATTTTGAGAGTCCTTACAGGGATCTAGTTAAAAACAAACAAAATAACAGATGGGGACCAAAGTTGTCAAGTTTGGAACTTAATATAATTAAAACAATAAAATTAAAAACCAAACACACACTAGTGTGTGTCTTGATCGAATTAAACACAGGGGCGACACCAGGTTTCTCCTCAAACCCTAAATTCAGCAAGATGATCAAAATTGAACGTCAATTCGGGCTCGAATCAAAGCCACGAATACATAGAAACGATCACCTAGTCGTGAGGATCGTAAGGAATGTTGAATTTTTGATATTTATGAAGTTGAGAATTCTTGATGTACATAAGAAATTCGAAATTTGATGTTGCATGATTGTGGTATGGATGATATTAAAGTGAAATAGTGTTTAGGAGTAAACCCTAGACAAGAATATATTGAAATCATGCCTAGCTCTAGTAAATTCAGATTTTGTTGATGCTAAATTCATGTATGAGATATTTTTAGGGTTTTGATTGCTAAAAATTAGTGTTATGATGTCAAGAACATGCTTAAATTGAAAGCTGAATTCAAACAGCTCCTGATCAGAATTTACAGCCAACTTGTATTGGCTGTAACCTGAACAAAACTTGACAAAAACATGTGTTTCTTGAGTCTATAAAGTAATTCCAGGAAACATCTTTAAAACCCCACTGGAATCGCATTTTTTCGACGAAAATTGAGCGTTTTATGAATTTTTCCATATCAAAGGTTCAAGCTGCGTTTTCTGGCAGAATTTGCAGCCCATTACGAATGTCATAACTCAATTTAGGAATTTAGTTATGATCTCAAATTTTTACTGTAGATATTTTTAAGCGATTAAAAGAATTGCCAATTGGAATTTCGTCAATCGGATAAACAAGGAATTTTTAATGAATTTTTCCGTAATCTGCAATCAGAAATGACGAATCTGATTGCAGCTTAGTAAATGAATTTTTACGAATTTTTGGTAAAGAGTTAGATCTTGAAATTTTAACAAGGCCTAACCCTCCGAGAGGTATGCCACATAAAAAAATAATAATTTTTGAAGACTTGTAAACAGGTTAAACAAGTCACCAAAAACAGCCCATTTCAGTGATATGAAATGCCTAAATGAAATCGCGGCCTACTAGTTAGTATGTAAAATTTGATTTCGTTAAGAGTTCGGATGAAATATGCCTAAGTGAGTTCATTGAACCAAATGTGCATTTGAATATGTTGAAATATTTAATTGAGTTTTAAAAAGTCAAACCGACCAATGATTAGATCGAATGATAATTTTGATATGGGCGAATGATAAATTCGACATAAAACCCGTAGGATGGAATAGTCGTAAATAATTATGACTAATCTAACCGTCTTACGAATTGTGATGATGATAGTTTGACTCTAGACAAGCTAGATGGAGACTTGGGAAAGAAGCGGGTCAAACGGATCGAGTACGCGGAAAAAGAGCATAACCGGATGCAAGGTAAGTGAAACTTACACTTTGTGTAGAATAGGTGTTTGTTCTAAAAGTTTCTTATACGATTAAGATGATATTCAAGATATGGCTCCGACACGAAACGATACGGGTCGGAGCATATCTAATGATGAAAAACTATGTTTTATGATAAAGATGCAAAATGGTCATGAAGTGACATGAATAAAAATGGGTTTTCGAACGGCTACTTTATAAGTAAGCCTAAACGAGTAAAAAGGGGAAACGGCGATTTAGTTACGAACAAATAGGTAAAAGTTGAAATATAGAACAACACTAAGCGACATAAGTCATGTCGGGCTAAATGCGTAAGGAAAAAGGGTTTAAGAGACATAGCTAAAGAGGTGAGAAATATGAATTTAGTTATTTAATAAAATGGTAAATAGATACCATTCCAATATAAGCGCAAAGTGTTTAAATCGTTTAGACAAAACGGGTCAAATGTTAATGTAGATACCATTTGACAAATAATGACTAATAAGTGCTTGTCGAGTCTTATACACACAGGATAAAAAGGTTATGATTTAGCGGTGCTATGAATTAGCATATTATGGACGCAAGGTATTAAACGGGTCAATATGTTGATCCGAGCCATGTACGCATATTTTGTATTGTAGTTAGAAGCGATATCGCGGTCAATTATTGGCGAAAGCCCTTCGTCACAAAATGAAGGATTAAAATTGACCAAAAAATCATTGAGGGGTAAATAGGGAAAAACAACCTTTAAGAGTTGTTTGGAAATAAGCGTTTTGTTTAATTGAGTCCTTGGGATATGAATAAAATGGAGATAGGGTGTAAACTAAAAGAACCGTGATTTAAGCTTAAAAGTATTAAATACCCCGTTACAAGTAAAAATGAGTAGATATGCAAAACGGGTTAAGATTTGCATAAGAACCCGTCATTTGAACCTTGAATATTAGTAAACTGATATAATGTGATTTGCATGATATTTTGAAGGTAATTAACAAGTTTGTTTGATTAAATCGTAAACGGGTCAAAAGTGTTGAAAAGGGATTTCAAGCCGAGAGCTTTAAATCTAAATTTTTGAAGGAGTTTAATATCAGGTATTGACTCCATGAGATGGAAATTTAAATTACGAACGTGTAAGAAAAAGAATCATGCAAAACGGACTTGTATAGCAAAAGTTATGCAGGTTTTAAGTTGTTTAATGTTAATTTTCGTAGCTGGGCATGTGCAGCAACAATGAAACAAACCTGCTGTGAAAAACAGGCCGTCGCGCTACGCGACAGCATATCAACATTACGGTCGCGCAACGCTACCATCGTCGCGGGCAGCGAAGGATGACTAGAGAACGGTCGCGGGGCGCGAGCGCCTATTATTTCAGAAATTTTGTTTCTTTTCTATTGTTGGTCCTTAGAACTTGATTATATGTGATTATACATGTCAAAACTAACAGTTTGTGTGGTTTTGGCAATAGGTGAATGCTCCCAAAATGTCCGGATGAAGATCAAGCGATTTATAAGAACCGAACACATCAGAATGAAGCTTCCGCACGACGTTTTGATGTCATTGTAAATGACGAACTTATATATATAAATTATGTTGTAAACTTTTAATTTGTAAAAGTTTTAAATTACTCGAATTACTAAGAATCCTTAATCGTAATTACATGTTAAATTTTCGTTTTATATACGAAAACCTTTAAAATATCGGATTTACAAGATGAGTGTTACATTTTATTCTTTAGTTTTTTTTAGAATGACCAAATAAGTGATATTTTTTTTCCAATTAATGGCATAACACCATTTGACCATCACTATTTTTTCATTCATTTAGGTCGCTACATCACATCATGGGTACCCCATCACTGTTTTTCCTCTATTTGTAACATTTTTTTTTTCTTTGTTTTACACATTTACATTATGCAACTTTATAGTGGTTTTTAATGTTTGGTTCGTAGCAAAATTCCCCGCCGCAACGTGTAGTTAGGAAACTCTAGTTTTATCTAATGAAAATGTGTTAATGTAAAGGAAACTCTAGTTTTATCTAAAGAAAATGTGTTAATGGAAATAGTTATACAATGGGCTTGCTAGCTAATAAATCCTTTAAGCAGTTGTCATCATTTTTATACTAGAAAACGCCATTTGTTTATTCATGTAAACCTACCAATTGTAGCCGTCACACTTTTTAATCCTTTAAGTAGTTGTCTTCATTTTTATACTAGAAATCGCCATTTGATTATTCATGTAAACCTACCAATTGTAGCCGTCACACTTATTAGTTCTTTTCTACAAATTGTTGTTCACCCCTTACTTTTCTTCCATAGATTTTATGATATCCTCTCCTTCATCTACCCTTCTTGATATCTTTTTTGTCTATTCGATTTCAGTCTCCCCGACCTATTTCAACCCTTGCTCTGAGCAAATTGATTAGATTGACTTGCTTCACTTCACAAATACCGGTCCGACCGAAAATCGGTGACCGTCAAACTGATCGGAACCGGACGATTTTTTTTGAGAGACTAACGATTCACATGTAATATAGCTGAACCCAGACCGGCCGGTCTGATCCGTTCATCAAAACATTGTTTCGTATTAAAATCCCACAAAAGTTTATGTAAAACCTAAACTACAGCTGTTTCCCTCTATAATAACCTTGCAACGGAATTGGAACCATTGTCATCGCCTTCTCAGTTGAAACTCAAGGTTAGTAGTTTTCATTTCATTTTTCTTCCGGTTTGCCATCATTATCTCTTGGCTTGGGCTTTAGGGCCGTGTTCTTGGATTTGAAAACAATTTTTGTAGCGTAGCTTATTGATTCATTCAGGTTATTGTCGAAATGTATGTGCTTATTTCAAGTAACTCGAATAACTTTTTGAGTTCAAATCGATTTTTTTCCCCTTAGATTTTCACGATTTTTATCTTACTGGTTTTCGGCGATGGTGACAGAAGCAGCGGATAATTTCTTTTTTCTACCTGTTCCGTCCCATGCTGGTGCTGGTAGCTAGTTAGTTTTTTTGGTGTCAGCAGCAACACAGACATGTCTTCGTCTTCCAACAGAGACATGATTAGACTTCTTGCTACGTTACATATCTCATTTGAAGAGATAGAAAAGGCCACCAACAACTTTGCTGATGAAAATCTCCTCAAACAAGGCGAGTTTTTTAAGGTTTACAAAGGAACACTCTTCCAATCAAGGGACTTGATCAATATTGTTGCGCGGATATGTCTGGATAGAAGCCTTGTGCATAACGAGTTGGCAATTTCTGAAAATCTCAAGCACAAACGTATCGTCTCTGCTTTTAGGTCTACCATCTGGAAAAACGAGGATATCATCATAAACAAGTATGAGGCCAATGGAAGTCTCGACAAGCATCTGAGTGACCAAACCCTCACTTGGATGCAAAGATTGCATATATGTGTTGGCGTTGCACATGCATTGAAATACCTTCATCATGATGCAGAAGACGATCATAATATCATACATGGTAATATTAAGAGCTCAAAAATTTTACTAGATGACAAGTGGGAACCCAAGTTACATGGTTTTGCATTTGCTGGTAGATCTATTAAGGATCAACTTCACCGTACCAATAAGACATCCAAGTCACTACAGTATATGGACCCAACATATGAAAGCATCGGAGGTTTGACTTATAAGTCAGACGTCTTCTCATTTGGTGTTTTATTGTATGAAGTCTTGCTTGGGAGAGAAGCATCCATTGAAAACAATGATAATTGGTATTTTGCTCGATGGGTTAGATCACATTATGAAGAGAAAAAAATGGACGATTTGATCTATCCCTATATCCGGAACCAAATGAGCTTGCATTCATTGAACATCTTTTGTGAAACAGCGTATTGTTGCTTAAAGGAGCAACGATCAGAACGCCCAGATATGAGCCAAGTTCTCTCAAGACTTGAGGAAGCGTTAAAACTTCAACAGAAATATGTAAGACCATCAGTCCTTTGACTCCTCTTTTCAACATGTCATTTTTTTTTCATTATTGTGATTAATATTCATATTAAAGGAACACTTGAACGCTGCAATGGAAGGTTCATCATCCAACCACTTGAAGGTAAGCTAATTAATTTCTTTACCATAAAATAACTGTGGAAAATATCAATTACGGTTCCTTTAGAACTCCACTTTCATGGAGAACTTACCCAACCATTTTCAACCACTCATTTTTTTATATTAGACTAGTGCTCTGGGTTTTAAAAAGCGTCCATGAGGCGCGCCTAGGCGCGAGGCGCAGGTCTCAGCGCCTCATGGCACCTGAGGCGCGCTTTCCACAAAGCGCAAGAAGAGCGCATTTTTTTGGGTTTTTTGAGGTCTGAGGCGTGCGCCTTATGTATTTTAGGTGTTTTTATGCATGAAAGTGTTGGACAATAGGTTTTTTGGCTTGTACATGTAGGTAAAATCACATATAAACCTTAGTTATAACTATATTTTGGATAAGGGATGCTAAAAACCTATGGGATGTATATAAAAATTTATATAATCTTCTTGCGCCTCAGGTACGAAAAGCCCAACGCTCTTGCGCTTCGCACCTCATTTTTAGACCTCGTTGCTTTTGTGCGTCTCTCGCTTTTTAAAATCAAGTTACTGCTAAAATCCGCAAACTTCGCGGGTTGAACATAATAATATGTTTTCGAGTTATAGATTCAAAGAACGTTATACGTTTATGATGATCATAACAAAATTCTACGAAGGAAATAAATATATTGAATTATAACACTGTCATGACTCATACCTAAACCTTGTTAGGATTTAGAGCACACACACGAGATCAATAAACGAAAGCAATAAGAAAAGTAGACACGAGATTTACGTGGTTCGGTCACAGTGTGTAACCTACGTCCACGGGGGCAACTAGGGTTTGTATTTTATTGAGTGATAATGATTACAAGTACAACAAATATATTTATAGGCTAGAATTAGGGTTAGTCCCTTGCTAAACATGTAACTAAACATTTGGGCCTAAAACACTTAAAGCCCATTAGGGTTAGGGTCGGCCACATCCTTTCCCTTCTTTTATCTAATTCCTAGCTAGCATTAATGGGTTGGTCTGAAGACAACATCTCCAACAATCTCCCACTTGGTGTCTTCGGACCTCGAACTGCACCATCTCTTCTGTACTTCTGTAAATGAAAATCCCCCTTGATCTTCAAAACTTCCTAGCTACCCCGCCTTCTCAGCATTATTCCTGAAGCCCAGCTGAAGTTAAGCACACTTATCCAGCATCACAACCTTGGTAAACATATCTGCTGGATTCTTAGCACCCGGGACATTCTTCAAATGGATTGATCCTTCACTGATCATTCCTCTGACAAAATGATACCTCATCCCTATGTGCTTCGTCTTCCCATGATAAACCAGATTCTTTGCAAGTTTCACTGCACTTTCATTGTCACAATACAACGGGTAGTCAGCTTGATTCTTCCCTACCTCTTTCAGAAAAGCTTTCAACCATACTAGTTCTTTAGTGGCCTCAGCTACTGCCATGTATTTAGCTTCTGTAGTAGATAAAGCCACATTTTTCTGAAGTCTGGACATCGAACTCACTGTTGTTCCTCCCACTGTAAAGACATACCCTGTAGTGCTTTTAAATGTCTCTTTACAATCACCCAGGTCAGCATCTGTATAACCTTTGAGAACCACATCCTTCCCTTTAAAACAACCCATCTTTAACGTACCTTTCAAATAACAAAGCACCCATTTAACTGATTCCCAGTGTTCTCTTCCCGGATTTGACATAAAACGACTGACAACTCCAACTGTGTGTGCTATGTGTGATCTCATGCATACGATAGCATACATTAGACTTCCTACAGCAAATGCATAGGGAACTCTAGCCATATCAACTTTTTCTTCTTCTATTCCGAGACACTGGTCTTTCGTAAGCTTGAGGTCGCTTCCTAAAGGCGTGTTTCTAGGCTTGGTCTTCTCACTGTTCATACTAAATCCCTCTAACACTTTCCCGATGTATTTCTCCTGGGATAGTGTCACTGAGCCATCTGTTATACTCATCTCGAGTATCTGTTTGGCTGGACCCAAATCCTTCATCTCGAATTCTTTGGACATTTGCTTCTTTAACCTTCTTATTTCTTTCATATCAAAACCTACAATTAACGTATCATCAACGTAAAGTCACAATATGATATAAGAGTTGCTTCTTTAACCTGCAACTTTTATGCGGCAACAATACTAAGAACTAACCTGATGGTAGTCATCTTTACCATCGGAGAGAAAATCTCATCATAATCAACTCCTTTCTTCTGCTGAAACCCCTTGACTACTAAACGGCCTTTGTACTGTTTAGAACTATCATGTTCTTCTTTGACCGTGAAGACCCATTTATTTTGTAAAGCTCTTTTATCTGGCGGAAGCTTTACTAAGACCCAAGTCTTGTTTTTATCTTAAGAGCTCATCTCATCATTCATTGCATGCTCCCAGTGGGGAAAATCTTTCATCTTGACTGCCTCAGAGTAGCTTTCTGGTTCACCGTTTTTGTCAAGAGAATATCATTAACTGAAGGATTATATTTATTAGGCGGTTTACTAACTCTGGTGGATCTCTTGACCCAATTCTCAGATGGGTCAGGCTGCTGTGCATGCTGTTCTACTTCATTCTCTGAGCTCCCACTGTCAGAGACTTCTCCTGTCTCATGATATCCACCTTCAAACTCTGGTCGTGTGTCATATTCAGAATCTGATTCGGGTTCTATAACTGGTTCGTTCTTTTGACCGTAAGTGTCAATCTCAACCGCTTCTTTCTGAACCTTTAACTTCTCCAAATTCCAGTCTTTGTACAGCTCTGCTTCATTGAATTCGACATGTTTGCTTCTGACTAGCTTTCTGCTTTCATGATCCCAAAGCTTGTAGCCCATTGTTGGAACCTGAAGGTTTATGCATAGAGGATTACATAGTTAAAGGGTTGATTTTGTAATTGTTTAGTTTATATTTTGGGTCGACATGTATGGGTTGGGCTAGTTGAGTCGGTTTCGAGTGGGCCTAGGTTAAGAGTCCATATGTTTAGTATTTAAGCAAACCTCAACCATTTGGTTGAGGTTGATCAGTTGTTGCGACTTGAAAACTAGCCGAACTATCAAGGAGTCTTGTATTAGTCTTTGTTCAACATTGAATGCAAGATATTCTGGTTTGTGTTTGATCGTTATTGTGTTCCTTTATATTTATTCTTGAATCGGTTTGTGACTGTTTTCCGCACTCTCACAAGCTAGTGTTTGATATCATTGAAGGATCCTATTGGGTTTTTACACCTATTTTATCAGACCCATATCCAACGAGCGTGTACTTTGCTTTGGCGTCTAACTTGTCACCTTCAAGATTAATATCATAAGCACTACACCCGAAGATTCTCAAGTGATCATACTCAACTGCTTTTCCCTTCCATTATTCCTAGGGAATCTTGAATCCCAACGGTACTGAAGGCCCACGATTGATAAGATAAACCACGGTGTTAACTGCATCAGCCCAGAACATTTTTGGGAGCCCTGCATTCAATCTCATACTCTTGGCTCTCTCACATAGTGTTCTATTCATCCTCTCTGCAACCCCATTTTGTTGCGGAGTTCCTGGAACTGTATTTATCATCTTGATCCCTCTCTCGGCACAATAATCTGTAAATTCTCTGCTGATGTATTCACATCTGTTGTCAGATTTCAAGCATTTTACCTTCAAATCAGTTTTAAGTTCAACAACAAATTTCCATTTCTTAAATTTATAAAAAAAAATTAGATTTATGTTTAAGAAAGTAAAACCATACCTTGCGTGTTGAATCGTCTATGAAGGTCACATAATAGCGAGATCCTCCATGTGAAGCAACTGATGTCGGCCCGTACACGTCTGAGTGAATCAACTCCAATTTCTGAGCTTTTGGTGCTGTCCCTGTCTTCTCAAAAGTCACATTCTTTTTCTTACCTAGGATGCACGGTTCACTAAACTCAGACTCGACCTGTTTCAGTTCTGGAAGCTTTCCCTTGGTAACGAGCATCTTCATCCCCTTTTCACTCATGTGGCCGAGTCATTTATGCCATAAATTTGATAGACTTGGCCCATTAGATAATGCATTAACCCCATCGGTTGGCATCTCAACCATGTATAAAGTACCCCTCTTCTTTCCTCTAGCAATGACCATACTTCCCTTAACAACTTTCCATTGTCCTCTACCAAAGTGGACATCGTATCCCTGATCATCAAGCTGACCAATGGATATCAACATCCTCTTCAAACCAGGAATGACCCGAACATTCTTCAAGGTCCAAATGGTTCCCAGTGGTGTTTTTAAGTCCATGTCTCCAACTTCTGTAATAAACCCGGTTGTGCGGAATCCAACCGGAAGTTAAACCGAGCAAAGAGCACGAACAATGCAAGACAATATTCAACGATTAACGCACACTTGTATATATATCAGAAGAGTTTTACAAACAAGATAAACAATATCAAAGCTCTCTCAAAACTCTCCTGTTCTCACACTCTGTTCTCTGTGTTCTGTGTTCTCTATCTCTGTGATCTGCAAGCGTCCCTCAATTAGGCAAACATAAAACAGCACCTCCACGAAGAGTTGACTGGGCCACGAACCATCCTCAGTCCCACGAAGACTAGTAGTCTTCGTGGACCAATGGACGAACCCTCAATCTTCGACACATGCATAGCCCCGAAGAACCATCAGCAGTGTTCGTCCATGTATAGTCTTCGTCACAAAAGGAGTCTTCGCCGAACATCAAGGAGTGTTCGTGACATGACCAGTCCTCGTCCAAGATGAGTGTTCGTTGAAGGAATAAACATGGAGTCTGTTGGGTTCGTAGGCTTTAGGGTAGCCAGCCCTAATTAGGGTTAGCCGGCCCTAGTTATTAGGCCCACTTAGTTAACTTGTTGACCAAGTAGGAAACCCTAGTCTTGTTCTATAAATACCTATGATGTAATTGTAGTCTGTATCATTCTGAAAACAGTTGTGAGCATCTAATAAAGTAAAACCCTAGTTGCAACCCGTGGACGTAGGTCACCTTGACCGAACCACGTAAATTCTCGTGTTCTTTATTTTCTGCTAGTGTGTGTGTGTTTGTTCGGCTTCCGCTCGAGCCTACTCTGATCCGATACCCTAACAAGTGGTATCAGAGCCAAAGGTTCAGTAAAATACACGGTTCACACGGTTATCGCATGAGAAGGAGAGAGCTGGACGAGAGATCTTGATCTGCTGTTGCTGCCGTCGCCGCTGAATTGTTTACGGCCCGTACCTATTCTCTGGTTACGGCTCGTAAGGTCTAGGGTTTGCGCCGTGCAGATCTCGTTGTTTTAGGGTGTTTGGCGATTAGGGTTTCGGTTGCTTGGTTCCTTGTGGTTTTTCCTGGTTTTCTCGTTTGTTATGGCGGAAGACGGGAAGTTCCGAATCGAGAAGTTCAACGGTACTGATTTTGCATGGTGGAGAATGCAAATAGAGGCGTTGCTTGGTGAATGCGATTTGGATGTGGTACTGGAAGAAAAACCTGCTGGAATGGATAAAGCTGCCGAAGCAATTTGGAACTCAAAGGACAAAAAAACAAGAGGTAAAATTACATTGGCTTTGACGAGGAGTGTTGCATTTAATATCATGAAAGAAACAACTGCTCGTGATATGTGAGCAGCTCTGTCAAATATGTATGAGAAGCCGTCGGCCGGTAATAGGGTGTTCTTGATGAGGGAACTGTTTAATATGAGGATGAACGTGGGCAGTTCAGTTGCTGATCACATTAACGAAGTCAATTCAATTTTGTCCAGGTTAGCAACTGTGGGCATGAAGTTGGATGATGACACTCAGGCTGTGGTTTTGTTATCTTCCTTACTTGATAGTTGGTCAGGATTTGTGACAATGGTCACTGAAACTGCTGGAACTGGAAATTTAAAGTTTGATCGGGTCTTGGATAGTGTTTTGGGTGAAGACGTTCGCCGGAGGAACGCTAGTGGAGGATCTACTTCTGGTATGCTCAGTGTTAGCAGGGGAAGAGGTAAAAACAGAAGCAGTGGGAGTCATGGGAAAAGCTTGTCTAAAGCTGGGAAGAATGTGAGGTGCTGGAACTGTGGTGAAAAGGGGCATGTTAAAAACGAGTGTCCTGATCCTAAGAAAGAGGGTGGTAGCCAGCATGTAAACAGTGTTGTGTCAGATGAATCTAACGGTGACGTACTGGTTTGCTGTGAAGAGTCTATAGATTCTTCGGCTATGGATTCTGGTTCTTCGTTTCACGCCATGCACAGCGGGGAGACGATGGTGAATCTGAAAAAAGGAGACTTTGGAAAGGTATGATTAGCTAACGGTCATGTTCTTGATGTTACGGGCATGGGAGATGTCAATCTGAAGACTCCACTGGGCACTACATGGAACTTAAAGAACGTCAGGGTAATTCTAGGTTTAACGAAGAAACTTATTTCTGTTAGTCAACTGGATAACACAGGGACTAAATGTTAAGTTTGGTGGTGGGAAGTGGAAGGTGATTGATGGAAATCTTGTTGTTGCCTGTGGGAGGAGACGAGGATCGTTGTTTCTAGTTGAGACACCTGCTGAGGGAGTTGCCGTCCCTATACAACATAAAGTCTGGTTCACTGAATCTAGTAAGCGGAAGAGGGTTCAATTTGCGAACTTGAATCCTGGTGCTTTGGGGATGTCAGTTGAATGCGGTCGGGGGTCTAAGTTTAAGCCAGTCAGGGGATTTGGTGATAGTGGGAGCACGAGTCGTGTTCCGGGTACCATCACAAAGAACCGTTGGGTTTTGAAGACGAAGATTCCGACTGAAGAAAAAAGCTCTCCTGGAAATAGTTTGCAAAATGTGGAGAGTGGTATTAATTCTCGGTTTATCTCTGGAGCTGGTGGATCGTGCAAGCCAGTTGAGATAGAGAATGGGTCTGATAAAACTGTTGGGTTGGAGCTTGTGGGAGCTTCAACTGGTCTCTCAGGTACTTGATGAGAGGTGTGGTTGCAACTAGGTGGCTTGGATGTGACTGAAGTCTTAGCTTGTTCTTGGAACTGGAGGCTGGGAAGACTTGAGCGTAAAGATTACTGAAGTTGCTGGTGATGGGTTTCTTGGATGCACTTTGTGGACTATGCAAAGCCTCCGAGTGGGAGATTATTGGGTTCGTAGGCTTTAGAGTAGCCGGCCCTAATTAGGGTTAGTCGGCCCTAGTTATTAGGCCCACTTAGTTAACTTGTTGACCAAGTAGGAAACCCTAGTCTTGTTCTATAAATACCTATGATGTAATTGTAGTCTATATCATTCTGAAAGCAGTTGTGAGCATCTAATAAAGTAAAACCCTAGTTGCAACCCGTGGACGTAGGTCACCTTGACCGAACCACGTAAATTCTCGTGTTCTTTATTTTCTGCTAGTGTGTGTGTGTTTGTTCGGCTTCCGCTCGAGCCTACTCTGATCCGATACCCTAACAGAGTCTTCGTTGGGGAGCAGACTCACGAATACTCTTAATGTTCGTGGATAAGGTAGTCTCGAAGACTCTCAATGTTCGTCCAATGAAGTCTTCGTAGTGTCTGTTGTTGGTTATCTTGACATGACGGGTCGTGGGTTACGGGTCAATTGGGTTAGCTGGTTATTTAGTGGTTTATTTCTTAATTAAGTATTAAAATAAGTTTGAATAAGTTGGTCAAAGTGAACGTTTGGGTTGTAGTTGGAGTCTCACGATTCTTTAGGAAGTTTCCTATTGAATAGGTGGTAGCATGTTGCAGTAGTTATTTTTCTGTTTTGAAAGAGTCTTAGTGTACATTGTATGTAAGCCTATATAAGGCTCTATTGAGTTGTTCAATAAAAGTAACCAGCAACTTTTTGTTTTGCTTTTCAGTAGTATACATTTACTTTATAAAATCAGCAATATTTGTTTATTCTTTTTATTGTAAGAGAGTTGTGAGTGTTTGTGTTAGCCAAGGTCTGATCCAACATTTGGTATCAGAGCCCTAGGCTCAAACCTGGTTCGTTGAAAGAGAAAGAAAGGGCTGGATCTTGAGTGATCAGCAGCAAGTCAATCGCATGTAAGCAAGTTTTGATTGAGCAAGATATTGAAGCAAGAAGGCAGCAGGTTAAAGAACGAGACAACAAGATATAGAAGCAAGAAACAGCAAGGAAATAGCAAGAGATAGCAAGAAAAGCAAGTTGCCGCAGGTAGCAAGAAAGAAAAAAAAAAGCAAGATTCAAAGAAGAAAGAAATTGAAGAATGGCATTGGTACAAGCAAAAGATGCAGGTTCAATGTCTTACCAAGTTCCGACTTTGACCGCAACTAACTATCCGGTAAGGGCAATCAAGGTTAAATCCATCCTGGATGCACATGGTCTTTTGGAGACGATCGAACCGAGGGCATTAGGTGTAGACCCAGACTCGAAGAAATCAAAACAAGCGCTCGCCTTTCTATTTCAAGCTATACCAGAGGAAATGGTGTTGCAAATGTCGAGTCACACGGACCCGAAGAAAGTGTGGGATGGCTTAAAAACACGATACTTGGGTGTCGATCGAGTGAGGGCGGCTCGAATTGCAACATTGAGAAGAGAGCTTGAGGGTTTGCGGTTGAAGGAAGGAGAACTCGTTGATGATGGTGCTTCTAAGGTGAGCGGATTGGTTTCAAAGTTGAGGGGTCTCGGGCACGAAATTGAAGAAGAAGAAATGGTGAGAAGACTACTTGATGCAATGCCAAAGTCCTATCTTCAAATTGTAAATTCAGTTGAGCAATGTTTCGATTTGGACTCGATGCTCTTTGATGAAGCGGTTGGAAGGCTTAAGGCGTATGAAGAAAGACGAAAAAGCCATGATGAAAAGGAAGAAGAGCAAGGCAAACTTTTGATGACCGAACAAAAGTATGGTGAACATGATGGAAGAGGAAGAGGTCGTGGAAGAGGCTATGGTAGAGGTGAAAGAGGTCGAGGAAGAGGAGGAAGAGGATCGGGTCGAGATGATAAGAGTGGGTTTAGGTGCTACGAGTGTGGAGCATTCGGGCACTTTGCTAACGAGTGCACATAATGGAAAGACAAGAACGAAGAAGCCAACTTGATCCACGAAGATGAACCCACCCTACTTTGAAGAAATGGGTCGATGCCAAGATTATGGGGGTGATTGTTGGATAATCTTGACATGACGGGTCGTGGGTTACGGGTCAATTGGGTCAGCTGGTTATTTAGTGGTTTATTTCTTAATTAAGTATTAAAATAAGTTTGAATAAGTTGGTCAAAGTGAACGTTTGGGTTGTAGTTGGAGTCTCACGATTCTTTAGGAAGTTTCCTATTGAATAGGTGGTAGCATGTTGCAGTAGTTATTTTTCTGTTTTGAAAGAGTCTTAGTGTACGTTGTATGTAAGCCTATATAAGGCTCTATTGAGTTGTTCAATAAAAGTAGCCAGCAGCTTTTTGTTTTGCTTTTCAGTAGTATACATTTACTTTATAAAATCAGCAATAATTTGTTTATTCTTTTTATTGTAAGAGAGTTGTGAGTGTTTGTGTTAGCCAAGGTCTGATCCAACATCTGCAATATTCAGAAACAAACATGTAGCCTTGACATTAATCAGCAGCCAACAGATAGACCAGAAACATGCCGAACAGCAAATGATCGTTCCGAGACTTGATGGAGGATATCAAGTCTTGGTCTTCAATGCGTAGCGTAGTCGAACCGAGCGAGCCGTATCCACAAAGTGCATCAACACAATGGCAAATGACGTGGGATTATTAAAGGCCAATATCCCAGATAAATATAGTTCCTATCCCATATAGACACATATTTCAAATTACAGTTCAAATCAAATGACAAATGAAGTAAACCATTTTCAGTGCATAATTAACTTACGTACCAGGGAAGAGACCAACTAAAAATATAATAAATTACTATTGCAACTTGTCTTTTGACATCCTCAAGCTCTCATTTTTTGTAGCAAAAAAAATCAGGATAGAAAACATGGAGTTGATGGTATATGACTTAAATGTCTTTCGTCGAAAGAACCTTGTTGATGATTCTTCAATCATCTACCATTTGTGTTCCCTAGCTTTGATGAGCTATTAATCAAGACATGTCGTTAGTTCATTTATGATTCGAGTTTCAAATTTTTTGTAGAGTCAACATTTCAATTGTTTAATAACTTTTAACACTAACAATGCAGGGGGGTAGCTTTGATCATTTGAGATTTCGATTGAGTGAAATACTGTCGGCAACCAATAATTTTTCTGATACATTCTACATTGGGTCTGGGGGCTACGGTAGGGTGTACAAAGCTGAACTGCATCATTTTGATGGCATAAATCCTTTGGTGGTAGAAGGGAAGAATACAGGTGAAATACATAAGAGACATACTACTGTAGCTATTAAACGCATCATTACCAGAGTAGACACACAAGCAGAACAAGGGTTCTTTACAGAAATTGAATTGCTTAGTAAATGTCGGCATTCAAATGTAGTTTCTCTTCTAGGCTTTTGTGATGAAAGATCTGAGATGATTCTTGTTTACGAATATGTGTCTAACGGAAGCCTTGAAAATTTTTTGGAAAACAAAGATAGAAGGATAAATTTTACTTGGGCTGAACGTATACAAATGTGTCTTGATATTGCTAATGGACTGAATTATCTTCACACTAGTACACAGGATAAACAATGCATAATACATAGAGATATAAAGAGTGCAAACATTTTATTGAATGATAAATGGGAGGCAAAGATCGCTGATTTTGGACTCTCCAAGTTACATTATGCACGTGAAAAATATAGCACTCTCGCCACTAACAATGTCGCTGGAACACAAGTGTACTTGGATCCAGAATATGAAAAAACAGGTAGGTTAAAAACTAAATCAGATATTTACTCATTTGGAGTGGTTATGTTTGAAATCATGTGTGGAAAGTTAGCATACGATAAAACTTACGACGAGAAGGGGCTTCCATCATTAGCACGACAATGCTTCGATGAGCGAACATTAGAGAATTTGGTAGATCCCAATATCGAGAAAGTTGATATGCTATTCAGTGGATTTGATCAAGAATCTTTTGACGTGTTCACTAATGTCGCATATAAATGTATTGCAATTGCACAATCTGAGCGTCCAACCATGGAATTCGTCATTAGAGAACTTCAGAAAGCATTGAACATTCAAGTAAGCAACTCTTTTAAAAGCTCAACGATCTTTGTTCCCTAATTTACATTTCTGATCAGTGGTATTGAGTAGTTTATTCATCATTAACATACAAATGGTGTTAATATATATTTTTTTAGTTTTGGGGGGTTTAGGTTTTATTTTATTTGTTTATTTTATTATTATTATTAGTATTATTGTTGTTGTTGTTGTTATTATTATTGCCCGGGAGGGGGGGGGGGGGGGGGGGGTGTTTACATTTTTGAGTGGTGGTAGGGTGGGGGGTTTATTGTTTGTTTTGGGTTTATTGTTTGTTTTCACACTAGTTCTTAAGTTATCTCCTTAAAGCTAGTTCCCGCATGAACCCTACCTAGCATGACTATTTTAATTTATGAGTGGATTAGAATCTTTGATTATCAAATTAAATGTTCTTATTGATACATATATTTGATCTAGTTTGTTTTTGTTTTTGAATATTATAATGCGGTACCATCCAATTTTGTACTTAATTTACCGGCAGGAATCTAGTTACTTGACATGAGAATTGCTTTTTGTTACAAACTTGATTCAAGTGTCATTATTCACAGAAAAACAAAGGCCGCCTCCATATATCGCTTAATGCCATGAACATGGGCACGCAGAACTTCAGCGATAGCAGTTACCTTGGAGAAGGAAGATTTTGGAAACTTTATAAAGGGGAAGTTGAACATGCTAATGGATATAGCGCTATTATTGCAAAGCGGTGGGATAGCCATTCCCGGAAAGGAGATGATCAGTTTTGGAAAGAACTCGCTATTCTTTTCAAGCATAAGCATGAGAATATCATTCATCTTATAGGATTTTGTTACGAAAAGAATGAAAAGATCATTGTATACGAGCATGCATCTAATGGCAGACTTGAAACACGTTTTGACGATGTTAATCTTAGATGGATGAAACGCCTCAAGATATGTGTTGATGTTGCAAACGGATTGAAATTTCTTCATACGGGTGGTGCAGAGAAAGATAATAAGATAATACATGGAGACATTAAAGGTGGTAGCATTCTCCTTGATGATGATTGGAATGCTAAAATTTGTAATTTGGAGTGGTCATGCAAAACAATGGTATATGACCGAGCTGAACATATCGATGACAATGCTTATGACTCATTGGGACATGTTGACCCAAAGTACAAATCTACTGGGTATTTAACAGAAAAATCAGATATATACTCATTAGGCGTGATTTTGTTGGAGATGTTGTGCGGGAAATTGGCGTGGGAAGAGGGATGTGAGGATCACTCTCAATCGTTAGTCCCTTTGGCTAAAAAGCATTACAAAATGAATAGAAACCTTAATGAGATGATATTTACGGGTATAAAGGAACAAATTGAGCCACAATCATTAACGACATTTGTAAGAATTGTCTTTCAATGCTTAGAGGATGAATGGGATGAGCGGCCAGAAGCTAGTGAAGTGGTAATTCAACTTAAGGAGGCTTTGAAATTCCAGGTAAGTTATCATTCTTTCATCCAGTTACTTTTCTGCCTTCGATGCATTTGTACTTTGTTTCGACAAAAACCTGGTACATGTCCTCCCTTCCAAGTGACCATACAAATAAAATACATCCAAGTTTAATATTTAAACAAATTTTTTGAAAAAAAAACAACATTCAAATCTACAAAGTATTTTATTGTAACTTAAACCTTTTTCGAAAATTAAAAAACTTTAAAAGAAGCTACATTGTAACTTAATCCTTTTTGGAAAATTAAAAACTTGAAACGAAGCTACAGAAAAGAAACTGAAAATGAAAAAAAAAAAATACTTAAGTTTCATATTGAATCTAAAGAAAATACTCTACCTTTTATTATTAGTAAACTAGAATATTTTGATAATTAAATTCGTTGCTCTTGTAGATTAATACATTGTATTATTATTATTAAACATACCTTTTATTATTAGTAAACTAGAATATTTTGTTTTTCATAACTCTGGTAATAAGGGCTAATGTAAGATACAACCAACCTACTTTCAACATTTTATTATTATTATTATTACTAGGTTAAAACCCCGTGTATTACACGGGTTGCATAAATATAATTTTATGTAATAAATAATAGAAAGATATATTTTAAAAAAAAACTTCGTATATTACACGTGTTGAATAAAATATAATTTCATAAGTTAATACAAACAGGCATCAAGATTTATCTTTTAAAAATGAAGATTGATATACTATTTACTTATTATAACATTTTACTTTTTTTTGCATAAATGTAATTTTATATAATAAATAATAAAAAGATATATCTTTAAAAAAACTCGTATGTTGCACGTGTTTAATAAAATATAATGTCATATGTTAACACATACAATCGTCAAGATTTATCTTTTAAAACTGAACTTTAATGTATTGTTTACTTATTATAACATTTTAATTTGTTAAATATGTATTCTTAACTAATTTTTTGTTTAAAATTTTTATTATTATTTAATATGATCATTAAAAAATAAACGTTTATATTCTAATTTATTTTTTGTTTAAAATTATTATTATTATTATTTAATATGATCATAATAAATACAAATGTTTATCCTTATCTAAATATTTATTCTTATCTAATATTTTTGTTTAAACTTTTTATTATTATTATTATTTAATATGTGAGATAAATAGGAAAATAATGTGAGAAAGCACCAGGAAGTGAAACGTGTCCAAAAAATTATTATTATTATTATTATTTAATATGATCATAATAAATACAAATGTTTATCCTTATCTAAATATTTATTCTTATCTAATATTTTTGTTTAAAATTATTATTATTATTTAATATGAGAGATAAATAGGAAAATAATGTGAGAAAGCACCAGGAAGTGACACATGTAAAAAAAAGATTTTTGTTTATTAGTATAGGATTATTATTATTATTATTATTATTATTATTATTATTATTATTATTATTATTATTATTATTATTATTATTATTATTATTATTATTATTATTATTATTATTATTATTATTATCATTATCATTATGATTATTACACATGTACTTATACACACACAAAACGTACCATCTCTATCCCCTCCCTTTTTACCTGCTGATACTCGATCTGAATCATGTAAGATAGAAGCAACAGTCCAATATCACTAATGTCGGGTCGAGAAACAGATAAAATGTCAGCCTTAGGTAATTCATCAAAGATACGATTAGGTTTAGGAAAAAAAGAGGATGAATAGTGAAAACCGTTCGAACCGCTTCATTGACCATATATACATTGTGTTCCTTGTATTCTTTATTCTGATTACAACTGCATTACTGCCGGTGAATACATCCACCACCAGTCAGATAATCGCCGATGAAGCTGATTCCGATGCCCAATTTTGTCCTAATTTTGAAGCATGTGAAGTCAAAGTTGGTGTGAAAATGGAAAGTCAAAATTGGTACGTAAATGTTTGCTTGGAAGCCAACCCCCAACCCTCTAACCAAGTAAGCCTACATTTATGAAAAGACAGTTACAGGTGGGTGGTGTTTTGTTGAAGATGATGGTGGTGGTGGCCAGAGTTGTGGGGTGGGCAAGTGGAGGAGATGAAGCACAACAGAACTGTCAAATTCAATCAATACCCATGCGTCAACAAGATGGTTGCAGGTTATTTCAACCGTGAAGGAGACAAATAGTACAAAATGACTATGATATGTAAGCAATCAGGATGCTCTAGTCAATAATCCATGATCTCCATAACAGTTGGTGACAGACAAGACAATAAGTACATTTGCCAGGTGACGTGTAACCAATAACGATGTGCCAACATACCTCCACTTAAACAAACACTATCTATCATATCAGAGGGGACCAAATGGATATTCCTTAATGACGACATCTGGTCATGAGCCCATTAGTCCATCTCCTTATCTAACCCTTCAGCTATAAATACCAACCTTTACTAAAGGCTTAGGCATTCTGATCACCACTCTCTCACTATAAACAAACATATTGTTTCTCTTTCTAAACAGTTACTTATTCTCACGCAAGAGCCCGATTAAGTGAAGAACCCCTCTTCTCCTCTTAACGAGCTAACAATGTTGTTATTTTTGCAGATAACTCGCTACTGTATCGATCAAGGAAAGGATTAAGAAGTTAAACCCCTGGTCGAGATACCACTTTTAGGTTCTATCTCCTAAGGATCTGAACTGCGTTTCTTCATTGGCGCCATCCCATTTGATAGAAAACACTTATCTTCAACATCTTTCTCTTTTCGATCAAATGGTTGATCAACCTCTACCTAATCCACCTTTCGGTTCGGAATCAAAATATGTGGCCGTCGGTGCCGCTTCGCGCGACCCTATCCAAATGATGATGGTTACAAACTGGAGGATTACACTGCTAGGACCATCACACAAAATCTCAACAACGCACCATGGATGTACCAAACCTCATCCCTTAGTTTCAACCATACAGACACGCTGGCGTAGAAGGATCCACAACTCCAAAAAGGGGAAACCCTAGAAACGTGGTTCATTCGAAGGCAAGCCAACCTTGTTGGTGACTACCAAAGGATATCGCGCTGACACACCCAAGAGTTTAGACAACAAATTGCATCCTAAACTATGACTGCCCCTCACACCCGTTCCCCACCACTTATCACAGGTGTCCATACGGGATGGGGCAAACAAGAGCATAGGAGCAGGGATGCCCATCAAAGCCTAAGCACCATGTGCAATACGCGCGGTGACACACGGTGGTATCATGATGCTAGCTGTGAAGTGTGCGCCTTTATCCACATAGAGATAGAAGATTAGGACACCTGCACCGACGAGTTGGACCACACTTGTAATGAATAAGTGGCTTAGACTATGCACCCAACAAAAGTGCAAAGAAGTTGTGCGGCTTATAAACCACCCGTCGCTCCCGCGTACAAACTGTACGCGGACGACAACGATTACACACTTCCATACAGACCAGCTGCTTGCACGGTAAACTCCAATTTCATTTGCAAGATAGCCTTAGTTCCACTTCACAAGGAAAAGCTACCACCGGATGTTGGCTAGAATGCAGGCCTAAGTGACTAACACCACCACATCCAAGTTTTCACAAGCGCATGAACCTTTGGCAACTGGACTCATCCAGTATGGTGTCATCTATTTGCGCAAACCCTTGTAAGAGCTGCCCGTGTATGGTTCGACAACCTACATGTCGGCCAAATTCAATCTATCGGCCAAAGTCGGCGGATGTCATGCTCATTGTCCGCTGAAACAATGAGGGACTTGAAGATTTATCACAAGGTTTAGCAAGAAATGCTTAGAAATGGATGGGGTTAGCGAGGACAAAATCATTTCAGCCGAGCCATAGGAGGCGACGACCTCACCCGCACCTTTATAGGCACGGAAGGTATGCTAAAGTCCCGGAATAAAGTTCAGCCGGCATCCAAAGTCTATGCTCAGACCGATAAGAAATAGCCAGTGGGAACATGGTAGACGCAATTAAAGACTAGGCAGAAGTTCTGTATGGAACTGTGTCCATTCCACCAGTGCGGCGGATTAAAAGCCCAACCATTCCATCGATGTTCGTCAGTTATTCAACAATATCGACTACCGCAAAAAAAAACGGTCGAAAGAAAGAGTTTGGACCACACTCACAAAGACACCTTTGGAGGCCCTGACCACTAAGAACATCAACTTCAAGCTTGCATAGCAAGAAAGTTCAAGAACTGAATGTCTACTGTGAGTATCATAAGGACAGCGGTCACACCATAGACAACTGCTTTAGTCTGCACAAGGAAATCTGGTCCGCATTAAAAAACGGGAAACTGACACACCTGCTCAAGGGTGTCCGAAAAGACACCCGCAACTTAGAACATAAAGATGAGGGGCCAGCCATAACAAGATCAGCACCCTGGAAACGCACATGATCCAGGGCAATCCAAAGATGTGCCACAAGAACAATAACAAAATGAACAAGAATAAGCGGCAACACCCACAAAACGCCAACTGGCGTGAGCAACAAGTCACCTTTCCTGTGGTACATGGTGGAACCAGCGATATGCGTCTGCTGGTTAACATAGGAATAGTGGGTCACCACCGATCCCATTACATCTTCATAGATAGTAAAAGCTTTGCAGACCTCATCTGTGAGCAGTGCTTCAGCCAGTTTGACCCAAAAGACAGCTCGTCTCGAGCCTGTCAAAACTCCCCTGACCGGATTTTGCAATGCAGCGGTACTATCTCTTGGCCAAATTTCCTTCCCAGCCACACTCAGTGATGGGAAACACTTAAGAACCGAGAACGTTGATATCATGGTCCTACCATCAAACTCAAGACACGATGTCCTCTTTGGCAACGATGTTGTGGGAGACTTTAACATGGTAGCCTCAACCGTGCATGCGGGAATTGGCTTCCCAACCGAACCGGGGTTGCGTTAATCTACACGAAGAAAGAGTGCCTCGTGACTTAAGCAGCATGCCCCGTAAACACTGCTAGACCAACTACAAGAGCTAAATCGGAAATCTGGGCCCACCAATCCCATGTTTCCGGAACAATCACCTTGGGTCTCGCCATGTCAAAGAACATCCGTACTCTCCGAAAGCAACTTTTGTTCCAGAATATGGACATTTTTGTGTGGCAACACTTTGACATGATTGGGGTGCCCCACAACAGAGCACAAACTGAGCACTTTTGCTTTAGTGGAACCCATTGGGCAGCGGAAGAGAAGTATGGGTGTTGAGAAGAACAAAGCCATGAATGATCAAGTCACGGATCTCCTCAAGGCAGGCATCCTCCATGAGGTCTGCTACCAAACATGGGTGACAAACCCAAAATCAACGGGACGCAGGCGTATGTGCGTCAACTACAAAGATTTAAACAAAAGATGCCCCAAAGTTTGTTACCCCCTTCTTGGATGCGTACAAAGGCTACCATTAGTTACAAATGGCCATTGGGGATGAGAATAAAACGAAATTTCGCAGGGAAATATGCGTTTTGTTTCACCAAAATGCCATTTAGCTTGTGCAATGCAGGCGCTACTTACCAACGCCTAATAGAGAAAACTTTCAAATATTTCATGGGAGTTAACATATAGATCTACGTTGACGATCTCGCAATCATGAACACCGAAGAACACATCATGCTCAAGGACATTGAGCAGACTTTTGTGATCATTTGCAAGATCCGATGAAGCAAAATCATTGCAAGTGTTCATTCGACATGGAGGAGGGCAAATTTATGGGCTTCATTGTCCCAAAAGATGGCTTTCACGTGAACCCTGAAAAGGTTCAAGCAATGAATGCATTCCCTCCCCCACCAAATTTTGTTACCCCTTCCTTGAGATTGAAAACAAATTACTCTCTTGCACCTTTCATATGGAAATGGTTCTTGGATGCCTACAATGGCTACCGTTAGTTACGTACAAATAACCATTAGGGATGAGAATAAAATGACATTTTGCATGGAAATGGACATTTTCTGTTTCACCAAAATGTCATTTAGCTTGTGCAACGCAGGCGCTACCTACCAACGCCTGATAGAGAAGACTTTCAAATATTTCATGGGAGTTAACATATAGATCTATGTTGACGATCTCGCGATCATGAACACCGAAGAATACATCATGCTCAAGGAAATTGAGCAGACTTTTGAGATCTTTTGCAAGATCTGATGAAGCTAAATCCTTGCAAGTGTTCATTTGACATGGATGAGGGCAAATTTATGGGCTTCATTGTCCCAAAAGGTGGCTTTCGCGTGAAGCCTGAAAAGGTTTAAGCAATTAAATGCATTCCCTCCCCTACCACCATCAAAGAAGTCCAAACTCCAGCAAGGCGCTTGGTGGCAAGTCGTTCCCGTTCATTAGCACGCTCCACAGCTGCCCGAAAAGCAAGCAATTTAACTAGATACACAAGAGGCGGAACACACTTTCGAAGAAATGAAACAATATTTAATAGAGCTCCATACCATAACTTCACCACGCGTGGATGAACCACTCCCACTATATTTATCTGCACTCAACAAAGTTGTAGGTGTAATGCTCCTCATCGTTAGGATAGGGATCCAAACTCCAATCTTTTTATGTAAGTCGATAGGCCACCTTGCCAATTCTATCGACAATCTTGAAAAGACCTACAAAACGAGGAGTAAGATTTCCTTTCTTACCAAATAGTATGATTCCTTTCCAAGGGGATACCTTGAGGAGTACGACATCACCAACATTGAATTTCGAAGGTTTTCATCGGTTGTCGGCGTAACTCTTTTGCCGACTCATTTCCTTGAGCAGATGTAACAGATTTGTAGAATTTGTCCGTCGTCTCTTGGATGAGCTTGGGACTGGTGATCTATGATTCGCCAATCTCATGCCAACAAATAGGCGAACGACATTTCCGACCATACAATGCTTCGAATGATGCCATTTGAATACTAGAATGGTAACGGTTACAGTATGTGAATTCGATCAAAGGTAAATGTACATCCCAATTGCCACCAAAATCGATTGCGCAAGACCGAAACATGTCTTCGACAGTTTGAATAGTATGTTCGGTTTGACTATCCGATTGTGGATGGAAAGACGTACTAAGATTGAGTTGAGTAGCCATCGTGGTTTGAAATGTTTGGCAAAGGCGGGAAGTGAGACGAACGTCACGGTTCTAGATGATGTCTAAGGAAATACCATGACGGGAAATGACTTCTTCCGTCTAGATACGAGCCAATTTCTTAACTCGTTAGTCTTCAATGATAGGGAGGAAATGAGCCGATTTGGTTAATCGATCAATAATCACCCAAATGCTATCGTGCCCAGATGATGTTCGTGGGAGCTTGGTGAAGAAATTCATCGCAATAGTCTCCTATTTCCACATCGGGATATCGGGTTTTTCGAGTAAACTCGAAGGGCGTTAGTGTTTGGCTTTGACTTTGGAACAAGTGAGGCAATTTGACACGAAAAGCACAATGTCCTTTCTCATGACCGGCCACCAATAGGAATGTCGAAGGTCTTGATACATCTTGTCCGCACCAGGATGAATGGAATACCGTGATTTGTGCGCTTCACTCATCAAAAGATCATGAAGGTTTTCACGGTTTAGAACCCAGATACGGTCAAGATAATGGAAGATACCGTTGGATTTAGACTCAAGTTGACTTTCGACACCGCACTACATCTCGTCATACAAATTGCCTTCGTTGACGGACGAGTATTACGCCTTGTGAATACAAGATTGAATGTCGGTTTGAACTTGAAAACACTGAATGTTATGGACCTTGACATGATTCTTTCGACTGAGGGCATTGACCACGACATTCGCCTTACCGGGATGGTAGAAAATTTCACAATCGTAATCGTTTAACAACTCCACTCATTATCTCTGACGCATGTTAAGTTCTTTTTGGTTAAAGATATGTTGGAGGCTCTTATGGTCGGTGAAGACCACGCACTTAGTACCATAAAGGTAGTATCATCAAATTTTTAAGGAAAAAACAACCGCACCGAGTTCGAGATCAGAGGTGGTTTAGTTCTTTTCATGGATTTTGAGTCATCTTGATGCGTAGGCGATGAATTTGTCTCGTTGCATAAGAACACAACCGAGACCATGGTTGGAAGCATCACAATAAACGACGAAATCATCGTTTCTGTCGAGAAGGGTAAGGATAGGAACATTACAAAGCATGTACTTAAGAGTGTGGAAATATTCCTCTTGTTTGGAACCCCAAACAAAAGGTTTATCATTTTGGGTCAACAAGGTGAGAGGCACGATGATTTTAAGAAGTTAGAGATGAACTGACGGTAATAACCCGCCAATTCATGGAAAGAACGAACTTAGGAAGGGGATTTTGGTGAGATCGAGTTCTTGATGGCTTCGATTTTGGCTGGATCGACGTGGATACTTTTTTCGTCTACGATGTGACCAAGGACGCGATGTTTAGACGTCGGTTCCGAATGAGTCGTCGACTGTTCTTACGTATAGCAGACGACTTGTGGCTGTCTGATCCGTTTTTCACACTTCGATACGACGCTAGGGGCAAAAGGGGATTCACCACTTTACAGAAATGCACAGTGGCCATTTTCCAACTGCCATACGGGATGACACCCAATTCGTTGGACGAGTGTTTAAGGATGTCCGAAAGAACTGCACGAGAATGTTTGTACAAGTTTTGCGAATGGGTGGTGAAGCTATATAGCAAGAAATATCCGCGGAAACCAAAACACAAATGACATCCAAAAATTATATCAAGCGCACGAAGAAAGGCATGGTTTTCAAGGAATGCTCGGAAGCATTGATTGCATGCACTGGCCGTGGCAGAACTGCCCTACTGCGTGGCGAGGTCAATTTACTCGAGCCGATCATGGACATCCAACTATAATACTAGAGGCTGTTGAGTCACAAGATCTGTGGATTTGACATGCTTTTTTCGGTGTTCCTGGTTCCCTTAACGACCTTAACGTCATCTACCAATCAAAGATCTTTAACGATGTCATAACAGCAACTGGTTCAGACACTAGTTTTACGGTTTTGGGGGTGGAATATAGGCGTGGTTACTATCTTGCGGATGGAATGTACCCAACGTACTCTACAATCGTTAAAACTATTTCACACCCAACAGACCAAAAAAGAAAGAAGTTTGCCAAGTTTCAAGAGGGGGTGTGAAAAGACGTTGAACAGTGTTTTGGGGTTCTACAAAAAAATGGCATATCCTTGTACATCCAACACGTTCTTTTACAACACAGAAGTTGCGATACTGTATGTATACTTGTATCTTGCTACATAACAAGATCATCGAAGAAGACGAATGCAGAGCGGTTTGTGAGTACGACGAAAATGCGCCTAAAAAAAGGGTAAATGCACGGTACCCCTGACCGCGGAGGGGATAACCCCTCCCAGGCCGCCACCCGACAAGCCTGAGCCTAGCGATAAATACCCTTGCCGAGCTCTTACCCTGGGCACTTCCGTGTAACCCCCAGGACTCGAACCCGGTACCTCTTGGTAAGAGGTGGGTGTCGGTGGCCAACTGGGCTACGGAATTCTGTTCCGGTAAGTGTAGAACAACAAGATTTAAATGGGTTTTCCTTACGTAACGAATACACACATCAAAACCTTCAAGCGGACTTGGTGAAATACATTTGGAACAACGCACAAAACGAACCCAATGATGACATGCCGAATGAAGACTAGTTGTTTTTTTAAGTTTAGGTTGTTTTTTAATGTAATTTAAGAATTAATATATATTTTAGAGTTTAAATTAATTTTGGTTATATACATACATAAATAAATATATATATATATATATATATATATATCATATTTTATTTACCAAAATAAAAAAAAACTAAAAAAAATCAAAAAATGGAGGTAGGCTCATCCCTCCCCACCCTGTGCCCATAATGGTAAGCATAATAAACCATTACCTGCCATCCTAGATTACTGACATTCATAATGTAGGTCCGGCTAGGGGAGGATCTAGTCGCCTACTCCTTGTGTACGAACCAACCCGGTTGTGCGGAATCCAACCGGAAATGGCAAACCGAGAACGAGATGAACAAGAACACGAGATACAAGACCGAGACTCAACGATTAACACCAATGTATTAATACGTAAGAAAAGTCGGTTACAAATCAATGTTTACAAATCAATCTTTGCAAACTCTCAAACAAATCTCTCGGTTCTTCTTGTGCGATTGTTGTCCGGTTCTTGTCTTCTGCCGAAATCACCAAAGATTTCGGTATTTATATTTGTTTCACCTTGTGCGATTGGGTTGAGGGGTTCGGCCCAATGGTTGACAAAGCCCAAAGAAAATGATTGGACCAAAAACTATGTACATGCACGTACATAAGCTCTAATATGCAGATTGTAATCCTTTGTCAAACAAATGACATCATCATGACATCATCATGATGATGTCATGATGATGTGGCGTCGGGAATAGGTTGCGGCTCTCCGTGCTTCGCGTGTCGAACTCTGGGACGCACGACGGAGGAATGTCGTGACGTCGGGCTTGAGCCGAACCTAACCGGGTCGAACCGAACCGAGACGCGTCGAGTCGAGTCGCGTCCACAAACATGTATCAACAAACTCCCCCTTGGACGCTACTCGCGAGATACGCCTTTCTTGTCTTCTAAGTCGGAGGATCTTCAATGTCTTCACGTCTTCAAGGCAGAAAGTGTATCAACAAACTCCCTTTTCATTTAGGAAGTGTGTTGACAAACTCCCCCTTAACATAAGCTCCCCCTTGAGTTATGCTCGTGAATGACTTGATCTTCAGTACTTGAGATCCTTGCGGTGTTGATGATGGTCAGCGGCAACTCGATCATCTTTATCTTTTGAGTGCCTTCACGTCGTGTCTTCATTCCGAAGCTTGTCATCGAACATGTTCTCCTTGCCTTTAGAATCTGCACACGCAAGAAATCTAAACGCGTAATGAGAACAACTGCTTGGAATATAATTAGGATAAACAAATGACACACGTATGACCATATTTAATCAAACACCGTCCGACAGTTTGAAAGTTTAATAAATTTGTCAATTTTAGTCTTTAACTTTCAAAACTTGCAAATTTCGACCGTTTATGAAGATTTAGTCGTTTTGGTTTTCAATCAGGTTTCAGGTAACGAAGACTCGAGATCCAACATCGTACGATCGAAAATAAGATAAAAATAAAATCTTTTTGGCTTTTATAAAGTTTATATTAAAACACACCTAAAATCTTTTTGGTATTTTTGAATATTTCGAATGTAAAGACAGAAAGCAGTAAATAAATATATACAAAGATGCAGAAACTGAAAGCATTAAATAAATATTTACAGACATTCTTTTTGCGAGTTTCGAGGGTAAGAGAATCATATCAGTGTACGGTCATGCCAAAACGCTCTCTTTGTTCAATTAGTTAACATTAAGATAAGCATCCTATAACAATTATCGGTATTGTTGTCCACATAAGCTCAACTTATCAGACGTAATCATGGCGAGGGGATACGTTAAGGTATGATTTATACTTACCGACCGGTGTTCATCCACATCACGACACATTCCCGTATCAAGGTATGCACGAGAGTTCATCTTACCGGTGAGTATACCGATTATCATCTGTTTGACCGTATATGATGTGAGAAACTCACTTATTTTGATTTGAAAACAAGCCCTATGTGATAAAATCACTTATTGATGAGGAACTTGATTTTCAGATGCATGAGGGCACAGGAGCAAGTCCGTGAACTGGTCAGTACTTCCGTACAGCAGAGAGACGAACTTGACTCCCGCAAAGAATCTGTGATATATTATCACTTATTTGTTTGGACATGTGATTGTTGATCACTTATTGAGGTCGTATGCAATATGTACACGTATGTATAGTATCATGGAAGATCTAGACTTGCGTCCCCATTATTTTTCGGTAAAAGATACAACCATGATACCCAGATGATAAGCAGCATAAAGACCGAATATTTCAGAACCTCGGCAATCTCTCAAACGAAATTTCGGTACTAAGACCATATGCCAATGAATGGTTCCCACCTGGTCTTCAGTCGATTTAAGTTTATATCACCCTGCACACTTTAAAATGATTGTGAGCCTACCGATACATCTTATATAGAGCTGCTTATCGTTTTTCATTTTGCATTTCAGTTTAAAAAGGTTTGGACAGACCACTGATGTACTATCATTTTCTCTTTTTCTCGCCAGGAAACTCATTTTTGATTTTCTATTGTTTTTGTGTTTTTGAAATTTTTCAATGTTTTTGGATTTTCAAATTTTGGATTTACTCCCCCTAAAATCAATAAACTAAGACAAATTTAAAACACAAAGGTATTTACAAAAATGATTTTCCGATGTCGGTTTTACTCTTGCTTGACCTTAATGCCGTTTACCAATAATAAAAAGTCAAATCTTGATTTGTCAAATGCTTTGGTAAAAAGGTCGGCACGTTGGTCGTCGGTGTGGACCATGACAACATTGATGAGTTTCATAGTGAAACAATCACGTGTGAGGTGATATTCGAGATCAACGTGTCAGGTCAAGGAGTGCTGTACGAGATGATAATAATTCATAAAGCAGCTTAAATATCGACAAGTATAGGAGAGATTAAAAAATTTAAAACCGTATCCTGCAACTGCTTCGTGCATTGCAAGGAATCTGAGTGCTCTCCCAAGCTGGATATCCACCCGGTGTGGATTTCAAAGTCGATTTAGTAGCTACTTCAATCCCTTCACAGCAACAAGATCATAGACCTCTGGGTCCGGCTGGTCTTCCACATTGTACCAGCGAAGGTCTTTGTCTTTCTCTTGAGAAGTAGTGTGCGGTTTGTTCAATCCATGCCAAGGCATCCGCACACCCGGTGTAGTTTGATCAACCAACACATTTTCTTCAATCACACCGTAGAGAAATGTACACTGCACGTTCATCTTGTTGATTTTGAACTTCAAACGTGCTGCAGGTGCGTACATTTTGATTGAATCTATCCTGGGGACCCGATCAAAAACCATAACAACCAATTTTGGCACATATTTCATCTGGTCGAATTTTTCAACTTCATTCAACAACATTCTTTCATCAGACATTTTTGTCTTCTTTTCTCCTCTCTCCATCAAAGGGCAACAACATTCTCCTAAATGTAACAATATTTCGGAGCCGCATGTCGCCGATCTTGTGCATGGACGCTCCACTATCAACAATCCTAAGACTAATAATAGTTCCTCCTGGAACATCCTGCACACTCATTCAGAGATTAGTTGGAGAGGGGGACCCAAGCCTTCACAGACTTGGGTCGTCCGTCATCATCGAGGATTGTGACATCCATTTCCCGATGATTCGGAATTGATGTAGCTCCCCCTGAAACAATTTCCGATTTTGGTTTCCAAATCTGTTTTTGTTTTTCATTTTTAACATTTGATTTAACAGACTGCGTTTGGACAACCTCTGGTTTTAAAACCTTTTCAACATTTTTCCGTTGTTTCTTTCTCTGTTTCACTTCTTGTTGTTTAACAAGACGAGGGTCCTGTTTTGGTGAAACAAATCTCTTTCGGTAATTTCGTTCACGGGGATCATCTTCTTTGGCTTTTAATTTATGAAGATACGGACAATTTCGAATTATATGACCAATTGTCCCACATTCAAAACATGATCTTCGTTCAACAAACCCCGAAGTATCATGTGATCGTCTTGCCGATGATGATGAACTTTGTGATCTCGAGGTACTAGGTTTCGAACAGTTTGGTTCATTTCTTTTCAACATTGTTGCTTGTTTAACAAAATCTAAGTTAGATTTGTTTTCAAACGTTTCGATTTTGTCCGTTCCCTTTGATTTCACAAAGTTTACCTTCTTGTCCTTTTTCTTGTTTTGGCTCTGTTTGCCTTTTCCATTTCCTTGGGCAGCTTGATTTTGCTTTCGTTGATTGTTTTGTTTTTGCAATTTTTGATTCCCATATTTCTTTCTAACTTCGGATTTTGGGATAGGAGCACACTGAGTTACTACAACTCCTGGGCTCGACTTTCCCAAAAACTTACTGGTAGAATCTTCGAAAACTTTATCAATCAAAGATTGATTGACATTCTTGATTGGAAAATCATTGTCTGAGTATATTTTATCAGATCCAATCAACGTGTAAAGCAAGTTCACGCTTTCACAACTTCCAGATGAGGATTCAACAGACTTGGTTGTAGCAGTCACAGACGGTTTTGCAGGTGGATCACAAAGAATGTGATTCTCAAGAGGTATGTCCTCTTCTTTTATCACCGCATCAGACTTTGCTGAGTCAGTATCATCAGATTCATCATCAGAAGAATCGGCATCCTCAATCACAACTGGAGGATCCTGATTCTGTTCAGCAGTTACAAAAGTATCTGCTGACACATCCGAATCTGATGATACTTCTTTCTTGTATCCAAGCCCTGTTGCAAATTCCTCAACGTCCAAAGGAACAGATGGCTCAAAGTGAGTCCTATACTCCTCATCAGGCATGGCATCATAATTGTTTCTCACGGGTGGTGGACATTTCTTATAACCTATGCATGTGACATCCCGTTTCTCTTTCTGAACGTCAATGATGTGATCTAACACATAGCTAGAGCTTAAATAGCTGTCTAACTTAAGTCGGATCGCCTCACTTTCAGTTTTAACACAAGCCATCTCTTTTTGCATTATCTCAAGACGAGTTATATACAAATTGATGTCAGTTTGTTTTCTTGAAACCATTTTTGTTAACTCAGTTTTATCTTTCCTTAAAGTTTCAATCATCGTTTTAAATTCCTTTTCATGGTTTTCATAAAACATGTTGGCTTCAGTGCACTTAGAAAGATCCACGGTCAACTTTTGATTGTGGATGAATGTCACATCATACTTGTCTTGCAAAGCCTCGTGTTTGCTTTGCAACTCACACCACTTATCATTCAATGAAACATGTTTGTCTTGCAAGTCAAACAAACTAGCTTGTAAAGCATCATGTTTGCCTTGCAACTCAGACATGTTTGCATCCAAATCAGCACATCTATCACTTAATCTAGCACAATTATCACAATTAATAGCAATTGGTTCATCGACACATACCTGACTGGAGTCACTCTCAGATGTTGACCTATATGCTTCAGAATCAACAACCTCCCTTGATGATTCATATTCAGATCCATCCTCGCTTGAACTTGAAGTTGTATCATCCTCAACTGAAGTTGAAACATCTTCATCTGAACTACTGTCATGTTCAGAACTGTCATTATTTCCCGAGGATTCACCATTGCTGGCATCTTTGACAATTTCAGCATACAACGCCGTTTTTGTCTGACTACAGTTCCTTGTATCAAGAGATGATGGTGCTATCGTAGAAGGATGGCACTGTGAGGCAACTGTTGGAGGAGCTGGTTGAAGCGGATTTCCGTACATATCTGTTGTTCTGATAAGTCGTTGGCTTTGCTGTTGTGGTACTTGTTGAGGAACTGGTTCAAGCGGATTTCCAAACATGTCTGTTTTTGGAGGGACCGGAACTTGGATTGGAGTGCCAAAACAATTTGTGATTGTGACAAACGCCGTTGGTCTTGAGGAAGCTGTATCCGGAGACGGAGTTCCATAATACATATCCGTAAATAAATCCGTGCTTCTATACTTGTTTTCTGTATTTGACGGAGTACCCCAAGCCGGATTCATTTTTGATATATAAGAATGAGGATGAATACCTGATCAACGCTTGAAACAAACAATTAAATCACTTATACAAATTTTTTTTTTATTATTATTATTATTATTAATTAATTTTTTTTTTTTTTTAAATCACAAGTATCGACGAAAATGAAATGTGATCAGGTCCGACGAAAATGAAGCCCAAACAGAAGCACAAATTTTTTTTTTTTTTTTTTTTTATATGAGCCCAATTCTTGTGCGAGTAACAATTCTTGTGCGACTAACTGAATATCATGTGCGACTGATATCATGTGTGACTTAAACATCTTGTGCGACTGAACATCATCTTGTACGTTCCAAACTACACAAGTCTTGTGTGATTCAATCAGCAGCCCAAATAAAATTTAAATGTTATAATTAGAAGCCCAATATGGAGGCCCAGTTCTTGTGTGACTATCCAGATCACTTGTGCGTTCCCACTATATTGTGCGATTCAACCTGTTGTGTGACTGAACATAATCTGTCTTGTGCGACTGGAGATGTTTTGCAATTGATACAAATCTTGTGCGATGCAATATGTTGACTTTCTATCAACCTGACACAAACAGACTTCCTTTCGGCACACTCTTTCCAATTTTTACCAACCAAATGATGATGAATTATTATAATCCAATCACAACTTTCAAAACACAAACACCTTAATATTTCTTTTTCAAAGATCAAAAAGTAAAAACAATAAGGAACACTTTGAAGATGAGCCCAGAAATTTTGAACTTTCCGGAAAACATATGAGTTTTCCGGTGTCCCGACAACTTTCCGAAATGCGATTTTGCTTGAAACTTCAATAAAAACCAATGCTTAACATGTGAACATGAAGAAAAGGATGGTTTTTATAAGAACTTTCAGCAAAAACACCAGAAAATTCGAAAATATGAGCTGATTTTTCAGAAAAAAAAAATGAACTTCACAAACCCGAAAAACAACTCGAAAACACTCGGTTTTAACAAGGAGAAGAGCCAAGGCTCTGATACCACTTGTAGGTCCGGCTAGGGGAGGATCTAGTCGCCTACTCCTTGTGTACGAACCAACCCGGTTGTGCGGAATCCAACCGGAAATGGCAAACCGAGAACGAGATGAACAAGAACATGAGATACAAGACCGAGACTCAACGATTAACACCAATGTATTAATACGTAAGAAAAGTCGGTTACAAATCAATGTTTACAAATCAATCTTTGCAAACTCTCAAACAAATCTCTCGGTTCTTCTTGTGCGATTGTTGTCCGGTTCTTGTCTTCTGCCGAAATCACCAAAGATTTCGGTATTTATATTTGTTTCACCTTGTGCGATTGGGTTGAGGGGTTCGGCCCAATGGTTGACAAAGCCCAAAGAAAATGATTGGACCAAAAACTATGTACATGCACGTACATAAGCTCTAATATGCAGATTGTAATCCTTTGTCAAACAAATGACATCATCATGACATCATCATGATGATGTCATGATGATGTGGCGTCGGGAATAGGTTGCGGCTCTCCGTGCTTCGCGTGTCGAACTCTGGGACGCACGACGGAGGAATGTCGTGACGTCGGGCTTGAGCCGAACCTAACCGGGTCGAACCGAACCGAGACGCGTCGAGTCGAGTCGCGTCCACAAACATGTATCAACACATAACTATCCTAATACAAGCCAAGATAAATAGGGATATTGGCCTCTAATAATCTCTACTAGACGTCATTGGCCATTGGTAGTTCCACATTTTTTTATTCCTCTGATAATCCCACCTTTCAACTATTTTTCCTCTACCAATCCTCATTTAAAAAAAAAAACTTAACGGAGTTAAGTTTTTTCCGAATTACAAACTGACGTTATAGGGATTTTGATCAGAACGAGGATACGAGTCGAATGATGTAAAACTTACCTTGAAATTGTGCTCCAAACGACGAAAACGATGCTTCAATTCGGGTGTTTAAACGTCCAATTAACAAAAATCAAGTCGTTTGGAGCACCGTTTCGAGGTAAGTTTTACAGCAGTAGACTCGTATCTTCGTTTTGATCAAAAGCCCTAAAACGACAGTTTGTAATTCGGAAAAAAACTTATCTCCGGTAAGTTTTTTTAACTGAAAACCAGTGGAGGAAAAATAGTTGAAAGGTGAGACTGATAGGGGGAATAATAAAGGTGGGACTGCCAATGAAAAATGACGTGGGATTATTAAAGGCCAATATCCCAGATAAATATAGTTCCTATCCCATATCTATCTACTATAATAAAAGAAACCAACTTTTGGACACGTGTCATTTATTGAAGCTATTCTCAAATCTATACTTATCTTAGAGTTAATTACATAGTTAGTCCATGTGGTTTGCACAAAATAACAACCTTGGGTACTAATAGTTTCTGATAACATTCTAGGGTATTAACTTTTCATTTTGTAACATTTGAGGGTATTAAGCTTATTTGAAGGCTTAAAATCACATTTTGTTAGTACCTAAGTATGTTATTTTGTGCAAACCACAGGGACTACCTATGTTATTACCTTAGAAGTTAATACCTCCAAACGTTACAAAATGAAAAGTTAATACCCTAGAAGGTGATTTTAAACTATTAGTACCCAAGGTTGTTATTTTGTGCAAACCACAGGGACTAACTATGTAATTAACTCCTTATCTTATATTAACTAAATAAATAATAAATTAATATTAAATCTTATCATACTTTAATAAAATATTATCCTCAAATCTAAATTGTTAATTTAATATATTTTTAAAACAAATACCTATCTTTGCTACTTATCTTATATTAAATATATAAATAATAAATTAATATTAAATGTTATCATCATTTATTAAAAATATAACTTTTTTTATTATTTGTTATACAAAATTATATTTATGCAACAAGTGTAAAACGTGGGGTTTTTAAAAATAATTTTTTTTATTATTTACTATTCAAAGTTACATTTATATAACCCATGTAATACACGAAGATATAACTTTTTATCATTTGCTATGTAAAATAAGTTCAAAAAGATATATTTTTTATTATTTAATATATAAAATTATATTTATTCAACCCGTGTAATACACGGGGTTCTAACCTAGTAGACACATATTTCAAATTACAGTTCAAATCAAATGACAAATGAAGTAAACCATTCTCAGTGCATAATTAACTTACGTACCTGGGAAGAGACCAACTAATAATATAATAAACTACTATTGCAACTTGTCTTTTGACATCCTCAAGCTCTCTTTTTTGTAGCAAAAAAAAAATCAGGATAGAAAACATGGAGTTGATGGTATATGACTTAAATGTCTTTCGTCGAAAGAACCTTGTTGACGATTCTTCAATCATCTACCATTTGTGTTCCCTAGCTTTGATGAGCTATTAATCAAGACATGTCATTAGTTCATTTATGATCCGAGTTTCAAATTTTTTGTAGAGTCAACATTTCAATTGTTTAATAACTTTTAACACTAACAATGCAGGGGAGTAGCTTTGATCATTTGAGATTTCGATTGAATGAAATACTGTCGGCAACCAATAATTTTTCTGATACATTCTACATTGGGTCTGGGGGCTACGGTAGGGTGTACAAAGCTGAACTGCATTTTGATGGCATAAATCCTTTGGTGGTAGAAGGGAAGAATACAGGTGAAATACATAAGAGACATACTACTGTAGCTATTAAACGCATCATTACCAGAGTAGACACACAAGCAGAACAAGGGTTGTTTACAGAAATTGAATTGCTTAGTAAATGTCGGCATTCAAATGTAGTTTCTCTTCTAGGCTTTTGTGATGAAAGATCTGAGATGATTCTTGTTTACGAATATGTGTCTAACGGAAGCCTTGAAAATTTTTTGGAAAACAAAGATAGAAGGATAAATTTTACTTGGGCTGAACGTATACAAATGTGTCTTGATATTGCTAATGGACTGAATTATCTTCACACTAGTACAGAGGATAAACAATGCATAATACATAGAGATATAAAGAGTGCAAACATTTTATTGAATGATAAATGGGAGGCAAAGATCGCAGATTATGGACTCTCCAAGTTACATTATGCACGTGAAAAATATAGCACTCTCGCCACTAACAATGTCGCTGGAACACAAGTGTACTTGGATCCAGAATATGAAAAAACAGGTAGGTTAAAAACTAAATCAGATATTTACTCATTTGGAGTGGTTATGTTTGAAATCATGTGTGGAAAGTTAGCATACGATAAAACTTACGACGAGAAGTGGCTTCCATCATTAGCACGACAATGCTTCGAAGAGCGAACAATAAAGAATTTGGTAGATCCCAATATCGAGAAAGTTGATATGCTATTCAGTGGATTTGATCAAGAATCTTTTGACGTGTTCACTAATGTCGCATATAAATGTATTGCAATTGCACAATATAAGCGTCCAACCATGGAATTCGTCATTAGAGAACTTCAGAAAGCATTGAACATTCAAGTAAGCAACTCTTTTAAAAGCTCAACGATCTTTGTTCCCTAATTTACATTTCTGATCAGTGGTATTGAGTAGTTTATTCATCATTAACATACAAATGGTGTTAATATATATTTTTTTAGTTTTGGGGGGTTTAGGTTTTATTTTATTTGTTTATTTTATTATTATTATTAGTATTATTGTTGTTGTTGTTGTTATTATTATTGCCCGGGAGGGGGGGGGGGGGTGTTTACATTTTTGAGTGGTGGTAGGGTGGGGGGTTTATTGTTTGTTTTGGGTTTATTGTTTGTTTTCACACTAGTTCTTAAGTTATCTCCTTAAAGCTAGTTCCCGCATGAACCCTACCTAGCATGACTATTTTAATTTATGAGTGGATTAGAATCTTTGATTATCAAATTAAATGTTCTTATTGATACATATATTTGATCTAGTTTGTTTTGTTTTTGAATATTATAATGCGGTACCATCCAATTTTGTACTTAATTTACCGGCAGGAATCTAGTTACTTGACATGAGAATTGCTTTTTGTTACAAACTTGATTCAAGTGTCATTATTCACAGAAAAACAAAGGCCGCCTCCATATATCGCTTAATGCCATGAACATGGGCACGCAGAACTTCAGCGATAGCAGTTACCTTGTAGAAGGAAGATTTTGGAAACTTTATAAAGGGGAAGTTGAACATGCTAATGGATATAGCGCTATTATTGCAAAGCGGTGGGATAGCCATTCCCGGAAAGGAGATGATCAGTTTTGGAAAGAACTCGCTATTCTTTTCAAGCATAAGCATGAGAATATCATTCATCTTATAGGATTTTGTTACGAAAAGAATGAAAAGATCATTGTATACGAGCATGCATCTAATGGCAGACTTGAAACACGTTTTGACGATGTTAATCTTAGATGGATGAAACGCCTCAAGATATGTGTTGATGTTGCAAACGGATTGAAATTTCTTCATACGGGTGGTGCAGAGAAAGATAATAAGATAATACATGGAGACATTAAAGGTGGTAGCATTCTCCTTGATGATGATTGGAATGCTAAAATTTGTAATTTGGAGTGGTCATGCAAAACAATGGTATATGACCGAGCTGAACATATCGATGACAATGCTTATGACTCATTGGGACATGTTGACCCAAAGTACAAATCTACTGGGTATTTAACAGAAAAATCAGATATATACTCATTAGGCGTGATTTTGTTGGAGATGTTGTGCGGGAAATTGGCGTGGGAAGAGGGATGTGAGGATCACTCTCAATCGTTAGTCCCTTTGGCTAAAAAGCATTACAAAATGAATAGAAACCTTAATGAGATGATATTTACGGGTATAAAGGAACAAATTGAGCCACAATCATTAACGACATTTGTAAGAATTGTCTTTCAATGCTTAGAGGATGAATGGGATGAGCGGCCAGAAGCTAGTGAAGTGGTAATTCAACTTAAGGAGGCTTTGAAATTCCAGGTAAGTTATCATTCTTTCATCCAGTTACTTTTCTGCCTTCGATGCATTTGTACTTTGTTTCGACAAAAACCTGGTACATGTCCTCCCTTCCAAGTGACCATACAAATAAAATACATCCAAGTTTAATATTTAAACAAATTTTTTGAAAAAAAAAACAACATTCAAATCTACAAAGTATTTTATTGTAACTTAAACCTTTTTCGAAAATTAAAAAACTTTAAAAGAAGCTACATTGTAACTTAATCCTTTTTGGAAAATTAAAAACTTGAAACGAAGCTACAGAAAAGAAACTGAAAATGAAAAAAAAAATACTTAAGTTTCATATTGAATCTAAAGAAAATACTCTACCTTTTATTATTAGTAAACTAGAATATTTTGATAATTAAATTCGTTGCTCTTGTAGATTAATACATTGTATTATTATTATTAAACATACCTTTTATTATTAGTAAACTAGAATATTTTGTTTTTCATAACTCTGGTAATAAGGGCTAATGTAAGATACAACCAACCTACTTTCAACATTTTATTATTATTATTATTATTATTATTATTATTATTATTATTATTATTATTATTATTATTATCATTATCATTATGATTATTACACATGTACTTATACACACACAAAACGTACCATCTCTATCCCCTCCCTTTTTACCTGCTGATACTCGATCTGAATCATGTAAGATAGAAGCAACAGTCCAATATCACTAATGTCGGGTCGAGAAACAGATAAAATGTCAGCCTTAGGTAATTCATCAAAGATACGATTAGGTTTAGGAAAAAAAGAGGATGAATAGTGAAAACCGTTCGAACCGCTTCATTGACCATATATACATTGTGTTCCTTGTATTCTTTATTCTGATTACAACTGCATTACTGCCGGTGAATACATCCACCACCAGTCAGATAATCGCCGATGAAGCTGATTCCGATGCCCAATTTTGTCCTAATTTTGAAGCATGTGAAGTCAAAGTTGGTGTGAAAATGGAAAGTCAAAATTGGTACGTAAATGTTTGCTTGGAAGCCAACCCCCAACCCTCTAACCAAGTAAGCCTACATTTATGAAAAGACAGTTACAGGTGGGTGGTGTTTTGTTGAAGATGATGGTGGTGGTGGCCAGAGTTGTGGGGTGGGCAAGTGGAGGAGATGAAGCACAACAGAACTGTCAAATTCAATCAATACCCATGCGTCAACAAGATGGTTGCAGGTTATTTCAACCGTGAAGGAGACAAATAGTACAAAATGACTATGATATGTAAGCAATCAGGATGCTCTAGTCAATAATCCATGATCTCCATAACAGTTGGTGACAGACAAGACAATAAGTACATTTGCTAGGTAACGTGTAACCAATAACGATGTGCCAACATACCTCCACTTAAACAAACACTATCTATCATATCAGAGGGGACCAAATGGATATTCCTTAATGACGACATCTGGTCATGAGCCCATTAGTCCATCTCCTTATCTAACCCTTCAGCTATAAATACCAACCTTTACCAAAGGCTTAGGCATTCTGATCACCACTCTCTCACTATAAACAAACATATTGTTTCTCTTTCTAGCATTGAATTCCGAAGGTTTTCATCGGTTGTCGGCGTAACTCTTTTGCGGACTCATTTCCTTGAGCAGATGTCACGGATTTGTAGAATTTGTCCGTCGTCTCTTGGATGAGCTTGGGACTGGTGATTTGTGATTCGCCAATCTCATGCCAACAAATAGGGGAACGACATTTCCGACCATACAACGCTTTGAATGATGCCATTTGAATACTAGAATGGTAACTGTTACAATATGTGAATTCGATCAATGGTAAATGTACATCCCAATTGCCACTAAAATCGATTGCGCAAGACCGAAACATGTCTTCGAGAGTTTGAATAGTATGTTCGGTTTGACTATTCGATTGAGGATGGAAAGACGTACTAAGATTGAGTTGAGTACCCATGGTGGTTTAAAATGTTTGGCCAAGGTGGGAAGTGAGACGAACGTCGCGGTTCTAGATGATGTCTAAGGGAATACCATGAGGGCAAATGACTTCTTCCGTCTAGATACGAGCCAATTTCTTAACTCGTTGGTCTTCAACGATAGGGAGGAAATGTGCCGATTTGGTTAATCGATCAATAATCACTCAAATGCTATCGTGCCCAGATGATGTTCGTGGGAGCTTGGTGAAGAAATTCATCGTTATAGTCTCCTATTTCCACATCGGGATATCGGGTTGTTCGAGTAAACTCGAAGGGCGTTAGTGTTTGGCTTTGACTTTGGAACAAGTGAGGCAATTTGACACGAAAAGCACAATGTCCTTTCTCATGACCGGCCACCAATAGGAATGTCGAAGGTCTTGATACATCTTGTCCGCACCAGGATGAATGTAATACTGTGATTTGTGCGCTTCACTCATCAAAAGATCATGAAGGTTGTCACGGTTTAGAACCCAAATACGGTCAAGATAGTGGAAGATACCGTTAGATTTAGACTCAAGTTGACTTTCGGCACCGCACTACATCTCTTCATACAAATTGCCTTCGTTGACGGACGAGTATTGCGCCTCATGAATACAAGATTGAATGTCGGTTTGAACTTGAAAACACTGAATGCTATGGACCTCGACATGATTCTTTCGACTGAGGGCATCGACCACGACATTCGCCTTACCGGGATGGTAGAAAATTTCACAATCGTAATCGTTTAACAACTCCACTCATTGTCTCTGACGCATGTTCAGTTCTTTTTGGTTAAAGATATGTTGGAGGCTCTTATGGTCGGTGAAGACCAATCACTTAGTACCATAAAGGTAGTATCATCGAACTTTTAAGGAAAAAACAA
The DNA here is from genome assembly GCA_030545235.1 of Helianthus tuberosus. Classification (NCBI taxonomy): domain Eukaryota; kingdom Viridiplantae; phylum Streptophyta; class Magnoliopsida; order Asterales; family Asteraceae; genus Helianthus; species Helianthus tuberosus. Next base: position 214,475,986 of record CM060411.1, on the reverse strand, counting down.
CCGCACCGAGTTCGAGATCAGAGGTGGTTTAGTTCTTTTCATGGATTTATGTCGTCTTGATGCGTAGGCGATGAATTTGTCTCGTTGCATAAGGACACAACCGAGACCATGGTTGGAAGCATCACAATAAACGACGAAATCATCGTTTCTGTATAGAAGGGTAATGATAGGAACATTACAAAGCATGTACTTAAGAGTGTGGAAATATTCCTCTTGTTTGGAACCCCAAACAAAAGGTTTATCGTTTTGGGTCAACAAGGTGAGAGGCACGATGATTTTGAAGAAGTTAGAGATGAACTGACGGTAATAACCCGCCAATTCATGGAAAGAACGAACTTAGGAAGGGGATTTTGGTGAGATCGAGTTCTTGATGGCTTCGATTTTGGCTGGATCGACGTGGATACTTTTTTCGTTTACGATGTGACCAAGGAATTGAACTTTTTTTAGCCAAAATTCACACTTGGAGAATTTGGCATATAGTCGTTTTGTTTGAAGGAGTTCTATGATTAAACGTAAGTGTCCTTCGTGTTTGGTTTTAGATTTGGAATAGATTAGCATAGCTTCCATAAGAACGATCACGAAACGTCCAATTAGGCACACACGGTTCATCAGATCCATGAAAACCGTGGGTGCATTGATCAATACGAAAGGCATGACCGTGAACTCGTAGTGACCTTATCTAGAACGAAGATTGATTTTCGAGAAACAAGTCGCTCCTTGGACTTGATTAAAAAGGTCATCGATGTGAGGTAAGGGATAGCGGTTCTTAACGTTGAGCTTGTTGAGTTCACGGTAATCAATGCACATACGGAACAAACCATCCTTCGTTTTAACGAAAAGGACCGGAGCACCCCAAGGGGATGTGCTAGGACGTATGAAGCCTTTATCGAGTAGTTCTTGAAGTTGGCTAAATAACTCTAGCATCTCCGAAGGTGCAAGACATCAGGGAGATTCCGCAACGGGTGTAGCGCCGGGTATGAGGTCAATTCGAAAATCAACAGAATGAGTGGGAGGAAGACCGGGTAACTATTCGGGAAAATCACAAACGATTGGAATATCTTTCACTCTTTTTTCCTTCTTTTGTTTCCACAATATGGGCCCAGAAGGCAAAGTACCCCTTACGTAAATACTTGTTCGCTTGGATGCGCGGCATGAGTTCGAGCCTTTTAGAAGGTTAATCGCCATAGGCTTTCAAGGTGTCACCGGACGGAAGAGGAATGCAGATAAACTTTTCGAAACATATGACTTCGGGACGGACCTTAGTAAGCCAATCCATGCCTACTATGACCAAAGCTACCCAATTGCATGGGTATGAGTTCAATTGGAAACTCGTGTTCGTTGAGATTAAGGACACAATCACGGAGGAAAGAATCAACGGTGATGGATTTTCCATTGGCGACTTCGACGGTGAATGATTTGGGAAACTAAGAACGTGTACACTTAAGCGAAGGTTCAAATTCTTCGGATACAAAACTTTTATCCGCACCAGTATTAGATAACAATGAAGCATAAATAACCATTTACAAGAAACATACCGTTCACGACATCATTGTCGTTTTGCGCTTTGTTGGCATTGATGTTGAAAGCATGTCCATGAGGTGCTCGCATTTGTCCTTGGACGTTGCGTTGTGGACATTAGTCTAGGACAAGCAACTAAAAAGGTAATCATAAGTAATTTTCTTTCATTCGGACATCACAACCAGATTTAGTTGCTTGTCCTAGACTAATCACATTACTTTGGAGATCCAGAATATAATAAATTTCTATGATTACCTTTTGTTCTCAGGTTTTCCCCTCAAAGATAATCAATCCCTTCCGTTTGATTTCTATGCATGACCCATCCCCAAATTTTATCTGACCAGATATACGTTCATTTAGTTCAACAAAATAAGAATTATTACTTGTCGTGTGGTTGCTCGTGCTATTACCCAAATACCATACATCCTTTTCTTTTAAATCATTTTCATACTTTGCCAGTATTAGTCATTCTACATTTAACTAAACTTCTTCATGTTGCATCATAAAAAACAATGCATGTTGCATTTACTTGATTCCCTCGGCTTTAGCTTACTTTAGTTCTTGAAGTTTCTTGTGTCATTCATGGTAGTGCGATACAAAGTGACCAAACTTGTCACATCTGTTGCACCGTATTTTGGAATAATCTGGACCTTTTCCATTTTGCTTTTCATCATTGTTCTAAATCAGAGATTCCCAGTTACCGCGATTTGGTTATTATTATGACCACGACCCTGGTTTGAGTTACACCCCCCCCCCCACTCCCTTTTTTATAGGTAGAAGATGATTCAGATTTAGAACACATTAAATTACCTAAATTTTCAACTTCCTGTAATGTTCTTGACTCTAATTCGATCCATGATAACTTGGATGCAAAGTCATCAATTGTTCTTGTGTCTTTCATCTTTAGTCCTTCAAACTCAATCATTAGTGTTTGAAGTCTCGCTTCCCTTACCAGTTAACTCCCACATGTTAGGTCTTCGAAGCTTACCACATCTCTTTAGTTGTGTTCAAATTACTGATTTGCAAAATCTGATCTTCGTGTATCGATTGAAATAACATGGCTGCAATGTTGTTTCTCTTGGCGTCTATGTTACCTTGTTCGATAACGTCCCAAACATCAAGAACGTTAAAGATGACTCGTAAACAAAGAACCCAAACTGAGTAATGTGTAGAAGAAATGACAGGACAGTGAAAGGATGACGGGTTTGTCTCCTTCGGTGTTATCGGAGGTGCAGAAGTCTGCACCATGCTTGACTTCGATTTCTTCCGCGCATATGTCAACAAAAGTCAATGAATTAGGTGAAAATCTGCCAACACTGACATCCTCGTTTTTTTCTAATGTTGACACGGCTCATTGTATTGACACTCGTCCCTCAACCTATAACTACTCTACTTTTTGGGTGGAAATCTTGTCTTTTGGAGTGCCAAGAAACAACCCACCATTTCACGTTCCAGTTGTGAATACGAATACTGTAACGATACCGACTACTGAGAAGAATATCATGGACCATTGCAACACCCTAGGCAAATCTCACATCAGTCGTGGACAACAAAGATTCTTGGTTCATATGGAATGCCCCGCCTTTTAAATCACCAACACATTTTTGACGTGTTGACTGTGGAGCACATGAAAACTCCACAGTTAAGCGTGCTTAGGTAGGAGTAGTACTAGGATGGGTGACATCTGGGAAGTTTCCACCAGAGCAACCTAAAACAAATTCGTGAGTTCTTGGATGGGCAACCCATCCAGGGCAAAGCGGACAATATCAGTGATACCAGAGGCCGAAAGTTACAAATACCGTGTCGTGGCTAACGGTGCTTCCGAAATCATTTGGATCACCCACCTGCTTCGTGAATTACATGTTTTTCCGCATGACCGTCCAACCTTAACAAAAGCACCCTACTCCTAGCTCAAAATCCGGTCTCTCACAAGCGTGCTAAACATATTGACTGGTACCACTTTGTTCATGAGCTTTTTACGTCCGGGAAATTGCACATTCGTTTTGTTCCAACCAAGCATCAGGTTGCGGATATTTACTCTATGACAACAAAAGCACCCTACTCCTAGCTCAAAATCCAGCCTCTCACAAACGTGCTAAATGCATTGACCTGGATTACCACTTTGTTCGTAGGCTTTTTACGTCACCAAGAGCCTACCTCGATCACAGTTTGTCATTTTTCGTGGCTGCCTTGGTCTAACCTGCCACCATTCTGCTGTAAACAAATTTAGTTTCTTCATGTACTAATTACATATGATTACTTCATTTATTAGTACATTCATGTTATATATACCGATTATCCTCCTGATTGTGAGGTAGGCATTAACCTTATCACAATCAGCCAACATAGTTTTATCTTGACTTTGAACAAATCAAGTATAATAATAATTGGCCGATATTATTATTGTTTGTTTTATTGAGTACTCTAGCTTATCTTTCGTTTTTTTCATTTATATTTGAATTTTGAATAAGTATGCATATGTATTCGAGTACGTTTGGGTCAAGTTTAAAATCAAATTAAGTTGTAAACCTTGATGTCGTATTCACCAGTGAATTAAATAATGCTTTAATGTCGTATTAACTTTTGTTTACATGTATTCGTTGGTGAATGCACTGTTTTTATAGCAAATTAATACAATATGGTTTCTAGTGTTGTATACAGTGTAAATACACTATTATGTGGTAAATACATGTATTCACCATGTAAATATGGTTTTACTAAAATAAATTATAGTCACCCGTGAAGACACTATTGTTTCACATACTTAATATAATCTCTAAAGTAATTAATAATAAATTTAGTGTAAAGATTTTTTTTTCCAATATTATATTCACCCGTGAAGACACTATTGTATCACATACTTAATATAAGACCATGCGTCGTAGTGGTTTGATGAATAATGCCCCCACCCTTGGGCGTTTTCTGCCATGTGACAGTCCAGTCAACAAAGGAGCATTATTGGGCGTTTTTACAAAAGGGACGTAGTGGAATAATGCCCAATAACGCCCCATCCAATCATTACACAATTAGTATTTTTTTTAAATTAAAAACTTAAAATACTTCATTAAATTAAAAAAAATTACAATACTAGAAATAAAAAAATAAAAACCGACTAAACTTTAAAAAGAACGGAAATAAAAAAACAAATAAACTTAAAAAAAGATGATGATCTAAAGGCCGTATTTTTTTCCGAAGTTTTTGGCGGTGCATTTGCGCAACGATCAACGCGTCACCTTGGAGGTGATCGATCGGTTTTGGACAAAAACTCTATGTCCTTTTCCGTTTGCCTTGCCGCTTGCATCTCGATAAACTTTTTGTTTTCGGCGACTCGTTCTTTCATAGTCTCCCAACGCTTGTGGCTGATGTCTCGAATGTCTTGGAGACGATGGTTCATCTCCTCGAAATCTTCCTTCAACTCGAGATTATCGGAAGATGACTCCACCGGTTTTTTCCCGGTTCGCTTATCTTTTCTTCTACCGGCCAGTCGGGTCAACTCTTCAACTTCCTTGTCATCATCCACAACATTTAAATCGACGTTGCGGGCATCTGAAGTTGGTATTTCAGGGTCAACGGAGGATGACGTTTTCGACCGTTTAGCTTTACGTTTACTACTAGACGTCATGGTCGGTACGCTAGCCCACTTTGGACTTTTTCTTAGAAGCTCCCAACATCTATAGTACGTGAAAACGCCTTTCGTTTTCTCGAACTCATCCATAGCCCTCGTTAAAACACCGACGTCACCTTCTCCGCTTGACCGATTATCGTAGTTTCGTTGATAAACTTCTTGGAAGGCGTGACATTTGTTGTTGATATCGTTCCATTTGCTAGAGATGGAATCTTTGTCACGATGTTCACCTTTTCCCCACGTGCTATAAATGAATATTACCGTTTGTAAACGGTCAACTCCCAAACCAATGCACAAAATTGGCGTGTTTTAAATCACGTTGCACAAGTTTTTTTTTCGAAAATCACGCCACAAAACGCCGAGGGGGTGTGGGGCGGGCATTATTAGCCGTGTTTGGTGAAAAATTTTGAAAAAACCACGCCCATTATGGGTGGTCTAATAAGTAAATAATAAATTTAGTGTACTAATTTTTTTTTTCCAATTTCAGCTCCTGTACTATGAAACATATTGTGAACAGCGGAGGAGTGTTAACCTGCCGAGAGGAGTATTTGGAAAATTGAGATTAAAGGTAGAAACATTAGTGAACCAATTGACCAAAAAGAGAAGGAACGAAGGCAAAAAGATAGAGGTTACTTATTTAATAAACTGAAATATCTCCTGTTACTATATCTTTGTAGACACATGCAAGGTTATTATGATTTTTTTTAATTAAATTATTTAACTGTTGAAATCTACGTTTACTTGCAGGATTATTTGAGAACACTAGAAAGAAATTACTCGATAATCGTTAACAAGAAAGAACATTCTGAATCCAGTTTGAAAGAGGCTTTGAGCTTGTATCCAGAAAACGAAAATCTAAACAAATGGAGAGAAAAGATGGAAGAATTGTTCGGAAAAAAGGTTGAAGGAGAAGAATCCAGATGTGAAAACCAATCAAACGAAGAACGAGATGGAGAAGGTACAATTAAGGAAACTCAATCCTAGTTCTAAGCTTCTGATAGATCTGATGCTTAAGACTGTTACAAGTTGTCTAATTGATTATATCTCGTAAGGACGACTCGCGCCTTGTGACGGGTTTTTCTTACGCTCAAATGTTGGTTCAGGCCCTAGAACACACACAACTAGGGCTGCAAACGAACCGAACGAACACGAACAAGCCCTTGTTCATGTTCGTTCTTTAAGGAAATAAATGTGTTCACGAACGGTTCATGAACACTTACTAAACGAGATTTTATGTTCGTGTTCGTTCATTAAGGAAATGAGCGTGTTCGCGAACGGTTTACGAACACAAACAAATACAAATAAATTTGGCGAACGCGACGAAGGATAAAGTTAGATGACCCAGAAAGTAGCACTCGAACTTTAATCCCTTATTGTAGAACGGAGGTCGATCGTATTCGCCGATGTAAATAATGAGAAATGAAAGGGAAATGATGCATAAACAAGGTGAACGTGGGTTTCCTAGTTTCATTGTTAGGGTAATAAAATAAATAAAAGTTTAATAATATAAAAAGTATAAATAAAATATAAGAATGTACAAAGATCTTCAATTAAAACACAAACACACGAGCATAAACGAACACAAATCAACGAATGTTCACGAACACGTTCACGAACACCTTACCGAACGTTCACGAACACAATCAAAGGAACGAGACCTCTGTTCATGTTCGTTCATTTAACTAATCGAACGACATTTATTGTTCATGTTCGTTCGTTTATTAAACGAACGAATATAAACGAACTTCCCGCCGAACGGTTCACGAACTGTTCGCTGAACGTTCGGTTCGTTTACAGCGCTACACACAACACACTCAATTTTACGTACTCTTTCTGTTGTATTTCTCGTTAAAGAAGATGATTACAAGGGATGAATTAAAATCATAAATACTAATCCTATTTATAAAGAAAACAACTAAATAAACACATGCATAAAAAAAAACCATGAGCTCCTGTTTTGTAGCAACAACACATGACATCCACCTCGAACGAACTTGGTCAACATAAGACTAAGTCTTCACATGTGATCCGTTAACTACTGGATTACCCATTTTCTAACCGGTTCTCGACCTGTTTCTAGCCTCGTAACCCGACTTGACCCGTACACGACTCGTAACATCAAGATTAACTCAACATTCACCCCATGTTGATTCTTTCTACTTGCTTGTTTCCTCACATTCGTTCTCGATTATCTTGCTACCCTAATCAGAGATTCAATCTTACTACTTCTTTCTTGCTATGAACCACACATGGTTCAAGCCTTCCTCTTGCGAACCAGACGGTTCGATTTTTGCTCTTGCTTAAATTTGCCTCTTGCCTACTCAGTTCACGAAGATCCGATTTGACTCCACTCTTGCTCTTGTCTTGCTTTTTCTTTAACAAACTTAATAAAAAAATCCACATACTTATTAGTGTGTTTCACCTCCCTACTTGCTTGCGCCTTTTTTCCTATATCTAGCCACAAAACTTATAATTACTTTCTTATATATGTTTTGATTTTCACTCACAAAGACACTTCCTTATCTTCTTATCCTTTAGGTTAATTAGAGGGAAAATTACCAAAATGGCCAAAGATCAAAATGACTTGCAAAAATAGCTAGCTCATGCCCCCTTGGAACACGGCATCATGTGTGGGATAATTCTTTCAAGCATGGGATGAGTCTTTGAAGCAAAACCCAATAAAAATGGACACACGACCACGTGATGCGTCCTTGGAGCGAGGGATCATGCACGGGATGCGTCCGGCAAGTTGCAGGTTTCCGGCGATGAATCTAAAGTCGGGCTGACGGAAAGATTATGCAGGTTTCTTGGTGAATGGGATGGGGCCGTTGAGGTCATCAAGGAAGAGGTATTTGAAGAAATCATCAAGGGTGAAAGAGTAGAGAGTAAAGTTAGGTTGGAATCGGTGAAGAACTAGCTCCATAAACCGCTTAGAGTCGTCGATTGTGGTATGTTCTTGTTGCTGAAACTCGATTAAAAACCGTCGGAAGTGATCCCGCGACATCTGGGAGTCTCCATCGGTACATGTAACACCTCGCAAAATCATGTCAAAGATAATAAAGACACGTGTCATGAACTCTAAACGTGTAATAAATTGATTTCGAGGGACTAAAGTTGACAAACAATGAAAGTATGTGTACAGAAGGTTCGAAAGTGTTAACATGCCAAACTTGTGCCTCTGATTGAATTCACACGATGTTCATATTCTTTAAAGGATAACTTGTCGAACACAAGAAGTCGTTTGTGCTTAAAATCAATAAATTACAAAGCATAGGGGTTAAACATGTCAACATGTTAAATGTTACCTCTGAGTGACCTTTTAACGATCCCGAAGCATTGTAATATTTTATTATATTCTCACGGATGTCGGATATTGATCTCGTAGAGTTTCGATGCAAATAAATGCTTAAAATGGTAAATTCCAAGAAATAGGGATTAAAAGCGTCAACGTGTGAAATTAAGACCTTTCGGGTGATCTCGAAACTAACCGGGAGCTTAACGATGTTTGTTTCATGACCCAAGACACTTAAGAGTTAACTATGGGGGTTAATACTGCAATAAATGAAAGTTATTTAAACTAAAAATGGACCAGGGACTGAAATTGCAAAGCTGGGAAAGTTTTTACCGGAATAACAGGTCCTCGCTGGCCGCGTAGTCTTCCTCTAATGTCTACGCGGGCCGCGACTGAGTCACCAGCGATAGAACAATGGACAGTTGCATGTTGCAGGCTGTTCCACCGCCATTGCATGCTTGTTTTCGATACCAGGGACTGTGCAAATGGTTTTTATTGCCATGAAGACACTTGGGATCATCTGGTGACTCCTAATAACAGATGGATTGATCTTGGGGGCCATCAAACTCCTATAAATAGCTCCATATTTTGAACACTTGCACTTTCATTTTCACTTCACAACTCACTCTCTGAAGCATCCTGGTGTTCAAGGAAGCTTTCTCAAGTTTAATCTTCGTGCTAAGGACCTTTGTAAGCGTTCTTAGCCTCTGTAGTTAAGTTTTATTAAGTTTAATGACCGAAAGTCAAAGATATCGTAATTATACTTTGACTTTGTGATTAATCACTAACGGTCCACCCATTATTCGAATTGAAAGTGGCTATGTGTTGGTAATTAAGTAGGTGATAATCCCACAAAAGGGCACCTTCTAATTATCACGTTATCTCAGTCAATTGTCGGGTCAAAGTACTTAACAGAAAAGTCAAACGAGTCAGTTTTTATAAAATAATTCATAACTGATAATGTAGAAGCTATAAAATACGTTTTATCACTTAAATAACTTGGTAAATTATACAAGAACATGTTTAGGCATGTTCAACCAGACAATTCTGAGTATTAGGCTCGGTTCGCAACCGAAAGTCGCAAAAGTAGACTTTTGCTTTGACTTTCAGTTCTGAGCCGAATTAGCTTAGTTTAGTTATGCCTTAAGGTTCCTTTGTGACCATATTATATGTTAGTATAACCCTCTGAGGTTATACTACATGGTCCCTTAGAAATCTGAATCATTTGCATGTTTCCGTTGAATGCTTAAAAATTGACCATTATGCCCTTATGTTATAAAAACGAGATTTTTGAAAATGTGAGAGGACAAAAAGCTTTATTACTGATATATAAATATGTTCTAAAAATTTGACATCCGTTTCTCGTCTCAAATAAAAGTAATGCAATATATCGTAAAAATGAAACTTTTTGTTAATTAAATGGCATTTTCAGCATAAATCATATTTAAACCCAATTTTCGGCACCAAACTTCCTACCTACTGTTATGATATATAATATTTAGGGATTTTTGAAAATTTTTGTCAAATTTTATACTGACCATAACGTAGAGTTCTAGCATGAATTCGGTAATTGACGATAATGCCCTTTTCGTTAATAAAATGAGATCCACATATCTTTTATATGCCAAACCTTTTCCTACTGATGTCATATGTTAAATAAAATATTTCTAACATTCAAGACTGGTCAAAACTTCAAAATTTTACAAACATCTTGAATACCGTCAATTACCGACTTTTACGCTTATTAGGCGCATAGTATGGTTTAAAACCATATTTAACGCTTAAGACTTGTTACCTACTGATTTTAAAAATACATTTTTATACTTTAACAGTAAGTATAAGTCTTGAACTCAGATTCCAATTTTGACCGTAAAAGCATATGTGAAATGACCAAAATGCCCCTACGATGCATAGTTTGGCCATAAATGATAAACCTCACATATGTATGATATCTTACTGATGTAACTTGTTAAAATAAATATTTTTACTAAACATTTTAGACCAGAATCTCAGTTTGCTATTAAACCTCTTTTATAAACTTTAAAATGACCAAAATACCCTTATGGGGCTAAAATTGGTTTTAAATTCGTTTTGGGCATAATGGAAGATATCATACTGATATCACAACATAGTTTAAGCATAATAACTTATGGAACTTGCACATGACTCATTCGGTTACCCGTTATGCGAATACGCGTTCGGTACGGTTTATGTAACTAGTTTGCATAAATTAGCCGAAACGGGTCAAACCTTATCATTTTTACTTCAAACTCCAGAATGTATTTAGTTTACCCATTTTATACAAGTCTTCATACTTGTTGGGTCTAAATCACATTCTAATCTGGTCACCGCTTAATCTTGTGTTTTGTACCGTAAACCTTTCTTTAAAACTAACCGGTCTAAATTAAAACTTAAATAAGACCCGTTAGGAATCTAATAGGTTATTAAAACCTTCGTTCCAGATTAGGAGCCAAGTAAAAGCTACTTGCACTTGTTGATTTGAATATACGGCTGAGTATAATTTACATTTTTAGCTCAGGTAAATATTTTTAACTTATTTTCCCTTATACGGGCTTGGGATACGGTAAATTATTACCGCTTGGTCGGGTATTGAATATTTAATCGATTAGTGGTTAAATCATTGAGATAACCCGTTTTAATACTTAAAGTATTAGTTAAAGAGTCTTGCAAGCTCTTAATACTTAAAGTATGTCGAACAATATTTTACTTTATGTTTTAGATCCGCCTGTGGATCCACATACAACCGCTTGTATAATATTTAATTATACTTTCCATTTCGGTTTGTATTATTATTTTCATTCTAGACTTCCGCTGTGCATTAAACTGTTATTATTTGACTATGATGATATCAACTACGTCACGATACTCCCCACCGGGCCCACCAGTAATACGTGGAAATATCGGGGTGTGACAGGTTGGTATCAGAGCCAACATTGTGTGAATTAAACACTAGCCTTTTGTGTTTAATCTCAATGACACAGTTTGCACATTGCTTGACTTCTGAGTCTAGGAAAAAGACCTAGGATTAATCCTAATCTTAACTGGTTTAAATCTTTTTGTTTGTTTCTTTTGTTTGTTTTGACAGGAATACAAGCAATCATGCCACCTAGAGTGAGAGGACGTGGAGGAGGAGGAAAAGCGCCGATCTTAACTAGGAACGATCACGAAGCTGGACCATCTCACCGGCGCACACCATCCGCATCACTTGGATCGAGTCCTCATGAAGACTGGAGGACATACCTTGAGCCCGCGAGACGCTCTGTCTCGCTCAGCTCCTCACCATCTTATCATGATTCATTCGGGCTGCATCAGAACGATGAATCCAACCACTCTCACCATTCTTTCATACCTTTGCAGCGTTCGGGTTCACACCGTTCATTTCAGAACCCAACACCCTATTTTCAAAGTCGGTTCAACCCGATGAACCAGATTGAAGAACCAGAGGGCCAAAATCCTTTAGGACCAGCTGATCATTTCCCTGAGTACCAAAACATGTATGTGGACGATGATCCAGATCCTGAGATGCCACCATCTAGGACGCCGACGCATCCCATTGAGATTTCTAGCGGTTCATCCTTTCATGGTTCACCTTACAGGGGCCCTGATATCTGGGCCGAAAGATGGGCTTCTTTCAAGTGGGAGTATACTCCCCCTCACCGCAACTCACCACCACACTAGCAGGTCCCTTCTGAGGACCCACGTTTTCAAGCGGTCACGCCGCCGCCACCACCAGCGCCAGAGCAGCCACCGCCTCCCGAACCATCAAGGCGACGAAGAACTACACGGATGTCTGTGCGTGGGGGTTTCCACTTCAGCACCCCCCAACACTCCAGCAACAGCAACTACCCGCCGCTCTATGAAGACCCGCAATTGGGTGGGCCTTCAAATGCAGTTTCTGAAGTCAACTCTGCACTAGTCGCACCAGCACCACCTATGGGTTATGAAAACCCAATTCCATCATACCCAGGTGTAGCTGGGTACAACCCGTTCAAGCAGCAAGCTTATTCGGGTTACAATTACAACAATGCCCCTGCCATTGACCCGTACATCGAGGCAACAAACTACAATGCTCTCTACCCTGGACCTTTTCCAGCTACGTACCCAACTAGGTACCATGCATATGGGTATCAATACCTATCGCCTCCTCAACCTCAGCAGCAGCAGCAGCAGCCGCCGCAGCCACCACAAATTCAACCACCGCAGCAGCAAGAAATCCTCCATAGGTTGCACGAGGTGGAACAAAGGGTAGATGAAGAGCGTAGGAGCCACCGCGGTCTACTAAAGGGTTTGGCAAACCTCATTAAGGGGAAGAAGAAGAAGTGGGATTTTTAGAAATCCCTATTTATTGTTTTGTAAATTTTGAAATTTCGTTTAAGTCCCTGCATGGACATTTCATTTATATATTTGGTCCCTGCATGGACTTGCCTTTCTTATTTAGTCCCTGCGTGGACAAGTTATTTATTTTAAAGTCCCGTTTAGGGCAACTATTGTACTTCTTAAGACAATTTATGGAATGTTTCATTTTAAATTCTTAATTGTCATTATATATATGCATGTACTATATAAAACAAATCAAAATATCAATTCAATTTTAATTGATCTGCCATTAAATATTAAAAGAAAATCTTAAAGGTATAACCTAGCCCATATGTCATTTTAGACATGGCCATGATGGTAAAACCTTTTTAAGATTTAAATCTTTGTTAACATCTGAAAACATGTTAGCACTCCTGGCAAATGTGATTCGATAAAGTCACACTAGTCATCTTTATATTGGATCTTTCCAATTCCTTATCTAACCTGATGATTTAAACATCGATTAGTGATGAAGTGCCTACGAGCCATGTTTACAAATTACAGTGTAGTCTATGACTTCCTGTCAAGAAAGGGTGATGAACTATGTTCGATCCTTAATGCCTCGATCTTATAAGATCATGGCTTAAAATTGTCCTTGTGACTAGGCCTTTTGTGCCACTCTAATATCCTTAATGATTTATAACTGTGATAAATTATAATGAAAACTTTAAAACAAATTTGATTAACAAATTAACCAAATATGGTTTATATTTACCATGGTTAATGAATCATCAAAAATGATGATTCCATAATAAACTTCTGAAGAAACTATTGTCAATTGTTTTATAGCAATGAAGCTTCAGCATGTCTGAATCAGAAGAGGTTAATAGTCATCCAATGGAGAGAAATGATACCACCAGAATAAATGTAGCTGGTGCAGATCTACAAGCAATGATAGATAATGCTGTCACCAGGGCTATTGACAGACAGTTGAAGGAACCAAGTAATACTCGCACAAAGACTCAAACTGTGGCTCATAGTAAGCCCCCTTCTAAAGCACATGAGTCAAATAAGGATAACTCTCGTCACTCGTCGAATCAGAAGAGTCTCCCATCTAAGCAAATTGTGCTTAATCAGGAACCACGTGTTAAGACTTGTTCTTACAAATACTTCGTCTCTTGCAAGCCAAGGGACTTTACAGGAGAAAAAGGAGCCATTGACTGTATGACATGGCTTGACGAGATGGATATTGTAGTAGATATCAGTGGTTGTGCAGAACAGGATATTGTGAAGTTTGTTTCATAATCATTTAAAGGGGAAGCTTTGGCTTGGTGGAGGTCGTTAATCCAAGCCACAGGGAAGATTCCATTGTACAACTTGTCTTGGGAACAATTTGTTACACTGATTAAGTAAAACTTCTGTACTCAGCATGAGGTAGAGAAAATCGAAGCCGACTTCTTGTCTCTGGTCATGAAGAATTTGGATTGTCAGGCATATATGACGAGTTTCAACACCATGTCTCGATTGGTTCCCTATTTGGTCACACCGGAACCAAAGCGTATAGCACGTTTTGTTGGAGGTCTGGCTCCAGAAATCAAGGGTAATGTGAAAGCTTCCAGACCTACCACATACAGGTCCATGGTGGATCTGTCTCTATCTCTCACACTAGATGCGGTTAGAAATAAGTCTGTTAAGACTTCTGAAGAGGGAAAGAGGAAACGTGAAAATGAGTGCTCACGTCGCTCTGACAAGAAAAGAAAAGGTAACTCTGAGCATAGGAAGAGTTCTGGGTTTAAGAAGGACCCCCAGCAGTCAGGTGAGAAGCCTAAGTGTAAAACCTGCCAGAAGCACCATTTTGGGAAATGCAGATTCGAATCGCAATCGCAGCCTAAAGTTTGTGGGATCTGCAAGTCAAAAGAACATAGAACTTTGGATTGCAAGAAAATAAAGGATGCAACCTGTTATGGTTGCAATGAGATTAAAAGCGTCAACGTGTGAAATTAAGACCTTTCTTGCTATGAACCACACATGGTTCAAGCCTTCCTCTTGCGAACCAGACGGTTCGATTTTTGCTCTTGCTTAAATTTGCCTGTTGCCTACTCAGTTCACGAAGATCCGACTTGACTCCACTCTTGTTCTTGTCTTGCGTTTTCTTTAACAAACTCAATAAAAAAATCCACATACTTATTAGTGTGTTTCACCTCCCTACTTGCTTGCGCCTTTTTTCCTATATCCAGCCGCAAAACTTATAATTACTTTCTTATATATGTTTTGATTTTCACTCACAAAGACACTTCCTTATCTTCTTATCCTTTAGGTTAATTAGAGGGAAAATTACCAAAATGGCCAAAGATCAAAATGACTTGCAAAAATAGCTAGCTCATGCCCCCTTGGAAACGGCATCATGTGTGGGATAAGTCTTTCAAGCATGGGATGAGTCTTTCAAGCAAAACCCAATAAAAATGGACACAAGACCACGGGATGCGTCCTTGGAGCGAGGGATCATGCACGGGATGCGTCCGGCAAGTTGCAGGTTTCCGGCGATGAAATCTAAAGTCGGGCTGACGGAAAGATTATGCAGGTTTCTTGGTGAATGGGATGGGGCTGTTGAGGTCATCAAGGAAGAGGTATTTGAAGAAATCATTAAGGGTGAAAGAGTAGAGAGTAAAGTTAGGTCGGAATCGGTGAAGAACTAGCTCCATTAACCGCTTAGAGTTGTCGATTGTGGTATGTTCTTGTTGCTGAAACTCGATTAAAAACCGTCGGAAGTGATCCCGCGATATCTGGGAGTCTCCATCGGTACATGTAACACCTCGCAAAATCATGTCAAAGATAATAAAGACACGTGTCGTGAACTCTAAATAAAGACACATGTCATGAACTCTAAACGTGTAATAAATTGATTTCGAGGGACTAAAGTTGACAAACAATGAATGTATGTGTATAGAAGGTTCGAAAGTGTCAACATACCAAACTTGCGCCTCTGATTGACTTCACACGATGTTCATATTCTTTAAAGGATAAATTGTCGAACACAAGAAGTCGTTTGTGCTTAAAATCAAGAAATTACAAAGCATAGGGGTTAAACATGTCAACATGTTAAATGTTACCTCTGAGTGACCTTTTAACGATCCCGAAGCATTGTAATATTTTATTATATTCTCACGGATGTCGGATATTGATCTCGTAGAGTTTCGATGCAAATAAATGCTTAAAATGGTAAATTCCAAGAAATAGGGATTAAAAGCGTCAACGTGTGAAATTAAGACATTTCGGGTGATCTCGAAACTAACCGGGAGCTTAACAATGTTTGTTTCATGACCCAAGACACTTAAGAGTTAACTATAGGGGTTAATACTGCAATAAATGAAAGTTATTTAAACTAAAAATGGACCAGGGACTGAAATTGCAAAGCTGGGAAAGTTTTTACCGGAATAACAGGTCCTCGCGGGCCGCATAGACTTCCTCTAATGTCTACGCGGGCCGCGACTGAGTCACCAGCGACAGAACAATGGACAGCTGCATGTTGCAGGCTGTTCCACCGCCATTGCAGGCATGTTTTCGATATCAGGGACTGTGCAAATGGTTTTTATTGCCATGAAGACACTTGGGATCATCTGGTGACTCCTAATAACAGATGGATTGATCTTGGGGGCATCAAACTCCTATAAATAGCTCCATATTTTGAACACTTGAACTTGCACTTTCATTTTCACTTCACAACTCACTCTCTGAGGCATCCTGGTGTTCAAGGAAGCTTTCTCAAGTTTAATCTTCGTGCTAAGGACCTTTGTAAGCGTTCTTAGCCTCTTTAGTTAAGTTTTATTTAGTTTAAAGACCGAAAGTCAAAGATATCGTAATTATACTTTGACTTTGTGATTAATCACTAACGGTCCAGCCATTATTCGAATTGAAAGTGGCTATGTGTTGGTAATTAAGTAGGTTATAATCCTTCAAAAGGGCACCTTCTAATTATCACGTTATCTCAGTCAATTGTCGGGTCAAAGTACTTAACAGAAAAGTCAAACGAGTCAGTTTTTATAAAATAATTCATAACTGATAATGTAGAAGCTATAAAATACATTTTATCACTTAAATAACTTGGTAAATTATATAAGAACATGTTTAGGCATGTTCAACCCGACAATTCTGATTATTAGGCTCGGTTCGCAACCGAAAGTCGCAAAAGTAGACTTTTGCTTTGACTTTCAGTTCTGACCCGAATTAGATTAGTTTAGTTATGCCTTAGGGTTCCTTTGTGACAATATTATATGTTAGTATAACCCTCTGAGGTTATACTACATGGTCCCTTAGAAATCTGAATCATTTGTATGTTTCCGTTAAATGCTTAAAAATTGACCATTATGCCCTTATGTTATAAAAACGAGATTTTTGAAAATGTGAGATGACAAAAAGCTTTATTACTGACATATAAGTATGTCCTAAAAATTTGACATCCGTTTCTGGTCTCAAATAAAAGTTATGCAAGATATCGTAAAAATGAAACTTTTTGTTAATTATATGGCATTTTCAGCATAAATCATATTTAAACCCAATTTTTGGCACCAAACTTTCTACCCACTGTTATGATATAATATTTAGGAATTTTTGGAAATTTTTGTCAAATTTTATACTGACCATAACGTAGAGTTCTAGCATGAATTCGGTAATTGACGATAATGCCCTTTTCGTTAAAAAATGAGATCCACATAACTTTTATATGCCAAACCTTTTCCTACTGATGTCATATGTTAAATAAAATATTTCGAACATTCAATCAAAACTTCAAAATTTTACAAACATCTTGAATACCGTCAATTACCGACTTTTACGCTTATTAGGCGCATAGTATGGTTTAAAACCATATTTAACGCTTAAGACTTGTTACCTACTGATTTTAAAAGTAATTTTTATACGTTAACAGTAAGTATAAGTCTTGAACTCGGATTCCAATTTTGACCTTAAAAGCATATGTGAAATGACCAAAATGCCCCTACGGTGCATAGTTTGGCCATAAATGATAAACCTCACATATGTATGATATCTTACTGATGTAACTTGTTAAAATAAATATTTTTACTGAAAATTTTAGACCAGAATCTCAGTTTGCTATTAAACATCTTTTATAAACTTTAAAATGACCAAAATACCCTTACGGGGCTTAAATTGATTTTAAATTCGTTTTAGGCATAATGGAAGATATCCTACTGATATCACAACATATTTTAAGCATAATAACTTATGGAACTTGCACATGACTCATTCGGTTACCCGTTATGCAAATACGCGTTCGGTATGGTTTATGTAACTAGCTTGCATAAATTAGCCGAAACGGGTCAAACCTTATCATTTTTACTTCAAAATCCAGAATGTATTTAGTTTACCCATTTTATAAAAGTCTTCATACTTGTTGGGTCTAAATCACATTCTAATCCGGTCACCGCTTAATCTTGCGTTTTGTACCGTAAACATTTCTTTAAAACTAACCGGTCTAAATTAAAACTTAAATAAGACCCGTTAGGAATGTAATAGGTTATTAAAACCTTCGTTCCAGATTAGGAGCCCAGTAAAAGCTACTTGCACTTGCTGATTTGAATATACGTGTTGGTGCATACGGCTGTCGACTTCGTCTTGTATCGAGTCTAGTATTAGAATTGTTAGATCAGGGCGCGTTGTAGGAGGTTTTAGGGTGTTTTGAGCTAATTCCGCTTGAAGCATGTAATTCCGCTTGAAAGAGGCATGCGCAGTTTCAAGCGAAATTAACATAGTTAATTCCGCTTGAACTGACACACTGCCACATTCAAACGGAATTACATCTCTATATATAGCCACCCAAGCGGAATCATTTGTAATGTTCTTGTTTCCGGTACCGAAGTGCTGCCGACGTGTCACACCCCGACCGCGTAAAACAACAAATCGCGGCGGAAACATCGGGGCGTGTTGCAACAGAATTAATGTTTCATAACCATGGATATCAAAAGTGTTTCGTTTTATTAAACATTGAGTAATTACATCGTCTGGAAATCTAATTACACTATTTAAACATAGTCTATCATTGTTATTGAGTCACTAAGGCCTTGTCCAGTCCTATGTGAGCATGCATCTTATCAATCGATATCATTCAACAATACCTGAAACATATGTGAAAACGAGGTCAGCAAAGAAATGCTGGCGAGTACATAGGTTTTGTAGGAGTGTCGAAATCATGGCTAGTTTAGACGTTGCAATACTTTATTTAAAAACCTGGTTTTGAAAAGAGTATAATATTGCAACTTAATTAACCAACTCAAATCAAGCGAGTTATAATTTGCAAAACCTCGTAGCCATGACTCTTAACCCAAAAACATTTGTTTTAGTACATTATTTGAAAAACAATGATAAATTCAGGTGATATGTATAAGTAAGAGAATAATGCATGATTAAATGAATAACCATGTTAAATGAGTTTGTATAAGATAAGTTGTTTGTAAATAAATGTCTTGTGAAAAGTATGTTACTCGTATAAAATGTTCTATGTCTCAAACTGAAATGATTCAAATAACGCTACAATATGTAATACCATACAAACACTTATATATAGGAAGTACCAGCGGCGTATCCACCATGCTTGTATCATATTACACACGCATCGTTACTTAATCACTTAATCAAACCAAACCAAACAATGTAAAATGTCTATGTCAAATATCCATGTCAAATGTCTATGTCAAATATCCATGTATGGCAAGTGAAATGTCTCAACTAAACCATATGCACAAAAACAAAGTATTGAAGTAAAAACTTGGTTTAAATCAAAGTTATGTTTTGTGGGAAATACATGATCAAATGTCAATCATGTACAAATGTTTACCCAATCGTTAAACCATCGTGTGAAAACCAATCGTTTACCCAATCGTTAAAACATCGTGTGAAAACCAATCGTTTACACAATCGTTAAATTCGTTTTAGGTCGTGAAACTACTTAAATGGTCGTCTCGCTAATAACATTCAAACCTTCTTGACTCGCATTAATAAACCCTTACCAAAGGATAGATTAACAATTCGCATTAATAAACCCTTACCAAAGGATAGATTAACAATTCGCATTAATAAACCCTTACCAAAGAGTAAATTAACAATTCGCATTAATAAACCCTTACCAAAGAGTAAATTAACAATTACAGATTCAGTCGCTACCCACAACACCCACACATAACTACGGGTGTAGTAACTAACGGGATTTGTCAGATCCTATGGTACCATAACCTAATACTGGTCGGCTTGATCATTGCTAATGAATGTCATTTGTTATGTAACTACAACCAACAAGTTTGTTCACTTTATGAAATCGTTATTAGTTTTGTATAAATCGCCTTAATCGTTTTTTTGAAACCATCGTTATAACATCGAAAACATTTAGCACATATGAGTCACCCCAAAACAATTGAAAACAGTAAAATAGGGGAAGAATGTACTCGCCTGGGAGTGCTTAGGAGTCTTGAACAACTACCAAGTAAGCAAGAGGAGTCCCGGAAATCAAACGGTACCTAATATAGGTAACTACATAATTAACCCGGACCTAAATCGGAAGACTGGGTAGCAGGAGGGTTTGTAAACCAAATGAGTGTAGGAACTCATATGATATGGTTTAACAAAGCCTACATACTAAATGAAACTTAACCTAAGTATTATCGACCCATCGCGACCCATTAAGGTAACATACGTTACTTTAACGTGTCGTGCGCGTGAAACGCGTTCGGACCGCCTAACTAGCCCTATGACAAGTGTTATATGCCTAAACATATTACATAATCAGTTACGTGACAAAGGTTTAGGTTACATATGCTTAATTACCAATTATACATGAAAAGGGTATTCTGGTAATTTACCTAAGGCATATAAACTACCTATCATACAACTACTTAAACGATGTGACCATAGGGTATAACCTCGGAAGGTTATTCCCCACCTACTATGGTCACCTAATGTGTTTGGTCGGATCCTAATGATCGACCAAACTGGGTCGGGTTCGAAGGTATAGGCGATTTATTAGATCGCCTACCCTACGACCCTAGACAACGTGGTAATCAGTGGGCATAGTCCCAAAGGACTATGACCAACGTGATTACACTCACGTTGCGAAGTTCAAACGAACTTCGCATTGACCATTACTGGTCAACGCTGAAAGTCAAACTAAACAAAGTTTGACTTTCTGACTCGAAAAGCAGTAAAAATAAGGAAAAGAACGAAAGAATACTTACCCAGGGTCCCCGAATGCTAATCCCGATTCAAGAATCTCAGGTATGAAACAATGGTTTCAACTTAGAGTTCCTAAAATCAGAATTCTAGTGGTTTTAAAGCATATGGGGGTGGGGTATTTATAGTATTTGGTCCACCGTTGAGATCGTTTCTTGGAAAAGGGGAAACGATCAAGGCCCTACACTTGTCCAATTGTTGTGGTAACTAAAAATGGGTCCAAATGAGCTTAATGTGCAGATTGGGAGCTTGTGGTTAAGGTTTAAACAGCTGGAACATGCTGACTGTTAAGTCTGATCTGTTCTGCAGGTTGCTTTACGGACCTCAAAGCTGCCAAGGTTGAGGTCCGTAAGCTTACTTTGGCAGAATTACAGTTTTGGTCCCTGAACTGTATTTAGGCCATTTTTGACACGTTTAAGGCCCGTTAACCCCATTTCAAAGCTCTAAAATGAAGTTAAAGTATAGGGAACTTAAAATGTGTTCAAAAATATCTCGGATGTCGGTTCGTTTAGCCGTACGAACGCGATGTTCGCTTAATTACGACGGAATGCGCATAAGCGCGAAAAACGATCCAAATGACGCGACGAATGGATTTTTCTTATGGCGAACACTAAAATATAATGTAGTCATGCTTACATAAAATTTTGGATGTCCGAATGTATTCAGAACGTAAGTTATGCGCGAAAATGCAAACTTGTGCACTTTTTGACGCTTTTAGTCCCTGAATGACACAAAAGTTTATTTTAGCATACCGAACACCTCAAAGCCTATTTCTAAGCTATGTAAAGGATATTTATGGTATGTTTAACTTATGGTCATGTTCCGGAAGGTCTGTTACAGTTCAAATTGGCATACTTTCGCAGTTTGTCAACTTTAGTCCCTGTAAGCGATTAAACTTTGATTTCATCACACCAAACCTTCCAAAACTTATATCTAAGTTATGTAAAGGTTATTTAAGGTATGTTAAGCCTACGTCACTATTCCGGAGTGTTTGTTGCATTAAACTGGTTATATTTACGCATCGGTGCGCATATAACCTTCCAGAAAGCGATTTAAAGCCTGAAATTGAACAAGAGTTGATATGTGTAAACGATACACATATTTTTACAAATCCCAAGTATGAAATATAATATTTCATTGGTTTGGTATTTGTTTGATGGCCGTGAAGGCACAGGTGTTACAGTCTCCCCTACTTTAGGAAATTTCGTCCCGAAATTTATTTAGAGGAAACTTGTAAGAGCTGAAAACATGAAGTTGAAAAGATCGAACAATATTGGCTAGGTTTCTGAACTTCTAGTAACTTTAATAACATCATGATTGCAATGTAAGAGGGATACTTATATACAAGTATATGAAACGTCATTGGTGCGTCCACCGTACCTCCATTACATCGTTCTCATTTCGTTATTTTTGTCACTATCGGATCTTACACATAATAAATCTTACTGGGTTCCTATGCACTAAATTTCATAATTATGTACGCGTCCATAATCAGACAATTCCTTGCACAGTATACACAGTCTATTTTATAGTGTGTAGGGGAAAACCAAATGAACAAACCTGTGATGAGTGTAACTAGACCGCCATAGAGTCCTTTTAATTAAATCAATAAATGATCTAAATAGACTATCAAGGAGTCTGTTCAGCTACATCACTAGATGTCGTTCTTTAATCAAATTGTGAATCAATCTTTTAGACTAGACCACTTAAGGGTCTCTCATCGAATCATGGAATGGTACCATATAATCCCAAGGGTCTTTAACTACAACGTAGAAGCCCATTAAGGATTTAAAGTAGTACCTTTTGAATATCCTACTATGAATCCCTCATATAAAGATATGAAAGATTCTATGAGGATTTGAAAATTGGATCACACAAAAACATAGAGGAGAACACATAAACACATATCACATAATCGCATAATTGTATAATCGTTTAATCGCAAAATCGTTTAATCGCAAAATCGTTTAATCGCAAAATCGTTTAATCGCAAAATCGTTTAATCGCAAAATCGTTTAATCGCAAAATCGTTTATTCGTATAATCGTTTAATTTGTTATCTTTGGACATGGGTATTTAAAGCATACTAGGAATCCAATCCGTGGATTTCACTTGGCACTTTAAATATTTTCAAGAATCTAACTATGAAAATAGGAAGATCTAAAAAAAGAATTCGGCTTGTCCTAATTGAGTTGTAATGTACAAATTAAGGTGTACAAGGAATCCAATCAGGCTCCGAAATCAACGAAGGTGTTGATCGTGGTCGGTTCGGGACTTTGAATAGATCAAGATGTCATCAATAAAAACAATGACGAACTGATCCAAATAAGGCTTGCAGACCCTATTTATTAAGTCCATGAAGATGGCTGGAGCATTTGTCAAACCAAAAGGTATGACTGTAAACTCGTAATGGCCATACTTCGTGCAAAAAAAAACCGTTTTGGGAACATCTTCTTCGAGAATACGAAGTTGATGATACCAAGAACGCAAATCGATCTTGGAAAAGCATGAACGCTATGCAGTTGATCGGAGAAATCGTTGATTTAAGGTAGGGGATATCGATTCTTGATGGTAAGCTTAATAGGCTTACGTTAATCGGTATACATTTGAAAAGATCCATTTTTCTTTTCATAAAGAGAACTGGAGTTTCTCCAAGGTGAAAAGTTCGGACGGATGAATCCTTTATCAGACAACTCTTAAAGCTGTTTTGATGATTCTTGCATCTCGAACGGTGCAAGACGATAAGATACTTTAGATTTAGAAGAAACAAGTGTTTGAGGTTCTTAGGGAGATCACAAGTGATCATAAAAATGACAGAACCACAAGAGTAGTTTTGTCTTTGTGATAACATCATAAGGTTGGATCAAACATTCATACAATTGCATTAGTTGAAAATAAAAATCACAAATTTTTATTTATATAACAACCGCATTGTCTTAAAATGTTACTAGATAACAACCAGAGGAAAATACAAAATACTAATTGTTCATTCCTTCAACATTGAGTGCCTCATTGATGTTAAACACTCAACCACGTGCTGGATTCACATTGACGTTGACGTTCGCATTTGGGTTTGCGTTAGCATTTGCATTCACCAGTCTTGGGCAGTTGTGGCGGAAGTGACCAATCTCTCCGCAGTTGAAACATGAACCCAATGGGAATCTCGCAGCATTCCCTTGAACCGGAGCTTGAACCTGAGCAGCCTGATTTTGTCCCAAACGACAAATATTGGCCAAATGCCCAAGTCTACCACACGTTGTGCATTTCTTGCAATCTCGTGGTGCAACGTGATGACCGTTGCAACGGGCACAATGAGGTGCGGTACCGGCATATGCTTTCTTTGCAGGTGGCTGAGCTGGTTGGTTCCGCGGGTTCTGAGCAGTCTGTGCTGTAACAGCAAAGTTCTGAACATCCTTTCGCTTTCTTGATTTCTTTGACGTCTCACCTTCCTTACCCTTCTTGTTTTGACCTTTCTTGCTATCCTCCATGTCAGCTGTCTGTTTCTTGCCCTTGTCACCCTTCCTGTGTAACTTGTTCTTCCGAATCTGCGACTCAGTCAATGTCGCTGATAACTCGATCGCCTGACGGAGTGTGGCAGGGTTACTACCAGTAAGGATGTCTTGTACCGAGTCAGGTAGGCCGTCGATGTACCTTTCGATAGCTATGTCAAGTGGGGTAACCATTGTCGGGCAAAGCAGACTCAGCTCCTCAAACCTATCAGTATAAGCCCTGTGCTCACCACTATCCTGCTTCAAATCATCAAATTCCTTCTCTAAGGCTCGCTGCTCATGACGAGGACAGAATTCCCTCATCATAAGAGCTCTTAGTTCAGCCCATGTCTGTGCCAAGGCAATCTCAGCACCCCTATCTCTCATAACCCCGTTCCACCATGTCAAAGCCCTCTTCTGAAATACGCTCGAAGCAAACTCGACCTTGCGATTGTCAAGACACTGCACGTGGCGAAAAGTATTCTCTATGCTTTCAAACCACTGAAGAAGCCCAGTCGCTCCCTCAGAACCACTAAACTTGAGTGGTTTAGCCTGGTTAAAATCCTTGTATTTGCATGGAACATTGTTGTTGTTATAGGCTTGGATCCATTGAGCAAAGAGGTTTGGGAATTGAGCAGCCATTTGCTGCGCAATAATTTCTGCCAGCTCGGCAGTCTCTATCTGGTTTTCGTGTCGAGGAGGCATTGTCTAAAAGAGGAAACATGAAAGGAAACGAGTGAGAGAATTTAGACGAAAAGAATAAGATGAAACAAATCTGATGAAAGCAAGGGTAGTGGTCATTTGTTTGTTACCACAAGGTAAACAAACGACACACAGTGACTAATCAAAGTAAATGGGTCAAAATAATGTATCGCGAAGACATGCTCGCCTATAAGTGAACACTCATCCCAAGAATTCCCAGGTAAGCACAACTGGTCTCGCGTCTGATGAGATGTATACGAAGTGCTTGCCTAGACAGAAAACCCAGAATACAGGCATTCACCCTTCCAGTTTGCACGTGTTCACATTATTTAAAACCCAAAACCATGACGAGAATTTGAAAATTCAAAGGGGTTCAAAACCATATAACAGAGGGTTCAAAACCTAGAAATCAATCATCCTAGAACAGATGATTAGTTTTCAAAGCGGTTTTGAAATTTATGTTCTTGTTGTGGTCGTCGCCTAAGGATAGGTGACGGTATTGTTTTATGACTAAACGCAAGTAAACTCGCGTTAGGGTCCTAGAAAGGTTATAGACTAGGTCAAAGCATTACTAATTACTAATAACCTAATTCCCTATAACCATTGGCTCTGATACCATCTTTTCTGTCACACCCCGACCGCGTAAAACAACAAATCGCGGCGGAAACATCGGGGCGTGTTGCAACAGAATTAATGTTTCATAACCATGGATATCAAAAGTGTTTCGTTTTATTAAACATTGAGTAATTACATCGTCTGGAAATCTAATTACACTATTTAAACATAGTCTATCATTGTTATTGAGTCACTAAGGCCTTGTCCAGTCCTATGTGAGCATGCATCTTATCAATCGATATCATTCAACAATACCTGAAACATATGTGAAAACGAGGTCAGCAAAGAAATGCTGGCGAGTACATAGGTTTTGTAGGAGTGTCGAAATCATGGCTAGTTTAGACGTTGCAATACTTTATTTAAAAATCTTGTTTTGAAAAGAGTATAATATTGCAACTTAATTAACCAACTCAAATCAAGCGAGTTATAATTTGCAAAACCTCGTAGCCATGACTCTTAACCCAAAAACATTTGTTTTAGTACATTATTTGAAAAACAATGATAAATTCAGGTGATATGTATAAGTAAGAGAATAATGCATGATTAAATGAATAACCATGTTAAATGAGTTTGTATAAGATAAGTTGTTTGTAAATAAATGTCTTGTGAAAAGTATGTTACTCGTATAAAATGTTCTATGTCTCAAACTGAAATGATTCAAATAACGCTACAATATGTAATACCATACAAACACTTATATATAGGAAGTACCAGCGGCGTATCCACCATGCTTGTATCATATTACACACGCATCGTTACTTAATCACTTAATCAAACCAAACCAAACAATGTAAAATGTCTATGTCAAATATCCATGTCAAATGTCTATGTCAAATATCCATGTATGGCAAGTGAAATGTCTCAACTAAACCATATGCACAAAAACAAAGTATTGAAGTAAAAACTTGGTTTAAATCAAAGTTATGTTTTGTGGGAAATACATGATCAAATGTCAATCATGTACAAATGTTTACCCAATCGTTAAACCATCGTGTGAAAACCAATCGTTTACCCAATCGTTAAAACATCGTGTGAAAACCAATCGTTTACACAATCGTTAAATTCGTTTTAGGTCGTGAAACTACTTAAATGGTCGTCTCGCTAATAACATTCAAACCTTCTTGACTCGCATTAATAAACCCTTACCAAAGGATAGATTAACAATTCGCATTAATAAACCCTTACCAAAGGATAGATTAACAATTCGCATTAATAAACCCTTACCAAAGAGTAAATTAACAATTCGCATTAATAAACCCTTACCAAAGAGTAAATTAACAATTACAGATTCAGTCGCTACCCACAACACCCACACATAACTACGGGTGTAGTAACTAACGGGATTTGTCAGATCCTATGGTACCATAACCTAATACTGGTCGGCTTGATCATTGCTAATGAATGTCATTTGTTATGTAACTACAACCAACAAGTTTGTTCACTTTATGAAATCGTTATTAGTTTTGTATAAATCGCCTTAATCGTTTTTTTGAAACCATCGTTATAACATCGAAAACATTTAGCACATATGAGTCACCCCAAAACAATTGAAAACAGTAAAATAGGGGAAGAATGTACTCGCCTGGGAGTGCTTAGGAGTCTTGAACAACTACCAAGTAAGCTAGAGGAGTCCCGGAAATCAAACGGTACCTAATATAGGTAACTACATAATTAACCCGGACCTAAATCGGAAGACTGGGTAGCAGGAGGGTTTGTAAACCAAATGAGTGTAGGAACTCATATGATATGGTTTAACAAAGCCTACATACTAAATGAAACTTAACCTAAGTATTATCGACCCATCGCGACCCATTAAGGTAACATACGTTACTTTAACGTGTCGTGCGCGTGAAACGCGTTCGGACCGCCTAACTAGCCCTATGACAAGTGTTATATGCCTAAACATATTACATAATCAGTTACGTGACAAAGGTTTAGGTTACATATGCTTAATTACCAATTATACATGAAAAGGGTATTCTGGTAATTTACCTAAGGCATATAAACTACCTATCATACAACTACTTAAACGATGTGACCATAGGGTATAACCTCGGAAGGTTATTCCCCACCTACTATGGTCACCTAATGTGTTTGGTCGGATCCTAATGATCGACCAAACTGGGTCGGGTTCGAAGGTATAGGCGATTTATTAGATCGCCTACCCTACGACCCTAGACAACGTGGTAATCAGTGGGCATAGTCCCAAAGGACTATGACCAACGTGATTACACTCACGTTGCGAAGTTCAAATGAACTTCGCATTGACCATTACTGGTCAACGCTGAAAGTCAAACAAAGTTTGACGAAAAGCAGTAAAAATAAGGAAAAGAACGAAAGAATACTTACCCAGGGTCCCCGAATGCTAATCCCGATTCAAGAATCTCAGGTATGAAACAATGGTTTCAACTTAGAGTTCCTAAAATCAGAATTCTAGTGGTTTTAAAGCATATGGGGGTGGGGTATTTATAGTATTTGGTCCACCGTTGAGATCGTTTCTTGGAAAAGGGGAAACGATCAAGGCCCTACACTTGTCCAATTGTTGTGGTAACTAAAAATGGGTCCAAATGAGCTTAATGTGCAGATTGGGAGCTTGTGGTTAAGGTTTAAACAGCTGGAACATGCTGACTGTTAAGTCTGATCTGTTCTGCAGGTTGCTTTACGGACCTCAAAGCTGCCAAGGTTGAGGTCCGTAAGCTTACTTTGGCAGAATTACAGTTTTGGTCCCTGAACTGTATTTAGGCCATTTTTGACACGTTTAAGGCCCGTTAACCCCATTTCAAAGCTCTAAAATGAAGTTAAAGTATAGGGAACTTAAAATGTGTTCAAAAATATCTCGGATGTCGGTTCGTTTAGCCGTACGAACGCGATGTTCGCTTAATTACGACGGAATGCGCATAAGCGCGAAAAACGATCCAAATGACGCGACGAATGGATTTTTCTTATGGCGAACACTAAAATATAATGTAGTCATGCTTACATAAAATTTTGGATGTCCGAATGTATTCAGAACGTAAGTTATGCGCGAAAATGCAAACTTGTGCACTTTTTGACGCTTTTAGTCCCTGAATGACACAAAAGTTTATTTTAGCATACCGAACACCTCAAAGCCTATTTCTAAGCTATGTAAAGGATATTTATGGTATGTTTAACTTATGGTCATGTTCCGGAAGGTCTGTTACAGTTCAAATTGGCATACTTTCGCAGTTTGTCAACTTTAGTCCCTGTAAGCGATTAAACTTTGATTTCATCACACCAAACCTTCCAAAACTTATATCTAAGTTATGTAAAGGTTATTTAAGGTATGTTAAGCCTACGTCACTATTCCGGAGTGTTTGTTGCATTAAACTGGTTATATTTACGCATCGGTGCGCATATAACCTTCCAGAAAGCGATTTAAAGCCTGAAATTGAACAAGAGTTGATATGTGTAAACGATACACATATTTTTACAAATCCCAAGTATGAAATATAATATTTCATTGGTTTGGTATTTGTTTGATGGCCGTGAAGGCACAGGTGTTACACGACGCGTCGTTTGATCTGTAAAGCTGTGATATCAATAAAACAAGACGATTAATAGTGAAACAAGTTGTTTTCCAAGTCTGTTTCTTAGTTTCCGCCTCTGAAACAGACAAGAGATCTTCTGATTGACTCGTTTGGGTCACAAACCGATCCTACAAGTGGTATCAGAGCTCAGGAAGAAGAGTTCTTGACAAAACAGCTGTTATTTCTGACTTCTACACATTCTTTTCGAAATTGAACTAGTTTTCACGGTCAAAATGTCCTGAATTTCACATATTAAATGCGAAACAGTGTTTTAATGAATCCTTGAGAAAATTGGACTCTAATTCGATCTAAAACTGGTAAAATACTTAATTCCGTTTGAAAAACAGATCGAAAATGATGATGTCAGCAATATTTCATACGGAATTAGCAGGTTGATTCCGCTTGAAATCGTTATTCCGCTTGAAAAGTTTACATAATTCCGTTTGAAAATTGTGTTTTTGTGAAAAAAAATTCCGAAACATGGACGAGGAATTCTACAATGCCTTTGCTACCCCGATTGCACCTGTTACTGCTGCCGAAACTGTGTACAATGAGAATGAAACAGGAACTTATCAAAAACCACCAAAGCTCATGTACATTGAAGATTTTCAAGGATGGAAAAATCATTTTGAAAACTGGGTGCAAGCTTATAAATTTGACGCTTGGTGTTCATTGTCGAAAGATTATGAGAAACCAAAGAATGAACGTGGGATTGAAAAAGCTATTTGTGACTATTCAGAGGGTGACAAATTGAAATTTACAAGTGAGAAAATGATGATCAGTATTCTTCAACAAGCGATTAAAGAAGATATCTTTGTTTTGCTCCAACATAATGGTACGGCTAGATCAATTTGGGAAGCATTGATTCAGAAATTCAAAGGAAGCGCAGATATGATCAAAAACAAAAAGGCGTTATTGAAGAAATCATTTGATATGTTTACAGCTTTCGACCATGAAACAATAAAGCAGACCATTGATAGATATTGTCATCTGGTATTGGAAATGAAGAGATTGGACATTGAGAAAGATGATGATGAGTGGGTCGATAAACTAGCTGAAGCACTACCACAGCATAAGTGGGGAACTTATTTGATGATTGTGAAACACATGAGGAAGTCTGAGAGTATGAATTTGGCACAGTTCATTCAGAAAATTGAAGAGCAGGAATTGGATATTCAGAAAACTGCTATCATGACGAATCCAAATGTTCAACAAGATGTCAATTTGTATTACAGAGGGAACAAGTTTGAGACTACCCCCAGCCCTAGCCCAAAGATCCAAACTGGTTTTAGTGCTGACAGTTCGTCTGGAACAAAGGGTAGTAATGTGACACAGAGTGGTGGATCTTCATCTTCATATTCAAGCTTTGATCCGAATCATACAACATCAAGTTCTCAACGACAGAATTCAACAAATCTTCAATGCAACGTCACTTTGAACATTCAAAATGGTCAGAATTTGTCTCCAGAAATAGCCAAGCAACACATGGCATCACTCGTTGCTATGTTGGAATCTTATGAAGGTTTGATTGCTGGCAAGATTGGAAATCCGATGCTTACAAAAGAAGATTATGACCAGATTGATGCAGAGGAACTTGAGTTGATGGATGTGAAGTGGTGTTTGGCTAGTGCTTGTAGGAGGGCAGAAAAGTTTCAACAAATTACTGGTAGAGATGAGTTTCGAGGAATGGCTACTTCTCCGTTGGGTTTTGACAAATCAAAAGTTACATGTTTTCGGTGTAAAGGAAAGGGTCATTTTAAGAGAGAATGTACAAATAAAGAAGCAACCGGGAATCAAGAAAAGAACAATTATTATCAGAAATCAATTTTTCATCAGATTGATCAATGATGTAGGGTAAAATACACATATTTGTCCCGTGTAAATTGTATAATTTTTGTATAGTTTTTATCTATTATTTTTAGTTTTAGTATTTTAGTATATTATATCGTGTTTTGGCAGGTTCTGATGCAAATGGAGCGAAAACGAGTAATATGGAAATGACCTGCTAGTTGGCCAGAGTAGAATGCCAGTGACCGGAGTAAAAATTGTCGCTATTTTCCGTGAGTGGGCCGAGCCCACTAGATCTATAGTATTAAACCATAATACCATATATTATTGTCTTGGTGCCGTGAAAGACTTGGTAGCCACCATCAGAATTAGTTAAAACATGTGTGGGCCTATTAAACAAATATAAAGCTCATATTACAATTACATTAACCGACCCTGAGGAGATAATATCAACAACCACAGAGGGTTGGACGAATTAAAGATGGCCAGATATATATTATTCGCTGAAATTTGAGAGAATGATTTGCAAGAAATCATTGGGCCGTGAAACACCTTGTAGCCCAGCAGCAGTTCACGTAAATGATGGATTTGGGCCATATGAATTCAATTGGGGGACGCACATTCTGGATCGGAATAGAATATAAAATTCAATCTTGGGACACACGTAGAGGAGGCGGCTACTCTTACAATATATATAAAGAACATCAGCCGAACAACAACAGACGACATCAGAAGGACGAACATCAGCATTACGAATTTGGACGATCTTTGGACGACTTGGAGGGCTGATTAGAGGCGTTTGAAGGCTTGGAACCGATAGAATCATCTGAGATCGTTCGGGAGCATTCGGGATCGAAGTTTACGGGTTCTTTAATCTTGTCTCTTCGTTTGTCGTTTGTTTTTGATTGTTTGATGATGAATTCAGATTTGATTATGATTTGTGACTTGTTTTCAAATATGATTATCGGCTAGAAACCTTTACTACCTAGGCTATGATGAATGTTTAACAAAGTTTGGATCTTTATTTGATTTTAGCGTGGTTGTGGATCTTTCTTGTATTGTAAAAGCTTTGGATTTCTAACTTGGTGCGTATGTGTGCTTGTGATTATTTTATTATTGTTTGTTGCTTCGTTCGAATCTTGGTGACGGTCTTTATCACGGAATAGTTTCGGGCTAGGGTTCTTGATTTAGGTGACTGTCTATATCACATAATAGGTCATTAATCTTTTAGGGTGAAAATCACGTGAAGTAACCTTAGAAGTAATATTCGGTAATCTAATAAAATCAAGGGTGCTGCTAGACTCGTCGCGGAAAGGCTCGAGGATATTAATAGGTCTAGGTTTGTTTATAAGTCCTTAACATTCCATAGCTTATTAAACTAAGATTAGAACCCATTGTCGCTTTAGACGTTCGCGCGGCAAAGTAGAGCGTCTTACATAAGCACTTTCAAGAAACTAGAGGACGGAAAATAAATCTAGCAAACCGGTAAACGTAACAGCCTAGGTAGTGCCACAAGAATCGCCTTGAGAGTGTTCGAGGGGCTTAGTGGTGTCTTAATAGGTTTAGCATTTTAAGATCCCGGTTCCACACCACAACATTATCAGATAGAGATCCATTCTGAGTTTAGCTTGCGTCTAGCCTAGGTAGTCTTCATTCCCCACTGGTCAAAGTCTTCGTGCAAATTCGTGTTAGTTACTTAGTTAATCTAGTTTAGTCGTTTCTTTTGCATTTTCTTAGGATTTTTTAGAAACCCCCCCCCCCCTAATAAACAAATAGTTAAGTCGTGTCAGTTTGAGTCTAGATAGAGTCATTAGCGTATTCAGTAGAGTCTCTTGGGTTCGATACTCGGACTTCCTTAGGCTATACTTCATCGATCGATACACTTGCCGGTTGTGTGATTTAGGGTTTTAGGTCGAGTCTTAGTTTATAAATTTAAAACTTAGAGAGTCTAGATTTAGGGTAAATTTAGTTGTTTTAGTTGACCCGTTTCGAGCACATCAATCAACAACCTCAACAAAAGGATAAAAACTGCTCATGGTAAAATGATCGAAGATGCAAATAAGAAAGCTTATTTTGGTATCATTGATCAAGATGATGAATTTGTTGCTGAAGGTTTTAGCTGGGATAAATACATTCCACCAGGTTCAGGTTTTGTTGCTAGAATTTTGGGTGAAGATGAGGCTAATCAGAAAAGAATCCCGATTTTTCCACATCTTGGAAGCGATATGGATACTGATGATGAGGAAGAATATCTTAACAAAGCTAGAAAAGGCATAGATCCTGACAGCTTTAATTTTTTTTTTTTAGATAAAATGGAGATGCTGAACCAGAAGAAGATTGCCAGATTGAGGAGAGAGCTGGAAGCAGCAAGAATGCTAGTTGATGAAAAGGCAAAGACAGAAGCTGGAGAAACAAATGTGGAAGCAGTAACTGAGAAAATTGTAGATAAGATTGTTGAGGTGGAGAAAGTGGTGGAGAAAATAGTTAAAGTTGAAAAAATAATCGAAGTTGAGAAACTTGTCGAAGTAGAGAAAATTGTCGAAATAGAAAAAATTGTCGAGGTAGAAAAACTTGTTGAAGTTGAAAAGGCTGTTGAGGTTGAAAAGATAATTGAAAAAGTGGTTGAAGTTGAAAAACCATGTTTGAAGTGTTGAGAATCTTGCAAAACTTGTGAGGAGAAAGATAAGAAGATTGCTGAATTTGAGAAAATTAAAGAAGATTTACTGTCTGATGTGAAGTACGTGAAGGAATCATATGATGTGCTGATGTGAAGTACGTGAAGGAATCATATGATGTGCTGAACAAAACAGTTGATAGTCTGAAAAAGACGAATTCAGAAATTGAAAATGCAATGACAAAAATGAGCTCAACATTAATGATGAAATAGAAGATCATCAATGAGTATATTGAAGACTGTGCTAAGTTGAAACAGGATTTAGAACTTGAAAAGATTGAGAGTGAAAGGATTAAACGATTACTGTTGAGTTATATTACTTGTGATTATTTGATTGATCGTGTTTATCCTACTGTTGCAGGTCTTGAAGCGTTTAAAGATAAAGAGACAGAAGACACTGATGCTGGTAAGACACAAAGTGTCAAGTATAACAAGTGTCCGCCTCCAATCTATGAGAGTTATTCTCCCAGGAATCCTAACGAGGAGCGTTTAAAAAAGGCAGTCAACATCAAGTTAAAGTCTGAAATCATTGATGAATTACCAGACAATATTGATGTCACATTCACAGCGTCTGACACTGATCATGAGTCTGAGTTGTTAAAGAAAGTGGTCGATCATGTGTTAGATATGGATGAAGAGTCAAAACCGGAGTCTTAATCTGAAAGTCCGAGTTCGTCAGAAAAGAGTCCGAGTTCACCGGTTAAACGGGTTTACAATAAAGAATTCCTGTTATCGAAATCTAATTTGAATGACGGACCAATCAAAGTGGCATATACTTTGGATGATTCAGACAAATTATATTCTGATGAGGAATTTCCAATAAGAAGTGTCAAAACTGAAATGATCAAACAGGTTTTCAAATTAACAGAAATTAATATTTCTGAAATAAAAGATTTAAATCTTCATGAAAAACCTAAAAAGTACACTAAGAGTTCAACAGAGATTGAACAAGAAAAAGGGTTAGGGTTCTGGTTCTTGTTATCGAAAGAAACCAAACCACAACGGTAATTTCAAAAAGCAAGGTCTTGGTTTTAGTTCTTCAGAAAATTATAAAAATGAGAAAAATTATAAACCAAAAACAAAATTTGTTTCAGGAGGAAGTTCTGAAGAAGAGCAGAAGAAATCATTCTGGAAACAATCCAATCAAGAGTTTCTTGCTGAAGTAAAGAAGAATGTAAAGAAATTTGCTCCGAGAGTTGATAGAAGAACCTGCTTTAAGTGTCAAAAAGCTGGACGCATTGCTTGGAACTGCCAAGAGTCCACTTATTCAAAACAGGGAGTGTCTTCTAACTTTGAAATGAGAAGAAAGATTTTGATGCTGAAAAGGCGTTTAATGGTAAAGTTAAACATATTTTCGGGAAGATGGTTGATGGGAAAGTTAAAAGTGCAAAAGAATTTTACAAATCAAAATGTTGGTGGGATAGGTGTGTACCAGAATCTCCCTAGGCTGGTCAGGCTTGGGGGAAAGTTTTCACTAACTGAAATCCTGACTTGCCGGAGCTCCCAGGTTGGTAAGAGTGGAGCAGGAATCGGAATCTTTCTTGAGAAATTCACGAAAGTGATTTCGCCTTACAAGTGGTAAATCAGGGACATTAAGTTGTACTTGATTTTCTACATGAGATATTGTTGGGAAATTCTAAAATTGTTAAATCTTACAAGTGGTTAAAGAATATATGGGGTTCATTTCATTAAAAAGAGGAAAGAAACAAAGTGATGAGTTTATCCCCTACGAAACTTATTTTCCGGAAAAACCATTTGATTAAAACAAACTTAAGTGTTTTGAAATCACAATGGGAAAATAGTTTGTTGAAAGGGGGAGTTCTGATTGTTTATGCCAAGTGGATGGCGAATTGAAGTGATTCACAACAGTTGTCAATTTACTTGTATAGTTTGTTTTCAAATTTCCTTAAATGTGTTTGCATTTTAGGGGGAGTAGAAATTTCAGAAAATCCAAAAACATTAGAAAATTTGAAAATGGTCAAAAACATGATAAAATCAAAAATGAGTTTTGTTATAAAAAAGAGGAAATGATAGTACATCAGTGGACGATTGCAGCATGCTAAAGAAATGGAAAGTTAAAAAGTGATAAACGGTCTCACTGATGACGTGCCAGTAGGTTTTTGCACATTTAGTAGATTGTGACGAGATATAAACCTAAATTCAAACTTGCTTATATCATGGGTAACATCTCTCGGATATATGGGCAACCCCCGAAATCTTGTTTGAAAGACCCCTCTTTCCGAGATACTAGGTCTTTACGCTTAGTGATATCTGGGGTATTATCCCGGGACTTCTGATTTTGCGGAAGTAATGGCCTAGTCCCCGGAGAATACTTTACGCTTGCTTGAAATATAGCCTACCCTCAGCATAAAAAATGATAAAACATTGCAAAATGAAAATCATGTGTTGTTGTAAAAAATATCCTCTAAAGGGGACCCACCTAAAGACGAGCCGTCATTTCTCTGCTGAACAGAAGTTCTGACCTGAGCTCTCACGGCCTCGCAATTAATCCCTTACAGATATCATCTAGGTATACTCACCTGTAAGACTGAATATTGGGATCTGGATACGGGAGTATATTCTGAGGTGGGACACGCGAATAAGTTTAAGTACTTAAGACATTAATCTCGTATCTCGAAACAGTTGAAATTTGTGTGAAAATTTAAATGGATCAGTATACTGACAATCTAAGTGAATCGTTTAGAACTTAAAATGTTTAAAGCTTAACGGTGTTGGTGATTTGTCTCAAATACTGATATGATCCTCTTACACAAACTCACAAAAATATTATATGTAAATATTTCTTTACTGCATTTCATTTTTGTTATTTTCAAAAATCCAAAAAGATTTTCGGAGTGTTTTAGCATAAATTTTGAAAAAATCAAAAAGATTTTAGACAACTGATGTTGAAAAACTGATGTTTCAAAATTCCGAGTGCTAAACATGACGAACAGGTTTGGGAAAGTTTGTTTGAAGATGATTGAAATGAAAATTGATATACATGCAAGTGGTTCATCAGAAATTTTAATTGTTATATCATTATTGATTGATACTTGAAAATGATGTGTTAAGTTTGTGTCTACAAGTGGTTATCAGGGTTTCTAAAATTGTTATATCTTATCTTTTATGAAACTTATGTTTTGGGTAGAGAATATGCAGGTGTGTCAGGTTGCGATTCTTGAATCTGTAAATACCTGAGGAGGATGTGAGCCAAACTACGATCCCAGCACAATTCAAGGGGGAGTCTGCTAGTAGATCAACATCCGAGGGTAAGAAGTGTAGAAGAATAGAGCCAGGAATTCGATTATGGGCAAGAGTCAGATTGTGATTCTGGAAGCCCATAGACTGATAAAGACTGAAGACGTTGAAGACTCGACACTTAAGACTCGTCAACATCCGAGGGGGAGTCTGTTGGTGCATACGTCTGTCGACTTCGTCTTGTATCGAGTCTACTATTAGAATTGTTAGATCAGGGCGTGTTGTACGAGAAAATAGGAGGTTTTAGGGTGTTTTGAGCTAATTCCGCTTGAAGCATGTAATTCCGCTTGAAAGAGGCATGCGCAGTTTCAAGCGAAATTAACATAGTTAATTCCGCTTAAACTGACACACTGCCACATTCAAACGGAATTACATCTCTTTATATAGCCACCCAAGCGGAATCATTTGTAATGTTCTTGTTTCCGGTACCGAAGTGCTGCCGACGCGTCGTTTGATCTGTGAAGCTGTGATATCAATAAAACAAGACGATTAATAGTGAAACAAGCTGTTTTCCAAGTCTGTTTCTTAGTTTCCGCCTCTGAAACAGACAAGAGCTCTTCTGATTGACTCGTTTGGGTCACAAACCGATCCTACAATACGGCTGAGTATAATTTACATTTTTAGCTCAGGTAAATACTTTTAACTTATTTTCCCTTATACGGGCTTGGGATATGGTAAATTATTACCGCT
Source organism: Helianthus tuberosus (assembly GCA_030545235.1). Taxonomy (NCBI): domain Eukaryota; kingdom Viridiplantae; phylum Streptophyta; class Magnoliopsida; order Asterales; family Asteraceae; genus Helianthus; species Helianthus tuberosus. Next base: position 214,438,237 of record CM060411.1, on the reverse strand, counting down.
TGGTCGGGTATTGAATATTTAATCGATTAGTGGTTAAATCATTGAGATAACCCGTTTTAATATATTTTGTTTGATACAAAGCATTTGGGGGTTAATATGACCGTGTCCTGGATATCCTCGGCTCATTCATTTGAAATGGCCAAGACTTAAACACGGGGTGTAGGCATACACCTGACAGTTGCGTATGTAAAACGGTATCTCACTCGTGAGGAAACTTCTTGTGGGCTTATACTAGTGGTGTGTCTATTAATCTTGTCCCGACTCTTCTATTCCGGGCCCTGAACGTACGACAAACATGTAAATTTGTATACAAGATTATTTTATATAATTGTCCCAAGTTATAAAAGATTTTATGCCTTGTGCATCCAAACCAATTTTTATAAACACTTTTCAAAAGAGTCAGTTAATTGTATTTACCAGTGTAAACTAACGTAATTTTTCAAAAAGATTAAGTGCAGGTACTACGCGAAATGGGCTGGAAGCTCCAGAGTATTAGTTAAAGAGTCTTGCAAGCTCTTAATACTTAAAGTCTGTCGAACAATATTTTAATTTATGTTTTAGATCCGCCTGTGGATCCACATACAACCGCTTGTATAATATTTAATTATACTTTCCATTTTGGTTTGTATTATTATTTTCATTCTAGACTTCCGCTGTGCATTAAACTGTTATTATTTGACTATGATGATATCAACTACGTCACGATACTCCCCATCGGGCCCACCGGTAATACGTGGAAATATCGGGGTGTGACAGTATAGGAACTGAAGGCGTTAGTGACTTCCGGCGGTGGCTTACGTTCGGTAATCTTGAACTTCCAGTTGAAGAGATCATCTTGTAGTAATGATAATTCTCTTCCATTGTTCTAGTTCTTCGTTTTCTTGTTTAACAATGTCTTCAGATTTCATCGCCGGAAACCTACAACTCGTCGGACGCTTCTGAAATTCTCCGGACGTATCCAGTGCATGATGCGTCGCTTGAAAGACTCATCCCATGCTTCAAAGACTCATCCCATGCTTAAAAGACTCATCCCACACATAATGCCCCGTTCCCAAGGGACATGAGCTGGCTATTTTCGCAAGTCATTTTAATCTTTGGCCATTTTGGTAATTTTCCCATTAATTTATCCTACATTCACACATAACTCAGTTGCTTGATCGGTTGTAGTTAGCTTCTTCTCTTCAGGCCACCCAAATAACACAAACACGATTTCTGATCTCACAAACCTGACTTAGCTGGATCATACAGTTCGTCCTCCTTGATCGAATCACACAGCCCCACTTAGGATTTCGATCGGTTTCACACAGATTGCTCGCACACATCTGCTCCTTTTTTATCTTCTTTAAACCATATAGGTCTTCTCTACTCGAATCGCTGAACCAACGCAGGTTCTATTCGTCACACACCTTCACATAGATTTCTTCGATCACACAGATCCCCACTTCACCGCTTATCAATTCTCGCATATTTTTTTATTTTCCGATCAAACAGATCTCTTTAAACATCTCACACAGATACTTGAATCACACAGACTCTCTTTTTTTTTCTTGATCACAAAGATCTCGTCCTCCTTTCTCACGACTGCAACACAGAGAGCAGGTACGTTTGATCACACAGATTATCTTCTTCCTCATTTTCTGCTGGCTCACTCAGAACCGATCGGTTCACTCAGAACTCCTGTCAAATCTTGATTTCGAGCTCACTTAGAACCATGTTTGGTTCACACAGTACCTTCTCATCTTTCCAGGCTCACTTAACCTTCATTCTTTTTCTTCTACACTTCAACAACAATCTCTACGTTCTCAGTCATGCATGTTAAAAGTGAGTGTTCCCCGTTCTCCCAAGACGATTTTCAAACCGGTAAACACCGGCGCTCTCGTTTCTCGACCCTTGCTCTGATACCAAATGTTGATTTAGGCCCAAAAACACACACAACACACTCAATTTTACGTACTCTTTCTGTTGTATTTCTCACTAAAGAAGATGATTTCAAGGGGTGAATTAAAAGCATATATACAAATTTTATTTTTAAAGAAAACAACTAAATAAACACATGTATAGAAAAACCACGAGCTCCTGTTTTATAGAAACAACCCATGACATCCACCTCCAACGTACTTGGTCAACATAAGACTAAGTCTTCACAGGTGATCCATTATCACTACTGGATTACCCATTTTCTGATTCGTTCTCGACCCATTTCTAGCCTCGTAACCCGACTTGACCCGTACACGACTCATAACATCAAGAATAACCTAACAGCAAAGGTGTAGTCTGTTGGTGTGTATGCCTTGATCGCAAATAATAAACAAGAAGAAAACATAGCAGGTTGAGCAAAACCTTTCACTCGACCGATTCTTTTCATTGATTGAATTCAAAACCAGCAGAAGAGAAAGTTACGATTACAACTAAAAAGTGTTGCAGGAATAATATACTAATCTACGACCTAAGCTCCACTAAGTGAACGTGATTAAGATTGACGTTAACTATCCCTACAAATAAGAAAACATGGCCCATAATTTAGGCTTACTAGTACTCCAATTAGTAAACATTAAATAAGGCTTTGGTTATTTGGACACCCCCTACATATTGATTTGGACACTTCGATAGCCTATATGTTATACCAGAACTCGAAGCAATTCACGTGGCTCTTGTGCCATTATTCCCCACCATCTCCTTGACCTTTCTTCTTGGACCCCCGACATCCACCTCGACCACACCCATAGTCTTCACGAATCAAGTTTCCACAACCACAATGCTCACACCTATGCTCCTTTTCCTTCACTTTTCACCCGAATTTGTAAATAAAATATGATTTTGCTTGATTTGGATCTCCCAATCATTAATCCTTTCTTCATAAATTTTAACCTGACCCGCAATATCATCATAACAGATGGTCTTCAAGTCTGCAACCTATTCTATAGAAGTTCCCATACGAATAAAACATTTACGCAACTGGTTATGAAATTTATCAACCGATTTTGTTAATTTCTTCTATTACTAGTTATCAAATCACCCATAACACCTTGGTCCTACAACTTGATATTTTAAAAATCTCCCATAAGATTTTAAGTCTTGTTTCCCGGTTTCGATCCGTACCCAAATTACGGGTTTGGAGAACAACCCACATCTCCTTTGCGGTTACGCGATTTCCTATTTGCAACATATGCTCCTTAGGAATAATTTGAAACAAAAGACCAATTGCAACACTATTCTTCTTGACGTCAACATGAACTCCTTGTTCAGTTATCTCGCACACTAGTGAATATTGAAGATAGCCCGCATCCTCATAACCCATGTTGTTTACTTTGTGGAGGACAAAACCCAACACCAAAGGGATATGATTACCAGCTAGCCATTGTTTGACAGCTGTCCGACCAGGAGGAATATCCCTTTTGTCCCTTCTGCCATGACCAAGCCTGGAGGTGACATGGCGCATGGTTATTCGCTCCAACTCAGCGTCCTTTTGTACTGGTTACCGGTGTAACACCTCGATATTTTAGATCGAATCCTAGCGTGACACATATCTATAAACCTTCTACATAATTCACAATGTTGAAAGGAAGGGTTAAAAATCATAAATATTAATACAACTTTTAATGTGGTCACATCCCTAATGCAAAGTGTTTTATTAGGATGCCCCATTGGAGTCCCATATTGTTGGAGCCAAAAATTGAAATTATTTAAAATTCAAATGTTTGTTGTAGTTTCCTTAGTTGTAGGGTTGACTAATCCTCAACCCCTTGTTAAATAGATGACGTATTTCTTTCTAATGCATTCAGAATCAATTTATCACATTCCATATTCTCTCACATATCCATGTTCACACATGTAGGCCGTTATTTATCTCATTCCTTCTCTGAAAAGTTATGTTCCCGAATCACACATGCATAGGTGTCAGAGGGATCACGCAACTCCAAGCTGGCAGCCTTGTCACACGAGAACATCAAGAAGATTCTAGAAGATTCTGGAAGGAAACACCTGGCGACAAGAAGATGCTCCCAGTAGATAAAAAAAAGGACGACAGGTGGCACCAATGGCAGCGCACTAGCACAGATTGCAAGATCTTCACGGGGCAGGCCACCTGTCACACCCCGAATTCTGGTGGGCACGGTGGGTGGGTTTATGCGTGATGATAGGATAGCAGTTATCACATTGCACAGCGGAAGTATAGAGATATCCCAAAGGTAGAATCCAATAAAATGGAGTTTAAGACAAGCACTATCCAGCCTATTTCGTTATTCGCCACCTATAGATATCTTTAAAAAGACGTCAATTTCGCTGGTAAATGTAATTAACCGACACATTTTGAAAATATTTTCAAAAAATGTCTGGATACCATTTGGTATATCATTTTCATAAATAACTTGGGACAAAGTAATATCCCTTGTTACCAGTTTTACATGCGGGGCCAGAACAAATCTCCGAGACATGATTAACCGACACGCCACATTAATCCCCATGTGGATATAAATATATATAATGACATGATAAAATTAGCATCTGTCAGGTGCATGCCTACACCTCGCGCTAGTCGTGGCCACTTGCAATTAAGTGAGCCGTGGTTATCCAGGACACGGTCGTATTAATCCCCAATTGTTTAAGATATCAAGCATAGCAGACTAAAACGGGTTATTTGGATTTTGGACATCATTCGTCATTGATCCCATACCCGACCAAGCGGCAAATTTTGCCGTATCCCAAGCCCGCATAGGGAAAATAGGCTAAGAGTATTTACTTGTGCTAGCTGCATTCTCACAGTGTATTTGGTTCTCGTAACAGCCGTATTCAAAGTTTATTAATTCAGGTGCGATTTACTGGAGGCTTCTATTGTCACACCCTAACCGATAGCGGAAACATCGGGGCATGGCACTGAGCGAAACAGATTGTCCAGAAGTTTCCATAACAATTATCATTACCAAATAATTTAAAGTAACATGTCCCATACCATGTCTTAAAAGGCAAACAAATTATTACAGATAAATCCAGTCAAATAGTTCTGTTCCGACAACTCAGATTTATACATAGATAGTTTATTTATTGGTTTCTAGGACCTCTTTTCCTAGCTTCGATTTCATCACAACACAGAGAGCATCCTAGACCTTTCCTAGCCTCAAGTTCACAGCATGCTAAGCATGTAAACTTCCTAAGCTCCTGTCACATACGTTAAAATAAAAGTCAATACATGAAATGTAAAGGTGAGCATACAAGTTTGATAATAGCATATAGAGTTTGAATTCGTTTACGCATAACCAGCACGTACACATAGAGAAATGAAGCACGTTAGTTATTGACATAGATCCATCGATACCAATGACTGCGGGTTGACTGCCCGAGGTAGTTCACAATACATGATTACCACCGTAATCCATGCAAGTAATTGCCCTTAACAACCCCCGTGTGAACGGGTGCTGAGTCCAAACTATAGTACTATCATTGCTAAGGCAGGTAGACAGCATTCCATGTGTAAACATAACAAACAAGCATTCATGAGCCACGTATAACATGCATTAACGCTTAGCGTTTAAATAGTATTTGAGTAGTGTGATTGTTGTAGTTTGAATATTCGTAACGTATGTAACACCCAGAAGTAGGGGTGTTCAGAAAAAACCGTAACCAAATAAAAACCGTAAACCAAACCGTAACCGTAACCAAATAAACCGATCCGAATAACGAATTTGGTTTTTGGTTCGGTTTTGGATCCACATTTTATTTTATTCGGTTTATTTGGATAACCAAATAAACCCTTTAACTTAAATAATTATTAAATAAAACTAATAATATTTATAAATCTTACACAATTTATTAGCCCAAAATATTTATTTTTTATGTAGCCCAACCCAAAATACCCAAAGCCCAGCTCAACCCCACTCATAAATCTAAAATAATAGAACTTTAGATAGAAATTAGGGCTTAGGTTTTCTATTGTTAGGTGTAAATTAGTGGCGATCTTCGGAAGTTGGAACACAAATATAAATATAAATGAGGAAAAAATTTACTTACGTGCAATTTGGTTAGATTTGGTTTATTTGGTTTCTATCCGAAACCAAACCGAATTGAATTTGGTTTGGTTTGGATCGGTTTGCATATTTCTTTATTTGGTTTGGTTTGGATTTGGTTTGGGGTACAAAATTTTAAAAACCGAATAAACCGAACCGAATAAACCAAATAAACCATAAACCGAACCGATGAACACCCCTACCCAAAAGTGCGTAAAGCAAAACGGGATCGAGTATAGTCACAGCGGTTAATGGATTGAAGGGAGCGCTTAGCGAGTAAGGTTAGCCTGAATAGATTCGATAGCATAACGATAAGTGACACGTAAAACGTCACGAAGTGCGAATGAATCGGATGGTAGTTCGTTCGGATGGTAATCCGAGCGGACAGCAATCCGTGTGGATGACAATCCGTTCGGATGGTCATCCGGTCGGATAGCTTATCCGAACGGATGACTATTAGAGATTGTTTCTTCCTATGAGGAAAGATGTGTTTGTGTATGATGGTTTGACTTTTAAAGTTTTCGTTGTAGTATTTTGAAAACATCTAAGTATCTCTATCTTTCAAGTCGGTCGATCGGATGGTCGGTCGTGCGGATGACAATCCGTTCGGATGGTCATCCGGTCGGACAGTGGTCCGGTCGGACGGCGACTTAGCGATGAGTCTACTTATTGAAAGCAAATTCATAACAGAAGGGTCATTCGATCGGATGCCCATCCGATCGGATGGCAACTCTGTCATTGAACATGTTGAAAATTGTTTAAGTCTTTAAAGTCTTAGTATCTCATGATCCGAAGAGTAATCCAGTCAGATGGTCGTCCGATCAGATTGCAACTCGTTCAATACTCAAACTTCGGATAATGTCGTTCATGTGTGGGACCCAAGTGTGATCCGATCAGATGACAATCCGTTCGGATAACCTATCCGTTCGGACAGCAGTCCGATCGGACAGCATTCCGTTCCGATTGTTCCGTTCGTCCTACGCTTGGTCGTTTTGGTTGTTTGTCGTTATTTCGAGACGTCTTGACAACGTGTTAACCAACAGAACTCCGTTTTGACCCAAGCGACCAAACCGACCAGGAATCACCCTAGTTCGGCCAGTTACCGGCTCGAGACGGTTGTTCTTATTTAACCCGAAATCAGTAGTCTCGTGTGTAGAATCCAGATCCTGGACTAGTACAACACTATGGGTGAGTAGGAGACTAGAACCGGGTCTGATTCTATCGGTTTTGAGTGTGATCTTTACAAGATCTTTGTGTGTTTGCGTGGAAATCGGTTAGATCTCGGTTGCTCTTGGTGGATTGAAGTCAAAACATGAAGTTCTTGAAGAACTCATGGTGACGTCACCCTTGAACAGCCCAAATCTAGTGATTTCATGGTTAAAAGTCAAGATTTAAAAGATAGAAAGGTGTAGGAGTGCGTGTAGATTAAGAAAGTACAAGATTTAGGACGAGATCTTACCTAGATTGAGGGAAATCGGAGAAAAGGTAAGGAGCACGAGTGGTTCGGACAGAAGGTTTCCAGAAATGGAAAGTATGACAATGACAGGGGTATTTATAGGATTCCAAAAGAGGAAAGGGCTATCCGATCGGATAGCATACCGCCCGGATGACGATCGGGTCGGATGACATCCTGGTCGGATGACACCTGACCTGCCACATTGAGGTCATCAGGTCGAATGGCTATCCTGCCGGATGGCGCTTTGTTCGATTGTTTGACGCGACGATTTTCGGCGTTTCGATTTCGATTGCGAGCGGTTCATCACGATAGGGTTTCCAAGTCAAATTACTTTCAGTCCCAACTACTAATTACCATAGATCGATTTCGATTCGGGTTCGAGTTTCGATTGAGTTCGATTGATTTCCACAACACCACATAAATAAACACGCACAAGTAACACATAAGGCACACACACATGTTTAACAACAAGTAAAATACATAGCTCGAGTTGCGATTCGTTGTCGATTTGATTAGCATAGCTTGATTATTGATTAATTAACTTTATCGCATTGTTACTTCCTATTGTTCACAGTCGTAAGTCGATTAGATAGCGATTATCACATATCGATTTCAGCAATTAACAACACTTACTCCACATAATACAATTAAAATAAGGAAACTTCTATAAATCAAATTCGCATCATCGGTCGTTGACTTTGACCTTGACTTGTGAAAACACGGGGTGTTACTGCCTCCCCTTGTTTAGGGAATTTCGTCCCGAAATTAGGCTAAAAGCTGTACAACGCCGTGAATCACGTTTGAGAACTTTGTATTTCTAGACTTTCTCTTTAAACAACTGCGGGTACTTTACCTTCATGTCGCTTTCGAGTTCCCAAGTGAACTCTGCGCCTCGTTTGCCTTCCCATCGGACTTTTACAATAGGTTTGCGAGAGCGTCTGAGCTGCTTGGTTTGGCGGTCCATGATTTCGACAGGCTTTTCCACGAAGTGTAATGTTTCGTTCACTTGCAGATCATCGAGAGGAACGTGTAAATCGTGGTCGGCGAGGCACTTTCGGAGGTTTGACACGTGGAAAGTCGGGTGGATGTTACTTAGTTCCTCCGGTAGTTCGAGTCTGTAGGCAACTTTTCAGATCCTTTCCAGAATCTTAAAAGGTCCAACATATCGAGGCGCGAGCTTTCCTTTCTTTCCGAATCGAACCACACCCTTCCAAGGTGATACCTTTAGGAATACGTAGTCACCAACGTCAAATTCAAGGGGCTTGCGTCGTTTATTGGCATAACTTTTCTGTCGTTCCCGAGCTTTCACCAGGTTGTCTCGAATTTGGAAAATTTTGTCTGTCGTTTCTTGTAATAGCTCAAGACCGGTTAATTGCGAATGACCGATCTCGTGCCATACAATAGGCGATCGACATCTTCTTCCGTATAATGCCTCGAATGGTGCCATTTGGATGCTAGAATGTAGCTGTTGTTATACGAGAATTCGACCAACGGCAGGTATTTATCCCAATTACCACCGAAGTCTATGACACACGAATGGAGCGTGTCTTCAAGAGTACGAATCGTTCTTTCAGTCTGACCATCGGTTTGGGGGTGGAAAGCGGTACTTAGATTAAGTGATGTACCGAGTGCCGTTTGAAACGTTTCCCACAGTCGCGAAGTAAACCGAGCATCACGGTCAGAGATGATGTCACGAGGCGTCCCATGATTACAAATGATCTCGTCGGTGTAGATTCGGGCTAATCGTTCTACCTTGTAGTCTTCCCGTATTGGCAAAAAGTGAGCTGATTTAGTCAAACGGTCGACCACAACCCAAACGTTGTCGTGACCTGATGACGTGTGTGGTAGCTTGGTGATAAAGTCCATAGCTATACTTTCCCACTTCCACATGGGAATCGGTGGTTGTTCGAGTAAGCCAGAGGGTCTTTGATGTTCAGCCTTGACTCAAGCATAAGTTAGGCATTTTCCAACGTAGAGAGCGATATCCCTCTTCATGACCGGCCACCAGTACTTATAACGAAGATCCTGGTACATTTTATCGGCACTGGGGTGAATAGAATACCAGGATTTGTGGGCTTCGTCCATCAAGATCTGTCGCAAATCGGTTCGTTTGGGAATCCAAATTCGGTCTAGAAAGTGGAATATCCCATTTGATTTGCTCACAAGTTGGGCTCCATCGTGGTAGATTCTTTCCTTCTTCAGTGTGCGTTCGTTAAAACACGCGTGTTGAGCGTCGCGGATGAGGGTTTTGAGATCATGTTGGGCTTGAATGTTACGAGTGCTAAGCAGATAGCTCCGTCTGCTAAGTGTGTCGGCAACAACATTTGCCTTGCCTGGGTGATAACGAATCTCACAGTCGTAATCGTTGAAAAGTTCTACCCATCGGCGTTGACGCATGTTAAGTTCCTTCTGATTAAAGATATGTTGCAGGCTCCTATGATCGGTGAAGATCGTACACTTGGTACCATACAGGTAGTGTCGCCAAATCTTTAATGCAAAAACAACTGCGCCTAGCTCGAGATCATGGGTTGTGTAGTTCTTCTCGTGGACTTTGAGGTGACGAGATGCGTAAGCTATGACCTTGTCCCGTTGCATGAGAACACAACCAAGACCAAGGTTGGAAGCATCACAATAGACAATGAAATCATTGTTTCCGTCGGGCAATGTGAGAACAGGAGCATTGCAAAGCATCTGTTTAAGAGTTTGAAAGGCAGTCTCTTGTTTAGCTCCCCAAACAAAAGGCTTGTCTTTATGCGTGAGAACGGTAAGCGGCACAACGATCTTTGAGAATCCCTCGATAAATCGTCGATAATAGCCCGCTAGTCCGAGAAAAGAGCGGACTTCAGTCGGGTTCTTAGGCGTAACCCAGCTCTTAACGGCTTCAATCTTCGCAGGATCGACGTGAATACCCTGACTATTAACAATGTGACCCAGAAACTGAACTTCCTCCAACCAGAATTCACACTTTGAGAACTTGGCATAGAGTTGGTTCCCCTGGAGTAACTCGAGAACCAAACGTAGATGTTGCGCGTGTTCGGTTTTCGATTTGGAATAGATCAAGACATCGTCGATGAATACGATGACGAAACGGTCGAGATATGGTTTACACACACGATTCATAAGGTCCATGAAGACCGCGGGAGTGTTGGTTAGACCAAAAGGCATGACAACGAATTCGTAATGGCCGTAACGCGTGCGAAACGCGGTTTTGGGTATATCCTCCTCTTGAATACGTAGCTGGTGATATCCTGAATGTAGATCGATCTTGGAGAAACACGTAGCACCTTGCAGTTGATCAAACAGATCGTCGATACGAGGTAGGGGATAGCGATTCTTGATAGTTAACTTATTCAATTCCTGATAGTCGATGCACATCCTGAACGACCCATCCTTCTTTTTGACGAAAAGGACTGGCACGCCCCAAGGAGAGGTGCTCGGGCGAATGAAGCCTTTCTCAAGTAATTCCTGGAGTTGGGTTGAAAGTTCACGCATTTCGGACGGCGCGAGTCGATAAGGAGCTTTGGCAATAGGGTTGGCTCCAGGAATGAGGTCGATACGAAAGTCGATATCACGACTTGGCGGTAGTCCGGGAAGATCCTCTGGAAAAACATTAGGAAATTCTCGAACCACAGGAACGTCTTTCACTTCCTTCTTCTCTTTCTTTTCCATCTCCTCTACTACAATGTTAGCCAAGAAAGCCATGTATTCCTTGCGGAGATACTTGCTAGCTTGCACACATGACATAAGCTTGAGACCTTTCGGAGTAGTATCACCGTACACACACAATAAGTCACCATTCGCGAGCGAGAATCGAATCATCTTGTCGAAGCACACAACTTCAGCATGGTTTTCTCAAAGAAAGTCCATGCCTACTATGACGTCAAAACTTCCGAGTTGCATCGGAATAAGGTCGATTGGGAAGATGTGATTGTTGAGCTCAAGAGTACAATCACGAAGAACAGAATTTACAGCGACGGTTCTTCCAGTAGCGATTTCTACATCGAACATGGAAGAGAGTTTGGAGCGTTTACGACTAAGGAGCTTCTCGAATTCGAATGACACAAAGCAATTATCGGCTCCAGTATCAAACAAACATGAAGCATAAATACCATTCACAAGGAATGTACCATTGACCACGTTGTCGTCGGCTTGGGCTTGACGCACGTTGATGTTGAAAGTTCTGGCGCGTGCGGCCTGTTGTTGCTGTTGCTGCTGCTGTGGCTGCTGTTGCTGGGGCTCTTGCTTAACGACCCTGTTTGGGCACATGTTGGCGAAATGGTTCGGGTCGCCACATGCGAAGCAGGCTCTGGCTTTGATTGCGGGTGCTGGAGGAGCTTGTTGACCCTGAGGGGTAGTGAGTAGAGCTTGATGAGCAGGAGCTTGTCGAATACGGCAGTTAGCAGTAAAATGGCCGTATACATTGCAATGAGCACAAAAACGGCAAGCAATGGCATTCGGGTGGTGGTAGGTACAAGTAGGGCAAAGCGGATGTGGCCCAGTGTATGCACGCTTTGCAGGCGGTGCATTAGCCACAGGCGCCGCTACTTGACGCTGTTGGGCTGGTACAGCTTGAATCGGTGCAGCAGTGATCGCACAGTTCTTGTTGCTGGAGCTGTTCTTTCTCTTGTTCTTCCTCTTGTTGTTCGATGTGCTGGGTTCAGCAGTTGGTGCGGTGGCGGTAGCTTGATGTAGATGTTTCGAAGTCTTATCCCAGACGCCAGCCTTAACCCGCTTGTCATTGATTTCAGCGGCCAGCAGGTAAGTATCTTCGATCGTCTCAGTCTTAGCCGCTTGCAGGAAATCAGCAACGCAGTCGGGCAGGGCCCGGATGTACTTCTTGATTGCCATGTCTGGAGTCTTGACTTGGTCGGGACAGATAATACTGAGCTGTTTGAAACGAGCAGTAAGACCAGCATTGTCACCATCCTTTTGCTGTATGTGCCAAAATTCATCTTCTAGCTTTTGACGTTCGTGAGGAGGGCAGAATTCTTCCAGCATAACTTCCTTGAGCTCGTCCCACGACAGACCATAGGCTGCATCGTTCCCTCGCTTGTTCCTCTTGGCCGTCCACCAGTCTAGAGCACGGGAGTGGAGAACGCCGGTAGCATTCAGAGTACGGAGGTCATCAGGGCAACCGCTCTGTCGCAGTGTAACCTCAATGGAGTCAAACCAGTGGAATAGCGCAGTAGGACCTCCCTCGCCAGTGAATTCTTTTGGCCCACAAGACTTGAGTTGCTTGAAATTAAAAGCCTTGGCGGTAACTTTAGGATTTTCAGTTTTCGACTCCTCAGACGATTTGCTGGCGTTCTCGTACACATCACTCACGGCCTTTGCTACACTTTTAGCGATGATGGCAGCAAGGCGTTTGTCTCTCTTTTCTTGACGAGAAAGTAAGGGATGACGGGATCCAGATGACATAGTCTACAACAGACATCGTCACAGGACTCAACACATGTATTCAAATCTCACCTCACACGTCTACTACTTACTAAAGCTCAGGAGCACGCAGATTCACGTAAACACATAACACATAGAGCACAAAATCACATAAGCATATAGAGCACATAATCACATAAACACATAAGCACATAGAGCACGTATTCACACAAGCACATAAGCACGTAGAGCACAGAACACACACACATTTAATCACTAGAGGCAGTCAGAAAAACAGAACTCTAGATCCGTCGGCCTGTAAATAGGAACCTAAGGTGTTAGGTTTAGAACTTTTAACACTTTTGGTATTTTTGGAGAATTGAAGAGCTCTAGATCTAGAGAGAGAAACTAGAGAGAAAAAGTGTTCCTCGAGATTCAAGTGCTTTGTATGATTTCAGATCTATCAATAGAATTACAGATTATATTACGTTCTCGTGTGTTCGGTCATGTTCGTGTACGGATTCCACTCGTCATACGTTCGGTTCGCAATCGTTTTGGAGCGAAAACCGGAAACTAACATAAGCGTATGTCGTAGTATGAAGTCGTCCATAATTCAACGATTTGTTAACGTTTTGGGGTAGAATTGCAGTGCGAGTCGAGTGTGTCGATTAAAGCGAAGGCACAAATTAATTCAAAATTAAGCACATAAACACGTAATAGCACATAAAACACATAAAATCGACAAATTATCAGAGTCAGCAGTAGCGGGCTCGGATTTGAAACACATAAAAATTGAGAGATAGATTGTCTGCGGCTAGTAGACTTTGACTAACCAAAGCGATTCAACTATTCACAAGGACTTGTCGTTCACGTTTGACCTTCAGGACCATGCCTTTGCCTCGATTCTTGGGCGTTTGACACCCATCCCGTTAGTCATAGTGTGACTTCAGGTCGTTGGAGTCCGTCGAGACCTTGGTGAGAGTTTGTAAAATATGCGGGACAAGTCGTCAAGGTTAGGGTTTCACCCCTGGCTTAACAACTTCGTCTCTGTTTTTGATAAAAATGGAGGAGATTATTCATCAAAATATGGGTTTCACCCCTGATTTGGTATAATTTCCCCGCTGAATAAGCGTTCGTTGTTGAAAAAGAATGAAGATGTCATTGATAAGTCGACAAAACAGCATTGATTTAGCAATTTAGTCAGGAGTTTGCGGTTTTCACACCTAATCTCGACTCTATCGCCTACTTATAGTTGAAAATTTGAGTGTAGTGATAGTGTAGCATAAGCGAGAATAGTGTGAAGTAAGCACGCACATAATTTCTATTGGACGTGCACAAGTTGGTCTGTTGGTTCTTAACTATAGTCTAGGTATCTATGACTCCGACCCGGACTAGGTCGAGTCTTGCCTAATTCCCTATAGTTATGGCCCTGATACCAATCTGTCACACCCCAACCGATGGTGGAAACATCGGGACATGGCACTGAGCGAAACAGATTGTCCAGAAGTTTCCATAACAATTATCATTACCAAATAATTTTAAGTAACATGTCCCATACCATGTCTTAAAAGGCAAACAAATTATTACAGATAAATCCAGTCAAATAGTTCTGTTCCGACAACTCAGATTTATACATAGATAGTTTATTTATTGGTTTTTAGGACCTCTTTTCCTAGCTTCGAATCATCACAGCACAGAGAGCATCCTATACCTTTCCAAGCCTCAAGTTCACAGCATGCTAAGCATGTAAACTTCCTAAGCACCTGTCACATACGTTAAAATAAAAGTCAATACATGAAATGTAAAGGTGAGCATACAAGTTTGAAAATAGCATATAGAGTTCGAATTCGTTTACGCATAACCAGCACGTACACATAGAGAAATGAAGCACGTTAGTTATTGACATAGATCCATCGATACCAATGACTGCGGGTTGACTTCCCGAGGCAGTTCGCAATACATGATTACCACCGTAATCCATGCAAGTAATTGTCCTTAACAACCCCCATGTGAACGGGTGCTGAGTCCAAACTATAGTACTATCGTTGCTAAGGCAGGTAGACAGCATTCCATGTGTAAACATAACAAACAAGCATTCATGAACCACGTATAACATGCATTAACGCTTAGCGTTTAAATAGTATTTGAGTAGTGTGATTGTTGTAGTTTGAATATTCGTAACGTATGTAACACCCAAAAGTGCGTAAAGCAAAAAGGGATCGAGTATACTCACAGCGGTTAATGGATTGAAGGGAGCGCTTAGCGAGTAAGGTTAGCCTGAATAGATTCGATAGCATAACGATAAGTGACACGTAAAACGTCACGAAGGGCGAATGAATCGGATGGTAGTTTGTTTGGATGGTAATCCGAGCGGACAGCAATCCGTGTGGATGACAATCCGTTCGGATGGTCATCCGGTCGGATAGCTTATCCGAACGGATGACTATTCGAGTGGATTGTTTCTTCCTATGAGGAAAGATGTGTTTGTGTATGATGATTTGACTTTTGAAGTTTTCGTTGTAGTATTTTGAAAACATCGAAGTATCTCTATCTTTCAAGTCGGTCGATCGGATGGTCAGTCGTGCGGATGACAATCCGTTCGGATGGTCATCTGGTCGGACAGTGGTCCGGTCGGACGGCGACTTAGCGATGAGTCTACTTATTGAAAGCAAATTCACAACAGAAGGGTCATTCGATCGGATGCCCATCCGATCGGATGGCAACTCTGTCATTGAACATGTTGAAAATTGTTTAAGTCTTTAAAGTCTAAGTATCTCATGATCAGAAGAGTAATACAGTCAGATGGTCGTCCGATCGGATTGCAACTCGTTCAATACTCAAACGTCGGATAATGTCGTTCATGTGTGGGACCCAAGTGTGATCCGATCGGATGACAATCCGTTCGGATAACCTATCTGTTCGGACAGCAGTCTGATCGGACAGCATTCCGTTCTGATTGTTCCGTTCGTCCTACGCTTGGTCGTTTTGGTTGTTTGTCGTTATTTCGAGACGTCTTGACAACGTGTTAACCAACAGAACTCCGTTTTGACCCAAGCGACCAAACCGACCGGGAATCACCCTAGTTCGGCCAGTTACCGGCTCGAGACGGTTGTTCTTGTTTAACCCGAAATCAGTAGTCTCGTGTGTAGAATCCAGATCCTGGACTAGTACAACACTATGGGTGAGTAGGAGACTAGAACCGGGTCTGATTCTATCGGTTTTGAGTGTGATCTTTACAAGATCTTTGTGTGTTTGCGTGGAAATCGGTTAGATCTCGGTTGCTCTTGGTGGATTGAAGTCAAAACATGAAGTTCTTGAAGAACTCATGGTGACGTCACCCTTGAACACCCGAAATCTAGTGATTTCATGGTTAAAAGTCAAGATTTAAAAGATAGAAAGGTGTAGGAGTGCGTGTAGATTAAGAAAGTACAAGATTTAGGACGAGATCTTACCTAGATTGAGAGAAATCGGAGAAAAGGTAAGGAGCACGAGTGGTTCGGACAGAAGATTTCCAGAAATGGAAAGTATGACAATGACAGGGGTATTTATAGGATTCCAAAAGAGGAAAGGGCTATCCGATCGGATGGCATACCGCCCGGATGACGATCCGGTCGGATGACATCCTGGTCGGATGACACCTGACCTGCCACATTGAGGTCATCAGGTCGGATGGCTATCCGGCCGGATGGCGCTTTGTTCGATTGTTTGACGTGACGATTTTCGGCGTTTCGATTTCGATTGCGAGCGGTTCATCACGATAGGCTTTCCTAGTCAAATTACTTTCAGTCCCAACTACTAATTACCATAGATCGATTTCGATTCGGGTTCGAGTTTCGATTGAGTTCGATTGATTTCCACAACACCACATAAATAAACACGCACAAGTAACACATAAGGCACACACACACGTTTAACAACAAGTAAAATACGTAGCTCGAGTTGCGATTCGTTGTCGATTTGATTAGCATAGCTTGATTATTGATTAATTAACTTTATCGCATTGTTACTTCCTATTGTTCACAGTCGTAAGTCGATTAGATAGCGATTATCACATATCGATTTCAGCAATTAACAACACTTACTCCACATAATACAATTAAAATAAGGAAACTTCTATAAATCAAATTCGCATCATCGGTCGTTGACTTTGACCTTGACTTGTGAAAACACGGGGTGTTACATCTATAGTCTAGAATGGAAGGAAATATTATCCTATAAAATGTTCACGGGTTATTATATATCCTTTGGACTTTGATCAGCTACTTAGATTATAATTGATTTCGCTAAATTAAGCGTTGACCGAATAGAATGTGGTTTATACCCGTCCGAGTGCACGGCCTCGTTGGATACGGGTTGTTTTTTCAACATTGTGAATTATGTGGAAGGTTTCTAAACATGTTTCACCCTAGGATTCGATCTAAAATATCGAGGTGTTACATCCACACCCCCTTAAAAGAAATCTCGTCCTCGAGATTTTATTCAAATAACTGGGGGTACTTTTGTTCTCATTATAGGATCTAATTTTCCCAAATGTACGCATGACAACTCTGGGAATCCCATTTGACGTTCACATTAGGGATTATTTTCTTACGGAGTCTATTAACCTGTCGATCATTGATCGATAAAGATTTCTTAATGAACCTCAGGTTTTCATCAATCTGCCAATCATGGTGTGGCGTAGTTAGCGACATATCAGCTAGATATTTCTTTAGATTTGAAATATGAAACACATCTTGGATTCCACTTAGTTCCTCAGGTAGCTTAAACCTATAAGCTATGGAACTGACACATTCAGTTCTCGATTGGTCCAATATGTCTCGGGCTCAACTTGCCTTTTTTTTTAAATCTCATGACACCTTTCCAAGATGACACCTTTCCAAGATGACACTTTCAATAATACTGTGTCCCCTATTTGGAACTTAAGAGGTTTCCGCCTCTTATCTGCATAGCTCTTTTGCCTATTATAGGCATCTTTGAGCCCATCACGGATTTGTATAATCTTATCCGTAATCTTAGGGGCTATCTCAGGCCCAGATAGTTAGCTTTTTCAAACTTCAGCCCAACAGATGGGCATTCTACATTTTCTCTCACATAAGGCTTTAGACATTGCAGCCTTGACGCTTGTATGATAACTGTCATTATAGGAGAATTCTATGAGTGGTAAGTGGTCATTGTAACTACCACTTAGATCATTGACACATGTTCTCAGCATGTCTTCCAAAGTTTGAATTGTACGCTCACTTCGACCATTAGTCTGTAAATGGTAAGCCGTACTGGGCATGCCTAAAACTTGTTGGAAACCTTTCCAAAATACAATGTGTATCTAGTTTCTTTATTTAGAGTTATCTTTAATCCAATTAAACACTTTGTTCACTCGTTACCCTTTTATCCTTTTCACTAGCCAACGCTAAAAGTTATGATAAGTGAAGGTTGTCGTCGACCCAAAACAATTTGATGGGGACTAGTTGTCACACCGCAACCGATGGCGGAAACATCGGGGTGCGAGCACTAAGCGTTCAGATTGCTCATGAGATTCCATAACACTAGATATTTCAATAGTAATTAAATTGATTTCATGCCATAATTGTCTAACACATTCAACATCCAAAATAACCAACAAGTGACAAGCGATACATCAAGTCTTCAATCATAGTTCACAACTTATTTAATTAACTAGGTGAGTTTCTAAGCTTCATCCTAGCTTGATTTCCATGATATCAGCAGCCTATCAGCCTGTAACATGTATTAAAATAGAGTCAGTACAAAAATGTACCGGCGAGTATACAAGTTTGAATATAGGATAATAGATTAAACAACTCATATCCACAATATAAGCAAATAAAATAGTTTCAGTCGTGCTAATGTCGCAGTCCACGCAGTGATAGCCCAAGTATCCCGATGCTTTAGTGTTTACCCAAGACTCAAGGTAAACTAGAATCCTCCTAACAATACCCCCGAGAATAATAGGGAGGTGCATCTCCTATAGCGCTACTATTGTTAAGGCGGAACTACACACCCTGGATTAAACGTCACATAGCACAAATAGAATACTAAAAAACACAAGTTTCACATACACGTAGGATATTCAGTCTGTTCGTTCATTTCTCGACTTTCTCTCTCAATTTTCTTATAGTAGGCACTATACTCGGGTATAATATCCCCCTAAATAACGAAGTTCTGCTCCGTTGTAAGTATCATAACCCCTGAATACGTATTAGATACGCTGCCCGATTGATCTAGGGTTCCGTAACGGCTGTCGTGGTTCTGCCCGACGTAGTCGTTGGAATGCCGTCTCGAGGAGGCTATTACTAATGTTAAAATGGGTTATTATACTAATACGTGTGCATTTGTGTAATTTATAGATTATCACAAGGAAACCCTTACAGAAAACCTAAGACAGCAATGTGAATAATCTCCTTTTTGCAAATTGTTTTTACAAAACCTCACACGATTAATTATACATTAAACAGTTATTGAGTATTTGTAAGGATACAATTATCGTCGGTATGTTGGGGTTTTGTATACAAAATTTGTTACTGCCTTGCGAGGAGTAACATTTCCACAAGTCGAGTTGACAGTACAGTGGGTGGTAATTGATATGACTTGGAAACAAATGTAATTTCGTGAACGCCCTCAATACTGTACAATGGTTTTTACTTAAACTTGATTAAACTGGGATTCACTCACTAGTATTTCCCACTGACAAAATGTTTTTAAACGCGTTTCAGGTAACAAACTGTGAAAGCCAAATAGAAGCCAGCTGGACAGCACTGAAGGCTTGGAAAAATGGCAATAAAGTTACCTAAAAATAAATAGATGTTTTTATTAAATAAAATAGGGTTTATCCCTATGAAAATATGTGTACTTAAAACTTGGGTTTTATCCCATGTATTTAATATTATGAAAGTGTGGTATTTTACTCTGATAAAATATTTCCTAACTACGGTCCTGATGTAAATTCCGCTGCCAATTTGAATAAACACAAGATACCACCGAAACTGGTCGCGGCCGCCCGTTCCCGGGTTTATACAGGGGACGGGGGTTGCGACAGCAGTGGTGATATGTGTTGCGCATTCTACAACTCGCAATCATGTCTGTTCATGTTTCATTGTCGATAACCTACTAGCTTCTCAAATCAACGTGTTACATGCTGGTTATGCGTAAATCGCTTTCGCTACTACTATACTATTAACCTTGTATGCTCACCTTTACACTATGTGTATTGACTTTTATTTTAACATATGTGACAGGTGTTTAGGATGCTTATGCTATGCTTGCTATTCTGGAATCAAGTTAGGAGGTCTAGAAACGTCACATTAAATTCTGAGTTGTCGGAACAATTTATTTGTCTTTGAGATACTATGTCTGTAATAACTTCTTTGCTTGATATGTTATGGTATGGGACGTAACGTTAAATATTTGGTAAAATTAGTTGTTATGG
Source organism: Helianthus tuberosus (assembly GCA_030545235.1). Classification (NCBI taxonomy): domain Eukaryota; kingdom Viridiplantae; phylum Streptophyta; class Magnoliopsida; order Asterales; family Asteraceae; genus Helianthus; species Helianthus tuberosus. Next base: position 214,417,965 of record CM060411.1, on the reverse strand, counting down.
ATTTCTCCTGGACAATCAGTTTCGCTCAGTGCCGTGCCCCGATGTTTCCGTCATCGGTTGGGGTGTGGCAGTGACTGGCTCCGATTTCACCTATAAATTGAGTAGTCTCTGCATTTTCAAATCTCGTTCAATTCTCTTTCTCTCTCAACACATATAGCACGAAAATTATAGCTAAAATACCCCCTAAATCACAAAGCTCTGCCCCGTTGTAAGTATGTTAACCCCCGATCACTAATTCGATACCCTGTCCGATTGATCTGGAACCCAACAACTGATGTCAAAGCGCTGCCTGTTTAGGGCTATGCTTTGTAAACTAAGTTGGGGTTCTGTCTCGTGACGTATTGATAAGTTGAATTTGTGTTATTATACTAACACGCGTTGTATGTTTTTCATAGGAACTCAAGAAAATAATCAGAAAATATCACTAGGAAGCCTGTAGAAAAACCTAAGTTTACAATGTGAGTCATTCTCTCTTTTTACCAAATTACTTTACAAAACCTCAAACGTTTTTCAGATATACTTATAGGGATTAAGTCTTTGTAATCTATAATTATTGCCAGTAGTTGGGGTTTTGTATACATTACTAGTCCACAGTCACCAAGGGTGTGATAAGAATCGTTACTGTTGGGTGACAGGACCCAAAGTAATATGACCACGAGCACAGGGGAGTGTCCCCAGTCGCATACTGTGTTGAATAATTGATAGAAATATACACTGTAATTCCCCTTAATACTGTAAAATTATAAGAATGTATCTTTTTATAAAAATGGAATGAGCTCGCCAGTATTTCTTGCTGATAAAATATTTTTAAAACGCGTTTCTGGTAACTTGATGTGAAGCTATTAGAAGCCAGCTATGAAGCACTGAAGGCTTAAATAAAGTGGCTATCAATTACCTGAATAAAAGAAGAAGTTATATTTTCAGCAAACTAGGGTTTATCCCTATAAAGATATTATAAATGAAATATGGGTTTTATCCCATTTGTTTAATACAAAAAGTTTGATGTTTTGCAAACTCTGAATTTATTTCCTAACTACGATCCTGATGTTTCATTTCCGCTACCAAATTAATAAACACTGATACCACCGGCTCGAGTTCGCGGCGCCCGCTCCCAGGGTAAGGTCGGGGGCTGTGACACTTTTGTTATTGTATGTGTTTAATGTTTACGGATTACTAAAGATATGGATTGTTGTGTGCTTGTTGGCGGACTTGGTGTTTATCGCAAGGCCTTAAGTGTGAGGTTGTTGGGTATGAAGTCCTTGGGCTAGTTGTTTGCTATTGGGCTTGTTCTATTAGAGGTTCACGAGGCCTGTATGGTTATCTTATTCCCTAAGTTGTAAACTCCAGTCAGTCTCTGTATATATCGTGTCTATGTAGTTGTAAACGTTGTCAGAGCTTAATAATATATCCCTAGTTGCAGCCCTGTACGTAGGTTCTCCACTGAAACCGAACCACGTAAAATTCTCGTGTTCGTATGTCGTGCTTTATATTTTGTCGTCTATTATTTCGTGTTTGTTGTGCTGGGCCACTTAAACCTAACAAAATTAACTCTTGTGCCAAACACTGTTCTCTATTTATGAGAAGCTTATAATAGTTACTTTACATTTCTAAAATCAAAAAACCAATATAATATTTACAAAATTACAATAATATAACCCTCAACTAGTGAATAAGATTAAATGCTCAAACAATGACTCGTATTTTTTTTTTTTTCAAACACAAGTTGATTTTGTCCATAAGTAACTACAATAATGGCGGAGACTTTTGGAACCAATTAGCAACACTTACTACCACAAAGAAACAAACACAAAGACAATTATTGAAGAACATGACAACGAAATTTGAAAACACACAATCATTTATTGTCAACATGAGTGTGTGTGACATCTCCAACCGATGCTGGCTTAGGGGTGGTTCCGGCTTCTTTAAGGGTCTCGGTGTTTGACTTCTTGGCGCGGAGATCAACATCTTGAATGGATGGAGCTTTGTTTTGTTCTTCTATGGAGCGCTGGAACGACACCGGTTTAGTACGGGTATTGTTGTTGGAGGTGGATGTAGTAGAGCCAGGCCTCAATGTGGCTGAGAAGGATGGAGGTCCACCTGTACTAGACATTGTAAAAGATGTGTTGAATGTGAATTGATTTCAAAGTGGTATGTTTATTGGAGGAACACAAGCACAATTACATGATATATATACATGATGACCAGTCCACACGTTCCTTCCTATGTTGTTACATGTAAATTACATACACATCTACCTATTATGTGGAGTTGCGGCCCCACACGTTCTTACATTATCACATGGAAATTTCTGCCTTTTATAAGACTATGGGGTATGGGGCGGGGTTGGGTACAAACGCTCACGTCATTACCTCGGGTGGGCTTGAGTTTCGGCGTGGCCCTTTGGGCGGGGGTTACAGCCCGGGCGTTGGGCGGGGCTACCCACATGACATGGCGGAACCTCATTGGCCAGGAGAACTAGCCCTTTGAAATTGGCTTTTTTTTCCACGCCCAACCATACCCCTTTGAAATTGGCTTTTGGTCTTGGGTGCCCCATACTCCACGTGTCGCACCATGCCCCCAACCCACGCCCCACCATACCCCACGGTCTAAGATTTTAGTGGTTATTTGTAAATTCCCAAGGTTTTGTTATCATATATAGTTTGAAAAAAAAGGTTTGTAGGAATTATGATTGGGTTAAAAAAAATTTGCATCACATTTAAAACCCTAATATTGATTTATTTACATAAATAAAAGATTCTTTTTTGAGAAACAATGAGAATAAATATGGCAAGCACCTTTCAAGACCGAGTGTAACGGAATAACATCCAATTTTACATGTGATGATTCCATTGGCTGTTACATGAGGTCTATACAAATATCCATCTCTTTCAAGCTCGCGCTTTATATAAGACTCATGTCCGAGACGTTAAAACCCCCATAACGGCCCATTGGGACGGTATTTATCCCCCCATGGCTGATGTGGTCATGGGTGCCACATCACTACACACAGCCTAATACGTTTTTTTTTATTCTTTGATTAATTGTATGGATAGTTAACTTGGGAAGATTAGACTACAGTTTTGGTTCAAGTGTTTTGAAATTACTATCTTTAGTCCAATCAAACACTTTGTTCACTTGATACCATTTTATTCTTTTCGCTAGCTAGCTAGCACTAAAAATGTTGATAAGTTTTAATTATGAGTTTTTTTGCTAGATCCACCACTATTGAAGGACAAATGTATAGTGAAGGTTGTCTTCGATGACCCAAAAAAAAGTGATGGGACTAGCACCTACTGGTGGCTACTACGTGGAGAAAGGGGTTGCGACATGAAGAGGGGGTGTCAAATGTATGGAACCGGTCTACGTAGTAGGGCCGGGAAGAAGGAAAAGGGTGATGATTGGGAATTTATCTTTTTTCTATTGGCCATTAATTAGTTTTTTAATTCATATTCACAATAATATAATAGTCGATTGAGTAAAATGTCATTTTCATCCAAAACATTTGGTCACTTTTACAAGTTTCACTCAACAAAAATGACCATTTCTCTTAAAAATACTTCTAACTATTCAACATCTAAAATATCCTTAAAAGATAGCGCATTATAGCCACTAAATCTTAGCAAACTAAGAATTGGAAGACACGGATCAGTCTCTAGCAATTGTTTTCTTGGGTGTTTAGTCAACAACCTTTACATTTAAATCTTTCATATTTTTTAGATTCCCATGAAACTGGACAGTTGTTTTTCAAGTCAAAACAAATATGATCCTCAACTAGTAAATAAGATTGATAAGATAAAAAATACTCAATCAGTTACTTATACTAATTTTTCACACAAGTTCATTATCTCAAAAAGTCAACCCAATAAAGGCGGAGACTTAAAAAAAGGTACACACAAATTTACCAAAATCAAAAGCACTAGATTCGCAACACTTACTACCTTAAACAAAAACAAAGAAACACAACCACATTTATTAAAAATCTTGACGATAAAATTTGAAAAACACACAATATATCATTTGTTGTCAACATGAGTGTGAGTAGCATCTCCAAACGATGCTGGCTTAGGGGTGGTTCCGGCCTCTTTAACGGTCTCGGTGTTTGAGTTTTTGGCGCGGCGATCGACATCTTGAATGGATGGAGGTTTGTTTTGTTCTTCGATGGAGCGCTGGAACGACACCGGTTTAGGACGGGTATTGTTGTTGGAGCTGGATGTATTAGAGCCAGGCCTCAATGTGGCTGAGAAGGATGGAGGTCCACCAGTACTAGACATTGTAAAAGATATGTTGAATGTGAAGTGATTTCAAAGTGGTATGTTTATTGGAGGAACACAAGCACAATTACATGATATATATACATGATGACCGGTCCATACGTTCCTTCCTATGTTGTTACATGTAAATTACATACACATTTACCTATTATGTGGAGTTGTGGCCCCATGCGTCCTTACATTATTACATGGAAATTTCAGTTTTTTTATAAAATTTTTGTAGTTATTGTATATTCACAAGGTTTTGTTATCATAAATCGTTTGAAAAAGGTTTGTATGAATTATGATGGGTTAAAATTGTTTTGCATCACATTTAAAAACCCAATATTAATTTAAAAAAAATAAAAATAAAATCATTTTTTTTGAGAAACAATGAGAATAAATGTGGCAAGCACATTTCAAGAACGGGCGTAATGGAATAACACCCAACCTTACTTGAGATGTTTCCATTGGCTGTTGCATGAGGTCCATACAAATATTCACCTATTTCAAGCTCGCGCTTTACACAACACTCATGTCCGAGACGTTACCGCCCCCATAACGGCCTGTTGGGACGGTATTTAGCCCCCTATGGTTGATGTGGTCATGGGCGCCACACAACTCACAGAGCTTAATACGTTTTTTTTTTTTTTTTTTTTTGAAATTCTTTGATTATTTATAGAGTTAATTGTATGGATAGTTAATTTGGGAAGGTTAGATTAGATTTTTGGTTCAAGTGTTTGGAAATTACCATCTTTAGTCCAATTAAACACTTTGTTCACTTGATACCATTTTATTCTTTTCGCTAGCTAGCCAGCACTAAAAATGTTGATAAGTTTTCTGAATCTTTTGCTAGATCCACCACTATTGAAGGTCGAATCTATAGTGAGGGTTGTCGTCGATCGACCCAAAAAAATTTGCTTGGGACTAGCACCTAGTACTGGTGGCTGCTACGTGGAGAAAGGGGTTGCGACATGAAGAGGGGGTGTCAAAAGTATGGAATCGGTCTAAGTAGTAGGGTCGGGAAGAAGAAAAAGGGCGATGATTGGGAATTTAATTGTTTTCTTTTGGCCATTAATTAGTTTTTTAATTTTAATTTTTAAGAATATAATAGCCGATTGAGTAAAATGTCATTTTCATCCAAAATGTTTCATCACTTTTACGAGTTTCACTCAACAAAAAACTTGACCGTTTCTCTTAAAAATACTTCAACTATTCAACATCTAAAATACCCTTAAAACATAGCGCATTGTAGCCACTAAATCTTAACAAATTAAGAATTGGAAGACACGGATAAGTCTCTAGCAATTGTTTTCTTGGGTGTTTAGTCAACAGCCTTTACATTTAAATCTTTCATGTTTTTTAGATTCCCATGAAACTGGACAGTTGTTTTTCAAGTCAAAACAAATATGATCCTCAACTAGTAAATAAGATTGATAAGATAAAAAAGACTCAATCAGTTGATTATAATGTGTAACACAGTTTGATTTTAATTTAAATGTGTAACACAGTTTGATTTTTATTTTTCTGTTTGTTCGTTTTTTATTTCTTTTGCTGTTTTCCAGCTACTGGCTGGATTTGTGCTTGTTTTGGACCTTGGTTCTTTTTGGTTTGAATGAAGTTTCGTTGGCTATTAAAAAAAAAGTTGATTATAATAATTTTTCAAACACAAGTTCATTATCTCAAAAAGTCAACCCAATAAAGCGGAGACTTAAAAAAAGGTACATACAAATTTACCAAAATCAAAAGCACAAGATTAGCAACACTTACTACCTTAAACAAAAACAAAAACAAAGAAACACAACCACATTTATTAAAAATCTTGACGATAAAATTTGAAAAACACACAATCATTTGTTGTCAACATGAGTGTGAGTAGCATCTCCAAACGATGCTGGCTTAGGGGTGGTTCCGGCCTCTTTAACGGTCTCGGTGTTTGAGTTTTTGGCACGGCGATCGACATCTTGAATGGATGGAGGTTTGTTTTGTTCTTCTATGGAGCGCTGGAACGACACCGGTTTAGGACGGGTATTGTTGTTGGAGCTGGATGTATTAGAGCCAGGCCTCAATGTGGCTGAGAAGGATGGAGGTCCACCAGTACTAGACATTGTAAAAGATGTGTTAAATGTGAAGTGATTTCAAAGTGATATGTTTATTGGAGGAACACAAGCACAATTACATGATATATATACATGATGACCGGTCCACACGTTCCTTCCTATGTTGTTACATGTAAATTACATACACATTTACCTATTATGTGGAGTTGTGGCCCCACACGTTCTTACATTATCACATGGAAATTTCAGTCTTTTAATACAAAATTTTGTGGTTATTGTATATTCACAAGGTTTTGTTATCACAAATCGTTTGAAAAAGGTTTGTATGAATTAGGGCTGTTCAAAAAGCTCGCGGCTCGGAGCTTGCTCGAAGCTCGCTCGGATTTAGCTCGGAAAAAGCTCGTTCGATTTGGCTCGGTTTAAAAGTGAGCCGAGCCGGCTCGGCTCGGTTAGAAAGTGAGCCTAGCTCGGCTCGGCTCGGCTCGGTTAGAAAGTGAGCCTAGCTCGGCTCGGCTCGTAACGAGCCGAGCTGGCTCAGTTCGGCTCGCTTTGTAGCTCGGCTCGGTTTAGCTCGAATTATTTTACTTATAATAAGTTTTAATTTTATATACATTATAATATATTACAAAAAAACTGATTATTATTTACATGTATATAGGTTTTTAATTTGATATTTATGGCATATTTGAAGATTGATTACCATACTAATGAACTAATATTGTATTTTATTGAAATTAAAACTTATTTTGCGTTGTTAAACTTGATTTTGGTTTGAATTGTATTAGGTTGAACTTATTTTGAATATATTCTTTTAAATTACTGAATAATATTTTAGGCTATTAAATTTTAAGAGGTATATATTAGTTTTTTTTTTTATAAAATCGAGCCAAACCAAGTCGAGCCCGAGCTTAGATTTTCAGCTCGGTTTCAAATCCGAGCCGAGCCGAGCCAGCTCGGTTTATAATCGAGCCGAGCCCGAGCTTGGCCTGGCTCGGCTCGGCTCATGAACAGCCCTAGTATGAATTATGATGGGTTAAAATTGTTTTGCATCACATTTAAAAACCCAATATTAATTTATAAAAGATAAAAAAAATCTTTTTTTGAGAAACAATGAGAATAAATGTGGCAAGCACATTTCAAGGCCGAGTATAATGGAATAACACCCAACTTTACATGGGATGACTCCATTGACTATTGCATGAGGTCCATACAAATATTCACCTATTTCAAGCTCGCGCTTTACACAATACTTACGTCCAGGAGCTTAACGCCCCCATAACGGCCCATTGGAACGGTGTTTAGGCCCCATGGCTGATGTGGTCATGGGCGCCACACCACTACACAGAGCCTATTACGTTTTTTTTTTATTTTTTTTTTGAAATTCTTTGATTATTTATAGAGTTAATTGTATGGATAGTTAATTTGTGAAGGTTAGATTACATTTTCGGTTCAAGTGTTTGGAAATTGCCATCTTTAGTCCAATTAAACACTTTGTTCACTTGATACCATTTTATTCTGTTCGCCAGCACTAAAAATGTTGATAAGTTTTGTCACACCCCCAAAATACTACATGCGGTAACCCCGCTAGGCGTGTGACGTACCAGGATCTAGCCACTAATCTCATTGAACTAACCATAAAATATTTAACAAAATTCCCATTTATTAAGTAAGACTTTCATAAACATAATCCAAGTTAAATAGTGACAGTGGAAGCAAATAATGATTCATCGTTTAAATGTTTCAAAACCAATGTATGTAAATTCAATAGACAAAACATGCATATCCAAACGATGCTACCCATGACCACTCCAGCCATCCAGATAGCAAGTTCTTCATCCGAAGCACCTAACGACCTGCGAGCATGCAACAAGTGTATCAGACAACGCTGGTGAGTTCATAGTTTTACGAAAACGTTAGTTACCAAGTGTTTAGTTCAGTTCATTGATTTCAATGTTGATAATATCTCGAATACAAGACGGCTCCTGATTTACTTTGCCCTTTCCCCAATGCTCCTATCAAAGCATTGGGCATGACTGAGTCATTAGTTCACACCCGTCCTCTCAGGTACGGGGTGAGGGTGCCAAACCTAGATAGCGCTACCAACTAATACTCTGTTACCTCTCAGGTAACAAACAAGATGGGACTTAATGGTGATAGGATGAGTATATTATCCAACATTCTAGATTTACACTAGACGTATTCCTCTCAGGAATACCCAATTGATTTACCCAAAAACCTATCCCTCCCAGGGATACCCAAAGACTGTCCCAACTACCGGGACGCATGCTCAAGAGGAATGAACTCACCTTTGATTTGCTCGGTATGTTAAATTACACGTCCAAGTTGGCCAACCCCAAACCCTACCGTGGTTATCAAACAGTATCAGTTTCATAGTCATCCAAGTCACATGTTTGCACACAGTAAATCACGTATGGTTACACAGATTGTTTTTATAATAAAATCATCGCATGACACGTATCAGTACTCGATTCTCATGCAAGACCACGTCAAATGTGATTATCACAAATCAACACATCATCAGATGAATGTTCTAACCATTCCAGACAACCCAGGTTTTCCACACTTGATCAGTATCGTTTTCAAACAACAGTTAGCATTCGTAAACACAAACATCCATCATTACACACCTCGTATACCTCTACTGTTCCTTCCATAACCCTTACGACGAAAATCCCTAGACGACGAAAGACATTCTTCGTCGAGACCATGCACGACGAAGCATCCCCATCCTTCGTCGGGTCACATACGACGAAACATTACCATTGTTCGTCAAAATCACACAGTCAAACAGTTAACATATTTTCAATCCTGGGCAATGGATCTATGACAGTTTCTGTGCTTAATCTAACCAACCCTAACATGAACAATCATCGGCTATACAAACGTAACAGTTTCCCATTTCATAAACATATAATTGTAATCAAACGATAATCAGTAACACACACAAACCCTATTTCTAATTCCGCAAGATTCATGAGATTCGTAATCTGTTTGTGACCATCAAATCAAATCAATCCCATAAACCCACATTAAACCTCACTTTGAATAAATTCCTAACAATGAGTCAATCCAAACACATATGAACATAGAACATCATATCATCATATAGAACATCATATCATCATTGTTTCTATCAGCATGCATTCCTAACATAACAATCATGTACCAACACGAACACATGTTGCAAAAGGATTAAATTGCACAACAATAAGAGCATACTAACCAAGCAAGCCTGATAAGAAATCGAGGCGATCCTTCGAGGTGTAACACAGCTACCGTCGACTTGTTTTAGGGAGTAGGAAGGTTAGGGTTTGATGTTTGCTAATGAATTTACGTTGCAAAGGATAATTATAACTATTGGGCTTGTACTGGGCCATGTATCACTTTGGGCCGAGGGCCTTCTGGGCGAGAAATACTCCTCGATGAAGAGTATAATTCGTCGGATCCATGATGACGAAGGACCTAGTTCGTCGTGAACCATTTATGAAAAACATAGTTCGTCGTGAACTATTGACGACGAAGAACAAGCCGACGAAGAATCTTATTAGATTACCAAACTTAAATAATTCTTAATTAATTCACAAAACAACTCTATATCATGTTAGTTCAACAGTTCATCCAATATGCACAAGTTACAACACAAACAATTATGAAAAGATAGTGTGAAACAAGTAACGTGTCGAGGAAAGACCTTGAAAGCTCGGGTTGTCACATCATCCCCAACTTGAAAGAAATTTCATCCCGAAATTTGACAAGTAATCCAAAACGGCAAAAATGTTAACTCAGGACGACAATGGATTTTTCGCGGGTACCACATCATCCCCAACTTGAAAGGGAATTTCGCCCAGAAATTCGTTAGTTGCATTCGGATTAGACTGTTATGTTGGGAAAAGGTGAGGATACTTGAGCTTTATCTGATCCTCGCGTTCCCTTGTGAACTCCCGTCCACGTCTTGAGTTCCAACGAACTCTCACGATCGGAATTCGGCTATGCTTACGGACCTTTACTTCCCGGTCCATAATTTCGATGGGTTCTTCGACAAACTGCAATTTGTCGTCAATTTTCAACTCTTGAAATGGTACTACCAGTGTTTCATCGGACAAACACTTCTTTAGTTGCGGCACGTGGAAAACATCTTGAACGTTACCCAACTCAGCAGGTAACTCAAGCTTGTAGGCCACTTTACCGATCCGCTCCAGGATTTTGAATGGCCTAACATAGCGTGGATTAAGTTTGCCGTGCTTTCCAAAGCGCACCACACCCTTCCATGGCGAGACTTTCAACATAACACGATCGCCTACAGCGAACTCCAAGGGTTTCCTACGCTTGTCAGCGTAGCTTTTCTGGCGGTCGCGCGCCGCCGCCATACGATTTCTGATCTGGACAATCTTTTCAGAAGTTTCGAGAACAAGTTCCGGGCCTGTGATCTGGCTGTCACCCACCTCAGCCCAACAAAGAGGTGAACGACATTTTCGCCCGTACAATGCTTCAAACGGAGCTGCCTGAATGCTGGTGTGGTAACTGTTGTTGTAGGAGAACTCGATCAACGGCAAGTGTTTCTCCCAGTCTTTACCAAAATCGATCACACATGTTCGCAGCATGTCTTCAAGTGTCTGGATGGTTCGTTCACTTTGACCATCCGTCTACGGGTGATAGGCGGTACTCATGTCGAGACGTGAGCCGAATGATTTGTGCATTGTCTGCCACAAATCTGATATAAAACGCGGTTCGCGATCAGAGATAATAGAGGTTGGCACCCCGTGCCTAGAAACCACTTCCTTCGGATAAATAGCAGCTAATTGTGAGAACTTATCCGTTTCTTTGATCGCAAGGAAGTGTGCTGATTTCGTGAGACGGTCGACAATCACCCAAATGGTATCGTTTCCGTTTTGAGTTCTAGGTAGCCCAGTGACAAAATCCATTGCAATCTGCTCCCATTTCCACATGGTTATTTCTGGTTGTTGAAGCAACCTAGACGGTTTCTTGTATTCCACCTTAACCTTTGAACACGTCAAGCACTTACTCACATATGTCGCGATGTGAGCTTTCATCTTCAGCCACCAATACATGACTTTGAGATCCTGATACATCTTATCCGAACCCGGATGAACAGAGTATCGAGACTTGTGTGCTTCATCCATCACAAGATCTCTAAGGTTACCAAACAAAGGGACCCATATCCGCTCAATACCATCAGATCTCTCTACAAGTCATTTTTCCATGCCCCGCAAATACTCATCTTTATAGTTTTCTTCCTTCAATGCTTCGGTTTGAGCGGAACGGATCTGGTCAGGGAGGTTTGAGTGAATAGTGACCTGCAGAGCGCGGACACGCTTGGGTTTCATTTCCTTCCGACTAAGGGCATCAGCTACAACGTTAGCTTTACCTGGGTGATACTTGATGGCACAATCGTAATCGTTTAAGAGCTCTATCCAACGTCGCTGTCGCATATTCAACTCCTTCTGGTCGAAAATATGTTGGAGGCTCCTGTGATCGGTGTAGATAGTGCATTTGGTACCGTACAGGTAGTGCCTCCATATTTTCAACGCGAAAACCACAGCCCCCAACTCCAAGTCTTGAGTCGTGTAATTCTTTTCATGAACCTTCAGCTGTCGAGAAGCGTAAGCTATCACATTGTTGCGTTGCATCAGCACACAACCGAGACCCTGAATGGAAGCATCACAATATACCACAAAATCCTCGGTACCTTCGGGTAGAGACAAGATTGGTGCACTACAGAGTTTCTGTTTCAACAATTGGAAAGCATCCTCTTGTTTCAATCCCCATGAGTATACAAAGCCTTTCTGTGTCAACGAGGTAAGAGGTTGAGCGATCTTCGAGAAATCATTAATAAATCTTCGATAGTATCCAGCTAGACCAAGAAATTGTCGCACCTCCGAATAGGGGTGTTCAAAAAAATCCGAATCCGAAATATCCGAAAACCCGTATCCGAAATATCCGAATTTTTGGATATCCGAATTTTCGGATATCCGAAAATCGGATAATCCGAAAATTCGGATTCGGATAGTGATTTTGAGAATTTTCGGATAATCGGATTATCCGAAAATATCCGAAAATTTAATTTTTATTTTTTCGGATATCCGAATATCCAAAAATATCCGAAGTATCCGAAAAATATCCTAAGTATCCGAAAAATATCCGAAATATCTGAAAAAATATCTGAAATATCCGAAAAATATCCGAAGTATCCGAAAAATATCCGAAATATCCGAAAAAATATCCGAAAAATATCCGAAATTTATATTCGGATATCCGAAACTATCCGAAAAATCTGGTTCCAAATATTAAAAAATAATAAAAAAATAAAAATTAAATAAAAAATTGGATATTCGGATATCCGATTAGATATCCGAACCCGAATCCGAAATTTCGGATATCCAAAATTTCGGTTTCGGGTTCGGATGTCAATATTTCACTATCCGAAATTTCGGATATCCGATTTCCGGATATCCGAAAACCTGATTATCCGATCTTGAACACCCCTACCTCCGAAGGATTCTTCGGTGCCGCCCAATTTCTGACAGCATCAATCTTTGCAGGATCCACGTGTATCCCCGATTCATTAACAATGTGGCCAAGGAAGTGCACTTCTCGAATCCAGAAGTCACACTTGGAAAACTTCGCGTAGAGTTGCTCCTTCCTCAGGAGCTCCAAAATAAGACGTAAGTGTCGCTCGTGGTCCTCCTTGCTCTTAGAGTAGATCAAGATGTCATCGATAAACATAATGACGAAATCGTCAAGATACGGTTTGCACACACGGTTCATGAGGTCCATGAAAACCGCTGGTGCATTAGTCAACCCGAACGGCATAACCAGAAACTCATAATGGCCATACCGCATTCGAAAAGCTGTGTTAGGAACATCCTCCTCTCGGACCCTCATCTGATGATAGCCCGACCTAAGATCGATCTTCAAGTAGAAACTTGACCCTAGCAACTGGTCAAACAATTCGTTGATACGTGATAAAGGATAACGATTCTTGATTATCACCTTGTTGAGTTCCCGATAATCAATACACATACGGAAGGATCCATCCTTCTTCTTCACAAACAAAACTGGAGCTCCACAAGGCGACGAACTGGGTCGGATAAAACCTCTATCCAACAGTTCTTGGAGTTGATTTGACAGCTCTTGCAACTCACTTGGTGCAAGACGATAAAGAGCACGATCAATAGAAGCTGCTCCTGGCATAAGGTCAGTCTGAAATTCCACCTGACGATGTTGAGGTAAACCAGGTAACTCCTCAGGAAACACGTCAGAAAACTCATGAACAACTGGAAGGTCCTCGATCTTCCTTTCTTTAGGTTGTGACTCAATAACAAGAGCTAGAATAGCAGGGTAGCCTTTTCGTAGACACTTCTGGGCTTTCATGGCTGAGATGATGCCAACAATCGCACCACTACGATGACCTTGAACCGACAAAGATTCTCCATCGGGGAGAGGGATACGCACGATTTTCTCTTTACAGAGAATTTCCGCTTGATGTTTAGACAACCAATCCATGCCAAAGACCACATCAAAACTTCCAAGAGTAACGGGGAGTAGGTCAATGTCGAACACTTGACCCATGAGATCAATTTTACACCCAAGAAGGACATGCGAAGCTTCAATCGACTTACCATCGGCTAATTCTACAACGTGTTTGTTTACAAGAGGTGTAGGACTCAATCCTAACTAACGACTGAACCCCAAAGACACATAACTCCAATCGGCACCAGAGTCGAATAAAACAGAAGCAAATAGATTGTTCACAGAAAACGTACCGGTCGCAACGTTGCATCATTGCGAGCTTCCCCTGCGCCAGTGGTAAACACTCTCCCACACGCACCGTTCCCACCATTGTTCCCGTTGTTGTTATTCCCAGTGTTATTGTTGTTGTTGCCAGCATTCTGGTTCAGTTGAGGGCAATCCCGTTTAAAATGACCCTCGTCTCCACACTGGAAACAGCCCTTACGATTTCCCTGGTTTTGCTGAGGCTGCTGCCTCCCTTGTTGTTGTGGCTGCTGTTGTTGTGATGGTTGGTGCTGCTGCTGTCTTGGAAGTGAAACCCTGCAGTCTCTAGCCATATGGCCCACCTTGTTGCACATGTGACATACCCGGGTGCACGACCCACGATGATGGAAATCGCAATTGTTACACTTTGGTAGCTTTCCCGCATAGGAACCCAATTGTTACCCTGATTTTGATTCACAGAAGATGACTGACTAAAACTTCGGTTCCTGCCGGTGTCTGGCTTCTTCTGTGACTGAATCGAGTTGGACACCTTGTCCACATCATTCCATTTGCGTTTGCTATCAGTAGCAGGAGTAGTGGTTGTAGCAGTAGTGGCAGTAGTGAAAACACGCTGTGCTAGCGAGCCACGCTCTACCTCCTGATCTGTGATCTTGTGAGCTAAGCGGATGATCTGGGGTAAGTTGTTGAGATTTGCAGCAGTGACTAAACTCTTTACTGCTGGTGCCAGACCCTTGATGTACAACTCAATTCTTCAGGGTGGGGGTCGAGATAAGTTAGGGCACATGTTTGCTAACTCGTGAGATCGTTTCGTGTAAGCCTCGATCTCAGACCCCTCCATTTTCAGGTTGTAGTACTCGTTCTCCAGTTTCTGTATTTCATCACGAGGACAGTACTCCTCTCTCATCAACTCTTTGAAATCCTCCCAAGTAGTGGCATTTGCCATATCAATGCCCAGCATCTGAACTTGGGCATTCCACCAAGTCAAGGCACCATCCTTGTCACACCCCGATATTTCCACGTATTACTGGTGGGCCCGGTGGGGAGTATCGTGACGTAGTTAATATCATCATAGTCAAACAACACAATTTAAATGCACAGCGGAAGTCTTGAAATATAAAATATTATTACAACACAAATGTCTGATAATATAAAAGTATTTCGTACAGACTAGCTTGTAATAATCCACAGGCGGATCAAAATAACAAAAGAAGTTATCAGACTGATGGCTTATGTGAAGGAGTTGCAAAGTCCTCAACTAACAAGTCCTGAGTAGCTTCCAGCCTATTACGTACTTGTACCTGTCACTTAGACTTTGGAAAATACGTCAGTTTTTGTCACACCTCGGATTCCACGTGTCACCGGTGGGCCCGGTGGGGAGTATCGTGACGTGGTTGGGAACATAATATCGTGTATCACAACAGTTGAAATTTTATCCACAGACGGATCGAATTTAAATAGGAAACAGTGGTTCAACAGACGTTAGGCATCTTAAGCTTGCGAGACTCTTTATTGATGCTAAGGAGAAATATCCAGCCAATTACGAATAGTACCTGCATTTAATCTTTTTGGGAAAATACGTCAGTTTACACTGGTAAATACAATCAACTGACTCATTTTAAAAATGATTAAAAAATTTGATTTGGATGCACATGGCACAAACATTTTATAACTTGGGATAATTATTTAAATATATTAATTTGTAAAAGAATTACATGTTCCTTATGCGTTCGGTAGCCCGGATCGTGTCGGGTTAAAGATCAATAGACACACCACATAATCTATTTATGCACTGACGAGTGTACGCCTACACTCCGCGCTTAGGTCGTGGCCATTTCATAAAATGGTGCCAAGGATATCCGGGACATGGTCATTAACCCCCCAAAGGCTTTAAGTAAACAAAACATATTTAAACGGGCCGATCAAATTGTTCAATTAACCACCATACGATGGAAGATTTAATGCCCGACCAAGCGGTATTTTATATACCGTACCCCAAGCCCGTATAGGGAAAATAAGTTTGAAGACTTGCTTAATATGGGTATTTCATACACATTCTGGATTTTGAGATAAAACCGATAAGGTTTGACCTGTTTCGGCTAATTTACGTAAACTAGTTACATAAACCGAACCGAACGCGTAATAAGCGTAACGGGTATCCGTAAGAGCCATATACAGGTTTCCTAAGTTAATATGCTTCAAATATGTTGTGACATCAGTAAGATGTCTTTTATTATGCCCGAAACGAATTTAAACACAAACAATGCCCCGTAGGGGTAGTTTGGTCATTTATAAGGTTATAAAGGAGTTTAAGTATTAACCTGAGTTACAGGTCTGATATAATTGGCAAAAATACTTATTTTACTAAGTTATAACAGTAGGGTAGAGTATATATGTGAAATTTATCAATTATAACCAAACTATGCACCGTAGGGGCATTTTGGTAATTTCACATAAGCCGTAAAGCTCAAAACTGAAGTCTGAGTTAAACAACCTTTTGCTTACTGTTAAAATATTATAATTTACCTAAAATATCAGTAGGTATCAATCCTTGTATGTTTAAAATAGTTTTAGTACATACTATGCGTTAAAAACGCTTAAAAGGCGATTAGAAGCCGTTTCCGGGTTCTATATACAAAGCTGATATTTTTATCATTCCAGAAGGTTTAAAACAATGTATTTATCATATAAAATCAGTAGCAAAAGGTTTGGGGTTAAAAAGATATGTAAAACTCATTTTATAGCCCAAAAGGGCAAAACCGTCAATTACCGGATTAAGCCTATGACTCTAAGTTATGCTCAGCCTAAAATTAATTAAAAATCTTCAAAAATCCCAAAATAATATATTACATCAGTGGGTAAAGAGTTTGATATCAAAAAGTAGGTTTAAATAGGCTATATGCTAATTACGCCGTTAATCGCTAAAGAAGCTTTCTAATTACGCTAATGAGCATAACTCTCAATCTACACCTCAAACTGATGTCAAATTTTGGGTGCAAGTTTATAATTTAGTAACTAAGGTTTCTACTCTTTTACATTTTCAAAAATCACGTTTTAAGGTGAAAAGGGCATAATGGTCAACATATGAGCAATTAACGGAATCATGCATATTAATTGGATAACTAATGAACCAAGGTGTATAATCACAGAGGGTTATACTAGCATGTAACCTAGTCCAATTAAAGCTCTAAGGCATTTCTAAAACATACCAAAACGGGTCAGAACTGAAGTCAAAGCAAAAGTTAAAGCTTTGCGACTTTCGGTTCCGAACCGGGTCTAAACATAAAATTGTCGGGTTGAACATGCTTAGACATGTTCTTACACTAATTACCAAGTTATATTAATGATCAAACAGGTTGTATGTGTTCTACATTGCTAGTTATGCATAAATTAGAAAATAAGCATTCTGTTGACTTTTTAATAACAAGTTTGACCCGACATTTGACCTAGTTAGAGTGGAAATCAGAGGGTGCCCTTTTAAGGGTTTAATGCCCACATAATTACCAACTTATAACTACTTTCAATTCGACAAATCACTGAACCATCAGTGATTAATCGCTAAGTCAACCGTTAATTACGACGGTTTGACTTTTAAGCTAAAACTAAGCAAAAACTTAACTAAGAAAGGTTAAGCATACTTACTGAAGTCCTATGCTTGATTAGTGATCACTTGAGTCTGCTTTGGAGCTCCAGAAATGATTAGAAATGCTGAAGGAAGGTGTGATCAAAATGGTTGCACAAGAGGCCTTTATATAGTGCTTCAAACACCTTAGATCCTTGACAAATCATGCTATCAATGGCCATGGATCATCAACAGATGTCCCTAAGTGCCTAGGACTGTTTAGGGGTCGCCCATGATGTGAAAATATCTGTTTTGGGTCGGTTATGCGCGAATACAGGCTGCTGTCTGATGTTTCTGTATCTGATCGTCTGACGCGGCCCGCGTAAGATCTTAAGATGTCTTACGCGGCCCGCCTGAGCCTTGTAATCAGATTTCACATTTTCAAGTTTTTGCATATTGTCTCTTGGCCTTTCAAAGGGTCAACCAACTTATTTCTTGCAATTTGACCCCTTTATATTTACATACAGGGCTTCAAGACTTGTACCCCCTTTGCTAAGTCCTCGGTTAACTTTATTGTTACCCGAAAAGTTATAACTTTCAACGTTGACGCTTTATCCCCTTGTATACGAATTTGATCATAACTTTCTCATATGATTACGAAACTTTATGAAATTTATATCATGCATTCTAGTGAGCATAATTAACCGTTACAAAGCTTTGGGTTTGATAAAAGGTCACTCAGAGGTATAACTTAAACATGTTGACACATTTAACCCCTGTAGTCTGTAATCTCTCACTTTCTTTCATATTTAGCTTCGTATGATCCATGATTTATTCGTTTGAAGGTATGAGCATCATGTAGGGTTAATGTACAATATATTTATTCACTGTTGACATTTAGAACTCGTATAATCACATACTTTCCATGATTGTCAACTTTAATCCTTCAATAACATTCTTTCACACGTTCCAACCTATGACACGTGTCAACACATTATAGGACGTTAATTTTCGAGGTGTTACATCCTCACCCCCTTAAAAGAAATCTCGACCTCGAGATTTACTGAAATAAATAAGGGTACTTTTCTTTCATCGTGGACTCAACCTCCCACGTATATTCGGGACCTCTACGGGCATCCCATTTTACCTTTACAATAGGCACATGCTTTCTTCGAAGCTTCTTAACATGTCGATCTTCAATCGACAATGGTTTTTCCACAAATTTCAAGCTCTCATCTATATGCACATCTGTGTGTGGTATGACTAGCGATTCATCAGCTAGGCATTTCTTCAGATTGCAGACGTGGAATACGTTATGAATACCACTGAGCTCTTCAGGTAAATTTAACTTGTAAGCCACTGATCCAACACATTCGATAATCTCGAACGGTCCTATATATCTCGGGCTTAACCTACCTTTCTTACCGAATCGCATCACCCCCTTCCAGGGTGATACTTTAAGTAACACTTTGTCACCAACTTCAAATTTCATAGGTTTACACTTTGGATCTGTGTAACTCTTCTGCCTATCTCGGGCAGCTTTGAGACGGTCACGAATCTGGACAATCTTGTCCGTCGTTTCAAAGACTATCTCTGGTCCTGATAATTGGACATCTCCAACTTCCGCCCAACAAACGGGCGTTCTACACTTTCTACCGTATAAGGCCTCAAAAGGCGCAGCCTTAATGCTGGTATGGTAGCTATTATTGTAGGAGAATTCGATTAATGGTAGGTGGTTATCCCAACTACCACCTAAATCAATCACGCATGCTCGAAGCATGTCTTCCAAAGTTTGAATAGTACGCTCACTCTGACCGTCCGTCTGAGGATGGTAAGCCGTACTAAAATTCAAACGCGTGCCCAAAGATTGCTGGAAACTTTTCCAAAAATGTGACGTGTATCTAGTATCTCTGTCAGAGATAATAGACACAGGTATGCCATGTAAGGCTACAATCTTATCCACGTACAATTGGGCTAACATGTCGGAGCTATAAGTCTCCTTGATGGGTAAGAAATGTGCTGACTTAGTCAGTCTATCAACTATAACCCATATCGTATCATTTCCCTTTCTTGTCTTGGGTAACTTGGTGATAAAATCCATAGTTACCATTTCCCACTTCCAAGTGGGAAGTTCAGGCTGTTGCAGCAAACCTGGCGGCTTTTGATGTTCTGCTTTGACTTGTGCACACGTCAAGCATTTAGCTACATAGGTAGCTACAGACTTCTTTATGCCTATCCACCAATAATTTGCCCTTAGATCCTGGTACATCTTATCAGCTCCAGGATGAACGGAATATTTAGAACTATGGGCTTCCTGGAGGATAACATCTCGAAGTCCTCCATAAATTGGAACCCATATTCGCCCATTTAATCTTAGAATGCCATCCTTGCCAAGAGATAACTGCTCCTCAGTTACCCCTAACTTTTCATTAGGATAGTTAGCTTCCAACACAGCTTCCTTCTGTGCAGCTAACAACCTTTCATTCAAACTATTCTTTATTTCAATGCTCTTGGCATTGATTCGGTTGGGTTTCACCCTTTCCTTTCGACTCAAGGCATCAGCGACTACATTCGCCTTGCCGGGATGGTATCTGATTTCACATTCATAATCATTCAAAGTCTCCATCCATCGGCGCTGCCTCATGTTTAAATCCTTCTGATTGAACAGGTGCTGGAGGCTCTAGTGATCAGAATAGATCACACACTTGATTCCATATAAATAATGCCTCCATAGTTTTAGTGCAAATACAACGGCACCCAACTCCAAGTCATGGGTGGTGTAATTCTTTTCGTGCACCTTTAACTGCCGTGAAGCATAGGCAATAACCTTGCCTTTCTGCATAAGCACACATCCCATGCCGGTGTGTGATGCATCGCAGTAAACTACGAATTCTTCGGTACCTTCAGGCAATGTCAGAACTGGAGCGTTGCTCAACTTTTGTTTTAGGATATCAAAGGATTCTTGTTGTTTAGGTCCCCAGTCGAACTTAATCTTCTTCCTAGTTAAGGAAGTTAGGGGTGCAGCAATCCTTGAAAAATTTTCAATGAAACGCCTGTAGGATCCTGCTAAGCCTAGGAAGCTACGAATCTCTGTAGGCGTCTTTGGCTCTTGCCAGTTCATGACAGCTTCCACCTTAGCGGGATCCACTTGGATTCCACGCTCACTAACCACATGTCCAAGGAATTGGACTTCTCGCAGCCAAAATTCATATTTAGAGAATTTGGCATAAAGCTTCTCGTGATGTAGGAGTTTAAGAATACAGCGAAGGTGTTTCTCGTGGTCAGCTTGGTTCTTCGAGTAGATGAGAATGTCGTCAATGAAAACGATGACGAATTTATCTAAGTATGGCTTGCAAACGCGATTCATGAGATCCATGAATGCGGCAGGTGCATTAGTGAGCCCAAAAGGCATCACTATGAACTCGTAATGACCATAACGAGTCCTAAAGGCAGTTTTGTGTACGTCTTCATCTCTAACCTTCAGTTGGTGGTAGCCTGACCTTAAGTCAATCTTCGAGAAATAACTTGCCCCTTGCAATTGATCGAACAAATCATCGATCCTGGGCAATGGATACCTATTCTTGACTGTGACTTTATTAAGCTCACGGTAATCGATGCACAGACGCATCGATCCATCCTTCTTCTTTACAAACAAGACTGGCGCTCCCCAAGGAGACAAACTAGGTTTAATGAAACCTTTAGCTAGTAATTCATCTAGTTGTGCTCTTAATTCCTTCATCTCTGTTGGCGCCAACCTATAAGGTGCTCTAGCAACAGGTGCTGCTCCAGGGATGATGTCAATTCTGAATTCCACTTGCCTATCTGGTGGCAAACCAAGTAGTTCTTCAGGAAAAACTTCGGGGTATTCAGAAATGACGGGGATGTCTTCCATCTTAGGTTTCGGCTCATCGATAGTTACCTGTGCCATGTAGATGACACAACCCTTCTTCAAACACCTAGAGGCCTTGAGCATGGTCACTTGCTCAGGCAATCCATACCGGGTATCTCCCTGAATGGTAAGTGATGCACCAGATGGAGTCTTGATCACCACTTGCTTCTTATTACAGACAATTTGGGCTTGGTTATGAGATAACCAATTCATGCCTAGAACGATGTCAAAACCGGCTAACTTAAAGGGAAGTAGAGACAGAGGAAAAGAGTGGTTCTTAATGGATATAACACATCCATCTAACACAGTTGAGACGGTTTCTATGGTGCCATCTGCTAACTCCACCTCATAATTCACACTTAAGGTTTTGACAGGTAAATTCATCAATTTGCAAAACTTATCATCTACAAATGATTTATCTGCGCCTAAATCAAAAAGTACTCTTGCATAGATATCATTTATGAGAAAGGTACCTGTGATCACGTTATCGTCTTGCACAGCCTCCTTCGCATCCATCCTAAAGACTCTAGCATTGGTCTTCTTGGCCTCTTCAGGCTTCTTGGCGTATTTAGGGCAGTTGGTTTTTATATGCCCTTTCTCATTGCAACTGTAGCAGGTTGCATCCTTCAACTTTTTGCAATTCAAGGTCTTGTGATCCTTGGACTTGCATATTCCGCAAGCAAAAGTTCTTGACTGAGTCTGCGAGTGTGATTCGAGCCTGCACTTTCCGAAGTGCTGTCTCTTGCAGATTTTGCATTTGGACTTCTCACCAGACTGATGCCCATCTTTCTTTGACTCAGACCCCTTCTTGTTGTCACCGTTTCCCCGGTGCTTCTTGTTTGACCTCCGTGAATTATCATCTCCACGTTTTCTTTTCTCAGCATCTTTGTTCCTCAGCGATCTTTGTCTGACCGTGTCCAACGTGAAGGACAAAGATATATCAGCTACGGATCGGAAGGTAGCTGGCCGAGAGGCCTTCACGCTTGCCTTTATCTCGGGGGCTAAACCCCCTATGAAACGAGCTATTCGTTTGGGTTCCGGGGTCACTAAATACGGAACCAACCTCGACATCGTGTTGAAGCTCGTGAGGTAAGCTTGGCAGTCAAGGTTCAGCATAACCAATGATAGAAAATCAGACTCTATCTTCTCAACCTCATGTTGAGGGCAGTAATTCTCCCCGATGAGGGCAATGAATTGTTCCCATGACATGTTGTACAATGGGATCTTCCCAGTGGCTTGAATCAGCGATCTCCACCAGGCTAAGGCTTCGCCTTTAAAAGATTATGACACGAACTTGACTATATCCCTCTCAGCGCACCCGCTGATATCCACTACTGTGTCCATCTCATCTAACCACGTCATGCAGTCAATGGCTCCTTTTTTCCCCACTGAAATCTCTGGGTTTGCATGAAACAAAGTATTTATAGGAGCAACCCTTACTACGGGGTTCCTGATTTAGTACAATCTGTTGAGATGGAGCACTGTGGTGGTTTGAGGAGAGTCGATCATCATCTTTCTTTGGTTCTTCCTTCTTGGAAGGTGGCTTCGAATGCGGTGTAGATAGGGTCCTACTTCGAGTCCCACTATATTCTTCATACTGCCGCTCTAAGGCCTTTGTAACTGCGTCGTCTACTAACGCTTTCAGTTCAGCACCCGTTATATTAATTCGGGCGTTATCATTATTCTCCACTGGGTGACTATTAATTTCATCCGAGTCAGCCATTTTAATTGAACTGTTACATAAAACAAGGACAATAGTTTACTTGGGAGTTTATTATGGAATTGTCTTTTATGGCAATTCATTAACCATGGTAAACATAGACCATATTTGGTTAATTTATTAATCATATTTATTTAGGATTTTTATTATAATTTATCCTAATTATAAAACAATAACAGTTTTATTAGTGGCACAAAAGGCCTAGTCTCAAGGACATTTTTAAATTATAAGCTATGATTTCAGAGAATCAAAGCTTTTAAGGTTTGAACATAGTTCATTACCTTTTTCGGACAGGGAGTCATAGCTACCACTGTCTTTTGGCTCATGTAGAAATGAGCAAGGCCCGTAGGCACTATATTACCAATGTATAGTCAAAATATGATCATCTTAATTGATGATTTAAACACATGATTCAGAGATCATTAAGTTGGGTTAGGAATCTTTTGAAGAATCCTTATATAAGAATGACGTGTGTGATTTTAACGAATCACAACTGCCAGGAGCGTTAACATGTTTACAGATGTTAACAGGGATTTGAATCTTTTAAACAGGTCTTACCATCTTGGCCAGGTCTTCACAATGACACTCAGGCTAGGTTGCACTCTTAAGATTCTTATTCAATATTTAAATAGGCAGATTATTATTAAAAAGAAATGTTTTTGATTTATTTATTTCATATATAATATTTATGCATATAATAGCAAAAATGAAATTTATACACTTAACATTCCCATAGTCATACAAAGTACACACTGCCCTAAACGGGTCTTTTTAACAAAACACTTACCCACGCAGGTGTCACACTGAAATACTAGTCAACGCAGGGACTTAAATAAACAACATACCCTCGCAGGGGTTAACAGAAAGATAGGCCCACGCAGGGGCTCAAAACACAACCATACCCACGCAGGGGCTCAACTGATACAAGGAAAGTACAACCAACTGTTGATGGATTTAGTGGTCCTTCTTGCTCTTCCCTTTTATTAAACTCGTCAATCCCTGGAAGAAACTTTGTCGCTCCCTGCGATCTCGGTGAAAATCTCGCTCGACCTGGTCCAACCTTTGAAGAATTTCTTCCCGCTCGGGTAGGGAAAACTGTGGCGGCTGCGATTGTGTCCGAATTAGAGGTCTAGCAGGTATCTGGTACCCATGAGTTGGGTACCCTACTCCCCAAGGAGCTCCATAAGGTCCTTCCTGGTTAAAGGCGTTGTAATTGGCCGCTACCAAGTATGGGTCGGCTTCAGCGTAATTATAGCTGGTGTGAGCCGGCTGCTCAAACGGGTTATATGCCATTGAACCAGTGTAGGCAGGAATCGGGTTATCAAAACCCATCGGTGGTGGTTGCGGTGTAACTGGGTTCGAAGGTCCACCCATTTGTGGATCTTCTTGAAGTGGCGGATAATGACTGCCACTTGATTGTCGAGGAGAGCTAAAATGAATATCCCCTCCTCGTGCAGACATACGTGCTCCTGTTCTCCTACATCTCGGCGGTTGCGGAGTTGCTGGCTGAACAGGTGGCGGTGGAGGTGGTGGCGTGACTGCCACGAATCGTGAATCCTCAGAGGGATCCTGCTGCTGCTGGTGAGGCAACGAATGATGCGAGGGTGTAAAATACCACTCGTACTGATTGAATCGTGCCTGGTAACTGTCCGGACCATGGTAAGGTGATCCATGAAAAGACGAACCATCTGAGACATCGATAGGATGGTTCGGAGTTCCGGTTGCGGGCTCGACTGGATCGGTGTCCTCGTCCATGTCCTCTGCATGATCGCCGGAGAAATGATCCTCTGGCCCCAATGGGTTAAACCCCACTGGTTCTTGTATGTAGTTTGCCGGGTTAAACCGGCCCCTAAAAACAGGTGTAGGGTCACCAAAGGAATGGTGCGATAGGGATCGCTGTAGAGGTATGTAAGAAGGTTGAGGGTTATCGGGCTCATTTTCCGAATGTGGCCCATAAGAGTTATGAACGGGAGGCGTCGAACTGTGTGAAACAGATCGTCTTGCAGGCTCAAAAAGGTTCCTCCGGTTTTCTCTAGGGTCATCACTCGCAGTGGTGGAAGGAGCTCGCATGTGCGAAGGCCAGGCCTCGTGGTCATTGGGGGCGGTGATTGGCCCCTTGCCTCGTCCTCTTCGTCGAAAGAATCTTGGCGGCATATTTAGTCCTGTCAATATAACATAAGATAACAACAAGAATATAAAATAAAAGACAAAGTTAAAAATAAATTGAAACAAATTTGGATTGTTCCTATGTTCTTTGTCTAGACTCGAAAATTTTGGAATGTGCAATTGTGTAACTGAGATTAAACACAAAAGGCTAGTGTTTAATTCACTCAGCGTTGGCTCTGATACCAACCTGTCACACCCCGGATTCCACGTGTCACCGGTGGACCCGGTGGGGAGTATCGTGACGTGGTTGGCAACATAATAGTCAAACAACACAACATTTAAATGCACAGCGGAAGCAAATGAAAGATATATTTCAACCGAATAAAATATTGTAATATCGTGTATCACAACAGTTGAAATTTTATCCACAGACGGGTCGAATTTAAATAGGAAACAGTAGTTCAACAAACGTTAGGCATCTTAAGCTTGCGAGACTCTTTATTGATGCTAAGGAGAAATATCCAGCCAATTACGAATAATACCTGCATTTAATCTTTTTGGGAAAATACGTCAGTTTACACTGGTAAATACAATCAACTGACTCATTTTAAAAATGATTAAAAAAATTGATTTGGATGCACATGGCACAAACATTTTATAACTTGGGATAATTATTTAAATATATAAACTTGTAAAAGAATTACATGTTCCTTATGCGTTCAGTAGCCCGGATCGTGCCGGCTTAAAGATCAATAGACACACCACATAATCTATTTATGCACTGACGAGTGTACGCCTACACTCCGCGCTTAGGTCGTGGCCATTTGGTAAAATGATGCCAAGGATATCCGGGACATGCTCATTAACCCCCCAAAGGCTTTAAGTAAACAAAACATATTTAAACGGGCCGATCAAATTGTTCAATTAACCACCATACGATGGAAGATTTAATGCCCGACCAAGCGGTATTTTATATACCGTACCCCAAGCCCGTATAGGGAAAATAAGTTAAAAGTATTTACCTGAGCAAATTAATAATCACAATAAGCAAATGCAAGTAGCTTTTACTGATTCTCCTATTCTGGAACAAAGGTTTATAATAACCTATTAGAATCCTAACGGGTCTTTAATTAAGCTTAAGCTTAGACCGGTTAGTTTCAAAGATACGGTTCGTACGCACGATTAAGCGAAGACCGGAATAGAATGTGATTTAGACCCGGCAAGTTTGAAGACTTTCTTAATATGGGTATTTCATACACATTCTGGATTTTGAGATAAAACCGATAAGGTTTGACCTGTTTCGGCTAATTTACGTAAACTAGTTACATAAACCGAACCGAACGCGTAATAAGCGTAACGGGTATCCGTAAGAGCCATATACAGGTTTCCTAAGTTAATATGCTTCAAATATGTTGTGACATCAGTAAGATGTCTTTTATTATGCCCGAAACGAATTTAAACACAAACTATGCCCCGTAGGGGTAGTTTGGTCATTTATAAGGTTATAAAGGAGTTTAAGTATTAACCTGAGTTACAGGTCTGATATAATCAGCAAAAATACTTATTTTACTAAGTTATAACAGTAGGTTAGAGTATATATGTGAAATTTATCAATTATAACCAAACTATGCACCGTAGGGGCATTTTGGTAATTTCACATAAGCCGTAAAGCTCAAAACTGAAGTCTGAGTTAAACAACCTTTTGCTTACTGTTAAAATATTATAATTTACCTAAAATATCAGTAGGTATCAACCCTTGTATGTTTAAAATAGTTTTAGTACATACTATGCGTTAAAAACGCTTAAAAGGCGATTAGAAGCCGTTTCCGGGTTCTATATACAAAGCTGGTATTTTTATCATTCCATAAGGTTTAAAACAATGTATTTATCATATAAAATCAGTAGCAAAAGGTTTGGGGTCAAAAATATATGTAAAGCTCATTTTATAGCCCAAAAGGGCAAAACCGTCAATTACCGGATTAAGCCTATGACTCTAAGTCATGCTCAGCCTAAAATTAATTAAAAATCTTAAAAAATCCCAAAATAATATATTACATCAGTGGGTAAAGAGTTTGATATCAAAAAGTAGGTTTAAATAGGCTATATGCTAATTGCGCCGTTAATCGCTAAAGAAGCTTTCTAATTACGCTAATGAGCATAACTCTCAATCTACACCTCAAACTGATGTCAAATTCTGGGTGCAAGTTTATAATTCAGTAACTAAGGTTTCTACTCTTTTACATTTTCAAAAATCACATTTTAAGGTGAAAAGGGCATAATGGTCAACATATGAGCAATTAACGGAATCATGCATATTAATTAGATAACTAATGAACCAAGGTGTATAATTACAGAGGGTTATACTAGCATGTAACCTAGTCCAATTAAAGCTCTAAGGAATTTCTAAAACATACCAAAACGGGTCAGAACTGAAGTCAAAGCAAAAGTCAAAGCTTTGCGACTTTCGGTTCCGAACTGGGTCTAAACATAAAATTGTCGGGTTGAACATGCTTAGACATGTTCTTACACTAATTACCAAGATATATTAATGATCAAACAGGTTGTATGTGTTCTACATTGCTAGTTATGCATAAATTAGAAAATAAGCATTCTGTTGACTTTTTAATAACAAGTTTGACCCGACATTTGACCTAGTTAGAGTGGAAATCAGAGGGTGCCCTTTTAAGGGTTTAATGCCCACATAATTACCAACTTATAACTACTTTCAATTCGACTAATCACTGAACCATCAGTGATTAATCGCTAAGTCAACCGTTAATTACGACGGTTTGACTTTTAAGCTAAAACTAAGCAAAAACTTAACTAAGAAAGGTTAAGCATACTTACTGAAGTCCTATGCTTGATTAGTGATCACTTGAGTCTGCTTTGGAGCTCCAGAAATGATCAGAAATGCTGAAGGAAGGTGTGATCAAAATGGTTGCACAAGAGGCCTTTATATAGTGCTTCAAACACCTTAGATCCTTGACAAATCATGCTATCAATGGCCATGGATCATCAACAGATGTCCCTAAGTGCCTAGGACTGTTTAGGGGTCGCCCATGATGTGAAAATATCTGTTTTGGGTCGGTTATCCGCGAATACAGGCTGCTGTCTGATGTTTCTGTATCTGGACGTCTGACGCGGCCCGCGTAAGATCTTAAGATGTCTTACGCGGCCCGCCTGAGCCTTGTAATCAAATTTCACATTTTCAAGTTTTTGCATATTGTCTCTTGGCCTTTCGGAGGGTCAACCAACTTATTTCTTGCAATTTGACCCCTTCATATTTACATACAGGGGCTTCAAGACTTGTACCCCCTTTGCTAAGTCCTCGGTTAACTTTATTGTTACCCGAAAAGTCATAACTTTCAACGTTGACGCTTTAACCCCTTGTATACGAATTTGATCATAACTTTCTCATACGATAACGAAACTTTATGAAATTTATATCGTGCATTCTAGTGAGCATAATTAACCGTTACAAAGCTTCGGGTTTAATAAAAGGTCACTCAGAGGTATAACTTAAACATGTTGACACATTTAACCCCTGTAGTCTGTAATCTCTCACTTTCTTTCATATTTAGCTTCGTATGATCCATGATTTATTCGTTTGAAGGTATGAGCATCATGTAGGGTTAATGTACAATATATTTATTCACTGTTGACATTTAGAACCCGTATAATCACATACTTTCCATGATTGTCAACTTTAATCCTTCAATAACATTCTTTCACACGTTCCAACCTATGACACGTGTCAACACATTATAGGACGTGAATTTTCGAGGTGTTACAGTTTTCACTGGTAAATACACTCAACCGACTCATTTGAAAATGTTTATGAAAATTGGTTTAGGTGCACAAGGCACGTAAATATTTTGACACTTTGATTAAAATGCACAAGGCAAAGTTAATCTTTTATACTTGGGACAAACTATATCTCATGTTATCAGTTTTACATAACTTGCTCTACATACGGGGCCCGGTTCTATGCCGGTTCAAGATTAACCGACACACCACTTATTCCCTTATTGGGAATCCCATATTGGGTATAATTAATTAATAAGCATATTGCATTTGTCAGGTGTATGCCTACACCCCGTGCTTAGGTCGTGGCCATTGCAATTAATGAGTCAAGGATATCCAGGACACGGTCGCATTAACCCCCAATGTTTCAGTCAAGCAATACGAATTAAAACAGGTTATTTGGATTTCCCGACTTATTGGTCTTTGAATCCCATACCTGACCATGTGGTATTTATATTACCGTATCCCAAGCCCGTATAAGGGAAAATAGGTTAAGAGTATTTACCTGAGCTAGCTCCTGTCTTAAATAGCAAGAATTATAATAACTCAGTCGTATTCACTTAAGTAAGCGTAGGTACAATATACCGGAAGGCTCTAGTCTGGAATGATGGTATAAATAACCAATTAGAATACTAACGGGTCTTAATTATGTCATAGACTTAGACCGGCTAGTTTTTAAACAGAACAACGGTACGATACGCTGGATTAAGCGGAGGCCGGATTAGAATGTGATTTAGACCTGACAAGTTTGAATACTTGTATAATATGGGTAAACTAATCACATTCTGGATTTTGAGGCAACAATGATAAGGTTTGACCCGTTTTGGTCAATTTATGCAAACTAGTTACATAAACCGAGCCGAACGCGAAATATGCGTAACGGGTAACCATAAGAGTCATATACATGTTTCCTAAGTTAATATGCCTTAATTATGTTGTGATATCAGTAAGATACCTTCTGTTATGCCAAAAACGAATTTAAAACCAATTTATGCCCCGTAGGGGTATTTTGGTCATTTTAAAGGTTATAAAAGAGTTTAAATATTAACCTGAGTTACAGGTCTGATATAATCAGTAAAAATACTTAATTTAATAAGTTATAATAGTAGGGTATCATATAGATGTGAAATTTATTAATTATAACCATACTATGCACCGTAGGGGCATTTTGGTAATTTCACATAAGCCTAAAAGGTCAAAACTGGAATTCTGAGTTTAAAACTTTTGCCTACTATTTAATTATGAAAATTTACTTAAAACATCAGTAGGTATCAAACCTTATAGGTTAAAAATAGTTTTAACTTATACTATGCGTTAAAAACTCTTAAAAGGCGATTTTGAGCTATTTCCGGGTTTTTAAAGAAAAGCTGATATTTTATTATTCCAGAAGCCTCAAAATATTTTATTTATCATATTAGATCAGTAGAAAAAGGTTTGGTACTAAAAGGATTTGTAAAACTTATTTTATAGGCCAAAAGGGCAAAACCGGCAATTACCGAATCAAGCTTAGAACCCTATGTTATGCTCAGCCTAAAAATAAATAAAAATCTTCAAAAATCCCAAAATATTATTTTATATCAGTAGGTAAAAAGTTTGGTATAAAAAATTGGGTTTAGATAGGCTATACGCTAATTATGTCGTTTACTTAGTAAAAAGCTTTTCATTCACGCTAATAAGCATAACTCCTAATCTAGACCACAAACTGATGTCAAATTTTAGGGACAAGTTTATAATTCAGTAATAAAGGTTTGTATTCTTTCATATTTTCAAAAAATATCGTTTTAAGGTCAAATGGGCATAATGGTCAACATTTAAGCATATAACGGGAACATGTAAATGAATAGGATAACTAAGGATCCAAGTTGTATAACCTCAGAGAGTTATACTAACATATAACATGGTCACAAAGGAACCCTAAGACATAATCAAACTAAGCTAATTCGGGTCAGAACTGAAAGTCAAAGCAAAAGTCAACTTTTGCGACTTTCGGTTCCGAACCGATCCTAAACTTGAAATTGTCGGGTTGAACATGCTTAAACATGTTCTTACATTAATTACCAAGTTATATAAGTGTTAAAACAGGTTCCATGGCTTCTACTTGGTTAATTATGAATTTATTTGCAAAATAGCTTTCTGTTGACTTTTTATACTTATGTTTGACCTGACATTTGACCAAGCTAGGGTGATAATCAGTAGGAGCCCTCTTAGGGGTTTATTACCTACACAATTACCAACTTATAACTATTCTTAATTTGACTAATGACTAGATCATTAGTGTTTAATTACTAAGTCAAACCTTAACTATGATAAGTTTGACTTTTGACCATTAAACTAATCAAAACTGAAATTAGGAGGTTAAGGACACTCACAAATGGTCCTTAGTACTGAGAAGAACTCCAAGGAAGTTCCAAAAGCTCAGGATCCTCCAGAATTGAGAAGGTAGCAAGATTGGGAAGAAATGGTGAGCTTGAACAAAGAACCCACCTTCTATTTATAGGTTTTGGATAAGAATTGGATGATGACAAGTGTTAGAGAGGAGCTTTGAGATCATTCCAGGTGTAATACCAGTTTTACAAACCATCAAAGGCCCCTAGAATTGAATGTGTGAGACAAAGAAGCAAAACCAAAGCTGGTTTTCGAATTTCTGATACTGGGCATGCTATACGGACCGTAAGAGGTCCTGTATACGGTCCGTAAGGACCAGGTCTGATCTGCATAACTTTCATTTGTTGACAGCTTTGCCCCCTGCACTTCCAAATGTCATTTCCGACACATCTTAGGCCCGTTAAACTATTTTTAAGGCTCTACAATGATGCCTAAGCATAGGGAACATGAAACATGCTCAAAAATATGCCGGATGTCGGTTCATTTGGTCGTACGGTAACGTTGTTCGGCTAATTACGACGAAACACGGACGGACGCGAAAAACGAACCAAATTACGCGACGAATGGAATTTTATCAAGCCAATCACTAAAATAAAATATTTTAGTGCTTACATAAATTTTTGGGTGTCCGGATATATTCAGATTGTAAGATATGCGCGAGAATGCAAACTTGTGCACTTTTTGACACTTTTAGTCCCTGCATGACATAAAGGTTTATTTTTGCGCACCAAACACCTCTAAGCCTATATCTAAGATATATAAAGGATAAATAGGGTATGATTAACTCATGGTCATATTCCAGAAGGTCCGTTATCATACGAATCGGCATACTTTCGCAATTTGACACAATTAGTCCTTCTAATGCGCAAACTTGCGCATATCATTGTTTAATGGCACTGAAGCCTTATCTAATCCATACTAGGCATTCTTGAAAGTATTATTAAGCATCATAATGCTTCGGGCTCGATTAAAAGGTCATTCAGAGGTATAATTAAACATATTGACACGTCTGGTCCCTTATACTTGCAAAGTTGCGTGTAGCTTCACTTTTAGGCATAAAAGCCTTGGATGGCCAATGATTGGCATTCCCGAGAGTATAATCAATATCATAAGGTTCTTGGTTTGTTAAAAGGTCACTCAGAGGTAAGAATTTACATGTTGACGCTTTTAACCCTTTATTGCGCAAACTTTCAGTTAATTATACAAACGGCTACACTTGATTAACAAGTGGCTCATTTGTGAATATAAAACCGTAAAAGGTTATTTAGAAACTTATTTTAAGTATGTTGATACTTACAGTTCTTTTATAATTAATATTTTTCGATTTTTCGAAAAAAATAGTCCCTTTAATTCAAGGTTTGACTTTATTAGGGTTAATTACACGTGTCAATACATCATTGGACGTGATTTTACGAGGTGTTACATCCTCACCCCCTTAAAAGAAATCTCGACCTCGAGATTTGCTAAAGTAAAGGAAGTACTTTTTGTCTTATATTGGGCTTAATCTTCCCCAGTACATTTGGGCCTCTAAGGCACCCCAATTGACCTTTCTAATAGGTACATGTATCCTTTTGGAGCTTCTTAACCTGCCGATCCTTAATCGATACAGGTTTCTTATCAAATCATAATTTTCATTAATCTGCATATCATCATGTGATAATGCGTCTCGACTTATCGATGATACATATTCTTAAATTATTAATGTGGGTCGCATTGCGAGCTCCACTAAGCTCCTTATATAGGTTTTAGCTCATAGGCTTATTGACCTTTGTTGTATTCGATTTCCCGAATGTTCCTATATATCTAGGGCTTAACTTACCCTGAGGGATTTTAAAATTTAGCACACCCTTCTTAGGGCGATACCTTCGATTGAACCTTATTCCTTATTAAGGACTTAAGAAGGTTGCGACCTTTATCAATCCTAAATTTTCTGCCGATTACTGGCAATTTTTTTTTTTGATGATTACGAATTCGAATGATCTTATTTGTTATTTCCAATGCAACTATCAAACCCTGATAATTGGATTTACCAATCTATTGTTCTAACAATAGATGTTAACATTCCATCTATACAAGGTCCCCAAAGGAGTAGCCTTGATACTTACATACTAATTGTTATAGAAAAGACTTATTTTATGGTGAGATGGTTATTCCAACCACTGCTTAAAACTAATCTTAAGGAATAGCTAATCCTTACAGTTAGTCGAACAAATCGACGATCCTGGGTAGTTGATGGCGATTCTCAATCGTTGTCTAAATAGGGTTGCGGTAATCAATGCATAAGCAAATGAACCGTCTTTCTTATTTACTAAAAATCGGGGTTCTTAGAACTTTGAATTTTGGCTTTATGAAACCTTCTCTAAAAACTTATCGATTTGGCTCTTAGTTCTTCCTATTCTGTTGGTACTAACAGATATAAGGCTTTTACAATAACTGTAGCCCTAAGCGGGATGTTTGTCCTAACATCCACTTGCCTCTCAGGAGGTAAACATGGTAATTCTTATAAAGAAGATAATTATGACACCCAGAGATGTCAGAGATGTCCGTATTCTCAGACTTTGTTCATCTATCGATGTCGGTGTCAGATAAATGACACATTCTCTTTACAAATGCAAGGATGCCCTAAGTAGAGATACTTATAAGGACATTTTTTATATTGGATATCTTCTTTGAATACTACTAGTCGACTTTAGTACAATATGACCATTGGGATATCTCAGGGGTTCCATGCATTAAACCTCCATACTGATCAGGCATGGAAGCAATCTATGGGACCCACTAGGATACGCCACTCCTCATATGGCACTTTTATCAAACATAGTTTGGCATTCGCAGGCGATAGAAAACAATGAGAAAATAATAAAATAAAATAAAGTAATATATATTGTCGTACTCTTTTTGGGGAAGAGTACTCCATATTCTTATGAAAGGATTATCTTCGAAGATGGGAGAGATGGTCATTATAGATTCCATTGGTAAGTTATACCTTATATTTAATATCTGGAGTTCTTATGAATGTAATCAAAAGTTTGCTAAGCTTATGGTTTACTAAAGGTTTATTATCCCTTGCATTAACGTAAGATACTTAGCAGACACTATCAATTCTAAATGGTAAGGACGTACCTAATGCTATTATTGATATGCACTGTCTCTGGCATTCAACTGGTAGTTCAGGCGTTTCCTTTCTTATCCTTCCCAGACTTATCTACTCCTTCC
Source organism: Helianthus tuberosus (assembly GCA_030545235.1). Classification (NCBI taxonomy): domain Eukaryota; kingdom Viridiplantae; phylum Streptophyta; class Magnoliopsida; order Asterales; family Asteraceae; genus Helianthus; species Helianthus tuberosus. The sequence goes on along the minus strand of CM060411.1, from coordinate 214,383,197 downwards.
TTGGCAGCCTTAGGGCAATTAGTGCTAATGTGCCCCTTTTCGCCACAGCTGAAACAGTTTGCATTCTTTATATCCCTACATTCGTGGGACTGGTGGCCAGTTCTCTTACAGATGCCACATTGCTTTATCTTTTGGTTTGATCGACACTGTCCCCAGTGTCTTCTTTTGCAGGTTTTGCATGTAGGCTTTTTGTTGGAATCCTGTTGGTTATTGTTGAACTCGGATTTGCTCTTCTTAGGATTCTGGGAGTTATCCTCCTCCCTTTTTCTTTTCTCATTAGTTTCATTCTTGACTGACTTTTGTCTCACTATATCTAGAGTGAGAGACAAAGATAGATCTATAGCTGATCTGAAGGTGATTGGCCTTGAAGCCTTAACATTCCCTTTTATTTCGGGTGCCAAACCACCGATGAAACGCGCAATGCGTTTTGGTTCAGGGGTAATTAAATAGGGTACCAATCTAGATAGGGAGTTGAAGTCGGTAACATATTGCTGACAATTTAGGTTCTTCATTGTGAGAGTCAGAAAATCTGTCTCCACCTTTTCCACTTCGTGTTGTGGACAGTAGTTCTCTTTGATAAGGTCCACAAACTTGGACGATCCCATATTGTATAGGGGAAATTTCCCCGTGGACTGCATCATGGCCCTCCACCATGCAAGAGCCTCGCCCTTGAAAGATTGTGAGACAAATTTTACTACGTCCTTATCAGCACAATTGCTGATGTCCACAACAGTTTCCATTTCCTCCAGCCATTCCATGGCATCAATTGCGCCTTTTTCGCCATTGAAATCTCTGGGTTTGCATGAGACGAAGTATTTGTAAGTGCACCCGTCTTCAGTTGAACAAGGCTTATCATGGAGTACTAACTTCTGAGGTTCGCTCTTTTCATCTGAAGAGTGAACGGAGCTCTCCTTACGAGCTGATGTATGTGTTTCCGTATGGACCTTTGACTGAGTGTCACTCGGCTCTTTTTTGTTCTCAAGGATCTTATCCACAGCTTCACTAATTGCTGCGTCAATCAAGGCCTGAAGAGCAGTGCCATTAATATTTATATTTATATTTGCATCCTTATTTCTAGCCGCAGTACTGCTGTGTGCTTCGTCGGAATCCATCATTCTGGAGCTTTGGTACTAAACACCAATAATAACATATGCTTAGCCACAAACTATTATGGAATCATCGTAATGGATGATTTATAAGCCATGGTATTATTAAACCTTAATGGCTGTTAGGTTTTTAACTTCATTATAGTATGCTACTAGGAAGTATGTCAATTATATTTAGCCTAGGTCAAAAAGGACCATCAATTGTGTTTAAAGTTTGGACCAAGTCCATTACCTTTTGACAGGGAATCACAATGTCACAACTGTCCTTGTCATAACGACAATCTTTAGATAGTTGCTAGGCTTGTCACGAAGGACATTAATAGTCATAGGCACGAAGGCCTTGTCACAAAGGACATTAATAGTCATAGGCACGAAGGCCTTGTCACAAAGGACATATAAGACATGGCACTTAAAGCATTAATATATCATCCGCAATCTTCTTGGATCAGAGATCTTAAGGTTCGAACATAGTTAATTACCTTTGGACAGAGAGTCAAAGACTACAGCCGTCATCTCTTTGGAAGATAATTTATTTTGCCACAAAGGCTAGTCAATGGACATCATCCTGACTAACTGGATGATTGTGAGCTTCAGAGGAGTCAGCCGTGGTGAAGCTTTGAAGGCTACTAACCAAGTAGTAATAATTTGTTTAATTATATAGCGAATTGTCGAATTTGATGATTAAATAGTCATGGAGTAACTCATCCATATAGACCAATAGATAGTATTAAATTTATCTGATTATGATTGGCCTAGGTTTTTAGATAAACCATCTTTGGCGTTTTAAACGGAATATAATCCTTCATATTTATTAGACAGGGGACATAAGTCACGACTGTCAATGTCGTACCGACATTTTATATAGCGTAAGGGCTTGTCCCAAGGACTTTTTGATGGCACAGAGGCCTTGTCACTAGGGAAATTTTAAAACATAATCAATGATTCATTTGGATCGGAAAATTTCATAATTCATTGTCTTGACAAGAAGTTACGAAATAAAACTATCTTTCCATGTATACATCTTTGCCCGTAGGTATACATCCCAATGGATGTTTTGATGTGTTCATCATGTTCGACGTTTATTAGCCATGATTCCTCTTGATCATTTACACTAAAAATAAGGGGTTTGGAAAATTCCTAATATAAGGATGACAAGTGTGATTTTATCACATCACCTATTGTCGGGAGTGTTAACATACAAGGATTGGGATCTTTTAAATAGGTTCTACCATCGTAGCCAGGTCTTTAATGACATTCAAGCTAGGTTATACCTTTTTAAGATTCTCTTTTAATATCAATACCGGCAGGAAAGGAATGATATTTATTTTATTCAGGATTTTCATTATAATCCTAAATTATAAGTTAGTAATAGCACAAAAGGCTTAGTCACGTGGACAATTTTAGTTTATAAGCCCAAATTTTATGAAATCGAGGCATTAAGGTTTGGATCAAAGTTCATTACTTTTTCTTGACAGGGAGTTGTAGGCTACCACTGTCTTTAGTCTCAGAGGACGTTAATTATAGCCCGTAGGCATTTCCCTTCTAAGGGATGTTTATGGTATGATCATCTTTTCAGATGCTATTAGTCGAGATCGTAAGGATCCTACCGATTATTATGTTTGGACGTATTCCAACATCTTTAGACAGGGGTCAAAGACCACCACTGTCGTTGTCTTATCGGACAACAAGTTTAGCCCGTAGGCACTTCATCACTAACGGATGTTTATAATATGATCATCTTATAGGATGATATAAGCCATGATTTCTAGATCATAAGGCAAATTAGGAAATTTTAAAAATTTCCAATATAGGGATGACTATTGTGATTTTCTCGAATCGCTTTTGTCAAGGATGCTAACACGTTCTTAGGTGTTAACAAGGATTTGAATCTTTCGAATAGGTTTTACCATCTTGGCCATGTCTATAACGACATTTAGGCTAGGTTTTTACCTTTAAGATTCTTTTTAATATTTAACGCAGAGCAATCCTAATTTGAGATGTTAATATGGATCTGAATCTAATTATGGAACTACCATCTTGGCCAGGTCTTAAAATGACACGTGGCTAGGTCTTGTCCTTTTTAGATTTTGCCATTTTATTATAATGGTAGATCTTATAAAAGGAATGTTATTTTTCATTTATTTCATATTTCATGTTTAGGATGAAAATTTAAATTTAGTCATTCCATTATAAAATTAAAAAAATTCAGGTTTGCCCTAAACGGGACTTGAAAGGAATAATGTTGTCCTCGAAGGGACTGAAAGATAAATATGTCCTTATAAGGACTATTAAGGAAACAATCTTCAGCAAAAGGAGTTTCTTCTTCATTTTATTTCTGAATGCTTTCTCCTTGGTTGCACGTTTCATCCTGACCGCGGTACGAAGCTCAGCATTTCAAGCTCCGGGTGTGGAGAATTTCTATTACGGCTTCTTCGCTTGGCGACATATCCAATATATATAAAAATTGGAAGCAAAAATTTCCGGATTAGGATTGAGAATATTCCTATGTTAAGTCTAGACTCAGAAGGTCAAGAAATGTGCTAATGTGTCATTGAGATTAAACACAAAAAGGCTAGTGTTTAATTCACTCAATGTTGGCTCTGATACCAACCTGTCACACCCCGATATTTCCACGTATTACCGGTGGGCCCGGTGGGGAGTATCGTGAACTTCGGTTCCTGCCGGTGTCTGGCTTCATCTGTGACTGAATCGAGTTGGACACCTTGTCCACATCATTCCATTTGCGTTTGCTATCAGTAGCAGGAGTAGTGGTTGTAGCAGTAGTGGCAGTAGTGAAAACACGCTGTGCTAGCGAGCCACGCTCTACCTCCTGATCTGTGATCTTGTGAGCTAAGCGGATGATCTGGGGTAAGTTGTTGAGATTTGCAGCAGTGACAAAACTCTTTACTGCTGGTGCCAGACCCTTGATGTACAACTCAATTCTTCGGGGTGGGGGTCGAGATAAGTTAGGGCACATGTTTGCTAACTCGTGAGATCGTTTCGTGTAAGCCTCGATCTCAGACCCCTCCATCTTCAGGTTGTAGTACTCGTTCTCCAGTTTCTGTATTTCATCACGAGGACAGTACTCCTCTCTCATCAACTCTTTGAAATCCTACCAAGTAGTAGCATTTGCCATATCAATGCCCAGCATCTGAACTTGGGCATTCCACCAAGTCAAGGCACCATCCTTGTCACACCCCGATATTTTCACGTATTACCGGTGGGCCCGGTGGGGAGTATCGTGACGTAGTTAATATCATCATAGTCAAACAACACAATTTAAATGCACAACGGAAGTCTTGAAATATAAAATATTATTACAACACAAATGTCTGATAATATAAAAGTATTTCGTACAGACTAGCTTGTAATAATCCACAGGCGGATCAAAATAACAAAAGAAGTTATCAGACTAATGGCTTATGTGAAGGAGTTGCAAAGTCCTCAACTAACAAGTCCTGAGTAGCTTCCAGCCTATTACGTACTTGTACCTGTCAAAATACGTCAGTTTTCACTGGTAAATACACTCAACCGACTCATTTCAAAATGCTTATGAAAATTGGTTTAGGTTGTCACGGCCCCTGACCCGGTTTGACCCGTTTTAGGAGCCGCAGGACAGAAAATCCCGTGGTATTTATTTAATTGAGTTTAACAGCGGAAGTTTATTATCAGGATATTTTTAAAACTGAAGATATTTCCCGATTATTTTATTTCACAACTCGGGATAAAACCCCGGTAATTTACAATCATTTGATTTCACGAAGAAATCTTTTATTTTACAAAACATGTTTCTTTATTTTATCCTGAGCCACTTTCTTAAGCTTGTAGTGCTTCACGGCACTTTTCCTGGATCATAACAGATCTCCTGAAACATGTTTGAAAAAGGTTTTGTCAGCGGGAAATACTGAGTGAATCATTCTATTTACATAAAATAATGCTTAGTTATTAATTACAGCATAAGAGCGATTACAATGGCTTCTATCTTATTTTTATCTGGCGCTGTGTCACAATGGTGACATGTCACAATGGTGACGATGGTCATACCACTATTAGGTCAATGAACCTAAATAGTGATGATTATCCCTGGTAGGTCAATGAACCTAACTGGGAGAAAATTAGTAATGTGCACAATACCCCACTAGCCAGTGATTCAAGATATCCACGACTTAGTCCCTGTAATTATAACTTTTGAAAATAATTTGAGGTATTGTAAAATAGTTGATAAAAAGAGAATGACTCACATTGCAGATTTAATTTGAGCAGAGCCTAGCCTACTGATTAGCCTTTTTAACCTAAATTTAATAACAGGCACACAATTCTGGGTTAGTAATCAATACAGCATTTACGATAACTCACGAGATCAACCCCTCACAACGAATGACAAAGTGCGATACTTAAACATCCATCGAATTAACGACGAATGACAAAGCATAACCCTAATGTGAGCAGCACTTAAACATCCATTGGATATTTTGATCAATCGGACATTGAATCGTAGCAGCGATTGAGTTATTACCCTGATTGCGGCGTCGATTAGTGATCCGTGTGTGTTAATTGTGGTAAACAGACTATAACTCGACGTATATTTGGAATTTGTTCGTCGTTTCAGTGCCCAGAATCAAGTCCCAATCTCTGCTATTTATACACGAATTTTGTCAGGCTTACGGACCGTAAGATTCAACCCTTACGGTCCGTAAGGGAAACGAAATCACCCTAGGCTTGCCACGTGTGGGACTAGGCCTGCTGAGTCGACGATTCTTGAATTTTCGATTCTGATAACGAATTAAGAGGATAATCGTCAAGTAGGAAATACCCCCCCCCCCCCCCCCCTGAGTTTTAGGGGCCCTGATCCTGATTCTGATGATTCTGAAAATTTTAGGGTTTGTGCGGAATCACTTGGGTGTCTCAATTAGGGTTTCCTATTAGACTAAATATAATAATAAATAATAGTTTTGGTGAGAGTTGTTACATAGGTGCACAAGGCACGTAAATATTTTGACACTTTGATTAAAATGCACAAGGCAAAGTTAATCTTTTATACTTGGGACAAACTATATCTCATGTTATCAGTTTTACATAACTTGCTCTACATACGGGCCCCGGTTCTATGCCGGTTCAAGATTAACCGACACACCACTTATTCCCTTATTGGGAATCCCATATTGGGTATAATTAATTAATAAGCATATTGCATCTGTCAGGTGTATGCCTACACCCCGTGCTTAGGTCGTGGCCATTGCAATTAATGAGTCAAGGATATCCAGGACACGGTCGCATTAACCCCCAATGTTTCAGTCAAGCAATACGAATTAAAACAGGTTATTTGGATTTCCCGACTTATTGGTCTTTGAATCCCATACCTGACCATGCGGTATTTATATTACCGTATCCCAAGCCCGTATAAGGGAAAATAGGTTAAGAATATTTACCTTAGCTAGCTCCTGTCTTAAATAGCAAGAATTATAATAACTCAGCCGTATTCACTTAAGTAAGCGTAGGTACAATTTACCGGAAGGCTCTAGTCTGGAATGATGGTATGAATAACCAATTAGAATACTAACGGGTCTTAATTATGTCATAGACTTAGACCGGCTAGTTTTTAAACAGAACAACGGTACGATACGCTGGATTAAGCGGAGGCCGAATTAGAATGTGATTTAGACCTGACAAGTTTGAAGACTTGTATAATATGGGTAAACTAATCACATTCTGGATTTTGAGGTAACAATGATAAGGTTTGACCCGTTTTGGTCAATTTATGCAAACTAGTTACATAAATCGAGCCGAACGCGAAATATGCGTAACGGGTAACCATAAGAGTCCTATACATGTTTCCTAAGTTAATATGTCTTAATTATGTTGTGATATCAGTAAGATACCTTCTGTTATGCCCAAAACGAATTTAAAACCAATTTAGGCCCCGTAGGGGTATTTTTGTCATTTTAAAGGTTATAAAAGAGTTTAAATATTAACCTGAGTTACAGGTCTGATATAATCAGTAAAAATACTTAATTTAATAAGTTATAACAGTAGGGTATCATATATATGTGAAATTTATTAATTATAACCATACTATGCACCGTAGGGGCATTTTGGTAATTTCACATAAGCCTAAAAGGTCAAAACTGGAATTCTGAGTTTAAAACTTTTGCCTACTATTTAATTATGAAAATTTACTTAAAACATCAGTAGGTATCAAACCTTATAGGTTAAAAATAGTTTTAACTTATACTATGCGTTAAAAACGCTTAAAAGGCGATTTTGAGCTATTTCCGGGTTTTTAAAGGAAAGCTGATATTTTTATTATTCCAGAAGGCTTAAAATATTTTATTTATCATATTAGATCAGTAGAAAAAGGTTTGGTACTAAAAGGATTTGTAAAACTTATTTTATAGGCCAAAAGGGCAAAACCGGCAATTACCGAATCAAGCTTAGAACCCTATGTTATGCTCAGCCTAAAAATAAATAAAAATCTTCAAAAATCCCAAAATATTATTTTATATCAGTAGGTAAAAAGTTTGGTATAAAAAAATTGGGTTTAGATAGGCTATACGCTAATTATGCCGTTTACTTAGTAAAAAGCTTTTCATTCACGCTAATGAGCATAACTCCTAATCTAGACCACAAACTGATGTCAAATTTTAGGGACAAGTTTATAATTCAGTAATAAAGGTTTCTATTCTTTCATATTTTCAAAAAATATCATTTTAAGGTCAAATGGGCATAATGGTCAACATTTAAGCATATAACGGGAACATGTAAATGAATAGGATAACTAAGGATCCAAGTTGTATAACCTCAGAGAGTTATACTAACATATAACATGGTCACAAAGGAACCCTAAGACATAATCAAACTAAGCTAATTCGGGTCAGAACTGAAAGTCAAAGCAAAAGTCAACTTTTGCGACTTTCGGTTCCGAACCGATCCTAAACTTGAAATTGTCGGGTTGAACATGCTTAAACATGTTCTTACATTAATTACCAAGTTATATAAGTGTTAAAACAGGTTCCATAGCTTCTACTTGGTTAATTATGAATTTATTTGCAAAATAGCTTTATGTTGACTTTTTATACTTATGTTTGACCCGACATTTGACCAAGCTAGGGTGATAATCAGTAGGAGCCTCTTAGGGGTTTATTACCTACACAATTACCAACTTATAACTATTCTTAATTTGACTAATGACTGGATCATTAGTGTTTAATTACTAAGTCAAACCTTAACTATGATAAGTTTGACTTTTGACCATTAAACTAATCAAAACTGAAATTAGGAGGTTAAGGACACTCACAAATGGTCCTTAGTACTGAGAAGAACTCCAAGGAAGTTCCAAAAGCTCAGGATCCTCCAGAATTAAGAAGGTAGCAAGATTGGGAAGAAATGGTGAGCTTGAACAAAGAACCCACCTTCTATTTATAGGTTTTGGATAAGAATTGGATGATGACAAGTGTTAGAAAGGAGCTTTGAGATCATTCCAGGTGTAATACCAGTTTTACAAACCATCAAAGGCCCCTAGAATTGAATGTGTGAGACAAAGAAGCAAAAACAAAGCTGGTTTTTGAATTTCTGATACTGGGCATGCTATACGGATCGTAAGAGGTCCTGTATACGGTCCGTAAGGACCAGGTCTGATCTGCATAACTTTCATTTGTTGACAGCTTTGCCCCTTGCACTTCCAAATGTCATTTCCGACACATCTTAGGCCCGTTAAACCATTTTTAAGGCTCTACAATGATGCCTAAGAATAGGGAACATGAAACATGCTCAAAAATATGCCGGATGTCGGTTCGTTTGGTCGTACGGTCACGTTGTTCGGCTAATTACGACGAAACACGGACGGACGCGAAAAACGAACCAAATTACGCGACGAATGGAATTTTATCAAGCCAATCACTAAAATAAAATATTTTAGTGCTTACATAAATTTTTGGGTGTCCGGATATATTCATATTGTAAGATATGCGCGAGAATGCAAACTTGTGCACTTTTTGACACTTTTAGTCCCTGCATGACATAAAAGTTTATTTTTGCGCACCAAACACCTCTAAGCCTATATCTAAGCTATATAAAGGATAAATAGGGTATGATTAACTCATGGTCATATTCCGGAAGGTCCGTTATCATACGAATCGGCATACTTTCGCAATTTGACACAATTAGTCCTTCTAATGCGCAAACTTGCGCATATCATTGTTTAATGGCACTGAAGCCTTATCTAATCCATACTAGGCATTCTTGAAAGTATTATTAAGCATCATAATGCTTCGGGCTCGATTAAAAGGTCATTCAGAGGTATAATTAAACATATTGACACTTCTGGTCCCTTATACTTGCAAAGTTGCGCGTAGCTTCACTTTTAGGCATAAAAGCCTTGGATGGCCAATGATTGGCATTCCCGAGAGTATAATCAATATCATAAGGTTCTTGGTTTGTTAAAAGGTCACTCAGAGGTAAGAATTTACATGTTGACGCTTTTAACCCTTTATTGCGCAAACTTTCAATTAATTACACAAACGGCTACACTTGATTAACAAGTGGCTCATTTGTGAATATAAAACCGTAAAAGGTTATTTAGAAACTTATTTTAAGTATGTTGATACTTCCAGTTCTTTTATAATTAATGTTTTTCGATTTTTTCGAAAAAATAGTCCCTTTAATTCAAGGTTTGACTTTATTAGGGTTTATTACACGTGTCAATACATCATTGGACGTGATTTTACGAGGTGTTACAATCCTCGAGTCTGCCTGAAGCATACTTCACTCTGTCCCCAGCGGGACAGGTACACATTGCGAACACCGACTCTGCTTTCTCAAACCAAAGCAGTAGCCCCACAACCCCTTTAGTCCCACTGAACGTCTGTGGCCTACAATCCATGAATGTCTTAAACGTACAAGCAGGCGGATTGTTTTGATTCTGATTCACTGGTTGACCTAAGGACGAAAGGACATACAACACATAGATAAGATTCGAGTTCACGACACAAGGATAAAAATATTTGGCACATTTCGTACTAGCTTGATAGGCTGCCAAAGCCTCAGCCAGACGTGTGTTAATCAAGTTTGTCAACTCAGCCTGAGTCATCGCAATGTGACCACGCCCATGCCCTCGTCCGCTCATGATTCTATATAAGAAAAAGGAATAGGTTAAGAGTCGAGATAGGGTAGGAGTCAAACCTCACGATGATTTCTACAGACCACTAAGTTTATACCAGACCACTGAGCGGAACCCCTTTCGCACTCGTTAGGCCTCACTGGGACTCACATGCACCCCACAATATTATTATGTGTGCACCCATAATAGTAATGTGATTTGCATGTTTATCTCAGCTCACCCAACTTATGCTAAAAGGTCCCTCAATTTCGAGTAACAGGACAAAAACACCACAACACAGTTCATGAAGGTTTAGAGGAGTATCACACTGTCAATCACATAACGTAGGCTAACAACACAAGAACTCAAACTATAGTGTTAAGTGTGCATTCACATGCAATGTCATTCACAAGTGTTCACTAAATACGATATGCAATAAGTAAACCAGAGACGAACCTTGCAATCTGGAGCTGAGTGTCATGGTCGATTTCGGAGCTGTTCGGTTAAAGTCTGGTTTTATAAAAACGTTTTAAAACCTAGTTCACTATAACCAGTGGCTCTGATACCAAACTGTCACACCCCCAAAATACTACATGCGGTAACCCCGCTAGGCGTGTGACGTACCAGGATCTAGCCACTAATCACATTGAACTAACCATAAGATATTTAACAAAATTCCCATTTATTAAGTAAGACTTTCATAAACATAATCCAAGTTAAATAGTGACAGCGGAAGCAAATAATGATTCATCGTTTAAATGTTTCAAAACCAATGTATGTAAATTTAGTTGACAAAACATGCATATCCAAACGATGCTACCCATGACCACTCCAACCATCCAGATAGCAAGTTCCTCATCCGAAGCACCTAACGACCTGCAAGCATGCAACAAGTGTATCAGACAACGCTGGTGAGTTCATAGTTTTACGAAAACGTTGGTTACCAAGTATTTAGTTTAGTTCATTGATTTCAATGTTGATAATATCTCGAATACAAGACGGCTCCTGATTTACTTTGCCCTTTCCCTAATGCTCCTATCAAAGCCTTGGGCATGACTGAGTCATTAGTTCACACTCGTCCTCTCAGGTACGGGGTGAGGGTGCCAAACCTAGATAGCGCTACCAACAAATACTCCGTTACCTCTCAGGTAACAAACAAGATGGGACTTAATGGTGATAGGATGAGTATATTATCCAACATTCCAGATTTACACAAGACGTATTCCTCTCAGGAATACCCAATTGATTTACCCAAAAACCTATCCCTCCCAGGGATACCCAAAGACTGTCCCAAACACCGGGACGCATGCTCAAGAGGAATGAACTCACCTTTGATTTGATCGGTATGTTAAATTACCCGTCCAAGTTTGTCAACCCCAAACCCTACCGTGGTTATCAAACAGTATCAGTTTCACAGTCATCCAAGTCACATGTTTGCACACAGTAAATCACGTATGGTTACACAGATTGTTTTTATAATAAAATCATGGCATGGCACGTATCAGTACTCGATTCTCATGCAAGACCACGTCAAATGTGATTATCACAAATCAACACATCATCAGATGAATGTTCTAACCATTCCAGACAACCCAGGTTTCCACACTTGGTCAGTATCATTTTCAAACAACAATTAGCATTCGTAAACACAAACATCCATCATTACACACCTTGTATACCTCTATTGTTCCTTCCATAACCCTTACGACGAAAATACCTAGACGACGAAGGACATTCTTCGTCGAGACCATGCACGATGAAGCATCCCCATCCTTCATCGGGTCACATACGACGAAACATTACCATTGTTCGTCAAAATCACACAGTCAAACAGTTAACATATTTTCAATCCTGGGCAATGGATCTACGACACTTTCTGTGCTTAATCTAACCAACCCTAACATGAACAATCATCGGCTATACAAACGTAACAGTTTCCCATTTCATAAACATATAATTGTAATCAAACAATGATCAGTAACACACACAAACCCTATTTCTAATTCCGCAAGATTCATGAGATTCGTAATCTGTTTGTGACCATCAAATCAAATCAATCCCCTAAACCCACATTAAACCTTACTTTGAATAAATTCCTAACAATGAGTCAATCCAAACACATATGAACATAGAACATCATATCATCATTGTTTCTATCAGCATGCATTCCTAACATAACAATCATGTACCAACACAAACACATGTAGCAAAATGGTTAAATTGCACAACAATAAGAGCATACTAACCAAGCAAGCCTGATAAGAAATCGAGGCAATCCTTCGAGGTGTAACATGGCTGTCGTCGACTTGTTTTAGGGAGTAGGAAGGTTAGGGTTTGATGTTTGCTAATGAATTTACGTTGCAAAGGATAATTATAACTATCGGGCTCGTACTGGGCCATGTATCACTTTGGGCCGAGGGCCTTCTGGGCGAGAAATACTCCTCGGCGAAGAGTATAATTTGTCAGATCCATGATGACGAAGGACCTAGTTCGTCGTGAACCATTTACGAAAAACATAGTTCGTCGTGAACTATTGACGACGAAGAACAAGCCGTCGAAGAATCTTATTAGATTATCAAACTTAAACAATTCTTAATTAATTCACAAAACAACTCTAAATCATGTTAGTTCAACAGTTCATCCAATTTGCACAAGTTACAACACAAACAATTATGAAAAGATAGTGTGAAACAAGTAATGTGTCGAGGAAAGACCTTGAAAGCTCGGGTTGTCACAAGTTTTATGAGTCTTTTGCTAGATCTACTACTATTGAAGGTCGAATCTATAGTGAAGGTTGTCATCGATTGACCCAAAAAATTGATTGGGACTAGCACCTAGTGGTGGCTGCTACGTGGAGAAAGGGGTTGCGACATGAAGAGGGGGTGTCAAAAGTATGGAACCAGTCTACGTAGTAGGGTCGGGTAGAAGAAAAAGGGTGATGATTGGGAATTTAATTGTTTTCTTTTGGCCATTAATTAGTTTTTTAATTCATAAGAATATAACAGTCGATTGAGTAAAATGTTATTTTCATCCAAAACGTTTAATCACTTTTACGAGTTTCACTCAACAAAAAACTTGACCGTTTCTCTTAAAAATACTTCAACTATTTAACATCTAAAATACCCTTAAATCTTTGTTTTCTTAGCAAACTAAGAATTTGAAGACACGGATCAGTCTCTAGCAATTGTTTTCTTGGGTGTTTAGTCAACAACCTTTACATTTAAATCTTTCATATTTGGGTAAATTAAACTTTTCGTCCTTTATGTTTATACTGGATTGCAACGGATAATCTTTAACTTCAATAATTACAGTCACAATCCTTTATTTGCAAAACCTGTCACATTCTACGTCCTTTAGCACTAACTGAATTAAAATTTTCAGTTAAGCTTATTCACTTAAGGGTATTTTGGTTAATTTATCTTTTATTTAAATGTTTAATAAATAAAATAAAAAAAATACATATACACAATTCATCTTCACCAATTTCTAACCTTAAAACCCTAACCACCACCACCCATTCTGCCACCACCACCACCTCAAATCTCTTCACCACACCCTGCACATCGATCTTCCAATCGATTATTTTCGCCTAAATATTCCCCATTTTCTGCTATTAAAGTTGATAACATTCGACTTCCCATATTCTTTTGTATCTTACTCACATATTCTTCAGTTGGATCAAATTAGGGCTCAGGACTCGTTAAAGAGGAAATTCGTCACTCACGCTGATTACACCTAGAAATTAGATGGATTTGAAAACCCTGGATGTCGTTTATGAGGATTCTTCAATTGTTAAGATCGAAGTTCCTGGATTTCTTGCCTTGACAGAGGTATATGCTTTCACATTTTACTTCGTTATAGATGTCACATGTTCCACTAATTTCACTGTAATTTGAGTTTATATCTTTACGTTCTTCAATTGTTATTTAGGTCATTAATCGTTTAGTAATTTAGTCTCTGTTAGTAAATAGCTAAATATGAGTGATTGCTTCTGCAAATGTAAGTCGGTTGAGAGTCGTATGGCGGGTACGGAAACTCGATCGGTATGCCTCCGATGTGATTCACATGTGGTCGGAGTGGTAACTCCGGCAGCATTGTTTAGAAAGAGAGAGTTTCCGGGTGTTTAGAAAGTGTGTGACTGGTGACCGGAGTGACGGTGATGAAGCGTTTAGGTTTTAGGGCTTTTTAGAGAGAGAGAGAGAGGGAGGGGGGGGGGGTTGGAGAAGATGGACTAGAGTGAGAGTGCTGGTAACCGGAGTGACGGTGATGAAGCGTTTAGGTTTTAGGGCTTTTTAGAGAGAGAGGGAGGGGGGAGGGGGGGTTGGAGAAGATGGACTAGAGTGAGAGTGAGAGTGGTGGTGATTTATGTCTGTGTGTTTTGTTTACAAATATAAGTATAAATTACATTTTTCGTCCTTATACCAGTAAAATTACTAAATTACCCTCATGTGCAAGTCACATGACTGAATTTAACTAAAAATTTTAACTAGGTTAGAGTCAAAGGACCAAAGATATAATGATTTTGTCAAATAAAGGACCGTGACTGTAATTATTGAAGTTAAATGCTATCTATTGCAATTTGATAAAAACATAAAGGACGAAAAGTGTAATTTACCCTTCATATTTTTTAGATTCCCATGAAACTAATGAAACTGGACCGCTGTTTTTCAAGTCAAAACAAATATGATCCAAACAAAATTGCAATAGTATAATCCTCAACTAGGAAATAAGATTGATAAGATAAAAAAAAGACTTAGGGGCTGTTTGACAACTTTTGAATGGCTAAGTGTTGAATCAGTAAGAGGTCTGAATCATTAAGTGCTGAACCAGTAAGAAGTCTGAATCATTAAGAGTCAGTATAATGCTTAACATTTCAGATACAAATATCTGATCAATTCAGATTAGAGGTCTTAACCATTCAGACTCAGTATAATACTTAACCATTCAGAGGCAAATGTCTTAACCATTCAGACATCTGCCCATGAAACAAACAATCTGAACAATTAAGTGCTGAACCAGTAAGAGATCTAAACCATTAAAAGTCTCATTAAGAGGTAAACAAACAACCAATAATTTTTCAAACACAAGTTCATTATCTCAAAAAGTCAACCCAATAAAGGCGGAGACTTAAACAAACAAACACACAAGTTCATTATCTCAAAAAGTCAACCCAATAAAGGCGGAGACTTAAACAAACAAACACAAAGACAATTATTGAATAACATGACAATAAAATTTGAAAAACACACAATATATCATTTGTTGTTAACGTGAGTGTGAGTAGCATCTCCAACCGATGCTGGCTTAGGGGTGGTTCCGGTTTCTTTAACCGTCTCGGTGTTTGAGTTCTTGGCGCGGCGATCGACATCTTGAATGGACGGAGGTTTGTTTTGTTCTTCTATGGAGCGCTGGAACGACACCGGTTTAGTACGGGTATTGCTGTTGGAGGTGGATGATGTATTAGAGCCAGGCCTCCATGTGGCTGAGTGTGATTTGAAAGTGTTGATCTGATTATTGTGAATATATGTTGAATGTGCACATCTACATAATATATATATACACGATGACCCAGCACACACGTTCCTACTTCCTTCCTAGGTTGTTACACGAAATTTCTTAATAATTAACTAGATTATATACCCGTGAGCTTCACGGGTTGTTGGTTGTGTTAAAAAATTTTGAATACATATATAAACATTAAATTTAATGTAACCTTTGAGATGCCATATTATACTGTCGGCTCGATTGATATTGAAGATTGGACTAAATATTTTGGTTTGCCAACCCAACTATAGTTTTAATGGGATGCCATATTCACGTTTCCTTAATGGGAGCTATGTGAAATTAAAATAATCTTTATCCTAATAATCAAATAATCAGATATCTAAGCAAGCAAAAACTCATCATCTTCAACTATCCACTTGCCACTGGTAGCAGTTGTAGGAACCGACGCATGAGACGAATGGGCTGATTTAGCGATAAGAAATGCAGAAAAAAATCATCATTTTGAGTAAAGTCGTAGCAGCAGGAAGCCAATTCTACATAACGTGGTTCATTAATTCTTTACCCATCAACTCTTTCTCTTCGGACTTCATGGTAACACCGAGCTTAG
This sequence comes from Helianthus tuberosus, assembly GCA_030545235.1. Taxonomy (NCBI): domain Eukaryota; kingdom Viridiplantae; phylum Streptophyta; class Magnoliopsida; order Asterales; family Asteraceae; genus Helianthus; species Helianthus tuberosus. Next base: position 214,366,885 of record CM060411.1, on the reverse strand, counting down.
TCAACATAGGCCACAACTAATCTTTCTGGTCGTTCATTCACGTGTTAATAATCTGTTTCATCGGTTCTTAAAAGAACTAAACAAACCCACGTTTGCACATTGTAGAGTCGGTGCTCTTAGTGGTCCACATTTTGGTATCGGGTCAAAATGGTTCTCTCCCCAAAGCCCTTCCATCATTTTCGCCTCCTCAACACAGCACAAAGTTCATTTACGTAAACGCCCACCCGTGCAACCCAGCCGAGAATGCATCGACACCTTTCTGGGATAAACCATGACATCACCGAGAACCAGGTCGTCGTATGTGGCCATGATCACATTAGCGTTTTCGATAACCCATTGAAAAGTTTGATACATTTTTTAACCGTAAACTTGAAGCTCAAGGATACATATGTCCATCTTTTTGACAATTAAAACGGGTTGAATTCTTTCTCCGAGAGCTTGGCGAAAGACAGTTTCGGTTTAAGCACAAACACCCTCGATACAATCGACCACAACCAGTGCACCATCGGTAATACGTAGAGCAGCGGTGACTTCAGAAGAAAAGTCAACATGCCCAGGTGAGTCAATAAGGTTGCTTAGGTATTCGTTCCCGTTACGTTCTCCTTTGAAGCTTTTTTAAAGCTTTGTCGCTCATCTCGTAGTCAAGTGAGATACCAGTGAACTTGATGGTGATACCACGTTCTGCTTCATCGGCATGGGTATCGGTCATACGAACATCACCAGATACTAATGAGCTTCTATTTAGTAAACAACCTTCAATAACAAACAATGACCCAATTCAAGCAGATAATACTTTAGTAAGCAACCTTCAAGATTCTCGAACTTTCAATAGTTTTCTCACAAAATCTCAAATAGAGTGTCAGCAAGTTATCAATGCCACCAAAACACAATAGATATGTTAACTGCAAATGCATACGAACCAATTAATTTCAGTAACCAAATATTGTTTGGGTCAGGTCAGGTGGAACAGTTAAAAAATATCCTGAATTAACTATGTTGTTTAGTATTTTAGGTATATAAAACAATTTATAGGTTGCGCTCCTTTACAGGTTAAAAAATGGTCATTTTAGCATTTCAGCCACACTTTATGGAGATCAAAGTAAATTAAGTTTGTTAGGGACAATAGTCATCATCATGATATGCTTTTAACCAAAGAAAAATTGTAAAGAATACTGCAAAAGCATATATGAAGCCTCTATACACGTCCCATTTATGTAAAGAATGCCATATGTACACTAACTTTAAGATTTCTTAGTCTATACCTCTAAAGTGCAATTTTAATCCAACCTTGGAAGTTTTAATCTGCAATCATAAGAGAAGTAGGTTATATGAGACAACCAAAATATATACAAATAAGAAAGCAACAGACTTTGCACAAAAACACCAAATCTTTTAAGTAGACTCCTGTGATTCATAATTTAGTACTTTGAACATTAACTTTTTCATTGTTCTATAGCTGTTAGTCAGATTAGTCATGTAATCAAAATTTACCCCAAAAAATCACAATATAGTCGCATTTTTTATCCATATCATATAAATATGATTCCAATCAAATCCATAACATATACATATGATTGACAAAAATGAAAGCCAAATAAACTATTATATAATCCAAAAAATCAATAGAACATTTACCTGAGCATAAACCATAACTTGATAATTAACAGAGAACTGCTACTGCTACCCTTGGAGCAAAATCGTAGAAAATTGAAATAATTAGAAGCCAATGTTATATAAAAGTCAATCAGTGGACTCATCAACGGAATTCGGTTCATAGCAGTAAACATCTTCTACTTAAGAAAAAAAATCACTAATTTAATCATTATCATTTCAATTTACTCATTATCATTTCAACTGATCATTACTAACATAATGAGACCCAAATCTGACCTCTTCTATTTAAGCAAAATCATAAAATCGCAACTCGTACAAAGAAACTCTGGTATCAATGAAAATTACATAACATTCTCGCGGTTACCAGCCTAACTGATTTTTGTACCATATAATCAGTTATTTATATATAAAAACTATCCAAAAAAAAGCAGAATTTGCACCACAAATTGGAGATGATATCAAACCTCTTACTCAAGTAAAGTATCTCTCAATCACGATTGCAGCAGGGAATGCAAAACGAATCCTTTCAACACCTTCACCTGCCTTCTGTCTTCCTTCATACATAACCATGACCGCTTTTGGAGAAGATATACCAGCAGACTGTAAAACAGCAGCACGCAATCCATCTCTATACAGGATTGGGAAACCAAGTTTGCTAGATGCCTGCTCAGTATTATAATGATAATCTTTTTATTACAAATCGATTAAACACTCTTTTTCAGCATATGACATTTACGACAGATGGATCAAGATCAAAGGCAACAAAAGGCCATCCAGCATCCCCGTCTATACCTCATATTACTCCACGATCTAAACCCTAGGCCATCCAGCATACAAGTTATATGAATGAACATCCGTATCACTTTAAAATATTTTACAAAAATTATTTTTTTTCTCTAAAACCACAAAACAGAACTGTCAAACTGCAAAACCGTGAAGACCGGTCAGTTCGGCCGACCCAACCAACCATTCGGTTCGGTTTGTATTTTACAAGTAGTTATCGGTCTCATCCGGAGATTTTCATCAAAACCAGCCAGACCGTGAACACCCCTAGGGCCTATAACTACTAAGATTGTCTTTTATGACCGCTGAACTGGATTCACAGAAAACTTAAAAGTACCTCTCTAGGTGAAATATTGTGCTCACGTTCCATATGTTTGATGAAGTCTTCATGTTTTCGGTGTGGAAGTATCTTCTTGACATTAGAGTGCCAGTAATGGTAATCAAGAGCATGAAATATGCCCGACATGCATCTCGGATGAGACCGATGACTCTGATAATAAAACCGACTTCATCTTCTATCCACAACACTTTCTCCATCTAAACATTTTGATTATCGAACCCAATTACTGTTATCCCAAACCTCTGGATCAAATTTCACCAATCAAGCACCTGTATGACACAAAAGTTTCAACTTTACAACCACCCAACCTGTTAAAAAACAAATCTTTTTCTCCAATTTTAAACATTAATATATTTCAGACCACAATTTCAACACAGCAGAAAAAAGGTATATTTTTTTGGTTCCAAAAATTTAACAGCCCTAAAACCCATTTCACAATTTATAACATCCAACGACACAAATCCCCAATATCGTGACAACATTCCTCAAATTTTCATACAAAAAAAATTGAATTCAAATTTGTTTAGGGTAAAATTAATTATATTAAGAAAATAAAAAGTGAGGGGCAGAATGTGACCTGTATGGCGATGACATCAGGGTCAATGTCATCGATGAACTTGGTGAACTCAGGCAAATTGTTTTTAACACGAAGAAGAAAGCTGTTGGCATTCCAAGTTAACAACTTTGTGGGTTCTTTCTTTTGGGATTTATTCTCCTCATCTTCAACAACCGCTGGTGTTTTTGTTTCACCATCAACTGCTGGTGTTGCTGAAGAAGAAGAAGAAGAAGAAGAGAGGTTGGGTTTCTTGAAGGAAACATCTTTTTGCACTGGTTGAAAGAATCGCTTCAAACCTTAAAATCAGATCTGATGAATCCAAACCCAGAATAATGAAGATCATAAAACCTTAAAAAACACATATGTAGGTTTTGGATTTACCTCTATCAGATTGCTCAGAAAACTGATTAGGGTTTTCGACAAACCCACGAGTATCATACGATAACCAATTGAAAGAAGTTGAAAGTTACCTAAAATCGAGTTCGATTGCAAGTTACCTTGAAGCCGTCTTCAATTGATAATAGGATTAGGGTTTTGAATTCATCAAATCGAACCGGAAGTCGTGTTCAATGTTGTTTCAGCAGCAAGATTGTTTCATCATAGGCGTCTCTATTAGGGTTTCAAAGAGAGTATGGAAATGTGAAGAAAAAATGTGTGAGTTTTGAATTTGTTTTGCACATCTGATTTTGATTTGGGGAAACATTGAATTTGAATTTTGAATGTGATAAGTTGTTTGAGGAAAGGCGGATTGACAGAGCATTCTGAGTTTGAACCAGATGAGCTGAATTGAGAAGGGTTTGACTTCTGTTTTTTTTTTTTTTAAAAAGAAAAAATCTGAGAAAATAACACATAGGATAAAAAAAAAAAAAAAAAAATCTAAGGAAATGACACATAGGAAAGAGATAAAGGGGGTTGTTTGTGGTGATGCCACCTAGGATAGAAACCCTTTGCTTTATTATAGTTAGAGATTAACATTTTTTATATGTTTTAGAGTAAAGTTCCGTTTTGCTCCCTGTGGTTTGATCACTTTAACGGTTTTGCCCCAAACCTTTAAAAATAGTCATTTTACTCCCTGATGTTTTGATTTTGTCTCCAATTTGCTCCAAGGCTCTAACTCAGTTAAAACATTCAGTTGAAAGTAAGGGTATTTTTAAAGGTTTGGGGCAAAACCGTTAAAGTGACCAAACCACAGGGAGCAAAACGGAAGTTTACTCTATGTTTTATTTTTATTTTTATATATAATAATTATAAAGAGTTAAATGCTATTTTAGGTCCTGTGGTTTGGGCCATTTTACTAGTTTAGTCCAAAGGTTTGAAACGTTGTCATTTTAGTTCAAATAGTTTCAAATGTTGGCATTTTAGTTCACTTGGTTAACTCCAGCCCTGTATTCTGTTAACTAGAAGAGCATTTCGGTCATTTTATATGTAATTCTATTGACTAGAAGGGCAATTCGATCATATAAATCATCGAATTACCCTTCTAGCTATTAGAGAAAATGGACGAAGTTAACCACATGGATTAAAATGGCATTTAACTCAATTATAAAAGACTTTTTATCTTCAGACAGTGTGAAATGGGTTTCACGATGATATGACCCACACGTTCTTACATCATCACATGGAAACTTCAATCTTTTAAACATATCTTTTTAATATATTTTTTATGTTTTTTGGAATTTTGACGAAGACTTTCTGTCTTGTGCAATGCGACAGAAATTTTGAACTTGTATATTTACGATCTGGTTTAAGAAAGCATGTTCGAATTAAGGTTATTCACGATGCCTAGAAATACTTTAATTTGAATATAATTTTGTTTTCAATAAAACTTATATTGAGATGTTGAGAAAAAAACCATGCGTAATTTTTTTTTTTTTGAAATGTAAACTTCATTAAACGAGAATGACCAACACCCACGAAACGGGGCGGGCAAACACAAAACAACCTACATATTCAGAAAATTACACCAATTTCAACCCAAGAAACGGTTATATCTTTACTTCTATTACATACCCAGAGGTACCCTAGCGTTTTGATCTCGTTGATGACATCGGCCACCTTCACTTGTTTGCTTTCAAACCTTAGTTTATTGCGCGCCCGCCATAAGCACCAGCATCCCACTCTCACAATACCGCTAAAAACTTCTTTGGCTTTACCCTAGAGACCCACCTGCTTGTGCACTTCCAAAATTTCCCACATGGGCAATTTTGCACCATCTCGACAACGCAAACCAGACCTGGGCTGCAACGGCGCATTTGGCGAACATATGATTAGCATTTTCTTCACCCGAATTGCATAGTTGACAGGTCATGTCTTTGATGCCCAATCTGTGACAACCCTCATAAATCCAGGTATCCGTACAATTAATTAATTATGATTAAGTGCTTAATGACGGTGCTAAATTACTTAATTGCTTTCTGATTACTGCATCATACTTACATGTGCATCACATATTACATAATGTCATATCATTATCACATACAAACTTTAGAGTTAATTGCCAAAATCATCCTTGAGGTTTGGGCACGTTTGCCATTTTCGTCCAAAATGACACTTTTGTACCAAATTGCCCCTAACGTTTATATCTTTTTGCCATTTTCATCCAAACCACTAACTTAGTTTATTTTTTCTGTTAAGTTGAGGATATTTGGATGAAACTGGCAAATATAAAACGCAAGGACGATTTTGGCAATTTATTCAAACCATTTTTAATTTCTTTTATTTAATTATTTTTATTACATATATAATAAAAAAGAATATACATGGAGTTTTTAGAAAAAAAATAATAGTTTTGTCACATAATTTTTATAAATTTTCATCCAAATCACTAACTCAGTTTATTTTTTCTGTTGAGGTGAAGCATGTTTTAAATTTTATAAATTAAGACAGAAATTAATTTACATCTTCTTTATATAAATCAGTTTTATAAAGAGAAAACGTCATTGGTATGCAACACATAACAATCGATTACAACTTTTAGTATTTATCAGTTGTAGGGATAGAAAAAAATTGTAAAACGTTACATATGTTTTAAATGTGTTGAGCACCTAGGAAATATGTTGGTAGAAATAAAATATTTATTTAATTAAGATTATGAGGGTAACTAAGTAATACTTATTCTGAGTGGCTTGAGTAAATAAACTTTTGGTTCATAGCATTATAATTACAATTTGGTGGGTAATTTTAAGGTTTGGTAACGATACGTTCTTTGATGTGGAGGGGGGGCACTAGCTTCTGTTTTTCCTTAGGAGCGAATTTAAAAGAGTGGAATATGAATTACAAACTTGATACATATGATAAGATTTTTTTATTTGACATTTTTCAATAAGGTCACCAGCATTTTAGTTTCATAAAATTTAGAGTTTTAAGTAGATTTTATTTTTATAAAACTGATCCATATAAAAAATTAGAAATTAATTTACGTCTTAGTTTATAAACATCCTTCGCCTTAATAGAAAAATTAACTTAGTTAGTGGTTGGATGAAAATTTATAAAAATTATGTGACAAAGCTATTATTTTTTTCATATAAAAATTACATGTGTATTCTTTTTTAATATATATGTAACAAAATTAATTAAATAAAAGAAATTTAAAAGAGTTTGAGTAAATTGCCAAAATCGTCCCTGTGGTTTTATATTTACCAGTTTCATCCAAATATCCTCAACTTAACAGAAAAAATAAACTAAGTTAGTGGTTTAGATGAAAATGACAAAAAGTTACAAACGTTGGGGTTAATTTGGTACAAAAGTGTCATTTTGGACGAAAATGGCAAACCTGCCCAAACCTCAGGGACGATTTTGGCAATTAACTCCAAACTTTATTGACATACCTGATGCACAAATCATAGTTAGCACAGTTAACGGATAGAACGGGAATATGCTGACAGGGTTCAGTACATAGACAGACAGTGTTTTGAGACCCAGTATGGGCCAGGGACAAGGTACTACACTAGTATGGTGTGTAGGGAAGTAAGGACCATAAAACTGCGTCACTAGGTGATAGTTTGAGTGCCGGAAAGTGCCTAAAACCCACTTAAAGTGCAGAATTCTGCACATTTCAGCAAAATTCAGCATTTTAACATACTAGTATTATGCAGAAAATTGACTAAATGGTCCTGAATGCTTTCCTAAGTGTCGGGAATTAAAAGTGTCACAAAAAGTTACATAAAAGACACTATACGGAATAGCTTGACACTTTAACGAACCGGTATCTAACCGAACAACCAGACATTACCCGGAACACCAAAATTTTACTAGAAACATTGTTTTATTATTTTGAACTAGTTATGGTCCCCGAATACCTCAACACACTATATAATATGTCATAAACTTAAAACACTAGACTTTTCACTTAACCTCTAACTATTTACCTACATTATCATTCAAAGTTACAATTACCCCCCCACCCCTCATGATTTACGACCCAAGGGAGGACCCCACCACCAAATCACCACCTTACCTCCTAGATTTATTCTTATTTTATTTGGATCTTTGCTTGATATCTTGGACAAAATATATATTTTCTGGACAATATATTATTTCAGAAATTGCAAATACAATAATATAAATACATATATAAAATACCCCATCCTTGGGAAGGAAATACAAAGTTAAATACATGAGAAGTATTAATACAGAGATATTGCTTAAACAATTATTCCAAAACCAAATATAATTTAAGTTGAAATATTAATTATTTTGACAAGTAATTATAACTCTGAATAATATAAGAAACGTAACTAAAAAATGCAAATACTAACAAAGGCACGGCCCGTTTGTCTAATAGATGTTAGTACACTGTAGGTAGTCGTGTTTGCTGACAGAGTTTGAGTTACGAGCTGAGGACGCAATACAGTGAGTTCATGTCCCCCTTTTCTTTTAACTGTTTTCAGTTTTATACTTCGGGGGTGAAATACATGTTACGGTTATTACAAACTTTTATACATGGTATGGTTAGCTAAGGAGGGTTACTACTAGATCATGTGAAGATCGACAGGTAAAGAAGCTTCGAAGGAAGCATGTACCTATTGTAAAGGTCAAATGGGATGCCCGTAGAGGTCCCGAACACACGTGGGAAGTTGAATCCACGATGAAAGAAAAGTACCCTTACTTATTTCAGTAAATCTCGGGTCGAGATTTAATTTAAGGGGGTGAGGATGTAACACCTCGAAAATTCACGTCCTATAATGTGTAGACACGTGTCAAATGTTTAAACGTGTGAAAGAAATATTATAGAAGGACTAAAGTTGACAATCATGAAAAGTATGTGGATATACGTATTCTAAATGTCAACAGTGAATAAATATAATATACATTAACCCTACTTGGTGCTCATACCTTCAAACGAATAAATCATGGATCATACGAAGCTAAAAGTGAGAGATTACAAACTACAGGGGCTAAATGTGTCAACATGTTTAAGTTATACCTCTGAGTGACCTTTTGACAAACCCGAAGTTTTGTAACGGTTAATTATGCTCACTAGAATGCACGATTAAAATTTCATAAAGTTTCGTTACCGTATGAGAAAGTTATGATCAAATTCGTGTACGAGGGGTTGAAAGTTAGGACTTTTCGGGTAACAATTAAGTTAACCGGGGACTTAACAAAGTGGGTATATGTTTTAAAGCCCTTATAGATCAATTGTGAGGGTTCATAATGCAATAAACAAGTGCCTAATCGAGTCTTGAAGGGGCAAGGATCAAATCGCAAAAATCTAAAATATGGATTTGGTGCAGAAGGGGCCTAGCGCGACGCGAGAGGGGGCTGGCGTCACGCTAGGGGTAGTCTGATGTGAATTTTGTTATTTCTTGTCTGCCCTTGTGCTTATTATCGACTTTAAACGATTTTTCTCAACATGGGCGACCCCTAAATGCCTCCTAGGACCTTAGGGACATGTGTTGGTGATTTGTGGTCAATGGTAGACTTGTGTGTCAACAAGTTATGGTGATTTAAACACTATATAAAGGCCATGATATGCACCAATGATCTTTACATCTTCTCTTGCATTCCTGATCAATTCTGGAGCTCCCAAGCAGGCTCAAGTGATCATAATTAGTGCATAGGACCTTGGTAAGTTGCTAAACCTTTCTTGATTAAATTTTAGCTTAGTTTTAGCTTAAAAGTCAAACCGTCGTAATTAACGGTTGACTTTAAGATTAATCACTAATGGTCCAGTGATTAGTCGAATCAAAAGTACCTTTAAGTAGGTAATTATGTGGGTAATAAAACCTTAAAAGGGTTTCCCCTGATTCCCACTCTAACTAGGTCAAATGTCGGGTCAAACGTGCAATTAAAAAGTCAACAGAAAGTTTAAAATGCGATTTATGCATGATTAGCAATATAGAACACTTATAACCTGTTTGATCATTTATATAACTTGGTAATTAGTGTAAGGACATGTCTAAACATGTTCAACCCGACAATTTCCTGTTTAGACCCGGTTCGGAAGCGAAAGTCGCATAGTTTGACTTTCAGTTCTGACCTGTTTAGGCATGTTTAAAAATGCCTCAGAGCTTTAATTGGACTAGGTTACATGTTAGTACAACCCTCTGGGATTATACACCTTGGTTCATTAGTTATCTAATTAATATGCATGTTTCCGTTAATCGCTCATATGTTGACCATTATGCCCTTATTACCTTAAAACGTGGTTTATGAAAATGTAAAAGTGTAGAAACCTTAAATACTGATATATAAACTTGTATGCAAAGTTTGACATCAGTTTGACTTGTAGATTAAGAGTTATGCTCATTATCGCAAAATTGATGCTTTATGTTAATAAAACGGCGTAATTAGCGTATAGCCTAGTTAAGCCTACTTTTTGGTATCAAACTTAATACCCACTGATGTAATATATTATTTTGGGATTTTTAAAGATTTTTAATTAATTTTAGGCTGAGCATAACTAGTAGTCGTAGGCTTAATCCGGTAACTGTCGGTTTTGCCCTTACGGGCCATAAATTGAGTTTTACATATCGAAACGACTCCAAACCTTTTGCTACTGATCACATATAATAAATAAATTATTTAAATATAAGATTTAAGTATCGAACCCGGAAATGGCCTTTAACCGCCTTATTAAGCGTTTTTAACGCAAAGTATGTATCAAAATTATATTGGACATACCCGGGTTGATACCTACTGATATAAGAGGCAAATTATAATATTTTAACAGTAAGCAAAGGTTGATAAACTCAGACTCCAGTTTTGAGCTTTTCGGCTTATGTGAAATTACCGAACTACCCCTACTGCGCCTAGTTTGTGTTTAAACACGTTTCAGGCATAATGAAAGACATCTTACTGATGTCACAACATATTTGAGGCATAATTAACTTAGGAAACCTGTATATAGCTCTCATGAATACCCGTCACGCTTATTACGCGTACGGTTCGGTTTATGTAACAAGTTTACATAAATTAGCCGAAACGGGTCAAACCTTAACGGTTTTATCTCAAAATCCAGAATGTGAATAATAAACCCATATTAAACAAGTCTTCAAACTTGTCGGGTCTAAATCACATTCTATCCGGTCTTCGCTTAATCGTGCGTACGAACCGTATCTTTGAAAGTAGCCGGTCTAAGCTTAAGCTTAATTAAAGACCCGTTAGGATTCTAATAGGTTATTATAAAACCTTCGTTCCAGATTAGGAGGACCAGTAAAAGCTACGTGCATTTTGCTAATTGTGAATTATACTTGCTCAGGTAAATACTTTTAACTTATTTTCCCTATACGGGCTTGGGTTACGGTATATAGTATACAGCTTGATCGGGCATCAAATCTCCACCGTTAAAGTGGGTAGTTGAATAATTTGATCGGCTCGTTTAAACAGTCTTGTTACTTAAAGCCTTTGGGGGGTTAATGACCGTGTCCCGGATTTCCTCGGCATCATTTTACGAAATGGCCACGACTTAAGCGCGGGGTGTAGGCGTACACCCGTCAGTGCACAAAAGAACATTGTGGTGTGTCTATTGATCTTTAACCCGGACAAGATCCGGGCTACTGAACGCACAAGGAACATGTAATTCGTTCACAAGATTATAATATTAAATAATTCTCCCAAGTTAAAAAGATTAATCTTGCCTCTGTGCATTTTAATCAAATTATAAAACATTTATGCCATGTGCATCCAAACAAATTTTTAAATCATTTTCCAAAATGAGTCAGTTGATTGTATTTACCAGTGTAAACTGACGTATTTTCCCAAAAAGACTAAATGCAGGTACTAAACGTAATTGGCTGGATTGTCTCCTTAGCATCAATAAAGAGTCTCGCAAGCTTAAGATGCCTGAAGTCTGTTGAACTATTGTTTCCATTTTATTTACGATCCTTCTGTGGATAAACTTCCGAATATTGTGACATTTGATATTACAATACTAAATTCGGTTGTATTATCTTTTAAATTGCTTCCGCTGTGCATAATTAAATATTGTGTTGTTTGACTATTATGTTGTCAACCATGACGTCACGATAATCCCCACCGGGCCCACCGGTGACACGTGGAAATCGGGGTGTGACAGGTTGGTATCAGAGCCAACATTGAGTGAATTAAACACTAACCTTCGTGTTTAATCTCAATGACACAGTAGCACATTCCTTGACCTTCTGAGTCTAGACTTAACTTTGGAATATTCTAAATCCTAATCTAAGAACTTTTTACTTCCAAATTTTTATTGGATACGTCGCTAAGCGAAGAAGCCGTAATAGGAGTTCTCCACACCCGGAGCCCTGAGATGCTGAGCTTCGTACCGCGACTAGAATGAAACGAGCATCCAAGGAGAAATCATTCAGAAATAAAATGAAGAAGAAACTCCTTTTACTGAAGATCGTTTCCTTAATAGTCCTTATAAGGACATAATTATCTTTCAGTCCCTACGAGGACAACATTATTCCTTTCAAGTCCCGCTTAGGGAAACTTTATACTTTTATTTTTATATATAATGGAATGATTAAGTTTAAACTTTCATTCTAAATAAGAATATTAAATAAATGGAAAATAACATTTTCTTTTATAAGATCTACCATTGTAATAAAATGGCAAAATCTAAAAAGGACAAGACCTAGCCACGTGTCATTTTAAAACCGGGCCAAGATGCTAGTTCCATAATTAGATTCAGATCCATATTAACACCTCAATTTAAAATTGTTCAGCGTTAATTAAATTAAGAATCTTAAGTGTGAAACCTAGCCTTCGGGTCAATTATAAGACCGGGCCAAGATGGTAAGACCTGTTAAAAAGATTCAAACCATTAACTAAGAATCTTAGAGTGAAACCTAGCCTTCGGGTTAGTTATAAGACCGGGCCAAGATGGTAAGACCTGTGTAAAAGATTCAAATCCCTGTTAACATCTTAAAACATGTTAACACTCCTGGCAGATGTGATTCATTCAAAATCACACACGTTATTATTATATAAGGATCTTTCTAAAGATTCCCAACCCAGTTTAATGATCTCTGAATCCTGGGTTTACATCATCAATTAAGATGATCATATTTTAACCATACGTGGTAATATAGTGCCTACGGGCCTTGCTCATTTCTACATGAGCCAAAATACAGTGGTAGCTATGACTCCCTGTTAGAAAAAGGTAATGAACTAGGTTCAAACCTCAAGGCTTTGATTCTCTGAAATCCTAGCTTATAATTTATAAATGTCCTTGTGACTAGGCCTATTGTGCCAGAATCCCTTCATGCTTTGATTCTATGAAATCATAGCTTATAATTTATATATGTCCTTGTGACTAAGCCTGTTGTGCTAATATACTTAAAGGCCTTGATTCTCTGAAATCATGGCTTATAATTTAAAATTGTCCTTGGGACTAGGCCTTTGGTGCTATTAAATAAAACTGTTATTGCTGCTTTGATTCTCTGAAATCATAAGCTTATAATTTATAAATGTCCATGTGACCAGGCCATTGGGTGCCACTAATAAAACTGTTAATGTTTTATAATTAGGATAAATTATAATAGAAATCCTAAATATAAATGATTAATAAATTAACCAAATATGGTCTCTGTTTACCATGGTTAATGAATTTCCCTAAGGGGCAATTCCGTAATAAACATCCCTTAGAAGGGAAGTGCCTACGGGCTATAGTTAATGTCCTCTGAGACTAAAGACAGTGGTAGCCTACAGCTCCCTGTCAGGAAAAGGTAATGAACTTTGATTCAAACCTTAATGCCGCGATTCTCTGAAATCATGACTTATAAATTAAACTTGTCTATGCGACTGGGCCAATTGTGCTATTATTAACTTATAAATTAGGATTATGATAAAAATCCTGAATAAAATAAATATCCTTCATCCCCTGCCAGTATGCATCTTAAAAAGGATCTTAGAGGTGAAACCCAGCCTACGCGGCCAAGATGGTGAAACCTACTCAAGGGATGCAGATCCTTGTTAACACCTAAGAACGTATTAGCACTCTTGACAAAAGTGATTCGGGAAAATCACAACAGTCATCCTTACATCGGATTCTTCCAATTCTCTTATCTAGCCTAGTGATTTAGGAATCATGGCTTATATCATCCTATAAGATGATCATATTATAAACATCCGTTAGAGATGAAGTGCCTACGGGCTAAACTTGCTGTCCGATAAGACAACGACAGTGATGGTCTTTGACCTCCTGTCTAAAATATTGGACTATGTCCAAACATAATAGTCTATATGATCAATGCGATCATGACTAATATCATTTAATACGATGATAATACTATTTAACATCCTTTAGTGATGTTTTGCCTACGGGCTATAATATATTGTCCATTTGAGACATTGACATTGTTATCATTATGATTCCTTGTCGGAAGTGGTGAGCTATGCTCAAGCCAAAAATAGTCAATATGATTAATGCAATCATGACTTATATCATCTAATAGGATGAACCTATTATAAACATCCATTAGTGATGTTTCGCCTATGGGCCATATCATATTGTCCATGTGTGACAAAGACGTGGTGATCTTTACGATTCCCTGTCCCAGGTAGTGAGCTATGCTCAAGCCTAATAGTCTATATGATCAATGCAATCATGACAAAGATCGGCAATATGATGATTAAAGATTTTAACATCCTTAATGATGTTTTGCCTAAGGGCTTAATTATATTGTCCAAGTGAGACAAGGCAATTGTAATTTTTTGTGATTCTTTGCCCAAGGGGGTGAGCTATACTCAAATCCCATAGTCTATACTATCATGGCGTTCCTGACTAGTATCATCAGTATGATGATCATGATATTAACATCCCCCGTGATGAAATGCCTACGGGCTATACCTTATTTTAGTATCGGTAAGACAAAGATAGTAGCGATCTTTATGATCCCCTGTTTAAAATGGTGTGATTATACCCAAACCTAATAGTCAATATGATCGATGTGATCATGACTAATATCATTAGATACGGTGGTTATAAATATAAACATCCATTAGTGATGTTGATTGGCTTACTTTTCTGCCAAATGAATCGTCTTTCAAGACGATGACAGCTGTAGTCTATGACTCCCTGTCCAAAGGTGAAGAACCACGTTCAAACCTTGAAGCCCTAATCTAATAAGATTGCGGCTAATAAATTAAGGTCCTTGATGATAGATCATCGAGTTATGTTTTTAAAGTCATTCATGACAAGCCTATGTGCTATAAATTGTCATTCGTGACAAGCTAACATATTAAATGTTAACATTCCTGGTGACATGCCTTGTGCCAGATTTGATAAATGTCCTTATGACAAGGCCGTTTGGGCCATATCTAAATGACCTTTGCAACAAGGCCTTCGTGCCGTATAATCATTTATGTCCTTCATAACTGGGCTTTATGCCATATCTTTCTACGTCCACCGAGACAGGCTTCTATGCCATATATGTATACATATAATAAAAGTCTTGTAAGGCAAACCTTTGAGCTATTTATAATCGTCCTTGTGACAAAGACAGTCGTGACATTTTGGTCCCCTGTCAAGCAGGTATTGGACTCGCTCCAAACCTTAAATGCCATTGATAGTCCTTTTGTGACCTAAACTAAAGGTAATAGATATACATTCAAATAGCATTCATTAAGAATGTTCAGAACAGAATAGCCCATACGGTTTATGAACGCCGTGGCTAATCTAAGTCAGGTCATCAGGATGATGACTAATAATTGTTAAATCTTGGTGATTAGTACCAAGTTTTGAGTATGGAAAACTTGGATGAGATGGGCAGTTCACGATGTCCTAGTTTCCGTTAAAATATAAAGACACAATATAGTTATAAAATCGATGGGTTGTCTTAAAAATCAAGCCCATATTGCGGGTGATAAGAAGCAATTAATTATCAAGACTCCTTATGAGACAACCCTCATAATTACATGTATCCGTGAGATTAATTAATATTAAACATAAAAAAATGGTGGAACTGGCCGTCCCCGGAATCGAACCTGGGTCTAGGCCACACCCTTTCGCGCGCCTAGCCAACCGAGCTAGGTGTCTAGTTTGTGAAATATCCATTTTGATTAAATATAAGCACATGTACAATAACTTCCTTATTTCTTCTATAAAGCACATAATTATTAGTGGTTTTACTGCTAAGAGATACGTTTGGGTTAAGACGCTGCTAAGTCTCTCATGAGGTCTTAAGCTTGGCAAACTTTTAGAAATTTTCCATAAAAACCCCAGATATTAAGTGTAAAGTAAAAGTTACAGACGAAATCGAAAGAAACATTTCTTTTGTTCCTATCGGAAACCTTCAGTCGTACGGTTTTCGAAATGTCCTCTTTCTAAGAGGAAGTGCGTCAGCATATATAGTTGATATCTATTTAATCTCTAATGATTACGAATACCGAATAGTATGACAAAACCGCCGTATGAAAATTGATGTATCTTAATAAGTTCCATAGATTGCTTCCATGCCTGATCAGTATGGAGGTTTAATGCATGGGACCACAAAGATATCCCAATGATCATATGGTGCTAAAGTCAACTAATAGTATTCAAAGAAGATATCCAGAATATAATTGTCCAAATAAACATTCCCTGGTAACGGAATATGTCGACTCATAACATGAATGTGTCACTCATTAGACACAAGCGTTGATGAGTGAACTGGAGCCTGAGATATGGAAATATCTGTAACCTCCTTGTACCTTGATTATCTTCTCCTAAGATTACCCTGTTTACCCCTGGGAGGCAGGTAGGGTTAAGTTTCATATCCCATTTAAGGCTGTATTATTATGAAATCTCCAAGACGGTTAGTACCATCATTGGAAGAATCGAAACCCTGCTTTACTAAGTTTTAAAATAGAGGGTTCATATAGCCTAACTCAATATTCCGAAAGTTTGATATTATTAAATAAGAAAGACGGTTCATTTTGCTTATGCATTAGTTACCGCAACCCTAATTAGGCAATAATTAAGAAATTGCCATCAGCTGTTCTGAATCGTCGATTTGTTCAACTAACTTCAAGGATCAACTAATCCTTAAAATTTGTTAAGTAGTGGTTGGAATAACCATCTCACCTTAAGATAAGCTTGTCTATCATAGTTGATATGTAAGTATCAAGGCTACTCCCTTGGAGACCCTGTAAAGATAGAATGATAAACATCTATTGTAGGGGCAATAGATTGGTAAGTTCAATTACCAGGATCTAAGGGCAAATTATTGGTGGATAGGCTTGAAGAAGTCTGTAGCCACCTATGTAGCTAAATGCTTGACTTGTGCGCAAGCCAAAGCTGAACATCAGAAACCGTCAGGTTTGCTACAACAGCTTGAACTTCCTACGTGGAAGTGGGAAATGGTAACTATGGATTTTATTACCAAGTTACCCAAGACCAGGAAAGGAAATGATACAATATGGGTTATAGTTGATAGACTGGCTAAGTCAGCACATTTCCTACCCATCAAGGAGACTTATAGCTCCGACATGTTAGCCCAGTTATACGTCGATAAGATTGTAGCCTTACATGGCATACCTGTGGCTATTATCTCTGACCGAGATACTAGATACACGTCACATTTTTGGAAGAGTTTCCAACAATCTTTTGGCACACGTTTGAATTTTAGTACGGCTTACCATCCTCAGACTGACGGTCAGAGTGAGCGTACTATTCAAACGTTGGAAGACATGCTACGTGCATGTGCGATCGATTTGGGAGGTAGTTGGGATAAGAACCTACCATTAATCGAATTCTCCTACAACAATAGCTACCATACCAGCATTAAGGCTGCGCCTTTCGAGGCATTATACGGTAGAAAGTGTAGATCACCCGTTTGTTGGGCGGAAGTTGGAGATGTCCAGTTATCAGGACCAGAGATCGTGTTCGAAACGACGGACAAGATTGTCCAGATTCGTGACTGTCTCAAAGTTGCCCGGGATAGGCAGAAAAGTACGCTGATCCAAAGCGTAAGGATTTTCACTTCGAAGTAGGTGACAAAGTCCTACTTAAAGTGTCACCCTGGAAGGGAGTGATGCGGTTTGGTAAGAAGGGCAAGCTAAGCCCGAGATACATAGGACCTTTCGAGGTTATCGAATGTGTCGGGTCAGTTGCCTATAAGTTAAACTTACCGGAAGAGCTCAGTGGAATTCACAATGTGCTCCACATCTGCAATCTGAAGAAGTGTTTCACTGACGAATCACTGGTTATACCACATACAGATGTGCATATAGATGAGAGCTTGAAGTTTGTGGAAAAACCTTTGTCGATTGAAGATCGACAGGTAAAGAAGCTTCGAAGGAAGCATGTACCTATTGTAAAGGTCAAATGGGATGCCCGTAGAGGTCCCGAACACACGTGGAAAGTTGAATCCACGATGAAAGAAAAGTACCCTTACTTATTTCAGTAAATCTCGGGTCGAGATTTATTTTAAGGGGGTGAGGATGTAACACCTCGAAAATTCACGTCCTATAATGTGTAGACACGTGTCAAATGTTTAAACGTGTGAAAGAAATATTATAGAAGGACTAAAGTTGACAATCATGGAAACTATGTGGATATACGTATTCTAAATGTCAACAGTGAATAAATATAATATACATTAACCCTACTTGGTGCTCATACCTTCAAACGAATAAATCATGGATCATACGAAGCTAAAAGTGAGAGATTACAAACTACAGGGGCTAAATGTGTCAACATGTTTAAGTTATACCTCTGAGTGACCTTTTGACAAACCCGAAGCTTTGTAACGGTTAATTATGCTCACTAGAATGCACGATTAAAATTTCATAAAGTTTCGTTATCGTATGAGAAAGTTATGATCAAATTCGTGTACGAGGGGTTGAAAGCGTAAACGTTGAAAGTTAGGACTTTTCGGGTAACAATTAAGTTAACCGGGGACTTAACAAAGTGGGTATATGTTTTAAATCCCTTATAGATCAATTGTGAGGGTTCATAATGCAATAAACAAGTGCCTAATCGAGTCTTGAAGGGGCAAGGATCAAATCGCAAAAATCTAAAATATGGATTTGGTGCAGAAGGGGCCTAGCGCGACACGAGGGGGGCCTGGCGTCACGCTAGGGGTAGTCTGATGTGAATTTTGTTATTTCTTGTTTGCCCTTGTGCTTATGATCGACTTTAAACGATTTTTCTCAACATGGGCGACCCCTAAATGCCTCCTAGGACCTTAGGGACATGTGTTGTTGATTTGTGGTCAATGGTAGACTTGTGTGTCAACAAGTTATGGTGATTTAAACACTATATAAAGGCCATGATATGCACCAATGATCTTCACATCTTCTCTTGCATTCCTGATCAATTCTGGAGCTCCCAAGCAGGCTCAAGTGATCATAATTAGTGCATAGGACCTTGGTAAGTTGCTAAACCTTTCTTGATTAAGTTTTAGCTTAGTTTTAGCTTAAAAGTCAAACCGTCGTAATTAACGGTTGACTTTAAGATTAATCACTAATGGTCCAGTGATTAGTCGAATCAAAAGTACCTTTAAGTAGGTAATTATGTGGGTAATAAAACCTTAAAAGGGTTTCCCCTGATTCCCACTCTAACTAGGTCAAATGTCGGGTCAAACGTGCAATTAAAAAGTCAACAGAAAGTTTAAAATGCTATTTATGCATGATTAGCAGTATAGAACACTTATAACCTGTTTGATCATTTATATAACTTGGTAATTAGTGTAAGGACATGTCTAAACATGTTCAACGCGACAATTTCCTGTTTAGACCCGGTTCGGAACCGAAAGTCGCATAGTTTGACTTATACTTTGACTTTCAGTTCTGACCCGTTTAGGCATGTTTTAGAAATGCCTCAGAGCTTTAATTGGACTAGGTTACATGTTAGTACAACCCTCTGGGATTATACACCTTGGTTCATTAGTTATCTAATTAATATGCATGTTTCCGTTAATCGCTCATATGTTGACCATTATGCCCTTATTACCTTAAAACGTGGTTTATGAAAATGTAAAAGTGTAGAAACCTTAAATACTAATATATAAACTTGTATGCAAAGTTTGACATCAGTTTGACTTGTAGATTAAGAGTTATGCTCATTATCGCAAAATTGATGCTTTATGTTAATAAAACGGCGTAATTAGTGTATAGCCTAGTTAAGCCTACTTTTTGGTATCAAACTTAATACCCACTGATGTAATATATTATTTTGGGATTTTTAAAGATTTTTAATTAATTTTAGGCTGAGCATAACTAGTAGTCGTAGGCTTAATCCGGTAACTGTCGGTTTTGCCCTTACGGGCCATAAAATGAGTTTTACATATCGAAACGACTCCAAACCTTTTGCTACTGATCACATATAATAAATAAATTATTTAAAGCCTTCTGGAAATATAAAAATATAAGATTTAAGTATCGAACCCGGAAATGGCCTTTAACCGCCTTATTAAGCGTTTTTAACGCAAAGTATGTATCAAAATTATATTGGACATACCCGGGTTGATACCTACTGATATAAGAGGAAAATTATAATATTTTAACAGTAAGCAAAGGTTGATAAACTCAGACTCCAGTTTTGAGCTTTTCGGCTTATGTGAAATTACCGAACTACCCCTACTGCGCCTAGTTTGTGTTTAAACACGTTTCGGGCATAATGAAAGACATCTTACTGATGTCACAACATATTTGAGGCATAATTAACTTAGGAAACCAGTATATAGCTCTCATGAATACCCGTCACGCTTATTACGCGTACGGTTCGGTTTATGTAACAAGTTTACATAAATTAGCCGAAACGGGTCAAACCTTAACGGTTTTATCTCAAAATCCAGAATGTGAATAATAAACCCATATTAAACAAGTCTTCAAACTTGTCGGGTCTAAATCACATTCTATCCGGTCTTCACTTAATCGTGCGTACGAACCGTATCTTTGAAACTAGCCGGTCTAAGCTTAAGCTTAATTAAAGACCCGTTAGGATTCTAATAGGTTATTATAAAACCTTCGTTCCAGATTAGAAGGACCAGTAAAAGCTACGTGCATTTTGCTAATTTTGAATTATACTTGCTCAGGTAAATACTTTTAACTTATTTTCCCTATACGGGCTTGGGTTACGGTATATAGTATACCGCTTGATCGGGCATCAAATCTCCACCGTTAAAGTGGGTAGTTGAATAATTTGATCGGCTCGTTTAAACAGTCTTGTTACTTAAAGCCTTTGGGGGGTTAATGACCGTGTCCCGGATATCCTCGGCATCATTTTACGAAATGGCCACGACTTAAGCGCGGGGTGTAGGCGTACACCCGTCAGTGCACAAAAGAACATTGTGGTGTGTCTATTGATCTTTAACCCGGACAAGATCCGAGCTACTGAACGCACAAGGAACATGTAATTCGTTCACAAGATTATAATATTAAATAATTCTCCCAAGTTAAAAAGATTAATCTTGCCTCTGTGCATTTTAATCAAATTATAAAACATTTATGCCATGTGTATCCAAACAAATTTTTAAATCATTTTCCAAAATGAGTCAGTTGATTGTATTTACCAGTGTAAACTGACGTATTTTCCCAAAAAGACTAAATGCAGGTACTAAACGTAATTGGCTGGATTGTCTCCTTAGCATCAATAAAGAGTCTCGCAAGCTTAAGATGTCTGAAGTCTGTTGAACTATTGTTTCCATTTTATTTACGATCCTTCTGTGGATAAACTTCCGAATATTGTGACATTTGATATTACAATACTAAATTCGGTTGTATTATCTTTTAAATTGCTTCCGCTGTGCATAATTAAATATTGTGTTGTTTGACTATTATGTTGCCAACCATGACGTCACGATACTCCCCACCGGGCCCACCGGTGACACGTGGAAATCGGGGTGTGACAACAACACTTAAGGCCATTAATCCTCGTCATAGGACCGAGGGACATGATTGATAGATCTATTTGGGTGTAGCGAGCCCACACCCATGGGGACCAGGGTGGCCCATTGTGGTGACTATGTCTTCATGTCGGAAGCCGGGTACAAATTTGCTAGGTTTGAGTTTTCCTGCACCATTTCACACATACCATTGGCTTTGCAACCCATTGGTGATCTCTTTTACCTTATTGCTACATACCAGGGACATACATACAAGACATACTTTAAAGGTTTATTCATACACTCACACATGAACTCGCTCAACTTTTGCTGATGTTTTTCAAATTACATGTATTTCAGGGAACTAGTGGATCTGGCAAGTATGCATGTGTCTTCAAGCTGCGTTTAAATAAAAGATGTCATCCCGGGTAGTTGAGTTTAGGGGTGTATCCTATTCCTGGACGGGATACATGTTTCCAAACTCAGGTTTTATTTAAAGTCTTTTATGGAGTCTTTATGAACTCAGTGAGACAAGTCATGGTTTGTAGCTTAATTTGGTATCGATGTTTTCAAGACAAGTATTTTGTGGTATTTTCTAAACTAAATTAATGGATGAATATCTTTTGGTTTTATCATATAACATTGTTATGATTGAATGCTATGGTATTAAGAGGTCACACCAATAACCACGCTTCCGCAAAAGTCAGGATGTGACAGCTTAGTATCAGAGCTTCGATCGTAGCGATCTAGGATTCTTTCTCGAGTCTAGACTACGATCATTAGGGCTCTCACGAAATGTTTTCAAACATGTTTACATTGCATACACAAAATGTCCAGATCCAGGAAACAAATATTTTTACAAACAAAAGGGCACAAAACACATTTCAAGGTTATGTTTATAATTCAGTCTTAGAGACTGGGGAGGTTCAGTCTTAGAGATTGGGGAGGTCCAGTCTTAGAGACTTGGGAGATTCAGTCTTAGAGACTGGGGAGGTTCAGTCTTAGAGACTGGGGAGGTTTAGTCTTAGAGACTGGGGAAATTGAGTCTTAGAGGCTGGAGAAGTTTAGTCTGAGAGACTGGGTAGTTCAGTTTGAGAAACTGGGAGGTTTAGTCTGAGAGGCTAAGTAGTTCAGTCTGAGAGGCTGGGTGGGATAGTCTTGGGAAGACTAGGATGTATACATGATTACATTGTTATTACTTACATGCTTATTTAACGATTGTTGATATATGTGCATACTTGTGATTGATTTGTTACAGACACCATGTCCTCTTCGGAGAGCAGAGTATCCGACACCGTTGATCCCATGGCTATCACTTCGGATGATGAGATCATCCCGACGCCCGAGGTTCCTATCTCCGACTCGAAGAGTGATCCAGAGATGCTTTCAGATGATACTGACGATTTTCAGCCTTTCGCCTTGCCAGATTTTGGAGATGACATACCGATAGCTGATGGTCTTCCGGGCGAGGATCTACCTCTTGTCCAGATCCCTGCTCCTCTTCCACTTGCTGCAGTTCCTCTTGAGGATCTACCTCTTACGCTATGGTTGACGATGACATTGATCTTTTGATTGAGGGTCCCCCTGAGGATGCCTAGAATGGTGGGGCTCCAGTCGATGATGCCGTTGTCGTTCCACTTATCGAGGCTCCAGTAGATGATGCCGTTGTCGCTCCACTTGTCGAGATCCCAGTTGGTGATGTCGATGCTGTTCCACATGAGGAGATTCCCGTTATCGAGGCTCCTTCTGACCATTCAGGTCCCGATTCATACGAGTCAGTGTCTTCCAGTACCTTACATGCATTGGGTTTACAGCGATAACTCACAGATACTGATTCTGACACAGCCATGTCGGTTGCACCCGATATTCCACACGACGATGATCAGGATTTTGATTTTGATTTTGATGATGAGATGGATCTTGTTTTTCCTCACGATTTTGACCCCGATCATGAGATTGAGTTTGTCCCTGATTAGCAGCCTTTTGAGGCACCTGTTGATCCTGATTTCGATCCTGAGCAGGAGATTGATTTTATTCCTGCTGAGCAGCCCATTGATGCACCCGTCATTCCTGATGAGCAGCTCTTTGATATACCTGCTGATCATGAGCTTGCTCCAGTTGACCCCGAGCCTTTGATAGCACCAGAGCCCATGCCTGCTCTAGATCCTTTACCCGAGCATGACCTTGCACCTGCCGATGTACCAGTTGTTGCACCGCCATTGCCTGACCCTGCTCCTTTTGCAGCCCAGGTTGACTCCAGATATGCATTCACCCACAATGGGTGGATCGAGGACGACGACGACCTACCTCCTTTTGTTAGACCGGTTACTCCCCCTCCTGCACCCATTGTGTTGGGATTGAACCCTATCAGAGGAACAGATAATCAAAGCCAAAACTAGATCAGAGCAGTGGATCCAGAATAAGCAAAAGTTTATATTCAAATCTCTCCCTTTGAAAGTGGTTTCAACATCTGCTGACCTCCAAACTACTGATCTTTACTAACTGCCGACCTACAACTGCTATCCAAGTCAAAGACTGATGGAAGACTAAAGCTCTGCTGATCATGACAAGTACTGCTGGGTTCACATCAGTGGAAGGATGCGGCAGTAGTTTAGTTTATATTATGAAATGTAATGTATAACAGTAGATAGCATAGCAGAGGTTGTATATATCAGATGTTAGAGTTTGTTAGGAGGTTAGATGTCACTTTCATGGTGACGTCAGCTTAGATGCTTCAGTGGTTTGCTCGTGCCTATAAATAAAACAGTGCTCTGTACTATTCTATCAGCTCTTCACCATCTTTCTCCTGCACGAACAAATCACTGTGAGCTCAGGCTGAGGGGGAGTTTGTTATACACTTGCAATTGTAATTGAATCTTGTAATAAATTCAAGCATTCGGTTCAATGTTAAACTTGTGTATTGAAAGCAATTCTCCTGTTTGATTGTGTGCAAAGTTTGTTATCATTTATATTCCACTGCATTTCTCTTTCATCTTCATCTTAATTCAAACGTAAAACACAATCAAAACCAAACTCAGATCCTAACAATTGGTATCAGAGCTTGGACAGTCAAATTTTACTTAACAATCATTTTGACATAAATAGTTCAGCTCATAATCGTTGATACTGATAGTTTGTTCGTTTTGTTGAAAAACAGAGCAAGGTTTAATCACCATCAAAGTTGATTAAACAGTGCCTGTAAAACAACCAGGATGACGTCACAATCACAAGATGATAAGAATAGCATTGGCTCTCTTTTCAAACCACCCATGCTTAAACGTAATGAATACAACATCTAGCAGAGAAGAATGGGTCACATCCTTGCTCAACAGAACACTGGATGTTGGAGGTCTGTTGTTTTTGGTCCCCATGTTCCTATGGTGCCAAGTGCTGAGGATGCAAAGAAGATCATACCTAAACCATCTGAAAACTATACTGAAACTGATTTTCAAAAGTTCGAACTCGATGCCAAAGCATTTAGCATCATAGCATCTGCATTACCTAATGAAATCTATGCTGGACTGTTACATTGTAACAGTGCCAAAGAGCTATGGGATGCACTGAAGGAACAGTTTGTGGGAACAGAAGAAGTTTTTGAAACAATAGGGAAATTCTGAATCAGCAGTATGAAACATTTTGTCACATCAAGGGTGAATCTTTGACTCAGCAGTTTGAACGATTCAGTTGTCTCATTAGTGAACTAAGGCTTGTTAAAGTAACATTTCCAAATTCAACTCAAAATAGCAGGTTCCTTAGATCACTACCAGAAAAATGGGATACCATTGCATTTGTTACTAGAAACTCTGCTAAGTTCAAAGATCTGACCCTGATCCAACTTCATGGTAGACTCCTGACCTATGAAAGGGAGTTAAACCAGAAAAAGAAGTTGCAAGAGTCTGGCAAAGTTGCTGATGATTATTCATTTGGCAGCATAGCTCGTTTTGGTCCGGAAGAATCTGGTAGCAGTAGTAAGGATCAGGGTTATGATCACTTTATTGATATGACTGCTGGTGGAAATTTCAACAACCCTGATTCTCACTCTGCAAATTATGCTTTTACTGCAAATTGTGAAAACCAGATGTCAGATAACTTGTGTTTTGAACTCAATGATTTGCACCAATTGGCTTTGCTTAGTATAAGAACAAGCAAATTCTACAAAAGAACAGGGAGAAAATTCCCAGGGTTACATGGGAATTTAAAAGTGGGGTTGGATAAGTCAAAAATTAAGTGTTATAAGTGCAATAGGCTAGGTCATTTTGCTAGGGAATGCAGGAGTCAAACCACTGGTCCAATAATCACTCATCCCAGCTCAAACCCTAGAC
Source organism: Helianthus tuberosus (assembly GCA_030545235.1). Taxonomy (NCBI): domain Eukaryota; kingdom Viridiplantae; phylum Streptophyta; class Magnoliopsida; order Asterales; family Asteraceae; genus Helianthus; species Helianthus tuberosus. Next base: position 214,341,037 of record CM060411.1, on the reverse strand, counting down.
CACAACATCAAAGCACTGTGCACTATACCCAATATACCCCTGCTGCTCATGTTAACACTGCTCACTATGCTGCAACCCCTGTGCCTGTGCATTATGTTCAAACCACTGTTCCACAAATTCAGTATGTTCAAACCCCTGTCCCTCAGGCACAAGTGCAACCTGCTGCACCTCAACCAGCTGCTCCAACAGTAACACAACCAGATCAGCAAAGCTTTTTCACTCAAGGCTTTGTTGACTGGAGCAGTATGCCTGATGAGCTTATTGATGAAAATTTTGCACTCAATGCTTTTAATGATCCTACTAATGATGAATTTTTTTTATGGCATTAGAGTCTATACCAGAAGGGGTAGAAACTGAAGGTGAACAGCTAAGTGCTGAAACAATGGATGAAGTGACTGAAGCAGTGGTTACTGCAGTTGCTGCTGAACTACTGCTGGGAGAAAATTCAGAAACCCTGATTGAACCACTGTCTGACCCCTGGTCCGAAGAAGACAAAGAAGAAAAGGAAGAGAAGAAAGCAGGTGAGAAAGAAGATAGAGCTGATGAAGAAGGTGATCATCAATGTGATTGTGCTATGATGGCTGCTGCTAAGGTAACACCTCAAGTTCTTGAAAAACTGTGTTCAGACAAATGCATTATTGCATTTGCTAACATCAAAGAGGTAAATGAAAACCTTAGGGATAAAGTCTTAACTGATGAAGTCAAATTTGAAAAGTTATTAAAAGAACTTAGAAACAAATTGGCAGAAAAAGACAAAGAAATCAGCAGTCTCAAAGAAGAGCAGAGCATAACCAAAACTAAACTCCAAACTATGGTAGAAAAATACCAAGTTTGCAAAAAGGAGTTGGAGTCCACCCAGATCACTTGTGAAAGATGGGTGGAATCTTGTAAAGGGTATGAGGTTATGCTTGAGAAACAGCTTGAAAGCAATGTCAAGTTTGGTGTAGGATATAGAAAATATGATGATCTTGTAAACACTGCTGGAAAACAAGCTGGTTCATCTGAAATTAAACCAACCAACAAGAATGGCCAAGAGGTTAAAATAACCGACAAACTTGGTAATAAAATCACTTTGGAAAGACCTGTGGGGTCCTCAACTTTTGAGGAAATTGAGAAATACCAATTTAAACCCACATGGTCTGATGAGTGTGACATTCTTGAAAATTTCAAGCCCATGGATTTTACAACAACTGATGGTGTCACAGCTCCAAAAGCAAAGGTCATTCCTATCAAAGACATCCCAACAGTGGTTCAAAACTCTGTTGCTAAGGAGTCTGAGAAAAGGAAGAAAAGAGAAAAGATCAAAAACCTGTTTTGTGAATTTTGTGAAAAAGAGAAATCATCTAACAAAAGACTGTTTTCATCTAAAAGCATATGATCTAAACAAAACAAGTGTCATTGTCCCTACTGAAAGCTGCACCATCTGTGGTAAAACAAACCACAAAACTCAAGCATGTGTGTATCTCAAAAACTTTGATGTTAAAAAGAATGAGTACACTGCTAAAACAACCTTGAGTCCATCAACATCATCTGTCAAATTCACCAAGAATCAACCACTGTTTGTGCCAGTCCAAACAGCTGTTACAAAACAGCTGAATCAAACATCTGTCCAAAGAGATGTTCAAGTGACTGATATACCCCCTGCCAACCAATTCAGAAGAGGCAAGGGACAATCATCTTACCAAAGGATTCCACATGTTTATGAGACCTACAAAAGGCCCTCTAAACCAAGAGTGAACAGGCATCCTTTTGGGTATCAGCAGGTGATTGGTCAAAACCGACAACAGTGGTTAGAGAGAAATAGTACTAAAACTGTCCAAACCCACCTAACCACTGCCCATCCATCAGCACTCATCCCATACACTGTTGAGACCCCATCCAAAGCCTTATTGGCTTTGGAGACCCTAATGAACTAATCCTTTTACTTCATGTGCAGGGAGCTTCTGCATGCTTAGATAGCCTTTGGTATGTAGATAGTAGAGGCTCCAGGAACATGACAGGATGTAAAGCCCTTCTCAAAGATTTCAAAATTCATGGAGGGGGTGATATATCCTTTGGTAATAATAGTAAAGGGAAAGTTCTAGGGGTCTGGTACAGTACAGTCTGGAAATGTAAAATTTGAAAATGTCAATCTGATAGAAAATCTAAAATTCAACCTCCTGAGTGTTTCACAAATGAGTGACAAGGGGTATGGGTCATTCTTCACAAAGGAGTGCTGTAGGATTGTTGGACCAAAAATGGTTGAGAAGATTGAAGCAATAATAAAAACTGGAAAAACCAAACTTGTTGCTCAAAGAAGTGGCAATGTTTATGTGGTGGATATGTCAAAAGAGAGCCCCAGAACTGATGCCTGTCTGTTCTCAGCTGCATCAAACAAAGAGACAGAACTATGGCACAGAAGATTGGGGCACACAAATCTCAAGACAATCACTGCTATTTCAAAACAGGGGTTAGTAAGAGGTTTACCTCAAAAACTGTTCACCTGTCCTGAGCATTGTGTTTCCTGCCTAAAAGGAAAACAACATAAAAGCTCCTACAAATCCATTGATGAGTCCAAAATAACCAAATGTTTGCAAATGCTTCATATGGATTTGTTTGGCCCAGTTAAAGTCATGAGTCTTAAGAAAAAGAGGTATTGTTTGGTTATTGTTGATGACATTTCTAGGTTTACAAAATACCCATGCAACTGAAGAATTAGGATGGAACAAAATACCTCCACGCAAATATCACCAAGACTTGAACAGAAAGTAACCTCTCTGTTACAACAGAATTTGCATAAGGCAGAGCCACATAGGATTACAGCTGTAAACCTTCTAGAAGGCCCTATCGTGAACAACCATTCGGTTATAACCGAATGGCCACGTGGCATCATTCTGAGCACCCCTCAAGGTCACGATAATGGCACTAAAATTGAAGAAGGATCCACTTTCCACGTGGCATCTCCCCAACCATTGATCATGCCCACGATCTGTGTGCGTAAGCATCAAGATGAGGATTAACGGCAGAAGAAATAACCGCTTACGGAAAATGCTTTCCGTTATCTCTCCCGTCAACAAACTTTCCCGCCCAAATTCGGTTATAAATAAGGACAATCCAGGTACAATCTCTCAAGTTACTCTTACTTCACTTTCACTGTTACTTCTTCTTCTTCATTGAAACCTGTACTTATTCTCACGTAGGAGGGTGGTCACGGAGAGGACCCCCATCCTCCCCATGGTGAGTCTAATGGATGTTCGTTTTGCAGTTATGATTCGAAGAAGGAGATCAGCCAACCCTGAATCAAACGAGAGGACTCACCTTTTTATGCAGAACTAAACCTCTGGTTCGATTGATTCCGGTCATTTGAAACAATGTTTCTTCATTGGCGCCCACCGATTCTTCAATTTCCATTCTCATCTTCTCGTTTTGATTCATTTCTCTTCAATCTCTGTTTTCCATGGCAGAGAATTCGCCAAATCACCCATCAAGTCCTCGATCTGAAAACAAGGGTAATCCAACCCAGGTTATTCAGATTGACGAAATCGTGGGAAAAACAGCTAGCGGCAGAAATTGTTATGAGGCAAAAAGCTCTGTTGTCTCAGAAATGCAATCTGGAGCTCAAAATCATCCAGATCTACTTCCAGAGGAAACTCCAGAGTACTGGTTCACCAAATTCCAGAACACCATAAACGAAATTTTAGCACCAAATTCCAGATCTGAGCCGTTGCATAACAGATCTAATGATCAAGAAGGGTACGTGTTCAAGAGAAGATCCGATACCACAATGTTGGACCCACATTCAGCACATCAGTGGGACATCCAACTTAGTAACAAAGGATATCTGGAACCACTCAGATATATAAAACAAAATCTGGAGGATAACAACCACTAGGAAACCAAGGTGCAACAGACAAGTATGGTACAAGGAGGACCTTCACGAAGACCGCACAAACGGAGCCACAATCAGCACTGGCGAGAACAACAAGTAGTCTTCCCCGTCGTTCCAGGAGGTCCTCAAGAAGAACACTCGGTAATCATCACTGGTATCTTCGGCCATTATCGCACTGATTATATGTTTATAGATCCGGGAAGTTCCATGGATATAATTTACGAGCAATGCTTTAAGCAACTAGACCCGGAGGATAAGGCGCGCTTAAAACCAGTCGATTTTCCTCTCACTGGTTTCTGCAATGAAACCGTCTTTCCGTTGGGTCAAATCGCCTTCCCTGTAACCCTCTCAGACGGTGAGCACTCACGCACTGTCACAATCAATTTTATGTTATGCCACCAACATTGCGCCATGATGTATTACTTGGGAGACGATCACAGAGAGAGTTCAGCATGATTACCTCCATACCGCACGCCGCTTGTGGTTTTCTGACGGAAATCGGGGTAGCAATTTTATATTCCAGCAAAGAAGTGATGTATGTGGATGACGAGCCACCAGCAAAAGTTGCCAAACCCTCACCGTCAAATGAACCAGAAAAGTGGGTCCTCAACGAGGAATATCCTGAACAAACAAACCATTTTGTTAGGACACGCTATCTCACCGGCAATTCGTGCGAAGTTAAAGGAACTCCTATCTAACAACATGGATATCTTCACTTGGTCTCCGGCAGACATGACTGGAGTACGAAGAGATATAACACAGCACTGCTTAAATATCCGACCTTCCACTGAACCAGTCGCGCAAGGGAAGCGCAGTCTTAGCGCAGAAAAAGCAAACGCAAAGAACGAACAAGTAGCCGAATTACTTCAAGCTGGGATTCTGCGCGAAGTACAATATCAAACTTGGATAGCCAACCCAGTAATGGTGCAGAAGCACAACGGCGGGTGGCGCATGTGTGTCGATTTCAAAGATCTCAACAAAGCTTGCCCAAAGGACTGTTACGCCCTCCCAAAAATAGACAAGAAAATGGATTCCTTAGCATCATTCCGTTGGAAGTGTTTCTTAGACTGCTATAAAGGATATCATCAAGTGCAAATTAAGGAGGAAGACGAAGACAAAACGGCCTTCCGCACAGATAAGGGTATTTTTTGCTACACAAAAATGCCCTTTGGCCTCCGCAATGCGGGAGCCACTTATCAACATCTGATGGATAGAGTCTTCGGAGATGATATTGGCGTAACAGTAGAAGTTTACATGGATGATCTCGTTATCATGAGCCGAGAGGAAGAGTCTATGCTTGCAAACATTCAGCGCACCTTTGACTCCCTGCGCAGAGTTAACCTAAAGCTGAATCCAATAAAATGCTCGTTCGGAATGGAGGAGGGCAAATTCCTAGGGTTCATAGTAACCAGACACGGCTTCAAGGTCAACCCAGAGAAGGTAGAAACCATTCAACTAATGCCATCACCAGCATCAGTCAAAGAGATGCAACGTCTCACTGGGCGATTAGTAGCTCTCAACAGATTTCTGGCAAATCACGTTGCCAAATCATATCCATTCATCAGCACGTTGCGCAACTGAGTCAAAAAGAGTCACTTCCAATGGACCCCAGAAGCAGAGAAAGCTTTCCAACAAATGACGGAGTGTCTGATTCAGTTACCAACCTTAACAGCTCCACAAAAAGATGAACCATTAATTCTATACCTCTCCGCTGCAGAAGTGGCAGTCGGCGCAGTATTAATGGTCGAAAGAGACGGAGTTCAAACCCCGATATACTACATCAGCAAAATGTTAACTGGTCCAGAGACACGATATTCTATCATGGAGAAACTCGTCCTTGCACTGGTTCACGCTTCACGCAGGCGGCGACGATATTTTTCTGGCCACATTATCACCGTCCTTACAAACTATCATCTAGGACAAATCTTGTCTAAGCCAGATGTCGCAGGGCGATTGGCCAAGTGGGCTATCGAATTAGGAAGGTACAACATCTTGTACAAACCTCGACTAGCTATTAAGGGGCAAGTCTTAGCAGACTTTGTTACCGAAGTCCCCATCCATGAATGCGAGTCAATTCAAAATCCTACCCCAGTCTTCGATGACAGGGTTTGGACATTACATACAGATGGCGCCTCGAACGACGACGGTGCAGGCGCAGGCCTTCGCCTAGTTAGCCCTGACAACCATGAACTCACGTATGCAATTCGCATGGATTTCAAAAGTACTAACAACGAAGCGGAGTACGAAGCGTTCCTCGCAGGTCTCCACCTGGCACTCAAGATGGGAGTAAAGAATCTCGAAGCACATGTCAATTCCAAATTAGTAGCAGAATAAGTCAACGGCCATTATGACACTAAAGGCGAAGTCATGGCTCTGTATTTGGAACAAGCAAGAATCCTTGTCAACCAGTTTCAGACCTTCAAAATAGTCCACATCAACAGAAGCGAAAACAAACATGCAGATGCGTTAAACAAACTGGCTGCTACAAGCTTCAAACACCTCGCGAAAGAAGTCCGCATCGAGGTATTATCTAATCCATCTGTTCCCTTAAGACAAGTAAACGTCATAGAAGTCGGGAATCCATCTTGGATGTCCTCAATCATTACATACTTATTCTCACGCCGGAGGGTGGTCACGGAGAGAACCCCCATCCACCCCGTGGCGAGTCTAGCGGCTGTTCGTTTTGCAGTTATTATTCGAATAAGGAGATCAGCCAACCCCGAATCAAACGAGAGGACTCACCCTTTTATGCAGAACTAAACCCATGGTTCGATTGATTCCGGTCATTTGAACCAGTGTTTCTTCAACATAGATCACCGCCTTTCAATTATTGATCCGGTTCATATTGGCTCCCACCATAAGACCGAGGTAGTTGAACGGGTTTCCCCCGCTAGACACCCTACCACTTTAGCCTTGTCCTTCATTTCCAAGTTACCCACTCCAATACCATAAAGATTTGACTTTTTAAGATTTATTTTCATACCAGAACACATGTAGAACACCCGCAAAATTCTCACGACGTTAAGGATATTTTCTGCCTCCCATTCACCAATTATGATTGCATCGTCCACATATAAAAGATGTGAAATGATAGGCCCATTGTTGGGGGGTTTTGATACCTTGGACCGCACCGCCTTCCCTAGCTTTCACAAACATACACGACAACGTTTCCTTAACAAAAAGAAATAAAAAGGGAGAAAGAGGATTATCTTGTCTCATACCATTGTTGCATTGGAACTCGAAAGTAGGCACTCCATTTACGAGGAGCGATGATCTAGCCGACGCTAGAACCCCATGAATCCACTCACACCATATACCAGGAAACTCCGTTTGCCTCATTGTGTCAACCAATTAACGTTATCGTAGGCCTTTTCAAAATCGATTTTCAAAAGGAATGCTTGTTTATTAATCTTTTTGCACCAAGTAATGATTTCATTAACCACAAGCGGCCCATCCAAAATGTACTTCCCTTTAATGAATGCCGACTGATACTCCGAAATGACCTCTCCCATAACTACCTTCAACCTATTAGCTAAAATCTTTGATATCACTTTACTAATAATTCCCACCAGATTAATGGGGTGATAGTTGTTCAGCTTCACCGGGTCCTTGACTTTAGGAATCAAAGTAATAAACAACGACCCACAACCACGATCTATTTTCCCCTCCTTATGAAATTGCAGCATAATTGAAAGAAATCGTCTTCAAAAAGGTACCAGAAATGTTTGATAGATCTAACATTATACGTAGTTGTGTATTTAGAGTTTTTTTTGGAAAAATGAACGAAGCAATATTAATTGAGAAAAATAAAATTACATGATAATTTAATTATTATAAAAAAAACTAAACGGGCTAAAAATGTATATTATTTATAATATAAAAGATAAAATTGAAATATTATTTATATGTAGTTACTATAAGGGTGAACGGGGCAGGTGCGGGGTAGATGGCGGTGAAGCCCTTTACCGCGCGGGGAACACCGCCGTCATTCCCCTTCAGCGCGCGGGGTTTTTTGTCACACCCCCAAAATCCACCATGCGGGGTATCACCGCTTGGAGGCGTGACGTGACCAGGATCGAGCCACCAATCATATTGAACAACTCAATTAAGTAAATAAAACCAAACATAATACGATTGGTGACCAAAGCTAGTTAACCTTGTTTAGTTTAAACAGCGGAAGCATAAACGTGAGTTCAAAAGCATAAGTCCATAGTTCATAAGTTAAAGTTTCAAAACGCAAGTTTAGTAAGTTCATAAGGATTTAAATATTAAGCACGGAACATAACAGTCCGTACACCACAACGACTCCTTCCCCGTGCAAGCTCCAAGCATTTAGCGACCTGTAAGGCATGTAACAACGAGTCAACAACAAAGTTGAGTGAGTTCACGTTTGGTTGTTTTGTTTTAAGTTGTTTCTGAAAAACGTGGTTTGACTTTCGTTGGCTTATTTGCCGTGGGGGTTACCCCGTAGTTGAAAGTATGTTTAACCATTTACTTTTCCTTTACCCAATCCATAACCATGATCAGTGGGGGTTTTCCCCGTTTGAACTACTAGACGGTATGATATCGACTGCTACGCAAATAAGTTGTGCCCTATATCAGTGTCTATCATCACTGACAATCTGCCATAGTCCATTAGTACACGCCCGTCCTACCGGCACGGTGTGAGGTTTGTTAAACCTAATAGCGCTATTAACTAATGACCCGCTCGCCATTGGCCTCGGCGATTAAGTCGATATAAATTGAGGGACTTCATGATAGAGTTTTGTCTAGCCAGTTTTAAGGTTGTTGTCCTGCACCAGGAGGACGAACGTACGTATTCTGCACCAGGAGAATTCGTAGGATTAATAATGGCATCCGCTCTATGGAGGATGGCCGTACATATCCTACCCAAGGAGGATATGTAGATTTAGTTTTAATTCTTTAACCCATTCCCAAACCACCGGGAATCCCATGCCTTAGAAAGTGTGTGAACTCACCTCGGTTTGCTCGGTTAGATTCTCAATATAGCTAACAGTCAAGGTCGGTCAATCACGTCCTAGTATGATTTACCAGTTAGTCATTTAGTGGCTTTCAAATAGAACACAAAGTTCCTACACGTATCTATCACACAACATGCATCACTGTAACGGTTTATGCCCATCTAAGTTTCCTGTCCATTCCCCACTCAAAATCAAACATACGATAATGCACATAACATATATAACATGTCAAACCATTCACAGACAGCATACTCGACATTTAGACACGCAAGTCACAACTTATGTCAATTCAGCATTAATGCTCAAAACCGGCTGTTTTCGGACATTTAAATAAAATAGTTAGATTATTCCAAAAATTCCCAAATTTTTATAGAATGTCATAAACATTCCATATTTTATTGTGTAAAAATATCGGGGTCCGGTTCATTACCCACATTTTATAAAAAATCATATTTCGGGACTGAACTCAGATTTATGTATTTCTGACCACAGTCCACGAAACAATTTATTAAAAATTCATCGAGTGTCCGATTTACGAAATTCCAGTGGGGTAATTACAAATACACAGGTTGTTATCTACTGTACAAATTTCATGGTCCGATTCATCACAAAACTCAGGTTATGACTGAAAGTACGACACCCATTTATTGCTGTCAAAATTCAGCTTAAGTTGCTGTTACAAATTAACACTTTAAAAATAGTAAACGGAGTCCAAAAATTACGATTCCAGTGCCATTAGAACCGTATTTCATAATAACATATTTTAGATTCAAAATATCGGTTTTTCGTTGAGTTTAAGACCTGTTTACAGCCAACTGAAGTCGGCTGTAAAAGTTGGACAGATTCTGATTTTCAGTGTTTAACCTTCTAAATCGTGTTCGATCGATTCCGTTAACAAGTTTAGTGACCACAACAACATGACACATTAACATTAATCAGTAAAACATCAGATAATCAACCAATAATCATAATCACACAAGATCTACATGATTTACACACATATTCATCCATTAACCACCTTGTTCATCACTTTAGTAAACTTTTAGACTTTGATCTTATATGTTCATAATTTTTAACCGACGAAACTCTTATTAACCACTCTAGACAAGATCAAGAAGGCGTTTAGAGTCACTTACTACTAGCTCGAGGCTAGGGGAGAAACTAGTCGAAGATTGGGTGGATAAAAGCAATGGGAAGAGGTCCTTCGCTTTCCGAATGCACCAAGCCTCCTCGTATGTGATCCTTAGCACTTGTATACCCTTGGAATGGTTTGATCAAAATCGAAAGGTGGTGTGGTGAAGATGGTTGTGTTCGGCCGAAGCCTATGGCAAGGGGAGAGAAGGAGTGATTTTTGTTGTGTGGGTTATGAAGTGATTAGTGGACTTGTATTGTTACTTATAGACAATTCCTTCAAGATTACCCAAAGGTCATTGTGTCACCTTGATATTAGACAAGTAGGATTATTTTAATCATCCAAGGACAAATGGTGTCACCATATGGTGACCGATTTTGTTGGGGGGGGGGGGGGGGTCTCATGGTTGGTTTCTAACTAAATGGTTAGACATTAGTTGTTAAGTAGGAGGTTAATTGAGTTACTAGCATGTAGTAAGTTGTAACGGGTGTTAGGGTATTCAGGGACCCTAACTGGCTCAGAAAAAGATAAACAATGTTATTGGCAATATTTTTATGTTCCGGGTAAAGTCCGGTTGTTCGGTTTGACACTGTTCCGTTAAAGCGCTTAATTAATCCGTAAAGTGTCCTATTTATATATTTTGTAACGTTTTTACTTTCTAACACTTAGGAAAATATAACGGACTATATAGTGACCTATCTGTACACTATTAGTATATTAACAATTACGTGTAAGCATAACACAGATATCAGAAAGCAGTTAAGTAATTCCACACAGTCGTCAAGCACATTAATTATTATTAATAAACTGTACTGTTACATGTAAATTTGAGGGTTGTCACATTTTTTATTTGCGATAAGTACACCGATTGAATATATGACCGTTGGGTGAAGCGCATGCTCGTTGGAGGTATTAATGGCTTCATAGCCGTTTGACTTAAAAAAAAACAAATAAATACTTTATAAATATTACCATTTTACATTTCATTTTTCACCGAATTCACATACTCTCAAAGCATACTATGGATAGACAAAACAAGGGTGATGGCAAGAAAAAAGTTTCGGGTTCCGGTTCGAAGGTGATGGGGCGGGGCTCGCAAAGTAGACGAGGCGGATTGAGTGGTTCAAGTGTGCCATTTCAATCACAACACGGTTATTCCCCACACTCTCAACCTCTATACTTTTACGCCCAAAATACATAAGCGGGTTTGTACAACACCCAACCCCATCCTAATTATCCACCACAATTTTTTTTCATTACCACAAGGTCCCACGTTGGCGGATGAACATCGAGAGACGTTGAGATCGATTAGGTTTGATAAGGAACTGGAGACGTTTAACAGGCCACAAGACAATGTTCCACCAGAGATGTTGCAAATCACACTAGCCCAAAAACGCGAGATCGCAAAAAAAATATAATTGGGCATGTAGTTTCTAAATTTTTTATGGCTTTAGTTTTTTAGAAGGTTTAATTTTATGTATCGACTTTTTTAGTAGGTTTAATTTAGTTTAATGTAATTTTAGTTAGTTTAATTTAATGTAAAATTTTTTTAATTTAATGTACTTTTATTTTGTTAAAAATATATTTCATTTATTAATTAATAGTTTATAAAAGAAAGGGAAAAAAAACTTAGTTTACCCTCTACCCACGAGTGGTGACCACCTCTTATGTTTTTTAGGCAAGAGGGGAGCAGAATTGACATTACAATAGATAGGGCTGTAAACGAACCGAACGTTCAACGAACAGTTCGTGAACCGTTCGGCGGGAAGTTCGTTTATGTTCGTTCGTTTAATAAACGAACGAACATGAACAAGAAATTCCGTTCGATTAGTTAAATGAACGAACATGAACAAAGGTCTCGTTCGTTCAATTGTGTTCGTGAACGTTCGGTAAGGTGTTCGTGAACATTCGTTCATTTGCGTTCGTTTATGTTCGTATGTTCGTGTTTTAATTAAAGATTTTTATACTTTCATATATTTTATCTATAATTTTTATACTATTAAACTTTTATTTATATCATTACCCTAACAATTAAACTAGGAAACTCTCTTTCACCTTGTTTATGCACCATTTCCCTTTCTTTTCTCATTATTTACATCGACGAATATGATCTACTCCGTTCCACAATAAGGGATTCAAGTTCTAGTGCTACTCTCTGGGCCATCCACCTTTATCCTTCATCGTGTTCGCCAAATTTATTTGTGTTCGTGAACCGTTCGTGAACACGCTCATTTCCTTAATGAACGAACACGAACATAAAATCTCGTTCGGTAAGTGTTCGTGAACCGTTCGTGAACACAATTATTTCCTTAACGAACGAACACGAACAAGGCCTCGTTCGTGTTCGTTCGGTTCGTTTACAGCCCTAACAATAGATGATTGGGTCGGTGGAAAGTTTGCCACATCTCATGAGGGAAGCACCCCTTTCACCCTTGGATTGTTATTAATAGGCAGAAAGAGTACCGTTGAATTGTTTATATTGAATCCAATCACCAGAGCCTATACTTTTTTTAGGGTTATTACAACTATTGGTTGTTGGCCGCTGCCACCCCAAACTATCACTTTGACGTTCGTCACCCCCAACTTAACACTTAGTGTATTCTATCACCATATTGTTAACTGATTACTAACTTTTGATCTTGTTACTATACTTTTGGAGGTGCCATAGGGATCTTAGGAATGTTTTAGGAATGTTAGAACACCTCAAATGTATAGTAACAAGATCAAAAGTTAGTGATCAGTTAACGACTTGGTGACAGAACACACTAAGTGTTAAGTTAGGGGTGGCGGACGTCAAAGTGATAGTTGGGGGTGACAGCGGCCAATAGTCAATAGTTAGGGGTGATAAAATCCAATAACCCCTTTTTTTTATCTAACTCTCTGTCTCAAGGTTACTAATAAACCATGTCGATAATGTTGGCATGTATGTTGATCATACCAATGATCCATTACAAGAAAGTTTAGACTATCCTAATGTTCTCAACGGTCTTAAAATATTTAGATTGTCAAATCATAGGTTAGTTTTGAAGGTCGGTTTCCCAATAACACTATTAAGAAATGGTTTAGGTAATGAGAAGGTATGAGACTATGCGGTATGGTGATGGTCCTCCCTTAGATGATGATCCGGCATGTAGGCGCCACATCATAGTCCCTTGGAGGATATGCCCCTCCAAGGTAGAATCAATGGAAATGGAGGATGGTCCTACCCCACCATATTAACTTTTTTTTAATTTATCTAATTTTTTTTTAAAACAAACATTACACAAGTTAAAAAAAATGCATTAATATTAACAAACAAAACATTACATAAGTTAAAAAAAATAAACTTAATAAATAAAAATCCTAAGAACTTAAAAATATTAAAAAAACTAACATATTCTAAAAAAATATTAAAAACTAATAGTCTTCATCCGGCATGTGGTCGTTAGGTTCGTTTTGTGCGTTGTTCCAAATGTACTCCACCAAGTTCGCTTGTAGGTTTTGGTGTGTGTACTCGTTACGTAGAGAGAATCCGTTTAAATCTTGTTGTTCCAAACTAACTGGAACAAAATTCTCGTTAGACGCGTTTTCGTCGTACTCACATATCGCTCTACCTTTGTCTTCAATGATCATGTTATGAATCAAGATACAAGCGTACATAATGTGTCGTAACCTCTTTGGTGTAGCAGAACGTGTTGGATGTTCAATGATATGCCATTTTTTGTAGAACCCCAAAACACCGTTCAATATCTTTTCTCGCACCCTCTTGAAACTTCGCAAATTTCTTTCTTTTATCATCTGTCGGGTGCGGAATAGTTTTAACTATTGTAGAGTACGTTAGGTATATTCCATCTTAAAGGTAGTAACCCCTCCTGTATTCCACCCACGAAACCGTAAAACTGGTGTCTGGACCTGTTCCTGCCACTACATCGTTAAATATATGTGAGTGGTAGATAATGTTAAGGTCTTTAAGTGAACCAGGTAGACCAAAAAAAGCATGTCAGATCCAGAGATCCTGTGACGCAACAGCCTCTAGAATTATAGTTGGATGACCATGATCTCCCCGAGTATACTGACCTTGCCAAGCGGTATGGCAGTTCTGCCACGGCCAGTGCATGCAATCAATGCTCCCGAGGATTCCTGGAAAACCATGTCTTTGTTCGTGTGCTTGATATAATTTTTGAACGTCGTTTGCGTTTGGTTTCCGCATGTATTTCTTGCTATATAATTTCACGACCTATTCGCAAAACCTGTGCAAACATTCACGTGCGGTTCTTTCGGACATCCTTAAATACTCATCCAACGAATCGGGTGCGTACCCATATGCCAGTTGGCGAATGGCCGACGTACATTTTTGTAAAGTAGTGAATCCCCTTTGGCCCCTAGTGTCGTATCGCAGTGTGAAAAACGGATCAGACTAGGCCAAGTCGTCTGCGATACGTAAAAAAAGTCTACGACTCATTCGGAACTAACGTTTGAAACATCTCGTCCGTGTACACAGGTTCGTCGGCAAAATAATCGGCCAGTAATTTATCATGGGCGGCTATATATTAAAAACGAAAAATAAATTAAATTCATTATTAAATTTAAATAAACCAACCTTCTTTGTCCCGGTTTAAGGCGGCTCTTCTAGTTTGCCGTTGTGACGATGTTTCAGACTCTTCATCCTCCTCCATGAACATCTGAGCTGCGTACATAATGACCATTTGCAAAAAAATGCTTCGTTCTCACCCGAAGATGACGAATACCATCTTAAAGAAGAAGATGAAGACATGGCTAATTTTTATAAAAGTATGAAAGTTTAGAGAGAGATGAGGTTGAAGTGGGTAAAAAATAGGGTGTTGGGGTTGTATTTTAAAAAAAAATTAATGAATTTTGGGGTGGTTTTCAAAATTTACCGTTAAACATAATTTATTTTTTTTTTCTTTTGAAACGGTCAACTAGCCGTTACATGTCCCTTTTTTGTCTTTTTCTGGCCTGGCACAAACGTCTCCAAGGAGACGGAGAGGACGACGGGTGGGTGGGAGGGGGGGGTGGGAACGGTGTTGGGGGCAGCGTCGGTGCAGGCCGGTCCAAGGCCGACCCCATACCGTGTAGCCTGAGACTACAAATACTATCACTTGTATTATAAGGCCCACTAGCTATGAATGTGTTGACATTTCCTGACTTGATCAGATGTCTACAGTCTAGTGAATGTGAACATGTGAATAAACGTGTGGTTGGGTGACACAAACGTGAATAAATTAAATATGTTGACGTGTTGACTTGATTGGTTCTAATCGATTAAGAGCATCCCAATAAGGGGGTTTTGATCCATTTTTTCTGCCCATGTGGCATTTTTTTTGTCATTCTTATTATTGTGGCATATGTTTTTTGGTTGTGTATTTAGGCATTAGTTCTTCGACAAAACATTGAAAAACAATTTTTTTGTTGGCCCTTTTGTACTATAAACACATAAATATATTATATGGAGAGAGAATTAGTGGTGGGTCATGTTAACTTTCTTTTATAAAATATATGAAGAGGGTAATAAATTAATAACTAAAAATAAGAAATAGATAATGATGTGGCAGTGCTTTTTGTTTTCCTTATTGAGTTAGTTTTTAGTGTTTTTGAAGAGTGAGTGTTTTTATGATGTGTCGGCTTACTAGGCATGTTTTTATACGTTTTTGTGTTTCCTTATTGTGGATGCTCTAATAACAGCTATAATTTGTCATTTGTATTTGTGGATTTCATCTATACTTAATGCAAGATTATTCGCGACTTTACGGCATTGGACGAGAAATAGTGCCATAAAGTCGCTGAGGTGTCGAAGCATGTATAAGAAAGACTCTAAAATTTAAGCACAAGTGTATAAAAAGATGTGGCAACGTATGATTTCATTATAAGACAATACAGAGTGGAAGGGGTATAAAGCGTTGTGTGATAGCCTCGTCAGCAGAGAGCCATGGTAAAAAAAAGCACGGGGTGAAAAGGGCATGAAAGTGGTGTTATTAAAAATAAAAAAAATAAACATGAGTCCACCCAAACTATACTCACTAATCAAGAGCATCCACATCATCAAGCAAAAGCCCTCTACGCGGGTAGAAACCCCCCCACCCACACCACCACGCCGCCCTCCACGCCATGTGTCCGGGGTGGTGTGTTCAGCGTAGACTGGCTTCCACGCCAGTTTTCCACGCTCACTCCGTATAGTCTAACGTGGTTTATATGGAAAGTAAGGAATTTTAGAGTCTTCAAGAATATTAACAAAGGAGTGGAAATAATTGTGGATGATATGAAAACTCTTCCATATGAATAAAGTAGTGCGAAATTTAATTTGTTAGCATGGATTAATCGGTGTAATTTAAATGTAAGGATGAAATGCTTGGGGCTCTCACTTCTTAGCATCTTGCTAGGGTGGGTTTTTTGTTTCAATAATATAATGTTGTTAAAAAATCTAAAATTATGAACATGTTAAAATATTCAAAGGGGGCGAAGTCGATTGCCTTTGAAAACTTGTCACGTACAACTTTTAATTTGTTCGAAAGTAATCACTTTAGATCTTGAAGTATTCAATTGATGGTGATGTTTGGTTGCCAAAATTTCTCCATTTTTCTTTTAAAAATGGTGATTGTAAAAGTGAATATGATAACAAACTAAATTTCCACCCTTGTATGATAAACAAATTAATCTATCTATACTATATAATAAAAGAAACCAATGAGAGGACACATGTCATTCATTGAAGCCATCTATTTTTTTTAGATAATTAATATCAATTAAAAGATAATTATAAAATTAAATTTAATATAAATTTAAACAATTCGTATAGGAGATAATCTAATATTTTAAAATATTTATTATATTTCAAAATTATTTATTCTGAAATTAACAAAAGATAAATGCTAAATATAAATTAACATAATGTAAATGATTTATTTATTTTATTAAACTAAAGTAGTTAAGGGTAGAACCTATTAGGGGTGAGCAGAAAACCGAAATAACCGAACCGTAACCGAAAAAACCGACAAAACCGAACCGAAAAAACCGAACCGAAGTAAAAACCGACGGTTCGGTTTTCGAATTTTTAATAACCGAAAATTTCGGTTCGGTTTTTGGATATCCATTTCCAATAACCGAAAAAAACCGAACCGAACCGATAGGTTACAAGGCCCGATACATATGTTTTATGTTTAAGTTGTTAACTTGTTAGCCTTAATCCTTTAACAGTTTAACCCACACTAGTTGTTAATATGTTATAGTCTTTAACCCATCCTAGTAGGCCCAACCCAATACATAACATTAATAAAAACACACAAGGCCTAATAATCAAATGAAGTTCAAAAGTTTGTAACTATTAATGGAAATCCTTGTTAGTTGTTACTTGCATGTTAGTTTTTAGTTGATGATATAATATACATAATCTACTGATGTCTTGTGTAGTTGGTAAAAACTAGTTAAATTCTAAATCAAGTATTTATTAATTAGTACACAATCATATGATAGCACACTGCACATCTAGTAATGAAAGAAAAAAAAAACGGTTAATTAACCGAAATAACCGAAACCGAACCGAAACCGAAAAATAACCGAAAAAAACCGAACCGAAATAACCGAAACCGATCGGTTATAGAAATGTAAAAACCGATTATAGCGGTTACGGTTTCGGTTTCGGCTCAAAACCGAACCGAACCGACCTTTGCTCACCCCTAGA
Source organism: Helianthus tuberosus (assembly GCA_030545235.1). NCBI lineage: Eukaryota > Viridiplantae > Streptophyta > Magnoliopsida > Asterales > Asteraceae > Helianthus > Helianthus tuberosus. Next base: position 214,323,380 of record CM060411.1, on the reverse strand, counting down.
ACCTATTTCAAAAATGTCTATAAGGGTAAACAAAAATATTAATCAATGTTTATTGGTTCTATACTTTTATTTTTGTGTTCAACTCTCAACTCAGATACGGTAATCACTATGTTTACGTGACATTTATAAGAACCATCACTGCAATCATCCCATCCATATTATATCGAGTATATTCGTTAATTTTTTTAAAGATATAAATTTTTATTAGATTCATTCAACCCGTGTGATAAACGAGGTTTTTTAAAGATATAACATTTTTATTTTTTTACTATACAAAATTATATTTATGCAACTCGTGTAATACACGGAGTTTTTAAAAATATGACTTTTTTATTATATAATATATAAAATTAGATTTATTCAATCTATATAATACATATGGTTTATAAAGATATAACTTTTTATTGTTTGGTATATAAAATTATATGTGTTCAACCCGTATAACACATGAGCTTCTTAAAAGTGTAACTTTTTTCATTATTAATATATAAAATTAAATTTACTCAACCCGTACAATATACGGGGTTCTTAAAAATACCATATTTTTTATTATTTAATATATAAAATTACATTTATTCAACCCATGTAATAAACGAGATCTTTAAATATATATTGTTTTATTATTTGATATATAAAATTACATTTATTCAACCCGTGTAATAAACAAGAGTTTTAAAGATATATATATTTTTATATTATTTGGTATATAAATTTACATTTATTCAACCCGTGTAATACACGGGGTTCTAACCTAGTTTACTTATAAAACTTAATTCCAAGATTTCACTTGTTCAAATTTGCAATCGTAAATACAAAGAGAGTAAAATGCATACATGGCACTAGCTAGTGGAGTATAAAATTTTAGAAACCATCCCTAAGTACTAAAAAATTATAAATAATTTATATATTTGTCCTGGAAATGAATGGATATCTAGACCATCAACAATAGAAAATCTTGCGGAAAGCGACAACATTTATCATTTACACCCGCATTATATGGCTCGTTGTAGGCGGACTTATTTGGTGGGACGGATGCACACACGAGAATCTATTTTCTTTCTTTCTTTCTTTTTTTCTCAATCGAAGAAGATCGCAAAAATCACCAAAAATCATCAAAATAGGGGGAGGAGAAAAGGCTAAAGAGTGAGAAGGTTGCTGTGAGAAAAAAAAACTCGATCAAAAGAGAGAGGGTAGGGCACAGAGGTGTACTAATTTGGTGTTCCTTTTACCATCCTATTCTTTCAACTTTTTATCATTATTATTTGTATATTTATCTCATTTGTTTTTCTTTGAAATTATCTATATAACTTTTAGTTTACTAAACAAATTTTGTTTTGTCTTATATTATGTAATACTATTTCAGTTTACAAGATTGTTTCTTATTTTCATATTTCGCTTGGTTGTAGGACCAAAGGTTGTTAGCTTTGATAAATCTTAAACCATATATTTGTTCGAATACTATGCCATGCAAGCTTTAATTAGATTGTTGTCTTTTAAATTTGAGTTGGTTTAGTTATGTAATTTTTCTTTAAAGTTTAGATTGACAAACCATTTTACTCATTTATTTTTAAGTTTAAAGTTGAATTACTTTCAGTTTCGTTTATTTTGTCATTTTTCACAGCAATTCTTTAACGTATAAAAACCAGTCACATCCGATGACATCCACCAAGCTTTGACAACCTTAATAAAGATTGACGAATTGAGTGACTTGGCAAGGAGTAAGGGTGAAAGAGGTGCACCTGTCGTGAGATGGAGTAAACTTTCCACCCACCTAATTATGAGGTGTCACGTCAATTCCCCTATCTAACTCAACTCTATATAAATGGGCCTGTCGCTTTACTTGGTAAAGTTTAAGCCCAAAGAGTTGGAATGGTCTCATAAACAAAACAATCCAACTCAAGTTTACTATTTGTTTATACTCAAAAGAAAAAAAAAGTTTTAGTTGTTGCATGTATAATAACACAAGGATCAACAAGTTACATTCTGTTGGACACTTTTATAAAAATCTATAGTTATTGTAGCTGGAGGTGAAGAGAAAAGTCAAAATTGGGTAATATTGCAATTGGGTTCGATTCCTTAATAGTGGGATGGTTAAGCTTATGTCACAGTTCATGTCAACACATAATGGATTTATGGAATGAGTGCCCAAAAGTTGGCATCCCATTTTCATCAATATATTCTAAAATGCAAGTCCGAACAAGGATTTGTCACTCATGAATTAATCTTACCGTTGGATCCAAATAACAAAGGAGATGAATAGGTTAAACGTAAGAACATCATGGAGCACACATCTCCTTTTAAAGTCATCTAGATCTGGGACATGGGTGCTAAGTGTTCAATAGACTACTTGACTGTAATTAATATGCATCCAACAAGAAGCAGCAAACCTGGTTTATATATACACACCAGGGGCGGATTTAGGAGAGGTTGAGGGGTGCACGGGCTACCCCTCAACTTTCTTGTCAAAGTGTAAAATTCGTGCATATTTTTTTTCTTCTTCGTCTTATGTATCAGATACTCCTACATCAAAAAAAAAAAAAAAAAAAAGATACCCCTAAATTTTCTTTTAGATCCGCCACTGATACACACACGCAAAACAAAAAACTACAAAATCACGTCTAAGGCTTTAAAGTTTTTAAATTTGGGTCGTATGATAAAAATTGTGAAAAAGGAATTATGAACTTTATTTTTTTAGTACTTAAACGGTTTAACGGGTCAACCCGAACCGTTTAAAAAAACAGGTCGTGTTAACCCACCCAAAGCCTATTTTTTTTCTTTTGTCGAGTTTGGGTTGGATTTCGGATTGTGTCAGGAATTGTCACCCCTGGTCCATACTTTTTGTAAAGGTTGTTTTCAAATAAGGAAAATGAGTGCAGTTTCACCGAGGAGCAAAAGGATAGGAAAACCGATGGAATTTACATGAAGGTTTGACCGCCCGTTTTACTAGCTCAATTGTAGTTGTAGTTTTTATCTATTGTACGTTTACATGTCAATGCGCTTGACATTGTCATCGACCATGACCCTCGTTTCATGTCCGAATTTTGGAAGGAACTGTACCGACTCCATAGCATGACCCTTTCATTCAACACTACTTATCATCCCCAATCGGACACGCAAACAGAGGCCTTCAACAAATGTTTGCTTGTGTATTTACGATGCTATGTGGCTACTTATCCCAACCACTGGTTGCATTCTTACCTTGGGCCGAGTATTGGTACAACATATCTTACCAAACACCGGCTAAAGTACTCATCTCTGTAACATAACCAACAAATGTATCTTTTTTCATTGACCATTACAAGTAGTTACTATTTCAAAGGACAAAATTCTACATTGCTAAAAAGATAATGTACAATGATGCAAAGAATGTTTTCACTTGAACAGGTTTCAGACAAAGATGTAGGATATTTCAAGTTTAATGATCAAAATGACGATAGACACCCAGTTTTTATCTCCAGTTGTTGTATATGGGATTTATTTGGTCTTCAAATTTTGTGATCCTATAATATTTTCACATGAACGTATGTACGTTAACCTAAAGTACACAAATGAGACCGAAACTTCACATTCATATTTTGCAACAAGGAGAGACGACGAGTGGATGATGATTAAATTGTACCGTTTCTTGAACCAAAAGAAAGATGTTTCCTTCAAGTTTCTACTAGAGAGTTTTTCAAGATACTATTGCAAAAGTGATGCCATCTATATTGAAGGCATTGAGTTTCGAGCCATTAAAAATGCAAGTTTGAAAATTACACTTTGGTTCTCGTTCTATATATTGTTCTGTTTTTATTATTACGTTGTTCTCGTTCTATATATTGTTCTGTTTTTATTATTACGTTATGATGTATGTTACACGTATATCATATGATGTTACAATTTGAATCCACATGTAGCTCATGAAGATATCAAAAATATGAAGGAACTTCGAAAATCGTACGTAGACTTGGAAGATGATGTCAGGGATGAAAAGGTCCTTTTCTAATTTCAAGTCCTTAGAAGAATCAAAATATTCCTTGTAATATTTGTACTAATCTTTCTCGATCATTTGATAAACAGTCGTTCTCGCTAAACGAATTGAATGGAAAGAAACATCTTATGCTTTCTGCAACCGATGTTTTGTACAACTCTCCAAAACTGAAGTCTTTTCGTTTCAAGTCCTCAGCTGACTCGAGGTTTGATTTTGGGAAGAAACATCTTATGCTTTCCCCATTTATACATGTAAAAGTTATTTACTAAAATTCAGTTCTAAATAATACCATTGATACTAGCAGCTCACTAAGCCCAACAGCTCAAACTTCTTTGGGCCACTAATTCTTTGGATCAGCATCGTCTTATTTGGGCCGTGGATCTGTTTTTTATGGGCTCTTATTCTAAAGGATTAGCTTATGGGCCTAAATTTTAGTTGGATCTACTTGGTTTCATTATTAGATATCAATTAGTATGGATTATGGAAGCGTCGACATGGAGGTTTAGCTTGAAGAGAAATGTTAGAGAAATAATTAGTTAGCTAGAATAATTTGCTAGATTGTTAGAAGTGGTCTCTAGTTTGTTTAGTATATGATTCATATATAGGTTGCTTCTACACTTATAATCCTTGAGTTAATCAATACAGTTTTACATCTAGGAAGAAATGACATGTTCAAATTTCAATCACTAGCTAGCAATTTATATGCTTGATTTTTAAATTTTGCTGACATAACATATTTTTGTCATTTTTGCGTTCATGTATGTGTTGCAGTGACATCTGCTTTGACTCTCTCTTTTTTTTTTTTTTTTTTTTTTTGCATATGTGCGATTGATGTGGTCGGTGAGACTGTGAGAGGGCATTAACTAATAACATACCAGCTATTAAAAATGTAAAATCTATTAAAATGAGGCTGGTGGCTAAAGTTTGAAAATAAACTCTAACTTGGTTTATGTTTTAGGCCTAATTTGTTTATCTAGTTAGGCATTTTAAAAATCAAGGTTGCAATCTTCTGCTTTAGTTAGAAAGATGGTACTTTGTCTCTAAGAAGTATGCAATCATTCTCATACAGGTTTCAAGACGTGGTGGAGCTTATACCCCAACAAGTATTCAGAATGAAATACGAGATCGATATTCAAAGGTTGTCACCATCCACAGAATACACATGTTACCTTGGGTTTAAGGTTTCGGAAAGGAGTCGGGGACTGCATTGTCCTGTGAAAGTGCGGGATTTACTCATTTGGAAAAACGAAGAGAACCAAATTATCTATTTTAGAGACCCAGCCCCATTGAATCAACATGATTCTTTTTGGGTTCCAACGCAGAGGAAAGACGGATGGATGGAGGTTATGGTGTGGAAGTTCAACTCAAAGTATAATAAGCTTGGAAAGAATTTTATTCCTATGAATTTAAAACTGATAACTTATGAGGGAACTATGTCTGGCCATATTATATGTGGTTTGGAGTGTCGACCAATGTAGAGGAATATATTGTTGGAATTCAACACATGGGCTGAAGCCGTGAGACGCGACTTATTGTCTTGAGTCACGGCTAGATTTGAGTCAAAAGTTCTCCGCATGCATCTGAAAGTCAAATAAGAAATGTGAGAGAGTATTGGCATGAATAACGTGGCTGTTGAGAGGGGGTGTTTAAAGTCAACATCAGAGTTGGAGAAGAGAGCTGCAGCTCGAAGGGAATTGAGCTGCAGCTAGGGCTCAGTTGAGGACACGAGCCACGGCTGGAAGGTTGCCAATCGCGACTAGAGGAACTAGCATCAGCCGAAGGAGATCACAAGCTAAAGACCAGCAGGAGGAATGCTAAGCCGCAGCTGGAAAGATGGAGCTAGATGAGCAGATATGCTTGAATTTCAAATTAAAGTATTTGTATTCGAATCAGTTTACTTGTACAAGCTAGGGTGCTAAAAAAACCCTTGTTTATTTTTATTTTTCTAAGTTATTGAGTTGAAGTTTTCTTTATAATCCGTTTGCCAAAGTTTAATAAGAAAAGAGTCGCTCGTGTGTTTAGCTAGAGCAAGTTATGGGGTTCTTTGTTCATGGCTTGTTTACCGATATCACTTGTTAAAACGTCGTATATATTACAGCATTTCAACAGTTGCATTTTCAGTTTTCATTGTAGTTATTTCCAGTTTTCTTTTGTTATGTTGGCTAGACATTGAACTTGTAATCAATCTATATTATCAATTTCTATAAATAGGTATTGGCGCTTATATTCACACCCAAGTGCCTATTCACACACCCTCGTATAGGCCTATACGGGGAGTATAACCTTTTTCAATTTCCAAGAGAATATCTGATTTTGTCATGTCATGTCATGGATGCCTCGTATAGGAAAAAAAAGATCATTTTACCCTTGGTTTTGGGGCTGTACGCAGCCAAAACCAGGGGTAAAATGGTTTTTTTGCCCCTCGTATATGCCTGTACTAGTCGTATATAAAGTTTTTCTTTCTTTCTTTCTTTTTTTTTTTCAAAAACTTTTATATAATATTTATTATTTTAGCAAATTTTACAATAAGATAATAAGTACTTTAAAAAAATATTTGTTACGTATCATATACTATAAGTCTCGTATAGGTCCCGTATAGGCTATGGATGCAGTATCGTATGGTATCGTATCGAATATCGTATAATGTACCATAAGTCTCGTATAGGCCTACAGGTGTAATATAGTATCGTATATCATATTGTATCATATAGGTGTAATATAGGCCCCGTATAGACCTATAGGTGTAGTGTAGGTTCCATATAGGACTCGTACATTCCTATAGGTGTAGTATAGGTCAAGTATAGGCCTATCGGTGTAGTATAGGCCTACATGTGTAGTATTATAAGTCATATAAAGGGCTTGTATAGGCCTATATGTGTAGTATGGATCCCATATAGGGCTATAGTTATAGTATAGGTCCCGTATAGGTCTATAAGTGTAGTATAGTATACAATAGTATCGTATCGTATAGGTGTAGTGTAGATCCCGTATAGAATTGTAGTTGTAATGTAGGTCCTATATAGGACTATAGGTGTAGTATAGGTCCCATATAGGCCTATGGGTGTGATGTAGGTCCCGTATAGGCCTATAGGTGTAGTATATGTTCCGTTTAGGCCTATAAGTGTAGTATAGGTCCTGCATAGGACTATAGGTGTAGTGTAGGTCCCGTATAGGACTATAGGTGTAGTATAGGTCCCGTATAGGCCTATAGGTGTAGTTAGGGTCCCGTATGGGGAAATAAGTGTGGTATAAATCACGTATAGCCCAATAGGTGTAGTGTAGTAGAATATAGTATCATATCTTATAAATGTAGTATAGGTCCCGTATAGGGCTATAGGTATTAGTATAGGTCTTGTTTAGGCCTACAAGTGTAGTATAGGTCCCGTATATCCCTATTGGTATTAGTATAAGTCACATATAGGTCTATAAGCGTAGTAACATATAGTATAATATAGGTCTCTTATATGCCTATAAGTGTAGTATAGGTCCCGTATAGGTGTAGATCGTCGACACAATACGACACAATACTACACCTATAGGCTTATGCGAGGCTAATACAGGACCTATACTCCACCTATACTATACGATAGAACACTATATTATACTACTCCTATACAAGACTTACAGTAAAATATATGAAATGATACTACATTCATAGGTCTATACGAGATCTATACAGGTGTAGCATAGGTCCTTTATAGACCTATAGGTGCAATATAGGTCCCCGTATAGGCATATAAGCATAGTATAGTACACTATAGTATCATATAGGTCTCGTATAGGGCTTGTATAGGCCTATAGGTGTAGTATAGGTCAAGTATAGGCCTACATGTGTAGTATAGGTCCCATATTGGGTTATAGGTGTAATATAAGTCCTGTATAGGGCTCGTATAGGCCTATGGGTGTATTATAGGTCTATATAGGGCTATACGTGTAGTATTGGTCCCATATATGCCTATAGGTGTAGTATAGTATCGTATACAATACAATACAATACAATACAATATGACACGATACTACACCTATAGGCTTATACGAGCCTAATACGAGACCTATGCTACCCCTATACTATACGATAGGATACTATACTATACTACGCCTATACGAGACTTACACTACACTATATGATATGATACGATACTACACCCATAGACCTATACTACGCCTATACGAGCTAGGTAAAATATAATACGCTTTCGTGCTTATTTTCATGTGCGTTTTCAGTTGGGCTACATTTTGACTTAAATTCTGTTCGAAAACGAGTCAGGTCAAATATTTGACGATATAAGTTTGAGTTATTTTAAGTTATGCCGCCGCCGCAACGCGCGGTTGGTCAAGATACTAGTTAAGTATAATGGACGCATGTGCACAGCGAAAGTCTATTGATGTTTTCAACAACTGTCCTTAAAGTTCTATATAAAAATGTTAAATTTACCTATTGTTCCAGATAGTACACAAACTCATGTGTAAATGACTCGTGTACGAAAGAAGTACAATGACTAAAATGGGACAAGTGAAAAAGTATGTTGATATTTTATACAAGTAACACTACATTTATTATGCCTTAATGAAAGTCCATATTATGTTTTTTTTGTATCTTTGACTATCTTTGACCAAATAGACATCATGGCTTCTTCATTATAGATTGCTTAACCTTGATTACACGGAAGAAGAAAATGCTGCAATGGACGATGCAGAAGAAGATGGCTTTTTGAAAGCGTTTAAGGTTTGAAACTGCTTCTAGATGGGAATTTATGTTTGGAAATTAAAATAAAACTTTGTTTTTATTTTTTGTATAATTAGGTGGCGAATTTTGAGTATATTGACGAGACGGAGTCAAAAATGGAAGAAGAAATAGAAGAGCCATTGGCAGAGAACAAAAATGCAGCGAATAATATAGAACGATCTAGTTATTGGGAGGACTTGCTAAAAGATAGATATGAAGTGCACAAAATCGAAGAATTTAATTCTATGGGGAAGGGAAAAAGAAGCCGTAAGCAGGTATTTATAATAGTTAAGATAACTGTAGGGCATTTTTGTATTTCCATCTTATTATGTTTTTCATATGTCTATTTGCTATTTCGGCAATTTTCAGATGGTGGCTGTTGAAGATGATGATCTAGCTGGTTTGGAAGATGTAAGCTCTGATGCTGATGATAATTACGAAGCGGAATTATCCGATGAGGATAATTCAACAGGAATAGCACCTGCTAGAAAGCCTTACAGAAAGAAAACACGTGGTAAACGTTTCAGTTATATTTATTTTAGAGTAAAATGCCATTTTCGTCCACGAGGTTTGGCCAGTTTTGCGACTTTCGTCCAAAGGTTTGTTTTTCCGCACCTGGATCCAAAAGGTTTGAAATCTTGCTATTTTCATCTGGCTCGTTAACTCCATTCACTTTTCTTCGTTAACTCGGGGGTATTTCTGTCTTTTTTGTTAGCTTAAAGGGCAATTCGGTCTTTTTCAGGGGTATTCGGTCTTTTTACATAAAGTGAAAAAGACCGAATTGCCCTTTAAGTTAGCAAAAAAGACGGAAGTACCTCTGACTTAATGGAGAACAATGGATAGAGTTAACGAGCCTGATGAAAATGGCAAGATTTCAAACCTTTTGGATCCACATATGCAGAAAGACAAATCTTTGGACAAAAGTCGCAAAACTGGCCAAATTTCGAGGACGAAAATGGCATTTACTATTTTATATTTTATGTATAAGTCGAATATTTTTCATAATTTCTTTTATTAGTTAATATCCTGTAGTGATTTCAAAGACAAAACAAATACTATTTTTGCAGTTGATAATGCTGAGCAACTTCCGCTTATGGAAGGTGAAGGGAGAGCCTTCAGAGTACTCGGATTTAACCAAAGTCAACGGGCCCAATTTGTTCAAATCTTGATGAGGTCTTGTTACTATAAAAGAATATAATTTTTTCAATCTTTATGAATATTATATTAATTGTGTAGAAAGTATATTGCAGATTTGGGGTTGGAGACTTTGATTGGGCAGAATTTACTTCACGCTTGAAGCAAAAAAGTTATGAAGAAATTAAAGTGTAAGGGTGTCCGGAGTGGGCGGTAAAGGGGGGCGGCAAACTCGGTTTGCCGAGCGGGAACACCGCCGCCGACCCCTTTACCGATCGGCAAAGTTAAAGGGGCGGGGAGGGCATACCGATTCGGGGAAGAAGATGATTGAGAGAGGGAGAGTATTGTGGGTGGGGTCCATTCATATCTCAACCAATCACACATTTTTCCTTTTTAAAAAAAAAAATAGTTTACCACTTCACTAAGTGTTTAAACCATTGCCAACAATTTTCAGCAAAGTTTAAACACTTTTGCCTGATTGACATGACGTGCTCTGATTGGTCGGTTTTTTAGTTTACCACTCCAAAGTGTTTAACCACTCCTTACACCCTAAGTATCAAAGTTCTTTTATTCTCTTTGTCAACTCAAACTTTTTAAGGTTAATAGAATTGTTCTAATTGTAGGTTAAAGTTGAGGCACATAAACTATAGCATTATCATTATCATATATATTAAAAGGCTAAGTTGTCACATCAAGACAACTTTAGCCCCCCAACTTTGATCAAGACAACTTTAGCCCCTCAACTTTGGTAATAACATGTTTAGCTCAAAACTATAATAAGGTTTCTCTTTCCTTTACACTTTGACACCTCAACTTTGATAATGACATGTTTAGCCCTTCAACTCTAATAATGTTTTTCTTTGCTTTACACTTTATTTTAATTACTCTTTAGACCCTCAACTTTAATTTTCTTTTCTTTCCTTTACACTTTATGATAATTACTATTTAGACCCTCAGCTTTAGTTTTTCTCCTTTAACTTTATAGCAATTACTATGTAGACTCTAAACTTTTAGTTTTTTTTCTTTCCTGTGTTATTTATTTTTGGTCGTTTCTTTTTAGTTTTTTTCTAAACACAATGTTTTCCTGAGTTTTGTATGTACCGTCGTAAGTAAGTTATCCTAACTACGTTCCGAACCCGCCCGGGTATTCGTTTTTGCCGATACCGTAACGAACTGAACCGAGAACTTTTTCGTGACTTTCGAATATACCGCCGTGGCGTTGTTTTTTCATCGTCACATAGAATGTCCTTTTGCGATTTGCCTATTTTTATCTACGTTTCGAACTTGCTGCGGAGTGCGGGTGGTAACCTACTAGTTATATATTATATCATAATATTTCAAGTCTGTAAAGCTAAAAGTGTCGCTCAATTTGAACTCTGAAACCAAAATATAGTCTTCTGTTTCTTGACTTATCTAGTATTTTTTTTTTCTTTATTATCGTTTATGTGTCTATGTTCATTAATAGGATTAGCGTTTGTTTGGAGATGCTGATATTTGGGGGAAATATAATGGTGAATGAACAGAAAAAGTAAATAATTGAAAAATATCAAATATTGACCAGAATCCGTGATTTTGTGCAAAACCTTAGATTCATCACAAGTTTTTATCGGCAGATTAAAATATTAAAAATGATTATTTTCTATTTTTTTTGGGTTTATTACGGACCTGCAGTTATGGAACTCTGTTCCTGTCACACATTTCAGAAGATATTACTGATGCCGCAACGTTTTCAGGTTACTTTCTTGTCTCTATAAAGTCCTGTTATCGAGTAAATTAATTATTTATCTAATATGTAATATTTTTAACGCAGACGGTGTTCCAAAAGAAGGGCTAAGAATTGAGGACGTACTTGTCAGAATTGCAGTCTTGCTTCTTGTAAGAGATAAAGTAAGTTCTATCCATGTGATTTTCATGTAATTTAATGTCATTATTTTATTTAATTTTTTTGTTACCATAACTTTTCAGGTGAAATCTTCTTCAGAGAATCCATCTGCTCCGCTATTTACGGATGACATCATATATCGGTATCCGGGATTAAGAGGATTGAAACACTGGAAGGATGAACATGATCGAACCCTACTCCGTGCTGTGTTAAAGTAACCCTTTCATAAATCTTTACATTAATTTTATTTCGAGTTTTCGTCCTTGAGGTTTGGCCACTTTGCGACTTTCATCCAAAAGTTTGTTTTTCCGAATCTGGATCCAAAAGATTTGAAATCTTGTCATTTTCATTCGACCCGTTAACTCCATCCACTTTTCTCTGTTAAATGAGGGGCATTTTTCGACATTTTTTAATGTCTAAAAAGACGGAAATACCCATGGCTTAACGTTAAAAAATGGAGTTAACGAGTCAGATGAAAATGACAAGATTTCAAACCTTTTGGATCCAGATACGGAAAAACAAACCTTTGGACGAAAGTCGCAAAAGTAGCCAAACCTCAGGGATGAAAATGGCATTTTACTCTTTTATTTCATTTGTTATTATCATATTCTTTTCTTATTTATTATTTAATTATCTTATATAAAGGCACGGTTATGGAAGATGGCAAGCTATTGTTGATGACAAGGACTTGCGGATTCCGGAAGTGATCTGTCAAGAGTTGCATCTTCCCACTGCAAATCTCAGTGTTCCGGGAGCGGCCCCGCCCCCTGCTGTCGGAAGTCTTGACGGTCAAACTGTGGCTCCTGGTGGTCAACCACAAGATTCTGCTGCTTCAAATAACGCATTGTATCACTTCCGAGAAATGCAAAGAAGAGTGGTCGAGTTTGTCAAAAAACGGGTCCAACTTCTCGAAAAAGGACTTAATGCAGAATACCAAAAAGAATTCTACGTAAGTCGGGCTTATTACACGTTTTGTTTCTTTATTACACGTTTTTTTGGATCAAATTCTTTTTGCTTTGAACCTACTGATCACACATGTAGTAAGTATACGTTTCCTCTTATTATTGAAGTTTTTATTTATTATAGTTATATATCGTAAAAGAAAATGTATCTATTTATAGGGTGATGAAAAACCTAACAGGATTCGAAGTGATATGGAGACTGAACAAAAGGTTGTAGACAGACCGACTGCAAGTCAAAACGGAACTTTGTCCCAGTTGACCAGTCAATTGCCTCAAATCGAAGTTATCTGTAAGCGTCTATATATAATAATCTAAAATAATTTGATGGCAGTGCATTACATTATATTACTTATTTCTTGAAATATCATCAATGCTTACATGGACTAAGTGTTTGATTTTTTGTACAGCTGCAGAAGAAATATCGGCAGCTGCTTGTGATGATAAACCGGATCGTTTGGCAATGCCCCGCCTTTATAACGAGGTTACTAATTAATATTGTTGGTTTTATTGATGTAATCTTATTTAATATATTAATTATGTATTAAACTTATGATTTGTGCAGATGTGCACGGTGGTAGGGGAAAATGCTGCTGATGCTGTAGAGACATATTTGGCGAAGAAGCCTGCAGATTTAAAGCTTAAAAAGAATCTTCAACCACTAGTAGCAATACATGAAAAAATCACCAAAATCGTCTCTCCCGTGACTGAAAGTGAGAAGAGTAATGGTGATGTGGCAAGTTCAAGTCCACATCAGCATGAATCAGGTCCAGTCAACGGGGCTGCAAATGCTGACGTGGCGATGGAAGACGCTGATGGTCATCAAGATAAGTCTAGTGACGAACCTGGTGTCATTGTTTTGGAGTAGTACGTCACTTGTTGACTTTTCAGAGTTGACTTTTCAGAGTTGAGTTTTTGTTATACTAAAGTGGGGTTAAATCTTTATCCCACTACTATAGTTTTACTAATCAAAGTTTGTGGGAGTTAGGTGCTAAAGTTTGTGTAAGTTAAGGAGACACCAATGTCGTTAGTTTGATAGCGGACTTTGCTTTTGACTATAGGAACTAAACTTTTTTGGGTTCTATTATTGTTATTGTAATGGAGTTGATTATATAAACATACAAGTCTCAAATTGAGATTTTGTTTTGTGGATTGTTTTAGGTGGGAGATTTGCATATATTTGGAAGTTAAAAGTTTAAGATTCATGAAAGTATATTTATGAAAAGAATGACTTTGAAATTTAAGATAACTTTGGCTCTACAATATCTAAATACCCAAAAGTTAAGAAATTTCTTTTGTTTAATGTATAATGTAAAACCTAAAACGAGAGTATACTAGTCTTTCAGACAAGAGTAAATTACAAGTTTTGCCCTTTATGTTTACATCAAATTGTAGGCGTCGTCCTTTTGGAGAAAAGTTTACAGGCGGTGTCCTTAAACTTTCAAAATCTTGCACGTTTTGTCCTTTAGGCCAAACCTGGTTAGAAATCTCAGTTCAAAACTTTCATGTGCAATGCACATGAGGGTAAAATGGTAATTTCTCTCTCAACCCTTTCAAACTCAACACTCACTCCATCATCTTCCCCAAATTTCTAGGGTTTAAGCCGCCTGCAACTCCAACCACCAATGGCCGGACTTCACCCATCCAACGATCATGCTTCAGAAAAACCATACCCCCATGGAGGTTCGACGGGGGTTTTGACGGATGATATTTTTATAACCATCTACTACTGGTGTCCTGCAATGGATTCATCCAGACGGTAATTGTTTTGTTTACTCTGTTGAATGCACACCACCTGTTTTTGATGTGTTTTCATTAAGATTGATATATGGTATGTTCTGGATGTATTTTTAGTAAGATAGATATATTTGACATTGATGAAGATGATTAAGGGGGCTGGTGTCCTGCAATCGATTCATCCGTGGTGGTGTGTGAGACGGTAGATGAGGGTGGTGGTGGTTCAATGATAGGTGGAGCACCTTCAAGAGGATTGATGTAGACGGTTGAAGCGGCCATTGGTGGTTGGAGTTGCAGGCGGTTTAAACCCGAGAAATTTGGGGAAGACGATGGAGTGAGTGTTGAGCTTCAAAGGGTTGAGAGGGAAATTACCATTTTACCCTCATGTACGTTGCACATGACAATTTTTAACTGAGATTTCTAACCAGGTTTGGCCTAAAGGACAAAACGTGCAAGATTTTGAAAGGTTAAGGACACCGCCAGTAAACTTTTGGCCAAAAGGACAGCGCCTACAATTTGATGTAAACATAAAGGATAAAACTTGTAATTTACTCTTCAAACAATAATTAAACTTTAATCCCCTCATCTTAAATACACTTTAATTCCCTTATTTTTTTTTTTACCAAATTATAGATAATTAGTTAATAGTTACACTTTATTCCCCCTATAAAAAACTAATTACCCCATGATTTTTAAACGACCATAACTTTTTTTCGTAAGTTAATATTTTTTTTGAGTAAATTGCCAAAATCGTCCCTGAGGTTTAGGCCCGTTTGCCAGTTTCTTCATAAATGACTTTTTTGTGCCAAACAACCCTTCACCTTTGGCATTTTTTGCCATTTTCATCCAAACCACTAACTTAGTTTACTTTTTATGTTAAGTTGAAGGATGTTTGGATGAAACTTGCAAATATAAAACCTCAAGGACGATTTTGGCAATTTACTCAAACTCTTTTTAATTACTTTTATTTAATTAATTTTATCACATATATATAAAACATAATATACATGCAGTTTTTATAAAAAAAATAGTTTTGTTATATATTTTTTATAAATTTTCATCCAAACCCCTAACTCAGTTTTATTTAATCTGTTAAGGTAAAGGATGTTTTAAATTTTATAAATTAAGACATAAATTAATATCCTGCTTTTTTATATAGATCAGTTTTATAAGAGTAAATTACAAGTTTTGTCCTTTATGTTTGTACCAAATTGCAGGCGGTGTCCTTTGCCTTTAAATTTGACGAGTTTTATCCTTAATATTGCAAAATCCAGCACGTTATGTCCTTTGGCCTTAACTTGGTTAGTTTTTTATATTAAATCAGATCATATACTAGGCACATAAGGGTATAATTGTCTTTTCACCATATTAATTAAAAAAACACTTAAAAAACACTTTAAAAAAACACTTATCTCTTTCTCCCTCAGATCTACACTTTTCTTTTTCTCTCCTCTCTCTACTCCATCTCTCTTACCAGCACCACACCTCCATCCAAACCACCATGACCACCACTTCTATCAGCACCACCACAACCTCCTCTACACTACACCGCCCCCATAGCCACCACCAACAACAATCAGAGCCACCACAACATGTTTTCTCCACTCCCACCACCGCCACCGTCGCCATCGCTATGATCTCCGTCCCAACTCCACCTCCATCGCCATCGCCACCGTCTTCGCCGCTACCGTCTCAACGCCACCCTCCACCGTCAAACCTCATCACACCATTAAACTACCTCTCTTTCCGGCGAACTCAGATTTCTTCTCTCTCTCTCTCTCTCTCTCTCACACACACACACACACAGTCGCCTGCGAACTCAGATTTGAAATTACACCGGGTAGAATGATGGATGGTTCTTATCTGAATTGGGTCATATGATTACCTCTGCTTTATTTTTTTGCGATTCATCTTAAAACTGAAATTGTTGGAGGCTATATGGTCTTATGATCTGGGCATCGCTTGGATGCATACAAACTGTTTGTGTATATGCCTCAGTGAAGATTCTGAGAAAACAAGATTTATGTGTTTGACTGTTTGTGTATATGTATTTGTCTTCAGCTGTAAGTTGTGATTTTAAATAATAGGGTGAAAAGACAATTATACCCTTATGTGCCTAGCACATGATTTGATTTAACATAAAAAACTAACCGAGTTAGGGCTAAAGGACATAACGTGCAGGATTTTGAAATGTTAAGGACAAAACTCATCAAATTTAAAGACAAATGACACCGCCTGTAATTTGGTACAAACATAAATGACAAAACTTGTAATTTACTCGTTTTATAAAGAGAAAACAATATATAAAATAAATATCAATGGTGTGCAGCACATAACAATCGATTACAACTGTTAGTATTTAATCAAGTGTAGAGATAGAAAAAAATTGTAAAACGTTACATATTTTTAAATGTGTTGAGCACCTAAGAAATATGTTGACAGAAATAAAATATTTATCTAATTAAGATTATGAGGGTAACTAACTAATATTTATTCTGAGTGGTTTGAGTAAAGAAACTTTTGCTTCATGGCATTATACTTACTATTTGGTGGGTAATTTTAAGGTTTGGTAACGATACGTTGTTTGATTGGGGGGGGGGGTGGCTTCTGTTTTTTGTTAGGAGTGAATTTAAAAGAGTAGAAGATGAATTACAAACTTGGTTCATATGATAAGATTTGTTTATTTGACATTTTTTCTATAAGGTCACTAGCATTTTAGTTTTATAAAATTTAGAGGTTGAAGTAGATTTTATTTTTATAAAACTGATGTATATAAAAATTGGAAATTAATTTTTGTCTTACTTTATAAAATATAAAAGATCCTTCATGTTAATAGAAAATAATAACTGAGTTAGTGGTTGGATGAAAATTTATAAAAAAATATGTGACAAAACTATTTTGTTTTTTATAAAAACTGCATGTATATTCTGTTTTATATGTACGTGACAAAATTAATTAATTAAAAGAAATTAAAAAGTAATTAAGTAAATTGCCAAAATCGTCCATGAGGTTTTATATTTGCCAATTTCATCCAAATATCCTTTAACTTAACAGAAAAAGTAAACTAAGTTAGTGATTTGGATGAAAATGGCAAAAGATGCTAAAGGTGAAGGACTATTTGGTACAAAAAAGTCGTTTCGGATGAAACTGGCAAATAGACCTAAACCTTAGGGACGATTGTGGCAATTTACTCTTTAAAAAAAAAAATTACACCATAAAAACAAACATTTCTTCTCTTTAGTTTTTAATTTGAGTGTAGTATAACTATATTTTTTTAATTATAAAAATTGATATGTTAAATAGTTAACAGTGTCTAGGTATGAGCAACAACTAAAGTGTAAACCGAAACCTAACCGAAAACAGAATAAACCAAACCGAAATCAACAAAAACTGAATTAACTAAAAATAATTAGCTGAAAATCAAATGAACAAAAAACCGGCTATTCATTTTTTGTACCTTCGTTTAACCAAAATTAACCAAATTGAACCTTTCAAATTGTCATATATTTCTACCTTTTATACCTTCGGTTTATATGTATTTCATATTTTATACCTCCGTTTCATGTATCTATTGTTCCACTTCATGTATTTATACATCCATTTCATATATTTATACCTCAATTTCATGTATATTTAAGTAAAAGTTTTAGCCCAATTGTTGTTTCGGCTATTAACCGAATTAAAAGAACCAAACAAAAAAAACGTCAATCTAACCGAATAAACCGAACTGATTAACCGGAAACCGACTGGTTAATAAAATAGACTAACGGTAACTTCGGTTTGAACTTCTGTTGAGGATAATAGCCGAACCGACATAATCTAACACACCACAATGAAATGGATTAATCGCTGACTTCACTTATGACGTATATCCACCGCAATGATGCTACAATAAATATTATACAAACACGAGAACTACCAGAAACAAATACAACAATGTAAATTGTCATCTCCGCTGCATCGCGTAGGCTACCGTCTAGTTCATTAACATATGTTTACAGTTTACATATCAAAGCCTTTCTAGTATCTATAAAAGATGATGGATTACACAACATTAAATAAAGCCATAAGAGTTATCATATATCTCATCCGTTTATATTTTAGTTTGTGTTGTGTTGTGTTCGGTTTGTCATGTTTTAACTTGTCAACAATAGTCAAAACATTTTAGTCAGGGATCAACAAAAGATTATCTACTCTATTGATCTGGTCAAGGAAACTCATTTAAAAACAAAACATCAGATTTTATATACAAAAAATCCAATAAATTCAGGTAAACGGAGGATCAATAGGCCCTCTTAACCCCCTCTGGTTCCGCCATTGCTTGTCACTTGTCACCCCTCTAAATTCAATTAGTCAATTTATCAACTCTTATTACAAGTCGTTTAACATGTTTATAACTTGATGACCTATCAACTATTTGGATAAACCGTTCAAGTTGCATCATTCTAAGTATATACTTAGGCTTGATGTGTGCGTTTAACAATTCAACTTGTAATTGTTAACTCGATACTCATTGTAACACTCGTTCCCGATTATACCGAATATCTTAAATATTTAGACGATTAGGTCCCATTTTTTTATAAAACAAATAACTTGAGTCTGGGTTAACTGATAACCCAAACAAACTGGCATAACGAATTATTACACATATATTACAGTCCAAAAACATTAACGTTTTAGACTCCAAAACTTTGTCACGCATGATCATACTTATCTTTCCGGAAAGATGTTCCTAAGGAGATGACTCTTTAAGAGTGTTCCATTTCAGTCCCTAGGGTTTGGTTTGTTATTTAGTAGGCCAAAACCTACTTATTTCGTAAATTGGTAACAGATATTAACTAGGTTATATGTTCCTAGTTAAACATAGATTTCAAAATTCAATCATCTAATATATCATTCAAATTCAATACTTAAAAAAACATTTTCAAAAAAAGTTCAAAAGAAAATTTAACACACATGACACATTAAATGAACCCTCATCTCACATTATCTATTCAATGAAACAGGTCTGGTAAATCTGAACTACAACTTTGATTGATCATTGGTACATTAAGAATTATTCGAACACAGTGTTCGTGATCGTGCTTCTAAGGTAACATAATCTTATGCTCAAAACTGAAGCAAATTCGGTTCATTTGACAGAGTTGAGATTTTGAGGCTCAACATTTACTACTTGTAGAACTGCTTTAAACAATTTTGTTTACGATAAATACGAATCAAATTCTAAAAGAAATTGCAGATATTTATATATTTATTGATGTATGTTTGGTCCATGATTGGACAGACCAAGGGACCTTCGCGCGAAACATAAGCCGGCCTTGAGGATGGCAAAGTTGCTTCACAATGCGCGCAATTGGTGTGGGAACTTCATCGGTTCGTGTCTGGTTGACCTGTCCCAAATCCAGATCCGAGTTACAACATATAGATGAATCCGTTAGAAGGACAAGTTAGTAATGTATCAAGATTAGCATAGTATGTATCTACCTTAGGTTGTCAAAGGCGCTACACGCACTCATGACACAAAGGCCTCACAATTCGCTTGGGTTCCAGGAGAAAAGAAAGTGCAGCTTAAAACTAAGCGGCGTCTTAAATCTCACAGACAACAATAGTTTCAAGATTCACCATTCTTCATGCAAGTAAGTGGCATATTAAATCTCACAGACATAGTCTGGTAGAGGTGGTAGTTTCAACCCTGTATGTATTTTATCTCCAATGGGTCAAATTTTGGGCCAAAGTGGTCAACTGGGGTTAAACACATTAGAAGTTCTTCAAGCTGAATAGTTAAAACTTCTAAATTGCCTTTTGTATTTTTTCAATCATTATTTAGAAATGCAGTTTTTGAAACCCGGTTAATCTCTTAACATCATATTTAGTTAGAATATATATATTACATAGCGGTTATGAACTATGAGGACCGAAGTTGACAAAATGAAAGATGGTAACTACCATCATTACCGAAAAGGTGTGTCTCTACCCTCACACACATTCTGAATCGGTATCAAGGCAAAGAAAGGCAAGAGACGCAACTGTTGATCATATGGACAAGATTCAACACACCTCTTCAAGATTCAATCACAGCCATACATCCAAGAGACGTGTCCTTTCACGAAGAGACGCAACTTTTCACTCGTACCCGTAGAAAACTATAAATAGGTTCATGTAATTTCATTTGTATTGTTACTAACACTCTCAATTCGATATTGTATATACATTCGGTTATTATCAAGTTATTCAAGTTTGTTAATCACGCTCATTTAGAGATCAAGATCCAATTCGGGCCAACAAATTGGTATCAGAGCATCAGGCTCTAAGCGTGGGAATTGCAAGGCATCGCAGGGAATTCGCGATCAGGTTTCAATCTCGTTTCAATTCGCAAAAGTTTATTTCAGAATTTTTTATTCTCGGTTCTAGTGCAATCGGTTGAACCGAAGGGTTGGTTAGGAATCTAGGGCTTGTTTTGATTCCGGGGTTAGTGCGAATTAGATTATTTCGGTTGGTTGATTATTACACGGTTAGGGTAATCGTGGGGTTTGTAAGATCTATTGAAACCAAGAAATAAAAGTTAGTAGAAGTAAAGATTGTTCGGCAGGAAGATATGTCAGGAGGAACCGGACTGAGTTCACAAGTTATAATTCAAAAGGAAGGAAATTCTCTTTCCCAGTTTCAGTGTCCAATTCTGAAACCAACAAACTATACGGTTTGGGCTATTCGTATCAAGACGATTCTTGAAGCGAATGGTTTGTGGGAAACGATTGAACCGGCAGAAAATGCAACGGTAGACACCAAGAAAGATAAGTCTGCAATTGCATATCTGTTTCAAGCAATACCAGAAGATGTTGTATTGCAAGTTGCAAGTTGTAAGACTGCAAAGGAGATTTGGGATAGTCTAAAGGTTAGACACGTAGGCGTTGATCGGGTACAAAAGGCACGTATGCACACGTTATTATCAGAATTTGAATTGTTGCAAATGAAGGATGACGACACTATTGATTCTTTTACCGCAAAGATTAATAGTATCGTTACCCGAGCAACTGAAGTAGGAACGACATTGAGTCAAGCGACTCT
Organism: Helianthus tuberosus; assembly: GCA_030545235.1. Taxonomy (NCBI): domain Eukaryota; kingdom Viridiplantae; phylum Streptophyta; class Magnoliopsida; order Asterales; family Asteraceae; genus Helianthus; species Helianthus tuberosus. Next base: position 214,301,907 of record CM060411.1, on the reverse strand, counting down.
AGTACGCAAACTCCTAAATGGCGTACCGGATAAGTTTACTCAAATCGTTGCCTCCATGGAACAATACTCCGATCTAGAAACTATGACGCTTGAAGAAGCGGTCGGAAGATTAAAGACGTATGAAGAACGGCTAAGGATAAAGAAAGGAAATCAAGGAGAAAGCCAGGATAGGCTTATGTTCACACATCATGATAACACCAGAGGAAGACAATCTGGAAACCGCGGACGTGGTAGGTTTAACCAAACGCGTGGAAATTGGCGAAACAACGGAAATAGGCAAAGTCCCAGAAACGAAGGATCTACATTTAGACCTAGAAATGGAAATTCTAGAAACTGGAGGAAGTTTGCAAGAACCGACCTAAGCAAGATCCAATGTTTTAAGTGTCAAAAGTTTGGACACTACAAAAAGGACTGTTCTGAGAAAGACGAAGTACAAGAACACTCAAACCTCGTCGAGGAAGACGAAGCACCCGTATTGCTAATGGCAATACAAGAAGAAAATGTTCAAGAAAGGGCTCTGCTAAACGAGGAACGTATAAAACCAACAAGTTACACCTCAGAAAATGAAAATCTATGGTACTTAGATAACGGGGCTAGCAACCATATGACAGGAGTGCGAAGTCACTTCAAGGAATTAGATGAAACGGTGACAGGGCAAGTACGATTCGGTGACGGGTCACACGTAGAAATTAAAGGCAAAGGTTCAATACTGCTGGAATGTCTGAACCAAGAACAAAAGATTGTTTCACATGTATACTACATTCCAAGTCTAAAGACCAATATATTGAGCCTCGGACAACTTACAGAAATCGGTTGCAAAGTGGTTATGGACGGAGATTTACTTACTATCCGAGATCGAAATAGAAAGCTGCTAATGCGAGTCAAGAGAATGAAGAACAGGCTGTACAAAGTCAAACTGAAGACAGGAAAACTAATCTGCTTACTATCAAAGACCGAAGACACAGCATGGTTATGGCACACGAGGTTAGGCCATTTACACTTTGATGCTATTAAGGAAATGACTCGTAAGAACTTGGTACATGGAGTTCCACAAATAAGTCATGCTAGTCAAGTCTGTGACGCATGCTTATTAGGAAAGCATAGTAGGGCACCATTTCCAAATCAGGCAAAGTTCAGATCTTTAAAACCTCTGGACTTAGTCTATGGAGATTTGTGTGGTCCTATAACTCCACCAACACATGCTGGGAAGAAGTACATATTCTTACTTGTAGACGACTGTACTCGCTACATGTGGGCATATTTGCTGACTTCCAAGGATCAAGCATTCGAAACATTTAAGGAGTTCAAAGAAAAGGTTGAAAAGGAAACGCAGACCAAGTTAAAAATGCTAAGGACGGATAGAGGAGGTGAATTCACATCGGGTGAATTCAACAAGTATTGCAAAACCAATGGCATAGCAAGACAACTTACAACACCATATTCCCCACAGCAAAATGGAGTAGTAGAAAGGCGAAACAGGACGATGTTGTCAACTACTCGCAGTATGCTAAAGGCAATGAACATGCCACAGAACTTTTGGGGTGAAGCAATACGACACACGATATACGTACTAAACAGGGTTCCAACAAAAGCCCTGGTAAACAAGACACCATATGAAGCATTGAAAGGAAGGAAGCCAAACTTAGAACACTTGAAGGTTTTTGGCTGCACTGCTTACGCTAAGGTACTACCACTTCAACAAAAGAAGTTAGATGATAGAAGTGCACCTATGGTTTACCTTGGAATAGAAGAAGGATCAAAAGCATACAGATTATATGATCCAGCAAAGAACAAGATATGTGTCAGTAGAGATGTAAAGTTCATGGAAGGTCAACCATGGAACTGGAATAGTTATATGGAGATGGTAGATTCAAGGAATCCCGAATGGACAAACTTCGTTATTCAAGAAGATGACATACCACCAGAGTTAGAAGAAAATGAACCAAGTAGTCCAGGCAGTAGCGGGCAACAACATGATGATTCAGGAGTAGATCAGACAGAAGAACAAGACTCCTATGAAACCCCGCCAGCACATTCATACAATCAGAACTCAGCAGGAAATTCAAGTAGTTTATCAAGCGGAAGTCCATCCACCTCTGAAAGTACAACAGAAAGTATTAGTGACACTCCAGTAAGACTGAAAAGTCTCGAAGACTTGTATGAAGAAACAGAAGAAATACAATTAGATCCACATGAACTATTACTCGCTGAAGAAGAACCAAGGAATTACAAGGAAGCATCTAGCGACAGAAATTGGGTTGAAGCAATGAAGGCCGAGTTAGACTCGATAAACAAGAATAACACTTGGAAACTAACGGAGTTACCAAGAGATCACAAAGCAATAGGTTTAAAATGGGTATTCAAGACTAAGAAGGATGCAAGCGGAAACGTGGTCAGACACAAGGCAAGACTAGTTGCAAAAGGATATGTTCAGCAACACGGAATAGACTTTGATGAAGTTTTTGCACCAGTAGCACGTATGGAGACAGTTCGACTAATGTTGGCTTTAGCAGCATATCAAGGTTGGGAGGTACATCATCTAGATGTAAAATCTGCATTTTTGCACGGAGACCTCAAGGAGGAAGTCTATGTATCACAACCAGAAGGATTTGTAAAGCCAGAAAATGAAGGAAAGGTTTACAAACTATCTAAAGCACTGTATGGATTGAGACAAGCACCAAGAGCTTGGAATACAAAGTTAGATCAAACCCTAAAGTCACTTAACTTCAAGAAGTGTACTTTAGAGAATGCAATCTATACAAGAACGAGTGAGACTTCTACACTGATAGTTGGAGTCTATGTTGATGACTTGATAGTCACAGGAACGTCAAAAAAGGAGATAGATGTTTTCAAATCTCAGATGAAGAATAAATTCGATATGAGCGATCTAGGATTGCTAGCATACTATCTGGGAATAGAAGTAATTCAAGCAAGGGGTGAGATAGGCATCAAGCAGACATGATATATCAACAAGATACTTAAAGACGCTGATATGTTATCCTGCAATGACACAAAGACACCCATGACCCCAGGAACTCAATTAACAAAGACTGAAGAAGGAGATCTAGTAGATACAACGAATTACAGAAGCCTGATAGGTTCTCTCAGGTACTTATTGCATACAAGACCAGATCTATGTTACCCAGTCAGTCTGCTTAGTAGATTCATGCAAGAACCAAAGGAGCAACATCTAAAAGCAGTAAAGCAAATACTACGTTACATCAAAGGAACAAAAGAGCATGGAATCATCTACAAGAAGCAAGGAGGATGTAAGATCACAAGTTATAGTGACAGTAGTTTTGGAGTTAATACAGACAAAGGAAAAAGGAACAACTGGTCTGGTATTCTACTTTGGAGAATCACCTATAACCTGGTGTACACAAAAGCAACAAACAGTGGCACTATCATCATGTGAATCAGAATTCATGGCAGCCACTGCAGCAGCATGTCAAGCACTATGGCTTAAAAGATTGTTAAGTGAAATCACAGGCTGGAAGGAAGAAAAGATAACACTTAGAGTGGATAATGTTTCAGCAATAGCACTCATGAAAAATCCAGTCTTTCATGGAAGAAGCAAGCACATTGACACACGCTATCACTTCATAAGAGAATGCGTGGAAAACGAAGACATCACTGTGGAACACATAAGTGGAGAACTACAACGGGCAGATATACTAACAAAGGCACTAGCAAGGATCAAGTTTGCTACAATGAGGGAACTGCTCGGAATTCAAGATTTAAAGCAACTTATGGATGTTCGAGATTAGGGGGTGAATGAAACCCGGTTAATCTCTTAACATCATATTTAGTTAGAATATATATATTACATAGCGGTTATGAACTATGAGGACCGAAGTTGACAAAATGAAAGATGGTAACTACCATCATTACCGAAAAGGTGTGTCTCTACCCTCACACACATTCCGAATCGGTATCAAGGCAAAGAAAGGCAAGAGACGCAACTGTTGATCATATGGACAAGATTCAACACACCTCTTCAAGATTCAATCACAGCCATACATCCAAGAGACGTGTCCTTTCACGAAGAGACGCAACTTTTCACTCGTACCCGTAGAAAACTATAAATAGGTTCATGTAATTTCATTTGTATTGTTACTAACACTCTCAATTCGATATTGTATATACATTCGGTTATTATCAAGTTATTCAAGTTTGTTAATCACGCTCATTTAGAGATCAAGATCCAATTCGGGCCAACAGTTTTTACAATTCCTATTTAATAACTTTTTTTTTTTAAATTTGAACAATAAGGTCAAAGGGTTGACCTGATCCATTTGCACAATGAGTCCGGTTCATGATTCACAAACACTTTCTTGCTCTTTATTAAAAGTGTGTAAATAGTTAATGAGCTTAAGTGATTAGAATTTTGTTGTTATAATAGTAATCTATTTTTTTTATATATATAAAGTTAAAAACATGGATTATGGATTAGTTTGAATGCACTTGGGGTTACCCTTGACCGGTTTCTTCGTTTTTTTAGAATTTTTTTACTCAATCGGTATTTTTTTAATCTTTTGCAAATTCTGACGAGCTAGCGTTAGCGTTAGATTTTTTACTCGTTGGATGAGGATCCGTGTTCAACATTGGTATGTTAAAACTAGTTTCTCATAGTGTTCTGGATTACATTATTGTTACTAGAGCTACATATTTATATTGCTTGTTTGCATCTACTCGTTAAAACTGTTTTTACTTATTTGATAGTCGGCTATGTGTTTCATCAACGCACTTAACACCTTAAAATTGTTCATGATTTTAGCTCATACTATCAGTTTTTGTTTTAACAGACCTATGTTGAACATGGATCCTCATCCTACGCTAACACTATAGTTTGTTCTAAAGTCTAATCATGTAGCTAAAGATACTACAAGAAGATATAGAAAGCCATTCGCATAATCTTGCTCAATCCAAAGGCATAATAAGCTGTCTGTTGTACTCTTTCCTTCATAGGCTAGTTATTTCACTAAAGAAATTTTAACGAATCGTGATCTTAATACAGCAGTTGTAGACTTGTATCCATGGGCGCAGGATAGAAAGGGGGGGGGGGGGGGACCCCGAACAGTAGTGTCCGGTATGTAGTTTTCGTATAGAATTTTTTAGGTATATACGTTTTCGACCCCCGGTTTTATATTTTTTTTTAGGTATATAATATACGTTTTCGACCCTGGTCGGAAATGTCAAGCTTCGCCACTACTTGTAGTTCTAGAAGACTACACCTTCCACCACCTCAGCTAACTTCTTATTTTTTTTATTGTGTTTGATTTCTCTCTGACAAACTAAGATAATTCATTTGATTCAATTAAAGAAATTGGTAAACGCTTTGGCTGTCAACAGCGCATCTTTCTGCTTGCGCACCATTAGATTTTTTTTTAAATAAAACTATAATTATTAAATTATTGATTTTAAAATAAATAATAATAATTATTATTATATTAAACAAGCATATCTTCTTTTATTAATTAACAGAAATAAAAAGTGTTATGTTTCAATTAGGTGTGCCACGTGTAAGGTTTATAAAATAGTTTTTGCATTTTTATTTAGTACCGATAACATACCTAAACAAAACGATACCAACCGGACATCAGTACAACCCTTGAAATACGATTCATGTTATCCCCCAAAGCCCCTATCGCCTGCCTGGTATTAACGAATTCACTCTTTAACTAGAGTATCAATATTTATTTTTATGATTTTCGGTTTTGCTTCGACTACCAACAATGATGATGAATAGTTTTTTATATTGCAAAAGGTTTTCGTATGTGCTTGGATTGGTAATTCCGAAAAAATATAATCACACACATTGACTATTTGAGATGATAAAGAGTTGATATTTAAATTTTCCTTGTGTATTACGTTTATAAGTTTATTGTTTTAGATTTAAGCCTTGTGATAACCAAATACATATTATATTAAGAGAGTAAGAGCTGTGTAATAAAAGAATATATATATTCAATGACACATGCATGTCTTGCGCAATGAATGTTGACAGGCCATTGCAAGTTGCCTAATTATATATTTGAAGTCAATAATCATTTACATATTATAATATCAAGTTATTTTTTTGAACAATTTGAAGTCAATAATCATTTACATATTATAATATCAAGTTATTTTTTTGAACAATGACATATTATATGATATTAAGTATAAGAAGAATTGTTTATATATGTGTTCACTTATATATGACGTTGTGCCTTTCTCACATTCCTAAGCAACCCCTCTTACACCTGAAGCACATGAAATGAAACCAAGTGATTTGATTTATTGATAATCCAAAAGGAACAAACAATACCCCTTTCTACTTTTCACATAAAACCTACAAATTAGTTTTCTCTCTAAAAGAAAAACAACCATACTATTTCCCCCCTCTCTTTGATCACCACACACATCATGTCTTCATCTTCCAAGGACCAAGCTGTCATGTCCTGGGATGAATATATGGCATCATTATATATCCCATATGCCGAGATAGAATCATCCACCAACAACTTTGCTGATGAAAATCTCCTCACACAAGGTACCTATTGTAAGGTTTACAAAGGACAACTCTTACAATCAGGAGAATTGATCAATATTGTTGTACGTAAATCTCGACAACAATTCCTTACTTTCAACGAGTTGATGTTTTGTAAAGGGCTTAAACATAAGAACATCAACTCTATCTTAAAGATTTCTAGCAATGAAAATGAGACTTTAATCATACACACGTATGAGGCTAATGAAAGTCTCGACAAACATCTAAGTGGCCTAACCCTCACTTGGATGCGAAGATTGCACATATGTGTGAGGGTTGCAGATGCACTAAAATCCCTTCATCATGATTATAACATCATACATGGTAATATTAAGAGCTCCAAAATTTTACTAGATCACAACTGGGAACCCAAGTTACATGGTTTTGCATTTGCTGTTGTTGATGAGCATGATGGTCCTCAGAGCACTAGTAAATATCTCCGCGCATTACAATATTTGGACCCAGCACATGAAAACGCCCATAATTTTTTGACTAACAAATCAGACATCTTCTCCTTTGGTGTCTTGTTGTTTGAAGTCTTGTTTGGGAGAGAAGCATCCATCCAAAACAATGACAATTGGTATTTTGTTCGAGTGGCCCGATCACATTATGAAGAGGGAAAACTAGATGATTTGATCGATCCGGATCTTCGAAGACAAATGAACTTGCAATCACTAAACATCTTCGCTGAAGTGGCATATGATTGCTTGAAGGTGCGGCCATCAGAACGTCCAGATACAAATCAACTTCTCACAAAACTTGAGAAAGCCTTGGAACTTCAACACAAACATGTAATCCTTTAACTTCTCTTTTCTACCTTTCATCTATTAACTTAATTCTCATTATTTTGATTATTCATAATAAAGGAACAATCAATAGTTGCTGCTGCAATTGAAGGTACGTCGTCATCCATCCACTTAAAGGTAAGACCTTCAATCCTTTGACTACTCTTTTCTAACCTTCATCTTTTTTTGTGTATATGCTTAGTAGCCTATAAGTATATTAATTTTTTTGTAAGTATATTAATTTGATTATTATCATGGATGGAACCACTAGAAGTTAAGGTATAATTACTGTAGTTGGGATCAAAGAATGACATTTATCCATAACAATTTTTATGTACCAAAATGATTTTTCACCTCATATATTTTTCTAACATGCTATTTTTTAATAAATTTTTATCAACCGCTCTTTATGACCAAAAGAGAAAGTTGGATTAAGTCTAAAGTCAAATGGTTATAATCATAATATATATAAAGTCAGAGGGTAGAAAGGGCAAAAATACATAATAGTTAGTTATGTTAATTAGTTAATCTGTTGCTTAAAGTGAGTGCCGGCTTGTATATGAGCAAGTTAGTTTTCTATTGTAGTTCAGTTGTTTGGAGAATCAATACAAAGAGTGTTTTCTCTATACACAATTGTTTGTGTGTTAGTTAATCTCGTTTTTTCTCTATACACAAATAATTTTTTCTCCGTCTGGTGATACCCTCCATCGGTGATCCTCAATGAATTATGTTAGTAAATTATTTACCCACACTATGTTTTTTGACAATGTAATACCGACTAGATAAAATAACGAGGGTTCCCACTTTCAGAGAGACTTCAGACAGATTTGTCCATTATTAATTATCAAGGTCTCTATTTTGCACTCTCACTTCCAAAGTCTACTTTAACCTTTCAATTTCCTTGAAGAATCCATTTTGACTTGGCTTTTCTCTTTCGTTATCATCATATAATGATTGGAATGCTGAATAAGAATGTTTTTTTAGCTTGAACTAATTAGAATTTTTTTTTTCCTTTTGTTTTACTTAATTAGGCATACCGACTTCAAGAGGTATCACTAGCCACCAACAATTTTTCTGAGGAAAATCTCATAGGTGGATTAGGAAAGGTGTACAAAGGACGACTCATGTTGTATGGGAAATCGAAATTGATGGATATTATTGTGCGGAGGTTTGATTGTAAGTATGGGCAAGGAGATGCATTAAAGACGGAGATTTCAATGCTTTCTAGTCTCGAGCATAAAAATATCATCTCTTTTGTTGGGTTTTGTGATGAGAACGATGAAAAGATCATCATATATGAACACGCAGTTCATGGAAGTCTAGATCAACATCTAAGCGATCCAAGTCTCACATGGTATCAACGACTAAAAATATGCTTAGGTGTTGCGCATGCATTGAATTACCTCCATTATGATGTCATACATTGTGACATCAATAGCTCTAAAATACTTTTGGACAAAGATTGGGAACCAAAAATATTTGGTTTTGAACTTTCCACAAAATATCCTCAAAGTTTGAGACATCGCCTTCTCTTTTCTCGCTACTTTAACAACACAAATATGACACCCAAATATGATGTTTACTCTTTTGGTGTTTTATTATTTGAAGTCATTTGTGGGAGGAAACCAATGATCGGAGATCATGGTGTTAAGAAAGATCTTGATGACATCATTAATCCAAATTTAAGGAAACAAATGGACGCACAATCGTGGAGTGTCTTCATAAATATAACGTATAGTTGCTTAAATGAACAACTTGTGAAACGTCCAACCATGGATCATATTGTCAAAGAACTCGAAGACATGTTGGAACTTCAATGGTCATATGAATATCTTGTAAGATCACCATTCAGTTTTTAATTATTTATTTGGTTTTTGTTTTCTTACCTCCTTTGTTTGCTAATTGATTTTTTTCAATACTTTGTTATAAAGGAACAGTCAAGATTTGCAGATGAAGGTACATCATCAAATCTCTTGAAGGTAATATATATTTTTAGGCTGGAGATATTTGGACACCCTCTGCGCCTATTTCCACACTTTTTGTGCCCTAGACGCCTCGTATAGGCCTATACGAGGCGTCTAAGCACTGAATTCAAGGGGGTCTCAGAGGGTGTCAGACACAAAGTTTAAGGAACCCTAGACGCCTCGTACAGACCTATATGAGGCGTCTAGTCTTGGGTTATTTTTTTTGGCTGAAATGAGGGGTGTTTTGGTGGGTTTTGGTATGGTTTTTTTTGATAGTTTTTGAAGATGTGTTTTGTGGTTGAAATTTTTTTTGGTTTTAAAAAAAGTTTTGTTTTTTAAAAATCGGCTCTTTAAATATATTATATCGATTAAATATTATAATGTTTTTAACATTTTACTTTTTTAAATATTATTCTTCCGATTAAAATTTTATCTCGTTCAAATATTGTTTCCGTATTATATTCAGGGGATATATTGTTTCCGTATTATATTCAAAACATATTTTGTTTCCGTATTATCTCAATTTAACACAACAATCATTAGGTAACCGAATAACTAACTGAAAACAAACATAAATATGACATATATAAGATAACTTTGTACATCCATAACAAAAATATAATAGATAAGTTTGTACATCCATAACTCTGATCCATACCTAAGCCCACAGCCACAGACCGAAACCCACAATGACCGTCCGGTATCACAACTCGTATGCACGAGACGTACGGATGGAACACTAGCGGAATGTCATACTTAAAATGTTCGATGATTCCCACGTACTCGTCCCCAATGATTAACGGAAAACCGTGAGCATCTCGTGTCTCTTTCTTCTTAGAACTCTTTGAACGGCTTAGGCTCGCTTTGGGTTTTTGGGACCTTATAACCGACTGTTGAGAGGCCTGTGACGGAACGTACGAGCTGTGGCGAGGTTTATCGTACTTACTTTGTCGGGAACCTTCAAAGCACGTGTTTGCATCACCGAATGAGCTTCTCCTCAATTCTTCATCTATACGAGAGGCCTCGTCCAACCTTTGTTGTACCTGCTTTGTTGTTGGTCGGCCACGAGTATTTTGTTGGACAACCGGTGGTTTCTTGGTAGATTTCTTTGGAGTCAACACTGCTTTAATCTTTGACATCAGACTTTTTTGCTGAGCTGGGGGGTGCGACTCTAATTGTTGTCTAACAATATTTAGCTCTTCGACCACGTCCACGTCATCGTCTATCAATTTACAACTTTGGAAGTTAAGTTTCCGCCAGAAGACGTCTATGTCTTCGAGTTGAATCGGACGCTCTGCACGGTTAAAAACAACATTGTTTAAGTCACATGATTAACGGAAATATATCACACAAGTGTTGTACGTTTAACAATTATTACCTTCAAGCATGTACTTTTCTATCCTGCAAGCACAGGGCAACCCACAGCTGTGCCACATTTGGCAACCACATGATGAATGAAAGCGCTCCAAGACATCTAGCTTCCTAATTGCCTCTCCCCTCAACAAGTCAAGGGCTGTATGGGATACTTTTCCAAGTAGGTGTTGAAACAACGGGTGTTTGTGGTGGGTCATTCTTTTTTCGATGCTATCTCGAAAAGTCTTCCTTATTTCACCGAACTGTGTCTCAACTATATCATGGACACAACCAACTACACGGTCGAGCGAGCTCCTATCTTCAACGTATCTCTTTAAGTTGGCGTGTTGGCTCTCAACTCTGTTTGTGGTACGATTACCAAAGTTGCGCCTCTTATCAGTCCACGCAAAGACGAACATCTCCTTATAGTCTTTTAGCCAGTTATCGTACACGTATTTGAAGACTCCTAAAACGTAAAAATAATTTAATAAAATTTGCATAGGTGAGTCGTATGTTATTATAAAAACTTACTAGAACGTTTGCACTCCACAAGTCATTTTTGCATGTTGTGCAAGTGGTACTCGTAGATGAGTATGGATGGAGACTCAATCAATGTCCCCCAGAATGACAAAAATTTCTTCCAGTCTTCGTCTGTGAAGGCACCCTTGCAGTTCTTCATAACATTCTGTTGTATGTGCCACCTGCAAAGAAGCCTGGAGGCGTTTGGAAATACTTTAGCACACGCGCCCATAAGGGCTAGGTCTCTATCGGTTAAAATCACACGTGGCTCCATGCATTCATCCAACATTGACTTGACCCTCTGAAGCACCCACACAAAGTTATCACCCCGTTCTTTACTAACAACGACATGCGCGATAATAAACGATTTGTTGGTAGGCGTCATACCAACAATCTGGATAAAGGGCATATTGTTTATGTTTGTCTTGTACGTCGCATCGATCAGCATGACGTGGGGGAATGCACGCCACATGTATCTCGAGTCTCGATGAAGAAAGAAGATCTCTGTTACGATCTCTGTTCCGGGTTCCTCCCGTGTCTCGTAAATAAAGTCGTTGTTTATCAGTATGTTTTCTAGTGATTGCATGGGAGTCAATCCTTGTCTTTGTTCGGCTCTAATCTTCGCCACAACGTTTTGAACGTCTTTCAGAACATGAAACTTGTCGGGGTCCTTCTTCCTTATCGTTTGAAATATTTTGCGCGACTCTATGTTTTGAGCTGTCAGCTGCTCGATCAGTTTCATTTCGCTTGGAGTAAACCTTCGCACAAACGCGCGGGCCTACAGGTCCTCACAAAGTTCGTGGTTATGTTCAATTTTTCTGTCTTTAATCTCCCAGGTTTCATACGGGTGGTTTCGCACAGCCAGCAGGTAAAACGGGCAACCGGTTTTTTTGCTTCCGGCTTTTCTAAGTGTTGCTGTAGTCTGGTGCTCACCACCACAATCACATTCAAGCCATACCCTCCCGATTCTTTCCCCGGTTTTCTTTGATCTACGGGTGACAATAACGAAACCATCCGCGTTTGCTATTTCTTGTATCCGATTCTTTAGTTCATCTAAAGAGTTGAAAACCTATAACATCGACAATAATAATAAATAATTTTAATAAATAATAAATAATAATAATAATAATACTAATAATAATAATATTAATAATAATACTAATAATAATAATAAAAATAATTAAATAATAAAAAAATTGTAATTAATACCTGCTTTTTTAAGTACGGACTGTCCTGGATGGGAGGTGTCTCACCACCATATCTACCATATCCACCGTCTCCTCCGTATCCACTGTATCCACCATCTCCTCTGTAACCACCGTCTCCTCCGTATCCACCGTCTCCTCCGTATCCACCGTCTCCTCCGTATTCACACCCGTATCTATAATCCGGATACCCTTGTTGCGTCGGATAACTTGGTTGACAAGCATGGTATGAGTCATCTACATGGGCTGTTTCATCAACAGGGGGATGCTTGATCAAATCTAGAAACGGTTTGTTTGGTTCTCCTTGTATACTAGACACAACCTCCTCTTGCTCATTAGAATCGGGAACGCAAGACTCCTCCAAAATAAAGAACCGTATCATCATTAGTAAATAATAAACTAAAACAAAAACTAATTAAAATATTTAAGTACCTGTACTGTTACCGGATCGCTTTCGGGCACCCAGTTCTCGCTAGAATACTGCCCGAAGACATAGTTGCCGTCCCAGTATGATGACATTTCAACACTTCGGGATGATAAGAACACAAATGCAAAGCAGAATGAAAGAAGAAGAAGCAGAAAGACGAAGCAGAATTAAATGTTGAATGCTCGGGGGTGGACAAAGAATACACTGTATGTTGCACTTTTTCATGAGTCATAGATGCCTCGTATAGCTCTAGACCCCTCGTATAGCTTTAAGTCACTTGTCAAATGTATAGTCAAATCAGTCACTGAAGACGCCTCGTATAGGCCTATACGAGGCGTCTTAGTGCCTCGTATCCTTCCCTCGTACAGACCTAGACTCCCCGTCTGATGTGACTGATTTGACATTGTGCTTTGGTGCAGAGCTGGTCGGAAAAGTAACCCTATACGCCTCGTATAGGTCTAGACGAGGCGTCCTGAAGGGTGTCAAAATAAGCATTAAGGTGTGTAAATATGTAGACCCATATTTTTATTTTATATTAAACTAGATTGGTGTAGCTTTGAATATGATACCCTTGTCATTTTCAGTGAGACTTCACCAACTCAAAAACCTTTAGAATTAAACCTGCATATGGTCACTTCATTTGTATATATGCATGTTGTTAAACTCTTTTTATAAAAAAATCAGGACATAGAAGATAATTTTAAAAAAGAGTGGTGGAGAGAAATCAACCATTTTTAATCGAAGCATCCGGCATGGTATAAGGTTCTCAATATCGATACTTAAACAAACAAACGACTCTATTTAATTAATACCGATTAAATTATTAGGTTGTCAACATGATATTGATTCTGAAACGAACGCGCCCATATATGGAATATATATTTATTTTCAAGTTTTTTATTTAAGTATCTGTTATTTTTGGTGCTATCTATACACGCCACGTTATAAACATATGTAATTTTGTAGATGGAATGGTTGAAGATTCCTTTAAGCGAAATAAAGTCGGCTACAAGTGGTTTTGATGAAGCATATTATGTAGGGGCTGGCGGGTACGGCAGAGTGTACAAAGCGGAACTTGATGTTTTAGATATCGACATTTTTTCATCGATGGAAGGTAAATGTAAAGACAAACTTCCTAAGAGAAGAAGAACTGTAGCTATAAAATGCATCATTGACAGGGAAGATGAGAACAGTAAACAAGGGTTTTTAACAGAAATTGAACTTCTTTCAAGTTGTAAGCATCCAAACATAGTCTCTCTTCTAGGCTTTTGTACGGAAGCTCATGATATGATTCTTGTGTACGAGTATGCTATTAAAGGAAGTCTAAGTGATTATTTGGGAAGTACTTCTAAAACAATTAAACTTCCTTGGAAAAAAAGATTACAAATTTGCCTTGATATTGCACATGGAATTAATTACCTTCACACCCAGATGGAGGGCAAACCAAGGATAATACATCGCGACATAAAGAGCGAGAACATTTTGTTGGATGCAAATTTAAATGCAAAGGTTGCTGATTTTGGGCTCTCCAAATTTCACCATACAGATCAACAAGCAAGCACTGTATATACAAAACATATAGCAGGCACAGAGTTTTATATGGATCCAGAATATTTGACTACTTGTAAATATAAAAAAGAATCTGATGTATACTCTTTTGGAGTGGTTTTATTTGAGATCCTATCTGGAAGGTTGGCGTACGATTCAACTTATGTGGGGGAAAATGAAAAAGGACTTGCACCCATTGCAAGGCGGCGTTTCAATGAGGGAACATTAAAAGAATTGATAGATCCTAAAATGATAGAAGAAGATGACGAACATCTTATCACTGTGAATAGAGGACCTAATCAAGATTCTTTTGAAGCATTTTCAAGAATCGCATATCAATGCTTGGCAGAAACTCAAGCCAAGCGGCCGATAATGGAAGTCGTCATCAAGGAACTAAATAATGCATTGAACTTGCAAGTAAGTCAGTTTGTTACAAAGATTGCAATATTTCTTATCTTGGTCCCTTTTAGTAAATATTGTACTAATTATTCACTTTCTTACAAAAGTACACAAGTATGGATGTATATAATTTGTGCTCCCTATATTTCCGATTTCAAAAAACATTGTTTTTGAATTTGGTTTCATAATATATGAACTCATAACTAACTCATTCCTCTCTTAGAATTATGGATGTATTACGAGTGGTAATACTATGATATAATCTCAATATTCAAATACGTATAAGTAGTAGGACCTTGAAATTATAGGTATCTACTCTAAAGATGAATTTAATGCAGAAATGTTAGCTTTTGGATTGGGATCCTCTCATGTTTACAAATTACACAACATTATTTATTTATTCCCTCTTATAACATTGGAGTTGATGTATAAAACGAGAAGATCTCAATCCATAATTTTTTAAGAGTTTCTAATGTTTTATTTGATAACAGTAATTTTATCACAATCTATCACCATCTTGTCTTGAGTTTTAGCACCAATTATCAGTTTTTTTTTTTTTTTTTTGTATATTTTGTTATCATCATTTATACTAAAACCTAAATTATATATTTTGTTTGGTGAAATTCTGATAGGACATGAACATATGACAATTGCCTTTTTAATTTCATTAACGTACTAGCATGCATATAGGCTACAACATCTCCTTCATACTAACAAAAAATGTTGCAGGGGGAATCCATAGTTCTCTCAAGGTTTCGGTTCAGTGATATAGAATTGGCCACGGAAAAGTTTTCTGAAATATACTGCATTGAATCGCTTCCATATGGTAAGGTGTACAAAGCAGAAATTGATGCTTCTGACAATAAATCTTTGGTTGAATTTGAAGGGAATAATTCGTGTGAATTGCCAAAGACACGCATCACTGTAGCTATAAAACGCATTGTTAGTAAAATAAGCGGACAAGGAAAAGAGGAGTTCTTTTCAGAAGTTGAAATGCGGACTAGTTATACGCATCCCAACATTGTCTCTCTTATTGGCTTTTGTGATGAAGGTGATGAAATGATTCTTGTTTATGAGCATTCTTCTAATAAAAGCCTTGATGACTATTTGATAAGTGCTGATAACATGAATAATCTTACATGGACGCAACGTCTACAAATGTGCCTTGCGGTTGCACATGGACTTGATCACCTTCACACCAAGATACACAACCATCAAAGGGTAAAAATCGACGACATAAGGAGTGCCAACATTCTGATAGGCAGGAACTGGGAGCCGAAGATCGCTTACTATGGGATCCCTGGGTATTACTTAACAACTCAAGATGGGAACATTCCCATTAACAAAAGAGTTTATTCGGATCCAGAATCAAACAATCTACGTGCAATGAAAAAACAACCATATGTTTTTTCTTTTGGAGTTATACTATTTGAGATCTTCTGTTGGAGGTTAGCATATGATCCAATTTATATAACTGAAAATGACCAAGGGCTTGCAGCCATTGCATGCCACCATGTGCATGAAGGAACAATAAAGAGTATGATAGATCCTAAACTAAACGAAGTAAGTAATGAAGTCATTCTTACTTCAAACAGAGGACCAAATCAAGATTCCTTGGACACATTTTTAAAAATAGCATATCAATGTTTGGTAGAACCTGAAGTTACAATGAAAGTCGTCATCAAGGAACTTGAGATAGCGTTAAACTTTCAAGTAAGTTAAATCTTCACACTATACATTCTTTCTCTTCATATTCTTGATCACTAGTAGAAAGTATTATGCTTGGTCATTATTAATCTTATGGAAATGTGAGATTCATGTTAATTGTCATATTGCTAAGACCCGACTTTGACACTTGTAAAATAACTAGATTGATGTTGATCCGTGGGTTTACGTTCGAGAGGCTAACTCTCCTTATGATATTAAATACCAATCAATATGAACATAATAAGATCAAGCAACAACTTTATTTCGCTAGAATAATGTAATAGAAGATATCCAATCCTAATATACACCAGGTTCCTAATCTCTATTTGTAGATAAAACCTAATCCTAAAATAACATTAATACTTTTACCTATATATGAAATGATAAACTGATTTAATTAAACAAGAGATGAAATTATAACTAGGCTAGGAGTTGGCTACAAAGTCTAAATTTTCTAAAAAAGTGTAAAAAGTCATAAAACATTAAAATGTCAACCATAATTAAGACACACCCAAAACCCACAAATAACAAAATAACAAAATGAAGATTACTAAAATATCATATATGAGGGTTGTGTTTTGGATGATAACGCTCTGATTATCGAATAACAAACATTATTGTGTTTTATGTTGATTAACATGTTTTGTTTTATATTCATAGTTCTACGATTGTGTATTTGAACTTTTTATGGACTATTATGGTTTGAATATGGTGTTTTAGTAATCTTCACTCTGTTATTTGTGGGTTTTAGGCGTGTTTTATGGTTGAAATTATAGTGTTTTATGACTTGTTTTTACTCTTTTTAGGAAATTTGGACTTTGTAGCCGAACCCCACCCATTATAACCAGTCGGATAATAACAATATTAGTGATAGGCAATACTAATAATATTTGCCTTCACTTCACTTGCTTTGCTTCTGCTTTTCCTTCCATGCTTTTCTCCACATTACGGGTTTTGTGCACTGTAATTATTTTTATTATGATGTTAATTTGATGTCAAATAATCACAATTCACAGGAAAACCTCATGAAAAGCCTACAAATTTCACTCAAAGACATTGAGGTGGCCACGGAAAAGTTTAGTGAAAAGAATTGGTTTGGAAGTGGAAGATGTTGGGAGGCATACACAGGAGAACTACCACGTGCTGGTGCTAATACTACCATGATTGCAAAGCGGTGGAATGGCAAATTTGATGGCCAGTTTCAGGCAGAACTTGATATTCTTTTGAAACGTAAACATATGAACATCATTGGTATTGTAGGCTATTGTAATGAAATGAATGAGAAAATCATTGTTTACGAGTACATGTCTAAAGGAACTCTTGATAGACATTTAAAAGATTCTACTCTTAAATGGATGAAAAGGCTTCAAATATGCATTGATGTTGCAAGTGCATTGGAATTCCTTCATGGAGGTGATGTAACACTAAAGAAAGTGGTACATAGGAACATCAAAAGCCATGGCATTTTACTAAATGATGATTGGGGTGCAAAGATTTCTAATTTTGAGTTGTGCTCATTATATCTATTGAAGCAGGGCATGGAACATATCATCCATGATGCTTACCTTGACCCACAGTACAACCGTGGTTTCTTAACCGAAAAATCTGATATATATTCGTTTGGCGTGGTTTTATTTGAAATATTATGTGGAAGGTTGGCATGGGTAGAGGGGTGTGAAGACAAAAGTCAGTCTTTAGTTCCTTTGGCTAAACATTGCTATACAAAAGGAAAACTTGATGAAATTGTATTTAAGGATATAAAGGAACAAGTTGTGCCAAAATCATTAACGACATTTGCAGATATTGCCTTTCAGTGCCTGCATGAAGATGACTTTGAACGGCCACAGGCCAATAAGGTCGCAATACAGCTTAAGAAAGCATTGGAATTTCAAGTAAGTTTTTATATCATTCAAAAAATGTCAAGTATTTACTTTTTAAACTAAGAAGTAGCCATGTCAAACTAAGAGATTTATTTATTTTTATTTATTTAAATGTTTAATTAATACACAGGAGGAGTTTGAAATATGGGAGGCCAAACTACCAAGAGACTACAAAGAAATAATTGGGTCTTCAGAAACCCCTGAAATGTACCAAACCGAAAAGAAGAAGGATCTCTACAAGAAGCTCTCTGATGGGATCATCCTTGCAAAGGAGAAAGTGGTATTGTTATTTTTTCTTTTTCGTAAAGCTAACACTCAGACATTTACTAATTTTACATCTAAATCTACACACTGGTTTACCATACTCGAACCTTTAACCTCCTGAGGAAAGCATCACTATGTACCACTTTGATACCACTAAGCTAGAAGCCCTATGGTAGAAAGTGGTAAACTTTTTTCGAACAACAATTTCTTATACCTAAATACCAGTAACCTTGCACTTTTAAGAATTTGAACACACACCACTTTTGTAGGAGGTAAACATCATACCACTAGATTAGTGATCTTATTATCTTTTAATCTTAACAATAAATATTCACTTATAAAGTATAAGTATCCTCAAAGTGAGTACAAAACTCATACAAGCATTTTTACATTATAGAAATTGTAACTTGTTTTGTTTTGTTTTGTTTTGTTTTGTTTTGTTTTGTTTTGTTTTGTTTTGTTTTGTTTTGTTTTGTTTTGTGTATCAGTGGCTCATACTAAGCGATAACGGAGAAGCAAATAAAATGATATCAGCGACATCACCAGCTTTTTCTTATCAAAACCATAGATCACATAAGTGGAGATCTATTCATAAATCAAGGTCCTCTCCCTCACACATATAGTCTCCACTAATACAAAGAATGTTTTAGAGTACTAATTGCTCATAACATGTACAGGTTTCGGACAGTGGCAAAGATGTTGGATATTTCAAATTTAATGATCAAAATGACGATAAACACCCAATTTTTATCTCCAGATGTTGTATATGGGATTTATTTGGTCTTCAAATTTTGTGATTCTAGAATATTTTCATGTGAACGTATGTATGTTAACTTAAAGTACACAAATGGGACCGAAACTTTACATTCATATTTTGCAACAAGGAGAGACGACGAGTGGATGATGATTAAATTGTACAGTTTTTTGAACCAAAAGAAAGATGTTTCCTTCAAGTTTCTACTAGAGAGCTTTTCAAGATACTATTGCAAAAGTGATGCCATCTATATAGAAGGCATTGAGTTTCGAGCCATTAAAAATGCAAGTTTGAAAATTACACTTTGGTTCTCATTCTATATATTATTCTGTTTTTATTATTAAGTTATGATGTATGTTACACGTATATCATATGATGTTACAATTTGAACCCACAGGTAGCACATGAAGATATCAAGCATACAAAGGAATTTCAAAAATCGTACGCAGACTTGGAAGATGATGTCAGGGATGAAAAGGTCCTTTTCTAGTTTCAAGTCTTTAGAAGAATCAAAATATTCCTTGTAATATTTGTACTAATCTTTCTCGATCATTTGATAAACAGTCGTTCTCGCTAAACGAATTGAATGAAAAGAAACATCTTATGCTTTCTGCAACCGATGTTTTGTACAACTCTCCAAAACTGAAGTCTTTTCGTTTCAAGTCCTCAGCTGACTCGAGGTTTGATTTTGGAAAGAAACATCTTATGCTTTCCCCATTTATACATGTAAAATTTATTTACTAAAATTTAATACCATTGATACTAGCAGCCCACTAAGCCCAACTGCTCAAACTTCTTTGGGCCACTAATTCTTTGGATCAGGATCCTCTTATTTGGGCCGTGAATCTGTTTTTTATGGGCTCTTATTCTAAAGGATTAGCTTATGGGCCTAAATTTTAGTTGGATCTACTTGGTTTTCATTATTAGATATAAATTAGTATGGATTATGGAAGCGTTGACATGGAGGTTTAGCTTGAAGAGGAATGTTAGAGAAATAACTAGTTAGCTAGAATAATTTGCTAGATTGTCAGAAGTGGTCTCTAGTTTGTTTAGTATATGATTCATATATAGGTTGCTTCTACACTTATAATCCTTGAGTTAATCAATACAGTTTTACATCTAGGAAGAAATGACATGTTCAATTTTCAATCACTAGCTAGCAATTTATATGCTTGATTTTTAAATTTTGCTGACATAACGTATTTTTGTCATTTTTGCGTTCATGTATGTGTTGCAGTGACGTCTGCTTTGACTCTTTTTTTTTTTTTATGTGGTCGGTGAGACTGTGAGAGGGCATTAACTAGTAACATACCAGCTATTAAAAATGTAAAATCTTTTAAAATGAGGTTGGTGGCTAAAGTTTGACAATAAACTTTAAGCTGGTTTATGTTTTAGGCCTAATTTGTTTATCTAGTTGGCATTTTAGAAAATCAAGGTTGTAATCTTATTCTTTAGTTAGAAAGATGGTACTTTGTCTCTAAGAAGTATGCAATCATTCTCATACAGGTTTCAAGACGTCGTGGAGCTTCTACCCCAACAAGTATTCAGAATGAAATACGAGATTGAAGTTCAAAGGTTGTCACCATCCACAGAATACACATGTTACCTTGTGTTTAAGGTTTCGGAAAGGAGTCGGGGGCTGCATTGTCCTGTGAAAGTACGGGATCTACTCATTAGGAAAAACAAAGAGAACCAAATCATCAATTTTAGATGCCCAGCCCCATTGAACCAGCATGATTCTTTCTGGGTTCCAGCGCAGAGGAAAGATGGATGGATGGAGGTTATGGTGTGGAAGTTCAACTCAAAGTATAATAAGCTTGGAAATAATTTTATTCCTATGAATTTAAAACTGATAACTTATGAGGGAACTATGTCTGGCCTTATTATATGTGGTTTGGAGTTTCGACCAATGTAGAGGAATATATTGTTGGAATTCACAAGCTAAAGACCAGCAGGAGGAATGCTAAGCCACAGCTGGAAAGATGGAGCTAGATGAGCTTATATGCTTGAATTTCAAATTAAAGTATTTGTATTCGAATCAGTTTACTTGTACAAGCTAGGGTGCTATAAAAAACCCTTGTTTATTTTTATTTTTCTAAGTTATTGAGTTGAAGTTTTCTTTATAATCCGTTTGCCAAAGTTTAATAAGAAAAGAGTCGCTCGTGTGTTTAGCTAGAGCAAGTTATGGTGTTCTTTGTTCATGGCTTGTTTACCGATATCACTTGTTAAAACGTCATATATATTACAGCATTTCGACAGTTGCATTTTCAGTTTTCATTGTAGTTATTTCCAGTTTTCTTTTGTTATGTTAGCCGGATATATTGAACTTGTAATCAATCTATATTATCAATTTCTATAAATAGGTATTGGCGCCTATATTCACACACCCAAGTGCCTAATTACACACCCTCATATAGGCCTATACGGGGAGTATACCCTTTTTCAATTTCCAAGAGAATATCTGATTTTGTCTTATGTCATGTATGTCTCGTATAGGCCTATACGAGACGTATATGCAAAAAAAAAAAAAAAAAAAAAAATTACCCTAGGTTTTGGGGCTGTACGCAGCCCACGCCAGGGGGTAAAATGGTATTTTTGCCCCTCTTATATGCCTGTACTAGGCGTATATAAAGTTTTTCTTTCTTTCTTTCTTTTATTTTCAAAAACTTTTATATAATAATTATTATTTTAGCAAATTTTATAATAAGATAATAAGTACTTTGAATTTTTTTTTGTTACGTATCGTATACTATATGTCTCGTATAGGTCCCGTATAGGCTATGGATGCAGTATTGTATGGTATCGTATAATGTACCATAAGTCTCGTATAGGCCTATAGGTGTAATATAGTATCGTATATCGTATTGTATCGTATAGGTGTAGTATAGGCCTATAGGTGTAGTGTAGGTACCGTATAGGGCTCGTACAAGCCTATAATAGGTCAAGTATAGGCCTATATGTGTAGTATATGGCTCGTATAGGCCTATCGGTGTAGTATAGGTCAAGTATAGGCCTACATATGTAGTATTATAAGTCATGTAAATGGCTCGTATAGGCCTATAGGTATAGCATGGATTAGGGGTGTTCAGGATTCGTTTCGAATTCGAAAAATTCGAAATTCGTTTAAATTCGATTCGATTATCAAGAATTCGTTTCGATTATAAGAATTCGAATTCGAGTCAGGTAAATCGAATACGAATTTATAATTTCAAATTCGATTCGATTTGAAATTCGAATAAAAATTATACATTTTTATTTATTATTTTTATATATAATACATATATAACTTTTATTAAGCTATACTATAAATTATTTTCAAATTTTTTCGAAGTATTAAAATTACCCATTACCAAACCCACTACATGACCCATGCCATAAGTAAAACCTAAGTAACAAATCTATCAATTGATTTCTAACCATAAAAATATTAACTTGTAATGTGGAGTGACTATTCCCGACTTCTCGTTTTGAATTTTAGACTTGTGATACTTTATTTGAAACTTTTTAATGTGATATCATGCTTTATGGCTGCTTTAAAATTTATGTTTCATTTTGATAGTTTTTTACATGTTTTAAAGAATATGAATTAAATCGAATTTATTCGAATTCGAAATTTTAATCGAATACGAATCGAATACGAATTGGGTTTTTTATTCGAATACGAATTCGAATCGAATACGAATTCAAGGAAAAATAAAAATTATTCGAACAATCCGATTCGAATAATTCGAAAATTCGATATTCGATTCGATGAACACCCCTAGTATGGATCCCATATAGGGCTATAGTTGTAGTATAGGTCCCGTATAGGTCTATAAGTTTAGTATAGTATACAATAGTATCTTATCATATAGGTGTAGTATAGGTCTCGTATAGGATTGTAGTTGTAATATAGGTCCTATATAGAGCTCTAGGTGTAGTATAGGTCCAATATAGGCCTATGGGTGTGATGTAGGTTCCGTATATGCCTATAAGTGTAGTATAGGTCCTGTATAGGCCTATATGTGTAGTTAGGGTCCCGTATGGGGAAATAAGTATAGCATAGATCACGTATAGCCCAATAGGTGTAGTATAGTACAATATAGTATCGTATCTTATAAATGTAGTATAGGTCCCGTATAGTCTATAGGTATTAGTATAGGTCAAGCTCGTATAGCCCTATAAGTGTAGTATAGGCCCCGTATAGCCCTATTGGTATTAGTATAGGTTTTATTTTGTTTTGGCGCTCCCAAATTAACTGAACTCTAACCTAGTTATTTTTTTTTTGCTGATATAGCACTTTGTTTAATGATGTGGCATATGTCATGGTCTTTTTTGTTGATGTGACATCTCACGTGGCACCCATTTAGTGACGTGACGTCTAACATGGCATATGGTATTTTTTGTTGACGTGGCATCTGATTTGTCACTTGTTTGATGATGTGACATCTGAGTAAGCTAACTGGGTTAGGGCTCAGTTAGTTTGGGAGTTACAAAGGAAAATAAGTTAAAAATGTTGGTGCACTTGTGTCTGTACTTTGTCTGTATTTCGTCTTGATACAAAACGATGTCTTTTATGTAAGATTGATGTAAGTTTGACCAAGTCAACCATCCTCCGGTTTGACTTGGCCAAACAGTTAGAAAATGGTTGAAAGATGTTTGGGTCGAAGGATGTGTCATCGAAGGATAGTTTAGATCCTTCGATGAGCTCGAAAGATGACCTACAAAGGATAGACCACGAAGGATACCATCCTTCGTGGTATATGTGATCTTTCGACGGGTTTATGGTCGATAGATGATCCTTCGATCAGTCTATCTGATCCTTCGACCAGACGATCTGTTCCTTCGACCAGACGATCTGTGTTGGGTATAAATACCCATGTTGTGTGTTCACTTCAGTAGAGAGTTGGAGAGTTCGAAAGTTAGACACAGATAGAAATTCAGAGAGAACACACACACTGAGAGAGTTTGCAAAACTGATTTGTAAACATTGCATTGTAACCGAACCTTTCATACGCATTAATACAAGTGGTGTTAATCGTTGAAGATTGTGTGTTGTGTTTGTGCTTGTGCTATCTCGGTTTGCATGCTAGCTTGGATTCCGCACTTGCTAGTGTGTTAGACATAACAAGGAATAGGTTAAACCTCAACCTCCGAGGGACCTACAAGTGGTATCAGAGTCGTGGCTCTTTTCCTTGTTAAAAACCGGGTTTTTACAAGACCTTGGAGTGTTTGGATAAAACTCACTGTTTTTAGCATCCGTTTTTACTGATTTTCTCGTATTTCTTGTCGTAAAAACGTGTCTAAACTTACCGGGTGTGTTAAAAGTCGGGTTGGGTAACTTGAAAACTTGTTTTTAAGTTGTTTGGTCATTTCCGGCCAAAATTCCGGCATACTCCGGTACCGGTTTCTGGGTTGATCATTCGATTTTTGGTAATATTTTATTAGTTCAAAATCTGATTTTGGCAGAAAATCATGGTCTGACCATACCTCTGCCGAAAGATTTCACCAACCCATCAACTTTTTCACCAACCTGTCTCATTTGTCAACTGTGTCATAGCAGTTCGAAAGATATCCTTCGAAGTCGAAAGACCATCTTTCGATCAGTGGAGGTTCGATAGATCATCATCCTTCGAACCAAGGAATCATTTCGAAACATACATCTTTCGGTCTACTGCTCTTTTTCGAAAGATAAGGATCCTTCGAATTGGAGAATCTTTCGAAGTCATTGTTCGAAAGATAAGGATCCTTCGGTTGGAGAATCTTTCGAAATCTTTGTTCGAAACTCAACAGTGATCTTTCGAACACTGTTGATCCTTCGAACAAGCTTTGATCTTTCGATCCTTAGTCTGTTTATGCTTAACAAGTTTGTGATTTTCAGGTTCTTATTTTTCTTGATCAAAAATGAATCCAAGGTGGAATACTCTGGTAAATACAGATATGTATTTTGGTACTCCGTCATCTTCCGCACCAGTATCTTCTCAAGCTAATGCAATTTCTACCGGTCAATGGGCATTTGTATCAAATCAAACTCCAAGTGTTCAAAGCATTCTCTTAAGCGAGAGCGAAACTGGAAGTTTGAATCGGCCTCCAAAGTTGATGCACTTATATGAATATCCAGGATGGATTGACAGATTTCATACATACGTCCTTGGTCAAAATACAGAATTGTGGTTGCGGTTCATCACAGACTTCGATCAAACAATAGAGGTTGCCGCATCATCTGCTGCTACGTTTGCAGATCTTACGGAAGATCAGAAGAAGGTCTATGATCTGGAAAAGAAGGCATACGCCATTCTCACTCAGGCCTTAAGTAAAGATATATATCATCAATTTGTCAGTTACAAGACGACAAAAAGGTTGTGGGACGCATTGAAGACAAGGGGCGTAGGAAATGAAGCGACACGTCAACTGAGAAAAGAACTGCTAAAGAAAGAGTTTGATGGTTTTACTTGTATGGAGAATGAGTCGTTAGGTGATTTGACAAGTCGATTTAATCATTTGTTGACTGAATTGACAAATTTTGGGGTTGTTACAACTCCTGCAGAGATTGTGAAAAGGTTTGCAGATGCGTTGCCACCTCAGTGGAATACTTTCTTGGAAATCATGAAGTACAATGGTACTTTAGCTACAACAAGCTTCAACGACTTTGTTCAAATCCTGGAAAACAAGAATCAGGAAGAAACTCTCAAGGCAAAAAGAGTTCCAGTGCCACAAAATCCTGAAATGTATTATGGAACTTCTAGCACTTCTACGAAACCCTCTTCGCATGCTCCAATTCAAACAGCGTTTGTGACTAGCACTGACATGTATGGCAATACTATCCAAGTTCCAGTCCCTCCAAAGACAGACATGTATGGAAATCTGCTGGAACCAGTTCCTCAACAGCAACAACAAAGCCAACGACCTCTCAGACCAACTGATATGTTCGGAAATCCATTGCCAGTTCGATCTACCGGATCAACAGACATGTATGGGAATCCACTACCTCCTCAATCTACCGTACCAACAGACATGTACGGGAATCCACTTCCTCCTCAACAGCAAGCTTGTTATGGAAGCACATCATCTGCTGGTCAACAATCAAAGCCAAATACAGTACGGCTCGACACCTCAAGCTTTTCTAAAGTCAGTGTGGAAGTAGCAAAGGAACACATGGAGCTGCTTAACACTTTGGTGAGCGCATACTGTGGATTAGTGGAAGGTCAGATTGGTAATATTAATCTGACACAAGAAGACTATCAGCAGATTGATAAAGAGGAGATGGAGATGATGGATATCAAGTGTGCCTTTGCCAGTGCTGTTAGGCGAGCAAAGGATTTTATGGAAAGAACAGGCAGAACCAGCTTGGAGAGCAAGAAAGACACCAAGTATGGGTTTGATAAGCAGGCTGTCAAGTGTTTCAACTGTGGTGAACGTGGTCATTTCAAGCGTGAATGTACGAGGCCATCTCAGCAGGGAAACCAGAATCCCTTCAGAAATCAAGGCAACCAGCAGAACCAGAACAGGAACAATGTTCGCACTTTGGTGCCTGTCAACAACCAGAGTCAAGCAGGACCATCTAATGCCAACCAGGCACTTGTGGTTCAAGTAGATGAAGGCTGTGATTGGTCAATCCAATTGGGAAATGATGCACCGGATGGAACAGCGTGTTTTGCTGAGATTGTCAAAGATCTTAATCACGCCAGTGGTGGAGAATCTTCCGCCAATGGTGGTGACTCTTCTGAGGATGAAGACTCTTCTGGTTACAGCAGAAGTTCGGATGAAGAATCCTCGAGCTCAGGTGATGATCATGTGGATGAAACATCAAGTGCGTCAGTCGATGCAATTATTGATGAGCTTTTGGAAGAAGTTGCAGCAGGAACTGATAGAAGATCTATTTTGGTGGATCAAGCTGCTTATTCTTCGTCTTCTCTCCATTCAGCCTTTATGGCTAATGTCGACAGTTCATCAAGTCAGGTATGTGTCGATGAACCCACTTCTGTTAGCTGTGATAATTGTGATAGATTGCTTGTTAAATGTGCTGATTTGGATGCAAACATGTCTGAGTTGCAAGGCAAACATGATGCTTTACAAGCTAGTTTGTTTGACTTGCAAGACAAACATGCTTCGTTGAATGATAAGTGGTGTGAATTGCAAAGCAAACACGAGGCTTTGCAAGAGAAATATGATGTGACATTCATCCACAATCAAAAGTTGACCGCTGATCTTTCCAAGTGCACTGAAGCCAACATGTTTTATGAAAACCATGAAAAGGAATTTAAGTCAATGATTGAAACGTTAAAGAAAGATAAAACAGAGTTGACTAAAATGGTTTCCAGAAAACAAACTGATATTAATTTGTATATCACACGTCTTGAGATAATGCAAAAAGAGATGGCTTGTGTTAAAACTGAAAGTGAGGCGATCCGACTTAAGTTAGACAGCTATTTGAGCTCTAGCTATGTGTTGGATCACATCATTGATGTTCAGAAAGAGAAACGGGATGTCACATGCATTGGATATAAGAAATGTCCACCACCCGTGAGAAACAATTATAATGCCGTGCCTGATGAGGAGTACAGAACTCACTTTGAACCATCTGTTCCTCTAGATGTTAATGAATTTGCAGCAGGGCTTGGATACAAGAAAGAAGTATCATCAGATTCGGATGTGTCAGCAGATACTTTTGTAACTGCTGAACAGAATCAGGATCCTCCAGTTGTTGTTGAGGATGCTGATTCTTCTGATGATGAATCTGATGATACTGATTCAGCAAAGTCTGATGCGGTGATAAACGAAGAGGACATACCTCTTGAGAATCATATTCTGTGTGATCCTCCTGCAAAACCCGCTAAGATTGTTGCAATCGAGTCCTCGTCTGAGAAAGAGTCGGAGAGTGTGGATTTGCTGTACACTCTTGTTGGTGATGATAAAATCTATTCAGACAAAGATTTTCCTATTAAAAATGTTAATCAATCTTTAATTAGTAAAGTCTTTGAAAATTCAACAAGTAAGTTTTTGGGTAAGAAAGGATCACACGTTGTGGTAACACAGTGCCCTCCTATCCCAAAGGCTGAAATTAGAAAACAATTTGGCAATCAGAAATTACCAACAGTGCAAAAACAGCAAAATCATACCAAATCTAAAGGTAAAGCACCGACTCAAAGCCAAAAGAAGCCGAATCAAAAGAAGAAAAAGAATGTGAACTTTGTGAAATCTAAGGGAACGGACAAAATTCAAACGTTTGAAAATCAATCTAACTTAGATTTTGTCAAGAAAGCGACTGTGATGAAAAGGAATGAACCAAGTAGTTCAAAACCTAGTACCTCGGGATCACAAAGTTCATCATCGGCAAGACGATCACATGATACTTCGGGGTTTGTTGAACGAAGATCATGTTTTGAATGTGGTACAATCGGGCATATCATTCGAAATTGCTCGTATCTTCATAAGTTGAAAGCCAAAGAAGATGATCCCCGTGAACGCAATCACCAAAGGCGATCTGTTTCTGTAAAACAAGATCCCCGACTCATAAGAGAAAGGGAAAAGAAACAGAAACGCCAACAGGTCAAGAAAATTGAAAAGGCGATTAAAACTGATGTGGTTCAAAAACAATCTGTTTCAGTTAAGCCAGAAAACTCAAAACTTTCAAAAACTTCGAACAATCATGAAGTTAAATTGGTAAACAATCAAACTGCTAAAACTCAACAGACATGGAAACCTAAATTGACCACAATTTCAGGGGGACCATCACAATTTTCAAATCATCAAAGAATAGAAGTTATTGTTGTTGATGAAAATGGAAGACCCAAGACCACAATGGCTTGGGTCCCCATCTCCAACTAATTATGTGAGTTCATGTGCAGGGTGTTCCAGGAGGAACTATCAGTAGTCATTGGATTGTTGATAGTGGGGCATCCAGGCACATGACAGGCGACATGAAGCTTCTCTACGACGTCAAATCTATTAGAGGAGGTTATGTTGCTTTTGCTGGAGATAAAGGCGGATATATTACGGGTGAAGGAATGATTTCCAACGGGGTTGTTAGTTTTGATAAGATCAACTTCGTACAACAACTTGATCACAATCTTCTTAGTGTTTCTCAAATTTGTGATAAGCAGTTCTCAGTACACTTTGATGCAAATGGATGTTATGTGCTGAAACCCGGATTCAAAATTCCAAAAGAATGGATTCTCTTGTCGGCTCCAAGGATAAATGATTTGTATGTCCTTGATATGAGCCAAGCTATCACAACGTCTGCACAAGCAACTTGTTTCGTTTCCAAAGCCACAGAAAAAGACACAATCTCTTGGCACAGACGAATGGGTCATATTCACTTACGCAAAATGAATCATTTGGTGTCAAATGAATTGGTGAATGGTGTTCCCCTTAAAAATTTTCATCTTCAAGACGTCTGTGTCTCGTGCCAGAAAGGAAAACAAACGAAGAAGCGACACCCTACAAAGAAAGTCAACACGGTGGCTGTTCCTCTTGAACGTTTGCACATGGATTTGTTCGGTCCTGTCAAGCACAAAAGCATTAGGAATGATCAATATTGCCTCGTGATAACTGATGATTATTCAAGATTTTCTTGGGTGGCGTTCATGGCACATAAGAGTGAAACCTTCGGTATTATCAAAAACTTGATCATTCAGATTGAGAATCTCAATAATTTGAAGGTTAGGCGGATACGTAGCGACAATGGTACTGAATTCAAAAATCATGCCATGGCGGAGTTTTGCACTTCAAAAGGTATTCTTCACGAATTTAGTGCGGCTTATACTCCTCAACAGAATGGCGTCGCTGAACGTAAGAACCGCACATTGATCGAGACTGCTAGGACTATGTTGGTAGAGTCACAGTTGCCGATTCCATTCTGGACTGAAGCTGTGGCCTCTGCATGCTATACGTTGAACCGAGTCCTTACAGTCAAAAGGCACAACAAGACCTGCTTTGAGCTTATTAACAAACGGAAACCATATTTGTCATATCTTGAACCGTTTGGAGCTCCATGCACAATAATCGATCCAAATGGAAAGTTTGGGGCAAGAGCAATTGATGGATACTTTCTTGGGTATTCCACCCCGAACTTAAGAGTCTGGAATCTAGAGACTAAAAGGGTCGAGGAATGGTCTGAAGTCAGAGTACAAAGGCACACTTTACCAGTCAAATGTCCTGGTCAGCCTTGGATGTTTGAGTACGATGACTTTTTCAATTCGATCAATGTTGAAGCAGTTGAAGAAAATGCTGCAGCAAGGATGTTTTTCGAGAGTGACAACGCAACAGATTCACCGTTGGTTCGTCCCATTATTGTCAATCAAGAACCATCTTCAGTGAACAACAATGCTCTCGACAATGAGGATTTTCACGATGCTACCGAATTGAACGAATCTTCAGAGGATGATGAATTTCTCGATGCAGATCAAGAAGCTCCAATAACAGCAGTACATGGTACTTCAGAAGGTACACCTCCAGTGGATGTCCCTCTAACAGCTGAAGCTACTGCATCATCCTCTTCGTTAATTCCGGGCCTTGAATTGATTGTTGATCTCAATCTCAACAATCTGGGTACAAACATTCCAGTTCAAGATAATCCAGAAACAAGGATTCACAATACCCATCCTCAACAAAACATCATCGGAAATGTACAAAGTGGCGTTCAAACAAGAAACATGTTGCGAAACAACAACAATGCAGGCTTGTATGCAACTATCCGAGAATCTGGTCAACAAAATGATTGGTCTTTTGCGTGTTATGTCTCACAGGAAGAGCCAAGAACTTGGAAAGATGCTTTGAAAGATAGCTCTTGGGTTGAAGCGATGCAGGAAGAACTGCAACAATTCCAGAAGCTTGGTGTCTGGAAACTCGTAGAGAAACCTGCTGGTTACAAGAAGATTGGTACCCGTTGGGTGTTTAAATGCAAAAAGGATGACCGTGGAGTGGTTATTCGAAACAAAGCAAGGCTAGTCGTTCAAGGTTTTCGTCAGATAGAAGGGATCGACTACAACGAAGTGTATGCACCTGTTGCACGTCTAGAAGCAATTCGGATTTTTCTGGCTTATGCCTCATACAAAGGTTTGAAGGTATACCAGATGGACGTGAAAAGTGCATTCTTACATGGTGTGGTAGAAGAAGAGGTGTACGTCGAACAGCCTCCAGGTTTTGAAGATCCTATCCATCCCGATCGGGTTTGGTTGCTCAACAAAGCTCTCTATGGTCTTCATCAAGCACCGCGAGCTTGGTACGCAACCTTATCTAATTATTTGCTGCAGAATGGATTTCGCAGAGGTCTTATCGACTGTACTCTTTTCATCAAAGAACAAGATGGAGATCTTCTACTGGTACAGGTATACGTTGATGATATTATTTTTGGTTCTACTAATGATGTTTTGTGTAGGGATTTCGAGCGTGTAATGCAGGATAAATTCGAGATGAGTGCTATGGGGGAAATGACTTTCTTTTTGGGCCTACAAGTACAACAAACCGAGTCTGGGATTTTCATCCATCAGACTAAATATGTTGGTGACATCTTGAGCCGGTTCCAGATGTCTGATGCAACGCCCATCGGTACCCCATTGCCGCAAAATCACGGAATTACTCCAGACTTGAAGGGTGAAGCTACTAGCCCCTCATACTACCGCGCGATGATCGGATCTCTTATGTACCTCACAGCATCAAGACCAGATATAATGTACCCAACGTGCCTGCTTGCCAGATATCAAGTCAACCCGAAGGCCTCACATCTTGCAGCTGTAAAAAGGATTTTTCGTTATTTGAAGGGTTACCCTGACACCGGTCTATGGTACCCTAGGGATAATAACTTTGACTTGATCGCATTCAGTGATTCTGATTTTGGCGGATGCAAAATCGACGGCAAATCCACAACGGCTGGATGTCAGTTTTTGGGAAATCGCCTAGTCACATGGCAGTGCAAGAAGCAGACGTGCGTCGCTACGTCAACATGCGAAGCTGAATACATTGCTGCCTCAAGTTGTTGCTCCCAAGTCCTATGGATCCAACAACAAATGCGTGATTACGGTTTTGAATTCCTAACTACTCCTATTTACGTTGATAATTCTGCTGCTTTACAGATCACTAAAAATCCTGTGCAGCATTCAAAGACTAAGCACATCAACATTAAGTATCACTTTATACGTGATTGCTTTGAGAAAAGGCTAATAGATGTTGCTTATGTCCACACCGATGACCAACGTGCCGACCTTTTTACCAAAGCTTTTGACAAATCAAGATTTGACTACTTATTACTGGTAAACGGCGTTAAGGTCAAGCAAGAGTAAAACCAACATCGGAAAATCATTTTTGTAAATACCTTTGTGTTTTAAATTTGTCTTAGTTTATTGATTTTAGGGGGAGTAAATCCAAAAATTTGAAAATCCAAAAACATCGAAAAAATTTCAAAAACACAAAAACAATAGAAAAACAAAAATGAGTTTCCTGGTGAGAAAAAGAGAAAATGATAGTACATCAGTGGTCTGTCTAAACCTCTTTAAACCTTAAATGAAAAACGATAAGCAGCTCTATATAAGATGTATCGGTAGGCTCACAATCATTTTAAAGTGTGCAGGGTGATATAAACTTAAATCCGACTGAAGACTGGGTGGGAACCATTCATTGGCATATGGTCTTAGTACCGAAATTTCGTTTGATAGATTGCCGAGGTTCTGAGATATTCGGTCTTTATGCTGCTTATCATCTGGGTATCATGGTTGTATCTTTTTCCGAAAAATAACGGGGACGCAAGTCTAGATCTTCCATGATACCATACATACGTGTATATATTGCATACGACCTCAATAAGTGATCAACAATCACATGTCCAACAAAATAAGTGATAAAATATCACAAATTCTTTCCGGGAGTCAAGTTCGTCTCTCTGCTGTACGAAAGTACTGACCTGTTCACGGACTTGCTCCTGTGCCCTTATGCATCGAAAATCAAGTTCCTCATCAATAAGTGATTATATCACATAGGACTTGTTTTCAAATCAAAATAAGTGAGAATCTCACATCATATACGGTCAAACAGATGATAATCGGTATACTCACCGGTAAGATGAACCCTCGTGCATACCTTGATACGGGAATGTGTCGTGATGTGGATGAACACCGGTCGGTAAGTATAAATCATACCTTAACGTATCCCCTCGCCATGATTACATCTGATAAGTTGAGCTTATGTGGACAACAATACCGATAATTGTTATAGGATGCTTATCTTAATGTTAACTAATTGCACAACAAGAGCGTTTTGGCATGACCGTACACTGATATGATTCTCTTACCCTCGAAACTCACAAAAAGAATGTCTGTAAATATTTATTTACTGCTTTAAATTTCTGCATCCTTGTATATATTTATTTACTGCTTTCAGTCTTTACATTTGAAATATTCAAAAATACCAAAAAGATTTTAGGTGTGTTTTAATATAAACTTTATAAAAGCCAAAAAGATTTTATTTCTATTTTATTTTCGATCGTACGATGTTGGAGCTCGAGTCTTCGTTACCTGAAACCTGAACGAAAACCGAAACGACTAAATCTTCATAAACGGTCGAAATTTGCAAGTGTTGAAAGTTAAAATTTGAAATTGATAAAATTTGTTAAAACTTTCAAACTGTCGGACGGTGTTTGTTTAAACAATGGTCACACGTGTGTCTTTTGTTTATGTTATGATATTCCAGGCGGTTGTTCTCATTACGCGTTTAGATTTCTTGCATGTGCAGATTCTAAAGGCAAGGAGAACATGGTCGATGACAAGCTTCGGAATGAAGACACGACGTGAAGGCACTCAAATGATGAAGATGATCGAGTTGCCGCTGTCCATCATCAACACCACAAGGATCTCAATTCACAAAGATCAAGACTTTCACGAGCATAACTCAAGGGGGAGCTTATGTTAAGGGGGAGTTTGTCAACACACTTCCTACCTGAAACGGGGAGTTTGTTGGTACACTTTCTGCTTTCAAGACGTGAAGACTTTAAAGATCCTCCGACATTGAAGACTTGAAAAGACGTCAAAGACTTGAAGACACGAAGGACCTACAAGAATTAAGATCGAGACAAAGCTATAAGATCGAGACAAAGCTACAGCCAAGGGGGAGTTTGTTGGTTCACTTGTGTCTGTACTTTGTCTGTATTTCGTCTTGATACAAAACGATGTCTTTTATGTAAGATTGATGTAAGTTTGACCAAGTCAACCATCCTCCGGTTTCACTTGGCCAAACAGTTAGAAAATGGTTGAAAGATGTTTGGGTCGAAGGATGTGTCATCGAAGGATAGTTTAGATCCTTCGATGAGCTCGAAAGATGACCTACGAAGGATAGACCACGAAGGATACCATCCTTCGTGGTATATGTGATCTTTCGACGGGTTTATGGTCGATAGATGATCCTTCGATCAGTCTATCTGATCCTTCGACCAGACGATCTGTGTTGGGTATAAATACCCATGTTGTGTGTTCACTTCAGTAGAGAGTTGGAGAGTTCGAAAGTTAGACACAGATAGAAATTCAGAGAGAACACACACACTGAGAGAGTTTGCAAAACTGATTTGTAAACATTGCATTGTAACCGAACCTTTCATACGCATTAATACAAGTGGTGTTAATCGTTGAAGATTGTGTGTTGTGTTTGTGCTTGTGCTATCTCGGTTTGCATGCTAGCTTGGATTCCGCACTTGCTAGTGTGTTAGACATAACAAGGAATAGGTTAAACCTCAACCTCCGAGGGACCTACAAAAAATTGGAAGTGTTTTATCACAAATCGAAAGTTGAGAATGTTAAATGCCAATTGGTGAAAGTTTTTTTGAACGGCAAATTTCTTTTAGAGTAAATTACAAGTTTTGTCCTTTATGTATGTCCCAAATTGCAGGCGCTGTCCTTTAAACCAAAACTTGACAGGCGGTGTCCTTTGTGTTTTCAAAATCTTGCACGTTTTGTCCTTTAGGTCAAACTTAGTTAGATTTGTTAGTTAAATCTGGTATCAAGGGGCTATTTTGTAAAAAAAAAATATTCAGGGACTAAAGTTTGACAATAAACTTTAAGCTGGTTTATGTTTTAGGCCTAATTTGTTTATCTAGTTGGCATTTTAGAAAATCAAGGTTGTAATCTTATTGTTTAGTTAGAAAGATGGTACTTTGTCTCTAAGAAGTATGCAATCATTCTCATACAGGTTTCAAGACGTCGTGGAGCTTCTACCCCAACAAGTATTCAGAATGAAATACGAGATTGAAGTTCAAAGGTTGTCACCATCCACAGAATACACATGTTACCTTGTGTTTAAGGTTTCGGAAAGGAGTCGGGGGCTGCATTGTCCTGTGAAAGTACGGGATCTACTCATTAGGAAAAACAAAGAGAACCAAATCATCTATTTTAGATGCCCAGCCCCATTGAACCAGCATGATTCTTTCTGGGTTCCAGCGCAGAGGAAAGATGGATGGATGGAGGTTATGGTGTGGAAGTTCAACTCAAAGTATAATAAGCTTGGAAATAATTTTATTCCTATGAATTTAAAACTGATAACTTATGAGGGAACTATGTCTGGCCTTATTATATGTGGTTTGGAGTTTCGACCAATGTAGAGGAATATATTGTTGGAATTCACAAGGTAAAGACCAGCAGGAGGAATGCTAAGCCACAGCTGGAAAGCTGGAGCTAGATGAGCTTATATGCTTGAATTTCAAATTAAAGTATTTGTATTCGAATCAGTTTACTTGTACAAGCTAGGGTGCTATAAAAAACCCTTGTTTATTTTTATTTTTCTAAGTTATTGAGTTGAAGTTTTCTTTATAATCCGTTTGCCAAAGTTTAATAAGAAAAGAGTCGCTCGTGTGTTTAGCTAGAGCAAGTTATGGTGTTCTTTGTTCATGGCTTGTTTACCGATATCACTTGTTAAAACGTCATATATATTACAGCATTTCGACAGTTGCATTTTCAGTTTTCATTGTAGTTATTTCCAGTTTTCTTTTGTTATGTTAGCCGGATATATTGAACTTGTAATCAATCTATATTATCAATTTCTATAAATAGGTATTGGCGCCTATATTCACACACCCAAGTGCCTAATTACACACCCTCATATAGGCCTATACGGGGAGTAAACCCTTTTTCAATTTCCAAGAGAATATCTGATTTTGTCTTATGTCATGTATGTCTCGTATAGGCCTATACGAGACGTATATGCAAAAAAAAAAAAAAAAAAAAAAATTACCCTAGGTTTTGGGGCTGTACGCAGCCCACGCCAGGGGGTAAAATGGTATTTTTGCCCCTCTTATATGCCTGTACTAGGCGTATATAAAGTTTTTCTTTCTTTCTTTCTTTTATTTTCAAAAACTTTTATATAATAATTATTATTTTAGCAAATTTTATAATAAGATAATAAGTACTTTGAATTTTTTTTTGTTACGTATCGTATACTATATGTCTTGTATAGGTCCCGTATAGGCTATGGATGCAGTATTGTATGGTATCGTATAATGTACCATAAGTCTCGTATAGGCCTATAGGTGTAATATAGTATCGTATATCGTATTGTATCGTATAGGTGTAGTATAGGCCTATAGGTGTAGTGTAGGTACCGTATAGGGCTCGTACAAGCCTATAATAGGTCAAGTATAGGCCTATATGTGTAGTATATGGCTCGTATAGGCCTATCGGTGTAGTATAGGTCAAGTATAGGCCTACATATGTAGTATTATAAGTCATGTAAATGGCTCGTATAGGCCTATAGGTATAGCATGGATTAGGGGTGTTCAGGATTCGTTTCGAATTCGAAAAATTCGAAATTCGTTTAAATTCGATTCGATTATCAAGAATTCGTTTCGATTATAAGAATTCGAATTCGAGTCCGGTAAATCGAATACGAATTTATAATTTCAAATTCGATTCGATTTGAAATTCGAATAAAAATTATACATTTTTATTTATTATTTTTATATATAATACATATATAACTTTTATTAAGCTATACTATAAATTATTTTCAAATTTTTTCCAAGTATTAAAATTACCCATTACCAAACCCACTACATGACCCATGCCATAAGTAAAACCTAAGTAACAAATCTATCAATTGATTTCTAACCATAAAAATATTAACTTGTAATGTGGAGTGACTATTCCCGACTTCTCGTTTTGAATTTTAGACTTGTGATACTTTATTTGAAACTTTTTAATGTGATATCATGCTTTATGGCTGCTTTAAAATTTATGTTTCATTTTGATAGTTTTTTACATGTTTTAAAGAATATGAATTAAATCGAATTTATTCGAATTCGAAATTTTAATCGAATACGAATCGAATACGAATTGGGTTTTTTATTCGAATACGAATTCGAATCGAATACGAATTCAAGGAAAAATAAAAATTATTCGAACAATCCGATTCGAATAATTCGAAAATTCGATATTCGATTCGATGAACACCCCTAGTATGGATCCCATATAGGGCTATAGTTGTAGTATAGGTCCCGTATAGGTCTATAAGTTTAGTATAGTATACAATAGTATCTTATCATATAGGTGTAGTATAGGTCTCGTATAGGATTGTAGTTGTAATATAGGTCCTATATAGAGCTCTAGGTGTAGTATAGGTCCAATATAGGCCTATGGGTGTGATGTAGGTTCCGTATATGCCTATAAGTGTAGTATAGGTCCTGTATAGGCCTATATGTGTAGTTAGGGTCCCGTATGGGGAAATAAGTATAGCATAGATCACGTATAGCCCAATAGGTGTAGTATAGTACAATATAGTATCGTATCTTATAAATGTAGTATAGGTCCCGTATAGTCTATAGGTATTAGTATAGGTCAAGCTCGTATAGCCCTATAAGTGTAGTATAGGCCCCGTATAGCCCTATTGGTATTAGTATAGGTCTTATTTTGTTTTGGCGCTCCCAAATTAACTGAACTCTAACCTAGTTATTTTTTTTTTGCTGATATAGCACTTTGTTTAATGATGTGGCATATGTCATGGTCTTTTTTGTTGATGTGACATCTCACGTGGCACCCATTTAGTGACGTGACGTCTAACATGGCATATGGTATTTTTTGTTGACGTGGCATCTGATTTGTCACTTGTTTGATGATGTGACATCTGAGTAAGCTAACTGGGTTAGGGCTCAGTTAGTTTGGGAGTTACAAAGGAAAATAAGTTAAAAATGTTGGTGCACTTGTGTCTGTACTTTGTCTGTATTTCGTCTTGATACAAAACGATGTCTTTTATGTAAGATTGATGTAAGTTTGACCAAGTCAACCATCCTCCGGTTTGACTTGGCCAAACAGTTAGAAAATGGTTGAAAGATGTTTGGGTCGAAGGATGTGTCATCGAAGGATAGTTTAGATCCTTCGATGAGCTCGAAAGATGACCTACGAAGGATAGACCACGAAGGATACCATCCTTCGTGGTATATGTGATCTTTCGACGGGTTTATGGTCGATAGATGATCCTTCGATCAGTCTATCTGATCCTTCGACCAGACGATCTGTGTTGGGTATAAATACCCATGTTGTGTGTTCACTTCAGTAGAGAGTTGGAGAGTTCGAAAGTTAGACACAGATAGAAATTCAGAGAGAACACACACACTGAGAGAGTTTGCAAAACCGATTTGTAAACATTGCATTGTAACCGAACCTTTCATACGCATTAATACAAGTGGTGTTAATCGTTGAAGATTGTGTGTTGTGTTTGTGCATGTGCTATCTCGGTTTGCATGCTAGCTTGGATTCCGCACTTGCTAGTGTGTTAGACATAACAAGGAATAGGTTAAACCTCAACCTCCGAGGGACCTACAAGTGGTATCAGAGTCGTGGCTCTTTTCCTTGTTAAAAACCGGGTTTTTACAAGACCTTGGAGTGTTTGGATAAAACTCACTGTTTTTAGCATCCGTTTTTACTGATTTTCTCGTATTTCTTGTCGTAAAAACGTGTCTAAACTTACCGGGGGTGTTAAAAGTCGGGTTGGGTAACTTGAAAACTTGTTTTTAAGTTGTTTGGTCATTTCCGGCCAAAATTCCGGCGTACTCCGGTACCGGTTTCTGGGCTGATCATTCGATTTTTGGTAATATTTTATTAGTTCAAAATCTGATTTTGGCAGAAAATCATGGTCTGACCATACCTCTGCCGAAAGATTTCACCAACCCATCAACTTTTTCACCAACCTGTCTCATTTGTCAACTGTGTCAGAGCAGTTCGAAAGATATCCTTCGAAGTCGAAAGACCATCTTTCGATCAGTGGAGGTTCGATAGATCATCATCCTTCGAACCAAGGAATCATTTCGAAACATACATCTTTCGGTCTACTGCTCTTTTTCGAAAGATAAGGATCCTTCGAATTGGAGAATCTTTCGAAGTCATTGTTCGAAAGATAAGGATCCTTCGGTTGGAGAATCTTTCGAAATCTTTGTTCGAAACTCAACAGTGATCTTTCGAACACTGTTGATCCTTCGAACAAGCTTTGATCTTTCGATCCTTAGTCTGTTTATGCTTAACAAGTTTGTGATTTTCAGGTTCTTATTTTTCTTGATCAAAAATGAATCCAAGGTGGAATACTCTGGTAAATACAGATATGTATTTTGGTACTCCGTCATCTTCCGCACCAGTATCTTCTCAAGCTAATGCAATTTCTACCGGTCAATGGGCATTTGTATCAAATCAAACTCCAAGTGTTCAAAGCATTCTCTTAAGCGAGAGCGAAACTGGAAGTTTGAATCGGCCTCCAAAGTTGATGCACTTATATGAATATCCAGGATGGATTGACAGATTTCATACATACGTCCTTGGTCAAAATACAGAATTGTGGTTGCGGTTCATCACAGACTTCGATCAAACAATAGAGGTTGCCGCATCATCTGCTGCTACGTTTGCAGATCTTACGGAAGATCAGAAGAAGGTCTATGATCTGGAAAAGAAGGCATACGCCATTCTCACTCAGGCCTTAAGTAAAGATATATATCATCAATTTGTCAGTTACAAGACGACAAAAAGGTTGTGGGACGCATTGAAGACAAGGGGCGTAGGAAATGAAGCGACACGTCAACTGAGAAAAGAACTGCTAAAGAAAGAGTTTGATGGTTTTACTTGTATGGAGAATGAGTCGTTAGGTGATTTGACAAGTCGATTTAATCATTTGTTGACTGAATTGACAAATTTTGGGGTTGTTACAACTCCTGCAGAGATTGTGAAAAGGTTTGCAGATGCGTTGCCACCTCAGTGGAATACTTTCTTGGAAATCATGAAGTACAATGGTACTTTAGCTACAACAAGCTTCAACGACTTTGTTCAAATCCTGGAAAACAAGAATCAGGAAGAAACTCTCAAGGCAAAAAGAGTTCCAGTGCCACAAAATCCTGAAATGTATTATGGAACTTCTAGCACTTCTACGAAACCCTCTTCGCATGCTCCAATTCAAACAGCGTTTGTGACTAGCACTGACATGTATGGCAATACTATCCAAGTTCCAGTCCCTCCAAAGACAGACATGTATGGAAATCTGCTGGAACCAGTTCCTCAACAGCAACAACAAAGCCAACGACCTCTCAGACCAACTGATATGTTCGGAAATCCATTGCCAGTTCGATCTACCGGATCAACAGACATGTATGGGAATCCACTACCTCCTCAATCTACCGTACCAACAGACATGTACGGGAATCCACTTCCTCCTCAACAGCAAGCTTGTTATGGAAGCACATCATCTGCTGGTCAACAATCAAAGCCAAATACAGTACGGCTCGACACCTCAAGCTTTTCTAAAGTCAGTGTGGAAGTAGCAAAGGAACACATGGAGCTGCTTAACACTTTGGTGAGCGCATACTGTGGATTAGTGGAAGGTCAGATTGGTAATATTAATCTGACACAAGAAGACTATCAGCAGATTGATAAAGAGGAGATGGAGATGATGGATATCAAGTGTGCCTTTGCCAGTGCTGTTAGGCGAGCAAAGGATTTTATGGAAAGAACAGGCAGAACCAGCTTGGAGAGCAAGAAAGACACCAAGTATGGGTTTGATAAGCAGGCTGTCAAGTGTTTCAACTGTGGTGAACGTGGTCATTTCAAGCGTGAATGTACGAGGCCATCTCAGCAGGGAAACCAGAATCCCTTCAGAAATCAAGGCAACCAGCAGAACCAGAACAGGAACAATGTTCGCACTTTGGTGCCTGTCAACAACCAGAGTCAAGCAGGACCATCTAATGCCAACCAGGCACTTGTGGTTCAAGTAGATGAAGGCTGTGATTGGTCAATCCAATTGGGAAATGATGCACCGGATGGAACAGCGTGTTTTGCTGAGATTGTCAAAGATCTTAATCACGCCAGTGGTGGAGAATCTTCCGCCAATGGTGGTGACTCTTCTGAGGATGAAGACTCTTCTGGTTACAGCAGAAGTTCGGATGAAGAATCCTCGAGCTCAGGTGATGATCATGTGGATGAAACATCAAGTGCGTCAGTCGATGCAATTATTGATGAGC
Organism: Helianthus tuberosus; assembly: GCA_030545235.1. Lineage (NCBI taxonomy): Eukaryota > Viridiplantae > Streptophyta > Magnoliopsida > Asterales > Asteraceae > Helianthus > Helianthus tuberosus. The sequence goes on along the minus strand of CM060411.1, from coordinate 214,260,129 downwards.
TTTTGGAAGAAGTTGCAGCAGGAACTGATAGAAGATCTATTTTGGTGGATCAAGCTGCTTATTCTTCGTCTTCTCTCCATTCAGCCTTTATGGCTAATGTCGACAGTTCATCAAGTCAGGTATGTGTCGATGAACCCACTTCTGTTAGCTGTGATAATTGTGATAGATTGCTTGTTAAATGTGCTGATTTGGATGCAAACATGTCTGAGTTGCAAGGCAAACATGATGCTTTACAAGCTAGTTTGTTTGACTTGCAAGACAAACATGCTTCGTTGAATGATAAGTGGTGTGAATTGCAAAGCAAACACGAGGCTTTGCAAGAGAAATATGATGTGACATTCATCCACAATCAAAAGTTGACCGCTGATCTTTCCAAGTGCACTGAAGCCAACATGTTTTATGAAAACCATGAAAAGGAATTTAAGTCAATGATTGAAACGTTAAAGAAAGATAAAACAGAGTTGACTAAAATGGTTTCCAGAAAACAAACTGATATTAATTTGTATATCACACGTCTTGAGATAATGCAAAAAGAGATGGCTTGTGTTAAAACTGAAAGTGAGGCGATCCGACTTAAGTTAGACAGCTATTTGAGCTCTAGCTATGTGTTGGATCACATCATTGATGTTCAGAAAGAGAAACGGGATGTCACATGCATTGGATATAAGAAATGTCCACCACCCGTGAGAAACAATTATAATGCCGTGCCTGATGAGGAGTACAGAACTCACTTTGAACCATCTGTTCCTCTAGATGTTAATGAATTTGCAGCAGGGCTTGGATACAAGAAAGAAGTATCATCAGATTCGGATGTGTCAGCAGATACTTTTGTAACTGCTGAACAGAATCAGGATCCTCCAGTTGTTGTTGAGGATGCTGATTCTTCTGATGATGAATCTGATGATACTGATTCAGCAAAGTCTGATGCGGTGATAAACGAAGAGGACATACCTCTTGAGAATCATATTCTGTGTGATCCTCCTGCAAAACCCGCTAAGATTGTTGCAATCGAGTCCTCGTCTGAGAAAGAGTCGGAGAGTGTGGATTTGCTGTACACTCTTGTTGGTGATGATAAAATCTATTCAGACAAAGATTTTCCTATTAAAAATGTTAATCAATCTTTAATTAGTAAAGTCTTTGAAAATTCAACAAGTAAGTTTTTGGGTAAGAAAGGATCACACGTTGTGGTAACACAGTGCCCTCCTATCCCAAAGGCTGAAATTAGAAAACAATTTGGCAATCAGAAATTACCAACAGTGCAAAAACAGCAAAATCATACCAAATCTAAAGGTAAAGCACCGACTCAAAGCCAAAAGAAGCCGAATCAAAAGAAGAAAAAGAATGTGAACTTTGTGAAATCTAAGGGAACGGACAAAATTCAAACGTTTGAAAATCAATCTAACTTAGATTTTGTCAAGAAAGCGACTGTGATGAAAAGGAATGAACCAAGTAGTTCAAAACCTAGTACCTCGGGATCACAAAGTTCATCATCGGCAAGACGATCACATGATACTTCGGGGTTTGTTGAACGAAGATCATGTTTTGAATGTGGTACAATCGGGCATATCATTCGAAATTGCCCGTATCTTCATAAGTTGAAAGCCAAAGAAGATGATCCCCGTGAACGCAATCACCAAAGGCGATCTGTTTCTGTAAAACAAGATCCCCGACTCATAAGAGAAAGGGAAAAGAAACAGAAACGCCAACAGGTCAAGAAAATTGAAAAGGCGATTAAAACTGATGTGGTTCAAAAACAATCTGTTTCAGTTAAGCCAGAAAACTCAAAACTTTCAAAAACTTCGAACAATCATGAAGTTAAATTGGTAAACAATCAAACTGGTAAACTCAACAGACATGGAAACCTAAATTGACCACAATTTCAGGGGGACCATCACAATTTTCAAATCATCAAAGAATAGAAGTTATTGTTGTTGATGAAAATGGAAGACCCAAGACCACAATGGCTTGGGTCCCCATCTCCAACTAATTATGTGAGTTCATGTGCAGGGTGTTCCAGGAGGAACTATCAGTAGTCATTGGATTGTTGATAGTGGGGCATCCAGGCACATGACAGGCGACATGAAGCTTCTCTACGACGTCAAATCTATTAGAGGAGGTTATGTTGCTTTTGCTGGAGATAAAGGCGGATATATTACGGGTGAAGGAATGATTTCCAACGGGGTTGTTAGTTTTGATAAGATCAACTTCGTACAACAACTTGATCACAATCTTCTTAGTGTTTCTCAAATTTGTGATAAGCAGTTCTCAGTACACTTTGATGCAAATGGATGTTATGTGCTGAAACCCGGATTCAAATTCCAAAAGAATGGATTCTCTTGTCGGCTCCAAGGATAAATGATTTGTATGTCCTTGATATGAGCCAAGCTATCACAACGTCTGCACAAGCAACTTGTTTCGTTTCCAAAGCCACAGAAAAAGACACAATCTCTTGGCACAGACGAATGGGTCACATTCACTTACGCAAAATGAATCATTTGGTGTCAAATGAATTGGTGAATGGTGTTCCCCTTAAAAATTTTCATCTTCAAGACGTCTGTGTCTCGTGCCAGAAAGGAAAACAAACGAAGAAGCGACACCCTACAAAGAAAGTCAACATGGTAGCTGTTCCTCTTGAACGTTTGCACATGGATTTGTTCGGTCCTGTCAAGCACAAAAGCATTAGGAATGATCAATATTGCCTCGTGATAACTGATGATTATTCAAGATTTTCTTGGGTGGCGTTCATGGCACATAAGAGTGAAACCTTCGGTATTATCAAAAACTTGATCATTCAGATTGAGAATCTCTATAATTTGAAGGTTAGGCGGATACGTAGCGACAATGGTACTGAATTCAAAAATCATGCCATGGCGGAGTTTTGCACTTCAAAAGGTATTCTTCACGAATTTAGTGCGGCTTATACTCCTCAACAGAATGGCGTCGCTGAACGTAAGAACCGCACATTGATCGAGACTGCTAGGACTATGTTGGTAGAGTCACAGTTGCCGATTCCATTCTGGACTGAAGCTGTGGCCTCTGCATGCTATACGTTGAACCGAGTCCTTACAGTCAAAAGGCACAACAAGACCTGCTTTGAGCTTATTAACAAACGGAAACCAGATTTGTCATATCTTGAACCGTTTGGAGCTCCATGCACAATAATCGATCCAAATGGAAAGTTTGGGGCAAGAGCAATTGATGGATACTTTCTTGGGTATTCCACCCCGAACTTAAGAGTCTGGAATCTAGAGACTAAAAGGGTCGAGGAATGGTCTGAAGTCAGAGTACAAAGGCACACTTTACCAGTCAAATGTCCTGGTCAGCCTTGGATGTTTGAGTACGATGACTTTTTCAATTCGATCAATGTTGAAGCAGTTGAAGAAAATGCTGCAGCAAGGATGTTTTTCGAGAGTGACAACGCAACAGATTCACCGTTGGTTCGTCCCATTATTGTCAATCAAGAACCATCTTCAGTGAACAACAATGCTCTCGACAATGAGGATTTTCACGATGCTACCGAATTGAACGAATCTTCAGAGGATGATGAATTTCTCGATGCAGATCAAGAAGCTCCAATAACAGCAGTACATGGTACTTCAGAAGGTACACCTCCAGTGGATGTCCCTCTAACAGCTGAAGCTACTGCATCATCCTCTTCGTTAATTCCGGGCCTTGAATTGATTGTTGATCTCAATCTCAACAATCTGGGTACAAACATTCCAGTTCAAGATAATCCAGAAACAAGGATTCACAATACCCATCCTCAACAAAACATCATCGGAAATGTACAAAGTGGCGTTCAAACAAGAAACATGTTGCGAAACAACAACAATGCAGGCTTGTATGCAACTATCCGAGAATCTGGTCAACAAAATGATTGGTCTTTTGCGTGTTATGTCTCACAGGAAGAGCCAAGAACTTGGAAAGATGCTTTGAAAGATAGCTCTTGGGTTGAAGCGATGCAGGAAGAACTGCAACAATTCCAGAAGCTTGGTGTCTGGAAACTCGTAGAGAAACCTGCTGGTTACAAGAAGATTGGTACCCGTTGGGTGTTTAAATGCAAAAAGGATGACCGTGGAGTGGTTATTCGAAACAAAGCAAGGCTAGTCGTTCAAGGTTTTCGTCAGATAGAAGGGATCGACTACAACGAAGTGTATGCACCTGTTGCACGTCTAGAAGCAATTCGGATTTTTCTGGCTTATGCCTCATACAAAGGTTTGAAGGTATACCAGATGGACGTGAAAAGTGCATTCTTACATGGTGTGGTAGAAGAAGAGGTGTACGTCGAACAGCCTCCAGGTTTTGAAGATCCTATCCATCCCGATCGGGTTTGGTTGCTCAACAAAGCTCTCTATGGTCTTCATCAAGCACCGCGAGCTTGGTACGCAACCTTATCTAATTATTTGCTGCAGAATGGATTTCGCAGAGGTCTTATCGACTGTACTCTTTTCATCAAAGAACAAGATGGAGATCTTCTACTGGTACAGGTATACGTTGATGATATTATTTTTGGTTCTACTAATGATGTTTTGTGTAGGGATTTCGAGCGTGTAATGCAGGATAAATTCGAGATGAGTGCTATGGGGGAAATGACTTTCTTTTTGGGCCTACAAGTACAACAAACCGAGTCTGGGATTTTCATCCATCAGACTAAATATGTTGGTGACATCTTGAGCCGGTTCCAGATGTCTGATGCAACGCCCATCGGTACCCCATTGCCGCAAAATCACGGAATTACTCCAGACTTGAAGGGTGAAGCTACTAGCCCCTCATACTACCGCGCGATGATCGGATCTCTTATGTACCTCACAGCATCAAGACCAGATATAATGTACCCAACGTGCCTGCTTGCCAGATATCAAGTCAACCCGAAGGCCTCACATCTTGCAGCTGTAAAAAGGATTTTTTGTTATTTGAAGGGTTACCCTGACACCGGTCTATGGTACCCTAGGGATAATAACTTTGACTTGATCGCATTCAGTGATTCTGATTTTGGCGGATGCAAAATCGACGGCAAATCCACAACGGCTGGATGTCAGTTTTTGGGAAATCGCCTAGTCACATGGCAGTGCAAGAAGCAGACGTGCGTCGCTACGTCAACATGCGAAGCTGAATACATTGCTGCCTCAAGTTGTTGCTCCCAAGTCCTATGGATCCAACAACAAATGCGTGATTACGGTTTTGAATTCCTAACTACTCCTATTTACGTTGATAATTCTGCTGCTTTACAGATCACTAAAAATCCTGTGCAGCATTCAAAGACTAAGCACATCGACATTAAGTATCACTTTATACGTGATTGCTTTGAGAAAAGGCTAATCGATGTTGCTTATGTCCACACCGATGACCAACGTGCCGACCTTTTTACCAAAGCTTTTGACAAATCAAGATTTGACTACTTATTACTGGTAAACGGCGTTAAGGTCAAGCAAGAGTAAAACCAACATCGGAAAATCATTTTTGTAAATACCTTTGTGTTTTAAATTTGTCTTAGTTTATTGATTTTAGGGGGAGTAAATCCAAAAATTTGAAAATCCAAAAACATCGAAAAAATTTCAAAAACACAAAAACAATAGAAAAACAAAAATGAGTTTCCTGGTGAGAAAAAGAGAAAATGATAGTACATCAGTGGTCTGTCTAAACCTCTTTAAACCTTAAATGAAAAACGATAAGCAGCTCTATATAAGATGTATCGGTAGGCTCACAATCATTTTAAAGCGTGCAGGGTGATATAAACTTAAATCCGACTGAAGACTGGGTGGGAACCATTCATTGGCATATGGTCTTAGTACCGAAATTTCGTTTGATAGATTGCCGAGGTTCTGAGATATTCGGTCTTTATGCTGCTTATCATCTGGGTATCATGGTTGTATCTTTTTCCGAAAAATAACGGGGACGCAAGTCTAGATCTTCCATGATACCATACATACGTGTACATATTGCATACGACCTCAATAAGTGATCAACAATCACATGTCCAACAAAATAAGTGATAAAATATCACAAATTCTTTCCGGGAGTCAAGTTCGTCTCTCTGCTGTACGAAAGTACTGACCTGTTCACGGACTTGCTCCTGTGCCCTCATGCATCGAAAATCAAGTTCCTCATCAATAAGTGATTATATCACATAGGACTTGTTTTCAAATCAAAATAAGTGAGAATCTCACATCATATACGGTCAAACAGATGATAATCGGTATACTCACCGGTAAGATGAACCCTCGTGCATACCTTGATACGGGAATGTGTCGTGATGTGGATGAACACCGGTCGGTAAGTATAAATCATACCTTAACGTATCCCCTCGCCATGATTACATCTGATAAGTTGAGCTTATGTGGACAACAATACCGATAATTGTTATAGGATGCTTATCTTAATGTTAACTAATTGCACAACAAGAGCGTTTTGGCATGACCGTACACTGATATGATTCTCTTACCCTCGAAACTCACAAAAAGAATGTCTGTAAATATTTATTTACTGCTTTAAATTTCTGCATCCTTGTATATATTTATTTACTGCTTTCAGTCTTTACATTTGAAATATTCAAAAATACCAAAAAGATTTTAGGTGTGTTTTAATATAAACTTTATAAAAGCCAAAAAGATTTTATTTCTATTTTATTTTCGATCGTACGATGTTGGAGCTCGAGTCTTCGTTACCTGAAACCTGAACGAAAACCGAAACGACTAAATCTTCATAAACGGTCGAAATTTGCAAGTGTTGAAAGTTAAAATTTGAAATTGATAAAATTTGTTAAAACTTTCAAACTGTCGGACGGTGTTTGTTTAAACAATGGTCACACGTGTGTCTTTTGTTTATGTTATGATATTCCAGGCGGTTGTTCTCATTACGCGTTTAGATTTCTTGCATGTGCAGATTCTAAAGGCAAGGAGAACATGGTCGATGACAAGCTTCGGAATGAAGACACGACGTGAAGGCACTCAAATGATGAAGATGATCGAGTTGCCGCTGTCCATCATCAACACCACAAGGATCTCAATTCACAAAGATCAAGACTTTCACGAGCATAACTCAAGGGGGAGCTTATGTTAAGGGGGAGTTTGTCAACACACTTCCTACCTGAAACGGGGAGTTTGTTGGTACACTTTCTGCTTTCAAGACGTGAAGACTTTAAAGATCCTCCGACATTGAAGACTTGAAAAGACGTCAAAGACTTGAAGACACGAAGGACCTACAACAATTAAGATCGAGACAAAGCTATAAGATCGAGACAAAGCTACAGCCAAGGGGGAGTTTGTTGGTTCACTTGTGTCTGTACTTTGTCTGTATTTCGTCTTGATACAAAACGATGTCTTTTATGTAAGATTGATGTAAGTTTGACCAAGTCAACCATCCTCCGGTTTGACTTGGCCAAACAGTTAGAAAATGGTTGAAAGATGTTTGGGTCGAAGGATGTGTCATCGAAGGATAGTTTAGATCCTTCGATGAGCTCGAAAGATGACCTACGAAGGATAGACCACGAAGGATACCATCCTTCGTGGTATATGTGATCTTTCGACGGGTTTATGGTCGATAGATGATCCTTCGATCAGTCTATCTGATCCTTCGACCAGACGATCTGTGTTGGGTATAAATACCCATGTTGTGTGTTCACTTCAGTAGAGAGTTGGAGAGTTCGAAAGTTAGACACAGATAGAAATTCAGAGAGAACACACACACTGAGAGAGTTTGCAAAACTGATTTGTAAACATTGCATTGTAACCGAACCTTTCATACGCATTAATACAAGTGGTGTTAATCGTTGAAGATTGTGTGTTGTGTTTGTGCTTGTGCTATCTCGGTTTGCATGCTAGCTTGGATTCCGCACTTGCTAGTGTGTTAGACATAACAAGGAATATGTTAAACCTCAACCTCCGAGGGACCTACAAAAAATTGGAAGTGTTTTATCACAAATCGAAAGTTGAGAATGTTAAATGCCAATTGGTGAAAGTTTTTTTGAACGGCAAATTTCTTTTAGAGTAAATTACAAGTTTTGTCCTTTATGTATGTCCCAAATTGCAGGCGCTGTCCTTTAAACCAAAACTTGACAGGCGGTGTCCTTTGTGTTTTCAAAATCTTGCACGTTTTGTCCTTTAGGTCAAACTTAGTTAGATTTGTTAGTTAAATCTGGTATCAAGGGGCTATTTTGTAAAAAAAAAATATTCAGGGACTAAAGTTTGACAATAAACTTTAAGCTGGTTTATGTTTTAGGCCTAATTTGTTTATCTAGTTGGCATTTTAGAAAATCAAGGTTGTAATCTTATTGTTTAGTTAGAAAGATGGTAATTTGTCTCTAAGAAGTATGCAATCATTCTCATACAGGTTTCAAGACGTCGTGGAGCTTCTACCCCAACAAGTATTCAGAATGAAATACGAGATTGAAGTTCAAAGGTTGTCACCATCCACAGAATACACATGTTACCTTGTGTTTAAGGTTTCGGAAAGGAGTCGGGGGCTGCATTGTCCTGTGAAAGTACGGGATCTACTCATTAGGAAAAACAAAGAGAACCAAATCATCTATTTTAGATGCCCAGCCCCATTGAACCAGCATGATTCTTTCTGGGTTCCAGCGCAGAGGAAAGATGGATGGATGGAGGTTATGGTGTGGAAGTTCAACTCAAAGTATAATAAGCTTGGAAATAATTTTATTCCTATGAATTTAAAACTGATAACTTATGAGGGAACTATGTCTGGCCTTATTATATGTGGTTTGGAGTTTCGACCAATGTAGAGGAATATATTGTTGGAATTCACAAGGTAAAGACCAGCAGGAGGAATGCTAAGCCACAGCTGGAAAGATGGAGCTAGATGAGCTTATATGCTTGAATTTCAAATTAAAGTATTTGTATTCGAATCAGTTTACTTGTACAAGCTAGGGTGCTATAAAAAACCCTTGTTTATTTTTATTTTTCTAAGTTATTGAGTTGAAGTTTTCTTTATAATCCGTTTGCCAAAGTTTAATAAGAAAAGAGTCGCTCGTGTGTTTAGCTAGAGCAAGTTATGGTGTTCTTTGTTCATGGCTTGTTTACCGATATCACTTGTTAAAACGTCATATATATTACAGCATTTCGACAGTTGCATTTTCAGTTTTCATTGTAGTTATTTCCAGTTTTCTTTTGTTATGTTAGCCGGATATATTGAACTTGTAATCAATCTATATTATCAATTTCTATAAATAGGTATTGGCGCCTATATTCACACACCCAAGTGCCTAATTACACACCCTCATATAGGCCTATACGGGGAGTATACCCTTTTTCAATTTCCAAGAGAATATCTGATTTTGTCTTATGTCATGTATGTCTCGTATAGGCCTATACGAGACGTATATGCAAAAAAAAAAAAAAAATTACCCTAGGTTTTGGGGCTGTACGCAGCCCACGCCAGGGGGTAAAATGGTATTTTTGCCCCTCTTATATGCATGTACTAGGCGTATATAAAGTTTTTCTTTCTTTCTTTCTTTTATTTTCAAAAACTTTTATATAATAATTATTATTTTAGCAAATTTTATAATAAGATAATAAGTACTTTGAAATTTTTTTTGTTACGTATCGTATACTATATGTCTCGTATAGGTCCCGTATAGGCTATGGATGCAGTATTGTATGGTATCGTATAATGTACCATAAGTCTCGTATAGGCCTATAGGTGTAATATAGTATCGTATATCGTATTGTATCGTATAGGTGTAGTATAGGCCTATAGGTGTAGTGTAGGTACCGTATAGGGCTCGTACAAGCCTATAATAGGTCAAGTATAGGCCTATATGTGTAGTATATGGCTCGTATAGGCCTATCGGTGTAGTATAGGTCAAGTATAGGCCTACATATGTAGTATTATAAGTCATGTAAATGGCTCGTATAGGCCTATAGGTATAGTATGGATTAGGGGTGTTCAGGATTCGTTTCGAATTCGAAAAATTCGAAATTCGTTTAAATTCGATTCGATTATCAAGAATTCGTTTCGATTATAAGAATTCGAATTCGAGTCAGGTAAATCGAATACGAATTTATAATTTCAAATTCGATTCGATTTGAAATTCGAATAAAAATTATACATTTTTATTTATTATTTTTATATATAATACATATATAACTTTTATTAAGCTATACTATAAATTATTTTCAAATTTTTTCCAAGTATTAAAATTACCCATTACCAAACCCACTACATGACCCATGCCATAAGTAAAACCTAAGTAACAAATCTATCAATTGATTTCTAACCATAAAAATATTAACTTGTAATGTGGAGTGACTATTCCCGACTTCTCGTTTTGAATTTTAGACTTGTGATACTTTATTTGAAACTTTTTAATGTGATATCATGCTTTATGGCTGCTTTAAAATTTATGTTTCATTTTGATAGTTTTTTACATGTTTTAAAGAATATGAATTAAATCGAATTTATTCGAATTCGAAATTTTAATCGAATACGAATCGAATACGAATTGGGTTTTTTATTCGAATACGAATTCGAATCGAATACGAATTCAAGGAAAAATAAAAATTATTCGAACAATCCGATTCGAATAATTCGAAAATTCGATATTTGATTCGATGAACACCCCTAGTATGGATCCCATATAGGGCTATAGTTGTAGTATAGGTCCCGTATAGGTCTATAAGTTTAGTATAGTATACAATAGTATCTTATCATATAGGTGTAGTATAGGTCTCGTATAGGATTGTAGTTGTAATATAGGTCCTATATAGAGCTCTAGGTGTAGTATAGGTCCAATATAGGCCTATGGGTGTGATGTAGGTTCCGTATATGCCTATAAGTGTAGTATAGGTCCTGTATAGGCCTATATGTGTAGTTAGGGTCCCGTATGGGGAAATAAGTATAGCATAGATCACGTATAGCCCAATAGGTGTAGTATAGTACAATATAGTATCGTATCTTATAAATGTAGTATAGGTCCCGTATAGTCTATAGGTATTAGTATAGGTCAAGCTCGTATAGCCCTATAAGTGTAGTATAGGCCCTGTATAGCCCTATTGGTATTAGTATAGGTCTTATTTTGTTTTGGCGCTCCCAAATTAACTGAACTCTAACCTAGTTATTTTTTTTTTGCTGATATAGCACTTTGTTTAATGATGTGGCATATGTCATGGTCTTTTTTGTTGATGTGACATCTCACGTGGCACCCATTTAGTGACGTGACGTCTAACATGGCATATGGTATTTTTTGTTGACGTGGCATCTGATTTGTCACTTGTTTGATGATGTGACATCTGAGTAAGCTAACTGGGTTAGGGCTCAGTTAGTTTGGGAGTTACAAAGGAAAATAAGTTAAAAATTGGAAGTGTTTTATCACAAATCGAAAGTTGAGAATGTTAAATGCCAATTGGTGAAAGTTTTTTTGAACGGCAAATTTCTTTTAGAGTAAATTACAAGTTTTGTCCTTTATGTATGTCCCAAATTGCAGGCGCTGTCCTTTAAACCAAAACTTGACAGGCGGTGTCCTTTGTGTTTTCAAAATCTTGCACGTTTTGTCCTTTAGGTCAAACTTAGTTAGATTTGTTAGTTAAATCTGGTATCAAGGGGCTATTTTGTAAAAAAAAAATATTCAGGGACTAAATTGTACAAAACTTATTATTATTATTATTATTATTATTATTAATATTATTGAGTAAATTACTAACCACCATCACCACCACCCTTCATCACCATCACCACCACCCTCCACCGCCGCCACCACCACCGCCACCACCACCACTACCGAAAGTGTTTGACGAAAAAAAAGATCAGATAAGCATTCGACTTCACATGTTAAATACTCTTTAACTAGATCCATCATAATTTACAAACCCATAAAGCAATTCAAGTTGTTACTACTACAAGATCAAATCATCAACTTCTAGTACATTAAACTAACATAAATATAAAACTAACATAATAATAATAATAATTAAAAAAAAAAACAAAGAAACAGTTGCATTCAACAACCTACAACAAAAGCTAAGCCTAACCACCACCACCTGCAATCGCAATTAGGTTTACGAAGGACCACCCCCAAAAATCCCCAATTCACAACAAAACATCTACAATTAGGTTTACGAAGCCAATTCAACAACCTACAACAAAAGCTAAGCCTAATCACCATCACTCTCCACAAAATAAACACAAAACAACTCACCGTCGACGAATCACCACCAACACCTCGTTCGCAACCGTCAGATCCACCACGACCGCCACCGGCGTAAATCTCCGAAACGGCATAAAAAACATCGGTAGGAAGCGGTAAATTCCGCGAGATGAAACTGAGAGCAGAGATCAAGGTCTTGGTGTCGTCCAAAACGTGTTCTGGCAGCGATGAAGAGGTCTGCTGCATCTCCAACACCTGTATAGTCATGGCGGGAGCCACTCGCAGCAGCGGTTGCTCTGTGTGTGTTTGAAATTTGTAAAAAAATTGATATTTTGGAGGTAAGGTCGTTAGCGTAGGGGAATGAATTGTTGTTACGGTTTTGAGAAGAGCCACTGGCTTAAGTTTTGTACAATTTAGTCCCTGAATATTTTTTTTTTTACAAAATAGCCCATTGATACCAGATTTAACTAACAAATCTAACTAAGTTTGGCCTAAAGGACAAAACGTGCAAGATTTTGAAAACACAAAGGACACCGCCTGTCAAGTTTTGGTTTAAAGGACAGCGCCTGCAATTTGGGACATACATAAAGGACAAAACTTGTAATTTACTCTTGATTTTAAGATCCTTGGAACGACTAAGAATGAGATGGGATGATTATGGTTTTTAGATCCTTGTAAATGAGATGAGATGGGATGATTATGGTGAAATGGGGTTTTAAAATGGTTAAAATATGTTTATATAAAGAATGGATCAAAATAGCAACTGAAAAGATTTATAAAGTTAATCCTCAAAATACCCCTAGTTAAAAATATGGATTTTGGATGAAGTTAGGGTATGTGATCAAAATGGCAACAAAAGAGAAAAGTCAGGGACCCAGAGAAGAAAAAAAACTATTTGGACTAAAATAGTAAATTTGGATAAACATCAGGGACTAAAATCACAATTTACTCTAGATATTCAAATGATTGCTTATTTTGACAAAAATAAAAGTTTTGAATTTTTGATGTATCATATATTCCCAATAACTAAAAAATATAGGGAATACTCTAGATTCTTTATGTTGGACTAAGGGTGTGTGGGGTGCCTTCGGCCATCTACATGCCGCACGGCATGTCCACCGCCATCACCAAGTTTGCTGATCGGAGTGGGTTTTTTCGGGGAGAGTATGTCGCATGCGGTGAAGTGTGGGAGAGGGGATAAAGATGAGGCCCACTACTTCTCAACCAATTACATGTTTTTTTAATTAGTTTGCCTAATCTCATTTTAAACGTTAACCCCTTATGTTTTTTAGGCAATAGGTAAGAATGAGAGGGAAATTACATGGCACGACATGATTGAGTGGGAAGAAAGTTTGCCTAATCTTAATAAGCATGCACCCCTTAGGGGGTAGGGGTGGTTATCACTAACCACCCATTTATCACTCACAACATCCAATCAAGTTTCGCCATGTCATCAACCATTATTCCATCACTTAGTCTGCCCGTAGTGGGGCGTTTTTTTTTTTTTTTAATTGAAAAAAAACGCCGGAAAACGCCCCGGGCTCCACTACACCCGGCGTTTCCGAGCGTTATTTTCGAAAAAAAATCCCTCCGGCGTCTTTATTAAAACGCTTAAAATGTCTTGGGGGCCGAGATTCGACCGTTTCCAAACGGTCAAATGTATTATTTTTTTTTTAATTCAAAATTTTACCCACCATATATATCTCAACCCCTTTTCTCCAATTTTTTATAAAAACCTCATACTTTCTCTCCTACTTTCTTCTATTTTTTTTTTTTTTTATAAAAAACACCCACTTTCTCCTATTTTTTATACAATCATGCATCCATTCCGACACCCTTTTGGTGGCCCCGCAAGACCCACGAACCCGAACACAACCCAACCGCAAAACCCGTATAACCTTCAAGACATGGACCAGAGCTTTTTACCATACGCGGCTTACTTGACTGGCGCCACTCCGTTTGTACCTCCCACCTTTGGCTATGGTCAAGCCGGCGGGTCGCAACCCGAATCCGAACCCGATGTCGATGTCGTGCCGGAGACGCAACCCGAACCGGTGCAAGACAAATCGAAACGCGGCAGAAGGTCGCATAAGAAGAAGGAAAATGACGAACCTCGACGTACAAAAAATACCATTAAATGGACGAAGGACGAGGAATACACGTTGACTCGGGCGTGGCTCGACATTTCGGAGGACGAAGATACCGGTAACTCTTGTTTTTTTTCTTGTTTTTTTTTCGGAGGACGAAGATTATGCAAGAACGAGTGGCCGAAACCAAAAAGTTTAACGAGATGCAAGAGGCGAGGCAAATGGAAAAGGACATTGAGTTTTTGTCCAAATCGATCGATCACCTCCAAGGCGACGCGTTGATCCTTGCGCAAATGCGTCGACAAAAAATTCGAGAAAAATATGGACTCTAGATAATCTTCATTTTTTTAACTTTATTTTTTTTCTTTTTTTTTCTGTTTTTTTTTTCGGTTTTTTTTTCTGTTTTTTTTTTCTGTTTTTTAATTTTCGGTTTTTTTTAGGTTTTTTTTTTATTTCAAGTAGTGTAATTTTTATTTTAAATTAATGAGGATTTTTATGTTTTAAATTAAAAAAAAATTGTCAAATGATTGTATGGGCGTTATTGGAATAATGCCCCACTACACCACTTTTTGCTATAATGCCCCATGCTGACTGGGATGACACGTGTCGGATAATGCCCTATGGTGGGGGCATTATAAGTTGTTACTACTACACATGGTCTTACAACTTTTTTTTAGTGGAAATGTCCATCACTCACCACCACACCCAACAATTTTCCCCCCAACCAATAATTACCCTCACAACTAGGGGTGCAAACGAGCCGAGCTACTCGAGCTCGACTCGAAAAAAAGCTCGAACGAGCTGAGATTAAACGAGCTCGAGCTCGAGCCCGAGCCTAAAAAACAAGCTCGTTTAGTAAACGAGCCCGAGCTTCGCTTATTGAGCTCGAGCCGGCTCGCGAGCCTAAACGGGCTTTTCGTTTATATATTTTTTTATTAATATATTAAAAATATATTTATATAATAATAATTACCATTTATATAAATATAAAAATAACTTAATTATTTGTATAATAATAATTATAATTAATATAAATTAATTAATAAATACTAAAAGAGTCGAGCCCGAGCCGAGCTCGAGCTTGAAAAATTACCTTCGAGCCGAGCTCGAGCTTTCATATGTTAAACGAGCTCGAGCTCGAGCCGGGTCGAGCTCGGGCTCGGCTTAGCTCGTTTGCACCCCTACTCACAACACTCAAATCATCACGCGTAAAAAAAGGAACGCGTTATAAAATTTCGTGCGTGAAAAACGAAGGTGGCGGTGGTGTTTTACAATTTTCCACGCGTGAAAAAAATCCATCACGCACAAACTTACCACCACCCCGGGTGGCCTTACACCCTAACATCCCTCTATTTAATAATCTCTTCATCTATAAGAATCTTTTAGTTAACACTCTCAAAGAATCTTTTAGTTAACACTCTCATGTGACAAGCTTGCCTCATATACTTTGAATATTGAACATTGAACATTATTAATATTTAAAAATTAAAATATATAAATATAAGTCACTACAATTAAAAAACACAGATCTGTCACTCTTAATATAATAGAATAGAATTTAATTATAAAGAAAGAAGATATAATATTTTTGCAAGCTCAAAAAAGTTAACAGAACCAGCCAACCAGGTTTAAAGGAACTAAACTCTATGAAGAAAACTAATACAACTCGCTTGCTAGCAAAAGGTCAGGTTCTATTTCATTAATTAAATATATATAATATATAGTCCTAGCTATAGTTGTAATTCAACATTAAAAAATAAATAAGATGTAATATAACCTTGCTTTTTGTTAAAAAAAAAAAAAAGAAAAGAAAATCAGGTTCTACTACAATTTATTATATATCTATTAAAGAAAAAGGTCGGTGCAACGTCACGACAAAAACACAAAAAAATCTCTGGGTGTTGCCTAGGCGTGATGTTCAATTTAATCACTCTATTTTGCTTCTCTCATCTTCATCTTCACTATTTTCAACCGGCGAGGTGACTCCCTTTTGGTTCCGGAAGAAGTTGTAACATAATGTTCGGTCGGGACAATGACGGGTGGTGACACCGCCACATCAGGTGTGCTTTTGGGTTTCGAGTCAGTAGGTTCAAGACAGTTCTCCGGGCGGGTAAATCGGCCTACCGACAACCTTGGTTAAGTATGAAAACTCTCAGTTATCCTTTTCTGTTTGCATGTTTGATAAACTTCATAGGTGACCGAGATTTGTTTGATGGCGGCCTGAATAGCATCGACGAAATTGTAATATTCAACCCTTTTTAATGTTTTTTTTTCAGAGACCCAAATCTAGGGATTGACGACTTTTTCCGGCGGTGGTAGTTGTGTGGGTTATCGGCGGTATTGGCAGAGTGGTTCCCGACAATAGTGGTAGGGAGAGGGTGAGATGAGAGAGAGAGAGAGAAGAGTCGGGAATTCCTAAGATGTGACGGCGGCTGTTTGGTGGTTGCGGTCAGGTGGTGGTGACATTTTTGTGACGGAGTTGCACAGCTGGAATGTTGTCCCGCCAGGGGCGGACCCAAGCCCAGCCCAAGGTGGGCGGGCGCACCCCCGGGGAAAAAAAATTAGTGCTAAGTTCCGTCGAAAATCCCGTCCGCACCCCTTGGAATTTTTCGACCGCACCCCTTGGAATTTTTCGTCCGCACCCCTTAGTTTTAGATGATGTTTTGGATAGATTTCAAAAAATGGAAACTCGTAGGGCGTCGACGTTTTAATTATGTTTGTAACAAGGTTTGACATGTTTTTTATGATTATATAAATTTAGTTTGTTGTTCGTTTGTTTTACATGACCCGACCCGATACGAACCGATTTTTTTGCTTATATACCTAAGTGCCTAAAATTTTTAAAAATGTTCCGCACCCCCATGGAAAAATTCCTGGGTCCGCCAGTTCCGCCGCCAAAACCAGCCACCACTGGTGGTCCGTCCCCCACTCCTCTGTCTCTTACTCTCCTTGAATGTTTTTTTGAAGAATGGCTGAGGAAGGGTTGGTTTGATGTGAGGATGGTTGTACGTTTTGAAGTTAAACAATGGTTTAGAACATGGTTTTGACATGTTCTAAGAATGGTTTTTAAACTTGGTTTTGACATGTTCTTAGAACGGTATTTAAACCGTTTTGTGAAATAATACTCAAAATTATTATTTTCTCGGTTGAATAACACAGATGCAAAGTTTTGGTATTTGAATTTACTTTTTATCTTTAAACTGTTTCGTTTTTCGATATATATATTTTCATTCAATATTTAATTATGAATAGATTTCACTCATTTATGCAAATAGCATACATGCATACGTGTAAGCAATGTGTATGATATGTATTTTTTTAGCTTACAACTATAAATATTTTGATATACAAAACATATCCACCACTCATAAATTGATATTGCATATTAAACAATATAACTATTTACTTTATTTCATATACAAGATTGTGAGTATAAAGTCTCAGCTAAAGTATCTTCAACAATGCTTACTAGGTAATTGTCGGGTTTGAAAATATTAGAGTTGTAAGATAAAAATATACAGAGTATGAGAGGTATAGACACACCCGCCAAACCTGTTTACTTATTTTATCATATTATTATTGTGTGACAAGTATGAGGTAGACGAGCATCAAGAACCTGAATCGATCAAACATATACATAAATATATACACACACATGTAATTAGGACGGCAAACAAAACTTGGATTGTTGACATACACATTTGATTCTATTGTGATTCAGTGAATTGTCATAACGACCAAGGGTTAGATAAGTAAGCATAACCCAAAAGAATTTGGACAGATAGACATAAACTGTACACAAGAACGATTATAAGACTTTTGAACATATAATTTTTTTTCTTAGAAACGAATCAGGTCAAATATTTAACCGTACAAATTCAAGTTACTTTAAGTTTTGACGCCGCCGCAACGCGCGACGGGTCAAAATACTAGTATAATCTTAAAAGGAAGTGTCGGTCCTATTTACGTTTATAGTCCCTCCTGCATTTGTCCCCTCTGCCCGGTCTCATTTTGTGTTGACCTTTCAATTAACTAAACAATAAACAATTGGGTTTCGCTATTTCTCTGTTTCCTCAGTTTTTCATTTGATACAAATCTATATTTTTGTGGCTAACAAACTAACGCACAAATTCTTCCTCTCTGCTCTGATCAACTACACATCCACCGCATCTCCGGCCATCTGTGCATCTGTATTTCACATCACTTGGCCGGAAACGCCGCCGCCTCCGCCGCTGCTTGATCAGGTCAGCGCCTCATCGGTGGTTTCACCGCCGAATGAAGCAATTAGCAACGAAAGCAACTTGGATGTAGAGTGAGGTAGTGGTTGGAAATCAAGCGTTGATTAGGGTGTAAGAAGTAAGAACAGTTATGAGATATGCGATCTGGGGTTTCTAACACCACACAACCACCAAAGGAATCGCTCACCGACAAATCTGGTGCGATTACAGATCTAACCCCACAAAATAAATGATTTTGAATAGTGGTATTAACAGTTAAAGCTCTTCCTAACTTCCTGATGTGTAGAGGAAATGATACACAAGATTTCAAGGCGTTTTTGAAACCCTATACACGAGGGTGGTTAGGTGGTGTAATGGGGTTGAGAGTGTATACAGAGGGTAAGGGGTGTGGTTGAGAGAGATTTCAAAAGAAAAATGTTTGTTTAATTTGAAGAAGTGGAAGTTGGGTGCCTGATAGAGTATTGGAGTGTACCTAGACTTTTTCAAAGCAAATTACTCCAAGTGCACCAAAGATGGTTGTTTATCAAATAATTTTTTTTTCTTTTGTTTATCCAATTACACACGTATATGATTAAAATGATATTATTTTATTACGTTAATAATTTCTTAACTATTCAATGTAATCGAAGAATTTACATCGAGATAATTGGTAAACGGGCAACAAGTTGCGCCGCTACCCCTTTTTGAATAGCAAAACTAAGCCTTTTAAAAACTACGTTCATAGATCTCGGGGTCATAACATTACTATGCATGACCCTTTGAACTTGACTAAGTAGGTCCACAGCCTCTGGCGCCAGAAAACCAAAAGTATCAAAAGCAAATGGGATAAACACGTGCTGGTTGTCAAGGTACGCTTTCTCATGCTTGATCACTTTACCCGAAGCAGCCTTTAAAGCAGCCTGGCCCACTGTGAAAGCACTACTCCCTAAGCCCACAAGCGGGGAAACCCCTGTTAAATCCACACAGGCGTGTTTTCCCCCTACCCATCCAAAGACCAGAATGTCGGCTGGTCGAAGGGTAGATCTCCCTTCCAACGGGTCTGTTAAGAAATTAATGGGAGCCTCTTTCTTAGCAGAAATACCAGCGCACCTGAATATGTCAAAAAGGACATCCCTAACCAAATCATGTCGGTATTTGAACCCCGTGACCTCTCTACAATGAACATCATGCTCACCAAAAGAATCCAAACACGCCTTATGACAAACTGGGCATACCTCATCAACTGGGAATAAAGGAATAATGAGGCGATACTTAAGGATAGTACGGTACTCCCTCGACGACATATGCTGGCCTAACCCATCTATAGGTATAGCAAGAAGAAAATCCTGTGCATGTGGTGCTCGGAGACACTCGAAAACGGCTTTCTGTCTAACGGTCAAGTCAAACTGCACTTCGATTTCGTGAACAATTTTACTAAAAAGAGCACTCGCCAATGCATGTTGATCTTTAGGGGGGCGGTGTCCTTATTAGTGAAACCGCTGAAGTCAAAGCTTGGAATCGTATCACGAAGACAAGCCAAAGCACAAAAATAATCAGAAGTGCTTGGCTCAAGCTCAAACCTTCCCTTGGCACACCACCTCTCTCACACTTCACCCACCACCCACCACCACCACAACACCATCATCCACCACCATCATCCATTGTCCATCGTAGAGTGTGTGAGTCGTCTCGGGATCCAAGATTGATCGTAAGAGTTCTTGACAATCAAGGCCATGTTTGCCTAAGTCTCTTACATCACTTGGTGAAGACAAAGTGTCTAGTGTAATACTTTTTATTTCTAATCTTTTGCACTTTTTACTTGGTTTTGTATTAATGACTTTAATAACTAGTTGCTTATGTTGAAGGTGATCTTTCCTTATCGTTTGTCCGTGGTGTCTTGGCATTATTTTACTGTCTATATAAAATAAAAGATTTTCATCATTCATATCTCCACGGTCTATATGGAGGTATGTTGGCTACCTGGTCGGGGGTTAAGGGAACGGTGTGGTAAAGGTCTTGCCATTGTTCAACGTTTAGAGGTCCTGCAATGTACCTGGGTCAAATTTAGTAGGACCTCCTTCAATACTTAACGGTATTGGATGGCGGGGGTCCAAACTCTTTGATCCCCTCATAAGTTAACTACTATTAATACTATAACCCGGCTATTTAGGACTGTATCCCTGCTGACTCAGACTACTTAGTCGAGGGTAACGTCACCTCCAAAAGAGGGGCCTACCATAATTTGCATTAATAACTTAATTAATTATCTTCCAATAATCCACCCTTTTAGGATTGTATCCTTGCTGACTCAAACTACTGGGGTGAGGGTAACGTCACCTTCAAAAGAGGGGCCTACTACAATAACTAAGATAATCTCTTAAATATGTGCAAAAGTGCGGAAATAATCAAAGGTTACACTAGATACGAGTCGGAACCAAGTGATTCATCTTGTCTATCTGTTTTTTCTTTTTATTTTCTTTTCAGCACTTTTAGTTAGTTTTTATTTTTCTTAGTTAAAACATTTTTCTAAACTTTTTATTTTGATTAGACGTTGAGGATAAACCGGTACTAAAAGCTCTTGTGTCCTTGGACGACCTCGGTATCTTGCCAACACTATACTACGCTCACGATGGGTGCACTTGCCCATATGTGTGTTTAGTGTTAGTAAAATATCGTGTTTTATAAATTTAAAACTTGGCTAATATAAGTGTTAAAGGGGCTTAAAATATACACCTAATATATATAACACTTCACACGCATCAAGTTTTTGGCGCCGTTGCCGGGTACACAAGGATTTTAAGAAAGTTAGGAATCAACGGCCTAATCGTTTTTCTTATTATTTTTTTTTTAGGATTTTTCTTAATTTTTCTGTTTCTGCAGAGCTCAGCACGGGCCGTGCCTGGTCGGACACGGGCCGTGCCCAGCATCATCACTGGCAGTTTTTATTTTCTGAGTTACAGAGAGCTGAACACGGGGCCGTGTCGGTGCAACACGGGGCCGTGCCCAACTCCCAGTAACAGGGATCCAGAAAACAATCACTGTATCTTTGACCACGGGCCGTGTTCACCGAGCACGGGGCCGTGGTGAACATTCTGACCAACGTTCTTTTCTGTTTTTATTGCAGGACTTGGAACCCAGGCGCCACATTTGAACCTCCTACGCAGTGCATGAGCTCCAGTTCTAGTAGAGACATAAAAGAACCTCTAGAAGAACCCGAACGCTTTCTCAGAAAAAGACTTAAAGCTAAAAATCAAGAGAAAGTTTCGGGGGACCCACTTCCAATGGCGGACCAACGTACCCTCATGGATTACCTACGGCCCACCGTAGGCAATCTCGGCGCCGCTATCAATGCACCGAATGTCGAAGCCAACAACTTCGAACTTCGGCCACATTTGATACAAATGCTCCAAAACTCCGCAACCTTTCATGGGCTTGCGGACGAGGATCCCCATCTACATATTACTAATTTCTTGGAAATATGTGATACTTTTCGGATCAATGGAGCATCAAACGACGCCATTCGCCTTAGGATGTTTCCATTTTCACTAAAAGACCGAGCTAAGGCTTGGCTTAACACCCTCCCAGTTGGCTCGGTAAACACCTGGGATGAACTTGCCCAAAAGTTTCTATATAAGTATTTCCCTCCTGCTAAAACGGCTAAATTAATGACTGAAATTAATACATACTCACAAGAGGATGGGGAATCCTTATATGAAACTTGGGAAAGGTTCAAGGAGCTTCTAAGAAAGTGTCCTCATCACGGTCTAGCGGTGTGGCAACAAGTATCCACTTTCTACAATGGGTTGTTGCCACACACAAGACAAACACTTGATTCAAGCTCCGGGGGACTTTTAGGTAATCGTCGCCCAAATGAAATATATAATCAAATTGAGGAAATTGCTCAAACTAATTTTAAATGGCACACTCCCCAGGGTAATAAATCTATTGCCCCGGGCGCCTATAAGGTTGATGAAAGCACCTCTTTACAAGCCCAAATCGAGGCCCTCTCTTCAAAAATCAAAAGGCTAGAAATGACAAAAACGACCTCGGTTATGGCTTGTGAAGGGTGTGGTGGGTCACATGAAAATTGGAGTTGTATGAAAGAATTAGATGAACAAGCAGAAACGGTAAACTACATTGATAATAGACCTAGGCCGTCGGGTCCTCCAACGGGTACCTACAACCAAGGATGGCGTAATCACCCAAATCTTGGTTGGAGAGATCCCGGCAATAGTAGTAACCAACAAAACCAACGAACTAATTTTCAACAACCACAAAATTTCTCTCAACAACAAGGTGGAAGAGAAAGGCTTGAAGATACCATATCTCGCCTCATCTCCGACACCGAAAAGAAAAACTCGGATCGATTTCAACAATTGGAATCGAATTTTAGAAATCAACAAGCTAGCATTCAAAACGTTGAAAAACAATTAAATCAACTAGCTCAAAATTTCTCCGAGAGACCACAAGGCGCGTTACCAAGTAATACCGAAACCAACCCAAAGGCGCAAGTACACCTCATCACGTTAAGAAACCGAACCGTGGGTCCCGAAGATGCGCCATTACCACCAGTTGAAGGAAGTCAACGCCAAAGAACTACTTCACCCACACCTCAACCAGAAAAGGCTCCTTCACCAAATCAAGAGCCCACCAAGACTCATCCAATTCCGTACCCCGGTAGGTTAAATCGTCAAAAGACCGATGAGCAATTCGCAAAGTTCGAAAGTTTACTAAAACAATTGCATGTTAATATTCCTTTTATTGAGGTCCTAACCCAAATGCCTAAATATGCAAAATTCATGAGGGATTTCCTCACTCACAAAAGGAAAATTGAATCATTGCAATTAGTTAACTTAGGCGAAGAATGCTCAGCTTTAGTACTCAACAAACTTCCACAAAAGAAAATCGACCCCGGGAGCTTCACAATTCCTTGCTCGATTGGGAAGTCCCCCGTCCGTAATGCTTTAGCCGATCTTGGGGCTAGCCTTAACCTCATGCCCACGTCAATGTTCAAGCGACTCGGCCTAGGAACAACAAGCCCTACAAAGATGAGCATACAACTCGCCGACAGGTCCGTCAAATTTCCACAAGGTGTCGCTGAAAATCTGTTGGTCAAGGTTGACAATTTCGTCTTTCCAACCGACTTTGTCATCCTAGACATGGAAGAAGACACCGATGTCCCTCTCATCCTCGGGAGGCCATTTCTAGCCACCGCCCAAGCAGTAGTGGATATGAATGACGGAACTTTAACATTGAATTTTGGAGATGAGGAAGTAAAATTTGAATGTGGAAAGAAAGTAGAGAAAGAAGACCCGGTCAACTACATGAAGGTCATAGACTCAAGCTTGGATGATGCTCTCCGACGGTGTAACATGGGATGCAATACATCTCACTTGGGTAACATGTGACCAGGCTTTGGGTCTAGCCAAGGACCCTTATAAACGTGGCGCACCACGGAGGCATTCCGCGGAACTATCCTTAGTTTAGTTTAGATTAATTTTCTTGTTTTCTAGTTAGTTTTAAATTTCAGGAATAAAACACACTTGAGATGGCAAAGGATGCAAGGGAAACTTGAACCAGCACTCTATGCAGGAAAACAGAACTGTCCGACAAATTTCTTCGTTTACTGTAAGTTCGGCACGGGCCGTGTCCACCCAACACGGCCCCGTGCTGCACAGTCTGCAGAAAAAGACCCAGTTCAGGTAACTGGGCACGGGCCGTGTTCACCCAACACGCCCCCGTGTCCAGACTTCTGTTTCTCTTGCTTTGATTTTGTTACTGGCACTTGAACACGGGGCCGTGTTCAGCGCCCAGTAACACAAAAATTTTTGCTTTTTACACCTTTTTACACATTCAATCAACCTAAAAACTTAGTTTTGGGACACATTGAGGACAATGTGTAATTTAAGTGTGGGGGGGATGCTAAAACCTTGAATCTTGCAAGTCCTAAACTCAAGCCTTACACAAAACTCTATTGGAACCGCTAATCACCCCAAATTTTTTTCAAAAAATTTTCATTTTTTTTACTTGTCTAGGTTTAACTCGGGAAATTCAAGTTCTCAAAAATGTTATATTTTTACAAATTTACAACCGATAGCGTCGTAATAAAAAGAACCAACATAAGAAAATTATGAAAAGGCATGACAAGCTTAGTTAAAAATTTGATTATATATACTTGATCACATAAAAACCCATTCCCACAAAAGTGAGTTTTGAGCCTTTATTGAGCATACAATTACATATCATTAGAACTAAATGCTCATTTTTCGTTTCTTGTGTGAATAGCCGCTTGGTTCTTATGACTCTAGAACTTGCCATGACGATACATTCCCGGTCCTTACCAACTTAAAACCCGAGTAAGTAAATGATGGAGGCATTAGGACTAACCTTTTTATTTCTACACCATTTTTTTTCTTTTTTTTACCACCTACCCAAAATCCCCCTAGTTATCCCCTTTGAGCCTAAACCTTTTCATTTCATAACCCAAACCAAACACCCTTTTTACCCACCAAAACCTTTTTCATTTTTACCCGTTTGTTTTAGTAACAAGTTCGATTTTTCGTATGATTTAAAAAAAAAAATTTGTTGATGATGAAGCAAAAGAAAATAAATAAACAAGTTCATCAAAAATAACTTTGTTTGAATAAATAGCTTCATCAAAAATAAAAGTTACAAAAATAGAAAGTCATACGAAAACCGACACTTGTTACGCTTTTCGCCCTTTTTCTACTAACCACTAACCACCAACCACCAACCCAACCACCTACCTTTAACCCAAGCCTAACCCTTAACCCACAAAGTCCTCTTGATATTTACAAAGGTATATAAGTTAAAAAGGAGGAGGATTGATTGCTTGGCAAGCCTATCGTAGGAGTAAGTTCCATGCCGCTCTCGAGTGATCCAGAAAAATACATTTTCGGCTTAGTGTTGAGTGATCCCCGTGAGGTATGTGAACTTGTATATAAATAGAATTTTAAAGAGGCATGTTATGCCCTAATAAGTAATTTATCTTATGAAAAGTTTTAAATAAATCATGACGAATAGGATTGTAAATAAATAAAAATAAAACTAAATAATGAATCTTGGAAATCCCGACACTCTACGACAAGCCCAAAAACCTTCTTCTCTACCCATTCCATTTGGGAGTGTAATAGCCACATATTAAAGAGTTTTGCTTGAGGACAAGCAAAGATTCAAGTGTGGGGGTATTTGATGTGTTAAAAATGCAACATATAAATTTCATCAAATAAGGCATAAAACTAACCCTTTTTTAGTACTAATGTTGGAAAAAGTGTGCTTTTGTCTTCCTTTTGTATTTTCAGGATTAAATGAGCTCAAATTAACAAGAGAAGCAAAAAGACATCAAAATCTAACATAAATACAAGAAAATGAACAAGACGTGGCATGCCCGACCCCACGACAACATCTTCCCAAGCAAAACAAGAGATAAGAAGCCTGAACACGCCCCGTGCTCAGCCAGCACGGGGGCGTGTCCAAGTGTCAGCAGAAAAGACAAAGTGGTAGAAGCTTCTATTGCCCACCACGGGGCCGTGCTCAGCGGACACGGGGCCGTGGTCAACTATAAGATTCGCACAATCCAGCAAATCTGCATAGTACAAAGATTCTTCTGCACCACGGGGTCGTGCTCAGCGGACACGGGGGCGTGGTCAACTAAAAAGACAAAACAGCATTAAATGAAGAAAGAGAAGGATGTGGACAATGGGCCATGCCCACTGGACACAGGGCCGTGCCCGAGCTTCTGTTCAGCCTATAAATAGAAGTGCTTGGCTCAAGCTCAAACCATCCCTTGGCACACCACCTCTCTCACACTTCACCCACCACCCACCACCACCATAAAACCATCATCCACCACCATCATCCATTGTCCATCGTAGAGTGTGTGAGTCATCTCGGGATCCAAGATTGATCGTAAGAGTTCTTGACAATCAAGGCCATGTTTGCCTAAGTCTCTTACATCACTTGGTGAAGACAAAGTGTCTAGTGTAATACTTTTTATTTCTAATCTTTTGCACTTTTTACTTGGTTTTGTATTAATGACTTTAATAACTAGTTGCTTATGTTGAAGGTGATCTTTCCTTATCGTTTGTCCGTGGTGTCTTGGCATTATTTTACTTGTTGGTGCATTCATCTGTCGTCTTCGTCTTATGTCGAGTCTCGGGTTCGTTGCGGATCTGAAATAGCATGACATCACATATGTGACATCATAAATGACATCACATAGGTGACATCATTGATGACATCACAACCTTGGATTGTATGAAAAGTGTGAAGTTTGTCGTTTACATGTAACCGTTTGAAATTATAATAGTTTGTAGGGTTACGTTTGAAGGGTTCCGTTTGAAATGGTTATGCCACTTTCAAACGGAAGGGTCTTCCCTATAAATAGCCTTCAAACGAGTTCATTTGTAATGTTCTAGTTTCCGACGCCGAGGTGCTGTCGAGGTGTCTCCAGTCCTGTAAACGTTCAGAAATCAATATACGAGACATTTAATAGTGAATCCAAACTAAACGAAGACCGAATCAATGAATTCCGCCTCTGATTCGGTCTGAGCACTCTTCTGATCGACTCGTTAGGTCGTTTCACGATCCTACATTACTGTCTATATAAAATAAAAGATTTTCACCATTCATATCTCCACGGTCTATATGGAGGTATGTTGGCTACCTGGTCGGGGGTTAAAGGAACGGTTTGGTAAAGGTCTTGCCATTGTTCAGCGTTTAGAGGTCCTGCAATGGACCTGGGTCAAATTTAGTAGGACCTCCTTCAATACTTAACGGTATTGGATGGCGGGGGTCCAAACTCTTTGATCCCCTCATAAGTTAACTACTATTAATACTATAACTCGGCTATTTAGGACTGTATCCCTGCTGACTCAGACTACTTAGTCGAGGGTAACGTCACCTCCAAAAGAGGGGCCTACCATAATTTGCATTAATAACTTAATTAATTATCTTCCAATAATCCACCCTTTTAGGATTGTATCCTTGCTGACTCAAACTACTGGGGTGAGGGTAACGTCACCTTCAAAAGAGGGGCCTACTACAATAACTAAGATAATCTCTTAAATATGTGCAAAAGTGCGGAAATAATCAAAGGTTACACTAGATACGAGTCGGAACCAAGTGATTCATCTTGTCTATCTGTTTTTTCTTTTTATTTTCTTTTCAGCACTTTTAGTTAGTTTTTATTTTTCTTAGTTAAACATTTTTCTAAACTTTTTATTTTGATTAGACGTTGAGGATAAACCGGTACTAAAAGCTCTTGTGTCCTTGGACGACCTCGGTATCTTGCCAACACTATACTACGCTCACGATGGGTGCACTTGCCCATATGTGTGTTTAGTGTTAGTAAAATATCGTGTTTTATAAATTTAAAACTTGGCTAAAAATAAGTGTTAAAGGGGCTTAAAATATACACCTAATATATATAACACTTCACACGCATCAGAATCCATACCGCATATGCCACTGTCCCTTAAGATGTGGTCCTGTAGCACCCACGATTGGGCCCTCGAGGCCACAAAAGCGTAGGATGAAGCCTCTACAGCCGAATACAAACCCAAACCTCCAAACCTAATAGGTAAAGAAGCAAGTCGCCACTGGAGGTCTCCAAAGAAAGGACCTCCACATTAAGTGTTAAAATGAATTAGGACTTAAATAGTTCATAACATCTGTTTCAAGATGATGACAACTTTAAATTGTTAAATACCCAATTAATCTAGAACTTAAATGTTTTTTAAGTTGTTCGGTTTTTTAAACTGCATGATGCTTATCTCTAAGTATATTATTATGATGTATTTTTTATATACGTTCAAACTGACCCGCCGTAATGAGCGGCCATCATGTTTATCTTTATATACATTTTGGTGTGAATTATGTTCGAATAATTTAGTTTTCGTATACAAAGACGTAACTTTTCAGTGACTTTCAAATACATTGTCGTGACGTAGTTTTTTAGTATCACGTTCGCGATTTGCTTATAGATCCTTTCATATGTCTTGAAATATTTCGATGTAAAAAAAAGAAAAAAACATTTGTTAATACTAAGAAATAATAAAACAAAAAACTAAAAACAAATTTATATCGCAATGTGCAAAACATTCAACTTTAGAGATTCAATACTTTCAACTTTCATTTTTTGATAACTGACACATTGATCCATAACTTTTCTTAATTGACAACTTTGAGCCTCATTTTTGTTTAAATTACTTTTACGAACTTATACCGCTACGTGTAAGACATTCTACTTTTTTAATCTATGCCTAACCATGTTGATGTCGTGAAGGTAACGTGTTTAACAAAGTAAAAAATGCATCACATCACACTCAAGCACCACATATTAATGTCATCATCGTAACGCGTGTAACGAAGTAGAAAACGCGACGTTGCCGCCGCAACGCGCGGCACGGGTAAAGATCTAGTTTAATCAAATTTTAGAAAGGTGTATTTTATTTAAATAACCTCAACTTTCATCAATTGACGATAACACTCTCAACTTTTGATTTGTACCACAACACTTTCAACTTTCATCTTATTTTCCTCTGGCACTCTCAAACTAACTAAAACTTAACCCGGTTAGTTTTTTACTAATGTGGCACTTTGTTCGGTGACGTGACATCTGACGTGGCCTTTTTGCTGACATGGCGGCTGACGTGACATTTTTTGATGACGTGGCAATTGACATCAGCTAATAGAATTAGGGTTCATTTAGTTAGGGATTGACAGAGTAAAATAAGTTGAAAGTTGGGAGTGTTGTGATACAAATCGAAAGTTGAGAGTTTTATCGTCCAACTGATAAAAGTTGAGGTTATTTAAATAAAATATCCTTTCTAGAAATTTCTTTTTTTATTTTTCAAAAAATTTATAATAAATCTTCAATTTCAAATTCGCGCTAAGTTATCTTAATATTAAGATGAAAATACACTAGTGTATTTTTCGATTTGATGATGTAAATCAATGACCAAGATTTGTTCACTCAGTTCACAAATACACTAGTGTTCACTCTAGAACCCACCATATATATATGTTATTTTTTTAAGTAGTATACTCATAAACAACTTCAAGATAGGCTCATTTACAAAATAATTTTCATGGTTTTGAAGTTAGCCCATTGGCATTATATTTAGTGAGCCAATACCCATTTGATTTTAAAATATAACAATAATAAAACATTACGGAATGACACATTTTCTCGAGCTCGAACATGGTACACGAATTCTCAGAGACGTCACTGATGTCACCAAACTAGTGCCACATCAGTTGTCACATCATCAAAAAAGCCAAGTCATATGCCACGTCATCAAAAAAGTTCTTGTCGGATGCCACATCAGATGTCACGTCGTCTACAAATTGAACGTCAGATGTCATGTCAACACACAAATGTCACACCAGCATTAAAAACTAAGTGGGTTAAAGTTTAGTTAGTTGGATGCCACATCAGATGTCACGTCATCAACAAATTCCACATCATATGTCATGTCAACACACAAGTGTCACATTAGCAAAAAAACAAATTGTGTTAGAATTTAGTTAGTTTGGGTGTGCTATCGGCCCGCCTCTTTTTTGGTGATTGGTGAGTCCCTTTTTCGGTGTAGTCACCAATTGTTTGAGTGGGATTGATTGAGGAATATAGCCGTTATCAGACCGTTGGAACTAGCCGTTTATATAAAAAAAATTAAACTTTTCTTTGTAACAACAACACCATTTTTCACCATTCTCTTCTCCATCCATCTATTTTCTAAAAAATTCACTTCTTCCATTTTTCACTTCTATTTTCTAAAAATGGATGATATACCACCGCTATTCATTCCAATTGATATTAGTGAAGACGATGATTCTTCCTCAAGTGATAGTAGTTTAATTTTTTTTTCCAAAATCTTATTAACGAAGCCGCCGAACTGGAAGACAGGGGTACTTTTAGAAAAAGGAAATCTGCCCGTCGAGATCGAAAGAAATGTCACGAAAACCTTATGAACATGAATAACATGAAGAAAAAAAATTCTCTGACTTGTGGCATGTTAAGAACATGAAGAAAAAAATATAACTAACCTCAATCTTGTGAATCTATATATATTAATAAATGAAAAGGATTTGGGCCATGTGGCATGTGCTGGTGGAACAATTTGCTTAGGTGGCATGTTATGATGGAGGATTTAGGTGGGAAGCAAATCTACACAATGTTGCTAGTATCCACGCAGGATCCGAATAGGATTCGGTTCGACCCAATAATCCAAATGGATCCTTTATATATCGTTCTTTTATTCATTCTTATCTGTGACGCTTCCACATTCCACAAACCCTAAAAACCAAAGTTGTTCATCATGTTATTTGGTTCAGTAATCCTTCATCAAAATCTCAAACATGCTTCTTCTGTTTCTCTACATCCACCGCCTCTCACTCTACACTCTTCTCCCCTAATACACAAACCCTAAAACTCTTCCTGTTCCTTTGCAATTCGCAAGCAAGAAGGTTAGATTCTACTTTTTATATTTGCTTTTTTATCTATAATCTTTATACGTTGAAACCCTAATGTTGACTTAACATATATCTATTCATCAAAGAGTGATACAATTCATCTTAATTTTTACCCTAAATCGTTTTAGGGTTTTGAGTTTTGTTATTAATTATGTTAAGTTTGTTTCAGAATAATCATCTCTGATTCGTTTTTTGACGTTGGACGGTGGTGATGGTGGAAGCCTTTTGTTTTTAGTATCTGTTGATGATGAGGAGCACAGGCTCGCCGCCGCCACCCATTTGTTATTCCATGTTCGTCTTCGAACCCCTTAGGGTTTTTGGACGGAGGTTAACGATTGCGGCTCTGGTTTCAATTGGTAGTGGTCCGTGGCTTAGTTATGACGACTTATAAATTTTTACCCACAATTGATGACGGTGGCGTGGCAAGGACGGTGGAAGGCAAGTTTAAACATGCAACCCGCCTTGCAGCCATGGTTTCTGAAAATTTTGAACCACAGAAAGCACAGACCTCGAATCTATGATAAAAATATTATTGTTTTGATATTTGTTTTATGCTGATTTTGTTAACTACATTTAAGGTTAGGTGTTTATTTTACGTTGCTTTATTTCTTTCTTTTTTGCTTAGTTTTTTAAGGAGGCTGTATTGTTGTTTGTGTATTTAGGGCTGTGATGATGACCGAGTCTTGATCTGAGCCCAATGTTCATAGAAGAAGAGGTTTGGGTTACTCTCTTGATGATATTTTGTGTTTCACGTGTAACGTCTCTTATTGTTTTCCATTAATGTGTTCTCTTATCACACACGAGCAGGTAGTACCTGTGAATAATTGTTTTATTTTTACTATTTGCTTGACTAATAATTTTTTTTGTTTCTACTGATTATTGTGACGTAGCATTATTCGATGGTAGATGATCCAGAAGACAATGATAGCGAAGATGATGAAGATGAACAAACCGGTTAGACTGAAATCGAAATTCGCCTCTTTGTTTTTCATTCTATCACATCAGGTACCTTCAATATTCTGCGAGAAGTCATTCTTTTTGTTTATTTTGTTTATTTGGATTATTAATTGTTGTTTCTAATTCTTAAGGAAACTTTCTGCTTGCAACAAAACAATCGAAAGACCTTTTGTCCTATATGCAATCGGTCACAAAGGTTATTCGTTCGATTTCGAGTGATTATGTTATTTGGTTTCAAATTTCATGATGAGGAATTATGGGTTTTCTTTCGGTGTTGTCTAAAGAGGTCTCGAAACCATAATTCGATAGTTCTTCCTTAATTGTCAACTGATGACTAACGATTTAATGCTACTTGTGAAAGAAAATTGTGAGTGTAAGTTAAATATGATAATCGCTTTTTGGTGATATTGGGATTAATGATTTCATTCGTCGCAATCGCTCTTCTACTTTTCCCTTTCGTAGTGCTAATGATTATAGTAATCTACGATAATGAAGAAACGGTACCAATTGGTAAATGAATGATGGTTTTCTTATTTTTTGATTGATGTGCATCTTTTCTAACTGTTCTCTTTGCTTTTGAAAGGGACTATCTGCCTCAAGCTTATCTCTTTATCTTGGAAAATCTGAGCTATCGTTTCTCCCTTCAAATATCCAGGTATTACAGAGAATTGTCTTGCTATTGCAATTACTTTTTACATACATACCTTTTGTTTTATTTCGGCGTATTCCAGAAAAGTGGGCAGTGAATGCTGGCGTTGATGTGTAACTGAAGGTGCGTGTAAGGAATTCGGTAGTGTTGATAGCATAATGGTTGTTAGACGTGAGCTTTCAAGAAATGACTATAGGATTCTCATAGCAGCTGGCTTGGCCAAAGCTTCTTGATCATCCATTTGTTGCAGGTTCTCTTTAGATTTGAGGCTGGGATACTTATCTTCTCTTTATGAGTTCTAAGCCGGGTACCATTTGATTCAACAGCAAATGGCGGAGATTTTAAAGAGGAACTGTATGAAAAGGTGATGTATGTAAGATATTAGCTACATGTATATCCTCACGTTGCTTGCTTATTTTTGTTAACTAAATTCGGGTATCAACAGCAGTTGTAATGGCATGAATATGATGCAGAATCTTCTTACACCCTTCATGGTACCCGCCTTGGTAGCTTGTGCTGTAATACATTAGTAATTTTATTTTTTTCATTTCCAAATTGTTTTTAATTTGTGTATAGATTTAATTTCTTTCCTTTGATTTAAAATGGAGGATGTTGTGATAAAGCAAGATGAGCTGAAGGTATATTTTCTTATAACTACTGATGTTGTAGATCTTATCTTCTTATTGTTGACATATTACATGAAGGTGATTTTTTTTATTTATTTTGAATTTCAGAAAGACGATTACATGATGGAAAATCAATTTTTGTTATGGACCAGAAAACGTTAACAGTTGGTGATTAGCTTACAACATTGCTGATGAAAAAGATAGTGATAGACTGGTAGTGCTGAGAATTATTTTCTACGTGTATCATTTCAGTCCTTACAAATCCCAATTTGAGTTAGAAAGTAGTGACAAGGTAATGTTTGTTTTTAATTTTGATTTGCAGTCTGATTACTTATGTGTGGGAGTTGGTTATTTGAAGGATGTTTATGATGATATGATGTTGGATAGTGTGAAACCAGAAAAAAAGATATGTTTCGTGCATTGATTGTCGGTAGTATGAAAGGCGTCCGTTTGCAGGATTGTTCCTTATTCTGTGACCGAATAAATCCATGGATTTGATCTATGATTAGTGATATGGAAAAGTCTAACGGTGATTTTTTAGTCAATAACTATTCATAATATCTTATTAAGCTAATGTTTTGAAAATAATTTTATGTTATATCCTTCTTAGTTGTTTGAAAACAGGGTTCCCAAGGATATGAATAGCCTAAGGGTTGTTGAAGGTATCCCCGCAATTCGTGGGTCTACCTGTTATTTGCTGATTAATTGTAGAAATCTTAATTTTTAATTATAAGGCGTAATGATGACTGTTTTGGTCAAAAATCACACAAGGATAATACAACCAAATCCGATTTTGTGAGGTGTGATGCTTGGTTAATTGAACAATGAAAAAATGAATTGCTTGTTGAATGTGAAGATGAACACAACGATTTTTTACGAGGAAAAGCCCTTGATCGCTAGCAGATCGCCGGCATAAAAACCTCGGATAGTGAAAACTATCACTATCAACTATATTGAACGAAAAAGATTACAACTTTGGATGTTGATCAAGTGTGGTACAATGATTGAATGCTATGTGTGTTGTGAAAGCTTCTGATTTGCGAATGTATGCGAGTGTGTGTGTGTAAGAAGGTGTTCTCTGATTCGTAGTGTGTGTTTTTGAAAGTGATAACCGGCCTAAAACACTTGATCAACCCCTTAAATCTCAGAAATAACAAAATAACCGAAAATTAAGGTAGTCCATGTTTTTTCCCCATGACCATCGTGAAAATAGCACATGTGCGGCATCTTGAAGGAATATTCCCGAGATTCTAGCTGAGAATTAGTCCACAACGTCCATTACCTGCATATAAACATTAAAAACGTGACAATTGTTAGAAATCATAAGTAATGTTAAGGATCCTGGATCCTCAGACTCTCTGCATAATCCGTTAAGGATCCGTGATCCATGCCCAGTCTCAGGATAGATGATCCTTAGCATAAAATCCATGCCCTAACAATTGCCCCCAATATGGCGGTTGTGATAAAGATTCACAGCTGTCATATTCCCGTTAGAAGCGGACTAGCCGTTGCTGCTGGTAACTAGTCGTTACACTGCCTATCGTCACTGATAAGACCTGCTATAATCATCATTGCAAAATATAGAGTTAGAGATAACTCCTCAAATGCCTTTACAGACAAGAAGATCTTTCTGTTTGTGGAGAATGAATCCTTCTACACCGTTCGCTATTAACCTTCCTGCACTTTAATTTCTGCATAGACACTTTAACTGTTAGATAGCCCTATCCGGCCTGGGTGGATGGTCCACGGTTTTGCTGATGAAATCCAGGCCAGATGATTTGATACATAATGAATGGGTAACAACATTAAACTTTTTTAGCTACATCTGTTGTTGTTTCTTTCCTCTTTATTTTTCATTTATGCTTTCTATTTTCAAAGGTATCATCGCCAAACAACTAGAAAGTTATTGGAAATCTGATGATAATGTTAAACTTTTAACAGAAAACTTGAAGTGTTCATACAAATGTGGATTAATGATCCTTAAACAAAAAGGATAAGAGACAACTTGCAGCTTAGAAAAAGTTAGAATATAACATACCAGAGAATCCAAGTTAGGATTCTATATCCTTGTAAATTAATACTGAATAAACTGTGAAAAGTAAAGTTTCGAGGATCCAGGATCCTTATTGTCAGAACTTGTATAACTTTAAAGCTCCAAGATCCTGTAAGAAAACAAACTTTGGACCAAGCCAAATAATTGGGAATGAACCCATAATAACTGGGGACAAGCCCAAATAAACTGGGGACAAGCCCAAATAAACGGGTGTAAACTGGGGTCAAGCCCAAATAAACTTGTGTAAACTGGAGTATGGCCCAAACTGGCGACTATCCAAACATTAGCGACATGAAAATGTCGAAACCTTAGCTAACGTGAAAACGTTAGAAACCTTAGGAACGGATGTATGGTACGACCACCATTATACTTAGGATCCTGAATACAGCCAGTACAGTGTAATTATCAGCCCCTAAAGCGGGTACTGGTCCCATTGCCTTTAACTGCACCAGGATAATCGTGCGCTACTGGCGAAGCTGGGGACAGCCCCAAAAACTGGGGACAAGCCCAACAAACTGGGGACAAGCCCAAATAACTGGGGAGAAGCCCAAAAAACTGGGGACAAGCCCAAAAACTTTGGAGAGTTGGCCAACCACTTTGATCTTATGAAAATAGATGTTAAATGTTTAACATCTTTGACTTATGATAAGTAATAAGTATAAAATGAATGAAAATGAAAGTAATGTGTTACCAAATGTAGAATCATATATCCTTTGAGGATCCGGGATCCTTAATCAGAATACTGGTATCGCTGAGGATCCCTGATCCTTCCTACTTAAAGTATTTTTTGAGATGAACAACATTCCAAGCTCTTGGTAGGAGATCACCATCCATTGTTAACAAATGATATGCCCCCTTTCCTGCTTCATCTTCAATTAAGTAGGGGCCTTCCATTTTGATGCTAATTTGCCATCAGCCGAATTCGTAGTGTTCTGGAATGCTTTCCTTAGAACAAAATCACCAACTTGAAATCTTCTGAACCTGACATTCTTGTTGTATGCTCCAGCCATTCTTTGTTGATAACTGACCATCTGTCACAAAAGTTAGTAGTTCTAATCCCAATAAATTGGGATCCATTATCACAAATAATTTCAGAAGGTATTCCAAATCTAGTAGTAATTTTTCGCTTAATGAAGGATATAACTTCCTTTTCTCTGACTTGAGCAAAAGCTTCTACTTCTATCCATTTAAAGAAGTAGTTTATCATGGCTAGCATAAATACTTTCCCTCCTGGTGCCTTGGGAAGTTTGCCAACTATATACATTCCCCATCTCATGAATGGCCAGGAAGAGGATATAGGATGTAGGAGCTCCGCTGGTTGATGAATGATATTGCTATGTCTCGGACAAGCATCACATTTCTTTGCATAATCCACAGCATCCCTCTTCATAGTAGACCAATAGTATCATGTTCTAAGGATCCTTGAGAACAGTGCTCTGCCCCCAGTGTGGTTTCCACAATCTCCTTCATGAAAATCCTTTTGGACTTCATGAATTTCAGGATCCTCGATGCACCTTAGATATGGACCTGCAAGAGATCGTTTATATAACATGTTATTTAATAATGTAAATTGAGATATATTGACTTTGAAAGCTCTAGGATTTTCTCCTGTAGGGATCTCTCCATGTTGTATATATCTCCTGATTGGAAGGATCCAGGATCCTGAATGTGACTGTGCATCATCACTAGGTATGATTGCAGAATCTTCCACTATCTTCATGGCTACGTGATCCTCAATTGCAGGAGTTAAAACGTGGATGATGAGTATTTTCAAATCCTCTGGAATCTTCAGTGATGATCCAAGATTAGCTAGAGCATCAGCTTCTGCATTTTCTTCCCTGGGTACCTATGATAGACTGAAAAAAGCAAAAGAATCTGCCAGTTTCCTGACTATTTCTAAGTACTTGATTAGCTTTTCACCTTTGACAGTGTAAGAACCATTATAATGATTAGTAATTAATAGAGAATCTACATATACTTGAAGATACCTGATCCTCATATTATTAGCTAATTGCAAACCTGCGATCAAGGCCTCATACTCCGGCTCATTATTAGTGGTTTGGAATTCACATGCAATGGATTGGGGTATAATGTCCCCCTGTGGCGATTTTAGTAATGTGCTTTGTCTAGTTCCTTTAACATTTGAAGCTCCATCCGTGAAGAGTGTCCAAGGATCCTTGGTCTTCTCAGGTTGTTGAACTTCTAATTCAGCTTCCCTTTGTAGATCACTACTTAAATCAGCCACAAAGTCAGCTAAAGCTTGGGACTTGATGGCAGTCCTGGGTTCATACTTAATGTCATATGCAATAAGCTTGATTGCCCACTTTGCCATTCTACCTGACATTTGAAGTTTCCTGAGAACATTCTTGATAGGAAGGTTAGTTTTCACAATAATGGTGTGAGTTTCGAAATAATGTCTATGTTTAGCGGAAGCCATAAATAAATCAAGGATTAACTTCTCTAAATGAGAATACATGGCCTCAGCATCAAGTAGAATTTTACTTACATAGTATACCGGATGTTGAGAGCCTTCATGATCCTTAACTAGGATCGCACTTACTGCTTTAGCTGATACAGCTAAGTATAAGGATAATGATTCTCCATTTTCTAGTTTCATCAGGGCTGGTGCTGAGGATAGATAATCCTTAAGAGCCTTGAGTGCAGCTTCATGCTTATCAGTCCACTCAAACTTCTTATTCTTCCTCAATATGTCTTATCTGCCTTGAGCAATTTGTCCACCTCTTCTTGGATAATGGCATTCCTTTTAAGTGCAAACTTTCTCCTTTTTTGGTGTATTGGCTTGAAAGACCTGTCAATACCAAGTTTGTGAGTAATAACATCCTTAGATATACCTGTCGTGTCTTCATGTTTCCAAGCAAAGGTAGTCTTTCTTCTTTTCAAGAAGGATATTAAATCTTGCTCAATACTGTCTAGGATCCCGGATCCTATAAAAATTTTGGATTCAGGATCCTCTGGGTTCAACAGAATATCCTTGGCGTCTTGCTCTCTTGCCTCCATGACGTCTTGCTCCTTGGAAGCTGGTTTCATTGAAGAAGTGTAACAGTTCTTTGCCTCCTGCTGATCACTCTCTATCTTTACCACACCCCATAGAGTTAGGAGCTTGACACATTGATAATATGTTGAGGGGACTGCCTTCATATTGTGTATCCATGGCCTGCCAAGGATAACATTACAACAAGATAAGCAATCAATAACATAGAATTTTTTAACATAATTCACTCCCTCTATATAGATAGGAAGTTTGATGTCCCCCAATGTATTCGTTATCTCTCCACTAAATCCCACAAGGACAGATGATCTTGGGACAATATCAGATTCAAGGATGTTCATTCTTTTGAGGGCATCCAACTTGATTATGTTCACTGAGCTTCCCCCATCAATGAGAATCCTGCGAACAAAATGGTTAGATATAAATAATGTAATAACCAAACCGTCATGATGAGGATCCTATATGTCCACACGATCATCCTCATCAAAGGATATGACTTTTTCATGGGTAAGAATGGAAGTTCGAACAGGCCTGTCCCCATTCTCCATCTTTGTTTCTTTTGCATGTCTTTTAGCCGCTGAGAACCTTCGGAGATGAAATGGATGATTTGAGCATCAGCTGGTGGAGGAGGAGCTTTTTCAGGAACCTTCTCAGAATCCTGGATCCTTGACTTTTTCCTTCCAAGCAATTCCTTCAAGTATCATTTGCTCAAAAGATAACCTATCTCCTTCCTTAATGCTATGCACTCATCTGTGAGATGACCAATATCCTCATGGTAAGCACACTGCACACCATTTCGATTTGTCTTTGGTAACAGGCGGTTTGTCATTCTTCCTTGGCCACCTAGCCTTGTCACCTAAATTCTGCATAGCAAGGATTAGTTCATTATTATCAGCATAAAAACAATATTCAGAAATAGGAGGGTAATCCTCATCATCTTCCTCTTGTTCCACAGCATACACATTCTGGTTGTCATGCTTGGAGTATTGCTTGGATCAGTTATTCTTGAAATAGGATCCTTGTTTGTCTTGCTTTGAGAATCCTGACAACCTCTCTTGGATCCTTTTATCATCCTCTAAACGGATGAATCTAAGGGCCCTGTTCCTTACTTCATCTAGGTTCCTGCAAGGTGTCATAACAAGATCATCATAGAACTGAGAATCCTTAAGTAAACCCATTTTAAAAGCTTCAACAACAGTAGCAATATCTAAGTTAGGGATTTCTAAGGATTCTTTACTAAATTTAGCTATATAATCCCTTAATGATTCATTATGACCTTGGGTGATCCTATATAAGTCACTAGTTAACCTTTCAAAAGTTCCACTAGAGGAAATTTGACTATTAAACAAGTTAACTAAATTAGAAAATGAAGTAATAGAGTAAGGGGGAAGACTTAGCAGCCATTTAAGAGCTGATCCTGTAAGCGTGGATCCGAAACCCTTACATAGACATGCTTCTTTTAACCTTTCCGGAATGGGATTGATCTCCATCCTTTCCCTATATTGAGCTACATGCTCTTCTGGATCTGTTGAGCCATCATATAGCTTCATGGTAGGTATTTGGAACCTCTTTGGAATTTCTGCATCACAAATAGGTGGTGCAAAACGAGATATCTTGTGACTTTCATCTGGAATTTCAGGAATGGGCTTAACCACTCCTGGAATGCTGGATATCATATCCTTCAGTTTCTCCTGAAGGATTCAAGTTTGGAATTCCAGATGTGAATCTATATTGGCGAGATTCTGGCATGATTGAGCGACCAGATGAAGCAATAGTTTGCATAGGTATGAAGTCTCCCAAATGAATCTCTGAACTTCTGGGTTCTGCACTTCTTAAGGATCCTTGATCCTGAAAGATGTTGGACCCTTGATATGCTGAGACTAGGGGTCTTGGAGGATAATCCATGGATCTGTAAATATAAGATGAGGATCCCTGAGCCTGAGAGGAGGATCCTTGAACCTGAGAGGATCCTTGAACCTGAGAGGATCCTTGACCCTGAAACGAGGATCCTTGAACCGTCTGTGCTCCCACATATCCTCCAGAACTGAAGAAGGACCCTTGATGCTGAGAAGAGGATCCTTGTGGCTGAACAGAGGATCCTGAAGGCTGAAAGTAGGATCCTTGAGCCTGAGTCATTGCCAACGATCCATAACGTATACTCGACAATCCACCATGGTATTGAGTGCCTGATGCTGTGGAGTGCTTGGCTGTTATGGCTGGAGAATCAAAATTCAGTGATCTGGGCACCGATGGAGAGTGATCCTCCGCTGATCTCTTCAATTTCTTGATGTCATCAATCTTTCGAAGGATCCTGTCATTAGTTCTGTCCTGCTGCTGCATGTGATCCTTCATCTGCAAAATCAAAGAATAAAGATCATTGTTAGTAGGACCAGAAGAAGCAGTAGAAGTTGGTTATGGGAAAATGGGGGTTGTCTTCTTAGGAGCATTCTCAGCATTCTTCTGGAATGCAAGGGGGAGAGGATGCAAAGGCGGAATGCCCTGTGATGAGGTAACCGCCGACATGGAACTTGAAGTAGTTTTTCCCTGAGAAGCCATGTAGTTGAAGGTAACGAACCGAAATGAACAAAATTTCTTAGAAATGAAGCACCAATTGCCCCACGGTGGGTGCCAAACTGTTTTGGTAAAAAATCACACAAGGATAATACAACCAAATCCGATTTTGTGAGGTGTGATGCTTGGTTAATTGAACAATGAAAAAATGAATTGCTTGTTGAATGTGAAGATGAACACAACGATTTTTTACGAGGAAAAGCCCTTGGTCGCTAGCAGATCGCCGGCATAAAAACCTCGGATAGTGAAAACTATCACTATCAACTATATTGAACGAAAAAGATTACAACTTTGGATGTTGATCAAGTGTGGTACAATGATTGAATGCTATGTGTGTTGTGAAAGCTTCTGATTTGCGAATGTATGTGAGTGTGTGTGTGTAAGAAGGTGTTCTCTGATTCGTAGTGTGTGTTTTTGAAAGTGTTACCGGCCTAAAACACTCGATCAACCCCTTAAATCTCAGAAATAACAAAATAACCGAAAATTAAGGTAGTCCACGTTTTTTCCCCATGACCATCGTGAAAATAGCACATGTGCGGCATCTTGAAGGAATATTCCCGAGATTCTAGCTGAGAATTAGTCCACAACGTCCATTACCTGCATATAAACATTAAAAACGTGACAATTGTTAGAAATCATAAGTAATGTTAAGGATCCTGGATCCTCAGACTCTCTGCATAATCCGTTAAGGATCCGTGATCCATGCCCAGTCTCAGGATAGATGATCCTTAGCATAAAATCCATGCCCTAACAATGATTTCCGTGGTGTAGGGAGTTGTGTAGTCCACTAACTAAATGTTGTTAGTCTCTTTAAACTTTTGTATTGTTTAGGTTTAAGGTTTAGATTGGATTACGAACATATCTTTCATCCAGAGGTTAATTACTTTGTGATGTTATTTAATGTTTGTCTTTTTGTTTTTGCAGATCTATAGTGATGGCCGTAACCAGAAGTTCTAGATGGCTTAGAGAAACAGTAAATGTTGTTTGCCGGGGACACCTTAAACCTTAATAAAAAAAAATATGATGTTTTATACTTCTATGTATTTTAACTGTATTTTTATTTTGTCAATAAGTAATTTACGTAATACGTCACTTTGTTTGTATATATATTATTTGTACACTTTGTGATAATGTATATTAAATTTCTGTCCCGCGAAGTTCGCGGGTGATAACCTAGTATGCTATATACATGTATAAAAAACTAAATTACTTTAATACTTGGCGTTTACAATACCTCAAACCATAAGTAATCTTGACAAAATTAATAGTCAAAAAACTTAAAAAACACTAAAATAACATATTGCTGAAGACAAGGAAACAAAGAGAGTTTTCTTAAGTGAAAGAATTATAATATCTAAGATAAAGGTGAGATAGAAATGAAGCCGTCTTTTATTATGCTAACGGGATTCTCTCATGCGATGCGATGAGAATTCGATCGGTGAAAGCAAGTATCTGAAGGCACTCACCGAACCATACCGTCCACCCACCCTTAGTAAACAAGGAAAAGACAGACTTATGGTTAGGTCTCAACTTTACATGATTCATTTCCTTACTTTATTTTATTTTATTTTTTATTTTTATTTTTATTTTTTTGCATAGAGAGAGAGTCTACAAATCCTTGGTTACTCTACGGGACATTTAGTCATCTACAGTTCTACACTATGTTTGGGTCCATAATGGGCTTGATTTATTCTAGTTGGGGCCAATATGTGGTCCTTAGCTTAGTTGGGTTTGGCCTAAGTTGTCCAAACACATGACAAAGAAATGAAAACACGTCCATTAAAGATGTACCATGTTATCATTTACGTGTAGTAACAACTTTGTTTCTTACAAACCAAGTATTGATGTACTCTTACCAAGCTACATATGAGAATCCCACTTATAGACGTTCGAACACACGTATGACAAAAATGAATACAAAGAACATTATATCTATATGATGTAATACAATACGATGCAAGATATAGTTGAAATGGAAGAGAAATATGTTAGAACATAAAAATAAGGAGACTACAATATGTGGGGGTTAACACCAGGGACGTCTCCGAAAATTGCAAAAAAAAATTTGGCCCTGTGCGAGATTAAAAAATTGGGCCCTATTCAAAAATCTCCATTTAATATAAACTCATGAATCACTAAAATTTATGTTGATGTAATTTAAATAGTTATTTTCTGTTAAGTTTATGAAATAATTTATTAAGTAAAGGGAAAGATGCAGTTGACAAAATTAAACATTAAATTTCACTAACAAAAAAAAAAGCTTAAATAAAGAATTTGGAGACTCCGAGATTAGAACTCGCGTCTCCTTGTTATTTAAGGAAGGCGGTAACCACTAGTACAAGGTTCATTGATGTTATTTCTCAATTCAGTGCATATACATTCTATCTTATACAACGTAAATTTTATACAAAATTAAAAAGATTTGGGCCCTCGGAAGGTTTGGGCCTTGTGCCGTCGCCCACCCACGGGCCGGCCCTGGTTAAGACTTTAGCATATATTCTTTAAAAGCCAAACTACTTTTGAAAATAGAATATCATGATCAAGGAACACGAATTTTAGACGCTTGATCTTTGTAACATCTCTTTTGGATGGTAGTGAGATTCCAAAAGTCTACCATCTACCAAAATATCTTTAGGACTTTTTTGTAACCTTTATTCAATCTCGACCTCATAAATTTATTCTATATCCGTAACGTCAGTGTCAATATCGAACATGTAGTAGAAGAGCCAATATGGAAAATGGAGTTTCCTTTCGGTACAAGAACTAAAAAATAGCAATGATGTCTTCTTTGAAATATAGATTGCCCCATAATATCCTTAAACTTATTCGTTTGAAAAGCCATTATAATATATCAA
The DNA here is from genome assembly GCA_030545235.1 of Helianthus tuberosus. NCBI lineage: Eukaryota > Viridiplantae > Streptophyta > Magnoliopsida > Asterales > Asteraceae > Helianthus > Helianthus tuberosus. Next base: position 214,216,512 of record CM060411.1, on the reverse strand, counting down.
CACTTAAAACTATACTTTATATATCAAAAACTAGTTTTAAGTGTTGATATGTAACTTAAGGATCTTACGAAGCACAAACATCAAATTATGTTATGACACTATATGTTTAAGTGTGGAAACTCAACAATTTTTGTATGGTTTATTGGTGGGGTAATTAGGTGTAAATAAATCTAATTTGCTTCTCTAATTGACTCATTTTTAAGCATTATAGCTCAAACTCAATTACTTTTTACAAGCTTGGTTTATCCTCGACTCTTTTACTATGTATATAGTTTTTATTATATATATAACAATTTTTATACATAACTACAACAAATAATATATTCTTTATTTAATATTGTTATAATTGTATACGAAATACTTATTATTTGTGTATATATTTTATGAACCCCTCTTTATATATATTAGACCAAAGTCACCATGAAGAGTTGTGGTTTTGTTGGTGAATTTGATAGTAAGTTTAGAAAATGACTTTTTTAATAGATCAATATGTATTAGTATTTATAAAAATGACTTTCTTTTTTATTTAAAAACCAAGTTATATTTAGAATCAAATATTTTTAAACCAAACTCACAATGAGCAATAGTGGTTTTGTTGGTGATTTTGATAGTAAGTTTAGAAATGACCTTTTTAATAGATAAATATGTATTAGTATTTATAAAACTGACTATCTTTTTTATTTGAAAACCAAGTTATATTTAGAATCAAATATTTTGTGTTGTGTAAGTTTGAAAACGAAGTTATTTTTTTGTATTATAAGTTATAGCCAATGATGTTATCGTTGTGGTGCCATAACGAACCCAATCGTTTTCCAAACCGGTAACGACGAAGCCTCTGTCATGTAACGTAGGGGAAACGACCAAACTTCCGCCGCGAAGCGCGGAGAATAAAAAACTAGTTTAGGCTTACGCGTGTGTGACTCAAACTAATTTAAGCCCGACTGATTTGGAATTTTATTAAGCTAATTTTTAGTAGCCAATGAAAAATTTGACTCGTTTATAAAGTATAGGTGTAGTTAGTGGATAATTTTGGCCCATTGTATTGAGTTGACTCACATTATGAATATTTGAGAATACAAAAAAGAAATTATGAAAGAGATCCGGCAGCACCATGAACCCCTTTTGTCGATGAGATTCCATAACTCTACCTAGCATACTTTAGTGTCGAATTTGGTATAAACTATATATGTATATCTTGAAAACAGGTGTCGCATTTGGTATAAACTATATATATGTATATCTTGAAAACAAACAAAAGGTATAACTAAATTTGTTTACTTGTAAACAATTCACATGTATAATCATATACACCAACCATATAATTTTTTTATGAATTTTATGTTTCCTAAGATTAATAAAATGTCCACAAGACCATCTTTTATGGTAATAGACACAACCATATTGATTAATATGCCGGGAAAACTAAAGTAATTGAAGTGTGGATAACATCTTCCTTTTGATGTGTGGATAACATCTTCCTTTTGATGTTCTTTGTTACATCAATTATTGTCACCGGGTAAGTCCAAAGATATTTATGAGGTTTGTCCTGAATTGAACGATATTCCAAACCTCTAAACACGGCATAGAAATTATTGTCACCGGGTAAGTTCAAAGATATTTATGAGGTTTGTCCTGAATTGAACGATATCCCAAACCTCTAAACACGGCATAGAGATGGGTTTTTAATTTATTCGTCAAATTGTCGTGTTTGGGATGACGTAATTGAGTTTGGGTAGGCAATGTATTCATAGAGCCCTTAAAATCTGTTGGGCCGTTGGTTCAAGGCAAAATGAAATTATTAATTTAAAAAAAAAGTTACATAAAATTTAAAAAAAAACCTACTTATTAAATCCTAAAAAAAAAAAAAAAAAAAAAAAAAAAACAGTTACTAAATCCTAAAAAAAGAAAAAAAAAATTATAAAGTTGGGTAAATATTAAAGTGGGGAACCCACTTAAAATCCGAATTCCCATCGTGCCTATACTTGATCTTCGCGATCTCCACTCTTATCGTCGTTGGTCAAGTCGCCCGCAGGGACACGGTCGAAGCAAACTTTAAACCGATCCAACTTGGGTTTGAGCTCACGCCACTTGTGCTGGCACGTGTTTAAATTGTGACGCGCGTTCCCAACGTGTTGTTGGTATTGCTAAACGCTCGCCCCCAATACACGGTTTGAACGCGTTGTAGGGTTCGTTGTGCGTCAAGAATCGACGTCACTAGTGCTATTTCCTCTTCCTCTGTCCAATGCACCATTTTCGTTTTTTTGGTGTGAGTTTGGTTGAAGATTTGTTATTTGTGTTTGGTTTTGGTTGAAGAAGATAAATGTGGAAAAAATGAAGTTTGTGATGGGTATTTATAGGTAAAAAATTGTAAATATTTTTAAAAATTTGATTTTTTACTTACCAAAACCGACATCCCCAACGGCTAGAGAAAACGGCTAGCCCAAACGGTCATCTCTCACCAGCCAATCCAATCCAAGCCAGCCACCTCACCTCTCCCCCTCGCCCCACGCCAGCAGAGCAACGCCGTGGCCAATGTTGGCCCGATGTGGTTTAGCCAGCATTGCCTGACAACCCCGCCCCAACTAACGCCCCCACACCCCGTGGTCTAATAGGAGTAATATTTAATAGGAGTAATATTTTTTTGTTTTTCAGATAACTTTTGTAATAGTTTGTTTTAATCTTGAGAAATTAACATGATATAGTTTGTTCCGTAGTGTGTGTAACCACTAACCAGGGCCTGAACCAACAGTAACGTTTCACTCAAACACCGTGTCGGTTCGTTGTCACCGCCATATGTATACATTTGACAACATCGGTCAAAACTCGAAACACTTGATCGACCAGATTAGTAAGATTACCATTATCAATTTCATCACTCTGTGGTGAATATTTCTATTATTCGATCATCTTCAATACATTTGACCTCACCCTGATCAAAACTCAGTTTTTCTTAACGGCCGAAATGAAATTAAAAAAGATAATTAGCAGGTACATGATAAAATACAAACATGAAGACTACATGCATGCACAGCTACAATTTCAAAATCTATAAAATAAATTTCTCTAAAACAATATATAACGCACTTCACACTAAAAAATAAAAAGATAAAAAACTAGAAACCCCAACCCGGTTCTTCGACAACTTGTCATTTAGTTGGTACTAGTCATTTAGTTCGAAAGTCACAACTCAGACCTAATAAATTCTACGAGGACAATAATACGGATGGCAACCACGTGACATGTTTAATATCTGTGTACTTTTTTTAATTAAAAAAATTTAAAATAAAGGATAATCAAAAGGGTCGTAATATTATTGGGACATCTTGAGAAATAAATCGACACCACCTATACGGGTCGTATAAGCTTACACTATAAGAAAAAAACATCTGTAGGGACGACACCTATAAAGACAACACAGGTTCTCTCTAAAGATTACCCTATAGAGACGACATGTCGTTTCTATAGGGTTTTCGTGCCTCGTAAGATAGGTTACCTTATAGGGACGACATATCCTCTCTATAAGGTGAAAATATATATATATATATATATTTTTTGCTTTTTTTTATTCTCTAGTTTGTTGAATTAGAAATTTTAAAAAAACATTTTAACTTATAGAGACGACATGTTTTTTCTATAACTTTAAATATTGTTTTTTTAATTTTATTTTATTAATGATCAACATGTATGAAAATTAAAAAAAAATAAAAATAAAGTTTAACTTATAGAGACGACATATCGTGTCAAAAAAGTTTGACTAGTCAAAAATAATTTTAATTTAGGCGACAAAATTTCCAACCATTACAAATTTGATTTGGAAAAAAAGTCTAACATATAAAGACGATATGTCATCTCTATAGGGAAAAATAATTTTGTTTTGTTTTTCAGTTTTGATTAATAAATAATTAAAAATACAAAAAAAGTTATTTGCATATAGAGACGACATGTCGTCCCTATAAACCCAATTAAGTTTTTTTTAATTTATTCTTGTTTTCTAACTAAAAAATATATATTTAAACTTATAGAGACGACATGTTGTCTCTAAAATGTTTGAAATAAAAATTTAAAAAAATAAATAAACTAACCTATAGAAATGACATATCGTCTCTAAAATGTTTGAAAGGTAATAAAAAATTCATTTATGAGGCAAAATTTCTCACCAATCTATAAAAAAATTGAAAAAAAATTAACTAACCTATAGAAAGGACATGTCCTCCCTATATGGAAAAATAATTTTGTTTTGTTTTTTATTCTTTATTAATAAATAATTAAATGTAAAAAAAAATTCACGTGTAGAGACGATATGTCCTCTCTAAAAGTTGTTTTTCTTGTAGTGTTATACGACCCATATAAAGTTAACTTCAATTTTCAAGGCTAGTAAAAAGCTAACATTGTCTTCACATGCTTTTCCAATACGCATCGTATAAGGCTACGATGTGTATTGATACAAGGTTGTCTTTCAACTCTGACAGATAGGGTTCACATGCAAACCCTATACGGATCATATAGGCCTATACGAACTGTATCAAGTACGAGGTTTACTTTCTGTCACTCAACAGTGATAGAAAGTGATAGAAGTGAATATTATGTCAGCCCTATACGGATCGTATAGGCCAATATGATCCGTATTGGTATATGATTTTGCATTCGGGTTGGCCTTTATAAATGAGGAAGATGAAGACAATTGATAAAAATCCCTTCTCTTCGTTTTTCTTTATAATCGATTTCACCATGTCTTGGTTCAACCTTAATTATATTTTCGGCGAGTCGTCCAGCACAAACACGAGCACGTTTATTCCGGGAAGCAGTATGGTATAGCATTTTTTTAACTTGTTTTGTTTGTTTTGTTTATGAAATACTTAGCACACCGTTTGTTTTAGAAGGGGCCTGCTGTCCCTGATTCTTACGATGGGAGAGGAAATGATGATCACGCGGAGGAGGTCGTGTTCGGCTTTTGTTCCCATCATAAGGAATCGTTGTTGCCAGACCTCAACGAGGTAAGTATTTTTTTACTTTTTTGTATTCGGCGTTAAATTTACCATTACCTTTTACCTGTTGTTTTTTTTAGTTTGTTGTGCCCCGCGAACTGTTGTTTCCAAATCTGAACGAGGTAAACATAAATTTACTTATGATTAAGAAGGCTTTAGATGTACCGTTATCTTTTACCGTTGGTTTTTTCAAGTTATTGTGCCTAGCTGTGATCATGGTTACGGGTATCCGGATTATGAAGCAGGTTACGGTGCCTCGTACGGACAAGAAGACTATGGCAATAACGTTTTCGTTAGTGGTGCCTCGTGTGTACAACAAGACGTTAGTGAGCATTCTTACGCTCAAGAGTCATTACGTGACGAGCACCCTGAAGTTTCGTACAAAACTGATCAGGTACGAATGATATATATGTTGTTAAAAATATTACTATAAACGTTATATATTTTTTAAAATGTATTATAAATGTTATATTATTTTGTTAAAAAATTATTATAAATGTTATATATATTTTTCACTTAGGATATTATATCTCGCAGTGAGTTGTACGTTGGGTAAAAGAAGGGGTTTAGCCAATGGATACGTTATTGTTACTAGACGGCCCAAGGATCAATGGACATGGCTCCATTGTTGTCGTAGTGGCGAGCATGAGAGTAAGGTCACAGTTAGGAAAACCGGCAACAAAAAATGTGGATGCCCTTTTATGGTGATAGGTCGTCTCGACCAAAGTCGTCGAGCTTGGCGGATATATTATCTACACAAACATTTTTCTGATAAGCATAACCACGACCCTGTTGAACATCTGGAGGGTTAAGTGATTGTTCGGTGTATCGACCATAGTTGGTTCACTAAAGGCATGGGGTATTCCCCTTCCAACTAAACATGTATGAAGTGTCCCTCGTTAACATGTACGAGTGTGATCCCTTGAGGTCATGGCTCATTAGGGGCATCCAATAACAGGAAGAAAGTACAACTCCCATCGATGCTTAGCACGTGGACGACGATATTATACCTTTGCGTTAAGAGAAGCCACACGTGGGGCATTTCCATCTAGTGACTTTCGGGACAAGCTTCCACTGAATGCCAAGAGAAGCCCCAAACGTATCCGGTTAAATTGTCCTTCGCCCATGCTTCGAATATATGCCACCATAGCGATACGTTATGATCCATCTCTAGTACTAGATCCTTTGAAACATGGAGCCATACGTGTTCCCCAAAACCTAACCCGACAGCCGTAGACTGAAACCCACAAAGAGCGTCTGGCCTCACATCTTGTATACACGATATGTAACGGTGTAAAACTGATGGAATCTGTCACTCAAACATTATTATGGTTAACAAGTTCTTGCCCCCCTTTATTAATGGAAACCGATGATTATCACGCGTCTCCTTCTTTTTAGAAGTCGTTGAACGACTTCGTTGCAATTTGGGTATTTCAGATTTTACAACCGAACTAGTTCCACGAGAGCCCTTTGACGATATGTATGAGCTGTTTCGGGGAGCATCGTACCTATTTTATGGGGAACTTGCATATACATTGCTTGCCTCACCAAAGGAGCTGTTTCTCACAACTTCGTCTATCCTCGCAGCTTCTTCTAACCGTTGTTGTACTTTCTTTGATGTTGGCCGACCGCGAGTATCTTGCTGGACAATCGGTGGTTTCTTAGTTGATTTGGTTGGGGTCAAGACCGCTTTTATCTTTGAAATCAAGCTTTTTTTTATGAGCAGGGGATTGCGACTCTATTATTGCCGCACAATACTGAGCTCTTTTGCAACATCGACCTCTTCATCTATCAGTTTACATAGTAGTTGTCACACCCCGATATTTCAACAACAACTCGGTGGGCCCGAATGGGGAATATCGTGACTAGATTTGTGGGAACGTGTTTGGACTGATTCCTATGCACTTGTGTCACACCCCGATATTTCCACGTATTACCGGTGGGCCCGGTGGGGAGTATCGTGACGTAGTTGATATCATCATAGTCAAATAACACAATATTTAAATGCACAGCGGAAGCAAAAGATAGATTCATTTCAACCGAATAAAATTGTAATATTAAGTATCACAAAATAGTTGAAAATAATCCACAGGTGGATCAAATAAAAAGAAACATTGTTCAACAGACTGAAATGCATCCAAGCTTGCGAGACTCTTATTGATGCTAAGGAGAAAGCCAGCCTATTTCGAGTAGTACCTGCACTTAATCTTTTTGGGAAAATACGTCAGTTTACACTGGTAAATACAATCAACTGACTCATTTTGAACATGTTTAGAAAGTTGATTTAAATGCATGAGGCACAAACGTTTTATAACTTGGGATAATTATTTGAATATAATCTTGTAAAAGAATTACATGTTTCTTCTGCGTTCAGTAGCCCGGTTCGTGCCGGGTTAAAGATCAATAGACACACCACATTATTTATTTAGGCACTGACGGGTGTACGCCTACACCCCGTGCTTAGGTCGTGGCCATTTCGTAAAATGATGCCAAGGATATCCGGGACATGGTCATTAACCCCCCAAAGGCTTTAAGCAAACAAACATTTTCAAATGGGACATTTCAATGATTTAACCTTCACACAATTAAAGATGGGTAAATTACATTTTTCGTCCTTTATGTTTGTACCGGATTGCAACGGATAGCCTTTAACTTTAATAATTACAGTCACGGTCCTTTTTTGGTTAAAAACATTACACCCTAGGTCCTTTAGCACTAACTCAGTTAAATTTTTTTTGTTACACATGACATGTGTTGTGCACATAAGGGTAGATTAGTAATTTTACTGATATATATATAATATATATTTAAACAAATAAAAAATATCAAATAACAAAAACTAAATATTTTAATTTCTAATAGTGGTGGGTGGATCTGATCTTATTCTCCATTTGCATACAACTGAAAGTTAATCAGCACTCTCTCTCTCCTCTCCTTTCTCTCTCGCTCCCCAACCAACCCCCACCACCACTAACAGCCACCCCTGCAGATTCAACCATCGACGATATCCAGTCACCACCAACCATTTCCGGCAACATCCAGTCACCACCACCATTTCCGGCGACATCCACTCACCACCACCATTGATTCTTCGTCCCCAAAAAACAGGGCCGCCGGCTCGCCACCATCCTTACTGAACCCAAGATCTGAAAAACGTAAGCCAATCTGAACTAGATGTCGCCGGATCTGTCATGGCGCCGATGATTAACTTATGATTTTTGTTATCCGTGTTTATAGAAAGCTTGTGATTGTATTTAAATCATAAAGTAAACTTATGATTTTTGTTATTCAAGTTTCTGATCTCAATTGTAAACCTGATGTGTGAATATACTTCAATCTTAGAGTAAATTTATGTTTTATAAGATGCAGTATCTGATTGCTCCGATTCAAATTGTGGTTTGATTATTTGATTTGGTGAACTGTAGTAGCTAATGTGATTGTAGTCCGAGATCTGGATCTGCCGGAGCGGTTACACCACCGTCTGCAGGTCACATTAGGTTGGTGAGATAGAGAAAGGGAGGAGAGAGGTGACAATTGTGGTGGTGGTGGCAAACGGAGAAGAAGAACAATTGGGTTTTATTTATAAATATATCTTTAAATAAAAGGGTTGCATAAAATGACCGAAATACCCTCACTTGTCTTGCACATGATCTGACTTAACAGATAAATTTAATTGGGTTAGTGCTAAAGGACCTATGGTGTATTAAGTTTTCCAAATAAAGGACTGTGACTGTAATTATTGAAGTTAAAGGTTATCCGTTGTAATATAGTACAAACATAAAGGACGAAAAGTGTAATTTACCCATTAAAGATTCAATGCCCGACCAAACGGTATTTTATATACCATACCCCAAGCCCGTATAGGGAAAATAAGTTAAAAGTATTTACCTTTGCAAGTAATAATCACAACAAGCAAGTGTACGTAGCTTTTACCAGGTCTCCTATTCTGGAACGAAGGTTTATAATAACCTATTAGAATCCTAACGGGTCTTTAATTAAGCCTAAACTTAGACCGGTTAGTTTTAAAGGAAGATACGGTTCGAACGCATGATTAAGCGAAGACCGGAATAGAATGTGATTTAGTCCCGACAAGTTTGAAGACTTGTATAATATGGGTAAACTAAACACATTCTGGATTTTGAGATAAAAATGATAAGGTTCGACCCGTTTCGTCTAATTGATGCAAACTAGTTACATAAACCGAACCGAACGCGAATAACGCATAACGCGTAACCGAATGAGTCACGAACAGGTTTCCCAAGTTAATATGCTTTAAATATGTTGTGATATCGGTAGGATACCTTCCATTATGCCCAAAACGAGTTTAATCTCAAATTAAGCCACGTAGGGGTATTTTGGTCATTTAAAAGATTATAAAAGAGATTAATTATAATTCTGAGATTCGGTTCTGAGATAATCAGTAAAACAACTTAATTTAATAGGTTATATCAGTTGGTGATAAGTCTTATATGACAAAATGGTTTTAAACCCATACTATGCGTTTTAAACGCGTAAAAAGTCGTTTTAAACAAGTTAATATGCTTTAAATATGTTGTGATATCGGTAGGATACCTTCCATTATGCCCAAAACGAGTTTAATCTCAAATTAAGCCACGTAGGGGTATTTTGGTCATTTAAAAGATTATAAAAGAGATTAATTATAATTCTGAGATTCGGTTCTGAGATAATCAGTAAAACAACTTAATTTAATAGGTTATTTCAGTTGGTGATAAGTCTTATATGACAAAATGGTTTAAAACCCATACTATGCGTTTTAAACGCGTAAAAAGTCGTTTTAAGTGATTTCCGGGTTATAACAGGAATCTTAGTTTTCTGATTAGGTTATAAAGTTCAAAATACTTCATTTATCATATAAAATCAGTGGCAAAAGATTTGGTATCAAAATGTCGTGTAAAACTCATTTTATAAACGGAAAGGTTATAATCGGTAATTACCGAATCAAGGCAATAACCTTAGGTTATGATCGGTTTAAAAATAATTAAAAATCTTCAAAAATCCCAAAATATTATATTTCATCAGTGGCTAAAAGGTTTGGTGTCAAAAATTGGGTTTAGATAGGCTTTATGCTAATTACGCCGTTTAATTAATAAAAGGCCTTCTAATTACGCTACTGAGCATCACTCCTAATCTAGACCTCCAACTGATGTGAAATTTTAGGGACATTTTTATAAATTAGTAACAATGATTATTATCCTCTCACATTACCAAAATTCTCGTTTTAAGATCAAATGGGCATATTGGTCAACATTTGGCATTTAACGGAAACATCGGACAATCAACGAGTCAAGTAGTATAATCGCAGAGGGTTATACTATCATACAAGCTGGTCCTATTGAAGCTCTAAGGCATTTCTAAATCATACTAATAAGGGTCAGAACTAAAAGTCAAAGCAATGGTCAAGTTATGCGACTTCGGTTCCGAACCGGACCTAAACTGAAAATTGTCGGGTCGAACATGCTTAGACATGTTCTTGCATTGATTACCAAGTTTTATGAGTGGTAAAACAGGTTACACGTCTCCTACATTGCTAATTATGCGTTAAATTGAAAATTAAGATTTTGTTGACTTTTTCGGATTAAGTTTGACCCGACATTTAACCTAGTTAGAGCGGGAATCAGGGGGTGCCCTTTTAAGGGTGTAATGCCCACATAAATACCAACTTATAATTACTTTCAATTTGACCAAAAATCAGACCATTAGTGATTAATCGATAAGTCAAACCTTAATTACGACGGTTTGACTTTAAGCTAATTAACTAAGTAAAACACGATTAAGGAAGGTCAAGGAAGCCTACCAAGGTCCTATGCACGACTAGTGATGCTTAGGGAAGGCTCTTGTGCTCCAGAAATGATCAGAAGTGAAGTTATGAATGAATGATCAAAGTTTGCAACAATGTGGGTCTTATATAGTGAGTTTAATCTCACTAGATCATGCCAAGCAAGTCTACAATTGATCTTTGATGCATCCCAAGTGTCCCTATACTCTAAAAACAAGTTGGGGTTGCACATGGTATTGAAAATTTGCAATATAAGTCGGTTAACATGGCTAAACAGACACCTGTGCATTTTTCTGCTTCTGGGACTGTCTTACGGACCGTAAGGCTAAAGCCTTGCGGTCCGTATCCGCTTTTTAAAAAAATTCACCCGGTCTGCTTGCTTACGGACCGGACCGTAAGGGGTAACCTTTGCGGTCCGTAAGCCTTCACCAGAAAACAAAAAAGTTGAGAATCTTCTTGAGTTTGATCATGCAACTTAGGTATTACGAATTAGGGCCTCTATTATCAGTATGGGGCCACTTGATCATGTCCGAACAGTTAAGACCACCTTGCCATGTTTTAAAGTTGCCTTGGATTCTTTTGAGAGGGCCATAAATGAAGGTTTGTCAAACACATTCTCATAGGATCCCATCTTTACAATTTGAATCAATTATTACTAGTCATCATCATCATCATCATACTCAGTAAATCCCACCAATAGCAAAGCAAAGGTAGGGTCTGAGGAGGGTAAGATGTAGACAGCCTTACCTCTACCCCGTAGGAATAGAGAGGCTGCTTCCAGTGAGACCCCCGACTCGATAGTAGTTTTGCATCAAGCCTTGGACATAAGGCACATAACACTCAGCAATCGGGACAAAGACCGATTAGTGCATTTACCCTTTTGTCTTTCAGCTATCAACGCCACCACATGATGCATGATTAACCGTCCTCAGCTTTTAACGTTATTTTCACGAAATTAGTAAAATAACGTTAAAATTAGTGCACTTTCACTTTTGCCCCCCGATGGCCCACACATATATACATTATATGCGCATACCGCAAGCGGGGCGTAATCAATTATTACTAGTATTAACCGGATTTGAATGTATATCAGATGTTTATAACACAGGTTAAGGTTTGGGATTTATACATAGGTCGCTCAGAGGTATTTATTAACATGTCGACGCTTTTAACCCCTCGTATACGAATTTTGTCATAACTTTCTCATACGATAACGAAACTTGGTGAAATTTTTATCATGCATTCTAGTGAGCATAATTATTCGTTACAAAGCTTCGGGTTTGCTAAAAGGTCACTCAGAGGTATACTTTAAACCTGTTGACACATTTAACCCCTGTAGTTTGTAATCTCTCACTTTCTTTCACAATTAGCTTCGTATGATCCATGATTCATTCGTTTAAGGGTATAAACATCATGTAGGGTTATTGTAAAGTATATTTATCCATTGTTGACATTTTGAACCCTTATATTCACATACTTTCCTTGTTTGTCAACTTTAGTCCTTCTAAGGAAATCCCTTACACGTCTAAAGTTCATGACACGTGTCGATATAATATTGGACATTAATTACGAGGTGTAACATCCTCACCCCCTTAAAAGAAATCTCGACCTCGAGATTTACTGAAATAAATGAGGGTATTTCTCTTTCATCGTGGACTCTACCTCCCACGTGTACTCGGGACCTCTACGGGCATCCCATTTCACCTTTACTATCGACACATGCTTCCTTCGAAGCTTCTTAACCTGTCGATCCTCGATCGACACAGGTTTTTCAACAAACTTCAAGCTCTCTTCTATGTGTACATCTGTATGTGGTATGACTAGTGATTCATCAGCTAGACATTTCTTCAGATTGCAGATGTGGAATACATTGTGAATACCGCTGAGCTCTTCAGGTAAGTTTAACTTATAAGCAACTGAGCCGACACTTTCGATGATCTCGAATGGTCCTATGTACCTCGGGCTTAACTTGCCTTTCTTACCAAATCGCATCACTCCCTTCCAGGGTGATACTTTAAGCAACACTTTGTCACCTACCTCGAATTTCAGAGGTTTACGCTTTAAGTCTGTGTAGCTTTTCTGCCTATCTCTGGCAGCTTTCAGGCGGTCACGAATCTGGACAATCTTGTCCGTCGTTTCAAAGAATATGTCAGGTCCTGATAATTGAACTTCTCCTACTTCTGCCCAACAAACGGGCGTTCTGCACTTCCTACCGTACAAGGCCTCGAAAGACGCAGCCTTAATGCTTGTATGATAGCTATTGTTATAAGAGAATTCGATTAATGGTAGGTGGTTATCCCAACTACCACCTAAGTCGATCACACATGCACGAAGCATGTCTTCTAAAGTTTGGATTGTACGCTCACTCTGCCCGTCCGTCTGAGGATGGTAAACCGTACTAAAATTTAAGCGCGTGCCCAAAGATTGTTGGAAACTTTTCCAAAAATGTGATGTGTATCTAGTATCTCTGTCAGAGATAATAGACACTGGTACGCTATGCAGAGATACAATCTTATTTACGTACAATTGGGCTAACATGTCAGAGCTATAGGTCTCCTTAATGGGTAGGAAATGTGCTGACTTAGTCAGTCTATCTACTATCACCCATATAGTATCATTTCCTTTCTTTGTCTTTGGCAACTTGGTGATGAAATCCATTGTCACCATTTCCCACTTCCACGTGGGAAGTTCAGGCTGTTGTAGCAAACCTGACGGCTTCTGATGTTCAGCTTTGACTTGCGCACACGTCAAACATTTAGCTACATAGGTAGCTATAGACTTCTTCAAGCCTATCCACCAAAAATTTGCTTTCAGATCCTGGACATCTTGTCAGCTCCAGGATGGACGGAGTATTTAAAATTGTGGGCTTCCTGGAGGATAACATCTCGAAGTCCTCCATAAATTGGAACCCATATTCGTCCATTCAACCTCAGAATTCCGTCCTTGCCATAGGATAACTGTTCTTCAGTTACTCCTAGCTTTTCATCGGAATAGTTAGCTTCCAGCACAGCTTCCTTCTGCGCAGCTAACAACCTTTCATTCAAACTATTCTTTATCTCAATGCTCTTGGCATTGATTCTTATAGGCTTCACTCTTTCCTTCCGACTTAAGGCATCGGCAACTACATTCGCCTTGCCAGCATGGTATCTTATCTCACAATCATAATCATTCAAAGTTTCCATCCAACGTCGTTGCCTCATGTTCAAATCCTTTTGGTTAAACAGGTGCTGGAGGCTCTTGTGATCAGAATAGATCACACACTTGATACCATATAAATAGTGCCTCCAGAGCTTCAGTGCAAATACAATGGCACCCAACTCCAAGTCATGGGTGGTGTAATTCTTTTCATGCACCTTTAACTGACGTGAAGCATAGGCAATAACTTTGCATTTCTGCATAAGCACACATCCCATCCCGGTGTCTGATGCATCACAATATACCACAAACTCTTCTATTCCATCAGGAAATGTCAACACAGGTACATTGCTTAGCTTCTACTTAAGGATATCAAAGGATTCTTGTTGCTTCGGTCCCCAGTCGAACTTAATATTCTTCCTAGTCAAAGAAGTTAGGGGTGCAGCAATTCTTGAAAATTTTTCAATAAAACGCCTGTAATATCCTGTCAATCCCAAGAAACTGCGAATCTCCGTGGGCGTCTTCGGCTCTTGCCAATTCATGACAGCTTCAACCTTAGCGGGATCTACCTGGATTCCGCGTTCACTAACCACATGTCCAAGAAATTGGACTTCACGAAGCCAAAATTCACACTTAGAGAATTTGGCGTAGAGCTTTTCTCGATGAAGCAGTTTCAGAATGCAATGGAGGTGCTTCTCATGGTCAGCTTGATTCTTCGAGTAAATAAGAATATCATCGATGAAGACGACGACAAATTTATCCATGTAGGGCTTGCAGACGCGGTTCATGAGATCCATTAATGCGGCTGGTACATTCGTGAGTCCAAAAGGCATCACTAAGAACTCGTAATGACCATAACGAGTCCTAAATGCAGTCTTATGTACATCTTCATCCTTGACCTTCAGTTGATGATATCCTGACCTTAAGTCGATCTTGGAAAAGTAACTCGCTCCTTGAAGCTGATCGAACAAGTCGTTGATCCTGGGTAATGGATACCGATTCTTAATAGTAACTTTGTTAAGTTCGCGATAATCGATACACAGACGCATCGAGCCATCTTTCTTCTTCACAAATAGGATTGGTGCTCCCCAAGGAGATGAGCTCGGTCTAATAAATCCTTTGCTTAACAAATCATCCAGTTGAGTTCTCAACTCTTTCATCTCCGTTGGTGCCAATCTGTAAGGCGCTCTTGCAACAGGTGCTGCTCCGGGAATAATGTCAATCCTGAATTCCACTTGCCTATCTGGGGGTAAACCAGGTAGTTCTTCAGGGAATACCTCTGGATATTCAGAGATAATAGGTATGTCTTCGATCTTAGGCTTTGGTTCATCAAGGGTTACTTGTGCCATGTAGATAACACAACCCTTCGTCAAACACCTTGATGCCTTGAGCAAGGACACTTGCTCAGGCATTCCGTACTTAGTATCTCCTTGGATCGTCAAAGGCTCGCCATGAGGAGCTCTGACAACCACTTGCTTCTTAGCACAAACGATCTGGGCTTGGTTGCGAGACAACCAATCCATGCCTATTACTATATCAAAACCGGCTAATTTCAAAGGAAGTAAAGACAATGGAAAAGAGTGGTTCCTCTAACACGGTTGACGCTGTTTCTATTGTTCCATCGGCTAATTCCACCTCATATTTCACACTTAGGGTTTTAGCAGGTAAATTCAGTAACTTACAAAACTTATTATCTACATATGATTTATCAGCTCCTGAATCTAATAGCACTCTTGCATAAACATCATTTATGAGAAAGGTACCTGTGATCACATTGTCGTCCTGAATAGCTTCCTTTGCATCCATTCGGAAGACCCTTGCATTGGTCTTTTTCCCATCCTCAGTCTTCTTTGCAAGTTTTGGGCAGTTGGACTTGATATGCCCTTTTTCGTTGCAGCTATAGCACGTAGCATCCTAAATTTTCTTACAGTCTAATGTCTTGTGCTCAAAAGACTTGCAAATCCCACATGCCCTTGGCTGTGATTGGGATTTCGACTCATATCTGCACTTCCCGAAGTGCTGTTTCTTGCAGATCTTACATTTGGGTTTATCACCCGACTGCTGGCCATCTTTTTTAGATCCAGAACCCTTCTTGTGGTCATTGTTTCCCCTATGTCTCTTATCCGATCGTCGTGAGTTATCATCCTCACGCTTCCTTTTCTCCGCATCAGTGTTTCTCAGCGATCTCTGCCTGACCGCGTCCAGAGTAAGAGATAATGCTATATCAGCTGCAGACCGGAAGGTAGCTGGTCTAGAGGCTTTCACACTGGCCTTAACTTCTGGGGGCTAAACCCCCTATGAATCGAGTTATCCTCTTGGGTTCTGGTGTAACAACCCTCATTAAAAGTCCTATTTATTTTATTATTTTATTCAATAGGAAACCCTAATTTAGACACCCAAGTGATTCTGCACAAACCCTACGAATTTCAGAACAATCAGAATCAGGATCAGGACCCCTAAAACTCAGGGGGGGTAAAACCCTAGTTACGATTATCCAATTAAAATGCTGTCTAAATTGAAATTTCTCGAACGGTCGACTCAGCTAGGCTAGAAACACACGTGGCTAACCTAGGGTGAATTCGTGTCCCTTGCGCACCGCAAGGGATTAGGCTTACGGTGCGCAAGCCTGGTCAAAATTTGGGTATAAATAGCAGGCATTGGCACTTGATTCCTGGCGTTCGTTCGACGATCAAATTCCAATTGTACGTTGAGTTATAGCATAAACAGTCCAAAACACACACACGTTTCACTAATCGCCGCCGCAATACAGGGTAATAACTCGATCGCTGCTATGATTCAATGTCCGATCGATTAAACTATCCAATGAATGTTTAAGTGCTGCCCACACTAGGGTTTATGCTTTGTCATTCGTCGTTAATTCGATGGATGTTTAAGTATCGCACTTTGTCATTCGTTGTGAGGGTTGATCTCGTGAGTTATCGTAAATGCTGTATTGATTACTAACCCAGAATTGTGTGCCTGTTATTAATTTAGGGTTAAAAAGGCTAATCAGTAGGCTAGGTTCTGCTCAAATCAAATCTGCAATGTGAGTTCATTTCTCTTTTCTCACCGTTTGTGAGTCCATTCTCTTTTCTCACCGTTTTATCACCTTTTTGTGATACAATTATATTTAAAAAGGCTTTCCAAAATCCTAAATGTTTACCAGTTATACTTACAGTGATTAAATTTTTATATTCTATAATAAGTGCCGGTATGGGAGATTTTATACATTATTTGACCCTAGTTACTATTTGCCAGAAAGTTAGCCAGTAGTAGCATGACCACAATCACATTGGGAATTATGCCCAGTAGCCATAGCCTATAACTAATATTATTTGAACATTAAATCGTTAATAAATTTAATGTATGTTTGAAATAGATCTAAATGGTGTATACCATAATAAAATAATCAAGTATAATATATTCTACTATACTAAGATTATATTTTTAGTCTTATTTACGTTAATATATTAAATAATGATATTACAATTATTTAATTAACATATTATATTTGATAAGTTATAGTAGTTTGACATAAAATGATATATGTCATTTTCTGGGTTAAGTGGTTTTGTGTCATAAGTAATATATTTGACAAAGTAATGTCACGGGACACAATTAAGTCCAGAGTCACTAGTTGAGAAAATGATCAACAGCGACATATTCAAAGGCACTAGTTGAGAGAATGATCAACAGTTTTATGACCAGAATCACTAGTTGAAAGAATGATCAACAGTGATATGACCACAATTACTAGTTAAGTGAATGATCAACAGTAATATGACCGGAGTCACTAGTTGAAAGAATGATCAACAGTGATTTGACCACCGTCACAGGAATCGCCTAGTGACCAATATAATAATAAGATATACTATATATCTATTACTTGATAAATTCACTATTGGACAAAAATGAGCCAATGAGTGATATGACCACTGTCACATCGTAACTGCCACCATGTGACAAATACTGATTGAGTTGGGGTAAATATAAGTGAATATAAAAACTTTGATGCTGTAAAATATAACAATATATTTTATAAAATGGAATGAATTCACCAGTATTTATTACTGATAAAATGTTTTCAAAACACATTTCAGGTAACTTGATGTAAGGATAATAGAAGCCAGCTATGGAGCACTGAAGGCTTAAATAAAGTGGCTATAATTACCTGAATAAAAGAAGAAATTTATGTTTTATTTATTTGGGTTTATCCCTATAAAAACAATTGAATGAAATACGGGTTTAAGCCCATTTGTTTAATTTTTGGTGTTTTACAAACTCTGAAATTATTTCCTAACTACGATCCTGATGAAAATTTTCCGCTGTGTAATTAATAAACACCGATACCATCTGACTGGTTCAAGGCTCTCGCTCCCAGGGTGGGGTCGAGGGTCGTGACATCTGGTGTCACAAGATAAGGAACCAACCTTGACATGGTGTTGAAGCTTGTAAGGTAGGCTTGATAATTCAGGTTTTTCATAACCAGAGACAAGAAATCAGCTTCAATCTTCTCAACCTCATGCTGAGGGCAGTAGTTCTCCTTAATCAATGATATAAACTGTTCCCAAGTCATATTGTACAATGAGACTTTCCCTGTAGCTTGGATCAAAGACCTCCACCAAGCTAATGCCTCACCCTTGAATGACTGAGACACAAATTTCACCACATCCTTATTAGCGCAACCACTGATATTCACCACAGTGTCAATCTCATCCAACCATGTCATGCAGTCTATAGCTCCTTTTTCCCCAGTGAAATCCCTGGGTTTGCATGAAACAAAATACTTATAGGAGCAACCGTTATCACGGGGTTCCTGATTCGGTACGATCCTTTGAGATGGGGCACTCCTTTGGTTTGATGAGTGATGGGAATTACTGTTGTGAGCAGTGTGAGTTTTAGAGGGTGGTTTAGAGTGTGGTGCAGATTGGGTCCTTTCATGGGTACTACTGGATTCATGGAACTGTCTATCCAAAGCTCGAGTAATGGCATTGTCTATCATTGCCTGCAGTTCTGCACCCGCTACGTTAATTCGGGTATTATCATGATTCTCCCTTGGGTAACTGTTGATCTCATCCGAGTCAGCCATGTAGTTTAAACTGTTACATAAGATATTGACAACAATTTATTTGGGAGTTTATTATGGAATTGTCTTTTACGGCAATTCATTAACCATGGGAAACATAGACCATATTTGGTTAATTTGTTAATCATATTTATTTAGGATTTTTATTATAATGTATCCTAATTATAAAACAATAACAGTATTATTAGTGGCACAAAAGGCCTAGTCATAGGGACATTTTTAAATCATAAGCCATGATTTTAGAGAATCAAGGCATTAAGGTTTGAACATAGTTCTTTACCTTTTTCTGACAGGGAGTCGTAGACTACTACTGTCTTTTGTCTTATATGACAATGGGTATGGCCCGTAGGCACTACATTACCTATGGATGTTTAATATATGATCATCTTAATTGATGATTTAACCCATGATTTATAAATCATCAGGTTAGGATTGGAATCTTTTGAAGAATCCTATTATAAGAATGACGTGTGTGATTTTAACGAATCACGTCTGCCAGGAGCGTTAACATGTTTTCAGATGTTAATAGGGATTTGAATCTTTTTAAACAGGTCTTACCATCTTGGTCAAGTCTTATAATGACATGCAGGCTAGGTTATACCTTTAAGATTCTTATTTAATATTTAAATAGGCAGATTATTTTTTTAAGAGGAACAATTTTGAATTTATTTATTTCATGTATAATATATTTATGCATAATGACAGAATGAAATTTTTAAACTTAACATTCCATTAAACATTAAAAGAAGTACATATTGCCCTAAACGGGACTTTTAACAGAAATAACTTGCCCACCCAGGGGCTAAACTGATAATACAAGTCCTCGCAGGGACTGATTACTAAGATAGGTGTCCACGCAGGGACTAAAAAGACAAGTCCATGCAGGGACTAAAGAAAGACAAGTCCACGCAGGGACTAAGTATATAGATAAATGTCTACGCAGGGACTTGATTGAAATAAGGAAATACAACAATACATATAGGGATTCAATGATCCCTCTTCTTCTTTCCTTTTAACAAGTTTGCCAGGCCCTTGAGAAATCCCCGGTTGTTCCTACGCTCTTCCTGAAACTCTCGTTCCACCCTGTTTAGCCTGTGGAGGATTTCCTCCTGTTCCGGTGGGGAAAACCGTGGTGGCTGCGGCTGGTGCTGAATCGGAGGTCGAGCAGGTATTTGATACCCATGATTTGGGTATCCCACTCCCCATGGAGTTCCATATGGTCCTTCAGGATGAAGGGCGTTGTAGTTTGCCGCTACGAGGTATGGGTCGGCTTCAGCATAGTTATAGTTAGTGTGAGCCGGCTGCTCAAATGGATTATACGCCGTGGAACCGGCGTATGTAGGTATTGGATTACCAAATCCCAATGGTGGCGGCGGTGGTGCAACTGGTGCATAATTCACCTCTGAAACTGGGTTTGAAGGCCCACCCATTTGTGGGTCTTCATGCAGTGGCGGATAGTGACTGCCACTTGAGTGATGGGGGGTGCTAAAGTGAAAACCCCCTTCTCGCGCGGATATTCGTGCGCCTATTCTTCTACGCCTTGGTGGTTCTGGAGGTGCTTGATGAACTGGCGGCGGTGGTGGCGGTGGCGTGACTGCCACGAAACGCGAATCCTCGGAGGGATCCTGCTGCTGCTGCTGAGGTGATGAATGGTGAGAGGGTGTAAAATACCATTCATACTGGTTGAACCTTGCTTGGTAGGGTGATCCGTGGAAGGATGACCCATCAGAGATCTCGATGGGGTGAGTAGGTGTCCCAGAAGGTGGTTCAACAGGATCCGTGTCTTCATCTATATCTATTTCATGGTCTCCTGAGAAATGGTCTTCAGGTCCTAGTGGGTTAAAACCCACTGGTTCTTCAATATAGTTTGCCGGGTTGAACCGACCCTGGAAGACAACAGTGGGGTCGCCAAAGGAATGGTGCGAAAGGGATCGCTGTAACGACAAGAATGAGTGGCGTGAGTCTTCGGGCTCGTTCTCTGATTGCGGCCCAAAGGAGTGACGATAGGGAGGCGTTGAGCTATACGAGGCAGATCGCCTAGCGGGCTCAAAATAGGTCCTCCGGTTTCCTTGAGGATCGGCACTCATGGTAGCAGAAGGAGTTCGCCGGTGTGAAGGCCCGGCTTCGTGATCGTTGGGGGTGTTGATTGGCCCCTTGCCTCGTCCTCCTCTTCGGAACCTCGGTGGCATATTTCCTGTCAAACAATTGAAAGATACAACAAAGAAATATAAAGGACAAAGTTAAAGTTAAAACAATTTGGATTAGTCCAAAGTTCTTTGTCTAGACTCGAAAATTTAGGAATGTGCAATTGTGTAACTGAGATTAAACACAAAGACTAGTGTTTAATTCACTCAGTGTTGGCTCTGATACCAACCTGTCACACCCCGATATTTCCACGTATTACCGGTGGGCCCGGTGGGGAGTATCGTGACGTAGTTGATATCATCATAGTCAAATAACACAATATTTAAATGCACAGCGGAAGCAAAAGATAGATTCATTTCAACCAAATAAAATTGTAATATTAAGTATCACAAAATAGTTGAAAATAATCCACAGGTGGATCAAATAAAAAGAAACATTGTTCAACAGACTGAAATGCATCCAAGCTTGCGAGACTCTTATTGATGCTAAGGAGAAAGCCAACCTATTTCGAGTAGTACCTGCACTTAATCTTTTTGGGAAAATACGTCAGTTTACACTGGTAAATACAATTAACTGACTCATTTTGAAAAGGTTTAGAAAGTTGATTTAATTGCACGAGGCACAAACGTTTTATAACTTGGGATAATTATTTGAATATAATCTTGTAAAAGAATTACATGTTTCTTATGCGTTCAGTAGCCCAGTTCATGCCGGGTTAAAGATCAATAGACACACCACATTATTTATTTAGGCACTGACGGGTGTACGCCTACACCCCGTGCTTAGGTCGTGGCCATTTCGTAAAATGATGCCAAGGATATCCGGGACATGGTCATTAACCCCCCAAAGGCTTTAAGCAAACATACATTTTCAAATGGGACATTTCAATGATTTAACCTTCACACAATTAAAGATTCAATGCCCGACCAAACGGTATTTTATATACCGTACCCCAAGCCCGTATAGGGAAAATAAGTTAAAAGTATTTACCTTTGCAAGTAATAATCACAACAAGCAAGTGTACGTAGCTTTTACCGGGTCTCCTATTCTGGAACGAAGGTTTATAATAACCTATTAGAATCCTAACAGGTCTTTAATTAACCCTAAACTTAGACCGGTTAGTTTTAAAGGAAGATACGGTTCGAACGCATGATTAAGCGAAGACCGGAATAGATTGTGATTTAGTCCCGACAAGTTTGAAGACTTGTATAATATGGGTAAACTAAACACATTCTGGATTTTGAGATAAAAATGATAAGGTTCGACCCGTTTCGGCTAATTTATGCAAACTAGTTACATAAACCGAACCGAACGCGAATAACGCATAACGGGTAACCGAATGAGTCACGAACAGGTTTCCAAGTTAATATGCTTTAAATATGTTGTGATATCAGTAGGATACCTTCCATTATGCCCAAAACGAGTTTAATCTCAAATTAAGCCCCGTAGGGGTATTTTGGTCATTTAAAAGATTATAAAAGAGATTAATTATAATTCTGAGATTCGGTTCCAAGATAATCAGTAAAACAACTTAATTTAATAGGTTATATCATTTGGTGATAACTCTTATATGACAAAAGGGTTTTAAACCCATACTATGCGTTTTAAACGCGTAAAAAGTCGTTTTAAGTGATTTCCGGGTTATAACAGGAATCTTAGTTTTCTGATCAGGTTATAAATTTCAAAATACTTCATTTATCATATAAAATCAGTGGCAAAAGATGTGGTATCAAAATTTCGTGTAAAACTCATTTTATAAACGGAAAGGGTATAATCGGTAATTACCGAATCAAGGCAATAACCTTAGGTTATGATTGGTTTAAAAATAATAAAAAATCTTCAAAAATCCCAAAATATTATATTTCATCAGTGGCTAAAAGGTTTGGTGTCAAAATTGGGTTTAGATAGGCTTTATGCTAATTACGCCGTTTAATTAATAAAAGGCCTTCTAATTACGCTACTGAGCATAACTCCTAATCTAGACCTCCAACTGATGTGAAATTTTAGGGACATATTTATAAATCAGTAACAATGATTATTGTCCTCTCACATTACCAAAATTCTCGTTTTAAGATCAAATGAGCATATTGGTCAACATTTGGCATTTAACGGAAACATCGGACAATCAACGAGTCAAGTAGTATAATCGCAGAGGGTTATACTCTCATACAAGCTGGCCCTATTGAAGCTCTAAGGCATTTCTAAATCATACTAATAAGGGTCAGAACTGAAAGTCAAAGCAATGGTCAAGTTATGCGACTTTCGGTTCCGAACCAGACCTAAACTGAAAATTGTCGGGTCGAACATGCTTAGACATATTCTTGCATTGATTACCAAGTTTTATGAGTGGTAAAATAGGTTACACATCTCCTACATTGCTAATTATGCGTTAAATTGAAAATTAAGATTCTGTTGACTTTTTCGGATTAAGTTTGACCCGACATTTGACCTAGTTAGAGCGGGAATCAGGGGGTGCCCTTTTAAGGGTGTAATGCCCACATAATTACCAACTTATAATTACTTTCCATTTGACTAAACATCAGACCATTAGTGATTAATCGATAAGTCAAACCTTAACTACCACGGTTTGACTTTAAGCTAATTAACTAAGTAAAACATGATTAAGGAAGGTCAAGGAAGCGTACCAAGGTCCTATGCACGACTAGTGATGCTTAAGGAAGGCTCTTGTGCTCCAGAAATGATCAGAAGTGAAGTTATGAATGAATGATCAAAGTTTGCAACAATATGGGTCTTATATAGTGAGTTTAATCTCACTAGATCATGCCAAGCAAGTCTACAATTGATCTTTGATGCATCCCAAGTGTCCCTATACTCTAAAAACTAGTTGGGGTTGCACATGGTATTGAAAATTTGCAATATAAGTCGGTTAACAAGGCTAAACAGACACCTGTGCATTTTTCTGCTTCTGGGACTGTCTTACGGACCGTAAGGCTAAAGCCTTGCGGTCCGTATCCTCTTTTTAAAAAAATTCACCCGGTCTGCTTGCTTATGGACTGTAAGGGGTAACCTTTGCGGTCCGTAAGCCTTCACCAGAAAACAAAAAAGTTGAGAATCTTCTTGAGTTTGATCATGCAACTTAGGTATTATGAATTAGGGCCTCTATTATCAGTATGGGGCCACTTGATCATGTCCGAACAGTTAAGACCACCTTGCCATGTTGTAAAGTTGCCTTGGATTCTTTTGAGAGGGCCATAAACGAAGGTTTGTCAAACACATTCTCATAGGATCCCATCTTTACAATTTGAATCAATTATTACTAGTATTAACCGGATTTGAATGTATATCAGATGTTTACAACATAGGTTAAGGTTTGGGATTTATACATAGGTCGCTCAGTGGTATTTATTAACATGTTGACGCTTTTAACCCCTCGTATACGAATTTTATCATAACTTTCTCATACGATAACGAAACTTGGCGAAATTTTTATCATGCATTCTAGTGAGCATAATTATTCGTTACAAAGCTTCGGGTTTGCTAAAAGGTCACTCAGAGGTATACTTTAAACCTGTTGACACATTTAACCCCTGTAGTTTGTAATCTCTCACTTTCTTTCACAATTAGCTTCGTATGATCCATGATTCATTCGTTTAAGGGTATAAACATCATGTAGGGTTATTGTAAAGTATATTTATCTGTTGTTGACATTTTGAACCCTTATATTCACATACTTTCCTTGTTTGTCAACTTTAGTCCTTCTAAGGAAATCCCTTACACGTCTAAAGTTCATGACACGTGTCGATATAATATTGGACATGAAATTACGAGGTGTTACAACTTGAATGCTCAATTGATTGCCTAGATCTCGTATCTTGTGCGGAATCTAAGTACGAGAGTGGATTGAACAAGAACAAGCTAATTATAATCGGTTTCTATTGAATATATTTAATTACAATACCACGAAACCACTTTGACAGAGTTTCCCCTCTCTAACCAAGGTTCTCTACAAGTGACAAGACAAACATCCTATTTATACTAATATGTCCATCCGAAAATACCCTATACCTACGAACCTACGCATTCACGAATCAACATTAGGTGCCGATCAGGTTGATCCGCACGGATCAACACGCTTCATCCGTGCGAGCTCACTCCAAACCCTAATACTGTGCCCATTCATGCGGATGTACATGTCTTGTCTGTTTAAACATTCTAATGTCTTGTTTACTCTATTTGATTAACTACGACACAACCTATTTGACAATGAAGCACGTGATTGACGGAAGCGATAGACATATGCATTCACAGACTCCCCTTTGGATATTGCTGCAGTCAATATCGTAGCTAGTCTTCTTCAACTCTGAGTATTTAAAAGTCTTTGACAGTTTAGAACCACAGACTCCCATTAGCATCTAGATTCCTCAGCTCCCCCTTTCATCAAGCTCTCTCTTCAGCTCCCCCTTGCTTTGAGCTTTCTGAATCTGTACCTAGCTCTCTGAAAATCTGATCTTTTGATAATTCAAAGCATTTGTAAGAATAACTTTCAATTTCAGAATCAGAAACATGGCTCTCTCTAAACTGTATTTGAAAATTAAAACTTATTTGAGACTTCCAGGATCACCTGACTCTACTCCCCCTATCAAATAACTTCCATCTTACAAATTTCAGAATTATATTTGACTTTAAAGCATCCAACTTCATAAACCCTCATAGATAATCAAGTTTAATTTAATGACATTGATTTATATGATTATCTACCAAGTCCAAATTAATGACCTTGGAGACAATTACAAACTGTTTTTGATTTTTCATTAAAAACCTCAAGTTTCAAATTAATGAACTTGTTATTTTCTGAGACATGTTCAGCATACTTAGATTTTGAAACTCAGCTTTCCAACATCGGTTGTCGAAACATAAAGTGAAACAAAATCATTTTGTATTTTACAAAGTTTATGCTAAAACACTCCTAAAATCTTTTTGTGATTTTATCTGTAATGAAATGCAATAAAGAATTATTTATAGACATATTTTTGTTTGAGTTCGCGTCAGATGATCATATTAGTTTATGACATAACACTAGCACCGTTGATCTATATAAACTTTAAGTTCTAAATGATTCACTTAGATTATCAGTATACTGATCCACTTAAATTCTCACACAAATTTCAATTGATTCAAGATACGAGATTAGCGTTTTAAGAACTTAACTTATTCGCGTGTCCCACCTCTGAATATACCCCCGTATCAAAACTCCCTAGATTCAGTCTTACAGGTGAATATACTTAAATGATATTTGTCTTTGGATTAGTGCGAGACCTTGAGAGCTCAGGTTAGAACTTCCGTTCAGAAAAAGAGATGAAGGCTAGACTTAAAGTGTGTTCCACTTAGGAATCTTCTTTACAACTGCATTTGATATATATCTTTCGATATTTTCTCAATTTTTATGCAGAGGGAAAGTTTTAAGCGCAAAAGCATTATACAAGGTCTAGGCCATTGCTGACGCAAAATCAGAAGACCAGGTATAATACCCTAGACATCAATAAGTATAAAGACCTAATATCTCAGAACCAGGCAATCTCTCAAACGAAATTTCGGAGTACTAAGTCCATATATCCGAGAGATGTTCCCCACAAGATAAGAAAGTTATTGATTTTAGGTTTATATCTCGAAATCAATCTACTAAGTGTGTAAAAACCTACTGATATATCATTAATGAGACCATTTATCACATTTTAACTATCCATTTCTTTAGCACGTCGTGATAGTCTTACTAATGTACTATCATTTCCTCTTTTTACGCAAAACTCTTTTGATTTTTCATGTTTTTGACTTTTTCAAATTTTCAAATGTTTTTGTATTTTTAAAATTTTTATTCCCCCTAAAATCCAAAACATTTTAAAGAATATTTGACAAACCGATGTAGACAGCTTTATCTCGCCATCCATTTCTGCTTCACATTCTCTGTTTAGTATAAAGCACCCCCATGATTCACAAAAACATTGATATTTTAACATTTTGAACCAATTTTTCAAAACTTGTTTTATCATGTTTTGTTTGTTTAGCCGTGAGGGTTTCGGCGTATTCCTTCAACATTTTTTCAAAATTTTTGATTTGAACAATTTAAAAACAAACATTTTTTTCTCAATTTTTCATTTTTTATTTTTATTTTTATTTTTAGTGTTTTATTTATTATTATTATAAACCAACACTTCCTGTTTTCATCAACAGGAATCCTCCTCTCGTGCCAGGCTGCTCCATTCGTCATTTTGAACTTCGACTGATCTCTGGTACACCTGCACATTCAAACAATTCAATTACTTGAATAAAGCAACCCAGGCCTGTTTGACCTTGGTATTTTGACACAATACGAATCATTCAGTTTCGGAAAATCTTTTTCGTTTTTCACAAAAAAATTTTGATTTTTGACTTCAACCTTTTTGTTTGAATCGATTTTCCTCTTTTCATTCACAGAAGCATTTTGTTTCTTTTCCACCCAAATTTGTCCTTTTAAAACACTCTTTTTATAAAATTTTGAATGTTTTGCTTTGACAAATCACTCCTTTGTTTCCAGATTTGTTTTTGCTTTGATATATCAACTTTCTGTTTCAAAAGCTGTTTTGGTTCAAATTTGGATGACTTCTGTTTCACAGCTTCAGATTTCTTTTTCTCTTTCACGACATCAACAGGCTTCAAATTTGGACATTTGCGACCAACATGTCCAATTTGTTGACATTTAAAACATGTTTTCTTCGAAACATCTTTGGCCTTGTTCTCTCCTTTTTTGAGCATAGAATTTCTCATTAGTCTGTCGACTAAATCGGATTTCTTTCTCTTCTTCAGAACTTGTTCTATGAACAAAGTTCATATTTTCCTGAAATTTTGTCTTTTCATATCTTTTCCTTTGATTTTGTTTCTTTTTATAACTCAACCCAGCCTTTGTGTTTTTCTTTTTGTAACTTGGTTTGTTATAAAAAGCTTTCTTGCTCGCTTTACTGGCAAATTTGTCAATTTCAGATTTCTCAATCTCTACCAATTTAAAAACTTTATCAATCTTTTCCGCAATCACATTTTGAATCGGAAACTCAACATCTGAAAATAATTTGTCCGATCCAACCATATAATATGCCAAAACTATTGGATCTTCATTCGTATTTATCT
This sequence comes from Helianthus tuberosus, assembly GCA_030545235.1. NCBI lineage: Eukaryota > Viridiplantae > Streptophyta > Magnoliopsida > Asterales > Asteraceae > Helianthus > Helianthus tuberosus. Next base: position 214,188,245 of record CM060411.1, on the reverse strand, counting down.
CAGATTTTGAATTCTTTAGATAATTTTTATAAAAACTTTCCTTATCTTCAACTTGTGATTCGGAATTATCATTTTTGGTAAAATCTTCTTTTAGAACCCTTTCAACAACCTTACTTACCACCTTTGAATCACCAGCATCATCAGATTTGGAGTAAGTCACATCAATGTTTTTGGGTAGTTGATCAACCATATTCATTGCCTTTGCCACCTTTTCGTCATCATATAATGTATAATTTTTCTCCAACGGTGGTGGTACTTGATGATATTCTGATCCAAGTCAACGAAAGAAGATCGATTTCAAACATGTGAAGAAGCTGCTGGATGAAGCTAATCGGAGTGTTCTTCAACACTCCTCAAAACTTAATTAAGTTTAGGGAAGTGTATTAGCAATGTAAACTTAATTATTATTATTATTATTATTATTTTTATTATTATTATTATTAGGATGTTTATTATTATCAGTTTTTATGTAACTAAGTTAATGGAGACGATGGTTGATGAAGTCACACAACGTTTCGCAATGGACGGTTATTCTCGCCAAACTCAACTGTTATCTTCAAACCATCATAGCATTAGGTATAAATATGTAATCACCGGTGATTTTACCAAGACCAAGACAATCAAACATTGTTTCAATTTCATTGTCCAATTAATCGTTATCTCCTTCATCTCGTATACTCTGTTTTCATTGTTCGCACACAAAACCGTCACAACCGAATTATGTGTTCCGAAACAATCGAATACTCTCATAAAACTTCGAATCCGTCGGCTGCATTGAACTCAGAAATCCAAGAAGCAAGCCATTTAGAGTCTACACCAATCACTGAATTTTAAAGTACATTATGGAGCAGCATAATAGTATACGTATTCAAATTGGGCTCTTAAAACTGCTTGGGTACGACTAAAAAACCGACTACAAGAGTGGGCCGTAAAACATGGGGCCAACTTTTTATCTCGTGTGGCGAAGTTTCAATTATTTAGCGATTTCTACGCAAAATGCGAGTTGGTGGTTGACTCTTTGAAAAGAGGTTTTGGAAGATGGGTTTTACAAGACATTGTCCCAGTCACATCTTCATTTCCACGAATAATTTAGTTCGCACGATGGAGTTCGGTTCAAAAAGGATTGGGTATTTTTGAATCTTGCATTGAGCTTGATTAGCAAACTTTCATGGAATGTCATTTGTCGCTGCTTGGGGTCAATTTGGGTACCACACGACACGAACCTATGAAGAAATTTACGGGTATGCTTACTATGTATTTTATGTCAAAACTATAAAAAAAAATTAAGTCAGATGTTGTAGTTAAGTGTCATTATTTTATAAATATATATGTTTTGTTGGTAAATTTGTAATTTTAGAATAGTAATAGGTATATGTCTAACATGATACTCGATTTCCAGTTAAAATTTTGAGTTGACCTCTCTACCTATGTACATGACTGATATTTTTGCGTCACTTAGGGTGTACGGGGCACTAGCGGGGAGGGGGATCGGTGACCCCATTCCCCGATCGGGAACACCGCCGCCATCACCGCGGGGACCCAAATCGGGGAGGGGAATCGGGGGGGAGACACCGCATATGAAAGCACAAGGATTAAGGAGAGACGTTGGGCAACGGTCATTTTAAAAAAAAATCAATTTTAACAATATAAATAACCAACTTAATCTAATTTTTTACCACACCCATTCTCAAACTCACTCTAAAAATCTATCAAATACAACACAAAATGGATTCCAAGTTCCCGTTTTTTTCTCCCCTACCCGACTTTCCCGACGATGATGATTCACCGTCAAGCAATGGTAGCTTAATTTTCTTCCAAAATCCCATCCAACAAGCGGAGCTACTAGACACGGCATCGTCTAGTAAAAAAAAATTGTCCGTCGAGATCGTGTGGGAGGCCATGAGACACTCATGGCCGATTATTTTGTCGCAAATCCAAAATTTAATGCCGATATTTTTCGTCAGAGGTTTCGTATGTCCAAGTCTTTGTTCCTAAAAATTGTTAGTGACGTGGAAGCGAATAACGAGTGGTTTCAAGAGGGCTTGGACGGGAGAATGAAGAAAAGTTTCACCCCGTTGCAAAAGGTTACTTCTGCGATTAAACAACTTGCAACCGGTAACCCACCAAACGAAAATGACGAGTATTTAAATATGTCTGAAAGGACCTCTCGTGAGTGCCTTGAATATTTCTGCGAGACGGTCTGTACAATGTATGCCGGTGAATTCTTACGTAGACCAACGAGCCACGACGTTGCGCTATTGTATCAGGCTCATGAGGAGAGACATCACCTACCTGGTATGCTGGGTAGTCTGGATTGTACACACTTCGTCTGGAGAATGTGCCCCACAGAATTGCGTGGACAATATATGAGAGGCGATCATCAGTACCCGACGGTTATGTTAGAAGCGGTGGCGTCTCAAGATTTGTGGATTTGGCATGCTTTTTGTGGCCCAGCGGGTTCACAAAACGACATCAACGTGCTGCAACAATCTCCATTGTTTCTTACTCAACGAAACGGAACGGTGCCAAATTGTCCATTTCAGGTGAACGACCACTTATACAAACGCGGGTATTATCTTACTGATGGGATCTACCCTAGCTGGTCCGTGTTTGTGAAGTCTTTTCCATATCCTCACATCCCGAATGAAAAAAAGTTCAAGAGGCAACACGAGGCCGCAAGAAAAGATGTGGAACGGGCGTTTGGTGTGTTAAAGGCGAAGTGGGGAATACTAAATCGTCCAATGCGTTCCAAAATGGTGAAAAAGATAAGGTTCATCGTGTATACGTGCATTATTTTGCATAACATGATTATAAAAGACGACGGAAGGGCGATAACACCGGTACACATTCAAGATCCTCCAGTCGAACCCGTCTTCGATGATACAGCTTATAGCGAGCTCATTGACGAAGAAACGCATTGGAGACTAAAACACGATCTCGTTGAGCATCTCGGACGTTTAGATTTACCTCACCTTGAAGTGAGTTCCGACGACGAGTAGTTTGTTTTTATATTTTTCTAGTTTGAATGTAATTTTTATTTTTCTAGTTTAAATGTAATTTTTATTTTTAATTTAATGAAATGTCTTTTATTAAATTTTATTTAATTTTTATTAATATTTTTTTAATTTATAAACATGCATAATTACAACAAATAAAAAAAACAAAAAAAAATAAAAAAAAAGTCCCCTAAGAGGGGAGTACCGCCATCAAATTGGGGTGTGAGGGGAGTTTAAGAGGGGAGTTGACGTGGCATAACCTGATTGGGTGTGCGTAAGAGAGGGGAGTGCCCCTCTCACCCTTAGAATTAACCATGAAGGCCCAAGTCCATTGGATTTGCTCTAAACGTATATTAGTAATTGTGTATGATTATTTCATAGTGTGTTGTAATTTGTTAAGGAATATAGCATCCAACTTGTAATTTTTTTTCATTGGATGTGTTGCATCTGGAATATAGAATTAACCATGAAGGCCCTGGTCTATTCGCACACGGCCTTTGTCTTTTTGCACACTCAAAGCGCCCCGCTTTGGCCAAAGCGGGGCGCTTTGAGTGTGCAAAAAGACAAAAAGCGTTGGCTGGAAGTTGTGTTGTTTATTTTTTGAAATAGGTGGGATGTGGGTTAGTTTGGTAGTGTTTTTTGGAGGAAAAATTGTATTTGAGTTTTATAATACGTTGTTTTATAATTACGTTTTTTTACGTCATTATTTTTATAGAACGTATATAATATAAGTGCGTCTTTATAAACTGTTAACCTAGTTTATTTTGTTAAATTAAACGAACACGTTAAATAAATTGTACAGAAAGCCATAAGAATTAAACGTTAACAATCCAAAACCAACGTGATGTAAATAGAAGATTAACTGCAATATATATATATATATATATATATATATATATATATATATATATATATATATATATCAGTTTGTACATACAAACAAAAAGGTACAACTGACTACACTATACAAACAAACTAATGTACTAATCCTCGTGCAGTGGGGACGGTGGGAGGGGAAGTGGAGGCAACCCAGCGAGCGCTCGTAGAGAAACGAGCGTCTCGATGATCCAGTCCTGGCGTGCGGCCTGGCGTCTGAGGCGCCGGTCGAAGTCCCGAGCCACCTCACCCGCTACCGGAGGCAGGTCAGCGTAAACGTGCTGCGGGTACTGTGGCGGCTCAGGAGCTGGCTGAACTGGTGGTACCGGGATCTCCTCGATATGCTCCTCCTGAGCCGGATCCTCTAATACAGGCTGAGCCTGAGCCTGAGCCTCAGCCTGAGCCTGAGCCTCAGCCTGAGGCTGGCCCGGGAACTGATCGAGTCCCAGAGCCTGTAGCTGAGCCTGCCGAGCGGCCGCCTGAACATCAGGAGTGGCCAACACTCCAGGCCTCACCTCAATAACAACCGGGATGACCTCCGGCACCGGCTCCGGCTGCCAAATCAGTCCGTCACGTCCCCGAAACCTCAGACCAACATCAAAGGTACGGGTAATCTGCATGGCAGATACTGACGTGCGGCCCAACCTGGTAGACGGGACCGGATCGGACAGCTCCGGATCATGCTCGGGCACGAGCCCGAGCGAGCGTGCGATGGCGGTGATGAATGAGCCAGTGTGCACCCACCCGCGGAGCTGCCGGTGGTATGCTGTGGCAAAGTAATCTGCCAGGCAGGCTGCTAGATCGCAGGGCTGGCGGCGCAGTAGGCAGTATAGAAAGAAAAGGTCACCGAGGTTGACCTTCTCCCTGCTGGCACCCCGCGGCACGATAGTTGCCGCGATAACATGCTGCAGGTATCGGAACAAGGGGTCTCTAATGGTGGTGGCCTTTTGCCAGGGTTTCCCAAAGGGAACCCTGGAAATGGACCTCCAGAAACTGATAAGCGTCTGCCTGTCCATCATCCTAACCGCCTGCGTATATAAATCAGTATCAAGCTCGGCCTCTGTGTACAAACCTGTATAAACAAATAATATTAAATAAACAAATAATATTAAATAAACAAATAACATTAAATAAACAAATTACATTAAATAAACAAATAATATTAAATAAACAAATAACATTAAATAAACAAACAACATTAAATAAACAAATGATATTAAATATAAAATAATAAATAATATTATTTAAACAAACATGTATGGACAACAAACTGCCGCACACTCATCTGAAACTCCTGACCGGCGAGACGGAATGTAACCTCGTGGACTGGAAAATCCGGGTCCTCCACGTAATCCGCCGGATGCGGCGCGTATGTAAACGTGGAAAGAAACTCCCACGTAAGCTCAGGGTACGAGTCCTCCATCGCTAACTCAAATAGGCGCGACCAAGGAGTATCTAGTCCCACTATCTCACGCGCCCGCGCGGCCTCTCCCTCGGTCTCCAGCAGGCCCCAGTCTATCCCTACATGCTCCCCAATGGGGATGGCGCGCAACCTCGCGCATCTCCCCCTCGCCCGTGACCCCGGCGGAAACTGCAGGTACGGACATGTCGGCTCTTCCTGCTCTCCCTCATCTCCCACCTCTCCCTCAGCCTCCATATGCTCAATCTCGTCATCGGAGGAATCCATCCCTGCACGTTGAAATAAACAAATAATATTAAATATAAATAATAAACAAATAATATTAAATATAAAATAATAAACAAATAATATTATTTATAAAATATAAATAATAAACAAATAATATTAAATATAAAATAAAAAACAAATAATATTAAATTAAAAAAAATTAAAATAAACCAAAGCGCGGCGCTTTGGCCTCGGCGCGGCGCTTTAGTTCTTCGTTTTGAAGAACAGCCCCAGCTGATCGATCATACCGCCCAAATCAAACAAAATTCAAACAAACTGAAACACGTAACTTGAACCAAAACAATATATGAAGTTAGATCGTACCTTTTAGCGGTTGAAAGCTTGAAAACGTTGATGATCCGGCTCAAGTGTGTGTAAATCGCACCTTTTGTGTGTGTTTTGTGTTTTGTGTTGAAGTGGGGGAGAAGCTGCCCCGCTTCAGGTATAACGAGGGACCAAAGCGCCCCGCTTTGGCCATAGCGGGGCGCTTCAAGGGCAAAGCGCTTAGTTTTGGTCACAGCGGGGCGTTTAAGGCCTTTTTTTATTTTTTTTAAATTGTTTTTAATTCACAAACGCGTCGATAATAGTCTAAATTTTACGTTTTTTCCATTATACATCATTTTTTATTATATATGAACTATACTGCAAGTTCCGGATCAAATCGGTTACGTGTGATGTCTTATTCCGTTATATCGTATCATTTTGGTTTGAAAGCACAAGTACTCATGTGAGAGGTGTTATGTGTATCAGCCGCCTACCGTACATGAACATGACGTATTTTTTCATTAATTGTAGTATTATGATGTATATTGTAATTAATTGTAGTATTATGATGTATACTGTCATTTTGGGTCGTGTCGGTGACATTCGGTTTTTAACGTGATGTAACGCATATATTGAACAAACAAAAACGTGATTATTATTAAACACATTTAACATACATCGTGAACATATGGGGTTACATTAAGGTCAGGGGCACGATACGTAAGCATTTCGTACGTGTTGATCTGATCCCTGTATAATGTATGCCAGGCTGCTGCGCGCTCTGTTCTGTGTGCTGTCCAGAGTGGGTTTGGGGGAGGCATTGGATAACAACCTCCAAGCTCTACATGTATGAAATGCCCATGGTCAACGAACACAACCGCAACCACCTGGTGAGGTTCCTCAGCTTCGTTTGGCCCGCCCAGCAGAGGGAAAATTGTACAGCTCCCACGCATGTCGAAGGTGTGAACAATCACACCGTATCGTTGGGCAATAAGAAACCCCGTCTCAGGCATCGTCATGTAATTTTCGATATCTGCTCGTCCCACCCCCTTGAAATCGATCCGTCTAAGCAGCGCATCATAATGTCCTATGTTTTCCGGATCGTAAAACTGCCTCCAAAGCGATTCCTTCGTACGGATGTAACACCCCGAAAATTTGCGTCCTATAATGTGTTGACACGTGTCATAGGTTTGAACGTGTGAAAGAATGTTCTTGAAGGACTAAAGTTGACAAACAATGAAACTGTGTAAATATAAGGGTTCAAAACGTCAACAATGAATAATTAGACTTTACAATAACCCTACCTGATGTTTATAACCTTAAACGAATGGATCATGGATCATACGATGAGAATTTTGAAAGAAAGTGAGAGATTACAAACGACAGGGGTTAAATGTGTCAACATGTTAAGATATACCTCTGAGTGACCTTTTAAGCAAACCTGAAGCTTTGTAACGATTAAATATGCTCACTAGAATGTACCATAAAAATTTCACCAAGTTTCGTTATCGTATGAGCAAGTTGTGATAAAATTCGTGTGCGAGGGGTTAAAGCGTCAACGTAGAAAGTTAGGCCTTTTCGGGTAGCAATAAAGTTACCCGGGGACTTAACAAAGTGGGTATATGTCTTGAAGCCCTTATAGATCAATAACGAGGGTTCAAAATGCAAGAAACAAGTGTATGTACAAAGTTTGAAGAGCCAAGGACTAAAACTGCAATTTATAAAAGTTTTGTTGGAAGACCTTAGGGGCTCGCGTAGCGCGAGCTTAGAAGCCCATGCAGTCGCGCTACGCTACTGCTTGATCTGGACAGAATGTTTATTTCCTTGGTCCCTAGTCTGCCACATCCTTGGTGCATGCACTTGATCGATCATTCATCACCCCTTGGCACCCCTAAACTACTCTAGAACATTAGGGACATGTGTTTATCATTTGTGGTGGATCATAGACATACTTGTCAACAAGTTATGGTGATTGAAGGCACTATATAAGACCCACTAACTTGCAAACATTCACCATTCATCTTCTGAGCAATTGTGAAGCACAAGAGCTGAACCAAGACCCTTCTAATCATCCATTAGACACTTGTAAGTATGCTAGACCCTTCTTAATTAAGTCTTGCTTCATATTTAGCTTAAAAGTCAACATATCGTAATTAGCGATTGACCTCATGATTAGTTATACTTAGCTCAGTCTTTTAGCGAATTAAAAATACCGTTATGTAGGTAATTATATGGGTGTTAAACCCCTAAAAGGGCACACAATGATTCCCATCCTAACTAGGTAGTTTGGCGAGTCAAGGGTGTCTTGAAAAAGTCAACAAAAGCTTTAATCGGGTAATTAGCGATACGAGAAGCGTGTAACCTGTTTTAACCATAATGTAAATTAGTAATCAATGTTAGAACATGACTAAACATGAATGGTTCGACAAATTTCAATTTGGGATCGATTCGGAACCGAAAGGCGCAAAGTTTGACTTTTTGCTTGACTTCGGTTCTGACCCGGTTGTGATAGATGTAGACATGCCTTAAGGTTTCTTTAGGGCCGGGTTACATGTTGGTATAAGCCTCTGTACTTGTTTCGTTGATTATCCGATTCGTTCGCGCGTTTCCGTTAAATGCTTAAAATTGACCGTAATGCCCTTTCGGTTATAAAACGAGCTTTTTGGTAATGTAAGTGGACAAGACCCTTGTCTACTGAATTATAAACATGCTCTCCAAATTTGACATCAATTTGAGGTCCAGATTAGGAGATATGCGCATTAGCGTAAATAGTAAGCTTTTTATTAATTAATCGGCGCGATTAGCGCATAGCCTATCTAAACCCGATTTTCGGCACCAAACCTTTTACCCACTGATGTTAAATAATATTTTGGGATTTTTGAAGATTTTTAATTATTTTTAAACTGATCTTAAGCTAGGCTTATCGCCTTAATTCGGTTAATAACGAATTTACCCTTTTCGGTCATAAAATGATTTCTACAAGGAATTTTGACGCGAATCCAATTGCTACTGATTTTAAATAATAAATATAGTGTTTTGAGCCTGTTTAACTGATCAGAAAACCCAGAATAGTATTTTAATCATACGTCGCTAAAAACGGGTTTATACGTGTATTATACGCGTAGTTTAGGCTTAAAACTATTTTGAGACATCCGGATTATTATTAACTAATATAATCTGTTAAAAATAAGTTGTTTACTGATTACTTCAGTCCCGAACATCAGGGTTACGTTAAACCCCTTTTATAATCGTTAAAATGACCAAAATACCCTACGGGGCATAATTAAGGATTTAACTCGTTTTGGGCATTATGGAAGGTATCATTATGATATCACAACATATTTTAAGCATATTAACTTAGGAAACCTGTTCGTGACCTATTCGGTTACCCGTTACGCGTTATTCGTGTTCGGATCGGTTTATATAACTGGTTTATATAAGTTAGCCGAAACGGGTCAAACCTTATCGGTTTTATCTCAAAATCCAGAAGGTGTTTAGATTTCCCATATTATACAAGTCTTCAAACTTGTCGGGTCTAAATCCCATTCTATTCCGGTCTTCGCCTTATCGTGCGTTTGAACCGTATCTTTCTATAAGACTAGCCGGTCTAAGCCTAGGCTTAATTAAAGGCCCGTTAGCATTCTAATTGGTTTTTATACCATCATTCCAGACTAGAGATTTCCGGTAAATTGTACCTACGCTTACTTAAGTGAACACGGCTGAGTTATTAATTTCTGCTATTTAAGACAGGAGCTAGCTCAGGTAAATACTCTTAACTTATTTTCCCTATACGGGCTTGGGATACGGTATAATAATACCGCTTGGTCGGGTATTGAATCTTTAATCTTATTATGGTTAAATCATTGAGGTAACCCGGTTTAATCTGTATTGTTTGAAACAAAGACCTTTAGGGGTTAATGACCATGTCCCGGATATCCTAGTGACATCATTGTATTATAAAATGGCCACGTCTTAAGCACGGGGTGTTGGCATACACCTGACAGTGCTTAAGAGATAACGGTATCTCACTCTCTTGTGGGCCTATACTTGTGGCGTGTCTGTTAATCTGACTCGATTTCTACATCGGGCCCTGAACGTACAACGAACATGTAAATCTGTATACAAGGTTATAAATATAATTGTCCCAAGTTAAAAAGATTAATTTTGCCTCTATGCATTTTAATCCAAGTGTCGAAATATTTGCATGTCTTGTGCACCTAAACAAATTTTCATAAACAATTACAAAATGAGTCGGTTGAGTGTATTTACCAGTGAAAACTGACGTATTTTCCAAAAAGGGTTAAGTGACAGGTACTGAACGTAATTGGCTGGAAGCTCAGGGCGTTTCTAAGGAATCTTGAAAGTTCTAGGTGCCTAAAGTCTGTTGAATAAAGTTTATGTTTTAAGATCCGCCTGTGGATCTTTTACTTCCGTTGTAATACTTTGATGTTACACTATTCGGATTGTAATATATTTATCCTTTTGCTTCCGCTGTGCATTTATATATTGTGTTGTTTGACTATGATGTTGCCAACCACGTCACGTTACTCCCCTACCGGGCCCACCGGTAACACGTGGAAATTTGGGGTGTGACAGGTTGGTATCAGAGCCAACACTGAGTGAATTAAACACTAGCCTTTTGTGTTTAATCTCAGTTGCACAATTGCACAATCTAAACTTCTGAGTCTAGACTTAACTTAGGAATATTCTCAATCCTAATCTAGAAATTTTTACTTCCAAAAATTTTATTGGATACGTCGCCAAGCGAAGAAGCCGTAATAAGAGTTCTCCACACCCGGAGCCCTGAGATGCTGAGCTTCGTACCGCGGCTAGAATGAAACGAGCATCCAAGGAGAATGCATTCGGAAAAAAAAAAAATGGTGGAACTGACCGTCCCCGGAATCGAACCCGGGTCTAGGCCGGCTGCACCCTTTCGCGCGCCTAGCCAACTGAGCTAGGTGCCTAGTTTGTGAAAATCTCCATTCTAATTTAATATAAGCACTTGTACAATAAACTTCCTTATCATTTACCAATGATAAATTCTGCTAAGTGTCCTGATTTAATACAGGCAATAATAAATATTCATGAACCATGAACTTAGCAAATTTTTTTTTATCATCCACAAGGTATAAATTACCAAGGAAACCTTGGTAACCGATCCTTCTCGTATCGGCAAGGAATCCTTCCGAAAATCTAGAGCACTCTTTCTTTGCATAGAGTACGACAACATATGTTATTTTAATTATTTTTCTCAATGTTTTCTAACACCTGCGAATGCCAAACTATGTTTGATAAAAGTGTCATATGAGGATTGGCGTATCCTAGTGTGTCCCATAGATTATTTCCATGTCTGATCAGCATGGAGGTTTAATACATGGAACCCCTAAGATATCCCAACGATCATATTGTACTAAAGTCGACTAGTAGTATTCAAAGAAGATATCCAAAAATGGAATTTTTCTTCCCAAGTAAATGTTCCCGATTAAGGAATTCGAGGACTTATAACATAAAGGTGTCACTCATTTGACACGGACAAGGATGGATGAACTGGAACCTGAGATATGGAAAATCTCTGTAGCCTCCTTGTATCTTAATTATTTTCTCAAAAGATATCCCTGCTTACCTCCTGGAAGGCAGGTAGAATTAAGATTTGTCGCCCGCCGTGAGCTGGAGTATTGTGAAAACTCCATATTAATTATGGAATAAACGAAACCTTGAGTAAGTAGATTTTAAGACGTAGGCTCATATAGCCAGACTCAAAATTCTGAGGGTGTTATATTAATAAATAAGAAAGACGGTTTATATTGCTTATGCATGCATGCCGCAACCCTAAATAGGCAACGATTAAGAATTTGCCATCAGCTACCCAGGATCGTCGAATTGTTCGACTAACGACAAGGATTAGCTATTCCTTAATATTAGTTAAGTAATGGTTGGAATAACCACCTTAAGATAAGTTTTTCTTTAATAATTGATATGTAAGTATTAAGGCTACTCCTTTGGAGACCTTGTATAGATGAAATGTTAAACATCTGTTGTTAGGACAATAGATTGGTAAGTCCAATATTCAGGATCTGAAAGTTGCATTAGAAACAACAAATAAAATCATACAAATTCCTAATCATTTGTAAGTTGCCATTATTAGGCAGAGAATACTTCCTTTATTTCGGTAAATCTCGGGCCGAGATTTCTTTTAAGGGGGTGAGGATGTAACACCCCGAAAATTTGCGTCCTATAATGTGTTGACACGTGTCATAGGTTTGAACGTGTGAAAGAATGTTCTTGAAGGACTAAAGTTGACAAACAATGAAACTGTGTAAATATAAGGGTTCAAAACGTCAACAATGAATAATTAGACTTTACAATAACCCTACCTGATGTTTATAACCTTAAACGAATGGATCATGGATCATACGATGAGAATTTTGAAAGAAAGTGAGAGATTACAAACGACAGGGGTTAAATGTGTCAACATGTTAAGATATACCTTTGAGTGACCTTTTAAGCAAACCCGAAGCTTTGTAACGATTAAATATGCTCACTAGAATGTACCATAAAAATTTCACCAAGTTTCGTTATCGTATGAGCAAGTTGTGATAAAATTCGTGTGCGAGGGGTTAAAGCGTCAACGTAGAAAGTTAGGCCTTTTCGGGTAGCAATAAAGTTACCCGGGGACTTAACAAAGTGGGTATATGTCTTGAAGCCCTTATAGATCAATAACGAGGGTTCAAAATGCAAGAAACAAGTGTATGTACAAAGTTTGAAGAGCCAAGGACTAAAACTGCAATTTATAAAAGTTTTGTTGGAAGACCTTAGGGGCTCGCGTAGCGCGAGCTTAGAAGCCCATGCAGTCGCGCTACGCTACTGCTTGATCTGGACAGAATGTTTATTTCCTTGGTCCCTAGTCTGCCACATCCTTGGTGCATGCACTTGATCGATCATTCATCACCCCTTGGCACCCCTAAACTACTCTAGAACATTAGGGACATGTGTTTATCATTTGTGGTGGATCATAGACATACTTGTCAACAAGTTATGGTGATTGAAGGCACTATATAAGACCCACTAACTTGCAAACATTCACCATTCATCTTCTGAGCAATTGTGAAGCACAAGAGCTGAACCAAGACCCTTCTAATCATCCATTAGACACTTGTAAGTATGCTAGACCCTTCTTAATTAAGTCTTGCTTCATATTTAGCTTAAAAGTCAACATATCGTAATTAGCGATTGACCTCATGATTAGTTATACTTAGCTCAGTCTTTTGGCGAATTAAAAATACCGTTATGTAGGTAATTATATGGGTGTTAAACCCCTAAAAGGGCACACAATGATTCCCATCCTAACTAGGTAGTTTGGCGAGTCAAGGGTGTCTTGAAATAGTCAACAAAAGCTTTAATCGGGTAATTAGCGATACGAGAAGCGTGTAACCTGTTTTAACCATAATGTAAATTAGTAATCAATGTTAGAACATGACTAAACATGAATGGTTCGACAAATTTCAATTTGGGATCGATTCGGAACCGAAAGGCGCAAAGTTTGACTTTTTGCTTGACTTCGGTTCTGACCCGGTTGTGATAGATGTAGACATGCCTTAAGGTTTCTTTAGGGCCGGGTTACATGTTGGTATAAGCCTCTGTACTTGTTTCGTTGATTATCCGATTCGTTCGCGCGTTTCCGTTAAATGCTTAAAATTGACCGTAATGCCCTTTCGGTTATAAAACGAGCTTTTTGGTAATGTAAGTGGACAAGACCCTTGTCTACTGAATTATAAACATGCTCTCCAAATTTGACATCAATTTGAGGTCCAGATTAGGAGATATGCGCATTAGCGTAAATAGTAAGCTTTTTATTAATTAATCGGCGCGATTAGCGCATAGCCTATCTAAACCCGATTTTCGGCACCAAACCTTTTACCCACTGATGTTAAATAATATTTTGGGATTTTTGAAGATTTTTAATTATTTTTAAACTGATCTTAAGCTAGGCTTATCGCCTTAATTCGGTTAATAACGAATTTACCCTTTTCGGTCATAAAATGATTTCTACAAGGAATTTTGACGCGAATCCAATTGCTACTGATTTTAAATAATAAATATAGTGTTTTGAGCCTGTTTAACTGATCAGAAAACCCAGAATAGTATTTTAATCATACGTCGCTAAAAACGGGTTTATACGTGTATTATACGCGTAGTTTAGGCTTAAAACTATTTTGAGACATCCGGATTATTATTAACTAATATAATCTGTTAAAAATAAGTTGTTTACTGATTACTTCAGTCCCGAACATCAGGGTTACGTTAAACCCCTTTTATAATCGTTAAAATGACCAAAATACCCTACGGGGCATAATTAAGGATTTAACTCGTTTTGGGCATTATGGAAGGTATCATTATGATATCACAACATATTTTAAGCATATTAACTTAGGAAACCTGTTCGTGACCTATTCGGTTACCCGTTACGCGTTATTCGTGTTCGGATCGGTTTATATAACTGGTTTATATAAGTTAGCCGAAACGGGTCAAACCTTATCGGTTTTATCTCAAAATCCAGAAGGTGTTTAGATTTCCCATATTATACAAGTCTTCAAACTTGTCGGGTCTAAATCCCATTCTATTCCGGTCTTCGCCTTATCGTGCGTTTGAACCGTATCTTTCTATAAGACTAGCCGGTCTAAGCCTAGGCTTAATTAAAGGCCCGTTAGCATTCTAATTGGTTTTTATACCATCATTCCAGACTAGAGATTTCCGGTAAATTGTACCTACGCTTACTTAAGTGAACACGGCTGAGTTATTAATTTCTGCTATTTAAGACAGGAGCTAGCTCAGGTAAATACTCTTAACTTATTTTCCCTATACGGGCTTGGGATACGGTATAATAATACCGCTTGGTCGGGTATTGAATCTTTAATCTTATTATGGTTAAATCATTGAGGTAACCCGGTTTAATCTGTATTGTTTGAAACAAAGACCTTTAGGGGTTAATGACCATGTCCCGGATATCCTAGTGACATCATTGTATTATAAAATGGCCACGTCTTAAGCACGGGGTGTTGGCATACACCTGACAGTGCTTAAGAGATAACGGTATCTCACTCTCTTGTGGGCCTATACTTGTGGCGTGTCTGTTAATCTGACTCGATTTCTACATCGGGCCCTGAACGTACAACGAACATGTAAATCTGTATACAAGGTTATAAATATAATTGTCCCAAGTTAAAAAGATTAATTTTGCCTCTATGCATTTTAATCCAAGTGTCGAAATATTTGCATGTCTTGTGCACCTAAACAAATTTTCATAAACAATTACAAAATGAGTCGGTTGAGTGTATTTACCAGTGAAAACTGACGTATTTTCCAAAAAGGGTTAAGTGACAGGTACTGAACGTAATTGGCTGGAAGCTCAGGGCGTTTCTAAGGAATCTTGAAAGTTCTAGGTGCCTAAAGTCTGTTGAATAAAGTTTATGTTTTAAGATCCGCCTGTGGATCTTTTACTTCCGTTGTAATACTTTGATGTTACACTATTCGGATTGTAATATATTTATCCTTTTGCTTCCGCTGTGCATTTATATATTGTGTTGTTTGACTATGATGTTGCCAACCACGTCACGTTACTCCCCTACAGGGCCCACCGGTAACACGTGGAAATTTGGGGTGTGACAACGTAACTCCTTTATAAGTTGTTTCCGGATCATCAAATATGAATTTTGTTTCACTCCTAACCCAACAGCCACCGATCGAAACCCACAATGACCATCTGGTTTCACGTCCTTTATTCTAACGATGTATGGATGGATCACTTCGGGAATCTGAGATGCGTAGTTGCGGATCGCTATATCCGTCTTAGGACCGAGCTTGATCATCGGGAAATCAGGGTGTAGGTTGATCGTCTGAGGCTATGACGGTGATATGTACGAGCTGTGACGGGGAAGATCGTCTGAGGCCTCGACCCAAGTTTCTCCCGACGGAATGTACGCGCTTTTTCTAGCGGCTTCAACCTTTCTTTCTTCCTGTGTTTTCAATGTTGGGCGACCACGAGTTTTCTTCAGAACAGCAGGAGGTTTTTTGTTATTGTTCCCTGGATTGAGGATTTGCTGAAACTTTTCAAAGAAGCTCCTTTTCACCTGAGGGGGTGTTGGATCGATCTTTTGTTTCAATTTTTCAAATTCCGCGTCTACATCGATATCCTCTATGTTTTTCTTTGCAGGCTTGAAGTTAAGCTTCTTCCAGAACACGTCTATGTGTGTGATCCGGAGTTGCTGACCTGTGGATGAAAACAAATTAGGTGGCAAAATCATAACGAGAAAGGTCAAAGATATTAATTACCTTTATTTTCCAACTTTTCCAAACGACAGGCACATGGCAAACCACAGCTGGTAAAAAGTTGGCAACCACAGCTTGCACCGTAGGCTCTCAACCCGTCTTCCTTACGTTTTAGTTCCCTACTCAAAAGCTCAATCGCATATATTGAAACCTTTCTGAGAATATATGCAAGCATGGGCTGCTTCTTGTGGTGCGTCATCACTTTTCGGAGGCTTGTTTCAAAGCTACTACTAATCTCGGTGTATTGTCTATCAACAACATGATCAACATACAGTACAAGTTTATCCAGTGTGTTGCGATGACTTGGAAAGTGACTTTTTAGTGTTGCATGCATGCCCTCAACCCTGTTGGTCGTAGTTTGGTGAAAGTTGATAGTTTTGTTAATCCAGCATGATACAAACTTTTCACGGTACGGATCCAACCAGGATTTCTTCATATAATCAAAAACCTCTAAAATTAAAAAAAACGTAAATAGTCAGTTTTTGTTATTATATAAAATTTGAACATAATTATGTAAGAAATACCTATGTTCACGGTCATCTTCTTTCAGCTGTGCTTCAAGGTTTTCCAAGTTATACCTGTATATTTCCTCGGTCGCAGACTCGCACAATAACCAAAAACTACGTACGAATTCTTTCCAATCCTTGTCAGAGAATTTCTTCTTGCTGTTCTTATTAATATTTTGTTGAATATGGAACCGACAAAGATACTTATGTGCTTTTGGAAAAACTTGTTCACACGCGTTCATTAAAACAAAATCCCTGTCTGTTAAAATCACGCGCGGTTCCATACATCCTACCAGCATAGACTTGATCCTCTGCAACACCCATAGGTAGTTCTCTGACTTCTCAGCGGAAATTACCGCACAAGCAGCCGTAAACGATTTGTTTGTCGACGTCATGCCTACGACCTGAACAAATGGCAGGTTGTACATGTTCGTTTTGTAGGTGGCGTCAATCATTAGCACATGCGGGAAGGCACACCACATATTGAATGATCTTTCGTGAACAAAGAAGACATCTTCAACTTCGTTTGATATCTCATTCGTGCGCATGTAATAAGTGTAATTTTTTTCGAGAAGAATGCTTTCAAGTTTTTGCATCGGAGACTTACCGACATTTTTTTCGGCGTTGATCTTCTGAACAGCGTTGTGTATATCTTTCGGAATAAGCTTTCTAGCCGGATTGTTTTTTGTCAGCGTTCGCCAGATACTTTGGTTGGGAATGTCTTGCTCTGCCAGCTCCTTAACCAGTTTTGTATCCTCCGAAGAAAGCCTTCTCGCATACGCGTGACCCTCTAAGTTTTCAATAGGAGTGTGGTTATGCTTCGCCTTCATCACCTCGATCCTCCAAACACTTCCGGATGATTCCGAAAACCCGATCATCTCGAACGGGCAGCCTATTTTCTTGCTACCCGTTTTCCTCTGTGTAGCTATACTCTTATGCTCCCCACCAAAAGTACATTGAAACCAAATCTTGTAATTCTCTCCTCTTTTATTCGACCTCTTAGTCACAATGAGGTAACCGTTGTCTTTTGCCGTGTCTTGTACCCAACGCACCAACTCTTTACGTGACGAAAAGGTCTGCGTCGTATCAAACGAAAACGTTACCGGGTAACAGCCTTCCTCGTCAACAGACACATCCCCCGGCTCACCATCGTCACCGAGGTCCGAATATACTTGATGTTCAAAGTTGTGCTCGCCACCGTAACCGAAATTCGAATAACCTTGTAAGCTCTGTTGACAACCGTAACTGTCGTTTGGACCACACTCCTGCTGTACAAAGCTGTACTCGCCACCGTAACCGAAATTCGAATAACCTTGTTGTGCGTAAGGGTCCTCCACAGGGGTATTCAAATCCAGCGTCACCGTGTTATCACGATAACGAATGCCAGATACAACCTCTGCCTCCCTCAAGTTGGACGAGACCGGTTTCTCATACGAGTCAGAAATAGCGGTCCCCTCGTAAGAATCAGGAACAACTGTCTCGTCAGAATATTGACCGAAAATATAGTTGTTTAACCACGACATCGTTTTTTGTAAACAACAAACAACAAAACACTCGAATACCCACGTATGTTTGTAAAACAACGTGAAGAAGAAGAAGACCGAGCTATGAAGAAGAACCTCAATCAGTAGTTTGCTTTTTAAAGTGAAAATTTGGGTCGAAGCGCTGCGCTATGGCCAAAGCGCGGCGCTTAGGGTTAACGACAAAACATGTCAATCAGCTTTATGTCTGTCAAACAGTAGGGAATGTCTCAGACGTCAATCGAAGCACTTTTGTCGATCATAGCGCCGCGCTATGGCCAAAGCGCGGCGCTTTGAGGTGTGAAAATAATTTTGGCCGTGTGTTAATAGCATGACCCTAATTCAATATGTCGTTTATCTTTTAATCTAGATTGGCGTCTTGTCAATCAAAATTATTTTTAATATATTATTTATTAATTTAAAGTAGACTTGGATCATATAATAACAAGTCAATTTGTAGTTGTTGGAATATCACAATCATATCCGGCCGGACTCCAAATATATTGTTTTTAAAGCAGACTTTGATTAATTGCACCTTACCAATCAATATAAATATTATTACTAGCTATCATGTGCATGTGCTCAGCTATTACACTAACAACTTGTTTATTATTAACACGAACAACTTGCTCATATGTTAAAACCAGAGTAAAAACTGATTACTTTAATTTTCTTAGGTGCTGTTTGTTTTTGCAGACATAAACTGTCTGCAAGCTGATTTCATCTGTTTTCATGTCTGCAACTGAAGATGTGGTCTGAAGCTCTTCAAGCTGAAAATATAAGACTGTTTGTTTTTATAAATTGATACTGTCTGCATAAACAATCATCATACACTTTGTGGTGGTGGCAGACGGAGGCGGTTGTGGTGGTGGTTGAGGGGGCGAAAGGAGAGGGAGCGGTGGTGGGTGAAGGGGCGGTGGTGGTGGTGGCAGACGGAGGCGGTGGCGGTGGTGGGTGAAGGGGCGGTGGTGGTGGTGGCAGACGGAGGTGGTGGTGGTGGCAGACGGAGGCGGTGGTGGGTGAAGGGGCGGTGAAGGGGTTGTGGTTGTGTGAAGATGTTTGAAGCAAGAGTTCATAGCTTTTTTTTAAGATGATATAAGCCATTTTCAGATCTGTTAAAAAAAAAAAACAGTCTTCAAGGGAAACGTCTGCGCGCCTGCAGACAACAGTTCCCTTGAAGATGTTTGAAGAAAAAACAAACACCCCCTTAACCTCATGGTAACATGCACCGTGCGCTAACTAATCGTCTAATCCATACGTGATTGTTCTCTCTTTTTTCTTTTTCTTTTTTCAAATCCACCAATTGCGTTCTTCTCCCTCACCTACCCATTGTACGTGCATCATTTTAGAGGTGGCAATCTTGACCCAAAGACTTTCAAGTGGGTTATTTTGGGTTGCTTTTAAAATTATATGGGTTAGTTTGGGTAACATATTTTAACTAAACGGGTCATAACGGGTCAATTGAAATTCCATCTTGTTATTTTCGAGTCAAAGCGGGTCGACAACTTTAAAGAAATTGGTTGATGTGGGTTAGCACCTTAAAGAAACGGGTCAAATTTCGGATCAGAATGGGTTTCGGGCCGGCACAAGCATCCGCATAAGACGGGTTACGGCACAAAATAGGTTTTGGGTCGGAATGGTTTCAGTTCGAATTGAGTTTCGGACCGAGACGGGTTTTGGCACGTGGCGGGTTTTGGATCGGAACGGATCGGTTCGGATCGGGTTCGGGCCGACACGGGTTTCCGCACAGGACGGGTTTCGGATTGCAACTGGTTTTAGGCCGACACGAGTTTCCGCACGGGACGGGATTTAGGCCGAAACGAGTTTCGGGTTGGGACGAGTTTCGTACCGTTTCGACCCGTACTGTTTCGCCGCAAACCGTTTCGACGCGTACCGTTTCGACCAGTACCATTTCGACCAGTACCGTTTCGACACGTACCGTTTCGACCAGTACCGTTTCGAATCGAACCGTTTCGACCCGTACCACTCGACATGTGTACACGACCCATATTATTCCATATATAACTTTGCAAGTTTTTTATGCATTATTACTTGTACATTATGCTTTGTGTGTTTTCCAAAAAAAAATTTGATTTTTTATTTTCAACCCAAAGGTTTTTACTTTTTTATAACACCCTAACAGGTTTAACCTTAACACAACGCAGCGGAAACTTCGCACTTTTCACTTTGCAAGTTTTTTATGCATTATTACTTGTACATTATTACTTGTGTACACGACCCCCCACTTTTCACAGAAACTTCGCAGCTGGTGCTGCATATTTTCAGCACGTTCCGTTTTTACGGAAACGAGCATAACTCCCTCGTTTTTGCTCCGTTTTACCCGATTCTTTTTCCTATGCGTCCGTAATATAATTCTCCATCTAATGGAACTAAAATCCAACATCCGAATTAATATAATTTCCGACTTTTAACTCTTCGGCTTATTACCCTTTTACCACTTTTCGACCCGTTCATGCATACGTCAACTCTACCGGACATACCTGTAACAATTATCATGATCTCACGAACGTCATACGTTTCTCGTGTACTGGCCAGGTACACAATCCACATAGTAGTTTCGTGCCTTCATGTAATTGTCACCTTATGTCCGTAGACTTAGGTTTCGGCGCGTGTATCGCTTCCAATACTTCATTACTATACTATCATTGTCTTTCATCTTAAAATTTTTCTTCCCTTAATGAACTTTACCATTACTTACATCCTCATATTAAATTCACGTACCTGGGCTCATTTGCCTACTTGTCTTATTACCTCTTTGCCTGCCTTAGTATTCATTCAAGGCTGCATTCACGGATCATCCTCTTCCAACACTTATGCTTACCTTGCACATACAAAACCGTCAGTTTCCTTATACGTATACATAAATACATACTTTCATCAACCTTTACCTTTGGATCTTGATCGAGTCTTAGATTGTACGGAGTTCTTATATCAAGAGCACACAAGTTTGAGTTCAAGTACTTACCTTCTCGTACTTGATTCCCTCAAACCAGGGCTCTGATACCAACTTATAACACCCTAACAGGTTTAACCTTAACACAACGCAGCGGAAATTCGAGTCTGGAATTTCTTTCATGACATACATCTTGACATTCTAAAAATTCATTTTATAATATAAGAATATAACTTATCGACACTAAATTACATATTTAAACATTCCCGTACAATCCGTCTTGTGACTCGATCTTCGATCCCTACTCCACAGTAATCCTCATGGCTTGTACTACCTGCGCTCACCACATAGAATTCATAACGTTAGTACGTATCATAAGCATACAAGACTTGTTCACGTTTACTTTTCATTTCATTAACTCTTTACATCCCGGCTTTCCTTCTGATCATAAGATTCGTAGTGAGACTTCCTTGGTATTCCTGCGTTACACTTCATCACCAGGCACGATGTTATTATCGTTAGTACTCAATTTCATTGAATGCATGCGTAGATACTTTCATACAACTCATACATACACTTACGATCACACATAGCAACATACATCCCTATGTACCTACATACATACGTACGTGCATACCTAAACACATCCGTTCATACATACATACATACATACTTACATGCCTACATACATACCTACATACATACATACCTACATACATACATACATACAAACCTACATACATACTTGCATACAAACATACATACATACTTACATACATGCGTACATACTTATTCCATACCTTCTCACCACTTACATACGTGCATACCTTCGTACATACTCACTTGACTACATATACATACTATCTACATACACCCTTACATACATACTCTTATACTTATACAACATACATACGTACCCACCTACATACATGCCTACATTTATATTTCCAATCAACCTTTGCAATATACCCGACTCATACTTGTCTATTCATATACGCCTTCATATATATCCTTATGTTCTCGCTTACACACCATAATCTTACATACATTCGCGCATACACGCTTTCATACACTTCTACATACGTGTATAGAGATATACAACGTCCTTACATGCCTATCCACACATACGCTTACCCTAATGGTCACAAAACATGAGTTAAACTAGTCATACACGACTTAAAACACGTTTAAACGAGTTCCCAAGGCAAAACGGGGCATGAAAACAATTTCCGAAGAAACCTGACCCGTCGCGCGACGCGACGGGCCGTCGCGCTACGCGACCCCCCACTTTTCACAGAAACTTCGCAGCTGGTGCAGCATATTTTCAGCACGTTCCGTTTTTACGGAAACGAGCATAACTCCCTCGTTTTTGCTCCGTTTTACCCGATTCTTTTTCCTATGCGTCCGTAATTTAATTCTCCATCTAATGGAACTAAAATCCAACATCCGACTTAATATAATTTCCGACTTTTAACTCTTCGGCTTATTACCCTTTTACCACTTTTCGACCCGTTCATGCATACGTCAACATAACTTGTTCGTTTTACCAAAACCTCTTATAAACATAATAATATAAGTGACGTCTATCATAAATTACCAAATTCTTGGATGTCTTGCATCCTCTTAACACCTTATCGTTCATATGCTTATTTTTGACCCGTTAAGGGTATTCGTGCATTAATTGGTCTACAACTAACCAAACCATAATCCCCACTTCCATACTTGTCCAAAACATTACACTAATCGAATAACTTGCTTCAAAACTACTTTTAAGCTCGTTTACCCCCAAAATACCTATCAAGGGCATTTTGGTCAACCTTAAACCCATCATTTACGACGAAGGACTTTAACACATATTTGACCTCAAACGTCATGCTTAATTCATTACAACACTTTATTACTTACTAGTACTAAGAAGTGATTAAGGAAATCACTTACCTTATGCATCCGTGCTCGTATCCGATTCCTCGCCTTTTCTTGACCCGTTATCCTTTCAGGCGTGAGTCCGTCTTGACATGCTTCCTATACTCTCTTTTCATCAAGATCACGCTCCTATTAGCATATGCATTCGTACATGTTAACAATCATATCAATCGCATATTTCACCCGGAACTTTCATTAGTCCTTTCTAGCATACATACTCATATGATTATATTCATATCCGTTTAACTCTTGTAATTCATCACATAATCACAAATAACGCATCTTAACATAACATGTACCATACGACTTCCTATAATCCAGCCTTTACGACAACGAGTCAAATCATGTTTCTTATACTTAGTTGACTTTCAAAAGTCAACTATTAACCATACTCAACTATCGACTTATCATCATATACCCGTAACATCATAATCAACCATACGGACGACACTATATACATTTCATCATACACTTGATGTGAGTACTACCTTTTAAGCATAACATACAACTATTTCATGCACAATTCTTCTAAATTCATACATAACCCATCAAAACCAACTACTAATCATCATGTATCATTCCAAATGAATATTAAACATAACATCATCATATTCCTATACTTTCATCTAACAATAATTCATCATACCCACATAATACATCAATCATTCAACAAGACTTGAACATAGGAGGTGATTCTAGTCATCATCTTCACCCTAACTAACGGGTGTCACCTCTAAACATCAAATTAACGCAAACCGTTCGTAACCCATGTTCTACACGAGGATTCTAACCCTTGTACATGATCAATTTCATATTAACTCACGGATTGGAACATAACCCACTTCACCCATGATCACCAATCTTAGATTTAAAACATACCTTATGATCCTCTCGTGTTGGTGATCATTAATCCATGCTCGGTTATGGATTTGGGCCTTGATTCATCCTTCAAATCGAAGCTTTTGAAGAACTAGGGTTTTGGGGCTCTTGAGAGCCCCTGCTCGATCTTTCCAGAACACACGTATGTGTGTGTTTGTGTGTGTCAAGTTATTTTATAACTTACTTTCATTTATTCCACTTTAGCCCCTCGGGTTTACCTTTAAAACATAACTGACACTACCTTCATCATTTAATACTTTTGACCATACCCTTAACTAGGTTAAATAGCCTAGTTACTTATTTCATGACCTGTCACATAAGAACATACGACAATTATTAACATTCAGATTTTTGGGGCGTTACATTTTTACAATTTTAACCCTACATAATTTGTTGTTTTAATTTAAACCCAAAACTTTTCATTATTTGCAATTTAACTTCACAACTTTTGTCACTTATACTTTTCATCTTTCGCAAATTTTCGTTTTACGTATAGTTCTAAATTTTTCGAGTTAATGCGACGCAACGTGCATGTGTGGTTCAACGTTTTTACCTCTATTTTTCCATGTTTGACAGGTTCGTCGCAACATGCATATCCTAGGTCGAGTCAGTGTTGGTGGTCGATTACGGTTGTGTGACATTAGTACTATTTGACACCATTTTACGCCCTGCTTTGTGGGGTTTTTAAAGAAAAAATGGTTATGCATATGGTTTTCGTAACGTTGGCTTTGGGGGTTTTTCAAAAAAATTGATTTTTTTTACTTTTCACCAAAAAGTATTTCATAAATTACTTTTAACTCAAAACTATTTGTTTTTTTTTACTTTTAACCCAAAACTTTTTATCTTTTGCAATCTATTCTCATAACTTTTTTTACTTTCAACTTTGCTCCTTTATAGTTTTCATATTCCGCAAATTTTTCGCTTTATGCTTGGTCCTAAATTTTGTGACTTAACACATCGCAACGTGCATCTTTGGTTTAACGTTTTTACGTTTCGTTCTAAATTTTGCGAGTTAACACCACGCAACGTGCGTGTGTGGGTGAACGTTTTTACATCGTCTATTTTTCCCCGTTTGACAGGTTTAACATAACGTGCGGGTCCTAGATTGACTTAGTTATAACTAAAGAATCCCCGCCGCATTGCGGCGGGTCGCAATCCTAGTTATGAGTATTTTAGAACTAACTATTAAGGCTCAAGTCTTTTACCACTGCTCTAAACGTATATTAGTAGTTGTGTATGATTATTTCATAGTGTGTTGTAATTTGTTAAGGAATATAGCATCCAACTTGTAATTGTTAATTTCCATTGGATGTGTTGCATCTGGATCAATAATTCAATATGGTGTATCTTTTAATCTAGCTCAGCGTCGTTTTCAATGAAATAATTAATGTCGTCGTTTTATATTATTTACTAATTTAGAGTCGACTTGGATTAGAAAATTAACTAATCAACTTGAAGTTGTTGGAATATCATAATTATCTTCGGCCTCCTCTGAAGTGGTATGGTCTCAGATCTCGTACCAAAGAGGTCGCAAGTGACCATCACCCTTACCAAATACTCCCATCAATAACGACTCATCTGAAGGGGTGTGTTTCCTTGAAGGGATGTGTTTCCTTGTGCAGGAGATAGGTTGGCGGACTTATCTGAAGGGGTGTGTTTCGTTGGAATATCATAATTATCTCCGGCCTCCTCTGAAGGGGTGTGTTTCCTTGTGCAGGAGATAGGTTAGCGGACGATCCAGCCACTGATCCTCGGAAAGAAGGGATTAACCCTTCTTGACGAGACCAGTGAATTAACCTCCCCTGGTTAACCACTGTTTCATCATTGGCGCCCACCGCTACTCTTAACACTTTTTTCCATCTCTTCTTCTTTAAAGATCATGTCTGATCGTCAACACAATGCTATTGGGGAAAACATTACCCCCACAAAAGCAGGACCAACGGAGAACACTCCCTCGGTTCAACCAGCAGGCCACATCGGCACGTCCGCACAAGGGGGCACTCCCCTGTGTTCATTCCGGACTTCTCGCAGTTCGCTTCAGTTCTGCCACCAGGAATGGATCTCCACACCTTGTTCTTGCAACAACAGGCTGCTCTCGCTGCAGCCTACACCCGAGCTTGCGGAACCACGCAGGCACCCGGAGGGCCCACACCGCCGCCGTATACACCCGCGGCTCGTATTTTACAATAGAAAGCCGGACACCAACACATCCCACATCACGGGATAGGCGTGGGCCGCATGGACCTTCCTACTGCAGTGTCCATACGCTTAATGAAGATGATTCCATATACGAGTCCCGGGCTAGAGGGCCGGTGCACGACCGCCTTGGACCACACGGAGAATACAGGCAAGAATCCGCTTCGCGCCGAGGGTCTGGCGTACATAGCCGTCTGGGGCACAAATCCCCACAACGAATGATACGACCGAACCGACCCAGACGATCACACATACCGCAGGGACTCCCAGTCGGCTTACAGCCAGTCTGGGGACTACAGTCACTATACCCCCGCACAACCGCGCACAATATACAATCGTGAAGCAAAGCGTGTTTTTATACAAATTGATTTACTAATTTACACTATACATTTTATCTACACTTGTATATATCTTCAACATAAACTTTAGAAATTTGAAATATTATAAATGTTATCTTACTCGATAAAAAAAAATTATGATACGTCTCAGTTTTATCTCTTTATGGCCCAATTGCCCATTTAGTTAACAGAATTACATATAAAATGCCTGAAAATGGATGAAGTTAACCCAGTGGACTAAAATGGCAACGGTGAAACCTTTTTAAACTCACAGACGAAAAATGAAACTTTTGGACTAAATTAGCAAAATGGCTCAAACCACAGAGACTAAAATGGCATTTAACTCAAAAAAAAAAAATTAAGTTAGATGTTGTAGTTAAGTGTCATTATTTTATAAAGATGTATGTTTTGTTGGTAAATTTGTAATTTTAGATTAGTAATACCGTATATGGCTAACATGATACTCGTTTTCCAGTTAAAATTTTGAGTTGACCTCTCTGCCTATGTACATGACTGATATTTTTGCGTCACTTAGAATTAACCATGAAGGCCCAAGTCCATTGGATTTGCTCTAAACGTATATTAGTAATTGTGTATGATTATTTCATGGTATGTTGTAATTTGTTAAGGAATATACATCCAACTTGTAATTGTTAATTTCCATTGGAATGTGTTGCATCTAGATCAATAATTCAATATGTCGTTTATCTTTAAATCTAGATTGGCGTCTTCTCAATCAAAATTATTTTTAATGTGTTATTTATTAATTTAAAGTAGACCTGGTTCATAAACTAACAAGTCAATTTGTAGTTGTTGGAATATCACAATCATCTCCGGCTGGCTCCAAATATATTGTTTTTAAAGCAGACTTTGATTAATTGCACCTTACCAATATATAAATATTATTACTAGCTAGCATGTGCATTTGCTTATGGGCAACGTATATTGGGGCGGCCGATCTCCCGAACTTTTCACTCTGCAATGGAGGTTATGTAGTTTTCGTATAGAAATTTTTTGGGTATATACGGTTTCGACCCTCTGTTTTATAGAATTTTTTTGGTATATACGTTTTCGGCCCCCCAGTAGGAATCTCAAGCTTCGCCACTGCATGTGCTCAGCTTCAATACATTAACAACTTGTTTATTATTAACACGAACAACGTAAAAATTGATTACTTTAATTTTCTTAACCTCATGGTAACATGCACCGTGCGCTAACTAATACATACGTGATTATTCTTTTATTTTTTTTTCAAAACGACGAAGTGCGGTCTTCTCCCTCACCTACCCATTGTACGTGCATCATTTAGACATTTAGAACTAACTATCAAGGGTGAACTAACAAACAAAAGACCAAAATATTTATAATGATGCGAAAATACACATAAAAGATTGAAGATTTGAAGGTTTCAAGAACCCTGAGAACACAAAACTTTTTTTTTTCTTCTGTTGAAGTCGAACAATACAGATGGGGCGCCTCTATCCTCACGTATTGTTCTTATTTTGTTCAAACATCTTGCAATTAAGACAAATGGGAACCCTCAAGTTTCATTTATATAAAAACTAGTTTCAAATTTTATTTAAACTCACTTTAAAATTAAAAACAAGTATAAAAAT
This sequence comes from Helianthus tuberosus, assembly GCA_030545235.1. Classification (NCBI taxonomy): domain Eukaryota; kingdom Viridiplantae; phylum Streptophyta; class Magnoliopsida; order Asterales; family Asteraceae; genus Helianthus; species Helianthus tuberosus. The sequence goes on along the minus strand of CM060411.1, from coordinate 214,160,204 downwards.
TACTAATCGCCCCGTTCTTTACGTTTTTTTATTAATTTAATATGAAAATATATATAAATTTTAAAAAATTTCAGATGAAAATCAGAAAAATTACACTATACACTATTTTGTATAATATAACTCTGTAAACATAAGACAAAAAATAGGATATCATATGGGTACTACTAAATGTAACCACCTCTCCTCCTCTCACAAACAATGGAGTAGGACTCATCATTAAAGTATAATTTCTCTCTCACATAGGGGTATGTTTAGTAGGGGAATGGGGCATTTAGACGCACCCTATTATATTAGAACTCCATCTAGTTACGTATCAGGACAGCATCTAATGATAGACGTTTGGGCTTTAAAACATATTTCAAGTTGATTACTAAGAATTGTGTAAGCAAGGCCAATTCAGGATGAAAGAACCATACAAGACTAATGAAGTATTCTTAAAGTATTTGGTATGTACTTTGTATAATTATTTATGGTTTATATATTTTAATCTTTGTGTCCTTCTCAATCCATGTGATCGTTTAACATTGTTTATTATTAATTTATTAATTTAGAGCAGACTTGGATTATAAGTAGAATGAATAAGTCAACTTGTAGTTGTTGAAACATGATAATTATCTCCGCTAAATCAAAAGAGCTCGTTTTTAACATGAACCACAGTACATCTTAGTGGATGTGAAATCCTCCTATACGTGGCACAACTTTTTTAACATTTCTAACAACCACAACACACAGTCTCAATTGCACGTTAACATGCTATAAATATTACTAGGTAGGCATAGGCTATCGATCATGTGCTCAGCTACAGTATAGACATTTCAGATTATTGAATATTTTTGGATATATATATATATGGACTCGATAAGTCAACGCTGCTGACCGACCTATGATCTGTAAGAGTTATACTTTGGACAACGAACATTAAATTCACATTACTTTGTTAATCGGTGATCACGAACAATTAGCGCAACTAAAAATATATATAACTATCTAGAATAATTATATATACTCGCGCAATGGGAATTATTATTTAATCAAACTTTATTTTTCGGGCTTCGTATCGCGTTTGGACTTTTACTAGTTGTATTGGGCTTTGGGGGCCCAAGAGATGATTAGTAATAGTTAATAGGGGTTCTAAGATAAAACCTAATTATCTATTATATTTCCTAATGATTATCTTTGTTGAAAGTATAACATGTTAACAGATTTGATCCAATTACCTTAATTGGTATCAAATCTTGGCCAACAAATTGCCCTAGGGAGGAGCCTTCAAAGTGAACAGCTAAAGGTTAATTAAGATTGGGTTCGTAGAATTTTTTTAGTTGAGAAGAAGAATAGTAGGGGCTTATTTCTTTCGGCAGGTTATAACCAACAAATTTGGATGCAATAGGAACGAGATCTACATGGTTTGAAAGGGGGTTAGTTTAGCAACCAAAGAAGACTGGTGATCGATTGCAGAAGGTGCAGATTGATCATGGGAAATTCTTCAGTTACAATCCAATCAAGGTTAGTTTTGCTGTTGTTCACAAGTGGAAAAGATGAAAACTATAAAAGAGGGAAGTTCTATGGCATACCAGTGCTCGGTTTTGACTTTTACAAATTACTCGGTGTGAGTTGTCCAAGTTAAGACGATTATGGATGCGTATGGAATACTGGAGGGGGTCGAACCACAGGTGTTAGGGGCTATGGTGGATCCAAAGAAATCAAAGCAATCTCTTGCTTTCTTGTTTTCCGAAGATATGATGTTACAAATGACCAAATAAACTTATGCAAAACAAGTATGGGATAGGCTGAAAACATGGTATTTAGGAGTGGAGCAGGTGAGAACTGCTAGACTAGCAACATTGAAGAGGGAACTCGAAGGACTACCCATGAAGGAGAGTGAGTTGGTTGATAATTTTGCAACTAGACTTACCGGGTTAGCGCGAGGAGTCTCGGACATTAGATCGCAGAAAAGAGTTGGTGAGAAGGCTATTTAATTCAATGCCCAAGTCTTTTCTTCAAATTGTGTCCTCAAATGAACAATGTTTCGAGTTGATTCGATGCTCTTTGATGAAGTCGTTAGAAGATTGAAGGCATATGAGGAGCATATCAAGGGATCCGATGAAGGAAAAGATGTTCATGGGAACTTGTTGTTTACTAAGGAAGAAAAGGAGAAAAAGCATGTGTGTGAACATTGTTGTTATGAGAGCTCGAATCCTGAAGATCAAGGACGTGGCCGTGGTGGAGGTTGCCGTGGTGATCAAGGGAAGGATGGTTGATTCCAACAAAAAATGTTAAAGGGAGCATGACAAAAGTCATGTACGGTGTTTAAAATGTAACGAGCTTGGGCATTATGTGGTGAAGTGTCCAAAGTGGGAACAAAAGGAAGAAGTAAACTTGATTCAAATGGAAGATATTGATCCATCTCTATTCTAAAGGTTGACATGAACAAATTACGATGGATGATTTGTAAGGCCATAAATTTGAGTAGGTTTACGCTTGTCTCTATCCAACACACTTATAGGTATTGGGCTTAGTTTTCTAGTGGACTTAGGTTAGGCCATGTGGGCCGATTTATATGTGGACCCTATATAATGTGATGTGTAGTTCATTATTAGGGTTAAGCATAATTTTGGTTGTTGGTCGTGTGCGATTTGCTTTAGAACGATTTGGTACTAGACAAGCTTCAAGCTTGTGTGCAATCATAATATACGATCATTCTTCTTGTTTCCTGTGTTCACTTTCAATTGTTTTCCGCACTTTTGATTGTGTTAGTGGCATTTACTGAAGATGTCTAGACTTACAATTGGTATCAGAGCCTAAGAAGTCTATTCGAAGGCTCGATTTCAAGATATCACTCGAACAACAAGAAGAAAGAAGAGTTAATTATTGTTTTCGTCCATGTGGTTTGTCAAAAATCACTATTTCAGTCCATTAGTTTAAAAATTACGATTTCAGTCCATGTGGTTTCACTTTCGTAACCATTTCAGTCCCTGTGGTTTCACTTTCGTAATCATTTCAATCCATTATCCTGTTAAGTACAGGGACTGAAATGGTTACGAGGTGGACTGAAATGGTTACGAAAGTGAAACCACAGGGACTGAAATCGCAATTTTTAAACTAATGGACTGAAAGAGTGATTTTTGACAAACAACAGGGACGAAAACAGTAATTAACTCAAGAAAGAATTATCAGATTCCGCGAAATCAAAAAGATTTTGCACAGGTCATATTTTAAGTGTACGGTCAAAATTTTTGATTCAAAACAATACATTTTTCAAAGAACAATTTTGAAGATCAAAAACAATTTGAAAAGGCTTCATTTGATCGATTTTTTGGAAGTGTTGATTGTGTTTGCAGGTTTCTCGGAATTATTGGTGGAAAGGATCTCAAAATTTGATTTTTGACTTGTTCCTTAATAATCGGGATTTGGTAAATTATTTTTACCAAAACATCAGGTGTGCGACCCAGTATAACTTCCAGTGTATGAGGTGCAGGTATTAAGAATCAAGTGTACGACCCAAAATATATTGTGCGACATGTATTCCAAATTTAAGGAGCGTCCGGATTTGGGTTCCGAATTTAATCTTTTCCGGATTTAGTCAGTTATCCGAATTTAGGGAGAATTCCGAATTTGAGCAATATTCAGGACTTGACTTATTCCGGATTTAATCAGTTGTCCGAACTTAACTGTTCCGAATTTGATCACTTAATGTATTCTGAATTTGGGGATTGGTTTACAGTGTCCGAATTTGACAAGGTGAAGTCTTCCAGACTTGTTCAAGGATTCAAGCTAAGTTAATGTGCGGTCTAGATTGTTAGCGTGCGACCCGGACTCCAAAACCCATGTGCGACCCAACTACCAGGTGTACAACCCAAGTTTGCATGTGTGGTCCAATTTCTCTGGTGTGCCACCCAACTAACAAGTGTACGGTCTCAGCATTGAGGTGTACAGCCCAATTGACAGGTGTACGGACCAAACAACACTGTGTGCGGCCCAAGTTCGTGTGACAAAAGGTGGTGTGCGGCCCAAGTTGAAGGTACAATTTCAGTGTATGTGGCCCAAATATAGTGTGCGAGTGTGCACAAAGGTGGAACTTTAACCAGCTGAGGTATTCGGTATTAAACGTATTTAAGTGCAAAATTTGATCTGCCAACAATCTTAACAAACCGACTACACAGTTAGATTCGTTTGATTTCGAGACGAGTCTAACGGTATAATTTGGTGAAGACAGCTTTTAGATAATTTTTGAACGTTTTTAATGGTACGGTTACGGTAAAACAGAAATTTTGGATGATCACGGTTTAGCAACTTAGAAATGTCCTCTCAAAATGATGTGCTTAAGCAGAAATTTGAAGGTTTCAGTTACATTCCTGGTGAAATTGTAGAAGCACTAATTGGCTGATTTACTGAAGTGTTCCCTAAAATGAAGAATGCAGAAATTGTGGTGTCTAATTTTTGGGGCAACAAGTAGCTTCTAGATGCTCTAAAAAGTGTTCCAGATCAGCCAAAGAGTAGCTGGTTTAAAAACGTTAGTCAGATCTTGGTGACAATCAACTGTTGCAAAATGAAGCCGGATGAGCTGATCTCAGTCATCAGATCATACGATAAGAATGATAAGAAGAAGGCTCAAGGTGACACATCTGCTACAGTTTGTTCATCCACTCCTGCTGCTCCATTCTCTGGTGTATTGAGCTCAGTCAACAAATCTGTTGATTCATCGTCGAATTCAGAATCAGTTTGTTGTGCTGGCACTCAACCAGTGGTGTACCCAGGAATTATTTGCTAGGGGTGCGGATGAGTGGTTCAAACATATTTTCAGGGGGTGCGGTTAGGTTTTTTTCCTAAAAAATAAACTAATTTTTTTCAAGGGTTGCGCCCGCCACCCTAGGCTTCACCTAAGTCCGCCTATGAACTCAGCATCAATCCTTCATGGTTCAGATTCATAACTTCACTCCTACTCCTATTGAGTTATGTGTCGATGAATGTTTTTGCACTAAGGCTTGTAGAGAGAAAGTAAGTGGATATAAGGAGCAGGCTAATTCATTAGTCATGCAACTTCAATTATACAAATCTAATTTATATCAGATCAAAAAGAAAATTAAAGGTTACAAGGATATGGTGGAGTCACAAAAATGTGATATCCGAAAATTAAAAAAGGATTTGAGTGAAGAAAAATGTGATATTCGATGTTTCTAGTGAAAAAGTTAAAAAAAAATGATAAATAAGCAGTTATAGTTCAGTAAGAAAGAAATTAGGAATAACGGTCTAGGATATGTGAGTATTCCTCCACCATACAATCATTCTTACACCACTATTCCTATGACTGATGAGGAGATTGCTAAAATTCCTGACATGGTTTATGGTGGGGTTAAGGGTCTGAAAGTTGAGACAGTCAAGACCACACCAATTAAAATCTCAAAGCCTAAAAAGAATGAAACAAAGAAAACCGAACCAACACCTGTTTTTGTTAAATCAGAGAATGTCTCTAAGCAAACAAAGACATTGAGTTTTGAGAAAAATACAGAGGTTGATAAACATTTTCAGTTTTTAAATCCTAATGAACAAAGGGTTTTTGAAAACCAACCTGAAAGTCAGTTTTCAAATGAAGAATCAGCGAATGAACCGACTGAGTCAGCTGCACCATCTAACTCCAAATTTGAATCACATAAAGCAACTGATTCAGAGAGATTGGAATCAGTTGAATCTAGTGAATCCAGCTGTGAGTCCTCTGTAGCAGCTAAATCCACAACAGAGGATTCAACAAAGCTACTACAAAAGTAATGTAACTCAAGTGGTTCAGCTGAATCAAGTAGTGAAACATTGACTGAGCCCATAACATCTGAAATTGAAACAACAAGGCCAGTAGAAAATGTAAAAGCGAGGAAGCTTTGTCCAAGACTGTTGGTAGAAGTGTGGTGAGGCCAATAGTCCCTGAGTTTAAATGTGTGAATGATACTAATGCTTCTACTTCGTGTGCAGATCAGGTAAAGTAGAGAATTGGGTTGAGGGGGATGATATTGTTTGCCAAAAAACTGTCGATGTTTTTTTGAAAACATCCAATTTGTCTGTTTATGCTCGTCCATATGTGAAAAAGGCTGTTTCTGAGCCAGCTTTGAGAGGCTCGTCAAATAAATATGTGTCTCCAAAACCAACAGTTCCAAATAAAATTGCAAAATCTAACATTGTTTTTAAAGATAAAAACAGTGAGTGTACTAACTGTTGTAGACAAAGACATATGAAGCATGGGAGAAAGTTTGAAACCCCTGCAAACAAATCATCCAACAGATCTCATAACTCAAATTCATCATCGGTTGGGTCGAATGGATCATGTGTGTTCCTTATGTTAAGTAGCAAACATGCTACAATTGTGGCATACCCGGCCACATTGCACGGAAATGCACACATCGTCCTTATGTGCCATATTATACAAAGAATCAGAGGGTTGCACCAAAGGATAAATTTTATTCTAAGCATATGAAGGTTGAAAAGCCTAAGGCAATTAAGAATAAGCATTCCAAGGTTAAACCATCTGATGGGGATGAGAATGTTGCGAAAGCTAAAAGAAAACAAGCTTTGAAACCTAAACAAGTTTTAAAAAATAAAAAGGTTGAAAAGCAAACTGTTTTGCCAAAGGCATCTAAGAAATTAGAAAAGTCTAAACAAATTTGGAAAGCAAAACATAAAGCAGCAACATCACAAATCCTTGAAACAAAGGGGGACGTGTGCTTACGGGAAGTATCTTATTTTGATGCTTCAGGAAATCCTAGGACCACGATGGCCTGGGTACCAATGTCTTACCAATCTCCTTTTCTATTCAGGGACAACCAAGGAGGAGTTGTTGACAATGTTGGTGGTGGTTGTTCCAAGGATATGACGGGTTTACATCTCACTGTTAGCAAAAAGTTCAATTTTTTTGATAACATGTTTCCTTGGAATGAGATAAAGGAGGTAAGAAAAGATCAGCATGGAAGGTACACTTTAAATTCAGTACTTTGATTTGAATTTGATTATCTGACGATAGAACAGTTAAACAAAAATAATTTTTTTAACTTTGTACATAAAGATTTCTTTATAAGGTAAATTTGCGCATAATATTTATGCACAAATTTAGGGGGATAGAGAGAGAAAAACATTTGAAAAGAGAAAAACCCTAAAACAATACATATATGGGAATTGAAATAAATGTTCGTGTTAAAAGGCTTGACCAACACATGTATGGTGTTGTAACTGAAAGGACCAGGCTGTAAAGTGCTATGTCAGTAGACTTGACGCTCAAAGTGATAAAAAGGTACCAAGTAATATAAACATAACGAACTGTGTACCACATGGGTCATGGCGTATGACGTAATGGTCTTAAATCTTGCGTTGATAGATAGCCAACGTCTGAAGTTTCGGGTCTTTATATTGTTGAGTCATCCAAGGATATCTTGGTTATCCTTCTGTTGCATCCAGATTATATGCAGACCTAGGCACAGTCAAGATATCTTAAAAGAGCCAAAGAAGCCAAAAACCTTAAAGGAAGATAAACTAAAAAATGAGGGAATTCCTTTGAAGCTTATAAAGCAAAATTCGTACCAAAAAGGTATTCGCCTAACCCTCGTCGGACACAAACATTGGTCGCTATACTGTACGAAAGTACTGATATGCCACCAATGGTCTAACGTTGTAAATCAAAAGGATGACCTCAGTATACTCACCTGCTACGATGAATGGTTGTGCTTACCTTGATCGTGGGGGTATGTCATGGAATGGGACACACGGGGTATTATGGAATAATATTACCCTTAGCATATCAGGAAGTTGAAACTTGAAAGTTGAGTGTTAAAGTATAAGTGGACAAACATATTGGCAATTACTTAGACCGGTCTGAATAAGTTCGCACTGAAAAGTGTTCCTTCGTCTGCCTGAAAACGATTTTGATCCCATTGCATTGTAATTCTAAATTGTAAATGTTGAGTTAATTTCTATGTTTGTTTGCTCTCCCACAAAATTAAAGACCCGAAAACAGAAATAGAAAATTAAAAAAAATACAAAAATAGTGTCTTGTTGTTCATAAAACTAAAAATACAAAAATGGAGTGTTTTGTTTATTTTTCTCTAAATTAAAAATTAATGTTCCTGGAGATTTTACTGATCATCAAAAGTTGAATGAATTTGAATTGTGGAATTTGAGTACAAATACTTGGATGTACCAAGTGTTCATGTGGTACTTTCCTCTGTCACATAGATAGAAATGTTTGCTTATGACTTTTTAAGAATGTGCAGAACTAATCCAAATCGAGAAACAGGGTTTGATGAAGAGTGATTTGTTCTAGTTGCTGACAAGCGTGAAGCACCACAAGAACAAGATGTACTTGAGTCAAAAGAACCTGAAGTGCATCATCTTTCGACATTGAAAGTACAACTGAAGAAATACATGTGAAGCTGCTTGAAGTTGTAGGACTGAAAAAGAAAAGAGCTGCTGAGAATCATCTTCTCACATTCTTTTAAGCAAGATGTTCAAGCAAAAGCTGATGATGTTCAAGAAGAACTAAAGACCCAAGTTTGAGAATGAAGAGATGAAGTATCTTTTCACAGAGACATGATAAAGACAATATAAACCTAGGGGGATATTGTAAGGCTATAAATTTGAGTAGGTTTACGCTTGTCTTTATCAAACAAACTTATAAGTTATTGGACTTAGTTTTCTGGTGGACTTGGGTTAGGCCATGTGGGCCGAGTTATATGCGGACCCTATATAAAATTATGTTTAGTTCATTATTAGGGTTAAGACTCGTGGTTGGTCGTGTGCGATTTGCTTTAGAACGATTTTGTACCAGACAAGCTTCAAGCTTGTGTCCAATCATAATATACGATCATTCTTCTTGTTTCTTGTGTTCACTTTGAATTGTTTTCCACACTTTTGATTGTGTTAGTGGTATTTACCGAAGATCTCTGTACTTACATGATTGTTGGATTTAATTGTAATTATTCCTAGCAAAAGAGTTATTTTGGTTAGGTAGATTAATTAAGTTAGAGTTTAGATTAATTAATTTCTTTGTTTTGTTTTGAGTCGGCAGAATATGGATTGCCTTATAAATTGTTTATGTTTATTGTAGTGGGTCAAGATAAACATTGGGTTGTTAGGTTTATCTTTAATGTGAGTAATTCCTATCAGTAAGGAATTTGAGTTTTAGTTGATTTAGATCTTTGGTAGTATTTAAATGGGTCATAATATTGTTTTCTCGTGGGAGTATTTGGTTATAACAAAAAGAGTCAATCAAATTGTGATCGTAAGCTAGTGTTCTTTTTTCATCTTGTTTACTTTTTTTCTTGCTATTTAAGTGGTTGCTCTTGTGATCGGATTTGATCCTATTACCTTATAGTATACGTATTCAAGCTCGGCTCTCAAAACTGCTTGGGTACGACTAAAATAAAAACATGGAGGCCAACTTTTTATCTCGTGTGGCGGAGTTTTAATTTTAAGCAATTTCTACACAAAATGCGAGTTGGTGGTTGACTATTCAAAAGTACATCATTGTCCCAATAACATCTTCAATTCAGCAAACAATTGAATTAGTTCACGGGATGGAATTTGGTTCAAACAGGATTGGGTATTTTTGAGTCTTGCAAAGAGCCCGATTAGCAAAATTCTAAGGAATGTCATTTGTCGCTGCTTGGGGTCAATTCGGGTACCACACGACACAAACCTAACACGAAATTCACGAGTTTGGGTTTAGTCTAAACATGTTCATTCGGGTCAGTTTTAGAAACTGTTTTGTTACCCCACTCTTTGAAAATTAGTTTTTATGTTAACTAAAACACAGGGTAGGGATAGTGTACATTAATTCAGAAGTGTGAGAAGTGCATTATAACACTATATATAACACCATATAAACACCATATAACACTATGTAACACCATATAACACCATGTAACACTATATGACACTATATAACAATATATAACACTATACATCTATCATAGACATGCTATCAGACAAACTATAGTTTTATATTTGTTATATAGTGTTACATAGTGTTATATGGTGTTACATATTGTTATAACTTATACGGTGTTTATATGGTGTTATATAGTGTTATATATAGTGTTATAATACACTTCTCATACTTCTGGATTAATGTACAGGATCCTTTACATCTATATACTAAATACTCAAGTTATATATAGGGACATGTTCAACACAAAACTTATGCTCATTATGTATTTTATGTGAAAGTTATAAAACAAAATAAAGTCAGATGTTGTAGTTAAGTGCCATTATTTTATGAAGATTTATGTTTTTTTTTTTTGGTAAATTTGTAATTTTAGAATAGTAATAGCTAAGTCGTGTCCAGATCTATATGTCTAATATGATTTTCATATTCCTGTTAAAAGTTTGAGTTGACCTCTTGATTTGTGTAAACGACCCATATTTTGCGTTCTAGACCTAAGGCTATGTTTGGATGTGCTTATTTTATCTTCTTATGACTTATTGACTTTTTGGAAAAGAAGTTTTTGTGAAATGATGTTTTGAGTAATAAGGTAAAAAGTAACTTTTTAGGCATTGAAAAGGATAAATGAAAAAGTTAGAGTTAAATGCCATTTTAGTCCCTGTGGTTTGAGTCATTTTGCCAGTTTAGTCCAAATGTTTCATTTTTCACCTGTGGGTCCAAAAAGGTTTCACTGTTTCCATTTTAATCCACTGGGTTAACTTCATCTATTATTTCTGTTAACGAGAACGACGATCCGATCATTTTATATGAACGAATTGCTTTTCTAGTTAACAGAATTACATATTAAATGACCGAACTGCCTTTCTGGTTAACAGAAAAAATGGATGAATTTAACTCAGTGGACTAAAATAACAACGGTGAAACCTTTTTGGATCTACAGGAGAAAAACAAAATCTTTGAACTAAACTAAAAAAATGAAAAATGGCATTACTATATATATTAAAAGGCTATGTCGGTGACATAGCCTTTTCCTTTTTAAATTCACATGACCATTGACTTTTCTAATGCCATATAGTGTAATCTGGCTTCCAACGTATGTATATTGAGTTATTAATAATGAATTGTTTTTATATTATAATATTTTACTATTACAATTAGTTTTCAACATATTTTATTTATGCTTGTAATTTTTAGGATTGAATGTTTTATGAACTTTTGAGTACGGTATTGTGATGTGTTTAATTTTTTTACATAGAAATATAAAATTTACTCAAAACCAAGTTGTTAATACTATTGTACAAGTGATTGAAGCACAAACGTACAAGGCGAATCGAACTGATACCAGATGAACAACTTGGATTCCAGAATTCATTTTATGATTTTCAATCGATATAAAACATATCTCTTTCCATTGCTATATTAAGTGTCGTATCGTATCGAGCTAAACCAATACCAATACCGATCGAGGACCTGTGTTCCAAATCCCGCAGCGGAGCGCGGGTACTCCAACTAGTTTAACTCGAAAAGGTTATTTAGCTGTGGCTTTTCCCCAAAAAGGAGATAGGTTAAAAAGTCAATCATGGCCTATTTTAACCCTTGCTCTGAGCAAATTGATTAGATTGAGTTGCTTCACTTTACCAATACCGCTCCTACCGCCAAACCGGTGACCGTCAAACTGATCGGAACCGGACGATTTTATTTGAGAGACTAAGAGGGTGTTTGGGGTTCCTTATTTTGAGGGTAAAAGGACTTTTGAAGGGCAAAAGGACTTTTGAAAAGTGTTTGGCTTTCCTTTTGAAGGGCAAAAGTCCTTTGGATTTGCCAAAAGTCAGGATTTCCTGACTTATTTTGGGCAAAAGTCCTTTTGCAAAAGTTGAAAATAAGCTAAGCCAAACATGCCCTAAGGATTCACCGTTAATATAGCTGAACCCCAGACAGGCCAGTCCGATCCGTTCATCAAAACATTGTTTTGTATTAAAATCCCACAAAAGTTTATGTAAAACCTAAACTACATTGTGACGGCATTGGCACCATCGTCATCGCCTTCTCAGTTGAATCTCAAGGTTAGTAGTTTTCATTACATTTTTCTTCCGGTTTGCCATCAATATCTCTTGGTTTGGGTTTAGGGCCGTGTTCTTGGATTTGAAAACCATTTTTGTAGCGTAGATTATTGATTCATTCAGGTTATTGTCGAAATGTATGTGCTTATTTCAAGTAACTCGAATAACTTTTTGAGTTCAAAATCGATTTTTTCCCCTTAGATTTTCACGATTTTTATCTTACTGGTTGTGAAAGATTAGAAGTAAGTGTGATAAGATTCTCTTTTTTTCATACTTTTCTAAAGAAAATGTGTTAATGGAAATAGTTAGACAATGGGCTTGCTAGCTAATAAATCCTTTAAGTAGTCATCATCATTTTTATACTAGAAAACGCCATTTCTTTGTTCATGTAAACCTACCAATTGTAGCCGTCACACTTTTTACTTCTTTTCTACAAATTGTTATTGTTCACCCTTAGTTTTCTTCCATAGATTTTGTCGATATCCTCTCCTTCATCTACCCTTCTTCATATCTTTTTTGTCTATTCGATTTCAGTCTCCCCGACCTATTTTAACCCTTGCTCTGAGCAAATTGATTAGATTGACTTGCTTCACTTCACAAATACCGGTCCGACCGACAAATCGGTGACCGTCAAACTGATCGGAACCGGACGATTTTTTTGAGAGATTCACATGTAATATAGCTGAACCCAGACCGGCCGGTCTGATCCGTTCATCAAAGCATTGTTTTGTATTAAAATCCCACAAAAGTTTATGTAAAACCTAAACTACAGCTGTTTCCCTCTATAATAACCTTGCGACGGCATTGGAACCAATGAACCATTGTCATCGCCTTCTCAGTTGAAACTCAAGGTTAGTAGTTTTCATTTCATTTTTCTTCCGGTTTGCCATCATTATCTCTTGGCTTGGGCTTTAGGGCCGTGTTCTTGGATTTGAAAACCATTTTTGTAGCGTAGATTATTGATTCATTCAGGTTATTGTCGAAATGTATGTGCTTATTTCAAGTAACTCGAATAACTTTTTGAGTTCAAAATCGATTTTTTTTCCCCTTAGATTTTCACGATTTTTATCTTACTGGTTTTTGGCGATGGTGACAGAAGCAGCGGATAAATTTCTTTTTTCTACCTGTTCCGTCCCGTGCTGGTGCTGGTAGCTAGTTAGTTTTTTGGTGTCAGCAGCAACACAGACATGTCTTCGTCTTCCAACAGAGACATGATTAGACTTCTTGCTATGTTACATATCTCATTTGAAGAGATAGAAAAGGCCACCAACAACTTTGCTGATGAAAATCTCCTCAAACAAGGCGAGTTTTTTAAGGTTTACAAGGGAACACTCTTCCAGTCAAGGGACTTGATCAATATTGTTGCGCGGATATGTGTGGACAGAAGCCTTGTGCATAACGAGTTGGCAATTTCTGAAAATCTCAAGCACGAACGTATCGTTTCTGCTTTTAGGTCTACCATCTGGAAAGACGAGGATATCATCATAAACAAGTATGAGGCCAATGGAAGTCTCGACAAGCATCTGAGTGACCAAACCCTCACTTGGATGCAAAGATTGCATATATGTGTTGGCGTTGCACATGCATTGAAATACCTTCATCATGATGCAGAAGACGATTATAATATTATACATGGTAATATTAAGAGCTCAAAAATTTTACTAGATGACAAGTGGGAACCCAAGTTACATGGTTTTGCATTTGCTGGTAGATCTATTAAGGATCAACTTCACCGTACCAATAAGACATCCAAGTCACTACAGTATATGGACCCAACATATGAAAGCATCGAAGGTTTGACTTATAAGTCAGACGTCTTCTCATTTGGTGTTTTATTGTATGAAGTCTTGCTTGGGAGAGAAGCATCCATTGAAAACAATGATAATTGGTATTTTGCTCGATGGGTTAGATCACATTATGAAGAGAAAAAAATAGACGATTTGATCTATCCCTATATCCGGAACCAAATGAGCTTGCAGTCATTGAACATCTTTTGTGAAACAGCGTATTGTTGCTTAAAGGAGCAACGATCAGAACGCCCAGATATGAGCCAAGTTCTCTCAAGACTTGAGGAAGCCTTAAAACTTCAACAGAAATATGTAAGACCATCAGTCCTTTGACTCCTCTTTTCAACATGTCATTTTTTTTCATTATTGTGATTAATATTCATATTAAAGGAACACTTGAACGCTGCAATGGAAGGTTCATCATCCAACCACTTGAAGGTAAGCTAATTAATTTCTTTACCATAAAATAACTGTGGAAAATATCAATTACGGTTCCTTTCAGAACTCCACTTTCATGGAGAACTTACCCAACCATTTTCAACTACTCATTTTTTTTATATTAGACTAGTGCTCTGGGTTTTAAAAAGCGTCCCTAAGGTGCGAGGCGCACTAAGGCGCATGTCTCAGCGCCTCATAGCACCTGAGGCGCGCTTTCCACAAAGCGCAAGAAAAGCACATTTTTTTGGGTTTTTTTAGGTCTGAGGCGTGCGCCTTATGTATTTTGGGTGTTTTTATGCATGAAAGTGTTGGACAATAGGTTTTTTGGCTTGTACATGTAGGTAAAATCATATATAAACCTTAGTTATAACTATATTTTGGATAAGGGATGCTAAAAACCTATGGGATGTATATAAAAATTTATATAATCTTCTTGTGCCTCGGGTACGAAAAGCCCAACGCTTTTGCGCTTCGCACCTCATTTTTAGACCTCGTCGCTTTTGTGCGCCTCTCGCTTTTTAAAATCAAGCTACAGCTAATATCCGCAAACTTCGCGGGTTGAACATAATAATATGTTTTCGAGTTATAGATTCAAAGAACGTTATACGTTTATGATGTTCATAACAAAATTCTACGAAGGAAATAAATATATTGAATTATGACACTGTCATGACTCATACCTAAACCTTGTTAGGATTTAGAGCACACACACGAGATCAATAAACGAAAGCAATAAGAAAAGTAGACACGAGATTTACGTGGTTCGGTCACAGTGTGTAACCTACGTCCACGGGGGCAACTAGGGTTTGTATTTTATTGAGTGATAATGATTACAAGTACAAGAGATATATTTATAGGCTAGAATTAGGGTTAGTCCCTTGCTAAACGTGTAACTAAACATCTGGGCCTAAACCACTTAAAGCCCATTAGGGTTAGGGCTGGCCAAACCCTTTCCCTTCTTTTCTCTAATTCCTAGCTAGCCTTAATGGGCTGTTTTGAAGACCACATCTCCAACAATCTCCAACTTGGTGTCTTCGAACCTCGAACTGCACCATCTCTTCTGTACTTCTGTAAATGAAAATCCCCCTTGATCTTCAAAACTTCCTAGTTACCCCGCCTTCTCAGCATTATTCCTAAAGGCCAGCTGAAGTTAAGCATAGCTTCAGCTTATCCAGCATCATAACCTTGGTAAACATATCTGCTGGATTCTTAGCACCCGGGACATTCTTCAAATGGATTGATCCTTCACTGATCAATCCTCTGACAAAATGATACCTCATCCCTATGTGCTTCGTCTTCCCATGATAAACAGGATTCTTTGCAAGTTTCACTGCACTTTCATTGTCACAATACAACGGGTAGTCAGCTTGATTCTTCCCTAACTCCCTCAGAAAAGCTTTCAACCATACTAGTTCTTTAGTGGCCTCAGCTACTGCCATGTATTCAGCTTCTGTAGTAGATAAAGCCACATTTTTCTGAAGTCTGGAAATCCAACTCACTGCTGTTCCTCCCACTGTAAAGACGTACCCTATAGTGCTTTTAAATGTCTCTTTACAATCACCCAGGTCAGCATCTGTATAACCTTTGAGAACCACATCCTTCCCTTTAAAACAACCCCATCGGTAACGTACCTTTCAAATAACAAAGCACCCATTTAACTGCTTCCCCGTGTTCTCTTCCCGGATTTGACATAAAACGACTGACAACTCCAACTATGTATGCTATATCTGGTCTCATGCATACAATAGCATACATTAGACTTCCTACAGCAAATGCATAGGAAACTCTAGCCATATCAACTTTTTCTTCTTCTATTCCGAGACACTGTTCTTTCGTAAGCTTGAGGTGGCTTCCTAAAGGCGTGTTTCTAGGCTTGGTCTTCTCACTGTTCATACTAAATCTCTCTAACACTTTCCCGATGTATTTCTCCTGGGATAGTGTCACTGAGCCATCTGTTATACTCATCCCGAGTATCTGTTTGGCTGGACCCAAATCCTTCATCTCGAATTCTTTGGACATTTGCTTCTTTAACCTGCTTATTTCTTTCATATCAAAACCTACAATTAACATATCATCAACGTAAAGTAACAATATGATATAAGAGTTGCTGAACTTCTTCAAGTAGCAGCAATGTTCCATCTGACATCTCTTGTACCCTGACCTCTCCATGAAAACTTCATGTACCACTGTCTAAGTGCCTGTTTAAGACCATACAAACTCTTCTTCCATTTGCAGACCTTGTTCTCTTTCCCAAGAACCTTGAATCCCTCAGGTTGTGCCATATAAATGTCTTCATCTAGGTCACCATGTAGAAAAGCTGTTTTCAATTCTAACTGCTCTAGATGCAACTTTTCTGCGGCAACAATACTAAGAACCAACCTGATGGTAGTCATCTTCACCATCGGAGAGAAAATCTCATCATAATCAACTCCCTTCTTCTGTTGAAACCCCTTGACTACTAAACGGCCTTTGTACCGTTTAGAACTATCATGTTCTTCTTTGACCGTGAAGACCCATTTATTTTGTAAAGCTCTTTTATCTGGCGGAAGCTTTACTAAGACCCAAGTCTTGTTTTTATCTAAAGAGCTCATCTCATCCTTCATTGCATGCTCTGAGTGGGGAAAATCTTTCATCTTGACTGCCTCAGAGTAGCTTTCTGGTTCACCATTTTTTTGTCAAGAGAATATAATTAACTGAATATTTATTAGGCGGTTTACTAACTCTGGTGGATCTCTTGACCCAATTCTCAGACGGGTCAGGCTGCTATGCAGGCTGTTCTACTTCATGCTCTGAGCTCCCACTGTCAGAGACTTCTCCTGTCTTATGATATCCACCTTCAAACTCTGGTCGTGTGTCATCTTCAGAATCTGATTCGGGTTCTATAATTGGTTCGTTCTTTTGACCGTAAGTGTCAATCTCAACCACTTCTTTCTGAACCTCTAACTTCTCCAAATTCCCGTCTTTGTACAACTCTGATTCATTGAATTCGACATGTTTGCTTCTGACTAGCTTTTCTGCTTTCATGATCCCAAAGCCTGTAGCCCATTTTATCAGCCCCATATCCAACGAGCGTGTACTTTGCTTTGGCGTCTAACTTGTCACCTTCAAGATTAATATCATAAGCACTACACCCGAGGATTCTCAAGTGATCATACTCAACTGCTTTTCCGTTCCATTCTTCCTGGGGAATCTTGAATCCCAACGGTACTGAAGGCCCACGATTGATAAGATAAACCACGGTGTTAACCGCATCAGCCCAGAACATTTTTGGGAGCCCTGCATTCAATCTCATACTCTTAGCTCTCTCACATAGTGTTCTATTCATCCTCTCTGCAACCCCATTCTGTCGCGGAGTTCCTAGAACTGTATTTATCATCTTGATCCCTCTCTCGGCAAAAATAATTTGTAAATTCTCTGCTGATGTATTCACCTCTGTTGTCAGATTTCAAGCATTTCACCTTCAAATCAGTTTCAAATTCAACAACAAATTTCCATTTCTTAAATTTATCAAAAACTTCAGATTTATGTTTAAGAATGTAAACCCATACCTTGCGTGTTGAATCGTCTATGAAGGTCACATAATAGCGAGATCCTCCATGTGAAGCAACTGATGTCGGCCCGTACACGTCTGAGTGAATCAACTCCAATTTCTGAGCTTTTGGTGCTCTCCCTGTCTTCTCAAAAGTCACCTTCTTTTTCTTGCCTAGGATGCATGGTTCACTAAACTCAGACTCGACCTGTTTCAGTTTTGGAAGCTTTCCCTTAGTAACGAGCATCTTCATCCCCTTTTCATTCATGTGGCCGAGTCATTTATGCCATAACTTTGATATCAAGATTGTGATTATTAGCCAAACGAACTTTACCCAAGTTACCTGTTCATAGATTCTTCATACTCTTTGTGCTAGAAGTAGCATGTTCTTTGTGCTAGAAGTAGCATGAAACGATGCTACTGAATCCATAATCCAATCTTCAACAGTATTTTCGACACAACAAATAAGGGCATCTTCTGAATCTGAAGTTGTGGTAGCATTCACCTCCTTTTTGTCTCTAGGAGGTTTAGTACACTGAGTTCTAAAGTGCCCATGCTCATTACAGTTCCAGCACTGTATATCCTTTATTGGTTTTGCTGGTCTTGACTTGCTTCTTCGTTTTGACTTTGACTTTCCTCTATTTCCACCTCCATTATTACTTCTCCCTCTCCCCTCAGTTTGAGCAACAAACTTGTCTCTCTAAAATTCCTCCTTCTTGAGTCCTCATTCAATATCAAGTCACGAACTGTAGCAAAAAGTGAGGGTCTCAACTGCCCCAGTGACTGCAATAATAGTTCCTGACTAGCTGTCAGGTAATAAGGACAAGAGCAAGCATGCTTGCAGTTCATCATTTATCTTGAATTTTATTGAATTCAAACGAGACAAGTGAGAATTAAACAAAGTAATATGCACAATAAACACCTTGTTAGCAGGAGACGGCTTCTCATACATATATGACAAAGCCTCTATGATTCCTCGTGCTGAGGTTTGTTCAAAAATATTGTAGCCAATATTCATAGAAAGAGTGAGCCTGATAGTTGACATAGCCTTCTTGTCATTGGTTGTCCATTTATCCGTTACAGGTGCAGGAGGAGGCTCTAAGGCTGCATCAAATCCTTCTGTATAAGCAAATCCTTGATTTGCATCTTCCACCATCCAAAATTCTTCCCATCAAACTTCTCAATTCTGACTCGTAAAAAGGGCAGGAAATCCGAAAAACGCAACAGCGAAAATCGGTAAAGAAACCTTCTGTTTGAGCGGCGGCTAGAAACCCTAATCTGGTTAGCGGCGGCGGCAGCTTTGCGGTTTCGGCAAGGTGCTAGGCGGCGGCTGGCAAAACCCTAATCTGGGTTAGGTGGCGGCGGCGGTACCCGGTTGCCCTGGAGCAAAGCTGCGAACACTGCAGTGGGTCGGTGGGTGTCGGCGGCGGAAACCCTAGCGGCGGCTAGTTTGCGGCGGCGACTCGAGCCAGGAGGTGGTAGGCGGCTGGTGTATGTTCTTGATCAAGAACCCGAGCTCTGATACCAGTTGTGAGGATTTAGACGAAAGTAATAAACGAAAGCAATAAGAAAAGTAGACACGATATTTACGTGGTTCGGTCACAGCGTGTAACGTACGTCCACGGGGGCAACTAGGGTTTGTATTTTATTGAGTGATAATGATTACAAGTAAAAGAGATATATTTATAGGCTAGAATTAGGGTTAGTCTCTTACTAAACAAGTAATTAAACATCTAGGCCTAAAACACTTAAAGCCCATTAGGGTTAGGGCCGGCCAAACCCTTTCCCTTCTTTTCTCTAATTCTTGGCTAGCCTTAATAGGCTGGGCCGAAGACAACATCTCCAACAAACCTTACGTTGCAACCACCAGGCCAACACATCATTTGTTCAAAGTCTTATAATACCCATATAAAGCTCAAAGCTTTTATTCTCGGATTAAATGCGCCTAAGTCATTATTACTATAAATCGGCACCATAAATCAACGAAGCCTACACCGATGACCAAGCACCACCATTAATATTCACATTTCATGTTCCCTCCATTTAGAATCCTTACAAAAATAAATACAAAATTTACATGCTTGTATACCTTGCCTCTCAAATCTAGGATAGCAAGGTGAACTACAGGTTTTCCAAGCGTTAAAGCCCCTGATCGAGTGATCCCTTGATCCACGACCATAATGTTTAACGACCATCATAGCCTAAAAAATCCAGTCAAAAGTAAGGATCTCAGTTATCCACAATATTCTACAATCTATAAAACATGAGAAAATAACAATAAACATGGTAGTTACTCAAGGAGTGGAAACCCTACCCTTATCGAAGCAACACCACATGAGTTGAGTGATAGTTACCATATAATAACATATGTGTCCAACAGCTTAGTTCAACAATATAATTGCTTTGAATTTAATTTAGCAATACTTGGCATTTAGTAAAGTTGGTCATTTTGACCTGTTTACTTAGAATGGTTCAAAGTCAACCAAAGTGATACATAATGCATAAAGCCCATGAACTGTTCTTATAAAAAAAACAAATTTAAATAGTTTAACTTATCGAATCATATCGAACACATTAATAACTATAAAAATAATTATCTCTCTTTAGCAAAGAGTACTTAATATCAACTCAACCTGAACTGTTTCAACTCGAAGAAAGTGTAATATATTTCCACCCGAACCCATTGTGATCAGTTATCCAACCTACCCGTTCATCTAATTAAGTAAATGAACTTACATAGGCATAGTCACAATCATATTTAGATGGCATAGACCCATGATCTTGATAATCAACAAAGTGGCAGTTGGCCTTAAATTTCTTCTCCTTGTATGTTCCTTCTTTCGGTTAACATAATAAAAGATATACATTAGCATGATATGTGTTTCTAAATATGATTGCAGAAATTCATCCTCTAGCTTCTATGTACAACAATAGCAGTTGCTTGTGTACTTAGTGTGTATTAAAAAAGGCACATACAAAGACTTCTTCACCAGCCCCTTAACCCCCCCCCCCCCCCCCCCCCCCCCCCCCAAAAAAAAAAGGAATAAAAGTGAATTTCAGTTAAAACTTCTAGATGAATGGAACGGACATCATTGAGCAACATATCTGATAGTGTTCGATTATGTTATTAATAACGCATGACTCAAAACTCAACGCTATAATACATAATACTTCATCGTTAGAAGAATCACAATAATAACGAACATTCAACAACAAATGAAATTTACATATAGATAAAGATGTTTACATAATGACGAAAGGCCATGCCTACTTCCATGCTTTGAATTATCTCTTCCGTAAGCTCCAATGAAACCTTTTCTTTTCTTCGTTTGTTTATCCACCTACACACGATACGGAGACGAACACTCAATCCGCTAATGCAATAATTTAAACATACCGGCATGTTACGAATTCAACGGTTCATAACATGTTATTGAAACAATAACTAAAACATACCTGGAAATTGAATTCTACCACCTTTCCAGGATCCGATTTTGACAATCCATATGGTTAAAAAAATTTATCTATTTAAGTGTGAAGACATAATTATTAACATGATAGCTGTACCTTAGAGTTATTAACATGATAGCTGTAACTTACCTGTGTAAATATAATCTTATCTTCCATAGCATCAAGGTTTACATATCCGACTTATTCATCTTTACAACTTTTAACTTGCGTTGGATCCTAGTTTTATGTTCGATGGTTGGATTATACATTTTGTGATGCATTTGAAAAAGAAGAAATACGACCTCATACTCGTGGATGCTGAGATAGCATAGCAGCTGCTACCAATTTTCATCAATTGAAACAATTATCTCACCTTTATATCTAAATTTCAAAATCTGAGACAAAAAACGAAGACCATTGAAGGGTATGATCTAATGATCGTTATTGAAACAATTATCTCACCTTTAAGTTTAAGTTTAATTTGTATCAAAATATCAATCATGATTGATATTTAGATACAAATTAAACTTAAACTTAAAGTTTAAAATCTTAGAATCCAATGAAAAGTTACCACAATGAGCCAGACTATGGCTTGCTTATTCTGATTGATGTCGAATTTTTGGCTCATGTATTCTGTTATAAGCAAGCCACAACTACAAAAAAAAAAAAAAAAAAAAAAAAACCAGAGTTATACACATTCAGTCATATCTTTTGATTAAACTTCAAATGTCATTTTTAGCAGCAAGAAAGTCAAATCATTTAATCTTTTGTGTAAGTCAAAAGGACTACAAACTCCAAATTATTTTTTCATAACAACAATGAAATTAAGGTGCCATTTAGTTAACATTCAAACCAAAGTCGTTTTAAAGAAATTAAGTATAGTAATAAGCATGTTTAGAATTTCAAAGATCAAAAGAGCCATATACGAGAGCTTTTAAAATTTAGTCTCCGTAGATATTCACATTCATGCCTAAAACTTTTAATTTTGGGGAATTTTCCCCTTATTCCAAATACACAACTAATGGGAATGGGCTGTAGCAATATCTGTTGTGAAGAAAGGATTTCCATATTATTATTGATAAAAAAGAGTATTCAAATATTTTAAAAACTTTAAAATAGACGTTATACATATATTTTATAACAACTCCATGTGTAAAAATTAACATAACCTTTGGAATATGAGGAGAACTGAATGGGTTTGAAGTCGAATTTTGAGTAGATCTTGTAGTAACACGAACGTTTTGGTGGATGAAGAGAACTTCCTAAAGGAAAATGCAAGACATGTCTCTTTAGCAACCAATATAGATAAGCAATTGGTTTTTACACGTGAAGAGACCATGGCTTCAAGTGAATCAGAAATAAATCCGCCATCAGACCATGGCGCAGCTCATGTTAAGTGTATAACATTACCCTGTTAAAAGCAGGTTGGTAATTAGCTGTAGCTCCCCCTTTATCACCCTGGAATGGAGCTCCTTAAAACAGAAATACCTAAATACATGCCATGGAATAGAAGCAATAAGATATAATTTTACAACACAATGGATACCTCATAACTAACTGATTGTGCAAATAAAAAATGAGTGTTTAGAAGTTACCTAAGGCTATCGGAATTCACCTTACTCTTTGGAAAAATGCTACAGTTGGGCTAAGAGTTTAGAAAATAATGAAAGCACCATAGCTGCAAGGGAGGTTACAGATGAAGATCTACCATCCATCAACCCTGCCACGCCAAAGTGACATTCAACAATAGTTACTCAGAACTACTTCGAACTCATCATAGCCCTATCGAAAACTCTAATCTAGCAGATGATCAGGAGAAACAAAGAAGGAAGCCACACAAAGAGTAATCAGACCACAATAGTCATGGTCGTATCATCTCAGTCGTAGGCCATACCCTTTTCCGATCATCACTCCATCAACTGGCGTGAAATGGAAACCCTTGCTAGATTCCCTAAAAAATCTACATAAACAATTCAACCATCATCAATGACATTGTATTGTTCAAATCTCGACAGCCCCATTAATTATCTGATCATGAATGCATCAAAAACCACTTAATCTCGACAACCCCCGTCAAATTTTAGATCATGAATAAATCAAAACCCATCTAATCTCGACAACCCCCATTAAATTTTGGATCATGAATAAATCAAAACCAACCTAATCTCCACAACCCCGTTAACTTTTAGATCATGAATAAATCAAAACTCATTCCATAAAATGTTTTGAACATCAAGGAAAGTCGAAACTATTTTGTAGGAATGCAATATTCAAACTCGTGTTCGACAGTTGGGTATCCACGAATATGAACATAATGAATTGAAATCATCCAAAGAACAAATTAAATCAATAATAATGACATAAAACATGACTAATCAACAAACACATGACTTGGTTGATTCATCGATGAAATCTAACATTTATTACGAAGACAAAGATTAGAATCGGATTCACAGAGGGACGAATGAGAGGCAGAGAACGAGTGACTGATGAGGGAATTAAAACATCGAATCGAAACCCTAAATTTTCAAGAGTATTACATTACAATCAATATAAAAAATCTAACAGAATCAACAATAATATTTAGTTTGCTTGAAGGAATCGTACACATGATCGAGACAAATCCACATAAAAAAGGATGAAGGATCGAGTGTATACAAACATGTTGATTGAAGAAGAATAAGCAGATGGATTGGATGAGAGAAAGTGGTTTCTGGAGCAAAACCCTAGATCGCGAGTGAAGGATCGAATTCATGACGAAACTTGAAGAGGCTTTTACAAATTCCTTCGAGAGAGAAGCCACCATTTGAGTCGGAGCTGTGAAACGACGACCTGTTAGGAAGCAGAAGAAAGATTCTAGGTGTGTAGAAGTTGGCATCGTTATTCAGAGGGAGGCACCTAGGGTTTCTCTAGAGAGAATGGGAGAATGCGAATGAGGGAGGCGACGATTGAAGTTTGGTGTGAAGTCGGGTTATAACATTTATATAGTTCCATCTTTTTTACCCATTTTTCCTAAAAGGGTCTATATTGTTAAACGGGTCCTTAAAAAGAACTTGTGGAGGCTAGAAAAGTGTCATGTGACAAAGTGTAGCCTAAAAAAATGCCATGTGTGAAATGGTGGCAAGAAAAGTGTCATGTGGCACCCTAGGTATGTTCTTTATTAGGATGTATAGATAGATAGATGCGATTCTACACACCCCATGCCATTTTTCACATTACCCCATGCTAGCCATTTTTTCACATGCGATATTCAATCTTCCACATGCGATTCTACACACCTCATGCCATTTTTCACATTACCCCATGTTAGCCATTTTTTCACATGCGATATTCAATCTTCCACATGCGATTTTGTCCATCTACACACCCCATGCCATTTTTCACATTACCCCATGCTAACCATTTTTTCACATGCGATTTCATTTGCATGGGATTTCAAACATGCGATTTCATTGCATTTTCAAGCCATGCGATTTCATTTGCCTTTTTATAACATGCGAAGATTGAATTCGCACCAGATCCGCACCGGATCGAACGGCTGGGATGATCGCGTACGTATCGTACGATAAGCCGTAATGTATTTTACATTTTTCCTATATATATATATATATTGCATAATTTATTTGCCAAAATTAAAAAATGGGGGGAAGCCCATCGGTCCACACCCTGTGTCCATAATGGTATATATATATACATAGGATAAGGATCATGTGAGAAGTAGTAGGCTAATTGAGAAACTTGAGAAGCATTCTAGACCACACATTTTCCCTAAGCAAAAAATGCAAAAAAAAAGTGAAAAAAAATGCAAATTTTTTTTTTTGGAAAAATCGCAGCTTTTTCTTTAAGAATTTAATTTTTTATTTTTAAAAATTTTTTTTTTTGGGCTTTATACATATGTGTATATTGTTAATCTTTTTAACTATACATATATGTATATTGTCAATTATACATATATGTATATACATGTTTAAAATTGAAAAATAAGTGTTATTTAGGGTTTAGCATTAGTATTTAGGGTTTAGCATTAGGGTTTAGGGTTTAGCTTTATGGTTTAGGGTTTAGCTTTATGGTTTATCATTAGGGTTTAGCTTTAACTTTTGGGTTTGCATTAGGGTTTAGCATTAAGGGTTTAGCTTTAGGGTTTAGTTTTAGCTTTAGGGTTTAGCTTTAGGGTTTAGAATTAGGGTTTAGCTTTAGAGTTTAGCATTAGGGTTTAGAATTAGGGTTTAGCTTTAGGGTTTAGGGTTTAGCATTAAGGTTTAGCTTTAGTGTTTATGGTTTAAGGTTTAGGATTTATAACACATATTTTTTCAATTTTAAACATGTATATACATATATGTATAATTGACAATATACATATATGTATAGTTAAAAGATTAACAATATACACATGTGTATAAATCCAAAATTTTAAAAAATTAATAAATAAATAAATAAAAAATTTAATCCTTAAAGAAAAAGTTGCGATTTTTCAAAAAAAAAAAAAAAAAATTTTTTTTTGCATTTTTTTCACATTTTTTTTTGCATTTTTTGCTTAGGTAAAATGTGTGGTCCAGATTGCTTCTCAAGTTTCTCAAATATGGTGGACTTCTCTTAGGATCCCTACCCTATATACATATATATATATATATACACATATATATATTGCATAATTTATTTGCCAAAATTAAAAAATGGGGGGAAGCCCATCCGTCCACACCCTGTGTCCATAATGGTAAGCATAATAAACCATTGCATGCCATCCTAGAGTGCTGACATTCATAACTATGCTAATACAAGCCAAGAAAAATAGGGATATTGGCCTCTAATAATCCCTACTAGACGTCATTGGCCATTGGCAGTCCCACATTTTTTATTCCCCTGATAATCCCACCTTTCAACTATTTTTCCTCCACCGATCCTCAGTTAAAAAACACTTAACAGAGTTAAGTTTTTTCCGAATTACAAACTGACGTTTTAGGGATTTTGATCAGAATGAAGATATGAGTCGAATGATGTAAAACTTACCTTGAAATTGTGCTCCAAACAACGAAAACGGTGCTTCAATCCGGGTGTTTAAACTTCCAATTAACAAAAATCAAGTCGTTTGTAGCACCGTTTCGAGGTAAGTTTTACATCAGTAGACTCGTATCCTCGTTCTGATCAAAAGCCCTAAAACGTCAGTGTGTAATTCGGAAAAAAACTTAACTCCGTTATATTTTTTTTACTGAGGACCGGTGGAGAAAAAATAGTTGAAAGATTGGACTGATAGGGGGAATAAAAAAGGAGGGACTGCCAATGGCAATTGACGTGGAATTATTAAAGGCCAATATCCCAGATAAATATAGTTCCTATCCCATATAGACGCATATTTCAAATTACAGTTCAAATCAAATGACAAATGAAGTAAACCATTCTCAGTGCATAATTAACTTACGTACCTGGGAAGAGACCAACTAATAATATAATAAACTACTATTGCAACTTGTCTTTTGACATCCTCAAGCTCTAATTTTTTGTAGCAAAAAAAATCAGGATAGAAAACATGGAGTTGATGGTATATGACTTAAATGTCTTTCGTGGAAAGAACCTTGTTGATGATTCTTCAATCATCTGCCATTTGTGTTCCCTAGCTTTGATGAGCTATTAATCAAGACATTTCATTATTTCATTTATGATTCGAGTTTCAATTTTTTTGTAGAGTCAACATTTCAATTGTTTAATAACTTTTAACACTAACAATGCAGGGGGGTAGCTTTGATCATCTGAGATTTCGATTGAGTGAAATACTGTCGGCAACCAATAATTTTTCTGATACATTCTACATTGGGTCTGGGGGCTACGGTAGGGTGTACAAAGCTGAACTGCATCATTTTGATGGCATAAATCCTTTGGTGGAAGAAGGGAAGAATACAGGTGAAATACATAAGAGACATACTACTGTAGCTATTAAACGCATCATTGCCAGAGTAGACACACAAGCAGAACGAGGGTTCTTTACAGAAATTGAATTGCTTAGTAAATGTCGGCATTCAAATGTAGTTTCTCTTCTAGGCTTTTGTGATGAAAGATCTGAGATGATTCTTGTTTACGAATATGTGTCTAACGGAAGCCTTGAAAATTTTTTGGAAAACAAAGATAGAAGGATAAATTTTACTTGGGCTGAACGCATACAAATGTGTCTTGATATTGCTAATGGACTGAATTATCTTCACACTAGTACAGAGGATAAACAATGCATAATACATAGAGATATAAAGAGTGCAAACATTTTATTGAATGATAAATGGGAGGCAAAGATCGCTGATTTTGGACTCTCCAAGTTACATTATGCACGTGAAAAATATAGCACTCTCGCCACTAACAATGTCGCTGGAACACAAGTGTACTTGGATCCAGAATATGAAAAAACAGGTAGGTTAAAAACTAAATCAGATATTTACTCATTTGGGGTGGTTATGTTTGAAATCATGTGTGGAAAGTTAGCATACGATAAAACTTACGACGAGAAGGGGCTTCCATCATTAGCACGACAATGCTTTGATGAGCGAACATTAAAGAATTTGGTAGATCCCAATATAGAGAAAGTTGATATGCTATTCAGTGGATTTGATCAAGATTCTTTTGACGTCTTCACTAATGTCGCATATAAATGTATTGCAATAGCACAATCTGAGCGTCCAACCATGGAATTCGTCATTAGAGAACTTCAGAAAGCATTGAACATTCAAGTAAGCAACTCTTTTAAAAGCTGAACGATCTTTGTTCCCTAATTTACATTTCTGAT
The DNA here is from genome assembly GCA_030545235.1 of Helianthus tuberosus. Taxonomy (NCBI): domain Eukaryota; kingdom Viridiplantae; phylum Streptophyta; class Magnoliopsida; order Asterales; family Asteraceae; genus Helianthus; species Helianthus tuberosus. The sequence goes on along the minus strand of CM060411.1, from coordinate 214,132,258 downwards.
CAGTAGATTATTCATCGTTAACATACAAATGGTGTTAATGTAATGTTATAAACACATGACTAGGGTGAGGATCCATTAGGAACTAGCATTTATGGCAAAAACCACGAGAACTAGTGTGAACACAACAAAAACTACCTAAAAAACCTTATAAACACATATATTTTTTTTTTAAATTTCCGTTAAAAGCGCAACTTTTTATTAATATTTTTTATTTTTATTTTTAGGGGGTTCAGGTTTTATTTTATTATATATATATATTTTGTGGGGGGGGGGGGGGGGGTTAGGTTTTTGGGTGGTGGTGGTTTTATTGTTTGTTTTAGGTTTATTTTGTTTGTGTTCACATTAGTTCTTAAGTTTTCTCCTTAAAGCTAGTTCACGCATTGGCCCTAGGGATAAGATTGGTACAATACTCGTATCGGTACCGAAAATACCGGTACGGAATTTGAACAAAACTGGGTACCAAATACCGTACCAAATATATAGGTACGGTACGGGTATTTTCGGTACGGTACCCGCTTTGGTACCATTTTGTTTTTATTTAGAATTTGAGCACCTGTACGAGTATTAAATAGGTAAAATTGACATGAGTACCAATATAGTACGAATACCAAATAGGTAAAATTGGTACGAGTACCAATACGATACGAGTACCATATAGGTAAAATCAATACGAGTACTCTATATACCATAATACGAAATAAAACGTAATACAAAAAAAAACTTTTAAAGGTCTACATAAAATTCTGTACCGGTATCTGTTTTTACCCGTACTCGTACCAATACCGAAAGTACCGAATCCCAAAATCAATAAAACTGGGTACCGATACATGTACCAAATACCTAAAATCGGTACGAGTACGGGTGTTTGGGAAAAAAAAGCTCATCCTTAATTGACCTAACATGACTTTTTTAGTATATGAGTAGATTAGAATCTTTGATTATCAAATTAAATGTTCTTATTGATACATATATTTGATCTAGTTTGTTTTTGTTTTTTTGAATATTATAATGCGGTATCATCCAATTTTGTACTTAATTTACCGGCAGGAATCTAGTTACTTGACATGAGAATTGCTTTTTGTTACAAACTTGATTCAAGTGTCATTATTCACAGAAAAACAAAGGCCGCCTCGATATATCGCTTAATGCCTTGAACACGGGCACACAGAACTTTAGCGATAGCAGTTGCCTTGGAGAAGGAAGATTTTGGAAACTTTATAAAGGGGAAGCTGAACATGCTAATGGATATAGCCCTATTATTGCAAAGCGGTGGGATAGCCATTCCCGGAAAGGAGATGATCAGTTTTGGAAAGAACTCGCTATTCTTTTCAAGCATAAGCATGAGAATATCATTCATCTTATAGGATATTGTTATGAAAAGAATGAAAAGATCATTGTATACGAGCATGCCTCTAATGGAAGACTTGATAAACATTTTGACGATGTTAATCTTAGATGGATGAAACGCCTCAAGATATGTGTTGATGTTGCAAACGGATTGAAATTTCTTCATACGGGTGGTGCAGAGAAAGATGATAAGATAATACATGGAGACATTAAAGGTGGTAGCATTCTCCTTGATGATGATTGGAATACTAAAATTTGTAATTTGGAGTGGTCATGCAAAACAATGGTATATGACCGAGCTGAACATATCGATGACAGTTATGACTCATTGGGACATGTTGACCCAAAGTACAAATCTACTGGGTATTTAACAGAAAAATCAGATATATACTCATTAGGCATGATTTTGTTGGAGATGTTGTGCGGGAAATTGGCGTGGGAACAGGGATGTGAGGATCACTCTCAATCGTTAGCCCCTTTGGCTAAAAAGCATTACAAAATGAATAGAAACCTTAATGAGATGATATTTACGGGTATAAAGGAACAAATTGAGCCACTATCATTAACGACATTTGTAAGAATTATCTTTCAATGCTTAGAGGATGAATGGGATGAGCGGCCAGAAGCTAGTGAAGTGGTAATTCAACTTAAGGAGGCTTTGGAATTCCAGGTAAGTTATCATTCTTTCATCGAGTTACTTTTCTGCCTTCAATGCATTTGTACTTTGTATCGACAAAAACCTCGTACATATCCTCACTTCCAAGTGACCATACAAATAAAATACATCCAAGTTTTATATTTAAACAAAGTTTAACTGCAGTGTCTGTTTTATAAAAAAAAAGTTTAGTAAAAAAAAACCAACAACAGTCAAGTCCACAAAGTATTTTATTGTAACTTAAACCTTTTTCGAAAATTAAAAACTTGAAACGAAGCTACATTAATGTAACTTAAACCTTTTTGGAAAATTAAAAACTTGAAACGAAGCTACAGAAAAGAAAACTGAAAAAGAAAAAGAAAAATACTTAAGTTTCATATTGAATCTAAAGAAAATACTGTACCTTTTCTGATTAGTAAACTAGAATATTTTGATAATTAAATTCGTTGCTCTTGTAGATTCATATTCTTATTAATATATTGTATTAACATATTTTAATTTGATACGATAAATTTACTTTAAACTTTCCAGCAGAGAATTATTGACTGGTAGTGTATTTATTGAATATAGTGTTAAGTGTTATTGTTAGAATTAATCTTGACGTATGGTTTTTATTATTTGGTTTAATTAATTAGTATATTAGGTTGTTTTTATTATTGGTCAAATAAATGGTAGAAAGTCATGGGGTTGACTTAGTTTAAGGTGAACGTTGGAGAGTGGCATTAGTTTAGGAGAATGTGAGTCTAATTTGTAGGGGTTATTCGTTTGTTTCCGTTGGATATTTAGGCTATTTATAGCCTTGTTTGTTTATTGAATAATAGAGCAGTTTTTGCAATTTCGTTTTCTTTCTTCAAGTTCAGTTACACATATATATTAGATAGTATTATTTGAGTGTGTATAATCAGTGATCTTGAGGGCCTGAACCAACAGTTATTTATTTATGTTTATGTGGTTTGTGCACACGTACTTATGAAATCAGGCCACATTTTAAAGTTGTATTATGTTCCTTATTCACATTCTTAAAACGTGTCATCTTAGTCCAAAAAGCCAACCCTTTAAAAAAAAACTCAATTAGCTTAAAGATAAAATGGTTATTTCATATATATTTTTATATTTTTCATTTTTTATATATTATTATTATTATTACTACTGTTGTATTATTATTATTATTATTATTATTATTTATTATTATTATTGTTAAAATGGTTATTTCATATATATTTTTATATATTTTTCATTTTTTAAATTTCTTTATTATTATTATTATTACGACGACGACGACGACGACGTCGACGTCCCTAGGGTTTACACTCGCTTTCATGTTCCGTCCCCATTTTCAAAAATTCAACACTCCGGTCCTTGAGGTTGTCGATTGCTCGCAATCTGGTGCCTCCCACTAAATGACCGTTTGTAAATCGATGAAAAGACCAAAATACCCCCATATCTTTAGTTCCCATTTACGTCCCTGAACGTATAAATTATATATTCCCTCCATTTTCAAAAATCTTTCCTAATCTTGAAACTAACCATCATTTATCATTAATTAATCAGCAATATGAACTTAATAACAGTTAGTAAAGCCCGTATGAAGACATCTAAGTAGAATTGCACTCTGTTTTACCTTTGGAACTCAAAAGGTTTGACCTATAGAATTTGAAATGGGTTGGGCTATTAGAACTTGGTTTGGGTTTTAATTTTACAAGTTGAATTGGGATTGACATTCACAATCTTATAGTTGCGGAACTTAAATGGCCATCAATTACTCACAGGTTTGACCATCTATTCTTGTCAAACAGCTCATGGCTACTAAAGTTAAGTTGTAAGCCATGGCTACCAACTTGAATTGGCTTCGATAACAAACAGGTTTGAGCATTGTATCATCCCTATTTATAACTCTCCTAAATCCTACAAATCCCTGAACAAGCTAAGGCCTTAATTATAACTGCTTTGACTTATTCCCTAGCCAAATCCATTGTCAAGTTATAACCAATGCCTACCACACAGCCGTTGGTATAATTCTTATAACCAATGTGTATCTTCCCTAATTAAAATTCACCTGAATCCTACAATGCCTACCACACAGCCCTGGCCAAATCCATGTTGAAGTTATAAGCAATGCCTTGATAATTACAGCCTTGAAGCCATCCCCTGGTCAAATCCATGTTGAAGTTATAAGCAATGCCTACCACACAACCCTTTTTATAAGTGTTATAACCAAATTGTATAATCCATGTTCTATATATAGCTAACTCACATTATGCATAACTCTCCTAAATATTATAAATTCCTAATCATGTTAAGGTCTTATAACCAAATTGTATAATCCCTTACAGGTAAATGAACATGTTTATCTACTATCCTATACATTTTCATTCTAATCTCCAAACAAATCCCTTGTAAAAAACAATAGAAATTCAAAACAAACATACCATTCAATAGACATTCAACAGTAAGCATAGCATAGTTAAATAAGGATCATTGTTAAAGATCATTAGTTCTACTACATTGTTGCATACTACATTGTCTTGTACCAAAACATGGATTACCCCCTGATCACTAATACGACTTTCCCAGAAGTTGATTAACCCAAGTAACCCACTGTAACTGTTATAGGCCAAACTGATCAACAATGACAAAAACCCTAAAAATGACCAGGACAAACTTAGCAACATCAATAATTATGGTTAAGCTATTAGATATGCATCATATATGTACAGAAAAAGCAGCCGGAAGCCTTCACAGGCGACGGCCGAAACAGAGCTCCACTCGAAACCCCTTCTCGATCCTCATCAGGACCCTGTACTGGATCCTAATGTGACACCTTGTCACATGGATCCTGAATCCCACTAGAATTGCAAGAAAAATAAAGCATATTTCAGGTATTGATCATCAAACAAGACACAAATCGAATGACCAAATGAGACTTCGAATACAAAATTAAGACAATGCGGTACCTATAACGTGGAGTGCGATCAAAAGAACAACGTATTGTTTCATTGTCGACCTGATTGATGATGATCAAAGCTCACAGTGGACGGAAGTGTGTAATTGCGAGAGGCTGTTTTCACTTCGAGAGGGTGTTTTGGTATGAGATATAGGATTGTGGCTTACTTCATAAGTTAAAGGAATAAATATGTAGGCGCCTTTTCAAGATTTAGGGAAATGACCCTTTTGCCCTCCACGCCATTAACTAGATGAACGGTCAACTAACGGCAATAACCCGCCAATAGAAGGAAAGAATGACCTTCGAAAGGGGATTTTAGTGCGTTCCAGTTGTTGATGGCTTCGATTTTGGCTGGATCGACATGGGTACCTTTTTCATTTACGATATGACCAACGAATTGAAATTTTTAGCCAAATTCACACTTGGAGAATTTGGCGTATAGTCGTTTTGTTAGAAGGTATTCTAAGATTAAACGTAAGTATCCCTCGTGTTCGGTTTTAGATTTGCAATAGATTAGGATACCGTCGATAAGTACGCTCACGAAACGGTCCAAGTAGGGCTTACACATACGGTTCATCAGATGTATGAAAACCACGGGTGCACTGGTCAAAAGAAAGGGCATGGCGATGAACTTGTAGTGACCTATCTAGAACAAAAATAGATTTTAGAGAAATAAGTCGCTCATTGGAGTTGATTAAAAAGGTCGTTGATACGAGGTAGGAGATAGCGGTTCTTAACGTTGAGCTTGTTGAGTTCATGGTAATTGATGCACATACGGAACGAACCGTCTTTTTAAACGAAAATGACCGGAACACCCCAAGGGGATGTGCTAGGACCTATGAAGCCTTTATCAAGTAGCTCTTGAAGTTGGCTAGATAACTCTAGCATCTCCGAAGGTACAAGACCGTAAGGAGATTTAGCAATGGTTGTAGTGCTGGGTATGAGGTCAATTCGAAAATCAATGGAACGAGTGGAGGGAAGACCAGGTAAGTCTTCGGGAAAATCACAAACGATTGGAACATCTTTCACGCTTTTTTCCTTCGTCTTTCTTTTCCACAATATGGGTCAAGAAAGCAAAGTACTGCTTACGTAAATACTTGTTCACTTGGATGCACGACATGAGTTTAAGCCTTTTAGAGGGTTTCTCACCATAGGCTTTCAAGGTGTCACCGGATGGAAAAGGAATGCAAATAAACTTTTCGAAACAAATGACTTCGGCACAGACCTTAGTAAGCCAATCCATTCCTACTATGATGTCAAAGCTACCCAGTTACATGGGTATGAGTTCAATTGGAAACTCGTGTTTGTTGAGATTAAGGACACAATCACGGAGGACAGAATCAACGGCGATGGATTTTCCATTGACGACTTCGACGGTGAAAGATTTGGGCAAGTTAGAGCGTGTACACTGAGTATGACTTCGACGGTGAAAGATTTTCCATTGACGACTTCAAATTCTACGGATACAAAACTTTTATCCGCACCAGTATCAGATAACAATGAAGCATAAATAACCATTTACAAGAAACATACCGTTCACGACATCATTGTCGTTTTGCGCTTGGATGGCATTGATGTTGAAAGCACGTCCATGAGGTGCTTGCATTTGTCCTTGGACGTTACGTTGTGGACATTGAGGGCTAAGGTGGTTGGGATCACCACACTTGTAGCAAGTCTGACCGTTGTTCGTGGTGGTTATTGGTTTTGGTGTTCGGTTTGGTTACTTTATGGTCTTGGACATTGCAAGCATTGTTAAAATGCCCGTACCGGTTCCATGTGGTGCAATGTCAGCACCCAGAGGTGGTTGGATGGTGGTAATGACACATGTTACACTCAGGAATAGTCCTGCTATAAGTTTTTTTGTTGGGTTCGTGGGTTGTAGTAGCGGGGGTTTGGTTTGGTGGATTTACTACAACATATTTACGTCTTTGAGACTTTCGTTTCTTGTCGTTGAAGTTGTGCTTTGGTTGGGGTTTGGCTTCCTTGGGTTCCTCCGGTTTTTCGATGATGGCTTAGTTGGCGGTCTTAGCGGAGCACTTGAGAGACCAGGTTCCATCCTCGACGTGGTTGTTAGTGAAGGCGGTGGCTAAGCGGAAATCATTCTCTAAGGTTTGGGGTTAGGCGGCACTTACGGCGTCACGAACGCCTTGAGGGAGGCCTCTAATGTACTTGGCTATGGCGTGCTCGGTGGTGTTGATTAGGTGGGGAACTAACACGCTAAGTTGTTTGAATCAGGTGGTATATGTCAAGTTTTCACCATTAAATTGTTTGAGGGACCAAAATTCCTCTTCGAGTTTTTGCAACTCGTGAGGCGGGCATAACTCCACTATCATAAGTTGCTTCACCTCGTTCCAAGGAAAAGCGAAAGCGACGTCATTTCCGAGAGTGTTTCTCTCATTCGTCCACCAATCGAGTGCTGTTGATTGGAAGGCTCCGATGGCATTGCGGGTCCCTAAATGATCCGGACACTCACTATGAATGAAAGTGAGTTCGATGGCGTCAATCCATTGAAGCATCTGGGTTGCGCCATCGTTCCCACTGAAAGGTACGGGATTGCAAGCGTTAAATTGCTTGTAGGTAAAGGTGGTTTAAAGAGGGTCGACCTTGGAGTCAACCGAGGCGTTTGGGCTCGAGTTGGCTTGGATTTGGTTAACGATATCAGGTATGACCTTGGCCGTATGTTTGGCCATGAACACTAACATTTTCTTGTTAGAGCCTTGCGTGGAGCTCCTCCTTGAGCTATTAGAATGGCGGTTAGAAGACATCTACAAATTGGATGAAGAGAATGATGACACTTGATCAATGGTAAAAATACTTTTTCATTTTCAAAATATGATAGTATGACACATAGAACGTAAGTTGCAAATAGTTTCACGTAAACGAAGCATGTATTCACATTGATAGCAATTTGAACAACATTGAAGGAATTTGAAATTTCGTTGGTTCATCGAGTGTTATTTGAATTGAAATGAATAAAGGTTTAAAGTTTAAAAGACATAAAAATTGATATAAGCATAAAAGAGATTCAATTAAAAAACTTGGAATGTTCTGGAACGGAACTAAGACTAATCTAAAGTAATCGAAACTTCTTTTGATTACGGGAATCATGCTTTGGCCTAATAGGTAGAATTCTCTCGCCGAAGATTTCGGTTAACGATATTCACCCTTCCGGTTACTACACGTCGCTAGTCAATCGAAAGTTCGAGACTTTGGTGGGATTGAAAATCGAGGTATGGAACTAGTCACCAAGATGTGGATGTCACACCTAACTTGGTGATGTCGTTCCCTAAACGTGGTTGGTACTTAGACATCGAGATAAGGAAAGAAATCCAACTCGTTGGTAAGGGTCCATAAGAATGAGAGAGGTGAAATTGTCCTCAAGGTAAGGAAATCACTCCTATCTTAATGGTAAATTTCTTAAAAATGTAAACGCAGATTGAAAGTCGTCACCAAAGTAAGGGTTTCACGCCTATTTTGGTGAGGTCGTTTCGTATGTGTGATAAGAGTGTCTTCGTCTCTTTGTATCGTGGTATGGATTTGCCTTAGGAAAGACATATTTTTAAGGCAAAATGACTAGATTAGTGGCAAGTAGGGATAATTAAGTATTTTAAACATGAAAATAGAATGGTCAAGTAAGGGTTCCTTAACTATAGAATAGGTAAAAACATGGCGTCTTTTCCCAATTCCCTATAACTATGGCTCTGATACCAATCTATCACACCCCAACCCGTGGCGCAAACATCAGGGTGAGGCAACCAAGATTGTTCAAAGACAACATAACACTACAACTATGAGACTAATTTAAATATCAAATTTCATTCCATTGCTAAAGGGTTACATTGTCTTGAGAATGAAAGTACAATACATTGCGTATTGAAACATAATAAGTACAAAATTCATAAATAAAGTTTCGAGTGAGTTTCTAGTCCACCATAAATAGATTTCTTATCATAGCATCATCAATTTCTTGCCACAAGTATTAAAGTAAATGTCAACACAAAGTCTCAAATCCACATGTCGAATCTATACTATGTTATATGAACCATACTAGCTTGCATGAACTATAAATCAAACCAAAGTGTCCACTAACGTAATCTTATCATCACAATGAATAAGACCGTAAAGAATGATTACTTAACAATGGCCCACAACGGGCGGTATGCTACTCGTATAGCGCTATACATGTTAAAGGAGGCTTTTGAAAGTTAATGATAGATAATATGCATATAATGTGTCATATCATGTATAACAATTAGCATAACCAGTAACATGTTGGATTGAATGTTTTTTAAGCATTATTGTATGTGTATTGTGAGTTTCCTAATGATACATATTCCAACCCAAAGTGTTTTTAAACGTAAATGGGTCAAGTATACTCACGGTTTGCGAATGCTTTCCACAAAAGTGAACTTGGATGTGTTTTAAGGATGGAGCACCGATGTTATCCTAAAATGGATAAACAAGGTGTATGAGTATGACGAATTTAGAGTGGAAGGAATTTGGAAATCTAATGGTATGAAATTACATAAAAGTCTATCTTGCTTGAATAGCTATTTGGACACCATTCTAGTTAGTGTTTTTCATGAGTAAGATACTCATTTGAAACCCCAGATAAGAACTTCAAGACTTAGATAGATTTCCACCACAACACATGACATTCGACCATGGATTGGTTGATATCATGGTTTGGTTGTTGGAATATTGTATGTACACACACACATATATATATATATATATAATTATTATTTAAAGTCCAAGTCATAGATTGTCATGCAAAGGTATCATAAATCCTTTAATCTTGGGATTTCACCAATACTCAAATCATCACAGGATGATTTGGATGGTCATGAATGCAAGTACAAAAATGTAAATAACTTATCTAATTCACCAAGCAACCAAGTGGTTTCGACTAGACCAGTGCATTCCAAACATGGTTATGGTTTGGAGACTTAGTGTAGTTGGTTCACTTTGTTTCACTTAAAAATTACTTGGTGACTTAGATTGTATGGAACGTAACTAACTAATCAAGTGAGGTAGGTGGAATCCTGGTTGTAGAACCAAGGTTCCATTGTTCACACCATTTACCATAACACAAATCTCACAACATTGCAAGTTGAGGACTTAGTTTGGTTCCTCTCACTATGAAGATTACCTAGGGTCTTTGAAGCATAAAGAAAAAAGGCATATGAATCTCATGTTTTCTAGAATAAACTTTAACTCGAGCTCCTCAACATGAAGCTTAGTTGGGAACTCGGTTTGGTACATAATATCCCAAGAAAACAAAGCAAAAAGAATAAGTATGAATGTTTTCATAAAACGCAGAATTTAATCCTAACTTTGGACCTCAAAATGGTAATGTTCCAACTTAGTTTACCATGGTAAACTTGTGGTAACACTCCCTAGAGGTTATCCAAGTAGGATGGAAGAAAGAAATAAGAAGAAGATAGGAGAAAAAGTGTTCAAAACTCACTATTTTGAACCTTGGTGTAATCTGCCAACACTTGAAGGTTTTGATGATTTGAGAGGATTTGAGAGTAACTAAAGAGTGTGGAAAGTGTTAGGAGGTGTGGAGGAGATGTATTTAAAAGTGGGTATTAGGGTTTGGGTAATTAAGAAGGTGGTTGGGAGTTAGGAGGAGGGAAAATGGGTCTAAACCCAATTTTTGCGGATTAAAACATCAAGCTGAAAACGTGCTTTGTCGCGCCACGCGACAATGCACTAGTGCTTCTTCGCGTGGCGCGGAGAAGACTTGTTTTCCAAAGTTTTGCATTATGTTCATTTTACCCACTGCAGTTGATTTTATTGGTTTTTCAAGCTAGAAATCCATAATTAAGCATGTTTTTAGGTATTTAAGGTGTATGCAAGTATGTGTAAGTATAAAACACGTATGATCACGCTCCAAATCGTATATACACTTAAAGTATGGTTCGGTTTTGTATAGAAAATGCGTATTTGTGATTAATTACATATTGTGCAAGTATGATCAAACAATATTGATATCAAATACGTTTTCCATTTATCAAAGTCTTGGATTATATGGATTGAAATAGAATACGAATACAAATTTTCTAAAAATAGAAAGTACGAAAATACGGAACGTTACAGAATATGGATGCAGGTTCCTTTCTACAACCAGGAAAGTGTCGTGGTGGGTGGCTGGGGGGTGGGGTGGTTGCGGTGCCGGAGCTGCTCGCCGGAAATCTGAGGTAAGGTGGTGGTGGATGTGGTTATCTGCATGGGTTGCTTAGTTCATATATTTATTTTCAAAGAGTTAACTGCCACCTAATACTAATACTCACACCCACAACCCCACCGACACCCACCCTCACACATACCCCCCACCCTCACCCTCACACTCACACTCATACTCATAATGATAAAGACCATTTTATCCTGAGCTAACTGTGTTTTCTAACTGGGACTAGTTTTTTAAACTGAAATGACACATTTCGAGAATGGTAGGGAGGAAAATGATACAATATTGAAACATATGGGGCTGGGCCTGTTTTAATGATAGCAATTAATGTTGGATTATTCGGGTTTGTTTACGGGTCATGCGGTTCACGGGTTGCGGGTCAAGAGTAGATCTGTTCGAAGGGTAAAATGGTCAATTATGGTTGTTTGAGACGTGAGAAATCTTCTTGATCTTGGCTGCATGTTTACGTTGATTAGGTAAAGGGTTTTACCGAACATTATGAAGGTGCACGTTGGGTTTAGAATGGGTCAACCCATGTACCAACTCATTAGGAGAGAATATTTTTATTCGTTTTTATATTCACATGTAGCTGGTATTGTGTACGGCTATAAATAGCCTCATTTGTTTAATGAAATATGTGCCTTTTTCATTTTTAACCTTCTGCAACTTTTTTCTTCTATGCAATTCTACATACATACAAGAGTATGAGTTTTGTGAGTGAAGTTTGAGGGGCCTGTAACCAACATTTGGTAATAGAGCCTAGGGCTCATGAAAACGGAGAAGGCCGGTTTGAGAGTCGGTTTTGTGAAAGGGGTGTAGCCCGTCGCTGCGGGGCAAACGCAGCAGGAAAACGGGTTGTTCGGGACAGCAGGTGGCTGTTCGGGACTGGTTGCAGCGTTAGACGGAAACAGAAAGATGTTTCGGGTCAACCGTTGTGGTGACGTACCGGTTTAGACAACGGGGTGATCGACATCAGTTTTCGGTGCTGTTCCGGGACTATTATACAGCAGAAGGCGGAGGGTGTTCATGTCAGTCGTTGTCGCGGATGAAGTACCGGTTTGGACGACGGGGGTGACGGGTGAACACCGGTGTGTTCCGTGGCTGTAAGTGGTGATCAAGAAAGACGATTCAGGGCTGTTTTAGTTGATGGTTGCGGGTTTACGCAGCAGGTGTACAACCAGTAACAACAGCAGAAGTGTTATGATGGTGCCTTGATTAACTTGGTTCGTGATAAGAGGAGACCGGCGTAGGTGTGTGAAAAACGGGCAGAAAAATCCGTTAAAGCATGTGGGCTTTGGATTCGCTTCGTTTGGCAAGGTGAGAAAACGTTAGAAGCGGGTGGCTTTGTTTTCTTGGTCGGTGGAGAGGAGCCTCTTGAACAAGGGTGATCGGAAAAAGGTATGGTTAGAGAACAGAGAAAAAAAAACACGGTGTGACATTATGGCGTTGGAGTTTAAATCGGTGGCTTTGGATGTGGCCGGGGTAGGTCGTTGATCCGTGATAAGTCAAGATGTGAATGAACGGTGTTCCAACGTTATGCCATGTGACATGTTACAAGCGTGGTCGATTTGATTCGGGTTGAACCGAGACGTTGGACGTGATCGAGGTGAAGATCGGGTGTCAGTTAGATGTCATAGTGGTTCGAAACCGAGGTGATTCGGTGCTGCGGTGAAGGCGTAAACAAACACCGATTAAGGGGGTGATTGTTGGATTATTCGGGTTTGTTTACGGGTCACACGGTTCACGGGTTGCAGGTTCAATTCGGAGCAGCAGGTTGCGGGTCAAGAGTAGATCTGTTCGAAGGGTAAAATGGTCAATTATGGTTGTTTGAGACATGAGAAATCTTCTTGATCTTGGCTGCATGTTTACGTTGATTTGGTAAAGGGTTTTACCGAACATTATGAAGGTGCACGTTGGGTTTAGAATGGGTCAACCCATGTACCAACTCTTTAGGAGAGTACTTTTATTCGTTTTTATATTCGCATGTAGCTGGTATTGTGTATGGCTATAAATAGCCTTATGTGCCTTCTTCATTTTTAACCTTCTGCAACTTTTTTCTTCTATGCAATTCTACATACATACGAGAGTGTGAGTTTTGTGAGTGAAGTTTGAGGGGCCTGTAACCAACAGTTAACCCTTGAATATATATAAATATATAGTAGTTTAACTTTGTTGGGTGTCAATGTTTTATTGGGCCTGTTTTAATGATAGTTTAAATTAGAAACATATGGGCATGCTTACACTAATTAGAATCCATTTATGTTTTCTTGGTTGACAAATAAGGAACCCTAGTTTTCTTATATATATCCGAGTGATGTAATTGTTATCTTTTGGTTCTAAGCCTAATGAAATAACATGGTTGCAACCTGAGGATGTAGGTTCCCACCTGGACCGAACCACGTAAATTTTTGTGTCATGTTTATCGTTATTATTTAGTTTCTCTACTGTGTGTTTAATCGTTTGTGCATGTGTGTTGTTTGGCTTCCGCACAACGCTTTGTTCCAAAAAAGCCAAACACCATATAATTAACATTTTTTGGTTTTCTATTACAAAGTCGATCTAAGTGCCATAATTTGCAGAAAAACAGCAAGAGAAACTTCCATATATCACTTGAAGCCATACAAATGGGCACACAGAACTTCAGTGATTGTAATTGTATCGAAGTCAGAAGATACCAGAAGCTTTATGCAGGACAAGTTGCGCATGCTTATGGATTTACACCCTGTGTTGTAAAGGTCAATAAAGGAATGTTTTTCGAACATGAGAAAGAGGTTGAATTTCTTCTCAAGTATAAGCATGAGAACATCATTGCTCTTCTAGGCTATTGTTATAAAAATCAAGGAATCATCGTTTATGAGAATGTCTCTAAGGGAGGACTCAGCAAATATTTAATGGATATGGATCCTTCTATTACATGGATGAAACGCCTAAAGATAAGCATCGGTGTTGCAAAAGGATGTGCATTTCTTCATACAAGTGGCGTAGATATAGGCTTAACTATTGATAGCATTCTACTTGATGGTGATTGGAATGCTAAAATTTGTCCTTATAGTCTATCCAAACAAGATGAACACCTTTATGATATACTCATTAGGCGGGGTATAATATACTCATTAGGTGGGATTTTATTGGATATGTTGTGGGGAAGATTCGGACACAGACGGGACGGTGATCCAAATGTAAACCTTGATAATAAGATGTTATTTTCTGGAACTAAGGAACCAATTTCGCCACAATCAGTGATTACGTTTCAAAATATTGCCATGCGATGCTTACACGATGAAACAGAGGCAAGTGAGGTAGTAATACAACTTGAAAAGGCTTTGGAATTTCAAGTAAGTTTTCATAATTTTTTTTCAAAAAGTTACAAATCATCAAGATCTAAATGTTATAATTATATTTTGTGGAGTCTTAAACAAAAAATATCATACAATTACGGATTGTTAAATAGTGTTTTTTAAAGATGAACATAAACTCATTTTTTTAAGATGAGTATTGGCATGCTTTTTAGTTGGTATCTGAAAGCCCTTTTTGTTGTATATTTTTAATTTCTTTTTCAAAGTGAAAATAAAAACATAAATTAAAAGAAAATGAAAATGAAGCTGTACAATATAAATAAAATTTTGATTGTTGTAATAATTATCGCAACCCTAGTGTTTAGGAGCCTAGAAAACTCCATAAAAATCTACTCCTATGAGTGGGTGTGGTATCGGGCAGTGCCGTTCCTACGTTATAGGTGACCCTAATCGAACTACGAAGTTGAGGCTCTTTTGCAAAATTATCATTTTCAACATATTAAGTAACAAATCCCTCCTCCTTTATCCGGGCTTGGGACCGGCAAAAAAGTTTATAATTGGGGTAGTTAAATGTTGATGCAGTTTTGTGTGGATGTGGCTCGGTTCGGTTCGGTTTGGCTCGGCTCAGCTCAATATATACCATAATACGAAATAAAACGTAATACAAAAAAAAACTTTTAAAGGTCTACATAAAATTCGGTACCGGTATCTGTTTTTACCCGTACTCGTACCAATACCGAAAGTACCGAATCCCAAAATCAATAAAACTGGGTACCGATACATGTACCAAATACCTAAAATCGGTACGGGTACGAGTGCGGGTGTTTGGGAAAAAAAAGCTCATCCTTAATTGACCTAACATGACTTTTTTAGTATATGAGTAGATTAGAATCTTTGATTATCAAATTAAATGTTCTTATTGATACATATATTTGATCTAGTTTGTTTTTGTTTTTTTGAATATTATAATGCGGTATCATCCAATTTTGTACTTAATTTACCGGCAGGAATCTAGTTACTTGACATGAGAATTGCTTTTTGTTACAAACTTGATTCAAGTGTCATTATTCACAGAAAAACAAAGGCAGCCTCGATATATCGCTTAATGCCTTGAACACGGGCACACAGAACTTTAGCGATAGCAGTTGCCTTGGAGAAGGAAGATTTTGGAAACTTTATAAAGGGGAAGCTGAACATGCTAATGGATATAGCCCTATTATTGCAAAGCGGTGGGATAGCCATTCCCGGAAAGGAGATGATCAGTTTTGGAAAGAACTCGCTATTCTTTTCAAGCATAAGCATGAGAATATCATTCATCTTATAGGATATTGTTATGAAAAGAATGAAAAGATCATTGTATACGAGCATGCCTCTAATGGAAGACTTGATAAACATTTTGACGATGTTAATCTTAGATGGATGAAACGCCTCAAGATATGTGTTGATGTTGCAAACGGATTGAAATTTCTTCATACGGGTGGTGCAGAGAAAGATGATAAGATAATACATGGAGACATTAAAGGTGGTAGCATTCTCCTTGATGATGATTGGAATGCTAAAATTTGTAATTTGGAGTGGTCATGCAAAACAATGGTATATGACCGAGCTGAACATATCGATGACAGTTATGACTCATTGGGACATGTTGACCCAAAGTACAAATCTACTGGGTATTTAACAGAAAAATCAGATATATACTCATTAGGCATGATTTTGTTGGAGATGTTGTGCGGGAAATTGGCGTGGGAACAGGGATGTGAGGATCACTCTCAATCGTTAGCCCCTTTGGCTAAAAAGCATTACAAAATGAATAGAAACCTTAATGAGATGATATTTACGGGTATAAAGGAACAAATTGAGCCACTATCATTAACGACATTTGTAAGAATTATCTTTCAATGCTTAGAGGATGAATGGGATGAGCGGCCAGAAGCTAGTGAAGTGGTAATTCAACTTAAGGAGGCTTTGGAATTCCAGGTAAGTTATCATTCTTTCATCGAGTTACATTTCTGCCTTCAATGCATTTGTACTTTGTATCGACAAAAACCTCGTACATATCCTCACTTCCAAGTGACCATACAAATAAAATACATCCAAGTTTTATATTTAAACAAAGTTTAACTGCAGTGTCTGTTTTATAAAAAAAAAGTTTAGTAAAAAAAAACCAACAGTCAAGTCCACAAAGTATTTTATTGTAACTTAAACCTTTTTCGAAAATTAAAAACTTGAAACGAAGCTACATTAATGTAACTTAAACCTTTTTGGAAAATTAAAAACTTGAAACGAAGCTACAGAAAAGAAAACTGAAAAAGAAAAAGAAAAATACTTAAGTTTCATATTGAATCTAAAGAAAATACTGTACCTTTTCTGATTAGTAAACTAGAATATTTTGATAATTAAATTCGTTGCTCTTGTAGATTCATATTCTTATTAATATATTGTATTAACATATTTTAATTTGATACGATAAATTTACTTTAAACTTTCCAGCAGAGAATTATTGACTGGTAGTGTATTTATTGAATATATGTAGGTCCGGCTAGGGGAGGATCTAGTCGCCTAATCCTTGTGTACAAACCACCCCGGTTGTGCGGAATCCAACCGAGATAGCAAACCGAGATAGAACACGCAAATACACGACACACAATATTCACCGATTAACACCTCTGTATTAATACGTATGAAAGGTTCGGTTACAAGTTCAATGTTTACAGATGTATTCTATAAACTCTCAAAGTGTGTGTGTGTTCTGTGCTCTCAACAATGTGCTCTCTCCAGAGTCTGACATTTTCAGTCTAACTACTGTCTATTTATAGCACCAGTCACAACGAAACAGACTAATCTCGACGAATCAAAAACCAAACTCGACGAAATACATATGAAATTGACGAAACTGAGATGATGTTGACGAAACAGGCTTGTTTCGTCAACTATACACTTGTTTCGTCGATGTTGGGCTTGGGCCCAAATGTGTTTCGCCAACTGCCTTAGCCCATGCCTTGTTTCCTTTGATTCGCTGAAGGTTGAAGCCCAAGGCCTTGTTTCTCGGTGTTGCTTCAGCCCGAGGACTAAGGTCTAGTCCTTTGATGTCTTGGTCCGCTTGAAATCCTTACGCACACGACGGAGGAATGTCGTGGCTAAGTTGAGTCGTGTCTTGTCGAGTCGCGTCCACAAATCATGTATCAACAAACTCCCCCTTGGACGCTACTCGCGAGATTCGCCTTTAATGACTTCTGTGTCGGAGGATCTTCAATGTCTTCACGTCTTTGAAAGCAGAAAGTGTATCAACAAACTCCCCGTTTTATGTAGGAAGTGTGTTGACAAACTCCCCCTTAACATAAGCTCCCCCTTGAGTTATGCTCGTGAAAGACTTGATCTTCATAGCTTGAGATCCTTGTGGTATTGATGATGGTCAGCGGCAACTCGATCATCCTCATCATTTGAGTGCCTTCACGTCGTGTCTTCATTCCGAAGCTTGTCATCGACCATGTTCTCCTTGCCTTTAGAATCTGCACATGCAAGAAATCTAAACGCGTAATGAGAACAACTGCTTGGAATATAGTTAGCATAAACAAACGACACACGTATGACCATATCTCAAACAACTACCGTCCGACAGTTTGAAAGTTTAACAAATTTATCAATTTCAGTTTTTAACTTTCAAAACTTGCAAATTTTGACCGTTTATGAAGAATCAGTCATTTCGGTTTTCAATCAGGTTTCAGGTAACGAAGACTCGAGATCCAACATCGTACGATCGAAAATAAAATAGAAATAAAATCTTTTTGTATTTTATAAAGTTTATATTAAAACACACCTAAAATCTTTTTGGTATTTTTGAATATTTCAAATGTAAAGACTGAAAGCAGTAAATAAATATATACAGAGGTGCAGAAACTGAAAGCATTAAATAAATATATACAGACATTCTTTTTGTGAGTTTCGAGGGTAAGAGAATCATATCAGTGTACGGTCATGCCAAAACACTCTTGTTGTTCAATTAGTTCACATTAAGATAAGCATCCTATAACAATTATCGGTATTGTTGTCCACTTAAGCTCAACTTATCAGATGTAATCATGGCGAGGGGATACGTTAAGGTATGATTTATACTTACCGACCGGTGTTCATCCACATCACGACACATTCCCGTATCAAGGTATGCACGAGGGTTCATCTTACCGGTGAGTATACCGATTATCATCTGTTTGACCGTATATGATGTGAGATTCTCACTTATTTTGATTTAAAAACAAGCCCTATGTGATAGAATCACTTATTGATGAGGAACTTGATTTTCATATGCATGAGGGCACAGGAGCAAGTCCGTGAACAGGTCAGTACTTTCGTACAGCAGAGAGACGAACTTGACTCCCGGATAAATGTGATATATTATCACTTATTTCGAGGACATGTGATTGTTGATCACTTATTGAGGTCGTATGCAGTATGTACACGTATGTATGGTATCATGGAAGATCTAGACTTGCGTCCCCGTTATTTTTCGGTAAAAGATACAACCATGATACCCAGATGATAAACAGCATAAAGACCGAATATCTCAGAACCTCGGCAATCTCTCAAACGAAATTTCGGTACTAAGACCATTTTCCAATGAATGGTTCCCACCTGGTCTTCAGTCGATTTAAGTTTATATCACCCTGCACACTTTAAAATGATTGTGAGCCTACCGATACATCTTATATAGAGCTGCTTATCGTTTTTCATTTAAGGTTTCAGTTTAAAGAGGTTTAGACAGACCACTGATGTACTATCATTTTCTCTTTTGCTCGCCAGGAAACTCATTTTTGCTTTTCTATTGTTTTTGTGTTTTTGAAATTTTCGATGTTTTTGGATTTTCAAATTTTGGATTTACTCCCCCTAAAATCAACAAACTTAAAATAATTTTAAAAACACAAAGATATTTACAAAAATGATTTTCCGATGCGGATTACTCTTGCTTGACCTTAATGCCGTTCACCAATAATAAAAAGTCAAATCTTGATTTGTCAAATGCTTTGGTAAAAAGGTCGGCACGTTGGTCATCGGTGTGGACCATGACAACATTGATGAGTTTCATAATGAAACAATCACGTGTGAGGTGATATTCGAGATCAATGTGTCAGGTCAAAGAGTGCTACTAGAGGATAACAATTTATAAAGTAGCTTAAATATCGACAAGTATAGGAGAGATTAGAAATTTAAAACCGTATCCTGCAACTGCTTCTTGCATTGCAAGGAATCTGAGTGCTCTCCCAAACTGGATATCCACCAGGTGTGGATTTCAAAGTCGATTTTGTAGCTACTGAAATCCCTTCACAGCAACAAGATCATAAACCTCTGGGTCCGGCTGGTCTTCCACATTGTACCAGCGAAGGTCTTTTTCTTTCTTTTTGAGAAGTAGTGTGCGGCTGTTCAATCCAAGCCAAGGCATCCGCATACCCGGTTGGTTTGTTCAACAAACACATTTTCTTCAAACACACCGGTTCGATTCCCGGCAATGCCCTTATGGGGTGTTGGGGCTCTTCACCGTGGGTAATCACCGCCAGGCAGCTATGGGGCTAGGCTAGCTTGCGGAGTTGCAATACTCCGGTGGATGGGAGGTCCGTGCAACTACCCCCCCCCCCATTTTCTTCAAACACACCGTAGAGAAAAGTACCCTACACGTTCATCTTGTGGACTTTGAACTTCTTGTGGAAGAAAAAATCCATGAATCTTCGAAAAGCTTCAGACGTGCTACAGGCGCGTACTTTTCATTGGAATCTTTCCTGAGGACCCGATCAAAAACCATAACAACCAAATTTTGGAACATATTTCAACTGGTCGAATTTTTCAACTTCATTCCTTTTTCCTTCATCAGACATTTTTGTCTTCTTTTCTCCTCTCTCCATCAAATGCAACAATATTCTCCTTGGTTACAACAATGTTTCGGAGCCTAATGTCGCCGATCTTGTGCATGGACACTCCACTATCAACAATCCTAAGACTATCAATAGTTCCTCCTGGAACATCCTACACACTCATTCAGAGATTAGTTGGAGAGGGGGACCCAAGCCATTGTGGTCTTGGGTCTTCCATTTTCATCGACAACAATTACTTCCACCTTTTGATGGTTAGGAAATTGTGATGGTCCCTCTGAACTTGTGGTCAATTTAGGTTTCCATGTCTGTTGAGTTTTACCAGTTTGATTGTTTGACAAATTAACTTCGTGATTATTTGAAGTTTTTGAAAACTTTGAACTTTCTGGTTTAACTGAAACAGATGTTTTGTTAACCACATTGGTTTTAATTGCCTTTTCAATTTTCTTGACCTGTTGGCGTTTCTGTTTCTTTTCCCTTTCTTTTACAAGACGGGGATCTTGTTTTACAGAAACAGATCGCTTGCGGTCAGTTTGGTCACGGGAATCATCAACTTTGCCTTTTTGTTTATGAAGATATGGACAATTTCGAATTACATGTCCAATTGTACCACATTCAAAACATGATCTTCGTTCAACAAACCCCGAAGTATCATGTGATCGTCTTGCCGATGATGATGAACTTTGTGATCTCGAGGTACTAGGTTTCGAACAGTTTGGTTCATTTCTTTTCAACACTGTTGCTTGTTTAACAAAATCCAAGTTAGATTTGTTTTCAAAAGTTTCGATTTTGTCCGTTCCCTTTGATTTCACAAAGTTCACATTCTTGTTCTTCTTTTGATTCGGCTTCCTTTGACTTTGAGTCGTTGCTTTACCTTTTGGTTTGGTATGATTTTGCTGTGTTTTCATTGTTGGTAGTTTCTGATTGCCATATTGTTTTCGAACTTCGGCCTTTGGGATAGGTGGACACTGTGTTACTGTAACATGTGATCCTGTCTTTCCCAAAAACTTACTTGTCGAATTTTCAAAGACTTTACTGATTAAGGATAGATTTACATTCTTAATAGGAAAATCTTTGTCAAAATAGATTTTATCATCACCAACAAGTGTGTACATCAAATCCACACTCTCAGACTCTTTTGCAGACGAGGACTCGGTTGCAGCAGTCTTAGCGGGCTTTGCGGGAGGATCACATAGAATATGATTCTCAAGAGGTATGTCCTCTTCTTTGATTACCGCATCAGACTTTGCTGAATTAGTATCATCGGATTCATCATCAGAAGAATCAGCATCCTCAATCACAACTGGAGGATCCTGATTCTGTTCAGCAGTTACAAATGTATCTGCTGACACATCCGAATCTGATGATACTTCCTTCTTGTATCCGAGTCCTGCTGCAAATTCCTCAACGTCCAAAGGAACAGATGGTTCAAAGTGAGTTCTATATTCCTCATCAGGCAGTGCATCGTAATTGTGTCTCACAGGTGGTGGACAATTTTTGTAACCTATGCATGTGACATCCTTTTTCTCTTTCTGTACGTCAATGATGTGATCCAACACATAGCTAGAGCTCAAATAACTATCTAACTTGAGCCGGATCGCCTCACTTTCGGTTTTAACACAAGCCATCTCTTTTTGCATTATCTCAAGACGTGTGATATACAAATTTATGTCAGTTTGTTTTCTGGAAACCATTTTTGTCAGCTCAGTTTTATCTTTCTTTAATTTTTCAATCATCGATTTAAATTCCTTTTCATGGTTTTCATAAAACATGTTGGCTTCTGTGCACTTAGAAAGATCCACGGTCAACTTCTGGTTGTGAATGAATGTCACATCATATTTCTCTTGCAAAGCCTCGTGTTTGCTTTGCAATTCACAACACTTATCATTCAAAGAAACATGTTTGTCTTGCAAGTCAAACAAACTAGCTTGTAAAGCATCATGTTTGCCTTGCAACTCAGACATGTTTGCCTCTAAATCACCACACTTAACACTCAATCTATCACAATTATCACAAATAACAGCAGTGGGTTCATCGACACATACCTGACTTGATGAACTGTCGACATTAGCCATAAAGGCTGAATGGAGAGAAGACGAAGAATAAGCAGCTTGATCCACCAATATAGATCTTCTATCAGTTCCTGCTGCAGCTTCCTCCAAAAGCTCATCAATATCTACATCAACTGATGCACTTGATGTCTCACCCACATGATCATCGCCTGAACTCGAGGATTCTTCATCTGAACTTCTACTGTAACCAGAAGAGTCTTCATCCTCAGAAGATTCATCACCATTGGTGGAAGATTCTCCACCACTGGCATGCTTCAGATCCTTGACAACCCCAGCAAAACAAGCTGTTCTATCCGGAGCATCATTTCCCAACTGAATTGACCAATCACAGCCTTCATCTACTTGAACCACAAGAGCCTGGTTGGCGTTTGATGGTCCTGCTTGACTTGGGTTGTTGACGGGTATCAACGTACGCTCATTATTCCTGTTCTGATTCTGTTGGTTGCCTTGATTGCCTTGATTCCTGAAAGGATTCTGATTCCCATGCTGAGCTGGCCTTGTGCATTCTCTCTTGAAGTGACCCCGTTCACCACAGTTAAAGCACTTGACAGCCTGTTTATCGAACCCATACTTGGTGTCTTTCTTGCTTTCCAAGCTGGTTCTGCCCGTTCTCTCCATGAAATCCTTTGCTCGCCTTACAGCACTTGCGAAAGCCCATTTGATATCCATCAAATCCATCTCTTCCTTATCAATCTGCTGATAATCTTCTTGTGTCAGATTGATATTCCCAATCTGCCCTTCTACTAACCCACAGTACGCGCTCACCAAAGTGTTTAGCAGCTCCATGTGTTCCTTTGCTACTTCCACACTGACTTTAGAAAAGCTTGAAGTGTCGAGTCGTACTGTATTAGATGGCTGACCAGCTGATGACGTGCTACCATAACAGGCTTGCTGTTGTGGCACTGGTTGAGAAACTGGTTGAAGCGGATTTCCATACATGTCTGTTGTTGGAGGAGGCTTGACCGGAACTTGGATAGGATTGCCATACATATCTGTGCTAGACACAAACGCTGTTTGAATTGGAGCGTGTGAAGAAGGTCTTGCAGGAGTACTAGGAGTTCCATAATACATCTCAGGATTATGTCGCACTTGTACTGCAGGAGTGCTAGGAGTTCCATAATACATCTCAGGATTCTGTGGCACTAGGACCCTTTTCGCCTTAAGGATTTCTTCCTGATTCTTATTCTCCAGGATTTGAACAAAGTCATTGAAGCTTGTTGTAGCCAAAGTGCCATTGTACTTCAGAATTTCCAAGAAATTACTCCATTGTGGTGGCAAAGCATCAGCAAACTTGGTGACAACTTCGAGTGGAGTCGTTACCACTCCAAAATTTCCCAATTCAGTCAACAAATGAGAAAATCGAGTCGTCAAATCTCCCAAAGATTCTTTATCCATGCATGTAAACCCATCAAACTCTTTCTTGAGTAGATCGTGTCTCAATTGGCGAGTCGTTTCGTTTCCTACACCTCTCGTCTTCAACGCGTCCCACAACTTCTTTGTCGTTTTGAAGTTGACAAATTGATGGTAAATATCCTTGCTTAATGCCTGAGTAAGAATGGCATAAGCTTTCTTCTCTAAATCATAGACCTTCTTCTGATCTTCCGAAAGATCGGCAAATGTTGCAGCAGATGAAGCGGCAACCTCGATAGTTTGATCGAAATCTGTGGTGAAACGTAACCACAATTCCGTGTTTTGTCCAAGGACGTATGTATGAAATCTGTCTACCCATCCCGGATATTCGTTTAAGTGCATCAACTTTGGAGGTCGATTCAAACTTTCGGTTTCGCTCTCGCTTAATAGAATACTTTGAACACTCGGAGTTTGATTTGATACGAATGCCCATTGACTGGTTGAAATTTGATTAGCTTGCGAAGTTACCGGTACGGGAGACTCGGCCCACGAAGGAGACAAACTTGTATTTCGATACTTTCCCGAATCTGGAGCCGGAATACCCCACCAACTTGGATACATGTTTGATAAAGAAAAATGAATTCCTGAAAATCACACCTCAAACAAACAGTTAAGTCACCTTGACAAACCTTCTGTTTAAAAACTCACAAGTGTCTTGATGAAACACAGTGTTGACGAAATAGAATTTTGTTTTGTGACGAAACAAGTTTATAAAGTTGGGCTCCCAGACAACGAAACAGGCCCAACTTACTTGTTTATTGACGAAACACACCTTTCTTTTTAGAGACCAACGATGAAACGGGCACAAAATTATTTAAGGCCCAATGTGATCGACGAAATAGAAGGTCACAAACCAAAGTCGACGAAACAGGCCCAAATCTCAAAACAAGGCCCAATTGGTCGACGAAACTGAAACTGTTTCGCCGATAATGTTGATGACGAAACTGAAAGGTTGTTTCGCCGAAAATCCTGTTTCGTTGAGTTGTGTTTTGTCAAAAAGGTAACTGGGTTTTTTTTTTTAATTATTATTTTAAAAAATACTGACACAAGACAACTTTGTCAACTCTTGCACGCGTCTATCTCACCAACCAATATGATTAAGTTTACCAACTTGATCTGTAATAACAATATTTTAATCAAATCACAATTTTCAAAGCCACAAACAACTTGGTAATTTTTCTTTGAAGATAAAAAAGGTGACTTTATCAAGAACCAACTTGAACGTAAGATGAACTTTATAATTTTCTGGAAAACCTATGATCTCTCAAACACAAACTTTTGCTAAAATATAATCAAAATCAACAAAATAAACATGCAAAACATGAACATAACAAGGTTTTGATAAACACACTTAGCAAAAACACGTTTTTTCAGAAAATCTAAACTTTTAAGCTTGAAGAACAACTTGAATATGGCAAGAACACAATGAATTTTCGGTAAAAATATGAGTTTTCCGGTGAACCGACAAATTTCCGAACACAAATTCTTGCTTGAAACTTCACTAAAAACCAATTTTTAACATGTGAAAATGAAAAATAAACAGGTTTTTATAAGAACTTTCAGCAAAACATGAAGATTTTCGAGTTTTTAGACAGAATTTCCAGAAAATGATAAACTCCAAAGACCCGAAAAACAACCCGAAAACACTCGGTTTTAACAAGGAGAAGAGCCAAGGCTCTGATACCACTTGTAGGTCCGGCTAGGGGAGGATCTAGTCGCCTAATCCTTGTGTACAAACCACCCCGGTTGTGCGGAATCCAACCGAGATAGCAAACCGAGATAGAACACGCAAATACACGACACACAATATTCACCGATTAACACCTCTGTATTAATACGTATGAAAGGTTCGGTTACAAGTTCAATGTTTACAGATGTATTCTATAAACTCTCAAAGTGTGTGTGTGTTCTGTGCTCTCAACAATGTGCTCTCTCCAGAGTCTGACATTTTCAGTCTAACTACTGTCTATTTATAGCACCAGACACAACGAAACAGACTAATCTCGACGAATCAAAAACCAAACTCGACGAAATACATATGAAATTGACGAAACTGAGATGATGTTGACGAAACAGGCTTGTTTCGTCAACTATACACTTGTTTCGTCGATGTTGGGCTTGGGCCCAAATGTGTTTCACCAACTGCCTTAGCCCATGCCTTGTTTCCTTTGATTCGCTGAAGGTTGAAGCCCAAGGCCTTGTTTCTCGGTGTTGCTTCAGCCCGAGGACTAAGGTCTAGTCCTTTGATGTCTTGGTCCGCTTGAAATCCTTACGCACACGACGGAGGAATGTCGTGGCTAAGTTGAGTCGTGTCTTGTCGAGTCGCGTCCACAAATCATGTATCAACAATATAGTGTTAAGTGTTATTGTTAGAATTAATCTTGACGTATGGTTTTTATTATTTGGTTTAATTAATTAGTATATTAGGTTGTTTTTATTATTGGTCAAATAAATGGTAGAAAGTCATGGGGTTGACTTAGTTTAAGGTGAACGTTGGAGAGTGGCATTAGTTTAGGAGAATGTGAGTCTAATTTGTAGGGGTTATTCGTTTGTTTCCGTTGGATATTTAGGCTATTTATAGACTTGTTTGTTTATTGAATAATAGAGCAGTTTTTGCAATTTCGTTTTCTTTCTTCAAGTTCAGTTACACATATATATTAGATAGTATTATTTGAGTGTATATAGTCAGTGATCTTGAGGGCCTGAACCAACAGTTATTTATTTATGTTTATGTGGTTTGTGCACACGTACTTATGAAATCAGGCCAAATTTTAAAGTTGTATTATGTTCCTTATTCACATTCTTAAAACGTGTCATCTTAGTCCAAAAAGCCAACCCTTTAAAAAAAACTCAATTAGCTTAAAGATAAAATGGTTATTTCATATATATTTTTATATTTTTCATTTTTTATATATTATTATTATTACTACTACTACTATTATTATTATTATTATTATTATTATTATTATTATTTATTATTATTATTATTGTTAAAATGGTTATTTCATATATATTTTTATATATTTTTCATTTTTTAAATTTCTTTATTATTATTATTATTATTATTAGAGTAAATACAATTGACATCCCTAGGGTTTACACTCGCTTTCATGTTCCGTCCCCATTTTCAAAAAATTCAACACTCCGGTCCTTGAGGTTGTCGATTGCTCGCAATCTGGTGCCTCCCACTAAATGACCGTTTGTAAATCAATGGAAAGACCAAAATACCCCCATATCTTTAGTTCCCATTTACGTCCCTGAACGTATAAATTATATATTCCCTCCATTTTCAAAAACCTTTCCTAATCTTGTAACTAACCATCATTTATCATTAATTAATCAACAATATGAACTCAATAACAGTTAGTAAAGCCCGTATGAAGACATCTAAGTAGAATTGCACTCTGTTTTACCTTTAGAACTCAAAAGGTTTGACCTATAGAATTTGAAATGGGTTGGGCTATTAGAACTTGGTTTGGGTTTTAATTTTACAAGTTGAATTGGGATTGACATTCACAATCGTATAGTTGCGGAACTTAAATGGCCTTCAATTACTCACAGGTTTGACCATCTATTCTTGTCAAACAGCTCATGGCTACTAAAGTTAAGTTGTAAGCCATGGCTACCAACTTGAATTGGCTTCGATAACAAACAGGTTTGAGCATTGTATCATCCCTATTTATAACTCTCCTAAATCCTACAAATCCCTGAACAAGCTAAGGCCTTAATTATAACTGCTTTGACTTATTCCCTAGTCAAATCCATTGTCAAGTTATAACCAATGCCTACCACACAGCCGTTGGTATAATTCTTATAACCAATGTGTATCTTCCCTAATTAAAATTCACCTGAATCCTACAATGCCTACCACACAGCCCTGGCCAAATCCATGTTGAAGTTATAAGCAATGCCTTGATAATTACAGCCTTGAAGCCATCCCCTGGTCAAATCCATGTTGAAGTTATAAGCAATGCCTACCACACAACCCTTTTTATAAGTGTTATAACCAAATTGTATAATCCATGTTCTATATATAGCTAACTCACATTATGCATAACTCTCCTAAATATTATAAATTCCTAATCATGTTAAGGTCTTATAACCAAATTGTATAATCCCTTACAGGTAAATGAACATGTTTATCTACTATCCTATACATTTTCATTCTAATCTCCAAACAAATCCCTTGTAAAAAACAATAGAAATTCAAAACAAACATACCATTCAATAGACATTCAACAGTAAGCATAGCATAGTTAAATAAGGATCATTGTTAAAGATCATTAGTTCTACTACATTGTTGCATACTACATTGTCTTGTACCAAAACATGGATTACCCCCTGATCACTAATACGACTTTCCCAGAAGTTGATTAACCCAAGTAACCCACTGTAACTGTTATAGGCCAAACTGATCAACAATGACAAAAACCCTAAAAATGACCAGGACAAACTTAGCAACATCAATAATTATGGTTAAGCTATTAGATATGCATCATATATGTACAGAAAAAGCAGCCGGAAGCCTTCACAGGCGACGGCCGAAACAGAGCTCCACTCGAAACCCCTTCTCGATCCTCATCAGGACCCTGTACTGGATCCTAATGTGACACCTTGTCACATGGACCCTGAATCCCACTAGAATTGCAAGAAAAATAAAGCATATTTCAGGTATTGATCATCAAACAAGACACAAATCGAATGACCAAATGAGACTTCGAATACAAAATTAAGACAATGCGGTACCTATAACGTGGAGTGCGATCAAAAGAACAACGTATTGTTTCATTGTCGACTAGGGATGAGCATATGCCACCGAATACCGATCCCATACCGATCCCGATCCCGAAATACCGATACCGTGCACTTTTCGGTATCCCGATCGGTATCCACTTTTTGCACTTTTCGGTATCGGTACGGTACGGTATCGGTATAATACCGATACCCCTCAAAATACGGTATAATACCGATACCGTACCGTACCGATACCTAACCGACATGTTTCGGTATCGGTATCAGTACCTAGTTTGGGTGAAATTCGGGATCGGTATTAGGCGGTATCGGTATCGGTTCGGTATCGGATACCGCTTTGCTCATCCCTATTGTCGACCTGATTGATGATGATTAAAGCTCACAGTGGACGGAAGTGTGTAATCGCCAGAGGCTGTTTTCACTTCGAGAGGGTGTTTTGGTATGAGATATAGGATTGTGGCTTACTTCATAAGTTAAAGGAATAAATATGTAGGCGCCTTTTCAAGATTTAGGGAAATGACCCTTTAGCCCTCCACGCCATTAACTAGATGAACGGTCAACTAACGGCAATAACCCGACAATAGAAGGAAAGAATGACCTTCGAAAGGGGATTTTAGTGCGTTCCAGTTGTTGATGGCTTCGATTTTGGCTGGATCGACATGGGTACCTTTTTCATTTACGATATGACCAACGAATTGAAATTTTTAGCCAAATTCACACTTGGAGAATTTGGCGTATAGTCGTTTTGTTAGAAGGTATTCTAAGATTAAACGTAAGTATCCCTCGTGTTCGGTTTTAGATTTGCAATAGATTAGGATACCGTCGATAAGTACGCTCACGAAACGGTCCATGTAGGGCTTACACATACGGTTCATCAGATCCATGAAAACCACGGGTGCACTGGTCAAAAGAAAGGGCATGGCGATGAACTCGTAGTGACCTATCTAGAACAAAAATAGATTTTAGAGAAATAAGTCGCTCATTGTAGTTGATTAAAAAGGTCGTTGATACGAGGTAGGAGATAGCGGTTCTTAACGTTGAGCTTGTTGAGTTCGTGGTAATTGATGCACATACGGAACGAACCGTCTTTTTAAACGAAAATGACCGGAACACCCCAAGGGGATGTGCTAGGACCTATGAAGCCTTTATCGAGTAGTTCTTGAAGTTGGCTAGATAACTCTAGCATCTCCGAAGGTGCAAGACCGTAAGGAGATTTAGCAATGGTTGTAGTGCTGGGTATGAGGTCAATTCGAAAATCAATGGAACGAGTGGAAGGAAGACCAGGTAAGTCTTCGGGAAAATCACAAACGATTGGAACATCTTTCACGCTTTTTTCCTTCGTCTTTCTTTTCCACAATATGGGTCAAGAAAGCAAAGTACTCCTTACGTAAATACTTGTTCACTTGGATGCACGACATGAGTTTAAGCCCTTTAGAGGGTTTCTCACCATAGGCTTTCAAGGTGTCACCGGATGGAAAAGGAATGCAAATAAACTTTTCGAAACAAATGACTTCGGCACAGACCTTAGTAAGCCAATCCATGCCTACTATGATGTCAAAGCTACCCAATTACATGGGTATGAGTTCACTTGGAAACTCGTGTTCGTTGAGATTAAGGACACAATCACGGAGGACAGAATCAACAGCGATGGATTTTCCATTGACGACTTCAACGGTGAAAGATTTGGGCAATTAGAGCGTGTACACTAAAGCAGAGGTTCAAATTCTACGGATACAAAACTTTTATCCGCACCAGTATCAGATAACAATGAAGCATAAATAACCATTTACAAGAAACATACCGTTCACGACATCATTGTCGTTTTGCGCTTGGATGGCATTGATGTTGAAAGCACGTCCATGAGGTGCTTGCATTTGTCCTTGGACGTTACGTTGTGGACATTGAGGGCTAAGGTGGTTGGGATCACCACACTTGTAGCAAGTCTGACCGTTATTTGTGGTGGTTATTGGTTTTGGTGTTCGGTTTGGTTACTTTATGGTCTTGGACATTGCAAGCATTGTTAAAAATGCCCGTACCGGTTCCATGTGGTGCAATGTCAGCACCCAGAGGTGGTTGGATGGTGGAAATGACACATGTTACACTCAGGAATAGTCCCGCTATAAGTTTTTTTTGTTGGGTTCGTGGGTTGTAGTAGCGGGGGTTTGGTTTGGTGGATTTACTACAACGTATTTACGGCTTTGAGACTTTCGTTTCTTGTCGTTGAAGTTGTGCTTTGGTTGGGGTTTGGCTTCCTTGGGTTCCTCCGGTTTTTCGATGATGGCTTAGTTGGCGGTCTTAGCGGAGCACTTGAGAGACCAGGTTCCATCCTCGACGTGGTTGTTAGTGAAGGCGGTGGCTAAGCGGAAATCATTCTCTAAGGTTTGGGGTTAGGCGGCACTTACGGCGTCACGAACGCCTTGAGGGAGGCCTCTAATGTACTTGGCTATGGCGTGCTCGGTGGTGTTGATTAGGTGGGGAACTAACACGCTAAGTTGTTTGAATCAGGTGGTATATGTCAAGTTTTCACCATCAATTTGTTTGAGGGACCAAAATTCCTCTTCGAGTTTTTGCAACTCGTGAGGCGGGCATAATTCCACTATCATAAGTTGCTTCACCTCGTTCCAAGGAAAAGCGAAAGCGATGTCATTTCCGAGAGTGTTTCTCTCATTCGTCCACCAATCGAGTGCTGTTGATTGGAAGGCTCCGATGGCATTGCGGGTCCCTAAATGATCCGGACACTCACTATGAATGAAAGTGAGTTCGATGGCGTCAATCCATGAAGCATCTGGGTTGCGCCATCGTTCCCACTGAAAGGTACGGGATTGCAAGCGTTAAATTGCTTGTAGGTAAAGGTGGTTTAAAGAGGGTCGACCTTGGAGTCAACCGAGGCGTTTGGGCTCGAGTTGGCTTGGATTTGGTTAACGATATCAGGTATGACCTTGGCCGTATGTTTGGCCATGAACGCTAACATTTTCCTGTTAGAGCCTTGCGTGGAGCTCCTCCTTGAGCTATTAGAATGGCGGTTAGAAGACATCTACAAATTGGATGAAGAGAATGATGACACTTGATCAATGGTAAAAATACTTTTGCATTTTCAAAATATGATAGTATGACACATAAAACGTAAGTTGCAAATAGTTTCACGTAAACGAAGCATGTATTCACATTGATAGCAATTTGAACAACATTGAAGGAATTTGAAATTTCGTTGGTTCATCGAGTGTTATTTGAATTGAAATGAATAAAGGTTTAAAGTTTAAAACACATAAAAATTGATATAAGCATAAAAGAGATTCAATTAAAAAACTTGGGATGTTCTGGAACGGAACTAAGACTAATCTAAAGTAATCGAAACTTCTTTTGATTACGGGAATCATGCTTTGGCCTAATAGGTAGAATTCTCTCGCCGAAGATTTCGGTTAACGATATTCACCCTTCCGGTTACTACATGTCGCTAGTCAATCGAAAGTTCGAGAATTTGGTGGGATTGAAAATCGAGGAATGGAACTAGTCACCAAGATGTGGATGTCACACCTAACTTGGTGATGTCGTTCCCTAAACGTGGTTGGTACTTAGACATCGAGATAAGGAAAGAAATCCAACTCGTTGGTAAGGGTCCATAAGAATGAGAGAGGTGAAATTGTCCTCAAGGTAAGGAAATCACTCCTATCTTAATGGTAAATTTCTTAAAAATGTAAACGCAGATTGAAAGTCGTCACCAAAGTAAGGGTTTCACGCCTATTTTGGTGAGGTCGTTTCGTATGTGTGATAAGAGTGTCTTCGTCTCTTCGTATCGTGTTATGGATTTGCCATAGGAAAGACATATATTTTTAAGGCAAAATGACTAGATTAGTGGCAAGTAGGGAGAATTAAGTATTTTAAACATGAAAATAGAATGGTCAAGTAAGGGTTCCTTAACTATAGAATAGGTAAAAACATGGCGTCTTTTCCCAATTCCCTATAACTATTGCTCTGATACCAATCTATCACACCCCAACCTGTGGCGCAAACATCAGGGTGAGGCAACCAAGATTGTTCAAAGACAACATAACACTACAACTATGAGACTAATTTAAATATCAAATTTCATTCCGTTGCTAAAGGTTACATTGTCTTGAGAATGAAAGTACAATACATTGCGTATTGAAACATAATAAGTACAAAATTCATAAATAAAGTTTCGAGTGAGTTTCTAGTCCACCATAAATAGATTTCTTATCATAGCATCATCACTTTCTTGCCACAAGTATTAAAGTAAATGTCAACACAAAGTCTCAAATCCACATGTCGAATCTATACTATGTTATATGAACCATACTAGCTTGCATGAACTATAAATCAAACTAAAGTGTCCACTAACGTAATCTTATCATCACAATGAATAAGACCGTACAGAATGATTACTTAACAATGGCCCACAACGGGCGGTATGCTACTCCTATAGCGCTATACATGTTAAAGGAGGCTTTTGAAAGTTAATGATAGATAATATGCATATAATGTGTCATATCATGTATAACAAATAGCATAACCAGTAACATGTTGTTGGATTGAATGTTTTTTAAGCATTATTGTATGTGTATTGTGAGTTTCCTAATGATACATATTCCAACCCAAAGTGTTTTTAAACGTAAATGGGTCAAGTATACTCACGGTTTGCGAATGCTTTCCACAAAAGTGAACTTGGATGTGTTTTAAGGATGGAGCACCGATCGTATTATGGTATATAGAGTACTCGTATTGATTTTACAAGACGGAAGTACAGATCATGTCCGAACCACGGCACAACATGGTTGCATATTTGGATCCGCAAGACAAGTTAACTGAATTCAACGAGATTACAAGGTTTTTGCGCGAGTCACGGATCAATGAAGCAATTACTCATCAAACGCCCGTGTACAAGACGTTGATAAAGGCATTTTGGGATTTGGCAAACGTGATAGAAGTAGACGGAAAAGAAGTAATCCGCGTAAAAGTGAATGAGCTGGATGTGGATGTTTCTGTTGAAATCCTCAACATCGTTTTACAACTTCACGATGATCCTGATGCTCCGTATTCTGTTCCAATAATGTGCCAACATGGATGCTTATTGCGGATGAAGTGTGTGAATGATATCTTGGGAGGTCAAATCAACAAAGTGTGGCTGCGACTTCGATACTAGTTATTGTTACACATTCTCATTCAATGTTTGAGCAACAGGCGAAGTGTTTATGACATGGCGAGTAACGACTTGGTCGGAATGATGGTTGCTTTGGTATTGAACAAACCGTTCAGTATTTCAAAGTATATCTTTGCAAACATGAAAGAAAATTTGGGAAGAACGGGTGTTGGAGGCAGCAAGTTCTGGATGTATCCAAGGTTTCTACAGATGACATTAATGTGCAACATCCGAATCTTCCGAAGAGTGACAACGATGTTCTAAAGATTGATGCTATGTTGGAACATTCGTTGAAGATATTTAGGGGTGTAGCTGCTAAACGGTACAAGGAAAGTACACCTCCTCGGAAGATGTTTGGTGCGTTAGCGAATACGGTATACGTTGCTCCGGACAATGATAAGCGGCGTCATGATGACAGCCAGTCTGACAATGAAGAACCAAAGTTGAAGAAGATGATTGAAGACAAATTTGGTCGAAAGAAGTTGAAAATCTTTGGTGATAGTGATGACGAAAGTGATAACGGCGACGGTGATGATGAAGGTGGTGATGGTGGTGATGTTGGTGCGAGTAGCACAAGTATTCCTGGTGGCGACAAACGAAAAAAACCAGGAGATGATGATGAATCTGATTCAGATGACAATCCGCCTGAACCTGGATATGAACACTACTTTGATGATCGTGGTGTTAGACAAGTTCGACGGATTCGTACAGATCAAGATGCAGATTATGTTCCATCTGACATAGAGTCAGAACGACTGCGAAAGAAGAAAGTTGCAGCTCGTAGAAAGAAAAGGAGTAAGAAAACGACTGGAGCATCATCAGCAGAGCCAACAGTCACACAACCTGAAATCACCATAGAACCTGTACACGAATCCGACGTTCATACTCAGTTGGCCTTCACATCAGAGGAAACTGAAGCGCAGATGACTTCCCCCACAGCAACGACTGAACCACCTCTTGTGACTACAACTGCAACTGAAACACCTCCTGTTGTGACACCTCAAGCTGAACCACAACATGCTACTTCTTCTATTTATCAATACCGATCTACAACTCATCAACAAAGTTCAGAGCGTCGTGGCAGATTATTCTCAGAAATGGGTCAAGATGATAAGGTAGATTTTCTGTTTACACAATTACAAGCTACAGCAGGTCAGATCAATCGGCAATCAGAGTTTATGTCTTCAACAAGAAACACTGTGATCAAACAACAGTTAGAGAACAATGCATTGAAAGAAACTGTTGGAAAGCAACAAGCAGAGATCACACAGTTATGGGCTGAAAATGAACGATTGAAGGCTGTTGATGCTGAAAAAGCAGGGTAATTGCAACAGATGCGGGCGGCTGATAACACTCGTGGTATTGAAATGAATAGATTGTAAGAACGAAGTGCAGCCGTGCAACGATCTGCAGAAACACTTGTTGCAAAACATGATGATATGAGGGAATGGTACAACAACAGAAATACCACGCTGGTAGATGGTTTTAATGCCATCAAAGATGCATTTGAGACGAATAGGAAGCGGGTTAACATATTATGGTCCGAAAGGTGCAAAACACAAGAAGTTCTACAAAAGCGTGATCATGACAGTGAAGACCCAGGAAATCCTGATGCATCAGCTTCATCTGAACAACTAGGAGCTTCCGCATCAACTCAAATTGTGGTTTATAACCCTTCGCAGATCGTGGCCGTTCTAGTCACCTCAGTTGGATCACAAGAGGAACTGGAAAAGTTAGATAGTGGTCATATTGGTGAAAGCTCAACAATCGGTGATAATGTGGTGTTAAGTTCAGCTGATATAGCATTACAGGTATGGCATCCTGTATCTGGTGGAGAATTAGAAGGAGAGTTTGTGTCTGAACTCTCAGATGAACAGATTTTGGCCTTGAAAGAAATGAAGGTAGTAGATGATGCTACTATCGACGAGATACCAAGCAAACCTGAAGTAGCAAACTTAGAGGATCTCGAGGAGATTGTTTTTGAAGGTGAAGCAGACAAATCAAAGTATGTGCGAGAAGACGGCAGAGAGTTAAATCCGTTTGATGCTGATTGGTTGAAAGATAACATGGATGAGATCGACGACAAGTTAAAGAATCGTGATTCATCAGATGTTCCCACCGGCACTTTCGATGAGTGGAGAAAGAAATTCCTGACAAAGAATACAAAGCCAGCTCCTTCTCCGGTTCAAGTCGACTATATGAAGTATGAGAAAGTTCGTCATCATGGAAGAATTCTCAGCTGGATGTGCGTAAAAGATATACATTGCATGGATGTGAAACGCGAGCATGGAATCCAGTACTTTAGGTCGCTCCTTAGCATTCTAACGTTACCATTTTATGATGTTGCAGCGTTAGCAAAGTTGAATATGATCAATCGATCAAATTACGAAGGTGCTAAGCTATTTGCTCGCAAGAAAAGGATTGAATGTCGAAAAGGTTGGAAAGACGAGTTGTACAAGCCACAGTTTTCGATGCACAAGCAAATCAAGTATACATTAGATCCAGCAACCAACACTGCTCGTTACAAACTTGTTTATCAGCCGGTGAAGGTTATGGATAAGATTCCGCTCATGCCGATGAAACAAGACTTTCTTGGAAACATGGCTTTGTGGTGTTACGACTCGGGCACACATGAAGCAGTGATCGTTTTCAAGAATGATGAAGAAAACTTCCGCATGCTTGATCCGATGTGGATTGTGAATATGTCCGCTGCTGACATCGACAAACTATTTCGACACGACATCTTCTACGAAGACAAGGACGCTCATCAAGCTTTATTATTCTAATGCGTCGCTTGTTTTTGCTACTATCGAGGAATTCACGCTAGGAGCTCGTGGTCCAAAGCAGACCATTATAAATGAAGACCGAAGACCAAGCAACAGCCAAGGGGGAGTTTGTTGGTGCAGTTTTGTGTCTGTCGCTTGTTCTTAATTATGTCTGTAATTGTACGGTCTTTGTTTAAGCGTCTGTATAGTTTTGGCCGAGTCGACCAAGTCAAGATATCCTCCTATCTTGACTTGGTCCAACATTTACAATGTTATGTTTTGTAAGACAGATGCATATGTGCAATCTGTTAGGTGTGTGTTTATGTTTCTGCTGTCTGTCTGTAAGTCTGTGTGTTTGTCTGTTTTGCAGCCTACCCACAAAGAACCCATTCTTCGTGGGATTCCATCTTCACGAAGAACATGTTTCGTCCATTTGTGTTTGTGACGAAGAACCCTTCTTCGTCACTCAGTCTTTCGTTGGTTTGGTACACGAAGAATCTCATCTTTCGTGGGCCTGCATGTTTCGTGAGCCCAGTAACATTCTTCGTAATGTTACTGGGTATGGGCCTATAAATAGACAACATGTCTTCACAGTTCAGTTAAGAGAGCACTCAGAGTCTCTCCAAACATTGTGTGTATGTGTTTGTACTTGTTCTCTTCAGATTAATCAAGATAGTGAATCTTTGGTTACTTGTGTTTGTTCTAGTTTGGCTTGGTTTGCATACACACTTGGATTCCGCACTCGTATGTGTGTTACACAACAAGGGAGTAGGTTTATCTTGATCCTCCAAGTGGACCTACTCATACATCCTTGTCTTTTAAATCATTTTCATACTTTTCCAGTATTATTCATTCTCCATTTAAAAAAACTTCTTCATGTTGCAACATAAAGAACGATGCATGCTGCATTTACTTGATTCCCTCGTCTTTAGCTTAGTTTAGTTCTTGAAGTTTCTTGTGTCACTCAGGGCAGTGCGATACAAAGTGACCAAACTTGTCACATCTGTTGCACCGTATTTTTGAATAATCTGGACCTTTTCCCTTCTACTGTTCATCATTGTTCTGAATCAGAGATTCCCAGTTACCGCGATTTGGTTATTATTATGACCACGACCCCGGTTTGAGTTAGATCCCCCCCCCCCGACTCCCTTTTTTATAGGTAGAAGATGATTCAGATTTAGAAAACATTAAATTACCTAAATTTTCAACTTCCCCTAATGTTCTTGACTCTAATTCGATCCTTGA
This sequence comes from Helianthus tuberosus, assembly GCA_030545235.1. NCBI lineage: Eukaryota > Viridiplantae > Streptophyta > Magnoliopsida > Asterales > Asteraceae > Helianthus > Helianthus tuberosus. The sequence continues at coordinate 214,094,560 of CM060411.1, read as the reverse complement.
TAACTTGGATGCGAAGTCACCAATTGTTCTTGTGTCTTTCATCTTTAGTCCTTCAAACTCAATCATTAGTGTTTGAAGTCTTGCTTCCCTCACCAGTTAACTCCCACATGTCAGGTCTTCGAAGCTTTCCACATCTCTTTAGCTATGTTCAAATTACTGATTTGCAAAATCTGATCTTCGGGTATCGATTGAAATAACATGGTTACAATGTTGTTTCTCTTGGCGTCTATGTTACCTTGTTTATTAACGTCCCAAACATCAAGAACGCTAAAGATGACTCATAAATAAAGAACCCAAACTGAGTAATTTGTAGAAGAAATCATAGGACAGTGAAAGGATGACGGAGTTCTTCGATGTTATCGGAGGTGCTGAAGTCTCCACCATGCTTGACTTCGATTTCTTTCGCGCATATGTAAACAAAAGTCAATGAAATAGGTGAAAATCTGCCAACACTAAAATCCTTGTTTTTTCTAATGTTGACTGGGCTCATTGTATTGACACTCGTCGCTCAACCTATAGCTTCTCTACTTTTTGGGTGGAAATCTGGTCTTTTGGAGTGCCAAGAAACAACCCACCATTTCATGTTCCAGTAGTGAATACGAATACTATAACGATACCGATTACCAAGAAGATTATCATGCACCATTGTAACACCCTAGGCAAATCTCGCATCGGCCGTGGACAACAGAGATTCTTGGTTCATATGGAATGCCCCGCCTTTTAAATCACCAACACATTTTGGACGCGTTGACTGTGGAGCACATGAAAACTCCACAGTTAAGCGTGCTTAGGTAGGAGTAGTACTAGGATGGGTGACATCCTGGGAAGTTTTCACCTGAGCAACCAAAAAAAATTCGTGAGTTCCTGGATATGTGAGCCTTTTAAGCACCCTTGCTGGTTGATGTGGATGATTATAGCATAAGAGAAGAAGGTTTGGATTTACCAGGCACTTATTTCAAGGTATGCTCTGGAAGAACAGTACTGTTTTGGTATCTATGATCAGATTCTATAAGCGAAAGTAATTCCTCTAGTTTTGTGAATGGAGTGGTTTTACGGAGGTTTCCCCTTATCAGTCAGGTTTTTCCTCTCTGTTTTTTTTATCCGTCTTGGTTTTCTTATCCATCTTGGTTTTCTTATATTCAGGGCAAAGCAGACAATATCGGTGATACGAGAGGCCGAAAGTTACAAATATTGTGCCGTGGCTAACGGTGCTTCCGAAATCATTTGGATCACCCACCTCCTTCGTGAATTACATGTTTTTCCGCCTGACCGTCCAACCTTAATTTATGACAACAAAAGCGCCCTACTCCTAGCTCAAAATCCGATCTCTCACAAGCGTGCTAAACACATTGACTGGTACCACTTTGTTCATGAGCTTTTTACGTCCGGGAAATTGCACATTCCGTTTTGTTCCAACCAAGCATCAGGTTGCGGATATTTACTCTATGACAACAAAGGCACCCTACTCCTAGCTCAAGATCCAACCTCTCACAAACGTGCTAAATGCATTGACCTAGATTACCACTTTGTTCGTAAGCTTTTTTACGTCCGCTAAATTACACATTCGTTTTGTTCCTACCAAACTTTAAGTTGCGGATATTTTCACCAAGAGCCTACCTCGATCACAGTTCGTCATTTTTCCTGGCTGCCTTGGTCTACACCCGCCACCGTTCCGCTGTAAACAAATTTAGTTTCTTCATGTACTACTTACATATGATTACTTCATTTATTAGTTCATTCATGTTATATATACCGATTATCCTCTTGATTGTGAGGTATGCATTAACCTTATCACAATCAGCCAACATAGTTTTATCTTGACTTTGAACAAATCAAGTATAATAATAGTTGGCCGATATTATTATTGTTTGTTTTATTGAGTTCTCTAGCTTATCTTTAGTTTTTTTCATTTATATTTGAATTTTGAATAAGTATGCATATGTATTCGAGTACGTTTGGGTCAAGTTTAAAATCAAATTAAGTTGTAAATCTTGATGTCGTATACTAGTGAATAAAATAATGCTTTAATGTCGTATTAACTTTTGTTTACATGTATTCATTGGTGAATGCACTGTTTTTTATAGCAAATTAATACAATATGGTTTCTAGTGTTGTATACAGTGTAAGTACACTATTATGTGGTAAATACATGTATTCACCATGTAAATATGGTTTTACTAATATAAATTATAGTCACCCGTGAAGACACTGTTGTTTCACATACTTAATATGATTCTCTAAAGTAATTAATAATAAATTAAGTGTAAAGATTTATTTTTTCCAATATTATATTCACCCGTGAAGACACTATTGTTTCACATAATATAATAAGTAAATAACAAATTTAGCGTAATAATTTTTTTTCCAATTTCAGCTCCTGGTTGAAACATATTGGGAACAGCTGAGGAGTGTTAACCTGGAAGAAACATATTGTGAACAGCCGAGGAGTGTTAACCTAGATGAAACATATTGTGAACAGCCGAGGAGTGTTAACCTGGATGAAACATATTGTGAACAGCCGAGAGGAGGATTTGGAAAATTGAGATTAAAGGGGGAAACATTAGAGAACCAATTGACCAAAAAGAGAAGTAACGAAGGCAAAAAGATAGAGGTTACTTATTTAATAAACTGAAATATCTTTGTAGACACATGCAAGGTTATTATGATTTTTTTTATTAAATTAGTATTTAACTGTTGAAATCTACGTTTACTTGTAGGATTATTTGAGAACACTAGAAAGCAATTACTCGATAATCGTTAAAAAGAAAGAACATTCTGAATCCAGTTTGAAAGAGGCTTTGAGCTTGTATCCAGAAAACGAAAATCTAAACAAATGGAGAGAAAAGATGGAAGAATTGTTCGGAAAAAAGGTTGAAGGAGAAGAATCCAGATGTGAAAACCAATCAAACGAAGAACGAGATGGAGAAGGTAGAATTAAGGAAACTCAATCCTAGTTCTGAGCTTCTGATAGATCTGATGCTTAAGACTGTTACAAGTTGTCTAATTGATTATATCCAGTACGGACGACTCGCGCGTTGTGACGGGTTTTTCTTACGCTCAAATGTTGGTTCAGGCCCTAGAACACACACAACACACTCAATTTTATGTACTCTTTCTGTTGTATTTCTCGTTAAAGAAGATGATTACAAGGGGTGAATTAAAAGCATAAATACTAACCCTATTTATAAAGAAAACAACTAAATAAACACATGCATAAAAAAAAAATTAAAAAAAAACATGAGCTCCTGTTTTGTAGCAACAACCCATGGCATCCACCTCGAACGAACTTGGTCAACATAAGACTAAGGTGCTGTTTGTTTTTTCTGCAGGAAAACCTCTTCTGCTGCAGGCCACATCTGCAGACATCTGCAGGAGAAGAGGTGGACCAAATGTCTGCGGTCTGCAAGGAGAAGAGGGTTTGTTTTTTTTTATATAAAACCTCTTCACCATTTTAAAACACACACAACACACTGATCTCTCTCTACTCTCTCTCTACTCTCTCTCTACAATCTGCACCACCGCCATCATCATCACCGCCACCACTTCACCACCGCCACCACTTCACCACCGTCATCATCACCACCGCCATCATCACCACCACTTCACCACCGCCATCATCATCACCGCCACACACTGATCTCTCTCTACTCTCTCTCTACTCTCTCTCTAACAGATCGATGATGATGATGATGATGTAACAGATCGTTTTGGGGTGTTTTGTTTGCCATCGATTTAGGGTTTCGGAGGTGGAGGTCGATGGGTGTCGGCGGAGGTGGGGGTTTCGGAGGTGGAGGTGGGGGTTTCGGAGGTGGAGGCGGAGGTGGGGGTTTCGGAGGTGGTGGCGGAGCAGTGGTGGTGGTGGCGGAGCAGGGGTGGTGATGATGATGATGATGATGGTGGCGGAGCAGGGGTGGTGGTGGCGGAGCAGTGGTGGTGGTGGCGGAGCAGGGGTGGTGATGATGATGATGGTGGCGGAGCAGGGGTGGAGGTGGAGGTGGTGCCAAGAAGAGGTAAAAAGCTTTGGTTTTATCTCTTCCTCAGGAAGAGGCTGGGGAGAGGTAAAAAGCACTTCTCAAAAAAAAAAACAAACACTCTTCTGAGGCTAAACCTCTTCCCGCGTCTACACGGTGCAGACAGAAGAGGCCAGGAAGCTCTTCTTGAAAAAAACAAACACCACCTAAGTCTTCACATGTGATCCATTAGCTACTGGATTACCCATTTTTTAACCGTTTCTCGACCCATTTCTAGCCTCGTAACCCGACTTGACCCGTACACGACTCGTAACATCAAGATTAACCCAACATTCACCCCATGTTGATTCTTTCTACTTGCTTGTTTCCTCACATTCGTTCTTGATTATCTTGCTACCCTAATCAGAGATTCAATCTTACTACTTCATTCTTGCTATGAACAACACATGGTTCAATCCTTGCTCTTGCGAACCAGACGGTTCGATTTTTGCTCTTGCTTAAACTTGCCTCTTGCCTACTCAGTTCACGAAGATCCGACTTGAGTTGACTCCACTCTTGCTCTTGTCTTGCTTTTTCTTTAACAAACTCAATAAAAAAAATCCACATACTTATTAGTGTGTTTCACCTCCCTACTTGCTTGCGCCTTTTTTCCTATATCCAGCCGCAAAACTTATAATTACTTTCTTATATATGTTTTGATTTTCACTCACAGAGACACTTCCTTATCTTCTTATCCTTTAGGTTAATTAGAGGGAAAATTACCAAAATGGCCAAAGATCAAAATGACTTGCAAAAATAGCCAGCTCATGCCCCCTTAGAACAGGGCATCATGTGTGGGATAAGTCTTTCAAGCATGGGATGAGTCTTTCAAGCGAAACCCAATAAAAATGGACACACATCCACGGGATGCGTCCTTGGAGCGAGGCATCATGCACGGGATGCGTCCGGCAAGTTGCAGGTTTCCGGCGATGAAATCTGAAGTCGGGCTAACGGAAAGATTATGTAGGTTTCTTGGTTAATGGGATGGGGCCGTTGAGGTCATCATGGAAGAGGTATTTGAAGAAATCATCAAGGGTGAAAGAGCAGAGAGTGAAGTTAGGTCGGAATCGGTGAAGAACTAGCTCCATTAAACGCTTAGAGTCGTCGATCGTGGTATGTTCTTGTCGCTGAAACTCGATTAAAAACCGTCGGAAGTGATCCCGCGACATCTGCGAGTCTCCATCGGTACAGGAACTGAAGGCGTCAGTGACGTCCGGCGGTGGCTTACGTTCGGTAATCTTGAACTTCCAGTTGAAGAGATCATCTTGTAGTAATGATAATTCTCTTCCATTGTTCTAGTTCTTCGTTTTCTTGTTTAACAATGTCTTCAGATTTCATCGCCGGAAACCTGCAACTCGCCAGACGCTTCTGAAATTCTCCGGACGTATCCCGTGCATGATGCGTCACTTGAAAGACTCATCACATGCTTCAAAGACTCATCCCATGCTTCAAAGACTCATCCCACACATAATGCCCCGTTCCCAAGGGGCATGAGCTGGCTATTTTCGCAAGTCATTTTAATCTTTGGCCATTTTGGTAATTTTCCCATTAATTTATCCTACATTCACACATAACTCAGTTGCTTGATCGGTTGTAGTCAGCTTCTTCTCTTCAGGCCACCCAAATAACACAAACACGATTTCTGATCTCACAAACCTGAATTGGCTGGATCATACAGTTCTTCCTCCTTGATCGAATCACACAGCACCCCTTAGGATTTCGATCGGTTTCACATAGATTGCTCGCACACATCTGCTCCTTTTTTATCTTCTTTAAACCATATAGGTCTTCTCTACACGAATCGCTGAACCAACGCAGGTTCTATTCGTCACACACCTTCACATAGATTTCTTCGATCACACAGATCCCCACTTTAGCGATTATCAATTCTCGCAGATTTTTTTCTTTTCCGATCAAACAGATCTCTTCAAACATCTCACACAGATACTTGAATCACACATGCTCTCTTTTTTTCTTGATCACAAAGATCTCGTCCTCCTTTCTCATGACTGCAACACAGAGAGTAGGTACGTTTGATCACACAGATTATCTTCTTCCTCATTTTCTGCCGGCTCACTCAGAACCGATCGGTTCACTCAGAACTCCTTTCAAATCTTGATTTCGAGCTCACTTAGAACCATGTTTGTTTCACACAGAGCCTTCTCATCTTTGCAGGCTCACTTACCCTTCATTCTTTTTCTTCTACACTTCAACAACAATCTCTACATCTCATCTTATGCATGTTAAAAGTGAGTGCTCCCTGTTCTCCCAAAGACGATTTTCAAACCGGTAAACACCGCCGCTCTCGTTTCTCGACCCTTGCTCTGATACCAAATGTTGATTTAGGCCCAAAAACACACACAACACACTCAATTTTACGTACTCTTTCTGTTGTATTTCTCACTAAAGAAGATGATTTCAAGGGGTGAATTAAAAGCATATATACTAATTTTATTTTTAAAGAAAACAACTAAATAAACACATGCATAGAAAAACCACAAGCTCCTGTTTTATAGCAACAACCCATGACATCCACCTCCAACGAACTTGGTCAACATAAGACTAAGTCTTCACATGTGATCCGTTATCTACTACTGGATTACCCATTTTCTGATTCGTTCTCGACCCATTTCTAGCCTCGTAACCCGACTTGACCTGTACACGACCCATAACATCAAGAATAACCTAAGAGCAAAGGTGTAGTCTGTTGGTGTGTATGCATTGATCGCAAATAATAAACAAGAAGAAAACATAGCAGGTTGAGCAAAACCTTTCACTCGACCGATTCTTTTCATTGATTGAATTCAAAACCAGCAGAACAGAAAGTTACGATTACAACTAAAAAGCATTGCAGGAATAATATACTAATCTACGACCTAAGCTCCACTAAGTGAACGTGATTAAGATTGACGTTAACTATCCCTACAAATAAGAAAACATGGCCCATAATTTAGGCTTACTAGTACTCCAAATAGTAAACATTAAATAAGGCTTTGGTTATTTGGACACCCCCCTACATATTGATTTGGACACTTCGATAGCCTATATGCAGGGGCGGTTCTTAGAAGGCCACGGCCCGGGCAAGTTTTTCTGCCGTAGTGCTAATTTTCCGCATTTCGATCGAAATTTTATATATATACTATGTTTGGCCCTGGCTTGCCCGGGCTTTTTTTAGTGCCCGTGTCTTTCGGCCCTGGCACGTTCAAAGGGCAAGATCCGCCACTGCCTATATGTTATGCCCGAACTCGAAGCAATTCACGGGGCTCTTGTGCCATTGTACTCCACCATCTCCTTGACCTTTCTTCTTGGACCCCCAACATCCACCTCGACCACACCCATAGTCTTCACGAATCGAGTTTCCACAACCACAATGCTCACACGTATGCTCCTTTTCCTTCACTTTTCACCCGAATTTGTAAATAAAATATGATTTTGCTTGATTTAGATCTCCCATTCATTAATTCTTTCTTCATAAATTTTAACCTGACGCGCAATATCATCATAACAGATGGTCTTCAAGTCTACAACCTATTCTATAGAAGTTCCCATACGAATAAAACATTTACGCAACTGGTTATGAAATTTATCAACCAATTTTGTTAATTTCTTCTATTACTGGTTATCAAATCACCCATAACACCTTGGTCCTACATCTTGATATTTTCAAAATCTCCCATTAGAGTTTAAAGTCTTGTTTCCCGGTTTCGATCCGCACCCAAATTACGGGTTTGGAGAACAACCCACATCTACTTTGCGATAACGCGATTTCCTATTTGTAACATATGCTCCTTAGGAATTGTAACACCTCGCAAAATCATGACACGTGTCGTAAACCCTAGACGGGTAATAAAATTAAACTTGAAGGACTAAAAGTGTCAACATGCTAATTTACGCCTCTGAGTGACCTTTTGTCAAAACTGGGACTTGATTATGATAAAACAAGCACTCGGAAATAATTGATAATTGAAAATTAATAATGGGAGCCAAATATATAAAGTTTGAAAATTTTAGTCTTCTGATCGTTGGCTTACGGACCGCAAAGGATAAGGCTTATGGTTCGTAAGGGACTGTATCTGGGCGATATAAATTAAAAGCGGTTACGGACCGTAAGGGCTCAGGCTTACGGTCCGTAAGCACTGTAACTGGGCAGAAAAATGGACAGCTGCAGGTTTGTCACCTTCTACAGCTTTAATTCGAAACCAGGGGCTGTTGTCTGTATTTGGACAGGTCAAGGGAAACTTGTTAAGCTCTCATAACATCTGGTTGCATCATAGGAGCATCTCTTGCACTATAAATAGACCCATTTGCTTCCATTTCAACTTGCACAATTCAAAAATATCACTTCTCCTCTCTAAGCTTGGTTCTCTAGGATTCCTGGTCAAGAAGGAAGCCCTCCTCAGTTCAACTTTCGAGCTAGGACCCTTTGTAAGTTTCCTTCGCCTCCTTAGTTCGGTTTTTATATGTTTTAAAGCCGAAAGTCAAAGTTGTCATAATAACGCTTTGACTATCGGTTTAGACATAAACAGTCCAGCCATTGTTCGAGGCGAATATGGCTACGTGATGGTAATTAAGTAGGTGTTAATCCCTCAAAAGGGCATATCCTAATTACCTCGTTTACTTAGTTAATTGTCAGGTCAAAGTAATTAATATAAAAAGTCAAACGGGTTAGTTTTTAAATAAAATCAAATCTGATAATGTAGAGTTTATAAAATACGTTTTATCACTTAAATAACTTGGTAAACATTATTAGAACATGTCTAGGCATGTTCAACCCGACAATTCTGAGTTTAGGCTCGGTTCGCAACCGAAAGTCGCAAAAGTTGACTTTTGCTTTGACTTTCAGTTCTGACCCGAATTAGCTTAGTTTCTTTATGCATTAAGGTTCCTTTGTGACCATATTATATAGTAGTATAACCCTCTGAGGTTAAATTACATGGTCCCTTGGTAATCTGAGTTTATTTACTTATTTCCGTTATTGTGCTTAATTTTGACTATAATGCCCTTTTTTGTCAAAAAAATAAGATTTTTAACATAAACAACCATGCAAACACATTATATTCTGATTAGTAAATTTATTTAACATATTTTGGCAACTATATTCTGGTCATAGATTGAATTTACATAATAAATTACAAAAGATAAAGGACTAAAATACCCTTATGCATGCAAATAGAGTTTAAATATAATTTTAACATCAAAACTCAATACTCACTGATATAATATCATATTTAGGACTAATTGGAATTTCAAATCAGATTACTTACTGAGTTTATGCATAAGTTTCGTATTATATTATTAAATGACGATTATGCCCTTTTTAACATAAAATGGATTTTTAGTAAGATTAACAAGCAAGAACCTTTTGTTACTGATATAGTATGATAAATAAATTATTTTGACCATTCAAATCTGGTCGTAACTTCAAAATTCTTTAAACATCAAAATAATCATCATTTATCGATTTTTAGTAACTTCAGAATTCTTTAAACATCGAAATAATCATCATTTATCGATTTTTACGACATTGAAGTGCATAGTTTGGCTTTAAACCATACTTAGCACCCAAATATTTTTACCCACTAATTTTATAAACCATTTCTAATATTTTTACAGTAAGTATGGGTCATGAACTCAGAACCCAAATAAGTCCTTATAACTATGTGTGAAATGACCAAAATGCCCCTACGGTGCATAGTTTGGTCATAAATGGTAAACCACACATATATATGATATCCTACTGTTAATATAACACAAATTAAATATTTTTACAAAAGGTTTATGACCAGAACCTCAGTTTGCATGTAAACCCCTTTTATAAATCATAAAATGACCAAAATGCCCTTTTGAGGCTTAATTCGGTTTTAAAATCTTTTTGGGCATATTTGTTGATATCCTACTGATATCATAACATATTCTAAGCATAATAACTTATGGAACTTGTACATGACTCGTCTGGTTACCTGTTATGCTTATACGCGTTCGGTGCGGTTTATGTAACTAGTTTGCATAAATTAGCGGAAACGGGTTAAACCTTATCATTTTAACTTGGAAATCCAGAATGAATTTAGTTTACCCATATTATACAAGTCTCCGTACTTGTTGGGTCTAAATTAAATTCCAATCCGGTCATCGCTTAATCTAGAGTTTCGTACCGCAAATCCTTCTTTAAACTAGCCGGTCTAAGTTTACAGCTTAAATAAGACCCGTTAGTAATCTAATAGGTTAATAAAACTTTCGTTCCAGATTAGGAGCCCTGCTAAAAGCTACTTGCACTAGTTTGATTAGATTATATGGCTGAGTAGACAAATCTCGCATTTTAAAGCTTAGGTAAATATTTTTAACTTATTTTCCCTTGTACGGGCTTGGGATACGGTAATATATTACCGCTTGGTCGGGTATGGAATCATTTAATCGGATTGTGATTAATAAATTACATAACCCATTTTAATCTGTGTTGTTTGATAACATAAACATTTGGGGGTTAATACGACCGTGTCCTGGATATCCTCGGCTCATTGCATTTGCAAATGGCCACGACTTAAGCATGAGGTGTAGGCATACACCTGACAGTTGCGTATGTAAAATGATATACCCACTTGTTGGGGTATAACTCCTTGTGGGTTTATATTAGTGGCGTGTCTATTAATCATGTCTCGGCTTCTATCCCGGGCCCTGAACGTACGACAAACATGTAAATCTGTATACACGATTATTTTTATATAATTGTCCCAAGTTATAAAAGAATATTTGTACCTTGTGCATCTAAACCAATTTTCATAAATGTTTTCAAAAGAGTCGGTTAATTGTATTTACTAGTGTAAACTGACGTATTTTCAAAAAGACTAAGTGACAGGTACTACACGTACTAGGCTGGGAGCTTCTAGGCGTTAAGTAGAGGATCTTGCAAGTCCATAATGCCTTATGTCTTTTGAACATGTTTTGTATTTAATTTAGATCCGCCTGTGGATCCTTTCTTACAACCGTCTGTATATTCTTTTATTCGTACTTTACACTTTCGGTTTGTAATAGTAATTTCTACCAAGACTTCGGCTGTGCTATAAACTGTGTATATTTGACTATGATGATACCAACTACGTCATGATACTCCCCGCCGGGCCCACCGGTATGTGGTTAAAATATCGGGGTGTGACAGGTTGGTATCAGAGCCAACATTGAGTGAATTAAACACTAGCCTTTTGTGTTTAATCTCAATGACACAGTAGCACATATCCTTGACTTCTGAGTCTAGGCAAATGACCTAGGTTTAATCTTAATCTTATTTGGTTTATATATATTGCTTGTTTCTTTGTTCTTGACAGGACTACATATTAAACCTGTCACCAAGAATTCAAGGAAGAGGAGGACGAGGCAAAGCACCAATGAGAGGGAGGCATGATCACAAAGCAGGGCCTTCACATACGAGAACTCCCTCTGCGTCATTCAGCTCAGACCCACACGATGACTGGAGACACTCCTTGGAACCCGCGAGGCGTTCTGTCTCGCTTAGCACCTCTCCCTCTTATCACCATTCTTTTGGTCTACAGCAACCTGACGAGCCCCAAGGCTCCCACCACTCACAACAGTCAGTGCATTCGCACCATTTGTTGCAACGTTCTGGTTCCCACCATTCATTCCACCAACCTTCTCTTTATTTCCAGGCTTAATTTGACCCCCAGTGATTACATTAATGATTGGGACCCGAAGATCACTTTCCTGAATATCAGGATATGGATGGGGACGATGATCCAGATCCAGTCATGCCACCTTCTGGGACGCCTACGCATCCTATAGATATCTCCAGCGGTTCTTCTTTTGCAGGATCGCCATACAGTGGCCCCGACTTATGGGTCGAAAGCTGGAGCACCTACAAGTGGGAGTTCACTCCCCCACACCACGACTCACCACCACCACAGCAGACTCCCTCTGAGGACCCGCACTTTCAAGCGGTCACGCCACCGCCACCTCCAGCACCAGAGCAGCCTCCGCCACCAAAACCATTGAGGCGAAGGAGAAGCGCACGAATGTCCGTTCAAGGGGGTTTCCATTTTAGCACCCCACAATCTTCCAGCAACTACCCTCCCATTTTTGAAGATCCACAAGTGGGTGGGCCTTCAAACGTTGTGTCAGAAGTCGACTCTGCACCGGTCGCTTTTTCACCACCACCACCTCCCATGGGTTTTGAAAACCCAATCCCTGCTTACCCAGATACAACTGGGTACAACCCGTATGAGCCACAAACTTACACGGGTTATAACTATCATGCACCTACCGTTGACCCATACGTCGAGGCAGCAAATTTTAATGCTCTCTACCCCTCACCTTTTCCACCCGCGTACCCAACTGGGTACCCTGCTTATGGGTATCAATACCCGCCACCACCACAACCGCAACAGCAGCAGCAACCTCAACCTCCACTTCAACAACCACAACCGCAAGAAATCTTACAAAGGTTGGAAGAAGTGGAACAAAGGGTGGAAGAACGTGATAGAAAGCACCACAAGTTTCTTAAGGGTTTGGCAAACTTTATCAAAGGGAAGAAGAAGAAGGATCATTAAAGACCCTTACTTTTGTTTTGTAATTTTAATTTCAATTAAGTCCCTGCGTGGACATTTCTTTTAAATATCAGTCCCTGCAAGGACTTGTTTTTCATTTAAGCCCCTGCGTGGACATTTTTTTTTATTTAAAGACCCGTTTAGGGCAGTTTATGTAATTCGTAGTATTAATTATGAGAAATTTTCTTTTGGAATCACAATTGTTATTATATATATACACATATTATATCATCAATCAAACTATCATTTCCATTTATAATTAATCTGCCAATAAATCTCAAAAGACCGTCTTAATGGTACAACCTATCCCATATGTCAATATAGACATGGCTGTGATGGTAAAACCCTCTTAAGATAATAAATCCTTGTTAACATCTAAGAACATGTTAACACTCTTGACAAATGTGGTTCGAGAAAATCACACTAGTCATCTTAATACTTGGATTCTTCCAGATTTCCTTATTTAGCCAAATGATCTATTAAATCATGGCTGATATCATCAATTGAGATGATCATATCAGAGTATCCACTAAGTGATGCCATTATTTCTCCCTCGGGCCAAACTATTCTAACTACATAACAATGACAATAATAGTCTATGACTCTCTGTCAAGAAAGGTGGAGAACTATGTTCAAATCCTAAATGCCTTGGTCCAATAAGATCATGGCCTATAATATAAAATTGTCCTTGTGACGAGGCCTTTTGTGCCACCCTAATACCCTTAATGGTTTATAACCGGACTAACTATAATAAAAAGTTTAGATAAATATTCTTCAAAACTGATTAGTCGATTAACCAATGTGGTCTATTTTTACCATGGTTAATGAATCACCGAATATGATGATTCAATATAAGACCACTAAATAAGTTATTGTCATTTATTATATAGCTTTCAAGCTTCACCATGGCTGACTCAGAAGAAGTTAATAGTCATCCTAATGAAAGGAATGATAACACAAGATTAAACGTAACGGGTGCTGATCTGCAAGCTATGATAGACAATGTTGTAACTAAAGTTGTTGGAAGAGTATTTAGAGAGTCAAGTGCCACTCGCACCAAGACTCAATCAGTAGCTCATTCTAAGCCTCCTTCTAAAACACATACATTTAAAAAAGACGACTCTCAAGAATCGTTAAATCAGAAAAGTCAACCATCCAAGAAGATAGTGTTTGATCAGGAACCACGTTCCAAGACTTGTTCTTATAAGTACTTTGTCTCTTGCAAACCAAGAGACTTCATTGGTGAAAAAGGTGCCTGATGTGTGTCGGTGTGTATATATTTTTTAAGTATATTTTTCGCCCTTTTTAACACGTTAGTCAAGTTTTAAATTTATAAAACACGATATTTTACTAACACTAAACACACATATGGGCAAGTGCACCCATCGTGAGCGTAGTATAGCACTGGTAAGATACCGAGGTCGTCCAAGGACACAAGAGCTTTTAGTACTGGTTTATCCTCAACGTCTAATCAAATCAAAATTTTAGAAAAAAGATTTTTAAACAAGAGAATAAAAACTAAAAATGCTTAAAATAAATATAAAAATAAAACAGATAGACAAGTTGAATCACTTGGATCCGACTCGCCTTTAGTGTAACCTTTGATTATTTCCGCACTTTTGCACTTTTTAAGAGATTATCTTAGTTATAGTAGTAGACCCCTCTTTTGAAGGTGACGTTACCCTCAACCCAATAATTTGAGTCAGCAAGGATACAATCTTAAAGGGTTGGATTATTGAAAGATAAATAATTAAGTTATTAATGCGTAATGTGGTAGGCCCCTCTTTTGAATGTGACATTACCCTCGGCTAAGTAGTTTGAGTCAGCAAGGATACAATCCTAAGTAGCCGGGTTAATGTTTTAATAGTAGTTTACATATGACGGGATCAAGAAATTCGAACCCCCGCCATCCAATACCAGTGGGTATTGAAGGAGGTCCTACTAAGCTTGACCTAGGTCCTTGCACGATCTATACACTGAACAAGGCAAGACGCTTACCAAACCATTCCTTTAACCCCCGACCAGGTAGCCAACATATATCCATATAGACCGTGGAGATATGAATGGTGTAAATCTTTTATTTTATATAGACAGTAAAATAACGCCAAGACACCACAGACAAATGATAAGGAAGTTTCACCTTCAACATAAGAAACTAGTTATTAAAGTCATTAATACATAACCAAATAAAAAGCGCGAAAAGATTAAAAATAAAAAGTATTACACTAAATGCTTGTCTTCACCAAGTGATGTAAGAGACTTAGGCAAACATGGCCTTTGATTGTCAAGAACTCTTACGATCAATCTTGGATCCCGAGACTACTACACACACTCTATGATGGATGATGGATGATCGTGGTGGATGTGGGTTGTGATGGTGGTGGTGGGTGGGTGAAGTGTGAGAGAGGTGGTTTGCCAAGGGATGATTTGCAAGTGAGCCAACCACCCCTATTTATAGCATGCACAGAAGCCCGGACACGGCCCCGCGCCCGCTGGGCACGGCCCCGTGTCCACCCGTCTTCTCTTTCTTCATTAATTGAAGTTTGTCTGTATTAGTTGACCACGCCCCCGTGTCCGCTGGGCACGACCCCGTGTACAGAAGCGTATCTGTACTATCATGATTTGCTCAGATTCTGTGAATCTTTGCGTTGACCACGGCCCCGTGCCCACTGGGCACGCCCCCGTGTTGGGAAATAGAAGCTTCTACAACTTTGTCTTTTCTGCACACACTTGGGCACGCCCCCGTGTTCAATGAACACGGGACGTGTTCAGCCTTCTGTTGTCTTGTTTTTGCTTGGGAAGATGCTGTCGAGGGGTCGGGCATGCCACGTTTATTCCTTTACTTGTATTTATGTTAGATTTGGCTGTATTTTTGCTTCTTTTGTTCATTTAAGCTCATTTAACCCTGAAAATACAAAAGGAAGACAAAAGCACACTTTTTCAAACATTAGTATTAAAAAATGGTTAGTTTTATGCATCATTTGATGTAATTTATATGTTGCATTTTACATACATCAGTGCCATAGATTGTATGAAATGGCTAGACGAGATGGAGACAGTTGTTGACATTAGTGGGTGTGCTGAACAGGATGTGGTAAACTTTGTCTCTCAATCCTTTAAGGGTGATGCCCTAGCTTGGTGGAAGGCACTGATACAGGCCTCGGGGAAAATTCCACTTTATAATCTGTTATGGGATAAATTTGTTGATCTAATAAGAGAAACTTTCTGCCCACAACACGAAGTAGAAAAACCTGAAGCTGACTTCCTAAACCTGGTTATGAAAAACTTAGATTGTCAAGCTTATTTTACTAGCTTCAACTCCATGTCTCGATTGGTACCTTATTTGGTTACACCAGAGCCAAAGCGTATTGCACGCTTTATTGGTGGATTAGCTCCCGACGTGAAGGGTCATGTGAAGGCTTCGAAGCCCGCCACTTATAGGTCAGCAGTGGATCTGTCTCTATTCCTGACACTGGATATTGTCAGGAATAAATCTGTAAAGAATACTGAGGAAGGGAAAAGAAAAAGAGAGGATGACAACTCACAACGTTCTGATAAGAAGAAGAAAGATAACTTTGGGTTTAAGAAAAGCTCCAATCAGTCGGGTGAAAAGCCCCTGTGCAAGAACTGCAAGAGGAACCATTTCGGGAAATGCACCATAGACCCACATGCTAAACCCTGTGGAATCTGCAAAAAGAAGGGTCATAAAACTTTGGAGTGCAATGACCTAAAGAATGCAACCTGTTATGGTTGCAATGAAAAAGGGCACATCAAGACCAACTGCCCGAAAAACGCAAAGAAGTCCAAAGAGGCTAAAAAGACAAATCCCCGAGTGATCCAAATGAATGCCAGGGAAGCAGTACAGGATGATAACTTTATAACAGGTGCATTCCTCATAAATGATATATATGCTAGAGTTTTATTTGATTCTGGTGCAGATAAGTCCTTCGTAGACATAAAATTTAGTAAATTGTTAAATCTGCCTATTAAAACTCTAGACATAAAATATGAGGTAGAATTGGCTCATGGTACCTTAGAAACTGCTTCAACAATTCTAGATGGATGTTTCATATCCATTAGGAACTATTCTTTTTCGTTGTCCTTGTTACCAATGAAATTGGCGGGGTTTGATATAGTTATAGGCATGGGTTGGTTGTCATCTAACCAAGCTCAAATTGCCTGTGATAAGAAGCAAGTTATAATCAAAACCCCTTCTGGTGAACCAATCACTATTTACGGTGATACCCATTATGGATTGCCTGAGCAAGTGTCTATGCTTAAGGCATCTAAGTGTTTGAAGAACGACTGTGTCATTTACATGGCATAAGTAACTATAGATGTGCCAAAGCCCAAAATAGAATATATTCCTGTTATTTCAGAATAACCAGACGTCTTTCCTGAAGAATTACCTGGTTTGCCTCCCGAGAGGCAAGTAGAATTCAGAATTGATATTATACCAGGAGCAGCACCACTAGCACGAGCTCCTTATCGTTTGGCACCCACCGAAATGAAGGAATTAAGAACTCAGTTAGATGAATTACTGGAGAAAAGATTTATTCAACCAAGCTCGTAGCCTTGGGGAGCGCCCATTTTATTTGTAAAGAAGAAATATGGATCAATGCGTCTATGCATTGATTATCGCGAGCTAAACAAAGTAACAATCAAGAATCGCTATCCATTGCCCAGGATCGACGATCTGTTCGACCAGCTACAAGGGGCAAGTTTCTTCTCAAAGATTGACTTAAGGTCGGGGTATCATCAACTAAAGGTAAGAACCGAAGACGTACACAAGACCGCGTTTAGAACAAGATATGGCCACTACGAGTTCTTAGTGATGCCTTTCAAACTCACTAACGCACCTGCAACATTCATGGACCTCATGAACCGAGTCTGCAAGCCGTATCTGGATAAGTTTGTCATTGTCTTTATTGATGACATACTTATCTATTCCAAGAGTCAATCTGATCACGAGAAACATCTCAGATGCATCCTCAAACTTCTGCAACAAGAGAAGCTTTACGCAAAGTTCTACAAATGCGAATTCTGGCTTCGCGAAGTCCAATTTCTTGGACATGTGGTAAGTGAGAGTGGCATCAGGTGGATCCCGCTAAAATAGAAGCAATCATGAATTGGCAAGCACCTAAGACCCCTACTGAAATCCGCAGCTTCTTAGGATTGGCATGATATTACAGATGATTCATGGAAAACTTCTCAAGGATAGTTGCACCTCTAACTGTTTTAACCCGCAAGAATGAAAAATTTGATTGAGGTCCCAAACAACAAGAATATTTTGAAATTCTCAAGCAGAAGTTGAGTAACGCTCCTGTGTTGACGTTACCTGAGGGAATAGAAGAGTTCGTTGTGTATTGTGATGCATCGCACACGTGTATGGGATGTGTGCTTATGCAAATAGGCAAGGTGATTGCCTATGCATCACGACAACTGAAGGTGCACGAAAAGAACTACACCGCCCATGACTTGGAATTGGGTGCCGTTGTACTTGCACTTAAGCTATGGAGGCATTACCTGTATGGAACTAAGTGTGTGATATACTCGGATCACAAAAGTCTCAAACACTTGTTTAATCAGAAAGATCTAAACATGAGACAACGCCGTTGGATGGAAACATTGAACGATTATGATTGTGAAATTCGTTACCATCCTGGCAAAGCGAATGTGGTCGCTGATGCGTTAAGTAGGATGGAAAGGGTTAAACCTATATGGGTCAATGCTAAAAGTATTGAACTAAAGAACAGTTTAAACGAGAAGTTGTTGTCAGCACAAAAAGAAGCCATAATGGAAGATAACTTTTCAGAAGAAAGATTAGGTGCAACTGTTGATCAGTTGTCACCTGGGAGTGATGGAATCCTCCGATTGAATGGTCGAATCTGGGTTCCAATTCGTGGAGGACTCAGAGATGTAATCCTCCAAGAAGCTCATAATTCTAAATACTCAGTTCACCCTGGCAGTGATAAAATGTATCAAGATCTGAAGGCAAATTATTGGTGGATGGGTTTGAAGAAATCCATAGCTACACACGTAGCTAAATGTTTGACGTGCTCTCAGGTTAAAGCCAAACACCAAAAGCCGTCAGGTTTACTACAACAACCAGAACTACCTACTTGGAAGTGGGAAATTGTAACTATGGATTTGATTACCAAGTTACCGAAGACGAGGCATGGGAATGATACAATATGGGTTATAGTTGACAGACTGACTAAGTCAGCTCATTTCTTACCCATCAAGGAGACGCATAGCTCCGATAAACTAGCCCAACTGTATGTGGACAAGATTGTATCTCTCCACGGAGTGCCAGTATCGATTATCTCTGATAGGGATACTAGATACACTTCTCATTTTTGGAAATGTTTCCAACAATTCTTAGGCACTCGTTTGAATTCAGTACTGCTTATCATCCTCAGACGGATGGGCAAAGTGAGCGTACGATTCAAACACTTGAAGACATGCTCCGGGCTTGTGTCATTGATTTAGGTTGAAGTTGGGATGACCATCTTCCCTTGATTGAATTCTCATACAACAACAATTACCACTCGAGCATTCAAGCCATGGCTTTTGAGGCTTTATATGGAAGAAGATGCAGAACGCCTGTTTGCTGGGCAGAAGTTGGGGAAACCCAGCTGTCAGGACCCAAGATAGTCCTTGAGACAACGGATAAGATTGTTCAGATCCGTGATCGTCTAAAAGCTTCCAGGGATAGGCAGAAGAGTTACGCAGATAAGAGGCGCAAACCTCTAAAATTCGAGGTAAGAGATAAAGTGTTACTCAAAGTGTCACCCTGGAAAGGAGTAATGAGATTTGGTAAAAAGGGCAAGCTAAGCCCAAGATATATCGGACCATTCGAGATCATCGAATGTGTCAGGAGTGTGGCCTATAAGCTGAATTTACCAAAAGAGCTTAGTGGGAATCACAATGTGTTCCACATCTGCAACTTAAAGAAATGTCTAGCCGATGAGTCGCTAGCAATGTCTCATAAAGACGTGCAGATAGATGAAAGCCTAAGGTTTGTCGAGAAACCTATATCGATCGAGGATCGACAGGTTAAAAAGCTTCCACGGAAACATGTACCAATTATGAAGGTGAAATGGGATGCCCGTAGAGACCTAGAATACACGTGGGAAGTTGAATCCACAATGCGACAGAAATACCCTTATTTATTCTAGTAAATTTGAGGTCGAGATTTCTTTTAAGGGGGTGAGGATGTAACACCTTGCAAAATCATGACACGTGTCGTAAACCCTAGACGGGTAATAAAATTAAACTTAAAGGACTAAAAGTGTCAACATGCTAATTTACGCCTCTAAGTGACCATTTGTTAAAACCGGGACGTAATTATGATAAAACAAGAGCTCGGAAATAATTGATAATTGAAAATTAATAATGGGAGCCAAATATATAAAGTTTGAAAATTTTAGTCTTCTGATCGCTGGATTATGGACCGCAAAGGATAAGGCTTACGGTCCGTAAGGGACTGTATCTGGGCGATATAAATTAAAAGCTGTTACGGACCGTAAGGGTTCAGGCTTACGGTCCGTAAGCACTGTAACTGGGCAGAAAAATGGACAGCTGCAGGTTTGTCACCTTCTACAGCTTTAATTTGAAACCAGGGGCTGTTGTCTGTATTTAGACACGTCAAGGGACACTTGTTAAGCTCTTATAACATCTGGTTGCATCATAGGAGCATCTCTTGCACTATAAATAGACCCATTTGCTTCCATTTCAACTTGCACAATTCAAAAATATCACTTCTCCTCTCTAAGCTTGGTTCTCTGGGATTCCTGGTAAAGAAGGAAGCCCTCCTCAATTCAACTTTAGAGCTAGGACCCTTTGTAAGTGTCCTTAGCCTCCTTAGTTCGGTTTTTATATGTTTTAAAGCCGAAAGTCAAAATTGTCGTAATAACGCTTTGACTATCAGTTTAGACCTAAACGGTCCAGCCATTGTTCTAGGCGAATGTGGCTACGTGATGGTAATTAAGTAGGTGTTAATCCCTCAAAAGGGCACCTCCTAATTACCACGTTTACTTAGTTAATTGTCGGGTCAAAGTAATTAATATAAAAAGTCAAACGGGTCAGTTTTTAAATAAAATCAAATCTGATAATGTAGAGTTTATAAAATCTGTTTTATCATTTAAATAACTTGGTAAACATTATTAGAACATGTCTAGGCATGTTCAACCCTACAATTCTGAGTTTAGGCTCGGTTCGCAACCGAAGGTCACAAAAGTTGACTTTTGCTTTGACTTTCAGTTCTGACCCGAATTACCTTAGTTTCTTTATGCATTAAGGTTCCTTTGTGACTATATTATATAGTAGTATAACCTTCTGAGGTTATATTACATGGTCCCTTAGTAATCTGAGTTTATTTACTTGTTTCCGTTATTGTGCTTAATTTTGACTAAAATGCCCTTTTGTCAAAAAATAAGATTTTTAACATAAACAACCATGCAAACACATTATATTCTGATTAGTATATTTATTTAACATATTTTGGCAACTATATTCTGTTCATAGATTGAATTTACAAAATAAATTACAAAACATGCTTCTTAAAGGACTAAAATACCCTTATGCATGCAAATAGAGTTTAAATATAATTTTAACATCAAAACTCAATACTCATTGATATAATATCATATTTAGGACTAATTGGAATTTCAAATCAGATTACTTACAGAGTTTATGCATAAATTTCGTATTATATTATTAAATGACGATTATGCCCTTTTTACACATAAAATGGATTTTTAATAAGATTAACAAGCAAGAACCTTTTGTTACTGATATAGTATGATAAATAAATTATTTTGACCATTCAAAGCTGGTCATAACTTCAGAATTCTTTAAACATCGAAATAATCATCGTTTATCGATTTTTACGACATTGAAGTGCATAGTTTGGCTTTAAACCATACTTAGCACCCAAAGCTTTTTACCCACCAATTTTATAAACCATTTCTAATATTTTTACAGTAAGTATGGGTCATGAACTCATAATCCCAAATAAGTCCTTATAACTATGTGTGAAATGACCAAAATGCCCCTACGGTGCATAGTTTGGTCATAAATGGTAAACCACACATATATATGATATCCTAATGTTAATATAACATAAATTAAACATTTTTACAAAAGGTTTATGACCAGAACCTCAGTTTGCATGTAAACCCCTATTATAAATCATAAAATGACCAAAATGCCCTTATGAGGCTTAATTCGGTTTTAAAATCTTTTTGGGAATATTTGTTGATATCCTACTGATATCATAACATATTCTAAGCATAATAAGTTATGGAACTTGTACATGACTCATCCGGTTACCCGTTATGCTTATACGCGTTCGGTGCGGTTTATGTAACTAGTTTGCATAAATTAGCCGAAACGGGTTAAACCTTATCATTTTAACTTCAAACTCTAGAATGTATTTAGTTTACCCATATTATACAAGTCTTCATACGTGTTGGGTCTAAATTACATTCCAATCCGGTCATCGCTTAATCTAGAGTTTCGTACCGCAAATCCTTCTTTAAACTAACCGGTCTAAGTTTACAACATAAATAAGACCTGTTAGTAATCTAATAGGTTAATAAAACCTTCGTTCCAGATTAGGAGCCCCGGTAAAAGCTACTTGCACTAGTTTGATTAGATTATATGGCTGAGTAGACAAATCTCGCATTTTAAAGCTCGGGTAAATACTTTTAACTTATTTTCCCTTATACGGGCTTGGGATACTGTAATATATTACCGCTTGGTCGGGTATGGAATCATTTAATAGGATTGTGATTAATAAATTACATAACCCTTTTTAATCTGTGTTGTTTGATAACATAAACATTTGGGGGTTAATACGACCGTGTACTAGATATCCTCGGCTCATTTCATTTGCAAATGGCCACGACTTAAGCATGGGTGTAGGCATACACCTGACAGTTGCGTATGTAAAATGATATACCCACTTGTTGGGGATAACTCTTTGTGGGTTTATATTAGTGGCGTGTCTATTAATCATGTCTCGGCTTCTATCCCGAGCCCTGAACGTACGACAAACATGTAAATCAGTATACAAGATTATTTTTATATAATTGTCCCAAGTTATAAAAGAATATTTGTGCCTTGTGCATCTAAACCAATTTTCATAATTGTTTTCAAAAGAGTCGGTTAATTATATATACCAATGTAAACTGACGTATTTTCAAAAAGACTAAGTGACAGGTACTACACGTACTTGGCTGGGAGCTTCTGGGCGTTAAGTAGAGGATCTTGCAAGTCCGTAATGCCTTATGTCTGTTGAACATGTTTTGTATTTAATTTAGATCCGCCTGTGGATCCTTTCTTACAACCGTCTGTATATTCTTTTATTTGTACTTTACACTTTCGGTTTGTAATAGTAATTTCTACCAAGACTTTCGTTGTGCTATAAACTGTGTATATTTGACTATGATGATATCAACTACGTCACGATACTCTCCGCCGGGCCCACCGGTATGTGGTTGAAATATCGGGGTGTGATAGGAATAATTTGAAACAAACGACCAATTGCAACACTATTCTTCTTGACGTCAACATGAACTCCTTGTTCAGTTATCTCGCACATTAGTGAATATTGAAGATAGGCCGCATCCTCATAACCCATATTGTTTACTTTGTGGAGGGCAAAACCCGACACCAAAGGGATATGATTACCAGCTAGCCATTGTTTGACAGCTGTCCGACCAAGGAGGAATATCCCTTTTGTCCCCTCTGCCATGACCAGGCCCGGAGGTGACGTGGCGCAGGGTTATTCGCTCCAGCTCAGCATCTTTTTGTACTGGCTACCGGTGTAACACCTCGATATTTTAGATCGAATCCTAGCGTGACACATATCTAGAAACCTTCTACATAATTCACAATGTTGAAAGGAAGGGTTAAAAATCATAAATATTAATACAACTTTTAATGTGTTCGCATCCCTAATGCAAAGTGTTGATGTGTTTTATTAGGATGCCCCATTGGAGTCCCATATTGTTAGAGCCAAAAAATGAAATTATTTAAAATTCAAATGTTTGTTGTAGTTTCCTTAGTTATAGGGTTGACTAATCCTCAACCCCTTGTTAAATAGATGTACGTATTTCTTTCTAATGCATTCCGAATCAATTTATCACATTCCATATTCTCTCACATATCCATGTTCACACATGTCATCGGATGACATGGATATAGCAGGGCCGTTATTTATCTCATTCCTTCTCTGAAAAGTTATGTTCCCGAATCACACATGCATATGTGTCAGAGGGATCATGCCACTCCAAGCTGGCAGCCTTGTCACACGAGAGCATCAACAAGATTCTAGAAGATTCTGGAAGGAAACACCTGGCGACAAGAAGATGCTCCCAGTAGATAAAAAAAAGGACGACATGTGGCACCAATGGCAGCGCACTAGCACAGATTGCAAGATCTTCATGGGGCAGGCCACCTGTCACACCCCAAATTTTGGTGGGCCCGGTGGGTGGGTTTATGCGTGATGATAGGATAGCAGTTATCACATTGCACAGCGGAAGTATAGAGATATCCCAAAGATAGAATCCAATAAAATGGAGTTTAAGACAAGCACTATCCAGCCTATTTCGTTATTCGCCACCTATAGATATCTTTAAAAATACGTCAGCTTTCGCTGGTAAATGTAATTAACCGACACATTTTGAAAATCTTTTCAAATAATGTTTGGATACCATTTGGTATATCATTTTCATAAATAACTTGGGACAAAGTAATATCCCTTGTTACCAGTTTTACATGCTTGTCCATACATATGGGGCCAGAACAAATCTCTGAGTAATGATTAACCGACACGCCACATTAATCCCCACGTGGATATAAATATATATAATGACATGATAAAATTAGCATCTGTCACGTGCATGCCTACACCCCGCGCTAGTCGTGGCCACTTGCAATTAAGTGAGCCGTGGTTATCCAGGACAGGGTCGTATTAACCCAAAATTGTTTAAGATATCAAGCATAACAGACTAAAACGGGTTATTTGGATTTTGGAAATCATTCGTCATTGATCCCATACCCGACCAAGCGGCAAATTTTGTCGTATCCCAAGCCCGCATAGGGAAAATAGGCTAAGAGTATTTACCTGTGCTAGCTGCATTCTCACAGTGTATTTTGTTCTCGTAGCACAGCCGTATTCAAAGTTTATTAATTCAGGTGCGATTTACTAGAGGCTTCTATAGTCTAGAATGGAAGGAAATATTATCCTATAAAATGTTCACGGGTCATTATATATCCTTTGGACTTTGATCAACTACTTAGAATTATAATTGATTTCGCTAAATTAAGCGTTGACCGAATAGAATGTGGTTTATACCCGTCCGAGTGCACGGCCTCGTTGGATACGGGTTGTTTTTTCAACATTGTGAATTATGTGGAAGGTTTCTAAACATGTTTCACGCTAGGATTCGATCTAAAATATCGAGGTGTTACATCCACACCCCCTTAAAAGAAATCTCGTCCTCGAGATTTTATTCAAATAACTGTGGGTACTTTTGTTCTCATTATAGGAGCTAATTTCCCAAATGTACTCATGACAGCTCTGGGAATCCCATTTGATGTTCACATTAGGGATTATTTTCTTACGGAGTCTATTAACCTGTCGATCATTGATCGATAAAGGTTTCTTAATGAACCTAAGGTTTTCATCAATCTGCCAATCATGGTGTGGCATAGTTAGCGACATATCAGCTAGATATTTCTTTAGATTCGAAACATGAAACACATCTTGGAATCCACTTAGTTCCTCGGGTAGCTTAAACCTATAAGCTACGGAACTGACACATTCAGTTCTCCATTGGTCCAATATGTCTAGGGCTCAACTTGCCCTTCTTTTTAAATCTCATGACACCTTTCCAAGATGACACCTTTCTAAGATTACACTTTCATTAATACTTTGTCCCCTATTTGGAAACTTGAGAGGTTTCTGCCTCTTATCTGCATAGCTCTTTTGCCTATTATAGGCATCTTTGAGCCCATCACGGATTTGTATAATCTTATCCGTAATCTTAGGGGCTATCTCAGGCCCAGATAGTTAGCTTTTTCAAACTTCAGCCCAACAAATGGGCATTCTACATTTTCTCCCACATAAGGCTTTCGACAATGCAGCCATGACGCTTGTATGATAACTGTCATTATAGGAGAATTCTATGAGTGGTAAGTGATCATTGTAACTACAACTTAGATCATTGACACATGTTCTCAGCATGTCTTCCAAAGTTTGAATTGTACGCTCACTTCGACCATTAGTCTGTAAATGGTAAGCCGTACTGGGTATGCCTAAAACTTGTTGGAAACCTTTCAAAAATACAATGTGTATCTAGTTTCTTTATTTAGAGTTATCTTTATTCCAATTAAACACTTTGTTCACTCGTTACCCTTTTATCCTTTTCACTAGCCAACTCTAAAAGTTATGATAAGTGAAGGTTGTCGTTAACCCAAAACAATTTGATGGGGACAGGCACCTAGGGGTGAGTGCTATTTGGAGAAAAGGGTCACGACATGAAGAAGGGGGTAACAAAAGTATGGACCCAGTCTACATAGGGTCGGGAAAAAGAAGAAAAAGGTTGACGATTTAAATTTAATTGTTTTTCTTTGGCCATTTATTAGTTTTTTAAATTCATAAGGGTATAATAGTCAACTGAGTAAAATATTATTTTCGTCCCAGATGTTTGGTCACTTTTACCAATTTCATTCAACAAAAAAAAATTGCATCTAGAGCTGGAGGTTTCCAAATCTTGTTATTTCACAAACTCCGTTTGTTTATTAGGGGGAGGGGTGTGTCATGGTGGTGAAATCGTGGTGGCGTGATCACACCGCCGCAACTACCCCTATCACGGTAGTGATGAAGAGTAGCGTGGTGTACATCACAATCGTGAAGGAGAGATAGTCATTGGACAATGGTCTCATGATCGTTAAATTAAAGAAAATAGAAAAAAAAACATTTTTGTCTTAAACATTTTCACACACATTTCACCATTTATAAAAATACTACAACGGCAAGCTTTAAAAAAACAAATGCAGGGTTTAAGCAAAAAAATCTCGGCTTTAGTGAAAAAAATTAGGCTAAATATTCGTGATAATCTGGGATAATCGAATAGATTTCATCTGTTGTAGACAAACAGTTATCAACCCAACCGTTTCCAAACCAATATCCACAATTAAACACCTAAACCAACATGCCAACCTAAATCGCAAACGGTCATTTCACTTGAAATCTAAATTTGGTGGACGAACAACTTATTGACCGTCTCGTCTATCACGAACCAACCCCAAAATACCAAAACTACCATATGTAACCCGACATTTGAATTACCTACCAATTCGATTGAAGAAGAAGAAGAAGAAGAAGATGATGATGATGATGATGATGATGATGATGATGATGATGAACGAACAACAAGAGTTTGAAGAAGAAAAGGACCAAGAAGCAAAAGTGGAAGATACTCGTGGAAACCGACCTAAAAAATCACCAAAAACGGGGGTCGTTAAAGTTGGACGCAAGATGAAGAGGTAGCCATATGTAAGGCTTTCTTACATATTTCTAAAGGTCGTAGGGTCAGAAATCAACAAACAAAATTAAATAGACGAGTTATCGCAGATTTTGGAAAGATACTCTGTGAATCTAACCGAAACTTGGATCAATTCACTTCGAAGTGGACGAAACTAAATAGAAAAATTAGTCAGTTCAATGCATGCTACGCTCAAAAGGTATTTTTTACTTATATTAGTATGTTACATTTTTTTTATTAAAATGTAAATTATTAACTATTTAATTTAAATTATGTCATCTATCAATTGGTCTAGTGGATCGGATGAGGTCGATATCATCAAGACCGCCCTAAAAGACTAAACAAAAACCTACAACAGGAAAACATTCCCCCACTTGTCGGCAGGGGAGATTGTGAGATCACATTCCAAATTGGTTCCCGTTCCATTGATGGATCTTCAGGCCCAACGGGTAGTCTTGCCCAAAAACGAACAAAAACATCCAAGTCAGGAAATACACAACCTAAACGGATGGGTTATCAAGCATCATGCCTGGAATAAATTTAAACAACGACCACACATACCACACAACACAAACAAGGCCACAACAAAGGAAAAGTGTTGAACCGTCATCAAGAAAAGGGAATAGAGTTTGGTGGATGTCGTCTCCAACTACAAGGTGGCAAAAAAAGGCGAAAATAGCAAACAATTGAGAATGGGGCAGAGCACCGGTGGAATCGAAGATAAAAAGAGATAAGACACACATCAAACACTTGCATAAACAAAAGAACAACCCGGATTTGAAACTTGACATGGAGTCACATGAAATGTCATGGCTTAGCCTATCAGCAACCTTCCATGCAACAACATACTTATCAACTTTCTAGCTCCACACCTTCCTATTCCAACCCAACCTACTATGCACCACAGCATGTGCCACAACAAGCTCAACACTACAAATACTAATCTCAAACCTATAACCAAACCCCCATTCCATCCTCCTACTCCAAGTTAGCTGAAGACAAATTTGCACTGTTTGTTGGTTTTATTAACAACTACATTGTATTCATGGTTGGTAGTCTGATCCCAGCCAAGCCAACATGATCACTAACGAGTTTGAACAGATTCATCCTGATGATGTAGAGAAGATGGGCATAGCTTGGAAAGTGTTAATCGCGGTGTTTAGGGCTAAAAACTTCACAAGGAGAAGGGGAGATATGCTTGGGGGATAGCAAGTGATACGAAGGTAGGATTTGATAAGCCAAATCTAAGATGTTTTAATTACCAAGAGAAAGGACACATCACTCTAGAAATCGACGTTTGGTTTAGAAGAGTAGAAATCCGAATGACATCTCTATTGGGAAGTTACTACTAGTGGGGAGTGTTCCTCTGAGAATCCTTGTATCTGATGGTTCGAGTCTATGGGAATCACTTGGGATTGAGGATGCGAAGAAGCGCTCTTTTTGAGACAGGGTTGAAGCCATCTAGGACTTCAATGGGCCCTTCTGTTAACTATTGATGATAGGGTTAGCTGCAACTGGGTTGATTAGGGATACTTGGTTTGAAGTTTGGTTTGTACTTGGGAGCTGACTTGGAAGACTTTTAATGTCACACCCCGACTTTCCACGTGTCACCGGTGGGCCCGGTGGGGAGTATCGTGACGTGGTTGGCAACATAATAGTCAAACAACACAATATATATGAATGCACAGCGGAAGCAAAAGATAAATTATATTACATTCCAAATATAAAGTAATATCCAGTATTACAACGGAAGGTAAATGATCCACAGGCGGATCTTAAAACATATCATTTGTTCAACAGACTTTAGACGCCTAGAACTTGCAAGATTCCTTATTAGCGCCCTGAGCTTCCAGCCAATTACGTTCGGTACCTGTCACTTAACCTTTTTGGAAAATACGTCATTTTTCACTGGTAAATACACTCAACCGACTCATTTGAAAAGAGTTTAAGAAAAATTGATTTGAATGCACGTGGCACAAAATATCCTTTATAATTTGATTAAAATGCACAGAGGCAAAATTAACCTTTTTAACTTGGAACAATTATAGTTATAACCTTATATACATATTTACATGTTCGTTGTACGTTCAGGGCCCGATGTAGAAACCGAGTCAGATTAACAGACACACCACAAGTATAGGCCCACATGGAAGTGAGATACCGTTATTACTTAAGTAACTGTCAGGTGTATGCCTACACCCCGTACTTAAGACGTGGCCATTTTATAATACAATGATGTCAAGGATATCCGGGACATGGTCATTAACCCCTAAAGGTCTTTATTTCAAACAATACAGATTAAACCGGGTTACCTCAATAATTTAACCATAATAAGATTAAATATTCAATACCCGACCAAGCGGTATTATTATACCGTATTCCAAGTCCGTATAGGGAAAATAAGTTAAGAGTATTTACCTGAGCTAGCTCCTGTCTTAAATAGCAAGAATCTAATAACTCAGCCGTATTCACTTACGTAAGCGTAGGTACCATTTACCGAAATGCTCTATGTCACACCCTGACTTTTGCGGAAGCGTGGTTTATTTGGTGTGACTTCTTAATACCATAGCAACAATCATAACAATGCTATATGATAAAAACATGAGACATTCATCCATTAATAAAGTTTAGAAAAAATCCCATTTTCAACAATCACAAAATAATTTACAAACCTTAACTTGCTTTATTTGAGTTCATAAAGAGTTAGCAAAAGACTTTAAACAAAACCAGGTTTAGGTATATATAACCCGTCCAGGAAGAGGTTACACCTTCTAAACCCTGGATGACTTCTTTATTCAAACGCAGCTTGAAAATACGTGCATACCATGCCAGATCCGTTAGTTTCCTGAAATACATGTAATTTGAAAAGTCAACATAACGTTGAGCGAGTTCATGTGTAAGTGAGTAGGTATAAACCTTTGTAAAAATGTCTGTATGTATGAAAATCCCTGGTATGTAGCAATTAAGGAAAAAGAGACCACCATTGGGTTGCAAAGCCAATGATAAGTGTGAAGTGATGCAGGAAGACTCAAACCTAGCGGATTTGTGCGTCGGGCACTTAGTCATCTCATGGTCCACTCAGCGGACTCAGGAGTGAGGGCTCTATACACCCAAATAGATCTATCACTAATGTCCCTCGGTCCTACAACGAGGATTGATGGCCTTAAGTGTTGTGCCCACCACTCACATGTTCGCGTAATAAAAACCCACCTTAAGCTAACCATACCATGTAAATAAATGTCTGTAAATGTCTGTAACATGTATTTCACCCCAGAGGTGTAAAACTGAAATAGTTAAGAGAAAAGGGGGACATGAACTCACAGTATTGCGTCTTCGGTACTCGTAACCCAATCTCCTCAGCAAACACGACTACCTACAAAGGTCTAACGTCTATTAGACGAACGGGTCGTGCCTTGTATTAGTATTGATTAGTGCCTTTGAGTTACGTTTTAAAGTGTCTTCAATATTTTAGTAATAATCCTTCTCATACTTGTGTATTCGTATTTCCTTCCCAAGGATGGGGATATTTTACATATGTCTATTCGTATTGGAATTATATTTTTAAGTCCCATTTTAGAGAATACATATTTAACCATTTTCCTGTATAAAACCAACCCCCGATACTCTGTATTTCGTTATAAAAATTATGGCGAGTTTTATGCTTGAAAAACATAGTCTATAATATACTAGTAAACACTTGTCCAGAAAATAATTACTAAGTGTTAGGGGTTTCGGAAAATTTCGCCATAGTCTCCTTTGTAAATGGTGGCATCCATGCTTAATAGTATATCATTTTCTTTTACATATATCCCGTAGATCGTTCTCAATAATCAAACCGACATTTAGACCTACAAAGCATTACTTACTTTATTTCAGCTTCATTACCCAAAACTGGACTGTTTTCGAGGATTTTTATAAAATAGTTAACCTTTTCCAAAAATTCTCAAATTTTTACAGAGTGTCATATATAATCCAAAATTTATTTTGTAAAAATATCGGGGCTCAGTTCATTACCAATATTATATAAAAATTCGTTTATCCGACTGCAATCAGATTTGTTGCTTTTTGATTGCAGTCTACGGAAAAATTCACTAAAAATTAATCGCAAGCCCGATCGACGAAATTCCACTTGGAGGATCACGGCAACAACAGTGACCATCTACAGTAAAAATCCCATGAGTTGATTCTACTCAGGTTTCAAGTTACGACTCCGAATACAACACACTTTTTCAGCAGAAAAATCGCAGCTAGAACTGCTGTCTTAAAATAGTTCCTTAAAAATAGTAAACAACCTCGAAAAATTATGATTCCAGTGCCATTTGTTCGGTTGTTCAAAATTACATAATTTAGACTCCAGAAATTCAGTTTTTTGATTTAAAATGACCCAGTTACAGCCTGTTGAAGTTGGCTGGAATTTCCAATCAGCATGCTGTTTGCAATGTAGAAGTTACTAAAAACGCATCACCAAGTGTCCTAACAACGATTTATCAATAATTTAATGATCAAACATCATGCATGTCTTATCCAACCCTAAATCAACCAGATTTTATCATTATTTAAGTTCATGTTTAGGTTCCTTGTTCACTTTCTCTTTGTGTTCTTATTTTAAGCTTCAAACAACAATGTTTCGAACAATCAACGTAGAAATGATTCATGAGCTAGATCGAAGACTTACTACTAGCACAAGGGCTAGGGATGAACTTTTGAACAAGAAATGATGATGAAAATGGCGTGAGAATGCAAGGGGTGATGTTTCTTCAAGACTCCAAGCTCCAAGCTTCACAAGACTCCTTCTATCACTTGTTTTAGACTTGAAAATGGATCAAAGGGATGAAAGTTGAAGTGATGAAGGTGGTGGCAGATGTGGGCAGCCGAGAGGGAAGGAGAGAGTGAAGGAAATGGTGGTGTGAACTTGTGAGGAAGAAGAAATGATGATATAGGGTGTCTTGGGAATCACATAACCACCCTATACAATCCTAGAGAGATGATTGCATATATTCTTGGCCAACCACAATCAAGATTACAAGGAATAAAATCTCAACAAAATATATGGTAAAGATTTGGCTGAAAATTCAGTTGGGGGGGGGGGGGGGTAATTTGTAATATTTTGGTAATTAGTAGGTAAATAATTAGAAGGTTAAGGGTATTTTCGAGAATAGTGGGTGTATGCCATGTTTCTATAGTGTGTGGGGGTTTTTGAGACCGTAAATAATTAAGAATGATAAAATAATATTTCTAACAATATTTTGGTGTCCCGGGTAATGTCCGGTTGCTCGGTTACGTACCGTTCCGTTAAAGCGTTAAAATTGTACCGTATAGTGTCTTTTATGCATCCTTTTGTAACGAAATCATTCCTGGCACTTAGGAAAGTATACAGGACCACTCCGCCATATTTGTGTATTCTATTGGTATAATAAAATGCTGAATTTTATAAGAGAATGCAGAATTCTGTATTTAACGCATGTTTTAGGCACTTCCCGGCACTATATCTATCACCTAATGACATAGTCCTTATGGTCCTCACTTCCCTACGCTCCATACTAGTGTAGTATAACTGTCCCTGGCTCATACTGGCCACAATATAGTGTCTGTCTATGTGCTGGCGTTGTCAGCATGTGTCTGAGTTATCCGCCCACTGTGCTAAACTGTGCTTTGTGCATCAGGTCTGTCACTAAGAGTCTGTATGAAATAAATGGAGCGACTGTATGTAAAGTGATGCACATGTATGTATGTAACATAAATCAGTAAGTAGTTTAAGGTGTCAGTTGTAATCAAGCATAGTCATTAAGCACCTAATCGAAATTAATTAATTTGTACAGTACCTGTAATTTTGAGGGTTGTCACATTCTCCCCCCGTTAAGAAAATTTCGTCCTCGAAATTTGTACTACCTTAATTCCTTAGGGTTTCGTTATGCATGTATGTATATGAATAGTACCGAGGTAGATAATCACCAAACCAATTCAACCTTATTCACATCAAGTGAGTCTTAGAATATATACATCACAAATCCAATAGTTAAAAGGTATGTGCTTTTAGCATTTGGTGTCGAGGGTACAAGACGCATCGATGTATAGTCTAGTGCAATCCAGTTAACAGGGGTTCCACAAAAGATGAGTCTTGTCTATTAGGATACTTAGATAGTCGGTCACAATATGCCAACGAGTTTTCACAACCGTAGCATCAGCTATATGAACTCAAAATCAATAACCCAAGAGTAGTAGTAAAGTGATATGTAAATCTTCCGACTAAATGAACGGAAAGGTTTAGTGTGTTGGCACTCTTAAGTTTTGAAGGTACACCGAATGGAATACAAGCGAATTTGGTGTATCACGGTCTTGATTCGTAGTTGCATCAGAAATGTTTAAATGACAAGTCAACAAAAGTATATGTAGTTTTGGGTGAAAATAGTTGACCATGATTAGCACAAGATAATGACACCGCAGGGTGTCGTAATGACGAGATTCAATAATGGTGGTGACTAAACAAGTTTACCGTGCCTGAAAATCAAATGAAAGTGTACAAAGACAACCCGAAGGTTTGATTTACACAATGTCATAAAGTTTCTAGTTGAATAAAGAATATCAAAGAGCCACTGTTTTTTTATCGAAGGTGAAAAAGTATTAAATACCGCAAGGTATTCGATAGACAATGAAAGAATCGTTAAAGAGTACATTGTGCTATGGAATGAATCTATGTACCATTGCCCTTGACACACAACTGTGTTGAGACTGCTTTAATTGTGATAAACTAGGCGGATTTAGAGCAAATAAATAATTTAAATCCGTATATGAAGTGAGTAACCCAATTAGCACAAGCTTCAATTCTGTGAAAATATCACCTCAAGGTGTCGAAGTCAATCAAACGATTTAGTGGAGTTGTAGATCAACCGAATCTACTACGACTCGTAATGAAAGAATCTTTGCAAAAATGTTTGAATATGACGCCCCCAATACATCATATGACGTCTTAAACTGAATAGGCGAAATGAATAAGTTCGAGCAATTGAACTTGGTTCTGGCGTAACCCGATAATAAACGTAGGCATCAACAAGGGAATCCCAGCACGGTTACGATGATGAATTATGAACGTAACTTGAACGAAAGCAGTTTCAAGAAAGTGTGTTGACTTGGTAACAAAAGAGTCAACAATAACAATAATGTAAGTCATTTAAATCACAACCCAGTGATTAGGTTTAGCAACATAATATTCGAACTTCAATGAAGCGCTTGAAATGGACCGCACGCATAGCAGAATGTGCATGCGTAATATATGATTTTTCAAGTAATGACACAATGAGTGTTTGCTAAAATGGAGAAACGACCAAATATTCAAGCAAAAGAGTGTTCGCTCTCAGCGAAGAAAATCAACGTGATGCAACTACCATTAAGGGGAGTAGGGATGCAAACATCTACTCGCTAGAAGCAAAAGTGACGGTTTCAACGAAGGAAATTTAAGTACTTTCTATTTTGTTAACTGAAATGGCATGTATGTCAGGTTAATGGTGTTCGATCGAGTTAACAAGTATGGTTTCTATGTAGAGACCTCTACAAGTTTGGACCCTGGTTCCAAAAGGTCCTAAGCCTATGTTTTCTAGATCCTTAAGGTTTCGTATTCGGTGTAACACTGTCTAGTGCATCGTGTGTGACACACCATTGTTATGTACGTTTAAAACAAGTTATTGTCCCACAATTTCCACGGTATACTTTCTTCCTGAATTCCCAGCTAAAGATACTCGATCATCGATCAGTCGTGAAATAGTAGTTGGATCCTCGCAGTTAATCAAATAAGTGAGTTGTCAGTTCTTAGCAAGAGTCGCTGACTCTTGTTGGTTAGCTCGTTCGGCTCCCGATAGTTGATGCCTATTTGAAAATTTACGTCCTCCTTCTCGACGAGCAGAATTTGGGTTACCCAAAAGGGAATTTTGGGCTGTTATCTTCCTTCTCTATCAACTTCTGAGGTTACACTAACAATTCTTGCATCTCCTAAGGTGTAAGTCGCTAAGGTGCAGCGACTACCGGCGCGGTGCCTGGAATGAAATCGATGTGAGATTCGACTAATTGTTGAGGAGATAATTCTGGTAAGTCTTCAGAATATTTCCTTATCACAGGAATATCTTCGAGTTTTGGCCCTTCGGCTCCCTTGTCCCCGACATGAGCCAAGAAAACAACACATCCTATACGTAACAATTCCTGTGCCTTTAAGCAATTGGTAAATTGTAGAGGCGTATCCTGCTTCATGAGTCACGATCGTTCCTTTATTCGCCATCGGGATACGGATATCAATCTCCGCTTGATCACTTGGATATTAATCCATCCCAATTACCTCGTTGAAGCCTCCCAACCCAATTGGTAGTAGAGTAACCGTAAACTTATACCCTCCGGGTTCTATCTTGTCGTCTCTAGTTACTGCGTTGGCCTCCACTAGCTTCCCATTAGCTAGTTCTTTCGAGTGCGGATTATCTACTTACTTACTACCAAACCAAGTACACTTTCAAACTCTAAAGCTAAAATTTGTAATAATATCAAGTAGCAGAGATGCATAACAGTGATTATTATGGAATGTATGGATAACCTTGTTTGGATTCTGACGTGCTTCCCCAGTTTTGCTGTTAAGCTTTCATCCTTGGGCCTGATTCTTCTTAGGGCAGTATCTTCGGAAATGCTTTTTGCTTCCACAGTTAAGGCAACCTTGAGCACGTTTTTGTTTGTCACCCATCCTTCCTTGATAGTTGTCGTTGTCGTTGTTTTCTCCATGATTCTTACTACCATCTTGGTCCCCATTTCTACTTTCAGTACCTTGCCTACAAGTTTCCTTGGGATGCCCCATCTTGCCACAGTTATCACATTTTCCGTATTTACATCGCCCGACATGATAACGTAAACAATTGTCGCACTTAGGTAGGATACCCTTGTAATCCTTTCCCTTTTTGGCCTTCTTCTCGTTACTTACCCGAGTAACCTTCTTGAAATTTGCGAGCTTTCTCTTGTTATCTCCAGATGACTCTACAGGAGTCTCCTCCTTCTCTTCCATACTAGAAAATTTTCCTAGTCTAACTGCTTCTTCCGTGAGCGCCACACTTGTGTTGATAGCCTCGGTGATCGTGGAAGGTTTAGATGTTGTCACCAAGCTTAGAATCTGAGGTGCCAATCCCCCGATGAAACGTTCGATCTTCCTAGATTCTGGTTCCACCAAACGCAAAGCAACTTGTGATAATTCGCCAAATCTCTGCACATATTCGGCTATCTTTGGACCTTCCATTTTCAAGTTCCACAATTCCGTCTCCAACTTCTGGACTTCTGCCCTCGAGCAATATCTTTTTCGCATTAGTTCTTTCAGTTCGTCCCACGTCAAAGCGTTCACAGCAGTCTCGCCCATTGTCTGAACCTGAAGGTTCCACCATGACAGAGCCCCATCTACAAATAGTCCAGCTATGTACGTGACCTGGTGCCCTGAGGCACATTTGCTCAATCTTAAGACAGAATTTGTTTTCTCAACCCAGCGTACGAAGGCTAAGGCACCCCCAGGCTAAGACCTGGTTCAAGAACTGCTCGTAGGTGGAGTCGCTGGGTGGGTTATTTCCTGAGGTACCTCCGCCGTGTTCGGAGCGAAGGGCCTCGAGTTGTGCGATGGCTTGCGAGATGCGCCCTTGCAGTTCTGACTCTGCTGTTGTCGGCAGAGGGTTGTTGGTATCGACGTTCCCTTGTATCGACATCTTCTGAGAAGAAGGTTGGTTAGGTCAGGTCTCATTCGTTCGGGGGGTACATATAGTTGTTTAGAGATCGTATGTACACACACATATTAGGTTATCATACCAACCAATCAAGCAATAGTATAATCATAGTATAACCAAGAAATTTGGTAATTATGTTTAATGAGAGCATAGTAAGCAAGCACGTAGCGTTATAATTATTGTACACACATATAGATTAATAACGTGCTTAACGGAGACATAGCGACGGAGTTTCGTTGGTCATTGGCCATAAAGTATTGTCGCATGTTTTATAATGATTGGACCCTAATTATTCCCTGACCACAATTGTATTGCCTTCCAAAATGCATCACATCAATAGGGACACAGGGTCACCCTACCCTTGTCCATTAAATGTAGTAGTGTATCAAAATCACATAGTCTGAAGTGGTCTTTAAAAGTCTCCACAAACCCGGCTTATCATTAGTGTCTTTAATTGAAAGCAATGTAATCCGCATAATCCAGAAATCACTATACCAGTGTCTGAGGTGGAGGAGGAAAGAAAAGTAAACTTGTTAACATGCGTGGACTTCCTCCTTGGGCTTGTGTACACGTCGAAGTAATTATCTGCTCTGCCTCTTGATAGTAAAGAAATGAGCATCAGAATCCTGGGAACGGTGTAATAGTAATGGTTGAGAGCACAAAAAGGAACCTTGATAAATGTGGAGGATCAAAGTATGTTGGCAATAAACAGGGTGGAGGACTTGGTGTCTTACATAATTTTTTTTTCAGACAATATGCTGTCTTGTGATGTAAATACTTACATCATGTTTTCAGTTATGTAATGTTTGGCATTTGAAGTTACTGAATGTGGTGTTAGCTCAAGCTCCAACACTCTGCGACTCATATCCTCGAACTGTAGCTCATGTTACAGGAGCAACTCATCTCGCGTGTGGCCTCCATTATGTGAGGATCTAACATTAGCGTAGTGTATGATAAGAACCATCAAAATGGCTCATCCAGTGTCGTAGGGGTGAAAGTAGCAAATGGTGCGGTTTGTGAGGTCGTAGAAAATGTTGCTGTAGCCGATGGGATCGTTACGCGGGTGCTGATCTGGAGTACCTTCTCGGGGTGTGGGTATATTTTGAAGGAAAGCGTTAGGCATCTTGGTGCAATGGACGTCGGTCTTCACAAGAGCAACATCAGCGGGTGAAGGCGCAGGTGCAAACGTCTCAAGTGATAAGAAAGTCATTAGGTGTAGGTACCGGGTCGGGTATAAGGGATGCATTGTCTGGTAAGTCAAAAGAAATAGGGTCATGATCAAGTAAGGGTGAAGGATCAGTAGGTGCAACATCAAGCTGTCCCAAAAGGTGCAGAAGCTAATTCAGGAGCAGGCCCTGGGTCGTGTAACGGTGTGGTGCCTCGAGAAGGTGTTAGTGCAGCAGTCATAATGGCGTCGTCGTCCGTGTCAGTAGTAGAAAGATGTGACTAGGCCGTCTATAAGGTTGTAAATGTCACAGACTCAAAGGAGTCTGAAATCGAATGCATGCAAGAATCAGAGGATAGCTTGTTAACAGGGGTCTTAAGAAGTGAAATTAGCAACCATGTTATCATCTAATCTTCCATCGTCCTGGGCGTCAACAGGAGGATCATCAACAAGCAGATTAATGTCGCCATTAAACAATTCATCAAATAGACGGATCCTCGGGAAAATAACCACGAGAGGTACGGCGTCGAGGATCGGAGCCATGATGTGCTCGCCATCGAAGTGTCCAAATGATTAGATGGTCGTGGACCGCAACAAGAATGACAGAAAGATTCTCGTCAAAGAAGCCATCAGCAAGGGTAATTCATCGCCAAAGTCTGGCAGCGCGGACGGTTAGAAGTCGTCTTCATCCTTGGTCAGCATGTCAGGATCACTCTCTGTGTCTGACGTAAATGTCTCTGGCGCAGATGCAGTCTCATTATCGGCGACGGTGGCCGTAGGGTTATCAATGTCTGATAACTCGCCTTCTAAATAGTGTGACACGTGTGCCGGTACGTAATAGTCATAACATGTATATCTATAGTAAGTACTAACAATCAGTGTATGCAAACAAGATAATTTGTCATGTAGTCATGTATTCACATTATTCTTCATGAAACCTACTATCCTCCCTAGTCTCTCAGACTAAGCCTCCCAGTCTCTCAGACTCAATTTTTCCTAGTCTCTTAGACTCAATTTTTCCTAGTCTCTGAGACTCAAAGCCCAATTCCCTGGTCTCTAAGACCCATCCTTCCTCAGTCTCTAAGACGGATCCTCCCTCAGTCTCTAAGACTGATCCTCCCTCAGTCTCTAAGACTGATTTATAAATATAAATTTGGAATGTGTATTTGTGCCTTTTGTTTATATAAATGTTTGTGCCCTGGATCTGGACGTTTAGTGTATGCCATGTAAAAATTGTTTGAAAACATTTTCGTGAGAGCCCTGATGATCATAGTCTAGACTCGAGAATGAATCCTAGTTCGCTATGATCGAGGCTCTGATACCAAGTTGTCACACCCTGACTTTTGAGGAAGCGTGGTTTATTTGGTGTGACTTCTTAATACCATAGCAACAATCATAACAATGCTATATGATAAAAACATGAGACATTCATCCATTAATAAAGTTTAGAAAAAATCCCATTTTCAACAATCACAAAATAATTTACAAACCTTAACTTGATTTATTTGAGTTCATAAAGACTTAGCAAAAGACTTTAAACAAAACCAGGTTTAGGTATATATAACCCGTCCAGGAAGAGGTTACACCTTCTAAACCCTGGATGACTTCTTTATTCAAACGCAGCTTGAAAATACGTGCATACCATGCCAGATCCGTTAGTTTCCTGAAATACATGTAATTTGAAAAGTCAACATAACGTTGAGCGAGTTCATGTGTAAGTGAGTAGGTATAAACCTTTGTAAAAATGTCTGTATGTATGAAAATCCCTGGTATGTAGCAATTAAGGAAAAAGAGACCACCATTGGGTTGCAAAGCCAATGATAAGTGTGAAGTGATGCAGGAAGACTCAAACCTAGCGGATTTGTGCGTCGGGCACTTAGTCATCTCATGGTCCACTCAGCGGACTCAGGAGTGGGGCTCGCTACACCCAAATAGATCTATCACTAATGTCCCTCGGTCCTACAACGAGGATTGATGGCCTTAAGTGTTGTGCCCACCACTCACATGTTCGCGTAATAAAAACCCTCCTTAAGCTAACCATACCATGTAAATAAATGTTTGTAAATGTCTGTAAATGTCTGTAACATGTATTTCACCCCCGAGGTGTAAAACTGAAAATAGTTAAGAGAAAAGGGGGACATGAACTCACAGTATTGCGTCTTCGGTACTCGTAACCCAATCTCCTCAGCAAACACGACTACCTACAAAGGTCTAACGTCTATTAGACGAACGGGTCGTGCCTTGTATTAGTATTGATTAGTGCCTTTGAGTTACGTTTTAAAGTGTCTTCAATATTTTAGTAATAATACTTCTCATACTTGTGTATTCGTATTTCCTTCCCAAGGATGGGGATATTTTACATATGTCTATTCGTATTGGAATTATATTTTTAAGTCCCATTTTAGAGAATACATATTTAACCATTTTCCTGTATAAAACCAACCCCCGATACTCTGTATTTCGTTATAAAAATTATGGCGAGTTTTATGCTTGAAAAACATAGTCTATAATATACTAGTAAACACTTGTCCAGAAAATAATTACTAAGTGTTAGGGGTTTCGGAAAATTTCGCCATAGTCTCCTTTGTAAATGGTGGCGTCCATGCTTAATAGTATATCATTTTCTTTTACATATATCCCGTAGATCGTTCTCAATAATCAAACCGACATTTAGACCTACAAAGCATTACTTACTTTATTTCAGCTTCATTACCCAAAACTGGACTGTTTTCGAGGATTTTTATAAAATAGTTAACCTTTTTCCAAAAATTCTCAAATTTTTACAGAGTGTCATATATAATCCAAAATTTATTGTGTAAAAATATCGGGGCTCAGTTCATTACCAATATTA
Source organism: Helianthus tuberosus (assembly GCA_030545235.1). NCBI lineage: Eukaryota > Viridiplantae > Streptophyta > Magnoliopsida > Asterales > Asteraceae > Helianthus > Helianthus tuberosus. The sequence goes on along the minus strand of CM060411.1, from coordinate 214,053,690 downwards.
TATAAAAATTCGTTTGCCCGACTGCAATCAGATTTGTTGCTTTTTGATTGCAGTCTACGGAAAAATTCACTAAAAATTAATCGCAAGCCCGATCAACGAAATTCCAGTTGGAGGATCACGGCAACAACAGTGACCATCTACAGTAAAAATTCCATGAGTTGATTCTACTCAGGTTTCAAGTTACGACTCCGAATACAACACACTTTTTCAGCAGAAAAATCGCAGCTAGAACTGCTGTCTTAAAATAGTTCCTTAAAAATAGTAAACAACCTCGAAAAATTATGATTCCAGTGCCATTTGTTCGGTTGTTCAAAATTACATAATTTAGACTCCAGAAATTCAGTTTTTCGATTTAAAATGACCCAGTTACAGCCTGTTGAAGTTGGCTGGAATTTCCAATCAGCATGCTGTTTGCAATGTAGAAGTTACTAAAAACGCATCACCAAGTGTCCTAACAACGATTTATCAATAATTTAATGATCAAACATCATGCATGTCTTATCCAACCCTAAATCAACCAGATTTTATCATTATTTAAGTTCATGTTTAGGTTCCTTGTTCACTTTCTCTTTGTGTTCTTATTTTAAGCTTCAAACAACAATGTTTCGAACAATCAACGTAGAAATGATTCATGAGCTAGATCGAAGACTTACTACTAGCACAAGGGCTAGGGATGAACTTTTGAACAAGAAATGATGATGAAAATGGCGTGAGAATGCAAGGGGTGATGTTTCTTCAAGACTCCAAGCTCCAAGCTTCACAAGACTCCTTCTATCACTTGTTTTAGACTTGAAAATGGATCAAAGGGATGAAAGTTGAAGTGATGAAGGTGGTGGCAGATGTGGGCAGCCGAGAGGGAAGGAGAGAGTGAAGGAAATGGTGGTGTGAACTTGTGAGGAAGAAGAAATGATGATATAGGGTGTCTTGGGAATCACATAACCACCCTATACAATCCTAGAGAGATGATTGCATATATTCTTGGCCAACCACAATCAAGATTACAAGGAATAAAATCTCAACAAAATATATGGTAAAGATTTGGCTGAAAATTCGGTTGGGGGGGGGGGGGGTAATTTGTAATACTTTGGTAATTAGTAGGTAAATAATTAGAAGGTTAAGGGTATTTTCGAGAATAGTGGGTGTATGCCATGTTTCTATAGTGTGTGGGGGTTTTTGTGACCGTAAATAATTAAGAATGATAAAATAATATTTCTAACAATATTTTGGTGTCCCGGGTAATGTCCGGTTGCTCGGTTACGTACCGTTCCGTTAAAGCGTTAAATTGTACCGTATAGTGTCTTTTATGCATCCTTTTGTAACGAAATCATTCCTGGCACTTAGGAAAGTATACAGGACCACTCCGCCATATTTGTGTATTCTATTGGTATAATAAAATGCTGAATTTTATAAAAGAATGCAAAATTCTGTATTTAACGCATGTTTTAGGCACTTCCCGGCACTATATCTATCACCTAATGACGTAGTCTTATGGTCCTCACTTCCCTACGCTCCATACTAGTGTAGTATCCTGTCCCTGGCTCATACTGGCCACAATATAGTGTCTGTCTATGTGCTGGCGTTGTCAGCATGTGTCTGAGTTATCCGCTCACTGTGCTAACTGTGCTTTGTGCATCAGGTCTGTCACTAAGAGTCTGTATGAAATAAATGGAGCGACTGTATGTAAAGTGATGCACATGTATGTATGTAACATCAATCAGTAAGTAGTTTAAGGTGTCAGTTGTAATCAAGCACAGTCATTAAGCACCTAATCGAAATTAATTAATTTGTACAGTACCTGTAATTTTGAGGGTTGTCACACTCTAGTCTGGAATGATGGTATAAATAACCAATTAGAATGCTAACGGGTCTTTAATTTAGCCTAAGCTTAGACCGGTCAGTCTTAAGGGAATATACGGTTCAGACGCAAGATTAAGCGAAGACCGGAATAGAATGTGATTTTAACCCGACATGTTCAGAGACTTGTCTTATATGGGTATTTCATACACATTCTGGATTTTTAGATAAAACCAATAAGGTTTGACCCGTTTCGGCTAATTTATGTAAACTTGTTACATAAACCGAACCGTACGCGTAATAAGCGTGACGGGTATTCATGAGAGTCATATACAGGTTTCCTAAGTTAATTATGCCTCAAATATGTTGTGACATCAGTAAGATGTCTTTCATTATGCCCGAAACGTATTTAAACACAAACTAGCCCCCGTAGGGGTAGTTTGGTCATTTAAAAGGTTATAAAAGAGTTTAAATATTTACCTGAGTTACAGGTCTGATATAATCAGTAAAAATACTTATTTTTACTAAGTTATAACAGTAGGGTAAATTATATATGTGAAACTTATCAATTATAACCAAACTATGCACCGTAGGGGCATTTTGGTAATTTCACATAAGCCGTAAAGCTCAAAACTGAAGTCTGAGTTTACCAACTTTTGTTTACTGTTAAAATATTATAATTTGCCTAGAATATCAGTAGGTATCAATCTGGGTATGTTTAATATAGTTTTAATACATACTAGGCGTTAAAACGCTTAAAAAAAGGCGATTAAGAGCCGTTTACGGGTTCGATACATAAAGCTGATATTTTTATACTTCCAGAAGGTTTAAAATAATTTATTTATCATTTCTAATCAGTAGCAAAAGGATTGGAGTCGTTTAGATAAGTAAAACTCATTTTATGGCCCGTAAGGGCAAAACCGACAATTACCGGATTAAGCCTACGACTATGTGTTATGCTCAGCCTAAAATTATTTAAAAATCTTTAGAATTCCCAAAATAATATATTACATCAGTGGGTAAAGAGTTTGATATTAAAAAGTAGGCTTAACTAGTCTATATGCTAATTACGCCGTTTATTTAACATAAAGCTTTCATTTTACGCTAACGAGCATAACTCTTAATCTACACCTCAAACTGATGTCAAATTTTGTATGCGAGTTTATATATCAGTAATTAAAGTTTTTACTCTTTTACATTTTCATAAATCACGTTTTAAGGTGAAAGGGGCATAATGGTCAACATATGAGCAATTAACGGAATCATGCGTATTAATCGGTTAACTAATGAACCGTGGTGTATAATCACAGAGGGTTATACTAGCATGTTACCTGGTCCAAATAAAGCTCTAAGGAATCCCTAAAACATGCTTAAACGGGTCAGAACTGAAAGTCAAATTGAAAGTCAAACTACGCGACTTTCGGTTCCGAACCGGGTCTTTACGGAGAATTGTCGGGTTGAACATGTTTAGACATGTTCTTACACTAATTACTAAGTTATAAAAATGATCCAACAGGTTGTATATGTTCTACATTGCTAATTATGCATAAATTAGAATTTAAGTATCCTGTTGACTTTTACTTAGCAAGTTTGACCCGACATTTGACCTAGTTAGAATGGGAATCAGGGGGAACCCTTTTGAGGGTTTATTACCCATATAATTACCAACTTATAACTACTTTTGATTTGACTAATCACTGGTCCATTAGTGATTAATCTTAAAGTCAACCGTTAATTACGACGGTTTGACTTTTAAGCTAAAACTAAGCTAAAACTTAATTAGAAAAGGTTAAGCATACTTACAAGTGTCTAATGGATGGTTAGGAAGTCTTGGAATCAACTTTGGAGTTCCGGAGATGATCAGAAGTGAGTGCAAGAATGTTTGTAACTTGGAGGCCTTATATAGTGTTTGTAAACACCATAATTTGTTGACAACTAAGTCTACAATTGACCACAATTGTCCCACAAGTGTCCCTGGGGTCTAGGAACATTTTAGGGGTCGCCCATGAGTGAAGAAATACCAACAAGATCGGTCAAAATCGTGCAAAACAGGCTGCAGCCGGTTTTCTGCATCTGGGCGGGCCAGGCGGCCCGCGTAAGTTGTTGTTATATGTTACGCGGCCCGCTTGGGCCTTATGATCAACATTTCACATTTTCAAGTTTCCGCATCTTGTCCCTTGGCTCTTCGAAAGGGCAACCAAGCTTAATACTTGCAATTTGACCCCTTGTTATTTACCTACAAGGGCTTTAAGACTTGTACTCGCTTTGCCAAGTCCCTGGACACTTCCGGTTAACCCGAAAAGTCCTATCTTTCAACGTTAACGCTTTAACCCCTCACGTACGAATTTGATCATAACTTTCTCATACGATAACGAAACTTTATGAAATTTATATCGTGCATTCTAGTGAGCATAATTTACAGTTATAAAGCTTCGGGTTTGTCAAAAGGTCACTCAGAGGTATAACTTAAACATGTTGACACATTTAACCCCTGTAGTTTGTAATCTCTCACTTTTAGCTTCGTATGATCCATGATTTATTCGTTTGATGTTATAACCATCATGTAGGGTTAATGTACAATATATTTATTCACTGTTGACATTTAGAACTCGTATTTTCATATACTTTTCAAGTTTGTCAACTTTAGTCCCTTCAGAACATTCTTTCACACGTTCAAACATATGACACGTGTCAACGCATTGTAGGACTTGAATTTTCGAGGTGTTACATTTAACAACCCTCGAAAATGCCCTAAAACGCTTCGTAAGCACAAAACCAAACCCACGTAACGTTAATTTTAATTAAAAAATTAAAATTCAAAATTTTTTTACCTGTTGCGGGCCGTGACAAGCTTAGGAATGGTCGGTCGCGGGGCGCGACACCCCTTTTCTTGCCGGTTACTTCTTGTGACACGTGTCGTGTCACGTGTCGAGCCTAGGTGCCAACAAGGCAACCCTAGCCGTAGCTAGGGTGCCCTCGCGGGGCGCGAAATGGTGGAATAGGGGCGGTCGCGGGGCGTGATAGGCTCCGATTTCACCTATAAATTGAGTAGTCTCTGCATTTTCAAATCTCGTTCAATTCTCTTTCTCTCTCAACACATATAGCAGGAAAATTATAGCTAAAATACCCCCCTAAATCACGAAGCTCTGCCCCGTTGTAAGTATGTTAACCCCCAATCACTAATTCGATACCCTGTCCGATTGATCTGGAACCCAGCAACTGATGTCAAAGCGCTGCCTGTTTAGGGCTATGCTTTGTAAACTAAGTTGGGGTTCTGTCTTGTGACGTATTGATAAGTTGAATTTGGGTTATTATACTAACACGCGTTGTATGTTTTTCATAGGAACTCAAGAAAATAATCAGAAAATATCACTAGGAAGCCTGTAGAAAAACCTAAGTTTACAATGTGAGTCATTCTCTCTTTTTACCAAATTACTTTACAAAACCTCAAACGTTTTTCAGTTATACTTATAGAGATTAAGTCTTTGTAATCTATAATTATTGCCAGTAGTTGGGGTTTTGTATACATTACTAGTCCACAGTCACCAAGGGTGTGACAAGAACCGTTACTGTTGGGTGACAGGACCCAAAGTAATATGGCCACGAGCACAGGGGAGTGTCCCCAGTCGCATACTGTGTTGAATAACTGATAGAAATATACACTGTAATTCCCCTTAATACTGTAAAATTATAACAATGTATCTTTTTATAAAAATGGAATGAGCTTGCCAGTATTTTCTTGCTGATAAAATATTTTTAAAACGCGTTTCAGGTAACTTGATGTGAAGCTATTAGAAGCCAACTATGGAGCACTGAAAGCTTAAATAAAGTGGCTACAAATTACCTGAATAAAAGAAGAAGTTATATTTACAGCAAACTAGGGTTTATCCCTATAAAGATATTATAAAGGAAATATGGGTTTTATCCCATTTGTTTAATACAAAAAGTTTGGTGTTTTGCAAACTCTGAATTTATTTTCTAACTACGATCCTGATGTTTCATTTCCGCTGCCAAATTAATAAACATCGATACCACCGGCTCGAGTTCGCGGCGCCCGCTCCCGGGGTAGGGTCGGGGGCTGCGACACTTTTATTACTGTATGTGTTTAATGTTTACGGATTACAAAAGATATGGAATGTTGTGTGCTTGTTGGCGGACTTGGTGTTTATCGCAAGGCCTCAAGTGTGAGATTGTTGGGTATGAAGTCCTTGGGCTAGTTGTTTGCTATTGGGCTTGTTCTATTAGAAGTTTAGGAGGCCCGTATTGTTTTCTTGTTCCTTAAGTTGTAAACTCCAGTCAGTCTCTTTATATATCATGTCTATGTAACTGTAAACGTTGTCAGAGTTTAATAATATATCCCTAGAGTTTAATAATATATCCCTAGTTGCAGCCCCTGTACGTAGGTTCTCCACTGAAACCGAACCACGTAAAATTCTCGTGTTCGTATGTCGTGCTTTATATTTTTTCGTCTATTATTTCGTGTTTGTTGTGCTGGGCCACTTAAACCTAACAAAATTAACTCTTGTGCCGAACATTATTCTCTATTTATGAGAAGCTTATAATAGTTACTTTACATTTCTAAAATCAAAAAACCAATATAATATTTACAAAATTACAATAATATAACTAGGGCTGTAAACGAACCGAACGTTCAGCGAACAGTTCGTGAACCGTTCGGCGGGAAGTTTGTTTATGTTTGTTCGTTTAATAAACGAACGAACATGAACATGAAATTTCGTTTGATTAGTTAAATGAACGAACATGAACATATGTCTCGTTCGTTCAGTTGTGTTCGTGAACGTTCGGTAAGGTGTTCGTGAACATTCGTTCATTTGTGTTCGTTTATGTTCGTATGTTTGTGTTTTAATTAAATATTTTTGTACTTTCATATATTTTATCTATACTTTTTATATTATTAAAGTTTTATTTACTTTATTACCCTAACAATTAAACTAGGAAACCTTATTTTACCTTGTTTATGCACCATTTCCCTTTCCTTTTTCATTATTTACATCGATGTATATGTTCGACCTTCGTTCCACTATAAGGGATTCAAGTTCCAGTGCTACTCTACTCTCTGGGCCATCCACCTTTATCTTTCGTCGCGTTCGTCAAATTTATTTGTGTTCGTGAACCGTTAGTGAACACGCTCATTTCCTTAATGAACGAACACGAACATAAAATCTCGTTCGGTAAGTGTTCACAAACCGTTCGTGAACACATTTATTTCCTTAACGAACGAACACCCTTGTTCGTGTTCGTTCGGTTCGTTTAGAGCCCTAAATATAACCCTCAACTAGTGAATAAGATTAAATAGTCAAACAATGACTCATAATTTTTTTTTCAAACACAAGTTGATTTTGTCCAAAAGTAACCACAATAATGGCGGAGACTTTTGAAACCAATTAGCAACACTTACTACCACAAAGAAACAAACACAAAGACAATTATTGAAGAACATGACAATGAAATTTGAAAAACACACAATCATTTGTTGTCAACATAAGTGTGAGTGACATCTCCAACCGATGCTGGCTTAGGGGTGGTTCCGGCTTCTTTAGCGGTCTCGGTGTTTGACTTCTTGGCGCGGAGATCAACATCTTGAATGGATGGAGCTTTGTTTTGTTCTTCTATGGAGCGCTGGAACGACACCGGTTTAGGACGGGTATTGTTGTTGGAGCTGGATGCATTAGAGCCAGGCCTCAATGTGGCTGAGAAGGATGGAGGTCCACCAGTACTAGACATTGTAAAAGATGTATTGAATGTGAAGTGATTTCAAAGTGCTATGTTTATTGGAGGAACACAAGCATATATATACGTGATGACCGGTACACACGTTCCTTCCTATGTTGTTACATGTATATTACATACACATTTACCTATTATGTGGAGTTGCGGCCCCACACGTTCTTACATTATCACATGGAAATTTCAATCTTTTTTATAAGATTTTTGTGGTTATTGTATATTCACAAGGTTTTGTTATCACAAATCGTTTGAAAAAGGATTGTATGAATTATGATGGGTTAAAATTGTTTTGCATCACATTTAAAAAGCCAATATTAATTTATAAAAAATAAAAATAAATCATTTTTTGAGAAACAATGAGAATAAATGTGTCAAGCACATTTCAAGAACGAGTGTAATGGAATAACACCCAACTTTACGTGAGATGATTCCATTGGCTGTTGCATGAGGTCCATACAAATATTCACCTATTTCAAGCTCGCGCTTTACACAACACTCACGTCCGAGAGCTTAACACCCCCATAACGGCCCATTGGAACTGTGTTTAGGCCCCATGGGTGATGTGGTCATGGGCGCCACACCACTACACAGAGCCTAAAACGTTTTTTATTTTTTTTTTACTTTTTGAATTTCTTTGATTATTTATAGAGTTAATTGTATGGATAGTTAATTTGGGAAGGTTAGATTACATTTTCGGTTTAAGTGTTTGGAAATTACCATCTTTAGTCCAATTAAACACTTTGTTCACTTGATACCATTTTATTCTTTTTGCCAGCACTAAAAATGTTGATAAGTTTTGTCACACCCCCAAAATACTACATGCGGTAACCCCGCTAGACGTGTGACGTACCAGGTTCTAGCCACTAATCACATTGAACTAACCATAAGATATTTAACAAAATTCCCATTTATTAAGTAAGACTTTCATAAACATAATCCAAGTTAAATAGTGACAGTGGAAGCAAATAATGATTCATCGTTTAAATGTTTCAAAACCAATGTATGTAAATTCAGTAGATAAAACATGCATATCCAAACGATGCTACCCATGACCACTCCAGCCATCCAGATAGCAAGTTCCTCATCCGAAGCACCTAACGACCTGCGAGCATGCAACAAGTGTATCAGACAACGCTGGTGAGTTCATAGTTTTACGAAAACTTTAGTTACCAAGTGTTTAGTTCAGTTCATTGATTTCAATGTTGATAATATCTCGAATACAAGACGGCTCCTGATTTACTTTGCCTTCTCCCCAATGCTCCTATCAAAGCATTGGGCATGACTGAGTCATTAGTTCACACCCATCCTCTCAGGTATGGGGTGAGGGTGCCAAACCTAGATAGCGCTACCAACTAATACTCGGTTACCTTTCAGGTAACAAACAAGATGGGACTTAATGGTGATAGGATTAGTATATTATCCAACATTCCAGATTTACACAAGACGTATTCCTCTCAGGAATACCCAATTGATTTACCCAAAAACCTATCCCTCCCAGGGATACCTAAAGACTGTCCCAACCACCGGGACGCATGCTCAAGAGGAATTAACTGACCTTTGATTTGCTCGGTATGTTAAATTACCCGTCTAAGTTAGTCAACCCCAAACCCTACCGTGGTTATCAAACAATATCAGTTTCACAGTCATCCAAGTCACATGTTTACACACAGTAAATCACGTATGGTTACACAGATTGTTTTTATAATAAAATCATGGCATGGCACGTATCAGTACTCGATTCTCAAGCAAGACCACGTCAAATGTGATTATCACAAATCGACACATCATCAGATGAATGTTCTAACCATTCCAGACAACCTAGGTTTTCCACACTTGGTCAGTATCGTTTTCAAACAACAGTTAGCATTCGTAAACACAAACATCCATCATTACACACCTCTTATACCTCTACTATTCTTTCGATAACCCTTACGACGAAAATCCCTAGACGACAAAGGACATTCTTCGTCGAGACCATGCACGACGAAGCATCCCCATCCTTCGTCGGGTCACATACGACGAAACATTACCATTGTTCGTCAAAATCACACAGTCAAACAGTTAACATATTTTCAATCCTGGGCAATGGATCTACGACAGTTTCTGTGCTTAATCTAACCAACCCTAACATGAACAATCATCGGTTATACAAACGTAACAGTTTCCCATTTCATAAACATATAATTGTAATCAAACAATGATCAGTAACACACACAAACCCTATTTTTAATTCCGCAAGATTCATGAGATTCGTAATCTGTTTGTGACCATCAAATCAAATCAATCCCCTAAACCCACATTAAACCTCACTTTGAATAAATTCCTAACAATGAGTCAATCCAAACACATATGAACATAGAACATCATATCATCATATAGAACATCATATCATCATTGTTTCTATCAGCATGCATTCCTAACATAACAATCATGTACCAACACGAACACATGTAGCAAAAGGGTTAAATTGCACAACAATAAGAGCATACTAACCAAGCAAGTCTGATAAGAAATCGAGGCGATCCTTCGAGGTGTAACACGGCTGCCATCGACTTGTTTTAGGGAGTAGGAAGGTTAGGGTTTGATGTTTGCTAATGAATTTACGTTGCAAAGGATAATTATAACTATCGGCTCGTACTGGGCCATGTATCACTTTGGGCCGAGGGCCTTCTGGGCGAGAAATACTCCTCGACGAAGAGTATAATTCATCGGATCCATGATGACGAAGGACCTAGTTCGTCGTGAACCATTTACGAAAAACATAGTTCGTCGTGAACTATTGACGACGAAGAACAAGCCGACGAAGAATCTTATTAGATTACCAAACTTAAATAATTCTTAATTAATTCACAAAACAACTCTATATCATGTTAGTTCAACAGTTCATCCAATATGCACAAGTTACAACACAAACAATTATGAAAAGATAGTGTGAAACAAGTAACGTGTCGAGGAAAGACCTTGAAAGCTCGGGTTGTCACAAGTTTTATGAGTCTTTTGCTAGATCTACCACTATTGAAGGTCGAATCTATAGTGAAGGTTGTCGTCGATCGACCCAAAAAAAATTTGATTGGGACTAGCACCTAGTGGTGGCTGCTACGTGGAGAAAGGGGTTTCAACATGAAGAGGGGGTGTCAAAAGTTTGGCACCAGTCTACGTAGTAGGGTCAGGTAGAAGAAAAAGGGTGATGATTGGGAATTTAATTGTTTTCTTTTGGCCATTAATTAGTTTTTTAATTCATAAGAATATAACGGTCGATTGAGTAAAATGTTATTTTCATCCAAAACGTTTAATCACTTTTACGAGTTTCACTCAACAAAAAACTTGACCGTTTCTCTTAAAAATACTTCAACTATTCAACATCTAAAATAGCCTTAAATCTTTGTTTTCTTAGCAAACTAAGAATTTGAAGACACGGATCAGTCTCTAGCAACTGTTTTCTTGGGTGTTTAGTCAACAACCTTTACATTTAAATCTTTCATATTTGGGTAAATTACACTTTTCGTCCTTTATGTTTATACTGGATTGCAACGGATAACCTTTAACTTCAATAATTACAGTCACAATCCTTTATTTGCAAAACATGTCACATTCTACGTCCTTTAGCACTAACTGAATTAAAATTTTCAGTTAAGCTTATTCACTTAAGGGTATTTTGGTGAATTTATCTTTTATTTAAATGTTTAATAAATAAAATAAAAAAATACATATACACAATTCATCTTCACCAATTTCTAACCTTAAAACCCTAACCACCACCACCCATTCTGCCACCACCACCACCTCAAATCTCTTCACCACACCCTGCACATCGATCTTCCAATCGATTATTTTCGCCTAAATATTCCCCTTTTTCTGCTGTTAAAGTTGATAACATTCGACTTCCCATATTCTTTTGTATCTTACTCACATATTCTTCAGTTGGATCAAATTAGGGCTTAGGACTCGTTAAAGAGGAAATTCGTCACTCACGCTGATTCACCTGGAAATTAGATGGATCTAATATCCTTTTCTCAAAAGTTGATCCATCTGTAGCTTTTGAAACTCTGGTTGTTTTGGATTTGAAAACCCTGGATGTCGTTTATGAGGATTCTTCAATTGTTAAGATCGATGTTCCTGGATTTCTTGCCTTGACAGAGGTATATGCTTTCACATTTTACTTCGTTATAGATGTCACATGTTCCACTAATTTCACTGTAATTTGAGTTTATATCTTTATGTTCTTCAATTGTTATTTAGGTCATTAATTGTTTAGTAATTTAGTCTCTGTTAGTAAAAAAGCTAAATATGAGTGATTGCTTCTGCAAATGTAAGTCGGCTGAGAGTCGTATGGCGGGTACGGAAACTCGATCGGTATGCCTCCGATGTAATTCACATGTGGTCGGAGTGGTAACTCCGGCAGCATTGTTTAGAAAGAGAGAGTTTCCGGGTGTTTAGAAAGTGTGTGACTGGTGACCGGAGTGACGGTGATGAAGCGTTTAGGTTTTAGGGCTTTTTAGAGGGGGGGGGGGGGTTTGGAGAAGATGGACTAGAGTGAGAGTGGTGGTGATTTATGTCAGTGTGTTTTGTTTACAAATATAAGTATAAATTACATTTTTCGTCCTTTATACCAGTAAAATTACTAACTTACCCTCATGTGCAAGTCACATGACTGAATTTAACTAAAAATTTTAACTAGGTTAGAGTCAAAGGACCAAAGATGTAATGATTTTGTCAAATAAAGGACCGCGACTGTAATTATTGAAGTTAAATGCTATCTATTGCAATTTGATACAAACATAAAGGACAAAAAGTGTAATTTACCCTTCATATTTTTTAGATTCCCATGAAACTAATGAAACTGGACCGTTGTTTTTCAAGTCAAAACAAATATGATCCAAACAAAATTGCAATAATATAATCCTCAACTAGTAAATAAGATTGATAAGATAAAAAAAGACATAGGGGCTGTTTGACAATTTTTGAATGGCTAAGTGTTGAATCAGTAAGATGTCTGAATCATTAAGTGTTGAACCAGTAAGAAGTCTGAATCATTAAGAGTCAGTATAATGCTTAACATTTCAGATACAAATATCTGATCAATTCAGATTAGAGGTCTTAACCATTCAGACTCAGTATAATACTTAACCATTCAGAGGCATATGTCTGAACCATTCAGACATCTGCCCACGAAACAAACAATCTGAACCATTAAGTGCTGAACCAGTAAGAGATCTAAACCATTAAAAGTCTCATTAAGAGGTAAACAAACAACCAATAATTTTTCAAACACAAGTTCATTATCTCAAAAAGTCAACCCAATAAAGGCGGAGACTTAAACAAACAAACACAAAGACAATTATTGAATAACATGACAATAAAATTTGAAAAACACACAATATATCATTTGTTGTTAACGTGAGTGTGAGTAGCATCTCCAACCGATGCTGGCTTAGGGGTGGTTCCGGTTTCTTTAACCGTCTCGGTGTTTGAGTTCTTGGCGCGGCGATCGACATCTTGAATGGACGGAGGTTTGTTTTGTTCTTCGATGGAGCGCTGGAACGACACCGGTTTAGTACGGGTATTGCTGTTGGAGGTGGATGATGTATTAGAGCCAGGCCTCCATGTGGCTGAGAAGGATGGAGGTCCACCAGTACTAGACATTGTTAAAGATGTGTTGAGTGTGATTTCAAAGTGTTGATCTGATTATTGTGAATATATGTTGAATGTGCATATCTATCTACATAACATATATATACACGATGACCCGGCACACACGTTCCTACTTCCTTCCTAGGTTGTTACATGAAATTTCTTAATAATTTAATTTAACATTTTTTATATTTTTATTTTTATATATAATAATTATAAAGAGTTAAATGCCATTTTAGGCCCTCTGATTTGGGTCATTTTGCCGGTTTAGTCTAAAGGTTTGAAACGTTGTCATTTTAGTCCACTGGGTTAATTTCATCCCTTTATTCTGTTAACTAGAAGGGAATTTCGGTCATTTTATATGTAATTTTGTTAACTAGAAGGGCAATTCGACCATATAAATCATCGCATTACCCTTCTAGCTAACAGAAAAATAGACGGAGTTAACCTAGTGGACTAAAATGGCAACGTTTAAAACTATTTTAATTAAAATAACAATGTTTCAAACATTTGAACTAAACTAGAAAAATTACCCAAAGGACTAATATGGCATTTAACTCAATTATAAAAGACTTTTTATGTTCAGAGAGTGTGAAATGGGTTTCACAATAATATGATGATATGACCCACACGTTCTTACATCATCGCATGGAAACTTCAATCTTTTAAACATATTTATCTTTTTAATATTTTTTTATGTCTGTTGGAAATTTTGACGAAGACTTTCTGTCTTGTGCGATGCGACATAAATTTTGAACTTGTATATTTACGATCTGGTTTAAGGGTGTAGGGAGTCGTTAGACACTTGAGAGTGGTAAACTTTAAAATCAACCAATGAGAGTGTGCTACGTCATTCAATCAAAAGTGTTTAAACTATGCTGAAAAGTGTTGGCAATGGTTAGACACTTCCTGAAGTGGTAAACTTTAAAAAAAAAAAAAGGAAAAATGTGTGATTGGTTGAGATGACATGGACTCCACTCCTTATACACACACACCTTTTCAACGCTCGGCATCATCCTACCGATTTGGTAAACTTTGGTGACTAAACTTTTGTAAGGGGTGGTGTTTACCGAGTGGAAAACCACTTTGCCACACTTTACCGATTCCCACTCCCAACACCATAAGAAAGCATGTTCGAAGGTTATTCACGGTGTCTAGAAATACTTTAATTTAAATATAATTTTATTTTCCATAAAACTTATATTGGGATGTCAAGAAATACTTTAATTTAAATATAATTTTGTATCAATAAAACTTATATTGGGGTGTTGAGAAAAAAAACCATATACTGTTTTTTTTTTTTAAATGTAAACTTCATTAAACGAGAACGACCAACACCCACGAAACGGGGTGACCAAACACAAAACAACCTACAAATTCACAAAATTACACCAATCAACCCAAGAAACAGTTCTATCGTTACTTCTATTACATATCCAGAGGTACCCTAGCGTTTTGATCTCGTTGACGATATCGGTCACCTTCACTTGTTTGCTTTCAAACCTTAGTTTATTGTGCGCCCGCCATAAGCACCAGCATCCCACTCTCACTATACCGCTAAGAACATCTTAGGCTTTACCCGAGAGACCCACCTGCTTGTGCACTTCCAAAATTTCCCTCACCGAGCTTGTGATAACAGGGGCAATCTTGCACCATCTCGACACCGCAAACCAGACCTGGACTGCAACGGCGCATTTGGCGAACATATGATTAGCATTTTCTTCACCTGAATTGCATAGTTGATAGGTCGTGTCTTCGATGTCCAATCCACGGTTGATAAGAGCAACCAAGGTGGCAATTTTGCCCATCTCGGCTTTCCATACAAGCTAATTACATTTAGCCGGAACCAATTTACTTCATTCCATAACATAATTATCGCTGAAAACCTCTCCTTTAGATAAAGTACGCTTGACTTCTCTAACCGAAAATTCTCCTGACATAGTCCTAACCCACTTCCATCGATCCCCATATTCCTTAATCTGCACCAAATCCAAAGACTTGGAAAGCCAATCAAGCTCGGTAATCTGTATGAAATTATTAGGCCCTTTCCTCTACTTCCAGATCACGTTATGGCTCCCCTCCTGAGCACGCAGTCTGTTAGCCACTTTACATCTCTTTTCGAACTCTAATTTGTATATGTTGGGGTATATATCTTTTAGAGGCTCACTTTCCAGCCAAGGGTCGATCCAAAAAAAGATGTCTTTGACCGTTACCCAACTCCCATCTGAAAAAAAAAAACTCCTTAACGGGGTCCCTTCGATTTTTGTCTTAGCACATGTCTTGACGATATTGTTCCAAACTCCGTTAAAATTCTTTTTAGCTGGGAAGCCCCTACAAGTGTGGATGGCTTCGACCACCTTCTTCCAAAGTTGATCATTTTCCGATTTAAAACGCCACACCCACTTAGTTAGAAGAGTCGTGTTAATATTCTTTAACTTACAAATACCAATGCCATCGTCTTCTTTAGGGATGGAGACCCGATCCCATGAAACCAAATGCATCTTACTAGTCTCATTCGTCCCGCCCCAAAAGAATCTTCTAATGAGCTTCTCCAACTCCATGATCACTTTTGAAGGAGCCCTATATATAGAGAAATAATAATTTTGAAGACATTCGAGAATGGATCTAATGATAACCACCCGCCCTCGCATCGAAAGGGTAGTCGCCTTCCAAGAAGAAAGTCTAGCTTCAAACACATCGAACATCGGCTTCCAATTATTGATTCGGTTCATATTGGCCCCCACCATAAGACTGAGGCAGTTGAACGAGTTTCCCTCACTAGACACCAAACCACTTTAGCCTTGTCCTTCACTTCCAAGTTACCCACTCCAATACCATAAAGATTTGATTTTTTAAGATTTATTTTCAGCTCAGAACACATGTAGAACACCCGCAAAATTTTCTTACGACGTTAAGGATATATTCTGCCTCCCATTCCCCAATTATGATAGCATCACCCGCATATAAAAGATGTGAAATGATAGGCCCATTGTTGGGAGTTTTGATACCTTGGACTACACCGTCTTCCTAGCTTTCACAAACATGCACGACAATGTTTCCTTAACAAAAAGAAATAAAAAGGGAGAAAGAGGATCACCTTGTCTCATACCTTTGTCGCATTGGAACTTGAAAGTAGGCGCTCCATTTAGGAGGACCGATGATATAGCCGACGCCAGAACCCCGTGAATCCACTCACACCATATACCAGGAAACTCCATTTGCCTCATTGTGTCAACCACAAACTTCCAATTAACTTTGTCGTAGGCCTTTTCGAAATCGATTTTCAAAAGGAACGCTTGTTTATTAATCTTTTTGCACCAAGTAATGATTTCATTAACCACAAGCGGCCCATCCAAAATGTACTTCCATTTAATGAACGCCGATTGATACTCCGAAATGACCTCTCCCATAACTACCTTCAACCTATTAGCTAAAATCTTTGATATCACTTTACTAATAATTCCCACCATATTAATGGGGGCGATAGTTGTTCAGCTCCACCGGGTCCTTGACTTTAGGAATCAGAGTAATAAACGACGACCCACAACCACGATCTATTTTCCCCTCCTTATGAAATTGCAGCGTAATGTTAAAGAAATCGTCTTCAAAAAGTACCAGAAATGTTTGATAAATCTAATATTATACTTAGTTGTGTATTTAGAGTTTTTTGGAAAATTGACGAAGCAATATTAATTGAGAAAAATCAAATTACATGATAATTTAATTATTATAAAAAAACTAAACGGGCTAAAAATGTATATTATTTATAGTATAAAAGATAAAATTAAAATATTATTTATATGTAGTTACTATAAGGTGAACGGGGCGGGTGCGAGGTAAAGGTCGGTGAACCCCTTCACCGCGCGGGGAACACCGCCGCCGTTCCCCTTCACCGCGCGGGGTGTTTGATTTGCGGGGAGTGCTCGCCGATTATATATATGACTGTTGGGTGAAGCGCATGACTGTTTGTGGTATTAACGGCTTCATAGCCGTTTGACTTTAAAAAAACAAATAAATACATTATAAATATTACCATTTTACATTCCATTTTTCACTCAATTCACATACTCTGAAAGCATACTATGGAGAGATGATTAGGTAGGTGGAAAGTTTACCCCATCTCATGAGGGGAGCACCCCTTTCACCCCCTAATGTGAGACCTTGCTTTTGATGTTATATGTTTGGAAATATTGATAAAACTACCTGTAAAAACCGTTGGTCATTTCAAGGCTTTTTTTAGGCTATTGTTAGAAGAATTGTCAACTCAAGATTTCGTCACAAGGCATTGTTGTAGGATTTCTTATTCAGGCAACCAGAAATTCATCACCATTACTGATACAAAATGTGTCCCTCATGACCTCATCGGCAGACAACACAATCCTGCTACACACATCAATGTGTATCCCATTCAAAGTCCTTTTTTATTTGATTCTTTGGGCTTTAGATGGATTGTTATTAATATGCAGAAAGAGTACCGTTAGAATCAGTGTTAGCGTAAATTATTTAATAAATAATTTATGGTGCTCTTATTGATCATTTATTTAATAACCAGATCAATATACATTAATATCCCAATAAAATTTAATGGGCTTTATTTGATGGACGTAAAGGCACGTACTAGTTAATTTGGGTTTCCCTTTGGGTGAAGCATATAAATACAGGTTATTGGGGAACCCTAAAAACAACACACTACCCTATTAATTTTCTGCCCCCCCCCCCCCCTCACTATAACAGAATCTCCATCCTAACTGCTCACCCTAAACGGGAACCGATCAAGATGGCTTCTTCTTCATCTCTAACCACTACTGGATTGTCAGGTATATCAAGATCCCTAAAATGTTTTCCTTACATCTTAAAAGAACTGAATAACAACCAGAGCTTATACTTTTTTTCTCTAACTCTGAGTCTCAAGGTTACTACAAAAACCATGTCGATAATGTTGGCATGTATGTTGATCATACCAATGATCCATTACAAGAAAGCTTATACTATCCTAATGTTCTCAACGGTTTTAAAATATCTGGATTGTCAAATCATAGGTTCGTTTTGAAGGACGGTGTCCCAATAATGCCATTAAAAAGATTGACCAAAGAAGTAGTTTAGACCGTGGGGTATGGTGGGCGGGGGTTTGGGGCATGGATTGACACGTGGACTTCGAGGGGCACCGCTGGTCAGTTGCATGTTGGTTCGGTATGGCGGGGCATGGCTAGCCCGCGTGGGTTGGCCACGTGTTATAATTTTTTTTTTCAATTATTATAAAAATACACACAAAATTAAAAAAAAAACCTAGCCACCTATAGCCTAGCCAACCCAGCCAATGAGAGCCGGCCACGGAAGACCGCTAGTCCCGCCCAACGCCTGGGCTGAAACCCCCGCCCAAGGAGCCATGCCGAAACCCAAGCCCACCTAGGGTGGTGACTTGGGCGTTTGTACCCAACCCCCGCCCCATACCCCATAGTCTTATGTAATGAGATGACATGAAACTACAAATACTATCACTTGTATTATAAGGCCCACTAGTGAAGAAACACCGACTTTATGGGTAAGCTCCGGCTAGGACTTCAACTCTTTGGCGATCCGAACAGTTAACTACAAAACAGAACACCGTTAGAACTCGTTACAGGAATGAGGTTATTCTTGTAACCACCCTCTGGCGTGAGAATAAGTCTCGGTCTGGGAGAAAAGAAAGTATGTATGTAGAGAGAGTACACGAGAGAACAAGATGATCATACCTTAGATGTTTATCTCTATTTATAGTTTACTATTAGGGTTTCCCCTAACTTAGGATGGGTTCCGATAAGTTAGGGATTTGCATGATCTTCCCAAAAGATTGGAGTGAATTGCAAGTTTTGTCCTTTATCTTTAGGCCATTTTGCAAGTTTTGTCCTTTATGTTTAAATTTGACGAGTTTTGTCCTTTATGTTTGAAAATCAAGCACGTTTTACCCTTTGGGGCAAAACGTGCTTGAATTTTAAGGACAAAACGTGCTTGATTTTTTAAACATAAAGGACAAAACGTGCTTGATTTTTAAACATAAAGGACAAAACGTGCTTGATTTTTAAGGCCCAAAGGGTAAAACGTGCTTTATTTTTAAACATAAAGGACAAAACTCGTCAAATTTAAACATAAAGGACAAAACTTGCAAAATGGCCTAAAGATAAAGGACAAAACTTGCAATTCACTCCAAAAGATTGGGGATTTGGTTAAGTGGTTTATCCATGCAGAATAGAACATTCTAGAATAAACGTTTGTAATTAAATATTTGTAATAAAATAATAGGTGATGACCGGGTCGGGTTAGCCGATCCGGGTCATACCTCGTCATGTCCCCCCAGTCCGAAGTTATGAGATGCAATTCATGAAATCGGACTAAAAAAGGAAAAGTCAAAAATCCCCCTTTGAGTGTAAGTTTCTCGAGTGGGGTACCGTTGCGCTATTGAAAAATGGCGGCGATGGGAAAAGATGTGACAGTTAAACCATCATTCGGATGACAGTTGTACATCCCTTGTCTTGACGCGTGTTCCCATCCGTTTGCCTTTTCGAATTTGAAAAGTTGTAGTCCCTTATAAATAGCTTTCCCGTTTAGGGTTGGGATTCCATTTACATTTCTCGTTTACAACCACTCTTTTTCAAATTCTTGATTCCAACAATGGCTTCCAAGACCGGCAAGTCTTCTGCCTCTGCTACCCAAACGGGTTCTGATGCCCTCTACGCAAAATGGGGGCTTGTTTCGTTCAATAATCTTATTCAAGATTATGATATTAAGGCAGAATGGAATCCTGTACTGTCGTCGAAAGCAGACACGGCATTTCCGTTGAAGGAAGGTAAAATCACTCTGTTTAGTGATTTCTTCAAATTTTGTAACTTCTGATTGCCGATCACCAAGTTTTGTAAGTCAGTTCTTGACCATTATCCCATCCATATTTCCCAATTGCATCCGTTAGGGTTGGTGAAACTCCGACATTTTGAGTTTGCCTGTATAGCCCTGGGGCATATTCCTGAACTTACCGTTTTTAGGGCTTTTTTCGTTCTTGTGTTATACCCGGAGAAATGCAATGGAGAGAGATGGGACCCAAGGACAAAGTTAAAGATGATGGTCCCCCAAAAGATGCCTATGTTCAAAACGCCCTTTTTAAAAGATTGTGTGAACACCTTTCCGAGTGCACGGTGATCCCGGAGGGAGCTTTAGTGATGGCGGGGATGAGCCTGCTGTGGCGTGATATCAGATTGTACCCTTCTTTCCAGATGGGTGATGAAGGTATGTGGTTTTTTGGTCTTGAATTTATCCTGTTCCTTGTGTATGGCTTAACATATGTAAATGTCACAGGTAAGTGGAGTTTGTTTGATTTTGTTGATCCTTCACGGAATGCTGCTTTGAGTCCCGCGGACCGTGTGATTGGCGAACAGGAGCCTGATGTGCTGAAGATCCATCTAGAGCAGTTTTTGCTGCCTGCGGTGCCGGCTGATCCAGCTACTTATATTTCTCAGCATCCCCCCAGCGGAGGAGGTGGTGCCACTGCCTCAGAGGCGAAGAAACCAATCCGGGTGAAAGTCACCGGGAGGAAGTATACAGCCGCGGGGGCCGCTACTTACGCTGTTACTGTGGGTGTTTCTACACCTGCTTGGGGATGTGTCTGTGTCACGACCCCCGACCCACCCTGGACGGAATCGGGAGTCGTGAACAGCCCGTGGTACCGGTGATTATTTTTATTTTGAAAACGTTGCAGCGGAAATTTCATCAGGACCGTGAGTTAGGAAAAATATCAGAGTTTAGAAAACACCGGATTTTATTTATTTAAATAGATGGGATAAACCCATGTTTTACAATGGTAGCTTTAATAAAGATAAATTTTATTACATAAAACAATATTTCTTAATTTGATTTAATTAATAAAATAAGCCACTTCTTGATGCCTTTCAGTGCCGTATCCATCTTTTACTCCAATCTACTGTAATTACCTGAAACGCGTTTTAAAAAGGTTTTGTCAGCGGAAAATACTGAGTGAGTTCATTCATTTTACTAAAACGACTCTTTTGTTATAATTTACAGTATTAAGAGATTACAATGTTTCTGATATCAAACCAACTACCCACAGTACTTGTCACTCGAATCTTTACGGTGACTGTGGTCATATCACCATTGGCTGCCCCAATGAATGACGAGTATCACTAATTTTAGGTTCGCCCACCTAAAGTGATAACACTGCAATACTGTGCACAATACCCCACATACCGGCTGTAATTTGGTGATTACATAAACTTAATCACTGTAATTATAACCTTTGAAAATATACATAATTTTGTAAACAAATTTGATAAAAAGAGAATGACTCACAGATAATCATGCAGATTCATACGGACAGAATTTAGTCTACAGATAAGCCTTGATATATTGCAGATTTATACAGGCAGGGCTTAGCCTATTGATTTTGCCTTGTAACCTAGTGCATACGAACTAGGTAGGTAACTTAATACAATAATTACGATAACTCACGAGATCAAATTCTCACAATGAACGACAAAGTGCAATACTTCATCCATCGAATTAACGATGATCCGTCAAATTAATGACGAACAACAAAGTATAATACTTCATCCATCGAATTAACGATGATCCGTCAAATTAATGACGAACGATAAAGTATAACCCTAGTGTGGGCAGCACTTAAACATCCATTGGATATATTGATCGGTCGGAAAATGAATCGTAATAGCGATTAAGTTAATACCCTGTATCGTAGCAGAATTAGAGCTAGTGTGTGTTTGGTAGTAATAAAAATATATATTTGTAATTTAAGTATAGAACCCCTAATTCAGCCTTGTCCCTATGTCACGAGACAGAACCCAAACGAACTTAGTCGGGCAGAGCCCTGACATGCGTTATGAGGCTCAGATCAATCGGACAGGGTAGCGGTGATCGGGAGTTAAAACACTTAAAATGGGGTAGAACTTTATTGCTAGAAAATATATATAAAATAGGGAAAGTGGCGACAGACCAAGCAAAAGAAAAGAATTGTTTTAGCAAATCGAAATTTGAAACCTATGGCTTCTATTTATACTACTAGAGTAAATTGCATGAAAAGTTATTGAATTTCATTCTTCCACGTAGCCTCCTGTCTACCAATCCAAATGTTGTAGAGTTTTAAATTTTAATTATTATTTTATTTTTGATCCTTATCTTGACAGATCATACATTTCCAACAAAATCCCTTTTTGTTCATATTTTATTATTCTATTCGTAAGTTTTAATTAATATGATTTTATTATATATATATATTTAAAACGTATGTACTATTGTTTTAGTTAAATGTAAATTTTAATTTTATTAATATATATATTATAATTAATTTAACTGCTTTACTTATTTGGTGCGTATACTTCTAAAATACGATGTTTTATAAAATAAAGAATATGTCTTTAGAAAGAGAATATTTTTGTCTACATTCGGGTCTAAGTTTCATTAAAAATAGAGTAGGTTTAAAATACAATGTATTTTTATAGTTTAATTATTAAACGGTTCCTAGGCCTGTCTAGGAACTTCATATTTTTATTAGTCAACTTACCCGTAGACTACCCGTCTAATAATATAGATTTTTATATACTTTTACTTTATTAGAAAAGGTCACCCATACACAGGCCAATATTATTTCAACCAACTATATAAAATAATGTTTAAAACTATTTTGGTTGAATAATTATATTAAAATAAATTATTTACTAGTTACTAGTTACTAATGGTTAATAAATTTAACCAAACCTATGGTAAAAATAGGGATGTTACATTCTCCCCACCTTGTTTTAAATCTCGTCATCGAGATTTGAATTACGATATTTCTTTTAGACTTATGTCACAATTTAGTTAATAAAAATAATATTAGGGTAGATGACACAGAATCAAAATATTTAATTTTGTGAATATAAGTTGTATAATAAATTGGACTCAATGGTTTAACTAAACTAGTTCAAGAAATCGATAGCAAATGAATGATATAATTTTCAAAAGTGACTAGGTTCAAGCCAAAAGATATATATTTAAAATGAATGTGATTGACTTTTAAAATCAATAAAATTCTTTGTCAAAAGAAGGCTTACTTGGATTGGCAACTGAGGAAGACTTAGAATTGATAGGTTCAAAATAAAAGCATGAAAAATAATTTGTTAAATATTTATGATATGAGAAAATCAAAGTGTTGAGATGAGTGAATTGCAGGGATACACCAAAAGACAATAAAGTTAGTGTATCTTTATTTTAGAGTTCGTATCTTAAGTGATGATCGTGATATAATAGATTACGTCTAGATGATCGCGAAATCCTATAATATTGTTATAACTATATTTAGATATGTTAAACTCTTATTTAGTATTTTAAATTTCCGATCACCTTTATGTATAAATTTTGATATGATATACATATATATATGATTTATACTGTATATTCACATATATTATACTATATATTCGATTTTTCTTATATATATATAGTTATCACAGTATAATTTATAAATAATCTTTCTTATATATAAAAATATATATATATTTATATATATAGAGAAAAATTTACTTTATATAATTTTTTTTTTAACTAAAATCTGCTAAATAAGTATGATGACTTAATTTATATACCTTAACTAGTCATTATCATGGTTAGATATTGGTTAGTGCTGCCTTGTTTAAGCATAGGTGGCCAGTCCATGCCCAACTAAGGCTAGGTTACCCGATATCTGCCCTTGACAATAACCCTAGTATTAAAATAATACTAATACTATTACTATTAATATTTTCTTACTAATATTGAAACTTAATATTAGTAATAAATAACTAAACATACATTTAAATTGAAAAATTTCTAATAAAAATGGTGAAACTGGCCGTCCCCAGGATCGAACCCGGGTCTAGGCCACACCCTTTCGCGCATCTAACCAACCGAGCTAGGTGCCTAGTTTATGAAATTTCCATTTTGGTTAAATATAAGCACATGTACAATAAATTCTGTACTTCTTATTATAAGTCACCTACTTATATTGATTAAGTATTTACTTATCCTCCTTATGGTGACTAATAAGAATATAGTAATACTATTAGGTAATCACTTATGTAAGTTTCCATATATAAAATAAATTTTATATAATGTTTTTCGATTGAAGATGTTAAAGTAATAATTTATCACGAAAGGCTAGATTGATGTTGTAAAAATCATTTAAGAGATACATTAAAATATGACAAGAATTTGTGTATCATTATCTTAACACATGATTTGTGTTAAGATAACTTTTATAAATATCCGTATATGATATATATAAATGAGATTAGTGCAAGTTTTAAATTTTATGAAAACGTTAGTACAAGGTGATTGTGATCAAAGAAATGATTTAGTGAAGTCGAAGACCAAATAAGCATTTTATAGTTCTAGAGAATTGAAGTGTTTGTTGGAATTATGTTGAATATGATAGCTTTAATCCATCATATGGGAATTTGAAATGAATATGTAATGCGAACAAGTTCAAGCAATTGAACTTGGTTTAATCACAACGAGTTCATGTAATAAAAAAATTCGGACATGGTTACAACAAAATCATGTATGCCAAAGAAATTTGAGTTTCTCAAGAAATTTATTGACTTGATATAAAAGGGTCATCGTTTTGCCTTACTGCGGTATCTAGTGCCAAAAATCAAGTATAGCGAAATGATCTTTGAGTTTGGATAAAACAACAATTTAGAATGAAACCCTTCAGTGGAAATTCAGAAATTAAACGAACCACATGCATGACAAATGGTGCATGTGTAACGTGTGGATTTACCAAGAAATGAAATGAATCAATATCTGCTACTAGGAAATAAATCCTCCTGGTATGATGACTGTTGCGAAAGTCAAATTATTATATGCAGAAATCAGAATTTTCAACAAAAGAATTATAAGAACTTTTATCTGGAATTTCGAGTGATAACCGTTATTAAATGACATTACCAGGGAATGTCAAATAAAATGAAATAGGGAATTTGCAAAAGTATATGACTCATTTTTCAGTGCTAATACCTATGACTCCGATTAGACTGTGCACTGATGGTTGTGAAATCTCGTTAAAACATATCTCAGCGAATTTTCATGTTGCTTGTAGGATCATGTGGCAAAGTGCTTCTTTTTTTTATAGTTCTTCTACTGACGGAATCCATTTTGGTGTAATTATATTTTCCAAAGGTCTTGCTTTGGAATTTGTGTAGACGTATAATTTAAGTTTAATGTGTTTTCTTATGCACTAGCACAACTTTACAAGCTTCTTACTTGCGTTGATAGTTTATGGTAACTCATTGGAAATTCTTATATTTTTAATGACGTCTCAACTTAAAGAGTTTCCATTGTTTATATTGTTGCACGAGCTACGAGACAGATAATCAAACGGAATAATGTTTGATATCGGAAAAGAGATTCCTGAATAAGAAATCTAGACACAGATGCTGGTGCTTTATTCTTAATTGACTTTTGGAATTTCTTATAGATATATATATATCTATATAATCACATTTTTCACATGCTGAAATAAACATACCATCTATCAGGTCAATGTATTTAACAGATTCATATTTCCAAAAACCAGTCAAATATCTGGTCATGATACTATTTAGGGAAATCTTGTCATTTGTTTGACATATTATATACCCCGTCTTATCCGATTCGCGCCGGAGCGGTAACCTCAGTATATCCGGACAAACTGGAGAGTCTGCTACACCATACCCAGTCTTGCCGGAGAAAATTTTCTATTTCCCATAAATAATATCTTTTTAAAAGTGCATCTTTTATTAGGCTTTTATCCAGAATTAGGGAAATTTGTATTCCCGTAACATATCTTATTCTAGACCAAGTAATATCAGATAAGCAATAATTACTATTAATTCTTGCTTATTTATCATATCTTGCAATATTCTAATTACCATTCTCATGGTATATCAAAACCCATCATACTTTATTTACAAAAAGTAAATAGCTTATCTCAAAGCTTATACTAAGGCATTTTTCTTAAGTTCAAGTCTAAATACTATCCTGTGTGCTACCATAAAATATCAAGTTCCTAACTCTTTGTTTAGGTATTTTAATACAACACCTATTGGCTTAAAGCAGTGGCTCTGATACCACCTTCTGTCACGACCCCCGACCCACCCTGGACGGAATCGGGAGTCGTGAACAGCCCGTGGTACCGGTGATTATTTTTATTTTGAAAACGTTGCAGCGGAAATTTCATCAGGACCGTGAGTTAGGAAAAATATCAGAGTTTAGAAAACACCGGATTTTATTTATTTAAATAGATGGGATAAACCCATGTTTTACAATGGTAGCTTTAATAAAGATAAATTTTATTACATAAAACAATATTTCTTAATTTGATTTAATTAATAAAATAAGCCACTTTTTGATGCCTTTCAGTGCCGTATCCATCTTTTACTCCAATCTACTGTAATTACCTGAAACGCGTTTTAAAAAGGTTTTGTCAGCGGGAAATACTGAGTGAGTTCATTCATTTTACTAAAACGACTCTTTTGTTATAATTTACAGTATTAAGAGATTACAATGTTTCTGATATCAAACCAACTACCCACAGTACTTGTCACTCGAATCTTTACGGTGACTGTGGTCATATCACCATTGGCTGCCCCAATGAATGACGAGTATCACTAATTTTAGGTTCGCCCACCTAAAGTGATAACACTGCAATACTGTGCACAATACCCCACATACCGGCTGTAATTTGGTGATTACATAAACTTAATCACTGTAATTATAACCTTTGAAAATATACATAATTTTGTAAACAAATTTGATAAAAAGAGAATGACTCACAGATAATCATGCAGATTCATACGGACAGAATTTAGTCTACAGATAAGCCTTGATATATTGCAGATTTATACAGGCAGGGCTTAGCCTATTGATTTTGCCTTGTAACCTAGTGCATACGAACTAGGTAGGTAACTTAATACAATAATTACGATAACTCACGAGATCAAATTCTCACAATGAACGACAAAGTGCAATACTTCATCCATCGAATTAACGATGATCCGTCAAATTAATGACGAACAACAAAGTATAATACTTCATCCATCGAATTAACGATGATCCGTCAAATTAATGACGAACGATAAAGTATAACCCTAGTGTGGGCAGCACTTAAACATCCATTGGATATATTGATCGGTCGGAAAATGAATCGTAATAGCGATTAAGTTAATACCCTGTATCGTAGCAGAATTAGAGCTAGTGTGTGTTTGGTAGTAATAAAAATATATATTTGTAATTTAAGTATAGAACCCCTAATTCAGCCTTGTCCCTATGTCACGAGACAGAACCCAAACGAACTTAGTCGGGCAGAGCCCTGACATGCGTTATGAGGCTCAGATCAATCGGACAGGGTAGCGGTGATCGGGAGTTAAAACACTTAAAATGGGGTAGAACTTTATTGCTAGAAAATATATATAAAATAGGGAAAGTGGCGACAGACCAAGCAAAAGAAAAGAATTGTTTTAGCAAATCGAAATTTGAAACCTATGGCTTCTATTTATACTACTAGAGTAAATTGCATGAAAAGTTATTGAATTTCATTCTTCCACGTAGCCTCCTGTCTACCAATCCAAATGTTGTAGAGTTTTAAATTTTAATTATTATTTTATTTTTGATCCTTATCTTGACAGATCATACATTTCCAACAAAATCCCTTTTTGTTCATATTTTATTATTCTATTCGTAAGTTTTAATTAATATGATTTTATTATATATATATATTTAAAACGTATGTACTATTGTTTTAGTTAAATGTAAATTTTAATTTTATTAATATATATATTATAATTAATTTAACTGCTTTACTTATTTGGTGCGTATACTTCTAAAATACGATGTTTTATAAAATAAAGAATATGTCTTTAGAAAGAGAATATTTTTGTCTACATTCGGGTCTAAGTTTCATTAAAAATAGAGTAGGTTTAAAATACAATGTATTTTTATAGTTTAATTATTAAACGGTTCCTAGGCCTGTCTAGGAACTTCATATTTTTATTAGTCAACTTACCCGTAGACTACCCGTCTAATAATATAGATTTTTATATACTTTTACTTTATTAGAAAAGGTCACCCATACACAGGCCAATATTATTTCAACCAACTATATAAAATAATGTTTAAAACTATTTTGGTTGAATAATTATATTAAAATAAATTATTTACTAGTTACTAGTTACTAATGGTTAATAAATTTAACCAAACCTATGGTAAAAATAGGGATGTTACAGTCTGGTTCATCCGCTGCTGTCGAGCTGGTGAGTCTGACCCGCCTGTCGAAGAAACGGAAAATTGTTCCTGCCCTGAGTGCTTTTGAGGCTATTCAAGCCGCCTATGCCATGCCCACTGGTGAGTAACTTTGCTTGCGAGTGTTGTTATGGACTTCATTTTTCATTTTGCTAAACGTCCGACTTAACACAGGTTCTGCTTCGGGGGTTTAAGTTGAGTGTGTATCTTCTGCCCCCCTTGACATCTGTGGAGACCATGCCTTCCGCTACAAGCGGGCCAAGCCTTTCAGACCTAATATCTCAGGCAAGTGTTGTCGCTACCGTCAGTTGCTCCATGCCGCCGCCTATGCCTGCTGCTGCTGCTGTGACGGTGACCACTAGCCTGGTGTCTACGCCGTTGCCTTCAAGTGTGATTCCCACAACCCTGTTCGACTCTCCGGTTAGCGTTTTTCTGCGTCTGAAAAAGAGATACCTACAGTATCCATTGCTCACGAGGCAACCAGAGATACTGCTATAAGCGATGCTGGAGGGTCAGGCAGCGGAATTACGGATGATGGTGCCCGTTTGGGCGATGATCTTTACCTTCCTACCATTAATTGGGATCCTAACGTGCAGAATAAGCGCTATCAGCCCAGATGGAAAATAGCGGAGTCGTCAAGGTTGATTTTTCCGCCAGTGATTCAGCACTTGGTTGAGAGGGCATACCCCCCGGCCGAGGCAGCCTATATTGAGGGGTGAAACAATGAAAACTTGATAAATGCCACAATGGTGGAATTCGTTGGTCAGCCACGGAGGCTAGCAGAGATCCGGCGTCGGTGGATGCATGATAACAATGAGCTCTAACAGGCGCGGGCCGCTATTCAGGAGCTAAAAGACGAGAAGTATCGCCTGTAGAGTTAATTACAAGCTGCTGGTCTGAGAGAAAGCAGGTTTGTGTCGGAGAAAAATAAGGCAGAAGATGACTTGAAGCGGGTAACTGGCCATCTTGCCGAGGAGCGGATATTGTGGGCTCGAGACATAGCGGAGAAGGACCGGGTCCTTGCTGATGCTAAAAATCTTCAGGAGGAGCTGGAACGTAAGGCTGTTACCGAGGCTCAGAAGGTGAGGTTTGAGATGTCTGCTAAAATGGAAAAGTTCCGTATTGATACTGATTTCGTTTCTCAGGTTCAGGAGCGGTACCAAGCTCTAACTGTAGAGTTAGAGTCATCCAACGCCAAGGCCCAGGCTAGGCAAGTTGAGTTGGAGGAGCGGGAGGCACGGCTTAGGAGTTTCAGCAACAGTGCGATTCCATTGTCTCCGAGAAGAACAAACTGGTTGAGTCTTCGGCCACTCATCAGGCATGCCTTAGGGAGTTGGAAAGTGCATTGGAACAGTCAAACGCTGAGGTGGATAGCTTGACTAGCTAACTGGCTGAATTGCGAGGTGACAGGAATTGGCTGATAACCAATGGCCTGGTTGGAGCATTTGAATACCTACGCCAATCGGAATCTTTTACGGCGTTGTTGGATCGCCTATCTGCAGCTGCTTATCAATCGGGTCATCATGATGGCATTTACAACGGTTATTTTGAGTGCCAACAATCAGATAAGATTACCCCCGCGTTCCACACAAAGAGAGGGAAACTGCAGGGAGATATGGCAGATGCTCTTGAAGCGGCGTGCAATGATCCGCTGCCCTTGTATGCCGACCTGATAGAGAAGGTGAATGAAGATGGCGTGGATTCCTTACGCCTAATGTTGGATCCAGCAGAAGAGTCTGGTGAGGAATGAGCGTTTTATTTTGCCTGTTATGTACGTTGTTCCTTGGATATTGTGTATAAACACTGTTTTGCTTGGGTTATGTGCAAGTGCCTGACTTTTTGTCAGACATTTAATGCTAATATCATGATGAATGACGCCGCCATTTTCCTGAAATGTGGCGATTTGACTCGTAATGATGACTTTTCATTAATTTTGCTATCGTCATCACTGTCAAGGCTTTTAAACTTGTATAAATTAAGTTCTTTTTTCCAAATTTGGTAATTCGCAAAAATGAGCCGGAGGTGCTATAAACAGAGACTTTCCGATATATTCCGATGCTTGGATGCGGCTGATGGTTTAATTCAGCTTCAAATTCCGGTGACGGAGGAAATGATCAAAGGAAGGGAGGTAAATTCTGATGATGCTCTTCCCCGGGTTAGCCGGTCTTGCAAGAGTGTCATATATGAGGGTTCTTCAAAAGCTGGTGCAGGTGTGGTTTCACTATCAGCTGACACTCTGATGGGAGTCTTCCCTCCTGATCATGTCCAACGCTGTCGATTGGTGTACAAACGACGCCGCAGTGGCCGTTCTGATA
This sequence comes from Helianthus tuberosus, assembly GCA_030545235.1. Taxonomy (NCBI): domain Eukaryota; kingdom Viridiplantae; phylum Streptophyta; class Magnoliopsida; order Asterales; family Asteraceae; genus Helianthus; species Helianthus tuberosus. The sequence continues at coordinate 214,022,908 of CM060411.1, read as the reverse complement.
AACACTTGGTTGATGATCGGGAGGTGGTGGTTCTTCCGGTGGATAAGGAGAATGCTGATGACTTGATCGTTGATTCTCATCCGTTGGAATGGTATGGTGTGGCATTGTACACCCCTGCAGAGGTGAGAGCAATGCTTTCCAAGAAGTAAATATTTAGAACATGTTCGTTTTTTGGTTTCCGTATGTTGGTATTTTAGCAACAGGGACAAGTAATTGGTTTTTTGCAAAGATAGTTGTATGTATTTGTTACAAAAATACCTATCTTTTTTGTAGTGGTTATCGTATCTATTACCAAGATACCCACTTTTAACGCTGTATATTTTTTATCCTTTGAAAAGTATTTCGTGTCCAGTATGCTTTTTTACCGTTATGTGCAGTTTAATTGCGATGCTAATTGTTTGTATCGTAAAGTGCAGTATGAATGCGGTGGTAAATTTTATTGTTTATGTAAGTAATGAGCGGAAATAATAAAAAGAAATAACTTTTATTAACTCAATACTTAGAAGAAAAAAGAGACATCGTTTGAGATGGATTACACTTGTTTGTAAAGTACTAAAAAAAGCAATCAAAGCACGCCGTTAGGGGCAAGGCGTTACATGTAACACTTTTTCAATTGAGATGCATTCCAGCTACGGGGGACCGCGGTACCATCTAGCCTAGATAGGCGGTAGGCCCCTTTGCCGAGGTCTTCTTGGATGACAAAAGGACCTTCCCAATTGGGTCCCAGCTTGCCAGAGGGCTCCGCTATACTGGCTTCGTTGTCACGCATGACGTACTCGCCTTCTTTAAAAGTATGCTGAGCCACGCGCTGATTGTAATACTTCTCCAAGTTTTCTTGTACTTTGCTTCGCTGATGGCGGCCGCCTCACGCCGCTCTTATAGCAGATCTAGGCTATCCCTTAGGAGCCTGTCATTTTCATCATTAGTGGTGAGGCGCCGTAATGAGGGTAATCCGACTTTCGCGGGTATCATTGCTTCCGCGCCGTAGGTTAGGCTGAAGGGGGTTTAATTGTTACTTGTCTTGGGCATTGTTCGATGTGCCCAGAGGACATTCGGCAATTCTTCCACCCCAGTAGCTTCCTTCGTAACCTAACCTTTTCTTTATCTCATCTTGCAAACTTCTATTTGCCCGCTCCACTTGGCCGTTTCCTTGGGGGTGTGCTACTGATGTAAAGATTTGTTGAATCTTAAGTTCTGCACACCAATCTTGCAAGAACCTGTCAGTGAATTGTGTTCCATTATCACTTACCAGGTATAGCGGCAGTCCGAATCGGCACACTATATGTTCCCATAGGAATTTCTTTGCGTTATTAGCTGTTATTTTGGCCAAGGGCTTGGCTTCAACCCACTTTGTGAAGTAGTCGATTGCCACAATTAAGTACTTTAGCTTCCCGGGGGCCAGCGGGAAGGGTCCCATGATATCGACTGCCCACTTCTGAAAAGGCCAAGCCGCTGTGACAGGAATTAGATTGTTTTTGGGGCGGAGCGTTTGAGGAGCAAATTTTTGACAACTGCGGCACTTTCTTAGTTCATCTACCGCGTATTCATGCATCTCGGGCCAGTAGTACCCGACATTGTGGATTTTGGCGACAACTGCCAGGGGTCCGGCATGAATGCCGCATATGCCTGCATGTATTTCTTGGATTAAGTATTTTGCTTCCGCTGTGGACACACACCGCAGTAGTGGTCCCAAGTATGATTTCCTGTATAGGATGCCATTGTTTACTTCATACTGCAACGCCTTAGTTTGGATCTTTTGGGCTTCGCCTCTGGCGAGAGGTAATTCCCCCTTTGTGAGGAACTTCAGTATGTGAGTGTACCAACAGGGTTCCACCACTGTGATAGCGGAAACTTCCCGGGGTTCAATGGAAGGTGTTTGCAATGTTTCTACCTTTACTTCTTTTTCCGTACCCGAGGTAGCAAGTTTACTCAAGGCGTCTGCTATTTGATTTTTTCCTCTGTGGATGTGATTAAGCATGACACTGTCAAAGGAAGCTATGAGCTCCTTGGTCTTAGCCAAATACTTTGCCATTGATTCGTCCTTGGCTTCATAAGTCTCATTTACTTGGTTATTGACCAGTAGAGAGTCAACATATGCGTCGACCCTTGTTGCTCCCATAGATTGGGCCATTCTTAAGCCCGCGAGTAGCGCCTCATATTCTGCTTCGTTGTTGGAGCATTCAAAGTCAAAACGTAGGGCGTACATCAGCCTTATCTCATCTTGGCTTATCAACATGAGATCTGCCCCAGAACCTTTTCCGCTGGATGATCCGTCGGTGTACAACTTCTAGGTTTGCCTGGCTGTACTGGCCTCCGGTATGTCTTGGATCACGGGATCCTGTATTACTTCACCATCAGGAATCTCAGCGAATAAATCGGCGATCACCTGCCCCTTAATTACTGTTCACTTTCGATATTCGATATTTAAGGCTCCCAACTCCATCGCCCATTTGGCCAGTCTTCCGGAGATCTCTGGCTTATGCAGAATTTGCTGTAGCGGGTAATTTGTTAAGGCCTGTACGCGATGCCCTTGGAAATATCTTCGGAGACACCGGGTAGCGTACACTAATGGCAATACCAACTTTTCAAGTGTTGGGTATCGCGTTTCTGGCCCCGCCAGAACTCTGCTGATGTAATATATAAGTGTTTATTTTCCATCTCTTTCCACCATGAGTACCGCGCTTACCGCGTTATGAGCTGCCGCCATATACATTTTTAGAAGTTCTTCTGGGTATGGCGCTGTCAACATAGGTAGTTTCTCAATGAACTGTTTCATGTCTTGTAACGCTTCTTCTGCCTCACTGGTCCATATGAAGTTTTTCTTATTGAGGCAATCCTTCAGCGTCTTTATGAATGGCAAAGACCTCTCAGCGTGTCTTGCCAGGAATCTGTTTATTGCTACTAGACGCCCATTTAACGCTTGCGCCTCTTTTAAAGTCCTAGGGGAGGGCATTCGTGTAAGACCCATCTTAAAATAACAGAATTTATAATATTTAACACGCATTTATTACAAAAATGCGAGTTTACAGAAACTTTGTTGGGTTTACAATCATACATGATCAAAATATTTGAGTTATCATTCTAACTAGTTTAAACATTCAAATGCAATTCTTATTATTTACATATTAATTTAAACAAAATAAATAAATGTGGAAGCTTGTTCGGTGTGTTCGGTTCTTGAAAGACGCTTGATCTTCATCCGAAAATCTTGTGAGCATTCACCTAATGCCAAAACCACATAAACTGTTAGTTTTGACAACTTTTAAATACGTATAATCAAGTCCTACGGCCCAACAATGGAAATAAAAGAAAATTTATGAAATATAGATCGGTCGCGCCCCGCGACCGTTTTCGTCTCAGCTTTCGCGGCCCGCGATACGTGTCGCGTCGCGCGACCAGTTTATTAATTCGTCGTCGCGTAACGCGACGGCCTATTTTTCACAGCAGGTTTGTTTGTTTGAGCTGCAAATGCCCAGCTCCGAGTTTTAACCAAATTCTAACTTTAAAATTTCATAACTTTAGTTCTACATGTCCGTTTCGCGTGATTCTTTTTCCTACGCGACCGTAATTCGATTCTCCATCATATGGAGTTATAATTCAACATTCAAACTAATAATATTCCAAGTTTTTAAGCATTCGACTTATTATTCAAAATCAACATTTTGACCCGTTTGTATTTAAAACCAACAACTTGTTTTTTTTTAACAACCAAATACATACATCAATGTATTTAACTCAAGATCTCTAGCTCGGGTTTATAATTCTTATCAATTATGCTATTAGTACGCAAGCTATGCGCATAAATCCGTTTTTAGACATTCGACCCACGAATGTCATTACCTATAATTTTTATACATATCTAAGGACTACATAATCATAATACAAGTTCCTAAACAGCCTCTAAGGGTCGTTTGCCCGATTTGCCCCTCAAGGGTTTTTTAGTCAAATTTATGTCCTTCATTTTACGGCGAGGGACCGTCACTATCTATTTGACCAAAAATTATACATTTAACTATAAATTCAGTTAAGCGTACCTGGCTCGGGTTATAGAATTAACCCGTTTAAATACCTTTTGCTTTTAAACTTGCTAGTTTAAAGCAACGCAAAACATAAATTAATTCCTGTGATCTCAAAACTCAACAAACGGTCATCAGTTATTGTTGTCAAATGGTATTAACACACCATTTGACCCGTTTAGGCGAAATGACCAATTATTATTATGAGAGTATATCTAGTTAGCATCTCGCCCTTTTTACCCATTCCGGTTTTCTCCTTGAACTCTTTTTTTACTTAAAAACCGTTTCTTGTCTTGTTTGACTCGTTATGACTTTCGCCATATGATATCTATTTGAATCTCTTTTCTCATCCGTCCACTCATGTCCGGATTACCTTTTTACCATTTTTTTTACCCGTCACGGTTTACACCATAACGTAATGTTTCAAAATTTCTTATTTATTCATCACCACATGAATAATATACCCTTTTACCCTTTTTACCATATTTCATGGTTTCTTACCATTTCTCCCTTGTTCGGACTCGCATTATTTCGTGCCGGAACATCATATTTCAATTACTTAATAAAGTTCATATACAATACTTGCAAATAAGTATTTCGAAAATAATATTAAGGGGCGTAAGCTTACTTACCTTGCATCCGAAACACGCTTTTCCTTCACACTTGATTCGTTTGACCCGCTTCCTTTCCAAGCCCCCACCTAGCTTGTCAAGCGTCAAACTATAATCATAATTCGTAAGACGGTTAGATTAGTCATTATCACCTACGACTATTCCATCTTACGAATTCTATGTCGAATCTACTATTTGACTTCATCATTGGTTGATATGACTTATAAAAGTCATTTACCCTTAATCATACAAAATGCAAATTTGCGTTCAGTAACTCACTTAGGCAAGTTCATATCACTGAAAATAGGCTGTTTTTTGTGGCCTGTTTAACCTGTTTACAAGTCTTCAAAAATTATGATTTTTTTATGTGACGTACCTCTCGAAGGGTTAGGCCTTGTGTTAGAATTTCAAGATCTAACTCTTTATCAAAAATTCGTAAAAATTCATTTACTAAGCTGCAATCAGATTCGTCACTTCTGACTGCAGCTTACGAAAAAATTCATTTAAAATTCCTCGTTTATCCGATTGACGAAATATTTCAATTGGAGATTTTTGTAATCACTTAAAGCTATCTACAGTAAAAATTTGAGATCATAACTAAATTCCTAAATTGAGTTATGACATTCGTAATGGGTTGCAAATTCTGCCAGAAAACGCAGCTTGAACTTTCGATACGGAAAAATTTATAAAACGCTCAATTTTTGTCGAAAAAATGCAATTCTAGTGGGGTTTTAAAGATATTTCCTGAAATTACATTTTAGACTCAAGAAACATATGTTCTTGTCATGTTTTGTCCACGTTACAGCCAATACAAGTCGACTGTAAATTCTAATCAGAAGCTGTTTGAATTCAGCTTTCAATTAAAACATGTTTATGACATTATAACACTATTTTTTAGCAATCAAAATCCTAAAAACATCACATACACGAATTTAACATCAACAAATCTGAATTTTCTTCATGGAACTCAAATTACACTAGAATAATAATCATAATCCTAGTGTTTGACATGTTTCTACAAAACCCGCTAAGCACCTATATTGGTGATTATGGATTTTCATAGTGATGAACATAATTGAACAAACTAATGGCTAGGGTATATTCATAGACATGATTTCAACCCAAATTCACCCAAACAACTATCATGCAAGCTCAATTTCGAATCATGAGTGTTCATCCAAAATTTTAGATTGAACCAAATAGTAAAATTTTTACATACCTTATGATCCTTTTACTGAGGAGATCACTAATCTATGCTTGGATTTCGATTTGGAATCGATTTGAGCCTTCAATTTGATCAATTAGCAAGAACTAGGGTTTGGAGGTGAGTTTGGTCGCCCTCTTATGTTTTGTTCGATCCAGACACACACAAGTGTGTGTTTGGAATTTCAATTTTTTTGTTTTAATTAAAACTAGTTTAACTTTTAACACCTTTAGCCCCTCTAATTCACCCAAGTTACATAGAGTGTATTTTAACCAACTTATTTATTACTACAAGACTTATAATTAACTAGGTTATTTATTTCCTAGTTATTTTATCTTGTTCATAACCGATGTTTAATAAATATATAACACCTATATATTTTTCGGGTTTTACCTAACCCGTTTCACTTTAAGTCTCGTTAACTCGGTCCTTTTATATACTTTGTTTTCTCAAAGTATTTATCCTCACTTTTATTAATATTAGATTTGTTTATTTAAATCCTAATATTTACCGGGTAAATTTTCACCGCTAACGGTATTTTACCAATAGTCAATATTAACGTGGTTCGATTACCGAACCCGTTTTTAGGGTGTTACAAGTCTACCCCCCTTAAAAAGGTTTCGTCCCCGAAACCTTATTTACGTAGCTCATGAATTTAGACTTAACGAACTTAGTTTCGTTTTTAAGGCATTCAATTATTCTTTTCTTTCTAACGTTTTCACTTATATCGACGCGCACGTCTTTCATGTGTAAGGCCTCGCGGGCCGTTATTTTCAGCTTTTATCCTTTATATTTCTTGACCGAGTTCTCACTTGACCACTTAGACTCATCAGTCTGTTAACATGTTTATCCCGCACTTGTCTTATATTAACAAGCGCTTTGTATTTGTCATGACATTTTCTCAACCTTGAATAGTTCCCCCGGCTAGTCTATTTAGTCGCCGTCACTTCATACCTCGTCATCTGGGTATACTATTTTGCCATCTCTGGCCTTATGTGTGTTTAAGATTTTCTAAATCCCCTCATGTTACTTATGTTTGTTAAAAAAAGCTGCTTTTGACTAAAAACTAAATTTTTGGTTTACGTTTTCTCTGTCTTATGTCTTTTCCTCATGTCTAGGAATTTCCGTCTAAGTTTTATTCCTGACCGTTATTATTTTACATGGAGAATTGTAACCAGTTTTTCACGCTTTATCCAAGTGACCCGCAGGTTCTTCTACTTAGCCTCGCCAGCCTTTTCTTTAGATTTTCACCTTTTTAAGATGAGAACCCCAACAATTCGTTTCTTTCTATTTGTGACCCGAAGGTCTTTTTGGTCCCGTAGACCTTAGCATCATTTATAATCTCGTAGGTTATGATAATCTCGTAGATCATCTTTTATTCAAGTCTTTATTCAAAGGTATATACACTTACATTTGTATATGGCGTTAAGGCACCATTTTTATGTTCAAAAATAATTTATTTTCGCTTTTGTATTTCCTTTGACTTTGACCGTAGTCTAAGGCTACATTTGTTTTTTTTTTCGGACAATTTTTTCCGACTTTATGACTTCTTACGTCACTCACACGTCGGTTTATTCTACGCTTACCATTATCTGGTTATCACCTATATTTCTTTGCAACCCTCTACCCGGGTTCTTTTACCTTAAGGTTTTTAGCGCCCATAACCCCTTGCATAGGTTTATTAATATTTTGCGCTTTTTATTTGTTCGGTTCGCGCTTACTTACATTAGCAAGCGTTATTCTTTATTTATTTCGTTTGACTTGTTCGTGTGAGATTTTATCACTTATGGATGTCAAACTTCATTCTTTGTTCGACCCGTTCAACTTTAAAATAGTTGAACATAATTTATCAAAATTTCTATTTACATCATCTTGTCGTCTTTTAGTCATGACTCAAAACCCGAGTCTTTTGACTTTCCATCGGAGTTCCCGCTTCTCGGTCTACGCATGTGTTTAAATCATTACCCAACAACCGGGTGTTTTACTGAAATCGTTATTATTGCAACCCTTCAGGTATGCATTAAGACTTCGCTTCAATTTATTTGGTCGTCTTAGCGAAATCCATCGCTTTTATTCGACCATGTCTTTTATTCTTTATGTGACCATCCTTGACGGCCTTATAATTTATGAGTGATGATTATCATCGTCATTCCTTCCTTACTACAACCAAGTTAACAACCTTGATTGTATTTTCGTGTGGGCAACACCTTTGTTTTTATGACCCTGCGAGTCATCTATACTTTAGTTTTACTTGCCCCTTTTGTCAACCATGGCTCTTTCATCCAAAATGATTTATTTTTATGAATTTTTCCTTAGGTCATTTATTTATGTCATCGTTTACATTAATATTCGTCCCTTCTCTCGGGCTCATTATCCTAATGTAATACGCTTCCATCACCCGGCTGTGCTTTTACATTATTATCAAGTATTTTACTCATTTTATTCCTTTGGGTACTTTTAATTTGTCCCACTCACCCCGTCATTACTACATCGGATGTAAGTATGTCCATCATAAAAGTTCATGGTACCATGTGTTCACTACTTACTTGGCCAGAGTAAGCGATCAACACCTGATATGCATGACCTTTTATAATTTTCACATTACACCACATGTAAGTAACGCCTCTATTTAGTTTCCTTGGAAATAATATCCTTGATAGGTATTCTATTCAGGTTTTTCCAAGTTTTTAATTTGTATATGCAACGGTCAGTCTCTATGTATTTGTTGCATATTACTATTCGTGCAATAAATTTAAAATGTGCACCTGGTAATGCTTGCCCTAACGGGCTTCTCTTGCCATTAGCCTTGTTCGCGATCGCTACGCGGTTTAGGTCCTTGGTGAGTATGTTCTACTTGTCGTACTTTGGACCGTTCCTCCATCAAATCCGCAATTTGTTAGAATCCCGCTATCTTTAGATGCGAGTGTTCTTCAACTAAAACATTTACAAGAGTTAATAATATCAACTTCAATAATCGCCCGTATTATAATACAAGGCTTTTCTACTATACGCGTCAACGCGCGTAATTTCGTCAACTATATTTTTCATTTAATTGAGGTAACATGTATTACACGATAACCCTATGTGTTGTTCACAGCACTTTAATCATCTTAACCGTTAATATACATGTACTTACCGGATTTGCGATCAAGCCTCGAACCGAACACTTTATTCTTTTAAACTTTAGCTCTGATTACCAACTTGTAAGACCCATCTTAAGATAACAGAATTTATAATATTTAACACGCATTTATTACAAAAATGCGAGCTTACAAAAACTTTGTTGGGTTTACAATCATACATGATCAAAATATTTGAGTTATCATTCTAATTAGTTTAAACATTCAAATGCAATTCTTATTATTTACATTTTAATTTAAACAAAATATATAAATGCGGAAGCTTGTTCGGTGTGTTCGGTTCTTGAAAGACGCTTGATCTTCATCCGGAAATCTTGTGAGCATTCACCTAATGCCAAAACCACATAAACTGTTAGTTTTGACAACTTTTAAATACGTATAATCAAGTCCTACGGCCCAACAATGGAAATAAAAGAAAAATTTTGAAATATAGATCGGTCGTGCCCCGCGACCGTTTTCGTCTCAGCTTTCGCGGCCCGCGACACGTGTCGCGTCGCGCGACCATTTTATTAATTCGTCGTCGCGATTTTTCACAGCAGGTTTGTTTGTTTGAGCTGCAAATGCCTAGCTCCGAGTTTTAACCAAATTCTAACTTTAAAATTTCATAACTTTAGTTCTACATGTCCGTTTCGCGTGATTCTTTTTCTCACGCGACCGTAATTCGAGTCTCCATCATATGGAGTTATAATTCAACATTCAAACTAATAATATTCCAATTTTTTAAGCATTCGACTTATTATTCAAAATCAACATTTTGACCCGTTTGTATTTAAAACCACCAACTTGTTTTTTTTAACAACCAAATACATACATCAATGTATTTAACTCAAGATCGCTAGCTCGGGTTTATAATTCTTATGAATTATTCTATTAGTATGCAAGCTATGCGCATAAATCCGTTTTTAGACATTCGACCCACGAATGTCATTATATATACTTATAATTTGCAACAATTTGGTGCAATGAAGGTTGTACTTTGTGCTTATTTTGTGGTTTGTGCTTTGTGATCTTGTATGTACAAGTTCAAATGTTGTACCTTCTGCCACCGTTCCATCCCTGGTTTTCTAGAATGTAAACCACTTGGGTTTCATTCATTTTAGACAGAGAGAGAGAGAGAGAGTGAGAGCGAGCGGCATCAAGAGAATGCAGGAGAGAGAGAAAGACGGAGGAAGAGGAAGCCGGCCACCCTAAGCCGATGAAGGGGATGATGGCGATGGCTTAGGGCTGAGGTCGATAACCAGATTCGCAGCGATGGCAGCTAGGGTTTCGGATTAGGGGTTTTGAAACCAGATCATGGAGGTGTTGGGGACGATTTCAACCTTTAAGCACCAAGAAACCAATCGCCGAACAAAACTTTTAAAACCCTTGCACCACTCTCTTCCCTATGAATATTGGCGATCAAGCATACATTTTTATTCTTAAAAAGGTAAAGCATATCAGATTCGTAACAGGTAATTTTCAATTCATAATTAGTTCTGATACGCCCAAACTACGTTGTTGATTACTGACTAGCCGACTAGGGTTAGATTCACATGGATTTCCTTTTAATTTTAAAGAATTTATTAATATTTCTACGCTTTGTGGATACTGTGACATTTTAACCTACGAGACTTTTTAACTTCCTTGGTTTATGGTGGTGTTAGTATTTGTATGATTTGTACATTGTTAACAATCAGTTTGTGTGTGTTTTAATGTTTGTGTTCCACTGTTCCTCATTGATTACTACTAGGTTACACTTTTTGGTCCAGATAAGTGTGTGGTTTGATTAAAGTTGCAAGAGTGTATATTCTGACCAGCTGAATTTCTGTTTGGAGTGGCCGAGTGGGAACATCAGTATACCAAGTATGCTCTGCTCAGTTTTCCTTTTGGTTTCCTTTCCAGTTTTCTTCTTCTGATTGTTGGATGGGTTGGGGACTCAGTACAAAATGGGTTTTTTTATGAATTCATCTCTATATGGTTTTGTAGATTGAAGGTGCATATCTTGAAGATTGTAAAAGTCTCAACAATTGGGATGTGTTTTCTGTTTCCCAACAACACTTTTTTTTGTTTTATATATTTAAGTTAGGTTTTATTAATTCATTTTTATGTAAATTGGTGTCTTTTTATGAATGTTTGTTTTGTTTTTAATGTGTAGGCACCATTTGTAGTGGTCACAATGGATTCGTAGCTGATGATGAGAGATGAGTATCACCGGTATCTACATAGTTTATTCGTTTTTCTCTAATTTATATAAAAATTTTACTATCAGTTCTGTAAAACTATTTGAATCTGATTAATTGTAGAAAGATATTGAGATCATTCAATCTGTTGGTGTGGGTGCTTAGCGTTTCTCTCTATAATGGTCAAGAATTTTTCCAGGTATGATATGCAACTGAAAAAAATGTTAAAAAAGACCATATATGTTTGTTTGTTAATCATCTTGCATTGTTGGTTTTTTTCGAGTTTATCGGATACCCGGCTGCGCACGATAGCGCCTCTCACTTCCGACCCATAAACGACTGCCATGGCGGTGGTGAGTTGTGGAGTTGTGCTTCGGAAACAAACCCGGGCCGGTCAACGAACCTGGTTCAAGGCGTTTGTGGTGGTGGATGATGGTAACGGGCACGTGGGTTTGGGGGTGAAGTGTTCGAAGGAGGTTGCGACTGCTATTAGGGGTGCGATTATTCTGGAGTGTATTCCGGTAAACTATGACGAGTCTCCGGCGAAGAGCCGGTAAGTCTTCTATTCTGTTTCATGTTATAATTTCAGTTAGATCAGCTCTTGATGCGTCGTTTCAGACTATTTTCGGTAATAAATAATTCCGGCAAGAATCCGGTCACGTTCCGACCAAGCTCCGATGAAGGAAACTTGACCTGCATGTCTTGTTTGATGTAAAATAGAACACCAAATGTAGCATCTTTCACCACTTTTTTCTTTATTTCAATAAATAATAGTGTAATTCATTCTAGCAATTTTAGGAATTAATTATTATTGACATTGGAAATAAAACAATGAATGGGTTCCTATTTGATGCAGTGTAAGAAATTTTGACAGTTGATATCTATTGAAACCAACAGTTCAAAGAGGCAAGGTATGAAGATTTGACTCAAGGTATTACTAATCATAATAAAGTTCATATTGTGTGTTACAACTAGAATGATATATAGCAAAGCTGCTTCTTATGCTTTAACTATATGGTTTAAGTTGTTTGTTCAATAATCTTAGCTGCTTTTTATGGTTTAACAATATGATCAATGTTGCATTTATACATTGTTTGATGGATAATGTTGTTTTGTGTATGCAGTTATTGGTTTTTGAGCTGAGTTAGGGGTTGCTACAATTTAGTAATTATTTTGGGTTCTCATCAAAACCTGTTATTAAATTTGTAATATTGATTTCAGATGTTAGCAAAGAAAGTAGACACTTTAACCAAGGCTATAGAAGTTGAAGCTAAAAAGATAAGACGTGAGGTAGCTGCAATGGAGAAGGAGGTAGCTGCTATGCGTATCGACAAAGAACAGGATAATCAGGCTAAACGGTTTGCGAACGTCAAGAACACCTCTCAGCTTCCACCCAGGTACGCAAAATAAATGTATATTGTATTGTATATATATTTAGGGGTGTTAAATGGACCGTGCTTGTGGGTTGGCGGGTTGAACCCGAAACAACACGAGCTTTCGTTGGTTGACTCCATTTAACTTGAATACTTTATAGTTATAGTTACTACTTAACTACGAATTATGATCCGGAGGTTAATTATAACCGGAGTTTGCTTATCGACTACACATAAACGCGTAGTCAATTTCGTTGCCCGCTGCGCAACGCGCGCGTGCCACTTTTCTAGTTACCTATAATTTTTATACATATCTAAAGACTACATAATTATAATACAAGTTCCTAAACAACCCCTAAGGGTCGTTTGCCCGACTTGCCCCTCAAGGGCTTTTTGGTCAGATTTATCTCCTTCATTTTACGGCGAGGGACCGTCACTATCTATTTGACCAAAAATTACACTTTTAACTATAAATTCAGTTAAGCGTACCTGGCTCGGGTTATAGAATTAACCCGTTTAAATACCTTTTTCTTTTGAACTTGCTAGTTTAAAGCAACGCAAACCATAAATTAATTCCTGTGATCGCAAAACTCAACAAACGATCATCAGTTATTGTTGTCAAATGGTATTAACACACCATTTGACCCGTTTAGTCGAAATGACCAATTGTTATTATGAGAGTATATCTAGTTAGCATCTCGCCCTTTTTACCCATTCCGGTTTTCTCCTTGAACTCTTTTTTTACTTAAAAACTGTTTCTTGTCTTGTTTGACCCGTTATGACTTTCGCCGTATGATATCTATTTGAATCTCTTTTCCCATCCGTCCACTCATGTCCAGATTACCTTTTTACCAAAAAAATTTTACCCGTCACGGTTTACACCATAACGTATTGTTTCAAAATTTCTTATTTATTCATCACCACATGAATAATATACCATTTTACCCTTTTTACCATATTTCATGGTTTCTTACCATTTCTCCCTTGTTCGGACTCGCATTATTTCGTGCCGGAACATCATATTTCAATTACTTAATAAAGTTCATATACAATACTTGCAAATAAGTATTTCGTAAATAATATAAAGGGGCGTAAGCTTACTTATCTTTCATCCGAAACACGCTTTTCCTTCACATTTGATTCATTTGACCCGCTTCCTTTCCAAGCCCCCACCTAGCTTGTCAAGCGTCAAACTATAATCATAATTCGTAAGACGGTTAGATTAGTCATTATCACCTACGACTATTCCATCTTACGAATTCTATGTCGAATCTACTATTCGACTTCATCATTGGTTGATATGACTTATAAAAGTCATTTACCCTTAATCATACAAAATGTAAATTTGCGTTCAGTAACTCACTTAGGTAAGTTCATATCACTGAAAATAAGCTGTTTTTGGTAGCCTATTTAACTTGTTTACAAGTCTTCAAAATTTATGTTTTTTTATGTGACATACCTCTCGGAGGGTTAGGCCTTGTGTTAGAATTTCAAGATTTAACTCTTTACCAAAAATTCGTAAAAATTCATTTACTAAGCTGCAATCAGATTCGTCACTTCTGACTGCAGCTTACGAAAAAATTCATTTAAAATTTCTCGTTTATCCGATTGACGAAATTCCAATTGAAGATTTTTGTAATCACTTAAAGCTATCTACAGTAAAAATTTGAGATCATAACTAAATTCCTAAATTGAGTTATGACATTCGTAATGGGCTGAAAATTCTGTCAGAAAACGCAGCTTGAACCTTCGATACGGAAAAATTCATAAAACGCTCAATTTTCGTCGAAAAAATGTAATTCCAGTGGGGTTTTAAAGAAATTTCCTGGAATTACATTTTAGACTCAAGAAACATATGTTCTTGTCATGTTTTGTCCATGTTACAGCCAATACAAGTCGGCTATAAATTCTGATCAGAAGCTGTTTGAATTAAGCTTTCAATTAAAACATGTTTATGACATTATAACATTATTTTTAGCAATCAAAACCCTAAAAACATCACATACACGAATTTAGCATCAACAAATCTGAATTTACTTCATTGAACTCAAATTACACTAGAATAATATTCATAATCCTAGTGTTTGACATGTTTCTACAAAACCCGCTAAGCACATATATTGGTGATTATGGATTTTCATAGTGATGAACATAATTGAACAAACTAATGGCTAGGGTATATTCATAGATATGATTTTAACCAAAATTCACCCAAACAACTATCATGCAAGCTCAATTTTGAATCATAAGTGTTCATCCAGAATTTTAGATTGAACCAAATAGTGAAATTTTTACATACCTTATGATCCTTTAACTAAGGAGATCACTAATCTATGCTTGGATTTCGATTTGGAATCGATGTGAGCCTTCAATTTGATCAATTAGCAAGAACTAGGGGTTGGAGGTGAGTTTGGTCGCCCTCCTGTGTTTTGTTCGATCCAGACACACACAAGTGTGTGTTTGGAATTTCTATTTTTTGGTTTAATTAAAACTAGTTTAACTTTTAACACCTTTAGCCCCTCTAATTCACCCAAGTTACATAGAGTGTATTTTAACCAACTTCTTTATTACTACAAGACTTATAATTAACTAGGTTATTTATTTCCTAGTTATTTTATCTTGTTAATAACCGATGTTTAATTAATATATAACACCTATATATTTTTCGGGTTTTACCTAACCCGTTTCACTTTAAGTCTCGTTTACTCGGTCCTTTTATATACTTTGTTTTCTCAAAGTATTTATCATCCCTTTTATTAATATTAGATTTGTTTATTTAAATCATAATATTTACCGGGTAAATTTTCACCACTAACGGTATTTTACCCGTCGTCAATATTAACGTGGTTCGATTACCGAACCCGTTTTTAGGGTGTTACAATTCGCGCTATGGCGGCAACCTTCTCTGGGTTAGCTTTAAAGTCGTCCCGGGTGACAACTACCCCCAAGAACTTGCCTTATTTTACCCCGAACGAACATTTCTTGGGGTTGAGCTTGATGTTGTATTCTCTGAGCTTTTGGAAAGTTTCTTCGATGTCTTCGAGCATTTGCTTTTCTTCTCTCCTCTTGATTACTAAATCGTCGACATACACTTCCAAGTTTCTACCGATCTGCTTTTCGAAAGCTTTGTCCATGAGACGTTGGTATGTGGCTCCGGCGTTTCGAAGACCAAAAGGCATTTTGGTATAGCAGAGGATGCCCACATCGGTGTGAAACGCCGTTTTTTTCTTGTCTTCTTTTGACATTTTCATCTGGTGATAGCCCTTATAGGCGTCTAGGAAGCACTTGTACCTATAAGGGACCAGAGAGTCAACCTTGAAATCCATCTCAGGCAGCGGGTAAGCGTCTTTGGGGTATGCCTTGTTCAAATCTTTGAAGTCGATGCATATCCGCCAGGTGCCATCTGGCTTTTTGACCATCACGGGGTTTGACACCCATGTGTGATACTTTGTTTCTCTAAGAATTCCCGCCTCCACTAGCTTTCGGACTTCTTTAACTACCGTTGCTTTTCGATAAGGAGCCATGCTGCGTTTACACTGTGCGACGGGCTTATTGCCCGGGAATGTTACTAACTTGTGCTCTGCCTTGTCCCGGGGTATCCCAGTCATATTCGAATGCTCAAAATTAAAGATGTCTGCATTCCTTCTCAGCAACTGTTTCAGGTTGTTTTTTACCTCATGGGAAAGACTATCCCCTATGGTTATTGTTTGCTCTGGGTGGCGTGTGCTTAAGACCCACCTTTCCAGGCCGATGGCGCCGGTAGTTCCTTGACGGCATCTTTTGGTATTCAATACTTCTCTCAGCTTGTCTCGGCATACTGTCACAATACCTCGCGGGGTGGGGAACTTCATGAACCCACGCCCCGTGGAGACTATGGCGTCCAGTTTTCCCAGGGTGAATCTTCCAATGATCACATTGTGGTAAGACTCAGCGCGTACCACAAGAAATGTGAGGAGTATTGTTCTTTCCCGGGGAGTTTGTCCGAATGTAACTGGGAAAGTGATCTGGCCAATTGGATCGACTTTTTCTCCGGTGAAACCTTTAATAGGGGCGTGTACAGACTCGAGCAATTTTCTGTCATCTGGTTGCATTCTGTTGAAGCAATGCTCATAAATGATGTATTCAGAACTCCCGGTGTCTACCAGGATTCTCCTCATATTATGTTCACCCACTGCGACAGATATAATTAGGGGGTCAGTAGTGAGGTGAAGATCCTCTACACTTGGTTCGATTGTCATGGTTGCCAGCATCCAGGGTTCAAGCGTGGAGAAGCTCTGTTTTGCCCCATTCCTTTATCGGCGTACACCATGTTTAGTTCTCGCTGTCATTTACCCGCCCCTTTGTCATTTTCTTCTTTGATGGGAGGCGGGCCCTGTTTTATGTCTCGAACCAGGTGAGCCAACTTACCCGCCTTTACGAAGTACTCGATCTGCTTCTTTAATTGAAAACAGTTGTTGGTATCATGTCTGCTCCCCTTGTGGTATTCACAGTATTTACTAGTGTCTTTGTTAGGAGCGTCCTTCAATGGCTTTGGAGGGTTAAACTTGAGGTTTTCAGAGGCCAGGATCTCTGCTGGTGTCACAACCCGATATTTCCACGTATTACCGGTGGGGAGTATCGTGACGTAGTTGATATCATCATGGTCAAATAATCACAGTTCAATGCACAACGGAAGTCTAAAGTAATAATAATACAAACCGATTCGAAAGTATAATAAAGTATTACACAACGGTTGTATATGGATCCACAGGCGGATCTTAAAACAGAAATATAAACATTGTTCAACAGACTTTAGACGCCTAGAACTTGCAAGATTCCTTATTAACGCCCTGAGCTTCCAGCCAATTACGTACAGTACCTGCCACTTAACCTTTTTGGAAAACACGCCAGTTTACACTGGTAAATACAATTAACTGACTCTTTTTGAAAAGTGTTTATGAAAATTGATTTAGATGCACAAGGCACAAATATTCTTTTATAACTTGGGATAATTATTTGAATATGAACTTGTAAAAGAATTACATGTTTGTTATACGTTCAGTAGCCCGGGCTGAATACCGGGTTAAAGATTAATAGACACACCACATGATATAGTCCCGCGGCGGGTTATTCTCAAAAGGCGGTTATATCTTTTTATATGCGCACCGGCAGGTGTATGCCTACACCCCGTGCTTAGGTCATGGCCATTTCAGTGAATGATGCCAAGGATATCCGGGACATGGTCATTAACCCCCAAAGGCTTTAAGTAAACAAGACATTTTAAATGGGTTATCTCAATTATTTAACCTCCATACGATTAAATACTCAACACCCGACCAAGCGGCATTTTATATACCGTACCCCAAGCCCGTATAAAGGAAAATAAGTTAAAAGTATTTACCTGAGCTAAAATGTAATTTTATTCTCAGCCGTATATTCAAATCAGCAAGCACAAGTACCTCTACTGAGGCTCTCAATCTGGAACGAAGGTTTTTATTAACCTATTAGATTCCTAGCCGGTCTTATTTAAGTTGTAACTTAGACCTGTTAGTTTTAATGAAAGGTTTACGGTTCAATAACGCAAGATTAAGCGAATACCGGATTAGAATGTGATTTTGACCCGACAAGTATGGAGACTTGTATAATATGGGTAAACTAAACACATTCTGAATTTTGAAGTCAAAATGATATGGTTTGACCCGTTTTGGTTAATTTATGCAAACTAGTTACATAAACCGTACCGAACGCGAAAGATGCATAACGGGTAACCAAAAGAGTCATGAACATGTTCCACAAGTTAATATGCCTTAAATATGTTGTGATATCAGTAGGATATCTTCCATTATGCCCAAAACGAATTTTAAATCAATTTAAGCCCCGTAGGGGTATTTTGGTCATTTTAAAGGTTATAAAAGAGATTAAATATAAATCCGAGGTTCTGGTCTAAAATTATCAGTAAAAATATTTATTTTAATAAGTTATATCAGTAAGATATCATATATATGTGAAATTTATCATTTATGACCAAACTATGCACCGTAGGGGCATTTTGGTCAATTCACATAGGCTTTAAGGGTCAAATTTGGAAACCTGAGTTCAAAACTTTTACTTACTGTTAAAGTATAAAAATTTATTCATAACATCAGTAGGTAACAAGCCTTAGGTACCAAATATTGTTTTAAACCACACTATGCTCCTAAATCGCATAAAAGTCGGTATTTGACGGTATTCGGGTTAAATAAGTAAATCTGAGATTCTGAACAGCCTTTACTGTTTAAAATAATTTATTTAATATATAAAATCAGTAGAAAAATGTTTGATATGTAAAGGATGTGTAAAACTCATTTTATTATCAAAAAGGGCGTTATCGTCAATTACCGAGTCTATGCGAGAACTCTATGTTATGATCAGGTTAAAATTTAATAAAAATCTTCAAAAATCCCTAAATATTATATTACATCAGTGGGTAGAAAGTTTGATGTCAAAATTTGGGTTTAAATAGGTTTTATGCCGAAAATGCCGTTTAATTAATAAAAAGGCTTTCATTTACCATATCGCGCATAACTCCTAATTTAGACCTCAAACTGATGTCAAACTTTAAAGAAATGTTTATAAATCAGTAATAAAGGTTTTTGTCCTCTCACATTTTCAAAAATCTCGTTTTAATATCAAAAGGGCATAATGGTCAACTTTTAAGCATTTAACGGAAACATGCAATGAACTAGGATTTCTATGGAACCAAGTTGTACAACCTCAGAGGGTTATACTAACCTATAACATGGTCCTAAAGGAATCCTAAGGCATATCTAAACTAAGCTAAACCGGGTCAGAACTGAAAGTCAAAGCAAAATGATCTCTCAAAGGTGTAGTTTTAAATATTGACGACACTCCAGTTCACACCAGTTCACACCAGTTCGCTTAAATGATCTCTCAAAGGTGTAGTTTTAAATATTGACGCTTTTGGTCCTTTTAACGCTCAAACTTGCGCGTATTATCGCTTTATTGCGTCAAAGTCCTATGTTATCCATACTGGGCATTCCCGAGAGTATTATTGAACATTACGATGCTTCGGGTTTATTAAAAGGTCACTCAGAGGTAAGAATTAACATGTTGACTCTTTCAACCCTTTTTAACGCACAATCTTGTGCGTATTGTTATTTACCGACATTAAAGCCCTAAATGGCCAATGTTTTGCATTCTCAAGGATATGATTAGATATAATAATGTCTCGGGTCCATTAAAAGGTTATTCAGAGGTATTATTAAACATGTTGACGCTTCTAACCCTTTACCATGCAAATCTTTCGATTTATTATGCAAACGGTTTCGATAATCCAACAAGTGGCTTAATTTTGAGAATACGAATATCACGAGAGATTATTCAAGGTCTTATTTTAATCATGTAAACACTTCCAGTCCTTCCATAATCAAAGTTTTTGATCTTTCACAAAATTAGTCCCTCATAGTCAAAGTTTGACTTTATTGGGGTTTAATACACGTGTCAACACATCATTGGATGTGATTTTTACGAGGCGTTACATCCTCACCCCCTTAAAAGAAATCTCGACCTCGAGATTTGCTTGAAAGATGGAAGTACTTTCTATCTTATAATGGGCTAATCCTTCCATAGTATATTTGGGCCTCTAAGGCACCCAAGTTGACCTTTATAATAGGTACGTGTATCCCTTTGGAGCTTCTAATCTTGTCGATCCTCAATCGATGCTGATTTCTCCACAAACTATAAGTTTTTAATAATCCGTACATCATTATGTGACAATGCTATTGACCTATTGTCTAGCCATATCTTTAAATCACAAGTGTGGAACATATTGTGAGTTCCACCAAGTTCCTTAAATAAGTTTTAGCTTATAAGCTACTGACCTTGACATATTCAATTTTTCTCGAATAGTGCTATTTATTTGGACTTAACTTGTCCATTACATCAAAATGCAGTACACCTTTCCAGGGTGGTACTTTACGTTGAATCTAATCCCTTATTAAGAACTTAAGAGGTTTGCGACTCTTATTAATTATTGATTTTCTGCCGATTATTGGCAACCTTCAGACGACTATGGATTCGTATGACCTTGTCCGTTGTTTCCAAGGTAATTTCAGGTCTTGATAATTTGGACTTACCAAACTTTTGTCTAACAATGGATGTTCAACATTCCATCAATACAAGGTCTTCAAAGGAGCAGCCTTGATGCTTATATGTTAACTTTTAATTATAGGAGAGCTTATTTAAGGTGAGATAGTCATATCAACTACTGCTTAATCAAATCTTGGAGAATAGTTACCCTCTTGGTTAGTCGAACAAATCGACGATCCTGGGCAGCTGATGGCGATTCTTAATTGTTGCCTAAATAGGGTTGCGGTAATCAATGCATAAGCATAACGAACCGTCTTTCTGAACTAATAATGCCGGAACTCTCAAAAATTATGAATTAGGCTTCATGATGCTTTATCTTGAAACTTATATGATTAGGGTTTCAATCCATTCATTAATATTGGTACTAACCGATATGGAGCTTTTACAATAATGTAGCCCCAAGTGGGATGTTATCCTTAACTCTACTAGTCTCTCAGGAGATAACCAGAGTGGTTCCTTGGAGAAGATAACCAAGATACACCGAGATTACCAAGGTATTTCTAAATCCCAGGCTTCAGTTCATCTATCGATACACGTGTCAGATAAATGACACATTTACTTTACGAATGCAAGGATGCCTTAATTAGTGACACTTACTTGGACCTTTCTGTATTGGATATCTTCTTTGAATACCATTAGCCGATTCTAGTACTATATGACCATCGGGATATCTCAGTGGTTCCATGCATTAAATCTCCATACTGATCAGGCATGGAAGCAATCTACGGGACACACTAGGATACGCCAATCCTCATATGGCTCTTTTATCAAGCATAGTCTAGCATTCAAAGTTGATAGAAATCAATGAGATAACAAAATAAAATAACATATATTGTCGTACTCGATCTGGAGAAAGAGTACTTTAGATTTTTGTGAATGAAGATTATTCGACGAAAACAGACAGAAAGGTCTCTATGATTTTCTTCGGTAAGTTTTACCTTATGCTTAATGTCTGGAGTTCTTATGAAAAAGTTCTAAAAGTTTGCTAAGCTTATGGTCTATGAAAGGCTCAGTAGCACCTGAGTCCAAACATAATTCTTATCAATAATATCACAATAAGGGATTTATCTGGTGTCACTAATGATATGAATTTGCCTCCAACATTCATCAGGAGGGTCTAGGCGCCTCCATTCTTAATCCTTCTATACTTAGCTATGTCACACCCTGATATTTCCACATACTACCGGTGGGCCCGGCAGGGAGTATCGTGACGTAGTTGATATCATCATAGTCAATATACACAATATAATAGCACAGCGGAAGGCTTGGTGAATAAACTATTACAAACCAAATGTCTGAGTGTTCAACGAAAGAATATACAGACTGGATTGTAATAAGATCCACAGGCGGATCATAAAAGTACAAAGAAAAAAATAACAGACTTCAGGTATCTTAGGGATTTGCAAGATCCTCTTATACGACACCTAATAGCTCTAGCCTATTTACGATAGGTACATGTCAATCAGTCTTTAAGAAAATACGTCAGTTTATACTGGTAAATACAATTAACTGACTCTTTTGAAAACTTTTATGAAAATTGATTTAAGTGCACATGGCACAAATCATTTATAACTTGGGACAATTATTTAAAGATAATCTTGTATACAGGTTTACATGTTTGTCTTACAATTGGGGCCGGTTGGAAGCCGGTCATGATTAACCAACTCACCACTTATAGAACCCACAAAGGAGTTATCCCTAACATGTGGGTTTATATTTTAGCATTTGCATCTGTCAGGTGTATGCCTACACCCCGTGCATAGGTCGTGGCCATTTTCAAATGAAATGAGTTGAGGATATATCCAGGACACGGTCGAATTAACCCCCAATGCTTATGTTATCAAACAAAACAGATTAAAACGGGTTATGTAAATTTATTAATCACAATCCGATTAAATTATTTCATATCCGACCTAGTGGTATTATTATAATACCATATCCCAAGCCCGTATAAGGGAAAATAAGTTAAAAGTATTTACCTGAGCTAATGTGAAAGGTAACTCAGTAGTATAATCCTAAGCTGGATGATGGTACCTTCTACTGGATGCTACTTAATCTGTATAGAAGGTTTAATAACCTATTAGGATGCTAACGGGTCTTTAGTTAAGTCAAGGACTTAGACCGGCTAGCTAGGATGAAACTTTACGGTTCTAAATGCTGGGTTAAGCGGAGACCGGAATAGAATGTGGTTTAGACCCGACAAGCTTGGATACTTGTATAATATGGGTAAACTAATCACATTCTGGAATTTGAGGATTTAATGATAAGGTTAAACCCGTTTCGGCTATTTTATGTAAACTAGTCACATAACCGATCCGAACGCATAAACGCGTAACGGGTAACCAAAAGAATTATATACAGGTCTTAAATGTTATTATGCTTAAAATATGTTAAGACATCAGTAGGATGTTAACATACATGCCCAAAAAGTAATTAAAATCAATTTAAGTCCCATAAGGGCATTTTGGTAATTTTAATGCTTATAAAAGAGATTTTATAACAAACTGAAGTTCTGGTCCTTTGAAATAAGTAAAAATATTTGATTTATCTCATTACATCAGTAAGATATTACACATATGTGAGGGTTACCATTTATGGCCAAACTATGCCCCGAAAGGGCATTTTGGTCATTTCACATAGGCTTTTAAGGACATTTTTGGACATCTGAGTTCATGACTTATACCTACTGTAATTATATTTAAACTTTTTAAAAATTCAGTAGGTAACAAGTCTTAGATGTTAAATATGGTTTTAAACCACACTATGCACCTAATTAGTGTAAAACTCGCTAGTTGACGATAATCAAGATGTTTATGTAAATCTGAGATTTTTATCAGTTTAGAATGCTCAAAATAATTTATTTAATGTATAAAATCAGTAGGAAAAAGTTTGGCATTCAAATCATTTGTTAATCTCATTTTTTTGCCTAAAAGGGTATTATCGTCATTAGCCGAATTACACACGAACTCTATGTTTTAGACAGATTATAATCTGTCCAAAAATCTTAAAATTCCTTAAAAATAATATCTTAACAATAGGTAATGAGTTTTGGTTCAAAATTCAAGTTTAAACATGCATTATGCAAGATATCGCAAATTAATTAATAAAAAGCTTCTAATTACGATATCGAGCATAACTCCTATTTGGGACCAAGAACTGATGTCAAATTTTCAGGACAAGTTTAAATATCAGTAGCAAAGGTTTTTGTCCACTCACATTTCTAAAAATCTCACTTATGTGTCAAAAGGGCATTCACGGCATTTATAAGCATATTAACAATCAAGAGCATATAATTCAAACCACTAAGGACCATGCAATATAACTCCAGAGGGTTATACTCCTAATAATGTGTTCCTAATGGAAGCTTAAATCATGGGAGAATTAAGCTTGAATGGGTCAGAACTGAAAGTCAAAGCAAAAGTCAAGCTTTTGCGACTTTCGGTTATAAACTGACCTTAGACCGATAATTGTCGAGTTAAGACTGATAAAACATGTTCTAATATTAATTACCAAGTCATTAGAATGTTAAAATATAATTTAGAACCCTTGTTTTATTAATTTAATTCATTTTTAAACTTTCTGTCCTGTTTGACCCGACAATTAACTAGTCAAACGAAATAATTAGGAGGTGCCCTTTTAAGGGTCAATCACCTACCTTAATATGGTTCCATAACCACTTTCGTTTTGATCAGTGGCTGGACCATTTGTGATTAAACCGAAAGTCAAAGCTTAATTACGATAAGTTTGACTTTTCGGTTATTAAGCTAATTAAAACGACTAAGCAGGGAATAAGACTCTTACTAATGGTCCTTGCCATCTTTTCTACACTTCTAATTCTTCTCCTAGTGCTTGCAAGCTCCAGATGTGTGTCCCTTTGAAGTTGTTGCAAATGAAGTGCCAAAGAACACAACACTAGTGCTCCTTATATACTAAATTCTAAGCTCATGGATCACTTCCAGCTGTTATGGGACCTCCTAGGATCACCCCAGGTGTCCTAGTGGATTTATAAAACCGTTTAACAGCCCCTAGGATCATTACAAACGAGTTTAAGGCGGTGCAACAGCTGAAACCTACACCTGTCCTCATTTTTCTGCGCTGGTGACTTTCAGGAGGGCCGCGTAAGGGTCAGGTGTGATCTTACGCGGGCCGCCTAGACCTGTTTTCTAGGTTAAAACACTTTCAAACATGGCAGCTTTAGTCCCTGGTCGTTTAAAACCTTATACAACTTCCTTTTTGACATGTAAGGCCCTTGTAGTTAGTTTGTAGAGGCTCAAGGATGAATAATCAAACTTTGTTAGGCTCGGTTTCGTTAAATATCACTATAAATGCAAGTTTCATCAAGTTGACACTTTTCGCCCAAAGTCTTGAAAACTTACTTAACGACCTCGAAACCACGTGAAATTTATACCACTTATTCTGGAGAGTATATTTGAATATTTCAATGCCTCGGGTTCGTTAAAAGGTCACTCAGAGGTCAGAATTAACATGTTGACATGTTTAACCCTTGTAGTTTTATAATCTTTCGATTATTTTCACAAACGGCTTCTTATATCCAATTAATCACTCGTTTAAGAATATATTCTTCACGCATGGTCATTCAGAGGATCAAGTTTGGCATATTGACACTTTTAGTCCCTCCGGACACATAGTTTCACTGTTTGACAATTTTAGTCCTTCAAACTCAATCTTTCACATATTTAGAGTTTAGGACACGTGTCTTTACATGATTGGACACGTTTTTACGTGGTGTTACAAGCTATAAAATCCTTGACAGTTGTAGGGTAGTCTCGGCTTTGACTGGTTTATCTCTTAATCTAAATAACGTGAGTAGCTGAGATAGATCCATAATGGATTTATAAGAAGCAAGCTTTTAATATGCCTTCTTATTTCCGATGCTAAACCACCAATATATAGTGCATTATGCTTGGATTTCGGATTAACCGAACAGGACAGTATTCCAGACAATAAATTATAGTCTGTGATATACTGTCGACAGTCTAGATCCTTCATGGTGAAAGTAAAAAAATCTTATTCCATCATTTCTATTCCGTGTCGCCGACAACCGACTTTTCTGATGAGTCCATAAACTTGGACTATCCCAAATTATGTAAGAGTATTCTTCCTGTAACTTCATTAAAGTCTTCCACCAATTATGGGTACTGCTTTTGAATGACTATGATACATATCTCACAATGTCTTTCTCAGCACAACAGCTGATGTATATAATGGTTTCCATTTCATTCAACAATTTTACGAAATCAATGGCTCCCTTTTTC
This sequence comes from Helianthus tuberosus, assembly GCA_030545235.1. Taxonomy (NCBI): domain Eukaryota; kingdom Viridiplantae; phylum Streptophyta; class Magnoliopsida; order Asterales; family Asteraceae; genus Helianthus; species Helianthus tuberosus. Next base: position 213,997,002 of record CM060411.1, on the reverse strand, counting down.
GCCATTGAAGTCTCCTGACTTGCAAGGGGCAAAGTACTTTGAAGTACATCTTTTAGAGGGACGGGGCTCCTCACTATATGTCATCTTATTTGGTTTGTCCTTCGCATTCGAAGTGTGAGCAAAACTCTTCTCTTGAGCAGGGAAATATGATTTAGAGCAAGTAGCATTCGGCTTTTCGAACCTTTTCAGATCCTTTCTCATAGCCTTTATAACAGCTGCGTTAATCACAGCTTGGAGATTAACTCGATTAACCTTGAGGTTCACCTTTGTTGCATCATTAGCATTTGTCGCATCATCAGTATTGCGACTGTTATGTGTCTCATTCAGGTTTGCCACACTTGAAGCTTGGCACTAAACACCAAAATTAAACAATTGTTTAATTGCATTTCGGTAGCTAGCCATCGTCCTAATAACCAATATATATTAGCCATGGTATCCTTAAACCTTACCGGCTAATGGGGTATGAACATTCCTAATGAAAGTCATTTAATTGTATATCAATTTTTTATCTAGCCTAGGTCGCAAAAGGTCCATCAATGGCAATTAAGGTTTGGACCGAGTCCATTACCCTTTTGACAGGAGATCACAATGTCATAACTGTCTTTGTCATATTGACGTTTTTTGATTGCTCGAAAGCTTGCCACAATGGCTTTTAAATTATGAAACATAACTTTGTCATGAAGGACATATAATAGTCATAAGGCACGAAGGCCTTGTCGCAAAGGACATATAAGTATGGCCCAAAAGGCCTGTCACAGATGACATTAAAACGGTATATGGCACAAAAGCCTGGTCACAAAGGACGTTAATATATAATAGCCGCAATCTTATCTGATCAGGGGCTTTAAGATTTGAACCTAATTCTTCACCGTTGGACAGGGAGTCATAGACTACAACTGTCATCGTCTTGAATGACGATCCATTTTGGCATATAGGCAAATCATAGGACATCACTAATGGATGTTTACATATATATACATATGTGTATATATATATATATATATATATATATAATTATCGCAATTGATTATATTAGTCATGATCTCATCGATCTTATAGACTATAAGGCTTGGGCATTGCCCATCACCTTTGTCGGTGAGCCACAACGGTCACACTTGACAATGTCTCTAATGGACAATACAGTATATAGCCCGTAAGCGACGTAAATCATAACGGTGATTCGGGATAACGCCACGAATGGTAATACAATAAACACACTTATATATAGGAAGTACCAGCGGCGTATCCACCATGTGTTTATTGAATTATTTTAGTTTCGTTATCTAAATCACCGACAATCTACATATAAACCATAATCATTGAGTCCTAAAGTACTTAAAAATCTCACTATGAAGATAGGAAGGCCTAAGCCTGTACTTTGAATATCCTATAAAATAATATGATCATCGTATCAGATGATATTAGTCATGATCGCATTGATCATATATAGACTACTAGGTTTGAGCATAGTTCACCACCTTTGGATAGGAGGGGTAACTCCTTTAACTATCATAGTAGAAGGAACAATTATCCTTAACTACCGAAAGTTTTGGCCAATTAATGTGGACTTGCCACTTGGCAGGGGTAAACCATTAAGAAGATCTTTTCGAATTATTTAGCTGATCGATAAAGTTCGAATAAAATTCATACTAATGATTGATAAAGGACGATATGAGTACCTATATAATTTTTTTCAAAACTCCCAATAAATCTTTAGGAAATCTACCATAGTGCCTCAAACAGGACTTTTAATGTTATACTTGTCCATAGAGGTCTTAAAAGGAAATTATACGTTCGTATAGGGACTACAAAAATATCATATGTCTGTATAGGGACTATATTAAAACAGTTTGCCCATGAAAGGACTATAATGAAATATCAGGTCTACAAAGGTTATGATGAAATACCATGTCTACTAAGGGACAATAATGAAATCTCGTGTCCACGGAAGGACTATTTAGAAATAACATATCCCCAAAGGGATTTTATGAAATAACATGTCCATGAAATGACTATTTTGAAGTATAATGTCCTCGAAGGAACTATTATTGAAGTAGCATGTCCACCGAGGGACTTTATTGAAATACAATGTCTACGAAGGGACTAAATAGTAAATGCCCATATAGGGTCTTAAGTCGAAAGGTACGTCCACACAGGGACTATATAGAAGAGATAGGTCCTTATAAGGACTTAAATGACAATTAATATTATGAAAGAAGGATTTTCTAACGCCTTCCTTGCTCCACTTGATTGCTTCTCTTCTTTGTTTACCATTCATGGTAAAGATACTGAAGACCTTAGTGAATAAGGTAAGTATTCCAATCAGGATCCGTTATGGAAGTAGAATTCAAGGATTCCATGGTTAAGGGATGATATGGATCACGGATTGGGTTTCGACTGATATAATCCAAGTCTGGGATTCCAAAACTTGGAGGTAAGAAATAGGGTCTAATAACACCCACATGTATCATCTTCAATATGGGAGCCTCAGGGACCTTCTAGTATGGACTCTGTAGTCTGGATAAGGGTTTAAACAAGTTTGGTTTTGGGAATAGGTTCACAAAAGTCCTTTCCTCTATCTGGTTGCACGCTTATCCTAGCCATGGTACGAGGCTTGGCATTTCTAAGCTTCGAATGTGGAGAATTTCCATCAACAGCTCCCGTGCCTGGCGACATATTCAAAATACATAAAATCGAAAACAATGTTTACTTAATAGGGATGAGAGCATTCCTATGTTAAGTCTAGACCCAGAAGGTCTAAGGAATGTGCTATTGTGTCATTTGAGATTAAACACCAAAGGCTAGTGTTTAATTCACTCAAACGTTGGCTCTGATACCAACCTATCACACCCCGATATTTCCACGTATTACTGGTGGGCCCGGTGGGGAGTATCGTGACGTAGTTGATATCATCATGGTCAAATAATCACAGTTCAATGCACAACGGAAGTCTAAAGTAATAATAATACAAACCGATTCGAAAGTATAATAAAGTATTACACAACGGGTTTAAATGGATCCACAGGCGGATCTTAAAACAGAAATATAAACATTGTTCAACAGACTTTAGACGCCTAGAACTTGCAAGATTCCTTATTAACGCCCTGAGCTTCCAGCCAATTATGTACAGTACCTGCCACTTAACCTTTTTGGAAAATACGTCAGTTTACACTTGTAAATACAATTAACTGACTCTTTTTGAAAAGTGTTTATGAAAATTGATTTAGATGCACAAGGCACAAATATTCTTTTATAACTTGAGATAATTATTTGAATATAAACTTGTAAAAGAATTACATGTTTGTTATACGTTCAGTAGCCCGGGCTGAATACCGGGTTAAAGATTAATAGACACACCACATGATATAGTCCCACGGTGAGTTATTCTCAAACAGGCGGTTATATCTTTTTATATGCGCACCGGCAGGTGTATGCCTACACCCCGTGCTTAGGTCGTGGCCATTTCAGTGAATGATACCAAGGATATCCGGGACATGGTCATTAACCCCCCTGTTGGTGCGTATTCGGTGACAACAGCTTAATAGTTTGTTTATTTAGTCTTTGGATATTTTGTATTGGGCTTAGCTTATTGGTTAGTGAGTTTATTATTGTAATGGGCTTGGAAAATGGCCTAGCCCAGTAGGAAGCCCAGTTCACTGACATGTGGTATATAAACATGTTTTGTGATTAGGGTTTAAGGGGTTAGAGAATTTTAGAGAGAGAAAGTAGTTTGAGAGAGAGAATTCGAAATAGGGTTGTAGTCAAGATCACAGATAGTGGCTGTGAGGTTGTGAGGGTCTTGAGTTGATTGTAAAACGTTTTGTTTGGATAATCAATAGAGGACCCGTTTGATTGTGAAATTCTGTTTCTACTCGTTTCTGTAATAAATCTGATCTAGAGGATTCCGCACTCTAGGTTAGATAAACAATTCTGTGAAAGATCCATACGATTAGGGGACCTACAATTGGTATCAGAGCATTAGGCTCTTGAAGGCTCGGTTCAGAATTGCAGGCTGCAGATTCGGGTGAAAGTGGTTAAAAATTTTCGAATTTTGGAAACCTGAAAACTAGGGTTTTGGAAATTTCGAAATTTTTGTGCTTTGTTCTTGGACTTTTCAAAATTTTTGGTTATTTTGATCTGTTTGCAAATTTAATTTTGCTGTTTAAGTGTTTTTGGTTGCAGGTTTGGTTGATTTTTGAAGGATTTTGGCTAGAAAGTCTTGAAGATTCGAAGACTGTTCTTCGTGTTCTTCGTTGAGTTCTTCATAATTTTGATTAAATTTTGCTGATTTGGTTGTCTGATTTTACAGGAAATTGATAGGAGATCAGGATAAAATCTTTTCAAACTTTGGAAAGATTTGGTTCTAGCAAATTTGCTGATTTTCGGATAAATACTCTGACAAATCAGAGGAATTATCTGATCCAGCAAATTTAACCTCGGTGACCGGTGAAATTAAATTTTCCAATTATCTGATCCAGCAAATTTAACCTCGGTGACCGGTGAAATTAAATTTTCCAATTGTCTGATCTAGCAAATTTAACTTCGGTGACCGGTGAAATTAAATCCAAAGGCGACTTTGGTGACCGTTTTAATTGTCCTCAGCGACATTATTACGGTGATCGGCGAAGTTACTAGACGTCGTGCAAGCGAAATTAATTACCCAGCGAATTTAAGTGATCAGAGGAATTAATCAGCAAATTTGTTCCAGCGAATTTAAAAAGTCAGCATAATTATATCTACTCTACCAGCATATTTATAACTACTCTATCAGCATAATTAACTTGATTTCCCAGCATAATTAGCGTCACACGGCGAAATTAACTTGGTTTGCCAGCAAAATTAAAAGGTGGAGTATTTATTTAGATACGTATAGAGGATTTAACGTTTTTGAAAATAGAAAGTGATCCGTAGCTCATCTCGACAAACCGTTTGCACGGTTGGTTTCGGTTGATTTTCAGGACCAAAAAAAAAAAAAAAAAAAAAAAAAAAAAAAAAAAAAAAAAAAAAATACTGTACGGTTTTCGACATTATATATCATTGGATTTGTCTTTTCGAGACGATTCTAACGGTATACTTTGGTAAAAACAGTTTTCGGAAAAATACTGTACGGTTTTATTTGTACGGTTACGGTAAAACGTGTTTAAAGATGGTTAAAGTAGACAATGTTAGTGAGAAAGTTAAGAATTTGCCAAAGCTGAGAAACGTCAAAGAATATTCTATTTGGAAAGAGGAATTTGAGGGATGTGTGAAAAGTGAAGATATCAGAATGTGGTATTGTATGATTGATGGATACATTGCTCCTAGACGTCGTATTGAAGGAAGAGTTAAAGTGATTTCGTATGAGATGATGGATGAATCTGAGAAACTCATGGTAAATGCTGAGAAGAAAGCTTTAGCAGTGATCAAGATGTCCTTGCCTGAGGGAATTAAACATACCATCAAGCACTGTGAGACTTCTTATGAGCTGTGGGAAGCTTTAGAAAAACGTTATCAGAATTCATCAAGGAAGAGTGTAGGAGGTTGTGCTTTAGATGAAAAAGCAGATGTTGTGGTAGAAAAGAAGAAGAAAGATGATAAGGAGAATGGTGAGAAGAAAGAGACAGAAGTTTCAAAGTGCATGAATGGTGTGAATGAACTTACAACAGAGGTGAAGGTAACATCAGAACCTGTAAGTCATACATGTCTTAATTGCACTGAACTACAGGGTAAAGTTAACAGATTATCGGAACAAAACAAAATTCAGTTAGCTGAGTTAGAAAAGTTGAAAGAGTCAAATGTTCTTTTGATTAAACGAGAGTCAGATTGTTTAACAAAACTCAAATCAAATGAACAAGAAATCAGCAGTTTAACAAGCAAAGTCAATGAACTGTTACAGATCATTGATTTGGCTCGTGAAACTGTGAAGGACAAAACTAATGAATTTTCTGATAAGTGCAGGGAATTGGCCGTTGCACAAGACCAAATTCTTGAACTTAAAGGAAAGTTAGACAAGTTTGGAAAATCTTCATTAGTTAGGACTCAAATTCAAGCAAGTTTGAAAAAGAGTAATGATAAAAAGGGTTTGGGGTTTAGTAAAGCCTCATCTTCTAAAAATCAAGACTACTCTTTTTTACCCGATGAAAATGAGTTAATTGATTTTGTGCCTACTACACCAGCTGTAGTGGATCCGATAGCTGTGGACTTGCCAAGTAGTCCAGTTTCTTTGAAAGAATCTGTTGAGTCTGACAGTACACCTTATAAATCGGATGAGGATACTGAAGAAGAAAAGAAGAAAACATTTAAAAAGAGATTTAAGAAAAAGAGAAATTACAAGACAAAATCTTGTTTTAGATGTCACAACAAAGGGCACGTGGCGAGTTGTTGTCCTTTGAAGAAAAATAAAGAAAAAGTTGATGAGGTTAAGGAAGGTAATAGGGTTGGTTTGAATAATAATGTTCAACAACATTGTCAATATAATCAACCAAGATTTCAATCTAAGACTTCAACATCAAGACGATTTGGTAGACCAAGAAGCAATTCTACACATTTTAGTCATTTTAATGGTAAATCAAATCAGTTTCAAAGTCAAAATAGAAATTTTGGATATCAAAATCGACACCATAATTTTGGTAATCGAAATTTTCAAAGAAGAAATGAATATAGGGGTTTTAATAACTCAAATGTTCAACAACATCCAAAATTTTTCCAAAATTCATGGTATAATAATGGGAGAAGAAGGTATCAAGATAATAATTTTCAAAGGTCAGAAAATTCGAGAGTTTATTGGAACTCTCGTGATCAAAGACCTAGTGGGAGTTATAAATCTTGTTCAACAACAACATCCAAGACACCAGTAAGGTGTGATGGATATTGGTTAGAAGCATCATATACGGATTTACATGGTCAACCCAAAACCGGTCAGGTTTGGGTTGTTAAGTCTAACTGAGTTGTGAGTGTGTGCAGGATGACCAAGAAGGACTGTTGATGTGTTCGACAGTGGTTGTTCCTGTAAAGTGTCTGAGGTGAATAGTAGGTTAACATGGGTAACGAACTATTTACTTTAGTGATGGTTATGATTTTTCTAAACTTCAAAAGTGAAAAACTTATTGTCAGATTGAAGTGGGAGTCTGTTTGTGTTTATAAATTTCTGTTTTTGAAACTTGCTCCATAAAAACAAAAATTTAGGGGGAGAAATTTTCCTAAGTCAAAAAGAGTTTAGTTAGTGCGTGAGTTTAGGGGGAGTAAGTTAGTAACTTAAAATTGTTTTTCTTAAAAATCAAAAAAAAAAAAAAAATTGAAAAATCAAAAACATAAAAAAATAGAAAATCAAAAATGAGTTATCACTGTGTGAAAAAGAAGAAATGATAGTACATCAGCAAGTTAGACTGTCACACTGAAACTGAAATTAAATTGCTTAAGTGTGATAGCAGCTTCATTATATGATGTACCAGTAGGCAAAAAGCATGAAATAATCAACTTACCAATGTGATATAAACTTAAATGAACTGTGTATGAGTGGGGAACACATCAGTGGTGTATGGTTTAATGACCTTAAATCTTGCGTTGATAGATTGCCAAAATCTGAAGTTTTGGGTCTTTATACTGTTATTTCATCTGGGGATATCAGGGGTGTCCTTCTGCTGCATCCAGATATATGCTGACCTAGACACACCCAGGATATCTTAAAAGAGCTAAAAATGCCAAAACCTTGAAAATGAAGAAGCTCTCAAAGAGAGTCATTCAAAAAGTGCAAAAAGCACAAATCATACCAAAAATGGTATCTGTCTTAGCCCTCGATAAGATATTTTGGTCTCTCTGCTGTACGGAAGTACTGACCTGTTCACCATTTATCTATCGTTGAAAAATAAAACGGATGAATTCAGTATACTCACCTACTACGATGAATCTTTGTGCATACCTTGATCGTGGGGGTATATCCTGAAGTGGGACACACTAGTATATCAGTAATTAATATTGCCTTAACGTATCATATGGTAATGGTACTTGAAATGTTCATGCATTTTGTTTAAGTGGACGAACATACTGGTAATCGTCATGAACTGTTTTTCACGAAAAATTAAATAAAGAATTATCTAATAGTGTGAAACAGTTTGATTGTGCTGATATGATCTTCTTACCGGTGATTCTCACAAAAATAGAGTGTTTATTGCTTTTGTAAATAGTTTACTGCTTTTCTTAAAATATCAAAAATATCAAAAAGATTTCTTTTTAAAAAGACTTCCATTTTGAATTGACAAGTTGTTGTTTTTGCATGATAAGATAAAATATTGGTTTATCTTTAAATGTGAAAAAGACTAATGGTTTTTCGAGATACTTGCTTGTGTTGCTAAACAGATTGATGCAGTTATCAAAATGAAGTGCAGAATACAAGTAAAGTGCAAATTGAGAGTGAAGATGCGTGAAGATGCATGGTAGGATCCTTCTACTACATTGCAGAAAGAGAGATATGGAAGAGTTGGAGCTTACTTGCTTAACCAAGGATTGCTAGCTAACTGATCTACAATGAATGAAAGTTTTGGAGATTGGAAGCATCAGCTAAGGGGGAGTCTGTTGATGTCAGAAGCTGTGTAGCTGACGCTATCCAAAGACCAAAAGAACACAAGATGTTTGAAGACAAAGTTACACTATGAAGCTATTGTCAAGGGGGAGTCTGTTGGTGCGTATTCGGTGACAACAGCTTAATAGTTTGTTTATTTAGTCTTTGGATATTTTGTATTGGGCTTAGCTTATTGGTTAGTGAGTTTATTATTGTAATGGGCTTGGAAAATGGCCTAGCCCAGTAGGAAGCCCAGTTCACAGACATGTGGTATATAAACATGTTTTGTGATTAGGGTTTAAGGGGTTAGAGAATTTTAGAGAGAGAAAGTAGTTTGAGAGAGAGAATTCGAAATAGGGTTGTAGTCAAGATCACAGATAGTGGCTGTGAGGTTGTGAGGGTCTTGAGTTGATTGTAAAACGTTTTGTTTGGATAATCAATAGAGGACCCGTTTGATTGTGAAATTCTGTTTCTACTCGTTTCTGTAATAAATCTGATCTAGAGGATTCCGCACTCTAGGTTAGATAAACAATTCTGTGAAAGATCCATACGATTAGGGGACCTACACCCCCAAAGGCTTTAAGCAAACAAAACATTTTAAATGGGTTATCTCAATTATTTAACCTCTATACAATTAAATATTCAATACCCGACCAAGCGGTAATTTATATACCGTACCCCAAGCCCGTATAAGGGAAAATAAGTTAAAAGTATTTACTTGAGCTAAAATGTAATTTTATTCTCAGCCGTATATTCAAATCAGCAAGCACAAGTACCTCTACTGAGGCTCTCAATCTTGAACGAAAGTTTTTATTAACCTATTAGATTCATAACGGGTCTTATTTAAGTTGTAACTTAGACCGGTTAGTTTTAACGAAAGGTTTACGGTTCAATAACGCAAGATTAAGCGAAGACCGTATTAGAATGTGATTTAGACCCGACAAGTATGGAGACTTGTATAATATGGGTAAACTAAACACATTCTGAATTTTGAAGTCAAAATGATATGGTTTGACCCGTTTCGGTTAATTTATGCAAACTAGTTACATAAACCGTACCGAACGCGAAAGATGCATAACGGGTAACCAAAAGAGTCATGAACATGTTCCACAAGTTAATATGCCTTAAATATGTTGTGATATCAGTATTATACCTTCTATTATGCCCAAAACGAATTTTAAATCAATTTAAGCCCCGTAGGGGTATTTTGGTCATTTTAAAGGTTATAAAAGAGATTAAATATAAATCCGAGGTTCTGGTCTAAAATGATCAGTAAAAATATTTATTTTAATAAGTTATATCAGTAAGATATCATATATATGTGAAATTTATCATTTATGACCAAACTATGCACCGTAGGGGCATTTTGGTCAATTCACGTAGGCTTTAAGGGTCAAATTTGGAAACCTGAGTTCAAAACTTTTACTTACTGTTAAAGTATAAAAATTTAATCATATCATCAGTAGGTAACAGGCCTTAGGTGCCAAATATGGTTTTAAACCACACTATGCTCCTAAATCGCATAAAAGTCGGTATTTGACGGTATTCGGGTTAAATAAGTAAATCTGAGATTTTGAACAGCCTTTACTGTTTAAAATAATTTATTTAATATATAAAATCAGTAGAAAAAGGTTTGATATGTAAAGGATGTGTAAAACTCATTTTATTAGCAAAAAGGGCGTTATCGTCAATTACCGAGTCTATGCGAGAACTCTATGTTATGACCAGGTTAAAATTTAATAAAAATCTTCAAAAATCCCTAAATATTATATTACATCAGTGGGTAGAAAGTTTGATGTCAAAATTTGGGTTTAAATAGGTTTTATGCCGAAAATGCCGTTTAATTAATAAAAAGGCTTTCATTTACGATATCGCGCATAACTCCTAATTTAGACCTCAAACTTATGTCAAACTTTAAGGAAATGTTTATAAATCAGTAATAAAGGTTTTTTTCCTCTCATATTTTCAAAAATCTCGTTTTAATATGAAAAGGGCATAATGGTCAACTTTTAAGCATTTAACGGAAACATGCAATGAACTAGGATTTCTATGGAACCAAGTTGTACAACCTCAGAGGGTTATACTAACCTATAATATGGTCCTAAAGGAATCCTAAGGCATATCTAAACTAAGCTAAATCGGGTCAGAACTGAAAGTCAAAGCAAAAGTCAACTTTTGCGACTTTCGGTTGCGAACAGAGCCTAAACTCAGAATTGTCGGGTTGAACATGTCTAAACATGTTCTTACATTAATTACCAAGTTATTTTAATGTTAAAACAGGTTCCATAACTTCTACATTGTTAATTATGAATTTATTTGCAAAATAGCTTTCTGTTGACTTTTTAATATTAAGTTTGACCCGGCATTTGACCAAGTTAGGGTAAAAATCAGTAGGTGCCCTTTTTGGGGTTTATTACCTACATAATTACCAACTTATAGCCACTTTTAATTTGACTAATGGCCTGACCATTAGTGATTAATCACTAAGTCAAAGCTTAATTACGATAGCTTTGACTTTTGGTCATTAGACTAAATAAACTTGAACTTAAGGAGCTAAGAACACTTACAAATGGTCCTTAGGACTGAAAAGAACTCCAAGGAGGTTCCAAATGCTCAGGATCCTCCAGAAATGAGAAGATAGCAAGATTGGAATTATATGAGCAATTTTTGCTATTGAACATACCTCCTATTTATAGTGTTTGGAGGGTCTTTAGATGATCAACAAGTGTTATGAGAAGTTCCAAGATGATGACAGGTGTAATACCATCTTTCCAAACCATCAAATGATCCGTAGAATCAAATGTGTGAGACAAGGAGGCAAACCAAAGCTGGTTTTTGAATATTCTTATACTGGGCATGTTTTACGGACCGTAAGGGTCTAGGTATACGGTCCGTAAGGACCAGACCAGCTCACACAAAGTTTCATCTGTTGACAAGTTTGGCCCCTGCACTTCCGAACTCCTCCGAAACGATGTTTTTAGCACACAAGGCCTTATATTTCCAATATTAGCCACGTGACTAACTGCCACGATCTTTTCTTGTGTAACATACACTTTGGCTATCCTCAAGATTTCGTATATGGTGGGAGGTACACCATCCCTACCATAGAGTGTTCTTAACAGTTCGTCGTCGTTTACCCCTTGTAGGAAAGCTCCACACGCTAGATCATTTGTGACACCTGGGATCGCCCGGCTTTATTTGTTGAATCTCACGATGAAACTCTCCACTGTCTCATTGTCTCGCCGACGAATGTGTAAGAGTTCGTTTCGATCCTTAGTGTGCCTTCTTTGTTGGCTAAACTGCAACGTGAACTTGGCGTCTAGATCTTCAAAGCTATCAATTTCCCTGACGGGCAGACTATCCCACCAGACCCGGGCTGCCACTACCAGCTTTTGTACAAACATCTTGCACCAGAGGGGCATGGGCCAACAAGCTACTTCCCCAACGCTTTTGAACAGGTTGAGGTGGTCATCAGGATCACCTAGGCCATCGTATTTGCCCACAGTTTGAGGCATCTTGGGTTTTTCCTTGATCGGGGCTTCAGCTATTCTCTTTGTGAACTTGGACTTGAAAGTAGCATCCACAGGTTTATAAGGCATGGTGAGATCTTCATCTTCAATGTTAATGGGTTGTACTGGAGGAGTTTCCCCGCCTTGGCTGGTTCCCTAAGTGATAGGGGTTTGAACCGGGGTGATGTTTAGTATAGAGCTGGGACCCCCGCTTGGAGAAAAACGAGGCCTAGAGGTGTTTCCTCTGTCATAGACAGGTTCCGCGGTAGGCGGGGGCTGACTGTAAGCCGGTTGTGACGTTGGAAAAGTCCACCACGGTGGCATATAAGCCGTGTATGCCGACTGCTGAGCATGACCTTGTGCCGCCCCCTGCGGAGTATATGCCGGAGTATTGTATGGGGGTTAATATCCGTATGGGGGTGCATAATAGTATGCTGGGAAGTAAGCCTGATTCCCTGGTGTAACTGGGGCGTTCATAACCCCTAGAGGCATGATAACCGGCTGGTGTGGTGGCGTGGACAATGCAGCCGTTAGTGCTGCTGAGTATAATGGCGGTATTGCATATGTAGCTGAGGGCTGATAATAATGAGCCATGCTCATTTGCGGCGTAGTAATACTTGGGCTGGCAGATGTGATAACCGGCATAGTGCTATGACGTACAGTCTGTGCACTCATGGTTGATGCTGGTAGGGAGACGTTAGTGTCTGTTGTCGTCGGTACCACTGGCCGGAACTGCAGAGAAGTGTATAGGAAAAGGTCTGCTACCGTTGTTCCAGAATAGACAGCAGAGGTGCGTGCAAACCCTGGCGGTGGTGCCTCTGCTTCGAATTCCACGTCGAGAGACCTGGTTATAGCAGGCGAAGCCGGCACAGTGGCAACAGGACTCGTTTCCAGCAATGGGTTGCTGGTTATCATTGCCTAACTCGGTGTTACTACCGTGTTCTGATCGCTTGCCATCGGGTTCGCTCTTGCTGTTGTTACCGAAAGGTACCACGGATGGCGCCAATGAAGAAACACTTACCTTATGGGTAAGCTCCGGCTAGGACTTCAACTCTTTGGTGATCCGAACAGTTAACTACAAAACAGAACACCGTTAGAACTCGTTACAGGAATGGGGTTATTCCTGTAACCACCCTCCTGCGTGAGAATAAGTCTCGGTCTGGGAGAAAAGAAAGTATGTATGTAGAGAGAGTAGACGAGATAACAAGATGATCATACCTTAGATGTTTATCTCTATTTATAGTTTACTATTAGGGTTTCCCCTAACTTAGGATGGGCTCCAATAAGTTAGGATTTGCATGATCTTCCCAAAAGATTGGGGATTTGGTTAAGTGGTTTATCCATGCAGAATAGAACATTCTAGAATAAACGTTTGTAATTAAATATTTGCAATAAAATAATAGGTGATGACCGGGTCGGGTTAGCCGATCCGGGTCATACCTCGTCAACTAGCTTTGAATGTGTTGACCTTTCCTGACTTGGTCAGATAATGTATACTGTCTAGTGAATGTGAACATGTGAATAAACGTGCGGTTGGGTGACACAAACGTGAATAAATTAAATATGTTGACGTGTTGACTTGATTGGTTCTAATCGATTAATAACAGCTATAATTTGTCATTTGTATTTGTGGATTTCATCTATACTTAATGCAAGATTATTCGCGACTTTACGGCATTGGACGAGAAATAGTGCCATAAAGTCGCTGAGGTGTCGAAGCATGTAAAAGAACTCCGTTACAGAAAGACTATAAAATTTAAGCACACTTGTATAAAAAGATGTGGCAATGTATGATTTCATTATAAGAAAATACGAAGTCGAAGGGGCATGAAGCGTTGTGTGAAAGCCACGTCAGCAGAGGGCCATGGTAAAAAAAAAGCACGGGGTGGAAAGGGCATGAAAGTGGCGTTATTAAAAATAAAAAAAATAAAAAAAATAAACATCTACCCACACAAACTATACTCACCAATCAAGAGCATCCACATCACCAAGCAAAATCCCTCTACGCGGGTAGAAACCCCCCACCCACACCACCACGCCGCCCTCCACGCCATGTGTCATGGATTGGCTTCCACGTCAGTTTTTCACGCCCACTATGTATAGTTTAACGTTGTTTATATGAAAAGTAAGGAATGATAAGAGTCTTCAAAAATATTAATAAAGGAGTGGAAAAAATTGTGGATGATATCAAGTCAAACTCTTTCAGTATGAATAAAGTAGTGCGAAATTTAATTTGTAAGCATGGATTGATTGGTGTAATTTAAATGTAAAGGATGAAATGCTTGGGACTCTCACTTCTTAATTAGCATCTTGCTAGGGTGGGTTTTTTTTTTCTTAATAATATAATGTTGTGGTTAAAAAATCTAAAATTCTGAACATGTCAAAATATTCAAAGGGGGCCAAGTTCATTGCTTTTGAAAACTTGTGTTCGAAAGTAATCACTTTAGATCTTGAAGTATTCAATTGATGGTGATGTTTCGTTTCCAAAATTTCTCCATTTTTCTTTTAAAAATGGTGATTGTTAGGGGTGAGCAGAAAACCGAAATAACCAAACTGTAACCGAAATAACCGAAAAATCCGGACCGAAAAAACCGAACCGAAACAAAAACCGATGGTTCGGTTTTCGGATTTTTAATAACCGAAAATTTCGGTTCGGTTTTCAGATAATCATTTTCAATAACCGAAAATAACTGAACCGAACCGAACCGATAAGTTTTAATAGTATACCACATCTATATATTTTTATGTTTAAGTTGTTAAAGTGTTTACCCATGCTACTAAGAATTATTAATTTTATTATTGTTAGGTAAATATTTATAATAAAAACATTACCATGTTTATTTATCATTAAAATTATCCATTGTTTCCAAGAACTAACAAAGTTTAATATAAAATTAAATGGTTTTCAAAATATTATAAAAGAAAACGTCTTAACAAAAACTTTGGAGAAACATTAAAATAGATTAGAAGGTTAGGTTTATGTGAATAATATTAATTTAAAAGACTAAATATATTAACTTAAATGTAAACATTTAAGAAATACTCTTAAACTTTGAATTATATTTTTAAGTTTTGAATCTTACATAATTTGTTCCAAAAACAGGAAAAACCGAACCGAACTGTTGCTAAAACCGAAATAACCGAAACTGAAAAAACCGAAACCGAACGGTTTTTTAAAAACCAAAAACCGAACCGAACTGAACTGTGCACACCCTTAATGATTGTAAAAGCGAGTATGATAACAAACTAAATTTCCACCCTTATATAATAAACTTATTAATTTACTTATAAAACTTAATTCCAAGATTTCACTTGTTCAAATTTGCAATCGTAAATACAAAGAGAGTAAAATGCACACATGGCACTAGTGGAGTATAAAATTTTGGAAACCATCCTTAAGTACTAAAAAATTATAAATAATTTATATTTGTCCTAGAAATGAATGGATATCTAGACCATCAACAATAGAAAATCTTGCGGACAGCAACAACATTTATCATTTACACCTGCATTATACGGCTCGTTGTAGGCGGACTTGTTTGGTGGGACGGATGCCCACACAAGAATCTATTTTCTTTCTTTTTTTTTTTTTTTTGCTCAATCGAAGAAGATCACAAAAATCACCAAAAATCATCAAAATAGGAGGAGGAGAAAAGGCTAAAGAGTGAGAAGGTTGATGTGAGAAAAAAAAAAAAGAGTAAACTGCCATTTTGGTCCCTGTGGTTTAGGCACTTTTGCCATTTTAGTCCAAATCTCAAACTTTTTAAATCTGGGTCCCTGTGGTTTCACTTTTATTGCCATTTTAGTCCAAAATTAAGAGTAAACTGCCATTTTGGTCCCTGTGGCTTCACTTTTATTGCCATTTTAGTCCAAATCTCAAACTTTTTGG
Source organism: Helianthus tuberosus (assembly GCA_030545235.1). NCBI lineage: Eukaryota > Viridiplantae > Streptophyta > Magnoliopsida > Asterales > Asteraceae > Helianthus > Helianthus tuberosus. The sequence goes on along the minus strand of CM060411.1, from coordinate 213,981,068 downwards.
AACAGTCAAAAAAAGAGGGATTTTGAATTTTGGACTAAAATGGCAATAAAGATGAAACCACAGGGACCCAGATTTAAAAAGTTTGAAATTTGGACTAAAATGGCAAAAATGCCCAAACCACAGGGACCAAAATGGCAGTTTACTCAAAAAAAAAACTCGATCAAAAGAGAGGGTAGGGCATAGAGGTGTACTAATTTGGTTCCCTTTAACATCCTATTCTTTCAACTTTTTATCATTATTATTTTATATTTTGAAATTATCTATATAACTTTTAGTTTAGTTAATAAATTTTGTTTTGTTTTATCTTATATTATGTAATACTATTTTAGTTTACAAGATTATTTCTTATTTTCATATTTCCCGTTGATTGTAGGACCAAAGGTTGTTAGCTTTGGTAAATCTGAAACCATATATTTGTTCGAATACTATGCCATGTAAGCTTTAATTACATTTTAGTCTTTTAAATTTGAGTTTGTTTAGTTATGTAATTTTTCTTTAAAGTTTAGATTGACAAACCATTTTACTCATTTATTTTTAAGTTTAAAGTTTAATTATTTTCAGTTTCATTCATTTTGTCATTTTTCACAGCAATTCTTTAATGGATAAAAACCAGTCCCATCCGATGACACCCACCAAGCTTTGACAACCTTAAGAAAGATTGACGAATTGAGTGACTTGGCAAGGAGTAAGGGTGAAAGAGGTGCACCCCTCATGAGATGGAGTAAACTTTCCACCCACCTAATCATGAGGTGTCACGTCAATTCCCATATCTAACTCAACTCTATATAAAGTTTAAAACGAAAGAGTTGGATATGCCTTATAAAGGAAACAATCTTACTCAACTCTATATAAATGGGCTTGTCGCTTTACTTGGTAAAGTTTAAGTCCAAAGAGTTGGAATGGTCTCATAAACAAAACAATCCAACTCAAGTTTACTATTTGTTTATACTCAAAAGAAAAAAAAAAGTTTGGTTGTTGCATGTATAATAACACAAGGATCAACAAGTTACATTCTGTTGGACGCTTTATAAAAATCTATAGTTATTGTAGCTGGAGGTGAAAAGAAAAGTCAAAATTAGGTAATATTGCAATTGGGTTCGATTCTTTAATAGTGGGATGGTTAAGATTGTTGAAAATTTTAGTGAAAATGAGTTTTTCACTAAATATTTTGGACATTAATAATATTTATATATGTGTTGTATAAATAATTATTTATGGTTTGTGTTCAAACTATGTCCAAATAGAGCTAAGATGAATGAGATATCGAAGCTTGAAGTTCTATGTTTGGAACAAACAAAGATGAATAAAATGAATTAGTTTTGTCAACTTGTCCCACATAGGTGGGATAACAAAACTCAAAGTCGTATATAAGGAGGAGCACTCCTTGTATTTGTTTCTTTAAAGGCAAACACTAGTGGGGACCAAAGGGTGAGTTGCACCCGCACATATGCGCGCGAGAATGGATGGCGCATAACCAGGTGGCGTCCTGGTATGCGTAGTGGGATCCGTGTGGCACGCAAGTACAGATGGCACATGACCAGGTGGCGTCCTGGTATGCGCAATGGCATATGTGTGGCACGCGGCTCCATATGGCGTGGCGTAAGGTCCATGTAGTGTGTTGCATGGGTTTGCGGATCAGTTATGGCGTGCGCGAATGTTATAGTAGTAACTAGGAGCACTGGTCTGCACACCATGCGCATGCGCGGGTTCCATACAATGTGGCGCACGGACTGAAGAGCCACTTCAGGCTCGCGTACATGTCTGCAACGGTAACAGAGCAACTGGCAGGACCTGGTCAAAGCTAGCTGTTACAACCCGTTTAATGCGTGTCATGATGTATATGACCGTTTTTTACTAACCACTTAAGTCCATTTAATTAGAGATTAATGTCATATTCATTATCTTGTTTATTACAAGATTAATGTTATAATTATGACAACATTAATGTCTATTTTATTACTAGTTTTAATTAGATTAAAACTATGGGTGTATAAATATGAACTTGGTGGTTCATACTAGAGACACAAGGGAAAATAGACATTCGCTTTAGTCTCGATGTTTCATTGAGAGGAGTACTCTCAATTTTACACAACTTCACATTGTTCCAATTTTTATGAACACCAATTTATACCCGGTGTAATCTCGGGTGCGAGTGTCATCTTCGGCAGTACAACTACTGCTTCGGTTGTTGTATCCTGGAAACAGACCGTCTGAGAGGAGGTGCGAAATCTGTTTTAAGGGCCCCGTGTCTAACACGATCCTCAACCAAAACCGTCAACGACAGTTTGTTCATTCTTGCAGCGGAGGTTCATACAAGATGGTGCGGTTGAAGTTCTTCCAAAGATGTTGGCTTGAATCAAGATTGGTACAATTAAATTGTATTTTATATTGGTTTATTTATTTTTTCTAACCGGTATTGTACTAGAAGAATTTCCCACAAATAACGAGAGTCTCGTTATTATTTATTTTATTAATATTTTTAATAAAAAGTGAACCTAGTTCCTACAATCTTAAAACAGACTTTCGTGAACATTGTTGCTACAATCTTAAATCCCTTCTCTACGAGGATTTAGGTTCACGAAAGTTAAAATATTTAATGGGATTTTTGTTAAAATCTTGAAATATTTTTTGGGGAAATATTTATTTAGTACAATGAGTCGGATTAATTTTATGATTGGTGTACAATCTTTAATCCGAATACCGGGTTGCAAAACGACTTTTTGATTCAAGTTTTGGAGTTCATGGTTTTTGTTCGTGTTTAGATAAAACCGAACATATACAAAATAATATGTATTTCAATAGGTTTTTGAAATACTAAATTTTCTAGTGAGCGTATTAGAAAATTTTATTTTGTAACCCCTTACAAGTGTTTTGTAACGTTTAATATATTCTTAATAAGCTTTTAGTAACCATAATTGATTTTAATGTTGGTTTTAAAAGTCTTGAAATATATTTATTTTCTAATAAGCATATTAGAAAGTAATTATTTTTTAAACAAGTTTTAATATTTTCTAACGAGCGTGTTAGAAACATTGTTGGTGGAAGTATAACAAGATTAAACTTTTTATATCTCTAACGAGCGTGTTAGAATTTTCTAGAATAATAAGTTTAATATCATCTTTTATATCCAATGAGCGTGTTAGATACGATGATTGTGTAGAACTAACTTGTTAAAAAATGATTACATTTTCTAACGAGCGTGCTAGAAAATATACGTTTAGATTTTCTAACAAGCGTGTTAGAAAATATTGTTATTTCAAATAATTACCGACGAGCGTGTTGGAGACAATTATTTTGGATAATAAACCTTGTAACGGTTTCGTCTAAACTATTAAATTTCTAACGAGCGAGTTAGAAACGGATTTTTTCCACATATGTTTAAACGATTTTATTTGATTATTTCTAATGAGCGTATTAGAAATAGTTTATATTTTTTTTATAAACTTCGAAACAAATTTGGTAATCGATTATTTCTAGCGAGCGTGTTAGAAACGATTTAAAGAGTTTGATAGTTGTTTATTTTCTAACAAGCGTGTTAGAAACAATTTAACGACTTTGTCAATTGTTTATTTCTAACAAGCGGGTTATAAAACGTTTATTTTATATAAACAAAAAACGACTAATGGCAATAAATAATCGTCTACTTTTCTAATGGGCGTATTAGAATTAGTTTATCTTATAACCAACTATTTTAACGATTTGCAATCGTTAATTACTAACGAGCGGGTTAGAACCGGGTTAACTATGATAAACTATTTAAGATGATTTGTAATCATTTATACATATTTTCTAACTAGCGTGTTAGAAAAGGTTTATGTTCATTTCTAACGAGCTTGTTAGAAAACGTTCATTTTAATAAACCAAAAGTGAATAATTGTATTCGTTTTATTTCTAACGAGCGCGTTAGAACCGGTTTACTTTATAAAAACTGAATATTTTGAATGTTTGTTCAACATTTAAATTCTAATTAGCATATTAGAATTGGTTATCATACAAACCACTCTTTTTAACGATTGATAATCGTTATTATCTAACAGCGGTTACAAATGCTTGGAATATGATAAACCATTTATTAAAACGATGTGAATTCGTTTTATTTTCAAACGAGCGAGTTTGAAATTGTTTTATTTATTAAACTATTATAAGGTTTATTGTCTTGATTTGTAATCAAAACATAAATATATAGTTTAATATTAAAACACTTGCAAAAACGAGAAATGTTTTGGACGAATAAAACATGTCTTTGCGAAGTATAAGTGATTCGATACTTCCACGAGAAGTATAACGTCTTGAACCATATAATAGTCTTGGAGAGACTATTTTATGAAAAACAACTCGATGTTGTTATAGACATAATAAGTTGCTTAACTACTTGCGAGTAGTTAATTGTAAACAACTTTATACTTTGGACAACTTGTGATTATTCAAGTTTTAGAGTTCCAAGATGAGGGAGTACCTCAAAACATGACACCGAACGAAATAATTTCGTTTATTTCAGTAAAAAAATGTTGAAGATAATAACACTTTGGCTTTTGATGTTTAGATATCATTGGTGTATCCGTTATTCTGGACTACTAATAAGTTGTCAAAAGGATACACATTTTGATACAAAGTGTAAAAAGTAATTTACACAAACACAACGAACGGGTTGTGATCATGACTTATGTAATAAGTCACAAATCAAACATCAAATGCATAACGGCGTCGTGAGAAACGTGGTGTATGGTTTTAGATGGAATACACGAAAACGAGATATGTCATTTAATGTTGAGAGCATCAACATGGAAATGCACATGTAAGTTTTCAAAGAATATAACATATGAAATAGATATATGTTATTATTGTAAATGTTTTAATAAATTTAGGAAATTTATTAATGGAAATTTACAATAGTGATGGACTTGTAGATGCTTCTACCACCATCAATGTTAACTATGTGGAGGCATGGTCCTCAATTTGGGAGAGTATCCCAATACATGGTATTAATGAAACAACAACGTAAATGTATATATCACTATAGGCATACGTGAATGCTTTGTTGTTGAGAGTCAATCTAATTGGCTATATCTCAAGACTCAAGTGATTTTATACAAAGATCTTTCATCAAAGTGACTTGGATTAAGACTTATGTTTAAGTCTTTAGGAAGTCAATGGTGAAGCCTTGGAGATAAAAAGGCAAACGAGTTATGATCCTAATGGATGAAGTTAACTATGGTTTTGAGGCCTTCCTAAAACCGATGGTTTTGGAATGGTGAAATAAAATTTTATTATTGTGTCTAAACTAAGAAACGAATGTTCGGAAGAGATAGTGCGTTATCTCTTAAGGCTGCGAAGAATCAGAATGATGCATCTTCTGTTCACATGCTAGAGTATTGTGGTCTAAAGCATGCTAGACTAATACTTGTTAATTTATATGCTCGACGGAGATTAAATTAACTTTAAACATTCAAAATATGTGATGACACAAGAACGAATTTTGTGCTAAACAAAACTATAAATATAACTTCATTAAAATGCAAGCAATGTGGGGGGAGGCCATTTAAGAAACAAACCCTTTAGGGTATGTGGAAATGGTAGTTGAGAAGTTTTCTCAAACTCAAAATGAAAGGGAGAACCTTTCATCACCCCATTTGGATGTTATCCAATTACACTTAAATGTAGGGGTGACTTGCATTTGAATGTGGAAATGGGAGTTGAGAAGTTTTCTCAAACTCGAAATGAAAGGGAGAACCTTTCATCGCCCCATTTGGATGCTATCCAATTACACTTAAATGTGGGGGGTGACTTGCATATATTGCAAACGCATGACCAAGTGGAGTACACAATGGTCATATGGAGTCAATCGAGTAGATTGGACTCGAATGCCAATTGGTTAGATTCAATCTAATAAGATGTCAGTCATGACACACCAAAGGCATGGTGAAAACGTGTCTAGCCATGAATCGAGTTTCATGTCATTCTAAAGACAAGGTATATAACTGGATCCAGGTTGAGATCACGAGTTATAAGTCTTACGAATTGACTAAAAGGAAAAAGTGACTTGCAAGTCAAGAACACGTTAGAACAACTGATCGCAATTTAAATTATCGTTGGTGACTTAGCGAAGTCAAAGATAATTTTGGATCCAACAACCAGTGGGTTGATAACAGATCAGGTTGTGGAATGGGACTAAAGCCATGGAAAAAGGGACATGAGGGAAACCTAACCTAGTTGACTGGAGATCCCAAGATCTAGGTTCAATAGGCCAACTTAATCATGAACCGAAGGGTAGTCACTGTGGGGGCGTAGCTAATATATATGTTTATATATAAGCTAGTTTATATGTTTCATATATCCCCCTAAAACTATAAAAGGGTGTTTAAATACGTCCTAGTCCATTCCTATAATATTCAGTGACATTGTTGAGAGGTTAAGCATAATATGTGGTTATATGATTTGTGTAAATCATAGTAAACCATAATGCTTTTAATGATTTAAAGGGAAATCACCTATGTTGGAGAGAAGTGTGGTCGCTTCGAATGGAATTAGGGCATAATTCCTAGAGCTCCTGCAGAACTAGGAAAGTGCTCCATGACCATTATAGGACACGATAGCGAGGGGATGGCCCGGCTAGGGAAAGTATTGTGTGAATGTATATTGTCGTTTACACAAATGGGGGGTTGTTCAAGGACATCACGTCTACAAAACCCTAGTAGACTAATTATGCTTCACAAAGGAAGGTTCAAAGGCAAAACCTACCTATCCTGCAATACTCGACTGTCGAGTTTTCATCGGGGAATTTTGTGTGTTTTAATCGATCTCCATTCATGTGGGGGATTGTTGGAAATTTTAGTGAAAATGAGTTTTTCACTAAATATTTTGGACATTAATAATATTTATATATGTGTTGTATAAATAATTATTTATGGTTTGTGTTCAAACTATGTCCAAATAGAGCTAAAATGAATGAGATATCGAAGCTTGAAGTTGTATGTTTGGAACAAACAAAGATGAATAAAATGGATTAGTTTTGTCAACTTGTCCCACATAGGTAGGATGACAAAACTCAAAGTGGTATATAAGGAGGAGCACTCCTTGTATTTGTTTCTTTAAAGGCAAACACTAGTGGGGACCAAAGGGTGAGCTGCACCCGCACATATGCGCGCGAGTATGGTTGGCGCATAACCAGGTGGCGTCCTGGTATGCGTAGTGGGATCCGTGTGGCACGCAAGTATAGATGGCACATGACCAGGTGGCGTCCTGGTATGCGCAATGGCATATGTGTGGCACGCAGCTCCATATGGCGTGGCGTAAGGTCCATGTAGTGTGTTGCATGGGTTTGCGGATCAGTTATGGCGTGCGCGCATGTTATAGTAGTAACTAGGAGCACTGGTCTGCACACCATGCGCATGCGCGGGTTCCATACAATGTGGCGCATGGACTGAAGAGCCACTTCAGGCTCGCGTACATCTCTGCAACGGTAACAGAGCAACTGGCAGGACCTGGTCAAAGCTAGCTGTTACAACCCGTTTAATGCGTGTCATGATGTATATGACCGTTTTTTACTAACCACTTAAGTCCATTTAATTAGAGATTAATGTCATATTCATTATCTTGTTTATTACAAGATTAATGTTATAATTACGATAACATTAATGTCTATTTTATTACTAGTTTTAATTAGATTAAAACTATAGGTGTATAAATATGAACTTGGTGGTTCATACTAGAGACACTAGGGAAAATAGACATTCTCTTTAGTCTCGATGTTTCATTGAGAGGAGTACTCTCAATTTTACACAACTTCACATTGTTCCAATTTTTATGAACACCAATTTATACCCGGTGTAATCTCGGGTGCGAGTGTCATCTCCGGCAGTACAACTACTGCTTCGGTTGTTGTATCCTGGAAACAGACCGTCTGAGAGGAGGCGCGGAATCTGTTTTAAGGGCCCGTGTCTAACACGATCCTCAACCAAAACCGTCAACGACAGTTTGTTCATTCTTGCAGCGGAGGTTCATACAAGATGGTGCGGTTGAAGTTCTTCCAAAGATGTTGGCTTGAATCAAGATTGGTACAATTAAATTGTATTTTATATTGGTTTATTTATTTTGTGTAACCGGTATTGTACTAGAAGAATTTCCCATAAATAACGAGAGTCTCGTTATTATTTATTTTATTAATATTTTTAATAAAAAATGAACCTAGTTCCTACAAAGATTATGTCACAGTTCATGTCAACACATAATGGAGTTATGGAATGAGTGCCCAAAAGTTGGCATCCCATTTTCATCAATATATTCTAAAATTAATGCAAGTCCGAACAAGGATTTGTCACTCATGAATTAATCTGACCGTTGGATCCAAATAACAAAGGAGATGAATAGGTTAAACGTAAGAACATCATGGAGCACACATCTCCTTTTAAAGTCATCTAGATCTAGGACATGGGTGCTAAGTGTTCATTAGACTACTTGACTGTAACTAATATGCATCCAACAAGAAGCACCAAACTTGGTTTATATATAGACACCAGGGGCGGATTTAGGAGGGGTTGAGGGGTGCATGGGCTACCCCTCAACTTTCTTGTCAAAGTGTAAAATTAGTGCAAACATTTTTTTCTTCTTCGTCTTATGTATCAGATACTCCTAGATAAAAAAAAAGGATACCCCTAAATTTTCTTTTAGATCCGCCGCTGATACACACACACAAAACAAAAAAAACTACAAAATCACGTCTAAGGCTTTAAAGTTTTTAAATTTGGGTCTTATGATAAAAATTGTGAAAAAGGAATTATGAAGTTTATTTTTTAAATACTTAAACGGTTTAACGGGTCAACCCGAACCGTTTAAAAAACAGGTCATGTTAACCCACCCAAAGCCTGTTTTTTTCTTTTGTCGAGTTTGGGTTGGATTTCGGATTGTGTCAAGAATTGTCACCCCTGGTCCATACTTTTTGTAAAGGTCGTCTGCAAATAAGAAAAATGTGTGCAGTTTCCCTGAGGAGCAAAAGGATAGGAAAACCTATGGAATTTACATGAAGGTTTGACCACCTGTTTACTAGCTCAATTGTAGTTGTAGTTTTCATCTATTGTACGTTTACATGACAACGCGCTTGACATTGTCATCGATCATGACCCTCGTTTCATGTCCGAATTTTGGAAGGAATTGTACCGACTCCATGGTTTGACCCTTTCATTCAACACTACTTATCATCCCCAATTGGACACGCAAATAGAGGCCTTCAACAAATGTTTGCTAGTGTATTTATGATGCTATGTGGCTACTTATCCCAACGACTGGTTGCATTCTTACCTTGGGCCGAGTATTGGTACAACATATCTTACCAAACACCGGCTAAAGTACTAATGTATCTTTTTTCTTTGACCATAACGAGTAGTTACTATTTCAAAGGACATAATTCTACAATGCTAAAAAGATAATGTACAATGATTCAAAGAATGTTTTCACTTGAACCGGTTTTGGACAGTGCCAAAGATGTTGGATATTTGGCCTTCAAATTTTGTGATCCTATAATATTTTCACGTGAACGTATGTACGTTAACCTAAAGTACACAAACGAGGCCGAAACTTTACATTCATATTTTGCAACAAGGAGAGACAACGAGTGGATGATGATTGAATTGTACCGTTTCTTGAATCAAAGGAAAGATGTTTCCTTCAATTTTCTACTAGAAAGCTTTTCAAGATACCACTACTAGAAAACTGCTATTATTCCCACGAAAACGGGTTGTAGGAATTATACTCGTGGGTAATTTTTTTCTCACGCATTTTATAATGGGGTTGACTAGGGTTAGAGTTAAATGAGTTAGAAGGTGATTGGAGGTGCAATAGGTGACCAAAATGAACCAACCCGCAAGGTGGCAGCGTGTTGCTGTGGATTGACCCCTCCGGAGCATCGCAGGGGAAGACCAGGATCCTCTCGTGTGTCGCCTGGGAGTCCTGTCTGGCCCTAATAGACCGTCCTGGCCCTTGATATATCTTAATGGCCCATAAGAACCTTTATATAACATTCGGTATTGAAGGTCTATATCATGTTGTATTGAGTGATAACAATATCATAACGATAACAAGTCATACATGCCATAATAGATCGTATTGGGCCTTCATATCTTTTAATGGCCTATTATGAATTTTATTATGTAACATTTGATATTGAAGATATTGAAGTGTTATATAGTTTTGTATCGAGTCATATCAAATCGTTACGAAGAATAACAAGTCATACATGCCCTAAATTGAAAGGTTAATAAATTAATTTAAAAATCAAATATGTGCTTATAGATAATAAAACTTTGTATGTTAGTATTTATAATTTTTTTAATGATTTTTTTTTATTTTTAATGGATTCCTACACATTTTCTACTGTAGTATTAAATTCATTATTTTCTTACGAATTGTTAAAATCAAACATATTTCATAGGAATTGTGTTGGTATTTTCCTACACATTTCCTACGGGTATTAATAAATAAATTTAAAAATAAAAATATATATTTTTGTAAATAATAAAACTTTATATTTTAATATCATTAATTTTATTTATTATGAATATTTTTTTTTGATAAATTGGAATCCTACGCATTTCCTACTAATCGTTAAAATGAAAACGAATTCCGTCTGAATTCCGTGGGAAATTTCTGACACTTTTCTTACGCATATAAATTCCTAAAAATTTCCGACAAATTGTTAAAACGAAAACGAATTCCGTCGGAAATACGTGGGAAATTTCCGACACGCTTCCCACGCATAACAATTTGTAGCTTTTTTTTAGTTTTTTTTTGTCACAAAACTAAGACCCTTTCTTGTTTGTAGGAATTTCGTGGGAAAAGTGTCGGCATTTTCGTTTGTAAGAAATGCGTAGAAAATTTTGGTAGGAATAGTAGCAGTTTTCTAGTAGTGTACTATTGCAAAAGTGATGCCATCTATATTGAAGGCATTGAGTTTCGAGCCATTAAAAATGCAAGTTTAAAAATTACACTTTGGTTCTCATTCTATATATTATTCTATTTTTATTTTTAAGTTATGTTGTATGTTGCACGTTTATCATATGATGTTACAATTTGAACACAGGTAACCAAGATATCAAGAATAAGAAGGAAGTTCAAAACTCGTACGCAGACTTGGAAGATGATGACAGGGGTGAAAAGGTCCTTTTCTAATTTCAAATTGGTAAATTTTATTTTTAGAAGAATAAAAATATCCTTGTGATATTGGTACTAAATTCTCTCTATCATTTGACAAACAGTCATTCTCGCTAAGTGAATTGAATGGAAAGAAACATTTTATCCTTTCTGCAACCGATGTTTTGTATAACTCTCCAAAACTGAAGTCATTTTGTTTCAAGTCCTCAGCTGACTCTGATTTTGGATTAAATTTTATTATGTAGTATATTCCCCAATTATGCATGTATTAAATTTTCTAGTTCTAAATCCCTTTGATACTAGCAGCCCACTAAGTCCAACAGCTAAAACTTCTTTGGGCCACTAATTCTTTAATCAAGATCCTCTTATTTGGGCCGTGGATCTGTTTTTCTATGGGATGTTATTCTAAAGGATTAGCTTGTAGGCCTAAATTTTCGCTGGATCTACTTGGTTTCATTATTAGATTTAAATTAGCATGGATTATGGAATCGTGGTTTATTTAATTATTTTGTTATTTCTTTTGTTGCAAGCTAAGCTAAATGTCGACACGGACGGTTAGCGTGAGGAGGAATGTTTGATAAATAAGTAATTATTTAGCTAGAATAACTTGCTAGATTTGTTAGAAGTAGTCTCTAATTTGTTTAGTAGATGACTCATATATAGAGGGTGCTTCAACACTTGTAATCCTTGAGTTAATCAGTACAGGACGTTTTACATCTAGGAAGAAATGCCATGTTCAAATTTTAATCACTAGCAGGCAATTTATATGCTTGATTTTTAAAATTTGCTTTTATAAAATTTGCTGACATAACATATTTTTTGTCATTTTAGCGTTCATGTATGTGTTACAGTGTCGACGTCTGGTTTTACATCTATGTTTAATTATAAAATTTAAAGAAAAATATTTTACTAACATATAATAAGTTGAGTTCTATTTTTATTTATTTATTTATTTTTATTTTTTTGCATGACATTTTATGTGGTGGCCGGTGAGTCTCTGAGAGGGCATTAACTAGTAACATACCAGCTATTAGAAATGTAAAATCTTTTAAAATGAGGTTGGTGGCTAAAGTTTGACAATAAACTTTAAGCTGGTTTATGTTTTAGGCCTAATTTGTTTATCTAGTTGGCATTTTAAAAAATCAAGGTTGTAATCTTATGCTTTCAAGACGTGTGTAATCATTATCATGCAGGTTTCAAGACGTGGTGGAGCTTCATCCCCAACAAGTATTCAGAATGAAATACGAGATCGAAATTCAGAGGTTGTCACCATCCACAGAATACACATGTTACCTTGTGTTTAAGGTTTCGGAAAGGAGTCGGGGGCTGCATTGTCCTGTGAAAGTACGGGATCTACTCATTAGGAAAAACAAAGAGAACCAAATCATCTATTTTAGATGCCCAGCCTCATTGAACCAACATGATTCTTTCTGGGTTCCAGTGCGGAGGAAAGATGGATGGATGGAGGTTATGGTGTGGAAGTTTAACTCAAAGTATAATAAGCTTGGAAAGAATTTTATTCCTATGAATTTAAAACTGATAACTTATGAGGGAACTATGTCTGGCCTTATTATATGTGGTTTGGAGTTTCGACCAATGTAGAGAAATATAGTAGAGCATTCTGTTTGGATTTGGCATAGGATAGATTAGAGTCTACTGATTTAGATTTTATCTTTCATACAACTATCTTCAAACTATTCTAGTGATCAAAACATCTCTGTTGATTGTTATTCCACAAAAAAGATCAAAAACCTCAAAATCCGAATGTCATTAGTTTTGAGCAACACGAGCTGCTACTAGCTTGTTTCGAGGAACAAAGAAAACACAATAGAAAAAGAACAAGTGTAAGGTCATATATCGAAAGAAAATACCCCATTTTACATATAATTGGGTAGTTTCCGAGTAGAGGCTGTGGAAGAGCAAAGGAAACAGCAATTTTGTTGCAAATTGTGTGGGCCAAAGCGTTCATATTTCACGGGTCATAGTATTCTATTGGGCTCTAAAAAAGAAGTCTCGTTTGTTTATGTTAATTAGGCCAATCAAAGAAGAAAAAACATAAAGTCTCATATGTCATGGATTTTTGTTGGATAATTCTACTTACTATTCTTAGCGTTTACATTTGCACCAAAGCTTTCAATTTCTATGTCATAAACAGCGTGAGAAAGGTTTCACATACACACAAGAGCATTCACATTCGAGTCTTCATCTCTTCTCCATATTCAAACTCTATTTCAGTTTGTACCTCAAACATTGAAGCATAAGAGATAACTAATAACTAAAAAAAGGATATAGAGGTATAGATCAAGATAAGATGTGATGGATATATAGGTCAAATAAAATTTATAAAATTTGTAGATAAATATAAAGAAATGTGACTTTTTAGAGATGGGAGATATATTGATTCCAATGGAAATGCTATATGATCAGCATCTATGAAAGTTTTTATGTTTTTTAACATCATTATATTTATATTTTATATTTTATATGTTTATACAACAAAAGGTGACCTAGATGCCACTCTCGACTCCATGTCTCCATTTCAGCTCGCTACCCGTAATTTTGGAGAGCCAGATGAGTTAGCATTGAGTGATTCCTAAACCATGGTTTTGTTTTGAGAGTTCAAGAAAAACTACCACTAATTGTGGTATTCTAACTGTGGTATTGAATTATAAAAAATCAAAAAAAATCATAGTTAGTCCCTGTGATTTACACAAAATAACATAGTTAGTCTCTGTACCAATAATTTAAAATCACCTTCTAGTGTATTAACTTTTCATTTTGTAACATTTGGATGTATTAACTTCTAGGGTATTAACATAGTTAGTCCCTGTGATTTGCACAAAATAACATACTTAGGTACCAATAGTTTAATAAACAATTAACGTTAATACCTCCAAACATTACAAAATAAAAAATTAATACCCTAGAAGGTGATTTTAAACTATTAGTACCTAACTATGTTAGTTTGTGCAAACCATAGGGACTAACTATGCAATTAACTCTAAGTATAACTTGATTCCTTGTACTAAACCAAAATATATCATGTGTGTCAACACATTATGAGAAAGGATTTTTCTTTTTGATTGGATTAATTTCTTGCAAGTATATTCAAGCAATCGAACTTATTATTATTATTATTATTATTATTATTATTATTATTATTATTATTATTATTATTATTATTATTTTTATTATTATAGTCATTTGAGAGAAGTAGTTACAAATAGTGCATATATAAATGAATATAACTAATATTTAACCTGCGCTTCGCGCAGTGTTGTAATTCTTTTTTAATGTTAATACAACCGGAGTTATAACATAAAAATATGAAGAAAAAAAAAGCTAAAATCTGTGGAAAAGAAAAGAAAAGGTAACAAAAGTGATATGAAAAAAAAGAAAGATGAAGAAAAAAAAAAGCTAAAATCTGTGGAAAAGAAAAGAAAAAGTAACAAAAGGGATATGAAAAAAGAAAGATGAAAAAAAAAGCTAAAATCTGTGGAAAAGAAAAGAAAAGGTAACAAAAGGGATATGAAAAAAGAAAGATGAAGAAAAAAAAAGCTAAAATCTGTGGAAAAGAAAAGAAAAAGTAACAAAAGGAAAGGGATATGAAAAAAGCAAAGATGATGAAAAAAAGCTAAAATCTGTGGAAAATAAAAGAAAAGGTGTCAAAAGGGATATGAAAAAAAATGGTCTTTATATTAACACATGGTAAAAACTTATTTACACATGGTGTATACGGGCCGTATAATGTTATACGGCCCGTATAGAATTTAAAAAAGTAACAAAGTCTGTGTCAGCAGACTTTGTCAGTTTTTTTAATTCCATACGGGCCGTATAACAGTGTACGGCCCGTATACACCATGTGTAAATAATTTGTCTGGTTGTATACAATGTATACGAACGTGTATACGGGCCGTATACTGTTACACGGCCAGTATTCTTTGAAAATTATATTTTTCTCAAAGTATTTAAGGGATTTAAGGTGTCAATCACACGAGACATTTTACAGTCGTGAGGTGCTCAAACCTTTCTAAAAGTAGAAAAAAGTAAAACATTAACAAGTAATAAAGATTGAAGAACAAAAAAACATGTCGTATGACTGTAATAAAACGGAAGCTATCAATGCGGGATTACGGGCATGGTGTTATTCTTTATTCAATATTTACAGAATAAAAGGAAGGGTTGTCACACCCTGGCTTTGCGGAAGCGTGGTTAATTTTGGTGTGACTTCTTAATACCATAGCTTAATCATACCAAAGCTATATGAGTTAAAAACATGCAAGATCATCCATTAAGTTTTGAAAACCAACACAATACCATCTGTTTTAACATACCTTGACAAACATAATCTTGTTCATCCAACATTACAAACTTGAAACATAACATAGACATGGTTTAAGGGCTGTGTCTTGTCCAGGAAAGAGACACATCCCCTAAACCCCGGATGACCTTGGAAACTAGTGCAGCGGAAAACATGCCATACCGTGCCAGATCTCGTTAATTTCCTGAAATACATGTAAGTTGAAAAATCAACAATAATGTTGAGCGAGTTCATGTGTAAGTGAGTATGTAAAACACTTGTGAGTATAAAAATAGTTGTGGTATGTAGCAGTGTAAGAGGACTTGTGATCACCAATGGTTTGCAAGGCCACTGACATATGTGAAGTGCAAATAGGGAGACTCAAACCTAGCAGATTTCGCCACGACAAAGTATGTGGACAAAGTCACCCCACGGTCCGTTTCTAGTTTGGCCGGGGGCTGGGCTCGCTACACCCAGATAGATCTACCGCTCCTGTCCCTCGGTCCCTCCATGAGGACTAATGGCCCCATGTTGTTCCTATCCACTCACATGATCGTATAACACCTCCTTACGTTAAACATACCGTTGTAAAGTACTCGTAAATCATAGTAACATGTATTTCACCCCCGCAGTTAAGTAAACTGAAAACAGTTAGAGAAAAGGGGGACATGAACTCACAGTGAATGCGCGTCTCTACCAAGTGTCTCCAATACAGTAAGCTGTGCAACGACCTACAAGTGCTAATTCTATTAGACGGACGGTCGTGCTTTAGCTTTATAGTTTAAGTCTTTGGGAAATAGTTAGACAACTATTTCGTGTTTATGTTCCGTATACACTTGGTAGTTATACTTCTTCCCAAGGACGGGGGATACAATACGTGTGCGTAAGTTACGTTTTATCAATCTTGTGGTAATGTAATTACCGGTGTAACTTATATGTTTGATGTGGAGGCGTTCGTAAAGTTTTGGAATCATTAACGCTTGTAAATATTATTTTTACTCTAAAATAATATTTATGTATTTTCACAAAATAATCATAAACAGTGTTGTGACAAATATATTTATCACGTTAATCTTTGTGAAAATCCCACCTCCGAATATTTAGTAATTAAAGTCATGGCGAAATTTTATGTTTCGAAAATATGTCGAAAATAGTTCTAACACTTGTTGTGTAAATAATTCTAAGTGTTAGGTTTTTAGAAAATTTCGCCAGAGTTTCCTCTGTAACTGGAGGTGGCCACGCTTCCAAGCGTATCATTTTCTTTTTGAAAACAACCCATGATTATCAACAATCAACCCTTACGTTTTAACACGCGAAACGCTACCCTTGTCGTTTCAGTTTCAATGTGTGGAAACTGGACTGTTTTCGGACGACTAAATAAAATGCTTAACCCTTTCCAAAAATTCCCAAATTTTTACGGGTCGTCCTAATCGTCCCAAAAATGATTGTATAAAAATATCGGGGTCCAGTTTCTTATCAATAATTTATAGAAAATCGTTTACCGAACTGTGATCAGATTTGTCACATTCTGATCACAGTTTATGGAAAAATTCGTCAAAAATTCCTCGTATGTCTGTTTATCGAAATTCCAGTTTGAGGGTCACAAATACATCCGTGACCATCTTAGATAAAAGTTTCAGGGGCTGGTTCGGTTCGGGTTTTAAGTTGTGATCGAAAACGCACAGCCCAATTTACTGCAGTAACAAACAGCCTTAGCTGCTGTCACGAAAACAGGTTTTTAAAATAGTAACCGACATCAGAAAAATACGATTCCAGCGCCATTTTCTTCGTTTTTCGAAATGACACGATTTAGGCTTTTGAAATTCCGTTTTTCGAGTTTTTAAAGTCCGTTTACAGCCTGATGAAGGCGGCTGAAACAGTGACTCAGCTTGCTGTTTTGCGGTTTAGATGTTATTAAATCGTGTTATAAGTGTCCGATTAGCGGGTTAAACAAGAAAACAACTTTTGTACACGTTAAAACACTTTTACCCGAGTAAAGCATTTTTACACAAGTTCATGTTTCGTGTGTGGTAGAGTTTCACCTTTTAACCCTTGTGTTAATTAAAAAAGAGCTTATGTGAAGATCCAAGATCTTACAAGGTCGGGTTAAACGATGATCCGAGCTACCACATCATAGATCGGGTCTAGATAAACACAAATTCCAAATACTACAACTTTTACACAAGTTGTAAGCTATTAACCACCACTTTTATAGTTTTTACTAGACTTTAATGCTTCAAAAAGTATGTTTACGATATTTAACCGACAAAATTTCTTTTAACCACTTTAGATAAGCTTAAAAACAAGTTTTAAACATTATACCTCTAGCTCAAGGCTAGGGAAGATCTTTGGTGAAAAACGCGTGGATAAAAGCTAACGGTAGAGGTCCTTCGTGTTCCGCTTGCTCCGAGGCTCCTAATATGAGACCCTTGATGTTTGTATGAGCTTGGAATGATGAGAACTACAACCGAAAATGTGATGGTGGGTGGAGTGGGGTTCGGCCGAAGGTAGGGAGAGCAAGGGAGAGAGTGATTTTTGTGAGTTTAGTGATGAAAGATTAGGATATGTAATCTCTAGTATTTATAGGCCAAATCAAGTGTTATTACCCAATGGGTAATATGTCTTCATGATATTAAACAATCAAGATTTAACAAGATCACCATTGTACTTGCATGTTCCCCTCTAGTTACAAAGGGACCGAATCGGCCATGGGGGGGGGGGGGGTCTTGGTTCGATTTTAAGTAGTAATTAGGAGGTTAGTTATGGTTAAATAAGTTAACTAAGTATTTAACCTCGTTAGTTGTATGTTACACGTTATGGCGGGTGTTAGGGTAATCAGAGACCCTAACTGGCTCAGAAAAATATAAATAGTGAAAATACTAATATTTTCATGTTCCGGGTAAAGTCCGGGTGTCCGGTTGGATAGTAATCCGTTAAAGCGTTACAAAAACTTTAAAGTGTCGTTATTGTTATTTTTAGTGACACAATTTGTTTTCCCGACACTTTAGAAAGTGTCTAGTGTTATTTTCTCATGTTCTGGCACTTTACTAGTCAGCTAGAAGCTGGTTTGTTTATTAAAGTGCTGTGTTTGGTACTTAAAGTACGTTTTAGGCACATCCGAATCAGTGTATCTTATTCCTAGAGACGCGGTACCACAACCCTTATATCCCTACACTCACTACCAGTGTAGCAAAAATATATGAGGCTCTTAACAGGCCTTAGAGGCAGTGTCTGCCTGATGCTGGTTATTTCAGCATGTTCACTGTGTATCCGTTTAGTGCTACTGTGCTTTTTGTGCATCATGTTTGTCACTAAGGTGCCGTATGTAAATAATGTAGTGACAGCATATAAAGTATGATGCAAGTAAGTGCATGTATCAGTATGCAGGTAGCAGTTCATCAGCTAGTTCAATCAAGCACAGTAATTAAGCAGTAATTTATCATTAATTAAGTTGTACGGATACCTGGTTTAGTGCGGGTTGTCACATTCTCCCCCCGTTAAATAAATTTCGTCCCGAAATTTAAGTTCTGCTTGTAGATGCAGAGTTCTTAGGAAAATAAGTGGGGGTATTTCTCTTTCATCCGGTCCTCACGTTCCCATGTGAATTCAGGACCATGTCTGGCATTCCAACGAACTTTGACGAGTTTGACACTGCTCCGGCGGGTCTTGTTAACTTTCCAATCCGTGACCTCGACAGGTTCTTCAACGAAGTGGAGCGTGTCGTCAATATGAATCTCGTCGGTAGGAATGGCAACGTCAATTTGAGTTGGACTTTTCTTTAAATTGGATACATGAAATGTATCGTGAACACCATTCAGTTCAGCAGGTAGGTCCAACTTGTATGCTACAGTTCCAATTCTTTCCAGAATTTTGGAGAGACCAATGTAGCGCGGATTTAACTTTCCATGCTTCCCAAAGCGTGCCACCCCCTTCCAGGGTGAAACTTTCAATAACACCATTTCTCCGACTTGGAAGTCCACATGCTTCCGGTTTGGATCCGCGTAGGCCTTTTGTCTGTGGCGAGCGGCTTCGATGCGTTTAAGTATTTGCGCGATCTTGTCTGTCGTCTCTTGGACGATCTCGGGACCAGCAAGCTGCCTATCACCTGCGTCAGACCAACATAGGGGTGATCGGCACTTGCGTCCGTATAGGGCCTCAAATGGCGCGACACCAATACTGGTGTGGTAGCTGTTGTTGTACGAAAATTCGACCAAAGGTAAGTGTTTATCCCAGCTACCTCCTAAATCCATAACACACGCCCTCAGCATGTCTTCCAAAGTTTGTATCGTTCGCTCGCTCTGGCCATCAGTTTGCGGATGGAACGCAGTGCTCAGATTTAATTGTGAGCCAAAAGATTCTTGGAAGGATTGCCATATTCTCGACACAAACCTTCCGTCTCTATCAGAGATGATTGAGAGAGGTACTCCATGGCGTGCGACAATCTCTCTCAGGTATATTTCCGCAAGTTTACTAGTACTGTCTTTCTCCTTAATTGGCAGAAAGTGTGCGGACCTTGTTAGGCGGTCAACAATCACCCAAATCATATCATGGCCTCTTGGCGTTCTTGGCATTTTTGTAATAAAATCCATGGAGATTTGTTCCCATTTCCACTTGGGAATCTCAGGTTGTTGCAGTAGCCCTGAAGGCTTCTGGTATTCCGCTTTAACCTTAGCGCACGTTAAACATTTGCTCACGTAGACAGCAACGTCGCCTTTCATCCTAGGCCACCAATAATAATCTTTGAGATCTTGGTACATCTTATCCGCTCCAGGATGGATAGAGTACCTTGATTTGTGAGCTTCATAAAAAATAACCTTCCTCAAATCACCAAACAGAGGAACCCAAATCCTTTTCTCAAAACATAACGTTCCTTCCTCGTTTGGTACCAAAAGCTTTTCCATTCTGCGGAGATATTCTTCCTCAAGGTTTCCCTCCTTGAGAGCTTCCTTTTGTGCAGCACGAATGCGCAAGGAAAGGTCGGTTCGTATAATCATTTCCAAAGCTCTAACCCTTATGGGCTTGATCCTTTCTTTTCTACTTAGGGCATCGGCGACTACATTCGCCTTCCGTGGATGATATTTTATCTCGCAGTCGTAATCGTTCAACAATTCAACCCATCGTCTTTGCCTCGTATTCAACTCCTTCTGGTTGAATATATGTTGTAGGCTCCTGTGATCTGTAAAGATTGTGCACTTCGTACCATACAGGTAGTGTCTCTAGATCTGTAAAGCGAAAACCACTGCGCCAAGTTCTAATTCGTGTGTGGTATAGTTCTTTTCGTGCACTTTCAGTTGACGTGATGCGTAAGCAATAACCTTTTGGCGTTGCATCAACACACAACCCAAACCTTGACGCGATGCGTCGCAGTATACCACAAAGTCATCAGTACCCTCTGGTAGAGCTACGATTGGCGCGTTACAAAGCTTATCCTTCAATATCTGAAACGCTTCTTCCTGTTTGATTCCCCAATCAAACGTCTTATCCCTCTGCGTGAGGAGCGTCAAAGGTTGAGCGATTTTTGAGAAATCCTCGATGAACCTTCGATAGTAGCCAGCCAAACCCAAGAATTGTCGAATCTCGGTTGGCGTTGTAGGCGTTTCCCAATTCTTGATTGCCTCGATCTTTGTGGGATCAACATGAATTCCATTTCCATTAACCACATGTCCAAGAAACTGGACTTTGCGTAGCCGAAACTCGCACTTAGAGAACTCGGCATGCAACTGTTCCTTCTCTAGCAGCTCCAGAATAGTTCTTAGATGCTGTTCGTGTTCAGCCTTTGTCCTTGAATAAATCAAGATGTCGTCGATAAACACAATCACGAACTTGTCCAAGTATGGCTTGCAAACTCTATTCATTAGATCCATGAAGACTGCATGTGCGTTTGTTAAACCAAATGACATAACGAGGAACTCGTAGTGTCCATAACGAGTTCGGAAGGCTGTTTTCGGGATACTTTCCTCCTGTATCCTTAATTGGTGGTATCCAGATCGAAGATCGATCTTTGAATAATAGTTCGAGCCTTGCAGTTGATCAAACAGATCATCGATTCTTGGCAGAGGATACCTGTTCTTGATCGTCAGCTTGTTCAATTCTCTGTAGTTGATGTTTATTTGAAAATCATCATCCTCCTTTTTGATGGGTAACAATGGGATTACCCCAAAAAGGAATTTTTTTTTTTTTTGGTCTGTTATCTTCCTTCTCCATCCGTTACCAACACTTCTCTGTCAATCCTTGCATCCCCGAAATTGTAAGTCGCTATGATGCATCGACCACGGGTGCCGTGCCTGGAATTGAATCGTCGTGAAACTCTACTTGCCTCTGAGGCGGCAGTCCAGGCAAGTCTTCTGGGAAGACCTCTGGATACTCCCTTACGACAGGGATGTCTTCGACTCTTGGCTCAGCAGCCTTTTTATCCACGATGCGTGCTAGAAAAGCAACACACCCTTTCTGTAAACACTTCCTTGCTTTCAAGCAGCTGATAAATCTTAGCGGTGTGTCACGCTTCTCTCCGTGAACCACAATTGTCTCACCATCAGTGGTTGGGATACGAACAACTTTCTCGTGACATACTATCTCAGCCCTGTTGCCTGATAACCAAACCATTCCTACTACCACGTCGAAGCTTCCCAACTGGACTGGTAGTAGATCTAGAGCGAACTCACGTTCTCCTAATTCGATCACACAGCCTCTGATAACTTCATTGGCTTCTACTAACTTCCCATTAGCTAACTTGATTGAGTAGGGAAATATCTAACTTACTAGCGGTTAAACCAAGTATATTCTTAAACTCTAATGACACGAAGCTATAATCGGCACCAACATCAAGCAAAAATAGATGCAAAAGTTTTGGTTGTTAGAGAACGTACCAGAATTCACACCTGGATCCTGGCATGCCTCACAAGCTCTGATGTTGGATTTTCTCTCACGGTCTTGTTTCATCTTCAGGCATTCCCTCTTAAAATGTCCAACTTCCTTACAATGGTAGCATCCTATCATTCGGCCATTTCCTTTCCCATTTCCACCTAGAGCGTTGTTACTGCTTTCTCCTTGCATGGAACTCTTCATCCCACAACCTTCCTTGTTGTGTCCTTTCCTCCCGTACCAAGGCTTCTGACATCCACCATCCCGGTGACACTTGCACTCAGCACATCTTGGTTTGGTTTCTAAGTAAATCTTATCACTGGCCTGTTTGTTAGGGCAATCTTTCTTGAAATGCCCTTTGTCCCCGCAGTCAAAGCAACCTCGAATAGATCTTTGTTCATCGTTGTTCATTTGGGTATCTTCGGTAAGCTTCCTTTTGTTCTTTCCAGACGACTCTACCTGAGTTTTCTTGTCAGGGTTTGCAAGTTTTTCTAGTCTATTTGCTTCCGTAACGAGTGCCAAACCCATCTTACTTGCAACAATGGTTGTTGGTGGCGTAGATGCTGTCATCAAGCTCAAGACTTGAGGCGCCAGTTCCCAAATGAATTGTTCCAATTTCTTCAGTTCTGGTTTTACCAGGTATGGAACAATTTGTGACAGATCATGGAGTCGTTGCACGTACTCCAACACCTTCGGACCTTCCATCATTAGGCTCCGAAATTCATCTTCCCACTTCTGGGTTTCCGTGTGGGGGCAATACTTCTTATGCATCATTCCTTTCAACTCATCCCAAGTTAACGCGTATGCTGTAGTTAGGCCCATTATTCGAACCTGAAGATTCCACCATAATCGAGCTCCATCTTGAAACAACTCAGAAACGTATGGGACCTGTTGTTCTGGCGTACAGCCACTCATTCGAAAGATGGATTCCATACTTTCAATCCATTTTACAAAAGTTATGGCACCCCCAGTGCCGTCGAACTTCGGAGGCTTGTAGTTGAGGAAGTGCCAGTAGGAACAACCGTTATTTTCTGAGGTACCTTTGATTGGTTCGGAGCGTAGGGCCTCGTGCTGTGCTATAGCTGCAGCAATTATCTCTTTAAGTTCTGCCTCAGAGGTGGGCATGCGCATTTCGCGTCTTGGCGGCATCTTCTAAAAGATGTTTCACATAGGTTAGGTCATAGCAAGTGAAGTGTACGTATGCATCCAATAATACCAACACATAACATCTCATGTTATCAACAAGTCAATCACATAACCTCTTATGTTATAGGACATAAACAATTGATTGAACATCGCATGTGATGAGAATACTGCGATTGTATCGCCACAATTCGAGACCACAATGTAAAGCTTACAAGTACACCGCTATATCATACTACATCAATGACTTAGTAGGGGACGACCCTAGACAAGTCGTGCGATCGCTGGTCATGTTCAGGAGTCTCTGGTTCGTCCTTTCTCAAATTTCAGGACTCTACGTCAAGTTTCTGAATTTCTGTCCTAAAACAACATTTCTTCTCAATCGTTTCCTTGAGCTCGTCCCAGCTCAGTGTATAAGCAGCGTCTGTGCCAAGGGTCTGAACCTGGAGGTTCCATTAAGAGAGTGTGCCATCTAGAAATATCCCTGAGATGTAGGTAACACTCTGTTGGGGCGAACAGTTACTCATTCTTAGAGTGGAGTCGATCTTTTGGACCAACGAACAAATGCAACGGTGCCTCCGGTTCTGACAAAGTTCAAAGGCTTGCAGTTCAGGAACTGTTTATAGGTGCAGCCAGTTGGAGGGTTATCTCCAGTAATGCCATCGTTGTACTTAGAGTGGAGGGCTTCATGTCGTGCATTTATCTGTGAGATGCGTTCTTGCAGCTCGGCTTCTGTCCTTGGCAATGTACTGGTGTTTGTGTCACGCCTGGGTGACATTCCCTTTTTGTCGAAATAGCGTGAAGCGGGTTGGACAATGTTTCAATTGTCTATGGGGTATATATATAGCAACGTAAGCCATCATGTAATCACCCCATTTCACACGCAAATATACTCACTGTATAAGTGGGGAAATAAATTCCTGAGCCTTCACATAGGCTTGTCAATTTGGCTTGTTGCTTGTAATAGAATGAACTCGAGGCTACATCGCCTAGGTCATTTGTGTTTAGGTTATTTCCTGCTGCATCGGTTATCATTAGCTTGGCCTGCAGAGTCCACCAGGATTCCTGTGCACTACAAATCGTTACTACGTGGGCCCCCGTAATAATAAATTGTCTTGCACAGTTACCCCAAATTTTCTCTCATCCAAGCAGATGATCAATCAAGGAGCAACAGCCGGTGCATTGGCATGAACAGGGTCATACTCCAATGCGGGGTCAGGAGCAACGCCTGGCTTAGGGGCCACGGCTAGCTTCGAATCAAAAACTCCATCTCAAAATCAGCTGGATCAACAATCACAGGGGTTACAGGATCCCCCAAGGGCTGGTCTAAGTGCATGAACTCAATGTCATGGTCTGGATCAACACCAGGCGGAAAAACAGAACTGTCCTCATAATCGCGATCAAACTCAAAGCTGTGTGTGGGATCCGGTGCAGCTGATGATGCCATATCAGGGTCGGCGTCGTGTAAGTGGTGCTGCATTCCCTGTATGTGCGAAGACGCGGATGTCAGAGACTCAAATGAGTCTGGGATAGGGGAATGAGTTTCCCCTGCAGGAGCGTCCGCATGCAGTAGTCTAATGCTAGCAGCGAGAGGGCCTTGCCCTCAAGTGGGTCCTCCTCTTAATAGTTCGACATCGTCTTTAGAGGCAATGTCGGGGGCATATCAACAACGAGATAAGTGGCAAGGGGCACAGGAGCAGGGATCACCGCCAGTGGCAAATTCCCAACAAGATGGCCATCAGTAGGCTCTGCTACGACTTCAGGCAGTGCACAAAGGGCTGAAAGTCGTCATTGTCTGTGCCGGTAGTATCAGAAATGTACACCTCGTGCTTCGTTGAACTATGTCGTCTGATACTATGGTCATGGGGTTCGTAGTGCCCATCTTTCTAGTACTTGATGAAAGCATAACGTTTGTAACACAAACACATATACGTATAATAATTAATCATATAATCAGTTAATCACATAAGTCACCAAGTAAGGTATCACATACTTCTCCTAGTCTTACTAGCCAATTTCATCCAGTCTACAAGACTGCTCTGTCCTTCACTTAAACCCAACCTCGATCCTCCAGATCGATCCTATAACAAACCAACGTGCTCGACTACCTTGATCACCGCGGTCCTCCAGACCGATCCTCAGCCCTCCAAGCTGAGCCTATAACCAATAAAATGTGCTCAACATTTGTTTGTAAAAAGTTTTGGATCTGGACTTAAGTGGTATGCAGAAAAATGTTTTCGTGAGAGCCCTAGTGATCATAGTCTAGACTCGAGAAAGAATCCTAGTTCGCTATGATCAGAGCTCTGATACCAAGCTGTCACACCCTGGCTTTGCGGAAGCGTGGTTAATTTTGGTGTGACTTCTTAATACCATAGCTTAATCATACCAAAGCTATATGAGTTAAAAACATGCAAGATCATCCATTAAGTTTTGAAAACCAACACAATACCATCTGTTTTAACATACCCTGACAAACATAATCTTGTTCATCCAACATTACAAACTTGAAACATAACATAGACATGGTTTAAGGGCTGTGTCTTGTCCAGGAAAGAGACACATCCCCTAAACCCCGGATGACCTTGGAAACTAGTGCAGCGGAAAACATGCCATACCGTGCCAGATCTCGTTAATTTCCTGAAATACATGTAAGTTGAAAAATCAACAATAATGTTGAGCGAGTTCATGTGTAAGTGAGTATGTAAAACACTTGTGAGTATAAAAATAGTTGTGGTATGTAGCAGTGTAAGAGGACTTGTGATCACCAATGGTTTGCAAGGCCACTGACATATGTGAAGTGCAAATAGGGAGACTCAAACCTAGCAGATTTCGCCACGACAAAGTATGTGGACAAAGTCACCCCACGGTCCGTTTCTAGTTTGGCCGGGGGCTGGGCTCGCTACACCCAGATAGATCTACCGCTCCTGTCCCTCGGTCCCTCCATGAGGACTAATGGCCCCATGTTGTTCCTATCCACTCACATGATCGTATAACACCTCCTTACGTTAAACATACCGTTGTAAAGTACTCGTAAATCATAGTAACATGTATTTCACCCCCGCAGTTAAGTAAACTGAAAACAGTTAGAGAAAAGGGGGACATGAACTCACAGTGAATGCGCGTCTCTACCAAGTGTCTCCAATACAGTAAGCTGTGCAACGACCTACAAGTGCTAATTCTATTAGACGGACGGTCGTGCTTTAGCTTTATAGTTTAAGTCTTTGGGAAATAGTTAGACAACTATTTCGTGTTTATGTTCCGTATACACTTGGTAGTTATACTTCTTCCCAAGGACGGGGGATACAATACGTGTGCGTAAGTTACGTTTTATCAATCTTGTGGTAATGTAATTACCGGTGTAACTTATATGTTTGATGTGGAGGCGTTCGTAAAGTTTTGGAATCATTAACGCTTGTAAATATTATTTTTACTCTAAAATAATATTTATGTATTTTCACAAAATAATCATAAACAGTGTTGTGACAAATATATTTATCACGTTAATCTTTGTGAAAATCCCACCTCCGAATATTTAGTAATTAAAGTCATGGCGAAATTTTATGTTTCGAAAATATGTCGAAAATAGTTCTAACACTTGTTGTGTAAATAATTCTAAGTGTTAGGTTTTTAGAAAATTTCGCCAGAGTTTCCTCTGTAACTGGAGGTGGCCACGCTTCCAAGCGTATCATTTTCTTTTTGAAAACAACCCATGATTATCAACAATCAACCCTTACGTTTTAACACGCGAAACGCTACCCTTGTCGTTTCAGTTTCAATGTGTGGAAACTGGACTGTTTTCGGACGACTAAATAAAATGCTTAACCCTTTCCAAAAATTCCCAAATTTTTACGGGTCGTCCTAATCGTCCCAAAAATGATTGTATAAAAATATCGGGGTCCAGTTTCTTATCAATAATTTATAGAAAATCGTTTACCGAACTGTGATCAGATTTGTCACATTCTGATCACAGTTTATGGAAAAATTCGTCAAAAATTCCTCGTATGTCTGTTTATCGAAATTCCAGTTTGAGGGTCACAAATACATCCGTGACCATCTTAGATAAAAGTTTCAGGGGCTGGTTCGGTTCGGGTTTTAAGTTGTGATCGAAAACGCACAGCCCAATTTACTGCAGTAACAAACAGCCTTAGCTGCTGTCACGAAAACAGGTTTTTAAAATAGTAACCGACATCAGAAAAATACGATTCCAGCGCCATTTTCTTCGTTTTTCGAAATGACACGATTTAGGCTTTTGAAATTCCGTTTTTCGAGTTTTTAAAGTCCGTTTACAGCCTGATGAAGGCGGCTGAAACAGTGACTCAGCTTGCTGTTTTGCGGTTTAGATGTTATTAAATCGTGTTATAAGTGTCCGATTAGCGGGTTAAACAAGAAAACAACTTTTGTACACGTTAAAACACTTTTACCCGAGTAAAGCATTTTTACACAAGTTCATGTTTCGTGTGTGGTAGAGTTTCACCTTTTAACCCTTGTGTTAACTAAAAAAGAGCTTATGTGAAGATCCAAGATCTTACAAGGTCGGGTTAAACGATGATCCGAGCTACCACATCATAGATCGGGTCTAGATAAACACAAATTCCAAATACTACAACTTTTACACAAGTTGTAAGCTATTAACCACCACTTTTATAGTTTTTATTAGACTTTAATGCTTCAAAAAGTATGTTTACGATATTTAACCGACAAAATTTCTTTTAACCACTTTAGATAAGCTTAAAAACAAGTTTTAAACATTATACCTCTAGCTCAAGGCTAGGGAAGATCTTTGGTGAAAAACGCGTGGATAAAAGCTAACGGTAGAGGTCCTTCGTGTTCCGCTTGCTCCGAGGCTCCTAATATGAGACCCTTGATGTTTGTATGAGCTTGGAATGATGAGAACTACAACCGAAAATGTGATGGTGGGTGGAGTGGGGTTCGGCCGAAGGTAGGGAGAGCAAGGGAGAGAGTGATTTTTGTGAGTTTAGTGATGAAAGATTAGGATATGTAATCTCTAGTATTTATAGGCCAAATCAAGTGTTATTACCCAATGGGTAATATGTCTTCATGCTATTAAACAATCAAGATTTAACAAGATCACCATTGTACTTGCATGTTCCCCTCTAGTTACAAAGGGACCGAATCGGCCATGGGGGGGGGGGGGGGTCTTGGTTCGATTTTAAGTAGTAATTAGGAGGTTAGTTATGGTTAAATAAGTTAACTAAGTATTTAACCTCGTTAGTTGTATGTTACACGTTATGGCGGGTGTTAGGGTAATCAGAGACCCTAACTGGCTCAGAAAAATATAAATAGTGAAAATACTAATATTTTCATGTTCCGGGTAAAGTCCGGGTGTCCGGTTGGATAGTAATCCGTTAAAGCGTTACAAAAACTTTAAAGTGTCGTTATTGTTATTTTTAGTGACACAATTTGTTTTCCCGACACTTTAGAAAGTGTCTAGTGTTATTTTCTCATGTTCTGGCACTTTACTAGTCAGCTAGAAGCTGGTTTGTTTATTAAAGTGCTGTGTTTGGTACTTAAAGTACGTTTTAGGCACATCCGAATCAGTGTATCTTATTCCTAGAGACGCGGTACCACAACCCTTATATCCCTACACTCACTACCAATGTAGCAAAAATATATGAGGCTCTTAACAGGCCTTAGAGGCAGTGTCTGCCTGATGCTGGTTATTTCAGCATGTTCACTGTGTATCCGTTTAGTGCTACTGTGCTTTTTGTGCATCATGTTTGTCACTAAGGTGCCGTATGTAAATAATGTAGTGACAGCATATAAAGTATGATGCAAGTAAGTGCATGTATCAGTATGCAGGTAGCAGTTCATCAGCTAGTTCAATCAAGCACAGTAATTAAGCAGTAATTTATCATTAATTAAGTTGTACGGATACCTGGTTTAGTGCGGGTTGTCACAAGGGTGGGGCATTTGATGAGAGTTGTAAGGAGAAGCGTTGAAATCAAGGGTCTCGTCATTACAACCACTTACTTCATAGGACACTTGCTTCATAGGACTCATTTGAATCGTCTCGAAAGTACTGAACAACTGAAATAACAGCTTCGGTTTCATCAGCCTGTACCGAAGAAACCAAATTCGAATCATCATAGAAGACGTGTCGGGTTCTTTTGCTAGTTATTCGGAATGTTTCGAATCATCATTAAAATTAACAATGCGGTCTTGATTGAAAAGACGTAATTGCAAGACTGTTTGTCGGGCTTCTAATGCTCACACATGGTGAAAAACAACCATTGATGTTGAAACCGGTTTTACCTCATGAAAAGGAAAGAAACAATTTTTTTTAGAGAAGCGTTGGGATTCAATGATTTATGAGTCAAAGTTAACATTCAAATTCAGATTCAGAAAGCAGATGATTTTGTACTTGGTTTATTCTCTTTAATCTATTAGAACGATCCTTGTTTTTGTCACGTACATGCATTTAATTCCCAACATCCTTGTTTTGTCACGTACATTTCGTAAGAAACTTTTCGTGCACTGAACCTTCAGTTGTGTACGCAAATTCACCACCGGTTTCTACAGCACAAGCACATACACCGGTTTCCAAGTAGGGTTTAGAATGTTTGAAGGAAATGTTGGTTCAATACCAACTCATCTTTAGTAGTGTTTGTTTGAGAACCTGATTCAGATAAACAACGGTTCTCCAATTCCAAAGTAAGCAAATACACAACGGTTCTCCAATTCCAGATCAGTAATGAACGTTCAGTTGTGTACACAAATTCATCACCGGTTTCTACAACACAAGCACATACACAAGGAGAATGTTCTCGAAATTGAAGGAAAAGAAAAAATGGTTGCTGATGTTTTTCACTATCAGGATTTTGTTGGTTTGTTTCCAGGTAGGGTTTAGAATGTTTGAAATATTCATGTTTCAATACCAACTCTTCTTTAGTAGTGTTTGTTTGAGAACCTGATTCAGATACACAACGGTTCTCCAATTCCAGATCAGTAATGAACGTTCAGTTGTAATGAACGTTCAGTTGTTTGGATCGTTCTAATAGATTAAAGAGATTTTTACCATTTTTTACCCTATGAATACGAGCCGTATACTGTTATACGGCCGTATACACCAAGTGAAAAAAAATTTACCCGATCGTATTCAATGTATAGGATGCTTGTATACGGGCCGTATAATATTATACGGCTCGTATACTATGGGTAAAAAATGGTAAAAAATGGTTTATTCTCTTTAATCTATTAGAACGATCCTTGTTTTGAGTACCCTGATTCTGATTTAAACAATGCGGTTTCATACGACTCACTTGAATCGTCTCGGAAGTACTGAACAACAGAAATAACAGGTTCGGTTTCATCAACCTGTTATCAAAAGGTGATTGTGGGCCAGACTTTGAATTTTAAAGTCTTTTAATATTACTCCTTGCATCATTGTTCAACAGACTTTAGCATCTAGAGCTTGCGAGACTTAATTAATGATGCCATGAGTAGCCAGCCTATTCCGTCTAGTACATGCACTTAGCCTTTTTTGAAAAATACGTCAGTTTACACTGGTAAATACAATTAACTGACTCATTTTGAAAATGTTTTAGAAAATTAATTTGAATGCACATGGCACAAAACTTTTTATAACTTGGGATAATTATTTATATATAATCTTGTATACAGTTTTACTTATTTGTCGTCCATCAGGGCCGGTTTGTAGGGCCGGTCTAGATTAACTGACACGCCACAGGTATAATACCCACAAGGTTGAAAAACTCATTTTATAGCCCAAAAGGGCAAAACCGACAATAACCGAATCAAGCTTAGAACTCTATGTTATGCTCCTCCTAAAAATAAATAAAAATCTTCAAAAATCCCAAAATATTATTTTATATCAGTGGGTAAAAGGTTTGGTATCAAAATTTGGGTTTAGATAGGCTATATGCTAATTACGCCATTTAATTACTAAAAAGCTTTCTAATTACGCTATTGAGCATAACTCCTAATCTAGACCTCCAACTGATGTCAAATTTTAGGTACAAGTTTATAAATCAGTAACTAAGGTTTATATTCTTTTATATTTTCAAAAATCACATTTTAAGGTCATATGGGCATAATAGTCAACATTTAAGCATTTAACGGAAACATACATATGAATCGGATAACTAATGAACCAAGTTGTGTAACCTCAGAGGGTTACACTAATCTATAACCTGGTCTTATTAGAGCTCTAAGGCATTTCTAAACTATGCTCTAATGGGTCAGAACTGAAAGTCAAAGCAAAAGTCTACTTTTGCGATTTTCGGTTCCGAACCGAGCTTAAACTGAGAATTGTCGGGTTGAACATGTTTAGACATGT
Source organism: Helianthus tuberosus (assembly GCA_030545235.1). NCBI lineage: Eukaryota > Viridiplantae > Streptophyta > Magnoliopsida > Asterales > Asteraceae > Helianthus > Helianthus tuberosus. Next base: position 213,949,305 of record CM060411.1, on the reverse strand, counting down.
TCTTACATTAATTACCCAGCTATATTAGTGACAAAACAGGTTGCATAGCTTCTACATTGTTAATTATGCATTTATTTGAAAATAAGCTTTCTGTTGACTTTTTAAGATTAGCTTTGACCCGATAATTGACCTAGTTAGAGTGGGAATCAGAGAGTGCCCTTTTAAGAGTTTATTTCCCACATAATTACCAACTCGTAGGTACTTTCAATTTGAATTTTGACTGGACAAATTAAGATTAATGACGAAGTCAAATCTTAATTACGACGGTTTGACTTTAGACTAATTAACTAAGCAAAACTAAATTAAGGAAGGTTAATGACACTTACCAAGGTCCTATGCGCGACTAATGATCACTAGGAAGGGGTCTTGAGCTCCAGGAACCTCCAGAAAGTGAGTTGTGAAAGTTTCAAATGAAGTGCCCAAATGGTTGCTAGTGAGCTTCTATATATATGGGTTTTAATTCACCAAGATCATGACAAGCAAGTCTATGGGATGATTCCTGATCATCCCAAGTGTCCCTAGGCTCTTATAAACCATCGAACAAGCCCCTAGAATCGAAAAATGGTAAGTTAAGTCGGTGAAACGGGCTGGAACAGGCAGCTGTGATGATTTTCTGATGCTGGCAGGCTTAGGCGGCCCACGTAAGGATCCATGAGGACCTTACGCGGTCGGTATGAGGGCCGGGTCAGGTTAAACAAGTTTCATTTATTACATTTTGGCCCCTGATCCTTTTCAAACGTGGTTTTAACTATTTTTCTTGCAATTTCAACCCTCTAACTTGACTTTTAAGGGCTCCAAGGCATAACTAAACTTTGTTAAGTCCTTGGTTAACCTTGTGATCACCCTTAAGGCCTTACATTTCAACGTTGACGCTTTTAACCCCTCGTATACGAATATTGTCATAACTTTCTCATACTTTATCGAAACCTTGTGAAATTTTTATCACTTATTCTAGTGAGTATATTTTATCGTTACAAAGCTTCAGGTTTGCTAAAAGGTCACTTAGAGGTATACTTTAAACATGTTGACACATTTAACCCCTGTAGTTTGTAATCTCTCACTTTCTTCCACAATTAGCTTCGTATGATCCATGATTCATTCGTTTAAGGGTATAAACGTCGTGTAGAGTTAATGAAAGATATATTTATCCATTGTTGACACTTTGAATCCTTTTATACACATAGATTCCTTATTTGCCAACTTTAGTCCCTCTAACTTAATTCTTTACACGTTTAAAGTCCATGACACGTGTCAATATAATATTGGACATGAATTTTCGAGGTGTTACACCCACCCCACCCCACCCTACCTCCACCTCCACCTCCACCTCCATCCTTCAAGGTGGCACATGGAAGGTTCTTTAAAAATGGACCCGTGAAAGGGTAAAGAACCCGAGAAATTGTTTCCGGAGATATCAAGAAACTAAAGTCCGGTCACCGAATTGACCCGTCGGGGAAATCGCCATCGAGCTGATTGTCGAAAACATCAAAAGAAGACAGAAACAGCTCGATACACCCAGAAAGTGTATTACTTTGAAGGTGAAGTTGCTGTAATGTAGGCATAGAGATTAAACCATTCGGCAACAGTCCATCAAACCGATTAATGGGCCGCTTGATCTGGCAATTTACATGGTCACAGGTTGGGCTCCTAAAGTCAGCGTTAGGCTTTGGATGAAGAAATCTGCATCGGCCTTGATACGTGTTCAGGATTAGAGACTTTAATTCTCTATTTATCTTTTATATAATTTAAATTATTAATTAGTTTCACAGTTTATATAAATGGAAATATACTATTTGAAGATACATGTCCGGATCCGGACCTCATCCTTAGGGACGGACCGAACCAAATATGGACGAACACTTCAAAGATGTCCATATCCCAGGTCATCGAGGATGAACATTTGAACTACTGCATCTGGACAAATGCCGTCATCTCAGTTGACCACTATAAATACCCCATCGAGTACAAAGACAAGTACGATTTTCTGAACCTTCGTCCTCACTTTCTATCTCTTCTTTCTCTCTCTACCAATACTTATCCTCACGCCGGAGGGTGGTCGCAGAGGGGCCCTCCCATCTCTGCGACGAGCCTAACGGTTTATTGTTTTGCAGGTCAAGGTTCAATTCCCCTACAAGATCCAAACCCTCCAATTACAGGCTCCGGCCCTGACTGATTTTTGGATCTTCAATTGGCGCCATCCGATTTCACAGCTCACAGTCCTTCACTTTGTGAATTTCTTGAGCAACGAAACAACTGACTTATGGCGGCCTCAAATTCTTTGAATTCGGGATCCATCGCACCTAATGTACAAGTTACAGCTCCGACGAGTCTCACTTCTATGGTTTCAGCTCCTTTGGGCTCAGGACCAGGAACAACTCTACCATTCATATTGATGCCAACTTCGCAGGCATCAGAGTTTGATGCGGAGTTTCTCTCCAAAAATGCTAGTCTCTTACGAAGATTAAAGGCACAGAAAGCCAGAGATGAGCAGATCCTTGGTTTTTGAACCAGGCTCTTTCATGATGAAACTCCGGTAAGGACTATGGGTCCTACAGTTCTCACCTCTCCTATTTTCTCCACAGTTGTTACTTCAGAAACTTATAATGGATACGTGCAGGGTTCTTCCGGACCATCTCCAGCAATAGCGATACAAAATGATTCCCAAATAGAAGGGATCAGTGATCCGAAGCTCACCAAACCGTATCATCCGGTATCCATGACGGCCAAATCCAAGTTCAGTGCCCGTATCACTCACGCCAAACTCCCTCCGAAGCTTAAAATGCCAACCACAGTAAAAAAGTATGACAGCACCACTGATCTGGATGGTCACATGTTTGATTTCGATGGAGCCGCACGAGTGGAACAGTGGCCGATGCCAGCCTGGTGCTTCATGTTTGCGCAGACGTTAACCGGGGCCGCCCGCGTGTGGTTTGACGCATTGAATGAAGAAGAAATCAATGATTTCGAAGAATTCCGGAGGTTATTCCTCTAGAACTTCAGCCGGCAAAGGCACTACTCCAAGGAAATAACCGAAGTACACAACATCCGAAGAAAGGATGGTGAGTCTCTAGATAGCTTCATCGACCGCTTCAATCGAGAAAGCATGCAGATCAGTGGTGTTGTAGACCAACTGAGGATATCCGGCTTTTGCCATGGTGTCCGGAATAATCAGTTGGTAAAAAAGCTACATGAGAATCTTCCAAAAACAATGGAAGTGCTCATGGAAAGAGCTCGAGCCTTCACTGGAGGAAAGAATGCTTGTAATCCGGCACCGGAAGCAGATCAGAAAATGTCCTCTTGGAAAAAGAATGGTGGATCCGTGTTTGATAAAGCTCCATCCGGAAATAGGGGACGATTGCACCCTTACAGCAGCATGATCGATCTCAGCGCGGAAGAAGCTCTGGGTCGAGGTTTTATAACCTATCAGATCTTTCCAAAACTCCTAGCAAGATTCTCAGTGCCGAAGGGGCAAACTTTCCCACACCCCCAAAGCTTTGGAATCCAGGAGACAAAAACTCCAAGAAATATTGCGACTACCATCACGCACGAGGCCATAACACAGACGATTGCTGGTCTTTAAAGCAAGAAATTGAGAAAGCAGTTCGGTCCGGCAAGCTGTCACATCTGGTGAAAGAAGTAAAGGAAGGAAAATCTTCTGGCAATTCGGTGGATAATCCGAATAAGCAGTCAATAATCTGCATGATAAGAAAAATGAATAACCAAGGCATCAAACGGACCAATCATCACATGGCCGCTTGGATGCATCAGTCGATCGCCTTCCCTCCGATCACTCCGGGTGAAATCAAAGATGGACCGATCATAGTGTCTGCGGTAATAGCAGGACATAAGGTCCGGAGAATTTATGTTGACAGCGGAAGTGCTTCCGAAATCATGTACCAGCAGTGTTTTCAACAGCTGACTCCACAAACCAAGGCAAAGTTGATACAAGTATCTATGCCGTTGGTAAGCTTCTCTGGGGAAGTGGTTCAGCCGATTGGGAAAATTACACTACCAACTACGTTGGGGTCCGGAAACCTGATAAGAACCGTCAACTTAACATACTTGGTGGTCGGAGCAAGATCCGTTCATAATGTCATATTAGGGAGGCCGGGGATGTGTGCTTTCAGCATTATCAGCTCCACCATTCATGGATCGTTGAAATTTCCCACCGAAGCTGGCGTAGCAACCTTGCATTCTGAATCCACCATGTGCGTAGTAGAAATACGGCAAAGCGTGGGTAGTTGTATGCAGCCTCCGTCTCTCCTTACGGGGGAATGGGCTATTCACCCACATTTTCCGGAACAAAAGATTGCCGTTGGAGCTCAACTCCCTGAACGAACCAAGAAGCGATTATGGAAGCTATTATCCAGCTCCCTTGATGTTTTTGCTTGGCAAACTTCCGACATGGTGGGAGTCCCTCGCTCCTTGGCTGAGCACAAGTTGAAGGTGTCGCATTCGGTAAAGCCTATCGCTCAGAGGAAGCGAAATATGGCTCCGGCTCGTCATAAAGCCATCGCCGAAGATGTACGTAAATTGTTAAATGCCGGAATTATCAAGGAGGTGCGGTATCAAACCTGGGTTTCCAACCCGGTAATGGTCACCAAAAAGATGGCACCTGGAGGACGTGTGTTGATTTCTCCGACCTTAATAATGCATGTCCGAAGGATTGCTACCCTCTTCCAGAGATTAATCTAAAAATCAATTCCTTAGCAAGCTTTCGTCTTAAATGCTTCTTGGATGCATATAAAGGGTACCATCAGATACAAATGGCTCTGGGAGATGAAGATAAAACGGCATTCGTAACGAATGAGGGTCTCTTTTGTTACACCAAAATGCCGTTCGGATTAAAGAATGCCGGAGCTACTTACCAGAGACTGATGGATAAAGCATTTAAAGGACATATCAGAAGAAATCTGGAAATCTATGTGGATGATCTGGTTATTAAGAGCAAAGCTGAAGACAATATGATCGATGACATACTCAAAACCTTTGCTAGGCTTCGGAGTATCAACCTAAAGTTGAATCCAAAAAAGTGTTCCTTCGGCCTAGAGGAAGGCAAGTTCCTGGGCGTATGGATAACTCAATTCGGAATTCAGGCGCATCCGGATAAAATTCAAGCCGTAGTCTCCATGCAGCCTCCGAAAGCGGTAAAAGAAATCCAATCTCTGAATGGTAAGCTAGTGGCTCTTCACCGTTTCATTTCCAAGGCAGCGGATCATACCATTCCTTTCATGAACGTCTTGAAGAAAAGTACCGGAAAAGGTCAGATAGAATGGACGACGAAAGCTGACTCCGCCTTCCAGGAACTGAAAGTTTGTTTGGGATCTTTCCCTACTCTGCCCGCCCCAATAACCGGAGAAACTGTCACTGTATATCGCTCCGCCTCTCATTTCGCTATCAGCGCGGTACTCGTGGTGCACCGGGATCAGGCACAAATACCGGTTAACTATGTGAGCCGCGTCTTAAAAGACTATGAGACCAGATATCCGATGATCGAAAAATTGGAACTCGCTTTGGTCCATGCATCAAGACGACTCTGAAGATATTTTCAAGCTTTCAACATAGAGGTGCAAACTAATCTCCAGATCCAGCAAATCTTAAGAAAACCAGAACTCTCCGGATGGCATACTAAATGGGCCATAGAGCTCAGTGCTTTCGATATTACCTACCGAACCTGAGGACCGATAAAAGGCCAAGCGGTAGCAAATTTTCTCACGGAAGTCCGGACTGGAGAAAGCGCCAAGGAGAAACCTGTTCTTCCAAAAGTCTGGAACTTATACACAGACGGAGCTTCTAGCAGGGAAGGATCCGGTGTTGGCTTAATATTGATAGATCCGAAAAGGATAGAGTACACCTACGCTCTGCGTCTTGAGTTCAAAACTTCAAACAATGAAGCAGAGTACGAAGCCCTTTTAGCCGGACTCTAAACAGCAGCCAAAGCCGGGGCAAGCTCCGTCCTAGCTCATGTCGATTCATTACTGGTCGCCAATCAAGTCAACGGAGAATACGAGGCATGGGAAGAGAACATGATTCGGTACTGTCACACCCCGATATTTCCACGTATTACCGGTGGGCCCGGTGGAGAGTATCGTGACGTAATTGATATCATCATAGTCAAACAACACAATTTTAAATGCACAGCGGAAGCAAAAGATAGATTTATTTCAACTGAATAAAATTGTAATATTAAGTATCACAAAATAGTTGAAACAGATCCACAGGGGGATCAAAAGATAAAAAGAGACTTTTATTCCAGAGACTTTAAGGCATCTAAGCTTGCGAGACTTTTATTTGATGCTAGGAGAGGCCGGCCTATTCCGATTAGTACCTGCACTTAGCCTTTTTGGGAAAATACGTCAGTTTACACTGGTAAATACAATTAACTGACTCATTTTGAAAATATTTTAAGAAAATTGATTTGAATGCACATGGAACAAACTTTTTATAACTTGGGATAATTATTTATATATAAACTTGTAAAAGAATTACATGTTCGTTATACGTTCAGTAGCCCGGGTTGAACACCGGGTTAAAGATTAATTGACACACCACATGATATAGTCCCGCGGTGAGTTATTCTCGAATCCGGTGGTTATATCTCATTATTTATAAATGTACTGGCGGGTGTACGCCCACACCCGCGTGCTAAGGTCCTGGCTATTTCTATGAATGATGCCAAGGATATCCGGGACATGGTCATTAACCCCCAAAGGTTTTAAGCAAACAAAACAATTTAAACGGGTTATCTCAATAATTTAACCTTCATACGATTAAAAATTCAATACCCGACCAAGCGGTATTTTATATACCGTACCCCAAGCCCGTATAAGGGAAAATAAGTTAAAAGTATTTACCTGAGCAAGTAATAATCATAAATAGCAAGTGCACGTAGCTTTTACCGGGTCTCCTATTCTGGAATGAAGGTTTATAATAACCTATTAGAATCCTAACGGGTCTTTAATTAAGCCTAAACTTAGGCCGGTTAGTTTTAAAGGAAGATACGGTTCAAACGCACGATTAAGCGAAGACCAGAATAGAATGTGATTTAGACCCGACAAGTTTGAAGACTTGTATAATATGGGTAAACTAAACACATTCTGGATTTTGAGACAAAAATGATAAGGTTTGACTCGTTTTGGTTAATTTATGCAAACTAGTTACATAAACCGAACCGAACGCGAATAATGCGTAACGAGTAACCATAAGAGTCATATACAGGTTTCCTAAGTTAATATGCCTTAAATATGTTGTGACATCAGTAAGATATCTTCTATTATACCCAAAACGGATTTAAACTCAAATTATACCCCGTAGGGGTATTTTGGTCATTTTAAAGCTCATAAAAGAGATTATTTATAAATCTGAGTTTCAGATCTGATATAATCAGTAAAAATATTTATTTTGATAAGTTATAACAGTAGGGTATGTCATATATGTGAAATTTACTATTTAAAATCAAACTATGCACCGAAGGGGCATTTTGGTAATTTCACATAAGCTTTAAAGGTCAAAACAGGGAATCTGAGTTTAAAACTTTTCTTTACTGCTATAATATATAAATTTACTAAAAATATCAGCAGGTATCAAGTCTTATATGTTTAAAATAGTTTTAATACATACTATGCGTTAAAAACGCTTAAAAAGGCGATTTTGAGCTATTTCCGGGTTCTTAAAGGAAAGCTGATATTTTTATTATTCCAGAAGACTCAAAATATTTTATTTATCATATTAGATCAGTAGAAAAAGGTTTGGTATCAAAATGAATTGTAAAACTCATTTTATAAGCCAAAAGGGCAAAACCAGCAATGTACTAATGAACATACATAGCATGAAATGTATTGAAATCATGTACTATAAATGTACTAATGAACATAGCGAGTATATGATGTGAAAACAGGAAAGCATGAAAGTAACAAGTAGGCACATGTGTTTCACCCCAAAACAGTTTGAAAATAGTAAAAGAGGGGTCTACGTACTCACTTGAGATTGCTTAGAAGTCCTTGTGTAACAACCAAACAATGATAGAGATCAAGGATATCAAACGGCACCTAATATAGGTAACTATGTTAATATACCGGACCTAACTCGGAGGATTGGATAGAATGAGGGTTCGTAAACCAAACGAGTATGGAGACTAGTGTAATATGGTTTAACAAAGCCTACATACTAAAATGAAACCTAACCTAAGTGCTTACGACCCATTACGACCCGTTTAGGTAGCTTATGCTACATTAACGCGTCGTTCGCGTAAGACGCGTTCGGAACGCCTAACTAGTCCTATGATAAGTAAAATATGCCTTGACATGTCTAATATTGTTACCAAATCAGTTTAGATACCAAAAGTTATGTTACATATGCTTAAAATGAATTTTGGCGTTCAAAGGGCATTTTGGTAATTTACCTATGGCATATAAACTACCTATCATACAACTACTTAAACAAAGCGACCATAAGGTATAACCTTGGAAGGTTATTCCCTATATACTATGGTCACCTAATGTGTTTGGTCGGACCCTATTAATCGACCAAATGGGTCGGGTTCGAAAGTATAAGCGATTGTTTAGATCGCTTACCTTACGACCCTATATAAGCACTAAACTAAAAGTGACGAGCTAAGCATGTTAAAACATGCTTAACTAAGTTTAGAAAACAGGTTTGGTATCAAAACAAAAGGTTTTGATACCTAAGAGTAGTTTGGTTACAAAACACGCAAGAATACGCATTTTGGCCGAAACTACGACTCGTCACTGAGCCTAGATAACGTGGTAATCAGTAGGTATAGCCACTAGGGACTATAACCATCGTGATTACGATCACGTTATGAAGTTCAAACGAACTTCGCGTTGACCATAAACTGGTCAACGCCTAAAGTCAAACATAGTTTGACTTTCGGACTCGAAAAGCAATAAAAGAACGAAGGAACACTTACCCAGGGTCCCCGCAAGCTAATCTTGATCCAAGTAGCTCAGGTATGAAACAATGGTTCCAACTTAGAGCACTCTTAGATCAGATTTGTGAGGAATGAGTGAAGTTGAGGTGGCTATTTATAGGATTAGGACCACCGTTAGGATTGTTTCTTGAAAACCATGATATAATCTAACCCCTACACTTGTTGGTAAGCTCATGTGCAACATATTGGCCCCCCATAAGCAGGAAACAACACTTGGAATTGAGGTGGGAGTGCTTAACAGCTGTTAGATTCAGTTAATCTGGTCTGGGAGGCTGACGCGGGCCGCGTAAGGAGACACCAAGGTCTCACGCGGGCCGCCTGGCCCTTCAGATCAGAAACAAGTTTGCCATTTTGACAGTTTTGGTCCCTGTTGGTGTTTAAGCCCATTTCCGGCACTTCTACGGCCCGTCAAGCCAACTTTAAGGCCCTAAAATGATGCCTAAACATTGTGGACATGAAACATGCTCAAAAATATGCCGGATGATGGTTCGTTTGGTCGTACGAACGCGATGTTCGCTTAATTACGACGGAATGCGCATAAGCGCGAAAAACGATCCAAATTGCGTGACGAATGGATTTTTCTCAATCCAAACACTAAAATAAAATATTTTAGTGCTTACATAAACTTTTGGATGTCCGGATGTATTCAGAACGTAAGATATGCGCGAAAGTGCAAACTTGTGCACTTTTTGACGCTTTTAGTCCCTGAATGACCAAAAAGTTTATTTTAGCACACCGAACCCCTCAAAGCTTATTTCTAAGCTATGTAAAGGATATTTATGGTATTTTTAACTTATGGCCATGTTCTGGAATGTCTGTTACAGTTCAAATTGGCATACTTTCGCAGTTTGTCAACTTTAATCCCTGTAAGCGATTTAACTTGATTTTGCCATACCAAAGCCTTCAAAACTTATTTCTAAGTTATGTAAAGGTTATTTAAGGTATGTTAAGCCTATTTCACTATTCCGGAGTGTTCGTTGCATTAAACTGGTTATATTTATGCATCAGTGCGCGTATAACCTTCCCGAAAGCGATTTAGAGCTTGAAATCGAACAAGAATTGATATGTGCCAAAGATACACATATTTATACAGATCCCAAGTACGAAATACAATATTTCATTGTCTTGGTATTTGTTTGATGGTCGCAGTGACCCAGGTGTCACAGTCTCCCCTACTTTAGGAAATTTCGTCCCGAAATTTATTCGTAGGAGTCTGTCTGTGACTTTGTGTTTAATGACCATCAGAGATATGCAAGGAAATATCCTGTCATTTCCTTAACGGACACTCTTCAGAAATGAAAATGAACAGACGGAGTCATTTTCCTCAACGAGTATTCTTCAGATGCGGAAATGAAGGAATAAACAACCGGGGATTCATTTCCTCAACGGACAATCTTCAGAAATGGAAATGAACAGACGGAGTCATTTTCAACGGGTGCTTCATCAGAAATGGAAATGATAGGATAAACAAACGGATATTCATTTCCTCAATGGACAATCTTCAGAAATGAAAAATGAACAGACGGAGTCATTTTCAACGGTTGCTTCATCAGAAATGGAAATGAAAAGGATAAATAAATGGATATTCATTTCCTCAACGGACAATCTTCAGAAACGAAAAATGAACAGACGGAGTCATTTTCAACAGGTGCTTCATCAGAAATGGAAATGAAAAGGATAAATAAACGGATATTCATTTCCTCAACGGACAATCTTCAGAAACGTAAAGTGAACAGACGGAGTCATATTCAACGGGTGCTTCATTAGAAATGGAAATGAATAGGGCTAATTCTAGACACATGACAAAACTCGCTGTGGTTTCTGTGCACTGAATTCCATAATTATGTATGCATCCATAATTACGTAATTCCTTGCATAGTCCGCACAGTTTGGCTTGTAATGTTTAGGGGAGGAAAATCAAATGGGGGTGACTAGACTACCATAGGGTCCTTTTTTATTAGATCGACAGGTGATCTTTTTAATTAGGCCACCAAGGAGTCCTTTCAGCTTCATCATCACATGATATTCCTAACCAGATTTTCGGATCAATCTGTTTAACTAGACCACTCAAGGGGTCTAATTATGGAGTAGTACTATATAATCAAAGGGTCTTTACTATTACGTAAAAGCCCATTAAGGATTTAATATAGTACCTTTGGATATCCTACTATGAACCCTTTATGCGAAGATATGAAAGCTTCTTCGAGGATTTGGATAACAAAAACTTGGATTACACCAAAAACATAAGTGGGAACACACAAGCACATAATCACATAGTTGTTTAACTCGGTTATTAATTTGTTATTAACTTGTTACCGATTGAATATGGACATTCAAGGTACACCAGGAAACCAGTCGCTGGACTTCAATGTCCTCTGGGATCTATCTGAAAAGATAGGATGATCTCCCAAAAATTCGATTTTGTTTTCAAAGAAAAGTAATATTCGAATTAAGGAACACAACATGTCACACCCCGACCGCGTAAAACAACAAATCGCGGCGGAAACATCGGGGCGTGTTGCAACAGAATTAATGTTTCATAACCATGGATATCAAAAGTGTTTCGTTTTATTAAACATAGAGTAATTACATCGTCTGGAAATCTAAATACACTATTTAAACATAGTCTATCATTGTTATTGAGTCACTAAGGCCTTGTCCAGTCCTATGTGAGCATGCATCCTATCAACGATATCTTGCAATACCTGAAACATATGTGAAAACGAGGTCAGCAAAGAAATGCTGGCGATATACATAGGTTTTGTGAAAATAAGATTCATGACTTCTGTTTTAAGAAAATGTTTAGTCATGAACCTTGTAATTTGCTTTGTCTTTGTAAATCATTTGAAAAACAATTAGTTCAGATGATATGTATAAATAAGAAAATAATGCATGATTAAATGAATAACCATGTAAAATGAGTTTGTGTAAGATAAGTTGTTTGTAAATCAATGTCTTGTGAAAAGTATGTTACTTGTATAAAATGTTCTATGTCTCAAACTGAAATGATTCAAATAACGCTACAATATGTAATACCATACAAACACTTATATATAGGAAGTACCAGCGGCGTATCCACCATGCTTGTATCATATTACACCCGCATCGTTACTTAATCATTTACTCAAACCAAACCAACCAATGTAAGAAGTCTATGTTTAAAACAATTGTCAAATGTATTGGGTAATATGTCAAAGTGTTCATGTCAAGATGTAAATCATATCAAAATGTCTATGTCAAATATCCATGTCAAATGTCTATGTCAAAATGTCATGTATGGCAAGTGAAATGTCTCAACTAAACCATATGCACAAAAACAAAGTATTGAAGTAAAACTTGGTTTAAATCAAAGTTATGTTTTGTGGGAAATGCATGATCAAATGTCAATCATGTTAAAATGTTTACCCAATCGTTAACCCATTTTGTAAAATCGTTCTAGTCGTTCTTGTTTTAATTGTGAAACTACTTTATGGTCGATTCTCTAATAACATTCAAACCTTCTTGACGCGTTCCTCGCTCCATCTCGCTCTCGCTCTCGTTCTTAACAAACCCTTACCAAAGGATAAGTTAATAATTACAGATTCAGTCGCTACCCACAACCCCCACACATAACAATGGGTGCAGTAAATAACGGGATTTGTCAGATCCTATGGTACCATAACCTAATACTGGTCGGCTTGATCATTGCTAATGAATGTCATCGGTCATGTAAACTACAACCAACAAGTTTGTTCACTTTTTGAAATTTGTTATTAGTTTTTGAAATCCTTGTATTCGTTCTTGAAATCATTGTTAGCGTTCTTGAAATAATTGTAATTGTTCTTGAAACCACATTGTAATTGTTCTTGAAACCATTGATAAAACATTTAGCACATATGAGTCACCCCAAAACAGTTGAAAACAGTAAAAGAGGGGAATAATGTACTCGCCTGGGAGTGCTTAGGAGTCTTGAACAACTACCAAGTAAGCTAGAGGAGTCCCGGAAATCAAACGGTACCTAATATAGGTAACTACATAATTAACCCGGACCTAAATCGGAAGACTGGGTAGCAGGAGGGTTTGTAAACCAAATGAGTGTAGGAACTCATATGATATGGTTTAACAAAGCCTACATACTAAATGAAACTTAACCTAAGTATTATCGACCCATCGCGACCCATTAAGGTAACTTATGCTACTTTAACGCGTCGTGCGCGTGAAACGCGTTCGGACCGTCTAACTAGTCCTATGACAAGTGTTATATGCCTAAGCATGTTACATAATCAGTTATGTGACAAAAGTTTAGGTTACGTATGCTTAATTACCAATTATACATGAAAAGGGTATTCTGGTAATTTACCTAAGGCATATAAACTACCTATCATATAACTACTTAAACGATGTGACCATAGGGTATAACCTCGGAAGGTTATGCCCTATACTAGGGTCACCTAATGTATTTGGTCGGATCCTAATGATCGACCAAACTGGGTCGGGTTCGAAGGTATAAGCGATTTATCAGATCGCTTACCCTACGACCCTAGACAACGTGGTAATCGGTAGGCATAGTCCCAAGGGACTATAACCAACGTGATTACGCTCACGTTGCGAAGTTCAAAAGAACTTCGCATTGACCATTACTGGTCAACGCTGAAAGTCAAACAAAGTTTGACTTTCTGACTCGAAAAGCAGTAAAATAAGGAAAATAACCAAAGAATACTTACGAAGGGTCCCCGAATGCTAAACTCGATTCGAAAATCTCAGGTATGAAACTAATGTTTCAACTTAGAGTTTCTCAAATCAAATTTCTAGTGATTTTAGCAATGGGGGTGGTTGGGTATTTATAGGAATACCCGAACCGTTAAGATCGTTTCATGGAAAACGTGCCTTAATCCCATCCGTACATGTGTTGAAATGTCATGGTGTTTAGGTGTTTAAATTCCATCCATACATGTGTTGAAATGTCATGGTGTTTAGGTGTTTAAATTCCATCCATACATGTGTTGAAATGTCATGGTGTTTAGGTGTTTAAATTCCATCCATACATGTGTTGAAATGTCATGGTGTTTAGGTGTTTAAATTCCATCCTTATCCGCTGACTAAGCAAGTTTAGAATGTGTGGTTGTGAATTAAACAACGGCTAATACATCGAATCTGGTCCCGAATGCGAAAAACGATCCAAATGACGTGACGAATGGATTTTTCTTATGGCGAACACTAAAATAAAATATTTTAGTGCTTACATAAATTTTTGGATGTCCAGATGTATTCAGAACGTAAGTTATGCGCGAAAATGCAAACTTGTGCACTTTTTGACACTTTTAGTCCCTGAATGACCCAAAAGTTTATTTTAGCACACCGAACCCCTCAAAGCCTATTTCTAAGCTATGTAAAGGATATTTATGGTATGTTTAACTTATGGCCATGTTCCGGAATGTCTGTTACAGTTCAAATTGGCATACTTTCGCAGTTTGTCAAGTTTAGTCCCTGTAAGTGAATTAACTTGTTTTTGCCATACCAAAGCCTTCAAAACTTATTCCTAAGTTATGTAAAGGTTATTTAAGGTATGTTAAGCCTATGTCACTATTCCGGAGCGTTTGTTGCATTAAACTGGTTATATTTACTCATCGGTGCGCGTATAACCTTCCAGAAAGCGATTTAGAGTTTGGAATTGAACAAAATTTGATATGTGCAAATGATACACATATTCTTACAAATCCCAAGTATGAAATATAATATTTCATTATTTTGGTATTTGTTTGATGGCCGTGGAGGCACAGGTGTTACAGTCTCCCCTACTTTAGGAAATTTCGTCCCGAAATTTATTTAGAGGAAACTTGTGAGAGTTTGAAAACATGAAGTTTGAAAAGATCAAACAATATTGGTTAGGGTTCTGAACTTCTAGTAACCTTAATAACATTATGCTTGCAATGTAAGAGGGACACTTATATACAAGTATATGAAGCGTCATTGGTGCGTCCACCGTACCTCCATTACATCGTTCTCATTTCGTTATTGTTGTCACTATTGGTTCTTACACATAATAAATATTACTGGGTTCCTATGCACTAAATTTCATAATTATGTACGCGTCCATAATTAGACAATTCCTTGCACAGTTCACACAGTCTATTTTATAATGTGTAGGGTAAAACCAAATGAACAAACCTGTGATGAGTGTGACTGGACCACCATAGGGTCCTTTCAGCTGTATCATCACATGCCATTCTTAACCAGATCTTGAATCAATCTTTTTGACTAGACCACTAAAGGGTCTCTCATCGAATCATGGAATGGTACTATATAACCCAAAGGTCTTAACTACCAGGTAGAAGCCCATAAGGATTTAAGGTAGTACCTTTTGAATATCCTACTATGAATCCCTCATATTAAGATATGAGAGATTCTGCGAGGATTTGGATAACATATATCCAGAGTATTAAAAACACAAAAATGCATAAAAGAAAACATAAGATGAATAAACACATAGTCACATAATTGCATACTCGTTCAATCGCATAATCGTTCAGTTTGACCTATAATTTGTTATCTTTGGACACGGGTATTTAAAGCATACCAGAAACCCAATCCGTGGATTTCCTTTGGCACTTTAAATATTTTCAAGAATCTAACTATGAAGATAGGAAGATCTTAAAAGGAATTCGGTTTGTCCTAATTGAGTTGTTTTGTACATTTTTAAAGTGTACAAGGAATTCAATCAGGGCTCCGATGTCAACGAAGGTGTTGATCGTGATCGGCTCAGGACATGAATAGATCAAGATGTCATCAATAATAACAATGACGATCTGATCCAAATAAGGCTTGCAGACTCTATTTATTAAGTTCTTGAAGATGGCTGGAGTATTTGTCAACCTAAAAGGCATGACTGTAAACTCGTAATGGCCATACTTCATGCAGAAAACCGTTTTGGGAATATCTTCTTCGAGAATACAAAGTTGATGATACCCAAAACGCAAATCGATCTTGGAAAAGCATGAACGCTATGCAGTTGATCGGAGAAATCGTTGATTTAAGGTAGGGGGATATCGATTCTTGATGGTAAGCTTACTAGGCTTACGTTAATCGATATACATTCGAAAAGATCCATTTTTTTCTTTTCACAAGGAGAACAGGAGTTTCTCCAAGGTGAAAAGTTCGGACGGATGAATCCTTTATCAGACAACTCTTGAAGCTGTTTTGATAATTCTTGCATCTCGAACGGTGCAAGACGATAAAATACTTTAGATTTAAAAGAAACCAGTGTTTGAGGTTCTTAGGGAGATCTCAAGTGATCGTAAAAATGACAGAACCACACGAGTAGTTTTGTCTTTGTGTTGACATCACAAGGTTGAATCAAACATTCATACAATTGCATTAGTTAGAAAATAAAACCACAAATTTTTTATTTATATAACAACCGCATTGTCTTTAAATGTTACAAGATACCAACCAGAGGAAAAACAAAATACTAATTGTTCACTCCTTCATCATTGAGTGCCTCATTAATGTTAAACACTCGACCACGTGCTGGATTCACATTGACGTTGACATTCGCATTTGGGTTTGCGTTAGCATTTGCATTCACCAGTCTTGGGCAGTTGTGGCGGAAGTGACCAATCTCTCCTCAGTTGAAACATGAACCCAGTGGAAATCTCGCAGCATTCCCTTGAACCTGAGCTTGAACCTGAGCAGCCTGACTTTGTCCCAAACGACAAATCTTGGCCAAATGCCCAAGTTTACCACACGTCGTGCATTGCCAGCAAGCTTGTTGTACTGCGTGATGACCGTTGCAGCGTGCACAATAAGGTGCGGTACCGGCATATGCTTTCTTTGCAGGTGGCTGAGCTGGTTGGTTCCGCGGGTTCTGTGCAGTCTGTGCTGTAACAGCAAAATTTTGGGCACCCTTTCGCTTCTTTGATTTCTTTGACGTCTCACCTTCCTTACCCTTCTTGTTTTGGCCTTTCTTGCTATCCTCCTTGTCAGCTGACTGTTTCTTGCCCTTGTCACCCTTCCTGTGTAACTTGTTCTTCCGAATCTGCGACTCAGTCAATGTCGCTGATAACTCGATCGCCTGACGGAGTGTGGCAGGGTTACTACCAGTAAGGATGTCTTGTACCGAGTCAGGTAGGCCGTCGATGTACCTTTCGATAGCTATGTCAAGTGGGGTAACCATTGTAGGGCAAAGCAGACTCAGCTCCTCAAACCTATCAGTATACGCCCTGTGCTCACCACTATCTTGCTTCAACTCATCAAATTCCTTCTCCAAAGCTCGCTGCTCATGACGAGGACAGAATTCCCTCATCATAAGGGCCCTAAGTTCAGCCCACGTCTGTGCTAGAGCAACTTCTGCACCACGATCCCTCATAACCCCGTTCCACCATGTGAGAGCCCTCTTCTGAAACACACTCGAAGAAAACTCGACCCTGCGATTGTCAGGACACTGCACGTGGCGGAAAGTATTCTCAATGCTCTCGAACCATTGAAGAAGCCCAGTTGCTCCTTCAGAACCACTAAACTTGAGTGGTTTAGCCTGGTTGAAATCCTTGTATTTGCATAGCACATTGTTGTTGTTGTTGGCTTGGTTCCATTGAGCAAAGAGGTTTGGGAATTGAGCAGCCATTTGCTGCGCAATGATTTCTGCCAGCTCGGCAGTCTCTATCTGGCTTTCGCGTCGAGGAGGCATTGTCTAAAAGAGGAAACATGAAAGGAAACGAGTGAGAGATTTTAGACGAAAAGAATGAGATGGAACAAATCTGATGAAAGCAAAGATAGTGGTCATTTGTTTGTTACTACAAAGCAACAAACGACCTTGGTGATTAGTCAACGTAAATAGGTTAAAAATAATGTATCGCGAAGACATGCTCGCCTATAAGTGAACACTCATCCCAAGAATTCCCAGGTAAGCACAACTGGTCTCGCGTCTGGTGAGATGTATACGAAGTGCTTGCCTAGACAGAAAACCCAGAATACAGGCATTCACCCTTCCAGTTTGCACGTGTTCACATTATTTAAAACCCAAAACCTTGACGAGATTTTGAAAATTAAAAGGGGTTCAAAACCATATAACAGAGGGTTCAAAACCTTACAATAGAGGGTTCAAAACCTAGAAATTAATCATCCTAGAGCAGATGATTAGTTTTCAAAGCGGTTTTGAAATTTATGTTCTTGTTGTGGTCGTCACCTAAGGATAGGTGACGGTATTGTTTTATGACTAAACGCAAGTAAACTCGCGTTAGGGTCCTAAGAAGGTTATAGACTAGGTCAAAGCATTACTAATTACTAATAACCTAATTCCCTATAACCATTGGCTCTGATACCATCTTTCTGTCACACCCCGACCGCGTAAAACAACAAATCGCGGCGGAAACATCGGGGCGTGTTGCAACAGAATTAATGTTTCATAACCATGGATATCAAAAGTGTTTCGTTTTATTAAACATAGAGTAATTACATCGTCTGGAAATCTAAATACACTATTTAAACATAGTCTATCATTGTTATTGAGTCACTAAGGCCTTGTCCAGTCCTATGTGAGCATGCATCCTATCAACGATATCTTGCAATACCTGAAACATATGTGAAAACGAGGTCAGCAAAGAAATGCTGGCGAGATACATAGGTTTTGTGAAAATAAGATTCATGACTTCTGTTTTAAGAAAATGTTTAGTCATGAACCTTGTAATTTGCTTTGTCTTTGTAAATCATTTGAAAAACAATTAGTTCAGATGATATGTATAAATAAGAAAATAATGCATGATTAAATGAATAACCATGTAAAATGAGTTTGTGTAAGATAAGTTGTTTGTAAATCAATGTCTTGTGAAAAGTATGTTACTTGTATAAAATGTTCTATGTCTCAAACTGAAATGATTCAAATAACGCTACAATATGTAATACCATACAAACACTTATATATAGGAAGTACCAGCGGCGTATCCACCATGCTTGTATCATATTACACCCGCATCGTTACTTAATCATTTACTCAAACCAAACCAACCAATGTAAGAAGTCTATGTTTAAAACAATTGTCAAATGTATTGGGTAATATGTCAAAGTGTTCATGTCAAGATGTAAATCATATCAAAATGTCTATGTCAAATATCCATGTCAAATGTCTATGTCAAAATGTCATGTATGGCAAGTGAAATGTCTCAACTAAACCATATGCACAAAAACAAAGTATTGAAGTAAAACTTGGTTTAAATCAAAGTTATGTTTTGTGGGAAATGCATGATCAAATGTCAATCATGTTAAAATGTTTACCCAATCGTTAACCCATTTTGTAAAATCGTTCTAGTCGTTCTTGTTTTAATTGTGAAACTACTTTATGGTCGATTCTCTAATAACATTCAAACCTTCTTGACGCGTTCCTCGCTCCATCTCGCTCTCGCTCTCGTTCTTAACAAACCCTTACCAAAGGATAAGTTAATAATTACAGATTCAGTCGCTACTCACAACCCCCACACATAACAATGGGTGCAGTAAATAACGGGATTTGTCAGATCCTATGGTACCATAACCTAATACTGGTCGGCTTGATCATTGCTAATGAATGTCATCGGTCATGTAAACTACAACCAACAAGTTTGTTCACTTTTTGAAATTTGTTATTAGTTTTTGAAATCCTTGTATTCGTTCTTGAAATCATTGTTAGCGTTCTTGAAATAATTGTAATTGTTCTTGAAACCACATTGTAATTGTTCTTGAAACCATTGATAAAACATTTAGCACATATGAGTCACCCCAAAACAGTTGAAAACAGTAAAAGAGGGGAATAATGTACTCACCTGGGAGTGCTTAGGAGTCTTGAACAACTACCAAGTAAGCTAGAGGAGTCCCGGAAATCAAACGGTACCTAATATAGGTAACTACATAATTAACCCGGACCTAAATCGGAAGACTGGGTAGCAGGAGGGTTTGTAAACCAAATGAGTGTAGGAACTCATATGATATGGTTTAACAAAGCCTACATACTAAATGAAACTTAACCTAAGTATTATCGACCCATCGCGACCCATTAAGGTAACTTATGCTACTTTAACGCGTCGTGCGCGTGAAACGCGTTCGGACCGTCTAACTAGTCCTATGACAAGTGTTATATGCCTAAGCATGTTACATAATCAGTTATGTGACAAAAGTTTAGGTTACGTATGCTTAATTACCAATTATACATGAAAAGGGTATTCTGGTAATTTACCTAAGGCATATAAACTACCTATCATATAACTACTTAAACGATGTGACCATAGGGTATAACCTCGGAAGGTTATGCCCTATACTAGGGTCACCTAATGTATTTGGTCGGATCCTAATGATCGACCAAACTGGGTCGGGTTCGAAGGTATAAGCGATTTATCAGATCGCTTACCCTACGACCCTAGACAACGTGGTAATCAGTAGGCATAGTCCCAAGGGACTATAACCAACGTGATTACACTCACGTTGCGAAGTTCAAAAGAACTTCGCATTGACCATTACTGGTCAACGCTGAAAGTCAAACAAAGTTTGACTTTCTGACTCGAAAAGCAGTAAAATAAGGAAAATAACCAAAGAATACTTACGAAGGGTCCCCGAATGCTAAACTCGATTCGAAAATCTCAGGTATGAAACTAATGTTTCAAATTAGAGTTTCTCAAATCAAATTTCTAGTGATTTTAGCAATGGGGGTGGTTGGGTATTTATAGGAATACCCGAACCGTTAAGATCGTTTCATGGAAAACGTGCCTTAATCCCATCCGTACATGTGTTGAAATGTCATGGTGTTTAGGTGTTTAAATTCCATCCATACATGTGTTGAAATGTCATGGTGTTTAGGTGTTTAAATTCCATCCATACATGTGTTGAAATGTCATGGTGTTTAGGTGTTTAAATTCCATCCATACATGTGTTGAAATGTCATGGTGTTTAGGTGTTTAAATTCCATCCATACATGTGTTGAAATGTCATGGTGTTTAGGTGTTTAAATTCCATCCATACATGTGTTGAAATGTCATGGTGTTTAGGTGTTTAAATTCCATCCTTATCCGCTGACTAAGCAAGTTTAGAATGTGTGGTTGTGAATTAAACAACGGCTAATACATCGAATCTGGTCCCGAATGCGAAAAACGATCCAAATGACGTGACGAATGGATTTTTCTTATGGCGAACACTAAAATAAAATATTTTAGTGCTTACATAAATTTTTGGATGTCCAGATGTATTCAGAACGTAAGTTATGCGCGAAAATGCAAACTTGTGCACTTTTTGACACTTTTAGTCCCTGAATGACCCAAAAGTTTATTTTAGCACACCGAACCCCTCAAAGCCTATTTCTAAGCTATGTAAAGGATATTTATGGTATGTTTAACTTATGGCCATGTTCCGGAATGTCTGTTACAGTTCAAATTGGCATACTTTCGCAGTTTGTCAAGTTTAGTCCCTGTAAGTGAATTAACTTGTTTTTGCCATACCAAAGCCTTCAAAACTTATTCCTAAGTTATGTAAAGGTTATTTAAGGTATGTTAAGCCTATGTCACTATTCCGGAGCGTTTGTTGCATTAAACTGGTTATATTTACGCATCGGTGCGCGTATAACCTTCCAGAAAGCGATTTAGAGTTTGGAATTGAACAAAATTTGATATGTGCAAATGATACACATATTCTTACAAATCCCAAGTATGAAATATAATATTTCATTATTTTGGTATTTGTTTGATGGCCGTGGAGGCACAGGTGTTACACAACAATTTTAGGATTTACGGAAATATCCTTAGGTACCCTTATTAAGGATTTATAGTGGTACTTTGGGTATTCGTCCAGTGTTGTAACTTGCGCCTTGTACTCCGTTTACTTAGAAGAAATGGGTACTTAGGAATTTAGTGGAAAACGCAAGAGATCATAAGATGGAAAAATTTTGGGGGTAGTTTGCTTTTCAAGGAATACGATTTCCTCGCTTGTCGGCGTTGTAGGGGATATGTTCTTTATACATACAACCACATAAATACATTGCAATGTAAATAAAAGATTTATTTATAAACAATGATAACAATTGTTTCATGGACCTTGACAACAAAAGAAAATAATACATAAGACGTGATTATTTCTAAACGATGTTGTCTTCTGGTTGGTCAGATGCTCATCCCTGTGCTGGATTTGCATTAGCAAGCTTTGGGCAATTTCTTCGGAAATGACCCATTTCGCCACAGTTGAAACAAGAACCTGGTAGGAAACGACCTAGAGCGGGATTGTTGCCAGCTTGGTTTGGTGCAGCTACAGCTGGGCAGTATCTTGCTGTATGGCCTATACGTCCACAAGTTTGGCATTTGCGGCACTTTACATTGGCATGATGATGGAGGCTACATTGGTTACACAATGGTGCAGTTCCATTGTATGGCTTCCTAGCAGGGGGTTGAGCTGGTTGGTTGGGGACGGCTTGATCATTGTCAGTAACCATGGCGAAGTTCTGAGAAGCCTTTCGCTTCTTTGACTTCTTAGGGGATCCAGTCTGTTCATCCATGGTCTTTGATTCCTCGATTGGTTTCTTGTCACTTTTTCGAAAAAGTTTACCGTTCCTGATTTGAGATTCAGTCAAGGTTGCGGATAGCTTAATGGCCTGTCTAACTGTAGTGGGTTTACTACCAGTTATAATGTCTTGTACTGAGTCAGGGAGACCATCAATGTATTTTTCGATCGCCTTATCCAAAGGCGTAACCATGGTAGGACACAACAGGCTCAGCTCCTCATATCGATCAGTGTAGGCTCGATGCTCACCGCTATCTTGCTTAAGATCGTCGAACTCCCTTTCCAAGGCCCTGATCTCGTGACGAGGACAGAATTCCTTCATCATTAGAGCTCGAAGCTCTTGCCACGTTTGAGCCAGTGCCACATCGGCACCCCTATCTCTCATCACACCATTCCACCATGTCAAAGCTCGTTTCTCAAAGACGCTAGATGCGAATTCTACCTTTCGCTCGTTTGGACATTGAACATGTCTGAAGGTGCTCTCTAAACTCTCGAACCATTGCAGAAGTGCAGTCGCTCCTTGAGACCCAGAAAACTTTGATGGTTTAGCCGAGTTGAACGTCTTGAAGTTGCAGGGGGCATTATTGTTGTTGAGGGCTTGGTTACATTGAGCAACAATGTTCGGGAATGCAGCAGTCATTTGCTGTGTAATGACAGCTGCCAGCTCTTCAATAGATAACGGATTTTCGCGTCGTGGAGGCATTCTAAAAGGGAAACAAGAGAGAAAACAAATGAAATGACATTGGGTAAGAATAGGATGTTACAATTACCGACCAAAATCATGGGTGATGGTCATTTGTTTGAACCACGAAGCAAACAAACGACACACAAAGGCTGAATCAAAGCAAATAGATCCTCATAATGTATCGCGAAGACATGCTCGCCTATAAGTGGACACTCACCCCAAGAGTTCCCAGGTAAGAGTGACTGGTCCGATTATGTGGATTTGTACGAACACTCTAGCCTTAGACAGAAAACTCAGGGTACAGGCATTCACTCTTCCAGTTTGCACGTGTTCACATTATTTAGGACCCAAAACTTTGACGAGATTTTGAAAACTCAAAGGGGTTCAAAACCTTATAATAGAGGGTTCAAAACCTTACAATAGAGGGTTCAAAACCTAGTAATCAATCATCCAAAAACAGATGATTAATTTTCAAAGCGGATTCGGAATTGATGTTCTCGTTGTGGTTATCACCGAAGGATAGGTGAAGGTATCGTTTTATGACTAAACGCAAGTAAACTCGCGTTAGGGTCCTAAGAAGGTTATAGACTAGGCCAAAGTATTACTAATAACCTAATTCCCTATAACCATCGGCTCTGATACCAACTTTTCTGTCACACCCCGACCACGTGAGACAACGAAACGTGGCGGAAACATCGGGGAGTGTTGTAACAGAATTAATTGTTTCAAATCCATGGCAATTGAAGTTTCATTTTATTAATCAAACATGAGAGTTTACATTGTTTTAAACAAGAAACAAAGAGTACATAACATAAATTAACTAGTTCTTGTCTCGTTTTAAGTCACTAAGGCACAGGTCCGCCTAAGTACGTCTTGATAAGTCCTATGCATCATCTCCTGAAAACACATGTGAAAATAGGTACGTCAGCATAAAAATGCCTGTGAGATACATAGGTTTTGTGAAAATAGGATTCATGACTTATGTTTGAGAAAATCTTTAGTCATGAACCTTGTAATTTGCTTTGTCTTGTAAATCAATTTGAAAAACGATAAGATCAGATGATATCTATAAATAAATGTAAGGTTAAATGAATAACCAAGTAAAATGAGTTTGTATAAGATAAGTTGTTTGTAAAACAATGTCTTGTGAAAAGTATGTTATTTGTATAAAATGCTATATGTCTCAAATTGAAATGATTCAAATAACGCTACGATATGTAATACCATACAAACACTTATATATAGGAAGTACTAGCGGCGTATCCACCATGCTTGTATCATATTACACACGCCTCGTTACTTAAATCACTTACTCAAACCAAACCACCAAGATGTAATGTTTAACAGTTGTAGAAATGTTTATGTATGGTCAATTATGGTTCTCACGGTTCAACAGTTACAAACGGTTCATATAATTAAATGGTTACAACGGTTCACATAGTCAAATAGTTACAACGGTTCAAAATGTAATATAATGTATTCATATGCTGGATGAGCATATGCAACAAGATGAAATGTAAAACAATGTACGAAGTATGCACACAATGGACATACATAGCATGAAATGTAATGTAAAACAATGTACTAAGTATGCACACAATGGACATACCTAGCATGAAATGTAATGTAAAACAATGTACTAAGTATGCACACAATGGACATACATAGCATGAAATGTAATGTAAAACAATGTACTAAGTATGCACACAATGGACATACATAGCATGAAATGTATTGAAATCATGTACTATAAATGTACTAATGAACATAGCGAGTATATGATGTGAAAACAGGAAAGCATGAAAGTAACAAGTAGGCACATGTGTTTCACCCCAAAACAGTTTGAAAACAGTAAAAGAGGGGTCTATGTACTCACTTGAGATTGCTTAGAAGTCCTTGTGTAACAACCAAACAATGATAGAGATCACGGATATCAAACGGTACCTAATATAGGTAACTATGTTAATATACCGGACCTAACTCGGAGGATTGGATAGAATGAGGGTTCGTAAACCAAACGAGTATGGAGACTCGTGTAATATGGTTTAACAAAGCCTACATACTAAAATGAAACCTAACCTAAGTGCTTACGACCCATTACGACCCGTTTAGGTAGCTTATGCTACATTAACGCGTCGTTCGCGTAAGACGCGTTCGGAACGCCTAACTAGTCCTATGATAAGTAAAATATGCCTTGACATGTCTAATATTGTTACCAAATTAGTTTAGATACCAAAAGTTATGTTACATATGCTTAAAATGAATTTTGGCGTTCAAAGGGCATTTTGGTAATTTACCTATGGCATATAAACTACCTATCATACAACTACTTAAACAAAGCGACCATATGGTATAACCTTGGAAGGTTATTCCCTATATACTATGGTCACATAATGTGTTTGGTCGGACCCTATTGATCGACCAAATGGGTCGGGTTCGAAAGTATAAGCGATTGTTTAGATCGCTTACCTTACGACCCTATATAAGCACTAAACTAAAAGTGACGAGCTAAGCATGTTAAAACATGCTTAACTAAGTTTAGAAAACAGGTTTGGTATCAAAACAAAAGGTTTTGATACCTAAGAGTAGTTTGGTTACAAAACATGCAAGAATACGCATTTTGGCCGAAACTACGACTCGTCACTGAGCCTAGATAACGTGGTAATCAATAGGTATAGCCACTAGGGACTATAACCATCGTGATTACGATCACGTTATGAAGTTCAAACGAACTTCGCGTTGACCATATACTGGTCAACGCCGAAAGTCAAACGTAGTTTGACTTTCGGACTCGAAAAGCAATAAAAGAACGAAGAAACACTTACCCAGGGTCCCCGCAAGCTAATCTTGATCCAAGTAGCTCAGGTATGAAACAATGGTTCCAACTTAGAGCACTCTTAGATCAGATTTGTGAGGAATGAGTGAAGTTGAGGTGGGTATTTATAGGATTAGGACCACCGTTAGGATCATTTCTTGAAAACCGTGATATAATCTCACCCCTACACTTGTTGGTAAGCTCATGTGCAACATATTGGCCCCCCATAAGCAGGAAACAACACTTGGAATTGAGGTGAGAGTGCTTAACAGCTGTTAACAGCTGTTAGATTCAGTTAATCTGGTCTGGGAGGCTGACGCGGGCCGCGTAAGGAGACACCAAGGTCTCACGCGGGCCGCCTGGCCCTTCAGATCAGAAACAAGTTTGCCATTTTGACAGTTTTGGTCCTTGTTAGTGTTTAAGCCCATTTCCGGCACTTCTAAGGCCCGTCAAGCCAACTTTAAGGCCCTAAAATGATGCCTAAACATTGTGGACATGAAACATGCTCAAAAATATGCCGGATGATGGTTCGTTTGGTCGTACGAATGCGATGTTCGCTTAAATACGACGGAATGCGCATAAGCGCGAAAAACGATCCAAATTGCGTGACGAATGGATTTTTCTCAAGCCAAACACTAAAGTAAAATATTTTAGTGCTTACATAAACTTTTGGATGTCCAGATGTATTCAGAACGTAAGATATGCGTGAAAGTGCAAACTTGTGCACTTTTTGACGCTTTTAGTCCCTGAATGACCAAAAAGTTTATTTTAGCACACCGAACCCCTCAAAGCTTATTTCTAAGCTATGTAAAGGATGTTTATGGTGTGTTTAACTTATGGCCATGTTCCAGAATGTCTGTTACAGTTCAAATTGGCATACTTTCGTAGTTTGTCAACTTTAGTCCCTGTAAGCGATTTAACTTGATTTTGCCATACCAAAGCCTTCAAAAATTATTTCTAAGTTATGTAAAGGTTATTTAAGATATGTTAATCCTATTTCACTATTCCGGAGTGTTCGTTGCATTAAACTGGTTATATTTACGCATCAGTGCGCGTATAACCTTCCCGAAAGCGATTTAGAGCTTGAAATCGAACAAGAATTGATATGTGCCAAAGATACAGATATTTATACAGATCCCAAGTATGAAATACAATATTTCATTGGCTTGGTATTTGTTTGATGGTCGCAGTGACCCAGGTGTCACAACTGCTACTGCTCCGAAAGCTTCTACAACATCCAATTCTCGAGGTCCTAGCTCTCGTAAGAGGAAGGAAGCGGATTCTCCAGCTACATCCGACATATTTACATTTGAGAACCATGGGTTTACAGAGTCCAGGAAATTCATGACCGGCTTCCTTAATCAGGTTAGTATCCTCATTCTATATCCTGCACACATATACTGAATACACATACCTATATATTGATACCTGTTCCTTTGACTGCAGGGTCTGGAACGCCTAGTGTCCCTCTATGAGGACGCATGTGGTTTGAACAAGATGCTAGAGAGAAAGCTGAAGAAGGCAGAGGCCACTGTAGCAGACTAAGCAGCCATCGCTGCCGCCAAGTCATAACATTATGAGGACAAATACAAGGCGATGGCCCAAGAACATCAGGCTGCTCTTCAAAAGGTTGCTCAAGAAGCCTAGGCCAAATATGATGCAGCCCAGGTTCAGCATGAACAGGACATGGCTTCTTATCAAGAAAGCCTTAAGGGTTCCGTCGTCACCTCTCTTATCCAAGCCCGACTGAAAATGGCATATGAGGCCAGGGCTACGGGCCTTGAATGCCCTTCATGGAATGTGGAAGCTTGGGAGGCAAAATTGAGAGATCTCAGCGGCGATCCTGTGAAGCCTCCTGTGAAGCCTGCGGTTGAGGATCCTACCAAGGTGGCTGATGCTGATGCGGATGCTGTAAAGGATGCTGGCGGTGATGCTGGGAAGGATGCCGGGAAGGATGCTTGACCGGATGCTGGTGCGGACGCTGATGAGGCCATGGTTGAAGAGGGTGCTGCCCCTTGAAAGCAACGAAGTGGGCGATGATGGATATTGTTGCCGAGGCCGGAGCCCACTTTTTAATTTCTGATGGTTGTGGTTGTTGAACAATTCCCTTTCCTTGTCTGTTAAACAATTTATTTTCCCGCACTAAGACAATATGATGGCCAAAGGTGGATGGGTCCTGAGTTTCAGGACAAAGCCCTTGGTCATCAATTAGTATGCTTTATTTTGAATAGTATAACAGTTGGAGGTGGTTGGGTCTTGGTTTTCACGGTGAAACCCTCAACTGTTAAGTACTTATGGTTAAAAACTAATTGTGCTTTTGGTGGATGGGTCTCGGTTTGAGATGAAACCAAAAGCACAAACTTTTGCTATGTTAATAAACTAACCTCTTTTGGCCTTATCCATTGTTGTCCACTTTTACTTTGCAATTCTTGTTATGAGTTGTTTGATTTGAATGTAGCTTCAATCTTAATACAATACTTCAAGTATTCTAACCAAAGATTCTGAAAACATATCCTGAGAATATATCTTCAAAACATATTCCAAGAATATATCCAGAGATAGAATGTATCTCATTCCTTAAACTTCAACCTTCTTTTGCAACCTTTCCACCAAAGATGTCCCCAGTCTGGGATACTTAGTGAACTAGGCCTGAGCTTGATCCTTTGAGCTTTTCACAATGCCTTAGTAGGAATGTCCCCTGTGCATAATGTCTTTGAACACTTAGAAATTTTCTGGGTATCAATTTCAACTGTTTGTATGATTCCCGTATAACAGGGGATAAACCCTAAAATATCCTGGAGATAAATCCTTAAAATTCTAGGGATAAACCCATAGGTATTCTAGGGATAAACCCTTGAGTATCCTATGGAAAATCCCGAATTTTCGTGCGCTACAGGCGGGAGTGTATAAACTCCAAGACTTAGAAAGGTGAAAACCTTTAAACCTTAGAGAGTATGAAAATACCCTTTCATGAGAGAGGGTGATCAATCCTCATATACCTTTAGGATCCAGGATATAGCCAACAATAACGAAATTGTCAGCCACTTTTACATGGACTGGTCCCGCTATCTTGAACTATCCCGGGATAACTTGCGCTCCAGGCGGGGTGTTTACACCAATTCGAGAGAAAGGTGAATACCTTTAAACCTGTGAAGGGATCAGGATCCCTTAAACGTGAGAGAGGGGGCCAATCCTCTAATCATTCGAATTATCCTGGAGTTATATCCCGAAGCATATTCTGCAATACAACCTTAGACTAAGGTGGGTGTTAGCTTGGCTAACACCCCTCCGATGCTTAAGTCAGTATTGGGTTCTATTAAAATAGAATTATATTTAAAAGAGATAGACTTCATACCGTCTTGAGTTAGAAATTAAATTCTAAACTCACTTGAAATAGGCTTTGAGGTGTATAGCATTCCAGGATCTTGGTAGTACATCCCCCTCCATATTCTTAAGCCGGTATGCTCCTTTCCCAGATTCCGATTCAATCTCATAAGGTCCTTCCCACTTTGGGGCTAACTTCCCATCAGCAGGATTGGTTGTATTCTGAAAAGCTTTCCTTAACACCCAATCTCCAACTTGAAATCTCCTAGTCCTTAGATTCTTGTTATATGCTCTGGATATCCTCTGTTGGTATGCTGCCATTCTCAACTTTGCCGCGTCCCTTGTCTTATTGATAGTATCCAATTCCTGGCATAGGGCTTCAGAATTTTTCTCAGGATCCCGGAGGTTGGATCTTGCTGTAGGTATCACCATCTCTGTCGGGATTACTGATTCTGCTCCAAATGCAAAGGAAAATGGGGTTTGCCCAGTTGCACTTTTTACTGTTGTCCTATGGGCCCATAAAACAAAGGGTAATTCTTCTGCCCATCTTCCTTTTTTAGCTCCTAATCTTTTCTTCAAATTGTTGACTATTATCTTGTTTGAGGATTCTGCTTGCCCATTTGCTTGAGGATGTACCGGAGTAGATGTAATCATCTTGATTCCCCAACTTTTGCAAAAATCAGTGGTCCTTTTACTGATAAACTGAGAGCCATTGTCACAAATTATCTCAGCTGGTATCCCAAACCTAGTCAGGATATTCCTTTTTATGAAGGATACTACTTCTTGGTCTCTGACTTGAACGAATGCCTCAGCTTCAACCCACTTGGAAAAATAATCTGTCATTTCCAGCATAAAAACCTTTCCTCTGGGAGCCTTTGGCAATTTTCCCACTATGTCCATACCCCATTTCATGAATGGCCAAGGGGAAGCAATAGGATATAGTGGTTCAGCAGGTTGATGCAGTATATTGCTGTGCCTTTGACACGCATTACATCTTCGAGCATATTCTGCAGCATCTTTTCTCATCGTCGGCTAATAATATCCTGTTCTCAACACCTTTGAGAATAATGATCTACCCCCAGTATGGTTGCCACAATCTCCTTCGTGTATATCCTGAAGCACTTCCTTAGTTTCGGGATCCTCTAAGCACCTCAGGTATGGGCCTGCAAGAGATTTCTTATATAGAATATTATTTATAATAATGAATCGGGATATCTTCACCCTAAAAGCCTTAGGATTCTCATCCTTTGGAATATGTCCTTCCTTGAGATATCTCACGATTGGAGTCATCCAGGACTTAGGATCCTCCTCAGGATACTCATCATCAGGATCCTTAATACTTACTACTTCCTTATCCTGAGTTTTGAAAAGATCCATTGCAGGATATAGGATATGAAGTATTGGTATCTAGGTTCCTTCCGGTATCCTAACTGATGATCCTAGATTTGCCAAGGCATCTGCTTCAGCATTATCCTCTCTCGGTACCTGTTCAAGTGTAAAAACATCGAAATATCCTACTAATTTTTTGAGAATTTCGAGATACTCGATTAACTTCTCACCTTTGACTGCATAGGATCCATTAAAATGGTTAGCAATTAACAAGGAATCAACAAATACTTGCAAACTTTTAATATTCATACTCCTGGCCAATTCTAATCCTGCTATCAAAGCTTCATATTCTGCTTCATTATTAGTGGCAGGAAATTCACACCTAATAGCCTGGGGTAATATGTCCCCCTGTGGCGATTTTAGTAGTATACCCAATCCTACAGCTCTTACATTAGATGCACCATCAGTATATAATGTCTAGGATTCTAAGTTTTCTCCTAGCTGTTGTACTTCTAGGTCTACTTCATTTTGAATATCACTACTGAAATCAGCCACAAAGTCAGCTAGAGCCTGAGACTTTATGGCATTTCTAGGTTCATATACTAGATCATAGGCACTTAATTTTACTGACAACTTAGCCATCCTACCTGACATCTCGGGTTTCCTAAGCACATTTTTAACAGGATAATTAGTTTTAACATGAATCCTATGTGTCTCAAAATAATGTCTAAGCTTTGTCGATGCCATAACTAGGGCCAATATCAATTTTTCTAAATGAGAATATCTAGTTTCAGCATCTAATAAACTTTTGCTAATATAATATACAGGATACTGCTGACCTTTGTGATCCTTTACCAGAACAACACTTACTGCATTCCCTGATACTACAAGATACAGGGATAATGGTTCACCGTCCTCGGGCTTCATCAATAGAGGTGCAGTTGAAAGATACTGCTTTAATTCCTGCAAGGCTGCTTCATGCTTCTCTCCCCATTCGAATCTCTTATTCTTCTTCAGGATTTCGTAGAATTCCTTGCACTTTTCTGAGGATCTCGATATAAACCTGTTTAATGCTGCTACTCGCCCTGTTAATCTTTGTACATCTTTCATGTTGGATGGTGATTTGATATCCAAGATAGCTTTGATTTGTTCCGGGCTTGCTTCGATCCCCCTTTTAGTCACCATGTATCCCAAAAACTTTCCTGCCCCCACTCCAAAATGGCATTTGGCAGGATTCAGCTTCATATTGTATTGGTCCAGGATATTAAATGCTCCTTCAATATCCCGGAGATGATCCTCAACCTTCTTAGATTTTACCACCATATCGTCAATGTATACCTCCATGGTGTCCCCCAGTTTGTCTTTGAACATCATGTTCACCAATCTCTGGTATGTTGCACTTGCATTTTTCAAACCAAAAGGCATAGCAGTATAACAATAAATACCTGTTGGTGTCATGAAAGCAGTATCCTCCTCGTCCGATGGTTCCATTTGGTCTGCTGAAATCCTGAGGATGCATCCATGAAGGTTAACATTTCGTGACCAGCAGTAGCATCCACCATTGAGTCGATATGAGGCAGAGGGAATGGGTCTTTAGGACATGCTTTGTTTAAGTCTGTGTAATCTACACAAAATCTCCATTTCCCATTTTTCTTCTGGACCACAACTACATTTGCTAGCCATTTGGGAAACTTGACCTCCCTAATCATCTTGCTCTTCAATAATCTTTCAACCTCTTCCTGAATTATTGCATTTCGTTCAGGAGCAAACTTCCTTCGCTTTTGCTGGATTGGCTTGAAAGACCTGTCAATTCCAAGCTTGTGAGTTATCACATCCTTGGAAATACCTTTCATATCCTCATGTCTCCATGCGAATGTTGACATCATGCATTTCAAAAATTTAGTTAACTGTTCTTCAATATCCGGAGGGATATTGGTTCCTACGAGCACCGAGATATCCGGATTATCCTGATCCAGGATAATTTTCTTAACATCCTGCTCTGAAGTCTCCACGATATCCTGGGCTCGCATCTTTAATTGCTATCCTGCTTTGGTCTTTGTTGAAGATTTCATCGAAGAAGAATAACACTCCTTCGCTTCCTGTTGATCACTTTCCACCTTGACAATCCCCCAAGGGGTAGGAATCTTGATGCACTGATGATAAGTTGATGGCACAACTTTCATATCATGGATCCATGGCCTTCTGTCACACCCCGACCACGTTAAAACAACAAAGCGTGGCGGAAACGTCGGGGAGTGTCGTAACAGAATCATTGTTTCACAACACATGGATTGAAGTTTTGTTTTATTGAATTAAGTTTATTACATTGTATTGAAATCTGGAAACAAAACATGAACAAATTGGATTTCATTGTTATTTAGTCACTAAGGCCTCGTCCATTCCTATATGAGCATGTATCAACATCATCATCAATCATCATCAACTATGGTACCTGAAACATATGTGAAAAGTACGTCAGTATAAAAATGCCGGAGAGTACATAGGTTTTTGTGAGAGTATCGGATTCATGGCTCGTTTACATGTCGCAATACCTTATTTAAAACCTTGTTTTGAAATGTGGATAGCATTGCAACATGATTAACCAACTCAAATCAAGATGGTTATAACTTATAAAATCTCGCAACCATGATTCTTAACCCAAAACATTTGTTTATATAGATCCAGATTGTAAATCGTTTTTGTAATAAAACTCGTTGTTAGAAAACCTTGTAATATAACTTTGTTTTGATAACATTTGCCCAAATAATCTAGATAACGCAACGATATATAATGTGTTAAAAGAACTTATATATAGGAAGTACCAGCGGCGTATCCACCATGCTTTTAATACATTACACCCGCCCCGTTACCTAATCACTTCCCTAACCCAACAGTTCAAACAGTTCTAAACGGTTCACATAAATCAATCAGTTCCAAACGGTTCACATAAATTAAGTAGTTCCAAACGGTTCACACCATCAATCAGTTCCAAATGGTTCACATAAATCAAACAGTTCCAAACGGTTCAAAGAGATCAATCAGTTCCAAACGGTTCAAACAGATCAATCAGTTCCAAACGGTTCAAACAGATCAATCAGTTCCAAACGGTTCAAACAGATCAATCAGTTCAAAACGGTTCAAACGGTTCCAATAGTCCAGATAGTAAGATAAACCATATCATTTGTTTAAAAGACTCGAAAACATTTAGCACATATGAATCACCCCAAAACAGTTTAAAACGGTAAAAGAGGGGAACTATGTACTCACTTGAGGATGCTTAGAAGTCTTGAATAACTACCAAGCAATGCTAGAGGGATCACGGAAATCAAACGGTACCTAATATAGGTAACTACGTTAATAAACCGGACCTAAATCGGAAGATTGGATAGGATGAGGTTTCGTAAACCAAATGAGTATTGGAACTCGTGTGATATGGTTTAACAAAGCCTACATACTAAATCGAAACCTATTATGAGTGATTTCGACCCATTACGACCCGTTTAGGTAGCTTACGCTACTTTAACGCGTCGTTTGCGTAAAATGCGTTAGGAACGCCTAACTAGTCCTATGACAAGTATTATATGCCTAAACATGTTTAAATATGTTGCATAATCAGTTAAGAGACAAAAGTTTAAGTTACATATGCTTAAATACCAATTATGCGTGAAAAGGGCATTTTGGTCATTTACCTAAGCCATATAAATTACCTATCATACAACTAATTAAACTAAGTGACCATAAAGTATAACCCCGGAAGGTTATTTCCTATAAAACTATGGTCACTAAACATGCTTGGTCGGATCCTAATGATCGACCAAACGGGTCGAGTTCGAAAGTCTAAGCGGTTGTCAAGACCGCTTGACTTACGACTCTACACAAGCACTAGACTAGAAGTGACGAGTTAAACATGTTAAAACATGTTTAACTAAGTTAGAAAACAAGTTTGATATCAAAACAAACGGTTTTGATACCCATAATAGTTTGGTTGCAAAATACGCATAAACACGTATTTTGACCGAAACTATGACTCGTCACTACACCTAATCAACGTAGTAATCAGTAGGTATAGTCACAAGGGACTATGACCATTGTGATTACGCTCACGTTGCGAAGTTCAAACGAACTTCGTGTTGACCAAGGACTGGTCAAAGCAAAAAGTCAAACACTGTTTGACTTTCACGCTTAGAAAACAATAAAAGCATGAAAGAATACTCACAAAGGGTCCAAGCAAGGAAATCTTGATTCAAATTGCTCAGGTATGAAGTACTAGACCCCAACATAGAGCAAATGAATCAGATTTGTGAGGAAAGAATGAAATGGGGGTTGGGTATTTATAGGATTTCTACAACCGTTAAGATCGTTCCTCGATAAACGAGCTTCAATCTCAACCATCCATGTGTGCCCATTATTTTGTAATACCATGGGTATCCAAAACAAGCCCCCCCAAGTATGAAGAAACCATGTGCAAAAACCCTGAAAACCAGCTGCTGAAATAGAAACTGAGTTTGCTGATCTGGGCAGCTCTCGCGCCCCGCGTAAGGAAAGGCTTCCTCTTACGCGCCCCGTGTAACGCAACTATCAGAAAGTGTCAGTTTTGGTCCCTGCAGCCTAGAAACTTAAAATATGCTCAAAAACATCTTGGATGTCGGTTCGTTTGGTCGTACGGTTGCGTTGTTCGGTTAATTACGACGAAACACGAACGTACACGAATAACGATCCAAATTACGCGACGAATGGAATTTTATCATGCCAATCACTAAAATAAAATATTTTAATGATTACATAAATTTTTGGATGTCCGGATATATTCAGAACGTGAGATATGCGCGAAAATGTAAACTTGTGCACTTTTTGACGCTTTTAGTCCCTGTTTGACCCAAAAGTTTATTTTTGCGCACCAAACACCTCAAAGCCTATTTCTAAGCTATGTAAAGGATATTTAGGGCATGTTTAACTTATGGTCAAGTTCTGGAATGTTTGTTACTATTCGGTTCAGCATACTTTTGCAGTTTGTCGCAAATAGTCCCTGCGATCGAATAAACTTGATTTCGACTCCCCAAACCTTCCAAAACTTATTTCTGTTGGTGCATACGTCTGTCGACTTCGTCTTGTATCGAGTGTTGTATTTGTTTAGATTGATCAGGGCACGTTATACGTGAAATTTGTCAAAAATAGGTTTGAAGGTAATTTCGCACGAAATTGTGATTTTGTGTGAAAGTAATTTAGTGTGAACTGGTTTGTGCGAAATTAGCTCACCTATATATACCCTTGATTTCGTTTCAGTTGTAACTTTTCCGATTTGAGAGCCGAAGTGCTGCCGAATTGTTGTCTTGCTGTAAAAGTTTGTCAAATCAATCAGAAAGACATTTAAAGTGAATATCTAGCTGAATCGAACTTGATATGTCTGTTTCCGCCTTTCATATTGAGTAGAACACCTCTAAATGACTCGTTTTTGTCGGTAAAACGATCCTACAAGTGGTATCAGAGCTCAGGAGGAGGAGTTATACCGTATTCAGCTTGATTTCATCAAATTTTCTTACTTCTAAACCTTCTTTTATAAATTGAACAAGTTTTTATGGTTAAAATGGTTTGAATTTCACACATTATATGTGAAATAGTGTTTTAACAAAGCCTTGAGAAAATTGGACCTAAAATCGAGCTAAAACCTAATCAATTTGACAAAAAATTGGCCGAAATGATGACATCAGCATAATTTCGTTTGAAATTGCTGCTAATTTCGCACGGAATTAGTATTTCGTGTGAGTATTTCGTACGAAATCACATTTTCATTCCAAAGTCTCTTATTTCAAGTGAAAACCAGTTGATTTCACACGAAATTAGCACTCGTTTGGTGATTTTGCACGAAAACATTATTTCATGTGAAAGTTTCAGATTTCGTTTGAATTGTTATTTCGTTTGAAAGTTTGTTGCAGGTTATTTTACTTGAAGAGGTATTTCACTTGAGGGATTCAGTTTAAAAGTGACTGATTTTGAAACTTGTTACCGAATCATGGAAGAGGAATTCTATAACGCATTTGCTACATCCCCGACTACTCCGGCTGCCATTGCTCAAAGCATGAATATGGACAATGAAACTGGAACTTTGCAAAAACCCCCAAAGTTATTGGGTATTGAAGAATACCATGTTTGGAAAGAACGGTTTGAGAACTGGGTCCAAGCAAATCATCTGAGATCGTGGGAAAGCATTGAAACCAAGTATGTTAGACCACAGACAGCTTTGAATGTTGATAAAATTATTTCATAATTTTCAGATAAAGAGAGAGATGGTTATAAAGGAGAAAAAATTGATGATTAGCCTACTACAATAAGATGTCAAAGAGGATATTTTTGTTTTGCTTCAGCATGATGGTAGTGCATATTCGATTTGGGAAGCACTTAAGAAAAAGTTTGAAGGAAGTGCAGAAATGATCAAGAGTAAAAAATCTTTATTGAAAAAAGAATTTGAGTTGTTTACGAGTGTGCCAGGAGAGACTACAAAGACTCTCATTGAGAGATACTGTGATCTTGTGCGTTCAATGTCTCAGTTGAAAATTACTAAAGCTCCAGATGAATGGGTTGAGAAGTTAGCTGACGCGTTACCACAGAAAGAATGGGGTACTTATCTCATGATTTTAAAGAATTCTGGAGAGTTTAGTAGATTGTCTATTGGACAATTTATGGAAAAACTTAAGGGACAAGATCTCGAACAGCAAAAGATTGCCAGAATGAATAGTTCAAGCAATCAACAAGACATCAAACTGTACTATAAAGGAAATGTTCAAACTGTTGAAGCCAGTCCAAAGATCCAAACTGCTTTTAGTGCAGAAAACTCATCTGGATCAGGATCAGTCAATCAAAGTTCACTCAAGTCTAGTGGATTTTCTTCATATTCGATTGTCAGTCCGAGTGTTCAAAGTTCAAGAAATGGTGACGATCATGTGCTACACTGCAACATTGCGTTGCATCTTCAAAATGGTCAGAATTTCTCTGAAGAAGTTGCTAAGGGTCACATGTCATTGCTTGTTACCGTTTTGGAATCATATGAAAGTTTGGTTGCGGGGAAGATCGGTAATCCTATGTTGACAAAGGAAGATTACGATCAGATCGATGGTGAAGAAATGGAATTGATGGATATTAAATGGTGCTTAGCAAGTGTGCTGAGGAGAGCTGAGAAATTTAAGCAGATCACGGGAAGAGATGACTTCCGTGACGCTAATGTCTCTACTTTGGGTTTTGATAAATCTAAAGTTACTTGTTTTTGATGCAGGGAAAAAGGACATTTCAAGATAGAATGTACCAATCGAGAAGCAGGTGGAGCTCAGAATCCGTTTGGTAATAATGATTACTATCGAAAGTCAATTTATCATCAAGTTGCTCAACAACCGCATCAACAACAAACGCAAACTGCTCATGCTAGACAGATTGAAGATGGAAAGAAGAAAGCCTATCTAGTGAATCAAGATGATGAAAAAATGGCAGAAGGCTTTAGCTGGGATAAGTATGTGACAGAGAATATGGAGTTTAAAGCTTTTATCGCACAAATTGTTCAAAAGCCAGAATTGATGAAAGAATGGATAGTAGTGTTAGCTGATGAAGAGAAAAGTCAAGATGAAGAATCTGTTTCTTCAGAAAATAGTTCAACAGACAGTAGTGATGATGATGAAGAAATTGAACAGATAAAAATTGGAAAAACTCATTTATCTTCTGACAGTTTTGAATTTTATTTTGCAGCTAAATTGGAGAAACTAAAAGAGAAAAGAGGTGTAGGAGAAAAGAAAGAAGTTAAAATTGTTGAAAAATTTGTTGAAGTAGAGAAGGTAGTTGAGGTTGAGAAGATTGTGGAAATTGAAAAAATTGTAGAGATTGAAAAGATTGTTGATGTCACAAAACCTTGTCTTACATGTTTGGAACCTTGCAAACAAAGTGAAGAAAAAGACGAGAAGTTTAGTGAACTAGATAAATTGAAGGAAAAGTTATTGTTTGATGTTAAGAATGTGAAAGAATCATATGATGTGTTGAATAGAACTGTGAATAGTTTGCAGAAGACAAACTCAGAAAGAGAAGATGCTTTTACCATGATGAATGCAACAATGATGTCTAAGCAGAAAGAGATCAATTACTACATTGAAGAATGTGCTAAGTTGAAGCAGGAGTTGGAAATTGAAAAAGTTGAAAATGAAAGAATCAGACGATTACTACAAAGTTATTCAAGTTTTGATTACTTAATTGACAGAATTTATCCAATTGTTGCAGGTTTTGAAGTGTTTCAGGACAAGAATCCAGAAAAGAAGGATACTGGTAAGAAACAGAGTGTCAGTTATAAAAAGTGTCCGCCTCCGATTTGGGAACAAGTAAAAAAGGCAGTCAATATAAAGTTAGAGTCAGAGATAACCGATGAGTTACCAGACAATATTGACATCACATTCACAACGTCCGACACAGATCATGAGTCTGAGTTAATAAAAAAGGTGGTCGATCAGGTGTTGGATAAAGATGAGGAGTCAGAGTCAAAGTCCGAGTCTGAAAGTTCGAGTTCGTCGGTCAAGAGTTCAAAAGGATCAGTCAAATGGGTGTATAGTAAAGAATTTTTGTTATCAAAATCTAATTTGAATGACGAAACATTTGAAGTTGCATATACTTTAAATGATTCTGACAAATTATATCTTGATAAAGAATTTCCAATAAGAAGTGTTCAAATTGAAAAGATTAAAAAGGTTTTCAAATTAACAGAAATTAACATTTCTGAAATAAAAGATGTAAATCTTACTGAAAAACCTAAAAAATACACTTCAAGAGTTTAACAAAGATTGAACAAGAAAAAATGTTACAGTTCTGGTTTTCAAAAGAAACCAAACCATAACGGTAATTTCAAAAAGAAGGGATTAGGTTTTATTCCACCCGAAAATCATAAAAATGAGAAAATTTCTAAAACAAAAACAGTATTTGTTTCAGGGACAAGTGCTGAGGAAGAACAGAAAAGCTCATTCTGGAAACAGTCGAACAAAGCATTTCTTGAAGAAAAACAAAAGTTTGAAAGGAGTGGAGCTAATTACAAAAAGGAGACAAGAACTTCTTACCGATGTCAAGAAGTTGGTCACATCGCCTGGAATTGTCCAAAGGCAACCAACACAAAACAGGAAGTTGCTTCTAAACTAAAAGAAAAAGTTGTTGAAAAAACTGAACCACCAACTGAAAAATTCAAAGTGTTTAAAAATTCAACATATGAAGTTGGTGAGTGTTCGAAAAGGTTTTACAAAAGAAGGGTAAATCTTGATAACCAAATGTGGGTTGTTAAGAAATCTGAAGTGAAATCTGGCGATGAATCTGACTCGTCAAAGTCAGAGGAGCCACAAGTTGAGCTAAAAATAGAAAGTTCAGTTCCGCCGATGGATGATGTAAACTTTCCACCATTGCGGGCTGAAAATTTAAAATCAAAATCTGGAAATGTGGAAATTTCGAATCAATTCTATTCTGAAAAGAAAGAATTCGATGTCGAAAAGGCTTTTAATGGTAAAGTGAAACATATTTTTGGTAAGATGGTTGAAGGAAAGGTCAAAGGGGTAAAGGATTTATATGAATAAAAATGGGATGTTCATAAACCAAATGAAAGTGAACATGTTACACCTAAAGCTGGTCAGGCTTGGGTGTCTATGTTCTTTACTTAAAATCCTGACTTGCCGGAACTCCCAGGTTGGTAAGTGTGGAGTAGGAATCGGCATCTTTCTTGAGAAATTCATTTCGGTGACATTTCGACTTATAAGTGGTAAATCAGGGACATTATGTTGTACTTGATTTTCTACAAGTGATATTTGTTGATTGAGCATAAAACTGTTATTTTTAAAAAAAAAGGTTGAAGTTGAAAGAACAAGGTGATGAATTGATCCCCTAACCTACAAGTGGTTTTTTTGGAAATCAACAAAACTTATTTTTTGGAAAAACCATTTTGATTAAAACAAACTTAAGTGTTTTGAAATCATAATGGGAAAATAGTTTGTTATAAGGGGGAGTTCTGATTGTTTATGCCAAGTGGATGGCGATTTGAAACGATTTGATATCAGTTTGTCAAGTTTGTACAGTTTGTTTTCAAATTTCTTTAAAATGTTTTTGAATTTTAGGGGGAGTAAGAAATTTCAGAAAATCCAAAAACATGATAAAGTCAAAAATGAGTTTTGTTGGGAAAAAAAGGAAATGATAGAAAATCAGTGGTCTATCACAGCATGCTAAAGAAATGGAATGTCAAACGTGATAAACGATCTCACTAAAGATGTGATGATAGGCTCAGCTAGACTAGTAGATTTGCGATAACGATAAAAACTTAAAGCAAAACGCCTAAGTCTGGTGGGAAACACGGTCAAACGCATAGTACTTAGTTTTGTCCTTCTTGATTGTGTGCCTACTCGGCAATCGCTGATTGTCGAAAGACATAAAACCGGTTAAGTCTGTGAACTTTCACAACTTGCTGAAAAAGTCACTGTGATTGTGTATTTCATTTTGCAAAGATTTAAACTTGTTTTATTTCTTTATTTTGTTTAA
Organism: Helianthus tuberosus; assembly: GCA_030545235.1. NCBI lineage: Eukaryota > Viridiplantae > Streptophyta > Magnoliopsida > Asterales > Asteraceae > Helianthus > Helianthus tuberosus. The sequence continues at coordinate 213,908,187 of CM060411.1, read as the reverse complement.
GCATTGGATATCCTCTGCGTATATGTGAGTATCGAACTGGATGTTAGTGCCAAAACATTCTGCTTTATTTTCTTTGGTGTTTCGTTTAAGCTTTGGATCACCTCTGTGTATACGGGAGTATCGAACTGGTGGTTAAAGCCTAAACAATTTCAACTTGTTTTTACTTTCTTATTTTGTTTAAACATTGGACTTTCTCTGCGTATCGAAAGATCGACCTGATTGTTAATGTTTAAACATTTTGCGTTGTTTTCGCACATATCACAGTTGATGAAAGTTTAAAGGCATTACTTGAGTCAGTGTATTGCATGATGAGGGAATATGCTGAGATCGTGGGGTCCATAAGATTTTAGTGCAAAAATTAATATACCTTAACATATCGGTAAGCATTTTGAAAGTTTTTAGATTGAGTTTAAGAGGACAATAATATCGTCAATCAATGTGAATCGTTTAGAGCTTAAAATGTGTAAAGCTTAATGGTGCTCGTGATTTGTCTCATAAACTGATATGATCCTCTTTCACAAACTCACAAAAATATTGTTCTGTAAATATTTCTTTACTGCATTTCTTTAATATCAAAATCCAAAAAGATTTTCGGAGTGTTTTAGCATAAAATTTTGAAAATTCAAAAAGATTTTAGTTCATCTTATTTTCGACAACTAATGATTGAAGAGTTGATTTTCAAAATTCCGAGTGCTAAACATGATGAACATTTCGTGAGGGGGAGTTTGGTTAAATTGAATAAATTTTTTTTTTACAAGTGGTTCATCAGAGATTGACATTGTAAAATCATTTCTTGATTATATAATTTGTGTTAGTGGTATATAAATTTGTCAAACTTTAAATTTGTGAAATTTATTGTGAGGTAGAGAATGTGTAGAATAGCCAGGTTCCAGATCCTGATTCTGAGTGTTAGAGAGCCAGGTTGCGATTCTGAATCTGTGAAGACTGCATATCATGACAAAGATTGAAGAAGACTGAGGAAGTTTTACATTGTCAGATACTTCAGGAAAAGCAGAAAGACTGATAAAGAATGAAGACGTTGAAGACTTGACACTGAAGACTCGTCAACATCCGAGGGGGAGTCTGTTGGTGCATACGTCTGTCGACTTCATCTTGTATTAAGTCTTGTATTTGTTTAGATAGATCCGGGCACGTTATACGTGAAATTTGTCAAAAATAGGTTTGAAGGTAATTTCGCACGAAATCATCAAGTAATTTCGCACGAAATTGTGATTTCGTGTGAAAGTAATTTCGTGTGAACTGGTTCGTGCGAAATTAGCTCACATATATATACCCTTGATTTCATTTTAGTTGTAACTTTTCCGGTTTGAGAGCCGAAGTGCTGCCGAATTGTTGTCTTGCTGTAAAACTTTGTCAAATCAATCAGAAAGACATTTAAAGTGAATATCTTGCTGAATCGAACTTGATATGTCTGTTTCCGCCTTTCATATTGAGTAGAACACCTCTGAACGACTCGTTTTTGTCGGTAAAACGATCCTACAATTTCTAAGTTATGTAAAGGTTATTTAAGGTATGTTAAGCCTATGTCACTATTCCGAAGTGTTTGTTGCATTAAACTGATTACGTTTACGCATCAGTTCATGTATAACCTTCCAGAAAGCGAGTTAAAGCTCGAAATCGAACAAGAATTTATATGTGCAAATGATACACATATTTATACAAATCCCAAGTATGAAACACAATATTCCATTGATTTGGTATTTGTTTGATGGTTGAAGTGACACAGATGTCACAGTCTCCCCTACTTTAGGAAATTTCGTCCCGAAATTTATTCGTAGGAGTCTGTCTGTGACGTTGTGTTAGATAATTGTCTTGCATGGAATCTAGGGTGTCATCTATTTGCGTAGAGTAACCCATCAAAGATATGAAAGGCATAATCTTGGCATTTCCCAGTTGATATACTTTAAAGCGAAAAATGAGTGGATGATTCATTTTTCCTTAACATGTACTTTATCAGAAGTGGAAATGACGGAATAATCAAAAGGATATTCATTTCCCTAGACGGATATTCTTCAGAAGCGAAAATGGACGGATTGATTTTCCTCAACGGGTTCTTCGTCAGAAATGGAAATGAAGGGATAATCAAAAGGAGATTCATTTCCCTAGACATATATTCTTCAGAAGCGAAAATGGACGGATTCATTTTCCTCAACGGGTTCTTCGTCAGAAATGGAAATGAAGGGATAATCAAACGGATATTCATTTCCCTCAACGGATATTCTTCAGAAGCGAAAATGGACGGAATCATTTTCCTCAACGAGTTCTTCGTCAGAAATGGAAATGAAGGGATAATCAAACGGATATTCATTTCCCTCAACGGATATTCTTCAGAAGCGAAAATGGACGGATTCATTTTCCTCAACGGGTTCGTCGTCAGAAATGGAAATGAAGGGATAATCAAACGGATATTCATTTCCCTCAACGGATATTCTTCAGAAGCGAAAATGGACGGATTCATTTTCCTCAACGGGTTCTTCGTCAGAAATGGAAATGAAGGGATAATCAGACGGATATTCATTTCCCTCAACGGATATTCTTTCAGAAGTGAAAAATGAATAGCTAGTTCATTTTTCCTCAACGGGTGCTTCATCAGAAATGGAAATGAATAGAGTTAACTCTAGATACATGATAAAACTTGCTGTGATTTCTGTACACTAAATTCCATAATTATGTATGCATCCATAATTACGTAATTCCTTGCATAGTTCTCACAGTTTGCTTTATAATGTGAAGGGGATAGAATTTGAACAAGCTCGAGATAACTTTGATTAGGTCAACACATAAACACATAAACACATAAGCACATAATTGTTTTCTTGGTTTAATTTGTTATCATCTTGTTAATTTGAGCATGTGTTTAAAGTACGCCAGGTATCCAATCTGTGGATTTCATTTGGCACTTTAAACATCTTTCAAGAATCCAACTATGAAGATGGGAAGATCTTAATAGGAATTCGGTTTTGTCCTTATTGAATTGCAATGTACGTATTAAAGCATACAAAGTATCCAATTAAAGACTCCGATTTGAGTGATAAACATCCACAAGGATCTAACTGTAAAGATAAGAAGATCCTTATATGGGTTTGAGATCGGAGAATACCCTTAGTTATCAAACCAAGGATTTAAAGTGATTACTCAAAATGTCACTTATTTTCAGTACTTCGTTTCTTAGAATGAAACGAGTATTGAGAAAATCATGAGTGATCACATGAATGGGAGAACTACAAGAGTTGTTTGTTTTACAAGGAATGCGGTTCCTTGATTATCGATATCGTAGGGGATATGTTGTTTATACATGCAACCACATTTGTACATTGCAATGTAAATAAACGATTTATTTATAAACAACAACATCAACAACTGTTTCATAGACCTTGACAACAAAAGAAAATAATACATGAGGCTTGATAATTTCTAAACAGCGTCGTCTTCCAGTCGGTAAAATGCTCATCCCTGTGCTGGTTTCGCATTAGCAAGCATTGGGCAATTTCTTCGAAAATGGCCCATTTCACCACAGTTGTAGCAAGAACTTGGTGGAAAACGAGCTTGAGCATGATTGTTGTCAGCTTGATTTGGTGCAGCTGCAGCTGGGCAAACTCTCGCTGTATGGCTTATGAGTCCACAAGTTAGGCATTTGCGGCACTTCACACCAGCATGATGGTGAAGGTTACCTTGGTTGCCCAAGGGTGCAGTTCCGTTGTATGGCTTCCTAACAGGGGGTTGAGCGGGTTGGTTGGGGACAACTTGATCATTGTGAGCAACCACGGCGAAGTTCTGGGAAGCCTTTCACTTCTTTGACTTCTTGGAGGATTCAGTCTGCTCATCCTTTGGTTTCGATTCATCGGTCGGTTTCTTATCACCTTTTCGGAAAAGTTTACCCTTCCTGATCTGAGATTCAGTCAAGGTAGCAGATAGCTCAATGGCCTGTCTAACCGAAGTAGGGTTGCTACCAGTAACAATGTCTTGTACTGAGTCAGGGAGGCCATCAATATACTTTTCAATTGCCTTATCCAAAGGCGTAACCATGGTCGGGCACAACAGACTTAACTCCTCATAACGGTCTGTGTAAGCTCGATGCTCACCACTATCTTGCTTCAGATCGTCGAATTCCCTTTCCAATGCCCTAATCTCATGTTGGGGACAGAATTCCCTCATCATTAGAGCTCGAAGCTCTTCCCAGGTTTGAGCCAGTGCCACGTCGGCACCCCTATCAAGCATCACACCGTTCCACCATGTAAGAGCACGCTTCTCGAACACACTGGATGCAAACTCAACCTTACGCTCATTCGGACATTGGACATGTCTAAATGTGCTCTCCAAACTTTCAAACATTACAGGAGCGCAGTTTCTCCTTGGGACCCAGAAAAGTTCAACGGTTAAGCCGAATTGAAACTCTTGAAACTACACTGAGCATTATTGTTATTGTTGGTGTATAATTGATGGATCTGGGTTACTATGCCCGGAAGCACAGCAGCCATTTGTTGAGAGACAAGGGCTGCGACTTCTACGTTAGTTAGAGGTTATGCATCTCGTCGAGGAGGCATTTTCTAAAAGGAACAAGGAAACATGAAGGAAAACAAGTGAAATGACATTGGGTAAGAACAGAATGTTGCAATTATCGATAAAAAGGCATGGATGATGGTCATTTGTTCGAACCATGAAGCAAACAAACGACGTACAAAAGCTGAATCAAAGTAAATAGGTCATCATAATGTATCGCGAAGACATGCTTTAGCCTATAAGTGGACACTCACCCCAAGAGTTCCCAGGTAAGAGTGACTGGTCCGATTATGTGGATTTGTACGAACACTCTAGCCTTAGACAGAAAACTCAGGATACAGGCATCCACTCTTCCAGATTGCACATGTTCACACTATAAGACCCAAACCTTGACGAGATTTTGAAAATTTCGTAAGGCACTAAGCCAAAAACAAATCATCCAGAAGGGTGGGTGATTATTTTCAAAATCATTCTGGAAACTTTGAAGGTTCAAAACCTTATAATAAATCATCCTAGAACAGATGATTAATTTTCAAAGCGGATTTGAAATTTATGTTCTTATTGTGGTTGTCACCTAAAGATAGGCGACGGTATTGTTTTATGACTAAACGCAAGTAACTCGCGTTAGGGTCCTAGGAAGGTTATAGACTAGGTCAAAGCATTACTAATAACCTAATTCTCTATAACCATGAGCTCTGATACCAACTTTTCTGTCACACCCCGACCACGTTAAAACAATAAACCATGGCGGAAACGTCGGGGAGTGTCGTAACAGAATCATTGTTTCACAACACATGGATTGAAGTTTTGTTTTATTGAATTAAGTTTATTACATTGTATTGAAATTTGGAAACAAAACATGAACAAATTTGATTTCATTGTTATTTAGTCACTAAGGCCTTGTCCATTCCTATATGAGCATGTATCAACATCATCATCAATCATCATCAACTATGGTACCTGAAACATATGTGAAAAGTACGTCAGCATAAAAATTCCGGCGAGTACATAGGTTTTTGTGAGAGTATCGGATTCATGGCTTGTTTAAATGTCGCAATACCTTATTTAAAACCTTGTTTTGAAATGTGGATAGCATTGCAACATGATTAACCAACTCAAATCAAGATGGTTATTGTTATGGGTGAAATTCTAAGCTCATATCCTGGATAATATCTTAAATTATATCTTGCTTGTATGATATATGTTCATGTCCGGGATGCTGATTCAGGATATTGGTAACATCCTGAATGGTATCCTGAGGATTACTAACGGATTATGTGCAGGAGTACGAGTCCAAGCTGGTAACGTTCATGAGGACCCTATCCCCGGAAGACTCGGTCTAAGTCGTTCAAAGGAAGACGTTGAACCCGCTTTACCTGGTCTCCAACGACTACTAGAGAATATTCGAAGGCATCCCATACTTATAGGAGATTTTGTTTTCGTTTGCTAGCTATAAATAGGTGGATAAATCAGATCGAATATGACATCACAACTACACTCACTACTCTCTCACACTTACTCTCTCGCAACTTTCACTTTCACAAAAAAACATTGTAACACTTAGTGATCTGATCAATATCCTGCACTATATCCTGACGTTTAAAGCAATAAGAAGAACAAGGAAGCTGTGATTGTCAGCTCCCGAGGTTTTGTGCGGCGATCTAGATTGATCAAGGGCTTTCCTCGTATATCTCGTGTCACCCCCTTTACTTTTTGCTCATAGTTTGATCGTAGACTCAGCTCAATATCCTGAGCCGTATCCTGAAAACTATTTTTACAAACAACTTAATCAGCATATTTTCAACACACATTTCTAGCACACTGGCTCACTTAACTAATTTGATCACTTAATTGCTTCGGTAATTTTTGACCAAAACCATTTGGCGCCCACCGTGGGGCAAGTGGTGCTATCTTTGCTAAAAACCTTTGTAAAATCGTTACTTGGTTTTCTATTCTCAAAATTTTTTACCACATTATTTACAATGGCCTCAAGATCAAACATGAGCTCCTCCACCGTGTCTGCTACAACCTCTGCAACAGTTGGTTCGATGCTTCCACCACCTCCTCCAAGAATGCAAACCTCTTCACAAGGAACTGAAAGTCATGTGGCTCGGGATGTTATCCCTACTCGGAGCACTCAGGGATCTGCTCCTATTTTGGCTTCTAATGATGATATTCTAACCTTATTTGGTAGTGTACAGGAACAGATGAGGCAGCAATAGGAAACAAACCAAATGCTGATGAGAGAAATACAACTCTTGAAATCTAGTTCAAGTAGGCCCGTTGAGGATATTGTCACTCCTTTACAGCCCAGAACTTTGAACTTCAGCTCAGCCGTATATACTGAGGATAACAGGGGAAATATCGTGCCTAGCCATTCTCAGAATCATACTCCTGAAATACCCTCCTCAGTCAGGATGTCAACTGTGAGGAGCTCAGGATATGCTTCAGGATATGGCCAGAATCCTCAGACCGGTAACGTGTTAAATAATAATAATATTCTTGCTACTAACAATAGTGGATGTTTGCAGGATGCAGGTATGACATCGACATATACTAGGGAGCTTCAGAAATTGAAGGACATGATATCCAGTGTACCTGGAGTGGTCCAGCCAATTCCGGAGGTGTCCCAAGACAGCCACAGGATATCTCGCTTTGCATATCCTATCTATGATGCTGAAATCCCAAAAAGATTTCAAACCCCCAACATGAAGCTCTATGACGGGACTACGGATCCTGAAGAGCATATTGCCTAGTATAGGGAAAGAATGGAGATCAACCCTATCCCTCCAGACCTCAAGGAAGCATGCCTATGCAAGGGTTTTGGTTCTACCTTAACAGGATCAGCGTTAAAATGGCTCTTAAACGTTCCTCCTCATTCGATTACATCATTTGCTCACTTAGTAAATTTATTTAATAGTCAATTTTCTTGCAGTCGAAATTTTGAAAAACTAACAAGTGACCTCTACAGGATAACTCAAGGACCTCAGGAATCCTTAAGAGATTATGTGAACAAGTTTAGCCGAGAATCCTTAGATATTCCACATCTTGATGTTGCAACAGCTGTGCAAGCTTTCAAGACGGGGCTGCAAAAAGTTTCTCAATTTTACCAAGATCTTGTAATGAACCCATGCAGGAACTTGGATGAAGCTCGAAATAGGGCACTAAGATATATTCGACTGGAGGATGACAAGAAGATGCAAGAGAGGATGAACTCGTCCACCACTTATGAGTCAACCAATAGGAAGTCAGAATCCTCGTTTAAGCCATATCGCTCTAAGCCGTATGGCAGAAACGACAGCAAGAGAGTGAATGCTGTTGAAGATGAGGATCCTGAGGAGTATCCTGAATTATCTGAATATTGCTTTTCTGTTAACATATCTAAACTGATGTATGCCATGCAGGGTCTGGGAGACAAAGTCAGGTGGCCTCGGAAGAATCAACAAAAAGCTAATTGGAAGGATAAGTCCAAATGTTGTGCCTTCCATGAAGATTTCGGACATGTAACTGAGGATTGCATTGCTCTAAGAAAAGAAATAAGTTATCTTCTAAGCAAGGGATATCTGAAAGATCTCCTAGGAAGAAAGAAGAATAAGGGTCAGGATGCTGAGAAGGATCCTGAGCGAGTAGCATCACCTCCTGCGGATGCCAAGATAATTAACTTTATTTCAGGAGGATCCGACATTTGTGGGACTTCGTATTCTGCGGCCAAGAGACATGCAAAGGAAGCTAAGGCCGTAAGGGGAGATAAACCAGCCAGGATGACTACCCTCACAACTGATAAAGTGATCACATTTGACAGTGATGACAGGAATACTGTCCAGGATCCTCACCATGATGCTCTGGTAATAACATTATATGTGGCTAACCATTTTGTACGCAGGATATTGTTAGATAATGGCAGCTCCGTCAACATAATCCAACTAGAAACTTTGAAAAGAATGAATGTATCTCCAATGGATATCACTTTGAAATCCACTGTGCTTGTTGGATTCAGTGGATAGGCTAGGAACACAGTGTGAGAGATAATGCTACCGGTATATGTTGAAAGGGTCAACTCAATACAACGTTTCTGTGTGATGGACTCCCTATCCTGCTATAACATCATACTGGGCAGGCCATGGATCCATGATATGAAGGCTGTGCCATCAACTTATCATCAATGCATCAAGATCCCTACCCCTTGGGGAGTTGTCAAGGTTGATAGCGATCAACATGAGGCGAAGGAATGTTACTCATCCTCAATGAAATCCTCAACCAAGCCTAATGTAGCATAGCAATTAAAGATGCGGGCCTAGGATATCGTGGAGGCTTCAGAGCAGGATATGAAGAAAGTTATCCTAGATCAGGATAATCCGGATATCTCGGTGCTCGTAGGAACCAATATCCCTCCGGATATTGAAGAACAGTTAACTAACTTTTTGAAGTGCAGGATGTCGACATTCGCATTGAAGCACGAGGATATGACAGGAATTTCCAAAGATATTATAACACATAAGCTCGATATTAACAGATTATTTAAATCTATCCAACAAAAGAGGAGGAAGTTTGCTCCGGAGCAAAATGTGATCATTCAGGAAGAAGTAGAGAGGCTATTGAAATCTAAAATGATCAGAGAAGTCAAGTTTCCAAGGTGGCTAGGGAATGTAATCGTGGTACAGAAGAAAAATGGTCAATGGAGAGTCTGTGTAGATTACACAGACTTGAACAAGGCTTGTCCCAAAGACCCATTTCCTCTTCCTCATATTGATGCAATGGTGGATGCTACTGCCGGCTATGAGATGTTAACCTTCATGGATACATCCTCAGGATTTCAGCAGATTCAAATGGAACCTTCGGACCAGGAGGATACTGCCTTCATGACACCAACAGGTATTTATTGTTACACTGCTATGCCTTTTGGTTTGAAAAATGCAGGTGCAACGTACCAGAGATTGGTGAACATGATGTTTAAAGACAAGCTGGGGGACACCATGGAGGTGTACATTGACGATATGGTGGTAAAATCTAAGAAGGCTGAGGATCACCTCCAGGATATTAAGGGAGCATTTGATATCCTGGATCAGTATAACATGGAGCTAAATCCTGCTAAGTGCCATTTCGGAGTGGGGGCAGTAAAGTTTCTAGGATACATGGTGACTAAAAGGGGAATAGAGGCAAGCCCGGAGCAGATTAAAGCTATCTTGGATATCAAATCACCTTCAAACATGAAGGATGTTCAACGATTAACAGGGCAAGTGGCAGCACTAAATAGATTTATTTCAAGATCCTTGGAAAAATGCAAAGAATTTTATGATATCCTGAAGAAAAACAAGAAGTTCGAATGGAAAGAGAAGCATGAGGCAGCCCTGCAGGATTTGAAGAAGTATCTCTCAACTGCACCTCTATTGATGAAGCCTGAGAATGGTGAACCACTGTCCCTATACCTCGCAGTATCAGGGAATGCTGTAAGTGTCGTCCTTATAAAGGATCATGAAGGTCAGCAATATCCTGTCTATTATGTTAGTAAAAGTTTATTAGATGCTAAAACTAGATATTCACATTTAGAAAAGTTAATGTTGGCTCTAGTTATGGCATCGACAAAGCTTAGACAATATTTTGAGACACATAGGATACATGTTAAAACCAATTATCCTGTTAAAAATGTGCTTAGGAAACCTGAGATGTCAGGCAGGATGGTTAAGTGGTCAGTGAAATTAAATGCTTATGACTTAGTATACGAACCTAGAAATGCCATAAAATCACAGGCTCTAGCTGACTATGTGGCTGATTTCAGTAGTGACATTCAGGATGAAGTAGACCTAGAAGTCCAGCAGTTAGGAGAATCCTTAGGATCCTGGACATTATATACTGATGGAGCATCTAATGTTAGAGGAGTAGGATTGGGAATACTACAAAAATCGCCACAGGGGGACATATTACCCCAGGCTATTAGGTGTGAATTTCCTGCTACTAATAATGAAGCAGAATATGAGGCTTTAATTGCAGGATTAGACTTGGCTAAGAATATGAATATCAAGAATTTGCAAGTATATGTTGACTCCTTGTTAATCACTAATCATTTTAATGGATCCTATGCAGTTAAAGGTGAGAAGTTAATCGAGTACCTCGATATTCTCAAAAAATTAGCAGGATATTTCGATATTTTTACAGTTGAACAGGTACCAAGAGAAGATAATGCTGAAGCGGATGCCTTGGCAAACTTAGGATCATCGTTCAGGATACCAGAGGGAACCCAAATACCAATAATTCATATCCTGTATCCTGCTGTGGATCCCTTCAAAGCTCAGGATAAGGAGGTAACAAGCATCCAGGATCCTTGTCGTGATCCTGATAAGGATGATGAATCATGGATGGCTCCAATCATAAGATATCTCAAGGAAGAATACATCCCTAAAGACGAAAATCCTAAGGCATTCAGGATGAAGGTATCACGATTCACCATTATAAATAACATTTTGTATAATAAATCTCTTGAAGGTCCATACCTGAGATGGTTGAAGGATCCTGAAACTAAGGAAGTGCTCCAAGATATACATGAAGGGGATTATGGTAACCACACTGGGGGCAGGTCATTATTCTCGAAAGTATTAAGAACGGGATACTATTGGCCGACAATGAAGAAAGATGCTACAGAATATGCTCGAAGATGTGATGCATGTCAAAGGCACAGTAACATACTGCATCAACCAGCTGAACTACTATATCCTATAGCTTCCCCATGGCCATTCATGAAATGGGGGATGGACATAGTAGGGAAATTAGCAAAAGCTCCAGGAGGAAAAGTCTTTATGCTGTCAATGACTGATTATTTCTCTAAGTGGGTTGAAGCTGAAGCATTTGTTCAAGTTAGAGACCAGGAAGTAGTATCCTTCATAAAGAGGAATATCCTGACCAGGTTTGGAGTACCAGCTGAAATCATTTGTGACAATGGATCTCAGTTTATAAGCAAGAGAACTACTGACTTTTGCAAAAGTTGGGGAATCAAAATGATCACATCTACTCCGGTACACCCTCAAGCAAATAGACAAGCCGAATCCTCAAACAAGATAATTGTCAACAACTTGAAGAAGGGACTAGGAGCTAAAAAAGGAAGATGGGCAGAAGAACTACCCTTTGTTCTGTGGGCTGATAGAACAACGGTAAAAAATGCAACTGGCCAGACTCCGTTTTCCTTGGTATTTGGAGCAGAAGCTGTTATGGGTCATTTTCTGAATATACATATCCTGACTAATATCGTGCTTTTAATTGTTTGTTTGTGACCAGGATACTGGACGGGGATATTGCTAACATCTTGGGCGATATCCTAAGTTTGAGTGAATTAAACACGTGCAGGTTAATGGCTGTAAGTTACTAACGGTCATCAGGACTTCTTCTCCTCAAGACTCGGGCGTATTTGTTATGAGGAAGCCGTTGAACCCGAAAGACTTGGTCCTCAACGTTCGAGTGGGAATATTCGCTGGATCCCGGAAGTTTAGGATAGTTTGTTACATTATCTTTACTATAAATAGATGGGGGCGGATCAGCTTAAGGCACACAATTTTCACAGACACTCTCGAACACTTTCACTCTCTAGCTCATTGCAAACACCACACTTGTATTCAAATTTCATTGTAACACATAGTCAATCCGCACCACATCCTGCACTGTATTCTGACGTTTGAAGTAATAAGAAGAATAAGGCAGCTGCGATTGTCAGCTCCCGAGGTTTTATGCCGGCGATCTAGATTGATCAAGGGCTTTCCTCGTACATCTCGTGTCGTTTACTTTACTTTTGCTCATAGTTTGATCGTAGATACAGCTCTATATCCTGAGCCGTATCCTGAATACTGATTTTCCAAATAACTTAATAAGCATATTTTCGATACACTTTCTAGCACACTACCTCACTTAACTAATTTGATCACTAAATTGCTTAGGTAATTTTTGACCAAAACAATTTGGCGCCCACCGTGGGGCAAGTGGTGCTCTCTTTACTAAAAATTTTTGTGAAATCGCTAATCGGCTTTCTATTTTCAAAACTTTTTGCCACATTGTCCATAATGGCCTCAAGATCAAACATGAGTTCCTCTACTGTGTCTGCTATGACTTCTGCTACTACTGGTTCGGTGCTTCCACCACCTCCTCCTCCAAGGATGCCAGCCTCTCCACGACCTCAGGATATTATCCCTACTCGCAGTGTTCAGGAATCCGCTCCCGTTCTAGCTTCTAATGATGAAATTCTTACTTTATTTGGAAGTGTGCAGGAACAAATGAGGCAGCAACAGGAAACAAACCAAATGCTTTTAAGGGAAATACAACTCCTGAAGTCTGGCTCGAGCAGATCTGCTGAGGATAATGTCACTCCATTACATCCCAGAATGTTGAACTTTAGTTCAGCTGTGTATACTGAGGATAACAGGGGGAATATTGTGCCCAGCCTTCCTCAGAATCATACTCCTGAAATACCCTCCTCGGTCAGGATGTCAACCATGAGGAGCTCAGGATATGCTTCAGGATATGGGCAAAATCCTCCAACGGGTAACGTGTCAAATAATAATAATACTCATGCTACTAACAATAGTGGATCTTTGCAGGATACAGGTGTAACATCAGCACTTACTAGGGAACTTCAGAAGTTGAAGGACATGATATCTAGTGTACCTGGGGTGGTCCAACCGATCCCGGAAGTGTCCCAGGACAGCCACAAGATATCTCGTTTTGCATATCCTATCTATGATGCTGAGATCCCAAAGAGATTCCAAACCCCCAACATGAAGCTTTATGATGGGACTACAGATCCCGAAGAGCATATTGCTCAGTATAGGGAAAGAATGGAGATTAACCCTATCCCTCCGGAGCTCAAGGAAGCATGCTTGTGCAAGGGATTTGGTTCTACTCTAACAGGATCAGCCTTAAAATGGCTGTTGAACGTTCCTCCTCACTCAATTACTTCATTTGCTCATTTGGTTAATTTATTTAACAGTCAATTTTCTTGTAGTCGGAGTTTTGAGAAACTAACCAGTGATCTTTACAGGATAACTCAAGGGCCTCAGGAATCCTTGAGGGATTATGTGAACAAATTCAGTCGAGAATCCTTGGATATCCCACATCTTGATGTTGCAACAGCTGTGTAAGCTTTTAAGATGGGATTACAAAAGGATTCTCAGTTTTATCAGGATCTTGTAATGAATCCCTGCAGGAATCTCGACGAAGCTCGTAACAGGGCTTTGAGATATATCCGTCTGGAAGATGACAGGAAGATGCAAGAAAGGATGAACTCATCTAACACTTATGAGTAAACTAACAGGAAGTCAGAATCCTCATTCAAGTCATATTGGCCTAAGCCATATGGTAGAAATGAAAACAAGAGAGTGAATGCCGTCGAAGATGAGGATCCTGAAGAGTATCCTGAGTTGTCTGAATATTGCTTTTCTGTTAACATTCCTGAATTGATGTATGCCTAGGAGACAAGGCTAGGTGGCCTCGAAAGAATCAACAAAAGGCTGACTGGAAAGATAAGTCAAAATGGTGTGCTTTCCACGAAGATTTCGGACATGTAACTGAGGATTGCATTGCTCTAAGGAAAGAAATAAGCTATCTTCTAAGCAAGGGATATCTGAAAGATCTCTTAGGAAGAAAGAAGAATAAGGGTCAGGATACTGAGAAGGATCCTGAGCGAGCAGCATCACCTCCCGCGGATGCCAAGATAATCAACTTCATTTCGGGAGGATCCGACATTTGTGGGACTTCGTATTCGGCAGCAAAGAGACATGCAAAGGAAGCTAAGGCCGAAAAGGGAGACAAACCTGTCAGGATGACTACCCTCACAACTGACAAAGTGATCAGTTTTGATGCTGATGACAGGGATACTATCCAGGATCCTCACCATGATGCTCTAGTAATAACGTTATATGTGGCTAACCATTTTGTACGCAGGATATTGGTTGATAATGGCAGCTCCGTCAACATAATCCAACTAGAAACTCTGAAGAGAATGAATGTATCTCCAATGGATATCACTTCAAAGTCTACCGTGCTTGTTGGGTTCAGTGGAGAGGCTAGAAACACAGTGGGAGAGATAAAGTTGCCAGTATACGTTGAAGGAGTCAACTCGATACAACGTTTCTGTGTGATGGATTCTCTATCCTGCTATAACATCATACTGGGAAGACCGTGGATTCACGATATGAAGGCTGTGCCATCAACATATCACCAATGCATCAAGATACCTACCCCTTGGGGAGTTGTCAAAGTTGATAGTGATCAGCAGGATGCGAAAGAATGCTACTCATCCTCGATGAAATCCTCAACCAAACCTAGTGCAGCATAGCAATTAAAGACGTGGGCCCAGGATAGCGTGGAGGATCCGGAGCAGGATGTGAAGAAAATTATCCTGGACCGGGATAATCCCGATATTCCGGTGCTCGTAGGGAGCAATATCCCTCAGGATATTGAAGAACAATTAATTAACTTTTTGAAATGCAGGATGTCAACGTTTGCATGGAAGCATGAGGATATGACAGGCATATCCAAAGACAATATCACTCACAAGCTTGGAATTGATAAATCATTCATGCCTGTTTAGCAAAAAAGAAGGAGGTTTGCTCCTGAGCAGAACACGATTATCCAGGAGGAAGTTGAGAGATTATTAAAGTCCAGGATGATCAGAGAGGTTAAGTTCCTAAGGTGGCTAGCAAATGTGGTTGTAGTACAGAAGAAAAATGGGAAATGGAGAGTTTGTGTAGACTACACAGACTTGAACAAAGCTTGTCCTAAAGACCCATTTCCTCTTCCCCACATTGATGCAATGGTAGATGCCACTGCCGGGCATGAAATGCTGACCTTCATGGACGCATCCTCAGGATTTCAACAGATCCAAATGGAGCCTTCTGACCAGGAGGATACTGCCTTCATGACACCAACAGGTATTTATTGTTATACAGCTATGCCTTTTGGTTTGAAAAATGCAGGTGCAACATACCAAAGATTGGTAAACATGATGTTCAAAGACAAACTGGGGGACACCATGGAGGTATATATCGATGATATGGTGGTGAAATCTAAAAAGGCTGAGGATCACCTCCAGGATATCAAGGGAGCATTTGATATCTTGGATCGATACAACATGAAGCTGAATCCTGCTAAATGCCATTTCGGAGTGGGGGCAGGAAAGTTTCTTGGATATATGGTGACAAAAAGGGGGATAGAAGCAAGCCCAGAGCAGATCAAAGCTATCCTGGATATAAAATCACCCTCAAATATGAAGGACGTACAAAGATTGACAGGACGAGTAGCAGCTTTAAACAGGTTTATTTCGAGATCCTCAGAGAAATGCAAAGATTTTTATGATATCCTGAAAAAGAACAAAAGATTCGAATGGGGGGAGAAGCATGAAGCAGCCTTGCAGGATTTGAAACGATATCTCTCAACCGCACCTCTATTGATGAAGCCTGAAAATGGTGAACCACTATCCCTATACCTTGCTGTATCAGGGAATGCTGTAAGTGCCGTTCTTATAAAAGACCATGAAGGTCAGCAATATCCTGTTTATTATGTTAGTAAAAGTTTGTTAGATGCTGAAACTAGGTATTCTCATTTAGAAAAATTAATATTAGCTCTAGTCATGGCATCGACAAAGCTTAGACATTATTTCGAGACACATAGGATACATGTTAAAACAAATTATCCTGTCAAAAATGTGCTTAGGAAACCAGAGATGTCAGGCAGGATGGCCAAGTGGTCAGTAAAGTTAAGTGCTTATGATTTAGTATATGAACCTAGAAATGCCATAAAGTCTCAAGCTTTAGCTGACTTTGTGGCTGATTTCAGTAGTGATATTCAGGATGAGGTAGACCTAGAAGTTCAACAGTTAGGAGAATCCTCAGGATCCTGGACACTATATACTGATGGTGCATCTAATGTAAGAGGAGTAGGATTAGGAATACTACTAAAATCGCCACAGGGGGACATATTACCCCAGGCTATTAGGTGTGAATTTCCTGCTACTAATAATGAGGCAGAATATGAAGCTTTAATTGCAGGATTAGAATTGGCTAAGAGTATGAGTATCAAAAATTTGCAAGTATATGTTGACTCTTTGTTAATTACTAACCATTTTAATGGATCCTATGCAGTTAAGGGTGAGAAATTAATCGAATAGCTCGATATTCTCAAAAAATTAGCAGGATATTTCGATGTTTTTATACTTGAACAGGTACCAAGGGAGGATAATGCTGAAGCGGATGCCTTAGCAAATTTGGGATCATCGATCAGGATACCTGAAGGGACCCAAATACCAATATTACATATCTTATATCCTGCAACGAATCCTCAGGATAAAGAAGTAGCGGGTATTCAGGATCCTGGAGCAGAGTATCCTGAAGAGGATCCTAAATCCTGGACGGCTCCAATCGTGAGATATCTCAAAGAAGGACACATCCCTGGAAATGAAAATCCTATGGCATTTAGGATGAAGGTATCATGATTCACTATTATAAATAATATTTTATACAAGAAATCTCTTGCAGGACTGTATTTGAGGTGCCTGGAGGATCCTGAAGCCATAGAAGTACTTCAGGATATACATGAAGGGGATTGTGGTAACCATGCTGGGGGCAGGTCGTTATTCTCAAAGGTATTAAGGACAGGATATTATTGGCCAACAATGAGAAAAGATGCTGCAGAATATGCCCGAAGATGTGACGCATGTCAAAGACATAGTAACATACTGCATCAACCTGCTGAACCATTATATCCTATTGTTTCCCCTTGGCCATTTATGAAGTGGGGTATGGATATAGTGGGAAAGCTACCAAAAGCTCCGGGAGGAAAAGTCTTTATGCTAGCAATGACGGATTATTTCTCTAAGTGGGTTGAAGCTGAAGCATTTGTTCAAGTTAGAGACCAAGAAGTAGTATCCTTCATAAAGAGGAATATCCTGACCAGATTCGGAGTACCAGCCGAGATAATCTGTGACAATGGTTCTCAGTTTATAAGCAAGAGAACTACTCACTTTTGCAAGAGTTGGGGAATCAAAATGATAACATCTACTCCAGTACATCCTCAAGCGAATGGACAAGCAGAATCCTCAAACAAGATAATTGTCAATAACTTAAAGAAAAGGCTTGGAGCCAAAAAAGGAAGATGGGCAGAAGAATTACCCTTTGTTTTATGGGCTGATAGGACAACGGTAAAGAATGCAACAGGCCAAACCCCATTTTCCTTGGTATTTGGAGCAGAAGCAATGATTCCAACGGAAATGACAATACCTACTGCAAGATCTACCCTAAGTGATCCTGAGCAGAATCCTGGAGCCTTGAGTCAGGATTTAGACACTATAGATGAGAAGAGAGATGCGGCAAGGCTAAGGATGGCAGCATATCAACAGAGAATATCCAGGGTATATAACAAGAATATTAGGACCAGAAGATTTAAGGTTGGAGATTGGGTGTTAAGAAAGGCATTTCAGAATACTACTAATCCTGCCGATGGCAAGTTAGCTCCAAAATGGGAAGGACCATACGAAGTTGAATCAGAAGCAGGGAAAGGAGCATACAGACTCAAGAATATGGAGGGGGATATGCTACCGAGATCTTGGAATGCTATACATCTTAAGCTCTATTTCAAGTGAGTTTAGAATTTAATTTCTAACTTAGGATGGTATGAATTCTACCTTTTTTAAATATGTTTGGTTTAATTTGTTCTTTGTAACCCAATACTGACTTAAGCATCGGAGGGGTGTTAGCCAAGCTAACACCCACCTTAGTTTACAATTGTTTTGCAGGATATGTACTCAGGATAACTCGAAAGATTAGAGGATTGGCCCCCTCTCTCATGTTTAAGGGATACTGATCCCTTCACAGGTTTAAAGGTATTCACCTTTCTTCCAAATTGGGTTTAAACACCCCGCCTGGAGCGCAAGTTATTCAGGGATAGTTCAAGGTGGCGGGACCAGTCCAAGTAAAAGTGGCTGACAATTTCGTTACTGTTGGCTATATCCTGAATCCTAAAGGTATATGAGGATTGATCACCCTCTCTCACGAAAGGGTATTTTCATACTCTCTAAGGTTTAAAGGTTTTCACCTTTCTAAGTCTTGGAGTTTATACACTCCCGCCTGTAGCGCATGAAAATTTGGGATTTTCCCCAGGATACAAGGGATTTATCTCCAGTACATCCTTGGGTTTTGCCCTTGGGACTTAAAAAATTGCCTATACAATGGAAACTGACATTCAGAAGATTTCTAAAGTATTTGAAGACATTGTACACAGGGGACATTCCTACCAAGGTGGTGATGTGAAGCTAAAAGGATGAGGCTCGGAACTAATGCACTAAGTACCTCGCACAGGGGACATCTTCATTGGAAGAGTTGCAAAGGGATTGAAGTTTGGTAATAGGTTTATACCCTATTTCTGGTATGATCTTTCCTTTGTAAACATTGTTTGAGTTTTTGATAATACTATGTTTGGTAAGAGATTAAATATCCTGGTATGTTCTCAAAATATATTTCTCAAAATATTTGATACTAATACTAGTTCGAAACTTTGATCATTTAAGTATTATCAAAACAGGAAAGATAGATTGTTTTTCACTCTTTAAAGAACTTTCTACAAAGTTGAACGAATCTAATAACAGTTTTTAATATATGTAATTGAGCATATTGATCAGGATATTTTAATAAGATGACAATACAAAATTTTTACAAAGCTAAGGGTTACACTAAGTAATGCAAGGCAACAGCAAATAAGTCAAAAGATAGTTATATTATTAACAAGTCAAAAGTTGTGCTTTTGGTTTCACCTCAAACCAAGGCCCATCCGCCAAAAGCACAATTAGTTTTACCATACTTGTGTAACGGTTGCAGGATATATCTCAAAACAGGACCTGTCCACCTACAACCGTTATCACATTCAAAACGAGTCATACTAATTGATGACCAAGGGCTTCGTCCTAAAACCCAGGACCCATCCACCTTTGGTCATCACATTGTTCTAGTGCAGGAAATGTAAATTATTCGAAGACAGGAAAAGTAAATTGTTTATGCAACCACAACCATGAAATTTAAAAGTGGGCTCCGGCCTTGGCACGTATATCCATCATCGCCCACTCCGCTGCCTAAGGGGCAGCACCCTCTTGAACAGCAACCTCTTTCCCGACATCCATACCCGCATCATCCTCGGGATTCTTCTCAGCATCTACAGCAGCATCCTTTTCACCAGCATTCTTCCCAGCATTTGCCCCAGCATTCTCAGAAACATCCTTTGAAGCACTAGCATCCATTGCTTTGGCGGACTCTTCCACAGCAGATTTGACAGGAGGCTCCACAGGATTTCCCCCAAGATCTCTCAACTTCGCCTCCCAGGCCTTGATGTTCCAAGAAGGGCATTGCAAACCCAAAGCCATCGCCTCATAAGCCATTTTCAGCCTGGCCTGGAGAAGGGAGATCACGACGGAATTCTTGAGGCTCTCTCGGTATGAAGCCATGGCCTGCTCGTGTTGGAGTTGGGCTGCGTCAGACTTGGCTTGAGCCTCTTGGGTGATCTTTTGGATGGCGGCTTGGTGATCCTGAGTCATAGCCTTGTACTTAGCTTCATAGTGTTCCGATTTAGCGGTGGCAATTGCTGCTTGATCTGCAATGGTGGCCTTGGCCTTTTTCAGCTGGCTTTCAAGCATGACGTTGGAGCCACATGCATCCTCGTAGAGGAAGACCAGGCGTTCAAGGCCCTGCAAGGTAATACAACAGGCATTGTTCTAAATGAAGATTTCTATTAAGCATATGATACAGGATACAGGTCAGGATATTAACCTGGTTAAGGAAGCCGGTCATAAATGTGCTGGATTCTGTGAACTCGTGGTTCTCGAATGGGAATACATGTGGTGGAACAGAGGGTTCGACTTCCTTTCTTTTCCGGGAGCTGGAGGCCCGGGTCCGGGATGCAGGGGGAGCTTTGGGAACAGCGGAGGTCTTTGAACTAGTGAGTTTTGGTGTAACGGATGATTTCGGGTTAGATTCTTGCTTGACAGGTTCAAGGCTGGAATAACTATCCAGCTCATCGAGTTGGAAGCCTTCGAGGTTAATAACTGGCACTGCACAAGGGAAGATGTTTCAAACTTGTTATATTACTATACAATAAAATAATAATCAATTTAATATGAAGATAATTCTTGAAAATATGCTTACCAGACATGTTGGAGCTTGATCTCTGACTAGAGCTTGTGAGTAACAGGTTAAAGGTTCTTTCACCCTCTGGAAGCTTGTAGATCTCTTTTATTCTTCCTTCTGATTCAGCACTAGGGGGAGCTAGTTCCTTGAAGTTTGCTGCAAGAAAGAGAATAAACACATCAGGATATTGGTTCAGGATTGAGGTTCGGGATATGACTGGGGATAGTCCTAAAACCCTGAGTCCTACCAGAAGTCAACTATCTTTTAGGGAGGTCAAAACCCTTATCAATGGACTCTCTTTTCACAAAGAAGAATTTTCTTGTCCATTTATCCTCATTCTTAGTGGCTTTAAGAATGAGAGGGTCGCTGGAAATAGAAAAAAGGAGAAACCGGCTGGAACCATGTGACCTTAGACGGTAGGCCATCGGAAGGTCTTCGATGCATAGATCAGGCATATGGTGAGCCTTAATCTGCTCCAGGGTGATTAACACGCGCCAAACCATGGGCATGGTTTGGGCAAAACTAAGACCGGTAAGCTCAAAGAAGCGAGAAATGAAGGGAGAAAATGGATATCGAAGCCCTAATGAAAAAGGATATGCAAAAAAGCAAACCCATTCGTCGGAACAAAAATCCGATCGGACCTCTCGGTCGAATGGACGGAAGATTGTTCCGGCGGGAAAAGCACCGGAAGCTCGTAGGGCTGCGATGTCGGAGTTATCAAAAGAACACACCTCTTTTGAAGGTTTTTGAAGTAAATTTTGTTTATGGAAGGGAGAATCAGAATCCGCCATTTGCGATCTAGTGCGGGTCGCCATGAAGGATAATAGTTGGAGAGAAGGAAATATGAACAATGGAAATAGATAAGAGAGAGGGAGAAAGTACCTGATATTCTCTTGAAGATAAAGATAACCATAATGTGAAGTACCTCGGTTAATATAGGCTAAATGTAGGGGGGTAAAGAGTAAATAATGCCTTGGAAGTTGCACATTGTCATTTCAGGGGTCTCGTCACATTGATTGCCTTAATTGGTGAAATAAAACTTTTTAAAATATATCCGTTGGATTGGTATACCAACCGATATATTTGGGGACAAATGTTATGGGTCATTTTCTGAATATACATATCCTGACTAATATCCTGCTTTTAATTGTTTGTTTGTGACCAGGATACTGGACGGGGATATTGCTAACATCTTGGGTGATATCCTAAGTTTGAGTGAATTAAACACGTGCAGGTTAATGGCTGTAAGTTACTAACGGTCATCAGGACTTCTTCTCCTCAAGACTCGGGCGTATTTGTTATGAGGAAGCCGTTGAACCCGAAAGACATGGTCCTCAACGTTCGAGTGGGAATATTCGCTGGATCCCGGAAGTTTAGGATAGTTTGTTACATTATCTTTACTATAAATAGATGGGGGCGGATCAGCTTAAGGCACACAATTTTCACAGACACTCTCGAACACTTTCACTCTCTAGCTCATTGCAAACACCACACTTGTATTCAAATTTCATTGTAACACATAGTCGATCCGCACCACATCCTACACTGTATTCTGACGTTTGAAGTAATAAGAAGAACAAGGCAGCTGCGATTGTCAGCTCCTGAGGTTTTATGCCGGCGATCTAGATTGATCAAGGGCTTTCCTCGTACATCTCGTGTCGTTTACTTTACTTTTGCTCATAGTTTGATCGTAGATACAGCTCTATATCCTGAGCCGTATCCTGAATACTGATTTTCCAAATAACTTAATAAGCATATTTTCGATACACTTTCTAGCACACTACCTCACTTAACTAATTTGATCACTAAATTGCTTAGGTAATTTTTGACCAAAACAGAAGCAGTGATCCCAACAGAAATGGTGATACCTACGGCAAGATCTATACTCCGGGATCCAGAGCAAAATCCTAAAGCTTTATGTCAAGACTTGGACACTGTAGACGAAACAAGAGATGCAGCAAGGCGGATGGCAGCATATCAACAAAGGATATCCAGAGCATATAACAAGAATATAAGGACTAGAAGATTTCGAATTGGTGATTGGGTGTTAAGAAAGGCTTTTCAAAATACTACTAATCCTGCCGATGGAAAGTTGGCTCCAAAGTGGGAAGGACCATATGAGGTTGAGTCAGAATCAGGAAAAGGAGCATACCGACTCAAGAGTATGGAAGGGGATATGCTACCAAGATCATGGAATGCTATACACTTAAAGCTATATTTCAAGTAAGAATAGGATTTAATTTCTATCTCAGAATGGTATGTGTTATGGGTGAAATTCTAAGCCCATATCCTGGAAAATATCTTGATTTATATCTTGGTTATATAGTATCTGTTTACATCCGGGATGCTGGTTCAGGATATTGGTAACATCCTGAATGGTATCCTCAGGATTACTAACGGATTATGTGCAGGTACGTGGGTTAGAAGCTAGCAACGTTCACGAAGACTCATTCCGCGGAAGACTCGGTCCAAGTTGTTCAAGGAAAGACGTTAAGCCCGCTTTCTTTGGTTCCAAACGGCTACTTATGGAATATTCGGGAGTATCCCATATTTATAGGAATTTTAGTTTCTACATTGTAACTATAAATAGGTGGGTATATCAGATCGAATAGGACATCACATACACACTCGCTACACTCTAACACTCGCTCTCAAGAAATTCTCACTTTCATACAAAAGCATTGTAACACTTAGCGATCTGGTCTATATCCTGCACTGTATCCTGACGTTTGAAGTAATAAGAAGAACAAGGCAGCTGCGATTGTCAGCTCCCAAGGTTTTATGCCGGCAATCTAGATTGATCAAGGGCTTTCCTCGTACATCTCGTGTCGTTTACTTTACTTTTGCTCATAGTTTGATCATAGATACAGCTCAATATCCTGAGCCGTATCCTGAATACTGATTTTCTAAATAACTTAACCGGCATATTTTCAAGACACTTTCTAGCACACTACCTCACTTTACTAATTTGATCACTAAATTGCTTCGGTAATTTTTGACCAAAACAATTTGGCGCCCACCGTGGGGCAAGTGGTGCTCTCTTTACTAAAAATTTTTGTGAAATCGCTAATCGGCTTTCTATTTTCAAAACTTTTTGCCACATTGTCCATAATGGCCTCAAGATCAAACATGAGCTCCTCCACTGTGTCTGCTATGACTTCTGCTACTACCGGTTCGGTGCTTCCACCACCTCCTCCAAGGATGCCAGCCTCTTCACGACCTCAGGATATTATCCCTACCCGCAGTGTTCAGGAATCTGCTCCTGTTTTAGCTTCTAACGATGAAATTTTAACCTTATTTGGAAGTGTGCAGGAACAAATGAGGCAGCAACATGAAACAAACCAAATGCTTTTAAGGGAAATTCAACTCCTGAAGTCTGGCTCGAGCAGATCTGCTGAGGATATTGTCACTCCATTACATCCCAGAACGTTGAGCTTCAGTTCAGCTGTGTATACTGAGGATAACAGGGGGAATATTGTGCCCAACCTTCCTCAGAATCATACTCCTGAAATACCCTCCTCGGTCAGGATGTCAACCATGAGGAGCTCAGGATATGCTTCAGGATATGGGCAAAATCCTCCAACGGGTAACGTGTCAAATAATAATAATACTCATGCTACTAATAGTGGATCTTTGCAGGATACAGGTGTAACAACAGCACTTACTAGGGAACTTCAGAAGTTGAAGGACATGATATTAAGTGTACCTGGAGTGGTCCAGCCGATCCCGGAAGTGTCCCAAGACAGCCATAAGATATCTTGTTTTGCATATCCTATCTGTGATGCTGAGATCCCAAAGAGATTTCAAACCCCCAACATGAAGCTTTACGACGGAACTACGGATCCTGAGGAGCATATTGCTCAGTATAGGGAAAGAATGGAGATTAACCCTATCCCTCCGGATCTCAAGGAAGCATGCTTGTGCAAGGGTTTTGGTTCAACCTTAACAGGATCAGCCTTGAAATGGCTCTTGAATGTTCCTCCGCATTCGATTACATCTTTTGCTCACTTAGTAAATTTATTTAATAGTCAGTTTTCTTGTAGTAGAAGCTTTGAAAAATTAACAAGTGATCTCTACAGGATAACACAGGTGTTAGGGGTGGATTTCTAAATAATCAGTGATCCTTATTTGCTGTTGGATTTAGTGATCCTCAACTCTGTCTGAAGTAATGATCCTCAGAAGTGTTGCAGGATCAGGATCATGGATCACTATAAGGATCCCAGTACTAACGGTTGTCTACTTTGAATTCGTGAATGTTTTGCAGGAAGTTCAACTCGGACTTAGTCTTGGCGACATTTCTGGGGAATATTCCCAGACTATCCCGCACGTGCTTGGCCAAAAATGGACGTTGTGGAGAACGTGGGAGCTTGGCACAAAAGTCGGATAGTTAGTTATGGTAGTTAACTTCTATTTTAAAAGGGGTAACGAGCTAGAATTAGAACACTTAGTCATTTTTCAGCTACACACACTCTCATACACTCGCATACTTGAAGCTCTCGACGAACATTCATTCGTTTTCACTCACTTTTATACATTTCACGATAGTGATCCTTGTACCTAGCTCGTTACTATCCGAAGTTGTAAACATTTATTCATTAATTGGAGCTTGGTGATCGGTAGTTTCCATCACCCGGGGTTTTTTGTGCCGGAGATCAACTCTTGATCAAGGGCTTTTTCCCCGTATAAATCCTTGTGTCATTTGTGCAATTTACATTGAAGTGATCCTTGTCATTGTTCTACATTATTAGCATCATACCCCGTAACAGAGAGTTTGGTTGCAATATCCTCATCATATTTTTTGACCAAAACAGTTTGGCGCCCACCGTGGGGCAATTGGTGCTTCGTCCTTAGAAAAATTCGCATTTCTGTGCTCATTTCAGTTCACTACAACCAAGCAAATGGCTTCCTCAGCGAAGAATGCTTCAAATTTGATGCCTTCATTCACTTCTTCACAAGGCGTTCCCCCTTTGCCTCCATCACCTTCTGGATCCCAGAAGAATGATGAGAATGCTGCGAAGAAACCAACTCCCATTTTCTCAAAACCTCCAACTTCTTCTGCCTCTTACACTCCCACTACTAGTGACATGTTTACTTTGATTTTGCAGATGAAGGATCAGATACAGCAACAGGATAAGACCAATGAAAGGATCCTCAAGGAAATCGGAGATCTCAAGAAACAAAAGAAAACGGCAGAGGATCATTCCCCACTGGTGCCAAAATCTTTGAATTTTGATACTCCGGTGATTACTTCCCAGCCATCAGTGGTTCCAGATGTTCAATATGTGGGTGGACCAAAAGGAGTGCACTACGGAACAACAACAGTGACCCAGGCATCAGGTTCATATTTCCAGCCAGCAGGATCCTATCCTCAGCATATGGGATCCCTCACGAATTCAGGAGGATATTCAGGAGCGCAGCAGCTTCAAGGATCTTCCTTTGTTCCAGGATCATCCCAGGTTCAAGGATCTTCCTTTGTTCCAGGATCATCCCAGGTTCAAGGATCCTCCTTTGTTCCAGGATCATACCAGGTTCAAGGATCCTCCTTCGTTCCAGGATTATCCCAGGTTCAAGGATCCTCCTTTGTTCCAGGATCATCCCAGGTTCAAGGATCCTCCTTCGTTCCAGGATTATCCCAGGTTCAAGGATCCTCCTTTGTTCCAGGATCATCCCAGGTTCAAGGATCCTCCTTCGTTCTAGGATCATCCCAGGTTCAAGGATCCTCCTTTGTTCCAGGATCATCCCAGGTTCAAGGATCCTCCTTCGTTCCAGGATTATCCCAGGTTCAAGGATCCTCCTTTGTTCCAGGATCGTCCCAGTTTCAGGGATCCTTCCAGATACCAGGATCCTTGAGGAGTTTGCAAACAGGAAGTTCAGATGTCCATCAAGGAGATTTTATTCCAATGCAGACCAATGCTTCTGCTGGTCCCTCGATCATTCCAGAGCCCCAACAATATGGATTAACATCCAATCTTCCAAATCTGAATCCAATGGGAGGTAGCACTTTTAATAATTCCTATACTACTAACCATGGTCTTATGCAGGATCCAGGTATCAATCAGGCCATGGCCAGAGAATTGCAAAAGCTAAAGGATATGATATCAAGTGTTCCAGGAGTGGTCAAACCTATCCCAGAGATTGCAGATGGGAGCCACAAGATATCTCGTTTTGCACCACCAATCTGTGATGCTGAGATACCCAAGAGGTTCCATGTGCCAACAATGAAGCTATATGATGGTTCGACGGATCCTGAAGAACACATAGCACAATACAGGGAGAGGATGGAGATCAATCTGATTCCAGAAAGGTTAAAGGAAGCATGCCTGTGCAAGGGATTTGGATCCACTCTTACTGGATCAGCTCTCAAATGGCTGCTAAGTCTTCCTCCCTATTCTATTACCTCATTTGCTAATCTAGTTAACTTGTTTAATAATCAGTTTTCTTGTAGTAGAAAATTTGAACGCTTAACTAGTGATTTATATAGGATAACCCAGGGTCATAATGAATCATTAAGGGATTACATTACCAAATTCAGTAAAGAATCCTAAGACATTCCCAACTTAGATATAGCCACGGCTGTTGAGGCCTTTAAAATGGGATTGCTTAGGGATTCGTCGTTCTATGATGATCTTGTTATGACACCATGCAGGAACTTAGATGAGGTAAGAACCCGAGCACTGTCACACCCCGACCGCGTAAAACAACAAATCGCGGCGGAAACATCGGGGCGTGTTGCAACAGAATTAATGTTTCATAACCATGGATACCAAAAGTGTTTCGTTTTATTAAACATTGAGTAATTACATCGTTTGGAAATCTAAATACACTAATTAAACATAGTCTATCATTGTTATTGAGTCACTAAGGCCTTGTCCAGTCCTATGTGAGCATGCATCTTATCAATCGATATCATCCAACAATACCTGAAACATATGTGAAAACGAGGTCAGCAAAGAAATGCTGGCGAGATACATAGGTTTTGTGAAAATAAGATTCATGACTTTTGTTTTAAGAAAATGTTTAGTCATGAACCTTGTAATTTGCTTTGTCTTTGTAAATCATTTGAAAAACAATTAGTTCAGATGATATGTATAAATAAGAAAATAATGCATGGTTAAATGAATAACCAAGTTAATGAGTTTGTAAAAGATAAATTGTTTTGTAAAACAATGTCTTGTGAAAAGTATGTTATTTGTATAAAATGTTATATGTATCAAACTGAAATGATTCAAATAACGCTACAATATGTAATACCATACAAACACTTATATATAGGAAGTACCAGCGGCGTATCCACCATGCTTGTATCATATTACACACACATCGTTACTTAATCACTTAATCAAACCAAACCAAACAATGTAAAATGTCTATGTTTAAATAAATTGTCAAATGTCTATGTCAAATATCTATGTCAAATATCCATGTCAAATGTCTATGTCAAATATCCATGTATGGCAAGTGAAATGTCTCAACTACCATATGCACAAAAACAAAGTATTGAAGTAAAACTTGGTTTAAATCAAAGTTATGTTTTGTGGAAAATACATGATCAAATGTCAATCATGTACAAATGTTTACCCAATCGTTAAACCCATTTTGTAAAATCGTTCTTGTCGTTCTTGTTTTAATTGTGAAACTACTTTATGGTCGATTCTCTAATAACATTCAAACCTTCTTTACGCGTTCCTCGCTCCATCTCGCTCTCGCTCTCGTTCTTAACAAACCCTTACCAAAGGATAAGTTAATAATTACAGATTCAGTCGCTACCCACAACCCCCACACATAACAATGGGTGCAGTAAATAACGGGATTTGTCAGATCCTATGGTACCATAACCTAATACTGGTCGGCTTGATCATTGCTAATGAATGTCATCGGTCATGTAAACTACAACCAACAAGTTTGTTCACTTTTTGAAATTTGTTATTAGTTTTTGAAATCCTTGTATTCGTTCTTGAAATCATTGTTAGCGTTCTTGAAATAATTGTAATTGTTCTTGAAACCACATTGTAATTGTTCTTGAAACCATTGATAAAACATTTAGCACATATGAGTCACCCCAAAACAGTTGAAAACAGTAAAAGAGGGGAATAATGTACTCGCCTGGGAGTGCTTAGGAGTCTTGAACAACTACCAAGTAAGCTAGAGGAGTCCCGGAAATCAAACGGTACCTAATATAGGTAACTACATAATTAACCCGGACCTAAATCGGAAGACTGGGTAGCAGGAGGGTTTGTAAACCAAATGAGTGTAGGAACTCATATGATATGGTTTAACAAAGCCTACATACTAAATGAAACTTAACCTAAGTATTATCGACCCATCGCGACCCATTAAGGTAACTTATGCTACTTTAACGCGTCGTGCGCGTGAAACGCGTTCGGACCGTCTAACTAGCCCTATGACAAGTGTTATATGCCTAAACATGTTACATAATCAGTTATGTGACAAAGGTTTAGGTTACATATGCTTAATTACCAATTATACATGAAAAGGGTATTCTGATAATTTACCTAAGGCATATAAACCACCTTTCATACAACTACTCAAACGATGTGACCATAGGGTATAACCTCGGAAGGTTATTCCCTACCTACTATGGTCACCTAATGTATTTGGTCGGATCCTAATGATCGACCAAACTGGGTCGGGTTCGAAGGTATAAGCGATTTATCAGATCGCTTACCCTACGACCCAAGACAACGTGGTAATCAGTAGGCATAGTCCCAAGGGACTATAACCAACGTGATTACACTCACGTTGCGAAGTTCAAAAGAACTTCGCATTGACCATTACTGGTCAACGCTGAAAGTCAAACAAAGTTTGACTTTCGGACTCGAAAAGCAATAAAATAAGGAAAAGAACGAAAGAATACTTACGAAGGGTCCCCGAATGCTAATCCCGATTCAAGAATCTCAGGTATGAAACAATGGTTTCAACTTAGAGGTTCTCAAATCAGAATTCTAGTAATTTTAGCAATGGGGGGTATGGGGTATTTATAGGAATACCCGAACCGTTAAGATCGTTTCATGGAAAACGTGCCTTAATCCCATCCGTACATGTGTTGAAATGTCATGGTGTTTAGGTGTTTGAATTCCATCCATACATGTGTTGAAATGTCATGGTGTTTAGGTGTTTAAATTCAATCCATAAATGTGTTGAAATGTCATGGTGTTTAGGTGTTTAAATTCCATCCATACATGTGTTGAAATGTCATGGTGTTTAGGTGTTTAAATTCCATCCATACATGTGTTGAAATGTCATGGTGTTTAGGTGTTTAAATTCCATCCTTATCCGCTGACTAAGCAAGTTTAGAATGTGTGGTTGTGAATTAAACAACGGCTAATACATCGAATCTGGTCCCGAATGCGAAAAACGATCCAAATGACGTGACGAATGGATTTTTCTTATGGCGAACACTAAAATAAAATATTTTAGTGCTTACATAAATTTTTGGATGTCCAGATGTATTCAGAACGTAAGTTATGCACGAAAATGCAAACTTGTGCACTTTTTGACACTTTTAGTCCCTGAATGACCCAAAAGTTTATTTTAGCACACCGAACCCCTCAAAGCCTATTTCTAAGCTATGTAAGGGATATATATGGTATGTTTAACTTATGGTCATGTTCCGGAATGTCTGTTACAGTTCAAATTGGCATACTTTCGCAGTTTGTCAAATTTAGTCCCTGTAAGCGATTTAACTTGTTTTTGCCATACCAAAGCCTTCAAAACTTATTTCTAAGTTATGTAAAGGTTATTTAAGGTATGTTAAGCCTATGTCACTATTCCGGAGTGTTTGTTGCGTTAAACTGGTTATATTTACGCATCGGTG
The DNA here is from genome assembly GCA_030545235.1 of Helianthus tuberosus. Taxonomy (NCBI): domain Eukaryota; kingdom Viridiplantae; phylum Streptophyta; class Magnoliopsida; order Asterales; family Asteraceae; genus Helianthus; species Helianthus tuberosus. The sequence goes on along the minus strand of CM060411.1, from coordinate 213,877,689 downwards.
CGCGTATAACCTTCCAGAAAGTGATTTAGAGTTTGGAATTGAACAAAATTTGATATGTGTAACTGATACACATATTTATACAAATCCCAAGTATGAAATACAATATTTCATTGGTTTGGTATTTGTTTGATGGCCGTGGAGGCACAGGTGTTACAGTCTCCCCTACTTTAGGAAATTTCGTCCCGAAATTTATTTAGAGGAAACTTGTGAGAGCTTGAAAACATGAAGTTGAAAAGATCGAACAATATTGATTAGGGTTCTGAACTTCTAGTAACCTTTAATAACATCATGATTGCAATGTAAGAGGGATACTTATATACAAGTATATGAAGCGTCATTGGTGCGTCCACCGTACCTCCATTGCATCGTTCTCATTTCGTTATTGTTGTCACTATCGGTTCTTACACATAATAAATCTTACTGTGTTTCTGTGCACTAAATTTCATAATTATGTACGCGTCCATAATCAGAAAATTCCTTGCACCGTTCACACAGTCTATTTTATAATGTATAGGGGAAAACCAAATGAACAATCCTGTGATGAGTGTGACTAGACCGTCATAGAGTCCTTTTAATTAAATCAATAAATGATCTAAAGAGACTATCAAGGAGTCTGTTCAGCTACATCACTAGATGTCGTTCTTTAACCAATTTGTGAATCAATCTTTTTGACTAGACCACTAAGAGGGTCTCTTATGAAACATGGAATGGTACTATATAACCCAAGGGTCTTAACTATTACATAGAAGCCCATCAAGGATTTAAGGTAGTACCTTTTGAATATCCTACTACGAATCCATCATATGAAGATATGAAAGATTCTACGAGGATTTGGATAACTAATATCCAGAGTATACAAAAACACAAAAATCATAGAGGAGAACTCATAAACATATATCACATAACCACAAAATTGTTTGTTAATTTGTCTTGTAAATTGCGTACATGCATTTAAAGCACACTTGGAATCCATTTCGTGGATTTCATTTGGTACTTTAAACGTTATCAAGAATCCAACTATAAAGATAGAAAGATTCAAAAAGAAAATTCGATTTCGATTACTAGGAACCGAAGTGTTCGAATTAAGGTACATAAGGAATCCAATTAAGGACTCTGATTTGAACGATAATCATCCACAAGGATCTAATTGTAAAGATAAAAAGATCCCATATGAATTTTAGAAGTTGAAGATGTTTTGAAACCTTGCACTGGATGTGCTTAGGTCAAAACATGATGTAAAATGCTTATGAAGTTGAGATGCTTGATATGTCAAGGCGACATATGAAGCAGAATTTTGAAGGTTAAGTCAATGTATGAGGAAAATATTTTTGAAAACTATGCATGGGGTTCTTTTAAGAAAAATGTGTTTAACGTTTTTGAAACCTTATATATATAATACTTTTTGAAATCATAAAGTAGGTGTATTAGGTAGATATATTTACAAAAATGTTTTAAAATCATGCGAGATGAATTTTGAAATTATGTATAAGGGTTTTGAAAGACATGAATGATGCTTTTCGAAATCATGCACTTGATCAGAAAATGTATTGTGTTAATATTGTCTTCAGACTATATGAAATATTTTGAAATTAGAAAGGTTGGTTTTGATAACATGGCCAATGTTTTTGAAATAACATAGACAATGCATCTAGAAAAATTGTTTTCAAACTATATGAAATGTTTTGAGATCATGAAGATTGTTTTGAAATACTGGTACTGTGTATGTTGAAAAATCAAAACGTAATGGGTATGAGATTTGAAAATACCCTTAGTTATCTAACCAAGGATTTAAAGGCACAAATGTGCGAAAAGCACGATTACTCATAATGTCACTTAATTTTCTGTACTTTGTTTCTTAGAGTGAAACGAGTACTTAAAATTTTTGAGGGAATCATGAGCAATCATTTGAAAGAGAGAAATCACAAGAGTAGTTTATAAGGTACATAGTTCCTTGATGTAGGTATCATAGGAAAAGCCATACACACCTAGCATGGGGTTGAGCTGGTTGGTTGGGGACTGCTTTACCATTGTGAGCGACCATGGCGAAGTTCTGAGAAGCCTTTCGCTTCTTTGACTTCTTAGGGGATCGTTCATCCATGGTCTTTGATTCCTCGATTGGTTTCTTGGCTGATGGTGCTGTCACCTGACTAGGTCCTGCCTGTCTTGGTGACTCTCGAGTGGCTTCATCCTGGAGATGATACATGGCAGTAGCTAATTCAACAGTCTTCAGGACTAATTCGCCTATTCGCTGAGCGAATTTTGGCTGCTTGCTCAGATATCTGGGCATCATCGTGATGAAGAGACATTATTGAAGAAAAAGAAAGGCATAGGGAGAAACAGGTGAAAGATTATTGGACAATCAAAACAGAATGATAACGCATGAAGATTGCGATCATTTGTTTGTTACCTAAGGCAAACAAATGAGACGGTGACTGATCAAAGTAAATGGGTCAAAAATAATGTATCGCGAAGACATGCTCGCCTATAAGTGAACACTCATCCCAAGAATTCCCAGGTAAGCACAACTGGTCTTGCGTCTGATGAGATGTATACGAAGTGCTTGCCTAGACAGAAAACCCAGAATACAGGCATTCACCCTTCCAGTTTGCACGTGTTCACATTATTTAAAACCCAAAACCTTGACGAGATTTTGAAAACTCAAAGGGGTTCAAAACCATATAATAGAGAGTTCAAAACCTTACAATAAAGGGTTCAAAACCTAGTAATCAATCATCCTAGAACAGATGATTAGTTTTCAAAGCGGTTTTGAAATTTATGTTCTTGTTGTGGTAGTCGCCTAAGGATAGGTGACGGTATTGTTTTATGACTAAACGCAAGTAAACTCGCGTTAGGGTCCTAAGAAAGTTATAGACTAGGTCAAAGCATTACTAATAACCTAATTCCCTATAACCATTGGCTCTGATACCATCTTTCTGTCACACCCCGACTGCGTAAAACAACAAATCGCGGCGGAAACATCGGGGCGTGTTGCAACAGAATTAATGTTTCATAACCATGGATACCAAAAGTGTTTCGTTTTATTAAACATTGAGTAATTACATCGTTTGGAAATCTAAATACACTAATTAAACATAGTCTATCATTGTTATTGAGTCACTAAGGCCTTGTCCAGTCCTATGTGAGCATGCATCTTATCAATCGATATCATCCAACAATACCTGAAACATATGTGAAAACGAGGTCAGCAAAGAAATGCTGGCGAGATACATAGGTTTTGTGAAAATAAGATTCATGACTTTTGTTTTAAGAAAATGTTTAGTCATGAACCTTGTAATTTGCTTTGTCTTTGTAAATCATTTGAAAAACAATTAGTTCAGATGATATGTATAAATAAGAAAATAATGCATGGTTAAATGAATAACCAAGTTAATGAGTTTGTAAAAGATAAATTGTTTTGTAAAACAATGTCTTGTGAAAAGTATGTTATTTGTATAAAATGTTATATGTATCAAACTGAAATGATTCAAATAACGCTACAATATGTAATACCATACAAACACTTATATATAGGAAGTACCAGCGGCGTATCCACCATGCTTGTATCATATTACACACACATCGTTACTTAATCACTTAATCAAACCAAACCAAACAATGTAAAATGTCTATGTTTAAATAAATTGTCAAATGTCTATGTCAAATATCTATGTCAAATATCCATGTCAAATGTCTATGTCAAATATCCATGTATGGCAAGTGAAATGTCTCAACTACCATATGCACAAAAACAAAGTATTGAAGTAAAACTTGGTTTAAATCAAAGTTATGTTTTGTGGAAAATACATGATCAAATGTCAATCATGTACAAATGTTTACCCAATCGTTAAACCCATTTTGTAAAATCGTTCTTGTCGTTCTTGTTTTAATTGTGAAACTACTTTATGGTCGATTCTCTAATAACATTCAAACCTTCTTGACGCGTTCCTCGCTCCATCTCGCTCTCGCTCTCGTTCTTAACAAACCCTTACCGAAGGATAAGTTAATAATTACAGATTCAGTCGCTACCCACAACCCCCACACATAACAATGGGTGCAGTAAATAACGGGATTTGTCAGATCCTATGGTACCATAACCTAATACTGGTCGGCTTGATCATTGCTAATGAATGTCATCGGTCATGTAAACTACAACCAACAAGTTTGTTCACTTTTTGAAATTTGTTATTAGTTTTTGAAATCCTTGTATTCGTTCTTGAAATCATTGTTAGCGTTCTTGAAATAATTGTAATTGTTCTTGAAACCACATTGTAATTGTTCTTGAAACCATTGATAAAACATTTAGCACATATGAGTCACCCCAAAACAGTTGAAAACAGTAAAAGAGGGGAATAATGTACTCGCCTGGGAGTGCTTAGGAGTCTTGAAAAACTACCAAGTAAGCTAGAGGAGTCCCGGAAATCAAACGGTACCTAATATAGGTAACTACATAATTAACCCGGACCTAAATCGGAAGACTGGGTAGCAGGAGGGTTTGTAAACCAAATGAGTGTAGGAACTCATATGATATGGTTTAACAAAGCCTACATACTAAATGAAACTTAACCTAAGTATTATCGACCCATCGCGACCCATTAAGGTAACTTATGCTACTTTAACGCGTCGTGCGCGTGAAACGCGTTCGGACCGTCTAACTAGCCCTATGACAAGTGTTATATGCCTAAACATGTTACATAATCAGTTATGTGACAAAGGTTTAGGTTACATATGCTTAATTACCAATTATACATGAAAAGGGTATTCTGATAATTTACCTAAGGCATATAAACCACCTTTCATACAACTACTCAAACGATGTGACCATAGGGTATAACCTCGGAAGGTTATTCCCTACCTACTATGGTCACCTAATGTATTTGGTCGGATCCTAATGATCGACCAAACTGGGTCGGGTTCGAAGGTATAAGCGATTTATCAGATCGCTTACCCTACGACCCAAGACAACGTGGTAATCAGTAGGCATAGTCCCAAGGGACTATAACCAACGTGATTACACTCACGTTGCGAAGTTCAAAAGAACTTCGCATTGACCATTACTGGTCAACGCTGAAAGTCAAACAAAGTTTGACTTTCGGACTCGAAAAGCAATAAAATAAGGAAAAGAACGAAAGAATACTTACGAAGGGTCCCCGAATGCTAATCCCGATTCAAGAATCTCAGGTATGAAACAATGGTTTCAACTTAGAGGTTCTCAAATCAGAATTCTAGTAATTTTAGCAATGGGGGGTATGGGGTATTTATAGGAATACCCGAACCGTTAAGATCGTTTCATGGAAAACGTGCCTTAATCCCATCCGTACATGTGTTGAAATGTCATGGTGTTTAGGTGTTTGAATTCCATCCATACATGTGTTGAAATGTCATGGTGTTTAGGTGTTTAAATTCCATCCATACATGTGTTGAAATGTCATGGTGTTTAGGTGTTTAAATTCCATCCATACATGTGTTGAAATGTCATGGTGTTTAGGTGTTTAAATTCCATCCATACATGTGTTGAAATGTCATGGTGTTTAGGTGTTTAAATTCCATCCTTATCCGCTGACTAAGCAAGTTTAGAATGTGTGGTTGTGAATTAAACAACGGCTAATACATCGAATCTGGTCCCGAATGCGAAAAACGATCCAAATGACGTGACGAATGGATTTTTCTTATGGCGAACACTAAAATAAAATATTTTAGTGCTTACATAAATTTTTGGATGTCCAGATGTATTCAGAACGTAAGTTATGCGCGAAAATGCAAACTTGTGCACTTTTTGACACTTTTAGTCCCTGAATGACCCAAAAGTTTATTTTAGCACACCGAACCCCTCAAAGCCTATTTCTAAGCTATGTAAGGGATATATATGGTATGTTTAACTTATGGTCATGTTCCGGAATGTCTGTTACAGTTCAAATTGGCATACTTTCGCAGTTTGTCAAATTTAGTCCCTGTAAGCGATTTAACTTGTTTTTGCCATACCAAAGCCTTCAAAACTTATTTCTAAGTTATGTAAAGGTTATTTAAGGTATGTTAAGCCTATGTCACTATTCCGGAGTGTTTGTTGCGTTAAACTGGTTATATTTACGCATCGGTGCGCGTATAACCTTCCAGAAAGTGATTTAGAGTTTGGAATTGAACAAAATTTGATATGTGTAACTGATACACATATTTATATAAATCCCAAGTATGAAATACAATATTTCATTGGTTTGGTATTTGTTTGATGGCCGTGGAGGCACAGGTGTTACAAGCACTTAGATTCATTCGGCTAGAGGACGACAAGAGGATCCAGGAGAGGTTAGCAGGATCCTCAAAGCAGGATAAGCAAGGATCCTTATTCAGGAACAACAAGTTCAGATCCTATAACAGATCTGATAATCAGAACGTGCATTCTGTTGATCAAGAAGAGGATGATGAGGATTATCCTCCAATTTCTGAATATTGTTTTTGTGTTGATAACAATGAACTAATCCTTGCGATGCAGAACCTAGGTGATAAAGCTAGATGGCCGAGAAAAAATGATATGCCAGCTGCAACTAAGGATAAATCTAAGTGGTGTGCATACCATGAAGATTTCGGGCATCTCACAGAAGAATGCATTGCACTAAGAAAGGAAATTGGATACTTGTTGAGCAAGGGGCATCTAAAAGAATTGTTGGGAAGAAAAAAGTCAAGGACTCAGGATCCTGAAAGGATCCCTGAGAAGGCTCCAGCCCCTCCAGCAGATGCACAAGTAATAAACTTTATTTCTGGAGGATCAGACATTTGCGGCACATCCTTCTCAGCAGCTAAAAGGCATGCAAAGGAAACTAAAATGGATAATGGAGAAAGACCTGTTCGAACATCAAGTATCTCCGAAGGAAAAGTCATAACCTTTGATGAGGATGATCGTGTTGATATCCAGGATCCCCATCACGATGGTTTAGTTATTACTCTTTTCATTTCTAACCATTTTGTCCGCAGGATCCTTATAGACGGAGGAAGCTCAGTGAACATTATCCAGCTTGATGTTCTAAAGAAGATTGGTATTCCTGAATCGGACATCATACCAAGATCCTCCGTGCTCGTGGGATTTAGTGGCGAAACTAAGAATACCCTGGGGGACATTAAACTCCCAATATACATCGAAGGCCTACACTCTTATCAAAAATTTTGTGTTATTGACTGTTTATCTTGTTGTAATGTTATCCTTGGCAGGCCTTGGATACACGATATGAAAGCAATCCCATCTACCTACCATCAATGTGTGAAGCTCCCTAGTCCTTGGGGAATAGTGAAGATTGAGAGTGATCAGCAGGAGGCTAAGAATTGCTACACTTCATCGATGAAACTAGCCTCGAAGTCAAGGGAGCAATAGCAATCAAGGTACCCTCCAAGGGATGTCTTGGAGGCAAGAGAGCAGGATGTGGTAGAAATCCTCATGGATCCTGATGATCCTGAATCCAAAATCTATATCGGATCAGGGATCCTTGGCGAAATGAAAGAAGACCTCGTATCCTTCCTCAAAAGGAGAAAGACTACCTTTGCATGGAAACACGAAGACATGACTGGAATATCCAAAGATGTAATCACTCACAAACTAGGGATTGACAGATCCTTCAAACCAATCCATCAAAGGAGAAGAAAGTTTGCACCAGAAAGGAATGCCATTATTTAGGAAGAGGTAGAGAAATTGCTCCGGGCAGGTATGATTAGAGAGGTCAAGTATCCAAGATGGTTGGCCAATGTGGTTGTTGTTCAAAAGAAAAACGGAAAGTGGAGGGTATGTGTCGATTTTACCGATTTAAATAAGGCATGTCCCAAGGATCCTTTCCCATTACCCCACATTGACTCCATGGTGGATGCAACTGCGGGTCATGAACTGTTAACTTTTATGGATGCTTCATCTGAATTCCAACAAATCCAAATGGAACCATCCGACCAAGAGGATACAGCCTTCATGACTCCAACTGGTATATACTGCTATATTGCTATGCCGTTCGGACTAAGAAATGCAGGTGCAACATATCAAAGGCTGGTGAATATGATGTTCAAGGACCAGATTGGAAAAACTATGGAGGTTTACATAGATGATATGGTGGTAAAATCCTTAAAAGCTGAGGATCACCTAAGAGACTTGGAGGAAGCATTCGATATCCTTGACAAATATAACATGAAACTTAATCCTTCAAAATGTCACTTTGGTGTTAAAGCAGGTAAATTCTTAGGATATATGGTGACAAAGAGAGGCATTGAAGCTAGCCCGGAACAAATCAAAGCAATAGTGAACATCAAATCTCCGGCCAATGCTAAGGATGTTCAAAGGCTAACAGGCAGGATAGCAGCTTTGAACAGATTTATATCCAAATCCTCAGAGAAGTGCAAAGAATTCTATGATATCCTAAGGAAGAACAAGAAATTTGAGTGGACTGAGAAGCATGAAAATGCTTTAAGAGCCCTCAAAGATTACCTATCCTCAGCCCCGGCTTTGATGAAACCAGAAAAAGGCGATGTGCTATCCTTGTATATTGCAGTATCCTCAAAAGCAGTAAGTGCGGTCCTTGTTAAGGATCATGAAGGTACACAACATCCTGTCTATTATGTAAGTAAAAGTTTACTTGATGCCGAATCCAGGTATTCACACCTTGAGAAGCTTATTCTTGCATTAATTATGGCATCTACTAAGTTAAGACATTATTTTGAAACTCATGTTATCATTGTTAAAACTAATTTTCCAATTAAGAATGTCCTCAGGAAACCAGAGATGTCAGGAAGGATGGCTAAGTGGGCAGTGAAGCTAAGTGCATATGATATAAGATATAAGCCTAGGACAGCCATCAAATCCCAAGCATTAGCTGACTTTGTGGCTGATTTCAGTAGTGATTTACAAGAAGAAGCTGAGTTAGAAGTCCAGCAGCTAGAAGAGACCAAGGATCCTTGGATACTCTATACTGATGGATCCTCAAATGTCAAAGGCACAGGGCTTGGAATACTACTAAAATCGCCACAGGGGGACATAATACCCCACTCTAGAGCTTGTGAGTTCCAAACCACTAACAATGAGGCTGAATATGAAGCCTTAATTGATGGTTTGCAAATTGCAAAGCATATGGGGATCAGGTATCTTAAGGTACATGTAGATTCATTGTTAATTACAAACCACTTTAATGGATCCTATGCTGTTAAAGGTGAAAAGCTAACCAAATATTTAGAGATAGTCAAAAGTTTGGCACTCTCTTTTGTTTCCTTTAGTTTGACGCAGGTACCAAGGGAAGAAAATACAGAAGCTGATGCATTGGCTAACTTAGGATCATCCTTGAAGATCCCGGAGAATATCAAGATCCCTATTATCCATATCCTGGCCCCGGCTATCGAGGATCATGAGGCTATGGAAATAGGAAATGATTCTGCAATTATCCCTAGTGAGGATACTCGATCCCATTCAGGATCAGGATCATGGATCTCACCAATCATGAGATACTTACAACATGGAGAGATTCCTACAGGAGAAAACCCTAGGGCTTTCAAATCTAAGGTATCTCAATTCATAATTTTAAATAGTATGTTGTATAGACGATCTCTCGCAGGACCATACTTGAGATGCATTGAGGATCCTGAAATCCAAGAAGTTCTAAAAGACTTCCATGAAGGAGATTGTGGAAACCACACTAGGGGCAGGGCATTATTCTCAAGGATCCTGAGGACAGGATACTACTGGCCAACCATGAAGAGAGATGCTGTGGAGTATGCTAAGAGATGTGATCCTTGTCAGAGGCACAACAATATCCTTCATCAACCAGCTGAATTATTGCATCCTATATCCTCCTCTTGGCCATTTATGAGATGGGGTATGGATATAGTTGGTAAGCTCCCTAAGGCACCTGGTAGAAAAGTATTCATGCTTGCTATGACTGATTACTTCTCCAAGTGGATAGAGGCTGAAGCTTTTGCCCAAGTCAGAGAAAAGGAAGTTATATCCTTCATTAAAAGAAATATTATAACTAGATTTGGAATTCCTTCTGAGATTATATGTGATAATGGTTCCCAATTTATTGGGGGCAGAACCACTAACTTTTGTGACAGCTGGGGGATTAAGATGATAACATCAACACCAGTCCACCCACAAGCTAATGGTCAGGCAGAATCATCCAACAACATCATCATCAACAATTTGAAGAAGAAGCTTGGATCCAAGAAAGGGAAATGGGCAGAAGAACTACCCTATGTGCTTTGGGCTGATAGGACAACCCCTAAGAATGCTACTGGTCAAACACCATTCTCTTTGGTGTTTGGGGCAGAATCAGTGATCCCAACAGAAATGGTGGTTCCAACTGCAAGAACAAGTACCCGTGATCCTGAGGAGAATGATGAGAACTTGGCTCAAGACCTGGATACTATTGAAGAAATCAGGGATATGGCTAAGATAAGGATGGCCAGTTATCAGCAAAGAATGGCTAGTGCTTACAACAAAAATGTCAGGATCAGGAGGTTTCAAGTTGGAGATATGGTATTAAGGAAAGCATTTCAGAATACCACCAATCCTGCTGATGGAAAATTGGCTCCGAAATGGGAAGGCCCTTATTTGATTGAAGCTGAAGCAGGAAAGGGGGCATATAGATTGCTAACCATGGAAGGTGATTTGCTACCAAGAGCTTGGAATGCTGTCCACTTGAAGAAATATTTCATGTGAGCAGGATCCTCATGACGCAGATGATCCTCACGATAGGGATATCCTTAAAGGATCCTCAAAGTATCGGTGATCCTTACTTAGGTAATATCCTAAACTTGAACTATTTCATTTCTTTATTTTCTCATATAAGGATAAGGATCATGTATCCTTTATCCATCTCTCACGTGAGTTTAAGTTTTGAAAGTTCAGGTATCCTTAGCATAACACTGGTTATCCGCTGAAGCAATCCGTTCCTTGGGTTTAATCCCAGTTATTTGGGCTTGACCCAGTTCCGCCTGTAGCGCATGATGATCCTGGTATAGTTCAAGGCAGTGGGACCAGTACTCGTTTTAGGGGCTGATAATTCCATTGTACTGGCTATGCCTAGGATCCTACGTATAATGGTAGACGTACCATACATCCGTTCCTAAGGTTTCTAACGTTTTCACGTTAGCTAAGGTTTTGGCATTTTCATGTCACTAAGTTTGGATAGTCGCCAGTTAGGGCCATACTCCAGTTTACATACGATCCTTGGGCTTGTCCCCAGTTATCCTTGGGCTTGTCCCCAGTTGCTAACTCTCTTCTTATGTTGGCTTAGTCCCAAGTTATGCTCTATTTCAGGTTCTTGAAGACAGGCAACTAGGGATCCTTGATCCTTACTTTATTCTAAGGTTTATCTTATAGTTATCCTTATTATGGTTAGGATCCTAACTTGGACCCTCAGGTATGATCCTTAACTATTTTTAATCCTATTCATTATTTATTTGAATCACCCTTAAAAAATTTGACAACTAGACTTGTGATCCTTATAACATATTGCTTTTTGGGATTCTTTAACTATAGGATATCTGATCATGGATCATATCCTAAATATTTTCAATCTGACTTATTTAAAATTATTTATTCAATGAATATGCATCAAAACAAAGGAAAATCAAAGAAACACAAGGATAACAACACAAGATAAGCGACAAAAGGTTAAGATTTTATTTATTAACAAAGTAGTAACCCTTAAAAGGTTGTCAAAATTACCTACCCCGAGCATCTACCAGCAAAACGTGGCCCGTCCGCTGGGGTAGGTAAAGGGTGTCCATGATAATAAGTTCGAAAGTAATGTAGGAATATAAAGGCGGCAGGATCACAATGGCTTCATCCCCAAAATAGAGGATCCCTCCACCATATGCAATCCTGCCTATTGTCCAAAGGATCATACATGATCCTTAATCCTAAAAACTATTGTTCAGTACAAACCATTAAATTGTTCAACATCACAACCACAAAAACTACTGCCAAATTTAAAAAATGGGCTCCGGCTACGTCTAGAAATGTTCTTCATCGCCCATTCATGCAGCCTACACCTTTGCTGCATCCTCTTCCCCTCCAGCTGTGGTATTCTTCATCAGATCCTTTCCCCTGCCACTTGCCTCAATCGCCAAGACCTCAGTCGTCTCCTCCTCATCATCCTCAAGATCAACCAACCTTGCTTTCTAGCCCTCAACATCCCAGCTGCTTCTATCGAAGTTAGGATCTTGAGCTTCCTGGGCCATCTTTAATTTTGTCTGATACATTGTGATGGCAGCAGAGACCTTTGCACCTTCTATGAGATCCTGCTTTTCATAGTCAAGGTCGATCAGAAGTTTAGCCGTCTTAGTCTTGGCATCTTGGAGTTCCTTCTGAAGATCAGCAATGGCAAGGTCCTTAAGCACGGCAACCTGTTGGAGGTCAGCAATCTTCTTGTCCTGCTCCTCAACATTCCCCACGTAATCTTCAATCTCAGCAAATTTCTGCAAAGAAAAGGATAAAGCAGTTCAAGATCAGGTGATCCTCATATGAGTAGAATACCTAGGCAGAGTTAGTGATCCTTACATCGTTGAAGTATTCAAGGAACTGGTGGCGGATCAGTGGTAGGCCTTGAAGATCCTCAGTATCAGAAGTTTTCCTCTTCTTGCCACCCTTTCCTTTAGTGGGTGCCTTTGGAATGGAGATGCTAGGACTGGTAGTGGACCACTTCTTCCTAGATCGAACAACATCAAGGTCAGCTGTGTTGAACTGGGATACAGGCTTGGCAGACTTTCCGGCACCTACATAATCAAAGCAAGATAAGTGTCCTAATCTTATTTCAATTTAATTATTTATTCAAACTATAAATCAAGCAGGATACTTACTTGACATTGTGACAGATCCTGAGGATACCTCCTGAGAATCCTGGGTTGTTGTCTTAAAGGTTCTTGTTTCAGGATCAAGTCTCTTGAAGGCGGCGAGTCTCTCCTTGGCAGCAGGGGTCAGTTTGAGATGTGAAACGACAATAGCTGCATAACAAGAAAGCAAACATATATAAGTGATCCTTACATCAAAAGAAAGTTCTCTGGTGATCCTTCTCAGGATCCTCCACCCTACCATGGGTAGCCCATTTCTTGGGTAGATCCTTTCCATCCTCGATAGAATCTCTCTTGACGAAAAAGAAACGCCGTTTCCAGTTAGCATCGTTCTTGGTGGCTTTAAAGATCGGATGTTCCTCACCAGGCTTACGTTTAAACAAATAACGATGAGAACCAAAGGTAGTAAGATCATACAGCTCTCCCAGCTCTGACATTCCTAGGTCTATCCCTTCCTGCTCGATGATCCTTTCTAGGGTATACAAAACCCTCCAAATCATCGGCATGGCTTGGATATAAGAGATGCCGGTTAGAGAAAAGAAAGATTGGGTAAAGGCTGGGAAAGGATATGTATAGCCTATGGTGAACGGGGTAACAGGGAAAGCAACCCACTTGTCGGAGATATGATAACTCAGGGCATTGGGATCAAAAGGTCTAAACTCGGTGTTCGCCGGGAAGCAGTGGCGGATCCTATCAATCTGTGCATCATTGAAACAGCAGCGTTCTTTAATGGAATCTTCGATGATTCCTTGGCTTTTCGGAGGGCTGTTTTTCGGGTGATCCTTAGCTGGGGAGTTTCGGAGCATCATTCTTGAAGAGATGATAGAAAGAAATAGAAACAGAGCAAGAGAAGGAAGAAGATGAAGAGGGAATCCCTGTTTATCTTCGGAATGCAGTTATAAAGGGAGTCTTTCTGAAATTTTAAATGCATTCGATCCTATCTCTATCCCCAATTTATAATCATGATCGTGCAGGGTTGTCACTTCTGTGACGTCATGATCGCAACGGCTAGTCCGCTTATAACGGCTAGTTATCCGTTGGTTGAATATGGATAAGATCGACAAAATATAACTCATTTATTTACATATTTACTCCTTATATTTTGGGGGCAATTGTTAGGGGTGGATTTCTAAATAATCAGTGATCCTTATTTGCTGTTGGATTTAGTGATCCTCAACTCTGTCTGAAGTAGTGATCCTCAGAAGTGTTGCAGGATCAAGATCATGGATCACTATAAGGATCCCAGTACTAACGGTTGTCTACTTTGAATTCGTGAATGTTTTGCAGGAAGTTCAACTCGGACTTAGTCTTGGCGACATTTCTGGAGAATATTCCCAGACTATCCCGCACGTGCTTGGCCAAAAATGGACGTTGTGGAGAACGTGGGAGCTTGGCACAAAAGTCGGATAGTTAGGTATGGTAGTTAACTTCTATCTTAAAAGGGGTAACGAGCTAGAATTAGAACACTTAGTCATTTTTCAGCTACACACACTCTCATACACTCGCATACTTGAAGCTCTCGACGAACATTCATTCGTTTTCACTCACTTTTATACATTTCACGATAGTGATCCTTGTACCTAGCTCGTTACTATCCGAAGTTGTAAACATTTATTCATTAATTGGAGCTTGGTGATCGGTAGTTTCCATCACCCGGGGTTTTTTGTGCCGGAGATCAACTCTTGATCAAGGGCTTTTTCCCCGTATAAATCCTTGTGTCATTTGTGCAATTTACATTGAAGTGATCCTTGTCATTGTTCTACATTATTAGCATCATACCCCGTAACAGAGAGTTTGGTTGCAATATCCTCATCAGATTTTTTGACCAAAACAACAGGGACCTCAAGAATCCCTTAGGGATTATGTGAACAAGTTCAGCCGGGAATCCCTGGACATTCCTCACCTTGATGTTGCAACAGCTGTACAAGCTTTCAAGATGGGGCTGCAAAAAGATTCTCAATTTTATCAAGATCTTGTAATGAACCCATGCAGGAACTTGGATGAAGCTCGAAACAGGGCCCTAAGATATATTCGGTTGGAGGATGATAGGAAGATGCAAGAGAGAATGAACTCATCCAACACCTATGAGTCGACCAACAGGAAGTCTGAATCCTCATTCAAGCCATATCGGCCTAAGCCATATGGTAAAAATGAAAATAAGAGAGTGAATGCTGTCGAAGATGAGGATCCTGAAGAGTATCCTGAGTTGTCTGAATATTGCTTTTCTGTTAACATTCCTGAATTAATGTATGCCATGCAGGGTCTAGGAGACAAGGCTAGGTGGCCTCGAAAGAGTCAACAGAAAGCTGACTAGAAAGATAAGTCAAAATGGTGTGCTTTCCACGAAGATTTCGGACATATGACTGAGGATTGCATTGCTCTAAGGAAAGAAATAAGATATCTTCTAAGCAAGGGATATCTGAAAGATCTCTTAGGAAGAAAGAAGAATAAGGGTCAGGATACTGAGAAGGATCCTGAGCGAGCAGCATCACCTCCCGCGGATGCCAAGATAATCAACTTCGTCTCGGGAGGATCCGACATTTGTGGGACTTCGTATTCGGCGGCAAAGAGACATGCAAAGGAAGCTAAGCCCGAAAGGGGAGACAAACCTGTCAGGATGACTACCCTCACAACTGACAAAGTGATCACTTTTGATGCTGATGACAGGGATACTGTCCAGGATCCTCACCATGATGCTCTGGTAATAACGTTATATGTGGCTAACCATTTTGTACGCAGGATATTGGTTGATAATGGCAGCTCCGTTAACATAATCCAACTAGAGACTCTAAAGAGAATGAATGTATCTCCAATGGATATCACTTCAAAGTCTACCGTGCTTGTTGGGTTCAGTGGAGAGGCTAGAAACACAGTGGGAGAGATAAAGTTACCAGTATACGTTGAAGGAGTCAACTCGATACAACGTTTCTGTGTGATGGATTCTCTATCCTGCTATAACATCATACTGGGAAGACCGTGGATTCACGATATGAAGGCTGTGCTATCAACATATCACCAATGCATCAAGATCCCTACCCCTTGGGGAGTTGTCAAAGTTGATAGTGATCAGCAGGAGGCGAAAGAATGCTACTCATCCTCGATGAAATCCTCAACCAAACCTAGTGCAGCATAGCAATTAAAGACGCGGGCCCAGGATATCGTGGAGGATCCGGAGCAGGATGTGAAGAAAATTATCCTGGACCAGGATAATCCCGATATTTCGGTGCTCGTAGGAACCAATATCCCTCAGGATATTGAAGAACAATTAATTAACTTTTTGAAATGCAGGATGTCAACGTTTGCATGGAAGCATGAGGATATGACAGGCATATCCAAAAACATTATCACTCACAAGCTTGGAATTGATAAATCATTCAAGCCTGTTCAGCAAAAAAGAAGGAAGTTTGTGTGATAACCCGCACTAAACCAGGTATCCGTACGACTTAATTAGTAATTAATTACTGCTTAATTACTGTGCTTACTTGAACTTCTGAATAAACTGCTACTTGAATACTGATACATGTACTTACTTGCATCATACTTGCTTGCTGTCACTACATTATTTACATGCTGAACCTTAGTGACAAACATGATGCACAAAAAGCACAGTAGCACAATACACGGATAACCTATTGAACATGCTGATAAAGCCAGCATCAGGCAAACACTGCCTCAAAAGGCCTGTAAGAGCCTGAAATATTTTGCTACACTAGTGGTGAGTGTAGGGACACAAGGGTTGTAGAACTGCGTCTCTAGGAATAAGTCACTATGACTGGATGTGCCTAAAACGTACTCTAAGTACAAAACTCAGCACTTTACAAAATAATTCAGCTTTTAGCTAACTAATAAAGTGCCAAAACATGAGAAAAATATTACTAGACACTTTCCAAAGTGTCAGAAATGAGTAGTGTCACTAAAGAGAGTAATAACGACACTTTAAAGCTTTAGTAACGCTTTAACGGATTACTATCCAACCAAACAACCAGACTTTACCCGGAACATGAAAATATTGTTATTTTCACTATTTCTCTTTTTCTGAGCCAGTTAGGGTCCCTGAATACCCTAACACCCTTTGTAACGCGTGAAACATAACTAACCGAGTTAATCACTCAACTTAACTTAGTTAACCTAACTAAGTAACCAACTAATACTTGAAACCGAACCAAGGACCCCCCCTCCTAACTGTCCCCAACCATGGGGGACACACTTGTCCTTGCAAGATTACCATAATCTAATTTTTGTCTAATATCTACAAGACACATTATCCCTCAGTTAATACACTTATAATTGCCTATAAGATCATGTCTAAACACATGAGATCATTACACAACTCAACACACTTCACAACTCTCTCTCTTTCTCTTGCTCATTCTCGGCCGAACACCCCACCATCCATCCATCCATCTTTCGATTTCATACAAGCCATTCCAAGATCGTGCAAGTGTTAAGGGTCTCGTATTAGGAAGCTTGGAGCAAGCGGAATGCGAAGGACCTCTCTACTTAGCTTTTATCCACCCGATTTACGTCTAGATTCTTTCCTAGCCTCGAGCTAGAGGTATAATGCTTAAAACTCGTATTTGAACTATTCTAAAGTGGTTAAAAGCTCACTAGTTGTGTAAATGATGTAGTATTCGAAATGTATGATTATTTAGGCCCGATCTATGATGTGGTAGCTCGGATCATCGTTTAACCCGGTTTGGTAAGATCATGGATCTTAACATAAGCTTGTTTTGAATGATACAAGGGTTAAAAGGTGAAACTCTACCACACGCGAAGCACGAACTTGTGTAAAAATGTTTTACTTGTGGAATAGTGTTTAAAACTAGCAGATCTACGTATCTGCAAGTGGTATCTTCAAAGAACCACGCATAAAAGAAATCATGTATTTTAAAAGATGGATTTTACACTAACAAGAATGATTTTTATAAACCACAAGTGTGTAAACACTTGTGAAATAAAAAGATCCGACAAAAGAACTAGTTTTGTCAAATGTTACTAGAAGTTGTAAAGATGCAATTTCGTTAAAAACGAGGCTTTTACAGAACTGGTTGGATTTATAAAAAGATACACCAAAGATAAGGAGCTTTATCACATTTTTTTGGATAAACTACAAGTTCATGTATTTTTGCGATTATAACTATTTTAACTAGTTGAATATTGTTTATTGTTGAACAAGAAAATTGTTGAGTTGATTTGTTAAAGAAAATGATACGCTTGAAAGCGTGGCCACCTCCAGTTACAGAGGAAACTCTGGCGAAATTTTTCTAAAAACCTAACACTTGGAACTATTTACACTACAAGTGTTAGAAATATTTTTTGACATGTTTTCGAAATATAAATTTCGCCATGACTTTATTTACTAAATATTCGGAGGTGGGATTTTCACGAAATATAACGTGATAAATATATATTTTTCACACACTGTTTATGATTATTTTGTGAGAATGCATAAATATTATTTTCAGAGTAAAAATAATATTTACGAACGTTAACGAATCCAAAATTTATACGAACGCTTTCACCATAAATATATAAGTTACACCGGTAAGTATATTACCACCTGATTGTTAAAACGTAACTTACGCACTTACGGAAATATTTATGAACGCACATGTATTGAATCCCCCATCCTTGGGAAGGAAAATAATTACCAAGTATTTACAAAATGTAAACACGAAATAGTTGTCTAACTATTTCCCCAAAAACATAAACCATGAAGCTAAGGCACGGCCGTCCGTCTAATAGAAATTAGCACCTGTAGGTCGTCGCACAGCTGCGTGAGCAGGAGATACTTGGTAGAGACGCTTCACTGTGAGTTCATGTCCCCCTTTTCTCTAACTGTTTTCAGTTTTCTTAACTGCGGGGGTGAAATACATGTTACTATGATTACGAGTACTTTATACATGGTATGGTTAGCGTAAGGAGGTTTACTACTTAGATCATGTGAGTGGGTAGGAGCAATATGAGGCCATTAGTCCTCATGTCGGGACCGAGGGACAGGAGCGGTAGATCTATCTGGGTGTAGCGAGCCTAGCCCCAGGCCAAACTAGAAACGGACCTTGGGGTGACTTTGTCCACATACTAATACCGTGGCGAAATCTGCTAGGTTTGAGTCTCCCTATTTGCACTTCACATATATCAGTGGCCTTGCAAACCATTGGTGATCTCAATTCCCCTTAACTGCTACATACCACGATTTTATTTTTATACTCACAAGTGTTTTACATACTCACTTACACATGAACTCGCTCAACATTATTGTTGATTTTTCAACTTACATGTATTTCAGGAAATTAACGGATCTGGCACGGTATGACATGTTTTCCGCTGCACTAGTTTCCGAGGTCATCCGGGGTTTAGGGGATGTGTCTCTTTCCTGGACAAGACACAATCCTTAAACCATGTTTATGTTATATTTTAAGTTGTAATGTCTGTTGAACAAGGTTATGGTTGTTAGGGTATGTTCCCGTTAAAACAATGGTACTGTATTTGGTTTTCAAAACTTAATGGATGATCTTGCATGTTTTTAATTCATATAGCTTGGTTATGATTAAGCTATGGTAATAAGAAGTCACACCAAAATTTACCACGCTTCCGCAAAGCCAGGGTGTGACAGCTTGGTATCAGAGCTCTGATCATAGCGAACTAGGATTCCTTCTCGAGTCTAGACTATGATCACTAGGGCTCTCACGAAAACATTTTTCTGCATACCACTTAAGTCCAGATCCAAAACTTTTTACAAACAAATGTTGAGCATATTTTATTATTTATAGGCTCAGCCTGGAGGGCTGAGGCTCGGTCTGGAGGATCGAGGCTCGGTCTAGGTGACCGAGGTAGTTGAGCACGTTGATTTATTATAGGCTCAGCCTGGAGGGCTGAGGCTCGGTCTGGAGGATCGAGGCTTGGTCTAGGTGACCAAGGTAGTTGGCTAGGAAGAGTAGGCTCAGTCATGAAGGCTGAGGCTCGGTCAAGGGGTCCGAGGCTCGATCTAAGAGGTCGAGGTGGAGGATAGAGCAGTCTTAAAGACTGGGAGAAATTGGCTAGTGAAACTAGGAGAATTGTGTGATACCTTACTTGGTGACTTATGTGATTATCTGATTGTATGACTGATTATTTGAGCATATTTGTGTTTATGTTACAGACTCATGGATTCCGCCGGTACTGGCGATTCGGACACCACTGGACCCATACCTATCGTATCTGATGACCTCACATCCTCCGAGCATGAGGTGTACACATCTGACTATACCAGTACTGACGAGGATGATTTCCAGCCTTTCGCACTACCCGATGGTGCTGATGAGCCTGCAGATGACCCTCCCGCTGAGTACCTACCTCTAGCAGAGATTCCGGCCCCTATACCCTTAGCCGTTTATCCAGCATATGATCTTCTTCTTGACGCCGAGGCTGACGGCGATCTTGACCTGTTTGAGGAGGTGCCTTTTGAGGATGAGATCCAGGGCGAGGCCCTTCTTCCTGCGGACGATCTTCTGATGATCGCTGACGTTCCCGCTGAGGATTCGCCTGCACATTCTCCTGTCCCAGACTCCTTCGAGTCTGTGGCATCCGCACCTTCTCACACATTGAGCGCACAGCACTTTGCGCATGATTCTGATCCTGACCAGGCATCCTCTGTTGCACCTATACCCAGTTTTGCGTTTGACCATGATGACATAGAGGATTCTGATCCTATCTTTCCCCCGGGATACGACCCGGATCGTGATATCGAGTTTATACCTATGGATCAGCCCATGGAGGATCCAGCTGACCCAGTAGACCCTATCGACCCCGAGTTTGACTTCGAGATGGCTTTTGATGATCCCGAGCCTGTCGTCGCTCCTGAGCAGGCAGCCGCTCTAGACCCCATGCTTGAGCATGACCCCGTACATGTTGGCATCCCTATTGAGCCTGTTATAGCAGACCCACCTGTTGATGATCTCCCCGTGGATGTTCCTTTGTTAGAGGGCGATCATGTTGTTGTTGATCCTGTTGTTCCTCTACCTGTTGTTGATATACCTGTTGACCATCCTGTTGAGCACATTGCACCTGTTCATCCTTTTGTTGCACCTGATCCCATCCCACTAGAGCCCGAGCATGCACTGTTCGTGGCGCACATGGATCCTCCAGATGAGCATGCACAGCACGGTTGGATACCAGCTGATGAGGATGTTCCACCTTTTCCTCCTCAGATCCCTGATACACGACATGTTGATTTTTCTTTTCAGGTTCCTCAGTTTGTACCTCCAACGAGGACTGGAGAGGGTTCTTCAGCCCATCCTTTTGGGTATGTACCGATGTCTATCCCTTTCATGCCCCAGATGTCATCTGCTCCACCCTCTGTTGCTCCATTTCATGTGGCACCTTTTGATCCCACCAGTGAGCCGTTCCTTTGGGCACCAGGCTCTGCTATGCCACCTACTGACCCCTACCATTCTTTCCACAGGGGGTATACTATCGAGGACGTTTTGATGTCCTTTGTCGCCCAGCACGAGTCGCACTCGCAACGCATCCAGGAGCTTGAGAGAGCTCAGCTGCCACCATGCCAGTGCCATGGTCTGACACACTCTCCTCTGCAGCCCTTTCGACCCTTACCGCCAGATTATGATGCTCGTCTCTTTACACTAGAGCAGCAGGTTGCTGCTATCAATCGTACCCAGCGAGCCATGGAGGAGGACTGGCTCCAGTTACGTCGTTTGCTTTACACCCACTTTCCCCCTCCTCCACCACCATCTGTATAGAGCTCATCAGTACTGTTTGGGTAGACGAGGGTGAGAAGACGGCGATTGTTGGACTGCACAGCAATTTGGAGACTACATGATGATTTTGACTTTTGTTGACATGTATTTGACGTATTTGACACTGACATGATATAGTTTTTGGACAGGGGTGATGTAGCCCCTAGTTGTTTGATGATTGTATGACACAGGGATGTACTGATACACTTACTATGTGGTCTCGATATATGGCAATCGCAGCATTCTCACCATATTTGATTCGCTTGATTTCTTATTTGTATTTTTATGATATGGGATGTTGTGTGATTGGTATTTGTGATGTATTGATAACATGAGATGTTATGTGCTATTACTGCTACTATATACGTACGTTTTACTATGGCCTGACCAACGTAAACCATCTTTTAGAAGATGCCGCCAAAACGTCCAACGCCGATGCCTACCAATGAGGCAGAACTCCAGCAAGTTATTGCTGCTGCCATTGCTCAATATGCTGCCTCTCAAGGAGGAACGAGTGGAAGCAACTCTGGCAACTCTGGCAACAATAATCCACCTCATGGTAATACTAAGTCATTTAGACATACCATGACCTAATTGGATATCTTTAGCAATGATGCTAATGCCAAACGTATGTTATAACGTATGTGCAGGATGCACCGACAAGCAGTTCTTAGACTGCAAGCCCGTAAACTTTGATGGCACAGGAGGTGCCGTCGCCTTTGTTCGTTGGGCTGAGAAAACCGAATCTGTTCTTCGCATGAGCAAGTGCGCGCTGGATCAGCAAGTCACCTATATCTCAGGGCTATTTCTAGATGGAGCCCTATCCTGGTGGAATCTACAAGTACAGACACTAGGCGAAGCTGCTGCCTACGCGCTGACCTGGACCGAACTGAAGGAACTTATGCGCAAAAAGTACTGTTCCCGCGCAGAAATCCAGAGATTGGAGACCGAGTTTTGGCATTTGAAAATGGACGGTCCAAAGATAGCAGAATACGTTCAACGGTTCCATGACTTATCGCATGTGGTACCCTACATGGTCACTCCTGAGTTCAAGAGAATTGAACACTTCATTTGGGGACTAGCTCCTCAAATCATAAGCATGGTAACCACATCCAAGCCTGCGACCATTACTGAGGCGATCGATTTGAGCGTAGCTCTCACAGAGGAGGCCATTCGCCTGAACAAGTTTGATGAAGCAGAGCCGAAGAGGAAAGAGACTCACGTCGAGTCATCAGGAGGTAGCAAACGGAAGTTCTCAAACTTCAAGCAAGGCGCCAGTGTGGCGGTTAAGAAAGGAGGATCAGCTGGTAGTGGAAAGAAAGGTAAAGGATATCAGGGCACCCAGCCCAAGTGTAATACCTGTCAACGCCATCATACTGGCCATTGTAGTGTGAAAGTATGCGAAGCATGTGGAAAGCCGGGCCACTTGAAGAAATCTTGTTGGGCTAGTGCTGGCCGGGGAGGCCAGGGAGGATTTGGGAATAAGAATAACAATCGTGGTGGAAATCGCTCACAAGGAAACTATGGAGGAAACGGGAATCGAGGCAACCTTGCGAACCAAGCTGGCAATGCAAACCAAAACAACAACCAAACTGGAAATGGAGGCGGAAACGGGCAAAGACTTGGATGCTATAACTGCGGTGATATCGGGCATTTTAAGAAGAACTGCCCAGAGTTAAACCAAGCCCGTGGAAGAGTGTTCCAAATCGAAGCTAGGGAAGCGCGCCAGGACCCCAATGTTGTTACTGGTACGTTCCCTGTAAATCAACGCTATGCATCCGTTTTATTTGATACTGGTGCCGATTATAGCTTCGTGTCGTTAGAATTTAAGAATATGCTTGGTTTAGCCGCTAATAAGTTAGATATTCCCTACTCAATCGAATTGGCTAATGGAAAGTTAGTAGAAGCCGATGAAGTTATCAGAGGTTGCGTGATCGAATTAGGAGAGCGTGAGTTTGCTTTAGATCTATTACCAGTCCAGTTGGGAAGCTTCGACGTGGTGGTAGGAATGGATTGGTTATCAGGCAACAAGGCAGAGATAGTTTGTCATGAAAAGATTGTTCGTATCCCAACCGAAGATGGCGAGACAATTGTGGTTCACGGAGAGAAGCGTGATACGCCGTTAAGAATTATCAGCTATCTGAAGGCGCGAAAGTGTTTGCAGAAGGGATGTGTTGCCTTCCTGGCACACATTGTGGATAAGAAGGCTGCTGAGCCAAGAATCGAAGACATCCCTGTCGTGAGGGAATACCCAGAAGTCTTCCCAGAAGACTTACCTGGACTGCCACCTCAGAGGCAAGTGCAGTTTCACATCGATCTAGTCCCAGGCGCCGCACCTGTGGCTAAGGCACCTTATAGACTTGCTCCGTCTGAGATGCAGGAACTGTCGACACAACTTCAAGAGTTGTTAGACAGGGGATTTATTCGACCAAGCTTCTCGCCTTGGGGAGCTCCGGTCCTGTTTGTCAAAAAGAAGGACGGTAGTTGTCGTATGTGTATCGACTACCGGGAGCTAAACAAGCTGACGATCAAGAATAGATACCCTCTGCCAAGAATCGATGATCTGTTTGATCAACTGCAAGGCTCAAGCTTTTATTCAAAGATCGATCTTCGATCTGGATACCATCAGTTAAGGATACAAGAAGAGAGTATCCCAAAGACAACCTTCAGAACTCGTTATGGACACTACGAGTTCCTTGTTATGCCGTTTGGTTTGACAAACGCACCTGCAGTCTTTATGGATTTGATGAATAGAGTTTGCAAGCCGTGCTTGGACAATTTCGTGATTGTGTTTATCGACGACATCTTGATCTATTCAAGAACAAAGGCCGAGCACGAACAGCATCTAAGAGCTATTTTGGGGTTGCTAAAGAAGGAACAGCTGTATGCCAAATTCTCCAAGTGCGAATTTTGGCTACGCGAAGTCCAATTCCTTGGGCACGTGGTAAATGGAGATGGAATCCACGTGGATCCAACCAAGATCGAGGTGATCAAGGATTGGGAAACGCCAAAGACGCCAACCGAGATTCGACAATTCTTGGGTTTGGCTGGCTATTATCGAAGGTTCATTGAGGATTTTTCAAAGATCGCTCAACCATTGACCCTCCTCACGCAGAAGGATAAGAAGTTTGATTGGGGAATCAAACAGGATGAAGCATTCCAGATATTGAAGGATAAGCTCTGCAATGCGCCAATTTTAGCTCTGCCAGAAGGTACTGACGATTTTGTGGTATACTGCGACGCATCGCGTCAAGGATTGGGTTGTGTGTTGATGCAACGCCAAAAGGTTATTGCTTACGCATCACGTCAGTTGAAAGTGCATGAAAAGAACTATACCACACACGATTTGGAGCTCGGCGCAGTGGTATTTGCACTAAAGATCTGGAGACACTACCTTTATGGTACGAAGTGTACAATCTTTACAGATCACAAGAGCCTACAACATATATTAAACCAGAAGGAGTTGAATATGAGGCAAAGACGATGGGTTGAATTGCTGAACGATTACGACTGCGAGATAAAGTATCATCCAGGGAAGGCGAATGTAGTCGCCGATGCCCTAAGTCGTAAAGAGAGAATCAAGCCCATAAGGGTTAGAGCTTTAGAAATGATTATACGAACCGATCTTTCCTTGCGCATTCGTACCGCGCAGAAAGAAGCTCTCAAGGAAGGAAACCTTGAAGAAGAATATCTCCGTGGGATGGAGAAGCTTTTGGTACCAAACGAGGAAGGAACATTATGTTTTGAGAAAAGGATTTGGGTTCCTCTGTTTGGTGGTTTAAGGAAAGTTATTTTTGATGAAGCTCACAAATCACGGTACTCTATCCATCCTGGAGCGGATAAGATGTACCAGGATCTCAAAGATTATTATTGGTGGCCTAGGATGAAAGGCGATGTTGCTGTTTATGTGAGCAAATGTTTAACATGCGCTAAGGTTAAAGCGGAATACCAGAAGCCTTCAGGACTTCTGCAACAACCTGAGATTCCCAAGTGGAAATGGGAACAAATCTCAATGGATTTTATTACGAAATTGCCAAGAACGCCAAGAGGCCATGATATGATTTGGGTTATAGTTGACCGTCTAACAAAATCCGCGCACTTCTTGCCAATCAAAGAGAAAGATAGCACTAGCAAATTGGCTGAAATTTACATGAGAGAGATCGTCGCGCGCCATGGAGTGCCTCTCTCGATCATTTCTGATAGAGACGGAAGGTTTGTGTCAAGGATATGGCAATCCTTCCAAGAAGCTTTTGGCTCACAATTGAATCTGAGCACTGCGTTTCATCCGCAAACTGACGGCCAGAGCGAGCGAACGATACAGACTTTGGAAGACATGCTGAGAGCGTGTGTTATGGATTTGGGCGGTAGCTGGGACAAACATTTACCTTTGGTCGAATTTTCATACAACAACAGCTACCACACCAGTATTGGTGTCGCGCCATTTGAAGCCCTTTACGGACGCAAGTGCCGATCACCCTTATGTTGGGCTGACGCAGGTGATAGGCAGCTTGCTTGTCCCGAAATCGTCCAAGAGACGACAGACAAGATCGCGCAGATTCTTAAACGCATCGAAGCAGCTCGCCACAGACAGAAGGCCTATGCGGATCCAAACCGAAAACATGTGGATTTCCAAGTTGGAGAGATGGTGCTATTAAAGGTCTCACCTTGGAAGGGTGTGGCACGCTTCGGAAAGCGTGGGAAGTTAAATCCGCGCTACATTGGTCCCTTCAGAATTCTGGAAAGAATAGGGCTAGTAGCATACAAGTTGGACCTACCTGCTGAACTGAATGGTGTTCACGATACATTTCATGTATCCAATCTAAAGAAAAGTCCAACTCAAGTCACCGTTGCCATTCCCACCGACGAGATTCATGTTGACGACACGCTCCACTTCGTTGAAGAACCTGTTGAGGTCACGGATTGGAAAGTTAACAAGACCCGCCGGAGCAGTGTCAAGCTCGTCAAAGTTCGTTGGAATGCCAGACATGGTCCTGAATACACCTGGGAACGGGAGGACCGAATGAAAGGGAAATACCCCCCACCTTTTTCCTAAGAACCCTGCATCTAGTAGCAGAACTTAAATTTCGGGACGAAATTTATTTAACGGGGGGAGAATGTGATAACCCGCACTAAACCAGGTATCCGTACGACTTAATTAGTAATTAATTAATGCTTAATTACTGTGCTTACTTGAACTTGTGAATAAACTGCTACTTGAATACTGATACATGTACTTACTTGCATCATACTTGCTTGCTGTCACTACATTATTTACATGCTGAACCTTAGTGACAAACATGATGCACAAAAAGCACAGTAGCACAATACACGGATAACCTATTGAACATGCTGATAAAGCCAGCATCAGGCAAACACTGCCTCAAAAGGCCTGTAAGAGCCTGAAATATTTTGCTACACTAGTGGTGAGTGTAGGGACACAAGGGTTGTAGAACTGCGTCTCTAGGAATAAGTCACTATGACTGGATGTGCCTAAAACGTACTCTAAGTACAAAACTCAGCACTTTACAAAATAATTCAGCTTTTAGCTAACTAATAAAGTGCCAAAACATGAGAAAAATATTACTAGACACTTTCCAAAGTGTCAGAAATGAGTAGTGTCACTAAAGAGAGTAATAACGACACTTTAAAGCTTTAGTAACGCTTTAACGGATTACTATCCAACCAAACAACCGGACTTTACCCGGAACATGAAAATATTGTTATTTTCACTATTTCTCTTTTTCTGAGCCAGTTAGGGTCCCTGAATACCCTAACACCCTTTGTAACGCGTGAAACATAACTAACCGAGTTAATCACTCAACTTAACTTAGTTAACCTAACTAAGTAACCAACTAATACTTGAAACCGAACCAAGGACCCCCCCTCCTAACCGTCCTCAACCATGGGGGACACACTTGTCCTTGCAAGATTACCAGAATCTAATTTTTGTCTAATATCTACAAGACACATTATCCCTTGGTTAATACACTTATAATTTCCTATAAGATCATGTCTAAACACATGAGATCATTACACAACTCAACACACTTCACAACTCTCTCTCTTTCTCTTGCTCATTCTCGGCCGAACACCCCACCATCCATCCATCCATCTTTCGATTTCATACAAGCCATTCCAAGATCGTGCAAGTGTTAAGGGTCTCGTATTAGGAAGCTTGGAGCAAGCGGAACGCGAAGGACCTCTCTACTTAGCTTTTATCCACCCGATTTACGTCTAGATTCTTCCCTAGCCTCGAGCTAGAGGTATAATGCTTAAAACTCGTATTTGAACTATTCTAAAGTGGTTAAAAGCTCACTAGTTGTGTAAATGATGTAGTATTCGAAATGTATGATTATTTAGGCCCGATCTATGATGTGGTAGCTTGGATCATCATTTAACCCGGTTTGGTAAGATCATGGATCTTAACATAAGCTTGTTTTGAATGATACAAGGGTTAAAAGGTGAAACTCTACCACACGCGAAGCATGAACTTGTGTAAAAATGTTTTACTTGTGGAATAGTGTTTAAAACTAGCAGATCTACGTATCTGCAAGTGGTATCTTCAAAGAACCACGCATCAAAGAAATCATGTATTTTAAAAGATGGATTTTACACTAAAAAGAATGATTTTTATAAACCACAAGTGTGTAAACACTTGTGAAATAAAAAGATCCGACAAAAGAACTAGTTTTGTCAAATGTTACTAGAAGCTGTAAAGATGCAATTTCTTTAAAAACGAGGCTTTTACAGAACTGGTTGGATTTATAAAAAGATACACCAAAGATAAGGAGCTTTATCACATGTTTTTGGATAAACTACAAGTTCATGTATTTTTGCGATTATAACTATTTTAACTAGTTGAATATTGTTTATTGTTGAACAAGAAAATTGTTGAGTTGATTTGTTAAAGAAAATGATACGCTTGAAAGCGTGGCCACCTCCAGTTACAGAGGAAACTCTGGCGAAATTTTTCTAAAAACCTAACACTTAGAACTATTTACACTACAAGTGTTAGAAATATTTTTTGACATGTTTTCGAAATATAAATTTCGCCATGACTTTATTTACTAAATATTCGGAGGTGGGATTTTCACGAAATATAACGTGATAAATATATATTTTTCACACACTGTTTATGATTATTTTGTGAGAATGCATAAATATTATTTTCAGAGTAAAAATAATATTTACGAACGTTAACGAATCCAAAATTTATACGAACGCTTTCATCATAAATATATAAGTTACACCGGTAAGTATATTACCACCTGATTGTTAAAACGTAACTTACGCACTTACGGAAATATTTATGAACGCACATGTATTGAATCCCCCATCCTTGGGAAGGAAAATAATTACCAAGTATTTACAAAATGTAAACACGAAATAGTTGTCTAACTATTTCCCCAAAAACATAAACCATGAAGCTAAGGCACGGCCGTCCGTCTAATAGAAATTAGCACCTGTAGGTCGTCGCACAGCTGCGTGAGCAGGAGATACTTGGTAGAGACGCTTCACTGTGAGTTCATGTCCCCCTTTTCTCTAACTGTTTTCAGTTTTCTTAACTGCGGGGGTGAAATACATGTTACTATGATTACGAGTACTTTATACATGGTATGGTTAGCGTAAGGAGGTTTACTACTTAGATCATGTGAGTGGGTAGGAGCAATATGAGGCCATTAGTCCTCATGTCGGGACCGAGGGACATGAGCGGTAGATCTATCTGGGTGTAGCGAGCCCAGCCCCAGGCCAAACTAGAAACGAACCTTGGGGTGACTTTGTCCACATACTAATGCCATGGCGAAATCTGCTAGGTTTGAGTCTCCCTATTTGCACTTCACATATATCAGTGGCCTTGCAAACCATTGGTGATCTCAATTCCCCTTAACTGCTACATACCACGATTTTATTTTTATACTCACAAGTGTTTTACATACTCACTTACACATGAACTCGCTCAACATAATTGTTGATTTTTCAACTTACATGTATTTCAGGAAATTAATGGATCTGGCACGGTATGGCATGTTTTCCGCTGCACTAGTTTCCGAGGTCATCCGGGGTTTAGGGGATGTGTCTCTTTCCTGGACAAGACACAATCCTTAAACCATGTTTATGTTATATTTTAAGTTGTAATGTCTGTTGAACAAGGTTATGGTTGTTAGGGTATGTTCCCGTTAAAACAATGGTACTGTATTTGGTTTTCAAAACTTAATGGATGATCTTGCATGTTTTTAATTCATATAGCTTGGTTATGATTAAGCTATGGTATTAAGAAGTCACACCAAAATTTACCACGCTTCCGCAAAGCCAGGGTGTGACAGTTTGCTCCTGAGCGGAATACGATTATCCAAGAGGAAGTTGAGAGATTATTAAAGTCCAAGATGATCAGAGAGGTTAAGTTCCCAAGGTGGCTAGAAAACGTGGTTGTGGTACAGAAGAAAAATGGGAAATGGAGAGTTTGTGTAGACTACACAGACTTGAACAAAGCTTGTCCTAAAGACCCATTTCCTCTTCCCCACATTGATGCAATGGTAGATGCCACTGCCGGGCATGAAATGCTGACCTTCATGGACGCATCCTCAGGATTTCAACAGATCCAAATGGAACCTTCTGACCAGGAGGATACTGCCTTCATGACACCAACAGGTATTTATTGTTATACAGCTATGCCTTTTGGTTTAAAAAATGCAGGTGCAACATACCAAAGATTGGTAAACATGATGTTCAAAGACAAACTGGGGGACACCATGGAGGTGTACATCGACGATATGGTGGTAAAATCAAAGAAAGCTCAGGATCACCTCCAGGATATTAAAGGGGCGTTTGATATCCTGGATCAGTATAACATGAAGCTGAATCCTGCTAAGTGCCATTTTGGAGTGGGGGCAGGAAAATTTCTAGGATATATGGTGACCAAAAGAGGAATAGAAGCGAGCCCGGAGCAGATTAAAGCCATCCTGGATATTAAATCGCCCTCAAATATGAAGGATGTTCAACGATTAACAGGGCGAGTGGCAGCATTAAACAGGTTTATCTCGAGATCCTCAGAGAAATGCTAAGATTTTTATAATATCCTGAAGAAGAACAAAAGATTCGAATGGGGTGAGAAGCATGAAGCGGCCCTACAGGATTTAAAGCAATATCTTTCAACCGCACCTCTACTGATGAAGCCCGAGAATGGTGAACCGTTATCCATATACCTCGCAGTATCAGGGAATGCTGTAAGTGTCGTCCTTGTAAAGGACCATGAAGGTCAGCAATATCCTGTTTACTATGTTAGTAAAAGCTTGTTAAATGCTAAAACTAGATATTCTCATTTAGAAAAATTGATACTAGCATTAGTCATGGCATCAACGAAACTTAGACATTACTTTGAGACACATAGGATTCATGTTAAAACAAATTATCCTGTTAAAAATGTACTTAGGAAACCAGAAATGTCAGGCAGAATGGCTAAGTGGTCGGTAAAGCTGAGTGCTTATGATTTAGTATATGAACCTAGAAATGCCATAAAGTCTCAGCCTTTAGCTGACTTTGTGGTTGATTTTAGTAGTGACATTCAGGATGAGGTAGACCTAGAAGTTCAACAGTTAGGAGAATCCTCAGGATCCTGGACATTATATACTGATGGTGCATCTAATGTATGAGTAGTAGGATTAGGAATACTACTAAAATCGCCACAGGGGGACATATTACTCCAGGCTATTAGGTGTGAATTTCCTGCTACTAATAATGAAGCAGAGTATGAGGCTTTAATTGCAGGATTAGAGTTGGCTAAGAGTATGAGTATCAAAAATTTGCAAGTATATGTTGACTCTTTGTTAATTACTAACCATTTTAATGGATCCTATGCAGTTAAGGGTGAGAAATTAATCGAATATCTCGATATTCTCAAAAAATTAGCAGGATATTTCGATGTTTTATACTTGAACAGGTACCAAGGGGTGATAATGCTGAAGCGGATGCCTTAGCAAATTTGGGATCATCGATCAGGATACCTGAAGGGACCCAAATACCAATATTACATGTCTTATATCCTGCAACGAATCCTCAGGATAAAGAAGTAGCGGGTATTCGGGATCCTGGAGCGGAATATCCTGAACAGGATCCTAAATCCTGGACGGCTCCAATTGTGAGATATCTTAAAGAAGGACACATCCCCGGAAATGAAAATCCTAAGGCATTTAAGATGAAGGTATCACGATTCACTATTATAAATAATGTTTTATACAAGAAATCTCTTGCAGGACCATATTTGAGGTGCTTGGAGGATCCTGAAGCCAAAGAAGTACTTTAGGATATACATGAAGGGGATTGTGGTACTCATACTGGGGGCAGATCATTGTTCTCGAAAGTATTAAGGACAGGATATTATTGGCCAACGATGAGAAAAGATGCTGCAGAATATGCTCGAAGATGTGATGCATGCCAAAGGCATAGTAACATACTACACCAACCAGCTGAACCACTATATCCTGTAGTTTCTCCTTGGCCATTCATGAAATGGGGGATGGATATAGTAGGGAAGTTACCAAAAGCTCCGGGAGGAAAAGTCTTTATGTTAGCAATGACGGATTATTTCTCCAAGTGGGTTGAGGCTGAAGCATTTGTCCAAGTTAGAGACCAAGAAGTAGTATCCTTCATAAAGAGGAATATCCTGACTAGGTTTGGGGTACCAGCTGAGATCATTTGTGATAATGGGTCCCAGTTTATAAGCAAAAGGACTACTGACTTTTGCAAGAGTTGGGGAATCAAAATGATCACATCTACTCCGGTACATCCTCAAGCGAACGGACAAGCTGAATCCTCAAACAAGATAATAGTCAATAACTTAAAGAAGAGACTTGGAGCCAAAAAAGGAAGATGGGCGGAAGAGTTACCCTTTGTTTTGTGGGCTGATGGGACAACGCTAAAGAATGCAACCGGCCAAACCCCGTTTTCCTTGGTATTTGGAGCAGAAGCAATGATTCCAACAGAAATGACGATACCTACTGCAAGATCTATGCTACAGGATCCTGAACAAAATCCTGAAGTCTTGTGCCAAGATTTGGATACTATAGATGAAAAAAGAGACGCAGCAAGACTAAGGATAGCAGCATATCAAAAAAGAATATCCAGAGCATATAATAAGATCATAAGGACTAGAAGATTTCGAGTTGGTGATTGGGTGCTAAGAAAGGCTTTTCAAAATACCACTAATCCTGCCGATGGCAAGCTAGCTCCGAAATGGGAAGGACCTTATGAAGTCGAGTCAGAAGCAGGGAAAGGAGCATATCGACTCAAGAATATGGAAGGGGATATGCTACCAAGATCCTGGAATGCAATACATTTAAAGCTCTATTTCAAGTAAGAGTAGAATTTATTTTCTATCTCGGAATGGTATGTATTCTATTTTAAATATATTTGTTTATTATCTTGAACCCAATACTGACTTAAGCATCGGAGGGGTGTTAGCCAAGCTAACACCCACCTTAGTTTACAATTGTTTTGCAGGATATGTTTCAGGATATAGCTCCAGGATATATACCCAGGATAAGTCGAAAGATTAGAGGATTGGCCCCCTCTCTCACGTTTAAGGGATCCTGGTCCCTTCAAAGGTTTAAAGGTATTCACCTTTCTTACGAATTGGGTTTAAACACCTCGCCTGGAGCGCAAGTTATCTAGGTATAGTTCAAGGTAGCGGGACCAGTTCATGTAAAAGTGGCTGACAATTTCGTTACTGTTGGCTATATCCTTGATCCTGAAGGTATATGAGGATTGATCACCCTCTCTCACGAAAGAGTATTTTCACCCTCTCTCATGAAATTTAGGGTTTATCCCCAGATATCAGGGTTTATCCCCAGGATATTAAGGGTTTATCCCAAGTATGCTAAGGATTCATTTCAGGATATCATGGGTTTTGCCCTGGGGTATTCGGAATTCATTCGAGTCAAAATATAAATACATTTGCGTTTTTGTCGAACACAGGGGACATACATTATACTGTTCAAAGGATAGATCCAAGTTTATAAGTATGCACTGGGGACAAACTTATAATGGAGGATTGAAATTGATTCTCTAAGAATCTCTGGTATGATCTCTCCTTTTTATTTGGACAATTTATAGGTTGTATTTCAATATCCTGATCAAGATATCTTTCAGGATATCTTCCAGGATTCGTTTATAATATATATTCCTAAAAATGTACAAACAAAACAGTTTTCACGAGTAAAATTTGTGTATCAATGACAACAATAGTAAAGTCAAAAGAGCGGTTATATTATTAACATACCAAAAGATGTGCTCTTAGTTTCACCTCAAAACAAGGCCCATCCACTAAGAGCACTATTAGTTCATTACCATATTTACCCAACAGTGGAAGGTTTCATCTCAAACCGAGACCCATCCACCTTCAACTGTTGTATTGTTCAAAAAGCATGCAGGAAATGTAAATTGTTCAGGTGCAGGAAAGTAAAGTGCAGAAAAGTAAATTGTTTAAGGGACTACAGACCAACATTCAAATTTAAAAAGGTGGGCTCTGGCCTTGGCACGTATATCCGTCATCGCCCACCTAAATGCCCTCACACAGCGGCATCTCCTCCAACCTTCTAAGACTTCTCAGCACCAGCATCCCGACCAGCATCCTGAGCAGCATCCTCGCCAATGTCCATCCCAGCATCTGCTCCAGCATCCTTCTTGTCTCCAGCCTGGATCACCAACTCTGCTGACTTTGAAGTCTCACCAGCTTCAACAGGAAGTGGCACAGCTTTGCCTCCGAGCTCCTTTAGCTTGGCCACCCAGGATTCAACTGGCCAAGATGGACAAACAAGGCCCGTCTCCTTGGCCTCATAGGCCATCTTGATGCGTGCTTGTAACAGGGAGACGATAGCAGAAGCCTTGATTCCCTCCCGGAAGTTGATCAAGGCTTGATCATGATCCATTTGAACGGTGGCGAGTTTGACCTCAGTGTCTTGGGTGACCTTCTTCAGCAGGCTTTCGTAGTGCCGGGTCTTCGCTTCGGCAATGGCACCTTGGTCAGCGACGGTGCTTTCAAGCTGTTTGATCCTGGCTTCATGAAGTGCAACAGTACCACAGGCATCATTATACAAGTGGATCAAATGCTGGAGGCCCTGCACATCAATTTCAGGTATGAGTTAGAATATATTGACCAGGATATCCTGTCAGGATATCCTATTAGGATATACGTGCAGGATATATGTGCAGGATATGCGTCAGGATATTACCTTGTTAAGGAAGGATGTCATTGGCTCTAAGGAATCAGAGAAACTGAGTTCGTCATAGGAGAACCCTTCTGAACCTGGAGCGCTGACTTCAAGACCTTTCCTCTTTTTTGCTATGGAAGCACGAGTCCTTGGATTGGCCTTGGGAGCCGGGAGTGGCTTGGAGCTAGTTGCAGCAGGAGTTTCTTTCTTGACTGTGGCTGGGGTTGGATAGCTGTCGAGTTCATCAAGGTCTAGATAGACTGGAACTTTGCTGGAATCTGCACACAGGGAGTAAAATTCTAAATCTCTCCTAAAAATATCAAATAAAAACATGTATGTACAGGATATCTTGCAGGATCCTTACCAGACATGTTTGCGCTTGAAAGAGGGCTTGGAGTTGGTGGAGATGGGTTGAAGCTTCTCTCTGCCTCTGAAAGGAGTCTGATGGCGTCTATTCTTTTTTGAGAATCAGTGAGGGGAGGTGAAATTTTCCTGAAATCAGCTGCATACACAACAGAGAAAATGAAATTGGTCAGTTCAGGATATAAAGCAGGATAAGAGGCAGGATCATCTTTAAACCCTAAATCCTACCCTTCTTCAACCATCTCATCGGATAATCCGTTCCACCAGGGATTGAGTCCCTTTTTACAAAGAAAAACTTGGATTGCCAACCATCCTCGTTCCTGGTGGCACGAAGTATCAGTGGATCACCGGAAGTAGAGTAAAACAGAAATCTACATGATCCATGGCATCTAAGTTTGTAAGCTAGGGGCAGATCATGGACGGAAAGATCAGGAATGTGGTTTCTCTTGATTTGGTCAAGAACAGACAAAACACGCCAGAGCATTGGCAAGGTTTGGCTGAAAGAGATTTTGGTGATATTAAAGAATTCGGTGATGAAGTCCGGAAAGGGGAATTGTAGCCCTAGGGTAAAAGGGAAAGCACTAAAGCATATCCACTCGCTGGAGACCATATCCGACCGGATTACCTGGTCAAACGGTCTAAACACGGTCCCTTCCGGGAAGATGCCGGAGGATTTCAACGCTGACAGGTGGGCACTATCGAAGGTACATGCTTCCTTCTCCGGTTCTTGGAGAAGGTTCTGTTGGATGAATGTGGGAGCCGAGTCACCTGAACTGGACCTTGTTTGCCTGGGCATTTGGTCGCCTGAATTTTTCGCCGGAGAAAGATGAAAAAGAGGAATATGAAGATGAGGGAGAGAATATTACCTTTTTCCTTGTCGATTATTGTTTTGGTCAAAAATTACCTAAGCAATTTAGTGATCAAATTAGTTAAGTGAGGTAGTGTGCTAGAAAGTGTATCGAAAATATGCTTATTAAGTTATTTGGAAAATCAGTATTCAGGATACGGCTCAGGATATAGAGTTGTATCTACGATCAAACTATGAGCAAAAGTAAAGTAAACGACACGAGATGTACGAGGAAAGCCCTTGATCAATCTAGATCGCCGGCATAAAACCTCGGGAGCTGACAATCGCAGCTGCCTTGTTCTTCTTATTACTTCAAACCTCAGAATACAGTGCAGGATGTGGTGCGGATCGACTATGTGTTACAATGAAATTTGAATACAAGTGTGGTGTTTGCAATGAGCTAGAGAGTGAAAGTGTTCGAGAGTGTCTGTGAAAATTGTGTTCCTTAAGCTGATCCGCCCCCATCTATTTATAGTAAAGATAATGTAACAAACTATCCTAAACTTCCGGGATCCAGCGAATATTCCCACTCGAACGTTGAGGACCAAGTCTTTCGGGTTCAACGGCTTCCTCATAACAAATACGCCTGAGTCTTGAGGAGAAGAAGTCCTGATGACCGTTAGTAACTTACAGCCATTAACCTGCACGTGTTTAATTCACTCAAACTTAGGATATCGCCCAAGATGTTAGCAATATCCCCGTCCAGTATCCTGGTCACAAACAAACAATTAAAAGCAGGATATTAGTCAGGATATGTATATTCAGAAAATGACCCATAACAATTGTCCCCAAATATATCGGTTGGTATACCAATCCAACGGATATAATTTAAAAGTTTTATTTCACCAATTAAGGCAATCAATGTGACGAGACCCCTAAAATGACAATGTGCAACTTCCAAGGCATTATTTACTCTTTACCCCCCCTACATTTAGCCTATATTAACCGAGGGACTTCACATTATGGTTATCTTTATCTTCAAGAGAATATCAGGTACTTTCTCCCTCTCTCTTATCTATTTCCATTGTTCATATTTCCTTCTCTCCAACTATTATCCTTCATGGCGACCCAAATGGCGGATTCTGATTCTCCCTTCCATAAACAAAATTTACTTCAAAAACCTTCAAAAGAGGTGTGTTCTTTTGATAACTCCGACATCGCAGCCCTACGAGCTTCCGGTGCTTTTCCCGCCGGAACAATCTTTCTTCCATTCGACCGAGAGGTCCGATCGGATTTTTGTTCCGACGAATGGGTTTGCTTTTTTGCATATCCTTTTTCATTAGGGCTTCGATATCCATTTTCTCCCTTCATTTCTCGCTTCTTTGAGCTTACCGGTCTTAGTTTTGCCCAAACCATGCCCATGGTTTGGCGCGTGTTAATCACCCTGGAGCAGATTAAGGCTCACCATATGCCTGATCTATGCATCGAAGACCTTCCGATGGCCTACCGTCTAAGCTCACATGGTTCCAGCCGGTTTCTCCTTTTTTCTATTTCCAGCGACCCTCTCATTCTTAAAGCCACTAAGAATGAGGATAAATGGACAAGAAAATTCTTCTTTGTGAAAAGAGAGTCCATTGATAAGGGTTTTGACCTCCCTAAAAGATGGTTGACTTCTGGTAGGACTTAGGGTTTTAGGACTATCCCCAATCATATCCCGAACCTCAATCCTGAACCAATATCCTGATGTGTTTATTCTCTTTCTTGCAGCAAACTTCAAGGAACTAGCTCCCCCTAGTGCTGAATAAGAAGGAAGAATAAAAGAGATCTACAAGCTTCCAGAGGGTGAAAGAACCTTTAACCTGTTACTCACAAGCTCTAGTCAGAGATCAAGCTCCAACATGTCTGGTAAGCATATTTTCAAGAATTATCTTCATATTAAATTGATTATTATTTTATTGTATAGTAATATAACAAGTTTAAAACATCTTCCCTTGTGCAGTGCCAGTTATTAACCTCGAAGGCTTCCAACTCGATGAGCTGGATAGTTATTCCAGCCTTGAACCTGTCAAGCAAGAATCTAACCCGAAATCATCCGTTACACCAAAACTCACTAGTTCAAAGACCTCCGCTGTTCCCAAAGCTCCCCCTGCATCCCGGACCTGGGCCTCCAGCTCCCGGAAAAGAAAGGAAGTCGAACCCTCTGCTCCACCACATGTATTCCCATTCGAGAACCACGGGTTCACAGAATCCAGCACATTTATGACCGGCTTCCTTAACCAGGTTAATATCCTGACCTGTATCCTGCATCATATGCTTAATAGAAATGTTCATTTAGAACAATGCCTGTTGTATTACCTTGCAGGGCCTTGAACGCCTGGTCTTCCTCTACGAGGATGCATGTGGCTCCAACGTCATGCTTGAAAGCCAGCTGAAAAAGGCCAAGGCCACCATTGCAGATCAAGCAGCAATTTCCACCGCTAAATCGGAACACTATGAAGCTAAGTACAAGGCTATGACTCAGGATCACCAAGCCGCCATCCAAAAGATCACCCAAGAGGCTCAAGCCAAGTTTGACGCAGCCCAACTCCAACACGAGCAGGCCATGGCTTCATACCGAGAGAGCCTCAAGAATTCCGTCGTGATCTCCCTTCTCCAGGCCAGGCTGAAAATGGCTTATGAGGCGATGACTTTGGGTTTGCAATGCCCTTCTTGGAACATCAAGGCCTGGGAGGCGAAGTTGAGAGATCTTGGGGGAAATCCTGTGGAGCCTCCTGTCAAATCTGTTGTGGAAGAGTCCGCCAAAGCAATGGATGCTAGTACTTCAAAGGATGTTTCTAAGAATGCTGGGGCAAATGCTGGGAAGAATGCTGGTGAAAAGGATGCTGCTGCAGATGCTGAAAAGAATCCCGAGGATGATGTGGGTATGGATGCCGGGAAAGAGGTTGCTGTTCAAGAGGGTGCTGCCCCTTAGGCAGCGGAGTGGGCGATGATGGATATACGTGCCAAGGCCGGAGGCCACTTTTAAATTTCATGGTTGTGGTTGCATAAACAATTTACTTTTCCTGTCTTCGAACAATTTACATTTCCTGCACTAGAACAATGTGATGACCAAAGGTGGATGGGTCCTAGGTTTTAGGACTAAGCCCTTGGTCATCAATTAGTATGACTCGTTTTGAATGTGATAACGGTTGTAGGTGGACAGGTCCTGTTTTGAGATATATCCTGCAACCGTTACACAAGTATGGTAAAAACTAATTGTGCTTTTGGCGGATGGGCCTCGGTTTGAGGTGAAACCAAAAGCACAACTTTTGACTTGTTAATAATATAACTATCTTTTGACTTATTTGCTGTTGCCTTGCATTACTTAGTGTAACCCTTAGCTTTGTAAAAATTTTGTATTGTCATCTTATTAAAATATCCTGATCAATATGCTCAATTACATATATTAAAAACTGTTATTAGATTCGTTCAACTTTGTAGAAAGTTCTTTAAAGAGTGAAAAACAATCTATCTTTCCTGTTTTGATAATACTTAAATGATCAAAGTTTCGAACTAGTATTAGTATCAAATATTTTGAGAAATATATTTTGAGAACATACCAGGATATTTAATCTCTTACCAAAAATAGTATTATCAAAAACTCAAACAATGTTTACAAAGGAAAGATCATACCAGAAATAGGGTATAAACCTATTACCAAACTTCAATCCCTTTGCAACTCTTCCAATGAAGATGTCCCCTGTGCGAGGTACTTAGTGCATTAGTTCCGAGCCTCATCCTTTTAGCTTCACATCACCACCTTGGTAGGAATGTCCCCTGTGTACAATGTCTTCAAATACTTTAGAAATCTTCTGAATGTCAGTTTCCATTGTATAGGCAATTTTTTACGTCCCAAGGGCAAAACCCAAGGATGTACTGGAGATAAATCCCTTGTATCCTGGGGAAAATCCCAAATTTTCATGCGCTACAGGCGAGAGTGTATAAACTCCAAGACTTAGAAAGGTGAAAACCTTTAAACCTTAGAGAGTATGAAAATACCCTTTCGTGAGAGAGGGTGATCAATCCTCATATACCTTTAGGATTCAGGATATAGCCAACAGTCACGAAATTGTCAGCCACTTTTACATGGACTGGTCCCGCCACCTTAAACTATCCCTGAATAACTTGCACTCCAGGTGGGGTGTTTAAACCCAATTTGGAAGAAAGGTGAATACCTTTAAACCTGTGAAGGGATCAGTATCCCTTAAACGTGAGAGAGGGGGCCAATCCTCTAATCTTTCGAGTTATCCTGAGTACATATCCTGCAAAACAATTGTAAACTAAGGTGGGTGTTAGCTTGGCTAACACCCCTCCGATGCTTAAGTCAGTATTGGGTTACAAAGAACAAATTAAACCAAACATATTTAAAAAAGGTAGAATTCATTCCATCCTGAGTTAGAAATTAAATTCTAAACTCACTTGAAATAGAGCTTAAGGTGTATAGCATTCCAAGATCTTGGTAGCATATCCCCCTCCATATTCTTGAGTCTGTATGCTCCTTTCCCTGCTTCTGATTCAACTTCGTATGGTCCTTCCCATTTTGGAGCTAACTTGCCATCGGCAGGATTAGTAGTATTCTGAAAAGCCTTTCTTAACACCCAATCTCCAACCTTAAATCTTCTGGTCCTAATATTCTTGTTATATGCCCTGGATATTCTCTGTTGATATGCTGCCATCCTTAGCCTTGCCGCATCTCTCTTCTTATCTATAGTGTCTAAATCCTGACTCAAGGCTCCAGGATTCTGCTCAGGATCACTTAGGGTAGATCTTGCAGTAGGTATTGTCATTTCCGTTGGAATCATTGCTTCTGCTCCAAATACCAAGGAAAATGGGGTTTGGCCTGTTGCATTCTTTACCGTTGTCCTATCAGCCCACAAAACAAAGGGTAATTCTTCTGCCCATCTTCCTTTTTTGGCTCCAAGCCTTTTCTTTAAGTTATTGACAATTATCTTGTTTGAGGATTCTGCTTGTCCATTCGCTTGAGGATGTACTGGAGTAGATGTTATCATTTTGATTCCCCAACTCTTGCAAAAGTCAGTAGTTCTCTTGCTTATAAACTGAGAACCATTGTCACAGATTATCTCGGCTGGTACTCCGAATCTGGTCAGGATATTCCTCTTTATGAAGGATACTACTTCTTGGTCTCTAACTTGAACAAATGCTTCAGCTTCAACCCACTTAGAGAAATAATCCGTCATTGCTAGCATAAAGACTTTTCCTCCCGGAGCTTTTGGTAGCTTTCCCACTATATCCATACCCCACTTCATAAATGGCCAAGGGGGAAACAATAGGATATAATGGTTCAGCAGGTTGATGCAGTATGTTACTATGTCTTTGACATGCGTCACATCTTCGGGCATATTCTGCGGCATCTTTTCTCATTGTTGGCCAATAATATCCTGTCCTTAATACCTTTGAGAATAACGACATGCCCCCAGCATGGTTACCACAATCCCCTTCATGTATATCCTGAAGTACTTCTTTGGCTTCAGGATCCTCCAGGCACCTCAAATACGGTCCTGCAAGAGATTTCTTGTATAAAATATTATTTATAATAGTGAATCGTGATACCTTCATCCTAAATGCCTTAGGATTTTCATTTCCAGGGATGTGTCCTTCTTTGAGATATCTCATGATTGGAGCCGTCCAGGATTTAGGATCCTCTTCAGGATACTCTGCTCCAGGATCCTGAATACCCGCTACTTCTTTATCCTGAGGATTCGTTGCAGGATATATGATATGTAATATTGGTATTTGGGTCCCTTCAGGTATCCTGATCGATGATCCCAAATTTGCTAAGGCATCCGCTTCAGCATTATCCTCCCTTGGTACCAGTTCAAGTATAAAAACATCGAAATATCCTGCTAATTTTTTGAGAATATCGAGATATTCGATTAATTTCTCACCCTTAACTGCATAGGATCCATTAAAATGGTTAGTAATTAACAAAGAGTCAACATATACTTGCAAATTTTTTATACTCATACTCTTAGCCAATTCTAATGCTGCAATTAAAGCTTCATATTCTGCCTCATTATTAGTAGCAGGAAATTCACACCTAATAGCCTGGGGTAATATGTCCCCCTATGGCGATTTTAGTAGTATTCCTAATCCTACTCCTCTTACATTATATGCACCATCAGTATATAATGTCCAGGATCCTGAGGATTCTCCTAACTGTTGAACTTCTAGGTCTACCTCATCCTGAATATCACTACTGAAATCAGCCACAAAGTCAGCTAAAGCTTGAGACTTTATGGCATTTCTAGGTTCATATACTAAATCATAAGCACTTAACTTTACTGACCACTTAGCCATCCTGCCTGACATCTCTGGTTTCCTAAGCACATTTTTGACAGGATAATTTGTTTTAACATGTATCCTATGTGTCTCGAAATAATGTCTAAGCTTTGTCGATGCCATGACTAGAGCTAATATTAATTTTTCTAAATGAGAATACCTAGTTTCAGCATCTAACAAACTTTTACTAACATAATAAACAGGATATTGCTGACCTTCATGGTCTTTTAAAAAAAAGCACTTACAGGATTCCCTGATACAGCAAGGTATAGGGATAGTGGTCCACCATTTTCAGGCTTCATCAATAGAGGTGCGGTTGAGAGATATCGTTTCAAATCCTGCAAGGCTGCTTCATGCTTCCCCCCCCCCCATTCGAATCTTTTGTTCTTTTTCAGGATATCATAAAAATCTTTGCATTTCTCTGAGGATCTCGAAATAAACCTGTTTAAAGCTGCTACTCGACCTGTCAATCTTTGTACGTCCTTCATATCTGAGGGTGATTTTATATCCATGATAGCTTTGATCTGCTCTGGGCTTGCTTCTATCCCCCTTTTTGTCACCATATATCCAAGAAACTTTCCTGCCCCCACTCCGTAATGGCATTTAGCAGGATTCAGCTTCATGTTGTATCGATCCAGGATATCAAATGCTCCCTTGATATCCTGGAGGTGATCCTCAGCCTTTTTAGATTTCACCACCATATCATCGATATATACCTCCATGGTGTCCCCCAGTTTGTCTTTGAACATCATGTTTACCATTCTTTGGTATGTTGCACCTGCATTTTTCAAACCAAAAGGCATAGCTGTATAACAATAAATACCTGTTGGTGTCATGAAGGCAGTATCCTCCTGGTCAGAAAGCTCCATTTGGATCTGTTGAAATCCTAAGGATGCGTCCATGAAGGTCAGCATTTCATGCCCGGCAGTGGCATCTACCATTGCATCAATGTGGGGAAGAGGAAATGGGTCTTTAGGACAAGCTTTGTTCAAGTCTGTGTAGTCTACACAAACTCTCCATTTCCCATTTTTCTTCTGTACTACAACCACATTTGCTAGCCACCTTGGGAACTTAACCTCTCTGATCATCCTGGACTTTAATAATCTCTCAACTTCCTCCTGGATAATCGTGTTCCGCTCAGGAGCAAACCTCCTTCTTTTTTGCTGAACAGGCTTGAATGATTTATCAATTCCAAGCTTGTGAGTGATAATGTCTTTGGATATGCCTGTCATATCCTCATGCTTCCATGCAAACGTTGACATCCTGCATTTCAAAAAGTTAATTAATTGTTCTTCAATATCCTGAGGGATATTGGTCCCTACGAGCACCGGAATATCGGGATTATCCCGGTCCAGGATAATTTTCTTCACATCCTGCTCCGGATCCTCCACGAAATCCTGGGCCCGCGTCTTTAATTGCTTTTGCTGCACTAGGTTTGGTTGAGGATTTCATCGAGGATGAGTAGCATTCTTTCACCTCCTGCTGATCACTATCAACTTTGACAACTCCCCAAGGGGTAGGTATCTTGACGCATTGGTGATATGTTGATGGCACAGCCTTCATATCGTGAATCCACGGTCTTCCCAGTATGATGTTATAGCAGGATAGAGAATCCATCACACAGAAACGTTGTATCGAGTTGACTCCTTCAACGTATACTGGCAACTTTATCTCTCCCACTGTGTTTCTAGCCTCTCCACTGAACCCAACCAGCACGGTAGACTTTGAAGTGATATCCATTGGAGATACATTCATTCTCTTCAGAGTTTCTAGTTGGATTATGTTGATGGAGCTGCCATTATCAACCAATATCCTGCGTACAAAATGGTTAGCCACATATAACGTTATTACCAGAGTATCATGGTGAGGATCCTGGACAGTATCCCTGTCATCAGCATCAAAAGTGATCATTTTGTCAGTTGTGAGGGTAGTCATCCTGACAGGTTTGTCTCCCTTTTCGGCCTTAGCT
This sequence comes from Helianthus tuberosus, assembly GCA_030545235.1. Lineage (NCBI taxonomy): Eukaryota > Viridiplantae > Streptophyta > Magnoliopsida > Asterales > Asteraceae > Helianthus > Helianthus tuberosus. The sequence goes on along the minus strand of CM060411.1, from coordinate 213,833,487 downwards.
TCCTTTGCATGTCTCTTTGCTGCCGAATACGAAGTCCCACAAATGTCGGATCCTCCCGAAATGAAGTTGATTATCTTGGCATCCGCGGGAGGTGATGCTGCTCGCTCAGGATCCTTCTCAGTATCCTGACCCTTATTCTTCTTTCTTCCTAAGAGATCTTTCAGATATCCCTTGCTTAGAAGATAGCATATTTCTTTCCTTAGAGCAATGCAATCCTCAGTTACATGTCCGAAATCTTCGTGGAAAGCACACCATTTTGACTTATCTTTCCAGTCAACCTTTTGTTGATTCTTTCGAGGCCACCTAGCCATGTCTCCTAGACCCTGCATGGCATACATCAATTCAGGAATGTTAACAGAAAAGCAATATTCAGACAACTCAGGATACTCTTCAGGATCCTCATCTTCGACGGCATTCACTCTCTTGTTTTCATTTCTACCATATGGCTTAGGCCGATATGACTTGAATGAGGATTCCGACTTCCTGTTAGTTGACTCATAAGTGTTAGATGAGTTCATCCTTTCTTGCATCTTCCTGTCATCTTCCAGACGGATATATCTCAAAGCTCTGTTACGAGCTTCGTCAAGCTTCCTGCAGGGATTCATTACAAGATCCTGATAAAACTGAGAATCCTTTTGTAATCCCATCTTAAAAGCTTGCACAACTGTTGCAACATCAAGATGTGGGATATCCAAGGATTCTCGACTGAATTTGTTCACATAATCCCTCAAGGATTCCTGAGGCCCTTGAGTTATCCTGTAAAGATCACTGGTTAGTTTCTCAAAACTCCGACTACAAGAAAATTGACTGTTAAATAAATTAACCAAATGAGCAAACGAAGTAATTGAGTGAGGAGGAACGTTCAACAGCCATTTTAAGGCTGATCCTGTTAGAGTAGAACTAAATCCCTTGCACAAGCATGCTTCCTTGAGCTCCGAAGGGATAGGGTTAATCTCCATTCTTTCCCTATACTGAGCAATACGCTCTTCGGGATCCGTAGTCCCATCATAAAGCTTCATGTTGGCGGTTTGGAATCTCTTTGGGATCTCAGCATCACAGATAGGATATGCAAAACGAGATATCTTGTGGCTGTCCTGGGACACTTCCGGGATCGGTTGGACCACCCCAGGTACACTAGATATCATGTCCTTCAACTTCTGAAGTTCCCTAGTAAGTGCTGATGTTACACCTGTATCCTGCAAAGATCCACTATTGTTAGTAGCATGAGTATTATTATTATTTGACACGTTACCCGTTGGAGGATTTTGCCCATATCCTGAAGCATATCCTGAGCTCCTCATGGTTGACATCCTGACCGAGGAGGGTATTTCAGGAGTATGATTCTGAGGAAGGCTGGGCACAATATTCCCCCTGTTATCCTCAGTATACACAGCTGAACTAAAGTTCAACGTTCTGGGATGTAATGGAGTGACATTATCCTCAGCAGATCTGCTCGAGCCAGACTTCAGGAGTTGTATTTCCCTTAAAAGCATTTGGCTTGTTTCCTGTTGCTGCCTCATTTGTTCCTGCACACTTCCAAATAAAGTAAGAATTTCGTCATTAGAAGCTAGAACGGGAGCGGATTCCTGAACACTGCGAGTAGGGATAATATCCTGAGGTCGTGGAGAGGCTGGCATCCTTGGAGGAGGTGGTGGAAGCACCGAACCAGTAGTAGCAGAAGTCATAGCAGACATAGTAGAGGAACTCATGTTTGATCTTGAGGCCATTATGGACAATGTGGCAAAAAGTTTTGAAAATAGAAAGCCGATTAGCGATTTCACAAAAAAAATTAGTAAAGAGAGCACCACTTGCCCCACGATGGGCGCCAAATTGTTTTGGTCAAAAATTACCTAAGCAATTTAGTGATCAAATTAGTTAAGTGAGGTAGTGTGCTAGAAAGTGTATCGAAAATATGCTTATTAAGTTATTTGGAAAATCAGTATTCAGGATACGGCTCAGGATATAGAGCGGTATCTACGATCAAACTATGAGCAAAAGTAAAGTAAACGACACGAGATGTACGATGAAAGCCCTTGATCAATCTAGATCGCCGGCATAAAACCTCGGGAGCTGACAATCGCAGCTGCCTTGTTCTTCTTATTACTTCAAACGTCAGAATACAGTGCAGGATGTGGTGCGGATCGACTATGTGTTACAACGAAATTTGAATACAAGTGTGGTGTTTGCAATGAGCTAGAGAGTGAAAGTGTTCGAGAGTGTCTGTGAAAATTGTGTGCCTTAAGCTGATCCGCCCCCATCTATTTATAGTAAAGATAATGTAACAAACTATCCTAAACTTCCGGGATCCAGCGAATATTCCCACTCGAACGTTGAGGACCAAGTCTTTCGGGTTCAACGGCTTCCTCATAACAAATACGCCCGAGTCTTGAGGAGAAGAAGTCCTGATGGCCGTTAGTAACTTACAGCCATTAACCTGCACGTGCTTAATTCACTCAAACTTAGGATATCGCCCAAGATGTTAGCAATATCCCCGTCCAGTATCCTGGTCACAAACAAACAATTAAAAGCAGGATATTAGTCAGGATATGTATATTCAGAAAATGACCCATAACAATTATGATTAAAAAAGAGATGAGGATGAGAAGATATAGGGCATGATGAGTAAATATAGGCTGGGTAGTTGAAAACGGTCACATCATTAGTCTTATCTATTAATTACCTCGGCCACCGTGAAAAATGTAACCGTTAGTGCAGGATATCAAACGGTAACATTTTTGGGGACAATTGTTATGGGTGAAATTCTGAGCCCATATCCTGGAAAATATCTTGATTTATATCTTGGTTATATAGTATCTGTTTACATCCGGGATGCTGGTTCAGGATATTGGTAACATCCTGAATGGTATCCTCAGGATTACTAATGGATTATGTGCAGGTACGTGGGTTAGAAGCTAGCAACGTTCACAAAGACTCATTCCGCGGAAGACTCGGTCCAAGTTGTTCAAGGAAAGACGTTAAGCCCGCTTTCTTTGGTTCCAAACGGCTACTTATGGAATATTCGGGAGTATCCCATATTTATAGGAATTTTAGTTTCTACATTGTAACTATAAATAGGTGGGTATATCAGATCGAATAGGACATCACATACACACTCGCTACACTCTAACACTCGCTCTCAAGCAATTCTCACTTTCATACAAAAGCATTGTAACACTTAGCGATCTGGTCTATATCCTGCACTGTATCCTGACATTTGAAGTAATAAGAAGAACAAGGCAGCTGCGATTGTCAGCTCCCGAAGTTTTATGCCGGCGATCTAGATTGATCAAGGGCTTTCCTCGTACATCTCGTGTCGTTTACTTTACTTTTTCTCATAGTTTGATCATAGATACAGCTCAATATCCTGAGCCGTATCCTGAATACTGATTTTCTAAATAACTTAACCGGCATATTTTCAAGACACTTTCTAGCACACTACCTCACTTTACTAATTTGATCACTAAATTTCTTCGGTAATTTTTGACCAAAACAGTATGTATTCTACCTCTTTTAAATATGTTTGAATTTATTTATTATCTTGAACCCAATACTGACTTAAGCATCGGAGGGGTGTTAGCCCACCTTAGTTTAAGATTGTTTTGCAGAATATGCTTCAGGATATACGCTCAGGATATCTGGAAGGATTAGAGGACTGGCCCCCTCTCTCACGTATAAGGGATCCTAATCCCTTCAAAGGTTTAAAGGTATTCACATTTCTTACGAATTGGTTTAAACACCCCGCCTGGAGCGCAAGTTATCTTGGGATAGTTCAAGGTAGCGGGACCAGTTCATGTAAAAGTGGCTGACAATTTCATTACTATTGGCTATATCCTGGATCCTAAAGTTATATGAGGATTGATCACCCTCTCTCACGAAAGGGTATTTTCATACTCTCTAAGGTTTAAAGGTTTTCACCTTTCTAAGTCTTGGAGTTTGTACACTCTCGCCTGTAGCGCATGAAAATCAGGGTTTATCCCCAGGATATTAAGGGTTTATCCCCAGGATATTAAGGGTTTATTCCCAGGATATTAAGGGTTTATCCCCAGGATATTAAGTTTTCAAACATGTTGAACACAGGGGACATGTATTATACAATTTAAAGGATGGATTCAAACTTATAAGTGTGCACTGGGTACATTCCTATAATTGAAGATTGGAATTGACTCTTTAGGAATCTCTGGTATGATCTCTCCTTTTTGTTTGGATAACTTTAGTTTTACAGATTATGTGTCAGTATCCTGAGCAGGATATTTCTCAGGATACTCTTACAATGTGTTCCCAAGAATGTTCGAACAAAACTGTTTTCATAAATAAAATCCATGCAGTAAAGGTATAACAACAGAAATAAAGCCAAAAGAAGGTTATATTATTAACATACCAAAAGTTGTGCTCTTGGTTTCACCTCAAACCAAGGTCCATCCACCAAGAGCACGGTTAGTTCCTTACCATATTTACTTAACAGTTGAGGGTTTTGTCTCAAACCGAGACCCATCCACCTCCAACTGTTATATTGTTCAAAAGCAAAGCATACTAACAGTGATGACCAAGGGCTTCGTCCTGAAACTCAGGATCCCTCCACCTTTGGCCATCATATTGTTCAAATGCAGGAAAAGTATAGTGCAAAAAAAGTAAATTGTCTTGGGGTTTCAAACCAACGGTCAAATTTAAAAAAGTGGGCTCCGGCCTTGGCACATACATCCATCATCGCCCACTTGAATGCCCTCACACAGCGGCATCTTCTCCATCCTTCTCCACATTTTCAGCCTCAGCATCCTGAGCAGCATCCTCGCCAGGATCCGTCCCAGCATCCTTCTTATCTCCAGCCTTGTCCACCACCTCTGCTGACTTAGAGGATTCACCAGCTTCAACAGGATATGCTACAGCCTTGCCTCCAAGCTCCTTCAGCTTTGCCACCCAAGATTCAACCGGCCAGGATGGGCACTCAAGGCCTGTCTCTTTGGCCTCATAAGCCATCTTAATGCGAGCTTGTAGCAGAGAGACGATGGCAGAGGCTTTGATTCCTTCCCGGAAAGAGGCCATTACCTGTTCATGCTCCATTTGGACGGTGGCCAATTTGATCTCAGCATCCTGGGTGACCTTCTTCAGCTTGTCCTCATAATGCCGGGTCTTAACCTCAGCAATGGCTCCTTGGTCAGCAACGGTGGTCTCAAGCTGTTTGATCCTGGCCTCTTGGAACTTGTTTGTACGGCAAGCATCGGTGTAAAGGTGGAGCAGATGATGGAGGCCCTGCACGTCAAAATTCAGGTATAAGTCAAAATATATTAACTAGGATATCCTATCAGAATATCCTATCAGGATATGTGTGACTTCCGGGAAGATGCCGGATGATTTGAGAGCTGACAAGTGTGCACTATCAAAGGTGCATATTTCCTTCTCTGGATCTTGGAGAAGATTCTGTTGGATGAATGTGGGAGCGGAGTCACCGGAGCTTGATCTTGTTTGCCTTGTCATATTGTCGCCGGAGTATTGAACAGAATGAAAGAAGAAGATGGAATTAAGAGAGAGAAATATTTACCTTTTTCTCTTCGGCAAAGGTTAAATGGGATAAGCATGAGAAGATATAGGGGAGCAATGAGTAAATATAGGTTGCACGGTTACAAACGGTCACATCATGAGTCTAATCTCTTAATTGCCTCGTTATTCGTAAAAAATATAACCGTTAGTGCCAGGATACTAAACGGTAACATTTTTTGGGGACAATTGTTATGGGTGAAGGATACTACTTCTTGGTCTCTAACTTGAACAAATGCTTCAGCTTCAACCCACTTAGAGAAATAATCCGTTATTGCTAGCATAAAGACTTTTCCTCCCGGAGCTTTTGGTAGCTTTCCCACTATATCCATACCCCACTTCATAAATGGCCAAGGGGAAACAATAGGGTATAATGGTTCAGCAGGTTGATGCAGTATGTTACTATGTCTTTGACATGCGTCACATCTTCGAGCATATTCTGCGGCATCCTTTCTCATTGTTGGCCAATAATATCCTGTCCTTAATACTTTTGAGAATAACGACCTGCCCCCAGTATGGTTACCACAATCCCCTTCATGTATATCCTGAAGTACTTCTTTGGCTTCAGGATCCTCCAAGCACCTCAAATACGGTCCTGCAAGAGATTTCTTGTATAAAATATTATTTATAATAGTAAATCGTGATACCTTCATCCTAAATGCCTTAGGATTTTCATTTCCAGGGATGTGTCCTTCTTTGAGATATCTCATGATTGGAGCCTTCCAGGATTTAGGATCCTCTTCTGGATGCTCTGCTCCAGGATCCTGAATACCCGCTACTTCTTTATCCTGAGGATTTGTTGCAGGATATAAGACATGTAATATTGGTATTTGGGTCCCTTCAGGTATCCTGATCGATGACCCCAAATTTGCTAAGGCATCTGCTTCAGCATTATCTTCCCTTGGTACCTGTTCAAGTATAAAAACATAGAAATATCCTGCTAATTTTTTAAGAATATCGAGATATTCGATTAATTTCTCACCCTTAACTGCATAGGATCCATTAAAATGGTTAGTAATTAACAAAGAGTCAACATATACTTGCAAATTTTTTATACTCATACTCTTAGCCAATTCTAATCCTGCAATTAAAGCTTCATATTCTGCCTCATTATTAGTAGCAGGAAATTCACACCTAATTGCCTGGGGTAATATGTCCCCCTGTGGTGATTTTAGTAGTATTCCTAATCCTACTCCTCTTACATTAGATGCACCGTCAGTATATAATGTCCAAGATTCTATATTTTCTCCTAGTTGTTGTACTTCTAGGTCTACTTCATTTTGAATGTCACTACTGAAATCAGCCACAAAGTCAGCTAAAGCTTGAGACTTTATGGCATTTCTAGGTTCATACACCAAATCATAAGCACTTAACTTTACTGACCACTTGGCCATCCTACCTGACATCTCTGGTTTTCTAAGCACATTTTTGACAGGATAATTTGTTTTAACTTGTATCCTATGTGTCTCAAAATAATGTCTAAGCTTCGTTGATGCCATAACTAATGCTAGTATCAATTTTTCTAAATGAGAATATCTAGTTTCAGCATCTAATAAACTTTTACTAACATAATAGACAGGATATTGCTGACCTTCATGGTCTTTTATAAGAACGACACTTACAGCATTCCCTGATACAGCAAGGTATAGGGATAGTGGTTCACCATTTTCAGGCTTCATGGTTAGCCACATATAACGTTATTACCAGAGCATCATGGTGAGGATCCTGGACAGTATCCCTGTCATCAGCATCAAAAGTGATCACTTTGTCAGTTGTAAGGGTAGTCATTCTGACAGGCTTGTCTCCCCTTTCGGCCTTAGCTTCCTTTGCATGTATCTTTGCTGCCGAATACGAAGTTCCACAAATGTCGGATCCTCCCGAAATGAAGTTGATTATCTTGGCATCCGCGGGAGGTGATGCTGCTCGCTCAGGATCCTTCTCAGTATCCTGACCCTTATTCTTCTTTCTTCCTAAGAGATCTTTCAGATATCCCTTGCTTAGAAGATAGCTTATTTCTTTCCTTAGAGCAATGCAATCCTCGGTTACATGTCCGAAATCTTCGTGGAAAGCACACCATTTTGACTTTTCTTTCCAGTCAGCCTTTTGTTGATTCTTTCGAGGCCACCTAGCCTTGTCTCCTAGACCCTGCATGGCATACATCAATTCGGGAATGTTAACAGAAAAGCAATATTCAGACAACTCAGGATACTCTTCAGGATCCTCATCGTCGACAGCATTCACTCTCTTGTTTTCATTTCTACCATATGGCTTAGGCCGATATGACTTAAATGAGGATTCTGACTTCCTGTTAGTTGACTCATAAGTGTTAGATGAGTTCATCCTTTCTTGCATCTTCCTGTCATCTTCCAGACGGATATATCTCAAAGCCCTGTTACGAGCCTCGTCGAGATTCCTGCAGGGATTCATTACAAGATCCTGATAAAACTGAGAATCCTTTTGTAATCCCATCTTAAAAGCTTGCACAGCTGTTGCAACATCAAGATGTGGGATATCCAAGGATTCCCGACTGAATTTGTTTACATAATCCCTTAAGGATTCCTGAGGTCCTTGAGTTATCCTGTAAAGATCACTGGTTAGTTTCTCAAAACTCCGACTACAAGAAAATTGACTGTTAAATAAATTAACCAAATGAGCAAACGAAGTAATTGAGTGTGGAGGAACGTTTAACAGCCATTTTAAGGCTGATCCTGTTAGAGTAGAACCAAATCCCTTGCACAAGCACGCTTCCTTGAGCTCCGGAGGGATAGGGTTAATCTCCATCCTTTCCCTATACTGAGCAATATGCTCCTCAGGATCCGTAGTTCCATCGTAAAGCTTCATATTAGGGGTTTGAAATCTCTTTGGGATCTCAGCATCACAGATAGGATATACAAAACGAGATATCTTGTGGCCGTCTTGGGACACTTCCGGGATCGGCTGGACCACCCCAGGTACACTAGATATCATGTCCTTCAACTTCTGAAGTTCCCTAGTGAGTGCTGATGTTACACCTGTATCCTCCAAAGATCCACTATTGTTAGTAGCATGAGTATTATTATTATTTGACACGTTACCCGTTGGAGGATTTTGCCCATATCCTGAAGCATATCCTGAGCTCCTCATGGTTGACATCCTGACCGAGGAGGGTATTTCAGGAGTATGATTCTGAGGAAGGTTGGGTACAATATTCCCCCTGTTATCCTCAGTATACACAGCTGAGCTGAAGTTCAAAGTTCTGGGATGTAATGGAGTGACAATATCCTCAGCAGATCTGCTCGAGCCAGACTTCAGGAGTTGTATTTCCCTCAATAGCATTTGGTTTGTTTCCTGTTGCTGCCTCATTTGTTCCTGTACACTTCCAAATAAGGTTAAAATTTCATCATTAGAAGCTAAAATGGGAGCAGATCCCTGAACATTCCGAGTAGGGATAATATCCTGAGGTTGTGAAGAGGTTGGCATTCTTGGAGGAGGTGGTGGAAGCACCGGACCGGTAGTAGCAGAAGTCATAGCGACACAGTAGAGGAACTCATGTTTGATCTTGAGGCCATTATGGACAATGTGGCGAAAAGTTTTGAAAATAGAAAACCGATTAGCGATTTGACAAAATTTTTTAATAAAGAGAGCACCACTTGTCCCACGGTGGGCGCCAAATTGTTTTGGTCAAAAATTACCGAAGTAACTTAGTGATCAAATTAGTAAAGTGAGGTAGTGTGCTAGAAAGTGTGTTTGAAAATATGCTTGTTAAGTTATTTAGAAAATCAGTATTCAGGATACGGCTCAGGATATTGAGCTGTATCTATGATCAAACAATGAGGAAAAGTAAAGTAAACGACACGAGATGTACGAGGAAAGCCCTTGATCAATCTTGATCGCCGGCATAAAACCTCGGGAGCTGACAATCGCAGCTGCCTTGTTCTTCTATTGCTTCAAATATCAGGATACAGTGCAGGATGCGGTACGGATCGACTAAGTGTAACAACGAAATTTGAATACAAGTGTGGTGTTTGGAATGAGCTAGAGAGTGAAAGTGTACGAGAGTGTTAGTGAAAAAATTGTGTGTTCTAAGCTGATCCGCCCCCATCTATTTATAGTAAAGATAAAATAACAAACTACCCTAAACTTCCAGGATCCACCGAATATTCCTTCATCGAACGTTGTAGACCTGGTCTTTCGGGCTCAACGTCTTTCCTTCAACAAACTCGCCCGAGTCTTGAGGAGAAGAAGTCCACTTGACCGTTAGCAAGTCTCAGCCTTTAACCTGCACGTGGTTAATTCAATAAACCTCAGGATATCGCCCAAGATGTTAGCAATATCCTCTTCCAGCATCCTGGTGACAAATAAACAAACAAAGGCAGGATATTGGTCAGAATATGTATGCAAAGAAAATGACCCCTAACAGTCATCAATTAGTATAACTTGTTTTGAATGTGGTAACGGTTGTAGGTGGACAGGTCCTGTTTTGAGATATATCATGCAACCGTTACACAAGTATGGTAAAGACTAATTGTGCTTTTGGCGGATGGGCCTTGGTTTAAGGTGAAACCAAAAGCACAACTTTTGACATGTTAATAATATAACTATCTTTTGATTTGTTTGTTATTGCCTTGCATTACTTAATGTAACTCTTAGCTTTGTAAAAATTTTATCTTGTTATCTTATGAAAATATCCTGATCAATATACTCAGAAATATGTTACAAAAACATTTTTTATTAGATAGGACTCCCAAATGCTCGTTCAACTTTGTAGAAAGCTTTTGAAAAACAATCTATTTTTCCAAAACCAGTTTTCGATAATACTTAAATGATCAAAGTTCCAAACTAATACTAGTTTCAAACACCTTAATCAAATATCCTGAAAAGGACTTTGAGAATATATCAGGATACTTAACCTTTTATAAAACATAATGTTACTAAAAACTTAGACGATGTTTACAAAGGAAAGATCATACCCGGAGTAGTATATAACCCTATTATCAAGCCTCAATCCCTTTGCAACTTCTTCAACGAAGATGTCCCCTGTGCGAGGTACTTAGTGCATTAGTTTCGAGCCTTATCCTTTTAGCTTTACATCACCACCTTGGTAGGAATGTCCCCTGTGTACAATGTCTTCAAATACTTTAGAAATCTTCTGAATGTCAGTTTCCATTGTATAGGCAATTTTTTACGTCCCAAGGGTAAAACCCAAGGATGTACTAGAGATAAATCCCTTGTATCCTGGGGAAAATCCCAAATTTTCATGCGCTACAGGCGGGAGTGTATAAACCCCAAGACTTAGAAAGGCGAAAACCTTTAAACCTTAGAGAGTATGAAAATACCCTTTCGTGAGAGAGGGTGATCAATCCTCATATACCTTTAGGATTCAGGATATAGCCAACAGTAACGAAATTGTCAGCCACTTTTACATGGACAGGTCCCGCCACCTTGAACTATCCCTGAATAACGTGCGCTCCAGGCGGGGTGTTTAAACCCAATTCGAAAGAAAGGTGAATACCTTTAAACCTGTGAAGGGATCAGGATCCCTTGTACGTGAGAGAGGGGGCCAATCCTCTAATCTTCCAAAATATCCTGAGTGAGCATCCCGGAGCCATATCCCGAAGCATATACTGCAAAACATCCTTACACTAAGGTGGGTGTTAGCTTGGCTAACACCCCTCCGATGCTTAAGTCAGTATTGGGTTACAAAGAACAAATTAAACCAAACATATTTAAAAAAGGTAGAATTCATACCATCCTGAGTTAGAAATTAAATTCTAAACTCACTTGAAATAGAGCTTAAGGTGTATAGCATTCCAAGATCTCGGTAGCATATCCCCCTCCATATTCTTGAGTCTGTATGCTCCTTTCCCTGCTTCTGATTCAACTTCGTATGGTCCTTCCCATTTTGGAGCTAACTTGCCATCGGCAGGATTAGTAGTATTCTGAAAAGCCTTTCTTAACACCCAATCTCCAACCTTAAATCTTCTGGTCCTAATATTCTTGTTATATGCCCTGGATATTCTCTGTTGATATGCTGCCATCCTTAGCCTTGCCGCATCTCTCTTCTCATCTATAGTGTCTAAATCCTGACTCAAGGCTCCAGGATTCTGCTCAGGATCACTTAGGGTAGATCTTGCAGTAGGTATTGTCATTTCCGTTGGAATCATTGCTTCTGCTCCAAATACCAAGGAAAATGGGGTTTGGCCTGTTGCATTCTTTACCGTTGTCCTATCAGCCCACAAAACAAAGGGTAATTCTTCTGCCCATCTTCCTTTTTTGGCTCCAAGCCTTTTCTTTAAGGTATTGACAATTATCTTGTTTGAGGATTCTGCTTGTCCATTTGCTTGAGGATGTACTGGAGTAGATGTTATCATTTTGATTCCCCAACTCTTGCAAAAGTCAGTAGTTCACTTGCTTATAAACTGAGAACCATTGTCACAGATTATCTCGGCTGGTACTCCGAATCTGGTCAGGATATTCCTCTTTATGAAGGATACTACTTCTTGGTCTCTAACTTGAACAAATGCTTCAGCTTCAACCCACTTAGAGAAATAATCCGTCATTGCTAGCATAAAGACTTTTCCTCCCGGAGCTTTTGGTAGCTTTCCCACTATATCCATACCCCACTTCATAAATGGCCAAGGGGGAAACAATAGGATATAATGGTTTAGCAGGTTGATGCAGTATGTTACTATGTCTTTGACATGCGTCACATCTTCGAGTATATTCTGCGGCATCTTTTCTCATTGTTGGCCAATAATATCCTTTCCTTAATACTTTTGAGAATAACGACCTGCCCCCAGTATGGTTACCACAATCCCCTTCATGTATATCCTGAAGTACTTCTTTGGCTTCAGGATCCTCCAAGCACCTCAAATACAGTCCAGCAAGAGATTTCTTATATAAAATATTATTTATAATAGTGAATCGTGATACCTTCATCCTAAATGCCTTAGGATTTTCATTTCCAGGGATGTGTCCTTCTTTGAGATATCTCATGATTGGAGCCGTCCAGGATTTAGGAACCTCTTCAGGATGCTCTGCTCCAGGATCAGCATTCCCTGATACAGCAAGGTATAGGGATAGTGGTTCACCATTTTCAGGCTTCATCAATAGAGGTGCGGTTGAGAGATATCGCTTCAAATCCTGCAAGGCTGCTTCATGCTTTGCTCCCCATTCAAATTTCTTATTCTTCTTGAGGATATCATAGAATTCCTTGCATTTTTCTGAGGATCTTGAAATAAATCTATTCAAAGCTGCTACTAGGCCTGTCAACCTTTGTACGTCCTTCATATTTGAGGGCGATTTTATATCCAGGATAGCTTTGATCTGCTCTGGGCTTGCTTCTATCCCCCTTTTTGTCACCATATATGCAAGAAACTTTCCTGCCCCCACTCCGAAATGGCATTTAGCAGGATTCAGCTTCATGTTGTATCGATCCAGGATATCAAATGCTCCCTTGATATCCTGGAGGTGATCCTCAACCTTCTTAGATTTCACCACCATATCATCGATATATACCTCCATGGTGTCCCCCAACTTATCCTTGAACATCATGTTTACCAATCTCTGGTATGTTGCACCTGCATTTTTCAAACCGAAAGGCATAGCAGTATAGCAATATATACCTGTTGGTTTCATGAAAGCAGTATCCTCCTGATCCGAAGGCTCCATTTGAATCTGCTGAAATCCCGAGGATGCGTCCATGAACGTTAACATCTCATGTCCAGCAGTAGCATCTACCATTGCATCGATATGAGGGAGAGGAAACGGGTCTTTAGGACAAGCCTTGTTCAAGTCCGTGTAGTCTACACAGACTCTCCATTTCCCATTTTTCTTCTGTACCACAACTACGTTAGCTAGCCATCTTGGAAACTTGACTTCTCTGATCATCCTGGACTTCAACAACCTTTCAACTTCCTCTTGGATAATCGCATTCCGCTCAGGAGCAAATTTTCTTCTTTTTTGTTGAACAGGCTTGAATGATTTGTCAATTCCAAGCTTGTGAGTGATAATGTCTTTGGATATGCCTGTCATATCCTCATGCTTCCATGCAAACGTTGACATCCTGCATTTCAAAAAGTTTGTTAACTGTTCTTCAATATCCTGAGGGATATTGGTTCCTACGAGCACCGAGATATCAGGCTTATCCTGATCCAGGATGATTTTCTTCACATCCTGCCCCGAATCCTCCGAGATATCCTGGGCCCGCATCTTTAATTGCTATGCTGTACTAGGCTTAGTTGAGGATTTCATTGAGGATGAGTAGCATTCCTTCGCTTCCTGCTGATCACTTTCAACCTTGACAACTCCCCAAGGGGTAGGGATCTTGATGCATTGGTGATATGTTGATGGCACAGCCTTCATATCGTGAATCCATGGTCTTCCCAGTATGATGTTATAGCAGGATAAGGAGTCCATCACACAGAAACGTTGTATTGAATTGACCCCTTCAACATATACTGGTAACTTTATCTCCCTTACGGTATTTCTAGCTTCTCCACTGAAACCAACAAGCACAGTGGACTTCGAAGTGATGTCCATCGGAGATACATTCATCCTCTTCAACGTTTCCAGCTGAATTATATTGACAGAACTACCGTTGTCTACCAGTATCCTGCGTACAAAATGGTTAGCCACATATAATGTTATTACTAAAGCATCATGGTGAGGATCCTGAACAGTATCCCTATCATCACTATCGAAGGTGATCACTTTATCAGTTGTGCGGGTAGTCATTCTGACTGGTCTGTCTCCCCTCTCACTCTTAGCTCCTTTGCATGTCTCTTGGCCGCCGAATACGAAGTCCCACAAATGTCGGATCCTCCTGAAATAAAGTTAATTATCTTGGCATCTGCTGGGGGTGATGCTGCTCGTTCAGGATCCTTCTCGGGATCCTGCCCTTTATTCTTCTTTTTTCCCAGCAAGTCTTTCAAATACCCCTTGCTTAATAGGTAACTTATCTCTTTCCTTAAAGCAATGCAATCCTCGGTCATATGTCCGAAGTCTTCGTGGAAGGCACACCATTTGGATTTATCCTTCCAATCAGCTTTCTGCTGGTTCTTTCGAGGCCACCTAGCTTTGTCCCCTAAGCCCTACATAGCATACATTAATTCGGGTATATTAATAGAAAAGCAGTATTCAGATAAGTCAGGATATTCTTCAGGATCCTCGTCTTCAACAGCATTCACTTTCTTGTTATCATTTCTGTCGTATGGCCTGGAGCGATATGGCTTATACGAGGTCTCCGATTTCCTGTTAGTTGATTCATAGGTTGAGGTAGAGTTCATTCTCTCCTGCATCTTCTTGTCATCTTCCAGACGGATATATCTCAAAGCCCTGTTACGAGCTTCGTCGAGATTCTTGCAGGGATTCATTAAAAGATCCTGATAAAACTGAGAATCCTTTTGTAATCCCATCTTAAAAGCTTGCACGGCTATTGCAACATCAAGATGTGGGATATCCAAGGATTCTCGACTGAATTTGTTCACATAATCCCTCAAGGATTCCTGAGGCCCATGAGTTATCCTGTAAAGATCACTGGTTAGTTTCTCAAAACTCTGACTACAAGAAAATTGACTGTTAAATAAATTAACCAAATGAGCAAACGAAGTAATTGAGTGAGGAGGAACGTTTAACAGCCATTTTAAGGTTGATCCTGTTAGAGTAGAACCAAATCCCTTGCACAAGCATGCTTCCTTGAGCTCCGGAGGGATAGGGTTAATCTCCATTCTTTCCCTATACTGAGCAATATGCTCTTCAGGATCCGTAGTCCCATCATACAGCTTCATGTTGGGAGTCTGAAATCTTTTTGGGATTTCAGCATCACAGATGGGATATGCAAAGCGAGATATCCTGTGGCTGTCTTGGGATACTTCCGGAATTGGTTGAACCACTCCAGGCACACTGGATATCATGTCCTTCAATTTCTGCAGCTCCCTGGTAAATGTTGACGTCATACCTGCATCCTGCAAAGAGCCATTATTGTTAGTAGCAAGAATATTATTATTTGACACATTACCGTTCTGAGGATTTTGGCCATATCCTGAAGCATATCCTGAACTTCTCACAGTCGATATTCTGAGCGAAGAGGGTATCTCAGGGGTATGATTCTGAGAATGGCTTGGGACGATATTCCCCCTATTATCCTCAGTGTAAACTGCGGAACTGAAGTTCAAAGCCCTGGGCTGTATAGGAGTGACAGTTTCTTCACCGGGTCTACTCGAGCTAGCTTTCAAGAGTTGTATTTCTCTTAATAGCATTTGGTTAGTCTCCTGTTGCTACCTCATTTGTTCCTGCACACTTCCAAATAAAGTCAAAATTTCATCATTAGAGGCTAAAAGAGGAGCAGATCCCTGGACACTCCGGGTAGGGATAACATCTTGAGGTTGTGAAGAAAACAGCATCCTTGGAGGAGGTGGTGGAAGCACCGAACCAGTGGTAGCAGAAGTTGTAGCAGACATAGTGGAAGAGCTCATGTTTGATCTTGAGGCCATTGTAAACAATGTGGCAAAAAGTTTAGAAAATAGAAAACCGATTAATGATTTTGCAAAGATTTTTAGTAAAAGTAGCACCACTTGCCCCACGGTGGGCGCCAAATTGTTTTGGTCAAAAATTACCTAAGCAATTTAATGATCAAATTAGTTAAGTGAGGTAGTGTGCTAGAAATATGTGTGAAAAATGTGTTAACAAAATTAGATATGAAAACGGTTTCAGGATACGGCTCAGGATATAGAGCTGTATCTATGATCAAACAATGAGCAAAAATGTAAAGGTGGACACGTGATATAGAGGAAAGCCCTTGATCAATCTAGATCGCCGACATAAAACCTCAGGAGCTAACAATCGCAGCTGCCTTGTTCTTCTATTGCTTCAAATATCAGGATACAGTGCAGGATGTGGTGCGGATCGACTATGTGTTACAATGAAATTTGAATACAAGTGTGGTGTTTGCAATGAGCTAGAGAGTGAAAGTGTTCAAGAGTGTCAGTGTAAATTGTGTGCCTTAAACTGATCCGCCCCCATCTATTTATAGTAAAGATAATGTAACAAACTATCCTAAACTTCCAGGATCCAGCGAATATTCCCACTTGAACGTTGAGAACCAAGTCTTTCGGGTTCAACGGCTTCCTCATAACAAATACGCCCGAGTCTTGAGGAGAAGAAGTCCTGATGACCGTTAGTAACTTACAGCCATTAACCTGCACGTGTTTAATTCACTCAAACTTAGGATATCGCCCAATATGTTAGCAATATCCCCGTCAAGCATCCTGGTCACAAACAAACAATTAAAAGCGGGATATTAGTCAGGATATGTATATTCAGAAAATAACCCATAACAGTAACGTTCATGAGGACCCTTTCCCCGGAAGACTCGGTCTAAGTCGTTCAAAGGAAGACGTTGAACCTGCTTTACCTGGTCTCCAACGGCTACTAGAGAATATTCGAAGGCATCCCATACTTATAGGAGATTTTGTTTTCGTTTGCTAGCTATAAATAGGTGGATAAATCAGATCGAATAGGACATCACAACTACACTCACTACTCTCTCACACTTACTCTCTCGCAATTTCACTTTCACAAAAAAACATTGTAACACTTAGTGATCTGATCAATATCCTGCACTGTATCCTGACGTTTAAAGCAATAAGAAGAACAAGGCAGCTGCGATTGTCAGCTCCCGATGTTTTGTGCCGGCGATCTAGATTGATCAAGGGCTTTCCTCGTATATCTCGTGTCACCCCCTTTACTTTTTGCTCATAGTTTGATCGTAGATACAGCTTAATATCCTGAGCCGTATCCTGAAAACTATTTTTACAAACAACTTAATCAACATATTTTCAACACACATTTCTAGCACACTACCTCACTTAACTAATTTGATCACTTAATTGCTTCGGTAATTTTTGGCCAAAACAATTATAACTTATAAAATCTCGCAGCTATGATTCTTAACCTTGTAATATAACTTTGTTTTGATAACATTTGCCCAAGTGATCTAGATAACGCAACGATATATAATGTGTTAAAAGCACTTATATATAGGAAGTACCAGTTGCGTATCCACCATGCTTTTAATACATTACACCCGCCCCGTTACCTAATCACTTCCCTAACCCAACGGTTCAAACAGTTCCATACGGTTCACATAAATCAATCAGTTCCAAACAGTTCACATAAATTAAATAGTTCCAAACGGTTCACACCATCAATCAGTTCCAAACGGTTCACATAAATCAAACAGTTCCAAACGGTTCAAATAGATTAAGCAGTTCCAAATGGTTCAAACAGATCAATCAGTTCCAAACGGTTCAAAGAGATCAATCAGGTTCAAACAGATCAATCAGTTCCAAACGGTTCAAACGGTTCCAATAGTCCAGATAGTAATATAAACCATAGCATTTGTTTAAAAGACTCGAAAACATTTAGCACATATGAATCACCCCAAAACAGTTTAAAACGGTAAAAGAGGGGAACTATGTACTCACTTGAGGATGCTTAGAAGTCTTAAATAACTACCAAGCAATGCTAGAGGGATCACGGAAATCAAACGGCACCTAATATAGGTAACTACGTTAATAAACCGGACCTAAATCGGAAGATTGGATAGGATGAGGTTTTGTAAACCAAATGAGTATTGGAACTCATGTGATATGGTTTAACAAAGCCTACATACTAAATCGAAACCTATTCTGAGTGCTTTCGACCCATTACGACCCGTTTAGGTAGCTTACGCTACTTTAACGCGTCGTTCGCGTAAAACGCGTTCGGAACGCCTAACTAGTCCTATGACAAGTATTATATGCCTAAACATGTTTAAATATGTTGCATAATCAGTTAAGTGACAAAAGTTTAAGTTACATATGCTTAAATACCAATTATGCATGAAAAGGGCATTTTGGTCATTTACCTAAGCCATATAAATTACCTATCATACTACGAATTAAACTAAGTGACCATAAGGTATAACCTCGGAAGGTTATTTCCTATACAACTATGGTCACTAAACATGCTTGGTCGGATCCTAATGATCGACCAAACGGGTCGAGTTCGAAAGTCTAAGCGGTTGTCAAGAGCGCTTGACTTATGACTCTACACAAGCACTAGACTAGAAGTGACGAGTTAAACATGTTAAAACATGTTTAACTAAGTTAGAAAACAAGTTTGATATCAAAACAAATGGTTTTGATACCCATAATAGTTTGGTTGCAAAATACGCATAAACACGTATTTTGACCGAAACTATGACTCGTCACTACACCTAATCAACGTGGTAATCAGTAGGTATAGTCACAAGGGACTATGACCATCGTGATTACGCTCACGTTGTGAAGTTCAAACGAACTTCGTGTTGACCAAGGACTGGTTGTTTGACTTTCACACTTAGAAAGCAATAAAAGCATGAAAGAATACTCACAAAGGGTCCAAGCAAGGAAATCTTGATTCAAATTGCTCAGGTATGAAGTGCTAGACCCCAACTTAGAGCAAATGAATCAGATTTGTGAGGAAAGAATGAAATGGGGGTTGGGTATTTATAGGATTTCTACAACCGTTAAGATCGTTCCTGTAAGACCCTAATTCGTATTTGACAAAAAGTCGCAGCGGAAACACGTACCATAAAATTTCTTTCATTATAAATACCTCAACTTATTTAAAGTTTAACTTTAACACAACTCTTTCTCATAAACCTGTCATCCTCTTATATACTAGTTAAAAACATAGCTTATGTTTACTACATTATGCACATCAACGTTTCCGTACAATCTCTCTAGTAACTCGATCTTCGATCTCCAATCCTTGGATATCCTCATGACTGGTACTACCTGCGCTCACCACATAAAATTCACATCATTAGTACGCATTATAAACATACAAGGTTTGTTCACGTTTACTTCTCGTTTCGTTAACTCTTTACATCCCAGCTTTTTCATCCTGATGATACGATCCGTAGTGAGACTTCTTTGGTATTCCTGCGTTACACTCCATTCACCAAGCACGCTATTATTACCGTTAGTACTCACTTTCATTAGATACATGCGTACATACTTTCATACAAACTGATACATACGTTTACGGTCACAAATAGCAACTTTCCTACATACGTACCTACATACATACGTACGTACCTACGTACGTGCATTCCTAAATACACCCATTCCTACCTACGTACATACATACCTACATTCATAAATACATACATACTTACATACATACATACATACATACTTATTACATGCCTTCACACAAACCTACATATGTGCATACCTTCGTACATACTCCCTTGCGTACATACGTTCTACCTACCTTCACTCCTACATACATACATTTAAACGCATAAGACATACGTACATATATACCTTTGTTACATCTTTACATACATGCATACACTCGTACATATCTTTATACATACATGAACATACATCCGCATACATACATACATTCCTACGCCTTCACATATATACATACTGTCACACGTATCTTCATATATACATAAATATGCATCTACATACACGCACAACATCTTGCATACCCCTTACATACTAATACGTTAATTACATGAGACTTAAACTTTGATTTATAGCCCATGTTCATCTAAGGACCAATCAAAATCATGTTTAGAAAGTCCGCCGTAGTCCACGGATAACAAACCGAAGCCTACGATACATAAATCAACTTAAATCACAAATTTCAGACTTTTGGACTTGGGGAGGTCGTCGGCGACGGCCCGTAGTTTTTCCCGTCGGCCAAAACCCCGTAGACAGGTAAATAAGGCGTCTGAGAAAAACTGACTTTCCCTTGCCCGTCGGCGACGGCCTCCTTGCCCGTCGGCGACGGCCTCTCTAAAATGCATTTTCCTGCAGATCCGTTTCGACGTCCGAAACCACTAAAACGCGCATAACTTTCGAACCGTTTACCCGTTTAACCTCCCGTTTCTTCCTACACGCTTGTAAATTCACATTCTATCATATAACTTAAAATCCCACATCCAAATTAAGGAAATTCTTATCTTACGCTCTATCGGCTTATTATCATTTCCTAATTATTTGACCCGTTATGGGTATTTGCGCATTAATTGGTCTAAGACTAGCAAGACCGTACTTCCCACTTCCATACTTGTCCAAAACATTACTCTATCGAACAACTTGCTTCTAAACTACTTTTTAAGATCGTTTACCCCAAAATACCCATCAAGGGCATTTAGGTCAACTTTAACCCCATCATTTACGACGAAAGACTTTAACACATATTTGACCCCAAACATCATGTTTAATCAATTATAACACTTTATTACTTACTTGAACTAAGAAGTGATTACGGAAATCACTTACCTTATGCGTCCGTGCTCGTATCCGATTCCTTGCCTCTTCTTGACCCGTTAACACCTCATGCTTGAGTCCGTCTCGACGTGATTCCTATACTTTCATTTCATCGAAATCACGCTCTTATTAGCATACACATTTGTACACGTAACAATCATATCACTCGCATAATTCACACTTAACTTTCCTTAGTCATTTCTAACAAACATTAAAATATATAATCAACTTCATATAATCATATCCGTATACGTTAAACTCATGTAATTCATCATGTCATTACATTTAACACGGATTGCTATAACGTGTACCATATGACTTCCCATCAACCTACATTTACGACAACGAGTCAAATCATGTTTCTTATACTTAGTTGACTTTCAAAAGTCAACTATTAACCATACTTACTATCGACTTATCATCATATGCCCGTAACATCATAATCGACTATACGGACGACACTATATACATTTTATCATACGCTTGGTGTGCGTACCACCTTTTAAGCATGACGTACAACTAATTCATGCACGAATCTTCTAAACTCCTACATAACTCATCAAATCCTTCTACTAATCATCATATATCATTCCAAATGAACATCAAACATAACATCATCATATTCCTATACTTTCATCTAACAATAATTCATCATACCCACATAATACATCAATCATTCAACAAGACTTGAACGTAGGAGGTGATTCTAGTCATCATCTTTACCCTAACTAACGGGTTTCACCTCTAATCATCAAATTAACGCAAACCATACATAACCCATGTTCTATTCGAGGATTCTAACTCTTGTACATGATCAATTTCATACTAACTCACGGATTAGAACTGTCACACCCCGACCACGTAGAACATACAAAACGTGGCGGAAACATCGGGGAGTGTTGTAACAGAATTAATTGTTTCAAATCCATGGCAATTGAAGTTTCGTTTTATTGATTAAAAGTGTTACAATGTCTTAACAAACAAGGAAATACAACATAATCAACTAGTCTTGTATCTTTTATTGTCACTAAGGCCCATGTCCGCCTATGTGTATCTTGATCAATCCTATGCTTCATATCCTGAAAACACATGTGAAAATAGGTACGTCAGCATAAAAATGCCGGCGAGTACATAGGTTTTGTGAAAATAAGATTCATGACTTCTGTTTAAGAAAATGTTTAGTCATGAACCTTGTAATTTGATTTGTCTTTGTAAATCATTTGAAAAAAACAATAAGTTCAGATGATACGTATAAGTAAGAGAATAATGCATGGTTAAATGAATAACCATGTAAAATGAGTTTGTATAAGTTAAGTTGTTTGTAAAACAATGTATTGTGAAAAGTATGTTATTTGTATAAAATGTTATATGTCATAAACTGAAATGATTCAAATAACGCTACGATATGTAATACCATACAAACACTTATATATAGGAAGTACCAGCGGCGTATCCACCATGCTTGTATCATATTACACACGCATTGTTACTTAATCACATACTCAAACCAAACCAACAATGTAAAATGTTCATGTCTAATGTAAATCATGTAATGTATAACCAATGTCAAAAGTGTTTATGTGTCAAATGTAAACCATGTAATGTGTAACCAAAATGATATGTATGGCTAGTGAAATGCATCAACTAAACCATATGCACAAGAACATAATATTGAAGTAAAACTTGGTTTAAATCAAAGTTATGTTTTGTGGGAATGCATGATCAATGTAAATCATGTAATATGTAACCTAAATGATATGTATGGCTAGTGAAATGTATCAACTAAACCATATGCACAAGAACATAGTATTGAAGTAAAACTTGGTTTAAATCAAAGCTATGTTTTGTGGGAATGCATGATCAATGTAAATCATGTAATATGTAACCTAAATGATATGTATGGCTAGTGAAATGTATCAACAAAACCATATGCACAAGAACATAGTATTGAAGTAAAACTTGGTTTAAATCAAAGCTATGTTTTGTGGGAATGCATGCTATACTGATACGAACATCTATGCGGTATTGTGAAAATACATACATCCAAGCCTTGAGACTGTGGCGATAAACCCTTAAACCACTTAAAGGTTTATCTAAATTATGTATATCGAATTCGGTCATTCCTTTCATCCCCTTTCCCTGGGACGTCCGGAACGGGAGTTGTCAATTCCTATGGTACCACTACCTACTAAC
This sequence comes from Helianthus tuberosus, assembly GCA_030545235.1. Classification (NCBI taxonomy): domain Eukaryota; kingdom Viridiplantae; phylum Streptophyta; class Magnoliopsida; order Asterales; family Asteraceae; genus Helianthus; species Helianthus tuberosus. The sequence continues at coordinate 213,810,469 of CM060411.1, read as the reverse complement.
GAACGGCGTAGCTAATGTTAATGAATGTATTGTTCCATTGTAAACAACCCAAATGTCATAACAAAATGTAAGCATGTGATGAAAACGATGTACTAAGTATGCACGCAATGGACATACATAGCAAAAAATGTAAATGTAAAACGATGTACTAAGTATGCACGCAATGGACATACATAGCATAAAAACAATGAAATCATGTAAAACAATGTACTATAAGTGTACTATTGAACATAGCATGTATATGATGTGAAAACATGAAAGCATGAAAGTAACAAGTAGGCACATGTGTTCCACCCCAAAACGTTTGGAAAACAGTAAAAGAGGGGTCTATGTACTCACTTGAGATTGCTCAGTAGTCCTTGAGTAACAACCAAACAAAGCTAGAGATCACGAAATCAAACGGCACCTATTATAGGTAACTACATTAATAAACCGGACCTAAATCGGAAGATCGGGTAGCATTAGGGTTTGTAAACCAAATGAGTGTAGGAACTCATGTAACATGGTTTAACAAAGCCTACATACTAAATGAAACTTAACCTAAGTGTTTACGACCCATTACAACCCGTTTAGGTAGCTTATGCTACTTTAACGCGTCGTTCGCGTGAAACGCGTTCGGACCGCCTAACTAGTCCTATGACAAGTAGAATATGCCTAAACATGTTACATAATCAGTTATGTGACAAAGGTTTAGGTTACATATGCTTAATTACCAATTATACATGAAAAGGGTATTCTGGTAATTTACCTAAGGCATATAAACTACCTATCATACAACTACTCAAACGATGTGACCATAGGGTATAACCTCAGAAGGTTATTCCCTACCTACTATGGTCACCTAATGTGTTTGGTCGGATCCTAATGATCGACCAAATGGGTCGGGTTCGAGGTATAAGCGATTTATTAGATCGCTTCTACGACCCTAGACAACGTGGTAATCAGTAGGCATAGTCCCAAGGGACTATAACCAACGTGATTACACTCACGTTGCGAAGTTCAAACGAACTTTGCATTGACCATAACTGGTCAACGCAGAAAGTCAAACAAAGTTTGACTTTCAGACTCGAAAGACTCGAAAAGCAATAAAAGAACGAAAGAATACTTACGAAGGGTCCCCGAATGCTAATCCCGATCCAAGTAGCTCAGGTATGAAACAATGGTTTCAACTTAGAGCTTCTCAAATCAGAATTCTTGTAATTTTGAAGCATGGGGGGTGGGGTATTTATAGGATTTCCCGAACCGTTAAGATCGTTTCTTGGAAACCGTGCTTTGATCTTGGCCATACACCTCAAGATAATGGTTTTACAAAACCATGTGAGCCCATGGTATTGCCCAAAACCATGTGCACATCAAAACCAGCCCATAGATTCCCCAAAACCATTTGCAACAAGTGGAATGGACCAGATTCGATGTATCAGCAAACATCCTTCAGAAATGACAGTTTTGGTCCCTGTTGTGTGTTTAAGCCATTCCCGGCATGTTTAAGGCCCGTTAAGCCAAAATTAAGGCCCTAAAATGATGCCTAAACATTGTGGACATGAAACATGCTCAAAAATATGCCGAGTGTTGGTTCGTTTGGTCGTACGAACGCGATGTTCGCTTAATTACGACGGAATGCGCATAAGCGCGAAAAACGATCCAAATGACGCAACGAATGGATTTTTGGCAAGCCAAACACTAAAGCATAATATAGTCATTCTTATATAAATTTTTGGATGTCCGGATGTATTCAGAACGTGAGTTATGCGCAAAAATGCAAACTTGTGCACTTTTTGACACTTTTAGTCCCTGAATGACACAAAAGTTTATTTTAGCATACCGAACACCTCAAAGCCTATTTCTAAGCTATGTGAAGGATATTTATGGTATGTTTAACTTATGGTCATGTTCCGGAATGTCTGTTAAAGTTCAAATTGGCATACTTTCGCAGTTTGTCAAGTTTAGTCCCTGTAAGCGAATAAACTAGATTTTGCCATACCAAAGCCTTCAAAACTTATTTCTAAGTTATGTAAAGGTTACTCAAGGTATGTTAAGCCTATTTCACTTTTCCAGAGTGTTCGTTGCATTAAACTGGTTATATTTACGCATCAGTGCGCGTATAACCCTCCAGAAAGCGATTTAGAGCTTGAAATTGAATAAGAGTTGATATGTGTAAACGATACACATATTTTTACAAATCCCAAGTATGAAATACAATATTTCATTGGTTTGGCATTTGTTTGATGGCCGTGGAGGCACAGGTGTTACAGTCTCCCCTACTTTAGGAAATTTCGTCCCGAAATTTATTTAGAGGAAACTTGTGAGAGCTTGAAAACATGAAGTTTGAAAAGATCGAACAACATTGGTTAGGGTTCTGAACTTCTAGTAATCTTTAATAACATCATGATTGCAATGTAAGAGGGATACTTATATACAAGTATATGAAGCGTCATTGGTGCGTCCACCGTACCTCCATTACATCGTTCTCATTTTGTTATTGTTGTCACTATCGGTTCTTACACATAATAAACCTTACTGGGTTTCTGTGCACTAAATTTCATAATTATGTACGCGTCCATAATCAGACAATTCCTTGCACAGTTCACACAGTCTATTTTATAATGTGTAGGGGAAAACCAAATGAACAATCCTGTGATGAGTGTGACTAGACCGCCATAGAATCCTTTTAATTAAATCAATAAATGATCTAAATAGACTATCAAGGAGTCTGTTCAGCTACATCACTAGATGTCGTTCTTTAACCAAATTGTGAATCAATCTTTTTTACTAGACCACTAAAGGGTCTCTTATGAATCATGGAGTGGTACTATATAATCCAAGGGTCTTAACTATTACATAGAAGCCCAATAAGGATTTAAGGTAGCACCTTTTTGAATATCCTACTACGAATCCCTCATATAAAGATATGAAAGATTCTACGAGGATTTGGATAACTAATACCCAGAGTATAAAAACACAAAATGTATAAAAGAAAACACAAGATGCATAGACACATAGTCACATAACCACAAAATTGTTTAACTAGAAGTTTGTTATGCTAACAGAGCACATGTATTTAAAGCACACTAGGAATCCATCTCGTGGATTTCATTTGGTACTTTAAACATTATCAATAATCTAACTATAAAGATAGCAAGATTTTTAAAAGAAAAATTCGATTTCGATTATAAGGAACCGAAATGTTCGAATTAAGGTACATAAGGAATCCAGTTAAGGACTCTGATTTGTATGACAATTATCCCCAAGGATCTAATTGTGAAGATAAAAAGATCCCATATGGATTTTAGAAGTTGAAGATGTTTTGAAACCTTGCACTGGATGTGCTTATGTCAAAACATGAAGTAAGAATGCTTATGAAGTTGAGATGCTTGATATGTCAAGGCGACATATGAAGCAGAATTTGAAGGTTAAGTCAATGTATGAGGAAAATATATTTGGAAAACTATGCATGGGGTTCTAAAAAATGTTTTTGAAACCTTATATATAATACTTTTGAAATCATAAAGTAGGTTTTTAGATAAGTATATTTATAAAAAAATTTTAAAATCATACGGAATGAATTTTTGAAATTATGTATAAGGTTTTTGGAAAACATGAATGATGGTTTTGAAATCATGCACTTGATAAGAAAATGTACTGTGTTAATATTTCCTTCAGACTATATGAAATATTTTGAAATTAGGAAGGTTGGTTTTGATAACATGGCCAATGTTTTTGAAATAACATAGACAATGCATCAAGAAAAATTGTTTTTAAACTATATGAAATGTTTTGAGATCATGAAGATTGTTTTTGAAATACTTGTACTGTATATGTTGAAAAATCAAAACTTAATGGGTATGAGATTTGAAAATACCCTTAGTTATCCCACCAAGGATTCAAAGATACAGATGTGTAAAAAAAACCCGATTGCTCATAATTTCACTTTATTTCTTGTACTTCATTTCCTGGAATGAAACGAGTACTTAAAAGTTTTGAGGGAATCATGAGCGATCATTTGAAAGAGAGAAATCCCAATAGTAGTTTGTAAGGAACATAGTTCCTTGATGTAGGTATCATAGGAAAATCATACACACATGTAACTATACTTGTATATAAGAATTTGTGAACAACGATTTATTTATAAACAAAACAGATTGTTTCACATTACAAGGAAACAAAAGAACAAAAGCATAAGACAGCAACATCCTTTGTTCAGCCGAATGCTCATCCAAGTGTTGGAGTTGCACTGACTATCTTCGGGCAGTTGTTCCTGAAATGGCTCGTATCGCCACAGTTGTAGCAAGTACCACGCGGGAAACGAGCTTGAGTAGGGTTCACTTGGGGTTGATTTAGACCACTTTGATTTGGGGTAAATCAACAAGCACTTGCTAGGTGACCAATTCGCCCACATGATGCACACAAACGACACTGTAGGTGAGCTAAGTGGTGTGCATTACATTTGTTGCATATTGGTGCTGTTCCCTTGTATTGCTTCTTAGCAGGTTGTGTTGCCACCCGGATGGGTCCTGTTTGATTTGGTACTGCTGCAACACAAACTTTTGCTGTATGACCTTTACGTCCACAAATTTGGCATTCACGGCACTTCACCATAGCATGATGATAAAGGTTACATTTGTTGCACAAGGGTGAAGTTCCATTGTACGGCTTCCTAGCTGGTGGCCTTGCCACATGACTAGGTCCCGCTTGATTAGGTGTAACCGCTGCGGGTTTCCTTGAAGCCTTACGCTTCCTTGATTTTGGTGCTGGCTTGACTTGTGCTTCCTTTGGTGGCTCTTGAGTGGCTTCATTGTCGAGACGAGAGGCTTCATTGTTGAGACGAGCCATGGCAATGCCTAAATCCACAGTCTTCTGAATCACTTCGCCTATATGCTGGACAAATTTGGCTGTTCGCTCGGACGTTTGACCAGTGCTGAGAGGAATAGACATTCTAGAAGGAAATGAAAGTCATAGGAAGAAACAAGTGAAAGGTTATTGGATAATCAATACAGAATGGTAACGAATGAAAGTTGTGATCATTTGTTTGTTACCTAAGGCAAACAAATGAGATGGTGACAAATCAAAGTAAATGGGTCAAAAATAATGTATCGCGAAGACATGCTCGCCTATAAGTGAACACTCATTCCAAGAATTACCAGGTAAGCACAACTGGTCTCGCGTCTGATGAGATGTATACGAAGTGCTTGCCTAGACAGAAAACCCAGAATACAGGCATTCACCCTTCCAGTTTGCACGTGTTCACATTATTTAAAACCCAAAACCTTGACGAGATTTTGAAAACTCAAAGGGATTCAAAACCTAGTAATCAATCATCCTAGAACAGATGATTAGTTTTCAAAGCGGTTTTGAAATTTATGTTCTTGTTGTGGTTGTCGCCTAAGGATAGGTGACAGTATTGTTTTATGACTAAACGCAAGTAAACTCGCGTTAGGGTCCTAAGAAGGTTATAGACTAGGTCAAAGCATTACTAATAACCTAATTCCCTATAACCATTGGCTCTGATACCATCTTTTCTGTCACACCCCGACCACGTAGAACATACAAAACGTGGCGGAAACATCGGGGAGTGTTGTAACAGAATTAATTGTTTCAAATCCATGGCAATTGAAGTTTCGTTTTATTGATTAAAAGTGTTACAATGTCTTAACAAACAAGGAAATACAACATAATCAACTAGTCTTGCATCTTTTATTGTCACTAAGGCCCATGTCCGCCTATGTGTATCTTGATCAATCCTATGCTTCATATCCTGAAAACACATGTGAAAATAGGTACGTCAGCATAAAAATGCCGGCGAGTACATAGGTTTTGTGAAAATAAGATTCATGACTTCTGTTTAAGAAAATGTTTAGTCATGAACCTTGTAATTTGATTTGTCTTTGTAAATCATTTGAAAAAAACAATAAGTTCAGATGATACGTATAAGTAAGAGAATAATGCATGGTTAAATGAATAACCATGTAAAATGAGTTTGTATAAGTTAAGTTGTTTGTAAAACAATGTATTGTGAAAAGTATGTTATTTGTATAAAATGTTATATGTCATAAACTGAAATGATTCAAATAACGCTACGATATGTAATACCATACAAACACTTATATATAGGAAGTACCAGCGGCGTATCCACCATGCTTGTATCATATTACACACGCATCGTTACTTAATCACATACTCAAACCAAACCAACAATGTAAAATGTTCATGTCTAATGTAAATCATGTAATGTATAACCAATGTCAAAAGTGTTTATGTGTCAAATGTAAACCATGTAATGTGTAACCAAAATGATATGTATGGCTAGTGAAATGCATCAACTAAACCATATCCACAAGAACATAATATTGAAGTAAAACTTGGTTTAAATCAAAGTTATGTTTTGTGGGAATGCATGATCAATGTAAATCATGTAATATGTAACCTAAATGATATGTATGGCTAGTGAAATGTATCAACTAAACCATATGCACAAGAACATAGTATTGAAGTAAAACTTGGTTTAAATCAAAGTTATGTTTTGTGGGAATGCATGATCAATGTAAATCATGTAATATGTAACCTAAATGATATGTATGGCTAGTGAAATGTATCAACTAAACCATATGCACAAGAACATAGTATTGAAGTAAAACTTGGTTTAAATCAAAGCTATGTTTTGTGGGAATGCATGCTATACTGATACGAACATCTATACGGTATTGTGAAAATGCATACATCCAAGCCTTGAGACTGTGGCGATAAACCCTTAAACCACTTAAAGGTTTATCTAAATTATGTATATCGAATTCGGTCATTCCTTTCATCCCCTTTCCCTGGGACGTCCGGAACGGGAGTTGTCAATTCCTATGGTACCACTACCTACTAACGAACGGCGTAGCTAATGTTAATGAATGTATTGTTCCATTGTAAACAACCCAAATGTCATAACAAAATGTAAGCATGTGATGAAAACGATGTACTAAGTATGCACGCAATGGACATACATAGCAAAAAATGTAAATGTAAAACGATGTACTAAGTATGCACGCAATGGACATACATAGCATAAAAACAATGAAATCATGTAAAACAATGTACTATAAGTGTACTATTGAACATAGCATGTATATGATGTGAAAACATGAAAGCATGAAAGTAACAAGTAGGCACATGTGTTCCACCCCAAAACGTTTGGAAAACAGTAAAAGAGGGGTCTATGTACTCACTTGAGATTGCTCAGTAGTCCTTGAGTAACAACCAAACAAAGCTAGAGATCACGAAATCAAACGGCACCTACTATAGGTAACTACATTAATAAACCGGACCTAAATCGGAAGATCGGGTAGCATTAGGGTTTGTAAACCATATGAGTGTAGTAACTCATGTAACATGGTTTAACAAAGCCTACATACTAAATGAAACTTAACCTAAGTGTTTACGACCCATTACGACCCGTTTAGGTAGCTTATGCTACTTTAACGCGTCGTTCGCGTGAAACGCGTTCGGACCGCCTAACTAGTCCTATGACAAGTAGAATATGCCTAAACATGTTACATAATCAGTTATGTGACAAAGGTTTAGGTTACATATGCTTAATTACCAATTATACATGAAAAGGGTATTCTGGTAATTTACCTAAGGCATATAAACTACCTATCATACAACTACTCAAACGATGTGACCATAGGGTATAACCTCGGAAGGTTATTCCCTACCTACTATGGTCACCTAATGTGTTTGGTCGGATCCTAATGATCGACCAAATGGGTCGGGTTCGAGGTATAAGCGATTTATTAGATCGCTTACCCTACGACCCTAGACAACGTGGTAATCAGTAGGCATAGTCCCAAGGGACTATAACCAACGTGATTACACTCACGTTGCGAAGTTCAAACGAACTTCGCATTGACCATAACTGGTCAACGCAGAAAGTCAAACAAAGTTTGACTTTCAGACTCGAAAGACTCGAAAAGCAATAAAAGACCGAAAGAATACTTACGAAGGGTCCCCGAATGCTAATCCCGATCCAAGTAGCTCAGGTATGAAACAATGGTTTCAACTTAGAGCTTCTCAAATCAGAATTCTTGTAATTTTGAAGCATGGGGGGTGGGGTATTTATAGGATTTCCCGAACCGTTAAGATCGTTTCTTGGAAACCGTGCTTTGATCTTGGCCATACACCTCAAGACAATGGTTTTACAAAACCATGTGAGCCCATGGTATTGCCCAAAACCATGTGCACATCAAAACCAGCCCATAGATTCCCCAAAACCATTTGCAACAAGTGGAATGGACCAGATTCGATGTATCAGCAAACATCCTTCAGAAATGACAGTTTTGGTCCCTGTTGTGTGTTTAAGCCATTCCCGGCATGTTTAAGGCCCGTTAAGCCAAACTTAAGGCCCTAAAATGATGCCTAAACATTGTGGACATGAAACATGCTCAAAAATATGCCGAGTGTTGGTTCGTTTGGTCGTACGAACGCGATGTTCGCTTAATTACGACGGAATGCGCATAAGCGCGAAAAACGATCCAAATGACGCAACGAATGGATTTTTGGCAAGCCAAAAACTAAAGCATAATATAGTCATTATTATATAAATTTTTGGATGTCCGGATGTATTCAGAACGTGAGTTATGCGCAAAAATGCAAACTTGTGCACTTTTTGACACTTTTAGTCCCTGAATGACACAAAAGTTTATTTTAGCATACCGAACACCTCAAAGCCTATTTCTAAGCTATGTGAAGGATATTTATGGTATGTTTAACTTATGGTCATGTTCCGGAATGTCTGTTACAGTTCAAATTGGCATACTTTCGTAGTTTGTCAAGTTTAGTACCTGTAAGCGAATAAACTAGATTTTGCCATACCAAAGCCTTCAAAACTTATTTCTAAGTTATGTAAAGGTTACTCAAGGTATGTTAAGCCTATTTCACTTTTCCAGAGTGTTCGTTGCATTAAACTGGTTATATTTACGCATCAGTGCGCGTATAACCCTCTAGAAAGCGATTTAGAGCTTGAAATTGAATAAGAGTTGATATGTGTAAACGATACACATATTTTTACAAATCCCAAGTATGAAATACAATATTTCATTGGTTTGGCATTTGTTTGATGGCCGTGGAGGCACAGGTGTTACAAGAACATAACCCACTTCACCCATGATCACAAATCTTAGATTTAGAACATACCTTATGATCCCCTCGTGTTGGTGATCATTAATCCGTACTCGGTTATGGATTTAAGCTTCATCTTGCCTTCCGATTGAGCATAAAGATGGTGCTAGGGTTTGAGGCTCCATGGGAGCCTCCTGATCTTTCTCGAACACACACGTATGTGTGTGTTTGTGTGTAATTAAGTTATTTAATAACTTAACTTTCATCTTTCCCACTTTAGCCCCTCTGGTTTACCTTTAAAACATAACTGACATTACCTTCCTCTTTTAATACTTTTGACCATACCCTTAACTAGGTTAAATAGCCTAGTTATTTATTTCATGACGTGTCATATAGGAACTCACGACAAATATTAACATTTAGATTTTTGGGGCGTTACAAGTCTACCACCCTTAAACAAGGTTTCGTCCCCGAAACCTTTCTCACTTTCATCAAACACACATTATCTTTCTTCCAGTCCATCCTTACGACCCCTAGCCCATCCTAATGAGAATCTTCTAGCTCCAAGAACCCGTTCCAGAGTTCTTATTAGTGTCACTTTCACCAATAACTCAAGTTCCTAACAGCCTTTATAGCTAATGATTCATTCATCATTCTAATACTCGTATATCATATGCATTATATATCTTTTATTTACTTGAAACCATTCCAACATCCCACTACTAACATTCCCTTTTTATTATTTGCACATTCATAACGTTTTCATCGACTAAACGACCTTACTTTGTATTTGAAATCTATACATACTCATATATGCTTAACTTCAACATTAACCTTATTCTACATTTTCTACCATTACATATACCTTGCATACCTTTATTTTATCTTTATATCATTCCGTTCATTTCACATTACTATTGCTTTCACTTCATGCATTACTTAATTCACGTATATAAATAGTTCATATCTCTCCAATCATGGGTTAAATATTTTACTAACCTCTTTTTCATTTCCAAACCACGATCCGCAACCCAGATCGATCATCTTTTTCCTCAAGTACTAGCCGTACAGGCCAGGTTTCATTCATCCGTGTAAGGGAGCTTCCGCTCATGCATATCCTTTCATCACTACAATTGGTTTCATCACACCAATAGTTCTACATTATCATCAACATCATCGGCGGTTAGCATATATCATTTAAACCTTCATTAAACTAGGTGGTTACCCGCCTATAACTCTTCTACAATTTCCTACGTACCTACTATTACGTACCACACATTCTATCTCTTACATACAATCTTCTCATTCAATTAATCATTTCACCAACTGGAGTACACGCTCGTACTCCCTTCCATTCATGCTTACTTGCAAGGACCTTATTACATTGTTTCAATATTTCTTACTAAACTTACCATTCCCGCCCATACTCAAGTTATTGTCCGGGTCACAGCCCGTTATCATTCTGACTTCTAAGAGTCAATTACTAACGCATCTAACACATAACTTTATACAAAACTTCGTCTATTATACTATCACTTTTACTTTATTCTTATTTCTATGACCCGTTCGACTCAATCATGGTCAAACTGTCGACATCTTCCTTGGCGGATTAATTTCATCTTTCTATATTTTTGAATCCGTCTCACGGATTCAGACGCATCATTCATGCTTTTTCATTCATTGAATCCGCTTTACGGATTTAAACATTATATTCATGCTTTTCTTCCTTGAATCCGTTTCACGGATTCAGACATATCATTCATACCTTCTCTTCCTCCTATGATTTGAATTCATCTAATGAATTCAACCATATCATTCACATCTTTCATTCCTTACATGTGTTGAATCCGTTTCGCAGATTCAGACATATCATTTCTACATTTTCTTTCCTTGAATCCGTTTTACGGGTTCAAACATTCCATTCATGCCTTTCATCACTTGAATCCGTCTCACGGACTCAAACATTGCATTCATACCTTTCATCCTTGAATCCGTCTCACGGATTCAAACATATCATTCATATCTTATTGATCCGTACTTAATTACGGATTCCACATTCTTCATTCTTATCAGGCATGTTTTTCATACTTTCATAGTACTCTCAATTTCCCGAGAGTCTTACTTCCCATTTCACCTGCACGCCCGCCTGCTACCTAACTCTTCCTGACATACATGTAACAATTATCATGTTCTCACGAACGTCCTACGTTTCTCGTGTACTGGCCAGGTACACAATCCACATAGTAGTTTCGTGCCTTCATATAATTGTCACCTTACGTCCGTAGACTTAGGTTTCGGCGCGTGTATCACTTCCAATACTTCATTACTATACAATCATCGTCTTTCCTTTTAAAATTCTCCTTTCCTTAATGAATTTTACCATTTCTTTCACCCGCATATTACATTTACGTACCTGGGCTCATTTGCCTATTTGTCTTATTACCTGTTTGCCTGCCTTAGTATTCATCCTAGACTGCATTCACGGATCATCCTCTTCCAACACTTATGCTTACCTTGCACATACAAAACCGTCAGTTTCTTTATACGTATACATAAATACATACTTTCATTAGCCTTTACCTTTGGATCTTGATCGAGTCTTAGATTGTACGGATTTCTTATCTCAAGAGCACGCAAGTTTGAGTTCAAGTACTTACATTCCCGTACTTGATTCCCTCAAACCAGGGCTCTGATACCAACTTGTAAGACCCTAATTCGTATTTGACAAAAAGTCGCAGCGGAAACACGTACCATAAAATTTCTTTCATTATAAATACCTCAACTTATTTAAAGTTTAACTTTAACACAACTCTTTCTCATAAACCTGTCATCCTCTTATATACTAGTTAAAAACATAGCTTATGTTTACTACATTATGCACATCAACGTTTCCGTACAATCTCTCTAGTAACTCGATCTTCGATCTCCAATCCTTGGATATCCTCATGACTGGTACTACCTGCGCTCACCACATAAAATTCACATCATTAGTACGCATTATAAACATACAAGGTTTGTTCACGTTTACTTCTCGTTTCGTTAACTCTTTACATCCCAGCTTTTTCATCCTGATGATACGATCCGTAGTGAGACTTCTTTGGTATTCCTGCTCCATTCACCAAGCACGCTATTATTACCGTTAGTACTCACTTTCATTAGATACATGCGTACATACTTTCATACAAACTGATACATACGTTTACGGTCACAAATAGCAACTTTCCTACATACGTACCTACATACATACGTACGTACGTACCTACGTACGTGCATTCCTAAATACACCCATTCCTACCTACGTACATACATACCTACATTCATAAATACATACATACTTACATACATACATACATACTTATTACATGCCTTCACACAAACCTACATATGTGCATACCTTCGTACATACTCCCTTGCGTACATACGTTCTACCTACCTTCACTCCTACATACATACATTTAAACGCATAAGACATACGTACGTATATACCTTTGTTACATCTTTACATACATGCATACACTCGTACATATCTTTATATATACATGAACATACATCCGCATACATACATACATTCCTATGCCTTCACATATATACATATTGTCACACGTATCTTCATATATACATAAATATGCATCTACAAACACGCACAACATCTTGCATACCCCTTACATTCTAATATGTTAATTACATGAGACTTAAACTTTGATTTATAGCCCATGTTCATCTAAGGACCAATCAAAATCATGTTTAGAAAGTCCGCTGAAGTCCACGGATAACAAACCGAAGCCTACGATACATAAATCAACTTAAATCACAAATTTCAGACTTTTGGACTTGGGGAGGTCGTCGGCGACGGCCCTAGGGCCCGTCGGCGACGGCCCGTAGTTTTTCCCGTCGGCCAAAACCCCGTAGACAGGTAAATAAGGCGTCTGAGAAAAACTGACTTTCCCTTGCCCGTCGGCGATGGCCTCCTTACCCGTCGGCGACGGCCTCTCTAAAATGCATTTTCCTACAGATCCGTTTCGACGTCCGAAACCACTAAAACGCGCATAACTTTAAAACGTTTACCCGTTTAACCTCCCGTTTCTTCCTTCATGCTTGTAAATTCACATTCTATCATATAACTTAAAATCCCACATCCAAATTAAGGAAATTCTTATCTTACGCTCTATCGGCTTATTATCATTTCCTAATTATTTGACCCGTTATGGGTATTTGCGCATTAATTGGTCTAAGACTAGCAAGACCGTACTTCCCACTTCCATACTTGTCCAAAACATTACTCTATCGAACAACTTGCTTCTAAACTACTTTTTAAGATCGTTTACCCCAAAATACCCATCAAGGGCATTTAGGTCAACTTTAACCCCTTCATTTACGACGAAAGACTTTAACACATATTTGACCCCAAACATCATGTTTAATCAATTATAACACTTTATTACTTACTTGAACTAAGAAGTGATTACGGAAATCACTTACCTTATGCGTCCGTGCTCGTATCCGATTCCTTGCCTCTTCTTGACCCGTTAACACCTCATGCTTGAGTCCGTCTCGACTTGATTCCTATACTTTCATTTCATCGAAATCACGCTCTTATTAGCATACACATTTGTACACGTAACAATCATATCACTCGCATAATTCACACTTAACTTTCCTTAGTCATTTCTAACAAACATTAAAATATATAATCAACTTCATATAATCATATCCGTATACGTTAAACTCATGTAATTCATCATGTCATTACATTTAACACGGATTGCTATAACATGTACCATACGACTTCCCATCAACCTACATTTACGACAACGAGTCAAATCATGTTTCTTATACTTAGTTGACTTTCAAAAGTCAACTATTAACCATACTTACTATCGACTTATCATCATATGCCCGTAACATCATAATCGACTATACGGACGACACTATATACATTTTATCATACGCTTGGTGTGCGTACCACCTTTTAAGCATGACGTACAACTAATTCATGCACGAATCTTCTAAACTCCTACATAACTCATCAAATCCTTCTACTAATCATCATATATCATTCCAAATGAACATCAAACATAACATCATCATATTCCTATACTTTCATCTAACAATAATTCATCATACCCACATAATACATCAATCATTCAACAAGACTTGAACATAGGAGGTGATTCTAGTCATCATCTTTACCCTAACTAACGGGTTTCACTTCTAATCATCAAATTAACGCAAACCATACATAACCCATGTTCTATACGAGGATTCTAACTCTTGTACATGATCAATTTCATACTAACTCACGGATTAGAACATAACCCACTTCACCCATGATCACAAATCTTAGTTTAGAACATACCTTATGATCCCCTCGTGTTGGTGATCATTAATCCATACTCGGTTATGGATTTAAGCTTCATCTTGCCTTCCGATTGAGCATAAAGATGGTGCTAGGGTTTGAGGCTCCATGGGAGCCTCCTGATCTTTCTCGAACACACACGTATGTGTGTGTTTGTGTGTGATTAAGTTATTTAATAACTTAACTTTCATCTTTCCCACTTTAGCCCCTCGGGTTTACCTTTAAAACATAACTGACATTACCTTCCTCTTTTAATACTTTTGACCATACCCTTAACTAGGTTAAATAGCCTAGTTATTTATTTCATGACGTGTCATATAGGAACTCACGACAAATATTAACATTTAGATTTTTGGGGCGTTACAGTTCCTCAATAAACGAGCTTCAATCTCAACCATCCATGTGTACCCATTGTTTTATAACACCATGGGTATCCAAAACAAGCCCCAAGTATGAAGAAACCATGTGCAAAAACCCTGAAAACCAGCTGCTGAAACAGAAACTGAGTTTGCTGATCTGGGCAGCTCTCGCATCCCGTGTAAGGAAAGGCTTCCTCTTACACGCCCCGTGTAAGGCAACTATCAGAAAGTGTCAGTTTTGGTCACTACAGCCCATAAACTTGGTTTTCGATGCATTTTTGACACGTTTAAGCCCCGTTAACCCCATTTATAGGCTCTAAAATGAATTTAAAGTATATAGAACTTAAAATATGCTCAAAAACATCTCGGATGTCGGTTCGTTTGGTCGTATGGTTGCGTTGTTCGGTTATTTACGACGAAACACGAACGTACGCGAATAACGATCCAAATTACGCAACAAATGGAATTTTATCATGCCAATCACTAAAATAAAATATTTTAATGATAACATAAATTTTTGGATGTTCGGATATATTCAGAACGTGAGATATGCGCGAAAATGCAGACTTGTGCACTTTTTGACGCTTTTAGTCCCTGTTTGACATAAAAGTTTATTTTTGCGCACCAAACACCTCAAAGCCTATTTCTAAGCTATGTAAAGGATATTTAGGGCATGTTTAACTTATGGTCAAGTTCTGTAATGTTTGTTACTATTCGGTTCAGCATACTTTTGCAGTTTGTCGCAAATAGTCTCTGCGATCGAATAAACTTGATTTCGACAAACCAAACCTTCCAAAACTTATTTCTAAGTTATGTAAAGGTTATTTAAGGTATGTTAAGCCAATGTCACTATTCTGGAGCATTTTTTGCATTAAACTGATTACGTTTACACATCAGTTCACGTACAACCTTCCAGGAAGCGATTTAAAGCTCGAAATCGAACAAGAATTGATATGTGCAAATGATACACATATTTATACAAATCCCAAGTATGAAACACAATATTTCATTGATTTGGTATTTGTTTGATGGTTGAAGTGACACAGATGTCACACCTACCCAATATAATATTGTAGCAGGATAAGGAGTCCATGACACAGAAGCGTTGCATTGAGTTGACTCCTTCAACATATACTAGCAAATTTATTTCCCCCACAGTATTCCTTGCCTCTCCACTGAACCCGACAAGTACAGTAGATTTTGAAGTGATGTCCATCGGAGAAACGTTCATCCTTTTCAACGTTTCTAGCTGAATAATGTTGACAGAGCTGCCATTATCCACCAGTATCCTGCACACAAAGTGATTAGCAACATATAAAGTTATTACCAAACCATCATGATGGGGATCCTGGATAGTATCCATGTCATCACTGTCAAACGTTATCACTTTATCGGTTGTGAGGGTTGTCATCCTGGTCGGCTTATCTCCTCTTCTGCCTTAGCCTCCATTGCATGCCTTTTTGCTGCAGAATAAGAGGTTCCACAAATGTCGGATCCTCCTGAAATAAAGTTAATTATTTTGGCATCCTCAGGAGGTGATGCTGCTCGTTCAGGATCCTTCTCAGTATCCTGACCCTTATTCTTCTTTCTTCCCAAAAGATCCTTCAGATATCCTTCGCTCAGGAGATAGCTTATTTCCTTCCTTAGAGCAATGCAATCTTCCGTAACATGTCCAAAATCCTCATGGAAGGCACACCACTTGGATTTATCCTTCCAATCAGCTTTTTTTTGGTTCTTCCTAGGCCACCTTGCTTTGTCTCCCAAACCCTGCATAGCATACATTAGTTCAGGTATATTAACAGAAAAGCACTATTCGGACAATTCAGGATATTCCTCAGGATCCTCGTCTTCAATAGCATTCACTTTCTTGTTGCCATTCCTGCCATATGGCTTAGAGCGATATGGTTTGTATGAGGATTCTAACTTCCTGTTAGTTGATTCATAGGTTGTGGATGAATTCATCCTCTTTTGCATCTTTTTGTCTTCTTCCAGTCGAATGTATCTTAAAACCCTGTTTCGAGCCTCGTCCAGGTTCCTGCAAGGATTCATTACAAGATCCTGATAAAATTGGGAATCCTTTTGTAACCCTATTTTGAATGCCTGCACAGCTGTTGCAACATCAAGATGTGGGATATCCAGGGATTCCCTGCTAAACTTGTTCACATAATCCCTCAAGGATTCCTGAGGCCCTTGAGTTATCCTGTAGAGATCACTGGTTAGTTTTTCAAAACTTCGACTGCAAGAAAACTGACTATTAAACAAATTAACTAAGTGAGCAAATGATGTAATTGAGTGAGGTGGAACATTTAGGATCCATTTTAACGTCGATCCGGTTAGAGTGGAGCCAAAACCCTTGTAGAGGCATGCTTCCTTGAGATCCGGAGGGAAAGGATTAATTTCCATCCTTTCCCTATACTGAGCAATATGCTCTTCAGGATCCGTGGTTCCATCGTAGAGCTTCATGTTGGGGGTTTGAAATCTTTTTGGGATTTCAGCATCACAAATAGGATATGCAAACCGGGATATCATGTGGCTATCCTAGGATACTTCTGGAATTGGCTGGACCACCCCAGGTACACTGGATATCATGTCCTTCAGTTTCTGAATTTCCCTAGAGAATGCTGATGTCATACCTGCATCCTGCAAAGATCCAAGACCGTTAGTAATAAGGGTATTAGTATTATTAGACACGTTACCAGTCTGAGGATTCTGGCCATATCCTGAAGCATATCCTGAACTTCTCATAGTTGACACCCTAACCAAAGGGGGTATCTCACGGGTATAATTCTAGGAATGGCTAGGCACAATATTGCCCCGGTTATCCTCAGTTTATACTGCCGAGCTGAAGTTCAAAGCCATGGGCTGCAAGGGAGTGACGATATCCTCAGCAGGCCTGCTGGAGCTGGATTTCAGGAGTTGGATTTCCCTTATCAGCATTTGGTTTGTTTCCTGCTGTTGCTTCATCTGATCCTGTATACTACCAAACAAAGTTAGAATCTCGTCATTAGAAGACAAAATAGGAGTTTCCCTTGAGACAGCGGATCCTTGAACATTTTGATTGGGGATAACATCCCGAGCCACATGAGTTTCAGTCCTTCTTGAAGGATCCTGGGGCAGTGAAGAAGCTTGCATCCTCGGAGGTGGTGGAAGCACTGAACCAACTGTTGCAGAGGTTGTTGAAGACACGGTGGAAGAGCTCATGTTTGATTTTGAGGCCATTGAAAATACTGTGGCAAAAAGTTTCGAAAACAGAAAACCAAGTAACGATTTTACAAAAGCTTTTAGTAAAAATAGCACCACTTGCCCCACAGTGGGCGCCAAATTGTTTTGGTCAAAAATTACCTAAGTAATTAAGTGATCAAATTAGTCAAGTGAGGTAGTGTGCTGACAATGTGTATTGAAAATATTCTGAGTATGATGTTTACAAAAACAGTTTTCAGGGTATAGCTCAGGATATGGAGCTATATTAACAATCAAATAATGAGCTGAAAAGTAAATAGTGACACGAGATGTACGAGGAAAGCCCTTGATCAATCTAGATCACCAGCATAAAATCTCGGGAGCTGACAATCGCAGCTGCCTTGTTCTTCTTATTGCTTCAAACTTCAAACTTCAGGATATAGTGCCGGATATGATGTGGATCAACTAAGTGTTACAATGTAATTTGAATACAAGTGTAAGTGTTTATGAGTGCTTGCAGCTAGTAGAGAGCAAGAGTGTACAGAAAAATTATGTGTGTTCTATCTGATCCGATCAATCCTATTTATAGTAAAATGAAACTAACAAACTAGCCTATAAATCCGGGATTCGGCGAATATTCCCTTTGTGAACGTTGCATTCCACTTCTCCCGGCTTCAACGTGCACTTTTCAACTGATTAGTCCGAGTCTTCGGGAGAACGGGTCTACTCGAATGTTATAAGCTTTCCTTACTAATCTGCACGTGAGCTTAATTAGTTATTATCAAGATACTGCATCAGGATGTTACCAATATCCTGATCACAATAAAAGGAATAAAGTCAGAATATTATGCAGGATTGTTGATGCATTAATGTCTATCGCCTCCGTCAATTCAAACCGTAGCTAAAACTGTAGAAATCAAGCTTTTATTGTAATATTTAGATAGTTTTAGCAAGGTGGCATTTTGGTAATTAATGAGAAATCTCATTAATTCCAAGGGCTATATATAGAGAGTTATGACATAAGTTGTGAGACTTTTGCTCATTTGGTGATTTAGGAGATTCAAGTTTAGAGAGAGAAAGTCTAGAGAGAGAAAGTACTCTCTACGTGATTCTTGTATCGTACACGTCATATCTTTCAATAGATTCACGGTTCTAGTACGTTATTGTGTGTTCGGTCACGCACGTTCACGGATTCCGCACGTCGAACGTTCGTTACGCAATCGAACGGTGTCAAAACCGGTCCTACAAGTGGTATCAGAGCTAGGAGCTCGATTGCTTGATCAAACACATCGTTTTCGTACCAGATTTCAGCCGATTCAGTTCCGATTTCATCT
Organism: Helianthus tuberosus; assembly: GCA_030545235.1. Classification (NCBI taxonomy): domain Eukaryota; kingdom Viridiplantae; phylum Streptophyta; class Magnoliopsida; order Asterales; family Asteraceae; genus Helianthus; species Helianthus tuberosus. The sequence goes on along the minus strand of CM060411.1, from coordinate 213,791,144 downwards.
ATTTCTTCATCTTCTACCTATTTCTTACATTTTTCACGGTCCGATTTGTCTGAATTTTTGATATGTTGTGCGAAAATCTTTGATTTACAACCCTACCAAGTTTCAGATCCAAATTCGTAACCGTTTAGGAGAAATCTAAGTTTTTCTGTTCGAATTCGCTGTCAAATTTGCAGGTCCGCTTATTTGTCCAAACAGATTCGCTTTTACGAACAACATAGGTTCGCTTTTATGGTCCGCTTATTTGTCAAGATCAAGTCCGCTCATTCTGCCAAAGTTGAGGTCCGCTCATTGTGTCAAAGTTGAGGTCCGCTCATAGGTGTAATAATAGGTCCGCTTATTAGTCAGATCAGTGGTTCGCTCATTAGGTCCGCTCATTAGGTCCGCTTATCAGTCATCACTGTGGTTTTGGTTCTTTGGTTCAATAAGATTGCGTTGATTGTTGGTCACACACATCGAAATTGTAAAATCATTTAAGTGGTTGTCAGAAATTAGATTTGGCATCACATTAAATTTGTCGGCTGTATCACATGTATATTAAAGGCCCATGTGACCGAGATAGTGATAAAATTGGTTTGATCTAAAAATGAAGGCCCAATCAGATGTTGGTGATAATGTTGTTGGATTAGTGGAAGTGAAGGCCTAATCAGATTTAGTCACTTAGTTCCGGCCCTAACAGTGCACCGACCCACTAAAAATTTTAAGGCCCAATCATTGAAAGTTGTTGAATATGAATTAAAGGCGGCCCAATCAGCTGACATTTACGACACATGTGATTTGCATAATTGTGTTTTAGATTTTGTATATCCCAAGGCCATTTTCCAAAGGATAAAACTTTGAGCAGTCAACATATATCGAGTCATACCCAAATCTGTTAAGGTAAATTGTCAAACATCGGATACTTGTCCAAGCAAATCCTACAACCGATCCGTGGTTACTTAGTTTTTGTCACTAAATCGGATATTCATCTGATTCAGTAATTTGATAAAGTGATTGAACTGAGTTTAGATTGTTTTGATAAAAAAAAAACATGGATATGTTTGATAATTTTACAGCTCTTATGGGAGAATCAACTAAAGAATTGATCGAGAGGTTTGTCAAGTTATATCTAGAGATGAAGCGTTGGAACATTAGAAAAGAAAATGAAGAATGGTTTGACAAGTTGGTAAATGCTTTACCAAAAGATGTGTGGGGAACGTATTTGTTAACTTGGAAGAAGAACTTTGAACATATTGATTTCAATTTGAGCTTGTTCATTGAGAAGATTGAAGCTCAAGAACTTGAATTCCAAAAGATTAGAAAAATGAAGTCTGATTCAGGAAAGGAATTTGATTCTGAGTCCGGAGAGATTGATAAAACTGGAAGTAAAAGTGACAAACAAGAAAAGGTTTCAGAAAAAGCTCAAATTTTTTATAAATCATCAGAGGAAGAAAGCGATGATGATAGTGAAGAAATTCGAAAACTTGAATCTTATAAAAGAGAACTTACACCTGAAAGTTATAATTTTTATTTTGCAGGAAAAATGGAAAAGATCAAAGAAAGACAAGCTGCAAGAGAGAAGAAAGCCGAACCTGAAAAGATGTCCGAGAAGTGCTTAAACTGTGAAAAATCTGAATCAGACAATGCCAAACTCTTAAAGAATATAGAGAGTTTGACATTGGAAATCAAAAATTTGAAGGATGAGAAGAAATCTGATGATACACAGATTCTTGAAATACAAGAAAATTTTGAGAATTTGAAATCTGAAAATGTCAAACTGTTGAGTGGTTTGGACAGTTTAACATTGGAAAACAAATTTTTAAAAGAAAATGAAAAAGATTTTCAAAATCAAATAAAGATTTTAGAAGATGAGAAAGATATTTTTGGTAAAAATAATCTTGAAAAACAAATTGCAATAAATTCTCATCTTGCTAAAATCATTAAGCTTGAAAAAGAAGCTGAAAGTGATCGGAATAAAATTGCTGAGTTAGAAAATAAGTTGAAAGGTTTTGTGACTACTGCACCATATGTGTGTCCAGAACCGATCAATTCTGTTCCAATAAGTGACAATGTCACAAATTTTGACAAAGTCAAAATTAAGGATTGTGATGATAAAACTGATGATGAAAATGAGAAAAATAAGAAAAGAAAAATATTTTTAGAATTACAAGAAAAATTTCAAAATACTGTTTTGCAGTCTACTGAAATAGGTGAATGCTCAAAGCAAAAACCTGTTAAGAAGATTGTAGAACAGAAACAAAAAGTTAACAATTTGAAAAATTTTAAAAATGAAAATAAAAGCTCACCAGTTCAATCATCCAATCAAGATAAAAAACCACAAAAATTGAAAAACCAAAACTCAAAAAAAGTTGGTGATATGTGGTGCAGGTTTGACCACAGTGCTCAAGCGTCAAATCAAGCTTATAGGAGAAGTCATGAGTACTACAAATCAAATCAGTGTTATGATTTGAGTGTTTGGTGTGAAAATGGTGATTGGTACGATAACAGAGTGTGTTACAACTGTGGTTTTCAAGGACACATTGCTGTTAACTGCCAGAGACAGAGATTTGAGACAAGAAGATCTTATGATTGCCAAATCAAAGGTCACATTGCCAGATATTGCCCAATGAGATCAAAGGGAAGATCGAGGGCTAAATTTCATGGAATGGCAAAGAAACCAGTCAAAGTCAAAGTTAAGCCCAAAGAACAGAAAGTTCAAGAACAAAAAGTGAAGCTTTCACAAGCGCAGAAAGACAGACTGAGGAAGAAAAGAAAGAAAGCGAGAGAGTATTTGGAGAAGATTTTGTCCTCGGGTACAACGGATGGTTCAAATAAAAGTTCTGATGAATCGCTTCACTCAACATACAAGTCAAGTAAAACGAATTCATCAGATGCAAATCTGAGGACAAAAGAGAGAAAAAAGAAAGTAACATTTTCAGAAGAAAAATCTGGCGATGAATTTGTTTCTTCGGAAACAAAGGAGCCACGTGTTGGCGATGAATCTGACTTGTCAAAGTCAGAAGAGCCACCAGTTGAGCAAAAAGGAGAAAATTCAGTTCCGCCAATGGATGATATCAACTTTCCACCATTGCGAGCTAAAAATTATAAACAAAAAGTTGACGAAGTTGAAATTTCAAATCAATCTTTTTCTGAAAAGAAAGATTTTGATGTTGAAAAAGCCTTTAACCCCAATGTTCTAAACATTTTTGGAAAAATGGTTGACGGAAAAGTCAAAGGGGTAAAGGAATTTTATGAATCAAAGAGGAATACCGATACACTGAGTAAAAATAACTCGGATGCACCCAAGACTGGTCAGGCTTGGGTGTCACCATTCTGTAACTGAAAAACCTGACTTGCCGGAACTCCCAGGTTAGTAATTGGGGAGTAGGAATCGGCATCTTTCTTGAGAAATTCACAGGTTGGTAACTGTGATATTTCGACTTACAAGTGGTTAATCAAGGACATTAAGTTGTACTTGATTTAACTATCTTACAAGTGTTTGAAAACAGTGTGATGAAACCCCATGTTTGTGAATTGACACACAAAACTAATTTTCCGAAAAAACCATTTTGATTAAAACAAACTTAAATGTTTTGAAATCATAATGGGAAAATAGTTTGTTGTCAGGGGGAGTTCTGATTGTTTATGCCAAATGGATGGCGAATTGAAGCGATTCGATATTATGTTGTCACTTTATCTGTATAGTTTGTTTTCAAATTTTCTCAGAAAATCAAAATTGAAACATATTTTGATTTTAGGGGGAGAAAAATTTTTAAAAATTAGAAAATTTGAAAATGCCAAAAACATTGAAAAATTCAAAATGAGTTTTGTTGTGAAAAAGAGGAAATGATAGTAAATCAGTAGGACTGTCACAGCATGCTAAAGAAATGAAAAGTCTAAAAGTGATAAACGGTCTCACTGATGATGTGTCGATAGGTTTTTGCACATTTAGTAGATTTATTCGGGATATAAATCTAAAATTTCAAACTTGTGAAATTCGTGGGGAACACTACTTGGATATATAGGTAACCCCTGAAATCTTGTTTGAAAGGTCTCGTATTCTGATATACTAGGTTTTTATACTCAATGATGTCTGGAGTATTATTCCGGGACTTCTGCTGAACGGTGGTTCTGACCTAGTCCTCGAATAATACTTTCCGCAAATGCTTGAAACATAGCATAAACCCTCAGCATGCTGATGAAACAATAAAATTGATAGTCGCTGCTGTTGTAGCTAAAAGATCCTCTAAAGGGGACATACCATAAAGTCGAAGCTGATATCTCTCTACGTATACGGAACTATCGACCTGAGATCCCTCGGCCCTCGCATTCCCTAATTTATGTACAGATATCATTGTAGTATACTCACCTGTAAGACTGAATATTGGGATTCTGGATACGGGAGTATATTCAAGAGGTGGGACACATGAATGAGCTAAGTTCATAAGACATCTAAATCGTATCCTGAGTAAATTGAAATTTGTGTGAAGATTTAAGATGGATCAGTATATCGACAATCAATGTGAATTGTTTAGAACTTAATATGTTTAAAGCTTAACGGTGCTTGTGATTTGTCTCAAAACTGATATGATCCAAACTCACAAAAATATGTTTGTATATAGTTTATTTCTTTAAATCCAAAAAGATTTCAGAGTGTTTTAGCATAAAATTTTTGAAAAATTCAAAAAGATTTTCGACAACTGATGTTGAAAAGCTGATATTCAAAATCTCAAAGGCTAAACAAGATGAACAATTGGTTTGGTTAAGATGATGAGAAGTTGAAAGATAATCCTCAAATGTTTAGATGATTCATTAATTTGAATCACAAATATCGTGTGTTATATGTTTGAGAATTTTGAGTGAATTCTTTTAGAGTCAAAATTATTTTGTCTTACGAAAGGTTGAGATGTGTAGGTTTCTGATTCTGTTGCTTCGGAAAGCCAAGCGTCGATCCCAAAAACACGGAAGCTTGAAGAAAGGGGGAGCCTGAAGAAATAGTCTACCGAAAGGGGGAGCTGAAGCTGAAGACAGATCCACCGGGATTCTGTTCGAGCAAGAGGGAGTCTGTGTTTGCTGAAGATGTTAAATCTTAAAGAAGAATCAAGAGAGAGAGAAAGACAAGTTGCTACGAGTTTAACTACGGAATGACTGCGGCAATATCAAAGGGGGAGTTTGTTGATGCATTAATGTCTATCGCCTCCGTCAATTCAAACCGTAGCTGAAACTGTAGAAATCAAGCTTTTATTGTAATATTTAGATAGTTTTAGCAAGGTGGCATTTTGGTAATTAATGAGAAATCTCATTAATTCCAAGGGCTATATATAGAGAGTTATGACATAAGTTGTGAGACTTTTGCTCATTTGGTGATTTAGGAGATTCAAGTTTAGAGAGAGAAAGTCTAGAGAGAGAAAGTACTCTCTACGTGATTCTTGTATCGTACACGTCATATCTTTCAATAGATTCACGGTTCTAGTATGTTATTGTGTGTTCGGTCACGCACGTTCACGGATTCCGCACGTCGAACGTTCGTTACGCAATCGAACGGTGTCAAAACCGGTCCTACAATACCAATTGTAGGATCGAATTCCGACCTGAACGAGTCGTGTAGAAGAGTTTTTCACCAAAACAAGAGGCGGAAACAAGTGTTTCGATGTAATTCAGCACGTATTCACTTTTAACTGTCGATATTATTGATCTGGAAGACTTTTACAACCTGTCGACACTTCGGCAGCACTTCGTGGCTCACCGGAAGACAATCACCTAGAACTATGTGTGAGGATCGCTTATGATGACTATATATAGGAGATCAGGTCCGCTTTTACATACATGGACATATAAGCAAACCTAACTTTTGACATATAAGCGGACCTTATCTTGACATATAAGCGAACCTGACACTTGACACATGAGTGAACCTAATTTCTATTACACAAAACTCATAAAAATATTGTCTGTAAATATTTCTTTATTGCATTTTTTTTCACTCAAAATTACAAAAAGATTTTCGGTGTGTTTTAGTATAAACTTTTGAAAATGTCAAAAAGATTTTCGACAACTGATGTTGGAAAGCTGATTTTCAAAATTCCAAGTGCTAAACTTGATGACATTGTTGTGAGGGGGAGTGTATCTTAAATGTCAAAATATGTTTTTAAATCAACAAGTGGTTCATCATGTATTTGTGATCTGAGGGAGAGTGATTGTTGGTGCATATGTTTACATTGAATTGTTAAATACGTAAAATTTACTTTTAGGTAGAGTGTGTTTGTGCAGGTTTAAATATGAGCTGGATTGATGATCCTGAGATGGATGATAGTCAGGTTGCGATCTTGGAACAACCTCAGAAAGAACCAGCCAGATTACGATCCTGAAGCAGATGATGCTGAAGAAGTAACGGAATGCCAGCACATTGCAAGGGGGAGTCTGTTAATTTTGAGAGAAAGAATGAATCTCAAAGACTGATTAAGACTGAAGATGCAAAGACTCAACATGTAAGACTCGTCAACATCTGAGGGGGAGTCTGTTGGTGCACACATATGTCGTCTTCATCTTATGTCGAGTCTCAGTCTCGTTGCGGATCTGAAAAAGGATGATGTCAACATCTTGGATGATGACATCATAATTGTGACATCATACATGACATCACTTCACAAGAAGACAAAGATTTAGATTGTTAAATTTGAGTTCGGTCATGTGATAATATTCTGATTTCGTTTATGTGTCATAGAAATTAGGTTCGCTCATGTGTCAAGTGTCAGGTTCGCTTATATGTCAAGATAAGGTCCGCTTATATGTCAAAAGTTAGGTTCGCTTATATGTCCATGTATGTAAAAGCGGACCTGATCTCCTATATATAGTCATCATAAGCGATCCTCACACATAGTTCTAGGTGATTGTCTTCCGGTGAGCCACGAAGTGCTGCCGAAGTGTCGACAGGTTGTAAAAGTCTTCCAGATCAATAATATCGACAGTTAAAAGTGAATACGTGCTGAATTACATCGAAACACTTGTTTCCGCCTCTTGTTTTGGTGAAAAATTCTTCTACACGACTCGTTCAGGTCGGAATTCGATCCTACAAGGATATATGTTCAGAAAACCACCCATAACAATATGCAACCATCATTCTCTACTTGTTTGTTTCATATTACTATTTGTGCGATAATTTAAAACGTGCACCTGGTAATGCTTGCCCTAACGGACATTCCATGCCTTTACCCTTATTCGCGATCATTACGCGATTTAGATCCTTGATGAGTATGCTCTGCTCGTCATACCTCGGACCCTTTCACCGTCATGTCCGTCACTTGTTACACTCTCGCCATCTTCAGGTGCGAGTATCCTTCAACTAAACATTTTCAAAAGTTAGTAATTTCGACATTAATAAACGCCCGTATTGTAATACAAGGCTTTTTACTATACATGTTAATGCACGTGATTTCGTTAACTATACCAGTCATTTTCATTGGGGGAACGTGTATTACACAATAACCCTATGTGTTGTTCACAACACTTTACTGATACTAAACCATTAACATACATGTACTTACCGGATTTGCGATCAATCCTCGAACCGAACACACTTTACTCTTTAACCATGAGCTCTGATTACCAACTTGTAACACCCTTGCCAATTTTAACATTTCGTTATCATTAGAGTAAGCATTTTAAGTAAAAAATGCTCCTTACAAAAACTTTTATGTCAAGAGTGTTTGCACACATTTACACATTCAATATACTAATTTACAATGTTTACATAATTCACATTATGACATCAAAACAGGATTTATGCGGAAGCTTTATTATCATGTGTTCGGTTCTTGTTAAGCGCTTGATCTGCATCCGGAAAGCTGCCATCATTCACCTGTGATCAAAACCAACTCAAATGTTAGTTTTGATAATTATATAACATATTATATCAAGTTCCTTGAACCGAATAATGAAACAAACAAAAAAAATGCAGGTTTTACCCCTGTCGCGTGGCGCGACAGGGTTCTTTATTTCTGTCGCGTGTCGCGACGGTGGTCGCGTGCCGCGACGGCATTTCCACTTGGCTGTCGCACGACATGATAAGCCATTTTCAACAGCAAGTTGTTTTCTTTGAGCTGCAGATTCCCAGCTCTATAATTCAATCCTATTAGACACAAAAACGTGTATATCTTGTGAACTACATATCCGTTTTGCACGATTCTTTTTCCTATGTGATCGTAATTTAATTCTCCATCATATGGAGTTAACACCCAACATCTAAACTCGTAAAATACTGGATTTCAAGCTCTAGGCTTAAAATTGTGTTTTAAAGACTTTTGACCCGTTCAAACTTTTATCAAACCAACTTGTTTGTTACACCTGAATTCTTGTAGACATCATGTTCTAAATGTTTCCTTTCACACAAGGTTCAGACCATGGGTTATTATGCATTATTAACCCGTTTATGCTTATATGCTTATTTTGACCCGTTAAGGGTAATTAAGCGCTTCTACAAGCATAATTCTCGCTCATTCTTTTCTAGCATCATATTTTCACGTTACTTACCAAGTGGTCTTCTACCACTACTATTATTGTGGTGGATTTTATGCGGCCTACGATTTATTCCGAGTTCTATCTCTCGGTTTGTCTTTTTACGAAAAAACACATTTTAAAGCATTTGACTTGCTAGGACCATACCTTTCGTTTTTATACTTATCCTAATGATTCATTTGATCGAAAAGCCTATTTCTAAACAACCCGCAAGGGTCGTTTGCTTGATTTCCTAATCAAGGGCGTTTTGGTCAACTTTAACTCTTCTTTTACGACGAAGGCATTCAAGAAGGCATTTGACCAAAATCACACATTTAACTAGAATTTCATTTATGCATACCTGGCTCGAGTCGAATATAGACCCGTTTTATACCCCGCTTTTATTTGCCGATATTTTATGGGGACGCAATTATCCAAATATCTATTCGCCCTATGCACACATAACTAGGTAACCCAACATTAGTCGATTTTGTCAAATGGTGTCATTACTACCATTTGACCCGTTCGGCCTAAATGACCAAACATTGATATTTATAAAAACTTGGTATAAATTACCTAATTCATGCATCCGACCCATTTCGGATTTTACCCAAAGATTTCTTTTTCGTAAATTCCTTTTCTTACATACTTAACCCATTTTGGCTTACGCCATGAGTATCCTTTTTAACCACATTTTTCATTAGTCGACATTTGACTAAAATTTCTATTTTACCCATTTTCTACCGTTAACCATGGTTTTTATCATTTAATCATATTCCGACCCGTATTCATATCATGTCGGAACCCACATTTCGGATATAACTTTTATCATATTTTATAGCTCATAAAATAAATACGTATTTTACAAAAGGTGTAAGCTTTACTTACCTCACATCCAAACTATGCTTTTCTTTTCCTTATTGATTCGTTTGACTCGCTTCGTCCCCAAGCCTCCACCTAGCTCTTTTAGCGTCAAACTATTATCATCATTCACAAGGTGGTTAGATTAGTCATTAACAATTACGACTACTCCACCTTGCGTATTTTCTACGTTGAAACCACTATTCGACTTCATCATTGGTTAGTTTAACTTTCTACAAGTTAACTAGTTTTAAATATGTGATATGTGTAATTAAGCTAAATTGACATCATAATTAGATTTCGTGTTGTCCCCCACATCACACGTAATTAATCAAATTAGAAAATTACGCATTTCATTCATAGTTTCAACATATGAACATTCATTTAGGCATTTTAACAAACACCTTGTGGGCATAATTTTTACACATTTACAAACTAGTTCATAACTAGTCATTCTTTTGCCAACATTAACATCTTTTACCAATTCAATGTCTAATTATGCTTCCATGTCAAGATTAACTTCTTAAAGCCTTATTAACACCCAATTCAAGATCATAATTCTAGTGTTCCTCATTATTCTTAAAAACCCATTAAACACCTAAGTAGTGATTATGAGTTTTATCAACATGGTCACAAATTCATTAGTATATTAACTAGGGCTTGTTTCTAATCATGCATTCATCCTATTTTCACCCAAATAACTATCATTTAAGCTCAAATTTCTAATTCCAAGTGTTCATTAAGAATCTGAGATGGAGCAAAATAGTGAAATTTGACATACCTTATGATCACTTTACTGAGGTGATCACTAATCCTTGCTTGAATTTCGATTTGGGTGTGATTTTCCCTTCCAATTGCTTGAATTTAGGCTAGTTAGGGTTTGAACATGAGAGCTCCATGGCTCCTCTGGAAGTCTCAACCAGAACACACACTTAGTGTGTGTGTTTTGGTGTTAGTATTTTATTTAATTAAAAACATTTTTCCTTTTTGCCTCTTTTAGTCCCTCTAGTTCCATAGTTTGTAAAAAGATTATCTATTTCTTGTTTCTTTTATTGTTTTAACAATACTTAACCAACTAGGTTGATATTCCTAGTTACTTAATGGGTTCGGGGAAGTCATAACCCGTTTTGTTTTTAAGTTCCGTTAACTCGGGCCTTTTATATACTTTGTTTTCTCAAAGTATTTAACCTTCTTTTAATTAATACTAGGTTTATTTATTTAAATTCTATTATTTACCTGGTAAATTTTCACCACTAGCGGTATTTTACTCGTCGTTAATATTAACGTGGTTTGGTTACCAAACTCGTTTTTGGGGTGTTACTCTACTGGTGTTGTATAGGTCCAATATAACACTATAGGTGTAGTTTAGGTCATGTATAGGCCTATACTCCTATAGAAGACCTATAGGAGACCTATACGAGACCTATACTATACTATATGATACGATACGATACTACATCCACTGGCCCATACGAGGTCTATACGAGACTTATACTACACTATATTATACGATACGATACAATACAATACTATATGATATGATACAACACCCATATAGGGCTATACAGGACATCAACCACACTTATAATCCTATACGGGACCTAACCTACACCTATAGGTGTATACGAGTGTTGTATCATATCATAGAGTACCGTATTGTACCGTATCGTATCATATCGCATAGTATAGTATCGTATCGTATCGTATCGTATGGTATAGTGTATAGTTTAAGTCTCGTACAGGTCCCCTATAGGTCTTGTATATGCATATATGCCTATACAGGACCTAAACCACACCTATAGTCATATACAAGACCTATACTACAGCTACAAGCCTTTACAAGTGTTGTATCTTATCATATAGTCTCGTATCATATAGTGTAGTATAGTCTCGTATAGGTCTCGTATAGGCATTGTATGGGCCTATGGATGTAGTATCGTATCATATAGTATAGTATAGGTCTCGTATAGGTCCCATATAGGTCTTGTATAGGAGTATATGCCTATACGTGACCTAAACTACACCTATAGTGCTATATCAGACCTATACTACACCTATATGGCTATACAGTTGTTGTACCGTATCGTATCGTATCGTATAATGTATAGTATAAGTCTCGTATAGGTCCCCTATAGGTCTTGTATATGCCTATAGGCCTATTCGGGACCTATACTACATCTACAGACCTACACAGGTGTTGTATCGTATCATATAGTATCGTATTGTATAGTATCATATAGTGTAGTATAAGTCTCGTATAGGTCCTGTATAGGTCTATAGTCCTATACGGGACCTAAACCATACCTATAGTCCTATACGGGACCTATACTACAACTATTGGCCTATACGGGTGTTGTAGCGTATCTTACAGTATCGTATTGTATCGTATCGTATCGTATCGTATCGTATCGTATCGTATCGTATAGTGTAGTATAAGTCTCGTATAGGCATCGTATAATTAATGTTAGTGTTATTATAATTAATAAGAGTTTTTTATAATTAATATTAGAGTTATTGATATTGATATGAGTTTTTTTTATCATTAATAACAGTGTTATCGATATTAAAAAGACAAAACAAACAAATGAAAATTTACGCCGCACACAGGGCTAGACTGGTTTCATCATGGTAATTTACTAATGGTTTCATCCTATACATGTTCACCCATCAATTGCATAAAATTTCATCTACAACTGTCACTTAGGCATTTCATCAAACACTTGGCGGGCGTACCACTATTAAAGCATAATGTACAAGTGTTTTATGCATATCCTTACTAGTTCATGCTATGTTTCATCAAAATTAACTAGTTTGCACAATCTTCATTCTATAACACATTCATCTATTAATAATCTACAACATCAATTTTTATGCATCGATATTACATTAAATTTTTGGCACATGTAACATCATCATACTCATAACATTACTACTGCAAGTGGGTTTTAATCAAATCATCAAGATAATCAAAATTTCAAGTATAATTCATGTTCTATAAGATGATTCTAACTCATAGTCTGTCACACCCCGAAATATCAAAGCTGGCGTGACTAGACTGGTATCTTCATTGCACAGCGGAAGCAAATAAGCTAAGACTTCTATAAATGATTGCCGCTAAGTACTCGAATCCCCATGGGTTCTCCTATTCCAACCGTTCCATAGTTTTGAGAATGCAACCTGAGAAAGAACATACGAAAAAGTCAACATAAAGTTGAACGAGTTCATAGTTTGTTTTGAAAAGATTTTAAAACAAATATTTTTATTTACCGGTTTAAAAGTTGTTGAGAAAACATAATAGAATCATTTTTCTCGATATATCATATGAAAACTGTGAGTCTAGCCCACGAGAATCTTTGTGCATTGCACGAGAGAGAATGGGCCGAGCCCAAAAGAGTCTTTGTAAGCAGGACCAACACGTCCTCTTACTTGTACATAAGTTGAAAACGTTATCAAAGTTTGTAAATACATGTATTGTGAGTTTGCGTCAAATGAACATTAAAAACATTTGAAAGTTTTGAGTATCGAAAGTTGGTATGTAAGTGTCTATGAACCTAATGATCATTAATGTGTAGCTAAGACATTAATATATGTGCCGACATAGGAAGCACTCAACCCGGTAGACGATTTAAGTGTCGATTCACTTCGACAGGGACACAAAAGCACTCTAAGTGGCTGCACAAGGACCGTGAGTGGGGCTCGCCCATACCCGATAGATCTACCCCCTGTTCCGTGGTGCTTAAAAGGATTAATGGTGCCTAAGTTAGTGCCTATTCACACGTGATCTAAGAATTCATTCCATAGCTTAACCATACCCTAGTTAACATGTATATTCAAAAGAAAAGTGGGACATAAACCCATTGGGTTGTCTCGTTGTTCGTATGCAGCCAGTCCCGTTGTTGTTACTAGGACCTTCCCGTCACTAGTTATGAAAATCATGCCCGTTTGCGAGAATATGCGTTTGTTTTGTAAAACCGGTATGTTTTGTATAAACCTTTCGTAAACCTTTCGAGTTCGTTGAAAATTCATTTGCAACATCGTTTATAAATATGTGTTTTCGTTCATCGAAATAGTGTTTGCTTTTGCAAAAACTTGCATGTCTTTCCACCCCCGAAAACATTTATAAAAATGTAAAATTGTAAAAAGTGGGGGTTATGAACTCACCTGGATATTCCTGTGCAAAGCTAGCTTAGAGTGTGATGCCGTAGTGTCATTCCATGAATGTGAACTCGCTAGCGTGCAACTAAAACATTCCTAATCAAGGAATAATTATAAGTTTCTAACTAAATGACGTAGCTAAACTACGTGTCCGAGCTCTACTGAATCGTTAACTAAACGATTCTAAGAAGGTGTTATTATTTTGACTTAGAATAACCAATCTATTGTTATTTGATCCCGCTTATAATCGAGATAAAACTAAGTCTCGGAAACGGCTTAGATTTTCGAGTGATTTAGAATATATATATATATAGGGGAGCGCTAAAATGAGAACCACCTCGAGTTGTAAGAACCGCGAGAACTACACCGTACGGGGCGAGGTGGACCAAATTTTTTTTCAAAAACGTAGATGCATGTATTATAAACACATTTGTAAAAAAAAATATGTCGTGTGTGTAGTTTTGAGCACCACAAGTTTGTGTTTACGGGTACCGTAAATCTGGCCGGAAAATTTACGGTACCCGTAAACACAAACTTGTGGTGCTCAAAACTACACACACGACATTTTTTTTTGAATTTTTTTTTTACAAATGTGTTTATAATACACGCATCTACGTTTATGAAAAAAAATTGGTCCAGCTCGCCCCGGATCAAAAAGTTCTCACGGTTTTTACAACTCGAGGTGGTTTTTATTTTAGCGCAATTCTATATATATATATATAGGTAAAGAGTATGGTACAAATTACCTAATCGTACATTACATACACGACAATATTAGCCATACACGTGTCCCTGATTTAGTTTTCATAGCTAAGGGCAAAACAGACAATTCATTCAATCGTAACTCTCTCCTCACCAGTGAACTCGCCATGATCACTGGCGAATTCAACATATTCAAAATCAACATCTGGGTTTCGTCCGGTACTGCTCTGTGGATCCATAGAAAACAACAATCGATTAAAACTCTAATCGCAAAAAATGACAACCGCAAATGTATACTTTTAAAATTTACGCATATTATGAAAGTCATACTATTTGATTGTAATGGTTGTGATGATTTTTAATTATATATGTGAGGCCACATGGTATTAATTTCGCAAACAGACAAATGGCCACTTGGTATTAACATTCGCAAACAGACAAATCACATTTCGCACATATTATAATGCAATAGATGATGACAAATCACATTTGGCACATATTATAATGCATTAGACAAATCACATTTCGCACAAATGGCCACATGATAAATCGCATATTATAATGCACTAGATGATGAATTTCGCACATATTATCTCATGATTTGAATAATTTTGCAACAGACAAAAACGCATGTTGTTCTAATTTTTTATTGAATATCTCATGGGAAGTCGCATATTATATGAACCTGAACATTACTTTCACATTAATTTCGCATGATTTTGCATGGGAAACAATTCGCATGGAAATAAAGTGAATTCGCATATCATGAGCCAAACAATTCGCATGTTATTAAATGGTGTGGGAGAAGAAATAAAGTGAATTCGCATAGAATAACTCAAAATCATCGTCACTTTCAACATCTGCAATATCATCACTTTCAACTTCTCCAATATCAAAAGAAGTTTTTTAACTGCAATATAAACTATGATTATACAAAACATGATAAATTATGAAAAGTCTTTTAATTTTGAATATTATGAAAAGTCTTTTAATTTTGAATAATCACCACTGAATTACCAGGATTCTTGAGATGAAAATTGTCGATTTTAACCTTTCTCGCTTCTAATTACGTATTTTAATTTCATTAATTTTTTTTGAATTAATTAGTTTCTCCGTGTTTATTGGTTGCGAGATCGGACGGTTGTGGTTATAGCGTACATAATGTACGATTAGGCATATTGTATGATAACCGACCTCTATATATATATATATATATATATATATATATATATATTTATATATATAACCAAATATATATGTACGAAGTCGTGTTAGTCATCGCGAATAGAAGGCGTAGATGCATAATGGTACGTATTCGAAACGTTGTATATGATACAGTAACATACCTTTGTAGTTTTCGTAGGATGGAAATAGATAAATATATATATACATATATATATATATATATATATATATATATATATGGGGGGATGAGAAGGAATCTTAACCATTCATTTTTCAAATCAATGGTAAAGATAAAAGGGTAGGAGAAAGGAGGAGTGCAATGGTATCTTGGTAAAATCCTATTTATGGACTTTCTCTCTCCACATGCAAGGCACATGCATATTCCACCCCCATTTTTTAAACATTCATAACTTTTTTATACGACATTATTTTTTCATAAAAATTTCACCGTAAAATCGAGCGTATTTTTAACTTTAATTTGAGTACCATATTGCTATATAAAATATGAAGACTAAAAAAACCCACTTAATTGTGTTGTATTTCTATGTTGTATAACATTTTTTTTTTGCTGAATTTTTGTTCTATATTTTGTGCTAAAATTTTTGTGCTGAATTTTTTTGTCTTAAATTTTTTTTCCTCAATTTTTTGTGTTGGATTTTTTTGTACTACATTTTTTTTGCTGAATCTTTTCGTGCTATATTTTTTTGTACTAGATTTTTTTGTGCTATATTTTTTGTACTACATTTTTTGTGCTATATTTTTTTTGCTATATTTTTTGTACTAGATTTTTTGTGCTAGATTTTTTTGTACTAGTTTTTTTGTGCTAGATTTTTTTGTAATAGATTTTTTTTGTTGTATTTTTAAAAAACAAAAAGGGTGTCACATGTCATTTTCACTCCTATTTATAAGGACCAAAATGCCCTTCATTTCTACTTATTAGGAGTGCCACATGTCATCATCACAATCCTTCTTAGGCAACTTAGGCAAAATCCACTTTTTAGTGGATCTTTCCCCTATATATATATATATATATATATACACACTCGGAAACTTGATGTTTGAAACAAATATAAACATTTATACCATTGTGATAAAAATATTCGAATCGTTGACGCTTGAAATGAATATAACGACTAGATCTAGTTCTCCAAAAGCGTTTAAAGTTGACGTGTGAAATAAACATTCGAATTCGCGATATTTGAAATAAATATAGACTATTATGGTTATGTTATAAAGACGCTCGGATTACCATATACTAAATATTTGGAATATATATAATTCCGGATTATGTCGTTTGAAATAAATATAAAACAATTATATTTGTAAATATAAACGACATTTTAAATCAATATAATAATTATATTTATTTATTTTTAAATATTATACGGATAACGACGTTTAGACGAGATATAACTAATTATAGTTTCGTTGTGAAAGTTTCCGAGGTTTGGGCGTTTGAAACAAATATAAATAATTATATTTACTTCAAATTAAATATCGGCTTTCGTTAACTTATAGCGTCGTAAAAATAAATACGTCTTATTATTTATGCTATAAGAAAACTCGAATTTCAATAATTGTCGTTTAAACAATAGAATTACATTTTGTATTTTGGATTTTTAACGAAAAACGGACAGAGTTTCTTCTATTTTTGGAATAACCCCGACAACTCAAGTTGTCGTTATTTGTCCAAATTCAACAATCACTCAACAAACATTATATAAATTTTACGTTGAATATATCAAAACGTCGAATACGAAACGAAATCACTAAATGTAAAACCGTTAGTTAGTCGGGTCGAGCTCGGTTCGCGTATACTAAACTATAAAATCTATAACTAACCAACGAAATTTAGCATTGTTTAAAGGTTACCGGGTCTCATGAACTGACCGGGCGTTGACTGTTGTTGAATGGGTTTGAATCGGTTTGACCGAGTTAAACCAACCCGAAATCCGAGTTGACCAAACTGAATTCTGACTTCGTTGCACCAAACACGAATGCTCGTTGACCAGCCTTGACCTAGACCCAAACCTTCTCGTATCTCGAACCCGAAACATGAACCTGCTGTGAATCACCCTCGTTACCATCAGTCGTCATTAAACCCCAGCCGGAACCTCCACTGTCAACCACCACAGCCGAGTCGGACCTGTAACACCCGAACACGACCCTGAACCACGGCTGACCCGACACAAAGTCGAACCCGAAACCCGTAATTAAAACCCGAGATGACCGAACCATACCTTAACCAACCCACTGTTTTCAAAACCTGCTGATCCTCACTCGAACAAGATCTTCATCATCTTCAACAGTACAGAAGCTCGTCGAAAGATCCAGGACCGCCGCCGCCACAGCTCGCCGCTGTCGCCGCCCTTCTTCTCCGCCGCCTCAATCTCTCGCGCTCTCTCTCCTTCTTCGTCGTCGTGCCACCACCAGATGGTGGTGGTGGTTGTTACCCAGATCGAAGGAAAAGGGGGTGGGGGTGTCGTCTTCGGTAGAAAGCACCGGAGAAAATAGGAAGAGCAGGGAGTGTTGTTTGCCGTCGGGGAACTCGACGCCGGTGGTTCGGCTTCCGGTTATTACGGTCGCCGGAAAGAAATCAGAGGGAGGGAGTGGATTGGTGAGAGGGTGTGTGGCTTATGGTATGTCTGTGTTTGATTTCAAATCGTAGGAACTTTTATGTATGTTTGTTGAAGGTGAAATGATAGTGAAGATAGGGTTTCCATGGATGCTTTTAGATCTACAGAATATAATGTTGGTACACTTTATGTGGACGCGACTCGGATCGGTTCGACTCGGTTCGATTCGGTTCGGGTCGACTCGGTTAGGTCCGGCTCAAGCCCGACGTCACAACATTCCTCCGTCGTGCGCCCCAGAGTTCGAAACGCGAAGCACGGAGAGCCGCGGATAAGTCCCAGGTGACACATCACCATGACATCATCTCTGTGATGTCATGATGATGTCATAAAGTGAAAAAGTCATGCAAATCTAAGTATTTGACGAAACACATTGTGTTTCATCAAATTTGTTTTAGGCTATCCCTGTTTCGTCGCTTATAGGGCTTCTTCAGGCCCAATGTTTGGCCCAAAAGTTGTTTCACCGAGTTATTTTCTGTTTCGTCAAGGTCTGTGTCTGTCTTGTATAAATACCCCTCATAGTTTCTGTGTGAAACAGAGAGCACCGAGAGACTTAGAGAGATGAGAGAATACCCTGAAGGTCACTTTGTGTAAACTGTGTTTGTATCAGTTGCTTCTCATCCTGTTTAATCAAACGATTGTGTTTCTTTGGTTAAACCACTGTTCTTACTTTGTTCTATGTTTGGTTTGGCTTAGTTAAGTGGATTCCTCACAGTTAACTTTGTTTGTTATAAACAAGGGTTTGGTTGTGTAAATCGATCCTCCGATTTAGGGACCTACAATTGGTATCAGAGCTTTGGCTCTTATCCTTGTTTAAAATCAAACATAGTTCGGTTGTTTTAACAGGTGTTTGTATGTTTTTCTCAGAAAGTTGTTCTTAAAACTTAGTGTTTTTTTTTCTTTCTGGAAAAAGGACTTTAAAAATCAGAGGATGTTGTTGGTTTGCTAAAAATTTTACCGAAAACCTTGCTTGTTTAAGTGTTTACACATTAACAGTTGGTTTTTGTTGAAAATTTTAGCCAAAAGTTGTGTTCAGAAAGTTGTAAGTTTGCCGGTTTGTTCTTGTGTTCTTCATAACTTCAAACAATATTCAAACTGTTCTTGACAAATTGCACTTTTTGATCTCTATTTTACAAACAGATAAGGTTGCTTGTTGCATTGAAAATTGTAAAGGTTAAATCTTTTATCCACCGTACCTTAAGTTGGTGAGAAAGCATGGGTTAAAGAGAAAAGTCGTGTGTGAGTTGGGTATAAACAATTCACCTACTTTACCAACCTTCTGACAACCTTTTTGACGTAACAGACATCAACGAATCAAAAGTTGTTTCGCCAAAGGTCCCTTCGACGAATCAAAAGTTGTTTCGCCAAAGGTCCCTTCGACGAATTAGAAATCTATTTCGCCAATCAGCAATCATTCAGTTTAGTCGCTATATAACAAGTTTCGTCGATCACGTGAACTGTTTCAGCAACTTTATCATGTGTCAGGCAATTAAGTACATCACGTGAACTGTTTCAGCAACTTTATCATGTGTCAAGCAATTAAGTATTGAACTGACCCATCTCATCAGCAATTAAGTATTGCACCGACCCATTAACTGATCAAGAGTTTCGGCCCAATAGAAATAATGTTGCCAGCCACTTACAAATGACTCAGAATTCACGTGACATTATTTTTGACTTGAAATAAAAGAGGTTCAAAAATTGATTCACGTGACATCATTTGCATGTGAAAAATTAGTTGGTGGCCCATGTACATTCGAAGATTATTGGACAAAGGATTGGTCCAATCATATTCTCTATAAGTGGTGACTATGGACTACACAAGAATTTATATTACAACATTTGTGGAAAATTCTTTTTGGTGCACATAGCTAGATTTAATAAAGGAAAGTGGGGTCGGGTATTCGCGGAGTTGATTTGAATCGCGCTTTTAAATATCACGGTTTCATCAAAAAGAGTTTCGTCGAAACTTGTCAAATTTTTAACAGAGGCTCTGCAAAACTAATTTAACAGTTTCTTTTCAAGTATTTGATCAGGTTTTCAATTTCATACACCAATCATGAATTGTACGAGTCCATGGGATTGGAGTACGGATCCACAACCAGCTCAAAAACATATGACGATGGCCGAATATTTAGCGAGTACCATACCCAAACCTCAAGTCCAACCACAGTGGGATCAAAGTGCTTATCTTTCACGATCTCAACCCGAACCTCAAGCCCAACCTCAACCTCAAGTTTCCACAACACAACCTCAATTCGATCCAAGTGTCGATTGTGGTCCGGCCATACAGTTGGGAAACGGTGATCAAACAAGAACTGCATTTTATGCTGAAATTATCAAGAATGTCAATGATGGTGAATCTTCGGGAAATGATGACAGTTCAGGATATAGTGGCAGTTCGGATGAAGAATCGAATTTGAATGAAAGAACTGATTCTGAAACTGATAATTTTTTGGATGTTGCCAAGGAGACAAAAAGTCAAAAATCTGACTTGATCAAGAAAGCTGATGTTACATCAGAAGAAATGGAGAAGATTCTCACTGAAGATGGATCTTTTTCTTGTCAAACTGCCTTTATGGAAAATGTCTCAGCCTCTACGAGTCAGGTAAATTCTGAAACTCCTGCTCCTAGTATTTGTAAATATTGTGCAGATATGAAGCTTGAATCCGAAAAGCTTCATAGTCATAATCAAAGTTTGGTTATTGAACTATCTAAGTGCAAAGAAGCGAACATGGCTCTAGTTCGAAATGAAAAGGAATTTAAATCTGTAATTGAAACTTTAAAGAAAAGTGTTTCCGAAGTAAACAAAGTCGTTTATCATAAACAAGTGAGCATTAACGAATATATTAACATTGTTGAGGAAACCAAAAAGGAACTAGCCATAGCCAAATGCGAGCATGATGCTATCAAGCAAAAGTTGGAAAGTTATTCTAACTCCCGATTTGTGCTTGATCACATCATTGACGTTCAACAACTGAAAGGAAATCAGAAAGGCATAGGATATAAGAAGTGTCCACCCCCTTTGAGACACAACTATACCAAAATGCCTGATGAAGAGGATATGCCTCGGTATGAACCCAGTGTGCCTCTTGATTATGAGGAATTTTCTACTGGCCTAGGGTTCAAACCGGACAGTTCTTCAAACACATCATCTGAGCAACCAGAAACCTCGACATGTACGAAACAAAGTCCTCCAATCATTGAGGACTATGAGTCGTCAGATGATGAATCAGAATCAGATGTGAATGACCAGGATGAATCACTTGATGAGACGAAAGGAGTAGAAATTCCAATTGAGAATCATATTCTTTGTGATCCTCCTACTCCTGTCGTGCAACCTGTTGCCAAGCAAGTGATAGATCCTGTCAAGAATGTCAAGGATGACAAAGAATGTGTGTCTGCTGTTAAGAGTAATAACGTGTTGTATACTTTGGTCGGTGATGCTAAAATTTATTCGGACAATGATTTTCCAATTAAAAATGTCAATCCATCTTTGATTGATAAAGTGTTTGAAGACAACACGAATAAATTTTTGGGAAAGAGCATTCCCGGAGTTATGGTAACACAATGTGATCCTGTTCCAAAATCAGAAATCAGAAAACAATTTGGAAAACAAAAATCACCGACAAAGCAACAACCTATTGCCTCTAAGGGTAAACAATCAAAAAGGCGAGCTCAAAAGCCTAACATTTCTCAATCAAAATTTGAAACAAAAGGAGCTCGTTATCAGAAGAAAAGCAAGGATGTTAAATTTGTAGCATCAAAGGGTATGGATAAAATCGAGACTTTTGAAAACAAATCAAACACCGATTTTGTACAACAAGTCAAGATTTTGAAACGTAATAGTGATAACAATTACACCCAACACACAAACGAGTGTGATGAAAGAGCAAGTACCTCAGGTTCTACAGGTTCGACATCTGCCAGTCGATCAAATTCTCCTAAGTTTGTTGAAAGGAGAATGTGTTTCAAATGTGGGAAGTTTGGGCACATCATTAAAGACTGCACAAACTCGCCTAAACCAAATTTTGTTGAAAGAACCCCTTCTGAACAAGGTCACTCACAACGTCGTCCTGTTTCTCCAAAACATGATAAAAGAACTGTTAAGGAACAAGAAACGAAACAACGACGTCATAACATCAAAGCTGTTGAAAAGGCTTTAAAATCTGAAGTCAAAACGGTTAAAAGGAAACCTAGTTTGTCACAACCATTAAAACCAGAAACTGTACATAATACACAATCTGGTAAACAAAAACAAACTTGGAAACCTAAAACGGGTGAAAGTTCAGGGGGAGGTGCTGTGTTTGAAAATCATCAGGAAATTGAAATTACATTTCTTGATTCTCAGGGGCAACCTAAGTCTATGAAGGCTTGGGTCCCCCTCTCCAACTAATCTCTGAGTGAGTGTGTAGGATGTTCAAGGAGGAACTTTCGATAGTCGTAAGATTGTTGATAGTGGAGCGTCCTTGCACAAAATAGGCGACAGAAGAAATTGTTGCCTTTGATGGAGAGAAAAAGAAAGGGGAAACAGAGTTGTCTGTTGAAAGAAATTGATAACTTCGACAAAATGCAAATCATTTCAAAGTGTGATTGTTAAAGGCTTTGATCGGGTCCCCAGGGGTAGATTCAAATCAAAATGTACGCACCTGTAGCACGTCTGAAGATTCATAATCAACAAGATGAACGTGCAGTGTACATTTCTTCGCGGTGTGATTGAAGAAAATGTGTTTGTTGAACAAACCAACCGGGTGTGCGGATGCCTTGGCATGGATTGAACAACCGCATACTACTTCTCAAGAGAAACACAAAGACCTTCGCTGGTGCAATGTGGAAGACCAGCCGGAACCAAAGGTTTCTGATCTTGTTGCTGTGAAGAGATTTCTCGGTAAATTGAAGTAGCTACAAGGAATCGACCTTGAAATCCACACCGGGTGGATATCCAGTTTGGGAGAGCACTCAGATTCCTGACAATGCACGAAGCAGTTGAAGGATACGGTTTTAAATTTCTAATCTCTCCTATACTTGTCGATATTTAAGCTGCTTTTTGAATTATTATCTCGTACAACACTCTTTGGCCAGACAATGTTGTCATGGTCCGCACCGCAAACCGACATGCCAATTGATTTTTCCAAAATTCGATAAAATCATTTCTGACTAAAATTAATTTTGGTAAACGGCATTGAGGTAAAACATGAGTTAACCGACATCGGGAAATCGTTTTTGTAAATATCTTCGTGTCTTTTAAATTTTATCTTAGTTTGTTGATTTTAGGGGGAGTAAATCCAAATTTGTAAAATCCAAAAACATCGAAAAATTTAAAAACCCAAAAACATTGGAAAAACAAAAATGAGTTTCCTGGCGAGAAAAAGAGAAAATGATAGTAAATCAGTGGTCTGTTGAAACCTCTTTAAACCTAAAATGAAAAACGATAAGCAGCTCTATATAAGATGTTTCGGTAGGCTCACAATCATTTTAAAGTGTGCATGGCGATATAAACCTTAATCGACTGAAGACCAGGTGGGAACCGCACATTGGCATATGGTCTTAGTACCGAAATTTCGTTTGAGAGATTGCCGAGGTTCTGAGATATTCGGTCTTTATGCTGTCTTATCATCTGGGTATCATGGTTGTATCAAACCGTAAAAATAACGGAGACGAAGTCTAGATCTTCCATGATACTATACATACGTGTACATATTGCATTCGACCTCAATAAGTGATCAACAATCACATGTCCAATCAAATAAGTGATATTATATCACAGATTCTTTGCGGGAGTCAAGTTCGTCTCTTTGCTGTACGAAAGTACTGACCTGTTCACGGACTTGCTCCTGTGCCCTCATGCATCGAAAATCAAGTTCCTCATCAATAAGTGATTTTATCACATAGGGCTTGTTTTCAATCAAAATAAGTGAGAATCTCACATCATATACGATCAAACAGATGATAATCGGTATACTCACCGGTAAGATGAACTCTCGTGCATACCTTGATACGGGAATGTGTCGTGTGTGGATGAACACCGATCGGTAAGTATAAATCATACCTTAACGTATCCCCTCGCCATGATTACATCTGATAAGTTGAGCTTATGTGGACAACAATACCGATAATTGTTATAGGATGCTTATCTAAATGTGAACTAATTGAACAACAAGAGCGTTTTGGCATGACCGTTCACTGATATGATTCTCTTACCCTCGAAACTCGCAAAAAGAATGTCTGTAAATATTTGTTTACTGCTTTCAGTTTCTGTATCTTTTGTATATATTTATTTATTGCTTTCCGTCTTTACATTTGAAAAATGAAAAATACCAAAAAGATTTTAGGTGTGTTTTAATATAAACTTTAAAAAAAAAATCCAAAAAGATTTTGCTTCTAGTTTATTTTTGATTGACTGATGTTGGAACTCGAGTCTATCCTACCCAAAATCCTGATCGTCAGCCGGAAAACAATTGCACCTTCATAAACTGTCGACGTTAACAAGTTTTGAAAGTTAAAGGATTAAAATTGATCATTTTCTAAACTTTCAAACTGTTGTCGGTCGGTGTTTGATTGAGATTTGATCTCATATGTGTCGTTTGTTTAATTTGTCTATATTCCAAGCGGTTGTTCTCATTATGCGTTTAGCTTTCTTGCATGTGCAGATGCTAAAGGCGAGGAGAACATGTTCGATGACAAGCTTCGGAATGAAGACACGACGTGAAGGCACTCAAAAGATAAACAAGATCGAGTTTCCGCTGACCTCTCATCAACACCATAAGGATCTAAAGAATTGAAGTTCAAAAGATTCACAAGCATGACTCAATGGAGAGTTCATTCTAAGGGGGAGTTTGTTAACACACTTCCTAAATTAAATGGGGAGTTTGTTGATACACTTTCTGCTTACGACGCGTGAAGACTTTGAAGATCCTCCGACATGAAAGACAAAGAAGACGAATAATCACAGAAGACGAACCATCACGAGTAGCGTCCAAGGGGGAGTTTGTTGGTACACTTTATGTGGACGCGACTCGGATCGGTTCGACTCGGTTCGCTTCGGTTCGGGTCGACTCGGTTAGGTCCGGCTCAAGCCCGACGTCACAACATTCCTCCGTCATGCGCCCCAGAGTTCGAAACGCGAAGCACGGAGAGCCGCGGACAAGTCCCAGGTGACACATCACCATGACATCATCTATGTGATGTCATGATGATGTCATAAAGTGAAAAAGTCATGCAAATCTAAGTATTTGACGAAACACATTGTGTTTCATCAAATTTGTTTTAGGCTATCCCTGTTTCGTCGCTTATAGGGCTTCTTCAGGCCCAATGTTTGGCCCAAAAGTTGTTTCGCCAAGTTATTTTCTGTTTCGTCAAGGTCTGTGTCTGTCTTGTATAAATACCCCTCATAGTTTCTGTGTGAAACAGAGAGCACAGAGAGACTTAGAGAGATGAGAGAATACCCTGAAGGTCACTTTGTGTAAACTGTGTTTGTATCAGTTGCTTCTCATCCTGTTTAATCAAACGATTGTGTTTCTTTGGTTAAACCACTGTTCTTACTTTGTTCTATGTTTGGTTTGGCTTAGTTAAGTGGATTCCGCACACTTAACTTTGTTTGTTATAAACAAGGGTTTGGTTGTGTAAATCGATCCTCCGATTTAGGGACCTACATATAAAACAAAGAAAGTGGGAGGAGAGGGGTATAACGGTTGATCAAGAAATGAAGGATTTAGGGTTTGTCACTTATTTATAGTTAGGTAAAATTGTGTTTTAAGTGGGCTTGGGCTTGGGCCCAAGGCCCACAAGCCCGCTTTCTATGTTTTGAACGGCCCGTAAGTTTCTACGAGACCCGTTTTCAAAAACCCGAACTCTCTGTAACGTCATAAAATAAAATTTTAGGGTCAATTTATGAAAAACGGAGTCGGTAGTCGCGTTTGGCGCGTTTGTTTGTCGTTTACGATAATAATCGCGAAAAATCGCGTCGTTGCCGTTTTAATCCGTTTCCTGATCAGGTTTCGACTACGGATATTAGAAATTAATTATGAAGCCAACTATATCGTAAAATTTAATCTTTAAAGGAAATACGCGTGTCCGATGCTTCTGTTTCGTTGTTGGTGCATTTCCTACAGTCGCGTTTTTCAATCACGTTTGCGGTTCGTGGCGTACGGAAGCACGATAAATTCACAAAAATTAAATTCATAAATATAAAAAATTCGTCTAAAATTCGTGATTGTCGGCGTTGTCAGTATTTTGTTCGGTTTCAGTGCGTTATCGTATAATATTCTGCAGTCTCTCTGCGGATCGTCATACGCGCACTGTAAAGTCGGTTAGACGTTCCTAGGATCTCCAAAGGCCTAATTAAGTTTATTCGTGCCTTAAACACTACTTATTATCGCATTAAACGTTTGTTAATCACGTAATTAGAAGCCGTTAATTACCGGTTGTCACATAGTCATCCTAATTTCACATAAACCCACATATTCATCACAACCCATTTCATCAAAGGTCACCAAAACATAAATTTTTAGCATACCTTATGTAGAGAACACTTAGATGTTTGATAATCTTAATCCATGCATTAGATTCCAACATTCTTAGCCTTTCAATTTGAGGATTATGATGAAGTAGGGCAAAATGGTGTTCTTCCCTCTTCTCTTGTTCCTGGTCGTTTACACACACATACAAGTGTGTGTTTTGTTTAATTTTTTCTATTTAATATAACTAGTTTCCAAATTGTTCCTATTTAGTCCCCCAACTTTGGTCTTACTATAAGGAACCACCAATTCATGTTTTTATCAAATACTCAAGACTAATAAACTAGGTTAATTAATCTTAGTTATTATACTTTATTCCATAATATATGGAAACCGTAATAGCGGGTTAAAGATTCAAGTTTTGGGGCGTTACAAGTCAACCGCCTTAAAGGACGTTTCGTCCCCGAAACCTTGTTCATTTCCACTTAACATTAACTATCTAATCTTCCCACCGCATCAACTTGATCATGAGCCCGTCTCGATGACGACCTTCTCACTCCAAGAGCTCGACTCGGAGTTTTTTTATCAGTGTCGTCTTCATTGTATAATGCTAGTTTCTAGCAAGGTAATCATAATTGTATGCACTGTACCTACTTTCTTAAATTTAGAAAATTTCATTCACCATCATATAAAAAGTCATAATCTTATTATGAGCTCTTATTAGTGTCACTTTCACTCTATAGCGCTAGTTCCTAACACAAATCATCACTAGCGGTTCATTCATCAAATTCATTCAAAATATATGCTATTGCTCGTACAGATCCAAGTTTACGACTTGTTTCTATCTTTCTATTTATACATAATATATTTATGTTTTTACTTATTCGAAATAAACCGATTTATTTTATTCTATTCATATGTCATTTACGATATTTCATTTTGTTCACCATAAGCAAGTACCAACATCCCATTACTAACATTCCTGCTAATTACTTTCATATCCATATTAATACGAGGGATCATTATGTTATCATACCCATGCTATAAACATTCAATGACCAGTTCTTACTCGTAATCACGAACTAAACATTTTACTAACCTTGATTTCATTGCATAATCCAACGGCCTGCGACCCGAATCGACCCGATTCATTGTGAGTCATGCCATACATGGATTGATCGTATTCGTTCATTTGTTAAGCTTCCACCTAAGTGCATCCTTTCAACAATGTCTTGTTCAGATAAACATGGCCAACAAGCCTAGCATCCATGTAATGAGCTTCCGCTCGTGAGCATCCTTTCCACAATTCCACTACTTTCGTCAGCCAAGAATTTTACCAATCTCATCTATAACATTAACGGTTAGCTCATTTCATTTCATATTTTCATTCTGCATGGTGTTTATTCACCCGTAATTCTTTTATAAATTTCCCGCTCGTATGTTATAGCGTACCTTATATTTCATTCATTAATAGAATAATTTCTAACTGTAATTTCTTATTTATTACATATTGAAGTACACATTTGTACTTTCCTTTGATTTAGGCATACTTACAAAACAATGTTTTAGCGTTTCTTGCGAAGATCTTCCTTCTTGTAACTACTAAAGTCATTTGTCTGGGTCTTCGCCCGTTATTCATCCTGACTCTCATGATTTGATTGTTACCATGCTAACATGTAACTTTCTTAGATACGTATTTCTTTTAGTAAAATTTCTTTTACCGATTAATTATATTATCTTCATGTATCTAACCTCTCATGTTATTTATTACACTCGCATTGAAATTATTAATTCAATTTTGGTTGAATTTTCAGAAAGTCAAATTGCATGTATACATTCTTATCTATATTTTATAAATTGGCTACAACTTATTCCACTCATGTTCATACATACACTTACATATGCATTCTATTAATCAAGAATTATGCTTAACCCGGCAAGGCTACCGACACAACTTACTTACAAGGTTTATACTTACCTTGGTTAAGAAGAGAAACGCATCCCTTTCTTCACTCTCACGTGTTTGGTTCATAATCACTTAAGGATTCCCGTCTTTTCATTCTTACATCTTACTCATATACTAGGTGTACGCCCGTGTGAATACACGGGTTTGTTCTAATAACGATCGGAATCAAATACTAAAAACATATTATAATATATTATTTAAATTCTTTGTGTTTAGTTACATATCTTTATAAAAAATGTTAAACATATGATCCGTCATAAATTTTGCTTAGTTCGGTCTCGTTTCTCGCCCTATAGTCCTTAATTAGCTTGACATGATCTTCATTCCCACGGCTCTCTTTCTTCTGTTCAATAGAAGATATGATCCTCCATGATGCCCTCCTGGATCGATATGTCCTGATTTCTCGATAGAAGGAAACGAAGGGCTGCTATGAGTGAAAACATTTAGTAAGACACAAAGTGCAAAACATCTTAAATCATCTCATTAAAAAAAAACTTTGAAATAATATAGATTTCAACTTACCTCATCTTTTGTGCTTTGATCTTTACCCTCAATCTGATGGTCGAGAACTTTAAGAGATGCAATTGTTGCACTATTATTATTTCCACACAAACAATATTTCACCCATGCTTCTGACCAAAGCCCTGCAAGGCACATGTTAAGTTTAAAAGTGTCAAAAGTACCAAAAGCACCTCAAATTAACTCATTGTTTCTATCTAATGCAAAATTTCAGTGATGAACTCATAGCAAGTGATAAAGGAAGAATAATCAGGGTAAGAGTGACTGGTACTGACGATGATGGCACGAGGCATATAGAACACAATATTTGACATAACATAAAAAGAGCTTGATGCTTCTATTTCTGTTGCTAGGAGGGGTCTAAAGGCTCAAAATGGGTTGAGGTCGAAATTGGTAATTTTTATAAGAACCAGGTTGAACGACCAACCAACAGTTTTAGTTCACTGATCTAAATGCTAGATCAAGCAATATCTACACTCAAAACATTCTTCGACTACTATAAACAAACCGAAAACAATTTCTAAAATCAAACACAATTTTATTCAGATCAGATTCATAAGAGTTAATTAATAAGAGTTAATTAATTAGCAAGATTCACCTTTCAAAGAATCATGTGGTCACGTATATTTACCAATTCTAAGAACAATTTAATTAAAATCAAACACAATAAGCAAAAGAAAACTCAAAAAGTTACCATTGAAACTAAACTGGCTCAAGATCAACTTCTGAATTTGGAGCATACCATTTGATGTAGAGGCTAAAATCTCTACACATGCTTTCTCAAATGTAGCCAAAAGATGCACTGGAGCCATCTGTTTCAATAAAGAAAGATATATTAAAAATGTTTAATTATCAGTTCCAAGAGTCCTAGAATATCAAAGGGAGGCCAATTTTACATGTATATTTAACAAAAGCCTAAAATCCAGCTATTTTATAGCTATATTTAATTGCTATTTATATTAAAAAATAAATAAATAAATATCGCTGTTCTCGCTGGCCATCGCTACAACCCAAATAGGGACACTGGAGTAGCGCGCTATAGCGATCGCTACGATCGCTATTGACAACTATGCTAAGCAGATAATTAACAACTTCTATTAACAATTACTTGTCATTTCACTGTGATCTATGAACTCGTTGACTTCTCCACAAGATCCGCATACGCCCCAAGCAAATTATTTACCTAACAAAATAAAAAATTCTATAAACTTACTAAACTTGTTCATATACAGAATAACTGATAAAGAGAACATATAAAAACAACAAAAAGGTTTAGCTAATGCATATCATATATACTTACCAGTCACTGCAGTTGTGGTCTAGTAATAGTTTCAGTGCAGTACTATTCAATGCACTTCAGAAACGCCTGATAATTTTCTGAGTTGCTCAATCTTTCCTTTACTTTCTCACGCAGACAAAGCATTTGGCCATTCAAATCTTCCCAACGTAAAAAGTCAAATAGAACAATTGATGTGCAATATTCTCCCCAAAAATCTTGACAAACTGTGGTACCTTATCGTCCAGCCCTTGGGCCGCAGCAAGGGAATTAGCTCTCTCAGCTTGCACAGGGCTGAGGGTGATTCCGTGACATTCGGCTCCATAATTTCTTGGTAGAAACCTTGAGCTACCTCCTATACCACACCCAACATCAACTATGGTTTTAGGTTTCTTTTCTGGATCATCTGCAACGAAGGGCAAAATGGTAAGTGAGTCACAATCACAAGACTGACAAATCACAATCTACTATAAGAAAACACTCTTATCATTTCAGAAAGATAAAAAGGACATCACATTACCTTACCTGGAGTACTGGAAAATAGCCACTTGAATAGAATAGGGCCAATAAGGGCAACCACAACTGATAGAATGATAGTTGCCTTGCTGTAAATCTCACCAAACTGATCTAACCAGTCAGCTGCACTGTCTTATTCAGCAAAGATTCGTGACGCGTATTGTCGACTCCATCTAATAGTAAAAATAAGTTTTTTTTTAACTACAAATTTGATATGGAAAACCTAACTAATCATACAAAAATTGCATTTGACATCAAAGAACACAATGTAAAATATGAAGATTTGACAGTGATATCTTAAGAATACCTTTCCACCACTGTTTCCAACAGCCATGTGATAGCCTCCACCTCCGTAGAACTCTATAACAGCAACCTTCTACATTGAATGAATACGACCTTAATTGTCAAACTCTATAGCTCCACTTTCCTTACACAACTCATAAAACACATTCAATGAATGAGAAACGCAGATTGAAATTATTTTCACAGCATCCTTATATATATATAAAGATTATAGATTTAGGATTGAAATTTAAGGAACAGCATCCATCTAGAGATGTATTTAAATACATGTCTAATGTGGACATGTCTTTAGCCCATAGCAGAACAAATGGCTGCTAATTCTGCTTCCGAATCAGCAATCGCCTGTCATAATTGAGCTCTACACTTATTTACCAAATCTTTTTTCCTTCTGTACACTTCAAGACATTCGCATTCTAGGTCTAGCAACATCTTATCCAAAACTTTGAAATAAAAGGATTAATGGGTACCTTAAGTTCATACAGATGGAATCCACATGTTGTTTCCAATTGTGAAAGTAGATCTTTTGAGGGAGTAGACATTATGAATGCAACTTTACCTGAAAATTGAACTTTTTAACTCAATATAGCATTGATGAACTATTTAAGTCAAGTCAGACATTAAAGCAGTTATTATTATGACATAAGAATAGACACGACGTACAGAAAAAATGAGCTGTAAAAAACATAAGAATAGACACTTGACGCAACCTAACCCTTTAGAGATCCATCAAAGCATGCACTTGACACCAACCCGACCTGTTTTAAACCCCTAAAAGCAGAAAATGAATTACCTTTAGTTTCATTACCAACCTCTCCACTCAAAATGCCTCCTAGATCTGCAGCAACAAAACTCTCTTCTTATGTTTATTAAATGAAGATTCATCGACTTGAAAAAGATTCATTAATGAAGCTCAGGCTCAATCATGTTTATTAAATGAGCTTAAATTAAGCTCGAGCTCATCGACGCACAACTTGATTTGAGCTTTTAGTGAACCTGTCTAGAGTAGCTTACGCTCGACTCATTCACACCCTCTGTCAATGAGAGACCATGGTGGCCATGTTTTCAACCAAACCAACAGAGGCATTGGATTTCTGCATCTCGAATTGAGACCTAGGATGCATTTGTGAAATCTGGAAAAAAGGATGAACCACACAACTGGGCTAGTCCGGTTGGTTGCGCTTCTCAACCGTGTTCTTGTAGGCCATTCACCATCCCTGAGCCTTCCTATCCACGCCTTTGACTTTGTCAGAGACTTTAATCCAAGTTCACAACCATGAGACAGAGAGTGGGTTACCCTTTGTCATCCATGGATTTAACATAGACTTAACAATATCCATAGTAATAAGGTCCAAACACCTAACGGGTTTACAAACAGAGGCCTAAATCCGTAATTTTCAAACATAAACAATGAATATACCACATGGAGCATTCATGTAATTAACTCTATCATTCTGATTCAATTTATTAAGCAAACAAAAATAGATAGGAACATAAAGATAACCATACAAGTCTTTTCTGCAGAAGTGACCAAGTTGTCTGAGCTCCAGCCTTAAAAGTCTTGATTAGTCCTTAACAGGGCTTTGCTAAATTGAAGGTGACAAGAATCACCAATCGAACCTAGAAAAGAAAATTGGGGGAGATACTCACCTGACAACGACGATTGGCTCTGATTTTGATCCAAAATAGCTTCATCTGAGACGATTGGGTATTTTCTATTGTGAATCAGATTGGGTATTCACAAAGCTAAACAAACCTGCACCAGAAGATCGATCGGTTAGATTTGATTATGATATTCATCTCATCGCATCAGATTTAGTGTTCCGGTATGGACAGGTGAAAGTGGAATTGTTATTCAGGCTCAACTTGCTTGGATGTTGAGTGTAGATAGCGTGAATTACCTTTGCATACGAACAAAAATCACTGATCTCTTCCGATTCTAGGGTTTTTTCCTCCTCCGCGTCCGGCAAGATCGTCGGCACCATCATGAGAGAACCGGTGGAAGCAGGAAAGTGTGGTTTCTAGAGAGAGAATGGCAGCCAAAATTTGGAGATTGATTTTGAATTTTGAATCTCTCAAGGTGGAGTTTATATTTGAGCGCCCATTAAAAACTCTGACCTTATTTTCAATTTTGAAATATAGATAGATTATATTAATATTTTAAATTCAGAATTATGACATCAGCGGAGTCTATGTGGCAGTCTATGTGGCATACCTAATATCATGACACGTAAGCAAAGTGAGGTCATGCTCTAAGCTGTAACACCTCACAAAATCACGTACAATGAAGTATTGACACGTGTAATAAACCTTAATGAAGACAAATGTTGAATTAAGGGACTAAATTTTTCGAAAAATCAAAAAATTTGTTTATGAAAGGACTAGAGGTGTTAGCATACCTAAAATAAGTTTCTAAATAACCTTTTACGGTTTTATATTCACAAATGAGCCACTTGTTGATCAAGTGTAGCCGTGTGTGTAATTAATTGAAAGTTTGCTCATTAAAGGGTTAAAAGCGTCAACATGTTAATTCTCACCTCTGAGTGACCTTTTAACAAACCGAGAACCTCATGATATATGATATACTCTTGGGGATGCCAATCATTGGCCATACAAGACTTTTATGCCTAAAAGTGAAGTTACGCGCAACTTTGCAAGTATAAGGGACTAAAAGTGTCAATATGTTTAATTATACCTCTGAATGACCTTTTATCGAGCCCGAAGCATTATGATGTTTAATAATATTTTTCAAGAATGCCTAATATGGACTAGATGAGGCGTCAATGCTATTAAATGATGATTTACGCAAGTTTGCGCATTAGGGGGACCTAAAGCGTCAAACTGCTAAAGTATGCCGATTCGTATGTTATCGGACCTTCCAGAATATGACCATGAGTTATACATACCTTAATTATCCTTCTCATAGCTTAGATATAGGCTTTGAGGTGTTTGGTGCGCAAAAATAAACTTTTAAGTCATGCAGGGACTAAAAGTGTCAAAAAGCGCACAAGTTTGCGTTTACACGCATATCTTACATTCTGAATATTCCCGGACACCCAAAAATTTATGTAAGCACTAAAATATTTTATTTTAGTGTTTGGCTTGATAAAATTCCATTCGTCGCGTCGTTTGGATTGTTTTCGCGTCCGTCCGTGTTTCGTCGTAATTAGCCGAACAACGTGACCGTACGACCAAACGAACCGACATCCGTCATATTTTTGAGCATCTTTCATGTTATCTATGCTTAGGCATCATTATAAAGCCTTAAAAATGGTTTAACGGGCCTGGAGGTGTCGGAAATGACATTTGGAAGTTCAGGGGCCAAACATGTCAAATTTTGAAAGTTTCTGGTGGCTGCCCAGGTCCTTGTGCACCGTAACACTTTTACCTTGCGGTGCGCAAGCATCTCTCAGATGCAGAAACTCGTTTTTTGTCTGTTCAGCCCATGTAAACGACAACTATAGCCCTTTAACACTTCCAAAGGCCGCCTAAACTGATTTTTAGACCTTAGGGACACTTGTTACTGATCCATGATCATGTATAGCATGATTTGTCATGATCTTAAGGGATCAAAATCACTATAAAAGGCCTTCATGGTTGCAACCATTTGATCATTCATTCCACCTGCATTTGTGGGACTCTCTGGAGCTTATGATCAGTCTCTAGTCATCCCTAATCGTGCATTAGGCTTGTGTAAGTATGCTTAACCTTTCTTAGTTGAGTTTTTATTTAGTTTTAGCTTAAAAGTCAAACCGTCGTAATTAACGGTTGACTTAGCGATTAATCATTAATGGTCCAGTGATTAGTCGAATTGAAGGTAGTTATAAGTTGGTAATTATGTGGGCATTAAACCCTTAAAAGGGCACCCACTGATTCCCACTCTAACTAGATCAAATGTCGGGTCAAAGTGGTTTAGAAAAAGTCAACAGAAGCTTAATTTGCAAATTAACATGTAATTAGCAATGTAGAAGGCATGTAACTTATTTTATCACTCATATAACTTGGTAGTAAGTATAAGAACTGATCTAAGCTTGTTTGATCCGACAATTTTCTGTTTAGACCCGGTTCGGAACCGAAAGTCGCAAAACTTTGACTTTTGCTTTGACTTCAGTTCTGACCCGATTTAGATAGGTTTAGAAATGCCTTAGGGCTTCCATGGGACCAGGCTACATGTTAGTATAACCCTCTGTGGTTGGATCGTTGATTGTCCGATTCGTTTACTCGTTTCCGTTAAATGCCTAATGTTGACCAATATACCCTTTTACCCATAAAACGAGAATTTTGGATATGTTAAAGGACAAAAATCTTTTTTACTGAATTATAAACATGTCCCTAAAGTTTCACATCAGTTGGGGGTCTATAACAGGAGTTATGCTAAAAAGCGCGATTAAGAAGCTTCTTGTTAATTAAACGGTGCAATTAGCATAAAGCCTATCTAAACCCAATTTTCGACACCAAACCTTTTACCCACTGACGTAATATAGTATTTTGGAATTTTTGAAGATATTTAATTATTTTTAACCTGCTCATAACCTACGGTTATGGCCTTGATTCGGTAAATACCGATTTTACCCTTTTCGTTCATAAAATGAGTTCTACATGATATTTTGAAACAAATCCAATTGCTACTGATTTTATATAATAAATAAAGTATTTTAAACTTTATAAACTGATCAGAAAACTCAGATTTCCGGTATAATCCAGAAATCGCTTAAAATGGTTTTTACGCGTATTAAACGCATAGTTTGGGTTTAAAACCATTTTGTCATATAATACCTATTACCAACTGATATGACCTAATAAAATAAGTTATTTTACTGATGTATTCGGACCCGAATCTCAAAATTTCAAATAACCTCTTTTATAATCTTTTAAATGACCAAAATACCCCTACGGGGCTTATTTTGAGATTTAATTCGTTTTTGGCATAATGGAAGATATCATAATGATATCACAACATATTTAAGGCATATTAACTTAGGAAACCTGTATATGATTCGTTTGGTTACTCGTTACTTTCGCGTTCGGATCGTCTTATGTAACTAGTTTACATATATTAGCCGAAACGGGTCAAACCATATCGTTTTTATCTCAAAATCCAGAGTGTGTTTAAGTTACCCACATTAGACAAGCATGCAAGCTTGTCAGGTCAAAACCACATTCTAAACCGGTCTTCGCTTCTTTATGCCTTTGAACCGTGTCTTCCTTTTAAAACTAACCGGTCTAAGCTTAAGCTTAATTAAAGACCCGTTAGAAATCTAATAGGTTATTAAAAACCTTCGTTCCAGATTAGGAGCCCAGTAAAAGCTATCTGTACTTGCTGATTTGATATACGACTGGGATTGAATTTATATTTAGCTCAGGTAAATACTTTTAACTTATTTTCCCTATACGGGCGGCTTGGGTTACGGTATATAAAATACCGCTTGGTCGGGCATTAAATCTTCCATCGTTTGGTGGTTAATTGAATAATTTAATCGGCCCGTTTAAATATGTTTTGTTTACTTAAAGCCTTTGGGGGGTTAATGACCATGTCCCGGATATCCTTGGCATCATTCATGAAATGGCCACGACCTAGGCACGGGGTGTAGGCGTACACCTGACAGCTGCATATGTAAAAAAACTGGTATCCCACCTTAAGGAATCAGCCTTGTGGGCATTATACATGTGGTGTGTCTATTAATCTTTAACCCGGCACGATCCGGGCTACTGAACGCATAAGGAACATGTAATTCTTTTACGAGATTATATATTTAAATAATTGTCCCAAGTATAAAAGATTAATTTTGCCTCTGTGCATTTTAATCAAATTATAAAAGATTAATTTTGCCTCTGTGCATTTTAATCAAATTATAAAAGATATTTTGTGCCACGTGCATCCAAATCAATTTTCTTAAACCATTTTCAAAATGAGTCAGTTAATTGTATTTACCAGTGTAAACTGACGTATTTTCCAAAAAGGCTAAATGCAGGTACTATACGTAATAGGCTGGCTACTCCAGGCATCAATAATCAAGTCTCGCAAGCTTTAGATGTTAAAGTCTGTTGAACGATATTATCTTTCTGTTAAAGATCCGCCTGTGGATCCATCTTACGTTCCGTTGTAATATTTGATATTACTTTGAATCGGATTGTAATATATTTTATATTATCTTTTGCCTCCGCTGTGCATTTAAATATTGTGTTGTTTGACTATTATGTTGCCAACCACGTCACGATACTCCCCACCAGGCCCACCGGTAACACGTGGAAAAATCAGGGTGTGACAGGTTGGTATCAGAGCCAACATTGAGTGAATTAAACACTAGCCTTTTTGTGTTTAATCTCAATAACACATTAGCACATCCCTTGACTATTCTGAGTCTAGACTTAACATAGGAAAATTCTCGATCCTAACCTGGAAATTTCTGCTTCCAATTTTTATATATATTGGATAGGTCGCCAAGCGAAGAAGCCGTAATAGGAATTCTCCACACCCGGAGCTTTGAAATGTTGAGCTTCGTACCGCGACCAGGACGAAACGTGTAACCAAGGAGAAAGCATTCAGAAATAGAATGAAGAAGAAACTCCTTATGCTGAAGATCGTTTCCTTAATAGTCCTTATAAGGACAAAATTATCTTTCTGCCCCTTCGAGGACAACATTATTCCGTTCAAGTCCCGCTTAGGGCAACTATGTACTTTTATTTTCATATAGTGGATTGATTAAATTTAAGTTTTCACTCTAAACATGAAATATGAGATAAATGAAAAATAACATTCCTTTTATAAGATCTACCATTATAATAAAATGGCAAAATCTAAAAAGGACAAAACCTAGCCACGCGTCATTTTAAGACCGGGCCAAGATGGTAGTTCCATAATTAGATTCAGATCCATATTTAACACCTCAATTCAGGATTGTTCAGCGTTAAATATTAGAAAGAATCTTAAAGGTAAAACCTAGCCTAAATGTCACTGCAGACAAGGCCAAGATGGTAGAACCTATTCAAGAGATTCAAACCCTTGTTAACATCTGTAACATGTTAACATTCCTGGCAGACGTGATTCGTTAAAATCACACACGTCATTTTTATATAAGGATCTTTCCAAAGATTCCAAACCCAACTTAATGATCTCTGAATCATGGGTTTAAATCATCAATTAGATGATCATATTTTGACCATACGTGGTAATATGGTGCCTACTGCTCATTTCCATATGAGCCAAAAGACAGTGGTAGCTACAACTCCTTGTCAAGAAAAGGTAATGAGCCTTGATTCAAACCTTAATGCCTCGATTCTCTAAAATCATGGCTTATAAATTAAACTTGTCTACGTGACTAGGCCATTTGTGCTATTATTAAAACTTTAATGCCTCGATTCTCTGAAATCATGGCTTATAAATTAAACTTGTCTACGCGACTAGGCCATTTGTGCTATTATTAAAACCTTAATGCCTCGATTCTCTGAAATCATGGCTTATAAATTAAACTTGTCTACGCGACTAGGCCATTTGTGCTATTATTAACTTATAAATTAGGATTTATGAAAAAAATCCTGAATAAAATAAATATCCTTCCTTCCCTGCCAGTATGCATTTTAAATAGAATCTTAAAGGTGAAACCTAGCCTACGCGGCCAAGATGGTGAAACCTACTCAAGGGATTCAGATCCTTGTTAACACCTAAGAACGTGTTAGCACTCCTGACAAATGTGATTCGATAAAATCACAACAGTCATCCCTATATTGGAAAATTTTAAATTCCTAATTTTCCTTATGACCTAGAAATCATGGCTTATATCATCTTATAAGATGATCATATTATAAACATCCGTGAGTGATGAAGTGCCTACGGGCTAAATTTGTTATCTGATAAGACAACGATAGTGGTGGTCTTTGACCCTGTCTAAAGATGTTGGAATACGGACAAGCATAATAGTCGGTAGGGTCCATACGATCTCGACTAATATCATCTGAAAAGATGATCATACCATAAATATCCCTTAGGAGGGAAATGCCTACGGGCTATAATTAACGTCCTCCGAGACTAAAGACAGTGGTAGCCTACAACTCCCTGTCAAGAAAAGATGTTTTGCCTACGGGCTATAATAAATTGTCCATCTGAGACATTAACATTATGATCTTTATGATTCCTTGTCTAAGGTGGTGAGCTATGCTCAAGCCAAATAGTCAATATGATTAATGCAATCCTGACTTATATCATCTAAAATGATGAATCCATTATAAACATCCATTAGTGATGTTTCGCCTACGGGCCATATTATATTGTCCATTTGTGACACAAACATTATGATCTCTATGATCCCCTGTTTAAGGTAGTGAGCTGCGCTCAAGCCTAATAGTCTATATGATCATTGCGATCCTGACTAGTATCATCAGTATGATGATCATAAATTCATAATATTGACATCCCTAGTGATGAATTGCCTACGGGCTATACTTTACTCTATTGTCGATAAGACAAAATAGTGGTGATCTTTATGATCCCCTATTCAAAATGGTGGGATTATACCCAACCCTAATAGTCAATATGATCGATGTGATCATGACTAATATCATTAGATACGATAATTATATATAGACATCCATTAGTGATGTTAATTGGTTTACCTTTCTGTCAAGTGAATCGCCTTTCAAGACGATGACAGTTGTAGTCTATGACTCCCTGTCCAAAGGTGAAGAACTATGTTCAAGTCTTAACACTCCTGATCTAATAAGATTGCAGCCTATGAATGGATGTCCTTGTGACAAATCCACAAGTTATATTTCAAGTCACCCATAACAAGCCTCCGTGCTATAATTTGTCGTTCGTGATAAGTTAACATACTAAATGTTAACATCCCTGGTGACAGTCCTTAGTGCCATATCCTATAACGTCCTAGATACAAGGCCATTTGTGCCGTATCTAAATGTCATTATGATAAGGCCTTCGCGCCATATGATTACTTATGTCCTTCATGACTGGGCTTTATGCCATATCTTTCTACGTCCCTCGCGACAGGCTTCTATGCCATATATGTATATATATATAGCCAAATTCATGTAAGGCTAGCCTTTGAGCTATTTATAATCGTTCTTGTGACAAAGACAATTGTGATATTATGGTCCCCTGTCAAGCAGGTATTGGACTCGCTCCAAACCTTGAATGCCATTGATAGTCCTTTTGTGACCTAAGCTAAATGTAATAGATATACATTCAAATAGCATTCATTAAGAATGTTCGGAACATAATGGCCTATACGGTTCGTGGATGCCGTGGCTAATCTATGTCAGGTCATCAGGATGATGACTAATAATGGTTTAATTTGGTAATTAGTACCAAGTTTTGAGTATGGAAAACTCGGATGAGATAGGCAATAGTCGCGATGCTATTAATGCGACAAAAGAAAATAATGCCTCAAACGTAAACCTCAAAATTAATGGAGTTAATCTCCAAGCGGTGGTTAACGCATCAGTTGAAAGGCCATGGGAAAAGGTCATGAAACAATCCAAAGAGCCGAATGCTTCTCGCTCTAAATTTCATTCAAAACCACGTTCAATTGCTCATGAGAAGAGCTTTGTTCACACTTCGAATATGAAGGATGAACCAAAGGAGGAGGATAACTCCCAGAAATCTAAGGAAGAGAGCAAGTACAGGCTTAAAAAAAAAAAGCAACGAAAGTTCAGTAAGAAGCCTGTATGTAAGAATTGCTATAAAAGACACTAGGGACAGTGTCGAATAGAACCAGGACCAAAGCAGTGTGACATCTGCTAAGGAACATGTCATCATTTCCTAGGAATGTAGGGACATAAAGAATGCAGTCTATCACGGCTGTGGTGAGTAAGGCCGCATCAGAACTAGATTCCATAAAGCTGCCAAAGAAGGTGCAGCTAAGCCTGGAAAGGCTAAAGGAAGAAATGCCTGAACTCACCTGATGAATGCCAAGAGGCAGTTCACGATGTCATCAAGTACATTCCTTATCATTTATCAATGATAATTTCTGCTAAGTGTCCTGATTTAATACAGGCAATAATAAATCTTCATAAACTATAAGCTTAGCAAACTTTTATATTATCCACAAGGTATAACTTACCAAGGAAACCATAGTAACCGATTCTTCTAGTATCGGCAAGGAATCTTTCCGAAAAATCTAAGAGTACTCTTTCTTCGCATAGAGTACGACAACATATGTTATTTTAATTATTTTTCTCATTGTTTTTCTATCGCCTGCGAATGCCAAACTATGTTTGATAAAAGTGCCATATGAGGATTGACGTATCCTAGTGTGTCCCATAGATTACTTCCATGCCTGATCAGTATGGAGGTTTAATACATGGAACTCCTGAGATATCCCAATGGTCATATTGTACTAAAGTCGACTAGTAGTATTCAAAGAAGATATCCAGAATGGAATTGTCCAAATAAATGTTCCCGATTAAGGAATTCGTGGACTTATAACATAAATGTGTCACTTATTTGACACAAGCAATGATGGATGAACTGGAGCCTGAGATATGGAAAATCTCTGTAGCCTCCTTGTATCTTGATCACCTTCTCCAAAGATTACCCTGTTTACCTCCTGAGGCTAGTAAAGTTAAGATTAACATCCCGCTGTGGGCTGGAGCATTGTGAAAAACTCCATGTTGATTATGGAATAATCGAAACCCGGACTATGTAAGTTTTAAGATATAGACTCATATAGCCTGACTCAATGTTCTGAGGGTTTGATATTGTTAAATAAGAAAGACGGTTCATTTTGCTTATGCATTAATTACCGCAACCCTATTAAGGCAACAATTAAGAATCGCCATTAGCTTCCCAGGATCGTCGATTTGTTCGACTAGCTGTAAGGATTAGCTATTCCTTAAGATTAGTTTTGAGCAATGGTTGGAATAACCATCTCACCTTAAGATAAGTTTCTCTATAATAATTGTTATATAAGTATCAAGGTGGTCCTTTGGAGACCTTGTATAGATGAAATGTTAAACCTTTACTATTAGAACAATAGATTGGTGAGTCCAATTATTAGGATATGAAAGCTGACTTGGAAACAACAAATAAGATCAAACAAATCCCTAATCATCTGTAAGTTGCCATTATTCGGCAGAAAAACTTGGAATTTATAAAATTCGCAACCTTCTTAAGTCCTTAATAAGGAATAAGGTTCAATCAAAGGTATCACCCTAAAAAGGGTGTGCTAAAAATTTAATTTCTCAGGGTAGGTTAAGCCCTGGATATATATATATATATATATATATATATATAGGAACATTCGGGAAATCGAATGCAACAAAGGTCAATAGCCTATAGGCTAAAACCTATATAAGGAGCTTGGCAGAGCTCGCAATATACACTAAGGATTTAAAGACGTACTTCGCCAATAAGTCAAGAAGCATTATCACATAGTGATATGCAGAATTATGAGATGATGAGGAACCTGTATCGATTGAGGATCGACAGGTTAAGAAGCTACGAAAAAGATCTATGTACCATATTAGAGGTCAGCTTGAGAGCTAGAAAAGGCTCCAGATATGCTATACAAGTTAAGTCCATTATGTGACAAAAAGTACTTCCAGCATTTTAACAAATCTCGAGGTCGAGATTTCTTTTAAGGGGGTGAGGATGTAACACCTCGTAAAATCACGTACAATGAAGTATTGACCCGATTCTAGGGTTTTTTCCTCCTCCGCGTCCGGCAAGATCGTCGGCACCATCATGAGAGAACCGGTGGAAGCAGGAAAGTGTGGTTTCTAGAGAGAGAATGGCAGCCAAAATTTGGAGATTGATTTTGAATTTTGAATCTCTCAAGGTGGAGTTTATATTTGAGCGCCCATTAAAAACTCTGACCTTATTTTCAATTTTGAAATAT
Source organism: Helianthus tuberosus (assembly GCA_030545235.1). Classification (NCBI taxonomy): domain Eukaryota; kingdom Viridiplantae; phylum Streptophyta; class Magnoliopsida; order Asterales; family Asteraceae; genus Helianthus; species Helianthus tuberosus. The sequence goes on along the minus strand of CM060411.1, from coordinate 213,748,257 downwards.
AGATAGATTATATTAATATTTTAAATTCGGAATTATGACATCAGCGGAGTCTATGTGGCAGTCTATGTGGCATACCTAATATCATGACACGTAAGCAAAGTGAGGTCATGCTCTAAGCTGTAACACCTCATAAAATCACGTACAATGAAGTATTGACACGTGTAATAAACCTTAATGAAGACAAATGTTGAATTTAAGGGACTAAATTTTTCGAAAAATCGAAAAATTTGTTTATGAAAGGACTGGAGGTGTTAGCATACCTAAAATAAGTTTCTAAATAACCTTTTACGGTTTTATATTCACAAATGAGCCACTTGTTGATCAAGTGTAGTCGTGTGTGTAATTAATTGAAAGTTTGCTCATTAAAGGGTTAAAAGCGTCAACATGTTAATTCTCACCTCTGAGTGACCTTTTAACAAACCGAGAACCTCATGATATATGATATACTCTTGGGGATGCCAATCATTGGCCATACAAGGCTTTTATGCCTAAAAGTGAAGTTACGCGCAACTTTGCAAGTATAAGGGACTAAAAGTGTCAATATGTTTAATTATACCTCTGAATGACCTTTTATCGAGCCCGAAGCATTATGATGTTTAATAATATTTTTCAAGAATGCCTAATATGGACTAGATGAGGCGTCAATGCTATTAAATGATGATTTACGCAAGTTTGCGCATTAGGGGGACCTAAAGCGTCAAACTGCTAAAGTATGCCGATTCGTATGTTATCGGACCTTCCAGAATATGACCATGAGTTATACATACCTTAATTATCCTTCTCATAGCTTAGATATAGACTTTGAGGTGTTTGGTGCGCAAAAATAAACTTTTAAGTCATGCAGGGACTAAAAGTGTCAAAAAGCGTACAAGTTTGCGTTTACACGCATATCTTACATTCTGAATATTCCCGGACACCCAAAAATTTATGTAAGCACTAAAATATTTTATTTTAGTGTTTGGCTTGATAAAATTCCATTCGTCGCGTCGTTTGGATTGTTTTCGCGTCCGTCCGTGTTTCGTCGTAATTAGCCGAACAACGTGACCGTACGACCAAACGAACCGACATCCGGCATATTTTTGAGCATGTTTCATGTTCTCTATGCTTAGGCATCATTATAAAGCCTTAAAAATGGTTTAACAGGCCTTGAGGTGTCGGAAATGACATTTGGAAGTTCAGGGGCCAAACATGTCAAATTTTGAAAGTTTCTGGTGGCTGCCCAGGTCCTTGCGCACCGTAACACTTTTACCTTGCGGTGCGCAAGCATCTCCCAGATGCAGAAACTCGTTTTTTGTCTGTTCAGCCCATGTAAACGACAACTATACCCCTTTAACACTTCCAAAGGCCGCCTAAACTGATTTTTAGACCTTAGGGACACTTGTTACTGATCCATGATCATGTATAGCATGATTTGTCATGATCTTAAGGGATCAAAATCACTATAAAAGGCCTTCATGGTTGCAACCATTTGATCATTCATTCCACCTGTATTTGTGGGACTCTCTGGAGCTTATGATCAGTCTCTAGTCATCCCTAATCGTGCATTAGGCTTGTGTAAGTATGCTTAACCTTTCTTAGTTGAGTTTTTATTTAGTTTTAGCTTAAAAGTCAAACCGTCGTAATTAACGGTTGACTTAGCGATTAATCATTAATGGTCCAGTGATTAGTCGAATTGAAGGTAGTTATAAGTTGGTAATTATGTGGGCATTAAACCCTTAAAAGGGCACCCACTGATTCCCACTCTAACTAGATCAAATGTCGGGTCAAAGTTGTTTAGAAAAAGTCAACAGAAGCTTAATTTGCAAATTAACATGTAATTAGCAATGTAGAAGGCATGTAACTTATTTTATCACTCATATAACTTGGTAGTAAGTATAAGAACTGATCTAAGCTTGTTTGATCCGACAATTTTCTGTTTAGACCCGGTTCGGAACCGAAAGTCGCAAAACTTTGACTTTTGCTTTGACTTCAGTTCTGACCCGATTTAGATAGGTTTAGAAATGCCTTAGGGCTTCCATGGGACCAGGCTACATGTTAGTATAACCCTCTGTGGTTGGATCGTTGATTGTCCGATTCGTTTACTCGTTTCCGTTAAATGCCTAATGTTGACCAATAAGCCCTTTTACCCATAAAATGAGAATTTTGGATATGTTAAAGGACAAAAATCTTTGTTACTGAATTATAAACATGTCCCTAAAGTTTCACATCATTTGGGGGTCTATAACAAGAGTTATGCTAAAAAACGCGATTAAGAAGCTTCTTGTTAATTAAACGGTGCAATTAGCATAAAGCCTATCTAAACCTAATTTTCGACACCAAACCTTTTACCCACTGACGTAATATAGTATTTTGTAATTTTTGAAGATTTTTAATTATTTTTAACCTGCTCATAACCTACGGTTATGGCCTTGATTCGGAAAATACCGATTTTACCCTTTTCGTTCATAAAATGAGTTCTACATGATATTTTGACACAAATCCAATTGATACTGATTTTATATAATAAATAAAGTATTTTGAACTTTATAAACTGATCAGAAAACTCAGATTTCCGGTATAATCCGGAAGTCGCTTAAAATGGTTTTTACGCGTATTAAACGCATAGTTTGGGTTTAAAACCATTTTGTCATATAAGACCTATTACCAACTGATATGACCTAATAAAATAAGTTATTTTACTGATGTATTCGGACCCAAATCTCAAAATTTCAAATAACCTCTTTTATAATCTTTTAAATGACCAAAATACCCCTACGGGGCTTATTTTGAGATTTAACTCGTTTTTGGCAAAATGGAAGATATCATACTGATATCACAACATATTTAAGGCATATTAACTTAGGAAACCTGTATATGATTCGTTTGGTTACTCGTTACGCACTTTCGCGTTCGGATCGTCTTATGTAACTAGTTTACATATATTAGCCGAAACGGGTCAAACCATATCGTTTTTATCTCAAAATCCAGAGTGTGTTTAAGTTACCCACATTAGACAAGCATGCAAGCTTGTCAGGTCAAAACCACATTCTAAACCGGTCTTCGCTTCTTTATGCCTTTGAACCGTGTCTTCCTTTTAAAACTAACCGGTCTAAGCTTAAGCTTAATTAAAGACCCGTTAGAAATCTAATAGGTTATTAAAAACCTTCGTTCCAGATTAGGAGCCCAGTAAAAGCTATCTGTACTTGCTGATTTGATATACGGCTGGGATTGAATTTATATTTAGCTCAGGTAAATACTTTTAACTTATTTTCCCTATACGGGCTTGGGTTACGGTATATAAAATACCGCTTGGTCGGGCATTAAATCTTCCATCGTTTGGTGGTTAATTGAATAATTTAATCGGCCCGTTTAAATATGTTTTGTTTACTTAAAGCCTTTGGGGGGTTAATGACCATGTCCCGGATATCCTTGGCATCATTTATGAAATGGCCACGACCTAGGCACGGGGTGTAGGCGTACACCTGACAGCTGCATATGTAAAAAAACTGGTATCCCACCTTAAGGAATCAGCCTTGTGGGCATTATACCTGTGGTGTGTCTATTAATCTTTAACCCGGCACTATCCGGGCTACTGAACGCATAAGGAACATGTAATTCTTTTACGAGGTTATATATTTAAATAATTGTCATAAGTATAAAAAATTAATTTTGCCTCTGTGCATTTTAATCAAATTATAAAAGATATTTTGTGCCACGTGCGTCCAAATCAATTTTCTTAAACCATTTTCAAAATGAGTCAGTTAATTGTATTTACCAGTGTAAACTGACGTATTTTCCAAAAAGGCTAAATGCAGGTACTATAAATAATAGGCTGGCTACTCCAGGCATCAATAATCAAGTCTCGCAAGCTTTAGATGTTAAGTCTGTTGAACGATATTATCTTTCTGTTAAAGATCCGCCTGTGGATCCATCTTACGTTCCGTTGTAATATTTGATATTACTTTGAATCGGATTGTAATATATTTTATATTATCTTTTGCTTCCGATGTGCATTCAAATATTGTGTTGTTTGACTATTATGTTGCCAACCACGTCACGATACTCCCCATCGGGCCCACCGGTAACACGTGGAAAAATCAGGGTGTGACATAAGCTCCTTTAATAGATAGTATAGATATTCGATCTATATTTGCCTACAGATGTTACTTTTCTTTATTACGTTTCATTTCTTATAAATTTGATCCATGTTGGATTTCAACCTTTCACTCATACTTTGCATTCTTTTAATCCATACTCACATACGGGTTCATCTTTTCATCTATACTTTTTATTCTTATAAGTTTGATCTGTATTTTCTTATGGGTTCAAACATTTTCATTCTTACCATTCATTCTTACTTGTTTGATCCGTACTTACTTATGGATTCAAACATTTTCATTCTCATCTTTGTTTCTTATGTTTGACCCGTATTCATCTACGGATTCAAACTTTTCATTCCTTTCATGTTTGAATTCATTTCACGGATTCAAACATTTTCATTCCTACATTTCTTTCTTTCATCGCATCATTTTCCATCTCATTTCATATGACATGTTTCGTAGCAACCTTCTGCATTCAACTTCAAGTGTTGTGTTCTAACACTACATTCCACGTTCAACTTCACGTGCCGCGTCTCAACGCGACACTCTACATTCTGCTTCAAGTGGTTTTTCAACCCTTCTTTCTTAGGTTTGATTCGCATTCAACTACGGGTTTGAACTTTTCACTCTCATCTTTCTTTCTTAAGTTGATCCAATTCTAAAAAAATTATCATTGGACCCATTCCATCTCCACACGAACCCTATTTCTAAATTCGTCCAGACATACATGTGATGATTCTCATGATCTCACGAGCATCCTATGCTTCTTGCACACTGGCCAGGCGTGCAATCCATATATACTAGTCTCGTGCCTTCATGAGAGTCATCACTTTATATCCAGGGAACCGGTCTTAAGTTCATGCCACAACCATTCAAACACTTCTAGGACTACACTCTTGCCCTTCATTTTACTTACATTTACTCTAAAGGTATACAACACACTGGTACTCACCAAATTTTAAATTTGTGTACCTGGGGTCCGTTTGCCTATTTACGTGCCTTGCTTTCCGTCCGAAACTGCGTTCTTCGATCATCCTCCTCAACCAATTCAGGCATTATCTAGCAAACAAACACAGTTAGTTTTCATGTACAGATAATTCTACACGTACTTCCTTTCATTTCTACCTCTGGGTCTTAATCGAGTCTTGAGTTGTACGGAACATTGATCACGTGAGCACACAGGTTTGAGTTCGAGTACTCACCTCCTTGTACTCGTTTCACTCAAACCAGGGCCCTGATACCAATTTGTGACACCCTAACGTGTTTTGACCTAAAACGATGCAGCGGAAATACAAACCATAAAATTTCTTCCTTTATAGTTGTTCTAACGTACTTTAAACCATTTAAATCAACTTTCTTTAACTTAAGTACATCATTCATTCTAGATTAAGGTAACCACGTTAGCATATAATTACAACTACGTGACCATTTCTCCATATAATCCATGATCTTCAACTCGATCTCCGTCCACTTTTCTTCCATGATGATAATGATGATCTGACTAACTTGCGGTCACCATATACATAACCAATACCTTAGTAAAAGGTGACATCATACATAATTAAATGAATATATAAATAATCAATAACTACATAGCGATCTAACTATGTTTACTACTTCATAATTATATCCTTCTAAATTCGTTCTTTACACCGGACCTCGCACCTTTGAAAGCCCAACACTTATATACCTGCATTCCTGTTACATTCTCAAGCATTATGGTTAGCAAGACATAATCTCAACGTATTGAAGACCTGCAACTTCGCATAACCACATACCATTGAACTCCATTCAGAAGTTACAACCTGTGTTTACACTTGCACGATTCCATATACATACATACCCATCGCATACAAACGTCTCACATACAAATACGCATGGCATGTACCCACTACGACTCTGTACCTAAATACATACATGTAATCCACGTTCACTTGTTCACATTTAATTACCGTACTTAAATCATACACTCACTGTTCATCAATAATCACACATGTAAATAAGTTAATCCTTTCATGCCTATAACACATTTGCTCCATCTGAGTTTTAATCATACAATTACATATTTATGTATATGGCACCCACATACGAAACCACGATCATTATGCATATTTCATGACTCATACATTCACATGTACTTAAGTTTTACAGGTCTAACATCACTTAAGAGCCTTAAAAACATCTTACGGGGTACCACGACTGAACCAGGATCAGTCAGATGCAAGAAACAACAATAATCAAGAAAATGACAAAGCCCGCCCTAAGCTACGGCCTGCCTACCATAGCTTATGGCAGCCACCTCCTGTCAAAATAGAAATCATCTGTTGTAAGCTATGGCCAGCTGCTGCTGTTTTTGTGTTTGGAGCTTATTCGACCCGTTTCGAGTCTCGCTCGATCATGCCTATTCCGATCCGCTTCAAATTAAACATGTAACATCTAAACGAGGTCCCGTTTCTCCTTACACTACCATAGTCCCATTTTAACAATAAATTCAACATCTACATAAGCCCAAACATGCTTTAATTCTGTCATTTAAGCAATTAATCGTACTTCTTAGATTTGACCCGTTTGGTTTTTATCATACAACTTCCGATTTAGTTGACCACTGTCAACCCAATACCATCAAACTTATCTTAGAACTTCCATTGATTTTACATTCCTACATGCCTTTCAACAATTAACATATAACAATTTGCTTTTAAATACTAAAGAGTGATTCAGGAAATCACTTACCTTATGCGTCCATGTTCGAGCTCGTCTTCTTGCCTCCCTTTGACTCGTTAGCCATCAGTGCTTGAGTCCTTGCCGATGTAAATTCCTATTCTTTCATGCCATCATTTTCATAACTTGTTAGTTTGCATGTTCATCCATATCGATAATCATTTCAAATTCTTAGTTGCATTACTTTCATTAGTCAATCATTCACTAACATGCATAGCTCAATTCACTGAAAATAGGTTGTTTTGGGACATCCGTTTACTGTACTTACGAGTTTGCAAAAATTACGATTTTTTAAGTGACGTGCCCCACGGAGGGATTATTCTTGTATTAAATTTTTAGAGTCTAATTCTCTATCAAAATTTATAAAAAATCATTTATTAAGTAGCAATCAGATTCGTCACTTTCTGACTACAACCCACGGAAAAATTCATTTAAAAATCCTCGATTATCCGATTGACATAATTCTAGTTGGAGATTTTCATGACCTCCTGAAGCTAACTACAGTAAAAATTTGAAATCATAAATCAATTCCTAAATTGAGTTATGATATTCGTAATGGGCTGCAAATTCTGCTAGAAAACGCAGTCTGAACCTTCGATACGGAAAAATTCATAAAACGTTCAATTTTCGTCGAAAAATGCAACTCTATTTGGGTTTGAAAGGTTTTTCCTGGAAGTTCATCACAAATTCAATAAATATTAGTTTTTGACAAGATTTGACCTAGTTACAGCCGATTAAATTCGTCTGTAACTTTCTGGACAGATTTTGTTTCATCACCCGAACCCCACAAACGATTAAAGCGTTACATCAATCAAGCATATAGCACATTCTTAGAACATACTTCTACTTAATCACAATTGAACTACATTTGCACATAGATTTCATTACGAATATATTTCTTATGGTAATTTACTAATGGTTTCATCCTATACATGTTCACCCATCAATTGCATAAAATTTCATCTACAATTGTCACTTAGGCATTTCATCAAACACTTGGCGGGCGTACCACTATTAAAGCATAATGTACAAGTGTTTTATGTATATCCTTACTAGTTCATGCTATGTTTCATCAAAATCAACTAGTTTGCACAATCTTCATTCTATAACACATTCATCTATTAATAATCTACAACATCAATTTTTATGCATCGATATTACATTAAATTTTTTGGCACATGTAACATCATCATACTCATAACATTATTACTTCAAGTGTGTTTTAATCAAATCATCAAGATAATCAAAATTTCAAGTATGATTCATGTTCTATAAGATGATTCTAACTCACTGTCATCCTAATTTCACATAAACCCATGAATTCATCACAACCCATTTCATCAAAGGTCACCAAAACATAAATTTTTAGAATACCTTATGTACAGAACACTTAGATGCTTGATAATCTTAACCCATGCATTAGATTCCAACATTCTTAGCCTTTCAATTTCAGGATTATGATGAAGTAGGGCAAAATGGTGTTCTTCCCTCTTCTCTTGTTCCTGGTCGACGTTTACACACACCTACAAGTGTGTGTTTTGTTTAACTTTTTCTATTTAATATAACTAGTTTCCAAATTGTTCCTATTTAGTCCCCCAACTTTGGATTTACTATAAGGAACCACAAATTCATGTTTTTATCAAATACTCAAGACTAATAAACTAGGTTATTTAATCCTAGTTACTATACTTTATTCCATAATATATGGAAACCGTAATAGCGGGTTAAAGATTCAAGTTTTGGGGCGTTATAATATATGGTTTTGTGACTGATGATTTTGAACTTGTGGGTTACGGTCCCCACCAGAAAATACAAATGAAAATTGCGGCTCAGATCGGAATGATGTGCGGCTTCGATGTCACCGGAAAATGGCGGGTTGTAGACGGGTGGTCAGCTCAGATCTGACACACTTTACTCGCAAACTTCTCAACAACAAATTCCCCATCTCCAATGTCGTTCCTATGCTATTGATTGATCTGTGGGCATAGTTTAAGATTGTCATTCAATTCAGAAAACAGTTTTGTTGAATAGATGGAGAGGATAGTTGAACATGTGATGGGTGGAGAATAAGACTTGATTGTTCACCATATCTATGGATGATGGTTGTTGTACCATCTTCAAATGGAGAGAGAAGAGAGAGAGATAGATAGATAGAGAGAGTGTGTGTGTGTGCATGTGTGTGTGTGTGTGTGTGAGGGAGGGAGGGAGAGAGAGAGTGCAAAGTTTTTTTATTATATCTTTTTATTTTGTACACAATAGCCCTTTAATATTAGTTGTTGTACACAATAGTCCCTGAAGGGATGAAAAGACAACAATGCCTTCATATGCAAGGCACATAACTAGATTTAAACAAAAAATCTAACTGTGTTTGGCCTAAAAGACATAACGTGGATGATTTTGGAACATTAAGTACAAAACTTGTCAACTTTTGAGCTAAAAGATAATGCCTGCAATTTGGTGTAAACATAAATTGCAAAACTTTAATTTACTCTAATATAAATAAGGATGACATAAATTGTACTATTTGTTTATCTAAGAAGATCGATTATAATATAAATTAACAATTTAAAATATTCATGTATAAAGGATTACATAAATATTACTATTTGTTTATCTAAGAAGATTATAATATAAACAATCTAAATTTAATTTATAGCTTTTTATTATTATTATTATTATTATTATTATTATTATTATTATTATTATTATTATTATTATTATTATTATTATTATTATTATTATTATTATTATGTTACTAATATAATTAATACAAGCATTTTTATTTCTTTTTATATGATCAAATTTAAAATAGGGTACGTTGTAACGTGATTATTTTTTCACATATCCAAAAATGTTTACTCGAATGTGAGTCGTTAATAGTAATATATAAGTGATTGAAACATGAATCATGAATGCATTATTTTATAGTTATAATTACTTTTAAGTATATTTTTTATAGCGAGTGCGGTAACGTACCGAACAGATTCCACTCAACACCACCATCACCCGTACATCACCACCAGTTTATTTTATAAGTTTACATATGTTAAAAAACAAACAGTCTTCTTCTTGTAGACTGCAGAGGTTTGGTCCACCGCTTCTTCTACGATTGTCTGCAGATGTGGTCCGCAAACTACATACATTTTACATCTTAAAAACAAATCGCACCTTATTATAATTTTATATCGATATAGAACATTTACTTTTGGGTTTTTCCATATTCTGTTGCAATAACGGGTGTCGGTATCACATTGATACCAATTTTATTCCCAATTTCAAAAAATAAAAAATGAACATCAGTGAATTGTGTGTTTTTAAGGTATGAAAATGAACCTGAACCTAATTGATTAACTGATGTAATATTTTATTTGTGGCAAATTGATTATTTTGTAAAATTTTATTCGGAAATAGATTAATGAAAGCCAGTTATGAATTACTATGATTAATTATATATATATATATATATATATATGGGATGGTTCAAATGAAAACCACTTTTATTGTGAAAACTCGAAAACTTACTAAAAAAAGCCTAAAAAACACGCCAATTTTTTTTTCAATTTTTTATAAAAAATCGCAGGTTTTTGTATATAAAAAAAACTTTTTTTCAAAAAAAAAATAAAATATTTTTTTGTAACATGTGTATGTGTACTACACATGTGTAGTATTACACATGTGCACTACAAAAAAATAATTTTTTTTTTGAATTTTTTTTTATATACTAAAAGTAGCGAAAATTATTATGCAAAAAAAAAAAAAAATTGGTATGTTTTTTTGGCATTTTTAATTAGTTTTCGAGTTTTCACAATAAATAGTGGTTTTCATTTGAACCTTCCCCTATATATATATAGAGGGAGGGGCTCATGCGAGAACTCCATTTATTGCGAGAACCGCGAGAACCAATGTGAACACAACCTAAAATAGCTAAAAAAACCTAACCCCCTCCCCCCCTCCCCCAAGCTAAATGCTAAAAACTAAAACCCCCCAAAAAACTAAAAAAAAACCTAACCCCCCCCCCCCCAAAAAAAAAAAAAAACCTTAACCCCCCCCCCCCCACAAGCTAAAATGCTAAAAACTAAACCCCCAAAAAACCAAAAAAAATCTAAAAAAAATCTAATTTTTTTTTTAATAATTTTTATGCTCAAATCGCTACTTTTAGTGGCAAAAAAAAAATTTAATTTTTTTTTTTGCTTCGAAAAGTAGCGATTTTTATATAAAAATATTAAAAAAAAAAATTTGTGTGATTTTTAGCTATTTTTAGGCATTTTTGATTGTGTTGACATTGGTTCTCGCGGTTCTCGCAATAAGAGGTGGTTCTCGCATGATCTTCTCCCTATATATATATATAGGGTAAGGATAGTGTAAAAAGGGCCTAAAGTGTGAGAAGTGTATTATAACACTATATATAATACTATATATAATACTATATAACACCATATAAACACGGTATAACAATATGTAACACCATATAATACCATATAACACTATGTAACACTATATAACATTATATAACAAATATAACACTATACATCTATCATAGACATGCTATCAGACAACCTATAGTGTTATATTTGTTATATAATGATATATAGTGTTACATAGTGTTATATGGTATTATATGGTGTTACATATTGTTATACGGTGTTTATATGGTGTTATATAGTATTATATATAGTGTTATAATACACTTCTCACACTTTGAGCACTTTTTACAGGATCCTCTACCTATATATATATAGGGGAGGGTTATATAGAAAACCCAAAAACTTTGAGAAAACCCTAGAAAACCCAACCTCCCGACAATTTTTTTTTTGAAAAAATAACACATGTAACATACATGTTTTGAAGAGTTTTGGGCCAAAAAAAACAAAAAAGCGCCGAAGGAACATTTAAAAAAAAATAAACAAGTTTCAGCATTTTTTGTCTAACACATGTTAGTCACAAAAGTTGCTGAAATTTGTTTATTTTTTTTTTAAATAATTCTTCGGCGTTTATTTGTTTTTTTTTTTTGCCCAAAACTCTTAAAAACATGTATATTACATGTGTTATTTTTTTCAAAAAAAAAATGTCGGGAGGTTGGGTTTTCTAGGGTTTTCTCAAATTTTTAGAGTTTTCTATCTATATTTATCCTATATATATATATATTATAGTGGATAGTTTAAATGAGAAGAAATTTTTTGTAAGAAAAAAAAGAAGAAATTTTAACCAATAAGAATGCTTTATTTTACTTCATTTAATATAAGTATTTAATGCTATTATAAGGGTACGTTGGTAAATCTACACAGGTCATTAATTTGTAGTGTTTCTTTTTAATAGCTAACTACATTAATTTTTTTGTAACTTATCTTCAAAATATATATTTTTTCAAAATAATAAAATAAAATAATTTAAAGTGTAAGATAAATTACGAGTTGTGTAGGATAAATTACGAGTTGTGTAGGATGAATTTCAAAATATGTAAGATAACTTTTGATGTGTGTAGACAAAAAAAGTTAGTTTGGAGGATAGTAGTCTTTATGACTAATTAATTAGTCAAAATGATAATAAATGAGATAAATGAAAAAACTATTTAATGTTTATAAAATTATCCTTTATTCTTTTTCTTCTCAATAAATTTTTTTCTCAAATGAACATTCCCCTATATATATATAGGGTAAGGTTCATTTGAGAAGCACCTTTATTGTGAGAACCATGAGAACCAATATGAACACATAAAAAAAAACCTTAAAAAACCTAACCCTCCCTAAAAAAAACCTAAACTCTCCCCAAACTAAATGCTAAAAACTAAAATCCCCCTCCCCCCCCCCCCCCCCCCTCACAAAAAAAAAAAAAAAAAAAAAAAAAAAAAAAAAAAAAAACTAACCCTCCATCCCCCACCCAAGCTAAAATGCTAAAAACTAAACCCCAAAAAAACCTAAAAAATTCTAAAAAACACACATAATTTTTTTGTTTAAATATTTTTTAGCTTAAAATCGCTACTTTTAGTAGCAAAAAAAATTTATTTAATTTTTTTTGGTAACGAAAATTAGAGATTTTTAGCTAAAAAATATATTTTTTTTGTGTGTGTTTTAGCTATTTTTAGGTATTTCTGGTTGTGTTCACATTGGTTCTCGCGATTCTCGCAATAAATGGTGGTTCCTAACGATCCTTCTCCTATATATATATATATATATTTAACGAAGGACGATGAATAGTAACTTTATTTTTAAAATAATATGTAATTTTTTATTATTTTTTAAATATATTATAATAATTTATTATTATTATTATATTTACTTTTAATAACATACTTTTTAACTTTTTCTTTTTTAAAACCATATATTTCCTTTAACATTTTTATGATAATTCTTTTTTCTTTTTTTAGAACATATATTAATTTATCAAATAATTTGATACTTTCTTAATAATTTATGTTCATAACTTTTTTCTAAAAACTTAAGTACGTAGTTGTGTTTGATTTTTCCTTCGACATTCCGTTATAAATTTTGTTAAAAACAAAGGTGTACTCAAAATAAAGAATTTATTTGATATCATAAAACAGTACAATGATAAACTAAACCGTTCTAATGATTTGACTCTCAAAAAAACATGCCTTATTTTCAATCACGTTTGTTTTACATTATTATTTACTCGATTTCGTCGCAACGCGTGACGTAAGAAAACTGGTTCAACTTGTTGAATAAAAAAATAACTAGAATTGAGACCCGCCACAATACGGCGGGAATTCTTTAGTTATAACTAAGTCGATCTAGAACCCGCACGTTATGTTAAACCTGTCAAATGGGAAAAAATAGACGATGTAAAAACGTTCACCCATACATGCACGTTGCGTCGGGTTAACTCGCAAAATTTAGAAAGAAACGTAAAAATGTTAAACCAAAGACGTACGTTGCGATGTGTTAAGTCACAAAGTTTAGAACCAAGCATAAAGCGTAAAATTTGCGGAAAATGAAAACTATAAAGGATCAAAGTTGAAATTAAAAAAAAAGTTGTGAGTATAGATTGCAAAAGATAAAAAGTTTTGGGTTAAAAGTAAAAAAACAAATAGTTTTGGGTTAAAAGTAATTTATGAAATATTTTTAGGTGAAAAGTAAAAAAAATCAATTTTTTTTTGGAAAACCCCTGAAGCCAAGGTTACGACAACAATATGCATAACCATTTTTTCTTTGGAAAACCCCCAAAGAGCACCCCGCGTTGCGGCGGGGCGTAAAATAGTGTCAAATAGTACTAATGTCGCACAACCGTGATCGACCACCAACACTGACTCGACCTAGGATCTACGTGTTCCGACGAACCTGTCAAACATGAAAAAATAGAGGTAACAATGTTGAACCATACATGCACGTTGCGCTGCGTTAACTTGCAAAATTTGAAACGAAACATAAAAATGTTGAACCACACTTGTACGTTGCGTCGTATTAACTCGAAAAATTTAGAACTATACGTAACGAAACGTAAAAACGTTAAACCAAAGACGAAAAGTATAATTGACAAAAGTTGTGAAGTTAAATTGCAAATAATGAAAAGTTTTGAGTTAAAGTTAAAAAACAAATTTTATAGGGTTAAAATTGCAAAAAGGTAAAAACCTTTGGGTTAAAACTAAAAAATTAAGTTTTTTTTTTTTGAAAAATCCACAAAGCACAAGTTACAAGTGTTTATGCATGAAAAAGTTACTTATTTATATATGGAACTAGAATTAACCAACCCCCGCGTTGCGGTGGGGGCCTAAAACTATGCCAAATAACATCAATGCCACACCGCTGGTATTGACCACCAACACTGAAGTTGTGGCGTGTTAATGCGGAAATATAAGACCGAAACATATAACATGAAAAAAATAACTATGTCGATTTAGGACACATGCGTTGCGACGAACTTGTTACATGGAAAAAATAGACTCGTTGAACCACACACGCACGTTGCGCTGTGTTAACTCATAAAATAACGTAGAAAAGAATAACTAAGTCAATGTAGGATCCGTCCGTTGCGGCGAACTTGCCAAAGGGGGAAAATAGACACATTGCGACATACCAGTCAAATGTGAAAATAGACGAAAAACATTGAACCACACACGCACGTTGGGACGTATTAGCTCGCAAAATTTAGAACGAAACGTAAAACGAAAAACTTGCGAAAGATAAAAAGCATGGGGACCAAAGTTGTAAATAAAAAAGTTTTTGGTTAAATTACAAAAGGTGAAAAGTTTTAGGTTAAAACTAAACAAATTAAAAGTGTAAAAATACAAATGACAAAACATTTGGGTTAAAAATGAAAAATCACATTTTTTTTTAGGAAACCCCCATGCTTGGGGTACAACACATAATGCAACAATTTGTTAGCAAATTTATATTGTGGAAATAATTACGGTCTTGCCGTTAAAAAAAATAAGGTAAAATAATTACCAACACTTGCATTGTGTGTAGCAGCGTGGTTCTTTTGAATGTCTTTTATATCTACACGTTTCTCCAACACACTAATTTCAAATCACACACCTTTCAACTCCTACTACCTCAAGGGTTCTCGCCTGAAAAAAAATCCGGCGAAAAGACCTTCCTCAACCGATCCATTACCACCCACTTGAACCGATCATCTTCCCCACCATCGTCATGTCTCTTTGTTTTTAAACTTTCTTTATTTAAAACCCCCTTTCAACTCCACACCCTTCGCCAATTTCAACTACAACGCCTCTCTCCGGTAGGTTCTGTCTCTCTTTCTCATCTTCCTGATTCGATATCTCCGGTAGGTTCTGTCTCCCAACTTCGACATCTCCATATTCAACCTCACCGCTACACGCCGTTGCTCGATTTCCGTTGGTAGATCTTACCTTCTCATTCATTTAAAAGCCATTGATTTTGCACTCCTTTCTACTTGATAAACAGAAACATGGCGACAACAATCGCCAAGTTTGCTCACTTACAAATTCCATTTGAAGACGTAGTAAACGCCACCGATGAATTTAGTAACTTTATTGGATGCGGTGCATCTAGAGCAACATACATAGGAGAACTCTTGCACTCCGGGAACTTGATCGTGATTGCTGCAAAGAGATTATTAGATCGTAAGCATGGCCAAGAAGTCGATGAGTTCGCAAAGGGATTATTAGATCGTGAGCATGGCCAAGGAGACGATGAGTTCTGGACGGAAGTTTCAATGCTTTCTGATCTCAAGCATCCAAATATAGTCTCTATTGTTGGATTTTGTTATGAGAAGGATGAGAAAATCATTGTAACTAGATATGTTGCCAACGGAAGTCTCCAGGACCATCTAGTTTTCAATCCAGACGGCCTCACATGGAGGCAGAGACTGAAGATATGTGTGGGCGTGGCTCGAGCTTTGAGTTACCTCTATTACGACGAGAGCCGTGATTATAGTGTTATACATGGAAACATTAAAAGCTCCATAATTTTATTAGATGAAAACTGGGAACCCAAATTATCCGGTTTCAAAGTATCCATCAAACAATCGGCTAACCGAATGGAGCAGGTCATCCATTCTAAACCTGTTGGCACAATAGGTTATATGGACCCAGAAATTGAAAAGAACAAAGGTGCGACCCATAAGTCGGACATCTACGCATTCGGTATGGTTTTATTTGAAATATTGTGTGGATGGAAGGTATTTAATCGATATAGTGATGATGATTGGTCACTAGCTCAATTGGCCATAGATCATTATGAAAATGGAAAGCTCGAGTATATAACCGATCCTGATTTAAGGAATCAAATGTCTCAGTTATCACTCGAAGTATACTCAAAAACCGCATATTCTTGCTTAAAGGAAATGCAAACAGAGCGCCCACCACATATCATCGATATTGTTGATGAACTTGAGAGAGCACTTACACTCCAACAACGACATGAAAATTGGGTAAGACCCTTTTTAATTTTTAATATTGCATGTTCTTTTTGTTTTTTTACGTCTATTGCTTTATTTTCCGTTGCTTTATTTGTTTAGTTTAATTTTGAAATATATCAGTTTAAGAACAAAAACACTAATTACCTATAAAAACAACTTTTAACATACAGCTTACAAATTTGTTTTTATTTACTACTTAAAGTTTCTTACTAAGAAATACAAGTTAAAAATTTGTTTTTATTTACTACTTAAAGTTTCTTACTTAGTAGATTTTGTTTATGTTATTGTATAACCATTGTTTACGATATAACAGCTGTCTTAAATAACCATATTGCATATTTTTAATTACTAATATTGATATTTCTATGATAAAGATTTTTTTTTTTTTTTTTTTTTGTTAAAATTATTCTTCGATGTATTTGGTGTTCGTGGTGCTTAGGCTGGAGGGTGTGGGGCGCCACCCTTCCGCCACCTAGACCACCATAGCGCCCCCCTCCATATTCCCCCACACCGCCGGCGCCATGGTAGGGGCGCCATTGAAGCCCCGCCATGGTGGTAACGAGCTGAAACGCCATTCAGGTGGGGTCCACTGGTTTTTTAACCAATCAAATGTTTTTTTTTTTTTTGTTTAATAGGGGCTCCATCCACACCCTTCAAATTAAAGAAGGGCTCCATAGTACACATGGATCCTACGTGGCACCTATAAAGCCCCATGGAGCCCCATCCACACCCCATAGCCTTATGACTAACAGCCACCACCTTACCACGGCCACTGACCAACCCGCCACTATCGACATCCAAGTGGAAACAAAAATATCTAAATCTATATGATTCGATAAAAAAAAAACCACCATGCATCTTTATTATCGGTACCGGATGAGTTACCGGTACCAGTATCAAATATATCGATACACAAATCCACAAAAGCGGGTACCGGTATTGGTATCAGTATCGGTACGGTATTTGACGTCAAAAATCGGTAAAATACGGGTATCGTATCGAACCGAAAATACCGATCTCAAAAACACCAAAAAAATGGTACCGAAATTCGATCTCCGTAATGCTCATCCTACCGGTAATTCAAAAGCAAGTATTTGTTACGGACACATTTTAGTGTCGTTTGTTGCAAACAAAATCCCTTACAAAATCGAGAAAATGAACATTAAAAAATTTGTAGCAAACCGAGAAAATTAGGAGGTTTTTTTTTTTTTTTTTTTTTTTTTTTTTTTTCAACCAAAGAGAACACTATTCATCACCAACTAAACACCCTTAGCAAGCCGCTAAAGAGAACATACAAGAATCTCCAACAAAATCTCCACATATAACAGGCCAGCAAACAAGAATAAAAACTAAACAAAAGAAACTCTATCGAATTTGCTCCAATTATTCGGGTGTAATCCTGTAATATTATCTCTTTTCACATCCACCAATAAGTATTTTGTTGAAAATAACTGAATCAAAACCGCAAAACACAAGAGTTTTGTGAGAACTCCTCACGATTCTTTTTATATCAATAAAGAACAAAGTAAAACTTCTAAAGAACTATATAACCAAACTCAGCTGTTTATACTAAACTAATTATTTAGACAACACGCTATTCTTAACCTATACTAACTCTAACATTAGGATTAAACCTTCGTATTTTCTTTAATCTCCTCCACCACCGAGCTAGCCAGGAGATTTCCCTTGTTGAAGACCTTATCGTTCCCTCGGATCCAAATATTCTTCTTAGTTTCCATATCAACATTCAGGATATAATGTAACGTTTGGGCCACCTATTAGAGTATATATACAGTTTGTATGTATAGGAGTTGGTTATGGTTGTTATAGTTAGTTGTGCATATAACTTAGTTAGTTGTAGGGAAAATTACTTTCTGAGTTCCTGTGTTTGAGGAGTTTTAACTATTTGAGTCAAAAACCAAAATGTTTAACATCTTGAGTCCTTACAGCCAGTGGCGGATCTAGAAAACCTTAATAAGGGTAACGTTTTAAAAGAAAGAGGTAAAGAAATCGAAAAAACGTCAAAAAAAGGCCAAATTTTTCCAAAATTTACACTACCGCCGAAGCGCCAAGGGGTAGCTAGCAGAGGCTACCCCTTATCACAAAGTACATCCGCCCCTGCTTACAGCCACTTTTCTTAACCATTTGCGCCCAAATTTTTAACACCAACCACCACGTCTGTTAACTACAAGGGCATTTTAGTCATTTACACATAAGATAGAAAGAGCTCTTTAATGCACAAAATACAAAAAAAACAAGTCTTTAATGCATGGTTTTAATTTTATATATAAAATTAAATTATATATATAATACAATACCTACAACCTACACACACACTCTCTCTTTATCTCTCTTCTCTCTCTCTCTCTCTCTCTCACTTCTAAACTATCCTACCACCATTACCACTACCGCACCATCACCACCCTTCCCAGTCCCCACAACACATACACCACCCTCTCCAACTCAAGAAACTTCAGCAAAACTTGTTGGGTATGGCAAATTCAGGGGCGGCGGTTATCGGTGATGGGTATTGCAGATCCGACGATGGTGGCGGTTGTTGGGTTCCGGCGATGGTGATGGTTGTTGGATTCTGGTGCCGGTGATGCACTATTGCAAATCCCGGGGCGGCGGTTGTCGGTGATCAGTATTGCATATCCAGAGGCGGGGTTGTCGGTGCTGGGTATTGCAGATTCGGCGATGGTGGTGTTTGTTAGGTTTCGACGATGGTGGGGCGATGGTGGTGGTTGCTGGGTTCTGGCAAGGACCACTTTCATACGCCCCTCTTTTCTCTCTATAGTTAATCAAATTCACTAAGTTATCATCACTTAAAAGTTCATTAATTCTGCAATTGTTCGATTATTTCTGCAAAAGATTGTGACTTTCTATGTGGGATCTTGTGGTTGCAGGTGTATGGAGAGAGAAGAGAGAAATTAAGAGTGTGAGAGAGAGAGACTGAGTGTGTTTGTGTGAGAGAGACAAGGTTTATATGTTTTTTTAAATATAGGGACATTTTAGTCTTTTCATTAAAAACTAACAGAAAATTCAAACGGAGTTAAAAATTTAGACTTAAATGGTTAAGAAAAGTGATTGTAAGGACTTAGGGCGATAAACATTTTGATTTTAGACTCAAGTGGTTAAAACTCCTAAAATACAGGGACTCAAAAAGTAATTTTCCCTTAGCTGTATCCAAGGCCGAGTACTCCTTGAGTAGTTGCTACAAGGTAGGCTGCCGAGTTGACTTTCTTTGACTCCGCCTAATTACTCGGAATGGGTCAAACGCGGTCAACCTTGGCCAAAATCGTATCCAGTAGGTCAACTCGGGCCGAGTTTGACTTAAAAAATAATAAAACATAATGTCTATGCCTATTATATAAAAGAATAAATATCATTTTCACGTATTTTGTTATAGACATTAGTAAATTTATGTTATTTGACACTAGCAGGATGCCCGTGCGATGCGGCGGGAGAGACACATCGCATTGCGATACTGGTTTTGGTAGTTTTCTTATTCATATAATATTTTATATTTTATATTTATTGTAGCATTATTGTGATAGATATACATCAAAAGCGAAGTAATCGGGTAATCCATTTCATTGTGTTTTGCATGGTTCGGTCGGTTCGGTTATTATCCTCAACCGAAGCCAAAACCAAAGGCATCAGTTGGTCTATTTTATTAACCAATCGGTCCTCGGTTAAACACTTCGGTTTATTCGGTTAAATTGACGGTTTTCAGTTTGGTTCATTTAGTTTTAGTTAACAGCAAAAACCATACCTAGACTGAAACTTTTGCTTAGAAATATATGAAATTAAGATATAAATACATGAATTGAAATTATAAACATATGAAATGGAGATATAAAATATGAAATATATTAACTGGAGGTATAAAAGCTAATAATATATTAAAATATGAATGGTTTAGTTCAGCTAATTTTGGTTAAACGAGAGTACAAAAAAATTGATAACCGATTTTTGGTTAATTCGGTTTTTAGTTAATTCAGTTTTTTGTTGATTTCGGTTCAGTTTCGTCTGTTTTCAGCTTGGTTTAGGTTAACGATTTAGTTATTGCTCACCGATAACTGGTTTTAGTTAATAACCGATAGGTGCGCGCGTGATGCGGCGGGAAACATAGTTGTCACGATGTGCATTGTTCGGTTGGTTAGATTATTATTCTCAACCAAAATCGAGGTCATCGATTAGTCTATTTTAATAACCAACCCGTATTCCGTTAATTGGTTTTGTTTATTCAGTTAGATTGACGTTTTTTTGTTTGATTCATTTAATTTCGCTTAATAGCCAAAACTAAAGTTTGGCTAAACCTTTTGATTAGAAATTCATGAAATTTAGGTATAAATACATGAAATGAATGTAGAGGTACATGAAATGAAGGTATAAAAGCTAGAAATATATGAAAATATGAATGGTCTGGTTCAGTTAATTTTGGTGAAATGAGAGTACAAAAAAATCGATAACCGTTTTTGGTTAATCAGTTTTCAGTTAACTCAATTTTTGGTTGATTTCAGTTCGGTTTCAATTAACGATTCAACCCTTAGACACTTTTAATCACGTAACATATCAATATTTTTAATTAAAGAAACTATAGCAATACTATACTCAAATGAAAGAGAATAAAATACTTGTTTATATGGTGTAATTTAAAAAAA
Source organism: Helianthus tuberosus (assembly GCA_030545235.1). NCBI lineage: Eukaryota > Viridiplantae > Streptophyta > Magnoliopsida > Asterales > Asteraceae > Helianthus > Helianthus tuberosus. Next base: position 213,726,935 of record CM060411.1, on the reverse strand, counting down.
AAACATTAACTTACCAAAAAGTTAAGGTCGTTTAAAAATCGGGAGGGATGAGTTAGTTTTTTATAAGGAGATAAAGTCTGACTGCTAACTAATTATCTATAATTTTGTTAAAGATGAGAGTTTAATTACTTGATATTCTCTAGCTATTAAACTTTCTGGGATAATGGCTAAGTACGTTGGGCTTTAATCACTTGTACACTAAAGAATCATCCACTTGTACCTTTTAATCCACACGTCAATACTGACCAAGACAACTATCGAAACGTCGACAAAAATGAGTAGGTCGTCACGGTACTTTTGGATTTTTTAAAACATCATAGTTTATAAGATATGACAAGAATACGTAAAAGAATTGTATGTTTGTTGTGGAGGGAGTAAAGTGTAACTAATTACCTATAATTATGTTAAAACTTAGAGGTTTAAGTGTAATAAAATGAGGCACTAAAATATAATTATTGTTTAAAAGACTAATTTACCCTATTTTAGGGGTGTATTTATAAATTAAGTGGGAAAAAGTTCTTATTTTGTAGGTATTTTAAAATGCCATCACTCATGCATTATAATATAGTATAGATATATTAAATTTTCAAAAACTAATTTCTTTATAATTTAACATGTCTGAGTACTCCCGAGTACTCTCCGCCTAGGCCGAGTACTCTCAACTCCCTGATCGACCGACTAGTGAGCGTCTAGCGACTTTTGCAACCATGACTGTATATATAGTTGATAGTTCTCCAATATAAACACAGTCATGTATTCATAATCATATATGAGCTTACAGTTTAGTTCTTGATACCTCACTTTATGGTATGAGAGCCACGGATGGTTCACCGACGACATTTTCCGGTGAACTCCATTTTTCTTTCCGATTAGTTTTCTTCAACCTTCTCTGATCTTCGCTTCTGTTCTACTTCAATCTATTCTTCTTCTCTTCATCCTTTTTTCCGTTTCTCTTTTTTAGATCTAAATCTTTTCAGATTTGTTCCCTGTTTTTCAAACAAATTCAATGGCATCTGGTACTCAATCTGCTGAAACATCAACTATGACTAGTGTTTCATCCAATTTGAACAATAATCTTCCTGATATTACAAATCTGATGTCGATTAAACTTGATAATCAGAATTACCTGGATTGGCCACACCAAACTCTTACAATTCGGAAGCTCGAGAAATATGGAACCAATCGGATGCTTATGTGTATTGCTGCTAGTCTATCTTCTTCCTTGCTTCATATTGCACGCGGTACCAACTCTGCCTCAGATCTATGGCAGAAAATCGAAGAGACATTTCATCCACACGCATTCACAAAACAAAATCTATATAGGACACAATTTCATCTTCTTAAACAGGAACACCGATCGGTTTCTGAGTTTTGTGATATGGCGAAGAATTTGTATGATTCTCTTCATGCTATCGGTGATACAGTTTCAGAGCATGCTCTGGTGTTACAAATCCTTAATGGATTACACAGAGACTATGAAATGTTTGTAACAAACGTCGAAAACAGTGATGTAAAACCTTCACTCTCAATTACGAGCGAAATTATTGACACACGAAGCTCGTTTGAAACAAAATCAAGCTCAATTTATAGCCTCTGTTCCTATAGCCGCCATGGCTGCCCTGAATATTATGCCGCCACATCAAGCTCAATCTTCAGATATCAATTCTCAGTTAGATCTTATGTGTCAAATATGTGAGAAACGAGGACATAAAGCCTCGAATTGCTATCATCGCTATTCTCCGGCTGATCAAATCTCACTTTCCGGCGATCGTTGGAGAGGACGTCGCAGCTCTGGTGGTGGCTTCGGCGATCGCTACAACGCCGCCGTGGTAACTCAGCGTGGCAAAGTGATGGTTCAAGGAATTTTTCTGTTCATTTTGGATGTTGGGGGTTCTGTTAACACTCGTGGTTCTTCTGGGGGAAACTACAATGGTTCTCAAAGTTAACAGTATGATTCTAGAATTTTGGGAAATAACTTTGGGCCAGATCCACGCAATTTCAACAATTTTAGTGGATTAGGAATTAATTTGGGCCCAAATCTGTTAATAGTGATGGTATTTTGGGCTCTAATCCAACGAGCTTTTATAATCCATTTGTTTCAGCTACCGGGCCGTCTGTTTTGCATTGTTTTGGGCCTGCACATTTTTCAAAGTGGGCTGGACACAGTTCTTCACCCCATTATGGATTGTCGACTGATATTGCCGGTGTTTGCGAGCAAGTTGATTCTTGGGAAACTAATTCGGGCGCTACTTCTCACATGACGTCTGACTCTCTATATTGTTTTTGGATCCGTTCCCTACACTGGTTCTGAACATGTTGTCATTGGAAATGGTACGCCACTAACCATCTCTCATATTAATTTTGCTTATCTTCATTTATCTAGTCGTACTATTTTGCTCAAACACGTTTTAGTAGTTCCTAGTATAGAAAATAACTTACTTTCTATTACTCAGCTTGTGATTCATCACCCTATTGCAATAACTTTCTCACATTTTGGGTTGTCTATCCAGATGCTCGCTGGACAGCTCCTCCACCACACGCGTGGTAATCCGCATCAGTTGTACTCCTTGACTGTTATTGTTGCAGTTCCTCAAGAGACGTGGCACTCTCGGTTAAGACACTTGTCTGATGTTGTGATTTCCGTTTTTCTGTTTTTACATTTTACGAATAAATCCATGTATACACATTGTATTGCTTGTAGTATCTTGAAATCAACACGACTCCATTTAATTGTGTTGTTTCTCATTCTATCGTACCTTTACACGTGATTCATTGTGATATTTGAAGTGCATCCCGTGCTATGTCTCGTGATGGTTTTAGATACTTTATTACATTCATTGACGATTGTAACAGATTTACATGGATTTATCCGTTGAGACATCGCTCTCAGGCGGTTGATTTGTTTTATTATTATAAACTACTTGTTGAGAATCTCTTCTCCTGCACCATCGGTGTTCGATGGTGCTCCTAAGCTTATTTATTGACTGATGGTTTTCTGAATCGGGAATCGCTTCTCGTATTTCTTGTCCATACACATCTTAACAGAATGGGGTTGCAGATCGGAAAAACCGCCATCTATATTAGATTGCTCGAGCATTTTTCTCTCATGAGCATCTAGAAAAGAAATTTTGGTATGAGGCTTATGCCACTGCAACTTATCTCATTAACCGGTTACCTTCACCAGTTCTTCACTACTCCTTACCCTTTGAGACATTGTTCGGTTCTCGACTGGATTATTCTATTTTTCTTACATTCGGGTGTTTGTGTTATCCGTTTCTCAGTGATACTCAGGCGCGTAAACTTTCACCCAAGTCTGTTACATGTATTTTTGTCAGTTATGCTTTATCTCATCTTGGTTACTTGTGTTATGATCCTTGTACTTCTTGTACGTATACATCTCGACATGTTAGATGTCACACCCAATCGATGGCGGAAACATTGGAGTGAGACGAAAACACGATCTCTCGAGACATCATAACACTAGTTGTGACAATATTTAATTAATCAAAATTTCATCAATACTAAAATGAATACATTGTTCAAAACACCAAATACATCCGATGTAGTAACATAAAACATGAAACAAAATTATTGTTTATCATTAAGGTGAGTATCTAAGTCCACCCTAATTGTGTTTCTTCAAAGCGTCATCTATCAACCTGCAACATGTATTAAAATATGATCAACAATATGTTAGCGAGTGTACAAGTTTGAATACATAGCATATAGTGAAAATGTTTAATGGTGCTCATATCCAACATGATAAATGTATATCATGTTACTAACATACTACACAAGTGTAAGCTATATGTGAAATCAGAGTTTAACACAACCGTGATTACCCAACATCATCGAAACGAAGAGGGTGTAATGGTGTTTTACTTAACAATACCATAAGAATACGGGTGGGGCGTTAGTCCTATAGCGCTATAATTGTTAAGGTATACTTGCAAAGTTAATGAGCATATAGACACAAGTATACATAGCATGCGAGATTAACAAGAATAAAACAAGTCTCATGTTAATAGTGGATAGAGTGTGATTTGTAACAAGTTTAATAGTGGTTGCGTGTAGTGTACATGTTGCACCCAAAGTGTATAAAATTGAAGATTGGATCGAGTATACTCACAATTTTGCGTAGATTTCCATGAAACCGAGAGCTGATTAGTTGAAGGTTGGTTCAGGTTACCGTTAAATGGGTAAACAAAGGTATACTCACAATTCCTTTCTATTTGTTGTTGTTCTTCTTCTTCTGTTCCGTCTCCTTTTTCACCATCTCCTATAATTCTTTCCTCACCAACTCTCGTTATTTCCTCTCCTGTTATTTCCTCTTCTTCTCCTTTTCCACCTTCTCCTCCACCCCCTGTTCCGACCCACCCGATGATTATAGCTACTTGGGATCACACAGTGCAACCACACCAGTTTCCTTATCATTTTCTTTTGGAAAAATTACAAGTTTTGTCCTTTATCTTTAGGGTACTTTACAGGCGGTGTCCTTTTTTTCAAAACTTTACAGGCGGTGTCCTTTATAGGGAATTTTGTTGCAAGTTTTGTCCTTTGAGCCTAACCTAGTTAGATTTTTTTGTTAAATCTGATTACCCAAGGGTATTTTAGTCTTTTTACCTCTTTATTATTATTATTATTATTATTATTAAAATAAAAAATAGAAAAACATTATATATAGGGATCCCTTTCATCTTCTTCATCACCACTCACCCTCTCCCCCTCTCTTACAATCTGCCGTCCACCACCCTTAAGCACCACCTGGCACCACCACCGCCCACAATCCCCATCAACCACCACAGCCCCAACCCGTTACTACCGCTCACAATCACCATCGCCACAACCCGTTGCAGGTGAACATCGTCACAACCCGTCACTGACCTCATGTTTGACCTGAACACCGTTGTAGGTGAACACCGTCTCAGATCTGACCTCGCAGACGAAACAACACCGTTGGGGATGAAGGGTTTTTGTGAAATTCAAGAAATTGGGTCTTGAAAAGTTTCGATTTTTATGAGTTAGGTCAAGTGGGGTTTCGATTTGCTTCAAGGGTTTTTGTGGGTTTTTGATCTGCTTCAAGGGTTTTGGTGGGTTTCTTGATTATCCATCCTCGTACAATTCAAGAATCTGGGAATTAAGAGTTGGTGGTGTTCTTGAAGTTCATCAGATGATATGATATGGATGAACAGTTAAAGATTAAAGTTGCAAATGAAGAATCTTATGGTGCTAGTACTTCTAATCAAGATGTTTCATCACCTAAAGAGGTTTCTAAACCCAAAGATTTGAGTTATAGTGCCCCACTGCATCCTCGAAAGGGTTAGTTACCATAATCTTAACTTGTAATACATAGTATTGATGTTGGTTTCACAAAATTTTGAGAATCTGACTTTATTGTTGATGTTAGAATCTGATTTTTATGTGGTATGGTTTAGTTCTTAGCATTCATATTGATTGATGAAATTGTGAAAGTGTTTGACCAGGTTATTTCAGCGAAATTGTAGGGGAAATTGGAGATTGATGAAAATTGGGGGAAATTGGAGATTGATGAAATTGTGAAAGTGTTTGACCAGGTTAAACATGGAAGGTTGGGGATTAAATGGAAACTTGCCGGTGGTGGTTGATGATGGCAGGTGGTGATTCAGGGTGGTGAACGGTGGTGGTTGATGGTGGTGGTTGGGGTGGGCGGCGACGGAGTGGTTGTGGTTGTGGTGGTGGTGGTGGTGGGAGGATGGAGGACGGTGGCAGATGGTGTGGTGGGTTAATGGTGGTGATGATCGGTTGATGGTGTTTGAGGTGGGAGGTGATGATGATAAGATCTGAATGGTGGTGTATATACAGATGATAATAATAATAATGATAATAATAATAATAATAATAATAATAATAATAATAATAATAATAATAATAATAATAATAATAAATCTTAAAAATGTTTTGTTTTAGGAAAAATTACAACTTTTGTCCTTTAAATAAGTAAAAAGACTAAAATACCCTTGGGTAATCAGATTTAACAAAAAAATCTAACTAGGTTAGGCTCAAAGGACAAAACTTGCAACAAAATTCCCTATAAAGGACACCGCCTGTAAAGTTTTGAAAAAAAGGACACCGCCTGTAAAGTACCCTAAAGATAAAGGACAAAACTTGTAATTTTTCCTTTTCTTTTTAATGCTTCCACTACTCCCACCACTAAGCCTTCTACAATTAGATAGGCTTAACAGTGGTCCGTTTGGTGGGAGGTGATGCGTTCTGAGATTTTCGCATTACACGTAAACAAGACTTGGATTTTGGTGCTACCACCAACTGATGTCAACATTGTTGGCTGCTTGTGGGTCTACAAGATTAAGCATAATCCTGATGAGTGTGTTAGTTGATACAAAACCCGACTTATTGCCAAGGGCTTTCTTTAGACTGAGGGTATTGACTACACTGAGACTTTTAGTCCTGTAGTCAAACCCACCACTATTCGGCTAATATTATATGTTTCCTTTTCTCGCGGTTGCTCAATTCGATAGGTGGATGTCAACAATGTCTTTCTACATGGGGATTTATCAGAGACCGTGTATATGTCACAGCCTCCAGGCTTTGTTGACTTATTACGACCGCGTCATGTTTGTCTAGTACAGAAGGCTCTTTATGGCCTAAAGCACGCTCCCAGAGCTTGGTTTTCCAATCTATCCTCTGCTTTTATTACTGTTGGGTTTTCACAATGTCTATTTGATATTTCTTTTTTGTCTACACCAAAATTTTTTGCCTGCACACATCAAAATTTATCCTACACATTTCAAAATTTATCTTACACATATTGAATTCAATCATACACTTTAACATACACAACTGGTAATTTATCCTACATATCTCGTGATTTATTATACACTCTAAGTTAATTTTATTTTACTTTTTTGAAAAAAAAATTATATTTTGAAAATAAGTTAAACATTTGATGTAGTTAGTTATTAAAAAGGAAGACTGCAAATTAATAATTTATGCCAGTTTACCCATATAACTTTACGATAATGTTAAATAAAGTATTCGTATTGGTCTTGGTCGAAATTTCTTCGTATAATTTTTTTTTTTCTCATTTGGACGCTCCAATATTATATATATATAGGGGGGTTATGTTCATTTGTGAACAACTCCCTTGATTGGGAACACCAATGAACTAATCCTAGCGCTTGATTATCAATATACAAATGTAAACACAAGTGTAAATCATTGGCCAGGATTTTATGATTAAAATACACCAGTGTAATTTAAGATTTGATGATGTAAATCAATGGCCAGAATTTGTTCACTCAGTTCACAAAATACAATAGTGTTCACTTTAGAACCCCAACCTCACCCTATATATATAGGGAGCCGCTAGAATGAGAACCACCACGAGTTATGAGAACCACGAGAACCGCGCCCCGCGGGTGGCCGTCGGCGACGAAATTTTTTTTACACCTAGATCCGTATATTTTAGCGGGGGGTTTAAATTTTCGGTTCAAACGGCGCGCCCGAGGGGGTAGTTTTTTACGCCCAAAGTTTGGGTTTTTAATTTTTTTAATTTTTCTTTTTTTTTACCAAACTTTGGGCGTAAAAAACTACCCCCTCGGGCGCGCCGTTTGAACCGAAAATTTAAACCCCCCCGCTAAAATATACGGATCTAGGTGTAAAAAAAATTTCGTCGCCGACGGCCACCCGCGGGGCGCGGTTCTCGTGGTTCTCATAACTCGTGGTGGTTCTCATTCTAGCGATCCCCTATATATATATATATATATATATATATATATATATATATATATATATATATATATATATATATAGGTAGAGGATCCTGTAAAAAGTGCTCAAAGTGTGAGAAGTGTGAGAAGTCTATTATAACACTATATATAATACTATATAACACCATATAAACACCGTATAACAATATGTAAGACCATATAATACCATATAACACTATGTAACACTATATATCATTATATAACAAATATAACACTATAGGTTGTCTGATAGCATGTCTATGATAGATGTATATTGTTATATTTGTTATATAATGTTATATAGTGTTACATTGTGTTATATGGTATTATATGGTGTTACATATTGTTATACGGTGTTTATATGGTGTTATATAGTATTATATATAGTGTTATAATACACTTCTCACACTTTAGGCCCTTTTTATACTATCCTTACCCTATATATATATATATATAGGCCGGTTATAGTACAAATTATCTTAACGTACGAAGTGTACAAGATTCAGTATCAACATGTGAATGATTGTTCATAACATGCGATTTTGGTTTTTTTTTATAACATGCGAATTTTTTTATAAATACGCGACTTTTTTTTTTGAACATGCTACCTTTGGTTTTTACAGCATGCGACCTTTGGTTATAATGTGCGAACTTGACATTGCGTACGCTCGTATGTTAAGGCAAAATGTACGATACACTTTCACTATATATATATATAGGGTAATGCTAGATAAAAAACCCTAAAATTCTTAGAAAACTCTGGAAACCCAAATGGGAAGCCATTTTTACCCAACCTCCCGACATTTTTTTTTTTTGAAAAAAATTACACATGTAATATACATGTTTTAGAGTGTTTTGGGCCAAAAAAAACAAAAAAGCGCCGAAGGGATTTTTTTAAAAAAAATAAACAAATTTCAGCTCCTAACACGTGTTAAGCAAAAAAGACATAATTTTCCTGAAAATCGCTGAAACTTTTTTTTTTTTTTTTTAAATATCCCTTCGGCGCTTTTTTGATTTTTTTGGCCCAAAAGTCTTAAAAACATGTATATTACATGTGTTATTTTTTTCAAAAAAAAAAAATGTCGGGAGCTTGGGTTTTCTCGGGTTTTTTATATATATAGGGTTTTCTATATAGCCCAACCCTATATATATATATATATATATATATACGGTAAGGTTCATTTGAGAACCACCTTTATTGTGAGAACCAATGTGAACCAATGTGAACACACCAAAAAAACCTAACACCCTCCCCCCCCCCCCCAAAAAAAAAAAAAAAAAAAAAAAAAAAAAAACTTAACACCCCCCACCCAAGCTAAAATGCTAAAAACTAAAGCCTCAAAAAACCTAAAAAAAATCTAAAAAACACACAAAACTTTTTTTTAAATATTTTTTACATTAAAATCGCTACATTTTTTATGTAATGAAATATAGCGATTTTTTATAAAAAATAGTAATTTTTTTTTGTGTATTTTTAGGTATTTTTGGTTGTGTTCACATTGATTCTCGCAATAAAGGGTGGTTTATAACGGATCATTCTCATATATATATATATAGGGAGGGGCTCATGCGAGAACCACCCTTATTGTGAGAACCTTGAGAACCAATGTGAACACAACCTAAAATAGCTAAAAAAACTAACCCCCACCCCCCCCCCCCCAAAAAAAAAACCTAACCCCCCCCAAGCTAAATGCTAAAAAAAAACCTAACCCCACCCCCAAGCTAAAATGCTAAAAACTAAACCCCCAAAAAACCTAAAAAATCTAAAAAAAATCTAAAAAAATAAAAAAAAATCTAAATTTTTTTTTATTTTTTAATATTTTTTATGTTAAAATCGCTACTTTTAGAAGAAAAAAAAATTTATTTTTTTTGGCTTCGAAAAGTAGCGATTTTTTTTATAAAAAATATTAAAAAAATTCAAAAAAAAAAAATTTTGTGTGATTTTTAGCTATTTTTAGGCATTTTTGGTGTGTTCACATTGGTTCTCGCGGTTCTCACAATAAGAGGTGGTTCTCGCATGATCTTCTCCTTATATATATATATATATATATATATATATATAAGGAAGGGTTGATTGGGAAACACTAAAAAATGGGGAACCGAGGAACCATGCATTTAAAATGTTCAAAATTCATCATCTTAACATGTTAATTTTTTTTAACTTTCTCGGTACATGTGGAAGCATTTTTAATAAAATATTCAAAAACTAAAAATAAAAAAAATGTTTAGAGACATCATTTGAGATTGAACAAACAAATATGACCAAACCTTAGACAATGATTTAAGCATTTGACTCTTAATAATAATAACTAGTGGGATATCTCGCGCTTCGCGGCGGACTTTCGATCGATATTGGTTCGATGAGTTACAATACCGTTACGATACTGGGACTCGGTACAACAACCGAGAGAGACATAAATGGCCACCAGCGTTAGTACCGATATTGTCCAGACACCATCAATTTGCTTCGCTTCGGCACGATACTCAGCATGTGCTTTACATGGATCGAAAATCTTAATTTACTTGGAAATAGCCATATTGTTATATCGGTTCCGGTAATGCCATTAACGGTAGCGACTGTTATTCCGCCAAAATTGCTTCAATTCAGTTTGTCATGACTATACAAAAAAATACTTTTTATTAGAACTCCATTTTTCATCGATTCTATCTACGTATTTAAAGAGAATTAAAAAGTAAAAGAAAACGCTACTATATGCAAATTAATATAAGAAATAATAATGTAGGAATACAAAAAATAATAATGTATCCTTATTTTTCTTTAATATGATAGGGATATTTGATCATAAATGGATAAAATATGTGAAAGTCATCCAACATTTAGTGCATCACATGTAAGTTACACATGTCTTGATTTGATTGTGTTTATGAGTTACCTACAAATAAATTTATCTTTCACTGTAGCTAACAACTTATCAAATTATATATATAATAATTATCCATACATCAAAGCATCATATGTGAGTTACATATGTCTTGATTTAATTGTGTTTGAGTCAGCAACAAGTGAATTAATTTTTCACTGTAGCTAACAACTTGTTAAATTATATATATAATAATGGTCCCCCGAACCTTAACCCACACAAAAGGGATACTCAATTGTTCTTTTTTATTGAAAGGCGATTTTCATTCAAAAAAAATACTTGCAAGGCGCTAGTAACTAAGGGGCGGACCTTGATAATAATATAAATGGTTTATTTATTTTTACTGTTGTTCGTAATTAACTTCCGGTATACAATCATGTTTGTTCCATTTTATGTATTTATACCTCAATTTAGTGTATATCTAAGCAAAAATGTTAGCTCAAGTTGGTTTTGTCTATTAACCGAAAATAATAAATGAACTGAACCGAACCAAAAATTGCCCAACCTAATAAAATAAATTGACCTGATTAACTGTAAACTGATTGGTTAATAAAATAGACTAATAGATGACTTCAGTTTCGGCTTTGGTCGGGGATCATAACCGAACCATGCACACCACAAATAGATGGACTAATTGATGGTTTCGCTTATGATTTATATCCACAAATAGATGCTACAATATAAATTATACGAATAAGAAAATTTCCAGAAACAAGTAACACAATGCAAAGTGTCGACTCCGTAGCATCACGCGATATAATAGTTGTTTATGGTTTGATATAAATACATGCAAAAGCTTTTTAATAAAAAAGTAATAACTAAAAATATAAAACAAAATGCCTAAAAACACTAAAAAAAGGTTAATTTTTTATTAGAATGACTTCTACACATCTTTACATACAAAAGGTCCAAAAAATATTTTTTTTATCATGTTAAATTGATTTTTTATGTTATATTTAACATGTTAAATGTATGATTCCCTGATTTCCCACTTTTTTGGTGTTCCACGTTAAACCTCACACTTCATATATATCTATGTATGCATACATCTTTTTAGAGTTTACCTTCTCATTCATTTGTAACCAATTGTCCTCATTCTTTCTACTTGATATTTTTCATAAATAGAACATGGCATCAATACCAACCAAGTTCGTTCCCTTACAAATCCCACTTGAAGACGTGGTAAAGGCCACCAACAACTTTCATCATGATAATATCACCACACACAGTGGATTTTGTACCACATATAAAGGACGACTCTTGCTGTTTGGAAGGTTGATGAAGATTGCTGCACGGAGATTCAATTGTATGCAAGTGGAAGGTGAACTCAAGTTCATGACTGAAATCTCAGTGCTTTCAAAACTCAAGCACAAAAATCTAGTCTTTTTTATTGGATTTTGTCAAGAGAAAGATGAGAAGATCATTGTAACCACGTATGAGGCCAACGGAAGTCTCAAGCAATATCTAAGCGACCCGAACCTCACGTGGACGCAAAGATTGAAGATTTGTTTAGGCGTGGCTCGTGCGTTGAGTTACCTTCACTATGATGAGGGCCGTGATTATGCTATTATACATTGTAACATCAATAGTGACACAATTTTATTAGACAAGAACTGGGAAGCCAAGTTATCAGGATTTGAAATTTCCATCAAACAATTACTATACCATGAAGACCAGGTTTGTCTTTATGATATTGGCAAAGTGGGGTGTATGGACCCAGCAATTGATAACACCAGAGGTGTGACACACAAGTCAGACATCTACTCATTCGGTGTCCTTTTATTCGAAATATTGTGCGGAAGGAAAGCATTTATTGAGACTGATGCTAATAGGTTCCTTGCTCCATTGGCGAAGTACCATTATGAAAAAGGAACAATGCAGGATATAATCCATCCTAATTTATGGAATGATCAAATATCCTCGCTGTCACTTGACAAATACTCAAAAGTAGCATATTCTTGCTTAGAGGAGGAGCGAGCACACCGCCCAGATGCGAATAATATTGTTAGTGAACTTGTGAAAGCATTGCAATTTCACATGCGACCTGAAAATCTTGTAAGTCCCCCCCCCCCCCCCCCCCTTTTTTTTTTTTGCTTTTGCCATTCTACCACTGTGATTTTATTTTTATGTCAGTATAACTAAATTTTTGTTTACTTAAATAATATTTACACTTTTGACCCTTTATTATAAAGGAAATACCCCATGATTTTTAAACGACACTAACTATTTCCTACGTTAATATTTTTTTTTTAAATTACATCGTAAAAACAATCATTTTTTTTAATTTGATTATAGTACTGTTGTAGTTTTTAAATTTACAATATGTATGTCATTAGGAGTGTTTCGAGGTGAGCAATAACCGAACCGTTAACCTAACCGAAACCGAACTGAAATCAGACGAAAACGAAACAAAATCAACAAATCAACCGAACATCAAATTAACCAAAAACAGAAACATTTATATTTTTGTATATTTCTAGCTTTTATACCTCGATTTCATATATCATACCTCTGTTTCATGTGTTTCTAAGCAAAATTTTAGCTTAAGTTTGGTTTTTGTTATTAACGGAAATTAACTGAACCGAACTTAAAATCGACAAACTGGACCGAACCATGCACACCTGAACTTTCAAATTGGGGGGGGGGGGTGTTTTTGTTATTAACGGAAACTAATTGAACCGAACTGAAAATCGACAAACTAATCGAACAAACAGGACCAAACCATGCACAACCCTAGCAACGTATATGTTCCTACCGTGTCAGACGCAGTGGCGGAGCTTGAACTTTCAAATGGGGGGGGGGTCATGGACCCAATTTTTTCGCCTATCGCTAAGTTTCGGGTTTTATGTTCGGGTCGGCGATCCGCTTTGTGTCTGGTAAAACAATAAAAACTCTAAATATCGAATTTATCTTCAATCATTCAAATCATAGTATATACACAAAAAAGAAAACCAAATTTTATTAACTTACATAGACCTAAAGAACTTATAAAGATATGAGAGAAAGGATGAGTACCTGAAAAAAGGACTACATCTCAGCCCGACGACCTTTAAGATCTTTGAATTCATCAATTACGGATGTCGAATCAATTTCTTCATCAATTTCTCAATCTATGTAAATCACAAGTTATTCGCAAGATAGTCATTTGACATTTTATTGCGAAGACGATACTTGAATATTTTCATTGCTGAAAATCCCTTCTGTTGTTGCAAAAGAAACTAGAAGTGTCAAGATTAGCCGAACCACTATATTAACCAACTTACACGTCTCACGTTTATGAGTTTTTACAAGTCTTTTGCATAGATCAACAATAGTTGATGCACCCCTTAGATTGGGTTCTTTTTCATTTCAATACTAAAAAGCTCCAATTGACTTCGTAATCAATTTCTTTCTTGCTCCGAAAAATCTTCAGGAAGTAAAGTAGAACTCATGTAATTGTTTGTCCAATGTGAATGTAAACAAATCTACTAGCTAATACCATGCTCTTCTTGTTGATTTTCATGCTCTTGCGGTTGGCACTCACTTGTTGATGAAGCTTTTTGACGTTTACCCTCTTCCTCTTGATTTTCATTACAGGTTTCTTCCACTTCATCAACCTTTCTTTTAAAAAATCTTCAACTTCATTAACCTTTCTTTAAAAAAAAGAAGGAATGGTTTACAGCTTTCTTATGATAACTAACCTAAAATCAAAATCATAATTCACAAATGAATAAGCAAAGGACCAAAACTGAAAACCCTAACATTCTAACAATTCTATTTCTCTAAAAAAGTGATGAAGGGGGTGTTTGGCCTAGCTTTTTTATGTAAGCTTATAGCCTTTTTAGCTTATTTTTACAAAATAAGCACTAATGAGTGTTTGGTTTAGCTTTTTAAGCTTATGCTTATTAGCTTATATAAGCTAAGTCCAAGAAGCTTATGGGAACATGGTTTTTTAGCTTATTTGAATAAGCTTATTTGAAGAAGATGGTTTTTTACTCATTACACACAATAATATTATACACCTTTCCATAATACAAAATAACTTAACAAACAACTAAAGATTAATTATTAATTATCAACTTGTAGAATATAAGCTAATCCAAACACTTAAAAATAGCTTATCAAATGAAAGAAAATAAGCATCAGCTACTTTAAAATATAAGCATAAGCCAAAAAAATAAAAGCTAGGCCAAACACCCCCGAAATAGACATGTTGCAGCTTCACACTTCCAATACTTCGAAGTAAAGCTCACAATCATCGATTCGTCAATATCACTTTGCTATTGCAACTTCGAATTGCAGCTTCAAACTTCCAAATCGCCAAAGAACTGGTAAACGAACGAGCAGAACAAAAGGATCAGGTCGCTGGTATGTGTGGGTGGGTTTAGGGTGTTCTTTTAGGCCTTTAGTTATTGGTTTGGTATTGGGCTTTAGTTAAATAGATAAAAGGAAAAATTACAAGTTTTGTCCTTTATCGTTATACCACTTTTCAGGCGGTGTCCTTTTTAACGAATGTTGACAGGCGGTGTCCTTTACTAGGTATTTTGTTGCAAGTTTAGTCCTTTACACCCAACCCAGTTAAAAAACCCTGTTAATTGTTGAAAGGCGGTGTCTTTTATTAGGTATTTTGTTGCAAGTTTAGTCCTTTACCTAGGTATTTTGTTGCAAGTTTAGTCGTTTACACCCAACAATTAACAGGGTTTTTTCACTAGGTTGGGTGTAAAGGACTAAACTTGCAACAAAATACCTACTAAAGGACACCGCCTGTCAACATTCTTTAAAAAGGACACCGCCTGAAAAGTGGTATAAAGATAAAGGACAAAACTTGTAATTTTTCCTAGATAAAATGGATTAGGATTTAGAGATTAGATAATTTTTTAGGCTATAAGTTAGGGGTTGTTATTGTTATTGTTATTTTTATTATTATTTTTCTTATTATTATTCTTACAATATATTTTTAGGGATAACCATAATTATTGAAAACATAAATCTCCTTTTATTTAGGTAACTTTTATAGTCACTTTTCTAAGCCGCGTTCAGTACTCTCCAGCTGGCTTCTATTAGTTTTCACATTAAGTTACCTGAAACACGTTTAAAAATATTTTATCAGCAAGAAATACTGGCTAGTGCATCCCAGTTTAATGAAAACAGTTCTATAACTTTATAGTATTGAGAGTGATTACAGTGTTTACATCTACACAGTTACTCATTCAGTACTGTTAACACCAGACTTGTGGGTCATATTACTCGTTGGCAAACTCTTCGTCCAATAGTAACGGATTAAAAATAATGTATACAAAACCCCAACATACCGGCAGTAATTGTAGAATACATAGACTAAATCACTGTTAAGTATAATTATAACATTTCACGTTTTGGTAAAACAGTTTGATAAAATAACTCACAAACGGTGAGAAAAAGAGAATGAACTCACATTGCTAACTTAGATAATACTATAGCTTCCTGGTGATTCTCCTGGTTATTATCTATTAAAATTAAACAATGCACACGTGTTAGTAAGATAACCCAAATCACATTAACCGTACAACACGAGACAGAACTCCAACGAACTGAGTCAGGTAGAGCCTTGACATGCGTTACGGAGCCCTAGATCAATCGGGTAGGGTAACAAATACGTGATCGGGGTTTTAATACTTACAACGAGGCAGAGCTTCGCTTTTTAGGGGTATTATTCCCGTGTATAATTGCCCACTATATATCAGAGAGAAGAAAAGAAATTAAACGGTTGCAAATGAGGCCGAAGCCTCCTTTTATAGGGCTGAAGAGAGGCGGCTCGCGCCCCGCGACCAACATGGGGTCGTCCTTCGCGGCCCGCAAGACCACTAGGCTAGGGCCTAGCTTGGTCGAGTCAACCAGGTAGCCTCGACGCGTAACAGGGCACGTGACGGACCAGGGTCCGGCCTGGTGTCACCTCGTCGCGCCACGCGACTCGCACACCCAAGGGGGTCGCGCCCTGCGAGAGACCCTATTGTTTTGTTTTATTTGATTTTTATTAATATAAAGGTATTTTAGGCCCGTTTCTCGCATACGGGGTATATTAGGAACATTTAGGGTTAAGGGTTTTTAGGAGGGTTGTTATATCCTCCCCACATTGTTTTAGATCTCGTCCTCGAGGTCTACTGGAATAGGTGTGGATATTTCTTCTGCATTTCTGACCCGAGCTCCCAAGTGTATTCTGGTCCTCTCTTGGAATCCCATTTCACTTTGACCAGAACTAATCTTTTATGTTTGAGATTCTTGATCTTTCTATCTTCAATCTGTAGTGGTTTCTCTATAAACTTAAGTTTCTCATTACCTCTATATCCTTAAGAGGTACTACCAATGATTCGTCTGCTAAGAATTTCTTGAGGTTACATATATGAAATACGTCATGTATTCCTACCATTTCCTCTGGCAGTTGTAGCTGATAAGCTACTGGTCCTATTCTTTTGATAATTTCAAAAGGTCCAATATACCTTGGGCTTAGCTTTACTCTCTTAACGAATCTGACCACTCCTTTCCATGGAGGAACTTTTAACAATACCTTATCTCCAACTTGAAATTCCAATGGTTTTCGTCTGTTATCTGCATAACTCTTTTGACGATCTCGTGCTGCTTTTAGTCTTTCCTTGACTTGAATTATTTTGTCCGTTGTTTCTTGTATTATCTCTAGTCCAGATAATTGCTCTTCTCCAATTTCTGCCCAACAAACTGGAGTTCGGCACTTTCGTCCATAAAGAGCTTCAAACGGTGCAACATTAATACTGGTATGATAGCTGTTATTGTATGAAAATTCTATTAATGGTAAATGATCGTCCCAATTTCCTCCAAAATCAATTACACAAGCTCTAATCATATCTTCCATTGTCTGAATTATCCTTTCGATTTGTCCGTCCGTTTGAGGATGATAAGCGGTGCTTAGATTTAACTTGGTTCCCATTGCTTTTTGGAAACTTGTCCAAAAACGCGAAGTAAAACGGCTATCTCTATCAAATATAATAGATAAAGGAATTCTATGTAATGAAACTATTTCATTTACATATAGTTTGGCTAACTGTTCCATACTAAAAGTTTCCTTCATAGGTAAGAAATGAGCATATTTGGTTAATCTGTCTACAATCACCCAGATTGTATCATTACCTTTTTCGTGTCTTGGGTAGTTTTGTAACAAAGTCCATTGTTATCAATTCTCATTTCCATATTGGCATTTCTAATTGCTGCAATAACCCTGATGGTTTCTGATGCTCAGCTTTAATCTGTGAACATGTTAGACATTTATCAACATAGTTTGCTATATCCTTTTTCATTCCTATCCACCAGACTTATCACTACCGGGATGTATCGTATACTTAGATTTATGGGCTTCTTCTAAAATTTTGTGGCGTGTGTTTCATTGTTTAGGTATCCAGATTATTTCCTTATGGAATCTCCAAATTCCATCTATTCCTTGTTCTAACTCTTTAATCATTCCTTTTAAACCTTCAGCATCGTCCTTGATTACTATTTCCTGTATCTCTCTAATTTGCTCATTTAAATCTATCTACAGATTTAATCTAAGAGAGCGTACTCGTTTTGCCTTTTCATGATACTTTCTACTTAAAGCAACAGCCGCCACATTAGCTTTTCCGGCATGATACTGGATATCACAATCGTAATCACTAAAAATCTCCATCCAGCGTCTCTGTCTCATATTTAATTCATTTTGCCCAAAAACATATCTTAAATTCTTATGATCTGTGAACACAACAAACTTACTACCGTAAAGATAGTGTTTCCAAATTTTAAGGGCAAAAACTATAGCTCCTAGTTCTAGATCATGGGTTGTGTAATTCTCTTCATGTTTCTTAAGTTGTCTAGAGGCATATGCTATAACCTTTTGCCGTTGCATCAACACACATCCATATCCTAACTTAGACGCGTCACAATAGACTCTAAAGTCTTCAATTCCTTCTTGTAACACGAGTATGGGTGTGTTGGTTAACTTTTGCTTTAGAATCCTAAATGCTTCCTCCTGTTTTGGTCCCCATTCAAATTTAATTGATTTGCAGTTCAGTTTGGTTAACGGGATAGCTATTCTAGAGAAACCCTGAATAAAACGTCTATAATATCCTGCTAGTCCGAGAAAACTTCTCACCTCCATCGGTGATTCAAGGATTTTCCATTTAGTAATCGCCTCGATTTTTGTGGGATCCACGTGAATTCCTTCATGATTAACCAGATGTCCAAGGAATTACATTTCTTGTATCCAGAATTCGCATTTTGAGAATTTAGCATAAAGCTTCTCCTTTCTCAATAATGTTAACAACATATGCAAATGCCCCGCATGATCCTCCTTACTCTTAGAGTAAATTAGAATATCATCTATAAAGACAATTATAAATTTATCCAGGTATGGTTTACATATCCTGTTCATCATATCAATAAATGCGGTTAGGGCATTGGTTAAACTAAATGGCATTACTGTAAATTCATAATGACCGTACCTTGTTCTGAAAGCAGTTTTAGGAATGTGATCTTCCTGTACTTTCAATTGATGATATCCTGAGCGTAAGTCGATCTTAGAAAAGAATCGAGCTCCTTGAAGTTGATCGAATAGATCATTGATTCTCGGTAGTGGATACCGATTTTTAATCGTAATCTTGTTCAATTCTCGGTAATCAATGCACATATGCATTGATCCGTCCTTCTTTTTGAAAAACAGTACCGGTGCTCCCCACGGTGATGATCTAGGTTGTATAAAACCTTTGTCAAGAAGTTCATCTAACTGTTTCTTCAGTTCCTGTATCTCCGTCGGTGCTAGTCGATAGGGTGCCTTGGCAATCGGTACCGTTCTTGGTATTAGGTGAATCCTAAATTCAACCTCTCGGTCTGGCGGTAATCCATGTTGTTCTTCTAGAAAGACGCCCAAGAATTTAGATACTACAGGAATATCTTTTAATTCTTTTCCCTTAGTGTTAATGATTATGGAAATCATATACACTATGGCTCCTTTCCTTTCGTAACTTGCATCTTTCATCACAGAGATGAATCTGGTTGACCTGGTTGGCTTATCTCATTTGATTGTGATCTTTTCACCCTTCGGCGTACTTATTGCACAGACTTTCGATCACATAAAATACTAGCATTATTGGCTACCAACCAATCCATTCCTAATACGATATCAAACCCGGCTAGATTCATTGGGTAAAGGTTAGGAGAAAAATTTTGGTTTAAAATTTCTATCCTTGCTCCCTACAAGACTTCACTTATCTTAACAGAATCTCCATTTGCTGTCTCCACCAGACAGTCTTGTTGAAGTTTAGTTAATGGTTGATTGAGAAGTTTGTAGAAAGAAGTATTAATAAAACTTTGGTTTGCACCAGAATCAAATAATACTTTGGCAAATATATCATTAACTAAGAATATACCGGCAATCACATCTAGAATCATCTTGGCTTCTTCGGTTGTCAGAACGAACGCTCTGGCATTCTTCTTGGGTCCTTCAGTTGCCTTAGCTTTGTTGTTTGTTGCTAGAGCTAGTTTCGGACAGTTCGGTTTGATGTGTCCAGCTTCTCCACAATTAAAGCATAACATATTGTTAGGTTTCCTCCTACAGTCTTCTTCCTTGTGTCCAGACATTTTGCAAAAGTTGCAGTATATCGAGCACCTTCCAGAGTGCTTCCTTTTGCAATACTTGCAGTAGGGTGCAGAGGAAGAACCTGTACCTTTCCCATGGTTGGAATTACTGTAGCGAAGTTCTTGGGTAAGCTTTTGAGCTAGGTTCTTTCTCTGTTTTTCTTCTTGCGTACGTACCAATTCATCAGTCAAGGTGTTGGCCAGTTCTACTGCTTCTTCTATTGTTTGGGGTCTAGCTGCCTTGACTACATGTCTGATCTCACCAATTAATCCCCAGATGTAACGGAAGATTAATACTGGTTCTGGTGAGGCTAAGGTTGGTACTATTCTAGCATATTTAAAGAATATGGTAGTGTAACCTTTGCAGTCTATTCCAGTCATTTTAAGATTTAAGAACTTATTGGCGATTTGTTCTTTCTCATGAGGAGGACAGAATTTTCTTTTGACTATATCCTTAAAGTCGGTCCATTCCATATTATAAGCTCTGTCACTTCCTCTAGACCGGAGAATAGTATTCCACCAGTCTAAGGCTGTATTCTTGAAAAGATTAGAAGCAAACATAATCTTATCTTCATATGCACATTTACTAATTTTTAAGACTGCTTCTGTCTTTTCTATCCAGCGTAAGGCTGCAATGGCTCCTTCATTTCCTGAGAATTCTATTGGTTTGCAAGACCAGAATTCTTTATAAGAACAACCATATGAAACGATTCTTCTTCTTTTTGGAATAGGTACTTGGATTAGTGGTCCATTGTTTTCGTTCACACTGTGACTTGGTTCAGTGGGTGGACATTTACTTCCAATTTCAGTTTTATTATTTTCTGCTTCTTTAACAGTCTTGAGAATATATGGCATATCATCTATAATTCCTTGTGCTATTATATGTTGGATGGCACTGTTATCTACTTGGTTTCCGTTATTATCGTTATTCTGGTTTTCCTGATTTACTTCGTTTTCCATCTGGATTATAAACATTTATCAGGTACTAATATCACAGAGTAAAATTTTATACAAACAATCACTTAAGCAGAATGATCAAAAACGTCGAACATTGCGACTTTTACTCTTTATATATATATATATATATATATATATATATATATAGGGAGCCGCTAGAATGAGAACCACCACGAGTTATGAGAACCGCGAGAACCGCGACCCGCGGGTGGCCGTTGACCACGAAGTTTTTTTTACACCTAGATCCGTATATTTTAACACCGGGTGTAAAGTTTGGGTTCAAACGGCGCGCCCGAGGGGGTAGTTTTTTACGCCCAAAGTTTGGTTAAAAAAAAAAGAAAAATAAAAAAAATAAAAAAACCCAAACTTTACACCCGGTGTTAAAATATATTTTATTTTTCTTTTTTTTTAACCAAACTTTGGGCGTAAAAAACTACCCCCTCGGGCGCGCCGTTTGAACCCAAACTTTACACCCGGTGTTAAAATATACGGATCTAGGTGTGTAAAAAATTTCGTGGTCAACGGCCACCCGCGGGTCGCGGTTCTCGTGGTTCTCATAACTCGTGGTGGTTCTCATTCTAGCGGCCCTATATATATATATATATATATATATATATATATATATATATATATATATATATATATATATGCATCGATTACATATTACAACTGAAAATTAAACACACTAGTAGTTATGCATCGATATCTATTTTAGTCTATCTATTTTAGTTGGTTATATATATTATATATACATATTTTTTTTTTCAAAATACAAAATTACACACATATCCGTATATTATTCTAGGTATCGTTCATCCAGTACTTCATCTCATGCTCATCGTATTTCCAAACAAGCTGCTCTCCTATCTGACGTATCTTATTTCCTTCATCCACTAAATTTTCACCATACTGGCAAAGTTCCTGCACATACTCTCGGCTCATTGGCGGGTCTACTGGTGGGGCTGGCACTGGTTCTTCGGGAGGATATAATGCTGAATATGACCTATTGTCATCAAACCATGGATCATATTCTAAAGGGATTGGGGTTGGGATTCTAGGTAATTCATTGGGGTCGAATGCTGGGATTGGGAATTGGTCTCCCTGGTTGGGCTCTAACATTTTTTGGTCTGGGAATAAGGGTAATAGTGGTGGTTCAACTATTTGGTTCAGATTAGAGTCTACTGCTGTAGTGGCTAACATATGGAAGTCTGCTAACAGCCTATCAAGTTCCTCTTCCCATAGTGGTCTATTGATTGCTTCCTGAGTTTGTGCATTCACTTCCCTATTTGCTTTCGTTAAAGCTCTCTATTGTTGTAATTTCTTCATTCTTTCCTTCTCTCATGCGCTCCTCTACTAAACCATCCTCTCTTTTCAGAAGGGAATGGCTCATCAGACTGAGCCTTAAAGATAAATATTCCTTCCTCAGTATCAGCTGAGTATCCCGAGGGATTTGGCAGAGATGAGGTTCCTTCATCTTTTGGGGAACTAGCTAATTGACGGTAAGCGTCGGATGTACCTTGCTCACTCATACTGTAAACTAACAAATTGTCAAATAACACACAACAATAATATACCTATTTACACACAATCACATAAGTTATTTCCTAACACAATTGGTTAAAATTTAGGTGTCAGCAGAACACCTCTTTGGCTTAAACCAGTGACATAGCTCTGATACCACCTTCTGTCGCAACCCCCGACCCCTGCCCCGGGAGCGGGCGGCCGCGGGTACTCGGAGCCGGTGGTATCGGTGTTTATTAATTTGGCAGCGGAAATGAGACATCAGGACCGTAATTAGGAAATATTTTATCAGAGTTTAGAACACCAACTTTTTCTATTTAAACAAATGGGATAAAACCCAAGTTTCCATTACAATATATTTATAGGGAAAACCATAATTATTGAAAACATAAATCTCCTTTTATTTACTTTTACCTTCACATTAAGTTACCTGAAACGCGTTTAAAAATATTTTATCAACAAGAAATACTGGCTAGTGCATCCCAGTTTAATCAAAACAGTTCTATAACATTACAGTATTGAGAGTGATTACAATATTTATATCTACACAGTTACTCATTCAGTTCTGTCAACACCTGACTTGTAGGTCATATTACTCATTGGCAAACTCTTCGTCCAATAGTAACGGATTAAAAATAATGTATACAAAACCCCAACATACCGGCAGTAATTGTAGAATACATAGACTCAATTACTGTTAAGTATAATTAAAACATTTGAGGTTTTGGTAAAACAGTTTGATAAAATGACTCACAAACGGTGAGAAAAAGAGAATGAACTCACATTGCTGACATAGATAATACTATAGCTTCATGGTGATTCTCCTGGTTATTATCTATTAAAATTAAACAATGCACACGTATTAGTAAGAGAGCCCAAATCACATTAGCCGTACAACACGAGACAGAACTCCAACGAACTGAGTCAGACAGAGCCTTGACATGCGTTACGGAGCCCTAGATCAATCGGGTAGGGTAACAAATACGTGATCAGGGTTATAATACTTACAACGAGGCAGAGCTTCACTTTTTAGGGGTATTATTCCCGTGTATAATAGCCCACTATATATCAGAGAGAAGAAAAGAAATTCAACGGTTGCAAATGAGGCCGAAGCCTCCTTTTATAGGGATGACGAGAGGCGGCTCACGCCCCGTGACCAACATGGGGTTATCCTTCGCGGCTCGTGAGACCACTAGGCTAGGGCCTAGGTTGGTCGAGTCAACCGGGTAGCCTCGACGCGTAACAAGACACGTGGCGGACCAGGGTCTGGCCTGGTGTCACCTCGTCGCGCCCGCGACTCGCACACCCAAGGGGGTCACGCCCCGCGAGAGACCCTATTGTTTTGTTTTATTTGATTTTTATTAATATAAAGGTATTTTAGGCCCGTTTCTCGCATACGGAGTATATTTGGAACGTTTAGGGTTATGTTAAGGGTTTTTAGGAGGGTTGTTCAAACCCGAGCTGAGGAAGACACATGATGTGGAACGGAAATCTATTTTGTGAGGATTGTATGGGAAAAGATGTGGAAAGCACTGACAAGTAGCCAGATGTTTGTAGAAAAGGTATTCGAATGGGGATTTTCTTTGGGAAGTGTGAGATTGGCATTCGATTGATAAGATATACAACAACCTCAAAAGCAAAGTGCTATAAATTTTTGGGTACAGAAGATTATGCGAGAATAATGAGACATGTTTCAACGACGTGGCGGTGATGACACTCAGCCATGATTGCAAAAGTCGCTAGGCGCTCCTAGTCGGAATTGAGAGTACTTAGGAAGTACTCGGCCTAGGCGGAGAGTAGTCAGGGAGTATTCGGCCTAAAGAGAGAGTACTCGCTCCTTGGCAACATACCTTGTAGCGAGTACTCGTAGAGCTCTCGGCCTTCGAGACCTTGTTTTACAACCATGCGCTCAGCAAAGCTGTTTTGTTCACTTGTATGAGGACATGACAGGTGGTGAAGATTCGAAAGAGATGTGAAGAAAGTGGATAAAGGGTGAAGTTCACCACCAGAGTTAGTTTGCACTTGTTTAATTTTAGTATTGAACGGTTGTTCAACCCTGTGAACGATATTGTTAAGTGTGTTATAAACATTAGATTTTTGTGTTAAAGGAAAGATCGCGTGAATAGTGATCAACGAATAACAAGAAATAACAATGACCATCATAGTAAAAAAGATCAAAATAAATGAGCTATTAAAATTGGTATTGTATAAATGTAATTTAGTGGATTTCCCAGAGGACATGTAGTACTAGATGCGTAGTTTTATTTGTTTGGAACATGTTGAAAACATAAACCATAAAAGACGCTGATGTGGATGATCAAGCCTTCGATGCCTAGTGATAGAAGATGCCCACATCGCATAGGAAGTAAACTTATTGAGATTGTGAAGTTGTGGAAGACGTAGAGTGTTAAGAGTCCTTGTTCACTAGGGCTCGTAAGGATGATAGTGCATGTAAACTCATTGTTCACAACAAAGAAAGAATAATGAAATTCAAAGAAAACACACTTATCATGGCAAAATTTTTATATAGGTAGAACATTCTTTTTGGTTTCAGGAAGTTTGAGAATGTCGAAAAAAATGAAAGATTTGTGTAAGGAGTGAAAGTTTGATGAACCAATTTGAAGGATATGAAGACCTTTACCATTACGAACATGAAGCAAGTCATTACCATGCTATGCCTCAAAATTGTCCAGGCTTGCCAAATCCAGTGTTACACAACTGTTGGCTCTTGTAACTGGGTACCCTGTGTTTGATGCTAAGGAGCCTTGTTGAAATTACACATCAGCATAGTTTAGTTGATATTAGCACAATTGCACTTAGACAATTGCAAAAAGTACACGGATCATGATTAAGGCAATATGAAGGAAGTCCAATGCCACATTTGTTGCATGTACCAAAGACAAATTGAGGAGGCGGAGGTACATTAGTGACATTTGGTTAAAGTTGATAGTCGAGGTGAGTTGCCACTTGTTGGAGGTTCAAAAGCTGCTGAGGAGTTTGAGTAGATGTTGTTGAAGCAACAAAGGCAGCAACATCAGTGGGTTGTGGAGGCTTTGCAACCATGTGGTCGTGGTCTATGAGTAGACCAAACACTTAATTGAATTCCAATAGAGTTGGACATGCTAGAACATTTGTTTTAAGACTATTATATTCATCGAGCAAGCTATTTATCAGATGCAAGACCAGATCTTTGTATTTACTTTGTCTTTAACTGGTTCACTTTTTTTTGCCAAGTGCAGATGCACATTCTTGTGCACGACTAAGGTAAGCAAGAAATGTCTCATCCCCTTTCTTCTTCAACTTAAAAAGTTATTTTTTTAAAGCATGTACTCACTAGAGGCATTATAAGGAGCATAAGCTCGAGCAAGGGAGTCCCAAAGCTCTTTAGCCGTTGTGCTTTGAACATGTGGAAAATATGCCCCAGAGATGGTAGATATGATGATCATGTGGACATGAGTATCATTAGCAAACCAAGTTGTGCTGGTTGGAGTGTCTGTGACTGTTGTAGTAGGATTAGAGCATGTGGCAATAGATATATACGTGTTAGGTCAAATTAGAGAATAATGTTATCAATTACAAAATCACATTCATGTCTACCAACGACTTTATCCTTAGGCGATTTTACATGTAGGTATAGCGACATTGTTGATTGTATAGGGTGTCGACTTTAGGTCTTATTGTCATATTTTAGCGATTTTATTGTATATGTACAGTGGAGAATTTAGTTGTTTTCAAGCAAGTGGCGACTTGCTTGGAGGACAAGGCTCAGGATCAGTAAATAGGGCATTAGGCCTCACTTATGAGGTGT
Organism: Helianthus tuberosus; assembly: GCA_030545235.1. Lineage (NCBI taxonomy): Eukaryota > Viridiplantae > Streptophyta > Magnoliopsida > Asterales > Asteraceae > Helianthus > Helianthus tuberosus. Next base: position 213,700,428 of record CM060411.1, on the reverse strand, counting down.
GCATTTGGAGCCACCACCTCAGGGGAGCTCACCCATGGTGGATTATTTTGTATTCATTTATTCAATACAATGAAGTTTTCCCATTGTTCAAATCCATTATTCTTCTATTTTTTACGTTTCTTTGTTTATGGCTCGAATTCACCACCTGTCTCCATATTTATATCTAATCGAGGCTGAAACTAGATCTAAGCGGACTAACAACCCGGACAAGGGTAACAACAAACTTATGTGAGTTGTGTTCAGCCTTTTCTTGTGGAGTTAGAGGGGCGATTGTGGCCATTGTTACAGAGTGTCGCAAGAGAATTTTGTGAGTCGCACAAGACTGTCACGAAGAGTGTCACCGGGAATTGTCGCGAGCAATGTTGATAGTTGAAGTTACGTTAACAAAAGTGTTGCGAAGAGTGTCACCTGGGTCATTATCATCTGTGTGTCGTTGGAGTCAAACGAGTGTTCCAAGATTAAGATTTGTGGTGTCGCAAAAAAAAGATCTACCAAAACCCAGGTCCAAAAATCAAGATCAGGAATCGATCATAGATGCAAAACCATTGCAATAGAAAACATAGTAATCATTTGGAGATCAATTTACGATGATCTAGGTTGAAAAACAAGCTCCAATGTCATCGGAGTGTGGTGGCCGAGTTGCGGCAATGTGGTGGCATGTGGCGGCGGCGTCGGTGTCAACTCTGCTACCAAGCTAATATACCTTTATGTGTGTAATTGTGAAATTGTTGTATGGATTGTGATTAGGGTTTTACAATGAGGAGTGGTTATTTTTCATATTTACACAATACTACTTCTGACTATATTTACATAATATGACATCTAACTAACTATTATTGTATTGCGTCTAATAAGAACGGACGGTTGCATCGGTTTATCTCATGTTGCTTCGAATCCTTAAATAGGGTAGCAAAACAGTTTGTAATGGGTCGGTCAGTTGTATATTTGCAATTCACAGTTTGATAATAAAAGTGCGGTATTGTATTGTATTGTATTGTATTGTGTCACATAGCCTTAAATGGTTTTGCCTTCTCATTCACTTTCATCTCCTGTTTTGCTCAATGTTTTACTTAGACATACAACCAGTTTGCTCACCTAGAAATCCAGCTTGAAGAGATAGTATCCGCCACAGACAACTTTGCACCTGAAAATCTGATTACGGAAGGTGGATTTGGAAAGGGTTACAAGGGACAACTGCTAAGATCCGGACAATTGATTGATATTTATGCACGGAGGTTAGATGATAAATATGGGCAAGGAGACAATCAGTTCTGGACTGAGATTTCAATGCTTTCTAGTCTCCAACATGAAAATATCATCACTCTTTTTGGATTTTCTGATGAAGATGATGAAAAAATCATCATTTATGAGCATGCAATTCACGGAAGTCTAGATCAACACCTTAGTGATCCAAATCTCACATGGTTCCAAAGACTGAAAATATGTTTAGGCGTTGCGCGCGGATTGAGTTATATCCATTATGATGTCATACATTGTGCCATCGATAGCTCTAAAATAGTTTTGGATAAAGACTGGGAACCTAAAATATTTGGTTTTGAACATTCCACAAAATATCCTCAAAGTTGGAGGCATCGCCTTCTCTTCTCTCACAACTTTTACAACCCAAATATGACGCCCAAATATGATGTTTACTGTTTTGGTGCATTGTTGTTTGAAATCCTTTATGGGATGAAACCAACGAAAACAGAACATGGTGTTAAGGTAGAACAGGATGACATCATCAATCCAAATTTAAGGAAACAAATGGACAGACAATCGTTGGGCGACTTTAAAAAAATTGTTTATAACTGCTTAAGTGAATATCCTGTGCAACGCCCGACTATGGATGATATTGTCAAAAGACTTGAGGACGTGTTGGAACTTCAATATCAACACGAAAATATTGTAAGATCGACTTTTTAGTTTTTGTTTTCTTTCATTCTTTAGTGATTATTATCTTATTATTTGTATGTTTTCTTATTATTGTCCATTTTGGTAATCTGTATTTAAAGGAACATTCCCCATCCATAGACGAAGGTATATCATCAAAACTCCTGAAGGTAATAAAATTTATTTTTAACCATATTAGATAAAGTTGATTTTCATTCAGTTTGTTTGATGTTTCTCATATATAAAACTAGGTTAGAACCCCGTGTATCACACGGATTGAATAAATATATTTTATATATTTAAATAATAAAAAAGTTATATCTTTATGAAATTCATATATTGTACGGGTTAAATAAATGTAATTTTATATATCAAATAATAAAAAAAAGTTATATTTTTAAAAACCATGTGTATTACACAGATTAAATAAATATAATTTTGTATACTAAATACTAAAAACGTCGTATCTTTAAAAAAATCGTGTATATTCGGGTTGAATAAATCTACCAAATGATAAAAAAAATTACATACTTAAAATCTCTGTATATTACACGTGTTGAATAGATATAAAAAAGAGTTATATCTTTAAAAACCATGTGTATTACACAGATTAAATAAATATAATTTTGTATATTAAATACTAAAAACGTTGAATAAATCTAATTTTACATAGCAGATGATAAAAAGGTACATCTTTAAAAACTTCGTTTATTACGTGGGTTATATAAATGTAACTTTGTATAGTAAATAATAAAAAAAAGGTTAAATTATTAAAAACCCCGTGTTTTACACGAGTTGAATAAATATAATTCTGTATACCAAATAATAAAAAAAGTTATCCTTTTATAAATTAGGATAACATTTAATATTAATTTATTATTTATATAGTTAATATAAGATAAGTAGGAAAGAGAGATATTTGTTTTAAAAATATATTAAATTAACAATTTAGATTTGAGGATAATATTTTATTAAAGTATGATAAGATTTAATATTAATTTATTATTTATTTAGTTAATATAAGATAAATATAGATTTAAGGATATATTCAATGAATGACAAGTGTTTAAAAGTTGGTTTCTTTTATTATAGTAGATAGTTGTGAAACGACATTCGCATTACTTCACGTTCAGAAATGTGAAGTCTTCGTTTATTGAATTTTCAATCCTTCTCATATTAATTTATCTATGTAATATTTATAAAATTGAAATTATTGGAAAATAAATAAAATGTAAATTTTATTTGGATCATCTTAAGCTTTTCTAATCTTATGTAAAAAAATTTATGGGTTTTATTCTTTAAAACAAACCTTACAATAAAGTAACTCGGGATGAGCAGGTTATGGTTCTAACCACAATGGGCCCGAACTTTTTGCTTTGGTAGGGACGGTTCACGGGTTTCAAAATTCTCAAAAAAATGGTCCCGAGTCAGAGTCAGTTCCGGTTCCAACCCATTGGTATTGAAATAGAACCACAAGAACCGACTTCTACCAATAATATTTTGTTTTTATGGTTTGACAGATTTAAATTTCATGTTAAAATACAATACATATCTTTTAGAAAAATTAGCAGATACCATACAAATTTAAGCAATCTAACTTGAAGGTTCGTATCATTGATGCTACTAGTTTGAATTGTTTTAGCTATTGTACAGAAGTTGATTTTTCTATGTTTTGAACTTAGGTTGGTTTTATTGTTTTTTAGCTATTGGACAACATGTTAAGAGGTTGAGAATCATCCAAACGAGTGCCATCATTATTTCACAAAAACCATTTTGTTGCATGCCTAAACTGAATTCATTATACATTTTTTTGTGCAAGCCCAAAAAAATAACTTGTTTGTATATGGTTCTACTAGGACTTGTGAGACCCTTCTTCGACCAGAACAGTTGTGTTCTTTTAAGGGTCTGGTCTCGGTTCTTATATTTTAAGATAAATGGTTTCAGGTCGGGTCGGTTCTTGAAGGTTCAAAACCTTTGCTCGCCCCTAAAAGTAAAGTCACTCTTCAAATGGAAATTGCATTGACATAGAAAGTAAACGGACAAAAAGCTGCACCACTGTCCATTTTTAAATAACAAACTCATATATATATATATATGTGTGTGTATATACATAGGGGGGGGGGGGGTTAATGTGAGAACTCGAAAACTTAAAAAAAAAAACTTAAAAAACACACCAATTTTTTTAAAACATTTTTTTTGGCTATAAATCTAGTATTTTTAAAATACAACTTTTTTTTTGAAAAAAATAAAAAAAATAATTAGTATTACACATGTGCAACACTACGAAAAATCTAAACCAGCCAACCCTCTACCCCACCACACCTCCAAAAACCTAAACCCCCCATACCCATGAACCCTCTCCTATATATATAGGATTAGGATATAAAGAATATAGGATTAGGATCAAGGGAAAATCCCTACGAGTTGTGAGAACTTAAAGAACTTGGCCTACCGTGCGAGTTTCGACATGGTTTTTTTTACACCCCTAGTTTAAGACGTTCCAAAGCCGGCTGTAAAAAAACAAAAATAAAAAAAAATTCGAAGTGTGTTTTTCAGCCCTTTACAGCAGCTGTAAAAAGTTGATGACATAGGCATGACATCACCTTTTTACAGCATTTACGTCTGCCGTAAATTAAAAAAAAAAACGATTTTTTTTATTATTTATTTTTTTTGAAAAAGTTGATTTTTTTAGGATTTTTGGTAAAAAAAATTTGAAAAAAAAACCTTTCGTAAGGCCGAGTTCTATAAGTTCTGACAAGTCGTATGAGTTTTCATTTTACTCTAACCCTATATATATATATGAAAAAATATATCATACAAGAGGCCTTAACGTACGACACGTACGCAATGGTAAATCGCATGTTATGTTTAAAAAAAAAACAAAATCGCATGTACCGGCTCTCGTATGCGTCGTACGTTAAGACATTTTGTACGTTAACCGGCCTCTCTCTCTCTCTCTCTCTATATATATATATATATATATATATATATATATATATATATATATATATATGTATATATATGTGTGTATATATATATATGTGTGTGTATATATGTGTGTGTGTTCAGCAAGCCTAAATTTTCTCCACATTGTACAACACAAACTGCACCTAGTTAAAAATTCTGTGGTGTTTTATTCTTATATTGTAGTTACTTTCTTGTAACGTTCTTCATGGACGAATGAAATGTTAAAAATTAGATGTTTCAGATTATTTATTAAATAACTGTTTGATTAGGTGTTTTCCTGCAGTTTCTTGTTTTGTTATTGTTAATATATTTTTAGCATAAATTTTATCTTCAAATTTTGATGTAAAATATGAATAGGTTTTATCGTACCAAATGGGTTAAAGAGGGAAAAAGCCCGCTTTAATTGCTATTCTGCGAAACACCAATAGGGGCAACAGCGTGTTGCCCCTAATGCCCTTCCGTGTCGCCGCTATTTCCTAGGTTAAACTTCAGCCGTTGGATCAAGATAAGAAATTGGTGGCTGGGGTTTAAAGTAGGACACCGTGTTCCGGATCGACCAATAGCAGCGATATATGGCGTGTCGCCGCTACCTTTTCTTGTAGTGATACAAAATAACTAGGGAATATTTTATTTGAACTATATTAATTTTATCATTCTAGTTGTAACGTTTTGAACTAGAGTAATTCTTATTACACTACAACTAGAGTAATATATAATAGTACCTTGTTTAATTGAAAATTACTCTACATAATTATTTGTATGTTTAGTAAATTAATTCTATTTTTACCGCATCTCACCCCTGTATAAATAATAATAAACCTGCTACTATTTATAAAGTTCTTTTGATTTAGATAGCTAGGCGTGGGATGAACATATATAGTTTGAGGTCACAATTTTGACTCTAATTTATTACCAGTTATCACCCTTGCTACCTTGTACATACAAGCTGACACTTCTCTCATCTCTCCTCGCATCATTTTATAGATGAAATGGATGAAGATTCCTCTAAGTGAAATAAGGGCAGCTACAAAAGATTTTAATGAAGCACACTTTGTAGCATCTGGTGGGTACGGTTCAGTTTATAAAGCAGAACTTGATATAGAAATTCAAAATTTATCAATAGAAGGTGAATGGCCAAATATAAGAACTAGAACAACCGTAGCCATAAAACGCATCAAAAAGAAGCAAGACGAGGACAGTAAACAAGGATTTTTAACAGAAATTGAATTGCTTACAAGTTGTAAGCATCCCAACATTATCTCCCTTCTTGGCTTCTGTGTGGAAGCTGATGATATCATTCTTGTGTATGAATATGCTTCTAAAGGAAGCTTGAGTGATTATTTGGGAAGCACTTGTAAAAATATTAATCTTACTTGGGCTAAAAGAATACAAATTTGCCTTGATATTGCACATGGAATTAAGTACCTTCACACAGATATGGAGGGTAAACCAAGGATAATACATCGCGATATAAAGAGCGAGAACATTTTGTTGGATGAGAATCTAAATGCAAAGGTTGCTGACTTTGGGCTCTCCAAATTCCAGCCCACAAATCAACAAGCAAGCACCATCTATACGAAACATATTGCAGGCACAGAGTTTTATATGGATCCAGAGTATTTGACTTCTGCAAAGTATAAAAAGGAATCAGATGTTTATTCGTTTGGAGTGGTTTTATTTGAGATACTATCGGGAAGGTTGGCTTATGACAAGGGGCTTGCACCCATTGCAAGGCGACACTACAATGAGGGAACACTAAAGGAACTGATAGATCCTAGAATGGTGGAAGAAGATGATGAACGCATTGTTGTTTTAAATAGAGGACCCAATCAAGAGTCTTTCGAAGCATTTTCAAGAATCGCATATCAATGTTTGGCGGAAACTCAAGCCAAGCGTCCGACAATGGAAGCTGTTATCAAGGAACTTCATACTGCTTTGAACTTGCAAGTAAGAACTTTTTTAAGTAATACAATAATTTTCTTCATATCCCTTTTAGTAATTAGCATGTTCATTCATTAACATTGAAAAGAAATGTAGGATTTATAATCTCTCTTTTTCACTAGTACATTAAATATTTGAACTTAAGTTAAAAACCCTGTGAAGGTAGAAGAGGGTTTTAACTAAGATAAAAATCTAATACAGTATAGACACAAAACTAAGAACCCTAACTAGCTTAGCTAACGGGCCGAAAGGCTAACCCTAATATAAATTTTAACACTTCCCTCAAGCTGGAACACATAGGTTAAATGCTCCAAGCTTGATACATATGTAGGTCCCTCGGAGGTTGAGGTTTAACCTATTCCTTGTTATGTCTAACACACTAGCGAGTGCGGAATCCAAGCTAGCATGCAAACCGGGATAGAACAAGCACAATGATAAACACAACACGCAATATTCAACGATTAACACCACTTGTATTAATGCGTATGAAAGGTTCGGTTACAAGCACAAGGTTTACAGATGTGTTCTATAAACTCTCTCTATCTTTCGTGTGTGTGTGTTCTCTGAACAGAATGCTCTCACTTTGTCTGAAATGTCTAACACGTCAAACTGAACACAACACACGGGTATTTATACCCAACACAGCATGTCTGGTCGAAGGATCAGATAGGATGATCGAAGGATCATCTATCGACCAGAAACAACTCGAAGGATCAACATGTACCACGAAAGATGTGATCTTTCGTGGTCCATCCATCGAAGGTTATCTTTCGAGCAGGTCATCGAAGGATATAGGCAACCCTTCGATGGTACATCCTTCGACCCAACATCTTACAAACATAATGTTGACTGTTTGGCCAAGTCAAACCAGGAGGATGGTTGACTTAGTCAAACTTACAGGACTAACAAAGACATCGTTCAGTAACAAGACAAAATACAGACAAAGTACAGACACAAGTGCACCAACAAACTCCCCCTTGGCTGTAGCTTTGTCTGGCTGTAGTTTGGTCTCGATCTTTGTGACTTCAAGTCTTTGACATCTTTTCAAGTCTTCAATGTCGGAGGATCTTTAAAAACTTCACGTCTTGAAAGCAGAAAGTGTACCAACAAACTCCCCGTTTCATGTAGGAAGTGTGTTGACAAACTCCCCCTAAACATAAGCTCCCCCTTGAGTTATGCTCGTGAAATACTTGTTCTTTATGAAGTGAGATCCTTGTGGTGTTGATGATGGTCAGCGGCAACTCGATCATCTTCATCATTTGAGTGCCTTCACGTCGTGTCTTCATTCCGAAGCTTGTCATCGACCATGTTCTCCTAGCCTTTAGAATCTGCACATGCAAGAAATCTAAACGCGTAATGAGAACAACTGCTTGGAATATAGTAAGTAAGCGACATACATGTGACCATTTGTTCAAACAAACACCGTCCGACAGTTTGAAAGTTTAAAGTATTTTATCAATTTCAACTTTCAACACTTTGCAAATTTCGACCGTTTATGAAGATTTAGTCATTTTCGGTTTTCGTTCAGGTTTCAGGTAACGAAGACTTGAGCTCCAACATCGTACGATCGAAAATAAAATAGAAATAAAATCTTTTTGGTATTTTGAATTTTTCAAATTTAAAGACTGAAAGCAGTAAATAAATATATACAGACATTCTTTTTGCGAGTTTCGAGGGTAAGAGAATCATATCAGTGTACGGTCATGCCAAAACGCTCTTGTTGTTCAATTAGTTAACATTAAGATAAGCATCCTATAACAATTATCGGTATTGTTGTCCACATAAGCTCAACTTATCAGATGTAATCATGGCGAGGGGATACGTTAAGGTATGATTTATACTTACCGACCGGTGTTCATCCACATCACGACACATTCCCGTATCAAGGTATGCACGAGGGTTCATCTTACCGGTGAGTATACTGATTATCATCTGTTTGACCGTATGTGATTTGAGATTCTCACTTATTTTGATTTGAAAACAAGCCCTATGTGATATAATCACTTATTGAGGAGGAACTTGATTTTCATATGCATGAGGGCACAGGAGCAAGTCCGTGAACAGGTCAGTACTTTCGTACAGTAGAGAGACGAACTTGACACCCGGAAAGAATTTGTGATATTTTATCACTTATTTGTTTGGACATGTGATTGTTTATCACTTATTGAGGTCGTATGCAATATGTACACGTATGTATAGTATCATGGAAGATCTAGACTTGCGTCCCCGTTATTTTTCGGAAAAAGATACAACCATGATACCCAGATGATAAGCAGCATAAAGACCGAATATTTCAGAACCTCGGCAATCTCTCAAACGAAATTTCGGTACTAAGACCATATGCCAATGAATGGTTCCCACCCAGTCTTCAGTCGATTTAAGTTTATATCACCCTGCACACTTTAAAATGATTGTGAGCCTACCGATACATCTTATATAGAGCTGCTTATCGTTTTTCAGTTTGGTTTAAAGAGGTTTGGACAGACCACTGATGTACTATCATTTTCTCTTTTGCTCGCCAGGAAACTCATTTTTGATTTTCTATTGTTTTTGTGTTTTTGAAATTTTTCGATGTTTTTGGATTTTCAAGGATTTTCAAATTTTGGATTTACTCCCCCTAAAATCAATAAACTAAGACAAATTAAAACACAAAGGTATTTACAAAAATGATTTTCCGATGTTGGTTTTACTCTTGCTTGACCTTAATGCCGTTTACCAATAATAAAAAGTCAAATCTTGATTTGTCAAATGCTTTGGTAAAAAGGTCGGCACGTTGGTCATCGGTGTGGACGTAAGCAACATCGATTAGCCTTTTCTCAAAGCAATCACGTATGAAATGATACTTAATTTCGATGTGCTTAGTCTTTGAATGCTGCACAGGATTTTTAGTGATCTGTAAGGCAGCAGAATTATCAACGTAAATAGGAGTTGTTAGGAATTCAAAACCGTAGTCGCGCATTTGTTGTTGGATCCATAGGACTTGAGAGCAACAACTTGATGCAGCAATGTATTCAGCTTCGCATGTTGATGTAGCGACACACGTCTGCTTCTTGCACTGCCATGTGACTAGGCGATTTCCCAAAAACTGACATCCAGCCGTTGTGGATTTGCCGTCGATTTTGCATCCGCCAAAATCAGAATCACTGAATGCGATCAAGTCAAAGTTATTATCCCTAGGGTACCATAGACCGGTGTCAGGGTAACCCTTCAAATAACGAAAAATCCTTTTTACAGCTGCAAGATGTGAGGCCTTCGGGTTGACTTGATATCTGGCAAGCAGGCACGTTGGGTACATTATATCTGGTCTTGATGCTGTGAGGTACATAAGGGATCCAATCATCGCGCGGTAGTATGAGGGGCTCGTAGCTTCACCCTTCAAGTCTGGAGTAATTCCGTGATTTTGTGGCAATGGGGTACCGATGGGCGTTGCATCAGACATCTGGAACCGGCTCAAGATGTCACCAACATATTTAGTCTGATGGATGAATATCCCAGACTCGGTTTGTTGTACTTGTAGGCCCAAAAAGAAAGTCATTTCCCCCATAGCACTCATCTCGAATTTATCCTGCATAACACGCTCGAAATCCCTACACAAAACATCATTAGTAGAACCAAAAATAATATCATCAACGTATACCTGTACCAGTAGAAGATCTCCATCTTGTTCTTTGATGAAAAGAGTACAATCGATAAGACCTCTGCGAAATCCATTCTCCAGCAGATAATTGGATAAGGTTGCGTACCAAGCTCGCGGTGCTTGATGAAGACCATAGAGAGCTTTGTTGAGCAACCAAACCCGATCGGGATGAATAGGATCTTCAAAACCTGGAGGCTGTTCGACGTACACCTCTTCTTCCACCACACCATGTAAGAATGCACTTTTCACGTCCATCTGGTATACCTTGAAACCTTTGAACGAGGCATAAGCCAGAAAAATCCGAATTGCTTCTAGACGTGCAACAGGTGCATACACTTCGTTGTAGTCGATCCCTTCAATCTGACGAAAACCTTGAACGACTAGCCTTGCTTTGTTTCGAATAACGATTCCACGGTCATCCCTTTTGCATTTAAACACCCAACGGGTACCAATCTTCTTGTAACCAGCAGGTTTCTCTACGAGTTTCCAGACACCTAGCTTCTGGAATTGTTGCAGTTCTTCCTGCATTGCTTCAACCCATGAGTTATCTTTCAAAGCTTCTTTCCAAGTTCTTGGTTCTTCCTGTGAAACATAACACGCGAAGGACCAATCATTTTGTTGACCAGATTCTCTAATATCTGCATACAAGCCTGCATTGTTGTTGTTACGCAACATGTTTCTTGTTTGAACGCCACTCTGTACATTTCCGATGATGTTTTGTTGAGGATGGGTATTGTGAATCCTTGTTTCTGGATTAGCTTGAACTGGAATATTTGTACCCAGATTGTTGAGATTGAGATCAACAATCAATTCAAGGCCCGGAATTGACGAAGAGGATGATGCAGAAGTTTCAGCTGTTCGAGGGACAACCACTGGAGGAGTACCCTCTAAAGTACCATGTACTGCTGCTGGAGCTTCTTGATCTGCATCTAGAAATTCATCGTCCTCTGAAGATTCGTTCAATTCGGAAGCATCATGAAAATCCTCATTGTCGAGAGCATTGTTGTTCACTGAAGATGGTTCTTGATTGACAATAATGGGACGAACCAACGGTGAATCTGTTGCATTGTCACTCTCGAAAAACATCCTTGCCGCAGCATTTTCTTCATCGTCTTCAACATTGATCGAACTGAAAAAGTCATCGTACTCAAACATCCAAGGCTGACCAGGATTTCTGACTGGTAAAGTGTGCCTTTGTACTCTGACTTCAGACCATTCCTCGACCCTTTTTGTCTCTATATTCCAGACTCTTAAGTTCGGGGTGGAATACCCAAGAAAGTATCCATCAATTGCTCTTGCCCCAAACTTTCCATTAGGATCGATTATAGTGCAAGGAGCTCCAAACGGTTCGAGATATGACAAGTCTGGTTTCCGTTTGTTAATAAGCTCAAAGCAGGTCTTGTTGTGCCTTTTGACTGTAAGGACTCGGTTCAACGTGTAACATGCAGAGGACACAGCTTCAGTCCAGAAGGGAATCAGCAACTGTGACTCTACCAACATAGTCCTAGCAGTCTCGATCAATGTGCGGTTCTTACGTTCAGCAACGCCATTCTGTTGAGGAGTATAAGCTGCACTAAATTCGTGAAGAATACCTTTTGAAGTGCAAAACTCCGCCATGGCATGATTTTTGAATTCAGTACCATTGTCGCTGCGTATCCGTCTAACCTTCAAGTTGTATAGATTCTCAATCTGAATGATCAAATTTTTGATAATACCGAAGGTTTCACTCTTGTGTGCCATGAACGCCACCCAAGAAAATCTTGAATAATCATCAGTTATCACGAGGCAATATTGATCATTCCTAATGCTTTTGTGCTTGACAGGACCGAACAAATCCATGTGCAAATGTTCAAGAGGAACAGCCACCGTGTTGACTTTCTTTGTAGGGTGTCGCTTCTTCGTTTGTTTTCCTTTCTGGCACGAGACACAGACGTCTTGAAGATGGAAGTTTTTAAGAGGAACACCATTCACCAATTCATTTGATACCAAATGATTCATTTTGCGTAAGTGAATGTGACCCATTCGTCTGTGCCAAGAGATTGTGTCTTTTTCTGTGGCTTTGGAAATGAAACATGTTGCTTGTGCAGACGTTGTGATAGCTTGGCTCATATCAAGGACATACAGATCATTTATCCTTGGAGCCGACAAGAGAATCCATTCTTTTGGAATTTTGAAGCCGGGTTTCAGCACATAACATCCATTAGCATCAAAGTGTACTGAGAACTGCTTATCACAAATTTGAGAAACACTAAGAAGATTGTGATCAAGTTGTTGCACAAAGTTGATCTTATCGAAGCTAACAACCCCGTTGGAAATCATTCCTTCACCCGTAATATATCCGCCCTTATCTCCAGCAAAAGCAACATAACCTCCTCTAATAGATTTGACGTCGTAGAGAAGCTTCATGTCGCCTGTCATGTGCCTGGATGCCCCACTATCAACAATCCAATGACTACTGATAGTTCCTCCTGAAGCACCCTGCACATGAACTCACATAATTAGTTGGAGATGGGGACCCAAGCCATTGTGGTCTTGGGTCTTCCATTTTCATCAATGACAATAACCTCTACTCTTTGATGATTTGAAAATTGTGATGGTCCCCCTGAATTTGTGGTTAATTTAGGTTTCCATGTCTGTTGAGTTTTACCAGTTTGATTGTTTGACGATTTAACTTCGTGATTGTTTGAAGTTTTTGAAAATTTTGAGTTTACTGGTTTAACTGGAACCGTTTGTTTTTGAACCACTTCATTTTTAAGTGCCTTTTCAACCACCTTGACTTGTTGGCGTTTCTGTTTCTTTTCCCTTTCTCTTACAAGTCGGGGATCTTGTTTTACAGAAACAGATCGCTTTTGGTGATTTCGTTCACGGGAATCATCTTCTTTGGCTTTCAACTTATGAAGATACGGGCAATTTCGAACTATGTGCCCAATTGTGCCACATTCAAAACATGATCTTCGTTCAACAAACCCCGAAGTATCATGTGGTCGTCTTGCCGATGATGAACTTTGTGATCCCGAGGTACTAGGTTTTGAGCAACTTGGTTCATTCCTTTTCATCACAGTTGCTTTCTGGACAAAATCTAAGTTAGATTGATTTGCAAATTTTTCAATTTTGTCCGTTCCCTTCGACTTCACAAAGTTCACATTCTTCTTTTTCTTCTGATTCGGCTTCCTTTGATTTTGAGTCGGTGCCTTACCTTTGGGTTTGGTATGATTTTGCTGTTTTTCCACTGTTGGTAATTTCTTGTTCCCAAATTGTTTTCTAACTTCAGCCTTTGGGATAGGAGGACACTGTGTGACTGTAACATGTGGTCCTGACTTTCCCAAAAACTTACTTGTAGAATTTTCAAAGACTTTACTGATTAAAGATTGATTAACATTTATAATAGGAAAATCTTTGTCTGAATATATTTTATCATCACCAACAAGAGTGTACAGCAAATCCACACTCTCCGACTGTTTTGCTGATGTGGACTCGGTTGGAACAGTCTTAGCAGGTTTTGTGGGAGGATCACATAGGATATGATTCTCAAGAGGTATGTCCTCTTCTTTGATTACTGCATCAGACTTTTCCGAATCAGTATCATCAGACTCATCATGAGAAGAATCAGCATCCTCAATCACAACTGGAGGATCCTGATTCTGTTCAGCAGTTACAAATGTATCCGCTGACACATCTGAATCGGATGATACTTCTTTCTTGTATCCGAGTCCTGTTGCAAATTCCTCAACATCCAAAGGAACAGATGGTTCAAAATGAGTCCTATACTCTTCATCAGGCAGGGCATCAAAATTGTTTCTCACGGGTGGTGGACATTTTTTGTACCCTATGCATGTGACATCCCGTTTCTCTTTCTGAACATCAATGATGTGATCCAACACATAGCTAGAGCTCAAATAACTGTCTAACTTGAGTCGGATTGCCTCACTTTCTGTTTTAACACAAGCCATTTCCTTTTGCATTACCTCAAGACGAGTTATATACAAGTTAATGTCAGTTTGTTTTCTGGAGACCATTTTTGTCAACTCTGTTTTATCTTTCTTTAACGTTTCAATTATTGACTTAAATTCCTTTTCATGGTTTTCATAAAACATATTGGCTTCAGTGCACTTTGAAAGATCAACGGTCAATTTCTGATTGTGAATGAACGTCACATCATATTTCTCTTGCAAAGCCTCGTGTTTGCTTTGCAATTCACACCATCTATCATTCACAGAAACATGTTTGTCTTGCAAGTCAAACAAACTAGCTTGTAAAGCATCATGTTTGCCTTGCAACTCAGACATGTTTGCCTCTAAATCAGCACATTTAACACGCAAACTATCACAGTTATCACAGCTAACAGAAGTGGGTTCATCGACACATACCTGACTTGATGAACTGTCGACATTCGCCATAAAGGCTGAATGGAGAGAAGACAAAGAATAAGCAGCTTGATCCACCAAAATAGATCTTCTTTGAATTCCTGCTGCAGTTTCTTCCAAGAGTTCATCAATATCTGCATCGATTAACGCATTTGATGTCTCATCCGCATTTGATGTCTCATCCACATGATCATCGCCTGAGCTCGAGAATTCTTCATCCGAACTTCTGCTGTAACCAGAAGAGTCATCATCTTCAGAAGAGTCACCACCATTGGCGGAAGATTCTCCACCACTGGTGTGATTAAGATCCTTGACAATCTCAGCAAAACATGCTGTTCCATCCGGAGCATCATTTCCCAATTGGATTGACCAATCACAGCCTTCATCTACTTGAACCACAAGTGCCTGGTTGGCATTAGATGGTCCTGCTTGACTCTGGTTGTTGACAGGCACCAATGTGCGAACATTGTTCCTGTTCTGGTTCTGCTGGTTGCCTTGATTTCTGAAAGGATTTTGATTTCCATGCTGAGCTGGTCTTGTGCATTCCCTTTTGAAATGACCCTGTTCACCACAGTTAAAGCACTTTACAGCTTGCTTGTCGAACCCATACTTGGTGTCTTTCTTGCTTTCCAAGCTGGTTCTTCCAGTTCTTTCCATGAAATCTTTTGCTCTCCTTACAGCACTGGCGAAAGCCCATTTGATGTCCATCAACTCCATCTCATCCTTATCAATCTGTTGATAGTCTTCTTGTGTCAGATTAATGTTCCCAATCTGACCTTCCACTAATCCACAGTATGCGCTCACCACAGTGTTTAGCAGCTCCATGTGTTCCTTTGCTACTTCCACACTGACTTTAGAAAAGCTTGAGGTGTCGAGCCGTACTGTATTTGGCTTTGATTGTTGACCAGCAGATGATGTGCTTCCATAACACGCTTGCTGTTGAGGAGGAAGTGGATTCCCGAAAATATCAGTTGTTCTGATTTGCTGTTGCTGTTGTGGTGCTGGTTGAGGAGCTGGATTAAGCGGATTTCCAAACATATCTGTTGTTGGAGGAGGAGTGCCATACAAGCTCGTGCTAGACATAAATGCTGTTTGAATTGGAGCGTGTGAAGAAGGTTTTGTAGAAGTGCTAGAAGTTCCATAATAAATGTCAGGATTTTGTGGCACTGCAACTCTTTTTGCCTTTAGAGTTTCTTCCTGATTCTTGTTTTCCAGGAGTTGAGCAAAATCACTGAAGCTTGTTGTATCCAAAGTGCCATTGTACTTCATGATTTCTAAGAAATTACTCCATTGAGGTGGCAGAGCATCTGCAAACTTCTTAACTATCTCTGCTGAAGTTGTTACAACCCCAGTATTTGCCAATTCAGTCAGCAAATGAGTAAATCGACTTGTCAAATCTCCTAGGGATTCATTCTGCATACAAACAAAACCATCAAACTCTTTCTTTAGCAGATCTTTTCTTAATTGGCGTGTTGCTTCATTTCCTATGCCCCTTATCTTCAAGGCGTCCCACAACTGCTTCGTTGTCTTGAAACTGACAAATTGATGATAAATGTCTTTGCTTAACGCCTGAGTAAGAATGGCATATGCTTTCTTTTCTAAGTCATAAACCTTCTTCTGATCTTCCGTAAGATCAGCAAAAGTAGCAGCAGATGAAGCGGCAACCTCTATCGTTTGATCAAAATCTGTGATGAAGCGCAACCACAGTTCTGTATTTTGACCAAGGACATATGTATGAAATCTGTCAAACCATCCCGGATATTCACTTAAATGCATCAACTTTGGAGGCCTATTCAAACTTCCTGTTTCACTTTCGCTTAGCAAAATACTTTGAACACTTGGAGCTTGATTTGATACGAAAGCCCATTGACCGGTAGTTGTAGCATTAGCTTGCGAACCCGAATCCGGAGCTGGAGTACCAAAATACATCTCGGCATTTACCGGAACACCCCACATCGAATTCATTTTTGATCAAGAAAAATAATATTACACCAGCCGAAGGATCTGTTCGAAGGATCTGAGATCGAAAGACAAGAAACACAAACTGTTAAGCATAAACAGACTAAGGATCGAAAGATCAAAGCTTGTTCGAAGGATCAACAGTGTTCGAAAGATCACTGTTGAGTTTCGAACAATTTTTTTTTCGAAAGACTCCCCTATCGAAGGATCCTGGTCTTTCAAAAAAGAACTGTAGACCGAAAGATGTATGCTTCGAAATGACTCCTTGGACCGAAAGATAAGTCTCACACTTCGAAGGATGCTCGAAGGATGACTATCTGTCGAACCTCCTTTGATCGAAAGATGATCTTTCGAAATGATTCCTTGGTTCGAATGATGATTGATCTATCGAACCTCCACTGATCGAAAGATGGTCTTTCGAGTTCGAAGGATATCTTTCGAACGGTTCTGACACAGTTGACAAAGGATGACAGGTTGGTGAAAAAGGTGATGGGTTGGTAGAAACTTTCTGCGGAAGATATGGTCAGACCATGATTTTTACCAAAACCAAGATTTGAAACATAAAGTATAATAAACCTATCCAGAACAGCCGGTCACCGGAGAAGCCGGAATTATGGCCGGAAAATACCAAACAACTTAAAAACAAGTTTTCAAGTTACCCAACCCGTCTTTTAACACACCCGGTAAGTTTAGACACGTTTTAACATCAAGAAAATAGAGAAAATCAGTTAAAAACGGATGCTAAAACAGTGAGCTTTATCCAAACACTCCAAAGACTTGTAAAAACCCGGTTTTTAACAAGGAAAAGAGCCACGGCTCTGATACCACTTGTAGGTCCCTCGGAGGTTGAGGTTTAACCTATTCCTTGTTATGTCTAACACACTAGCGAGTGCGGAATCCAAGCTAGCATGCAAACCGGGATAGAACAAGCACAATGATAAACACAACACGCAATATTCAACGATTAACACCACTTGTATTAATGCGTATGAAAGGTTCGGTTACAAGCACAAGGTTTACAGATGTGTTCTATAAACTCTCTCTATCTTTCGTGTGTGTGTGTTCTCTGAACAGAATGCTCTCACTTTGTCTGAAATGTCTAACACGTCAAACTGAACACAACACACGGGTATTTATACCCAACACAGCATGTCTGGTCGAAGGATCAGATAGGATGATCGAAGGATCATCTATCGACCAGAAACAACTCGAAGGATCAACATGTACCACGAAAGATGTGATCTTTCGTGGTCCATCCATCGAAGGTTATCTTTCGAGCAGGTCATCGAAGGATATAGGCAACCCTTCGATGGTACATCCTTCGACCCAACATCTTACAAACATAATGTTGACTGTTTGGCCAAGTCAAACCAGGAGGATGGTTGACTTAGTCAAACTTACAGGACTAACAAAGACATCGTTCAGTAACAAGACAAAATACAGACAAAGTACAGACACAAGTGCACCAACAACATATATATTCAACTCAAAGATATGTTGTAAACAAATCTGCTAGTTGATCATTACACTTGGCAGACTCGGTCACAATGATCCCATCAATAAGCTTTTTGCAAACGAAATGACTATCAATTTCAATGTGTTTTGTCCTCTCGTGGAATACTAGGTTAGAGGCAAAATCAACCATGCCTAACCGGTCACGACATGTTGATATTGATTTAGTTGGAGGGACTTTCGATTATCGAATCCATCCATAAACCTAGATCCCGATAACCTTCGTAACCAAAGTGTCATGACAACATCCAAAGGTCCCCTTGGATTCTTAGGGGGTAAGGAAGAGGTTGTTATGTTAGTTGTAGCGCGCCTTCCCTCTTTATAACACTTCGGAAATATTTTGCATTGCATTTCTTATGATGACATGGTCGAGAGAGTATGATACATCAGTGTAAAAGATTGATCCCTTTGGATCTTTGTCCATGATGGCCTTTTTATTAATAGAACTGAAAGAGTTGAAAAAAAGAGATTCATTAGCTATGGAATCTGACAAGTATCAGTATAAAAGAGAGAGGGCTATTCACAAAGCATGATGTGATGCGCTCTGGGAAAAAGTCTCCGGCTTAGAGGTATGGATGGTCCTAAGGCTTGCCTACTGCGCTAGATCGATTGAATCTTTTTCCAGTACTCATGTTCTTACTACTACTTCTGCTGCTATTCTTACTTCCATGAATGAGCTTCATAGGGGAAATTTTGCAAAACTTTAATTCTTTGAGATGTTGGCTGACCCATACAAGTTCACATGTTGCCTTTGCCATTGCGTCGATACTTGTGTCTCTGCGCTCGACCTTGCTTCCACATTTTGTTTTTTTTTTTTTTTTACTTTTCCAAGAAACCAAATTTCCTCTAAATAGGACACAAAATCCTGAAGTTGATGGCTAACTAAAAGGACATCCATCATAAGAGTCACAATGAGAATTCCAGAATCGACTAATGACACTCACAACAAATGAGATATCTTGTCGAGTTGCTGTGAGATTGTTAAGTCTTCCAACTAACTGTGGACATTTCTATTGATTTGCCAAAAGGCTCCCCTAGTCCTAGTCGGAGTTTAATATCTAAGGTGGCTTTTGGTTCGTACGAATTCAATAGAATTTAATGGAATTAGAAATTGAATTCCATCTCTTAAGATGTTTGGTTCACAGAATTTGTTGAAATTGGAATCCCAATTCCAATATTCATGTGTTTGGTTGACAATAGAATTAGAATTGAAATTAGGCATGAAATCCTTCAAATTCCTTTAACTAAAGGAATTCAAAATCCTTCCTATACGTGAAGAAATTAAAGTAAATTAATTGCACCGTTTCTACCCGCACCGTTTCAACCCGTACCGTTTCGACCCATGCTGGTTTCTATCCGAACCGCTTCGACCCGTACCGTTTTGACACGAATAGTTTTGACTTGTACCGTTTCGACGCGAATGGTTTCGACGCGAATGGTTTCGACCCGTAACGTTCCGACGCGAACGGTTTCGACCCGTACCGTTTCGACCGATGCGAACGGTTTCGACCCGTACCGTTTCGACTCGAACCGTTTCGACTCGAACCGTTTCGACTCGAACCGTTTCGACTCGAACCGTTTCGACTCGAACCGTTTCGACGCGTACCGTATCGACGCGTACCGTTTCGACGCGAACCGTTTCGACGCGAATCGTTTCGAACCGTACCGTTTCAAATCGAACCGTTTCCACGCGAACCGTTTTTAATCGAACCGTTTCGACGCAAACCGTATCGACGCGCACCGTTTCGACGCGAACCTTCGACCCGCACCGTTTCGAATCGAACCGTTTCGAGTCGCACCGTTTCGACCCGTACCGTTTCAACCAGAACCGTTTCGACCCGTACCGTTTCGATGCGAATCGTTTCTACCCATACAGTTTCGAATCAAATAGTTTCGACAAGAATCGTTTCAATCCGAACGGTTTCGACCCGTACCGTACCGTTTCGACCCAAACTGGTGGTTGTGGGTGCCGGAGTGATGGATTCCAAGTCATTTGACAACCAAATACAACAAAAAATGGAATTGAGATTCTAATTCCAACAATTTCCAGTTCCAATTGGACTGTTTAAATTCCAAATCCAATTCTTTGAAATTCTAATTTCTATAATAATTCTAATTCCAAATCATTCCGCGAACAAAACGTGTCACACCCTTAAAATCCACACGCGGAGTACTACCGCGAGGCGTGTGACGGACCAGGATCTTAGCAACTAATCATGATTAACCATTTTCGTACGTTATAAATTTTCCAATTGACGCGATTAGTGTTCAAGGTTTAAATGTCCAAAAAACACGGTTTAATTTAGCAGCGGAAGTATAAAGAAAACCCATATTAATTTAAAACCACTAGAATGTTAATTATACGTTAATCATGAAACTTACCAACCACGCACTCCAGCCGTTTGCAATGTCCGTCCTAAGCTGTAACGAGCAACCAACAAAGCATGTAGTAGGGTGTCAACATAAAGTTGGCGAGTTCACAAGTTGTCCAGTTTTAGTTCCAAAAACGTAAGTTGTTTGATAATGTATTTATAATCACGTTATGGGGAGCTACCCCATCTGTAAGCTCACTAAACTGTAGATACCAAATACTGGTGACGTTGAGTTGTTGTGCCCCAAGTCAATGTCTATCATCATTGACCAAGTTGCAAAGACTACTAGTTCACGCCCAATCCCCATGGTCACAGTTTGAGGTTTGTCAAACCTAGCAGCGCTATCAACTAATATCCCGTTCGCCCTCGGCGATTAATCGGTATTGTAAGTGGGGACTTTCCATGATAGAGTTTCGTTTAGTTTACTAGTCATGATTTATAAATAGTATCCAAACGTATTCTCCCCGGGAATAGTAGTTAAAAAGTATCCAAATGTATTCCCCCGGGGGGTAGTAGTTTAAAAGTATCATTCCCAAGGATAGTAGTTCGTCCGTGTCCCCCCGGGACACATGCTTTTAGTGTGTGAACTCACCTTTGCTTTGCTCAGCAGATAATTTACTTTTTTTATATTGGTTAACCACCCCCTATTATGGTTATTAATATTGGTCAGGTTTTGTATGCAAGTATTTCACGTATTTGTACACGTAGGCACATAGTATACAACTAGTAAACCCTATCAAATAGTAGATTTTGGGATACTAATAAAACCTATGGTCACCATACTAAACAAATAGTAGATTTTTAACCAAACAAATATACAGCAAGCATATGTCTTATGCGTGCCATCGCCCTATACACCAATCAGTAATTCAACAAAACATTCGACCATAGTCATCAGTTAAATTCCGCCATAAATTTCATCAAAACTTAACGGTTAACTCATACAGAAAAGATAATCTCATCATCATCATAGGCATTAGTTATTAAAAGAAACATGTACTACATCATCAACCATTCATTATTCTTTCAACTAATTCCAGACAGTTTAAAACAACTTTCGAATCTTGTATTTCTAAAAAAACAAACATTTAAAAATTATACAAGATTAGATACAAGCCACAACGGTACGAACAATAGTCAAACACTAACCGATGGGTTCTGCCGTCAATACCTTGTCGGAATCGAACCGCAGCCACCACCGCAGCACCACCGCAGCACCACAGCTGCGGCTGATGTGGTTCTAATGTTGTCGTTATGCCGCTGCCACTGTCTGGATCTACATCCAAACAGTCACTGCTTCGGATTCGAACCAAAGCACCACCGTCCACAATCACAGAACACACGGACAACATCCTTTATTCGACGTCGGAGCTCCCTCGCTGCAGATACCGTTACTTAGTGTCGCCGCACCGCCGCCGTTCATGGTGGTGGTCGGCTGTATTCTCAGTAGAGGGAGGAAAGTAGGGTGAAGTGAGGGTGTGGGTTTAAGCTAGAACAGAATAAAAGAGATGGGTGTGTGTTCGGCCCGACTGGCTGGAAATCTCGCCAGAGATCGGTCAAGGGGCAGGAGGGTGTATGTGCGGCTGATATGTGCATTTAGGGTTTTTAATTTGAATAAAAATGACGGGGTGAAGTTTATAAGGGTTATATATATAAGGTAGTGTTTATGTGTATGGGATTTGGGTTGGGTTTGGCCCGCGTATATGGATCCGTAAAATATTATATGTCTCACTTAACTTACTGGCCCGCCTAATTAAAGATTGAATATAACGGCATATATATACATACATTTAAAGTAACTATGCTCGGCTCGGGTTATCAGTTAAATGGTATGCGTCTCCCCTCGTAGGTTATTATTATTTGAAAAATAATAATAATAATAATAATAATAATAATAATACTAATAATAATAATGATAATAATAATAATAAATAATACTAAAGCACCCTTCTCTCGATGCATAACAATATAAGTGAACATACTATATGAAAAAAAACAAGCTCCAATGCCATTGTCATAATCGTTTCAAAGAACGCAACATAAGTTAAATGTATTGGTTACAAACCATCAAATGAAAATAAGTTGTCATTGTTTCATACATCAAAATGTAAGTCTTAAAATGTTAAGGCTTTGACCACTATATCACCGCAAAGAGGCGGTATATAACGGGCAAACCCTTCAAAGTTGGCATGGAGTCTTGATACTTGCTTTCTTGAAACTGAAATATCTGCATGGTCCACTAATTCCCTGAAATACATGTTAAGTTGAAAACATCAACAAAAGTTGGCGAGTTCATGCAGTTTAGTTGTATAAGATGTATCTTGTAAATTGTGAGTTGTATAAAATGTATCTGTAAAATGTGAGTTGTATAAGATGAAAGCCAGTATGTAAAGATGTAGTATGTAAAGCGTCAATGAAATCGTTGATCATTAATGTTTCGCGAGGACATTAATATGTGTGACGAATTAGGAAGCAGTCCAAACCTAGACGATTTCGTGTCGACTACTATCGACTGGGACACAAACGCACTCTTCTGTATGGGTCCACGACCAAGAGTGGGGCTCGCCAAAATCCATTAGATCTAACACTCTGTACCTAGGTCCAAGCTGGATTAATGGTGCTTAGATGTATGACCCTAATCGCACATGATCTAAGGTGTTTCATTCCATGACTTAACATACAATTGAACATGTATTTTCCCGAATAGTTGTAAAGTTGTAAAGCATTTAAAATGAATAGGGGACATGAACTCACAGTATTGCGTCCATGAATGGTATGTGTTTGTGATCTTACGCGTGGTCGTCTTGAACAATGTTGCGACCTACAAATGTTCTTATATTTGTTAGACGCTTCGGTCTTTGTAAATGACTTGAGTACAAGTCTTCTGTCTTGAATGTGTGTTAAGACTTGTATGTCTTTGTTATATGTTGAACTGTGTCTTAGATGTATTAACTAATAACTGTTTAGTGTATATATATATTTCGCCAAATATATATATATATATATATATATATATATTCTTGTATCGTGAGTTGCATGGTAGATGTATAAGTGTGTTTTCACCAAGTGTTAGGTGAAGTATATGTGTATCGTTGTTCGTATAGAAATATGTATGTTCTCGTGTGTATTATACGTGCTCTTGTATTCTTAGAATATATGTGCTTATTTATTCTAAGATATAGGTGAAATATATAATTAACACTTGGTAATAAAAAGGTATAGAAAAATATCTTAAAAATAATCTATTTTTAAGATTGGTTTTAATAATATAATTTTAGTCTTTTTATTAAAACTATATATTTTAGATGTTTAGAAAATATATATAACTTATATCTTCCAAAAATACTTTTTTAATAATAAACCATAAGTAATATTTTTGTATATTTGTAGAAAAATATATGTTTACTTCTTTGGTTTTAGAAAATATAGTTTTTACCAAGTCGTCGATATATGGTATATTACAGTCCGTAATATATATATAGTCCGTAAGTCCGATTTGTCCATAAGTTGTGTCCGAAGGCTCAGAACGTCCGTAAACTGTTTTTAAGGCGTATTTACATGTAGTCTTGTAAGACTTTAGTTGAAATGAACATTGTGTTTATTTGTACCATTGTATTCAAGTTCCTAGTTATCATACATATAACTAATACAAACAAATAACACATAGCACATAAGTTGTTAGGTTAACCAAATATATATTTTCTCAAAAATATATATTTACATCAAATTTTGCTTTTATAAAAACTATTCTTTAAAATCTTTTTAATCTAATAAAGATTCTGTCAAAAATGGTAGTTTTTATAACACATGATTTTTAAGAAAAATGGTCATATTTCCTTTGAAATATATGCTTAGCCATGTTTAATAAAACATATCTTTTTCCTATAAAATCACCAATAATCTTCTCATATTTTTCTTAATAAAAACATATGAGCTTTATATCAAAATCTTAACAAGATGAAATCAATAACATGTAGGGTTTTGGTATGATCATAACATAAGTTAACTAGTTCAAAATCCATGCTTTACTTCTAGTTTTAACAAACTTTTTTATAAAAACCCATCTTGTATGTTTCTTTTTATAACTTTGTAAAAGTATTGTTTTTAGTGAAAAACCTTATATACTTTAACAAAATCAAAGATTATGATCATCCATCTAAACATTTATGTTTAACAAAACCCTTAAACATTTTCATGTACATTTGTTAGATTATGTTTTTAAACATCATCTAACAAGTTATTCATATGCTAATCATCAAAACTAGATCAAATATGCAAGTAATCATCCTTAAATCACAACATAAACACACTTTTATATGATGATTATTATTTTGCTTCTTTGTATTTTCATATTATTTTGTATGATTATTTTGTTTATTACATGGTCTTTAAACAAATAATACATAAATAAGTATGAAAATAGGATCTAAGAAGCTTACTTCTAGCACTAATGGCTATGGATGATCTTGATGATGATTAAAGAAAAGAAAAGTTGTTGATCTTGATGTTTGGCAGCTATGGAATGGAAAGAAAGACTTGCTTCTTCTTGTAGTATCTTTAGATCACCTTAGGTATCATCATGCTCCATATTGATCATCAAGGAAGAGTAAAATGGTGAAAGATTTTGGTGGGTGTTCTTGGCTAATGTATGAATGTAGAGGATTTCTTAACTATGTGTAAATGAAGGTGAAAAATGAGATGAAGTGCTTTGTTGATTATGGTAACTACTGTTATAAGTCTTCCACCAAGTTCACCAACTTGTGCAAGTTGCAACCATTAGTAAATATCTAAGATATTTATGGGAACAAGGTAAAAAAAAAAGTGGTCCAACAAGGGGTGTTATAACCGTGAACATGGGGGGGGGGGGGGGGGTCATGTTTGCTACTTGATTTTCCTTGTTAAAAAATGTTAGGATTTTTAGATGTAATGTTAGGAAACTTGTATTGTGCAAATGTTTAAGTGTTTAAGGGTGTTAAGTGACCATTACTAGTCCATAATGATCCAATTAACATTAGATGGTCACTAAAAAAAAAGATCCGATATTGTTCGGATATTCGTTCCTCTTTGTTTCCGTTAGTCGTTATTTGAACGCTAAGTTGTGTAACTTGTGTGAATTGATGTAGTTATTGGTTCGGATGATACCCGAAGGTATCATCACATGAGTTCGATGTTAAACAACACTTTTACATGTTGCAAAAAGGTTAAATTGCTGATTTCTGCAGAATTTCTGCGGAAAAGTGTTGAAATTGTTGCTTTTAGTGCTTTTCGGGCAGTTTTTAATGTTACCGGACTTCGGAAATGTATTAAACCAAACCCTTGCATTGCTAGTTAGGATTTAATGTATATTAGATGTTGGACTTTCGTCTGAGTCCTAAAGATGTCATTAAGATGGTTTCTGCGGATCCTGTGTTTTCGTCAGAAGTAAGTATTCAAATGTACTTAAACTGTTTCAAATGTACTTAATAAAAATGGATCATATGCATCTAGTAGTTTCGATGCATTGTTTAAACTGTTTCAAATGTACTTAATAAAAATGGATCATATGCATCATAAGTAAGTATTCCATGAGTATTCTAAGTGTATGTCACGAAATAAGCAGTTCAGATGTTCAAAATGCATAAAAATGTAGCTAAAAATGAGTACTTTAAGTGTAAGAAGGTTACCGAAAAGTGGCAGTTGTCACACAGTCGACGTTCTGTTTTCCCACTATTGGGTTATAATTTTGAAAAACTTTTGTTTATTAGTCACTTGGGTCTTGGAGCTGGGCTTGTTAATTGGGTTTTATAAAACTTTGGGTCTTTTAAGCAGACCCTTATTTATAAAACTTTTAATTGGGTTTTAAAATTCTTATACACAAGCCCTTATTTATAAAAACATCCAGATTTTTTAAGATTGGCCATTGGGCCTTTTAAGCAGACTCTTATTTATAAAACTTTTAATTGGGTTTTAAACTTGTTATACAAAGGCCCTTATTAATAAAAACATCCAGATTTTATATAGGCCCTAACTATCTGCACACCCAGTTTGCCTATCTGCACACTTAGGGTTTACCTACGCAGCGTATTGGTCAATACGCAGCGTATAGGGTTAACCCTATACGCTGCGTATTGACCTATACTCAGCGTATATAAACCATGGATCTCAGTGCCTAATAACCAATCATTGCACAGAAAACAAGGTTTATATACGCTGCGTATAGCTCTCTACGCAGCGTATATAAACCATTAGACTTTTTTGGGTCATTTTGGTAGGTTTGAGGGATCATTTTTTCACAAAGTTTATATATGCTGCGTATTGACCAATACTCAGCATATGTAAAGGTCAGAAAATGTCATTTATGCCCTTGTATTGAGGCTATACGAAGCCAAATACAAGGGTAGTTGTGTCATTTTTGTCTTATATGCTGCGTAGTGATCTCTAAGGAGCGTATATAAAGCTCCATTTTTGTATTTTTTTGTGTATTCCTTTGTTTATTTATAAAAAAAAGGAAAATAACACCCGATACGATACTATACGATACGATATAAGACCCGTATAGGCCTATAGGTGTGATTTAGTTCCCGTATTGACCTCGTATAAGCCTTTAAGTGTGATATCGTATCGTATAGGTGTGGTTTAGGTCCCGTCTAATCCTATATGCATATACAAGACCTAAAGGAAACCTATACGAGACTTATACTACACTATACGATACGATACGATACGATACGATACTATATACTATACAATAACACCCGTATAGGCCTCTATACGAGACTTATATACTATACACTATACGATACGATACGATATGATGCAATACGATACGATACGATGCAATACGATAAGATAATTTAATTTAAACGATAACAATATAATATATTTGTATTATTTACGAATAATATTGTTTTTTATAAATAATTTTCTTTTTTTATAAATAAACAAAGGAATACGATAATTTAATTTAAACGATAACAAAACAATATATTTGTATTATTTACCAATAATATTGTTTTTTTATAAATAATTTTCTTTTTTAATTTTTATAATTCATAATATTTATATTATTTTTTATTTTTATAATTTATATTTGTATTATTTACCAATAATATTGTTTTTTTATAAATAATTTTCTTTTTTTTTATAAATAAACAAAGGAATACACAATAAAAAAATACAAAAATGAAGCTTTATATACGCTCCTTAGAGGTCCCTACGCAGCGTATGAGACCAAAATGACACAACTACCCCTGTATTTGGCTTCGTATAGCCTGAACACAAGGGTATAAAAGACATTTTCAGACCTTTATATACGCTGCGTATAGGTCAATACGCAGCGTATTTAAAGGGTGGTAAAATTATTTTTAACCCCAAACCTGTGGTAAAATTATCTTTTTAACCCTTATAGTTTATATATGCTGCGTATTGACCAATACTCAGCGTATGTAAAGGTCTGAAAATGTCATTTATGCCCTTGTATTGAGGCTATACGAAGCCAAATACAAGGGTAGTTGTGTCATTTTTGTCTTATATGCTGCGTAGTGATCTCTAAGGAGCGTATATAAAGCTCCATTTTTGTATTTTTTTTTTGTGTATTCCTTTGTTTATTTATAAAAAAAAATGGAAAATAACACCCGATACGATACTATACGATACGATATAACACCCGTATAGGCCTATAGGTGTGATTTAGTTCCCGTATTGACCTCGTACAAGCCTATAAGTGTGATATCGTATCGTATAGGTGTAGTATAGGTCACGTATTGACCTCGTATAAGACTATAAGTGTGATATCGTATCGTATAGCATAGTATATGTCCCGTATTGACCTCGTATAAGACTATAAGTGTGATATCGTATCGTATAGCATAGTATATGTCCCGTATTGACCTCGTATAAGCCTATAAGTGTGATATCGTATCGTATAGCGTAGTATATGTCCCGTATAGGCCTATAAGTGTGATATCGTATCGTATAGGTGTAGTATAGGTCACGTATTGACCTCGTATAAGCCTATAAGTGTGATATCGTATCGTATAGCATAGTATATGTCCCGTATTGACGTCGTATAAGCCTATAAGTGTGATATCGTATCGTATAACGTAGTATAGGTTAAGTATTGACCTCGTATAAGCCTATAAGTGTGATATCGTATCGTATAGCGTCGTATAGGTCACGTATTGACCTCGTATAAGCCTATAAGTGTGATACCGTATCGTATAGGTGTGGTTTAGGTCACGTATTAACCTCGTATAAGCCTATAAGTGTGATATCGTATCGTATAGGTGTGGTTTAGGTCCCGTCTAATCCTATATGCATATACAAGACCTATAGGAAACCTATACGAGACTTATACTACACTATACGATACGATACGATACGATACTATACTATACAATAACACCCGTATAGGCCTCTATACGAGACTTATATACTATACATTATACGATATGATATGATGCAATACGATACGATACGATGCAATACGATAAGATAATTTAATTTAAACGATAACAATATAATATATTTGTATTATTTACGAATAATATTGTTTTTTATAAATAATTTTCTTTTTTTATAAATAAACAAAGGAATACGATAATTTAATTTAAACGATAACAAAACAATATATTTGTATTATTTACCAATAATATTGTTTTTTTATAAATAATTTTCTTTTTTAATTTTTATAATTCATAATATTTATATTATTTTTTATTTTTATAATTTATATTTGTATTATTTACCAATAATATTGTTTTTTTATAAATAATTTTCTTTTTTTTTATAAATAAACAAAGGAATACACAATAAAAAAATACAAAAATGAAGCTTTATATACGCTCCTTAGAGGTCCCTACGCAGCGTATGAGACCAAAATGACACAACTACCCCTGTATTTGGCTTCGTATAGCCTGAACACAAGGGTATAAAAGACATTTTCAGACCTTTATATACGCTGCGTATAGGTCAATACGCAGCGTATTTAAAGGGTGGTAAAATTATTTTTAACCCCAAACCTGTGGTAAAATTATCTTTTTAACCCTTATAGTTTATATATGCTGCGTATTGACCAATACTCAGCGTATGTAAAGGTCTGAAAATGTCATTTATGCCCTTGTATTGAGGCTATACGAAGCCAAATACAAGGGTAGTTGTGTCATTTTTGTCTTATATGCTGCGTAGTGATCTCTAAGGAGCGAATATAAAGCTCCATTTTTGTATTTTTTTTTTTGTGTATTCCTTTGTTTATTTATAAAAAAAAATGGAAAATAACACCCGATACGATACTATACGATACGATATAACACCCGTATAGGCCTATAGGTGTGATTTAGTTCCCGTATTGACCTCGTACAAGCCTATAAGTGTGATATCGTATCGTATAGGTGTAGTATAGGTCACGTATTGACCTCGTATAAGACTATAAGTGTGATATCGTATCGTATAGCATAGTATATGTCCCGTATTGACCTCGTATAAGACTATAAGTGTGATATCGTATCGTATAGCATAGTATATGTCCCGTATTGACCTCGTATAAGCCTATAAGTGTGATATCGTATCGTATAGCGTAGTATATGTCCCGTATAGGCCTATAAGTGTGATATCGTATCGTATAGGTGTAGTATAGGTCACGTATTGACCTCGTATAAGCCTATAAGTGTGATATCGTATCGTATAGCATAGTATATGTCCCGTATTGACGTCGTATAAGCCTATAAGTGTGATATCGTATCGTATAACGTAGTATAGGTTAAGTATTGACCTCGTATAAGCCTATAAGTGTGATATCGTATCGTATAGCGTCGTATAGGTCACGTATTGACCTCGTATAAGCCTATAAGTGTGATATCGTATCGTATAGGTGTGGTTTAGGTCACTCATTAACCTCGTATAAGCCTATAAGTGTGATATCGTATCGTATAGGTGTGGTTTAGGTCCCGTCTAATCCTATATGCATATACAAGACCTATAGGAAACCTATACGAGACTTATACTACACTATACGATACGATACGATACTATACTATACAAGAACACCCGTATAGGCCTCTATACGAGACTTATATACTATACATTATACGATACGATATGATGCAATACGATACGATACGATGCAATACGATAAGATAATTTAATTTAAACGATAACAATATAATATATTTGTATTATTTACGAATAATATTGTTTTTTAATAAATATTTTTCTTTTTTTTATAAATAAACAAAGGAATACGATAATTTAATTTAAACGATAACAAAACAATATATTTGTATTATTTACCAATAATATTGTTTTTTTATAAATAATTTTCTTTTTTAATTTTTATAATTCATAATATTTATATTATTTTTTATTTTTATAATTTATATTTGTATTATTTACCAATAATATTGTTTTTTTATAAATAATTTTCTTTTTTTTATAAATAAACAAAGGAATACATAATAAAAAAATACAAAAATGGAGCTTTATATACGCTCCTTAGAGGTCCCTACGCAGCCTATATGACCCTTGTTTTCTGTGCAATGATTGGTTATCAGGCAGTGAGATCCATGGTTTATCTACGCAGCATATTGGTCAATACGCAGCGTAGAGGGTTAACCCTATACGCTGCGTATTGACCAATACGCTGCGTAGATAAACCCTAATTTTGCTAGGGTTTGGTGTGCCAATAGGCACTTTAGTGTGCCAATAGGCACACCCTTTATATATATAGGAAGAGGATCATGTGAAAACAACATATAAATGAGAAAACTAACTAAAAAAATCTAAAAAAGCATACCAATTTTTTTTTTACAATTTTTTTATAAAAAATCGCTAGTTTTTATATATAAAAAATTAAAAAAAACTTGTACTGCACATGTGCATTATATGTGTACTACACATGTGCATTACATGCTTAAAAGTAGCTTTTAAGTTTAGTTTAGCTTTTAGGGTTAGGTTTTTTGAAGGTTTAGAATTATGATTAGGTTTTTGGGTGTGTGTGGGGGGGGGGGGGGGGGGGAGGGGGGTTTAGGTTTTTGGGGGGTGGGGGTGGGGGGTTTAGGTTTTTTTCGGGTTTATGTTTAGGGTTTAGTTTTAGGTTTTCGGGAGGGGGTGGGGGGTTCAGGCTTTTGGTGGGAGGATGAATTTAGGTTTTTAAGGGGGTGAGAGTGGGGGGGGGGGGGGGGAGGGGGTTTAGGTTTTTGGGGGGTGTCAGTGGGGGTTGGGTTAAGTGGTTTAGGCTTTTCGTATTAGTGCACATGTGAAGTACAATTTTTTTTTTAAAATTTTTTATATATAAAGACCAGCAAAAAAAATAATAAAATTGTAAAAAAAAATTGTATGTTTTTTAGGCTTTTTTAGTTTGTTTTTTTGTTTTCTCATTTAAACTAGTTTTCTCATGATCCATCCCCTATATATATATATATATATATATATATATATATATATATATATATATATAACGTTTAAAAATTTTTCGGGCCCTATATTGATTTGGGCCTGATCACAGACCCACCCTGCACATGATTTTAGCCGGCCTTGCTTGTGTGTATATATATATACACAGACTATAACGTTCTCATTTATTTTAATAAACATTGTTGCAGGAGGAAAGTCTGGTACTCTCAAGATTTCGGATGAGCGATATATCAAAGGCCACACAAAAGTTCTCTGAAAGATGCCTCATCGGGTTTCATGTATATGGCAAGGTGTATAAAGCAGAACTTGATGATTTTGAAAATAAAAGTTCGTTGGCATTCAAAGAGAAAAATGACAGTAAATGGCCAAAGAGACGCACCAGTGTAGCTATAAAATGCTTTTCTCGTAACGTAGATGTAAAGCAAAGGTTCTTTTCTGAAATTGTAATGCGCACTAGTTATAAGCATCCCAACATAGTCTCTCTTCTAGGCTTTTGTGATGAAAGTGATAAGCTTATCCTCGTTTATGAACATGCTTCTAACAATAGCCTCCACAACTATGTGAAAAATGTTGATAAGATGGGTAATCTTACATGGAAGCAACGTCTACACATTTGTTTCGGGATTGCACATGGACTCAATCACCTTCACACCAAGATGGGTAGCCAAAAAAGGATACATGGAGACGTTAGAAGTGCCAACATTTTGTTAGGAAAGAATTTGGAGCCGAAGATTGCTTACTTTGGGATCTCAAAATTTCACTTAGCATATCAAGAGGAAAGCAGTACACAAGTTTATTGGGATCCCGAATTTGAAAAATCATCTATAATAAAAAAAGAATCAGACATTTACTCCTTTGGGGTTATACTATTTGAGATCTTTTGTGGGTCGTTGGCAAATGATCCCTATTACACAATTGCAGATCCTAAAGGTCTTGTACCCTATGCATGGAGCCACTTCAATAATAAAAGCATAGAGAAATTGATAGATCCTAAACTTTTAAAAAAAGCAATTGATGATGACATTTTGACTTCAAATATTAGAGGACCAAATCAAGATTCTGTAGACACATTTTTGAAAATTGCCTATCAATGTGTGGAAGAAAATCAAGCCAAGCGTCCGTCAATGGAAACCCTCATCAAGCAACTTGAGATGGCATTAGACTTTCAAGTAAGTTAATATTTCCGAAGTATACCATTCTCTCTTCTATTCAGATTCTAAATTAATCGATCACTATTAGAATGTCTTACGCTTAACCATTATCAACCTAAGGTAAATGTGGGATTTATTTTACAAGTTTATTCGGAATAACTTACTTTAGATGTATCCTATTACGTTATATACATTAATTTATAATACATACCTTAAATCGATCTTTAGTTTGTAGATTTATTCAGTTATTGGGCTTGCTAGAATAACAAGAAAGCTAATGATATAACATATAAATTCTAGACTATTGATTAGCAAGATTTCTATACACCTGTTTAGCCTATTATTTTAACTTTCAGAATGTATATTGTGTACGTTGAGTCCGTAAGCAAGTAGTTACAATGATTAAAAGATCACGTCATCACCTTTTTTGTGTCATCGAGTATTTGAAAACCCAAAAACCATTTGTTCCTCCACTTTCTAAGAATGGAGAACGATAGAAAGAAAAAACTATAGAATTAAAGAGGTCATGCAGATGTTATGAGTTTTGTACATCTAAATTCAAAAGAAAGTGAAAGTTTTAAACCATCAATAAAAATAGTTTCCTTTTTTGAATTCTTTGGATATTGAATACGGTTATGGTCACTAATTATATATTTAATCTTCAAATTCAATAGTATCACGAATGTGTCTATTTTATTATTATAAAACTACTTTCGTGTAATTATTTGAACTATGATGTTGATTTAATGTTGTATGATTCACAGGAAAACCGCATACTAAGCCTGGAAATTTCACTTAAAGACATTATGTTGGCCACAGAAAACTTCAGTGTAAATTGCTTTGGAAGTGGAAGATATTGGAAAGCATATGAAGGAAAACTACCAAATGCTAGTACTACTATCGTTGCAAAGCGGTGGGATAGCAAGTCTGATGATCAATTTGGGACAGAACTTGATATTCTATTCAAGCGTAAGCATAAGAACATCATTCGTCTTGTAGGCTACTGTAGCGAGAGGAATGAGAACATCATCGTTTACGAGCACATGTCTAAAGGAAGTCTTGATAAATATTTAAAAGACTCGAAACTTAAATGGATGAAAAGGCTCCAGATATGTATTGATGTCGCAAGTGCATTGGATTTTCTTCATGGAGAGAATGTAACACTGAAGAAGGTAGTACACAGGAACATCAAAAGCCACAGCATTTTACTAAATGATGATTGGGATGCGAAAATCTCTAATTTTGAGTTGTCCTCCTTAGATTCATTACACCAGAATATAAAATATATCAACAAAGATGCTTATCTTGACCCGCAGTACAATCAAGGTTCCTTAACTGAAAAATCAGATATATATTCATTTGGTGTGATTTTATTTGAAATTTTGTGCGGAAGATTGACATGGGAAGAGGTGCATGAAGCTGGCCCTTTGGCTAAGCACTACTATGAACAAGCAACACTTGATGAAATGGTGTTTGCGGATATAAAGGAACAAATTGTGCCACAATCATTGACAACATTTGTGGACATTGCCTATGAATGCTTACATGAAGATGCTGATAAGCGCCCGAAGGCAAGTGATGTGGTGATACAACTTAAAAAAGCGTTGGAAATTCAAGTAAGTTTTCATATTTGCCCAAACGTTGGCTTCCTTGCTATAAATAATAGTTGCATATTAAACAATTGATTTCAACAAAAATATATAAATTTAGGAGAGAATTTTTCTAAAATAATGAAAAGTGATGATGGAGAAAAATAACATTCTATTGTCATTTGCTGTGCCAAAATGTCAAATAAATACTGAACTTATAAATATTTATTTATATAATTGATTTATTAATACACAGGAAGACTTTGAAATATGGGAGCCCAAACTACCTAGAGACTACAAAGAAATAATGGGATTGTCACAAACCCCTGAAATCTACCATACCAAACAGAAAAAGGATCTCTACGAGAAGCTCTCTGGTGGAATTCTCCTTCCAAAGGAGAAAGTGGTAATTAGCTCATTACTTTATTTAATGTATTTTTGCTATTTAACTAAATATGTATACTGTTCAGGGAGTTAAGTCATTTCATTAATTTTTTTGTGATTAATTTCTTAATGAATATTCACTTACAAAGTATCCTCAAAGGGATAGTTCAAAAATCATACAAGCATTTTCACATAATTAACAGGGCTTATTTGATTTGATTTGTGTATCAGTAAGCATTTTCACATGAATTAACAGGGCTTATTTGATTTGATTTGTTTTGTTTTGTTTTGTTTTGTGTATCAGTGGTTTATACTAAGCGATAGTGGAGAATCAAATAAAATGATTTCAGCAACAGCAGCAAAGTTTACTTATAAAAACCATCAGCAATCACACAAGTTTAGATCTATTCACATATCAAGGTCCACCCACTCTCTCTGTCTGTCTCTCTCTTTGTATTTGCATGCCCGCACACATCATTTAAATTTTAATTTTTTCTGCAAAAACTATTTATATCGTCAACAAAATAAGTTAACTGTAATCAATGTTGATTAGTTAATAGTCGCTCACTAAGTTAACTATTTATATCGTCAACAAATAAGCCTTGGCTCTGATACCACTATATAAATCCTAGACCATGAATCTAACTCACAATCAAGAACAAGAACAATAATTGAACAAGAAGAACAAAGGGATTTACCCTAACTAAACTTTGTATTGATAATCAAGATATTGGACACTTTTACAAACTGAAATTCTAGACCTATTTATACATACTGAAGAGTTGCATCTGAACCATTGTGACTCTTCAATCAATCCATGTGTCTTCTGATGTTTGGCGCCTTTTCTGAATTGATGCGTTGGTCAGTGAACGTCGCATCTCTTCATATGTAGGTTATCAACTTTGTTTTGTGACACGACTAACCCTTATACAATGCCATATGTTCTAAATACATAATAATTATACTATATACAAATTACACTTTTGACTGCTATCTTTTCTTTCAAACTTGATTAACAAAACTTAGACGATTAAAGTCCAACATCAATGACAAACTAAACTTATATTTGGGTCGGGAAGATACAATGAATGTTATAGACTAATCGCCTATAACATGTACAGGTTTCAGAAAGTGGCAAAGATATTGGATATTTCAAATTTAAAGATCCAAGTTAGTGCAGACAACCGACTTTTATCTCCAGATGTCACATACGGGATTTATTTAGTCTTCAAGATTTCTGATCCAAGAATATTTTCACGTAACTGTATGTTCATGAACCTAAAGTACAAAAACTGGACTGAAACTTTACATTCATATTTTGCAACGTGGAGAGATAACGATTGGATGATGATTGAATTGCACCGTTTCTTGAATCACAAGGAAGATGTTTCTTTCACGTTTCTACTAGAGAGCTTTTCAAGATACTATTGCACAAGTGGTGCCATCTTTATTGAAGGCATTGAGTTTCGGGCCATTAAAAATGCAAGTTTGAAAAATACTCTTTGGTTCTTATTCTATGATATTATGGTTTAAATTTTTTGTTGTAAGTTACTGTTTATAATGTAATCACTAATGTTATAATTTGTATACACAGATGGCACATGAAAATAACAAGAATCAAAAGAAAGTCCAGCAAGTTCAACAATCAAACTCAGACTTGGAAAAACTACTAACTGTCAATGAAAAGGTTTTTTTTTTTTTTTTTTTTTTTTTTTTTTTTTTTTTTTTTTTTTTTTTTTTATCTTCTTTCTCATTAATATATATTAGTGTTTGAAGAATCAAAATAATCCTTGTGATCTTGGTACTTAATTCTCTTGTTAATTTGACGAGCAGATGGATCTAAGGGAATTGAATGGAAAGAAACATCTTATGCTTTCTGCAACAGAGGTCCTGTACAACTCTGAAAAATGGAAGCCTTTTTGCTCTAAATCCTCAGCCGACTCGAGGTTTGCCTCTTGATTAAGTTTCAATGATTAACTTGTGAAGTCCTTTAATAAAATATCTAACGTTGTCCCAATATCATACATGCAGATTCCAAAAAGTGATGGAGCTTCTACCTCAACAAGTATTTAGAATCAAGTACAAGATTAAAACTGAACTGCTGTCACCATTCACTGAATACACATGTTACCTTGTGTTCAACGTTTCAGAAAAATGTCGAGGGCTGCATTGTCCAGTGAAAGTACGGAATCTACTCCACCGCAAAAATAAAGAAAACCAAATTATTTATTTTAGAACCCCATCCCGTTTGAATCATCATGATGACTTTTGGGTTCCAGAGCAAAGAAAAGATGGGTGGATGGAGGTTATGATCTGGAAGTTCAACTCAAAGTATAATAATAAAAATCTCGGAAAGGATGTTATACCTATGAATTTGAAACTGGTAACTTATGAGGGAACTATGTTGGGACTTATTATATGTGGCTTGGAGTTTCGACCAACCTAGCTAGAGGAATATGTATCAACATATGCGTGTTCACCTCCGGTTTAGATGTTGGTGTGTGTTGTTGTTTTATTGGGCCTTCAAGTAGGGGTGTTCCATATTCAAGTGAGAATCAATTGGCATTCAAAATTTGTTTTTGGATCAACTTAGGTCGAGATTTGAACTAAATATATAATGTATGTGTTTATATATGATACAAAAAACCTGATGCTTTATTTGTTTGTATGGATCATGAGTTAAAATTTTAATTGAAGGGGGTAGTTTCGTTTTT
Organism: Helianthus tuberosus; assembly: GCA_030545235.1. NCBI lineage: Eukaryota > Viridiplantae > Streptophyta > Magnoliopsida > Asterales > Asteraceae > Helianthus > Helianthus tuberosus. The sequence continues at coordinate 213,662,560 of CM060411.1, read as the reverse complement.
TCTCTCTTTCTGTACAATGAATAATCTTTGGACACAAGTCAGAAATTGTTAGATGTGCATAAGTATAACACCAAAAGTGGTGTCTTTTGTTGTGAATAGCCCAATAGCCACTGACCCATTAAGAAAACAGAGTACAAGGCCCAAACAAATACTCCCTCCGTCCCATTAAAAGTGTCATATTTTGAATTTTCAAAGTCTTTATTTATAAACTTTGACCTTAAATAATTTTGTTTGTGTTAGATAATACTTGATGAAAGTTATATGATTTGAGTGTGTTTTACAATTGTTTTTATCGGGTTAACTTTCATCAAGTTTTATATAACACAAAAAATATATAATTAAAGTCAAAGTTTATAAATAAAGACTTTGAAAATTCAAAATATGACACTTTTAATGGGACGGAGGTAGTACCAATCAAGGTCAAGGATTACGTGTTGAAGCCAGGTCAGCAAATAGGGTAACCAATCCTTTATGAGGGGGAATGTAGGTATTGGAGGGATGTCAATTGTAAGAAGTTGGTTATTCTCTCTCACTTCATACTCTGGTTCATCTTTCCCACCTATCTCTTTCTCAATCTATCTTACTGCTTTCTGTTGTAATTCCTTTTAGTTTTTCAGTATTGTAAGTCCTTGAGAAGTTATCAATGAAATCGGGTTGACTATCTTGTGTATTGTGCCTTCGATTAATATCCCTTTATCTTTTATACAAACGACGGATGAAGACATATAAAAGAATAATGAAACCAAGCATGAAAAGTCATATTTACCCCAAGAAAACGAAAGGGGTAGTGTGTAATAAGGGCTATATATGTAACATCTAAAACCAAGAAACAAAAACCGCAAAATGGTTATTCTACAAGGATATACCCGTGTAATTTTTCTAATCAAAATCTAGAAATTCTAATGATACTCGTCAATGTTTTACTAGTAGTCAAATATCACAAGGGCCAAACTATCTATACACCAAACCTTTAAAAGGTGTTTTTTGTCTTTATATGCACACCCTGCAGTGTCGAACTGTGGCCAAAACGCGGCGTTTTGGTCAGGTTAACCAGACAAAGACTAACGGGTGTCTGACGGGTCTGTTGACCGGACCAAAACGCCGAGCTTTGGCAGGGATTTCGAGTGATTATATTCGACTCGAAACCGGCTGTGAATTATATGAGGCTTTCAAAATTTCGTTTTCCAAGTTTCTATCCCAGAATTGATGGATACGAAAACAGAACTGACTAATCAACATATGCTCTGATACCACATGTTGGTTCAGTTCTGTTTAATCATAATGGAAGACATGAAAACATACCTTTGATTGCATCAGACAGGCCAGCAGAGAATCCAGATGGAGTCGCAGCAATAAGGTTTGACATGGTTGTCAGCTTGATCTGGTTCCTCCTTAGGGTGCTAACTGATGATGGTGGCTAAGAAACCGAATAGGGGATTCAGTTATGGGAGAGGAGGTCGAATGTGATGTTATGACTAATGGGGTGTGTCTAATTGTGTGACTGGGTAACCCTTTAACCTCCACATAATTCTCCTTATATAAGCACCCAGGAGGAAACCTAATTAGTTAATAAGGGTAATATGGTCCATCAACAATTACCAACTAATTACTTAATAGGTTATTATATATTTTGATCTATATAATGTAAATGATTATAATGGCTACTAGATTAAAAATTATACCATAATATATTTAATCTTACATTCTCCCACTTAGCCGAGTAATCATTTACTATGAGTATTAGATAAGCCTGATCAGGAGTTAACACTCATTTTAGCCTTAAACAAGTACTATAGCAGAGAAATACAGCCGTTGAATCATTATGCGACTCAGGACCCCCATTAATCATACTATAGCCTTAATTTAAAACCTAATCGTTATGATCAAAATACGCATAAGCCCTTTGTTTGATTTGTAACTATATTTGTCTATATGCCATTATGCTAGCTTGACATATTCTTAGAGACATACAAAATCAAACTGATGAGGAAAATTAACTAATACTTAGTCATTCATAGTACGATATGCAGTTGCGCATGGCCATCAATTAATACCCGTCTCTGAGCTCTCTTAATAAGACTTATGGGTAATAGCCCTTCAGTTATAGGATCCTTAAGCATATCATGAATGTATTCGATACAAAACTTAGTTTCCTCAATTCGTTCATAAACGAATAATTAATTGCGTATCGAAATTTAATGCAGCACCTCTTGAACTGTTACTGTTCAAGGAGTCATGGTAGCTGACTTTATCACACTAAGTCTTCAAAACATTAATTATATGGAGTTAATAAACTTATGAGTCCACTGATAAATTTCCAACAACATTTAGTGACTATATTATGTCGTTATAACTTAAGTTGTTAATATCAGTGCATTATGACTCCTCCATGAAATAGGTTTTGTCTGCTGACATAAAGATATACCCGAAATTACATTTTATCATCTTTGAATATCTCAAAGCTAAAGTAATAAACCGGTTTTAATTCTCACTTCTTCTTTAAATTATAGTCTCTCATTTCTTTTAAAGATATTGTAATACTCCATTAGATGCTTCACATTAATCTAGACATATCTAGTGTGTTGCAATGTGAGTAATATCTAAACGAGTACAGACTTGAACTTACATAAGGCTTCTAATTAATGAAGCGTAAGGAAATAATCTCATTTATCCTATTATCCTCTAAAAGAGAGCATTAATGTTTGTTACATATGTAAGGACCCATTTGAGGTTAAACTTATGGAACAGAACTAATGTCTCACTGGGTCTATCTCGGTATGTTATGATATCTATCACGTAAGAGATATCTCTAAGATATATTATATCAAAGTTTGTGTTAACAATGCTTTGACTTATGTAACATATACTTGTCAAAAGAATATCATCTATATAGACAAGTTTATCTTAGTTGCTCCCACTCATTTTGAGGTAGGTACATTAATCCACTTGATTCTTGATGAAAATAATTACGTTAGCTTTTCATCACATTATGATGTTTGCATTAACCCATACATGGATATTATTGGCTTACAAATAAAGTGTTCTTTAACCTTCAGTTTGAAACTTTAGGTTGTTATCTAATGAACAGCCATTTGTTATGGAAAATTGTTTATAATGTTCATCTAATGTAGCTTTAAACTATCATAAGCTACTAGAACAGTGATGATCCTCAAAGAAATCTTTTGTTAGATATGTAATAAAGATTCTTTAATAATTTATCTCTTCCTGAGTACGACCTTTGACAATCAATCAAGCTTCTTCGTGTCTTAACGCTTATATTAGGATTTGGTTTAGTTATTAACACTCTTAGGTAATTCAATCAAATCCCAAACGTTATACGAACACATAAAATCAGTTTTACTAGAAAACTGTTTTATTCCATTCAGAAGATTAATTGACGCTAATGGCTTAATTAGAAGAGATAGGATCAGTAAACATTTCCAAAATCCATTTCAACTTCAATTAGGGAGGTTATGTAATCATCAAAGTTAGTAGGCTTTTAAACCTAGATGACCTCCTGAGTTGATTATTGGGTTCATTAGAAGTTTCAATTTTATGGATTAGCTCTTGGTTAGGTTGCTATCGTTTTCATTCTAAGTTTGTAAGAGTTGGTGCAGTATGGTGTACAAGATGTGTAATCGGAGTTAAATTCGGAGTGAAATTTAATGACACTCTTCCCCCCGCCTCTTGTATTCCTTGCAAGTCATAATAAGGACTTTGACTGCTCCCACCGACCTTAGAAAACGTTAGGAACTCAGCATGCTTAGGGTCAATATTTAACGACCAACAAATTCTAATAGAGAAACAAGTTAATGACGTCAGTCGTTGTAGTTTCTCTTGTTGAGGATTATGTTAGTTTAGTTAAGAAATCTAAGTGTGCCCACAATTAGGCAACAATGAAACTTTTGTAAGAGTAGCATTAGATTTAAGGAGATAAGTTTTGATAGAACAGTGTTGTGATGGAGCGGTGTCTTGTACAAGAGGTGCAAATTGAGGTAATGTAAAATTTTCACTCCCCACCTCTTGCAACTATTGCAAGTTGTTTTAAAACACTTAATGCTCCCACTGATCTTTAATATCTCTAGAATGCTACAAGAAAAGTTTCAATGAGCTACGTGACGTGGGAACCTATCACATATACGTTAGACTTTATTTGATTTCTTTAATGTCCAGATATCATAAGAAACTTTAGGGACATATTTAATAGAAATCTTATTAAGTATATATATATATGAATAGATTTCTTTTAAGACCGTGAGCCATATGCGACAAAATTTAGATACAAGTTGATAGTCTTTTAAATGATAAATGAATTATGTCTGAATATTCCATTTGGAATAAGTTCCACGAATGTCAATGAATGACTTATGATGGACCCATACTTATTCCTTAAGCCAAGTAATATTTAGGGCTGTAACGTCATGATTTAAAATCACTTAGAATGAGATTGGATAAAAAATCATCCTCATTGACCATGTCATGATTTCTCATGAATTTTGGTTATAATGGACGAAATTTATAAGTCTCATTTTCCTTTTGTCAAATTCTCATTAGCATGATGACAAAAGTTGTGAAAGAGTAAGGTATCATCTACTTCCATCTTAGTAATGTTTCAATCCAGATATTTAGAACAAATAAGATGAGAGTTTAAGGTAAGTGTGACTTTATGTTGACTATGCAAACCTAAAAACCTTCATAACATTGCTTAATTATGATACTATTGTAACACCCCGAAAATATAAAACCTTATATTAAAATTTAAAAGTAAAATAAACAAGAGTCAATCAATTAGGGATCTTAACTCAGTTAAGTACAAACCTTGAAATAACCCATTGTAAGTGCAGTATCCGGTGACTGAAGATTATCGATGCCACACAGAACTGATGCAACAGTTAAGGGGGAGACTGTAAGTGCAGTTCCTGCCGGGTAACTGTCTCTTATCGGTTCTGGTCAACCAAAGCAGAAGTCCAAGTTAAAGTCAACGATACTGAAGAATTCAAGACCACATGAAGACCAAGGGAAGTTTGTTAGTGCACCTTGGGTGACAAGTGCATGCTTTCCAATTGTTAGGGTCTTTATTGTACAAGTCTTGAAAGTTAGTCCTAGTTTTATCCTAGGGAAAGTTTGTCCCAACTTTATCCTAGGGAAACCCAACTTTATCCTAGGGACACCTTGTCCCAACTTTATCCTAGGGACACTTTGTCCAAGTTTTGTGTCAAGGCTTTTGTCTGAGGTTTATGTCTAGGACAAAGGTCAGAGGTTTTTGGTGGTAGGGACAAAAGTCAGGGTTTTGGTGTTGATTGTTTTGTCCGAGTTTAGTCCTAGTCTATATATATGTGTTGTATAGGATTAGGGCATCCATCCATGGATGAGGGATCGATCAAAAACCCTTGAAGCTTTGTGCACCTCTCCAGAGAGACTATGTGTTAGTGAGAGAAAGCTAGGGTTTAGATCTTTGTGATCTAAACCAGCTTGTAGATGATGTATACTCCTTTGGTTTGTGTAATCTGTGATGACTGATTCATAATAAAGGATTCATCTTCTACATATTTCTATCTTGTTCATCTTATGTTTGTTCTTCATGTCTTGAATCAAGTGCAATGTTTGATGTTCGTCATCGATCCGGTGTTTTCACACCCATAATAGGGTTAAAACACTCAAACTTAAAGATAAATCAAAGTTGAGGGTGTAAACTTGTCAAAACTGAAAATTTGGTTACTAATTAATAAACAAAATAAAACCAAACACCCAAAAGCTGGTGTCTGGTCGAACTGGGAGCAAGGGGGCGACACAGGGTTTTCTTCAAACCCTTGTTTCATATCAAATCTCCAAATTGAAGCTTCAAATCTGCCCTAAATCAAGTCTTGAATGTAAATTAGTAATCCCCTTGTAGTAAGGATCAAAAGGTATGTAAAATTTTTATATTTTGATTCACCATAAATTCTAGGTTAATGGTGAATAGCTGAAATTGGACCTAAATCGGTCATGCATGAATGAATCTTGAAGCAATATGTTGTTTAGGATTTAACCCTAGATGATAAATTGTGAAAATCATTGCATGTCACTTGAAGAAATTACAATCACCATTGTAGGTGATTTATGATTATGTGAAGACTAGACAAGTACTAGGATTATGAATTTTAATCTAGAGAAAAACTGAATGGTATGATGAAATTCAGCAAATTGAATGTTTAAATGGATACAAGTGGCTTAATTATAGTGAAATTTGATGTTAAATTTCAAGTCATGAACTTAGTAATAATGGTAGAAAAATCTGTCTCGTTAGGTGTTCGTAGTAATACTTAATCGAAGATTTAAATGCTAGAATAGTAGGAAAACGCAGAATTTATCATGACTCGTAATGATGCGATTATGGTCATGAAAAGAGATTCTGAACAAATTGTAAAACTGAATTTTCTAGGCAAAGAGTCCGGATCATCAAGCGGACAAGCCGGAGGGAATTCACGGGCGAAAGGCGTGCTCTAGAGGTACGAAATTACCATTTCGTTACATTATGAATTAATTGATAGTTTTATGTTGTAGTTTCGAATACATGGTAAACAAGATAGTTCAATATATCATGGAAGTGACCTTCGTCTTAATCAAGTGAGACGGGTCAAAACAATTGTTAGAAATTTGATGTTTGTATTTCATTGTTGGTGAATAACTCTTGGTATCTAAACGGGTCGAAGAATCGAGTGAAACATGATTTATACTCCGGAATATGATGGATTGTGCTATGATTTTTGGTTAATATTTATCACATTATTAGAAATATTAGAATTGATGTAAAGGGGTTGATTTAAGGTAAATTACAAGATTTGGTTGGTAAGAGGTGAACTAAACAAACAAGACATTGATTTCCAGGACCTACCGTAAATTACGGTAATACCGTAATTTACGGTAAGGGTCAAACATGTTACGGTGAATGTCTACTGGTTTACGGTGACCAGAAACCTTCAGGGTTCACCGTAAATTACGGTGATACCGTAATTTACGGTGGAATTAGAATAGTTGTTTTACTTTTACCATTTCAATTGTGATGTTCAACCTCGTAATTATATTATACAATAACATTAAAACTAATGTTTTTAATGGTTTTAAATCTTAGGTAATTTGGCAAATGTTACGGATGGCGATCAAGTGATTAATGAAGAACCGAACACCACTTGTCTAAGCTTCCGCTATGTTTAAATCTTTAAAACGTTTGTGTATGGGATGAAAACATGTTTTGAACATCTTTTAAAATGCTTTAACTTGGTTATTAGTTGTCATATTTTGATGTATAGTTATGAACTATGATAATGAAAGTCAGGTTTTGTAAGCAATATTTTACTAGAAATGATACAAACTATTATAAATATCAAGGGTATAATTTAGGGTGTTACAAGTTGGTAATCAGAGCTCAAGGTTGTCAATAAGTGTTCGGTTCAAGCTTGATCGACCGTCCGGTAAGAATTAACTTGTTTTGTTAACAAATTATGTACTATGTATAAAATGAGAAATGAACAAAAATGCATGAAAAGAGTGTGTAAGCTCACTCAAAAACAAGAAGTGCATGAAACAAGAATGATTAAATCAAGTTACGGACTTGATTGAATAGAAACAAGAATGATTAAATCAAGTTACGGACTTGATTGAATAGAAACAAGAATGATTAAATCAAGTTACGGACTTGATTGAATAGAAACAAGAATTATTAAATCAAGTTGCGAACTTGATTGAATTGAAACAAGAATGATTAAATCAAGTTGTGAACTTGATTAAATCAAAACAAGTAAAGCATGTGTTATAAATGGAATGTTTAACAATCTATGTAAACATTTCAGAAATCGAGATGGCTGATGGAGGTAATGATAATGCGGTGCCAAGAGTCACCGAGCAAATGAAGGAAGTGATTGCCGAAGAGGTTGGAAAGGCGATCGAAAACAGCTTGTCGGGTTTTATTGATAAAATTCAAAACACAGTTTTATCAATAGTAGAAGAGAGAATCAAGAAACTGGAAGATGATTCCAATTCAGCAAAGGAAAAGCATGGTGGACGAAAGCCTTGTTCATACAAGGAATTCATGGCTTGTAAACCACCAATATATAATGGGGAGGTTGATCCAATCGTGTGCCAACGATGGCTAAGTGACATTGAAGGAGTATTCGAGAGAACTCATTGTGATGAAAATGACTACGTAGCTTATGGTACGGGTCAATTAAGAGGCCAAGCGAAAGACTGGTGGGATAACAAAAAGAAGGAGATTGGAAGTGAAGTAGCTAAGGCCATGACTTGGGAGGAGTTTAAGACGCCGTTTCTTAAACACCATAGTCCCAAGGCGGTCATAAATAAAATCAAGGAAGAGTTCATGCAACTCAGACACAAAGGTGAATCCATAGACAAGATCACTGGAATGTTTATGGACAAGATGAAGTTCTGTGATGATTTGATAACGAATGAAGAGCAAAAGGTCTATTATTATCATAACATGCTAAGCGCGGAATATAGAGAGTTCATAACCCCTTCAAAGTACGAGACCCTTACCGAGATTGTCAATGCTGCTCGGGAAAGGGAGATTGAATTGAAGAAGAGTATAGAACGGGGTGAACGAAGGGCACAAGATGTAAATCCAAGCCCTACCAAGAAAGCAAGAACGAATGAATCAGCAAAGAAATCAGATGCTAAGGGTAGTACATCAGGTTGCAAAATTTGTGGGAAGAATCATAAGGGCGAATGTCGTTACAAGGATAAGCCTTGTCCCATATGCAAGAAAACGGGACATATGGCTATGTCATGCCCGGAGAAAGTGACGGTTTGTTACAACTGTTATCGAACGGGTCACAAGAAGTCGGAATGCCCGGAACTGGTTGGAAAGAAGGATGGGCAAGAACCGAAAGGTGAAGCCCCGAAAGCAAAGGCAAGATCTTTCCAACTAACTGCCGCAGAAGCAAAGGTTGAACCTGACGTGGTCTCAGGTATATTTGCTGTAAATTCAATTCCCGCACACGTGTTATTTGATACGGGTGCGAATAAATCCTTTGTTTCATATGGGTTTATTCGACATCCTTCATTTGTTCTAACCAAATTACCTGTGCCTTTAGAAGTAGAGATAGGTAATAACAAAAGCTTTATTGTTTGTGATGTATGTGAAAATTGTAAACTGAGCATCGATGATGAAGAATATTTGATAAATCTAATCCCGATGTCGATGGGAGAATTCCAAGTAGTCGTGGGGATGGATTGGCTATCTCAATACCATGCAAAGGTCGTGTGTTTTCGCAAAGAGATAAAACTAACATCTCCAAGCGGAAAACACGTCACCATTTATGGCGAAAAACGAGGCAACCCCATAGTATGTTCGATGTTGAAAGCTCACAAGCTCATGAAGCGAGGATGCAAGGCATTCATAATTTATGCAAATGAGACCGAGAAAGAATCACGAAAGATTGGAGATGTACCGGTAGTACGAGATTATGAAGATGTTTTTCCGGAAGATTTACCGGGGATACCGCCTGAACGGGAAGTAGAGTTCGGGATCGAATTGATTCCGGGCGCGAAACCTGTAGCAAAAGCCCCGTACCGACTTGCACCGTCGGAACTACAAGAGTTGATGTCCCAAATCCAAGACCTGCTTGACAAGGGATTCATAAGGCCGAGTGTGTCTCCTTGGGGCGCACCGGTATTGTTCGTGAGGAAGAAAGACGGGAGCATGCGTATGTGTATTGATTACCGGGAGTTAAACAAACTCACGGTAAAGAACCGATACCCGCTCCCGAGGATAGATGATTTATTCGACCAACTACAAGGTGCGAATTGGTTTTCTAAAATTGACCTTAGATCGGGGTATCATCAACTAAAGGTCAAAGAAGAAGATGTGCCGAAAACGGCTTTCCGCACAAGGTACGGACATTACGAATTTCTCGTGATGTCATTTGGGCTAACTAATGCGCCCGCGGCTTTCATGGACCTCATGAACCGGGTTTGCAAGCCAATGTTGGATAAGTCGGTCATCGTGTTTATCGATGATATCTTGGTGTATTCGAAAAGTGAAGCCGAACACGCACGCCACTTACAAGAAGTGTTAGAGACACTTAGACGAGAGAAGCTTTATGCAAAATTTTCTAAATGTGCCTTTTGGTTACGAGAGGTACAATTTCTCGGTCATGTCATAAGTGCCGATGGAGTTTTGGTGGATCCGTCAAAGATAGAGGCGGTGTCAAAATGGAATCCCCCGAAGAACCCTTCTGAAATTAGAAGCTTTTTGGGGCTTGCTGGATATTATAGGAGATTCATTCAAGATTTCTCCAAGATTGCATCGCCGCTAACAAAGCTAACCCAAAAGAAAGCAAAGTTTGTTTGGGGAGTCGATCAAGAAAAAGCGTTTCGGACGCTAAAAGAAAGGCTAACTCAAGCTCCGGTACTGGCATTGCCGGACGGAGTCGAAGACATGGTGGTTTATTCGGATGCTTCATTATCGGGGCTCGGTTGCGTGTTGATGTAACGGGGCAAGGTAATAGCCTATGCCTCGAGACAATTGAAGATACACGAGAAGAAATACCCCACGCACGATCTCGAGCTGGCAGCGGTGGTATTTGCATTAAAAATATGGAGGCATTACTTGTATGGGGTAAAATGCACCATATTCACCGACCACAAGAGCTTGAAATACTTCTTCAATCAGAAGGAGTTAAATATGCGACAAAGGCGGTGGTTGGAAACGGTGAAAGACTATGATTGTGAGATACATTATCACCCCGGAAAAGCAAATGTGGTAGCGGACGCTCTGAGCAGAAAAGCGGATTATGTCCCGATACGAGTACGATCGCTGCAACTCGTGGTAACCTCGGGTATACTTGAACGTATTCGAGAGGCGCAATTAGACGCAGTGAAAGAAGAGAATTGGAAGAAAGAAAGAATAATTGGTCAACTGAAAGATTTGTCGGATGGGAATCACGGATTAAAGACTCGATCCGGAAGGATATGGGTCCCACATACTTGTGGAGTAAAGGCGCTTCTACTTAACGAAGCTCATAAATCCCGTTATTCGATTCATCCGGGTGCAACCAAGATGTACAATGATTTGAAACAAAATTATTGGTGGCCCGGAATGAAGAGGGATGTGGTGAAATACGTGGAAAAATGCTTGACATGTTTACAAGTCAAGGCGGAGCACCAGAAACCATACGGCAAACTCCAACCGTTAGAAATTCCGGTTTGGAAATGGGAACATATTACAATGGACCTGTTAACCAAGTTGCCTAACACGAATCGTGGTTTTGATGCCATATGGGTAGTGGTGGATAGATTGACGAAAAGTGCTCACTTCATTCCGATTCGTGAGACTTATACGTCAGAAAAGATGTCAGAAGTCTATACCAATGAAATCATAGCACGTCATGGAGTGCCGGTGTCCATCGTGTCCGATAGGGATACCCGGTTCACCTCGAAATTCTGGCGTGAATTCCAAGAACAAATGGGGACCAAACTGTTCATTAGCACTGCGTACCATCCTCAAACGGATGGACAAAGTGAAAGAACGATACAAATATTGGGAGACATGCTACGGGCGTGTATAATCGACTTTGGAGGCAGTTGGGATGTTCACCTGCCGTTAGTCGAGTTTTCGTATAACAACAGCTACCAATCTAGTATTAAAATGGCACCATACGAAATGCTTTACGGTTGGAAGTGTCGAACCCCGGTTTGTTGGGGTGAAGTGGGTCCACGTGAACTCGCCCACCAAGATATAGTACAAGCCACGAACGAAAAGATCGATAAAGTTCGGGCACACTTGAAAGCGGCTCAAGACAGGCAAAAGGCGTATGTTGATAAAAGAAAAAGGCCGATTGAATTTCAAGTCGGTGACATGGTCATGCTAAAAGTGTCCCCATGGAAAGGTGTTATTAGATTCAGAAAAAGGGGGAAGTTAAGCCCAAGGTTTATCGGGCCATTTAAAATTATCGGGAGAGTTGGCAAGGTAGCTTACCGTCTTGAATTACCGGAGGAGCTAAGTGGGATCCATGGCACGTTTCACGTATCGCAATTAAGAAAGTGCCTAGCAGACGAAACGACCAATATCCATTACGATGATATCGAAGTGGATAATAGTCTAAATTATGCAGTAAGACCGGTTGAAATCTTAGACAGAAAGGTCAAACGTTTACGAAATAAACAAATTGACCAAGTCAAAGTCAAATGGGAGCATAGGAAGGGTTCGGACACTACATGGGAGTCCGAAGAGGAGATGCGACGTCTTCACCCTACTTTATTTGGTACGTACTACGGTTTCGGGGACGAAACCTTTTTAAGGGGGGTGGACTTGTAACACCCCGAAAATATAAAACCTTATATTAAAATTTAAAAGTAAAATAAACAAGAGTCAATCAATTAGGGATCTTAACTCAGTTAAGTACAAGCCTTGAAATAACCCATAATAGGGTTAAAACACTCAAACTTAAAGATAAATCAAAGTTGAGGGTGTAAACTTGTCAAAACTGAAAATTTGGTTACTAATTAATAAACAAAATAAAACCAAACACCCAAAAGCTGGTGTCTGGTCGAACTGGGAGCAAGGGGGCGACACAGGGTTTTCTTCAAACCCTTGTTTCATATCAAATCTCCAAATTGAAGCTTCAAATCTGCCCTAAATCAAGTCTTGAATGTAAATTAGTAATCCCCTTTTAGTAAGGATCAAAAGGTATGTAAAATTTTTATATTTTGATTCACCATAAATTCTAGGTTAATGGTGAATAGCTGAAATTGGACCTAAATCGGTCATGCATGAATGAATCTTGAAGCAATATGTTGTTTAGGATTTAACCCTAGATGATAAATTGTGAAAATCATTGCATGTCACTTGAAGAAATTACAATCACCATTGTAGGTGATTTATGATTATGTGAAGACTAGACAAGTACTAGGATTATGAATTTTAATCTAGAGAAAAACTGAATGGTATGATGAAATTCAGCAAATTGAATGTTTAAATGGATACAAGTGGCTTAATTATAGTGAAATTTGATGTTAAATTTCAAGTCATGAACTTAGTAATAATGGTAGAAAAATCTGTCTCGTTAGGTGTTCGTAGTAATACTTAATCGAAGATTTAAATGCTAGAATAGTAGGAAAACGCAGAATTTATCATGACTCGTAATGATGCGATTATGGTCAAGAAAAGAGATTCTGAACAAATTGTAAAACTGAATTTTCTAGGCAAAGAGTCCGGATCATCAAGCGGACAAGCCGGAGGGAATTCACGGGCGAAAGGCGTGCTCTAGAGGTACGAAATTACCATTTCGTTACATTATGAATTAATTGATAGTTTTATGTTGTAGTTTCGAATACATGGTAAACAAGATACTTCAATATATCATGGAAGTGACCTTCGTCTTAATCAAGTGAGACGGGTCAAAACAATTGTTAGAAATTTGATGTTTGTATTTCATTGTTGGTGAATAACTCTTGGTATCTAAACAGGTCGAAGAATCGAGTGAAACATGATTTATACTCCGGAATATGATGGATTGTGCTATGATTTTTGGTTAATATTTATCACATTATTAGAAATATTAGAATTGATGTAAAGGGGTTGATTTAAGGTAAATTACAAGATTTGGTTGGTAAGAGGTGAACTAAACAAACAAGACATTGATTTCCAGGACCTACCGTAAATTACGGTAATACCGTAATTTACGGTAAGGATCAAACATGTTACGGTGAATGTCTACTGGTTTACGGTGACCAGAAACCTTCAGGGTTCACCGTAAATTACGGTGATACCGTAATTTACGGTGGAATTAGAATAGTTGTTTTACTTTTACCATTTCAATTGTGATGTTCAACCTCGTAATTATATTATACAATAACATTAAAACTAATGTTTTTAATGGTTTTAAATCTTAGGTAATTTGGCAAATGTTACGGATGGCGATCAAGTGATTAATGAAGAACCGAACACCACATGTCTAAGCTTCCGCTATGTTTAAATCTTTAAAATGTTTGTGTATGGGATGAAAACATGTTTTGAACATCTTTTAAAATGCTTTAACTTGGTTATTAGTTGTCATATTTTGATGTATAGTTATGAACTATGATAATGAAAGTCAGGTTTTGTAAGCAATATTTTACTAGAAATGATACAAACTATTATAAATATCAAGGGTATAATTTAGGGTGTTACAACTATGTTCTGATTAATTTTCAGAATATGTAAGGTATCGAAAAGCTTTGTTGGAAGACTTCTTATTATGGTTCTTATAGCCTTAACATTTAATTTTGTCACTAACTCTCATGTTAGTTATTTGTCGAGTTCTGATAAGGAAACGTATGGAACTAGAGTCAACTAATCATGTGTTAATTGGAATATTAAAATTAGCAGACTTAAATATCATTAGTAAGTGACTACCTAATCAACTTATCCAACTGTTCTTTGGAATAATGGATAGTCTCGTTGCTTATGCCTAGTCTAATGACATAATTATGCAGTGAGATTTTCCCTTGAAAAACCTTAGAGTTGGGATTAGCACTTGTAATTTGTCTATGGACCTTAGAACAATCCTCTTTTAAACTATTAGTGGTTGTAAGGTGAATAAAATCTTATTTTCCAGTTTCAAACATTTATTTCTTTGTACATATGTTGCTTATCAACACACTCATTATACTTTGGTACTTTTGAGTGTTCTAGTTGATTTATAATGCATCAAATTGTACAAGTGAAAAACTTAGTATGTAATGTACTGGAAAAATGTACTTATTTCCATGCGTAAGCCCTTAACTTTATGGGTCATGATTTTGTACATTATAATGTATTCACATATACCACTTAACTTTATAGTTTAGAATTTCAAATGAAGGCATGCATATTAGGAATTCGTTTGATTATTCCACAATTATAGATTAGTCTTAGGAAAGACTTAATCTGGAATAACTTTAGTGATAGCATTTATGTTAGAGAAATCTTGATTATCATAAGAGACTTCATGTTCGATTTATCCTAATCATCATGCTCTACTTTTCTTCTATAGTGCTTTATCAGAAGAGAGCAGTAGGATTATCGTGTCTTAAGAGATAACCAAGTGTTTAATTTAAGAGCTAATTCTTATAGAAACTTTAAATAAGGCAAAACATTTTAGGTTTAGGAATTAGAGTGGATGAGATATATATAGAAGAAAATTATAGTGAGTAAAATTATGGGTACTAAGAATAAGGCAGACGAAATGATCATAAAACTTAATTAAGGATCATTAATATAAGGATCATTATGTGAAGAGGTTGTGATATGTCTATTACTAACATCAAAATAATAGACTATTTAAAGTTCTACTTAAACGAAAACAAAACAGCTTTGGCCAGAAGTGTAATCATTTAAGCATGTGTGCAAAGTGGTTGTAACAAATCAGCTTTGGCCAGAAATTGAGACAATTACTTTAGTTATGCACTCGCTAAGTATGCCATCTATGAAGGAATTAAATCAGCTTTGGCCAGATATTAAGACATTCATGTTTATGATGCACACTTAACATAGCTTTCGTAATACTTGAACGATAAGTAGATGTATCAAATCAGCTTTGTGTAAGTGCAGTTCCTGCCGGGTAACTGTCGCTTATCGGTTCTGGTCAACCAAAGTAGAAGTCCAAGTTAAAGTCAACGATACTGAAGAATTCAAGACCACATGAAGACCAAGGGAAGTTTGTTAGTGCACCTTGGGTGACAAGTGCATGCTTTCCAATTATTAGGGTCTTTATTGTACAAGTCTTGAAAGTTAGTCCTAGTTTTATCCTAGGGAAAGTTGTCCCAACTTTATCCTAGGGACATTTGTCCAAGGTTTATCCTAGGGACATTTGTCCAAGTTTTATGGCTAGGAAAAGTGTCTGAGGTTTATGCTAGGGACAAGAGTTAGGGTTTTGTGGAGATTGTTTGTCCGTGTTTTATCCTAGTCCCTATATATATGTGTGTATTGTGTAGATTAGGCAAACTCTTGTAGCTGGGTGCACCTCTCTCACTTCTCCTGGTGTGCACATCCTAGAGAGAGAGACTATGTGTTAGTGAGAGAAAGCTAGGGTTTAGATCTTTGTGATCTAAACCAGCTTGTAGATGATGTTTACTCCTTTGGTATGTAATCTGTGATGACTGATTCAATATAAAGGATTCATCTTCTACGTATTTCTATCTTGTTCTTCATATTTTGTTCTTCATGTCTTGAATCAAGTGCAATGTTTGATGTTCGTCATCGATCCGGTGCTTTCACAGTGGTATCAGAGCCTGGTTACCGATTCAGAATGGTCTAACCGCCTTCTGAATCACCATTGCTCTTGATCTGATGTTTGTTTCCGCCAAACATCTTGAAGACTTGAAGATTTTGCAGAAAAGTTGAAGAAAATGAAGCTGTTCGTCGGCTGTGTTGGTTTTTGGAGATCTAGGGTTTTTTATCCAAAAAGGTTTGTCTGAGTTTTAAAACTTTGTGTTTCCGGGGTTTTGGTGAACTAGTGTGTAGTCACACTAGGGAGAAAGTCCGGAGATTAGTTCTTCTGAGCTTTGTGAAACTCTTTCTTGAATGTGATTACGATGAATTTGAGAAGGCTTTGTGAAACTCTTTCTTGTGAATCAACATTGTGTTCCGAGGTTTATCTATGTTCCGAGGTTTATGAAGGGTCCGAGTTCCTTTCCAATTCCGACCTTCTTTATAATCTCCGAGTTTTGAGAGTTTTATAAGTTTTCCGAGTTTTCCTTCAAGAAGTCCGAACTTTACAATCTGTTTGTAAGGAAGTCCGAACTTTACATATAAAAACTCAAGACTAAACAGATCAGCTCTTTGACGTCCGAGCTTTGGTCAGATCCGAGTTTCATGGTTTCTGTATTCCGAGTTTTGCAACAGCTTTTTCAGTCAAGTTTGAAGTCCGAACTTTATAACTGTTATAGAGTCCGAGTTTTTCTTATGTCTCCTTGAGTCCGAGTTTTATAGACTCCAAGTTCCGAATTCTTTTAGTCTGAGTTTCTTATCCATCTTGGAGTCCGAATTCTTTTGGAGCTTTGTGATAGTCCGACTTTTAATATAGTATGAGTTTTTAATAGTGCTGGATCGAGTCCGACTTTTACAGTTAACTGAGTCCGAGTTTTGATTAAAATTCTGTTCCGTTTTGTTCCGATGTTTAACATCAAAACGTTTCAAATTTTGATGTCCGAGTTTTGAAACATAAATGTATCTCCGACTTTTGCAGTATATCAATGTTCCGAGTTTAATCCTTGACTCCTGTCTGATTTTCAGTCATGTCCGACTTTTAACCTTTTTGTTGTTCCGACGTTTTTGAACTGAAGTGTTAAGTCCAAGTTTCTGAATGTTGGAACTTTTGAGATCGTTGATACTTGTGCTGGATTAGTTTAGTCATAGTGTGTAGCAAATTTGAATGTACAAGGGCTTATTTTGTAATTCTCTAGAAGATAGTTTCCTGACCTAGTGTAGATAAGATTCCAGCAAAGTTATAAATTTGCTGGCAAGTCAGGAACACTATAAATAGCCTTCACATTGTAACCTTGGCAAGCTTTTGGCTCTTGAATGAATATTAGTGTTGTTACATTCTTGTGTTGATCTTGTGCTCAAATCTGTTATCCAGGGTGTTTTATTGTTATATCTTATTGTTTGGATTCAATACAACACTTGTTGTATTCATTAATCCATTAGCTTCACCTTCATCTTTGATCTTTCTTAACTTCTCATATCTCAAACACCTAATCAATAGGTGTTAAGGGTTAAAACAACCAACCACTGTGATCCGGATTCGTTTTGGGATCTACAATTTGGTATCAGAGCCTTAGTGCTCTTGGTTGTTGTGTTCTTGTTGAGATTTTTCCTAGTTTTGAAGGTTTTTCAAAGTTTCAAGGTTTTTCAAATTTTTGGACTTCAAATGGATTGATTTGGTGTGTTTAATCGATAGGTTGTTGTTAATAGATGATTAGGGAGTCATTTTGGACATTTTGATATATCAAAACATGGTTTTTGAGCTGTTTTTGAGTGATTAGAGGGTTTTAGTTCGTGTTAAACCCTCTGTCCAGCGAACTTAACATGAATGCAGCGAACAATTTATGAAGACAGCGAATTTGAATTTTGAATATAGCGAACTTGGCGTTGAATATAGCGAACATAATTAGATCGTTTTGAAACTCATCGCAAAATCATTAATTTCGACGATCACTATTCGAGCGAAATTACTGATTATCAGCGAAATAGTGTCCGGTGACCCTTGAGCGAAATTATCGAAGGCGACTTCGAGAACTGTGATACTGAACCACAGCGTTCTTATCACGGTAATCGGTGAAATTAGTCCAACTAACGTTTGTGTTGTGTTTGTCAGCGGAATTAGCTTGGTCGCTCGTGCAGGACAAAGTAACGCACAGCGAAGGTTGTTCGGCGAAATTAAATCCTGTCACTAGTTTCCTAGGGTACCAGCGAAGGTTGAAGACCAGCAAGATCTGTCAGCGAATTTGCACGTGCCTCTTGTGTCATCGGCGAAATTAAATTCTGTCACTAGTTTCCAGCGATCTGTCAGCGAAATTAGCTTCTGATCCGCTCTATTTTGTCAAAATCAAGCAAAGATGTCGTTGAATCAACTAAGTCCAATTGCTCAAGCGAAACTTGAGACTGGAACCACTACTCGGCCACCAAAGTTGAAAGGGGCTGAAGACTTTAGCACTTGGAAGACTCGCATTCAATCGTTCTTCGAGTACACGGACTACAATCTGTGGCTCTCTGTCACCGCTGGACCCCACATTCCAACGGTTGTTCGAGGAGATGCGATAGTTGCCAACAATGATGCAACTACCTTTACTGATGAAGACAAGGCTCTAATCCAACGTGATCGTCGTGCTCATGCTGCCTTAATCATGGCACTATCAACTGATGACTGCAACATGTTTGAAGAACACCGAACTGCAAATGCACTCTGGAATGCATTGATCGAGTACTACGAGGGAAACGAAGAGCTGATTGAGAGCAAAAGAATCATGGTGCAGAAGCAATACGACCTGTTTTGTGGAATTCATGGAGAAAGCCTTTCCGATCATATCAGTCGCTTTCGAAATATGATGACCAAGATGAAGAAGGCAGGAAATCATATCACTAACCGTGCTGCCATAAAGAAGCTTTTAGACTCACTTACAAAGGAATGGAGCCTGAAGTGCATGATGATCAAAAGGGATTTCCTCAACAATCCAAATCCTGTCACTCTAACCGATTTGATCAACACAAGATTCCTTTTCGTTCAAAGTGACTGAAGGAGATGAAAGCGATGAAGAAGAAGTTGACAGAGATGATATGCCAGCTAGATTCATCGAATGGGGTCTAGAAGAGGAAGTACAGTACGAGCAAGCAGATGGAAGAACTTTCTCACCTCAGCATCCAGAATGGCTCAAGAAAGAAAGAGAAAGACCACTTGATTTTTATCAGGTGATTACTGTCGAAAAGAGTGAAGCTACCGACAGAATCATTAGCTGGATGTACGACAACCTGAGAAGAATGTTTGTTGCTAAAAGACGAGGTGGCATGATCCAGTACTTTCAGACCGGTTTTGATCTCTTTACTCTTCCCAGGTGGGATCTACGTGAGCTGGGGCGTCTGGACATTCTAAATCCAGAAGAAAGAAGCGTTGGAGGAGACTTTGAGCGTCTGATCGCTAAAGAATGCAACAAAGGTTTCCCTAATCACAGGCCTCAGCGTCCAAGGCGAAGAGTTTCGAAAACTTCCATAGATCCAGTAACAGGGAAAGGAAAAGTGACGTGGGTGATCAACCCTGCTAAAATTGTCACCAGAATTAAGCTACCTGAAGAAAATCCTGTTGCACTCAAAGATTTCAAGAAATGGTTCTATGATAGCAAGACTGGCGAAGCTGTGATAAGATCCAACGAAAATGTGGACATTCGGATCTTGGATCCTATGGATGTGTTTATGTTTGGGCTCTCGGATCTAACTATGTTGAATGCAAGCCACATAAACGTGGGAGCTGGAAATGCAAATCTTGAAGAGACTATGCTATTTCAGAGAGCGGTAGAAAGAGCCTGGAAGTTAAAGAGGGAAAGGCTGGATCTGGTAGACAAGATTGAGAAAAGAAAAGAAAAAGAAGAAAAGAAAAAGGAAGCAAGGAAGAAAAAGAAGCATGAACATAAGAAAGAAAAGACCCCTGCTTCTTCAACTGAACCCACCACAACATCATCACCTCCGGCCTCATCCACATATGAGGCCACTATGGAGGATCAACCTATTTGTGAAGCTGTTACTACTCAAGCAACTCCGGATGCACCAATCGAAACTCAAGCACCACCCGAAACGACAACGAACGAAGCCAATCCCAAAGAGCCTAAAAAGCAAGCTACTGAAAATCCAGCGGAAACCAATGAAGAATGAAAAGACAAGTATGCAACGATCTAGGGGGAATATTGTTGGAACTTTTGAGATCGTTGATACTTGTGCTGGATTAGTTTAGTCATAGTGTGTAGCAAATTTGAATGTACAAGGGCTTATTTTGTAATTCTCTAGAAGATAGTTTCCTGACCTAGTGTAGATAAGATTCCAGCAAAGTTATAAATTTGCTGGCAAGTCAGGAACACTATAAATAGCCTTCACATTGTAACCTTGGCAAGCTTTTGGCTCTTGAATGAATATTAGTGTTGTTACATTCTTGTGTTGATCTTGTGCTCAAATCTGTTATCCAGGGTGTTTTATTGTTATATCTTATTGTTTGGATTCAATACAACACTTGTTGTATTCATTAATCCATTAGCTTCACCTTCATCTTTGATCTTTCTTAACTTCTCATATCTCAAACACCTAATCAATAGGTGTTAAGGGTTAAAACAACCAACCACTGTGATCCGGATTCGTTTTGGGATCTACACTGAAGTGTTAAGTCCGACTTTTTGAACTGAAGTTTTATATTGGAGTTGTAGTCTCGGGGACAAGGGCAATCAGTTGAATAGATTGATTGTTTGTAAATCTTGCGGTGTGGCGGTGCATCAGAGATGTTATGGTGTGCAGCAAGATGATAGTGTGATTGTTTTTCTCATGGTTATTGGCTGTTACCATGGAGCCAAATATTTCTTTAAATGAAATTTTACTGGCTGGGTCTTTTTCTGGCTTCCTAGTGTATCGCATGGAATTTATGGTTTCCGTACGGTGGCGTAGGATGACGGTGCACGATGGAGTATAATGGTGGTCAGGTCGTTGGCCGGTGATGGTTAACAGTTGGTGTCGGTTTTATGTGTTGTGGTGATAGCAGTGGCTGTTGATGGTTGTTCAGGTGGTCGAGAGTGATGGCGGTGGTGATTCATGGTTCATCAAAGCTCATCGTTCAAATCGCCGACAAATTAGAAGATGATCGGAATTTAGTTTCAGTTCGTCGGAGATTATTTTATCTCGCTGTGAATAATGTCCGGTGAATGCGGCTGATGTAAGGTGATGGGCCCTACTAAATTATTGGATCATGATTGTAGGCCTCACATTCATTTCTCATATTTGGGGCCACCTGACTTGTTTGCAACGTTGATATGGACGAATTTTGGACTCAATTTTCAAGTTTCTTCAGAGTTTCTTTATCTCCTTGCTGGTTTCGAATTCCTTTGTACTCTAAACACTGCTCAGATGATCTGATCCGAGGTTTCAAGAGCTTTCGGGTTTTACGAGTTCCAAATTTTCTAGAATTCCGGGTTACCTGGGGTACCGGATTTTTAACTAAGTTTAGAAGCTTGTGTAGTTCGGAAGTTTCGAGTTGTGCATGTTCGGAGTTTTTCTAGTTATTCCGGGTTACCTGGGGTACCGGATAACTAACTAAGAGTCAGAATTATGCGTAGTTTGGAGACTTGAAGTCGGTTTCGGATTATCGAAAAGTTTTATGGTGCTTATGTTGTCCGGATCAAGTGAGGAGGTGAAGAGAATAAGACTTGCTTGGATTTTTGCATTATTTACAAAGAAATAGGGGGAGTAAAAATTTTGTGAAATTCCTGTTTTCTTTGTAAATCAATGGCTCGTGGTGCTACATCGAAACAAGTTCATGTTTACTATCTTTGAGATTAACTTAGTGTTAATCTTACCGGTGGCGAAGTGCTTATAACATGAAGCAAGTGTATGATTGAGTTCTGTCAAGTTTGTTCGAGGTTTATTCAAGTGTTGACGTGATGAAGCAATTTGCTCGTTTGGCAAGTAGTTGAAGGTCAAGCCTTTATCGTATACCGGTTAGAGTAGAGATGATTAGTCTTCTTGTTCTCTTTTCCAAGTTGGTGACTGATCGGATTCTCGAAATAGGGGTTCTTACATTGAGGGGGAGATTGGAGACGAAAGTCATCGGGTAATTGGTGGATTCGTGAAGATACGAGATTGGATCTTGAAGATTCGAGATGAAATGATTTCAGACACTCGGTTGAAGACTCTGGTCAAGATGGTGGATGTACCTTTACAAAGTTCAGTTTGTTATTAACTTATCGAACTGAGCTTCATGTTTTTCGGATCTTGAAGTGTTTGGTGTTGGGCATTGGAAATCCGACGTTTCGTTCTTCTACCGGTTAAGTTTGAAGATTAATGTATCGAGCGATATTCTCACATGTTGTTGTAAGTTGGTTCGCGTTAACTTGATTCGGGAGTAGTTTGAGGGGGAGGATCTACAGTGTTTGATGTTGGATTCTTCGGGTTTCTCAAAGCAACCTTAAGTGATCGTCAGCAAGTCTTTAATTAGAAGGGTTGAAGATCGCTGTGCTCTGCCGGAAAGATCAAGTCTCAGCCAAAGTTAAAAGCAGCCATGATATCATCAGTCAAGGGGGAGTCTGTAAGTGCAGTATCCGGTGACTGAAGATTATCGATGCCACACAGAACTGATGCAACAGTTAAGGGGGAGACTGTAAGTGCAGTTCCTGCCGGGTAACTGTCGCTTATCGGTTCTGGTCAACCAAAGCAGAAGTCCAAGTTAAAGTCAACGATACTGAAGAATTCAAGACCACATGAAGACCAAGGGAAGTTTGTTAGTGCACCTTGGGTGACAAGTGCATGCTTTCCAATTGTTAGGGTCTTTATTGTACAAGTCTTGAAAGTTAGTCCTAGTTTTATCCTAGGGAAAGTTGTCCCAACTTTATCCTAGGGACTTTTGTCCAAGGTTTATCCTAGGGACATTTGTCCAAGTTTTATGGCTAGGAAAAGTGTCTGAGGTTTATGCTAGGGACAAGAGTTAGGGTTTTGTGGAGATTGTTTGTCCGTGTTTTATCCTAGTCCCTATATATATGTGTGTATTGTGTAGATTAGGCAAACTCTTGTAGCTGGGTGCACCTCTCTCACTTCTCCTGGTGTGCACATCCTAGAGAGAGAGACTATGTGTTAGTGAGAGAAAGCTAGGGTTTAGATCTTTGTGATCTAAACCAGCTTGTAGATGATGTTTACTCCTTTGGTATGTAATCTGTGATGACTGATTCAATATAAAGGATTCATCTTCTACGTATTTCTATCTTGTTCTTCATATTTTGTTCTTCATGTCTTGAATCAAGTGCAATGTTTGATGTTCGTCATCGATCCGGTGCTTTCACACTTTGGCCAGAAATGATACATCAGAAGCTCACTCAAGTTAAGCCATTTTGGTTTTGTAAAACATTATTTGATCCTTACTAATTAACTAAGTATTTAAAAAACCAATTATTTAATAGCAAACCACCCGTTAGCGCGGATCGAACTTGTTGTCTCGAGTTATGACCTTATGGTCTCGAGTCGAGACCTTTGTCTCGAGTTATGATCTTATGGTCTCGAGTCGAGACCTTTGTCTCGAGTTATGATCTTTTGAGCCCTTATGATTTCGAGTCGAGACCCTATGGTCTCGAGTCGAGATCTGTTGGTCTCGAGTTGTGAAGGTTTAAGGACCTCATGGTCTCGAGTCGAGACCTCATGGTCTCGAGCCCACTGTTGATAGCTGTTTATTGTGATAACATAACTGAAAATTCGAAATCTAAGGGATTATGAGATATGGTTTCCTATTCTAATGCTGATCTGATTTTGTCAAATATCTCGAAAAATTATAATCTGTTTATCTAATAACAGTTTTCGAAAATCTTTAGAGGACAAAATCAGATCAAAAATAGGAAAACACTCGATAATCCGAATCATATTCCAAATCATATAGGAATTTTCGAATTTTCTAAGAACATGTGATGAACCCTAAACATAAGAATAAAATTCTGGAACCCGAAACCTGAAACTTTTAAGACTTCTAAACAGATTTCGGTCATAAAAACATAAACCCATTTGATTTCGAGTGAACATATAATTAATCCTTTTCCGAAAACAGGGATTTCGAGTGATTATATTCGACTCGAAACCGGCTGTGAATTATATGAGGCTTTCAAAATTTCGTTTTCCAAGTTTGTATCCCAGAATTGATGGATACGAAAACAGAACTGACTAATCAACATAAGCTCTGATACCACATGTTGGTTCAGTTCTGTTTAATCATAATGGAAGACATGAAAACATACCTTTGATTGCATCAGACAGGCCAGCAGAGAATCCAGATGGAGTCGCAGCAATAAGGTTTGACATGGTTGTCAGCTTGATCTGGTTCCTCCTTAGGGTGCTAACTGATGATGGTGGCTAAGAAACCGAATAGGGGATTCAGTTATGGGAGTGGAGGTCGAATGTGATGTTATGACTAATGGGGTGTGTCTAATTGTGTGACTGAGTAACCCTTTAACCTTCACATAATTCTCCTTATATAAGCACCCAGGAGGAAACCTAATTAGTTAATAAGGGTAATATGGTCCATCAACAATTACCAACTAATTACTTAATAGGTTATTATATATTTTGATCTATATAATGTAAATGATTATAATGGCTACTAGATTAAATATTATACCATAATATATTTAATCTTACAGCAATTGGATTTGATTCCTTAATAGTGGGATGGATGTTTAACCTTATGTCATAGTTCATGTCAACACATAATGGATTTATGGAATGAGTGCCCAAAAGTTGGCATCCCATTTTCATCAATATATTCTAAAATGCAAGTCCGAACAAGGATTTGTCACTCATGAATTAATCTTACCGTTGGATCCAAATAACAAAGGAGATGAATAGGTTAAACGTAAGAACATCATGGAGCACACATCTCCTTTTAAAGTCATCTAGATCTGGGACATGGGTACTAAGTGTTCATTAGGATACTTGACTGTAATTAATATGCATCCAACAAGAAGTAGCAAACCTGGTTTATATTATTATATATACACATCAGAGGCGGATGTAGGAGGGGTTGAGGGGTGCACGGGCTACCCCTCAGCTTTCTTGTCAAAGTGTAAAATTAGTGCAAATTTTATTTCTTCTTCGTCTTATGTATTAGATACTTCTAGATCCAAGAAAATAAAATAAAAATTGGATAACATAAATTTTCTTTTAGATCCGCCACTGATACACACACAAAAAATACAAAATCGTGTCTAAGGATTTAAGTTTTTAAAGTTGCGTCTTATAATAAAAAACGTGAAAAAAGGAATTATAAAGTTTATTTTTTAAATACTTTAACGGGTCAACCCGACCTGTTTAAAAAACAGATCGTGTTAACCCACCCAAAGTCTATTTTTTTTTTCCTTTTGTCGAGTTTGAGTTGGATTTCGGATCGTGTTAGGAATTGTCACCCCTGGTCCAAACTTTTTGTAAATGTCATTTAAGGCCTATATTAAAGTTGACTATCGTCTGCAAATAAGGAAAATGTGTGCAGTTTCACTGAGGAGCAAAAGGATAGCAAAACCTATGGAATTTACATAAAGGTTTGACCACCTGTTTTACTAGCTCAATTGTAGCTGCAGTTTTGATCTATTGTACGTTTACATGTCAATCCGCATGACATCAATCATGACCACCGTTTCATGTCCGAATTTTGGAAGTGTACCAACTCCATGGCATGACCCTTTCATTCAACACTACTTATCATCCTCAATCGGACACGCAAACAGAGGCCTTCAACAAATGTTTGCTATTGTATTTACGATGCTATGTGGCAATTATCCCAACGACTGGTTGCATTCTTACCTCTGGCCGAGTATTGGTACAACATATCTTACCAAACATCGGCTAAAGTGTTTCCATTGAAGGTCCTTATATCCGTGACTCAAATTGTAAGCTTGTAAGCTTAGAAACTCTTTTCCGGTACCCTAAATACACACAGAAAAAATAAAAGAGAGAGAAATCTGAATAAAGCAATAAATCTTAGAATTAATTTAGCGTTTAATAGAATATTTATGACAAGATATACCATGTGCAATGAAGATAAGATAATCCTTTCCAATTAACCAGATATTGTTTCACAAACATCTGGTTTGAACCGAGTTTGGAAGCGGCACTATCGTCAGCAACTGTAGGTCTCATTTCACAGTCCAAAATCTTTTCTATATCATTTAGAGGATTAACCTGCATGTACAATACATTGTTATAATAGGAAAGTAGTACTTACATATGAATACAAGTAATTAATAATATTCTCTATAACATACACATTTTGGACATCTCCCAGTGGTAGGAAGTGGAGCTTTAAGAAGTGGTACTAAACATTTCGGGTAGTATTCATACGTGCATGTTTCACAAACAAGTAGATTCCCGGATTCACCACACGCGTTACATGAACCCTCTATCTGTGAAGAAATTAACCGATGAATATCTTTAACATCTTGTAGTGTAATTAATAGATACGTATCATGCAGAATCTAGAATGTTATTTGAGTTTATAAAGGTGGAAATTACCGCATAATCTCTGCAGGGGCGGATGTAGACCTAGTTAGGGGTTCCTAGGAACCCGTTCGGTTTGTAATTTATAGTGTGAAGTTAAATAAAAAATTCGAAAGGAACCCTTTAATATTTTTTAGGGGAACCCTATAATCAAATCTATTAAGTGGAGCATTGGTAAACATGCGCGCCAGTTAAACTTGATGTTCCGAGTTCGAATCTGGTTAGCAGGTTTGTTATTATGCAGTTAATTTTTAGTGCATTTAATTGAAATTGGTTATTAGCGTTTGTGATTATTTGTTTCCTCTACATAAACTGTAAATTAGCATTTGAAAAACTAGAAAATTAGTTAAACTTTCACCTTAAATTTGCTTGAAATTATTCTGCCTTTTGATCGATTGATTATTATTCATTTGATTGGGATATAAAAAATGTGTTGAAATTTACCCCTCGTTATGCTTAATGTTTTCAAAACTGATCTCTAATGGCGAGCGGGTTTGAGCAATGCATTCTTTATCTTTTATAGTCAGATGTATCACTTAACTCAAACTTCAGTAACTTCCTTAGGTTGTGAGATAAAGATTGATATTTAAACTTTTTAGTTCTAGATTGTGATATGATAGCTAGCTGATTGATATATGTTTCCTAATCGCGGCTGATTGTTGCAGGTAGGAAACAAATCAACAATCAAAAGTTAGATGGTAATTTTGGAATTTTAATAGCTTGTGTCCTGTTCTTTTTTATATGTTGTTTAAAATATAATGTTTTTTAACTTTTGTTTGATTTGCAGTGAGGTACAATTGATTTCAAAGGATGTGTATCATGGACCATGGGATGGTTCAAAGGGGAAAACTGGGTTTATATGCCTCAAGGCTCTATTGAATAGATAATTGTTCAACATGGAACTTTTGTTGACTCTATCAAATTCCAAACCAATTGCACTTAAGGTGAACCAAAGCGCTCTTTATATGGTGATAAGGTTAGTAGGACTACCAGCAAAGTAATCACGGTAACTTGTATTATCGGCCACTACATTACTATAGGTAGTTGGTTCGTTGAAAGGGAGTTCTGACAACAAGTTTCGATCGACGTTTCCAAAAGATGAAACCTCGTATGGAACAACTATAGGTATGTTTTTTTATTCGTAGAGGCCATCTTATTTATGTTATGTATTTTAAATTTATCATGAAGATGTTTTTTCATTATTGTATGGTATTTTTATCATGTGATGAACCTTACCCGACCCGAACCGTCGAACCGACCGGTATTTTTTATGTTCGGACATATGATATTGGAACATTTAAAAAAGTGAACCCGTTAGAAAAAATTCCTGGATCCGCCACTGAATCTCTGACAATTCTTTGAAATTGTTCTGCTGTTTTGGATTTACCGAGCAGCTCTGATTCGTCGGATTCATCCATACTATAGCAGGGCCTTGAATCCGATCTAATACGGAGTCTCTCAGCTAAACTACTCATCTCTGAAATATATAACCAACAAATTTATCTTTTTTCATTGACCATAACGGGTAGTTACTATTTCAAAGGACCGAATTCTACAATGCTAAAAAGATAATGTACAATGATGCAAAGAATGTTTTCACTTGAACAGGTTTCGGACAGTGGCAAAGATGTAGGATATTTCAAGTTTAATGATCAAAATGACGATAGACACCCAGTTTTTATCTCCAGTTGTTGTATATGGGATTTATTTGGTCTTCAAATTTTGTGATCCTATAATATTTTCACATGAACGTATGTACGTTAACCTAAAGTACACAAATGAGACCGAAACTTCACATTCATATTTTGCAACAAGGAGAGACGACGAGTGGATGATGATTAAATTGTACCGTTTCTTGAACCAAAAGAAAGATGTTTCCTTCAAGTTTCTACTAGAGAGTTTTTCAAGATACTATTGCAAAAGTGATGCCATCTATATTGAAGGCATTGAGTTTCGAGCCATTAAAAATGCAAGTTTGAAAATTACACTTTGGTTCTCGTTCTATATATTGTTCTGTTTTTATTATTACGTTATGATGTATGTTACACGTATATCATATGATGTTACAATTTGAATCCACAGGTAGCTCATGAAGATATCAAAAATATGAAGGAACTTCGAAAATCGTACGTAGACTTGGAAGATGATGTCAGGGATGAAAAGGTCCTTTTCTAATTTCAAGTCCTTAGAAGAATCAAAATATTCCTTGTAATATTTGTACTAATTTTTCTCGATCATTTGATAAACAGTCGTTCTCGCTAAACGAATTGAATGGAAAGAAACATCTTATGCTTTCTGCAACCGATGTTTTGTACAACTCTCCAAAACTGAAGTCTTTTCGTTTCAAGTCCTCAGCTGACTCGAGGTTTGATTTTGGAAAGAAACATCTTATGCTTTCCCATTTATACATGTAAAAGTTATTTACTAAAATTTAGTTCTAAATAATACCATTGATACTAGCAGCCCACTAAGCCCAACAGCTCAAACTTCTTTGGGCCACTAATTCTTTGGATCAGGATCCTCTTATTTGGGCCGTGGATCTGTTTTTTATGGGCTCTTATTCTAAAGGATTAGCTTATGGGCCTAAATTTTAGTTGGATCTACTTGGTTTCGTTATTAGATATAAACTAGTAAATTACCCGTCGCGCGTTGCAGCGACGTACCCGATTCGAATCTGAACTATGTTTACGTTGAAACATATTATAGATGAGAAGTATTGACTAAGTCAAAACATATTATAGATGAAAAAGCATTGACCAAGTCGAATTGGCTGTTCAGCGCCAAGTTTTTTTCATGGTTACACTTAAAGGATCTGATGAGCAAACCTCTTACAATCTCATATAAATACATAACTAATAACATATTGTAGCCTCTAGGCACATATATAAAAAATGATCTATGGTCATCTAGAATAACTAAGGGAAACTATTATGCCTATAACCTGAAAATGACTCGATGGATTCTTGAAGTTGGGGCACTTTGTGTGATCATTTCCATTCTCTCTGATCACTTTCATGAACTCGGCATCATGATTCAAGAACTGAAAAAAGAGGTGCCAGAAACCGGGATTATCCCAGTGATCATAAAGTTGAGTATTCATTTTGTCTTCTTGAAGCTGATGCCATAATTCATGGGCACCTGCTCAAGACATTTACAGATAAGCCTAAAACACTAAGTGCTTACTGCATACATCAGCAATCATAATCTCTTTTGGATGTCTGGATAACTCATCAAAATGCATACATCAGCAATCATATATCATATGCAGGCTTGAGCCTAAAATTAGCGGAATAAGTTTAAGTACTTCTATGTATCTAAAATACATGTAAATAAAACCTGAGTTTTAGCACCATAAATCATATTAACTACATCAGTATTGACATCATGAGTTGACACTGCACAGGCTCCTTTTGGTCCCCGAGTTTCCTTGTCAAGCTTTTGACAATTCACTATTGCTTCCCTTTGCCTACAAGAATCATTTGAGTCAGATTAGCCAAAGTTGAATTTAAGAACACACTTAAAAAGCACAAACCTTTTAGCTCCATTTTCTTTTTCATTTCCGCATCAATTTCTTTGCTAGGAAGATATTGTTGCAAACTTGAAGGATCACAAGCATGTGGTCTAGCTGTAAAGAACTAAAAAAAATTAAATGTTACATAAATCCACCGACAACATAAATAATAAAGTCTACATTTTATTTAATATTAAAAAAAGATACCTGGCTCATCCTTCAAAGCGATGGTTGCAACTTCCTCTTTGTTCAGAATTCAGATACTGAGATACATGCTCAAGGTGGGGCAAGGGCCCCAACTAAGATCAGCCTAACATACGTAAAAAGCATCCATTACAACAAAAGAATACTAATGAAGATCATGTCCCAGGCAAACTTCCCTTTTTATTCCTTGCAAGTTGAAAGTTGTAACCAGGTCTAATCCTTAATTTAAAGAGATGGTATTCTGTTGAGTATAGTTAGCTAAATAAAGTGCCCCAACTTCAAGAATCCATCGAGTCATTTTCAGGTTATAGGCATTCGAATATATATATAAAGAATTTCTTTTTTTATACTTCTTACTATTAGATAGTGTCCATAAATCTCATAATAGGTCCCCAAAGATTCATAGTGAATAGCTTCTCTTAGTTATTCTAGATGACCATAGATCATTTTTTATATATGTGCCTAGAGGCTACAATATGTGATTAGTTATGTATGTATGTATGCTTCTGAATGACAAGCTTTCTTTTGGGATGCAATGGCCACAATTTGCAGGGCTACAAGTTAACAGTATGCTTTTTATCTCAGTCTATTCACTTGATTAAACAATAATTTTGAGAATTTTCTATATTGTATTGTTTTAAATATATATATTTAATTTTGATTACCTATATACTTGTGAATTATATAATTTACCTTGTTCAGCCTGTGTAATACACGGGTAACTAACCTAGTAACAATAATAAAAATAAAACCGCCAATAACAACACACTTTCAATAGGAATTTTAAATATGTAAATCATCTTCGTTTCTAAATCAAATATCTACCAATGATTGGAACCCGTGAGAAGTAACATATAACATAAAATGAAACGAAAAGTACCATATGATAAACTGATTGGTGTTCATAAGTAGCAACAATTTACATAATTCGGGCTTGTAAAAGCTGACCTGTTACCCTCACATACTGAACCAACGACCGAAGGAAGCTCAACGGTTTCAGAATTTATAATATCCACCGGCAAGGATTCCCTACACAACCATAAGCCCATGAAGGCATAAACGTGTATAAATTAATTCAATCGTTAACGTGTGCGTATATACATGTTGACAATAACAGCATAGCATTACTGGAAAAGCACAAGAGATTCAAATGTCCAGTCTCTTTGTAAATTTTACCTTGGTAACGCTGGGTGAATTAAATAGTAAGCGTTCGAAACCACCTTTGCCACCATCGATCTGTCGAAAATCAAAACATGCAACCATGGGAGTATATTAGTAGAATAGTAGACGCCAAAGAAGATTCACGCAATATATCATAAAAAGACTTGATGCGTTGTTCTCGTACCATAAATACCAACAATTTCAGTGACAATTATTTGTTATAACTTGTATTTTGTCTAAGAAACCTAATTGACTTGCATCAGTAGTAGTTCTGAAGGTGTTATTAGTAGAAAATTGGGCTTGTGTAACTGGTTCTTGATAAGGCACAAGTGGTTTAAGTCTTGATAGGGGATTTATTACACTACCATCACAGGGGATTTATTACACTACCATCACTGCAATTCATAAATTTATAATCTTCATTAACAACAAAAGCTCACATTTTTTTCTCTGTGATTTTAACAAACACCTAGCATTTAATGCATAGAAGTATTAAAAGAAAGTATATATGTGTACCTCTAAGGTGAACCCGATGAAGTCACATCAAATCCCATAGATGGCTTTTGTTGATACTGTTGTTATAGACGTTGGTTATGATGTGCAATTTGAAACTCGTACTCCGATCTCTCACCTTCCGATGACACACGATTAGAAACAACCGGCACACCGACAATGACCGTCGTTACCCACAAAATGGCCCCAAAAATGTAAAGAAGGTGCAAGTTAAGAGTTTGAATAGAAATATTACCAAACTTTAAAACACTACCTTCAAAACCCACCACCACCACGACGTCAAACCACCACTCGTCATCGCCCTCGCCGTTGAACCAACCACCAAACCCTCACTACTAACAACACTCTCCGTACACCGCCGTCGGAACCCTAGTCTCGGAAAAACAAAAAACCACAAAAACAGAATACCGCCACCGTTTTCTTTGTTACCCTTGTTCTCCTGAGCAGAACGGCCAGCCGGAGGCGATGCCGAAACACCTTCATCATCGTTGTAACTCTCTCTAGCTCTCTATAGGGTTTTGACTTTTGAGTTGCCTGGTTGAAATGAACGGGCGGTGATCTAACACGTGGTAGAAGAATACAAAAGGTACAATAATATAAACTTAACATACAAGTAACCTAAGCAAGAAATACAATGAAAGCACAATGTACAACCGGTGAATGCGTACAATTGTTACAAATTAGAATATATATATAAATTAGTATGGATTATGGCAGCGTCGACATGGAGGTTTAGCTTGAAGAGAAATGTTTGAGAAATAATTAGTTAGGGGGTGTTTGGCCTAGCTTTTTTTATCTAAGCTTATAGCTTTTTTAGCTTATTTTTATAAAATAAGCACTAATGGGTGTTTGGTTTAGCTTTTTAAGCTTATGCTTATTAGCTTATATAAGCTAATTCTAAGAAGCTTATAGGAAGATGGTTATTTAGCTTATTTGAATAAGCTTATTTGAAGAAGATGGTTTTTTACTCAATTGCCCTCAAATGATACACACAATGATATTATACCCCTTCCCATAATACAAGCTCGTGAAAATTTCATGGTTTCAAAGAGCTTATCAACTTGTAGAATATAATCTAATCCAAACACTTAAAAATAGCTTATCAAATGAAAGAAAATAAGCATAAGCTACTTTAAAATATAAGCATAAGCCAAAAAAATAAAAGCTAGGCCAAACACCCCCTTAGCTAGAATAATTTGCTAGATTGTTCGAAGTGGTCTCTAGTTTGTTTAGTATATGATTCATATATAGGTTGTTTCTACACTTATAATCCTTGAGTTAATCAATACAGTTTTACATCTAGGAAGAAATGACATGTTCAAATTTCAATCACTAGCTAGCAATTTATATGCTTGATTTTTAAACTTTGCTGTAACATATTTTTGTCATTTTTGCGTTCATGTATGTGTTGCAGTGATGTCTGCTTTGACTCTTTTTTTTTTTTTTGGATATGTGGGATTGATGTGGTCGGTGAGACTGTGAGAGGGCATTAACTAGTAACATACCAGCTATTAAAAATGTAAAATCTTTTAAAATGAGGTTGGTGGCTAAAGTTTGACAATAAACATTAAGCTGGTTTATGTTTTAGGCCTAATTTGTTTATCTAGTTGGCATTTTAAAAAATCAAGGTTGTAATCTTATGCTTTAGTTAGAAAGATGGTACTTTGTCTCTAAGAAGTATGCAATCATTCTCATACAGGTTTCAAGACGTGGTGGAGCTTCTACCCCAACAAGTATTCAGAATGAAATACGAGATTGAAATTCAGAGGTTGTCACCATCTACAGAATACACATGTTACCTTGTGTTTAAGGTTTCAGAAAGGAGTCGGGGACTCCATTGTCCTGTGAAAGTACGGGATCTACTCATTAGGAAAAACAAAGAGAACCAAATCATCTATTTTAGATGCCAAGCCTCATTGAACCAGCATGATTCTTTCTGGGTTCCTATGCAGAGGAAAGATGGATGGATGGAGGTTATGGTGTGGAAGTTTAACTCAAAGTATAATAAGTAGGGCTGTAAACGAACCGAACGAACACGAATAAGGCTATGTTCGTGTTCGTTCGTTAAGGAAATTTTGATGTTCGTGAACTGTTCGCGAACACATGACGAACAGAAGTTTGTGTTCGTGTTCGTTCGTTAAGGAATTTTGGTTGTTCGCGAACAGTTCGTGAACACTAACCACAAACGCAAACGAACACAAATGAACTTTAATTTTGAAAATTAAAAAATGCACCGTTAATCTTAAACATTGTACACAACGAAAGTAGTTAAATATAACCATTTAAAGATTGAAGGGATGGATAATATTGGGTTCAATCGATTGGAGATAAGCTGAATGAAGGAGCGTGATATCAAAAGAGGGAGAGGGCTAGAGAGAGGGAAATAATACATATGGGGAAAGTAAAAAATTAATAAAACATTAAAAACTTTTAGAAAAATAAACATAAAAAACCAAACACGAACGGACATAAACGAACGAACACGAACGAACATATTACCGAACGTTCACGAACGCAGTCGAACGAACGAGACCTTTGTTCGTGTTCGTTCATTAAGCTTATCGAACAAAATTTTTTGTTCGTGTTCGTTCGTTAAGCTTATCGAACGAACATAAACGAACTTCCCGCCGAACAGTTCACGAACTGTTCGCTGAACGTTCGGTTCGTTTTCAGCCCTAATAATAAGCTTGGAAATAATTTATTCCTATGAATTTAAAACTGATAACTTATGAGGGAACTATGTCTGGCCTTATTATATGTGGTTTGGAGTTTCGACCAAGGTAGAGGAATACATTGTTGGAATTCAACACTTGGGCTGAAGCCGCGAGATGCGACTCATTGTCTTGAGTCACAGTTAGATTCGAGTCAATGTTCTCTGCGTGTGTCGCAGGTGAGAACGAGCGAGATGCGTTTGAAAGACAAACAAGAACTGTGCGAGTGTTGAGAGGGAGTGATTAAAGTCAACATCAGAGAAGAGAGCTGCAACTCGAAGAGAATTGAGCTGCAGCTGGGGCTCAATTGAAGACACGAGCCGCGACTGGAGGAGTTAGCTTCATCTAAAGGAGATCACAAGCTAAAGACAAGCAAGAGGAATGCCAAGCCGCAGACGGAAAAATGGAGAAAAGATGAGCCGTGGCTGGATGTCCTTAAGCTGTATTGTGAGTAGAGTGAGTCGATGCTTGAATGAGGTAACGTGCGAGTCATGTTTTCGAGTCAGATTCGTTTTAGCATAGGATAAGTTTATTGTATATTTTTATGCTTGAATTTTGTATTAGAGTTTTTGAATTCGAATAGGTGTACTTGTAAAGGGTGCTATATAAACCCTTGTTTAGATTTATTTTTCGAAGTCTTTATTAAATAACGTAACCTTATATATTTGTGAAAATATTATATATTAGAGATAAACATGTTTGTAGAAGATACGAATTATATTTGAATTATATTCTGTATTATCCTTGTATTACACCCTATTTAAAGTGTTGAGAATTATCAATTAAAGGCACGAATTCATTCCCAATATCATAATCTTTTAATGGTATCAGAGCATTCTGCTCTTTCCTAAACCCTAGCGGTAAACATATTGCTGCCGTCGATTCATCCTCACCAAGCTTCTGTTTCGACAGAACCTGTTTCGTTCAAGGAGTACCTTCGCACCTGTTTCGACGGGATCTCATAGTTTTTTCTGCTTCCGCATAGCACACCGATCTCGGCTTCATCATCAATCATGACTAATAAGGAAACGGCTTCATCATCAATCACGGCAGCTTCTTCATCGTTACATCCCGCTTATACTGTATCCAATATACAGAACAAGGTGCGCACATTGGATGGATCCAAGGTCACGTATTCGTCTTGGGTCAAACTGTTCAAGCTACACGCCAAGGCGTACAAAGTGCTAGATCACATCGAAGAAACTGAAGCACCGAAAGAAGAAGACGCTAATTACGAGGCATGGCAGGAGATCGATGCCCTCGTTTTACAATGGATCTATGCCACTTTATCCGACGACTACTTGGTTCGGATTTTGGACTCCAAAGCTACGGCTCGCGATGCATGGGTAAAACTCGAGGGGATTTTTTTAAACAACAAAGGATCACGGGCTACTACCCTCGAACACGAGTTCACCAATCTCACTCTCGGTGCCTGCTCATCGCTTGACGACTATTGCCAAAAACTCAAAGAACTCGCAGACCAACTTGGTGACGTCGGTTTTCCGGTAAGCGAACCTAGACTTGTTATGCAACTTGTCCGCGGCCTGCCATCCGAATATGACGTTACGGCTGCTCTCATTAACCAAACGTGCCCCTCTTGGGATGATGCACGTCAAAGTCTACATAAAGAGCAACAACGTCAAGCCGCTCGGAAAAACCCATCACAAACAGTGCTTGTTACACCACCCGCTCCCACTCATGCTACTGCCTCACCCTCACCCTCGCCTAATCCTTCTGCCAACAACAACACCCAACCGCCGAACCTTGTTGACCCCCGTTCCTACCAGCAACCTAATTACTTTGATCGATCGCGCGGACGTGGCAGGGGGCGCGGCTATCGAGGTCGAGGCAGGGGCGGGTCTCGGGGACGAGGAGGAGGCTACGGGAACAACAATTGGAACACTTGGAATCATCAACAGCATCCCTCGGTCTACCCTCCTTTTCCACAGTCCTTGTTTACCAACAACATGGGAGCCCAAAACCAGCACTGGCCCAGTCCGCCACCCACTCCCTTTCCTTCCCAAGCTTGGGCTCCGGCCCAACACCCCCCCCCCCCTTATGCGCAAGCCCAATTCAACCAAGCTCACCTAGCTTACCAACAGGCCCACTTGCAAACCAACCCAAACCAGCCCGTTATGACAACTCAATTCCCTGACCCAAATGCCTACAACCCGCTAAATCCAACCGACTTCGGCACCGCTTTCTCCATGGTCCAAAATCCGAATCCAGATTCGTCTTGGAACTTCGACACGGGAGCATCTTCTCATATCACCGCTGACCGAGGAAAAATATCTTCTCCCTTGTCTGTTTCTTCAAGTACTATATTTGTTGGGAATGGTCAAAAACTGTCAATTACAGGTTCAGGAAATTCCATTTACCGCATTGCCAATAAAAATTACCATTTAACCAATGTTCTACATTCCCCTACCGTTATAAAAGACTTACTTTCGGTCCGCAAATTTACCCGTGATAATAAAGTCAGTATTGAATTTGACCCGTTTGGATTTTCTTTGAAGGACCTCACGACAGGAACGCTACTTTCGCGCCATGATAGCACGGGGGACCTCTATCCGCTCACACCACCTTCCTTTGCATTGGCTACCGCTCATCAACAATCTCCTTGGCACAACCGTCTTGGTCACCCGGGCGCATCTATCTTAAATTTTCTGTCTAGTCATAAATTTATTCATTGTAATGCACTTTCGAGTCCTTTTATTTGTTCGTCTTGTCAAATTGCCAACAGTCAACGTTTACCTTTTTATGATTCAGTTTCGGTTACTTTTGCACCATTTGATATTGTTCATTGTGATTTGTGGACCTCACCGATTCAAAGTAACACGGGTTATAAATACTACATGGTCCTAGTTGATAACTTCACCAATTTCGTTTGGGTTTACCCCCTTAAATTTAAATCCGAAACTTTTCCAACCTTTGCCAAATTCCATAAACTTATATCCACACAATTTAACCGACTCATAAAAACTTTTCAATGTGACCTAGGGGGGGAATTTGATAACCATTAATTTAAAAATTTTGCACACCAACAAGGAATGGTCTTTCGCTTCTCGTGCCCGCAAACATCACCACAAAACGGGAAAGCCGAACGAATGTTGAGACGCCTCAACAACATTATCCGAGCCCTTCTAGCACATGCCCGTCTTCCACCTTCCTTTTGGGTGGAAGCCTTACATACCGCTACCTACCTACACAACATATTGCCTACACCCAAACTTAACCATCTTACCCCGGCCTTTGCCCTCTATCAAAGACACCCGACCTACGACCATTTACGTGTTTTTGGGTGTGCATGTTACCCCAATGTCTCGGCTACCCAACCCCACAAACTATCATCCCGCTCCACAAAATGCATTTTTTTGGGGTATCCCGCAAACTTTCGTGGTTACCGCTGTTTGGATCCACAATCGGGCCGCGTCCTTATCTCTAGACATGTCGTCTTTGACGAACATGAGTTTCCATTTAACTCCGACCTACCCACTGAAGCCTACAAATTTTTCGATGATGATACATTTCCATTTTTTTCACCAGCACCAACTTTAATTCCACGGCTACACCAAATGTTCCACAGCCGCCCTCCCATCAGGTCACATCTCCTACCACCCATCTACCTATGGCCCAAACACACTTACCAGATCCATCAATACCTACGGCTCAAAACAACTCATCCCTTACACCACAAACCTCGGCCCAACAACCCACACCTGCCCAACCCGATAACACGGCCCAGTTACAAAATCAGCATTCTATGCGCATTAGGTCCAAAACGGGTATTCGTAAACCTAACCCAAAATTCAATTTATCCACACCGTCCGCCCATGTTCCATCTCACCTATTCCAAATTCCCACTTAAAGGCCCTCATGGACCCTAACTGGCATAAGGCTATGACCGATGAATTCAGTGCTTTGCAGGTTAACAGAACTTGGGAGTTGGTACCGAGGCCTTCGGGGGTACCTATTGTTTGTTGCATGTGGCTTTACAGGCATAAATTTAAATCTGACGGTCTCTTGGAAAGATACAAGGCTCGGTTGGTTGTTAATGGCAAGTCACAAACAGTGGGGATTGATTGCCACGAAACATTTAGTCCCGTGGTTAAACCAGCCACTATTCGCACAGTTTTGAGTTTGGCAGTTTCTAGACAGTGGCCGATTCACCAATTAGACGTCAAGAACGCATTTTTACATGGCAACTTAGACGAAACGGTGTTCATGATTCAGCCACCAGGGTTCGTTGATAAAACCCACCCAGACTTTGTTTGTCAATTGCGGAAATCGTTGTATGGTCTCAAACAGGCACCACGGGCTTGGTATAACCGTTTTTCGACACACTTACTCTCTAATGGATTCAAGAGCAGCATTTGTGACTCGTCACTTTTCACCTACCAACGGGGGACGTCTACTGCATATCTTCTTTTGTATGTGGATGATATTGTCATTACCACTTCTGATACGACTCTGCTGCAATCCATTATATCCATGTTATCCAGAGAGTTTGCCATGACAGATTTGGGACCACTACATCGTTTTTTGGGCATTGCCGTCACTCGCGACTCCAACGGTTTGGTTTTGTCACAGTCGCAATACGCTCGGGATATTATTCATCGTGCGAACATGACCGATTGTAAGCCATGTGCTACACCGTGCGACGGGTTCTAAGTTGAGTGCAAATGATGGAGATCTCATTCCCGATGGCACATTATATCGCAGTTTGGCTGGAGCACTACAGTACTTAACCTTCACACGCCCGGATATTACTTATGCAGTTCAGCAGGTTTGCCTTTTTATGCATGCACCACGCGATTCGCATTACGCCTTTATGAAGCGCATACTCCGTTACATCAAGGGCACTCTTGATTACGGGCTACATATTACGGTTTCACCCTCATCGTCGCTTGTCGCTTACTCTGATGCCGATTGGGGCGGCTGCCCGGACTCGCGACGATCTACTTCGGGGTATTGTGTGTTTTTGGGTGACAACTTGGTGTCCTGGTCGTCAAAACGTCAAAACACCATTTCTAGATCGAGTGCTGAAGCGGAATACCGGGGCGTTGCGAATGCGGTTGCCGAAACCACATGGCTTCGTAATTTACTTCTTGAGTTGCATGTTCCAGTCCAGCGGGCGTCTATTATTTATTGTGACAATGTGTCTGCCGTTTATCTATCCGCCAATCCGGTTCAACATCAACGCACAAAACACGTCGAGATGGATATTCACTTTGTTCGGGAAAAAGTACAAATCGGTCATGTTAAAGTGTTACACGTGCCTTCATCTTCTCAGTATGCCGATATTTTCACAAAAGGATTACCAAGAACGTTAATAACGTAACCTTATATATTTGTGAAAATATTATATATTAGAGATAAACATGTTTGTAGAAGACACGCATTATATTTGAATTATATTCTGTATTATCCTTGTATTACACCCTATTTAAAGGGTTGAGAATTATCAATGAAAGGCACAAATTCATTCCCAATATCATAATCTTTTAAGTCTTTGAGTCGAAGTTTTTCTTTGTAATTCATGTGTCGAAGTTTAATAAGAAAAGAGTCGCTCGTGTGTTTAGAGCAAGTTATGGAATTCGTTGTTCTTGGCTTGCTTACCAATTTCACTTGGTTAAAACGTTACATGTATTAGAGCATTTCAATGGTTGCATTTTCAGTTTTCATTGTAGTTATTTCCAGTTTTCTTTTGTTATGTTAGCTGGACATAATGAACTTGTAATCAATCCATATTATCAATTTCTATAAACAGGCAATTTTCTAAGGAGTCCAAGTGCAAATTCATGATCTCAGGAGTTGAGTATTTGGTAATCTTGGAGCAAAGAGTATTGGATGATCCAAACAAAATACGAGCAATTATCGAGTGGCCCAAGCCTACGTGGGTTCCTCGGATTAGCTGACCACTAGGGTAAAATTATCAGGAACTTTAACGGCATAGCGTTCCCGTACTTTAACTATGGAATGGTTCCTTTGGACTACTGCATCGGATGATGCTTTTCAACAGCTCAAAATGTTATGTCTAGGGCTGTAAACGAACCGAACGTTCAGCGAACAGTTCGTGAACCGTTCGGCGGGAAGTTCGTTTATGTTCGTTCGTTTAATAAACAAACGAACATGAACAAGAAATTTCGTTCGGTTAGTTAAATGAACGAACATGAACATAGGTCTCGTTCGTTCGATTGTGTTCGTGAACGTTCGGTAAGGTGTTCGTGAACATTCGCTGATTTGCGTTTGTTTATCTTCGTATGTTTGTGTTTTAATTGAAGATCTTTGTACTTTCTTATATTTTATTTGTACTTTTCATATTATTAAACTTTTATTAATTTTATTTCCCTAACATTTAAACTTGAAAACCCACTTTCACCTTGTTTACGTATCATTTCCCTTTCATTTCTCATTATTTACATCCACAAATACAATCAACCTCTGTTCCACAATAAGGGATTCAAGTTCGAGTGCTACTCTCTGGGCCATCTATCTTTATCCTTCGTCGCGTTCGCCAAATTTATTTGTGTTTGTTTGTGTTCGTGAACCGTTCGCGAACACGCTCATTTCCTTAATGAACGAACACGAACATAAAATCTCGTTCGGTAAGTGTTCATGAACCGTTCGTGAACACATTTATTTCCTTAACGAACGAACACGAACAAGGCCTTGTTCGTGTTCGTTCGGTTCGTTTACAGCCCTAGTTATGTCACAAACAAAAAATATGTTCTATTGAGTTCGTGGGTCTGTTTTGTATTTGTCTAAACATTAGGGTCTAGCTTGTAATTTGTATTTTTTTTTTTTTTGAAACAGTGACTTTCTTGTATTAGGCTACCGCACTTCCCAAATTGGAGAGCCCTGTTGCCCCACTCTGGCCAAACTGTGTTCTCTTAACCGGGCCCACTCTAGATTTAATTAGAGTATGGCTTGGGCGTTCCCCAAGAAACTATACCGCCAACTGCCACTTGATAGACGTTGTATCGCCACAAGAGCTTAACACACTCTGGCGTAACACACGGTGGGATGAAAACATTTGATACGCTGTTTAGTTAGGGTTATTAGGGTTGTAACGTTTCACTCAAACGTCGCGTCGGTTCGTTGTCACCGCCATATGTATACATTTGACAACATCCGTCAAAACTCGAAACACTTGATCGACCAGAT
The DNA here is from genome assembly GCA_030545235.1 of Helianthus tuberosus. Lineage (NCBI taxonomy): Eukaryota > Viridiplantae > Streptophyta > Magnoliopsida > Asterales > Asteraceae > Helianthus > Helianthus tuberosus. The sequence continues at coordinate 213,620,568 of CM060411.1, read as the reverse complement.
TAGTAAGATTACCATTATCCATTTCATCATTCTGTGGTGAATATTTCTATTATTCGATCATCTTCAATACATTTGACCTCACCCTGATCAAAACTCACTTTTTCTTAACGGCCGAAATGAAATTAAAAAAGATAAGCAGGTACCTGATAAAATACAAATATGAAGACTACATGCATGCACAGCTACAATTTCAAAATCTAAAAAATAAATTTCTCTAAAATAATATATAACGCACTTCACACTAAAAAAATAAAAAGAAATAAAAAACTAAAAACCACAACCCGTTTCTTCTTCGACAACTTGTCATTTAGTTGGTACTAGTCATTTAGTTCGAAAGTGACAACTCAGACCTAATAAATTTTACGAGGACAATAATACGGATAGCAACCACGTGACATGTTTAATATCTGTGTACTTTTTTTAATTTTAAAAAAAATTAAAATAAAGGATAATCAAAAGGGTCGTAATATTATCGGGACACCCTGAGAAATAAATCAACACCATCTATACGGGTCGTATAAGCTTACACTATAACAGTGGCGAAGCTTGAAAAAAAAGTTCGGGGGGTCGGAAAGTAACAGACCTAAAAAAATTTTACTATCGCGTAGTTTCGAGGTGTATGTTCGGGTCGGACGTCGGTGATTCGATTCGGGTCGGGTCGGGTCAAACATTAATATCAAATAAAAAACGTTCTCAAACATTAAAAAAGAAGTTATCATTTTATTCTTCCACATAGCATAATCTAATAACAAAACAAGTTAACAAATCACCCTAAATTTCAAACTCTAATTTCTATCTAAATCAAATTACAATAAGATTAAAGAAATAAAATTAGACATAGTTACAGAAAGATTCAACAAGTTTAGGGCAAAAATTCGAACTAATTTCACCCCTAATTTCAACCTAAATCACATAAATTGCAGCCCTAAAGTAAACCTAAAGATAAAAAAACACATACCTTTAACCTTATGAAGATTGAAGAAGTCGAACAAGAGTACAAGACCACAACAACGAGCAGTGTTTTGGCCTCTGTTCTCGAACAAGAAGCTGAAGTCGAACAGTTCTGGAACCTGCGTTCCCCCCCCCCCCCCTCTCTGCAGTTCTGGCTTGTGGCTTCTGTTCTTCTGGTCGATGTCCCAAAGTAAACGAATTTGGGTTTTTTTTGATAGGGTGAGCTTTTAAGTTGAGCTATATAATGATTTGATTTGGCTTATATAATATACATTTTCGTATTCTACCAAATATAATGATTTAGGCTATAATATTTGGACTAATTAAATATTTTATTTGGGCTATATAAATAAAAAAAATTAAAACCGGGGGGTCGAAAACGTATATATCTAAATTTTTTTATAAAACCGGGGGGTCGAAAACGTATATACCTACAAAATCTTATACGAAACGTACATATATAACACTACTGACCGAAAAGTTCGGGGGGGGGGGGGGGGGGGTGGGCGCCCCTCCCCGCCCCTTAAATCCTTCGCCCCTACACTATAAGAAAAAAACCCCTATAGGGACGACACCTATAAAGACAACACAGGTCTTCTCTATAGATTACCCTATAGAGACGACATGTCGTTTCTATAGGGTTTTCGTGGCTTTTAAGATAGGTTACCTTATAGGGACGACATATACTCTCTATAAGGTGAAAATATATATATATATATATATTTTTTTTGCTTTTTTTTTATTCTCTAGTTTGTTGAATTAGAAACTTTAAAAAACGTTTTAACTTATAGAGAAAACATGTTTTCTCTATAACTTGTAAATATTGTTTTTTAATTTTATTTTATTAATGATCAATATGTATGAAAATTAAAAGAAAAATTAAAAAATAAAGTTTAACTTATAGAGACGACATATCGTGTCTAAAAAGTTTGACTAGTCAAAAATAATTTTAATTTAGGCCGCAAAATTTCCCACCATTCCAAATTTGATTTGATATAGAGACGATATGTCGTCTCTATAGGGAAAAATAATTTTGTTTTGTTTTTTAGTTTTGATTAATAAATAATTAAAAATACAAAAAAAATTATTTGCATATAGAGACGACATGTCTTCCCTATAAACTCAATTAACTTTATTAATTTATTCTTGTTTTCTAACTAAAAAATATATATTTAAACCTATAGAGACGACATGTTGTCTCTAAAATGTTTGATATAAAAATTTTAAAAAATAAATAAACTAACATATAGAAAGGACATATCGTCCCTAAAATGTATGAAAGGTAAAAAAAAAATCATTTAGGAGGCAAAACTTCCCACCAATCCATAAAAAAATGAAAAAAAAAAATAACCAACCTATAGAAAGGACATGTCCTCCCTATATGGAACAATAATTTTGTTTTGTTTTTTATTCTTTATTAATAAATAATTAAATGTAAAAAAATATTCACGTGTAGAGATGATATGTCCTCTCTAAAAGTTGTTTTTTTTGTAGTGTTATACGACCCGTATAAAGCTAACTTCAATTTTCAAGGCCGGTAAAAAGCTAACATTGTCTTCACATGCTTTTCCAATACGCATCGTATAAGGCTATACGATGTGTATTGGTACAAGGTTGTCTTTCAACTCTGACAAATAGGGTTCACATGCAAACCCTATACGTATCGTATAGGCCTATACGATCCGTATCAAGTACGAGGTTAACTTTCTGTCACTCAACAGTGACAGAAAGTGATGGAAGTGAATATTACGTTAGCCCTATACGGATCGTCTAGGCCAATACGATCCGTACTGGTATGTGATTTTGCATTCGGGTTGGCCTTTATAAATGAGGAAGATGAAGACAATTGATAAAAATCCCTTCTCTTTGTTTTTTCTTTATAATCGATTCCACCATGTCTTGGTTCAACCTTAATTATATTTTCGGCGAGTCGTCCAGCACAAACACGAGCACGTTTATTCTGGGAAGCAGTATGGTATAGCATTTTTTTAACTTGTTTTGTTTATGAAATACTTAGCACACCGTTAGTTTTAGGAGAGGCATGTTGTCCCTAATTCTTACGATGGGAGAGGAAATGATGATCACGTGGAGGAGGTCGTGTCCGGCTTTCGTTCCCATCATAAGGAATCGTTGTTGCCAGACCTCAACGAGATAAGTATTTATTTACTTTTTTGTATTCAGCGGTAAATTAACCATTACCTTTTACCTATTGTTTTTTTTTAGTTTGTTGTTCCCCACGAACTGTTGTTTCCAGATCTGAACGAGGTAAACATAAATTTACTTATGATTAAGAGGACTTTAGATGTACCGTTATCTTTTACCGTTGGTTTTTTCAGGTTATTGTGCCTAGCTGTGATCATGGTTACGGGTATCCGGAATATGAAGCCGGTTACGGTGCCTCGTACGGACAAGAAGACTATGGCAATAACATTTTCGTTAGTGGTGCCTCATGTGTACAACAAGACGTTAGTGAGCCTTCTTACGCGCAAGAGTCATTGGGTGACGAGCAACTGGCTTACCCTGAAGTTTCGTACAAAACTGATCAGGTACGAATGATATATATGTTGTTAAAAATATTACTATAAACGTTATATATTTTTTAAAATGTATTATAAATGTTATATATATTTTTCACTTAGGATATTATATCCCGCAGTGAGTTGTACGTTGGGTAAAAGAAAGGGTTTAACCAACGGATACGTTATTGTTACTAGACGGCCCAAGGATCACTGGACATGGCTCCAATGTTGTCGTAGTGGCGAGCATGAGAGTAAGGTCACAGTTAGGAAAACCGGCAACAAAAATGCGGATGCCCTTTTATGGTGATAGGTCGTCTCGACCAAAGTTGTCGAGCTTGGCGGATATATTATCTTCACAAACATTTTAATGAGAAGCATAACCACGACCCTCTTGAACATCTAGAGGGTTAAGCGATTGTTCGGTGTATCGACCATAGTTGGTTCACTAACGGCATGGGGTAGTCCCCTTCCAACTTAACATGTATGAAGTGTCCCTCAGTAACATGTACGAGTGTGATCGCTTGAGGTCATGGCTCATCAAGGGCATCCAATAACGGGAAGAAAGTATAACCCCCATCGATGCTTAGCACGTGGACGGCGATATTATACCTTTGCATTAAGAGAAGCCACGCGTGGGGCATTTCCATCCAGTGACTTTCGGGACAAGCTTCCACTGAATGCCAAGAGAAGCTCCAAACGTATCCGGTTAAATTGTTCTTCGCCCATGCTTCGAATATACGCTACCATAGCGATACGTTATGATCCATCTCTAGTACTAGATCCTTTTGAACAAGGGGCCATACGTGTTCCCCAAAACCTAACCCGACAGTCGCAGACTGAAACCCATAAAGAGCGTCTGGCCTCACATCTTGTATACACGATATGTAACGGTGTAAAACTGATGGAATCTGTCACTCAAACATTATTATGGTTAACAAGTTCTCACCCCCCCTTTATTAATGGAAACCGATGATCATCACGCGTCTCCTTTTTTTTAGAAGTCGTTGAACGACTTCGTTGCATTTTGGGTATTTCAGATTTTACAACCGAACTAGTTCCATGAGAGCCCTTTGACGAACTAGTTTCTCGCAACTTCGTCTATCCTCGCAGCTTCTTCTAACCGTTGTTATACTTTATTTGTATCACACCCCAACCGATGGTGGAATCATCGGGGCGTGGCACTGAGCGAAACAGATTGTTCAAGAGAATCCACAACAACTATTAAATTACCAAATCGTTAACGTTAATATCCCATACTACTAACAGATAAAGTAAAAATAGTTATTACAGATAATTGTCTCAAAAACAAGCAAATTGTTCTGACAACTCAAATATTATTCGTGGGTTTCTAGACCACCTAAGCTCGATTCATCACAGCAAGCAAGCATCCTAAACACCTGTCACATAAGTTAAAATAGGTCAATACACATAGTGTAAAGGTGAGCAAACAAGTTTAATAACATATAGTAGCGAAAAGCGATTTACGTATAACCAGCATGTAACACGTAGAAATGTGAAGCAAGTAAGCTATCGACAATGAAATATGTACAGACGTGACTGCGAGTTGTAGAATTTGCAACACATATCACCACTGTGACACGTGAAGAAATACCCTTAATAACCCCTGTCCACGACAAGTGCTGAGTCCAAACTATAGTACAATCGTTGCTAAGGTGTCAGGCAACAATAACTGTGTAAACATAACATACAAGCATTCATCAAATAACATGTATAACATATGAGAACAGTTAGCGTATAAAAAGTGTTTGCGTTGTGTGTCGAGGTGATTTTATATAGGTAACGTATGTAACACCAAAAAATGAGTTAAGCAAAAAGGGATTGAGTATACTCACAGTTCGTGTTTAATAAATAAACACAAGCTTGGATTGAAGGGAGCGCTGACGAGTTAGCCTGATCAGAGAACGGCAGTATAAGCGTTGAACAGCGTGTCAGTGAGGTAATGTAACACCTCGTAAAAATCATACCCAATAGAATAAAGACACGTGTCATGTAAGATAAACGTGTCAGGAACCCGGGTCAAATCAGAAGATGTATGGTAGGATTTAAAGAGTGTCGACATGTTAATAAACACCTCTGAGCGACCTAATTATAAATCCCAAGACCCTATGATAAACATCTGATCTATTTAGAGCCGGTTATTCCTATAATGAATAAATTCAGCTATAAATATTTGGGTATCTGAATAATGTTACAACAAAGTTTATAGTTAAAATTCTTGTTCAAAAGAATTAAACTTTATTCAAGTGCATGACAAGACTCTCCATAAGATTCCAAGATGTGTAAGTGCATGGCAAAACCATGCAAAAGTTGGGTTACATGATCCCTACACTGTAAAGGAAGCAGGTGATTTGGAAATTCCAAAGTTGCATGGTCAAAGCTTGAAAGTTTCCAAGTTTTTGTATTCTGGTCATCGGATACGGACCGTATGGCTTTAGGCTTACGGTCCGCAAGAGCTGCAACTGGGCGATTTAATCCAGGGTCGGTTACGGACCGCAAAGACAAGGTCTTACGGTCCGTAAGAGGTACTTACAGTCCGCAAGGCTTCTTGCTAACGGTCCGTAAGACAGTCGCTGGCAGCAGAAAATGGACAGATGCCTGTTCAGCCTGTTGCACCGCCTTATATGAGTGGTATTCAAATTGAGGGGCTTTGCAACTGGTTTTTGGCATCATAGGGACACCTGGGAACATCTTGCAACATTTATAGACTTAGTTGGGGTGATCTTGTGACATCAAAGTTACTATATAAGGAGACCTCTTGTTGCAACATTTCTTTGTTCATTTGCAACTCACTTCAAGCTTATTTCTAGAGCTCTCTGGACAGCAACCAAGATTTCTTAGGATCCATAATCATTCTTAGGACTCTTGTAAGTGTCCTTAACCTTCTTTAATCCCGTTTAGCTTAGTTAATTAGCTTAAAGTCAAACCGTTGTAATTAAGGTTTGACTTTGAGATTAATCAATAATTGTCCAGTCAAATCTCGAATTAAAAATATCTATGAGTTGGTAATTATGTGGGTAATAAACCCTTAAAAGGACACCCTCTGATTCCCACTCTAACTAGGTCAATTGTCGGGTCAAAGTTTATCTTAAAAAGTCAACAGAAAGCTTATTTTCAAATTAATGCATAATTAGCAATTTAGAACCCATGCAACCTGTTTTATCACTAATATAACTTGGTAATTAATGTAAGAACATGTCTAAACATGTTCACCCCGACAATTTTCAGTTTAGGCCCGGTTCGGAACTGAAAGTCGCATAATTTGACTTTTGCTTTGACTTTCAGTTCTGACCAGTTTAAGCATGTTTTAGAAATGCCTTAGAGCCATATTTGGACCAGGTTTCATGTTAGTATAACCCTCTGTGATTATACAACTTGGTTCCATAAATATCCGATTCATATGCATGTTTCCGTTTATTGCCTATATGTTGACTATTATGCCCATTTGACCTTAAAACGTGATTTTTGAAAATATAAAAGAATAGAAACCTTAGTTACTGATTATTAGACTTGTCCCTAAAATTTGACATCAGTTTGAGGTCTAGATTAGGAGTTATGCTCATTAGCGTAAATGAAAAGCTTTTTATTAATTAAACGGCGTAATTAGCATATAGCCTATCTAAACCCAATTTCTAATACCAAACTTTTTACCTACTGATATAAAATAATATTTTGGGATTATTGAAGATTTTTATTTAATTTTAGGCTGAGCATAACATAGAGTTCTAAGCTTGATTCGGTAATTGCCGGTTTTGCCCTTTTGGGCTATAAAATGAGTTTTACAAATCATTTTGATACCAAACCTTTTTCTACTGATCTAATATGATAAATAAAGTATTTTGAGCCTTTTGGAATAATAAAAATACCAGCTTTCCTTTAAAAACCCGGATATAGCTCAAAATCGCCTTTTTAAGCTTTTTTAACACATAGTATATATTAAAACTATTTTAAACATATAAGGTGTGATGCCTACTGATATTTTCAGTAAATTTTTATATATTAATAGTATGCAAAAGTTTCAAACTCAGATTTCCAGTTTTGACCTTTTAAGCCTATGTGAAATTACCAAAATGCCCCTAAGGTGCATAGTTTGGTTATAAATGATAAATTTCACATATATATAATACCCTACTGTTATGACTTATAAAAATAAATATTTTTTTGATTAAATCAGACTTGTAACTCAGATTATTATTTAAACTCTTTTATAACCTTTAAAATGACCAAAATGCCCCTACGGGGCATCGTTTGAGTTTAAATCCATTTCGGGCATAATAGAAGATATCTTACTGATGTCGCAACATATTTAAGGCATATTAACTTAGGAAACCTGTTTATGAATCATTTGGTTACCCGTTACGCATTATTCGCGTTCGGTGCGGTTTATGTAACTAGTTTGCATAAATTAACCGAAACGGGTCAAACCTTATCATTTTTGTCTCAAAATCCACAATGCGTTTAGTTTACCCATATTATACAAGTCATCAAACTTGTCGGGTCTAAATCACATTCTATCCCGGTCTCCGCTTAATCGTGCGTTTGAACCGTATCTTCCTTTAAAACTAACCGGTCTAAGTCTAGGCTTAATAAAAGACCCGTTAGGAATCTAATAGGTTATTATAAACCTTTGTTCCAGAATAGGAGACTCGGTAAAAGCTACGTGCATTTACTGTTTGTGATAAATACTTGCAAAGGTAAATACTTTTAACTTATTTTCCCTATACGGGCTTGGGGTACGGTATATAAAATACCGCTTGGTCGGGCATTGAATTTTTAATTATATGAAGATTAATTTATTGAAATGTCCCATTTAAATTGTTTTGTTTGATTAAAGCCTTTGGGGGGTTAATGACCATGTCCCGGATATCCTTGGCATCATTTTACGAAATGGCCACGACCTTAGCACGCGGGTGTAGGCGTACACCCGCTAGTGCATATATAAATAATAAGGTATAACCACCGGTTTTGGGAATTACCCGCCGCGGGACTATATCATGTGGTGTGTCTATTAATCTTTAACCCGGTGTCAATCCGGGCTACTGAACGTATAACAAACATGTAATTCTTTTACAAGTTTATATATAAAAAATTATCCCAAGTTATAAAATGTTTTGTGCCGCGTACAATCAAATCAATTTTCTAAACCTTTTTAAAATGAATCAGTTAATTGTATTTACCAGTGTAAACTGACGTATTTTCCCAAAAAGGTTAAGTGCAGGTACTATTCGAAATAGGCTGGCCTCTCCTTAGCATCAATAAGAGTCTCGCAAGCTTGGATGCATTTAAGTCTGATGAACTATGTTTCCTTTTTATTTGATCCGCCTGTGGATCTGTTTCAACTATTATTGTGATACTTAATATTACAATTTTACTTGGTTGAAATAAATCTATCTTTTGCTTCCGCTGTGCATTTAAAATTGTGTTGTTTGACTATGATAATATCAATTACGTCACGGTACTCCCCACCGGGCCCACCGGTAATACGTGGAAATATCGGGGTGTGACAGGTTGGTATCAGAGCCAACACTGAGTGAATTAAACACTAGCCTTTTTGTGTTTAATCTCAGTTACACAGTTGCACATTCTTCGATTATCGAGTTTAGACAAAGAACTTAGGATTTATCCAAATTTGTTTTATTTTCTAACTTTGTCTTTTATATTTTCTTGTTGTATCCTTTGTTTGTTTTGGCAGGTTGAACAAGATGCCACCAAGAGTAAGAGGGAGAGGAAGAGGAAAGGGGCCACTCGTTGCCCCGAATGATCATGAGGCCGGGCCTTCGCACCGGCGAACACCATCAGATTTGCATAACTGGAATCCTCAAGATGACTGGAGGACCTATATTGAACCAGCAAGGCGCTCAGTTTCGCTGAGCTCCTCCCCTTCTTTTCAGCACTCTTTTGGGCCTCATTCTGAAAATGAGCCCCATAATTCCCACCAAATCTTACATTCCTCCCCAGGGTCACAACTCACCTTTTGGTGACCCAACACCCTTTTTCCAGAGCCGGTTCAACCCGGCCAACTACCTTGGAGAACCAGTGGGTTTTAACCCACTAGGACCCGAAGACCATTTCTCGGGTGATCATGCAATGGACATAGACGAGGACACCGATCATGCAGAGCCACCGTCCGGAACCCCTAACCACCCCATCGAAATTTCGGATGGGTCCCCTTTGGTGGGATCACCTTATAATGGTCCCGACAGCTATGAAGAAAGGTTCCGACAAATTGACTGGGTGTTTACACCCAGTTACCACAACTCACCACAGCAGCAGCCGCAGCAGGATCCCTTCGAGGATTCTCGTTTTGTCGCGGTCACTCCGCCACCACCACCAGCTCAGCAATAGCCTCCGGAGCCACCGAGGCGAAGGAGAACAACCGTACGGATGTCCGTGCGAGGAGGAGTGCGTATCAGCACCCCTCAACCTTCGAGTGGCAGCCGCTACTCGCCACTCCATGAAGAACCGCAGATGGGAGAGTCTTCAAACCCCGTCTCGGAAGTAAACTCTGCGCCTGTCGCGCCACCACCATTGGGCTTTGGCGACCCTATACCTACATTCACCGGTGCGGCAGCATATAATCCCTTTGAGCAGCCGATCCACACCAACTACAACTATGCCGAGGCCGATCCTTACTTGGTAGCTGCGAACTACAATGCTCTCCATCCGGAAGGACCCTATGGAGGTCCCTGGACGACGGGATACCCGACCTATGGGTACCCACCATATGGGTATCAGTAACCGCCACCTCCTCAACCTCCGTTCTATCAGCAACCCCCGCAGCCGCCTGTGATGTCACCACCACAGCATCAAGAGATTCTTCAAAGAATAAATGAGGTGCGGCAGGAAGTGCGGGAGGACCGAAGGCAAATCAGAGGGATGTTCAAGGGTCTGGTGAACTTAATCAAGGGAAGAAGCAAGAAGGATCATTAATCCTTTATTTGTTTGTTTACTTTAGTGTTGTAATCATGTCCCTGCGTGGACATTTGTTTCTGTATTCTGCCCCTGCGTGGGTATGTTTGTTAGTTTAGCCCCTGCGCGGGCGTGTTATTTCTATAAAAGTCCCGTTTAGGGCAAACGTGTACTTGGTTAAATTTAATTGAAATGGTTAGCTTAAATTTCATTTCTAAAAATTATATGCATAAATATAATATGTGAAATAAATGAAAATGATATTCATTTTACAAAACCTACCATTTTAATAAAATAATAAGAATCTTAAAAGGTAAAACCTAGCCACATGTCATTCTAGATATGGCTAAGATGTAAAACCTATTTAAAAGATTCAAATCCTTGTTAACATCTTTAAACATGTTAACATTCCTGGCAAAAAAAAATGTGATTCGATAAAATCGCATAAGTCATCCTTATATTAGATTTTTCTTCTAAATTTATTTTATTATATTAAACATCCATTCGGATATAATGCCTACGGGCTATACTCATTGTCATATAAGACAAAAGACAGTCGTGGTCTTCGACCCCCTGTTAAGAAGAGGTAATGAATTATAATTAAAACCTCAATACCATGACCCTATAAGATCATGATTAAAGATTTAAAACCGTCCACGTGACTAGGCCTTTTTGCCATTAATATATTTTAATTCTAACTAAGGATTATTATGAGTTCCTGAATATAAATATGCCTAACAAATTAATCAAAAAGGTTCTTAAATACCATGATTAATAAATCATTTAGAATGATAAAACTGTTATAGACCTCTGAATGAATTAAAATCATTAGTTTATGTAGCAAACAAGCTACATGGCCGGGTCAGACGAAGCCAACAGTCACCCCAGAGAAAATCACGACACCTCCAGAGTCAACATAGCAGGAGCAGAGTTACAAGCGTTAATAGACAATGCTGTTACGCGAGATTTGGACAGGCAGTTCAATGAATCCAGTGGTACCCATGTAAGGACCCAGTATGTGCCACACTCTAAACCACCCTCTAAAACTCATACTGCTCACAAAAGTGATTCTCATCACTCATCAAACCAAAGGAGTGTTCCATCTAAGAGAATTGTGCTGAACCAAGAACCACGTACAAAAGGTTGCACCTATAAGTACTTTGTTTCCTGAAAACCCAGGGATTTTACTGGGAAGAAAGGAGCAGTTGACTGCATGTCATGGTTAGACGAGATGGACACTGTGGTAGATATTAGTGGTTGCGCTAATAAGGATGTAGTAAAGTTTGTATCCCAGTCGTTCAAGGGTGAGGCACTAGCCTGGTGGAGATCTTTGATCCAGGCCACTGGGAAAATCCCATTGTACAATTTGTCCTGGGAACAGTTTGTGACATTGATTAAGGTGAATTACTGCCCTCAGCATGAGGTTGAAAAGATTGAAGCTGATTTCTTGTCATTGGTTATGAAAAACCTAGATTGTCAAGCCTACCTTACAAGCTTCAACACCATGTCAAGACTGGTTCCGTATCTGGTAACTCCGGAACCCAAGAGGATAGCTCGTTTCATCGGGGGTTTGGCCCCAGAAATCAAGGCCAGTGTGAAGGCCTCCAGACCAGCTACTTTTCGGTCTGCAACTGATATATCATTGTCCCTTACTTTGGACGCGGTCAGGCAGAGATCGCTGAGAAACACAGACGCTGAGAAGAGGAAGCGTGAGGATGACAACTCACGACGTTCAGACAAGAAGCATAAAGGAAACAATGACCACAAGAAGAGTTCTGGAACTAAAAAGGATGGTCATTAATCGGGTGATAAGCCTAAGTGTAAGGTCTGTAAGAAGCACCATTTCGGGAGGTGCAGATTTGAATCGAAATCGAAATCCCAATCGCAGCCAAGGCCTTGTGGGATTTGTAAATCTTCTGAGCACAAGACATTGGACTGTAAGAAAATCAAGGATGCGACGTGCTATAGCTGCAACGAGAAAGGGCATATTAAGTCCAACTGCCCAAAGTTTGCAAAGAAGGCTGAAGAGGGGAAAAAGACCAATGCTAGGGTCTTCCAGACGAACACACAAGAGGCAATCCAGAATGATAACGTCATAACAGGTACCTTCCTTATTAATGATGTTTATGCAAGGGTGTTATTTGATTCTGGAGCAGATAAGTCATTTGTTGATGATAAGTTTTGTAAGTTATTAAACCTACCTGTTAGAACCCTAAGCGTAAAATATGAGGTTGAATTAGCCGATGGCACCATAGAAACCGCATCAACCGTATTAGATGGATGCTTCATATCCATTAGGAACCACTCTTTTCCTTTATCCTTACTTCCTTTGAAGTTAGCCGGATTTGATATAGTTATAGGCATGGACTGGTTATCTCATAACCAGGCCCAGATTGTTTGCAACAAGAAGCAAGTGGTGATCAAGACTCCGTCTGGTGAGTCACTTACCATTCAGGGAGATACCCAGTATGGACTGCCTAAGCAAGTGTCTATGCTCAAGGCATCTAGGTGTTTGAAGAAGGGTTGTGTCATTTACATGGCACAAGTGACTATGGATGAGCCGAAGCCTAAGATTGAAGATATTTCCGTCATTTCTGAATATCCCGAAGTATTCCCTGAAGAACTACCTGGTTTGCCACCAGATAGGCAAGTAGAATTCCGAATTGACATTATTCCAAGAGCAGCACCTGTTGCAAGGGCACCTTACATGTTGGCACCAACAGAGATGAAAGAGTTGAGGACCCAGTTAGATGAATTGTTGGCAAAAGGTTTCATTAGACCTAGCTCGTCTTCATGGGGAGCACCAATCCTGTTTGTGAAGAAGAAGGATGGGTCGATGCGTCTATGCATCGATTATCGCGAGCTAAATAAAGTCACTATCAAGAATAGGTATCCTTTGCCCAGGATCGATGGTCTGTTCGATCAATTACAAGGGGCAAGCTACTTCTCTAAGATTGATTTGAGGTCAGGCTATCATCAATTGAAGGTTAAAGATGAAGATGTACACAAAACTGCATTTAGGACTCGTTATGGTCATTACGAGTTCTTAGTGATGCCTTTTGGGCTCACTAATGCACCTGCCGCATTCATGGATCTCATGAATCGCGTCTGCAAGCCTTATTTGGATAAATTCATCATCGTCTTCATCGGTGACATTCTCATTTACTCCAAGAGTCAAGCTAACCATGAGAAGCATCTTCGTTGTATTCTTAAGCTACTTCAACAGGAAGAGCTCTATGCCAAATTTTCAAAATGTGAATTCTGGCTTCGCGAAGTCCAATTCATTGGACATGTTGTCAGTGAGCGTGATATCCAAGTAGATCCCGCTAAGGTTGAAGCTGTTATGAATTGGCAAGAGCCAAAGACGCCTACAGAGATTCGTAGCTTTCTAGGTTTAGCAGGATATTATAGACGTTTTATTGAAAACTTCTCAAGAATTGCAGCACCCCTGATTTTACTAACTCGAAAGAATAGCAAGTTTGACTGGGGGCCTAAGTAGCAAGAATCTTTCGATATTCTGAAGCAGAAGTTGAGCAACGCTCCAGTATTGATGTTGCCTGATGGAATTGATGAATTTGTGGTGTATTGTGATGCATCACACACCGGTATGGGGTGTGTGCTTATACAGAAAGGAAAAGTCATTGCCTATGCTTCACGCCAGTTAAAGGTGCACGAGAAGAATTACACCACCCATGACTTGGAGTTGTGTGCCGTTGTATTCGCACTGAAACTGTGGAGACATTATTTGTATGGTACCAAATGTGTGATCTATTTAGGATCACAAGAGCCTTCAACACTTGTTTAATCAGAAGGACTTGAATATGAGGCAACGACGATGGATGGAAACATTAAATGATTATGACTGTGAAATAAGATACCATCCAGGCAAGGCGAATGTAGTCGCCGATGCCTTATGTAGGAAGGAAAGAGTGAAGCCTATAAAAATTAATGCCAAGAGCATTGAGATAAAGAATAGTTTGAATGAAAGGTTGTTAGCTGCGCAGAAGGAAGCTGTATTGGAAGCTAACTATCCTGATGAAAAGCTAGGAGTAACTGAAGAACAGTTATCCTATGGCAAGGACGGAATCCTGAGATTAAATGGACGAATTTGGGTTCCAGTTTATGGAGGACTTCGGGATGTTATCCTCCAGGAAGCCCACAGTTCCAAATATTCCATTCATACTGGAGCTGATAAGGTGTACCAGGATCTGAAGGCGAACTATTGGTGGATAGGCTTGAAGAAGTCTATAGCTGCCTATGTAGCCAAATGTTTGACGTGTGCACAAGTTAAAGTTGAACATCAAAAGCCGTCAGGTTTGCTACAACAACCTGAACTTCCCACATGGAAGTGGGAGATGGTGACAATGGATTTCATCACCAAGTTGCCAAAGACAAAGAAAGGAAATGATACTATATGGGTGATAGTAGATAGACTGACTAAGTCAGCACATTTCCTACCCATTAAGGAGACCTATAGCTCCGACATGTTAGCCCAATTATACGTAGATAAGATTGTATCTCTGCATGGCGTACCAGTGTCTATTATCTCTGACAGAGATACTAGATACACATCACATTTTTGGAAAAGTTTCCAACAATCTTTGGGCACGCGCTTAAATTTTAGTACGGCTTACCATCCACAGACGGATGGGCAAAGTGAGCGTACAATCCAAACTTTGGAAGACATGCTTCGTGCATGTGTGATTGATTTAGGTGGTAGTTGGGATAACCACCTGCCATTGATCGAGTTCTCCTATAACAATAGCTACCATACCAGCATTCAGGCTGCACCTTTTGAGGCATTATCTGGTAGGAAGTGCAGAACGCCTATTTGTTGGGCAGAAGTAGGGGAAGCTCAATTATCAGGACCTGTCATAGTCTTTGAAACGACGGACAAGATTGTCCAGATTCGCGACCGCCTGAAAGCTGCCAGAGATAGGCAGAAAAGTTATGCTGATAAAAGGCGAAAACCTCTAAAATTTGAGGTTGGTGATAAAGTTCTGCTTAAAGTATCGCCCTGGAAGGGGGTGATGCGATTTGGAAAGAAAGGTAAGTTAAGCCCAAGGTATATAGGGCCATTCGAGATCATCGAATGTGTGGGAATAGTGGCTTATAAGTTAAACTTACCTGAAGAGCTCAGTGGTATTCACAATGTATTCCACATCTGCAATCTGAAGAAATGTCTAGCTGATGAATCGCTAGTCATACCACATACCGATGTGCGCATAGATGAGAGCTTGAAATTTTTGGAAAAACCTTTGTCGATTGAGGATTGACGGGTTAAGAAGCTTCGAAGGAAGCATGTACCTATCGTAAAGGTTAAATAGGATGCCCGCAGAGGTCCCGAATATACGTGGGAGGTAGAGTCTACCATGAAAGAAAAATACCCTCAGTTGTTCCAGTAAATCTCGAGGTCGAGATTTCTTTTAAGGGGGTGAGGATGTAACACCTCGTAAAAATCATACCCAATAGAATAAAGACACGTGTCATGTAAGATAAACGTGTCAGGAACCCGGGTCAAATCAGAAGATGTATGGTAGGATTTAAAGAGTGTCGACATGTTAATAAACACCTCTGAGCGACCTAATTATAAATCCCAAGACCCTATGATAAACATCTGATCTATTTAGAGCCGGTTATTCCTATAATGAATAAATTCAGTTATAAAGATTTGGGTATCTGAATAATGTTACAACAAAGTTTATAGTTAAAATTCTTGTTCAAAAGAATTAAACTTTATTCAAGTGCATGACAAGACTCTCCATAAGATTCCAAGATGTGTAAGTGCATGGCAAAACCATGCAAAAGTTGGGTTACATGGTCCCTACACTGTAAAGGAAGCAGGTGATTCGGAAATTCCAAAGTTGCATGGTCAAAGCTTGAAAGTTTCCAAGTTTTTGTATTCTGGTCATCGGATACGGACCGTATGGCTTTAGGCTTACGGTCCGCAAGAGCTGCAACTGGGCGATTTAATCCAGGGTCGGTTACGGACCGCAAAGACAAGGTCTTACGGTCCGGAAGAGGTGCTTACGGTCCGCAAGGCTTCTTGCTTATGTCCGTAAGACAATCGCTGGCAGCAAAAAATGGACAGATGCCTGTTCAGCCTGTTGCACCACCTTATATGAGTGGTATTCGAATTGAGGGGCTTTGCAACTGGTTTTTGGCATCATAGGGACACCTGGGAACATCTTGCAACATTTATAGACTTAGTTGGGGTGATCTTGTGACATCAAAGTTACTATATAAGGAGACCTCTTGTTGCCACATTTCTTTGTTCATTTGCAACTCACTTCAAGCTTATTTCTGGAGCTCTCTGGACAGCAACCAAGATTTCTTAGGATCCATAATCATTCTTAGGACTCTTGTAAGTGTCCTAAACCTTCTTTAATCCTGTTTAGCTTAGTTAATTACCTTAAAGTCACACCGTCGTAATTAAGGTTTGACTTCGAGATTAATCAATAATGTCCAGTCAAATCTCGAATTAAAAATACCTATGAGTTGGTAATTATGTGGGTAATAAACCCTTAAAAGGGCACCCTCTGATTCCCACTCTAACTAGGTCAATTGTCGGGTCAAAGTTTGTCTTAAAAAGTCAACAGAAAGCTTATTTTCAAATTAATGCATAATTAGCAATGTAGAACCCATGCAACCTGTTTTATCACTAATATAACTTGGTAATTAATGTAAGAACATGTCTAAACATGTTCACCCCGACAATTTTCAGTTTAGGCCCGGTTCGGAACCGAAAGTCGCATAATTTGACTTTTGCTTTGACTTTCACTTCTGACCCGTTTAAGCATGTTTTAGAAATGCCTTAGAGCCATATTTGGACCAGGTTTCATGTTAGTATAACCCTCTGTGATTATACAACTTGGTTCCATAAATATCCGATTCATATGCATGTTTCCGTTTATTGCCTATATGTTGACTATTATGCCCATTTGACCTTAAAACATGATTATTGAAAATATAAAAGAATAGAAACCTTAGTTACTGATTATTAGACTTGTCCCTAAAATTTGACATCAGTTTGAGGTCTAGATTAGGAGTTATGCTCATTAGCGTAAATGAAAAGCTTTTTATTAGTTAAACGGCGTAATTAGCATATAGCCTATCTAAACCCAATTTTTAATACCAAAATTTCTACCTACTGATATAAAATAATATTTTGGTATTTTTGAAGATTTTTATTTAATTTTAGGCTGAGCATAACATAGAGTTCTAAGCTTGATTCGGTAATTGCCAGTTTTGCCCTTTTGGGCTATAAAATGAGTTTTACAAATCATTTTGATACCAAACCTTTTTCTACTGATCTAATATGATAAATAAAATATTTTGAGCCTTCTGGAATAATAAAAATATCAGATTTCCTTTAAAAACCCGGAAATAGCTCAAAATCGCCTTTTTAAGCGTTTTTAACACATAGTATATATTAAAACTATTTTAAACATATAAGGTTTGATGCCTACTGATATTTTCAGTAAATTTTTATATATTAACACTATGCAAAAGTTTCAAAGTCAGATTTCCAGTTTTGACCTTTTAAGCCTATGTGAAATTACCAAAATGCCCCTAAGGTGCATAGTTTGGTTATAAATGATAAATTTCACATATATATAATACCCTACTGTTATGACTTATAAAAATAAATATTTTTTAACTGATTAAATCAGACCTGTAACTCAGATTATTATTTAAACTCTTTTATAACCTTTAAAATGACCAAAATGCCCCTACGGGGCATAGTTTGAGTTTAAATCCATTTCAGACATAATAAAAGATATCTTACTGATGTCATAACATATTTAAGGCATATTAACTTAGGAAACCTATTTATAAATCATTTGGTTACCCGTTACACATTATTCGCGTTCGGTGCGGTTTATGTAACTACTTTGCATAAATTAACCGAAACGGGTCAAACCTTATCATTTTTGTCTCAAAATCCAGTATGTGTTTAGTTTACCCATATTATACAAGTCATCAAATTGTCGGGTCTAAATCACATTCTATCCCGGTCTCCGCTTAATCGTGCGTTTAAACCGTATCTTCCTTTAAAACTAACCGGTCTAAGTCTAGGCTTAATAAAAGACCCGTTAGGAATCTAATAGGTTATTATAAACCTTTGTTCCAGAATAGGAGACCGGTAAAAGCTATGTGCATTTGTTGTTTGTGATAAATACTTGCAAAGGTAAATACTTTTAACTTATTTTCCCTATACGGGCTTGGGGTACGGTATATAAAATACCGCTTGGTCGGGCATTGAATTTTTAATTATATGAAGATTAATGTATTGAAATGTCCCGTTTAAATTGTTTTGTTTGATTAAAGCCTTTGGGGGGTTAATGACCATGTCCCGGATATCCTTGGCATCATTTTACGAAATGGCCACGACCTTAGCACGCGGGTGTAGGCGTACACCCGCTAGTGCATATATAAATAATAAGGTATAACCTCCGGTTTCGGGAATAACCCGCCGCGGGACTATATCATGTGGTGTGTCTATTAATCTTTAACCCGGTGTCAATCCGGGCTACTGAACGTATAACAAACATGTAATTCTTTTACAAGTTTATATATAAATAATTATCCCAGGTTATAAAATGTTTTGTGCCGCGTGCAATCAAATCAATTTTCTAAACCTTTTTAAAATGAGTCAGTTAATTGTATTTACCAGTGTAAACTGACGTATTTTCCCAAAAAGGTTAAGTGCAGGTACCACTCGAAATAGGTTGACCTCTCCTTAGCATCAATAAGAGTCTCGCAAGCTTGGATGCATTTAAGTCTGATGAACTATGTTTCCTTTTTATTTGATCCGCCTGTGGATCTGTTTCAACTATTATTGTGATACTTAATATTACAATTTTATTTGGTTGAAATAAATCTGTCTTTTGCTTCCGCTGTGCATTTAAAATTGTGTTGTTTGACTATGATAATATCAATTACGTCACGATACTCCCCACCGGGCCCACCGGTAATACGTGGAAATATCGGGGTGTGACAGGTAAGTGCTCGGATGGCGGTGCGGTCGGATGACCGTCCGGACGGATGGTCATCCGGACGGATGGCCATCCGGTCGGCTGGTTATTCGACTGAAGGAAGTGTGTTTGTGGAATGTTGAACTTTTGAAGTTTTCGTTGTAGTATAAATAAGGTCGTTCGATCGGATGGTCATCCAGACTAATGACCGTTCAATCGGATGGTCATTCGATTGAAAACTGATATTCCTTGAAATTATGCAAAATTGATTAAGTGTTGAACATACAAGTCACCTGGTCGAATAGTCGTGCGATCGGATGGTCGTCCGGTCGGACGGTTATTCGATTGAGTAACCTTCTGTTTGAAAATTTTCTGAAATCAGTTAAGTTGAAAAGTTTGCGGTTTGACGAAGACAGTATGACGGCGTGTTTAACAACGGAAATCACATCAAACCCAACTCGTCCGATCGGACGGGAATCACCCCGTTCGATCCAAACCAACTGTTCCTGATGGAATTTCATATTCAACCAGTGAGTCGGTCGTCTCTCCGATAGAAATCCATTCTCAGATCGGGTCTCCACTAGAGAATGAGTAGAGAACCCGAACGAGTCCAGATCCTAACGGTTTTTGAACGAAAAGTGAAAGATGTTGAAGAAAAGTTTGAAACATTTGTTAAATGTTTAGATTTAGCTGAAATCGGTGTAAAATCATATGGAAATCCTTTAGATCTGAACCGTTCTTGGTGGAATGAGGTCACACTTCAGTGTCCATGAGAACTGACGTGATGTCGTGGTCTCACACAAATTTAATCCAATTACAACTAATTAGATAGCAGTAAGTGGGTATTGAACACAGGGAGTCTATGGAATGTATGTTAATTATGTAGCTTTGTTAATTAACTAAAATTAAACTAAATTACAGAAATTAAAAACTCAAGAGTTTGATTTTTTGGTTTTAAGAACTAAAATTACTAGACTAATTGCAAATCATGATTGGTTGTTAAAACAGATTAAGAGAAAATGACCATCTTAGGTTTCCGGTTTCATTTAACAATTGTGTCTAAATCCAACTAGAAAGAGTCACATAGACATAACTCATGCATAAACGTTTGTTGTGATAAAAGGGAACTAAGTACTCGGATTAGAGAAATGTGAGGTTGTTACCCGATGACAAATTAACTAATATCCAACCCTAACCCCTCCCGTGATATCTCGATTGTCAACGACACCAAGAACGTACGGTTTAGACTAAGATCAAAACATCAATTAACAATTTACAATCAAACATTCACGCATCATAATAAACATAGCAAACATACCAGGATCATTATTCTAGAAATACGGATAAAAACACAAAAGTAATAGAGAAAACCTTCAACCTAAGATGATCACCGAAAGTTTAGCCGGACATTGCTTGGTGAATCATCAAAACACAAAGTTTAGAGTTCATACGAATCAAAACACAAATGAAATGTTTAGAATTGTTCACAAACACTGGCACAAGCCAAAAATCACCCTAGAACTTCTGCAAAACGTTCCCAACCATGAGATATATGAAAAGACACTTGAAAACGACTTTTAAGAGGGCAGTTACACTTGTTGCGTCAGAGCCTACCGTAAATTACGGTGGCTACCGTAATTTATGGTAGCTATCAATTCTTTACGTCCAGTTGCTACTGTCTTACGGTGGGTGGAAACAAATCCAGGGGCTACCGTAAATTACGGTAGCTACCGTAATTTATGGTAGGGCCCTGGAACTCCTTCTTTGTTCTTCATTTCAATCCTTAGGAAACTCGTTCCACTCCATTTCCATCCAAAGCAGCATTTTTCCTCCTCTTAGGTCCCGAACACACTTGAAACACAAACAATGGTAGTTATCAAATTCAAGATAATTACATAATTAAATGGGGGATTAACTTGTCTTTTAACACACTTAAGAGTTGTCCCGTGGACCACCCGTCACATCCCCACACTTAATCGTTGCTTGCCCCCAAGCAACCCATCAAAAACCATTTTCAAGTGCACAAGCGATCAACATAAACCAAGCGAATACATGTCATCCTTTTACTAACCTTTTCCTAACACCCGTGCAACACACCCCTCACTATATCTCTCCTCTCGGAATCACATTGTAGATGCAAATCATAAGCAACAACTTGGCCTCAATCTTTAAGTTTTTTCTATAAAGCATGCCATGATAAGTACCCGGTAAAAACAAAGCTTCCAACATATCATTCCATCTTGGGTGGGATTCCGGCTTGAGAAGCAAATCGTCGAGACTTGGGATCATATAGTCTCGTGCGGGCAAACTATCATACTTCGCCAACTTCCTCAAAGTGTCAAACGACATCTCTACTTCAATACCGTTCACTGTGCCGGTTAATTTCATTTGTTGCGGCTTGCTATACTTGTTACACGTGAGAGTGGCCATCCACGCTTGGATTTCATCTTTGAACAAATTTTTGTTATCCCGATTATAACAATTCAACGCCGCCTCCCAACCCAAAGCTCGAAATCTAGCAAACACATTGAAAGGACCAAACTCCAACTCCTTCACTTCTTTCTCACAAATAAACGCTGCCACTTTGTCTTTCAACCGGTTCATGCGGTCATTGAACAACGTTGGTTGCCACTCTATCGGTTGGTCATCCAATGGATCCGCTTCCCATACCGGCTTATCTGCCGGATCCAGTTATTGCTCTTCCTCTTCATCACTATCATCATCTCTTCCGAGATACCTCCGTTTCCGCTGTGGATTCTCCTCTGGCTGGCTTGATGATCCAGCATGTTCCTTTCCCTTTCGACCCATACTCCTGCACATCACAACCACAACAAACAAACAAAATCAACTTCCCCTTCATCCCAAAAATCCCCACACTTGCTTGTTACTATGGTTGTAGATGCTAATAAACAAAAGGTTTCATATTATATTTTCACAAAAATTGGGCATGATGCCTCTACAATGTAAAGATTTCCCACAATTCAGAATTTAGCATCAACTTAACATTTACAACCATAACCATCTTCCAAACTAACAATTTCATATCATTAACTATTAACAAGCAAATGTGTGTGATAACAAGTAGAAACATTAACCTTCAATTTCACAATGCATCATCAAAAAGAGAGTAAAAACATCGCATACCTGGAGTTGTAGATGCAAGAACACAAAGAAACCCAAAGAACAAGAAATTATCCAAAAGCCCCAAAAAATTTCGGCACCTAGGGCTTCAAAATCGACCAAGTAAACAACGTTTTCTTCCAAATCTCTACCCAAAATCAGAAACTTGTGAAATTTTAGTCAAGTTAGACTAAAAAATCATTTGATTTGGTCAAGAATTGAGAGAGATGTGAAGGTTTGAAGGTTATGGAGAAGTGGGGCGCTCTTGAGGGATTTGGTGGGGAAGAAGAAAGTGATAGAAGAAAGATGTGGTTAGGGATTATGCATATTTTCATGTGGCTAGGGTTGAGTTCACGTGATATATTATTTTTTTTTTATATAAAACCGCTACCTGCTGCGTCCCTTTGACTACCAGAGGCTACCGTAAATTACGGTAGCTACTGTAATTTACGGTAGGCCCTGGCACAAAATTCCTACCGTACTCCAGTAGGTTTCCAGCGTAAAGAAATAAAATCCTCAAGGCTACTGTAAATTACGGTTCCTACCGTAATTTACGGTAGGCCCTGGGGATTTTATTTCTCCTAAAAACTTGTGTTGCTCATATTTTTTTTTTAGTTTTTTAATTTTTATGTTTTTGTATTTTTTTCGAAAAACAAGGAAATTACCCTACCCCCTACGAAAAAACCGTGTTGTCCTCAACACTATGTTAGAGAAATTCGTACGAACGTCCCCACACTTGTTTCGAACACAAGTTTAAGCGGATACGGTAATTATGCAAAACAAAACAAACTAGACTAAACTACATATGTACACTACCAAACCTGGGCCTCTCATGCTTGTTCCTCATCCACCGAGCGTAGGGTGTAACCCACCTTGTCGAGCTCTAGATTGTTGATGTCATTGCCTTCCAAGTACGACTTAAGCCAATGCCCGTTCACCGTTTGTTGCTTGTTGGTTTGAACATCTTGGATATCAACATCACCAAATCGACCCACTCGCCTAATGACATAGGGACCCATCCATTTACTTTTTAGCTTGCCCGCGAATAACTTCAATCTTAAGTTATACAACCACACTTTCTGGCCCACTTCAAAGGTTCGCTTCTTAATTTTCGCATCATGAACCTTTTTAAGCTTATCCTTGTACGCCAATGCACACTCGTAAGCTTCATCTCGTATCTCTTCTATATCACTTAACTGTAACTTCCGCATCTTACCCGCTTCATCATAATCCGCGTTCACCGTTTTAATTGCCCAATGTGCCCGATGAGCTAACTCCATTGGCAAATGACATCCTTTCCCATACACCATCCGGTAAGGAGTTCTACCAGTTGGGGTTTTGTAGGCCGTCCTATATGCCCACAATGCATCGTCCAACTTACTTAACCAATCTTTCCTATCCGTTCGCACCGTTTTCATGAGAATTTCTTTGATTTGACAGTTGGACACTTCGACTTGTCCACTTGTTTGCGGATGGTACGGTGTAGTGATTCGGTGGTTCACATTGTACCGCTTCAACAATTTTCCGAAGTTAAAAATTTTAAAATGCGACCCACCATCACTAATAATAACCCTTGGAATACCGAAACGAGCAAAGATGTTTGATTGAACGAATTTGCATACAACCGAATGATCGTTGGTTCTTGTAGGAATAGCTTCAATCCATTTCAAGACATAATCCACCGCCACTAAAATATACAAGAACCCATTTGAACTCGGAAAGGGACCCATAAGGTCTATGCCCCACACATCGAATATTTCAACCACCAAAATCGGTTGCAACGGCATCTCATCTCTTTTCGATATACTCCCCATCTTTTGGCAATTGACACAATTCCGGGCAAATTCGCATGCATCCTTGAAAATTGTAGGCCAATAAAACCCACATGTAAGCACCCGGTGGCCCGTTTTATGGCCACTAAAATGACCCCCACAAGCGGATGAATGGGCATGTGTCAAAATCTCTAACACTTCCGTCTCGGGCACACACCTTCGAATAACTTGACCGGGCCCAATCTTGAAGAGGTCCGGCTCATCCCAAATATATTGCTTAACTTGGACCATGAATTGTTTCCTTCTTTTCTTGGTCCAATGACTTGGGATTGCACCTGTGGCTAGGTAATTCACATAATGAGCATACCACGGTGCAACAAAAGTAGACACGGCCAATAATTGCTCATCGGGGAATCGTTCGTTAATCTCACCTAAATCATCAACCCCTTCCACCGGAATTCGGGATAAGTGATCCGCCACTACGTTTTCACTTCCTTTCTTATCCTGAATTTCTAAGTCAAATTCTTGCAATAACAACACCCAACGGATCAAACGGGGCTTTGCATCTTTCTTCTCCATTAAATACCGAACCGCGCTATGGTCCGAATATACAATTACCTTGCTCCCCCATATGTATGACCGGAACTTGTCTAAGGCATACACCACCGCTAACAACTCCTTTTCGGTTGTGGTGTAATTCAGTTGCACCTCGGACAATGTCTTGCTTGCATAGTAAATTACCACCGGCTTTTTATCGATTCGTTGACCCAAAACCGCACCAATTGTAGTGTCGCTTGCATCACACATGATCTCGAACGGCTTTGACCAATCCGGTGGTTGCAAGACGGGAGCTTTCACCAATTGTTCCTTCAAAACATTGAAAGCTTGTAAACATTCATTAGTAAAGTCAAAAGGAACATCTTTTAATAACAAATTACATAAAGGTTTAATAATGACACTAAAACCTTTAATGAAGTGTCGATAAAAACCCGCATGTCCCAAAAATGACCTTACCCCTTTTACATTCTTTGGTGGAGGCAAAGATGATATTACCTGAATTTTTTCCTTATCCACCTCCATCCCCCTTTCCGAAATAACATAGCCTAACACAATACCCTCTTGCACCATGAAATGACTTTTCTCCCAACTTAGCACCAAGTTTTTTCTCAACACATCTTTTTAAAACATTTTGCAACTCATCGAGACAAGATTCAAAACTTGTGCCAAAAATGGAGAAGTAACCATAAATACCTCAAGCGATTCCCTAACCATGTCTGAGAAAATACTCATCATACATCGTTGAAAAGTTGTCGGTGCATTAAACAAGCCAAATGGCATTCGCCGAAAGGCAAAAGTGCCATATGGACAAGTGAAGGTGGTCTTGTGTTGGTCATCCGGGTGAATTGCAATTTGATTATAACCCGAGTAACCATCTAAAAATCAGTAATATTTTTGACCCAATAATTTTTCAATAATTTGGTCAATAAAAGGTAACGGAAAATGGTCCTTAGAAGTGGCGGCATTCAATTTTCGGTAATCAATACAAACACGCCACCCGGTGACCGGTCGGGTGGCGATTTGTTCACCACTCTCATCTTTTATTACTTGAATGCCGGACTTCTTAGGCACTACTTGGGTAGGACTTACCCAAGAACTATCCGAAATAGGATAAATAATACCCGCAGCTAACCATTTAATTACCTCCTTTTTTACCACTTCTCGTAGATTCGGGTTCAATCTCCTTTGTGCCTCCCTAGTTGGTTCCGCGTCCTCGGTTGTGATAATTTTATGCATGACAATCGATGGACTAATTCCTTTCAAGTCGGCAATCGTCCACCTTATAGCTCCTTTATTCTCCTTTAACACTTCCAACAATGCTTGCTCTTGAGCCATCTCCAAATTAGAGGCAATAATGACCGGTAAAGTGTCATTATCCCCTAAAAATGCATACTTCAAATGGCTTGGCAAGTCTTTCAATTCCAATTTCGGTGGTTCCTCCAAAGATGGTTTAGTACCCGAATTAATTTCCACCGGTAAGCTCTCAAACTAATGGGTCCATGGCGGTCGACCCTCTTTAAGTGCCATAGCATCCTGCTCTTTCTCTTCAACCCTCAATGCACAAGCATGTACATGTTCAGAAAAATCACAAACACAAGTATCCACACTATCTTCCTCATACTCATGCGGGTCGCATCCGTCAACTAAATCTGCCATAAAACACTCATCAACACCAATAGAATTAGAATTGTTAGTAAAAACATTCAATCTCCTTTTTCTATTTTCGAATGTCATGCCGATCGTACCAAATCGACAATCAATCACGGCATGCGCGGTGCTCAAAAATGGCCGACCCAAAATAACATTTTATTGTTGTTTCGGGTACACGGATGAGTAATCTAAGACTAAAAAGTCAACAGGATAATAAAACTCATCAATTTTTACTATGACATCTTGCACCATCCCCCGAGGTAACTTACGAGACAAATCGGCCAAAACAACCGTTGTCTCCACCCTTGCTAATGGACCAAAATCATATTGGTCGTATAAGCCCCCCGGTAAAATACTCACTCTGGCTCCAAGATCTAACAACGCCTTTGACATTTGAAAATTCCCAACTTGAATATTTATTTATGGCATTCCCGGATCTTGGAGCTTAGGAGGAAGCTCCCCATTAAGCACCGTACTAACTTGCCCGTTAAGTTGACCCGCTTAGGCATCTTTTTCTTTTGTTGCCTCTTTTGTGTGCATAATTCTTTTAAAAATTTAGCATAAGCAGGCACTTGTTTAATTGCATCAAGCAACGAGAGGTTAACTTTTACTTGTTTGAAAACATCCCACAATTCCTCTTTTTGAGGACCCCTTGTTGAAATAAAATTTTTCTTACCCGGGTCAAGTAGAGCCGATGGAAATGGAACTTGACTTGGTCCCCCTTCATCATTTTTATCTTTTAAAATTTCACCCAACCCCGGTTTTTGAATTACTTTTTCAACATTAGAGTTTTTAGACACAATAGGTGGTGAGACTTCATCCTCTTCACTTTCATTTCCCGTAATATCCTCAACTACCCCATCAACCAAACCCGGTGACAAGTTTGCTTTAATTTCTTTTCCACTTCTTAAAATACTAACATGGTTAATAGGAATATTATTACGGACGAGCTATGGGAAGGATTTACCTTAGTATCGCTAGGAAGTTGACCTTTACTTTTCTTCAACTCCGCCACCTCCGTTGCTAGTTGACCCATTTGAGTTGTCAAAGTTTGAATGCTCTTGTCACGAACTTCATCCTTTTGCATCCGGACTTCATCAAGTTGATTCCTCTTTTGCATATCTTGGTGCATTACCCGAAGCATATCCATAACTTCATTCCCACTTGATGAAGTTTGACCCAAAAAGAACCACTTTGACCACCCGATTGTTGAAATTGACCTTGGTAACCAAAATTGCCTCCACCTCGATAATTACCTTGGTTGTATTGTTGTTGACGAGGTGTGAAATTCCCTTGAGTTCCTTGGAAATTTGGGTTAGCTTGGTTCACCGGGTTCCCATAACGAAAATTAGGATGATTTCTCAACCCGGGGTGATATGTGTTCGAATTCATGTTAAAGTTGCGACCACCCCCTTGAATAGCGTTCACCTCCTCCACTTGATCTTCAACCACTTCCACCAAACACACTTCCACCGTATGGCCTATTTCATTGCAATTAGTGCAACTTAATTCTTAGTTTGCACACCTCCATTCTCTACCCCATGAACTTGTGGCCTTGTAATCACATGCCTTGCTCTTCTCGAAGATTGAGCCTTCCTTTTCGAGGTAACTTCCATTTGCTCTAAAAATGCCCAATCATCATGCTCAAAATTGGTACCAAATGTACCATTTGTAATTGATATTAAGTCTCGAGCATCCTCCGAACTCAACCCCTCATGAAAAGCATTCAACAATTCCCAAAGTTGTATACCATGATGAGGACAATTTTTCAACATCATGTTGAACCGTTCAAAAGCCTCATGAAACATCTCCCCCGGTTGTTTTTGGAAGCTTCTCAAGCTTCTCCTTGCATCATTTGTCTTTTGGGCCGTGAAGAACTCTTATAAGAATATTTGTTGCATTTCGGCCCATGTATAAATTGACGCGGAGGGTAAAGTACGAAACCACCTTTTTGCTTTATCTTCCAAGGAAAATTGGAAGAGAACCAACTTGACATCATTCGACGAAAAACCTTGACCTCCAATAGTGTTGCAAATGGAATCATATGTCTCCAAATGAAAATAAGGTTCTTCTATTGCTAACCCCTTAAACTTTGGCAAACTTTGGAGTGCGGTTGTTCTAACCTCAAAAGTCCTTCCATCCGGGTGATGAGGAATCACTACCGGAGAAGGGTTGTGAGTGATAACCGGTCTAAAATGAGCTTCAATCCTCCGCACCGCCTCTCGGTGGTGTCTTCGTGGAGCACCCAATGGTACTCTTGGGCGACCCATTTGCCCTTGTATAGGCCCTTGAGGTGCAAACGGTTGCTGAAATTGAGGTTGTTGCATTTATGGTTGTTGTACCAGCCTTTGAAATTGAGCTTGTTGTAAAGGCGTGGGCCGTTGAAACTGTGGCCCATGTGGCCGAATTTGTTGTACCCCCATTGATGGCCTACCTATATCTTGAACTTGTTGCAATGGTTGACTTTGTTGATGAACCGTTCCTCCTTGAGGTCCCAAATTACCTCCATCACCTCCATAATAAAATCCCTCTTCTTCGTATCCTCTAAATTCTTTTTCATATCCATCATCATATCCATCTCCTCCTATACCCGAAGATTGCACAAACGGAAGGGATGAATATTGGAAACCCGGTTGGTTTGGTAGTCGATATGTAGAAGTAGTATGAATGATAGTTGAACTTGGTGGTATTGGGTAGGTAGAGGATGATTGACCGGAAGCTGGAAAAAAGTATGAAAGTGGTGGAACCGTTGAGGAAGGGCTATAGGTGAGGGTAGGTTCGATTTGGATAGTAGTAGGTGATGTGGTGTTGGTTGGGCTAACTTCATGTGGTGGAGTAGGATTAGTAGTGGAATTTGGAATGGTAGTATTTGGTGAAGGTTGTGATCATGAAGGAACGAAAGATGGTGTAGGTTGACCCGTACTGGGTGGTACTTGTGATTCATCCATGATGTTTCTAGGTGTAAATGTGTAATAGGTGAAGTGGGTGAACCAATGATCTTGTTTTCTCATACCAAAACTCGATTTTGCCGCAAAGTTCTTTAAATTTCCGGATCAAACGATAGTGGTGATGACTTGTGAGAGCCCCTAGTATCCTGAAGTACCTGCACACTAAACACAACCAGCGTAAACCCGAAAATAACAAACAAAGCTACTAAATTAACACACATTGCGCACTACTCCCCGGCAACGGCGCCAAAATTTGACGTGATGTCGTGGTCTCACGCAAATTTAATCCAATTACAACTAATTAAATAGCAGTAAGTGGGTATCGAACACATGGAGTCTATGGAATGTATGTTGATTATGTAGCTTTGTGAATTAACTAAAATTAAACTAAATTGCAGAAATAAAAAACTCAAGAGTTTGATTTTTTGGTTTTAAGAACTAAAATTACTAGACTAATTGCAAATCAAGATTGGTTGTTAAAACAGATTAAGAGAAAATGACCATCTTAGGTTTTCGGTTTCATTTAACAATTGTGTCTAAATCAAACTAGAAAGAGTCACATAGACATGACTCATGCATAAACGTTTGTTGTGATAAAAGGGAACTAAGTACTCGGATTAGAGAAATGCGAGGTTGTTACCTGATGACAAATTAACTAATATCCAACCCTAACCCCTCCCGTGATATCTCGATTGTCAACGACACCAAGAACGTACGGTTTAGACTAAGATCAAAACATCAATTAACAATTTACAATCAAACATTCATGCATCATAATAAACATAGCAAACATACCAGGATCATTATTCTAGAAATACGGATAAAAACACAAAAGTCATAGAGAAAACCTTCAACCTAAGATGATCACTGAAAGTTTAGCTGGATATTGCTTGGTGAATCAACATAACACATAGTTTAGAGTTCATACGAATTAAAACACAAACCGAAATGTTTAGAATTGTCACAAACACTTGCATAAGCCAAAAATCGCCCTAGAACATTTGCAAAACGTTCCCAATCATGAGATATATGAAAAGACACTTGAAAACAACTTTTAAGAGGGCAGTTACACTTTTTGCGTCAGAGCCTACCGTAAATTACGGTAGTCACCGTAATTTACGGTAGCTATCAAGTCTTTACGTCCAGTTGCTACTGCCTTACGGTGGGTGGAAACAAATCCAGGGACTACAGTAATTAGGAAACTCGTTCCACTCCATTTCCATCCAAAGGAGCATTTTTCCTCCTCTTAGGTCCCGAACACACCTGAAACAAAAACAACGGTAGTTATCTAATTCAAGACAATTACATAATTAAATAAGGGATTAACTTGTCTTTTAACACACTTAAGGGTTGTCCTGTGGACCACCCGTCATGAACCCATGGTGACGTCATCCTAGAACAGCTCAAAACCAGGTGATTTCATGGTGAAATTGTGATATTTGTTGGTGAAGATGATGAGAAAGTGTGTGCTGATGTTAGAGGTACAAGGTTTTGAGTGAAAACTTACAAGAATCATGAGAAATCTAGAGAAAAGTGACTGAGAGTGCACGGGTCAGACGGAGCTGTCACATCAATGAACAGTTGATGTGACAGTGGGGTATTTATAGTGTGAGAGGTGAGAAGGCGGTGTAGTGTGGTTGGGTCGGACGGCTGTTCGATCGGATGGCCATCCGATCGGATGGTCATCCGGCCAGATGTCCATTCGACCGGTTGGTCGTTCGATCGGACGGCGCGTGCGAGTTAGTTTTCCGACCTTCGTTTCATGCGTTGAGCGTTGCGTTTAGGCGATTTGCGAGTAAGCGATGCGATAGTATTAAACAATAGTTACACAAATAACATAACACCTAAAAGACGCAAAAAGTAAACTTGCGTTTCGGGTTTGCGATTAGATTGCGTTGCGATAGAGTTGCGAGTGCATTTGCGAATAACACCTCAAAACATATATATAAGTCACACACAAGTAAGGTACGTAATAACACACACACACACACACATATAACAATACCAATAACTGCGATTTGAGTTGCGATGCGATATCGATGCTTTAGCGTTAAGTAGAATACCGTCCAGTTGCGTTATACATCACTTACGCGCATTTACATCATTTACCATAACGTTCATTACTCACATTTATTTTTCATACCATCATTAGATCATCAATTCAACTCAAGCATTTCATCGAACACCTTATGTGCGTACTACTTATCTAGCACAATGTATAAGCATATTAAGCAAATTCCTACCAAGTCTTTCTATAATCATGGCAATACATCATAAACACATAAATTCTTCGAATATTCAGATTTCTTTAACATCAATAAGCATAATTCAAGTTCATATATCATACTACATCTATCATTACTTCAAAACCATCATAAATTTCATGTGGGTTTCATACCATAAATGGGTTTACATGAAAACCATCAATATGGTAGGCACCGGATTTTTCATGTGGGATGAGCATTTGGTAGGCACCGGATTTTTTCATGTGGGATGAGCATTTGGTAGGCACCGGATTTTTTTCGGTACCGGTACCCACTTTTTGGCATTTTCCGTACTGGTTCCGGTAAAATGCCGAATTTTATCTTTAGATACCGGTCCCGTACCAGTACCATACCATACCGAATATTTCGTTACCGGTACCTAGTTTTGACGAATTTCAGTACTGGTATTTTCGGTACCGGTACCACACTCATCTCTAGTATACATCGTTTCTTTTTAATAGACAAACAAAGGATAAAGGACTGTTTTCTTATAATGTCAGTACCATCATTAAGAGTGTGTGTATATAGCTTTATTTTAACAATAAAATGTTGCAGGGAGTGTGATACGTGGTCGAAAACCGGTGCTTGTAATTGCTTAATTTGATGTTATTGCACAAATTTTAGTTTCGAATTGCCTACTCTTGATTAGATATGTGTTTTGCAGGTTTAACAGAGTTTAAAGAGCTTTTCGGGAGCTTTACGAGTCACCGGAGCGAAAACGGAACCACCGGGATGTGAAACGGGTCAACCGGACTCAAGAAATAGACGAAACAGAAAAGCAAGCATCTAGGCACCGTCGCCGATGCCCATATGGGCCGTCGCCGACGGTTGACAGAACTTTCCGTGGCTAGAATTCACCGTAGACAGCGAGATTCACCGTAGACAGCGAGATTGACCGTCGGCTTCAGCGAGATTGTACTTATGCAAATAAGTGGAGCACTGGACTTATGAGAGGGAAATGGTTTTTGGGCGCGAAAAGGTAAGAAAGCTTCTATGAGAAGATTTGAATTTGTAAAGATTTTTATGGAAAATCTTTAACTTGAAGTTAGCACAGTAAATTGATTTTGACAACCTGTCTTTGTCAGTTGTTTTTTACTGCCCGTGTCTTACACGCGTGTGTGTAAACGCGTGTATGTTCTGACATCTGCTTTTTCTGTTGCTTGGGGAACCGTGATACTCGGAACAGTGCTGTGGCGGTTACCGATGCTATTTATTGCGATGGGTATATAATCGTTTGGGTAACCTGCTCTGTGTAATCATTGTTTTGTTTGAAATTTTTCCCAATTCCTTGTTCTTAAGAAAATTTTCCATCCTTCTTTCGCTTATGTCAACCGGAGAACGTCAAGAGGATCTTGTTGAAGATATGTCGACTGTACTTCCACCACTGAAGTGGCCTAGGGCGTCTTTTGAAGGTTTGATTCAGAATCTTAAGTTTCTGGAGAACTGGGGTGCTTTGTATCCTGAAGAGGGGCAAACAGCAGCAGATGCTCCGGCCGGGTATATTACCCTTTTTTGGGATTTCTTCTGTGATGGTAACTTTCGCTTGCCTGTCACTAGATTTTTCCTTGAAATTCTTGGATTCTATAATCTGCACATCTCCCAACTTCACCCTATTGGTATGGTTAGGGTTCGACATTTCGAATTCGTATGTCGGACGATGCATGTGGAGCTGACCATTCCCCGATTTAGGGTTTTTATCAGATGCATTGTATCCAAGGATTTTATTCATTTGTTCAGAGGGCTTCTGCAAAGAAGATTTTACATCAACCCCCAAAATCGTTTCATGATTGGAAACAGAAATTCTTCTTTATCAAGGCTGGAGTGATTCCGGTGAAGATGATTTTAAGAGGGAAGGACGACATTCCGATTGAAACGCTTCAGACTCCTGTTGATGAGAACTGGTACCAAGATCTGAAGGATGTGCCCAATATTGCTTTGCCGGAGAAAGCCCTAGTCGGAGCCGGCATGAGTTTGAACTGGAAGATGGAACGTGATGATAAACCCGTGTACACCGAGGATGGTCATAGTAAGTTTGGGCTTTTTCACTGTTCCTCTCTTTTTTTTTTTTTTTTTTTTGACCTGCTCTCTTTTCAAAATGTAGTTGTTTCTCTATATGTTGTTGCCTTCAAGAGGGAAGGCGGAAGAATGGGAACTATCAAGAAGAAACCTGAAGAGGAGCTCTGGTATCATCATATCGTGAGAAATTTTGTTCTTCCGCGGGATGCGGACCTATCTGTTCAACCGGCAGCTGGTGCTGGTGAGTTTACATCTGTTTTCCCTTTCTGTTTTTGCTTTGAGTAATTTTTTGTCTTGCGCTTTTGTAGGTGAATTGTTAAATTTGGGCGTGGGCCCTGAGAAGAAAAAACGCGCAACTACGTTCACTTCCGTGCCGAAGAGAAGTGAAACTGTTAAGACTCAATCTTTGAAAGCGAAAAATGTTGGAGAGAAGAAAGGTACGCGCCGTACTTCTGACTCCAGGTGTGATTATGTGGTGGTTTTTGACTCTTTGGAGGGTCTTATTCCTGTAGTGACTATGCGGGAACCAAAGCCTGAACCAAAGGATTCTGCTGATATTCCTCCTTCTAACCCGAATGAGCCTATCGATCTGGATTCCAGTCCCGAACATTTGGTTCATAGGAAGGCTGGTAAGAGAAAGCAAGCTGATGCTGATGCGGAGGGTCAACCTCCCAAGAAAGTGCAGAGAAAGAAAATTACCAGAAAAGGAAACCTAGATGCTTTTGTTTCAGAATCCATTCCTGGTAAGTATTGCTTTTCTTTGTTTTCTTTGAGCGGATAGGATTTTTACAGACTTTTGTTTGTCCAGAAATTCCTGTTTCTTCTGTTCCTGTAGACGTACCAACTGTGGTTGATAAAGAACTTCCCCCTTCCCCGCCACACGCTGCCGTTACAGACCCGTTAGAGTCTTCAGAGATAGCTGGGGAAGGTGTTGAGAAAGCTATTGAGGCTGAGGAGCCTGTTGGTGCTAATACAGAGACTGAACAGATTGTTGAGCCGAGTGTGGTAAATGATGCTGATAATCCACCGACACCGGAAAAGGAAACTGCTGAAAAAATTCAATCTTCTCCCCCCTAGACCTTCTGAAACTATACCTGAGCATACTGAGAAGGCCGCCACTGAGGAGGCAGGTTCATCTGCTGGTGTTGAGAAGCAATCTCCAATTCGTCCAGAAGAAACCCTGGGAGAGTATTATTACCGGACGTATGCGGAGAAAGATGCTGCTGATCCTCATGTTCCTGTTTGGAATGTGAAGAAAGGAGATACCTTCTCGGATTGGCGTGTATGCCAAGATTGGTTGCAGGGGATACTTCCGCCTGGCGAGATTAAATTTCAGGAAAATCAACCTTATGAACAGACCTATCAGTCTTATCTTGCAGAAACTGCTTCTCATGTTTCTACTACTCACCGTATAGTGCGTGAGTGGTATAGCATGCATAAGGAGCGGGCATCTTTTATAGCATCCCAAAAGAAGTTTGCTAAAGATGAAAAACGTGTGGCTCAATTGAAAGCCAAATTAGAAACTGAGCAAGCCAAATTTGAAGCTGAGCGCAAGACTGAAGAATGGTCTGTTGTTGGTTGGAAGAGAAAAGCGGAAGCTGAAGCTGCTCTTCGTGCTGAGGAGCGTGAGAATTTTAAAAGGATTTGTGAAAAAGATAATAACGAGAAGATAGGTCTCCGCAACACCATAAACAATCTTAAGGCTGAAATTGAGAGATTGAAAAAGCAGGATGCGGAGATCGAAAAATTGAAGAAGGAGAAAGCTGATGCAGAAGTTGCGCTGGCAGAGGCGCGTTCTCACAGGGAACGTAGTGAGCAACGAGAGGTACAAGCTTTCGCCACACTTGCCCTTAGAGATAAAGAGTTAGAGGAACTTACTGCTTTGGTTTCTGACCAAGAACAACTTAAAAGGGATCTGGAGCTTGCGCGTTCCGAGAATACTGAAACTTCTCGCCGTTTGTCTGAGGTAGAAGATAAGTTGGAAAATTCTGAAACGGCGTGAGCTACAGCGGAAAGCGAGCTTGAACCTTTAAAGAATGATATGGCCTGGTTGAAAGATCGCGGGATTGCCTGTGTAAGTTGTCTCTTCTTTTTTCGTTTGTGGAATCATATATGCGCTTTTTTTGACATTTGCTCGATTTTATAGGTTGCTGAATCTGTGTTAAACTCTGAAGAACTGGATAAAACTGTTGCGAATTTGATGGTTGCTGCGCGGCGAGATGGGTACGCGCAAGGTTATGCGGAATGTACCCAACATGTGAACAGTGCGTTGAATGTTAACTGGGATGATAGCAAGTCTGCTACCTTTGGCGTGAATACTGCCGCCGCGCTTACTTCCATGAAGACAGAGTTTAATAACTTGCAACTTCCAGTGATGGAGCTGATAAATGTGGCGCTGCAATCGGATGATCACGTGGCGCAACTCAAAGAAATCTTTCCGGATGGGGGTGAAGATTCAGAGTAGTATAAAATTGTATTTGAACAATTTTTTATGCGGGATGTAAGTCCCTGTTTTGATGGTGCGCTGTTGCGTAAGTACGTTAAACACTGCCGTGTTTGAAACTCTTCAGGGCGTATCTGTACGCTGAAAATAGTCTGTTTCTATTTGTTTTGTTTAATGACTTTACAATATTTTGCATGAGTACAATTGCTTTTATTGAGTAAGGCGAATGAAGTTGGTATAAAGCTCATGTGTGAATTTATGGTCGTTTGTGACGTGATCACTGACCTTGCATGTAGCTTGTTTTATACTACCATAATGTTTTTGCGCTTACTAAAAGGAAATTGCATGCATTTTGTAAACACAAAAATAATAGAAACTTTGTAATTTTATTCATGGATAACGCTCAGAGGCGTTACAAAGTTTTTCGGATAATTAAATGGAACTTAACTTACTCCCTGATAATTCCGCCGCTTTTGATAAGTCATGTCGTTTCTGCGGAAAATTTACAGAGTCCTTTTAAGTTTTAGCCCGTTTGCTTGAGCTTTCTTCTCCCCGGGTAATCTGCTTAATCTCCTTGCGCATGTTCTGGAGTAAATGCGTAAGTTCTCCATTTTTGAGGGCCTTCTCTATTTCCGTGCGCAGAGATATGCAATTATTCGTGGTATGCCCGTTATCCTTATGATATTCGCAGTACTGCGTCGGGTCTTGACCACGTTTACTCTTCATCGGAATCGGAGGTTTGAATTGGTGATCCTCAGTACTTAGCACCTCCGCCAGAGTTTTTGTTAGGGGAGTCCACTGCCTCTCCCTATTTTCGTGCTTGTTCTCTCTTTGTGCAGAGAACTTGTTGGTTGTTGTGCGGGCATCTTCCGAGGATCGACTTCCTGATGCCTCGCGCCATGACTTTTTGTACCTTCTTTCACCAGTTGCGCTTAAGTCTGCGGGCCTGTTGTGTGGTGGTGGTGGCCTGTTTGTAGTAAGGTTTTTCTCGGTCTGCACATAAACATTGGCCGCCGCCATTATCTTTTCCCAACTCGTGGGGAGGCCCTCTGTTCCTGATAACACCTTGACCATGTCGTCACACCTAACCGCGTACTTAAACTGAGCACGGATTAGTTGTTCGTTAACACCTCCAATCTCTAACACTTCTTTATTGTATCTGGTGATAAAATCCTCCAGATTCTCATCATCGCGACGCCAGATGTTCATGACGTCGGATGTATCGCGCATTGATCGCCTTTGTTGGCTGAAGTGTGTTAAGAACTTCCTACGCAGATCTTTCCACGACTCGATCTGTCCCGTTGGTAGGTTATCAAACCAGATTCGCGCTGGGCCGGTTAGTGTTTGCACAAACAAGTGACACCATAGCGGAAGAGTCCAACCGCCAACCA
Source organism: Helianthus tuberosus (assembly GCA_030545235.1). Lineage (NCBI taxonomy): Eukaryota > Viridiplantae > Streptophyta > Magnoliopsida > Asterales > Asteraceae > Helianthus > Helianthus tuberosus. Next base: position 213,583,031 of record CM060411.1, on the reverse strand, counting down.
ACCCTGCGCTGGTGAATACCCTTAGATGATCATCAGGGTCAGTTAACCCATTGAATTTCCCAACGTTAGATGGTAATTTGGCCCTTTCCAACGGAGCCAGAGCTATCTCCAATATGAACTTCGAATTTTCTGCCGCTTCAGCCGGGCGATAAACTAAGTCATAGTTATGCTCGGCCTCAGGGTTATAAACCGCTCGAGGCCTGCATTTGTTATAGTTTGGCTGCAGTCTGTTGAATACGCTGGTGTTTGCACTCATACGATATGTTTGATCGGATTCATCAGTATGAGGGTCCCGTTGGGAACCCAACCTGTCATGAACCGATTGTCTTCGACGAGGATGTGGTTCACCATGGTGTTGCCTCTGGTAACTGCTTGTATCATCATAAGTTGATTCTTCTCGCTGAGAGGCATGAGCTCTAGATCCCGGCCTTCGGGATTGGGTTACAGGAGCAGTTTGAGCACACAACTGTGTCTACACTGCGTTTAATGCCCCTTGGGACCGGACATACCATGATATCGGAGTTTCTCCTGGTGGTAAAATTGATTGTGTAGGATTTGCTGGTAACATTCCTGGAGTGACAGGATCATTTGCTCGATTAGATTGAACCTCGTTATCGTCCGAGGCCTCTTCTACGATCCCTTCTATTGGTAAATTGTTTCCGACGTTTGGTCGAGGACCAGGTTGCCGGTGAGATGACGAATTTTCTGCCATGTGCAAAAACAGAAAAACGGAATGAACTAAATCGAAACGAGGTAGAAACTAGAAAAAACTGAGAAAACGGTGGGCGCCAATGAAGAAACACTAACTAAATGGTCAGAACTGAAATAGTTAGGGGGTTTGAATCCGCATAAAAAGGTTAGCTCTCCCTCGATTGGGTCAGTTGCAATTGAATTTCTTCTCCGGTGGTTCTGCAAAAAAGAACACCGTTAGTCTCGCCAAGGGGAGAAGAGGGTTCTCTCCTTGACCCGACTCCGGTGTGAGAATAAGTATTGGTAATGGAGAAGAGAAAGTATTTGATAAGTGAGTGTGTACTGAGTTTATACCTGAACAGTTCTCTTATTTATAACCGGGAGTTTGGGAGGGAAAACCCGTTATTGAAAAGATGACGGAATATGCTAACGCCGTAGCGGTTATATTTTCTTCCGTTAAGTTCTTTGACCCTTCGTTAAGTTGCCTCGATCCGATGTGAATGCACACGGATCGTGGTTTGATCTATGGCTGGGGGATTGCCACGTGGAAAGTGATTAAGTGGAGATTACTCTCCAATTGCATGCCTTCGTTGTGATTCCGGGGTTGCTTGTGGTGATGACACGTGTCCAGACGGTTATAACCGTCTGGGTGGTGCACGATTGTATTTCTTTCTAGAAGATTACTGCTGTAATCTGGTGTGACACCTTGCTGTGTGGACACAGACAAATAAATCCCACGTCTGGGTAAAATAATATCCAAGTCTGGATATTTAGGCGGAGGTATTGATTAAAGGATTTAAATCCTTTGTTAAATGGGAGAAGGCGCAAGGATTTATGTTCTCCTTTGGGCGCGCGATTATGAATCGCTGACTTCTTCTTCTTTGCAAGACCAATGCGCGGCCGCGCAAGGTCGAAAGGCTAAAAAGGTTGATTTGTGGTATGATCTCAAATCCTTTTTATGAGGTTTTTGGGACCTTACCCCTTCAACTTGTGTTGATTACAAAGTGTCTTTTTGTCCGTTCTTCGGGGCGTTGATAGCTAGTAGCACCTAAGTCACGGTACACTAAATCCGCTAATCGAATGCATTTGAGTTGAAACTAAAACTTGTAGAAATCCTAGGTTAACAATTACCGAAACCGGGTGTGATTCCTTTTTGTCATTATTGTTCTAGTAATCATTTTTCTTGCAATCGTTAATTTGTAGTTGTTACTTATTTTCATCACATCATCTAGTTTAAAATCATATCTTCCAAATAAACAAAAACACAAAATTATTCTAGTAAGCTTCATAATCGTGACACAATTGTTTTAATTCATTCGAATCCACACACAAACCACATACTCTTCGTGGTTCGACCCCTTACTACCACTAACACATTGTTAAGGGTAATTTGGGTTTATAAATATTATCTTTGACCGGAGCGCGACACTCCGATCAAATTTTGGGGCCGCTGCCGGGGAGCTAGTGCGCTTAGTATTTCATTGCTTGTTCGATTTTAGTTTAGTTTATTTTCTTTCCTTTTTTTTGTATATTTGTGATTTTACTTCGGGTGGTCGAGCTTGTTTGTGCAGGTACATGTTTTGCAGGTACCATCTTTCAATATGAATTGGGTAGATGATGATCCGTGTGAGTGTTGCGGAAGCGGAGAGCATTATTTAGAAGATTGCTCTGTTTTCCACGCAAAAGTTCAAGCCAATAAGGATCGGGAAGACTACCTAAGCGGATTATATGAGTATAAGAGGGCAGATTATGAAGATTTCAGTGGTCCATCCTCATATTATCCATATGATAATCCACCACCACCACATTATCAAGAATACTACTATGAGCCCGGATTGCCACACTTCCCGAGTTACCAGGAGGAGTATGATGACTATTATCATGACTCCCCTCAGCCGACATACGAGGAGCCTCAAGATTCGTTAAACTCTAAACTCGATATGATTATGGATATGATGATAGAAATGAAAAAGAAAGACGAGCTGAGAGACAAATCATTTGAGGCTTTGGTTATTCAGGTTGGTCAATTAACAGAGGAGATGGCACAACTTAGGCGAGACCAAGAGGTTTTGGCTAATGGTACCATGGTTGATGGTGATGTGGTGGAAGAGGTTATCGATCTTCCCGAGCAAGAAAATGAATGTTTGAACCGAGCCGAAGACATCACACCGCGAGACAAGTCGGATCCGAAAGATGCCCACGTTCATATCCATCCTTCTCCCATACTTATAACTCCAACCAACAAAGTTGGGGATGCGGGTTCGGGTATAAGGATTCGAAGGGTGGCGTTGCAAGACATAGGCCAGTTTAGTAAGAAGCGACCCCAAAGTTGTACAATATGCATGCCGGGCAAAATAAAAAGAGAATGGATCCGGCATGCCAAATACCGAGCGTATGTAGGCAACTCGGTAGGAAAATGTGCACTTCGACCACCATGAGAGGCAAATCAGGTATAATTGTTGTAGAGTTTGTATTATTATTTGTTTTTTTTTAGTAGTTAAATGAACGTTGTGGGTGTGTTCCCTATATAACCCTCACGAGACCTCTCGTCCTTCCAAGCTATTGGGGGGTTTAAAAGGGCTTGTTGCATGAGCTAAATGCAACCGTGATTCCTACGAAAGTGAGTTAGGTTTGTTGTTGTTGTAATTTATTTTCCACATAAATCAAAGTGAAATAACGTATAACTTGGTAATAATTTCATAAAAGTGGTAGAACTAGGTAACTAACAAATTTTAATGGTTGTGAGAAGCGTGCTTCTACACAAGGGTTAAGATTTGTAGGTACATTTGGTTCGTGGGACAACCGCTTTCATGAAGAGGAGAGGAGCATACGAAGAATGAGCTCACAAACCAGGTGCATACGTTTCTTTTTACTTTTGATCTTTAGATTAGCAAATAAGTGGAATGTATATTGTATATTATTCTTCCGGGGTGAAATTTTGGGAAGGTTAGCCGTGTCACATCCCTTGTGCGTTTAATACTCTAGTTTTTACACATTGAGGACAATATGTACCTCAAGTGTGGGGATGGGGGAGTAATAAAAATTTTAGATTTTGACCCGTTCATTTAAATACTACACATTGAGGACAATGTTTACCTCAAGTGTGGGGATGGGGGAAAATTTCAACAAATTTTTCAAAAATGTCTTGTTTCAAAAGCGGTCTTAAAAGCACAAGTAACTAAGTCAACGAGGGATGTCACAACCCATTTGGTCTATTGTCATGGTCAAGTTCGAATTAATAGCATGACGTATATTTAGCGGGTGGTTATTTGGGAATAATCCGCCTAAGAAACTAGTCTTTTATGCATGTCACATACCATACCCTTTTAGATATGTGAGGTTTTGAGCCACTTTTATATCATAGATTACATGCCTATGTTTCTTTGTTTGAGTGGACCATTAGTCATATATTGTAGAACTTGCAACTTTTGATACGTTTGAGACTATAGACCGAATACAAGCACGAGAATGATTAAGGCATTAGGTAAACCTTTTCTCTTAAAACCATTTATTTATCCTTACCCAAATAATCCCTTAGTCGCCCATTTTGAGCCTAAACCTTTCGTTTGACCACCTTATAGCCCATAACCGTTAAACCTTTTTCTTTTAAACCCGTGTGATGGAAATTCGATTATAGGGATCGTATTTGTATAGTTTCTTTTGTTTATTTGCGTAAAAAAATGTCATGAAAAAGAATTGAAAATCGTTGAAGAAAAACACAAAAAGAAGTGTTGATAGTTGTTGAATAAAAGGCGAATGTTGTTGCCTCATATTTGGTGTTTATACTTAGTTTTGTTAGAATAGTTTTGTAATAAAAAATCGAATTTTCATCACCTTAGCCACTTTAAAATATCCTAATTCCTACCCTTCGCCTAGCCCCATTACAACCCTTAAAAGACCTTTTGACTTGTGCTTAGTATTCGTGATCAATGGTGGAGAATGATTGAGTTGCAAGCTTATGCGGGTATGTGTTCTAATCGGTTTTGAGGGAATATTCTTTGAAGCGCTAATACATTATAAACATTAGCCAATTTACAAGCCGAGTGGAGAGAACATTGTGAGGGATGTGCATAATTTGTTAGTTTTACGGGCGGGTTAATCTTGGATAACCATTATTATATGTGATTATTCACTTAACCGGTAAATATGTGAAAACTATAAAGAGTTTGAACTTTAGCATGACATTGGACCTTAACCTTCGTCTCGGGAATGGGGAATGTATTCGTTGTTCGACCCACGTGAAAGTGAAAAACAGATTTGCTTGAGGGCAAGCAAAAGACAAGTGTGGGGATGTGATACGTGGTCGAAAACCGGTGCTTGTAATTGCTTAATTTGATGTTATTGCACAAATTTTAGTTTCGAATTGCCTACTCTTGATTAGATATGTGTTTTGCAGGTTTAACAGAGTTTAAAGAGCTTTTCGGGAGCTTTACGAGTCACCGGAGCGAAAACGGAACCACCGGGATGTGAAACGGGTCAACCGGACTCAAGAAATGGACGAAACAGAAAAGCAAGCATCTAGGCACCGTCGCCGACGCCCATATGGGCCGTCGCCGACGGTTGACAGAACTTTCCGTGGCCAGAATTCACCGTAGACAGCGAGATTGACCGTCGGCTTCAGAAGATAATCTACGCACCGTCGCCGACGGACACATCCACCGTCGGCGACGGCTTGTAAAAAGCTGATACGCGAATTTTTGTGTTTTGGGGATTGATTTCGATTCTGATTGGTCTTGGGGGCATTAACTCGGGAGTTACACTTACTTTGAAGTTTGAACTTGATCTTGGGAGCCTATTCTCACCATCTTTCACCAACCATTCCATCTCTAACATCAAGATCATCTACACAACGGAATCAATCCTTCATCCCCAATTCACCATCAAAACCCTAATTCATCCAATCCATCATCCTTCTCACCATCACCATTCCATAACCCTAATTCTCCATCATTTCTTCATCTTACAAGCTTCAAGATGACTCCATCCACATTCCAAACATCCGGTGATCAAGTTGCATCAACCATGAGCGGCTAATCATCTCGGTTTCACCCCGGTGTAGGTAGTTGTTAATTTTAGGGTTTCAATTTGTTCTTGTTTCATCTTAGTGACAATTTGTATTTGGTTTTTGAAACTTTTGACAATAGTATTACATTTGTTACGAATTCGTAAATTGTCGAACGATGTTAAAAGTTATGACTTTGCGAAACGGTGATATGTAATTGTACGTTGTCGTTGTTAGGATTTACTTGTGTTGATTACAAAGTGTCTTTTTGTCCGTTCTTCGGGGCGTTGATAGCTAGTAGCACCTAAGTCACGGTACACTAAATCCGCTAATCGAATGCATTTGAGTTGAAACTAAAACTTGTAGAAATCCTAGGTTAACAATTACCGAAACCGGGTGTGATTCCTTTTTGTCATTATTGTTCTAGTAATCATTTTTGTTGCAATCGTTAATTAGTAGTTGTTACTTATTTTCATCACATCATCTAGTTTAAAATCATATCTTCCAAATAAAGAAAAACACAAAATTATTCTAGTAAGCTTCATAATCGTGACACAATTGTTTTAATTCATTCGAATCCACACACAAACCACATACTCTTCGTGGTTCGACCCCTTACTACCACTAACACATTGTTAAGGGTAATTTGGGTTTATAAATATTATCTTTGACCGGAGCGCGACACTCCGATCAAAACCATAGTGCTCTCAAGGTTTGGGCTCACGGATATATTGGAGGCCACTAAACAATTCTCTGATATATATTGCATTGGATTGCATGAAGATGGCAAGGTGTATAAAGCAGAACTTGCTGACTATGATAACAAAAGTTCATTGGCATTTAAAGGGAAAAATGACACTGAATGGCCAAAGACACGCATCACTGTAGCTATAAAACGCATTTCTAGTAGCAGGGATGTAAAACAAAGATTCTTTTCGGAAATTGAAATGCGTACCACTTATAAGCATCCCAACATAGTGTCCCTTGTTGGCCTTTGTGATGAAGATGATAATAATATCTTTGTTTATGAGCATGCTTCTAACAAAAGCCTCCATAACTATTTGAAAAATATTGCTGATAACAAGGATAATCCTACATGGACACAACGACTACGCATGTGCTTGGGATTGCACGTGGACTCAATCACCTTCACACCAAGATGGGTAGCCAAAAAAGGACAATACATGGAGACATTAGAAGTGCCAACATTATGATTGACAAGAACTGGGAGCCGAAGGTTGCTTACTTTGGAATCTCCAAGTTCCACTTAGCAAATCAAGAGGCAAGCACTCTCATTAGCACACAAGTCTATAGAGATCCGGAATCTGAAAAAACACTTATAATGAAAAAAGAATCGGATGTTTACTCCTTTGGAGTTGTACTATTTGAGATCTTTTGTGGGAGGTTGGCATATGATTCTATTTACATGGATAATAATCAAAAAGGGCTTCCATTCGTTGCACACGCCCACTTCATTGATGGAACACTAAAGGAATTGCTAGATCCTAAGCTAAAAGAAGTAGCCGATGATGATATTTTCAATTCAAATAGAGGACCAAATCAAGATTCTTTGGATACGTTTCTGAAAATTGCCTATCAATGTTTGGGAGAAGCTCAAACCAAGCGTCCAACAACGGAATTCATCATCGAGGAACTTGAGAAGGCGTTAGACATTCAAGTAAGTCAACAACGGAATTCATCTTCAATATTTGATAACTAGTAGGAAGTATTATGCTTAATCATTATCAATCAACACGAAATGTGGGATTTATATACATGTTAATTCGGAATACATTAAGAACAAACAAGAAGTTTAGATGCATCTTATTACATTAAGTAAAAAACTAATAACTCATACCTTTGAATATTATTATGTTCATTGATTTATTCAAAAATTGGCATAGAATAACAAGAAAGCTTACTGTATAAGTTCAAATTTGTAGACTATTAATTAGTATGATTGCTATCCATCTATTTAGACTATTCTCTAAATTTATAGAATACGTAGAGTTCTTAAGTAAGTCGTTAGGAAGATTAAAAAAACCTGGGGTTAAATGCCATTTTAGGCCCTCTAGACATTTTGCCAGTTTATTCCAAAGGTTTCATTTTTCTCCTGGGGGTCCAAAAAGATTTCACCGTTGCCATTTTAGTCCACTGGGTTAACTTAATCTATTTTTTCTGTTAACCAGAAGTACAATTCGGTCATTTTATATGTAATTCTGTTAACTAGAAAGGCAATTCGGCGACTAAAATGACAACAGTGAAACATTTTTGGACCCATAGACGAAAAACAAAACCTTTGGACTAAACTGGTAAATGGCCCAAACCACAGGGACTAAAATGACATTTAACTCAAAAACCTATACTCAATTTCTCTGTGTCATATAATTTAAAATTTAATCAAATGAATAAATGTACTGCATTTACATATTTGGAAACACAAAAACTTTTTATTTCTCAACTTTCCAAGAACAGAGAACAAATACAAAGAAAAAAAACTATAGAAGAGGCCATGAAGACGCTATGGTAGTGTTTGTTATGCAGGAAAAGAAGACGGAATGGAATAAACCATTGTGAGAAAATGAAAAAAAAAGATGTTTGGTTGGTCAATGGAATGAAATCTCCCATTACACAAGGCATTCCATTCCCTCAACCCCCCCCCCTCCCTGTTTTTTTCTCATTTCATTTTCTCTTTCACCCTTCATTAAGAACACCAACCCACCACCTACCACCGTTGTCGACGCCACCAATGTCCACCCACCGTTGTTGCTACCACCACCACCGACCTACCACCGTCACCATCATCGTCGTCGCCACCCACCGTTGACGCCGCAGCCATGGGCGGACCTAGCCTTTGGCCAGGGTGGGCAGCCGCACCCCTAGAAAAAAAAATTTAGTGTATATTTTAGGAAAAAAACCCGACCGCACCCCTTGAAAATATGGTTGAACACCTCATCCGAACCTCCAGTAAATAATTTATGGGTTCGCCACTGCCCGCAGCCATCTCCATCACCAACGTATCGACCATCACCTCCACCGACCACCACCGATTTTATTCATTCGTCTTTTCTTGCCTACCACACAAAGTAATGATTCATTCCATTCCCACATGGTAAACAAACAAGACATGGAATTGTAATTATTGATTCCATTACCTCATCCGTTTCATTCCTTCATCCATTCCATTACTCCATACCAAATTGCTCGTCCAAATACATGGAAAACTGAGTACATTGTTAGTGCAGTTTTGTGTCTGTAACTTTGTCTTGTTTAGTTGTATGTTAAACGGTCTTTCTTTATTGAGTCTGTACGTTCCGTCTTGTCTACCTAGTCGGATATCCTCCTATCTTACTCGGTATGACTTATTGTCTTTGTAATTGTATCTTAATCTAATGCTAGTGTGCATTAGGTTAAGAGGTTGTGTTATCATGCTTAACTGTCCAATCATGACTTAGTATATTTTGTCTTGTTTAGCTTTGATGAAAACACATGTGTTTTCATCAACTATAACATCAATGAAATCACAAAGTGATTTCATCCAGACACATGTGATGAAAACACAAAAGTCAACGAAATCACAAGGGATTTCGTCCACACATATGTGACGAAATCACTTCTGATTTCGTCCAAAGTGTTTTCGTCCAAAGCTCAGTATATATACTAAATCATGTTTCACAGTTAGGTTTACGAGAGCATATTGAAACCAGAGAGTTTATCGACAAACATTGTGTGTATATGTTTGTGAATGTTCTTGTCCTTTTAATCCAAGTGAATCTTTGATTATCTGTTTGTGTTACTCGTTTTACGTTTGTTTGGTTTGCACCGCTACGGGGATTCCGCACCCGTTATAGTGTTTGTTATAAACAAGGATAGGTTACGTATCGGATCCTCCGAGAAAAACGGACCTACAAGTGGTATCAGAGCTTTGGCTCGTATCCTTGTTTAAACCAAACATTGTTAGGTTTATATCGAGTGTTGTTGTTGATTTTCAGAAAACTGTTCTTGACATTCATATCTTTCTGGAAAAGTCTTTTTAACAATCTGTTATTATTTGCTTCTTTGCTAAAGTTTTATTGAAAACCTTGTTAAAATTACATGTGTGCATGTTTAGATTTTGGTTTTCATAGAAAGTTTATGCAAAATTCTAGTATTTGTGGTTGTTATTCTTGAAAAAGTGCTTAGAAATCTGCGTGGATATTGTTTGTTTGCCATAGTTTTATTGAAAACCTGGTATATTACATCTATACATGTTGTCATTTGGGTTTTTGTTAAAAATATAGGCAAAATTATCTTCGGAAACTTCATAATCTTCAAAGTGTTCTTGACAGTGTTCTTGAAATCTTCAAACTGATTAGTTGAATATCTTTGTGTTTGATCTATTTGGAGTAGCTACTGACTTTGTTTATCAATATAATATTAGAAGTGGGTTTGAAATGTGTGTACTGTGATCATTAGTTGGTAAGAAAATAGAGTACCGAAATCAGAGAACCATGCCTTGTTGAATTTGTTGTCACTATTGTCAGAGGGGATAAGGTTTGCAAAATATCTTATAAACAGCTGGTAACCACACCCAACGAAATCAAACCGATTTCGTCCAAATCAGATTTTGTTGAAATCATTTAAGTCAACAATATCAAGCTGATAAACATCTCAGCCGAAATCACCTCTCTCAGCCGAAAACACCTATCAACTAAATCCGATTTCATCTTCAAATTCAAGTCAACGAAATCCAATTCACAGTCAACGAAATCCATCTGATTTCGTCCAAATTCAAAACAACGAAATCGCTTTGCAACTTGACACCGAAATCAGATTTCGTCCATTTGTGTTTTTGTCAACAAGGATCAACGAAAACACTATTACTTTGTTCCATTTCAGTCAACGAAAACACTTTGATTTCGTCACAAATAACTTCGACGAAATCACCATTGGATTTCGTCACCTGTTGTCAATTTTTACACAGAGAGCTTGCAAAACTGTTTTAACTTTGTATTTTCAATTGTTTGACCAGGTGTTATCGTTCTAATATCAAATATGAGCTGCAAAAATCCGTGGGATTGGAGTATGGACTCGAGACCAAGTCAAGATCAGACCTCTGCAGAAGCATGGGTGAAAAATGTCTTTGGTCAACCTGCTGTAAGTGCAGGACAATGGGCACTTGTATCAAATCAAAATCAAAATATTCAAAATCTTTTGCTCAGCGAAAGCGAAACGGGCAGCAACAATCGCCCACCAAAGTTGAACCATATGAACGATTTTCCATCATGGAAAGGTCGTTTCCATACATACGTTCAAGGGCAAAGCACCGATATTTGGAGGTGTTTCATTACTCCACGCAACAATGCCCTCGAAGTAGCAGCATCAACGGCAGAGGGTTATACGAATATGCAAGAACAAGACAAGAAAGCCTATGAATTCGAGAAAAAGTCATTTGCTATTCTTACACAAGCGTTTCACAAAGAAATCTATCATCAATTCTCTTATTGTAAGGACACGAAAACATTATGGGATGCTTTGGTGACAAGAGGAGAAGGAAATGCAGCTACTAGAAAGACACGTCATGATCTGTTGAAGAAAGAGTTTGAATCATTTCAATTCTTGGAAAATGAAACTCTAAATGATTTAACTACACGTTTTTATCATTTGATTAGTGAAATGTTTTCTTATGGTGTTACTGCAACTCAACAGGAAATCGTTGCACGGTTTGCTGACTCTCTACCTCCGAAGTGGAGCCCATACATTGAGCTGTTAAAGCATACCGGTGTTCTAGATGCTGAAAATGTCAATATCTATGAAATCATACAGAAACTGGAACACAAGAATGATGAAGAAATTCGGAAAGCTAAACGAATTGCTGCTCCTCAAAATACCGAAATGTATTATGGAGGAGGTTTTATCCCGTCAGCTAGTTCCAGTTCAGCTCAGCAACCAAAGTTACAAACGGCGTTTGTATCAAATACAAACTCTTTTCCGTTTCCACAATCAGCTCCACCTCCGGTTTTCGATCCACGTGCCTATCTTCCGCCAGCGCATTTGAGTGCTCAAGCTCAGGCTTATTCTGGAGGAGGTTTTATTCCTTATACACCTTCAGTTGCCACTACTCAACCTCAGTTCAATCCGAGTGCTTATATTCCAGCCCAACCTCAACCACAAGTCCAACCACAACAATAGCAAGCTCATTATTCCAGCAATCCTCCACCCACAAACCCTAACACAGTCAAAGTTGATACATCAAACCTCTCAAATGTTAGCATTGAAGTAGCAAAGGAACATATGGAACTCGTTAATACAATGGTCAGTGCTTACTGCGGTTTGGTCTCAGGTCAAATTGGAAACATAAGTTTGACCAACGAAGATTATTTACAAATCAACCGTGATGAAATGGAGTTGATGGATATAAAGTGGGCGTTCGCAAGTGCTGTTAGAAGGGCGAAGGACTTTATGGTTCGAACAGGGAGAAGTTCTTTGGAAAGTAAGCAGGATACAAAGTACGGATTCGATAAAGAAGCAGTTACATGCTTCAATTGTGGTGAAAAGGGGCACTTCAAACGTGAGTGCACCAGACCAAGTAAGCAAGGCAATCAAAGCCCATTCAGAAATCAGACAAGTACTTCCAATGCCAATCAAGATAACCGTGAAAAAGGGGTAGTAGCGGTGAATACCAACCAGAACCAGTCTGGAACTTCAAACACTAATCGAGCATTGACCGTTCAAGCTGATGAAGGGTTTAATTGGTCTTTACAACTTGGGGAAGGTGATCAAGATAAAGGAGGAACAGCGTGTTATGCCAAGATCATCAATCACATCAAGCACGTTCATAAAGAAGAATTTTCTGAAAGTGACAACAGTTCGGGTTATACCGGGAGTTCTGATGAAGAAAGTTCTACTTCGGACGATTATCATTCTGAATCTGATGTGAGGGAAGTAGCAAGTTCTGATCTTAATGACTTGTTGAATGAAGCGGAGGAGTTGAAATGTCAGAAATCAATTCTGATCAAGAAGGCTACTGTAGCATCTCAAGGAATGGAGAAGTTCTTCACTGAAGACGGATCTTTTTCTTTTCAAACTGCCTTTATGGCAAATGTCTCAGCCTCTACGAGTCAGGTAAATTCTGAAACTCCTGCTCCTAGTGTTTGTAATGATTGTGCTGAATTGAAGCTTGAATCTGAAAAGCTTCATAGTCATAATCAAAGTTTGGTTGTTGAGATGTCTAAGTGCAAAGAAGCGAATATGGCTCTGGTTAGAAATGAAAAGGATTTTAAAACTATGATTGAAACCATAAAGAAAAATGTTTCCGAAGTAACAAAAACTGTTTATCATAAACAAGTTAGTATAAATGATTACATTAACATTGTTGAGGAAACTAAAAAGGAATTAGCCATTGCCACATGCGAACATGATGCAATCAAGCAAAAGTTGGAGAGTTACTCTAACTCCCGATTTGTGCTCGATCACATTATTGACGTTCAACAACTGAAGGGAAACAAGAAAGGTGTTGGGTATAAGAAGTGTCCGCCTCCTTTAAGACATAATTATACCTATATGCCTGATGAAGAGGATATGCCTCGATTTGAACCCAGTGTGCCTCTTGATTATGAGGAAGTTACCACTGGCCTAGGGTTCAAATCGGACAATTCTTCAAGAACATCATCTGAGCAAACAGAAACTTCACCATCTACGAAACAAAGTCCTCCAATCATTGAGGACTATGAGTCGTCGGATGATGAACCAGAATCAGATGTGAGTAATCAGGATAAATCACTTGACAAAATGAAAGGAGTAGAAGTTCCAATTGAGAATCATATTCTGTGTGATCCTCCTACTCCTGATGGTCAACCTGTTGTCCAACAAGTGATAGATTATGTCAAGAATGACAAGAAATCCGTGTCTACCTTTAAGAGTAATAACGTGTTGTACACTTTGGTTGGTGATTCTAAAATCTTTTCAGATCACGATTTTCCAATTAAGGATGTCAATCCATCTTCGATTGATCAAGTTTTTCAAAATAATACAAACAAGTTTTTGGGAAAGACAATTCCAGGTATCATTGTAACTCAATGTGACCAAATTCCAAAAGCTACAATCAAGAAACAATTTGGAAATAAAAAATCACTAACAAAGCAACAACCTATTGCTCCTAAGGGTAAACAACCAGTTCAACGAGCTCAAAGGCCTAATGTTTCTAAATCAAAATTTGAAACAAAAGGAGCTCGTTATCATAAGAAAAGCAATGATGTTAGATTCGTGGCATCTGAGGGTACTGATAAAATTGAGACATTTGAAAATAAATCAAACACTGTTTTTGTCCAACAAGTCAAGATTTTAAAACGTGACAATCAAAACAATTACACTCAACATACAAACGGGTGTGATGAAAAGACAAGTACCTCAGGTTCTACGGGTTCGACATCTTCTCGTCGATCAGACTCTCCAAAATTTGTTGAAAGGAGAACATGCTTTAAGTGTGGGGAGTTTGGACACATCATTAAAATTTGTCCAAACACTCCAAAGGATAAATTTGTTGAGAAAGCACCACCTAAAAAGGTTCACCCTCAACGTTGTCCCGTTTCACCAAAACATGATAAACAAACTGTTAAGGAACAAGAAACGAAACAACGACGTCAAAACGTCAAAGCTGTTGAAAAGGCTTTAAAATCTGAAGTCAAAATGGTTAATTGGGAACCAAGTTCTTCACAATTTTTCAAACCAGAAGTTTTAGAACATGTTCATAAAAATGTATCTGGTAAAGCAAGTCAAATTTGGAAACCTAAGAAGGGTGAAAATTCAGGGGGAGGTGTTGTGTTACAAAATCATCAAGAAATCGAGATCATCTTTCGTGATGCTCAGGGACGACCCAAGACCACTAAGGCTTGGGTCCCCATCCTCAACTGATCATTGATGATATGTGCAGGGTGTTCCAGGAGGAACTATTAATAGTCATTGGATTGTTGATAGTGGAGCATCTAGGCACATGACAGGCGACTTACGGCTTCTATATGATGTGAGAAATATTAAATGAGGCTATGTCGCTTTCGCTGGAGACAAAGGCGGTTACATCACTGGAGAGGGAATGATCTCTAATGGTGTTGTGTGTTTCGATAAGATCAATTATGTTCGTCAAATTGATCACAATCTTCTCAGCGTTTCGCAAATCTGCGACAAGAAGTTCACCGTACATTTTGATGATGCCGGTTGTTATCTGCTGAAACCTGGCTTCAAGATTCCAGAAGAATGGATTCTCTTATCGGCTCCAAGAGTTAATGATCTTTATATTCTTGATATAAGCCAAGCGATTACGACTTCTGCACAAGTCACATGTTTCGTCTCGAAAGCCACGGAGAAGGAGTCTATATCTTGGCACAGAAGAATGGGGCACATTCACTTAAGAAAAATGAACCATTTGGTGAAAAACAATCTTGTGAATGGCGTGCCCGTTAGAAGTTTTCATCTACAAGATATCTGTGTTTCGTGCCAGAAAGGGAAGCAGACGAAGAAGTCTCACCCTCTGAAGAAAATCAACACTGTTAGCATGCCTCTCGAACGTCTTCATATGGACCTCTTTGGACCTATGAGACACAAGACAACATTCGGGGATGTTTATTGCTTAGTGGTTACTGATGATTATTCTAGATTTTCTTGGGTAGCTTTTATGGCACACAAGAGTGATACTCCTGGCATCCTCAAGGACCTTCTTACAATGTTGGAAAATCTCTACACGTTGAAAGTTAAGAGGATTAGAAGCGACAATGGAACTGAATTCAAGAACCGTGTGATGGATGAGTTCTGTACTTCTAAGGGCATTCTTTATGAATACAGTTCTCGCTACACTCCACAACAAAACGGTGTCGCGGAGAGGAAGAATCGGACGATAATTGAAACTGCAAGAACGATGTTGGTAGAGTCGGAGCTTCCTGTTCAGTTCTGGGCGGAGGCTGTGTCGACTGCTTGTTATACATTAAACCGAGTTCTTACAGTTAAGAGACATGGCAAGACTTGTTTCGAACTACTACAGAAAAGGAAACCGGATCTTTCATTACTAGAACCTTTTGGCGGTCCATGCACTATGATTGAGCCTGATGGAAAGTTTGGCGCGAAAGCTATCGAGGGTTTCTTCCTTGGATATGCTACTCCTAATTTTCGCGTATGGAATCTGGCTACCAAAAAGATTGAGCTATGGGGTGAAGTAAGGGTTCAGAGGTATACAAGTCCTGTTAGGGCTCCGGGTGATCCTTGGATGTTCGACTACGATGGGCTTTTCAACTCCTTTGATCTGCCAACCTTTGACGAAGATTCTGCAGTTGCTAGAATGTTATTTGATAGTGACAACGCTGCTGACTCGCCATTGGTTAGACCTGTTGTTGTTAACCTACAAGGTTCTAATTCGACTAACAACACAGTTCAAAATAAGGAAGTTGAAGATGCTACTGAGTACAATGAGTCATCAGAAGAAGATGATGAAAATCTGGATGCGACTGAAGGCACTTCAGCTCCAGTTGCTCCTGTTCAGGGTACTTCTTTTGAAACTCCTCATGTGCAGGATGTTGATACTGCTGAAGGAAATGCATCCACTTCTACGCATATTCCAGGTGTGGAGTTGGTTGTTGATCTAAATATTAACAATTTGGGTGTTAATGCTCGTGTTCCTGAAAATCCTGAAATGAGGATACACGATACCCATTCTCAGCAAAATATCATAGGAGATGTCCAACAAGGGGTGCAGACGCGTAATCAGCTGAGAAACAACCAAAGTGCTGGTTTATATTCAGCCATTAGAGAATCTGGTCTTCAAAATGATTCGTCCTTCGCTTGTTACGTTTCACAAGAAGAACCAAAATCTTGGAAAGAAGCCTTAAAAGATAATTCTTGGGTTGAAGCCATGCAGGACGAACTGCAGCAATTTCAAAAGCTGGGTGTTTGGAGACTTGTTGAAAAACCCGACAACTATAAGAAAATTGGCACTCGTTGGGTTTACAAGTGCAAAAAGGATGATCGTGGAGTGGTCATTCGCAACAAGGCGAGATTGGTTGTTCAGGGCTTTCGTCAAATTGAAGGCATTGATTACAACGAGGTTTATGCACCAGTTGCACGTCTGGAGGCTATTCGGATCTTTCTAGCTTATGCTTCTTTTAAAGGATTCAAAGTCTATCAGATGGACGTCAAAAGCGCATTCTTGCATGGTATTGTTGAAGAAGAGGTGTATGTCGAACAACCTCCAGGTTTCGAAGATCCTATCCATCCCGATCGGGTTTGGTTGCTCAACAAAGCTCTCTACGGATTACATCAAGCACCGAGGGCTTGGTATGCAACCTTATCTACTTATCTGCTGGAGAACGGTTTTCGCCGGGGTCTTATCGACTGTACTCTTTTCATCAAGGAACAGGATGGAGATCTTTTGTTGGTGCAGGTATACGTTGATGATATCATATTTGGTTCTACTAACGATACTTTGTGCAGGCAATTTGAACGTGTTATGCAGGAAAAGTTCGAAATGAGTGCAATGGGAGAGATGAATTTCTTTTTGGGTCTACAAGTTCAACAAACTGAGTCTGGGATATTCATCCATCAGACTAAATATGTTGGAGACATCTTGAGCCGATTCCAGATGTCTGATGCAACGCCCATTGGAACCCCACTTCCGACTAATCACGGGATTACTCCGGACTTGAAGGGTGAAAGTGTCAACTCTACTTATTATCGCGCTATGATCGGATCTCTCATGTATCTCACAGCATCGAGGCCTGACATCATGTATCCAACGTGCCTGCTTGCAAGATATCAAGCTAACCCAAAAGCATCTCATCTTGGAGCTATTAAAAGGATTTTTCGCTATCTGAAGGGTTGCCCGGACACCGGTCTCTGGTACCCTAAGGATGATAGTTTTGACTTGGTTGCTTTTAGTGATTCAGATTTTGGTGGATGCAAAATAGACGGGAAATCCACAACGGCTGGATGTCAATTCTTAGGAAGTCGCTTAGTCACGTGGCAGTGCAAGAAGCAAACTTGTGTCGCTACATCAACTTGTGAAGCTGAATACATTGCTGCCTCAAGTTGTTGTTCTCAAGTTCTGTGGATTCAGCAACAAATGCGCGACTACGGTTTTGAATTCCTATCTACCTCTATTTTTGTTGATAATAATGCTGCTTTATCTATCACTAGAAATCCTGTCCAACACTCCAAGACCAAGCACATCGATATTAAGTATCACTTCATACGTGATTGTTTTGACAAAAGATTGATCGATGTTGTTAAAATCCATACTGATGAACAGCGTGCTGATCTGTTTACAAAAGCTTTTGACAAATCTCGTTTTGACTATCTTTTGTTGGTCAATGGTGTTAAGGTGAAACAAGAGTAAACTTCTGTCGGCTGATCGTTTTTGTAAATATTTTCTTTAGCTTAAAAAATCCAAAAAGATTTTCAGTTTATTTATCTTTTCGCATTTTAGGGGGAGAAATTTCAGAAAATACAAAAACATGTTGAAAATTCAAAAATCCAAAAAGATGTAGTTTACTTTCTGTCTTTAAGTTTGAAAAATCAAAAATTCAAAAACAATAGAAAACCAAAAATGAGTTTCTTGGAGAAAAGAAGGGAAAGTGATGATATACACTGGTGTGGTCTGTCAATTTGGTCAAAAGAAAAAGAAAAATTGAAAAATGATAAGTAGCTTTACTAACGATGTATCGGTAGGCTCACAATCAGACTAAAATGTGCAGGATGATATAAACCTAACAGACTTCAAGTCAGGTGGGAACCATTCATTGGCATATGGTCTTAGTACCGAAATTTCGTTTGAGAGATTGCCGAGGTTCTGAAATATTCGGTCTTTATGCTGTCTTATCATCTGGGTATCATGGTTGTATCAAACCGTAAAAATAACGGAGACGAAGTCTAAGATCTTCCATGATACCATACATACGTGTACATATTGCATTCGACCTCAATAAGTGATCAACAATCACATGTCCAAACAAAACAAGTGATAATATATCACATTTATCCGGGAGTCAAGTTCGTCTCTCTGCTGTACGAAAGTACTGACCTGTTCACGGACTTGCTCTTGTGCCCTTCATGCATCTGAAAATCAAGTTCCTCATCAATAAGTGATTCTATCACATAGGGCTTGTTTTCAATCAAATAAGTGAGTTTCTCACATTTTTTATACGGTCAAACGGATGATAAGCAGTATACTCACCGGTAAGATGAACTCTCGTGCATACCTTGATACGGGAATGTGTCGTGAGTGGATGAACACCGACAAGTAAGTATAACTCTTACCGTAAATCATATCTCCTAATTATGATTACATCTGATAAGTTGAGCTTAGGTGGAAAACAATACCGATAATTGTGGTAGAATACTTATCTAAAGCTTTAAACAGAAATCAGAAACCGTTTTGACAAAGACCGTAAGCTGGTAATGATTCTCTTACCTTGAAACTCGTAAAAAGTTGTTTCTTGTACAAATTTCTTACGTTATTGTCTTTCATTAGTTTACCGGTCTTTAATTTATGTTGTAGTATAATTCGTAAAACTTGTTTTAATTAGCCGACGTTGGTAACTCGAAGTTTTATGCCGAAAAGCCTGAAACTGACTCGCTTGTGATTTCTACTTCATAAGATTGCCCTTTTTGCAGATGATTCGTCTATCAAAGTCAATATATTGTTCAAGTTTGTTCAATATGTGTTTGAAAATGAAAAAGTGGTTTGACTTGTCAACAAAAACGAAATCCAAAAATTGTTTTCAAGTGTTTAGTCAACACAAGTCTCGTGGACTCAAAAACTGAACTGGTTCCATCGGCCTCAACAGTTTTGTTTAAAAGCCCTTAAATAAAATTGGTTTAAATTGGTTCCATTGTTTAAGGCCCAAACTTCAAACTTGTTTTAAATTCTTAAAATTTGCTTTAAAGGCCCAAACCTCATAACCGATTTCGTCCGGCCCAAACCTCAAAACCGATTTCGTCAAAACCCAACCCAACTTGATTTCGTCCCACTGAAAGTGATTTCGGCATTTATTCTGATTTCATCAAGTGGGGACCGGATATAAAAGGGGGTTTTTCTGAATTGCTTTTCAACTTTTCCAAACAACATCACTCTCAAAAGATATCTTTCTACTGTTCATCATCCTCATCGCCATTCCCCAACCGACTTTCTGTTACTTTCGATTTCTCAGGCACTTTAACAAACTAAGGTACCTAAAACTCATCGACATCTTCATTGGAAACTCTAAACCCACCGATTTCGATTTTGTTTGTTTAGAACCCCCATTAACTTGATGATGTTTCATATGCTTTTGATCTTATAAATTTCTTGCTTGAACTCTCACATAATATGTTTGAATGGAATAGTTGTTATGTGTAGTTGTTATGCATTTAATTTGGTTTTTGGTTAGGGTTTTTATACAAGGGTTTTGGATGTTTGTTAATGTTTATGTTTATTAGGTGAATGATGTTTGAAACAGGGGATGAGGGTTATCGATTAAAACAGGGGATGTGGGTTTTTGGGTGTGATTGTTTTGCCGAAATCACATGTGTTCCAAAACCCCCAAATTAGCGAAATCCCAAAATGTCAAAACCCCCTTTTGCCGAAAACACTTGTTTGGCTAAACCTATGTGCTGAAATAACCTTTGTCGAAATCACTACTTTTGCCAATATCACTGGTTGTACAAAACCCTTGTGTACCAAAATCAACTGTTTTCCAAAATTCTGTGTGCCGAAAACCTTGTTTGCCAAAACTTCTTTGCCGAAATCACATTGTTTGCCAAAACCTCTTTGCTGAAATCACATTGTTTGCCAAAACTTCTTTGCCGAAATCACATTGTTTGCCAAAATCCCCAAGTGTTTTCGTCATATGTGCGGCCCAACTGTTGTGGCCCAAGTGTTTTCCTTATATGTGTGTGGGCTAACTGTTTTGAAGCCCAACATAAGTGTTTTGGTCATATGTGTGTATATGTGTATTACCAGGACCATCTTATTACAACACACACTTGAAACATTCTGTGAACTGTAAATCTTTGCAACTTTTATAGAGCATATAAAGTATACATGATTAATGTCCTATACACATTAAATATGTATATTTATCTGTATTTTATAATTGTCACATAAATCTTTATCATTACGTGTTTTTGTAAAATACAGAATGGCGCCGAAATCACGCAAACCCGCGACAAAGAAAGCAAACAAAACAGAAGAAGAAATCATGTCTGAGCCGCGACACAATATGATTGTACATCTTGATCCGGAAGGAAAGTTTGTCGACTTTAAAGAAATCACGCAATGGATTCGGGAATCAAGAATAAACAAGGCTGTTACTTTTTCGACGCCGGTATACAAGACATTGGTTAAAGCATTTTGGGATACTGCTCAGTTAATTGAAGTTGATGGAAAAGAAGTGATCCGAGGGCAAGTTCATAAACTGAATGTGGATGTCACTCCAGAGATTCTCAACACTGTTCTGGAACTTCAAGACGTTGCTGAAACGCCATTCTCTATACCAATCAAATGCACGCGCGGATGTCTGCTCAGGATGAAATGTACTGCTGACATTTTTGCTGGGCAAATCAACAAAGCTTCATTGCCTATGCGGTACAAGTTTCTGTTACATGTACTCATTCAATGTTTAGGCAAAAATCGTGCAGGTTATGACATGACTGGATTCGATCTCATCGGTTTGATGGTAGCTCTTGTTCTGAATAAGCCATTTAGCATATCACAGTTCTTATTTGATTACATGAAAGACAATTTACGAAGAACTGGATCTCGGAAGACTGGCAAGAAATTCTGGATGTATCCAAGATTCATGCAAATGATCATGAATACTCAACACCCTGATCTTCCCAAAACCGACACTGACATTCTCAAAATTGAAACTATGCTGGCTCATTCATTTAACTTGTTCAAGGGTTACTCGGCTAAGAAATATACAGAATCTGATCCTCCAAGGAAGATGTTTGGTGCTTTAGCAAACAAAGCATACGTGGCTCCTGATAATGACAAATGGCGTCACAATGACAGCCAGTCAGATGATGAAGAGCCTGAGTTAGAAAAGAGAATGAAAGAAAAGCTCAAGCGAAAGCGCGATTCATCTGATTCATCTGATAGTGATGATGATGAAGAAGGTGGTGATGGTGGTAATGCTGAAGCGACAGCAGCTAGTGCACCTGGCGCTAGTAATGCTGGTGGAGATGAGCAAGAAGATGCTGATTATGTTCCATCAGATACGGAAGGTGAACGTGTGCAGAAAAAGAAAAAGGCTGTCCCTCGTAAGAAGAAAGCTAAAAGGAACATTGGTACTTCATCGTCTACACCGCAATCTGTTCCTTCTGAGCCGACACAGGAAGCTTCAATGGATCCAAACTTTGGATTCACAGCTGATGAAGCCTCTACAATGGTACCGTCTCCTCCAAGATCGACAGAACAACCATCTACAACTATTCAACCACCTCCTGTGATTTCTTCAACTCCTGAAACTCCAACTGTAACCCCTCAGGCCGTTCTTCAAAGATCTATGGCTGCTACAATTAGAGCAACTACTTCTCAACCTAGTGCTGAACGACAAAGGATCTTCTCAGAATATTCTCAAGAAGAGAAGAACAACTTTCTATTCTCTCAGCTTGAAGCAGCTGCTGATCGTATTCAGAGGCAAACTGAATTCATCATGATCACAAAAAATGATCAGGTCAGTCAATTGGTGGAAATTAACAAGTTGAAGTCCACTGTTGGTCAACAACAAACAGTGATAGAACGCCAACAAACTGAGATTGATTCACTCAAAGCTGAAAATGCTCGTTTGAAGGCAGCTGAGGAAGAGAGAGAGAGAAATAACATTATGCTTCAGAAGCGGGTTGCAACTCTGTGGGATTTTCATTGTAAGCAACAAGAAGTACTGAAGAAAAGAGATGAAGACCCTGAAGATCAAGGGAATCCTGACACTTCTGGTATATCACAGCAGCAGCCAGCCGCAATTTCTTCTAAAATCATTGCAGTTCAACCCCCAGTAGTCGAATCTTCGCAACAGATTGAAGGTACATCTTATGTTCCTAGCACTGCTGATATTGCTTTACAGGCTATTCATCCAGTCACGGGAGAGTTACTTGAAGAAGGAGAACTAATAGAAGATCTTTCTCATGAGCAATTGCTTGCTCTAAATGCTATGAGAGAGATTGATGATGCTGAGATAGATAAACTATCGACTGAGACTGAAACAACTAATGTTGAAAATATCGATGAGATCATATTTGAAGGCGAAGCAATAAAATCAACGTATGTTCGAAAAGATGGTACTGAATTCGCTCCGTTTGATGAAGATTGGATGAAGGAGAATGTTGATGACATAGATGAACACTTGAGAAATCGTGATACGTCTGAAAATGCTACAGATGCATTTTCTGAATGGCGAAAACAGTTCCTATCGAAAGTCTCCAAGCATGTGCCTGAAAGTACTCAAGTTGACTACTTGCAGTTTGAAAAGGCGAAGCCAAGTGGAAAAATTCTATGCTGGATGTTTGTTAAAGATATACACTGCGTTGCCGTCAAACGTGAATACGGTATTCAGTACTTTAATTCATTGCTGAGCATTTTATCTTTACCTTTTTACGATGTGGCAGCGTTGACGAAGCTTGAGCTTGTTAATCGTTCAAACTTCGAAGGCGCTACCTTATTCGAGCGATTGATAAAAATGAACAAGAAGTCAGGGTGGAAGGATGAATCATACAAGCCACAGTTCCCCATCTATCAACAGATAAAGTTTACGCTAGATCCTGCAACGAACACAGGGCGCTACAAGCTTGTATATCAACCACCGCGAGTCGTAGATAAAATCCCATTAATGCCGATGCAACAGGATTTTCTCGAAGATATGGCATTATGGTGCTATGACTCCGACACTCATGAAGCAGTGATTGTGTTTAGAGATGGTCGTGCAAATTACCGGATGTTGGATCCTATGTGGATTGTCAACATGTCCGAGGCTGACATCAACAGATTATATCGTCACGACATTTTCTATGAAGATCAGGATGCACGTCAAGCTTTGAAATTTCAGCGAGTAGCGTGTTTTTGCTACTACCGGGGAATTCATTTGGGCAGTTCATGGTCCGAAAAACACTGAAGATTGAAGACTCAAAGAACGAAGACCAAGCAACAGACAAGGGGGAGTTTGTTAGTGCAGTTTTGTGTCTGTAACTTTGTCTTGTTTAGTTGTATGTTAAACGGTCTTTCTTTATTGAGTCTGTACGTTCCGTCTTGTCTACCTAGTCGGATATCCTCCTATCTTACTCGGTATGACTTATTGTCTTTGTAATTGTATCTTAATCTAATGCTAGTGTGCATTAGGTTAAGAGATTGTGTTATCATGCTTAACTGTCCAATCATGACTTAGTATATTTTGTCTTGTTTAGCTTTGATGAAAACACATGTGTTTTCATCAACTATAACATCAATGAAATCACAAAGTGATTTCATCCAGACACATGTGATGAAAACACAAAAGTCAACGAAATCACAAGGGATTTCGTCCACACATATGTGACGAAATCACTTCTGATTTCGTCCAAAGTGTTTTCGTCCAAAGCTCAGTATATATACTAAATCATGTTTCACAGTTAGGTTTACGAGAGCATATTGAAACCAGAGAGTTTATCGACAAACATTGTGTGTATATGTTTGTGAATGTTCTTGTCCTTTTAATCCAAGTGAATCTTTGATTATCTGTTTGTGTTACTCGTTTTACGTTTGTTTGGTTTGCACCGTTACGGGGATTCCGCACCCGTTATAGTGTTTGTTATAAACAAGGATAGGTTACGTATCGGATCCTCCGAGAAAAACGGACCTACATACATGATTATGAGTGATTAAATATTTGATCATCAATTTCAATATTGTTATGGATCTATATGTAACTTTACATTTTTAATAACTACTTTCTGTATTTTTAATAACTACTTCAAATATTATTAATGTCTTATGATTCACAGGAAAACCAAATAAAAAACCTGGAACTTTCGCACAAAAAGATTGAGTTGGCCACAGACCAATTCAGCCAAAAGAATTACTTTGGAAGGGGAAGATATTGGCATGCATATAAGGGAGAAATACAACATGCTAATGCCGCCATTGTTGCAAAGCGGTGGGATAGCTACCCTACCGCTTTGCTCGATGATCAATTTCGGACAGAACTTGATATTCTTTTCAAGCGTAAGCATAAGAACATCATTGGTCTTGTTGGCTACTGTAAGGAGATGAATGAAAAAATCATTGTTTATGAACACATGTCAAAAGGAAGTCTTGAAAAATATTTGAAAGATTCAAAACTTACATGGATTACACGGCTCCGGATTTGCATTGATGTTGCAAGTGCATTAGAATTCCTTCATGGAGGTGATGTAACACTGAAGAAGGTGGTACACAGGGATATCAAAAGCCATGGAATTTTACTAAATGAAAATTGGGATGCAAAAATTTCTAACTTTGAGTTGTCCTCATTAGAATCATCACACCAGGACATGGAACAAATCGGCAATGATGCTTACCGTGACCCGCAGTACACACGTGGTTTCTTAAATGAAAAATCAGATATATATTCGTTTGGTGTGGTTTTACTTGAAATTTTGTGTGGAAGCTTGGCATGGGTGCAGGGGCATGAAGATTACAGTCAGTCTTTAGTTACTTTGGCTAAACACTACTATGAACAAAGAAAACTTGGTGAAATGGTGTTTGAAGACATAAGGAAACAAATTGTGCTAGAATCATTGACTATATTTGCAGATATTGCCTTTCAATGCTTAGACGAAGATGGCGATAAGCGACCCAAGGCAAACGACGTAATGATACAACTAAAGCAAGCATTGGAATCTCAAGTAAGTTTGTATATTCATGCAAATGTTGGCTTCCTTTCAATGCATCTTTCATAAAACTGAATCACTATTCATTGTATATCAAAAGATATCATGTGCTTACTAATAAATATAAATACTATACAATTGATTTGGTGGAAAACGTATTTAGGTGAAAAGTGATTTATTTAAATAAATCGACTATAATGTATTTAAAAACTGTAATTTTTCGTTGGATTTTTCAATTTAGTTTTCATATAAAAATAAATTATTAAATATTTCTTCGTTTGTTTTAACGACTAGTACTCCTAAATACTTTTACACGTGCACTTTATTTGATGTGAACCCTTCACCTCTTGAATAGAGATGAGACACCTTACTTTCACATCAATATTTATTTAATGGTTATTAATGGATACTTAGGAGGACTTTGAAATATGGGAGCCCAAACTACCTAGGGACTACAAAGAAATAATGCGGTTGTCACAAACCTCTGAAGTCTACAAGAAAAAGAATATCTATAAGAAGCTCTCTAATGGAATCCTCCTTCCAAAGGAGAAAGTGGTAATTAACTCATTCCGCTTCATGTGTTTTTGCTATTTAATAAAACATATTAATTTTTTTAAATGCGTACGGTTAGGATATCGCTAACTGGGTTAATAGTTAGTGTTAGTATCATATTGTTAGTATTAAAATCTCTCTTGCCTGGACTTGAATCCAAGACCTCCAAGAGAAGCAAAGCTTTCCACCTCCCCTTGACCACTAGGCCAAGAGATTATTGAATAAAACATATTAAATTGAAATACAATCTAGGGATGTTCATTTATGTCCTTTCATTCAACTTTTCCATTTGATTAAAAATTATACAAGCATCCTCACTTAATAGAAATCAGACTTATTTGATGTTTTGTTTTGTTTTATTTTGTTTTGTTTTGTTTTGTTTTGTTTTGTGTATCAGTGGTTTGTACTAAGTGATAATGGAGAAGCAAATAAAATGATATCAGCGACAGCAGCAAAGTATTCTTCTAAAAACCATGAATCACATAAGTTTAGATCTATGCATACATCAAGGTTCCTCTCTCTCTCTCTCTCATTTAATTTTATAGCAAAAGCTGATTATTGTCATCAACGGTACCAAAGGACAAAACTCTAGCGGTACCCAGTGACGTTCTCTATGGGGGGTCACCGGTTGGCAGGGGCGCAGCTATTGAGGGGCGGGGGGGGGGGGGGGGTCGCCCGACCCTCCGAACTTTTCGGTTAGTAGTGTTACGTATATGTTTTTCGTATAGAAATTTTTAGGGATATACGTGTTAGACCCCCCGGTTTAAAAAAAAAATATGTATATACGTGTTAGACCCCCCGGGTTTCTAAAAAAAAAATTATGTATATACGTGTTCGACCCCTCCGGTTTTCTAAAAAATAAATTATATAACCCAAACAAAATACCCCAAATAAAAGTGTGTTATTAACTTATTATATATGTATGTCAGTTATTATAAGCCCAAAATACCTTATCCAAATCAAAACTAATGGCCCATATATGGAATTAGACCCAATATTCAAACTAATAACTAAACCCAATATCAACTCATGTGTGCAGACAAAGAAACAGAAGAAAAAAACGCTGGGCAGGGGGAAACTGGAAGAAAGCGACTGGGCTGCTTGTTCGACGGCTGCTGCTTATTCGAGACCTCAATTCGAGATTCCTTGTTCGAGACTTCTTCTTCACTTGTTCAATCGTCCTCACAGGTATGTTAATTTTTATGCTTAGATTTGATTTAGGGCTCCAATTTATATGAATTAGGTTGAAATAAGGTGTGAGTTTTAGCCCTAAACTTGTTGAATTTTTATGTTTAGGTTTGATTTAGGGCTTCAATTTATATTAATTTTTATGTTTAGGTTTGATTTAGGGCTCCAATTTATATTAATTTTTATGTTTAGGTTTGATTTACGGCTCCATGGGGAAGAAGAATAAATGCATAACCTCTTTTTAAAAGAAAGATTGAAAATGAAGAACAGTATGGTGATTTACATAGAAAAGGAGATTGCTGAGAATTTTGATTCAGAGTCCATAATTGAAGAATTCAAAAATCTTAAAGGAAGACGAGCATAACTATAATTCTTCATCCAACTAAACCGGGTACCCACCTTCCTCTTCTTTTTAATGTTTTGGTATCTTTATTCAATTGTTTGTTAAACAATGTTTACGTTTTAATGTTTTAGAACGGTTTTTAATTTGATATTATTGTTTGACCCGACCCGAATCACCGACACCCTACCCGACCGGCCGACCCGACCCGAATCGAATCCCCGTTGCCCGACCGAACATAGAAATTTTTTTTAGGTCTAATGCCTTCCGAGTTCCGACCCCTCGATTTTTTTTTTCAAGCTTCGCCACTGCCGGTTGGAGTCTCGTCCGTAACAATATGTCATGCGAGAGTCAGAGATTTTACAACCTTTTGCCAATGGATGTACCCGAGTGGCCAGACTTTGTTGGATGTTAAAAAAATATATATTATGAAACGGTTTGCTAAGTAGTGGACACCTTTGAATTAAGTTCTTTGGTTTCCTAGAATTCATTTAAGCAACTACTGGAACTAATCATATATAATATCTAATTTAATGGATTAGGTTTTTTTAGGTTTTTTTTTTTTGGGGGGGGGGGGGGGGGGGTTAGGTTTTTTGGGGTTTTTTTTGGTGAGGTATAGTTTTTTTTTTTGTTTTTTTTTTTTTTTTTTTTTGGAGGGGGGGGGGGGGGGGGGGGGGGTGGGGGGGGGTTAGGTTTTTGGGTGGTGGGGGGTGGGGGGGGGGGGGGGGTTTAGGTTTTTGGGTGGGGGTGGGGGTTTAGGTTTTTGGTGGTGATGTAGTGGGTTTAGTTTTAGGTTATTGTACACTTGTCACTCTATAAAGCCTTCTTACACTTCTTACAATTAGAAGTCTTTGTAGAATAACTTGACCCCTAATTTAATATCAAAACAGAGAGTTCATTGTTTGACCGAATTAATGACAATTTTGTACTTTTAGCTTTACCAATAACTATACATTTGAATGTTTTAGACTGATCGCTAATAATATGTACAGGTTTAAGAAAGTGGCAAAGATTTTGGATATTACCAATTTAAAGATCCAAGTTACGATAGACAACCGATTTTTATCTACGGATGTCATATACGGGATTTACTTGGTCTTTAAATTTTCTGGTCCAATAACCTTTACAAGCAAACGTATGTACATGAACCTAAAGTACAAGAACGGGAATGAAACTTTCCATTCATATTTTGCAACATGGAGAGACGAGGAGTGGATGATGATTGAATTGCACCGTTTCTTGAATCACAAGGAAGATGTTTCTTTCACTTTTCTACTAGAGAGCTTTTCAAGATACTATTGCACAAGTGGTGCCATCTTTATTGAAGGCATTGAGTTTCGAGCCATTAAAAATGCAAGTTTGAAATATACTCTTTGTTCTCAAATCTCATTCTTATATTATTATGGATTAAACTTTTCTGTTGTAAGTGCCGTGTTTACAGTCTGATGTTATAATTTGAATACACAGATGGCGCATGAAGATAACAAGAATCAAAAGAAAGTCCAAGAAGTTCAAAAATCAAACTCGGACTTGGATCAAGTCCTGACTGTCAATGAAAAGGTTTTTTTTTTTCCTTATTTCTCATTAATTATTATTTTTATGAAGTATCAAAATTTTCCTTGTGATCCTGGTAATTAATTCTCTCGGTCGTTTGACGAACAGATGTTTCTAAGGGTATCGGATGAAAAAAAATATCTTATGCTTTCTGCAACTGAGGTTTTGTTCAACTCTGAAAAATGGGAGCTTTTTCTTCCTAAATCCTCAGCAGACTCGAGGTTCGCCAAAGATTAAGTTTCATTGATTAAGTTATAAAGTCCATTAATTAATAAAATACTAATGTTAAAAAGATTTTACTTTGTCTTTAAGAAGTTTGTGACCAATATCATACATGCAGATTCCAAAATGTGATGGAGCTTCGACCCAAGCAAGTAATTAGAATCAAGTACAAGATTGAAGCTCAAATGTTGTCACCGTTCACAGAATACACATGTTACCTTGTGTTCAAGGTTTCAGAAAATTGTCAACGGCTGCATTGTCCTGTGAAAGTACGGAATCTACTCCGCCGCAAAAATAAAGAAAACCAAATTATTTATTTTAGAACCCCATCCCATTTGAATCATCATGATGACTTTTGGGTTCCAGAGCAAAGAAAAGATGGGTGGATGGAGGTTATGATCTGGAAGTTCAACTCAAAGTACAATAATAATCTTGGAAAGGATGTTATTCCTATGAATTTGAAACTCGTAACTTATGAGGGAACCATGTCAGGGCTTATCATATGTGGCTTGGAGTTTCGACCAACGTAGAGGTATATGTTTGACAAACTAGCATGTTCGGTTTGTGTTGGTGTTCTATTGGGTCCAGTGTTCAATATTCGATTGTATCTCAAAAAAAAAAAAAAAAAAAAACAGAATTTAACCGACTTGACATTTGAATAATTGAAATTGAATCAACTGAAATTTAAAATTCTTCAGTCTGAAACTCAAGAACCAAATCCAATATAATGTTTTATGTATGTTTTTTTATACATATTATCTATATAATTAGAACTGGGTATCTCCTTGTACATAATCAGTGGCGGACAAGAAATTATTTTCTGATGGTGCAAATGAGTGGTTTAATCAAATTTTCAAGGGGTGCGATGGGGATTTGGTCCTATAAAATACACAATTTTTTTTAAGGGTGCGCCCGCTGACCCAACCCTCTACTTAGGTCCGTTCCTATACATAATGGTTTATATCTTTGTACAGTTAATATAGGGTCATGGTATCTACACCCCCCCCTGTAACGCCCCGCGTTTTCATACTTCCTAAATTTAGAAACCATCGTTTGTAAAACTATTTTTGGAAACTTCGTAGTCTTGAAATCGTTCTTTCATTAAAAGCAATGTAAAATCCGAGACTTGGATCATGAATAAAACTCGTATTTTGCTAATTACTTGATATTCATACTTTATATATGCTCATACGTTCAATTTTGTGGAACAATTGATACTTATTCGTAATTCTTGGAAACTATGTAATTAAACTAAACTTATGCCCAAAACGTGTTTTGAACGTGAACGACACTTTATTTTGATGCTTACACGATTAATTATACTTGGTTATACTCCTCATACTTTATTCTACCTCAAACTATGTTTTAATGGCAATTAAAGTCCATAAACTACCTAAAAACCTAAAGATATCAAACTACAGGGACTAAAATGTAATAAAACAAACTTGTTTCCGGATCAGAAGGGCCGGGCGGCCCGCATTAACTTACCTGGACATCTTAAGCGGGCCGCATGGCAGTCCCCAGATCCGAAGACATGTGCAGTCGCGACCAGATTCATTTTTGAGCGGGATTTCCTTGTTTAAACCGAGTTTTAGCCTTAACTATCCCCCCAAAACAACCCTAATCACTCCCCTATAAGTACCCAAGGTCCTCCAAGCACTTGAACACTTTCAACACTCCCAAATCTCTCCTAAACACTCTCAAGTTCTTGCAAGAATCTGCATTTTCGGAAAGATTCATAACCTTGCACAAAAGTGAGCAGAACTTGCTCATTTCTTAATGAAATCACTTGATTCTTCTTCCTATTTGTTTGGATAATCATGGGGTTTGATTCCTTGGTTTCTCCATGGAGAAATCAGACCTGGAATTGCTCCGAAATTGTCCACAAACTTTCTGTTTTGTTTTACGTTCTTCAAAAGTTTGCTTAAACTTATCCAACTTGTGTTTAACACATCTCACACCTATGTCCTAATGCTTACAACATCTCTTATGGTTGGTTAAGCTTAAAAACAAGGTTGAGACACTATAAATCAGAGGTTAAAACCTCAAATACTTTCTGTTTTGTTAGGGTATTTAACTTAGATCTTGATGAATGAGAGATTATGGAACAACTTGGGTTGTCCTACATACAATCCTCACATGATTTGATGATTTCTCTTTAGTTAGGTTGTTTATATTATTGTGCTAATCCTAGTTCGTGACCCTCCTAGGTTGTTTTTACATCAAGCGAAGTGGTGAACATTCAAGGGGTTCCTAAATGGAAGCATGTTCTTCCTACCCCATACATGACATCTATGATAATACGAGGTGCCTAAATGAAGATCCTAATCTTCTACCTCCTACTTGAATTATTGGACTAAATAGTATGTAATACTTAACCTAGATATATATATATATATATATACACTCATTCGAACCTTTGATGTTGAACTTGTGTTTATATGTTAAAGTAGTAGAACATCATCTAAGACCTAAACCTTGTTGTGATTCTTATGGGTGTTCAACTCATGAAAACATTATCATAACCCTTGTGGTTACCAAGTGTCATACAAGTGTTTGGTGTTGAAGATGGTTGTTTTCACATGTTATTCTCATATCTTATTTTTATGTTGTATTGAATACCGAATCTCGACTCTAAGCATACTTGAACTTTAACCCTTACACATTCAATCTTTTAACCTCATCAACTCGTCAATAATTGGATAATTGGAAAGCATATGCAAACTTTGTGAGTATACTCGTATTTCCCCCTTTTATTTTTACCACTTTTGGGGTGTAACATGTTTACTTATTAACAACTTACACATGAACATTTTGCTTAAACACATGAACATTCCTATTAACATGTTTGTATACGTGATGGCTTGATACTTTAAACTTGGGTGATTCTTATGTGTTGAACTTATCATTAACTTCGTACGAGCCAAACCGTGACATATGTAGCGCTATAGGATTAACGACCCGCCCGTAAACTTGAGGTAATGTCATGAGCCTGTTGCGTTTCCTTGGTTTGATATGTTAGACACATGCCATATTTATTGTTTATCTTGAATCACATGCTTGCTATGAGGAATTGTTTAAAACTTAACTTTTGTTATGTACGTACCAAACTTGTATACCCGCCTTTGCTTTTGCATTGAACTTTATTTTAAACATGTTACAGGTTGAGGATGATGATACCATGAAATGAAATAGCATTGATACCTAGATACACATTAGACGTTTAGATTAAATACGTTGTATAAATGTCATATTTGTTGTTGTATTGTTCTTTTTGTATTTAACATGTTGTATTTCAAATTTCATGTATTGTAACATTTATTTATGAAAGAAATCAATTTACCTTTAATTCTATTGTCGCAATTTAGCGTTATGTGTGATGAGCAATCTTTCTTCGTCTCACTCCGATGTTTCCGCCATCGGTTGGGGTGTGACTGATTGGTATCAGAGCTATAACTATAGGGAATTAGGTAGAATTGCCATGCTTTTACCTAGTCTATAGTTTTAAGAGCCTTATTCGTATGTTTTACTTGAACTACTACATGATACTTTAATTGTTTCTTAGTTATGCTATTTTAACATGAACATCACTCGTGAGTGATATTCGACATGATATTCTTATGCAATAATGCTTGTCTTATTATGTGTTAATACTTGTTCCATTGTTCGATTCTTTATGTGTTACTCTAAACATATTTCTCTATGTGTTAATACATGTTTTATCATTTCATTATCCAAGCACCATTCTTGATATGCTCTCTTATGTGTTTATACTTGTTCATGTATTTCCTTTGACATACACTTCCCTCGTGCATTTTACTCGATTATTCTAAATCCGACAACACTCATATTACAAAAATGAGACGACTTCACCAAAATAGGCGTGAAACCCACAATTTGGTGAATGACTCTCGATCCTTCTACTTTTCTTTCTTACACGAAATTCACCACCAAGTTAGGAGTGAAATCCACACCTTGATGGAGAAATTCAAATTTTGAATTCTAGTGGACCCTCGTCAAAGTGTTGAAATCTAATTTTGACCCGACGGGTACCAACCACACTTAGGATACTAAATCGCCAAGTTAGGGGTGAAACTCGCACCTTGTCGACTAGTTCCATTCTTTGATTTTCATTAATCCCGCCAAGTCTCGAAATTTCAATTGAATTGGGGACATGTAGTAACTGGAAGGGTAAATACCGTCAACCGACTTGTCGGCGAGAGTATTTCACCTATTAGGCCAAAGCATGCTCCTCAAGTTCGAAAGACTTTTCGACCACTTTGGTTAGTCAAAAGTTCCGTTTTGGAACCATCCGAATTTTAATCAAACGTGTGTTTCTATTATTTATTTTATATGATGCAATCTTTCAAATTCGAATTTACTTTCGATATTTTCTTCTCACACACACAACATATTGAATCTTTTCCATACATTTATACATATGCATGATTTCATATAATTTAAATTTATATTTCTTGTAACGAAAGATGGAAACAAATCATCGAGATAGGAGTGATTTCCTTACCTTGACGATTAACTCCACTCTCCTTTTCTTAAAACAACATCACCAACGAGTTAGGGGTGATTCCCTTACCTAGGTGGTCGTTACCAAAACGTCTTTGCAAAATATCTTATTATTCAAACTCGATCATGTTCTATACCTAAATTATTTATCATTATTCTAAATACATGCGTACACGATTTCGAAATACATTGCTTTATCAAGCGTACTTTCTATCCTACGACCTATTTCCTTTTTACTTAACTCATATACACGAGATTCTTAAACTTATCTTAAACGTTTTACTACACAAATTTCCAAACCTTACGAAATGCTACCTATCAATTTGATCGGTCCAACAAATCTCTTGCCCATAAACCTCTTATTCAATTTAATCACTAAAACGCACTCATGATATATATCACCAAACTAAGGACTATCATTCTCAATCAGAGGATCAAACCAACTTTTCTTTTACACCTACAAGATCTTATGGATGTTATATGATCGTTTTACCAACGACTCTTTTTAACGTCAACAAATCATTTCTTAGAACTTTTAACAATCACTAAGTCCTTTTTACTAAAATTCTTTTCTAAGGATCCTCGTTTTCACAAGAACCTCTTAAATTCATAATTTCTTGTTTGATGAAATGAACTTACTTTTGATTGAAAACCCTTTTCCTACCCCCAATTTACAAAACACGTGGGCAAGAAGACTTCTTGGAGACCGACCATCCTTGGATTATGTAAACTCTTTTAAAACAAAAGTAGCATTTCCATTCTTTACAAAATGCATTATGCTTAACCAATGAGTACCTTATATCCTTTTACATATGCAACTATATTCTACATTTCAAACCAAGCTCAATCTAATTTTGATATGATAAACTCAACGTTTCGTTTAAACAACTATACACACGTTTCATCCTACACGTTTTAGTCATTTTAACGCGACAATTTCATTTATAATCGTTCGTATTTATGTACTTAACCTTTTGGACGATTTTATACACCTAAATCCGTGATGTCCCAACATACACTATATACATAAATTTAAATATTCATACCTACACGTACATTCATACGTTTTATGCCTATACCTATAATCGTATTCGCACTTATACTCATACGTTTCATGTTTTACCTATACTCTTATGATTCATGTTTTTTACTTATACCCATACGTTGCGTGCTTATACGTATACGCGTACTACTTGTACGTGTTATGTTGATACACATACTTGCGTGCTTATTCATACTTAAACTTATACTATTACTCATACTTTCAATCATACTTATACATTCGCACCTACACGCGAGCGTAATCCGAGGGATTCGCTTGCGTGGGTCCCATACATACTTAAGCATGGATTTGCCTACATACTTCATTCTTATACATACACATTCTTATTTTTAAATTATGTATACCCTGATTCATACTCAACTAGTACAAGCTATGCGGATCATGCTACAATCAATATAATCGCGGGTGCACACGGGATTATAGTGATAGGCGTATGAGAACCATAGAGTGTACTGCTGTGTATGGTAAGACACGGAACGTAACATGACACCGAATACGAAACGGACGTAATGTGGTCAAAACATGGTGGATACGCCGCTGGTACTTCCTATATATAAGTGTCTTCACCACGTTACCAAACTTTCGTAGGACGTGTCATGAGAAATTCAGTGTTTTGCAGACCTTTTGGACCTAATACAAACTTCCCACAACTCACAAACGCATTATATCCGATTATCCATGACGAGACTTCATCCTTAACACACTACGTTCATCTATCCAACACTTATACTATTCTCATACTTGTGCTCTTTAAGAGTCATTCGTTCATTCCATACTCGAATGATTCTCCTTATCCTTTTAATTCATACAAACCTCGTTCGCAATCAGGCTTGTTTAAACATTCGAGTCCTAACTTACCACGTACCTATAAAATAGTCTTCATACTCTAGATTCTTGTGTAACTATACTTAGTATATCTTTAATGCCTTATTTAAAGTGCCAAACCTTCTCGTTTCACTCAATAAACAATCTTTTACAAATGTGATTTCGTTACCACGTCCCATCAAAATACAAACCGTTTGTCAACATCTCCGCTCTTAATACGTCACATTTTTAAATACGTCGCCAATTTAAGTTACTCAAAGTTGTTAGACTCACTTCACCTGTATACGCATCTACATATTTTCAACTATGTCAGACACCTCAAATTATTTTAGGCAATGAACTCAGTCACAAATTTACCTTGTCGTTCTCCAAAGTTTTGTGCCTTTCAAAATATTTCAAAATTTTCAAGTCTCAAATTTTTACTAAAACTCTTCAAGTCTACCTCTTGAATAAATTTCGGGACGAAATTTCCTAAAGGAGGGGAGACTGTAACGCCCCGCGTTTTCATACTTCCTAAATTTAGAAACCATCGTTTGTAAAACTATTTTTGGAAACTTCGTAGTCTTGAAATCGTTCTTTCATTAAAAGCAATGTAAAATCCGAGACTTGGATCATGAATAAAACTCGTATT
Organism: Helianthus tuberosus; assembly: GCA_030545235.1. Taxonomy (NCBI): domain Eukaryota; kingdom Viridiplantae; phylum Streptophyta; class Magnoliopsida; order Asterales; family Asteraceae; genus Helianthus; species Helianthus tuberosus. The sequence continues at coordinate 213,546,601 of CM060411.1, read as the reverse complement.
TTGCTAATTACTTGATATTCATACTTTATATATGCTCATACGTTCAATTTCGTGGAACAATTGATACTTATTCGTAATTCTTGGAAACTATGTAATTAAACTAAACTTATGCCCAAAACGTGTTTTGAACGTGAACGACACTTTATTTTAATGCTTACACGATTAATTATACTTGGTTATACTCATCATACTTTATTCTACCTCAAACTATGTTTTTATGGCAATTAAAGTCCCTAAACTACCTAAAAACCTAAAGATATCAAACTACAGGGACTAAAATGTAATAAAACGAACTTGTTTCCAGATCAGAAGGGCCGGGCGGCCCGCATTAACTTACCTGGACATCTTAAGCGGGCCGCATGGCAGTCCCCAGATCCGAAGACATGTGCAGTCGCGACCAGATTCATTTTTGAGCGGGATTTCCTTGTTTAAACCGAGTTTTAGCCTTAACTATCCCCCCAAAACAACCCTAATCACTCCCCTATAAGTACCCAAGGTCCTCCAAGCACTTGAACACTTTCAACACTCCCAAATCTCTCCTAAACACTCTCAAGTTCTTGCAAGAATCTGCATTTTCGGACAGATTCATAACCTTGCACAAAAGTGAGCATAACTTGCTCATTTCTTAATGAAATCACTTGATTCTTCTTCCTATTTGTTTGGATAATCATGGGGTTTGATTCCTTGGTTTCTCCATGGAGAAATCGGACCTGGAATTGCTCCGAAATTGTCCACAAACTTTCTGTTTTGTTTTACGTTCTTCAAAAGTTTGCTTAAACTTATCCAACTTGTGTTTAACACATCTCACACCTATGTCCTAATGCTTACAACCTCTCTTATGTTTGGTTAAGCTTAAAAACAAGGTTGAGACACTATAAATCAGAGGTTAAAACCTCAAATACTTTCTGTTTTGTTAGGGTATTTAACCCACAAATCATGTCAAGCTTAGATCTTGATGAATGAGAGATTATGGAACAACTTGGGTTGTCCTACATACAATCCTCACATGATTTGATGATTTCTCTTTAGTTAGGTTGTTTATGTTATTGTGCTAATCCTAGTTCGTGACCCTCCTTGGTTGTTTTTACATCAAGCGAAGTGGTGAACATTCAAGGGGTTCCTAAATGGAAGCATGTTCTTCCTACCCCATACATGACATCTATGATAATACGAGGTGCCTAAATGAAGATCCTAATCTTCTACCTCCAACTTGAATTATTGGACTAAATAGTATGTAATACTTAACCTAGATATATATATATATACACACTCATTCGAACCTTTGATGTTGAACTTGTGTTTATATGTTAAAGTAGTAGAACATCATCTAAGACCTAAACCTTGTTGTGATTCTTATGGGTGTTCAACTCATGAAAACATTATCATAACCCTTGTGGTTACCAAGTGTCATACAAGTGTTAGGTGTTGAAGATGGTTGTTTTCACATGTTATTCTCATATCTTATTTTTATGTTGTATTGAATACCGAATCTCAACACTAAGCATACTTGAACTTTAACCCTTACACATTCAATCTTTTAACCTCATCAACTCGTCAATAATTGGATAATTGGAAAGCATATGCAAACTTTGTGAGTATACTCATATTTCCCCCTTTTACTTTTACCACTTTTGGGGTGTAACATGTTTACTTATCAACAACTTACACATGAACATTTTGCTTAAACACATGAACATTCCTATTAACATGCTTGTATACGTGATGGCTTGAAACTTGGGTGATTCTTATGTGTTGAACTTATCATTAACTTCGTACGAGCCAAACCGTGACATATGTAGCGTTATAGGATTAACGACCCGCCCGTAAACTTGAGGTAATGTCATGAGCCTGTTGCGTTTCCTTGGTTTGATATGTTAGACACATGCCATATTTATTGTTTATCTTGAATCACATGCTTGCTATGAGGAATTGTTTAAAACTTAACTTTTGTTATGTACGTACCAAACTTGTATACTCGCCTTTGCTTTTGCATTGAGCTTTATTTTAAACATGTTACAGGTTGAGGATGATGATGCCATGAAATGAAGTAGCATTGATACCTAGATACACATTAGACGTTTAGATTAAATACGTTGTATAAATGTCGTGTTTGTTGTTGTATTGTTCTTTTTGTATTTAACATGTTGTATTTCAAATTTCATGTATTGTAACATTTATTTATGAAAGAAATCAATTTACCTTTAATTCTATTGTCGCAATTTAGCGTTATGTGTGATGAGCAATCTTTCTTCGTCTCACTCCGATGTTTCCGCCATCGGTTGGGGTGTGACACCCCCCCCCCCACCCAAAAAAAAATTAGTGTACATCCCTCATTACGAAGTGTATAGAACAATACACTTTATATAGGGTTTAAAAGCAATAAATGCTAAACCAATAGGAACCGGATAGGCCAATCCGCTTCCCATTCGCTTGCTGAAACCTGATGCTCTCTGTCATGCAGGAAGTGCAGAGAGTGCAGACCTGAAAAGTACTGAAAAGTTTTGAAAACTGAGTACAACAGGAGGCGTATTGGGCAATACGATTCCTTTACAGTTACCATGAAGTGTATTCAGCAATACGCTTCCCATAGGGTTTTGGTTGGTGGACGAATTAATTCCATACGAAGTGTATTGGGCAATATGATTCCTATAGGACCGTAGGGCAATACACTTCCTCTGGTCCCGTGGGAAAAAATAAAGTTTGCTAAGAGCAATATGGTGTCGTGGGAAAAGAAAAATTCTTCTAGGGTCGTATAGGGCGATACACTTCCTCTGGTCCCTAGTCATTGACTGAAAAGCATCTGAAAAGTGGCTGAAAAACAACTGAAAAGTTGTCCAATTGGAAGCGTATAGATCAATACGCTTGGGCTCAGAGGAACCATATAGCCCAATACGCTTCCTTTAGGGTTAGGGATGTGCAAATTAAAATGGGGATGTGTGGATACTGAGAGCCTTAATATATTTGGAAGTGGTAATTTACCAAGTAAAAATTTCTTTCGTCTAAGTCTTGTTTAGTGTGTGTTCCTTTCATTTTTCTCGTAAGAAAGAAGCTCAGGAAGCTGTAGAGAAAGAAGAAGCGTTCCAAGTTGTTTTGGAAAGAAAAGAAAAGGAAAGCTTGAATAAAGAAAAGGAAAGACTTGTTTTGGAAGAAGAAGAGAAAATAGTGAATCTTCAGGTATGTTTTCTTGACTCAAACAACCATGAAGATGAAGAAACTGTTAAGATCAGTTTGCAGCAGTGAAGCAAGAAACCTGTTACTGATCATGATGATGAAAGAAAGAATCTAGTAATGAATGAAAGGAAGGATGCAACTGACAAATCTGCACATTTAGAATCGTATGTGAAAGTCAACAGTCGAGCATCTATTGAAGAAAAATCAGAACCGAATGAGAAGTTCAGATTAAAAGTCAGAAAGAAAAGTCCAATAGGGCCTGATAAAGAAAGAAAGACTAACCCAGCTGCGAGTTTTGGGTCAAAGTCGAATGGCCAAGAATGTTTAGATAAGCAAAGATAGAAAAGAAGAGTGAAGAAAAAGAACTTGTCAATTGAACAAGTGATGCAACAAATATGTGAAGATAGAAAAGTTCAAGAAAAGAAAGTGTTCAATAATTTCGGATCTAAGATGAATGTTGATGGTTTGAATGATGAGCGTGAAGAACTTGTTAAACAAGTTTGTTACAAACAAATGAAAAGAAATAATAAAAACATACCAATTATAGAAATTGAAGAGTTGAGAATGCTATTTGGGATTCAAGACCTTGGCGGTACAAAGTCAAGAAAGCTTGGGACGAGTTTTTGGATTAAGGGGGAATGTTGAAAGTTAATCCTAAAACTTGTATGAGTTGAAAGTTGATGGGCTAAACGGAAAGATTGATATAATTAGTTTTATTAACGTTTAGTTTATTTTAGGTAAGTCTTGGAGAGAAAGTTTAGTAATTGGTTTAGGAAATGTTTAATTACCTTGGAGAGCAAGTTTAGTTTAACTATAAATAGGGGTCTAGGTTAATGTTTTTATTTGTCCTTTTTCTTTGTAAGTTTGTATGTTCGTTTGATTGAATAGAAAGAGTCGTGGCTTTGTCCCCCAATATCTCGTGTTCATGTTTGTTGATACGATTGTTTGAACCGTCTGGGCCAACACATTAAACACTTCCATGAAGAAGAGAACAACCATGATTTGAAACTTGACATGGAGTTGCATGAACTGTTATGGTGTAGCCTATCAGCAACCTTCCGTGCAACAACATACTTATCAAGTTTCTAGCTCCACACCTTCCTATTCCAACCCAAACTACAATGTATTCATAGTTGGTAGTCTGACGTAACGTAAGCCAACATGATCGCTAACGAGCTTGAACAAATTTATCCAGATGATGTAGAGAAGATGGGCATAGCTTGGAAAATGTTCATGGCGGTGTTTAGGGATAGAAACTTCACAAAGAGAAAAGGTAGATATGCCTGAGGGATAATTAGTTATGAATCAGTATTCCGCTACTCCACTTACACCTAACAAAACTGACTCTTGTGTCAAACATTGTTCTCTTTTTATGACAAGCTTATAATAGTAACTTAACATTTCTAAGATCAAAAAACGAATATAATTTATACCGAAATTACAATAATATAATCCTCAGCTAGTAAATAAGATTAAATACTCAAACAAATTACTCATAATTTTTTTTTTAAACACAAGTTGATTTTGTCCAAAAGTCAACACAATAAGGGCGGAGACTTTTGAAACCAATTAGCAACACTTACTACCACAAAGAAACAGACACAACGACAATTATTGAAGAACGTGACAATGAAATTTGAAAAACACACAATCATTTATTGTCAACATGAGCGTGGGTAACATCTCCAACCGATGCTGGCTTAGGGGTGGTTCCGGTTTCCTTAACGGTCTCGGTGTTTGACTTCTTGGCGCGGAGATCAACATCTTGGATGGATGGAGCTTTGTTTTGTTCTTCTATGGAGCGCTGGAACGACACCGGTTTAGTACGGGTATTGTTGTTGGAGGTGGATGTATTAGAGCCAGGCCTCAATGTGGCTGAGAAGGATGGAGGTCCACCACTACTAGACATTGTAAAAGATGTGTTGAATGTGAAGTGATTTCAAAGTGGTATGTATATTGGAGGAACACAAGCACAATTACATGATATATATACATGATGACCGGTCCACACGTTCCTTCCTATGTTGTTACATGTAAATTACATACACATTTACCTCATTATGTGGAGTTGTGGCCCCACGCGTTCTTACATTATTACATGGAAATTTCAGTCCTTTTATAAATTTTTTGTGGTTATTGTATATTCACAAGGTTTTGTTATCACAAATCGTTTAAAAAAGGTTTGTATGATGGGTTAAATTTGTTTTGCATCACATTTAAAAACCCAATATTAATTTATAAACAATAAAAAAAAATCTTTTTTTAGAAACAATGAGAAAAAATTTGGCAAGCACGTTTCAAGACCGAGTGTAATGGAATAACATCCAACTTTACATGGGATGATTCCATTGGCTGTTGCACGAAGTCCATACAAATATTCACCTATTTCAAGCTCGCGCTTTACACAACACTCACGTCCGAGAGTTTAACGCCCCCATAACGGCCCATTAGAACGGTGTTTAGGCCCCATGGCTGATGTGGTCATGGGCGCCACACCGCGCCACACCACTACACAGAGCCTAATACGTTTTTTATTTTATTTTTATTTTTTGAAATTCTTTGATTATTTATAGAGTAATTTGTATGGATAGTTAATTTGGTAAGGTTAGATTACATTTTTGGTTCAAGTGTTTGGAAATTACCATCTTTAGTCCAATTAATTAACACTTTGTTCACTTGATACCATTTTATTCTTTTCGCTAGCTAGCCAGCACTAAAAATGTTGATAAGTTTTCTGAGTCTTTTGCTAGATCCACCACTATTGAAGGTCGAATCTATAGTGAAGGTTGTCGTCGATCGACCCAAAAAAATTTTGATTGGGACTAGCACCTAGTGGTGGCTGCTACATGGAGAAAGGGGTTGCGACATGAAGAGGGGGTGTCAAAAGTATGGAACCGGCCCACGTAGTAGGGTCGGGAAGAAGAAAAAGGGTGATGATTGGGAATTTAATTTTTTTTCTTTCGGCCATTAATTAGTTTTTTTAATTCATAAGAATATAATAGTCGATTGAGTAATGTCATTTTCATCCAAAACGTTTGGTCACTTTTACGAGTTTCACTCAACAAAAAACTTGACCGTTTCTCTTAAAAATACTTTAACTATTCAACATCTAAAATACCCTTAAAACATAGCGCATTATAGCCAATAAATCTTAGCAAATTAAGAATTGAAAGACACGGATCAGTCTCTAGCAATTGTTTTCTTGGGTGTTTAGTCAACAACCTTTACATTTAAATCTTTCATATTTTTTAGATTCCCATGAAACTGGACAGTTGTTTTTCAAGTCAAAACAAATATGATCCTCAACTAGTAAATAAGATTGATAAGATAAAAAAGACTCCGGGGCTGTTTGGTAGCCCTGTTTGGTAGCCTCTTAATGGTCATTAAGAGGCTACCTCTTAATGGAACCATTAAGAATTTTACCAATAAGAAGGTAGAAGAATGTGACATGTGATGATTTACCATTCAGAGGTTACCTCTTAACCATTCAGACTTGAGGTTACCTCTTATTCATTCAGATGTTTTAAACCATTAAGAGGTAGCATCTGAATGGTCATTAAAAGGCAACAACCAGCCCCTCAATCAGTTACTTATAATAATTTTTCAAACACAAGTTCATTATCTCAAAAAGTCAACCCAATAAAGGCGGAGACTTAAAAAAGGTACAGACAAATTTACCAAAATAAAAAGCACAAGATTAGCAACACTTACTACCTTAAACAAAAACAAAAACAAAGAAACACAACCACATTTATTAAAAATCTTGACGATAAAATTTGAAAAACACACAATCATTTGTTGTCAACATGAGTGTGAGTAGCATCTCCAAACGATGCTGGCTTAGGGGTGGTTCCGGCCTCTTTAACCGTCTCGGTGTTTGAGTTTTTGGCACGGCGGTCGACGTCTTGAATGGATGGAGGTTTGTTTTGTTCTTCGATGGAGCGCTGGAACGACACCGGTTTAGTACGGGTATTGTTGTTGGAGGTGGATGTATTAGAGCCAGGCCTCCATGTGGCTGAGAAGGAAGGAGGTCCACCAGACATTGTTAAAGATGTGTTGAGTGTGATTTCAAAGTGTTGATCTGATTATTGTGAAGATATGTTGAATGTGCATATCTATCTCTATACACATGATGACCCGGCACACCTTCCTACGTCCTTCATAGATTGTTACATGAAATTTCTTAATAGTTTAATTTAATTTAACAATCTTTTATATATCATTATTTTTATTTTTATATATAAAAATTATAAAATACTTTTTATGATACAGTGTGAAATGGGTTTCACAATACATCTACCTAATATGATATTCTGACCCACACGTTCTTACATCATCACATGGAAACTTCAATCTTTTAAACATATCTTCTTTGTAATGTTTTTTATGTTTGTTAAGAAAAAAAAACTATACATACTTGTATATTTAGAGTATTTTTGAAAAAAAAAATAACGAATTTATGTTTGTTAAGGAAAAAAAAACTATACATCTTGTGTATTTAGAGTTTTTTTGAAAAAATTAATGAAGCACTATAATTTTTTTTTTGAACAGTATGAAGCACTATAATTTGAGAAAAATAAAATTACATGATAATTAGTTATTATAAAAAAAAAACTAAACAGGCTAAAAATTTACATTATTTATAGCATAAGGGATGAAATTAAAATATTATTTATATGTACTTGCTATCACGGGACACCTTCCTTTTTATGTTATGTGTTCCGAAATATTAATAAGATTACCTGCAAAAACCGTTGGTCATTTCAAGGCTTTTCTAGCCTATGGTTAGAAGAATTATCTACTCAAGATTTCGTCATAAGGCATTGTCATAGGATTTCTAATTTAGGCAACCAGAAGTTCATCACCATTATGTTGATCAGTTCTGTTTTAGACATAATGGAAAACATGAATACATACCTTTGATTGCATCAGACAGGCCAGCAATGAATCCAGATGGAGACGCAGCAATAAGGTTTGACATGATTGTCAGTTTGATCTGGTTCCTCCTTAGGGTGCAATCTAATGATGGTGATGAAGAAAACCGAAAAGGGTGTTCGGTTATGGAGAGAGTGGGCGATTTCATAATGATGTTATTGTGATTAGAGTCTAACCCTTTAACCCTCTAATTATCTCCTTATATATGCACCCAAGAGGAAACCCTAATTAGTTAATAATGGTAATAAGGCCCATCAACAATTACCAACTAATTATTTAATAGGTTGTTATATATTTTGATCTATTATTATATAAATGATTATAGTGGCCATATATAAATAAATACATTATTTATTTATTCTTACATTCTCCCACTTGGCCGAGTAATCATTTATTATGAGCATTAGATAAGCCTGATCAGGAGTTAACACTCATTTTTGCCTTAAACAAGAACTATAGTAGAGAAATACAGCCGTTGAATCATTGTGCGACACAGGACCCCCATTAGTCATACTATAGTCTTAATTTAAAACATAATCGTTATGATCAAAATACACATAAGCCCTTTGTTTGATTTGTAATTTTATTTGTCTATATGCCATTATGCCGGCTTGACATATTCTTAGAGACATACAAAATCAAACTAATGAGGAAAATTAACTAATACTTAGTCATTCATAGTACGATATGTAGTTGCGCACGACCATCAATTAATACCCGTCTATGAGCTCTCTTAATAAAACTTATAGGTAATAGCCCTTCAGTTATAGGATCCTTAAGCATATCATGAATGTTTTCGATACAAAAACTTAGTTTCCTCAATTCGTTCATAAACGAATAATTAATTGCGTATCGAAACTTAATGCAGCACCTCTTGAACTGTTACTGTTCAAGGAGTCATGGTAGCTGACTTTATCACACTAAGTCTTCAAAATAATAATTATATGGAGTTAATAAACTTATGAGTCCACTGATAAATTTCCAACAACATTTAATGACTATATTATGTCGTTATAACTTAGGTTGTTGATATCAGTCCATTATGACTCCTCCATGAGATAGGTTTTGTCTGCTGACATAAAGATATACCCGAAATAACATTTTGTCATCTTTGAATATTACAAAGTTAAACTAATAAACCGGTTTGAGTTCTCACTTCTTCTTCAAATCATAGCCTCTCGTTTCTTTTAAAGATATTGTAATACTCTATTAAATGCTTCACGTTAATCTAGACATATCTAGTGTGTTGCAATGTGAGTAATATCTAAACGAGTATAGACTTGAACTTACATAAGGCTTCTAATTAATGAAGCGTAAGGAAATAATCTCATTTATCCTATTATCCTCTAAAGGAGAGCAATATTGTTTGTTACATATGTAAGGACCCATTTAATTTAAACTTATGGAACGGAACTAATGTCCCATTGGGTCTATCTTGGCATGTTATGATATCTATCACGTAAGAGATATCTCTGAGATCTATTATATCAAGGTTTGTGTTAACAATGCTTTGACTTGTGTAACATATACCTGTCAAAAGAATATCATCTATATAGACAAGTTTAATTTAGTTGCTCCCACTCATTTTGAGGTAGGTAAATTAATCCACTTGATTCTTGATGAAAATAATTACGTGAAGATTTCATCACATTATGATGTTTGCATTAACCCATACATGGATTTTATTGGCTTACAAATAAAGTGTTCTTTAGCCTTCAATTTGAAACTTTCAGGTTGTTTTATGATCATGTAAATATGTCAGCCATTTGTTAGGAAAAATTGTTTTTAATGTTTATCTAATGTAGCTTTAAACTATTATAAGCTACTAGAACAGTGATGATCCTCAAAGAAATCTTTTGAAAATTTATCTCTTCTTAAGTATAACCTTTGACAATCAATCATGTTTCTTCGTGTCTTAACGCTTATATCAGGATTTGGTTTAGTTATGAACACTCTTAGGTAATTCAATCAAATCCTAAACGTTATACGAACACATAAAATCAGTTTTACTAGAAAACTGTTTTATTCCATTTAGAGGATTGATTGACACTAATGGCTTAATTTGAAGAGATAGGGTCATTAAACATTTCCAAAATCCATTTCAACTTCATTTAGGGAGGTTATGTAACCATCAAAGTTAGTAGGCTTTTAAACCTAGATGACCTCCTAAGTTGATTATTGAGTTCATTAGAAGTTTCAGTTTTATGGATTAGCTCTTGGTTATGTTGCTATCTTTTTCAGGATTCTAAGTTTGTAAGAGTTGGTACAGTATGGTGTACAAGAGGTGTAATCAGAGTTAAATTCGGAGTGAAATTTAATGACACTCTTCCCCCCGCCTCTTGTATTCCTTGCAAGTCATGATAAGGACTTTGACTGCTCCCATTGACCTTAGAAATCTTTAGGAACTCGGCATGCTTAGGGTCAATATGTAACGACCAACAAATTCTAATAAAGAAAAACAAATTAATGACGTCAGTCGTTGTAGCTTTCCTTGTTGAGGATTATGTTAGTTTAGGTAAGAAATCTAAGTGTGCCCACAATTAAGCAACAATGAAACTTTTGTAAGTGTAGCATTATATTTTAAGAAGACAAGTTTTGATAGAACAATGTTAAGATGAAGCAGTCTCTTATACAAGAGGTGTAGATTGAAGTAATATTTGTTTTTACTCCCCCGCCTCTTGCAACTATTGCAAATTATTATTATGACACTTAATGCTCCAACTGATCTTTGATATCTCTAGAAATGCTACAAGAGAAGTTTCAATGGGGTACATGACGTGGGAACCTATCATATATATGTTAGACTTTATTTGATTTCCTTAATGTCCAGATGTCATGAGAAACTTAGGTACATATTTAATAGAAGTCTTATTAAGTATATATATGAATAGATTTCTTCTAAGACTGTGGGCCATATGCGATAAAATTTAGATACAAGTTGATAGTCTTTTAAATGATAAAAGAATTATGTTTGAATATTCCATTTGGAATAAGTGCAACGAATGTTAATGAATGACTTATGATGGACCCATACTTATTCCTTAAGCCAATTCATATTTTAGGGCTTTAACGTCATGATTTAAAATCACTTAGAATGAGATTAGATGAAGGAAAATCATCCTCATTAACCATGTCATGATTTCTCATGAATTTTGGTTATAATGGATGAAATTTATAAGTCTCATTTTCCTTTTGTCAAATTCTCATTTGCATGATGACAAAAGTTGTGAAAGTTTCAGGTATTATCTAGTTTCATCTTAGTAATGTTTTTATCCAGATATTGAGAACAAATAAGATGAGAGTTTAATGTAAGTGTGACTTTATGTTGACTATTCAAACCTCACAACCTTCATAACATTGCTTAATTATGATACTATATTCTGACTAATCTTCAGAATATATATAAGGTATTAAAAAACGTTGTTAGAAGACTGCTTATTATGGTTCTTATAGCCTTAACTTTTAATTTTGTCACTAACTCTCATGTTAGTTATTTGTCGAGTTCTGGTAAGGAAACGTATGGAACTAGAGTCAACTAATCATGTGTTAATTGGAATATTAAAATTAGCAGACTTAAATATCATTAGTAAGTGACTATCTAATTAATTTATACAACTGTTCTTTAGAATAATGGATAATCTCGTTGCTTATGTCTAGTCTAATGGCATAATTATGCAGTGAGATTTTCCCTTGAAGAACCTTAGAGTTGGGATTTTGTACTTGTATTTTTTACTATGGACCTTAGAACTATCCTCTTTTAAGGTTTCAGTGGTTGTAAGGTGAATAACATCTTATTTTCCTGTTTTAGACATTTATTTCTTTGTATATATATTGCTTACAAACACACTCATTTGACTTTGGTACTTTTGAGTGTTGTAGTTGATTTATAAGGCATCAAATTGTACAAGTGAAAATCTTAGTATGTTATGTACTGGAAAATGTGCTTATTTCCATGCGTAAGCCCTTAACTTTATGGGTCATGGTATTGTACATTATAATGTATTCACATATACCACGTAACTTTATAGTTTAGAATTTAAACGAAGGCATGCATCTTAGGAGTTTTTTTTTTTTTTGTGATCATTCCACAGATAATAGATTAGTCTTAGGAAAGACTTAATCTCGAATAACTTTAGTGATAGTATTTATGTTAGAGAGATCTTGATTATCATAAGAGACATCATATCCGATTTGTCCTATTCATCATGCTCTACTTTTCTTCTGTAGTACCTTTATCAGAAGAGAGTAGTAGGATTATCGTGTCTTAAGAGATAATCAAGGATTTAATTTAAGAGCTAATTCTTATATAAACTTTAAATAAACCAAAACATATTAGGTTTAGGAATTAGAGTGGATGAGATACTAATTTATAGAAGAAAATTATAGTGAGTAAAGTTATGGGTACTTAAAAAATAAGGCAGACAAAAAAATGATCGTAAGTTTAATGAAGGATCCTTAATATGAGGATCATTATGTGAAGAGGTTGTGATATGTCTATTATTAACATCAAAATAATAGACTTAGTTAAAGTTCTACTTAAACGAAGACAAATCAGCTTTGGCCAGAAGTGTAATCATTTAAGCATGTGTACAAAGTAGGGATGGGCAAATCCCGATCCCAATACCATACCGTCCCGATACCGACAAATCCCGATCCCGAATTTTGTGAAAACTAGGTACCGATACCGAAATACGTTGGTTCGGTACGGTATCGGTACGGTGTCGGTATTTTGAGGGTAAAATGCGGTATTATACCGATACCATACCGTACCGATACCGAAAAAACCTAAAAGTGGATACCGAAACCGATACCGAAACGGCTTCGGTATGGTATTATCGGGATCGGGATGGGATCGGTATTTGACACCACTTGCTCATCCCTAGTACAAAGTAATCGTGACAAATCAGCTTTGGCCAGAAATGAGACAATCACTTTAGTTATGCACTTGTTAAGTATGCTAGACATGAATGAATTAAATCAGCTTTGGCCAGAAATTAAGACATTCACGTTTGTAATGCATACTCAACATAGCTTTCGTAATACTTGAACAATAAATAGATGCATCAAATCAGCTTTGGCCAGAAGTGATACATCAGAAGCTCATTCAAGTTAAGCTATTTTGGTTTTGTAAAATATTATCTGGATTCTGATTAAGTAATTAAGTGTTTACAAAACCAAGTATTTTAGTTCACATTAGCAGCTTAATAAAGTAATGAGATTTCGAGTGAGTGACTTATGAGATTTCGAGTGAGATCTCGACTCAATTATGAGATCTCGACTCATTTATGAGATCTCGACTCAGTTATGAGATCTCGAGTGAGGTCTCGAGCGAGGATCTTATGGTCTCGAGTCGGAACCTCATGGTCTCGAGTCGGAACCTCATGGTTTCGAGTCGGAATCTTAGTCTCGAGTTATGAAGACTGAAACCTCATGGTCTCGAGTCGCAACCTTATGGTCTCGAGTCGGAATCTTATGGTCTCGAGTCGGAGTCTTATGGTCTCGAGTAATGAAGACTGAAACCTTTATGATTTCGAGTCGAGATCTTGGTCTCGAGTCATGAACCTTATAGTTTCGAGTCGCAACCTTAGTCGAAACCACCTAATTTCGAAACTTATTCTCCAAGTCTCGAAATCTACTGATTAAAAGTTGTTAGTTGTGATAAGTTTGAAATTTGAATTTTTAGGGATTATGGGATTTAGTTTCGTATTTTAATGCTAATCTAAATTTATCAAAGTATTTCAAAATAATATTCATTTAATTTTATAACAGATTTTCAAATTTTAAGAGATAAAATTTAGATCAAAACTAGGAAAAACACCCAATAATCTAAATTTAATTCCAAAACTTAGGGAATTTTCGAATTTCTCATAAGAACATAAGATAAACCCTAAAAGTAAAAAAAAACATAATTCTGGAATCCGAAGTCTGTCATTTTAATGATTTCAGAAAGGTGAATTAATATGTTATAATTTCGGAACAGTTATAAGACATCAAAACATAAGATCCGAAATTGTTTATGAAGAAAAAACTCGAAACAGGGTTTCGAATTTATGTTTTTCCCGAAACAGTGATTTCGAGATACTTGGTCTCGAAACATACTTTTAAATTTTATTAAGGTTTCAAAACTCTGTTTTCCAGATTTCAATCCCAGAATAATGGATACGAAAACAGAACTGAATTATCAACATATGCTCTGATACCACATGTTCATCAGTTCTGTTTTAGACATAATGGAAAACATGAATACATACCTTTGATTGCATCAGACAGGCCAGCAATGAATCCAGATGGAGACGCAGCAATAAGGTTTGACATGATTGTCAGCTTGATCTGGTTCCTCCTTAGGGTGCAATCTAATGATGGTGATGAAGAAAACCGAAAAGGGTGTTCGGTTATGGAGAGAGTGGGTGATTTCATAATGATGTTATTGTGATTAGAGTCTAACCCTTTAACCCTCTAATTATCTCCTTATATATGCACCCAAGAGGAAACCCTAATTAGTTAATAATGGTAATAAGGCCCATCAACAATTACCAATTAATTATTTAATAGGTTGTTATATTTTTTGATCTATTATTATATAAATGATTATAATGGCCATCTATAAATAAATACATTATTTATTTATTCTTACACATTACTGATACAAAATGTGTCATTCATGACCTCAGTTGCAGAAAACACAATCCTGCTACATACACCAATGTGTCTCTCCCATTCAAAGTCCTTATTTATTGACTCTTTGGGATTTAGACGAATTGTTATTATATGCAAAAAGAGTATCGTTGAATTGTTTATTTTGAATCCAATCACCAGAGCGTATACTTTTTATTATATACCTCTCTGTCTCAAGGTTACTACAAAAACCATGTCGATAATGTTGGCATGTATGTTGATCATACAACTGATCCATTACAAGAAAGTTTATACTCTCTTGATGTTCTCAACATTCTTAAAATATCCGGATCGCCAAATCACAGGTTAGTTTTGAAGGTCGGTGTTCAAGTAATGTTATTAAGAAATATTGACCAAAGAAGTGGTTTATGTAATGAGATGACACGAGACTACAAATATTATCACTTGGTAAGCGGGTTATAGAAGCTAAAATCATATCTGGTGGTAATGTTGAAACTCGGACTTTACTTGGTAAGCGGGTTATAGAAGCTAAAATCATATCTGGTGGTAATGTTGAAACTCGGACTTTCATTTCAAGAATTAGTTTGATACGTTGAGATAATATGATTCCCTTCAAGTTCCAAAGAAGACTATCTCCATTATCATTATCATTATGCTTTGTAATGACTATTAATAAAAGCCTGGGACAATCATCATCCACGTTGGTTTGTTTCTAAAAGTTCCAGTTTTCACACATTGACAATTGTATTTCACGTTGTCAAGAGCTAAAAGCAGAGATGGAGTTCAAATATTAAACTACTAATATTAGATAAAGATGATAGTGTGACAAATAAAACAACAGATATTGTATACAAAGAAAGAGGTGGGATCCAGTTCAAACTATGTTGATTATAAAAATTGTGAGAACAAATCAGGTCCATCTATTTTCTTGATCAAGGGTTAGTATTAATTACACATTATCATATTAGATTTACTTATAGAAATTAGTAGTATTAGGGGCATTTTAGGAATCGTGTATTATTTAAAAAGATTCTCTACCTATAAATCTCTCTAACCAAGCTCAAATCCACGCCAAAATTCCAATGGATTAGCAATCTTCAAAATCAACAATGTTTGATCTTTTGCAAAGAAGAAGAAGCACAATCAAAACCAGCACAGTTGAAATCAACACAAACAACCAACAATATCACAATTGAAATCAGCACAAACAACCAACAATGTTTAATCTTTTGCTAAATGGTAGTTACAAAAGTAGCACAGTCAAAACCAGCACTGTTGAAATCAGCACTAGCACAGTCAAAACCAGCCCAGTTGAAATCAGCACAAACAACCAACAATGTTTAATCGTTTGCTAAATTGTGGTTACAAAGTAGCACAGTCAAAACCAGCACAGTTGAAATCAACACAAACAACCAACAATATCACAATTGAAAGTAGCACAAACAACCAACAATGTTTAATCTTTTGCTAAAAATAATTGCAGAGAGTTACGAAACCAACACAAACGAAAGTAGCACAGGTGAAATTAGCACACAAAACATAAACACTTTCGAAACCAGTATGTTCGAAACAAGTACAGAATCAAAGACAAACAGATTCAAAATCAGCAAAATCAATCAATTTTGAAATCAGCACAAGCAGACTCTAAACCAACATCAACTTCATCAGTCTAGTTCATAGTGCTAATTCATGAAGTCCATATAGAGTTATGAATGGTTATCTAATAAAAAAGATTTGATTATTACAAAGCAACAAAGCTGTATGAACACTGGCGAAGTATAGTGGGTGCCCGAGGGTGCACCCGTCCACCCCAATGTTTTAGTTAGAAGTGTATAAGTTCGGTTTTTCGTCCAAAAAATTTAAAATTATATAGGATCGTCCCCCGATTATTTTTCCTAAATTGTAAATCCTAAATATTTATAAACTTTGTATATAAATGATGGATAGTTTGTTAAATATACACTTTGTTTTATTTGGAACTATTATTATTTGACCCGACTTGAATCGAATAGCCAACCCGACCCGACCCGAAACATAACGATAGGAAAAAAAAATTGGGTCCCGTCACTTTATGCCCCCTCGAAACATTTGGTCAAGCTCCGCCACTGTTTATGAAATACTATTATTGTATAAAACAATATTTAAAACATGGTTCATAATTTCTAAAATATAAACAAAAAACAATGAAATATTACCTATATATTAAAATTTGATGGTAATGAATAGTAACTTCTAAGAGATAAGCAAAAGGTATCGGGTACTGGTACCAAATTTATCAAACCAGTTTACTTTAGGTATCGGTTCGGCATCGGTATTCACCGGTTTTTACCCTCAAATACCGATGCCGAACCGGTACCGAACCGTACCATACCAGGTATATTCGGTACCGGTACCCACTTTGGGGGATTTCGGTAACGGTATTTTCGGTACCGGTTGGTACGGAGCTCATCAAATCCTGTAGCAACGCAGCAATACAAGTAATTGCACCGTTTAGATTACTTTTCATACACACAATAAGTAAACTGTATTTCGTTTGAATGAGTTTTTATATACACAACAACTTATTTTGCTTTCTTTTTTGTCTTTTTCTGCAATAAATGAATTGTAGCATGTAAAATTAACTTGGATATTTAGAATATTGATGAGCAAATCGTATCAAATCCTGTAATCAAACCGGTATCGTATCTGTACCAAATTTACAATACCAAATCATTTTCGGTACCAATTTGGTACCCACCTTTTACCGTTTTCTGAATCGTTACTTTCGGTTCGACACCGGTCTAGCACCATACCTGTATTTATTGATTTTTACCTTCAAACACCATACCGTATTGTACCGAGCATTTTCGGTGCCAGTACCTAATTTTGATGGTTTTCCAGATCAGTACTTTCGGTGCCGTTATCGGTACCGAGCTCATCCATATTTTAACGTGTTAACACCGTAATAAATGAACTGAAAACAACCGAATTTCCAACGTGTAGGACGTGTGGGTCCTATTATTATATATTAGATTATTTAAATTCGCTTTTTTTAGGACGGAGTGACTATTCTTACCACGTCATTTTTATTTATGTTTTGATATTCGGTGTCTGCTTGCCGTTGCTGACACGCCTTTTGTAGTCATTGTGTCTCGCCGCAACGCGCGAACGGAAAATCACTAGTTAAAATGATCATCGTACTTACAATTAGATGGTGCCTCTCCTGCCATGTTAAAAAATATGTATTAAAAACTTGAATTGAAATAGGAAATGTTGGATCCACAAAGCATAGAACTTAATTAAACAAAGATAATAGAATGGATCAACAAAAATTAATCATTAGGGTGGTAGGGGCGGGTTTGGTAAAGAGTTTGGGAAGGGGGTTGTCGTGTGGCATAATACTACTGGTACCCTTTCGGTATGTGTTAACTTGTTTTAACGGGGAGTAGTCATCGAGTGGGGAAGATGAGAGAGAGGGGGGAAGGCACATCAAATCCGTTGATGGCTGACAGTTTGTCAAAAACTGAAAAGGTCTCTCTCAGACGGAGTTACTCCCAAGTCACTCAAATACCAGAAAATCCTAAAAATACTAGGTTTTATGTTATCTTTGATGGTGACCACAGAGGAATTTATGAAGATTGGGCTATAGTCAAAAATTACATCTTTAATCATGATGTTTGTTCTTTATCTTTAATCATGATGTTTGTTGGTATGTGTTAACTTGTTTTAACGGGGAGTAGTCATCGAGTGGGGAAGATGAGAGAGAAGGGGGGTAATGGTGGGCCCACACTCTTTCAACCAATCACTCAATTATCTTTTTTTAAGAAAAAATTGTTTGGGTGAAGCATCATTAGTGTTTGAGTGCAAAATAAGGAGTGGAGATGGGAGTTGACATGGCATGAGTTGATTAGCTAGGAGAAGAGTTTACCACTCCCTATGTATTTGAGCACCCCTTCCACCCTTATAAAAAGTCAAGATACGAGCATGAAAATCTCAAAGTCCATATACGAATTTTGAATGCCATAAAAATATATAGGGATTCTTTTTGCATACAAAAATATAGATTTTACCAAAATACCTTATTAATACTTGTTAACCGATGGCATGTGTCGTCTCACTATTAGTTCCTACAATTTTTACATAAAAAACGTTTCGTATGCATTTTAAGGTGTGGGGAGTGTTTAGACACTTGAAAGTGGTAAACTTCAAAATCAATCAATGAAAGTGTGTCATATCATTCAATGAAAAGTGTTTAAACTATGCTCAAAAGTGTTGGCAATGGTTAGACACTTCATGAATTGGTAAACTATTTTGAAGAAAAAAAAAGGAAAAATGTGTGATGAGTTGAGATGGCATGGACCCCACCACATACACTTTCCCTCCCTTCACCGTTTGGCAACCTGTCACCGATCGAGAACTTCACCGCGCGGCAAAGAGGGGTACGCAGCAGTGTTCCCGCGCGGCAAACTGCCTTTGCCGATCCCCTTTACCGCCCACTCCGTATCCCCTTAGATAGTTATGGATTAATATCATCTATAAAAAGTCAATAAAATCGCTGGGCCCATTAAATGTATTATATGGCCTACTAGCTGTGAATGTGTTGACAGTTCCTGACTTGGTCAGATAATGTCTAATGTCTAGTGAATGTGAACATGTGAATAAACGTGTGGTTGACTTGGGTGACACGGACGTGAATAAATATGTTGACGAGTTGACTTGATTAGTTCTAATCGATTAACAACTATAATTTGTCATTTGTATTTGTGGATATGATCTATACTTAATTATCGCAAGATTAACATTTAACAATCACGACTTTACGACATTGGACAAAAAATAGTGCCATAAAGTCGCCAAGGCGTGGAAGCATCTAAAAACCCGGTGCAAAATGGACTTGAGTGCTTGAAACTCGGTTAAAAAAGACGAAAATTTAAGAACAAGTATATAAAAAGATGTGGCAATGTATTACCTTCATTATAACTTATTACAAACTTACTTAAAAGACAAAGTCGATGCAAAGGCCACCGACATGCACATGCTATTTCCTTTTTCCACCTCTACTTTGAGTAAACCACATTTTGCCTCCTTACTTTTAGTTTTGTTAAATTACGTTTTGAGTCCATTTCGATATTTCCTCTTTTCACCCATACTTTGAGTAAAAAACATTTTGGCCTCTTGTTTTTAGTTTTGTTAAATTACGTTTTGATTCTCTTTCCTTTCCAAGTTAAACTTCAATTTTTCACCCATACTTTGAGTAAAATACATTTTGGTCCTTTGCTTTTAGTTTTCTTAAATTGTGTTTTGAGTCCATTTCCTTTCCAAGTTAAACTTCAATTACATTGCAATATTAGACCATTGTGGTTTAATCTCAAAAGTTTATAATGTTTCAACTTTATCGTTGTACCATATATAATATACATTTTTAATTTATTGTTTTCTTTAATTATTTTCGTTCGCTAATTTGTTGTTTAAAGAACTAAACGTTTGGATTCAACCATACATTGAGTTGAACTTAATACGTCAAGACACGCGCTTTCATATGGTTTGCGCATGACATAGCGCTTGGACTAATATGTTTGCAACGTGCCCACGACACATCGCCCGTGGGTTGTATTATGAATATTATAATTTATGTGTCGGTATAAATTCGAGTTGCTATACGTTTCGATGTAAACTTTTTTGGGGAACAAGTCAGGTCAAATATAATATGTTTTTTTATTGTTTTATGTATGTTTCCAATTATACGTTTCGACCCCACCGCAACACGCTAAGGGTATAATTTTTTCCGTTGATATGAATATCACTTTTGATTACACGTGTTAGTTTCCCCTTGATACACATTTTATGATTTTTGTACGTTTCCTATGTATGAGTCAGGTCACAGATAAATACGATATACTTTACATTTTTTTCCAGCTACAATGCTATTGAGTTGTAAATTGGATACGTCAAAATGTGCGTTTTCATATGTTTAACGCATGACATAACGCTTCGACTAATCTATTTGATGTTTGCAATGTACTCGCGCCGCAACGCGCGCGGGTCTAATTACTAATTTCATATGAAAAGTAAAGAATGGAGTCTTCAATAGGGATGAGCTCGGTACCGTTCGGTACCGAACGGTACCGGTACCGAAAATCCTCAAAAGTGGGTACCGGTACCGAATATACCTGGTTCGGTACGGTTCGGTACCGGTATTTGAGTGTAAAAACCGGTACCGTACCGGACCGGTACCGAAAATGCTAAAAGTCGGTACCGAATCGGTACCGAAAAAGTACCCGGTTCGGTAAATTCGATACCGATACCGGGAACGATTTGCTCATCCCTAGTCTTCAACGATATTAATAAAGGAGTGGAAACAATTGTGGATGATATCAAGTCAAACTCTTTTTGTATGAATAAGGGTACTCGGGGCGCTCCCCTAAGAGGGGAGTCCCCTCTCTTACGCACGGTCAATCAGGTTATGCCACGTCAACTCCCCTCTTAAACTCCCCTAACACCCCAATTTGATGGCGCCACTCCCCTATTAGGTGAATTGGTTTTTTATTCAAAAAAAAAAAAAAAAAAAGAAGAAAATGGTTTGATTGGTCTAAATTGCGGCTGGCCCCACCATCACACCTCTCCCTCTTCGGTGACTTCCCACCCATTTCACTCCCATAAACCACTCACCTAAGTGATGGCGGCGGTGTTCCCCTTAGGTGAATGGGGTCACCGAAGGGGTCCCCGATGGGTGCCCCGGATACCCTAAAGTAGTGGGAAAATTAATTTGTTAGCATGGATTGATTCGTGTAATTTAAATGCATTCTTAACTAGCATCTTGCTAGGGTGGGTTTTTTTGTCTTAATAATATAAGGGTGTACCTATTGGCACACCAATGTGCCTATATGCACACCAAAAAGTGTTTTTTTTCCTATATGTATACCCTACAGTGTTGAGTTGTGGCCAAGGCGCGGCGTTTTGGTCCGGTCAACCAGACAAAGACTGACGGGTGTCTGACGGGTCTGTTTACCTGACCAAAACGCCGAGCTTTGGCCGCTTTTTGTGTCGCAACCCCCGCCCCCTTATCTGTCCCGGGAACAGTCGGCCGCGAACATTCGTTTGTGGTGGTATCATTTATTAATTTGGCAGCTGAAATTACATCAGGACCGTAGTTAGGAAATGTTTATCAGAGTAAAACCACCATATTTTATATTAATAACCACATGGGTAAAACCCAAGTTTCTTTATTAAAACATGTTTATAGGGATAAACCCTATTTTATTGAATTTAAAACATCGTCTTTTAGGTAACTTTTATAGCCACATTTTTTCCAAGCCGTCAGTGCTCTCCAGCTGGCTTTTTCCTAATTGGCTTTCAAGTTGTGTTACCTGAAACGCGTTTTAAAAACATTTGTCAGCGGGAAATACTAGTGAGTGAATCCCAGTTTAATCAAGAAAAGTTTTATTAATTAACACAGTATTGAGAGCGATCACAATGTTTATTTCTACACAATTACTCATTCAGTACTGTCAATCCTGACTGGTGGGTCATATTACACATTGGCTAACTCGTTGTCCAATTGTAACGTGTTCCACATTTTGTATACAAAACCCCAACATACCGGCAGTAATTGAAGAACTACAAAGACTCAATCACCGCTTAATCACATTGTAAAACATTTAAGGTTTTGTAAAACAGATTATAAAAAGGTTTACAAAAGAGGATGAACTCACATTGCTATCTTAGACTTCGTTTAAGGGTTTCCTGGTGTTAATCTATAATTTACACAAATGTACATATGTTAGTATAATAACCCTTTATTTATATTAACGATACCCTCCCCGAGATGGTATTCCAACAACTACGTCGTGCAGAACCACGACAGTTGTTACGGAACCCTGAATCGATCGGGCAGCGTATCTAATACGTAACTGGGGTTATAATACTTACAACGGAGCAGAACCTCGCTAATTAGGGGGATATAATACCCGAGTATTACTTAGACTACTCAGAAATTTGTTTAGAAAGAAAAGAAATGAGCGACTTTTTCTGAAGGCCCGATGCCTTCTTATATAGGGCTGAAATCCAAGTCTCCCGCGGCCCGCGTAAAGGTAAGCATAAGCTTACGCCGCCCGCGTAGTAGGGGGATTAGGCCGTAGGTGATCCGGGTCATGAACTAGGTTCAACACGTTGCTGACACGTGTCAACACAGGGTGCGGTCTGGCCTCTTAGCTGTCGCGGTCCGCGTAAGGTGTAGCCAAGGGCTACGCGGCCCGCGAGCGCCTATAAAATTTTGTTTTTATTTTATTTTTAATGACATTTCATATTTAGGGCTCGGTTTTCACATACGGAATGTATTTTAAGACATATAGGGGCATTTTAAAATATATTAGGGTGTCAGAAAAATAATTTGGAGGGTTGTTATATCCTCCCCACCTTGTTTTAGAACTTGTCCTCGAGGTCTACTAGAACAAGTGTAGATATTTCCTTTGCATTTCTGATTCAAGCTCCCATGTATATTCTGGTCCTCTTTTGGAGTCCCACTTCACTTTGACTAGAACTAGTCTCTTGTGCTTGAGGTTCTTGACTTTCCTGTCCTCAATTTGTAGAGGTCTTTCTACAAATTTTAACTGTTCATTTACCTCTATATCCTTAAAAGGTATTATCAGTGATTCATCAGCTAAGCATTTCTTGAGATTAGATACATGAAATACATCATGTATTCCTGCCATTTCCTCCGGCAGTTGTAGCTGATAGGCTACAGGTCCTATTCTTCTAGTAATTTCAAAAGGTCCAACATACCTGGGGCTTAGCTTTCCCTTTTTGATGAATCTAACTACTCCTTTCCAAGGAGAGACTTTTAATAACACTTTATCTCCTACCTGAAATTCCAACAGCTTTCGTCTGTTATCAGCATAACTCTTTTGTCGATCACGTGCTCCTTTCAGTTATTCCTTGACTTGAATGATTTTGTCTGTTGTTTCTTGTACTATCTCAGGTCCAGATAGTTGTTTTTATCCAATTTCTACCCAACAGACTGGAGTTCCGCACTTTCGTCCATAAAGTGCTTCGAATGGTGCAGCATTGATACTTGTGTGATAACTATTATTATAAGAAAATTCTATAAATGGTAAGTGATCGTCCCAATTACCTCCGAAATCAATTACACAAGTTCTAAGCATGTCTTCCATTCTCTGAATTGTCCTTTCGCTTTGTCTGTCTGTTTGAGGATGATAGGTTGTGCTTAGATTTAACTTGGTTCCCATTGATTTTTGGAAACTGGTCCAAAAATGAGAGGTAAAACGACTATTTCTGTCAGAAACAATTGACAGAGGAATTCCATGTAATGAAACTACTTCATTTACATATAATTTAACTAATTGTTCCATCTTCATTGGTAGGGAAATGAGCTGACTTGGTTAGTCTGTCTACAATCACCCAGATTGTATCATTACCTTTTCTTATTTTGGGTAATTTAGTAACAAAATCCATTGTTATTAATTCCCATTTCCAAACAGGCATTTCTAACTGTTGTAATAAACCTGAAGGTTTCTGATGTTCAGCTTTGACTTGTGAGCAGGTTAAACAATTTGCAACATAAGCTGCTATATCCTTTTTCATTCCTATCCACCAGAAATTCTTTCTTAAGTCCTGATACATCTTATCACTTCCAGGATGCATCGTATATTTAGACTTATGGGCTTCTTCTAGTATTTGGTAACGTAGGTTTCCTAATTTAGGTATCCACATTCTTTTCTTATGGAATCTCCAAATTCCATATGTTCCTTGTTCTAATTCCTTAATCATTCCTTTTAGTTTTTCAGTATCATCATTGATTACTGATTCTTGTGCTTTTCTAATCTGCTCATTTAAATCTACTTGTAGATTTAATTTAAGTGAACGTATCCTTTTTGGCTATTCGTGATACTTTCGGCTTAAAGCATCAGCAACTACATTTGCCTTTCCTGCATGATACTGGATACCACAATCATAATCACTAAGCATCTCCATCCAGCGTCTTTGTCTCATATTCAATTCCTTTTGCCCAAAGACATACCTTAAACACTTATGATCGGTGAAAACAGTAAACTTACTACCGTATAGGTAATGTCTCAAAATCTTAAGAGCGAAAATTATAGCTCCTAATTCTAAATCATGAGTGGAATAATTCTCTTCATGATTCTTAAGTTGTCTGGATGCATAAGCTATAACCTTTTGGCGTTGCATCAACACACCTCCATAACCTAATTTAGAAGTGTCACAATAGATTACAAAATCTTCAGTTCCTTCTGGTAACGCTAGTATGGGTGCGCGGGTTAATCTTTACTTAAGGATTCTAAAGGCTTCTTCTTGTTTTGGTTTCCATTCAAACTAAACAGATTTACAGGTTAACTTAGTTAAGGGAATGGCTATTCTAGAAAAATCTTGAATAAATCTTCTGTAATAACCGGCTAGTCCTAAGAAACTTCTAACCTCAGTTGGTGACTCAGGGGTTTTCCATTTAGTTATTGCTTCGATTTAGGTGGGATCTACATGAATTCCTTCATGATTAACTAGATGTCCAAGAAATTGTACCTGTTCTAACCAAAACTCGCACTTCGGAAATTTAGCATAAAGCTTTTCTTTTCTTAATAAACTTAGAAGTGCGTGCAAATGCTTTGCATGTTCCTCTTTACTCTTAGAGTAAATGAGAATATCATCTATAAAGACAATTATGAATTTATCCAAATATGGCTTACATATTCGGTTCATCATGTCCATAAATGCAGCTGGGGCATTGGTTAAACCAAATGGCATGACAGTAAATTCATAATGGCCATACCTTGTTCGGAAGGCGGTTTTAGGAATGTCCTCTTCCTGTACCTTTAATTGATGATATCCTGACCTTAAATCGATTTTTGAGAAAAATCGTGCTCCTTGCAACTGATCAAACATATCATCTATTCTTAGTAATGGATACCAATTCTTAATTGTGACTTTGTTCAATTCACGGTAGTTAATGCACAGCATTGATCCGTCCTTCTTTTTAACGAATAGGATTGGCGCTCCCCAGGGTGATGAACTTGGCTGTATGAATCCTTTCTCCAACAATTCGTCTAATTGTTTATTTAGTTCTTGCATTTCTGCAGGTGCCAAACAGTAAGGTGCTTTGGCAATTGGTGCTGTTCCTGGTATTAAATGGATTCTGAATTCAACTTCTCTATCTGGAGGTTGTCCTGGTAGTTCTTCTGGAAATACATCTGAAAACTGGGATACTACAGGGATATCCTTTAATTCTTTTCCTTTAGTGTTAGTGATTATAGAAATCAAATACACTAATGATCCTTTTCTTATGTAACTTGCTGTTTTCATTACAGAGATTAATTTAGTGGATTTGGAGGTTGTACATCCTTTAATTATGATCTTTTCACCCCTTGGTGAATTTACTTGAATTGACTTTTGATCACATAAAATTCTGGCTTTATTGGCTATTAACCAATCCATTCCTAACACGACATCAAATCCTTCCAGATTCATGGGGTAAAGGTTTGCAATAAATTTCTGATTTAGAATTTCTATTCTTGCTCCCTGCAAGATTTTAGAAATCTTAATGGTTTCCTCATTTGCTGTCTCTACTAGACATTCTTGTGGGAGTTTAGTTAATGATTGATTAAGAAGTTTGCAAAACGAAGTATTAATAAAACTTTGGTTTGCACCAGAGTCAAATAATACTTTAGCAAAAATATCATTAACTAAGAACGTACCAGTGATCACATCCGGGATCATCTTTGCTTCTTCTGCAGTTAGAACAAATGCTCTAGCATTTTTTGTATTCTTGTTATTAGTATCCAGAGCTAATTTTGGACAGTTTGGCTTGATATGTCCTTGTTCTCCGCAGTTGTAACATATCCTGTTGTTAGCTTTCTTCCTGCAGTCTTCTTCTTTGTGTCCGGATATTTTGCAGAAATTACAGTATATGAAGCATCTTCCTGAATGCTTCCTTTTGCAATTCTTACAGTAGGGTGTAGAGGTAGAGCCTACATTTTTCCCACGATTAAAATTTCCAGAACGAAATTCTTGTGTAAGCTTTTGGGTTAGGTTCCTCCTTTGATCCTCTTCTTGTGTACGAACTAATTCATCAGTCAAGGTATTAGCTAATTCTGCAGCTTCTTCTATGGTTTGAGGTCTAGTTGCCTTGACTACATGCCTTATCTCCTCGATTAATCCCCAGATGTAACGAGAGATTAATACTGGTTCAGATGAAGCAAGGGTTGGCACTATTCTAGCATATTCAAAGAATAACTTAGTGTACCCCTTACTATCCACACCAATCATCCTAAGGTTTAGGAATTTGTTTGCTATTTGTTCTTTTTCATTAGGAGGGCAGAATTTCCTTTCTACCATGTTTTTAAACTCCTCCCATTCCATATTGTAAGTTCTATCACTTCCCTTAGTTTGAAGAATAGTGTTCCACCATTCTAAGGCTGAATTCTTAAACAGATTAGAGGCAAACATTATCTTGTCTTCTTCTGCGCACTTGCTTATTCTTAAGACTGCCTCAGTCTTTTCTAGCCAGCATAGGGTTGCAATGGCCCCTTCATTGCCCGAGAATTCCATTGGTTTACAAGACCATAATTCTTTGTAAGAACAACCGTAAGACACGGTTCTTCTTCTTTTGGGAATGGGCATTTGAAGTACAGGTCCATTGTTCACGCTGTGTTCAGGTTCAGAAGGTCGCTTGCTATCATGTTTACTTTTATTATCGGCTTCCCTAACATTTTGGATAATGAATGGCATTGCATCTATTATTCCTTGTGCCACTATGTGTTGGATAGCACTGTTGTCCACTTGATTTCCATTGTTATCATTGTTTGGATTATCGTTATTTAGATTACTGTCATCCTGGTTTTCTGGGTTATTATCCAGATTCTATTGATTCACTTGGTCGGCCATCTGAATTTTAAACATTTGCCAATTATTAATATCACAAAATAATTAATAGTTTAGGCAACAACCACATAATACACATATTGGTCAAAAGCGTCGAGCATTGCGACTTTACTCTTTCTATATAGTATGCGTCAAATACACACTAAAACAGGAATTAAAATTACAATACTACTATGCATCACTAACCACAAATCTATACTACAACAAATATATATATATATATATATATATTTCATACAAACATATTATATATTATTATATTATTATTTATTACCAACTTCACCATCACCTTCATGGATATGGATTCCTCCCGAAATTCATATGATGCTCGTCATATTTCCAGACGAATTGTTCTCCTACATACCTCATTCTCTCACTACTCTCTAAGATTTGTTCTCCGAAAGTTCGGAGCTCTTGCAAATTCTCTGCACTCATTGGGGGTGCAGGTGCGGGTACTGGATCTGGGTACAATGGCATGGGATTCTCCTGAGGGTACGGATTCTCTAAAATCTCCCTAATGTATTCATCGTTTTCGTTATAGGGATCTAGAGGGTCCAGACCTAAGATCATCAAACCATGGATCGTAATTTGGGTCTAAGGGATTAGGGGCTGGTATCCTAGGTATTTCCTCAGGGTTGAAATCTTGCATTTCTACTTCCATCGGCTGAGTGGGATTAAAGGTAAGAGTTGTGGGGCTACTAGTTGTTCCAGACTTGGGTCGGCAGCAGTTGTTGCTAGGATATGGAAATTAGCTAAGCTCCTATTAAGCATATCCTGTGTATGGGCATCTGACTCTCGCTTAGCGGCTGCTAGGACTCTTTTCTGTTGCAACTTTCGCATTCTTTTCCTACGCTCAAATGCTCCCTTACTGAACCATCCTCTCTTTTTATGAGGGAATGACTCTTCAGACTGAGCTTTAAAGGCAAACATCCCTTCTTCCTGATCAGCGGAATACCCAGAAAGGGCAGGCTGGGAAGAAGTACCTTCACTCCTAGGTGAATCGGACAACTGACGATACACGTCTGAGGGTCCTTGATCACTCATACTGTAAACTAACAAGTAGTCAAATAACACATAATAATAAAATACAGATATGCAAGTATTTTCATAATTTATTTCCTAACAATTTGGATAATATCTTGATGTCAGCAGAACGCGGCCAAAGCTCGGCGTTTTGGTCCGGTCAACAGACCCGTCAGACACCCGTCAGTCTTTGTCTGGTTAACCGGATCAAAACGCCGCGCTTTTGCCACAGCTCGACACTGCAGGGTGTGCATATAAGACAAAAAATCACTTTTTGGGGTGGCTATCTACACACCAAGTGTGTAGATAGTTTGAGCCCTAATATAATAATAGAGTAAACTTCCGTTTTGCTCCCTATGGTTTGGTCACTTTAACGGTTTTGCCCCAAACCTTTCAAAATAGCCGTTTTACTCCCTCATCTTTGAAGGGCTTCATGATTTTGCTCCCCGCCCCTTAACGTCATCCATTTAAGCAGTTAAAGCATGACACGTGCAAAATACCTGAGGGGTAATTATGTCTTTTCCCAACCCTGATTAATGAGTCACATTTAAAACCCTAACAACCCATTATCTGCTTCCTCATTTCATCTTCTTCCCCATCACATTCCAAATCCACCCCTCCATATTTTCTTTCCTCGTACTCTACTTCAACATCTGCCTTTTTCCTCTTCTTCTTCCTTTTGTTATCATCTTCCTCATCAATTACCAACCTTTTTAATCTTTCTGAAACGACAACGTTTTCCAATTTTGATTTCTTGACTTCCAATTCGATGTCTGAATCATCTTGATCAATCTTTTGTTTGTCTTTTCTTTTTCGTTTGCTTAATAGTTTATTGGGTGAATTGGGGATCTGGGTGTGGTTTTTTTGGGGGCTATCGATGTCTAATTGAAGAATTTGTTGTAGTTTTTAAGATTCGTTGGTGGGTTTGGTTCGAAAGGGGTTGGAATCTGAGAAGATCGAAACAGAGGATGGGTCATTGGGGTCTTGAATGTTGGTGGTTCCGAAAAGGGTTTTGAATATGTTGTTTGAAGGTGGAGAATTGGGGGTTTCTGGTTTGGAGTCTTTGGGTTTCTTCCCCATTTGTGAATGTGGTGGACTGGATTAAGATCTTGACTAAAACCCTAAATTTGTGTTAGCCTAGGGTAATAACCCAAAACATCTATGACAGGTATTCTGCAGGATATGGGGTGCTTGACACGTGGTGGATAATATCTGCTATTAATTTCATGTTGCAGTGTTAATTTCATGTTGCAGTGTTAATTTCATGGAAGTTAGGGTTTTGAATGTGATGGGAAAGAAGATGAAACGGGCAAGCAGATAATGAGTTGTTAGGGTTTTAAATGTGACTCATTAATCAGGGTTGGGAAAAGACATAATTGCCCCTCAGGTGTTTTGCACGTGACATGCTTTAACTGCTTAAATGGATGACGTTAAGGGGGGGGGGGGGGGGGAGCAAAATCATGAAGGCCTTCAAAGATCAAGGAGTAAAATTGTTATTTTGAAAGGTTTGGGACAAAACCGTTAAAGTGACCAAACCATATGGAGCAAAACGGAAGTTTACTCATAATAATATAATGTTGTTAAAAATCTAAAATTCTGCACATGTCAAAATATTCAAAGGGGGCCAAGTCGATTGCTTTTGAAAACTTGTGTTCGAAAGTAATCACTTTAGATCTTGAAGTATTCAATTGATGGTTTTTTTTTTTATGGCAAATTTGGAAGTATTCAATTGATGGTGATGTTTCGTTTCCAAAATTTTTCTATTTTTCTTTTAAAAATGTGATTGTAAAAGTGGAGGTTTTTCCTACAGTGGTGTTGGGAGAAACTATTTACCATTTTGGTTTTCTCTTAAAACTACTTATTAAAATAGTGTTTTCATTTACTTTTTACACAATAAAAGGGGCATACTTCCTCCCAAATTCTATGCCCCTGTTGCTAAACTAAATCGCCATCCCATTGAATCGACATTGCCAATTTACCGATCTACTCTACTTCGAACGCAAAACATATATTTCACCTCCACGATTGATTGAAACAATAGTTTGTTAAAGCCAACTGAATAGTTTGTATGTTTGCGACATGGCTATTTTGTATTTACTATCGATTTGTTCACATGGCTGTTTTCTTTTGCTTCACAACAGTTTGATTTTTCTTTTTATTTTTTAACAAAACGCCTTTAATTTTTACATTCATATTTTTTGACTTTGAATAGAATGCCACAAAGTTTGAAATGTAACAAAACTTCTAAAAGAATGAATAATGATCACTAAGTGGGTCGATTTTTTGAACATGTTTTATTGTAATTTGTTTGACATTGAGATCCATAATGACTCGATTTTAATTGACATTTTTATTTTCGTTCGTATATGACATCTTTAATGTTCGATTATCTTTGTTTTGCTTCGTATTTCATTGTTCAAATTTATTTGAAATGATTCATACTTTCTTCATTTGAGATGATTCATAATTTCTCTATTTGACATCAATTGATCGATTGAGACAAAATGAAATACAATAAGTTGTTAAGAAAATAAAATAAAGACAAAAAGCCCTTAGTTGATGAAAAATGAAATATAATATGTTGGAAAGAAAATAAAATAAAGATAAAAAACAATCAATGTATTTGATGGAAAAAATTAAGATAAATATATGATTAATTAAATAAAAATATAAAATTTGAAGCAACTGAGATGTAGAAGGGAATATGTTTTTTTAAAATTTTTAATTCAATAAAAAAATGATACAATGAAAAGGTTAATAAAAAGTAATGAAAACACTATTTTAGTAAATAGTTTTTAAACAACACCAAAATGGTAAATAGTTTTTCCCTCAACACCACTATAGTTAAAAAACTCAAAGTGAATATGATAACAAACTAAATTTCCACCCTTATATAATAAACTACGGAGTAATTTACTTATAAAACTTAGGGTAAATTACACTTTTCGTCCTTTATGTTTATACCAGATTACAACAAATAACCTTTAACTTCTATATTTACAGTCACAATCCTTTATTTGGAAAACTTATTACACATTTCGTCCTTCAGTTAAGTCTATTTATATAAGGGCAATTTAGTCTTTTTACATAATTCATTACATTTAATTATAAAAGATATTTTAAATGATTATCTATTTAAATAAATACATAACCACTTTTAACCCAATCCCACCAAGCTTCATCTTTCTCCCCCAAACTTCTAAGATCCACCACCACAGCAGACTGCCATGAGCAACCATCACCACCACCGCTTCATAAAAACACAATCATTATTCATTTCCTCATCCAGGATCTACCAAACTTCAGCCATTCAAAAACGTGTTGGGCACCGGATACATAGAGCCCATTACTCAGCTGATGCGACAGGAACCTTGAACCCGTCAGATACCCCTACTCCTGAAGACCAAGATTAACAATTAATCCTTTGATGTAAAAGTGCATTTCGAGCTTTGTAGAGAAAAAAAGAGAAGAAACCCCCCACTGAGTGAAACCTCACACTTTTGTGATTTTATCACTGGGTTTCCTTTCTCTCTCTTCTTTTGGGAAAAGGGTCTCTGAGATTCCTATTTGTGTTTTCAATTGAAGATCAAAGATGGCTTCTTGTTTCAACGTTGGATTAAAGATTGAAAGCTCACGTTTAGATGGTAAGCATCTGTTTTTCCTTCAAATCTTATGATTTTGCCGATGTTTGAATTTGATTTTGCTACTACTGTAACTCGATTTTATGATGATCAAGATTTATATATGTAATATGGTATATTTTGATGTATTTGAAAAGGTAAGGTGACATCTGCTTCAGTACCACCAAGCCCCAGGAGTCAAACAGAGATTTTAAGGTTTGAAGTTTATAAGCAAATTGGGGAAGATGAAGTTTATAATCAAATTTTTTGGTTTTATGTATTAGACATGTAAATAAAAGCATGATTTGATAAGAATACCCTTTAAGTGAATAAACTTGACTTAAAATTTTAACTTGGTTTGTGATAAAGGACCTATGGTGTAACGGGTTTTGCAAATAAAGGATTGTGACTGTATTTATAGAAGTTAAAGGCTATCTGTTGCAATCTGGTATAAACATAAAGACGAAAAGTGTAATTTACCCTCAAACTTAGGGGCTGTTTGGCTAAGCTTATTGGAATGACTTATTTACTTATTCCTCTCACTTAATAAGCTAACCCAAACACCTTTTAACTTTTCAAAAAGTAAATAAGTCACTAAAATAAGCTTAGCCAAACAGCCCCTTAATTACAAGATTTCACTTGTTCAAATTTGCAATCGAAAATACAAAGAGAGTAAAATGCACTCATGGTGCTAGGGGAGTATAAAATTTTGGAAACCATCCTTAAGTACTAAAAAATTATAAATAATTTATATTTATCCTGAAAATGAATGGATATCTAGACCATCAACAAAAGCAAATCTTGCGGACAGCGACAACAGTGGTGTTTATCATTTACACCCGCATTATGTGGCTCGTTGTAGACGGACTTATTTAGTGGGACGGATGCCCACACAAGAATCTATTTTCTTTCTTTCTTTCTATTTTTTTTTGTTGCTCAATCGAAGAAGATCACAAAAATCCCCAAAATTCATCAAAATAGGGGGAGGAGAAAAGCAATGTTTTAAAAACCGGTAAATACCGGCCGGTTATACCGGTATTACCGTTTCCAGATGTAAATCCGGTACGAAACACCCCGGTAAACAAGTGAAACGGCATAAGGTTTGTACCGGCGGTAAAATCCGGTATACCGGTTTAAAACGTAATACCGGTATGGGCCCGGGGTGATTTTAGTTTGGGTTGTTACTTATTTTTATTATATATGTTACTTATCTAACGTAATTTTTATATATTATGATTATTCGTAACAAAAAGTTTTTATTTAATATTGTATGAAACGAAAATAGTTGATGCATTCAACACTCAAATGGCTTAAACATATTGTACACTTTCATGTAAAATAGCTTGTTGGAAAATTGAATGATTTTCGATTATCTTTTGAATTATTTTTTATTATAGATTTACTTTTGGATCATCTTTTAATATGTAATCATGCATTTTTGGATTAACTTTTGAGTTGATGTTGTAATTTATGAAATTATTGAGGTAACTAGTCAACCCGGTTGAACCGCTCGGTACAACCCGGTTCAACCGGTTGAACCATTTTTTAGCCTAATCCGGTTTGATTTAAAAACCGGTTTTTAAAACATTGGAGAAAAGGGTAAAGAGTGACAGAAGGTTGATGTGAGAAAAAAAAAACTCTATCAAAAGAGAGAGGATAGTGCATAGAGGTGTACTAATTTGGTTACTTTTACCCCTTTTCTTTCAACTTTTTATCATTAATATTTGTATATTTATCTCATTTGTTTTTCTTTGAAATTATATATATAACTTTTAGTTTAGTAAATAAATTTTGTTTTATCTTATACTAGGTTAGAACTCCATGTATTACACGAGTTGATTAAATATATTTTTATATAATAAAAAAGTTACATATTTAATTACTCGTGTATAATATAAGTTGAATAAGCACGTGTACTACACTGCTTGAATAAATATAATGTAATCAGTTAACACACACAGTCGTCAAAATAAGTTTTTGGTAAAAAGAACTTTGATATACGGTTTACATATTAGAACATTTTACTTTGTTTTTTTTTATTTTTCTATTATTAGGTTATAAACTTGTGTATTACAAAAATTATAACATTTTACTTTGTTGTTTTTTAGTTTATTAACAGGTTAAAAACGTGAGTGTTACATGTGGCCGGATCAATAAAATATTAAATAGTTATTATTATTAAGTGTAAAAAATAAAAAGCCTCAGGCCCTCAGCCACTGCCATTAGAGACTTTTAAGTATGAAATGAATCTAGTCACAATTCAAAGAAACACAAATTTTGCACCCAAATATACATTCAGTCCATTAAATCCACTTATTTCTTCTTTCCCCATTCATGACCCACTGCTTTGTACCTAAATATTAGTTTTTATTCTTCCCTATTTAATACATGTAATCTCAATCAAGTAATCAAAACTAAAGAGGAAAACAATTACAGAAAATGATATGCACTTTTCAATTTGAATTCACATACAGAACTAACGTGAGGCTATCAACCTGCAAATATGGCTTGTTTGGCATTTAGTCAGCGAAACGCGGGCTGGATCTCTCCTCCGAGTGGATGTTGATAGCTCGGAATGAAAAGGGGCTTGCTCCATGTGAATGGCCCCATAAATTTAAGAGATCCAGTTGTGTTTAGACTACATCTCCGATGAAAACAGAGGCAATTTTGCTTGGGTTTCAGGCAGTTTTGCGTTTGCACCACATCTCCGTTCCATTTTGCAAGTCAGTTGATGTCGGTCATCAAACGATAGTGGGACCCCCACATGTTAAGCATGTGAGGGAAATAAACTGAGATAATTAACTTGGTTAGTCATAAAGGATTAAACCAGCAACAAAAATAAAATTAAAGGATGTTTTTAGCAAGTTTTAAACATTAAGGCTGGAACCTGTAAGTTTGAGAAAACATAAAGGACGTTTTGTGCTCGCAAAATAATAAAATAAAGATAAGTATAAAGATTATAGAGTAAAATGCCTGGATAGTCCCTGTGGTTTGCTCAAATTTCACCTTTAGTCCCCAACTTTTAAAAATTACACTCTTGCTCCCTGTGGTTTGACTATTTGTTACTCGGATAGTCCCTGAAATGGATGAAGGTTAGTTTTATCAGTTAAGTGGGTGTGAAGTGACAAAAATACCCCTAACATTAAAAACACAATAATTTAAACATTAAAAGATTATTATTTAAAGTTTAAATATTAAAGTAGGGCCCACATTTTATTAAAATAACAAAACACCCTAACCCCACCCACCATCTCCATCTTCATCCTTTCTCACCTATTCATGTCTGTTGTCCAAGAGTGGAATCCACCACTACCATCGGCAATAAGAAAGAAAAACCCCATCACAACTTTTTACAAAAAGTCCCCCTTCCTCACTCCTATTAATCGAAGAAGGTGAAACTCCCTATCACTGTTTTCCGCCACCATCACCGGCGACAAGAAATCTGCCACCTCTCACAACTAAAGCACCTTTGTCTTGGTGTGCGAGTGGATTGAAGAATGAAAATGTCAAATTGATGTGTTCGTGTTACCCTAATCTATGATTTAGTGTGATTGGATTGTTACTGTTTGTAACTACAATAGAAATCAATGTTTAATTTTATGCAAATAAATCGCAAAAGTCTTGATTTGTAAAAAATGGGTTCTATTTTCTCTGAATATGTTCATGCAAAGCTAATCTCCTCAGTTGATCTTTGTGGCGATGAAAGAGGTGGTTGCCGGCAACGTGTTCGAGTTGAGTCGTTATTAGTGTCCGCAATATCAAAATTTAATGCCCACCAGAGATAGAGTCGAGCTGGGTGATTGAACCCGGTTCGTTATTAGTGACGACGATTGAATCCTTTGAGCAGATCTGAAACTGGAGTGGTTGATGAGCATGTTTTTGCTTCAGTTGTGCCGACGAAGATGAAGATTGTCGGCGGTGGGACTTGGGAGTTTGTCTGCAAAACGATATCGACTGCACCCTATTCGTATTTCTCCAGTGTTATTAACGAACTTGTAGCAGGTTGCCGGAGTTGGTATCAAAAAACAGAACACCATAGAAGAGGGTGGGTTGGGGTCTTTTGTTGTTTAAAAAAATGTGGCCTTACTTTAATAATTAAACTTTAAATAATAGTTTGTTTAATGTTTGTTTTTTTTTTAATGTTAGGGGTATTTTTGTCATTTCATATCCAATTAACTGATAAAACTAACCTCCATCCATTTCAGGGACTATCTGAGTAACAAGTCATCAAACCACAGGGACTAAGAGTGTAATTTTCAAAAGTTGGGGACTAAAGGTGAAATTTAAGCAAACCACAGGGACTATCCGGGCATTTTACTCAAGATTATATTAGAAGATAAATATAAATATAGAGATATAGTTATAGATAAACATCGACTTAAAATATGGGATAATTATTTTAAAACTTGTAATTTTTAAGATAAAAATAAACATAGTTATATGGCGGGAAAACTAAAAAGTAGATGCCTCTCGTATCGACACGTGTCTATCAATTGGTTTCTTTTATTATATGTACTAGCGGTAAGACCCGTGTGCAAACACGGGTCGTTTCTTAGAAAACCATGCATAGCCCATATTGACAGAGAGTAAAAAAATAATTAGTGCAGACTTATAAAATTGATATACACTAATTGTCAATAGGTTTATTCAACAACAATTCCATTATGTTGATAGCAAACTACTGTTGTCTATTAACTGTTAAAAACTTCTGTTGCTTTCCAACAGACTTTAATAAGAACTGTCATCCATTATCTCCAACAGAGCTTGCCAGATGGATAGATAGTAACTATCAGATGTTAGTCAACCCATGTTAAAAAGGCCAGTCAACAGAAACTACAAAGGTTAGTAAACAGATATCAAGAGAATAATGTTATTAACAACATGTGTTAGAAAACCATGCATAACACATATTGATAGCACATATACATATGTGTATAGATATTGTACCAAAACGTGTTATCTATTATAGGTAAAAGACAACTATAGACATGCATCATCAGTTAATATATAAGATACATATGAGTATTTCCATTGTGCTATCCACAAAAAAAGTAGCACCCACCCATTGACAATGCAACTTGTTTATAGACATAACTACATGTAGAACATGTCTAAGAAGCAAAATTAGTACCAACAACGAACCAAATATACAACTACAAACAATCATGACATGAAACTAAGAGGACTTTATCTTTGTCACGATATGCACAACTTTTTTTAACTTCAGCAATTGAGTAGACTTGTGAAACTCTAACGAAAGTTCATCACCAAAAGCAATATTGCAAGATCTCAGATAAGAAGACCATCCAACAACAGCATAGTTGAATCCAGTATTGGTTTTTTGAGATGTTATAAACAGTTCCTGGACTTCACATTTGAGATTCTAGATCTTGATAGGCTTAGGATTATCAGTATGCAGATCCAACGCAGAAGATACATCTGATGGCAGTTGCTAAAAAACAGAAAATTGAATAGTGAATTTTATAAAATAACGAAACAAAGAAACGACTGCAAAAGCTTACAAGTCTGTCTTCAGCATGTGTGGTGAAGTGTAAGACTGATTCTGAAGTGGATGATACTAAATGAACTTTTCGAACTTTACATGGTCTATCAAAAGCTTTATTATCCTCTACAATTGTCTTGCCACGAAGTTTGCGCATCTTTTCGACCTAAGTAAATTAATTTAGAATATAACAACTCCAAATTCTTGAAATATTATAACTTTCTTTATCAAAACAAACTATCTTCTCAACTCAGCTTTGAAGTTTAAGACTCAATCATACAGAAGAATATCAATATATTGAGACAATAATAAAATAGACAGTATAAAACTAATAAACACTTACATTAGATACAACACTTGAAGAGGCAGAAATGTCACGAACAGGAAAATCTTTAGACTGTAGTTGACGATCGTTAACATCATCAGCTATTTTTACAGAATGATCTTCAGGCTACAAAAAAATTAAAAAAAACCTTCTTATACTTATAATACAATAAAATATATGCGTAGAAAATTATAAATTTACAGCATTTTTAACATCTGACTCATCAACCAGACACGCAATCTTTGAATCAAATAGCCCATCATCAGCAAACTATATTTATAAGAAGGATAATATATAAGAAACCATATTTTAAATCATAATAATATATAAATATTACTTGTGTATATATACATTAAAAATATCCTCAAAACTCGTAAGCGGCTTAGAATTACCAACCGAAGCTCCAGCATCCTCATCATCCAAAGCAACTTTCTCGGAATCCAGAAGCTGTTTGTGTTTAGCCTACAAAATGAGATTTCAAAAGTTATTAGCATGATATAATTAAAGTTATTAATTACCGTCATGTTATCAAACAATGTATTATATCATCAAAATTTTATACCGCAGCCAATAAATCAAACCCATCATCTCCATAAACTGAATCATCCAAAACAACTACATCAGCTTTCTTAAAAGAAACCTCAGTTCAAGTCTCGGAATGGAAAACGGAAAGCTCAAATGTTTTAGATGCAATCATGGTGAAAACCAACCAAGATTCAACTGGTATGGGAACTTCTTCAATCAACTTTGACCATCCATCAGTAAATCCGCATCCATCAGTCCATCCTTTCATCATCACATTCCAAAACCTTTCGCCAACATAGATAGTTGCCATCCCATACTCGTAATTTTTACCATAGAATTGTTTCCAAAATTTGTCAGCAATTAGCTATAGAAGAAACAAAGGAATATTTAGCGCAGACTTGCAAATTTGATATGAGCTAATGAGCAACAGAAGTTACAACGGATTAGTCAACAAAAGTTAAAATTAGAATTACTCACCAGGGTTAATCAACAGTAGTTATAGTATTTACACACAACCTAACCACTGTTTTGCTATCAACTATTACATACCTCTGTTGCTATCCAACAGAGGTTTCGTAACAACTGTCATCCATTATGTCCAGCAGAGGTTACAACGTGGACAGATCTTAAATATCAGATGTTAGTCAACCGAGGTTAAAAGACTTAGTCAACAGAAGTTAAAAATGTTACTCAACAGATGTTAAGATTATAAGGAAACAGACGTTAAAAGGGCAAATAGATGTTAGCAAGCTGTTGAGATAGCATAAAATATTTAGAGTAAGTAACGAAATAATATATCATTACTTACAGTCATGCCAACTTCAGGGCTAATATTTGCTGAAATGTAAGAGTTCTCGTGTACTTTTTCTTTAAAACATGAGACAACGAACGACAAATGTCCAATAGCTTTCACCAATACAGCATCTTTCGTTTTCAAACAACAATCTCTAACAAACTTTGTCCATCCATCCGTGAATATACAATGATCATCTCTCTTCCTTACTCGTACTAACCATGATTTGTCACCATCAAGAAACTCTACAATTCGCCCATACGGGACCTCCTTGCCCCACAACAGAGTCTGAAAATCAAGTGGTATATTCTGCAACAGTAGTTAACAAACATCTTACATCAAAAATTAACGTAGAATCCTAATAGTAGCAAGAAAGTTAAAAAACATACCAAAAATATAAAATCATCTTCATTAAGGAATTGTAAAAAGGATGGTGTTTGATTGGATAGATTCATATCTGCAATAAACAATTTAAACTTACAAGTTATTACAAAAATCAAGTGGTATACTCACACACTTAAGGTATTATAAAAACAAAGCACAAAACGAAAATCATCATCTCTCACAACAACTAAGCAAATGAGCATCAACCAAAAATTATATGGTTGGTTTATCAATCGTAATGTAGACGACAACATCACGAAGATGCATGCACAAATTGTGACAGAGAATGCTATCAGTAACTTCATTTAAGTTAATGCAGTACTTAATCAATAATAATACACCGGATTATAGCAACTATTATTTGCTTCAAGAGAGAATATGAAACGCCGTCAGTAACAAACACAAACTCATAACATCAAATAATGATTAATCTAACATATATAATACAAACAATAAATTCAAAGAAACAATATTTGATTTTATAGCGTGTAATCTATATTATGCAATAGAACCTTACCGATTTTGATAAGAAAGTTATTTGAGAAAACTTCCGAATATCTTTTCTGGAGCTTATATTCAATAATGGAGATGAAAAGTATATTAAATAGAGTTAAATTTTGTAAAATTTATACTTTACCCCCTTTTACATTAAAAAATCGCAATTTTTGCACAGCAGTAACCACTGTTTGAATATAAATTTAAAATGTTAAATACGAAAAACTTATCTATTAATTTAATATATTTATATTTATATAATTAAAAATAGTTTTTAAATCCCGATATTAAAGATTATTATAAGTTAAATAAAT
Organism: Helianthus tuberosus; assembly: GCA_030545235.1. Taxonomy (NCBI): domain Eukaryota; kingdom Viridiplantae; phylum Streptophyta; class Magnoliopsida; order Asterales; family Asteraceae; genus Helianthus; species Helianthus tuberosus. Next base: position 213,505,989 of record CM060411.1, on the reverse strand, counting down.
AAACAATTACAAGTTAATAGATAAATATCTTATTTTCAACAATCCCAATACAATCTCAACTCTTCTTCTCCGGTGAAAAAACTCTACAGTTTCTTCTTCCTCAGCCTTGACGATCAGAAGTTTAAAGTTTTAGATCAGGTATTTTTTTGTTCTCTTGTGTATTTTATAGGTATGCTTTGACATGTTCCTTTCAGTTTCCTCATTTCAAATTATATAAACATCAAAATCATAATCTACTGATGTTAAAATAGATAAAATTATATGAACTTATTTTTTTATTTTATAATAAGATTTATATCAACCTATTTAGTTACATTTTGATTCATTCCATTTAAATAACAATCTGAAATATTATTGTTTCATAAATATTTGGTTGTAAATTTTACGAATGGTTTTAGAATTATTGTATGAACTGCCATTTAGTGTTGATACATTTTTTCTATCAATATTAATTTTTATAAAATATTCTGCAATCAGTTTATAGTACTCATATGTCTGATTTGTAAGTGAATATAGCCTTGTCTGCTGAAAAAAAAACTGAAGTTTGAAGTTGACACAAACATGGATATTTGAAAACTTTATTGCCATATAATACTTTTTTATTATACAAGAATAAAAATTTGATCTTACACAGTGTTAGATTCATATTGTTGGTTGTAGGGACCATATTGAAGTACACAACATATAAGTTTGGTCCTACAGAGTGTTGGATATATTTTTATACCTTAAATAGAATGCTTTTCAGATACAATTGATTTTGTATTTTAGTATTTAACTGTTATTGTATTTTTTACTTTCAGATGGAGTTTATGATAATTATAAACATCTCTCAATTGGCAGACCTAAATGAGGGATTGGTAAGCTATATTCTTAGAAAAATTAGCTCAAATCACAATTACATGCTAAAAACTGTATTTATAAAATTAAAGATATATTAAATCTTGTGTATTTTATATACATAGGTACTTCCAAAGATAATGGCTAACCAATTACTCAGAAAGTGTGAATGATAAAGTTGGTTGATTATACGAGTTTTAAGTATATGATTGCAGTACAGAGCATCGGTCATAAAAATAAGAGGATAAACGGCCCACAATGGACCCGGTTTGTTGAAACTTATAGAAATAACAAAATAGACAAACTGTGTTTAAAAAAATTGAAGGAAGCAAAATTTGAGATAAATGTTTTGAACAATGAGGGATTGGAGATTAGAAAAGATGGCTCGAACAGAGATTATGTTCATGGATGCTTGATACAGGCTGAAGAAGAAACATACTGCAAGCAGGTTAAAAACTGCTACTTATTTTTATATATTACCAGTGTATCTTTTGGACTGTTAGAAAAACTTCTAATTTATATTTTGTATCCTATATAAAATCTAATATGACATTTCTGAAATATATGAAAATTATAGCATTTACCACACGATTTGCTGAAGCTGTTGTCGCAAAGGAGATTAAAAATTGATAACTTGGTTGCCAAAGTACATGGACCAAAGCAGAGTAGTAAAGTTGATGTGCATTATGTTTTCTCTCCTGAAAACAAAAAGGGATTAGCTGTTGGTTTTATGGGACCAGGATGGACAACTTTTTGCTTCGAAAATGACATTAAGGAAAGCTGCCAACTGCTGTTTCAATGGATGGGAAGTACTCCTGAAGACGACTTTAACTTCACTGTGAAGGTTTTTAACAAAGACGGGATTGCACTTCACGGGGAGACAAAACATCACTGCAGCCGTACCAATCACCAACACCGCAAAAGGCGTCCACATTATAAAAAACAGTTTGAATACCATGTTTTAGAGACACACAGCTTGGTATTTACATATCTACTTTTAATATGGTTGATTTTACTTATAATCTTGGATCTATCTGTTTTTACTTAAAGTATATACTGTTTTGAATGAATAACTAAAGAAAGAATTTTCCTTTACAGGCAATACCGAGGAACTTTGTTCGAGAACACCAGCTAAATGGTTACCGTAGAGCTGTGCTGTCATTTGGTCATGTGAAGTTTTTAGTACAGCTGGTTGTTAGGAGAGATCCTAGAAGACCTGACGACAACAACCATCTAGTGATGCATACAGACTGGCAGCGTATCATGGATGAAACAGGAGTATCTGTGGGGAAAAAGCTGAGGTTTGAGATAGTCGAAGAAAAAAGTGTAAGAGGAGAAAAAATACACTTTGAAGTTTGTTGACATGATCTTTGAACACCTTTTCAGCCTTGTATAATTTATGTTTTAGTTGACATGTTTGATGGACAAATTTCTTGTTTGGAAACTAACTTAAGAATGAAGTTATGTAGTCTTAGTATATACTTTGAAAAGTTTGTGGTTTTACCTCTGCTGATGAAGCAAAATGTATGATGAACCTAAGTTCTGCTGTGCACCAACAGATATTACACAATTCAACAGAAGATCTATAATATAAGATCTTTAACAGATGATGATCAACAGCTCATAACGTCTGTTGAAGCACGCTATAACAGTGCTTAGCCTTTAACAGATCTTTAACAGTGCTTAGGGGTTAACAGATGTTAGCACGCTATAACAGTGCTTAGCCTCTAACAGATGTTAATGTATCTCAGACCCCAACAGTTTTTCGACTAACCAATTGACTAAATTTTCATTCATCAATCTAACAATAATATACAACCCTACTACTTATCCAGTTCATCAATAGCAAAACAAACTCTGCTGATGAACCAAAAGGTCTGTTAGGACAAAGACTGCTGAAGCAAAGGTCTGCTAAAGAGAACCTCTGCTGATGAAGTAAAATGTATGATGAACCTAAGTTCTGCTGTTCACCAACAGATATTACACAATTCAACAGAAGATCTATAATATAAAATCTTTAACAGATGATGATCAACAGCTCATAAGGTCTGTTGAAGCACGATATAACAGTACTTAGCCTTTAACAGATCTTTTAACAGTCCTTAGGGATTAACAGATGTTTGCACGCTATAACAGTGCTTAGCCTCTAACAGATGTTAATGTATCTCAGACTCCAACAGTTTTCCGACTAACCAATTGATTAAATTTTCATTCATCAATCTAACAATAATATACAACCTTACTACTTATCCAGTCCATCAATAGCCAAACAAACTCTGTTAATGAACCAAAAGGTCTGTTAAGACAAAGACTGCTGAAGCAAAGGTCTGCTAAAGAGAACCTCTGCTGATGAAGTAAAATGTATGATGAACCTAAGTCCTGCTGTTCACCAATAGATATTACACAATTCAACAGAAGATCTATAATATAAGATCTTTAACAGATGATGATCAACAGCTCATAAGGTCTGTTGAAGCACGATATAACAATGCTTAGCCTTTAACAGATCTTTTAACAGTGCTTAGGGGTTAACAGATGTTTGCATGCTATAACAGTGCTTAGCCTCTTACAGATGTTAATGTATCTCAGACCCCAACAGTTTTCCGACTAACCAACTGATTAAATTTTCATTAATCAATCTAACAATAATATACAACCCTACTACTTATTCAGTCCATCAATATCACCAAAAATGTATATAATGTATAATAACAATATTATATTATATAACAAACAAAAGGTTAACCTTACTTCATATTCAAACCATAGACATTACATATCATTTTCATCATCGTAGCCCTTACAAACCAAACTTTTAACCACAGTTTGTTAAAACAACAGTTAAAAGACACAAATAAAAGCCACAAGGATTCTTCAAAAATAAGTGGTTTCTAGTTATCTCTCATAAAAATTGTTTTTTCATAAGCATCTAATTGTTAACCTTAGTCAACTTCTTCCGGGTTCTTCTCACATTAGTGGATAGCTCACCAACGTTGACAACATTAGCATCTCGAGCCATCCGCTTTCCACTGGGACTTGATCCAGAATCCTTTTCAACTTCAACGGCTGAAGAGTCGGCCATAACAGAGACAGCATCCTTGCAACAGATCACAAAACAACTATTGATCTCATTTAATAAAATAATGAACTCTTTTTAAACGTACTAAACATACTTTAAAACAAATACTCACCCTTGAAGTTCGTTCAGCAGACACCTGGGAAGAGTCTGAAAGGTTAACGTCTTTAACGTCAGTTACCTCTTGAGTAACCTAAAGGATCATAATATATGATATCATATAAAAAAGTACAGAATCCAGTGTTTAAAACTCAAAAGAAAAATAAATAAATTGAAAGAGTAATTTTATATGCTACCTCATCAGTATTTTCAACACCATTACCATCTCCACCAACCAACTCAGCAATTATTACTGGATCATCGCATGTTTTTTGCACAGTATAAACACGATAGTCATTTTTAAGATTGGACCCTGAAACATCAATCTTAAAAGCAGCCTTCTTATCAACCAATCGAAATATCTCATGAGGGAATCCAGTATCATTGGCCTTAACCTGCCTCTCTCTTATGTCACTCGCCACTAATCCAAGAAGCTTCTGAACATCTCTATCAAACATAACAAAAGAAACACTACCACTCTCATCCTGCACCCTCACTTGCACCTTGAACCTGAAATATACACAACTAACTAAGTAAACTGCAAAACTATATTCAAATATCAGTCTTAGAATGTTACTTATATAAATATAACGCTAAATAATCATCATTGCTTACTTTGTGGTGATCGATGTACATTTAGTATGACATCTGATACAAACCAAAGAAGTCGCAGGCAATCGAAGAATATCATCTGACACATTTTCAACATTCTGCAAGTATTCACTTTTACCCATCACCTTCTTGAAACACTTACGACAGCCAGCATAAAACCAACCATACTCTTCTTGCATAATCTTAATTGTCGCAACCACAACACAAGACATTTCCTGTAAAAACACAAGACACTTCCTGTAAAAACACGCAGGTGACAAACCAAACAAATAACCAAACTATATATAAAGACGTGAAACCTTTTCTATCTCACTAATCTCGTCAACATGTTTCTTCACACCTTCAGTTACAAATTCTTTATGTAATGGAAAAACACTCTGAGACGATAGTATCGTTTGAGAAGTAGAACCACTCCCTTGTCCAAACTTCAGTATATGCCTTTTGAATACCCCAAATGATTAGAATTAGTATACAAATGAGATGAAACCAAGTATTTGACTTGAACATCTATTTACAATAGAAATTACATTGACAAATTACCTCCTCCTTAGCTCATCAACTTCATCAATTTCTTCATTCAGAAAAATTTGTGTTGCAAACTTATCACTTTGAACAGTATATTCACCTACATGGAAAAGTATATAGATATTTAATGTATACCTATCTTTATATTGCCAGAGAATAAACAGTATAGTTATGATTTGCAGAAAATTTGTACAAAAATACCTTTCCATTCCTTACACTTTCCATGCTGTATAACAGCCATCACATGCTCATGAGGTGGGATTTTAGAAATGAAGTCCTTAATCTGCAGAGCATAATCATTCCACACAGTACACCGCAAAAACCTTACCCCTACATGAAAAGAATATTCATATCAAAACAACACTGAATGAATAAAAACAGAAAATCAATCAGGAAAGCTATAACATTTATTAAAGTAGCAAATGAGCCATAAATTAACTACCGTATTCACTAAGAATAAGCTGTAGACCTCATTTATTACCAAGATTCAGCATTACATAAAAACACTATAAATCTCATTTATTACCATTACCATGATCCCACATTAAATACAAACATTCTTCATCTTATTTATTAACATCATTAAATACATTTAATGATCAGTACATGACTGAACATATAAACAACAACTTACTCCAAATCTTCAATCTCGAAATTCATCTTCTTAGTCTCCTTTGGAGGTCGATCAAAGATTTCAAGATCTCCACAACAAATCACATATCCAGCAACATCTATATGATCACATTATACAAGAATATAAGTAAAACTCTCTAATATTATACAAGCAAGACATGATTACAAAAATATACACTACCAACACTCAAAGCGTTTAACGCCTCTCCTTGAAGAATATCTTCATAAGCCCTGAATTTGAAACCATACTCAACACCTTGCCAATCTCTCACAGGAGTAACAATCGTGAATCTATAAAAGTTGATTTTATAAGGCTGTACTACTACTTTATATAAATCTTTATTCTCACCAACACCAAATTTCGACAGAATCACAACAGCATCTTTTTGCAGCTGTCCATCAAAAACAGGTATCAGATGACTCTTAATACCTGCTTGAATCTTAGCACCCTGAAGAACATTTAAAGAAAGTATCTTCTTAGCATACAACACTACATTTTCTAAAATAATAATAAAACGGAAAAGCAGAGATACAAATTACCTTCTCATCAATGAAGATGATCTCCATCTTGTAACCCTGATTCCATTTTCGAAGAATTCTCGCCTTCATGTTCCACATATCCTTCCCAGGATTCAAATCGTTAACAAAACTAAGATTATTACTGTCAACTGATATTGACATGCTTCTAATTCGGAATTCGGATTGTGATTAAATTTCAAATTTCAAAATCAGAGAAGATGAAAGCGTTATGAAATATGAAGAGAGAAATGAGAAGAAAAGCCTTATATAAGAAGGATGATGCGACAGGAGTTTCTGAGTGACATGCATTAATTGCTAATTACTTTAGGCTGACAAACTATTTTCCTCATTTACATTTAAGCTTAAAGTTGAATTATTATCAATCTCGTTTATTTGGGTTGTTTTATAGAGGTTTTCATAGAAGTGGGTTCCAAAACATGCTCATTGAACATCGCATGCAAGCCGAGCTCTTAAAAGGAGGTTGAGGCACAGGCAATTGAAGAGGAAGTTTATTTTATGCCGAAAGGTGTTGTAAGACGTTATAATCTTGAGATTTGAAACTTTGAAAATTGTAGGAGGCGTTCCAGAAAAAGCCGAAGCGATTTAAGTAGTAGTTCTCGCTCATGTTTTTTATATTCGAAGTAAACTATTTTTGTTATGTTGGTCAGTGTCCAATAAGTTTGTAAGTTTAATTATTATTATTAATTTGGGAAACCCCGACTAGAACGGGCATAAAACTAGTTTATGAGTTGATATGATAATATAAAGACGATTGTTAAACGCAAAATGTAAGAATGTTTATATGATTGAATCAGTGTCCGTGCTCTAAAAATCTATCCTAATCTGACCCGTATTTTCGACCCGTTTGCCAAACATTGTTTACTATTTTCTGAGAAGCTTCTAACAACAATAACTTAGTAATATAATCATCAACAAAATAGCAATAATATAATTCTCAACTAAGAAATAAGATTGAAAACTCAAACAAGTTACATATAATTATTTTTTAACATAAGTTCATTATGTCCAAAAGTTAACGGCGAAGACTTTTGAAAAAAAAGGTAGGGACTTAAATATCCAAAATAAAAACCACAAGATTAGCAACACCTACAACCTTAAAGAAAAAAAACACAATGACAACTAATTTAGATCATGACAATGAAAATTCGAAAAACATACAATCATTTGTTTTCAACTTGAGAAACATCTCCAACCGAGGTTGGCTAATTAGGGGAGGTTCCGGCTTCTTTAACTGTCTCGACAGATGACTTTTTAGTGCGGCGATCAACATCTTGAATGGATGGAGGTTTGTTTTGTTCTTCGATGGACCGTTGGAACGACACGGGTTTGTTACGGGTATTGTTGCTGGAGTTGGATGTAGAAGAGCCAGGCCTCCATGTGGCTGAGAAGGATGGAGGTCCACCAGTACTAGACATTGTGAAAGATATTTTGAATGTGATTTGATTTCAAAGGGTATGTTTATTGGAGATATACAAGCAAAACTACATGATATATATGCACAATCACCGGCCCACTTGTTCCTTCCTAGATGGTTACATGAAATTTCTTAATATTTTAATTTGGCATCTTTATATTATAATTAATTATTTTTGTGTTTATTATTTATAAAAGAAGTTTTAGTGTGAAAGGGTTTACATACACATCTTACCTATTATGTGGACCCACACGTTGTTACACTATGACATGAAAATATTAACCTTTTTTGAAACAAGGATTTTCTATGTCATTTTTGCTCCCAACTTTTATTAAAAATTACATGTTTAGTACTGTTGTTCACAAGTTACAAGCAGCAACTCTTCTGTGGACTCTAAGAACGACGCACTAAAGGCCCCGTTTAGCTTCAAGCAGTTCAAGGCTTGTGGACCAATGACATTCACCGGAGAAGATGGTCACACCAAGATGTTCCAATGGTTTGAATCTATCGAGGTTACTTTCTGTCAAAGCAGATGTGCAGAGAATCTCCGCACTGTGAACGCTACTGGGATATTTCAGTCAAGGGAACTTGATTGGTGGACCACTGAGCGCAACAGGCGCGGAAACGACGCAGCTTACGGCCTTGATTGGGACGAACTGAAAGAGCTCATGATTAAGGAGTTATGTCCTCCTCACGAAGTTCAAAGTTTGGAGAATTAGTTTTGGAACATCAAGCAGATTGGTGGTGATAACGCTGGTCTCACCGCCCGGTTCAAGCAATTGAGCATTATCTGTCCAAGCCAAGTGGACACTCCTGAGAAAGCTATCAAGAAGTACATCCGTGCTCTTCTTGACTGTGTCGCGGACTTTGTTCAAGCAGCAAGGCCGGCGACAATTGAGGAAACTTATCAACTCGCCGCTGAAATCAATGACAAGCGAGTCTTGGCTGGAACTTTCAAGGTCCTGACCAAGAATCTCAACCAAGCTACTACAGCATCAGGCGCCGATAACGCGCCATCACAAGCTCTTAAGTCTAAGCGCAAGAGAAGGAACTCCAGCAAGATTAACGCGGTAATCATAACACCGCTCAACACTCAGCCCTCTCAGATTGCTCCTCCCAACGCACCGCCTGCTAAGCGTGCGTACACTGGGAATCACCCACTGTGCCCTACTTGCACTTATATTCATCCAGCTGAGGCTAATTGTCGTTTCTGTGTCAAATGCAACATTTATGGGCATTTCACAGCTCACTGCCGCACTGGCCCTTGTCAGCAAGCTCTCCCAGCACTGCCAGCTCAACTTCGCGCTTCTCAAGTCAACCCAGCACATCCAGCATAAGCTGCTAATGCTCGTGATTGCTACACTTGTGGCGATCCCAGCCATTTCGCCAACGTCTGCCCGCATCGTGTAGTGAAACAAGAGCCACAACAGCAGCAGCAACAACAGCCATAGCATCAACAGCAACAGCAGCAACAACAACCACAAGCTGCACGCGGAAGGACCTTCAACATCAACCTCTTCCAGGCTCAGAATGACAACAATGTTGTCAATGGTACGTTCCTTGTCAATGGTATTTATGCTTCTTGCTTATTTGATACTAGAGCCGATAACTGTTTTGTATCGCTTGAATTCGAAAAGCTTCTATAATGTGAACGCGCTAAACTCCCAACAACACTTGACGTTGAAATCACCACTGGAAGAACCGTTACCGTTAACTCCGTTCTACGTGACTGTACTCTTGAACTCAACAATCACGTTTTCCTGATCAATCTCATACCTATGCAACTAGGTAGTTTTGACATCATAGTAGGCATGGACTTTCTTCGTGAGAATCGTGCCGAAGTTGTTTGTTTCGATAAGATGATTCGTTTCTCTCTTCCAAACGGTGATCAATTACATGTTTATGGCGAAGGACCCTCTAAGGAGTTGAAGCTTATGTCTTGTATTCAAGCAAACAAGTATTTACGAAAGGAGTACACCGCTTTCTTAGCCCATATCATAATACCTGCGAATGAGAAGAAAACCGTGAAAGACGTCCCTGTTGTTTGTGATTTTCCTAACGTTTTTCCTGACGATTTACCTGGTTTACCCCCTACTCGCGACATTGATTTTCGTATTGATTTAGTTCAAGGCAATACACCTGTTGCAAAAGCTCCCTATCGCCTCGCACCATCTTAAATGTGCGAGCTATCTAGCCAACTTCAAGAGCTACTTGATAAAGGCTTTGTACGCCCTAGCACGTCACCATGGGGCGCACCCGTTCTATTTGTGAAAAAGAAGGATGGATCGTTCTGAATGTATATCGATTACAGGGAACTTAACAAGCTTACTATGAAGAACCGCTACCCGCTACCATGAATAGATGATTTATTTGATCAACTCCAAGGCGCTACGTGTTTCTCGAAGATTGATTTATGTTCCGGCTATCACCAGTTGCGTATACAAGAGCAAGACATCCCGAAAATCACTTTTCGTACTCGCTATGGCCATTATGAATTTGTGGTCATGCCTTTTAGTCTTACAAACGCACCAGCGGTCTTCATGGACTTTTTGAACCGTGTACCCTTTTTGGATCATTTCGTCATTGTGTTTATCGATGATATTCTTATCTACTCGAAGTCAAGAGCTGAACACGCGTGACATCTTCTTTTAGTTCACGAACTTCTTCAAGGAAATCGCCTATACGTCAAGTTCTCCAAGTGTTAATTTTGGCTCGAGGAGGTTCAATTCCTCGGTCACATCGTTAACAGTCAAGGAATTCACATCGATCCCACAAAGATAGAAGCTGTAAAGAGTTGGATCACACCGAAGACTCCATCCGAAATCCGTTCTTTTCTCAGATTGGCGGGTTATTACCGTCGATTCATCGCCGACTTTTCTAAAATCGCCGTACCTCTTACCACCCTAACCCATAAGGACAAACCTTTTATTTGGGGCTCTAACTAAGAGGACACCTTTCAAAATCTCAAGTGTATGCTTTGCAACGCTCCTATTCTCGCACTTCCCGACGAAAACGATGATTTCGTTGTTTATTGCGATGCCTCTAACCTAGGTCTTGGTTGTGTTCTTATGCAACGAGACAAGGTTATCGCGTATGTGTCATGACAACTCAAGGTCCACAAGAAGAACTACACTACCCACGATCTCGAACTCGGTGCAGTTATTTTTGCGTTAAAGATATGGCGACACTACCTTTATGGTACAAAGTGTACGTTCTTCACCGACCATAAGAGCTTAGAACATATCTTGAACCAGAAAGAACTGAACATGCGCCAACGCAGATGGGTTGAACTTCTCAACGACTATGATTGTGAAATACGCTATCATCCAGGCAAGGCAAACATCGTAGCCGACGCTCTCAGTCGACGAAACTATGTGTATAGTGTTCGCAATGTTCAAGCCCAGAATAATCTCGAAGCCCTAATTCGCGACGCGCAACACTTATGCTTCATTGAGAATACCTTGAAAGAGGAAACGTGGTGTGGTGCCAAAACTCAATTGTTGAATAAACCGAATGGTATCTTTCACTAACTCGACCGTATTTGGATTCCTAGTCGCAATAACCTCCGGGAGATATTGATGACTGAAGCTCACAAATCCTGATATTCCATTCACCCCAGTGCCGACAAGATGTACCTGGACCTCCGTTCTAGGTATTGGTGGCCGGGCATGAAAAAGGATATCGCTCTATACGTTTTGAAATGATTAACTTGCTCGAAAGTTAAGGCCGAACATCAATGACCCTCTGGTTCACTCGAACAACCCGAAATCCCGATGTGGAAGTGGGAAAGTATAGCTATGGATTTTATCACAAAAATTCCCCGAACGCCTTCTGGTCACGACAGCATTTGGGTTATCGTTGATCGTCTTATGAAATCTGCCCATTTTATTCCGATACGAGAAGACTTTAAGGTCGAACGATTAGCACGAATCTATACCGACGAAGTCATTTGTCGACACGGGACACCTTGTGACATCATCTCTGACCGCGATGGTCGTTTTACCTCAAGTCTCTGGGAGACATTCCAATCCGCTCTCGGTACAACTCTCCATCTCAGTATCGCATTACATCCTCAGACCGACGGTCAGACTGAGCACACGATCCGCACCCTCGAAGACATGCTTCGTTCGTGCGTTATAGATTTTGGTGGTAATTGGGATTCGCATTTACCCTTAGTAGAATTTTCGTACAATAACAGTTATCATGCTAGTATTCAAATGGCATCCTTTGAGGCATTATACGGTAGAAAATGTCGATCGCCTATAGTTTGGCACGAGATCGGAGACGCACAGATTACCGGTCCCGAGTTAATACAAGAGACGACAGACAAGATTCTCCAAATAAGAGACAATCTTCTGAAAGCTCGAAGTCGTCAAAAGAGCTACGACGATAAACGCCGCAAGCCCCTAGAGTTCGAAGTTGGAGATCACGTCCTCTAAAAGGTTTCACCTTGGAAAGGGGTGATCTGATTCGGCAAGAAAGGGAAACTAGCGCCACGTTGCGCGGGTCCCTTTAAGATTATGGGAAGAATTGGTAAAGTGGCCTACCGACTCGAATTACCGGCTGAACTCAACAACATACACCTAACTTTCCACGTCTCAAACCTCAAGAAATATCCAGCTGAAGAAAATCTTCATGTACCTCTTGAAGACTTGCAAATAAACGAAACTCTGCACTTTGTGGAAAAGCCAGTAGAAATCATGGATCGAGAAACCAAGAAACTTCGACGTAGTCGCATTTCCATAGTGAAGGTTAGATGGGAAGGCAAACGCGGTGCCGAGTTCACTTGGGAACTTGAGAGTGATATGAAAGCTAGATATCCACAACTCTTTGTTACGTCTACTACTTAATTTTGGGACGAAATTCCCTAAAGTAGGGGAGACTGTAACAACCCGACCTTTTGGTTGTTCCTACCTTCTCGTTGTTTCATTTCGTAAACGCTTGTACTCTGAGATTCGATTATCACAATGGGTTAACTATATTTTAAACGTATTTATTATCGCATTTTATCGCAGTTAAACGCTTATTACCAAAACGCTCATTACAACGCTAACTCAACGCAAACTCGAAACGCGAAATTATTTATGTTATTTATATTATTTATGTGTTTAATTGCTACATGTGTTATATGTGTTGAAAACCGCTTAAAACGCTCACTCAAACGACTCGATTTATCTCGCTAAAACGCAACATAACGCAACACTTAATACCTTGCTAAAATACTTAAAGTACTCGAACTAATTAACGCAACAAAACGCATCAAACGAGCATCCTACGCGCGAAACGAATGCTTTCCGTATGAAACAGGCTGCTTCGTACGAAGCCACCCGCTTTGTACGAAGCTAACCTGCGCATCCCACTCGCTCTATAAATACCAAGCTCACTTCCCCATTTCACCATTGCTGCCATTTTTGCTCCCAACCTGCTGACCTTCGATTTCCCAAGTAAGATTTACTATTTTTACTTGTTTCACAACGTTTTCCACTACGATTTTACACGAGTTTCACTCCGATTTCATCCAAACTTCTTTATTTTCATCTAAACTTCATCTTTTTCATCAAAATCTTCATCTTTTTCATTAAAACTTCTGATTTTGTTATGGATCCACTCTTAACCGAGTGTATTGGGTTTAGCCTTGGCTTCCCAAGATGTAGATCTGAATATCTCGAACTCACTAAGTGTTAGATCTAGGTAAAAGTCCTTTTAAACTTGATTTTTACACAAAAATGGACCAAAACCGACATATATTTCATTCACTAGATAGTGGGACGAAGTGGTGTCGAAAACGTCATGAATAGGACTCGAAAATACATCCGATTAAGGCGAAACACAGCTTCGAACACCAAAAACAGCCACTTACGCGAAACAGACTGGTTTGTATGAAGCCAGGCTTCGTACGAAGGCACCAGCTTCATACAACCCAGTCTAATGTTCCCGCATGTGACTCGAACGCTTTAAAGACCTCTCCGGCTCTAAGTTTAAACAGTAGCTTAAGGCTGGAGGGATGAACACTCGATTTCCCGAAGAAAGACGCGAAGAACACTCGATTTTGGACAACAGAAGCCACACTTGTATGAAGTCTCCCTTCGTACGAAGGCACAACTTCGTACGAAGCCTCTGTTTCCCACTCGACACTCCGATTTCGACCGTTTCAGCACTTAGAAGACTGATGCACTTCTGTTCCCGCACGCAGACTGATTCGGCGCTCCCTTCAATCCATTCCAGACCATGTTTACTTGTTAAGCACGCACTATGAATATACTCGAACCCTTTTTCGCTTAACGCACTCTTGGGTGTTACAAATGTTCTCTATATCAAAACACATCGCACACAACGCTTATACTCATTTTAAACGCTAACCGCTCTCGCGTGATATACGTGATTCGATGAATGCTTGTTTGCTATGTTTACATAGTGATGACTTGCCTTACCGCCCTTAGCAACGATAGTACTATAGCTTGGACTCATCACCTGATTTGTCAGGGGTTGCTAGGGATCACATACTCACTTTACTTTACGTGCTCACTTCGGTGAACACGTATCGCGCATACCCCACCTCGCAGTCATGTGGTTAGCTAGTATCATTGTTGATAGCTTACTTGATTCGCCTCTCTACGTGTTACATGCTGGTTATGCGTAAACTCTTTTATTAATATACTTATGCTAAAAATGTGTACTCACCTTTACATTATTGTATTGACTTTAATTTAACGTATGTGACAGGTTGATGGAATATTTGCTGCAAACGGATAGGAATGCTAGAAACACACCTAGAATGAAAATCTAAGTTGTCGGATTTGATTTATTTGAGACATTTGACATCTATTATGACTTTTTGTGAAGTATATGTTTGATAGTACGGGATATTGAACCTGTTAAATATTGTCACCAAATTAGTCGTTATGGATTCTCTTGAGCAATCTGATTCGCTTAGTGCCGCGCCCCGATGATTCCGCCATCAGTTGGGGTGTGACAGATTTCGCACTCTTAAACGTATTTTCAATCTCTTTATCGATCCAGTCATAGGGACCTATATCTTACAGCGCTTGGTGTAGAATAGGGCTGTTCACGAGCCGAATCGAACCGATCAGACCTTTTCCTGTGCTCGGTTCGTTTACATACCGAACCGAACTGAGTGTTTTTTCAACCGAGCCAAAGTCGAACGAGCGCTTATCGATTAGAGTATTTTTCAAGCGAATGCCGAGCAAGTATCGTGTATCACATAACAAATAGTAAAGTGACAATGTGGTTGTTAGTTTTTAGAGTAAAGTGCAGTTTTCGTCCTTAAGGTTTCGTCCAATTAAAACATAAGTATAAACTTAATAGATAATTAATAAGGAATAGAAAAAAACCCTCAATTGGTTCTATCGAGATCATTTGAGCGGAAAGATGAATCATCGATCGATTGAAGCAAACCCATGATCTATGAGAAGTTTGAAATCGAATCAACCTATTGAAGCAAAACCTTGGTGAGTTGGCGTCTTGACGATGGAGAATTCGAATAAGGATGGTTGATGTGGGGTTTTAATTATGATTATGTAATCTTGAATTGAATGGCGGGCTTACACTTGAGTATCGATCGGCTCTTCGCATTCCAGTATTTTGACATTTTGACTTAATTACTCAAATGAATATTGGATTATTGGACAATGGACAATTAGTATCGGTATTCAATTCAATAATTAAATGGGCTCTAGTTGTATCTTAGACCAACCATTATTTACGTGCGCCTCTAGTTATTTTATTAAGGGTAAATTACTTTTTGAGTCCCTGTGTTATAGTGGTTTTAACCACTTGAGTCCAAGATCAAAAAGTTTAACGCCCTTAGTCCCTATAAGCTTTTTCTTTAACATTTTGAGTCCAAATTTTTAACTCCGTTTGAATATTCTGTTAGTTTATAATAAAAAGACTAAAATACCACTGTATTTAAAAAAATAAAAATATAAATAAATAACAACCCTTATCTCACTCTTATAACCTCTCAAACCCACTCATTAGTCTCTCTCTCTCTCTCTCTCTCTAAACACCACCAAGAACCACCCTGACCATCACATACCACCACCATACAACACCTCTTCCTGGCAAGCACAACCACCTCACCTGCAGGCTGCAACCATACACCACCATCACCACAATAAACCACCTTCGGCCCCACCTCTGACAGTACCATCACCACTATAAACCACCGCCATACACCACCTCCGACACCACCATCACCACAATAAACCACCACCATTGCCCTACCTCCGACAACACCATTGTCACCATCAAATCCGCCACCACTCTGAAACCCTAAAACTGCTACTACTGAAACCCTAAAACGACATCACCGCTGTCACCATCAAAGCCGCCACCACTGAAACCCTAAAGCGCCACCACCGTTGTCACAATCAAAGCCGCTACTGAAACCCTAAACCGCCGGGAGTTTAGCATATCTGGAACCTTCTATGTTCTATCTACGATGGTGGAGTAAATGTCGCCGGAGTTTGATTCGAGTTCCAGTTTAGATTAGATTCTGATGAATAGGTAAAGACATGCCTCAAATCAAACTGTAGTGATGCTATGCTTGTTAATGTGTGAGAGAGCTCACCAGTTATTGTTTAGTTGCACACATTTTTGTGTTGGAAAATATTTGGGGTTATTTCAAGACTCATCAGGTCAGATAATACATTCTTACATCAGTATGTAGACATAAAAATTGCTAAATCAACTTGTGGGTTTATTTCATTGGTTTTTTTACACTTTATTGAGAGGTGTATTTGGGGAAACAGATCTGTGGTGGTGCGGTGGTGTTAATTGTGTGTGAAGGTGTGTATAACAGTATATATAATTTATCATATATATAATATTAAAATATTTATGCATTAGACACATGTTCCTTATACTTTTGTGCATATAAGAGTTGTACTTTGTGTGTAAATGACTAAATTACCCTCCTAGTTAACAGACTTGGTAGATGAAGTTAAGAAATTGGACTCAAAATGTTAAAGAAAAAGCTTATAGGGACTCAGGATGTTAAACTTTTTGATCTGAGACTCAGGTGGTTAAAATCACTATAACACGGGACTCAAAAAGTAATTTACCCTTTTATTAATATATACATATATATTAAAAAATAATTCGAGTCAACCGAGTCGAACCAAAATGAGCGGACCTTTGTTTGTGCTCGGTTCCTTTCAAACCGAACTGAGCGGCCTTTTCAATTGAGCTGAACTGAACGAGCAAATTTCGATCATTTTTCGATCGAGCATCGAACGAGTTTTGAGTGTCGAGCAATTTGAACAGCCCTAGTGTAGATAGGGTTTAGGTCTAATTTTTAGAATATTGTAAGGCGTTCCATTTATTATAATAAAAGACTATTTTTTAAATTGATCAGTATCATAAAACTGTCTTAAATTCAGAATTTTTAACTACCATTAGCTGCTCAATAAAGAAATACCCGTCTCATTAGGTAGTTAATTCGGTTGTTATTATTGTTGTAGTTATCTATTATTGAAATTGTATCCCCCAACTATGAACTATTACAACATTAGCCGGCCCTCTAGCTAGTTATTTTCATTAAAAAAAAATGCTACAAGAACGCTGTCATTCCAAATAAAACTTATCTTTATTTAGAACATATGACTACATCAACACTAGCATAGTTCATGAAAACTATCCGTTCTTTTATCGTTTGATTTGAACGGCTGATTCGGGGTCTTACTCCTATCAAACATCATAAACCCGTGCACTGCCAACATGGGCCGTAAATCTCCTCAGCCTCGGCTTAACTGTAGATAAGTGAAACTCTAATCAGTTTCTACTTGTTATTGAATGCGTGTTGCTTTGAGTCAAGTGGTCTGACGACTATTTAGCCCCCATGGCCCAAATAATCGGATAAGGTGACGTGGGCTCCAGGATATTTTTACATTCAATATTTTTATCTTTAACACGTACAAGTTGGATCTAACAGGCGGGTGAATTCCATCGTGATGATCCCTCATTCAGATTTGCATCGTACCCACATAAGTGGTCCATGGTTGGATGCAAACTTTTGGGCATTCATTCCATCAATCCAATAGGGTTTTACAAACCCAGTTGGAAGGGCCATTATCATCAATCTTACCCACATAAGTGAAACTGTTGACCGTTTTGTACTCGAACCCGGTTGCAAGATACCAACTTTTCTTTTCACCGCAAGATGCAATGGATATTGACTATTTTTAAAGTGTCCAAAATAAGGAAACTTGTTAATCATCTAAACGAACATTGTTGTTATAGATATTGGTTAGATCTCCATCAACATACCTGAAACATTAATGTGAACATGACCATAAGTATTGCCATGGTTTTCCGGAAGGTAATAAGGTCAGGTGGAATCAGCTGGTTTGATCAAACCTAAAGCCCAGGGGCGGAACCATAGTATTATGAGCCGTAGCACGAGCTATGTGTTAAAGCACTGGATCGATGATAAACATCAACATTGCACTTGATTCAAGACGCGAATCATCAAAATATGAACAAGATCGAAAGATGTAGAAGATGAATCTCTTTACTAACGAATCAGTCATCACAGATTACATACCAAAAGAGTATACATCATCTACAATCTGGTTTAGATCACAAAGATCTAAACCAAGCTTTCTCTCAGTAACACATAGTCTCCCTCTCTCTCTAGAATTCACACACTGATGGAGAATGGATGGGATCTTGTGAGAAGTGCACCAAGCTTTCTCAAGGGTTGCCCTAATCTACCCTATACAACACACACACACACACATATAGACTAGGAAACATATTGTCCGCGATACAAAACAAATAATTCGGACAGCAATAATAATCAATATATTCCGACTTTAACGTCATAAACTCGGAGCAAATAAAGCTTTCGAATTCTTGACTTGGCTTTGCCTTTGTTGGCCGTAGACCAGTACTGATAAAGCACAGTTACCCGGCAGGAACTGCACTTACAGACTCCCCCTTAATTGTTGCTATCAGTTATGTCTGACATTGATATCTTCAGTCATCGGATACTGCACTTACAGACTCCCCCTTGACTGATGATATCATGCTTGCTTTCAACTTTGGCTGAGACTTAATCTTTCCGGTAGAGCACAGCGATCTTCAACCCTTCTAATAAAAGACTTGCTGACGATTACTTAAGGCCGCTTTGAGAAACCCGAAGAATCCAAAATCAAACACTGTAGATCCTCCCCCTCAAACTACTCCCGAATCAAGTTAACGCGAACCAGCCTACAACCAAATGTAAGAATATCGCTCGAAACCATAATCTTCAAACCTAACCGGCAGCAGAAAGAAACATTGGATTTCCAATGCCCAACCTTGAACACTTCGAATTCCGCAAAGACATGAAGCTCATTTCGATAAGTTAATAACAAACTGAACTTTGTAAAAGTACATCCACCATTTTGATCAAAAGTCTTCAACCCTTCATGTATAATCTCATCTCGTCACGTATCCTCATGAATCAATCTCCTATCTTCACGAATCCACTGAATCCCCGATGCCTTTCATCTCTGATCTTCCCCTTAACAAGAAGCACCACATTATTTCGAGAACTGACTAGCAACCGTCTTGGAAGAGGGACCAAGAAACTAATATTCTCTACTGAAGAGGACCAAGAAACTAATCTTCTCTACTCTAAACAACAACTTAATAAGGCTCAATATTTAACTAGTTGTCAACCGAGAAATCAACTTCATCACGTCAATACTTGATTAATAACATAAACACACATGACAAAACTCTATCATAGACGAGCCTTTTTACACATAAGCTTTACATTTACGAAGAAAAGATGATTTTTTACTCCCCCTATTTCTTCGTAAACTGTCAAAGTCCAATCAACTCTTGTTTTACTCACCTCTAATGCTCGATTATAGTCTCAACTTGTTACACAAATCTCTAGTAAGAACCACATTTCATCCCTGAGAATCTTGTAAATAACCATGGACCGCCATTACCCAACAAAAATTCACGGAAAAATTTTCATCACCAAAATTTTCCCAAACACTCTACTTATCAAACTTATCAAAATCCATCATTTACGAAAATGGAATTTTGACATTTTCATGCCCTTTTTTTAAGTTTAAATTCCCCGAACAGATGGTATCCTCTATTGGCTTCTCAAAATCATAAATCCGGACAGAGTCTTTTTCAGATCAAAACCCTAGATCTACCAAACATCCACCAGTTCTCTCCAACACAGCTCGAATTTCTTCATATCTGGACCAAAAACTTCACGTCTTCATGATGTTTGGCGGAAACAAACATCAAATCAAGAGCAATGGTGATTCGGAAGGCGGTTAGACCATTCCGAAACGGTAACCATGCTCTGATACCACTGTTAAGGTCTCCAACCCAAGGATCTCACTCTGAAAACAATCACCAGGTGTGCGGAATCCACCTAGCAATCACTACTGTATGGTATTGGATCAAGAAAGTGTAGAACAAAAATGATGAGAATGATGAATGACGTCACACACAGTAGCCGTCAATTCACACACAGTGATAATGATTAGGGTTTCTTGAAGAACAAACTTTCCACAAAAGAATCGCCATGTATAACATTTCACTAAGAGTTTATATACAATGGGAAGTCCTGACTACTAAAGTCAGGACATAGAAAGGCCCAAGGCCCAATACACTACAAACCCTGACTAAACAAACAACCAAATTCGGACTAGGATAGAATGCTAAGACCTGACCATGAAAACCTCATAAATCCTGACCAACATAATAGTTTTAACAAATTACATAAAAGACCCTTGAGGATTTGAGAGCCTGCACTTATCACCCAAAGTGCATTTACAGACTCCCCCTTGATCAGTGCAGGATCTTCAATGCAAAGCTTGAAATCTTCTCTTCGTTAATGCTTGAGTACTTGCTGCCTGTTTTTTCACACAGAGACTGCACGACCTTGATGTATGGATCGGCTAACAGTTGATCTTCTTTAAAGGAATGCAACGGCAGACGTCTTAGCTTCTTCAAATCCTCTATCTTGAGATGAACGATCCAGACCCACACAGCTTCTACAAATCTTCCATCTTGAGATGAACGATCCAGACCTGAAACACTTAACACCGGATTAAGAATCTTAACCCCGGAGACACTCGGCCCAAACCTGGATCCCAAAAATGTAATCCAATACCCCAGAATAAAAAATTGAAATATTAAACAACCAACATTTAATAATTTGTATTTCAAATCATGATCATTCAGAACAAGTTACTTCAAAAGTTATACTTTTGGAAAAAAATATCACAATTTGGAACAAGATTTTCCGAAACACCTTAAAATGACGAAATTCCCCATGCACATTTAGACGTATCTTGCACGACTGATTTTTATAGAAAAAGGCTTATTTTAAGATTACCTTACTTGATGTTCAACACCTTATTAAAGAATGTTCACAACCCTTAGAGAATTTTCAGAATGATAACTCGCACATAGAAACAAGAAAGCAAAATCTTTTTGAGGTTTTTCAATTTTGGACTGAAAAAAGAAATTAAACCTAAGAACGTACTTACACTAGTTATCTTTTTTGTGAAATCGGAGCAAAGGGATCATATCGGTTTTTCTGTCAATATCCAACACAAGAAGCACAATTTTTCAGTTTAAGCTTTTAGAATGATATTAACAGTTCAAGACGTTCAACGGTATTGTGGTCCACTTAAGCTTTAGCACGCTTTCGAACATTGTTTTCGAGATATCCGATTAAGTGTATTAATAACTGATAGTAACTGTGTTTACCCACCTCATAAAATACTCCCGTATCAAGACTACCAAACATTACATCTTACAGGTGAGTATATCTGAAAAATCTCTGTATCCGGCTAAAATGCGATGCCTTGAGAGCTCAGGTTAGTGCCACCGCACAGACAAAGAGATGAAGGCTCGACTTTAAAGGTGGTGTACCATCGTTTGGCATCTTTTTCTGCATAATTTGCAGTTTGTTTTTTTTTTGTTTTTTTTGCTATGTACCCGGTGGTAACATAGAATTGTAGTTTGTACATCCGGTGATGACAATTTTGAACAGATCATCCGGTGATGATTGTTGTGGTAGAAAAGAAATCCACCAACAGGGTTTGCGCACAAACGAAGCGCTTAGCAAAGCATTATACGAGGTCTAGGCCATTGCTCACGCAATATCAGAAGACCAAGTATAATACCCCAGAGATTTAACAAACATAAAGACCTAGTATCTCAGTAGTTTGGCAACCTATCAAACAAAATTACGGTACCAAAACCATATATCCGAGAGATGCACCACACAAGTTACGCAGTTCATTATGTTTATATACCAAAAACAGGTTCTTATTTACGCGTAAAACCTACCGAAGCAATGTATTATGAAGCTGTTACGGTTAATTTTATATATTACTATAATCCTGCACCAGATACGACTAACCGATGTACTATCATTTCCCTTATATCTCAACACGACTTCATTTTATATTTTTCAAATGTTTTTGTATTTTTCTTAAAATTTATCCTACAACTATGTAAAATATTTTTGGAGTTTTTCAATTTTTGAAAAGCGGTAAGAACTGTAGAGTAAGCATAAAATAAAGTTTCTATGCGAGTTTTGAAAAGCATTTTTTACTCGGGGTTGATCATGCCGATCATTCGGACCAGATTTTCAAATCTAGCCCGATCGAATGTCTTCGTAAACAGGTCGGCAAGATTATCCAAAGTGTCTACCCTAACCACTTCTATTAAACCCTTCTCAGCACAATCGCGAATGAAGTGATGCCTAACATCTATGTGCTTAGTGCGTGAGTGATTAACTGGATTGTTAGTGCATGAGTGTTAGTTATCGACAAGAATAGGGGTTCGAGTAAAATTCAAACCGTAGTCCCTCATTTGCTGCTGAATCCACAATACCTGAGCACAACAGCTTGATGCAGCAATGTACTCAGCTTCGCACGTCGATAAAGAAATGGCAACTTCCTTTTTGCATTGCCAAGAGACGAGACGGTTCCCAAGTAGTTGTGCGCCGCCAGAGGTTGACTTTATGTTCATCGGGCACCCACCGAAGTCTGCGTCAGCATACGCCAGCAAATCTGCAGGTCCCGTGAGCCGTATGGATCGTAACAGAATCGTCGATCTAACCTAGAGTGCGGAATCCCCTAGATCAGATTTCACAGAAAACGTGTAGAAACAGAAATCACTTTAAACCCGATCTTTATTGATTATCTTCAAACGATTACAATCAATCAAGATCCTAATTCGTCCAAGCCTTTGTCTTTCACGAATTCTCTCCAAGAGTGATTAGAAGATTAACCTAAACCCTAATGCTAAGCTTTGTTTATATAGGACAAAGCTTTGCACATGGGCTGGGTCATGGGCTAAGGCCCATTTCGCAGACCATCCCCCATATGTGGGTTTGGTTTGACCCAATCACTCTTAATAACTATTACAAAGCTAAACTCGCTAACTGTTTATCGTTTTACTAATTACAAGATATCCAAAGACCAAATCTAAGCTGTTGTCACAAATATGCACCAACAAACTCCCCCTTGACAATAGCTCGCAAAGGTAACTTCAGTCTTCAGAATCTCACAGTCTTTTGGTCTTTGGATAGCTTCAGCTTTAACAGCTTCAGACTCCCCCTAAGCTGATGCATCCAATCACCAAATCTTCAAAACTTTAGCTCTTGAGTAAACTCCAGTTCAGCATTTGTATAGCACTCTTCAACTTTGTCTGCAATATAGAAAGGATGTTCTACCATGCATCCAATCAAACTCTCATCTTCACAGCAACTTCTCAGCAACACACTGCTTCAATCTGTATACTATAAAACAAACATCTCGAGAAACCATAAGAATTTTTCAACATAAGTTAAACAAATTATTATTATTCAAGAGATTAGTTAAACTGTATAACAGATTAAGCACTTTTCCATTCAACACCAACACGCACAAATTTTAAACAAACACCCCATAACCTGCATCATTTCAAAATTTTGAACCCACTTACTAACACCGTCTCCCCCTATCAGTAACAACTCCTCCAAGAATAACAGTTTCCCGTACATTAAGAATTTTAACAGAAAAAGACACTATTTTTTTATTTTTGTATTTTCTGAAAGCAAATAAATACGAAAAGCAATAAACACTCTATTTTTGTGAGAATCACCGGTAAGAAGATCATATCAGCACAATCAAACTGTTTCACACCATTAGTTAATTCTTTATGTAATTTTTCATGAAAAGCAGTTCAAGACGATTACAAGTATGTTTGTCCACCTAAACAAAATGCATGAACATTTCAAGTACCATTACCGTATGATACGTTAAGGTAATACTAATTCTGATATATTAGTGTGTCCCACTTCAGGATATACCCCCGCGATCAAGGTATGCACAAAGATTCATCGTAGTAGGTGAGTATACTGAATTCATCCATTTTGTTTTTCAACGTTTAGATAATTGGTGAACAGGTCAGTACTTCCGTACAGCAAAGAGACCAAAATATCTAACGAGGGCTAAGACAAATACCATTTTTTTGGTACGATTTATGCATTTTGCACTTTTTGAATAACTCTCTAGGAGAGCTTCTTCACTTTCAGGGTTTTGGCATTTTTAGCTCTTTTAAGATATCCTGGGTGTGCCTAGGTCAGCATGTATCTGGATGCAGCAGAAGGACACCCCTGATATCCCCAGATGAAATAACAGTATAAAGACCCAAAACTTCAGATTTTGGCAATCTATCAACGCAAGATTTAAGGTCATTAAACCATACACCACTGATGTGTTCCCCACTCATACTCAGTGCATTTAGGTTTATATCACATTGGTAAGTTGATTATTTCATGCTTTTGCCTACTGGTACATCATATGATGAAGCTACTATCACACTTAAGCATTTTAATTCAGTTTGAGTGTGACAGTCTAACTTGCTGATGTACTATCATTTCTTCCTTTTCACACAGTGATAACTCATTTTTGATTTTCTATTTTTTTATGTTTTTGATTTTTCAATGTTTTTGTATTTTTGATTTTTTTTTAAGAAAAACAGTAAACTATTTACAAAATTCTTATGAAAACCAGTTATTCAGGATTCCTCATCCCGTTGAGTTCGACTAAGTGTTCAAAGCGAGCTCGATCAAAAGCTTTAGTGTAAAGATCAGCAAGGTTATCTAGTGTGTCGACTCGATGTAATTCAATGAGTCGCTTTTCAGCACAATCCCGTATAAAGTGATGACGTATGTCAATGTGTTTAGTTCTACTGTGCTTTACGGGATTGTTTGTGATTGAAATAGTGGCATTATTATCTATCATAATAGGAGTACGAGTGAAATCCAAACCGTAATCGCGCATCTGCTGTTGAATCCAGAGAACCTGAGAGCAACAGCTACCCGCAACAATATATTCAGCTTCACAAGTAGATGTAGACACACAGGATTGCTTCTTGCATTGCCAAGACACGATCCTGCCTCCTAAGAACTGACAACCACCAGTTGTAGACTTTCTGTTTGATTTGCATCCTCCAAAGTCTGAATCAGTGTAAGAAACGAACCTCAAATCACTATCAGCTGGATACCACAACCCAAGTTTAGGTTTCCCCTTCAAGTAACGAAGAATACGCTTCACTGCTTTCATGTGTGACTCTTTCGGATTCGCCTGATATCTGGCACACAAGCATACGGCAAACATGATGTCAGGTCTTGAAGCAGTCAAGTACATTAGAGAACCAATCATCGCCCTGTATTGAGTAGGATCAACATCTTCAGTGCTTTCATGATCTGGGCCGAGATTGTGATTTTCGCAAATGGGTGTGTTGAAAGTAGAGCAATCATTCATTTTGAACCGATTCAAAATGTCATACACATACTTCGTTTGATGAATAAACATCCCATCCTCCTTCTGTTCAAGTTGTAATCCCAGAAAGTAAGACAGCTCACCCATAGCGCTCATTTCAAACTTGCTCTTCATCACCTGTTCAAACTCCTTACACATGTTCTCATCTGATGACCCAAAGATGATGTCATCCACGTACACCTGTACCAGCAGAAAATCTTCCTTCTTTCTCTTTATGAACAGTGTACTGTCAATCTGACCTCTTTCAAAACCATTCTCGATCAGATGTGTAGACAGTGTCTCGTACCACGCCCTGGGAGCTTGATGTAACCCATACAAAGCCTTATCAAGTTTGTACACTCGATCTGGATAGTCTGGATCAACGAACCCATCTGGCTGTGAGACATACACCATTTCTTGGACTTTCCCGTAAAGAAATGCACTCTTCACGTCTAGTTGAAAAACTTTGAAGCCCTTGTAAGAAGCAAAAGCTAGAAACAAACGAATTGCCTCCAACCTTGCCACTGGTGCAAACACTTCATTGTAATATATCCCCTCTTGCTGATTGAAACCTTTGACAAATAACCGAGCCTTGTTACGTGTTACAATTCCTCTATCATCCTTCTTGCACTTAAACACCCACTTAGTGCCAATCTCTCTTTCACCTTTAGGAAGGTCCACTAACTCCCATACCTTCAACTTCGCAAACTGGGCCAATTCTTCTTGCATAGCTTCAACCCATGAATTGTCTTTAAGAGCCATATGAATGTTCTTCGGCTCCTCTTGGGAAATAAAGCAACTATACAAGCACTCGTTCACAATCCCAGTCTTCTCAATCGACACAAACAACCCAGAATTCGCTGCTATGCTTCTTCTCGTCTGAACACCTGCAGTAGGATCTCCAAGTATCATGTCAACTGGATGATCTCTATTTGCTCGTGTAGTAGCAACTGCATCGACTTCTAGATTATCACCCAAGTTTGATCCAGCCTCCCCCTGAATATTTTGATTCGCAAACGGATTAATGAAATCCTCCTCCTGAATGGGTTCAGAGTCACTATCGCTTGAATCAGGATCAGCAGCACCTTGGGAAGTTTCCGGAGCATCTGACATATCAACATTCGATCTAGGCATGAACTCGCCTTCATCGTCTTCACCAATTACTGTTTGAATCAGCTGAGAACCATCTGCATCAGAAACCTCAGGAATATTAAATGATTTAAACACACTTTCATAATCATATAATATAACAGGACCACTCGTTGATTGTTGAGGTTTGTAGGAAGTAATTTCCACATTAAAAACAACCTCAATTTTACCAGTTTTGAGATTAAAAACCCTTTTATTCGGTGTGCTAGGCACGTAACCTAGAAAGTAGCCTTCGCCAGCCACCTCACCGAATTTTTGTTTATCCTTGTTTCCCACAATGGTGCAGGGTAACCCAAATGGTTCAAAGCCTGTTAAGTTTGGTTTTTCGTTAAACATCAACTCATGAAAAGTTTTGTTAAAACGTTTAACGGTCAAAACTTTGTTTAGGACGTAGCAAGCTGTATTCACAGCTTCTCCCTAGAAAAGAACAGGTAGCTTTGAATCTGAAAGCATAGTCCTAGCGGCTTCAATCAGCGTCCTGTTTTTCCTCTCAGCAACTCCATTCTGTTGAGGCGTATAAGGAGCAGAATATTGATGTTCAATTCCCTTTTGAAGACAGTAGAGATCCAGAATCCGATTCTTGAACTCCGTGCCATTATCACTCCTTATCCCCTTGATCCTTGCATCATGAACGTTTTCCAATTTTGTAAAAAGATCTATCAGCAACTCTGCCGTCTCATCTTTTGTACCTAAAAAGAAAACCCATGAATAACGTGAGTAATCATCAGTAACAACAAGACAATAGTACTTTCCACCTATGCTCCTCACGTTCACTGGACCGAATAAATCCATGTGAAGTAATTCATAAGGGGCATTAATGGAATTTACTGTTTTAGACTTATGAGGTTTCTTGTGTTGTTTTCCCTTTTGACATGGAAGACATTTATCTTCCACTTGAAACCTCAGCAATGGAACCCCTTTCACTAGCTCATTTTTAATGATATAATTCATTTTGCGGTAGTGAATATGGGCCATGCGTCTATGCCACAACATAGATTCAGCTTCAGATGCTTTTGACACTAAACACGCCACCGCAGCAGTTGGATCCTTGGCACCCATGTCCATGACATAAGTATCATTTTTCCTTGGTGCACGCATTACTATCCAATCTTCCGGAATGACCAAACCCGGTTTCAACACCAATGCCTCAGTATTAGTAAAGTGGACCGAGTGACCCTTGTCGCAGACTTGTGACACGCTCATCAGATTATGTTTAAGCTGCTCAACATAGTTCACTTTGTCCAAAGTGATCTTCCCATTCGTCACTTTTCCTCGTCCGGTTATCCTACCACCTTTAGCACCAGCAAAATTTACATGTCCACCATCATATTCTTCAAATTCAGAAAACAACCTCGCATCCCCCGTCATGTTCCTGGAGCAGCCACTATCAACATACCATAAGTTGATAATCCTCCTTAGCAGCTCCTGCACACACCAACCAAAAGATTAGTTAGATTGGGGGACCCAAGCCTTAATGGTCTTGGGTCGTCCAAATTCACCAACTACTTGAACATCCATCCAGTATCCATCACTCCTAACAGGAGTCTTGGATCTTGGACCTGTTGATGGAAATGGGGCATGATTTCCATAAGGTCTCTGGTCCTGAGGGTACCTATTTGTGTTTGGACTATGTGACCTTTGAAAATTTTGATTTTGATTCCAAGAACCTTGATTATTGTAATTTCTAAAGCCATTGTTATAAAAAGTTCGACCACCATTATTTTGGTATCGATTTTGATATTGACCTTGGCTTCTGAAATTATTTGAATTTTGGTTGTTCATTCTTGGTGAACTACTTCTAGGTCTATCATATCTGCCTGATGTAGATTCAGGCTGAAATCTTGGTTGATTTCTTTGAAAACGAGGAACTTGTGGAGTTCCTTTTTCAGCCTTATCTACACCACCAGCAACACCCTGTTGTTGCTTTGGAGCAGATTTCTTTGGAGAATTTGAGACTTTCTCCTCATTATCACCTTTCTTCTCTGGTGATTTCCCTTTTTGTTTGTCACTAACTTGTGCTTCAACCTTTTTGTTAGGACAGCAGCTAGCTACATGTCCCTTTGTGTGACATTTGAAGCACGATCTCTTTTTCGAAGACTTCTCAGCTGAAGCCTTTGAACTAGATTCTGGTTTTGATGATGATGCCTTAGAAGAATTTGGTTCAGTTTGCTTAGTTTCAAGATTTTCTATGTTTTTGTTTTTAGCAAACTCTACATTTGATTCATTTTCTATAACAGCTGTTTCGTTTTTCATGTCACTTCCTTGAACAAAGTTAACCTTTTTAACAAAAGTTGGATTTTTATTCATAGGATTGGAATTTTTCTTTTTCAAAACAGGTTTGCTGTTATTATCCTTCTTAGCATCATTATTTTCAAACACATCACCTTGACTAGATATGAAACTACTTGGTGATGTTGACAGAAAGTCTGTGAACTCATCTTCATGAGGTAAGAAAGAATAGTCATGTCTAAGAGGAGGTGGGACCTCATTAAAGCCCTTGAATCCCACACTTGTCTTGTCATTACTCTTCTTTAACCCACCCATCATGTGTTTCATAACAAAAGTAGAATCCCTGAATTGACCTAATTTCTTTTCAAGTTCAACAATTTTGAGTTGTGCATCTGACAACTCTTTGCATTTTTCAGAAATCTCTTTTGTTTTCTCAGCCATCATGTCATGAGCTAAGTCTATGACTTGAAGTTTTTCGTTTAATTTGTAGGTTAAAACTTCAATTTCAGCTTCATAGCCTTTTATCTTTTTCAAATATGATGACTCATTCTTTTAGCAAAGAAATTTGATTCTTTTACGTTAGACATCTCGCTCACCAGACTTTTGTTTTGAGTTGACAACCTGTCAACTTCACCCTGTAATTCATGACACTTTAAACAAACAGAAGTAGCAGAGTTACTTACCTCTCCTGTCGATTTGTCTGAGTTGGCCAAAAGAGCAGCAAGTTGAGCTTCCATTCTTTTGATGATTTCATCTTTCGCTTCATCTTCCCTTTCATGCTCAGACTTTGGCTTTTCTTTTTCAGCATCTGTTGTCTGATCAGCCTTATCTACCTCAGCTTCACTTTTCTTTTCAACCTTAGCATCATCTACTGTAGCTTCACCTTCATCAACTGGCACAATCTCTGCCATGAATGCCTGAGTGACATTCTCATCATTTTCCAAGTGAATACTCCAGTCATATGAACCCTCTCTTGCAGTAGAGATCAACGCCCTTGAGTTAGAGTTGTTTGATGAACTTCTATTGTTTGAACGCTGACTCGAAGTCTCATGCTTTTGTTTCTGACATTCCCTAGCGAAATGACCATAACTTTGGCAGTTAAAGCACCTGACTTTGGCCTTGTCAAAACCAACGTTCTTTCCTACAAACTTCCTTCCAGTTTTGTTCATGAACCTCTTCACACGTCTCGAAATCATGGCCATCTGCCATTGTAAATCCATCTCTTCTAGATCACCAGGGTCAATCTGATCATAATCTTCATCTAAAGTGGCAGGATCAGATATCTTCCCTTGAATGTAGTTCTCATAAGAAGCAACAAACGAAGCAAGTAGAGCAAGATGTTCTTCAGTAGACTTCACACTCATAGGCATCGACTTTGCACTACTACTATGCTTAGAAGTTGATGTTCTCTTAACTCCTGTTGATCCTCCTGAAGCAGCTACAAAACACACATCACCATCCTCATTTACTGTGACCTGCTCATTATCACACGAAAGAAATGCAGTAGCAGAGTCGCTAGAAGCATCATGAGATGAAGAAGATGTAAGCCCATTGTAGATCCCTGGATCTTGAACCTGATCATATCCAGTGTCTTTCTTCTTTATGCTGAGCACATAAGCTCTTAGCTTTCCAACAACTTCTTCTAGCTCCTTTGTGTCATAATCTGCTTCCCCTTTAATCATGAGAGTGTAGATATCCCATTTAGCAGGTAGAGCATTAAGCAGCTTGTCATTTTTCTCTATGTCAGTATAGCAATCTACATCGTAATTATCCAATTCTGACATCAGATGATAGTATCGAGTGATGATGTCCTCAAGTGACTCATTTTTCATATACTTGAACACAGCAAACTGCTTCTTCAGTAGATCAACTTTGTTCTTCTTGACATCAGGATTTCCCTCATATCTCTTCTCTAGTGCATCCCACATTTCCTTTGAAGTAGTGTACTTCTTAAAGGTATGTTTGATGCTGTCAGGTAGAGACATCTTGATAGCGGCCAAGGCTCTTTTTTCAGCCTCATACATCTTCTTATCATTCTCTTGCATGTTCACATAGGCTGTGACACGAGGTCTACCTTCAAAGTCATGTGTAGGGTTCGTGTACCCATCAACAATACAGATCCACATGCGAGTGTCCTGATATTCAATGAAGGATTGGAATCTATCCTTCCATGTCAAGTAGTTCTCCACCTTCATCATCTTAGGTGGTTTGTTGGTTGTGCCAACCTCATGTTCCATCCTTAAGAGTTCGTTTAATTTAGTCATGTTCGACATTTTAACGTAAGCAGACTGGTAAACCCGTACAAATTTTGTCCGAAACCTGTTTTTACCAAATTATACCGTTAGATTCGTCTCGAGATTACGATTCCAATGATATATAATGTTGAAAACCTTTTTTTTTTGTCCTAAAAATCCAAGGATTCCAACGGTGCAAACGGTTTCCTGTGATGAGTTACGGATGATTTTCTATACGCGAAACAGTGAAATTTTTCTTACGCGAGCCAAGAAAAATTCCACCCCTTGTTCGAAATGGTATTAAGCTCGAAATGGTTATCCAGAATTCTCAAATAGTCCGAAATGAACTATGCTAATCCGAAACGGGACAATCTGATCCGAAATCAAGCTTAACTGGTCCGAAATGGATTCTTCAGATCCGAAATGGGTCTTCTGATCCGAAATGTATCAGTCTGATACGAAATGTAAGTTAATCTGGTCCGAAATCAAGTCTATCTGGTCCGAAATCAAGTCAATCTAATCCGAAATCAACTGTTTGATCCGAAATGCAACTCTTCAAATCCGAACTGATCCGTAATGCTTGTTTCTGGTCCGAAATTGCTTGTTTCTGGTCCGAAATTGATTGTTTTCCGAAATTGATTTGAAATCCTTGACTTCAATCCGTAATGGATCCGAAATGCAGTATTTCAGATCCGAAATCGTCCGAATTGCTTGCTGTTTAATCCGAAATGGTTGATTTTTGGTCCGAAATCCAAGTCTTTTGATCAGTAATGATCCGAAATGCTTGAATTTTATCCGAAATCAGTGTTTTCTATCCGAAATCAACAGCAGAACTCAAGAACAGCCTCAAAAACGCGTCCAAAAACTCCGATTTTCTGCAGAAAACGATTCTGAACCAAGCCAATCAAGAGCCGAATGCTCTGATACCAATTGCAGGTCCCGTGAGCCGTATGGATCGTAACAGAATCGTCGATCTAACCTAGAGTGCGGAATCCCCTAGATCAGATTTCACAGAAAACGTGTAGAAACAGAAATCACTTTAAACCCGATCTTTATTGATTATCTTCAAACGATTACAATCAATCAAGATCCTAATTCGTCCAAGCCTTTGTCTTTCACGAATTCTCTCCAAGAGTGATTAGAAGATTAACCTAAACCCTAATGCCAAGCTTTGTTTATATAGGACAAAGCTTTGCACATGGGCTAGGTCATGGGCTAAGGCCCATTTCGCAGACCATCCCCCATATGTGGGTTTGGTTTGACCCAATCACTCTTAATAACTATTACAAAGCTAAACTCGCTAACTGTTTATCGTTTTACTAATTACAAGATATCCAAAGTCCAAATCTAAGCTGTTGTCACAAATATGCACCAACAAAATCCAGACCACCTTCAGCTGGATACCACAATCCAAGCTTAGGAGTCCCTTTCAGATATCTGAAGATACGCTTGACCGCTTTCATGTGAGACTCTTTCGGAGTTGATTGGAACCTAGCACACAAACAAACGGAAAACATAATATCTGGTCGTGAAGCAGTAAGATACATTAGCGAACCTATCATTGCTCGATATAGAGTCGGATCCACTTCAGGATATTTCTCCTTATCGGGTGAAAGCTTGTGATTTGCCGGCAA
Source organism: Helianthus tuberosus (assembly GCA_030545235.1). Lineage (NCBI taxonomy): Eukaryota > Viridiplantae > Streptophyta > Magnoliopsida > Asterales > Asteraceae > Helianthus > Helianthus tuberosus. Next base: position 213,473,203 of record CM060411.1, on the reverse strand, counting down.
AGGCATGTCATAGGGTAAGCTATCTTCCAATCCAATTTTTTTTTAGAATCTCGTGGACATACTTCTTCTGATGCACGTACGTCCCAGTTTTTTCTTGACTCACTTGAAGACCTAGAAAGAACGATAACTCGCCCATCGCTCTTATTGATGAATATTTGTTCTTGGAACTGGGATTTCCGGAGCTTGAAGATTGTTTCCCAAATTAGATTGAATCTCCCCTCAGCATTTGCATTACTACTAGAAGCTTGATCATTTCCAGAAGACGTATTAACATTTGGATATGCTGAAAAATCAACGTAAAGATCACCACTTGTAGTTTGAGCAGCTGCATTGGGGATCTGCTCTGCAACAACTTCGTTTACGATCGCAGAATCAGTGACTGGATCTCTAGAGTGAACATTCGAAGTCACATTAGTAGGAATACTTGCTCTCCAGCTAGCATCCACTTCATCTTTGTTCACCAGATGTGTGTAGACAACCTCCGAATCCTCTTCTGAAACATCGGGAAGATCAAATGAATCAAATAATTTATCATAATCGTAACCGCTTTTAGGACCGAATTCGGACGGTGGAGGATCGTAACTCAAAGGAGTTATATCAAACACCATCTCCACTGTACGCTTCTTAACGTTATAAACGCGTTTGTTTGGAGTTCCATTGGCATAACCCAAAAAGAACCCAACTTCTCCAACTTCCCCCATTTTAGGAGTATCTTTGGTGCGTTTGATAACACACTTGATCCCAAAAGGTTGAAAACCCGATAAGTTCAGTTTCTTGTTTTCAAGCAATTCATAACACGTTTTATCTTCTCTTTTGACCGTAAGCACATGATTTTACACATAACATGCAGTGTTTACCGCCTCGGCCCAGAAGAAAATTGGCAATTTTGATTCAGAAAGCATAGTTCGGGCCGCCTCAATTAGGGTACGATTCTTCCGTTCTGCAACTCAGTTCTATTGAGGAACATATGGAGCGCTGAACTGATGAACTATTCCCATTTCCCGACATAACTCATCCATATAATGATTTTTAAACTTAGTGCCGTTGATCACTTCGGATTTTCTTAACAGGAAGTGAATAATTTTTCTCAAGTTGTTTGAACAAGTCTCTTAAAATACCAGCAGTTTGGTCCTTTGTTTTAAAGAAAAATACCCACGAGTATCGTGAGAAGTCGTCAATGACAACTAGGCAATAGGACATCCCACCAATGCTAGCAACATGGATTGGGCCGAAAAGATCCATGTGAAGCAATTCAAGTGGCTTTTGGATCGAGTTAACAGTTTTTGGTTTGTGAGGCTTTTGTTTGATTTTTCCTTTTTCACATGATTCACATTTGTTGTGCATATTGAAACTACGTAAAGGAACCCCAATACTAAGTTGTTTTTCACCAAGTGGTTCATTTTTCGCAGATGCACGTGGCCCATTCTCCTATGCGAGAGATACGATTGGTCTTCAGTCGCCTTCGAAAGTAGACATGTCACTGGAGCAGACGAGTTAACTAACGGGTGTGATGTGTTCAAAATGTAACATATAAATTTCATCAATCGAGGCATAAAACTAACCCTTTTTTAGTACTAATGTTGGAAAAAGTGTGCTTTTGCCTTCCTTTTGTATTTTCAGGATTAAATGAGCTCAAATTAACAAAAGAAGAAAAAAGACATCAAAATCTAACATAAATACAAGAAAAGGAACAAGACGTGACATGCCCGACCCCTCGACAGCATCTCCCAAAGCAAAAAACAAGAAGAAAGCTGAGCATGGGGCTGTGCCCAGCTCGACACGGGGCGTGCCCAGCTCGACACGGGGCGTGTCCAGCTCAACACGGGGCCGTGCTCAGCGAGCACGGGGCAGTGTCCAGGATGGTCAGCCCTGTCACTAAAGACAAACCTGTAGAAGCTTCTATTGCCCACCACGGGGCCGTGTCCAGTGAACACGGGGGCGTGGCGAAAGTACAGCAGGCGCATTAATTGTAATTGCGAATTACAATTAATGAAGAGAGAGAGTGTCAGACGAGCACGGGGCCGTGCCCAGCGGACACGGGGGCGTGTGGAGCTAATAAAGACAAACTGTATTAATGAAGAAAGAGAAAAGGGTGGACACGGGGCCGTGTCCAGCGGACACGGGGCCGTGTCCAGGCTTCTGTACAGGCTATAAATAGGAGTGCTTGGCTCAAGCTCAAACCATCCCTTGGCACACCACCTCTCTCACACTTCATCCACCACCCACCACCATCACAACACCATCATCCACCACCATCATCCATTGTCCATCGTAGAGTGTGTGAGTCGTCTCGGGATCCAAGATTGATCGTAAGAGTTCTTGACAATCAAGGCCATGTTTGCCTAAGTCTCTTACATCACTTGGTGAAGACAAAGTGTCTAGTATAATACTTTTTATTTCTAATCTTTTGCACTTTTTATTTGGTTTTGTATTAATGACTTTAATAACTAGTTACTTATGTTGAAGGTGATCTTTCCTTATCGTTTGTCCGTGGTGTCTTGGCATTATTTTACTGTCTATATAAAATAAAGGATTTTCACCATTCATATCTCCACGGTCTATATGGAGATATGTTGGCTACCTGGTCGGGGGTTAAGGGAACGGTTTGGTAAAGGTCTTGCCATTGTTCAGCGTTTAGAGGTCCTGCAATGGACCTGGGTCAAATTTAGTAGGACCTCCTTCAATACTTCACGGTATTGGATGGCGGGGGTCCAAACTCTTTGATCCCCTCATAAGTTAACTACTATTAATACTATAACCCGGCTATTTAGGACTGTATCCCTGCTGACTCAGACTACTTAGCCGAGGGTAACGTCACCGCCAAAAGCGGGGCCTACCACAATACTGCATTAATAACTTAATTCATTATCTTCCAATAATCCACCCTTTTAGGATTGTATCCCTGCTGACTCAAACTACTGGGGTGAGGGTAACGTCACCTTCAAAAGAGGGGCCTACTACAATAACTAAGATAATCTCTTAATTATGTGCAAAAGTGCGGAAATAATCAAAGGTTATACTAGATACGAGTCGGAACCAAGTGATTCATCTTGTCTATCTGTTTTTTCTTTTATTTTTATTTTCAGCATTTTAGTTAGTTTTTAATTTTCTTAGTTTTAAACATTTTTCTAAACTTTTATTTTGGTTAGACATTGAGGATAAACCGGTACTAAAAGCTCTTGTGTCCTTGGACGACCTCGGTATCTTACCAACGCTATACTACACTCAACGATGGGTGCACTTGCCCATATGTGTGTTTAGTGTTAGTGAAATATCGTGTTTTATAAATTTAAAACTTGGCTAAAATAAGTGTTTAAAAGGGCTTAAAATATACACCTAATATATACGACACTTTACCGCACATCAAGTTTTTGGCGCCGTTGCCGGGGACACAAGGATTTTAGGAAAGCTTAAAATCGACGGCCTAATCAGTTTTTCAAAACCTTTTAAAAACGGGCCCACATTTTTCTGCATTTTAGTTTAGTTTTGCATTTACAGTAGGTTGAACACGGGCCGTGCTCGCTGAACACGGGGCCGTGCTGCATATTTTTCATAAAACACCCAGTAACAAAAGCTTGAACACGGGGCCGTGCTCACTGAACACGCCCCGTGCTCAACGAAATCAGTAACTTTAATTAAAACGCCCAGATACAGATCCTGAACACGGGGCCGTGCTCACTGAACACGGGGCCGTGTCCAGCCTCTGTTTCCGTTTTTCTTTTTGTTTTCTGATCTCGAGACTCGGTTGTGGTCTGCTGAGTGATTCTTATGGATCAATACTCAGGAGGTTACAACTACACCTATGATGAGGATGATTATAGGGGTAATTATTGCACTAATTGTCGTAACGCACGATCGGTTCAAAATAATCGCTCATATCAACCATCCAATTCATACACCTATTATGAGGAGCCCAGGTACGAGCCATCAACTTCATACACATCCTATGAAGACCAAAGGTATGAACCTCCTCCCTCATACTCATATTTTGATGAACCAAGGTATGAGCCCCCATACTCATACTTTGAGGAACCAAGATATGAGCCACCACCTTCGTATGCTTATTATGAGGAACCATGGCGTGAACAACCCACCTCATATGAGTATTATGAAGAACAAAATTACGACCCTTATCCATCATATGCTTACAATGACGAACAATGGTGCGAACCATCTACTTCATATGGGTATTATGAGGAACAAAGGGTCGAACAACCGGATTCAAGCTTAGAAAATACCGACTCTTTTTCTATAACCGAAGTAACCGATAGGATATTAGAACACATAAGAGTTATCGATCGATGTATAAAAGAAGCTCACGCAAGGGAAGAGGAGTCCCGCGCAAGAGAAGAATTAAAAAAGGAAGAGATAACTGAAAGTGTTAAAATGGAAGAACAAATAAGTGAAAAACCGATACATGAGTTAAACAACGAAAAAGGTGAGTCCGACAACGTTAAAATTCAAGAAGAGTCTAATTTTGAAGAAATTAATCTCTTGTCACCTTCTTTCGAAAATCATTGTTTAGTACCCACTCATGCTAAGTTTCTAAAAGAGTTAAACACTAACACTAAAATTGACGAAACGGTAAGTGTTAAGTTAACTAATGATCAAACCTCGCTAATAAAAGAAGACCCATTTGAAATTAACATTACACCGGTTCCATGTTTCTTTCAAAATTCATTTATTAGCAATATCACAATCGATAAAGATCTTTGTGTTAACATAATGCCTAACTACATTTTCGAAAAATTAAGTATTAGTGATTTTTCTCCACTTCAAATACCCATTTTACTATCTAATCGGAGAATAATAAAATCAATCGGTGTAGTTGAGGAAGTCTTGGTTCAAACAAATCAAATGGTAATCCCAACCGACTTTGTCATCCTTGATGACGCTCCTCTAGTGTTGGGAAGACCATTTGTAAAAACTCACGAAGCTTTGAAAAACCGGAAGTTCAACAATCTACCTCTTCAATTAGGGGCATTTAAAAAGAGTGTCGATCTTGAGCGGTCAATGAAATATCCATTCGGCAATAATGACCCCCTAATTGAAGATGAGCCAGAACCACCCGATAAGGAGGGTCTAGCCAAGGACCCTTATAAACGTGGCGCACCACCGAGGCATTCCGCGGAACTATCCGTAGTTTTAGTTTAGATTAACTTTTACATTTTCTAGTTTAGTTTTTTTTTCAGGAATAAAACACACTCGGGATGGTGAAGGATGATAAGGGAAGCTTGAACCAACACCCCATACACAAAAACAGAGTCTCCTGACGATTTTTCTTCATTACAGCAAGTTCAGCACGGGGCCGTGCTCACCCCAACACGCCCCGTGCCCAAGGTTCTGTAGAAAATGCCCAGTTCAGGTACCTGGACACGGGGCCGTGCTCACTGGACACGCCCCCGTGCCCAGCCTTCTGTTTACTTTTGGTACTGGCAGTCTGGACACTGGGCCGTGCTCAGCCAACACCACCCCGTGTTCAGCTACCCAGTACCATAAAATCTTGTTTTTAACCCACTTTTACACATTCAATCAACCTAAAAACTTATTTTTGGGACACATTGAGGACAATGTGAAATTTAAGTGTGGGGGGGATGCTAAAACCTTGAATCTTGCAAGTCCTAAATACAAGCCTTACACAAAACTCTATTGGAACCGCTAATCACCCCAAATTTTTTCAAAAAAATTTTCATTTTTTTTTACTTGTCTAGGTTTAATTCGGGAATTTCAAAGTTCTCAAAAAGGTTATATTTTTACAAATTTACAACCGATAGCGTAGTGATAAAAAGAACCAACATAAGAAAATTATGAAAAGGCATGACAAACTTATTTAAAATTTGATTATATATACTTGATCACATAAAAACCCATTCCCACAAAAGTGAGTTTTGAGCCTTTATTGAGCACACAATTACATATCATTTGACTAAATGCTCATTTTTCGTTTCTTGTGTGAATAGCTGCTTGGTTCTTACAACTCTAGAACTTGCCATGACAATACATTCCCGGTCCTTATCAACTTAAACCCGAGTAAGTAAATGATGGAGGCATTAGGACTAACCTTTTTCATTTCTACACCATTATTTTTCTTTTTTCTCACCACCTACCCAAAATCCCCCTAGTTAACCTCTTTGAGCCTAAACCTTTTTCATTTCTTAACCCAAAACAAACACCTTTTCACCCACCTAAACCCTTTTTATTTTTCACCCTTTGTTTTAGTAACAAGCTCGGTTTTTCGTATGACTTTTCAAAAAAAAAAAAAAAAAAGTGTTGATGATGAATCAAAATAAATAAACAAGCAAGTTCATCAAAAATAACTTTGTTTGAATACTGGCTTCATCAAGATAAAAAAAAAAAAAATTGCAAAACTAAAAAGCCTTTCGAAAACCGACGCTTGTTACGCTTTTTCGCCCTTTCTACTAACCACTAACCACTAACCCAACCACCTACCTTTAACCCAAGCCTAACCCTTCACCCAAAAAGTCCTCTTGATGTTTACAAAGGTATATAGTTAAAAAGGAGGAGGATTGATTGCTTGGCAAGCCTATGGTAGGAGTAAGTTCCATGCCGCTCTCGAGTGATTCACTAAAATATATCTTCGGCCGAGTGTTGAGTGATCCCCGTGAGGTATGTGAACTCGTATATAAATAGAATTTTAAAGAGGCATGTTATGCCCTAATAAGTAATTTATCTTATGAAAAGTTTTAAATAAATCATGACGAATAGGATTGTAAATAAATAAAAATAAAAATAAAACTAAATAAAGAATCTTGGAAATCCCGACACTCTATGACAAGCCCAAAACCTTCTTTTCTACCAATTCCATTTGGGAGTGTAAATAGCCACATATTAAAGAGTTTTGCTTGAGGACAAGCAAAGATTCAAGTGTGGGGGTATTTGATGTGTTCAAAATGTAACATATAAATTTCATCAATCGAGGCATAAAACTAACCCTTTTTTAGTACTAATGTTGGAAAAAGTGTGCTTTTGCCTTCCTTTTGTATTTTCAGGATTAAATGAGCTCAAATTAACAAAAGAAGAAAAAAGACATCAAAATCTAACATAAATACAAGAAAAGGAACAAGACGTGACATGCCCGACCCCTCGACAGCATCTCCCAAAGCAAAAAACAAGAAGAAAGCTGAGCATGGGGCTGTGCCCAGCTCGACACGGGGCGTGCCCAGCTCGACACGGGGCGTGTCCAGCTCAACACGGGGCCGTGCTCAGCGAGCACGGGGCAGTGTCCAGGATGGTCAGCCCTGTCACTAAAGACAAACCTGTAGAAGCTTCTATTGCCCACCACGGGGCCGTGTCCAGTGAACACGGGGGCGTGGCGAAAGTACAGCAGGCGCATTAATTGTAATTGCGAATTACAATTAATGAAGAGAGAGAGTGTCAGACGAGCACGGGGCCGTGCCCAGCGGACACGGGGGCGTGTGGAGCTAATAAAGACAAACTGTATTAATGAAGAAAGAGAAAAGGGTGGACACGGGGCCGTGTCCAGCGGACACGGGGCCGTGTCCAGGCTTCTGTACAGGCTATAAATAGGAGTGCTTGGCTCAAGCTCAAACCATCCCTTGGCACACCACCTCTCTCACACTTCATCCACCACCCACCACCATCACAACACCATCATCCACCACCATCATCCATTGTCCATCGTAGAGTGTGTGAGTCGTCTCGGGATCCAAGATTGATCGTAAGAGTTCTTGACAATCAAGGCCATGTTTGCCTAAGTCTCTTACATCACTTGGTGAAGACAAAGTGTCTAGTATAATACTTTTTATTTCTAATCTTTTGCACTTTTTATTTGGTTTTGTATTAATGACTTTAATAACTAGTTACTTATGTTGAAGGTGATCTTTCCTTATCGTTTGTCCGTGGTGTCTTGGCATTATTTTACTGTCTATATAAAATAAAGGATTTTCACCATTCATATCTCCACGGTCTATATGGAGATATGTTGGCTACCTGGTCGGGGGTTAAGGGAACGGTTTGGTAAAGGTCTTGCCATTGTTCAGCGTTTAGAGGTCCTGCAATGGACCTGGGTCAAATTTAGTAGGACCTCCTTCAATACTTCACGGTATTGGATGGCGGGGGTCCAAACTCTTTGATCCCCTCATAAGTTAACTACTATTAATACTATAACCCGGCTATTTAGGACTGTATCCCTGCTGACTCAGACTACTTAGCCGAGGGTAACGTCACCGCCAAAAGCGGGGCCTACCACAATACTGCATTAATAACTTAATTCATTATCTTCCAATAATCCACCCTTTTAGGATTGTATCCCTGCTGACTCAAACTACTGGGGTGAGGGTAACGTCACCTTCAAAAGAGGGGCCTACTACAATAACTAAGATAATCTCTTAATTATGTGCAAAAGTGCGGAAATAATCAAAGGTTATACTAGATACGAGTCGGAACCAAGTGATTCATCTTGTCTATCTGTTTTTTCTTTTATTTTTATTTTCAGCATTTTAGTTAGTTTTTAATTTTCTTAGTTTTAAACATTTTTCTAAACTTTTATTTTGGTTAGACATTGAGGATAAACCGGTACTAAAAGCTCTTGTGTCCTTGGACGACCTCGGTATCTTACCAACGCTATACTACACTCAACGATGGGTGCACTTGCCCATATGTGTGTTTAGTGTTAGTGAAATATCGTGTTTTATAAATTTAAAACTTGGCTAAAATAAGTGTTAAAAAGGGCTTAAAATATACACCTAATATATACGACACTTTACCGCACATCAGGGTGCATGTCCATGACATATGTGTTATTCACCCTTAGAGCCCTCATAACGATCCAATCTTCGGGAACATCAAATCCCAGACGCAAAACGAAACAAGCTTTATCAGTGAACAACATCGTGTACTTGTTATCACAGATTTGAGAAACTGACATCAAGTTATGCTTCAGTTCTTCAACGTAGTTCACTTTATGCAGCGGAATTTTATCATTTGACACCGAACCTTCACCGGTGATGTATCCACCCTTCTCACCGGCAAAGTTAACATAACCACCTCGAATTTGTTTAAAGTTACTCAATAACTTTTTATTTCCTGTCATGTGTCTGGAACAGCCACTATCGATATACCAAATATAGATAGCCCTCTTCAGCTGCTCCTACACTCCCTAACAAGAAAATTTAGTTAGAATGTGGGACCCAAGCCATGATGGTCTTGGTTCGTCCCGATTCGTCAACATAAAAAACTCTTTGAAATAACCACCATCGCCTCTTTGTCCTCCATTTCCATTTCGGAAATTGTTGGAATGACTCCCCGCAAATCGTGGATTACACGGAGTTGACGATCTGTTGGTATAACCAGAGTTTCCATAACCTCGGCTTCCATAGTTTTGGTAACCGTAATTTTGATTCCTGGGTGGCTCAAAATTCCTACCAAATCTAGGAACATCATCGTGTCTTGAGAATGATCGTGGTTGATTATCCGAATGTTGTCTTTGATTTGGAAATCTGGGGGGTGACGCATTTCGGTCATTCACGAATCTGTTATGAGCATGAGGTCTAACATAGTTGTTGTTCGAACCTCCAGAACGTTGGTCATTCTAATATGTTTGGAAATTGACTTGATTTTGTCATCTGTGAGGGGTTTTCTCATGAGTATCATGTCGTTGAGATGGACTTTCCGATCCTTCACCACGATTAATAACAACTGGTTTCTCCCCATGATCATGATTTTGTTGTGATTTTACATTTGTTCTGACAACCGATTTTACTTCTTGTTTAATCACTTTGTTTTTCTCAACCTTCTGATTTAACTGTTTCATTTTGCGGTTTTTCAACAAAAGGTTTCTTTTGATCAAGATCAACATGGGATTTACCCATGTCATCTGGACAATCTGCTGCTAAGTGTCCTTTCCCACGACACTTATAACATTTGCGAACTTTCGCAACATTCTTTGGACGTTCCTCATGACTGGTCGAAGATGATGAGGCGTTAGTGGGATTTTTCAAAATTTGATTGACAAACTGAGAGTTTGAACCTGTTTCGATTTTCTCTTCCTATTTGATAAAATCTTCCCCTTTAACAAACTCAGTTTTAGGGATATTTTTCAAATTCTTTTTAGGTTTCCCACGTGACTTTGGTTTTGACTTCGCATTTTGAACTTGATTGAAAATTTCCAAAATTTTATTGCTTATCAAATTCTCAATGTTATCAAAATTTAGCTCATTTTTCTTTGTGACTTCGCTCACCTTCATTTGTTCTGAGTCAGAAGCTTCATCAGGCTAAGATTCTGACTCACTTTGCGGTTCAACCGTCAGAGGGGTCTTTGGCACAAAAATTGCTTCAGGATCAATGCTTGGCATCGATGTATAATTATGGTTTACCGGTGGAGGCACTTTCTTATAACCGATGCCGAACATTTCTTCCTCAGATTCTTTGAGACGTTGGCTTTTAATACATAAATTCATCACTTCAGATGAATCTCCAAACTTTTCAATTTTTCGTTGCAAATCTAAAATCAGATTATCTTTTTCCAAAATGATTTTGTTCTTTTCCAAAACACAATTTTGATTCATTTCAAGTTCAGATTTTAATTCCTGATTTTTAAGAGTTGCCTGTACCACAAGTCTCTCAAATTCAGAGATATCATTTTTCAGTGCTTTTATCTTAATTTGGTGTTCTTTATCCGAATTAGACAAAACAACAATGAGTTCTCAGGATTTTTCTAAATCTGCAATCAAATTTGTGTTGTGAAGTGCATATCTGTCAATCTTGGTGACAAACTCTACACATCTTGCACACCACCTATCTACAGAAGTTGATTTTACCTCAATGCCAGCCATGAATGCAGATGCTTCATTTCCTACGGAGTCTTCTTCCAACCTTTTAGCTTCTGCATCCGCAAATTGCTGCATTTCGGCTGTGGAGATCTTGAACTCAAAGCATTCACCTTTTTCTCCATCTTCTGTTTTGTTCGAGTTTTCCGTAGACTCTTCATTCAGGTTATCTTCATTCTCAGCAACATTACCCGAATCCAACTCTTCCCCAAAAACCTCGGCTACAACTGCAAGTTCCTCAATGCTAGTCTCTTCGATAACCTCTTCATACACTTCTTCGTCAAAAATTTCAGCTATAAAGGCTTGTGAAACAATAGCTCCTGAAAATGTCTTCCAATGCACAACCCCAGTCGTAAGGCTCAGTCACATTTTGTAGAGGTTGAGCCACCATTGCATTGTTTGTCGAAGGTGTAAGATTTTTCAGAACCACTTGGACGAACACTTGAGTTTGAAGTAGATGATGCATTGTTGTGAGGTCTTGAGTTGTTTCCTTGAGAGTTGCTCTCTCTGTCAGATCTTTCCATCTTCGGCTTCCGACAATCACGTGCGAAATGCCCGTAGATGCCGCAGTTGTAACATTTCACCTTTGACATGTCGACTCCCATTCGAGTCTTTGTCTGACCTCCTATGAACTTCCTACCCGTTATCAACAGAATTTTTTTCGCTCTACGGACTAAGAGTGCCATATTGAGTTATAGATCAAGTTCTTCCATTTCGTCTTGGTCTATCTGGTCAAAGTCCTCATCGAGACTTGACGGTTCAACGAGCTTTCCAAGACAGAAGTTCTCGTAGGCAGTCATGAAAGACGCCAAAAGGCTCATGTTTTCTTCTATCAACTTTAAGCAGCTTGCATCTAACTTTGGAATGTTCAAGTTTGTCGCTTGAGATTTCTGAGCTCCACTAGAAGAGTACATTCCTTGATTGGAATTTGTTGTTCCACTTGAACTGACATTGTTGCTTATAAAGGCGTATTCACTTGCAGGAACTTCATTTTCTGAATATAGGGCAACACCGGCTCCTCCATTACTACCCTTATCCGTAGGTTTTGAAGCTTTATATAACTGAGGATCTTGGATCTTCTCGAAATCAGATGCTTGATCTTCCATATTCCAAGCATAACCCTTCAGTTTTTCTACAGCTTCTTCCAATGAGAGCTCCTCGTAGAGAACACCTTCTCTAATCAATGCGGTGTACATATTTCATTCTCTGGGAAGGCAATTCAGAAACTTCTTAACTTTCTCAAATTCAGTGTAGATGCCTTCTTGACTCTGATCAAGTTCGCTCAACAGATGATAAAATCGATTTACCATGTCATTGAATGACTCATTCTTTAAAGCTTTAAACACAACGAATTGAGTCTTCAAACGTTCAAGACGTCATTTCTTGTACATTGCATTTCCCTCGTACCGTTCGATCATGCTATCCCACAACTCCTTCGAATTACTTCTCTTACGAAAAGTATGAAGTATAGATTGCGTCATCGCCATCGTAATCATCGACATTGCTTTCTCTTCACAATCATAGAATTTTCTTTGGTCCTCGGTGAGTGCCAAATAAATATCAATCGTTAACGTTCTTACTGGTGTAGCTCCACATCCTTTAATGATGCACAACCAAATTTTGATGTCTTTCGCTGTTACATACCTTTCGAAACGCTCCTTCCACTCACGAAAGTCAAGCTCGTTTATCAAAAAAGGAGGTTTGTTGTTACTTCCTACCTCAGCATTGTGCTTGAGGTTTTGCACCATTGTGGTCAAATTGTTGTTTGCCATTTCAAATGAATTGTCAAAGAAACATAGAGTGTTTGATTAAGAAACAGTGAGTTTAAACAGAAAGTTTGCTTTGAAAAAGTTTCGAAGTTTAGAAACACGGAGTGAAAAGTCGAAGAAAATTAGTGTGGTATAACCCGGATCACAACCTGAATGAAACACAAACTCTGACAACACTCTAAACTCTGACCCAAAGAAAAACTTGTTAAACTCGGAAAACAAAGCTCAGAAGTATTAAATACTAAACTCTGATGATAATAACTCAAGATAAACTAGGATGGTATTAAAACCTTGATGAATATACTAGTTGGACTCTTTTGAAAATGAAACTCTGAACTTTTTAAGGTTAAATAACGAACTCAGATGTTTTAAAAGCAAACTCGGATCCCTTTTGAAAATGCTTAAGCTCAGATCTAAACTCGAAAAACTCTGAATGATACTCAAACTCGGACAGGATGATTGATTGAAACTAAACTCGGACTAATAATGTTCACATAAACTCTGACTATGTAAAATGACAAACTCTGAACACTTAATAGATAAACCCTGACCTCAAAATCCTGACCACAAAGTCCTGACCTCTAAAAGCTTGAACTCTTAAATCCTGACTTCTAATAGTCCGGACGCGAGAAAACCTGCTTCAGGATATCTCACAAGTGTGACTTCACACTAGTTCATCAATAATCCTAAGCACAAACCCTGAAGGAAAAACCTTGAAGGAAAAACCCTGAAGGAAAAACCTTGAAGGAAAAACCCTGAAGGAAAACTCTGAACAAATTAAAATGGATCAAAACGGGAATCTTTACTAACCTTCAAAAACCCCTAATGAAGATCTTTAAGCCTCTGTAAAAACCCAGATGAATGTATATCCTAAAAAGCTCCTTTCTAATCACAATCTATCATCCAGAATGAGTAAACACATGAATGATTAATGAAAAACACTTAAAACCCAGCAAACAACACCAAACACCCAATCAAAATGTGATATTTCTCAACTAAACCTCTAAACCCAAACCTACAATAGTATGAGCACACTGCTCTGAACTTGTAAGGTCTCCTACCCAAGGATCTCACTCAGACAACTATCACCAGGTGTGCGGAATCCACCTAGCAATGTATGGTATTGGATCAAGAAAGTGTAGAACAAGAATGATGAAGAAGATGAATGACGTCACACACAGTAGCCGTCAATTCACACACAGTGATAATGATTAGGGTTTCTTGAAGAACAAACTTTCCACAAAAGAAATCGCCATGTATAACATATCACTAAGAGTTTATATACAATGGGAAGTCCTGACTACTCAAGTCAGGACATAGAAAGGCCCAAAGCCCAATACAAAACAAACCCTGACTAAAACAATAACCAAAATTCGGACTAGGGGAAACTCCCAAGTCCTGACCATGAAAAACCATGAAAACCCTGACCAACATAATAGTTTCAACAAAATACATAAAAGACCCTTGAGTTTGAGAGCCTGCACTTATCACCCAAAGTGCATTTACACTATGGCTCAACCCCGTATTCGTAGTGCTTTTTTTCCGGTTTTATATAAAGAATACCCCTAAAAAAATACGAGGGTACCTCCAACCAAAAAATAGGGTACTTGATATTACTAAAATCCTATATTTTTTTATAAGCTCAAACATTTTCAACCTTAAAATTTGTAGAATAATTATGATCGAATGATAAAATAAGCCCAAATTAACAATAATAAAATTGAAAGGAGTCCCTAAATATAATTAATAAAGTTAACCCAAGACACAGAACGATATTATAGTTGAATAAGTGATCTTGCTCGTCTTATGGTGGAAACCGAAACACTTAGTTCTTATCCGTTGGTTTATCGGGTAGTGAAGCTAGCTTTGGTTTTACCGGTCGCAACCGCAACCGTTGAAATTTTTTTCCAAAACTGAAGCATGTCAAGACGTATTTATGCAATCAAATAGGCCCGGAATATTTAAACAATGCTATGATTTGTGCGGTCGAAAAATAAACTTTTGATAAAGTAAGAGACGACGATGTGATGGAACGATTTCAAGCTATGAAAAAGAAAGAGAACACATCTATTAGGTATTTGTTTTACTTTATTTATTATTTGATAAAGTAAGAGACGACGATGTGATGGAACGATTTCAAGCTATGAAAAAGAAAGAGAACACATCTATTAGGTATTTGTTTTACTTTATTTATTATTGTTTTTTTATAATTGCCTGGTAATTTTTTTTCAGGATACCCCTAAATTAATGGGTTAGTTCCGCCACTGATAAAGCCCTTACCTTTTGTCAATAGATACCCAATAAACGAGACACCATCTCTCCTGTGCTCATAAACCAACATCGTGTTTTTGACCGAATCACATTAATCCAAATTAATACACAATGTCAGGGGTCACGACACACCACCTCGGCCTTACCATTCTTGTTATTTGTATGCTCCCTATACTTAATAATATGATAAACATCCGCTAAAGGGCGTCCCTTTTAGGCAAAAACCGTCACCAACTCATCATCAACAAGCATTTAATCAATGTCCTTATACGGGGTCAACCCACCCAGAAGCCATATAATCCCAAATATCAATTAACCCCTCAGTTTTGTTAAGCTGCTGGAAGAATTTTATAACAATGCGACAATTTCACAGGGTTGTACTTCTTCGTTTTTGGCTTTAATCCCAAAATGTGGTGACCCGGGTGGATTGAAAGATTACAGACCGATCAGTTTAGTTGGGTGCATTAGTAAGGTGATCTCCAAAGTACTCGCGAATCGCCTAAAGCCGGTGATCCAAAACTTAATTGCGGAGGAACAAACCGGTTTTTTGGCGAATAGAAGTATTATGGACGGCCCCCTAGTGCTTAATGAGTTAATAGCATGGATGAAGAAAAATCAAATGAGTGGATTTGTACTTAAAGTGGACATCGAAAAGGCGTATGACTCGGTAAGTTGGGCTTTTTTGGAAGCGATACTTTCACAGTTGGGGTTCTCAAGGGTGTGGATAAAATGGGTTATGGCAACAGGAACTTCTGCTCGTGCGTCAGTATTGGTGAATGGTTCTCCTACACATGAATTCCCGTGTTTCAGAGGATTGAGGCAGGGCGACCCACTGTCTCCTTTCCTCTTTTTGATTGTTATGGAGGCTTTGACCGGGGTATTAAAGAAGGCCGGAGAAATTGGGTTGTTTAACGGGTTACGATGTGGCAATAACGGCCCTACTTTATCGCATTTCTTATATGCAGACAATGCGGTTTTCGTGGGAGAATGGTGTACAGATAATGCTAGAAATCTGAACAGGATATTACGTTGTTTCTATTTAGCTTCGGGTTTATGAGTCAACGCAGCCAAGAGCAGTTTATATGGCATCGGGGTGTGTAGTGAAAATACAAGTGCCATGGCGGATGTCTTCAAGTGTAGGGTTGGGTCACTGCCGTTTAAACACCTGGGGCTTAAGGTCAGGGCAAACATGAACCTGGTGAAACATTAGGACCCGGTAATGGAGGTTTTTGAAAAAAGGCTATCGACATAGAAATCAAATATACTTTCGTTTGGAGGGAAGATAACATTAATAAAGTCAGTCCTTAATGCCTTGCCTACTTACTACTTCTCAATTTACAAGGCGCCGCTTCAGGTGATTAAGCGACTTGAAAGGATTAGGATGGAGTTTTTATTGGGAATAAATTCAGACCATTCAAAGATGAGTTGGGTCACATGGCAACACGCTATGACACCGCGAGAAAGGGGAGGGCTGGGGTTAGGTTCGTTGAGGGAGGCAAACCTAGCCACGCTAGCAAAGTGGTGGTGGCGATTCAAGGTCGATAACAACGGTTTATGGAGGAAGGTTATATGGAGTATACATAATAGCTCAAGATCATGGCAGTTTATTCCAAAGAAGGTAACCATTGCGGGTCCGTGGAAACAAGTGGGGAATTTGTCGCAGGAGATGGGAGAATATGGGATGAATTTGGCACTATTATTCAGGGGCATTCTGGGTCAGGGGGATCAAATAACATTCTGGCAAGATAAATGGCTGTACGAGAATCCATTGCAATACAAGTTCCCAAATTTATTCGAGTTGGAGCAACAGAAGACGGTTAAAGTGGCGTATAGGATATTCGACTCAGGCTGTATTTTAACAATTAGGTTCAGCTGGACGTGGCCTCCAGATTCAGAAGCAGAGCTCACTCAGTTAGCGGAGCTGGAACATGCTTTGATGTTAGTTAATGTCGGGGAGGGCGACGATAAGTGGAGCTGGGATTTAGACTCGCCCGACAAGTTTTCGGTAAGCAGTTTGAGACTTAGAATGCAAACTGAAAGATTCCCAGATTTGAATTTGGCATTTGAATGGAATGCATGGGTCCCAATTAAGGTTAACTTCTTTTTGTGGAGGTTAGCGCTTAACCGTGAAACGACAATGGTAGATTTGGCTAGGGGAAACGTGCAATTCGAACCTCTAACTTGCAAACTGTGTGGAGAATCAAACGAGTCGGTCGAGCATTTATTTGTTGCTTGTGGGTTCGCCCACCTTGTTTGGGACTTCATCGGCCAATGCAGTAGGTGCAATCAGGTCTTTGTGTTTGGTATAAAGGACTTGTTTGAGATACATCGGCATGTGAGAGGATCTCCGAGGTGGAAGAAGATGTTGTATTCTATCATTCAAATAGCGGTATGGTGCATCTGGAGATGTAGAAACGACCGAGTCTTCAATCGAAAGGTAACAACCGTGGCTGGAATAAAGGATGAAATTCGACAGCTGGGATTTTTTGTGGGTACACAATCGGGCTAAGGGACAATCCATGTCTTGGCAACAATGGTGTAACTTGGAGGTTTCTTACCATGTAGCTTTTGGTGTATGTTCTGTTACTTTTCACATTTATGTACCTGGTAGAGCTAACTGTGTGGTTAGCTCAGTTATTAATAATATTTTTTGTTAGCCTTTCAAAAAAAAAAAAAAATCAATCACCCCCTCAAGCCCAATATCAATCACATTATCTCTTGATCTCACTATCTTAACCTATACTTATCCGAGAAACCTTTGAAGTTCTAATCCTTTCACATCCTAAGTACGAGGTATAGTCAATAGAAGATAGTTAAGTTTGTGTTGTAAATAAATTAGATAAACAAGTGCAAGGATCGGATGCGACAAGGTAAAAGATAATAACCTACAAACTAAAGGAATTAGCACATCCATTAGGGATGCATTGATTCAGAAGCGGCAAACATAGCAGGAAGCAAGGGAGGTGACTTTTAAGGAGGAGACACAACCTTTCATTGGCACCTTTTCAATTAGTATAAATAGGACATTAGATTTCTCATTGTAATCATACTCATACTCATGTACAAGATATTCGGTTATATACATGTTATTCGTTTGTTCTAGAGATCAAAGATCACGTTCTGAGCAACAACCTTACAATTATCAAACATAGTAGCCTCTCCATCAATCTTAACAACCTAACCACCCGTAAAATTATCGGACGGGGCAGGAGGTGTTGGAGCGTCCATCTTCTCGTCCGACACCACATGTCCAAAATCAGAATCCATAGGAATTTTCCAAATAGAAACAACCTTGTCATCCCATGTAGTATGCTTATTAAACCAACAGTAAAGCTATCATTTTAATAAGTGGTTGTGTTTAATCAATACCGGTATGACACAAACCCAGATGTTAAATTTGTGAGATTAAATATATTATTGTTATAATATTTAATCTTGTAGCCATTATAATCATTTATATTATATAGATCAAAATATATTAATAACCTATTAATAATTAGTTGGTAATTGTTGATGGACCATATTACCCTTATTAACTAATTAGGTTTCCTCTTGGGTGTATATATAAGGAGATTATTAGAGAGTTTAAGGGTTAGACAATTAGACTTTTACACAACCCTCATAGCATCATTCACGGCTCTCTCTCCATAACCGAAACCTTCCCTAGTTTCGGTTCATCACCATCATAACGCTACACCCTAAGGAGGAATCAGATCATCCTAACAAGTATGTCGAACTCAATGGCTGCATCTCTAACTGGATTCTCTGCTGGCCTGTCTGCTGTAACAGGTATGTTATTCATGTTTTCCATTATGTTTAAACAGAACTGATCAACATGTGGTATCAGAGCATATGTTGATAAATCAGTTCTGTTTTCGTATCCATTATTCTGGGATTAAAATCTGGAAAACAGAAAAGTTTTAAAGCCATATAAATCACGGCTGGTTTCGAGTTCCAATGAGCCGAAATCACTGTTTCGGAAAAGTATGTTTGATAAATTGACCCGAAACCATAATGGGCAAACTAATATCCGAAATCTGTCAATAAAAGTCTCAAAATTCAGGTTTTGGATCCCAGAATTATGCTTTAATTTTTTTTAGGGTTCATCACATTGTTCTAAGAAAACTCGAAAATTCCTTAAGTTTTGGAATACGATTTGGATTAGTGGATGTTTTTTTACTGTTTGATCTGAATTTTATCTATTAAAATTTTCGAAAATTGTTAAAAGATAACCAGTTATTATTTTCGAAATCTTTGATAAGTTTAGATCAGCAATAAAACAGGAAACATTATCCCACAATCCCTAAAATTTCGAGTTTCCAGTTATTTTCACAAAACAGCTGTTAACAGTGACTCGAGACCATCAGATCTCGACTCGAGACCACAAGGTCTTGACTCGAAATCATAAGGGTCATCAAATGTTTACAACTCGAGACCACTGAGATTTCGACTAAGGGCTTTAATCTTCACAACTCGAGACCGTGGTTGCGACTCGAGACCTCATTATGAGTCGAGATCTCATAAAATGCAGTAGTCGAGACCGTGGTTGCGACTCGAAACAACAAGGTTGCGACTCGAGACCTCATAATGACTTGAGATCTCATAACTCAGTCGAGACCTGACTCGAAACCTCATTATTTTAGGCTGTTTCATGTGAACTAAAATTTAATCTTTGATCCGCGCTAACAGGTGGTTTGCTACTAAATACTTGGTTTTGTAAACAATTAATTAACTAATCAGAATCAGATAACTTTTACAAAGCCAACATAGCTTAACTTGAATGAGCTTCTGATGTATCATTTCTGGCCAAAGCTGATTTAATACATCTATTTATTGTTCAAGTATTATAAAAGCTATGTTGAGTATGCATTACAAACGTGAAATGTCTTAATTCTGGCCAAAGCTGATTTAATTCATTTATGTTTAGCATGCTTGACAAGTGCATAACTAAAGTGATTGTCTCATTTCTGGCCAAAGCTGATTTGTCATGATTACTTTGCACACATACTTAAATGATTACACTTCTGGCCAAAGCTGATTTGTCTTCGTTTAAGTAGAATTTTACTAAGTCTATTATTTTGATGTTAGTAATAGGCAATATCACAGCTTCATAATTAAAATGGTCATTATTTATGCCTGCCTTAGTATAACATGCTCTTAGATCACATTAGGACTTCTTTCTTAGTATCATAACTTTCTCATCTTATTTCCACTATCAGCACCCAATTGCGGGATTCCACCTTTAACTGGTGATAACTTTGCTGAATGGAAAAATGCCCTCATGCTTACACTAGGATTGCTAGACTTCGATTATGCTCTTAGAGAGAATAAGCCAGCGGACCTTACTACTCAAAGTACTGCTGCTGAGCAGATAGTTCATGAAAAGTGGACTAGGTGTAACCGCATGTCTCTTATGTTCATGAAGCAGTCCATTCATAATGCAATTAGAGGAGCTATTCCTGATTCTGAAGATGCTAAAACCTACCTGGCTTCTATGGAGGCTCAATTCAAAGGAACATCAAAAGCACACGCTAGCACTCTTATCCTCAAGCTGGTGACGACTAAGTATGATGGGAGGAGCGGCATTCGCGAACACATCATGATGATGCATGACATGGCCAATAAGCTAAAAGGGCTAGAGATGGAAATCAGTGATGGTTTTCTTGTTCACTTCAATTAAAGATCAATTACAACACTCAGAAGGACAAATGGACGATGAGTGAGCTGGTCGCTATGTGCGTACAAGAGGAAGAGCGTATGAAGATGGATCGCACTACTGATGTTGCTAACTTCACCACCTACAACTTTAAGAAGAGGAAGAACAATCATCACAAAAAGGATGCTTCTAAAGTTCAAAAGCCAAATCCCAATACAAGTGCACCTTCCAGCTCTAAGAGCTCCTTAGGCAAACCCTATTGCAAGTTCTATAATAAAACAAGACATAAGCAAAAGGAATGCCCTGACTTCAAGGAGTGGCTGGCTAAGAAAGGTAACGATTTTTTCATGATACTTGAGTCCTTTAATTTAAATGTTCCTGCTAATTCTTGGTGGTTTGATTCTGGTTCTATGGTTCATGTAACCAACTCTACTCAGGGATTCCTTTCAATCCGGAAGCTTGGAAGAAACCAAAGAACACTTAAAGTTGGGGATGATCGGGAATTAGAAGTGAAGGCCATAGGAACATTACAATTATTTTTGAAAACTGGTTTATGCATTAAACTTTATGATACCTTATATGTTCCCGAGGTAACTCGGAACCTTGTATCAGGACCAAAGTTAGACATGGACGGTTTTGTTGTTTCCCATGGTCATCGCAAACTCTCTATTCTCTATGA
This sequence comes from Helianthus tuberosus, assembly GCA_030545235.1. Classification (NCBI taxonomy): domain Eukaryota; kingdom Viridiplantae; phylum Streptophyta; class Magnoliopsida; order Asterales; family Asteraceae; genus Helianthus; species Helianthus tuberosus. The sequence goes on along the minus strand of CM060411.1, from coordinate 213,452,020 downwards.
TTCCATTGTTTATGGTACTGGCATTCTGGATGGTGGTCTCTATAGATTAGAACTAGATGATGATTTTTCCAAATGTTTTTTGTCATATAATATTAATGAATCACTCACAAAGATGAAACAGATTCGAGACTTAGAGACTTCATCTATGTTGTGGCATCAACATTTTGGCCACATCTCAAGAGAACGATTAAATCGTCTCGTAAAGGATGAAGTCTTACCTCATCTCGATTTCACTGGTTTTGGAACATGTGTCAAATATCTCAAAGACAAAATGACATCATCGAATAAAAAAGGTGCCACTAGGAGCTCTAATTTATTAGAACTCATTCACACTGACATTAGTGGTCCTTACCAAATCGCTGGCATAACAGGGCATACTTCATTTATCACTTTCATTGATGATTATTCTCGTTACATGTACTTGTATCTTATTAAGGAAAAGTCTGAATCTCTAACAACTTTTAAAGATTATAAAGCTGAAGTTTTAAAGCAATTAGATCGTCAGATTAAAGTTGTGAGATCAGATAGAGGTGGTGAATATTATGGAAGACTTACTGATGTGGGTCAAGCTCCTGGTCCATTTTATGAGTTTTGTAAGGGCCAGGGGATTGTGAACCAATACACCATGCCTGGTACACCTCAGCAGAACGGTGTCGCTGAACGAAGAAATCGTACCCTTATGAACATGGTGCGCAGTATGTTAACCAACACTAATTTACCATTATTCCTCTGGACTGAAGCGTTAAAAGCAGCTGTTCATATACTCAATAGAGTTCCTTCTAAGTCTGTCCCTAAAACTCCTTATGAACTTTGGACAGGAAGGAAACCGAGTCTTAAATATATGAAAGTATGGGGCTGCATTACTGAAGCAAAACTCTATAATCCTTTCCTAAGGAAACTTGAACCTAAAACAGTTACCTGTTTCTTTATTGGGTATCCTGATCATTCGAAGGGTTATCGTTTCTGTTGTCCTTCCCATGTCACCCGTATTGTTGAAACCAAGCGTGCTGCGTTCCTGGAGGATTTCAAGGTCAGTGGGAGCAGTACCAACCCTTACGAAGAATTGCAAGAAGTACAAGACGCGGGGGGAGAGACTCGTCGCTTACCATTACTCCGTTTACTCCTCTTGTACCCAATGCAACAACTGCACCTGAAGCCACTGCACAAATTCCATCTCCACAATCAGAACCCATTATACCTCATAACGAAGGCACATCAAATGCTCAAAACCAAGACAACGCTGAACCCGATAATCCACTCAGGAGGTCATCCAGTCAAAGAAGGCCTACTAATTGGGATGATTATGTTACCTACCTGACGGAAATGGATGCTGGAAAGCTCAATGATCCTATCTCTTATAACGAAGCCATTAGCAGTGATCAGTCTTCTGAATGGAACAAAGCAATGATTGATGAGCTTGAATCCATGAAGAAAAATGACGTTTGGGATTTGGTAGAATTACCCAACGGTGTTAAACCTGTAGGTTGTAAATGGGTGTTCAAAACAAAACTAGATCCAAATGGGAACGTTGAACGCTATAAAGCGAGATTGGTTGCAAAGGGCTACACTCAGAAAGAGGGAATTGATTATCAAGAGACGTTTTCACCTGTCTCTCGTAAAGATTCATTATGGATCGTTATGGCCCTAGTAGCTCATTTTGATTTAGAGCTGCATCAGATGGACGTCAAAACTGCTTTCCTTAACGGAGACTTAGATGAAGATGTTTACATGAAACAACCTGAAAGCTTTAAACCTGAAGGTCAGGAACATCTAGTCTGTAAGTTGAAGAAATCCATTTATGGGTTAAAACAAGCATCACGTCAATGGTACCTCAAGTTTGATGAAGTCATGAAGAAACAAGGTTTTATGAAGAATCAAGTGGATCAATGCACCTACCTCAAAATGAGTGGGAGTAACTTTACTATACTTGTCCTTTACGTAGATGACATTCTATTGGCAAGTAATAGTTTAGACATGTTGCATGAGTCGAAGCGGTTACTCTCGCATAACTTCGACATGAAGGATCTCGGAGATGCTTCTTAAGTCATTGGCATCGAAATTCACCGAGATAGACACAAAGGGATCTTTGGATTGTCCCAGAAGACTTACATAGATCATGTCCTTACACGTTACAACATGCAACAGTGCAAACCCTCAGTCGCTCCAGTAGTTAAGGGAGATGTTTTCGGTTCATTCCAGTGTCCGACAACAGAGGTTGAAAAGGAGCAAATGAGCCAGATACCTTACGCGTCAGTAGTCAGGAGCCTGATGTATGCTCAAGTCTGTACTCGCCCAGATATCGCTTATATTGCTGGAATGCTAGGCCGTTATCAGACTAATCCTAGCCTAGATCACTGGAAAGCAGCTAAGAAGGTCCTTAGATATCTGCAAGGGACGAAAGACTATAAACTGACTTATAGAAGAAGTGATCACTTAGAAGTGGTAGGTTATTCTGATTCTGACTTTGCCAAATGCAAAGATGACAAGAAATCCACTTCAGGCTACATCTTTATGTTAGCAGACGGACCAATCTCATGGAAGAGTCATAAACAACAATTAACTACAACTTCCACAATGATGGCAGAATACATTGCTGTTTACAACGCAACCTGTCATGGAATGTTGCTTAGAAATCTGATCACTGGACTCAAAATCGTTAATTCCATTTCTAGACCATTGAAGCTTTACTGTGATAACTCAGCTGCCGTTAGTTTCTCGAACAGTAACACTTCGACTGGAGCTGGTTTATATCTCGATACAAAATATTTGTTCGTACGTGAACGAATTGAGAAAATAATCTTTGTAATGAGTATATTAGTACTAAAGATATGCTTGCGGATCCGATGACTAAAGGTCTCCCACCTAAAGTTTTCGAAGAACATGTATCGAATATGGGACTTACTAAAGACCTTATTTAATGGCATATTGTATTAGCTTATGTTTTAAGTAATAAAATTTCCTCAGTTTGATTTTGTATCTCTCTAACATATGTTCTGCCGGTGTAATGACATATAGACAAATATAAATACAAATCAGACACTAAAGGGCTTATGCGTATTTTGATCATAACTATTAGGTTTTAAATTGAGGCTATAGTATGATTAATGGGTGTCCTGAGTCGAATGATGATTCAACGGCTGTATTTCTCTGCTATAGTTCTTGGTTTAAGGCTAAAATGAGTGTTAACTCCTGGCCAGGCTCATCTAATACTCATGATAAATGATTACTCGGCTAAGTGGGAGAATGTGAGATTAAATATATTATTGTTATAATATTTAATCTTGTAGCCATTATAATCATTTATATTATATAGATCAAAATATATTCCTATTAATAATTAGTTGGTAATTGTTGATGGACCATATTACCCTTATTAACTAATTAGGTTTACTCTTGGGTGTATATATAAGGAGATTATTAGAGAGTTTAAGGGTTAGACAATTAGACTTTTACACAACCCTCATAACATCAGTCACGGCTCTCTCTCCATAACCGGAACCTTCCCTAGTTTCGGTTCATCACCATCATAACGCTACACCCTAAGGAGGAACCAGATCATCCTGACAAGAATGTCGAACTCAATGGCTGCATCTCTGACTGGATTCTCTGCTGGCCTGTCTGCTGTAACAGGTATGTTATTCATGTTTTCCATTATGTTTAAACATAACTGATCAACAAAATTATGATAAGAATCACAACAGCACGCCACAAATAAACATCAGATCCCCCCTAGAGTAGGGCTATTCACGAGCCGAGCTGAGCCAAGCCAGGGCAAGCTCAGGCTTGGCTCGATTATAAACCGAGCCGGTTCGGCTCAGATTTAAAACAAAGTTGAAAATCAAAGCTCGGGCTCAGATCGGCTTGGTTTGGCTCGATTTCAAAACGGAAAATTAATACGTAGCTCTCAAAATTCGATAGTCTAAAATATTATTCAATAGTTCAAAAACACGTATCTAAAAGAAGTTCAACCTAATACATTATAAGCCAAAATTAAATTCAACATCCCAAAATAGGTTTTAAATTTCAACGAAATACAATATTAGTTCATTAGTATTGTATCAACACAAAATAAGCCTTAAATTATAACGAAATACAATATTAGTTCATTAGTTTTGTAATCAGCCTTCAAATATATCAACCATATAAATCAAATTGCACTCCTAAATACATGTCAAGAATAATCAGTTTTTTGTAATGTATTATAATGAATATAAAAATAAAATATATTATAAGTAAAACAGACCGAGATAAGCCGAGCCGAGCTGCCAAGCGAGCCAAACCGAGCCGAGCTATATAGGCAAGCTTTCTAACCTTCTAACTGAGCCGATTCAGTTTCAAACAAACCCATATCAAGCGAGCTTTTTTCAAACTAAATCCGAACGAGCTTCGATCGAGAGAGCTTTTTGGACAGCCCTACCCTAGAGTATATCGAATCCTTTTTAACATGTTAGTATTATGCTTGCATGTGGACCCAAGAAACAAGACTCGATCTGGTGTTAATGCACCTACCACATTTTAATACACAGATAATTATATCTCAAGATCCACTATAAATAAAAAAAACAAAAAAAATTGATACATTTTAAACTTTAAAATTGTAACCAGAATAAGTTTTCATTAATAGGCTAAATAGACGTTGCTTTTGCATCTCTAATTCGCCTCTCAAGTCTCAACACTCAGCTGATCTGGTAAGTGTTAAACCTAACCTAAGGTTTAATTTTGAGTTAATTGCCAAAATCGTCCCTAAGGTTTGGGCATGTTTGCCTTTTTCATCCAAAATGACTTTTTTTGTACCAAATAGCCCCCCACGTTTGTAACTTTTTGCCATTTTCATCCAAATGTCCAACTGGGTTAGAAATAAAAATTTGATGAGGGTTTGTTTTTTTGAAATTTCACAAGTACAGGGCCTGAAATGTAATTTCTTTTTAAGCTCTAACTTTATAAAAGTAAAGATTTACATGTAAAACAAATTGTAGAATTATATAAAACAATTGTGGACAAAAAATAAAATACTTAATTAATATCCATTGGCGATACTCCTTGTTCATAGCTTGAAGGCTTAAATAAGCCATGAATAGACACTGTAACTTTATAATTCAACTCATCATATTAATAATTAATGAAAATTTGTTTAGACCTGCTTAAATCTAACACTCGTAATGAAGATGGCTTTAGATCTAACACTCATTACAGAGATTCCGATTCAAATCATAAAGTTTCCGTTCTAATTTCCGAAGAACCGTGCGGTGGATTCAAAACATAGAGTTTCCGTTTTGATTTCCGACGAACCGTGCGGTGCCGATTCAAATCATATAGTTTTTCCGTTTTAAATTCTAGCGAACCGTGTAGTGTCGATGTAGGTCGTTTGACCGCACAAGTGACGACGACGACCTTTAGTAGGAGAAAATTTGTTGAACAAAGCTGGTCAAAAGTTGTGTCAAAGCAGAGATGAGATCCTCCACCGGATTTGTCGCCGGCGAACTCATCAATGGCCGGAAGTTCTTACGAATTTCACGTGTTGATCTAGCCTTCTTCTTCTGATTCTGAACATGATATCTCCATCTCGGTCTTCAAGCTTAGAAGGTGACATTTCGGTTACCAAAAGGATCCAAACTACAAATCACAAGCAAAAATAAACAAAACAATGAGCATTACACGGTGGAGGTGAGTAACGGTGTGAGTGGTAGGTGATGGTTTGTTTTGAAGGTTGTAGAGAGAGAAAGCAGAGGGTAATGGTTTTAGGTTTAAAAAGAAATTACATTTAGGCCATGTACTTGTGAAATTTCAGAAAAACCACTTATCAAACGGTTGTTTCTAACCCATGTTAGGCATTTGGATGAAAACGGAAAAAAGTTACAAACGTGGGGGGCTATTTGGTACAAAAAAGTCATTTTGGACGAAAATGGCAAACATGCCCAAACCTCAGGGACCATTTTGGCAATTAACTCTTTAATTTTTGAAGGCTAAATTTGATTGTAATTGTTAAAATCATATATTTACTAGTTCTAATTCCTGGCTTTTATGATCTTGAGTTGTTTTTAGGGTAAATTACATTTTTCGTCCTTTATGTTAGTATCAGATTGCAATGGATATCCTTTAACTTTAATAATTACAGTCACAGTCCTTTATTTAGAAAACTCATTACACCTTTCGTCCTTCAGTTCTAACCCAGCTAAAATTATCAGTTAAGTGTGGTCATGTGCAAGGCACATGAGGGTATTTCAGTCATTTTACCATATCATTTTATTTTAAAGTATGTTAATATTTATAAATTAAAAAATAACTTAAAAAATAACAAAAATAAAAACACAATAAAAGGATAAAACCCTACCTATTGTTCTTCTTCACCAGCCACCACCACAAACCCATCACCACCACCACCACCACTATTACTGTCACCTCCCGTCTCCCCTCTCTCACTTTTTCTCCGGCAACTGGAAATTCGAACTGGAATTTGGTTCACAAGGTGGTTGTTGGAGAGAACGAGTTCTTTGAGCTCAGATAGTTTTCCGATCGATGGAGAGATGGATCCTCTCAGGCGGCGGTGGTTGAGGACGATTCGGGTGACTTTGAGGACGGTGGTGGTGTTGGAGATTCTCCGTTCACAGAATATTCCGGCGGTGTTGCAGATGCTTGGAGGATTAATCTGGATTGAAGAGTGATGGAGGTGAGGAGGGATAGGTGGCGCACGGTTGCCATTGCCGGTGGTTGTCGGCGATAGTTGACTTAGATGAACGGTGGTGGGATACTATTATTGAAAAACACTGATTTACTCTATATATGATGATGGGATTTCTATTGAGGGTTGACTATTGACTAAAATCGGTAAGTTTCCTGTAAGTTGCTACACATGAATTTTCTGTATTATCCTCGTCTTTCCCCGGAATCGAGTGTCCGTTTGGTGCTTTGTTCTTGAATATTCTTGTTGTTCATGTTTGCAGATCTGAGCCAAATAAACGCACTCTGTTTCTTGAATATTAATTTAGTTCAGAGATATGGTTTTTAGTTCAGATGATACGGTTTCAATCTTGGGTGCTTGCTTTTATAAATGGGTGCAGAGTGGTTGAAGTTGACCTGTTCAAATCTATAAGGGTTTTTTTTTTCAGTTCTTGATTTGTGGTGTTTCAGATTGGGGGAAATCCATATGTTTATGTTGTTTAGAGGGAGGGAGGTGTGAATTTAATGTTTACGGGATCAATCATATAGATTTGATGATGGATTAGCAAGAACTGATGAAGAAAGATTGAATCCACACAAATCATAAGGATTCTAGAGAGATGTTATTTTCTTTGTGACATAAATACCCTCACATGATGTCCACATGATCAAACTTAACTTGAAATTTAAACTGGGTTAGTGCTAAAGGACGAAATGTGTAATGAGTTTTCCAAATAAAGGACTGTGACTGTAATTATTAAAGTTAAAGGGTATCCATTGTAATCTGATACAAACATAAAGGACGAAAAATGTAATTTACCCTTGTTTTTATTTGTTAAAAACACGAGTCAAAGGCAGCCTATTTTCTGATATTGAATGTGCGATCTGATATTTATGTATATGTTTATTGCTGTTGTAGTGTTCTGTAAACTCTAAACTGGGAAAACTGATTTTCAATATGATAAAATAAATAACATTCACCATGGAAAACAGGTATTTGGAGCTTGGAGACGTAAACATGATTCAAGAGAGCGTCAAAAGGTTTCTTAATCATGTAAACGATGAAACACGCAATGCAAACACATTTTCATCATCAATTTACACGGCACCGCGTATACTACGAGATCTGAGCCCAATTTCTTTTGACCCTCAGATGGTTTCTATTGGACTACTACAAAGAGAAAATAAAAAGCTACAAGAATTTGAAAGACAAAAGGTAAGTTGTGTTAACAAACTTTTAAGCTGTACCGGTATCTCAAAAGAGAAAATAGAGGAATCATGTATGCAGAAAGTGTAAGCTTCAATGGAACAAATCAAGGCATGCTATGTTCCTAGCTTGACCAACAATGAGCCTGAAATTGCAGAAATGATGGTTATGGATGCTTGTTTCATACTTGATTTCATTTACTGGTACTCGGGATATGATATATCATATACGGAAAACAGGTTGCTATCCCAAACTATGATTTTTGACTTGGTGTTACTATTTATTCTTGATCAGATATATCAGTGCACTGTATTGACGAATCACCACGTCTCCCTTATTAAATTTATCTCTCCAGTTTTGAATGGTCTCACGTTCTTTAAAGGAGATTTCAATATACCCGATCATCGACTTACTTTTCCTCGACAATGCATTCGGCTGTACATCTAGATAAGGCAGGTGTGAAATTCAAACCTAACAAAGATCCAACGTGGAAGATGCAAATGGAAGTAAAACTAAATAGGCTCTCATGCACTACTAGAAAACTAGGCAATTGCGACCAAATTTTACGACTAACATAAGACGGTCGCAAAATTAGCGACCGATTTGTGACTAAAACCAGAACAATCGCAAAATTAAAGACCAATCTAGATTCGATCGCAAATCAATCGCAAATTTTGTGACCGTATTTTTGTGGTCGGAAAAGAGTCACAAATACGAGAAAAATAAAAAAATTGCAAAAGTTACGACCGTTTAAAGCAATCGCAAATAAAAAAAAACATAAAACAAAAGTTGCGACCATATAAAACGGTCACAAATATGAGAAATATATAAAAAACAAAAGTTGCGACCGTTTAAAGCGGTCGCAGATACAAGAAAAAATAGAAAAAGCAAAAAAAAAATATATATTCATCTGTGTCTAGGGTAAAAACTGCAAATAGTCATAAGTTCTGGGTTAAAACTGACAGTAGGAAGCTTCAATCAAATGACTCCACACTCCTCGTTCATCAAAACAGATCTGCAGATCCGTTAATCTTTCATCATCCTCATCTGTGACTTTCGACGACTCACGGTACATCTGATTCCGACGACTCCGCACTCTTCGTTCATCATCCTCGTCATTCATCGTTCGAGATCTGCGACTCACGGTACATCTGGTATGTGTCACTCTTCATTTCCTTTAATAATCCGACGACTGATTCCAGTTTGAAACCATGTGTTAAATCCGACGACTGATTCCGAATACGTGATTGAAGAAATCCTCTCACCAATCTGATTTTGAGGAGATCTGCCGCTCGAAGAAATCCTTTCACCGATCTGATTCTGGCGACTCCGGTTAGGTCAGTTTCTCTCTTCATTTCCTTTAGTAATTAGGTTTAATGTATGGATGAAGAATCTGAATACATGATTGAAGTCGATGCTCTTGTTAATTCTGTGATTTTAGAACAAATATAGTTTGGAATCATGTTGTTATGAACGATGCTGCATCTTGATATGATGAATTTTGGATTGATTAGGTTAATTTTAGTTTTATTGCGAGTTTTTGGTGAGAGTAGGGTTTGAGATCTACAATGAATTCAGTTGACTCAGTTTGACTCTTATTTTCATCACATTATCCACCGGTACCAAAAGCCTTCTTTTTATCTTTCCTTGACTAGTCATAATATGCATTTCTTATAATCTGAATCTAAAAACTTTTATAACGAACAAGATAATGAGTTTGGTTTTATATTATTTGACAGTTATGTAAGACTTTTATTTTCTAAGCACATTCTGATCGTTGACCGGTGCAGTTTAGGTGGAATTTTTCCTTCAGGTTGCCACGAGGTTGTATTTCCAAATTTTGTAATTTGTTTACCTCATCTCGACCTGAAAGCTCCAAATTATATAAAAATTTTGCGTGGAGACGAAGCATCAGTCGTGGCCTCAGAATAGCTGAGTTTAGCTGGCAACAGTCTAGATTAAACATATATCATGTAACTAGATTAATAGCTGAGTCAACAGTCTAGATTGTTTAATTGAATGGGTTAGACGGGTCGTAAATGCGGTGTCTCAAAGTTAACACTTTAACTAGTCATTAAACCGATTAAGTTGTTATTATAAATTGGTTGTGTGTTTCTGATTCATTTGGAGAACTTGGTAATTTGAGAGTAAACATATATTAAGTTGTTATTATAGATTGGTTGGTTTGGTATTGGTATTTGGTAAAAAAAAGTCATCTTTACTATAAATAAGTGAGTTTAGAAGAATGTATTGATTGGTGATGTATTGTTGATTGATTAGGTTAACATTTGATGATATTTGACCTAGGTTATCAATTAGGTTTCTAAATTGTCAACTTTTTGTTGTTAACGGCAGTGTTTTTATACGATTAATCTGTTTTTTTTAAATGATTTTGATTGATCAATTTGATAGAAAGATGATCAAGTTGAAAAAACTTAATGATGAGTATGATTGCAAAATGAAGAACATTAGATAGAGGGAGTGCTCATTTTTGTAGCTATTATTCATGATCTATGTTAGTACAAAATCGGTACAAGTACCGGCATTCATTTTTTAAGGTTTTCAATTTCATTTTAAGAGTCTTTTATTTTTTCAGTATTAGAGGCGTTAATCTGTATGAGAGGCGTACGTGTTTTTCTCCAGTTGTATGACATTATTATAAATATTTTAAAAAATAAAGAATCATATATAAATTAGGTTGTATTTGTAGGTGAAATATGAGGGATATTTTTGGAGAAGCATGTGGAGGAAAGTAGCCAACACCGAGAACTTGACAAAGAATTGTGGTACCAAGCTTCCGGGGGAAAGAAGAGAGGCAAAGTATTTGGGTTAAGCAATGTTAAGAATGATTTTAACGTTCAACATCACGGCAAACAAGACCAAGAGTTATGTTTATTCTTTTAAGTTGTTTGGTTCAAGGCTAATGTTGATTTGAAATTGATCTAATATTTTGGGCAAACATGTCTAAACTCAAATATTGACCTCATGTTTTCATGCTATCACTTCTCAGTCAATAATAGTCAATAATGTGTTAACTTTTGTATGGATATTGAAGATAGGCGATTTGACCTTAGAAGTCAAACTGATTAGTTTCATAAATTGTGATTATGCTGGTCATTAATATTTCACTTTGCATTGGTTTTATTAGATCGAAAGGTTGAATGTGATTATCCAAGATATAGTGAAAGAAAAAGAAGAAGAAAAAAGAAAGGTTGAACGATATTATTGCGGGATTGGTGGTGGAAAAAGAGAAAGATAAGGCGGAGAAAGAGGCTATAATTGAAAGAATGACAAACATTGAAGCAATGCTAAAAGGTAGGTTTCAAAACGCATAATCATTGACTTAGGTTTCAAAACGTATAAACACTTTGTTTTGAATATGCATTTTGTTATGATAAATTTGGTATTTGATGTTTTAAGTGGAATGGTTTATATAATTGTGAAAATTTGATAATATGTAAATTTTAAAATTGATATTATATGCAGGTTAAAATAGAAAATGGCTATAATTAATAAAAATTGCGACTGTTTTTCAAAAGGCAAGCAGTTGCAAAACGGTCGCAATTTGTAAAAGGCTTGCGGTCGGAAACGATCGCAGTTTGTAAAAGGCATGCGGTCGGAATGCGGTCACATCAAGACCGTCGCAACCAAAGTCCCACAAAACCTGGAGTAGTCGCAATATTTACGACCATTATTAAAGTCGCAAAACCCGGGTCGCAAAAGATAGCATCAGTCGCAAGTTAGTCGGAGTAGAGAAATTGCGACGGGTGTTTTTCCGATCACAGTTCCTGTCGGAAAACGGTCGCAACAGGGTAATTGTGACTGGTTTGCGACCAAAATTGGGGTCGTAAAAACCTAGTTTTCTAGTAGTGATGCTGTCTTGGGTCATGGAGTAAGCCTACCCTTAAAATCCCAGTATTTCATGTTCATGATTTCACTGAGGTGATTTTAAGGAATCTCATTGCATACGAGTAGTCGCATAAAACTTGTAGTTATATTATATCATATTCAAGAAGATGTTACCAGGTTGGTAGACTCGGGTCCTTGTCAACGATATGGGTTCTGATGAAGAAGCTGCTAATATGATCAACAACATGTGCAAAAATGTCACATGTCTAGATTTCTTTTACAAACAACAATGTGAAACACTTACTACATACTGCAACGCTTACCGGCCAAAAAATATAGTCAAGTTAAAGCGTACCTACTTCAGTAGTCCATGGAATATCATTGCTCTAGTTTCTGGAATCATCCTATTTGCTCTAACCGTGACTCAGACCATCTTCACCATCAAGTCTGCTAAGTAGAATTTCCCGGTAAGCTTTACTTCATTTGTACGTTGTTCATTATTTGGTTAGCGATACTTTAAATGTATGAGATATACTACGTATAAGTATGTTCCAAGACTAGTTTTATATTTGATATAACTTTTGTGATCTATATCGAAGTGACAAAATATATACATGAGGATTTTCACAATCATGACCATGGTTCAAATTTTCGTTTCCTTTTTCAGCATGAACACAAATTACCAAACACCAATGCTATGATACTCCCCTAAGTTCCAACCAGGGTAGGCTTCAACTCGGTTCATTTAATAACCTACCAAAGCCGACCAATTTTTAACTTAATGAGTTGAAATTTAGCTCGGGCTCGGCTCGTCAAAAGCTTGTGACGGCCCGTTTATATATAAAAAAGCAAAAGCTTGTGACGGCCCGTTTATATATAAAAAAGTTTATATATTTGGTATTTTTTAGACATAATGATATACATAAAACTAAAAACAATAAATAAAACAGTATCTATACTAATAAGTAATTTCACTAAATGGCAGATGACATTTTCTCCTTTAGTGTAGGTCTTTTGTTATTAATTACTAGGTTATAACCCGAAACTTCCCGGGTAAGAAAAAAATTAATTTATATTAATTGAATTATGTGATTAAATAAAATAAAAAGAAATGTTTTCAAACGTTATATTATTATATAATTGTTTTGAATTTACAATCGTAGTTGAAATAAATTTTAATGTAACTAACAAAATCTTTAAAAAACATATTAAACAATGTTTATTGACATAGTAACCGACTCCGTAAACTTCACGGGCAGGAAGTACGTCTATCATCTCGTGATATATTGTATAGCACCACTACTAGAATTAGGAATTTACCCTGGATAGATATATAATATACCAAAACAACCCTTTACATGATCATTTGTGAAATATACTACAAATATTTTAACGTTAACAAAAAAATTTGTTTGTCGTTACATTCGTCGACACCAAAAATATGGTTTTCACTTAAAAATAAAGGTAGCCGCATAACTCGACCAATCTTCGCGAATGTCATCCATATCAATAGCCAAGTATTCCTCCACTCCATCGCCAACCTCAGACAACAATTAAATAAAATAAATTTTAAAAATCAGAATTTAAATGTTAATCTAGGAATTTAAGCAAATGTTTGGACATATATGTCGCAACCCTCGACCCCTATCCCCGGGTAGGGCTGTTCATGAGCCGAGCCGAGCCGAGCCAGGCCAAGCTCGGGCTCGGCTCGATTATAAACCGAGCTGGCTCGGCTCGGATTTGAAACCGAGCTGAAAATCTAAGCTCGGGCTCGGCTTGGTTTTAAACCGAGCTAGCTCGGCTCGGCTTGGTTTGGCTCGATTTTATAAAAAAAACTAATATATACCTCTTAAACTTTAATAGCCTAAAATATTATTCAATAATTTAAAAGAATATATTCAAAATAAGTTCAACCTAATACAATTCAAACCAAAATCAAGTTTAACAACGCAAAATAAGTTTTAATTTCAATAAAATACAATATTAGTTCATTAGTATGGTAATCAATCTTCAAATATGCCATAAATATCAAATTACAAACCTATATACATGTAAATAATAATCAGTTTTTTTGTAATATATTATAATGTATATAAAATTAAAACTTATTATTATAAGTAAAATAATTCGAGCTAAACCGAGCCGAGCTACAAAACGAGCCGAGCCGAGCTAGGCTCACTTTCTAACCGAGCCGAGCCGGCTCGGCTCACTTTTAAACCGAGCCAAATCGAGCGAGCTTTTTCCGAGCTAAATCCGAGCGAGCTTCGAGCGAGCTCCGAGCCGCGAGCTTTTTGAACAGCCCTATCCCCGGGAGCGGGCGGCCGCGAGTCAGTTTCGGTGGTATCAGTTTTTATCAGTTTGGCAGCGAAATTTACATCAGGACCGTAGTTAGGAAATATATTTTATCAGAGTAAAATACCACATCTTTATAATAATAAACACATGGGAAAAACCCAAGTTTTCATTACAATCTGTTTATAGGAATCCTATTTTATTGAAATAAAACATCGTCTTTATTTCGGTAACTTTTTATAGCCACTTTTCCAAGCCTTCAGTGCTCTCCTGCTGGCTTCTATTTGACTTTCACATTTTGTTATCTGAAACGCGTTTTAAAAACATTTGTCAGTGGGAAATACTGGTGAGTGAATCCCAGTTTAATCAAGACAGGTTTTATCATTTTGCAGTATTGAGGGCGATCTCGCAATTACATTTGTTTCCAATTCTTACTTTAATTACCACCTACGGTACTGTCAACCCGACTTGTGGTCATGTTACTACTCACAGTGTAGTAACAAATTTTGTATACAAAATCCCAACATACCGACGATAATTGTAGAATTACAAATACTCAATCACTGCTTAATATAATTTAAATAATTGAGGTTTTGTAAAAACTGTTTGTAAAAAGGTTTACAAAAAGAGGATAAACTCAAATTGCTATTTTAGGTATTTTCCTTGTGACTTCCTGGTTATAATCTATTAATTAAATAATGCACATGCGTTAGTATAATAACCTAATTTACATTAGTTATACCCTCCCCGAGATAGAACTCCAACGACTACGTCGGGCAGAGCCATAACAGCCGTTACGGAGCACTAGATCAATCGTGCAGCGTATCTAATACGTAACCGGGGGTTATAATACTTACAACGAGGCAAAGCTTCGCTAATTAGGGGGCTATTATGCCCGGGAATTATGTCTACACTTTAGAAATTGAGAGAGAATCACGAGTTTTGAACATCGGAAATGAACTGCCGATGCTCCCAATTTATAGGAGCTGATCTTGGCTTCCTTGTGGCCCGCGAAGGATATACAAGGGGTCTTCGCGCCCTGCGACGTAGGGTATGTAGGGCCTAGCTTTGTCTGGTCATACACATAGCTTCGACATGATCATGACACGTGGCGCGCTAGGGTTTCGCCTGGTGGTTTAGCTGTCGCGGCCCGCGTAAGCCGAAAACAAAGTCTTCGCGCCCCGCAACAGACCATTAAATTTTTTTAATTTTTTTTTATAAAATTAAAGTATTTAGGGCTCACTTTACGTATACGAGGTGTATTTTAGGACGTATAGGGGTGTTTTAAATGTTTTAGGAGTGTCGGAAATATTTTAGGAGAGTTGTTATATCCTCCCCACCTTGTTTTAGAACTCGTCCTTGAGGTTTACTGGAACAGGTGTGGATATTTTCTCTTCATCTCTGATTCAAGCTCCCAAGTGTAGTCTGGTCCCCTCTTTGAATCCCATTTCACTTTAACTAAAACCAATCTCTTGTGTTTAAGATTCTTGACTTTCCTGTCTTCAATCTGTAGAGGTCTCTCTACGAACTTAAGTTTCTCAGTTACCTCTATGTCCTTAAGAGGTACTACTAATGATTCATCGGCTAAGCACTTTTTGAGATTACATACATGAAAGACATCATGTATTCCTGCCATTTCCTCTGGCAGTTGTAGCTGATAAGCTACTGCTCCTATTCTTCTAATAATCTCAAAAGGATCAACATACATGGGGCTTAGCTTTCCCCTCTTGATGAATCTTACTATTCCTTTCCATGGAGAAACTTTTAATAATACCTTGTCTCCTACTTGAAACTCCAATGGCTTTCGCCTGTTATCAGCATAACTCTTTTGATGATCGCGTGCTGCTTTTAGTCTTTCCTTGACTTGAATAATCTTGTCTGTTGTTTCTTGTACTATCTCGGGTCCAGATAGTTGCTTTTCTCCAATTTCTGCCCAACAGATAGGAGTTCGACACTTTCGTCCATAAAGTGCTTCGAATGGTGCAGCATTAATACTGGTATGATAGCTGTTATCATAGGAGAATTCTATCAATGGTAAATGATCGTCCCAATTTCCTCTGAAATCAATTACACAAGCTCTAAGCATATCTTCCATTTTCTGAATTTTCCTTTCGCTTTGTCCGTCCGTTTGAGGATGGTAAACGGTGCTTAGATTTAACTTGGTTCCTATTGCTTTTTGGAAACTTGTCCAAAAATAAGAAGTAAAACGGCTATCTCTGTCAGAAACAATAGATAAAGGAATTCCATGTAATGAAACAATTTCATTTACATACAACTTGGCTAGTTGTTCCATACTGAAAGTTTCCTTCATTGGTAAGAAATGAGCAAACTTGGTTAATCTATCTACAATCACCCAGATTGTATCATTACCTTTTTGTGTCTTGGGTAATTTGGTAACAAAGTCCATTGTTATCAATTCCCATTTCCATACAGACATTTCTAATTGGTGCAATAAACCTGAGGGTTTCTGATGTTCAGCTTTAACCTGTGAACAGGTTAGACACTTGGCAACATAAGCTGCTATATCCTTTTTCATTCCTATCCACCAAAAATTCTTCCTTAAGTCTTGATACATTTTATCACTTCCAGGATGTATCGTATACTTAGATTTATGAGCTTCTTCTAATATTAGGTGGCGTAGGTTTCCTCGTTTAGGTATCCAAATTCTTTTCTTATGGAATCTCCAAATTCCATCTGTTCCTTGTTCTAATTCCTTAATCATACCTTTTAATTTTTCAGTATCGTCCTTGATTACTGATTCTTGTACTTCTTGAATTTGTTCATTTAAATCTATCTGCAGATTTAACTTAAGAGAACGTACTCTTCTTGGCTTTTCATGATACTTTCGACTTAAAGCATCAGCTACTACATTAGCTTTTCCAGCTTGATACTGGATATTACAATCGTAATCATTGAGAAGTTCCATCCATCGTCTTTGTCTCATATTTAATTCTTTTTGCCCAAAAACATATCTTAAACTCTTATGATCGGTGAAGAGATCGAATTTATTTCCATATAAATAGTGTCTCCAAATCTTAAGGGCAAAAATTATGGCTAGAGGCATAGGCTGTAACCTTTTGACGTTGCATTAATACACATCCATAACCTAATTTAGAAGCGTCACAATAGACTTCAAAGTCTTCAGTTCCTTCTGGTAACGCGAGTATGGGTGCGTTGGTTAATCTCTGCTTAAGGATTCTAAAGCCCTCTTCCTGTTTTGGTCCCCATTCAAACGTAATGATTTACAGGTTAGTTTGGTTAATGGAAAGGCTATTCTAGAAAAATCTCGGATAAACCGTCTATAATAACCTGGCAGCCCTAGAAAACTTCTCACCTCCGTTGGTGATTCACGGACTTTCCAATTAGTAATCGCCTCGATCTTTGTGGGATCCACATGAATTCCTTCATGATTAACTAAATGTCCAAGAAATTGTACTTCTTCTAACCAAAATTCACATTTCGAAAATTTAACATAAAACTTTTCTTTTCTCATCAAATTTAGAAGGGCATGCAGATGCGCTGCATGTTCTTCTTTACTCTAGCACAGACATTGGCTGAACTTAGAGCTCTCATGATGAAGGAGTTATGTCCTCGTCACGAGATCAGGGCCTTGGAAAGGGAATTCGACAATCTTGAGCAAGACAGCGGTGAGCATCGAGCCTACACGGACCGTTATGAGGAGTTGAGTCTATTATGCCCAAACATGGTCACGCCTTTGGATAAGGCAATAGAAAAGTACATTGATGGCCTCCCTGACTCAATACAAGACATTGTGACTGGCAGCAACCCTACTACAGTTAGACAGGCCATTGAGCTATCTGCAACCTTGACTGAATCAAAGATCAGGAAAGGTAAACTTTTCCAAAAAGGTGACAAGAAACCGGTCGAGGAATCGAACCCAATCGAGGAATCAAAGACCATGGATGAACAGATTGGATCCCCTAAGAAGTCAAAGAAGCGAAAGGCTTCTCAGAACTTCGCCATGGTTACTCACAATGATCAAGCCGTCCCCAACCAACCAGCTCAACCCCCTGCTAGGAAGCCATACAATGGAACTGCACCCTTATGCAACCAATGTAGCCTCCATCATCATGCCAATGTAAAGTGCCGCAAATGCCAAACTTGTGGGCTTATAGGCCATACAGCAAGAGTCTGCCCAGCTGCAGCTGCACCAAACCAAGCTGGCAACAATACCGCTCAAGGTCGTTTTCTACCAGGTTCTTGCTTCAACTGTGGCGAGATGGGTCATTTCCGAAGAAATTGCCCAAAGCTTGCTAATGCAAATCCAGCACAAGGATGAGCATCTGACCAACAACATCGTTTAGAAATAATCACGTCTTATGTATTATTTTCTTTTATTGTCAAGGTCCATGAAACAGTTGTTATCATTGTTTATAAATAAATCCTTTATTTACATTACAATGTATTTATGTGGTTGTATGTATGAACAACATATCTCTTACAATACCGACAATCAAGGAACCGTATTCCTTGAAGGACAGACTACCCCCAAACTTTCTTCCACTTTATGATCTCTTGCATTTTCCACGAAATTCCTAAGTACCCGTTTCTTCTAAGGAAAACGAAGTACAAGGCGCAAGTTACAACACTGAACGAATACCCAAAGTACCACTATAAATCCTTAATAGGGTACCTAAGGGTATTTCCGTGAATCCTAAAATTGTTGTGTTCCTTAATTCGACTATTACGTTTCTTTGAAAACAAAATCGAATTTTGGGAGATCTTCCTATCTCTTCAGATAGATCCCAGAGGACATTGAAGTCCATCGACTGGTTTCCATATCCGTTCTCAATCGATAACAAATTTATAACAAATTAATAATCAAGTTAATCAACTATGTGATTATGTGCTTATGAACATTACAAGACAAACTGTGCGGACTGTGCAAGGAATTACGTAATTATGGATGCATACATAATTATGGAATTTAGTGCACAGAAACCACAGCGAGCCTTGTCATGTGCCTAGAAGTTAACTCTATTCATTTCCATTTCTGAGGAAGCACCCGTTGAAAATGACTCCGTTTGTTCACTTTCGTTTCTGAAGATTGACCGTTGAGGAAATGAATATCCGTTTGTCTATCCTTTTCATTTCCATTTCTGATGAAGCACCCGTTGAAAATGACTCCGTAAGTTCATTTTCGTTTCTGAAGATTTGTCCGTTGAGGAAATGAATATCCGTTTGTTTCTCCTTTTCATTTCCATTTCTGATGAAGCACCCGTTGAAAACGACTCCGTTTGTTCATTTTCGTTTCTGAAGATTTGTCCGTTGAGGAAATGAATATCCGTTTGTTTCTCCTTTTCATTTCCATTTCTGATGACACACCCGTTGAAAATGACTCCGTAAGTTCATTTTCGTTTCTGAAGATTTGTCCGTTGAGGAAATGAATATCCGTTTGTTTCTCCTTTTCATTTCCATTTCTGATGACACACCCGTTGAAAATGACTCCGTAAGTTCATTTTACGTTTCTGAAGATTGCCCGTTGAGGAAATGAATCCCCGTTTGTTTATTCCTTCATTTCCGCTTCTGAAGAATACTCGTTGAGGAAAATGACTCCGTCTGTTCATTTTCGTTCTGAAGAATGTCCGTTAAGGAAATGACAGGATTTTGCCTTACATATCTCTGGTGGTTATTTGACACAAAGTCACAAATAGACTCCTACGAATAAATTTCGGGACGAAATTTCCTAAAGTAGGGGAGACTGTGACACCTGTGTCACTTCAGCCATCAAACAAATGCCAAACCAATGAAATATTGTATTTCATACTTTGGACTTGTATAAATATGTGTATCTTTTGCACATATCAACTCTTGTTCGATTTCAAGCTCTGAATCGCTCTCTGGAAGGTTATACGCGCACTAACGCGTAAATATAACCAGTTTAATGCAAAAAACACTCCGTAATAGTGACATGGACTTAACATACCTTAAATAACCTCTACATAACTTAGAAATAAGTTTTGGAAGGTTTGGTATGCCGAAATCAAGTTAAATCGCTTACAGGGACTAAACTTGACAAACTGTGAAAGTATGCCAATTTGAACTGTAACAGACATTTCGGAACATGACCATAAGTTAAACATACCATAAATATCCTTCATATAGCTTAGAAATAGGCTTTGAGGGGTTCGGTGTGCTAAAATAAACTTTTGGGTCATTCAGGGACTAAAAGTGTCAAAAAGTGCACAAGTTTGCACTTTCGCGCATAACTTACGTTCTGAATACACCCGGACATCCAAAAATTTATGTAAGCACTAAAATATTTTATTTTAGTGTTTGGAATAAGAAAAATCCATTCGTTGCGTCATTTGGATCGTTTTTCGCGCTTGTGCGCATTCTGTCGTAATTAAGCGAACATCGCGTTCGTACGACCAAACGAACCAACGTCCGACATATTTTTGAGCATGTTTCATGTCCACAATGTTTAGGCGTAATTTTAGGGCCTTAAAGTTGGCTTTACGGGCCTTGGAAGTGTCGGGAATGGCCTTAAACACGTGCAGGGGCTGAAACTGTCATTTTTGAAAGTTGTATGCTGATCAGAAGGGCCAGGCGGCCCGCCTGAGTTTATACACATCCTGAAGCGGGCCGCGTCAGCCTCCCAGAACAGATTCAGTGAATTTAACAGCTGTTTGCAGCTGTTTTGCACTCCCAATCCCAATTCCAAGTGTCAATTCCTTATGGTGGTGAGCAAATTGAGGCACCACAACATTCCAACACATGTACGGGTGGGATTCGAGCACGGTTTCCATGAAACGATCCTAACGGTTACCCGAAAACTATAAATACCCAACCCCACCCATTGCAAAACCCACAAGAATTCTGATTTGAGGAGCTCTAAGTTGAAACCTTTGTTTCATACCTGAGCTACTTGGATCGGGATTAGCATTCGGGGACCCTGGGTAAGTATTCCTTCGTTCTTTTATTGCTTTTCGAGTCCGAAAGTCAAACTTTTTTTGACTTTCTGCGTTGACCAGTTTATGGTCAATGCGAAGTTCGTTTGAACTTCATAACGTGAGCGTGATCACGATGGTTATAGTCCCTAGTGACTATACCTACTGATTTCCACGTTATCTAGGCTCAGTGACGAGCCGTAGTTTCGGCCAGAATACGTATTCTTGCGTATTTTGTAACCAAACTACTCATAGGTATCAAAACCGTTTGTTTTGATACCAAACTTATTTTCTAACTTAGTTAAGCATGTTTCAACATGCTTAGCTCGTCACTTTTAGTTTAGTGCTTATATAGGGTCGTAAGGTAAGCGATCTAAACAATCGCTTATACTTTCGAACCCGACCCGTTTGGTCGATCATTAGGATCCGACCAAACACCTTAGGTGACCTTATGGTCACGTCGTTTAGGTAGTTGTATGATAGGTAGTGTATATGCCTTAGGTAAATTACCAGAATACCCTTTTCGTGTATAATTGGTAATTAAGCTTATGTAACCTAAACTTTTGTCACATAACTGATTATATAACATGATTAAACGTGTATAGGCATATAATACTTGTCATAGGACTAGTTAGACGTCTCGAACGCGCTTTGCGCGCACGACGCGTTAAAGTAGCGTAAGTTACCTTAATGGGTCGCGATGGGTCAAAAGCACTTAGGATAGGTTTCATTTAGTATGTGGGCTTTGTTAAACCATATTACACGAGTCTCTTTACTCGTTTGGTTTACGAACCCTCATTCTATCCGATCCTTCGATCTAGGTCCGGTTTATTAACATAGTTACCTATATTAGGTGTCGTTTGATATCCGCGATCTCTAGCATTGTTTGGTTTTTACTCAAGGACTACTAAGAAAATCTCAAGTGAGTACATAGACCCCTCTTTTACTGTTTTCCAAACTGTTTTGGGGTGAAACACATGTGCCTACTTGTTACTTTCATGCTTTCCATGTTTTCACATCATATACCTGCTATGTTCGTTAGTACATTATAGTACATGAGTTCATTACATTTCATGCTATGTATGCCCATTGTGTGCGTATTTAGTACATCGTTCTACATTACACTTCATGCTATGTATGCCCATTTTGTGCGTATTTAGTACATCGTTCTACATTACATTTCATGCTATGTATGTCCATTGTGTGCATACTTAGTACATTGTTTTACATTGCATTCCTGTTGCATATGCTCATCCAGCATATGAACACATTATATAACATTCTGAACCGTTGTAACCATTTGACTATGTGAACCGTCGTGACCCTTTGATTATATGAACCGTTGTAACTATTGAACCGTGTGAACCCGTTGTATCTGTTGACATGATTTACATTTGACAATAGACATTTGACTATACATAAACATTTCTACAATTGTTAAACATGATACTTTGGTGGTTTGGTTTGATTAAGTGATTAAGTAACGAGGCGTGTGTAATATGATGCAAGTATGGTGGATACGCCGCTGGTACTTCCTATATATAAGTACTTGTATGGTATTACATATCGTAGCATTATTTGATTTATTTCAGTTTGAGACATATAACATTTTATACAAATAACATACTTTTCACAAGACATTGATTTACAGACAACTTATCTTATACAAACTCATCTTACATGGTTATTCATTTAACCATACATTATTCACTTATTTATACATATCATCTGATCTTATCGTTTTTCAAAGGATTTACAAAACAAAGCAAATTACAAGGTTCATGACTAAACATTTTCTCAAACAAAAGTCATGAATCCTATTTTCTCAAAACCTATGTATCTCACAGGCATTTTTATGCTGATGTACCTATTTTCACATGTGTTTTCAGGAGATGATGCATAGGACTTATCAAGACATACTTAGGCGGACCTGTGCCTTAGTGACTTAAAACGAGACAAGACTAATTAATTTTTGTTATGTACTCTTTGTTTCTTGTTTAAGACAATGTAACTCGCTTGATTGATGAATAAAACGAAACTTTAATTTCCATGGTTGTGAAACATTAATTCTGTTACAACACTCCCCGATGTTTCCGCCACGTTTTGTATGTTCTACGTGGTCGGGGTGTGACAGAAAAGATGGTATCAGAGCCAATGGTTATAGGGAATTAGGTTATTAGTAATGCTTTGACCTAGTCTATAACCTTCTTAGGACCCTAACGCGAGTTTACTTGCGTTTAGTCATAAAACAATACCGTCACCTATCCTTAGGCGACGACCTCAAACATAAATTTCAAAACCGCTTTGAAAACTAATCATCTGTTCTAGGATGATTGATTACTAGGTTTTGAACCCTCTGTTATATGGTTTTGAACCCTCTATTGTAAGGTTTTGAACCCTCTGTTATATGGTTTTGAACCCCTTTGAATTTTCAAAACTATCGTCAAAGATTTTGGGTTTTAAGTAATGTGAACACGTGCAAACTGGAAGGGTGAATGCCTGTATTCTGGGTTTTCTGTCTAGGCAAGCACTTCGTATACATCTCATCAGACGCGAGACCAGTTGTGCTTACCTGGGAATTCTTGGGATGAGTGTTCACTTATAGGCGAGCATGTCTTCGCGATACATTATTTTTGACCCATTTACTTTGATTAGTCACTGTGTGTCGTTTGTTTACCTTGTGGTAGCAAACAAATGACCACTATCCTTGCTTTCATCAGATTTGTTCATCTCATTCTTTTCGTCTAATTCTCTCACTCGTTTCATTTCATGTTTCCTCTTTTAGAATGCCTCCTCGACGCGAGAACCAGATAGCGACTGCTGAACTGGCAGAAATCATTGCGCAGCAGATGGCTGCTCAATTCCCAAACCTCTTTGCTCAATGGAACCAAGCCAACAATAACAACAATGGTCCATGCAATTTCAAGAGTTTTAACTCGGCGAAACCACTTAAGTTTAGCGGTTCTGAGGGAGCAACTGGGCTTCTTCCATGGTTCGAGAGCATTGAGAATACTTTCCGCCACGTGCAGTGTCCTGACAATCGCAAGGTCGAGTTTGCTTCGAGTGTGTTCCAGAAGAGGGCCCTTACGTGGTGGAACGGGGTTATGAGAGACCGTGGTGCAGAAGTTGCTCTAGCACAGACATTGGCTGAACTTAGAGCTCTCATGATGAAGGAGTTTTGTCCTCGTCACGAGATCAGGGCCTTGGAAAGGGAATTCGACAATCTTGAGCAAGACAGCGGTGAGCATCGAGCCTACACGGACCGTTATGAGGAGTTGAGTCTATTATGCCCAAACATGGTCACGCCTTTGGATAAGGCAATAGAAAAGTACATTGATGGCCTCCCTGACTCAATACAAGACATTGTGACTGGCAGCAACCCTACTACAGTTAGACAGGCCATTGAGCTATCTGCAACCTTGACTGAATCAAAGATCAGGAAAGGTAAACTTTTCCAAAAAGGTGACAAGAAACCGGTCGAGGAATCGAACCCAATCGAGGAATCAAAGACCATGGATGAACAGATTGGATCCCCTAAGAAGTCAAAGAAGCGAAAGGCTTCTCAGAACTTCGCCATGGTTACTCACAATGATCAAGCCGTCCCCAACCAACCAGCTCAACCCCCTGCTAGGAAGCCATACAATGGAACTGCACCCTTATGCAACCAATGTAGCCTCCATCATCATGCCAATGTAAAGTGCCGCAAATGCCAAACTTGTGGGCTTATAGGCCATACAGCAAGAGTCTGCCCAGCTGCAGCTGCACCAAACCAAGCTGGCAACAATACCGCTCAAGGTCGTTTTCTACCAGGTTCTTGCTTCAACTGTGGCGAGATGGGTCATTTCCGAAGAAATTGCCCAAAGCTTGCTAATGCAAATCCAGCACAAGGATGAGCATCTGACCAACAACATCGTTTAGAAATAATCACGTCTTATGTATTATTTTCTTTTATTGTCAAGGTCCATGAAACAGTTGTTATCATTGTTTATAAATAAATCCTTTATTTACATTACAATGTATTTATGTGGTTGTATGTATGAACAACATATCTCTTACAATACCGACAATCAAGGAACCGTATTCCTTGAAGGACAGACTACCCCCAAACTTTCTTCCACTTTATGATCTCTTGCATAAATGAATAAATCGAATAAAAACAAGAAATATAAACAAATAAATGAATAAATAAAATCCGGATCAAATAAATAAATGGAACAAAAATAACGCAAAAATGAATAAATCGAATAAAAACAAGAAATATAAACAAATAAATGAACAAATAAAGAATCAAGAAATTATACACAAATATTAACAAGTATATACACCGATAACCAAATGACTCGGGTCGTTCCTAAAACTCGCCATTTCCCCGGCAACGGCGCCAAAAACTTGACGTGTGCGTATATATACATAATATTTTGCAATGTATTACACACGATTGGGTTTTAAATTTATAAAAGTGATTATTACTTTTACATCAAAACACACACGAAAGAGGCAAGTGTACCCCGTCATATATGTAATAAAGTATCGGTAAGAACCAAGTATCGATCCAAGGAAATGGGCGGAGAATTAGTACTAGACCTTTGTCACTAAACTACCGGTAAAAACATAGGTTTTGTGATTTTAAACTAAACTAAAGTAAACATAACCAAATACATAATAAAAACATAATAGAATATAGATAAAAAGCCTTGCTAAATACACAACCACAGCATGTCAACTAAGTCAGTTTTGGCACTAGAAGCATTCGGTCAATTTTCCATTTTAAGACAATTAGTATCCCTTTCGGGAATCCTAACATGACAATCATTCGGAAAGTTAAAACGATAAACACACTTTAACCACCTAAAATTGTTCTTTAACGTGCAATTGATAAATGTCTATGAAAATCTCTTAAAAATAAGTTAGGCAGCCGTTAGGATTATTCTAACCTCACTTAAACAAGGAAAGCGACACCGATAAACACAATGCAACCACCGAGATAAGCATAAACTAGATTAAATCACAACCGAGTTCATTTTACAAATCTTGCACAATAATTCACTAAGATAGCAATTTTGGCCTAAACTACTAACTAAGCTAACAAATCATGGCAAGAATTCATAACGACACCATCTAACCCGTTTAGGTCCTTCCGTGACGGCAAGCTCTCTTGATTAACAATAATTACATTTTATTAAACCACTAACCATTTCTAGTATCATGGTGCACACATTTCAACCAAGCTAAACTAGTTAACCAAGTTTAAAGTTTACTAATACAAGATTGATTAAGCTTCATTTTTCAACTATCTTAACGAACCATGTACCAATCATCCAACACAATTACTTATAATCAAGAAATCAATATCAATAACAAGGTTGCAAACTAATCATCAAAGATAAACATAGAAAATACTTCAAATGTCATTACAAACAAAGTTTAACAAACTAATGGTTATAATCTAGCAAGGGATTGTTGTGTTTTTGCCCAAAGGCTACAATAAAACATAAATCATAATCTAAGTACTTGAAAGATTAACAAAAACTTGGAAAGATTAGAAAATCAAACCATAAACAAGTACTAGACTAAGGATCCGGGTAGTAATCGAGCTAATCGGGATAATGTGGCTTGAATCCGGGTGAAAGCTAATGCCTCCGGAGCCTGAAAATCGCCTGAGAGCTCTCCAAAAATCCAGAATTTCCCAAGATAACGAGCAGACTGTTTCTGCTGTGTTTTTATAGTTTTTTTGCTGTTGCACGGTCGTTCCTCAGAAGGAACGACCGTTCACTTTATTGAATTATTGATGATGGGTCGCCATACTGCATACGTCATCGGATCGTTGACCAGATCTTAAATTGCACGATCGTTCTTCAGGACGGAACGACCGTTCTTCACCTAGTCGCTTGTTTCCCTAGAACGCCCAGTCGCACCGATCGTTCTTCGCCGAGATGATCATCGATGTCGGAGATGCACGACCGTGCATCAGGTGGAACGACCGTTCCACAGGCCCAGTTCAGAATCCTTAACAGACAGTCCGCAGATTTGTCGTTTTGTCCGGAAAGTCCTCGTTTTTGGTATCATCTTGTCTGGAATGCAGTTTTAGGCCTGTAAACACAAATGTAGATAAATAAGTATCCGAACGACGGTTTTACGGCCAAAAACGCATAAAATAGGGGTAAAACGGGGGACTAAAATATGTGTAAATTAGAGTGTATCAAATCTCCCCACACTTAAACCTTGCTTGTCCTCAAGCAAGCTAAACTAAAAAGCAATAAAGGACATAAACAAACAAGAACGATAATTTACACACTATTTTATTGAAAACTAATATATAAACGGTTAGCCGGTTTGTCGAAAGACAACATCAAAAGATTCAAACCCAACAAGCATATGCAATTTAAAAAGCGACAACCAAGAAGCCGAGACTAAACATTTAATTGACTCACATGTTAATCTTCACCCAACTCACAATGTTCACACACACTCGGTTTTATTTATGAATCATACATAAAATGTGTATGCGTAAACACTCAACGCCTAGTCAATGAAATGTGCAATATCATAAGCTTGTCATAAGATCTCGTCTCCACCAACTAACATGCGAATAAGTGTAAATCAAGAGGTCTTTACGGGTTGTAACGTTAGGCTTGGGCGAAGGGTATGGAAGTGGACATTTAAAATGACGAAAACGGTTAAAACTCGGTAGTAGCGTTTAACTAGCAATAAACAATACAACTTTACATACAAACGCCTTAAAAAGGCGACTAAAGCGCAATCGAGCTAATCAACAAGATTTTTAACATTTAAGCATTCAAAATCGCTCGATTTCTATCAACTTCACCCTATTTTAGGGTGCTTTATTTTCTGTTTTTTTTTTTTTTTTTTTTTTTTTTTTTTTTTTTTTACAAACTATACAATGAAATATAAATAATCACAAGCTAGTTAAACTATTATTTTAACAGAGTTTCAACACTAAAAAGGTTTAAAAACATAAAAAGGCTAAATTTGGTTAAGTAGGCGATAATGTGGGTAAACAAAGGTGAACGGGAAGGCTCGACATGGTTAATCCTAAAGGGTAATATAAGGTGAACGGGAAGCACAACACAAAGAACAAGGTACACAACAAAGGGGTAATCTAAGTGCCTCTATCACGTTTACACAAATCCGCACGTTCATGGTCTTAACAAGTATACTAGTGACAAGTTCTAAATTGCACAAAACATCCGGCTCACTCCTATATCCGAAATGAACAAATATATAACACTCTAAGCTCAAATATGCTCACGTAACGGAAGGAATGGGTAAAAGTGTGAAAACTATCATGTAAGTCTTTCTTTGTTTGTCACGCTTTTCGGTTTCCTTTTTCTAAAGTATTTTTGCTTGTCGAGTTTTTATCAAGTCCGAAGTTTTCTAAAACACAACCAACCGGTTTATTTACCAACATATATACATAACACACGTATTTTTAAATGATTTTTCTGATTTTCTGTTTTTTTTTTTTTTTTTTTATTATGAGGACAAACAAAGCTAAGTTAACCAAGTTAACCCCCTCCCCACACTTGAACTTCGCATTGTCCCCAATGCGAGACCCTAAATATAGAGAAAGGGATAAAAATTACTCCCCTCAAGATGATGTTGGTGCCACGAGACTTCCGAAGCTCTAACTGGTGCGTGCTCCGGTCCAAGATCCGATAGATAAAATCTGCAAGTATGTCGTGTACACCCAAAATATAACAGAAAAAGAAAAATCAAACAACCATAATTTACATAAATACTATCATCCAAACAAAATACAAACGAAATTGTTTTTTAAAAAAAAAACATATCCGGGGTGTTTTAAATACAAGTCAAAATAAACACCCAAATGAAAGTAAAGTACTGAAACATAAGACACCACCAAATGCTACCATTACCGCAAACTACTCATCAGCATCATCGTCATCATGCCTCGTGCCAGATGGGCCCTGATCGCCATAGCTAGGGGGGTTCCATGGTGGGAACTCCGGCGGGTGCTGAAAATAGTTGGGGTATGCGTGATGCATCTCCCCGAACAAATAAGAAAAACCCGCGGACACCCCCTGGTATAGAGTATCCTGGCGCTGCTCTAGTCGGTCATGTGCGGCTCGAAGCTCTGCCTGACTGGCCCTAATCTCGTCCTGGCTGGATCTGATCTGGTCAAAGTATGTACCATGCTGCTCCTGTGTGACACGCATGTCCTGGAACTGCTGGTAAAAAGTAGGCCAATCCTCATGCTGCTGAAATGCATGATGCTGCGGCGAGTGTGGTGGTGTCGGTGGCTGTGGCTCGTGCTGCTCTCCCATCTCTTCGTCTTCATCCTCATGTACCTCCTCAGCTGGAGGTAACGGGTCCCATATCTCTCCATTCAAACCCCTCAACCTATCTCTCCCATCCAACTCAGCGATAACCCCCATAAACTTCAAAGACCGGATGTCCACATGCACCCCCTCAGTGATCAAAGTGAGACCCCTAAGCACCCCCGGCGTCATTAATCGCTCATTGTACGCGACCTCGGTCACGTACTGACCGCCGTGGATCTCACTATTGTGGGTCCGCCCTGAACACTTAACAAAGTATTCAGCCATTCTCGCGGCGAGGTTGATCGGTGCTTTGTCAACCAACGCATAAAGAAAGAGCAAATCAGGCGTTGGACAGTTACCTTGACTGTCCATGCGTCCGCAAATGGAATGGCTGAAAACGTGGTGCATCACGCGCACCAGAGGGTCTCGAAGGCGCGAAGCCTTTGACATCCGTGGGTTGTATGGGCCCCCACCCCCAATAGTGTTACGCGCCCAGAATGCCTCTCGCGCTGCATCATCGGGGAAATTGTACCGATCATTGAAGATGTCGGGATCATCCATGTCCTCCCGCGTATAAATCCCAAGCCTCCGTCCTAGCCGACCCACCGACCATGTGTGCCATCGCCCACACAACCTGAAGGTGACCCGATTCCTGTAACGGAAATCAGGTTCTGTATGTAAAACCGGCTTTTCATACTTATACGAGGCGAAGAATTCGATTGTCAACTCCCGATAAACCGGTCGGTTGCAACCGACCAAGTTTGCAAGTGGGCGGGTCATCATTTCATCTAGGCGATCATACTGGTTGAGGTCACGCATAACCTCCCAGTCCAACCAACGGGGCTCTCCAAACTGATCGCGCCTCGCCCATAATTCATCGCGCTTCGCGATGCATAATGCTTCCTTCTCGATGTTGGGGTTAAATTGTAGGAAAGGGTGATCCATCTGCAATGGGGAATGTTGTTAGGAAGACAGAAACAGGAGAAAAATGAGTTGAAAACAAGCGAGCAGCCACTTATGAAGCTACTGTCCAAACTGTACTGGCAAAATGGCACGGTCGTTCTCCGGGACGCACGGTCGTGCGTCACCGAGAACTAACAGGCCAGACCAGAGATATCGTGAACATGCCGGTGAGGCACGACCGTTCCTCACGAGGAACGACCGTGCACTTCCGAATCTGCAGAATACGACCCCTGAACTTAGAATAATCAGATTTTGCAAAATTTCAACAAGAATTGGGTCTACAGGGGTCTGCAAATCAACCGGGTGTTCACGATACTTCGATTTATCAAGGGTTAGGGTTTCGATTTGTTTATGAAGAGAACCCTAAAAAAAATCCTTGAAAAATCGGAAGAAAACTACACTAGAAAGAAAGAAAACGAGAAATCTAACACTAGAGACGTACCGTGCGAAGTTGGGTGCTTGATCGTGCGAAAAAATCGTAGGAAACGGTGAAAAATCGCCTTGGAACGAGCTGCAGCTGCTAGGGTTCGCGACTGATGGTTTTTGCAGCAGATAATGGTATATATAGTGTGCAAAATGACCAAATTGCCCTCAGCCTGTCGCACGGTCGTTCCCCGGAATGGAACGGTCGTGCGTCACCGAGGTCGTTCAAACCCAGCAGCGTGTTCTCGGAAATGCACCAATGGTGCGATCTGTCGTTCCGGCGTCCTCGGAATCGCACGGTCGTGCGACCCGAAGAACGATCGTGCATCAGATGCAGATCAAAATTTTTCCGCAGAAGCCATTTTCAGCAGCTGTTTCGGCCGTTTTTCGCCCTTTTTTCGACACACCAACTGTTTTAATAATATTACAATACAGAACCTTCGCCCGGCACGTACGGAAACAAAACAAACAAACGAAAACTACCTAACTAACCTAAATTACGCTAAAACTACAAAAACAAGTAAAAGGACAATTTTGCCCTCATAGCGCCAAAGACGCTCCTGCTGCATTTTTGTCGGCGAGTCAGCAGCGTAGACTCATGCTAAATTTTTGTCGGCGAGTCGATAGCAAGACTCCATGCTAAATTTTTGTCGGCGAGTCGATAGCAAGACTCATGTCCCCACACTTTACGTGTGCGGGCCATTACCACGCCCCTTCGGATTCTGCTCCGTCAACTGATTCCAGGTCCTGATGGACCCGGCTGGGAGTGACATAAGCCAAGCTCTGGCTTTATCACGCAACGAAAACGGAAACAACCTCAACCGAATCGCATCCTCCGAAACATCCCAAATCTTGAATGTAGAGCAAACATGGAGGAAAGCCGCAATGTGTCTCCCGGGATCCTCGTGTTCACGCCCGTCGAACTGTACCGAATTCTGCACCATATTAATTATACTAGATTTAATTTCAAAGTTATGTGCATCAATAGTAGGTCTAAGGATACTCGGCTCCAGGCCTGTCGCTCCAGGTTGGTTAGACTCATTCAACGGTTGATTATCGTCTGCCATGGTTATGTTTCCTCCTGAGCCCTCGGCTTCAGTAGGTACCACCGAATCCGGCCCGCCAGATGCGAGCAATAGCCCAACCGCACGCCCTTTCGCGCGAAGACGCCTCCGAAGATCACGTTCGGGTTCGTCAGACGGTTCAACAAGTTCTGGAGCGGGGGTCGAGAACATCAACCTGCAAACGAAAATTCGACACGGTGAATATTTTATTAATTAAATAATGCTGTTCTTTTTTTTTTTTTTCAGCTGAATAGAAGCAGAAAGTTATTATAAATGGGCTGAAAATTTTATAAAAATCCGAAAAATAGCCCGAAATTTTATAAGAATTCCACAAAATAAATAAACGAATCGACTAATACAAAAATGGCTTTAGGGTGCCGAAAACCCAAAGAATAAGTGAATAAATAAAATCCGGATCAAATAAATAAATGGAACAAAAATAACGCAAAAATGAATAAATCGAATAAAAACAAGAAATATAAACAAATAAATGAACAAATAAAGAATCAAGAAATTATACACAAATATTAACAAGTATATACACCGATAACCAAATGACTCGGGTCGTTCCTAAAACTCGCCATTTCCCCGGCAACGGCGCCAAAAACTTGACGTGTGCGTATATATACATAATATTTTGCAATGAATTACACACGATTGGGTTTTAAATTTATAAAAGTGATTATTACTTTTACATCAAAACACACACGAAAGAGGCAAGTGTACCCCGTCATATATGTAATAAAGTATCGGTAAGAACCAAGTATCGATCCAAGGAAATGGGCGGAGAATTAGTACTAGACCTTTGTCACTAAACTACCGGTAAAAACATAGGTTTTGTGATTTTAAACTAAACTAAAGTAAACATAACCAAATACATAATAAAAACATAATAGAATATAGATAAAAAGCCTTGCTAAATACACAACCACAGCATGTCAACTAAGTCAGTTTTGGCACTAGAAGCATTCGGTCAATTTTCCATTTTAAGACAATTAGTATCCCTTTCGGGAATCCTAACATGACAATCATTCGGAAAGTTAAAACGATAAACACACTTTAACCACCTAAAATTGTTCTTTAACGTGCAATTGATAAATGTCTATGAAAATCTCTTAAAAATAAGTTAGGCAGCCGTTAGGATTATTCTAACCTCACTTAAACAAGGAAAGCGACACCGATAAACACAATGCAACCACCGAGATAAGCATAAACTAGATTAAATCACAACCGAGTTCATTTTACAAATCTTGCACAATAATTCACTAAGATAGCAATTTTGGCCTAAACTACTAACTAAGCTAACAAATCATGGCAAGAATTCATAACGACACCATCTAACCCGTTTAGGTCCTTCCGTGACGGCAAGCTCTCTTGATTAACAATAATTACATTTTATTAAACCACTAACCATTTCTAGTATCATGGTGCACACATTTCAACCAAGCTAAACTAGTTAACCAAGTTTAAAGTTTACTAATACAAGATTGATTAAGCTTCATTTTTCAACTATCTTAACGAACCATGTACCAATCATCCAACACAATTACTTATAATCAAGAAATCAATATCAATAACAAGGTTGCAAACTAATCATCAAAGATAAACATAGAAAATACTTCAAATGTCATTACAAACAAAGTTTAACAAACTAATGGTTATAATCTAGCAAGGGATTGTTGTGTTTTTGCCCAAAGGCTACAATAAAACATAAATCATAATCTAAGTACTTGAAAGATTAACAAAAACTTGGAAAGATTAGAAAATCAAACCATAAACAAGTACTAGACTAAGGATCCGGGTAGTAATCGAGCTAATCGGGATAATGTGGCTTGAATCCGGGTGAAAGCTAATGCCTCCGGAGCCTGAAAATCGCCTGAGAGCTCTCCAAAAATCCAGAATTTCCCAAGATAACGAGCAGACTGTTTCTGCTGTGTTTTTATAGTTTTTTTGCTGTTGCACGGTCGTTCCTCAGAAGGAACGACCGTTCACTTTATTGAATTATTGATGATGGGTCGCCATACTGCATACGTCATCGGATCGTTGACCAGATCTTAAATTGCACGATCGTTCTTCAGGACGGAACGACCGTTCTTCACCTAGTCGCTTGTTTCCCTAGAACGCCCAGTCGCACCGATCGTTCTTCGCCGAGATGATCATCGATGTCGGAGATGCACGACCGTGCATCAGGTGGAACGACCGTTCCACAGGCCCAGTTCAGAATCCTTAACAGACAGTCCGCAGATTTGTCGTTTTGTCCGGAAAGTCCTCGTTTTTGGTATCATCTTGTCTGGAATGCAGTTTTAGGCCTGTAAACACAAATGTAGATAAATAAGTATCCGAACGACGGTTTTACGGCCAAAAACGCATAAAATAGGGGTAAAACGGGGGACTAAAATATGTGTAAATTAGAGTGTATCAAATCTCCCCACACTTAAACCTTGCTTGTCCTCAAGCAAGCTAAACTAAAAAGCAATAAAGGACATAAACAAACAAGAACGATAATTTACACACTATTTTATTGAAAACTAATATATAAACGGTTAGCCGGTTTGTCGAAAGACAACATCAAAAGATTCAAACCCAACAAGCATATGCAATTTAAAAAGCGACAACCAAGAAGCCGAGACTAAACATTTAATTGACTCACATGTTAATCTTCACCCAACTCACAATGTTCACACACACTCGGTTTTATTTATGAATCATACATAAAATGTGTATGCGTAAACACTCAACGCCTAGTCAATGAAATGTGCAATATCAT
The DNA here is from genome assembly GCA_030545235.1 of Helianthus tuberosus. Taxonomy (NCBI): domain Eukaryota; kingdom Viridiplantae; phylum Streptophyta; class Magnoliopsida; order Asterales; family Asteraceae; genus Helianthus; species Helianthus tuberosus. The sequence goes on along the minus strand of CM060411.1, from coordinate 213,417,584 downwards.
AAGCTTGTCATAAGATCTCGTCTCCACCAACTAACATGCGAATAAGTGTAAATCAAGAGGTCTTTACGGGTTGTAACGTTAGGCTTGGGCGAAGGGTATGGAAGTGGACATTTAAAATGACGAAAACGGTTAAAACTCGGTAGTAGCGTTTAACTAGCAATAAACAATACAACTTTACATACAAACGCCTTAAAAAGGCGACTAAAGCGCAATCGAGCTAATCAACAAGATTTTTAACATTTAAGCATTCAAAATCGCTCGATTTCTATCAACTTCACCCTATTTTAGGGTGCTTTATTTTCTGTTTTTTTTTTTTTTTTTTTTTTTTTTTTTTTTTTTACAAACTATACAATGAAATATAAATAATCACAAGCTAGTTAAACTATTATTTTAACCGAGTTTCAACACTAAAAAGGTTTAAAAACATAAAAAGGCTAAATTTGGTTAAGTAGGCGATAATGTGGGTAAACAAAGGTGAACGGGAAGGCTCGACATGGTTAATCCTAAAGGGTAATATAAGGTGAACGGGAAGCACAACACAAAGAACAAGGTACACAACAAAGGGGTAATCTAAGTGCCTCTATCACGTTTACACAAATCCGCACGTTCATGGTCTTAACAAGTATACTAGTGACAAGTTCTAAATTGCACAAAACATCCGGCTCACTCCTATATCCGAAATGAACAAATATATAACACTCTAAGCTCAAATATGCTCACGTAACGGAAGGAATGGGTAAAAGTGTGAAAACTATCATGTAAGTCTTTCTTTGTTTGTCACGCTTTTCGGTTTCCTTTTTCTAAAGTATTTTTGCTTGTCGAGTTTTTATCAAGTCCGAAGTTTTCTAAAACACAACCAACCGGTTTATTTACCAACATATATACATAACACACGTATTTTTAAATGATTTTTCTGATTTTCTGTTTTTTTTTTTTTTTTTTTTATTATGAGGACAAACAAAGCTAAGTTAACCAAGTTAACCCCCTCCCCACACTTGAACTTCGCATTGTCCCCAATGCGAGACCCTAAATATAGAGAAAGGGATAAAAATTACTCCCCTCAAGATGATGTTGGTGCCACGAGACTTCCGAAGCTCTAACTGGTGCGTGCTCCGGTCCAAGATCCGATAGATAAAATCTGCAAGTATGTCGTGTACACCCAAAATATAACAGAAAAAGAAAAATCAAACAACCATAATTTACATAAATACTATCATCCAAACAAAATACAAACGAAATTGTTTTTAAAAAAAAAAACATATCCGGGGTGTTTTAAATACAAGTCAAAATAAACACCCAAATGAAAGTAAAGTACTGAAACATAAGACACCACCAAATGCTACCACTACCGCAAACTACTCATCAGCATCATCGTCATCATGCCTCGTGCCAGATGGGCCCTGATCGCCATAGCTAGGGGGGTTCCATGGTGGGAACTCCGGCGGGTGCTGAAAATAGTTGGGGTATGCGTGATGCATCTCCCCGAACAAATAAGAAAAACCCGCGGACACCCCCTGGTATAGAGTATCCTGGCGCTGCTCTAGTCGGTCATGTGCGGCTCGAAGCTCTGCCTGACTGGCCCTAATCTCGTCCTGGCTGGATCTGATCTGGTCAAAGTATGTACCATGCTGCTCCTGTGTGACACGCATGTCCTGGAACTGCTGGTAAAAAGTAGGCCAATCCTCATGCTGCTGAAATGCATGATGCTGCGGCGAGTGTGGTGGTGTCGGTGGCTGTGGCTCGTGCTGCTCTCCCATCTCTTCGTCTTCATCCTCATGTACCTCCTCAGCTGGAGGTAACGGGTCCCATATCTCTCCATTCAAACCCCTCAACCTATCTCTCCCATCCAACTCAGCGATAACCCCCATAAACTTCAAAGACCGGATGTCCACATGCACCCCCTCAGTGATCAAAGTGAGACCCCTAAGCACCCCCGGCGTCATTAATCGCTCATTGTACGCGACCTCGGTCACGTACTGACCGCCGTGGATCTCACTATTGTGGGTCCGCCCTGAACACTTAACAAAGTATTCAGCCATTCTCGCGGCGAGGTTGATCGGTGCTTTGTCAACCAACGCATAAAGAAAGAGCAAATCAGGCGTTGGACAGTTACCTTGACTGTCCATGCGTCCGCAAATGGAATGGCTGAAAACGTGGTGCATCACGCGCACCAGAGGGTCTCGAAGGCGCGAAGCCTTTGACATCCGTGGGTTGTATGGGCCCCCACCCCCAATAGTGTTACGCGCCCAGAATGCCTCTCGCGCTGCATCATCGGGGAAATTGTACCGATCATTGAAGATGTCGGGATCATCCATGTCCTCCCGCGTATAAATCCCAAGCCTCCGTCCTAGCCGACCCACCGACCATGTGTGCCATCGCCCACACAACCTGAAGGTGACCCGATTCCTGTAACGGAAATCAGGTTCTGTATGTAAAACCGGCTTTTCATACTTATACGAGGCGAAGAATTCGATTGTCAACTCCCGATAAACCGGTCGGTTGCAACCGACCAAGTTTGCAAGTGGGCGGGTCATCATTTCATCTAGGCGATCATACTGGTTGAGGTCACGCATAACCTCCCAGTCCAACCAACGGGGCTCTCCAAACTGATCGCGCCTCGCCCATAATTCATCGCGCTTCGCGATGCATAATGCTTCCTTCTCGATGTTGGGGTTAAATTGTAGGAAAGGGTGATCCATCTGCAATGGGGAATGTTGTTAGGAAGACAGAAACAGGAGAAAAATGAGTTGAAAACAAGCGAGCAGCCACTTATGAAGCTACTGTCCAAACTGTACTGGCAAAATGGCACGGTCGTTCTCCGGGACGCACGGTCGTGCGTCACCGAGAACTAACAGGCCAGACCAGAGATATCGTGAACATGCCGGTGAGGCACGACCGTTCCTCACGAGGAACGACCGTGCACTTCCGAATCTGCAGAATACGACCCCTGAACTTAGAATAATCAGATTTTGCAAAATTTCAACAAGAATTGGGTCTACAGGGGTCTGCAAATCAACCGGGTGTTCACGATACTTCGATTTATCAAGGGTTAGGGTTTCGATTTGTTTATGAAGAGAACCCTAAAAAAAATCCTTGAAAAATCGGAAGAAAACTACACTAGAAAGAAAGAAAACGAGAAATCTAACACTAGAGACGTACCGTGCGAAGTTGGGTGCTTGATCGTGCGAAAAAATCGTAGGAAACGGTGAAAAATCGCCTTGGAACGAGCTGCAGCTGCTAGGGTTCGCGACTGATGGTTTTTGCAGCAGATAATGGTATATATAGTGTGCAAAATGACCAAATTGCCCTCAGCCTGTCGCACGGTCGTTCCCCGGAATGGAACGGTCGTGCGTCACCGAGGTCGTTCAAACCCAGCAGCGTGTTCTCGGAAATGCACCAATGGTGCGATCTGTCGTTCCGGCGTCCTCGGAATCGCACGGTCGTGCGACCCGAAGAACGATCGTGCATCAGATGCAGATCAAAATTTTTCCGCAGAAGCCATTTTCAGCAGCTGTTTCGGCCGTTTTTCGCCCTTTTTTCGACACACCAACTGTTTTAATAATATTACAATACAGAACCTTCGCCCGGCACGTACGGAAACAAAACAAACAAACGAAAACTACCTAACTAACCTAAATTACGCTAAAACTACAAAAACAAGTAAAAGGACAATTTTGCCCTCATAGCGCCAAAGACGCTCCTGCTGCATTTTTGTCGGCGAGTCAGCAGCGTAGACTCATGCTAAATTTTTGTCGGCGAGTCGATAGCAAGACTCCATGCTAAATTTTTGTCGGCGAGTCGATAGCAAGACTCATGTCCCCACACTTTACGTGTGCGGGCCATTACCACGCCCCTTCGGATTCTGCTCCGTCAACTGATTCCAGGTCCTGATGGACCCGGCTGGGAGTGACATAAGCCAAGCTCTGGCTTTATCACGCAACGAAAACGGAAACAACCTCAACCGAATCGCATCCTCCGAAACATCCCTAATCTTGAATGTAGAGCAAACATGGAGGAAAGCCGCAATGTGTCTCCCGGGATCCTCGTGTTCACGCCCGTCGAACTGTACCGAATTCTGCACCATATTAATTATACTAGATTTAATTTCAAAGTTATGTGCATCAATAGTAGGTCTAAGGATACTCGGCTCCAGGCCTGTCGCTCCAGGTTGGTTAGACTCATTCAACGGTTGATTATCGTCTGCCATGGTTATGTTTCCTCCTGAGCCCTCGGCTTCAGTAGGTACCACCGAATCCGGCCCGCCAGATGCGAGCAATAGCCCAACCGCACGCCCTTTCGCGCGAAGACGCCTCCGAAGATCACGTTCGGGTTCGTCAGACGGTTCAACAAGTTCTGGAGCGGGGGTCGAGAACATCAACCTGCAAACGAAAATTCGACACGGTGAATATTTTATTAATTAAATAATGCTGTTCTTTTTTTTTTTTTTTCAGCTGAATAGAAGCAGAAAGTTATTATAAATGGGCTGAAAATTTTATAAAAATCCGAAAAATAGCCCGAAATTTTATAAGAATTCCACAAAATAAATAAACGAATCGACTAATACAAAAATGGCTTTAGGGTGCCGAAAACCCAAAGAATAAGTGAATAAATAAAATCCGGATCAAATAAATAAATGGAACAAAAATAACGCAAAAATGAATAAATCGAATAAAAACAAGAAATATAAACAAATAAATGAACAAATAAAGAATCAAGAAATTATACACAAATATTAACAAGTATATACACCGATAACCAAATGACTCGGGTCGTTCCTAAAACTCGCCATTTCCCCGGCAACGGCGCCAAAAACTTGACGTGTGCGTATATATACATAATATTTTGCAATGAATTACACACGATTGGGTTTTAAATTTATAAAAGTGATTATTACTTTTACATCAAAACACACACGAAAGAGGCAAGTGTACCCCGTCATATATGTAATAAAGTATCGGTAAGAACCAAGTATCGATCCAAGGAAATGGGCGGAGAATTAGTACTAGACCTTTGTCACTAAACTACCGGTAAAAACATAGGTTTTGTGATTTTAAACTAAACTAAAGTAAACATAACCAAATACATAATAAAAACATAATAGAATATAGATAAAAAGCCTTGCTAAATACACAACCACAGCATGTCAACTAAGTCAGTTTTGGCACTAGAAGCATTCGGTCAATTTTCCATTTTAAGACAATTAGTATCCCTTTCGGGAATCCTAACATGACAATCATTCGGAAAGTTAAAACGATAAACACACTTTAACCACCTAAAATTGTTCTTTAACGTGCAATTGATAAATGTCTATGAAAATCTCTTAAAAATAAGTTAGGCAGCCGTTAGGATTATTCTAACCTCACTTAAACAAGGAAAGCGACACCGATAAACACAATGCAACCACCGAGATAAGCATAAACTAGATTAAATCACAACCGAGTTCATTTTACAAATCTTGCACAATAATTCACTAAGATAGCAATTTTGGCCTAAACTACTAACTAAGCTAACAAATCATGGCAAGAATTCATAACGACACCATCTAACCCGTTTAGGTCCTTCCGTGACGGCAAGCTCTCTTGATTAACAATAATTACATTTTATTAAACCACTAACCATTTCTAGTATCATGGTGCACACATTTCAACCAAGCTAAACTAGTTAACCAAGTTTAAAGTTTACTAATACAAGATTGATTAAGCTTCATTTTTCAACTATCTTAACGAACCATGTACCAATCATCCAACACAATTACTTATAATCAAGAAATCAATATCAATAACAAGGTTGCAAACTAATCATCAAAGATAAACATAGAAAATACTTCAAATGTCATTACAAACAAAGTTTAACAAACTAATGGTTATAATCTAGCAAGGGATTGTTGTGTTTTTGCCCAAAGGCTACAATAAAACATAAATCATAATCTAAGTACTTGAAAGATTAACAAAAACTTGGAAAGATTAGAAAATCAAACCATAAACAAGTACTAGACTAAGGATCCGGGTAGTAATCGAGCTAATCGGGATAATGTGGCTTGAATCCGGGTGAAAGCTAATGCCTCCGGAGCCTGAAAATCGCCTGAGAGCTCTCCAAAAATCCAGAATTTCCCAAGATAACGAGCAGACTGTTTCTGCTGTGTTTTTATAGTTTTTTTGCTGTTGCACGGTCGTTCCTCAGAAGGAACGACCGTTCACTTTATTGAATTATTGATGATGGGTCGCCATACTGCATACGTCATCGGATCGTTGACCAGATCTTAAATTGCACGATCGTTCTTCAGGACGGAACGACCGTTCTTCACCTAGTCGCTTGTTTCCCTAGAACGCCCAGTCGCACCGATCGTTCTTCGCCGAGATGATCATCGATGTCGGAGATGCACGACCGTGCATCAGGTGGAACGACCGTTCCACAGGCCCAGTTCAGAATCCTTAACAGACAGTCCGCAGATTTGTCGTTTTGTCCGGAAAGTCCTCGTTTTTGGTATCATCTTGTCTGGAATGCAGTTTTAGGCCTGTAAACACAAATGTAGATAAATAAGTATCCGAACGACGGTTTTACGGCCAAAAACGCATAAAATAGGGGTAAAACGGGGGACTAAAATATGTGTAAATTAGAGTGTATCAGAGATCTTCCTATCTCTTCAGATAGATCCCAGAGGACATTGAAGTCCATCGACTGGTTTCCATATCCGTTCTCAATCGATAACAAATTTATAACAAATTAATAATCAAGTTAATCAACTATGTGATTATGTGCTTATGAACATTACAAGACAAACTGTGCGGACTGTGCAAGGAATTACGTAATTATGGATGCATACATAATTATGGAATTTAGTGCACAGAAACCACAGCGAGCCTTGTCATGTGCCTAGAAGTTAACTCTATTCATTTCCATTTCTGAGGAAGCACCCGTTGAAAATGACTCCGTTTGTTCACTTTCGTTTCTGAAGATTGACCGTCGAGGAAATGAATATCCGTTTGTCTATCCTTTTCATTTCCATTTCTGATGAAGCACCCGTTGAAAATGACTCCGTAAGTTCATTTTCGTTTCTGAAGATTTGTCCGTTGAGGAAATGAATATCCGTTTGTTTCTCCTTTTCATTTCCATTTCTGATGAAGCACCCGTTGAAAACGACTCCGTTTGTTCATTTTCGTTTCTGAAGATTTGTCCGTTGAGGAAATGAATATCCGTTTGTTTCTCCTTTTCATTTCCATTTCTGATGACACACCCGTTGAAAATGACTCCGTAAGTTCATTTTCGTTTATGAAGATTTGTCCGTTGAGGAAATGAATATCCGTTTGTTTCTCCTTTTCATTTCCATTTCTGATGACACACCCGTTGAAAATGACTCCGTAAGTTCATTTTACGTTTCTGAAGATTGCCCGTTGAGGAAATGAATCCCCGTTTGTTTATTCCTTCATTTCCGCTTCTGAAGAATACTCGTTGAGGAAAATGACTCCGTCTGTTCATTTTCGTTCTGAAGAATGTCCGTTAAGGAAATGACAGGATTTTGCCTTACATATCTCTGGTGGTTATTTGACACAAAGTCACAAATAGACTCCTACGAATAAATTTCGGGACGAAATTTCCTAAAGTAGAGGAGACTGTGACACCTGTGTCACTTCAGCCATCAAACAAATGCCAAACCAATGAAATATTGTATTTCATACTTTGGACTTGTATAAATATGTGTATCTTTTGCACATATCAACTCTTGTTCGATTTCAAGCTCTGAATCGCTCTCTGGAAGGTTATACGCGCACTAACGCGTAAATATAACCAGTTTAATGCAACAAACTGTAACACCCCGAAAATTCACGTCCTATAATGTGTAGACACGTGTCACATGTTTGAACGTGTGAAAGAAATATTATAGAAGGACTAAAGTTGACAAACATGGAAAGTATGTGGATATACGTATTCCAAATGTCAACAGTGAATAAATATATAGTATATTAACCCTACATGATGCTCATACCTTCAAACGAATAAATCATGGATCATACGAAGCTAAAAGTGAGAGATTACAAACTACAGGGGTTAAATGTGACAACATGTTTAATATATACCTCTGAGTGACCTTTTGACAAACCCGAAGCTTTGTAATGATTAATTATGCTCACAAGAATGCACGATAAAAATTTCATAAAGTTTCGTCAACGTATGAGAAAGTTGTGATCAAATTCGTGTGCGAGGGGTTAAAGCGTCAACGTTGAAAGTTAGGCCTTTTCGGGTAACAATAAAGTTAACCGGGGACTTAACGAAGTGGGTATATATCTTGAAGCCCTTATAGATCAATAATGAGGGTCCATACTGCAATAAACAAGTGTCCTTACAAAGTTTGAAGAGCCAAGGACCAAACTGCAAATAACGAAAAATTGTTTGGCTGAACCATAGGTGCTCGCGTAGCGCGAGCCTGAAGGGTCATGCCGTCGCACTACGCGACGGCCATATCTGGGCAGAAATTGTTTTTCTTGGATAGGGGCTTGCTAGGTGCTCTTGTAATCGATTCTAACTCGTTTCTCCTCATCACTTGACCCCTAAAACACCCCCTAGAACACTAGGACACATGTTGGATTGTTGTGGTAAGTGCTAGCCTTAGTTGTCAACCAATTGTGGTGCTTGATTCACTATAAAAGGCCACCTTCAAGTCACAACACTCCTCACATCTTCATCTGGCCATTTAGAGCTTTTGTGGAACTTCCAAGCAGCCCCCAATCCTTCCTAAGCATCCATTAGACACTTGTAAGTATGCCTAACCTTCTCTAATTCAGTTTTGCTTTATAATTAGCTTAAAAGTCAACATATCGCAATTAACGGTTGACTTCGAGATTAGTCAATAATGGCTCAGTCAATTCTCGAATCAAAAGTAGATATAAGATGGTATTTATGTGGGTAATAAAACCTCAAAAGGGTTCCCCCTGATTCCCACTATAACTAGGTCGTTTGTCGAGTCAAACGTTGTCCGAAAAAGTCAACAGAATGCTCATTTGCGATTTAACATGTAATTAGCAATATAAAAGGCGTTTAACCTATTTAATCATTCATATAACATGGTAATAAGTATAAAAACTTGTCTACGCTTGTTTGATTCGATAACTTTCTGTTTTGAACCGATTCGGAACCGAAAGACGCGAAAGTTTGACTTTTGCTTTGACTTCAGTTCTGACCCGGTTTTGATAGGTTTAGACATGCCTTAAAGTGTCATTAGGGCCGGGTTACATCTTAGTATAAGCCCCGGTACTTGTTTCGTTGATTATCCGATTCTTTCGCGCGTTTCCGTTAAATGCTTTAAATTGACCATAACGCCCTTTTGATCGTAAAACGAGAATTTTGGCAATATGAGTAGACGAAGACCTCGGCTACTGATTTATAAACTTGCCCTCAAAATTTGACATCAGTTTGAGGTCCAGATTAGGAGATATGCGCATTAGCGTAAACGATAAGCTTTTTATTAATTAATCGGCGCGATTAGCGCATAGCCTATCTAAACCGATTTTCGGCACCAAACCTTTTACCCACTAATGTAATATAATATTTTAGGATTTTTGAATATTTTTAATTATTTTCAAACTGATCATAACCAAAGGTTATTGCCTCGATTCGGTTAATACCGATTATACCCTTTTCGTCATAAAATGAGTTTTTCATAACATTTAGGCACCGAACCTTTGGCTACTGATCACTAATGTTAAATGAAGTATTTTGAACTTTAAAACCTGATTAGAAACTCAGGATTCCCATTTAAACCTGAAAGCCGCTTTAAACCGACATTTACGCGTGTTAAGCGCGTAGTATGCATTTAAAACTATTTTAAACACCTAAGACTAAATACCTACTGATGTAACTCATTAAAATAAGTTATTTTACTGATTAATTCAGACCCGAATCACGGAGGTCGAATTGATCCCTTTTATAATCTTCGAAATGACCAAAATACCCCTTCGGGGCGTAAAATAAGATTTAAACTCGTTTTGGGCATTATGGAAGGTATCATACCGATATCACAACATAATTAAAGCATATTAACTTAGGAAGCCTGTTCGCGACCTTTTCGGTTACCCGTTATGCGTTATACACGTCCGGTTCGGTTTATGTAACTAGTTTGCATGAACTAGCCGAAACGGGTCAAACGTTATCGTTTTTATATCAAAATTCAGAGTGTGTGTTAAATACCCATATTAAACAAGTCTTCATACTTGTTGGGTCTAAATCACATTCTATCCGGTCTTCGCCTAATCGTGCGTTTGAACCGTATTTTTTCTCTAAGACTAACCGGTCTAAGCTTAGGCTTAATTAAAGACCCGTTAGCATTCTAATTGATTATTTATACCATCATTCCAGACTAGAGCATTCCGGTAAATGGTACCTACGCTTACTTAAGTGAATACGACTGAGTTATTAGATTCTTGCTATTTAAGACAGGAGCTAGCTCAGGTAAATACTCTTAACTTATTTTCCCTATACGGGCTTGGAATACGGTATAATAATACCGCTTGGTCGGGTATTGAATGTTTAATCGGATTGTGATTAAATTATTGAGGTAACCCGGTTTAATCTGTATTGTTTGAAATAAAGACCTTTAGGGGTTAATGACCATGTCCCGGATATCCTTGACATCATTGTGTTATAAAATGGCCACGTCTTAAGTACGGGGTGTAGGCATACACCTGACAGTTACTTAAGTAATAACGGTATCTCACTTCCATGTGGGCCTATACTTGTGGTGTGTCTGTTAATCTTGACTCGGTTTCTACATCGGGCCCTGAACGTACAACGAACATGTAAATCTGTATACAAGGTTATAACTATAATTGTTCCAAGTTAAAAAGGTTAATTTTGCCTCTGTGCATTTTAATCAAATTATAAAAGATATTTTGTGCCACGTGCATTCAAATCAATTTTCTTAAACTCTTTTCAAATGAGTCGGTTGAGTGTATTTACCAGTGAAAACTGACGTATTTTCCAAAAAGGTTAAGTGACAGGTACTGAACGTAATTGGCTGGAAGCTCAGGGCGCTAATAAGGAATCTTGCAAGTTCTAGGCGTCTAAAGTCTGTTGAACAAGGGATATGTTTTAAGATCCGCCTGTGGATCCTTTACTTCCGTTGTAATACTGGATATTACTTTATATTCGGAAATGTAATAATATTTATCTTTTGCTTCCGCTGTGCATTTATATATTGTGTTGTTTGACTATTATGTTGCCAACTACGTCACGATACTCCCCACCGGGCCCACCGGTGACACGTGGAAAGTCGGGGTGTGACAGATTGGTATCAGAGCCAACACTGAGTGAATTAAACACTAGCCTTAGTGTTTAATCTCAGTTACACAAAATTGCACATATCTAAACCTTCTAAGTCTAGACTTAACTTAGGAATATTCTCAATCCTAATCTTGAAATTTTTACTTTCAAATTTTTGTTGGATACGTCGCCAAGCGAAGAAGCCGTAATAGGAGTTCTCCACACCCGGAGCCCTGAGATGCTGAGCTTCGTACCGCGGCTAGAATGAAACGAGCATCCAAGGAGAAAGCATTCAGAAATAAAATGAAGAAGAAACTCCTTTTATTGAAGATCGTTTCCTTATTAGTCCTTATAAGGACATAATTATCTTTCAGTCCCTACGAGGAAAACATTATTCCTTTCAAGTCCCGCTTAGGGCAACTTTATACTTTTATTTTTATATAATGGAATGATTAAGTTTAAACTTTCATTCTAAACAAGAAATATTAAATAAATGTAAAATAACATTTCTTTTATAAGATCTACCATTATAATAAAATGACAAAGTCTAAAAAGGACAAGACCTAGCCACGTGTCATTTTAAGACCGGGCCAAGATGGTAATTCCATAATTAGATTTAGATCCATATTAACACCTCAATTTAAAATTGTTCTGCGTTAATTATAAATTAAGAATCTTAAGTGTGAAACCTAGCCTACGGGTCAATTATAAGACCGGGCCAAGATGGTAAGACCTGTTAAAAAGATTCAAATCATTAATTAAGAATCTTAAGTGTGAAACCTAGCCTACGGGTCAATTATAAGACCGGGCCAAGATGGTAAGACCTGTTAAAAAGATTCAAATCATTAATTAAGAATCTTGAGAGTGAAACCTAGCCTTCGTGTCAATTATAAGACCGGGTCAAGATGGTAAGACCTGTGTAAAAGATTCAGATCTCTGTTAACATCTTAAAACATGTTAACACTCCTGGCAGATGTGATTTCATTTAAAATCACACACGTCATTTTATAAAGGATTCTTCAAAAGATTCCTAACCCAGTTTAATGATCTCTGAATCCTGGGTTTACATCATTAATTAAGATGATCATATTTTAACCATACGTGGTAACATAATGCCTACGGGCCCTGCTCATTTCCATATGAGCCAAAAGACAGTGGTAGCAAAGACTCCCTGTCAGATAAAGGTAATGAACTAGGTTCAAACCTCAAATGCTTTGATTCTCTGAAATCCTAGCATATAATTTATACTTGTCCATGTGACTAGGCCTATTGTGCCAATATACTTTCATGCTTTGATTCTCTGAAATCATAGCTTAAAATTTATAAATGTCCATGTGACCAGACCGTTGGGTGCCACTAATAAAACTGTTAATGTTTTGTAATTAGGATAAATTATAATGGAAATCCTAAACATAAAAGATTAATAAATTAACCAAATATGGTCTCTGTTTACCATGGTTAATGAATTTCCCTAAGGGGCAATTCCGTAATAAACATCCCTTAGAAGGGAAGTACCTACGAGCTATAGTTAATGTCCTCTGAGACTAAAGACAGTGGTAGCCTACAGCCCCCTATCAGGACAAGGTAATAAACTTTGATTCAAACCTTAATGTCGCGATTCTCTGAAATCATGGCTTATAAATTTAACCTGTCTACGCGACTAGGCCATTTGTGCCATATCTAAATGACCTTTGCGACAAGGCATTCGTGCCGTACAACCATTTATGTCCTTCATGACTGGGCTTTATGCCATATCTTTCTACGTCCATCGAGACAGGCTTCTATGCCATATATGTATATATATAATAAAAGTCTTGTAAGGTAAGCCTTTGAGCTATTTATAATCGTCCTTGTGACAAAGACAGTTGTGACTTTTGATCCCCTGTCAAAAAGGTGATGGACTAGGTCCAACCCTTAAATGCCATTGATGGTCTTTTGTGACCTAGGCTAAGCGATATTAATAAAATTTTAAAATGACGTTCATTAAGAATGTTAGTGCCTTATTGGCCAGTATAGTTTGATGAAACCATGGTTAGTGTATGTTAAGGCCATCAGGGTAATGAATAGCAGATGTTGGATTACAACTAAGTAAATGATTCATCTGGTAATAGGAACTAAATCTCGAGTATGATAAACTCGGATAAGACAACAGTCAATCATGCCATTTATGATGCGACGCATGCTGCTGACACTACAATAATAAACCGTAGAAAATTCTAATGTACCCCCTCTATAGATAAAGTACATCATCATATGAAATTGATATCTCTTTGATCTCTAATGATTTCGAATACCAAATGGTATGACAAAAGCGCTTTATGAGGATTGGTGTATCTTAATAAGTTCCATAGATTGCTTCCATGCCTGATCAGTATGGAGGTTTAATGCATGGAACCACAAAGATATCCCAATGATCATATGGTACTAAAGTCAACTAATAGTATTCAAAGGAGATATCCAGCATGGAATTGTCCAAATAAATATTCCCTGGTAATGAAATATGTGGACTCGTAACATAAATGTGTCACTTATTAGACACAAGCGTTGATGAGTGAACTGGAGCCTGAGATATGGAAATCTCAGTAATCTCCTTGTATCTTGATTATTTTCTCCTAACACTACCCTGTTTACCTCTCGAGAGGCAGTAGCGTTAAGATTTATATCCCATTTAGGGCTGCATTATTATGAAATCTCCAAGACGACTAGTATCATCATTGGAGGAATTGAAACCCAGATTAACTAAGTTTAAAATAAAGGGTTCATATAGCCTAACTCAATATCTGGAGGATTCGGTATAGTTAATTATGGAAAACAGTTCATTTTGCTTATGCGTTATTACCGCAACCCTAATTAGGCAATGATTTAGAATTTCCATCAGCCACTCAGGATCGACGAGTTATTCAACTCGCTATAAGGATTAGCTATTCCTTAAGAATAGTTTTAAGCAATGGTTGGAATAACCATCTCACCTTAAGATAAGCGTTTCCTAAATAAGTTACATATAATTAGCAAGGCTGCTCCCTTGAAGACCTTGTACAGATGGAATGTTAAACGTCCATTGATAGGACAATAAATTGGTAAATCCAATTATCAGGAACTGAAAGTTGTATTAGAAAAACAAATAAGATCATACAAACCCTAATTATCTATAAGTTGCCATTATCTCGGCAGAAAAGCAAGGATTAATAAAGTTAGGAAACCTCCTAAATTCTTGTTAAGAAATAAGGTTCAACAATAGATATCACCCAGGAAGGGTGTGCTAAATTTGTTAAATTATCGGGCTAGTTAAGCTCCGAGTATATAGAATCATTCGAAGGAAATCGAATGTATCAAGATCAAATAGCTTACGAGCTAAAACCTAATTAAGGGGCTTGATGGAACGCGAAATGTGACCCACACTAATGATTTAGCAACGTGTCACCAATAAGTCGAAAAGCGCTATCACATAATGATAGGCAGGACTATGATAATAAGAGCAACCTGTTTCGATTGAGGATCGACGGGATTAGAAGCTCCAAAAAGATACATGTGCCTATTATAAAGGTCAAGTGGGATGCCCGAAGAGATCCCGAATTCAAGTGGGAAGTTGAATCCACGATGAAAGAAAAGTACCCTTTCGTAGTTCAGTAAATCTCGGGTCGAGATTTATTTTAAGGGGGTGAGGATGTAACACCCCGAAAATTCACGTCCTATAATGTGTAGACACGTGTCACATGTTTGAACGTGTGAAAGAAATATTATAGAAGGACTAAAGTTGACAAACATGGAAAGTATGTGGATATACGTATTCCAAATGTCAACAGTGAATAAATATATAGTATATTAACCCTACATGATGCTCATACCTTCAAACGAATAAATCATGGATCATACGAAACTAAAAGTGAGAGATTACAAACTACAGGGGTTAAATGTGACAACATGTTTAATATATACCTCTGAGTGACCTTTTGACAAACCCGAAGCTTTGTAACGATTAATTATGCTCACAAGAATACACGATAAAAATTTCATAAAGTTTCGTCAACGTATGAGAAAGTTGTGATCAAATTCGTGTGCGAGGGGTTAAAGCGTCAACGTTGAAAGTTAGGCCTTTTCGGGTAACAATAAAGTTAACCGGGGACTTAACGAAGTGGGTATATATCTTGAAGCCCTTATAGATCAATAATGAGGGTCCATACTGCAATAAACAAGTGTCCTTACAAAGTTTGAAGAGCCAAGGACCAAACTGCAAATAACGAAAAATTGTTTGGCTGAACCATAGGTGCTCGCGTAGCGCGAGCCTGAAGGGTCATGCCGTCGCGCTACGCGACGGCCATATCTGGGCAGAAATTGTTTTTCTTGGATAGGGGCTTGCTAGGTGCTCTTGTAATCGATTCTAACTCGTTTCTCCTCATCACTTGACCCCTAAAACACCCCCTAGAACACTAGGACACATGTTGGATTGTTGTGGTAAGTGCTAGCCTTAGTTGTCAACCAATTGTGGTGCTTGATTCACTATAAAAGGCCACCTTCAAGTCACAACACTCCTCACATCTTCATCTGGCCATTTAGAGCTTTTGTGGAACTTCCAAGCAGCCCCCAAGCCTTCCTAAGCATCCATTAGACACTTGTAAGTATGCCTAACCTTCTCTAATTCAGTTTTGCTTTATAATTAGCTTAAAAGTCAACATATCGCAATTAACGGTTGACTTCGAGATTAGTCAATAATGGCTCAGTCAATTCTCGAATCAAAAGTAGATATAAGATGGTATTTATGTGGGTAATAAAACCTCAAAAGGGTTCCCCCTGATTCCCACTATAACTAGGTCGTTTGTCGAGTCAAACGTTGTCCGAAAAAGTCAACAGAATGCTCATTTGCGATTTAACATGTAATTAGCAATATAAAAGGCGTTTAACCTATTTAATCATTCATATAACATGGTAATAAGTATAAAAACTTGTCTACGCTTGTTTGATTCGACAACTTTCTGTTTTGAACCGATTCGGAACCGAAAGACGCGAAAGTTTGACTTTTGCTTTGACTTCAGTTCTGACCCGGTTTTGATAGGTTTAGACATGCCTTAAAGTGTCATTAGGGCCGGGTTACATGTTAGTATAAGCCCCGGTACTTGTTTCGTTGATTATCCGATTCTTTCGCGCGTTTCCGTTAAATGCTTTAAATTGACCATAACGCCCTTTTGATCGTAAAACGAGAATTTTGGCAATATGAGTAGACGAAGACCTCGGCTACTGATTTATAAACTTGCCCTCAAAATTTGACATCAGTTTGAGGTCCAGATTAGGAGATATGCGCATTAGCGTAAACGATAAGCTTTTTATTAATTAATCGGCGCGATTAGCGCATAGCCTATCTAAACCGATTTTCGGCACCAAACCTTTTACCCACTAATGTAATATAATATTTTAGGATTTTTGAATATTTTTAATTATTTTCAAACTGATCATAACCAAAGGTTATTGCCTCGATTCGGTTAATACCGATTATACCCTTTTCGTCATAAAATGAGTTTTTCATAACATTTAGGCACCGAACCTTTGGCTACTGATCACTAATGTTAAATGAAGTATTTTGAACTTTAAAACATGATTAGAAACTCAGGATTCCCATTTCAACCTGAAAGCCGCTTTAAACCGACATTTACGCGTGTTAAGCGCGTAGTATGCATTTAAAACTATTTTAAACACCTAAGACTAAATACCTACTGATGTAACTCATTAAAATAAGTTATTTTACTGATTAATTCAGACCCGAATCACGGAGGTCGAATTGATCCCTTTTATAATCTTCGAAATGACCAAAATACCCCTTCGGGGCGTAAAATAAGATTTAAACTCGTTTTGGGCATTATGGAAGGTATCATACCGATATCACAACATAATTAAAGCATATTAACTTAGGAAGCCTGTTCGCGACCTTTTCGGTTACCCGTTATGCGTTATACACGTCCGGTTCGGTTTATGTAACTAGTTTGCATGAACTAGCCGAAACGGGTCAAACGTTATCGTTTTTATATCAAAATTCAGAGTGTGTGTTAAATACCCATATTAAACAAGTCTTCATACTTGTTGGGTCTAAATCACATTCTATCCGGTCTTCGCCTAATCGTGCGTTTGAACCGTATTTTTTCTCTAAGACTAACCGGTCTAAGCTTAGGCTTAATTAAAGACCCGTTAGCATTCTAATTGATTATTTATACCATCATTCCAGACTAGAGCATTCCGGTAAATGGTACCTACGCTTACTTAAGTGA
This sequence comes from Helianthus tuberosus, assembly GCA_030545235.1. Taxonomy (NCBI): domain Eukaryota; kingdom Viridiplantae; phylum Streptophyta; class Magnoliopsida; order Asterales; family Asteraceae; genus Helianthus; species Helianthus tuberosus. The sequence goes on along the minus strand of CM060411.1, from coordinate 213,400,077 downwards.
ATACGACTGAGTTATTAGATTCTTGCTATTTAAGACAGGAGCTAGCTCAGGTAAATACTCTTAACTTATTTTCCCTATACGGGCTTGGAATACGGTATAATAATACCGCTTGGTCGGGTATTGAATGTTTAATCGGATTGTGATTAAATTATTGAGGTAACCCGGTTTAATCTGTATTGTTTGAAATAAAGACCTTTAGGGGTTAATGACCATGTCCCGGATATCCTTGACATCATTGTGTTATAAAATGGCCACGTCTTAAGTACGGGGTGTAGGCATACACCTGACAGTTACTTAAGTAATAACGGTATCTCACTTCCATGTGGGCCTATACTTGTGGTGTGTCTGTTAATCTTGACTCGGTTTCTACATCGGGCCCTGAACGTACAACGAACATGTAAATCTGTATACAAGGTTATAACTATAATTGTTCCAAGTTAAAAAGGTTAATTTTGCCTCTGTGCATTTTAATCAAATTATAAAAGATATTTTGTGCCACGTGCATTCAAATCAATTTTCTTAAACTCTTTTCAAATGAGTCGGTTGAGTGTATTTACCAGTGAAAACTGACGTATTTTCCAAAAAGGTTAAGTGACAGGTACTGAACGTAATTGGCTGGAAGCTCAGGGCGCTAATAAGGAATCTTGCAAGTTCTAGGCGTCTAAAGTCTGTTGAACAAGGGATATGTTTTAAGATCCGCCTGTGGATCCTTTACTTCCGTTGTAATACTGGATATTACTTTATATTCGGAAATGTAATAATATTTATCTTTTGCTTCCGCTGTGCATTTATATATTGTGTTGTTTGACTATTATGTTGCCAACTACGTCACGATACTCCCCACCGGGCCCACCGGTGACACGTGGAAAGTCGGGGTGTGACACAAACACTCCGGAATAGTGACATGGACTTAACATACCTTAAATAACCTCTACATAACTTAGAAATAAGTTTTGGAAGGTTTGGTATGCCGAAATCAAGTTAAATCGCTTACAGGGACTAAATTTGACAAACTGTGAAAGTATGCCAATTTGAACTGTAACAGACATTTCGGAACATGACCATAAGTTAAACATACCATAAATATCCTTCATATAGCTTAGAAATAGGCTTTGAGGGGTTCGGTGTGCTAAAATAAACTTTTGGGTCATTCAGGGACTAAAAGTGTCAAAAAGTGCACAAGTTTGCACTTTCGCGCATAACTTACGTTCTGAATACACCCGGACATCCAAAAATTTATGTAAGCACTAAAATATTTTATTTTAGTGTTTGGCATAAGAAAAATCCATTCGTTGCGTCATTTGGATCGTTTTTCGCGCTTGTGCGCATTCCGTCGTAATTAAGCGAACATCGCGTTCGTACGACCAAACGAACCAACGTCCGACATATTTTTGAGCATGTTTCATGTCCACAATGTTTAGGCATAATTTTAGGGCCTTAAAGTTGGCTTTACGGGCCTTGGAAGTGTCGGGAATGGCCTTAAACACGTGCAGGGGCTGAAACTGTCATTTTTGAAAGTTGTATGCTGATCAGAAGGGCCAGGCGGCCCGCCTGAGTTTATACACATCCTAAAGCGGGCCGCGTCAGCCTCCCAGAACAGATTCAGTGAATTTAACAGCTGTTTGCAGCTGTTTTGCACTCCCAATCCCAATTCCAAGTGTCAATTCCTTATGGTGGTGAGCAAATTGAGGCACCACAACATTCCAACACATGTACGGGTGGGATTCGAGCACGGTTTCCTTGAAACGATCCTAACGGTTACCCGAAAACTATAAATACCCAACCCCACCCATTGCAAAACCCACAAGAATTCTGATTTGAGGAGCTCTAAGTTGAAACCTTTGTTTCATACCTGAGCTACTTGGATCGGGATTAGCATTCGGGGACCCTGGGTAAGTATTCCTTCGTTCTTTTATTGCTTTTCGAGTCCGAAAGTCAAACTTTGTTTGACTTTCTGCGTTGACCAGTTTATGGTCAATGCGAAGTTCGTTTGAACTTCATAACGTGAGCGTGATCACGATGGTTATAGTCCCTAGTGACTATACCTACTGATTTCCACGTTATCTAGGCTCAGTGACGAGCCGTAGTTTCAGCCAGAATACGTATTCTTGCGTATTTTGTAACCAAACTACTCATAGGTATCAAAACCGTTTGTTTTGATACCAAACTTATTTTCTAACTTAGTTAAGCATGTTTCAACATGCTTAGCTCGTCACTTTTAGTTTAGTGCTTATATAGGGTCGTAAGGTAAGCGATCTAAACAATCGCTTATACTTTCGAACCCGACCCGTTTGGTCGATCATTAGGATCCGACCAAACACCTTAGGTGACCTTATGGTCACGTCGTTTAGGTAGTTGTATGATAGGTAGTGTATATGCCTTAGGTAAATTACCAGAATACCCTTTTCGTGTATAATTGGTAATTAAGCTTATGTAACCTAAACTTTTGTCACATAACTGATTATATAACATGATTAAACGTGTATAGGCATATAATACTTGTCATAGGACTAGTTAGATGTCTCGAACGCGCTTTGCGCGCACGACGCGTTAAAGTAGCGTAAGTTACCTTAATGGGTCGCGATGGGTCAAAAGCACTTAGGATAGGTTTCATTTAGTATGTGGGCTTTGTTAAACCATATTACACGAGTCTCTTTACTCGTTTGGTTTACGAACCCTCATTCTATCCGATCCTTCGATCTAGGTCCGGTTTATTAACATAGTTACCTATATTAGGTGTCGTTTGATATCCGCGATCTCTAGCATTGTTTGGTTGTTACTCAAGGACTACTAAGCAAATCTCCAGTGAGTACATAGACCCCTCTTTTACTGTTTTCCAAACTGTTTTGGGGTGAAACACATGTGCCTACTTGTTACTTTCATGCTTTCCATGTTTTCACATCATATACCTGCTATGTTCGTTAGTACATTATAGTACATGATTTCATTACATTTCATGCTATGTATGCCCATTGTGTGCGTATTTAGTACATCGTTCTACATTACACTTCATGCTATGTATGCCCATTTTGTGCGTATTTAGTACATCGTTCTACATTACATTTCATGCTATGTATGTCCATTGTGTGCATACTTAGTACATTGTTTTACATTGCATTCCTGTTGCATATGCTCATCCAGCATATGAACACATTATATAACATTCTGAACCGTTGTAACCATTTGACTATGTGAACCGTCGTGACCCTTTGATTATATGAACCGTTGTAACTATTGAACCATGTGAACCCGTTGTATCTGTTGACATGATTTACATTTGACAATAGACATTTGACTATACATAAACATTTCTACAATTGTTAAACATGATACTTTGGTGGTTTGGTTTGATTAAGTGATTAAGTAACGAGGCGTGTGTAATATGATGCAAGTATGGTGGATACGCCGCTGGTACTTCCTATATATAAGTACTTGTATGGTATTACATATCGTAGCGTTATTTGATTTATTTCAGTTTGAGACATATAACATTTTATACAAATAACATACTTTTCACAAGACATTGATTTACAGACAACTTATCTTATACAAACTCATCTTACATGGTTATTCATTTAACCATACATTATTCACTTATTTATACATATCATCTGATCTTATCGTTTTTCAAAGGATTTACAAAACAAAGCAAATTACAAGGTTCATGACTAAACATTTTCTCAAACAAAAGTCATGAATCCTATTTTCTCAAAACCTATGTATCTCACAGGCATTTTTATGCTGACGTACCTATTTTCACATGTGTTTTCAGGAGATGATGCATAAGACTTATCAAGACATACTTAGGCGGACCTGTGCCTTAGTGACTTAAAACGAGACAAGACTAATTAATTTTTGTTATGTACTCTTTGTTTCTTGTTTAAGACAATGTAACTCGCTTGATTGATGAATAAAACGAAACTTTAATTTCCATGGTTGTGAAACATTAATTCTGTTACAACACTCCCCGATGTTTCCGCCACGTTTTGTATGTTCTACGTGGTCGGGGTGTGACAGTAGACCTGGTAACTCTTCTGGAAAAACATCTGAGAATTGAGATACTACGAAAATATCTTTCAATTCTTTTCCTTTAGTGTTAATGATTATGGAAATCATATACACTAATGATTCTTTCCTTGCATAGCTTGCAGTTTTCATCACAGAGATGAATTTTGTGGATCTGGTCGACTTATTTCTTTAATTGTGATCTTTTCACCCTTTGGTGAATTTACTTGTATTGACTTTTGATCACATAGAATATTGGCTTTATTGGCTATTAACCAATCCATTCTTAACACAATATCAAATCCGGCCAGTTTTATTGGGTAAAGGTTAGCAGTAAAATCTTGGTTTAAAATTTCTATTCTTGCTCCCTGCAAGATTTCAGAAATCTTAATGGATTCTCCATTTGCCGTTTCTACTAAACATTCTTGTTCGAGTTCCATTAATGGTTGATTGTGAATTTTGCAAAATAAAGTATTAATAAAACTTTGGTTCGCACCAGAGTCAAATAATACTTTGGCAAAAACTTCATTAACTAAAAACGCACCGGCAATCACGTCCGGAATCATCTTGGCTTCTTCAGCTGTCAGAACAAATGCTCTGGCATTCTTAGTAGTTTTGCTATTCATGGTTGGAGCTAGTTTCGGACAGTTTGGCTTGATATGCCCTTTTTCTCCACAATTGAAGCATACTCCATTGTAGGGTTTCTTCCTACAGTCTTCTTCCTTATGTCCCGGTATCTTGCAGTAATTGCAGTATGTAGAACATCTCCCTGAATGCTTCTTCTTGCAGGCCTTACAGTAAGGTGCAGAAGTAGAACCTACATTCTTCCCACGATTGAAATTTACAGAATGAAATTCTTGTGTAAGCTTTTCGGCTAGGTTCTTCCTCTGGTTTTCTTCTTGCGTAAATACTACTTCATCAGTCAAGGTATTGGCTAGTTCTACTGCTTCTTCTATGGTTTGTGGTCTAGCTGCCTTGACTACGTGTCTAATCTCACCGATTAATCCCCAGATGTAACGAGAGATTAATACTGGTTCTGGTGAGGCTAGGGTTGGCACTATTCTAGCATATTCGAAGAATAAGGTAGTGAAACCCTTACAGTTTACTCCAGTCATTCTAAGGTTTAAGAATTTATTAGCAATCTGTTCCTTTCCATTAGGAGGACAGAATTTCCTTTCAACCATGTTCTTAAACTCAGTCCATTCCATACTATAGGCTTGGTCACTTCCCTTAGACTAGAGAATAGTGTTCCACCATTCTAGAGCTGAATTCTTAAAAAGATTGGAAGCAAACATAATCTTATCTTCTTCTACACATTTGCTTATTTTTAAGACAGCCTCTGTCTTTTCTATCCAACGTAAAGTTGCAATGGCTCCTTCATTGCCAGAGAATTCTATTGCCTTGCAAGACCAGAATTCTTTGTAAGAACAACCATGTGACATGGTTCTTCTTCTTAATGGAAAAGGAAATTGAAGTAGTGGTCCATTGTTATTGTTCACGCTGTGACTTGGTTCAGTGTGTTGTCGTTTACTTCCATTTGCAGATTTATTTTCTGCTTCTTTAACCGTTTTGATGATATATGGCATAGCATCAATAATCCCTTGTGCTACTATGTGCTGGACGGCACTATTATCTAATTGGTTCCCATTATTCTCATTATTCTGGTTTTCCTGATTTACTTCGTTGTCCATCTGGATTAGAAACATTTACCAAGTATTAATATTTCAGAATAAAATTTAATGTAAACAATCACACAAACAAACACATTGATCAAAGTCGTCGTGCATTGCGACATTTACTCTATTTTATCTATATCTATTACAAACTACAACTGGAATTTAAACTACAATACTAGTATGCATCAGTAAGTATAAAGTTATCTATTTTAGTTGATATTATATCTATACTACTTTAATAAGCATATAGGAAGGGCAAGAATGGTCATTTGCCATTGTACAACCATTTGAAGCCTATTGTACAAGCATTTAAGCACAAAGTGTTGAAAAATTGTTTTCAACACATGCTGATGCCCGCTTGGATCTTACACGGATCAACTTGACCCATTTTACTTTGATGGATCCAATATAAACTTTCTATCACTCTATCTAAACCACAAAATTCGTTTCATCCATCCTGCCGCTCCACCTTTCTCTACAAACCCTAGATCCTCCACCGCTCCTCCACCTTTCATCCATGGAACCGGTCGTCGCCATCACCGTCTTCTCCCCTTCTCCACTCCAACAGTCGCTTCATGATCTAGGGTTTCACTGAGAAACCAGTCGTTTCATGATCTAGGGTTTCTCTGTAGATCCGACGCTATCTCAGCAGATTCGACACCAGATCCAACACTAGATCCGACACCAGATCGATTTCTATGGCTTCTTTCCCGGTGGCTTCAAGATCCGACACTATCTCAGTAGATCCGACACCAGATCTACTGGTTTGACTGTAGGGTACCTTTCTTTTTACCATATCTTCTTTTTTTTTTTTGTTATTTAAATCTAATCTGGGTAATGTTTCAGATCTTCCGTTTGGTTGTGGGTTCGTCAATGATGGTGGTTGTGGGTGGAAGATCTGGCCAGATCTATGGTTTATTTGTAAGTAGATTTATTTTTGTTTAAATTTATAGGCTTTTTTATGTGTTTTGTGTTTTTTTAGGGAGATTTCGTTTGGTTTTCGGTTTCTTTGACAGTGGTTTCAAAATCAGGGAGGTTTTTAACTATATAAAACTATATTAACCATTTGAAATTCTACATAAAAGTATCAGTGTAGTGTGTATGTGGCTTATAAGGTGGGTATTAATGAGCAGCTTGCGATGGACAGACTGGTGGAGCTAGCTTACAGAAAACTTCTGGCAAGTTTTAATCCTTAAATAACGATTCTAGATTGTTATGTGATATGGGTGGAATAACGTTTTTAGAGAGCTTGCTATAGATCAATGCTCCAATTGGGATTTTTACATTTGATAATAGGTTTTGTTTATTTGGGTCAGATTAGCCTTGTGTGAGTTCAAAGTTTCTATTGCTTTCTGTTTAATTTTTAGTTTATACATATTTTCAACAAAAACCATTATTGTTTGATCAATTGAAATTTCAGTGTTCATTTTGGTTCTAATTTTTCTTTGAACAGGTCGTTGCTTATTGTATCACACAAATAACTGAAGATGGTGTTGGTGGAGTTAGCTGGGAGCATTTCAGGTGCTCTGCAGCAGATGAGCAATGCGACAATCATAGACGAGAAGATCCTCAATATTGGCTTAAACGACATGAATCGTGCCTTGCTTCAATTCGACGTTCAGTTCACGCTTGTTGGTGACATGCAGACGAACATCAAGAAGATCGTCGATCTTGATAGTCTCGCCACTGGATACAACAAAAAGAAAATCATCCAGCAGGTATATATTGTTTCTTTTCTCCGGTCCGCCTTATTGAAGTCAAAAATCAACATATCATTTGGAAGTTGAATTGATTTATAGACAATCCAGCTTTGCATTTAGTTTATGAGATCTGGCTTATATTTTTTTGTTTTTAACAACAACTATGACAATGTCGTGGGAACTTCGTCGGCGTATCAAAAAGTTAACATTTGTTTGTAGGGGGTGAAAAATGTCATTAGATCATTCTTTCATTCATTTGTTACAGATTGAGAAAAGCGTATGTTAGATATTTGAGGTTGAGTCAAGTTGTTCGTGGAGTCGCTTAATTTTTATTTTATTCTTTGGTAATTAAAAGTGATTTATGCAATTTAATCAAATATTTGTAAATTTCTACCAACGGTTTGTAATAAAAAATAGTTTTGACTTCATTATTGGATGAGATGTAAATGTAACATAAATGGTTGTGGAACGACTTGATAAATTAATTGGTGAGGCTTTTTTTAACTGAATTGGCGAGTCTTTAGTACATACTTTTTTTAATTGAAATGCATATATGCAAGTGTCCATATGGTTTTGGGGTATGCATGTAAAAAGTTAGACGTCATTAATCTTATACATGTGTAGGTGGTTTCAAAATCAGAGAGGTTTTTAACTATATAAAACTATATTAACCATTTGAAATTCTACATAAAAGTATCAGTGTAGTGTGTATGTGGCTTATTAGGTTATATTAATTATGATATGTCTTTTGTGTCACGACACTTTTCCAAAGCACAAGGAACGAATAGAGGAGGCAGTGAAGAAAGAGCGCATCTAGAAAGAAAAGGAGGAAAAGCAGAAAAAGGAAGCCGAAGAATCTGAATCCAGCGATTTGACATCAACGAGTATATTCATTGAGGTAACTTTTTGGTCAATTAAATTCTAAAATTTTAAATTTCATTGTTTAAATTTGATTTTCATTCAGAATATCCATCAAACGGCGCAGCGAGCGCAGCCGCAACGGCGCGGCGAGCACGCCTGCAAAACGAACAGATGCTGCTGCCAATTTGATACAGAAGCATATTCGTGGATTGCTGTTGAGGAGTGCTTATACACCGAAATACGTGTCGGCTTTACTCTTTCAAGCAAGCATCCGTGGTTTTACTACGATTTCTACATATACGGGAACATAGGGCTGCCACTGTAATTCAGGTACAGTTTTCACGTCTACACTTTGGCAGATAATGATTTAAACGGCTGCAAACGCAGCAGCAAACGGGTGTAAAGCCTTTTAATGGCGCGTTTACGGCTGCAACTTGTGATGTATTTTTTTTTGTTGTACAGCAACTTCTGATTGGATCTGGTGGCTGATGGGTCGTGGAGCGAAACCCTAACAACGTCGACGAGCTGAACGGTATATGAAGTCTAAATCTGTATTTTCATACGTTTTTGTTCGCTATTTGAGTCTGATCTGTTTAATACTTATACAGTGTTTGGATAGGGTTCAATGACACCGAATCGATGCTTTTCTCTCTATTCGACACAAGATCCACTGGGGTTGACCTCTAGGTATCGTTATAAACCACATCTAATGTTTTTTGTTTGTTATTTGAGTCTGATCTGTTTAATATTTCTACATATGTGTTTGGATCTGGTTAAAATTCTGTTTGCAACAAGAGTTATGTTTATTGCCTAGAGCAATCATATTAATGGTTTTTTAATAGAAAATAAATATTATTAGTTCATTACTAACTAAAAAGATTCAGTTGCTGATTTAAATAAATTCGCTAACAAACACTGGTTAATGTACAAACATAGGTTTATACAATTTTTAGAAATTACTATGTTTAAAATGTCTGGTAGGTGAAGAACTCAAGGGTCAAAACAGTTGTGCTTAAATCGATCCCGGGAGTCAATCCATGGTGGCCGGAGAACTCGCTCGGGTTCATGGTGGAGGGGTAGGTCAGTCGGTAGCCAAAAAATTGTATTCAAATGCTACGACAATCCTAATACCGTTTCACTATATGGACGGGTCGGGTGGGTTAGGTAACATGTCGGGTGGGTTACGACAATCCTATTACTGTTTCACTATATGGACTGCGCATGTGGCAATTTTGAATCGTTTACTTATGAATGGGTAGATTGAGGTTTATTTAATCAATAATGGTCAAATGGTTAAAACAAAAGAAGTTGGTGAAAAGCCAGCTAGAGTTTTTTTTGGTGCATCTGATCTAAATCATTATTTATATTCAATAAAATATTTTATTGAGATTTTGTAATCATATATTGACCAATGTGTAAATATAAGACATTCAAGATTTACCTTATCCGAGCAGGCGAGCAGAAGTTGCAGCAGAAGCAAGAGCCATAGTAGAAGTCGAAGCCGTAGTAGAAGTCGAAGCCGTAGCAGAAGCCTGCAAACGCAGCAGAAGGTATGAACTGTGAAATTCAGTTTTTGTTCTTAGATTCATAGAAGACGTTCTTAGATTCAATTTTTGTTCTTGAATTCATTTCTTGTTCTTAAACTCAATTTTTGTACTTAAATTCATAAAGTTTAGATTGTTATTTATGGTTTCTAAATGCAGTGGGAAAACTACCAGTAACTCAAGCAAACCCTGATGTTTTCTTTGCATTTTAGGGGGAACATGGGTGCTTCTCTCCCAGGGAATACAAAACACAGGTTATTGGCGGCAGCCCGCCATATTTAACAAATAAAAAAACTTTATATGTTAAATGTGGCGGGCTTCCACCAATAACCTGTGTTTTGTATGCCCTGTGGAGAGAAGCGCCCATTTTCCCCCTAAAAAGCATGAAAACCTTAGGCGATTCAACCCGCCGCAAGTCGAAACCGACAATGAATCAGGTAAAAACTCTAAACAGCTTTGCACTTGCATCAAATGATAACTCTTTTTAATAAACTTTTTGAATAAACTTATTGTTTGACAGATTAGATCAGCAACTGATGGGAGCGGATGAGAGAGAAAGCAGGGAGATTACTCCTCCTGTTAGACATTTTCAAGTTCATCATCCGTTACAGTTGAAGTGGCAAGGCTTGGGACAGTATGATCGAAAAAAGGGTAAGCCCGTTTGTTAGTATGTTATGCTTTACACATGAACATTCTAAAAATTAGTTAGATTTAATGGCTCATGTAATTTAATAAAAGTTATATTTTATTTGTTATTTCAGTTAATATTTTGAAGTCTACGGAGTTGAGTACGATTACGTACGAACCAGATATGGTCGAGGCACGGGATATTTAAATTATGGATCGTTATCCAATTTTGTGTTTAAGTTAGAAGCATTTGGTGTTGTTATATGTTTAGTTGTTGAATATTAAAGTCACTCTTGGTGTTTCGTGTTTTGCTTTTTGTTTCCCTCATATTGAAGTAATTGTAGAAGTATACTTTACTTTGTCTAATCTTATAATATGTTATTACAAGTATGTTATATTACTTGATTTACAAGTAATGGTTACACCTATTTTTCACCAAACTATAATCTTCTTAGGTTGGACAACTAAAGAATCATTATCTGTGTTAAACGAAGGTATAACCATGGCTGACCTTCCTGTTCATACAATCGTGTTTGAGATATTAACGAGGGTGCCAGCGAAGGATGTAGGTCGTTCTAAGAGTGTATGTAAGCAATGGTATGCGTTACTGTCAACACAAGATTTCTTAAGGATACATTGTTCTCGCTCATTAGTTTCATCGAACAAGAGAGTTCTACTAATTGACGACCTAACATGCTCTGTTCATCCGATCATCTCTAAATCCAATGACTATGGGCCAAGCTCCATAGTTACATTTCCATTCCATCACCAAAATAATGATGTCTCAATACTTTCACATTTGAATGGATTGTTGTGTGTTTGCTTGAATCATACATACGAGCTGCTTCTTTGGAATCCAACAACTACTGCTTTCAAGCGTTTGTCAACTCCTGATTCTCATGGATTCTATATAAATAACCTTGATGCCGTTGGTTTGTACGTTGACGCTGACGATGATTACAAGGTCTTGCATATAAACACTACACGAAATTTGGTTCTTTACCAACACAAAGTATATGTGGGAAAAAGCATATAATGTGTTGGTAGTTGTCTTTACCTACATATAAAATAAGTGTAATGATGTGTAGGCTCATGACTGTGGATATAGGTCATTACCTACACATAAGTTATATGTAGGTAGGCCTGTAAATGAACCGAACGTTCATGAACTGTTCATGAACTTGTTCGGCGGGAAGTTCGTTTATGTTCGTTTATTTAATAAACGAACGAACACGAACGAAAAAATTTGTTCGTTTAATTAAATGAACGAACATGAACACACCTTGTGTTCGTTCATTTCTGTTCATGAACGTTCGTATATATGTTCGTTCATTTATGTTCATGAACGTTCGTTTAAATTTTAGTTAATACATAAATAGTTAGATTTATATAAATATTAGGTTTTCTAACTACTTATATTAATATGACTAAGTAGTATATTTATGAACTCTAATTTAGATGTGTTTTCGGATAAATTGTAATATATTAGACTTGTTTGTTTAATCATGTTAATTTATGTTTGTTTATGTTTATTCAAATATGTTCAGTTAATTTTTTTGTTTATGTTCGTTTGTGTTCGTTAATGTTCGTGAACTGTTCGTTTAGGCTTTAAACGAACGAACACGAACATGCCCGATTTCTTAATGAACGAACACGAACAAAAAAATGTGTTCGGTTATATGTTCGTGTTCGTGTCCGTGTTCAGTTAAAGTTAAATGAACGAACGCGAACATGCCTATGTTCGTGTTCGTTCGGTTCATTTACAGGCCTATATGTAGGCATATATCAAGCTATACCTACACATGTATGTGTGCCTAAAAGCCATTTATATGTGTGGTTAAAAGTACAACAATTTGTTTAAAAGACATCTGACGTGGCAACTGACGTGGAATCCGACGTGACAGATGACGTGGCATCTGACATGGAAGTTTACGTGGCATGAATATATGTGTGGGTAAAAGTAATCTTATGTGTAGGTAAAAGTAATATTATGTGTTGGTAAATGTTGAAGATGTGTAGGTATTGATCTTAATTTGTGTTGAAAAAAACGTTGATGTGTTGGTAAATATATTTTAAAGTGTAAAAATTAACCACATTATATGTAGATAAAAATATTCAATATATACAAACAAATACCAAAGCAATATGGAAACATACGTGAACAAATTAAGATTCTTAATTAAACTAATAAACATCAATCTTACAAACAACCAATAAAAGTACTCGTTCATCCGGTGGACGGCTACTTTGCCATAGTAATATGAAAAAAAAAAAACTATGTATATAAACAAAATCATCTGCTTACAATTGACACAGGTCCATTCAACAATATGTTTCATAATCAACATGAATTGCACACTTCTAAGTGTCAATTTCTCTCCACTTGATGTGATAAACTCCCAACTTTTCCAGATTTGGAGAATGGTGGCAGCTGGCGACAATCATGTTGTGCTTGGCTTGTGAAGTTGGTGACTTCTGGATTTGTCTCTCATCACCATTCTAATTGGTCCCTACGATTGAGTTTTTCACATCAAGAGTTTCACCTACAAAATCAATCAAACAACATTAATAGAACTTTGCAGCTTATTACCTCCTCAGAAATTTTCGATATGGGTCAAAATAGATTAGCTTGGTTACCGAACACAAATTTTGACGAATTAAAACAGAAAGTTATATAATTAATAACATTATTTTTTATATAAAAGGAATTAGTAGATTGTATGCTTCAATCCATTTAACCCATTTAGCATGTTAGGGATAAAACCCATAGAATCAACAGGCATTTCAGTAAGTAAATGGTATTGAAAAGTCACCTCTAGGACTGCTGGTCTTCTAAGTTTTGACATAAATGAACATATCAAACGAAAGTGTAGGTGTCAGTTTAACTTGATGCTTTTGAAGTAAATCATTTGTTATGTAGAGTTCCATGTCTACTATAGAGTGTAAAATTCTAATAACTTGGCGATGTTCTAACTTATAAAAAAATGAAATCATCTAGTATTTGTAGGCACAATGAATAAACTGAAATATATAAAAAAATATAATCTTACCATGAGGAATCCAAATGCCAGTCCAGTTCCCATCACAACCCTGTGTAGGTAGTTTCCAGTTAAATCAGATGGAAACACATAATCCCTGAAGAAACAAAAAAAATGCTTAACTACAGCTCAACTGTCTAAAACACCCTTCAACTTGTTTAGTTTTTTTTTTTTTTTTTTTTTGACCCGTTGAATAGAAGTTGATGCATACCTGATAACAACTACTCCTAGTAGCACGCAAAATGGGACAAGCCAGCAAAAACTGATGATGTAACAACAAGCAAGTCTCTTAAAGAAAAAAGGCAATACATAAGAGAATGCTTATTACCATAATCATCATCCGCCACGACTGGTAACCAAAACCTATATCTTCTAAGTATACGGATATATCTTCTATGGCTTTTAGTAGTCCATCTGGATTGTTATCATTGGTGATCACACCAGATGAGATGTTTTCTGTAATTTCTGAGGTGCAGTTTACAGAACTGCCCCCACTTTCTTCCTTAGCGGTTTTTTCATCTTCTGTAAACTCCCCCTTGTTATCAACTGATGTGAGAGATTGGGTAGCATTATCAATTGACTGACTTCTACATAAACAAAAAAGAATGAGAGAGATTTATTAATCAGCTATTGATTTTTAGTTAGAATAATATCCACATAGTTTTGCGATACAATGATACATACCTGAAATTAGAGAAAACCGGTCTTTTGGGGTAAATTTCAGCAGAATATTGTCCTGATATCTTATCTCTAGGAAGTTCAGACATATTTAACTGTATTCAGAAGTACACTTAGCAGGCAATCATAGTAATAGGTATTTGTTTTGAAAACCAGAAGGTTACTTAACCTTTTGCTCGGATATGAAGTTGTACAGTGAACTCTGCAGCATAAGAAAGAAAGAAACAGTTATTGAGATATAAAGTACGATTGAAGTTTAAGGTACCTAAAATATAAGATACCTTTGGGGTTGAGTTAAAATCTCCACATAGACCAATAAGAGCATCATCCCAAAGCTTTGATGTAGCATAAGCTCTTTCTAGATGTATCCTAACCTATTGGTCTGGTCTGGTCAAGACAGTTCGGGTCAAAACGGTCAATTATAAAAAGGGTTGTTTTCCTTCGGGTCGGAACGGATCCGGGTCAGCATGGGTTTCGGGTTGGGTCAGGTCAGTTTTTTTTACAATATAACTTTGGTCAAATTACTCCTTTTGACCCGTTACCCGATCCACTTAAACTTACAGTATCAGTGGTGCCAAGACTGATTGCCAAATCCCCTGGTGTATTGATCGTTAATCCTAGCAAATTTTGTTTCCCTTTAGTATATATGTATCAAGTTTGACTTTCAAAAGTCAAAGAATACGACGATTAACCCGTTTGACGATATTAAATGTAAAAAACGAAGATAAGAAATGGGTTGACCAATGAGAGTTATCTCCTTTTCCTTTGGCCAATCAATTTTTTTTCATGCTTTTTTAATTTGTTTAATTCTTTACACCACTATTAACATAATGCCCATATCCCTACTACACTCATTTTAGGAAAACACTCCATTGCTGACTGGGCTGCCACATGGCACACAATGCCCTGTGGTAATTATCTACATGGACACCTTGATAATTGGCCTTAAAGTTTAAAGCTTAGATATTAAATATTGAAAGTTTTTAAGGAGCCATGTTTGGTCTAGTTCTGCAACACTTTGTACCCTTTAACCATTTATACTTTCCTTTACACAGTAAGCTAAAAAACATAATGGAAAGAAAGAACATAAAATAAGCATATATTACCTTTAATTATTATCCTTAGTTTTGGGGTACAGATACCATCAATAGATTATCAGGACCACCTTTAGCTCTCCATACGTTGGCAGCACCAATTGAAAGCCCTAGGTTTGCTAAAGTTCCCCAAGGCTCCAAGTGCTTCGTTCCCGCAACGCCATTCCTCCTTGCCTAGTTGCCTAGTTTCTTACACTCGACCCAAAACATCAAACCAAGCAATGTCACAATTCTCTTTGGGGGCCCAAAGCAAGAGCTTTACTTAACTTACCTTTGGGTTAGCCCTGCTTACAACCTTAAAGACTGTTTGGAATTCAAAACAAACTTTGGAACCAAACTAAAATGCCAGATAAAGTAGTCATGCATCATTGTGGATAACAACAAGAGATGTAAGTGCCACTGATCATACACGAACAGACCTGCATCAAACTCCACAATAAACAGACTTAAGTATGTCAAGTACTGAAACATGTTACTCAATAACAGATCATTAGCGTTTTACCATCAGCAAACACATATAAATTTCATCATGTTCATACAACAGAACAATAACAACAAAGTAAAATTGAGTTAAAAACAAGCCGAACGCACAAAAACAGGTTTCATAAGATCAAATTTACAAAGTGGCTTCATGTACTAGCAACCTCATATTATATAATCATCAAATCTATCAATTTCAAGATGCTCATTATCAAGACAATAGCACACCATAATGAACTTAAATATAAACCACCCCCTCCCCCCAAAAAAAGGTATTCAATTATGTTAAAAATATATATATTCGTATCAAATAGCAAACATATAAGTTAATATTAGCAAATATATATTAGATTCATCGCGTTCAAACATCAGAACAAGAAACAAAGCAGCACAGCCAACTCAAATATACTTAATCACAAAGAATCAAACTTAATTACGTCAAATATACAAAATAACTGCATCAATTAGCAATATTATATGTTATAACCATCAAACGTGAAGCCAAAAATGAAAAAAAAAAAGGCTTCTACTTACAACAAGGGGGGGAGCTTCAAATAGGCCTTGTTTCCGGTCATCTCAAGATGCTACTAATAGATCGCTTCACCATCGTACCATAAAAAGACAAAGATAGTTATATAGCCTGTTAGACAATAATTAAGAATTGCACATCGGGATGCATTATTTCCACGGTTTGAAAGGTAACAACTAACCAAGAAACCTAAAAAACAAATATTTTAATGTACAGTATGTTAACGACCCAAACAAATCTAGACATAAAGGTTGAACAAGTAGCAAAATATTTCATCCTACCAAAATAGTTAAAGTGTTAAACGACAAGGTATGAAAGAAAAACATACCATAAAAATGCAGTCTTGCAAAAAAATAACAATAATACATCTATTTTAACAAAAGATAACATATTTTTACACAGACCTGATTTACTTGTGACCAAACCCAATGTCGGTGATGATGAACTTCAACTGCACAGTACTTACTTGAAATCCCTTGCGGAGATGGTAGTTTCTTGGGGCGTATCCTGTCTTTTCTTTGCATGTGCATTAGTAAAATATGAAATACTTGAAACCCCTGGTCACAGTCTAGAATCTCAAATGAAAAGTCAAAGTCAATGCAAGGTATTAAGGAACAATTCCCAAACTATTTGAGTAGTTGACATACATACATGTAGGGTGCAAACGAGCCGAGCTACTCGAGCTCGGCTCGAAAAAAAGCTCGAACGAGCCGAGCTTAAACAAGCTCGAGCTCGAGCTCGAGCCCGAGCCCGAGCCTAAAAACAAGCTCGTTTAGTAAACGAGCCCGAGCCCGAGCTTTGCTTATCTAGCTCGAGCCGGCTCGCGAGCCTTAATGAGCTTTCTTTTTATATATTTTTATTAATATATTAAACATATATTTAAATAATAATATTTACCATTTGTATAAATATAAAAAAATAACTAAATTATATGTATAACAATAATTATAATTAATAAAAATTAATTAAAAAAATACTAAACGAGTCGAGCCCGAGCCAAGCTCGAGCTTCAAAAATAACCTTCGAGCCAAGCTCGAGCTTTAGAAATAAAGCTCGAACCGAGCCGAGCTCGAGCTTTCATATGTTAAACGAGCTCGAGCTCGAGCCTGGTCGAGCTCGGGCTCGGCTCGGCTCGGCTCGTTTGCACCCCACTAATTAAATACATATATCTTAGAACTAACTTGTAAAATATATGGCACAAAAAAATACAGCCATCTTATGTGTGTCAAATATGATAACAGAAAGTTACCACATATCATATCGAAGATAAATAGTCGAAAGAAGTTACTGCCCAACAAGTCCTTCCTTGAAGACAAAATACTCTAAAGAAGTTAGCTATTCCACACTTAGTTGTAAAGCATCGACACACAAATATTCCCATTCACCTATTGGACAAACTGCGAAAGCTACAAATGCAAGTAGGACTGCACATTCCTATCATTGGACAAAAGAAAATTGGTCTTTGATTAAAAAAAACAAATAAATATGCAAAAATAAATTCTGAAATAAAAATGAGACTGAAAATAAAAGAGAAAAGTACACATTCTCCTAAATACATGGGTCAAATGCCCGGTACCAGTTAAGATCGTATTAAACCAGCACGTCCCCTCTGTCCTCCCACCACTGTCATTTCTGCCTCATTTGTTTAGGTAACTGTTATCTAATTTCGCTACCTAAAAAGTACTTCACCAAAGATCCATAGTTTTCAATCAGGGGTGTGTGGATTTTCGTGTTTAGATGGCTGTGATGAATAAGACATTGAGAAGTTTTGATTAAACAAGTTCTTTTATTTAACAAAAGAGCATGTGTGCATCTCTTATGGTGGAAAAAGAAAATTTTAGCTCTTAGATACTAACCCAAACTCGAAGTTCCTCAAATTAGGCAGTTATCTTTCCCTTTTTATGACTAAAGATGGTATGAAACTAATAATTAAACTAACAAATGTTAATACAAGTGACAATAATGTCTATTTATCCAGACAGTATAAACTAATTATTCAATAATCAATCCAACCACCCCCTTAATGCCCTCATCTATTTTTCAAGATACTAAAAAAAATCGAATTTGAATTTCAAGAGTACTAAACTTATACCTACAACAAGAGTAATGCCCTTACGTCGTAACCGAATCCAGCCCGCGTCTCATAATCTTTTGTTCAAAGATTTTATAATAATGTAACTAATTGACCAAATAAGTCATACAACTGAACATGAAATTGAGAAATTTGACCTCAATAGAAGCTTGAGCTAGGTGATGAACAGTTGGCCGTTTCTACATACTGATTGAAATATTGAACCCTAGTTTGTTGAAGCATGATTTCTGAAACCCATACGGCATAAGCTTTTCTATCTAACTCATCATCATTAGTTGCTTCACCTTCATTGATTCTCTGTCGTACCATTTCAACAACGATGCCCTGATTTCTGCAACCTCGCCTTCCTTAAATTGTAATTCTTCTATGTCGCAAATAGTAAACCCTGGTTAACGGTTTATGTTTCAATAGGCATGCCTTCAATGTTCTTTTCTTTGATTTTGTGATTGTATATGTGATTGTGATGGTACTCAGGGTAGTTAATTTCATATAAGAGGGAAAATAAAACCTAGAGAGAGGGAAATGAATTTCGAATGGAACAGAAAAAAATTTAGGGGGAGGGAAATGAATTTCGTATCCAAGGCTTTCGAATTTTAAGAAACCAAATGTGTTAAAATTTAAAAACATAAATTAGTGGGTTAAAAGCTAAATGCCACTAAAAATGTGTGTTAAAGAAATACAACATAGGTAAAGTGCGCTCAAGTTAGTGACACAAAACATAAATGTCATTAAAAGTGTGTGTCACTAAATGACATTTTATTTGTAGTGATATATATATGTATGTATGTATAGGGTAAGGATAGTGTAAAAAGGGCCTAAAGTGTGAGAAGTGTATTATAACACTATATATAATACTATATAACACCATATAAACACCGTATAACAATATGTAACACCATATAATACCATATAACACTATGTAACACTATATATCATTGTATAACAAATATAACACTATACATCTATCATAGACATGCTATCAGACAACCTAGAGTGTTATATTTGTTATATAATGATATATAGTGTTACATATTGTTATATGGTATTATATGGTGTTACATATTGTTATACGGTGTTTATATGGTGTTATATAGTATTATATGTAGTGTTATAATACACTTCTCACACATTGAGCACTTTTTACAGGATCCTCTAACTGTATATATATATATATAATATTTATTATTTATCAAACTAAGGGGCTGTTTGTCAACTTCTGAATGGTTAAGTGCTGAATTAGTAAGAGGTTTGAACCATTAAGTGTTGAACCAGTAAGAGGTCTGAACCATTAAGAGCTAGCATAATGTTTAACCGTTCAGAGGCAAATGTCTGACCAATTCAGATTAGAGGTCTTAACTATTCAGACTCAGTATAATACTTAACCATTTAGAGGCAATTGTCTGAACCATTCATACATATGCTCGCGAAACAAATAGTCTGAACCATTAACTGCTGAACAAGTAAGAGGTCAGAATCATTAAGAGGCTCATTAAGAGGTAAACAAACATCCCCTAAACTATATATGAATATATATGTATAAATATTATGTTATATATAAAAGTTTAAAAATATAAATTATTATAATTAATATAAACTAATTAATAAATAAAATACGAGCCGAGTCGGAGCTTGAAAAACTAGCAACAAACCGAGCTTAAGCTTTAGATTGAGCTCGGAGCCCTCATAATTTATTTTTTATGTGTCCGATATCTTCACATATTGAACATTTCTAAATATGTGTAAGTATTTTTTTTTGCCACGTCATCTTAAAAAAAGATTTAATTATTTATTTTATATGTATTCAATATCTACACATATTGTACATTTTTTAAATATGTGTAGATATTTGTTTTGTCACATCATCTACAAAATATATATTTACTTACTTTATAGGTATGTAATATCTACACATATTGTACATTTTTAATCATGTGTAGGTATTTAATTTACCACGTCATTTAAAAAAAAATATATTCGCTTAGTTTATCTACATATTTTTTTTATTGCTTATGTGTTGGTAAACATAATCATTTACCTACATATATATTAGTTTTTTACATATGTGTAGACAATTTAGATACACATGACAAAAATTTGCTACATATGTAGGCAATTAAGGGGGGGGGGGGGGGGGGAATTTTCCCACCAACACCAAGTGTGGCTATAATGTATTACCAACACATATTAAGTGTTAATCATTATGAAAATATATCACCAACTATTACCCACACGTATACAAACATGTGTAGGTAGATTATGTGTGGGTAAACACCCCAATCTCTTGTAGTGAAAGCGTAGGAGTGGTGTACTTGGTGTCTATGTTTATTCTAGGGAAGTAGACTCTTGGAGAAATATTCCTTTCATAACAAGACAAGAGTACCTAAGCCCTCATTTCAATTGGGCAGCTGGCACATTTTGTGGTGGTACTCTATATTTCACTGTTTGCGAATGTTGGCTTGGAGGTACGAATGTGGTGATTTGTTTTGATGTTAATTTAGAGTAGTTCAATGAGATAAGCTTTCCACCCGTTCCTTCTATAGGAATGGTTCAAGGTGTTTTAGTGAGTGTAAAAAATGAGCTTCACATGTTTGCTAGCACTGGCATGTTTGAGATGACAATTGACCTATGGACGCTACAAGGGGATTACTGGATTAAGGTCTTATCATGTCCTCCGATCCCCCCGATATCATTGTCATTGTGGTGCGATATAACACATTATGTGACAAATGGTAATTGGTTTGTGATGACTAAATTAGGGAAGTTGTTTACAATTGAAATGGATATGAAGCCCTTCGAATGTTTTTATCCCGTTTCTTGGTTTCGAGGTTTTAAGGGTGCGGTGTTTGTGGAGACCATTGTTTCACCAAGTATTTAGTTTGGCTTTCACTTAATGTCCAGCTACTTGACTGTTTTGAACTCTTCTTGTTTTTAATTACATCTACTTCCTTGTTTTGTACTCTTCTTGTAGAAGATCACGAATAAGAAAACTAACTTAAGTACTATACAATATATCACGAGACGACGGATAAACTAACGGTAAACGAGTATCCTATTGTAAATCGCCACTCCCGCCGCATCGCGCGGGTAAGTGACTAGTATATATATATATATATATATATATATATATATATAAACGGGATCAGGAGAAAACGGTAGAAAGTGTGAGAACGGTGAGAATGCTTCCTGGCCTAACACGTGTCACGCCGCTTAGAGAAAGGCGGAGGGGCTTTTTTGTCCTTTCATATTTCTTTTTTATTAACGCGTGTCGCTTCATCTTTCCATCTTTTTGGCGTTTATTAAATACGCGGCGTTTTTATTGTTTTTAGATCAGAACTATAGTAAATATTTTTGGCGTTTTAAGTATTTGTTTTTGGCGTTTTTATTGATTTAAAAAACTTCAGTAATTTTCTTTGATTTTATAATATTAAGTGTTTTGCCATTAGGATACAGGCCTATAATGTGACAGGCAATTATGGCATTTTAAAAAGATAAATAAGTTTCAATTTTCCATGTAGTGGCATTAATATAACTTTAATGTTTTTGGCAATAAATGATACCGTCTCTTTATTTTACTGTTTCTTTAAATTTTTATCTTTCAATTAGTGTTGATTTTTTCCAGTAATACTTTGTTTGCGTTTTTTGCATTTTATATAGCAACCTCGTACTTTGCTAGCATTCGTTCTCACACTATCAGGCGTTTTGGTGTTTGTAGATTTTGGCGTTTTATACTCAGTTTTTTTTAAAATAGCAGAGAACTAGATGGTAAACAACACAGAATTACATAACAAACAATAGATAATGAAAAAAAATTTAAAAATTATAATCTAATTTCTCATTCAAATCTTCACTGTCATCAGCCTCTTCTACTTTAACCTTTTTGGCGTTTTGAACCTGTTTTTGAATGCCTTATGTAGATCCTTATTTTCCTACATAACGGCCGTCTTTAGAAGATGCTTATTTTTTGTGGCATCCTTTATGGTTGGTGGTTATATACTTTGTTTGATGACATGTTGAAGATCAACGCCTGCTCTAATGTATTGATCCCTTCATGCCATCCATATATCCATCAAGAACAAAGTGGCATGATGTCATATCAGTGTTATCAGTCTCTTTGTCTTGAATATTTGTCCATCTCATTCAGCAAAAGATTATAGACATACCCAACTCAGAGAAGAATCCATTGAGGGAAACTTCATTCATATCAATACTCAATATAACAGAATCGAGGTTCTGAATCTGTGGCTTTTTTAAGTATTTTTTTTGGCGTTTTAAAGTGAATGGTTTCTAGGGAATATGGCGTTTTGTTTCTGGTTTTGTGATAAGTTGTTTGTGCAGAGAAGTCTCTCTTTATTGGATGTTTTTGGCGCGTAGTTTAGGCGGTATTTTATTTATAATAAATGATATTAATAAAGTAGCCGTCTTTTCAGTTTTACTGTCTATTTTTTACTGTTTTTTTGTTCAGCTTTTTCAGGTTTGGTGTTTTTGAATGGTTTTAGTAGTTTTTAGCGTTTTTTTTTCCATTTTTAGCTTTTTTTATTTAATACTTCTGTAAGTTACTTTCATTATAGTTTTGGAGTTTATGGCGTTTTACTACATTTATGGCATTTCACAAGCATTATGACTGTTTTGGCGTTTAATTAAGATAATGTATTTTTTTATTCTAAATTGAAAAATACATAGCAAACAACAGAAAAAGAAAATTAAAAAAAAAACAATTAATCTTCCAAATCTTCACTGTCATCAGTCTCTTTCTTCTTTGAATCATGTTCGCTGGTGGTTTGGCTTAGCCATGCTTGTGTTTTTGTGGTCGTTTGGAAAGTCAAAATGACATGAGTTTTTTTTTTTTTTAATATGTATCTTCAAACAACTCAGTAGTGTCATTCGTCTTTTCATGCCATTTAAATATTCATCAAGAACAAAACACTGAAAATGGCATAAGTTTGACCCCAGCATCTTTTTGTTTATGATTTGTTCATCTCATGTAGCAAAATGTTATTTGAGTCACAGCACCTCATGGAAGAATGCATTATTCGACCCTTTGGCGTAGAACAATATTTTAAATATACAAGAAACGATATTTGGCATTTTTGGCGTTTTACTGAGGAAATAGTGTATCTGAAAGAACCGTCGATATTTTGGAATCTTTTTTTGGCGTTTTCTAAGATGAATGGTATCTAGTAGAAAATATGGCGTTTTTGAGTTGTTGTGTTTGATGTTTTGGGAATTTTGGCGTTTGTAAGTTGAATGGTATATAGTAGAAAATACGGCGTTTCAGGTTCTGGGGGATGTGTTTTTATGTCTTGGATGTTTTTTGTTTATATAGCGATGTGATTTGGTCCGTATTGGCGTTTTATTCATCATTATGGCATTTTGGTATAGAGGTGTAAAGACGTTTTTACCCTTAATGATGCACGTCCACGTAAGAAAATTGATGTTATTTACGAAAACGCCACCGCGCCAATCTAGTCCATAGATTGTTTTAATCGGATGATCGATAAGCGTTCTCACCGTTCTCACACTTTCTACCGTTTTCTCCAAATCCCGACCCTATATATATATATATATATATATATATATATTATTACTACTGATAGGGGTTCATTGGGTATTGCATATTACGCTCGTCGTATTTCCAAACGAGCTTCTCCCCTATTTGTCTTATCCTTTCTCCTTCATCTAATAGCTCCTCACCAAATGTACGGAGTTCCTGCACATTTTCGGTACTCATGGGTGGTGCGGGTGCTGGTATCAAGTCAGGGTACTAAGGCATCGGTTCTTCGTATGAGTACGGGTTTTCTAGGATTTCTCGAATATACTGGTCGTTATCCCAGTATGGATCTAGAGGGTCAGGATTGGGATACAGGTTTAACATTGGTTCGTCCTTAGGATATAGTGCGGAATATGACCTATTGTCGTTAAACCATGGATCATATTCTGGAGGAACGGGTGCTGGGATTCTAGGTATCTCACCTAGGTTGTCTGCTGGTAATGGAATCTGGTTATGTTCTATTTCCATTGGTTGAGTTGGGAATAGAGGTAGTGGTTGTGGTGCAAGGATTTGGTCTAAGTTTGGGTCTGCGGCAGTGGTAGCTAGTATGTGAAAATTAGCCAATTGCCTATTGATTATGTCCAGGGTTTGAGCATTCATTTCTCTATTGGCTGCTGCTAAAGCATTCTGTTATTGTAACTGCCTCATTCTTTTCCTACGCTCGTGTGCTCCCCAACTGAACCATCCTCTCTTTTTGGTAGGGAATGGTTCTTCGGATTGCGCTTTGAATATGAAAATCCCCTCTTCAGCGTCAGCTGAATACCCCGAAGGAGTAGGCTGGGAAGAAGTTCCTTCATCTATAAGAGAACTAGACAGTTGACGATAGGCGTCTGACGGGCCTTGATCACTCATACTGTAAACTAACAAATTGGCAAATAACACATACCAATAATATACAGACATGCACGTAACCACGTATTTTATTTCCTAACACAATTAAAATTTTGGTGTCAGCAGAACACTTCAGTGGCTGAAATCAGTGGCATAGCTTTAATACCACCTCCTGTCGCAACCCCCGACCCCTATCCCCGGGAGCTGGCGGCCGCGAGCCAGTTTCGGTGGTATCGGTTTTTATCAGTTTGGCAACGGAATTTACATCAGGACCGTAGATAGGAAATATATTTTATCAGAGTAAAATACCACATCTTTATAATAATAAACACATGGGAAAACCCAAGTTTTCATTACAATCTGTTTATAGGAATAAATCCTATTTTATTGAAATAAAACATCTTCTTTGTTTCGGTAACTTTTTATAGCCACTTTTCCAAGCCTTCAGTGCTCTCCAGCTGGCTTCTATTTGGCTTTCACATTTTGTTACCTGAAACGCGTTTTAAAAACATTTGTCAGTGGGAAATACTGGTGAGTGAATCCCAGTTTAATCAAGACAGGTTTTATCATTTTACAGTATTGAGGGCGATCTCGCAATTATATTTGTTTCCAATTCTTACTTTAATTACCACCCACGGTACTGTCAACCCGACTTGTGGTCATGTTACTACTCAAAGTGTAGTAACAAATTTTGTGTACAAAACCCCAACATACCGACGATAATTTTAGAATTACAAATACTCAATCACTGCTTAATATATTTTAATCAATTGAGGTTTTGTAAAAACATTTTGTAAAAAGGTTTACAAAAAGAGGATAAACTCACATTACTACTTTAGGTATTTTCCTTGTGACTTCATGGTTATAATCTATTAATTAAATAATGCACACGCGTTAGTGTAATAACCCAATTTACATTAGTTATACCCTCACCGAGACAGAACTCCAACGACTACGTCGGGCAGAGCCACAACAGCCGTTACCGAGCAATAGATCAATCGGGCAGCGTATCTATTACGTAACCGGGGGTTATAATACTTACAATGAGGCAAAGCTTCGCTAATTAGGGGGGTATTATGCCCGGGAATTATGTCTACACTTTAGAAATTGAGTGAGAATCACGAGTTTTAAACATCGGAAATGAACCGCCGATGCTCCCAATTTATAGGAGCTGATCTCGGCTTCCTCGCGGCCTGCGAAGGATATACAAGGGGTCTTCGCGCCCCACGATGTAGGGTATGTAGGCCCTAGCTTTGTCTGGTCATACACATAGCTTCGACACGATCATGACACGTGGCGCGCTAGGGTTCCGCCTAGTGGTTTAGCTGTCGCGGCCCGCGTAAGACGAAGACAAAGTCTTCGCGCCCGGCGACAGACCATTAAATTTTGTTTTTATTTTATTTTTATAAAATTAAAGTATTTAGGGTGTATTTTAGGACGTATAGGGGTGTTTTAAATGTTTTAGGAGTGTCGGAAATATTTTAGTAGGGTTGTTATAATATAGGTACATATTTCTGTAACATGTAGGCTAAAATATGCCTAAATTTGCATTGTCATTGTCAAGTATTTCAACTCCTTCGTAAGATATCTCCTTCATGAACATCATCACATAGTAGTCACATTCAGTATTTCCCGGCTGACGTGGAGACTACACTATTAAAAATATCAAGACTTCTGAAACCATTACGATTTAAGTTTAAAGTAAAGGATTTCTATATTTACAATATCATTCCAACCACAATTTAAATACGGAGAAAGTATCCACACATCCCCAAAAGTATCTACACATCCCCAAACCCTATACTCCCCTCATTGTCTTATACGCCTGAAAATGGGCCCACCCATACGCCCCTCATAGCCCTATATGACTTGCTGAGGCCCAGCTAATTAATGTCAACCGATGATTGGGATGTAACACATGGAACTTTATTTAAATATCATAGATGTTTTAGCATAAGGAAGTTGTGAAATATTAATATAAGAAAATTCATAGGTATTTTATAAAATGTTGTTATAAAAAATGTGTTAATATTATAAAACGTCATATTTTTATTTGTTTTTTATTTATTAAGTATATTATAAAATATCATTGTTTTTTAATAAAAAATGTGCATATGTTTTTTTATTAAGTATTATTATTAAAAACTTCATATTTTTATGAAATGTTTTTATAGAAAATGTGTATATATTATAAAATATCAAGTTTTTATTTGGCTTTTTATTTATCAAGTATTATTGTAAAATATCATCTTTTTTAATAAAAAATTGTGCATATGTTTTTTTATTAAATATTATTATAAAAAACTTCATATTTATTATAAAACAAATTGTATATATTATAAAATGTCAACACGAGTCAATTTTCAACAACAAGGTGAATTGCGTTTTTCAGCTAATTGGTGGCATTAAGACTCTATCGTATCTATGGATCAGTTAAAGGGTGGCTATTGTTAAAATGGAATGGAAAAAATAGAGAGAATTTAGTACGAGATGGTAGTTCCTTTATCAGTTTGGATGTTTGTTTTTTTTTCATTGGAAAATTGGTATTTAATAAACCAACCTTTAACCAGTTGCTAAATAATAATCCAACCTATAGAATTGGTATATAATAATCCTAACTATCAACATGTTGGTACTCAATGAACTTCTGTTAATTTTTTTTAACTGAAGTTAGTTTTTAAGTTTTATTTATTACACAAACAGTCCCTGTAGTTATAAGTTACTAGTTTTAAGTTTTATTTATTACACAAACAGTCCCTGTAGTTATAAAAAAATAATAAAAATCCTAAAAAATCAAAAAAAATCTAAAAAATCATAAAAATTCTAAAAAAATCAAAAAAATATTAAAAAATCAAAAAAATTATAAAAAATCAAAAAAATCAAAAAAATTCTAAAAAATAAAAAAAAAGCATAAAAATTCTAAAAAATCAAAAAAATCGATTTATAAAATTAACGTGTTTCGTTTATAGGCTTAATTATAACACTGACAAAACTTAGAGAGGATTTTAGCATTTACTTAAAAATAACAACTGCATTTCAGAAATTCCAATTCTTAATAGCCTTTTATATAATTCAAAACCTATAAACAGAAACAACTGAATAGGAATATTTGATGATCTTGACTCAAAAACAACGCATCAGAGAGACCAAATTCAATCTCACTTTCAGATTCACAGATGCATCTAGGGTTTGTAAACAATATGAACACACATTCATCAAATTATCGTCCTCAAATGCGCAAAATGCTGTTCAAATTAGGTCTAATCTCGTTTTTGCTGTTATTAAACTCAATTCCATCACAATCAGCGGTTTCGAGCATCGATCTAGGCTCCGAATGGATAAAAGTAGCAGTTGTGAATCTGAAACCAGGCCATTCTCCGATATCTATCGCCATTAACGAGATGAGTAAACGGAAATCGCCAGCACTGGTCGCGTTTCACGCTAACGATCGCCTGATTGGAGAAGAAGCAGCCGGACTTGTGGCTAGGTATCCTAATAAGGTATACTCTCAGGTTCGTGATTTAATCGGAAAACCGTTTGATTATGTGAAGAAGTTTCTAGATTCGTATTATTTGCCGTTCGATGTGGTGGAAGATTCTAGAGGCGGTGTGGGGATTAAGATTGATGACGGTGTGACGGTGTATTCGCCGGAGGAGTTGACGGCGATGGTTTTTTTGATTTTTGCGTTTTGAATATTATATCGACAACTTGTGTTGTCGGGGTCGTCCAAAAACAGAGGAAACTCTGCCCGTTTTTCGTAAAGCGAAACACGTTAATTTTATAAATCGATTTTTTTTATTTTTTAGAATTTTTATGATTTTTATGATTTTTTAGAATTTTTTTGATTTTTTATAATTTTTTTGATTTTTTAAGATTTTTTTAGAATTTTTTAGAATTTTTATGATTTTTTAGAATTTTTTAGGATTTTTAGGATTTTTTTATAACTACAAGGACTGTTTGTGTAATAAATAAAACTTAAAAACTAACTTCAGTTAAAAAAAATTAACAGAAGTTCATTGAGTACCAATATGTTGATAGGTAGGATTATTATATACCAATTCCGTAGGTTGGATTATTATTTAGCAACTGGTTAAAGGTTGGTTTATTAAATACCAATTTTCCTTTTTCATTTTCTTGTATTGTACCTAACAAATTGAGTAGCTTGCTCATGTGTTTTTTTACTTCAATAATATTTGACGCCTTTCAAAAACAAAACCATTACCATAAAATATATTTGTTTATTTGGAAATGTATACATATATGCTATTATTAAACTCAAAAAATAATTTTGTATTTCGTAGCATAATCTAAAAATAATATTATCAAAATATATATTCCAAAAGAAAATTTTATTTTCCAAGTTGTCGAATACCCAACCCACGGATGACGTTTGATGGATCTTCGGTGACGTCAAGAGCTCTTATCCTTGCTTGCTACAAAACAACAAACCGTTAGCCTCGTCACGGGGGACCCCGGGAGGGGGATCCGTGACCAAGCTCCGGCGTGAGAGTAAGTAAACTTGCCGGAAATGGGAGGAGCTTCTTCCGGTGAGTATGATCACCGGGAGGTTTCCTCTTGGTGTGAATCTTATTGTGTGTATGTGTAGATCATAAATATGAGGGAATATTGGTCGGGGATTAATGTGTGTAGTAAATGAGGATATATTAAATGAACGAGAGCTGGAGATGATGATACCTGCCGTTCCTCTTGTATGCCTTCTCTTATATAATGTCCAGCGCTTATCTCATTAGATATTTCACACATATGATCTAACGGTCTCTGGAGGTTCTCGGGGAGTGCAGACACGTGTCTGGCTCCCAGCGACAAGATGTTTACCTTAATAAATGTTTGAACCGGAGAAGTACAAGGTTTCAGACGAGATACCATTCTTATCGAGCATTAAATGAGGTCTGCTCTTGCAAGCTGTCTTCCCGCCTATTTCTGAAATGGAGAAACCTTAGCGGGCAAGATTATTGTGATTGGTGGGCTTCTTTGAATAGTTGGGCTTCCAGATAGAAAAGGCCCAAAGCGGGTTAAGTGGGTTTTACCCACTGGCCCGTCGTCACAAGTAATGAAGTTACTAGAATAAAACATTACTAAACAATACTTAAGAAAAAAAATAAAGAAAAAGTTAAAAGTTTTTGGGTATATGGTTCTGATAAATAGGTATATAGTTTCAGATAATCAACACATAATCTCATACCTGTCCCATACTCGTGAAATATTTTTTTCAACTCCACCCATCGAATATCGTGTATACCGGTTATAAGATGATTTGGGCTTCAAGTATACCCGTTAGACATTAATGTCATCCAAACAAAATTGTAATATGAAGACAAATAATATTTTTATAAAAAATTAAAATTTTAGATAGGTAATTTTTAATGGCAAATTTTATTTTTTTTAATTATAGTCATCTAGGAAATTGAACCCAAAAACTCTCTCAAACCCAAATGTTTAAAAATATTACCTTTACCGATAGATCAACCATTGGTCTAAGGGGAGTGGGAGTGGGCACGTGATGAGCTTCCATCACTCGTGGTAAACAACAAAACACCGCCGCCACTGCTTTCTTTCACGCGTGAACTTTATCACTCATGGAGTTTCCACGCTTTGATCTTTCAAAAAAAAAAAAAGAAACGTTATATGACCGTTTGAGAGGTGAGGGGCTTTTGATAAAATCCAAATATTCCCCCAAAAATTCTACAAAAATTCAAACATTCTTCCAAAATCAATAAAATTCATTACTTCCTTCAAATCCAAATTCAACACAAAGATGGAAGGTTCAAGCAAGAGAGGTTCGGGTTCGAAGAAAAGAGGCTCGGGTACCAAGAAAAATCTCGTAAGACCCAAGGTTCGAGCGAATCTTGACGAGCCGACGCGCTTTATTTAATTTTATTTATGTTTTTTCCAATGTTTATTTTTTTTATTTTGGTATGTACTTTATGTTTTATTTTAATGAAATTTATAATTTATAATTTTAGTGTTTTATTGTTAATTTCTAATTTAAAAAAAATTAAAAAAAAGTTGTGAGTGATGGAATTGTATCACTAGTGATGACCACCGTCACTAAAAAAAGGTTGTGAGTGATGGAATAATGGTTGATAACATGGCAGGACTTGATTGGATGTTGTGAGTGATGAGTGAGTGATGAGTGATGACCACCCCCACTCCCCTAAGCTAGTTACTTGACCATGTGATCATGATGGTGGCGACTTGGTGTTTATGGGAAGTGAGAAACAAAGCTATATTTGAAGACGATTCAGTGAAGGGCGGAGAAGATTTTTGGAGAAACTAAATCGTTAAGCTATTTGTGGGTTAGAAATCATTCGGGTATTCGTAGCTTAGATTGGGTGAAATGGTCCGTCTTTGATTTGTAAGGTTGTGTTTGTTGTTTTGGCCCATTCCTGGCGGCTTGCTAGGGGGCATCTTGAATAATATTTACCGTTCCAAAAAAGAAAAATTACTTGCAAATGAGACGGTGGTCCATTGGAAACAACTTAGAGTCAGCTAGGTACTTGATACTTGTTTCTCAAAGACTCAGCTAGTTACTTGATTCTTATTTATTTGAAAGAAAAGCACAAGATTAGCTACACTTAAGACATTAAATTAAACACGAACTTAGATGAACAGATAGTGGGAAACTGAGGGATGATCATGACAATGAAATCTGAAAAACATACAATCATTTGTTGTCAACGTGAGAAACATCTCCAACGAGCACGTCTTCTTTAGTGGGCCCGGCTTCTGTAATGATCAGGTCTTCTTGGTCTAGGCTTCTTTAAGGAGGTCTTCTTTAATAGGCCCGGCTTCTTTTACAAGCTCGACAGTTGACTTTTTAGCAACACTTACTACCACAAAGAAACAGACGCAACGACGATTATTGAAGAACATGACAATGAAATTTGAAAAACACACAATCATTTGTTGTCAACATGAGTGTGAGTTACATCTACAACCGATGCTGGCTTAGGGGTGGTTCTGGCATCTTGAGTGGATAGAGGTTTGTTTTTTTCTCCGATGGACCGCTGGATGTTGGAGCTGGATGTAGAAGAGCCAGGCTTTACTAAGCCTGTGATGGATGGAGGATTGATTTGTTTACGGGAACCTTTTGTGTTGGACGGAGGAGGGTCAGGCGTCCACCTTGATTCTCGTTTAGACATTGTCGATGAGATGTTCAATATTGTGATTCCAAAGCTGTCTATTTGTAGGAGGAATGCATGATACTACAGGTCTAGACAGTGGCGGACCCAGAAATTATTTATTTGTTGAGGGTGCGGATGAGGTGTTCAATCATATTTTCAAAGGGTGCGGTCGAGTTTTTTGCCTAAAATATACACAAAATTATTTTTTTCAAGGGGTGCGGTCACCCACCCTGACCAAAGGGTAGGTCCGCCCCTAGATCTAGATCTAACCCACACGTTCTTTCCTGTGAAATTTTTAAATCAACTTTAGCATGTTTATCCTATAATATATTATTGAGTAAAATGCACGGATAGTCACTGTGATTTAGTGAAATTTCACCTTTAGTCTCTAACTTTTCAAAATTACATGTATAATCCCTATGTTTTGATGATTTGTTACTCAGATAGCCCCTAACATGGATGAGAGTTAGTATTTGGTGTTAAATGCATGCGAAATTACTAAAATACCCTTACTTAAAGAGAGTAAAATAATAAAAAATATTGGGTCTATTTATTTTTTTATATATTTATATTAAAAGCAAAATGGGACCCACCTTTCACCTTCTTCTTCAACCCTCCATGCAAAACCTCCTTAAACCATCAATGGCTACCACATTGCTCCCCTCTTCCCTGTCACCAACCCTCATCAGAAAACAATTTTCACCACCAACGTTTGTTTATCCGACGGTTCAACAATATTGAATCCATGATCGGAAACCACCCACTACGTTTGAAACTGATTTTTCTCTAAGCCTTTCTCGCTTCCCCTCTCTCTCCCACTCACATAAGTTTGTTCAGGGGAGGTTGTGGCCGCCGATTAACGGTCAAGATATCAAAGAAAATGATTTTGCCGGAAAACCAGGTTATGTTTTCTTGAACTCTTAACCATAGCCACATCGAAATCTTGAAATTTGATACACCAATTCAACCTCTGTTCTTTTATACGGTTCGGAAATCCCCTCTTCTAAATCTATCTATGCAAGCTCTGATTTTTCTAAGGTTTTATAGATGTCATCACCATCCATTTGCCAAGTCAGATATCAATCAATCTCATTGATATTAATGAGCTGAAATATTTTACTTTATTAACTTTCATTAATATGAACTTAACCTCTGTTTTATGTGTTTTTATATTTGATTAAAAGATGAATAATAAACAACTGTAATTAATTAAATAGTTCTGGAACAACATTAATAATTAGTACCTCCACTAATGGAAGAAAAGCTTCTAGGGGAAGAAACAGAGGAGATGGCAAAACCAGGTCGCCGGAACCCTATTTAGGTGGTCGACTTTTTGTTCCGATAAGAGAAAGGAGTTGAAGTCTTGAAGATTATGGTGCTTGTGGCTGGGTCCCACAATGAAGGTTGGAGGGGGTGATTGGGTGGACCAATTTGAATATAATCAATTTCATATTTAATAGTAAGGGTATTTTTGTAATTTTACATCCATTTAACACCAAAAATTAACCTCCATCCACATTAGGAACTATCCGAGTAATATGTCGTCAAAACATAGGGAGCATACCTGTAATTTTGAAAGGTTGAGGACTAAAGGTGAAATTTTACCAAACCACAGGGACTATCCGAGCATTTTACTCAAAAAGCAGTTTTCATAGTAGTTGTTAAAAGTATTGGTCATATTGGTTTGTGTGTTTTCAAATATCAAAAGTTATTTAAACTAGGTTTTAACGCTGCGCGCAGCGCCGCGTTGCGGCGCGACAAAACTAATTCATTGTAAAACTATTTATTGCGACTAAATACTTGGTTGTTATTAAAACTGTGCTATTTAGTGTCTTATTTTTAAGTTGACAAGTGTAGTTTTCATACAACAGAGCCTTTGGTAGCAAGCGAGTTAGTAACTCCTGGCGATGGCGACTATTGCGATGTCTAAGCATCCACTTACCCCACAAATAAGGAATAAGAATTGTATAAATATAATCAGAAAAACGTGTGAAAGAGGAGAAAAAGGAAGATGACGTGAAGTTATGTAAGCATAAAATGGAAAAAAAAAAAAAAAACACCCCGTGATTTGAACTTGAGTCTCTTTAAAACACATACAACCACAAAATCACTCCACCATGATGAACAATCTAACTAACATTGAAGAAAATGGATATATATACACACTTAAAAAGGGTATAGGGGAAAAAAGTCAACAAAGACAACCAATAAAGAAAGTTTACTATTTATGATGTGACAGCTACTATTCATTAGCTTTGTTTTTTAATATATGTATAATTATATGAAGGGTAAAGGGTTGCTCTGCTGCTAACTAGTGTTGCATTTGGAGAAGCGATAACAAGAGAATGATCATTAGACTATTAGAGTTAACCAGAGCTCGTGTCCATGGAAAAAAACTAACTAAAAAAGCTAAGTATCTTACATAATGTTTTCAGAGAAAAACATCTCGTTAAAAGCTAAGTATATGTTTTCATATAAAATATGCTTTTAAATTATATAAAAATGTGTTTTCATCGAGAATACGATTTTTAGAGTATCATAATATGTTTATGAACTCAAACAATATATATCTTAAACTGTTTTCAAGAAGAAAAACGAGTTAAAAAAGTATCAAACTGGTTTCGGGGAGAAACTGGGTAAATTGACGATGTTATGGGTATAACAATCGTAAAGATTTAAAAACGAATTTTTAAATCTAAGTTGGGACAAATTCACTAGTCTTGAGAGTGTAAGTAGCGGAATAGGCTTACGTCACATGAGAGTGTAAGTAACGGAATAGGCTTACATCACATGGAGACTACAGGGATTTGTACAACGCTCAGTATTAAATTGTTATTCAATAGGTTATATGTATTAGTGAATTGAGGAAAGCACACAAGATGCATCATAGCTAATTTAATCATCAATTAATGCACACGTGGAATTGTTAATAGATCTATTGGGTTGACACGCCGCCGTGATCGGTCGCTCTGATCTACATAGCGATGAATTTGAATTCTTGAACTGTCTAGTATTGATTAAAACCTCAATTGTTTTGTATAGCTCATAATGTCTTGCAAACTTACGAAACCGAAGAAATGACGAAATTTAATATAATTAAAATCATGAGTAAAAGTTTTCATCAGAGATAGGCTTACGGGGCTATTTCGGATGATTTCTTCCATGACATTTTATAAAGGAAATAAAATAATCTTTCTTTAACATATGTGAATTTTTTAAATCATTGAAATGTTTTATCAAGAAAGATTTTCCTTACCATGCGAAATACGATATAGTGCCGATTTCAATAATATTACTATGACATATTTATCTTTTTAAGAAAATGTATGTCTTATTTTTAAACATATGTAAATGTTTTTAAATATGTAAATGATTACAGACCGTTAAGGGTCAAATAAGGAAGCTTTCCTTAAACAAATCGTTACGAAAATTATATGTGAACTCACATTCCTTTGTGTTGACACTTGATTTTGACGTGTTCTTCAGGTACATGAGTTAGGCTTCGGGATTTTGGCATATCTCGTGGTAGTGATGCTTGTCGTGTTTAAAATATTTTGGACATCCTTTAAAACTAAAAAGGGACCGTGTGTAATTGAATCCATAAGGATTAAGACAACTAAGTTGTAACTATGGACTGTAACCGAACACTAAACTCTAAAGTCATGCTTTTAATAAGTATATGTCCAAAATAAACAATGCATCGTCCACTAATGATATTTATGGGTACCAACCTCCATCACCGCCACGTTTGTATTTCCGCTGCGAAGTTTTTGGGGTGTGACAACGGCCACGTGTCTCTTGTCTACTCTGTTTGTCTTGACTTGCATGGACTCTTGAATGGGGGCACGGCCCCATGCCTTGGTGACACGGCCCCGTGCTTGCCTTCTTGTTTTTTGTTTTGGTCTTAGGGAGAAGCTTTGGAGGGTAGGCATGATGAGTCAACTCCTCTTCTTTGCATTTATGTTGGTTTTTGCTGTTAATTTGTTCCTTTTGCACAATTAAGCTCATTTAGTCCTGAAATTCAAAACTATACAAAGAAACGTGCTTTTCCCAACATTAGTACACAAAAAAAGGATGAGTTGATGCCTTGTTTGATATAATTTATATGTTGGTTTTTGTGTATATCAGCTTCACATGACCATTAGCCACACCAATATTACTTTGTTTTTATTTGTGTGACGGAATGATAATAAACATCATGGGTAAAATAAAGTAAGTGTACCAAAGGTCAGACAAAATAGCCACACTAAAAGTAATCAAATTTCTTATGGCTTTACATAACCATAAGAAAGGAGTTCAATGGCTAACTATTTTGTTTAATCTTTTTTTTTAAATCGGGAATAATGACATATCAATGGAGGAGTAGTGTTGTAATGCCTCTATATAAGAAGAAAGGAGACATACAATGTTGTGAGAATTCTAGAGGGATTAAGCTGTTAAGTCATACTATGAAATTATGAGAGAGAGTAATTGAGACTAGGTTATGGTAAATTAACTTGGTTTCACGCCAGGGCAGTCAACTATGGAAGCGATACACATTCTTAGGAGATTGGTGGAAAAGTATAGGGAGAAAAAGCGGGATCTACATATGGTGTTCATTGACTAGGAAAAGATATACGACAGCGTACCGCGTGGACTGATTTGTGATAGTGTAGTGAGTAGATAGGTTCCTGGGAAATATATAAACATAATTAAGGATACGTATGATAGGACAAAAACTAGTGTTCGTGCACCTGTAGGGGATACGATTTCTTTCCAATGGAGGTAGGACTCCACCAAGGGTTTGTTTTGAATTCGTTTCTTTTTGCGGTTGTCTTTGATGAGTTGTCAAAGTCAATTAAGATGATATTGTGTTAATCGCAGAAACTAAGCAAATCCTGAATACGAGATTGGAGGAGTAACGAGCAACTTTAGAGGGATAATGTTTAAGGATTAGTCGATCTAAGACTGAGTACTTACATTGCGATTTCAGTGGGGCAAGTCACGAAGAGGGAACTCGGATCAACATTGAAGGCAAAGTGGTCCCACAAGTAATTTGTCACACTCCCAAAATACCACATGCGGAAACACCGCTGGGCGAGTGACGTACCAGGAACTAGCCACCAATCACATTGAACCATAACATATAATTTAATAAAAGTTTCCATTTATTTCATAAAGTAAATCCAACACAACCAAAACCAATTTGTTCAGCGGAAGCATAATATAAATAGTGTTTTCAAGTGTTTCAAAACGAGAGTACGATAAACTTTAAAACTTATATCCAAGAGCTACGACCCATGACCACTCCAGCACTCCCAGATAGCAAGTTCCAATCCATGCACCTAAGGACCTGCAAGCATGCAAAAAAAGTGTATCAGACAGGCTGGTGAGTTCACAGTTTGTGTTAACCGTTCAATACCAAGTAGTGATTTAAGATTCGTTAAGACCGCTATGTTGGTAATAACTCGATACCGCAGACGGCCCTTTTTGCCATTCCCCAATGCACTATCAAACATTGGTCATGATTTAAAGTTATTAGTCCACGTCCGTCCTATCCAGGTACGTCGTGAGGGTGCCAAACCTAATAGCGCTATCAACTAATAACCCCGTTGCCCTACAAGCAACAACCGGTAGTAATGATGGGACTTAAGTGATAGAGAGTGAGTGTATTATCCAACCATAACGTTTACTGAAAAACCGATGCATATCCCCTGCAAGGATAGCGTTGTGAAATCCGCCTCACATCCCCTACAAGGATGTGGGTATTTGAAACCGCCTCATATCCCCTACAAGGATATGGGTTTACGAAATCCGTTTACAGGTTTTACCAGGTTGATTGTCCCCACCGGACGCATGCTTGTTTTGAGAGAAGTGAACTCACCTTGGTTTGCTCGGTATGATAAGCTAATTGTGCACACTTAAACAATCACAACCTATGGTATTCATGTATACGTGATCAGTTTACATTCATTTGGTTCGCATATCAAGTATAGGGATAATGTACATTTCAAGCAGTGATTTACGTATAGCACATAGCAATTATGTAACTCATAAAATCCTCAGTTCTCATGCATGTTTCACAACAGTGTTTAACAGTTAAGCGTACAACTCGTGACAATCCGTTCATGTTTTTCTCAATCAATATTAATCATCATTGACATGCAGTTAATAGGGTTTCATCAACAAAATGATCACACATAGACACCTACTGTTCATGTGAAGTCCTTCGGCGAAAGTTGCACTCGACGAAACCCCATGTGACGAAACACCATGTGTTTCGTCGAGTTAGCATGTGGCGAAAGTCACTATGTTTCGTCGTGTGAGGGTTGGACGAATCCTCACGTGTTTCGTCATGTGAAGGTTGGACGAAACCTCACATGTTTCGTCGTGTGAGGGTTGCCCTATGTCATCCTCATCAGATAATAGAACAGTTACAGTTCCTATGATTTCTAACAGCTATCGAGTTATCGATTTTACAGTTTCAACCACAACAGTAGATCTATGTTTTAACCCTCTAACTACGAGTAATCATTGTGGCTTTTGATTTATTCTAACCCTAGCCGTTTCGTCGAACTGTTAAACCTTTCATCAATGGTTAATCATTAAGTGTTCAACTAGATACACGCAATTAACGATTTACAACAGAGCATCCTTATCGTATTCACAACATGTATGATTTCTAATAAAACTCTACATCTAGATCACAATAACAAGATCACATTAACAGTTGGATTATATCATCAAATCATCATCAGTTTAAACACACTAGATCTAGATCTACCGTTCTATAATTCCAGTGATGATCCTATGTTTTAACACGGTGACATATAATCATACGATTTGCATCAAGAGAATTACAACAATAAGGATCGGGTCATACCTACCGAGTGAGTAAGGTCGGGAATCAAAGTGACTTGGAGAACCAAGGGCTGCCGACAGTTCGCAGAGGAGAAGAGAGAAAACTAGGGTTTCGCTAGTTCTCGTGTTACGTATAGTGGTGCAGTTATATAACTTAATCATTTGGGCCACACATGGGCCAAAAGTCTGTGGATGGCGAAACACTAGTTAACGGCGAAACACCTATAGTTTCGTCGAGTAGTGTTTCGTCGAGATGGATATGAGGAAACTCTAAGGTTTCGTTGAGAGGACATGAGGATGTATTTGTTGTGTTTATTATTTTAAACAATTCATAAGTTTTCCACAATTTAACATTTTATTAATCACATAGCAAAGATGCACCTATTACATCGTAACGAATTATAAAGACACATCTGTGAAACAAGTGATGTGTCGGGGAAAGGCCTTGTAAAGTCGGGTGGTCACATCATCCCCAACTTGAAAGAAATTCCGTCCCGACACGTCACTTGTTTCACAGCTGTGTCTTTATAATTCGTTATGATGTAATAGGTGCATCTTTGCAATGTGATTAATAAAATGTTAAATTGTGGCAAACTTATGAATTGTTTAAAATAATAAACACAACAAATACATACCCATGTCCTCTCAACGAATGTCACGGCCCCCGTCCTGGTGTGACCCTGTCAAGGAGCCGCGGGACAGAAAACCCGTGGTATTTTATTATCTGAGTTGACAGCGGAAGTTTTAACAGGATCTTTAAAACTTGAAATTTCCCAATTATTTTATTTCATAATTTGGGGATAATACCCATAATGTACAATAAAGGGTATTTCACTGAGAAATCCCTGTTTTTATAAAAACATGTTTCTTTATTTTATTGAGCCACATTCTCAAGCTTGTAGTGCTACACGGCACTTTTTCCTGGATCACCGCAGATCACCTGAAACATGTTTTAAAAAGATTTTATCTGCGGGGAAATACTGGCGAGTCACTCAAGTTGTACAAAACGACACTTTGTTATAATCTACAGTATTAAGGGTGATTACATTGTTTTTATCAACCAATTACCCCAAATCGGTATTTGTCACTCGACTGTATCTGTGACTATGGTCAGATCACCCATTGGCTAACCCGTTGTCCAATGGTGACGGGTATCAAGTAATGTATACAAAACCCCACATACCGGCAGTAATTGAAGATTACAAAGACTCAATCCCTGTAATTATAACTTTGAAAATAAATAGGATTTTAGAAAATCAATTTGATAAAAAGAGAATGACTCACATTGCAAGTTTAGACGGGCAGAGTTTAGCCTACTGATAAGCCTGATAACCTAATTTAAACAGCAATGCATACGAACTAGGTCAGTAACTTAATACAACATTTACGATAACTCACGAGATTAAAACCCTCACGACGAATGACGAAGTGCAATACTTAAACATCCATCGAATTTACGACGAATGAGAAAGAATAGCCCAGTTACGAGCAGCACTTAAACATCCATCGGATAGTTTCAATCGATCGGACATTGAATCTTAGCAGTGATCGAGTTAATACCCTGTAATCGTAGAAGCGTTTCTCTATGTTGGAACTTTGATTTTTAGCAGTAAACTTCGTGTTTTTGAAAAGTTTTCGACACAGTATGAAAGCCCCATGCACAGGCTATATATAGCCTGAATTTGAGTTTTACGCGGCCCGCGTAAACCCCCTCTTGATCCTTACGCGGCCCGCGTGGACCCCTAGTCTACGTGTAGGGCTAGCGTGTCATCAGTAGGGTCGCCACGTGTGCGACACGTGGCCCTGGCATGCTTATCCGTTCAAATCTAAGTTGACGCGGCCCGCGTGAGGCTATGCTTAACCCTTACACGGCCCGCCTGAAGACCAGATTTCTTGTTTTCTTGGTTTTTCATGCACATTAGGGTTTCAGGGGTCCGGGTTTTCACTTACAGGTCGTTTAGTGACATTTTTGAAGGTCCTTACATCCTCCCTACCTTATTTAAAATCTCGTCCTCGAGATTCCTTGAAATAAGTGAGGGTGCTTTCGCTTCATTTCTGATTCCAGCTCCCAAGTGTATTCCGGTCCTCTTTTTGAATCCCACTTGACCTTGACAAGTACAAGTCTTTTGTGTTTGAGAAACTTAATCTTTTTGTCTTCTATTTGAAGTGGTTTCTCCACGAACTTCAACTTTTCATTTACCTGTATGTCTTGAAGAGGGACTACTAGTGATTCGTCCGATAGACATTTCTTGAGGTCAGATACGTGAAATACATCATGTACCCCAGCTAACGCTTCTGGTAGTTGTAAGCGATAAGCAACTGGTCCTATTTTCTGGATTACTGGAAATGGTCCTATGTATCTTGGACTCAGCTTTCCTTTCTTACCGAATCGAACTACTCCTTTTCAAGGAGAAACTTTCAAGAGTACTCTGTCTCCAATTTGAAATTCTAGTGGCTTGCGTCGATTGTCTGCATAACTCTTTTGACGATCTCGAGCCGTCTTTAGTCTTTCCTTGATTTGAGTAATTTTGTCGGTAGTTTCTTGTACAATTTCTGGTCCTGATAATTGATTTTCTCCTATTTCTGCCCAACAAACTGGAGTTCTGCACTTACGTCCGTACAGGGCTTCAAATAGGGCAGCTTTGATGCTTGAATGATAACTATTGTTATAGGAGAATTCAATCAAGGGTAGGTGGTTATCCCAATTTCCACCAAAATCTATCACACATGCCCTAAGCATGTCTTCCAGGGTTTGAATCGTCCTTTCACTTTGTCCATCCGTTTGGGGATGATAAGCCATACTTAAGTTCAGTCGGGTCCCCATTGCTTCTTGGAAACTTGTCCAGAAGTGTGAAGTGAAACGACTATCCCTATCGGATACAATGGAGAGTGGGACTCCATGTAATGATACTACTTCGTCTACATACAACTTGGCTAATCTTTCCATGCTAAAGGTTTCCTTCATGGGTAGAAAATGAGCTGATTTGGTTAATCGATCCACAATTACCCAAATCGCATCGTTACCTTTTCTGGTTTTGGGTAACTTAGTAACAAAGTCCATTGTTATGAGCTCCCATTTCCAAACAGGCATTTCTAATTGTTGGAGTAATCCTGAAGGTTTCTAGTGTTCTGCGTTAACTTGTGAACAAGTAAGACACTTAGAAACATATCTAGCTATATCCTTCTTCATTCCTATCCACCAGAAGTTATTCCTTAAATCTTGGTACATCTTATTATTACCAGGATGCATGGTATACCTAGATTTATGGGCTTCTTCTAAAATCTTATCTCTTAAATCTCCTTGCTTAGGTACCCAAATTCTTTTCTTGTGGAATCTCCAAATTCCATCAATGCCTTGCTCTAATTCCTTTATTCGTCCTTTCATTCCTTCAGCATCGTCCTTGATTGCTGTTTCTTGAACATTCTTCAGTTGTTCCATTAAGTCTAATTGCAAACTTAATCTAAGAGCACGAACTCGCTTTTGCTTTTCATGATAATTACGACTTAAGGCATCTGCTACTACATTTGCCTTTCCTTCGTGATATTGAATATCACAGTCGTAGTCACTTAGAATTTCCATCCATCTCCTTTGCCTCATGTTCAATTCTTTTTGCCCAAATATGTACCTTAAGCTCTTATGATCTGTATAGACTGTAAACTTACTGCCATACAAATAGTGTCTCCAAATCTTAAGGGCAAAAATTATGGCTCCTAATTCTAAGTCGTGAGTCGTATAGTTTTCCTCGTGCTTCTTCAATTGCCTTGAGGCGTACGCAATTACCTTCTTGCGTTGCATTAACACACATCCTAATCCTAACTTAGAAGCATCACAATAGACTTCAAAATCTTCTGTCCCTTCTGGTAAGGCAAGAATTGGGGCGTTTGTTAATCTTTGCTTTAAAATCCTAAAAGCCTCATCCTGCCTAGGTCCCCATTCAAACTTAACTGATTTACAGGTTAGCTTAGTTAATGGTACAGCTATCTTGGAAAAATCCTTAATAAATCGTCTATAGTATCCGGCTAATCCTAGAAAACTTCTAATTTCCA
Source organism: Helianthus tuberosus (assembly GCA_030545235.1). Classification (NCBI taxonomy): domain Eukaryota; kingdom Viridiplantae; phylum Streptophyta; class Magnoliopsida; order Asterales; family Asteraceae; genus Helianthus; species Helianthus tuberosus. Next base: position 213,357,342 of record CM060411.1, on the reverse strand, counting down.
TAGCTGGTTGTGGGACATTCCATTTGGTGATCGCTTCTATTTTGGAGGGATCTACGTGAATACCTTCATGATTCACCATGTGTCCTAAAAATTGTACCTCCTGTAGCCAAAACTCACATTTCGAAAATTTGGCGTAAAGCTTCTCTTTTCTTAACAAAGTTAAGAGTGCATGTAGGTGCTCACGATGCTCGTCTTGACTTTTGGAATAAATAAATATATCGTCGATAAAGACAATTACGAATTTATCCAAATACGGTTTACAGATCCTATTCATCATGTCCATGAATGCTGCTGGAGCATTTGTTAGTCCAAAGGGCATGACTGTAAACTCGTAATGACCATACCTAGTTCTGAAGGTAGTTTTAGGTATGTCTTCTTCTTGTACTTTCAACTGATGGTATCCGGAGCATAAATCTATCTTAGAAAAATATCTAGCTCCCTGAAGTTGATCGAAAAGATCATCAATCCTAGGTAATGGGTATCGATTCTTAATTGTAACCTTATGTAATTCCCTATAATCGATACACATTCGCATCGAACTATCTTTCTTCTTTACAAACAACACTGGTGCTCCCCACGGGGATGAACTAGGTTGTATAAATCCTTTCCTTAGTAATTCATCTAATTGATTTTTCAATTCTAGCATTTCGGTGGGTGCTAACTGATAAGGTGCCTTAGCTATCGGTGTAGTTCCAGGAATTAGATGAATTCTAAATTCTACTTCCCTATCGGGTGGTAATCCCGGTAGTTCTTCTGGGAATACATCCGGGTATTCTGATACTGCTGGAATTGCCTTAAGTTCCTTACCTTTAGTATTAATGATCACCGAAATCATATATACTATTCCTTGTTTTCTTGAATAACTAGCCAGTTTCATTACTGAAATGAATTTCATTGGCTTACGTGGCTTATCTCCTGTAATCACCACTACTTCTCCTTTGGGTGTATGAATTTCTATAGAGTTCTTATCACAGAGGATTCGAGCATGGTTGGCTACTAACCAATCCATTCCTAACACAACATTGAATCCGGCTAAATTCATAGGTAACAGGTTTGCAGAAAATTTATGGCCTAAGAGTTCTATCTTTTCTTCTTGCAAAACCTTATTTATGTTAACAGAATTCCCATCTGCCGTTTCTACCGTCAAAATTTGTCTAAGGTTGGTTAAGGGTAGTTTAAGAGCTTGGCAGAAATTGCAGGTTTCATTGCATTTTCCAAAATGTTTCTTTTTACAGTTCCTGCAGAACGGCGGAGTGGAAGATTGCCCAGTTCCTCTTTTCTTGAAGTTAACACTATTGCCCACACGGAATCCTTGAGAAATCTTTTGGGCCACTTCCTTCTTCCGGTTTTCTTCTCGCGTACGCACCAGTCCGTCCGTCAAAGTGTTGGCTAATTCCACCGCATCATCGATTGTGCGGGGTCTCGCAGCTTTGACAATATCACGGATCTCGCTAATCAAACCCCAGATGTAGCGAGAAATAAGTACCGGTTCTGGCAAAGCCAGGGTAGGTACAACTCTCACATACACGAAGAAGGATGAAGTATACCCTCTACAATCCACGTCCACCATCCGGTGGTTTAGGAACTTATTTGCCATTTGTTCCTTTTCATATTCGGGATAGAATTTTCTTTCCACCAGACTTTTAAATTCTTCCCAATTCATGGCATAAGCCACATCGCTTCCCTTGGCTTTTAGTACCGTATTCCACCATTCTAGTGCCCCTTCTTTAAAAAGATTCGACGCGTACATGACCTTGTCCTCCTCGGCACATTTACTTATTTTAATTACTGCTTCGGTTTTCTCTAACCAACGCAGTGCAGCAGTTGACCCTTCGTTGCCTGCAAATTCAACCGGTTTACAGGCAATAAATTCCTTATAAGGGCAACCAGGCGTTGCAGCTTTCATTCTTTTAAGAATTGGGGCTTGCACCACATCATCGTTATTGTTAATGTTGCCGCCTCCATTCACGCTGTTACTAAAGTTGTCTTCATGAGTACGTTTGCTAGGAATAATTGGTTGAGGCTCAACTGGATTTCGAGCAGCAGCAAGAATTGCTGGAATAGCATTGGCTATTCCTTGAGCAACGATGTTTTCTATATCTTGCCTATTCAGAAACTGATCTTCATGATTTTGTTCGGATTGATTAACCTCGTTAACTGGTTCATTACCAGCGTGTTCCATCTGGTAATTAATATATATATAACTTATTAGCACAAAATGAATAACAACTAAACATAATAAAACAATCGCACATAATCAAGTTAACACGTATAACCAAAATTTTCGACTTTGCGACGTTGATATTTTTTTATATATTAATATGCGTCCGTACACACAGGTTATCTTACAAAAGTTTTATTTTAAGTTATTTTACATTATTATATTTTTATTATTATATTATTATTAAACACACATTCCCACAACCACATACGATTAGCTGGCATTTTAGAAACAACGTTCCCTCTCGTCGTACTTCCAGGATATCCTCTCCCCCACTTCCCGGATTCTATTTCCTGCGTCCACCAGATCCTCGCCATAAAGGCGGAGTTCGGCCAGGTTTTCATTGCTCATAGGGGGGTGTAGTGGAGGCTCAGGATCAAACTGAGGGAAAAAAGGTATTAGGGTTATTTAAGAGATTCTGAAATTGCCAGTCAGTGGTCCACCATTCTTCTAGCTCTTCTGGTAGAGGTCGGGGGTGGATAATAGGATCTGGAATAGCAGGTTCCAGATTGACTGGAAGTTGTGCTTCCGCTGGGTAATTGAAGAGGTTTTCATCAACAGGTCCGATGAGGTCACTAAGTGCCAGTTTATGATCCATCTCCTCCCATGATGGCATTTCCTGGGAATTCTCTGAACTTTCCCCAATCTCTATTCCTTTGCCTTTATCCTTCGGATCCTCAGTCTTTATAACTTTCCGCATTGCTGGTTTCTTCCTACGCACACGCCTCCAGCCCACGAATCTTCTTTTCTTTTTCGGTTTGGGTTTTTCCTCCTGGGGTTGGGCTTGAAATTCCATAGGTTCCTCAGTGTCGGCCAAGTAACTGGAAAAGTCCTCGGAGACTTCCATGTCAGCAGAATGGATAGTGATATTCTGAAGAGCTTCAGACAACTCATTCATGCTGTTAGCATATATGAAGAAACATACAAAATTCTAGGTTAAAATTTTGTGAATTAAATTTTCACATAATCACAGAATGGCAATCAGAAAAATTAAGTATTTCTAAATACTTAATTGGCTTAAATCAGTGGCTCTGATACCACCTTTTTCTGTCACGGCCCCCGTCCTAGTGTGACCCGGTCCAGGAGCGGCGAGACAGAAAACCCGTGGTATTTTATTATCTGAGTTGACAGCGGAAGTTTTAACAGGATCTTTAAAACTTGAAATTTCCCAATTATTTTATTTCATAATTTAGGGATAATACCCATAATGTACAATAAAGGGTATTTCACTGAGAAATCCCTGTTTTTATAAAAACATGTTTCTTTATTTTATTGAGCCACATTCTCAAGCTTGTAGTGCTACACGGCACTTTTTCCTGGATCACATTAGATCACCTGAAACATGTTTTAAAAAGATTTTATCAGCGGGGAAATACTGGCGAGTCACTCAAGTTGTACAAAACGACACTTTGTTATAATCTACAGTATTAAGGGTGATTACATTGTTTTATCAACCAATTACCCCAAATCGGTATTTGTCACTCGACTGTATCTGTGACTATGGTCAGATCACCCATTGGCTAACCCGTTGTCCAATGGTGATGGGTATCAAGTAATGTATGCAAAACCCTACATATCGGCAGTAATTGAAGATTACAAAGACTCAATCCCTGTAATTATAACTTTGAAAATAAATAGGATTTTGGAAAAGCAATTTGATAAAAAGAGAATGACTCACATTGCAAATTTAGAAGGGCAGAGTTTAGCCTACTGATAAGCCTGATAACCTAATTTAAACAGCAATGCATACGAACTAGATCAGTAACTTAATACAACATTTACGATAACTCACGAGATTAAAACTCTCACGGCGAATGACAAAGTGCAATACTTAAACATCCATCGAATTTACGACGAATGACAAAGTATAGCCCAGTTACGAGCAGCACTTAAACATCCATCGGATAGTTTCAATCGATCGGACATTGAATCGTAGCAGTGATCGAGTTAATACCCTGTAATCGTAGCAGCATTTCTCTATGTTATAACTTCAATTTTTAGCAGTAAACTTCGTGTTTTTGAAAAGTTTTCGACACAGTATGAAAGCCCCATGCACAGGCTATTTATAGCCTGAATTTGAGTTTTACGAGGCCCGTGTAAACCCCCTCTTGATCCTTACGCGGCCCGCGTGGACCCCTAGTCTACGTGTAGGGCTAGCGTGTCAACAGTAGGGTCGCCACGTGTGCGACACGTGGCCCTGGCATGCTTATCCGTTCAAATCTAAGTTGACGCGGCCCGCGTGAGGCTATGCTTAACCCTTACGCGGCCCGCCTGAAGACCAGATTTCTTGTTTTCTTGGTTTTTCATGCACATTAGGGTTTCAGGGGTCCGGGTTTTCACTTACAGGTTGTTTAGGGACATTTTTGCAGGTCCTTACAACTAAACCTTAGAGTTTCGCCATATCCATCTCGACGAAACACTACTCGACGAAACTATAGGTGTTTCGCCGTTAACTAGTTTTTTGCCATCCACGGACTTTTGGCCCATGTGTGGCCCAAATGATTAGGTTATATAACTGCACCACTATACGTAACACGAGAACTAGCGAAACCCTAGTTTTCTCTCTTCTCCTCTGCGAACTGTCGGCAGCCCTTGGTTCTCCAAGTCGTTTTGATTCCCGACCTTACTCACTCGGTAGGTATGACCCGATCCTTATTGTTGTAATTCTCTTGATGCAAATCGTATGATTATATATCAACGTGTTAAAACATAGGATCATCACTGGAATTATAGAACGGTAGATCTAGATCTAGTGTGTTTAAACTGACGATGATTTGATGATATAATCCAACTGTTAATGTGATCTTATTATTGTGATATAGATGTAGTGTTTTATTAGAGATCATACATGTTGTGAATACGATAAGGATGCTCTGTTGTAAATTGTTAATTGCGTGTACCTAGTTGAACACTTGATGATTAACCATTGATGAAAGGTTTAACAGTTCGACGAAACGGCTAGGTTTAGAATAAATCAAAAGGCACAATGATTACTCGTAGTTAGAGGGTTAAAACATGGATATACTGTTGTGGTTGAAACTGTAAAATCGATAACTCGATAGCTGTTAGAAATCATAGGAATTGTAACTGTTCTATTATCTGATGAGGATGACATAGGGTAACCCTCACATGACGAAACATGTGAGGTTTCGTCCAACCTTCACACGACGAAACATGTGAGGATTCGTCCAACCCTCACAGGACGAAACATACTGACTTTTGCCACATGCTAACTCGACGAAACACATGGTGTTTCGTCACATGGGGTTTCGTCGAGTGCAACTTTCACCGAAGGACTTCACATGAACAGTAGGTGTCTATGTGTGATCATTTTGTTGATGAAACCCTATTAACTACATGTCAATGATGATTAATATTGATTGAGAAAAACATGAACGGATTGTTAAACACTGTTGTGAAACATGCATGAGAACTGAGGATTTTATGAGTTACATAATTGCTATGTGCTATACGGAAATCACTGCTTGAAATGTACATTATCCCTATATTTGATATGCGAACTGAATGAATGTAAATTGATCACGTATACATGAATACCATAGGCTGTGATTGTTTAAGTGTGAACAAGTAGCTTATCATACCGAGCAAACCAAGGTGAGTTCACTTCTCTCAAAACACGCATGCGTCCGGTGGGGAAAATCAACCTGGTAAAACTTGTAAACGGATTTCGTAAACCCATATCCTTGTAGGGGATATGAGGCGGTTTTCAAATAGCCCACATTCTTGTAGGGGATGTGAGGCGGATTTCACAACGCTATCCTTGCAGGGGATATGCATCGGTTTTTCAGTAAACGTTATGGTTGGATAATACACTCACTCTCTATCACTTAAGTCCCATCATTACTACCGGTTGTTGCTTGTAGGGCAACGGGGTTATTAGTTGATAGCGCTATTAGGTTTGGCACCCTCACGACGTACCTGGATAGGACGGGCGTGAACTAATAACTTTAAATCATGACCAATGTTTGATAGAGCATTGGGGAAGGGCAAAAAGGGCCGTCTGCGGTATCGAGTTATTACCAACATAGCAGTCTTAACGAATCTTAAATCACTACTTGGTATTAAACGGTTAACACAAACTGTGAACTCACCAGCCTGTCTGATACACTTTTTCTGCATGCTTGCAGGTCCTTAGGTGCATGGATTGGAACTTGCTATCTGGGAGTGCTGGAGTGGTCATGGGTCGTAGCTCTTGGATACAAGTTTTAAAGATTATCGTACTCTCATTTTGAAACACTTGAAAACACTATTTATATTATGCTTCCACTGAACAAATTGGTTTTGGTTGTGTTGGATTTACTTTATGAAATAAATGGAAACTTTTATTAAATTCTATGTTATGGTTCAATGTGATTGGTGGCTAGTTCCTGGTACGTCACTCGCCCAGCGGTGTTTCCGCATGTGGTATTTTGGGGGTGTGACAGTTGCACCGCTTCGATGACCCTGGACAGATAATAATTCCCCGCTAGGGAGAGGTACACGCACGATCTTCTCCTTGCAAAGTATTTCTGCTCCGAGTTTGGACAACCAGTCCATACCAACGACTATATCAAAACTACCAAGAGTGATGGGAAGAAGGTCAATGTCGAACACTTGACCTAGAAGATCGAGTTTACACCCTAGATATACATGTGTAGCTTCTATCGTCTTACCATTAGCTAATTCTACTACATGCTTGTTTACAAGGGGCGCAGGAGTTAACCCTAGCTGACGACTGAATCCCAACGACACATAACTCCAGTCGGCACCAGAGTCGAATAACACAGAAGCAATAATACCATTAACAGAGAACGTACCGGTCACGACGTTGCCATCGTTCCTTGCATCGCCTGCCCCAATAGTGAACGCCCTACCACGAGCGCCATTCCCACCGTTATTTCCATTGTTGTTTCCAATGTTGTTGTTGTTGTTCTGGCAATTACCCCCATTGTTATTGTTGGCATTCTGATTCAGTTGCGGGCAATCCCTCTTAAAATGCCCTTCACTGCCGCACTGATAGCATCCTCTCTGATTACCCCGATTCTGCTGGGGTTGTTGCCTCTGTTGTTGTTGCTGAGACTGCTGCTGTTGTTGCTTGGGGTGTGGAGCTCTACAATCCTTTGCCATATGACCGATCTTGTCACACCTTTGACATGCTCGACTACACTGGCCATAGTGATGGTAACCACACTTGTTGCACTTCGGCTGTTTTCCTGCGTAACCGGAAGTCTGGCTGTGGTTCTGATTCTGGTTGACAGAGGACGACTGACTAAAACTGCGGGTGTTGTTGTCAGGCTTCTTCTGAGATTGACTTGCACTGGTTGCTTTGTCAGTATCGCTCCATTAACGCTTATTATCACTAGCTGGCGTAGTAACTGTGGTTGCAGCATCAATAGTGGTGGAAACACGCGGTGGTAGCGAACCACTCTCCACCTCCTGATCGGTGATCTTGTGAGCCAAACGGACAATCTGAGGTAAGTTGTTGAGGTTAGCTGCAGTAACCAAACCCTTCACTCGTGGAGCTAATCCCTTGATGAACAATTCAATTCTCCGGTGCGGGGGTCGGGACAAGTTCGGGAACATGATAGCCAACTCATGAGACCATTTCACGTATGCCTCAATCTCGGATCCCACCATCTTCAGATCATAATACTCATTCTCCAATTTCTGAATCTCATCACGAGGACAATACTCCTCCCTTATGAACTCCTTAAAATCGTCCCAAGTAGTGGCAGTTGCCACCTCGATGCTCAACATCTGAACCTGGGCATTCCACCATGTCAGGGCACCATCCTCGAGTGTGCCCGTTGCATACTTCACTCTGTCCCCAGCAGGACAGTTGCACATCGCAAACACAGATTCTACCTTCTCAAACCATCGCAGGAGTCCTACAGCCCCTTCAGTCCCACTGAAAGTCTGTGGCTTACAATCCATGAACATCTTGAACATACAAGCAGGTGGATTGTTTTGGTTTTGCGCTTGCTGACCTAATGGAGGAAAGAAAACACATTACAGAGGTAAGAGTTGTGTACGCGACACAAGAACAAAAGGTAATTGGCACATATCGTACCAGCTTGGTAGGCTGCTAAAGCCTCGGCCACACGGGTGTTGCAATGTGACCACGTCTATGACCTCGTCCGCTCATGATTCTATATAAGAGGAGGGAACAAGTTTAAGAATCGAGATAAGGTAGGAGTCAAATCTCTTGTTGACATCTACAACTACAAGTTCACACCAAACAACAGGGCAGAACCCTTCTCACACTCGTTAAGCCTCACTGGGACTCGCATACACCTCACGTTATTATTATGTGTGCACCCATAATAATAAGGCAATGTACATGCTTATCTCAGTGCCTCTTAACTTGCACTAAAAGTTTCCCCCACATTCAAATAGCAAACGAAAGGTATTACAGGATTACGAATCATAAAAGTAGAAGAGTAATGTCATACTGTTAAATCACCACAGTATCTAATATATCGTTTCATGCAAGCTGTGAGTGTGTGTAACTACTAAACAAGTATTGCATAAAGTAAACAGAGGACGAACCTTGCAATCTGGAGCTGAGTGTCATGGTCGATTTTCGAAGTTGTTCGGTTATAGTCTGGTTTTATGAAAACACTTTAAAACCTAGTTTACTATAACCAGTGGCTCTGATACCAAACTGTCACACCCCCAAAATACCACATGCGGAAACACCGCTGGGCGAGTGACATACCAGGAACTAGCCACCAATCACATTGAACCATAACATAGAATTTAATAAAAGTTTCCATTTATTTCATAAAGTAAATCCAACACAACTAAAACCAATTTGTTCAGCGGAAGCATAATATAAATAGTGTTTTCAAGTGTTTCAAAACGAGAGTACGATAATCTTTAAAACTTGTATCCAAGAGCTACGACCCATGACTACTCCAGCACTCCCAGATAGCAAGTTCCAATCCATGAACCTAAGGACCTGCAAGCATGCAGAAAAAGTGTATCAGACAGGCTGGTGAGTTCACAGTTTGTGTTAACCGTTTAATACCAAGTAGTGATTTAAGATTCGTTAAGACTGCTATGTTGGTAATAACTCGATACCGCAGACGGCCCTTTTTGTCCTTCCCCAATGCTCTATCAAACATTGGTCATGATTTAAAGTTATTAGTTCACGCCCGTCCTATCCAGGTACGTCGTGAGGGTGCCAAACCTAATAGCGTTATCAACTAATAACCCCGTTGCCCTACAAGCAACAATCGGTAGTAATGATGGGACTTAAGTGATAGAGAGTGAGTGTATTATCCAACCATAACGTTTACTGAAAAACCGATGCATATCCCCTGCAAGGATAGCGTTGTGAAATCCGCCTCACATCCCCTACAAGGATGTGGGTATTTGAAAACTGCCTCATATCCCCTACAAGGATATGGGTTTATGAAATCCGTTTACAAGTTTTACCAGGTTGATTGTCCCCACCGGACGCATGCTTGTTTTGAGAGAAGTGAACTCACCTTGGTTTGCTCGGTATGATAAGCTACTTGTGCACACTTAAACAATCACAGCCTATGGTATTCATGTATAGGTGATCAGTTTACATTCATTTGGTTCGCATATCAAGTATAGAGATAATGTACATTTCAAGCAGTGACTTCCGTATAGCACATAGCAATTTTGTAACTCATAAAATCCTCAGTTCTCACGCATGTTTCACAACAGTGTTTAACAGTTAAGCGTACAACTCATGACAATCCGTTCATGTTTTACTCAATCAATATTAATCATCATTGACATGCAGTTAATAGGGTTTCATCAACAAAATGATCACACATAGACACCTACTGTTCATGTGAAGTCCTTCGGTGAACGTTGCACTCGACGAAACCCCATGTGACGAAACACCATGTGTTTCGTCGAGTTAGCATGTGGCGAAAGTCACTATGTTTCGTCGTGTGAGGGTTGGACGAATCCTCACGTGTTTCGTCGTGTGAAGGTTGGACGAAACCTCACATGTTTCGTCGTGTGAGGGTTGCCCTATGTCATCCTCATCAGATAATAGAACAGTTACAGTTCCTATGATTTCTAACAGCTATCGAGTTATCGATTTTACAGTTTCAACCACAACAGTAGATCCATGTTTTAACCCTCTAACTACGAGTAATCATTGTGCCTTTTGATTTATTCAAACCCTAGCCGTTTCGTCGAACTGTTAAACCTTTCATCAATGGTTAATCATCAAGTGTTCAACTAGATACACGCAATTAACGATTTACAACAGAGCATCCTTATCGTATTCACAACATGTATGATCTCTAATAAAACTCTACATCTAGATCACATTAACAGTTGGATTATATCATCAAATCATTTTCAGTTTAAACACACTAGATCTAGATCTACCGTTCTATAATTCCAGTGATGATCCTATGTTTTAACACGTTGACATATAATCATACAATTTGCATCAAGAGAATTACAACAATAAGGATCGGGTCATACCTACCTAGAGAGTAAGGTCGGGAATCAAAGTGACCTGGAGAACCAAGGGCTGCCGACAGTTCGCAGAGGAGAAGAGAGAAAACTAGGGTTTCGCTAGTTCTCGTGTTACGTATAGTGGTGCAGTTATATAACCTAATCATTTGGGCCACACATGGGCCAAAAGTCCGTGGAAGGCGAAACACTAGTTAACAGCGAAACACCTATAGTTTCATCGAGTAGTGTTTCGTCGACATAGATATGGTGAAACTCTAAGGTTTCGTTGAGAGGACATGAGGATGTATTTGTTGTGTTTATTATTTTAAACAATTCATAAGTTTGCCACAATTTAACATTTTATTAATCACATAGCAAAGATGCACCTATTACATCGTAACGAATTATAAAGACACAGCTGTGAAACAAGTGACGTGTCGGGGAAAGGCCTTGTAAAGTCGGGTTGTCACATAATTAAGTTCAAGTACTTAGGATCATTTATCCAAAGGGATGGGGAGATCTATAGTGATGTAGCACACCGCATACAAGCTAGAGGGTGTAGGTGGAAGGCGACCAGTGGGATTTTGTGCGACACGAGGTTCCAAACTAAATTAAAGGGAAAATTTTATAGAGTTGCAGTCAGACCTGATTGTTATATGGGACAGACTGTTGAGCCATCAAAAAGACGTAAACACGCAAGATAGATAGGTGGAAAAGATGAGGATGTTGAGGTGGATGTGTGGACATACAAGGTTAGACCAGATAAGAAAGGAAGTATTATATACCCTTATACAATTAGTAACTTAGGTCATGTCTTATTTGTTTAGAAGTCACGCTTTTTAGTTTATTTTACTTACACCCTTTCATTTTACCTTTGTTTATTACTATATATAATAAATGCGTTTAAGAGAAACCGTAACCGCACAACGATTCAAAAGAGAAATTCAATTTATGGAAATGAAGGGCTATGCATAGACACGTGTGATGATTATTATGGGTTGCTTTGTTTTTTTAACTTTATTGAAGAAAATCAGATTTTGGTTTTTTGTTTCTCTTGGACTTTAACCAAGATTTCGTGTCTTAACAAATATATCCGTTTGATTTGGTTTTAATGTAACAATAAATATTATCAGATTTCATCCAAGTTCATCAACACGAGACATCAAAATTTGTTTTAAAAGGTTCAATTTCAAACACAATTCAAGTTCCCTGATATGTATAATCAATCACAAACAATAGATTGTAATTCAAGTTCGATGATGATGAACTTATGGTAAACAATCGAATAACAATCCAAACCGATGCACCGGACTACATGCTAACAATCCAAGGATCCAAACCGACATGCAAAACAAAAATATTCAAAAAAATCTGACAAAAACTTTCAAAATAACCAAACGGACACGACTTCACGGTTAACAACCAACGCAACGCACCTTTCGAAAGATGATTAGAAACCAAATCGACGCATCTCCTACGATCACGGTTTCTCTGTCGTTTGACACAGTTTCACACGCTATATAATCCCCACCATCACCCAAAATCTCCGGCTGGACTAATTTAGACGGTTACGGAGGGATGATGAAGAGTTTAACGTTTATAGAGAGAGATGAAACAAGAGATATGGTTACAAACTCGAAAGGCGGTGGTTGCTGTTAGATTGGGTGCTGTGGTGGCTGTGGTTCGATGGTTGTGCAGCGGTGGTTTGGTGGCGGTCGTTTGGTGTTGATTTCTTCTCCAATGGCTGTGGTGACATTTTCTTTTAGGTTTGTGTATTGAGTGTGTGCAGAAGTGGGAAACCAAAGGAAAAAAAGGAATCAGATATGAATGGATTTATAATAGATTTATAAATCTCAGTTTATAAACCTTTTGAGGTACGTAGCCTTTGGTTTTAATATATATTCGTGAGAAAAATCTATTATATATAATAAATGAAAATAATTTGGGCTACGTGTCACTTGATTAGGGGAGGGGGGTGGTCACTAGTGATAGAATTCTATCACTTCCAATATCCAATCAAATCATGCCATGTCATCACCCAATATTCTATCACTAGTGATAGAAATGTAGTGGGGGTGGTCATCACTAGTGATGGGATTCCAATGTACAAGTATTAATACACAATGTACAAGTCATACACATTCCTCAATAATTCTTCAACGCGTTATATAAACAACGAGTTATTCCTAACACTCGTTACCAAAGTGGTGGCGGCGGTGTGCAAGAAGCAATAACGAGTGATAGGGAAAAAATAACGCATCACCCCTCCTCCCCTTAGGGCATCTATTCTTCCCTTTTCCAGCCCAACAGTACCATCCCGTTTTTTCTTTTATCTTTCTTTGTTTCACAAACCCTAAATATTCATCCGCTGTTTCTTTTTCTCCCTTCTGATCCAACGTGCAGATATCAATGTTCTATCACTAATCTTGATATTTGTTTTAAAGTTTATTTGAGAATCGGTATTTGTTTTAAAGTTTATTCAAATCTTCATCTTTTAACCCTAATAACTTAATCTTCATCTTTTTACATTTTTGTAGTCCCAACCAGAAAATCTTGCTTCTCATAATCTTCCTGTTACAGCCACACGAAATCGAAGTAAGTTTGATCATCTTTTGTTGACCCGGGCCAGGTACGCTTATATGAATTTATAGTTAAAAGTGCAAGTAAGGTCGAATATTTAGTTAAGTCTTTCATCGCAAAAATAAAGGATTTAAAATGACCATAAAGCCCTTGATGGGTAAACCGGGTAAAACAACCCTTAGAGGTTGTTTAGAAACTATTATTATGATTATATAACCCTTAGATGCGTATAAAATTTGAAGGCATAAACTTTCAAGGGTTGAATGCCCTAAATGTGTCTTGCCGTAAAACGACCCACATCCGAGAGGTAAAAATTCGGAATAAATAGTCTATTACATTAAATCCACCACAATCATAGTTGTGGTGGAAGACCAATCAATATGAACGGGTAAAATTATGAGGCATACGACAAAATGGGCGTGATTTATGCTTTAAAAAGGACATAAATACCCTTAATGGGTCAAAATAAGACTTTAAACAAAAACGGGTCAATAATGCGTAGAAAACCCGTGTTCGGAACCTAACATGATAGGCAATATTGGAATTAAAGGGTTCATGACGAATGGGGGATCAAACAAACATGTTTGTTTGATAAATACATAGACGGGTCAAAATTTGGTAAAAAGATAATAAGCCGAAGGCTTAAAACTCTCAATTTTATTTAATCCGGATGATGGATTTTACCTCCATGTGATGGGGAATTAAATTACGGACGTGTAGGAAAAAGAATCACGCAAAACGGACCTCTAGACCAAAAGTTATGCACGTTTCGGTGAGATTTCAAAGTTCTGAAAAATGCAGCATTTCAGCTGCAACAATTCTGGAAATTTTACGGGGTCGCGTCACGCGACAGCAAAGGCCCCTTGCCTTCGCGCGACGCGACGGGGTCTTAATTTGGCGAAAATTGTTTATTTAATTAATTTTGCATTGCGAGTCCGTTTAAATACATTTTAAGCTACGTATGACTAACCCAACTCATGTTTTATGGGTGGCAGATATATTTCTAGTAACGGAGGACGATCAAACTCTATGAGGAACCGAACACGATCAAGAAACAAGCTTCCGCAAGTTGTCGCCGTTATTCATTTTAAACGACGAATTCAATTACTTTGAGATGTAAAACTTTTGAATAATGAAAGTTTTAATAAACCCGCATTTGTATATGAATGTGTAAATATAAATACGCATTTAATTGCTGATTATTTACGAAATTGCTAAATAATAACATGGTTGTTACATAGGAGAGGTAATACGAGTACCATTATTTATAGCCTATTCAGAGACAATCAATTAGCCTTAGCTAGGTGTTATGAGAATGACAACTTATCACCTTCTTTGACTAGATGACTCAAAAAGAATCTATCTGGCTTCATATGTGAAACTCACCTGTATTTGATACATACACAAGGGTGTTCATGTGTTAATGTTTACTGTATGTTAACTGATTGGTTTATTAAAGGCATTCATGTGCTTCAGGTATTGTATAGGGCCTCTAAGGGGACCCGGGGTGGACGCGTGATGGGGAAAGTTCACTTTAACTTATATGCTTTTGGGTATTTGTTAAATGTCTAAAATATCCTTCAAGAAAGAGAATATCAAAGAATCTTGGGGATCCCGTCATCCAAATAAGTAACTTTAACTTACAAACTTCCATGAATATCAAAGAACTGTGTACTTTTTTTAATATAATATTTCATAGAGTTTGATGTATTCTGGTTAATATTTAGTTGAGGAGACGATGCAATCCTGGACTCGAACTAAATAAAGCACCAAGAATGCGTCGTGAATGATGAACACGATTTTCATCGATTTGAATATTCAATGGGTGATCTGTTGCATACTTGTGATCTGGTGTGTGTTTCTTGCGAAATTAGGTTAAATTTGTTTATTAAACATTTGATTTTTATTCCCATTGTTGTGTAGGTGTCAGTTTGTACATATCTATTATATTATAAGAACGATGTTTTTAGGGCTTTTTGTTCGATCTGTTGGTCAAATCTTGATTTTTTCTAAATCGTTTCTATAATCTTGATTACTCACACGAAACTAATAGATTTAACGAAGCTATGCAGTAATATATATATAGTTCATGTGCTTGATATAAATTGGTGGATAGTGCGAGAGATTAAAGAGGGCATTAAGTTGATAGGTGTAGAGATGTGGCCAAGGCTAGGATGTAACACCCCGAAAACGGGTTTGGTAATCAAACCCCGTTAATACTAAAAGACGGGTAAAGTACCGTTAGTGGTAAAAGTAACCCGGTAAATATTAGGATTTAAACAAATAATCCTAATATTAAATACAGCGTGAATAAAAGCTTTTAAGGAAATAAGTTTGTAAGAGGCCCGAATTAACGGGACTTAAAATAAACTAAGTCATAACTTTCCCGAATTCACCAAGTAGCTAGGAATATTAACCTAGTTTAAAAGGTGTCTTAAAACAATGAAGAAAACATGGGTAATAACCCTTTTTATAAAATTACAAACTAGAGGGGCTAAAAATGGAAGATTCGAAACTTAATTATTTAAAAACAAAACACTACACACACACAGTGTGTGTGTGTGCGTGCGTGAGAATGACCAGGAGACAAGCTCCATGGGAGCTAACCCTAAACTCAACAAAACCTTCAAATCGGAGGATCAATCGAAGGCCAAATTCGGATTTGAATACATAGAAATGATCACCAAGTCAAGGGGATCGTAAGGTATGTTGAATTTTTAACATTCATGAAGTTGTGAAAATTAGTTGATTTTGCATGATGCGATCTATGCATGAATCCTAAAGGATATGGCCGAATTAATGAAGTGTGATTGCTTAGGGACAAACCCTAAGTAGAAATTTGAAGTAATATTTCTATGATTTGAATAATTAGATGATTCACCACACTTAGACAAGTGGGTTTTGATTAAATAATGAAGATGATGATATGTTTGTGTTAGAAATCATCATAGTTGATGGTTGATGCGAGACACTTAAACAATTTGTAAGTTTGAGTATTTAACCATACATGACTTGAAATGGGTTTTTGTTGACATGATGATGTTAGTGTTAAACTTGCGATTAGAATTATCATAATTAGTTAGTAAAGACAAGCTACTTGAACCATTTATGTGTTTGAGTACATGAATCATAATTACCATGAATTGGGTTTGGTATAAAAATATGGAAATGGTGATAAACTCGTGTTTAAAACGATGTTGATATCATCATGTGTTAAGAAAGATTAATGTAGTGTTAATTCGACGGATAATGGTTATAGAACTTGGTTAATAAAGGGGATAAACGGTAGACTAAGAAGGATGCTACCGGGTATTTGACCAAGTAATTAAACGAGTAGTCGAGCTACATCGTGTAATTACTGATGTTACTAGGCCGTTGACTTTTAAAAGGTCAAACCGACCTATAATACGATGAATGATAATTTTGGATATAAAATGCGTAAGATGGAAAAAAAATCATATTAAGTTGTGATAAAACTAACCACCTTGTGAAATGATGAATAATAGTTGGCGCTTAAACAAGCTAGGTGAAGCTTGGGGTGAAAGCGGGTCAAACGAGTCAAGCATAAAGGAAAAGCGTATTCGGGATGCGAGGTAAGTGAAACTTATACACTTATGTAGAATACTTGTTTATTCTATACGTTATAAATGCGATAACGATAATATCGAAAATATGGATTTCCGTTAAGATTACCTTGTAGTGTAATCTAATAATGAAGAAAAGGGTAAAAATGGAAATTGGTCAAGTGTTGCCTAACGTAAATCGAAGTTAAAAGGATACCCATGGCGTAAGCTGAAATGGGTTGAATTTGTGAGAAAAGAATTTAAGAGAAAAAGGATTTGGTAATAAAATCCGGGATGGGATGGATGTATGAATTGGAAATCAAAAACCATGTTTTTGATTAAATAGGTAACGTTGGGCATATAGGCCAAACGGGTCGAATGGTGGTGATAACACCATTTGACAATATCGACTAATATGGTTGTCAAGTCTTATGTTAACAGGAGCGATTAGCAAATCGGATAATTGCGTCGCCATAGATTGTGTGATAATTAAAGCGAGGTATAAATCGGGTCTATTTGTAGACCCGGGCCAGGTACGCATATATGAATTTATAGTTAAAAGTGCAAGTAAGGTCGAATATTTAGTGAAGTCTTTCATCGCAAAAATGAAGGATTTAAAAATGACCATAAAGCCCTTGATGGATAAACCGGGTAAAACAACCCCTAGAGGTTGTTTAGAAACTATTATTATGATTATATAACCCTTAGATGCGTATAAAATTTGAAGGCATAAACTTTCAAGGGTTGAATGCCCTAAATGTGTCTTGTCGTAAAACGACCCACATCCGAGAGGTAAAAATTCGGAATAAATAGTCTATTACATTAAATCCACCACAATCATAGTCATGGTGGAAGACCAATCAATAAGAACGGGTAAAATTATGAGGCATACGAGAAATGGGCGTGATTTATGCTTAAAAAGGACATAAATACCCTTAATGGGTCAAAATAAGACTTTAAACAAAAACGGGTCAATAATGCATAGAAAACCCGTGTTCGGAACCTAACATGATAGGCAATATTGGAATTAAAGGGTTCATGACGAATGGGGGATCAAACAAACATGTTTGTTTGATAAATACATAGACGGGTCAAAATTTGGTAAAAAGATAATAAGCCGAAGGCTTAAAACTCTCAAATTTATTTAATCCAGATGACGGATTTTACCTCCATGTGATGGGGAATTAAATTACGGACGCTTAGGAAAAAGAATCACGCAAAACGGACCTCTAGATCAAAAGTTATGCACGTTTCGGTGAGATTTCAAAGTTCTGAAAAATGCAGCATTTCAGCTGCAACAATTCTGGAAATTATACGGGGTCGCGTCACGCGACAGTAAAGGCCCATGGCCGTCGCGCGACTCGACGGGGTCTTAATTTGGCGAAAATTGTTTAATTAATTAATTTTTCATTGCGAGTCCGTTTAAATACGTTTTAAGCTACGTATGACTAACCCAACTCATGTTTTATGGGTTGTAGATATATTTCTAGTACCGGAGGACAATCAAGCTCGATGAGGAACCGAACACGATCATGAAAGAAGCTTCCGCAAGTTGTCACCGTTATTCATTTTAAAAGACGAATTCAATTACTTTGAGAAGTAAAACTTTTGAATAATGAAAGTTTTAATAAACCCGCATTTGTATATGAATGTGTAAATATAAATACGCATTTAATTGCTGATTATTTACGAAAATCGCTAAATAATAACATGGTTGTTACAAGTTGGTAATCAGAGCCCAAGGTTAATTGGGGAAAGTTTTCGGTTCGAGGCTTGATCGCAAAATCCGGTAAGTTATATGTATATAAATGGTTAACATGATTAAAGTGTTATAAATAACACATAGAGTTATCGTTTAATACACGTTACCTTAATTAAATGATAAAAATAGTTGACGAAATTACGCTCGTTGACGCGTATAGTAGAAAAGCCTTGTATTATAATACGGGCGATTACTGAGGTCGATATTACTAATTCATGTAAATGTTATAGTTGAAGGACACTCGCATCTGAAGATAGCGGGAGTCTAACAAATTGCAAATCTGACGGAGGAACGGTCCGAAGCATGACAAGCAGAGCATACTCACCAAGGATCTAAATCACGTAACGATCGCGAATAAGCTAATGACAAGGAAAGCCAGTAAGGGCAAGCATTTACCAAGTGCACGTTTTAAATTCTTGCATGAATAGTAAAATGCAACAAATACATAAAGATTGAAAGTTGCATATGTAGATAGAAAACTTGGAAAAAAAACCCTGAATAGAATACCTATCCAGGATATTGTTTCCAAGAAAAATAAGTAGAGGTATTACTTACATGGGGTGTAATGTGGAAATTATAAAAAGGTCATGTATGTCAGGTGTTGATCGTTTACTCTGGCTAAGTAAGTAGTGAACACGTGGTACCATGAACTTTCTATGATGGACATATTTACATCCGATGTAGTAAGGATGGGGTGAATGGGACAAATTAAAAAGTACCCAAATGAAACAAATGAACAAAATACTTGATAATAATGTAAACGCACAACTGGGTGACGGAAGCGTACTACATTAGAATAATGAGCCCGAGAGAAGGGACAAATATTAATGTAAATGATGTTATAAATAAATGACCTAAGGAAAAAATTCATGAAAATAAGTCATTTTGGACTAAAGAGCCATGGTTGACAAAATGGGCAAGTAAAACCAAACTACGCCGGGTCATAAAAACAAAGGTATTGCCTACACAAAAAAGATAATCAAGGTTGTTAACTTTAGTCGTAGTAAAGCAAGGATAACAATGATAATCGTCACTCATAATTAATAAGGCCGCCAATGGTGGTCACGTTAAGAATAAAAGACATGGTCGAATAAAAGCGACGGATTTCGCTAAGACGACCAAGTAAATCGAAACGAAGTCTTAATGCATACCAGAAGGGTTGCAATGATATCGATTTCGGTAAAACACCCGGTTGATGGGTAAGGAATTAAACGCATGCGTAGACTGAGAAACGGGAACGCGGATGGAAAGTCAAAAGACTAGGGTTTCGGGTCATGGCTAAAAGACGATAAGATGCTGTAAATAGAAATTTTGATAAATTACGTTCAACTATTTTAAAGTTGAACGGGTTGAATAAAGAATGAAATTTGGCATTCATAAGCGATGAAATTTCATACGAACAAGTCAAACGAATTAAATAAATGATGACGCTTGCTAATGTAAGTAAGCGTGAACCGAATAAATAAAAGCATGAAATATTAATGAACCTATGTAATGGGTTGAAAAGAAATATAATTATGAACCGGGGAAACGGTGAGCGTAGAACAAACTGACGCGTAAGCAACGTCAGAAGTCATAAAGTCGGAAGATTAGTCCGAAAGTAAACGAATGAAGCCTTAGACTACGGTCAAGGCCAACTAAAGTTCAAAAAGCGAAAATAAATGATTCAAAACATAACAAGGGATGCCTTGAAGCTATATAGGTAAATATACGTTTGAATATAAATGCGAATAAAAGATGATCTACGGGATCATCATAACCTACGGGGTTAAACGTAGTGTTAAGGTCTACGGGACCAAGAAGACCCTTGGGTCATAAGTAGAAAGAAACGAACTGCTAACGTCTCACCTTAAAAGGGTGAAAAATCTAAAGAAATAGCATACGAGGCTAAGTAAGGAACGTACGGGTCAATAGTATAAAGCGAGGGAACTGGTTACGATTCCCCGTGTAAAACGAGAACGGAAATAAATAAGTTATGGGTCGTCAATTTCCTTTATATGAGTAATTGACATAGTTAAAATGGAAAAACGTTAAACTAAAAATTCAGTTTTAGTACGAAACAACGTTTTAACAAATATGAATATTATGAGACGAAATCAGAAAACACGCAAAAGGCCGGGTTGGCAATAAGATATACCCGAATAACGGGGTATAAAGTGACGGCGACTAATCAGTCTAGCCGATAAGACCATTCAAGGTCAAGATAGCGTTACGACTTATACAAAGCGCTTGTCGATATAAGATTAGCTTGAAGTAAACATATTGAAGAATAAATACAACCGAGTGATCAGATGACAACTCGGTCAAATAAGTGACTAGAATATGAAATGCAAAATGAAAGCGTCGGCCTACGAGGCCATACACATAAAAGGCGCATACGCTTTGAAACTAAAAGCACCCTACCATACTTTTCTGGTAAGATTGTTAATTACGAGCAATGCTCAAGTAGTTGCCGAAACTAAGTCCGTAGAGTTAAACCTAAAGAACTACGTAAGAAAGGTTTTGGGGACGAAACCTCTTTAAGGGGGGTAGACTTGTAACACCCCGAAAACGGGTTTGGTAATCAAACCCCGTTAATACTAAAAGACGGGTAAAGTACCGTTAGTGGTAAAAGTAACCCGGTAAATATTAGGATTTAAACGAATAATCCTAATATTAAATACAACGTGAATAAAAGCTTTTAAGGAAATAAGTTTATAAGAGGCCCGAATTAACGAGACTTAAAATAAACTAAGTCATAACTTTCCCGAATTCACCAAGTAGCTAGGAATATTAACCTAGTTAAAAAGGTGTCTTAAAACAATGAAGAAAACATGGGTAATAACCCTTTTTATAAAATTACAAACTAGAGGGGCTAAAAATGGAAGATTCGAAACTTAATTATTTAAAAACAAAACACTACACACACAGTGTGTGTTTGTGCGTGCGTGAGAATGATCAGGAGACAAGCTCCATGGGAGCTAACCCCAAAACTCAACAAAACCTTCAAATTGGAGAATCAATCGAAGGCCAAATTCGGATTTGAATACATAGAAATGATCACCAAGTCAAGGGGATCGTAAGGTATGTTGAATTTTTAACATTCATGAAGTTCTGAAAATTAGTTGATTTTGCATGATGCGATCTATGCATGAATCGTAAAGGATATGGCCGAATTAATGAAGTGTGATTGCTTAGGGACAAACCCTAAGTAGAAATTTGAAGTAATATTTCTATGATTTGAATAATTAGACGATTCACCACACTTAGACAAGTGGGTTTTGATTAAATAATAAAGATGATGATATGTTTGTGTTAGAAATCATCATAGTTGATGGTTGATGCGAGACACTTAAACAATTTGCAAGTTTGAGTATTTAACCATACATGACTTGAAATGGGTTTTTGTTGACATGATGATGTTAGTGTTAAACTTGCGATTAGAATTATCATAATTAGTTAGTAAAGACAAGCTACTTGAACCATTTATGTGTTTGAGTACATGAATCATAATTACCATGAATTGGGTTTGTTATAAAAAGATGGAAATGATGATAAACTCGTGTTTAAAATGATGTTGATATCATCATGTGTTAAGAAAGATTAATATAGTGTTAATTCGATGGATAATGGTTATAGAACTTGGTTAATAAAGGGGATAAATGGTAGACTAAGAAGGATGCTACCGGGTAATTGACCAAGTAATTAAACGAGTAGTCGAGCTACATCGTGTAATTACTGATGTTACTAGGCCGTTGACTTTTAAAAGGTCAAACCGACCTATAATACGATGAATGATAATTTTGGATATAAAATGCGTAAGATGGAAAAAAATCATATTAAGTTGTGATAAAACTAACCACCTTGTGAAATGATGAATAATTGTTGGCGCTTAAACAAGCTAGGTGAAGCTTGGGGTGAAAGCGGGTCAAACGAGTCAAGCATAAAGGAAAAGCGTATTCGGGATGCGAGGTAAGTGAAACTTACACACCTATATAGAATACTTGTTTATTCTATACGTTATAAATGCGATAACGATAATATCGAAAATATGGATTTCCGTTAAGATTACCTTGTAGTGTAATCTAATAACGAAGAAAAGGGTAAAAATGGAAATTGGTCAAGTGTTGACTAACGTAAATCGAAGTTAAAAGGATACCCATGGCGTAAGCCGAAATGGGTTGAATTTGTGAGAAAAGAATTTAAGAGAAAAAGGATTTGGTAATAAAATCCGGGATGGGATGGATGTATGAATTGGAAATCAAAAACCATGTTTTTGATTAAATAGGTAACGTTGGGCATATAGGCCAAACGGGTCGAATGGTGGTGATAACACCATTTGACAATATCGACTAATGTGGTTGTCAAGTCTTATGTTAACAGGAGCGATTAGCAAATCGGATAATTGCGTCGCCATAGATTGTGTGATAATTAAAGCGGTATAAATCGGGTCTATTTGTTGACCCGGGCCAGGTACACTTATATGAATTTATAGTTAAAAGTGCAAGTAAGGTCGAATATTTAGTTAAGTCTTTCATCGCAAAAATAAAGGATTTAAAATGACCATAAAGCCCTTGATGGGTAAACCGGGTAAAACAACCCTTAGAGGTTGTTTAGAAACTATTATTATGATTATATAACCCTTAGATGCGTATAAAATTTGAAGGCATAAACTTTCAAGGGTTGAATGCCCTAAATGTGTCTTGCCGTAAAACGACCCACATCCGAGAGGTAAAAATTCGGAATAAATAGTCTATTACATTAAATCCACCACAATCATAGTTGTGGTGGAAGACCAATCAATATGAACGGGTAAAATTATGAGGCATACGACAAAATGGGCGTGATTTATGCTTTAAAAAGGACATAAATACCCTTAATGGGTCAAAATAAGACTTTAAACAAAAACGGGTCAATAATGCGTAGAAAACCCGTGTTCGGAACCTAACATGATAGGCAATATTGGAATTAAAGGGTTCATGACGAATGGGGGATCAAACAAACATGTTTGTTTGATAAATACATAGACGGGTCAAAATTTGGTAAAAAGATAATAAGCCGAAGGCTTAAAACTCTCAATTTTATTTAATCCGGATGATGGATTTTACCTCCATGTGATGGGGAATTAAATTACGGACGTGTAGGAAAAAGAATCACGCAAAACGGACCTCTAGACCAAAAGTTATGCACGTTTCGGTGAGATTTCAAAGTTCTGAAAAATGCAGCATTTCAGCTGCAACAATTCTGGAAATTTTACGGGGTCGCGTCACGCGACAGCAAAGGCCCCTTGCCTTCGCGCGACGCGACGGGGTCTTAATTTGGCGAAAATTGTTTATTTAATTAATTTTGCATTGCGAGTCCGTTTAAATACATTTTAAGCTACGTATGACTAACCCAACTCATGTTTTATGGGTGGCAGATATATTTCTAGTAACGGAGGACGATCAAACTCTATGAGGAACCGAACACGATCAAGAAACAAGCTTCCGCAAGTTGTCGCCGTTATTCATTTTAAACGACGAATTCAATTACTTTGAGATGTAAAACTTTTGAATAATGAAAGTTTTAATAAACCCGCATTTGTATATGAATGTGTAAATATAAATACGCATTTAATTGCTGATTATTTACGAAATTGCTAAATAATAACATGGTTGTTACATAGGAGAGGTAATACGAGTACCATTATTTATAGCCTATTCAGAGACAATCAATTAGCCTTAGCTAGGTGTTATGAGAATGACAACTTATCACCTTCTTTGACTAGATGACTCAAAAAGAATCTATCTGGCTTCATATGTGAAACTCACCTGTATTTGATACATACACAAGGGTGTTCATGTGTTAATGTTTACTGTATGTTAACTGATTGGTTTATTAAAGGCATTCATGTGCTTCAGGTATTGTATAGGGCCTCTAAGGGGACCCGGGGTGGACGCGTGATGGGGAAAGTTCACTTTAACTTATATGCTTTTGGGTATTTGTTAAATGTCTAAAATATCCTTCAAGAAAGAGAATATCAAAGAATCTTGGGGATCCCGTCATCCAAATAAGTAACTTTAACTTACAAACTTCCATGAATATCAAAGAACTGTGTACTTTTTTTAATATAATATTTCATAGAGTTTGATGTATTCTGGTTAATATTTAGTTGAGGAGACGATGCAATCCTGGACTCGAACTAAATAAAGCACCAAGAATGCGTCGTGAATGATGAACACGATTTTCATCGATTTGAATATTCAATGGGTGATCTGTTGCATACTTGTGATCTGGTGTGTGTTTCTTGCGAAATTAGGTTAAATTTGTTTATTAAACATTTGATTTTTATTCCCATTGTTGTGTAGGTGTCAGTTTGTACATATCTATTATATTATAAGAACGATGTTTTTAGGGCTTTTTGTTCGATCTGTTGGTCAAATCTTGATTTTTTCTAAATCGTTTCTATAATCTTGATTACTCACACGAAACTAATAGATTTAACGAAGCTATGCAGTAATATATATATAGTTCATGTGCTTGATATAAATTGGTGGATAGTGCGAGAGATTAAAGAGGGCATTAAGTTGATAGGTGTAGAGATGTGGCCAAGGCTAGGATGTAACACCCCGAAAACGGGTTTGGTAATCAAACCCCGTTAATACTAAAAGACGGGTAAAGTACCGTTAGTGGTAAAAGTAACCCGGTAAATATTAGGATTTAAACAAATAATCCTAATATTAAATACAGCGTGAATAAAAGCTTTTAAGGAAATAAGTTTGTAAGAGGCCCGAATTAACGGGACTTAAAATAAACTAAGTCATAACTTTCCCGAATTCTCCAAGTAGCTAGGAATATTAACCTAGTTTAAAAGGTGTCTTAAAACAATGAAGAAAACATGGGTAATAACCCTTTTTATAAAATTACAAACTAGAGGGGCTAAAAATGGAAGATTCGAAACTTAATTATTTAAAAACAAAACACTACACACACACAGTGTGTGTGTGTGCGTGCGTGAGAATGACCAGGAGACAAGCTCCATGGGAGCTAACCCTAAACTCAACAAAACCTTCAAATCGGAGGATCAATCGAAGGCCAAATTCGGATTTGAATACATAGAAATGATCACCAAGTCAAGGGGATCGTAAGGTATGTTGAATTTTTAACATTCATGAAGTTGTGAAAATTAGTTGATTTTGCATGATGCGATCTATGCATGAATCCTAAAGGATATGGCCGAATTAATGAAGTGTGATTGCTTAGGGACAAACCCTAAGTAGAAATTTGAAGTAATATTTCTATGATTTGAATAATTAGATGATTCACCACACTTAGACAAGTGGGTTTTGATTAAATAATGAAGATGATGATATGTTTGTGTTAGAAATCATCATAGTTGATGGTTGATGCGAGACACTTAAACAATTTTTAAGTTTGAGTATTTAACCATACATGACTTGAAATGGGTTTTTGTTGACATGATGATGTTAGTGTTAAACTTGCGATTAGAATTATCATAATTAGTTAGTAAAGACAAGCTACTTGAACCATTTATGTGTTTGAGTACATGAATCATAATTACCATGATTTGGGTTTGGTATAAAAATATGGAAATGGTGATAAACTCGTGTTTAAAACGATGTTGATATCATCATGTGTTAAGAAAGATTAATGTAGTGTTAATTCGACGGATAATGGTTATAGAACTTGGTTAATAAAGGGGATAAACGGTAGACTAAGAAGGATGCTACCGGGTATTTGACCAAGTAATTAAACGAGTAGTCGAGCTACATCGTGTAATTACTGATGTTACTAGGCCGTTGACTTTTAAAAGGTCAAACCGACCTATAATACGATGAATGATAATTTTGGATATAAAATGCGTAAGATGGAAAAAAAATCATATTAAGTTGTGATAAAACTAACCACCTTGTGAAATGATGAATAATAGTTGGCGCTTAAACAAGCTAGGTGAAGCTTGGGGTGAAAGCGGGTCAAACGAGTCAAGCATAAAGGAAAAGCGTATTCGGGATGCGAGGTAAGTGAAACTTATACACTTATGTAGAATACTTGTTTATTCTATACGTTATAAATGCGATAACGATAATATCGAAAATATGGATTTCCGTTAAGATTACCTTGTAGTGTAATCTAATAATGAAGAAAAGGGTAAAAATGGAAATTGGTCAAGTGTTGCCTAACGTAAATCGAAGTTAAAAGGATACCCATGGCGTAAGCTGAAATGGGTTGAATTTGTGAGAAAAGAATTTAAGAGAAAAAGGATTTGGTAATAAAATCCGAGATGGGATGGATGTATGAATTGGAAATCAAAAACCATGTTTTTGATTAAATAGGTAACGTTGGGCATATAGGCCAAACGGGTCGAATGGTGGTGATAACACCATTTGACAATATCGACTAATATGGTTGTCAAGTCTTATGTTAACAGGAGCGATTAGCAAATCGGATAATTGCGTCGCCATAGATTGTGTGATAATTAAAGCGAGGTATAAATCGGGTCTATTTGTAGACCCGGGCCAGGTACGCATATATGAATTTATAGTTAAAAGTGCAAGTAAGGTCGAATATTTAGTGAAGTCTTTCATCGCAAAAATGAAGGATTTAAAAATGACCATAAAGCCCTTGATGGATAAACCGGGTAAAACAACCCCTAGAGGTTGTTTAGAAACTATTATTATGATTATATAACCCTTAGATGCGTATAAAATTTGAAGGCATAAACTTTCAAGGGTTGAATGCCCTAAATGTGTCTTGTCGTAAAACGACCCACATCCGAGAGGTAAAAATTCGGAATAAATAGTCTATTACATTAAATCCACCACAATCATAGTCATGGTGGAAGACCAATCAATAAGAACGGGTAAAATTATGAGGCATACGAGAAATGGGCGTGATTTATGCTTAAAAAGGACATAAATACCCTTAATGGGTCAAAATAAGACTTTAAACAAAAACGGGTCAATAATGCATAGAAAACCCGTGTTCGGAACCTAACATGATAGGCAATATTGGAATTAAAGGGTTCATGACGAATGGGGGATCAAACAAACATGTTTGTTTGATAAATACATAGACGGGTCAAAATTTGGTAAAAAGATAATAAGCCGAAGGCTTAAAACTCTCAAATTTATTTAATCCAGATGACGGATTTTACCTCCATGTGATGGGGAATTAAATTACGGACGCTTAGGAAAAAGAATCACGCAAAACGGACCTCTAGATCAAAAGTTATGCACGTTTCGGTGAGATTTCAAAGTTCTGAAAAATGCAGCATTTCAGCTGCAACAATTCTGGAAATTATACGGGGTCGCGTCACGCGACAGTAAAGGCCCATGGCCGTCGCGCGACTCGACGGGGTCTTAATTTGGCGAAAATTGTTTAATTAATTAATTTTGCATTGCGAGTCCGTTTAAATACGTTTTAAGCTACGTATGACTAACCCAACTCATGTTTTATGGGTTGTAGATATATTTCTAGTACCGGAGGACAATCAAGCTCGATGAGGAACCGAACACGATCATGAAAGAAGCTTCCGCAAGTTGTCACCGTTATTCATTTTAAAAGACGAATTCAATTACTTTGAGAAGTAAAACTTTTGAATAATGAAAGTTTTAATAAACCCGCATTTGTATATGAATGTGTAAATATAAATACGCATTTAATTGCTGATTATTTACGAAAATCGCTAAATAATAACATGGTTGTTACAAGTTGGTAATCAGAGCCCAAGGTTAATTGGGGAAAGTTTTCGGTTCGAGGCTTGATCGCAAAATCCGGTAAGTTATATGTATATAAATGGTTAACATGATTAAAGTGTTATAAATAACACATAGAGTTATCGTTTAATACACGTTACCTTAATTAAATGATAAAAATAGTTGACGAAATTACGCTCATTGACGCGTATAGTAGAAAAGCCTTGTATTATAATACGGGCGATTACTGAGGTCGATATTACTAATTCATGTAAATGTTATAGTTGAAGGACACTCGCATCTGAAGATAGCGGGAGTCTAACAAATTGCAAATCTGACGGAGGAACGGTCCGAAGCATGACAAGCAGAGCATACTCACCAAGGATCTAAATCACGTAACGATCGCGAATAAGCTAATGACAAGGAAAGCCAGTAAGGGCAAGCATTTACCAAGTGCACGTTTTAAATTCTTGCATGAATAGTAAAATGCAACAAATACATAAAGATTGAAAGTTGCATATGTAGATAGAAAACTTGGAAAAAAAACCCTGAATAGAATACCTATCCAGGATATTGTTTCCAAGAAAAATAAGTAGAGGTATTACTTACATGGGGTGTAATGTGGAAATTATAAAAAGGTCATGTATGTCAGGTGTTGATCGTTTACTCTGGCTAAGTAAGTAGTGAACACGTGGTACCATGAACTTTCTATGATGGACATATTTACATCCGATGTAGTAAGGATGGGGTGAATGGGACAAATTAAAAAGTACCCAAATGAAACAAATGAACAAAATACTTGATAATAATGTAAACGCACAACTGGGTGACGGAAGCGTACTAGATTAGAATAATGAGCCCGAGAGAAGGGACAAATATTAATGTAAATGATGTTATAAATAAATGACCTAAGGAAAAAATTCATGAAAATAAGTCATTTTGGACTAAAGAGCCATGGTTGACAAAATGGGCAAGTAAAACCAAACTACGCCGGGTCATAAAAACAAAGGTATTGCCTACACAAAAAAGATAATCAAGGTTGTTAACTTTAGTCGTAGTAAAGCAAGGATAACAATGATAATCGTCACTCATAATTAATAAGGCCGCCAATGGTGGTCACGTTAAGAATAAAAGACATGGTCGAATAAAAGCGACGGATTTCGCTAAGACGACCAAGTAAATCGAAACGAAGTCTTAATGCATACCAGAAGGGTTGCAATGATATCGATTTCGGTAAAACACCCGGTTGATGGGTAAGGAATTAAACGCATGCGTAGACTGAGAAACGGGAACGCGGATGGAAAGTCAAAAGACTAGGGTTTCGGGTCATGGCTAAAAGACGATAAGATGCTGTAAATAGAAATTTTGATAAATTACGTTCAACTATTTTAAAGTTGAACGGGTTGAATAAAGAATGAAATTTGGCATTCATAAGCGATGAAATTTCATACGAACAAGTCAAACGAATTAAATAAATGATGACGCTTGCTAATGTAAGTAAGCGTGAACCGAATAAATAAAAGCATGAAATATTAATGAACCTATGTAATGGGTTGAAAAGAAATATAATTATGAACCGGGGAAACGGTGAGCGTAGAACAAACTGACGCGTAAGCAACGTCAGAAGTCATAAAGTCGGAAGATTAGTCCGAAAGTAAACGAATGAAGCCTTAGACTACGGTCAAGGCCAACTAAAGTTCAAAAAGCGAAAATAAATGATTCAAAACATAACAAGGGATGCCTTGAAGCTATATAGGTAAATATACGTTTGAATATAAATGCGAATAAAAGATGATCTACGGGATCATCATAACCTACGGGGTTAAACGTAGTGTTAAGGTCTACGGGACCAAGAAGACCCTTGGGTCATAAGTAGAAAGAAACGAACTGCTAACGTCTCACCTTAAAAGGGTGAAAAATCTAAAGAAATAGCATACGAGGCTAAGTAAGGAACGTACGGGTCAATAGTATAAAGCGAGGGAACTGGTTACGATTCCCCGTGTAAAACGAGAACGGAAATAAATAAGTTATGGGTCGTCAATTTCCTTTATATGAGTAATTGACATAGTTAAAATGGAAAAACGTTAAACTAAAAATTCAGTTTTAGTACGAAACAACGTTTTAACAAATATGAATATTATGAGACGAAATCAGAAAACACGCAAAAGGCCGGGTTGGCAATAAGATATACCCGAATAACGGGGTATAAAGTGACGGCGACTAATCAGTCTAGCCGATAAGACCATTCAAGGTCAAGATAGCGTTACGACTTATACAAAGCGCTTGTTGATATAAGATTAGCTTGAAGTAAACATATTGAAGAATAAATACAACCGAGTGATCAGATGACAACTCGGTCAAATAAGTGACTAGAATATGAAATGCAAAATGAAAGCGTCGGCCTACGAGGCCATACACATAAAAGGCGCATACGCTTTGAAACTAAAAGCACCCTACCATACTTTTCTGGTAAGATTGTTAATTACGAGCAATGCTCAAGTAGTTGCCGAAACTAAGTCCGTAGAGTTAAACCTAAAGAACTACGTAAGAAAGGTTTTGGGGACGAAACCTCTTTAAGGGGGGTAGACTTGTAACACCCCGAAAACGGGTTTGGTAATCAAACCCCGTTAATACTAAAAGACGGGTAAAGTACCGTTAGTGGTAAAAGTAACCCGGTAAATATTAGGATTTAAACGAATAATCCTAATATTAAATACAACGTGAATAAAAGCTTTTAAGGAAATAAGTTTATAAGAGGCCCGAATTAACGAGACTTAAAATAAACTAAGTCATAACTTTCCCGAATTCACCAAGTAGCTAGGAATATTAACCTAGTTAAAAAGGTGTCTTAAAACAATGAAGAAAACATGGGTAATAACCCTTTTTATAAAATTACAAACTAGAGGGGCTAAAAATGGAAGATTCGAAACTTAATTATTTAAAAACAAAACACTACACACACAGTGTGTGTTTGTGCGTGCGTGAGAATGATCAGGAGACAAGCTCCATGGGAGCTAACCCCAAAACTCAACAAAACCTTCAAATTGGAGAATCAATCGAAGGCCAAATTCGGATTTGAATACATAGAAATGATCACCAAGTCAAGGGGATCGTAAGGTATGTTGAATTTTTAACATTCATGAAGTTCTGAAAATTAGTTGATTTTGCATGATGCGATCTATGCATGAATCGTAAAGGATATGGCCGAATTAATGAAGTGTGATTGCTTAGGGACAAACCCTAAGTAGAAATTTGAAGTAATATTTCTATGATTTGAATAATTAGACGATTCACCACACTTAGACAAGTGGGTTTTGATTAAATAATAAAGATGATGATATGTTTGTGTTAGAAATCATCATAGTTGATGGTTGATGCGAGACACTTAAACAATTTGCAAGTTTGAGTATTTAACCATACATGACTTGAAATGGGTTTTTGTTGACATGATGATGTTAGTGTTAAACTTGCGATTAGAATTATCATAATTAGTTAGTAAAGACAAGCTACTTGAACCATTTATGTGTTTGAGTACATGAATCATAATTACCATGAATTGGGTTTGTTATAAAAAGATGGAAATGATGATAAACTCGTGTTTAAAATGATGTTGATATCATCATGTGTTAAGAAAGATTAATATAGTGTTAATTCGATGGATAATGGTTATAGAACTTGGTTAATAAAGGGGATAAATGGTAGACTAAGAAGGATGCTACCGGGTAATTGACCAAGTAATTAAACGAGTAGTCGAGCTACATCGTGTAATTACTGATGTTACTAGGCCGTTGACTTTTAAAAGGTCAAACCGACCTATAATACGATGAATGATAATTTTGGATATAAAATGCGTAAGATGGAAAAAAATCATATTAAGTTGTGATAAAACTAACCACCTTGTGAAATGATGAATAATTGTTGGCGCTTAAACAAGCTAGGTGAAGCTTGGGGTGAAAGCGGGTCAAACGAGTCAAGCATAAAGGAAAAGCGTATTCGGGATGCGAGGTAAGTGAAACTTACACACCTATATAGAATACTTGTTTATTCTATACGTTATAAATGCGATAACGATAATATCGAAAATATGGATTTCCGTTAAGATTACCTTGTAGTGTAATCTAATAACGAAGAAAAGGGTAAAAATGGAAATTGGTCAAGTGTTGACTAACGTAAATCGAAGTTAAAAGGTTACCCATGGCGTAAGCCGAAATGGGTTGAATTTGTGAGAAAAGAATTTAAGAGAAAAAGGATTTGGTAATAAAATCCGGGATGGGATGGATGTATGAATTGGAAATCAAAAACCATGTTTTTGATTAAATAGGTAACGTTGGGCATATAGGCCAAACGGGTCGAATGGTGGTGATAACACCATTTGACAATATCGACTAATGTGGTTGTCAAGTCTTATGTTAACAGGAGCGATTAGCAAATCGGATAATTGCGTCGCCATAGATTGTGTGATAATTAAAGCGGTATAAATCGGGTCTATTTGTTGACCCGGGCCAGGTACGCTTATATGAATTTATAGTTAAAAGTGCAAGTAAGGTCGAATATTTAGTTAAGTCTTTCATCGCAAAAATAAAGGATTTAAAATGACCATAAAGCCCTTGATGGGTAAACCGGGTAAAACAACCCTTAGAGGTTGTTTAGAAACTATTATTATGATTATATAACCCTTAGATGCGTATAAAATTTGAAGGCATAAACTTTCAAGGGTTGAATGCCCTAAATGTGTCTTGCCGTAAAACGACCCACATCCGAGAGGTAAAAATTCGGAATAAATAGTCTATTACATTAAATCCACCACAATCATAGTTGTGGTGGAAGACCAATCAATATGAACGGGTAAAATTATGAGGCATACGACAAAATGGGCGTGATTTATGCTTTAAAAAGGACATAAATACCCTTAATGGGTCAAAATAAGACTTTAAACAAAAACGGGTCAATAATGCGTAGAAAACCCGTGTTCGGAACCTAACATGATAGGCAATATTGGAATTAAAGGGTTCATGACGAATGGGGGATCAAACAAACATGTTTGTTTGATAAATACATAGACGGGTCAAAATTTGGTAAAAAGATAATAAGCCGAAGGCTTAAAACTCTCAATTTTATTTAATCCGGATGATGGATTTTACCTCCATGTGATGGGGAATTAAATTACGGACGTGTAGGAAAAAGAATCACGCAAAACGGACCTCTAGACCAAAAGTTATGCACGTTTCGGTGAGATTTCAAAGTTCTGAAAAATGCAGCATTTCAGCTGCAACAATTCTGGAAATTTTACGGGGTCGCGTCACGCGACAGCAAAGGCCCCTTGCCTTCGCGCGACGCGACGGGGTCTTAATTTGGCGAAAATTGTTTATTTAATTAATTTTGCATTGCGAGTCCGTTTAAATACGTTTTAAGCTACGTATGACTAACCCAACTCATGTTTTATGGGTGGCAGATATATTTCTAGTAACGGAGGACGATCAAACTCTATGAGGAACCGAACACGATCAAGAAACAAGCTTCCGCAAGTTGTCGCCGTTATTCATTTTAAACGACGAATTCAATTACTTTGAGATGTAAAACTTTTGAATAATGAAAGTTTTAATAAACCCGCATTTGTATATGAATGTGTAAATATAAATACGCATTTAATTGCTGATTATTTATGAAATTGCTAAATAATAACATGGTTGTTACATAGGAGAGGTAATACGAGTACCATTATTTATAGCCTATTCAGAGACAATCAATTAGCCTTAGCTAGGTGTTATGAGAATGACAACTTATCACCTTCTTTGACTAGATGACTCAAAAAGAATCTATCTGGCTTCATATGTGAAACTCACCTGTATTTGATACATACACAAGGGTGTTCATGTGTTAATGTTTACTGTATGTTAACTGATTGGTTTATTAAAGGCATTCATGTGCTTCAGGTATTGTATAGGGCCTCTAAGGGGACCCGGGGTGGACGCGTGATGGGGAAAGTTCACTTTAACTTATATGCTTTTGGGTATTTGTTAAATGTCTAAAATATCCTTCAAGAAAGAGAATATCAAAGAATCTTGGGGATCCCGTCATCCAAATAAGTAACTTTAACTTACAAACTTCCATGAATATCAAAGAACTGTGTACTTTTTTTAATATAATATTTCATAGAGTTTGATGTATTCTGGTTAATATTTAGTTGAGGAGACGATGCAATCCTGGACTCGAACTAAATAAAGCACCAAGAATGCGTCGTGAATGATGAACACGATTGGCATGGACATAAGAATGGTAAGCATTCACATTTATTATTATTTTTATTTTTTCATATTTACTTTTTTTGTCAAATTAAGAATTTTTAGCTATTATTGCTAAAGAAATATTATTACAAAAATGATACCAAGCAGAATGAAAGTATTTAGGTATTTTGGGGGTTGTATGCATTAAATTTGGACTTTACGAGACTTTCAACCTGTTTGAACCATTTCCCTCTTAGCTGGCTTTTTTGATTTGGCCCGTTTGAGAAAAAAACAACTTAAATCTGGATGAATCCATATATGCCATTCTATGGTGACGGTGTCTTTTTTTTATGTTTGGCGCATTTTCAGGAACTGATGAAAAGCCGACAACTTTAGTCAGGTAAAATTTCAATCATAAGTTCACACACGTTTTACAAGAATCACAGTGTAATAAATCATTCAAAAATGCAGAAGAGCACGATCTCCATCTCCTCTACGCGCTTCACGACAACCCGATTCGTTTTCCTTTGCGGGCCCAGTGACGAAAAAAGATATTGGTTAGTATATGTTAATAAACCAAATTGCATGTAAAAGGGTCCCTTGATTCGATTATAAATGTATAGGATAACGGGTCCCTTGATCGGATTTTTTGTGTATGTAAATGTGTTTCTTTTTTGTTTATTTCTAATTTGTATTATTTTCTTATTTTGACAATTCAGAGAAGAGATCCGTTTCACTACGTTGATTCCCGCTATTGAATGGTGGATCGTTTTCGAGGTCAACCACTCCAAACTCGAGAGCAAACTCAAGGTCAACCACCCCAAATCGCAGCCGGTCAACAACTCCAACCTCAATCTCACAACAAGTGGTAAATTACATCATTTATATATACTAATGCGAAACCCTAAGTATTAATGCTAAACACTAAAACTAAACCCTAAAGCTAAGGCTACATCTTTCCCCTCAGACATAGATGTATAGTACTTATGTTTCAATTTTAAACACGTCTATTCTATTATATATAATAAATGAAAGTTTTTTGGGCTAACGTGTCACTTGATTAGGGCATCCTCAATCCCATTTTCCCGCCCAACATTACCGCATCCCCTTTTTTCTTTTATCTCGCTTTTTCACAAAACCTAGATACCAAAGTGTCATCCACTGCTTCATTCTTCTCCTTCACGCACGCTTTGAAGGATTTAGGGTTCAATAATCAGGTATGATTATTTGTTTATATGTTGATTTTACTTTTTGATTTCACAGCAATCTTCTCTCACACTGTATCTATGTTGATTTCACTGCAATCAACCTCATCGAAATGGAGTAATTGAGAGAAGCTTTTCTGTTCGTATTTCGGTGACGGATCTGATCTTATCCCCTCTACTTCATGGTTTCAGCCGTCACTCCATCTGATCTTATCCCCTCTACTCCATGGTTTCAGCCGTCACTGATGATACTCCAGGTTCTTCCCTTCTCTGGTTCCATTGTCTTCAAACTCTCTAATGCTAAGGTACAATTTTTCGAAATACAGGGCTTGTGCTATTGCGTTTATTCTTAGTTTACAAATTGAAACCCTAGATATGTTGTGCGGGTTTAATTTCTTTTGAGGAATTCTGATTTTGTGTTTTTTTTTACACAAAAAGGTTTTTGATTTTGTAAATTGATGAACTTCGATTATAGGGTTTCGTTTATTTGAACTTTAGGGTTTGGTGTTTGTGATGAATTAGCAAATCAGTTGCAAATTGGAACTTACAGGAATCAGGGTAAATATATAATATTGTACTGTTTGTGTAACATTCAATCTTTGTTAGGTTGGGGCCACAAGGAAAGGATTGCCCAATGTAATTGTTATTGATGGAAGCTTACTTGCCCTTTTTTTGTGCACACTGCTCTTCAAACAGGTTTGCTTTCAAACTAAACATTTTAATTAGATAAAAAGTTATTAACCAATTCTCTTTTTGAGTTGGTGGTATAGAATAAAAATAATACTTATTATAAAAGAATTGGGAACTTGCTGATCCAGAGGCATGTAAATCAGCAGGAAGAGGACGACAACTTCACTTGTAAGTATACATATTTATAAAAATTTGAATGGAATTTGTGAATGTTGTTAAAAGTTAACCTCTTTTATTGGAGCGCAAACTTTTATCGCCTCCCAACAGCTGATGAATTGGTTAAAAGAAGGATCCTAAATGGCTCGAGCAGGCTTATGCCTTTGTATTTGCTGTTGCAGAAAGTTGATGCTTTCTATGATATTGAATTTTATATCTTTATATATGTATGTGTGTGTGTGTATACACATATGGTCCATTGAAATGGCTCTTGAATGTCATTTTCTGATGAATTCATTCTAGGTTCCAACTTTTCTTTTGTATGCATGAGCTACCTGTATATGTTGCTTTTATTTACCACTTGTGGTGAATAACGGACTTTGTACTTGTATTTCATGCTGTGCAGTTTCAGGAATGTGGTCCAAGAAAAACGCTGTTGGGAAGGAAGAAGTTGCCAAATTAGTCGATGACATTTACAGGTGTGCATATCTTTACACTGATTATTCCTGCAATCTTGTGTAATATCACAAACTGGTGGTTCATATCATATAGTATTTGTCAGTTATGCTTCCTATTCATTTCGTTTTAACATGTCAACTTTTTCCCTTGCCACAAGGAAACTGCAGGATTCTAGGGCAACTGATTTGGCATCAAAAGGTCACGGTGTGTCAGATAGTAATAACACAAAACATAAAGCAGAAATCGAAGTCCCTCATCAGGTTGAAAAAGTCCGTTGCCCCTATGGAAGTTCATTGAAAGCTGATTCAACAATTAAGGTTTCAGACTTTCAGCATTACTTTCATTATCTTTTTTGCGTAATATGTTCTTCTAGGATGATATTGGTTGTTTGAGTGGCTTTAAATTCGTTAAAAATTCTCTTCTTCAGTGTGAAGATCCAAGATGCAATGTTTGGCAGCATATTACTTGTGTTATTATCCCGGAGAAACCCATGGAGGGTATTTTACCAACACCTCCCCCAAAATTTTATTGTGAAATTTGTAGGCTTGGTCGTGCAGATCCGTAAGTTATCAAGCTTTTGATATAATGTTTATGTATTTGTTTGATCTGATCATGATTTTTCCAAAAGAAACATGATAGTGTTTGCAGTTAGGATAGTATTGGCACCCTTCTATTTATGTCCAAGCTTCTTACTTATTTTTCTTCTTACTTAAGTGCGCCATCTATCTACTTTCTTTTTGTTTGTGTACACACGCAAGTAACACAGGCTAACATGACTGCTTAATAAGGAACGATGACTGATGCATGCTATTAAACATTCAGGTTCTGGGTTACAGTGGCACATTCGTTACTTCCTATGAAGATGGTTATCGCAAATGCCCCAACAGATGGGTGAGTCTCATTCTTTGTTCTTTTGTTTTTTAAACGCACGTTGATGAAGTTTGCAGATCTTTGTTTTACATATTTTTTAAGTGATTTGACATGGATATTAAGCAGTTACAAAAGCTCTTTAATGCATATCTAAGAATGTCGCTATTTAGATAATAACCGCCATATGTTTCAGTGCAAATCCAATGCAAAGTGTTGAGAAAACTTTTCAACTTACAAGAGCGGACAGGGAGTTGTTGGTGAAACCCGAGTATGATGTGCAGGTTAGTCATATTAATTTTTCTTTTAATTATTGCAGATAAAAACTTTGATGATCTTTTTTGTTATATATGCAGGCTTGGTGTATGCTTCTGAATGACAATGTTTCTTTTAGAATGCAATGGCCACAATTCGCAGAGCTACAAATCAATGGTATATTTAATATTTTATCTTGGGTTAAACAGTGTTTTGAAACCACTGTTAGGTTAAACAGTGTTTGAAACCACTGTTGGGTTAAACAGTGTTTCGAAACGACTGTTAGGTTAAACAGTGGTTTCAAAACACTGTTGGGTTAAAACAGTGTTTTGTAGAGAAAACAGTAGTTCTTTTTTTCCAAACGGTAGTTTGACTTTGGTCAAACAGCGTTTTAACTTTGGTCAAATAGTGTTTTAACTTTGGTCAAACAGACTTTTGAACCAGTAAGAATCATATTTTTGCAACACAGTTGTTTGACTTTGGTTAAACAGCGGTTTAACTTTGGTCAAATAGTGGTCAAACAGCGTTACAAGCGTTTCAGTGGTTTGACTTTGGTCAAACAGTCGTTCCTCTAATCCTTTGATTTTGATCTAATCCTTTGATTTATTAGCATCATCAACATCGTTCTGATTTTTTTATTATCAAAATTGTTTGTTCAATCTTCGCTAGATTTACTCAAATTCAATGTGTAAATCTATGATCATTTCTTTGTGATAAATTAGAAGAAGGAACACGGGTTAGTTGTTAATTCTTTTTAATGAGATTACTGTTTTTATAAATTCGTTAATTTTTGGAAACTTTGGAAAAAAAATGTGAGGGAACCGATTCGTTTTTTAAACCAGTTTTGTTTAAGGCTTATTGATGTTGGTTAGATGATCTATGTTCAACTTTATTTGTTTAAGGCTTATTTATGTTGGTTAGATGATCTATGTTCAACTTTATATAAGTTGCAACAGTTAGAAGGATTTTGTTCTTGATCTGTCAACCAAAGTTATGATTCCTAGCATGGAGCAAAGAATCCGTTTTCTAAATGAGCAGGTCATCTTTATTTCTACTCAAATTAGTTATATTTTAATTTTAAATCCGTAATCATCTTCATTATGTATGCCGTTATAGGTCTCTACAAATATGATAACAGAGCCATGTAGAGAATACAATACACAAGCAAAAGGACGAATGATGCTACATTTTGATAATGAAATTTTGGTGTGGATATTATGCCACTTTGTAATGAGAACTTCTCATCTGTGTATATTAAATCGAAGGTTAGTTAAACATGTTTGTGGCTATTATTATTGTAAAACAACAAATGTGGTGTATAAAGAAATGTTTAACGACTAGTGATTTTTTTGTATTCATTTTTTCAGATCATTGTAATCTAATCTTTACATAAGTAGTGTACCGTTTCTTTCATTTCAAAGTTTATATTTTCAATTATCTATATTTAGGCATGTTTTTAACTTGTGATTAAGTTTATGAAAAGTTTATAACTCTTCTTATAGAGAAGACATTAATATGTCATGTTTTTTGTATGATCTTAAGTGTGTATTAATTAATAATAATAATTAACCTAAATAATTTTCTTGAGCCCGGGAAGCAATCCCGGGTAATAACCTAGTGTATTATATATTCGTGAAAAAAAATGTAAATAGGAGGTTTGCTTATTTACAAATATTTAAGCTATGTATTATTTTAATACATATTAAAAATATGCTTATAATTATAATTAGTTAATTGCACTAATAATAAGGTGAATTCAACAAAGAATATTGTATCACATATATAACGTACAAATGATGCAAAAAAAATGAATTTGATGTATATTACATGTTGTTTATGGGTTTGTTTATGTACAATTGCAAATATTGGGAACTACAAAAAGGTTGAGTATTTTTTATGACCTCTACAACCAATTTAGATACATCAAACATCTTTTTTGACATTTGCTTTTTACATTGATCGTTTCTTATCGGTGATATTTTTATTTTGGGTGTTATGTATCAAATTGTTTACTTAGATTATTTGTGAGATTCAAAGAAATAGTGGACTTAGTAATATGTTAACAACATTGTATGTGTTAGATCTATTACAAAGATGTTCAAATTGGGGATTTTTTTTGTTGAATAAGTTATAGATGGACAATTTGTTGATAATCAACACCCGTCACAACGCACGGGTTAGCGTCAACTCGTTTAGAAAAAAATGTTACAAGTGGCTAGTATATCAGATAAGATAAAGGAGGGCAGATTGAGATGGTTTGAAAATGTGAAGAGGCGATAAAAGACGACACGAGTTAGATTAGTGGAAACCTTAACGGTGGAAGGGAGAAGGAGTAGAGGTAGAGCCAAATTGACTTGGGATGGACAGATTAGATAGGATTTACTAGGGTTGCACCTCTTTGAGAACATGATCTAGAATAGGAGTTCGTAAAGACGTATGATTAAGGTTAAAGATGTTTAGGAGAGGGTACTTGTGTGTCTTAGCTTTGTTAGTAAGGGTGTAGATTTTTTCTACACTTTAGGGGGACTCTGCTTGTGACTGCTTTCCTGCTTGTATGCCTACTATGTTGGTGGTTGTGGTTATATTTTTATCTATGTTTCTATGTTACGCTTTCACTACTTTTTTTTTTACTATTTGGTAGATGTCTATTTATATATTTATGTAGAGTCGGGGGATGGTGGGGGTGTCTCTCTGGAAGTAGTCTCTCTATCCTTAGGGATAGGGGTAAGAATTGTCTACATCCCACTATTCTCAATCCCTAACAATAGCGTCGCTATTGGCAGTATTTACTAGGTATGGTTGTCGTTATATATTTTATTTATAAATTTAAAATAGTAAGTCGTATCAAATCTACATGTCTAACATTATTCTCGTTTTCCTGTTAAAATTTTGAGTTGACCTCTCGACATGTGTACACGACCCATATTATATAGAGGTGTACTTTACATTCTATATATTTTTTTTCCATATTATGCATATTTTAGAACTAACTATTAAGGTTCAAGTCTATTAGATCTGCTCTAAACGTATATTAGTTGTTGTGTATGATTATTTCATAGTGTGTTGTAATTTTTTAAGGAATATATCAACCATCTTGTAATTGTTTCCATTGGATGTGTTGCATGTGGATCAATAATTCAATATGGTGTTTTTCTTTTAATCTAGCTTGGCGTCGTTTTCAATGAAATAATTAATGTCATCGTTTTATATTTATATATTATCAAATTGTAATATGTTTGTGCTATTGTTTGTTGTATCTTATGCATTATTGGTTTAATGTGTATGATATGTTTGTACATTTGGCTTTTTAACTTGTAGGGGTCCGCTAAAATGAAAACCAACTCGAGTTGTAAGAACCGTGAGAACTACGCCGTACAGGGCGAGGTGGACCAAATTTTTTTTTCACAAACGTATATGCGTGTATTATAAACACATTTGTAAAAAAAAAATTCAAAAAAAAAAAAGTTTTTGAGCACCACAAGTGTGTGTTTACGGGTACGGTAAATTTTCCGGTAGGATTTACGGTACCCGTAAACACAAACTTGTGGTGCTCAAAACTACACACACGACATTTTTTTTTTGAATTTTTTTTTTTACAAATCTGTTTATAATACACGCATCTACGTTTATGACAAAAAATTTTGGTCCACCTCGCCCCGTACGGTGTAGTTCTCACGGTTCTTACAACTCGAAGTGGTTCTCATTTTAGCGGTCCCCTTAACTTGTATAGTTAATTAACAAAGATCACATTTTACAACCATCTTTTAAAGAAATTCAAATAATTGTTATTTATTTATATAATATAATTTTGTAACATTTCTAGGTATATAGTTTTGTACATTTAGCTTAGTTAGTGTTTCATGCTTTAATTGGTTGTACCCTTAGTTTAGAAGGTTATAGCTTTTGATTTATTTATATACTATTAATTTTTAACATTATGGTGCATTAGACGTGGTACTCTAAGCATATATTCTTGGACAATGGTTTTTTTTACAAAACATACTATTAATTTTTAACATTATGGTGCATTAGAAGTGGTACTCTAAGCATATATTCTTGGACAATGTTTTTTAACAAAACAACTAGCTTGTGTGGGTTATTGTTTTGGCCAACTCTCTTTAATTGTACCGGTACCCACTTTCCCCGTTTTTCGGTACCGGTATCGGAACAGTACCGGTAACGGTACCGGTATTTACAGGTAAAACACCGATAAATACCGGTATTGATAGCGAACTCTTATATTCGGTACCGGTACTCACTTTTTCCGTTTTTCGGTACTTGTACTTTGGATACCGTTACCGGTTTGATACCGAACGGGTACCGTGCTCATCCCTAATCAACATCAAGTATTTGTATTTCCCTCCACAAGACATTTGGAAACACAATGTGATCGTTTGGATATCTAACTTGATACAAAGATGTAGTAGTTAATCCTTAGGTTTGTGGTTTTAAAACGCAACGAGCGGGTCGATAGAGAAGTATAAAATAGATTCACTGCTCCGTAATTGTAAGGCCCTAGCAGTATAAAATAGATTCATTGTGTCATAATTTGTAATGCCCTAGCCGCAACGCGGCGGATCTTACATCTAGTTTCATACATTTTAAAGTTCTTGGGTTTTCTAAAAAAAAATAAAAAACATTAAAACAAAAGGAAGGAATAGAAAATTTTGTTATTCTGTTTTTTTATTCTCGAGGTAAACAAAATTAAAGTGGATAATTAAAAAAATAAATGTTTGTGTATTGGAGAGATAAAATATATTTTGTATATTATAAAGCTATATAAATTTAGATTAGAGAAAAATGCTCGGATAGTCCCTGTGGTTTGATATCTTTTCACCTTTAGTCCCTAATTTTCTAAAATTACCTCTACAGTCCCTAAGTTTTCAATTTTTATTCCCGGATAGTCCCTGGGTTTAACTTCAGTTTTTTTTTTCTCTTTTAACTCACCCTACGTGCTTATCACGTGAGGGTATTTTCGTTAGATTTTTTATGCCTAACATATAAAAGTATGTCTGCACCCCTACTCCCTCATTGTCAGTTGTTTTCCCTCCCTCCCAAAGGCGATTCCAGTTCATCTTCTTCCACTAATTTCTTCACAATATAAACCCTAAATCTGATCGATAATCAGAATCTTTTAACGAAAATGAAGGACGATCCTCAGCATCCAAAGAACAACCGTCAGTGGAATTTTCGGTCCAATTCTGAGTATGTGAAGCCCTTTGTACCAGAAACTGTTTACGGTATATGTGGTTAAAACCCTAGCTTTATTTTGTGCAAGAATGGTATATGTTCAAGAACATGCAATCCAAACAAATAAACGGTTAAAACCCTAACAATATCTCTAATTTTATACCCTAATGTGAGTTTCATGTATGTGCAGATGGCTATGAGAACTTGTTAGTAATAATTAACAAATATTTCTCAACATATGAATTAATGTTCATATACTATTAATTTGAAAGATTTGTATGCATGTTTGGTTGTAAGTTGAGCTTAAATAGTTGTACCTTAATCAAATATTTGTTGTAAGTTGTGCTTAAGTGGTTGTACCCTAATCAAATATTGGTTCTAAGTTGTGCTTAAGTGTTTGGTTGTAAGTTGTGCTTAAGTGGTTGTACCTTAATCAAATAATGGTTTCATTACCTTACCAAATTCAATCTGTTTTGTATGCATGTATGGTTGTAAAGTGTGCTTAACTGGTTGTACCCTAATCAAATAATGGTTTCATTATCTTACCATATTCAATCAGTTTGATTCATTCAAAGTTGTGTTGTTTTATTTGTAAATTATTGTTATTTATAATAATCTAATTAATTTAGCCAAAAATCTTGTTTAAATATAATTTGCAACATATTGATGCAATGGTTGTTGTAATGTATGCATTATGGTTTGTATCCTAGTAATGATATATATTATATATAGATTACGATAAACCTGTCAAACGGGAAAAAATAGACGCGGGTTCATCGTAACGCGCGAGTCCTAGATCAGCTTAGTTATTTTATTCTATGTTTTACGTTTCGGTTTAATTTCTTTGCATTAACACCGCAACTTCAGTGTCGGTGGTCGCTGGCAGTAGTGTGGCATTAGTGCTCGCCCTCGTCACAACGCGAGGGGTGCTTAATACTAATTATTTATTAATTTAGAGTCGA
Source organism: Helianthus tuberosus (assembly GCA_030545235.1). Classification (NCBI taxonomy): domain Eukaryota; kingdom Viridiplantae; phylum Streptophyta; class Magnoliopsida; order Asterales; family Asteraceae; genus Helianthus; species Helianthus tuberosus. The sequence continues at coordinate 213,313,083 of CM060411.1, read as the reverse complement.
CTTGGATTAGAAAATTAACTACTCAATTTGTGGTTGTTGGAATATCATAATTATCTCCGGCTAGCTCAAAATAAATAATTTTTTAAGTAGACTAGGAATAATTAGGAATTTTTTCCTGGGGGTGCAAAATATTTTCAAAGATTTTAGGCCCCTAGCTGTATAAAAATATCGGTTCATAGCGGGTCGGGTCGGATCATGTAAGACAAAAGAACATCAAACTAAAATTTATAAATCATCAAAAACACGTCAAACGTCATTACAAATTACAAACGTATTTTAAATTGCGCCCTACATGTTTTTTTTTTGAAATATATCCAAAATATCATCTAAAGATACTAAACACGCCATAAGTTCGTTACATTCTTACTCATTGTTCCTAACACATATACTTTGCTCCATAAGTTCATAAAACCACACTAAACACTAAAACAAAATAAACAATCATGTTCAACCATAGCCCATAACTTTCAATTATATTTTTAAACATTAAAACCCTAATATTAAATGTTGATTACTTGTAACTAATCATTTAAACAAATAAAGCTTAAATAAAACAACAAAATCATTTAACTACAAGTCTAGAACAACAAAAAAATCAAAAAATATAAAAAGATTAAACCCTTACACATCTATATTTTCTCCTAATCAACACATAAAACAAAATAAATAAATAAATACATAAACCATACTAGTTCTATATTGGAATTCTGACGTAATATGGGTCGGTCCAACCGAAATTTTTGGTTTTTCCGGTAAAAAAAGCCGCCAGGTCGTGAGCAGTGGCGTCAAGGCGCTGGGAGTTTTTTGGGGGCGGGATTTGGAAATGGAATGGGTGGATGGGTTTGGGTTATTTTATTTAGTTCAAAATTTCTTTAGGTTGGGTTTGGGATTGTTTTAATAAAAATTGATTGCAGATTGGGCTTTGATTTGATTAAATAATTAAGAGAATAAGTGGTTAATAATTATTTTTTTTTCTAAGTGGGGCGGTTGAAAATTTTCAAGGGGTGCGGGTGAAAAATTCCAAGGGGTGCGGTCGGGATTTACGGCGAAAAATAACACTAAAAAATATTTTTTCATGGGGTGCGCCCGCCCACCCTTGGCTTAGGATAGATACGCCCCTGATTATATAGAGGTTTACTTTACATTCTATATATTTTTTCCATATTATGCGTATTTTAGAACTAACTATTAAGGCTCAAGTCTATTAGATCTGCTCTAAACGTATATTAGTTGTTGTGTATGATTATTTCATAGTGTGTTGTAATTTTTTAAGGAATATATCAACCATCTTGTAATTGTTTCCATTGGATGTGTTGCATGTGGATCAATAATTCAATATGGTGTTTTTCTTTTAATCTAGCTTGGCGTCGTTTTCAACGAAATAATTAATGTCAATCGTTTTATATTATATAACAATACAAAATGTAACTTGGGACACTACTAGCCCACGTAATGGATGTGTCCATACAAAGACACCGTTTCAAATTCCCGATTGTGACCAACCGTCATTTAAGTCTTTAGAAACAGTTTTCTATGCTTTCTTTCACGTTTGTTTTAAATAAAATATAAACCCAACTGAATTCTTTACGGAAACACGGAAAGAATGCATGTTCTTATCCCAAATCCATTCTCAATCCTACAAACTCCATACGAGAAAAACGAAAGCAATTCGTAAAGGTAAACTTCATTCAGTTTCCATGTTTATCTTTTTTTCCTTCTGCAAAAACTATTTTGAAGTGATTGATTCATAAAATCCTTTATTGAATTGACACACCCAAAATCCCTAAATGATGTTGTGGGGTGGATGATTTTTCGATACAAAAATCTTGAACATCATTTTGTTTGCGTTTTGAAAAGAATAAAACATTGTGTAAAACGATTCGTAAACGTCACCTCTTCGACTTCAGCGATTCGTAACCGCCGCTACTTCATCTCCGACTATTCATAAGCGACGCCCCTTCGTCTCTTGAAATTTGTATTTTGTTTCGGCAATCGTTGCCGTTCTCACCAATTGGCACATCTATCTGTTAAGATTTCTGTTCGGCAACCATCGAACATCCTTATCTTTTCTGACATACTTTTTTCATTCGTTAATGACGACCGCGACGCTGGTAAGGATTCTTTAGTTATTGCATCCTTCCCGAATTTCCCATACAAAGTGATATTACAATTACATATTATAACATATTTTTTTACCGTTATGTATAGCGAGATAAAAATCCCTACTTTTACAAGGCATTTCTTACTTCTGAGAGACAACAAGACCAACAGAGGAAGACCGACGGCCGTTGACGTTTTAGTGCATAGGTATGGTTTTCTTCACTTTTTAATTCAAAATGTTTGAATTTGATATCATTATTTTCGATGCCTATTGTTTCTTCTAAGAAAATTGTTTCATGCTCTTAATTTCTTATGTATTCTAGGGAAAATATCAGACACGATTATTTGGGTTACGAAGTTACCATGATTTCTTCTATTTTTTTTTTCTTTTGTGTTAACATTTTGTAACATTTTAGATGTAATTTAACATTTTGTAGAAAAAACATATAATTGAATACATAATGATATATTCAACAAAATGCAATTACATTCTCTGTTTTAGTTCGTACTATTGATGTGTAAAAAATTCAAATAATATGCCTCTTGCTGGATTGTTGGACGTGATTAAGAGGTATAGGTCTTCAAGTTGCATGGACTCCCTCTTTAGCATTTAAAACATATCTTTGTTTACATTAGAAGTATCACCAATCTCCCCTTATAAGGGGAGGCGGGGTGGTGGATATTTTTGTCCGTGATGAAATGTTCCACGCGTGGAACTTGGTGCAATCCCCACCGCCACATGCATTTACAACGAGTGATGGAAGGTTGGCGTGATAAACTTAACGCGTGATAGGGGTGTGAGTGATAAATGGATGTGAGGAGGTGTGAGGGTTTATTGTTGGGTGTTGTGAGTGATGACCATTGCCACTAAAAAAAGTTGTGAGTGATGGAATAATGGTTGATGACATGACGGAACTTGATTGGATGTTGTGAGTAATGGAATTTTTGCAAGTGATGACCACCCCCTCCCCCCTAAATGTGCTGATGATTTTCCTTTTTTAGAGATTCTATAACTCTATTTGGCAACTTAATACAAGATCTAGGTCTAGATTCCGTTGATAAAAAGGTACAATTTTATGTTGATTTATGTATAGTTTTTGAAATTTTGCGAAGTTGGTTTACCTCAACCGGATTCACAACTGTGCATTGACGATTTGCAGCCAATTGTTGGTCAAGGCTGAACCACAACGGTGATTACACGGTTGTTGAAAAGGTGATCAATAATGGGGTTGTGTGACGAAATAGCGCAATCGAGACAGAGGAGATGCTGGTGGTGTAGCTTGAATAGGCGAACAAATTAGAAGCCGATTGAGAAGTTAAAATGCGAGGTCACAAAGGCTTAAGAATAGGTGATGATCGCGAACGTCATCACTTTATTTAGAGTAAAGAGCGATTCAAGCTTTAAACGTGAAACGACTTTGACGGCTGTAGGGTGAGGAATTCAATCATACAAGAATTGAAGGAATTTAGTACCGGATAAAGTCTTTTTGATCGGGTCCATCGATCTTGAATTCAGGTTTGCTGGGTAAGCAACTCTTATACATGTTTCATCATTTATTTTCGGGTTTGCCGGGTAAGCACTCTTATACATGTTTCATCATTTAATTATTTTTCTTAAACAAGACATGGATTTAATCTATTTTTCATTGGCAAAAAAAAATCAACAAAAAGCACTTCAAAATATGCAGTGCATTTTTTTTTTTTTTTGGAAATCAAGCTTTTTTGTATAATAATAACAGTAAAAAAAACAAAACAAAAGACAAATAAAAATTTTCGCTACTCATGTAGTGATACTAAAGAAATTCATAATCAAGTTCCCGCCGCAACGCGCGGGTTAGCGTTAACTCGTTATTTATTAATTTAGAGTCGACTTGGATTAGAAAATTAACTACTCAATGGAAATCGGGTTTTCTAATCAATATCAGTGGGGACCATCTTTTAATGCTCTCGCTGAACTGACGTTTCGCTTCTCCGGCGATTTGCTCAGCCATTGTATAACAGCCGGTGATTGATCTAGCGGATTCATATCCTGCCGATCATAACGAGATTGTTAGCAAAGTCTTGAGCACGTCCGGTTCGGTGGTGTCGTTTCGTTTTCTCTTGTTTCTGGTGGTCTTCGTCTTCACGTTTTTCCTTCTCCGATCTCTCCAGTTTTCTCTCAGTTTCTTTTCGCAAGGTCTTGTTTGTTCAGTAGCCATGGGAAGGAGAGTGTGGAGGGATCGTTACGATAACTGGAACACGGTCCTGAGCAGAAAGGAGTATAGAAGGGAGAAATCCTTTGCGGATAGGGATCTCAGGCTCAGAAACACGACATCGTTTTTCGTCTCCAATCTTCCTGACTCGTGTTCTCGGGCTTCTTTGTGGAAGGCTTTTGAACATCTCGATAACCTGGAAGACGCCTTTGTCCCTTTTAAAAAAGATCGTGCTGGAAACAAGTTCGGTTTCATAAAATTGTCCAACGTTAATGACCCGGCTTGGTGGATTGAGAAACTTAAGGACGTCCGTATTGATGGGGCGGTTGTGGAAGTCGCCTTGGCAAAATATGACAGGGACGGTGTGAAGGTGGATTTGCAACAGAAAGGAGATAGAGTGTCCGTTTTTTCCAGGCTCCAAGGTTTGAAACCTGTGGCTATGCCGGTTAAGCCGCAGGGGCAGGCTGCTGCTCATTATCATGGCAATAAATCCTACAGTTCAGTTGTCCAACAGGGAGGGTGTAACACCGTTGTAAACAAGATCGAACTTCCCCCGATGAATTCTGAGACCAAGAAAGCATGGGAATTTAAATCTCTTGTTGGCGAAGTCAAAGACATTGATACTCTCAATAACTTGAGTGATCTGTTAGCGGGGATAATGGAGGATAGTTTTGAATTAAAATACCTGGGTGGCCTAAAAGTTCTACTTTGTTTTAAGAACCCGGAGGAAGCTGAAGAGTTCCGATTACAGAAGGTAAATGAATGGGAAGCTTGGTTCTCAAGACTGTATATGTGGGAGGGTTTCACACCTGTTTTTGAGAGAGTCGCCTGGATTAAAATCTTGGGTGTTCCGCTACCTTTGTGGGATCGTCACGTTATTAACAAAATCGGTGAAAGATGTGGAAGGCTTCTGGTTAAGTCGGAGGCAGACAAAAACGAAGGGAATATGGCTGAGGATCGTTTGGCCATTCTGGTCCATACAGGATGCAGGATCTCATCGGAATTTAATTTAACCTGGAAGGATCAGACAATAAAAGTTTGGGTTGAAGAAATCTCTGGACAATGGAGTCCGTCTTTTTTGGCGAAGGAGGAAGAAGATGAGAAGTCTTCAGTGTTTTCCGATGAGTCGCCGGTGTTGAGTTCCCCGGCCAGGACTCCGGTTGACGAAAAGTTTGAGGAATCGGAAGGTGAGAAGTCGAAAGGGTGCCCGACGGTTCACTCCACTTCTTTCATGGGAAACCAACGTGTGGGTTCTCCTCCCCATGAGCATGCGGTGCATGGGGAACAGATTTTGGATACTGAATGCAATTATGAGGAAAGAGAAAAGGTGGGCGATAATGGGGATGCTCACCTGTATGGGACCAGCCCAGTGTCTAATTTTAATGGGCCTATTGAAGAGCCCTCAAGGCCCAGTTATATAACAGTTCGGTCCAATAGAGTAAATTACAAAAAACAAGCCCAAACATTCAAGACTCCTGATCTTAATAATTCGGTGGAGGTAGGTGAAGACTCTGATCCTTTTAATTTAGCTGATATATTCAGGCTCGAGGAAGAACAAATTAGGGGCGATGAGGAGGTTCCAGATCGTCTCATTCATGAGGAGCAGAGGGGTGACACCTCGATTCCTGATCAGAGACAGGGGGAGAATGTTATGGAAGCGGAAGTGGCTAAAACGATGGAGCTGGGTGACAAATTGGGCATTGAGGTTCTGGGATTTGATAACCACGTGAGAAAGCTTGTGAGTGGGGAAATGGAGAAAACCGTATGTTAATGAATTTTTTATCGTTAAATATTAATGGTGTGGCGGCTGGAGTTAAAGGCCCTTGGGTTAAGAAGTTGAAAGGAAAAATTAGAGCAGATGTGATCGGGATTCAGGAGACGCATAAATTGGGTTTATCGGATATTGAGCTACGAAGTTTCTAGGGTTTTTCGAATCTAAAAACGGCTTCGGTTGATTCCGTGGGCAGATCTGGCGGTCTGGTTATGATGTGGAATCCAGACGTCTTCAAGGATGAATCGATTATAAAGAATCAAAGATTCCTTTTGGTCTCAGGCAAAGTGGCGGAGGTGGAAGATAGGATTAACGTTTTGAATATTCACGCCCCTAATGATGCTAGGCAAAGAAGTGAGTTGTGGAACGAGATTACGGCGCTGATTCGTAGCATAGAAGGGATGTGGATTCTCTTCGGAGATTTCAATGATGTCCGAGCAGAAGATGAGCGAGTGAATTCCCGTTTTGACAGTGGTGCAGCGGACGCTTTCAACGGCTTTATTTCAAGGGCTGGTCTCCTAGAATACTCCACGGTTAGGGGTAAGTTTACCTTTATATCGGGCCATGCGGATATAAAATTAAGGAGGTTAGATAGATTCCTAGTTAATGATTTATTCATGAATCATTGGCCTTGTGCAAAAGTCGAAATTCAGCCTAGGGGATTTTCTGACCACTGCCCAATTTCGTTGTCTTGTAATCTCGTCGATTTTGGTCCGATACCATTCAAGTTTTTAACAGTTGGGTGGAAGACCAAAATCTGGCAACGATTGTAAATAAAGCTGTGAGGGCCGATTCCGCGGGAGGTAAAACGGACTTAATGCTTGCGTTGACGTTAAAACGGATAAAAGACGATATTAAAAAATGGAGAAAGCAGGTTACCGTCACAGAAAACAAGGAAATTGAGGAGATGAGTAAGATTATTGGCGATATAGAAGGTAGAGCGATGCTCGGGCCTGTCTCGGAGTCTGACAAGAAGATCAGAATGGATCTTAGAGTTAAATTGCTCGATTTAGAAAAAATGAAAGCCAGAAACTTGCAACAAAAGGCTCGAGTAAATTGGGCGAAATTCGGGGACGAAAACAGCTCTTATTTCCATAGGATTCTGAATGTTAATGTAGCTTCAAACAGAATTAATGGTCTTCGGTTCGGAAATATTCTTGTTTCGGATCCAACAGAGCTTAAAGTGGCGATCAGAAGCTGGTTCAAGAAACTGTTTTCGGAACCAATCAGGAGGAGGCCGAAGTTTAGTGGTCAAGGGCTGGCAAGGTTAACTGCTTTGAATGGGCTCAGACTCTGCGAAGTTTTTTCAGAAAAGGAGGTGTTGAAAGCTTTAAGGAGCTGTGATGGAGGAAAAGCCCCAGGCCCGGACGGGTTTACGATGAAGTTTCATAAAGTTTTCTGGGACGATTTAAAGCATCTTGTCATGGGGGTCATGAAGGACTTCCACAGCAATGGAACGATCAGTAGAGGCTGTAATTCATCGTTCATGGCCCTCATTCCAAAACAGAAAGATCCCGAAGGTATTGACAATTTCAGGCCGATTTCTTTAGTTGGATCGGTCTATAAGATTATAGCAAAAGTTTTAGCTAATAGGCTGAAACTTGTTTTAAACGACGTTATTTCCAATACGCAATCGGCGTTTGTCGGGGGTAGAAACATTCTGGACGGCCCTCTTGTTATTAGTGAAACTATAGCTTGGGCGAAAAAGAGGAAAGCGGAGATGCTAATTTTTAAAGTGGATTTCGAGAAGGCTTACGACTCGATAAATTGGAAATTTCTTTTTCAGATGATGGAGCATATGGGTTTCCCTGAAAAATGGAACACATGGATTAAAGGGTGTTTAGAGTCCGGGATGGGGTCAGTTCTAGTTAACGGCTCGCCTACAGCTGAATTCAAATATAAAAGGGGATTAAGGCAGGGAGACCCCCTCTCTCCTTTCCTTTTTATTATTGCCATGGAAGTTATAAATCTTTTTATGAAGAGGGCTATGGACCTTGGTCTGTTCCATGGCTTTGAGCTTCCGAACGGTGGCCCGACTCTATCGCATCTTTGCTACGCGGATGATGTATTGTTTATTGGCAAATGGTCGGAACAGAACGTGCTCACCTTAAATAGGCTTCTCAGATGGTTAAATCTAGTTACGGGCTTAAAGGTTAACTACCGCAAGTGCAGGATTTTCGGTCTGGGAGTTCATAATACGGAAGTCTCTCGGGTGGCCTCTATTTTAAATTGTGAAGTGGGGAATCTCCCGTTCACCTATCTTGGTATACCTATTGGTGCAAATATGAAACGGGCGAAGTTTTGGAAACCGGTAATTGATAGACTTTTGTAACACCCCGAAAACGGGTTTGGTAATCAAACCCCGTTAATACTAAAAGACGGGTAAAGTACCGTTAGTGGTAAAAATAACCCAGTAAATATTAGGATTTAAATAAATAATCCTAATATTAATCAAAAAGCGAATAAGAACTTTCAAGAGAAAATAAAGTTATGAAAGGCCCGAGTTAACGGGATTTAAAATATAACGGGATATAACTTCCCGAACCTATTAAGTTAACTAGGGATAATTAACCTAGTTACTAGTATGTGACTAAGTGATAAATGGTAAGTTGTAGCTTCAATTGATCAAAATAAAACATGAGGGACTAATACTTGCCAAGTGGGAAACTTGTTTTAATTAAAAGAAGTAATAACACACAATACACACACTAAGGGTGTGTGTGGAGATCGACCAGGGGAAGCTCCCCATGGAGCCAAACCTTAACCTTCAACAAATCCATCAAATTGAAGGATCAAATGAAGCCCAAATTCACAACCGAGCATGAATTAACGATCACCCGAACAAGAGGATCGTAAGGTATGTAAAATCTTGATGATTAGTGAAGTTGTAAAATATGGATAATCATCCTAATCATGAATTAGGCATAGATTAGAGAAGCTATGGCTGAATTTGAGATGTATGATTGCTTAGGAACAAACCCTAAGCGAAAATTTAGAACAAATTGCTATGATTTGGATGTATGGTTGAATTACCACACCAAGATAAGTGGGTTTTATTGTTATGATGAAATTGATGATAAGACTATGTTTAGAATCATCATGCATGATAATGAATGGAAGGTATTTGATTAAACCATGAAATTGGGTACATGATCATACTTTCATGAAAGGGGTTTAGTATATTATGATGAAATTAGAGATTTGGGTTCATATAAATAGGTGTTTGGAATCATGATGTCTACTAATTAATATGTAGAACTTGATTATATTGATGTTCGGATGAATGTCTAATGCTATGATGAAATGGGTTTTACATGTAGATGGAAACCTCTAGTTCTTGCTTAACAAATGAATAATTAACTTTGATAATCAAGAGCTAAGTTAAATTGGTGTTAATAATAGCATGAACTTAGATTTGAAAAGTAGTTAAAACGGTGGCGTAAGAATAATGCCTATCGGATACTTGACAAAGTGCTTAAATGAATTGTCGGGGTTTATGATATAATCACTTATGTTAATAGGCAGTTTGACCTTTAAAAGTCAAACTGACCAAAATGAAATCAAATGGTGAATTTTGATGTAAAACCCGTAAGATGGAATAGTCATAATTAATGATGACTAATCTAACCGTCTTACGAATTATGATGATAGTTTGACGCTTGACAAGCTAGGTGGAGGCTTGGAAAGGAAGCGGGTCAAACGAAGCAAGTGTGAAGGAAAAGCGTAATTCAGATGCAAGGTAAGTATATCTTACACTAGTCATATATTTCAGAATATCCTTTTGTCGTGTTACGAAAAAGATAATTATGACGTAAGCCATAGTAGGCCAAAAAGTTTTAAGAAACGGAATTATAAGTAAAGTGACTGCACGGTGTAAACCGGAGCAAGTCATATATATGAGGTGGTAATAAATGTCATCTCGCTAATATAATCGGTCAATTCGGCCAAACGGGTCAAAAGGTGTAGACATCACCTTTTGACAATATCGACTAATGATTTTGTCGAGTTATATGCTTACAGGAATAGATATCCAATGGGTACTCGCATCTTTCTTAATTAGCGATTTCAAAGCAAAGTATTAAAACCGGGTTAATAAGTTGATCCGAGCCAGATATGTATAATAGATCAACTCATCATTTAGAACTTGAAGTTCTATGAGAGTTAGGTAAAGTAAAAAGGGAAATTCGGTTACCTTAAAAGGTAAACCGAAGGATTTAAAATTATAGACAAAGTGTTTTGAAAACAAGTTTTGGTTAAAAACGAGATTTTGGACGTGTATGGCTTAAGCAAGCCCTTCGTCGTAAAAGAAGGGTTAAAAATGACCAAAACGCCCTTGTAAGTGAAATTAAGCAAGCAACCCTTAGAAGTCGCTTGAAAACGAGTTTTATAATCAAGTCAATACTTTGAATAAGTATGAAAAGCGAAAGATGTAAAATATTGGTCAAATGACTTTATAAAGAGTCTTTGCCGTAAAATAATAATTTGAAAGGTAAAAATTGTAATATATAAATCACCACATTGAATCCACCACAAATATAGTTGTGGTGGGAGGTCATTTGATAAGAAATGTGGACATATGTATTTTGAAACGAATGAAAGCGATTGGTGCATAAAATATGCTTAAATACCCTTAACGGGTCAAAATAAGCATATGAGTGAAAATGGGATTAAGAAGGTATATGAACCTGTAATTGGAACCTAATATGTTAAAAATCATTGAATTTAATTGGTTTATGAGAAATAAGGGTCAAACAAACTTGTTTGTTTGATAAAAATCGAACGGGTGAAAATTTGGTAAAAAGGGTAATAAGCCGAAGACTTAAAAGTCTTAAATTTTGTTAATCCGGATGTTGGATTTTAAATCCATATGATGGAGAATCAAATTACAAACACGTAGGAAGAAACGGTAGGTCAAACGGACAAGCGGATTGAAAGATACGAAAGTTTTCGTGTCAAAAACGGCAAAATGGAAGAATATGATACAGGGGCCACCGTAACTTACGGTGCCCACCGTAAGTTACGGTGGGGCTGAAACCTTTACGCCAGTTCTCTACTGACTTACGGTGGGAACATATCAAAACAGGGGCTACCGTAAATTACGGTATCCACCGTAATTTACGGTGGACCCTGTACAAAAATATATTTTAATCAGTTTTGTTTCCCGGACTCGTTTAGATACATTTTAAACCCCGTATGACTAAAGCATTTCATGTTTATGAAATGTAGGTACTCTTAGGATGCCGAAAGACGATCAAGCTCAACGAAGAACCGAACACGATAAAGATACATGCTTCCGCACATTGCATCGTCATAAATTTTAAACGACGAATCTGATCACGTTATGTCGAATAACTTATGATTTGCGAAAAGTTTTAATAAATCCCTATTTTTATAGTATGTGTAGTCTTAACTACACATCTAATTGTTGGTATTTACATGTAAAACCGTTAAATCGAAACTAGGGTGTTACAAGTTGGTATCAGAGCCTTGGTTTAAGAGATTCAAGTATGGTGGGGAAGAACCATGCTTGGACTTAAACCTTATGCTCTTGACAAAGATTGGTGTTCGGTTCGAGGCTTGATCGCAAATCCGGTAAGTACATGTATGTTAATAGTTTAGCATGCTAAAGTGTTGTAAACAGCACATAGGGCTATCGTGTGATACACGTTACCCCAATTAAAAGGATTGATATGGTTGATGAAAATACGCGCGTTGACACGTATGGTAGAAAAGCCTTGTATTATGATACGGGCATTTAGTAAAGTTGACATTACTAACTTTTGTGAATGTCTTGATTGAAGGACACTTGCATTTAAAGATGACAAGAGTTGAACAAATTAAGGATATGATAGAAGAACGGTCCGAAGTATGACAAGAGGAGCATGCTCACCAAGGGCTAAATCATGTAACGACCGCGAATAAGGTTAATGGCAGGGAACGCCCGACGGGGCAAGCATTACCAGGTGCACGCTTTTAAATATAATTGCATAAATAGCAATATGCAATAAACAAGTAGAGAATGATTGTTGCATAGGTAAATTAGAAACTTGGAAAACCTGAATAGAAATACATATCCAGGATATTATTTCCAAGAAAACTAAATAGAGGCATTACTTACATAGGGCGTGATGTGAAAACTATAAAAAGGTCGTGTATGTCATGTGTTAATCGTTTACTCTGGCCAAGTAAGTAGTGGCATATGATACCATGAGTTTCTTATAGCGGACACATTTACATCCGATGTAGTAAGGGCGGGGTGAATGGGACTAACTTAAAAAGTACCCAAATGAATCAAATGAGCAAAATATTTGATAATAATGTAAACGCACAGCTGTGTGACAGAAGCGTATTACATTAGGATAATGAGCCCGAGAGAAGGGACAAAGAAACATGTAAAATAATTAAGATATGCACTGGGAGGGGGTGTACTTACACTCGAACCCGGAAAATGCAAACATGTAAAATGATGTAGGCATGTATTGGGAGGGGGTGTACTTACACTCGAACCCGAAGAATATAAACATGTAGAATGATCAAGATATGCATTGGGAGGGAGTGTACTTACACTCGAACCCGGAAAATGAAAATATGTCTCTAAACGGGTCGTTTTTGTAAAACGTCAAACTCGAGGACAAAGTCGGAATATAAAAATGAAGCGAGGTCTTAATGCATACCGGGAGGGTTGCAATAATAACGACTTCGGTAAAACACCCGGTTGATGGGTAAGAATTAAACACATGCGTAGACCGAGAAACGGGAACTTGGATGGAAAGTTAAAAGACTCGGGTTTTGGGTCATAACTAAAAGATGACAAAATAATGAAAATAGAAATTGTGAATAAATTATGTTCAACTATTTTAAATTTGAACGGGTCGAATATAATATCATGCCGGACGGCATTAGTAAACACAAGCGGGATAATAGTAGCGTTAAAAGCAAAAGAATAATGAGCCCGGTAATGGGACATAATCAAATACGAATGTATGTAAACTGGATAATGGTGAGCATAAGATAAACCGACGCATAAATGACGTGAGAAGTCATAAAGTCGGAAAATTGTCCGAAAGGAAACGAATGTAGCCTTAGACTACGGTCAAGGTCAAAGAAAATACCAAGGCGAAAATAAATGATTTTAAACAAAAAACAGGATGCCTTGACACCAAACATGTATTTTAATAATGACATGAGTAAGGAATGATCTACAGGATCAACCTAACCTTTGGGGTTATAAACAATGGAAAGGTCTACGAGACTAAAACGACCCACGGGTCATGATTAGAAAGAAATTATAAGGACTTCGCCCTAAAGAGGTGAAAGTCTAATCAAAATAGCCCATAAGGCTAAGTGATAAAACCTACGGGTTAGTTAGATAAAGCGAGGGAATCAATTGAGAATCCCCGCATAAAACTAGGACTGTAAAGAATAAATTATGTACTGTCAATATCCTGGTATGGATAATTGACAAAAGTTAAAGAGAAGATCCTAAAACTAAAACTTCGGTTTTAGTAAGAAATAACATTTTTACAAATATAAATTCTGATAGGAATTTAAATAGTAAGCATGAAGAATACAAGTCTGGACACTAATAGGCGCAAGACGATATATTCGAAAAAGTGATGTTTTCGAAAATGAAAGGTTGATATGAATTAAACATGATGTGACACGATCACGGTCAAGAAATGCAATTTGAGGTAGAATCACATTATAACCAAGCGAGCGGTAAAAGTAACTGGACTAATAAGTCTAGTTAGTGAGACCGGTTAAGGTCAGCAATTCAAATCAAGAAATTTGGTTTGCTTGTAAGCGGTAGATTCGGTATAACTGAACCGAATAAATAAATTTGAAAACAAAAGAATTTGTTGCTAAAAGTGAAAGATTTCACTAAAGACCTTTAAACGGGTCAAAGTAACGGATTCATAAAGAATTCGATAGTATATGAAAGCGATGGATATCGCTAAGTTAACTAAACTAGTGGAAATAACAAGATTACGTTATTTCAACTTGCACTATGCCATATAAGATACGTAGATGATTAATAACCAAAAAGATATTACCATACTTTTCTTGTAATACTAACAATCGGTTAAAATATGAGCAATGCTCAATTGATTATCGAGAGCAAATGCATGGAGTTAAACTCGATAAATTATGTAAGAAAAGGTTTCGAGGACGAAACCTCTTTAAGGGGGGTAGACTTGTAACACCCCGAAAACGGGTTTGGTAATCAAACCCCGTTAATACTAAAAGACGGGTAAAGTACCGTTAGTGGTAAAAATAACCCAGTAAATATTAGGATTTAAATAAATAATCCTAATATTAATAAAAAAGCGAATAAGAACTTTCAAGAGAAAATAAAGTTATGAAAGGCCCGAGTTAACGGGACTTAAAATATAACGGGTTATAACTTCCCGAACCTATTAAGTTAACTAGGGATAATTAACCTAGTTACTAGTATGTGACTAAGTGATAAATGGTAAGTTGTAGCTTCAATTGATCAAAATAAAACATGAGGGACTAATACTTGCCAAGTGGGAAACTTGTTTTAATTAAAACAAGTAATAACACACAATACACACACTAAGGGTGTGTGTGGAGATCGACCAGGGGAAGCTCCCCATGGAGCCAAACCCTAACCTTCAACAAATCCATCAAATTGAAGGATCAAATGAAGCCCAAATTCACTACCGAGCATGAATTAACGATCACCCGAACAAGTGGATCGTAAGGTATGTAAAATCTTGATGATTAGTGAAGTTGTAAAATATGGATAATCATCCTAATCATGAATTAGGCATGGATTAGAGAAGCTATGGCTGAATTTGAGATGTATGATTGCTTAGGAACAAACCCTAAGCGAAAATTTAGAATAAATTGCTATGATTTGGATGTATGGTTGAATTACCACACCTAGATAAGTGGGTTTTATTGTTATGATGAAATTGATGATAAGACTATGTTTAGAATCATTATGCATGATAATGAATGGAAGGTATTTGATTAAACCATGAAATTGGGTACATGATCATACTTTCATGAAAGGGGTTTAGTATATTATGATGAAATTAGAGATTTGGGTTCATATAAATAGGTGTTTGGAATCATGATGTCTACTAATTAATATGTAGAACTTGATTATATTGATGTTCGGATGAATGTCTAATGCTATGATGAAATGGGTTTTACATGTAGATGGAAACCTCTAGTTCTTGCTTAACAAATGAATAATTAACTTTGATAATCAAGAGCTAAGTTAAATTGGTGTTAATAATAGCATGAACTTAGATTTGAAAAGTAGTTAAAACGGTGGCGTAAGAATAATGCCTATCGGATACTTGACAAAGTGCTTAAATGAATTGTCGGGGTTTATGATATAATCACTTATGTTAATAGGCAGTTTGACCTTTAAAAGTCAAACTGACCAAAATGAAATCAAATGGTGAATTTTGATGTAAAACCCGTAAGATGGAATAGTCATAATTAATGATGACTAATCTAACCGTCTTACGAATTATGATGATAGTTTGACGCTTGACAAGCTAGGTGGAGGCTTGGAAAGGAAGCGGGTCAAACGAAGCAAGTATGAAGGAAAAGCGTAATTCGGATGCAAGGTAAGTATATCTTACACTAGTCATATATTTCAGAATATCCTTTTGTCGTGTTACGAAAAAGATAATTATGACGTAAGCCATAGTAGGCCAAAAAGTGTTAAGAAATGGAATTATAAGTAAAGTGACTGCACGGTGTAAACCGTAGCAAGTCATATATATGAGGTGGTAATAAATGTCATCTCGCTAATATAATCGGTCAATTCAGCCAAACGGATCAAAAGGTGTAGACATCACCTTTTGACAATATCGACTAATGATTTTGTCGAGTTATATGCTTACAGGAATAGATATCCAATGGGTACTCGAATCTTTCTTAATTAGCGATTTCAAAGCAAAGTATTAAAACCGGGTTAATAAGTTGACCCGAGCCAGATATGTATAATAGATCAACTCATCATTTAGAACTTGAAGTTCTATGAGAGTTAGGTAAAGTAAAAAGGGAAATTCGGTTACCTTAAAAGGTAAACCGAAGGATTTAAAATTATAGACAAAGTGTTTTGAAAACAAGTTTTGGTTAAAAACGAGATTTTGGGCGTGTATGGCTTAAGCAAGCCCTTCGTCGTAAAAGAAGGGTTAAAAATGACCAAAACGCCCTTGTAAGTGAAATTAAGCAAGCAACCCTTAGAAGTCGCTTGAAAACGAGTTTTATAATCAAGTCAATACTTTGAATAAGTATGAAAAGCGAAAGATGTAAAATATTGGTCAAATGACTTTATAAAGAGTCTTTGCCGTAAAATAATAATTTGAAGGGTAAAAATTGTAATATATAAATCACCTCATTGAATCCACCACAAATATAGTTGTGGTGGGAGGTCATTTGATAAGAAATGTGGACATATGTATTTAGAAACGAATGAAAGCGATTGGTGCTTAAAATATGCTTAAATACACTTAACGGGTCAAAATAAGCATATGAGTGAAAATGGGATTAAGAAGGTATATGAACCTGTAATTGGAACCTAATATGTTAAACATCATTGAATTTAATTGGTTTTTGAGAAATAAGGGTCAAACAAACTTGTTTGTTTGATAAAAATCGAACGGGTCAAAATTTGGTAAAAAGGGTAATAAGCCGAAGACTTAAAAGTCTTAAATTTTGTTAATCCGGATGTTGGATTTTAAATCCATATGATGGAGAATCAAATTACAAACACGTAGGAAGAAACGGTAGGTCAAACGGACAAGCGGATTGAAAGATACGAAAGTTTTCGTGTCAAAAACGGCAAAATGGAAGAATCTGATACAGGGGCCACCGTAACTTACGGTGCCCACCGTAAGTTACGGTGGGGCTGAAACCTTTACACCAGTTCTCTACTGACTTACGGTGGGAACATATCAAAACAGGGGCTACCGTAAATTACGGTATCCACCGTAATTTACGGTGGACCCTGTACAAAAATATATTTTAATCAGTTTTGTTTCCCGGACTCGTTTAGATACATTTTAAACCCCGTATGACTAAAGCATTTCATGTTTATGAAATGTAGGTACTCTTAGGATGCCGGAAGACGACCAAGCTCAACGAAGAACCGAACACGATAAAGATACATGCTTCCGCACATTGCATCGTCATAAATTTTAAACGACGAATCTGATCACGTTATGTCGAATAACTTATGATTTGCGAAAAGTTTTAATAAATCCCTATTTTTATAGTATGTGTAGTCTTAACTACACATCTAATTGTTGGTATTTACATGTAAAACCGTTAAATAGAAACTAGGGTGTTACAACTTTATGCTAAATTAACTAAATGGAAAGCTAGACACCTGTCCTTTACCGGCCGTATGACCTTAGCGAAATCAGTTTTAGGCAGTCTTCCAGCGTATTTTCTGTCTCTATTCGCTGCTCCGAAATGTGTGCTTAAAAAGCTGGATAAAATTCGAAGACACTTCATCTGGGGTATCTCGGACAGGGTCAAAAAGGTTAGATGGGTCAAGTGGGAGCTGCTGCTAAAGTCTAAGAAAAAAGGAGGTATGGGGGTTGGGTGCATCGTTGATTTTAATTATGCTATGCTAACCAAATGGTTGTGGAGGTTCAAGGATAACCCAAATCAGTTCTGGGTAAAAGTTGTCGCGTCGGTTCATAAAAACAACCTATCTAATCAGACCATTCCAGTAAAAAAGACAATTCCTGGAATCTGGAAGGATATCGGCAACATGGAAGCGGACCTCTTAAAACTGGGAATCAATATTCAGCACAATCTGATCGAGGCCAATGGAGAATGGTTTTGGAAGAATGAAGCCGGCGACCCGTTTGCGGTTAAAATGATTCGTGCAGACATCGAAATGGCGAAACTGGATGGTTTATCCGAGATGACGCCGGTAAAGTGGAACAGTTGGGCGACATCGAAACCCAATCTTCTGATGTGGAGGGTGCTTTTGGACAAAGTTGCGTCTCGGGAAGCGTTGATCAAAAGGGGGGTCCCGATCGATGATGGAAGTTGCCCTCGGTGCGGTCTCGTCTTGGAAAATAATGATCATATTTTTTTCGAATGTTTATGGACAAAATGCATTTGGTGGAATGTGCTATCTTGGGTCCGGGTGAGATACCCAGACAATATTTCTTCGTTTCGGGAATTTTTTCAGTATATTCTTCAGCAGCCGGGCGGAGGAATATGGAAACGGATTATTAATACAATTGTGTTAGCCTCGGTTTGGAGGATCTGGAGTGCCAGGAATGAGAAAGCGTTCGAGGGGCTTTTCATCCCAATTCAAAAGACGGTGGAGCTTATCAAAGAGGATAGCTTTTTATGGATAAGTAATAGGGTCAGGATTAAAAATCCGGGTTGGGATAACTGGGTGAAGTTCCAGATTTTTGACTCTTTGTAATTGTCGCTTTTGTTGTTTTGATGTGTTTTTTCGGTTGTTTTGTTTCCCAGTTTCTGGCTGGCTCTTTATATATATATATAAAGTGATTTTGGCTGTTAAAAAAAAAAAAACTACTCAATTTGTGGTTGTTGGAATATCATAATTATCTTCGGCCAGCTCAAAATAAATAATTTTTAAAGTAGACTAGGAATAATTGCAGGTTACTATGTTGGTGGTTGTGGTTATATTTGTCTCTATTTTTCTATGTTACGTTTTCACTACTTTTTTTACTATTTGGTAGTTGTCTACTTATATATTTATGTAGAGTCAGGGGGAGGGGGGTGTCTCTCTGGAAGCAGTCTCTCTATACTTAGGGATAGGGGGTAAGGATTGTGTACATCACACTATTCTCAACCCCTAACAATAGCATCGCTATTGGTAGTATTTACTGGGTATGGTTGTCGTTATATATTTTATTAGTAAATTTATAAATTTAAAATAGTAAGTCGTATCAAAATCTACATGTCTAACATGATTCTCGTTTTCCTGTTAAAATTTTGAGTTGACCTCTCGACATGTGTACACTATCCATATTATGCGTATTTTAGAACTATTAAGGCTCAAGTCTATTAGATCTCTGCTCTAAACGTATATTAGTTGTGTATGATTATTTCATAGTGTGTTGTAATTTTTTAAGAAATATATCAACCAACTTGTAATTGTTTCCATTGGATGTGTTGCATGTGGATC
The DNA here is from genome assembly GCA_030545235.1 of Helianthus tuberosus. Classification (NCBI taxonomy): domain Eukaryota; kingdom Viridiplantae; phylum Streptophyta; class Magnoliopsida; order Asterales; family Asteraceae; genus Helianthus; species Helianthus tuberosus. Next base: position 213,293,852 of record CM060411.1, on the reverse strand, counting down.
AAATAATTCAATATGGTGTTTTTCTTTTAAACTAGCTTGGCGTCATTTTCAATGAAATAATTAATGTCGTCGTTTTATATTATTTATTAATTTAGAGTCGACTTGGATTAGAAAATTAACTACTCAATTTGTCGTTGTTGGAATATCATAATTATCTCCGGCCGGCCAGCTCAAAACATATAGTTTTTAAAGTAGACTAGGAATAATTGCCGGTTACCATTTTATATCTCCGGCCAGCTTAAAACATATTGTTTTTAAAGTAGAGTAGGAATAATTGCAGGTTACCATTTTATAAATATTAAGTTACTAGCTACCTAGGCTAGCATGTGCTCAGCTTCAATATACTAGCAAGTAAGACCACTCGGTGTGGGGCTCGTCGTGGGGCGGTGACGAGCCTCAACACCATTTCCCCTAAGCCGGCATCGTCCAAATCGTCCATACCCAGACATTGAGGACGTTCGCTAGAAGACAAAAAAAAGTGAATGTTGGGGGTGGGACTAGCCGTTAGATAAAAAAAATCAATTTCCTTTTAAAATTTCAAAAAGCAACGGTCAAAATTTTTAAAAATTAAAAATATTAATAACTTTACCTACAAATACATGCAAAACACAATATTTTTTACCAACTTCAAAAAATTCTCTTTCAATTTTTCTTATACTTTTTATAAAACTCTTCTACTTTTTATAAATTATTCTACTTTTGCCATGGATCCGAACCCAAACCTGAACCAAAACGTTTTTACCGTGCCCGGCTACTATCCTTCAATGGAACCGAGTTGGTCATCCTCGCAATTTTCTCTCAACGCTTTCACGGGTTTTCAACAAACACCCAACGCTTTCACGCAAATGAACCAACTCCAATCAATGCAACAAATGCAATCGTTACAACAAATGATGATGCGAAACCCGTTCAACACGCAACTTCAATCTCAACAACCACAACCCGTTGAATCTTCTCAACAACCACAACCCATTGAAGACGACATTGAAATTGTTCCGGAGACGCAACCGCAATCATCGAAACGTAAAAAAGGAAAGCAAGTGGCGGTTGACAAAGATCAACCTTCGAAAGCGAAGGCCAAACCGTGGATAAATACAAAACTACGCATGGGTTCATTTTCCCACGCGTACGGGCTTGAGATGTTTTACGAACCAATAGCAATTGGCCGCTGGTTCCAAATGAGGTTGCAATGGCTAAACGACAAAAACCTCGGAGACCAGTAGTTTTAGTGCGTGGGGCTCGGATACACGATGTCAAATTAATATAAACGACGAGCCCAAATTTGACGAAGAAAAGTGCGTGGTTCGAGAGGAGGAACGTCCCCCGGGCAGTGACAAATCAAAAAAGGAGGCGGCTACAAAAAACAAGCCACAACGGGGGCGGTTCCAAAATGGACGAGTTTATGGCCCAGTTCAAAGCGTATACTGAGGTCATGGCCCAAAAGGCAAAAGTGAAGGAACGTGAGGTGGAAGAACGGTTTCGGTTGAAGCAAGAAAAGAACGAACTAAAAGAATGGGAGATAATGACAACTGATATACACAATTATCCCGAAGAAAAGCGAGCGGTTTTAAAAAAATGCAAGAAAAGATCATGAAAAGGTGGGGTAGTTCATAGGATTTTTATTTTTTTACGTTATGTTTTTTTTTTAAACTTATGTAATGTTTGGTTTTTAATATTATATAATGTTTGGTTTTAAATATTAATGATTTTATTTTTATATCTTATTTAATAAATGTTAAAAAAGTAGATGAAATTAAAAAAAATAAATAAATTAATTTGGTAGGATAGACTCATCCTCCATTTCCTTGATTTCATCCTTGGAGAGGCATATCCTCCAAGGACTATGACGTGGCGTTGAGGTGGAAGGTCATCCGCCAAGGATGAGCCTCACCCATACCGAGTAGCCTAAGAGCATTCACATTAGAGCATTCATCTTCTTCTATATAAAAACACATGTTTCTTTAAATTTTGTTAGTTTTTAAAAAATATCTCACATCCAACTTTCTATCTTTATCTATTTCTTACAAAAAAAAAAAAACAATTATTTTATTATTTTTTCTCTTTCCAAAACACTCACAATATAAATATAGATGGTTGAATATAAACCTCTAAATGTCGAGGTGTACTTTACATTCTATATATTTTTCCCATATTATGCGTATTTTAGAACTAACTATTAAGGCTCAAGTTTATTGGATCTGCTCTAAACGTATATTAGTAGTTGTGTATGATTATTTCATAGTGTGTCCTAATTTGTTTAGGAATATATCAACCAACTTGTAATTGTTTCCATTGGATGTGTTGTATCTGGATCAATAATTCAATATGTGTGTATCTTTTAATCTGGCTTGGCGTCGTTTTCAATGAAATAACTAATGTCGTCGTTTTATATTATTTATTAATTTAGAGTCGACTCGGATTAGAATTATTTATTAATTTAGAGTCGACTTGGATTAGAAAATTAACTAGTTAACTTGTGGTTGTTGAAATATTATAATTGATTAGAAATTAACTAGTTAACGTGTGGTTGTTGGAATATTGGAATATCATAATTATTCCTGGCCAGCTCAAAACATATAGTTTTTAAAGCAGACTAGGAATAGGAATAATTGCATGTTAGGGTGCGGGGAGTGGTTAAACACTTAAGAGTGACAAACTAAAAAATCAACCAATGAAAGTGTGCCACGTCAATCAGTGAAACGTGTTTAAACTTTGGTGAAAAGTGTTTAAACTTTGGTGAAAAGTGTTGGCAATGGTTTAGACATTTGGTGAAGTGCTAAACTTTTAAAAAAAAAAAGGAAAAATGTGTGATTGGTTGAGAGATGGAATGGACCCCACCCACACACCCCTCTCTCTCTCCTTCCTCCCCTCACCGCGTCGGCTTCCCCTCCCCGATTCATGCTTTCGTCGGCGACGGCAAAACCTCGGCGGCGGTGTTTGCCGCTCGGCAAACCTTTTTGCCGACGTTTGCCGCATCCCGCTCCGCACACCCTTATCATTTTATAAATATTACTAGCTATCTAGCCAGCTCAACCAATTCGGAGGCCTAAAGCAAACTCTGAAATTAAGACCCATTTCAAATTTAATTATAAGTCATCCCACCCATTTTACTACCTTGTTATATACCCTCAAAGCAATCAGTAATAACTGAATTTCATGGGCATAGAATAAGAATACTGAAGACAAACTCGAAAACAAAATATTCTAAACGATGTTTATGGATGTAAGTTGGAATGAGTTAAGGGCCTCAAGAAAGTGGTGGCCTAAAGCAAGAGCTTCATTTAGCTCCCCAAAGGCTAGCCGTGTATCTAGGCTAGCATGTACTCAGCTTCAATATACTAGCAAGTAACAACTTGTTTATTAAGAGTATCATATGATTAATTACACCAACAACTTGATCATATATAAAGATTTGAGTGAAAATTGCATCATACGCAAACTAATTCGCACACGAAGGCAGAAGGGTATGGCTTATTGTGTCACCTCGGCGCAACCTCATCAATAGTGTCCCCTTTAACCTAAAGTGTATGGTATAAAACCCCCTATATTTCAATAGACCCCCCCCCCCCCCACACACACACACACACAAAAAATATCTCGTTATTGCTCGCCATTGCAACCACAACCCACCAATACCGCTCCCATGATATCGTTTGGAGTATGGTTTGAGATAGAGCTATTGTGTCCTTTTCGCTTAGGTGGCATGGGGTGGCGCCTCATTCCCTTCAGTCTAAAAACCTGCTCATGGTAACATGCACCATACGCGAACTAATCCATAAGTGATTATTCTTCTTTTTTTTAACAACAAGAATTGCATTCTGTGAGCTAATTCATACGTGATTTTTCTGAAACACTTCTAAGCAACAAGAATTGCATTCTGCAAATTAATCCATACGTGATCTTTTTGAAACAAAAAGATCAATTGCATTCTTCCCCATTGGCGCAGCTTTAGTAGGGCGGGAGGGGGCGGCCGACCCCCCCAACTTTTCGCTCAATAGTGGAGAGTATGTAGTTTTCGTATATAAATTTTTGGGTATATACGTTTTCGACCCCTTGGGTTTATAGAAACTTTTAGGTCCTGTGACTTCCGCCCCCGGTCGGAAATCTCAAGCTTCGCCACTATTCTTCCCCCACACCTGGCCACCTGCCCATTGTGCATCATTTAGACATTTAGAACTAACTATCAAGGGTGAACTTCATGCGTAATTGTAAATGTTGTGGTGTTTAGGGCTAGCCGTTTGTTGCGAGCTACACAAAGTAAAGTACCGTCCACGGCTAGAGGTACAAAGTTTCATATGCCTACTAATCTGATTAACCTTCATAGCTGAAATTTAGTATAGTGGTGGCAAGTGTGAGCGGTAGTTGCTGGCAGGGGCATTCGTTGCAGTCAGAGAGAGGGGGCGAGGACGAGAGTTTTAGTATATATATATATATATATATAGGGGAAGGTTCATTGGGGAACACTAAAAAAGTGGGGAACACCGGGGAACCGACTCAAATGAACTCCGATTGCACTCATTCAAGCGGCGTTGGAACCGGCTCGTCTAACCCTAACTAAGATCTCTTAACCCTAAACCCTAAATCCTAAACTGTAAACCCTAAAGCTAAAAAATAAGGCTAAAACCTAAGCTAAACCGTAAAATCTAAACTATAAACCCTAAAAACTAAACCCTAAAAACTAAACCCTAAATGCTAAACCTAAAGCTAAACCCTAAACCCTAAAGCTAAACCCTAAATCTAAACCCTAAAACTAAACCCTAAAGCTAAACCCTAATAGCCAAACCCTAATATATTTAGGGTTTAAGGGTTATGATTTAAGGTTTAGGGTTAAGAGATCCTAGTTAGGGTTCGACGAGCCGGTTCCAATGCCGCTGGAATGAGTTCAATCGGAGTTCGTTTGAGTCGGTTCCCCACTGTTCCCCATTTTTTTAGTGTTCCCCAATGAACCTTACACTATATATATATATATATATATATATATATATATATATATAGGGTCAGGATTTATGGAAAACGGTGAAAAATGTGAGAGCAGTGTGAACGCTTATGGATCGTCAGATTAAAACAATCTATGGACTAGATGGCGCGGTGGAGTTTTCGTAAATAACATCAATTTTATTAAGTTGACGCGCTTTATTAATGGTAAAAAAGTCTTTTGACTTCTCTACACAAAACGCCAAACTCATGAATAAAACGTCATTAAATTCCCGTCTTAAACTATAAAGCACACATCATCCTAATCTAAACGCAATTAGATATAAAACGCCAAACTTTGTTTTTAAACGATAAAGCTGAACAAACAGTAACTGAAACGACGAAACTTAATTACTAGCATTTATTATAATAAAATCCCGCCTAAAATACGCGCCAAAAACATCCTATATAAACAACATCTCAGAACTCCCAATAACCACACCAAACCCAAAACGCCATAATTTACTATATAGCATTCATCTTAGAAACGCCAAAAAACCCAAACATCAAAGATTCCAATCGAGGTTTCTTTGAGATACACTATTTTCTCAGTAAACTTTCACTCAATGTGATGGGCAAAATCCTTATGTGGGGATATTGTCCATCTCATTGAGCAAAATCTTATTGAGTCTATCCTCAATATAAATGCCAAAACATACAAAAACCACAAAATTGCAAAACGTTATTTCTTGGAGATTCAGTTTTGTTCTCAATAAAGTTTAGTTGAATGGGGTGGACAACATTGTTAGACATCTTTCTTAATTGGGGATTAACAATGTTGTCCATCTTATTCAGCAAAACATTATTGAGTTTAGCATGACCAAAATTAGAGGTTTAAGGTACTTTTATCTAGTGGCGTTGTTTTTTTTTTTTTGGCGTTTGGTTTGCTTGTCCGATCTTATATTGTATATTGTATAACTTCGAAGTAACATGTTATGAACAATATGTAGAAAAAAAAGATGGAAAAAAAATGATATATAAGAGATATAAAACGCCAAATTCCAATCTGTGTGTGTTCTGTAAGAATGAAAAATACAAAACGCCAAACTACTCTTCAGTTTCTCTCGAAGACCTTGACGATTTTCTTTTAATTACAACCTTTTTGCATGTCGATGCGTAGTGTCCATAGCCTTTGCAATTCTGACACTGTCTTTCTTTGGCCCCGGGTTTCGACTTTGATTTCGTTTTCTCGATTGCTATCTCTTGTTTAGATTTCAGGCACTTCCGAGATCCAGAACCTTTGGATTTATACCCAACAGGAACTCTTATCGGATTCTTGTCGTTTTTATATTGACCGGTTATCTCCGCAAATCTATCCCTAGTACTAGCAGGAGGAGCAACAATCTGCATATCTTGAACCTTCTTCATATAAGATTGAACATGATCCTTGTATAAGGATAGCTCCTCTTTATTACCAGATAAACGGTTCAAAGTATACTCAGTTGAAAAAATAATCTCTCGCATCACACTTTGCACATCGGGATCAAGCTCGGTCATATATTCACGACTAATTGAGTATTCGGAAGAGTAGTTTGGGGAAGCCTTTTTACGCCATCTATTCAAAATGTATTGTTTTGGAAATTCCCTAATGTCCAAACTTCTCAAAACATAGAATATATGTCTACATAGCAAACCAAACTGCTCAAAACGCCTGCATGAGCAACTGCATGTGCAATCAGACTTACGGTACATTACCTGAAAACGCCAAAAACAATATCTCTATAACGCCATGCAGAGAATGTTTGTATAAAAAAAAAAAAAAAAAAAAAAACACAACAACTGGATAAAAAACAAATTAAATGTTATAATAGATGTGATAAACGCCATGTACAGAAAACCCCATATAAAAAACAAAAACGCCATTGTTTACCTCAAATAAGGATGTACAAGGCTGTTGGAAATCATTTATGTAAAACTTAACAAACCCATGGGCTGATCATCGTAACGTTGATTTATGCAATCCGCAATTCCGATTAGCTCAACTTGAACGTCACAAAAAAATATTTTTTGTGTATATGTCAGCAGCTTGGCCCTTCAACACTTGGTAATTACTCTTCAAGTGGGGATATCGAGATTCAAGATCATTTTTCCGGTGCGTGTGACGCTGTGCCTCTATTGCAGTTTCATAATGAGTCAGAACTCAACAAGAGTAGCTTTTGAATTACACACTTGACCAAAAAAAGGATTCTCACTCTCCGACCTTGATGTCATTCGCATAAGGCTCGACAGCTTTTCCATTCTATAGTATGCAGGGATCCAAGATTCCCTAAGTGCAAAAATATCAGATAGCCAGTCGTTATCTGCTAAATTGAACTCTCCGATAACCACTTCCTATTCTGATTTAAACTCTTCAGGTGTAAGAATATCCGTCCACACAACACCACAAATACGTTATTTGAAATTGGTGGAATTGCATAGCCTAACACCAACCTATGTATAACAAGAAAACACCATGCAAAAAAAAAACATATATATTACACACATACAAACTTACATGAAAAATAGTAACGAGGTACAGAACGCCATATATTTCAAAACGCAGTATATCTTAAAACGGCAAAGATAAAAATAAGAAAATCAACCTTTAGAGAAAGTTTATGCATCACATGCCACATGCATAACCGATGCCTCGTGTCAACAAATACAACAGAAATAGCCTTTTTCATTGCTGGATCTTGGTCAGTGACAACAACTTTTGGTTGAGAACCAACAGCTTTTAGAAAAACTCTCAACAACCAAATATACGTATCAGCAGTTTTTGAGGCCAATAATGCAGCACCAAATATAACATTGCAGTGGTGATTATCTATACCAGTGAACGGTACAAACACCATAGCATATCTGCATATGAAAACGCCATGAGAAATGAAACGATAATAAAACGCCATTGCATGTAAACTCAGAAAAACGCCAATGCATGTAACCAGTGAAAATGCCAAAAGAACATAAAAAAATTGAATTATAAAATATTACTTGTTGGAACGATACGTGGCATCAAACGAAATCACATCACCAAACACGTGGTAATTACGTTTGGCTTGATCGTCACACCAAAAAAGTCCCTTCAAATGATTGTCTTCGTCTGTGAAGTAATCGTATGAGAAATTAGGCTGGGACTGTTTTTTCATCCAAATGTCTCACAACCATCTCAGTGTCGTATTCCCCTATAAACAAATTAATTTGCCTCTTGTAGTTCTTAAATTCAACTTTACTTGCACCAACGTCTTCAAAACTGCTGATGAAACAGTGGTTGACCAAGGGAGGTTAATTCATTGGTATCGTCAAATAGGGTTAATCCCTTCTTTCCGAGAATCGGTGGCTAGATCGTCCGCTGATCTGTCTCCTTCACAAGGGAAACACACCGTGAGTCGTAACAAGGAGGATGGGGTGGGGGGTGCTCCTTGTTACCAATCTCCTGCGTGAGAATCAGTAATTTGCTTGAGAGCAAAGTGTGTGATAGTAGTATGAGTGAGAGAGTTTGATAAGCGATACCTCAAACCTGGTCCGGGATGGGTATTTATAGCCGAGGAGTGAAGGAGGGTAATTGAGTGGCTAGACTGACAACGCGCAGCCCCTTGCAGGTGTGTCAGGCTTGTCGGTCACGGAGGTGATGCCACGTCCCACTAGGCTGTCAGTCTGTGTGCCAGCGTTGCTTACGTGTGGGCAGATAGGCGACTGTCATTGGTGCCACTTGCTGTTAAGGTGTCAGTCCCACTTGCTTTGTGGATAGGATGCGGTGCTAGGCCACATCTCTATCTGCGGTAACTGCACTCGTTTCCGCGTCCCCTATTTTGAGGAAGATGTGTACAGGATGCGGTGCCAGGCCGCATCGCCGTGTGTGGTAAGTTGTTATTACCTAGATCCCTTGTCGTGACGAAAATGTTTATAGGATGCGGTGCTAAACCGCATCGCTATGTGTGACATCCATTTTCATACACAAGGTAAGTCTTCTCATCACTTGACCGATTGGATTCGGTAGCTGCGTTCGCGCGTGCCCGCACGGACGCAGATAAGTTCTTGTTGGTGGGAGTATTTGATAAAGGTGATGGTTACTCGCGACTACTTTGGTGTGAGATTTGGGACCATACCCCTTCAAGTCCCCCCATTCCAGTGTTGCTTCCTCATGCAAGTTGCAGGTGGGAGGAATACTGGACTGTTAGGTCGAGTGGGTACTTTTGAAGTCGGTTTGGAGAAGATTCTAGGCCTGACCGGTGGCTCTTGCTTCAAGTAAATCAATCCGGAGATCTGGTAGAGTCGTGTGACGTCTCTGCCAGACCGGTGAGCAAGTTCAGGCTGATGCTCTAACATCAGCTGATGACTCTGGTAGTGTGCTCTACCTTTTTCTGATGTCATCAAGCATGATTGTCACATGTTGGTGTGCCGAACCAACCTTTGAGATGGTGACCGAAGATGAGGACGAACTCTCTATTGCCTGCAACTCTAGGTATAACCTTTGCGCTTGCTGTTGCAATACGAGGGTGTCGTGATGATGCTTTATGTTCATCAACTGGACATGTGACGATGATCCCTACTTTGTGGGGTGTTCGTTTTCTTCCAGTTTAGCTCTCAAGTAACCGCACGTCCTTCACGGTTACCTCGTTCCTGAGCATCGTTGGCCATGTTTGGTCGAACAACGTGAGAAAATGTCCTGCATTGTTGGTCGTGTTTGGTCGAACAATGCGAATCGTTCAGGTGAACGATGGTCAAATAAACATGGTCATAGGCATGCTTGTGCCCACCATTGTTTATTCTATGTGGTCACTTGGTAGGTAAACAAGGTCAAAAGTAGACTTGTTACCACCATTGCTTGGCTTGTTGCTCAATGAGATCATCGCGGTTACTTAGGAATTTCGGTGAAACTCGTCCACATTCCTTCACAGGAAGTTAATGAGCAGTTTTCCTTGAAGTAGCTTTGATCATCTATGTGATGACTTAGTCGTGGCTCTTCCGTAGCTACCGTTTCCATAGTTATGGATCAGCCGCAGTGACTCGTGAGTGTCTGCGGTTTGTAACAGAAGACTCGCTTTAAAAGAGGGTTGCACTTGATGTGGCTCTTGAAGGTTCAGGAGTTAGGGTTGCTGATGTGTGGTCTCTCATCACACCTCTCCTTTCCCTATTGAGAAGCTGTTTCTTTCCCCTCTGTGGTTGTGAACCGGAAACGAAGGATTTGAAGCTTGAAGAAGCTTTAAGGTATTATGGTTTGCCTGTTTCTGAGGTGCGGTTTTCGCAGTCCAAAGAACATTGCTGGTTCTGAGTATCTGACACACCTGTGCGGGCTCGTGTGTGTAATCTCTGCATATTCCACGTGTGGAAGTGAAGCTATGAAGAGCTTGGTTATCCCCCTTTACATAGTATGTAGATATATTTTTTCTTTTTTTTCAGGGGGTATGTAAAAAAAGTCATGCGGTAAAAGTTGTGGTATGAGAAACCAGAAAAACCGCATGCCGCGTACATGAGTTTTGTCTTCACTTGTCGCTTTTTGTAAACGTTGTAGACCGCACGTGCGGGTTGGTGGAAGTTGGTGAGATTTAGCTGGCATGTACTGAAATGAAAGGACTTTGCACTGCCCAAGGTAATAAATGCACTGTAGTAGGAGTGCAAAAGGTCGTGTAATGTTAGGCGCGTGTGCGGCCACGCGCGCGTGATTACCGTCAGAGAAATCGTCGCTTGACACGTGGCGGCGTATGACGGGCTCCGAATTTGCACGTCTATTCGGTTACTGTGATCGCATTAATTGCGATGACTATAAAAGGGGAAACCTTTTAGGGTTTCCCCTCACTTTTCGAAATTTCAAAAAAAAATTTCGGTGAGAGAAATCAGTTTCTTCTTCTTCTCCGATCAAAACTTTGAATTTTTTGGTGAGATTTTCCCAGTTTCTTGCTCGTGTTCGTTGTTTTTTGTTCTCAATGGCTAATCCTTCCAACCCTTTTTCTACTACCGCTGAAAATCCTGAACCACTGTCGTCGCCGACGGCGGAGGAGGAGGCGGAAATTAATGCTCCTGGCAAGTCCTTGCCAGTGTTAAGGTGGACGGAGCCGGGATTCAAGAACTTGATGATGTCCATCCATATGCCTGATGCTTATGGGGCTAGGTATCCCCAAGAGGGTGACACTACCGGTGATGCTCCGGCAGGGTATGTCAGCATGTTTTCCGACTAGTTCGGTGACTGTAATCTCCGGCTTCCACTGACGGTTTCGTGGTGGACATATTGAAGTATTACAAAATCCATATTTCCCAACTGAGTCCGTTGGGAATGATCCGAGTTCGAAATTTTGAATATACATTTCATGCTCTAGGTTTGGAACCTCTGGTAGGGGATTTCCGATGTTTCTACTAGTTGACTATGCAGCTTGGTTTCTTTTCCTTCCGTGTGCGGGAAGGTGCTCCCAAGCTCATGAGCCCACCCAAGGGCATGACTAAATGGAAGACCAAGTTCTTCTATGTGAAAGCATCCGCGGTTACTACAAAGCTGCAGTTTAGGAATGTGAAGGGGCCCATTTCAACCGAGAATTTGAGTACCCCCAAAGAGGGGCAACAAGCTTGGTTCTCACAGTTGCGTGTCATTGGTGCCAAGAAGTTGGATAACAGGCAGTTGTGGATACTGTGGATGATGGTGGGTGGCAGGCTGGATAGGAAGGTAAGGCCTGTGTTGCGGGAGAAAAACAAAGGTAAGTGGCTTTGAGTTTTTTGCGTTTATTTGCATTTTTGTTCGTGTAATAATTTGGAATAGATGGGTTGGCAGTGGAGGCTCCATTATGGAGGATGTTTTGTCCTGACTTCGAGGGCAAGATTGAGATTGAGAAATGCGGTCCGGACGAGGAAGGATGGAACCGAACCATTCTTAGCAACTTTCGGATCCCTGCTGAGGCCGCATAGGCAAAGGTACAATATTTTTATTCTGCTCGCACTGCCTTTTAGTAACTCCTACTTGTTGACTGATTTGTAACTATCCGCAGGTCATCTTGGAGCTTTGGGAGACCCTGATGCAACGGGTGTTCCAAAGGTGACTGCGAACGTGTTTGTTCATAAGCAAAGGCGCAAGAAAAAGGCGCATGATCCGGTTACTCTTCCCCCCTTGGTGGCAGAAGCAGCATGTACCTTTCGTACTCATTTACGCAAATATGAAGATTACGTAGTAGTGTCTGACACCCTTGAGGGATTGGGTGTTCCAGGTGGTTCTTCGGGTGCGGGTGGCACGACCGCGGGCACTAAGCCCGTTGATGATAAAAACGGAAGGCAGATGCCTCTGTTGCCGGTGGGGAGAAAGCGCCTAAGTTTCGGAAGACTCAGGCGACTGCGGTGCCAAAGCAAAATCCTGCGGTCTCTGTTGGTAAGTTGGTACAATACTTTGCAAGTTTAATTGTCGCAGTGTATTTGATAGATGTCTTTTGCTTTTGTAGAACCATTGGAGGAAACAGTCCCTGTGTCTACTACACCGCCTTCTCCACCGAAAGTTGTGGACGTGGAAGCCCAGAAGAAGGGTGGAGAAACCCTTCCATTGAGGTGGTGAGTAGTGAAGGTACTCCTCCGGTCGTGCATGCGGAGCAAGCTTCAAAGAAACCCAGGGGTGACACGATCTTTGATACGTTGGACTCGTCCAACAACTTGATCGACCCGCATGGTGATGGTGATAAGGGGGTGAGAAGCTGAAGTCCCCTATTTCTGAAAAGGTGTCCGGTTCTGCTGCCGTGGGCACGGGGGTTGAAGATCAACCTCCAATTCAGTCGGCGGAGAGTGAATTGGACTATCACTATCGCTCTTATGCGGCAGAGCGTAGTTTTGATTTCCACCGTCCCCCTTGGAATATTCTGTAGGGGGATGAGGTGATTAATGTTTCTTCTGCTTGCAGAGAGGCTTTGAGGGGATTGGGGACCCCTGTTGAGACTGCTCGAGCTCGTGGACTTAGTCGCCAAAATTTGCAGAGCCAACTTGCCTTCATGGTTGTTGGAGGCTCCATAATCGCGAATGCGGTTATGGAGGATTATAATGCCTTAGCTCGGAGGAAAGATGAAACCATTCGTCTAAGGGCGCAGGCTGAGGCGATGATGAAGACTGCTCAAGAGGGTGTGGAGCAGTTGGAGAAGGAAAACGCTGCTTTTGAAAAGCTGAAGCAGACTGAAAGGTGGGCCGTATCTGCCGGCCTTAAACAGGTTCGTACCCTTGCCAAATTGCTTTCTGATGAGCGCAAGCTTTGGAAGGAAGCTTGTGCTAGAGAGAATGAAAAGCTTTTCCGTGTTCGTCAGGAGCTTAATAACTTGAAGGCCGCTAATGTCGCATTGGCCAAGGAAAAGACTGCAGCTAAAGCGGCTCTTAAAGAAGCAGAGACACACGGTGCAACCGCGCTGAAGGAGGCGGAGGCGCATGCTGCCAAAGAGCTTGCGGATGCGAATGCTGACCGCACCAAGCTGAACAAGGTTGTGGAGGAGCTCCAGTTATGAACCATGACTATGCATGAGTTGTGTCCTTGTTTTGATAAGTGTAATAGATTGTCTGCTTATACTTGTCTGTGCTTATTGCGAACAGGCGGAAGTGCAGAGCCGAGTAACTATCCTTGAGGAGGTGACTTCCCGCGCCACTGAAGCTGAGGCGCGGGCAAGGCAAGCTAAGGAAGTCAGAGAGGGGTTGACCACCTCCTTGGGCCAAGTTACTGAGGATCATGCATGGATGCGTCAGCACGGTATCGGGCATGGAAGTACCTTGTGCCCTCTTTATTGCTGTGTTTGCCTTAGTAATATTGTTACTGTCATGTGATCAGATTGTGGAGACTATCCCTGACGCACCTGAGAACGCGACTGCGGTTGCTGATATGAACGAGCTTGCGCGTCAGGCTGGGTTCAAGGCTGGTTATAACAAGTGCCTTGGTGATGTGAACCCATTCTTTACTAGCAAATTCACTGATGAACGATATGGGTTCCACGGTGTAGATACTGAAGCTGCTTATGTCGCTGCGGTAGATGTTTGGAAGCGGAAGATTACGTGGATCGTTTGCGCAAGCTGTTTGACCGGCGAGAGAGGGTGAAGGCACTAGTGGTGCAAATGCAGAATAGGTTGGGCCTGCGTGCCTTCTTTTGCTTTCTTTCATGTAAATTTTCAGAAAACCATGTAAAAGTTGTCCCTTATGCATCAGATAGGTGCATAAGTATTTTGGATATAAGATTTTTGTTTGGCTTAAAGTATGTAAGTAAAGGGTATTTACTTCTTTCCTTTGTATTTACTTGGTGACTTTGTGTGAGCGCGGGTGAGTTAATATTATTTAAGGCCAATGTTTAAGGCACATGTAAATAACATTAAGTCAGAGTTTGCCATGTGCATGTCTAGGTGATATGCAAGTATGTTAATGTGTGACTCTGCTGGTTTTAGAGCGCGGGTGAGTCGACACCCTTCATCAGTCACGTTCCACTGGTTAGGGAATGCGTGAAGTGATGAGTATACTGTACACCATTATCGTGTAAGTAGTAGTCAATTCCCGTTTTTGTCCCGTTAGGGCCTAGGAATTGTGTTGTGGCTTGAAAAAACCGTGAGCAATCCGCTGTACACATCCGGCCAGATACATAGCAACGTTTGTCCTTGCTGGCCTATTACAATATTGTGTGTGGTTGCCACTTTGTATGGGTATCGCGAATGAAGATTTTGCCAATCCGTTTTTGTAGATACCGAAAAGTGGAACACGCATTTGTAATAGAAAAGGTAAACAATGTTGCATTTAACTGTTTATTTATTCATAGATGGCCTGTGGTCCATTGGGTTACATAGAAAATGTAAATTATAGCTTACATATAGCAGCGTCGGAGCTGCTGTGCGTTCCAGGTCCTTGCGATAGTGTCTCCTTCTAACGTTTGTAGTTTGTATGCGCCTTTGCCCAAAACCTCTAGGACGAGATAGGGGCCTTCCACTTAGGGGCAAGTTTCCCTGGGCGCTCTGCGTTAGAAGCCTCATTATCGCGAATAACGTAATCTCCCGGATTGAATGTGCAAATGCGGACATGCGCGTTGTAGTATTTTTCAAGCTTTGTTTTATACTTAGCCTCGTTGATTACTGCGTTTTCACGTCTTTCTTCCAAGAGGTCTAAGTCAAGCCTGCGCTCGTCGCTGTTTTCGATTTTGTTAACAGCCAACATTCTAGGTGAAGGGAGACCAATTTTGGTCGGGATCACCGCTTCAGAGCCGTAGACTAGACTGAAGGGTGTCTCGCCATTGCTTGTCTTCGGGTTGGTCCTATGCGCCCATAGGATACTTGGGAGTTCATCGACCCAGCCACGCCTGGCTGTTCCCAACCGTGCCTTTATTCCTTCGACTAAACATTTGTTGATACTTTCTACCTGGCCATTCCCTTGAGGGTGTGCCACAGAAGAGAAAATGTGTTCGATGTTTAATTCTTTCAACCAGTTTTGGAAGTCACCAGCAGCGAAGTTGGTGCCGTTATCGGTTACAATGCACATTGGTAGACCGAAACGGTAGATGATGTGTTCCCAGACAAATTTTCTAGTTATCATAGCGGTGATAGAGGATAGCGGTTTTGCTTCAACCCATTTGGTGAAGTAGTCGACCGCCACTATGATAAATTTCACCGCACCTGGTGCATCTGGGAAAGGTCCCACCACGTCGATTGCCCACTTTTGGAAAGGCAACGCGGTGGTAACAGGGATCAGGTTGTTCTTTGGGCGCAGTGTTTTTGGTGCATGTCGTTAACAGTTGAAACACTTGCGCAAGATCTTAACAGCGTCTAGGTGCATGCCGGGCCAGTAATACCCAGCGTTCATGATTTTGGCCACTACCATGCGCGGGCCTGCATGTATGCCACATATGCCTTCATGTATCTCTCTGACCAGATATGTGGCATCTTGAGGGTCGACACATCGTAGGAGTGGCCCTAGGTGTGACATGCGGTATAAGATACCGCCCCCCATTTGATAGTGACATGCCTTGTATTGTAGTTTGCGTGCCTCTGCTTTATTCTCGAGGGCAATACCGGAGTTTAGGTATCTTATGATTGGCGTCATCCAAGGCGTTGTACCGTATTGGATGACGTTGACTTGGTGCAGGGGTACTGAGGGATTTTGCAGGATCTCAATACGTACTTCCTTTGCCAGGTGTTGGAAGCTGGTGGATGCTAGTTTTGAAAGTGCATCCGCCGGTTCGTTTTCACTCCTGTTGATATGTCGAATGTTGAAGGAGGTGAACTGTGATGTCAGTTGCTTGGCCTGTTCAAGATAGAGGATCATGATGTCCCCTTTCACGGCGTAGTCTCCTCGGACTTGTCCAGCAACTAGTAATGAATCGACGTGAGCTTCCAAATGTTGCATGCCGAGTTTTACTGCCAACCGTAGCCCTGCGAGTAATGCTTCGTATTCCACCTCGTTGTTTGTACTTTTGAAGTCGAGGCGTAAGGTGTAAGTTAGTTCTTGGCCGTCAGGGCTGACGAGTCGCAGACCTGCACCCGCGTCGTCCTCGTTGGACGCACCATCAGTGTATAGTGCCCAGATGTCTGATGGGGACGGTGGAGGTGTGGGATTTTGTTCATCTTCGCATTCTTGGATGTGATTCGCTGGTACTTCCGCAGCGAAGTCAGCTAAAACTTGCCCTTTGATTGCTGGGCGCGGCTTATAAACCAGAGTGTGTCCGCCGAGTTCGATAGCCCACTTGGCAAGTCTTCCGGAGATTTCGGGCTTGGAAAGGATATGCCCGATCCTGTAGTTGGTTAAAACGGTGATGACATGATCTGCAAAGTATCGGCGTAGCCGTCTAAATGCATGTACCAGCGCGAGAACTAACTTCTCCATGATGGAGTATTTGTCTCCAGATCGTTGAGCAATTTGCTGACATAATAGATTGGTGTTTGGACCCCTTCTCTGCCCACTATGAGTACCGCGCCCACTGTGTTGTCCACGGCGGACAAGTACATGATGAGTGGTTCTGTTTTGCGTGGCGCGGTGAGAGTTGGTAGCTGAATCAAACACTCTTTCATCTCCCGGAAAGTGCTCTCTGCTTCCGGAGTCCATTGAAACTGTTCTTTCTTTAGGCAGTTGCGCAAGGTACTGATAAAGGGATAAGATTTAGCCGCGTGATTGGCTAAGAATCTGTTTAATGCGGTGAGCCAGCCGGCTAGCCGTTGCATTTCCTTTTTTGTTGAAGGCGATGGCATGCGCTCTATCGCCTGAACTTTTTCCGGGTTAACCTTAAATCCATCTTTTGTGACGATGAATCCAATGAACTTTCATTCTTCCATTCCAAACGAGCATTTCCCTGGATTGAGTTTGATGTTAACGCTTCGCAGAGTTTGGAATGTTCTTTCAATGTCGTGGAGCATGGTGTCTTCCTCCATGCTCATGACGACTAGGTCGTCCATGTAAATTTCAACACTCTTTCTGATCTGATCACCAAAAGTGTCATTCATCAGTTTTTGATATGTTGTGCCTGCGTTGCGCAACCCAAACGGCATTTTTGTGTAGCAGTAATTTCCGGTAGGGGTGCGGAATGCCGTTTTGTCTTCGTCCTCGATTGCCATCTGTACCTGGTGATAGCCTTTGTAGCAATCGAGGAACACTTCCATCGGAACGGAGCGAGATTGTCGACTTTTTTGTCGATCTCGGGAAGTGAGTAACAATCTTGGGGCAGGATTTGTTAAGGTCTTTGTAATCGACGCACATGCGCCAGCCCCCGCTTGCTTTTTCTACCATGACTGGGTTTGATACCCAAGTCTGGTATTTTACTTCCCACAGGATGCCTGCGGTGAGCAGTTCCTTGACCTGCTCATTCATCGCCTCGTTCTTTGCAGATCCCAGGTGGCGTTGTCCCTGGATCACGGGCTTGATACCCGGTAGGGTATTCCAGAAGTGTTGCGCGACCTCACGTGGGACACCTGTCATGTCGGCGGGTGTCCATGCGAAGATATCTTGATTCCTGAAGAGGAGTTGCTTCAGGCGCGCTCTTGTGCTGTTGGACAAGGCGTGACCCAATGTGACCGTTTGTTCAGGGTACCTTGCATTAAGTACCCATTTTTCCGGTTCGGTGCTAGGGGTCAGCCTTGCTGTCTTGGCCGGACGCAGTTCGTCTGTGGACATTACTTCTCTGCGGGCGTAGATTATCGCGATCCCCGTATCGGTTGAGAAACCGATAGCAGAGTGGGGAACGGACGTTATCATGTTGAAATCTCCCTTTGATTCTCTCCCAAGAAGTACGTCGTAACGGGAGGTATGGGGTAAGACCATAAAATTTACCTCCTCGACCCGCGTGTGCTTACCGTTGGTAAGGCGCATGGGGAATGTGATTTGGCCTAGGGGGAACACCGTCTCCCCCGCGAACCCGGCCAATAGGTAGTCTACCGGCTGTAGTCGATCTTTATCCTCTTGACCGAATTGGTTGAAGCATTGCTCATAGATGATGTCGGAGGTACTGCCCGGGTCTATAAATAGACGCTCGGTACAGTAATGAGCCAGGTAGTCGGTGATGACAACGGCACGCCTGTCGCATGGTCTGCCTCTGACTTTGGGGAAGATGACTTGTTCGTCACGCCAGTCATCGTCCCCTCTTCTTGCCGCTTTGCGCGGCTGTCTGCGGCTATGATTGATCATGTGAGTGGTTGCCACATACATGGCCTTCTTGCTGCTGGATGTGCCCTTGTCATTGGGGGTGATGCGCTTTGTTTGTTTTGGCGCAGTTGTCAACAGGTGTTGTAGCTTCCCCTCTTTTAGGGCTCGTTCAATCTCCAAGCGGAGACTGATGCAATTGTTTGTGGAGTGGCCCGTGTCTTTATAGTATTCACAATAAAGGGTCAAGTCTCGTGTAACACCCCGAAATTTATAAAATTTAAAATCACGATAATAAAATGTTAAATAAACAAGAACAAACTAACTAGGAATTCATAACCCAGTTAGTTACTAGTCTTGAGATGACAAATAACAACGTTAAAACACTTACATTTCAAGTTAGATTAAAGTTGAGGGACTAAACTAGTGAAAACTGAAACTTGAATGCTTAAAATAATAATTAACACACTAAACACACACATGTGTGTGTGTGTTTAGATCGTACAGAAGAAAGGGGCGACCAGGAGCTTCCCCCAAACCCTAGTTTTCACACAAAATTCACAAACTGAAGCCTCTAATCTACTCTAAATCAAGTTTCAAACACGAATTAGTGATCACCTCGTTGCAGGAATCAAAATGTATGCAAAATTTTGGTATTTTGATTCTTGTTCAGTTTTAGGTTAATTGAGAAAATCAAAAATTGAGCTTGAATATATGTTGCATGGATGAAATTAGAAGTAACTTGATGTCTAGGGAAAAAACCCTAGATGAATTCTTGTTAAAATTTGGTATGATAATTGTGAAGATTATAATCACCATTGTAGGTGATTATTGGGTTTGTAGAGACTAGATAAACACTAGGATTGTGATTACTATTCTAGTGAAAACTGAGTTCATGTGTTAAATTCAGTATTATTGACGTTGAAATTTGATACAAATTGTCTAATTGAAGTGAATGTAGTTGAAAATAACATGTCAAGAACCTAGTAATGATTATGTAAAAATCTGACCCGCTAGGTGTTTGTTAAAACGCCTAAGTGAGGAATAAAATGCTAAAAATCGGACAAAATCGCAGATTTGAATATCGTAATGAATTGTCCGTTATTGGTTATAAGAATGGAACTCTTTAGGTAAAGAATCCGGATAGTCAAGTGGACAAGCCGGAGGTGACACACGCTCGAAGGGCGCGCTTTAAAGGTACGCGGCTTATGGTTTCGTTACATTTCGTTTAAACGATAGTTTTAATTTGTTATATTGAGAGTTGGCAAACAAGGAAACCTGTTAAGTCACAGAAGTGACGAAGTGCCATAGACAAATAAAACGGGTTAAATCATGTGTTAGAAATAGAGTTTGGGATGTTTGAAATGGTGGTCTCCATTCGGCATCCAAACGGGTCAAAACAAGTTGAATTTATGCTTGTCGAATAGTGTTAAAAGCATGTTTAAATCCTTGAAAAAAGCATGACGATTATTGCGTAAGCAACCATCGTGAGGGAAGCGAAACGTCATAATCGGAGAACCCGGGATTGGGTAAATTGGTCATAGACATGAGATGACTATAAAACAAGTTGTTGAACTTGTAGACAAACGGGTTGACTAAACAAGGAATCGGATTATAAGCCGATTGTTCCTAAACTGAAAATTTAAGTGAATTGTGTTGATAAACGCGTCCGTAATTAAATTACGGTCACGTAGGAAAAAGAATCGGCTAAATCGGACACTCGAGTAAAAAGTTATGTTGATTTAAAGTTGTAGATGTAAAAAAATTGGTGCTGGGCTGATATACAGCTCCAGCAAACAAACTTCTGCCAAAAACACACCGTGGCGCTACGCCACGGCGAAACAAGAAACCCATCGCGTGACGCGACGGTGGTGGCGGCACGCGACCACTGAACCTTGTCTCCGTCGCGCGGCGCGACCACCCAAAACGAAGGAATTTTGTTGTTTTTGCATTGTTTTGAACATGGGACTTAATTATACTTGTTTTTAAGGTGTCAAAACTTATCTTTAACATGGTTTTGACCGTAGGTGATGGTGGACCTAATCCGGATGACGATCAATCAGTTATCAAGAACCGAACGCACTAAACAAAGCTTCCGCACTTGATCTATTTTGTTTTAGTAATATGTAAACACTTGAAGTCATGTCTTGAAAGTTTAATTAGTAGGTTTATAACTTAAATATTATGATCATGTATGGTCTTAAAATCGTGAAAGTTTTTGTAAACTCGAAATTTTTGGTCTAAATGCATGTTATGTATCATTAATTCGGTTATTCTAAGTTGGGTCTTACAAGTTGGTATCAGAGCTAAGGGTTGTCAATAAAGTGTGTTCGGTTCAAGCTTGATCAAGCATCCGGTAAGAGTTAATTGTTTTAAGTAGATTTAGTGAACATAGAAATGAAACATGAACTGACATGCACGAAAAGAGTGTGTTAACTCACTCAAACACGGGAAGTGAATTAAACAAGAACGGTTGAAACAAGTCATGAACTTGATTAAGCCAAAACAAGTAAATCATATGTTATAAATGAAATGTTTAACGGTTAATGTAAACATTTCAGTATTAAAGATGGCGGATAAAGGTAACGATGATGCGGTGCCAAGAGTCACCGAGCAAATGAGAGAAGTGATTGCCGAGGAGGTTGGAAAGGCAATCGAAAATAGTTTGTCTGGTTTTATCGATAAGATTCAAAACACGGTTCTATCGGTAGTGGACGAGAGAATTAAAAAATTGGAAGATAGTGCCAATTTAGCGAAGGAAAAATCCGGAGGACGAAAGCCTTGTTCATACAAGGAGTTCATGGCGTGCAAACCGCCAATCTATAATGGGGAAGTGGACCCAATAGTATGCCAGCGATGGCTAAGCGATATAGAGGGGGTATTTGAAAGGACCCATTGTGATGAAGATGACTACGTAGCCTATGGTACGGGTCAATTAAGGGGTCAAGCGAAAGACTGGTGGGACAACAAAAAGAAAGAAATTGGAAGTGAAGCGGCTAAGGCCATGACATGGGATGAATTTAAGACACCGTTTCTTTAACATCACAGTCCCAAGGCGGTCATTAATCGAATCAAAGAAGAGTTCATGCAACTTAGGCACAAGGGTGAGTCCATAGACAAGATCACGGGAATGTTTATGGATAAGATGAAGTTTTGTGATGAATTAGTGACAAATGAAGAACAGAAGATATATTATTACTACAATATGTTGAGCGTCGAGTATAGGGAGTTTATGACTCCTTCAAAATACGAGACCCTTACCGAGATCATAAATGTTGCTCGAGAACGGGAGATTGAATTGAAAAAGCAGGTTGAACGGGGCGAACGGAGGGCACATGATGTTAATCCAAGCCCTGCTAAGAAAGCGCGAACGAACGAAACGGGGAAGAAATCAGATGCAAAAGGTGGGTCGCCAAGTTGCAAAATCTGTGGGAAGGGTCATAAAGGCGAGTGTCGCTTCAAGGATAAACCTTGTCCCATATGTCGGAAAACGGGGCATATGGCTTCATCATGCCCATAAAAAGTGACGGTTTGCTACAATTGCTATCGACCGGGTCACAAGAAGTCGGAATGCCCTGACCTAGTGGGAAAGAAAGATGGGCAAGACATGAAAGGTGAAGCCCCGAAGGCAAAGGCTAGATCTTTCCACTTGACAGCCGCAGAAGCAAAAGTTAAACCCGAAGTGGTTTCAGGTATTTTTGCTGTAAACTCGATTCCTGCACATGTATTATTCGATACGGGTGCGAATAAATCCTTTATTTCATATGGGTTTATTCGACATCCTTTATTTGTTTTAACAAAATTACCTATGCCTTTAGAAGTAGAAATAGGTAATAACAAGAGTTTTATCGTTTGTGATGTATGTCAAAATTGCAAATTGAGTATTGATGATGAGGAATACACAATAGACTTGATCCCGATGTCGATGGGAGAATTCCAAGTGATCGTGGGCATGGATTGGTTGTCCCGATACCACGCTAAGGTGGCATGTTTCCGAAAGGAAATAAATCTGACGTCTCCTAGCGGAAGGCACGTTACGATATACGGTGAAAAAGGGGCTAGCCCGGTGGTATGCACAATGCTAGAGGCTCACAGACTTATGAAACATGGATGCAAAGCATATATGGTATACACCAGTGAGTCGGAGAAAGAGTCCCCAAAAATCGGGGACGTACCAGTGGTACGCGATTATGAAGATGTGTTCCCGGAAGATTTACCGGGAATACCACCAGAACGAGAGGTAGAGTTCGGAATCAGATTGATTCCGGGCTCAAAACCTGTGGCCAAGGCGCCGTATCGGCTCGCGCCGTCGGAGCTACAAGAATTGATGTCTCAGATCCAAGAACTTCTCGATAAGGGGTTTATCCGACCGAGTGTATCCCCGTGGGGCACCAGTACTATTCGTGAAAAAGAAAGATGGCAGTATGCGCATGTGTATAGACTACAGAGAGTTAAACAAACTCACGGTGAAAAATCGATACCCACTCCCAAGAATTGATGACTTGTTTGACCAGCTACAAGGAGCGAGTTGGTTCTCAAAGATTGATCTCAGATCGGGTTATCACCAGTTGAAAGTCAAGGAGGAAGACGTACCGAAGATGGCCTTTCGTACGCGGTACGGGCATTATGAGTTCCTCGTAATGCCCTTTGGGTTGACTAATGCACCCGCGGCTTTCATGGACCTCATGAACCGGGTTTGCAAACCTATGATGGATAAGTCAGTAATCGTATTTATCGATGACATTTTAGTGTATTCGAAGAATGAAGCTGAGCATGTTTACCATTTGCAAGAAGTGTTAGAGACACTCTGACGAGAAAAGATGTATGCAAAATTCTCAAAGTGCGCCTTCTGGTTACGAGAGGTGTAGTTTCTCGGGCATATCATTAGTGCCGACGGGGTACTAGTGGATCCGTAAAAAATAGAAGCTGTGTCAAAATGGAATACTCCAAGGAATCCCTCAGAAATCCGAAGCTTTTTAGGGCTCGCGGGATATTATCGGAGATTCATACAAGATTTCTCCAAAATTGCCTTACCATTGACCAAATTGACTCGCAAGGAGGAAAGATTTGTATGGGGCATCGAACAAGAGAAAGCCTTCCAAACGCTCAAAGAAAAGTTAACTCACGCTCCGGTGTTAACATTACCGGAAGGAGCTGACGACATGGTGGTTTATTCTGATGTGTCACATTCGGGGCTCGGATGTGTTTTAATGCAACGAGGCAAGGTCATAGCCTATGCCTCGAGGAAACTGAAGACCCATGAAAAGAAATACCCGACTCATGACTTGGAGCTGGCAGCAGTGGTATTTGCCTTAAAAATATGGAGACATTACTTGTATGGGGTAAAATGTTCCATTTTTACCGACCATAAAAGTTTGAAATATTTCTTCGATCAGAAGGAATTAAACATGAGGCAGAGGCGATGGTTGGAAACGGTCAAGGACTACGATTGTGAAATACACTACCACCCCGGGAAAGCCAATGTAGTGGCTGATGCGTTGAGCCGAAAGGCAGATTATGCCCCAACACGGGTACAATTAATGCAGCTTATTGTGACCTAGGGCTTACAAGAACGAATCCGAGAAGCACAAGTTGAAGCAATGAAGGTGGAAAACTGGAAAAAGGAAAGAATTGTTCGCCAATTTAAGGATCTCGAAGAAGGCAACCACGGGTTGAAAACACGTTTCAATAGAATTTGGGTTCCTAACACATGTGGAGTTAAAAAGCTTCTACCCGATGAAGCTCACAAATCCCGTTATTCCATCCATTCGGGGGCGACCAAGATGTATAACGACTTGAAACAAAATTATTGGTGGCCCGAAATGAAAAGTGATGTAGTGAAATACGTGGAGAAATGCCTGACATGTCTAAAAGTCAAGGCAGAACATCAAAAACCATACGGTAAGCTCCAACCGTTGGAAATTCTGGTTTGGAAATGGGAACATATTACAATGGACCTATTAACCAAACTACCAAGGATAAACCGCGGATTTGATGCAATATGGGTAGTTGTTGATAGACTGACAAAGAGTGCTCACTTTATCCCGATACGTGAGACTTATACGTCAGAAAAGATGTCGGAGGTTTACACCAATGAGATAGTGGCACGCCACGGAGTACCGGTATCCATCGTGTCCGATAGGGAAACCCGGTTCACTTCAAATTTTTGGCGAGATTTCCAAGAGCAAATGGGAACCAAATTGTTCATCAGCACCGCGTACCATCCTCAGATGGATGGATAGAGTGATCACCTCGTTGCAGGGATCAAAAGGTATGCAAAATTTTGGTATTTTGATTCTTGTTCAGTTTTAGGTTAATTGAGAAAATCAAAAATTGAGCTTGAATATATGTTGCATGGATGAAATTAGAAGTAACTTGATGTCTAGGGATAAAACCCTAGATGAATTCTTGTTAAAATTTGGTATGATAATTGTGAAGATTATAATCACCATTGTAGGTGATTATTGGGTTTGTAGAGACTAGATAAACACTAGGATTGTGATTACTATTCTAGTGAAAACTGAGTTCATGTGTTAAATTCAGTATTATTGATGTTGAAATTTGATACAAATTGTCTAATTGAAGTGAATGTAGTTGAAAATAACATGTCAAGAACCTAGTAATGATTATGTAAAAATCTGACCCGCGAGGTGTTTGTTAAAACACCTAAGTGAGGAATAAAATGCTAAAAATCGGACAAAAACGCAGATTTGAATATCGTAATGAATTGTCCGTTATTGGTTATAAAAGAGTTCTAAATTAGTTGTGAATGGAACTCTTTAGGTAAAGAATCCGGATCGTGAAGTGGACAAGCCGGAGGTGATACACGCTCGAAGGGAGCGCTTTAAAGGTACGCGACTTATGGTTTCGTTACATTTCGTTTAAACAATAGTTTTAATTTGTTATATTGAGAGTTGGCAAACAAGGAAACCTGTTAAGTCACGGAAGTGACGAAGTGCCATAGACAAATAAAACGGGTCAAATCATGTGTTAGAAATAGAGTTTGGGATGTTTGAAATGGTGGTCTCCATTCGGCATCCAAACGGGTCAAAACAAGTTGAATTTATGCTTGTCGAATAGTGTTAAAAGCATGTTTAAATCCTTGAAACAAGCATGACGATTATTGCGTAAGCAACCTTCGTGAGGGAAGCGAAACGTCATAATCGGAGAACCCGGGATTGGGTAAATTGGTCGTAGACATGAGATGACTATAAAACAAGTTGTTGAACTTGTAGACAAACGGGTTTACTAAACAAGGAATCGGATTATAAGCCGATTGTTCCTAAACTGAAAATTTACATGAATTGTGTTGATAAACACGTCCGTAATTAAATTATGGTCACGTAGGAAAAAGAATCGGCTAAATCGGACACTCGAGTAAAAAGTTATGTTGATTTAAAGTTGTAGATGTAAAAAAATTGGCGCAGGGCTGATATACAGCTCCAGCAAACAAACTTCTGCCAAAAACACACCGTGGCGCTATGCCACGGTGAAACAAGAAACCCGTCGCGTGACGCGACGGTGGTGGCGGCACGAGACCGCTGAACCTTGTCTCCGTCGCGCGGCGCGACCACCCAAAACGAAGGAATTTTGTTGTTTTTGCATTGTTTTGAACATGGGACTTAATTATACTTGTTTTTAAGGTGTCAAAACTAATCTTTAACATGGTTTTGACAGTAGGTGATGGTGGACCTAATCCGGATGGCGATCAAGCAGTTATCAAGAACCGAACGCACTAAACAAAGCTTCCGCACTTGATCTATTTTGTTTTAGTAATATGTAAACACTTGAAGTCATGTCTTGAAAGTTTAATTAGTAGGTTTATAACTTAAATATTATGATCATGTATGGCCTCAAAATCGTGAAAGTTTTTGTAAACTCGAAATTTTTGGTCTAAATGCATGTTATGTATCATTAATTCGGTTATTCTAAGTTGGGTCTTACATCTTGCCCTTGTTTATACATTATTGGTTGGCCGGTCGCATGGATTGTGCGTCCGTGAGAAGGACGACTCTTGGCGACTTCGTGAGTTCGGTCCGATTGCGTTCCGGAGACTCTTTCTTGGATGCCCGCTGATCTCGTTGGGCATTAATAGTGGCCCTCGCATCGGGCTGATACCCGCGCGGGGTGTATGGTTTGGAATCGTTGCTTTGATTCCATGTATCCTAGTTGCGCTTGTTGTTGTTCCGCTTGGTCTCTTGGCGGGCGGATTGACCTTCTGTCTGGGGCGGGCTTTGCCAGTGTGGGGTTTGAGAGATCGTGTGGTTTGGGCGTACGTCTTGACTACCGCCATGACGTCGTCCCATTTTTCTGGCAAGCCCTCCTTGCCCGAGATTGTCATAATCATTTCGTCGTGGTTGGCCGCTCGGAGGAAATGATTGCGGGCCATTTGTTCCGCTACCCTGCCAATTTTGAGGCATTCTTTATTGTACCGGATGACGAAGGCTTCCAAGCTTTCGTTCTCTCCGCACCAGATGTTGATGACATCTAACGAGTCGCGCTTGTGACGTCTTTGCTGACTTTAATGGGCAAGAATTTTTTCTTGCAATTGTTCGAATGAGGCTAGTGATCCGACTAGCAAAGAATCGAACCAGGCCCTCGCTAGTCCGGTGAGGGTTTCTGGGAAAATTGGCACCAGCTGGGCTCGTCCCAACGACCGATGACCCCAGCCCCGGTGAAGACATTCATATGGTCGTCGGGGTCCGACGAGCCATTGTACTTGCCCACCGTGTGCGGAAGTTTGCTCTTGGTGAGTGGGGCCAAGGTAATCTCCTTTATGAATTTAGAGTTTTCGGCGGCGGATCTTTGCCTGTAGGGTTGAGCTTGATCGTGCTTCGCAGCACGATCGTATACGGTACGGGGTTGCGTGGGGGATAGTAATTGTAATCCTCCGGTCGGCTGTAAGCCGATTGAGAGTCCCCGCAGTATGTGTGGTCGTCTGGGTCGGTGAGGTCGTACCCCTCATTGTGGGGGTGCGTGTCACACCCCGACCGCGTAAAACAACGAAACCGCGGCGGAAACGTCGGGGAGTGGAGTGACATAATTATTGTTTCACAACCATGGATTCAAAAAGTTTCGTTTTATTGAATTATTAAACATTAAACATTATCTTTGAAACAACACAAACAAGTTAAACATAGTCTATCATCGTTATTAAGTCACTAAGGCCTCGTCCAGTCCTAAGTGAGCATGCATCCTAGTCTCAATCAACATCATTCGACACCACCTGAAACATATGTAAAAATAAAGTCAGCAAAGAAATACCGGCGAGCACATAGGTTTTGTGTGAGTGTCAGATTCATGGCTCGTTTACTTGTTGAAATAACTCGTACAACTTCGTTAATCGATATTAGAAACCTTGTTTTGTAAAATGTTTGTATTGTAAAATGAATAACTAACTCAAACAAGTTCGTTATAGTTTATATAATCTTGTTGCCATGAATCTTAACCCAAAACATTTGTTTATGTAAACCAAGTCGTAAATCGTTCTCGTAATAAAACTCGTATGGTTTATATCGTTTCGTAAACATCGTTTGTGTGACATCGGTTAAAATCGTTCGTCTATGTGGACTAAATAACGCTACGGAATATAATATGATAAAAACACTTATATATAAGAAGTACCAGCGGCGTATCTACCACGCTTTCATCATGTTATACCCGTCCCGTTATTTAAACACTAACCAAAAACCAATCGTTCGTTCAATTCGTTTGACTCGTTCCAATCGTTTAAATCGTTCAATCGTTTCAATCGTTCAATCGTTTTAAAATCGTTCAATCGTTCAAAATCGTTCAATTGTTCAAATCGTTCTCGTTCAAATCGTTCTCGTTTTAATTGTGAAAACTACTTTTGGTCGTCTCGTGGAATACATTCAAACCTTCGTAACTCATCCATCGTTCAACTCGTATTAACAAACCACCAAAGGGTAAGTTAACAATTAACAGGTTCAGTCGTTACCCACATAGCTCCCACACATAACCATGGGTGCAGTCCGATAACGGGATTTGTCAGATCCTATGGTACCATAACCTAATACTGGTCGGCTTGGCCAAAGCTAATGAATGTCATTCGTTATGTAAATACGTCCAAAAAGTTTGTTCACATTATCGAAATCGTTATTGTTTAGTATAAACCATAGTATTCGTTTTTAAAATCATCGTTAAAAGCATCGAAATCGTTTAACACATATGAATCACTCCAAAACAATTGAAAACAGTAAAATAGGGGAACCATGTACTCACATCGAAGTGTAAAGTATCCTTGATTAAAGTGAACTAACAAAGCTCGAGTAAACCAAGGAATTCAAGTAACACCTAGTAATCGAATCGCTAGTTAATAAATCAACACCTAAATCGAAAGATCGGGTAGAATGAGGTCTTGTGTACCAAATGAGTATTGGAACTCATGTGATACGGTTTAACAAAGCCTACATTCTAAATCGGAACCTATCCTAAGTGCTTACGACCCGTTACGACCCATTAAGGTAGCTTACGCTACTTCAACGCGTCGTTCGCGCAAATGAACGTTCGAGACGCCTAACTAGTCCTATGATAAGTATTATATGCCCTAACATGTTTAAATATGTTGCATAATCAGTTTAAGTGACAAATGTTAAGTTACATATGCTTAAAATCAAATTATGCATGAAAAGCGCATTTTGGTCATTTTCCTATGGCATATAAACTACCTATCATAACAATTAATTAAACTAAGTGACCATAAGGTATAACCTCGGAAGGTTATTCCCTATACAACTATGGTCACAATATATGCTTGGTCGGATCCTAACGATCGACCAAACGGGTCAGGTTCGAAAGTCTAAGCGGTTGTTAAGACCGCTTAACTTACGACCCTAAACAAGCACTAGACTAAAAGTGACGAGTTAAACATGTTAAAACATGTTTAACTAAGTTAGAAAACAGATTTTGATATCAAAACAAAGTGTTTTTGATACCCAAAAATAGTTTCGTCTCAAAATGCGCATAAACGGCATTTTGACCGGAACTTTGACTCGTCACTAAAACTAATCAACGTGGTAATCAGTAGGTAAAGTCACAAGGGGCTATAACCATCGTGATTACGCTCACGTTGCAAAGTTTAAACGAACTTTGTGTTGAACAAATCATGGTCAAAGCAGAAAGTCAAACACTGTTTGACTTTCATGCTTGAAAAGCATAAAAAGCGTGAAAGAAGCTTATAAAAGGTCCAAGCTAGGATCAAGAACAAAGAAAACTAGAAAATGAAGCCTTCAACCAAAGGATAGCTTCAATGATCAGATGAGAGCTGATTTGAATGGAATGAGCAATGAACTCTCAAAAACCCAAGCTATTTATAGGAAGTTTGGATCAAGGAGATCATTCCAAGTGTTTAGAAGGTGTAATCTTGACCCTACACTTGTGGAACATAGTTTAGAATACAATGGGGATCCAAAACCAGCTCCAGGTATTGAGAAATTTGCATAAATAACCCTGGAAATCAAGCCAGATGCTAAAAACAAATTGCTGAGTTTTGGTCCCTGTCACGTGGCACACCAGGTATCACTGGGCTTGGCGCATGGTGCGGGGGAGCTCGGTTTCAAGTTTCCAGAATTGGCAGAACAGGTCCCTGCATGCTTAAAACATAATTTTCGACACGTTTAAGCCCCGTTAACCCCATTTCAAGGCTCCACAATGAAGTTAAAGCATAGGGAACATGAAATATGCTTGAAAACATCTCGGATGTTAGTTCGTTTGGTCGTACTGTTGCGTTATTCGGTTAATTACGACGAAAACTCGAACGGACGCGAAAACGATCCAAATTTCGATTCGTCATGAAATTTTTCATTCCAATCACTAAAATAAAATATTTTAATGATTACAAAAATTTTTGAATGTCCGGATATGTTCATAACGTAAAATATGCGCGAAAATGCAATCTTATGCACTTTTTGACGCTTTTAGTCCCTATTGATCAAATAAGTTTATTTTCGCATACTAAACCCCTCAAAGCCTATTTCTAAGCTATGTAAAGGATATTTAAGGTATGTTTAGCTTATGATCAAGTTCCGGAATGCTCGTTACTCTACGAATCGGCATACTTTCGTAATTTGACACAATCAGTCCCTGCGATCGAATAAACTTGTTTTCGACAAACCAAACCATCCAAAACTTATTTCTAAGTTATGTAAAGGTTATTTAAGGTATGTTAAGCCTATGTCACTGTTCCGGAGTGTTTTTCGCGTTAAACTGATTACGTTTACGCATCAGTTTGCGTATAGCTTTCCAAAAAGCGATTTAAAGCTTGAAATCGAACGAGATTCAAATCGTAAAATCGTCAAACACAAATACACAAATAATAACACCAAAACACATCGTTTTATTGATAATTGATATTGTTTTACATCGTTCATCGCTTACAGAGCACAGTTGTCACAGTCTCCACTACTTTAGGAAATTTCGTCCCGAAATTTTAACTAGAGGAAACTTGTGAAAACAAATGTGGATATTTCGCCTTCATTTGGTCCTCACGTTCCCAAGTAAACTATGGGCCACATTTGGACTCCCAGCGAATTTTAACTAATCGTATTCATTTGTTCTTCAACTGCTTGACTGCACGGTCCATTATTTCCACAGGTTTCTCGACAAAGTGCATCGTTTCATCAACTTGAATTTTGTCGAGTGGAATGTGAAGATCAGTATCGGCTAAACATTTTCGTAAATTGGACACGTGGAATGTTAGGTGAATATTCCCAACTTCAGGAGGTAGCTCTAGTCGGTAGGCAACCTTTCCAATTCTTTCAATAATCTTAAATGGTCCACCATATCATGGTGCAAGTTTTCCTTTCTTTCCAAATCTCACCACTCCCTTCCAAGGTGACACCTTGAGTAGGACACGGTCTCCGACTTGAAATTCCAAGGGCTTGCGTCGCATATCCGCATAACTCTTTTGATGGCTTCTAGCTGTCACAAGATTATCATGAATTTTCTTGATTTTGTCTGTCGTTTCCAGAATGAGCTCAGGTCCAGTAAGCTGAGCTTCACCGATCTCATTCCAACAGACAGGTGAATGAAATTTTCGACCGTATAAAGCTTCGAACGGTGCCATATTGATGCTAGCATGATAACTATTATTGTAAGAGAACTCGATCAACGGTAGATGAGAATCCCAATTACCACCAAAGTCTATCACGCATGCTCTAAGCATATCCTCCAATGTTTGTATCGTTCTCTCAGGTTGTCCATCTGTTTGGGGATGATAAGCAGTGCTTAGATTTAGTTGGGTTCCCAAAGCAGATTGCATGGTCTTCCAAAAAAGAGATGAAAATCGAGCATCACGATCAGATATGATATCCAAAGGAACACCATGTCGAGATACAATCTCATCAACATAAATCTTTGCAAGTTTATCAGCAGATAGATCCTCACGAATCGGTATAAAGTGAGCTGACTTCGTTACTCGATCGATAACAACCCAAATAGCATCGTGACCTCTAGATGTACTCGGCAACTTAGTAATGAGATCCATCGCAATGTTCTCCCACTTCTATACCGGTATCTCTAGTTGTACAAGCAAACCAGACGGTTGTTGATGTTCAGCCTTGACTTTGAGACAAGTTAGGCATTTCGATACATACAAAGCAATATCCTTCTTCATACCAGGCCACCAGTACTGAGTACGAAGGTCCTTGTACATTTTGTCAGCACCAGGATGAATAGAATATCGAGACTTGTGAGATTCGTCCATCACTAAAGTGCGAAGATCGTCTTGTTTTGGAATCCACAAACAACTCTTGAAATAGAGTAACCCATCGTATTTCGTTTCGAGTTTAAGCTCAAGTTGACGTGGTAATTCCTTACCCATCAAGTCTCGTGAAACACAAGTACGTTGAGCTTGAGAGATGCGAGTTTGAATATCAGATAGAGTTCAAACAAAATTAAGCTTGACTCGTTCCTTTCGACTTAGCGCATCGGCTATGACATTCGCCTTACCAGGATGGTAGCGAATTTCGCAATCGTAATCGTTCAAGAGTTCAACCCAGCGTCGTTGCCTCATGTTTAGCTCCTTCTGATTGAGAATGTGTTGGAGACTTTTGTGGTATGTGAAAACCACACATTTCGTGCCATAAAGATAGTGTCTCCATAATTTGAGAGAAAAAACCATAGCACCTAATTCGAGATCATGAGTCGTGTAGTTCTTCTCGTGAACTTTCAGTTGTCTTGACGCATATGCTATAACTTTGCCTCGTTGCATGAGAACACAACCAAGGCCTAGATTCGATGCCTCACAATAAACAACAAAATCATCGTTTCCCTCGGGCAAAGATAAAACAGGAGCATCACATAGTTTTCATTTCAAAGTTCGGAACACTTCTTCTTGTTTGGGTCCCCACTCAAAAGGCTTATTCTTTTGAGTCAAAGTAGTGAGTGGAACCGCAATCTTTGAGAAGTTCGAAATAAACCGTCGATAATAACCAGAAAGACCAAGAAAAGAACGAACTTCTGTAGGTGTCGTAGGTGTATTCCAATCCTTAATAGCAGCTATTTTGGAAGGATCCACATGAATACCATGCTCGTTAACAATATGACCCAAAAACTGAACTTCTTTAAGCCAGAATTCACACTTGGAAATTTTTGCGAAAAGTTGCTCCTTCTTCAGAAGTTCCATCATCAGACGAAGGTGTTGTTCGTGATCAGCTCGAGACTTCGAATAAATGAGAATGTCGTCAATGAACACAATGATGAACTTGTCTAAATAAAACTTACAAACCCAATTCATTAAGTCCATGAAGATAGCTGGGGCATTCGTCAAACCAAAAGGCATGACAGTGAACTCGTAGTGTCCATATCTCGTGCGGAATGCAGTCTTGTGAATATCTTCTTCGAGTATACGAAGCTGATGATACCCAGAACGCAGATCGATCTTAGAAAAACATGTAGCACCTTGCAGCTGATCAAAGAGATCATCAATTCGTGGTAGGGGATATCGATTCTTGATGGTAAGCTTGTTAAGCTCACGATAATCGACACACATTCGAAAAGTTCCATCTTTCTTTTTAACAAATAAAACGGGAGCACCCCAAGGTGAAAAGCTTGGACGGATGAATCCTTTGTCAGATAACTCTTGAAGCTGTTTTGATAACTCTTGCATCTCAGATGGTGCAAGACGATAAGGTGCTTTAGCAATCGGGTTAGCATTGGGTACAAGATCAATATGAAACTCGACTTGACGAACTGGAGGCAAACCAGGCAGTTCATCAGAAAACACCTTGGGATAATCTCGAACAATCGGAATATCTTAAATACACTTGCTCTTGCCTTTCTCCTCTGTGACATGTGCTAGAAAAGCAACATATCCTTTTCGTAAATAACTTTGAGATTTCGTACATGACATGAGTTTCAATCCACCAGATGGTTTCTCACCACGAACCTCTAGAATATCGCCGAATGATAGAGGAATACGAACAATCTTGTCGAAACAAACCACCTCAGCATGAAACTTAGTTAACCAATCCTCCCAATTATAATATCGAAACTTCCAAGTTGCATCGGTGTGAGGTCAATAGGAAAAAGATGGTTATCGAGGTTCAATTGACAATCGCGAATAACAGAATCGAGTACAAGAGGTTTACCAGTAGCAACTTCAACAGATAAGGGTTTCCTCAGTTTAGTTCTAGGCATCGCAAGTAAAGGCTCAAATGATAACGAAACAAAACTTCTATCGACACCAGAATCGAAAAGAACAGATGCAGGTTGTTGGTTAACAAGGAACGTACCATTCACAACCTCGTTGTCAGCTCGAGCCTCGTTGGCGTTCAAGTTGTACGCTCGTCCACGAGCGGGATTGGCATTCGCATTCGCATTGGCATTCGGATTCGCAAGCCTCGGACAATCGTTGCGGAAATAACCAATTTCACCGCAGTTATAACATGAACCAGGTGGGAATCTAGTAGCGTTTCCCTGAACCTGTGCTGGATTCTGAGCAGCTTGATTTTGACCCAAACGGCAAATGTTGGCCGTATGCCCAAGTTTACCACAAGTAGTGCACTGTTTACAAGCCTGTTGGGTCGCATGATGACCATTGCACCTATTGCAGTGAGGTGCGGTACCAGCATACTGTTTCTTTGTAGGAGGTTATGCTGGTGGGTTCTGAGCATTCTGATTGGTGACAGCAAAATTTTGGGAAGCCTTGCGCTTCCTCGACCTCCTTGACGACTTTCCCTTCTTACCCTTACCCTTTCCTTTATCTTGAACGGAATCGGTCGACTGCTTCTTATCACCCTTGCGGGCCAGTTTACCTTTTCTGACTTGAGACTCAGTCAGAGTTGCAGCCAGTTCGATTGCCTGACGAACAGTGGTAGGATTACTACCAGTTACAATGTCTTGCACAGAATCAGGCAGACTATCGATATACCTCTCAATCGCTTTCTCCAACGGGGTAACCATAGTAGGATACAACAAACTCAGCTCCTCATAACGATCCGTATACGCACGGTGTTCTCCCCCATCTTGTTTCAGATCATCGAATTCTCGTTCCAAAGCCCTTATCTCGTGACGGGGACAAAACTCTTTCATCATGAGAGCTCGAAGCTCTTCCCAAGTTTGTGCCATTGCCACATCGGCACCCCTATCACGCATCACACCGTTCCACCATGTAAGAGCACGCTTTTCAAAAACAGTTGACGCAAACTCAACCTTTCGCTCATTTGGGCATTGAACATGCCTAAACGTGCTTTCCAAACTCTCGAACCATTGTAGGAGCCCAGTTGCTCCTTGAGACCCAGAAAATTTTATTGGTTTAGCCGAATTAAACGTCTTAAAACTGCACTGAGCATTGTTGTTATTGCTGTTCGCTTGGTTAATCTGAGTAATTAGGTTCGGAATCACAACAGGCATTTGCTGAGCGACAAGGGCTGCGATTTCAGCGTTAGTTTGAGGTTGTGCGTCTCGTCGAGGAGGCATTTTCTAAAAAGAACAAGCAAAGATGAGAAACGAGTGAGATCGACAATTGGGTAAACAAAAGAGGTATTGAAAACATCGACAAGACATAAGGAAACTGATCATTCGTTTGTTACCTCGAACAAACAATCGACACACTGTGACTAATCAAAGTAAATGGGTCAATATAATGTATCGCGAAGACCTGCTTTAGCCTATAAGTGGACACTCATCCCAAGAGTTCCCAGGTAAGAGTGCCTGGTTCGATTATGTGGATTTGTACGAACACTCTAGCCTTAGACAGAAAACTCAGGATACAGGCATCCACTCTTCCAGATTGCACGTGTTCACATTATCTAGACCCAAATTTTGACGAGATTTTGAAAATTTAGAGGGTTCAAAACCTTATAATAAATCATCTAGGAATAGATGATTGATTTTCAAAGCGGATTTGTTATTGTGTTCTCGTTGTGGTTATCACCTAAAGATAGGTGACGGTATTGTTTTAAAAATCTAAACGCAAGAAACTTGCGTTAGTGTCACACCCCGACCACGTAAAACATCAAATCGTGGCGGAAATGTCGGGGAGTGTTGTAACAGAATTATTGTTTCACAACCATGGAAATTAAAGTTACGTTTTATTTATCAACAAGAGGGTTACATTGTCTTTAAACATGAAACCAAGAGTACATAACATAATTAAACTAAGTCTATCTTCGTTTTATGTCTCTAAGGCACAGGTCCGCCCTAATGTCACGATCATCATCCTAAGCGACAGCTCCTGAAAACACATGTGAAAATAGGTACGTCAGCATAAAAATGCCTGTGAGATACATAGGTTTAGTGAAAATTGGATTCATGACTTGGATTTTAAAAGATAGGTTTAATAAAAATTAGTCATGAATCTTGTTAAGTGCTTTCTTTTATAAATCGTATGAAGACTCGATAAGAAATCAGACTATATAAAAGAATGGTGTATGGTTAATAAAATAACCGAGTAAAATGAGTTGGATAAAATAAACTGTTTTTGTTAGACAAAGTCTTGTGAAAAATAAGTTGTTTATGTAAAATGTAATATGTCAAATATTGAAATGATTTAAGTAACGCTACGACATGTAATATCATGCAAGCACTTATATATAGGAAGTACCAGCGGCGTATCCACCATACTTGTATCATATTACACACGCCTCGTTACTCAAATCACTTACCCAAACCAACCATCATTTTAAATTGTTCATGTATAAATCAATGGTCAAGCGTTATTGTGTAAACCATATCAAAATGTCTATGTCTAATGTAAATCACTAAATGTGTATATCAATGCCAAAATGTCTATGTCAAATGTCAATTATGTAATGTGTAACCAAAATGTCATGTACGGCAAGTGAAATATGTATCAACTAAACCATAGGTAAAAATGCACAAAGCAATGTATTGAAGTAAACATAGTTTAAATCAAAGTTATGTTTTGTGGAACAAATGCATGCTATACTGATACAAACATCTATGCGGTATTGTTATAATGCATACATTCAAGCCTTGTGACTGTGGTGATAGACCTTTAAACAAATTAAAGGTTTATCTATGTTATGTTTATCGAATTCGGTCATTCCTTCCATCCAAACATACCTAGGATGTTAGGAACGGGAGTTGTCAATTCCTATGGTACCACTACCTACTAACGAATGGCGTGATCAATGTTAATGAATGTATATTGTCCCATTTGAGCAAACCAAATGGCATACCAAAATGTAAGCATGTGATGAATAACAAATGCACTAAGTATGCACACAATGGACATACATAGCATAAAATGTAATGTAAAACAATGTACTAAGTATGCACACACTGGACATACATAGCATAAAATGTAATGTAAAACGATGTACTAAGTATGCAACAAAGGACATACATAGCAAAAACACAATGAAATCATGTACTATGTGTGTACTATTGAACATAACAAGCATATGATGTGAAAACAGGAAGGCATGAAAGTAACAAGTAGGCACATGTGTTTCACCTCAGAACAGTTTGAAAAACAGTAAAAGAGGGGTCTATGTACTAACTTGAGATTTGCTTAGTAGTCCTTGAGTAACAACCAAACAATGCTAGAGATCACAGATATCAAACGTGTAACAACCCTCATTAAAAGTCCTATTTATTTTATTATTTTATCCAATAAAGAAACCCTAATTGAGACACCCAAGTGATTCTGCACAAACCCTAAAATTTTCAGAACAATCAGAATCAGGATCAGGGCCCCTAAAACTCAGGGGGGGTAAACCCTAGTTGGTATTATCTTAACAGTTTTACGTGGAAATTGAATTTGAACGAATTGTCGACTCACCTGAGCTAGTTGGACACGCGCCTACCCTACCCTAGAACCGTACCCCTCGCGCCACGCGAAGGACCCTCGCGCCACGCGAGGGCGTGTTTTTCCATGTATAAATAGGGGAGTTTGGCTACTGCAATTGTGCGTTCGTTCGATGTTAAAATTCGATTCAGGCACTGAGATATCGTCCAAATACTATAAAAACACACACAGCACGAAACGATGCCGCAATAACAGGGTATTAACTCGATCACTGCTATCATTCTTTTCTTTCCTTCAGCTTTTATTATAGTAAATAGTAGCTCGGGATTATACCTTCTCAATTCCGAAACTCTGCCCGTTATTAGGGTATTAACTCTAATCGCTGTTACGATTCAATGTCCGATCGATTGGAACTATCCGATGGATGTTTAAGTGCTGCTCAAACTCGGGTTATACTTTGTCATTCGTCGTGAATTCGATGGATGTTTAAGTATCGCACTTTGTCATTCGTTGTGAGGGTTTTTATCTCGTGAGTTGTCGTTAAAGTTGAATTGAGTTAATACACTAACACGAGTTCCATTGTGTCAAGAAACTAGAACTCGTAATCAGGGAACTGCTAGAATACTTAATAGCTAAGTAAACTTACTAGTTAAATAAACTTAGCAGTTAAGTTAGCTGAGTAGATTAATTAATCTGTTAATTAAAATAAGTTAAGCGAGATTAATTAAGCTAAGCTAAATTAATTAAGCTAAGTACGATTAATTAAGATTAAGCAAGATTAATTAAGCTAAGTAAGATTTATTAAATAGATATACATGAAATATATATATATATATATATGAGATAGATAATATCAAAGGAAGGTGCTAGGAAGGTGTAAGGAGATATATATGTGGGTAGGAAGCTTCCTAGAAGATGTATAGGTAACTTCCTGGAAAAGCTATAGGAAACTTCCTAGAAATTTCCTACTTCTTACCTATAAATAGGAAGCTTAGGAATTCATTTTCTTTGTTCATTTCTTCTATTATTTTCTCTATACGTTGGTGTTCTAACCAATAATCACCGATGCGATGTTCTGTCCGATCGATTCATGAACCAACTAACGGATGCCAAAGTATTGTATTTTGTGAGTTCGTTAAACGGATGCCAAAATGCTGTCTAAACAAGACTATACTTTGTGAATTTCGTTAAGGTTCGAATCTCGTGACTACCGTTAAGGTTTGATTTGGGTTTTACACAAATACGTATTCCATTCTGTTAAACTATATGTTTAACTACCAGAATACTCCCAAATATACAATCCAACAAGTTGTTAAATCATCAGAAGATTCAGAACAGTAAAGTATACGCTTAATTATCAGAAGGAGTAAGAATCAAGAAGCTTGTTAAATCAATACTGCATGCTTATAAGGTGAGTCATTCTCTTTTATTATCAAATCTATTTACAAAAGCATGTTTATTTTCAAAGGTTATAATTACAGGG
Source organism: Helianthus tuberosus (assembly GCA_030545235.1). Taxonomy (NCBI): domain Eukaryota; kingdom Viridiplantae; phylum Streptophyta; class Magnoliopsida; order Asterales; family Asteraceae; genus Helianthus; species Helianthus tuberosus. The sequence goes on along the minus strand of CM060411.1, from coordinate 213,254,636 downwards.
ATTAAGTCTATGTAATCTGAAATTACTGCCAGTATGTGGGGGGATGTGCACATAGCTACTAATTATTTATCACTTGTGGGTGAACGGACCCAGCAAGTGATATGTCCACAGTCACAAGTCCGGTCAAGTGACAACTGGGTCAGTTAATTCAAAGATAGAAACATTGTAATCGCTCTTAATACTGTAAATTATAACAAACAGGTCGTTTTAGTAAAATGAATGATTCACTCAGTATTTTCCGCTGACAAAACCTTTTTAAAACGCGTTTCAGGTAATTACAGTAGATTGAAGTAAGAGATGGATACGGCACTGAAAGGCATCAAGAAGTGGCTTATTTTATTAATTAAATCAAATTAAGAAATATTGTTTTATGTAATCAAATTTATCATTATTAAAGCTACCTTTGTAAAACATGGATTTATTCCATCTATTTAATAAATAAAATCCGGTGTTTCTAAACTCTGATATTTTTTCCTAACTCATGGTCCTGATAAAATTTCCGCTGCAACATTTTCAAAAATAATCACCGGTACCACTGGGCTGTTCGCGGCTCCCGATTCCGTCCAGGGTGGGTCGGGGGCCGTGACAGAAGGTGGTATCAGAGCCACTGCTTTAAGCCTTTAGGTGTTGTGCTAATAATACCAAAATAAAAGAGTTAGGAGATTGCTGTTAACTGGTAGCACACATGATAGTATTTAGACTTGAACTTAATAAAAGATGCCTTAGTATAAACTTCAAGATAAGCTAAGTACTTTTGTAAATAAAGTATGATGGGTTTTGATATACCATAAGAATGGTAATTAGAATATTGCAAAATATGATAAATAAGCAAGAATTAATAGTAAATTATTGCTTATTAATATTACTTGGTCTAGAATAAGATATGTTACGGGAATACAAATTTCCCTAATTCTGGATAAAAGCCCTAATAAGATAGGCACTTTTAAAATCTTGAAAAGATACTATTTATGGGAAATAGAAAATTTTCTCCGGCAAGACTGGGTATGGTGTAGCAGACTCTCCAGCTTGTCCGGATATACTGAGATTACCTCTCCGGCGCGAACCGGATAAAACGAGGTATATAATATGTCAAACAAGTGACAAGTTTTCCATAAATAGTATCACGACCTGATATCTGAATTGCTTTGGAAATATGAATCTATTAAAAACATGATCTTATAAAAGATATGTATATTACAGCATGTGAAATATGTGATTATATAGATATGTATATCTATAAGAAATTCCAAAAGTCAATTTGGAATAAAGCACAAGCATCTGTGTCTAGATTTCTTTATTAAGAATCTCTTTTCCGATATCAAACATTATTTCTACCTCGTAACTCGTGTGAAAATATAAACAATGGAAACCAATTAAGTTGGGATACCATCAAAAGTGTAAAGAATTTCTAACGAGTTACCATAAACTATTAACGCAAGTAAGAAGCATGTAAAGTTGTGATAATATACAAGCAAACACATGAAAATTTAATTATAAGTCCACAGAAGTTGAAGTATATCACCCACGACTTCCAAGGCAAGACCTTTGGAAAATATAAATTGGGCACGATGACACCAATGATAATTCCGTCAGTAGAAGAACTACTAATAAAAAAGAAGCACTTTGCCATACGATCCTATAAGCGACATGAATATCGCTAAGGTACGTTGTAACAAGATTTCACAACTATCGGTGCACAATCTAATCAGAATTATAATTATTAGCACTGAAAAAGGAGTCGTATACTTTTGTAAATTCCCTCTTTCATTTTATTCGACATTTCCTAACAAACGGTTATCACCCAAAATTTCCAGATAAAATTCTTATATTTCTTTCATTAAAATTCTGACTTCTGCATATAAAGAATTGACTTTCGTGTTTCCACTTCCCCTAAATGGTCATCATACTATGAGGATTTCTTTCATAGTAGCGAATGTTGATCTGTTTCATTTCTTGGTAAATCCACACGTTACACATGCACTGTTTGTTACGCATGTGGTTCATTTGATTTATGAAGACCACTGGAGGGCTTCATTCTAATTTTATCAAAACTCAATTATCATTCCGCTTTTTGCACTGTGAACCGCATTATTGCAAAATGATGACTCTTTGAGATCAAGTCCATAAATTTTGTTAAAACATTGAGGTAAATAATTTATATTTTTATATAAAATTTATGTTTGAGGTATACTCTCATTTAAATTTATGTTTAAGTTATTTATTATTGATAATTAATATTATTAGTGTTAGTATTATTTTAATACTAGGGTTATTGTCAAGGGCAGGTATTGAATAGCCTAGCCTTAGTTAGGCATGGACTGGCCACCTATGCTTAAACAAGACAGCACTAATCAATATCCAACCATGATAATGACTAGTTAATATATATAAAATAAGTCATTATACTTATTTAGTAAAATTTAATTATATATATAAAAATATTTTACTTTGTACTGTAAGGAGAAGACACATTTTCATAAAACAAATACAAGAATTTGAGGGACAAACAAAATTATATAAATAAATTTTGTGGTAACTATGTACCGTAACACTCTGGCAAGAAAATAACCATATAAGAATAATATGGTAGTCATCAACTACGTTGGGTTAAGAGAACATTATAATATATAAGAATAGTCTCTGTTTTCACTTATTTACAACATTTGTAAATACATTCACAACGTTATATGGTTTCAAAATGAAAATAAGTAATCACATAAAATCAACCCATTAAGTGCTATATATTTACAAAATATTTTATAAAAATTTTTGTACAATAAATATTTTTACACCTTTATTTACAATTTTCATTTAATGTTATAAATAATAGTGATTTCTTTTACAAAATAATTATACTAAAATATTTTGTAATGTAATAACTTCATTGCGATGTTTTGTAATATATATTACATAGTAAATATAAGTTATTATACATAGTATAGTAAAATACTAACATAACATTTATTTAAAAGTGGTGACCATTTAATGAAAAAAAAATGCGTAATAAATAATATATATTACATAGTATTTATATTTGATATATAAGATACGGTTCAGACAAGTACACAAATAATATATATTACATTTGCTTTTCAAATATAATATAAATTGGTCATGCCAAAACAACTTGTTCTTTTTATATTTCGATCTCTAGGATATAGTATGAAAAATATGGTCACTAATAGTATACTATCACATTGTTTCACAATTAAAACAACTTGGAAAGTTAAACAATGATACACTAACTCTATTGTCTTTTGGTGAATCTTTGCAATTCACTCATCTCAACACTTTGATTTTCTCATATCATAAATCTTTGATAAATCATTTTTCATACTTTTATTTCATTTAGAATCTGTCAATTCTAAGTCTTCCTCAGTTACCAATCAAAGTAAGCTTTCCTTTGACAAAGAATTTTATTGATTCTAAAAGTCCTTCACAAATATCTATTGATCATATATCTTTTGGCTCGAACCTAGTCACCTTAGAAATTATATCATTTCATCTCATTCGTTTGTCATCAATTTCTTGAACTAATTCAGTTGAACCATTGAATCTTACTTATTGTACAACTCGTATTCACAAAATTTGATATTTTAATTTTATATCATCTACCTTAATCTTGTTTTTATTAAAACATGACATAAATTTAAAAGAAATATCGTAACCCAAATCTCGAGGACGAGATTTTTATTAAGGTGGGGAGAATGTAACAACCCTCATTAAAAGTCCTATTTATTTTATTATTTTATCCAATAAAGAAACCCTAATTGAGACACCCAAGTGATTCTGCACAAACCCTAAAATTTTCAGAACAATCAGAATCAGGATCAGGGCCCCTAAAACTCAGGGGGGGTAAACCCTAGTTGGTATTATCTTAACAGTTTTACGTGGAAATTGAATTTGAACGAATTGTCGACTCACCTGAGCTAGTTGGACACGCGCCTACCCTACCCTAGAACCGTACCCCTCGCGCCACGCGAAGGACCCTCGCGCCACGCGAGGGCGCGTTTTTCCATGTATAAATAGGGGAGTTTGGCTACTGCAATTGTGCGTTCGTTCGATGTTAAAATTCGATTCAGGCACTGAGATATCGTCCAAATACTATAAAAACACACACAGCACGAAACGATACCGCGATAACAGGGTATTAACTCGATCACTGCTATCATTCTTTTCTTTCCTTCAGCTTTTATTATAGTAAATAGTAGCTCGGGATTATACCTTCTCAATTCCGAAACTCTGCCCGTTATTAGGGTAATAACTCTAATCGCTGTTACGATTCAATGTCCGATCGATTGGAACTATCCGATGGATGTTTAAGTGCTGCTCAAACTCGGGTTATACTTTGTCATTCGTCATGAATTCGATGGATGTTTAAGTATCGCACTTTGTCATTCATTGTGAGGGTTTTATCTCGTGAGTTGTCGTTAAAGTTGAATTGAGTTAATACACTAACACGAGTTCCATTGTGTCTAGAAACTAGAACTCGTAATCAGGGAACTGCTAGAATACTTAATAGCTAAGTAAACTTACTAGTTAAATAAACTTAGCAGTTAAGTTAGCTGAGTAGATTAATTAATCTGTTAATTAAAATAAGTTAAGCGAGATTAATTAAGCTAAGCTAAATTAATTAAGCTAAGTACGATTAATTAAGATTAAGCAAGATTAATTAAGCTAAGTAAGATTTATTAAATAGATATACATGAAAAATATATATATATATATATATATATGAGATAGATAATATCAAAGGAAGGTGCTAGGAAGGTGTAAGGAGATATATATGTGGGTAGGAAGCTTCCTAGAAGATGTATAGGTAACTTCCTAGAAAAGCTATAGGAAACTTCCTAGAAATTTCCTACTTCTTACCTATAAATAGGAAGCTTAGGAATTCATTTTCTTTGTTCATTTCTTCTATTCTTTTCTCTATACGTTGGTGTTCTAACCAATAATCACCGATGCGATGTTCTGTCCGATCGATTCATGAACCAACTAACGGATGCCAAAGTATTGTATTTTGTGAGTTCGTTAAACGGATGCCAAAATGCTGTCTAAACAAGACTATACTTTGTGAATTTCGTTAAGGTTCGAATCTCGTGACTACCGTTAAGGTTTGATTTGGGTTTTACACAAATACGTATTCCATTCTGTTAAACTATATGTTTAACTACCAGAATACTCCCAAATATACAATCCAACAAGTTGTTAAATCATCAGAAGATTCAGAACAATAAAGTATACGCTTAATTATCAGAAGGAGTAAGAATCAAGAAGCTTGTTAAATCAATACTGCATGCTTATAAAGTGAGTCATTCTCTTTTATTATCAAATCTATTTACAAAAGCATGTTTATTTTCAAAGGTTATAATTACAGGGATTAAGTCTATGTAATCTGAAATTACTGCCAGTATGTGGGGGGATGTGCACATAGCTACTAATTATTTATCACTTGTGGGTGAACGGACCCAGCAAGTGATATGTCCACAGTCACAAGTCCGGTCAAGTGACAACTGGGTCAGTTAATTCAAAGATAGAAACATTGTAATCGCTCTTAATACTGTAAATTATAACAAACAGGTCATTTTAGTAAAATGAATGATTCACTCAGTATTTTCCGCTGACAAAACCTTTTTAAAACGCGTTTCAGGTAATTACAGTAGATTGAAGTAAGAGATGGATACGGCACTGAAAGGCATCAAGAAGTGGCTTATTTTATTAATTAAATCAAATTAAGAAATATTGTTTTATGTAATCAAATTTATCATTATTAAAGCTACCTTTGTAAAACATGGATTTATTCCATCTATTTAATAAATAAAATCCGGTGTTTCTAAACTCTGATATTTTTTCCTAACTCATGGTCCTGATAAAATTTCCGCTGCAACATTTTCAAAAATAATCACCGGTACCACTGGGCTGTTCGCGGCTCCCGATTCCGTCCAGGGTGGGTCGGGGGCCGTGACAAAACGACACCTAATATAGGTAACTATGTTAATATACCGGACCTAAATCGGAGGATTGGATAGAATGAGTGTTCGTAAACCAAACAAGTATGGAGACTCGTGTAACATGGTTTAACAAAGCCTACATACTAAAATGAAACCTAACCTAAGTGCTTACGACCCATTACGACCCGTTTAGGTAGTCTATGCTACTTTAACGCGCCGTTCGCGTGAAACGCGTTCGGAATGCCTAACTAGTCCTATGATAAGTAAAATATGCCTTAACATGTCTTATATTGTTACCAAATCAGTTTAGATACCAAAAGTTATGTTACATATGCTTAAAATGAATTTTGGCGTAAAAAGGGCATTTTGGTAATTTACCTAAGGCATATAAACTACCTATCGTACAACTACTCAAACGAGGTGACCATAAGGTATAACCTCGGAAGGTTATTCCCTATACAACTATGGTCACCTAATGTGTTTGGTCGGATCCTAATGATCGACCAAACGGGTCGGGTTCGAAAGTATAAGCGATTGTTTAGATCGCTTACCTTACGACCCGATATAAGTACTAAACTAAAAGTGACGAGCTAAGTATGTTAAAACATGCTTAACTAAGTTTAGAAAACAGGTTTGGTATCAAAACAAATGGTTTTGATACCTAAGAGTAGTTTGGTCACAAAATACGCAGGAATGCGCATTTTGGCCGAAACTACGACTCGTCACTGAGCCTAGATAACGTGGTAATCAGTAGGTATAGTCACTAGGGACTATAACCATCGTGATTACGCTCACGTTATGAAGTTCAAACGAACTTTGCATTGACCATAAACTGGTCAATGCAGAAAGTCAAACAAAGTTTGACTTTAACGCTAAAAGAATAAAAAGAACGAAGGAACACTTACAAAGGGTCCAAGAACGGAAGGTTTGAATACGAATACTCTCAGGTATGAAGTGTTAAACACAACAACATAGAGAGAAAATTCAGATTTCAAAGGTGTGGGTTTTTGGGGTTGAAAGGGTTGGGTATTTATAGGAAATGGACCACCGTTAGGATCGTTTCTTGAATACCGTGCTTTGATCTTGTCCCTACACTTGTTGCAACACTAAGGTAACTCAAATTGGCCCCCTTGCATCAGGAATCAACATGTGGAATTGAGTTTGGAGTTCATAACAGCTGTTAACAGCTGTTAAAACAACTTTTGCTGATCTGAAAGGGCCTCGCATCACGCCTAGGTACCCTCGCGTCACGCCTAGCCCCCCCTTCTGCAGAAATGGCAGATTAGGTCCCTGCACATGTTTCAGTCCATTTTCCACACGTTTGAAGCCCGTTAAGCCAACGTTAAGGCCCTAAAATGATGCCTAAACATTTTGGACATGAAACATGCTCACAAATATGTCAGATGTTGGTTCGTTGGGTCGCATGATCGCGATGTTCGCTTAATTACGACGGAATGCGCATAAGCGTGAAAAACGATCCAAACTACGCGACGAATGGATTTTTCTTATGCCAAACACTAAAATAAAATATTTTAGTGCTTACATAAATTTTTGGATGTCCGGATGTATTCAGAACGTAAGTTATACGCGAAAATGCAAACTTGTGCACTTTTTGACGCTTTTAGTCCCTGAATGACCCAAAGTTTATTTTAGCACACCGAACCCCTCAAAGCCTTTTTCTAAGCTATGTAAAGGATATTTATGGTATGTTTAACTCATGGTCATGTTCCGGAATGTCTGTTACAGTTCAAATTGGCATACTTTCGCAGTTTGTCAAATTTAGTCCCTGTAGGCGAATTAACTTGTTTTTGCCATACCAAAGCCTTCAAGACTTATTTCTAAGTTATGTAAAGGTTATTTAAGGTATGTTAAATATATGTTGATGTTCCGGAGTATTTGTCGCATTAAACTGATTACGTTTACGCACCAGTTTGCGTATAAATCTCCAGAAAGCGATGTAGAGTTTGAAATTGAATAAAAGTCAAAACATGAAAAATGTCAAACATAAACAAACAAACATTGGGATCAAATAACTTTGTTTTATTGATAACTGAACTGTTCACAATGATTACAAGCACATATGTTACAGTCTCCCCTACTTGTGGAAATTTCGTCCCGAAATTTATTTAGAGGAAACTCGTGGGAAAAGATGTGGGTACTTCGCCTTCATTTGATCTTCACGTTCCCAAGTAAACTCAGGTCCACGTTTAGATTCCCAGCGAACTTTGACCAATGGAATGCGCTTGCGTTTGAGCCATTTGACTTCACGTTCCATGATTTCCACTGGCTTCTCAACAAATTTCAGTGTTTTATCAACACGAATTTCGTCAAGTGGTATGTGGAGGTTCTCATCAGCTAAACACTTCTTGAGATTGGACACGTGAAAGGTTGGATGAACATTTCCAAGTTAAGGAGGTAACTCAAGTCTGTAGGCTACCTTACCAATTCTTTCGACGATCTTGAATGGTCCAACGTATCTAGGTGCAAGTTTTCATTTCTTTCCAAATCTGATCACACCTTTCCAAGGTGAGACCTTAAGTAATACTCGATCACCGATTTGAAATTCCATGGGCTTGCGTCCTTGGTCCGCGTAACTCTTTTGACGGCTTCTAGCTATCTGAAGGTTATCATGAACTTTCTTAACCTTATCAGTTGTCTCTAAAATGAGGGCAGGTTCAGTAAGCTGAGCCTCGCCGATCTCATTCCAGCAGACTGGTGAACGACATTTTCGACCATAGAGAGCCTCGAAAGGAGCCATGTTGATGCTGGAGTGATAACTGTTGTTGTAGGAGAATTCAATTAACGGAAGATGTGAATCCCAACTACCACCAAAATCGATCACACAAGCTCTAAGCATATCCTCCAGAGTCTAGATTGTTCTTTCAGATTGACCATCCGTTTGCGGATGATAAGCTGTGCTCAGATTAAGTTGGGTCCCCATAGCAGACTGCATGGTTCTCCAAAAATGAGAAGTGAAACGAGCATCTCTGTCAGAAATGATGTTCAAAGGAACACCATGTCGAGCTACAATCTCATCCACATAGATTTTAGCAAGTTTGTCAGCAGAAAAATCCTCGCGGATTGGCAAGAAATGCGCTGACTTAGTAAGACGATCAACAACTACCCAGATGGCATCGTGACCTTTCTTTGTGCGCGGAAGTTTGGTAATGAGATCCATAGTAATGTTTTCCCATTTCCAAACTGGGATCTCTGGTTGCACCAATAAACCAGAAGGACGTTGATATTCAGCCTTAACCTTAAGACAAGTAAGGCATTTGATACATATAAGGCAATGTCTTTCTTCATACCAGGCCACCAAAACTGAATACGAAGATCCTTATACATCTTATCTGAGCCAGGATGAATAGAATAACGAGACTTATGGGCTTCATCCATAAGCAAGGTGCGAAGGTTATCTTGGCTTGGGACCCACAAACGGTCCATTAAGTAATACGATCCATTGTCCTTCAGTTCCAGATCAGGTGTTATGTGATAGGGAAATTCCTTATCCATCAAACCTTGTGAAACACAAGTGTGTTGAGCCTGAGAAATGCGGGCTTGGATATCGGATCAGGCTTGAATAACAGATTGAACACGAACACAATGAAGCTTAGTACGTTCCTTACGACTCAATGCATCGGCTACGACATTCGCCTTACCAGGATGGTAGCGAATTTCGCAGTCATAGTCGTTTAGAAGCTCGACCCAATGTCGTTGCCTCATGTTGAGTTCTTTCTGATTGAAGATATGCTGAAGACTTTTGTGGTCCGTGAAAACCACACATTTTGTACCGTACAAATAGTGTCTCCAGATCTTAAGAGCGAAGACAACTGCACCCAACTCCAGATCATGAGTGGTGTAGTTCTTCTCATGTATCTTCAGCTGCCTCGATGCATATGCTATGACTTTGTTTCTTTGCATCAGAACACAGCCAAGACCCAATTTAGATGCATCGCAATAAACGACGAAATCATCATTGCCCTCAGGCAAAGTCAGAACAGGCGCGTCACAAAGCTTTTGCTTCAAGTTTTGGAAAGCTTCCTCTTGTTTGAATCCCCAATCAAAGGGCTTGTTCTTCTGAGTTAGAGCAGTTAGAGGAACTGCAATCTTCGAGAAGTTTTCAATGAAGCGGCGATAATAACCCGCAAGACCTAGAAAAGAACGAACTTCAGTAGGAGTAGTAGGCGTATCCCAATCCTTAATCGCACTGATCTTGGAGGGATCTACATGAATACCTTGTTCGTTGACAATATGTCCTAAGAATTGAACTTCTTTAAGCCAGAATTCACACTTGGAGAATTTGGCGAAAAGTTGCTCTTTCTTTAGTAGTTCCAGAGTAAGACGAAGATGTTGCTCGTGATCAGCTCGCGTCTTAGAGTATAACAAAATGTCATCAATAAAAACAATGACGAACTGATCCAAATAAGGCTTGCAGACCCTATTCATTAAGTCCATGAAAACAGCAGGAGCATTAGTCAAACCGAATGGCATGACTGTGAACTCATAATGCCCATAACGAGTGCGGAACGCTGTCTTGGGAATATCTTCTTCATGCACACGAAGTTGATGATATCCAGATCGCAGATCTATCTTTGAAAAATAAGAAGCGCCCTGTAACTGATCAAAGAGATCATCAATGCGAGGTAGGGGATATCGATTCTTGATGGTAAGCTTGTTAAGCTCACGATAATCGATACACATCCTAAAAGATCCATCCTTCTTCTTGACAAAAAGAACGGGAGCACCCCAAGGTGAAAAGCTAGGACGGATAAAACCTTTGTCAGAGAGCTCCTGAAGCTGCTTAGCCAACTCTTGCATCTCAGACGGTGCAAGACGATATGGAGATCTGGCAATGGGATTTTCACCAGGTACGAGATCAATACGGAACTCGACTTGGCGTGCTGGGGGTAGACCAGGTAATTCTTCAGGAAATACTTCAGGATAATCCCAAACAACAGGGATATCTTGAATAGACTTGCCTTTGCCCTTATCCGCTACAACATGTGCCAAAAAGGCCACATAGTTCTTTCGCAGATACTTCCGATCTTTAAAACAAGACATGAGTTTGAGACCACCAGCAGGTTTCTCACCACGAACCTGTAGGATCTCGCCTGTCGAAAGCGGCACACGAACAATCTTCTCAAAACAAACTACCTCTGCGCGATGCCTGGCTAACCAATCCATACCCACAATAACGTCGAAGCTTCCAAGTTGCATAGGTGTGAGGTCAATAGGAAAGAGATGGTCGTTAAGGTTCAACTGGCAGTTGCGAAGAACAGAATTAAGAACAATGGGTTCACCACTAGCAACCTCTACTGTCAAGGGTTTTCCTAGTTTCGTTCTAGATATGCGAAGCAATGGCTCAAAAGATAATGACACAAAACTCTTATCGGCACCCGAATCAAAAAGAACAGATGCAGGCTGATTATTAATAAAGAACGTACCGTTCACCACTTCATTGTCTGCCTGTGCCTCTTGTGCATTCATGTTGAAGACTCACCCTCGAGCCTGAGCCTGATTCTGATTTGGATTAGCATTCACCAATCTTGGACACTGATTACGGTAGTGGGTCAGATCCCCACAGTTGTAACAAGAACCTGGTGGGTAGTGTGGTCGTGCAGCTTGACCTTGTTGCTGAGCAGGAGGCTGAGCAACTCGTTGCGCTGGGTTCTGAACTGCCTGATTCTGAGCAAAACGACAAACGTCAGCAAGATGACCTGACTTCCCATAGTTAGTACAGAAACGGCACGGAAGTTGCGGCTGATGGTGACTGTTGCATCTATTGCACAAAGGTGCATTCCCTGCATAACGCTTCTTCGCTGGAGGCTGTGCGGGTTGGTTGGGAGTTGCCTGGTTAACTTGGGCAGTGACAGCAAAATTTTGGGAAGCCTTACGCTTCCTTGACCCTTTCGAAGAACCAGATTCCTTACCCTTCTTGTTCTTACCCTTCTTGTCATCCTCTTTGTCAGACGCCTGCTTCTTACCCTTGTCACCCTTTTTATGCAGCTTTCCCTTTCGAACCTGCGACTCAGTCAATGTCGCTGCTAACTCCATCGCCTGACGGAGTGTGGTAGGGTTACTACCAGTAACGATGTCTTGCACTGAGTCAGGTAGACCATCGATGTACCTTTCGATAGCCTTGTTGAGTGGGGTAACCATTGTTGGGTAAAGCAGACTCAACTCCTCATACCTATCAGTATACGCCCTGTGCTCGCCACTGTCCTGTTTCAAGTCATCAAACTCTCTCTCCAAGGCTCGCTGTTCATGGCGAGGACAAAACTCCCTCATCATAAGGGCCCTAAGTTCAGCCCAAGTTTGTGCTAGAGCAACTTCTGCACCCCGGTCTCTCATAACCCCGTTCCACCACGTAAGAGCCCTCTTCTGAAACACACTCGAAGAAAACTCGACCTTGCGATTATCAGGACACTGAACGTGATGGAAAGTGTTCTCAATGCTCTCGAACCATTGAAGGAGCCCAGTTGCTCCCTCAGAACAACTAAACTTGAGCGGTTTAGCCGAGTTAAAACTCTTGAAGTTACAAGGAACATTGTGGTTGTTGTTGGCTTGGTTCCATTGAGCAATAAGGTTTGGGAACGCAGCAGCCATTTGCTGCGCAATGATTTCTGCCAGTTCGGCATTAGCTGTCTGATTCTCGCGTCGAGGAGGCATTCTAAAAGAGGAAACATGAAAGGAAACGAGTGAGATGATTGGGTGAAAAGAATGAGATGATACAAAAATTGACAACAGCAAGGTGGTGGTCATTTGTTCGTTACCATAAAGCAAACAAACGACACACATTGACTAATCAAAGTAAATGGGTCAAAAATAATGTATCGCGAAGACATGCTTGCCTATAAGTGAACACTCACCCCAAGAGTTCCCAGGTAAGAGTGACTGGTCCGATTATGTGGATTTGTACGAACACTCTAGCCTTAGACAGAAAACCCAGGGTACAGGCATCCACTCTTCTAGTTTGCACGTGTTCACACTATTTAGAACCCAAAACTTTGACGAGATTTTGAAAATTTGGAAGGCATAAGGCCAAAAATCAAACTGGAAGGGTTCAAAACCTTACAATAGAGGGTTCAAAACCTATTAACCAATCATCCTAGATCAGATGATTAGTTTTCAAGGCGGATTCGAACTTGATGTTCTCGTTGTGGTTATCACCTAAGGATAGGTGAAGTGCATGTTTTAAAATCTAAACACAAGACAACTTGCGTTGGGGTCCTAGAAAGTTATAGTCTAGGTCAAAGCATTACTAATAACCTAATTCCCTATAACCATTGGCTCTGATACCAACTCTTATGTCACACCCCGACCACGTAAAACATCAAATCGTGGCGGAAACGTCGGGGAGTGTTGTAACAGAATTATTGTTTCACAACCATGGAAATTAAAGTTACGTTTTATTTATCAACAAGAGAGTTACATTGTCTTTAAACATGAAACCAAGAGTACATAACATAATTAAACTAAGTCTATCTTCGTTTTTGTCACACCCCGACCACGTGGAACATACAAAACGTGGCGGAAATGTCGGGGAGTGTTGTAACAGAATTAATGTTTCAAATCCAAGGCAATTAAAGTTTCGTTTTATTATACAAACATGAGAGTTTACATTGTTTAAACAAGAAACAAAAGGTACATAACATAATTTAACTAGTTATTGTCTCGTTTTAAGTTGCTAAGGCACGGGTCTGCCTAAGTATGTCTTGATAAGTCCTATACATCATCACCTGAAAACACATGTGAAAATAGGTACGTCAGCATAAAAATGCCTGTGAGATACATAGGTTTTTGTGAAAATAGGATTCATGACTTATGTTTGAGAAAATGTTTAGTCATGAACCTTGTAATTTGCTTTGTCTTGTAAATCATTTGAAAAACGATAAGATCAGATGATATGTATAGATAAATGTAAGGTTAAATGAATAACCATGTAAAATGTGTTTGTATAAGATAAGTTGTTTATAAATCAATGTCTTGTGAAAAGTATGTTATTTGTATAAAATGTTCTATGTCTCAAACTGAAATGATTCAAATAACGCTACGATATGTAATACCATACAAACACTTATATATAGGAAGTACCAGCGGCGTATCCACCATGCTTGTATCATATTACACACGCCTCGTTACTTAATCACTTACTCAAACCAAACCAACAATGTAAGATGTCTATGTTTAAACCAACTTCCAAATGTATTTAAATAATATGTTAAAATGTTTATGTCAAAATGTAAATCATGTAATGTGTAACCAAAATGATATGTATGGCTAGTGAAAACGCATCAACTAAACCATAGATGTAATGCACAAGAACAAAGTATTGAAGTAAAACTTGGTTTAAATCAAAGCTATGTTTTGTGGAAATGCATGATCAATGTAAATCATGTAATATGTAAACAAAATGATATGTATGGTAAGTAAAAATAAGACTACTTAAACCATAAGTAAAAATGTACAAAACAAAGTATTTAAATAAATCAAAAGTTATGCTTTGTAGAATAATGCATGCTTTACTGATACAAACACTTATGCGGTATGTTAAACGCATACATTCAAGCCTTGAGACAGCCGGATAACTATATAAAAAATGAGTTATCAAAAGAATATGTATTCGGATTCGGTCATTCCTTACGTCCAAACAAACCCGAGATTTCAAGAATGGGATTTGTCAAGTCCTATGGTACCAGTACTTACTACCGAGCGGCGTAGCTAATGTTAATGAACGTATAATAGTCTCGTTTGTGCAAACCAAATGTCATAGAAAAAGTGAACATGTTATATGAAAACAATGGACTAAGTATGCTAAGTTAACATACAAAGCAGAAAGTCATGTAAATCAATGTGCTAGCATGCTATCAGTCAACATAGATAGCAGAAATGTAAAGTAAAACAATGTACTAAGTATGCACACAATGGGCATACCTAGCATGAAATGTAATGTAAAACGATGTACTAAGTACGCACACAATGGGCATACATAGCATGAAATGTAATGAAATCATGTACTATAATGTACTAACAAACATAGCAGATATGTGATGTGAAAACAGGAAAGCACGAAAGTAACAAGTAGGCACATGTGTTTCACCCCAAAACAGTTTGGAAAACAGTAAAAGAGGGGTCTATGTACTCACTTGAGATTGCTCAGAAGTCCTAAGATAACCACCAAGCAATGCTAGAGATCACGGAATATCAAACGGCACCTAATATAGGTAACTACATTAATAAACCGGACCTAAATCGGAAGATCGGATAGGATGAGGGCTCGTAAACCATATGAGTATGGGAACTCATGTAGTATGGTTTAATAAAGCCTACATACTAAATGAAACCTAACCTAAGTGCTTGTGACCCATTACGACCCGTTTAGGTAGCTTATGCTACTTTAACGCGTCGTTCGCGTGAAACGCGTTCGGACTGCCTAACTAGTCCTATGACAAGTAATATATGCCTTAACATGTCTAATATGGTTGTCATATCAGTTTAGATGTCAAAAGTTATGTTACATATGTTTAAAATGAATTTTGGCATCAAAGGGGTATTTTGGTAATTTACCTAAGGCATATAAACTACCTATCATACAACTACTTAAACGAAGAGACCATAAGGTATAACCTCGTAAGGTTATTCCCTATATACTATGGTCACCTAATGTGCTTGGTCGGATCCTAATGATCGACCAAACGGGTCGGGTTCGAAAGTATAAGCGATTGTTTAGATCGCTTACCTTACGACCCTATATAAGCACTAAACTAAAAGTGACGAGCTAAGCATGTTAAAACATGCTTAACTAAGTTTAGAAAACAGGTTTGGTATCAAAACAAACGGTTTTGATACCCATAAGTAGTTTGGTTACAAAATACGCAAGAGTACGTATTCTGACCGAAACTACGGCTCGTCACTGAGCCTAGATAACGTGGTAATCAGTAGGTATAGTCACTAGGGACTATAACCATCGTGATCACGCTCACGTTATGAAGTTCAAACGAACTTCGCATCGACCATAAACTGGTCAATGCAGAAAGTCAAACAAAGTTTGACTTTCGGACTCGAAAGCGATAAAAGAACGAAAGAACACTTACGAAGGGTCCCCGAATGCTAATCTAGATCAAAATAGCTCAGGTATGAAACAAAGGTTTCAAGTTAGAGCACAATTGATCAGATTCTTGTGAGGAATGAAAGAAAATGTGATGGGTATTTATAGATTTCGGGTAACCGTTAAGATCGTTTCATGAAAACCGTGCTCGAATCTTGTGCGTACACTTGTCCAATTGTTGTGGTAACTAAAAATGACCCTAAATGATCAGAATGGGCGATTTAGAATGTGTGGTTGTGGTTTAATCAGCTGATAATCTGCTGACTGGTTGTTATTATCTGTTCTGGCACAGGCTAGCGCACCGCTACGCTAAAAGTGTAGCGCACCGCTAGGCCCTAGTTTGGCAGAATTACACTTTTGGTCCCTGTATTGCAATCAGCCCATTTTCGACACGTTTAAGGCCCGTTAACCCCATTTAAAAGCTCTAAAATGAAGTTAAAGTATAGGGAACTTAAAATGTGTTCAAAAATATGTCGGATGTCGGTTCGTTTAGCCGTACGAACGCGATGTTCGCTTAATTACGACGGAATGCGCACAAGCGCGAAAAACGATCCAAATGACGCGACGAATGGATTTTTCTTATGCCAAACACTAAAATAAAATATTATAGTGCTTACATAAATTTTTGGATGTCCGGATGTATTCAGAATGTGAGTTATGCGCGAAAATGCAAACTTGTGCACTTTTTGACACTTTTAGTCCCTGAATGACCCAAAAGTTTATTTTAGCACACCGAACCCCTCAAAGCCTATTTCTAAGCTATATAAAGGATATTTAAGGTGTGTTTAACTTATGGTCATGTTCCGGAATGTCTGTTACAGTTCAAATTGGCATACTTTCGCAGTTAGTCAACTTTAGTCCCTGTAAGCGATTTAACTTTGATTTCACCACACCAAACCTTCCAGAACTTATATCTAAGTTATGTAAAGGTTATTTAAGGTATGTTAAGCCTATTTCACTATTCCGGAGTGTTCGTTGCATTAAACTGGTTATATCTACGCATCAATGCGCGTATAACCTTCCAGAAAGCGATTTAGAGCTTGAAATCAAACAAGAATTGATATGTGCAAAAAGATACACATATTTATACCGATCCCAAGTATGAAATACAATATTCCATTGGCTTGGCATTTGTTTGATGGCCGCAGTGACACAGGTGTCACAGTCTCCCCTACTTTAGGTAATTTCGTCCCGAAATTAATACGTAGGAGTCTATTTGTGAC
Organism: Helianthus tuberosus; assembly: GCA_030545235.1. Lineage (NCBI taxonomy): Eukaryota > Viridiplantae > Streptophyta > Magnoliopsida > Asterales > Asteraceae > Helianthus > Helianthus tuberosus. Next base: position 213,237,354 of record CM060411.1, on the reverse strand, counting down.
TTTGTGTCAAATAACCACCAGAGACGAAAATGAACGAAATGAGTCAATTTTTACCATTTCTTCAGAAACCAAAAATGAACGACAAGAGTCATTTTTTTTTCACCATTTCTTCAGAAACCAAAAATGAACGACAAGAGTCATTTTTCACCATTTCTTCAGAAACCAAAAATGAACGACAAGAGTCATTTTTCACCATTTCTTCAGAAACCAAAAATGAACGACAAGAGTCATTTTTCACCATTTCTTCAGAAACCAAAAATGAACGACAAGAGTCATTTTCACAATTTCTTCAGAAACCAAAAATGAACGACAAGAGTCATTTTTCACCATTTCTTCAGAAACCAAAAATGAACGACAAGAGTCATTTTTCACCATTTCTTCAGAAACCAAAAATGAACGACAAGAGTCATTTTTCACCATTTCTTCAGAAACCAAAAATGAACGACAAGAGTCATTTTTTTTTTCACCATTTCTTCAGAAACCAAAAATGAACGACAAGAGTCATTTTTCACCATTTCTTCAGAAACCAAAAATGAACGACAAGAGTCATTTTTCACCATTTCTTCAGAAACCAAAAATGAACGACAAGAGTCATTTTTCACCATTTCTTCAGAAACCAAAAATGAACGACAAGAGTCATTTTTCACCATTTCTTCAGAAACCAAAAATGAACGACAAGAGTCATTTTTCACCATTTCTTCAGAAATCAAAAATGAACAGAGTTAACTCTAGATACACGACAAAACTTGCTGTGGTTCCCGCGCACTGAATTTCATAATTATGTATGCATCCATAATTACGTAATTCCTTGCATAGTCCGCACAGTTTGTCTTGAAATGTTTTAGGGGAGGAAAAATCAAACCTGTGATGAGTGTGACTAGACTACCATAGGGTCCTTTTAATTAGATCGACAAATGATCCTTTTAATTAGGCCGCCAAGGAGTCCTTTCAGCTATATCATCACATGATATTCCTAACCAGATTTTTGGATCAATCTGTTTACCTAGACCACTCAGGGGTCTAATTATGGGATAGTACAATATAATCCAAGGGTCTTTACTATCACGTAAAAGCCCATTGAGGATTTAATATAGTACCTTTGGATATCCTACTACGAATTCCTTATACAAAGATATGGGAGATTCTTCGAGGATTTGGATAACAAAAACTTGGATTACACGAAAACATAAAAGGAAACACATAAGCACATAATCACATAGTTGTTTAACTTGTTTATTAATTTGTTATCTTTGGACGCGGATACTTAAAGCACACCAGGAATCCAATTCTTGGATTTCATTTGGCACTTTAATCCTTTCAAGAATCCATCCATGAAGATAGGATGATCTAGCAAAAATTCGATTTTCGTTTTCAGGAAAACGCAATATTCGAATTAAGGTACACAATAATTTAGGATATACAGAAATACCCTTGGGTACCCTATTAAGAATTTATAGTGGTACTTGGGGTATTCGTACAGAATTATAACTTGCACCTTGTACTTCGTCTCTTTGCAAGAGACGTGTACTTAGGATCTTTGTGGAAAACGCAAGAGATTGTAAAATGGGAGAATTTTGGGGGTAGTCTGTTCTTCAAGGAATGCGGTTCCTTGATTGTCGGCATTGTAAGGGATATGTTGTTTATGCATACAACCACATAAATACATTGCAATGTAAATAAAAAAGATTTATTTATTAACAATGATAACAATTGTTTCTTGGACCTTGACAACAAAAGAAAATAATACATAAGACATGATTATTTCTAAACGGTGTTGTCTTCCAGTCGGTCAGATGCTCATCTCTGTGCTGGATTAGCATTAGCAAGCTTTGGGCAATTTCTTCGGAAATGTCCCATCTCGCCACACTTGTAGCAAGAACCTGGAGGAAAGCGAGCTCGAGCAGGTTTGTTGTCAGCTTGATTTAGTGCAACTGCTGCTACGCAAACTTTTGCTGTATGACCTTTACGTCCACAAATTTGGCATTCGCGGCACTTCACATTAACATGATGATAAAGGTTACATTTGTTGCACAAAGGTGAAGTTCCATTGTAAGGCTTCCTAGCACGGGGTTGAGCTGGTTGTTTGGGGACGGCTTGACCATTGTGAGTGACCATGGCGAAGTTCTGAGAAGCCTTTCGCTTCTTTGACTTCTTAGGGGATCCAGTCTGTTCATCCATGGTCTTTGATTCCTCTATTGGTTTCGATTCCTCGACCGGTTTCTTGTCACCCTTTCGAAAAAGCTTACGTTTCCTGATCTGAGATTCAGTCAAGGTTGCAGCTAGCTCAATGGCCTGCCTAACCGTAGTGGGGTTACTACCGGTAACAATGTCCTGAACTGAGTCAGGGAGACCATCAATGTATTTTTCGATCTCCTTATCCAAAGGCGTAACCATAGTAGGACACAACAGGCTCAGCTCCTCGTATCGATCAGTGTATGCTCGATGTTCACCGCTGTCTTGCTTAAGATCGTCGAATTCCCTTTCCAAGGCCCTGATCTCGTGACGAGGACAGAATTCCTTCATCATTAGTGCTCGAAGTTCTTCCCACGTTTGAGCTAGTGCCAATTCGGCACCCCTATCTCTCACCACACCGTTCCACCACGTCAAAGCTCGTTTCTCAAAGACACTAGATGCGAAGTCTACCTTTCGCTCGTTTGGACATTGAACATGTCTGAAGGTGCTCTCTAAACTCTCGAACCATTGCAGAAGTGCAGTCGCTCCTTGAGACCCAGAAAACTTTGATGGCTTGGCCGAGTTGAACGTCTTGAAGCTGCAGAGAGCATTATTGTTGTTGATAGCTTGGTGACATTGGGCAACGATGATCGGGATTGCAGCAGTCATTTGCTGTGTAATGACAGCTGCCAGATCGTCAATAGATACCGGATTTTCGCGTCGAGGAGGCATTCTAAAAGAGGCAACATGAAAGGAAACGAGTGAGAGAATTAGACGAAAAGAATGAGATGAAACAAATTTGATGAAAGCAAGGATAGTGGTCATTTGTTTGTTACTACAAGGCAACAAACGACACACAGTGATTAATCAAAGTAAATGAGTCAAAAATAATGTATCGCGAAGACATGCTCGCCTATAAGTGAACACTCATCCCAAGAATTCCCAGGTAAGCACAACTGGTCTCGCGTCTGATGAGATGTATACGAAGTGCTTGCCTAGACAGAAAACCCAGAATACAGGCATTCACCCTTCCAGTTTGCACGTGTTCACATTATTAAAAACCCAAAACCTTGACGAGAATTTGAAAATTTAAAGGGGTTCAAAACCATATAACAGAGGGTTCAAAACCTTACAATAGAGGGTTCAAAACCTAGTAATCAATCATCCTAGAACAGATGATTAGTTTTCAAAGCGGTTTTGAAATTTATGTTCTTGTTGTGATCGTCGCCTAAGGATAGGTGACGGTATTGTTTTATGATTAAACGCAAGTAGACTCGCGTTAGGGTCCTAAGAAGGTTATAGACTAGGTCAAAGCATTACTAATAACCTAATTCCCTATAACCATTGGCTCTAATACCATCTTTTCTGTCACACCCTGACCACGTGGAACATACAAAACGTGGCGGAAATGTCGGGGAGTGTTGTAACAGAATTAATGTTTCAAATCCAAGGCAATTAAAGTTTCGTTTTATTATACAAACATGAGAGTTTACATTGTTTAAACAAGAAACAAAAGGTACATAACATAATTTAACTAGTTATTGTCTCGTTTTAAGTTGCTAAGGCACGGGTCTGCCTAAGTATGTCTTGATAAGTCCTATACATCATCACCTGAAAACACGTGTGAAAATAGGTACGTCAGCATAAAAATGCCTGTGAGATACATAGGTTTTTGTGAAAATAGGATTCATGACTTATGTTTGAGAAAATGTTTAGTCATGAACCTTGTAATTTGCTTTGTCTTGTAAATCATTTGAAAAACGATAAGATCAGATGATATGTATAAATAAATGTAAGGTTAAATGAATAACCATGTAAAATGTGTTTGTATAAGATAAGTTGTTTATAAATCAATGTCTTGTGAAAAGTATGTTATTTGTATAAAATGTTCTATGTCTCAAACTGAAATGATTCAAATAACGCTACGATATGTAATACCATACAAACACTTATATATAGGAAGTACCAGCGGCGTATCCACCATGCTTGTATCATATTACACACGCCTCGTTACTTAATCACTTACTCAAACCAAACCAACAATGTAAGATGTCTATGTTTAAACCAACTTCCAAATGTATTTAAATAATATGTTAAAATGTTTATGTCAAAATGTAAATCATGTAATGTGTAACCAAAATGATATGTATGGCTAGTGAAAACGCATCAACTAAACCATAGATGAAATGCACAAGAACATAGTATTGAAGTAAAACTTGGTTTAAATCAAAGCTATGTTTTGTGGAAATGCATGATCAATGTAAATCATGTAATATGTAAACAAAATGATATGTATGGTAAGTAAAAATAAGACTACTTAAACCATAAGTAAAAATGTACAAAACAAAGTATTTAAATAAATCAAAAGTTATGCTTTGTAGAATAATGCATGCTTTACTGATACAAACACTTATGCGGTATGTTAAACGCATACATTCAAGCCTTGAGACAGCCGGATAACTATATAAAAAATGAGTTATCAAAAGAATATGTATTCGGATTCGGTCATTCCTTACGTCCAAACAAACCCGAGATTTCAAGAATGGGATTTGTCAAGTCCTATGGTACCAGTACTTACTACCGAGCGGCGTAGCTAATGTTAATGAACGTATAATAGTCTCGTTTGTGCAAACCAAATGTCATAGAAAAAGTGAACATGTTATATGAAAACAATGGACTAAGTATGCTAAGTTAACATACAAAGCAGAAAGTCATGTAAATCAATGTGCTAGCATGCTATCAGTCAACATAGATAGCAGAAATGTAAAGTAAAACAATGTACTAAGTATGCACACAATGGGCATACCTAGCATGAAATGTAATGTAAAACGATGTACTAAGTACGCACACAATGGGCATACATAGCATGAAATGTAATGAAATCATGTACTATAATGTACTAACAAACATAGCAGATATGTGATGTGAAAACAGGAAAGCACGAAAGTAACAAGTAGGCACATGTGTTTCACCCCAAAACAGTTTGGAAAACAGTAAAAGAGGGGTCTATGTACTCACTTGAGATTGCTCAGAAGTCCTAAGATAACCACCAAGCAATGCTAGAGATCACGGAATATCAAACGGCACCTAATATAGGTAACTACATTAATAAACCGGACCTAAATCGGAAGATCGGATAGGATGAGGGCTCGTAAACCATATGAGTATGGGAACTCATGTAGTATGGTTTAATAAAGCCTACATACTAAATGAAACCTAACCTAAGTGCTTGTGACCCATTACGACCCGTTTAGGTAGCTTATGCTACTTTAACGCGTCGTTCGCGTGAAACGCGTTCGGACCGCCTAACTAGTCCTATGACAAGTAATATATGCCTTAACATGTCTAATATGGTTGTCATATCAGTTTAGATGTCAAAAGTTTTGTTACATATGTTTAAAATGAATTTTGGCATCAAAGGGGTATTTTGGTAATTTACCTAAGGCATATAAACTACCTATCATACAACTACTTAAACGAAGCGACCATAAGGTATAACCTCGTAAGGTTATTCCCTATATACTATGGTCACCTAATGTGCTTGGTCGGATCCTAATGATCGACCAAACGGGTCGGGTTCGAAAGTATAAGCGATTGTTTAGATCGCTTACCTTACGACCCTATATAAGCACTAAACTAAAAGTGACGAGCTAAGCATGTTAAAACATGCTTAACTAAGTTTAGAAAACAGGTTTGGTATCAAAACAAACGGTTTTGATACCCATAAGTAGTTTGGTTACAAAATACGCAAGAGTACGTATTCTGACCGAAACTACGACTCGTCACTGAGCCTAGATAACGTGGTAATCAGTAGGTATAGTCACTAGGGACTATAACCATCGTGATCACGCTCACGTTATGAAGTTCAAACGAACTTCGCATCGACCATAAACTGGTCAATGCAGAAAGTCAAACAAAGTTTGACTTTCGGACTCGAAAGCGATAAAAGAATGAAAGAACACTTACGAAGGGTCCCCGAATGCTAATCTAGATCAAAATAGCTCAGGTATGAAACAAAGGTTTCAAGTTAGAGCACAATTGATCAGATTCTTGTGAGGAATGAAAGAAAATGTGATGGGTATTTATAGATTTCGGGTAACCGTTAAGATCGTTTCATGAAAACCGTGCTCGAATCTTGTGCGTACACTTGTCCAATTGTTGTGGTAACTAAAAATGACCCTAAATGATCAGAATGGGCGATTTAGAATGTGTGGTTGTGGTTTAATCAGCTGATAATCTGCTGACTGGTTGTTATTATCTGTTCTGGCACAGGCTAGCGCACCGCTACGCTAAAAGTGTAGCGCACCGCTAGGCCCTAGTTTGGCAGAATTACACTTTTGGTCCCTGTATTGCAATCAGCCCATTTTCGACACGTTTAAGGCCCGTTAACCCCATTTAAAAGCTCTAAAATGAAGTTAAAGTATAGGGAACTTAAAATGTGTTCAAAAATATGTCGGATGTCGGTTCGTTTAGCCGTACGAACGCGATGTTCGCTTAATTACGACGGAATGCGCACAAGCGCGAAAAACGATCCAAATGACGCGACGAATGGATTTTTCTTATGCCAAACACTAAAATAAAATATTATAGTGCTTACATAAATTTTTGGATGTCCGGATGTATTCAGAATGTGAGTTATGCGCGAAAATGCAAACTTGTGCACTTTTTGACACTTTTAGTCCCTGAATGACCCAAAAGTTTATTTTAGCACACCGAACCCCTCAAAGCCTATTTCTAAGCTATATAAAGGATATTTAAGGTGTGTTTAACTTATGGTCATGTTCCGGAATGTCTGTTACAGTTCAAATTGGCATACTTTCGCAGTTAGTCAACTTTAGTCCCTGTAAGCGATTTAACTTTGATTTCACCACACCAAACCTTCCAGAACTTATATCTAAGTTATGTAAAGGTTATTTAAGGTATGTTAAGCCTATTTCACTATTCCGGAGTGTTCGTTGCATTAAACTGGTTATATCTACGCATCAATGCGCGTATAACCTTCCAGAAAGCGATTTAGAGCTTGAAATCAAACAAGAATTGATATGTACAAAAAGATACACATATTTATACCGATCCCAAGTATGAAATACAATATTCCATTGGCTTGGCATTTGTTTGATGGCCGCAGTGACACAGGTGTCACAGTTTTATGTCTCTAAGGCACAGGTCCGCCCTAATGTCACGATCATCATCCTAAGCGACAGCTCCTGAAAACACATGTGAAAATAGGTACGTCAGCATAAAAATGCCTGTGAGATACATAGGTTTAGTGAAAATAGGATTCATGACTTGGATTTTAAAAGATAGGTTTAATAAAAATTAGTCATGAATCTTGTTAAGTGCTTTCTTTTATAAATCGTATGAAGACTCGATAAGAAATCAGACTATATAAAAGAATGGTGTATGGTTAATAAAATAACCGAGTAAAATGAGTTGGATAAAATAAACTGTTTTTGTAAGACAAAGTCTTGTGAAAAATAAGTTGTTTATGTAAAATGTAATATGTCAAATATTGAAATGATTTAAGTAACGCTACGACATGTAATATCATGCAAGCACTTATATATAGGAAGTACCAGCGGCGTATCCACCATACTTGTATCATATTACACATGCCTCGTTACTCAAATCACTTACCCAAACCAACCATCATTGTAAATTGTTCATGTATAAATCAATGGTCAAGCGTTATTGTGTAAACCATATCAAAATGTCTATGTCTAATGTAAATCACTAAATGTGTATATCAATGCCAAAATGTCTATGTAAAATGTCAATTATGTAATGTGTAACCAAAATGTCATGTACGGCAAGTGAAATATGTATCAACTAAACCATAGGTAAAAATGTACAAAGCAATGTATTGAAGTAAACATAGTTTAAATCAAAGTTATGTTTTGTGGAACAAATGCATGCTATACTGATACAAACATATATGCGGTATTGTTATAATGCATACATTCAAGCCTTGTGACTGTGGTGATAGATCTTTAAACAAATTAAAGGTTTATCTGTGTTATGTTTATCGAATTCGGTCATTCCTTCCATCCAAACATACCTAGGATGTTAGGAACGGGAGTTGTCAATTCCTATGGTACCACTACCTACTAACGAATGGCGTGATCAATGTTAATGAATGTATATTGTCCCATTTAAGCAAACCAAATGTCATACCAAAATGTAAGCATGTGATGAATAACAAATGTACTAAGTATGCACACAATGGACATACATAGCATAAAATGTAATGTAAAACGATGTACTAAGTATGCAACAAAGGACATACATAGCAAAAACACAATGAAATCATGTACTATGTGTGTACTATTGAACATAACAAACATATGATGTGAAAACAGGAAAGCATGAAAGTAACAAGTAGGCACATGTGTTTCACCCCAGAACAGTTTGAAAAATAGTAAAAGAGGGGTCTATGTACTCACTTGGGATTTGCTTAGTAGTCCTTGAGTAACAACCAAACAATGCTAGAGATCACGGATATCAAACGACACCTAATATAGGTAACTATGTTAATATACCGGACCTAAATCGGAGGATTGGATAGAATGAGTGTTCGTAAACCAAACGAGTATGGAGACTCGTGTAACATGGTTTAACAAAGCCTACATACTAAAATGAAACCTAACCTAAGTGCTTACGACCCATTACGACCCGTTTAGGTAGCTTATGCTACTTTAACGCGTCGTTCGCGTGAAACGCGTGCGGAATGCCTAACTAGTCCTATGATAAGTAAAATATGCCTTAACATGTCTAATATTGTTACCAAATCAGTTTAGATACCAAAAGTTATGTTACATATGCTTAAAATGAATTTTGGCGTAAAAAGGGCATTTTGGTAATTTACCTAAGGCATATAAACTACCTATCGTACAACTACTCAAACGAGGTGACCATAAGGTATAACCTCGGAAGATTATTCCCTATACAACTATGGTCACCTAATGTGTTTGGTCGGATCCTAATGATCGACCAAACGGGTCGGGTTCGGAAGTATAAGTGATTGTTTAGATCGCTTACCTTACGACCCGATATAAGTACTAAACTAAAAGTGACGAGATAAGTATGTTAAAACATGCTTAACTAAGTTTAGAAAACAGGTTTGGTATCAAAACAAATGGTTTTGATACCTAAGAGTAGTTTGGTCACAAAATACGCAGGAATGCGCATTTTGGCCGAAACTACGACTCGTCACTGAGCCTAGATAACGTGGTAATCAGTAGGTATAGTCACTAGGGACTATAACCATCGTGATTACGCTCACGTTATGAAGTTCAAACGAACTTCGCATTGACCATAAACTGGTCAATGCAGAAAGTCAAACAAAGTTTGACTTTAACGCTAAAAGAATAAAAAGTACGAAGGAACACTTACAAAGGGTCCAAGAACGGAAGGTTTGAATCCGAATACTCTCAGGTATGAAGTGTTAAACACAACAACTTAGAGAGAAAATTCAGATTTCAAAGGTGTGGGTTTTTGGGGCTGAAAGGGTTGGGTATTTATAGGAAATGGACCACCGTTAGGATCCTTTCTTGAATACCGTGCTTTGATCTTGTCCCTACACTTGTTGCAACACTAAGGTAACTCAAATTGGCCCCCTTGCATCAGGAATCAACATGTGGAATTGGGTTTGGAGTGCATAACAGCTGTTAACAGCTGTTAATACAGCTTTTGCTAATCTGAAAGGGCCTCGCGTCACGCCTAGCCCCCCTTTCTGCAGAAATGGCAGATTAGGTCCCTGCACATGTTTCAGTCCATTTTCCACACGTTTGAAGCCCGTTAAGCCAACTTTAAGGCCCTAAAATGATGCCTAAACATTGTGGACATGAAACATGCTCACAAATATGTCGGATGTTGGTTCGTTGGGTCGCATGGTCGCGATGTTCGCTTAATTACGACAGAATGCGCATAAGCGTGAAAAACGATCCAAACTACGCGACGAATGGATTTTTCTTATGCCAAACACTAAAATAAAATATTTTAGTGCTTACATAAATTTTTGGATGTCCGGATGTATTCAGAACGTAAGTAATGCGCGAAAATGCAAACTTGTGCACTTTTTGACGCTTTTAGTCCCTGAATGACCCAAAGTTTATTTTAGCACACCGAACCCCTCAAAGCCTATTTATAAGCTATGTAAAGGATATTTATGGTATGTTTAACTCATGGTCATGTTCCGGAATGTCTGTTACAGTTCAAATTGGCATACTTTCGCAGTTTGTCAAATTTAGTCCCTGTAGGCGAATTAACTTGTTTTTGCCATACCAAAGCCTTCAAGACTTATTTCTAAGTTATGTAAAGGTTATTTAAGGTATGTTAAGTATATGTTGATGTTCTGGAGTATTTTTCGCATTAAACTGATTACGTTTACGCACCAGTTTGCATATAAATCTCCAGAAAGCGATGTAGAGTTTGAAATTGAATAAAAGTCAAAACATGAAAAATGTCAAACATAAACAAACAAAAATTGGGATCAAATAACTTTGTTTTATTGATAACTGAACTGTTCACAATGATTACAAGCACAGATGTTACAGTTAGGGTCCTAGAAAAGTTATAGTCTAGGTCAAAGCATTACTAATAACCTAATTCCCTATAACCATGAGCTCTGATACCAACTCTTCTGTCATACCCCGACCGCGTAAAACAACGAAACCGTGGCGGAAACGTCGGGGGGTGGAGCGACAGAATTATTGTTTCACAACCATGGATTCAAAAAGTTTCGTTTTATTGAATTATTAAACATTAAACATTGTCTTTGAAACAACACAAACAATTTAAACATAGTCTATCATCGTTATTAAGTCACTAAGGCTTCGTCCAGTTCTAAGTGAGCATGCATCCTAGTCTCAATCAACATCATTCGACACCACCTGAAACATATGTAAAAATAAAGTCAGCAAAGAAATGCCGGCGAACACATAGGTTTTGTGTGAGTTTCAGATTCATGGCTCGTTTACTTGTTGAAATAACTCGTACAACTTCGTTAATCGATATTAGAAACCTTGTTTTGTAAAATGTTTGTATTGTAAAATGAATAACTAACTCAAACAAGTTCGTTATAGTTTATATAATCTCGTTGCCATGAATCTTAAACCAAAACATTTGTTTATGTAAACCAAGTCGTAAATCATTCTCGTAATAAAACTCGTATGGTTTATATCGTTTCGTAAACATCGTTTGTGTGACATCGGTTAAAATCGTTCGTCTAAGTGGACTAAATAACGCTACGGAATATAATATTATAAAAACACTTATATATAAGAAGTATCAGCGGCGTATCTACCATGCTTTTATCATGTTACACCCATCCCGTTATTTAAACACTAACCAAAAACCAATCGTTCGTTCAATTCGTTTAACTCGTTCCAATCATTTAAATCGTTCAATCGTTTAAAATCGTTCAACCGTTCAAAATCGTTCAATCGGTCAAAATCGTTCAATTGTTCAAATCGTTCTCGTTCAAATCATTCTCATTTTAATTGTGAAAACTACTTTTGGTCGTCTCGTGGAATACATTCAAACTTTCGTAACTCGTCCATCGTTCAACTCGTATTAACAAACCACCAAAGGGTAAGTTAACAATTAACAGGTTCAGTCGTTACCCACATAGCTCCAACACATAACCATGGGTGCAGTCCGATAATGGGATTTGTCAGATCCTATGGTACCATAACCTAATACTGGTCGGCTTGGCCAAAGCTAATGAATGTCATTTGTTATGTAAATACGTCCAACAAGTTCATTCACATTATCAAAATCGTTATTGTTTAATATAAACCATAGTATTCATTTTTGAAATCATCGTTAAAAGCATCGAAATCGTTTAACACATATGAATCACCCCAAAACAATTGAAAACAGTAAAATAGGGGAACTATGTACTCACATCGAAGTGCAAAGTATCCTTGATTAAAGTGAACTAACAAAGCTCGAGTAAACCAAGGAATTCAAGTAGCACCTAGTAATCGAATCGCTAGTTAATAAATCGACACCTAAATCAGAAGATCGGGTAGAATGAGGTCTTATATACCAAATGAGTATTGGAACTCATGTGATATTGTTTAACAAAGCCTACATTCTAAATCGGAACCTATCCTAAGTGCTTACGACCCGTTACGACCCATTAAGGTAGCTTACGCTACTTCAACGAGTCGTTCGCGCAAATGCACGTTCGAGATGCCTAACTAGTCCTATGACAAGTATTATATGCCCTAACATGTTTAAATATGTTGCATAATCAGTTTAAGTGACAAAAGTTAAGTTACATATGCTTAAAATCAAATTATGCATGGAAAGGTCATTTTGGTCATTTTCCTAAGGCATATAAACTACCTGTCATAACAACTAATTAAACTAAGTGACCATAAGGTATAACCTCGGAAGGTTATTCCCTATACAACTATGGTCACAATATATGCTTGGTCGGATCCTAACGATCGACCAAACGGGTCGGGTTCGAAAGTCTAAGCGGTTGTCAAGACCGCTTGACTTACGACCCTAAACAAGCACTAGACTAAAAGTGACGAGTTAAACATGTTAAAACACGTTTAACTAAGTTAGAAAACAGGTTTTGATATCAAAAGAAAGTGTTTTTGATACCCAAAAATTGTTTCATCTCAAAATGCGCATAAATGGCATTTTGACCGAAACTTTGACTCGTCACTTCGACTAATCAACGTGGTAATCAGTAGGTATAGTCACAAGGGGCTATAACCATCGTGATTACGCTCACGTTGCAAAGTTCAAACGAACTTTGTGTTGACCAAATCGTGTTCAAAGCAGAAAGTCAAACACTGTATGACTTTCATGCTTGAAAAGCATAAAAAGCATGAAAGAAGTTTACAAAAGGTCCAAGCTAGGATCAAGAACAAAGAAAACTAGAAAATGAAGCCTTCAACCAAAGGGATAGCTTCAATGATCAGATGAGAGCTGATTTGAATGGAATGAGCAATGAACTCTCAAAAACCCAAGCTATTTATAGGAAGTTTGGATCAAGGAGATCATTCCAAGTGTTTAGAAGGTGTAATCTTGACCCTACACTTGTGGAACCTAGTTTAGAATACAATGGGGATCCAAAACCAGCTCCAGGTATTGAGAAATTTGCATAAATAACCCTAGAAATCAAGCCAGATGCTGAAAACAAATTGCTGAGTTTTGGTCCCTGTCACGTGGCACGCCAGGTATCACTGGGCATGGCGCGTGGCGCGGGGGAGCTCGGTTTCAAGTTTCCAGAATTGGCAGAACAGGTCCTTGCATGCTTAAAACTTAATTTTTGACACGTTTAAGCCCCGTTAACCCCATTTCAAGGCTCCACAATGAAGTTAAAGCATAGGGAACAGGAAATATGCTTGAAAACATCTCGGATGTCAGTTCGTTTGGTTGTACTGTTACGTTATTCGGTTAATTACGACGAAAACTCGAACGGACGCGAAAACGATCCAAATTTCGATTCGTCGTGAAATTTTTCATTCCAATCACTAAAATAAAATATTTTAATGATTACAAAAATTTTGGATGTCCGGATATGTTCAGAACGTAAGATATGCGCGAAAATGCAAACTTATGCACTTTTTGATGCTTTTAGTCCCTATTGATCAAATAAGTTTATTTTCGCATACCAAACCCCTCAAAGCCTATTTCTAAGCTATGTAAAGGATATTTAAGGTATGTTTAGCTTATGATCAAGTTCCAGAATGTTCATTACTGTATGAATCGGCATACTTTCCCAATTTGACACAATTAGACCCTGCGATCGAATAAACTTGTTTTCGACACACCAAACCATCCAAAACTTATTTCTAAGTTATGTAAAAGTTATTTAAGGTATGTTAAGCCTATGTCACTGTTCCAGAGTGTTTGTCTCGTTAAATTGATCATGTTTACGCATCAGTTTACGTATAACTTTCTAGAAAGCAATTTAAAGCTTGAAATCGAACGAGAATCAAATCGTAAAATCGTCAAACACAAATACACAAATAATAACACCAAAACAAATCGTTTTATTGATAATTGATATTGTTTTACATTGTTCATCGCTTACAGAGCACATTTGTCACAGTGCGGTCCTAGACGGCTGTGTATACCGGACCCTCGGTGAGCAGCTGACTCTCGCCGATTTTCTCCATTTGGGCCCAGGCGGTCATGTACCGATCTCCTAGCCCGGGATCCATAAGTGGAGTCATCCTCCTGGAGCGTATGTACAATACAGTAGGAGGATCCACGTGACCAGCGCCTATCCCGGGAAGCGGGGTGTGTTGGTGCCCTGCCCTCGTATTGCAAGATATGAGCCGCAGGTGTATATGGCATGGGTGTGGGTCCTCCGGGTGGTTGCGCATTTGCGCAAGCGTTGTTGTAGGCTGCAGCAAGAGCAGCCTATTGTTGGGAGTACCAGGTGTGGAGATCCACTCTTGGTGGCAGTACTGAGGCGTACTGCGAAAAGTCAGGAATGAACATGGGGGAGCGCCCCCCCTGTGCGGATGTGCTAATGTGGCCGGTTTGTTGGACCGTGGGAGTGTTCCCCGTAGGTCCTATATTTGCGGGGGTAAGGTTTTCCACATTAGCATTATGTTGACGATCAGATATGATCTTCAAGAAAGAGAGAGATGGAAATAAGTGCAAAGAGTAGCGGTGGGTGCCAATGACGAAACAGTGGTTAACCAAGGGAGGTTAATTCACTGGTCTCGTCAAGTAGGGTTAATCCCTTCTTTCCGAGGATTGGTGGCTAGATCGTCCGCTGATATGTCTCCTGCACAAGGAAAACACATCGTGACTTGTAATAAGGAGGATGGGGTGGGGGGTGCTCCTTGTTACCACTCTCCGGCGTGAGAATCTGTAATTTGCTTGAGAGCAAAGTGTGTGATAGTAGTGTGAGTGAGAGAGTTTGATAAGCGATACCTCAAACCTTGTCCGGGATGGGTATTTATAGCTGAGGAGTGAAGGAGGGTAATTGAGTGGCTAGACTGACAACGCGTAGCCCCTTGCAGGTGTGTCAGGCTTGTCGGTCACAGAGGTGATGCCACGTCCCACTGCGGCTGTCAGTCTATGTGTCGGCGTTTCTTACGTGTGGGCTGACTGGCAACTGTCATTGGTGCCACTTGTTGTTAAGGTGTCAGTCCCACTTTCTTTGTGGATAGGATGCGGTGCCAGGCTACATCGCTATCCGCGGTAACTGCAGTCGTTTCCGCGTCCCCTGTTTTGAGGAAGATGTGTACAGGATGCGGTGCCAGGCCGCATCGCCATGTGTGGTAAGTTGTTGTTACCTAGATCCCTTGTCGTGACGAAAATGTTTATAGGATGTAGTACTAAACCGCATCGCTATGTGTGACATCCATTTTCATACACAAGGTAAGTCTTCTCATCACTTGACCGATTGGATTCGGTAGCTGCGTTCGCGCGTGCCCGCACGGACGCAGATAAGTTCTTGCTGGTGGGAGTATTTGATAAGGGTGATGGTCACTCGCGACTGCTTTGGTGCGAGATTTGGGACCATACCCTTTCAACTGCCAAAACAAGTCTTCATAACATTAAATGCCTTAACTGGATCCAAATTCAACTTAGACATGCTGTGTATAACATGCTTCTGGAGCTGAGTGAGGTGTCGTTCAGTTGGAAGAAAATGCTTATCAGGACGTTTAACAAGATCATGGTTGTGCTCCTCAACAAACTTATAGACCTTCCACGATCCAGCCTCCAAAATTACACATAACAGTGCACCACAATCAGTCCTCTTTGAAAAGTTAGATCGCACTAACCGTTCCTTTTGATTGGGGTCCAACGTATCAACCTTCTTGTCCTTATATACCCCAGCTCTCGTACACATGTAATACTTAATATGTCTTACACATTTGGCGTTTATCTTTTCAGTGCCTTTCCTGATTGAATAACCACAAGCCTTGGCATACGTAACATACATTGAATAACAATCATCGAGGCTTGTGAATATCATGTCCCTTTTTCGCTTTATTTATTCACTAGAGTCAGGAATGATAAATGGTAAATCAGTTTTGGGGCAAAACCGTTCATTCGAGGAAGCATCTTTGTCTGAGAAAACACAGTGAGGAACAAATTTCAGAAAAAAACGCCATTAAAAAAATAGAAAATGTCTCCTGATAACATTGTCGATAAAAACGCCATTAATTGAATAATAAACAAGACATAATAAACACATAGTTTGAAAATGCCATAATACACACTCCATAACTTGGTTGATTAACAAATATGATGAGTTAACGATACTAATGCAACGTGATAATCAAAACGTCACGACATGTGTAATTAAAAACAATTAACAACAGGAATAATTAACAAATATAACATGATAATGAAAACGCCATAGTTAACAAAACTGATGTTTACACAAATTAACAAATAGTGATAACTGATGTTTACAAATACTACTAAATAATATTCAAAACTAATCAGGTGTAAAACGCCAATGATCGTAAAAACATAAGAAAAATACTAGATCCCAAACGAGAATTAAAACTAATAATGAAAACTCCAATTATCAGTTCTTACTAATTGTTTTACTACCAACAAAAATGCGAATAAATTGGATACATGAACAACGCCATTGAAAGCATACAACACATTATGAAAAATTAATTTAAAAAAAAACAATGAAACAATCATAAAAGAACAAAACGCCATATCCGTTGTATATGTGTTGCATGATTTGCTGGAACAAAAATATGAAACGTCATCAAATATTACTTTGTCGAATAGAATCCACGTTAGACGCCATAGATCTGAGAAAGCTTGGAAAGGAGTTAACAGCTAATACAAAATCTTTGAAGTTTTAATTTGAAACAAATTTATAACGCGAAAAAGGAGGGAACGTACCAATTTTTATTTTTTTTAACAATTTTTTATAAAAAAATCGCTAGTTTTTATATATAAAAAAAATTTAAAAAAAAAATTTGTTGTACTGCACATGTGCATTATATGTGTACTACATATGTGCACTATATCCGTAATAGTGCACATGTGCAATACAAAAAAAAAAATTTATTTTTTTTTTGAAATTTTTTTTCCATGCATAAAAACCTGCGAATATTTTTTATAAAAATTAAAAAAAAAAATTGTATGTTTTTTAGGCTTTTTTAGTTAATTTTGGTTTTCTCATTTAAACTAGTTTTCTCATGATCCATCCCCTATATATATATATATATATATATATATATATATATATATATATATATGTGTGTGGTAGGGTTCAGGCGAGAACCACCTTTATTGCGAGAACCAATGTGAACACAACAAAATAAACCCATTACACCACAAAAAAAACTAAAAAAAACCTAACGCCCCCCCCCCCCCCAAAAAAAAAAAAAAAAAAAAACCTAAACCCCCCCTCCCCACTCCCCAAGTTAAATGCTAAAATCAAACCATCCCCCCCCCCCCCCCCACCCAAGCGAAATGCTAAAAATTAAACCATAAAGCTAAACCCCTAAAAAATCTATAAAACACACAAAAAAATTATTTTTTTAATAATTTTTTTATTAAAATCGCTACTTTTAATATCCAAATTTTTTTATTAACGAAAAGTAGCGATTTTAATGAAAAAAATATTTAATTTTTTTTTTTTTTTGTGTTTTTTAGATATTTTTAGGTATTTTTGGTTGTGTTCACATTGGTTCTCGCAATAAAGGGTGGTTCCTAACGGATCCTTCTCCTATATATATATATATATATATATATATATATATATATATATATATACAGGGTCGGGATTTAGAGAAAACGATAGAAAGTGTGAGAACGGTGAGAACGCTTAATGATCGTCCGATCAAAACAATCTATGGACTAGATTGGCGGTGGCGTTTTCGTAAATAACATCAATTTTATTACGTGGACGCTCTTCATTAAGGGTAAAAGGGTCTTTTGACTACTCCACATAAAACGCCAAATCATGAAATAAAACGCCAAAAACAAAAATCACAGACCATTCTAAGTAAAACGCCATTAAATATAAAACGCCAAACTTAATTATAGTAAAATCCCGCCTTAAAAAACCGCCAAAAAATCCTATATATACAACATCTCAGACCTTCAGTTAAAAACACACACAAAAACCCAAACGCCATATTTCATATAAACCATTCGCCTTAGAAACGCCAAAAAACCCAAACATCAAATATCTTCAACCCCAAAAACGTTTTTTTTTTTTTTTTTAAATTCAGTTTGGTTGTCAGTAAGATTTCGCTCAATGAAATAGACAAAATCCTAAAGTGAGGATATAGTCCATTTCATTTAGTAAAATCTCATTGACTTATCCTAAACTTCCATCAAATTTATAACGCCAAAACATACAAAAACATTATTGAGGTTTGTTGTCAATAAAATTTAGCTGTATGGGGTGGACAACATTGTCAGTTATATTTCTTAACCGAGGATTAACAATGTTGTCCATCTCATACAACAAAACATTATGGATTTTAGCATGATCAAAATTTGAGGTTTAAGGTGATCTTATTTCGTGGCGTTCTTTTTATCGGTAAAACGCCAAAAAAGTTAAAAAATCAAACATCATTGATTGTAAAAATTCAAGATTGTTGGCTGAAGGATATAAACTCAATAACATTTTCCTGCACGAGATGGACAAATATTCAAGAAAAAGATGCTGATGTCAGCCTGTGTGCTTCCAAACAGCAACACAAAAAACTACTTGGAAAACAAAAAAACAAAATGAATCATACGAAAGTCGAACCAGCCAGTTAACATGATTCAAAAAAGAGAGAGATAGAGACTGGAGACAGAGAAGATTTGGAAGATCAATTGTTTATGTATTCTTTTTTTTATTTTCCTTTTCAGTTAATTGTTATATAATAAAAACGTCATATATAATAAAAACGCCAAAACAGCCAAAATGCTTGTTTAAAACGATATCATCCAGTTAAACGCCACCAAAAAACTGCCAAACTAATAAAATTACTTTGAAAAATTATTATAAAAAACCCAAATAAAAAATAAGAAGAAAAAATAAAAAAGCAAACTTGAAAATGTAAATAGAAACAGTAAATACAAAATCATTAAATACTGAAGAATCTAAAACGCCAAACTTGAAAGATGGGACGTGTTACAGACTTCAGAGATAAAAGCTTATAAAAAACATTAATTACAAAACAGTAACTGAAAAGACAAAATACTTTATTATAATAATGCACCGCCTAATTTAGGCGCCAAAAAGACATCCTATAAAATGATACATCTCAGCAACTTCCATTTGATCAAACCAAAAAAACAAATACCAAATACTACTAAATACCACCTACTGTAAAACGCCAACAAATAAACTGAATGAATTGTTATCAGAGGGGAGTACCTCAGAAAGATTTTGCTGCATGAGATGGACAAAATTTCAGGAAAAAGATACTGATGCCAGTCATATGGCATTTTGTATTTTTTTGTTCTTGAAGAAGGTTTGGATGAGGAGAAGAGGTCAATGACACTGAAGAATGGGTTCACTATAAAGATGAAGATCCAGATAAAGAAAAAGCGAAAAACCCACTCACACGCCATAGATCTATGTCCCCAAACATCCACACAAAAAGACAGTTCATCAGACGAGCAGGCAAAAAAAATCAAACCCATGGGTTTGTTAAGTTTTACATAAAACACCATATATTTGATGACAGTTCTTGTACTATTAAAGAAGAGAGAGACTGATGACACTAAAGATTGGGAAAAGAGATCCGATTAGGATTTTTAATTTATTTCCTTCCCTTGTATTTTTTTTTCCTGTGGTTGAAATATAATTTAACAATAGTAAAACGCCAAGATACCACAAACGCCAAAATGTTTATAAAAAATAACAGATCAATAGGCCAACTTGTTTAAACGCCTTGGAAAACGCCATTCAAATAGATTTCCTACCCCCTGGGTTCCATTGGCATACGATGAGAATAACGCCATAAACGCCATAATGTTGATACAATGGAACCATTAAAACGCCATTAATTATTGAATTTGGTTAACGGCAAAAATCTCAAAAACCAAAAATTAAAACAACATTGGGAAAAAGCGGAACAGGAAAAGCAGAAGATGAAAGGACAAAAAAGCCCCTCCGCCCTATTCTAAGCGGCGTGACACGTGTTGGGCCAGGAAGCGTTCTCACCGTTCTCACACTTTTGATCATTTTCTCTCGATCTCGTTTCTCTATGTATATATATATATATATATATATATATATATATATGTATGTATATATAGGGGAGAGTTCATTGGAGAACACTAAAAGAGTGGGGATCTAGGGAACACTAGGAACAATTTCTATCCATAGATCATTTTATATTTAGGGTTAAGATTAGAGGGGCTTAAATGAGGAGAAAACCTAAATTAAAAAACTAAAGGGGTAATATTGTCAAAACTCAAAACATAAAACACAAAAACCCATGTCGATCCCTGTATAAAAAAACCCTTCAATTTCAGTCGATCTTTGTGTAAACACATCCTCAAATAAGTCTTGATTTCAACCAATTCCCCTTCAGTTTCAGCTGATCTCTATGTAAGAAAACCTCTGATAGTCTCAATTTGAACCAATTTAACCTTTAGTTTTGTCAATTTGTTGTGTGATTTGAGCTTTCTAGTTCAGATTTTTGCCCTAGTTTAAGTAAATCAGTCAATTTGCAATAAATTAGGTTAGATTAGCAACGATGTATTGTTAGAGAATCGAGAACTATATGATCGATGTGTTGTCAGTTTGTTGTGTGATTTAAGATTGCAAATTTCAGTTTTTTGCCCTAGGTTTAGTAAATCATTCACTTTGTAGTAAGTTAGGTTATATTATGCAACGTTAGTTCGTTAGAGAATCGCAAATTGCTTGTGATCGTTGCGTATTTTGCATTAGGTTTTATCAAAGTTATTGTTGAATTTGTTGTTGTGTCTTAACGGTCTTAACTGACTTCACAAAGTTGGTTGGGATTGAAATATGTCAAGTAGTATGATTTGTTTGATAATGGTGTTATTAATCATATTAGATGTTTGGGTCAGT
The DNA here is from genome assembly GCA_030545235.1 of Helianthus tuberosus. Lineage (NCBI taxonomy): Eukaryota > Viridiplantae > Streptophyta > Magnoliopsida > Asterales > Asteraceae > Helianthus > Helianthus tuberosus. The sequence goes on along the minus strand of CM060411.1, from coordinate 213,216,170 downwards.
TTTGACTTGGTTTAACCAGTGAGTTGTTTCAGTTTTGTTGTTTAACAGGTGAGTTCTTCGATTCATATTAGATGTTAAATGGTTGTTTTATATTAATATAGAGAAAGTTATTGATTCTATAAGTAAATGAAGAATGCTTATTATCAAATTAGTATCTAAATTATGAAACGATTCACTTTTTGTAAGTTCTGCAACGTCTATCAGTACGGAGTTACGATTCATTGTTCTATTAGTAGTGTTTTGTTGGTGCTAATGTTGCTTAGGGTATCTAAACATGATAGATGTAAAGATATTATAGTAAATATAGAGATGATGATCGTGTTGCTGTCTTACTGAGTTTAGCCTTATATTTACTGATGACTTGTCTTGAAATATGGTGTTTTTGGACGTTTAGAGGTGTTTATCAAAAAGTTTTTGAGGAAGAAAAGGGAAGAATGAAAAGTAAGCAATTTACACGTGTAAATAAGCTGCTTACACATGTATAAATCATCTTAGTTACTATTACCTTTGTGTAATTAAGCAATTTACACATGTGTAAGTAAGTTGTTTATACACGTTGTTTAATCACATTCTATTGTTTTAAAGAAGCACAAGGAATGGGGAACAAAAATAGACAAAATAGATGGTGAATATGGTTATGGAAAAACAGTAAAAGAAACTACAATTAGTTGCCACACGTGAAGGTATGTAATATAAAAAACTATATTAACTAAATAATTATATATATGAAGCTTTACACATGGGTAAGTAGTCTCTTTACACATGTGTAAATCATCTAAGTCAAGATTGAATATGAGTTATTAAGAAACTTACACATGTGTAAATGTCAATACTGAATTTAAGTGATTAAGCAATTTACACATGTGTAAGTAATCTGCTTACACATGTGTAAATCATCTTAGTTAATATTGAATTTGAGTGATTAAGCAATTTACACATGTGTAAATAAGTTGTTAACACATGTGTAAGTAATCTGCTTGCACATGTGTAAGTAATCTGGTTGCACATGTGTAAATCATCTTAGTTAATATTGAATTTGAGTGATTAAGCAATTTACACATGTGTAAGTAAGCAGTTGCAAAACAGCTACTAATGTGTATTAAAAATGTTTTTTTAAATTATTTCGTGTTTATGGAAATGGAATCAGGAGGCAAAAAGAGAAAAATAGAAAAAGGCAACAAAGAAGAAAAATAAAGATGAAACAGGTACAATGAAGGGGAAGAATAAGAAAAATGTTGCTGATCGGGTTGTTGTCGTAACTAGTGACGTGAGGTCGAAGTCTCACTCAAATTTAATCCAATTACAACTAATTAGCTAGCGGTAAGTGGGTATCGAACACAGGGAGTTTGTGGAACATGTGCTATCTCAATGTATGTCAAAGTAAACTAAGATTAAACTAATTGCAGAAAAGTAAATTTCAATGTTCAGGTTGATTGGTTTTAATTATCTAGAATTACTAAATTAGAATACAAATCAAAGTCAAGTTTTGTAACAGGATAAGAGGGTAGTGATCATCCCGAGTTTCAGGTTTTAAGTGACAACTAACGTTCATGTTCAACTGGAAAGAACCACAGAGACATGGCTCATGTAAGATCAATTATTTGTGATGAAAGGGAACTAAGTACTCGGATTCCTAGAACACGAGGTTGTTACCCGATGATCAATCAACATATATCCAACCCTAATCCCTCCCATGATATCTCGATCGCTAACGGCACCAAGAACGTACGGTTTAGAACTATGATAAAAAAAATATCAACAATTTACAAATAATCATTCATACACCGTAATCAAACAACACATGCGAAGTTTATTACTCCAGAAATTAAAGATCAAAACATAACTGTCACAAGTAAAACCTTACATTCGAGGATGATCACCAACGAAATTAGCCTTCCATAGTTCGGTGCATCATCATAACACAAACTTTAATGTTCATACGAATCAAAAACATAAACCGAATGTTTAGAATCTTCAAGAACACAAGGAAAACAGCCAAAATCGCCCCTATCATGCTCCCAAAACCGAAAACAATGGTTGGACTTGAAAGGACATCATAAAACCGAATTAAAAGGTGGGAGTTACACATTTACGCATGTCAGCGCCGTAAGCTACGCCCCTGCCTTAGCCTACGGGGGCAATCAAAACACTACGGCGCCTTAGAACTGGACTACGGCAAACAAAAAACTTCAGTCATCACCGTAAGCTACGCCCCCCACCGTAGGCTAGAGTGGGCTTCAGCATGAAATTTTGTTTTCAGCATAACTTTTTCGTTTCAACTCCGTTTTCTTCACCGTTTTCGCCCACGTTCTCGTAATTTCATCCTCTATCATGTGATGTTCTTAGTTCTTCCATTCCAATATTTTATTTTTTATTGATGCTCCAAATTCCTTCCCTTTTAAGCTCCATTTGTACCTAAAACACAAACAACCGTAGTTACCTAATTCTAGACAATTACATGGATAAATGCAGGGTTAAATTATCATTTATAACACTCAAGGGTCGTCCTACGAACTACCCGTCACATCCCCACACTTAACCGTTGCTTGTCCCAAGCAACGCGTTCAACAAAACACAATTTATTCATGCGATCAAGTACAAACCGAGCAACAATTGTCCTAATTTACTAAGTTTTTCTTAAACCCGCACATAACACACCCCTCACAATAACTCTCTTCTCGGTGGCAAGTAATAACTAGCAAAGATACGCTAGATCACACTCAAGGCAAACGGGTATGAAGAAACACTGGATCAACATATCAAAATCAATTGAACCAGGGGGTTTGAATCTATATAAAAGGGGTGATTCTTCTCGTTTGATTCGGGGTTAGCTAAGCTCCTTCTTCTAACAACAACTGCAAAACAACAACCATTAGACTCGTCACGGGGATAATGGGGGTTCTCTCCTTGACCACCCTCCGGCGTGAGAATAAGTACAGGTTTGATGAAGAAGAAGAAGTAGTAGTGAAAGTGAAGTGTGTGTAACTTGAGAAATGGTACCTGAATTATCCTTATTTATAACCGAAGTTTGGGCGGGAAAGTTTGTTGACGGAGGACGTAACGGAAAGTAATATCCGTGAGCGGTTATTTTCTCCACCGTTAATCACTAACGGATGTGTGTGCACACGGATCGTGTTTATGATCAACGGCTGGGGAGATGCCACGTGGAAAGTGGGTAAGTGTGGATCTTCCTTTAATTTGGTGTCATCATCGTGACTTTGAGGAGTGCCCAGGATGATGCCACGTGGCCATTCGGTTATAACCGAATGGTGATGCACGATAAAGCCTTCTAGAAGGTTTACAGCTGTAATCCTATGTGTCTTTGCTTCATGTAAATTCTGTTGTAACAGAAAAGTTATTTTTTATCCAAGTCTTGATGATATTCGCGCGGAGATGTTGTTAGGACCTTATCTTAACTGTTTTGTTGCATGAGAGCTTGCGTAAGGATATGTTATCTCTAACTTGGCGCGCAAATGTTGGAGACTGCTTTCTTTTAAGTTCTTTTCTTTAGAACCAGTGTGCTGCCGTGCAAGGTTATTCGAAAGAAGTGAAGTTGTGGTATGGTCCTGAACACCTGTGCAAGGTTTTTGGGACCTTACCCCTTCAGGGTAGTTGAACAATAATATGCATGTACTCAAATCGGTCTTTCGCCTAAATAATTTGCTAAACATGCACGTGAATCAAAGGGACTTAGAGGTTGTAACGTGGCTAGGCAAATGGGTAGGAAATGGAAATATATATTCAAAGTAGCTAACAATTCAACCTGGTCTTTTATTTCTAACAAAGCAAAACACAAACAACTATGTACAACATATCTCATTCATTTTTTTTTTCATTTTTCATTACTTTTTCTCTTTTTTTTTTCTTTTTCCTTTCATATCTCTTTTTTCTATTTTTTTTCTTTTCAAACATAACAAGATAAACATACTAATACGAGATGCAACACTAATAGACCGGGTCAAATACGGGTTAAATTTAGAGGAACTAGGCACAGGTTACAAATGATCGGCTTCAAGCTCAAATGGGCTACTAAAGTCCAAACCCCTGCCCCTCTCACTACCATGCTCATATATATAATTTATTAGGTCCAACCCCCCGAATCCCACACTCGCACTCACCAAGATGAGGCTACCTAATTTGTAACACCTCGAAAATTTACGTCCTATAAGGTGTTGACACGTGTCATGGGTTTGAACGTGAGAAAGAATGTTCTTGAAGGACTAAAGTTGATAAACAATGAAACTGTGTAGATATGAGGGTTCAAAGTGTCAACAATGAATAATTACATTTTTCAATAACCCTACATGATTTTTATAACCTTAAACGAATGGGTCATGGATCATACGAAGCGAATTGTGAAAGAAAGTGAGAGATTGCAAACTACAGGGGTTAAATGTGTCAACATGTTTAAAGTTATACCTCTGAGTGACCTTTTAGTAAACCCGAAGCCTTGTAACGATTAATTATGCTCACTAGAATGCACTATGAACATTTCACCAAGTTTCGTTATCGTATGAGAAAGTTGTGATAAAATTCGTGTGCAAGGGTTAGAATCGTCAACGTTGAAAATTAGGGCTTTTCGGGTGATCACAAAGTTACCCGAGGACTTGACAAAGTGGGTATAAGTATTAAAGCCCCTATATGTTAATATTAAAGCCCCTTAATGCAAGAAACCAAATGAAAGCGATGTTTATAAGGATCAGGGACTAAAATGCAAATGATTGAAACTTGTTGAGCTGGTCGTACATACGCTCGCGTAGCGCGAGCATGAAGGTCCCGGCAGTCGCGCTACGCGACTGCCCTATCTGGTCAGAAATGTTTGCACAGCTGTTGGTTGATGTTTTAACCGACTTTGTTCACTTGTATGGCATACCTTGGGCTGCCTAAGGTGGTTTTTAGCTTGTAGGACACTTGTGGTTGATATGGTAACACTCCTAGACTTAGGTGTTGATGATCCAACATGTTTGAAGTTATTTATAAAGACCCACATTATGCAACATTGATCATTCATCAACTTCTGAGCATTTCTGGAGCATTCAAGCAGGTCCCAAGCATTCCAAATCATCCATTAGTCGTGTGTAAGTATGCCTAACCTTCTATAATTCATTTATACTTAGTTTATAGCCTAGAAATCAAACCGTCGTAACTACGGTTTGATTTAGTGATAAATCACAATCGGTCCAGAGTTTAGTCGAATCGAAAGTTGTTATAAGTTGGTATTTATATGGATAATAAACCCCAAAAAGGGCACTCACTGATTCGAATCCTAACTAGGTCGTTTGTCGAGTCAAAGGTTGTCCGAAAAAGTCAACAGAATTGGTATTTTGGAATTAACGCGTAATTAGCAATATAAAAGGCGTGTAATCTGTTTTATCAGTCATATAACTTGAAAATAAGGATAAAAACTTGTCTACGCTTGTTTGATTCGACAACTTTCTGTTTAAGACCGATTCGGAACCGAAAGACGCAAAAGTTTGACTTTTGCATTGACCGCAGTTCTGACCCGGTTTAGATAGGTTTAGACATGCCTTAAAGTTCCACTTGGACCTAGTTACATGTGTGTATAAGCCTCTGCGTTTATACCACTCGAATCCCTAATCGTCCGATGTTTCCGTTAATCGCCTAAATATTGACCGTAATGCCCTTATGACCATAAAACGAGATTTTTGGAAATGTGAAAGTGCCACAATCTTAGTTACTGATTATTAGACTTGTACGTAAATTTTCACGTCAATCGGAGTTCTAGATTAGGAGTTATGCTTAATGACGTAATTAGAACGCTTCTTAGTGATTTAACGACGTCATTAGCGTAAAGCCTATCTAAACCCCATTTTTGACACCAAACCTTTTACCCACTGATGTAATATAATATTTTGGGATTTTTGAAGATTTTTAATTATTTTTAAACTGATCATAAGCTTAGATTAGCGCCTTAATTCGGTAATTACCGAATATGCCCTTTTAGGCCATAAAATGAGTTTTACAAATCCTTTTAACGCCAATCCAATTGCTACTGATTTTAAATAATAAATGGAGTGTTTTGAGCCTATTTATTTAATCAGAAAACTCAGAATCGCATTTTAACCCGTACGTCGCTTAAAACAACTTTATACGCGTATTTAACGCATAGTTTGGGTTTAAAACTATTTTAGCATATAAGACTTATTACCAAATGTTATAACTTGTTAAAATAGGCTATTTTACTGATCAACTCAGACCCGGATCACAGGTGTCTAATTAAACCCTTTTATGATCTTTAAAATGACCAAAATACCCCTACGGGGCTTATTATGAAATTAAACTCGTTATGGGCATCATGGGTGATATCCTACTGATATCACAACCTATTTAAGGCATGTTAACTTTGGAAACCTGTTTAGGACTCTTACGGATACCCGTTACGCTTCATGCGCGTTCGGTTCGGTTTATGTAACTAGTTTACATAAATTAGCCGAAACGGGTCAAACCTTATCGGTTATATCTCATAATCCAGAATGTTTATAATATACCCATATTAAACAAGTCTTCAAACTTGTCGGGTCTAAAACACATTCTGTCCGGTCTTCGCTTAATCGTGCGTACGAACCGTATCCTTAAAACTAACCGGTCTAAGCTTAAGCTTAACTAAAGACCGTTAGGATTCTAATAGGTTATTATAAACCTTCGTTCCAGATTAGGAGAACCAGTAAAAGATACTTGCACTCGCTGATTTTGATTTATACTTGCTCAGGTAAATACTCTTAACTTATTTTCCCTATACGGGCTTGGGGTACGGTATATAAAATACCGCTTGGTCGGGCATCTCGACCTTAATCGTTTTGGGGGTTAAGTATTATCGAGATGACCGTTTAAATTGTTTTGTTTGCTTAAAGCCTTTGGGGGATTAATGACCATGTCCCGGATATCCCTGGCATCATTTTACGAAATGGCCACGACCTTAGCACGCAGGTGTAGGCGTACACCTGTCAGTGTCTCATTTACATAATGTGGTGTGTCTATTGATCTTTAACCCGGCTCGATCCGGCTACTGAACGCATAAGTAACATGTAAATCTTTTACAAGTTTATATATTTAAATAAGCATCCCAAGTTATAAAATATTATTTGTGCCTTGTGCCTTAAATGCATTTTTCTTAAACACTTTTCAAAATGAGTCGGTTGATTGTATTTACCAGTGTAAACTGACGTATTTTTCTTAAAAAGGTTAAGTGCAGGTACTACGCGTAATAGGCTGGCTTGTCTCCTAGCATCCACAATAAGTCTCGCAAGCTTGGATGTCATAGACTGTTGAACATTGTTTCCTTTTTATTTTGATCTACCTGTGGATTTATATTCGACTACTTGTGATACTTAATATTACAATATCGTTCGGTTGAAATGAATCTATACTTTGCTTCCGCTGTGCATTTAAATATTGTGTTGTTTGACTATTATGTTGCCAACCACGTCACGATACTCCCCTACCGGGCCCACCGGTGACACGTGGAAATTCGGGGTGTGACAGGTTGGTATCAGAGCCAACACTGAGTGAATTAAACACTAGTCTTTTGTGTTTAATCTCAGTTACACAATTGCACATTCCTAAATCTTCGAGTCTAGACAAAGAACATAGGAATAATCCAAAATGTTTTTTTTAATTTAAAAATTTTGTCCTTTATTTTTCCTTGTTATTACCTTGTTTATATTAACAGGTTTAGCCATGCCGCCGAGATTCAGACGAGGAAGTCGAGGAAAGGAGCCAATGAGCGCCCCTAACGACCATGAGGCAGGGCCTTCGCATCGACGAACTTCTTCTTCTACAAGGAATGACGACGCGAGGGAACTATGGAGGACTTATGAAGAGTCTGCCAGACGATCGTTCTCGCACGCCTCAACACCTCCATATCATGACTCCTATGGGCCTCAGTCTGAGAATGAACCCCACAACTCGCAACATTCCTTGGGTGAACCTACTCCTGTTTTTCGGGGTCAGTTTAACCCAGCAGAGTACCTACCAGAGCACGTGGGCTTTAACCCACTAGGACCGGAGGATCACTTTTCTGGTGATCAAGATATGAACGAGGACACAGATCCCGTCGAGGCTTCAACCGGATCCTTTAACCATCCTTTTGTGATCTCAGACGGTTCGTCTTTTCACGGAACACCATACCAAGGTCCGAATAGTCACATGGCACAGTTCGAACAATGTGAGTGGTACTATACACCATCTGAACACTCATCACCTCACCAGCAGCCACCTCAGCAGCAACAGCAAAATCCCTCTGGGGATCCACGTTTCGAGCAGCAGCAAAATCCCTCTGGGGATCCACATTTCGAGGCAGTCACGCCACCTCCTCCACCGCCGCCAGTTCATCTAGAGCCTCCAGAACCGCCAAGACGTAGGAGGACTGGCGCACGGATGTCAGCACGAGGAGGGGAGTTTCATTTCAGTACCCCTCAACACTCTAGCGGCAGCCACTACCCGCCAGTATATGAAGGCCCACAAATGGGTGAACCTTCAGTTCCAGTTTCAGAGGTGAATTCGACACCTATTGCACCGCCATCATCGGGTTTTGGCCACCCTATCCCTGCTTATACTGCTCCGGCAGCTTACAACCCATACGGACCGCCAGCATACGCTACCTATAACTATGCAGAGGATCCTTACCACGTGGCATCAAACTACTATGCCCAAAACCCTGAGGGACCATATGGAACCCCTTGGGGAATGGGACATCCAGTTCGTGGGTATCAAGTACCTGCTCAGCCGCCGCCACAATACCAGCCGCCACGGTTTTCTCCACCATAGCAGGAGGATCTCCGTCAAAGACTGGACAAGGTTGAGCGAGACCTCCAGAAAGAGCGTAGGAAGAATGAGGGATTTATGAGTGGCTTGGCAAATTTGCTGAAGGGAAAGAAGAAAAGGGATCGTTAAATCCCAATATGTGTATTATTGTATTTCCTTGTTTAAATCAAGTCCCTGTGTGGACATTTCTTTATGTATGTAGGTAGTCCCTGCGAGGACATCTACCTTTGTACTTAGTCCCTACGTGGACTTATCTCTATTAGTCCCTGCGTGGACATTTACTTTAGTAAACAGTCCCTGTGAGGACATGTATTATCTGTATAGCTCCTGCGTGGGCAAATGTTTCTGTGAAAAGTCCCGTTTAGGGCAAAATGTACTACTTTTAAGTTTTATTGGAATGTAAGTTAATAAATTTCATCTTTGCTATGTTATGCATAATTAAATTATATATGAAATAAATAAATCGGAATCATTCTTTTTTTTTTATATCTATCTGCCTATATTATTTTTAATTAAGGATCTTAAAAGTATAACCTAGCCTGCATGTCATTTTAAGACCTGGCCCAGATGGTAAAACTCGTTAAAAAGATTTAAATCCCTGTTAACATCTGAAAACATGTTAACACTCCTGGCAGACATGATTCGTTAAAAACACACGTGTTATTATTATATATGGATCTTTTCAAAGATTCTAAACCCAACTAAATGATCTCTGAATCATGGGTTAAATCATTAATAAATATGATCAGTTCTTCTTACCATCCATTGGTAATGGAATGCCTACGGGCCCTTCTCATTTTCATATGAGACAAAAGACAGTAATAGTCTATGACCCTGTCTGATAAAGGTAATGAACTTTGTTCGAACTTTAAAAGCCTTGATTCTCTGAAATCATAGCTTAAGATTTAAATTGTCTCTGTGACTAGGACTTATGTGCTAATAAAACTGTTATTGTGTTATAATTAGGATAAATTATATTAGAAATCCTAAATAAATGTGAGTAATAAATTAACCATATATGGTCTATGTTTACCACGGTTAATAAAATTGCCATAAAAGACAATTCTATAATAAACTCACCAATAAATTATTGTCGATATGTAACAGTTCAAGCAACATGGCAGACTCAAACGAGGTCAATAGTCACCCAGGGAGAGAGCATGATAATGCCCGAGTAAATGTAGCGGGTGCAGAATTACAGGCAATGATAGATAATGCCGTAAATCGAGCTATGGATAGACAGCTCCAAGAATCCAGTGGTACCCGTGCAAGGACCCAATCTGCACCACACTCTAGAACACCCTCTAGGACCCACACTGCCCACAACAGTAATTCTCACCACTCATCAAACCAGAGGAGTGCTCCATCTCAAAGAGTCGTACGGAATCAAGAACCCCGTAATAAGGGTTGCTCCTATAAGTACTTCGTATCGTGCAAACCCAGGGATTTTACTGGGGAAAAAGGAGCAGTAGATTGCATGACTTGGATGGACGAGATGGATACGGTTGTGGATATTAGTGGTTATGATAATAGGGACATTGTGAAATTCGTGTCTCAGTCTTTTAAGGGGGAAGCATTAGCTTGGTGGAGATCTTTGATCCAAGCTACGGGGAAAGTCCCGTTGTACAATATGACCTGGGAACAGTTCATGGCACTGATCAAGGAAAATTTCTGCCCTCAACACGAGGTTGAGAAAATTGAATCTGACTTCTTGTCGCTGGTCATGAGAAACCTAGACTGTCAGGCCTACCTTACCAGTTTCAACACTTTGTCAAGGTTGGTTCCATATTTGGTAACTCCGAAACCTAAACGTATAGCTCGATTCATTGGGGGTTTGGCCCCGGAGATCAAAGCAAGTGTGAAGGCCTCCAGACCAACTACTTTTCGGTCAGTAACGGACATATCATTGTCCCTTACCTTGGATGCGGTCAGGCTGAAATCGCAGAGGAACACTGATACCGAAAAGAGGAAGCGTGAGGATGACAACTCGCGACGTTCAGACAAGAAGCAGAAGGGAAACAATGACCACAGGAAGGGGTCAGGATTTAAGAAGGATGGTCAGCAATCGAGTGAAAAACCCAGATGCAAAATTTGCAAGAGACAACACTTCGGAAAGTGTAGGTATGAATCAAACTCGAATTCACAATCGAAATCTTTTGCATGTGGGTTGTGCAAGTCCAAGGAACACAAAACCTTGGATTGCAAAAAGATAAAGGATGCGACCTGCTACGGTTGCAATGAAAAGGGGCACATCAAGAGCAATTGCCCAAAATATGCCAAGAAGCCTGAAGAGGCTAAGAAGACCAATGCTAGGGTCTTCAGGATGGATGCTAAGGAAGCCGTCAAGGACGACAATGTGATAACAGGTACCTTTCTCGTAAATGATGTTTATGCGAGAGTATTATTTGATTCAGGCGCTGATAAGTCGTTCGTAGATAATATGTTTTGTGAATTATTGAAACTACCTGTTAAGAACTTAAGTGTGAAGTATGAGGTGGAACTGGCATATGGTACTTTAGAAACCGCCTCAACCATCTTAGATGGATGTTTTATATCCATTAGGAACCACTCTTTTCCTTTGACCTTACTTCCCTTTAAGTTAGCCGGCTTTGACATAGTATTGGGTATGGATTGGTTGTCTTATAACCAGGCCCAAATTGTCTGTAACAAGAAGCAAGTGGTGATCAAGACTCCGTCTGGAGAATCACTTACTATCCAGGGAGATACCCAGTACGGGCTACCAGAGAAAATGTCTATACTCAAAGACTCTAAGTGTTTGAAGAAGGGTTGTGTCATCTACATGGCACAAGTGATAATTGATGAGCCGAAGCCCAAGATTGGGGATATCCCCGTCATTTCTGAATACCCCGAAGTTTTTCCTGAAGAACTACCTGGTTTGCCACCAGATAGACAAGTAGAATTCAGAATCGACATTATTCCTGGATCAGCACCAGTAGCAAGGGAGCCTTATAGGTTGGCACCAACAGAGATGAAAGAATTGAGGACGCAACTAGATGATTTGCTAGCCAAAGGTTTTATCAAACCTAGTTCGTCTCCTTGGGGAGCGCCAGTTTTATTTGTCAAAAAGAAGGATGGATCGATGCGTCTGTGCATCGACTACCGTGAGCTTAATAAGGTCACTGTCAAGAATAGGTATCCTTTGCCCAGAATCGACGATTTGTTCGATCAACTTCAAGGAGCAAGTTTCTTCTCTAAGATTGACTTAAGGTCAGGCTATCACCAACTGAAGGTTAGAGATGAAGACGTACACAAGACTGCATTTAGGACTCGTTATGGTCATTACGAGTTCCTAGTGATGCCTTTTGGGCTCACTAATGCACCGGCCGCATTCATGGATCTCATGAATCGCGTCTGCAAGCCTTACATGGATAAATTTGTCATTTTCTTCATCGATGATATCCTCATCTACTCGAAGAACCAAGCTGACCACGAGAAGCATCTACACTGCATTCTGGAACTACTTCATAAAGAAAAGCTCTATGCCAAGTTCTCAAAGTGTGAGTTCTGGCTTCGGGCAGTCCAATTTCTTGGACATGTTGTTAGTGAGCGAGGTATCCAGGTAGATCCCGCTAAAGTTGAAGCTGTCATGAATTGGCACGAGCCAAAGACGCCTACAGAAATACGTAGCTTCCTAGGTTTGGCAGGATACTATAGGCGGTTCATTGAAAACTTCTCGAGGATTGCTGCACCCCTGACTTCGCTGACACGTAAGAAGATTAAGTTTGACTGGGGTCCTAAGCAGCAGGAATCCTTTGATATTTTGAAACAAAAGTTGAGCAATGCTCCAGTACTGACATTGCCTGATGGAATAGAGGAGTTTGTAGTTTATTGTGATGCATCACACACCGGGATGGGGTGTGTGCTTATGCAGAAAGGCAAAGTCATTGCCTATGCTTCACGCCAGTTAAAGGTGCACAAAAAGAATTACACCACCCATGACTTGGAATTGGGCGCCGTTGTATTCGCACTAAAACTGTGGAGGCACTACTTATATGGAATCAAATGTGTGATCTATTCTGATCACAAGAGCCTTCAGCATCTGTTCAATCAGAAGGACTTGAACATGAGGCAACGCCGTTGGATGGAAACTCTGAATGATTACGACTGTGAAATAAGATACCATCCCGGCAAGGCGAATGTAGTCGCCGATGCCTTAAGTCGGAAGGAAAGGGTGAAACCCATTCGGATCAATGCCAAGAGCATGGAAATAAAGAATAATTTGATAGAAAGGTTGTTAGCTGCACAGAAGGAAGCTGTGTTGGAAGCTAACTATCCTAATGAAAATCTAGGGGTAACTGAGGAGCAGTTATCTCTTAGCAAGGATGGAATTCTTAGATTGAATGGACGAATATGGGTTCCAATTTATGGAGGACTCCGAGATGTCATCCTCCAAGAAGCCCATAGTTCCAAATACTCCGTTCATCCTGGAGCTGATAAGATGTACCAGGATCTAAGGGCGAATTATTGGTGGATAGGCTTGAAGAAGTCTGTAGCCACCTATGTAGCTAAATGTTTGACCTGTGCGCAAGTCAAAGCAGAACATCAAAAGCCGTCAGGTTTGCTACAACAGCCCGAACTTCCCACATGGAAGTGGGAGATGGTAACTATGGATTTTATCACCAAGTTACCCAAGACAAGGAAAGGAAATAACACCATCTGGGTGATAGTTGACCGACTGACGAAGTCAGCACATTTCCTACCCATTAAGGAGACCTACAGCTCCGATATGTTAGCCCAACTGTACGTGGATAAGATTGTAGCTTTACATGGCATACCTGTGTCTATTATCTCTGACCGAGATACTAGATACACGTCACATTTCTGGAAAAGCTTCCAACAATCTTTGGGCACGCGTTTGAATTTTAGTACGGCTTACCATCCTCAGACAGACGGTCAGAGTGAGCGTACTATTCAAACGTTGGAAGACATGCTGCGTGCATGTGCGATCGATTTGGGTGGTAGTTGGGACAAGAACCTACCACTAATTGAGTTCTCCTACAACAATAGCTACCACACCAGCATCAAGGCTGCGCCTTTTGAGGCACTATACGGTAGAAAGTGTAGATCGCCCGTCTGTTGGGCGGAAGTTGGAGATGTCCAATTATCAGGACCAGAGATCGTGTTCGAAACGACGGACAAGATTGTCCAGATTCGTGACCGACTCAAAGCTGCCCGGGATAGGCAGAAGAGTTACGCTGATCCTAAGCGTAAGGATTTTCACTTCGAAGTAGGTGACAAAGTCCTACTTAAAGTGTCACCCTGGAAAGGAGTGGTGCGGTTTGGTAAGAAAGGCAAGCTAAGCCCGAGATACATAGGACCTTTCGAGGTTATCGAACGTGTCGGGTCAGTTGCCTATAAGTTAAACTTACCTGAAGAACTCAGTAGTATACACAATGTGTTCCACATCTGCAATCTGAAGAAGTGTTTCGCTGACGAATCACTGGTTATACCACATACAGATGTGCATATAGATGAGAGCTTGTAGTTTGTGGAAAAACCTTTGTCGATTGAAGGTCGACAGGTAAGGAAGCTTCGAAGGAAGCATATACCTTTTGTAAAGGTCAAATGGGATGCCCGTAGAGGTCCCGAATACACGTGGGAGGTTGAATCCACGATGAAAGAAAAGTACCCTTACTTATTTCAGTAAATCTCGGGTCAAGATTTCTTTTAAGGGGGTGAGGATGTAACACCTCGAAAATTTACGTCCTATAAGGTGTTGACACGTGTCATGGGTTTGAACGTGAGAAAGAATGTTCTTGAAGGACTAAAGTTGATAAACAATGAAACTGTGTAGATATGAGGGTTCAAAGTGTCAACAATGAATAATTACATTTTTCAATAACCCTACATGATGTTTATAACCTTAAACGAATGGGTCATGGATCATACGAAGCGAATTGTGAAAGAAAGTGAGAGATTGCAAACTACAAGGGTTAAATGTGTCAACATGTTTAAAGTTATACCTCTGAGTGACCTTTTAGCAAACCCGAAGCCTTGTAACGATTAATTATGCTCACTAGAATGCACTATGAAAATTTCACCAAGTTTCGTTATCGTATGAGAAAGTTGTGATAAAATTCGTGTGCAAGGGTTAGAATCGTCAACGTTGAAAATTAGGGCTTTTCGGGTGATCACAAAGTTACCCGAGGACTTGACAAAGTGGGTATAAGTATTAAAGCCCCTATATGTTAATATTAAAGCCCCTTAATGCAAGAAACCAAATGAAAGCGATGTTTATAAGGATCAGGGACTAAAATGCAAATGATTGAAACTTGTTGAGCTGGTCGTACATACGCTCGCGTAGCGCGAGCATGAAGGTCCCGGCAGTCGCGCTACGCGACTGCCCTATCTGGTCAGAAATGTTTGCACAACTGTTGGTTGATGTTTTAACCGACTTTGTTCACTTGTATGGCATACCTTGGGCTGCCTAAGGTGGTTTTTAGCTTGTAGGACACTTGTGGTTGATATGGTAACACTCCTAGACTTAGGTGTTGATGATCCAACATGTTTGAAGTTATTTATAAAGACCCACATTATGCAAAATTGATCATTCATCAACTTCTGAGCATTTCTAGAGCATTCAAGCAGGTCCCAAGCATTCCAAATCATCCATTAGTCGTGTGTAAGTATGCCTAACCTTCTATAATTCATTTATACTTAGTTTATAGCCTAGAAATCAAACCGTCGTAACTACGGTTTGATTTAGTGATAAATCACAATCGGTCCAGAGTTTAGTCGAATCGAAAGTTGTTATAAGTTGGTATTTATATGGATAATAAACCCCAAAAAGGGCACTCACTGATTCGAATCCTAACTAGGTCGTTTGTCGAGTCAAAGGTTGTCCGAAAAAGTCAACAGAATTGGTATTTTGGAATTAACGCGTAATTAGCAATATAAAAGGCGTGTAATCTGTTTTATCAGTCATATAACTTGAAAATAAGGATAAAAACTTGTCTATGCTTGTTTGATTCGACAACTTTCTGTTTAAGACCGATTCGGAACCGAAAGACGCAAAAGTTTGACTTTTGCATTGACCGCAGTTCTGACCCGGTTTAGATAGGTTTAGACATGCCTTAAAGTTCCACTTGGACCTAGTTACATGTGTGTATAAGCCTCTGCGTTTATACCACTCGAATCCCTAACCGTCCGATGTTTCCGTTAATCGCCTAAATATTGACCGTAATGCCCTTATGACCATAAAACGAGATTTTTGGAAATGTGAAAGTGCCACAATCTTAGTTACTGATTATTAGACTTGTACGTAAATTTTCACGTCAATCGGAGTTCTAGATTAGGAGTTATGCTTAATGACGTAATTAGAACGCTTCTTAGTGATTTAACGGCGTCATTAGCGTAAAGCCTATCTAAACCCCATTTTTGACACCAAACCTTTTACCCAATGATGTAATATAATATTTTGGGATTTTTGAAGATTTTTAATTATTTTTAAACTGATCATAAGCTTGGATTAGCGCCTTAATTCGGTAATTACCGAATATGCCCTTTTAGGCCATAAAATGAGTTTTACAAATCCTTTTAACGCCAATCCAATTGCTACTGATTTTATATAATAAATGGAGTGTTTTGAGCCTATTTATTTAATCAGAAAACTCAGAATCGCATTTTAACCCGTACGTCGCTTAAAACAACTTTATACGCGTATTTAACGCATAGTTTGGGTTTAAAACTATTTTAGCATATAAGACTTATTACCAAATGTTATAACTTGTTAAAATAGGCTATTTTACTGATCAACTCAGACCCGGATCACAGGTGTCTAATTAAACCCTTTTATGATCTTTAAAATGACCAAAATACCCCTACGGGGCTTATTATGAAATTAAACTCGTTATGGGTATCATGGGTGATATCCTACTGATATCACAACCTATTTAAGGCATGTTAACTTTGGAAACCTGTTTAGGACTCTTACGGATACCCGTTACGCTTCATGCGCGTTCGGTTCGGTTTATGTAACTAGTTTACATAAATTAGCCGAAACGGGTCAAACCTTATCGGTTATATCTCATAATCCAGAATGTTTATAATATACCCATATTAAAAAAGTCTTAAAACTTTTCGGCTCTAAAACACATTCTGTCCGGTCTTCGCTTAATCGTGCGTACGAACCGTATCCTTAAAACTAACCGGTCTAAGCTTAAGCTTAACTAAAGACCGTTAGGATTCTAATAGGTTATTATAAAATTTCGTTCCAGATTAGGAGAACCAGTAAAAGATACTTGCACTCGCTGATTTTGATTTATACTTGCTCAGGTAAATACTCTTAACTTATTTTCCCTATACGGGCTTGGGGTACGGTATATAAAATACCGCTTGGTCGGGCATCTCGACCTTAATCGTTTTGGGGGTTAAGTATTATCGAGATGACCGTTTAAATTGTTTTGTTTGCTTAAAGCCTTTGGGGGATTAATGACCATGTCCCGGATATCCCTGGCATCATTTTACGAAATGGCCACGACCTTAGCACGCAGGTGTAGGCGTACACCTGTCAGTGTCTCATTTACATAATGTGGTGTGTCTATTGATCTTTAACCCGGCTCGATCCGGCTACTGAACGCATAAGTAACATGTAAATCTTTTACAAGTTTATATATTTAAATAAGCATCCCAAGTTATAAAATATTATTTGTGCCTTGTGCCTTAAATGCATTTTTCTTAAACTCTTTTCAAAATGAGTCGGTTGATTGTATTTACCAGTGTAAACTGACGTATTTTTCTTAAAAAGGTTAAGTGCAGGTACTACGCGTAATAGGCTGGCTTGTCTCCTAGCATCCACAATAAGTCTCGCAAGCTTGGATGTCATAGACTGTTGAACATTGTTTCCTTTTTATTTTGATCTACCTGTGGATTTATATTCGACTACTTGTGATACTTAATATTACAATATCGTTCGGTTGAAATGAATCTATACTTTGCTTCCGCTGTGCATTTAAATATTGTGTTGTTTGACTATTATGTTGCCAACCACGTCACGATACTCCCCTACCGGGCCCACCGGTGACACGTGGAAATTCGGGGTGTGACATAATTGCCCTTATTCTCTTCACATGTATATCAAGCTAAGGCCTTAAACCGAATTCAAGCACAAGTTCTAATGCAACCCCACCCATTGCCACTCTCATCAAGAGAATGTATTCTAATAAATTCAAGTAGTGGCTCAACTCTCACCAAGAAAGAACAAGGGAATATGGGTTGCCGGTGTGTCATGTGATTTAATACTCAACTGTTCAATTTGGACCATTTTTCGCTTGATTTTTAAAAATTTCACAATTTTTTTCAAAATTTCCCCTCATCCCCACGCTTGGGATACATTATCCCCAATGTGTGGTTTTGAAGGGAAGATCGCTTAAACCACTACAAAATCAATTGTAGCTTTTCCACTCAAACCCAAATTTCTTTTTGTTTTTTTATATTCTTATTACTAAAAACACCACCAACTTTCACAACCCATCACTAAACATATCAAAACACCACCCATCCACCCAACCATGAACATAAACATGAATAAATGCAAATGTGCACACAATGAGAAAAAGACACGACCTGATCAGTAAATCAGCAGTGTTGGTAGTGATGCAGCTACGGTAATCGGATAGGAACATAAACATCTCTTGGATTCGCCGATATCTCAACGGGATGTTGCCAAACATCCCCACACTTGAATCATTGCATCCGCGAGGATTGAAACGTAGTAACCTGCCAAAACACAAACACAACACCAAACCAAAACACAACAAAACACGAATACAATACTCTACATCCTCGGGCTGCCTCCCGAGAGCGCTAAGTTTAAAGGTCTTCAGCCAGACCATACCTGGTATACGTTACGTTGGTCTCAATGCACACTTACCCAAAACATTTCCAACGAATGCCCGAAAATGTACATGCCATCTCCATAGGTTTGTCAATATAATTGGCATGTTCAGACTGCACCTGCGGGTTTCGCTAATCCGCTTCACGAGATATACCCTGATGTCTTGTTGTTTCACCCTTCTCATCTTCTTCCTCGAACCCTCTTCCCCACACTTATTAATTTGAATAATTGACACGGGAAGAGGTTCGGTACACATATTCATCTCCTCAGACTGTTCTGCCTCATCATCTGCACACACCATCTGATCCACCAGTGACTCTTCATCAGATAAAGGACTCATTGGTATGGTATTATCCTCCACAACCTCCTCCTTCATGTGAGAATAATCTTTAATATCATCAGGTAATGGTGTAAGGCGTTGTTCTATTTCTATCTTCATTTTTAAATTCTGACACTTAGAAACTAAACAGCTGATTCGATCTTCATCGGAAAGGTTAGGTGCTGATAAATACTGCTCGCGTTTGGACAAAGTCACTTCCAATATATGGTTGTTTGGAGTTTGGGCAAGTTGAGGAATGAGGATGATGTTGCTTCTTGGCCGAGTTCAAGATTTTTGGGAAGCTCAAGATGGACTCTCGGATGTTTTGCTTTAGATGTTATTTTAATGTTTTGATCATGTTTGTTTGTTTTTGTTTTTTGGATGGTTTAGGTTGTTTGAAACCTGATTATATAGATTTATTTTATGTTGGAAGTTGGCCGCGTGTGGCTTTAATTCTAGTTGAGCTCATGACTGGGGCCTTGTTAGGTTCCAATTGTTAGACCATAGCTAATGGTTTGGGGTTGGTTTATTCTTTGGGGTATATCCCGGGAAGCCCAATGCTCGTAGGTTGTAAATATTTTTTTTGTTATCAATGAAATTACTGGGGTGCCATCCACTTTTTTTTTAAAAAAAAAGAAGGATCATATGACTTGTTGGGAAATTGTATACTTTTAATATATGGATAATTCTATGTTTGTTTAAATCCTACTGGTCAATGTAATACTTAATATTTGCATAAGATACTATATTGTTTAATTCACAGTTTACACATGTGCAAATGAGCTGCAAATATGTAAAACAGAAATAAATAATTGATAGAGAATAGTTTACACATGTATATTACGATGCCCGTAGGTAAAATAGTAGAAAATAAGTGACACTGAACAGTTTACACATGTGTAATTCAGCGGCACATGTGTAATCCATAAAACAAATAGATGATAGTGAACAATTTACACATGTGTAATATAACTAAACTATGTAAAATAGAAATAAACAAGTGATACTCAACGGTTTACACATGTGTAACTCAGATGCAAATGTGTAATAAAGAAACAAATACGTGAAAGGGAACAATTTACACATGTGTAATACAATTAAACATATGTAAAATAGAACAAAAAAGTGTTGATCAATAGTTTACACATGTGTAATTTAGATACAAATGTGTAAAACAGGATCATATAAGACCTATTGCGTAAGAATACAATACATTTTTAAAATAGACACTTACACATGAGTAAAGTAGACACTTCTACAGATAGAATTTGATAAAAAAAAATAAGGAAATAAACCTAAATCCATAATAATATTAGGACACTGAAATAATAATATATATAAAAATGTACATGTGTAATTCGAATATGGTATGACGATGAACAGTTTACACATGTGTAATTCACTTGCGCATATGTAAAATAGACACAAATACGTGACAATGGATAGTTTACACATGTGTAATTCAACTGCACATATGTAAAACAAACAAACATATGTGATGAAGAATAGTTTACACATGTATAATTCAAATGCACATTGCAACTTGTTAAATACAAGAGTTGACATCAACTACATTGCAGCTTGTTTGATACAAGAGTTTCATGAAAATGCCATTGTTTAACACCCTCCTATTACAACTTGGTCTAACATCATAAACTATTGAGAGTCGGCCATAATGATCGGTTTACAATTTGTTGTGAAATTTGAGCTTTCTAGTTCGGATTTTTGCCCTAGTTAAGTAAATCGGTCAGTTTGCAATAAATTAGGTTAGATTAGCAACGATATATCGTTAGAGAACCGAGAACTATATGATCATTGTGTTGTCAATTTATTGTGTGATGTAAGATTGCAAGTTTTAGTTTTTTGCCCTAGGTTTAGTAAATCATTTAGTTTGTAGTAAGTTAGGTTATATTATGCAACGATAGATCGTTGGAGGATCACAAATTGATTGTGATCGTTGTGTATTTAGCATTAGGTTTTATCAAAGTTATTGTTGAATTCGTTGTTGTGTCTTAACGGTCTTAACTGACTTCACAAAGTTGGTTGGGATTGAAATATGTCCAGTAGTATGATTTGTTTGATAATGGTGTTATTAATCATATTAGATGTTTGGGTCAGTTGTGAATCGGTTTAATCAGTGAGTTGTTTCAGTGATTCACTTTTTGTAAGTTCTGCACTGAGTTACGATTCATTATTCTATTACTAGTGTTTTGTTGGTGCTAATGTTGCTTAGGGTATCTAAACATGATAGATGTAAAGATGTTATAGTAAATATAGAGATGGCGATCGTGTTGCTCTCTTACTGAGTTTAGCCTTATATTTACTGATGAGTTGTCTTGAAATATGGTGTTTTTGGAAGTTTAGAGGTGTTTATCAAAAAGTTTTTGAGGAAGAAAAAAGGAAGAATGAAAATTAAACAATTTACACATGTGTAAATCATCTTAGTTACTATTACCTTAGTGTAATTAAGCAATTTACCAATGTGTAAGTAAGTTGTTTATACATGTTGTTTAATTACATTCTTTTGTTTTAAAAGAAGCATCAAGGTATGGTGAACAAAAGTAGAAAAAATAGATGGTGAATACGATTAGGGAAAAACAGTAAAAGAAACTATAATTAGTTGCCACACGTGAAGGTATGTAATATAAAAAAATATATGGGTTGGGTTCATTTCAGAACTCTAAATAATTGCAAAACTTTCAGAACTCTTAATAAATAACATTTTTATTTAGTTTTTTTTTAATTTTTAGAGCACTTCTATCATTTTTCCATATATTTTTATGATTACATACATGTTAAAAGTAGCTTATCATTTTTTGGTATGTAATTTTATGATTACACATATGTAAACTGGTTTTTTTACATTGTAATTAGTTGTTACACATATATACAATTTGATTATTATACATATGTAAACTACTCTTAACATGTATGTAATCATAAAAATACATATGATAAATGATAAAAGTACCATAAATACAGAAATTTATATATAAAATAATTTTTTATTTCGAGTTCAGTAAGTTCTATAATTATTTAGAGTTCTGAAATGATCCTCAACCAAAAATATATTAACTAAATAATTATATATATGAAGCTTTACACACGTGTAAGTAGTTTGTTTACACATGTGTAAATCATCTAAGTCAAGATTGAATATGAGTGATTAAGAAAATTACACATGTGTAAATGTCAATATTGAATTTGAGTGATTAAGCAATTTACACATGTGTAAATCATTTTAGTTAATATTGAATTTGAGTGATTAAGCAATTGTTGTTTACACATGTGTAAGTAATCTTTTTGCACATGTGTAAATCATCTTAGTTAATATTGAATTTGAGTGATTAAGCAATTTACACATGTGTAAGTAAGCAGTTGCAAAACTACTACTAATGCGTATTAAATGTATTGTCTATCTCGTTATCGATCCAATCACAGGGACCTACAGGTTGCAACACTTGGGGTAGAACATAGGGATAAGCATGGTACAAGATCAGTACCGGTACCGAAAAACGGCAATAATGGGTACTGGTAGCAGTGCCGAAAATAATTGGTACGGTACGGGTACCTGTTTGATGCCGGTATTTCCGGTAAATATTGGTAAATCAACCAAAATTTCGGTACCATAACGAACCGGTACTAGTCCTGAAAACAGGAAAAATTGGTACCGTTATCGAAAAAGATTTGTATGATACGGTACCGATTCGGTACCGATATCAAATGCTCGTCCTAGTAGAACGGGTTCATATCTAATTTTTAGAATATTGTAAAGTTCACGGGAGGGGGCGGTCAACCCCCCGAACTCTTCGCTCAGTAGTGGAGAGTATGTAATTTTCGTACAAATTTTTTTGAGTATATACGTTTTCGACCCCCGGTTTTATAGAAAATTTTGGCTATATACGTTTTTGACCACCAGTCGGAAATCTCAAGCTTCGCCACTGATAAAATGTTTCTACTTTTCATTATAAAGACCATTTTTTTAAAAAAAAATATCAATTGTCGTGGATGAATGTATTGCTAATAGAAGAGAATTCACATATTTTATCAACCACTAGTTGATTACCCATTATTCAGGTTGCTGGTAATTACCGGTCTCATTGCCGTTCAAAAAAGAAATTAACAGTCACATTAGGTAGTTAATTCGGTTGTTAATATAGCTATCTGTTGGCCATTTTTATTATATAATAACTATACAAAAAGAAACTTAAGGCACCATCCATCCAAGGGCGTCATCTATTGCCCAAGGTGGGCGTCATCTATTGCTAAATTCCTGGTAAAATCCAAATCGCACCTCTTGTAAATTTTTGACCGCCCCCCATAGGAAAAAAAATCTTATAAATTTATAAACAAAAAAATATGTAAACACTGAATTTTTTAAAAATAAAACCTAATTAACTTTCCACTTAACCCAATTAACTTTCTCTTAACCTTTAGCCCAATAAACACTCCATAACCCAACCAACCAAATCTAATAATATAATTTGAACTAAAATATAATAATCCAACCTACCGCCCTTTCCCCTTCTCTCATCCCGTTCTTTGTTTTGTGATCCCAGACTCACGAAAACAGCATCTTCATTACTCTTTCCGGGTATGGTTTGATTATTTTAATGTTTTTTTTGTTTTATTTGGAGTTTAGGAGGAATAAAATTGTTAAAAAGTTTGAAATTTTAGTTGTTTTGTTGTTTTCTGAAACTTTAGTTGGCTGATTTTGTTGTTTTAGTTAAAGTTTAGTGTGTTTAAATGGTTAGTTACAAGGAATCAAAAATTATACTAGGACTTGATGTTAAAGTTTAAAATTATGAAGCTTGGTGATGATTGTTTAAGGGTTTAGTGTTGAAAATTAGTTGTATATGTTATATTGAGAAAAGAGTTGCTTTGAAAATTAGCTCTAGATGTTTTGGATAGATTTCAAAAAATGAAAATCCATAGAGCGACATTTTAAATATGTTTTTAAGGATGTTTGACGTGTTCTTTATGATTATATAAATTTTAGCTTGCTGTTCTTTTGTTTTACTTGACCCGATCCGAACCGACCCAATATAAACCAATTTTTTTATATACCTAGAGACCTAAAATTTTTAAAAAATTTCTGGGTCCGCCATCCATTTTCAAACCGTTTGATATTAAAAATTTGTCACCGTTTCGCATAAATGCATAAAATTAACACCTTTTCACCGCATCAGCTTGTTCGGAGAAGCATTTTGAGTATTGTTTTAAACATCACGTCATTTAGACAAGAGTTGTGTCGGTTTATGAACGGTGGCATCTATTTATATATACATGCCTGTGTACAAAACAAAAACAAAAACATAAGCGTTAATTAACACAAGTTCAATCCTAAGTTCATTAAATCAAGTTAATATACAATATACAATTTAACCAAAACCAACAACCCCTTCTCTCTCTTCCTCCTCAGTGGCAAACCCGATCGCTTGAAAACATAGTACTGCTGCGAAACAAAGGGGAGAGAGAGAATAATTTTCACCGTCAACGTCGCCATGGAATCAGTGGGCCGAGAAAAGAGCGATTGAGACTTGAGAGCAATGGCGGAATCACAGGAGGGTCCGATGACCCTCCAGCGACGAAAATTTCTTGTAACATGGATATACAACTTCAATTCCTCGCCTTTCTTCACTTTTGACCCTCTCAAATTATGTCTGCGTAGATAGAGAGCCATTGATTTCTTTAAGTGGCTTTAATTCTTAACCATTTATTTCTTTATTACATTATTCTAACACATAAAAAGTAAAATAATCCTTTTCTTATTCTATTTGTTTATCTCTTAACTTAGTTTATAGTTTATGAGTTAACCCAGAATTTACGTGTCCTCAAGTCATAATTTCCAAAAAATCACATTTCACATTCACCATGCACGGTGCACCGCCTTAAAAGATTATATTTAGTTTAATGCATTATTAACATTTGACCTAATTAAAAAGTAATTTACATAAATGAGTTGCAATTTCTTTAGATTCAAGCCGCCAATATAATGAAATAAATAAAGCTCCATAAAAGAAACCATCCGTACAAAAAGAGTATAATACCTAGAGAACTATGTTGACCCCCAACAGAAAGAACGTTCACTAAACTGCAAGAAAGTAAAAAAAAAAAAAAAAGTAAATTTTTTGAAGCGATGAATCCTAAAAGGCTGATAAAAGGAACTTGCATATGTTCATGAAGGTTGAAGCGATGAATCCTAAAAGGCTGATAAAAAGAACTTGCATATGTTCATGAAGGTGATAAGTGTAGAATTCCGTTATGCTTTATGACAGACTCAAGAAGCCTTCATCGCTTTAAAATTTTATGTGATTAAAGGATCAAGTTGAATTTCCAACCTTTCTGAAGGAAGCGCGAGTTTTTGCACATCTACTCCATGTATCCTGTCTCGCCGTAAAAGATCAGTTTCTTCATCTTCATCCTCATCTACATCATCACCCAAAACCCAATTGGCTAACCTGAAAATTCGCTGTCTTAAATATGGTTTCCGCCTATATTCCAAATATAACACGGTCATAACACCCGCGAAAATCCAAACTTCCAACGTACGCATCAGTCCCCTAACGTTTTCATGGTCATATCTATCCCCTAAACGCTTCATCCCACTAAAAGTAGCAAAAATGCCAACAAAAACGGTGAGTCTTCCACAATAAGCGTGTATATATTCCCAAACGATTCGTTGGGGCGACGTTCTTCACCACCGTCACCTTTTTTAGGTCTTAGGTATGCATTAATCAGTTGTATGCAATCCAAGATTACGGTCAAGATCCCAATTTTTACATGTACCAGGTTTATATGTAAATAGGGTTGTTCACAAGCCGAACCGAGCCGAGCTAGGGCAAAACTCGGGCTCGGCTCGATTATAAACCAAGCTAGCTCGGCTCGGCTCGGATTTGAAATCAAGCTGGAAATCTAAGCTCGGGCTAGGCTTGGTTTTAAACCGAGTTGGCTCGGCTCAGCTTGGTTTGGCTCGTTTTTTAAAAGAAAAATTAATACATGGCTCTAAAAATTTAGTAATCTAAAATATTATTCAATAATTCAAAAGAACATATCCAAAATAAGCTCAACCTAATACATTACAAGCCAAAATCAAGTTTAACAACACAAAATACGTTCTTAATTTCAATTAAATACAATATAAGTTCATTAGCATGTAATCAACCTTTAAATGTGGTATAGATATGGGTGTTCGCTCGAAAAAAACTCGGCTCGAAATCAGCTCGGTTGTAAACGAGCCGGCTCGGCTCGGCTTGGTTTGAAAACGAGCCGAGCTCGAGCTAGGCCTGGCTCGGCTCGTGAGCCGGCTCGAATTATTTTATTTTATATATATTAGTTTTCATGGAAACATAAAATCGTGAATTTGTTACCCTATATATTTGAATCTTAATATTTAGTTAGTTCTTACTACCATAATATTTAGTTAGTTCTTATAACTACCAATTTTGAGAGTTCTTATATAATTCTAATACATGCACTTTGATTCTGATACTCAGTGTATGTGTTTGTGAAGAATGTGCAACAAGTAAGCTTATTATGCAGATGATATAGTGAGATAAATATATAACTAATGAGATGATTCCATGGATTATAAAAAGCATCTTTTAATATCTTTGTACTTGGCAGCATTATAACTTGCCTATCACATAAGCAATAAAATAAATTCCTATCACATAAGCAATGAAATAAAAAGGTGAGGGTCAATTATTCGTCACTGTCAAAAGTTAGCAAAGCAATAAAATAAAATGCTTATCACATAAGCAATGAAATAAAAAGTAGCGAAATTACATTTCACACGGAATTACCACTTCACACGGAATTACTATTTCAAGCGGAATTAGCAAGTTGATTTCCCTTGAAATCACTTAGTTGATTTCAAACGAAATTACACTTTGTAATTTCGTGTGAACTTGCCTGTTAACCTATATTTGACAGTTTTCTCGAATTACGTGCCCTGATCTATCTAAATATATACAAGACTCGATACAAGACGAAGTCGACAGACGCATGCACCAACACACTCTCTATCCATGTTGAACATGAAACTATATGATGCTTGTTAATCTCGTAGGTTATGTAAACTTTCGTGTCTATATGCTCATTAACTTCGTACAAGCCTGCCTTAACAATTATAGCGCTATAGGAGTAATGCACCGCCCACGAGTCTTGGGATATTGTTAAGTTAAACATGTTAACTTCCCGTTATTCTTTGGGATAGGCTATTTTAACGCATTGGATTCTTGGGTTTGAACATATAGCTTACACCGTTTCAACATATTAGTAACTTGCATATTGTGATTCATGTTGGCACCGTTTCAACATATTAGTACTTGCATATTGTGATTCATGTTGGATATGAGCTGTTAAACTATTTTAATCTATATTATGCTATGTATGAAAACTTGTATACTCGCCAACTTTTGTTGATTGTATGTTAATACATGTTGCAGGTTCGATAGACAAGATGATGTTAAGTGAAGAAACAAGATTTAAGTGGACTTAGAAACACACTTAGAATAATCTGTTTTGTAATGTATGTTTGAAACAATGTTGTTCATATTTGAGTCTTGTATGACATTTTTAGTAATTTGTGAAATTTAATTTAAATTCATATTGTCACATAGTGTTATGAAGTTTTGAGCAATTTGTTCGTCTCGTCCCGATGTTTCCGCCATCGGTTGAGGTGTGACAGATTGGTATAAGAGCCATAACTTTAGGGAATTAGGAAGAGTAGGAATGCTTTTACCAAGTCTATAGTTTTAGAGCTTTATTCTAAAGGCTTGCTTGAAACTACTTGCATGCTACTTTATTTGCTTCTTATTTATTCTCTTGTGATCTTTTAAACATATATGTCGCTTATGTGTTAATACTTGACAAGCTATTCTTATGTCTAAAAATTCAGTAATCTAAAATATTATTCAATAATTCAAAAGAACATATCCAAAATAAGCTCAACCTAATACATTACAAGCCAAAATCAAGTTTAACAACACGAATACGTTCTTAATTTCAATTAAATACAATATAAGTTCATTAGCATGGTAATCAACCTATAAATGTGGTATAGATATGGGTGTTCGCTCGAAAAAAACTCGGCTCGAAATCAGCTCGGTTGTAAACGAGCCGGCTCGGCTCGTGAGCTCGTGAGCCGGCTCGAATTATTTTATTTTATATATATTAGTTTTCATGGAAACATAAAATCGTGAATTTGTTACCCTATATATTTGAATCTTAATATTTAGTTAGTTCTTACTACCATAATATTTAGTTAGTTCTTACAACTACCAATTTTGAGAGTTCTTATATGATTCTAATACATGCACTTTGATTCTGATACTCAGTGTATGTGTTTGTGAAGAATGAACAACAAGTAAGCTTGTTATGCAGATGATATAGTGAGATAAATATATAACTAAAGAGATGATTCCATGGATTATAAAAAGCATCTTTTAATATCTTTGTACTTGGCAGCATTATAACATGCCTATCACAAAAGCAATAAAATAAATTCCTATCACATAAGCAATGAAACAAAAAGGTGAGGGTCAATTATTCGTCACTGTCAAAAGTTAGCAAAGCAATAAAACAAAATGCCTATCACATAAGCAATGAAATAAAAAGGTGAGGGTCAATTATTCATCACTGTCAAAAGTTAGCAAAATTCACAAAATTAATACATAGTTAGTCTTGATAACACAATATAATCAAGCTATCTCAAAAAGATTTTTGTCCCACATTGCTTAGAACACAGAGTCGCCTGGGGAACATCTCCCCCTATAAAAGCCAAGATGAAGCCAGCAAAAGAACTAATAAGCTATACTTTCATTTTTTTTGTCCTTTGGCCAAATAAAGTTGTATATTTAGCCCTTTGGCTTAATTACGTTGCAAATGAATCATGTTTGAGTACTTTTATACTAGTAAATTTAATTATTCTTTGTTAGATGGAGCTAAATCGAGCCGAGCCGAGCTAGCTCGAATTTGTTTCCAGTCGTGCTCGAGCACCAAACCTTAGCTCGATTTAAAATTCGAGCTCGAGCCAAGCCAGCTCGATTTGAATTCGATCCGAGCTCGAGCTGAGCCTGGCTCCGCTCGACTCGGCTCGTTAACAGTCCTAGGTATAGATATCAAATTACACTCCTAATCACATGTACATAATAATAATTTTTTGTGATATATTATAATGGGGCTCGGTTCAAATGAGAACCACCACCAGTTGTGAGAACTTTTTCTTCCCGCGCGAGTTGGGTCAAATTTTTTTTGCACAAACGCAGATGAAAATATTATAAATACATTTGTAAAATAAAGTAAAAAAAAAATTGTCGAGTTGCTAGTTTTGGCTGATGCAAGTTTTTTTTACGCGCTAGTGTAAATTTTGTACGAAGATAAATACTTTTTTACCCCTCATGTAAATGTGGTATGCGGCATTTTTTTAATTCTTTTTTTTTTTTTGCTGAAACGAGTGATTTTTATGACTTTTGAGAAAAAAAATTTAGAAAAACCTTTTTGATGGCCTAATTCTCACGGTTCTCACAACTCAAGGTGCTTCTCATTTTAATCTATCCCTATTATAATGTATATAAATATAAAATATATTAAAAGTAAAATAATCCGAGCTAAGCCGAGCCGAGCTGGTATGCGAGCCAAACCGAGCCAATCTGGCTCGTTACGAGCCGAGCCGAGCTAGACTCACTTTTTAATAGAACCAGGCCGGCTCGACTCACTTTCAAACCGAGCCATATCGAGCGAGCTTTTTCCGAGCGAGATTCGAGCGAACTCCGAGCCGCGAGCTTTTTGGACAACCTATATGTAAATCCGGAAGCTCAGCAACCGTAAAAAGAATCCCGAGAAAAGTAATCGTTAAACTCGACCATTGACAGTAAACATGAATCTTGAACTAAGCATCACCGTCCACATGTTTCATGTAACATGCGACCAAGATCCCACATGGAAGAAAGAAATATACCCCACACGAGGAACATTGATAGCTAATCCATAACTGATCCGGTTGGAGTGCCAAAATCCCAGTCCGTAGACCCACAACCTGGCCCGAATGAAACATGCATGGCTCAACCTGTAACGCCTCGTATTTCCGTATTTCCATGTTTTCAGAAAAATACGTGTACGTTTTTCTATTTTTTGGGAATCACAGTCGAAATCGGATCGAAAAAACGGATTAGAAACGACAACCGAATCATTTTACGCGATTTTACCGCAAACGACGAACGGACGCGTCACACCACGATTTCCGACGTCATTGTACGTGTTTTGACCTTAAAATATTATGCTACGACTTGTTATGAAGTTCGGGTGCTAAAACGGGTCTTGAAAACGTGATCGGGCCGCTCTAAAATGCAAGAACCGTGCGTGCTTATGGGCCCAACCTACCAAACCCTAGCTATAAAAACACACACACACACACTCAACACACACACACACGTCGCACAACACACACACTCTCTCGGTTCCCTCTCTTCCCTCTCATCTCCGGTCACCGGAGATCGATTCCAGCGAGCCACTCCGACCGGCAACACTCACCCAAACATCTAAACCCTTCATATCTCTCACCCTCCTCCCTCATTCCTCTTTCCGTCAACACCTACATCAACCACCCGACACCCTCTACCACTCTATCTCTCCACCGCCAACCACCAGTAACAACCACCCTCCGACGAACACCCCCTTGCTCTCCGTCTTCACACCGTCGGGCGACGGCAAAGGCAGCGCCGCCACAGGCGGCGGCGGCGGCGTGGTACAGACAGCGTCAGTTCCGGCGATAACGACGGACGGAGGTGGTGACGAACGGACTACACCTTCCGATTCCGAGCTGGTTCGAGCTCCGGTCAACGTCAGTTCATTCCAGTTCCAGTTCGAGTCCTAGTTCAGGTAAGGGCTTCGAGGATTATGCGATTAAGTTCCAGTTTAATTCATGTTGGGTTCTGTTTTGGCTTGGATTTCAGATTCATTTCAACCCGGCTCCGGTTCGGGCTCGGTTTTGGTTCCGGTGGAACCGACGATGGTGGCAGTGGAGGTGGTTATCAGTCAGTTCAATTTTATTTCGGGTCGAGTTCTGGTTCGAGTTCTGGTTTGGGTGGTTTTAGTTCAGGCTCGCGTTTCGGGTTCAGTTCAGTCCCGGGTGTGTCGGGCTGTTCGTGGTGTCTCGGGTCAACTCGATTATCATGGTCAGCGAGTCAAACTCGATGTCCGGTTCAGTGTCCGGTCAAAACTGGTCAAACAGTCAGATTTGGTGTCGGTTCATCTTGTTAAACACGAGACATTATTTCAATTATATTGTGTCTAATCTACGTTGTATTCACAAATCAAACTCTATATATTTTGTTATAAAAATACATAGAAATTAATATATTTATATATTACTATGGAATTGTTGCGTTTTGAAAAAAAACATATATCGACAACTTGTGTTGTCGGGATCGTCCAAAAACAAACGAAACTCTGCCCGTTTTTCGTAAAAATCCAAAAAACGAAACGTGTTTAATCATAGAACGAACCTATCGGAATCAAGTAATTTTTATAACAATAAGTATAAATGTATAGTTATTTTTGACAACGCTTCAATAATACTCTTGATGGATGTAATTTAGAATTATTACCTAAACTATATATAAAATATATATAAATATATATACACATATATTAACTAGACATACTCTAAATTTCCAATTCAAATCCTCCGTCATAATTCCGATTACTCATACACCTCAGTTTGCCCATATAGGGTGACCTCAGTGTTCTATTCTCCAACTCTTCACGGAATTACCAAAGAAGACTTAGCAATTTTGTGAGTATACTCGAACCCATTTACTTTTAACACTTTTGGGTGCAACATGTATTCTATATAAACACACGAAACACTTGAAACTATTTGAATCACTCTGTAGGATCGTGTTTTGACCCAAAACGAGTCGTTTAGAGGCGTTCTACTCAATATGAAAGGCGGAAACAGACATATCGAGTTCGATTCAGCTAGATATTCACTTTAACTGTCTTTCTGATTGATTTGACAAAGTTTTACAGCAAAACGACACTTCGGCAGCACTCCGGCTCCGGAATCACACATCCACAACTAACTCAAACGAAATCACAGGACCACTATTTATAGGCAATGTAATTCCGCTTGAACAGACTCAAGCGAAATTACATTTCACACGGAATTACCACTTCACACGGAATTACTATTTCAAGCAGAATTAGCAAATTGATTTCGCTTGAAATCACTTGTTGATTTCAAACGAAATTACACTTTGTAATTTCGTGTGAACTTGCCTGTTGACCTATATTTGACAGTTTTCTCGAATTACGTGCCCTGATCTATCTAAATATATACAAGACTCGATACAAGACGAAGTCGACAGACGCATGCACCAACAGACTCCCCCTCGAATGTTGACGAGTCTTTAGTGTCGAGTCTTCAATCTTCAGTCTTTATCAGACCTCTCGAACTTCTCCGAAATATCTAACACTGTAAAGCATCCTTTATCTTCCTTTCCTTTTATCAACTAATCTCTCCCTTGGATGTTCCATGATCATAACTTGGCTCACACTCTATCCACAGATTCAGGATCAATTCCTAGCTCTATCCTGCACAGAACTCTACCCAAAAATGAATTTCACAAATTTAAATTTTGACAAATTTATATACTACTTGCAGGTATTTTTCCAGAAAGATTTAACTCTTTAAAAGCTTCTGATGACCACTAGTATGCAAATATTCAAAATCTTTTCTCATTTAAACACACACTCCCCCTCACGAAATACTCATCATGTTTAGCACTTGGAATTTTGAAAATCAGCTTTCCAACATCAGTTGTCGAAAATCTTTTTGAGTTTTTCAAAAATTTAAGCTAAAACACATGAAAATCTTTTTGGATTTTTTAATATTAAAAGAAATGCAATAAAAAAATATATACAAACACTATTTTTGTGAGTTTGTGTAAGAGGATCATATCAGTTTCTGAGACAAATCACCAACACCGTTAAGCTTTAAACATTTTAAGTTCTAAACGATTCACTTAGATTGTCAGTATACTGATCCACTTAAATTTTCACACAAAATTCAACTGTTTCGAGATACGAGATTAATGTTTTAAGCGACTTAAACTTATTCGCGTGTCCCACCTCAGAATATACTCCTGTATCCAGATCCCAATATTCAGTCTTACAGGTGAGTATACCTAGATGATATCTGTAAAGGGTTATTTGCGAGGGCCGTGAGAGCTTAGGTCAGAACTTCCGTTCAGCAGAGAGATGACGGCTTCGACTTTTGGTGGGTCCCCTTTAGAGGTCCCCTTTACAACAGCACATTATTTGCATTTTTCAATGTTTCATCATTTTTTATGCTGAGGGCAGACTATATTTCAAGCAAGCGTAAAGTATTCTCCGGGGACTAGGCCATTGCTTCCGCAAAATCAGAAGTCCCGGGATAATACCCCAGATATCACTAAGCATAAAGACCTAGTATCTTAGAAAGAGGGGTCCTTCAAACAAGATTTCGGGGGTTACCCATATATCCGAGAGATGTTACCCACGATATAAGCAAGTTTGAATTTAGGTTTATATCTCGACACAATCTACTAAATGTGCAAAAACCTACTGGCACAACATCAGTGAGACCGTTTATCACATTTTTGACCTTCCATTTCTTTAGCGTGCTGTGATAGTCCACTGATGTACTATCATTTCCTCTTTTTACAACAAAAATCTTTTTCAATTTTATCATGTTTTTGGCTTTTTCAAATTTTCAAATGTTTTGGATTTTCTGAAATTTCTTACTCCCCCTAAAATTCAAAATCATTTAAAGGAAATTTGAAAACAAACTGTACAAGTAAAGTGACAACTGATATCGAATCACTTCAAATCGCCATCCACTTGGCATAAACAATCAGAACTCCCCCTTACAAGAAACTATTTTCCCATTATGATTTCAAAACACTTAAGTTTGTTTTAATCAAATGGTTTTTCCGGAAAATTAGTTTTGTTGATTTAATAAAACCACATGTAAGTTCGGGGATCAATTCATCACCTTGTTCTATCAACCACGTGAAAAAATGTAACAATTTCAAGTTCAAACACCAAAAATCACTTGTAGAAAATCAAGTACAAATTAATGTCCCTGATTTACCACATGAAAGACGAAATCACTTTCGTGAATTTCTCAAGAAAAAATGCCGATACCTGCTCCACACTTACCAACCTGGAAGCTCCGGCAAGTCATACTTATCACATATGAAAAACAGACATCCAAGCTTCACCAAACTTGGATGTTTCCTCCTCAACTTGACTTGGGTTATAAGTAGCCTTCTTAGTTTCATAAAACTCTTTAACCCCTTTAACCTTCCCATCAATCATCTTCCCAAAAATCTTTTTCACATTTCCACTAAAAACCTTTTCGACATCAAATTCTTTTTTCTCAGAATAGAATTGATTCGAAATCTCAATATTTCCAACTTTTCGTTTAAAATTTTCAGCCCTCAATGGTGAAAAATTGACATCATCCATTGGTGGTACTGAAGTTTCAATTTTTAGCTCAACTTGTGGCTCCTCTGACTTTGTGGAATCAGATTCATCGCCAGATTTCACATCAAATTGCTTAACAACCCACTTTTGGTTGTCAAGATTCACTCTTCTCTTGTAAAATCTTTTCTTTGAACATTCACCAACTTCAAATGTTGAATTTTTAAAAATTTTGAATTTTTCAGTTGGCGGTTCATTTTTCTCAACAATCTTTTCTTTTAGTTTAGAAACAACTTCCTGTTTGATGTTGGTAGCCTTCGGACAGTTCCAGGCAATGTGTCCAACTTCTTGACATCTGTAACAGATTCTTTTTTCCTTTCTCTTATAAGCTCCATTCTTCTCAAACTTTTGTTTCTCTGTAAAGAACTCTTTGTTTGTTTGCTTCCAGAATGAGCTCTTTTGTTCTTCTTCCGAACTTGTCCCTGAAACAAATACAGTTTTTGTTTTATAAATTTTCTCATTTTTATGATTTTTCAGTTGAATAAAACCCAATCCTTTCTTTTTGTAATTACCGTTGTGGTTTGGTTTCTTTTGAAAAACAGAACCAGAACTGTAACATTTTTTCTTGTTTAAACGTTGTTGAACTCTTGAGGTGTAAGGTTTTGGATTTTCAGAAAAATTTACATCTTTTATTTCAGAAATATTAATTTCTGTTAGTTTGAAATTTTTTTTATCATTTCTGGTTTAACACCTCTTATTGGAAATTCCTCATCAGAATATAATTTGTCTGAATCAATCAAAGTATACGCCACTTTGAATGTTTCGTCATTCAAATTAGATTTTGATAACAAGAATTCTTTATTGTAAACTCTTTTAACCGACGACTTTGAACTGTTGACCGCTGAACTCGAACTTTCAGACTCAGACTTTGACTCTGACTCCTCATCCTTATCCAACACCTGATCGACCACCTTTTTTATTAACTCAGACTCATGATCAGTGTCAGACGATGTGAATGTGACGTCAATATTTTCTGGTAACTCGTCAATTGTTTCAGATTTTAACTCTATATTGACAGCCTTTTTGACTTGCTCCTCATTTGGTTTTATGGGAGAATAACCTTCCCAGATCGGAGGCGGACAGTTGTTATAATTTGCACTTTGTTTCTTACCAGTATCCTTTTCTTCAGGCTTCTTGTCTTGAAATGCTTCAAAACCTGCAACAGTTGGATAAATTCGATCAATCAAATAATCAGAACTACAATAACTTTGCAGTAATCGTTTGATTCTTTCATTTTCTATCTTTTCTGTTTCCAACTCCTGCTTCATCTTGGCACATTCTTCAATGTAATGATTGATCGCTTTCTGCTTTGTCATCATCACAGCATTCATCATTGTTAACGTATCTTCTCTTTCAGAATTTGACTTTTGTAGACCAGTCACCGTTCTATTCAACACATCATACGATTCTTTCACATAGTTAAGATTGAACAATAAATTTTCTTTCATCTTATCTTGCTCAACCAATTTTTCATCTTTCTCTTCACACTGCTTGCATGACTCCAAACACTTTAGGCAAGGTTTGATGACTTCAATAATCTTTTCAACTTCGATAATCTTTTCAACTTCGACTATCTTTTCAACTTCAACCACTTTCTCAGCTTCAAATACCTTTTCAGCTTTTGCTATCTTCTCATCATCAACTTCCTTTTCAATTTCAACCACTTGCTCAGTAACTTTGACTTCTTCACTTTGTTCAGAAATCTCTTTTTGAGCAACACTTTCACTTTTCACCTTTTTCATTTCTTTTGTTGCTTGTTTCTCTTTCAGCTTCTCCACTCTATCTGCAAAATAAAATTGAAAACTTTCAGGAGATAAATGAGTTTTTGCAATATTAATATGCATTTCTTCCTCATCATCACTGTCATCAGTTGATGATTGATCAAACACTTGTGTTTGTTCTGAACTAGCATCTGAAAAACTAGATTCATCATCTTGATTTTTCTCATCACTGGCAAACGTTTTCATCCATTCTGCCATCAAATCTGGCTCTTGAACTATTTGTGCAATGAGACCAGCTATTTTTGAATCAGGCGGAATGTATTTATCCCAGCTAAAACCTTCTGCCATTTTTTCATCATCTTGATCAATGATACCAAAATAAGCTTTCTTATTAGCTTCTACGATCATTTTCGCATGTGCAGTTTGTGGTTCCTTTTGTTGATACAGTTGATGAGAAATTTGTTGATATATGGCTTTTCAATAATAATCATTTCCACCAAACAGATTCTTTGCTTCACTTTCTTCTCGATTTGTACATTCCCTCTTGAAATGGCCTTTCTCCCTGCATCGAAAACACGTAACTTTAGATTTATCAAAACCCAAAGTAGAAACTTTTGCATCCAAGAAATCATCTCTTCCTGTAATCATTTTAAACTTTTCAGCTCTCCTCAACACACTCGCTAAACACCATTTTATATCCATCAGCTCCATTTCTTCAGCATCTATCTGATCATAATCCTCTTTTGTCAACATAGGATTTTTGATTCTTCCGGTAACCAATCCTTCATATGATTCCAATACTGTAACAAGTAATGCCATATGACTTTTGACAACTTCTTCTGAAAAATTTTGACCATTCTGAAGATGCAAAGCAATGTTGCAATTTAAGACATGACCATTGTTGCTGTTTGAGCTTTGAAATTGATGACTTGAACTTGAAGTTTTCGGATTAACACTCGGATATGAAGAAAAACCACTACTGCTGCTTGGCCTTTGATTGACTGATCCAGATGAGTTTTCAACCCTGAAAGCAGTTTGGATTTTTGGGCTTGTTTCGACATTCTGAACACTTCCTTTATAGTACATCTTAACATCTTGTTGTGCACTCGGATTGTTCATTCTTGCAATCTTTTGTTGTTCAAGATCTTGTCCTTCAATCTTTTCAATGAACTGGGAAATTGTCAATCCTTCATATTCTCCAGTATTCTTTAGTATCATAAAAAATGTACGCCATTCTTTCTGAGGTAAAGCATCAGCCAATTTGTCGACCCATTCC
Organism: Helianthus tuberosus; assembly: GCA_030545235.1. Classification (NCBI taxonomy): domain Eukaryota; kingdom Viridiplantae; phylum Streptophyta; class Magnoliopsida; order Asterales; family Asteraceae; genus Helianthus; species Helianthus tuberosus. The sequence goes on along the minus strand of CM060411.1, from coordinate 213,178,683 downwards.
TCACGATCTTTGTTGATGTTTAACAATGACATTGACCGTACTAAGTGACAATATCTTTCGATCAGTTTCTTAGTATCTTCTCCCGGCAAACTCGAAAACAAATCAAATTCTTTCTTTAGCAATGCTTTTTTACTCTTGATCATCTTTTCACTTCCCTCAAACTTAATTCGAAGTGCTTCCCAAATTGAACATGAAGTCTTATCATGTTGAAGCAATACAAATATGTCTTCTTTAATAGCTTGCTGGAGTAAACTGATCATCATCTTTTCTGCTTTATACATGTCTCGTTCTTTGTCAGTAAATTCAAAAATTTTATTTTCAACTCCCAAGTCTGTACGTGGTAGCACATACTTTTTCTCAACACACTCCCAAGATCTCAAATGATTAGCTTAAACCCAGTTTTCAAACCTATCTTTCCATCCGTAATACTCCTCAATTCCCATTAGCTTCGGGGGTTTTTGCAAAGTTCCAGTCTCATTTTCCATGTTCATGTTCTTAGCAATGTCAGTAGGAGTAGTCGGGGTAGCAAACGCGTTATAGAATTCCTCTTCCATGTTTTGGTAACAAGTTTCAATAATAGACACTTTCAAATGAAATAACCAGCTTCACACGGAAACACTTTTCAAACGGAACCAGCTTTCCCACGAAATAACCTTTTGGAGCGGAATACCCTTTCAAGCGGAATAAGTAATTTCGTTTGAAATCACACCTTTTTCAAACGGAATACCTATCTGGAACGAAATTAACTAATTTCGTGTGAAACTGCTCAAACGGAATTACAATCTGAAACGGAATAGTGATTTCAAAGGGATGCTCAAACGGAATTACAATCTGAAACGGAATAGTGATTTCAAAGGGAATCAACCAAACGAAATAACGTTTTCAAGCGGAATTAACAGCAACGTTCAAGCGAAATCAGCCAAAAACTGTAATTCCATGCGAAATTATGATGCAATTTCAAACGGAATTATGCTGATGTCATCATTTCGGTCCAACTTTTGTCAAATTGATCAGGTTTTAGCTCGATTTTAGGTCTGAAACTTTCAAGGGTTTGTTAAAACACTGTTTCACACAATATGTGAGAAAATTAGCCGATTTTAACCGTGAAATTTTGTTCAATTTTGAAAAGAAGGTGTAGAAGTTAAAAAATATGATGAAATCAAGCTGAATACGGTAGAACTCCTCCTCCTGAGCTCTGATACCACTTGTAGGATCGTGTTCTGACCCAAAACGAGTCGTTTAGAGGCGTTCTACTCAATATGAAAGGCGGAATCAGACATATCGAGTTCGATTCAGCTAGATATTCACTTTAACTGTCTTTCTGATTAATTTGACAAAGTTTTACAGCAAAATGACACTTCGGCAGCACTTCGGCTCCGGAATCACACATCCACAACTAACTCAAACAAAATCACAGGACCACTATTTATAGGCAAAGTAATTCCGCTTGAACAGACTCAAGCAAAATTACATTTCACACGGAATTACCACTTCACACGGAATTACTATTTCAAGCGGAATTAGAAAGTTGATTTCGCTTGAAATCACTTGTTGATTTCAAACGAAATTACACTTTGTAATTTCGTGTGAACTTGCCTGTTGACCTATATTTGACAGTTTTCTCGAATTACGTGCCCTGATCTATCTAAATATATACAAGACTCGATACAAGACGAAGTCGACAGACGCATGCACCAACACACTCTCTATCCATGTTGAACATGAAACTATATGATGCTTGTTAATCTCGTAGGTTATGTAAACTTTCGTGTCTATATGCTCATTAACTTCGTACAAGCCTGCCTTAACAATTATAGCGCTATAGGAGTAATGCACCGCCCACGAGTCTTGGGATATTGTTAAGTTAAACATGTTAACTTCCCGTTATTCTTTGGGATAGGCTATTTTAACGCATTGGATTCTTGGGTTTGAACATATAGCTTACACCATTTCAACATATTAGTAACTTGCATATTGTGATTCATGTTGGATATGAGCAGTTAAACTATTTTAATCTATATTATGCTATGTATGAAAACTTGTATACTCGCCAACTTTTGTTGATTGTATGTTAATACATGTTGCAGGTTCGATAGACAAAATGATGTTAAGTGAAGAAACAAGATTTAAGTGGACTTAGAAACACACTTAGAATAATCTATTTTGTAATGTATGTTTGAAACAATGTTGTTCATATTTGAGTCTTGTATGACATTTTTAGTAATTTGTGAAATTTAATTTAAATTCATATTGTCATATAGTGTTATGAAGTTTTGAGCAATTTGTTCGTCTCGTCCCGATGTTTCCGCCATCGGTTGAGGTGTGACAGATTGGTATCAGAGCCATAACTTTAGAGAATTAGGAAGAGTAGGAATGCTTTTACCAAGTCTATAGTTTTAGAGCTTTATTCTAAAGGCTTGCTTGAAACTACTTGCATGCTACTTTATTTGCTTCTTATTTATTCTCTTGTGATCTTTTAAACATATATGTCGCTTATGTGTTAATACTTGACAAGCTATTCTTATGTCCAAAAATTCAGTAATCTAAAATATTATTCAATAATTCAAAAGAACATATCCAAAATAAGCTCAACCTAATACATTACAAGCCAAAATCAAGTTTAACAACACGAATACGTTCTTAATTTCAATTAAATACAATATAAGTTCATTAGCATGGTAATCAACCTTTAAATGTGGTATAGATATGGGTGTTCGCTCGAAAAAAACTCGGCTCGAAATCAGCTCGGTTGTAAACGAGCCGGCTCGGCTCGGCTCGGCTTGGTTTGAAAACGAGCCGAGCTCGAGCTAGGCCTGGCTCGGCTCGTGAGCTCGTGAGCCGGCTCGAATTATTTTATTTTATATATATTAGTTTTCATGGAAACATAAAATCGTCAATTTGTTACCCTATATATTTGAATCTTAATATTTAGTTAGTTCTTACTACCATAATATTTAGTTAGTTCTTACAACTACCAATTTTGCGAGTTCTTATATGATTCTAATACATGCACTTTGATTCTGATACTCAGTGTATGTGTTTGTGAAGAATGTACAACAAGTAAGCTTGTTATGCAGATGATATAGTTAGATAAATATATAACTAAAGAGATGATTCCATGGATTATAAAAAGCATCTTTTAATATCTTTGTACTTGGCAGCATTATAACATGCCTATCACATAAGCAATAAAATAAATTCCTATCACATAAGCAATGAAATAAAAAGGTGAGGGTCAATTATTCGTCACTGTCAAAAGTTAGCAAAGAAATAAAACAAAATGCCTATCACATAAGCAATGAAATAAAAAGGTGAGGGTCAATTATTCATCACTGTCAAAAGTTAGCAAAATTCACAAAATTAATACATAGTTAGTCTTGATAACACAATATAATCAAGCTATCTCAAAAAGATTTTTGTCCCACATTGCTTAGAACACAGAGTCGCCTGGGGAACATCTCCCCCTATAAAAGCCAAGATGAAGCCACCAAAAGAACTAATAAGCTATACTTTCATTTTTTTGTCCTTTGGCCAAAGAAAGTTGTATATTTAGCCCTTTGGCTTAATTACGTTGCAAATGAATCATGTTTAAGTACTTTTATACTAGTAAATTTAATTATTCTTTGTTAGATGGAGCTAAATCGAGCCGAGCCGAGATAGCTCGAATTTGTTTCCAGTCGTGCTCGAGCACCAAACCTTAGCTTGATTTAAAATTCGAGCTCGAGCCAAGCTAGCTCGATTTGAATTCGATCCGAGCTCGAGCTGAGCCTGGCTCCGCTCGACTCGGCTTGTTAACAGTCCTAGGTATAGATATCAAATTACACTCCTAATCACATGTACATAATAATCATTTTTTGTGATATATTATAATGGGGCTCGGTTCAAATGAGAACCAACACCAGTTGTGAGAACTTTTTCTTCCCGCGTGAGTTGGGTCAAAATTTTTTTGCACAAACGCAGATGAAAATATTATAAACACATTTGTAAAATAAAGTAAAAAAATTGTCGAGTTGCTAGTTTTGGCTGATGCAAGTTTTTTTTACGCGCTAGTGTAAATTTTGTACGAAGATAAATACTTTTTTACCCCTCATGTAAATATGGTATGCGGCATTTTTTTAATCCTTTTTTTTATGAAACGAGTGATTTTTTATGACTTTTGAGAAAAAAAAATTGGAAAAAACTTTTTGATGGCCTAGTTCTCACGGTTCTCACAACTCAAGGTGCTTCTCATTTTAACCTATCCCTAATATAATGTATATATATATAAAATATATCAAAAGTAAAATAATCCGAGCTAAGCCGAGCCCAGCTGGTATGCGTGCCAAACCGAGCCAATCTGGCTCGTTATGAGCCGAGCCGAGCTAGACTCACTTTTTAATAGAGCCAGGCCGGCTCGACTCACTTTCAAACCGAGCCACATCGAACGAGCTTTTTCCGAGCTAAATCCGAGCGAGATTCGAGCGAGCACCGAGCCGCGAGCTTTTTGGACAACCTATATGTAAATCCCGAAACTCAGCAACCGCAAAAAGAATCCCGAGAAAAGTTATCGTTAAACTCGACCATTGAGAGTACACATGAATCTTGAACCAAGCATCACCGTCCACATGTTTCATGTAACATGCGACCAAGATCCCACATGGAAGAAAGAAATATACCCCACACGAGGAACATTGATAGCTAATCCATAACTGATCCGGTTGGAGTGCCAAAATCCCAGTCCGTAGACCCACAACCTGGCCCGAATGAAACATGCATGGCTCAACCTGTAACGCCTCATATTTCCGTATTTCCATGTTTTCAGAAAAATACGTGTACGTTTTTCTATTTTTGGGAATCACAGTCGAAATCGGATCGAAAAAACGGATTAGAAACGACAACCGAATCATTTTACGCGATTTTACCGCAAACGACGAACGAACGCGTCACACCACGATTTCCGGCGTCATTGTACGTGTTTTGACCTTAAAATATTATGCTACGACTTGTTATGAAGTTCGGGTGCTAAAACGGGTCTTGAAAACGTGATCGGGCCGCTCTAAAACGCAAGAACCGTGCTTATGGGCCCAACCTACCAAACCCTAGCTATAAAAACACACACACTCAACACACACACACACGTCGCACAACACACACACTCTCTCGGTTCCCTCTCTTCCCTCTCATCTCCGGTCACCGGAGATCGATTCCGGCGAGCCACTCCGACCGGCAACACTAACCCAAACATCTAAACCCTTCATATGACTCACCTTCCTCCCTCATTCCTCTTTCCGTCGACACCTACATCAACCACCCGACACCCTCTACCACTCTATCTCTCCACCGCCAACCACCAGTAACAACCACCCTCTGACGAACACCCCCTTGCTCTCCCTCTGCACACCGTCGGGCGACAGCAAAGGCAGCGCCGCCACAGGCGGCGGTGGCGGCGTGGTACAGACGGCATCAGTTCCGGCAATAACGACGGACGGAGGTGGTGACGAACGGACTACACCTTCCGATTCCGAGCTGGTTCGAGCTCCGGTCGACGTCAGTTCAGTCCAGTTCCAGTTCGAGTCCCAGTTCAGGTAAGGGCTTCGGGTATTATGCGATTAAGTTCCAGTTTAATTCAAGTTGGGTTCTGTTTTGGCTTTGCTTTCAGATTCGTTTCAACCCGGCTCCGGTTCGGGTTCGGTTTTGGTTCCGGTTCATCTGGTTAAACACGAGACATTATTTCAATTATATTGTGTCTAATCTACGTTGTATTCACAAATCAAACTCTATATATTTTGTTATAAAAATACATAGAAATTAATATATTTATATATTACTATGGAATTGTTGCGTTTTTAAAAAAAACATATATCGACAACTTGTGTTGTCGGGATCGTCCAAAAACAAACGAAACTCTGCCCGTTTTTCGTAAAAATCCGCAAAAGGAAACGTGTTTAATCATAGAACGAACCTATCGGAATCAAGTAATTTTTATAACAATAAGTATAAATGTATAGTTATTTTTGACAACGCTTCAATAATACTCTTGATGGATGTAATTTAGAATTATTACCTAAACTATATATAAAATATATATAAATATATATACATATATATTAACTAGACATACTCTAAATTTCCAATTCAAATCCTCCGTCATAATTGCGATTACTCATACACCTCAGTTTGCCCATATAGGGTGACCTCGGTGTTCCATTCTCCAACTCTTCACGGGATTACCAAAGAAGACTTAGCAATTTTGTGAGTATACTCGAACCCATTTTACTTTTAACACTTTTGGGTGCAATATGTATTCTATATAAACACAAGAAACACTTGAAACTATTTGAATCACTCTCTATCCATGTTGAACATGAAACTATATGATGCTTGTTAATCTCGTATGTTATGTAAACTTTCGTGTCTATATGCTCATTAACTTCGTACAAGCCTGCCTTAACAATAATAGCGCTATAGGAGTAATGCACCGCCCACGAGTCTTGGGATATTGTTAAGTTAAACATGTTAACTTCCCGTTATTCTTTGGGATAGGCTATTTTAACGCATTGGATTCTTGGGTTTGAACATATAGCTTACACCGTTTCAACATATTAGTAACTTGCATATTGTGATTCATGTTGGATATGAGCCGTTAAACTATTTTAATCTATATTATGTTATGTATGAAAACTTGTATACTCGCCAACTTTTGTTGATTGTATGTTAATACATGTTGCAGGATCGATAGACAAGATGATGCTAAGTGAAGAAACAAGATTTAAGTGGACTTAGAAACACACTTAGAATAATCTATTTTGTAATGTATGTTTGAAACAATGTTGTTCATATTTGACTCTTGTATGACATTTTTAGTAATTTATGAAATTTAATTTAAATTCATATTGTCACATAGTGTTATGAAGTTTTGAGCAATTTGTTCGTCTCGTCCCGATGTTTCCGCCATCGGTTGGGGTGTGACAGATTGGTATCAGAGCCATAACTATAGGGAATTAGGAAGAGTAGGAATGCTTTTACCAAGTCTATAGTTTTAGAGCTTTATTCTTAAGGCTTGCTTACTTGCATGCTATTTATTTGCTTCTTATTTATTCTCTTGTGATCTTTTAAACATATATGCACTTATGTGTTAATACTTGACATGCTATTCTTATGTGTTAATACTTGTTTTAATATGTGTTAATACGTGTTTCGTTGTTCGATTCTTTATGTGTTATTCTTGACATACTTCCTTATCTGTTCATACTTGTTTTATTTTCCTCAACATACGCCTTTTCTAATGCATTTTACTCGATTTTACTAAACTCGAAAACACTCGTATTATACAAACAAGACGAGCTTATCAAAATAGGCATGAAACCCACAATTTGGTAAACGACTCTCGTTCCACTTAATTCTATTTTTGGCACGAAATTACACCATTAAGTTAGGGGTGAAACCCACATCTTAATGGAAATTTCAAATTTTAAATTTCAAATTCTAGTGGACCCTCGTCAACGTGTCGAAATTTAATTTTGACCCGACGGGTACCAACCACACTTAGGGTACGAAGTCGTCAAGTTAGGGGTGAAACCCGCACCTCGTCGACTAGTCCCACTCCTCGATTTTTTTATCCCGCCAAGTCTTAAATTTTCGATTGAATTGGGACATGTAGTAACCGGAAGGGTAAATACCGTTAACCAACATGTCGGCGAGAGTATTTCACCTATTAGGCCAAAGCCTGCTTCTCAAATTCAAAAGACCTTTCAACCACTTTGGTTAGTCAACGTTCCGTTTTGGAACCATCCAAGTTTTTTTAATCGAACTTACGCTTTATTATTTTCGATCTTTTATGATGAAATTCTCTCTTGTCAATTTGGAACAATTTTTGAGATTTCACTTTTGCGCATACATCATACTATTACCTTTCATACGATTATACATTATTAGCATGCATAATTTCATGTAATTTTATTTACACTTCTTGTAACAACAAATGGAGACATATCATCAAGATAGGAGTGATTTCCTTACCTTGATGGTTAACTCTGCCTCTTTCCTCATCTTACAACGACCTCACCAACGGATTTGGGGTGATTCCCTTACCTAGGTGGTCGTTACCAAAACTTCCTTTTAATAAACTCTATAATGTAAACACGATCATGCTTATACCCAATCGTTTATCATTAGTCAAATCCCTAATTATTTCAAAATGCATTGTTTATATAAACGAATTTCTTATCCTACAATCTATTTTCATATAGTTCACACACACAAAATCCTTAACTTTTCCGTAGACGCTTGTTCCTCAATATTCAAAATTTCACGAAATGCTACTTATCAATTTAGTTGGTATAATAAATCCATTGCCCACGAAATTTCGTATTCAACGTAATTATTAAAAGAAGCTCATCTCATATCATTAAGCTAGAGATTTTCTATTTTCAATTGGGAATCAAAAAAACCAACTTTTTCGCACACACCTATAAAATATTACAAATATTATTCAATCATTTACGAAAACTTCTTTCAAAATCAATATAACATTTTATTAAAGACGCTTTTTGACAATCACTAAGTTCATATACCAAAGTCTTTTTTTTTTCTCAGAATCAACGTTCTCACAAGAACCTCTAAACTCTGAATTTCTTCGTTAATGCAAAGTTATCTAAGACAAGGCAATCTTATAAACTACTAGAACCTTTACAAACATTACTCAATACGTCAATTGAATTTAAAACACGTGGGCGAGGAAACTTCATAAGAACCAACAATTTTTCAACTTATGTAAATTCCTTTCAAAACAAGAGTAGCATTTCCAATCTTTTACAAGGTACGATTCACGTAACAAATGGATAATTTATACACTCCTTACATTCACAAACTAGATTCTACATTCCAATTCAAACTCAATCTATTTTGATTCAATTAAACTTCACGTTTTGCTCAAGCAACTATACATGCATGCCATCTTACACGTTTTAGTCAATATAATGCGACAATCTCACGCATATCACTCTTTTCCTTTTCTTTCATGCTCAAAATTTCTTGATCTTTTACGTACTTAAATTCGTATATTTCGATTAATACCGTATACAAAATCATCACTTCTTACACACATATTCATATTCGCACTTATACATCTTATGTCTACACTTATATTTTTACTTACACATTTATTTTTATTTGCATATTCATACCCATATTCATACATTTTACATTATACTCATGTTCACGAATTATAAAATTACATTATACTTATATCCAAGTTTATACTCATATTAATACAATTATACTTACACTCACATTTATACATTTACGTTTTCACTTATATTCATGTTCATACTCGTGCTCACACATTTTACATTTATACTCGTGCTCATATTTATACTCACGCCCAAGTCTTCTATGATCCTCATATTTATACTCGTAATTACAACGATACGTTTCATGTTTATACTTATACTCATATTTATACTCATACGTTTTATGCTTATGCCCATATTCATATTCATACTTATACGATTTGTGTTTATGATCACGTGTGTAATCATACTTAAACTTATACTTATGCTCGTACTTTATTCACACTCAAAATTTATGCAATGGTACCGATACGCGAGTGAAACCTGAGGGATTCGCTTACGTGGGTCTCATGCGTATTTGACGCAAACATACTTATAAACTACATTCCTTCATGTATGCAATCTTATTTTTATAATCTATGTATACCTTAATTCATACGCAACTAGTACGAGCTATGCGGATCATGCAACGATCAGTATAATCACGGGTGCACACGGGATTATAGTGATGGGCGTATGAGAACCATAGAGTGTACTACTATGTGTGGTAATACACGGAACGTAACATGACACCGAATACGAAACAGATGTAACGTGGTCAAAACATGGTGGATACGCCGCTGGTACTTCCTATATATAAGTGTTTTCACCACGTTACCAAACTTTCGTAAAACGTTAGTGACACCCGGCTTTTCAGGCTGTACCGTACAATTGTAACACGTGTCGTGAATAGATAGAAAGGTTGTATTTGACAAATTATGATATTCATATGTGATATGTAATGTGTTGGTGAATCCAAACATTGGTAAAAATTATGTTGGCAACGATAAAATAAACGCTTATCGCGTAACGATTAAAATGCGAAACGAACTTCGGTGACCACCCGATCAGTGTTAAAATCCTAAAAATAGTCTGTTATGATTAGAATGGTAATTTTAATCATGTTCGTGAGTAAAAATAAATTAAAACGCTAAGAAACTCTATTTTTCGAGTTTGAGTGCGTACCGCGTGATACTACGCGTATTTTGACAAAATACCGTCAACGCAGCCTGTCAAGGCAACTATCAGCAATAATTTAGTGTGATTATTTTTATAGAATGATAAAAATAATTTAAAACGCACTAAAACGGGGTTAAAACGCTAGATAAAATACCCGGTATCCAGTAAAATACCTGTTTTTACACTAATTTACATATATATAAGTGTATGTATATGTGGTGTGTGTGAGAAGAGAAAGAGGTGGCGGCTTGGGGGGATGCCCACCTTTCTTGAAAATGTAATCTTGTGCCATGTGTAATGTTATGTCTAAACATAATCATTAACACCTTTACAACACTCCATTTATCAAATTCAAGATAAAAAATCACTCTCACTTCTCTCTCTCACTAAATCTCGGCCGAACACCCTCTATACCTCATCCATTTTCATTTTCCAACTTAATCATGAAGATTCAAACTCATTTCAAGGAAGTTTCAAGTCGATTTGGTGGTTTAGAAGTGATTTCAAGGTGTTTCAAGCTACAATCAAGTCCCATATCATCAATCTTTACTAAAAATCATTCAAGAACTTGAAGGTATAAAATTTATTTTGAAAACCTTGTTTTTGATTCTTGATGATGATGGAAGTTTCTCTTGTTCTTGAGTTTAATCACAAACTTGAAATAAAAAACAAATGGGTTTTTGAATGAAATAAAAATGGGTGTATCTATGTATGTATGTGTGGCCGTGAGTGTGTGAGTGTGTGTAGGTGATTGTGTTTTTTTATTTTTATTGAAAGATTCTTGAGTTACATGGTTACTTGAAAAGTAGGATGCATGTAAGAATCAATATGTGTCATAAAGGAATGTTCTAAAGGGTTTCAAGATGTGAAAGTGACATGATAAAAAGTGAACTTTTGAAAGTTCATGAGGGTATAAAAATTTCGTGTATATGTATGTATATGTGTATGCATGCATGTAAAAGTGTGTCACATATTCATAAATGTGAAGGATACTTGCATTTATGTATGAATGATTGGATGATCATGATGATATATGTTGTGTTTTGTAAGAACATGATATTAATATGTTCTTGGGTATGATTAAATCATAAGTAATGATGATGATTTTGTATGAGTGCATTAGATGCACATATGTGGACATACAAGATGATATGAAAGCATGAAATGGTCATTTGAGCATGATTTGATAAAAATCAATTTTGATCAGAATATAAACACAAAAATATAATTATTTTGAAGTGTTTAATGATGTATAACTTTTTCATAAAGTTTACCAATCTTGCATGTTGTACTTGGTGCATTAGGAGTTGTAAATTACGTGAAATCGCATGATTTATATGACTTACACAAAAACTGCACTAATCTGATTATAGTCACTATTTTAATCAGTAAATAACATGTATTATGTTAAAATATCAAGTCATTCCGAGTTGGGATGGTTATAGTAACGTTTAACGCAAAACTATGTGGTAAAACGGTCAAATATCGGCTTTTCAAACGATTTTTATGAAACTGATTTAGATCAGTAAGTAAACTGATATTTTTGGTTTAAAAATATGTATTTTAACTAATTTTAAGCTTACTTGTTGTTTGGTTGTTCATACGTGACTTCCGACGCCCAAAAACGTTACCGAATCACTAAAATACACGTTTTACAGTGAACACTAGTATGGGTTATTTTTGGGTGAACCTTATGTGTTAAAATATGTTATGTGATTTAAACATGTGAATGTGATAATATGACAAGTGTTGACATGATAGTGGGAATTTAGACTATACATGTACACTTGTGCGTTTAGAATCGGTAAAATCGCGTTTAATGTGTAACTTGTTTGTCGAGCATGAAATTTGATACATATAAGTTATTTTATGTATGCATGCCTTAAAAATAACAAAATGAATAAGTTAACAAGATTACGCGTGTTTCGATGATAATTTATGTGTACGTTTATGTATATATATTACGACGCGCAAATCGTAGATATATTACGTATAAATGGGTGTGTTAACGGATTTACATGATAACAGTCACCAATAAAATCGTTCAAGTCGCAAAATCATAAATATATATATATATATATATATATATATATATATATAGGGGACCGCTAAAAGGAGAACCACCTCGAGTTGTAAGAACCGTGAGAACTACACCGTACGGAGCGAGGTGGACCAAATTTTTTTTTCATAAACGTAGATGCGTGTATTATAAACACATTTGTAAAAAAAAATTAAAAAAAAATGTCGTGTGTGTAGTTTTGAGCACCACAAGTTTGTGTTTCCGGGTACCGTAAATCTTTCCGGAAAATTTACGGTACCCGTAAACACGAACTTGTGGTGCTCAAAACTACACACACGACATATTTTTTTTTATTTTTTTTACAAATGTGTTTATAATACACGCATCTACGTTTATGAAAAAAAATTTGGTCCACCTCGCCCAGGATCAAAAAGTTCTCACGGTTCTTACAACTCGAGGTGGTTCTTATTTTAGCGCAATTCAATTCTCTCTCTCTCTCTCTCTCTATATATATATATATATATATATATATATATATATATATATGGACTCATATATATATTAACGTGCCAACATAATAAAAAAACGATAACTTTTCGAGAAAATCTTAAAGTTATGTGAAAATTCTAAGAAACGGAGAAACTTAGGATTTTTGTGATATATTGATTTATAAATTGTTCCTACGTATAATAGGACGTGAAGAAATCAATCTGTGGGATTGCGCTATCTAAAAATACGCACCCAAAGGTGAGTGTTACTAAACCTCCTCTTTTTACTAATTTTGTATATGTTTTGGGGGAAGAACACGCCAAAAAGGGTTTAATAATGTTTTTGGAATAAAACATACCTTTTTGATATAATATATATGTTCATTGAAAATATATGGGTTTTGTGAAAATATATGTTTCGGGGATGAAACAGTTTTGTTGAATATATGTTTCGGGGATGAAATGGTTTTGTGAAAATATATGTTTCGGGGATGAAACGGTTTTGTTGAATATACGTTTCGGGGATGAAACGGGAATTGTACTGTGTTTCAGAGAAAACGACCATGTAGTTGGGATGAATTTATTTGGTCCAAGGGAATTCAGTAAATTCGTACAACATTTTATATTAAATTTGTCATATTAGTAGGATTTATATATTGTACGTAGGCATGCATCATAGATGGCCTCGATATGGGCCATGCGCAAGTGATGTCGTTTAATCATTTAAGTATTGTACGCGAGGAATTGTTGGTAGATCTATCGGGTTGACAACCCCGTCGTGACCGGTCGCTCCGTGTCAAGTCAAACGACGAATTGATATTCTGTTTATTGTCTAACTTTGATTATCCCTACATTGTAAATATATAGTTCGTAATGTCTAGCTAACTTACGAGTCCGAACATTTGATGATATAAATTTAAAATGGAAACTTGGGAAGATGCTCTGTTTCGAAGGTTTCCGGGAAACGCTTGCGACGACTGACCCATGGATTTTTGTTAAGGAAATAAATTGACTTTCGTAAATTATATGGATGTTTTTATAATAAACACATAATTGGAAAGTATTTCCTTGGGATCAATTTCCTTTAAATTTGGATATGTGAACTCACCTTCCTTTGTGTTGACACTTGATTTTAACGTGTTCTTCAGGTACTTGAGTTCGGCTTCGGGAATCATGGCGTATCTTGTGGTTGTTGATGCATGTTTTGTCACTTAATATGTTGGACTAACTTTTAAAACTTTCTGGGACGAATGTAATAAGATCCGTGAGGATCAAAACAACTTAACTATGTCGTGGTTGTGTAATGTTTTGAAATTTTATGTTTAAAACTTATTTTTTAATTAAGTTATTATGTCCAACAATTTAATGCATCAATCATCAAGATAGAAATGGGCACCAACTTCCGTCACCACTACGTTTTATATTCCGATGCGACATTTTTGGGGTGTGACAGAAGTTGGTATCAGAGCCAATGGTTGTTAGCTAACTAGATGTTTTCGGGGAAAACTCTAGACTTCAATCGAAGAATTTTGAGATTTAAGTCCAAAATTCTCGAAGCCAATTTTTTTTAAATAAACATGGAAAATTTTATCATGTATGAAAACCATTGCGTGTTTATGTACATACGTGATTTTATGTTTATTTGGGCCTTATGTGTTACTATTCATTGATCACACACTTACTTGTATGGTTATATATGTGTCACAGATGTCGCACGAGCACGAGGTCATCGAGATCCACGACTCAGGTAGCGAGCCAGATTTCGAGACTTCACCCAGATCCATTCTACCAGAGATACCTATCACGACTCCACTAATGGTTGGTATTGCCGAGTTTGCTTCGTCTTTCCACATCAACCCTGCTGCTTTTGCCAGCCAGGTAGACCCCCGATACACTTTCACTAGCAATGGGTAGATTGATGATGACGATGATGCTCCTCTCTCGATTCATGAGACGAGACAATCATCTGGCACAGTACTAGTTATCGATGACGTGATTAGAGGTGTCCCTATTATCAGAGGATCTCTCAGTATCGCACCAGTGTTGGACGCCACTATTGTCACGGCTCGACCGTTAGAGCCATCAGTCGTCCCATCTGCTGCTATGATCGAGCCTGTCGCTGAGATCCCTCCACCTGTTTCATCTGAGTCATCTTTACCTGTCATTGAGTCACGCGCTACTACTACACCTCTTTTGCTCTATTATCATCGTAGGAAGAGGATTACGCCTGCTGGGGAGATCGCATCTACTTCACACGCTGAGACGGCATCTGCTTCCAAGAAGCAGAAAAGGGGTTTGGGTAGACCGATGTTGCCACTGTGATCGACAGTTTGCCACTCTGCGCGGAGACCTGGATTCAGCCAAGGGTAAGATGAAGGACCTCGAGGGACAGATGGATTGGTACGATGAGTTGAAGGATTTAGATAACAGTGCGATGGACCAGATGCACTGGAGGATAGTGGATCTGGAGGAGCTTGTCAGGAAGATGTTAGATTTCCTGGGTTTGAAGCGTTAGATGCTTGTAGTGGTTGTTTGTTTATTTTTGATGGTTGTTATGTTAGATACTTGTTGATACTCTTTGTTTGGGGTCTGCGTGCCAGTTATATTTTTGGGATATTATGTGGAAATTTTGTGTGAACTTGTTATGGGTGTCGACGTAGACATGCCAAGGGTAGTCGGTATGTACTAGAAACAAGTTTGTTAATTTCTATGATAATATCAGATGATTTACTTTTGGTTTAAAAATTGTTCTCATTAATATGTGGATATTATACATGCGCAATGTTTGGTCCACTAACATTTAATGATTGAATTATTTTTGGTTATCGTCTTATGTGATTATTATTGTTGTAATAATAGAAATGACGAAATGCCGCCAAAAGTAAGACAGGGTACTGGACTACCTACCACACCAGAAGAGTTGGCACAACTCATAGCCCAACACGTTAATACTGCCATGGAACAGCATAATGCTAACCAAAATGATGGCCAGGGACGTGGACGTGGTGCTCATGGGCGTGGTTTTGGTGGGGCACAGATTGGAAACCCTCCAGGTAAAATAATGATTGGAAAGTTTTAGTAGTTCATGTGTTATGATATAATCGGAACGTATTCCTGATTTTCATTAACCTTATGAACAGTGCACGGATGTACTTATAAAACATTCCAGGGCTGTAACCCACGTTCATTTACCGGTGCCGAAGGACCCTTAGATATCACCAGATGGATTGAGAAGATGGAATCCGTCATGGCAATCAGTGGTTGTGCTACTGATCAATGGGTGAGGTATGCTTCTTGTTCTTTTCTTGATGAAGCACTTCCTGGTGGAACTCGCAAGTTCAAATTTTAGGTGAAGACGCTGCCTATGGTCTAACCTGGAACGAACTTAAAGAGATGCTCCTAAAGGAATACTGCCCGCGTAGTGAGATACAGAAAATCGAGACCGACTTCTGGAACCTAACCATGGAAGGTCTGAACGTCAGAGCTTACACTTCTCGTTTTAACGATTTGGCGAGTTAGGTTCCACGAATGGTTACTCTTGAGTATGTAAAGGTAGAGAGGTATATCTGGGGGCTGTCGCCATGGATTCGCAGCATGGTCACATCAGCGAAACCCACTACCTACTTAGAGGCTACTACATTGGCAAAGTCGTTAGCGGACGACGTTGCTCGCAAAGGTGGTCTTGATAAGAAGGAGGAAACCGGGAAGTCATCGGGCAAGGACAAAATAGATGCGAAATCTGAACGGTCGGGGCGTTCTAAGTCTAAGTCGGGAGATTCGAAGAAACGCAAGTCCGAGAGCTCGAGGAAGGAAACCGATGAGAAGCGTGACAGGAAACGCAGTTCGGGGAAGGCGTATGTTGCAAGTTCTAGCAGTTATAGAAAGGATAATGCCAAAGATGGCAGGAGTGGTTCTGAGAGGAAGACTCACGAGGATGAGCAGAAAAAGTGGGCCAGATGTGGTCGAACTGGGCATGTTACCCGCGAGTGCTATGCTAAAAGTACTTCGGAGGGAGCGAAGCTAGAGGGATGCTTCTAGTGCGGTGAACAGGGACATTTCAGGAGGGATTGTCCTAAAGCAAAGGGTCAGAATGCCAGGGGTAGAGCGTTCGAGCTAAATGCTGGAAAGGCACGGACGATCCTGCTGTTGTTACCGGTATGTTTTTTGATCAAAAACCATTATGCGTTCGTACTCTTCAATACTGGAGCTGACTTGAGTTTTGTTTCGAAAAACTTTGAACCATTTTTGTGTTCACCATCAAGTAAGCTAAGTAAAAAGTACTCGATAGAACTAGCAAATGGTAAACTGATAGAGACTAGCGAGGTCGTTCGTGGTTGTAGTATTCAGTTAGATGATCATAGTTTTAGTATCAACTTGCTACCAGTGAAGCTGGGGAGTTTTGATGTAGTCGTGGGGATGGATTGGCTATCCAAGAACAAAGCTGAGATTATTTGCTCTGAGAAGCAAGTGAGAATACCTCATCCTGATGGTGGTGAAGCAATAGTTGTTCACGGAGACCGATCGAGTCGAGTGTCGTCAGTGTTATGAAGATGCTCAAGTTGTTGCGAAAGGGTTATCCTGCGTTCTTAGTTAACGTGGTGGATACGAAGGCCAAAGGTAGGAAGATCGAGGAGATTCCTATTGTTCGCAATTATCCAGAAGTTTTTCCTGAAGACTTACCTGGATTGCCCCCTGCGAGACAGATCAAATTCCGAATCAATCTGGTACCCGGTGCTGCACCGATTGCAAAATCTACTTATAGATTAGCGCCGTCAGAGATGAAAGAATTGTCAAATCAGCTTCAAGAGCTACAAGACAAAGGTTTCATTCGAGCAAGTTTTTCGCCTTGGGGTGCTCCTGTTTTATTTATGAAGAAGAAGGATGGATCCTTCAGGATGTGTATTGACTATAGAGAGCTAAACAAGTTGACTATCAAGAATCGGTACCCTTTACCGAGGATTGACGATTTATTTGATCAGCTACAGGGATCTAGTTACTACTCGAAGATCGACCTACGTTCAGGATATCATCAGCTGAAGGTCGCTGACGAAGATGTGCCGAAGATAGCTTTTCGAACACGATATGGCCATTATGAGTTTTTAATCATGCCTTTTGGCTTAACTAATGCGCCAGCAGTGTTTATGGATCTCATGAACAGGGTATGCAAACCTTATTGGATAAATTCATGATAGTATTCATTGACGATATACTTATCTATTCGCGAACCAAAAAAGATCATGAGTATCATTTGAAGTTGATTTTGGAGTTGCTGAAGGAAGAGAAGTTGTATGCCAAGTTCTCTAAATGTGAATTCTGGATTCGGGAAGTTCTTTCTCTCGGACATGTCATAAACGAGAAAGGTATACATGTGGATCCATCGAAGATAGAGGCGATCAAGAATTGGGAAGCGCCAAAGACTCCGTCGGAGGTGTGACAATTCTTAGGGCTTGCTGGGTACTACCGGAGATTCATTGAGAATTTCTCCACATTAGTGCAGCCGTTGACGCTATTAACCCAGAAGGAGAGGAAGTTTGATTGGACGGAAAAACAGGAGGAAGCTTTTCGGACGTTGAAGGAAAGATTGTGTAGTGCACCAATTCTTTCCCTTCCTGAGGGAAGTAATGATTTCATTGTATATTGTGATGCGTCACGTTTGGGCCTTGGATGCGTGCTTATGCAGAGGGATAAAGTGATAGCCTATGCATCCAGACAATTGAAAGTGCACGAGAAGAACTACACGACGCATGATTTGGGTCTAGGAGCTGTCGTGTTTGCCTTGAAGATCTGGAGACATTATTTGTATGGTACGAAGTGTACGATACACACAGACCATAAGAGCCTCCAGCATATCTTTGATCAAAAGGAGCTCAACATGCGACAACGACGTTGGGTAGAGTTACTCAATGATTACGAGTGTGATATTCGTTATCACCCCGGTAAAGCAAATGTTGTTGCGGATGCGCTCAGCAGGAAAGAGCGGGAGAAGCCTCTACGTATGCGTGCTTTGGGCTTGACCATACAAACGAGTTTGACTGATCGAATTCGTAATGCGCAACGGGAAGCTTTGAAGGACGACCTGAGAAGAGAAGGTTTGAGGGGTTTAGAATGCGAACTGATACCAAATGCGGATGAAGTGATGTACTTCATGAACCGGGTTTGGGTTCCGCTTAGAGGTAACCTACATGAACTGGTTATGAACGAAGCTCATAAATCCAGATATTCCATTCACCCAGGCTCTACCAAGATGTATCAGGATATCAAGGAGTTGTATTGGTGGCCGAATATGAAGAGAGATATTGCGGTCTATGTAGGTAAATGTCTGACGTGCTCTAAGATTAAAGCTGAACATCAGAAGCCGTCTGGGCTTCTGCAGCAACCAGAGATACCTAAGTGGAAATGGGAACATCTTACGATGGACTTTATCACCAAGTTACCCCGTACTTCGCATGGACATGATACGATATGGGTAATTGTTGATCGATTAACAAAGTCTGCTCATTTCTTGGCACTTAAGGAAACAGAAAATACAGAGAAGATATCGCAGTTGTACCTTAACGAGATTGTAGCCCGTCATGGAGTACCGGTGTCAATCATCTCGGATAGAGATAGTCGGTTTGACTCCAGGTTTTGGCGATCTCTTCAAGAGTCATTGGGTTCTCGTTTGGACATGAGTACTATGTATCATCCTCAAACGGATGGTCAGAGTGAGAGAACCATTCAGACGTTGGAGGATATGTTGAGAGCGTGTGCGATTGATTTCGGTGGAAGTTGGGATACTCACTTGCCATTGGCGGAGTTTTCCTACAACAATAGTTACCACGCTAGTATCAAGGCCGCTCCGTTCGAAGCCTTGTATGGAAGGAAGTGTCGATCGCCAGTTTGTTGGGCTGAAGTCGGCGAAAAGCATTTAACCGGACCCGAGCTTATCCAGGAAACCACTGACAATGTTGTCCAGATTAAGGGAAGGTTGAAAGCTGTTGCGGATCGACAGAAGAGTTATGCGGATAACCGGAGGAAACCGTTGGAGTTTTAGGTCGGTGATCGGGTTATGTTCAAGGTATCACCTTGGAAGGGCATTGTGAGGTTTGGAAAAGGGGGAAAGCTGAGCCCGCGTTATATAGGTCCTTTCGAAATCGCATCTCGAGTTGGATCAGTCGCGTATAGGCTTAAGATGCCGCAGGAATTAAGTGGAGTTCATGACGTGTTTCATGTCTCCAACTTGAAAAAGTGTCTGTCTGATGAGACGCTGATTACACCCCCTGGAGAGGTTCGAGTAGACGATAAATTGAGATTTATCGAGGAACCAGTGGAGGTTCTGGATTAGAAAATTCAGAAACTCAGGAGGAGTAGGATTAAGTTGGTCAAGGTCTGCTGGGATTCTAAG
The DNA here is from genome assembly GCA_030545235.1 of Helianthus tuberosus. Lineage (NCBI taxonomy): Eukaryota > Viridiplantae > Streptophyta > Magnoliopsida > Asterales > Asteraceae > Helianthus > Helianthus tuberosus. The sequence continues at coordinate 213,158,523 of CM060411.1, read as the reverse complement.
TGAGGACCTGAGTTCACTTGGGAACGAAAGGACCAAATGCAACGGAAATATCCTCATCTCTTCCCACCAAGTGCGAAAACAAAACCTGTGGAGTAGAATTTCGGGGACGAACTTCCCTAAACAGGGGGAGAATGTGACACCCGGCTTTTCAGGCTGTACCGTATAATTGTAACACGTGTCGTGAATAGATAGAAAGGCTATATTTGACTAATTATGATATTTATATGTGATATGTAATATGTTGTTGAATCCAAACATTGGTAAATATTATGTTGGCAACGATAAAATAAACGCTTATCGCGTTACGATTAAAATGCGAAACGAACGTCGGTGACCACCCAATCAGTGTTAAAATCCTAAAAATAGTCTTTTATGATTATAATGGTAATTTTAATCATGTTCGTGAGGAAAACTAAATTAAAACACTAAGAAACTCTATTTTTCAAGTTTGAGTACGTACCGCGTGATACTGCGCGTATTTGACAAAATACCGTCAACGCAGCCTGTCAAGGCAACTATCAGCAATAATTTAGTGTGATTATTTTTATAGAATGATAAAAATAATTTAAAACGCACTAAAACGGGGTTAAAACGCTAGATAAAATACCCGGTATCCAGTAAAATACCTGTTTTTACACTAATTTACATATATATAAGTGTATGTATATGTGGTGTGTGTGAGAAGAGAAAGAGGTGGCGGCTTGGGGGGATGCCCACCTTTCTTGAAAATGTAATCTTGTGCCATGTGTAATGTTATGTCTAAACATAATCATTAACACCTTTACAACACTCCATTTATCAAATTCAAGATCAAAAATCACTCTCACTAAATCTCGGCCGAACACCCTCTATACCTCATCCATTTTCATTTTCCAACTTAATCTTGAAGATTCAAACTCATTTCAAGGAAGTTTCAAGTCCATTTGGTGGTTTAGAAGTGATTTCAAGGTGTTTCAAGCTACAATCAAGTCCCACATCATCAATCTTTACTAAAAATCATTCAAGAACTTGAAGGTATCAAATTTATTTTAAAAACCTTGTTTTTGATTCTGGATGATCTTGATGATGATTGAAGTTTCTCTTGTTCTTGAGTTTAATCACAAACTTTAAATAAAAAACAAATGGGTTTTTGAATGAAATAAAAATGGGTGTATCTATGTATGTATGTGTGGCCGTGAGTGTGTGTAGGTGATTGTGTTTTTGATTTTTATTGAAAGATTCTTGAGTTACATGATTACTTGAAAATAGGATGCATGTAAGAATCAATATGTGTCATAAAGGAATGTTCTAAAGGGTTTCAAGATGTGAAAGTGACATGATAAAAAGTGAACTTTTGGAAGTTCATGAGGGTATAAAAATTTTGTGTATATGTATGTATATGTGTATGCATGCATGTAAAAGTTTGTCATATATTCATAAATGTGAAGGATACTTACATTTATGTATGAATGATTGGATGATCATGATGATATATGTTGTGTTTTGTAAGAACATGATATTAATATGTTCTTGGGTATGATTAAATCATAAGTAATGATGATGATGTTGTATGAGTGCATTAGATGCACATGTGTGGACTTACATGATGATATGAAAGCATGAAATGATCATTTGAGCATGATTTGATAAAAATCAATTTTGATCAGAATATAAACACAAAAATATAATTATTTTGAAGTGTTTAATGATGTATAACTTTGTCATAAAGTTTACTAGTCTTGCATGTTGTACTTGGTGCATTAGGAGTTGTAAATTACGTGAAATCGCATGATTTATGTGACTTACATAAAAACTGCACTAATCTGATTATAATCACTATTTTAATCAGTAAATAACATGTATTATGTTAAAATATCAAGTCATTCCGAGTTGGGATGGTTATAGTAACGTTTAACGCAAAACTATGCGGTAAAACCGTCAAAAATCGGCTTTTCGAACGATGTAACACCTCGTAAAATCACGTCCAATGATGTATTGACACGTATAATAAACCCTAATGAAGTCAAACATTGAATTTATGGGACTAATTTTTTGAAAAATCAAAAACTTTGATTGTGAAAGGACTGGAAGTGTTAGCATACCTAAAATAAGTTTCTAAATAACCTCTCACGATATTTATATTCACAAATGAGCCACTTGACGATCGAGTGTAGCCGTTTGCGGAATTAATTGAAAGTTTACGCAATGAAGGGTTAAAAGCGTCAACATGTTAATTCTTACCTCTGAGTGACCTTTTAACAAACCAGGAGCTTCAAGATATTCGATTATACTCTCGGGAATGCCAATTATTGGCCATCTAAGGTTTTCATGCCTATAAGTAAAATTACGCGCAACTTTGCAAATTAGAGGGACTAAAAGTGTCAATATGTTTAATTATACCTCTGAATGACCTTTTAGCAAACCTGAAGCATCGTGATGTTTAATAATACTCTCAAGAATGCCTAATATGGATTAGATGAGGCTTCGATGCTATTAAACGATGATATGCGCAAGTTTGCGCATTAGAGGGACCTAAAGCGTCAACTTTTGAATCTATGCCTTTTGGTGACTATTTAAGCGATCGAGAGCATAGCAATAATTAAACTCATGCTTGGGAATGCCCATTATGGGCCATGGAAGGCTTGGATGTCAGTAAACGACATTTCGCGCTACTTTGTGCGATTAAAGGACTATTTGCGTCAAACTGCAAAAGTATGTCGATTCGTAGGGTATCGGACCTTCTGGAATATGACCATGAGTTAAACATACCCTAATCATCCTTTATATAGCTTAGATATAGGCTTAGAGGTGTTTGGTGCGCAAAAATAAACTTTTAAGTCATGCAGGGACTAAAAGTGTCAAAAAGTGCACAAGTTTGCATTTTCGTGCATATCTTGCATTCTGAATATATCCGGACACCCAAAAATTTATGTAAACATTAAAATTAATTATTTTAGTGTTCGGCATGATAAAATTTCATTCGTCGCGTAATTTGGATCGTTTTTCGCGTCCGGTCGTGTTTCGTCGTAATTAGACGAACAACGTGACCGTACGGCCAAACGAAACGACATCCGACATGTTTTTGAGAATGTTTCATGTCCCCTCTGTGTGGGCATCATGGTGGAGCCTTGAAAAGAGGTTAACGGGCCTTATACGCGTCAGAAAAGCCATTTAACATAGTTCAGGGACCAAATCTGCCATTTCAGAATCATGTGTTGCTGGGCTGGACTGTTAGGCGGGCTGCGTAAGGCCACACAGACCCCTACGCGGGCCGCGAGGCCTGATCAGATGCAGAACAGCTGCAGACAGCCTGTTTGTTGCTGGTTTTCGTTCAAGCTGGCTTCTATACTCACAAATTCGATACTAGGGGCTGCCCATTAAATTATAAAACCACTTAGCTCCTGTCATGATTTGAATATAACCTCTCAACACATGTCACGATCCTACGAGGTCCCGAAGAGTATATAAAGAGGTGGGTTTTTCACTTTCACTTCACACCTTCATTTCTTTTCTGCTTTGGCTCTCTGAATTCAAGAGGATCCTGATCATATTAGGAACCTCCTTCTGTCCATAGGACCTCTTGTATGTGTCCTTTCGTGCTTAGTTAAAATTATTTAGCGTTTATAGCCGAAAAGTCAAGCGTTTGCGATAAACGCTTTGACTTTTAAACGGTTGAGCCATTGTTCGCAACAAACATGGCTACGTGATCGTAATTAGGTAGGTATTAAACCCTCAAAAAGGGCACCTCCTAATTACCACGTTTGCTTAGTTAATTGTTGGGTCAAAGTAATTAAAATAAAAGTCAAACGAGTCAGTTTTTACTAATAAATTCATAACTGATAATTCAGAAGTTATGGAACATGTTTTAACACTTAAATAACTTGGTAATTAACATAATAACATGTTTAAGCATGTTCAACCCGACAATTCTAAGTATAGGCTCGGTTCGGAACTGAAAGTCGCAAAATTAGACTTTTGCTTTGACTTTCAGTTCTGACCTGATTTAACTTAGTTTAGACATGTCTTAGAACTCTATTAGGACCAGGTTATAGATTAGTGTAACCCTATGAGGTTATACAACTTGGTTCCTTAGTTATCCGATTCATATGCATGTTTCCGTTAAATGCTAAATGTTGACTATTATGCCCTTTTGACCTTAAAACGATATTTTTGAAAATGTGAGAGGATAGAAACCTTTATTACTGATTTATAAACTTGCCCTAAAAATTTGACATCAGTTTGAGGTCTAGATTAGGAGTTATGCTCATTAGCGTAAATGAAAAGCTTTTTATTAATTAAACGGCGTAATAAGCATAAAGCCTATCTAAACCCAATTTTTGATACCAAACTTTATACCCACTGATATAATATAATATTTTGGGATTTTTGAAGATTTTTATTTATTTTTAGGCTGAGCATAACATAGGGTTCTAGCTTTGATTCGGTTATTGTCGGTTTTGCCCTTTTGGCCTATAAAATGAGTTTTACAAATCTTTTTGATACCAAACCTTTTTCTACTGATCTAATATGATAAATAAAGTATTTTAAGCCTTCTAGAATAATAAAAATATCAGCTTTTCATATAAAACCCGGAAATCGCTTAAAAACCGTCTTTTTACGCGTTTTAAGCGCATAGTATGTATTAAAACTATTTTAAATATATAAGACTTGATACCTACTGATATTTTAAGTAAATTATTATACTTTAGCAGTAAACAAAAGTTTTAAACTCAGATTTCCAGATTTGACCTTTAAGCCTTAGGTGAAATTACCAAAATACCCCTTCGGTGCATAGTTTGGTTATAAATGGTAAATTTCACATATATGTAATACCCTACTGATATAACTTATTAAATTAAGTATATTTACTGATTATACCAGACCTAAAACTCAGATTTATATTAAATCTCTTTTATAACCTTTTAAATGACCAAAATACCCCTCGGGGCATAATTTGAGTTTAAATTCGTTTAGGGCATAATAGAAGATATCTTACTGATGTCACAACATATTTAAGGCATGTTAACTTAGGAAACCTGTATATGGCTCTTATGGTTACCCGTTACGCCTCTTTCGCGTTCGGTTCGGTTTATGTAACTAGTTTGCATAAATTGACCAAAACGGGTCAAACCTTATCATTTTTGTCTCAAAATCCAGAATGTGTTTAGTTTACCCATATTATACAAGTCTTCAAACTTGTCGGGTCTAAATCTCATTCTATTTCGGTCTTCGCTTAATCGTGCGTTTGAACCGTATCTTCCTTTAAAAGCTAACCGGTCTAAGTTTAGGCTTAATTAAAGACCCGTCAGGAATCTAATAGGTTATTAAAAACCTTCGTTCCAGATTAGGAGAACCAGTAAAAGCTACGTGCACTTGCTGTTTGTGAATTATACTTGCTCAGGTAAATACTTTTAACTTATTTTCCCTTATACGGGCTTGGGGTACGATATATAAAATACCGCTTGGTCAGGCATTGAATTTTTAATCGTATGAAGGTTTCTTTATTGAAATGACCCGTTTGAATTGTTTTGTTTGCTTAAAACCTTTGGGGGGTTAATGACCATGTCCCGGATATCCTTGGCATCATTCATGAAATGGCCACGACCTTAGCACGGGGTGTAGGCGTACACCCGCCAGTGCATATATATAAATAAAAAGGTATAACCGCCGGTTACGAGAATAACTCACCGCGGGACTATATCATGTGGTGTGTCTATTAATCTTTAACCCGGTATTCAACCCAGGCTACTGAACGTATAACGAACATGTAATTCTTTTACAAGTTTATATATAAATAATTATCCCAAGTTATAAAATGTTTTGTGCCTTGTGCATTCAAATCAATTTGTCTAAACCTTTTAAAAATGAGTCAGTTAATTGTATTTACGTATTTTCCCAAAAAGGCTAAGTGCAGGTACTAATCTAAATAGGCTGGCCTCTCCTTAGCATCAATAAGAGTCATGCAAGCTTGGATGCATCTTAAATCTAATGAACTATGTTTCCTTTTTATTTTGATCCGCCTGTGGATCCTTTACAGTCCGTTTGTAATACTTTGATATTACTTTATATTCGGTTTGTAATGTGATTCATCTTTTACTTCCGTTGTGCATTTAAAAATTGTGTTGTTTGACTATGATGATATCGACTACGTCACAATACTCCCCACCGGGCCCACCGGTAATACGTGGAAATATCGGGGTGTGACAAACGATTTTTATGAAAATGATTTAGATCAGTAAGTAAACTGATATATTTAGTTTAAAAATAAGTATTTTAACTAATTTTAAGTTTACTTGGTGTTTGGTTGGTCATACGTGACTTACGACGCCCGAAAACGTTACCGAATCACTAAAATACGCGTTTTACAATGAACACTAGTATGGGTTATTTTTGGGTGAACCTTATGTGTTAAAATGTGTTATGTGATTTAAACATCTGAATGTGATAATATGACAAGTGTTGACATGATAGTGGGAATTTAGACTATACATGTACACTTATGCGTTTAGAATCGGTAAAATCGCGTTTAAGGTGTAACTTGTTTGTCGAGCATGAAATTTGATACATATAAGTTATTTTATGTATGCATGCCTTAAAAATGACAAAATGAATAAGTTAACGAGATTACGCGTGTTTCGATGATAATTTATGTGTACGTTTATGTATATATATATTACGACGCGCAAATTGTAGATATATTACGTATAAACGGGTGTGTTAACGAATTTACATGATAACGGTCACCAATAAAATCGTTCAAGTCGCAAAATCGTAAATATGTGTATATATATATATATATAGAATTGCGCTAAAATAAGAACCACCTCGAGTTGTAAGAACCGTGAGAACTTTTTGATCCGGGCCGAGGTGGACCAAATTTTTTTTTCATAAACGTAGATGCGTGTATTATAAAAACATTTGTAAAAAAAAAATTCAAAAAAAAAAAGTCGTGTGTGTAGTTTTGAGCACCACAAGTTTGTGTTTACGGTACCCGTAAATTTTCCGGTTAGATTTACGGTACCCGTAAACACAAACTTGTGGTGCTCAAAACTACACACACGACAATTTTTTTTTTTGAATTTTTTTTTACAAATGTGTTTATAATACACGCAACTACGTTTATGAAAAAAAAATTTGGTCCACCTCGCCCCGCACGGTGTAGTTCTCACGGTTCTTACAACTCGAGGTGGTTCTCATTTTAGCGGTCCCCTATATATATATATATATATATATATATACACTCATATATATATTAACGTGCCAACATAATAAAAAACGATAACTTTTCGAGAAAATCTCAAAGTTATGTGAAAATTCTAAGAAACGGAGAAACTTAGGATTTTTGTGATATATTGATTTATAAATCGCTCCTACGTATAATAGGATGTGTAGAAATCAATCTGTGGGATTGCGCTATTTAAAAATACGCACCCAAAGGTGAGTGTCACTAAACCCCCTCTTTTTACTGTTTTGTATACGTTTTGGGGGAAGAATATGCCAAAAAGGGTTTAATAATGTTTTTGGAATAAAACATATCTTTTTGATATAATATATATTTTCGTTGAAAATATATGGGTTTTGTGAAAATATATGTTTCGGGGATGAAACGGTTTTATTGAATATATGTTTCGGGGATTAAACGGTTTTGTGAAAATATATGTTTCGGGGATGAAACGGTTTTGTTGAATATACGTTTCAGGGATGAAACGGGAATTGTACGGTGTTTCAGAGAAAACGATCGTGTAGTTGGGATGAATTTATTTGGTCCAATGGATTTCAGTAAATTCGTACAACATTTTATATTAAATTTGTCATATTAGTAGGATATATATATATATATATTGTACGTGAGGCAGGCATCATAGATGGCCTCCATATGGGCCATGCGCAAGTGATGTCGTTTAATCATTTAAGTATTGCACACGAGGAATTGTTGGTAGATCTATCGGGTTGACAACCCCGTCGTGACCGGTCGCTCCGTGTCAAGTCAAACGACGAATTGATATTCTGTTTATTGTCTAGCTTTGATTATCCCTACATTGTAAATATATAGTTCGTAATGGCTATCTAACTTACGAGTCCGAACATTTGATGCTATAAATTTAATATGTAAACTTGGGAAGATGCTCTGTTTCGAAGGTTTCTGGGAAACGCTTGCGACGGCTGACTCATGGATTTTTGTTAAGGAAATAAATTGACTTTCGTAAATTATATGGATGTTTTTATAATAAACACATAATTGGAAAGTATTTCCTTGGGATTTTAAATTTGAATATGTGAACTCACCTACCTTTGTGTTGACACTTGATTTTAACGTGTTCTTCGGGTACTTGAGTTCGGCTTCAGGAATCATGGCGTATCTTGTGGTTGTTGATGCATGTTTTGTCACTTAATATGTTGGACTAACTTTTAAAACTTTCTGGGACGAGTGTAATAAGAACCGTGAGGAACAAAACAACTTAACTATGTCGTGGTTGTGTAACGTTTTGAAATTTTATGTTTAAAACTTATGTTTTAATTAAGTTATTATGTCCAACAATTTAATGCATCGATCATCAAGATAGAAATGAGCACCAACTTCCGTCACCACCACGTTTTATATTCCGATGCGACGTTTTTGGGGTGTGACAACATGCCGTGAGAAATTCGGTGTTTTGCAGACCTTTTTGAACCTAATACAAACTTTAAAAAACTCAGGTAAGGGTTTCGAGTATTATGCGATTATGTTCCAGTTTAATTCAAGTTGGGTTCTGTTTTGGTGTTGCTTTCAGATTCATTTCAACCCGGCTCCGGTTCGGGTTCAGTTTTGGTTCCGGTGGAACTGACGATGGTGGCAGTGGAGGTGGTTATCAGTCGGTTCAGTTTTATTTCGGGTCGAGTTCTGGTTCGAGTTCTGGTTTGGGTGGTTTGAGTTCGGGCTCGGGTTTCGGGTTCGCTTCAGTCCCGGGTGTGTCGGGTTGTTCGTGGTGTCTTGGGTCAACTCGGTTATCATGGTCAGCGAGTCAAACTCGATGTCCGGTTCAGTGTTGGGTCAAAACTGGTCAAACAGTCAGTTTTGGGGTCTGTTCATCTGGTTAAACACGAGACAGTATTTCAATTATATTGTGTCTAATCTACGTTGTATTCACAAATCGAACTCTATATATTTTGTTATAAAAATACATAGAATTATTATATGTATATAGTATTATGCATGGTTGTAAAAGTCCCGCCTAGGCTCCGAGTACTCGCCGTGTACTCGCTACAGTGTAGGCTGCCTAAGCACGAGTACTGGTCTCCCAGGCTAATTACTCCCCGAGTAATCTCCGTCTAAGCCGAGTACTTCCCGAATACTCTCGAATCCGACTAGGGAGCGCCTAGCGACTTTTGTAACCATGGTATTATGGAATTGTTGCGTTGTGAAAAAAAAACATATATCGACAACTTGTGTTGTCGGGATCGTCCAAAAACAGAGGAAACTCTGCCCGTTTTTCGTAAAAATCCGCCAAACGAAACGTGTTTAATCATAGAACGAACCTATCGGAATCAAGTAATTTTTATAACAATAAGTATAAATGTATAGTTATTTTTGACAACGCTTCAATAATACTCTTGATGGATGTAATTTAGAATTATTACCTAAACTATATATAAATATATATACATATATATTAACTAGACATACTCTAAATTTCAATTCAAATCCTCCGTCAAAATTCCGATTACTCATACACCTCAGTTTGCCCATATAGGGTGACCTCGGTGTTCCATTCTCCAACTCTTCAACTCTTCACGGGATTACCAAAGAAGACTTAGCAATTTTGTGAGTATACTCGAACCCATTTTACTTTTAACACTTTTGGGTGCAACATGTATTCTATATAAACACACGAAACACTTGAAACTATTTGAATCACTCTCTATCCATGTTGAACATGAAACTATATGATGCTTGTTAATCTCGTATGTTATGTAAACTTTCATGTCTATATGCTTATTAACTTCGTACAAGCATGCCTTAACAATTATAGCGCTATAGGAGTAATGCACCGCCCACGAGTCTTGGGGTATTGTTAAGTTAAACATGTTAACCTCCCGTTATTCTTTGGGACAGGCTATTTTAACGCATTGGATTCTTGGGTTTGAACATATAGCTTACACCGTTTCAACATATTAGTAACTTGCATATTGTGATTCATGTTGGATATGAGCCGTTAAACTATTTTAATCTATATTATGCTATGTATGAAAACTTGTATACTCGCCAACTTTTGTTGATTGTATGTTAATACATGTTGCAGGTTCGATAGACAAGATGATCCTAAGTGAAGAAACAAGATTTAAGTGGACTTAGAAACACACTTAGAATAATCTATTTTGTAATGTATGTTTGAAACAATGTTGTTCATATTTGACTCTTGGATGACATTTTTAGTAATTTATGAAATTTAATTTAAATACATATTGTCCCATAGTGTTATGAAGTTTTGAGCAATTTGTTCGTCTCGTCCCGATGTTTCCGCCATTGGTTGGGGTGTGACAAGATTGGTATCAGAGCCATAACTATATGGAATTAGGAAGAGTTGGAATGCTTTTACCTAGTCTGTAGTTTTAGAGCTTTATTCTTAAGGCTTGCTTGAAACTACTTGCATGCTACTTTATTTGCTTCTTATTTATTCTCTTGTGATCTTTTAAACATATATGTCACTTATGTGTTAATAATTGACATGCTATTCTTATGTGTTAATACTTGTTTTAATATGTGTTAATACTTGTTTCGTTGTTCGATTCTTTTTTGTGTTATTCTTGACATACTTCCTTATGTGTTCATACTTGTTTTATTTTCCTCAATATACACCTTTTCTAATGCATTTTACTCGATTTTACTAAACTCGAAAACACTCGTATTATACAAACGAGACGAGCTTATCAAAATAGGCGTGAAACCCACAATTTGGTAAACGACTATCGTTCCACTTAATTCTATTTTTTGCACGAAATTACACCATTAAGCTAGGGGTGAAACCCACATCTTAATGGAAATTTCAAATTTTAAATTTCAAATTCTAGTGGACCCTCGTCAACGTGTCGAAATTTAATTTTGACCCGACGGGTACCAACCACACTTAAGGTACGAAGTCGTCAAGTTAGGGGTGAAACCCGCACCTCGTCGACTAGTCCCACTCCTTGATTTTTTTTATCCCGCCAAGTCTCGAATTTTCGATTGAATTGGGACATGTAGTAACCGGAAGGGTAAATACCGTTAAACGACATGTCGGCGAGAGTATTTCACCTATTAGGCCAAAGCATGCTTCTCAAATTCAAAAGTCCTTTCAACCACTTTGGTTAGTCAACGTTCCGTTTTGGAACCATCCAAGTTTTTTTAATCGAACTTACGCTTTATTATTTTCGATCTTTTATGATGTAATTCTCTCTTGTCAATTTTGAACCATTTTTGAGATTTCACTTTTGCGTATACATCATACTATTACCTTTCATACGATTATACATTATTAACATGCATAATCTCACGTAATTTTATTTACACTTCTTGTAACAACAAATGGAGACATATCATCAAGATAGGAGTGATTTCCTTACCTTGACGGTTAACTCCGCCTCTTTCCTCATCTTACAACGGCCTCACCAACGGATTTGGGGTGATTCCCTTACCTAGGTGGACTTTACCAAGACTTCCTTTTAATAAACTCTATTATGTAAACACGATCATGCTTATACCCAATCGTTTATCATTAGTCAAATCCCTAATTATTTCAAAATGCATTGTTTATATAAACGAATTTCTTATCCTACAGTCTATTTTCATATAGTTCACACACACAAAATCCTTAACTTTTCCGTAGACGCTTGTTCCTCAATATTCAAAATTTCACGAAATGCTACTTATCAACTTAGTCGGTCTAATAAATCCATTGCCCACGAAATTTCGTATTCAACGTAATTATTAAAACAAGCTCATCTCATATCATTAAGCTAGAGATTTTCTATTTTCCATTGGGAATAAAACCAGCTTTTTCGCACACACCTATAAAATATTACAAATATTCTTCAATCATTTACGAAAACTTCTTTCAAAATCAATAAAACATTTTATTAAAGACGCATTTCGACAATCACTAAGTTCATATACCAAAGTCTTTTTTTTTCTCAGAATTAGCGTTCTCACAAGAACCTCTAAACTCCGAATTTCTTCGTTAATGCAAAGTTATCTAAGACAAGGCAATCTTATAAACTACTAGAACCTTTTCAAACATTACTCAATACGTCAATTGAATTTAAAACACGTGGGCGAGGAAACTTCATAAGAACCAACAATTTTTCAACTTATGTAAATTCCTTTCAAAACAAGAGTAGCATTTCCAATCTTTTACAAGGTACGATTCACGTAACAAATGGATAATTTATACACTCCTTACATTCACAAACTAGATTCTACATTCCAAGTCAAACTCAATCTATTTTGATTCAATTAAACTTCACGTTTTGCTCAAGCAACTATACATGCATGCCATCTTACACGTTTTAGTCAATATAACGCGACAATCTCACGCATATCACTCGTTTCCTTTTCTTTCATGCTCAAAATTTCTGGATCTTTTACGTACTTAAATTCGTATATTTCTATTAATACTGTATACAAAATCATCACTTCTTACACACATATTCATATTCGCACTTATACATCTTATGTCTACACTTATATTTATACTTACACATTTATGTTTATTTTCATATTCATATCCATATTCATACATTTTACATTATACTCATGTTCACGAATTATACAATTACATTATACTTATATCCAAGTTTATACTCATATTAATACAATTATACTTACACTCACATTTATACATCTACGTTTACACCTATATTCATGTTCATACTCGTGCTCACACATTTTACATTTATACTCGTGGTCATATTTATACTCACGCCCAAGTCTTCTATGATCCTCATATTTATACTCGTAATTACAACGATACGTTTCATGTTTATACTTATACTCATATTTATACTCATACGTTTTATGCTTATGCCCATATTCATATTCATACTTATACGATTTGTGTTTATGATCACGTGTGTAATCATACCTAAACTTATACTTATGCTCGTACTTTAATCACACTCAAAATTTATGCATTGGTACCTATACGCGAGCGAAACATGAGGGATTCGCTTACGTGGGTCTCATGCTTATTTGATTCAAACATACTAATAAACTACATTCCTTCATGTATGCAATCTTATTTTTAGAATCTATGTATACCTTAATTCATACGCAACTAATACGACCTATGCGGATCATGCAACGATCAGTATAATCACAGGTGCACATGAGATTATAGTGATGGGCGTATGAGAACCATAGAGTGTACTACTGTGTATGGTAATACACGGAACGTAACATGACACCGAATACGAAACGGATGTAACGTGGGAAAACATGGTGGATACGCCGTTGGTACTTCCTATATATAAGTGTTTTCACCACGTTACCAAACTTTCGTAAAACGTGCCATGAGAAATTCGGTGTTTTGCAGACCTTTTTGGACCTAATACAAAATTTAAACAACTCAGGTAAGGGTTTCGAGTATTATGCGATTATGTTCCAGTTTAATTCAAGTTGGGTTCTGTTTTGGCTTTGCTTTCAGATTCGTTTCAACCCGGCTCCAGTTCGGGTTCGGTTTTGGTTCCAGTGGAACCGACGATGGTGGCAGTGGAGGTGGTTATCAGTCGGTTCAGTTTTATTATGGGTCGAGTTCTGGTTCGAGTTCTGGTTTGGGTGGTTTGAGTTCGGGCTCGGGTTTCGGGTTCGGTTCAGTCCTAGGTGTGTCGGGCTGTTCGTGGTGTCTCGGGTCAACTCGGTTATCGTGGTCAGTGAGTCAAACTCGATGTCCGGTTCAATGTCGGGTCAAAAATGGTCAAACAGTCAGTTTTGGGGTGGGTTCATCTGGTTAAACACGAGACAGTATTTCAATTATATTGTGTCTAGTCGATTACTCATACACCTCAGTTTGGCCATATAGGGTGACCTCGGTGTTCCATTCTCCAACTCTTCAACTCTTCACGGGATTACCAAAGAAGACTTAGCAATTTTGTGAGTATACTCAAACTGATTTTAGTTTTAACACTTTTGGGTGCAACATGTATTCTATATAAACACATAAAACACTTGAAACTATTTGAATCACTCTCTATCCATGTTGAACATGAAACTATATTATGCTTGTTAATCTCGTATGTTATGTAAACTTTCGTGTCTATATGCTCATTAACTTCATACAAGCCTGCCTTAACAATTATAGCGCTATAGGAGTAATGCACAGCCCACGAGTCTTGGGGTATTGTTAAGTTAAACATGTTAACCTCCCGTTATTCTTTGGGATTGGCTATTTTAGCGCATTGGATTCTTGGGTTTGCACATATAGCTTAGACCGTTTCAACATATTAGTAACTTGCATATTGTGATTCATGTTGGATATGAGCCGTTAAACTATTTTAATCTATATTATGCTATGTATGAAAACTTGTATACTCGCCAACTTTTGTTGATTGTATGTTAATACATGTTGCAGGTTCGATAGACAAGATGATGCTAAGTGAAGAAACAAGATTAAGTGGGTTAGAAACACACTTAGAATAATCTATTTTGTAATGTATGTTTGAAACAATGTTGTTCATATTTGACTCTTGTATGACAGTTTTAGAAATTTATGAAATTTAATTTAAATTCATATTGTCACATAGTATTATGAAGTTTTGAGCAATTTGTTTGTCTCATCCAGATGTTTCCGCCATCGGTTTTGGGTGTGACACAACCTAATTCTGTCATCTTCTCAAGACATGGTAATGCATACCCACGTTCCCATGTTAATCTAAAATTGTCCACTACTTTTTTTAATTTAATTTGCATCCTTTACATAGTTGTACTCTTTGCATTGTGATTAGTACTTTTAGTTCCCATTTCCCCTAAAGACTAGGACATACGTTTTTTTTTTGAACGGTGACTTTCTTGTTTTAGGCTATCGCACTCTATAAATTTGGAGAGCCTCGTTTCCCCACTCCAGCCTGACTATATTTTCTTAACCAGGCCCACACTGGCTTCAAAGTTTGGTTTGGGCATTCCCCCAGAAAACCATACTGCCAGCTGCCACTTGACAGTCACTGTACCACCACAAGAAGAGAACTCTCTGCCACTGGGACATACTTAGTGGTTAGTTTTTTCTTTGTGTTTCTTTCCTTTAAGTATGGGTTCGATGTACAGTAATGAAAATGCAGTTTGTTTATGATGAAATTTCCTGTGTTAGTTATCTTATGTGTTTGGGTTAATTAATTCATCTATGCTAGCTCAACCGTGGTACGTTAGGTCGCGGTGTTCTTAGACACCATATCCTAACTGGAGTGGTGTAGCTGTATCTTCGGTTGGACATCGCAGCCCTAACGTTTCGTTTGGCGGTTGAAGATTATAATCAAGCCATCCGAAGTTCAAATACGTTTAAGATTTTAGTTTATTAGTTATTGGGTCAAGACTTATTATGTTTAAACTCTTTTTATTTATGTTGGGTCATAGGCCACAAGTATTAGGGTGAACAAGATAAAGTCCACTTAGGTTTAAATGATGAAGCAGCACATCTTGGAGGAATAACTGCCTATTCGGTTATATGCGAATAGGTACGTATGGAGCATCACGTCTATCAGTCGTGATGCTTCATTGTTATAAATAGGGTTGTCAGTTTCGAGTCCTGTATGCAATTCGAACTCACTGTTCATCATTTTTATCAAGTTACGGATGTGTAGTTGCGAGTTATGTAAGTTCAAGTTTGTTTCAGTTAGTTCTATAATTTAGTTTTTGCTTTGTTTGATCACGAAGAAATGGTGTAGTGTTGTGATTATGTATTTGATTGCCCTCATCTTCGTTCTCAATCATCTTGGTCCTGGGAACCCGTTAAAACTTATACTAACATTGGTATCAGAGACAAAGGTTCTATCAAGATTGAGGAAGAAGATGATGGTTTCTGAAATCATCATCTGAGGGAGGATAATGGGAAATCGGTTGGTGCCGATTTTGATGATACCGGGAAGAACGTTGGAAAGAGCGGCTAGGGCAGTGGAAAGGGTAAACAGTAAGCACAGGTGAAGCCATCCAGTCGTTCATGGAAGTCGCCTATCAAGAACTTTCCCAAGAAGATGGTTCCGAAGAATTTTATGAAGAATTTGAGTTTGAAGGGAAACATACCGGTAGGGAGATCAAGGAAGGCGGGGACTCGTTGTTTTGCATGTAAGCAATATGGGCACATCGCATCAATATGTCCAAGTAAGTACATTAATCTAAGTCCATTACCGGTAGAAAGTGATTATGTGATTAGTGAAACTTGCGGAGGGCATTGGGATTCCATTTGGGTAGTAGATCCTAGTTTCAAAACTTATATGACGGGTAATAAGAGTGTGTTCAAATGTTTCAAAAGACATTTTGGTGTGATAACGAACGAGAAACAGAATGAGTTTTTGTTTCTTCATGGGATAGGAGAAGTCAAGGTCCCGGTTGATGGAAAGAACAAAATGATACCATGCGTTAGTTATCTTCCAAGTCTAAAAAGGAAGGTGTTGAGTTTGGAGCAATTACAATATCAATGAATAGAAAACGTCACCACGGGTGACTCATGCATTCTAAAGAAGATGTTTGGGAGTCGAGTGAAAGGTGTTGATTTTTTGGAGAACAAGTCGGAGATAGATTTAGAAGAAGAATATCTAGACAAGTTCTATGATAATCTAGATGTGGAAAACGGACACCGTGTGGAGAAGGTAAGACTCCAAGAAAATGTTGAAGGGTATTATGAGAAAGAATTCGAAAAGGAAAGAGAAAAGAATAGAAAGAAAAATGGGGAAGGTACCTCGGGTACCAAGATGAAGGAAGTTGTTTATTCCAAGAAAGCAAAAGTTGGTTTTATGATCTATTATGAAGGATTAAAGGATAACCCGTTCGAGTCTCGAGAAGGGTTACGTGAAAAGGCGGTGGTTCTTTCCCAAGATGAAGAGGATGTTATTGAAAACGACATGATCATTGAAAGCTGCCTAGAAACACTAGACTTGATCTTATTACACGAAGAATTGGTTGGGCATGAAAGGTTCTATAGTGCCACTTTTGAGGAAATTATCATATGGTTCATACTATGGTTCCTCGGGATATTCAAGGAAGATACAATGCCACCCACGTTGATTGACGGTAGAGAAATAAGCATCATCAATTGCTACACCAGGTTGTGAATGTCAAAGGAGGAATTAAGAAAGTAATTGAAGATGATCTATGGGATGAAGTAGCCGTTGAATGTGACTTTGAACCGGACGATGCACATGTAGTGAAGATCGCCTACATCTACTACATAGAGTTGATCGAATGGTACTTCGACCTAATGAAGAAAAAGAAAGGGAAGGATGCAGTGGATGCAAACGAAGAAAGTTCAAAAAACACTAAAGCTCAAGGTGAAGACAAGACGGTGGAAAGCGAGGATGACGCAGATTTGGTGATTGTGGTAGAAGTCACCAACGATGAAGATGATTAGGAACAAGTGATGCAACTCCGAATGTCATGCTTAGGGCGGTGAATGAAGATTATAATCAAGCCATCCGAAGTTCAAAGACATTTACGATTTCAGTTTATTAGTTACTGGGTCAAGACTTATTATTTTATCGTTTATTAAGTCTAGTTGTTAATGGGTCGAATATTATGTTTAAACTCTTTATATTTTTGTTGGGCCGTAGGCCACAAGTATTGGGTACAACAAGATATAGTCCACTTAGGTTTAAATGATGAAGCGGCACATCTTGGAGGAATAACCGCCTATTCGGTTATATGTGAGGTACGTCTGGAACATCACGGCTCTCAGTTGCGACGCTTCATTGTTATAAATAGGGTTGTCAGTTTCGAGTCCTGTATGCAATTCGAACTCACTATTCATCATTGCTATCAAGTTACGAATGTGTAGTTGCAAGCTACAAGTTCAAGTTTGTTTCGGTTAGTTCTATAATTTAGTTTCTGTCTTTGCTTGATCATGAAGAAGTGGTGTAGTGTTTGTTGTGATTATGTATTCGATTGCCCTCATCTTCTTTCTCAATCATCTTGGTCCTGGGAACCCGTTAGAACTGATACTAACAGTGGTGAATCTGTATCCAAACGAGCCATAGAACTATCCGTTCTTTTATCGTTTGATTTGAACGACTGATTCGGGGTCTTACTCCTATCAAACATCATAAACCCGTACACTGCCAACATGGGCCGTAAATCTCCTCAGCCTTGGCTTAACTGTAGATAAGCGAAACTCTAACCGGTTTCTACTTGTTATTGAAAGCGTGTTGCTTTGAGTCAAGTGGTCTGACGACCCTTTAGCCCCCATGGCCCAAATAATCGGAAAAGGTGACATGGCTCTAGGATGTTTTTACATTCAGTATTTTTATCTTTAACACGTACAATTTGGATCCAACGGGCGGGTGAATTCCGTCGTGATGATCGCTCATTCAGATTTGCATCGTACCCACATAAGTGGTCCATGGTTGGATGCATACTTTTGGGCATTCATTCCATCAATCCAGTAGGGTTTTACAAACCCTGTTGGAAGGGCCATTATCATCAATCTTACCCACATAAGTGAAACTGTTGACCATTTTGTACTCGAACCCGGTTGCAAGATACCCACTTTTCTTTTCACCGCAAGATGCAATGTATATTGACTATTTTGAAAGTGTCCAAAATAAGGAAACTTGTTAATCATCTAAAAGAACACTGTTGTTGTAGATATCGGTTAGATCTCCATCATCATACCTGAAACATTAATGTGAACATGACCATAAGTCTTGCCATGGTTTCCGGAAGGTAATAAGGTCGGATGGAATGAGGTGGTTTGATCAAACCTAAAGCCCATACCTTTTGTCAATAGATACCGAATAAACGAGACAGCATCTTTCCTATGCTCATAAACCAACATTGTGTTTTTGACCGAATCACGATCATCCAAATTAATACACAATGTCAGGAGTCAGGACACACCACCTCGGCCTTACCATTTGTGTTAGTTGTACACTCCCTGTACTTAATAATATAATAATCATCCACAAAGGGCGTCCCTTTTAGGCAAAAACCGTCACCAACACATCATCACCAAGCATATAATCAATGTCCTTATACGGGGTCAACCCACCCAAAAGCCATATAATCCCAAATATCAGTCACCCCCTCAAGCCCAATATCAATGACATTATCTCTTGATCCCACTATCTTAACCTATACTAATCCGAGAAACCTTTGAAGTTCTAATCCTTTCACATCATAAGTACGAGGGTTGTATAGTAAATAATAAGTATGAGGGTTGTATAGTAAATAGTAGATAGTTAAGTTTGTGTTGTAAATAAATTAAATAAACAAGTGCGGGGATCGGACGCGACAAAGTAAAAGATAATAACCTACAAACTAAAGGAATCGACACATCCATCAGAGACGCATTGATTTAGAAGCACCAAACATAGCAGGAAGCAAGGGAGGTGACTTTTAAGGAGGAGACACAACCTTTCATTGGCACCTTTTCAATTAATATAAATAGGACATTAGATTTCTCATTGTAATCACACTCATGTACAAGATATTCAGTTATATACATGTTATTCGTTTGTTCTAGAGATCAAAGATCACGTTCTGGGCAACAACCTTACAGTTATCAAACATAGTATCCTCTCCATCAATCTTAACAGCCTAACCACCTGTAAAATTATCGGACGGGTCAGGAGCAGGTGTTGGAGCATCCATCTTCTCGTCCAACACAACATGTCCAAAATCAGAATCCATAGGATTTTTCCAAATAGAAACAACCTTGTCATCCCATGTAATAAGTGGTTGTGTTTTATCTATATCGGTATGACACAAACCCATATGTTAAATTATGATAAGAATCACAACATCACGCCACAAATAAACATCAGATCCCCCCTAGGGCAAACCCATATGTTAAATTGAATGTTAAATTATGATATTCACGAGCCGAGCTGAGCCAAGCCAGGGCAAGCTTGGGCTTGGCTCGATTATTAACCGAGCCGGTTTGGCTTGGATTTAAAACTGAGCTGAAAATCAAGCTCGGGCTCGGATCGGCTTGATTTGGCTCGATTCAAAATGAAAAATTAATACGTAGCTCTCAAAATTCGATAGTCTAAAATATTATTTAATAGTTCAAAAACATGTATCCAAAATAAGTTCAACCTAAAACATTACAAGCCAAAATTAAATTCAGCATCACAAAATAAGTTTTAAATTTCAACAAAATACAATATTAGTTCATTAGTATTGTATCAACACAAAATAAGCCTTAAATTTTAAGGAAATACAATATTAGTTTATTAGTTTTATAATCAGCCTTCAAATATACCAACCATATAAATCAAATTAAACTCCTAAATACATGTCAAGAATAATCAGTTTTTTGTAATGTATTATAATGAATATAAAAATAAAATATATTATAAGTAAAATAGTCTGAGCTAAGCCGAGCTACCAAGCGAGCCAAACCTAGCCTATCCGACTTGTTAAAAGCCGAGCCGAGCTATATAGGCAAACTTTCTAACCTTCTAACTGAGTTGACTCAGTTTCAAACGAAGCCATATCAAGCGAGCTTTTTCCGAAGTAAATCCGAACAAGCTTCGACCGAGCGAGCTTTTCGGACAGCCCTACCCTAGAGTATATCGAATCCTTTCTAACATGTTAGTATTATGCTTGAATGTGGACACAAGAAACAAGATTCGATCTGGTGTTAATGCACCTACCACATTTTAATACACAAATAATTATATCTTAAGATCCACTATAAATAAAAAACAAAAAATATTGACACATTAAAACTTCAAATTTGTAACCAGAATAAGTTTTCATTAATAGGCTAAATAGACGTTGCTTTTGCATCTCTAATTCGCCTCTCAAGTCTCAACACTCAGCTGATCAGATCTGCTACACGACCACCCTATTCTATTCCTTTTTAAGGTACCTAACCTAAGGTTTAATTTTTGAAGGCTAAATTTGATTATAATTGTTAAAATCATATATTTACTAGTTCTAATTCCTGGCTTTTATGATCTTGAGTTGTTTTTTTTTTTCGAAACAGTTTTTATTTAGTCACTTATACTTAGAGTCGTGTTATGAATTTACATCAAGATAGTTGTTAAAATCATATAGTTGTTTTTTATTTGTTAAAAACACGAGTCAAAGGCAGCCTATTTTCTGAATATCAGTGTGCTAGTTAGTGATATTGAATGTGCGATCTGATTATTTATGTATATGTTTATTGCTGTTGTAGTGTTCTTCTGTAAACTCTAAACTGTGAAAACTGATTTTTGATTATGATCTGTTAACTTTAAAGCGGAATTATAGAAATGAAATGAAAGAATACTGATAAAAAGAAACAATTCGTCAACAAGTTCTTATTGATCAATTCAATACAGAATCAAGAACATCACACTGATGATTACAGAAATCTAAAAGGAATTGAACTGAACTCAATTACAAAGAGAATACCCAAATTTAAGCCCTAAGCCAGCTTCTAACAACCTCTAACAGCCAATGTGTCAACTTTACACAATTGGTCCTTCCACTTCTATCTTTCCTCTGTTTTAAGATAAAACTTTTATGCTTTCAGCTACTTGTCACTTTATACCCAAACTTTATTAAACTTCTTCAACAGCAGTTGACTATCGCATACCATTGACTTTATATCGTTGAGACGTTGACTACCCTACCGTTGGCCATTTTATTTCTACCTCAATACTTAACAATCTCCACCTTTGAGGCAGAAAATCAAAAATGACCAAACTACCCCTGATGTCATGTGACATGCAAAAGACTTAAACAATGCAGAAACTTAACACCTGAGACACTTTTAGTAAGAATATCTGCTGCATTCTGTTCAGTATCAACATACTCCACCCTCACCTCTTTAGTTTGCAGCACATCTCTGATCCAATGCATCTTTACACTGATATGCTTGGATCTTTCATGAAAAAGTTGATGCTTCGACAACTGAATTGCACCCATATTGTCACACAACACTACAACATCTGAAAGATTAACTCCCATCTCTCTTATAAACCCTTTTAGCCATATAGACCCTTTTATTGCTTCAATAAGCGCAATAAACTCAGCTTCTATTGTGGATAAAGCCACAACATATTGTAATGAAGCTTTACAACTCATAGCTTCTATTGTGGATAAAGCCACAACATATTGTAATGAAGCTTTACAACTCATAGTACCACCAAGAACCTTAAACACATACCCTGTTATGGATCTTCCCTTATCAACATCTTTGGCAAAATCAGAATCAACATACCCTTTCACTATTGCATCCTGATCATCAAAATTTCCATAAACAATTCCCAGATCCCTGGTTCCACTGAGATACCTCAAAATCCATTTCACACCTTCCCAATGCTGCTTTCCAGTGTTGCTTAAATATCTGCTGACAAAACTTACAACATAACTGATATCTGGCCTAGTACAGATCATTAAGTACATTAAACTTCCAACAGCATTTGCATAAGGAACATTGACCATTTTACCCTTCTCTTCATATGTTTGAGGAGAATCCAAACCAGACAATTTAAAGTGCATAGCCAACGGTGTAACTACGGATTTACACTCATTCATGTGAAAATTATTAAGGACTTTCTTCAAATAAGAACACTGAGACAATTTAATCAGTTTCAAATCTCTGTCTCTATTAATCTCCATACCAAGTATCTTTTTGGCTTCCCCCATCTCTTTCATGTCAAACTCAGCCATCAACAACTTCTTAGTAGCTTGAATTTGCTCCTTGTCTTTACAAGCTATGAGCATATCATCAACATACAGCAGCAAGTATATAAACTCTTGTCTACCATATTCTTTATAATACACGCATATATGATACTCACTTCTATTAAATCCCTTTGACACCATATAACCATCAAATCTCAAATACCAATGCCTAGGAGACGGCTTTAAACCATATAAAGACCTTTTTAGTAAACAAACCTAATGTGCTTTATCTGTGACTCCAAATCCCTGAGGCTGTTTCATATAGATCTTCTCTTCAAGGTTGCCATGCAGAAAAACTGTTTTAACATCCAACTGTTCAAGCTCTAAGTCATAAAGAGCTGTTAATGACAGAATTGCCCTTATTAAGGTACGCTTCACTACTGGAGAGAACACCTCACTATAATCAATCCCAGCCTTCTGTGTGAAACCTTTTGCCACTAATCTGGCTTTAAACCTCAGATCTTCACCAGGTAGCCCCTCTTTAATCTTGAATATCCATTTGCAGTCAACCAGCTTTTGATCCTTTGGTCTGTCATCCAATTCCCAGGTTCCATTCTTGTACAAAGAATTCATTTCTTCATTCATTGCAAGTTCCCACTTATCTTTATTAGAATAATTAACAGCTTCATGATACGTTAATGGCTTAAACATACATTCTTTCTCAGCTACATGAAAAACAAATGCTTAGATATCATCTCTGAACTTTGACGGTAGCACAATTTGTCTTCTTGGTCTATCTTTGGCAATACTATAGCTTTGACTTATACCCTGAGAACTTTCTGGTTGATCACTATCATGTTGTTCAGGAACCTTCATTTCATTAAGAGGTAAGTCCGCCTCAATTTGAACCCCTGGATCATTAACCTGATCCACGCTGGCCTTTTTAACAACATCTTTATACATAATATGTTCCATCCACTCAACATTTCTGCTAACAATAATCCTGGGACTACCTTCTTCCAGCCTCCACAGTCTATAACCTTTCACACCTTCTGTATAGCCAACCATGATATATCTCTGTGCCCTAGCATTCAGTTTCCCTAACTAATATAAGAATTGCCTAAGGAACCAAACATTCTGAGATCTGAATAGTCTGTTTTGAGGCTAGACCATTTTTCCATAGGAACCATCATGTTTATTGCAGATGATGGTGAAATATTCACAATATAGGCTGCAGTTTTCAAGGCTTCTGCCCAAAAACTCTTAGACATACCAGACTCTATCAACATGCATCTAACTTTATCCAATAGAGTCCTATTCATCCTTTCAACTAACCCATTCTGTTGAGGAGTCCCTAGTATTGTTAAATGCCTTGCAATACCATGTTTCTTGCAGTAAAAGTCGAACTCATTATTGCAGAACTCTAGCCCATAATCAGTTCTCAGCTTCTTTATCTTTCTCTCAGCTTGATTTTCAACCAGAACCTTCCGTTCTTTGAACTTTGAAAATGCTTCATTCTTATGCTTCAGAATATAGACCCAGACTCTTCTTGAATAATCATCTATCAAGGACAAGAAATAAGAAGCTCCACCTAGAGATAAATTCTTTGTAAGCCCCCAAAGATCAGCATGAACATAATCTAGGACCCCCTTTGTTCTATGTATACCCTTTGAAAACTTAACTCTCTTTGCCTTTCCCATCAAACAGTTCTCACAATCACCATAGTCACAATTATCTAGATCTTCAATAACTTCATGTTTCTTTAACTCCATTAACCCTTGATTACTCATATGCCCAAGTCTTTTATGTCATTTCATTGCAGTATTGACTGTTTTACCCGCAGCCACAGAAACTGCATCAACTTCTACTTTTCCATCCAAAACATAAGTATTATTATCTCTTTTTGAACCAGTTATCACAACCAATGAACCTTACTATCTTAGCCTTTCCATCTCTTAGAACCACTGCATACCCTTTTCTTTCAAATGTTCCCAAGGATATCAGATTTCTTTTTAATTCAGGAAGATATCTAACATTGGTAAGTTCAATCATTGTTCCATTGTTTAACTTGAATGAGATAGTTCTAATACCTTTGATCTGACATGGATGATCATCACCTAATTGAACATAGCCCTGTGACTCCATCTTTAACTCTTTGAAGAACTCTTTATGAGGTGGCATGTGGTAAGAACAGCCTGAATCTAGTACCCATAACTGACTAGACTCCATCTTTGTAACCATAAGAACATATGCACTCTCATAACTTTCACAAGAACCTTCTGGTGATCCAATTACATGTTTCTTGTTTTGATTGAACTCTGATTTCTTCTTTTTCCATTCTAGACACTCTTTTAAAGTGCTTCTCAGAATTGCATACAAAACACCTTCTCTTCCCCTTTGATTTAGACATGTTTAAAGAACCCTTGTTCTTGCTACCCCTTTGTTCAGGTCTTCCTCTGATGTATAACCCATCAGATCCATCATCCTTCAATTCTCCTTTCTTCTGTAATTCTTTAGAATTCATAGCAGAAACAATTTCTTCCATGGTCAAACTATCCCTTCCAAGCATCATTGTATCTACAAAGTGTTCATATGACACTGGTAAAGATGATAAGAAGATTATAACCCTATCTTCATCATCAATTTCCACTTCAATGTTCTCAAGATCAAGAATGATCTTGTTAAACTCATCAATGTGGTCTTCTAAAGACTTACCAGGTGTCATCTGAAACATATACAATCGTTTCTTGAGATATAATCTGTTGGCTAATGACTTTGTCATATACAGACCTTCCAGTTTCAACCAAACACCAGCAGTTGTTGTTTCTTTGGAAACCTCCCTCAGAACTCTATCACCAAGACTAAGAATAATCGCACTAGGGCCTTCTCCATCACTTCTTTCTTTTCTTTATTTGTTAACCTTTCAGGTAACTCTGCTTCACCCTTCAAAGCGTCAACAACTCCGTGATATACTAACAGTGCCCTAATCTTCAACCTCCAGAGACTGAAAACATTCTTACTATCGAACTTTTCAATATCAAACTTTGCGCTTGTCACCACTCTTGTTTCTCCAATCGATTTGCACAAATACCTCTTTCAAGATCGAGCCAACAATGGCAATGACACCAATTGTTAACTTTAAAGCGGGATTATAGAAACGAAATGAAAGAATACTGATCAAAAGAAACAATTCGTCAACAAGTTCTTATTGATCAATTCAATACAAAATCAAGAACATCACACTGATGATTACAGAAATCTAAAAGCAATTGAACTGAAATCAATTACAAAGAGAATACCCAAATTTAAGCCCTAATCCAGCTTATAACAACCTCTAACAGCCAATGTGTCACCTTTACACAATTGGTCCTTCCACTTCTATCTTTCCGATGTTTTAAGACAAAATTTTATACTTTCAGCTACTCGTCACTTTATACCCAAACTTTATTAAACTTCTTCAACAACAATTAACTATCGCATATCATTGACTTTATATCGTTGACTACCGTTGACCATTTGATTTCTACCTCAATACGTAACATGATCAATGAAATAACATTCACTATGGAAAATCGGGATTTAGAGCTTGGAGACGTAAACATGATTCAAGAGAGCGTGAAAAAGTATCTTAATCGTGTTAACGATGAAACACGCAATACTAACATATTTTCATCATCAATTTACAACTTACCACATATACTACGAGATCCCCCAAGTTCTTTCGACCCTCGGGTGGTCTCTATTGGACCACTACACTGAGAAAATAAGAAGCTACAAGAATTTGAAGGACAAAAAATAAGTTGTGTTACAAAACTTTTGAGCTGTACTGGTATCTCAAAAGAGAAAATAGTGGAATCATGTATGCGGGAAGTGTACGCTACGATGGAACAAATCAAGGCATGTTATGTTCCTAGCTTGACCAACAATGAGCCTGATATTGCCGAAATGATGGTTATGGATGCTTGTTTCATACTTGATTTCATTTACGAGTATACAAAACAGGACATATCATATCTAGAAAACACATCGCTATCCGAAAATATAATTTTTGACTTGGTGTTGCTAGAAAATCAAATCCCTTATTTTATTCTTGATCAAATATGTTAGTTGTAAATAGTAGGACATAGTTGTTAACTAGAGGTCCCTACATGTAATTATAGAGTCCTTGCATGTAATTAGTTATTTCTTTTTTATTCCTCTTCCTACCAATATATAGAGGGGTCCTTTTCTTGTTATGACACCCTTAATCAATACAAGTTCTTATTTCATATTCATACCATTTACATGGTATCAGAGCTAAATCTTTCTTAGCTCACGAGTGTCTTTCGGGTGACCATTTCTGGCCAAATTTCCGGTTACCATCCGTTCGTTATAACAATCCTAATTTTCTACTCCTAAAGTCCACTTCAAATCTGCTCAAACACCCAAAACCACCACAACCCGTCACCTACTTTTTCAGATCCTACACATTTTCCGACAAGTGGGATTACACATGCCATTCCATTATGTTTAGAAAGTGCCGATCTATAGTCCCTGAAAAAATTCAGCATCACCCGACGCCGGAAAAACCGTCACTCGCCGCCGGACCACCACCACGTCACCGCCTCCTTTTCAGATCTGCGTTGTTTTCCAGCAAGTGAGATCTCACCTCCCACACCACTGTACTCAGGAGGTCCTGATCTACAAAGCCTACAAATTTCGGTCTCATCCGACGCCGAACACACCACCACGCGCCGCCACCCTTCCGCTACACATTCCCACGCACCGGCGCGTGAGAGTGCGTGACGCTATTTCCGGTCACCATTTTTTCGACAGTGTTGTCAGAATCTCATTCCGACCATGACCGTACAGTTAGTTTTTCGATCTAAGCATCTTTTGTTTTCTATCTCGGTTCGCGTGCTCGAGATTCAGTTTGGTGTTTTTTGGGTTAAACATCTTTTCAAATGGGAGACGAACGAACTCACACCATTGCATGCACCAAGGAGGAGTATGATTTCTTCAACGATTCCTTGCTTTTTGGTCATCGGGTCCTCAAACCAACTCGGTACAACCAGGTACGTTTTCTGGCTTTGACTTATCCTGGATTATTGATTCTGAAGCTACTCATCACATGAATGCGAATCAAGGAATTCTCACTAGCCTTCATAATACCTCTTACCCACCGGTTAAACTTGCAGATGGTTCCTCGTGCCCCATATGCGGCATTGGATCCATTCACAACCCAGATAGCCTAAACCTGTCTTCTGTTCTTCTTGTTCCTAACTTCCCTTCCAGCCTTTTATCTGTCAGTCAGATTACTAAACGAAAGAATTGTTCCATTACCTTCTATCCTACTCATTGTACCTTTAATGAACTAGGTACTAACCATGTAATTGGTACCGGCCTCGAATTAGGAGGTCTCTATCGAATGTCCTCAGTGTCGCATCCCAAAGCAAACATATGTGAGTCCAGTATCTTTGAAACTCAGCGTCGGTTAGGCCATCCCTCAGTAACCGTCCTAAGACAAATGAGACCTAGCATCTTTATTCCCGATAACTTCCATTGTGAGTCATGTGAGCTCGGTAAACATACTCGATGTCCTTATCCCCCAAAAGTGTCAAGCCAAACCATTTCCATAATTGAACTTGTACATTCGGATGTATGGGGTCCATGTCCAGTTAAGACTACATTGGGCTTTCAATATTTTGTTAATTTCATTGATGATTATTCTCGTGTTACATGGGTTTTACCTATTGAAATCCCATAGTGAAATCAACTCTATCTTTCGTGAATTCCATGCATTTGTCACGACCCAGTTCAAAACATCCATCCAAACCTTACGGACTTATAGTGCTAAAGAATATTTGTCCACTGATTTCTCTACCTATCTCAAAACACATGGAATAATTCATGAGACTTCTTACGCATATACAACCCAAGAGAATGGTGTTGCTGAACGCAGAAACCGCCATCTGTTGGATGTTACTCGCACACTCATGATTCATTCTCATGTTCCTCGTCAATTTTGTAGTGATGCTGTTCTTACTGCGGCTTATCTGATTAAACGTATTCCCTCGTCCGTTCTTGATGGTCAAACCCCATTCTCTATTTTATTTCCTAGGGGAACTCTGTTTCCTCTTGAGCCCCAAAATTTTCGATGTGTAGCTTATGTCCATGATCATCGTCCCGGAGTCCATAAAATCGACCCTCGAGCCATCCGTTGTGTCTTTGTGGGTTACTCGCATGTCTAGAAAGGTTATCGGTGTTATAGTCCTTCTCTTTGCCGATACTTTACCGGTGCTTATGTCACCTTTGATCGGTTACGCCCTTTCTTTCCAAAATTTTCCATTCCAGTTTCTCCCTATTTCCTGATCCTGATATACCTGAGTCTCACATCATCCCTACCTTTCCTGCGTCATCTACTCCCTCTACCCGTTCGATCTCAGACACCGCAGTTCTAACTCCTACAGCTTCGGGCCTTTCGACAGATCCTCCGCCATTATTCTTCACATATTCTCGGCGAGGTAAGGATCAGATCTCATCGGCCGTTGATCCCCAACCTACTCATGCCTCTGATACGTCCTCTGTTCCTGCCATTACTAAACCTGATACACCCTTACCAGATACTACCCATACAACCTCGGATACCCCTGCTTATGACCCTCCGGGTGCACCATATCCCGATATCCCTATTGCCTTCCACAGTGAACCTAGACGCTCCACTCGTTATCACATTCAGGATTACGTTGCCTACGCTCACCTCTCTACTGAGTCTTATGCCTTTACCACTTCCCTGGATTCCTACCCGATTCCCAAGAATGTGATAACAGCTTTAACTCACCTAGGATGGCATCAAGCCATGGAAGACGAGATTGGGGTGGTCTTACAAGCCAATCAGACATGGGATCTTGAACCACTTCCTCCTGGTAAGCATGTTGTTGGTTGTCGTTGGGTCTTCACGGTTAAACTTAACCCTGATGGTTCTCTACATCGTCTGAAAGCTTGTTTGGTAGCTAAGGGCTACTCCTAGGGTTATGGTATTGATTATGACGAGATTTTCTCCCTAGTTGCCAAAATTCCTTCTTTTCCCATTTGTATTGCTCTTGCTGCCATTCATCATTGGCCGATCCACCAGCTTTATGTCAAGAACGCCTTTCTTAATAGTGTTCTTGAGGAGGAGGTTTATATGGAGCAGCCACTAGGGTTCATTATTGAGGAGGAGGCATCCAAAGTATGTAAACTACGTCATTCTCTGTATGGCCTTAAAAAATCTCCTAGAGCATGGTTTGATCGGTTTTCTAGTGTTATGGGAGAATTTGGAATGGCTCGTAGTACACATGATCACTCCGTATTCTTCAGACATCATCAGAGACCGAAGGATCATCTTAGTTGTTTATGTGGATGATATCATAGTTACAGGGGATGATGAAGAGAGGATTACAAAGCTCAAACAGTTGCTTCCGTCTCAGTTCTAGATTAGTGACTTGGGTCGACTTCGGTACTTCCTTGGCATAGAAGTATCTCGTTCCCCACAAGGAATACTTCTCTGTCAACGAAAGTATAGCCTTGATATGCTAACTGAGTGTGGCTTACTAGGTTGCAAACCAGTTGACAGTCCTTTGCTTCCTATGAGGAAGCTCCTTCCAAAGGACGAAAGTCCAATGAAATATCCTGAGCGATACAGACGATTGGTCGGAAAACTTAACTACTTAAATATACAGACGATTGGTCGGAAAACTTAACTACTTAACTATCAACCGACCAGATATCTCCTTTGTCGTCAGTGTCCTAAGCCAGTTCATGACCACTCCTTCACGGGACACTAGGATGCTGATCTCCGTGTCTTAAGATATCTCAAGACCACACCTGGCCTAGGGATCTTATATTCTGATCAGGTTCATTGTCATGTGGGTGCTTTCACAGAAGATGGAGATGGACATGTATCTGGATTCTCAGACGCAGATTGGGCAGACTGTCCTATTTCACGTTGATCCACCACTGGGTATTGTGTTTTCGTTGGAGGAAACTTTATGTCCTGGAAGAATAAGAAACAACACACCGTATCCATATCAAGTGTCGAATCAGAGTACAGAGCTATGGCAGATGTTACATCAGAGATGATATGGGTTCGTCGTCTTCTCAGAGAACTTGGGGTTATCTTTGAAGACTTGATGCGATTGTACTATGAAAATCAATCAGCTATACATATAGCCAAAAATCAAGTATTCCATGAGAGAACTAAACACATTAAGGTTGATTGTTACCTAATCAGAGATCGGATAATCAGTACTTAAAAGGATCACCAATCGATTCAGCCAATCCATGTTAGGACGGAATTCCAACTAGCGGATATCTTTACAAAACCACTCCGGAAGGCACAAATAGACTTCGTATGTAACAAGTTGGACATGATTAATATCTATTCTCCAACTTGAGGAGGAGTGTTAGTTGTAAATAGTAGAAGGACATAGTTGTTAACTAAAGGTCCCTACATGTAATTATAGAATCCTTTCATGCAATTCTAAATGTCCTTGCATGCAATTATAGGTGTGCCCACATGTAATTAGTTATTTCTTTTTGGTCCCCTTTCTCCCTATATATAGAGAGATCCTTTTCTTATTATGACACACTTAATAAATACAATTTCATATTTCATATTCATACCATTTACAAAATATACAAGTGCACTATATTGAAGAATCACTACGTCTCCCTTATTGAATTTATCCATCCAATTTTAAATAAACTCAACCTATTTAAAGGAGACATAAATATCCATAGTAATTCCACTCATACCACTCATCATATTATTAGCCTTCTACATGAATGTTACAGCCCTCCACCTAATATTAAATCAGTTTCCTCTTCCTCAACAACACTTCATTCGGCTGTACATCTGAATATGGTAGGGGTGAGACTGAAACCTTACAGAGATCCAATGTGGGATATGCAAATGGAAGTGGAATTAAATAGGGTCTCATGTTGTTTTGGTTCTTGGAGTAGGCCTACTCTTAGTGGGGTAGGGGCGCTCCACTAGTGATGGAATTCCATCACTCACAACATCCAATCAAGTTCTGCCATGTTATCGAGCTTTATTCCATCACTAGTGGTGGATTTTAGTGGAAATGCCCATTACTAGTGGAAATGCCCATCACCTTTATTTTCTTCCTTCAAATTATTTAAATCAATGGTTGTTCATCCCACAATGGTAACTTCATAACGCGTGACGATGACAACGCGTCAAGTCCACCACGCGTGATGCAAGGTAGTGGCGGCGGTGTTTCACTGCCCATAACTCGTGGACTTTTGGCCATCACGTGGCGCCCCGGGTGCCCTTAAATCCCAGTATTGAATGTTCACAATTTCACTGAGGTGATTTTAAGGAATCTAATTGCTTATGAGCAGTCGCGTCAAACTTGTAACTATATTCTATCTTATGTCTTTGCCATTGATATGCTAATGAAAACTCAAAAAGATGTTACAAAGTTGGTAGACTCGCAAGTCCTTGTCATCAAAATGTGTGCAAAAGAAGTTGTTAATATGATCAACTGATCAAGAATATATGAAAAAGAGTTAAATATCAAGATTTCTGTTACGACAAACAGTGTGGGACATTGACTACATACTGCAGTGATTACTGGCCAAGAATTATAGCCAAGCTGAAGCGTACGTACGTTCGGTGGTCCATAGAATCTCATTGCTCTAGTTGCTGGAATATTTCTATTTGCTCTAATTGTGGTTTGGGCCATCTTTACCATCAAGTCTACAGATACACGGACCAACTGACCCATCATCACCCAACCCATGCTTCTTAGTCTGCATGTTTCCATTCCCCACGTAGTATGCATGTTAACTCCCATGATTTCCATTTCTCCATATCTCCTTTAAACTTTCGTATGCATGTGCACGTTTCCGTTTCAAGTATGTAAGCCTATATAAGGCATCTTGTTTTGTTGAATGCTTAAGATAGAAATTTGCAGAAAAATTTTACATTTTCATATTTACATTAAGTTTATATAGTAGGAGACTGCGGATCTCGAATTCGATAACTATCAATTGGTGCTATCATTCCTGACCACTTCCTCCAACCATGTCACCTCGCCGTGAACCGCCAACCGATGTGTGCTGGTGTATATATAAAATCTGAATCTCATATGATCTGAGTTTTATGAAGGAATCACCAAAATAAACCACACAATACGATAAGTGTACCAGTAGTCTAATAAATTCGGTAAGACCGAGTATCAATCCGTGGATGCTGATGTACAACCCTCGATAATAAACCCGTGTCAAGTCCTAGTTGTAATATAATAACATGGAATCAAGTAACATCTAAGAAAAGCACCAACATATAAGCAAGAAGGAAAAGGAAGAGAAATGGTCAAGAAAGAAGGAAAGAAAGAGATGAGAAGATCTAGAAACTGGTGTGTTCGGTAGAAGAATCAAGATGGGAAAGGCGATTGCATGGATAGGGAATCCTATTGAAGATGCTGACCTTATTAGGGAAGGATGGATCAAGGGGTATCGGTTAAATAACAAAAGGTAACTATTTCCAAAATACTAAAGGCACCATCACCTCTCGGTCTCACCAAAATGACCAAAACACCCCTAATGGAGAAATTGTTGGTCCCAATCTATGAACTTGATTTGAAATAAAGATGAAAGAAGAAATAGAATAAACAACAAGAATTCAATTGAACCTAATTGGATGTGATTGTACAAAATGATTGATTGAGAATGTGTTTACAATTGAAAATCCTAACCCTATTTATACATATCGAAGAGGTGCATCCGAACAGTTGTGTCTTCTTGATGAAATGATGTGTCTCTTGAAGATCATGATATTTGCCGCCTTCTGTGAAGAGTCATGTCTCCAGGGAATGTCGATTCCCTTAGATGTAGGTTATAAACTTTCACTTCGTCACTTCTGGTCCTCGCTCTTGTATACTTAATCTATTTACAACTTAGACTAACTATCTATTAATTATATAAACAACCTGCTACTTTTGATCCACATGGATTAAGGAATTATGCATCAATATTCCCCCCTAATTTCTTAATCCATGCCTTCAGCATCTTCACGCTTTAGCAACTTCATTCTTCAAGAGAATGGGGTCTTTATCTTCCACTTGATCTTCTTCCTTTGCGCTTTGATTCTTCTTCATGTCTTGAGCATCATCTTGTGCTTGAACATCTTCATCATGAACTTGTTGTAGAAGATCCTTATTTCTGAGCATCGGCTTTTTACCCGTTACTTGCTTGACATCTTGATCCAAATCTTCAACTTGTGCCATTAGGAGAGTTGGTTCTTCGTCTTCTTGCACAATATTTGCTTCTTCTTTTCTTTGGTTTGGTTTAGGACAATCTGAGGTAAAGTGTCCATAATCATTGCAATTATAGCACCTTACCTTACTTATGTCAAACACGAATTTTTCTTGATTTCTTGGGTATCTCTTCCGTCTATCATAATCATCATTATTATCGTCTGACATGTCATCTTCTCTTTCTTCTTCTATGAGCCTGCCTCGGCCTCGTGACTGATTAAATCTTCCTTGTCCACGGTTTCCAGAGTGTCGACCACGACCAAAATTGTTGTGATGTGTGAACAAGAGTTTGTCTTGGCTATCTCCAAGGATTCCTTTCTTACACTTGATTCTTTCTTCGAAGGTTTTTAATCTTCCAATCTCTTCGTCAAGAGTCATAGTGTCTAAGTGTCACACCCCAACCAATGGCGGAAACATCGGGGCATGGCACTGAGCGAAACAGATTGTCCAGAAGTTTCCATAACAATTATCATTACCAATCAATTTAAAGTAACATGTCCCATACCATGTCTCAAAAGGTAAACAAATTATTACAGACAAAAATCTAGGCAAATAGTTCTATTCCAACAACTCAGATTTAAATAGAGCAATTGTTTATCTGCTTCTAGAGACCCTTGATTCAATTTGTACAGACAACTATTTGTTGGCCTCTAAAGCCTTATTCTAGCCTCGATTTCCTAGCAGATGTGCATCCTAAGCACCTATCACATACGTTAAAATAAAGTCAATACATATAATGTAAAGGTGAGCACACAAGTTTGATAATAGCATATAGAGTTTGAATTTCGTTTACGCATAACCAGCACGTACACATAGTGAAATGAACCACGTTAGTTATCAACATAGATCCATCGATACCAATGACTGCGGGTTGACTGCCTGAGGCAGTTCGCAATACATCATTACCACTGTAATCCATGCAAGTAATTATCCTAAACAACCCCTACGAACAGGTGCTGAGTCCAAACTATAGTACTATCGTTGCTAAGGCAGGTAGACAGCATTCCATGTGTAAACATAACAAACAAGCATTCATAAGCCACGTATAACATGCATTAACGGTTAGCGTTCAAGTAGTATTGAGTAGTGTGTTTGTTGTGATTTGAATATTCGTAACGTATGTAACACCCAAAAGTGCATAAAGCAAAAAGGGATCGAGTATACTCACAGCGATGAATGGATTGAAGGGAGCGCTTAGAGAGTAAGATTAGCCTGAATAAATTGATAGCATAACGATAAGTGACGCGTAAAACGATGCAAGGTGTAAATGACTCGGACATCAGTTCAGTCGGATTGGTAATCCGATCGGACAGTCCAATCGTGCGGATGACAATCCGTTCGGATGGTCATCCGGTCGGACAGGTTGTCCGGTCGGATGACTATTCGAGTGGATTGTTTCTTCCTTTGATGTGTTTATGTATGATGGCTTGTCCTTTGAAGTTTTCGTTGTAGCATTTTGAAAACATTGAAGTATCTCTACCTTTCAAGTCGGTCGATCGGACGGACAGTCGCTCGGACGACAATCCGGTCGGATGGCGACTCGAGTGGCGGGGTTACTTAGTGAGAACAAATCCACAGCAGGTTGTCACTCGGTCGGACAGCAGTCCGGTCGGGTGGCATCCTTGGTGCATTGAACATGTTGAAAATTGTTTAAGTCCAAGTATCTCATGATACGAAGAGTAATCCGGTCGGGTTGGTAGTCCGATCGGATAGTAATTCGTTCAATACTCAAACTTCAAATAAAGTTGGTTAAGTGTGGGACCCAAAGTGCAAGCCGTTCGGATGCCTGGTCGCTCGGGTGGCTTATCCGTTCGGACAGTAGTCCGGTCGGATAGCACTCCATGCTGGTCGTTTCGTTCGTCTTTCACTTGGCCGTTTTGATTGTCTGTTGCTTTTATCGAGACATTTTGACAACGTGCTAACCAACAGAACCCATTTTAACCCAAGTGACCCGATCAAACAGGAATCACCCTAGTTCGACCAGTTAACCGGTTTAAGACGGTTGTTCCTGGTTAACCCGAAATCGGTGGTCTTGTAAGTAGAACCCAGATCTTGAACTAGCACAACACTAAGAATAAGTAGAAGACTAGAACAAGGTCCGATACTATCGGTTTTTGAGTGCATTGAGTGTAAAAGAGTTGAAAGAAAGTTAGAAACCATCCTTCAATCCTTTTTCACCATGAAAGTGTTTAGATCTATACCAGATCTTTGTTTATTTGTGTGGAAATCGATTAGATCTAAGTTGTTCTTGGTGGGTTGGGGCCAAAGCATGAAGTTTATAAGAACACCATGATGACGTCATCCTAGAACACCTCAAATCTAGTGATTTCACGGATAAAAGTTAAGATTCAAAAGATAGAAAGGTGTATGAGTGCGTGTAGATCAAAAAGTACAAGATTTAGGGTGAGATCTTATCGGAATTGAGAGAAATCGAAGAAAAGTTGAGGAGAGCGTGCTGTTCAGACAGAGAGTTTCCAAAAGTAGAAAGAATGAAAGTGACATGGGTATTTATAGAGTTACCCAAAGAGGAAAGTGTTGGCCGGTCGGATGGCATCTCGCCCGGATGACTTGTCCGGTCGGATGTCATCTCGGTCGGATGGTATCCTGGCACAATGACCAAGTGGCAGCCCGGTCGGATGGCTTATCCGGCCGGATGGCACTTGGTTCGGGTGTTCGGCGCGACGATTTTTGAAGTTTCGATTTCGATTGCCAGCGATTCGATGCGGTAGAGTTTCCTGTTCAAATTACTTTTAATCCCAACTATTCATATCTCGCACTATCTCTTCTCCAGTAATTATCATAGTTCGATTTCGATTGAGTTCGATTGCGTTTCGAGTTTCGATTTGTTTGCGTTTCGATTGATTCCCACACATACATAATTTAAACATGAACAAGTAACAGTTAAGGCACACACACACACGTATATCAATAACCAAATTGCATATTTCGAGTTGCGAGTGTGATTGGATGTCGATTTGATTAGCATAGTTTGATTTTCGTTTAGTTAGCTTTATCGCATTGTTATTTCCTATAGTTCACAGTCGTAAGTCGATTAGATAGCGATTAACACACGTCGATTATTGTAATTATTGACACTTACTCCACATAATACCACTAAAATAAACATATAAAAGAAATCCACTACAAGTCAAGTCGCGCAAAATCGGTCGTTGACTTTGACCTTGACCTTGACTTTGACTTTTGAAAACACGGGGTGTTACAGCCTCCCCTAGTTGAGGGAATTTCTTCCCGAAATTAGTTCGAAGCCGTACCAAACAACTGCGGATATTTTGCCTTCATGTCGCTTTCGAGTTCCCAAGTGAACTTTGCGCCTCGTTTGCCTTCCCATCGGACTTTCACAATAGGAATGCGCGAGCGTCTGAGCTGCTTGGTTTGGCGATCCATGATTTCGACAGGCTTTTCCACGAAGTGTAGTGTTTCGTTCACTTGCAGATCCTCTATTGGAACATGTAAGTCGTGGCCGGCCAGGCACTTTCTGAGGTTTGAGACGTGGAAAGTCGGGTGAACGTTGCTAAGTTCCTCCGGTAGTTCGAGTCTGTAAGCCACTTTACTGATCCTTTCCAGAATCTTAAAGGGTCCAACATATCGAGGCGCGAGCTTTCCCTTCTTGCCGAATCGGACAACACCCTTCCAAGGTGAAACCTTTAGGAGTACGTAGTCACCAACGTCAAATTCAAGGGGCTTGCGTCGTCTATCGGCGTAACTTTTCGGACGATTCTGATCTTTTACCAGGTTGTCTCGAATTTGGAAAATTTTGTTTGTCGTTTCTTGTAATAGCTCAGGACCGGTTAATTGCGAGTGACCGATCTCGTGCCACACAATAGGCGATCGACATTTTCTCCCGTATAAAGCCTCGAATGGTACCATTTGAATGCTGGAATGATAACTGTTGTTATACGAGAATTCGACTAACGGCAGGTATTTATCCCAATTACCACCGAAGTCTATGACACACGAACGGAGTATGTCTTCAAGAGTACGAATCGTTCTTTCAGTCTGACCGTCGGTTTGAGGGTGGAAAGCGGTGCTTAGATTAAGCGATGTACTGAGCGCCGTTTAAAACGTTTCCCACAATCGTGAGGTAAACCGAGCATCACGATCAGAGATGATATCGCGAGGCGTCCCATGATTACAAATGATCTCGTCGGTGTAGATTCGGGCTAATCGTTCTACCTTGTAGTCTTCCCGTATTGGCAAAAAGTGCGCTGATTTGGTCAGTCGGTCAACAACAACCCAGATGCTGTCGTGACCTGATGACGTGTGCGGAAGTTTTGTTATGAAGTCCATGGCTATACTCTCCCACTTCCACATAGGGATAGGTGGTTGTTCGAGTAAGCCAGAGGGCCTTTGATGTTCAGCCTTGACTCTTGTACAAGTTAGGCATTTTCCAACGTATAGAGCAATATCCCTTTTCATGCCAGGCCACCAGTACTTGTAGCGAAGGTCCTGGTACATTTTGTCGACACCGGGATGAATAGAATACCGGGATTTGTGGGCTTCGTCCATCAAAATCTGTCGCAATTCAGTCCGCTTAGGGATCCAAATTCGGTCAAAAACTGGAATATCCCATTCGATTTATTCACAAGCTAGGCTCCATCGTGGTAGATTCTTTCCTTCTTCAGAGTGCATTCATTAAAACACGCATGCTGAGCTTCAGAATGAGGGTTTCGAGATCGTTTTGGGCTTGGACGTTACGAGTGTTGAGCAAATAGCTTCGTCTGTTGAGTGCGTCGGCAACAACATTTGCTTTGCCTGGGTGATAATGAATCTCACAGTCGTAATCGTTGAGAAGTTCTACCCATCGACATTGACGCATATTAAGTTCCTTCTGATTAAAGATATGTTGTAGGCTCCTATGATCGGTGAAGATCGTACACTTTGTACCATACAGGTAGTGTTGCCAAATATTTAACGCAAAAACAACTGCGCCTAGCTCGAGATCATGGGTTGTATAGTTCTTCTCGTGGATTTTGAGCTGACGAGATGCGTAAGCGATAACCTTGTCTCGTTGCATAAGGACACAACCAAGACCCAGGTTGGAAGCATCACAATAGACAATGAAATTATCGTTTCCGTCGGGTAACGTGAGAACGGGAGCATTGCAAAGCATGTGCTTGAGGGTTTGAAAGGCAGACTCTTGTTCAGTTCCCCAAACAAAAGGCTTGTCTTTATGCGTGAGAGCGGTAAGCGGCACTGCGATCTTTGAGAATCCTTCGATAAATCATCGATAATAGCCCGCTAGTCCGAGAAAAGAACGGACTTCAGACGGGTTCTTAGGTGTAATCCAACTTTTAACAGCTTCAATCTTCGCAGGATCGACGTGAATACCTTGACTATTAACAATGTGGCCCAGGAACTGAACCTCCTCCAACCAGAATTCACACTTGGAGAACTTGGCAAAGAGTCGATTCCCCTGGAGTAGCTCGAGAACCAAACGTAGATGTTGCGCGTGTTTGGCTTTCGATTTGGAATAGATCAAGACATCGTCGATGAATACGATGACGAAACGGTCGAGGTATGGTTTACACACTCGATTCATCAGATCCATGAAAACCGCGGGTGCGTTGGTTAAACCAAAGGGCATAACAACGAATTCGTAGTGGCTGTATCGAGTGCAAAACGCAGTTTTGGGTATATCCTCCTCTTGAATGCGTAGCTGGTGATAGCCTGAGCGTAAATCGATCTTCGAGAAACACGTAGCACCTTGTAGTTGATCAAACAAATCGTCGATGCGGGGTAGGGGATAGCGGTTCTTGATAGTTAACTTATTCAACTCCCGATAGTCGATGCACATCCTGAACGACCCATCCTTCTTTTTGACGAAAAGGACTGGTGCGCCCCAAGGAGAGGTGCTCGGGCGAATAAAGCCTTTCTTAAGTAATTCCTGGAGTTGGTTCGAGAGTTCACGCATTTCGGACGGCGTGATTCGGTAAGGAGCTTTGGCAATAGGGTTGGCTCCAGGAATGAGGTCGATACGAAAGTCGATATCACGACTTGGCGGTAGTCTGGGAAGATCCTCAGGAAAAACGTTAGGAAATTCTCGAACCACTGGGACATCGTTTACACCAGGTCTTCCTTTCTTTTCCTTCTCCACTACTACAATGTTAGCCAAGAAAGCTCTGTATTCCTTGCGGAGATACTTGCTAGCTTGGACACATGACATGAGCTTGAGACCTTTCGAAGCAGTTTCTCCATAGACACATAGTAAATCACCATTCGCGAGCGAGAATCGAATCA
This sequence comes from Helianthus tuberosus, assembly GCA_030545235.1. NCBI lineage: Eukaryota > Viridiplantae > Streptophyta > Magnoliopsida > Asterales > Asteraceae > Helianthus > Helianthus tuberosus. The sequence continues at coordinate 213,118,212 of CM060411.1, read as the reverse complement.
TCTTGTCGAAGCACACAACTTCAGCATGGTTTTCGCGAAGAAAGTCCATGCCTACTATGACATCAAAACTTCCGAGTTGCATCGGAATAAGGTCGATTGGGAAGATGTGATTGTTGAGCTCAAGGGTACAATCACGGAGAACAGAATTAACGGCGACAGTTCTTCCGGTAGCGACTTCAACATCGAACGTCGAGGAGAGTTGGGAGCACTTACGACTAAGGAGCTTCTCGAATTCGAACGACACAAAGCAATTATCGGCTCCAGTATCAAATAAACACGAAGCATAAATACCATTCACAAGGAATGTACCATTGACCACGTTGTTGTCGGCTTGGGCTTGGTGCACGTTGATGTTGAAAGTTCGTGCGCATGCTGCTTGTTGCTGTTGCTGCTGGTGTTGCTGCTGCTGCTGTTGGGGCTCTTGTTTCACAACCCTGTTTGGGCACATGTTGGCGAAATGGTTAGGATCGCCACATGCGAAGTAGGCTCTGGCGTTGACCGCGGGTGCCGGAGGAGCTTGTTGACCCTGAGGGGCGGTGAGTAGAGCTTGATGAGCAGGAGCTTGTCGAGCACGGCAGTTGGTAGTGAAATGGCCGTACATATTGCAATGAGCACAGAAACGGCAAGCGATGGTAGTCGGGTGGTGGTAGGTGCAAGTAGGTCAAAGCGGGTGTGGCCCAGTGTATGCACGTTTGGGAAGCGGTGCATTTGCCACAGGCACCGCTACTTGACGCTGTTGGGCTGGTACAGCTTGTATCGGTGCAGCAGTGATCGCACAGTTCTTGTTGCTGGAGCTGTTCTTTCTCATGTTCTTCCTCTTGTTGCTCGACGTGGTGGTGGTTTCAGCAGTTGGTGCGGCGGTGGTAGCTTGATGCAGGTGTTTTGAAGTTTTATCCCAGACACCAGCCTTGACCCGTTTGTCGTTGATTCCAGCGGCCAGTAGGTAAGTCTCTTCGATTATCTTAGTCTTAGCCGCTTGCACGAAATCTGCAACACAGTCAGGCAGGGCTCGGATATACTTCTTGATTGCCATGTCTGGAGTCTTGACTTGGTCGGGGCAGATGATGCTGAGCTGTTTGAAGCGAGCAGTGAGGGCAGCATTTTCACCTTCCTTCTGCTTGATGTGCCAGGATTCATCTTCTAACTTTTGGCGCTCATGAGGAGGGCATAATTCTTCCAGCATGACCTCCTTGAGTTCATCCCACGGCAAACCGTAGGCTGCATCGTTTCCCCGCTTGTTTCTCTCGGCCGTCCACCAGTCTAATGCGCGGGACTGGAAGACGCCGGTAGCATTTAGAGTGCGGACCTCAATGGAATCAAACCATTGGAACAACGCTGTAGGGCCTTCCTCGCCAGTGAATTCCTTTGGCCCACAAGACTTGAATTATTTGAAATTGAAGGGAGTTTTGGTGGTAGCTTTAGGAGCTTCGGTTCTCGAATCCTCAGATGATTTGCTGACGTTCTCATAGACATCACTTACAGTTTTTGCTACTTGTTTAGCGATGATAGCAGCAAGATATTTATCTCTCTTTTCTTGACGAGAAAGTGATGAGTGGCGGGATCCAGATGACATCGTCTGCAATAGACATCGTCACAGGACTCAACACAACGTATTCGAATCTCACCTCACACGTCTACTACTTACTAAAGCTTAGGAACACGCAATGTAACACGTATCACATAAACACATAGGCACCTAATCACAGATTCACATAAACACAAAAGCACATAAGCATGTAGAACACAGAATCATAGAAGCACAGAGGCAGTTAGAATACAGAAATCTATCATTCAGAGTTTGCTGGCGTTCGAATATAGCGGTCGCGTTTAGTATATCGAGTAGCGTAGTATTAGCGTATATCATAGCATAAGGTCGTCCATAACTTAGCGATTTGTTGGCATTTTGGGATAGAAATGCGGTGCGAGTCGTGTGTGTCGATCGAAGTGAAAGAAAAAATCGAGTAGATCTCCAAAATTTAAACACCCGACAGGTAAACACACATATAAGCACATAAAATCGACGAATCATCAGATTCAGCAGTTGCGGGCTCAGAATCGAAACTCATAAAAATCGAGAAATGGATTGTCTACGGCTATTAGACTTCGACTAACCAAAGTGTTTCGACTATTCTCAAGGATGCACAACAAGCCCTTGTTGACCTAATAGACTGTGCTCTATCACCGTCGTGCGGTGAATGGTATACGTCCTTTCGGTTGTTTTAAGCACTCGAGTCCATGGAATCTGTCAAAACTTTGGTGAGAGTTTTGTAAAATGAGCAGAACAAGTCGTCAAGGTTAGGGTTTCACCCCTAGCTTAACAACTTCGTTCCTGTTTTTAATAAAATGGAGGAGATTATTCATCAAAATACGGATTTCACTCCTGATTTGGCATAATTCTCCCCGTTTGTAGATAAAATGCGGGTTGATTAGCAACTTTAGTCGAGAGTTTGTGGTTTTCACACCTAATCTTGACTTAGTTGCTCTTTCATAGTTGAAAATTCGAGTGCAGTGATAGTGTAGCATAAGCGAGAATAGCGAGGAATAGCAAGCTCACACATAATCCCTAACGGATATGCACAAGTCGGTCTGTGGTTCCTAACTATAGACTAGGTCTCTAAGACATCGACCCGGACTAGGTCATGTCTTGCCTAATTCCCTATAGTTATGGCTCTAAGACATCGACCCGGACTAGGGCATGGCACTGAGCAAAACAGATTGTCCAGGAGTTTCCATAACAATTATCATTACCAATCAATTTAAAGTAACATGTCCCATACCATGTCTAAAAAGGTAAACAAATTATTACAGACAAAAATCTAGGCAAATAGTTCTATTCTGATAACTCAGATTTAAATAGAGCAATTGTTTATCTGCTTCTAGAGACCCTTGATTCAATTTGTACAGACAACTATTTGTTGGCCTCTAGAGCCTTATTCTAGCCTCGATTTCCTAGCAGATGTGCATCCTAAGCACCTGTCACATACGTTAAAATAAAGTCAATACATATAATGTAAAGGTGAGCACACAAGTTTGATAATAGCATATAGAGTTTGAATTTCGTTTACGCATAACCAGCACGTACACATAGTGAAATGAAGCACGTTAGTTATCGACATAGATCCATCGATACTAATGACTGCGGGTTGACTGCCTGAGGCAGTTCGCAATACATGATTACCACCGTAATCCATGCAAGTAATTGTCCTTAACAACCCCTGCGAACAGGTGCTGAGTCCAAACTATAGTACTATCGTTGCTAAGGCAGGTAGACAGCATTCCATGTGTAAACATAACAAACAAGCATTCATAAGCCACATATAATATGCATTAACGGTTAGCGTTCAAGTAGTATTGAGTAGTGTGTTTGTTGTGATTTGAATATTCGTAACGTATGTAACACCCAAAAGTGCATAAAGCAAAAAAGGATCGAGTATACTCGCAACGATGAATGGATTGAAGGGAGCACTTAGAGAGTAAGATTAGCCTGAATAAATTGATAGCATAATGATAAGTGACGCGTAAAACGATGCAAGGTGTAAATGACTCGGACAGCAGTTCGGTCGGATTGGTAATCCGATCAGACAGTCCAATCGTGCGGATGACAATCCGTTCGGATGGTCATCCGGTCGGACAGGTGTCCGGTCGGATGACTATTCGAGTGGATTGTTTCTTCCTTTGATGTGTTTGTGTATGATGGCTTGTCCTTTGAAGTTTTCGTTGTAGCATTTTGAAAACATTGGAGTATCTCTACCTTTCAAGTCAGTCGATCGGACGGTCAGTCGCACGGACGACAATCCGCTCGGATGACTTATCCGGTCGAACGGCGACTCGAGTGGCGGGGTTACTTAGTGAGAACAAATCCACAGCAGGTTGTCACTCGGTCGGACAGCAGTCCGGTCGGGTGGCATCCTTGGTGCATTGAACATGTTGAAAATTGTTTAAGTCCAAGTATCTCATGATACGAAGAGTAATCCGGTCGGGTTGGTAGTCCGATCGGATAGTAATTCGTTCAATACTCAAACTTCAAATAAAGTTGGTTAAGTGTGGGACCCAAAGTGCAAGCCGTTCGGATGACCTGGTCGCTCGGGTGGCTTATCCGTTCGGACAGTAGTCCGGTCGGATAGCACTCCATGCCGGTCGTTCCGTTCGTCTTTCACTTGGCCGTTTTGATTGTCTGTTGCTTTTATCGAGACGTTTTGACAACGTGCTAACCTACAGAACCCATTTTAACCCAAGTGACCCGATCAAACAGGAATCACCCTAGTTCGACTAGTTAACCGGTTCAAGACGGCTGTTCCTGGTTAACCCGAAATCGGTGGTCTCGTAAGTAGAACCCAGATCTTGAACTAGCACAACACTAAGAATAAGTAGAAGACTAGAACAAGGTCCGATTCTATCGGTTTTTGAGTGCATTGAGTGTAAAAGAGTTGAAAGAAAGTTAGAAACCATCCTTCAATCCTTTTTCACCATGAAAGTGTTTAGATCTATACCAGATCTTTGTTTATTTGTGTGGAAATCGATTAGATCTAAGTTGTTCTTGGTGGGTTAAGGCCAAAGCATGAAGTTCATAAGAACACCACGATGACGTCATCCTAGAACACCTCAAATCTAGTGATTTCACGGTTAAAAGTTAAGATTCAAAAGATAGAAAGGTGTAGGAGTGCGTGTAGATCAAGAAAGTACAAGATTTAGGGTGAGATCTTACCGAAATTGAGAGAAATCGAAGAAAAGGTGAGGAGAGTGTGCTGGTCGGACAGAGAGTTTCCAAAAGTAGAAAGAATGAAAGTGACATGGGTATTTATAGAGTTACCCAAAGAGGAAAGTGTTGGCTGGTCGGATGGCATCTCGCCCGGATGACTTGTCCGGTCGGATGTCATCTCGGTCGGATGGTATCCTGGCACCATGACCAAGTGGCAGCCCGGTCGGATGGCTTATCCGACCGGATGGCACTTGGTTCGGGTGTTCGGCGCGACGATTTTTGAAGTTTCGATTTCGATTGCGAGCGATTCGATGCGGTAGAGTTTCCTGTTCAAATTACTTTTAATCCCAACTATTCATATCTCGCACTATCTCTTCTCCACTAATTATCATAGTTCGATTTCGATTGAGTTCGATTGCGTTTTGAGTTTCGATTTGATTGCGTTTTGATTGATTCCCACACATACATAATTTAAACATGCACAAGTAACACTTAAGGCACACACACACATATATCAATAACCAAATTGCATATTTCGAGTTGCGAGTGCGATTGGATGTCGATTTGATTAGCATAGTTTGATTATCGTTTAGTTAGCTTTATCGCATTGTTACTTCCTATAGTTCACAGTCGTAAGTCGATTAGATAGTGATTAACACACGTCGATTATTGTAATTATTGACACTTACTCCACATAATACAACTAAAATAAACATATAAAATAAATCCACTACAAGTCAAGTCGCGCGAAATCGGTCGTTGACTTTGACCTTGACCTTGACTTTGACTTTTGAAAACACGGGGTGTTACACTAAGTCTGAGTATTGTTCAATAAATGCAATAATCTGTTCGAGAGTAAACTTGTTTATATTTATATATTATGTGTATTAGGATAATAAAACTTTATTATACTTATGTTTGTATATGTAATAGTACTGAATAAGTGTAGGGACATGGCGGTTGGATGACACCATTTCAAAGGTAGTTATTCCCGCCAAAATAACCACCGGACTAACTGTCCCTTGCACATGTATATATATACATTTGCCAGCAATAATAACCGGCACCAAGATATTGTCTAAATATCCATCTTTCTTGTTCTTATAATCTTTCTAAGTGTGTTGTTATTAATTGCTTGATCAATATGAATTCAACCAACGAATTCTGTGAATCAAGTTCTGATAATCATACCTATGATGATATCAAACTTCCACTGCCAACATGTGGTATCAGAGCCACGGTGGATTGCGAAGATGATGGTCTCTATTCGTCTGTGTCTGTGTTACCCTGCAAACATTGCTCCGATGAAAAGAAGGAACGACGGAAGATAAATTCAATTCACAAAAGATGTTACTACTGCAACCAGCCTGGTCATGAAATCGTTTCTTGCAAGACAAAGGAGAACGACGAAGCAACACTTTTGATTCGTCAAGACATTAATACCGGCATTCAAAAGCAAGAAGAAAACGAAGTTCAAAGCATGGAATTCATCGTCAATGGTACAGAAGGAGGACTGTGGTCTGAGATCTGGTATGTAAGCACAAGTTTCAAACATCACTACACGGGTAACTTAGATGTATTCAAGAGAATTAAAAATATGTTCGGTGTCGAAACCAAAACCGGTGAAAATAATTTCTTTTTTGTAAGAGGAATCAGGGCTGTAGATGTAGTATCAGGAAATGATAAATTTCGAATTCAGAGTGTGTTCTATACTCCTGAATTAGATCGAAATATTCTTAGTCTTGATCAATTAGTGATTCAAGGATACACGATACAATTCATCGGTGAAAAATGCAAGATTTTTCCCACTTTTAGTGTACCCGTTGTGAACAGAAAGAATGATATAACTGGTTTAATGAGAGAAGATGAAATCGGAACAAAAGAAAAACAGTCAATAATAAACAGGAAATCAGATCATGAGGCATACAAATCTGATTACTTGAATGATTATTTTGAGAAGTTGAATCTATCTTCCAATGAACCCGATTGGAACGTAATGATTTTACAAGCAATGAAATTCAATGAGTTCCAAGACTGCAAAGCCCTGTTAGAAATGTTAGAAGACGTCGATTACGTCAGAAAATACAAGTATGAATTAGAAATTAAGTTCGATGAGATGATAGACTGGTTCATAAGAATGAAGTTGGGAATTACAACAAGACCAATACCTGCTTATATGAGTGATAATAGAAAGGTTAACTTGCTTGAACTTTACATGGTGGTGAAAAGAGAAGGCGGTCATAGGAATGTAACTTCGAACAATTTATGGGAATTAGTTTCAAAAGATATGGGGCATGAATATCATGATGGAGATTTTATGAGAATAATGTATGCCATGTATTTGGATGTTCTCGTGTATTACTACAAGTTCAAGACAACTCAGGAGAATGTTAGAGAAGGCAAAACTGTGAACAGGGGAGATTCCAACTGCCAAGGTCAAAGTTACTCTGAAACAAGAGAAGTTGCTGAACTGGGAGGAAGATCGCTAAGTGATGGATGCATTGCAGAAGAAGAAGGAGAGCATTACGCTCTGTTTGCTGGGAACGATTGGACAGGAATGAAGAAGCTTCAAAAGCGACGACAATTCGATTTCAGGCAAGGTGAAAAGGCTGTAAATGAAGCCAATCGAAGCGTTCTTATGCATTCCCGTAAATATAATCCAGTTTTGGGGAGTGTGTTCGAGAGTAAACTTGTTTATATTTATATATTATGTGTATTAGGATAATATAACTTTATTATACTTATGTTTGTATATGTAATAGTACCGAATAAGTGTAGGGACATGGCGGTTGGATGACACCATTTCAAAGGTAGTTATTCCCGCCAAAATAACCACCGGACTAATTGTCCCTTGCACATGTATATATATACATTTGCCGGTAATAATAACCAGCACCAAGATATTGTCTAAATATCCATATTTCTTGTTCTTATAATCTTTCTAAGTGTGTTGTTATTAATTGCTTGATCAATATGAATTCAACCAATGAATTCTGTGAATCAAGTTCTGATAATCATACCTATGATGATATCAAACTTCCGCTGCCAACATAATCTAAATGAATCTATCTGGCACGGACTTTAAAAGTTTCCACACTAGGGTCGGTTGATCAAATGTTGATCCTAAGCCGTTTGCCCTCGTAACAATACTTGTCAATTCTGCGGTGAAGGAATCGATCGTATCTTCGTCATTCATTTGTAACATCTCAAATTCTGATTTGAGAGTGTGTAGACGTGCCTTCTGCACCCGGTCTACACCAACATATCTAACCTTCAAAGCTTCCAAAATTTCTTTTGTGCTCTTATAACTTGCAACTTGTAATACTATATCCTCTGATAGTGCTTGAAACAAGTACGCAATTGCGGCATTGTCTTTCTTGAGATCAAGTTGCGTACCACCACTTGGTTCTATCATTTCCCATAGCCCTTTTGCTTCAAGTATGGTTTTAATACGGATAGCCCATATGTTATAATTTGTGGATTTCAAAATAGGGCATTGGAAATGTCTCAAAGATCCTATATCCTTGTGTGGTACAATTGCACCATTGTTTGTAACTGACGATGATTTTTCTGACATCGTGACTTAGGTATTCTTCTAAACCAACAATGATTCTATAGGACCGTGTTTCGGGACCGAAACCGTGATTAGTGTGAGATTAGTTCAAGACTGGAGAGATTAGAGATGGATAAACAAAACTTCTTTGTATTAATCGGTAGCAAAACATTATAAATCGGTCCGATTACAAGATAACCGAACTAATACCAAAGGAGTATACATCCGGGGAGAGACCAAGTGGTGATCTCTCCCCTAAACCACAAAACACACTGAGCACTCTCACAATGAGCTCCCCTCTATCTCACTCTCTAACTCTCTTTAGTTTGCAAATGAACAAGGGGTTGGTATTTATACCCACACCCACTTGTCTAGCAAACACACACGGTCAAACACATAACCCTCTCGTTTGACCACTTCAAACGAGTGGGTCAATACACATTAGTTTGACTGTTTCACTAACTATTACATATTCAGCATAAAATCAATCTAATCTATTCGACAAGCATCGGACACAAAATCTGCATCAACAAATTCCCCCTTGTCCGTTGCTGTCGAATGCTGAAAATGCAACTGCAATCGATCTTCAGTCAAGTATTTATCTTCTCTGTGTTAACAAATTCCCCCTTGACCGATGATCCAGGTAAGTAGTATCTTGACGCTCCTTATATAATATTTCCCCCTTAAAGTACGCGTATCCGTGTTGGGTGTTGTGCAATGTCCTCACAAGGCTCAATTAACCGATCTTCCGCTGATCTTCCAATACTCCAACCGGCATTTGATAAGGGTTCCATTCTTTAAGAACTGCATCAAGTCTTGATCTGTCATAAGAACTCTATTTCATTCAAGCATACTACATTGGTAGAGATTTTTGGTGAACTGTCTTCTGTAAACCGTCTTTGTGGAAACGACCAAGTAATGCACTTTAATCTTCAGCATCAACACTCAGGAAAGTCAGCTAGACCAAGTGTATCCCTTGCAAGCTCAACCAAACAGCACGCTTAGTTGAACTACATCCAGATCTCATTGTCTCGCCTTTGTGAAGTTGACCACGTAATGCACTACGGATCTTCAGCATCAGTACTCAGGAAGTCAGCTTGACCAAGTACGTCGTTTGCAAACTCAACGAATTGAGTTACCCCCAGATCCCTGTAAAATCCCAAAGAAACATCAAACCCAAAACCGAATCCTGCAGGTCTTCAGCTTTGAACTATCAGCTTTCATAAAGATTCCCCCAGGTCTTCAGTGAACAGCGCTTTGAAACTACTGTCGACTTTAGATACCTGTATGTTTCCGTGCAAAACCCTTCACGCTGGCTGGAGAATTAATTAAAATCCTCAAATATGTGACTGTGCAAAACATTCCACGCCGAACCGTTTGTATCACCAGAAAATCACAAACTCTACCACCTGTGATTGCGTTTAGAAATTTACCAAAGAAATTCAACATATGAAAATTTGTATCCCCACATTTCTTTGGTAAGATCTCTAAACCTTAACAAATTCTCTCCACTTCAAAGAAACTGTCATCAATTTCACAGAACAAATTCTCTCCACTGAGTAGAATTTATCTTCAAATGTTCACCAATTCCCTCCACTGAGCGGAATTGTCCTCAATCTTCACTGAATGTTCTCGGTTGTTCGAAAAATCACGAAAACGACTTTCTTCTGTGCATATTCAAGTTGAATAAGAAAGTCCTCTAGTACCCCGTGGGATCCAACTTGTATCCCTCCAAAGACTTCGTGAACTCGTTAGGACCGGTATTGACATTCTAGGTTCATTCAATCGTTACCAAATGCGAGAATACGACAATAAACAAAATGCTTTCTTCTTTGCATATTCTAGTTGATAAAGAAAATCGCCTAGCACCCCGTAGGATCCGACTTGTATCCCTCCAAAGATTTGTGAACTCGTTAGGACCGGTATTGACATTCCAGGTTCATACGTTCGTTTTCAAATGCGAGAATATGACAATAAACAAAATGCTTTCGAACATTTATGAATAACTGATAACAATCATAAACATTGACGTGCGGAAGTGAACATACCGTTTTTGGTTTTTGGCCCATAGTAGTCAAGTCACCAAATTTGACGTTTGCATCGGTAACCGTGACTACCCCACGTTTAACAAAAATTTCATCTTATGTTTTCATCATGTCTCATCATCCCGCGCGCTCCAAATTATGCATCCATTTCCAACGTCTTTGGTGTCAAAAAAAAATGGGCCCAAAAAGAGAATTAATACTTCAAAAATTTAGGAACCATCACTTGAAAATGTAGTATAGATTGCTAGTGGGCTCCAAAACATACAACTTTCATTTACTTCATACCCTGAATGTGGTCCATCAATAATGCACATGGCTGGGCCCCATGAAAAAGGAATCCAACCAAAACCTTTCATACAAAAAAAAACGTGAATGTCCTGCAACATTTGGCTGACCCTTCATTTAGTCTTCGTAGGCCCACTAACACTTCGTGGATCCACTTAACTCATCAGTCAACAAACAATTAAACTCCACTTAACACGTCGGCCCACTTCATTTGATGACATTTAAGAGAACCCAAAGGTCAAACACCCTAAAATTCTCCTCAGCCGCTATCGTTATCTGTCTGACTCTTCTTCTTCATCGATGCGACTTCAATACACAGACTTCTTCTTCTTCTTCGATACCTTATCAACACATCTGCAAAACACACATCAACCAACAACATCAGACATCCTCCATCTTCATTACCCAGCAACCAGCGACACCAAACTTCTCCGATTCACTTTATTTCCTCTGCGATGAACAAGCATCCAGCAATCCTCAACATACAGCCGCTAATAATCAATATACAGCAGCTAATTTCATCTGTCTTCTTTCTGTTGTCTGTCTTCAGTTCTGCATATATATAGGGTTGGTCGACGAAACATGCTGATGAACAAGGTGCAGCCGACGAAACACTCAAACAGCCGACGAAAGACTATATGACGACGAAAGTCATCATGACGAAAGACCATGGATGACGAAACATGTAGGTCTTTCGTCAGGAGCAAGAGCAGGAGGTTTTTCGTCACTCATGCAGGTCTGTGTTTCGTCAATCAGCATCAGCAGGTGTTTCGTCGTTGGCTTCAACAGGTGTTTCGTCAACAGCATCAGCGGGTGTTTCGTCATAAGCAGAAGAAGCCCTAGTTTCTTTAACCAGCCGCCACCATTTCTTTTTCAAGAACATAGTGAAGAACAGCAAGCTGTTCTTATGCAGATCTGAAGGAATACTTTCAAAACAAGATGAAAACATGATTTTTCTTGGTGTAAAACATAAAACCTAACTCTCTGATGCATTTCGTTTCAGGTCAGACCCATCCATTCGGGTCAGATCTGGGTTTTTCTTATTTTCACCTTTTTTTACATCTTGAACAAAAACCACAAAAATCACAGATTTAGAGCACATGTGACTTAGCAAACTGTTAGGTTCACTAAATCGGGCACCATGGCTCTGATACCAATTGTAGGACCGTGTTTCGGGACCGAAACCGTGATTAGTGTGAGATTAGTTCAAGACGGGAGAGATTAGAGATGGATAAACAAAACTTCTTTGTATTAATCGGTAGTAAAACATTACAAATCGGCCCGATTACAAGATAACCGAACTAATACCAAAGGAGTATACATCCGGGGAGAGACCAAGTGGTGATCTCTCCCCCAAACCACAAAACACACTGAGAACTCTCATAATGAGCTCCCCTCTATCTCACTCTCTAACTCTCTCTAGTTTGCAAATGAACAAGGGGTTGGTATTTATACCCACACCCACTTGTCTAGCAAACACACACGGTCAAACACATAACCCTCTCGTTTGACCACTTCAAACAAGTGGGTCAATACACATTAGTTTGACCGTTTCACTAACTATTACATATTCAGCATAAAATAAATCTAATCTAATCGACAAGGATCGGACACAAAATCTGCATCAACAGATTCTAAAGGGAATCACCAAATCTAAATTACTAAAAAACTGTAGTAATTTTATCAAGTGAAATTCCAGAATAACTAGAACAGATAACCTGGAATTTTGCGAATACTCCTTCGTATGATTCCGACTTTGGTTGCGCTCGCACAAGTTATTTATGCAGACTGACTGGGTTTCAAAATAACCTCTTATCTGGTTTCTTTCTTTCTACCTTCGAAAAGGATGGAAAACAGTCCTTGTTGTTTTGTTGCAGGTTCGCCGATTGCGAAATCAAATCATTTCAAGTATACTGAGTCGACTTTTGTTTCTGAAATCGATTTGTGGCTCGTGACTTCTGATTCTGAATCGATTTTTCTGAGTATCTTGAACCGAGACTGGATTGATTTGATTTTCTTCTTGCTCTGAATCGATTTAACCTGAATTGATTTTTTTTAGATTTTCTGATGCGTTCTTTCTTCGTGGCTCTGGTTCTGAATCGATGTTATACCGAATCGATTTTCCTTCTCCTTCAATACTGATTTGATTTTGACTGAATCGAATTATCCGAATCAATTTTCTTCTGAATCGATTTGGTTTCTTATTGATCACGAGTTGAAGAACGAATTGGATTTGAACCCTAGGCTCTGATACCAATTGTTGGTCCCAATCTATGAACTTGATATGAAATAAAGATGAAACAAGAAATATAATAAACAACAAGAATTCAATTGAACCTGATTGAATGTGATTGTACAGAATGATTGATTAAGAATGTGTTTACAACTGAAAATCCTAACCCTATTTATACATATCGAAGAGGTGCGTCCGAACAGTTGTGTCTTTTTGATGAAACGACGTGTCTCTTGAAGATCCTGATGTTTGCCGCCTCCTGTGAAGAGTCATGTCTCCAGGGAATGTCGATTCCCTTAGATGTAGGTTATAAACTTTCACTTCGTCACTTCTGGTCCTCGCACTTGTATACTTAATCTATTTACAACTTAAACTAACTATCTATTAATTACATAAATAACCCGCTACTTTTGACCCACATGGATTAAGGAATTGTGCATCAATAGAAATATAAGCACACATGAATAGAAAATGGTTCATCTATTGATCTCGGGCGGGGCAGGGGCAGGTGATGGAGCATCCATCTTCTGGTCCAACACATCATGTCCAAAATCATAATCCATAGGATTTTCCAAATAGAAACAACCTTAATGTCATCAGTCCAAAATCATAATCCATAGGATTTTCCAAATAGAAACAACCTTAATGTCATCACATGTAGCATTGCTTATTAAACCAACAGTAAAGGTTTCATCTTAATAAGTAGTTGTGTTTAATCTATCATCGGTATGACACAAACCCAGATGTTAAATTACATTAAGAATCACAACAGCACCCCATAAATAAACATCAGATCCCCCCTAGAGCAAATCAAATCCTTTTGAACATGTTAGTATTATGCTTGCATGTGGACACAAGAAACAAGACTCGATCTGTTTTTCATGCACCTACCACATTTTAATACACAAATAATTATATCTAGGTCATGTTATTCTACAAAGGCTTCTAATTGTAAAAAGTGTAAGAAGGATTTATAGAATGACAAGTGTCCAATAACCTAAAACTAAACCCACTACATCACCACCAAAAACCTAAACACCCACCCCCACCCCCCCCCACCCCCCCCCCCCCCCCCCCCCCCGCAAAAAAAAAAAAAAACTATACCTCACCAAAAAAACCCCCCAAAAACCTAACCCCCACCCGGGCAATAAAAAACAAAAAAAAAACTATACCTCACCAAAAAAACCCCCAAAAAAACCTAAACCCACCCCCTACCCCCACCCCCCAAAAACCTAAAAAAATCTAAAAAAAACTAAACACCCACCCTCACCCCCACCACCACCCAAAAACCTAAACCCCCACCCCCTCGAAAAAAAAAATTTGTGGGGGGTGGGTGATGTGGGGGGGGGGGGGGGGGTTAGGTTTTTGGTGGTGGTGGATGTTTAAGGTTTTTTTTTTTTTTTTTTTTGTAGTGGGGTTTTTTTGTGTAGTGGTTTTTTTAGCTTATTGGACACTTATCACTCTATAAATCTTTCTTACACTTCTTACAATTAGGATCCTTTGTATTTGATCCTAATCCATATCTTAAGATCCACTATAAATAAAAAAAAAAAAAAACAAAAAATATTGACACATTAAAACTTCAAATTTGTAACCAGAATAAGTTTTCATTAATAGGCTAAATAGACGTTGCTTTTGCATCTCTAATTCGCCACTCAAGTCTCAACACTCAGCTGATCAGATCTGCTACAAGACCACCCTATTCTATTCCTTTTTAAGGCCTGGTAAATGGTAAACCTAACCTAAGATTTAATTTTTGAAGGCTAAATTTGATTGCAATTGTTAAAAGCATATATTTACTAGTTCTGATTCCTAGCTTTTATGATCTTGAGTTGTTTTACATTTGTTAAAGGCAGCCTATTTTCCGAATATCAGTTTGCTAGTTAGTGATATTGAATGTGCGATCTGATTATTTATGTATATGTTTATTGCTGTTGTGGTGTTCTGTAAACTCTAAACTGCGAAAACTGGTTTTCAATATGATCAAATAAATAACATTCACTATGGAAAACAGGTATTTGGAGCTTGGAGACGTAAACATGATTCAAGTGAGCGTGGAAAAGTTTCTTAAACGTGTTAACGATGAAACACACAATGCAAACACATTTTCATCATCAATTTACACGGCACCACCTATACTACGAGATCTGAGCCCAAGTGCTTTTGACCCTCGGGTGGTCTCTATTGGACCACTACACAGAGAAAAAGAGAATCTACAAGCATTTGAAGGACAAAAAGTAAGTTGTGTTAACAAACTTTTGAGCCGTACCGGTGTCTCAAAAGAGAAAATAGTGGAATCATGTATGGAGAAAGTACATGCTTCAATGGAACAAATCAAGGCATATTATGTTTGGAACAAGGCCTACACTGAGCCTGAAATTGCAGAAATGATGGTTATGGATGCTTGTTTCATACTTGATTTCATTTACTGGTACTCGGGATATGATGAATCATATTCGAAAAACAGGTTGCTATCCCAAACTATGATTTTTGACTTGGTGTTGCTAGAAAACCAGATCCCTTTATTTATTCTTGATCAAATATATCAGTGCACTATATTGAAGAATCACTACGTCTCCCTTATTAAATTTATCTATCCAGTTTTGAGGGATCTCAAGCTCTTTAAAGAAGATTTCAATATACCCGATATTTCCACTAATGCCGTTCCTCACATTCTTAGCCTTCTACATGAATGTTACAAGCCTCCAAGTAATATTGAATCAACTTACTTTTCCTCGACAATGCATTCGGCTGTACATCTAGACAAGGCAGGTGTGAAATTCAAACCTAACAAAGATCCAACGTGGAAGATGCAAATGGAAGTGAAACTAAATAGGCTCCCGCCATGCTGTCTTGGGTCATGGAGTAAGCCTACCCTTAAAATCCCAGTATTTCATGTTCATGATTTCACTGAGGTGATTTTAAGGAATCTCATTGCATACGAGCAGTCGCATCAAACTCGTAATTATATTATATCATATGCTTGGGTCATGGATATGCTAGTAAATACTCAAGAAGATGTTACCAGGTTGGTAGACTCGGAAGTCCTTGTCAACGAAATGGGTTCAGATGAAGAAGCTGCTAAAATGATCAACAGCATATGCAAAAATGTCACATGTCTAGATTTCTTTTACAAACAAGAGTGTGAAAAACTGACTACATACTGCAATGCTTACTGGCCAAAAAATATAGTCAAGTTAAAGCGTACCTACTTCAGTAGTCCATGGAATATCATTGCTCTAGTTGCTGGAATCATCCTATTTGCTCTAACCGTGACTCAGACCATCTTCAACATCAAGTCTGCTAAGTAGAATTTCCCGGTAAGCTTTATCTTCATTTGTACGTTGTTCATTATTTGGCTACCAATACTTTAAATGTATGAGATATAGTTCGTATTATCGTATAAGTATGTTCTAAGACTAGTTTTATATTTGATATAACTTTTGTGATCTATATCGAAGTGACAAAATATATACATGTGGATTTTCACAATCATGACCATGGTTCAAATGTTTCTTTCCTTTTTCGGCATGAACACAAATTACCAAACACCAATGCGATCACACTCCCCCAAGTTCCAACCAGGGTAGGTTTGACCTCGGCTCATTTAATAACCTACCAGAGCCGACCTCTTTTTAACTTAATGAGTTGAAATTTGGTTCAGGCACGGCTCGACAAAAGCTGGAGCCGGCTCGTGACTCGTCGGGCCGGCCCGTTTATATAAAAAAAAGTTTATATATTTGGCATTTTTTTAGACATCATGAAATACATAAAACCAAAAACAATAAATAAAACAGTATCTATACTAATAAATAATTTCACTAAATGTCACATGGCATTTTCACCTTTACTGTATGTCTTTTGTTATTAACCACTAAATGTCACATGGCATTTTCACCTTTAGTGTAGGTCTTTTGTTATTAATTACTAGGTTATAACCTGGAACTTCACGGGTAAGAAAAAATTAATTTATATTAATTGAATTATGTCATTAAATAAAAAAAGACATGTTTTCAAACCTTATATTGTTTTATAATTGTTTTGAACGAGTTGACGTCAACCCGCGCGTTGCAGCGGGATGTTAATTATGAATATTTTAGTGTCACTTTATTAGATATTAGATGCGAAAAATCCCTAAGTTTATTCAATACATTTTTTTCTTGGTGCATTAATTATCCCTAGCCTACAAAACAATGACAACAACGAAATCCTATGCTACTGGCTGATTTATTTAATATCTTAAAACAAATCATATTCGAATACGTATACCTATGACTTCTCAAATTTTAAACAAACTAAATAACTTAAACGATAAATATGAATCAAATATGCTAAATAAAACTACCAGTTTATTATTATCATTGATCTCTTGGAAGCCACCCGACCTGTGAAATTAACCAAATTAAGGTCATCCCGTTACTTGGATGAGGTTGTAAGTTGGTTTACGTAGAAGAAATTACATTAGTCCGACCAATGCATACATATATACTATATGCATATCATTATATATGTTTTATATAAAAAAGAAATGTTAAAATATGAATTGGAACCATTATTACAACTTTCGGTTGTTTTTCCCTATTGATTAATAAATCATAATCACACCAATGCGGCAATGCGTACATATCTGTATACTATACGTTCCGTATGATTATTAGATAAATCACACCAACAAATCACACCGCTTCATCATATGCATTTGTTGATTAATGAATCACAATCACACCACTTCATTTCATGCATATTATTGTTCCGAATATTTTCTTTCTTTATTTTTTCATTTAATAACAATTTGAGAAATATAAGTAGAAATTAAAAGACAAAAACAACTAAAAGTTGTAACTGCAACAGACCCACCTGAATATAAAGAACAACATGCTACAAAAATCAGATGTTGAATCAAGAAACCCATGTGTTCAACAAAATCAACACAAATTACAAAGTAAGATTTACAAACGAAGTCCGGTTTATTGGTATCGTTGTAAGTGACTCCGGAGACGATCGAATCGGTGGATAACAGAGATGTTGTAGGATTAGGGGTAATTTTTTGGGCTGAATCGGTGGTATATAAATATGAACAGAGACGTTTGAGACCGAGTGGCAATTTGTATAATATGCAACGGAAGCGATGAATTCCCAAGCGGTGGCATTAATAGTTAGAAAGTTGTAGCTTTTAATCAAAAGATAGTTTGAAACGGTGGGAAATAAGTTGTAATACGATACAACGGTTCGGTTTCGTAATGGTTGTTATAATTTGAAGGTGTGTTGCGTCATTTGGATTGTTAGTCAGAAGGTAATACCCGACCCTTGTATTATAGGGGTATGTATAAAATGAAAGGGTGTGACTTTTAAACAAATGAGACATAATCCAAGTTGCTAATTGTATAAGGGTATAATTTACAGTCATAGTTGAGATAAATTTTAGAGTTAATTACTGTTTTCGTCCCTGAGGTTTGTCAAAAATAACGGTTTCAGTCCATTAGTTTAAAAATTGCGATTTCAGTCCATTAGTTTCATTTTCGTAACCATTTCAGTCCACTAACTTAACTCCATCCATTTATTTTGTTAACTTTGAGTTAATTACTATTTAACTAACTAATTCAGGGACGGTTTGCGTCAGTTTTAGAAACACAGAGACTTAAGTGTAAACTCTAAAACATTAAAACAAAAAAAATAGCTAAAAACCGGTCACATGGGGGGGGGATCGAACTCGGGACGTTTCATTCAACAAACGACGTGGTGACCGGTCGGGCTAAGCCCTCATCCGGTAATATCCTAGACATATATTATATATATACACACTTTAATATTAAATATTATTAATTCAAAACCTGCAAACCCGCGTCTGTGTTACCGGAATTCGACCCAACCACGTGATTATTGGAGGAGCCCTATCCCACATCGATAGAATAAGACCTTCCGGTTGTATTAATAAGATCTTGGGTTACTCCCTCTATCACCAATTGGTTTTAGAGTGGAACCCCATAGACTTCAATATGGTATCAGAGCCACGGCTCTATGTCAGCTCCGGTTAAGGCCACGTGTACACCTCTTGATAGACCGGGTTACACGTGCGGGAGGGTATTGGAGGAGCCCTATCCCACATCGATAGAATAAGACCTTCCGGTTGTATTAATAAGATCTTGGGTTACTCCCTCTATCACCAATTGGTTTTAGAGTGGAACCCCATAGACTTCAATATGGTATAAAGCCACGGCTCTATGTCAGCTCCGGTTAAGGCCACGTGTACACCTCTTGATAGACCGGGTTACACGTGCGGGAGGGTATTGGAGGAGCCCTATCCCACATTGATAGAATAAGACCTTCCGGTTGTATTAATAAGATCTTGGGTTACTCCCTCTATCACCAATTGGTTTTAGAGTGGAACCCCATAGACTTCAATAGTGATAAGTGGATTTCACTGCCCAAGGTCTAAGCATGAGATTCCCTAACATGTTTCCACTTCGAGCATGCTCAATATTCGATCGATTTGTGCGCAATTACCTCGTAATCGGTTTCTCTTTTTTAAAACCGAATGGAAGTTTAATTCCACTATTCTGTGTCGATTTCTGGTCGATTTCGTATGCTATTAGAAGTCCCTGAACTCCCACGAACACCACACACTCCTAAATTTCCACTAACACTTCGTAAATTGCCAGAAAACGAGACCTGCAACTTTCACCGGAATACCAGTCGTCGGAGTTAGTCGATACGTCAATCCCATCATAACCGGTTCGTTCTTATTCAGTCAATTGGTTTGTTAATGCTTGTATAATGTTTCTATAGATGTTAGGGAATCTCATGCTTGGACCTTGGGCAGTGAAATCCACTTATCACGTGGTTGGGTCGAATTCCGGTAACACAGACGCGGGTTTGCAGGTTTTGAATTAATAATATTTAATATTAAAGTGTGTATATATATATAATATATGTCTAGGATATTACCGGATGAGGGCTTAGCCCGACCGGTCACCACGTCGTTTGTTGAATGAAACGTCCCGAGTTCGATCCCCCCCCCCCCCATGTGACCGGTTTTTAGCTATTTTTTTGTTTTAATGTTTTAGAGTTTACACTTAAGTCCCTGTGTTTCTAAAACTGACGCAAACCGTCCCTGAATTAGTTAGTTAAATAGTAATTAACTCAAAGTTAACAAAATAAATGGATGGAGTTAAGTTAGTGGACTGAAATGGTTATGAAAATGAAACTAATGGACTGAAATCGCAATTTTTAAACTAATGGACTGAAACCGTTATTTTTGACAAACCTCAGGGACGAAAACAGTAATTAACTCTAAATTTTAATGTAACAGACAAAATCCTTAAAAAACATATTAAACAATGTTTATTGACATAGTAAACGACTCCGTAAACTTCACGGGCAGGAAGTACGTCTATTATCTCGTGATATATTGTATAGCACCACTACTAGAATTAGGAATATACCCTAGATACATATATAATATACCAAAACAACCCTTTATATAATCATTTATGAAATATACTACAAATATTTTAATGGTAACAAAAAAAAATTGTTTATAGATACATTCGTCGACACCTAAAATATGGTTTATCACTTAAAAATAAAGGTGGCTGCATAACTCGACCAATCTTCGCAAATGTCACCCATATTCGCAGCCAAGTATTCCTCTACTCATTCCCTAACCTGAGACATCAAATAAATTAAATAAATTTTAAAAATCAGAATTTAAATCTTAATCTATGAATTTAAGCATATGTTTGGACATACAGGTACATATTTCTGTAACATGCTGACTAAAATATGCATAAACTTACATTGTCAATGTCAAGTATTTCAACTCATTCGTAAGCTATCTCCTTCATGTACTTCATCACATAGTAGCCACATTCAGTACTTCCCGGCTAAGGGGGAGACTACACAATTAAAAATATCAAGACTTGTGAAACCATTGCAAATTTAAGTTTAAAGTAAAGGGTTTCTATATTTACAATATCATTCCAACCACAATTTAAATAGGGAGAAAGTATCTACACATCCCCTCAAAAGTATCTCCACATCCCCAAACCCTATACTCCCCTCATTGTCCTATACGTCTGAAAATGGACCCACCCATACGCCTCTCATAGCCCTATACGACTGGCTCAGGCACACCTAATTAATGTCAAACATTAGCTATCAGCCAATGATTGCCCATTGATTGAGATGCACCATATGAAACTTTATTTAAATATCATACTTGTTTTAGTATGGGGAAGTTGTGAAATATTAATATAAAAAAATCATAGGTGTTTTTTTATAAAATGTTGTTTTAGAAAAGGTGTTAACACTATAAAACGTCATGTTTTTATTTGTTTTCTATTTATTAAGTATATTATAAAATATCATTGTTATTTAATAAAAAATGTGTATATGTTTTTTTATTAAGTATTATTATTAAAACTTCATATTTTTGTGAAATGTTTTTATAGAAAATGTGCATATATTATAAAATATCAAGTTTTTATTTGTTTTTATTTATCAAGTATTATTATAAAATATCATCTTTTTAATAAAAAATGTGCATATGTTTTTATAAAACAAATTGTATATATTATAAAATGTCAAAACGAGTCAATTTTCAACAACAAGGTGAATCGGGTTTTTAAGCTAATTGGTGACATTAAGGCTCTATCGTATCTATGGATCAGTTCAAGGGCGACTACTGTTAAAATGGAATGGAAACAATGGAGAGAGTTTAGTATGAAATGGTAGTTCCTCGATCAGTTTGGATGTTTGTTTTTTTAATTTTCTTGTATTGTACCTAACCATTGAGCAGCTTGCTTAAGTGTTTTTTTTTTTTTTTACTTTCTATAATATTTGATGCCTTTTAAAAAGAAAATCATTACCATAAAATATATTTGTTTATTTGGAAATGTATACTAATCTCAAAAAATAATTTTGTATTTCGTAGCTTAATCAAAAAATAATATAATCAAAATATATATATTCCAAAAGAAAATTTTATTTTTCAAGTAATGAAATTACTAGAATAAAACATTACTAAACAATAGCTAAGAAAAATATAAAGAAAAAGTTAAAAGTTTTTGGGTATATGGTTCTGATAAATGGGTATATAGTTTCAGATAATCAGCACATAACTAGTGAAATATTTTTTTTTTCAACTCCACCCATCGAATATCATGTATACCGGTTATAAGATGATTTGGGCTTCAACTATACCCGTTAGAAATTAATGTAATCCAAACAAAATTGTAATAACAGGACAAATAATTTTAAAAAAGATTAAAATTTTAGATATGAGAGAAATAATTGTAAAATGAGAAGTGTAATCTTTCATTTATCAACCACATATATATATACAAGTGATGTAGTCAAAATATAACTGAAACTTAATCACTTAGAAGGATAATTAGGAGGGAATATATCTGTATTTATAACACTCCCCCTCAGATATATATTATTTTATTATACACAGTTAATAACATACTTCAGGATGATATTAAATAGATACTTCAGGACCTATATAATAAAGTGATACTACTGGATCAGTTGTACTGCCTCATTAAAAACCTTACTAAGAAAACCCATTGGGATAAAACTTAGTTAAGGGAAAAAGAGTACAGTGTGTATAATTCTCCCCCTGAATCAACAAACATCTTTCAATCTACGGAGACCGATCTTGTGTGATAGTTGCTCGAAACTGTTTCTTGGTAAAGATTTTGTGAATAGGTCAGCTAAATTTTCACTTGACTTTATTTGGCAAACATCAATTTCCCCTTCTTTCTGCAAGTCATATGTTGAGAAGAATTTTGGTGAAATGTGCTTTGTTCGATCACCCTTGATGTAACCTTCTTTGATCTGAGCTATGCAAGCAGCATTGTCTTCATAAATAATCGTCGGCTTCTTCTTGATCTGTTCTAATCCACATGCTTCTTGTATGTGAGTAATCATTGATCTCAACCACACGCATTCTCGACCAGCTTCATATAGTGCAATTAGTTCGGCATGATTTGATGACGTTGCTGTAAG
This sequence comes from Helianthus tuberosus, assembly GCA_030545235.1. Classification (NCBI taxonomy): domain Eukaryota; kingdom Viridiplantae; phylum Streptophyta; class Magnoliopsida; order Asterales; family Asteraceae; genus Helianthus; species Helianthus tuberosus. The sequence continues at coordinate 213,095,386 of CM060411.1, read as the reverse complement.
TGTTTGCTTAGTTGACTTCCAAGAAATTGCTGTGCCACCATATGTGAATACATAACCTGTTTGAGATTTTTCTTTATGTGGATCTGATAGATATCCAGCATCAGCATACCCAACAAGCTGGGACATTTGATCTTTCTGGTAGAAAAGACCTAAGTCCTGTGTCCCGCAAATATATCGGAATATGTGTTTTATTCCATTCCAGTGTCTACGTGTTGGGTTTGAACTATATCTTGCTAGTACATGTACCGAGAATGCAATATCGGGTCCCGTGTTATTTGCAAGATACATAAGGGCACCGATCGCACTTAAGTATGGTACTTCTGGACCAAGTACTTCTTCGCCTTCTTCTTGAGGGCGGTAAGGATCCTTTTGAGGATCTAGCGGTCGGACAACCATGGGTATGCTAAATGGATGAGCTTTATCCATATTAAAACGTACTAACATCTTCTGGATGTAGTTTGACTCATGGACGAATGTACCGTTTCGTAAATGCTCAAACTGCAAGCCGAGACATAATTTTGTTGTACCAAGGTCTTTCATCTCAAATTCTCTCTTTAATATATTAGCAGTTTTTTCTATCTCTTCAGGAGCTCCGATGATGTTTATATCATCAACGTAGACTGCTACTATAGTGAATTTTGAGAGTGATCTTTTCATAAAAACACATGGACTGATTACATCAGACTTGTATCCTTCTTTTTCGAGATATTCACTGAGCCGATTATACCACATGCGACCAGATTGTTTAAGACCATATAAAGATCTTTTTAGCTTTATAGCACACATGTCTCGAGGTATTGATTTTAATGCTTCGGGCATTTTTAATCCTTTAGGGATTTTCATGTAGATGTCATTTTCTAGTGTCCCGTACAAGTATGCGGTGACGACATCCATAAGTCTCATTTGAAGTCCTTCTGAGATTGTAAGGCCAAATAGAAATCTAAGGGTTATCGCATCCACTACAGGGGAATACGTTTCCTCATAATCAACTCCTGGGATTTGGGAAAACCCTTGTGCTACAAGACGTACCTTGTATCGTACAATCTCATTCTTTTCATTTCTTTTTATAGCAAACACCCATTTATAACCTACTGGTTTGACGTCTATGGGTGTTCGGACTACAGGTCCGAAAACATTTCGCTTTTCAAGCGAACCCAACTCAGCCTTTATGGCTTCTTGCCATTTTGGCCAATCAACTCTGTGCATGCACTCTTCTAGAGTTTTAGGTATGTAATCATTTTCATTTATTACATCCGTTGCTATAGCATATGCAAATATATCATTAACACGTGTTTCATTTCGGTTCCATATTGTACTATTTTGTACATAATTGATAGAGATCTCGTTTTCGTTTGGTACCAGTGTGTCTTCTGGATTTTCATTTTCCTCTGGAGTTATATTTGTCTCTTCTGGGACATTTACCTCTTCTAGGGTTTCATTTACTAAATTTTCACCAACTGATTTATTCTGCTCTTTTCGCTTACGTGGGTTTTTATCTTTGGAACCTATTGGTCTCCCACGTTTTCTTTGTATGGTAATCGCTTCTGGGATTACTTCAATTCGAGCAGGTGCATTTGATGCTGGTATATGTGACTTTGTCACCCTATTTGCGTCTGTGAATGCATCTGGTAATTCATTTGCGATTCTTTGCAAATGTATAATCTTTTGGACTTCAGATTCACATTGACCACTTCGGGGGTCGAGATTCGATAATGATGATGCATTCCATGTTAACTCTTGTGTTACCAGTCTTTCTTTAGTCTTATCTCCCCCTAAGACTGGGAATACTGTCTCATTAAACTGACAGTCAGCAAAGCGTGCTGTAAACATGTCACCCGTTAATGGTTCTAAATATTTAATAATAGACGGGGAGTTATAACCGATGTAAATACCCAATCTTCTTTGTGGTCCCATAATGGTACGTTGTGGTGGCGATATCGGTACATATACCGCACAACCAAATATTTTGAGGTGGGACAGATTTGGTTCTCTTCCGGAGACCAGTTGTAATGGGGAGTATTCATGATCGGCAGTTGGTCTTAATCGGATTAGTGTAGCAGCATGTAGAATAGCATGTCCCCATGCAGAAGATGGCAATTTGCATCTCATCAGGAGAGGTCTAGCGATTATTTGTAATCGTTTAATTAATGATTCAGCTAAACCATTTTGTGTATGAACATGAGCTACTGGATGTTCAACCTTTATCCCAATCGACATACAATAATCATTAAAAGCTTGGGATGTGAATTCTCCTGCATTATCCACTCGTATGGTTTTAATTGGATTTTCAGGGAAATGTGCTCTCAACTGTATGATTTGCGCTAATAGTCGAGCAAACGCTACATTTCGGGTAGCTAAAAGACTCACTCACGTGTGACCATCGCGATGAGGCATCAATTAATACTAAGAAATAACGAAATGGACCACAAGGAGGATGTATAGGCCCACAGATGTCCCCTTGGATTCTTTCCAAAAATGAGGGGTTTTCTTGTGTCAATTTAGTTGGTGAGGGCCGAGTAATGAGTTTGCCTAGAGAGCATGCCGCACATGATAAATCTTTTGATTGTAAGACTTTTAAATTCTTAAGAGGGTGCCCATTTGCGTTTTTAATTATTCGCCTCATCATTATGTTACCTGGGTGACCTAGTCGGTCATGCCATATTGTGAATGTGTCTTTATCTAGTAACATATGGTTACTCACCACCATGTATGCTTCAATAGGAGTAATATTTGTACAATATAATCCAGAGGATAAAGCTTTTAGCTTTTCTACAATGGTATCTTTGCCATTTTCATTTGAAGTAATTTGTAAGTATTCAATATTATTTTCGAATGTTGTTTTGAGGTGGTAACCATTTTGTCGAATACTTTTAAAACTAAGTAAATTTCATCTTGATTTACTAGAGTATAATGCATCATTTATAATTAGTTTAGTACCCGATGGTAATATGATGCTTGCTCTTCCAGAGCCTTCTATAAGATCACATACACCAGAAATAGTACCAACAAGTGTCTCTGCAGGAGACAACTCAGAGAAAAATTTCTTATGTTTGAGAATAGTGTTGGTAGTACCACTATCTACGAGACATTCATCACCAATAATAACTTTATTGGAGCTTGTAAACATATTTTCTCTGGAAATAATAAAATAAATTAATATAACGAACTACTTGCTTGAGTATGATAAAAAAATCACATCACACAAATATGAATCAAACATCACAAAGATTTTAAGTAAAACCATCACAATAGTTCAAAACATAAAATACCACTAGAGTTGAAATAAAAACCAAACAAAGAAGAAGAAAAAAAACATAGTCTAAAAAAAATCATCACATAACACGCATTTAATGATTTTGTAGTGTGAGTTTGTTGTTTTGTTCCGCGACCAACAAACATGATATTAGCTCAGAATATTTTATAAAATTACGTTCCCTGTACTGCTGCGCCAGGAGCATGTTTGATAAATGGAACGTTGAGATAGTTTGCTCAATCATGTCTTTGTCGGTGATTTGTTCACCACATAATTTAAGCTCAGAGGTGAAGCGAAGAAATGTAGAGTTGTACTCACTAACAGTCTTATGATCTCGTAGCCTTAAATGAACCCACTTGTAGCGAGTTTTTGAGAGTAAGACCAACTTCAGGTGGTCAAATCTTTCTTGAATGTTTTTCCATAACTCAAGAGGGTCCTCGACAGTACGATTTTCCCTCTTTAGGTCTTCATGAAGATGAAGGCGAAGGAATGCCATAGCTTTAGCTTTTTCTTGAAAGGACGTTTTATTCCCATCAATGATTGTCTCCCCCAAACTCATTGCTTCCAGATGAGTTTTAGCATCAAAAGCCCAAGAGGGGTAGTTGTTGCCCGAGATTTCAAGTGCAGTAAATTTAAGCTTTGATAAGTTCGCCATTTTATCTACAAATGAAAGAATCATGGATTTAAATGCGAGCCGCAATATAAATTATATATTATAGGAGAACTTCAGGTTCTCTAGAGGTAGAACTACAGGTTCTATATTTTACGCCATTTTAAACTCTTGTATGATTTCGTATTGTAAATATAAATTTTGTTTTGATAATTTAATTAAATATTTAAATATAATAATATATATGAAAATTTGTGAAGGCAAAATTATTAAAAATATATTAAAGTGTTCTGCTTTGGCATGTGATTTCTAACTTTGCATGTACGTCCATTTAAATATAATTTTTATTAGATTTGATATGTGAATATATTTAATTATATTAAACTTGTGTCAACAGCTGTATTCCATTTCATTTCATCAAATTAAATATAAATTAAATTTATGTAATATCATATGTTATATAATTATTAACATAATATATTAGAATATTACAGTTGTCAAAGTTTGCAATTAAGAGAGAGAAGGCTACACCAAACCGTTCAAGATCATTCAAAATTTGCAATTAAGAGAGAGAGAAGGTTACACCAACCATTCAAGATCAATAAACCGTTATCGGTTACAAAACGGAGTAATTATGTTGAAATAAAATACCAAACAGTTACACCAACCGCCGGTAAACTGTTCCGACCCACCGGATTCCCTTCCGGCGAACATGCCGCCGTTAAACCGTTTAGAACCAAGCCACCGGTAAACACGTCCAGAACCACGCCGCCGGTAAACCGTTCACTTCCGCACTGTCGTCTTCGATTTTATTTTAACGGTTGGCGGTTGAGGACAATCGCCGGAGAAAAGTTTTCAGGTCAGTTAATAGTGTCTTATCGCTCGTTTAGTTGTTTTTTTTTTTCCAGTTTGTTGTTCTTAGCGGCTGTTTGATATGGAAAAGCATTTAATCGATTTTGTGATTGTTATTTTTGTAAGTAAAGAATGAAAAACCCTATGTTGATTTCTAAAAATTCTTAGAGAAAAATCCTAATTTAGGCATTCTAAAAGCGGATACAAATATCAATGGCATCGTTACTGTGTGGAAAGATTAGGCAACGTAGAAGGAAAATAATTTTTTTTTTTTTTTTACTAAAAAAAAGATCACTTGGAGAAAAAAAATTGAAATTTTGCGTATCCACGATTTGTATATATGCAGAAGTTCCAAAAAAACTTGAAATTTGTGTATCTACTTTTTGAGATGCAGATATATACGAGGTACTATATCAAGGAGGATAACATATAATCAACATATGTGAGACTGAAGATTGTGATGATGTGTACCAGGATTATGAGGGACTGAAGATTTATTTAAGATGGTCTGCGGATTGTGGCACTGCTACCCGTTCAAGTTACAGCAACGATTTGATATGATGGCCGGTAATCTCAGCGGAGAGTCTCGTGCTGATAACGTGAGAGAAATAATTGTAAAATGAGAAGTGTAATCTTTCATTTATCAACCACATATATATATACAAGTGATGTAGTCAAAATATAACTGAAACTTAATCACTTAGAAGGATAATTAGGAGGGAATATATCTGTATTTATAACAAGATAGGTATTTTTTAGGGGCAAATTTTATTTTTTTAATTATAGTCATCTAGGAAATTGAACCCAAAAACTCTCTCAAACTCAAATGTTTAAAAATTTTACCTTTACCAATCGATCAACTCATTGGTCTAAGCTAGTTACGTGACAATGTGATCATGATGGTGGCAACTTGGTGTTTATGGAAAGCGGGAAACAAAGTTATATTTGAAGACGAGTCAGTGAAGGCGGAGAAGATTTTTGGAGAAATTAAATCGTTAAGCTACTTATGGGTTAGAAATCGTTCGCGGATTCGTAGCTTAGATTTGGCAAAATGGTCTGCCTTTGATTTGTAAGGATGTGTTTGTTGTTTCGGCCCATTCCTAGCGGCTCGCTAGGGGGCATCTTGAATAATATTTACCGTTCCAAAAAGAAAAGTTACTTGCCAATAAAACGATGGTACATTGGAAACAACCTAGAGTCAGCTAGTTACTTAATAATTGTTTCTGAAAGAGTCGACTAGTTACTTGATACTTGTTTCTCAAATACAAATTCAATATATTCAAAATCAACACAATAGTGGCATTGAGTTCTGAAACACAGTACAGACTTATTTATTTGAAAGAAAAGCACAAGATTAGCAACACTTAAGACATTAAATTAAACACCAACTTAGATGAACAGATAGTGGGAAACTGAGGGATGATCATGACAATGAAATCTGAAAAACTTATAATCATTTGTTGTCAACTTGAGAAACATCTCCAACGAGCACGTCTTTTTTAGCGGGCCCGGCTTCTGTAATGATCAGGTCTTCTTTAACGTTGGTCTCGGCTTCTTTAAGGAGCACGTCTTCTTCAATAGACCCGGCTTCTTTTACGACCTTGACAGTTGACTTTTTGGCACGGCGATCAACATCTTGAATGTATGGAGGTTTGTTTTGTTCATCGGTGGACCGCTGGAAGGATACCGGTCTGTTGGAGCTGGATGAAGAAGTGCCAGGCCTCCTTAAAGGGTGGGGGTGGTCACTAGTGATAGAATTCCATCATTCACAAGCACCCAATCAAGTTCCGCCATGTCATCAACCATTTTTCCATCACTCACAACACCCAAAAATAAACCCCTATGTTCCCTCACAATTTCCATTTTCCACGGCGTGATAAAATCCACGCGTGGAATATTGCACGCGTTATACACTATGGTGGCAGTGGTGTATCACTCGTGGAAAAAGGCCATCACGGAAGTTCAACGCTCCACCCCCAGTGGCCTTATGGCTGAGAAGGATGGAAGAGGGTCAGGCGTCCACCTTGGTGCTTGTCCGGACATTGTCAATGAGATGTTCAATATTGTGATTCCAAAGCTGTCTGTCTATTTGTAGGAGGAATATATGATACTACAGATCTAGATCCAACCCACACGCTCTTTTCTATGAATTTTAAATCTACTTTAGCATGTACATCCTATAATATATTACTGGCGGTAAGACCCGTGTGCAAACACGGGTCATTTCTTAGAAAACAATGCATACCCCATATTGACAGAGAGTAAAAAAATAATTAGTGCAGACTTATAAAATTGATATACACTAATAGTCAATAGGTTTATTCAACAGCAATTCCATTATGTTGATAGCAAATTACTGTTTTCTATTAACTGTTAAAAACTTCTGTTACTTTCCAACAGACTTTCCTAAAAAATGTTATCCATTATCTCCAACAGAGGTTGCCAGATGGATAGATAGTAAACAGATATGCATGTTAGTCAACCTATGTTAAAAAGGTCAGTCAACAGAAATTACAAAGGTTAGTAAACATATGTTAAGAGAATAATGTTATTAACAAAGAATTTAGTACTCTCGTTAAAAATGAGAGCTGCAAACACGAGTCGTTTCTTAGACAAACATGCATAACACATATTAATAGAACATATAGATACGTGCATAGATATTGTACCAAAACGTGTTATCTATTATAGCTAAAAGACAATTATAAACATAGAATATCGGTTAATATATCAATTACATACAATTTAACTGTTTACCCAAAAAGACAATATAAACTGTTTATAGACATACGTACTTCATAGAATTTGAATACAACTTAAAGTTCAACAAACATTAACTACAAAAACACAATCACCTGCCTCAACAACTTTCAGCAAAACTAAATCAAGTAATGCAGCGGAATTAAAATGGAAATAAACTTTGCACAAAATCAAACAGGTGAAATGCTTTCAACACACATTTTAAAATAGAACCGAATGATTGAATTTATTTCAAGATTCAAGTGTTTCTTCAATAATCCGTTTAACCCCTACTTTCACAAGGTAATCCTCTGCTTCTTTATCTGCTGCTGTTATTTTATCCATCTCGTTTTGATTCCTTCTTTGGTAAAGGATGGCAGCAGGTGGAGCAGTGGATCTCCTGAATTGTTGCTTTTGTGGCTCAGCTGAAACCACCACTTCAGGATAATCAGGCTTTTGTGGAATATTAGGATTTTTCTTCCTTAGTTCTTCCAGCCTTTTGTAAGATGCAAACACTTTATCCTTTTTCCATCTTGACACTTGATTCTTTGACCCAAAAGCAGCTGTAATCAGCTCTTCTTTCATCCTCTTCAGCTGCAGAGTCCTTTCTGGTACATTTTTCTTAAACTTTGCCCAGATAGGAGGAGTCTGCTTCACCTTGTTTTTGATCATATCTTGAATTCTGGCTGCTTCACTTTCAAGCTCACTAATGGTCCATTCTTTGTACATGTACCTTTCTCCTTTATACGTTTTGTAAGCGATGATGTTATCAAGATAATCTTTTCTCAAGGTTTCATCTGCTCTTTCTGATAGTTGCTGACAAAGTTTTTTTGCAAACTGCTCCAATGTTCTGACTTGAGTTTGCAGGTATTGATAGTATCTTTGTATTTCCTTATCAGATTTACCATGTGAATTCCTTTTAGAGATATCCTCTGCTTGTTGAGCTTTAAACCTCATATATTCTTCAATGTTGTTTGGCCTAGGATATCCTTCAAGAGATGGCAAACTCCTTTTAGCAGGGTCATCTTCAGTGTAGAAGGATTTAATCTCCTCTCTAACTGCTATAAGCTCTAAAGGATACTGAGCACTTGCAGGAGTGATGGCAGTGTTTGGTTTTGAACTTGAGCTGAAGAAAGAGGAACATGGTTTGAAATAGGTACAACTGGCAGTAATTGTGTGGATGTCTGTTGGGTTTTTCACATGTTTATCAAAGTATTTTATCCTCATAAAATAAATACGCAGCGGAAAATATTATTTAAAACATGTTACTTTTAAGATATAAATTTCATTTATATGAAAAATCCCAAAACCCGGATCCATATATGAATATGCATACTATCAAATGAAACACAACCATAGGGTGTTTAGAATACTACCTTCCAAGAAGTAAATGATATGAAGATGATGATGCTTCTTGAACGGTTGCCTTCAAGTGTAGAAGACCTCAAGCTTGTATACCCCAAGCCTTCCAACAAACACCTTAGTTTTAGCTAGGATTTGAACACTTGCAACTCACTTGAAAGATCCCCTCTTGGAACCAACCCCTTGGCCGAAAATTAGAGAGTATCTTCTTGAGTTCTTGCACTTGAAAGTTGAACTTGAAAAACCCTTGGATCAAAAGACCCATGACCGAATTTTTGAGAGCAAAACTAGAGGTTTTCTTCAAGTTCATCTATCTTTCTCTACCTCTATTTTGTCATACAAAATTACTATAAATCAAGTGAGAGAAATGGCCACCATTTTGACCCAATCACAATCCCTCTACACATGCAAGATGCATGAATTCTTATTGGGTTTCAAATGCTTGGGAAGACCACCCAATCAAGGCACGTGCAAATGCATGAAACCTTATTGGACCAAACATTTTGGGAAGACCCCATGGGGGGGGTGGCGGCCTAGTCTTTTATTTAAAAAAAATTCAATTTTTCTTTTAAATAATATAACAACATATGTTATAAGACTTGTACAATTTTTATTATGTTATTTAACCCATTAAATAACAAAATAAAATACTCTCTCAAAATAAATTATCCATATAATTTATTAGTTTGTCAAGTGCAATTATTTAGAAAACCAATTTCTAAATATTCTAAGTGTTAATATTTATTTGTTTGATCATATCACAAATAAATATTGTAAGTGTTTGTCTAGCTTGTATTTGGGTATGACTCGACTTGGATCATAACGTACTAGCCACATCAATTTAATATGTGTCTTGGGCATACAGAATCCAACAATCTCCCACTTGCACAAGATACATAGAAGATTGATGCAAGTAGTAAATGACGCCTAACTACGGTTTACTACCCCCAATACGTATGACTATATTTGCCATTCAATAACATCATCGCCTTCAAGTCCCTTACTTGAACATGATTTAGGTGAATCTATCATTTATCCTTTCGTTACAGATGTCATGTTAAATCCAGAGACATAGAGTGATCACTCTCTGTTGATTTAACTTTAGCAGGCCTTAGACATCTTACTCTCAACGAATAAGAGGAACAAATCCCATCTTGACTACATACGTCTCTCACAATCACCTTGTACCACACCTGAGCTTAGCCTTATGTACTGTCATATTACTAACAGCGAAGAAATAAGTCAAGGTACAATATTTGGTGAATATCAAGACCCAATATGTATCTCAGGTCTGAGGATACTATGATATTCTCCTTTACTCAAATTTACTTATGATCAATCACAAATGATTCCATGCAGTAATATTTGAGAGCGAGTCAGTTCAATATTTGTATCCCACAAATATCTATGAACCTTGGCAGCAACACTTTGCTCTATATTCATACCTAATGAATATCCACCAATCCAAGTTCATAATAGTCTTACATTCATATTTCTTCCCACAAGTATGATCGACTACGGATATTTAGAATAATTAACTTATTCACGGATTTAAAACATGCTAAAATGGAACATAACTCAACATACCATAAAGAGTTATAAGAACAATTGTTCCAATAACCAAATACAAAATAGATTAAATCCAATCACTAGAATATCGAAGTTCCAAGGCACAAGTATGACCTTTCATGCTTTGCCCATTCAAGGAGCTTCGTGAGTGGATCCGCAAAATTTTGATCAGTGTGAACTTTGCGAATACATATCTTTCCCCTTTTTCAACTTCATCCCTTATGTAGCTGAAACTCCGCTCAATGTGCCTAGTCTTTTGATGTACACGAGGTTCCTTGATTTGAGCAATCACACCATCGTTATCACAAAGATCTCTAGGGTCCTGAATGGTAGGGACTACCCCTAGATTGGCAATAATTCAAGTGGCAGATCCATATGAATTATCTCAATCAAAGAAGCGGCGATGTATTCTGATTCTGTAGTGGACAATGCTACCCTGATTGTGATCGAGAACCATCTCGATCAGTTTGGAAACTCGTACCCATCTAACCCTTTACAACGAATTCCGGAACTCGCATCCCTGTAACCCTTTACAACGAGTTCCTAAATACCATATCCATATATTAGAAATATATCCTTAGTCCTTCTAAGGCATTTCAATATATATTTTAACAGTCACCCAATGACCGTTATTCGCTGGTATCTTCTCGTCATGCTTAAAGCGCATAACTTGTCCAATCTAGTGCATATCATTACATACATAATGAATCCTATGGCTGACGCATATGGGATTCCTTTCATTCTTTCCTACTCATCCTTTGAGCTTGGACATTGAAACGCACTCAATATTGTCCCCTCTTGAATAGGCACCAAACCTTTCATAGAGTTCTCCATCTTGAACCTTTTCAAGACTTTGTCAATGTATGCACTTTAGTTTTAAACCTATCTAGCGCCTTGATCTATCCCTATAGATCTTTATTCCCAAAATATAGACGACTTCACCAAGATCTTTAATGGAAAAACAACTTCCAAGCCAGGCTTTTACACCTTCCAAGGTTTGGAATGTTATTTCCAAATAGTAGAATGTCATCGACATATAATACTAAGAAAGTAATAATGCTCCCACTAGCCTTCTTATACACACAAGCTTCATCGTCGTTCTTGATGAATCCATATTCCCTAATCTCTTCATCAAAACGGTGATTCCAACTTCTAGATGCTTGTTTCAATCCATAGATTGATTTCTTTAACTTGCATACTTTGTTAGGATGTTTTGGATCGGCAAAACCTTCAGGCTGAACCATATAGACATCTTCCTCAAGATATCCATTTAGGAAAGCCGTTTTGACATCCATTTGCCAAATCTCATATTCATAATATGCAGGTATGGTAAATAATATCCTTATTGACTTTAGCATCGCTATAGGCGAGAAGGTCTCATTATAATCAACCCCTTGAGTTTGTTTGAAACCTTTTGCTATAAGTCTCGCTTTACAAGTATCCAAGTTACCATGCATTACGGTTTTCTTCCTGAAAACCCACTTACTTCCAACTACTTTGGAGTTAAGAGATGACACAACCAATTTCCATACTTGGTTGTCATACATGGATTGCATCTCTACGTTCATGGCTTCAAGCCACTTGTCATAATCAGATTTTGACATTGCATCATGGTATGTGGTAGGTTCACCCGAATCTACCATGTACCATCCATCCATGAAAAATCCATATCTTTCAGGTGGACTACTTATTCTACCAGATCTGCGAACGTTTTGTGTGTAATGATCAACCACTTGATCGTTTTCAACAACCTCTTGTTGAGTGCTAGTATTAACCAAATGTGTATCGGCTTGTGGTTCTCGATCCTTATCAAGTTCCACTGTTCTACTAACTCCTTTCACAAGGAACTTAGATTTTAAAGCAACAAATACCTTTTGCTCTCTTGGATCATAGAAATATCCTATACCGTCTTTAGGATATCCTACAAAGATACACTTAGTGGATCGTACTTTTATTTGGGTGTATTGCTTCACAGAAGCTTCACAACCCCATACCTTCAAATATGATAATGATGGATCCCTTCCATGCAAATTTTAAAAGGTGTCTTATCCACTTTCTTGGTTAAGGCCACATTTAATATACGGGCCATTGAGAGCAAAGCGTAACACCAAAATGATAGAGATAATGTGCTCCTAGCCATCATAGATCGAACCATATCCAAATAGAGTTTGATTCCTCCTCTATCGAAACGAAGAATTTTACTTGAGTTGATTTAGTACTTCACCTTTTGAAGGCTTTGAACATTTCAAAACTTCAACTTTGTGTCTTAACAAGTACACATAACCATAACTACTATAGTCGTTGGTAAAAGGTAATGAAGTATCTTTCATCATTCCTAGTCATTGGCTTAAAAGGATCACATACATTCGAATGTATGATACCTAATAAATCTTTTGCCCTTTCCCACTAAGGGATTACTTGGTCATTTTACCTTGTAAATAAGATTCGCATCTATCAAATGAACCAATTTCATTTGTTTCCAAAAGACAATTCTTTCGAAGTGTTTACATGCGACATCTGTTTATATGACCAAGGCGATAATGGCAAGGATAGGTCTTACTCAAATCCATTTTGAGTTTCTTGGTGATTAATTGGTACATTAAACTATCAAATGATGTTTTATTATGAACCAATTCATAAATACCATTTGAAGGCATAGGTTTAAAGTAAAACATGTCATTCATCGATATAAATGTCAATGTTTGCAAACTTTAAGTCAAAACCATATTGCTTTATAAGGGAAACTTGAATAATGTTCCTAGTCAAACTAGGAGCATTCAAGACATTTTAAAACAATTTCCAAACCATTTGGAAGTTTCAAAACATAGTCTCCTTTCGTGTAATGTTTATTTCTTTTGAACCTTTTGCAACGAATTGCAAACATGAGTTCCACATCCGGTATCTAATACCCATGTGTTAGAAGAAATAACATTAAGGTCAATATGTATCATTAAGATTGTACCTGAGGTTTGCCTAGCATCCATCTTGTTTTTCAACTCTTTGAGATAGGTTGGACAATTCCTATTTAAATGCCCTATATCTCCACACTTAAAGCATGGATCGTTCATGGCAACCTTTGCCTTCTTCTTTTTTTGGTTTTGGTGGTTTCGCTTTAGTCTTTCTAATCATTTCCCTTTGAATTACCCGTTTCCATTTTCAACATTTGCTTTGGTGTCGGGGTGATGCTTTTTCTAGTTGCCACCCTCATTGATCGTTAGAATGGATAAAACCCTTTTATCCATATTGAGCCTTTCGAGGTGATCAATGTGGCTTTTCATCTTAAAGACATAAGATGAGTCCGATTGGGTTTCCTCCATTCGACATGCATGAAGCGCTCGAAGCGTTCTACCCTTGCATATTGTAGGAACATTTCCTTCAATTGGGTAATCATGTCGTATGCTCATGATGTTCAAAATCCTTTTGAATCTCGAGAATCATAATTCCTAAAATGAGGCAAGAGGCTTGCATAGTATTCTCGATATATTTAATCCAATCATTATAGGCATCCTTATCTTCCATAAGATGTTCATTGGGATTAGGATCGTTCAACACATAGGATATCTTTTCTTACTTGAGAACGATTCTTAAGTTTCGATATTAATCCATAAAGTGTTTTGATTGAAACGATCCTTTTAAGGATTGTTTTTAGTGATAGGTTACGGACGGTTTGGGTAATATTGTTAGCGGCCATCTACAAAATTTAACAAGGTTCAATTTTAGTATTTTCAATATTATTATATTTTAATCATTAATACCCTTTGTGTCTCATAGACAATTAATAATTAAAATCTAGAATCCAACGTTACATTTAAATATTGGTTAGGTGACCTTTATCCCTCTATTTAAATTAACAAGGTAGTCAACGTTTGACAATTGCAACTCTTTGCAACTTCTAGCCATATGGGATCGGTTAAACATCTTTATGTTTAGTTGGCATGTTTAATCCCATCAACACCTTTTGTTCGCCATGCTTTGGTGACCCTAAGTTCATGGTTTCCAAATCAAGTCGTCCAACTTACACACACGTGTGAGTTTATACACATAAGTGGTTAGGTGACCTTTATCCCACAAACATGGTAAACCCACCTCAAATATACAAGTTCCCTCAAATGTGGTTAGGTGACCTTTATCCCACAAAAGAGTTCCCAAGTGATTCGAGTGTTGTATAAAAGGATGGTGTTTGACTTGTTTTATAAAAGGGATTTTGAGTTTTCAAAATTCTAGTTTAGAAAACATTATGTACCATACATTTGCATGCATTCAAATCAATGGTACTCTAGTGAAAACAAATTTTCAAGGTTCTTTTTAATAAAACCCATTTTATTATAAAATCATTAATTTTTAATAAAACCTTTATTAACCATTTTAATGATTTTGTCAAGAACCAATTTTACGCTTGTTGTTGATTATTAGTTTGTTAAGTCATGCATATCTACATATCATCTAAACAACAAAATAAGCAACCACACAAGCACAACATTCATAACAATAGGTGCATAACCATAGCCAACTATTTTTGACAACACTTGTTAGCCGAAACAAGTGTGCCAAAAGGTCCTTCCTAAGGGGTGAATATTGACACAAGTAATGTGTCGTTGAACTCCCACTTGATCCCGCATCCAAATGCTTCAAGTCTTCCTTTTGTGTTGTGATTTCTCCACTTTCTTTGAGCTTCCAAATGTCTTTTATATTCAGCTCCAAACTCCTTTGGACTTTAAAATGTGTTTTGGTTATCAGGCTAAAATCCCGTTAAGAACTATGAAGTCCTTTAGGCCCGAAAATAGCCAAAACCAAAAACGCATTTTTGCGTGCATCTTCTTTTACAGAAAATTATCCTAATACATTTTTTCTAGCAAAATAAAATGCACCTAATCTATTTACTTACATACCAAATGAAAATAAATAAATTACATATTTTTACAAATGGAAAAACAAAAATAATAATTATTACAACCCTTTGAAATAATTAAATATAAATCACAAACACAATCATTCAACAAATTAACACAAGGTCATGGCTAGGTTATGAACACAAAAATATATATATCCAAATATATAAAATTCAAGAATCAAAATGGTTCCCTTTTACAACCTACAATTTTTCGGTCAAGAATGAAAAACCGAAAAATGTGGGTTTTTGTCCAAACAATATAATCATCCAAATGAAATAATTTTTCAAGATTCATTTATGCATGTAAGAATATGATCTTGAAAAACAAAGGGATAACCATGGTGAAAATTTCGGCCATGGGGTTTTAACCAAACCCGAAACCCGAAAATTTCATATCCTATGAAGCATGCACTCATATAAGCGGCTCTGATACCACTGTTGGGTTTTTCACATGTTTATCAAAGTATTTTATCCTCATAAAATAAATACGCAGCGGAAAATATTATTTAAAACATGTTACTTTTAAGATATAAATTTCATTTATATGAAAAATCCCAAAACCCGGATCCATATATGAATATGCATACTATCAAATGAAACACAACCATAGGGTGTTTAGAATACTACCTTCCAAGAAGTAAATGATATGAAGATGATGATGCTTCTTGAACGGTTGCCTTCAAGTGTAGAAAACCTCAATCTTGTATACCCCAAGCCTTCCAACAAACACCTTAGTTTTAGCTAGGATTTGAACACTTGCAACTCACTTGAAAGATCCCCTCTTGGAACCAACCCCTTGGCCGAAAATTAGAGAGTATCTTCTTGAGTTCTTGCACTTGAAAGTTGAACTTGAAAAACCCTTGGATCAAAAGACCCATGACCGAATTTTTGAGAGCAAAACTAGAGGTTTTCTTCAAGTTCATCTATCTTTCTCTACCTCTATTTTGTCATACAAAATTACTATAAATCAAGTGAGAGAAATGGCCACCATTTTGACCCAATCACAATCCCTCTACACATGCAAGATGCATGAATTCTTATTGGGTTTCAAATGCTTGGGAAGACCACCCAATCAAGGCACGTGCAAATGCATGAAACCTTATTTGACCAAACATTTTGGGAAGACCCCATGGGGGGGGGGGGGTGGCGGCCTAGTCTTTTATTTAAAAAAAATTCAATTTTTCTTTTAAATAATATAACAACATATGTTATAAGACTTGTACAATTTTTATTATGTTATTTAACCCATTAAATAACAAAATAAAATACTCTCTCAAAATAAATTATCCATATAATTTATTAGTTTGTCAAGTGCAATTATTTAGAAAACCAATTTCTAAATATTCTAAGTGTTAATATTTATTTGTTTGATCATATCACAAATAAATATTGTAAGTGTTTGTCTAGCTTGTATTTGGGTATGACTCGACTTGGATCATAACGTACTAGCCACATCAATTTAATATGTGTCTTGGGCATACAGAATCCAACAATCTCCCACTTGCACAAGATACATAGAAGATTGATGCAAGTAGTAAATGACGCCTAACTACGGTTTACTACCCCCAATACGTATGACTATATTTGCCATTCAATAACATCATCGCCTTCAAGTCCCTTACTTGAACATGATTTAGGTGAATCTATCATTTATCCTTTCGTTACAGATGTCATGTTAAATCCAGAGACATAGAGTGATCACTCTCTGTTGATTTAACTTTAGCAGGCCTTAGACATCTTACTCTCAACGAATAAGAGGAACAAATCCCATCTTGACTACATACGTCTCTCACAATCACCTTGGACCACACCTGAGCTTAGCCTTATGTACTGTCATATTACTAACAGCGAAGAAATAAGTCAAGGTACAATATTTGGTGAATATCAAGACCCAATATGTATCTCAGGTCTGAGGATACTATGATATTCTCCTTTACTCAAATTTACTTATGATCAATCACAAATGATTCCATGCAGTAATATTTGAGAGCGAGTCAGTTCAATATTTGTATCCCACAAATATCTATGAACCTTGGCAGCAACACTTTGCTCTATATTCATACCTAATGAATATCCACCAATCCAAGTTCATAATAGTCTTACATTCATATTTGTTCCCACAAGTATGATCGACTACGGATATTTAGAATAATTAACTTATTCACGGATTTAAAACATGCTAAAATGGAACATAACTCAACATACCATAAAGAGTTATAAGAACAATTGTTCCAATAACCAAATACAAAATAGATTAAATCCAATCACTAGAATATCGAAGTTCCAAGGCACAAGTATGACCTTTCATGCTTTGCCCATTCAAGGAGCTTCGTGAGTGGATCCGCAAAATTTTGATCAGTGTGATCTTTGCGAATACATATCTTTCCCCTTTTTCAACTTCATCCCTTATGTAGCTGAAACTCCGCTCAATGTGCCTAGTCTTTTGATGTACACGAGGTTCCTTGATTTGAGCAATCACACCATCGTTATCACAAAGATCTCTAGGGTCCTGAATGGTAGGGACTACCCCTAGATTGGCAATAATTCAAGTGGCAGATCCATATGAATTATCTCAATCAAAGAAGCGGCGATGTATTCTGATTCTGTAGTGGACAATGCTACCCTGATTGTGATCGAGAACCATCTCGATCAGTTTGGAAACTCGTACCCATCTAACCCTTTACAACGAATTCCGGAACTCGCATCCCTGTAACCCTTTACAACGAGTTCCTAAATACCATATCCATATATTAGAAATATATCCTTAGTCCTTCTAAGGCATTTCAATATATATTTTAACAGTCACCCAATGACCGTTATTCGCTGGTATCTTCTCGTCATGCTTAAAGCGCATAACTTGTCCAATCTAGTGCATATCATTACATACATAATGAATCCTATGGCTGACGCATATGGGATTCCTTTCATTCTTTCCTACTCATCCTTTGAGCTTGGACATTGAAACGCACTCAATATTGTCCCCTCTTGAATAGGCACCAAACCTTTCATAGAGTTCTCCATCTTGAACCTTTTCAAGACTTTGTCAATGTATGCACTTTAGTTTTAAACCTATCTAGCGCCTTGATCTATCCCTATAGATCTTTATTCCCAAAATATAGGCGACTTCACCAAGATCTTTAATGGAAAAACAACTTCCAAGCCAGGCTTTTACACCTTCCAAGGTTTGGAATGTTATTTCCAAATAGTAGAATGTCATCGACATATAATACTAAGAAAGTAATAATGCTCCCACTAGCCTTCTTATACACACAAGCTTCATCGTCGTTCTTGATGAATCCATATTCCCTAATCTCTTCATCAAAACGGTGATTCCAACTTCTAGATGCTTGTTTCAATCCATAGATTGATTTCTTTAACTTGCATACTTTGTTAGGATGTTTTGGATCGGCAAAACCTTCAGGCTGAACCATATAGACATCTTCCTCAAGATATCCATTTAGGAAAGCCGTTTTGACATCCATTTGCCAAATCTCATATTCATAATATGCAGGTATGGTAAATAATATCCTTATTGACTTTAGCATCGCTATAGGCGAGAAGGTCTCATTATAATCAACCCCTTGAGTTTGTTTGAAACCTTTTGCTATAAGTCTCGCTTTACAAGTATCCAAGTTACCATGCATTACGGTTTTCTTCCTGAAAACCCACTTACTTCCAACTACTTTGGAGTTAAGAGATGACACAACCAATTTCCATACTTGGTTGTCATACATGGATTGCATCTCTACGTTCATGGCTTCAAGCCACTTGTCATAATCAGATTTTGACATTGCATCATGGTATGTGGTAGGTTCACCCGAATCTACCATGTACCATCCATCCATGAAAAATCCATATCTTTCAGGTGGACTACTTATTCTACCAGATCTGCGAACGTTTTGTGTGTAATGATCAACCACTTGATCGTTTTCAACAACCTCTTGTTGAGTGCTAGTATTAACCAAATGTGTATCGGCTTGTGGTTCTCGATCCTTATCAAGTTCCACTGTTC
The DNA here is from genome assembly GCA_030545235.1 of Helianthus tuberosus. Lineage (NCBI taxonomy): Eukaryota > Viridiplantae > Streptophyta > Magnoliopsida > Asterales > Asteraceae > Helianthus > Helianthus tuberosus. Next base: position 213,076,098 of record CM060411.1, on the reverse strand, counting down.
TACTAACTCCTTTCACAAGGAACTTAGATTTTAAAGCAACAAATACCTTTTGCTCTCTTGGATCATAGAAATATCCTATACCGTCTTTAGGATATCCTACAAAGATACACTTAGTGGATCGTACTTTTATTTGGGTGTATTGCTTCACAGAAGCTTCACAACCCCATACCTTCAAATATGATAATGATGGATCCCTTCCATGCAAATTTTAAAAGGTGTCTTATCCACTTTCTTGGTTAAGGCCACATTTAATATACGGGCCATTGAGAGCAAAGCGTAACACCAAAATGAAAGAGATAATGTGCTCCTAGCCATCATAGATCGAACCATATCCAAATAGAGTTTGATTCCTCCTCTATCGAAACGAAGAATTTTACTTGAGTTGATTTAGTACTTCACCTTTTGAAGGCTTTGAACATTTCAAAACTTCAACTTTGTGTCTTAACAAGTACACATAACCATAACTACTATAGTCGTTGGTAAAAGGTAATGAAGTATCTTTCATCATTCCTAGTCATTGGCTTAAAAGGATCACATACATTCGAATGTATGATACCTAATAAATCTTTTGCCCTTTCCCACTAAGGGATTACTTGGTCATTTTACCTTGTAAATAAGATTCGCATGTATCAAATGAACCAATTTCATTTGTTTCCAAAAGACAATTCTTTCGAAGTGTTTACATGCGACATCTGTTTATATGACCAAGGCGATAATGGCAAGGATAGGTCTTACTCAAATCCATTTTGAGTTTCTTGGTGATTAATTGGTACATTAAACTATCAAATGATGTTTTATTATGAACCAATTCATAAATACCATTTGAAGGCATAGGTTTAAAGTAAAACATGTCATTCATCGATATAAATGTCAATGTTTGCAAACTTTAAGTCAAAACCATATTGCTTTATAAGGGAAACTTGAATAATGTTCCTAGTCAAACTAGGAGCATTCAAGACATTTTAAAACAATTTCCAAACCATTTGGAAGTTTCAAAACATAGTCTCCTTTCGTGTAATGTTTATTTCTTTTGAACCTTTTGCAACGAATTGCAAACATGAGTTCCACATCCGGTATCTAATACCCATGTGTTAGAAGAAATAACATTAAGGTCAATATGTATCATTAAGATTGTACCTGAGGTTTGCCTAGCATCCATCTTGTTTTTCAACTCTTTGAGATAGGTTGGACAATTCCTATTTAAATGCCCTATATCTCCACACTTAAAGCATGGATCGTTCATGGCAACCTTTGCCTTCTTCTTTTTTTGGTTTTGGTGGTTTCGCTTTAGTCTTTCTAATCATTTCCCTTTGAATTACCCGTTTCCATTTTCAACATTTGCTTTGGTGTCGGGGTGATGCTTTTTCTAGTTGCCACCCTCATTGATCGTTAGAATGGATAAAACCCTTTTATCCATATTGAGCCTTTCGAGGTGATCAATGTGGCTTTTCATCTTAAAGACATAAGATGAGTCCGATTGGGTTTCCTCCATTCGACATGCATGAAGCGCTCGAAGCGTTCTACCCTTGCATATTGTAGGAACATTTCCTTCAATTGGGTAATCATGTCGTATGCTCATGATGTTCAAAATCCTTTTGAATCTCGAGAATCATAATTCCTAAAATGAGGCAAGAGGCTTGCATAGTATTCTCGATATATTTAATCCAATCATTATAGGCATCCTTATCTTCCATAAGATGTTCATTGGGATTAGGATCGTTCAACACATAGGATATCTTTTCTTACTTGAGAACGATTCTTAAGTTTCGATATTAATCCATAAAGTGTTTTGATTGAAACGATCCTTTTAAGGATTGTTTTTAGTGATAGGTTACGGACGGTTTGGGTAATATTGTTAGCGGCCATCTACAAAATTTAACAAGGTTCAATTTTAGTATTTTCAATATTATTATATTTTAATCATTAATACCCTTTGTGTCTCATAGACAATTAATAATTAAAATCTAGAATCCAACGTTACATTTAAATATTGGTTAGGTGACCTTTATCCCTCTATTTAAATTAACAAGGTAGTCAACGTTTGACAATTGCAACTCTTTGCAACTTCTAGCCATATGGGATCGGTTAAACATCTTTATGTTTAGTTGGCATGTTTAATCCCATCAACACCTTTTGTTCGCCATGCTTTGGTGACCCTAAGTTCATGGTTTCCAAATCAAGTCGTCCAACTTACACACACGTGTGAGTTTATACACATAAGTGGTTAGGTGACCTTTATCCCACAAACATGGTAAACCCACCTCAAATATACAAGTTCCCTCAAATGTGGTTAGGTGACCTTTATCCCACAAAAGAGTTCCCAAGTGATTCGAGTGTTGTATAAAAGGATGGTGTTTGACTTGTTTTATAAAAGGGATTTTGAGTTTTCAAAATTCTAGTTTAGAAAACATTATGTACCATACATTTGCATGCATTCAAATCAATGGTACTCTAGTGAAAACAAATTTTCAAGGTTCTTTTTAATAAAACCCATTTTATTATAAAATCATTAATTTTTAATAAAACCTTTATTAACCATTTTAATGATTTTGTCAAGAACCAATTTTACGCTTGTTGTTGATTATTAGTTTGTTAAGTCATGCATATCTACATATCATCTAAACAACAAAATAAGCAACCACACAAGCACAACATTCATAACAATAGGTGCATAACCATAGCCAACTATTTTTGACAACACTTGTTAGCCGAAACAAGTGTGCCAAAAGGTCCTTCCTAAGGGGTGAATATTGACACAAGTAATGTGTCGTTGAACTCCCACTTGATCCCGCATCCAAATGCTTCAAGTCTTCCTTTTGTGTTGTGATTTCTCCACTTTCTTTGAGCTTCCAAATGTCTTTTATATTCAGCTCCAAACTCCTTTGGACTTTAAAATGTGTTTTGGTTATCAGGCTAAAATCCCGTTAAGAACTATGAAGTCCTTTAGGCCCGAAAATAGCCAAAACCAAAAACGCATTTTTGCGTGCATCTTCTTTTACAGAAAATTATCCTAATACATTTTTTCTAGCAAAATAAAATGCACCTAATCTATTTACTTACATACCAAATGAAAATAAATAAATTACATATTTTTACAAATGGAAAAACAAAAATAATAATTATTACAACCCTTTGAAATAATTAAATATAAATCACAAACACAATCATTCAACAAATTAACACAAGGTCATGGCTAGGTTATGAACACAAAAATATATATATCCAAATATATAAAATTCAAGAATCAAAATGGTTCCCTTTTACAACCTACAATTTTTCGGTCAAGAATGAAAAACCGAAAAATGTGGGTTTTTGTCCAAACAATATAATCATCCAAATGAAATAATTTTTCAAGATTCATTTATGCATGTAAGAATATGATCTTGAAAAACAAAGGGATAACCATGGTGAAAATTTCGGCCATGGGGTTTTAACCAAACCCGAAACCCGAAAATTTCATATCCTATGAAGCATGCACTCATATAAGCGGCTCTGATACCACTGTTGGGTTTTTCACATGTTTATCAAAGTATTTTATCCTCATAAAATAAATACGCAGCGGAAAATATTATTTAAAACATGTTACTTTTAAGATATAAATTTCATTTATATGAAAAATCCCAAAACCCGGATCCATATATGAATATGCATACTATCAAATGAAACACAACCATAGGGTGTTTAGAATACTACCTTCCAAGAAGTAAATGATATGAAGATGATGATGCTTCTTGAACGGTTGCCTTCAAGTGTAGAAAACCTCAATCTTGTATACCCCAAGCCTTCCAACAAACACCTTAGTTTTAGCTAGGATTTGAACACTTGCAACTCACTTGAAAGATCCCCTCTTGGAACCAACCCCTTGGCCGAAAATTAGAGAGTATCTTCTTGAGTTCTTGCACTTGAAAGTTGAACTTGAAAAACCCTTGGATCAAAATACCCATGACCGAATTTTTGAGAGCAAAACTAGAGGTTTTCTTCAAGTTCATCTATCTTTCTCTACCTCTATTTTGTCATACAAAATTACTATAAATCAAGTGAGAGAAATGGCCACCATTTTGACCCAATCACAATCCCTCTACACATGCAAGATGCATGAATTCTTATTGGGTTTCAAATGCTTGGGAAGACCACCCAATCAAGGCACATGCAAATGCATGAAACCTTATTGGACCAAACATTTTGGGAAGACCCCATGGGGGGGGGTGGCGGCCTAGTCTTTTATTTAAAAAAAAAATTCAATTTTTCTTTTAAATAATATAAAAACATATGTTATAAGACTTGTACAATTTTTATTATGTTATTTAACCCATTAAATAACAAAATAAAATACTCTCTCAAAATAAATTATCCATATAATTTATTAGTTTGTCAAGTGCAATTATTTAGAAAACCAATTTCTAAATATTCAAAGTGTTAATATTTATTTGTTTGATCATATCACAAATAAATATTGTAAGTGTTTCTCTAGCTTGTATTTGGGTATGACTCGACTTGGATCATAACGTACTAGCCACATCAATTTAATATGTGTCTTGGGCATACAGAATCCAACATGTTTGTGGTGGTGAAGTGTCATCATCTAGGATAACATTGGTTACCCTTCTCCTTTTGGGTTCAGGAGAGGTTGGTGGTGTTTTGATGGATTGAGTGGTAGTGATTTGAGTGGAAGGTTGCTTACTAACAATTGTTGGAACAACTGGTGTTTCAACCACTGTTGTCATTACAACAGATGATGTGTCATCTGAAGTCTTTTGCTTTTTAGCAGGAGATGATGATGGTGATGAAGTTGTTTTTGGTGGTGAGGTGATTTTTCGTGGTGATGATGTTTTTGGTGAGGCGGTGGTTAAAGTGGGAGCAGTAGTTGTTGGAAAAACTGGTGTTTCAACCACTGTTGTCATTACAACAGATGATGTGTCATCTGAAGTCTTCTGTTTTTTATCAGGAGATGATGGTGGTGATGAAGTTGTTTTTGGTGGTGAAGTGATTTTTTGTTGTGATGATGTTTTTGTGTAACACCTCGTAAATTTATGTCCAATAATATATCGACACGTGTCATGAGCTTTAAACGTGTAAAGAATTGCCTTAGAGGGACTAAAGTTGACAAACAAGGAAAGCATGTGAATAAAAGGGTTCAAAGTATCAACAATGGATAAATATACTTTACAATAGCCCTACATGATGTTTATACCCTTAAACGAATGAATTATGGATCATACGAAGCTAATTGTGAAAGAAAGTGAGAGATTACAAACTACAGGGGTTAAATATGTCAACATGTTTAAAGTATACCTCTGAGTGACCTTTTAGCAAACCTGAAGCTTTGTAACGATAAATTATGCTCACCAGAATACGTGATAAAAATTTCACAAAGTTTCATTATCGTATGAGAAAGTTATGATAAAATTCGTATACGAGGGGTTAAAAGCTTCAACGTTGAAATTTATGGTTTTTCGGGTAATCAAAAGTTAACCAAAGACTTAACAATGTTTGATTAAGTCTTAAGGCCCTTAAAAATCAATTTAGAGGGTTGAAAATGCAAGAAAAGTAGTAAAAACCACGTTTGAAATGACCAGGGGCTGAAATGTAAATAGCTGAAACTTGTTGACTTGTTCTGGACCACTCATACCGGCCGCGTAAGCCTCCACAAGGCCTTACGCCGGCCGCCTGGGACTGCCAGTGACAGAAAACACCTACAGGTGTCTGTCCAGGTCTGTTAACCGACTTAAAACCTTGTTTTCACATACCAGGGGCTGCACCAACCAGTTTTCATGCAATAGGGGCACCTGTAATGATCCCATAACACTTGTAGACTTGCATGGCATGATCTAATGGCACCAAAATCACTATATAAGAAACCCAAAGTTGAAACACTTGAACACATCATTTGAAAACTTTCACAAGCTCACTTCTGGAGAATTTTGGAGCTCAAGCACTCTTCCTAGAAGTCACTAGTCGTACTTAGGACCCTTGTAAGTGTCCTTAGCCCTCCTTAATTCAGTTTTGCCTAGTTAATTAGCCTAAGGTTAAACCGTCGTAATTAAGGTTTGACTTCATCATTAATCATAATTTGTCCAGTCAAATTTCAAATTGAAAGTACCTATGAGTTGGTAATTATGTTGGCAATAAACCCTTAAAAGGGCACCTTCTGATTCCCACTCTAACTAGGTCAATTGTCGAGTCAAAGTTAATCTTAAAAAGTCAACAGAAAGCTTATTTTCAAATTAACACATAATTAGCAATGTAGAAGCCATGCAACCTGTTTTATCATTAATATAACTTGGTAATTAATGTAAGAACATGTCTAAACATGTTCAACCCGACAATTTTCAGTTCAAGCTCGGTTCGGAACCGAAAATCGCAAAAGTAGACTTTTGCTTTGACTTTAAGTTCTGACCCATTTGAGCATAGTTTAGAAATGCCTTAGAGCTTATTTAGGACCAGGTTTCATGTTAGTATAACCCTCTGTGATCATACAACTTGGTTCATTAGTTATCTGATTCACATGCATGTTCCCGTTAAATGCTTATATGTTGACTATTATGCCCATATGACCTTAAAACGTGATTTTTGAAAATGTAAAAGAGTAGAAACCTTAGTTAATGATTTATAAACTTGTACCTAAAATTTGACTCAGTTGGAGGTCTAGATTAAGAGTTATGCTCATTAGCGTAATTAGAAAGCTTTTTAGTAATTAAACGGCATAATTAGCATATAGCCTATCTAAACCCGATTTTTGATACCAAACTTTTTACCTAATAATATAAAATAATATTTTGGGATTTTTGGAGATTTTTATTTATTTTTAGGCTGAGCATAATATAGAATTCTAAGCTTGATTCGGTAGTTGTCGGTTTTGCCCTTTTGGGCTATAAAATGAGTTTTAAAAATCCTTTTGATACCAAACCTTTTTCTACTGATCCAATATGATAAATAGAATATTTTAAGCCTTCTGGAATAATAAAAATATCAGCTTTTCTTATAATACCCGGAAATCGCTTAAAACCGCCTTTTTACGCGTTTTAAACGCATAGTATGTATTAAAACCTGTTTAGATATATAAGACCTGATACCTACTGATATTTTAAGTAAATTTTTATATCCTAACAGTAAGTAAAAGTTTTTACAGTCAGATTCCAGATATTGACCTTATAAGCTTATGTGAAATTACCAAAATGCCCCTTCGGTGCATAGTTTGGTTATAAATGATAAATTTCACATATATGTTATACCCTACTGATATAACTTATTAAATTAAGTATTTTTACTGATTATATCAGACCTGAAACTCAGATTTATATTTAAACTCTTTTATAACCTTTTAAATGACCAAAATGCCCTTACGGGGCATAATTTGAGTTTAAATTCATTTGGGGCATAATAGGAGATATCTTACTGATGTCACAATATATTTAAAGCATATTAACTTAGGAAATCTGTATACGACTCTTATGGTTACCCGTTATGCATTTTCGCATTCGGTCCGGTTTATGTAACTAGTTTGCATAAATTGACCAAAACGGGTCAAACCTTATCATTTTTGTCTCAAAATCCAGAATGTGTTTAGTTTACCCATATTATACAAGTCTCCAAACTTTTCAGGTCTAAATCACATTCTATTCCGGTCTTCGCTTAATCGTGCGTTTGAATTGTATCTTCCTTTAAAACTAACCGGTCTAAGTTTAGACTTAATTAAAGACCCGTTAGGAATCTAATAGGTTATTAAAAACCTTCGTTCCAGATTAGGAGACCCGGTAAAAGCTACGTGCACTTGCTATTTGTGATTATTACTTGCTCAGGTAAATACTTTTAACTTATTTTCCCTATACGGGCTTGGGATACGGTATTATAATAATACCGCTTGGTCGGGTATGTAGTCATTTAAATCGGATTGTGATTAATGTGTTTACATAACTCGTTTTAATCTGTATTATTTGGTGTATGGCCTTTGGGGGTTAAATGACCATGTCCCGGATATCCTTGGCATCATTCAAAGAAATGGCCACGACCTAAGCACGGGGTGTAGGCGTACACCTGACAGTTGCATTATGTAAAAACTGGTAATCCACTTAAAGGAATCAACCTTGTGGGCATTATACCTGTGGCATGTCAGTTAATCTTGTCCGGCTCTACAAACCGGCCCTGACGGACGACAAATAAGTAAAACTGTATACAAGATTATTTTTAATAATTGTCCTAAGTTATAAAATGTTTTGTGCCTTGTGCATTCAAATCAATTTTCTAAACCTTTTTCAAAATGAGCCAGTTAATTGTATTTACCAGTGTAAACTGACATATTTTCCCAAAAAGGCTAAGTGCAGGTACTAAACGAAATAGGCTGGCCTCTCCTTAGCATCAATAAGAGTCTCGCAAGCTTGGATGCGTGTTAAGTCTGGTGAATTATGTTCCCTTTTTATTTGATCCGCCTGTGGATCCGTTACAGTCCGTTTTATGATACTTTGATATTACTAAATATTCGGTTTGTAATGAGATTCGTCTTTTGCTTCCACTGTGCATTTAAAATTGTGTTTTTTGACTATGATGATATCAACTATGTCACGATACTCCCCACCGGGCCCACCGGTAATACGTGGAAATATCGGGGTGTGACAGGTTGGTATCAGAGCCAACACTGAGTGAATTAAACACTAGCCTTTTGTGTTTAATCTCAGTTACACAGTTGCACATTCCTCAATTTTCGAGTCTAGACAAAGAACATAGGACAAATCCTGATTTGTTTTAATTTTGTTCTTTATATATTTCTTTGTTGTTATCTTTATTTATGTTGACAGGAACAAATATGCCGCCAAGAATGAGAAGAGGAAGAGGCAAGGCCCCAATGACGGGTCATGATCATGAAGCCGGACCCTCACATCGGCGAACCCCGTCCATCACCATGAGTACAAGTCCACAAGAACCTTGGAGGACTTATATAGAGCCAGGGAGACGATCTGTCTCTCTAAGCTCATCACCATCTTATCTACACTCTTTCGAGCCTCAATCGGAAAATGAGCCCCAAAACCCGCAGCCTTCCTTTATACCTCTCCAGCGGTCCAATTCACACCATTCTTTCAATGACCCCACACCCTTCTTTCAGAGCCGGTTTAACCCGGCGAACCTTGTTCAAGAACCAGTGGGTTTTAACCCATTGGGACCAGAGGACCATTTCTCCGGCGATAATGCCATGGATATGGACGAGGACACCGATCCTGCAGAACCACCGTTCGGAACCCCTAACCACCCCATCGAGATCTCTGATGGGTCTTCCTTCCATGGATCACCTTACCGTGGTCCAGACAGTTATCATGTGAGATTCGCCCAGTACGAATGGTATTTTACACCTTCGTACTATTCCTCGCCTCACCAGCAGCAGCAGCAGGATCCCTCCGAGGATTCTCGCTTTGTGGCAGTCACTCCACCGCCGCCACCACCAGTTGAGCAGCCGCCTCCGGAGCCACCGAGGCGTAGAAGATCAAACGCACGGATGTCCGTGCGAGGAGGAGTGCGTATCAGCACCCCTCAACCATCAAGTGGCAGCCACTATCCGCCACTCCATGAAGACCCGCAGATGGGTAGGCCTTCAAACCCCGTCTCAGAAGCAGACTCTGCGCCTGTCGCGCCACCACCGTTGGGTTTTGGTAACCCAATTCCTACATACGCCGGCTCAGCGGCGTATAACCCCTTTGAGCAGCCAGCCCACACAAACTACAACTATGCGGATGCTGGTCCTTATCAGGCAGCGTGGGACTACAACGCTCTTCATCCTGAAGGGCCCTATGGAGGTCCTTGGACCACTGGTTACCCAACTTATGGGTACCAGCATCCGCCACCTCCTCAACCTCTACATCAGCAGCCGCCGCAGCCGAAATTGATACCAACAGAACGACAACAGGAGGTTCTAGAAAGGTTGAACCAGGTTGAGCGGGAGGTTCAAAGAGACCGCAGGGAACGTCAAGGCTTCTTCAAAGGTTTGGCAAGCCTAATCAAGGGGAAGTCCAAGAGAATGGATTTTTGAAAATCCTTGTTATTTTTATTTATGTTGTAATCATGTCCCTGCGTGGACATTTGTTTCTGTATTCTGCCCCTGCGTGGGCATGTCTTTCTGTACTCTGCCCCTGCGTGGGCATGTCTTTCTGTTTAACCCCCGCGTGGGTATGTTTGTTTGTTTAGCCCCTGCGTGGGCATGTTATTTCTGTTAGAAGTCCCGTTTAGGGTAAATTTGTAATTTTAATTTGATTAGAGGAATGGTTTAATTTAAATTTTCATTTTTGTTAAATTATATACATAAACATAAAATATGAAACAAATGAAAATATAACATTCCTTTTTATAAGACCTATCATTATAATAAAGTGATAAAATCTAAAAAGGACAAAACCTAGCCCATGTGTCATTTTAAGACAGGACAAAACCTAGCCCGTGTAAGACCCTAACATGTAATATTTTTAAATCGACGCAGCGGAAATACGAGCCTTAAAATTTCTTTCTTTAATAAACATATTTCTAACATAAAAGTTCAAATGCAAAATATTAAACATTTACTGGAAGGGATTTACAATATTCAAGTTGTATTAACGCTTCGAAGCAATACATAATTCAAACTATTTGACCGTTCTTTCCGTACAACCCTTGCTCTTGACTCGATCTACGTCCGCTCAGCTTCGTTAGTAGTAGAAGGAATCTGTGTGGTACCTGTGAACATCACATACAACTTAATCATTAGACATTGACAACCTCATACGACACTAATCTCACACAATTAACTTTCGTATAACATTCGACTAATCTCTTGAAGTCTCTCGTTCCGAGTTCAGCATCAACTTCATAAGAATCCGACATTCTCATTCCTGCATTATATTCTAAACTCAAGTGTATCGTTAGTAACGTTAATTCTCAATACATCTAAATTTGTGCATTCGCACATACATACACACGTACATACTTACAACCATACACGTTTACATCCCTACATATATCTAAATATACTTACAATCATGTATTCATACCTACGTGTATCGTACATGTTCTTGTATGCCAAAATACATATAACACGTGCATTTAGAGTCATATTCCCTTAACCACCTCCTACTATTGTACTATAAACATACGTAATAATTCACAAGTAGGCATTCTTATGAACAAGTTTTATCATTTCATCCGTATAACACATTCTAACACATTTCCTCTCACCATTTAATTATTTATAAGATCCGCACTTTTTCAAGAACTTGAGTGCATAGTTATCTATTTTAATAAGGTTAGTGCTTTCTTATGTCTAACAAGGTTTACGGAGCCTTTCGGAAGCTTTATGGAGCACCCGGACGGAATTGAGTTCAACCGAGAGCGCTACATGGTGAAAACAGAAAGCAGGAAACGGAGGCACCGTCGCCGACGCCCTCTAGTTTTGTCCGTCGGGAAAGAGGTCCGTAGACAGGAGATTAAGACGTCGGAAGCACAGAACCAGCCAAGCACCGTCGCCGACGGTCCTTTGGGCGTCGGCGACGCCCCTTCTGCATCCCAGACGCTTATTTCTACTTTTTGGCTATTGGAATAGATTATACTCGCACCACGAACGTTCCAAACGTATAATAACATCCTTACAAGGTCCCAAATCATACCAACACTTTCCCCATGCCTTGATGGTCAAAACCTTACCTTACCCCACTTCCTAGTTTTGACCCGTTTGATCTTTATTACACACTTTCCGACTTAGTTAACATTTTTGACCCATTACCACAAAACTAAACTTACTACTTCATTTGATCTTACATTCTTGCATACCTCACTATTCGTAACATATGACAAAATGAACAATTATTTTTAAATACTAAACAGAGGTTCGGAACTTACTTACACTTCATTACGTTATGACAACAAGACCTCATTTGACCCATTCGATCTACTTAGCGCGAACCATCGTTTTCATTCAACCAACTCCATATTTGACTTCGCATCATACTCAATTATCTTAGAACGATACCTTATTTAAACAAGCTAAGAAGTGAAATCGGAATCACTTACCTTGAGCGACCAAGTTCAAGCATAGGTTCCATGCTTACTTTTGACCTGTTAGCCTCCGTGCTTGAGTCCGTAGATATGTTATTTATCCTTACATGTCAATACATTAATACCCTTGTTAGCATACAAGACCACACATAACATCAATCACATTAATCCTATGCTCAACATTTGACCTTCATTAGTCAATTTCTAACAAACATAAAGCATATACTCAGAGTCATATCTTTTCAAGCTTATATAATTTATCATGTCATTACACATTCATACATTGATCTAACTACGTCCATATGACTTTTATAATCTTGCAATTGTCAACCATATTCAAGTTAACAATTTAACGTAATCTTAACATCCTTCTTTACTAATAAATCACTCTACCTTTAGTGCACATCCATATCAATTCACCATTAAACCTCTAGACTAACACATGACGTTTACCACATCATTTAAGTACGAAGTTCAACTTCTAAGCATACCTTTTATCAAAGTTGTTTTATCAATTAAAAACCCATATCTATTTCAATCAAAACGCATATTTCATGTTAACCTATCGTTTATCACTTCATTATTACATTCTATACTTTTCCATCCATCATTATACACAATTCATCTAAAATCAACACTTAGGCATTTCATCATACACTTGGTGGGCGTACCGTTAATTAAGCATAGTGTACAAGTATCATTTGCATAACATGACCAATCCATATCAATATCATCAAGAACATCAATATTCACTAGAATTTAACATAACTTCTCTTCTAATTCAGCTCTAACTAACAATTTATCATTATAAACAATCATCATACATTCCCTCATATCCAATTTCACACTTTACAACTCATATTCATTCTACTCTAAGTGGGTTTTCACTCCCAATATTGATTTAATCGATTTCAAGCATTCATAATGTTCTAGATGGTGATCTTAGCTCAATATCATACTAATTTCATATAAACACATGGAATTTCTTGAAACCCTACATATTCAAGATCATCAAACTATCAAATTCTTCTTACCTTAAGCTTTAATAGGCCTAGATGATCAAGAAATCATTGACATGCATGAGATTCAGTCATGATTAGGGCTTCAATTGGCTGGATTTCTGTGGTTAGAAGGGTTTCCCCTTCTTCTCTGGCTCTGGGCGTCGAACACACACACACACACCTAATGTGTGTGTGTTTTAATTCTTATTTCATTTTTATTCATCCAGCTTTCTTAACCTGTCACCTTTAGTCCCTTGAGTTTAGTGTGGTAATTGCTTAGTCACAAACTTTACTACTATTATCTAACTTGTATTGTGACCAAGTTAAATAACCTATCTGTCACATTTTATCTCGTATTCCATGAAATCTCATTAGTGAGTTAAACGTTCGGGTTTTGGGGCGTTACAAGTCTACCCTCCTTAAAGGAGGTTTCGTCCCCGAAACCTTTCTCATTCCTACTCTTACCCTTCTATTGTACTCATTCACTGGGCACACTACCACATGATTCACTCGGGGTCTTTGCAAAAGTCTTATTCATGAATAAATATAATCGTACGCATTGACCCTATCATCTTAAATTAATAGTTTACTTTCATAATCACACAAGGGTCAGGGTCTGATCCAGAGCTCTTATTAGTGTCATTTACTTTATAATGCTAGCTCCTAGCGCATACCATCACTAGCGTTTCATTCATCGAATTTATTCCAGTGTATACAATTATTAACCGTGCAAACCCAAGTCTATGGCTTGTTTCTAACTTTCTATTTAAGCATATTACATTCATATATTTACTAATCGAAATAAATCGATTTATTTCATACTACTCATACACCATATGCTATCTTTCATTTTGTTCCCTATGAGCCATCCTAAACATTCCATTACTATCATCACTTCTATTTACCTTTAAGCTCATAGGAGGGGTCGATATATTACCATACGCATACTATAATCTTTCAAGGACTTATTATTACAACTAAAATCACCCTTCATAAACTTACTTATCCGTACTTAAATCACGAAGACCAAGCATTATTTCCATGGTTACTATTGTTATTTATGCCATGCGTATCTTTTCTACAATGCCTTGTTCAAATGAACATGACCAACAAGCCGGGCATCAAAGTTAGCATTTCTTAACGATACTTGCCGTCTCTTATATTCTATCAGAATTTCCACAGTTACGAGCATTCAAGTTCAATACCACCCGACGATCATTACGAACATTTTGAAATTCACTCCACATTTTGCATTACGGTTTGTATATATACATTCTATTCTAACACACCCATCTCTAGTTGAGTCATAACCTCCTATTAAAGTTACAACCCTTTTTGTACATACCTGACGGAAGTAGATTCCATTGATTCGTTACCCTTATCTTACGATGATCATTCCTTCCCGATTGGTGACATTGCGTGTCCATTCATCAAGCTCACCTGTGAGTACAAAACTTAACATATCAAAACATTTACTACCGAGTTCAAATGGCGATCGCCATCTGACCCGTATGACCTATTTATCCTTTCGACCATTCTTGCATGCAACGCATTTGCATAAATATATTCATATATTTATATATATGAAAGTTTAAACATAATTTGAATCATATCACTTAAAGAATATTTACTTGTTTGGTCCTTAATTACTTACACATTCGGATATTTTCATTCCTATCATTCTTTTGTTCATTTGCTTTACATTTACTTATATGACTTGTTTGATGCATACATGGTCAAGCTATCGACTTCTTCTTATGTAGACTAGTCCCGTCTTTTATATCTTAAATCTGCTTCGCGGATTCGAACACATTATTCATACCTTCTATGTTTTGAATCCGTCTCGCAGATTCAAACATTGCATTCACATCTTTCATTCTTTAAATCCGTCTCGCGGATTCAAACATTTCATTCATGCCCTTCGTTCCTTGAATCCGTCTCGCGGATTCAAGCATTGCATTCATATCTTTCATTCTTTGAATCCGTCTCGTGGATTCAAACATTGCATTCACATCTTTCATTCCTTGAATCCGTCTCGCGGATTCAAACATTTCATTCATACATTGTTGATCCGTACTTTCTTACGGATTCAACATTCTTCATTCTTATCATTCGCACTTTTCACTCTTACGTAGTACTCTCAATCTCCCGATAGTCTTACTACCCATTTCACCCATACGCCCACCTGCTACCCAATTATAACAGACATACCTGTAACAATTATCGCGGTCTCACGAACGTCATACGTTTCTTGTGTACTGGCCAGGTACACAATCCACGTACTAGTTTCGTGTCTTCGCGTAATCGCCACATTATGTCCGAAGAATTAAATTTCGACACGTATTACATTTTTAAAACTGCTTTACCATGTCGTTATTATATTCATTTAAAATTTTCCTTCACTTGCTTAATTATACCATTTCATACATCCACGCGTTGAGTTTACGTACCAGGGGTCAATTTGTTTTATTACTTGCCTTGATGCCGGTCCTAGACCGCATTCACGGATCTTCCCTTCCGAACAATTGCGCTTACCCTTCACATAACATATTATTAGTTCCCTTCAAATACATAATCTGATACATACTTACCTTTGCTTCTACCTTTAGATCTTGATCGAGTCTCGGATTGTACGGGTTTCTTGTCACAAGAGCACACGGGTTTGAGTTCAAGTATCCATCTCCTCTTACTTGATTTCACTCAACCCATTGCTCTGATACCAACTTGTAAGACCCTAACACGTAATATTTTTAAATCGACGCAGCGGAAATACGAGCCTTAAAATTTCTTTCTTTAATAAACATATTTCTAACATAAAAGTTCAGATGCAAAATATTAAACATTTACTGGAATGGATTTACAATATTCAAGTTGTATTAACGCTTCGAAGCAATACATAATTCGAACTATTTGACCGTTCATTACGTACAACCTTTGCTCTTGACTCAATCTGCGTCCGCTCGGCTTCGTTAGTAGTAGAAGGAATCCGTGTGGTACCTGTGAACATCACATACAACTTAATCATTAGACATTGACAACCTCATACGACACTAATCTCACACAATTAACTTTCGTATAACATTCGACTAATCTCTTGAAGTCTCTCATTCCGAGTTCAGCATCAACTTCATAAGAATCCGACATTCTCATTCCTGGATTACATTCTAAACTCAAGTGTATCGTTAGTAACGTTAATTCTCAATACATCTAAATTTATGCATTCGCACATACATACACACGTACATACTTACAACCATACACGTTTACATCCCTACATATATTCAAATATACTTATAATCATGTATTTATACCTACGTGTATCGTACATGTTCTTGTATGCCAAAATACATATAACACGTGCATTTAGAGTCATATTCCCTTAACCACCTCCTACTATTGTACTATAAACATACGTAATAATTCACAAGTAAGCATTCTTATGAACAAGTTTTATCATTTCATCCGTATAACACATTCTAACACATTTCCTCTCACCATTTAATTATTTATAAGATCCGCACTTTTACAAGAACTTGAGTGCATAGTTATCTATTTTAATAAGGTTAGTGCTTTCTTATGTCTAACAAGGTTTACGGAGCCTTTCGGAAGCTTTATGGAGCACCCGGACGGAATTGAGTTCAACCGAGAGCGCAACATGGTGAAAACAGAAAGCAGGAAACGGGGGCACCGTCGCCGACGCCTCACCAGGCCGTCGGCGACCCCCTCTAGTTTTGTCCGTCGGGAAAGAGGTCCGTAGACAGGAGATTAAGACGTCGGAAGCATAGAACCAGCCAAGCACCGTCGCCGACGGTCCTTTGGGGCGTCGGCGACGCCCCTTCTGCATCCCAGACGCTTATTTCTACTTTTTGGCTATTGGAATAGATTATACTCGCACCACGAACGTTCCAAACGTATAATAACATCCTTACAAGGTCCCAAATCATACCAACACTTTCCCCATGCCTTGATGGTCGAAACCTTACCTTACCCCACTTCCTAGTTTTGACCCGTTTGATCTTTATTACACACTTTCCGACTTAGTTAACATTTTTGACCCATTACCACAATACTAAACTTAGTACTTCATTTGATCTTACATTCTTGCATACCTCACTATTCGTAACATATGACAAAATGAACAAATCTTTTTAAATACTAAAAAGAGGTTCGGAACTTACTTACACTTCATTACGTTATGACAACAAGACCTCATTTGACCCATTCGATCTACTTAGCGCGAACCATCATTTTCATTCAACCAACTCCATATTTGACTTCGCATCATACTCAATTATCTTAGAACGATACCTTATTTAAACAAGCTAAGAAGTGAAATCGGAATCACTTACCTTGAGCGACCAAGTTCAAGCATAGGTTCCATGCTTGCTTTTGACCCGTTAGCCTCCGTGCTTGAGTCCGTAGATATGTTATTTATCCTTACATGTCAGTACATTAATACCCTTGTTAGCATACAAGACCACACATAACATCAATCACATTAATCCTATGCTCAACATTTGACCTTCATTAGTCAATTTCTAACAAACATAAAGCATATACTCATAGTCATATCTTTTCAAGCTTATATAATTTATCATGTCATTACACATTCATACATTGATCTAACTACGTCCATATGACTTTTATAATCTTGCAATTGTCAACCATATTCAAGTTAACAATTTAACGTAATCTTAACATCCTTCTTTACTAATAAATCACTCTACCTTTAGTGCACATCCATATCAATTCACCATTAAACCTCTAGACTAACACATGACGTTTACCACATCATTTAAGTACGAAGTTCAACTTCTAAGCATACCTTTTATCAAAGTAGTTTTGTCAATTAAAAACCCATATGTATTTCAATCAAAACGCATATTTCATGTTAACCTATCGTTTATCACTTCATTATTACATTCTATACTTTTCCATCCATTATTATACACAATTCATCTAAAATCAACACTTAGGCATTTCATCATACACTTGGTGGGCGTACCGTTAATTAAGCATAGTGTACAAGTATCATTTGCATAACATGACCAATCCATATCAATATCATCAAGAACATCAATATTCACTAGAATTTCACATAACTTCTCTTCTAATTCAGCTCTAACTAACAATTTATCATTATAAACAATCGCCATACATTCCCTCATCCAATTTCACACTTTACAACTCATATTCATTCTACTCTAAGTGGGATTCACTCCCAACATTGATTTAATCGATTTCAAGCATTCATAATGTTCTAGATGGTGATCTTAGCTCAATATCATACTAATTTCATATAAACACATGGAATTTCTTGAAACCCTACATATTCAAGATCATCAAACTATCAAATTCTTCTTACCTTAAGCTTTAATAGGCCTAGATGATCAAGAAATCATTGACATGCATGAGATTCAGTCACGATTAGGGCTTCAATTGGCTGGATTTCTGTGGTTAGAAGGGTTTCCCCTTCTTCTCTAGCTCTGGGTGTCGAACACACACACACACACTTGATGTGTGTGTGTGTTTTAATTCTTATTTCATTTTTATTCATCCAGCTTTCTTAACCTGTCATCTTTAGTCCCTTGAGTTTAGTGTGGTAATTGCTTAGTCACAAACTTTACTACTATTATCTAACTTGTATTGTGACCAAGTTAAATAACATATCTGTCACATTTTATCTCGTATTCCATGAAATCTCATTAGTGAGTTAAACGTTCAGGTTTTGGGGCGTTACACTTCGTATGGTGAGCCACTTACCATACAGGGAGATACTCAATATGGACGGCCTAAGCAAGTGTCTATGCTTAAGGCATCAAGATGTATGAAGAAAGGATGTGTCATTTACATGGCGCAAATGACTATTGACGAGCCGAAGCCTAAGATTGAAGACATCCTTGTCATTTCTGAATACCCCGAAGTATTCCCTGAAGAACTACCTGGTTTGCCACCAGATAGATAAGTAGAATTCAGAATTGACATTATTCCAGGAGCAGCACCTGTTGCAAGAGCACCTTACAGGTTGGCACCAACAGAGATGAAAGAGTTAAGGACTCAACTAGATGATTTGTTGGCGAAGGGTTTTATACGTCCTAGTTCATCTCCTTGGGGAGCACCAATCCTTTTTGTAAAGAAAAAGGATGGATCGATGCGTCTGTGCATCGATTACCGCGAGCTTAACAAAGTCACTATCAAGAATAGATATCCATTGCCCAAGATCGACGATCTGTTCGATCAACTGTAAAGAGCAAGTTACTTCTCCAAGATTGATTTAAGGTCAGGCTACCATCAGTTGAAGGTTAGAGATGAAGATGTGCACAAGACTGCGTTTAGGACTCGTTATGGTCATTACGAGTTCCTAGTGATGCCTTTTGGGCTCATTAATGCACCAGCAGCATTCATGGATCTCATGAATCGTGTCTGCAAGCCATACTTGGACAAATTTATTATCGTCTTCATTGACGACATCCTGATTTACTCAAAGAATCAAGCTGACCACGAGAAGCACCTTCGATGTATTCTGGAACTACTTCAGCAGGAGAAGCTTTATGCCAACTTCTCGAAGTGTGAATTTTGGCTTCGTGAAGTCCAATTTCTTGGACATGTTGTTAGTGAGCGTGGTATCCAAGTAGATCCCGCTAAGGTTGAAGCTGTCATGAATTGGCAAGAGCCAAAGACACCTACAGAGATTCGTAGCTTTTTGGGTTTGGAAGGATATTATAGGCGTTTTATTGAAAACTTCTCACGGATTGCTGCACCCCTAACTTCATTAACCCGCAAGAATATCAAGTTTGATTGGGGACCTAAGTAGCAGGAATCCTTTGACATTCTCAAGCAGAAGTTGAGCAATGCACCTGTGTTGACATTGCTAGAAGGTATCGAAGAATTTGTGGTGTATTGTGATGCATCGCACACAGGTATGGGATGTGTGCTTATGCAGAAGGGCAAAGTTATTGCCTATGCTTCTCGACAGTTAAAGGTGCACGAGAAGAACTACACCACCCATGACTTGGAGTTAGGTGCCGTTGTATTTGCACTAAAACTATGGAGGCATTACTTGTATGGTACAAAGTGTGTGATTTATTCAGATCACAAGAGCCTTCAACACTTGTTTAATCAGAAGGATTTAAACATGAGGCAGCGACGTTGGATGGAGACGTTAAATGATTATGATTGTGAAATCCGATACCATCCAGGCAAGGCGAATGTGGTCACCGATGCCTTAAGTCGAAAGGAAAGGGTGAAGCCCATAAGAATTAATGCCAAGAGCATTGAATTAAGAAACAGTTTAAATGATAGGTTATTAGCCGCTCAGAGGGAAGCTATGTTGGAAGCTAACTATCCTGATGAAAACCGGGGAGTCACTGCAGATCAGTTGTCATGTGGCAAGGATGGAATCCTGAGATTGAATGGACGAATATGGGTTCCAATCTATGGAGGACTTAGGGAAGTGATCCTCCAGGAAGCCCATAGTTCCAAGTATTCTGTTCATCCTGGAAGTGACAAGATGTACCAGGATTTGAAGGCGAATTATTGGTGGATAGGCTTGAAGAAGTCTATAGCCACTTATATGGCCAAATGTCTGACATGTGCACAAGTTAAGGCAGAGCATCAGAAGCCATCAATTTTGCTGCAACAGCCTGAACTTCCCACCTGGAAGTGGGAAATGGTGACTATGGATTTTATCACCAAATTTCCAAGAACAGAGAAAGGAAATGATACTATTTGGGTGATAGTGGATAGATTGACTAAGTCAGCCCATTTCCTACCTATTAAGGAAACACACAGCTCAGATAAGTTAGCTCAGCTGTACATGGATGAGATTGTATCTCTCCATGGGGTGCCAGTGTCTATTATTTCTGACAGGGATACAAGGTATACATCCCATTTCTGGAAGAGCTTTTAGCAATCCCTAGGCACTCGATTGAACTTCGGCACAGCGTATCACCCTCAGACCGATGGTCAAAGCGAGCGAACAATTCAAATGCTGGAAGATATGTTAAGGGCGTGTGTTATTGACCTAGGTGGAAGTTGGGATGATCATCTCCCTCTGATCGAGTTTTCATACAATAATAGCTATCACTCAAGTATCCAGACTGCACCATTTGAATCCCTGTATGGAAGGAAGTGCAGAATGCTCGTTTGTTGGGCAGAAGTTAGAGATGTCCAACTAACAGGACCTGATATAGTCCTGGAGACGACCGATAAGATTGTGCAGATAAGAGATCGTCTCAAAGCTGCCAGAGATAGGCAGAAAAGCTACACAGACAAAAGGCGTAAACCTCTAAAGTTCAAGGTAGGGGATAAGGTTTTGCTTAAAGTATCACCCTGGAAGGGAGTGATGCGATTTGGTAAGAAAGGTAAGTTAAGCCCAAGGTATATATGTCCATTCAAGATCATCGAATGTGTCGGATCAGTGGCTTATAAGTTGAACTTGCCTGAAGAGCTCAGTGGTATTTATAATGTATTCCGCATCTGCAATCTGAAGAAATGTCTAGCTGATGAGTCACTAGCCATGTCACATAAAGATGTGCATATTGATGAGAGCTTAAAGTTTGCTGAAAAGCCTTTGTCGATCGAGGATCGACAGGTTAAGAAGCTTCGAAGGAAGCATGTGCCAATTGTAAAGGTTAAATGGGATGCCCGTAGAGGTCCTGAGTACACGTGGGAGGTAGAGTCCACAATGAAAGAAAAGTACCCTCATTTGTTTCAATAAATATCAAGGTCGAGATTTCTTTTAAGGGGGTGAGGATGTAACACCTCGTAAATTTATGTCCAATAATATATCGACACGTGTCATGAGCTTTAAACGTGTAAAGAATTGCCTTAGAGGGACTAAAGTTGACAAACAAGGAAAGCATGTGAATAAAAGGGTTCAAAGTGTCAACAATGGATAAATATACTTTACAATAGCTCTACATGATGTTTATACCCTTAAACGAATGAATTATGGATCATACGAAGCTAATTGTGAAAGAAAGTGAGAGATTACAAACTACAGGGGTTAAATGTGTCAACATGTTTAAAGTATACCTCTGAGTGACCTTTTAGCAAACCCAAAGCTTTGTAACGATAAATTATGCTCACTAGAATACGTGATAAAAATTTCACAAAGTTTCGTTATCGTATGAGAAAGTTATGATAAAATTCTTATACGAGGGGTTAAAAGCGTCAACGTTGAAATTTATGGTTTTTCAGGTAATCAAAAGTTAACAAAGGACTTAACAATGTTTGATTATGTGTTAAGGCCCTTAAAAATCAATTTAGAGGGTTGAAAATGCAAGAAAAGTAGTAAAAACCACGTTTGAAAGGACCAGGGGCTGAAATGTAAATAGCTGAAACTTGTTGACTTGTTCTGGACCACTCATACCGGCCGCGTAAGCCTCCACAAGGCCTTACGCGGGCCGCCTGGGACTGCCAGTGACAAAAAACACCTGCAGGTGTCTGTCCAGGCCTGTTAACCGACTTAAAACCTTGTTTTCACATACCAGGGGCTGCACCAACCAGTTTTCATGCAATAGGGGCACCTGTAATGATCCCATAACACTTGTAGACTTGCATGGCATGATCTAATGGCACCAAAATCACTATATAAGAAACCCAAAGTTGTAACACTTGAACACATCATTTGAAAACTTTCACAAGCTCACTTCTGGAGAATTTTGGAGCTCAAGCACTCTTCCTAGAAGTCACTAGTCATACTTAGGACCCTTGTAAGTGTCCTTAACCCTCCTTAATTCAGTTTTGCCTAGTTAATTAGCCTAAGGTCAAACCGTCGTAATTAAGGTTTGACTTCGTCATTAATCATAATTTGTCCAGTAAAATTTCAAATTGAAAGTACCTATTAGTTGGTAATTATGTGGGCAATAAACCCTTAAAAGGGCACCCTCTGATTCCCACTCTAACTAGGTCCATTGTCGGGTCAAAGTTAATC
Source organism: Helianthus tuberosus (assembly GCA_030545235.1). NCBI lineage: Eukaryota > Viridiplantae > Streptophyta > Magnoliopsida > Asterales > Asteraceae > Helianthus > Helianthus tuberosus. Next base: position 213,053,154 of record CM060411.1, on the reverse strand, counting down.
TTAAAAAGTCAACAGAAAGCTTATTTTCAAATTAACACATAATTAGCAATGTAGAAGCCATGCAACCTGTTTTATCATTAATATAACTTGGTAATTAATGTAAGAACATGTCTAAACATGTTTAACCCGACAATTTTCAGTTTAAGCTCGGTTCGGATTCGAAAATCGCAAAAGTAGACTTTTGCTTTGACTTTCAGTTCTGACCCATTTGAGCATAGTTTAGAAATTCCTTAGAGCTTATTTAGGACCAGGTTTCATGTTAGTATAACCCTCTGTGATCATACAACTTGGTTCATTAGTTATCCGATTCACATGCATGTTCCCGTTAAATGCTTATATGTTGACTATTATGCCTATATGACCTTAAAACGTGATTTTTGAAAATGTAAAAGAGTAGAAACCTTAGTTACTAATTTATAAACTTGTACCTAAAATTTGACTCAGTTGGAGGTCTAGATTAAGAGTTTTGCTCATTAGCGTAATTAGAAAGTTTTTTAGTAATTAAACAGCGTAATTAGCATATAGCCTATCTAAACCCGATTTTTGATACCAAACTTTTTACCTAGTGATATAAAATAATATTTTGGGATTTTTTGAGATTTTTATTTATTTTTAGGAGGAGCATAATATAGAGTTCTAAGCTTGATTCGGTAGTTGTCGGTTTTGCCCTTTTGGGCTATAAAATGAGTTTTACAAATCCTTTTGATACCAAACCTTCTGATCCAATTTGATAAATAGAATATTTTAAGCCTTCTGGAATAATAAAAATATCAGCTTTTCTTATAATACCCGGAAATCGCTTAAAACCGCCTTTTTACGCGTTTTAAACGCATAGTATGTATTAAAACCTGTTTAGATATATAAGACCTGATACCTACTGATATTTTAATTAAATTTTTATATCCTAACAGTAAGTAAAAGTTTTTACAGTCAGATTCCAGATATTGACCTTATAAGCTTATGTGAAATTACCAAAATGCCCCTTCGGTGCATAGTTTGGTTATAAATGATAAATTTCACATATATGTTATACCCTACTGATATAACTTATTAAATTAAGTATTTTTACTGATTATATCAGACCTGAAACTCAGATTTATATTTAAACTCTTTTATAACCTTTTAAATGACCAAAATGCCCTTACGGGGCATAATTTGAGTTTAAATTCATTTGGGGCATAATAGGAGATATCTTACTGATGTCACAATATATTTAAAGCATATTAACTTAGGAAATCTGTATACGACTCTTATGGTTACCCGTTATGCATTTTCGCATTCGGTCCGGTTTATGTAACTAGTTTGCATAAATTGACCAAAACGGGTCAAACCTTATCATTTTTGTCTCAAAATCCAGAATGTGTTTAGTTTACCCATATTATACAAGTCTCCAAACTTTTCAGGTCTAAATCACATTCTATTCCGGTCTTCGCTTAATCGTGCGTTTGAACTGTATCTTCCTTTAAAACTAACCGGTCTAAGTTTAGACTTAATTAAAGACCCGTTAGGAATCTAATAGGTTATTAAAAACCTTCGTTCCAGATTAGGAGACCCGGTAAAAGCTACGTGCACTTGCTATTTGTGATTATTACTTGCTCAGGTAAATACTTTTAACTTATTTTCCCTATACGGGCTTGGGATACGGTATTATAATAATACCGCTTGGTCGGGTATGTAGTCATTTAAATCGGATTGTGATTAATGTGTTTACATAACTCGTTTTAATCTGTATTATTTGGTGTATGGCCTTTGGGGGTTAAATGACCATGTCCCGGATATCCTTGGCATCATTCAAAGAAATGGCCACGACCTAAGCACGGGGTGTAGGCGTACACCTGACAGTTGCATTATGTAAAAACTGGTAATCCACTTAAAGGAATCAACCTTGTGGGCATTATACCTGTGGCATGTCAGTTAATCTTGTCCGGCTCTACAAACCGGCCCTGACGGACGACAAATAAGTAAAACTGTATACAAGATTATTTTTAATAATTGTCCTAAGTTATAAAATGTTTTGTGCCTTGTGCATTCAAATCAATTTTCTAAACCTTTTTCAAAATGAGCCAGTTAATTGTATTTACCAGTGTAAACTGACATATTTTCCCAAAAAGGCTAAGTGCAGGTACTAAACGAAATAGGCTGGCCTCTCCTTAGCATCAATAAGAGTCTCGCAAGCTTGGATGCGTGTTAAGTCTGATGAATTATGTTCCCTTTTTATTTGATCCGCCTGTGGATCCGTTACAGTCCGTTTTATGATACTTTGATATTACTAAATATTCGGTTTGTAATGAGATTCGTCTTTTGCTTCCACTGTGCATTTAAAATTGTGTTTTTTGACTATGATGATATCAACTATGTCACGATACTCCCCACCGGGCCCACCGGTAATACGTGGAAATATCGGGGTGTGACAGGTTGGTATCAGAGCCAACACTGAGTGAATTAAACACTAGCATTTTGTGTTTAATCTCAGTTACACAGTTGCACATTCCTCAATTTTCGAGTCTAGACAAAGAACATAGGACAAATCCTGATTTGTTTTAATTTTGTTCTTTATATATTTCTTTGTTGTTATCTTTATTTATGTTGACAGGAACAAATATGCCGCCAAGAATGAGAAGAGGAAGAGGCAAGGCCCCAATGACGGGTCATGATCATGAAGCCGGACCCTCACACCGGCGAACCCCGTCCATCACCATGAGTACAAGTCCACAAGAACCTTGGAGGACTTATATAGAGCCAGGGAGACGATCTGTCTCTCTAAGCTCATCACCATCTTATCTACACTCTTTCGAGCCTCAATAGGAAAATGAGCCCCAAAACCCGCAGCCTTCCTTTATACCTCTCCAGCGGTCCAATTCACACCATTCTTTCAATGACCCCACACCCTTCTTTCAGAGCCGGTTTAACCCGGCGAACCTTGTTCAAGAACCAGTGGGTTTTAACCCATTGGGACCAGAGGACCATTTCTCCGGCGATAATGCCATGGATATGGACGAGGACACCGATCCTGCAGAACCACCGTTCGGAACCCCTAACCACCCCATCGAGATCTCTGATGGGTCTTCCTTCCATGGATCACCTTACCGTGGTCCAGACAGTTATCATGTGAGATTCGCCCAGTACGAATGGTATTTTACACCTTCGTACTATTCCTCGCCTCACCAGCAGCAGCAGCAGGATCCCTCCGAGGATTCTCGCTTTGTGGCAGTCACTCCACCGCCGCCACCACCAGTTGAGCAGCCGCCTCCGGAGCCACCGAGGCGTAGAAGATCAAACGCACGGATGTCCGTGCGAGGAGGAGTGCGTATCAGCACCCCTCAACCATCAAGTGGCAGCCACTATCCGCCACTCCATGAAGACCCGCAGATGGGTAGGCCTTCAAACCCCGTCTCAGAAGCAGACTCTGCGCCTGTCGCGCCACCACCGTTGGGTTTTGGTAACCCAATTCCTACATACGCCGGCTCAGCGGCGTATAACCCCTTTGAGCAGCCAGCCCACACAAACTACAACTATGCGGATGCTGGTCCTTATCAGGCAGCGTGGGACTACAACGCTCTTCATCCTGAAGGGCCCTATGGAGGTCCTTGGACCACTGGTTACCCAACTTATGGGTACCAGCATCCGCCACCTCCTCAACCTCTACATCAGCAGCCGCCGCAGCCGAAATTGATACCAACAGAACGACAACAGGAGGTTCTAGAAAGGTTGAACCAGGTTGAGCGGGAGGTTCAAAGAGACCGCAGGGAACGTCAAGGCTTCTTCAAAGGTTTGGCAAGCCTAATCAAGGGGAAGTCCAAGAGAATGGATTTTTGAAAATCCTTGTTATTTTTATTTATGTTGTAATCATGTCCCTGCGCGGACATTTGTTTCTGTATTCTGCCCCTGCGTGGGCATGTCTTTCTGTACTCTGCCCCTGCGTGGGCATGTCTTTCTGTTTAACCCCCGCGTGGGTATGTTTGTTTGTTTAGCCCCTGCGTGGGCATGTTATTTCTGTTAGAAGTCCTGTTTAGGGTAAATTTGTAATTTTAATTTGATTAGAGGAATGGTTTAATTTAAATTTTCATTTTTGTTAAATTATATACATAAACATAAAATATGAAACAAATGAAAATATAACATTCCTTTTTATAAGACCTATCATTATAATAAAGTGATAAAATCTAAAAAGGACAAAACCTAGCCCATGTGTCATTTTAAGACAGGACAAAACCTAGCCCGTGTAAGACCCTAACATGTAATATTTTTAAATCGACGCAGCGGAAATACGAGCCTTAAAATATCTTTCTTTAATAAACATATTTCTAACATAAAAGTTCAAATGCAAAATATTAAACATTTACTGGAAGGGATTTACAATATTCAAGTTGTATTAACGCTTCGAAGCAATACATAATTCGAACTATTTGACCGTTCTTTCCGTACAACCCTTGCTCTTGACTCGATCTACGTCCGCTCAGCTTCGTTAGTAGTAGAAGGAATCTGTGTGGTACCTGTGAACATCACATACAACTTAATCATTAGACATTGACAACCTCATACGACACTAATCTCACACAATTAACTTTCGTATAACATTCGACTAATCTCTTGAAGTCTCTCGTTCCGAGTTCAGCATCAACTTCATAAGAATCCGACATTCTCATTCCTGCATTATATTCTAAACTCAAGTGTATCGTTAGTAACGTTAATTCTCAATACATCTAAATTTGTGCATTCGCACATACATACACACGTACATACTTACAACCATACACGTTTACATCCCTACATATATCTAAATATACTTACAATCATGTATTCATACCTACGTGTATCGTACATCTTCTTGTATGCCAAAATACATATAACACGTGCATTTAGAGTCATATTCCCTTAACCACCTCCTACTATTGTACTATAAACATACGTAATAATTCACAAGTAGGCATTCTTATGAACAAGTTTTATCATTTCATCCGTATAACACATTCTAACACATTTCCTCTCACCATTTAATTATTTATAAGATCCGCACTTTTTCAAGAACTTGAGTGCATAGTTATCTATTTTAATAAGGTTAGTGCTTTCTTATGTCTAACAAGGTTTACGGAGCCTTTCGGAAGCTTTATGGAGCACCCGGACGGAATTGAGTTCAACCGAGAGCGCTACATGGTGAAAACAGAAAGCAGGAAACGGAGGCACCGTCGCCGACGCCCTCTAGTTTTGTCCGTTGGGAAAGAGGTCCGTAGACAGGAGATTAAGACGTCGGAAGCACAGAACCAGCCAAGCACCGTCGCCGACGGTCCTTTGGGGCGTCGGCGACGCCCCTTCTGCATCCCAGACGCTTATTTCTACTTTTTGGCTATTGGAATAGATTATACTCGCACCACGAACGTTCCAAACGTATAATAACATCCTTACAAGGTCCCAAATCATACCAACACTTTCCCCATGCCTTGATGGTCAAAACCTTACCTTACCCCACTTCCTAGTTTTGACCCGTTTGATCTTTATTACACACTTTCCGACTTAGTTATCATTTTTGACCCATTACCACAAAACTAAACTTACTACTTCATTTGATCTTACATTCTTGCATACCTCACTATTCGTAACATATGACAAAATGAACAAATATTTTTAAATACTAAACAGAGGTTCGGAACTTACTTACACTTCATTACGTTATGACAACAAGACCTCATTTGACCCATTCGATCTACTTAGCGCGAACCATCGTTTTCATTCAACCAACTCCATATTTGACTTCGCATCATACTCAATTATCTTAGAACGATACCTTATTTAAACAAGCTAAGAAGTGAAATCGGAATCACTTACCTTGAGCGACCAAGTTCAAGCATAGGTTCCATGCTTACTTTTGACCTGTTAGCCTCCGTGCTTGAGTCCGTAGATATGTTATTTATCCTTACATGTCAATACATTAATACCCTTGTTAGCATACAAGACCACACATAATATCAATCACATTAATCCTATGCTCAACATTTGACCTTCATTAGTCAATTTCTAACAAACATAAAGCATATACTCAGAGTCATATCTTTTCAAGCTTATATAATTTATCATGTCATTACACATTCATACATTGATCTAACTACGTCCATATGACTTTTATAATCTTGCAATTGTCAACCATATTCAAGTTAACAATTTAACGTAATCTTAACATCCTTCTTTACTAATAAATCACTCTACCTTTAGTGCACATCCATATCAATTCACCATTAAACCTCTAGACTAACACATGACGTTTACCACATCATTTAAGTACGAAGTTCAACTTCTAAGCATACCTTTTATCAAAGTTGTTTTATCAATTAAAAACCCATATGTATTTCAATCAAAACGCATATTTCATGTTAACCTATCGTTTATCACTTCATTATTACATTCTATACTTTTCCATCCATCATTATACACAATTCATCTAAAATCAACACTTAGGCATTTCATCATACACTTGGTGGGCGTACCGTTAATTAAGCATAGTGTACAAGTATCATTTGCATAACATGACCAATCCATATCAATATCATCAAGAACATCAATATTCACTAGAATTTAACATAACTTCTCTTCTAATTCAGCTCTAACTAACAATTTATCATTATAAACAATCATCATACATTCCCTCATATCCAATTTCACACTTTACAACTCATATTCATTCTACTCTAAGTGGGTTTTCACTCCCAATATTGATTTAATCGATTTCAAGCATTCATAATGTTCTAGATGGTGATCTTAGCTCAATATCATACTAATTTCATATAAACACATGGAATTTCTTGAAACCCTACATATTCAAGATCATCAAACTATCAAATTCTTCTTACCTTAAGCTTTAATAGGCCTAGATGATCAAGAAATCATTGACATGCATGAGATTCAGTCATGATTAGGGATTCAATTGGCTGGATTTCTGTGGTTAGAAGGGTTTCCCCTTCTTCTCTGGCTCTGGGCGTCGAACACACACACACACACCTAATGTGTGTGTGTTTTAATTCTTATTTCATTTTTATTCATCCAGCTTTCTTAACCTGTCACCTTTAGTCCCTTGAGTTTAGTGTGGTAATTGCTTAGTCACAAACTTTACTACTATTATCTAACTTGTATTGTGACCAAGTTAAATAACCTATCTGTCACATTTTATCTCGTATTCCATGAAATCTCATTAGTGAGTTAAACGTTCGGGTTTTGGGGCGTTACAAGTCTACCCTCCTTAAAGGAGGTTTCGTCCCCGAAACCTTTCTCATTCCTACTCTTACCCTTCTATTGTACTCATTCACTGGGCACACTACCACATGATTCACTCGGGGTCTTTGCAAAAGTCTTATTCATGAATAAATATAATCGTACGCATTGACCCTATCATCTTAAATTAATAGTTTACTTTCATAATCACACAAGGGTCAGGGTCTGATCCAGAGCTCTTATTAGTGTCATTTACTTTATAATGCTAGCTCCTAGCGCATACCATCACTAGCGTTTCATTCATCGAATTTATTCCAGTGTATACAATTATTAACCGTGCAAACCCAAGTCTATGGCTTGTTTCTAACTTTCTATTTAAGCATATTACATTCATATATTTACTAATCGAAATAAATCGATTTATTTCATACTACTCATACACCATATGCTATCTTTCATTTTGTTCCCTATGAGCCATCCTAAACATTCCATTACTATCATCACTTCTATTTACCTTTAAGCTCATAGGAGGGGTCGATATATGTAACACCCCGAAAATTTACGTCCTATAATGTATTGACACGTGTCATAAGCTTTGAACGCGTGCAAGAATGTTCTTGAAGGACTAAAGTTGACAAACATAGAAACTATGTGAATTTGAGGGTTCAAAGTGTCAACAATGAATAAATATACTTTACAATAACCCTACATGATGTTTATAACCTTAAACGAATGGATCATGGATCATACGAAGCGAATTGTGAAAGAAAGTGGGAGATTACAAACTACAGGGGTTAAATGTGTCAACATGTTAAAGATATACCTCTGAGTGACCTTATAGCAAACCCGAAGCCTTGTAACGATTAAATATGCTCACTAGAATGTACCATAAAAATTTCACCAAGTTTCGTTATCGTATGAGAAAGTTATGATAAAATTCGTGTATGAGGGGTTAAAAGCGTCAACGTTGAAATCTTTGACTTTTCGGGTAGTCAAAAGTTAACCAAGGACTTAACAAAGTTGGTATAAGTCTTGAAGCCCTTAGAATTCAATTAAGAGGGCCCAAAGTGCAAGAAATAAAGGAAAAATCAAGTTTGGAAGTGCGGGGACCAAAACTGCAATTATTTAAAAATGTGCATGTGCTGATGTCTGCCTTGAGGACCTCAAAGCTGGGGACCTTGAGGTCCGTAAGCTAGTGCCCAGCATCAAAAATTCGACAGACAGCTGCCTGTTGCTGTGTAACCGACTTAAGTTGATCTTATCTGCATTTGTGAGAGCCCCTACATGAGTTATAGCCTCTAGAGACACTTGGGATTGATCTAACATCATTGTAAAGTTGTTTGGCATCAATTTAAGCAAGATCAAAGTTCTTATATAAAGTCATAAGTTGCAAACATTCTTCCATTCATCATCTGATCAACTTCTAGAGCATAAGGATCAATCTCAAGCTTCTTAATCATCCATTAGACGAGTGTAAGTGCTCTTGACCCTTCTCGATTGAGTTAAGCTTAGTTTATAGCCTAGAAATCAAACCGTCATAACTACGGTTTGACTTCGCGATAAATCACAATCGGTCCAGAGTTTAGTCGAATCGAAAGTTGTTATAAGTTGGTATTTATATGGGTAATAAACCCCTAAAAGGTCACTCACTGATTCGAATCCTAACTAGTTCGTTTGTCGAGTCCAAGGTTGTCCGAAAAAGTCAACAGAAACCTTAATCGCATATTTAACAACACGGAAGGCGTGTAACCTGTTTTATCAGTCATACAACTTGAAAATAAGTATAATAACTTGTCTAAGCTTGTTTGATTCGACAACTTTATGTTTTGAACCGATTCGGAACCGAGAGACGCAAAAGTTTGACTTTTGCTTTGACCTCAGTTCTGACCCGATTTATATAGGTTTAGACATGCCTTAAAGTTCCATTAGGACCTAGTTGCATGTGTGTATAAGCCTCTGCGTTTATACCACTCGAATCCCAAATCGTCCGATGTTTCCGTTAAACGCCTAAATATTGACCGTAATGCCCTTATGAACATAAAACGAGATTTTTGGAAATATGAAAGTAAAATAATCTTAGATACTGATTATTAGACATGTCTATAAATTTTCACATCAAGCGGAGGTCCAGATTAGGAGTTATGCCTAATGACGTAATTATAGCGATTCTTAATAATTAAATGACGTCATTAGCGTAACGCCTATCTAAAACCCATTTTTGACACCAAACCTTTTACCCACTGATGTGATATAATATTTTGAGATTTTTGAAGATTTTTAATTATTTTTAAACTGATCATAAGCTAGGTTAATCGCCTCGATTCGGTTAATACCAAAAATACCCTTTTTCGGCCATAAAATGAGTTTTACAAATCCTTTTAACGCCAATCCAATTGCTACTGATTTTAAATAATAAATGGAGTATTTTGAGCCTGATTATTTGATCAGAAAACTCAGAATCGTATTTTAACCCGTACATCGCTTAAAACGACTTTATACGCGTATTTAACGCATAGTTTGGGTTTAAAACTATTTTAGTATATAAGACTTATTACCAAAGGTTATAACCTGTTAAAATAAGCTATTTTACTGATCAACTCAGACCCGGATCACAGGTGTCTAATTAAACCCTTATATAATCTTTAAAATGACCAAAATGCCCCTGCGGGGCTTATAAAGAGATTAAACTCGTTTTGGGCTTCATGGGTGATATCCTACTGATATCATGACTTATTTAAGGCGTGTTAACTTAGGAAACCTGTTTAGGACTCTTATGGTTACCCGTTACGCTTCATACGCATTCGGTTCGGTTTATGTAACTAGTTTACATAAACTAGCCGAAACGGGTCAAACCTTATCGGTTTTATCTCAAAATCCAGAATGTGTATCATATACCCATATTAAGCAAGTCTTCAAACTTCTCAGGTCTAAATCACATTCTATCCGGTCTTCGCTTAATCGTGCGTACGAACCGTATCTTTCTGTAAGACTAACCGGTCTAAGCTTAGGCTTAATTAAAGACCCGTTAGCATTCTAATTAATTATTTATACCATCATTCCAGACTAGAGCTTTCCGGTAAATTGTACCTACGCTTGCTTAAGTGAATACGGCTGAGTTATAAATTTCTGCTATTTAAGACAGGAGCTAGCTCAGGTAAATACTCTTAACTTATTTTCCCTATTACGGGCTTGGGATACGGTAATATAAATACCGCATGTTCAGGTATGGGATTCAAAGACCAATGAGTCGGGAAATCCAAATAACCTGTTTTAATTCGTATTGCTTGACTGAAACATTGGGGATTAATGCGACCGTGTCCTGGATATCCTTGACTCATGAATTGCAATGGCCACGACCTAAGCACGGGGTGTAGGCATACACCTGACAGATGCCATATGTTTATACCCAATATGGGATTCCCAATAGGGGAATAGTGGTGTGTCGGTTAATCATGTACCGGCATAGATTCGGGCCCTATATGTAGAGCAAGTTATGTAAAACTGATAACATGAAATATAGTTTGTCTCAAGTATAAAATATTAATTTTGCCTTGTGCATTCTAATCAAAGTGTCGAAACATTTACGTGTCTTGTGCACCTAAACAAATTTTCATAAACATTTTCAAATGAGTCGGTTGAGTGTATTTACCAGTGAAAACTGACGTATTTTCAAAAGTCTAAGTGGCAGGTACAAGTACGTAATAGGCTGGAAGCGGCTCAGGACGTTAATAAGGAATCTTGCAAGTTCTAGGCGTCTAAAGTCTGTTGAACAATGTTTACGTTTTATGATCCGCCTGTGGATCCTTTACCTTCCGTTGTAATACTTGGATATTACTTTATATTCGGATTGTAATATATTTATCTTTTGCTTCCGCTGTGCATTTAAATATTGTGTTGTTTGACTATGATGTTGCCAACCACGTCACGATACTCCCCACCGGGCCCACCGGTGACACGTGGAAATTCGGGGTGTGACAGGTTGGTATCAGAGCCAACACTGAGTGAATTAAACACTAGCCTTTTTGTGTTTAATCTCAGTTACACAGTTGCACATTCTTGAGTCTAGACGAGAACATAGGACAAATTCAAATTTGCTTCATTTTGTCCTTATTTGGTTCCTTTGTTATTTATACGATTAGCTCTTGTATGGGCGAGTCATTTTCGGTAGAAGTCCCGATTAGGGCAACCATATACTTGTTTAGATTTTTAAAGGAACGATTATATTTAAAATATCATTCCTATATTATAAGATCTACCATTATAATAAAATGGCAAATTCTAAAAGGACAAGACCTAGCCATATGTCACATTAAGACAGGGCCAAGATGGTAGTTCCACAATTAGATTCAGATCCTTATTAACATCTCGATTTAAAATTTTGTTCTGCGTTAATTATTAAAAAGAATCTTAAAGGTAAAACCTAGCCTAAATGTCACTGCATACAAGGCCGAGATGGTAGAACCTATTCAAGAGATTCAAATCCTTATTAAACATATGAAAGCATAATTACATGCTCGACAAAGTGTGATACGATAAAATCACATAAGTCATTTTTATGGGATTATTCTAAATCCTTATTTATATAAGCATCCCATATGGATGAAGTGCCCACGGGCTATAATTAACGTCCTCTGAGACTAAAAGACAATGGTAGCCTACAACTCCCTGTCAAGAAAAGGTAATGAACTTTAATTCACACCTTAATGCCTCGATTCTCTGAAATCATGGCTTATAAATTAATCTGTCCATGTGACTAGGCCTTATGTGCTAATAAAACTGTTATGGTTTTATAATTAGGATAAATTATATTAGAAATCCTAAATTAATGTGAGTAATAAATTAACCAAAGATGGTCTACGCTTACCACGGTTAATAAATTGCCATAAAAGACAATTCTATAATAAACTCACCAATAGACTATTGTCGATATGTTACAGTTCAAGCAACATGGCAGACTCAAACGAGGTCAACGGTCACCCAGGGATAGTGAATGATAATGCCCGAGTAAACGTAGCGGGTGCAGAATTACAGGCCATGATAGATGATGCCGTTAATCGAGCTATGGATAGACAGCTCCATGAATCCAGTGGTACCCATGCAAGGACCCAATCTGCACCACACTCCAGAACACCCTCCAGGACTCACACTGCCCACAACAGTAATTCTCACCACTCATCAAACCAGAGGAGTGCTCCATCCCAACGAGTCATGCGGAATCAAGAACCCCGTAATAAGGGTTGCTCCTATAAGTACTTCGTTTCGTGCAAACCCAGGGATTTCAATGGGGAAAAAGGAGCGGTAGATTGCATGACTTGGATGGACGAAATGGATACGGTTGTGGATATTAGTGGTTGTGATGATAGGGATATTGTGAAATTTGTGTCACAATCTTTCAAAGGAGAGGCATTAGCTTGGTGGAAATCTTTGATCCAAGCTACAGGGAAAGTCCCGTTATATAACATGACCTGGGAACGGTTCATGACGCTGATCAAAGAAAACTACTGCCCTCAACACGAGGTTGAGAAGATTGAGACTGAATTCTTGACTTTAGTCATGGAGAACTTAGATTGTCAAGCATACCTTACAAGTTTCAATACCAAGTCTCGATTGGTTCCTTATTTGGTCACACCGGAACCAAAGCGAATTGCTCGCTTCATTGGGGGTTTAGCCCCAGAAATAAAGGCAAGTGTGAAAGCATCGAGACCTACTACCTTCAGGTCAACGGCAGAATTGTCGCTATCTCTCACACTCGATGTGGTTAGAAACAAGGCTGCCAAGGCCTCTGAAGATGGGAAGCGTAAAAGGGAGGAGAATAACTCCCAGAATCCTAAGAAGAACAAATCCGAATTCAACAATGACCAACAGGATTCCGACAAGAAGCCTACATGCAAAACTTGCAAAAGAAGACACTGGGGACAGTGTCGATCAAACCAAAAGATAAAGCAATGTGGCATCTGCAAAAGAACTGGCCACCAGTCCCACGAATGTAGGGACATAAAGAATGCAAGCTGTTTCAGATGTGGTGAAAAGGGCCACATCAGTACTAATTGCCCGGAGGCTGCCCAGGGAGGAGCAGCTAAGTCTGGGATGGATAAGAAAGGAAATGCCTAAACTACCAGTTGAAGGCCAGAGACAGTGCATATCAATAATAAGGTACGTCCTTACCTTTTAGCATCAATTGTATCTGCTAAGTATTTTACGTTAATGTAAGGGATAATAAACCTTTAGTAAACCATAAGCTTAGCAAACTTTTGGTTACATTCATAAGAACTTCAGATATTAAAAATGAGGCATAATTTACCAATGGAGTCTTTAATGACCCTCTCTCCCATCCTCGGAGATAATCCTTCCATAAGAATCTGGAGTACTCTTCCCCAAAAAGAGTACGACAATATATATTATTTTATTTTATTTTCTCATTGTTTTTCTATCTTCTGCGAATGCCTAATTATGTTTGATAAAAGTGCCATATGAGGATTGGCGTATCTTAGTGTGTCCCATAGATTGCTTCCATGCCTGATCAGTATGGAGGTTTAATGCATGGAACCCCTGAGATATCCCAATGGTCGTATTTTGCTAAAGTCGACTAGTAGTATTCAAAGAAGATATCCAATATAAAATGTCCTTATAAGTATCTCTACTTAAGACATCTTTGCTATTGTAAAGAGAATGTGTCATGTATCTGACATCGACATCGACAGATGAACCAAAGCCTGAAAATACAGACATCTCTACCATCTCTGTGTGTCATAATTATCTTAATTACCATGTTTACCTTTTTAGAGGCAAGAGGATGTTAGGACAAACATCCCGCTTAGGGCTGCAATAATTGTAAAAGCCTTATATCTGTTAGTACCAACAGAATAGGAAGAACTAAGAGCCAAATCGATAAGTTTTTAGAGAAGGTGTCATAAAGCCAACATTCAAAGTTCTAAGAACTCCAATTTTTAGTAAATAAGAAAGACGGTTCATCTTGCTTATGCATTGATCACCGCAACCCTATTTAGGCAACAATTAAGAATCGCTATTACCTACCCAGGATCGTCGATTTGTTCGACTAACGGCAAGGATTAGCTATTCCCTAAACATTAGCTAAGCAGTGGTTGGAATAACCATATCACCTTAAAAATAAGCTTTTCTATAATAATGGATATGTAAGTATTAAGGCTACTCCTTTGGAGACCTTGTATAGATGGAATGTTAAATGTCTAGTGTGAGATAGAGAATTGGTAAGTCCAATTATCAAGATCTGAAAGTTGCCTGGGGAACAACAAATAAGATTATACAAATCCATAATCGATTGTAGGTTGCCAGTATATGGCAAGAAATCGAGGAGTTATGAAAATAGCAAACTTCCTAAGTTCTTGTTAAGGAATATGGTTTAACATAAGATATCACCCAGGAAGGGTGTACCAAATTTGTGAAATTATCAGGCTAGTTAAGCTCTGAATATATGGAAATCATTCGAAGGAAATCGAATGTATCAAGATCAAGTAGCTTGTAAGCTAAAACCTACTTAAGGAGTTTGACGGAGCACGCAATACATTGCACACTAGTGACTGGAGGATGTGTTCCGCCAATAAGTCAAGAAGCACTATCACATAATGAGATGCAGAATTATGATATGATGAGCATCCTGTATCGATTGAGAATCGACAGGTCAAGATGCTGCAAAAGGATACATACGCCTAATATAAGAGCCACTATGGGAGCTTGGAAAGACTCCAGATATGTTATAGAAGTTAAGTCCATTATGCGATAAAAAGTACTTCCAGCATTGTAACAAATCTCGAGGTCGAGATTTCTTTTAAGGGGGTGAGGATGTAACACCCCGAAAATTTACGTCCTATAATGTATTGACACGTGTCATAAGCTTTGAACGCGTGCAAGAATGTTCTTGAAGGACTAAAGTTGACAAACATAGAAACTATGTGAATTTGAGGGTTCAAAGTGTCAACAATGAATAAATATACTTTACAATAACCCTACATGATGTTTATAACCTTAAACGAATGGATCATGGATCATACGAAGCGAATTGTGAAAGAAAGTGGGAGATTACAAACTACAGGGGTTAAATGTGTCAACATGTTAAAGATATACCTCTGAGTGACCTTATAGCAAACCCGAAGCCTTGTAACGATTAAATATGCTCACTAGAATGTACCATAAAAATTTCACCAAGTTTCGTTATCGTATGAGAAAGTTATGATAAAATTCGTGTATGAGGGGTTAAAAGCGTCAACGTTGAAATCTATGACTTTTCGGGTAGTCAAAAGTTAACCAAGGACTTAACAAAGTTGGTATAAGTCTTGAAGCCCTTAGAATTCAATTAAGAGGGCCCAAAGTGCAAGAAATAAAGGAAAAATCAAGTTTGGAAGTGCGGGGACCAAAACTGCAATTATTTAAAAATGTGCATGTGCTGATGTCTGCCTTGAGGACCTCAAAGCTGGGGACCTTGAGGTCCGTAAGCTAGTGCCCAGCATCAAAAATTCGACAGACAGCTGCCTGTTGCTGTGTAACCGACTTAAGTTGATCTTATCTGCATTTGTGAGAGCCCCTACATGATTTATAGCCTCTAGAGACACTTGGGATTGATCTAACATCATTGTAAAGTTGTTTGGCATCAATTTAAGCAAGATCAAAGTTCTTATATAAAGTCATAAGTTGCAAACATTCTTCCATTCATCATCTGATCAACTTCTGGAGCATAAGGATCATTCTCAAGCTTCTTAATCATCCATTAGACGAGTGTAAGTGCTCTTGACCCTTCTCGATTGAGTTAAGCTTAGTTTATAGCCTAGAAATCAAACCGTCGTAACTACGGTTTGACTTCGCGATAAATCACAATCGGTCCAGAGTTTAGTCGAATCGAAAGTTGTTATAAGTTGGTATTTATATGGGTAATAAACCCCTAAAAGGTCACTCACTGATTCGAATCCTAACTAGTTCGTTTGTCGAGTCCAAGGTTGTCCGAAAAAGTCAACAGAAACCTTAATCGCATATTTAACAACACGGAAGGCGTGTAACCTGTTTTATCAGTCATACAACTTGAAAATAAGTATAATAACTTGTCTAAGCTTGTTTGATTCGACAACTTTATGTTTTGAACCGATTCGGAACCGAGAGACGCAAAAGTTTGACTTTTGCTTTGACCTCAGTTCTGACCCGATTTATATAGGTTTAGACATGCCTTAAAGTTCCATTAGGACCTAGTTGCATGTGTGTATAAGCCTCTGCGTTTATACCACTCGAATCCCAAATCGTCCGATGTTTCCGTTAAACGCCTAAATATTGACCGTAATGCCCTTATGAACATAAAACGAGATTTTTGGAAATATGAAAGTAAAATAATCTTAGATACTGATTATTAGACATGTCTATAAATTTTCACATCAAGCGGAGGTCCAGATTAGGAGTTATGCCTAATGACGTAATTATAGCGATTCTTAATAATTAAATGACGTCATTAGCGTAACGCCTATCTAAAACCCATTTTTGACACCAAACCTTTTACCCACTGATGTGATATAATATTTTGGGATTTTTGAAGATTTTTAATTATTTTTAAACTGATCATAAGCTAGGTTAATCGCCTCGATTCGGTTAATACCAAAAATACCCTTTTTCGGCCATAAAATGAGTTTTACAAATCCTTTTAACGCCAATCCAATTGCTACTGATTTTAAATAATAAATGGAGTATTTTGAGCCTGATTATTTGATCAGAAAACTCAGAATCGTATTTTAACCCGTACATCGCTTAAAACGACTTTATACGCGTATTTAACGCATAGTTTGGGTTTAAAACTATTTTAGTATATAAGACTTATTACCAAAGGTTATAACCTGTTAAAATAAGCTATTTTACTGATCAACTCAGACCCGGATCACAGGTGTCTAATTAAACCCTTATATAATCTTTAAAATGACCAAAATGCCCCTGCGGGGCTTATAAAGAGATTAAACTCGTTTTGGGCTTCATGGGTGATATCCTACTGATATCATGACTTATTTAAGGCGTGTTAACTTAGGAAACCTGTTTAGGACTCTTATGGTTACCCGTTACGCTTCATACGCATTCGGTTCGGTTTATGTAACTAGTTTACATAAACTAGCCGAAACGGGTCAAACCTTATCGGTTTTATCTCAAAATCCAGAATGTGTATCATATACCCATATTAAGCAAGTCTTCAAACTTCTCAGGTCTAAATCACATTCTATCCGGTCTTCGCTTAATCGTGCGTACGAACCGTATCTTTCTGTAAGACTAACCGGTCTAAGCTTAGGCTTAATTAAAGACCCGTTAGCATTCTAATTAATTATTTATACCATCATTCCAGACTAGAGCTTTCCGGTAAATTGTACCTACGCTTGCTTAAGTGAATACGGCTGAGTTATAAATTTCTGCTATTTAAGACAGGAGCTAGCTCAGGTAAATACTCTTAACTTATTTTCCCTATTACGGGCTTGGGATACGGTAATATAAATACCGCATGTTCAGGTATGGGATTCAAAGACCAATGAGTCGGGAAATCCAAATAACCTGTTTTAATTCGTATTGCTTGACTGAAACATTGGGGATTAATGCGACCGTGTCCTGGATATCCTTGACTCATGAATTGCAATGGCCACGACCTAAGCACGGGGTGTAGGCATACACCTGACAGATGCCATATGTTTATACCCAATATGGGATTCCCAATAGGGGAATAGTGGTGTGTCGGTTAATCATGTACCGGCATAGATTCGGGCCCTATATGTAGAGCAAGTTATGTAAAACTGATAACATGAAATATAGTTTGTCTCAAGTATAAAATATTAATTTTGCCTTGTGCATTCTAATCAAAGTGTCGAAACATTTACGTGTCTTGTGCACCTAAACAAATTTTCATAAACATTTTCAAATGAGTCGGTTGAGTGTATTTACCAGTGAAAACTGACGTATTTTCAAAAGTCTAAGTGGCAGGTACAAGTACGTAATAGGCTGGAAGCGGCTCAGGACGTTAATAAGGAATCTTGCAAGTTCTAGGCGTCTAAAGTCTGTTGAACAATGTTTACGTTTTATGATCCGCCTGTGGATCCTTTACCTTCCGTTGTAATACTTGGATATTACTTTATATTCGGATTGTAATATATTTATCTTTTGCTTCCGCTGTGCATTTAAATATTGTGTTGTTTGACTATGATGTTGCCAACCACGTCACGATACTCCCCACCGGGCCCACCGGTGACACGTGGAAATTCGGGGTGTGACAATATATTACCATACGCATACTATAATCTTTCAAGGACTTATTATTACAACTAAAATCACCCTTCATAAACTTACTTATCCGTACTTAAATCACGAAGACCAAGCATTATTTCCATGGTTACTATTGTTATTTATGCCATGCGTATCTTTTCTACAATGCCTTGTTCAAATGAACATGACCAACAAGCCGGGCATCAAAGTTAGCATTTCTTAACGATACTTGCCGTCTCTTATATTCTATCAGAATTTCCACAGTTACGAGCATTCAAGTTCAATACCACCCGACGATCATTACGAACATTTTGAAATTCACTCCACATTTTGCATTACGGTTTGTATATATACATTCTATTCTAACACACCCATCTCTAGTTGAGTCATAACCTCCTATTAAAGTTACAACCCTTTTTGTACATACCTGACGGAAGTAGATTCCATTGATTCGTTACCCTTATCTTACGATGATCATTCCTTCCCGATTGGTGACATTGCGTGTCCATTCATCAAGCTCACCTGTGAGTACAAAACTTAACATATCAAAACATTTACTACCGAGTTCAAATGGCGATCGCCATCTGACCCGTATGACCTATTTATCCTTTCGACCATTCTTGCATGCAACGCATTTGCATAAATATATTCATATATTTATATATATGAAAGTTTAAACATAATTTGAATCATATCACTTAAAGAATATTTACTTGTTTGGTCCTTAATTACTTACACATTCGGATATTTTCATTCCTATCATTCTTTTGTTCATTTGCTTTACATTTACTTATATGACTTGTTTGATGCATACATGGTCAAGCTATCGACTTCTTCTTATGTAGACTAGTCCCGTCTTTTATATCTTAAATCTGCTTCGCGGATTCGAACACATTATTCATACCTTCTATGTTTTGAATCCGTCTCGCAGATTCAAACATTGCATTCACATCTTTCATTCTTTAAATCCGTCTCGCGGATTCAAACATTTCATTCATGCCCTTCGTTCCTTGAATCCGTCTCGCGGATTCAAGCATTGCATTCATATCTTTCATTCTTTGAATCCGTCTCGTGGATTCAAACATTGCATTCACATCTTTCATTCCTTGAATCCGTCTCGCGGATTCAAACATTTCATTCATACATTGTTGATCCGTACTTTCTTACGGATTCAACATTCTTCATTCTTATCATTCGCACTTTTCACTCTTACGTAGTACTCTCAATCTCCCGATAGTCTTACTACCCATTTCACCCATACGCCCACCTGCTACCCAATTATAACAGACATACCTGTAACAATTATCGTGGTCTCACGAACGTCATACGTTTCTTGTGTACTGGCCAGGTACACAATCCACGTACTAGTTTCGTGTCTTCGCGTAATCGCCACATTATGTCCGAAGAATTAAATTTCGACACGTATTACATTTTTAAAACTGCTTTACCATGTCGTTATTATATTCATTTAAAATTTTCCTTCACTTGCTTAATTATACCATTTCATACATCCACGCGTTGAGTTTACGTACCAGGGGTCAATTCGTTTTATTACTTGCCTTGATGCCGGTCCTAGACCGCATTCACGGATCTTCCCTTCCGAACAATTGCGCTTACCCTTCACATAACATATTATTAGTTCCCTTCAAATACATAATCTGATACATACTTACCTTTGCTTCTACCTTTAGATCTTGATCGAGTCTCGAATTGTACGGGTTTCTTGTCACAAGAGCACACGGGTTTGAGTTCAAGTATCCATCTCCTCTTACTTGATTTCACTCAACCCATTGCTCTGATACCAACTTGTAAGACCCTAACACGTAATATTTTTAAATCGACGCAGCGGAAATACGAGCCTTAAAATTTCTTTCTTTAATAAACATATTTCTAACATAAAAGTTCAGATGCAAAATATTAAACATTTACTGGAATGGATTTACAATATTCAAGTTGTATTAACGCTTCGAAGCAATACATAATTCGAACTATTTGACCGTTCATTACATACAACCTTTGCTCTTGACTCAATCTGCGTCCGCTCGGCTTCGTTAGTAGTAGAAGGAATCCGTGTGGTACCTGTGAACATCACATACAACTTAATCATTAGACATTGACAACCTCATACGACACTAATCTCACACAATTAACTTTCGTATAACATTCGACTAATCTCTTGAAGTCTCTCATTCCGAGTTCAGCATCAACTTCATAAGAATCCGACATTCTCATTCCTGGATTATATTCTAAACTCAAGTGTATCGTTAGTAACGTTAATTCTCAATACATCTAAATTTATGCATTCGCACATACATACACACGTACATACTTACAACCATACACGTTTACATCCCTACATATATTCAAATATACTTACAATCATGTATTTATACCTACGTGTATCGTACATGTTCTTGTATGCCAAAATACATATAACACGTGCATTTAGAGTCATATTCCCTTAACCACCTCCTACTATTGTACTATAAACATACGTAATAATTCACAAGTAAGCATTCTTATGAACAAGTTTTATCATTTCATCCGTATAACACATTCTAACACATTTCCTCTCACCATTTAATTATTTATAAGATCCGCACTTTTACAAGAACTTGAGTGCATAGTTATCTATTTTAATAAGGTTAGTGCTTTCTTATGTCTAACAAGGTTTACGGAGCCTTTCGGAAGCTTTATGGAGCACCCGGACGGAATTGAGTTCAACCGAGAGCGCAACATGGTGAAAACAGAAAGCAGGAAACGGGGGCACCGTCGCCGACGCCTCACCAGGCCGTCGGCGACCCCCTCTAGTTTTGTCCGTCGGGAAAGAGGTCCGTAGACAGGAGATTAAGACGTCGGAAGCATAGAACCAGCCAAGCACCGTCGCCGACGGTCCTTTGGGGCGTCGGCGACGCCCCTTCTGCATCCCAGACGCTTATTTCTACTTTTTGGCTATTGGAATAGATTATACTCGCACCACGAACGTTCCAAACGTATAATAACATCCTTACAAGGTCCCAAATCATACCAACACTTTCCCCATGCCTTGATGGTCGAAACCTTACCTTACCCCACTTCCTAGTTTTGACCCGTTTGATCTTTATTACACACTTTCCGACTTAGTTAACATTTTTGACCCATTACCACAATACTAAACTTAGTACTTCATTTGATCTTACATTCTTGCATACCTCACTATTCGTAACATATGACAAAATGAACAAATCTTTTTAAATACTAAAAAGAGGTTCGGAACTTACTTACACTTCATTACGTTATGACAACAAGACCTCATTTGACCCATTCGATCTACTTAGCGCGAACCATCATTTTCATTCAACCAACTCCATATTTGACTTCGCATCATACTCAATTATCTTAGAACGATACCTTATTTAAACAAGCTAAGAAGTGAAATCGGAATCACTTACCTTGAGCGACCAAGTTCAAGCATAGGTTCCATGCTTGCTTTTGACCCGTTAGCCTCCGTGCTTGAGTCCGTAGATATGTTATTTATCCTTACATGTCAGTACATTAATACCCTTGTTAGCATACAAGACCACACATAACATCAATCACATTAATCCTATGCTCAACATTTGACCTTCATTAGTCAATTTCTAACAAACATAAAGCATATACTCATAGTCATATCTTTTCAAGCTTATATAATTTATCATGTCATTACACATTCATACATTGATCTAACTACGTCCATATGACTTTTATAATCTTGCAATTGTCAACCATATTCAAGTTAACAATTTAACGTAATCTTAACATCCTTCTTTACTAATAAATCACTCTACCTTTAGTGCACATCCATATCAATTCACCATTAAACCTCTAGACTAACACATGACGTTTACCACATCATTTAAGTACGAAGTTCAACTTCTAAGCATACCTTTTATCAAAGTAGTTTTGTCAATTAAAAACCCATATGTATTTCAATCAAAACGCATATTTCATGTTAACCTATCGTTTATCACTTCATTATTACATTCTATACTTTTCCATCCATCATTATACACAATTCATCTAAAATCAACACTTAGGCATTTCATCATACACTTGGTGGGCGTACCGTTAATTAAGCATAGTGTACAAGTATCATTTGCATAACATGACCAATCCATATCAATATCATCAAGAACATCAATATTCACTAGAATTTCACATAACTTCTCTTCTAATTCAGCTCTAACTAACAATTTATCATTATAAACAATCGCCATACATTCCCTCATCCAATTTCACACTTTACAACTCATATTCATTCTACTCTAAGTGGGATTCACTCCCAACATTGATTTAATCGATTTCAAGCATTCATAATGTTCTAGATGGTGATCTTAGCTCAATATCATACTAATTTCATATAAACACATGGAATTTCTTGAAACCCTACATATTCAAGATCATCAAACTATCAAATTCTTCTTACCTTAAGCTTTAATAGGCCTAGATGATCAAGAAATCATTGACATGCATGAGATTCAGTCACGATTAGGGCTTCAATTGGCTGGATTTCTGTGGTTAGAAGGGTTTCCCCTTCTTCTCTAGCTCTGGGTGTCGAACACACACACACACACTTGATGTGTGTGTGTTTTAATTCTTATTTCATTTTTATTCATCCAGCTTTCTTAACCTGTCATCTTTAGTCCCTTGAGTTTAGTGTGGTAATTGCTTAGTCACAAACTTTACTACTATTATCTAACTTGTATTGTGACCAAGTTAAATAACATATCTGTCACATTTTATCTCGTATTCCATGAAATCTCATTAGTGAGTTAAACGTTCAGGTTTTGGGGCGTTACACTTCGTATGGTGAGCCACTTACCATACAGGGAGATACTCAATATGGACGGCCTAAGCAAGTGTCTATGCTTAAGGCATCAAGATGTATGAAGAAAGGATGTGTCATTTACATGGCGCAAGTGACTATTGACGAGCCGAAGCCTAAGATTGAAGACATCCTTGTCATTTCTGAATACCCCGAAGTATTCCCTGAAGAACTACCTGGTTTGCCACCAGATAGATAAGTAGAATTCAGAATTGACATTATTCCAGGAGCAGCACCTGTTGCAAGAGCACCTTACAGGTTGGCACAAACAGAGATGAAAGAGTTAAGGACTCAACTAGATGATTTGTTGGCGAAGGGTTTTATACGTCCTAGTTCATCTCCTTGGGGAGCACCAATCCTTTTTGTAAAGAAAAAGGATGGATCGATGCGTCTGTGCATCGATTACCGCGAGCTTAACAAAGTCACTATCAAGAATAGATATCCATTGCCCAAGATCGACGATCTGTTCGATCAACTGTAAGGAGCAAGTTACTTCTCCAAGATTGATTTAAGGTCAGGCTACCATCAGTTGAAGGTTAGAGATGAAGATGTGCACAAGACTGCGTTTAGGACTCGTTATGGTCATTACGAGTTCCTAGTGATGCCTTTTGGGCTCATTAATGCACCAGCAGCATTCATGGATCTCATGAATCGTGTCTGCAAGCCATACTTGGACAAATTTATTATCGTCTTCATTGACGACATCCTGATTTACTCAAAGAATCAAGCTGACCACGAGAAGCACCTTCGATGTATTCTGGAACTACTTCAGCAGGAGAAGCTTTATGCCAACTTCTCGAAGTGTGAATTTTGGCTTCGTGAAGTCCAATTTCTTGGACATGTTGTTAGTGAGCGTGGTATCCAAGTAGATCCCGCTAAGGTTGAAGCTGTCATGAATTGGCAAGAGCCAAAGACACCTACAGAGATTCGTAGCTTTTTGGGTTTGGAAGGATATTATAGGCGTTTTATTGAAAACTTCTCACGGATTGCTGCACCCCTAACTTCATTAACCCGCAAGAATATCAAGTTTGATTGGGGACCTAAGTAGCAGGAATCCTTTGACATTCTCAAGCAGAAGTTGAGCAATGCACCTGTGTTGACATTGCTAGAAGGTATCGAAGAATTTGTGGTGTATTGTGATGCATCGCACACAGGTATGGGATGTGTGCTTATGCAGAAGGGCAAAGTTATTGCCTATGCTTCTCGACAGTTAAAGGTGCACGAGAAGAACTACACCACCCATGACTTGGAGTTAGGTGCCGTTGTATTTGCACTAAAACTATGGAGGCATTACTTGTATGGTACAAAGTGTGTGATTTATTCAGATCACAAGAGCCTTCAACACTTGTTTAATCAGAAGGATTTAAACATGAGGCAGCGACGTTGGATGGAGACGTTAAATGATTATGATTGTGAAATCCGATACCATCCAGGCAAGGCGAATGTGGTCACCGATGCCTTAAGTCGAAAGGAAAGGGTGAAGCCCATAAGAATTAATGCCAAGAGCATTGAATTAAGAAACAGTTTAAATGATAGGTTATTAGCCGCTCAGAGGGAAGCTATGTTGGAAGCTAACTATCCTGATGAAAACCTGGGAGTCACTGCAGATCAGTTGTCATGTGGCAAGGATGGAATCCTGAGATTGAATGGACGAATATGGGTTCCAATCTATGGAGGACTTAGGGAAGTGATCCTCCAGGAAGCCCATAGTTCCAAGTATTCTGTTCATCCTGGAAGTGACAAGATGTACCAGGATTTGAAGGAGAATTATTGGTGGATAGGCTTGAAGAAGTCTATAGCCACTTATGTGGCCAAATGTCTGACATGTGCACAAGTTAAGGCAGAGCATCAGAAGCCATCAGTTTTGCTGCAACAGCCTGAACTTCCCACCTGGAAGTGGGAAATGGTGACTATGGATTTTATCACCAAATTTCCAAGAACAGAGAAAGGAAATGATACTATTTGGGTGATAGTGGATAGATTGACTAAGTCAGCCCATTTCCTACCTATTAAGGAAACACACAGCTCAGATAAGTTAGCTCAGCTGTACATGGATGAGATTGTATCTCTCCATGGGGTGCCAGTGTCTATTATTTCTGACAGGGATACAAGGTATACATCCCATTTCTGGAAGAGCTTTCAGCAATCCCTAGGCACTCGATTGAACTTCAGCACAGCGTATCACCCTCAGACCGATGGTCAAAGCGAGGGAACAATTCAAATGCTGGAAGATATGTTAAGGGCGTGTGTTATTGACCTAGGTGGAAGTTGGGATGATCATCTCCCTCTGATCGAGTTTTCATACAATAATAGCTATCACTCAAGTATCCAGACTGCACCATTTGAATCCCTGTATGGAAGGAAGTGCAGAATGCCCGTTTGTTGGGCAGAAGTTAGAGATGTCCAACTAACAGGACCTGATATAGTCCTGGAGACGACCGATAAGATTGTGCAGATAAGAGATCGTCTCAAAGCTGCCAGAGATAGGCAGAAAAGCTACACAGACAAAAGGCGTAAACCTCTAAAGTTCAAGGTAGGGGATAAGGTTTTGCTTAAAGTATCACCCTGGAAGGGAGTGATGCGATTTGGTAAGAAAGGTAAGTTAAGCCCAAGGTATATATGTCCATTCAAGATCATCGAATGTGTCGGATCAGTGGCTTATAAGTTGAACTTGCCTGAAGAGCTCAGTGGTATTTATAATGTATTCCGCATCTGCAATCTGAAGAAATGTCTAGCTGATGAGTCACTAGCCATGTCACATAAAGATGTGCATATTGATGAGAGCTTAAAGTTTGCTGAAAAGCCTTTGTCGATCGAGGATCGACAGGTTAAGAAGCTTCGAAGGAAGCATGTGCCAATTGTAAAGGTTAAATGGGATGCCCGTAGAGGTCCTGAGTACACGTGGGAGGTAGAGTCCACAATGAAAGAAAAGTACCCTCATTTGTTTCAATAAATATCAAGGTCGAGATTTCTTTTAAGGGGGTGAGGATGTAACACCTCGTAAATTTATGTCCAATAATATATCGACACGTGTCATGAGCTTTAAACGTGTAAAGAATTGCCTTAGAGGGACTAAAGTTGACAAACAAGGAAAGCATGTGAATAAAAGGGTTCAAAGTGTCAACAATGGATAAATATACTTTACAATAGCTCTACATGATGTTTATACCCTTAAACGAATGAATTATGGATCATACGAAGCTAATTGTGAAAGAAAGTGAGAGATTACAAACTACAGGGGTTAAATGTGTCAACATGTTTAAAGTATACCTCTGAGTGACCTTTTAGCAAACCCAAAGCTTTGTAACGATAAATTATGCTCACTAGAATACGTGATAAAAATTTCACAAAGTTTCGTTATCGTATGAGAAAGTTATGATAAAATTCTTATACGAGGGGTTAAAAGCGTCAACGTTGAAATTTATGGTTTTTCAGGTAATCAAAAGTTAACCAAGGACTTAACAATGTTTGATTATGTGTTAAGGCCCTTAAAAATCAATTTAGAGGGTTGAAAATGCAAGAAAAGTAGTAAAAACCACGTTTGAAAGGACCAGGGGCTGAAATGTAAATAGCTGAAACTTGTTGACTTGTTCTGGACCACTCATACCGGCCGCGTAAGCCTCCACAAGGCCTTACGCGGGCCGCCTGGGACTGCCAGTGACAAAAAACACCTGCAGGTGTCTGTCCAGGCCTGTTAACCGACTTAAAACCTTGTTTTCACATACCAGGGGCTGCACCAACCAGTTTTCATGCAATAGGGGCACCTGTAATGATCCCATAACACTTGTAGACTTGCATGGCATGATCTAATGGCACCAAAATCACTATATAAGAAACCCAAAGTTGTAACACTTGAACACATCATTTGAAAACTTTCACAAGCTCACTTCTGGAGAATTTTGGAGCTCAAGCACTCTTCCTAGAAGTCACTAGTCATACTTAGGACCCTTGTAAGTGTCCTTAACCCTCCTTAATTCAGTTTTGCCTAGTTAATTAGCCTAAGGTCAAACCGTCGTAATTAAGGTTTGACTTCGTCATTAATCATAATTTGTCCAGTAAAATTTCAAATTGAAAGTACCTATTAGTTGGTAATTATGTGGGCAATAAACCCTTAAAAGGGCACCCTCTGATTCCCACTCTAACTAGGTCCATTGTCGGGTCAAAGTTAATCTTAAAAAGTCAACAGAAAGCTTATTTTCAAATTAACACATAATTAGCAATGTAGAAGCCATGCAACCTGTTTTATCATTAATATAACTTGGTAATTAATGTAAGAACATGTCTAAACATGTTCAACCCGACAATTTTCAGTTTAAGCTCGGTTCGGATTCGAAAATCGCAAAAGTAGACTTTTGCTTTGACTTTCAGTTCTGACCCATTTGAGCATAGTTTAGAAATTCCTTAGAGCTTATTTAGGACCAGGTTTCATGTTAGTATAACCCTCTGTGATCATACAACTTGGTTCATTAGTTATCCGATTCACATGCATGTTCCCGTTAAATGCTTATATGTTGACTATTATGCCCATATGACCTTAAAACGTGATTTTTGAAAATGTAAAAGAGTAGAAACCTTAGTTACTAATTTATAAACTTGCACCTAAAATTTAACTCAGTTGGAGGTCTAGATTAAGAGTTTTGCTCATTAGCGTAATTAGAAAGTTTTTTAGTAATTAAACAGCGTAATTAGCATATAGCCTATCTAAACCCGATTTTTGATACCAAACTTTTTACCTAGTGATATAAAATAATATTTTGGGATTTTTTGAGATTTTTATTTATTTTTAGGAGGAGCATAATATAGAGTTCTAAGCTTGATTCGGTAGTTGTCGGTTTTGCCCTTTTGGGCTATAAAATGAGTTTTACAAATCTTTTTGATACCAAACCTTCTGATCCAATTTGATAAATAGAATATTTTAAGCCTTCTGGAATAATAAAAATATCAGTTTTTCTTATAATACCCGGAAATCGCTTAAAACCGCCTTTTTACGCGTTTTAAACGCATAGTATGTATTAAAACCTGTTTAGATATATAAGACCTGATACCTACTGATATTTTAATTAAATTTTTATATCCTAACAGTAAGTAAAAGTTTTTACAGTCAGATTCCAGATATTGACCTTATAAGCTTATGTGAAATTACCAAAATGCCCCTTCGGTGCATAGTTTGGTTATAAATGATAAATTTCACATATATGTTATACCCTACTGATATAACTTATTAAATTAAGTATTTTTACTGATTATATCAGACCTGAAACTCAGATTTATATTTAAACTCTTTTATAACCTTTTAAATGACCAAAATGCCCTTACGGGGCATAATTTGAGTTTAAATTCATTTGGGGCATAATAGGAGATATCTTACTGATGTCACAATATATTTAAAGCATATTAACTTAGGAAATCTGTATACGACTCTTATGGTTACCCGTTATGCATTTTCGCATTCGGTCCGGTTTATGTAACTAGTTTGCATAAATTGACCAAAACGGGTCAAACCTTATCATTTTTGTCTCAAAATCCAGAATGTGTTTAGTTTACCCATATTATACAAGTCTCCAAACTTTTCAGGTCTAAATCACATTCTATTCCGGTCTTCGCTTAATCGTGCGTTTGAACTGTATCTTCCTTTAAAACTAACCGGTCTAAGTTTAGACTTAATTAAAGACCCGTTAGGAATCTAATAGGTTATTAAAAACCTTCGTTCCAGATTAGGAGACCCGGTAAAAGCTACGTGCACTTGCTATTTGTGATTATTACTTGCTCAGGTAAATACTTTTAACTTATTTTCCCAATACGGGCTTGGGATACGGTATTATAATAATACCGCTTGGTCGGGTATGTAGTCATTTAAATCGGATTGTGATTAATGTGTTTACATAACTCGTTTTAATCTGTATTATTTGGTGTATGGCCTTTGGGGGTTAAATGACCATGTCCCGGATATCCTTGGCATCATTCAAAGAAATGGCCACGACCTAAGCACGGGGTGTAGGCGTACACCTGACAGTTGCATTATGTAAAAACTGGTAATCCACTTAAAGGAATCAACCTTGTGGGCATTATACCTGTGGCATGTCAGTTAATCTTGTCCGGCTCTACAAACCGGCCCTGACGGACGACAAATAAGTAAAACTGTATACAAGATTATTTTTAATAATTGTCCTAAGTTATAAAATGTTTTGTGCCTTGTGCATTCAAATCAATTTTCTAAACCTTTTTCAAAATGAGCCAGTTAATTGTATTTACCAGTGTAAACTGACATATTTTCCCAAAAAGGCTAAGTGCAGGTACTAAACGAAATAGGCTGGCCTCTCCTTAGCATCAATAAGAGTCTCGCAAGCTTGGATGCGTGTTAAGTCTGATGAATTATGTTCCCTTTTTATTTGATCCGCCTGTGGATCCGTTACAGTCCGTTTTATGATACTTTGATATTACTAAATATTCGGTTTGTAATGAGATTCGTCTTTTGCTTCCACTGTGCATTTAAAATTGTGTTTTTTGACTATGATGATATCAACTATGTCACGATACTCCCCACCGGGCCCACCGGTAATACGTGGAAATATCGGGGTGTGACAGGTTGGTATCAGAGCCAACACTGAGTGAATTAAACACTAGCCTTTTGTGTTTAATCTCAGTTACACAGTTGCACATTCCTCAATTTTCGAGTCTAGACAAAGAACATAGGACAAATCCTGATTTGTTTTAATTTTGTTCTTTATATATTTCTTTGTTGTTATCTTTATTTATGTTGACAGGAACAAATATGCCGCCAAGAATGAGAAGAGGAAGAGGCAAGGCCCCAATGACGGGTCATGATCATGAAGCCGGACCCTCACACCGGCGAACCCCGTCCATCACCATGAGTACAAGTCCACAAGAACCTTGGAGGACTTATATAGAGCCAGGGAGACGATCTGTCTCTCTAAGCTCATCACCATCTTATCTACACTCTTTCGAGCCTCAATCGGAAAATGAGCCCCAAAACCCGCAGCCTTCCTTTATACCTCTCCAGCGGTCCAATTCACACCATTCTTTCAATGACCCCACACCCTTCTTTCAGAGCCGGTTTAACCCGGCGAACCTTGTTCAAGAACCAGTGGGTTTTAACCCATTGGGACCAGAGGACCATTTCTCCGGCGATAATGCCATGGATATGGACGAGGACACCGATCCTGCAGAACCACCGTTCGGAACCCCTAACCACCCCATCAAGATCTCTGATGGGTCTTCCTTCCATGGATCACCTTACCGTGGTCCAGACAGTTATCATGTGAGATTCGCCCAGTACGAATGGTATTTTACACCTTCGTACTATTCCTCGCCTCACCAGCAGCAGCAGCAGGATCCCTCCGAGGATTCTCGCTTTCTGGCAGTCACTCCGCCGCCACCACCACCAGTTGAGCAGCTGCCTCCGGAGCCACCGAGGCGTAGAAGATCAAACGCACGGATGTCCGTGCGAGGAGGAGTGCGTATCAGCACCCCTCAACCATCAAGTGGCAGCCACTATCCGCCACTCCATGAAGACCCGCAGATGGGTAGGCCTTCAAACCCCGTCTCAGAAGCAGACTCTGCGCCTGTCGCGCCACCACCGTTGGGTTTTGGTAACCCAATTCCTACATACGCCGGCTCAGCGGCGTATAACCCCTTTGAGCAGCCAGCCCACACAAACTACAACTATGCGGATGCTGGTCCTTATCAGGCAGCGTGGGACTACAACGCTCTTCATCCTGAAGGGCCCTATGGAGGTCCTTGGACCACTGGTTACCCAACTTATGGGTACCAGCATCCGCCACCTCCTCAACCTCTACATCAGCAGCCGCCGCAGCCGAAATTGATACCAACAGAACGACAACAGGAGGTTCTAGAAAGGTTGAACCAGGTTGAGCGGGAGGTTCAAAGAGACCACAGGGAACGTCAAGGCTTTTTCAAAGGTTTGGCAAGCCTAATCAAGGGGAAGTCCAAGAGAATGGATTTTTGAAAATCCTTGTTATTTTTATTTATGTTGTAATCATGTCCCTGCGCGGACATTTGTTTCTGTATTCTGCCCCTGCGTGGGCATGTCTTTCTGTACTCTGCCCCTGCGTGGGCATGTCTTTCTGTTTAACCCCCGCGTGGGTATGTTTGTTTGTTTAGCCCCTGCGTGGGCATGTTATTTCTGTTAGAAGTCCCGTTTAGGGTAAATTTGTAATTTTAATTTGATTAGAGGAATGGTTTAATTTAAATTTTCATTTTTGTTAAATTATATACATAAACATAAAATATGAAACAAATGAAAATATAACATTCCTTTTTATAAGACCTATCATTATAATAAAGTGATAAAATCTAAAAAGGACAAAACCTAGCCCATGTGTCATTTTAAGACAGGACAAAACCTAGCCCGTGTAAGACCCTAACATGTAATATTTTTAAATCGACGCAGCGGAAATACGAGCCTTAAAATTTCTTTCTTTAATAAACATATTTCTAACATAAAAGTTCAAATGCAAAATATTAAACATTTACTGGAAGGGATTTACAATATTCAAGTTGTATTAACGCTTCGAAGCAATACATAATTCGAACTATTTGACCGTTCTTTCCGTACAACCCTTGCTCTTGACTCGATCTACGTCCGCTCAGCTTCGTTAGTAGTAGAAGGAATCTGTGTGGTACCTGTGAACATCACATACAACTTAATCATTAGACATTGACAACCTCATACGACACTAATCTCACACAATTAACTTTCGTATAACATTCGACTAATCTCTTGAAGTCTCTCGTTCCGAGTTCAGCATCAACTTCATAAGAATCCGACATTCTCATTCCTGCATTATATTCTAAACTCAAGTGTATCGTTAGTAACGTTAATTCTCAATACATCTAAATTTGTGCATTCGCACATACATACACACGTACATACTTACAACCATACACGTTTACATCCCTACATATATCTAAATATACTTACAATCATGTATTCATACCTACGTGTATCGTACATCTTCTTGTATGCCAAAATACATATAACACGTGCATTTAGAGTCATATTCCCTTAACCACCTCCTACTATTGTACTATAAACATACGTAATAATTCACAAGTAGGCATTCTTATGAACAAGTTTTATCATTTCATCCGTATAACACATTCTAACACATTTCCTCTCACCATTTAATTATTTATAAGATCCGCACTTTTTCAAGAACTTGAGTGCATAGTTATCTATTTTAATAAGGTTAGTGCTTTCTTATGTCTAACAAGGTTTACGGAGCCTTTCGGAAGCTTTATGGAGCACCCGGACGGAATTGAGTTCAACCGAGAGCGCTACATGGTGAAAACAGAAAGCAGGAAACGGAGGCACCGTCGCCGACGCCCTCTAGTTTTGTCCGTCGGGAAAGAGGTCCGTAGACAGGAGATTAAGACGTCGGAAGCACAGAACCAGCCAAGCACCGTCGCCGACGGTCCTTTGGGGCGTCGGCGACGCCCCTTCTGCATCCCAGACGCTTATTTCTACTTTTTGGCTATTGGAATAGATTATACTCGCACCACGAACGTTCCAAACGTATAATAACATCCTTACAAGGTCCCAAATCATACCAACACTTTCCCCATGCCTTGATGGTCAAAACCTTACCTTACCCCACTTCCTAGTTTTGACCCGTTTGATCTTTATTACACACTTTCCGACTTAGTTATCATTTTTGACCCATTACCACAAAACTAAACTTACTACTTCATTTGATCTTACATTCTTGCATACCTCACTATTCGTAACATATGACAAAATGAACAAATATTTTTAAATACTAAACAGAGGTTCGGAACTTACTTACACTTCATTACGTTATGACAACAAGACCTCATTTGACCCATTCGATCTACTTAGCGCGAACCATCGTTTTCATTCAACCAACTCCATATTTGACTTCGCATCATACTCAATTATCTTAGAACGATACCTTATTTAAACAAGCTAAGAAGTGAAATCGGAATCACTTACCTTGAGCGACCAAGTTCAAGCATAGGTTCCATGCTTACTTTTGACCTGTTAGCCTCCGTGCTTGAGTCCGTAGATATGTTATTTATCCTTACATGTCAATACATTAATACCCTTGTTAGCATACAAGACCACACATAACATCAATCACATTAATCCTATGCCCAACATTTGACCTTCATTAGTCAATTTCTAACAAACATAAAGCATATACTCAGAGTCATATCTTTTCAAGCTTATATAATTTATCATGTCATTACACATTCATACATTGATCTAACTACGTCCATATGACTTTTATAATCTTGCAATTGTCAACCATATTCAAGTTAACAATTTAACGTAATCTTAACATCCTTCTTTACTAATAAATCACTCTACCTTTAGTGCACATCCATATCAATTCACCATTAAACCTCTAGACTAACACATGACGTTTACCACATCATTTAAGTACGAAGTTCAACTTCTAAGCATACCTTTTATCAAAGTTGTTTTATCAATTAAAAACCCATATGTATTTCAATCAAACCGCATATTTCATGTTAACCTATCGTTTATCACTTCATTATTACATTCTATACTTTTCCATCCATCATTATACACAATTCATCTAAAATCAACACTTAGGCATTTCATCATACACTTGGTGGGCGTACCGTTAATTAAGCATAGTGTACAAGTATCATTTGCATAACATGACCAATCCATATCAATATCATCAAGAACATCAATATTCACTAGAATTTAACATAACTTCTCTTCTAATTCAGCTCTAACTAACAATTTATCATTATAAACAATCATCATACATTCCCTCATCCAATTTCATACTTTACAACTCATATTCATTCTACTCTAAGTGGGTTTTCACTCCCAATATTGATTTAATCGATTTCAAGCATTCATAATGTTCTAGATGGTGATCTTAGCTCAATATCATACTAATTTCATATAAACACATGGAATTTCTTGAAACCCTACATATTCAAGATCATCAAACTATCAAATTCTTCTTACCTTAAGCTTTAATAGGCCTAGATGATCAAGAAATCATTGACATGCATGAGATTCAGTCACGATTAGGGCTTCAATTGGCTGGATTTCTGTGGTTAGAAGGGTTTCCCCTTCTTCTCTGGCTCTGGGCGTCGAACACACACACACACACCTAATGTGTGTGTGTTTTAATTCTTATTTCATTTTTATTCATCCAGCTTTCTTAACCTGTCACCTTTAGTCCCTTGAGTTTAGTGTGGTAATTGCTTAGTCACAAACTTTACTACTATTATCTAACTTGTATTGTGACCAAGTTAAATAACCTATCTGTCACATTTTATCTCGTATTCCATGAAATCTCATTAGTGAGTTAAACGTTCGGGTTTTGGGGCGTTACAAGTCTACCCTCCTTAAAGGAGGTTTCGTCCCCGAAACCTTTCTCATTCCTACTCTTACCCTTCTATTGTACTCATTCACTGGGCACACTACCACATGATTCACTCTGGGTCTTTGCAAAAGTCTTATTCATGAATAAATATAATCGTACGCATTGACCCTATCATCTTAAATTAATAGTTTACTTTCATAATCACACAAGGGTCAGGGTCTGATCCAGAGCTCTTATTAGTGTCATTTACTTTATAATGCTAGCTCCTAGCGCATACCATCACTAGCGTTTCATTCATCGAATTTATTCCAGTGTATACAATTATTAACCGTGCAAACCCAAGTCTATGGCTTGTTTCTAACTTTCTATTTAAGCATATTACATTCATATATTTACTAATCGAAATAAATCGATTTATTTCATACTACTCATACACCATATGCTATCTTTCATTTTGTTCCCTATGAGCCATCCTAAACATTCCATTACTATCATCACTTCTATTTACCTTTAAGCTCATAGGAGGGGTCGATATATTACCATACGCATACTATAATCTTTCAAGGACTTATTATTACAACTAAAATCACCCTTCATAAACTTACTTATCCGTACTTAAATAACGAAGACCAAGCATTATTTCCATGGTTACTATTGTTATTTATGCCATGCGTATCTTTTCTACAATGCCTTGTTCAAATGAACATGACCAACAAGCCGGGCATCAAAGTTAGCATTTCTTAACGATACTTGCCGTCTCTTATATTCTATCAGAATTTCCACAGTTACGAGCATTCAAGTTCAATACCACCCGACGATCATTACGAACATTTTGAAATTCACTCCACATTTTGCATTACGGTTTGTATATATACATTCTATTCTAACACACCCATCTCTAGTTGAGTCATAACCTCCTATTAAAGTTACAACCCTTTTTGTACATACCTGACGGAAGTAGATTCCATTGATTCGTTACCCTTATCTTACGATGATCATTCCTTCCCGATTGGTGACATTGCGTGTCCATTCATCAAGCTCACCTGTGAGTACAAAACTTAACATATCAAAACATTTACTACCGAGTTCAAATGGCGATCGCCATCTGACCCGTATGACCTATTTATCCTTTCGACCATTCTTGCATGCAACGCATTTGCATAAATATATTCATATATTTATATATATGAAAGTTTAAACATAATTTGAATCATATCACTTAAAGAATATTTACTTGTTTGGTCCTTAATTACTTACACATTCGGATATTTTCATTCCTATCATTCTTTTGTTCATTTGCTTTACATTTACTTATATGACTTGTTTGATGCATACATGGTCAAGCTATCGACTTCTTCTTATGTAGACTAGTCCCGTCTTTTATATCTTAAATCTGCTTCGCGGATTCGAACACATTATTCATTCCTTCTATGTTTTGAATCCGTCTCGCAGATTCAAACATTGCATTCACATCTTTCATTCTTTAAATCCGTCTCGCGGATTCAAACATTTCATTCATGCCTTTCGTTCCTTGAATCCGTCTCGCGGATTCAAGCATTGCATTCATATCTTTCATTCTTTGAATCCGTCTCGCGGATTCAAACATTTCATTCATGCCTTTCGTTCCTTGAATCTGTCTCGCGGATTCAAGCATTGCATTCATATCTTTCATTCTTTGAATCCGTCTCGTGGATTCAAACATTGCATTCACATCTTTCATTCCTTGAATCCGTCTCGCGGATTCAAACATTTCATTCATACATTGTTGATCCGTACTTTCTTACGGATTCAACATTCTTCATTCTTATCATTCGCACTTTTCACTCTTACGTAGTACTCTCAATCTCCCGATAGTCTTACTACCCATTTCACCCATGCGCCCACCTGCTACCCAATTATAACACACATACCTGTAACAATTATCGCGGTCTCACGAACGTCATACGTTTCTTGTGTACTGGCCAGGTACACAATCCACGTACTAGTTTCGTGTCTTCGCGTAATCGCCACATTATGTCCGAAGAATTAAATTTCGACAAGTATTACATTTTTAAAACTGCTTTACCATGTCGTTATTATATTCATTTAAAATTTTCCTTCACTTGCTTAATTATACCATTTCATACATCCACGCGTTGAGTTTACGTACCAGGGGTCAATTCGTCTTATTACTTGCCTTGATGCCGGTCCTAGACCGCATTCACGGATCTTCCCTTCCGAACAATTGCGCTTACCCTTCACATAACATATTATTAGTTCCCTTCAAATACATAATCTGATACATACTTACCTTTGCTTCTACCTTTAGATCTTGATCGAGTCTCGGATTGTACGGGTTTCTTGTCACAAGAGCACACGGGTTTGAGTTCAAGTATCCATCTCCTCTTACTTGATTTCACTCAACCCATTGCTCTGATACCAACTTGTAAGACCCTAACACGTAATATTTTTAAATCGACGCAGCGGAAATACGAGCCTTAAAATTTCTTTCTTTAATAAACATATTTCTAACATAAAAGTTCAGATGCAAAATATTAAACATTTACTGGAATGGATTTACAATATTCAAGTTGTATTAACGCTTCGAAGCAATACATAATTCGAACTATTTGACCGTTCATTACGTACAACCCTTGCTCTTGACTCAATCTACGTCCGCTCGGCTTCGTTAGTAGTAGAAGGAATCCGTGTGGTACCTGTGAACATCACATACAACTTAATCATTAGACATTGACAACCTCATACGACACTAATCTCACACAATTAACTTTCGTATAACATTCGACTAATCTCTTGAAGTCTCTCATTCCGAGTTCAGCATCAACTTCATAAGAATCCGACATTCTCATTCCTGGATTATATTCTAAACTCAAGTGTATCGTTAGTAACGTTAATTCTCAATACATCTAAATTTATGCATTCGCACATACATACACACGTACATACTTACAACCATACACGTTTACATCCCTACATATATTCAAATATACTTACAATCATGTATTTATACCTACGTGTATCGTACATGTTCTTGTATGCCAAAATACATATAACACGTGCATTTAGAGTCATATTCCCTTAACCACCTCCTACTATTGTACTATAAACATACGTAATAATTCACAAGTAAGCATTCTTATGAACAAGTTTTATCATTTCATCCGTATAACACATTCTAACACATTTCCTCTCACCATTTAATTATTTATAAGATCCGCACTTTTACAAGAACTTGAGTGCATAGTTATCTATTTTAATAAGGTTAGTGCTTTCTTATGTCTAACAAGGTTTACGGAGCCTTTCGGAAGCTTTATGGAGCACCCGGACGGAATTGAGTTCAACCGAGAGCGCTACATGGTGAAAACAGAAAGCAGGAAACGGGGGCACCGTCGCCGACACCTCACCAGGCCGTCGGCGACCCCCTCTAGTTTTGTCCGTCGGGAAAGAGGTCCGTAGACATGAGATTAAGACGTCGGAAGCATAGAACCAGCCAAGCACCGTCGCCGACGGTCCTTTGGGGCGTCGGCGACGCCCCTTCTGCATCCCAGACGCTTATTTCTACTTTTTGGCTATTGGAATAGATTATACTCGCACCACGAACGTTCCAAACGTATAATAACATCCTTACAAGGTCCCAAATCATACCAACACTTTCCCCATGCCTTGATGGTCGAAACCTTACCTTACCCTACTTCCTAGTTTTGACCCGTTTGATCTTTATTACACACTTTCCGACTTAGTTAACATTTTTGACCCATTACCACAATACTAAACTTAGTACTTCATTTGATCTTACATTCTTGCATACCTCACTATTCGTAACATATGACAAAATGAACAAATCTTTTTAAATACTAAAAAGAGGTTCGGAACTTACTTACACTTCATTACGTTATGACAACAAGACCTCATTTGACCCATTCGATCTACTTAGCGCGAACCATCATTT
This sequence comes from Helianthus tuberosus, assembly GCA_030545235.1. Taxonomy (NCBI): domain Eukaryota; kingdom Viridiplantae; phylum Streptophyta; class Magnoliopsida; order Asterales; family Asteraceae; genus Helianthus; species Helianthus tuberosus. Next base: position 213,014,537 of record CM060411.1, on the reverse strand, counting down.
TCATTCAACCAACTCCATATTTGACTTCGCATCATACTCAATTATCTTAGAACGATACCTTATTTAAACAAGCTAAGAAGTGAAATCGGAATCACTTACCTTGAGCGACCAAGTTCAAGCATAGGTTCCATGCTTGCTTTTGACCCGTTAGCCTCCGTGCTTGAGTCCGTAGATATGTTATTTATCCTTACATGTCAGTACATTAATACCCTTGTTAGCATACAAGACCACACATAACATCAATCACATTAATCCTATGCTCAACATTTGACCTTCATTAGACAATTTCTAACAAACATAAAGCATATACTCATAGTCATATCTTTTCAAGCTTATATAATTTATCATGTCATTACACATTCATACATTGATCTAACTACGTCCATATGACTTTTATAATCTTGCAATTGTCAACCATATTCAAGTTAACAATTTAACGTAATCTTAACATCCTTCTTTACTAATAAATCACTCTACCTTTAGTGCACATCCATATCAATTCACCATTAAACCTCTAGACTAACACATGACGTTTACCACATCATTTAAGTACGAAGTTCAACTTCAAAGCATACCTTTTATCAAAGTAGTTTTATCAATTAAAACCCCATATGTATTTCAATCAAAACGCATATTTCATGTTAACCTATCGTTTATCACTTCATTATTACATTCTATACTTTTCCATCCATCATTATACACAATTCATCTAAAATCAACACTTAGGCATTTCATCATACACTTGGTGGGCGTACCGTTAATTAAGCATAGTGTACAAGTATCATTTGCATAACATGACCGATCCGTATCAATATCATCAAGAACATCAATATTCACTAGAATTTCACATAACTTCTCTTCTAATTCAGCTCTAACTAACAATTTATCATTATAAACAATCGCCATACATTCCCTCATCCAATTTCACACTTTACAACTCATATTCATTCTACTCTAAGTGGGTTTTCACTCCCAACATTGATTTAATCGATTTCTAGCATTCATAATGTTCTAGATGGTGATCTTAGCTCAATATCATACTAATTTCATATAAACACATGGAATTTCTTGAAACCCTACATATTCAAGATCATCAAACTATCAAATTCTTCTTACCTTAAGCTTTAATAGGCCTAGATGATCAAGAAATCATTGACATGCATGAGATTCAGTCACGATTAGGGCTTCAATTGGCTGGATTTCTGTGGTTAGAAGGGTTTCCCCTTCTTCTCTAGCTCTGGGTGTCGAACACACATACACACACTTGATGTGTGTGTGTTTTAATTCTTATTTCATTTTTATTCATCCAGCTTTCTTAACCTGTCATCTTTAGTCCCTTGAGTTTAGTGTGGTAATTGCTTAGTCACAAACTTTACTACTATTATCTAACTTGTATTGTGACCAAGTTAAATAACATATCTGTCACATTTTATCTCGTATTCCATGAAATCTCATTAGTGAGTTAAACGTTCAGGTTTTGGGGCATTACACTTCGTATGGTGAGCCACTTACCATACAGGGAGATACTCAATATGGACTGCCTAAGCAAGTGTCTATGCTTAAGGCATCAAGATGTATGAAGAAAGGATGTGTCATTTACATGGCGCAAGTGACTATTGACGAGCCGAAGCCTAAGATTGAAGACATCCTTGTCATTTCTGAATACCCCGAAGTATTCCCTGAAGAACTACCTGGTTTGCCACCAGATAGATAAGTAGAATTCAGAATTGACATTATTCCAGGAGCAGCACCTGTTGCAAGAGCACCTTACAGGTTGGCACCAACAGAGATGAAAGAGTTAAGGACTCAACTAGATGATTTGTTGGCGAAGGGTTTTATACGTCCTAGTTCATCTCCTTGGGGAGCACCAATCCTTTTTGTAAAGAAAAAGGATGGATCGATGCGTCTGTGCATCGATTACCGCGAGCTTAACAAAGTCACTATCAAGAATAGATATCCATTGCCCAAGATCGACGATCTGTTCGATCAACTGTAAGGAGCAAGTTACTTCTCCAAGATTAATTTAAGGTCAGGCTACCATCAGTTGAAGGTTAGAGATGAAGATGTGCACAAGACTGCGTTTAGGACTCGTTATGGTCATTACGAGTTCCTAGTGATGCCTTTTGGGCTCATTAATGCACCAGCAGCATTCATGGATCTCATGAATCGTGTCTGCAAGCCATACTTGGACAAATTTATTATCGTCTTCATTGACGACATCCTGATTTACTCAAAGAATCAAGCTGACCACGAGAAGCACCTTCGATGTATTCTGGAACTACTTCAGCAGGAGAAGCTTTATGCCAACTTCTCGAAGTGTGAATTTTGGCTTCGTGAAGTCCAATTTCTTGGACATGTTGTTAGTGAGCGTGGTATCCAAGTAGATCCCGCTAAGGTTGAAGCTGTCATGAATTGGCAAGAGCCAAAGACACCTACAGAGATTCGTAGCTTTTTGGGTTTGGCAGGATATTATAGGCGTTTTATTGAAAACTTCTCACGGATTGCTGCACCCCTAACTTCATTAACCCGCAAGAATATCAAGTTTGATTGGGGACCTAAGCAGCAGGAATCCTTTGACATTCTCAAGCAGAAGTTGAGCAATGCACCTGTGTTGACATTGCTAGAAGGTATCGAAGAATTTGTGGTGTATTGTGATGCATCGCACACAGGTATGGGATGTGTGCTTATGCAGAAGGGCAAAGTTATTGCCTATGCTTCTCGACAGTTAAAGGTGCACGAGAAGAACTACACCACCCATGACTTGGAGTTGGGTGCCATTGTATTTGCACTAAAACTATGGAGGCATTACTTGTATGGTACAAAGTGTGTGATTTATTCAGATCACAAGAGCCTTCAACACTTGTTTAATCAGAAGGATTTAAACATGAGGCAGCGACGTTGGATGGAGACGTTAAATGATTATGATTGTGAAATCCGATACCATCCAGGCAAGGCGAATGTGGTCGCCGATGCCTTAAGTCGAAAGGAAAGGGTGAAGCCCATAAGAATTATTGCCAAGAGCATTGAATTAAGAAACAGTTTAAATGATAGGTTGTTAGCCGCTCAGAGGGAAGCTATGTTGGAAGCTAACTATCCTGATGAAAACCTGGGAGTCACTGCAGATCAGTTGTCATGTGGCAAGGATGGAATCCTGAGATTGAATGGACGAATATGGGTTCCAATCTATGGAGGACTTAGGGAAGTGATCCTCCAGGAAGCCCATAGTTCCAAGTATTCTGTTCATCCTGGAAGTGACAAGATGTACCAGGATTTGAAGGCGAATTATTGGTGGATAGGCTTGAAGAAGTCTATAGCCACTTATGTGGCCAAATGTCTGATATGTGCACAAGTTAAGGCAGAGCATCAGAAGCCATCAGTTTTGCTGCAACAGCCTGAACTTCCCACCTGGAAGTGGGAAATGGTGACTATGGATTTTATCACCAAATTTCCAAGAACAAAGAAAGGAAATGATACTATTTGGGTGATAGTGGATAGATTGACTAAGTCAGCCCGTTTCCTACCTATTAAGGAAACACACAGCTCAGATAAGTTAGCTCAGCTGTACATGGATGAGATTGTATCTCTCCATGGGGTGCCAGTGTCTATTATTTCTGACAGGGATACAAGGTATACATCCCATTTCTGGAAGAGCTTTCAGCAATCCCTAGGCACTCGATTGAACTTCAGCACAGCGTATCACCCTCAGACGGATGGTCAAAGCGAGCGAACAATTCAAATGCTGGAAGATATGTTAAGGGCGTGTGTTATTGACCTAGGTGGAAGTTGGGATGATCATCTCCCTCTGATCGAGTTTTCATACAATAATAGCTATCACTCAAGTATCCAGACTGCACCATTTGAAGCCCTGTATGGAAGGAAGTGCAGAATGCCCGTTTGTTGGGCAGAAGTTAGAGATGTCCAACTAACAGGACCTGATATAGTCCTGGAGACGACCGATAAGATTGTGCAGATAAGAGATCGTCTCAAAGCTGCCAGAGATAGGCAGAAAAGCTACACAGACAAAAGGCGTAAACCTCTAAAGTTCAAGGTAGGGGATAAGGTTTTGCTTAAAGTATCACCCTGGAAGGGAGTGATGCGATTTGGTAAGAAAGGTAAGTTAAGCCCAAGGTATATATGTCCATTCAAGATCATCGAATGTGTCGGATCAGTGGCTTATAAGTTGAACTTGCCTGAAGAGCTCAGTGGTATTTATAATGTATTCCGCATCTGCAATCTGAAGAAATGTCTAGCTGATGAGTCACTAGCCATGTCACATAAAGATGTGCATATTGATGAGAGCTTAAAGTTTGCTGAAAAGCCTTTGTCGATCGAGGATCGACAGGTTAAGAAGCTTCGAAGGAAGCATGTGCCAATTGTAAAGGTTAAATGGGATGCCCGTAGAGGTCCTGAGTACACGTGGGAGGTAGAGTCCACAATGAAAGAAAAGTACCCTCATTTGTTTCAATAAATATCAAGGTCGAGATTTCTTTTAAGGGGGTGAGGATGTAACACCTCGTAAATTTATGTCCAATAATATATCGACACGTGTCATGAGCTTTAAACGTGTAAAGAATTGCCTTAGAGGGACTAAAGTTGACAAACAAGGAAAGCATGTGAATAAAAGGGTTCAAAGTGTCAACAATGGATAAATATACTTTACAATAGCCCTACATGATGTTTATACCCTTAAACGAATGAATTATGGATCATACGAAGCTAATTGTGAAAGAAAGTGAGAGATTACAAACTACAGGGGTTAAATGTGTCAACATGTTTAAAGTATACCTCTGAGTGACCTTTTAGCAAACCCAAAGCTTTGTAACGATAAATTATGCTCACTAGAATACGTGATAAAAATTTCACAAAGTTTCGTTATCGTATGAGAAAGTTATGATAAAATTCTTATACGAGGGGTTAAAAGCGTCAACGTTGAAATTTATGGTTTTTCAGGTAATCAAAAGTTAACCAAGGACTTAACAATGTTTGATTATGTGTTAAGGCCCTTAAAAATCAATTTAGAGGGTTGAAAATGCAAGAAAAGTAGTAAAAACCACGTTTGAAAGGACCAGGGGCTGAAATGTAAATAGCTGAAACTTGTTGACTTGTTCTGGACCACTCATACCGGCCGCGTAAGCCTCCACAAGGCCTTACGAGGGCCGCCTGGGACTGCCAGTGACAAAAAACACCTAATGGCACCAAAATCACTATATAAGAAACCCAAAGTTGTAACACTTGAACACATCATTTGAAAACTTTCACAAGCTCACTTCTGGAGAATTTTGGAGCTCAAGCACTCTTCCTAGAAGTCACTAGTCATACTTAGGACCCTTGTAAGTGTCCTTAACCCTCCTTAATTCAGTTTTGCCTAGTTAATTAGCCTAAGGTCAAACCGTCGTAATTAAGGTTTGACTTCGTCATTAATCATAATTTGTCCAGTAAAATTTCAAATTGAAAGTACCTATTAGTTGGTAATTATGTGGGCAATAAACCCTTAAAAGGGCACCCTCTGATTCCCACTCTAACTAGGACCATTGTCGGGTCAAAGTTAATCTTAAAAAGTCAACAGAAAGCTTATTTTCAAATTAACACATAATTAGCAATGTAGAAGCCATGCAACCTGTTTTATCATTAATATAACTTGGTAATTAATGTAAGAACATGTCTAAACATGTTCAACCCGATAATTTTCAGTTTAAGCTCGGTTCGGATTCGAAAATCGCAAAAGTAGACTTTTGCTTTGACTTTCAGTTCTGACCCATTTGAGCATAGTTTAGAAATTCCTTAGAGCTTATTTAGGACCAGGTTTCATGTTAGTATAACCCTCTGTGATCATACAACTTGGTTCATTAGTTATCCGATTCACATGCATGTTCCCGTTAAATGCTTATATGTTGACTATTATGCCCATATGACCTTAAAACGTGATTTTTGAAAATGTAAAAGAGTAGAAACCTTAGTTACTAATTTATAAACTTGTACCTAAAATTTGACTCAGTTGGAGGTCTAGATTAAGAGTTATGCTCATTAGCGTAATTAGAAAGTTTTTTAGTAATTAAACAGCGTAATTAGCATATAGCCTATCTAAACCCGATTTTTGATACCAAACTTTTTACCTACTGATATAAAATAATATTTTGGGATTTTTTGAGATTTTTATTTATTTTTAGGAAGAGCATAATATAGAGTTCTAAGCTTGATTCGGTAGTTGTCGGTTTTGCCCTTTTGGGCTATAAAATGAGTTTTACAAATCCTTTTGATACCAAACCTTCTTATCCAATTTGATAAATAGAACATTTTAAGCCTTCTGGAATAATAAAAATATCAGCTTTTCTTATAATACCCGGAAATCGCTTAAAACCGCCTTTTTACGCGTTTTAAACGCATAGTATGTATTAAAACCTGTTTAGATATATAAGACTTGATACCTACTGATATTTTAAGTAAATTTTTATATCCTAACAGTAAGTAAAAGTTTTTAAAGTCAGATTCCAGATATTGACCTTATAAGCTTATGTGAAATTACCAAAATGCCCCTTCGGTGCATTGTTTGGTTATAAATGATAAATTTCACATATATGTTATACCCTACTGATATAACTTATTAAATTAAGTATTTTTACTGATTATATCAGACCTGAAACTCAGATTTATATTTAAACTCTTTTATAACCTTTTAAATGACCAAAATGCCCTTACGGGGCATAATTTGAGTTTAAATTCATTTGGGGCATAATAGGAGATATCTTACTGATGTCACAATATATTTAAAGCATATTAACTTAGGAAATCTGTATACGACTCTTATGGTTACCCGTTATGCATTTTCGCATTCGGTCCGGTTTATGTAACTAGTTTGCATAAATTGACCAAAACGGGTCAAACCTTATCATTTTTGTCTCAAAATCCAGAATGTGTTTAGTTTACCCATATTATACAAGTCTCCAAACTTTTCAGGTCTAAATCACATTCTATTCCGGTCTTCGCTTAATCGTGCGTTTGAACTGTATCTTCCTTTAAAACTAACCGGTCTAAGTTTAGACTTAATTAAAGACCCGTTAGGAATCTAATAGGTTATTAAAAACCTTCGTTCCAGATTAGGAGACCCGGTAAAAGCTACGTGCACTTGCTATTTGTGATTATTACTTGCTCAGGTAAATACTTTTAACTTATTTTCCTTATACGGGCTTGGGATACGGTATTATAATAATACCGCTTGGTCGGGTATGTAGTCATTTAAATCGGATTGTGATTAATGTGTTTACATAACTCGTTTTAATCTGTATTATTTGGTGTATGGCCTTTGGGGGTTAAATGACCATGTCCCGGATATCCTTGGCATCATTCAAAGAAATGGCCACGACCTAAGCACGGGGTGTAGGCGTACACCTGACAGTTGCATTATGTAAAAACTGGTAATCCACTTAAAGGAATCAACCTTGTGTGTAACACCTGAAAATTTTAAAACAAAAATGTAACAACCCTCATTAAAAAACTATTATTTCTTATGATTTATAGTCCAATAGGAAACCCTAATTAAGACACCCAAGTAATTCTGCACAAACCCTAAAAATTCCAAAACAATCAGAATCAGGATTAGGGCCCCTAAAACTCAGGGGGGTATTTTCTATGGACGATTATCCACTTATCTCGTTGTCATAATAGAATTTTAAGAATCTGTCAACTCAGCAGGCCTAGTCTCACACGTGGCTACCCTATAAGAATTAAGTGTCCCTTACGGACCGTAAGGGAGAATGCTTACGATCCGTAAGCAATTCAAAATCGGTGTATAAATAGCAGGCATTGGCATTTACATTCTGGCGTTCGTTCGACGATCAAATTCACTTTGTACGCTGGGTTATACTCGAAATACTACAATTAACACACACGATCACTAATTGATGCTACGATACAGGGTATTAATTCGATCGCTACTACGATTCAATGTCCGATTGATTGAAATCAATCCAATGGATGTTTAAGTGCTGCTCAAATTGGGTTTATACTTTGTCATTCGTCGTGATTTCGACGGGATATTTGAGTGCTGTCCGAAAACGGACTATACTCTGTCCTTAGTTGTGAATCTGCTGGATGTTTAAGTATCGCACTTTGTCATTTGTTGTGAAGGTTTGATCTCGTGAGTTATCGTAAAAGCTGTATTAGTTAATTACCTAGTTTGTGTGCAAATTAGGTTAAGAGGATAATCAGTAGGCTAAACTCTGCCCGTATAAATCTACAATTGGAAACAAGGTAGCATCACTTGGAAATTTTAAGGTACGGATAGAATCCTTTCTTTTGATTTATATACAAGTATATCATTCCTGATTTTAAATTCCGTATTAAGATTAAGTTATGAAATATGTGTTGGAAGTTACAAACGTTTTGAAAAGGTTTTGCTTTACATCAGTTATTTAGAAAATGGTTTATGAAAAATATTTAATTCATATTTTATACGAGTTTCATTTCATACTCTAGTGGTTCCTTATTAACGAGTCAAGGTTTTATCTTGTTTCGTTCAATAAACCACATTTTGGGGACGAAATTGTCAAGATAGGATTGATATCCACACCTTGGTGACTGGTTCCACTCTTAGATTTTCAATCTCGCCAAAGATTCGTATTTTCAATCAAATTATTGTTTACAAGTTACAAGTTAAATATCTTAAGGCTTACAAGTTACAAGTAAATAAATTACAAGTTTAATATTATATACAAGTATTATGTTACCCAAGTTAAATTGTTATAATACCATTAAATTACTATGTCTTTTAAAACTCCTCACGTCTTTGATTATCGATTCATTTGACAGTCCGTTGGATCCTATTCTAATCATAACCTTGGATTTAGCTTTCATCATGCGATAGTATTATGTTAATTGTACTCATTATCGCATGTTCCAATATATGTTACGTTTTGTTATGAAAATATTTTTGATAAGTTATGTGAATAAGACCATTTGTACTCTGATACCCTGAGTGTCGCTTCTCGTGGAGTGTCCCACGAGCATGTTGTTGTGGCATCAACCTCATGTGCTCCATCCGTGACGGAGAGATCAGTTCACGGCGTCTCTTAAGTACAAGTGTGGTACATATGGCTATTAGGAGGCGTATGGATCGATCCTAGGATTTAAGTTTAAGGAGATGGATAACGGGTATGCCAACTAGCCATTTCGTGTGATAATTATGCAGGAGTAGCTACCTGTGTATTGTCACGTTTTAAGTTTGGCTCATGGGTACATCCGTATGATATGATTATGAAATTATGTTACTTGCATCATATCATTTTGATATAAAGTTTCAGCTTTTGTTTTCCTCTATCCGCGCACTGGGCAAAACTTTCAAATTTTGCTCAGACGTACGTTTTTGTGTTTTCTTCTTTACGTCAGGTTATCAAGACAATCTGGGACGGGATATGGAAGAGTGCTCGAGTGTTTGGAAAAGACGGTAGAAATAATTGTACTGGATTAGATATCCTTCATTAAGTTGTAAAGCCTTGTAATACATTTAAGTATAAATGGAATTATGTTTTTGATCTGACTCCGTAAAAGTGACACGTCAGCCCAGAACCGGGCTGGGGTGTTACATTGTGGGCATTATACCTGTGGCTTGTCAGTTAATCTTGTCCGGCCCTACAAACCGGCCCTGACGGACGACAAATAAGTAAAACTGTATACAAGATTATTTTTAATAATCGTCCCAAGTTAAAAAATGTTTTGTGCCTTGTGCATTCAAATCAATTTTCTAAACCTTTTTCAAAATGAGTTAGTTAATTGTATTTACCAGTGTAAACTAACGTATTTTCCCAAAAAGGCTAAGTGCAGGTACTAAACGAAATAGGTTGGCCTCTCCTTAGCATCAATAAGAGTCTCGCAAGCTTGGATACGTGTTAAGTCTGATGAATTATGTTTCCTTTTTATTTGATCCGCCTGTGGATCCGTTACAGTCCGTTTTGTGATACTTTGATGTTACTAAATATTCGGTTTGTAATGAGATTCATCTTTTGCTTCCGCTGTGCATTTAAAATTGTGTTTTTTGATTGTGATGATATCAACTACGTCACGATACTCCCCACCGGGCCCACCGGTAATACGTGGAAATATCGGGGTGTGACATTTATCGGGCAGTGGTTGAATTGGGAGCAGTAGTTGTGGTGTGTGTTGAAGTGGTGGCAGTTGTTTGGGTAACAGCTGTTGAAACCACTGAAATACCAACAGTTGTTGATACAACAGGAGTTTTAACATCTGTTGGTTTGGGAGATTGATGTCTAGTAGGCTGTTTTCTTTTGACCTTAGGATTTTCTTCATCCTTTGGTTTCGAAATACCCTGCTCATTCATTTCCATAAAAACTCTCTTCTCCTGTTCAAACCTTGGTTTGTCCTTTGCCTCCATATCCCTTTTTACCCTTGCTTTTGCATCAGCAATGGCATTTGTGGTTACATCAATCTTTTTGGAACCATCTGGCAAAGGAATGTCTGCAAGCATACTTGAATACTCTGGTGCAATGTACAATCCATCTGCATATCCCTTCTTTGTCAGCTGCTTCATTTTCTCCCCCTTTTTGGCATCAGCTGGTGGTGGGTTGTCCACAAAGATGATAGAGGGATGAGCAGTGGCAGTGGTGTTTAGTAAATGGGCCTTGATTGCCTTGATATCTTCCTGGGTGTCTTTAAACCTTGCTTCCATGAGAATTCTGACCTTTTGAACTTGTATCTCATGTTGCCGACCAGCTAATTCTCTTTGGTGGTGTAGCAGAGGTTGAAACAAACTCCACAGCTCATTTGGAGTGGGAGCAGATGAAGGAGCAGCTGCTGAAGTTGGTGCAGCAGTGGGTGGTACCTTTTGTGCTTTCAACAACTGTTGCAGCATGTCTTTGATTTCTGCAACAGATGTATCATGCTTGTCAACTCTATTCGTCAATTCTTGGTACATTAAACCATCACCCAACTTAATGGGATCATCTGATTTCCCACTAACAGTGGTTGTATCAGTGGTTGCCTTTGGAAAATTTTCCCAAAAGTTATCCAATGATGCCCCTTGTTCTCGGTACTGAGGACTTCTTTCCTCAGCAATTGATAACCTTTTAAATGTACCAGTGGTTGGAACAAACACACCAGTGGTTATCAGAGTTGCTGCAGAGGAAATTGCCTTCAAGGAAGTCTGATTTATGAAACAACTGGCCATGTGTAGATCAGTGGATCCAACACCTGTAGTTGCTGCTTCGCTTGAACTACTGACAGGAAGTACTTGTACATCCTGCAGTGTAACCTCCTTTGCTGTTGTTGGTGGGTTAGCAATGATAGGGAGTTCAGACTCAGTCACTTGTGGTGGCATGCACTCAGTGATAGGTGGTTGAGAGGAACTGATTTCTGTCTGAGCTATATCAACTGCATCCAACAAAAGTTTTGTTTGTGCAGCAATTTGAGAGGTGTGTATGAGTGTGGAAAGAGAATTTGCCCCAGGAAGTGGGCTGTGAATGATAGTATCAAGTGATTCTAGAGCATCATAATTTGGTGTCCCGGTTCTTACAACCTGTTCTTTTTTAGAAGAAGTAAGAGGAGTTTGAGGCTCGGGTTGAGATGTTTCTACCATCTGCTTTGAGGAAGTAGCAGCAGTGGTTTCTGGTGACTTTTGTGTCGTCACTGGCAGTTGCCCTGGGATCTCATCTTCCAGAGTTGCCTTTGTTTTACGTTTGGGGGCTTTTGTATTTTCTTTTGTCTTGGTCTTTTGGTGCATTTAGGTATGGGTTTCACAGCAGTTAATTTTCTGCTGTGATCACCTTGAGCAGTGGGCTCAGTAGCAGGTGCCTGAGGAGCAGTGGTAGCTGCTAAAGTCTGCTCAGGAGCCTCTGCTTGTGTTTTGGACACTTTTGATAGCCTTGTAAATTTTACAGGTGTAAGGCCATTTATTTGAAAAGGTTTACCCTGCATGAGTACATGAGCATCATCCTTTCCAAATTTCTTTTAAAAACAAAAACTTAGGAACCTTGGAAATAGTAAAAATGATTTGCTAGTGACATTTTTTACCAAGTCATCAAAGATCTCCTGGGAATAGTTAAAGTTTTCCTCATGCAAGATAGCATAACCCAGGTATTGGATCTTTAATGGAATTTCATTGAAAGCAGTGGTCTTATTAGAAACACACATTAAGAGAGCATGAAACAAAAACCTTGTGGCAGGGGGAAAACTGCCTTTTTGCAAAGTGTCTTTTTTCATTTCCTCTGCATACCCTCTTTCTAAAAAATCTGTTTGATACTCTACTTTTGGGAAAGAAGTTTTACCTAGAAGATCATTGAGTTCAAACACTTCAAAGATTGTTTGTGGTGTGATTTTAACTTTAACACCCTTTATCGAGGAATTGATGGCTATGGGTATTTCATCTTGAGATTCAAGTTTTGCATTTTTCCAAAATTCCCTCTGGGTTGCCAAGTAAATCGAAGCATCAGAAGTCAACAAAGTTTTGTACTTTGAAGACGAAAGAGCATCTATGACGGAATTGAAGGTTTCAGTATTACTTGGTTTTGTCAACAGACCCAAGTAGTTATGGGGATCTTTGTATGGAATTTCTATGGCCTTTTGAGTGGATTTCTCAGATGATGAAGACGGTGATTTTGCCATTTGAGGAAGAAGGACGATGACGAATTTTGAGAGAAATGGAGGACAACTGCTTTCAGAAAGGAATTTTGAAATCGATTCGACAGTAAAAACCCTGTTTGGGGGTTTTGATCAGGGTTTTATAGGGGAAAAAGTGAATGCTGACGTGGCAGCGGTTACAAAAGATCTAACCGCTATGTAATGTCCACGAGCCAACCCCTGATGAGTAATGGAAGACAGTTGTTTTATAAAACCAGTGATGAAATAATATCAGTGGTTGTAATGCTTACAATGAAAACAGTGGGGGACTTTAAGCCATCAGTGGATAGCCTATCAGTCCTAATGGTGCAATGTTGAGATTATTAAAATAAACTATTACAATGGATTTTTGATTTCCTGAAAACATTTTGATACTTTTATAATTCATGAAAATTTTTCATTTTAACTATTTTTAAGATGCATGTTGAGATTATTAAAATAAAGTATTACACGCTAGAGTTAACACTTGTTAGGATTTCGTAGGTAAAATTGTAACGATTAGGTAAAATTGTAATTTCATTGTAATTCAATTTTTTAACTATTAGTGGATAGCATACATTGATTGAAACACAAATGTTTGGTCACTCAGTGGTCAACATGAAAAATGAAGAAACAGAGGTTGTCTTTCAACAGTGGATAACATTTAACATTCAACATGAAAAATGAAGAAACAGAGGTTGTCTTAGACAGACAAATGTACACAGTCCTGCTTCTTTGAACATTTGTCGGTCTTCAAACATCTGCGAATCTACGAAGCATTATCTCATTGGAATGTAACGATTAGGAAAACCAATGATTGTCAATATCAGTGGATGTCAACAATAAAAATGTGAGCTGTGAATATTTTTTAACTATCAGTGGATAGCTAACAGTGATTGAAACACAGATGTTTGGTCAATCATTGGTCAACATGAAGAATGAAGAAACAGAGGTTGAACATCAAACCAATCCTTCACAATATTAAACGTCTGTTAACTTACCAAACAGATGTTCAGACAAAATTCAACATCAACATAATCTAAATCTTACTCAAACACTAAATAATAAGTAAAAATAAAACACAACTTAGACTCATAAAATTAAATTTATTCATTTATTCATGATCTTAAAACTAAAAGTCCAATAATTACATCACACACTGAACAATATTAAAGTTCAAATCTAAGAATAACAGTAAGAATTAAGAAAGTTTAGTTTCAACTCCATCGATTGCTGAACCTCTCGATGTATGTCCTTCAACATCGCCATGAACTGCACGTCTCTATCACCGCACTCTATATTACTGACAACACAAATAAGAAACGAACCTAAAATGAAAATGTCTCTTCTCAACTGTTGTAGCACATCTGAGTTTCCACAATATTGGACGAATCTATACTTTCTATAAAAGGAGAAAATCTTCCTGACGCAAGAAAACCTAACTTTCGATTTAACAAAAATACATATCGTCCGTTGAAGCTGCAACTTTTCACGATAGAAGATACATATCGTCCGTTAAAGCTGCAACTCTCACATCAAAGAAGGTAGCACATGCAACTTCTCACGATGTTGCAACAATGATACTGCAGCATCGATATTGAAACGTTGATGTGGGATGCGAATTTTCATTGAAACGACGATGTTGGAACAATGATACTGGAACGATAACATGTAAACATAAACAACAAACATTCGAACAAAGAAGTGTAATCGGAGATTAGCGGCTGAATCATGAGAAAGATGCATTTGAGAGAGAGAGATACGCTCACATATATGAGCGAGCGAGACTTGAATATGACACCAGATAATTATATCTTATTTATATGATTAGAATATATGGTTTGAATTTTGAATTTCAAAATTACTGATATTATCAGTAATTACTGATCTGATTTGAAAGCAATTGTCATGATGTTTATTGGGAACTGATGTTTATTGGGAACTGAAAGGTAAGTAGTGTATATCCTTATTTCCAGCTTTATTAAGCTAAAAAAATATTAGAAACATCTGCAAAGTAGGAAACAAAAGAGATAGAACATCAATTTTAAAATACCATTTTGCATATTTTGAATTTCAAAATTACTGATATTATCAGTAATTACTGATCTGATTTGAAAGCAATTGTCATGATGACTTTTCTAATTTTTATTTTAACTTTAGTTAAGAGATAATAACCGTCAGTTTGAAATTCACATTTTCAATATTTTAAATGTCCAAAGCTCAAGAAATTGACATTAATTACTGATTTCATTTGCAACAAATAGTCATCAAGAATTTTTTTTATTTTTTAATTTAACTTTAAATTTTATCACGAAAACAATGTTGGAGGAACTCTTATCTCATTTGAATGTAACGATTAGGTAAAATGGTAATTTCATTGTAATTCTAGTTTTTATTTGATAATTTCAATCTATCACTAATTAACACCATCAGTAATAAAAATGTGAGCAGTGGTTGTTTTTTAGGAAAACCGCTGATGGTCAATATGAATGGATGTCAACAATAAAAAAGTGAGCAGTGGCTATTCTTTCCTATCAGTGGATACCCATCAGTTTTTTAAACAAAGATGTTTAGTCAGTCAGTGGTCAACAGAAGATTGAAGAAACAGAGGTTGTTTTATCAGCAGTGGATAACTTTTAACAATCAAATGTTTCAACCAACACAGTGGTTGTAACAGGCTTTTAAACAGAAGTTGGCCCTTAAACAGATGTCTCGCCTTATATATCAATTGTCTTTGGGACTTAAACAGAAGTTTGACCATAAACAGATGTTTGGCCTTAAACAAATGTTCGAGCTTAAACAAATGTTTGCCCATAAACATCTATTTTCAAAAAAAGACCAATTTCAAGAATACTATACCCAAACAATCAAAATGAGGAGCTTAATAAACACAAAGACTGTTATAGCAAATAACCTCTGCTGATAAAACAACCTCTGCTGCCCATATGAATACAAAAGCATCATAAAGCTAACATCTGCTGTTGAAACAAAGGTCTACAAAACATAACATCTGCTGATCATTCCACAGTATAAATTGCTAACATCTTCTGTGACTTAACAGTGATAAAGTTCAATAGAGGATTTTAAATATATGTTTACACAAGCCTCATGATGAACATCTGCTGATAAACACCGAGACGGTTCAAGCAAAGGTCTGCCAAAGAGAACCTCTGCTATGGACTAACAGATGATGCAGTTCAACACAACATGTTTAACAGCAGTGCTTGAACAGACCACGATCAACAGATGATAATATAATAACAATAATATTCAAACTGTAGCAATTACATTTTCATAAATCTAACAACCATCATCGAAGCTGTAACAAAATCTAAACACCGATACAATAAACACTGTTACATAAGAAAAACTAATACATAAATACTGATGTTGAATCCGTTGTAGACACTGAACCACTGTTGTTACTGAGCAATGGTTTTCCTTTGGTTGATCAGGCCTTAGGTACATAAGTGCCTGTCTTTAACAGCCTTGTCCTCAACAGTGTCCGTCTATCCCTGTTGAAAAACAGAATCAATATATTTAGGGAAAATGGGATTGAAAGATGATAACCCAACAGTGGAGGATCTCATTCGACTGCTCCGATAAATTCAATGGTATTCTCAAACAATGCTTCCTAGATTTTTGAAGACCGACAAAGACCAACAAATGTCCACAGTGATGCTTCTTTAGACATTTGTCGGTCTTCAAAAATCTAGGAAACATTATTTGAGAATACAATTGAATTTATCGGAGATGTAGAATGAGATTATCAACTGTTGGGTTATCATCTTTCAACCTCATTTTCCCTAAATATATCAATTCTGCTTTTCAGACCTCCCAAAGCCATCTATCAGCCTCCAAAGAGATCAAGACAGCTTGAAGCATAAGCTGGACTTGCTGTCATTCCACCAGTTGAGTATTTAATCCAATATATACCACATTCAAATCAATCTACTCGTAATCACATCTTTGTTCAAAGACAAAATCAAACCTACAAACATATCAATCAAATTCCATAGAATCATGATTTATTTTAAACACAAAAAGACATTACCTTTTCATCAATAAAATCCTGGCTTCATTTTATAACCTTAATCACAGTCAGAAGCTCGGCCAACGAACTCAAGACTTCAACACCAAATAAGAAATCCAGCAAGATCTACCTGAAGAACATTTAGCATACAAACCTTCAGTTTGTGATTGAAAAAATCAAAAAATATTATTTTTAAACTACCATTCAAATCGATGTTAAATGCAACGCCTCTGTCGTCTTCATCCTCTTCTCTATATCTACAGTTTTAGAGAGAGTTGAGAGAGAGTAGACGAAAATATTGAAAGACTGATGTGTGATGGGAACCTTCATTGAAACGACGATGTTTGAACAATGATACTGGAACGATAACATGTAAACATAATCACGAGAAAGATGGATTTGAGAGGGAGAGATACGATCACAGATGTGAGCGGGAGAGATTTGAATGTGGAACCAGATTATTAACCCTTATTTATAGGATTAGAATATATGGTTTGAATTTTGAATGTGGAGCCAGAATTTTGAATCTCAACAGATGTTTATTGAGAACTAATGTTTGATTATAAAACGTTGAGTGCAGATGTTTAAACAAAAGTTATTTGATATGGGCAGACGTTTCCCCTCAGCAGACCTTTGCATCCTAAATGTGGGCCACCTTTGAATTTTAAACTCTTTTAATATTAGGCTTTATGATGTAATAATGAGATAAGAAAAGCCTTGTTGGACACCCTCTCCTGCTGATACATCAGCTTTTCTTATGTCACTTGGATTTCTCTTTTTATAGAAAGTATAGATATTGAGTAAAATGCACTTATGGGGTTTAGTGAAATTTCACTTTTAGTCTTTAATTTTTCAAAATTACATGTATGTTCCCTATGTTTTGATGATTTGTTACTCGGAGAGTCCCTAACATGGATGGGAGTTAGTTTTTGGTCTTAAATGCATACGAAATTACTAAAATATCCTTACTTAAGAGAGTAAAATAATAAAAAAATATTGAGTCTATTTATTTTTATATATATTATTATATATATCAATCGATAAAAGGGGTTTGCGTCAGGCAACTTTCTCGTGTTTTCGTTTTTGCCACCAAAGTTTTGTTGTTTTATCCGCTTTCTAAAATACACCTCTGCACAAAATACTCCCCTTCCCAGTCTTTTGTTGTTCTCAACCTCTCCTGCAGAAATCACTAAGTCAGTTTGTAGGGTTTGGTGGCCACGCTCACCATTTCAATGGATTCTGAGGGACTATGATTTCCAACGGTGACGCATAAACTTCCTGATGCAGGATCCATTTACTTTGGCGCCGGCTGCGGTCTTCGTTTTGGTGTTGGCAGTTTAATAAATCTGGAAGGATTTCCCTCTATTTTATCCAACTTTGTTATAAGGCGGTCATCACGATTTACGACGATGGAAAACGCCGTTTGCCGATCGATGTTCCGGTAAATAACATCATTACCTAGGTGACTACGAAAAACACCTTAGCCAACAGAGTAGAGGCGGTGGTACGGTAGCGCTAGCACCGCCACGGTGGCGGTGGCTTTGACGGTGGTGGAAGGTTGTGTAAGAGGGAAAGGGAGCTGCTGCTGGGTGGGAGAATGTGTCGTTCTATTAAAATTGAAAAATCTAAAAATTGAAACCTAAAGCTGTGAAAGAGGTTTGAAAGTTGGTATTAACAGCATCAAAAAATTTTAACTAGCCATATTATAAAAGTGAAAATAACTGTATCATTAGGACAGTATCATGACATTTTCTAAATAAATATGATTATGTAAATGTAAAAAATAATAAAATTTGCTTTCAAATAGTAAAATAATATTGTTGTTGCATATCTTTCAACACTATTTATGTATATTATCTTGATGTGTTTGCTTACTCGGTTTTTTCACGGAAAAACTTTCATACAATTTGAATTTTTGTTAAATGGATACAATAACAAAAACAAGCTTCAATAATTGTGTACAGTTAGTTAAGAAAATAACGAACGTTATCTAACAAAACCATGATCGCCAAAATATAGATAGGAAGATTTTTTTTTTTTAATTGATCACGTCTTTGGATATGCTATCAGTAGTATTGAAATGGTTACTGATATTTGTTTTTATTGTTTTCGATAAATATAAACACGTGTGGACATCTCTTTGATCACATCACGACTTTATTTTCTAGCTGTTTTTCAGTTGTTATACTAATTGCCAGTACCATATCAAAGACGTAATGGACCGAAACAATACCGATCGAATTATCGCGCAACGCGCGAGAATCCCACTAGTTTATATTAAAAGCAAAATAGGACCCACCTTTCACCTTCTTCAACCCTCTTTCCAATTCGCGCAACAGCCGAATGAGACGGGGCTCCTTTCTTCTCTCTCTCTCATCTTGGTCTCTCCTCTCTCTCTATCTCTCTCTAAAGTTTTATATTTTTTTATTGTTGTGGGGCCTCATCCTCCATCCACCTCAAATATGAAGGAGGCCCATCCCACACGAGCCGGTGACATGGCGCTGACGTGGCGGCTCATCCCCTCCAAGCCCATCCTCTCCATACCCTTTAGTCTAAATGATTCGTAAATCTATCTCTGCAAGTTATGATTTTTCCAAGGTTTTATGGATGTCGTCACCATCCATTTGCCAAGTCAGATATCAATCAATCTCATTGATATTAATGTGCTCAAATCTTTTACTTTATTAACTTTCATTCATGAGAACTTAACCACTGTTTTATGTGTTTTTATATTTGATTAAAAGATGAATAATAAACAACTGTAATTAATTGAATAGTTCTAGAACAACATTAAATAATTACTCGGGTTCCACAACAAAGGGAAGATGGATGTATGGAGGTTAATGTCTGGAAATATAACTCAAATCATTAACTTAGACCGTGGGGTATGGTGGGGCTTGGGTTGGTGGCATGAGTTGACACGTAGAGTTGGAGCCCCCTCATCGCCGAGTGACGTGTCCGTGGGGTATGGCGGGGTGTGGGTGCACCGCGTGAGGTTGGCAGGTTATTAAAAAAAATATATACAGAAAATTTAAAAAATACACACAACATTTAAAAAAAAAAGCCTAACATTTTATTAATAAAAAAAAGCCTAAAAAGCGAATAGGAGGCCGCCACATCGGATCGCTAGCCCGCCCCACGTCTGGCTTCAAACTCAAGCCACAAGGGCCACGCCCCAACCCAAGCCTACCCGGGGTGGTTGCTTGGGCGTTTTCGGCCAACCCACGCCCCAACCCAAACCCCATACCCCACAGTCTTAAAAGTGATTGTCTTCTTGTAAATTTGAAATTCACAAGTTACGAAGGAACTATGTCTGGTCTTATTGTATATGGCCTCGAGTTTCGGCCACTTTGAGGATATTCATATGTGAGAATTTTCCTTGCCAATGCTCATAATTTTCCTCAACTATGAACTATTACAACATTAGCCCCTGTACTTGTTATTTTTATAGCAAAATGCAACATGAACGCGATCGTTCAAAATAATGGTAATCTTTATTAAGAACATACGACTACTACATCAAAACTAGCAAGGATAAAACATCAAGTATCCGATAGACGGAAATAAATACTGCTCCATAGAAGAAATCATCCGTACGAAGAGAGTATATTACCTAGAGAACTAAGTTGACCCGCAACAGAAAAAATGTGCACTACACTGCAAGACAGTAAAAAAAAACAGAACAAAAGTCAAGGTTTTGAAGCTATGAATGCTAAAAGGCAGATAAAAAGAACTTGCATATGTTCATGAAGGTGATAAGTGTACCAGCTATAAAGAGCACATGAGATATCATTTTATCTCTCCAGAAGTCAGTTATGCTTCATGAGTTGACTCAAGAAGCCTTCATCGCTTGAAAAACGCCCGTTTTTTTAAATATTCTTGAAAGACCGCCCGGCTGTTTTTTTGAAAAAAAAATGCCCGGTTTTTTAAACTTTATGTGTTCAAAGGTTCAAGCTGAATTTCCGATCTTTCTGAAGGAAGCGCGAGTTTATCCACATTTACTCCATGTATTCTGTCTCGCCGTAAAAGATCAGTTTCTTCATCTACATCATCACCCAAAACCCAATTACCTAACCCGAAAATTTGCTGTCTTAAATGTCGTTTCCGCCTGTATTCCAAATATAACACGGTCAAAACACCCGCCAAAATCCAAACTACCAACGCGCGCATTAGCCCCCTAATGTTTTCATCATCATATCTATCCCCTAAATGCTTCATCCCACTAAAAATAGCAAAAACGCCAACAAAAACCGCAAGTCTTCCACAATACGCGTGTATATATTCCCAAACTATTCGTTGGGGCGACGGTTCTTCACCAACGTCGCCTTTTTTAGGTCTTAGGTATGCGTTAATCGGTTGTATGCAACCCAAGATTACAGTCAAGATCCCAATTTTTACATGTAACAAGTTTATATGTAAACCCCGAAGCTCGGCAACAGCGAAAAGAATCCCTAGAAAAGTAATCGTTAAACCCGACCATTGAGTGTAAACATGAATCTTGAACCAAACATCACCGTCCACATGTTTCATGTAACGTGCAGCCAAGATCCCACACGGAAGAAACATACCCCACGAGAGGAACATCATAAACCCGTGTACTGCCAACACGGGCCGTAAATCCTCCTCAACCTCAGCTGAACCGTAGATAAGCGAAACTCTAACCGGTTTATTACTTGTTACTGAATGCATATTGCTTTGGGTCAAGTGGTCTGAAGACCATTTAGCCCCCATGGCCCAAATAATCGGAAAAGGCGACGTGGGCTCTACGATGTTTTTACATTCGATCTTTTTATCTCCATCACAGTTTGGATCCAACGGACGGGTGAATTCCATCGTGATGATCCCTCGTTCGGATTTGCATCTTACATATGTCAAGTGTTCTTTCGTTGGATGCAAACTTTGCGCGTTCATTCCATCGATCCAATACGTTTTAACATGGCCCTTGCCATTAGCATCAACCCAACCCACATAAGCGAAACTGTTCACCATTTTTGACCCGAACCCGATTGCAAGATACCCACTTTTCTTTTCACCTCGGGCTGCAATGGATATCGACTTTTTCGAAAGTGTCCAAAAGAACGAAACTTGTTGATCGTCTAAAAGAACACTGTTGTTATACATATCGGTTAGGCCTCCATCGACTACCTGAACTTTCCAGCCCATTTTTTCGGTGAAAAAAGACTGATAGTAGACTTGACCCGGAGTATTTCGGTTGGGGGCCCATTCTAACACCTTGGGCTTGGACTTCACCCCGTGGGCCTTAGGCCCACCTGCATAAATCGTCTCAGACCGGTTTCTTGATGTCACATTCCCACCAAGCGGATCAGATGTGATATAAAACGCCACATTATGACCCGCTTGTATCGAAAACTTAACCGGGACCCCTCTTTCGACCCGTAAAAGAGGAGATTCTTTTTTGTTAATATATAAAACCTTTGACGGGTTTGGAGGGTTCGGGTAATGTAAGCCCGGCCCAGAAGTAACAACAAGCGGTTCCATTTCATCGGCAATCACAAGTTCTTGATCTTGCTTATTTTTGTTATCAAGCGGGCCCAAACAATCGTTCACATGCTCGGAAACGTTAATGTGAACATGACCATAAGTCTTGCCATGGTTTTCCGGAAGGTAATTAGGTCGAATCGAATCAGGCGGTTTAATAAAACCTAAAGCCCATATACAAGTCATGTTCTTTTTAACATTAATGTTCCAATCATACCTTTTATCAATAGATTTCAATGGTCTTTGATACCGAATAAACGAAACACCATCTTTCCTATGCCCGTAAACCAACATCGTGTTGTTAACCAAATCACGCTCACGACGATCATCCGACTCAACATACATAGTGTCGGGACACACGCCCTCCGCCTTACCATTCTTGTTAGTCATACACTCACTATACTTAGTAATATGATAATCATCCACAAAAGGGTGTCCCTTTTCGGTAAACCCTGTCACCGCCACGTCAGCACCAAGCATATGATCGTTCTCCTTAAACGGGTCGGCCCACCCAAACGCCATATAATCCCGAATATCAATCGCCCCCTCGAGCCCAATATCAATCACATTATTCTCCAACCTCACTGTCCATCTCAACCTATATTTATCTGACAAAACCTTACAGTTATCGAACATCGTAGGTTCCCCGACAACCTTAACAACCGAACTACCGTTAAACTTAACATCGGACGGCGCAGGGGCAGGCGCTGGAGACGTTGGAGAATCCGTCTTCTCCTCCAACACAACATGCCCAAAATCAGATTCCAATGACTTTTTCCAAACAGCAACAACCTTAACATCATCCCATGTAACATTCTTCAACAACTTAACAATAAAGCTCTCATTTTTATAACTAGTAGCATTCAGTTTCTCATCAGATATGACATACCCATTTGTTAAATTCTTATA
This sequence comes from Helianthus tuberosus, assembly GCA_030545235.1. Classification (NCBI taxonomy): domain Eukaryota; kingdom Viridiplantae; phylum Streptophyta; class Magnoliopsida; order Asterales; family Asteraceae; genus Helianthus; species Helianthus tuberosus. The sequence continues at coordinate 212,991,493 of CM060411.1, read as the reverse complement.
AGAATCACCAACAGCACCCCACCAATACACCTCAGAACCCCCATTGATCATATCAAAATCTTTAACCTTAAAAGCACAGTCATTTATTACACTAAATGATCCTCTAACCTGATGCTGACACATAACGAATTCACTTGTGAAATTGATCACAGATGTGTTGGTTTTCGGGCAATTCGGTATCGAATGGCGACTGGATACGGATAAACTGAACATACTGATCATGGGTATGAGGAAATAGAATGAAATTAATGAAAAAGATTGTGCATTTGCCATTAATATGATGAGATTTTTGAGATCTAAGGTGGGTATTTTATGATTTGAAAAGGGTGTTGTTAAAGATTGTAATGGGGGAGAAAGATGGGATTGAGATATGGAAACGACGTCGTACCGTTGTGATCGCCGGAGTTGGGTGGCTTTGGAAGTTGGCCATTGAGAGAAAAAGATGAAATTTTTGAATGGAAGTTTGCAGTTATGTGAATTGTTTTCATTTTTTTTTTGTTTTTTCAGGTGAATTGTTTGTTTTTGACCCCTAAATAAAGTGGTTTGGGTCATTTGGTGGGAAAAAAAAAAGGAGTGAGGCACTGGGCAGTGATAGGAGACTTTGGGAAACCTAGGTTTGATCCTTGAGCGAAACGGGTTTTACCGGTAATTTACTGTCCTGCCTACGGGCGGGTGGGTTACTGTGTTTTCCCCGGAATTGGTGATGGACCACTCGGGTTACTCTCGGAGCACTCCGTTTGTCCAGTGGGTGCCCCGAGAGTACTCTGGATTGATTTGTTGGCCGTTTAAAAAATAAAAAATAAAGTGGTTTGGTTAAGCTGTTACCTTATAATGTTAACTAGTAATCCGGTGTGGAATCCTAGAACCCAAAACACTCAAGACGTGAAATAGGATTATATTCATTCAAGTATCGAATTAATTATAAAAAATTTCAAGTTTAAGTACGATACCAGGTAATACAATGTCGATAGATTACCTGAAATCGATATCTGTTTTATCTCATTGAAACCGAAAATCTTAATATAATGTGTAATATATTTTATTAAAAACAATATAATAAAATAATATTTTGAAGTCTTTTGAAACATGAAAAGTATTAAACTTTTAAATTGTAATTGAGTATTTGATACTTTAAATCGGCTTTGAGATCATGTTATGAGCAATAAGATTACTATCGGGTAAACTTTAACTATCTAAGATCATATACTGGAATCATGACACCCGTAGAGAAACTCACAAACTTGATAAGTAATGGGATACCTACGAGACCGCGTTTGGGATACAGTTTTACAATAAAGTACGAAACTGGTACCGAGTATACCACAACCCGACTCATAGCCATCCTGAAAGGTGGGGAAAATTGTAATCTTTATACATACATAAGCAATCCCCGCCACTCTATACAGCTTATTACATTCAGTGGCGAAGCTTGAGATTTCCGACCGGGGGTGCGGAAGTCACCAGACCTAAATATAACTGTTTTAAACCAATATCCGGATATTGGGTTATCCACAGTTATAATGTCAAGAGAAGAAACTGTACCAGTTTTCTTTTCAAGCTCACAAAACTGTTCATACAACAATTTAAACCACAAACAAAAAAGTAACTTGAAACACAAAGGCTAGACAAAATATATAGAAACCTTTAAACTTGTTATTGAACACTACTTTACAGTAAAGATCATGAAGAACATGACCAAACACAACTAACATGCAGCAACACTTTCAACCGAAAACATATTCAAACTTCACGTTTTTCGCTTCCTACTTATTTTGCTCATCTGTATCCACCCCTAACCCATACAAAACACCCCCATACTTCTCTATGGATCCACTAAAATAACTCTCTTTCAGTTTCTTGAATGCGTGGAGTGTCAGCAAACTATCGGAACCCGCTTGATGACAAACGCCGAATCTTTTCACTTCCAAGATCTCCGCGAGTTTATTCAACCCTCCATGAAGACTATTACAAAACCTCATCATATGTTTAACATCATAAACCACAGGAAAATAAACCTCCATCAAACCGAAAAACACAGATTGCGATCCGGGCAACTCTTTTCGTGTCAATAACTTAATCAAGTACCCGAAATCATACCCACCATGAAAAGTCACCCAACAAATATTCGGATTCAAAACAACTCCAGACGACATCAAAAGCTCCCCAAACCGAACATTATCCACACCCTTTTCGGCAATCTTGTTAAAATCAATCCCTGACTGTTTCAACAACTCGATTGAATCGTTCGCAAAGATGTCTTGGTTAACGTTAAACTCGCGAAAGTTAAACTGCCAAATGCAGGGCTTTCCGGAACCGGAAGTGGGAAGATTCCCAACCTCATCAGAAAATGTCAACCCCAATTGAATCAACTTCAACATGTTTACATTATCCTTCAATGTATGATAATTATAATCAGTGATGTTCTTGTAGGGTGTCAAATGTTGAAGCACAACACCAGGAAACTCTGTATCCATTGCAATGTATGGATAATCATCAACAATCTCTCTAATTATTCCAAATTCTTGTTCAAGATTATCACTCCACACTTCCCTAATCTCAATAGACATATTATCTCAACTAATTAGTTGATCAACACTAATTTCAAAACAGAAACAGGGGAAAACAGGGGAAAACAGGGGAGATCAAGAATCTTGATTGGAACAGATCTTGAAGATTAAAAAGGGAAAATTGAAAGTTTTTTCTCAAGATTATTACTCCATACTTCTGTAATATCAACAGACAGACATATTAACTCAACAGATTAGTTGATTAACACTGATTTCATAACATAAACAGAGGAAAACAGGGGAAATCAAGAATCTTGATTAGAACAGATCTTGGGGGTTAAAAGGGGAAATTGATGGGTGTTTTTCAAGATTTTCACTCCATAGTTCTCTAATCTCAACAGAAATATTAACTAGATTGATTATATGATTAGTTGATCAGCACTAATTTCAAAACAGAAACAGGGGAAAACAGGGGAGATCAAGAATCTTGATTAGAACAGATCTTGGGGATTAAAAGGGTGAAATTGAATGGGTTTTTTTCAAGATTGTGGAAAGATCTTACCGGAGAACAGATCTTGAAGGTGTGAATCAGTTGGATTGTTTCTGATTTTGGAAGATAGGAGCCTTCCAGGTGAAACAGGGGAGAAGTTGAAGGGGGTGAAAATGGAAGGCTCCTGAGATCGAATTGGGGAGGATGAGTGAGGAAGGTAAAGTGTAGAACGTCGAAAACAAAAACAAAAACAAAAACAAAACGGAACAGAGCTAAAGGACATCACATCAGTTAAATAGCCCAAAAAACGATGATATATTATAATAATAAAATTAATAAAATTTTAATTTTTTTTAAACATCAACATTCTTGTATTAAGTTACCGTACTCCCAAAATTGTAGAGCTTGTTGCCTCACTCCGGCCAGACTATATTGTCTTAACCGGACCCACGCTGGCTTTAGAGTTTGACTTGGGCGTTCCTCGGAAAACCATGCCGCCGGCTGCCACTTGACAGTCATTGTGCCACCTCTGACGTAAAACACGGTGAGACGAAAACTTAGGTGTGCTTGGCATAGAGTCTGGCACCTCTGATCGTAATTCTTGAGTTATTTTAGTGGTTTGAGACTTTTGAGTGTGATAATCTAATTTTCAATTTGGTTAAAGATATAAGAATTTTTTTAGTTTAAGTTATGTTTAGTTGGTTATACTAGATGAACATTAAATTGGGTGGGTAAAAACGAATCATACATTTAGCTTTTAAGTTACTGGTGAAAAAATGAATAAGTAGGTAGTGTTCGTATAGTTTTTGTATTAAGATGTATTATTTATGAAGAGAAAACGAATGGTATTATATATATTAGTTAAGAAAACTAAAAAACTCAAATGAATGAATCTCCTTTTGTTATGTAGAAAAAGTATATCGTACATTATGGCTTAACGTACTTCACGTACAACAACATGCGTGATTTGTTCTATAACATGCGTGATTAATATTTTCAATATGATTGATTATTGTGTTTCAACATGCGTGATTTTGGATTTTTGAGTTATAACGTGCGTGATTTTAAAATAACGTGCGTAATTACCTGTCGTACGTGATGTACGTTAAGCCGTAATGTACGTTAACCTTCCTCTTGTTATGTATTACACTTTTTTTGCAAATGGTGTTACGTGTAACAATCAGAGGCTGCCACGTATTACGTGTAACAGCTTTTGCAGACTTTCAGTTTTTTCTGAAAAGTAAAAGTTGTTACGTAACACGTGACAGCCTCTGGTTGTTACACGTAACATGCCTGCAAAAAGGTGTAACGCGTGACAAGAGGAGGTCCATTCATTTGGCTTTTTTAGTTTTCTTAACTAATATAGGATTTCTTCCTATAATTGCCCTATATATATTTTGTATTCACGGTTAAAGTGATTAATGTAATAAATAGAGGTAAAATGTAAGAAATGATAGTAATTTTTGAGAGAAATTCAGGTGAGGTTTTTATCAATGTTTTAAAAATCGATTCAAACCGGTCGGTTAAACCGCCCGGTACATCCGGTTGAACCACCCGATACACCCGGTTAAACCGTTTCTGAGCCCAATCCGGTACGGTATAAAAACAATATTTTAAAACATTGGTTTTTTTTTATGGTTCATATGCTTAATTTTGTTTAGGATGAAGTATGTGCATGTGAAATTGTGGAAATATAAAGTTGATTTCTTTCAGGTTGCATACTTCAAATTTCAAATTAGATACATGGGCATATAATACCATTGCAACTTTTTTATATGAGTTAAATGTAATTTAGTTTTTGTGTTTGAGCCATTTTGTCAGTTTAGTCCAAATGTTTGAAACGCTGTCATTTTAGTCCAAATAGTTTCAAACATTGTCATTTTAGTCCACTAGGTTAACTTCATTCATTTTTCTGTTATCTAAAAGGACAATTCGGTCATTTTATATGGTCGAATTGCCCTTCTAGTTAACAGAATTACATATAAAATGACCAAAATGACCTTATAGTTAACAGAAAAAATGGATATCAAATAAATATGGGAAAAAACCCCATATTTATTCGACTAAGATGCCACTCGGCTATTAAGCCTTGGGCATTTTTTAAAAATTTATTCGACTAATTATTACTACTTTTGTTTTTGTTTCCGTACATGTTATTTGTATTTTTGTACTATAAAAAAAGTATTTCTTAGAGCAAGGGTCTCATTGGTGTGGAACGGTCTTTTTACCTCATAGGATAGCGGATAGGTTTGTTATTATCTTAAAGTCGGATGTTACCGGGTACATTTGTTTGTTTTAAATATATTAATTAATATTAGTTTAATTCAATAATTTACAGGACATATAATGTTATACCTTTCCGTCATCAGGGAGAGCTAGAGCGGTGGACAAAAGTGAGTAACCGGTGTAGACACCAATCTCCATGGTGTTTTTTCTGAAAAGTAAAAGTTGTTACGTAACCCGTGGCAGCCTCTGGTTGTTACACGTAACACGTCTGCAAAAAAGTGTAACACATGGCAAGAAGAGTCCATTCATTTGGCTTTTTTAGTTTTCTTAAGAGTTAAATGCTTGGTTGGTCCCTGTGGTTTGCAAAAATTTCAAACTTGGTCCTAGTCGTTAACTAATTACACGCGTGGTCCCAAAAGTTGTCAAAAATGAACTCGGTTGGTCCCCTGACCAAACCTCTGTTAAATTTCTCAGTTAACTATATGTGAAATGACTATATTACCTTTAAACAATTAAAAGAAATAAAAAACCAATAAAAAGGACTCATCTTCTTCAACCTCCCATCCCCTATTCTTCCCCTTTCTCTATAAAACCCACCAGACCACCATCTCCACCTTCAATCCATCACCACCACCTCCACCTCCACCTCCACCGTCACCTTCAACCCAGCCAACCCCCACCCTTCAATTAACAATCGCACTCCAACCCAGCCCACCCCAGGCCACCATTGACACCTTCAACTCAAACGTAATTGTTCAAAATCTGCATTTTCTACCCATTTCAACACAGTCACAACATCCCCAAACTTCTCATAATTTAAACTAAACGCAACCTAAATCGACGTTCCTGACCCATCTTTGTACTGAAACCAAATACTTTTTCTAATCAACTTCAATACCCATTTAACCCTTCACAAAATAACCTTCAAACTGTCAAGAGTAATGAAAACAAATACCTTCATAAACAAGTAAAAATACAAGCTTTCATACCTGGATCATGATTTAAACTTGAAATTAGAAGAATTATGCCAGCTATGATGTTAAGGGAGGTATTTGGAGACAGGTAGACGCCGGCCGATGTCGATGGTCACCGGCGGTCGATTTGAGAGTACGGTGATTGGCCGGTCGTAGTCTATGGTTAATCGGAGATGGTGGGTGGTCTCTCAAAGGTGATCAACGATCGGAGATGGATAGTTGGTCACCGACGGCGACAGTGGTGGTAATCAACGATGATAGATGGTGTTACCTCCAATGTTTTGCGGTTAATCGGAATTCTATCATAAACCCGATTCATTGTCGGAGCTACAAGAGAGCTGTGTTTGGGGTGTGGTTTGCTTGCCGGAGAACGTCGCCGAAGTGCCGGCTCCGGTCGGAGGAGGAGGAGAGGGGTACAGGGGGTGCGGCCGCACATTAGGGGAGTGTGGGTTTGGGTTTCTCTTACAGAAAAGAGAGAAGAACGTTTATATATTTTTTTATTTCTTTTAATTGTTTAGGGATAATATAGTCATTTCACACATAGTTAACTGATAAATTTAACAGAGGTTAGGTCAGGAACCAACCGAGTGCATTTTTGACAACTTTTAGGACCACGCGTGTAATTAGTAAACCACTAGGACCAAGTCTGCAATTTTTGCAAACCACAGGGACCATCCAAGCATTTAACTCTTTTCTTAACTAGTATATGATTTCTTCCTATAATTGCCCTATATATATTTTGTATTCACGGTTAAAGTGATCTATTATATATAATAAATGAAAGTGATTTGGGCCACGTGTCACTTGATTAGGGCATCCTCAGTTCCATTTTCCCGCCCAACAGTACCAAGCCTCCATCCTTTTTATACTCCCTCCGTCCCCTTTTTTTCCTTTTCAAAACCATAGATCTGAATCTTCTTCTCCTTCTCATGTACTCTTCTCCCTTCTGAATCAAAGATCAAACCAAATCATCTCATTGTGAATCATTCGAAGCGTCACCAGGTAAGCCCTATATCTTCATTTATTTCAGTATCTAAAGTTTAACCATGGTTGATGTTGTTTTTTTCCATTTGAGGTTTGATTTGTAATTTTCATCTTCTTCGTCGGCAAGGTTCTTCCATTTGAGGTTTGATTTGTATGTTTATAGATCTGTGTTGATTTCTTCTTACTTTCATACAAAGTTTCTAATTAAACCCTAATTTCTACTCCTAATCTCATCATATGGTTCCAAGGTTGTTGTCATCGATGGTCATCAAACTTCAGATCCGCTTACCTGCGGCTAGATTTCCGCGATGAACTGGTATGTTTGAATATGTTCAGAAACTAAGGGTTTTTTTCTTAACGGTGATGATATGAGTACAACATCTGTTGATTATTGATCTGTGAATATGTTCACCGATTATTCTTTTTGAAATTAGGGTTTCATTTGCTTGAGATTTGAATCTTCCGATTGTTGAAGCCTTTGAAGCCGATCGTTTTAAATTTCCAGTTCCTGAGGTATGATCTGTTTGTAATAGCAGTGGTTCAACTTCCAAAGTGGATTCAACATCTACAGTGGATTCAACATCAGGTGTTTGGTTAATTTTTGGTCAGGTTTCCTGTTCAGTTTTGATGTTCAGTTATCTAATTTTCATTTTATTTTTAGGCTTCTATATGATTACGAGGTTGATTGATTGGTCACTTGCTATTGTTGTTTGATGTTGTTTACTATTGTTGTCAAGTAAGGTAAAAATGGCCATTCTAATTACACATTCTACGGAATGTAGTTAAGAGCCGCACATAAATCAGATAATTGTTATTCTTTTGCTAATTGTTAATACACTTTGTAGTTAGTTCTTCTTCTTCTTCGTTATTGCATATAATATAATGATTTGTTATACAACTACCTGATTTCATATTTCATTATGATTTGTATGCTTTTAGGGTTTGATTTTATATTGGTCATCACATTAATGGTGAGTACTCAAGAATATTGGATGGTTTAATTAGTTTTATTTTGGGTATTTTTGGATGATTTCATCCATTTCTTTAGATAGTTCATGATTGAAGATGCAGTTGAAGCTATCAGTTGAAGGTATCTTAAATAAGGTAATAATTGCATTACATGCCTGTTGAAAAATAGAATTGATAAATTTAGGGAAAGTGAGGTTGAAAGATGATAACCCAACAGTGGAGATCTCATTCTACAGCTTCGATAAATTGAGTCGTATTCTCATGTAATTCTTCCTAGTTGCTTCCTATGAAGCTTCACTTTGGACATCTGTTGTCTTCAAACATCTATTATCTATTATCTATTCTATCTATTATATATAATAAATGAAAGTTATTTGGGCCACATGGACCAAATAACTTTCATTTATTATATATAATAGATAGAATAGATAATAGATGTTTGAAGATCAACAGATGTCCAAAGTGTTGCTTCTTTGGAAGCATCCAGGAACTATTATTCGAGAATACCCTTGAATTTATTGAAGCTGTAGAATGAGATCCTCCACTGTTGGGTTATCATCTTTCAACCTCACTTTCCCTAAATTTATCAATTCTATTTTTCAACAGGGATGTAATGCAATTATTCCTCTCAATTAAATAGACCGACCCTTGCTTCCTCTCAAAGTGTTATGGAATGGTTATAACAGCTGATCATGCTAACGACTGTTATAACTAACCACTGCTCCTTATAAAGATTGATGGACTTAAAGATTGATGAGGCCTATCCACTGTTGAAGACAAATCCCTGTTAAAGTTGCATGTGCTAAGGACTGTTATAACTAACCACTGCTCCTTATATAATCATCGTTCCAGTATCATTGTTCCAACATCGTGGTTTCAATGAAGCTTCCCATCACACATCAACCTTTCAATATCGATGTTGTTGTATAATTGTTGCAACATCGTGAGAAGTTGCATGTGCTACCTTCTTTGATGGGAGAGTTGCAACTTGAACGGACGATATGTATCTCTCCCTCAAATCTCTTCTTCTCAATACTCGGCATTTGTTCATAAAGGATAAGAGAAAACTGAAGCTCTCTCTGACCCACTTTCAGAAAATTTTTTGGTGATATGTGGTTTGCCTTGATCATGGTATGTGTTTTTTTTTACTAAAGTTTTGTTATCTGAGTTGTGACTAAATAATGATTGTGAATGATCTGCTGTAGATGATGATGATGATTGTTCTACGGTTGTTTCCAGTATCATTGTTCCAACATCGTTTAAAGTATGTGTTTTTTGCTACTCCAATTTTGAAATTTTGAGTTTTTAATTTTGAAGTGATATACTCTAATTCTCGCTTTATATTTCAGTCTAATCACAATTGTATGAAATTGATACAATCTGCTGCGGGTTATTATAGGTTTGTATTAAAAGAAGCATAAAGTTAAATTAAACACAAAGAAAGATTTTTAAATGTTCATTTAAAATAATTTTTGATTATGACTAAATGATGATTATATATGACTTTGGGCAGATGATGATGATGTAGAAGCCGCAGTAGTTCCTACTAAACGCAAGAAAGGGTCTGCTACTGTTGTAAGATAAGATTTTATCTTACTAGAGTAATGGTCTTTCCTGCCTTTTTTGTGTTAAAAGAAGCATAAAGTTTGGTTTAAAGCAGCTCTTTATGAACAAAGTTAAGGATTAAGTATATGAGGACAGGGCTACTGTTCAACAGCTGAAGAAGTGTTTTCATGTACTGCATCTTGGTCTGTTCACGAGATATCATGTTTCTATAAATCCTGATGTTGATGCATTGAGTACTTCCGTGGAGTTCATGGCGATTGTCGAAGATATACATTGATGTAGTTTAAAGCTAAAAGCACTAAATTTTAAGCTAAAACCACTAAATTTTTGCTGTTAGGTTCGTAAATTTCTTGGTGTTGTTGTTAGATTTTAAATTTCGTTGTAATTTTAAGCTAAATAAGTATTATTATGTAATTTTTAATATCATCTGATTATTGAAGATGATGATGTTGTCTTTCATGTTGTAAAAACCAGGGAATTGTCACATCATAGGTTGTTTTGCCCGATTAGATTATGTGTTAAATTATAGTTCTTTAAGTCATTGTTTCATTTTCTTGAATTCTATGTAATTTTGTAACGAAGTACAATAACAAACAGTGGTTTGAACATCTGTTTGCATTTTGGTCAATAGTTAATGGAAACCCATGTTAGGTTGAACAGTGTTTTGAAGAGGAAAACAGTGTGAGAAGACAGTAGATCTTATTAAGTTAAACATATGTTCAGGCTTAAACAGACGTTTGGCCTTTAACAGATGTTTGGCCTTTTATATCAGAGGTTTGGACTTAAACAGTTGTTTGACCTTAAACAGATGTTTGGCCATAAACAAATGTTTTGCCTTAAACAGATGTTTCGCCTTCTATATCAGATATTTGGACTTAAATATATGTTTGACCTTAAACAGATGTTTGGCCATAAACAGATGTTTAGCCTTAAACCAAACATCTGTTTAAGGTCAACATCTGTTTGACTATTGGTCAACATTTGATTGACTTTTGGTCAACATCTGTTTGAATTTTGGTCAACATCTTATTTTGAATCGAATGAGATGGTTGATGTAACAGTGTTTATCACAACAGTGTTTATATGTAACAGTATTTATCACATCACTTCAGTGGTTTGATCTGTACTATAAATTAAACAGGTGTTTCGTCTTTATACTAATGTTAGGGCATGAATTTTATGCTAAGGATCATCTATCCTGAGACTAGGCATGGATCACGGATGCTTAATGGCTGATGCAGAGAGTCTGAGGATCCAGAGTCTGAGGATCACGCGTCTGAGGATCACGAGTCTGAGGATCAGGATCCTTTATGTTTTGCACGTTTTTAATGTGTAAATGCAGGTAATGGACGTAGTGGACCACTCCTTTGCTGGAATCTCGTGGAATATGCTTTTAGGCACGTGCATATTGAAGAAATAACCGTTAGTGGTGGTCATGGGGTGACTTCCACCTTTATCGGGAAGTTAGTTACTTGATTTTTCTTATCATTTTAAGGGGAAAACGAGCTCAATGAAGGCACAAGTCGTACACACCACACAACACTCGAATTCTCTGCAAACACTTAGCAAAAAACACACACTTTCACTAGAAATTCATTGTATTGAGCTTGTTTTCTTCCGAAGTTGTACAAGGATCACTGCTGTTTTTGCAATATAGTTGGTGATCGGTAGTTTCCATCACCCGAGGTTTTTTATGCCGGAGATCTTCTAAAGATCAAGGGCTTTTTCCTCGTATAAATCTCGGTGTTCATCGTTGATTTCATATACTTGTTGTTCATACAATTAACCAAGCATCATTCCTCACAAAATCAGATTTGGTTGCATTATCCTTGTGTGATTTTTGACCAAAACAGTTTGGCGCCCACCGTGGGGCAATTGGTGCTTCAATTCTGAGAAATTTTGTTCATTTCATTCATTTCGGTTCATTACCTTCAACCGCATGGCTTCTCAGGGAAAACTACTCCAAGTTCTATGTCGGCGGTCACTTTTTCACAGGGCATTCCGCCTTTGGATCATTTCCCCCTTGCATTCTAGAAGAATGCTGAGAATTCTCCGAAGAAGACAACCCCCGTTTTCACAAAACCAACTGTTGTTTCTTCCTCTACACTTACTAACAGTGATTTTTATGCTTTGATTGTGCAGATGAAGGATCACATGCAACAGCAGGTCAAAACTAATGGCAGGATCCTTCCCGAAATTGATAAATCAGCAGAGGATCACTACCCTTTGATGTCGAGGTCTTTGAATTTCGACACTCCAGTCATAACTTCCCAGCACTTTGCAGCTCCAGATGTCCAATAGGAATACGTTCTGGATCATCGGCAATGTCTCAGGCCAGAGGATCCTCTTTCCAGCCTTCAGGATCCTCATTTCAGCATCAGGGATTCTTCACCAGTTTAGGAGGATACATGGGGACGCAGCCGATTCAAGGATCCTCTCAGGTTCAAGGATCCTCGCAGGTTCAAGGATCCTCGCAGGTTCAAGGATCCTCTCAGGTTCAAGGATCCTCGCAGATTCAAGGATCCTCTCAGGTTCGAGGATCCTCGCAGGTTCAAGGATCCTCTTAGATTCAAGGATCCTCTCAGGTTCAAGGATCCTCACATGTTCAAGGATCCTCGCAGGTTTAAGGATCCTCCCAGTTACAAGGACCCTCTCAGGTTCAAGGATCCTCTCAGGTTCAAGGATCCTCCTTCCAAGTTCAAGGATCCTCATCTCAGGTTTCCGGATCCATGGATTATCCTCCAAGACCCCCATTCACAGCACTTCAAGGATCCAACATCTTCCAGGATCTAGGATACTTAAGGAGTGTGCAACCCAGAAGTTCAGATATTTATCTAGGAGACTTCATACCAATGCAGACCATTGCTTCCTCTGGTCCCTCGGTTATGCCAGAATCCCGCCAACATGGATTCACATCTGGAATTCCAAACTTGAATCATTCAGGAGAGATACCGAAGAGGTTTCAGACACCAAATCTGGTTGCTTGTACAAGGGCTTTGGATCCACACTTACCGGATCAACATTAAAATGGCTGCTAAGTCTTCCTCCTTACTCTATTACTTCATTTGCTAATCTAGTTAATTTGTTTAATAGCCAATTCTCATGCAGTAGGAGATTTGAACGATTAACTAGTGACTTATATAGGATCACCCAAGGTCATAATGAATCATCAAGGGGTTACATAACTAAATTTAGTAGAGAATCCTTAGAAATCCCTAACTTAGATATTGCTACTGCTATTGAAGCTTTTAAACCGGGTTTACTTAAGGATTCTCAGTTCTATGATGATCTTGTTATGACACCTTGCAGGAACTTAGATGAGGAAAGAAACAGGGCCCTTAGGTTCATCCGTTTAGAGGATGACAAAAGGATCCACGAGAGATTGTCAGGATCCTCAAAGCAAGACAAATAAGGATCCTATCTCAAGCATAACTGATCCAAGCAATACTCCAAGCATGACAACCAGAGTGTGCATGATGTGGAACAAGAGGAAGATGATCAGGATTATCCTCCTATTTCTGAATATTGTTTTTCTGCTGATAATAATGAACTAATCCTTTCTATGCAGAGTTTAGGTGACAAGGTTAGGTGGCCAAGGAAGAATGACAAACCGCCTACCACCAAAGACGAATCAAAATGGTGTGCTTACTATGGGGATTCTGGTCATTTCACAGATGAGTGCATAGCATTAAGGAAGGAGATAGGTTATCTTTTGAGCAAAGGATACTTGAAGGAATTGCTTGGAAGGAAAAAGTCAAGGATCAAGTATCCTGAGAAAGTCAAGCTCCTCTTCCACCATCCGATGCTCAAATCATCCATTTCATCTCCGGAGGTTCTCAGCAGCTAAGAGACGTGCAAAGGAAACAAAGATGGAGAATAGGGGCAGACCTGTTCGGACCTCCATCCTTACCTAGCAGAAAGTGATATCATATAATGAGGATAACTGTGCGGACATTCAGGATCCTCATCACGACGGTGTAGTTATTACATTATTTATATCTAACCATTTTGTTCGCAGGATTCTCATTGATGGGAAAAGCTCAGTGAACATAATCCAGTTGGATGTCCTCAATAGAATGGACATCCTTGAATCCGATATTGTCCAAAGATCATCTGTCCTTGTGGGATTCAGTGGAGAGACAAAGATTACATTGGGGGACACCAAACTTCCTATCTACATAGAGGGAGTGAATTATGTTAAGAAAATTCTACGTTATTGATTACTTATCTTGCTGTAATGTTATCTTTGGCAGGCCATGGATACACGATATGAAGGCAGTCCCCCTCAACATATCATCAATGTGTCAAGCTCCTAACTCTATGAGATATGGTGAAGATAGAAAGTGATCAGCAGGAGGCAAAGAACTGTTACACTTCTTCAATGAAGCCAGCCTCTAAGGAGCAAGACGTCATGGAGGCAAAAGAGCAAGACGTCAAGGATATTCTGTTGAACCCAGAGGATCCTGAATCCAAAATTTTTATAGGATCCGGGATCCTAGACAGTATTGAGCAGGATTTAGTATCCTTCTTGGAAAGAAGAAAATCTACCTTTGCTTGGAAACATGAAGATATGACAGGTATATCTAAGAATGTTATTACTCACAAACTTGGTATTGACAGGTCTTTCAAGCCAATACCCCAAAAAAGGAGAAAGTTTACACTTGAAAGGAATGTCATTGTCCAACAAGAGGTAGACAAATTGCTCAAGGCAAGTTTGAGTGGACTGATAAGCATGAAGCTGCACTCAAGGTTCTTAAGGATTATCTATCCTCAGCACCAGCCCTGATGAAACCAGAAAATGGAGAATCGTTATCCTTATACTTAGCTATTTCAGTTAAAGCAGTAAGTGTGATCCTAGTTAAGGATCATGAAGGCTCTCAACATCCGGTATACTATGTAAGTAAAATTCTACTTGATGCTGAGGCCAGGTATTCTCATTTAGAGAAATTAATTCTTGATTTAATTATGGCTTCTGCTAAACATAGACATTATTTAGAAACTCACACTATTATTATGAAAGCTAACTTTCCTATTAAGAATGTTCCCAGAAAAACTGAAATGGCAGGTAGAATGGCAAAGTGGATAGTCAAGCATTGAGTATGAACCCAAGACTGCCATCAAGTCCCAAGCCTTAGCTGACTTTGTGGCTGATTTCAGTAGTGATCTACAAAGGAAAGCTGAATTAGAAGTTCAACAACTTGAGAAGACAAAGGATCCTTGGACACTCTTCACGGATGGAGCTTCAAATGTTAAAGGAACTTGACAAGGCACACTACTAAAATCGCCACAGGGGGACATTATACCCCAATCCATTGCATGTGAATTCCAAACCACTAATCATGAGGCAGAGTAGGAGGCCTTGATAGCAGGTTTGCAATTAGCTAACAATATGAGGATCAGGTATCTTCAAGTATTCGTAGATTCCCTATTAATTACTAACTACTTTAATGGTTCTTATGCTATTAAAGGTGAAATACTAATCGAGTACTTAGAAATAGTCAAGAAATTGGCAGATTCTTTTGCTTTTTTCAGTCTAACACAGGTATCCAGAGAAGAGAATGCAGAAGCAGACGCTTTAACTAACCTTGGATCATTCCTAAAGATGCCAGAAGATGTGAAAAATACTCATCACCCATGTTTTAACTCCTGCAATTGAGGATCACGTAGCCATGGAGATAGTGGAGGATTCTGCAATCATACCTGGTGATCCTGCACAGTCGAATTCAGGATCTTGGATCCTTCCAATCCTAAGATATATACAACATGGAGAGATCCCTACAGGACAAAATGCTAAAGCTTTCAAAGTCAAGGAGACTGTGGAAACTACACTGGGGGCAGAGCACTATTCTCAAGGATCCTTAGAACAACATACTATAGGCCTATCATGAAGATGTATGCTGTGGAATACACAAAGAAATGTGATGCTTGTCAAAGACACAGTAATATTCTATACCAACCAACATAACATCTGCATCCTAAGAAGAAGCTTTTACTCAAAGTCAGAAAAAAGGAAATGGCCAGTTATCAACAAAGAATGGTTGGAGCATACAACAAGAATGTCAGGATTAGAAGATTTCAAGTTGGTGATTTTGTGCTAAGAAAAGCATTCCAGAACACTACAAATCCTTCTAATGGCAAGCTAGCACCAAAGTGGGAAGACCCCTATCTAATTGAAGCTGAATCAGGAAAGGGGGCATATCACTTGTTAACAATGGATGATGATCTCCTACCAAGAGCTTGGAATGCTGTTCATCTCAAAAAATACTTTAAGTAAGAAGGATCAGGGATCCTCAGCGATACCGGTATTCTGATTAAGGATCCAGGATCCTCAAAGGATATATGATTCTACATTTGGTAACACATTACTTTCATTTTCATTCATTTTATACTTATTACTTATCATAAGTTAAAGATGTTAATCAGTTAACATCTATTTTCACAAAGTTTAAGCTTTTGCAGAGTTGTTATCATTTTACAGAAGATCAAAGTGGTTGGCCAACCCTCCAAAGTTTCGGGCTTGTCCCCAGTTTGGGCCTGTCCCCAGTTTCGCCTGTAGCGCATGATGATCCTGGTATAGTTCAAGGCTTTGGGACCAGTACTCGTTCTAGGGGCTGATAATTCCATTGTTCTGGCTATGCTTAGGATCCTACGTATAATGGTAGACGTACCATACATCCGTTCATAAGGTTTCTAACGTTTTCACGCTAGCTAAGGTTTCTAACGTTTTCACGTTAGCTAAGGTTTTGGCATCTTCATGTCACTAAGTTTGGATAGTCGCCAGTTAGGGCCATACTCCAGTTTACATCCGTTTATATGGGCTTGACCCCAGTTTACATCCGTCTATATGGGCTTGACCCCAGTTTACATCCGTTTATATGGGCTTGACCCCAGTTTACATCCGTTTATTTGGGCTTGTCCCCAGTTTATTTGGGCTTGTCCCCAGTTTGTTGGGCTTGTCCCCAGTTACTAACTCTTATCTTATATTGGCTTAGTCCCAAGTTGTATCCTATTTCAGGTTTTTGGGAGACAAAGGACCAAGGATCCTTGATCCTTACCTTCCATTAAGGTTTGTCTTATGGTTATTCTGTTTATAATGATAAAGGTTAGGATCCTAACTTGGATTCTCAGGTATGATCCTTAACTATTTTGATTTTATTCATTATTCATTTGAATAGCCCTTATACTTTGACAACTGAACTTATGATCCTTAAAATATACTACTTTTCGGAACTTTTCAACTATAGGATATTTGATCCTGGATCATATCCTAAAATTCTTAAACTTAATTTGTTTAACTTTTCTTATTCAAACAAATGTATATCACAACAATTGAAAACTAAAGGATACATAAGGATAGTAACACGGGAGATAGCCAAAAAGTTAAAGTTATTTTATTCACAAAACATTAAACCTTTTAAGGTTGTCAAAATTGCCGACCCACATTTCTACCAGCAAAACGTGGCCCGTCCACATGGGTTGGCAAAGGGTGTCCATTGTTTACGGGTCTTTGTAGTGCAGAAAATAAAAGACGGAAGGATAACGAGTGGCTTCATCCCCCAAACAGAGGATCCATCCACCACCCATTATCCTGCCTATTGTTCAAGGATCCATGATTCTTCACCCTAGAAACTACTGTCTAAAGTTATACAAGTTCTGACGATAAGGATCCTTGATCCTAGAAGCTTTACTTTTCATAGTTTGCTTATTCAGCAATAATTTACAAGGATATAGAATCCTAACTTGGATTCTCTGGTATGTTATATTCTAACTTTTTCTAAGCTGTAAGTTGTCTCTTATCCTTTTTGGTTAGGGATCATTGATCCACATTTGTTCGAACACTTCAAGTTTTCTGTTAAAAGTTTTACATTATCATCAGATTTTCAATAACTTTCCAGTTGTTTGGTGATGATATTTTTGAAAATAGAAAGCATACATGAAAAATAAAAAGGGAAGAAACAACTATAGATGTAGCTAAAAAGGTTTAATGTTATTACCTATTCATTATGTATCAAAATCATCTGGCCTGGATTTCACCAGCAAAATCGTGGACCGTCCACCCAGGCCAGATAAGGCTATCTAACAGTTAAAGTGTCTATGCAGAAATTAAAGTGCAGGAAGGTTAATAGCAAACTGTGTATTATTCATTCTCCACGAACGGAAGGATCTTCTGATCTGTAAAGGCACTTGAGGAGTTATCTCTAACTCTATATTCTGCAATGATGATTATAGCAGGTCTTATCAGTGACGACAGGCAGTGTAACAACTAGTTACCAGCAGCAACGGCTAGTCCACTTCTGACGGAAATATGACAGCTGTGAATCCTTATCACAACTGCCATATTGGGGGCAATTGTTAGGGCATGAATTTTATGCTAAGGATCATCTATCCTGAGACTAGGCATGGATCACGGATGCTTAATGGCTGATGCAGAGAGTCTGAGGATCCAGCGTCTGAGGATCACGAGTCTGAGGATCAGGATCCTTTATGTTTTGCACGTTTTTAATGTGTAAATGCAGGTAATGGACGTAGTGGACCACTCCTTTGCTGGAATCTCGTGGAATATGCTTTTAGGCACGTGCATATTGAAGAAATAACCGTTAGTGGTGGTCATGGGGTGACTTCCACCTTTATCGGGAAGTTAGTTACTTGATTTTTCTTATCATTTTAAGGGGAAAACGAGCTCAATGAAGGCACAAGTCGTACACACCACACAACACTCGAATTCTCTGCAAACACTTAGCAAAAAACACACACTTTCACTAGAAATTCATTGTATTGAGCTTGTTTTCTTCCGAAGTTGTACAAGGATCACTGCTGTTTTTGCAATATAGTTGGTGATCGGTAGTTTCCATCACCCGAGGTTTTTTATGCCGGAGATCTTCTAAAGATCAAGGGCTTTTTCCTCGTATAAATCTCGGTGTTCATCGTTGATTTCATATACTTGTTGTTCATACAATTAACCAAGCATCATTCCTCACAAAATCAGATTTGGTTGCATTATCCTTGTGTGATTTTTGACCAAAACAACTAATAACTAAAAATCAAGTACACTTGGATGATTATTAAGCTCCTCATTTTGATTGTTTGGGTATAGTATTCTTGAAATTGGTCTTTTTTTGCAAACAGATGTTTATGGGCAAACATTTGTTTAAGCTCAAAGATTTGTTTAAGGCCAAACATCTGTTTATGGCGAAACTTCTGTTTATGGGCAAACCTTTGTTTATGTTAACAGTGTTTATATGGGCAAACATCTGACATAGATTCGTGCAATATCGTGAGGAGTCAGATTCGTGCAATATCGTGAAAAGTCAGATGTGGCAGATTTTCTGATCCTATTTTAGAAGTTGTGTCAGAAACTCTTCGGCATTCTTCTGGAACTCTGATGGAGGAAAGTGGAGGACTTCATCGAGCAATGCTATGCTGTTCCAGGTTTTGTTGTAATTAGTGTCATTGATGTTGTCGACTTTCCTGTTTAGTTCTTTGTTCTTTGAGTGACTACATCGAGAATTGTGTTTTAACATCGCTGGTAAATGAAGAGGTTAATTGTAATTGTGATAATCTGCTTTTGTTCTTTGAACTTCGAAATTTTGTCCCTTGGGTTTCTTGGTATTTAATTTTACTAAAGAGCAGGTTTCCAGAGATCTTATGCGGATGCCTTCAACTTCCGTTCGTGAGCTTTGTGTTGTCAGTAATATAGAGTGCGGTGATACAGACGTGCGATGGATTTGAAACTAAAGTTTCTTAGTTCTTGTTGTTATTCTTAGATTTGAACTTTAATATTGTTCAGTATGTGATGTAATTATTGGACTTTTAGTTTTAAGGTCATGAATAAATTTTAATTTTATGAATCTATGTCAAACCTATCATTTCAAAACCTCTCACCCTCATTTCAAACAGCTGTTGAATCATTTAAAGTCACCAACAGTTGTTAGCTCAGATGGAATAACAAGCAAAATCATGTTTTTCTATGAATAAAAGCATTAAAATGTTTTCAGAAAATCAAAAATTCATCCTTAAAAATAGCTAAAAATGAAAAATTTTCATTAATCCTTAAAAGTCTGCCATAACCACTGTTTTTGGTTCAAACACCTGTTTCTACTAAATGTTGTCCACTGCTGAAAGTCAACCCCTGTTCTCTCATTTCCTTGTTAAGCATTGTTGATCAAACATCATTGTTTTAATCCACTGATAGTTAAAAATCACCCACTGTTTTCATTGTTACCGTTGCAAACCACTGATATTGTTCCATCAATGGTTTCCTAACAACTGTCATCCATTATTCATCAGCGGTTGGCACGTGGACAATTCTTAGCGGTCAGATCTTTTGTAACCGCTGCCACGTCAGCATACACTTTTTCCACCTATAAAACCCTGATCAAAACCCCAAACAGGGTTTTCACTGTCGAATCGAATTCAAAATTCATTTCTAAAAGTAGTTACCATCAATTTGTCTCAAATCATTTCTCCATTTCATCTCTCAATCGCTCATCTTCTTCATTCACTCATAAAAATCCATGATTAATCATGGCTCTTCCATACAAATATTCTCATAACTACTTGGGTTTACTCGAAAAACCAACTCATACCACCACCTTCGATTCTGTCATAGACGCTCTTTCATCCTCAAACTAGAAAACTTTGTTGACCTATGATGCTCCGATCTACTTGGAAACCCAAAGAGGGTTTTGGAAAAATGCGAAACTTGAAACTAAGGATAAAATCCCCTTAGCCATTACTTCTACAATAAAGGGTATTTCAGTCACCATTTGTCACGGCCCCCGTCCCGGTTTTACCCGTTTCAGGAGTCGCGGGACAGAAACCCGTGGTAATTAATAAGTTGGCAGCGAAAAATTTAACTGGATCTTTTAAAACTTGAAATGCCCAATTATCTTATTTCATAATTGGGGGATAACACCCATAATTTACAATAAAGGTGATTTCTCACGGAAATCCCCTGTTTTACAAAAAAAAAAAAAAAACATGTTTATTCATTTTATTGAGCCACTTCCTCAAGCTTGTAGTGCTACACGACACTTTTTCCTGGATCACAGCAGATTACCTGAAACATGTTTTAAAAAGGTTTTATCAGCAGGGAAATACTGGCGAGTCACTCAAGTTGCACAAAACGACACATTGTTATAATATACAGTGTTATGGCTCATTTTCTAAGCATACATATCTTGATCTATATCCTGCTTTTAATTGTTTATCTGTGATCAGGATACTGGACGGGGATATTGCTAACATCCTGGGTGATATCCTGAGGTATATCGAATTAATCACGTGCAGGTTAAATACTGGGACTTGCCAACAGTCAAATGGACTCCATCTCCTCAAGACTCGGGCGTATTTGTTAAAGGAGAGACGTTGAACCCGAAAGACCAGGTCTACAACGTTCGACTAAGGAATATTCGTTGGATCCCGGTTATGTAGGATAATTAGTTACATTTGTTTTACTATAAATAGATGGGGGCGGATCATATTAAGGCACGACGCAACTTTCACACACTCTCAAACACTTCTGCTTTCTAGCTTTCAATAATCACTACACACAAACACTTGTAATTGAATTACATTGTAACACCTAGTTGATCCGCACCATATCCTGCACTGTATCCTGATATTTGAAGCAATAGAAGAACAAGGCAGCTGCGATTGTCAGCTCCCGAGGTTTTATGCCGGCGATCTAGATTGATCAAGGGCTTTCCTCGTACATCACGTGTCAACCTTTACATTTTTTCTCATTGTTTGATTGTAGATACAGCTCGATATCCTGAGCCGTATCCTGAAACTATTTTCATAACTAATTTGGTAAACCCATTTTTCACACATAATATTAGCACACTACCTCACTTAACTAATTTGATCACTAAATTGCTTCGGTAATTTTTGACCAAAACAATTTGGCGCCCACCGTGGGGCAAGTGGTGCTACTTTTACTAAAAATCTTTGTGAAATCGTTGATCGGTTTTCTATTTTCAAAACTTTTTGCCACATTGTTTACAATGGCCTCAAGATCAAACATGAGCTCCTCCACTATGTCTGCTGCAACCTCTGCTACTACCGGTTCGGTGCTTCCACCACCTCCTCCAAGGATGCCATTTTCTTCACAACCTCAAGATGTTATCCCTACTCGGAGTGTTCAGGGATCTGCTCCTGTTTTAGCCTCTAATGATGAAATTCTAACTTTATTTGGAAGTGTGCAGGAACAAATGAGGCAGCAACAGGAAACTAACCAAATGCTGTTAAGAGAAATACAACTCTTAAAAGCTAGCTCGAGTAGACCTGCTGAAGAAACTGTCACTCCCATACAGCCCAGGGATTTGAACTTCAGTTCCGCAGTTTACACTGAGGATAACAGGGGGAATATCGTCCCAAGCCATTCTCAAAATCATACCCCTGAGATACCCTCCTCGGTCAGGATGTCGACTGTGAGGAGTTCAGGATATGCTTCAGGATATGGCCAAAATCCTCAGACCGGTAATGTGTCAAATAATAATATTCTTGCTACTAACAACAATGGCTCTTTGCAGGATGCAGGTATGACGTCAACATTTACCAGGGAGCTCCAGAAATTGAAGGACATGATATCCAGTGTACCTGGAGTGGTCCAGCCAATTCCGGAAGTATCCCAAGACAGCCACAGGATATCCCGCTTTGCATATCCTATCTGTGATGCTGAAATCCCAAAAAGATTTCAGATTCCCAACATGAAGCTGTATGATGGGACTACGGATCCTGAAGAGCATATTGCCCAGTATAGGGAAAGAATGGAGATTAACCCTATCCCTCCGGAGCTCAAGGAAGCATGCTTGTGCAAGGGTTTTGGGTCTACCCTGACAGGATCAGCCTTAAAATGGCTATTAAATGTCCCTCCTCACTCAATTACTTCGTTTGCTCATTTGGTTAATTTATTTAATAGTCAGTTTTCTTGCAACCGGAGTTTTGAGAAACTAACCAGTGATCTTTACAGGATAACTCAAGGGCCTCAGGAATCCTTGAGGGATTATGTGAACAAATTCAGTCGAGAATCCTTGGATATCCCACATCTTGATGTTGCAACAGTTGTACAAGCTTTTAAGATGGGGTTGCAAAAGGATTCTCAGTTTTATCAGGATCTTGTAATGAATCCCTGCAGGAATCTCGACGAAGCTCGTAACAGGGCTTTGAGATATATCCGTTTGGAAGATGACAAGAAGATGCAGGAGAGGGTGAATTCTACCTCAACCTATGAATCAACTAACAGGAAATCAGAATCCTCATATAAGCCATATCGCTCCAAGCCATATGGCAGAAATGATAACAAGAAAGTGAATGCTGTTGAAGACGAGGATCCTGAAGAATATCCTGACTTATCTGAATACTGCTTTTCTGTTAATATACCTGAGTTAATGTATGCTATGCAGGGTTTAGGGGACAAAGCTAGGTGGCCTCGAAAGAACCAGCAGAAAGCTGATTGGAAGGATAAAACTAAATGGTGTGCCTTCCATGAAGACTTCGGACATATGACCGAGGATTGCATTGCTTTAAGGAAAGAGATAAGTTACCTGTTAAGCAAGGGGTATCTGAAGGACTTGCTGGGAAGAAAGAAGAATAAAGGGCAGGATCCCGAGAAGGATCCTGAACGAGCAGCATCACCCCCAGCAGATGCCAAGATAATTAACTTTATTTCAGGAGGATCCGACATTTGTGGGACTTCGTATTCGGCGGCTAAGAGACATGCAAAGGAAGCTAAGAGTGAAAGGGGAGACAAACCAGTTAGGATGACTACCCTCACAACTGATAAAGTGATCACTTTCGATAGTGATGACAGGGATACTGTTCAGGATCCTCACCATGATGCTTTGGTAATAACATTATATGTGGCTAACCATTTTGTACGCAGGATACTGGTAGACAATGGTAGTTCTGTCAATATAATTCAGCTGGAAACATTGAAGAGGATGAATGTATCTCCGATGGACATTACTTCGAAGTCCACTGTGCTCGTTGGTTTCAGTGGAGAAGCTAGAAATACTGTAGGAGAGATAAAGTTACCAGTATACGTTGAAGGGGTCAACTCGATACAACGCTTCTGTGTGATGGACTCCTTATCCTGCTATAACATCATACTGGGAAGATCATGGATTCACGATATGAAGGATGTGCCATCAACATATCACCAATGCATCAAGATCCCTACCCCTTGGGGAGTTGTCAAGGTTGAAAGTGATCAGCAGGAGGCGAAAGAATGCTACTCATCCTCAATGAAATCCTCAACCAAGCCTAATCAAGCATAGCAATTAAAGATGCGGGCCCGGGATACCTTGGAAGCTTCGGAGCAGGATGTGAAGAAAATTATCCTGGATCGGGATAATCCTGATATCTCGGTGCTCGTAGGAACCAATATCCCTCAGGATATTGAAGAGCAATTAACTAACTTTTTGAAATGCAGGATGTCGACGTTTGCATGGAAGCATGAGGATATGACAGGTATATCCAAAGACGTTGTCACTCGCAAACTTGGAATTGACAGATCATTCAAGCCTGTTCAGCAAAAAAGAAGGAAATTTGCTCCTGAGTGGAATACGATTATCCAAGAGGAAGTTGAAAGACTATTGAAGTCCAGGATGATCAGAGAAGTCAAGTTCCCAAGGTGGTTGGCAAATGTGGTCGTAGTGCAGAAGAAAAATGGGAAATGGAGAGTCTGTGTAGATTACACAGACTTGAATAAGGCTTGTCCTAAAGATCCGTTCCCCCTTCCTCATATCGATGCAATGGTGGATGCTACTGCTGGGCATGAAATGTTAACGTTCATGGACGCATCCTCAGGATTTCAGCAGATTCAAATGGAGCCTTCGGATCAGGAGGATACTGCTTTCATGACATCAACAGGTATATATTGCTATATTGCTATGCCTTTCGGTTTGAAAAATGCAGGTGCAACATACCAGAGATTAGTGAACATGATGTTCAAAGATAAGCTGGGGGACACCATGGAGGTATATATTGACGATATGGTGGTAAAATCTAAAAAGGCTGAGGATCACCTCCAGGATATCAAGGGAGCATTTGATATCCTGGATCAGTATAACATGAAGCTGAATCCTGCTAAGTGCCATTTCGGAGTGGGGGCAGGAAAGTTTCTTGGATATATGGTGACGAAAAGGGGGATAGAGGCAAGCCCGGAGCAGATTAAAGCTATCCTGGATATAAAATCACCCTCGAATATGAAGGATGTTCAACGGTTAACAGGACGAGTAGCAGCATTGAACAGATTTATTTCGAGATCCTCGGAAAAATGCAAGGAATTCTATGATATCCTCAAGAAGAATAAGAAGTTCGAATGGGGAGCAAAGCATGAAGCAGCCTTGCAGGATTTGAAGCGATATCTCTCAACTGCACCTCTATTGATGAAGCCAGAGAATGGTGAACCACTATCCCTATACCTCGCTGTATCAGGGAATGCTGTAAGTGCTGTTCTTATTAAGGATTATGAAGGTCAGCAGTATCCTGTTTATTATGTTAATAAAAGTTTGTTGGATGCTGAAACTAAATATTCTCATTTAGAAAAATTGATACTGGCATTAGTTATGGCATCAACGAAGCTTAGACATTACTTTGAGACACATAGAATTCATGTTAAAACAAATTATCCTGTCAAAAATGTGCTTAGGAAACCAGAGATGTCAGGCAGGATGGCCAAGTGGTCAGTAAAGTTAAGTGCTTATGATTTAGTATATGAACCTAGAAATGCCATAAAGTCTCAGGCTTTAGCTGACTTTGTGGCTGATTTCAGTAGTGACATTCAGGATGAGGTAGACCTAGAAGTTTAACAGTTAGGAGAATCCTCAGGATCCTGGACATTATATACTGATGGTGCATCTAATGTAAGAGGAGTAGGATTGGGAATACTACTAAAATCGCCACAGGGGGACATATTACCCCAGGCTATTAGGTGTGAATTTCCTGCTACTAATAATGAGGCAGAATATGAGGCTTTAATTGCAGGATTAGAGTTGGCTAAGAATATGAATATCAAGAATTTGCAAGTATATGTTGACTCCTTGTTAATTACTAACCATTTTAATGGATCCTATGCAGTCAAGGGTGAGAAATTAATCGAATACCTCGATATTCTCAAAAAATTAGCAGGATATTTCGATGTTTTTACACTTGAACAGGTACCAAGGGAGGATAATGCTGAAGCAGATGCCTTAGCAAATCTGGGATCATCGATCAGGATACCAGAAGGGACCCAAATACCGATATTACATATCGTGTATCCTGCAACGAATCCTCAGGGTAAAGAAGTAGCGGGTATTCAGGATCCTGGAGCAGAATATACGGAAAATGATCCTAGATCATGGACGGCTCCAATTATAAAATATCTCAAGGAAGGAGATATCCCCAGAGATGAAAATCCTAAGGCATTTAGGATGAAGGTATCATGATTCACTATCATAAATAATGTTTTATACAAGAAATCTCTTGCAGGACCGTATTTGAGATGCTTGGAGGATCCTGAAGCCAAAGAAGTACTTCAGGATATACATGAAGGGGATTGTGGTAACCATACTGGGCGCAGGTCATTATTCTCAAAAGTATTAAGGACAGGATATTATTGGCCGACAATGAGGAGAGATGCCACAGAATATGTTCGAAGATGTGATGCATGTCAAAGACATAGTAACATACCGCATCAGCCTGCTGAACCATTATATCCTATTGTTTCCCCTTGGCCATTTATGAAGTGGGGTATGGATATAGTGGGAAAGCTTCCAAAGGCTCCAGGAGGGAAGGTTTTTATGTTGGCAATGACAGATTATTTCTCCAAATGGGTTGAAGCCGAGGCATTTGTCCAAGTCAGGGATCAAGAAGTAGTATCCTTCATAAAGAGAAATATCCTGACCAGATTCGGAGTACCAGCCGAGATAATCTGTGACAATGGTTCTCAGTTTATAAGCAAGAGAACTACTGACTTTTGCAAGAATTGGGGAATCAAAATGATAACATCTACTCCGGTACATCCTCAAGCGAATGGACAAGCAGAATCCTCAAACAAGATAATTGTCAATAACTTAAAGAAGAGACTTGGAGCCAAAAAAGGAAGATGGGCAGAAGAATTACCCTTTGTTTTGTGGGCTGATAGGACAACGGTAAAGAATGCAACAGGCCAAACCCCATTTTCCTTAGTATTTGGAGCAGAAGCAGTGATCCCGACAGAAATGGTGGTACCTACAGCAAGATCCAACCTCTGGGATCCTGAAAAGAATCCTGAAGTCCTATGCCAGGAGTTGGATACTATTGATGAGACAAGAGATGCGGCAAGGCTGAGGATGGCAGCATATCAACAAAGAATATCCAGAGCATATAACAAGAATATTAGGACCAGAAGATTTAAGGTTGGAGATTGGGTGTTAAGAAAGGCTTTTCAGAATACTACTAATCCTGCCGATGGCAAGCTAGCTCCAAAATGGGAAGGACCATATGAAGTTGAATCAGAAGCAGGGAAAGGAGCATATAGACTCAAGAATATGGAAGGGGATATGCTACCGAGATCTTGGAATGCTATACACCTTAAGCTTTATTTCAAGTGAGCTTAGAATTTAATTTCTAACTCAGGATGGTATGAATTCTATCTTTCTTAAATATGTTTGGTTTAATTTATTCTTTGAAACCCAATACTAACTTAAGCATCGGAGGGGTGTTAGCCAAGCTAACACCCACCTTAGTTTAAGGATGTTTTGCAGTATATGCTTCGGGATATAGCTCCAGGATGCTCACTCAGGATACTTCAGAAGATTAGAGGATTGGCCCCCTCTCTCACGTACAAGGGATCCTGATCCCTTCACAGGTTTAAAGGTATTCACCTTTCTTTCGAGTTGGGTTTAAACACTCCGCCTAGAGCGCAAGTTATTCGGGAATAGTTCAAGGTGGCGGGACCAGTCCATGTAAAAGTGGCTGACAATTTCGTTACTGTTGGCTATATCCTGAATCCTAAAGGTGTATGAGGATTGATCACCCTCTCTCACGAAAGGGTATTTTCATACTCTCTAAGGTTTAAAGGTTCTCACCTTTCTAAGTCTTGGAGTTTATACACTCCCGCCTGTAGCGCACGAAAATTTGGGATTTCCCCCAGAATTCAAGGGATTTATTTCCAGTACATTCTTGGGTTTTACCCCTGTAATACGAAAAATTGTCTATACAATTGGAACTAATATCCAGAAGATTTCTAAGTATTTAAAGACATTGTACACAGGGGACATTCCTACCAAGGCAATGATGTAAAGCTCAAAGAATAAGGCTCGGAACTAATGCACTAAGTGTCTCAGACAGGGGACATCTTCATCGGAAAAGTTGCAAAGGGGATCGAGGTTTGATAATAGGGTTTTACCTTATTCCTGGTATGATCTTTCCTTTGTAAACATCGTTTAAGTTTTTGACAATACTAGGTTTGGTAAAAGGTTAAACATCCTGATTAGGGTCAATTCTCGGGATATATTCTCGAAATATATTTTCAAAATACTTTTCAGGATATTTGATTAAGATATATGAAACTGGTACTAGTTTGAAACTTTAATTAAGCAAGTATCGTTATAATAGGTTAACTTTTAATTTTCTCTAAAGGTGATTGAATTAACAAAAGTGTTGGTAATATATCACTGACTATATTTTGCAAAACTAAGGTCTATAATAAGAAAGACAGAAAGTGATAGCAAGAAAAATGAAAGATAAAATTACTGGAAATAACGGTACTAGCTGATAACCAAAGGCTTCATCCTGAAACCCAGGACCCATCCGCCGTTGGTTATCAAATTGTTTTAATGCAGAAAATAAAAATTGTTCATAAGACATAAAATTGCTCGAACAAAAGGAAATAAGTTTTAGGGGGCGGTGCCATCTTCGTTTGCGGTAATTTCAGCAGCATCCGTCTCAGGATCCACCTCAGCATCCCTCTCAGCATCGTTAGCTTTTTCAGCTACTTTGGAAGATCCTTCGGCAGCTGGTGTAATAGAAATGCCGCCAAGATTCTTTAGCCTCGTTTCCCAGGCACCAACGTCCCAAGAAGGGCATTCAAAACCTAGTGTTTTGGCTTCATGGGCCATCTTCAGCCTGGCCTGGAGAAGAGAAGTGACGACGGAATTCTTAAGGCTATCCCGGTAGGTGACCATATCCCGTTCATGTTGCACAGGGGCAGCTTCAAGATCGGCTTGGGCTTGAAGAGTAGCTTTGTTGAGAGCAGTCTGGTGTTCTTGAATCATAGCTTTGAACTTCTCCTCGTAATGACGAGATTTGGCGGCTGCAATCATGCCTTGATCGGAGATTGTGACTTCTGCTTCCTTTAGCTTGGATTCAAGCGTCTTGTTAAGCCTGCAAGATTCTTGATATAGATGAACCAGACGCTCAAGACCCTGCGAAAGTAAGAGGACATGTATTAATATTGATAAAACTTTGTAAATGATGTAAGCTGCAGGATGTAATTTGAGAATACTAACCTGGTTAAGAAAGGAAGTCATAAACCCGCTAGCTTCAATGAACCCGTGCTTCTCATAAGGAAAAGTGTCAGAAATGACGGGGGAATAGGGCTTTTTCCTTTTACGAGAGCTGGAGCTCCGGGGCTTGGTAGTTGGCAAGGGTTTGCTGATGACAATGGCTTTAGAACCACTGGGTTTGGATGAGGCTGTGGCCCTGGGACTAGGTTCCTTCTTGACCTGAACCTGATCAGAATAACTGTCCAACTCGTCGAGGTCAAAGACTTCAAGGATCTTGGCCAGTGCTGCATAAAAGAAAAAGTTTTGCATTATTATTACTTTCCATTCTATTATGCTATACTAACTAACTATTTTAAAAGTAATCCTTACCAGACATTTCAGATGACGAGTATTGACTGGAACTCGGGACGTGTGTGGTGAAACTCCTGTCTGTTGCAGGTAATTGGTAAATAGTTTTTATTCTTTCCTCTGATTCAGCGGTAGGGGGAGCTACTTCCTTGAAATTCACTGCATAAGAATCAAAAAGAAGGATATTAGTAAAAGATAAAAATCTAAAGGTACATGAGAACATTTATGACCCTACCGGTGGTTAACCACTCCACCGGAAGGCTGGCACCCTCAGCAATGGAGTCTCGTTTGACAAAGAAAAATTTGCGTTGCCATCCATCTTCATTTTTGGTGGCTTTAAGAATAAGGGGTTTGCTAGAGGTCGAGAAAAGCAAGAACCGGCTAGAGCCGTGGGATCGGAGGCGATAAGCAATAGGCAGATCCTCGATGCAGAGGTCGGGGCAGTGAAGGTTTTTTATTTGGTTAAGTACGATTAATACTCTCCAAACCATGGGCATGGTTTGAGCAAAAGAGATGCCGGTGATTCGGAAGAATTGCATCATGAATTCGGGAAAGGGGTATCGAAGACCCAGCGAAAAAGGGTATGCTGGAAAGCAGACCCAATCTGTGGAAGAAACATCCGATCGAATTGACCGATCGAACGATCTAAAGACTGTGTTATCAGGGAAGGCACTGGAAGCTCTCAAAGCCACGATGTCTGCGTTGTCGAAAGCGCAGACCTCATTTTCAGGATTTTTGAGGAGATTCTTCTGAGTGAAGGTCTCGGCAGCCATTACGAATAAGGCAAGAAAAATTGACAGAAAGTGAATGAGAAATGGGGAATTACCTGGAGACTCTGTTGGAGATATCTGCTTTTCAAACAAGAAGAGAGAAGATATAGGGGCATTGTGGATCTCCATTGAGCTAAAAGCGCGTTGGAGGTTATGATGTGATCTTGACCGTCGCTTCGTTTTAAATGCCTTGAATTACGGGATAAAACTTTTAAAATATATCCGTTGGATTGGTATACCAACCGATATATTTGGGGACAATTGTTATGGCTCATTTTCTAAGCATACATATCTTGATCTATATCCTGCTTTTAATTGTTTATCTGTGATCAGGATACTGGACGGGGATATTGCTAACATCCTGGGTGATATCCTGAGGTATATCGAATTAATCACGTGCAGGTTAAAGACTGGGACTTGCCAACAGTCAAATGGACTCCATCTCCTCAAGACTCGGGCGTATTTGTTAAAGGAGAGACGTTGAACCCGAAAGACCAGGTCTACAACGTTCGACTAAGGAATATTCGTTGGATCCCGGTTATGTAGGATAGTTAGTTACATTTGTTTTACTATAAATAGATGGGGGCGGATCAGATTAAGGCACGACGCAACTTTCACACACTCTCAAACACTTCTGCTTTCTAGCTTTCAACAATCACTACACACAAACACTTGTAATCGAATTACATTGTAACACCTAGTTGATCCGCACCACATCCTGCACTGTATCCTGATATTTGAAGCAATAGAAGAACAAGGCAGCTGCGATTGTCAGCTCCCGAGGTTTTATGCCGGCGATCTAGATTGATCAAGGGCTTTTCTCGTACATCACGTGTCAACCTTTACATTTTTGCTCATTGTTTGATTGTAGATACAGCTCGATATCCTGAGCCGTATCCTGAAACTGTTTTCATAACTAATTTGGTTAACACATTTTTCACACATAATATTAGCACACTACCTCACTTAACTAATTTGATCACTAAATTGCTTCGGTAATTTTTGACCAAAACATACAGTATTAAGGGTGATTATATTGTTTCTATCTACCAATTACCCCAAATCGGTATTTGTCACTCGACAGTATCTGTGACTATGGTCAGATCACCCATTGGCTAACCCGTTGTCCAATGGTGACGGGTATCAAGTAATGTATACAAAACCCCACATACCGGCAGTAATTGAAGATTACAAAGACTTAATCCCTGTAATTATAACTTTGAAAACAAATAGAGTTTTGGGAAAACAATTTGATAAAAAGAGAATGACGCACATTGCAGATTTAGACGGGCAGCGTTTAGCCTACTGATTTTAGCCTGGTTAACCTAATTCAAATAATAATGCACATGAAAATTAGGTCAGAAACTTAATACAACTTTTACGACAACTCACGAGATTAAAACCCTCACGACGAATGACAAAGTATAGCCCAATTACGGGCAGCACTTAAACATCCATCGGACCGGTCTCAATCGATCGGACATTAAATCGTAGCAGTGATCGAGTTATTACCCTGTTATCGTGGCATAATTTCGTGCTGTGTGTGTATTTTGAAGTAAACAGACGATATCTCAATGTACGAAACGAGTTTTTACGTCGAACCAACGCCAAAATTCAAGTGCCAAACCGCTGAATTTATACTGAAAAATTGTCCCTGTCGCGTGGCGCGACGGCACTGATGTCTGTCGTTAGTGACATGCAAAAACCGAAATAAACTAGTAGCTAGAGTAAGTCGGATATCGAACCAGAGGAGGATTGTGGAAAGTGTCGAATGAAAAGTATTAATTAATTACTACTGAATTGGAAAATCGATGTGATTGATTATAAGAATTATCTAAATTAACAAATAAAATTGAGAAAAAGATTGAGTTGTAATAAACAATGATAAGGAAAGGTGTTCACTCCGGGATTCAGATTGTGTGATTAACTAACAACTTAGCTGATTGTCATATTGGATACTATTGGTTAAACGATATAATTATCAACTATTCATGCAATGAATAATTATTCAACCAACAAAGTATAATCGGATTTAAACGTATTTATGTCTCTGTCTGTCACACAGGATTCGTTTGTCAAACGAATTATAAAAACGCAAGTAAAGACCGTCTGTCACACGGTTACAATCCAAACTCAATACATAAAACAATAAACCAAATCAATAGTGTCTTACACAATCATTCACCCGAAGTGTCCACAAGAGATTTAGCCGCTCATCTCGGTTGATTGATCTTCATATTCTCTCTCTCTCCTGTCCGCCGTCAAAGATGATGTATGATGATGATCCTCCAAAACCTCTTCACGTGACAATATGTGCCGCCCCCCTCTGATAAGTTTCGGCCCAATCACCCCAAAAGAAATCCCACCAAAGTCTGCCGTGATTGTTGATCTGTTTTGTTAATAGGCCCAATCCAAAAAGATCCAAAAGTCTACGAGCCCACTATTTGTTGTTATTATATTCCAAGTCCACGTGCTACTCTAATATCTTAGCCGCCCAACATATGTATGCATCTATATATGAAGTTAGATGATATGATGTCATTAATTAAATCATCAAGCTGCCAAAGTCCACGTGATGTTATGGCTGCCACCAAAAGAATTAATAGTCATTGATGCATGTATTTCTTAGTGCCAATAGTGACGTGGCCATGATGATGATCTTATTGATTTTATTTTGTGAGGCTGCCAAACATAGAATTCTTATACTCCACATGTTCTCTGCATATATAATGATTGATTTCATGTGCCTTCACCAGCCACGAGATGATGATGATTTGATGTGTTGTTGGCCTTGTATCACGGCTCCCAAAAGAAGTCCACTTCGCAGCCCCCAAGTCACGAGTGTTGTGATACATCGTGATAAACATCCTCGCTCATTCCGTTCCATCACCAAGCGTTCCAAAATTCACCGATTTACGCGATTAATCTGGAACATTACAAACACACGTAGTTAACATATTCAAAGCACGTTATCACTTAAACGACAATAATTCACACAAAATACGCACGTTAACACTCGGGTTTCACACCCTCTATCACATCCCCACACTTAACATTGATTGTCCTCAAGCAACCATTACAAACATTACTCACCTTATTAACAAATCACTTTCAAATCCCTTACCGAATTAGCAATTTAAGGTCCCAAGTCATACCCATCCCATAGACTGACACAATCGAGATTGACAATCTGACAAGTAAGATACACATTTAGAACAACTTAAGACTTGCCTAACTAAAACTAACATGCTTATGATACTACACACATGCTACACGCCCCTCACAATAATCACTCCTCTCGGTTTAATCAAGACTAGCGTGTAATGTGCTAGCATTTATAACACTCAAAACCAATTATGCTACCTTGCAATCATAAGCTTGTATAGCAATCATACCTCCACTGTATCAAATAACGTAACACATATCAAAAGGACTTTTGGGTTTCGGGTTAACAGTAAAGGTAGAGAATTATTTTTGGATTTTTATGTTTATATGGCGAACACAAAAGAACATACCAAACCATGACAACTTATTCACAATAGTACTAACACTTTGGGTGATTTTTCCGACCCATTTATTCAACACAAACATAACATTGATTTTTGTTTTTCTTTTTCTTTTTCTTTTTTTTTTCTCTCTTTTTTTTTCATTTCATTTTTTTTATCAAACAAATATCTAACACACAATTGTCATTCATGGTTGGTAATCAAACGGGTCAAACAAGGTGTAACAAACGAAAGGTATAAAAAGGCTCAACATGGTTAACTAAGGTGGGTTAGATAAACAATCAACAAATAGAACAATGAATGGATCCTAATGCCTTTATCATTTATGTGTAAACGCTAAAGCACAGTCTCGACACGTATCAAACAACACAAGTTCTAACACAAAGCAACATATGGCCTACACTCAACAAATGAACAATTATTGCAATTCAACTATCAGTACATAGGCTCAAATATCTCACCGAACAAAAGGAATATGGGTTGCCGACACGTAGCATGTGTAATTCCTAAAGCATGTTACCCCTAGTTAGGCATCTCTTCTCAACTATTTTATAAAAACCTGTCAGAAATACTCTCATGAAACTTAAAGGGACAACCATGACTAGGGATCTAATTTAGTTTAATATCAGTAGGAACCCTCTAGCGATTGAAAATTTAGGTTTTCATGTAGTTCAAGCATACTTGAGACAAAAATTTTCAAAATTTTTCAATTTTTAGCACAAATTCAATCCTTCAAGCTTTTAAGATCAACAATTATACCAACCCTCTCTCGAGTTACCGCATCCCCACACTTGGGATACATTGTCCCCAATGTATGGTGCAATTTATAATCTAAACTCGAGAGATACCACCTAACAAACCATGAACGGCTAACAACCTACTTGACGCGACAAATAACACCATTCCCAACACAAAAATTTCACACCACCAAATACACAAAAACAAATAAAACACAGGATACATAAACACATGCACCTGATCAGAAAACAAGTGAGTGTTTGTACTGGTGTAGCTGATGCGATCTAACCGGAACATACGCCCCTCATAGATTCTTTGAGATCTCGCCGGGGATGTTGCCAAACATCCCCACACTTGATTCATTGCATCCGTGAAGATGGAACTGTATAAACCTGTCAAAACACAACACACCAAACGAAACCAAAACAAAGTACAAACTCTACATCCTCGGGCTGCCTCCCGAGAGCGCTAAGTTTAAAGGTCTTCAGCCAGACCGTACCTGATATCTATTATGGTGGTCTTAATGCACACTTACCCGCAGCATTTCCAACAAATGCCCGGAAATTTACATGCCATCTCCATAGATTTGTCAGTATATTTGGCATGTTAAAGCTGCTCCTGCGGGCTTTGCTAGTCCACTTCATGACATATACCTTAATGTCTGGTAGTTTCACCCTTCTCATCTTGTTCCTCGAACCCTCTTCCCCACACTTGTTAATTTGAATCATTGATATGGGAAGAGGTTCGGTACACATATCTATCTCATCAGCCTGCTCTACCTCATAATCTGCACACATCATCTGATCTACAAGTGACTCTTCATCAGATAAAGGACTCATTGGCATGGTATTATCCTCCACAACCTCCTCCTTCATGTGAGAATAATCTCTAATATCGTCAGGTAATGGTGAGAGGCGTTCTTCTATCTCTATCTTCAATTTTAAAGTATGACACTTAGAAACTAAGCAGCTGATTCGGTCTTCATCGGACAGGTTGGGTGTTGCTAAATATTGCTCGAGTTTGGACAAAGTTACTTCCAATACAGCAAGCTCTTTTTCCTCCTCGGTCTCATAAACATAAACACCCTCGGGCTCAGAATATTCTTCGGGATGATATTGTCGATATCCCTGATACGGTGTTGAGATGTACGCATCCATCATTTTTTTATTCCAGTACTCTGGATTTTCCAAATACACCGCGCACACATCATCATAATAAGAAGTATGATAACGACCGCAACAGAAACATCGTCCATCCGTCCTTGGCTCATAATAAGCATCCTCGTCCCGATCCCATCCATCAGAGTAATAACCATCCTCCACCGTTGTATCAGAACCATAGAAGTATGGTGGAAGGGAAGGATTATCATAGCAAGGCATCAGTGGTTCTTCAAATTTCGCTCTTTCCCGTCTAAATCGGGCCTCGTGGCAACCGATACACGGGTGAAGTGGTTCCTTGCACAAAATGCATGTAAGAGAGGTGCATAATATTGTAAGATCTGTCATCCTGCACAAACACAAAAACACAAGCAACAAGCATAAATCTGAACAAAACAAAACTGACACTATTTTTTTTTTTTTTTGAATAAAACTTAACACTAAACACTTTGCGCACGCCTCCCCGGCAGCGGCGCCATTTTGATGTCTGTCGTTAGTGACATGCAAAAACCGAAATAAACTAGTAGCTAGAGTAAGTCGGATATCGAACCAGAGGAGGATTGTGGAAAGTGTCGAATGAAAAGTATTAATTAATTACTACTGAATTGGAAAATCGATGTGATTGATTATAAGAATTATCTAAATTAACAAATAAAATTGAGAAAAAGATTGAGTTGTAATAAACAATGATAAGGAAAGGTGTTCACTCCGGGATTCAGATTGTGTGATTAACTAACAACTTAGCTGATTGTCATATTGGATACTATTGGTTAAACGATATAATTATCAACTATTCATGCAATGAATAATTATTCAACCAACAAAGTATAATCGGATTTAAACGTATTTATGTCTCTGTCTGTCACACAGGATTCGTTTGTCAAACGAATTATAAAAACGCAAGTAAAGACCGTCTGTCACACGGTTACAATCCAAACTCAATACATAAAACAATAAACCAAATCAATAGTGTCTTACACAATCATTCACCCGAAGTGTCCACAAGAGATTTAGCCGCTCATCTCGGTTGATTGATCTTCATATTCTCTCTCTCTCCTGTCCGCCGTCAAAGATGATGTATGATGATGATCCTCCAAAACCTCTTCACGTGACAATATGTGCCGCCCCCCTCTGATAAGTTTCGGCCCAATCACCCCAAAAGAAATCCCACCAAAGTCTGCCGTGATTGTTGATCTGTTTTGTTAATAGGCCCAATCCAAAAAGATCCAAAAGTCTACGAGCCCACTATTTGTTGTTATTATATTCCAAGTCCACGTGCTACTCTAATATCTTAGCCGCCCAACATATGTATGCATCTATATATGAAGTTAGATGATATGATGTCATTAATTAAATCATCAAGCTGCCAAAGTCCACGTGATGTTATGGCTGCCACCAAAAGAATTAATAGTCATTGATGCATGTATTTCTTAGTGCCAATAGTGACGTGGCCATGATGATGATCTTATTGATTTTATTTTGTGAGGCTGCCAAACATAGAATTCTTATACTCCACATGTTCTCTGCATATATAATGATTGATTTCATGTGCCTTCACCAGCCACGAGATGATGATGATTTGATGTGTTGTTGGCCTTGTATCACGGCTCCCAAAAGAAGTCCACTTCGCAGCCCCCAAGTCACGAGTGTTGTGATACATCGTGATAAACATCCTCGCTCATTCCGTTCCATCACCAAGCGTTCCAAAATTCACCGATTTACGCGATTAATCTGGAACATTACAAACACACGTAGTTAACATATTCAAAGCACGTTATCACTTAAACGACAATAATTCACACAAAATACGCACGTTAACACTCGGGTTTCACACCCTCTATCAGGCACCACTTCTAGCATAGGGTAGCCTCGTGTCTTCCTAGCTTGGATGAGTCGACCGTTCGAAGAAATTCAATTTAGACAACGAACTGTGAGGATAATAACAATTAGGGAATACCCCCCCCCCTAAGTTTTAGGAGCCCTGATCCAAGTTCCGATTGTTCTGGAAATTTTAGGGGTCATGCAATATTACTTGGGGGTCTCAATTAGGGTTTCCTATTGGACAAAATAAAATAAGAAATAATAATTTTAAATGAGAGTTGTTACATCCTCCCCACCTTATTAAAATCTCGTCCTCGAGATTTACTGGAACAAGTAGGGATATTTTCGCTTCATTTCGGATTCCAGTTCCCATGTGTACTCAGGTCCTCTCTTTGAATCCCACTTGACTTTGACTAGTACTAGTCTTTTGTGCTTGAGAAACTTGACCTTTCTGTCTTCTATCCGTAGTGGCTTCTCAACAAATTTTAACTTTTCAT
This sequence comes from Helianthus tuberosus, assembly GCA_030545235.1. Classification (NCBI taxonomy): domain Eukaryota; kingdom Viridiplantae; phylum Streptophyta; class Magnoliopsida; order Asterales; family Asteraceae; genus Helianthus; species Helianthus tuberosus. The sequence continues at coordinate 212,953,465 of CM060411.1, read as the reverse complement.
TTACCTCTACATCTTGAAGAGGTACTACCAGGGATTCATCAGATAGACATTTCTTGAGATTGGATATATGAAATACGTCATGTACCCCAGCTAGCTCCTCTGGTAGTTGTAAGCGATAGGCAACTGGTCCTATTCGCTGTATTATTGGGAATGGTCCTACGTACCTTGGACTTAACTTTTCCTTTTTACCGAACCGAACTACTCCTTTCCAAGGAGAAACTTTCAAGAGTACCTTATCTCCGACTTGAAATTCCAGTGGCTTGCGTCGATTGTCTGCATAACTCTTCTGGCGATCTCGAGCCGTTTTTAGTCTTTCCTTGATTTGAGTGATCTTGTCAGTAGTTTCTTGTACAATTTCAGGACCAGATAATTGGCTTTCTCCTATTTCTGCCCAACAAACTAGAGTTCTACACTTTCGTCCATATAGTGCTTCAAATGGGGCAGCTTCAATGCTTGCATGATAACTATTGTTATAGGAGAATTCAATCAAGGGTAGGTGGTCATCCCAGTTTCCACCAAAATCTATTACACATGCCCTAAGCATATCTTCTAGGGTTTGGATCGCCCTTTCACTTTGTCCATCTGTTTGGGGATGGTAAGCTGTATTTAAATTTAATCGCGTCCCCATGGCTTCTTGGAAACTAGTCCAGAAATGGGAAGTGAAACGACTGTCCCTATCCGATACAATGGAGAGTGGGACTCCATGTAAGGATACTACTTTGTCTACGTACAACTTTGCTAGTCTTTCCATGCTAAAGGTTTCCTTTATGGGTAGGAAATGAGCTGATTTGGTTAATCGATCCACAATTACCCAAATCGCATCATTACCTTTTCTAGTTTTGGGCAACTTAGTAACAAAATCCATTGTTATGAGCTCCCATTTCCATACAGGCATTTCTAATTGTTGGAGTAATCCTGAGGGTTTCTGGTGTTCTGCCTTAACTTGTGAACAAGTTAGACACTTAGAAACGTATCTAGCTATGTGCTTTTTCATACCAATCCACCAGAAATTATTCCTTAGATCTTGGTACATCTTATTATTTCCAGGATGCATGGTATACCTAGATTTATGGGCTTCCTCTAAAATCTTATTTCTCAAATCTCCTTGCTTAGGTACCCAAATCCTTTTCTTATGGAATCTCCAAATTCCATCACTCCCTTGCTCTAATTCCTTTATTCTTCCTTTCATTCCTTCAGCATCATCCTTGATTGCTGCTTCCTGAACATTCTTTAATTGTTCCATTAAGTCTAATTGTAAACTTAATCTAAGAGCACGAACTCGTTTTTGTTTTTCGTGATACTTACGACTTAAGGCATCTGCTACTACATTTGCCTTTCCTTCATGATATTGAATATCACAGTCGTAGTCACTTAGAATTTCCATCCATCTCCTTTGCCTCATGTTCAATTCTTTTTGCCCAAATATGTATTTTAAACTCTTATGATCTGTATAGACTGTAAACTTACATCAATACAGATAGTGTCTCCAAATCTTAAGGGCAAAAATTATCGACCCTAATTCTAAGTCATGCGTCGTATAGCTTTCCTCGTGCTTTTTCAATTGCCTTGAAGCGTACGCAATTACCTTCTTGCTTTGCATTAACACACATCCTAATCCTAGCTTAGAAGCATCACAGTAAACTTCAAAATATTATGTCCCTTCGGGTAAGGCAAGGATTGTGGTGTTTGTTAACCTTTGTTTTAAAATCCTAAAATCCTCTTCTTGTTTAGGTCCTCATTCAAACTTAACTGTTTTACAGGTTAGCTTAGTTAATGGCACTGTCAGAAAGAAGGAAATTAATAGTATAGGGTCTATTATGTAAATTGGTGTTCTATATAAGACACCTTCTAGTTGTAACCCTAATTGATATGTTCAATACAATTCTTGATCAATACTATTCAAACCCTTGTTCATTCTCTATACCAATCAACATGGTATCAGAGCAGTGTTCTTGATCCTTGAACACGGTGCTCATCATCTACAACCTATCCCAACCAATTCAATCTCAAACCAAAGAAACCCGGCAACAAAATCAAACCCAAACAAAAAACTTCAATCCGGCAGAAAAACTCTTCATATAATCCGGCAGCCGCAACACAAAAACTTCAATCAAATCAATCGTTCTTGCAAACCGGGAAATTATTACAACCTCAAACAAATCGTTCAATTACTTACCGTAATCATTCAACCTGCTTCGATCGGTCTACTGTTTAAATCGAACACCCAAACTGGTCCAGATTCAATTCCGATCAGTTCTGTTGTTTTTTTTTTTTTCTTTCCGATCAGTTTCAGCCGCCACACACAAAAAGGCCAAAACCCTAATTTTTCAACAATTTCGCTGACAATTCCGCATCCTTTTTTTCGCTGACAATTTCGCTGCCTTGATCACTACATCATTTTCGCTCCATTTACCAGCGGTTTTGTCGGTCTGGGTCATTTCAAATCTTGAACGCGAGTTCAAGTCACCGGTGATAAATCCGCCGGGTGAGATAACTTCGCCTACTAGCGGCGTTGTTCCGAGCTTGTTTTTTTTTGGTGTGGGTTTCCGGCGGAGGTGATATATCTCCGGTCTTAAATCTTGAACGCGAGTTCAAGTTGTCTAGCGAATTTGGTAAATTCGCTGGTCAGTCAACCTTTGTAGGATTGCCGGCGTAATTGTTACTTTTTCGGCGACTTAAACCTTGGACAGGGTTTCTAAAAATTTAAAAAAAAATGGCAATCAATCGTGGAAAAAACAACTCTTGGATATTCGATTCGGGTGCAACTGACACCATGACATTTGAACCGTTGGATATACAATCAATGTCTAATCCGCAAAAAACTCAAATACATACCGCAAACAATGAGATGATGCAAGTAAAAGGAGGAGGGACTATTGAAATCTCACCAACTATGAAACTATCAAACTGTCTCTATGTTCCATCATTATCACACAAACTGCTCTCCATTAGCCACATTACCAAAGAGCTGAATTGCACTGTACTAATGCACCCTAATTTTTGCCTTCTACAGGATATCAGGACGGGTATGATTATTGGACGTGGTACTGAGCGCCAAGGGTTATACTATGTGGATGAAGTGGCTCAACAGGGTACTGTGATGTTGGCACATGGAACCGAAAACCGGGAAGCCTGGCTATGGCATAGACGTTTGGGACACCCCTCCGTTGGCTATTCGCATCTCCTGTTTCCAAAACTCTTCCCGTCAAAGGGAAAAATCGACTGTGAAACCTGCTTTCGTGCCAAAAGCCATCGACAACCATTCAAACCTAGCAATACAAAAGTTGCTTCACCTTTTTCACTAATCCACTCTGATGTGTGGGGTCCTGCTCCTGTGATGGGGGGGCAAGGCCTTCGGTACTTTATATTATTCGTGGATGATTGCACTCGCATGACATGGGTGTATTTTTTAAAAAACAAGGCCGAAGTTTACGAGAAATTTATAACGTTTTATGCTATGATTCAAACTCAATTCCAAACTCAAATCCAAATCCTTCGATCCGACAATGGGGGGGAATTTGTCAATACATCTATGAAACAATTCTTTAAAACCAAAGGATTAATTCATCAAACTTCTTGTGCTCATACCCCCGAACAAAACGGTGTTTCCGAACGGAAAAACCGTATTATTCTTGAAATGACTCGAGCTCTTCTAATTGAATCTCAGGTACCCAAATCTTTCTGGCCGGAGGCAGTTGCAACCTCCGTGTATCTCCTAAATCGGCTCCCAACCAAAGCTCTTAAGTTTAAGACTCCCTTAGATTGTTTGTCTAAGTCTGCCAGTATTCCCCACCCTCTTACACTTGAACCTCGAATCTTCGGGTGTACAGCATTCGTTCACATACCCAAAACCAACCGAAACAAGCTTGGCCCATGTGCCGAGAAATGTGTATTTGTCGGCTATGGGATTGATCAAATAGGGTACCGATGCTATAATCCAACAACTCGTCAAATGTTCACCACAATGAATGTTGACTTTCTTGAAACAAAATACTTTTATCCTACCCAACTCAGTGGTCAGGGGGAGAATGACAGTATAGACACTCTGAGTTGGTTAACCCAATTTCCCTCATCTGAAGAAGTAACAACAGAAAACCATCACAGTGCTTCGAGTCCTTCAAACACAGCCGTACAATCGGAGGAGCACAGTACCACTGAAGATAGTCCATCCAACGTGATACCAGAGGTAAGAAATACTGAGAACCCTGAATGTTCTACGTCTTATAACTATGAGACAACAGGGGAACCCACAGAACCGACAACAACAGAGCATACAGAACATGTTGATCTAAATGTTGAACAGGTCGAGCAGGTTGAACCAGTTGTTGAACAGGTTGAGCAGGTTGAACCAGTTGCAGGAGAGACAACCGGAAGGTATACCCTCCCTCCAAGAGAAAATAGAGGAGTTCCTCCTAAGAGATACTCCCCAGAAAAGGTGGTTCCAAGGTCTAGGTACCCAGTGGCAAACATTGTCACTGGAAACTTGTCTAAGGAAGCTAAAGCTTTTACAGCTGCCCTGTGCTCTGAACAAATGCCATCTACAACACAAGAAGCCTTGAAATCTGAAGAATGGAAAAAGGCAATGGAGACCGAAATGGAAGCTCTCAAGAAGAATAACACGTGGGAGAAATGCATCCTCCCTCCAGGAAAGAAACCAGTGGGGTGTCGGTGGGTGTTTTCAGTCAAACACAGACCTGATGGAACGATTGAACGATACAAAGCTCGGCTAGTTGCAAAAGGTTACACTCAGACTTATGGAATCAACTACTCTGAAACCTTCTCCCCAGTAGCCAAAATCGATACAATCAGAGTCCTGTTTTCTATAGCTGCAAATAAAGGTTGGCCTCTTCATCAATTTGATGTAAAAAATGCCTTTCTTCACGGGGAACTGAACGAGGAGGTCTATATGGATGCTCCACCAGGTTTCAATGAGAATTTCAAGGCTGGAGAAACATGTCGGTTGAAGAAATCTCTGTATGGGCTAAAGCAGTCTCCTAGAGCTTGGTTTGGGAGGTTCACCCTTGCTATGAAAAAATATGGCTTCAAACAAAGCAACTCAGATCATACCCTATTTTTGAAACGTAGGGGCAGTCTTGTGACCTGCTTAATTATCTATGTTGATGACATGATTCTTACGGGAAACGATGAAGAGGAAATGTCAATGTTAAGAGATAAACTGTTTTCTGAATTCGAGATGAAAGACCTGGGAAGGTTGAAGTACTTTCTTGGAATTGAAGTTCTAAGATCTAAACAAGGGATTTTTATCTGTCAAAGGAAATATGTCCTTGATCTGCTAGCTGAAACCGGGATGATTGAATGTAGGCCGGCGGACACCCCAATGGTGGTTAATCATGGCTTACGCATGGAAGATGGAGCAGATCTAGCAGATAAGGAGAGATATCAACGAATGGTGGGAAAACTGATATACCTCTCCCACACTCGTCCAGATATAGCTTATGCAGTAGGAGTGGTGAGTCAGTTTATGCACCAGCCCCAAGCAAGCCATATGGAAGCAGTATTAAGAATCATCAGGTATCTCAAGGGAACAGCAGGTCATGGTATACTGTTCAGATCAAATGGGCACTTAGAAATCCAAGCTTATACAGACGCTGACTGGGCAGGGGATAAAGGAACGAGAAGGTCAACCTCAGGATACTTCACCATGGTTGGAGGAAATCTTGTTACCTGGAGAAGTAAAAAACAAAAGGTAGTCGCCCTATCTAGTGCAGAAGCTGAATTCCGAGGGGTTGCTCGTGGCTTAGCAGAGGTTCTGTGGATTCGCAAGCTCCTAACTGAGATTGGCTTTCTTCCTACTACAGCAACCAAAATCATGTGTGACAATAAAGCGGCAATACAGATCTCAGAAAATCCAGTCCAACATGATCGAACAAAACATGTAGAGGTAGATCGACACTTCATTAAGGAGAAATTGGAGGACGGTATCATAGAGCTCCCATATATAGCCTCGAAAGATCAACTTGCAGATATTCTAACAAAGGCAGTCAACGGAAACGCGTTTAGTAGCTGTTTGAGCAAGTTGAGTATTGGTGACCCCACTACTCAACTTGAGGGGGAGTGTCAGAAAGAAGGAAATTAATAGTATAGGGTCTATTATGTAAATTGGTGTTCTATATAAGACACCTTCTAGTTGTAACCCTAATTGATATGTTCAATACAATTCTTGATCAATACTATTCAAACCCTTGTTCATTCTCTATACCAATCAACAGGCACAACTATCTTAGAGAAATTCTTAATAAAGCGCCTATAGTACCCAACTAATCCTAGAAAACTTCTAACTTCTGTAGCTGATTGCGGGACCTTCCATTTGGTGATCGCTTCTATCTTGGAGGGATCTACGTGAATACCTTCGTGATTCACCATGTGTCCTAAAAATTGCACCTCCTGTAACCAAAATTCACACTTAGAGAATTTGGCGTAAAGCTTCTCCTTTCTTAACAAAGTTAAGAGTGCATGCAGGTTTTACCCGTCCCGGTTTCAAAATTAAAAATAGAATAAAACTAGAAAAACATTAAATTTCGTGACAATTGTGTAGCCAAAATTAAAAATTAACTTCCGTTAAATGGGTAGGAAAATGCGTAGAAAATGTGTAGCAATTTGTGACAGCCCTTTTCTGTCAGAAATGGGTAGGAAAATGCGTAAAGAAACCAGTTTCCTACGAGTGGTTTAACTACATATGCATTTCGTCACAAATTCATAGAAAATTAAATTTCGTGACAATTGTGTAGAAAAAATATAAAAATTAAATTTCGTGACAATTGTGTAGCAAAAATTAAAAATTAACTTCCGTTAAATGGGTAGGAAAATGCGTAGAAAATGTGTAGCAATTTGTGGCAGACCTTTTCTGTCAGAAATGGGTAGGAAAATGCGTAGAAAATGCGTAAGAAACCAGTTTCCTACCAGTGGTTTTCCTACACATGCATTTCGTCACAAATTCGTAGAAAATCGCGAGTTGTGACGCATTTCCTACGGAAAATGGTGTCAGAAATTTTAATTTTTCTAGTAGTGTTTGTTGTCACCCCTAGTAAGTGAGATTTTGCACCATAAGCTAATTTGCATCCATATGCGCCTCGCGATACCTTTGTAGCGATCCTGTTCACCATTGCCTACCACTATAAAAAGTTGATTCTAATGGAAACCCACTGATCCGGACAACATCAACAACTCGATCGCATCATTCGCAAAGAATCTTCATTCATGTTAAATTCGCGGAAATTGAACTGCCAAATGCAGTGCTTTTCAGTCCCATAATATATCAACTTTAACAAGATCAAACAAATTACAATAGGATTGGTAGTCCGTAGTCGGCTGTATATGTGTGTATATCATCTTGTATGCTGATGTATGTATAGATGTGTCATCAACATCATCATCATACTCAGTAAATCCCATCAATAGCAAAGCTAACGTAGGGTCTGAGAAGGGTAAGATGTAGACAGCCTTACCTCTACCCCATATGTATAGATGTGTATGTTTACAAAATCTGAATTATATGTATGTTTTGTAAAGAATCTGATGTATATCATCTCTTGTAGTTTGAAACCATGGACCTCGGACCCGTTGGAATCGGACCCGTGTTTAAAGGATACTGGTGTTTCTTATAACAAGTCGATAATATGAAAAGATATTAAGAACTTTATAAAAAATAATCTTTTAAATTGATATAAAATCATTACAAAACCAAACTTGTTGAATCCCAGGATTTGGTGTATGGGAATGGGCCGTCACATAACTACAATTAGTGAATTAATTATATATCGTAGCTCGATATTCATATAACTTATATGGTTAAAACTTAAAAGATAAGAACCTTTTTCTTACAAAAAAGAGGGGTTTGCCTTGGGCTAGAGATGGACATAATAACCGGTTCCAAACCCGACCCGGTAGACTCGACCTGGAACCGGTTCCAGTTCCTACCCGCTCTATAGAAGAATCAGTTTCAGGTTCAAAAAACCCGTAGGTTCTTACCCGGTTCCACATTTTATTAAAAAAATAGGTTCCTACCCGGAACCGGTTCATTCGTAAACAAAATAACCCGCTGCATTAAAATAAAACCGATTACATTAAAACCAAACATTAAATTACATTAAAACATAACATTAACCTAAAACCAAACATCATAACTTAACATCATAACTAAACATAACATTAACATAAAACACACTCAAACCAACATCACATAAACACACTAAACCTTCGAAGAACCGGTTCCGGATGATTCACCGCCTTCACTTTTCTTCGTCGTAGCCTTTGTAACCAGACAATGACGGTCGGTGTGTTTTTTAAGCGTCGAGTTTTTCGTAGCCTTCATGAACTTGCCGCAAGCTTTGCACCGTGCCATCTCATGGCTATCGGTCATTAAGCACAGGTCACAGTGCTTCCAAACTTGGGGTTTTCTTTTGGTTTTCAAAACCATGACCACTTCATCGTTGCACGCCATAACCGATTTGAGGTGTAACTTGAAAGTTGAAACCAATTTGAGTGGGAGTAAGTTTTGTTTGATGGTGATATGCATATAAATACTTGAAACTGACTTTAATGGCAATAAATCGATTTCTAACGACATTATAGCCGTTGGAATCGATTCCGGTAGGTTTTGCAGCTTTTTCTGGAGGTTACCTGGAGGAACCGGTTACAATCTACCCGGATTCGGTTACTAACGGTTCCGGTAATTTTGGTTTGAAACCGGGTAGGAACCGGAACCGGCAAGAATCAGTTCCATTCAAACTCAGTCAAGAACCGGGTACTGTTGGGAACCGGTTCCGGGTATAAAAAAAAAAACCCGATTTGCGATCTCTACCTTGGGCTACATAATAAAGTAGGTGTACAAAGTTGGGCTTCAACCCGTTTAGAAAGCCACATAGTAAAGGACTAAAGGGCCTAAGAGAGTAAGAGATATACCAGAAGTTGGGCTTCAGCCCATTTGCTATATTAACGTTGAATGTAAATAATAATAATATTTTGGTTGTATGGTCTAGAATCTTAGGGGTTGTTTGGCTAAGCCTTTCAAAATGACTTATTTGCTTATTTGCTTTCTGAAAAGCAAATAAGCAAATAAGTCATTTTGAAAAGCTCTATTTTAAAGCTTTTCAAAACAGCTTATTGACTTATTTGCTTTTCAGAAAAGCAAATAAGCAAATAAGTCATTTTGAAAAGCTTAGCCAAACAGCCCCTTAGATTATTGATTATGGTTGATGCTATAACTTTAACTATAACTCCTAAAACCAAACTTTATAGATTCATAGGAAGCACAAAATTTTAAACAACTTACATTTTTTAATGTGTTCAGAATATGTTTGTTAAGTTGGTGGGGGGGGGGGGGGGCCACTTCTTATCTCCATTATTTGAATCTTCATCATCAACCAATCTTATTGTGATATCTCATTTCTATCAATTGAACCCTCACAAGATCAAAATAGTTGCGGCAGTGTTCTAGCTCATCACTCGAACCCACTCCCGCTTCCCAAGAAATTCCCCACACTTCCACCAACAACCAACCACATAGTGACACATATCTTCTTCCAGCAACAACCAACACATCACACCCGAGTTCCCCATCACGTAAAATCGCCGTCACTTCAAGATGAAAAGGGCTGCGACGGTGTTCATGTTCCCAAGGGTCCATCACGGTAGTGCCCATCCCCCCTTAATAAAAATAACTACAAAAAGGACTTAAGTTTTTTATTTTACTTTAGCCTTTAAATATATGTTAAGCGGACCTTGTACATTGTTGTTTTAGCTATTGATATTTTAACGCACAAACATAGATTTAACAATAACTATGAATGAGAGTTACACAAACTATCGGATATCTTATTATTTTAAAGGTTACTAACATGTAATGTTGTTTGTTTTATTTTGAATACGAATGTCATTTTAATACAAAACCCGATGGCTTTTGTTCCTAGTAAACATGAACAAGAAAAAGAAGAATTTAATATGTTTTTAATGATTGGTCATAAGTATAATTAGTTTATATTTTTGTTATTGTTTTTTAATGATCGATCATAAGTAATTAATTTATATTTATATTTTTGTTAAAATGTGAGAGATAAAATTTTATTATATTTAAACAGCACTATCAAAAAGGTAATGTATTTGATTTTTTTTCCTTGTGAGTGGAGTGTGATGCAAATAGTGGATTTGTTCAAACTTAATGCCACTCAATCTTTCGATATTTTGTATTTTATAAGTTCAAGACTTGCTAATATTTTATTTTAATAATTTTGTATGCATGTAATCGGTTTTTCTTTTGGGAAAAGAAAAAAATATATTATACACACAGATATAAAGAAATACACATACGTCACACATACCAACAATATAGAAGGGTAAGAATATATTTGAAGACTTGAAGTCAGATTCTCTATAAATTAACCAAATAAATTGTATCATGATACCCTATGTTATCCTCTTTAATTTGATATCGATTTTGTTTTTCCTGCAATTTGAATAAATAAAAGAGTAAATTACTTTTTAAGTCCTTTTGTTTCAGTGATTTTAACTATTTGAATCCAAAATTAAAAAGTTTAACGCCTTAAGTCCTTAATCGTTTATTTTATAACGTTTTGAGTCCAGTTTTTAACACTTGTACTTTTGATTTTGGACTCAAGTGGTTATAACCACAAAAACACAATGACTTAAAACGATATAAAATGAGCGGTTAGGGACTCGAAGTGTTGAACTTTTTTTATTTTGGACTCAAGTGGTTAAAACCACTAAAATAAAGGGACTTAAAAAGTCTTTTACTCTAAATAATTTTTTTCTTTATATCATGCTTTATCCTCTTTAATTTGATAGAGAATTTTCTATATTTTGCTAAAAAAATTATTTTTTTTAAATAATTTCTAGATTCAGTGCATATTTTGTTGGTTATTATGGAGAAAAAGTAGGTACATATGGCTTCAAGAGAGATGCATGAACCTATAATTTTCAAAGAAAAAAACCATTTTGCAGCCTCAAATGTGATGATCCGATATATTCCTTTCATGTCACCGGTAAGATTCGTCTCTAATACCATTTTGCTAGTTCATAGTTTGCCACCGTAGAATGTAAGTTATGCAACTAGTGGTTTTATGCTCATCTAGTCATCTTCGCGCCTTGTCGTCGCTAAAAGTTTGTCGTATCAGAAGAATTTTGTTGTAGTGTTTATATTCCTTTGAAGCTTAGTGGTAACACCACATAACCCCACATAACATTTGGGTGTAGTGGTTAACACCAATGTTTTAAAAACCGGTAAATATCGGCCAGTTATACCAGTATTACCGTTTCCAAATGTAAATCCGGTACGAAATGTTGGAAATTTAGATATATGAATCGATATTAATTTAGTGAGATTATAATTTATTGAAATTATAATTATTTACTAGACTATTCATATGAAACATAAACTCTTAAGTAGAGTTTTTATGCCAATTTATTAGCTTTTATTAGAGTTTATGTCTCTAATAAATCTCTAATTAAGGACTAGACTCTTCATATGTAACATAAACTCTTAAGTAGAGTTTTTATGTCAATTTATTAGTTTTTTATTAGAGTTTATGTCTCTAATAAATCTCTAATTATGTGAGACTTTTCTCTACCCCATGTCTTTTGTATTAAAAGTAGGCTATGTGCCTAATTTGATGGGTTTTCATATATAAAACTACAAGAGTAAGAATACAAGAAGTAGACATAAAGTTATGCATGAAGAGTTCTTGAAGAAGAAGTACTTGATGACCCATATATTGAAAAAACACATAGAGATAAGTTTCTCTACATGATTCAACTACAATTCTATTCTTAATTTCCAAAAGGTCTAACACTATGTTTTTATCCGGTGTAACCTCGGGCGCGTGGCCTTCTCCGGCAGAACAAACTGCTTCGGCTGTTGTACCCTGGGAGACAGACGTGTCGTCTTTAGTAGAGGCGCGAAATCTGTTTTAAGGGAAGCGTGTTGAACACGTGCCTCAGTCACAACCGTCAACATTTGTTTGTTCTTTTTATAGAAAATTATTGTACAAGAAGACGTGGTTCAAGACCTCGTTGAAGCCTACACAACGGACTGAAAAGACAACGAATACAGTTAAAGCTCTTGTTGAAGACCATAGTTTGAATCAATTTAAATACATATGTTGTATTATACGTTGTATTCGTAAGGATTTGTACACGGTACATGTACTATAATTACCCAAATGTTTAAAGAGAGTATCTTTATTTTTTTATTAGTTTTATTAATAAAATTGTGATCCATTTCCTAACACCCTGGTAAATAAGTGAAACGGCATAAGGTTTGCACCGGCGGTAAAATCCGGTATACCAGTTTGAAACGTAATACCGGTATTGGCCCGGGGTTATTTTAGTTTGGGTTGTTACTTATTTTTATTATATATGTTACTTGTCTTACGTAATTTTTATATATTATGATTATTCGTAACTAAAAGTTCTTATTTAATATTGTATGAAACGAAAATAGTTGATGTATTCAACACTCAAATGGATTAAGCATATTGTACACTTTCATTTAAAAGAGCTTGTTGGAAAACTGAATAATTTTCGATTATCTTTTAGATTATTTTTTATAATGGATTTACTTTTTGATCATTTTTTAATATGTAATCATGCATTTTTGGATTAACTTTTGAGTTGATGTTGTAATTTATGAAATTATAGAGTTAGCTAGTCAACCCGGTTGAACCATTTTTTAGCCTAATCCGGTTTGATTTAATAACCGGTTTTTAAAACATTGGTTAACACCGCATACCCCACAAAACATATTCCCCAACTCACCCACACCCAACTTCACTCTTTTATCACCATTGTAGGGAAGAAAGTTCACAAGCCATAACGCCCGGGGGGGGGGGGGGGGGGGGTGTTCCCCGGCGCTATGAAGCAACATCGACTACATCACGCCTGATAACTCCACCACTACGCGTAGTCTAAGTGCCATTTAGGGTTACCATCCTCTCACGATAATTGTTGTGACGACTCAACTCAGTCTAACAAAAGTTTATCATTAATGATAAAAAAACTTTTTGATCAGTCTGTGACCTCCTATTAAACAGTATAAAAGCAATTATTACCATTTAAATTTTTTGTTTAAGTTGCATTCTAACCTATTACAATTGGTGTGTCAAACCTTGCGTTAATTGTTTCCAAAAACCGTGTTTAATTAAAGTAACGCAAATAAACTTCTCCTTTAAATTCACGTATATACACATGTCACATCCAATTTTTTTTAACATATGTACACTATTGCAATGTTATAACACCCCACCACTATATGCATCTGCGTCAAAACTATTATATCAACAAATCTAACATAAGAAGTAGATGTAGCTGTTAAGAGAGAAATCAGGGAGAAGATTATACAGCTCAATCATGGTCGTTACCCTTTCATTAACGAACTATATAGACTGTTACAACAAACAACCAACTAGTTACAACTAACCCCCTAAAGAATAGAACAATTACAAAACTAACCCTGAACTTCTCACTTACAAACAATCACTTATCAATACTTTCCCCATTTAATAAAGTCTTGACCTCAAGACTCAATCAGCAAAACTCAATCAGCAAAAGCAGGAAATCTCAGCTTAAACTCTTGGTAATCCTCCCAGGTAGCTTCAGATGGTGACAATCCCTGCCAATGAACTAATACTTGGTAAGACCCCTTGTATCCTTTCTTAACCCATCTCTTCTCAAGTATAACAGCAGGCTGTAAGTGAAATCTAGGCTCTTTAGGTAAAGGAATAACATGAATAGGAGGACCATTAGCTTTTTTCAATAGTGAAACATGAAATGTATGATGAATGAGCACGTCATTTGGTAGATCCAACTTGTATGCTACTGTACCAATACGTTCCAAAACGAGAAATGGGCCATAATACTTCGGTGAAAGCTTAGAGTGCTTAGTGTTCCTGAGAGTAGCTTGACAATAGGGATGAATCTTAACATAAACCCATGTTCCAACTTCAAAGTTCCTTTCTGATCTATGTTTATCAGCCATTTGCTTCATTCTGTTCTTAGCATTATCCAAAGATTGTTTAAGTGCTTTAATCATATCCTCTCTATCTCTGCACAAATCATCAACTGCTGCAACTCTTGCATCCTTAGGAATGTAAGGAATAAAGATAGGCGGAGGAAAACCATAAAGGGCTTCAAAAGGACTCATCTTTATGGTAGAATGGTAGCTGGAATTGTACCACCATTCAGCAAGTGGCAACCATTTACTCCACTCTTTAGGTTTGTCCATAGTCATGCACCTTAGATAGGCTTCTAAACACCGATTCACTACTTCAGTCTGACCATCTGATTGAGGATGGTAGGCTGTAGACATTGCCAAAGTAACTCCGTGCAGTCTAGTGAACTCCTTCCAAAAACGGCTCATAAAGATAGGGTCTCTATCAAATACAATAGTCTCTGGCCACCCATGTAGCTTAAAGATCTGGTCCAAAAATACTTGTGCAACAGTGGCGGCTGTGAAAGGATGTGACAGTGGTATAAAATGAGCAAATTTCGTTAACCTGTCCACTACCACAAGTATGGTGTCTTTTCCATCAGACCTTGGTAAACCTCCTACAAAATCCATAGAGATGTCTGAGAAAATATAAGAAGGTGTAGCTAGTGGCTGAAGTAAACCAGGCTGTGCTACAGTTTCATGCTTAGCTCTTTGGCAGATCTCACATTCCCTAATGAATTGTCTGACATCTCTTGTTATTCCCTTCCAAGTAAAGAATTGTTTTGCTCTTTGTAGGGTCACATGAACCCCTGAGTGGCCAGAACCAGAAGTAGCATGGCACAAATGTATTATATCCTTCCTTAAAGCGTTATCTTTTCCCACCAACAGTTTGTTTTTCTTAGTAAGATACTGCCCATTCCAAGAACAGTTTTTAATCACCTTTCCTGCTATTAACTGAACTATCATTTGTTGTAAAGCTTCATCATTTCTCCAAGTTGTTTTAATTCTTTCCAATAAACTGGGATCAAAAGTAGACAAGGCAATAGGTAGTAGTGTAGGACCCTCTACTCTGGACAAAGCATCTGCCACCAAGTTATCACTGCCCTTTTTGTACACTATCTCATAATCAAACCCCATCATTTTGGACAACCATACATGTTGAAGAGGTGTGTTAATCTTCTGATCAATCAAATACTTGAGGCTCTTTTGATCTGTTCTTATTGTAAACTTACCCATGGATAGGTAATGTCTCCAGTGTTGAATTGCAAACATTATAGCCAACAGTTCTTTTTCATAGACAGACAGAACCTGCTGTTTTGGAGAAAGAGCTTTACTAATGTACGCTATTGGATGACCATTTTGCATAATCACTGCACCAATGCCCCTGGAAGAAGCATTTGTTTCAAGAATGAATGGTAGTGATAGATTTGGCAAAGCTAAAACAGGAGGAGAACTTAGAGCTTTCTTCAATTCTTCAAAAGCTGATGTAGCTTGAGAATTCCATTCAAAGGCATCTTTTTTTAGTAACTCAGTTAAAGGTTTAGCCAATATACCAAAGGACTTGATAAATCTCCTGTAGTGCCCTGCAAGACCTAGGAATCCCCTTAGTTGTTTAACATTCATTGGTTGAGGCCAATTTTGTATTGCTTCCACCTTCTTAGGATCTGTTGCCACCCCATCTTTAGAGATTAAATGCCCAAGGTATTCCACAGTACCACCTCCAAAACTACATTTAGACTTTTTAGCAAACAGATGATGTTCTCTAAACAGATTCAAGGTTAGCTTGAGATGGCTTACATGTTCTTCCACTGTTTTGCTATAAATGAGAATATCATCAAAGAATACCAAAATAAATTTCCTCAAAAATTGCTGAAAGATGGAGTTCATCAGTGATTGAAAGGTTGCTGGTGCATTTGTGAGCCCAAAGGGCATCACAAGGAACTCATATAATCCTTGGTGAGTTCTAAAAGCTGTTTTCTGGATGTCATCATTGTTCATTCTCACTTGATGGTACCCTGATCTCAGGTCTAGCTTAGAAAAGATAGTGGCCCCTTGCAACTCATCAAATAATTCTTCAACTAATGGAATAGGGAACCTATTTTTCACTGTGGCATTATTAAGTTTCCTATAATCAATACATAATCTCCAGCTTCCATCTTTTTTCTTGACTAAAACAACAGGTGAAGCAAAAGGACTGGCACTATTTCTTATAACCCCTGCATTCAACATTTCTTGAACAGTTTGCTCAATGATATCTTTTTGCATAGCCTGGTATCTATAGGGCTTCTCATTAACAATAACTCCTTCTTTTTGTAATACAATCTTATGATCACATTCTCTACTAGGTGGTAGTCCTTTAGGTTCCTGGAAAATATCCTCATACTGTTGTAACAGATTCTCAATGACCTCATTACTATTTCCATTCAACACCTTAGTTGAGTGTTGAAAATGATCTTGTTCACTACTCACTTGCAAACTCAATAACTGGCTATTAACTAACACTTCATTTTGACCCAATAAGGACTGCAACTTCTCACTTGAACAAAGAGTAATTCCATTGCTTGCATACCCTTTAAGCTCATGACACGACTCCCCTACTTGATACTTCATTGTAAGATCTTTAAAATTCCAGGATATGTCTCCCAAAGTTAACAACCACTGCACTCCCAATACCATATCGTAATTGTGTAACGGTAATACCAGTACATCAGTTTTATACCATAAACCCTGCATCGCCCACTGGAAATCAGGACAAATCTTAAGGCAGTCTAATGCCTTCCCATTAGCTACAGCAACTTTCATACCCTCAATTAGTTTCATAGGACATTTCAACTTAGTAGCTAATTTTTCATCTACAAAATTATGAGTAGAGCCTGAGTCTATCAAGATATGTAACTGTCTTGTGCCAATGGTTCCTATGATTCTCATAGTTGAGTATGATGGAATACCAGTGATGGCATGAATTGAGATTTGAGGCTCAGTCCATTGTTTGTCACTGCTTTCCATCTCATGAACATTTTGGGCATCAACATTCATGAACTCCGATTCTTCCTCATCACTCTCATCGTCCAATTCTAAGATAAAGATTTGTTTATTCTTACAACGATGGGCTGGGGTGTACTTCTCATTACATCCAAAACACTCCCCTTTGGCTCTTTTTTCTTCTATCTCTTTTCTTGATAATGATTTGAAATTCCCATTGTTTAACAGTTTCTTATTATTAGGAGGGTTTGGTAGTAATGGTAAGTGTCCAGTGTTAAAGGGAGGTTTATTGACAGAAGTGGAAGGTTTGCTAAAACTGGAAGTGTTATACCTGTTATGACCAAATGATAAACCCAAGGACTTGTTTGTAGAATCTTGAATTCGAGCCAGATGATATGCTTGCTTCATTGAAGTGGGTTGAAACATTTTTACCGGACCCCCAATTTCTGGTTTCAATGCCTTTAAGAAGATACTGACTGCATAAGGTTCAGGAATTGTAACTTTTAACAAATAAGAATCAAACAACGCACAGAAATCTTCCAATGAACCCTTCTGTGTGATGGAAGTCAAAGCACCCATGGCATCTTCAAACAGAATTGTAGAAAATCTGGAAACAATAGCTTCTGAATACTCTTTCCAAGAAACTTCAGAGATTGGAATTGCTTTGGACTTCAAGAACGACTGGTGCCATTTGACAGCGTTTCCTTCTAAATGAATTGCAGCATAGCGAACCTTGCAATTCTCTGGTGTATCATCAATTGAGAAAAAATGTTCGCATCTGTAAATCCAGTCATCAACCTCACTACCATCAAATTTGGGAAAATCAATTTTTCCAATTCGATGTAAACGTCCTGTTCTTGAAGACTCTGAATCATCATTATCATAGTTCCTGTTTACTACAACTTTTCCTCCATTCAATTTTGTAATTTCTTCGGTTAATTTTGTCAAAATCGAGTTGATATTGGCAAAATTCTGATCATTCTTCTGCAATTGAGCATCTACTCTCAATAGTGTGACCGCATGTTCTTCAATCGTCTTCTTCATTGCATTCTCGTTCTCCGATTCAGCACGATTTCTGGTCGTCATCGTTGGAATCGCCGGTGAATTGATTGAATTTCGTTGAATTTGAGTGAATTAGGGTAGGAGAATGGTAAGAACAGCCGAGAATCGACTGCTCTGATACCAATTGTTAAGAGAGAAATCAGGGAGAAGATTATACAGCTCAATCATGGTCGTTACCCTTTCATTAACGAACTATATAGACTGTTACAACAAACAACCAACTAGTTACAACTAACCCCCTAAAGAATAGAACAATTACAAAACTAACCCTGAACTTCTCACTTACAAACAATCACTTATCAGTAGCGTTGCAATGGGTTAGACAACGATATAGGTTAGACACACGGTTGTATACATGTGTGTCAAAACTTCATACAAATATAAATTAAGCCTCGGAAGTTGGACGCATATTTACAATAAGTTTTGAGAACTATTGTAATGAGTTAGATTATTATATACATATGTGTCAAAACTTGTTACAAAAGTGGATCAAACCTCAGAAGTTCGACACATCATTACAATGGGTTATATGCATCGTTGTAATGAGTTTGGGGCAGCGTTATATATGTTCATGCATGTTAGAACTTATTATAACGGTGAATCAAACCTTAGAAGTTGGACATGCCATCATATAGTTGCTCATCAATACTTTTACAATGGTGAATCAACACAGAAGTTGATGTGTGATTACAATGAACAACCGTAAAGAGGCGCAACTCTTGACCCATTGCCTCATGCTTGGGTGCCATGTCATACGCAGTGTCGGAGCTAGCCCATTAATTAAGGGGTATCTCAAAAAAAAATTTACCGTGCAATTATACAATAATAAAAAAACGATAATAAATAAAGTAAAACAAATATCTAATAGATTTATCCCCTTCTTTTTTCGTAACTTTAAATCGTTCCATCACATTGTCGTCTTTTACTTTATTAAAAGTTTTTTTTTCGACCTCACAAACCATAGCATTGTTCAAATATTCCGGGCCCATTCAATTTAGAAAAACATCTTTCAACAGTTGCGGTTGCAACCGGTAAAATCAAAGCTAGCTTCACTACCCGATAAACCAAAGGACAAGAACTAAGTGTTCCAGTTTCCACCATAAGACGATCAAGATCACTTATTCAATTATAATATTGTTTTGAATCTTGGGCTAACTTTATCAATTATATTTAAGGTCTTCTTTCAATTCTATTATTGTTAATTTAGACTTATTTTATCATTCGGCCTTAATTGTTCTATAAGTTTTCGGGTTGTAAAATTTTTTGGCTTATAAAAAAAGGGATTTTAGTAATATCAAGTATCCTATTTTTTGGTTAAGGGTATCCTCGTTTTTTTTTTTTTTTTTTTTTTGTATACTTTGTATAAAACCGAAAAAAAAACACTACGAATACAGGGTTGAGCCGTAGCCCGTGCTACGACTCGTTACATTATAGTTCCGCCCATGGTCATACGCTTATGCATCAAAACTTATTCCAAAGGTTAAATTAAACCTAAGAATTTTGATGCGTTTAAAAATGAAAAGTACATTACTACATTACACTACAATAAAACTAAACTAGCGAATAATTATTACGCTAAGTTAAAACTGTACAGTAACTATCACGTTAATTCATCGTACGTTAAAATCTATTTGTACCGAATCCCAACTTATTCATACATACATTTAAATGATTCCTAATTAATAATACACAAACTTTGAATAAGTTACATGTAAATATAAAGAGTTAAATGTCATTTTAGTCCTTGTGGTTTGGGCCATTTTATCAGTTTAGTCCAAAGGTTTCATTTTTCGCCTATGGGTCCAAAAAGGTTTCATCGTTGCCATTTTAGTCCACTGGGTTAACTTCATCTATTTTTTCTGTTAACGAGAAGGACAATTCGGTCATTTTATATGGCTGAATTGCCCTTTTATTTAACAGAAATACATATAAAATGACCGAATTGCCTTTCTCGTTAAGCGAAAAAATGGATAAAGTTAACCTAGTGGACTAAAATGGCAACGGTGAGACATTTTTGGACCCACAGTCGAAAAATGAAATCTTTGGACTAAACTGACAAAATGACTCAAACCACAAGGACTAAAATAAGATTTAAACTCAAATATAAATGTACTGCTTAAAATTCTAAGACAAAAATGTCATTCTATAAAGGAATGAGTATCAAAAAGGAACTAAACTTGTCGGTCTAATTAAACACATAATGCTACTAGATTAATTAAAAGAAATAGGACCCCACATAAAATTCCAATCACTTTGGATGGTGGAATACAACTCCATTTTTGTACCTCAAGAATATGACACCCATTGGTCAAGTTCCCTTATCCCCATGTCACGTGATATATGAAACTTAAAATGAAAGCAATCGACCTCCAACTTCTTTCAATAATGTTAAATGCTTATGCTTATTTCATTCAACTTAGTTCCACAACTTGTATGAAGATCACTTTAAGATTGTACGGAATTATTTGTTATATGTCCGAAACTTCTTCAAGGATATATAGGAAGGATTCTCATGACAATCTTGTGCAATACAAAAGAAAATACTACTTTGTTGTTAAATATTTAAGAAAAATTGGATTTAAATAATTTAAACGGACTGTTTTTGCCAATAATAATCTCAATTGAGTTTATTCCCCACAGTGAGTCCAACTTTTTCATTTTGTTTGTATAATGGTCCGCCGTTAAAAAAACATAACGGAGTTAAGTTTTTTTTTTTTCCAAATTACAAACCGATGCTTTTGGGTTTTTGATCAGAACGAGGATATAAGTCGATTGATGTAAAACTTACCTTGAAACAGTGCTTCAAATGAAGAAAACGGTGCTTCAATTCGGGTGTTTAAACTTCCAATGAACAAAAATCAAGCGGTTTGGAGCATCGTTTTGATGTAAGTTTTACATCAATCGACTCGTATCATTGTTCTTATCAAAAGCCCTAAAACATCGGTTCGTAATTCGGAAAAAAAAAAACTTAACTCCGTTAAATTATTTTTTTCGGCGGACCATTATACAAACAAAATAAAAAAGTTGGGACCACTGTCGAGAATAAACTCGGTTGAGATTATTATTGGCTAAAAACAACAGTTTCGAATTATTTAAATCCAATTTGCCAATATTTAAAGCGGAATATTATTAATCTTTATTAATATGATACATATAAGTTATTTTAAGTGTTAAATAAAAAGCACCGTCACTTGTTGCATAGATTGTTGTCCACACAATGCTATGTGATGTCCTCTTGCCACTTGTTAGAATGTAATTATTGACATTGTGCCGACATAAAATACAAAAATTAACATAGATGAAACTATGAACAATAGATATTCAGTCAGTTATTTCTATAATTTTTACCTTTTAACGTGTGAAATATGTTGTGAACACATTGGGATCTTTATCTTAGAAACTAAATAAGCATGGCCAAAACTTAAATTATGACTAACTTTTATTATTCATTCTACACTTTTTTTTATTCAATTCATGGTTTGGTTAGGGAATATTGGAAGTTCAAAATCAACTATGT
This sequence comes from Helianthus tuberosus, assembly GCA_030545235.1. Taxonomy (NCBI): domain Eukaryota; kingdom Viridiplantae; phylum Streptophyta; class Magnoliopsida; order Asterales; family Asteraceae; genus Helianthus; species Helianthus tuberosus. Next base: position 212,931,944 of record CM060411.1, on the reverse strand, counting down.
CACAAGAAATTTGATATTATTAATTTTGATATTATGGTACAACTTGGTGATGAAAAGTACTTGTGTATTATTAAGTCTAACATTAAATTCATTTATTTAACAATGTACCATAATTGAGATTTCTATAAATAGAACCTAACCATGTTGTCATTTCAAAGATTGCCCTACTAATAAGAGCATGGCCCTTGGTAGGAAGGTACACAAACCCATTGAGGACCATATAAACACATGGTTCTCAAGCTTCAATGACCTACCAAAAACCTTAGGTGCTTTAAAAGACCATCCAACCATGGGCATTGACGTCCATCTTTTTCTAACAAGCTTTTGAAAACCCTTCAAATGTTTCAATTATTTAAAAACTTTGTCAACAATCCTAGGTTGGGAAATATGACATGATTACCTTTTCTTCTAATGATACAACTATATAGGACCAATTAAGGATTGTATTTCTAACATTAAAAATTAAGGGTTTTAACATAAGAATATGTTTCCATGCATAATATTAAGGTTGTTTACTCGAGCCGAGCCGAGTCAGGGTAAGCTTGGGTTCGGCTTGGATTTGAAATTGAGCTGAAAATTTAAACTCGAGTTCAGCTTCCTTAAGCTCGAATTTAAAAATAAAAAGTGATTTTAAACTATTATTACCTAAGTATGTTATTTTGTGCAAACCACAAGGACTAATTATGTAGTTAACTCTTAATTTTATTTTAGGGTTATTGGACTTTAATAATCCGAAGTTTCACCCGTTGGTCAATAATAACCCCAACTTTAAAAATTCTCTCCAACGGTCTCAACTAAAAAAATGGCCCCTATTAATCTTTTTCTAACATATAAGAATTTGGTCTTCTCAATAGATTCAAGTGCACCTGCATATTCCTTAATTGATTTAAGTGCATCTATGTTAGAAAATGATCAATGAGGGCCAAATTCTTACAAGTTGAGATCGTTGAAGGGATTTTTAAAACTGAAATTGTTATCAAACAGGTGAAACTTAAGATTATTTTAATCCAATAACCTTTTTATTTTAGAATATTAGTATTCTAAGTACTTGATTAGAATAATAGATCTAAGTTAACTAGAGAGTCACACATGATTGGTCATGTTTACAAACATACAACCGGCCTTCAATGATTTTGTAAAGATTACATTTTAGTCCACATTAGTTGGATACGAATATTTCTAAACATAATGCTACTTCGAATCAAAATAAGAAAGCATGAATGAATATTTTAAAGTGTGATTGAATATATAAAAACACAAACAATTGTATTTAATTTATCCTTTAAAATACATCAATAATTACACAACGTAATAGTTTTATCATTTTTACAAAAACAATAATTCTAAAAGTTCTAATGTAAATACAATCTACTGTAAGGGGCTATTTGGTAGCCTCTTAATGACCATTCAGATGCTACCTCTTAATGGTTTAAAACCTCTGAATGAATAAGAGGTAACCTCAAGTCTGAATGGTTAAGAGGTAACCTCTGAAATAGTAAATTATCACATGTCACATTGTTCTACCTTCTCATTGGTAAAATTCTTAATAGTTTCATTAAGAGGTAGCCTCTTAATGACCATTCAGAGGGTACCAAATAGCCCCTAATATTTATACACCAGTACAAAATTAACGGGTCGGTCGAAATAGCAGATTTGAAACTCATTTGAGTAAATTACGATTTTGGCCCCTTTAGTTTTATCACTTTTACTCTTTTAGCCAAAAAAAAATTTAACATCTGAACCCCTAGCGTCTTTTTTTTCTAACCCAACTGCGTGTTCATCATTTTTTATGAGAAGATATCATCTTCACTTTGAAGAACTTTGATCTACATTTTTATAAAAAGAAAAACTCCATTCATTGTATATTAGTAGTTACCAAAATTATGTTTTTATACATTAGCTACTATGAGTGCCTATTTTCGGTTTGAGTTTGTCGTTTATATTGTTGTTTAGAGTGACTATCTTTTGGCTAAATGATTTGTGTTGATCGGGTTAAATGATTTATGTTGAGTGTAGCTGGAGTGATATATCTGTTTTTAAAGTGTTTTAACGAAAAAACAGTTTGATCTGAATCGAGAGAACAGTCGTGTGAACCAAACCACAGTATATATCAATAGTATATTAAAATCGTCAATATATGCCAAAATTATTTTGGTTTGATGATACTTCCTATACATTAATTCTCTTATTTTGTTTGTGAGGGAACATCAGTATTCAATTTTTTTGCAAGATTTAAGCTTTAATTACAAATTGTTACTCCTCATTCTTATTCAACCTTCTCTCTACTAAACTCAACCAGAAATAGATTATTTTCTAGTTTGAAGCAAGCAAAGATGGTTTGAAGCAAGCAAAGATGGTGAAGTCAAGTTCTATCCTAATGCACCTATTGTTGTAGAAAGTCTCTCCCTCTTTCTTACCTCCTCCACCACCTTCGCAACACCCTCATCACAACCGGCTACATCAGTCTGGTCTTTTGCGAGTAAACACACTACAACGCGCGTGTGTGGATCAACGCTTTTACGTTAACATTTTTGCGGTTTACGACCCAGTCGCAATGCAGATATGCTAAGTCAACTTAGTTATTCTTTTCTATATTTTTTGTTTCGATCTAATTTTTGCGAGTTAACGCGCAACAACACACGTGCGCAGTTCAACATTTTTACGTATACTTTTTGTTCGCTTTAACAGTCTCGTCATAAAATGTGGGTCCTATGTACTAGTTGATTAAAGTATATAAATTTGTAAACGTGTTAATTCATAACATAAATTTCCTACACTATTACATATTGAATGAATATATCTATCTATCATATTTATAATTTAAATATAAAGAAAAACATGTTCCTTAAAAAGAAGAAAATGATATTTATTAAAGAAGGTTGTAGGCAGTTGCCATTTGCCAACTCATGTCTCATGGGTTTTGATAAGGATGGCAAGTCCGTGACAGTGAAGTTAGTGGGCCCCAATTCCCCAATGAAGACATGGGCCCCTTCCACGTCATCATCCGTGTTGGCCCAACTTACCCCCTACCTTTATTGGACTGTGCTGGGCTCCACCTACTGCAAATAATAAGTACGTCGACACGTGTCCCTCCGATTTCATTTTATTTTATTTTCTTTGATATGAATTAAGATATTTATTAGACCTTCTTGCCAGTTTTGTGGTTAAGATAATACTATTTTTAAAAGGATATTGTATTTAAATAATTATAACTTTCGTTAATTAGTCGATAATATTTCTAACTCTTGATTTGTACTACACTACTTTTAACTTTCAACTTATTGGCTGATAACACTCCAAAACTAACCCAATTTGCTGACATCAGCTGCCACGTCATCACACTAGTGTCAGCTCAACAACCACGTCATCAAAAAAGCCACGTGAGCTGCCATGTCATCAAAAAGCTAAGTCAGGTATACCACGTCAGCAGCCACCTCAGCTACCACACCATCAAAAGATTCCACGTCAACACACAAGTGCCACTTTAACAAAAAAAACTAATTTGGTTAGGGTTCAGTTAGTTTGGGAGTGCTATCGACCAATAAGTTGAAATATGGGAGTAGGGGTGTTCTTTAGGTTATTTTTTCGGGTTTCGGGTTTTTCGGGTCGGATTGTTCGGGTTTTTTGTTAGGAAAAAGTGACCCGATAACCAACTCATTTAAAGTTCGGGTTGTTCGGGTATGGGTTATTCGGGTTCGCGTTAGTTCGGGTCGGGTCGGGTTGTTCGGTTTTCGGGTTTAGATGTAAAATGAAAAAAAAAATGTTTTTTTTAAGAAAATATCATCATATATATCATGTTGTTAAAAAAATATCATCACATATTCAAACATCATTTAATAATATGGTATGATAGTACTCAAAAGTCTCAAAACTTAATGTTTCAAATAGAAAACACTCCAAATCAAATCGTATCTATAAAAAAAGACAGGTAATGTTCGGGTTTTTATTCGGATTTCAAGTTTCGGGTTATTCGGGTCGGGTTGTGTGGGTTTTTGGTTGGGAAAAAGTGACCCGATAGCCGACCCATTTAAGGTTCGGGTTGGTCGGGTTTCGGTTGTTCGGATTCGGTTTTTTCGGTTATTCTCTAATTCGGGTTCGGGTGACTTCGAGTTCGGGTCGGTTTTTGGGTTTCGGATAAAAAAGAACAGCCCTAGATGGGAGTGATGTGGTACAAATCAAAAGTTGGGAGTGTTATCGGCAAATTAGTGAAAGTTGGGGTTATTTAAATCTAATATATCTTTTTTAACGGCAAGTGTTATTTCTACTCTACTTTACATCAATATTTATAAAATATTCATTTGTCTAGGTTTAAACTTGTGACATTCATTTTAAGAAACAAGTGTCTCTATCAAGTGGGCTAACTCTACATTGGCAAGAGAACATTACTAGACATGGTTATTCTCCCATTGCGTTCATTACCTGAACGGCCTATCTAACCTTAATGATGTTTATAGGCGATAGATGTGTTTCGTACTTTTTGGATTGGAGAGAAATAACCATTGTTGAAGGAATGGATCGCCTAATAAGAAGATTTATCAATGGGTTTAGCGAGAAATAAATGAGTATCTTCCTATGGTAACGTAGAATAGAAGGGAAAAGTGAGGATAATAATGATTTTTAAGAATTAATTTGGTATATTAATTATTGAGACTGGAGATACAATAGGAAGTTTACGCCCCGCTTGCGGTATGCTCATATAATGTATATATGCGTGGGCGCTCGGGGGGCAAAAGTGAAAGTGCACTAATTTTAACGTTATTTTACTAATTTCGTGAAAATAACGTTAAAAGAGGGGGACGGTTAATCATGCATCATGTGGTGGCGTTGATAGCCAAAAGACAAGGGGGTGCATGCACTAATCGGCGTTTGTCTCAATTGCTGAGTGTTATGTGCCTTATGTCCAAGGCTTGATGCAACACCACAATCGAGTCGGGGGTCTCATTGGAAGCAGCCTCTCTATTCCTACGGGGTAGAGGTAAGGCTGTCTACATCTCACCATCCTCAGACCCTACCTTAGCTTTGCTATTGGTGGGGTATACTGAGTATGATGATGATGATGATGATGATGATTTGGCTAGAAAGTGATCTTGACCATCCATTTAGTTAATCAAAGGCTAAGAATAAATCAGGGAAATTTAAGGGAAGAAAAGAGGCGCGTGAGTTTGTTTAGGGGCATTCTAATCAATCCAAGCCAATAGTTTATCTCTCCTCCAATTCCCCCCATTTTTTAAACATTAATAACTTTTTCATACGACATTATTTTTTTATAAAAATTACACCAAAAAAACGAGTGTTTTTTTATCTTTAAAACGAGTATACTATTGCTATATTTTCAAAAAAAAAAATTAAAAACCCAGTTGCGTAAAACGCAATAGAAAAACCCCCAGTTACGTAAAACGCAACGAAAAAAAACCCTAAAAATGATATTTTTCTAAAACGCAATGCACCAAAAACACAAAGAAATGACTTATTTGTAAAAGGCAATGGCCAGAAAACACAAAGAAATGTCTTATTTCTAAAACGCAATAGCCTAAAAACTCAAAAGAAAATGTACTTTCTAAAACGCAATGGACTAAAAACACATAAAAATGTGTTTTACCTAAAACGCAATGCACAAAAAACACAAAGAAATGTCTTATTTGTAAAACGCAATGGCCAGAAAACACTTAAATGTCTGTTTTCTAAACGCAATAGACTGAAAACACATAAAAAGTGTTTTACCTAAAACGCAATGCACAAAAAACACAAAGAAATGTCTTATTTGTAAAACGAAATGGCCAGAAAACACTTAAAAATGACTCATTCAAAAACGCAATTGCCTAAAAAACAAAAGAAAGTGTTTTCTGTAAAACACAATGGACTGAAAACACCTAAAAAATATTTTACCTAAAACGCAATGCACCAAAAACACTTCAAGAATGTGTTTTTCTAAAACGCAATGGCCAGAAAAAACATAAAAATGTTTTAGTTCTAAAACGCAATTGCCTAAAAACACCAAATAAAGTGTTCTCTCTAAAACGCATTGAACCATGACAATAGTTTTGTCTGTGCTGTGAACTGTCTCAACCCCAGCCAGGGGCTCTGCTCCTTGGACCCCGCCAGGGGCTGCCGCCCCTGGGACCCCGCTACCACGGGCGCTGCCCCCGGACCCCCGCCAAGATCGTAAAACGCAATGACTAAATAAAAAACCCAGATCGTAAAAATGAAATTAAAGAATTTCTTACATGGGTCGAAGTGATTTCTTCAACAATTGACGAATGTTGAATAATTGAAACACTTATCAGTACTCGAATCGAACGGATCGAGTGCCTATCTTCAAAATCACCGGAAAAAACGAGATTTTGTATGAAATTAAACTGGGTTTTCTTCAAAAAAAAAACTGAAGAACACGTTGATCGGGTGTTTGGATCATTGATTGGTGATGAAAATCGCACTATAATGTAGTGATTATTGAGATAGGAAGTGAAGAAATGGTTGAAGATGGTGGGTTTTGAAGTTACTGGTTTTTTAAAAGGAAGAAAAAAGGGTTTGATTGACTAAAATACCATTTTTCTTTATTTTAAATGTTGGCACATGTCCTAATCTTATTGTTTCCTACACTTCCTAACCAAATTAAACTTCTTATTTGATATTTTCCCTAATTATTGAATGAGAAAACAAATACATTAATTTTCTTTTTATTTGGAAATTTTGTAAATTAAATTTGACAGACTGAAAAAAAAAGATTATAAAAACATGTAAATTAATGGAATTCACGATTCACGCATTTTTACCATGAAAATGAAATAACTTAAATGGATAAAATTAGGGGAAATCGGTCAAAGCCAAGGCCTCTTGACATGTATTAAGTTTTAAATTACTTGTAAAATTAATGCAAAATTAATTAATTTTATATATATATTGTTTTCGAGAAATGATGAATAGTAACTTTATTTTTATAATAATATATAGTTTTTTATTATTTTATTATTTAATATATTATAATAGTTTATTATTATATCTACTTTTAATAACATATTTTTCTTTTTTTTAAAACATATATTTCCTTTACTTTTTTTAATAATTGTTTTTTTCTTTTTTTGAACATATATTAATTTATCGATTAATTTGATACTTCTTTAATAAGATACGTTTATAACTTGTTTCTAAAAATTTAAGTACGTAGTTGTGCTTAATTTCTTTCTCTGGCATTGCGTTATAAGTTTTGTTAAAAATGAGGTTATACTCAAAATAAAGTATTTATTTTGTATCATAAAACGGTACGATAATAAACTAAATCGTTCTAATGGTTTACTTTCTAAACAACATGTTTTATTTTCAAATCACGTTTGTTTTACATTATCATTTGCTCGGTTTCGCCGCAACGCTCGATATAAAAAACTAATATTTATTGTTGACGGGGTTTGATGAATAGTAATTTTAATTTTATAATAATATATAGTTTTTTATTATTTTATTATTTAATATATTATAATAGTTTATTATTATTTTACTTTTAATAACATATTTTTCTTTTTTTAACATACATTTCCTTTACCTTTTTTTAATAATTCTTTTTTTAAACATATATTAATTTATCTTAATTTGATACTTCTTTAGTAATTTACGTTTATAACTTTTTTTTCTAAAAAATTAAGTACGTAGTTGTGCTTGATTTCTTTCTTTGACATTCCTTTATAAGTTTTGTTAAAAACAAAGTTGTACTCAAAATAAAGTATTTATATGGTATCATAAAACGGTACGATGATAAACTAAATCGTTCTAAATGTTTGACTTTCTAAACAACGTGTTTTATTTCCAAATCACGTTTGTGTTACATTATCATTTACTCGGTTTCGCCGCAACGCGCGATATAAAAAAACTAGTATATTTATAAAGCAACAAAATATATTAGTTATAGTTTTTTTAATGTATGAATAAAAGGAAAGAGAAGAGAACATTATTTATTATTGAATGTTACTTTGCTTTAAATCAAGTGGCTTCTATTAAATGACTTAAGACTATGTATTGCTTACTTTACACAAAGGTTTGGAGTTGTACCATGAATGATAACACAACCAATCTTGGCCATCATTTCGTGTAATATCATAATGGAAAATAGAAACTGTCATACGTGAGGAAATAACCAAAAAAATTGTGAAAGGAATAATTATATTTTTAAATAAAGACAACAATATATAAAGCCCCCCCCCTATTGTAAAGAGTGTCTAAATTTGAAAGAACAAGTTAAATTTTGCAACGTGAAATTGGCAGAAATATAAGCAATCTAAACCTAAAGATCCACAATTCACATACTTTTTCAACTAAAACATAATCAATAAAAGAAGGCAAATTGGCCTGTAATAATCCCACCTACACCTTTTTGGCCAATAATAATCCCACCTCAGAATATTCCCCACACCAGTCCCATTTTTCAGATTTTTGGCCCACACTGGTCCCCAGTTAAAAATCCCTAACTCAGTTAGTAAAATGGCTGATGTGGGATTATTATTGGCCAAAAAGGTGTAGGTGGGATTATTATTGGCCAAAAAGGTGTAGGTGGGATTATTACAGGTAATCAGTTTTTAACACATCATCTGCCACATATCTGCCACATAATCAGTTTTTAACACATCATCTGCCACATCAGCCATTTTACTAACTGAGTTAGGGATTTTTAACTGGGGACCAGTGTGGGCCAAAAATCTGAAAAATGGGACTGGTGTGGCGAATATTCTGAGGTGGGATTATTATTGGCCAAAAAGGTGTAGGTGGGATTATTACAGGCCAATAAGCCATAAAAGAAAACGGAAATAAATCTAAAGTTATGAGTGTTTTAAGTTGAATCACTTTCTATCATGTTTTCATCGTCGAGTTAGTCCATTTGCAAGCCTAATAATTATTGGATCCGTTACATACGATAAAATTTAATACTATTTTTATAAAGTTATATTTTAAAACATTTGTATGTGTAAATCGAAGACGGTGTTTGGATGGTCATTAATGTAAATTGTACGGAATTTAGTTTGAACGTATTATAAAATTGTATTTTAAAACAACTGTACATGCAAATAGAAGACGGTGTTTGGATGGTCATTAATGTAATTTGTACATATAAAATAATTATATATATTATATAAGTCGATGTGTACATGATTCCTTTGGTGTAAAACCATCACTTATCACCTTTCTTAAGAATTGACAACTTGAATATTGAGATGGAGATGTGACGATTTTATTTTGTTAGATAAATAACCACTTGAGAGAATAGTTGAGTGGTTGAACATTGAGAAATACATCTCAAATAAGTTGTCAACAATAGATTTAAAGCTTTGGGTTTCTTATGGTATAAACATAGATTTACGCAAGGCACGGTGGAGTAAGATAGATGGTGCAATTTTGATGTAATGTAACGTTGGTTGTTTTGGTTGTCGGCTAGTATTTCCGTCTTGGTAATGACTAGCCGGTTTTGGTTTTGTGTTTGAATGAAAGTTGCTTTTCACAAAAAAAAAAAAAAAAAAAGTTGTCAACAATGACTCTAGCGACTATCAAATTCACACTTTTTCTTGTTTAATACAAATTGTAATTCTCTTTTACTTTAAATATCTTAAAATAATTGTAAACATTTTATATGGTAATTAAAATATTAACAAAAAATAAAATTCTCCGAATGTAGTTAAGAAGTAAATGTGAAATACAATACTCAAAGCACCATAATAAGATATTAACATTTATAATTGTTCTATCGAATTCAACTTCATTAGCTTATGGTTAAATTCAGAATTTGAACGAACTAGGTTAATTCACTTAAATGGTTCATTGTTAAAAATTCAAACAAATTATTTTTCTTTGTAAATTATATTCAGGTTATTGAGTTAATAAACTATTAGAAAAAGAAGTCTCGTTTCAAATACTCTTTTAAGTTTTAGAGTAAATTGTTATTTTCGTCCATTAGGTTTGATCATTTTTGTAACTTTCATCCAAATGTTTGTTTTTCTGCGTCTGGGTCCTTGTGGTATCAAAATATTGCCATTTTCGTCCCTGAGTTTTGGCAATTTATTGCGAGTTTCGTCCCTCGAGGTTTGGCCCTTAGGGACGAACATGACAAGATTTTGAAACCACGAGAACCCAAATGCGAAAAAATACACCTTTGGATGAAAGTCGCAAAAATAGCCACACATCATAGACGAAAATGACAATTTACTCAAAGTTTTATTTAAAAGTCTCCTTGTTGTTTGTGATTTCTTCAGTGGTTTCTGTATGCACTACAATTTAGGCATCATTTTGTATCAAAGCAAATGTTATAGGTGAATAATCCACACAACTAAAAAGGTCAACCCTAGAGAAATAGTGGAATATGGTATTTATTCACTGTTGGATTATTGTGGTTTTTGAATGTATTTTCTAAGACATGTAGACCTACAATGGGAGGGGAGATCAAGATAGGTTTATGGAAGATATTCTTGAACCAAAGTATCCTTATTTTTTCTACTTATTTTTTATGTAAATGCTACTCGTTATAAAAATTTGTGGATGCGGTACAACTTCTAGTTTCGGAGCTTGTGCACCATTACATCCTATAAAACTGCACCTTTTATACACCTTATAAGAATGATAATCTTCATATACAAGCAAAGGAAGGTTTAATAGAGTTGGAAGCAAACGTTTGTGACATTCGTGAGTAGGGCTGCAAACGAACCAAACGTTTGGCGAACAGTTCGTGAACCGTTCAACGGGAAGTTTGTTTGTGTTCGTTCGTTTATTAAACAAACGAACACGAACAAGAAATTTCGTTCGTTTAGTTAAATGAACAAACATGAGCAGAGGTCGTGTTTGTTCGTTTATGTTCGTGAACGTTTGGTAACGTGTTCGTTTGTGTTCGATAGTTTATTAGTATTTTTATTTTTTTTGTATTTTTTTAAATAATTCAAAATTATGACAAATTAAATATCTAATAAGTGTCAGTGTATTATATATTTTGTTTATGAACGATTGTTTGTGTTCGTCTGTTTCTATTTGTGTTCATGAACATTATTTTGTGCTCATTTGTGTTCGTCAACGTTCATTTTTGTCCATTGTCTAAAATTAATAAACAAACACAAACGAACACGAACAATGTCATTTCCTTAACAAACGAACACGAACACAAAATCTCGTTCGATAAGTGTTCGTGAACAGTTCGCGAACACATATATTTCTTAACAAACGAACACGAACATGGTCTTGTTCGTGTTCGTTTGGTTCGTTTGCAGCCCTATTCGTGAGCATTATGTCATTTATTGCATATAGATATTATGTCAGTTGCGAGAATTACGTCAATCCTACATCGGACTAAGGAAAGTTTAACATAGTTGGAAGCGAACGTTTTTTTCTTTGTTTTTTTAACAAGAATATACTAGTCATTTCGTAAAAGTTTGTAAATTTCTTTTATTATCGCTTAGAAAAGACCACATATATTATGACTAAGTAATCGATTCTGAGTGTAATTTAAAAACTTTAAGACCAAAAATGTAAATTAGTGTGATTTATCATCATTTTACATATACTTGATTACAAAATGCATACAAATTGGTCAAGAAGGTGTATACTTATTGGTTGATAGGTCCCATTGGGTAGCTTTTCTTTAATTAAGGGTCATCTTAATTAATTAACATATAATTAGTGGTAGAGGATCCTGTAAAAAGTGCTCAAAGTGTGAGAAGTGTGAGAAGTGTATTATAACACTATATATAATACTATATAACACCATATAAACACCGTATAACAATATGTAACACCATATAATACCATATAACGCTATGTAACACTATATATCATTATATAACAAATATAACACTATAGGTTGTCTGATAGCATGTCTATGATAGATGTATAGTGTTATATAATGATATATAGTGTTACATAGTGTTATATGGTATTATATGGTGTTACATATTGTTATACGGTGTTTATATGGTGTTATATAGTATTATATATAGTGTTATAATACACTTCTCACACTTTAGGCCATTTTTACACTATCCTTATCCATTAATTAGTAATGTTATTTAATATGTAGTAATTAAAAAGTAAAAAGGAATTTTTGAATATGTTTTTTACCTTTCTTGACCACTAAAGAAGACACAAGATTTCCCAGGTCAAAAGTTTCTTAATCCAGATCAGTGATGATATAACTATTTGTACATTATTGATTGAAGTTGTACACTTTCTTTTCTTTAATAAATTTAACTCAGAGAATAGAACATAAAAGAAAGCTAGATTTGGCTTGTAGCTTTTCCAGAACCATAAAACTGGAAAAACAATGCCAAAACCAAATATGGAAATATGTATGTATGTGAAGAAGCCACACCCCTCAATCATACATAACTAGTAGTTTCCCCCCGCGCTATGTGGCGGGAACTTAACTGGTATCGGTTCAGTTCGTTCCAGTACCGAGATTCACAATAGCAGCTGAAAGAGAAATCTAAAAAAATAAAGTCGTGATATGCTGAAAATGATACATGTTTTATATCAATTGAAAACCATAAAAAGAATATTGCTTCTGATACTATCGATGTTAGTGCCGATGTTGTTGTATTGAAATCGGTTCGGTTCGGTTAGTGACATATCAAATACTTGTATAGTTTACGATACAAATAATATATGTCTTTTTAATATTCTTATGGGCACTTTACGATAAAAATAAATAAATTACTATTCATTTTCAATTATAAAAAACAAATCAAATTAGAATAAATCAAAATAAATATAATATAATATTATAAATCGGTTCGGTTAGTGACATATCAAATACTCGTATAGTTTATGATAAAAAATATGTGTTTTTTTAATATTCTTATGGGCACTTTACGATAAAACTAAATAAATTACTACTCTTTTTTAATTAAAAAACAAATTAAATTAGAATAAATCAAAATAAATATAATAATATTATAATATTATAACTTTAATTTAATTTACTAAAAATATAATATAATATTATTATAACTTCAATTTAATTTAATTTACTATTCATCAAGAGTTCCTATTAATATATATAATATAATATAATAGTAAATAGACTTGTCTGTGTTGTGGCGCGGGTATATTACAAATATCGAATGGATTAGCGCAAGTGCTATTTAACGGGACCGATGCGCAACAATTAAAAGGGGCTTATTATAGCTTTAAAAAATAGAAAACACACGAAATGCAAAGTAACTCGGTATGGTGTGTAAAAAAACGTATTATACTTGCACTGACTCATTTCCCAAGATAAGTTTTCGTCTAAAAAGAGATCAACTCGAATTTATACTGATACCTACATCAAAATCCGCACGTAAAAAGTTAATTTTTTTCAAGTAAAAGAACAAAAGGGGCAAAGTCGAAACTTTTGAAACTCAAAGAGGTTAACGACAAATTAGTTCTTTAAAGAAAAAATGGCAAACAAAAATCATTAAAAAAAGTTACATCTAAACGTAGATCAACTCGAATTTATACCGACACGTACATAAAAATCCGTACCTGGAAACTTTTTTTTTTCAAGTAAAGGAACGAAAAAGGGTAAAGTCAAAACTTTTGAAATTCAAGGAGATTAACGACAAATTAGTTCTTCAAAAAATAAATTAGCGAACGAAAATTATTAAAGAAAATAACATGCTAAAAACGCATATTATATATGGTAGATGGGTAAAGCTAGAATATTAGAAACATGAGGGATTAGACGTTGACGTTTGTAAAGCCAAGGGACTAAAATTGCAATGTGGTACAACTTTGGAAAAAAACGTAAAGCTAAGAGAAAAAAGAGTTAAAAATGTAAACTTTGAAAGTATACGGGGTGCCAGCAAAATTAAATAAGGGTTGCAAATACCATTTTGCAAAGTTGGGGGTTGGATTTATTATATTGTATAGAGTAAGGTATAAAAATATTATTTCTCAATGTTGAGGTGGCCCTTAATTTTAAAGTGGAAAGGGTGGCCTTGTATTTTAATGAAAAGGGGAGGGTTGGTGGCGTAAAAGCCACCGACTTTGTGCTTTAAGATTATGAAGAACTAGACAGTTCTAGTTTTATGAGAAATCCTTTGACTGAGTTAAATGTCATTTTAGTCCATGTGGTTTGGGTCATTTTTTCAGTTTAGTCCAAAGGTTTCATTTTTCGCTTGTAGGTCCAAAAAGGTTTCACCTTTGCCATTTTAGTCCACTGGGTTAGTTTCATCCATTTTTCTGTTAACGAGAAGGGAAATTCGGTCATTTTATATGGCCGAATTGCCTTTCTAGTTAACAGAATTACATATAAAATGACCGAATTGCCCTCTTCGTTAACAGACAAAATGGATGAAGTTAACCCAATGGACTAAAATGACAACGGTGAAACATTTTTGAACCCATAGACGAAAAAGAAAAATGAAACCTTTGTACTAAATTGGCAAAATAACTCAAACCACATAAACTAAAATGGTATTTAACTCTATTTGACTAAATTAAAATTTTTATTTTTAGGTTTTCTATAATATGGGTTGGTTTCTTTAAACTTTTGGCTTTTAATATTTGTATTTTATTTCAGAAGTTTATGAATTTTGTACTTTTCACTAGTAGATGTTTCAGTTAAATTATCTCATGTGTATTGAATATGAGTACAATTAGTTTTATTTATTTTTACTTTAAAAGAACTTCTTTTAGAGGGTGTTTGGGGTTGAGTTTTGAAGGGGATTTTTAGATTATTGAGTTTTGAAATCGTAAATAATCAGTTTTGAGTGTTTGGGTAAAAAAAATAAAAAAATGATTATTTGCGTTTAGAAAAGGATTTTCACTTGTTTATTTTTTTAAATATATATTTGCCAAACACTCAAATAGTTGATTATCTGATTATTGTGATATCAAGCAACATAATCAAATCCAAACACTATCTTTCAACATCACGTTTTGTTACAGTTAATTATCTGATTCTGATTATTCAAAACGCATAATCTATTTTCAAAACTCAATCCCAAACACCCTCTTAATGTAATTAGATTGTATGTAATAATAATGACTCCCTCCTCGCCCCCAATCCCACCACCACCACCACCATCACCGTCGCCACCCATCATAATCACTATCATCTTCAACCTAATTCCACCGACATCTGAAAACCCTTTTAACTAACCCCCTCCCTTCCTGCTTTCACAACTTCCTCGATTCAACTAGCTCTGGAGGCAAACATGAAAATTGTCAATCTATTGCCTGGAATGGACATCGCCGAAATAGGTTAGAAGAGGAACAAATCGTTTGTAAAGCGTGGTTTGTTAATCGTGGCATTGGTGAGGATGCGCAAGAGGAACAAGCTTCTTCGTCTTCAATCATTTCAGATCTACTCTCCTCCTTCCCTCTTAAAACTTAATGCCCACAAATTTGTTTTTTAATGGTTTGTAAGTTAGGGAGAAGGTGCGATTTTCTGGTGGTGATCTGTAACTCGTGACAGTGGTGCGATTTTGGTGACAAGAGAAGATTATGAATTGGTAACATGATGATTGATTTGAGAATGATGATAAAACTTTGTTAATAATACATTTGCTCCAAAAAAAATAAATTAATTTTTTATATATTCACAATGCTAAATGTGAATACAAAACTATAACTAGAACTGTTGATATTGTAATAAAGTAACAAACAATTCAACATTGTCAAATAAACTTAGAACTTGTTTTTTTACTTGTCGCGCGTTGCGGCGACGTTGCACGCGTATAGACGAAGACCAACTCAAACCGTACATAAAATAAACACGGGTGTACGGGTCGTACGCGGTGTGATAAAGTATAGACTAAAATCGACCCGACTCGTTTCCGAACCAAATTTACGTCGAAACGTATAATAACTTAAATTTATATTCTCGAATGAAAACGTATTATATTTGGCCTAATATGTTTCCAAACAAAATTTACGTCAAAACGCACCTAAAAACAATACATGATATAATTGACTCGACTTGTTTCCAAACCAAAATTACGTTTAAAGCGTAGACGAACACCAAATTGCGTTAAAGCGTAGACGAACTCGAATTTATAACGAGACATACATAAAAATAAAAACGTTGCAAGAAATTAATTTTAGAGTAAACCCCAAACTTTAATATGTTTAGGGGATCAAAGTGACGTTTCAAAATTTAAGCGCTAGTTTTAATACTATTGCAACGTTAGGGGTAAAACGAACATTATAAATCAAACCACTATTCATTCAGTTCACCTATTAACAGTATACAATTGATTTCCTCTAGACAACGTTAATGTTAGGGTAGGGGGTATAATGCTCGGTGAGTGGTGCGGGGAGTGGGAGTCACCGA
This sequence comes from Helianthus tuberosus, assembly GCA_030545235.1. Lineage (NCBI taxonomy): Eukaryota > Viridiplantae > Streptophyta > Magnoliopsida > Asterales > Asteraceae > Helianthus > Helianthus tuberosus. Next base: position 212,915,668 of record CM060411.1, on the reverse strand, counting down.
TCGGTGACTATGCCCACTTGATGAAGTTGATCGGTGAGTTGGAGATAGGGTACCAAAATCGGTGAGAGTTTACCGAATGTGAGTGATGGAGGAGAGAGAGAGAGAGGAGAGAGGAGAGATGAGAGAAGAACCAATCAAAATTTTTTATTTTTTAACCTACTCAAACACCCTAGAGTGATTAACCATACCCCCCTGATTGAGTGCAAAATGGGGAGTAGAATGAGGAGTTGACATGACATAATATTATTGGATAAGATTTCACTCAATTACCTTAGAGTGATTAACCATACCCTCCACCCTTATCATGTAATCAACAACGAGCCAGTTCATATTATATAATATATCATCGACGACTTTGTGTAGCCATAACTTTTGCAATTTAGACGTTATTTATTTGATGTCTAAAAAAAATAAAAAAATAAATCTTTTATTAAGATATTAGAGTTTGAGTAGAAAGATAAATCTTTAATTACATCGAAATAGAAGGTAAATGGGCAACAAGCTGTGCCGCGACCTTTTTTTGAATAGTAAAACAAAGTTTTTTAAAAGGGTCTCATTATTCCCACTCTCCTAAAATTTTATTTTCACACCCCTACATGTATACGGACCGTATAAAGTTAAACGGGCCGTATAACTGATTGTTGCACAAAAAAAATGTCAGGGAATGTTTTTTTGTCCATGTATACGGGCCGTATAACATTATACGACCCGTATAGAATGTTATACGACCCAAACCTCATATAATGTTATACGACCCGTAGAGAATGTTAAACGGCCTAATATTTTCTCTATATATACGCGCCATATAACATTATACGAGCCATATAACATTATACGGCAAAATATTTGTCATGTTAAATTATTCTATACAGTCGTATAACGTTACACGGTCCGTATAGAGAGTGTGAAATTAAGATTTTAGGGTGTGGGATTATTAGGACCTTTTTAAAAACTATATTCATAGATCTTGGGGTCATAACATTACTATGCATGACCCTTTGAACTCGACTAAGTAGCTCTACAACCTCTGAAAAAAATCAATAACCTTTTGATTGTGAAGCGCTTCACTTAATAATTATAATCTCCCCTTAATAACTAGATGTACAAGTAAATAAGAAAAAGAGCATATTTATTGAATTGTGCATAAAATATTACATAATTTCAAAGTTATAAACACATATGTAATTGGTTAATTAAGAAGGGGATTCATATTAAGATAATATCCTGGTTTGGAGATATGCGTTGGGTCGTGTTCCGACATTAGATGCTCTGTCTAGACGTGGCTGTTATACAGGGGATGAGACGTGTGTTCTCTACGATACGGAGCCTGAATCAGCAGATCATATGTTCTACGATTGCATCGTTGCTGTGGTGGTTTGGGAGCAGGTCAGCCGGTGGTGTAAAATTGACCCAATTTATGCTTATTCGGTCAAGGAGCTCGTCCAGGTTTGTGAGCATGGTAGGCTCGGGGATAAGAAGGAAATTGTCAAAGGTATCATTATGGTTGGCATCTGGTGTATTTGGCGTGCTCGTTACGAAAATAGGTTCTCTAATGTCAATGTGGTTTTTAGTAACATCTTCCAAGAGATTAAAGTCCATGGTTTTTTTTGGTACAAAAATAGGTCCAAAGGTAAATCGATTAGTTGGGATAGATGATGTAATTTTGATTTCATGTAATTGGTCTTTTGTCCGTTGTTGTGCCGCCCCTAGTGTTATAGGGGTGGACGTTTTGTGAATAATATATACCTTTAAAAAAATATCAAAATAAAAGTCAACAACATTGTAATAATTAAGAAAGTCAACTTTAATAAATGGCAACAAAGTATTTAGTTTTTAGAACATAGAAAGTTCCTATGATATGGTTATAAATATTGAAAGACCATTAATTAAATAACATAAACAAAAATAAACACAGAAATCCAGTGAATACATCTTAACTTAGACGGGAAGGTATGGAGGAGGCAAGTCCTCCAAGGATGGGCCGCCACGTCACCGCCACGTAAGAGTGGTTTGGAGGGGATGGACCTAGGGGGTGGGGGATGAACCCATTTATGTATATATATGTATGTATGTATGTATAGGTATATGTGAGAGAAGGAAGGAGAAGGAGGCCCGGCGAGTTCGGCTGTGGGCTGCTGGTGAGGCCGGGACGGAAGGGAGGGGGGCGGTGTGGGGGACCGGCGCCGGGCCTAAGCCGGCCCCATACCATCCAGTGTTAGAAAATAAATTTAGGCTGATTCATATTTAAATATGCATGTCATGTATGCACATGTGATATGGCTTTGGCTGGCATGGGGTTAGATAACATCATACATGAGCTGGATCCACACTCAACGGAGAGACCCACTTTCTAATCAGCAAGAATATTAAAATACAAAATCATAATAATTAAAATCCAAAACAAAAAAAAACCTTCAGAGATTGAAGCACAAAACCATGTGCTATACTATAAATCTCATAAACACAAACTAATAATTTCTTCCCCATTTCCCCTTCTCTCTCTAAAAGTCCAAATCTTGAGAAAAAAAAAATCAAAAATTTAAAAAAAAAATCAACTTCTGTTTGTTTCTATTTTTGTTGATTTTCTTGAATTGGGTTTTCATCTTTATGCCCAAAAATAGTTAAAAGGTTTGATTTTGATTCATAAAAATGATTTCTTTGCAGTTATAATTGACTGTTCCTTTTTGGAAAATTTAATGATTAATAATAAGCAGATGATGCCCAGTTCAAGTGGTGGTTCTTGGAAATCCGCAGCCGGCGGTGGTGGCGGCGACGGTGGTGTCTCCGATCAGTTTCCGGCAGGTTTAAGGGTGCTTGTGGTTGATGATGACCCAACTTGTCTCATGATCTTGGAAAAGATGCTTAGACACTGCAACTATGAAGGTACATGCAAAACACACACTAGATACACACTTACTATGTGAAAAAAAAAGATAAAAGTTTTTTTTGTTTTCTTGTGGTGATTTATGCCTTCAGTTGCTAAATCTGTATACCCTTTTTGTTAAATTTTCACTTCTGTTTTCATATCATTGATTTCATCATTTTTTACTTTTTTTTTATTTTAATTTCATTTTTTTTATTTTCTGTTTTGTATACTGTTCTATCCATAAAAATCCATCACAAGATTATAAATATGTGGTACAAAATTAAAATAAACAAAAACCCTTTTGGATTTAAGGTCATAATCATAATAAAGTTTTCAGATTTAGTTATATTTCACAAATCTTGAGCTAGAATTTGACCTTTTTTAAACTAAATTTGACATTTTTTTTTCTTTTAAATTATTATTCATGTTGATTTAGTTTTAATTTGTTGAAATCTTGTTATGATTTATGTTTTGATGGAAATTAACATAATTTAATATTCTTGAATTTTGACTTTTTTTTTGTTTAATTGTTGCAGTGACTAAATGTAACAGAGCTGAAGTTGCTTTATCATTTTTAAGAGAAAATAAAAATGGATTTGATGTTGTTATTAGTGATGTTCATATGCCTGATATGGATGGATTCAAACTACTTGAACACATTGGGCTTGAAATGGATCTTCCTGTGATCAGTAAGTCAACTATTTCAATTTTGACTTTCAAATATTCAATCTAATTTTGACTTTAATTCATTTTTTTCATCTTGTTTCAGTTTCTTGATAAATTCTGTGATTTGACTGATATATCCTTGTTACAGTGATGTCGGCCGATGACAGCAAGAGTGTGGTTATGAAGGGCGTTACGCATGGGGCGTGTGATTATCTGATCAAACCCGTTCGTATCGAAGCGTTACGCAACATATGGCAACACGTGGTTCGAAAGCGTAAACACGAGTGGAAGGATTTCGAGCCGTCTGCAAGTGCGGATGAGCAGAAACCGCCTGAAGAACCTGATTACTCGTCTTCCGCAAACGAAGGGAATAATTGGAAAAACGCGAAACGGAGGAAAGACGAGGAAGATGAAGCGGAAGAACGGGATGATTCTTCTTCGTTGAAGAAGCCTCGAGTTGTTTGGTCGGTTGAACTTCATCAACAGTTTGTCGCAGCGGTTAATCAGCTTGGAATCGATAGTATGAAACTCTTCGCTCATTTCCAATTGTTAACGCCTGCCAATTTCTACACGAACATGATAACACGACACGAACCTACACAAAGTTAACAGGTTTCGTGTCTGTAACAGGTCGACACGTTAAGACCTGTTTAATTTCGTGTCTTAACAGGTGAAATACCTGTTAAGACCAGTTAATGACACGTTTATAATTTAAAATAAAAATATATAGGGTTCCTAATTTTAAATAAAAATTTTTTACCTGGAAGTAAAGTTCATATATTTAATAACAGGTCGTATGATACGCTGGTAATTTTTTCATGTCTTAACAGATCATTTCGTGTAACCTATTTCTTATCAGGTTTGTGTTTGGAAAATCTGACACGATAAGATTTCGTGTCGTGTTCGTGATTACCTGTTTCGGGTTTGTGTCTTATCGTGTTCGTGTCTTAACATGTTGGGTTGACACGATATGCCAGTCCTTAATAACTTGTTTTGTTCATGCAAAATTACTAATTTGTCCTTTGTGTTCTTGTATTTGTATGGCAGAGGCTGTCCCGAAGAAGATCTTGGAGCTGATGAACGTTCCTGGGTTAACGAGAGAAAACGTCGCCAGTCACCTTCAAGTAAACCTTCTTTTCATTGATGTGCTAAAGGGTTGTTGCTAACGGTTTCAAAAAACGTAACGAAAAAACATTCAATTTTTTTTCAATTTTGACTTTGTGTTCGTTGTTGACTTTTTTATGTGATGCATTGAAGACCTTTCTTCCTCACAACTGCAAGAATTTGGTGCAGAAATACCGTCTTTATCTCAGAAGACTCAGCGGGTCTCCGCATCCAGGTGGGATGAACACGGGCTTTATGGGCGGCCCGGATTCAGGATACGGGTCAATGTCGTCGCTAAACGGGCTCGATCTTCAAGCTCTCGCCGCTAGTGGTCAACTCGGTCAACTCCCTCCACAAAGTCTCGCAACTCTCCAAGCGGTGGCTCTCGGTAGGTCAAATAATTCGAAGTCCGCTATTTCCATGCCCGTTACCGATCAACGAAATATTTTTAGCTTTGAAAACCCGAAGTCAAGATACTCCGAACTCCAAAGTCAACATTTGAATAATAATAATAATAATAATAATAATAACGGTAATAGTAATAGCAAGCAAATAAATTTACTTCCCGGGATTCCGACAAACATGGAACCGAAGCAATTCGCGAGTTTGCATCAGTCCGGTCAGCATTCTTTCGGGAGTATGAGCAATCAAGTTCTGATTCAGATGGGTGGTCAAAGTCAAAGCCAAAGTCAACATCAAGTTCAATCGAATACAAACGCTCATCATGTCTTAAGGCAACCTGTTTTGTCCAACGACATGTACAATCCTGTGGTATCCGTATCACAAGCGTCGTCTCTTGTGGATTTCTCTATGAATCATAAAACGGAATCTTCCGGAAGTAGTTACCATCTCGGGGGTAGTTTGGGAATTCCAAATGTTCGGGCTACATCGTCAGCTCTCCAAGGAGACGGGAACTTGGACACCAAGGTTTCGGTACGAGGAATTGTTCCGAGTTATGATGTTTTTAACGATTTGAACCAAAACCGCAATTGGGGTTTACAAGACGCGGGTTTGACCTTTGACCAGTCTCATTCAATTCCAGTAGGATCGGATGGCCCGTCATCGTTGTTACTTCAACACAACCGTTCTTCGGGATCCGAAATGGGAGGGCAGAACCGTAGTTTAGCTAGTGGGAAGGTGATTTTCTCCCAAGGGGTTGACACTAGAACACAACATAACGGGTCAAACGTCGGTCAACAACAACGTAACACGTACATCAAGACCGAAAGCGATAACGATGGAAGCTTTCATAACACGTTATATTCCGAACAGTATGGTCAAGATGATCTTCTAGCTGCAATTCTAAAACAAGTATGCTCTAAAACCTAGTAAATAGGCCTGCAGACGAACCGAACGTTCATGAACTGTCCGTGAACTTGTTCGGCGGGAAGTTCGTTTATGTTCGTTTATTTAATAAACGAACGAACATGAACCCATTTTTTGTTCATTTAATTAAATGAACGAACATGAACACACGTTTTGTTCGTTCATCTATGTTCGTGAACGTCTGTTTATGTTCGTTTATTTACATTTTTAAAAAAAAAATTTTATGTTCGTTTCAATTTAAATACACAAGTAATTATATTTATATAAATATTAAACATAAAAGAAACTTTCTAACTACTTATGTAAATATAACTAATTGGTAATTGGGCTTTCTTGTAATAAAAATGGATTTTCCAATGGTATTTATTGTAATTAATCACTAATTTATATAAAAAATTACTTTATGTCAGTTTATGTTTAGTCACTTGTATTCATTTATGTTTGTTCATTTATGTTCTTTTGTGTTGTTTATTGTTTGTTAAATTATGTTCATTAAAGTTTGTTTGTTTATGTTTGTTGTGAACTGAAACGAACGAACATAAACGAACTCGAACGCACCCATTTTCTTAATAAACGAACATGAACAAAAAAATGAGTTCGATTATATGTTCGTGTTCGCTCGGTTCATTTACAGGCCTGCTAGTAAATTTACTAAAATACCCTTTACGGATGTAAAACCGATTAGTAAACACTAACCGTTGATTTTGTTTTGCAGCAACAACAAGAAGGTGCCGGACAGCCGGAAAATGAATTTGGATTCGACGCGTACGCGTTGGATGATTTACCAGTGTAAGTAGGACGTGCTCTGTGCTTCAGTTGGTGTACATAGCTTGACTTCCAGCCGAAAAAATCCAAGATTTCTTGAAATTCCGGTAGCGTTTATATTGATGTTGTGAATAGGTTGTGGCGCACATGATTATGACGATATTAAGGATCGAACACACGAAATGCAAAGCATTATTCGTGCTTAAATTTTTTGACTGCTTTAGGTAGCGTACGAAACCCGAACCTGTAGCAACGAGCAGGCAAGTATGATTTCTAGGATTGTGAATTTGGTTTTTCTGCAGAAATTTGAGGATCTACTATAATTCTATTTTGTGCAGTCTTGGAATAATACAGAGTTTGTGCTTGTTTTTAACCTTAAATGTTGTTTGTTCCGACTTATGGTAGTTTTCGTAGTACTTGGAAGTTTTTTTGTCGAATGATGTTCTTTGATGAAGATTAATCATCTATACATTTTCATTGTTGTGAAGTATTTTTGGCCTCATTCTAGTCTTTTACAACCATGAAAGTCTCATCGAAGTTGGTCTTAAGCCGGTTGCGTAAAAAATGATTTTTTTGGTGAAAATTGTATTGTGAGCTTGCATTTGGATGGCTAGAAACGATAGGGTTTTCTGTTTGAATAAGATAGCGGATGAAAAGGTGTTCGAGGACATCAAATCGCAGCTGTTAAACACTAGGAAAATGCTAAACACAAGGAAAATGTTTAATGAACGGACTTATATCCTTTGAAACCGCCCCAATCGCATCTCAGCTTTAGATGCATCCTAGTCGTGACTCGCATCCTGCTCAATCGCGGCTCACGCTTTTTTTTCACCATTCACATCCCGCTTGACTTCCGGTCGCTTCGTTTGTTACCGGTCGTGGCACATGCAGAATCTCGACTTGAAGCAAGCCACGACACGAGGCAATATGTCGCGTGTTGCGATTTCGTCTCAAGTGGTGAATTTCAACAACCTATTTGGGTGAAACAGAGCCTAAGCCAATCTGCCTTTGAAATCGGTTTGAGTATATATCCGTTGAGACTAGTTACAGCTAAGGGTGTAAACGAGCTGAGGCAATTTCGAGCTCTATTTTAAACACGTTTATTTTTTATGCATGAGCTAATTTAAGCTCGGCTCAATTTGAGCTTTTAGCAAGCGGCCTGCCTCGTTCACACTCCCTAGTTAAAACCGAACGGATTTCTAAACCTAAAAAAACAGTTCCAAATGCCAACTGGTTTGGGCCAATCCGATTGACTTCCTTTGACCAAACCCAAACCGATTTTCAAACTCGCCTAGTTTGGCCCAAAACACGGTCTTTCATCTTCAATTAAATTAGCATTTTACTTTCATAATGCAATATAGTGAGGGATTAGTATAAATTTATATAGCCACTATGTGTGTGCATTTATATCTATCGTCTCCGTCAATCCGAATATTAGCAGCAGAAATCAGAAGTCAAGGTGGCATTATTGTAATTAGTGAGACTTTCTTTAGTGTCTAACTCTATAAATAGGGAAGGAGTGTTAGACATTTAGAACTTTTGGAGCCTTGAAGTTTAGAGAGAGATTCTAGAGAGAGAAAGTGATCAAGGTGATTCACGGTGCTTGTATTTTGTCACATCATCAATAGAATCACAGTTTATCACGTTCTTGTGTTCGGTCCACACACGTGCACGGATTCCGCACGTCACACGTGTCGTTTCGCATTCGTTCGGGAGCCATATACGGTCCTACAACGCGTCCACACAGTAAGATGTAGCAAATTCCATATTAAAACATCTCTATACAAAACAGTTTACACGATCTTTCCTCTTTCGTTAAAAAATAATGAAAATATCTACAAAAAATCGATCTTGATAACAAACTGGTAACAGCAACTACCGTCATTAAACGAGTACGCTTTCCAGTTCCAGTTCCACATCCACAAACCAGTCAGCAAATGACGTCATCCCAATTGAAGAGAGCCATTCGAGCCGACCACCCACCATGGTAGTTACTAGTTAGTGTGCTAATGGGATTGGGACGGTTCAATGTTGATAGCCGAAGCCGTCGAGAGTTGAGTCCACTTGTCAAACAGAAGTAAAGCATGAGCCGTAGGAAACAGGGCTCATAGACGTCTACAACTCAGGCAACCACAAGCGCAACTCAGGCAACCATAAGACGAAAACGACATGGGACTTCAATAATTTACATGTGAATCCATGATGGGTCATGAATATAATAATATCATAACTAAATTAACAATGTAAATTAACACAAACAAATGTAATCAAAAACTAAAGGAACTGCTTTAAAGTCTTAAAATCATGCAACTAACAAATTAAGAAAACATGTATCCAAGAAGTGTGACATTTCCATAAACGGTAAAACATGAACACGTCCGACTCAACAATAAAACATAAGAAACTAGTAAAACGAACGCCCTGACACAGAGTATAAAAACATACGTGTCCAGAAATATCAAAGATAAAAACCCGAAATTAATAAAGACTCCGTGTATATTTGTAACTCCTAAACCCTCACTAAAACGAAATGACCACCTCCAGCTGCTTGAAGTAACAACCAAACAATTTACCGACAAACTCGCTAAATAAAATCCTTGGTCAACCCCTTCGTATACTGGAACCAACAGACCCACCTTTTGCATCTCTTCAAAACAATAACCAGTGACTCGACCATTCTGTAACCCGACGACACGAAATGCTCTGACCCGACCCGACTTGACCTGACCCGATGACTTAACCCGACCTAACAGGACTTGACCTTTGACGCCACCAACGTACTTCATCATACCTTGAAAATCCTGCAACTTCAAATTAAATATGTTATAAATGATTGTAGTTTTAACACAATGACTTAACCCGACATATAGGGCTGCAAACGAACCGAAAGTTCGTATTCGTGTTCGTTTGTTAAGGAAATACTTGTGTTCATGAACAGTTCATTAACACTTATCAAACGAGATTTTCGGATCACGTTCGTTCCTTAAGAAAATGAACGTGCTCGTGCTCATCTGTTAATTTTAGCCTAGGTACCGAACACAAACAGACGCAAACAAGCATTCATGAACAGACAAAAACACAAACGAACATTCATGAACGCAAACAAACTCAAACAAGTGCCCACAAATGGAAACGAACACAGACGAACAAAAATAGCGTTCCGGAATAGAAATGAACACAAATGAACATATATTAAATTTCGAACAAAATAGGCATCAATCGTCATATTTATTAAGAAGATCCACCCAAAATATACCAAGAATACTTGAATAGGGTTTATTTGTCACACTTGCCTCAAAAAAAAGTATCAAAAATAAATATATAAATTAAAAACCCTAATTAACTATTGAACATAAATGGACGAACATAAACGAACACGTTACCCAACGTTCACAAACATAAATGAACGAAGGAGACATCTGTTCATGTTCGTTCATTTAACTAAGAAGAACAGAATTTTTTTGTTCGTCTTCGTTTTAACCCGTTATCTAAATTACCAAACTCGCATTTTTGCATATAACAAGACAAATAGTTTTGGTCTAAAGAAGATGAAAATAAAAATACCTTCAGCTGTTAAAATTAAATCCACCAGACGGAACTTGAACGTTATTTCCACCGAAGTCAAAACCAGCCTGACCACCATCAGCCACATTTTCATCATCCTCATCAACCCAATACGTCTCGAGAATCTTAACCGCCTTTTCATAAATCTCATTATTATCGTGACTTTGCAAATTCTCAATCTTCTCTAACCCATCCACATCATCAATCAACTGGGCGAAGAAATTAACGTCACCCGAGTTACCCGCTTGCTTTTCCACCTCACCTACTTTAAGAATGTTCTCAAGCCCTTCTAGAGAGACGGTCACGATTCTTGGATCGGGACATACGAGGAGATCGCACAACGGTTTTATACAGCCTTGATTCACCAAATACCTGTGTATCATGGTACGGTTTTGTAAGTTTCGGTTACTCAGTTATTTTGAGGTTGTAATTTAGTGGAAGGTGTTGAAAAGGGAACGTACTTGATTTGCTCATTGGTACCACCAGAAGTGGCATTTGATATTGCCCACGCGGCCTCTTTTTTAATATCGAATTCAGCAGTCTGGAGTAGATTGACTAGTGGAGCTATTAATCCAGCCTCGATAACAGTCTGTATGTTGTAACCAAAACAATAAATAGTTGCAAAACACTTGTGTTCAAAAAGTGAAACAAATTAGTGGTGTGTGCACGGATCAGTTCGGCTATTGAAAACCGTTTGGTTTCGATTATTTCGGTTTCGGTTTTTCGGTTTTTGGAACAAACTTACGTGAGGTTCAAAAGTGAAAAGTATAACCCATGATTCAAGAATCTTTCTTGGATCTCTATATTTAAGCTTTTTAATTAATATTGTTCACATAAACCTAACATTCTAATATATTTTTATGTTTCTCCAAACTTTTTATTAAGACATTTTCTTTTATAATACTTTGAAAATCATTTAATTTATATGTTAAAGTTAGTTATTTGTTGTAGGAAATAGATAAATCATTTCAAAGATAGATAAACATGTTAATGTTTTTATTATAAATACTTAGCATTCAAGAATAAAACGAAATCCTAAATCAATATATAACAGACGTTAAAAAAATTGATTTTTTTAGGTTACTCGGTTCGGTTTTCAAAAAATGTAAAACCGTAAATTTCGGTTCGTTTTTTTTTTTTTTGGATTTTTGTGTGGTTCGGTTAAATCGGTTTTCTGCTCACCCCTAGTGTCACATGCAAAAAGTAAGATACAATACTATTCAAAATACACTTGGTGCGATTGTTACCTGTATCTGTTCTTTGTTTCCAGCAGTGATGTTTGAGATTGTCCAGCAAGCTTCCTTTTTGATACTCTTCTTGTGGTTATGGGTCAACAAGCTCAACAAGCAAGGAAGCGCACCGCATTCGATAATATGCTGTCAAACGGTAAAGTTGTGTGAGTGTCATCTTAATTGTAGATTATCCATCTAAACTTTAAACTAAAACCCTAAAACCTATACAAAGGTGGACAACAGTTTGTGTAACAAAACATAGGACTTAAATTGAAAACTAAACACAACACGCCTGTAGCCAATAAAACTCATGCAAACAATTGCAAAACCGTACCTGAGTTTGGAGATCATCGCCTGTGACAATATTCCCAACAGTTCGAAGCGCAGGGATGAGCACCGAAGGAGATGGATGACTGAGTATCAGAAAATTAAAAAAAAAATATTATTTGATGTTTAAATCATTGTTCATAATAAATAAATAAATAAACAAAAAGCATGGCTTACAGGAGAAGCTCAACTAGACGTTGGCAAACACCAGCATCAATCACAGCTTGTATTTTGTCATTGGTACCATCAGAAAGATAAGAGAGAGCCCAGCATGCATCTGTCAACACCTCTTCATCATTTGAATGAATAAGACGCTGAAGGGCCGGAAGAGCAGGCCTTGTCTGCAATTAAAAAACAAATCAGTATCTCATAACATGTATAAAAGAGTTAAGCACAAAACTGATGAAATAGTAATCAGTGAACAAACAACCTGCTCAAATGGAGGCTGTGGTTTTCCTCGACAAAAGTTTGATAACGTCCATGTAGCGTTTCTGAGCATAGAAAGCTTAGCATTCTCGTTTAACTGAGCAAGTAAGGGCATCAAAGCACCGTGACCAAGAACGAGGTCACGGCATCGGGGAGAATCACCAGCAACATTTCCCAACGCCCAAACAGCCTGCTCGCGTACATCATCGCTTGGAGAAGCTAGAAGCTTAACAAATATTGGGACCGCCCCGTGTTCAATTACGACCTTTGTATTATCAGAGGTTCCAGAGGCGATGTTTGTGAGTGCCCAAGCAGCCTCAAACTGTTGCAAAATTAAAATTAAGTTTAAACGAAAACGGACAAGAATTATAAGAAGCAATAACCAGCATTACCTGAAGCTGTGGAAAATCTTCCCTCATCAAGAACTCGACAAAGCGAGGTACAACCCCCGATTGTATAACTTCCTCAATTGGTGGGCTCCGTTCTGTAAATCGAAGTTTAACTACTTAGATCGAGAAAAAAATGTATTTATTGCAACTATAAAAGTGCTATATACCTATGGAAAGCAATTTACGAAACTGAGTAGTTGCCTCCAGCTGCAAATTATTATCATTGGAGTAAACTCCAGCAACCATCGAAGGGAGACTTTCCAGCTGCAATTCATTAACCCCAATTTACATTTCAAATTAAAAACAAAATGTATCCAATAATCCATATAATATCATTATACATGCGAAAAACAGTTGCATATATTAACATAATACATGATTATGTTACAGTAATAAAAAGAGCCAATACTATTGTATGAATTTGAACATAAGAGATAAATCAAACACATAGATGTGTCAAATGATATGCATCTAATGGTGTGTGTGCGCTTTTTTCAAAATAAACCTACTCTATAGCACGTGCGAAAACCTTAACCTTAACAAGTATTTAAACATAACAAAGTCACTAACAGGAGTAAACCGACACAATAAACAACAGTTCCACTTTTCACATTCAATAACATAATGCATGATTATATTATAGTAAAAAATAAAGCTACAATACCGTATGAATTTGAACATGAGAAATAAATCAAACACATATAAATGTAAAAAGATATGAATCTAATAGGGTGTGTGTTTCAAGTAAACCTATTCCATAGCACACACAATAATCATAGCGAGTAATTAACTGTAACAAAGTCACTAACAGGAGTAAACCAATACAATAAACAACAGCTCCACTTCATTACATTCAATAACATGATGCTATAATAATGTACAAATTTAAACATATAAGATAAATCAAACACATAGATATATCTAATATACTCATCTAATAGTGTATGTGTTTTTCAAATAAACCTATTCTATCGCACACGTGATAACCCTAACCCTAGCGAGCATTCAAACACAGCAAAACATAACCGATCCAACAAATCATAACCACGTAAACACCAATACACAAACCAACTCATATCAAAGCAAAACCACAATACCTTCTTCTCAACCGTAGACGCTTGAACAGGCACACCAGCAGCCAACGACTGCGACGACGACAACAACTGCCGCTTCTTCAACAAGTTCTCCTCTCTCTTATTCTTCCGGATCTCCACCATATTATCCTCCCTCCGCCTCCGTCCTTCATCCGCATCAACCGCCACCTTGTACCGGTTCCGCCGCACCTCCGTACGCGCGCTAGGCCTCAGCGACATGATCAATTCCTAATCAATTACCCTGAACTCAACAATCAACAATCAACAATCAAAATTCAAAAATTCAAAACCCTAGGTATCCAAAAAAAACACAATCAAACACAATATTTATCAATAAAAGCACTAAAACCTCGTTGATTACAGTGAAAATAAAAAATCAAAAACCCTAGGTATCCAAAAAAACACAATCAAACACAAAATTTATCAATAAAAGCACTAAAAACTCGTTGATTACAGTGAAAATAAAAAATCAAAAACCCTAGGTATCCAAAAAAACACAATCAAACACAAAATTTATCAATAAAACCACTAAAAACTCGTTGATTACAGTGAAAATAAAAAATCAAAAACCCTAGGTATCCAAAAAAAACACAATCAAACACAAAATTTATCAATAAAAGCACTAAAAACTCGTTGATTACAGTGAAAATAAAAAATCAAAAACCCTAGGTATCCAAAAAAAACACAATCAAACACAAAATTTATCAATAAAAGCACTAAAAACTCGTTGATTACAGTGAAAATAAAAAATCAAAAACCCTAGGTATCCAAAAAAACACAATCAAACACAAAATTTATCAATAAAAGCACTAAAAACTCGTTGATTACAGTGAAAATAAAAAATCAAAAACCCTAGGTATCCAAAAAAACACAATCAAACACAAAATTTATCAATAAAAGCACTAAAAACTCGTTAATTACACTGAAAAACAAAAATAAAAAACCCTAGGTACACAAAAAACACATTAAAACACAAAAATTATCAACAAAAGCATGAAATACGGTAAATCGTATAACAGTAACAACTATATATATGTGCTAAACTTACTAATTGATTACAGAACACTAAAAAATCAAAAAATTGTACACAAAACACAGATTCAACGCAGAGTTTATGAATAAAAACTGGTTGATGTGTGAAAAAATGAAAAGCAGTGATGATGAATATATGTATGAAAGTTAGAAAACGGTTTGATTTTAATGGAGATCAAAACGTACCAGAATGTACGGAGAGAGAAGAGGGAGGATGAATTTGTTCTTGTAGAGTGGTTTTAAAGTTTAAACGGAAATATTGAATGATTTTTATAATAAAGATGAAATGATTTGTTTGAATAAAGTAAGTGGACTTTTTGTTAATTTGATGTGTTGGTCCTTGTAGTTTTGAAACTTTGGTCACTATGGTATTTAGTTTTGAAATTTGAGAGTGTTTGATGGGGGTGTTAAGTAGAGTTGCAAAGGAATTGAAATCGTGTTTGTTTGTTAAAAAATATATGTGTTTATGAATGCTTACTGAATGAGATCTTATGCTCGTGTTTGTTTGTTAAGGAAATAAACTTGTTCGTGTTCGTTTGTGTTTTTTTTGTTAATTTTAGGCAACGAACGTTGATGAACACAAATGAGGATAAACTAATGTTCGTGAACACAAAGGAACACAAACAAGCATTTATAAGCACAAGATATAATACAGTGACACTTAAATATTTATTTTATTTTATTTTTTTTAATTAAATTTTTTTTTTGGTTCTCAACTTGATGATTAATATAAAATACTGGCCGAGTTACATCAATATCGCAGGTAAGCGAGCAACAAGCTGCGCCGCTACCCCTTTCTAAATAGCAAACCCTAGCCTATTAAAGACAAACCCCTGCCCCCTGTTGATGAGCAACTGTTGTGGACAACCTTTTGGACACTAGTCAACAAAACATTAATGAACTATAAAACACGAACGAACCCATTACCAAACGTTCACGAACATAAATGAACGAAAGCGGTCTCCATTGATGTTCGTTCATTTAACTACATGAATGAAATTTCTTGTTCGTGTTCGTTCATTATAAACGAATTCTTGCGCGAGAATTGAAATTTGATTTGGAATTTAGATGAGTTTGTTTCACATAATGGAATATAAATTTCGTTTGTTATGTTATTGTTCAATTACAATGATTTCATTTGTTGAAACCAACAAATTAAGAAATGGAAGGAAATACCAAATCATAGATGGCTAAGTAATTTAACTTGATTAAATTGATATGAACGGAAAGTATGAAGCTCAAAAGGCAAACAATGGTTAACTACGAGGAGGTCCAAATAACAAATTCAGCCCAAATAACAAGTAAATCAATAAGGCGTGATTTAATGAGGTATTTACGGTTGTGCCACTCATATTCGAATTTGAATATTTGGACCATTGGTGAGTGCCAGGGCAGTGCTAACTTTTGCCACCTCATAATTATAATATGACAGGATCTAAACAGGTCATGTATCTATATCTCATCTTTTTAATATACACTTTCAAAAATATTATCCTTTTGATATAGAAACTTCTTTGATATTTAATGATAGTATTTAGGTTGACGGGTGTGGTTTAAAGCATGGTTGCAAAGGTCGCTAGGCGCTCCCTAGTCGGTCGACCGGGGAGTTGAAAGTACTCGGTCTACGCGGAGAGTACTCGGACATGTTAAATTATAAAGAAATTACTTTTGGGAGGTTAAATATATGTCAAATAACACAAATTTACTAATATTTATAACAAAATACGTGAAAATGATATTCACTTTTTAATATGATAGGCATAGAAATTATGTTATATTATTATTTAAGTCAAACTAGTCCCGAGTTGACCTACTAGATCCAATTCTGGCCGAGGTTGACCGCTTTTGACCGACTCCTAGTAATTAGGCGGAGTCAAAGAAAGTCGTCTCGGCAGCCTGCCTTGTAGCGACTACTCGGGGAGTACTCGGCCCTGGAAACCTTGTTTTACAACCATAGTTTAAAGCCTTTAGGGGCTTTATAGTGCTACGTTAGAGCCACATCAGCGTCATATCACATAGGGGCTTTAAAGCCCTTTCCTTTAACTTGCATGCAATAGTTTAAGGCCCCATTTATATATAAAGAAAAAAGGAACAAAAAAAGTATGATTGGCTCTTGAAAAGTGGCCCCCACATATGCAGCCTTTAAGGCCGCCAACCCCATGGCGAAGCCATCTATGGCACCCCCCTTTGGCGCCCAGGAAATGGGAAAAGAGGCGCTATGGGGTGCTAACGAAGGTCATGTGGCAAGGGCGCGAAGCCACACCCACTAGCCTAATAGTAGTTTTTTTAAACAAAGAACACATACCCCTAAATGTACTTTTGAAATTCATATAACGCGTGCTTTATGGGAGACGAACTTGCACTAATTTGATGAGAATGAACATCTGATGTTACTAGGTTAAGAGACCATCAGGAAAGATAATCTTTTTTAAGTTATGGTTATAAAAATATTAATAATCATGCATAATTTTAAATTTAATAGGTTTGGGTCATGAACAATATTATGTTTTGAAGGTTTTTGCTAATTTTTTAATTAAATATTCATAGGGTTTTTTTCACGAAGCCTTTATTGTAAAGAGATTTGTAACCTTGAAAATGAATTTTGCCAACGAACATTGCGGTGAAAGTTTCGTGAGAAACAACCAATATATTTAAACACGTCGTATTCACAAATTCATTTTCAAATATATAATATTCCTAATCAAACTTACATATTAAAAAAAGACATGTTTTGAAGTTTAAAACGATGTTTCTATCAAAAAGATTGAAGTGTCCTTGTATTGTCCCAAACCTTTTTTTTAAGTCCCAAACATGTGTATGTGTAACGTAAAAAGCTAGAAAAACATATATAAATATATATATTATATATTACTGTTCTGGACCTAAGGCTCTTAAATAAAGGTAGATCGACGGTCTTAATCTACTAGTCAGAGTATCTTAACTCTTTTAAGGGAAACTAGAATCTCCTGTAATCAACACGGCTCAAGGCTAGGGGTGATCGTCGGGTTTTTTCTTCGGGTTTCGGGTTTTTCGGGTCGGGTTGTTCGGGTTTTTCTCTGGGAAAAATTGACCTGATAACCAACCCATTTAAAGTTCGGGTTAGTCGGGTTTTGGGTTATTCGGGTTCGGGTTAGTTCGGGTCGGGTTATTCGGTTTTCGGGTTTAGATGTAAAATGAAAATAAATGTTTTTTTTACAAAATATCATCAAAATTCATATTGTTACTTTATAAATATCATCAAAGTTCAAAGATTAATTGATAATATGCTATTATAATATTTAAAAAACACAAAACTTAGTGTTCCATCTATTAAAGACTCAAAATCTAAACACTTTTATAAGACAAAAAAATAATAAATGTTCGGGTTTTTTTTCGGGTTTTGTGTTTCGTGTTTTTCGGGTCGGGTTGTTCGGGTTTTTGGCCTTGAAAAAGTGACCCGATAACCGAACCATTTAAAGTTCGGGTTGGTCGGGTTCGGGTTTTTCGGGTATTCGCTAATTCGGGTTCGGGTGGCTTTAAATTCGAGTCGGGTTTCGGGTTTTGGATAAAAATGAACAGCCCTACTCAAGGCCCTTTAAATGAAAAATAAGCTAATTGATCCTTGAATATACATCTAAGTTGAGTGGTTTTCAAGTCTTTAGGGGTTTGGTTTTATTCTGTAAATCGCAATTAGAAAAAAACATATCACTTGTACATAGACTCATTTTTTAATCCGGTCAGCCTTACAAGGATTTATCATGGACCCTGTTAATATGTTTAATTCAAGCAATCTTTTAATGTACATGTTAGTATTAAAGTTTGGTTTCACTCTTTTATTTGGATTTATATTGTAAATTGTAATATGTGTCCTTGTAGGTTTTGGGCGGGATCAACTTGAGTCACCACTTTGAAAATTTTGCTTCCTGAGTCCCTCTGCTTCGGGTTTTGTTACACAATGAACCCCTTCGTCTAACACCATTAATATTTTCCGCTAAATGGCTAACACCCAGGGGCAAAATGGTATTTTCCCTCTAAAACCTACAACTCCTTACTACAGACGATAACAAACAGCACACGTTCATCTATTGCTGATCACCATGGTTGTTTCATCGGCCTTATTCAAACCGTAAACCTGTAACATGCAAATCGAAGGTGGTGGACGAAGGTGCGGGTTCAGAGCTGCAGTGACGTCTCTGAGAATTCATGTACCCTATTCGAACTCGAAAAATGTGCCCTTATGCCTTAATGATAAAGAATGCAATTACGAAAATGACAAAATCGTAGTATTCGATAAACAATGCAATTACGAAAAAATGAGAAAATTATTGTATGCAAATGAGTTACATTACATACGGTAATAACTAATAAACTAATAGTTAACCAATGATTCGTGCAACTCTCCTTGCATTTTTCATAGCAAATTGGTGGATTAAGTCTTCACAATTTATATTATCTAAGACTTCGTTTTCAATTAGTAATGGGGTCAATTAACCTAGTGGGTTAAATCCTAAAGTCTAAACCATAAAAAATGATTTATAAATGAGCCTTACTTGAAATTGATACGGGTTTACTATTTTTAAAAAATTAACATATATATATCGGATTTTTTTAAAACCATATGTCCTGCGAAATCACGGGCCCTGTGCGGAAGTCCTCCCCACACACCATCTAAGCCTCCATGCGGAGCTGGATGGTGGTTGTTGCAATGGTGGCTGGATTCAGGAATTCCGGTGACAAACAAACACACATACTTTTTAAACAATTACCAATTCTACACTGTTGGAGTTCTTCCCATTTCATGATTGATACCTTCAACAAAAACCCATGTTAGCGATCCTCCTTGACAGTGTAAATTTGATCGATCTTGTCTATCTTTTAAGTCTACCTAAATCACACACTATGTTTTTTAGATTTTCAATTTGGTTTTCACATAAAACCCCTCTAATTTATACTGCTCATACCTCCAAAGCACTCTATGTTCATCTGAAAACATCCAATTATTAAGTTCATTTTCATGATTAATTTCCAGAATATAATCATTGGTTTTGATTTTTCAAACATAAGATTATGTTTTTGATGGTTTTATAGGATGATTTTCAAGATTCCAAAGTAAGGGTGTTGTTTTATACAACTTTATTAGGGCATACATTGATGAGTAGATAGGATTATTAGTTCTTAACATATTTGCCATTCGGAGGATTACCCTACCATAGATCAAATGAAATTTGATAGTTTTTGACATGGTATCAGAGCGTAAGGGTTGAATCGAGTGACTTTGGTGTTCTTTCGCTACTCTTGTTTGGTTCTAATTAACAGTCTTTGTTAACCGAATCATCAAGTGTATTTCTTGAGATTTGTTCTAGATTTGAGTTCATATCTAGTTGTGGATGGTATTCTTGGTTCATATTTGAATCTAGGTGTGAGGGTTGAGTCAACTAGTAGGCAAAATGATGAATCTGGCCTGTCTGAGAGTGGTAATGATGATCCAAATACAGTTAAAAGGTCTACTAGGTCTTTAGCTATTTTTAAGAAATTTGGTGATTATGTTATAAAGGGTATAGTTAAATCTGGGTATGAAAAAGTTGTTAATTGTGTAAATCTTCATGTTGAAAGTGTGCGTTTTGATTCAGATATAAATAAAATTGTTGAGCCTAGAAATTATCAAGAAGCATCGAAAGATATAAAATGGGCAAGTGCAATGAACGAAGAGACTTTGCATAGGAATAACACTTGGGACATTGTTGAGTTACCAACAAGTAGAAAGCCTATAGGTTGCAAATGGCTTTTATAAAGTAAAATATAAATCAACATGTGAAGTAGAAAGATATAAAGCTAGGCAATGTTCTAATCAAAGATAATGCATAGATTTTGATGTGACATTTTTCACCTGTTGTGAAAATGGTTACTGTAAGGTGTATTATTAGTCTATCTGTCCAAAATAGTTGGCCATTGTAACAGTTAGATGTTAATATTGTGTTCTTATGGAAGAAGTACATATGTCTTTGCTTGATGGTATGAGTTCTAAAAAAGGTAATCAAGTGTCTAGACTTAATAAGTCTTTATATGGTTTAAAACTAGGTCCATGTATGTGGAATGAAAAACTGGTAACTGTTTTGTTAAGAATTGGTTTTAAACAGTCCAAGTTTGATTATTCAATGTTTATAAAGTCTGTTGAATTTGTTTTAATAGTTCTATTAGTTTATGTTGATGATATTGTTTTAACTGGCAATAGTCTTGATGAAATTGAAAACATAAAGTCTTTGTTACAAACTGAATTCTTAATAAAAGATTTGGGGTTGTTAAAATTCTATCTTGGCATTAGTGATAGTATTTGTCTTTCACAAAGGAAGTAATGTATAGACTTTTATTAAATGAGTATGGTTTAAGTGGAAGTAAACCTGTTAATGGTTACTATGAAATTTAGTTAAAAAAAGAAGTGTCTAATTTGCTTAGGGGCTGTTTGTTTAGCTTTTAATGATTCAGACCTTTTACTGGTTCAACACTTAATGCTTCAGACTGTTTGTTTTGCGAGCAGATGTCCGAATGATTCGGACATTTGCCTCTGAACGATTAAGCATTATACTGTCTCTTAATGGTTCAGATCTCTTACTGGTTTAGCACTTAATTGTTCAAACCTCTTACTGGTTCAGCACTTACCCATTCAGAAGTTCCCAAACAGCCCCTTAATGTGATTGAGTATCAAAAACTAGTAGGTAGAATGATTTATCTATTTCACACTAGACCATATATCTCTTATACTATACACTATTTGTCTCAATATATGCATAAGCCAACATAAGGTCATTTGGAAGTAGTTATTAAGGTACTTAAAAAGTGCTCTCGGTGATGGTGTTGAGTTTAAAAAGGGATATAGTTTTCAGTTATCTGCTTATGTAGAGTCAGACTGGGCAAAGTGTGTTGACAGTAGAAAGTTATCAATGGATATTGTGTTTGGTTTCTTGGAAAGTGTTTGGTTTCTTGGAAAAGCAAGAAACAAAGTGTTGTTTCTAGGTCTTCTGCTGTAGCAGAACATAGGTCTATGTGTGCAGTTTCATGTGAAGTCCTATGGTTGATTAATATGTTGCAAGAGTTAGGTTAATGCTAAGCTCCCAATCAGTTTGAAGTGTGATAATGATGCACATTGTCCATTGTTGCGAATCCTGTATTCCATGATTGGACTAAATATTTTGAAGTAGACTTGTTTTTCCTTTAGGGAAAAATTGATTCCGGTGTGATCGAGGCTATTGGAGTTGATTCAGAATTTTGAAGTAGACTTGTTTTTCCTTTAGGGAAAAATTGATTCCGGTGTGATCAATTTTCCTATTGGAGTTGATTCAGAAATGTGCTAATATCTTTACAAAGGGACTTTAACCTAAGGCACATTCTGAACGTAAGTGCTTAGGTCTAGTGAATTTGTAAAACCAAATGACGATTAGGAGGCTTACTCCAATCGATCATGGTTGCAATCCTACTTCGTTATAAAAGGATTAAGATAACTATTCAAGTATATATGAGAAATATTGAAAAAATGTGATGTCCTTATTATTAAATTTTAAATTATTTAAACCAAATGTTACCATCAACCATTGTATTTCGCCACCAAGCTAGTTAGTGGCGGAATCAGAACATTTTTGTTGAGGGGTCCTTAACTTAAAAACTAGATTTGGAACAGACGTGTCCCATATAAATAAGAAAAACCTCTAAATTGTTTTTTTTTTTTTTTTTCTTAAAGCAATTCTTACCAAAGAACATGCAAGTATGCAACATGTTTCCAAGTTATATAACTATTTTCTTGTGCCGCTTTTTGTTACTTATTAAGCGGTCAATATAGATCTATTTAATCTCAAACGGATCAAATGAGATAAATGCTAAAAAAGGCTAACAAAATTGTGTGGCATCGGTTAATAGTCGACCAGGGCCGACCCGTAAGGCTTTCCAATCTAGGCACGGGTCTAAGGCCAACAAAAATTAAAGGTCTCCAATTTTTAGTAATTTATATATTGTATATGTAGCCAAAATAAAAGCAAAACTAACCCATTTTTTTTTTTTTTATTATAGGAGCCCAAATAAAAACAATTTAGGAAAAAAGCCCACATTCAAGGCCTAATTTCAAAATTAAACTACAAACATAAATTCAACAAGTATCAATCATTTGACCCCATCCCAAAGGTAGAAAAATAAATTTTATTTAAACATAAACTATATCTATACAAAACATATAACTTTAAAAAAATAAATTTAACTTCACTAACTATAAACTTTTTAGTTTATAATTGTCGGTCCCAATTCCGGGTAAAGGAGAAGGGGTTTGTTACTAAATATGTTTTTTTGAACGACAAGGAACGACGTGCCAACCACCGTGACACCGGGCGCTGTGGCCAAGGTCGACTACTCGACCGGCCGCCAGCCCCTTGGCTCTCCCAGATGCGTGGAAACCCGACCTCCACCCGCCCGAAGGCACGACAGTGGAATAATCGGTAAAACCTCGCCTCCCACCCAAGACGAACCGGCGCCACCCGTATTCGCCCTTCACCTGGATGCCGTAGAAAATAATGAGGAGAGTGGGAGTCGAACCTGAGTGACAAAGAACACCAATTCTTTCCCCAACCACTTCACCACTACCTCATTGGCTATTGTTAAAAATGATAGCTTTTCAAAAAGGGCCTCTACTTTGTAGTTACCTTAGCGCCTCCAAAAACGTAGGAACTCCCTACAGTCGACTTTGATTATACTACCCATTATGTGGCATCAAAAACTAAATATAAGTTGGATGAAGCGGATACAAAAGTCCCCTTCTTTTCATGTAACGCTACTTTTGTTTTTTCTAGGTTCTCGCTGATTGCAATAAAATTCTAGCACTCCTAAAAAATTCGATCCACTCTTCAAGAGCAGAGACCTCATGTTTTCTCATCTCGAAAACCATTTAAATATATATCGTAGCCAGAAATGTTGCTAGTGATCTATAAAATATTTTTAATCTATTGCAAAAAAAAGCTAGGTTAAAGATATAAATATTTCACAAACATGAAACAATACAGCATCATATTAATATATATTACAAACCCAGAAAACAAAAACAATGCAACAATTTCATACAAGTTCATTAAAAATCCCTTCAATGTAACATCCAACATAACCCTTTATTCATCTCCCAAAATCAAGTTTATAACTTACTATTCTTAACAGGACCCATTTCCTTTGCTTTAGCCCTTAGCAAGTGTTTCTGAACCTTTCCAGTAGCCGTTTTCGGCAACGGCCCGAACACAACCGATTTCGGGACCCAATAAGCCGGCATCTTCTCGCGACAGAACTTCATTATATCCTCAGCGACATTACCCTCATCTCGTTTGTCTACCGGCTTCTTTAATGTCACAAAAGCACACGGCGATTCGCCCCATCGACTATCAGGCCTTGCCACCACCGACACTTCAGATATTAACGGATGTTGATACATAGTATTTTCGACTTCTACACTGCTGATATTTTCACCACCCGATATTATAATATCCTTTGACCGGTCTTTAATTTCAATATAACCGTCTGGGTGTTTAACCGCCAAGTCACCCGAATGGAACCACCCGTTTGCAAAAGCTTCAGCGTTAGCTTTCGGGTTCTTTAAGTAACCTTTCATTACCATGTTTCCACGAAACACGATTTCACCAACGGTGGTCCCGTTGGCAGGGACCGGTTTCATGGTTTGGGTGTCTACAACGTCTAGGTGTTCGAGTGCGGTGTATGGGACACCTTGGCGCGCGTTTAGTTTGGCTTGGGTTTCGGGAGGGAGGTGGTCCCACTCGGGCTTCCACGCGCATATGGTTGACGGGCCGTAAGTTTCTGAGAGGCCGTACGTGTGGGTCACGCGGAACCCGTTTTGGGACATTTTGAAGAGGATGGATGGCGGTGGGGCGGCTCCGGCGGTCATGACGTGGACCATGCGGGGGAGCGGGAGGATGGTGTCTTCGGGTGGGGCGTTTACTATGGTGTTGAGGACTACGGGGGCGGCACAAAAATGGGTGGCGCCTTGATTGGCTATAGCCGAGTAAACACCTTTAGCGGTTACCTGCATAAAACATCAACAAGAACTTATGGTATACCAACTTTGTAGCATACACCTTGAAATATGCGGGCCATGTGGTTTAAAATGGGTTCGGGTCAAAATCATTGCAATGTATTTTATTCAATAATCATCTAACCTAATGAACAAAATGATTTACAAGGTTTTATGTTTTAAAAAACTACTTTTGGGTGCTTTTGAGATCTGTTCTAGATTGAGTATAATGCCATTTTTGTCCCTGAGGTTTGGCCAGTCCTGCGACCTCCAAAGTTTTGTTTTTCCGCATCTAGATACAAAAGGTTTGAAATCTTGGCATTTTCATCCGGCTCATTAACTCCATCTAATTTTCTTCGTTTAGTTAAGGGTATTTCCGTCTTTTTTGTTAACTTAAAAGGGCAATTCGATCTTTTTTACTTTATGTACAAGCACAATGTACAAGTATTCAAAAGGCCGAATGATAGATACTCGAAAACAAGAGGCTGATTTATTGAAATATTAAGATAGTTGGCCCGATTCGAGAGGGGCTAATCTCCAATACAAAAACACCAGATAATCCAAATAAACAAGACATGGCAAACTAGAACACATGAAATGAAATACTTGAATGAAAAATAAAAGAGTTACTTCCTAAACTTCAGCCTTTTGACTTTGACTCCCCTAAAATTCAGTCCATCCAGATTTGAATTAGTAGGTTTGTATCACCGAATTGACCCTTTAAGTTAACAACATAGACAAAAATACCCCTCACTTAACAGAGAAAATGGATGGAGTTAACGAGCTGGATAAAAATGGCAAGATTTCAAACCTTTGAGATCCAGATGCGGAAAAACAAACCTTTGTACGATAGTCGCAAAACTGGCCAAACCTTAGGGGACAAAAATGACATTTTACTCTTTTAGATTTTGACCTTTTTTTACCATAAATAAAACATACTGACCAATTTATACGTAAGTGGTTCAAATTTGCCACCTCTCAATGTGGCAATTGTGCTCCATTTACTTATAAAGGGACCGATTCAAACTCAAACATTTGAAATAATTATTAAAAAAATCTAAAAAGAGAACAGATCAAACGGATAGAGCAGGTCAATCAGGTCACAGAACCTACTAATTCACATTATTCAAAGATTTATATTATTATTGACTTATAATAAACTTAATGGATCAACTATTTAAAAAAATAGACAAAATCATGCTTTCAGATCAACCCAACTTGACCCCTCCCCTTTTGACTTGAACCAAGAATGATTTGTTTGACCGAACCTGTAACCTGAACCACCCATAAGTAAAGAAAAGAAGTACCTGTCGGAGGCATATGTTGGTCCCACAAATAGCGGCAAGAGTCCACGCGAAACACCAACCGTTGCAATGAAACATAGGCAACGTCCACAAGTACACCGCTCCTTCCGATATACCCCACACGACAACATTACTAGTAGCCGCCAGATAAGCACCGCGGTGATGCAACACCACCCCTTTAGGACTAGACGTCGTACCCGAAGTATAACCCAACGCAATACTATGCCACTCATCTTGTGGCGGTTTCCATACGAACTCAGGGTCACCAGATTCTAGAAACTTCTCGTACTCAACCGCACCTTTTGCTAGAGCGTATTGGAGATTGTTTGGATTACATTCGGTGCTTTCGTCTTTGATAACAACTAGAAGTGGAGCTTTGAAGTTGGTTTTGATTTTGTCTTTTAGAATCTTTAAAGCTTCTTCGGCAAGTTTGAAGAATTCTTGGTCAACCATTATGACTGCGGATGATGAGTGTTCTAGAAGGAAGCCGATAGTTGGAGCGTTTAGACGAATGTTGACTGCGTTTAGGACTGCTCCGCTCATTGGAACTCCGAAATGGGCTTCGTACATTGCTGGGATGTTTGGTGCGATCACCGCTACCTGCAATTTAAAAACCAATTGTGAATTTAATTTTGACTTTCAAGTCATATGAATTGCCTTTGGAATTCAATATATGTTATGTATATTGCACCGAAGCTTTCAATCTACATAAAAATTGAAGAAAAATACGTTGTCCTTGAAGCTGAAAACTAATTCAAATGACCTTAAAAGTCAAACTAATTCCTTAAAATCGCGAACCGTTTCGACCCGTACCTTTTCGAATCGAACCGTTTCGACCCGTACCGTTTCGACCGGTACCGTTTCGACGCGAACCCAAGTTATTACTGTGCTTTCTGTTTTCTGTTTTTAATGTGTTTTTGGGCTTTTTTAAGGGCTTTTGTTTGCTATGAAGATTTCTGAATGCAAGATGATGATGATGATGATTATACAGTTGGTGATATAAAAGAATTGAATTTTGGTTTTATTGACATAAGAGTAGTGTTTGAGGGTGATTAATTGATGTTGAATAATCTGATAATAATCCAAGTTAAACTGCAATGATTATTTGATATGAGATAATCAAAAACAGAATTAAGTAATCAGTTGTAACCAAACGGTTTGTAAACGCGCAGTGGTAAAAAACTTATTTTGACCCGTACTCAACCCGAACCAACCCGGACCAATAAGCATGGATTGGGTGTCAAAAAGTATTGACCCGTACTCAACCCGGACCGGTTTCAACCCGACAAAATTGCCCCCTTGATGTACAATCTCTTTTTTCTAAAAAAAAACATTTTTTAACCAACCCGACCCGAAACCCGTTCTGACCCGGACCCGTTCCGACCCGAACCCGTTTTGACCCATGACCCAACCCGACCCGACCCGTTTGCCAGGTCTAGGTGGTGATGATTGAATTTTAGAACATATAATTGGTCCCAACCCAAATTTATAACATGGCCCGCATGATTATACCGGTAGCAGTAAATAGCTTGGTTTAATCATTCTGAAAAACAACAAATGATTTCTTTTGGAGATGAGGACTTGTTTCTTATGATAACCTCACTGTTTCAGCTAAGACTCTGTTTACATTTTCTCATTAACCATGCAGATTTAATATCCAAACAATAAAAACTCAAAAACTGCAAGAGTTTCGAAGAAAATATGTGCATCTAAAGTATTAAGTAACACTTTTGCATGAAACAGTTTGTGATTTTCTTGACAAAAGTTGTCAACTTTGTAAATTTGTTAAAATAAGATTGTTCTAATGAGGAATAAGACTAAAGGGTGTGGGGGACGTCCCAGGGTCGTCCACTGATAGAGACTGAATTGAATGAAGATGATGAAAACAAAACTGTAACTATATGGTTTGATTGAAGAAGAAGATAATACAGAATAATAACCACTGAAGTGGCCAGGGCTATGCCCTTCTCAATGCCATAAGCATGAGCCTAACACTTACTAATTCCTCCTTAACCTTTACTAATGACTAATGCCTTATTTATAGAAAAGTAATTACACTAATACCCCTTACACTATTACAATATACTAATACGTATGCGATTTCTATCATCCACACCGCCCCCCTTTGGTCCGTCCCCATCCCCATCGTCGCTCGCGACGGGCCCACCTCTTTCTTATCACACACACACACACACACACATCTTGTATATATAAAGGGGCTCATCCTCCACACCCTTGGCTCATCTCTTGGGGCTCATCCCCCACACCCGATGACGTGGCTGCCTACATGGCAGATGTATATATAAAGGGGCTCATCCTCCACACCCTTGGCTCATCTCTTGGGGATCATCCCCCACACCCGATGACATGGCGGATCATCTTAAAAGGGACTACCCTCCTCCACACCTTATAGTCTAATAGTCCATGCTCAAAGTACAGTAGCTTTATGCTAAAATGAGTAGCTGAACTTCCATTATTATACAGACAGTAACATCATTCTTATTTTAGTAAAGTACAGACTTTAGCTACTTTTAGTATTTCAACTATGTTTTTTCCACTATTTGAGCTCTAGATAAACCTGGTGCAGTGGCGAAGCTTGAGATTTCCGACCGGGAGGCGGAAGTCACCGGACCTAAAAATTTCTATAAAACTAGGGGGTCGAAAACGTAGATACCCAAAAATTTCTATACGAAAACTACATACTCTCCACGACTGAGCGAAAAGTTCGGGGGGTCGGCCGCCCCCTCCCCCCCCTTAAAAGCTTCGCCCATGCTGGTGCTGCTTAGTATTCCAAACCATAGTAGTTTTCCATAATTCAGAGGTCTTAAGTATTTTTAAAGTTAACATAATCACTAAACCACTTCTTTCTGACTCCGACCGTCCCTATAGCTTAAAGAAACAATAAACAATGGCGTTATTTAAAAGTCGCCTTAACTTTAAAAAAACTTCAAAAGAAAGTTGTAAAATTCGGGTTGGGGAGCTCTATAACATCCCTTAGCATATCTTACAAACATTTTTAAGCACTATTTTCTTCCCTCGTGTGATTGATTTTTTTATTAAATTCTTTCAAGTTCACAATTTCTTTTTGTTATTCACCAACCTATAGATTTATCAAGAAAAACATTATCCTTGATCAATTATTTGATCATCTAATTCCAACCATCAAAATTATTCCAATAATAATAATAATCACCCCACACCCAAATACACCCTATATTACCCAAAATCAAAATCCTCAAAACAGAACAATTACTTTGACTTTTTACTATAAACCTTAGTATTTACCAAAATCATAACTTAAACATTCCAACACCCTTTTACCCCTTTTAGCATCATCAACTTTCATATCCACCTTTAACAACTTTTACCATTAAAACACATCAAGTAACAATTCCTTTTTGTTATTCACCAACTTGTTATGACAAATTTCATCAAAAAAAAAATAAAAAAATTATAAGAATATTAAATAAATCAAAATAACCTCCAAACACCACCTTATTCTACCTAGTGGCGGATCCAAGAATTTTTTTCATCGGGTTCCTTTTGGTAGATTTTCACTAATTCTCACTATTTTTTTTTAAATCATACAAAATTTCCACTGTTTTTTTCATTTTTTCCAAACCGAGGGGTTTCCGGGAACCCCCAAAACACCCCTGGATCCACCACTGATTCTACCTTCAACCTTCAATCAATTATTTGATCATCAAATTCCCACCACCAAAATTACTCCAATAATAATAATCCCAAAATCATCAAAAAACAAAACAATCTTTTTGACTTTTTTCAAGTAAACCTTATTAATTACCAAAATCACAACTTCCCCATATATTATCAATAATCACATAATATCCAACTTTATAAAACTTCTAATAATAAATAAAAACTCAAAACTTAATAATCAAACGCATGAAGTGACAACAAATTTAAAACAGAAATCGTTACCGTTGAACCAAACCCAACGGAGTGATTGGAAAGAGCGGAGGCTAAACGGCAGCATCGACGGTACGTCTGCTGCCACGTGTACTGAACAGACCCGTGGACCACCGATCTACGGTTAGGATGAACCAGAGCAGCTCGTTTCAAGAACCAAAGTGGTGTGAGTGATGTGTAGTTTGCTTCGTTTTTGGGTAGATCATCGATGTCTCTCTCCATTAGAGGTTGTTTTTGGGATGATGAGTGTTGTGTGTTGTGTTGAAATTGAAACGTTGAATGTAGAAGAGTTTGGTTAATATATAGTTTCATGAGTTTAAAGACAAATTTTCCAGGTGGAGTAAAACAAGGGAGAGAATTGGTGTTTTATGGAAGTCAAGTTCGATTTCAATTATTCCTATTATTTTTTGTGGTATCGGTGAGTAGGTGGAGATCGTTAATTCGATTTTTGAGCTGGGTGGGTTTTACATCACCATACTGTCGTGCCTTTGGGCTAGTGTTTACGGGCTTCGGCCCTAGGCGAGGGTTTTTTCCGGTTCGAAAACAAATGTATCTCGATATGGTGAATTTTGACACTAATATATTTGAAGGATTCGTTAGCCATTAAAAAATATTAAATCATTAGAAAAGAGTTGTTTCTCTTTGAGTTCTCCCCCATCAATTTGGTGAAATAATCATATAATAGCCGACTTTTTGTCTTTTTACTATTCATTCAACTTTTTTTTTTTATATAAAACTAGGTGTTGCACTGTCCGTGTTTCGGGGCGATGACCGAATAATTCTTAACCAGTTAAAAAAACAGTATCATAGTTTTACTAGAAAGAAAAAGTAAAAAGAGTGTTAGACAGCTACTTGACACGATTTTTAGCTGGGGGCAAAGTCATTTTTATTTTTACTTGGGGGAAAAATCAAAATTTTTTCCCAAGGGTAAAATCATAATTTTTAGCTAGGGGTAAACCATATTTTTATTTTGCACTGGGGGCAAAAAACGTAATTTTGAATTGAGGGTGATATCGTAATTTTGAACCGATGGGAAAATCGTAATTTTTAGCTGAGGGCAAAAGCATAATTTTATTTTGAACTGGGGGCAAGCGTGTAATTTAGAGTTAGGGGCAAAACAATAATTTGTCAGGACCAATTAGCGAGTGCTAGGTTGCTGTTTGGCACGAATAAAAACTAAATTGAGTAAACAAAGTAAAATAAAACAATACCATAGTTTTGGCCAAAAAAACTATGGCAACATTGCAATCTTTAGCTTGGGTAAAATCGTAATTTTAAAATGGGGGTAAAATAATATTTTTAACTGAGGGCAAAACCATTTTTTTTTATTTTGAACTGGGGGCAAAATCGTAATATTTTTACTGAGAGCAAAATCGTAATTTTTACATGGGGGCAAAACAAAAATTTTATTTTGAACTGGGGGGAGAAATTGTAATTTTAAACTGGGAACCAAATTGTAATTTGGCAGGATTGTAGCTGTGGGCAAAACTATATATATTTTTTTAACCAAGGAAAAATCGTAAATTTAAGCTGGAGGCAAAGCACAAATTTAATTTCGAACTGAGGGCAAGATCGTAATTTTAAACAGTGGATAAAATCGTAATTTGGCAAGACTTATAAATAACTATTTTATGCAAAAAAAAAAAAAAAAAAAAGAGAAGCCGCCACTTTTGGCCAACCACACACCTTTACTATTCCCGCCCGCCGGCGCGGCGATGGCCAAATAATTCTTAACCAGGGGACAAAAGCAAAATTTTATTTTAAACCGGGGGCAAAATCGTAATTTTACACTTAAGATAAAATTGTAATTTGACATGACCTATAAATAACTATTATATAAAAAAGGAAAAGAAAAACAAAAATAAAAAAGTGGCCGTCACTTTTTGGCCAACCACATAAAAAAACTATTCCCGCACACTTTGTCGTTTACTATTCATTCAACTTTTTTTTACAAAATAAATAAATTGATTTAGATAAAAAGTTAAATAAAAATTGATGCATTTGTGCGCATTGCAAGGCTACACCCTGTTACGTTAAAATAGGAAAGAGTATTTGGGATTTGGAATTGGTACCGTATCAATATCGTTATCAATTTTTTCGTATTAAAATCTTTTTGGTACCAATTCGATATCTGTTTTTTGTGTTTTCGGTACAGTACCACCGAATTTTACAAACAAGTACCGGTACCATCCCATTACAGTACCGTATAGAACGTTTTTGGTACTGGTATCGGTATCCATATTTGGCGATTTTTGGTAGCGGTACTTTCGGTACACCAGATTTATCCCTTATGTTAAACATGCTGAATTTGATGGTTTGATGGGTTATGTATTTGATCACGGCTCTAGGGAGGGGTAGAGTGAACAACCGCCCAGACTCAACCAGGCCCATTGGTGAATTAGTTATAGATTTTGCTACTTTTCCTAGGGCTCTGAATTTTCGAGAATTATCAGAGACGGCCCTACATTTGGTTGATTGATTGGTTAAATCATTTAACCCAGAGCACAACCCATAATTTTTTGTTTGTGTCCAAGACATCAACTTTAACTTGCAAACTCTTTAAGTTGTATAACCTGAACATGAAACATTTAAGATATTTAAGTAAATAGTTCAAAATGGTTGGCCTTTCTAGTTTCTTCTATCAAGTTTGGCAAAATAGCCTAAACTTTGTCTTTTCTTCTTTTGTATTGTTGAATTAACTTCACAAAATTATACATTGTATTTATGCCATGTATCAATACATCAACATATATCTTTAATTACCTTTATTTCAATAGTGACGGTAAACATTATTTTGTAATTACTAAAATGTGAACAGACACGTGCATTACGAATGATAGTAATATAGGAAGTAAACAACCGGGGTGAGTAAATAAAATATATTCCATACACGTGTAGTAGAAAAAAAAAGAAGCAAACTTCTTGAAAAATAAGTACTAAAGTTTATAACAAAAACTTGCACATTTCATTATTGTTACTTCTTAATCAATTATTTGATCATCTTGAAACATGTTGAAAGCAGAGAGTTGAACACTAACACACTAATGCTAACTAAGAAAACCACTTACAACCCTTGATCTTAAAACATGTTGAAGGCATAGAGTTAAATCAATTATTGTGTCCTTTTTTTTTCATGTGTGTTTTGGTAGGCTAACACCATCTTCTAATTAATGTTTCGTTTAATAATACGTTTGAATTGAATGGTTCACATATCTATGATAACAGTTGTTAGTCAATTCATCTAAAGCGAGTTCAACAATTTTATAAATTATTAAAATACGACTTTAAGTGAGTTTGACAATTAATTATTTGTTTTTTTTTTTTAAATTTAGCATTAAAAATATTCATCATCTAACTTTCATATTGTAAGACCACATGGTGTGGTATACCGTCCCCTGCCATCTCACTCTCTTTGGCGTCTCATGGCGCCTCTCTATTTCTTGGATGTTATTGGGGGGGAGGGGGGCGTTATGGGCAATTTCGTTACCATAATAGCGAGCACTATAGGGGTATAAATATGGAACTCATTCGTTCCCACAAATCAGATTTCCTCCTTTTTCTTTTCTTTTTTTATATTGTTAAAAGGGGCTTTAAAGGAGCATTATCCCACACCGTGCAAGTTAATGATAAAGGCTCTCACTTAAGTGGCATTGATGTGGCGTGATAAAGCCCCCAGGGGCTTTATACCACACCAGATAGCCTAACTATATTAACAATTTATATAATCAACGAAACATTCATGCTCTTCTAACTCAAAAGTATTATGAGTTCCACAAATCTTACATAAAACCATGCGGCTATACCTAGATATGCTGTGTGTAGTGGGTTAATTAAACCACTCTCACATCACTATCATGTTCTTACCATGTAAGCATTTGAACAATAACTAAATACATAATAATTATGCATTGTGATTCAACTAAATATAAAATAAATAAAAAATAAAAAACAAATAGTAGTGGTTTAATGAAATATAAAAATAAAAAACAAATAAAAGAGACATTATTGGTTAAAAGGGTCGAGCCCCTCATTAATGGAGCGTAATGGGTAAACGCCCTATATGGTGAGGTGGCAAGGTGATATGTAGTGGGGCGCCAACCCACTACACATGTCCTCAAGTCTTTTACTATATCTTAATATGTGACCGACTATTTTTTTTTAATAAAGTAAACTTTAAAGCAAATTCAAAATCGAGGCTATTTTTGTAAAAAGAAGAAGGCGTTGCTTGCTTAGAGTACTTTATCATTAAACATGAGAATCACACATATGTAAGGTGAGGTGGGCTTAAATAGAAAAAAAATCTTTCAAGAATTAAAAGAGAAACTACAGAAACATACTTAAACCTAAAAATTAGGCCCTTTAAATTTGGGACCCTAAGCCTCATCACATTTATTTATTTTTATCACATTCAGCCCTCTCTATTCTAATATAAAAAGTTGTTAATAGTGTGTGGATTAGGGTTAAATTATTATATAAATGAGCTTAACATACAAAATACTCTTAACGCGAGAAGTGAAGGAGCGATTTTTTTTTAAATTTTTTTCCCCATCTTATTAAGTACTATTTTAGTCTCGGAATCCAAAAAAATCGTGAATTTACACTAGTAGAGTAACTATATAGAGTAATTATAATTACCATACAAAAATTACTCTACTACTATACAATCATGATTTTTTTTTACATTTTTCAATTAAACATCATTCTTAACGAGTAGGAAAAATTAAAAAAAAAAAAGCTTCCTTCACTTATTACGTTAAGAGCATTTTGTATGTTAAGACTCATTTGTATTTAATCTTCACACTTTGTTATTATCATAGAATGTTTATTCTCTAAAATCTTGATTCTTGTGTAATATATACATATATATATTTATACACTATATATATAATGCATATCTGAAAAGCAGAAATGATCATTTGCCACTTTTTCAATATTTACAAGCCTTTAAAGCATATTGTACAATGATTCAATGCATCAGACTTTTCAACACCCATGTACACCTCCTTTGTGTAAATGGACAGTTCTTTGATTTTGAATTACTCTGCACCTCGAGCCAACTTTCTCGATTGAAACCAGACCCCAAAGTCTTTTCACCGTAATTACTCTGCACCTCATCGGTTTCTCTCTCTCTAAGGCCATGCGTAGTCATAACGCCCCTTTGTGGGCGTTATGCGACACGTGGCGCGCCACGTGTGCGGGTGGGCGTTATGGGGCGTTATGCATTTAAGCCCGTAGTCATAAAGTCCCTACCCATCATTACCTAATTATTAATTTTCAATTTTATTAATTAATTATAAAAAAGCTTGCTTAAATTTGATTGGTCCAAGTTTTGAAAACCATCTCCATAACCGCGCTATAGACATCGCGCCTCCCCCAAAAATCCGATTGATGGCGCCCCTCGTGGCGGTGTGCCCGGCGCTATACCGGCGCTATGCTTGGGCATACTGCCCCACTACGTATAACCTAAGAAGAAAACTGTAACAATCATAACCATACCCTTTGTCTTCTCTCACCTCTTTCTTGGTAAGCATCAACACCAGATCCACCAGATTCATCCAATGCTATTCTTGTAAATTCTCTTGATTCCAAAATGTTGAGCAACGATCATCAGTGAAGGGTGTCGTGAGTTCAGTCGTCTGCAGTAGTACTATCTCAGGCAGAGATGTAACCGTCGGATATCATATAGATCCAGTGGCGGCTATGGTAGACGTGGTACGATGGTGGAGTTGTTCAAAAGCAATGTCTAGATTGGTGAGGTTTTGGTTCGGATTCATGGCTGCATGCTTGATTTCAGGCAAACTAGGGTATGGTAAGGGGAGATCCCGGCGATCTAGGGCTTAAACAGGCTTCAACTTGGTAAGAACCTATACTAGTAGAATGTTTTTTTTTTTTTTTTTTTTTTTTTTTGATTTCATGAATAAATGGCTTCAATATGGTGAGTTATGATGTTTGACTGTGGTTGCTATTTGTTTTTCAGACCACCGTTGGATTAGCACATGTCAACAACGATTTCAAGGTGTTTCCCCTCTTTAATTCTTTCTAATTTGGACAAATTTTGTTAATTAGGGTTAGGGTTTTGTAGGAAGTTGATGTTGCGATTGTTAAAGCTACTAATCATGTTGAGTGCCCACCCAAAGAAAGACACATCAGAAGTCAGTAAAGTTTGTATTTTGTTGTTCAGTTTCTTTAGTTTTGATGTGGGTTTTTGTTTGTTTACTTTATTTGCTGAAAATGTTGAATCGTTTTGTAGAAATATTGGCGTATTCGTCTGCGATTTGGCCGCGGGCTGATGTGCAGTATTGTTTACATGCTTTAGCAAGGAGATTGGCCAAGACCCGTAATTGGACGGTACGGTTTGGTTCGGTTTTGATTAGAAAAATGATCTTGATGAGTGTCATTTGTTTGATCAGTTTAAGCTTAAGATGCTATGCTGTGTTGTGTTGTTTAATCTTTAGGTGGCATTAAAGACACTTATAGTTATACATAGGACATTACGCGAGGGTGATCCGACTCTTCGTTAAGAGCTTTTGAATTTTCAACAAAGAGGGCGGGTTCTTCAGTTGGCGAATTTCAAGGATGATTCGAGCCCTGTTGGTACGTGTGGAAACCGTAGTTTTGATCTTCGTTAGTTGTAGTAAACTTAAGATCAGAAGTTGTGTAACGTGTTTGTGTATTTGTTTATTTGCAGCGTGGGATTGTTCTGCGTGGGTGCGTACGTATGGACTGATTTTGGAAGAGCGGCTTGAGTGCTTTAGAGTTTTGAAGTATGATATTGAAGCTGAGGGGATTTCGAAACCTGGTCCGGGTCAAGAAAATAAGGTATTCGAATTCTTTTAATTGCTACAATAATTATTGATTTTATAGTACAATTCTAGCTTTATTGATGCTACAATTGAAACGATATTAGTGTATCACTTTTTATGGTGTGGCGGAAACAAAGCTAAGATGTTGTTAAACAAAGCTACAATTGTGCCACGTGTTGGGAGAAGGCGGGTTCTGGTCGATTTCCAAGGGCTGGATAGATGAACAGTCTTTCACTGCTACTAAGCCCGGAACCGGCATTGTTATTGCTGTCAAACAGCTTCATCAAGAAAGTTTTCAACAACACTATTACGCCATTGTTGTGTTGTTTAATCTGATTGGAACCCGACATTGTTATTGCTGTCAAAAAGCTAAGATGCTTTACTGCCATTGTTGTGTTGTTTAATCTGATTGGAACCCGGCATTGTTATTGCTGTGAAGAAGTGCTTAGATGACATACATTATTACGCACAACTCGGCATTGTTATTGCTGTGAAGAAGTGCTTAGATGACATACATTATTACGCACAACTCAGTTTTGAACCAAATATATATGGAAACGTGGATAAAAATAAGCATATCGCAATCTATAATGCTATTCTATAAAATATAATATTTTGAAAGCTATTTGCTAATTGTGGTTATATCTTAGAAGATATACTCACGAGGTTTGTAAAATCAAAACTTGGTATTCTATAAAGGGGAAAGTGAATATGGGGCTATTACACACCTAAGCTTAGGTGTAAAACCACTCAAAACTACGTAGTTTTGATTTAAAACCCTAAAAATTAAAACTATATAACATACTTTTTTACTACTCTTTTAAGCTATTAATGTTTCTTATTAACAGTTCATCGATTTCAATTTCTTCCACCATAACAGTTCATCGAATTCGACATATATTTCACTTGTTACTCCAATTCCATGACAAATCATAATTTAATATTTAGTCTTTTGGGTTCTGCTCCTACACTAAAGGGTTACAAATTTTGAATACATTAGTTTTCCTTTCTTCTGAATATTGAGTTTTACTAATCATTTTGTTTGATTTGATCAGACCGAAATCAAAGAAGTATTAAATAAAGAATACATTAATTTATAACCGATTAGTTTTAGCATATGTATATGGGGTTCTTAGCTCTTGGCAACGGTGACTAAGAGAGAGAAAAAAATAATAACTTAAAAATATTATAGATGAAAGGAAATATTTGATGAAAGGTAAGATATTAAAAAAGCAAAACGAAACAGGGGATGTACTGTAAGCAAGGAGAAGAACCGTGAATTACTTAAAAAGAGGAGTAAAAAAGTGTGTTATAGTTTTAGTTTTTACGGTTTTAAATCAAAACTACGTAGTTTTGAGTGGTTTCACACCTAAACTTAGGTGTGTAACAGCCCCATATTCACTTTCCCCTTCTATAAAATATAATATTTTGAAAGCTATTTGCTAAGTGGTTATATCTTAAAAGATATACTCACGGGGTTTGTAAATCAAAACCGACCGTTGATGTATATTCTAATGTTATGAAATGAAAACAACTAAGGCGTTTAAAAAACTTAACATAGCATGACCAACATTGTAAATAGCTAAATATATCATAAGCAAATTACTTTGCTATTTATCAAGAAAAAGATTACAAAATATAAAATATAAAATTATGTTTCATTTGTACACTTTATTGTACTCAATTTTGCTAATCTCTAGTGACATTGAGGAAGTCATGGAAACTGTGTTTCAAGACAAGTAAAATGGTTTTCTCTCTGCGCTCTATCTTTAATAGGCTATCTTTTTCTCCTAACTTATAATAGATGAACTCCAAGAAAAATTTTGAGCCCTTTTGATTCATCTTTCGTTTCTAAATAACAATAGATGCTTCTATTTTGTCCTTAAGATCAAGAATGATTAGCTTTATTGAGAGATCCATTGTTGATAGAAACTACCCCGGGTCAAAGTAGTCAACTGTAATTTCCAGGTGTCACACCCTGACTTTTGCGGAAGCGTATTACGTGTGACTTGCTTAATATCATTGCATTCAATTATAACAAACAACTATATGATAGAAACCATGATGTTCATCCATTACTAAGTTTCAAAACATTACATCCCACATTGTTTAATACCAACAAAGACTTCGAGTTTAAAATACAAACCAACCAAATGTTTAAAGTTCCATAAAGGACTTGACAAAATACATAGACAAAACAAGGCTTTGAATCATGTATCTTATCAAGGATAAAATACACCATTCAAACCCTTCAAAATGGGATGACATCATTTCTGGTAAACACATCTTGAAATCATTAAACGCCCGCCAGATCCAAATCAATTTCCTGAAATACATGTAGTTTGAAAACATCAACAAAAGTTGAGCGAGTTCATGTGTTTCGTATGTGAGCTCGTAATAAACTTGTAAACATTTGTATGTATGCCTTTGTAAACCGGTATGAAAGCGTCTATAAACAGATCAATGAATGTGTAGCTAATACATTAATATGTGTGCAACGGTGTAGGAAGGCTCAACCCTTTTGCGTATTTCGTATCGGGCCATCCGGCGGGAACGACATAGTCACCACATGGTCCAACCCGCGGGCTCATGGGTGGGGATCGCGACACCCAAATAGATCTATCACTCATGCCCCTCGGTCCTTATACAAGGATTAATGGTCTTAAGTTAACGCCTACCCATTCTCATGATCTAACAGTTCATTCCTTAACTAACCATACTATTCGTAATCATTGAATATTTGTAACATGTATTTCACCTCCGAAGTTGTAAAACTGAAAACAGTTAAAAGAAAAGGGGGACATGAACTCACAATCTTGCGTTCTTCAACCAAATAACTCAAAGCTTCTCCTCGGGTCGCACGACTACCTACACACGTGCTATGTTTTATTAGACGGCTAGGTCGTGCCATGGCTTTTAGTCTTAATTGT
Source organism: Helianthus tuberosus (assembly GCA_030545235.1). Classification (NCBI taxonomy): domain Eukaryota; kingdom Viridiplantae; phylum Streptophyta; class Magnoliopsida; order Asterales; family Asteraceae; genus Helianthus; species Helianthus tuberosus. Next base: position 212,875,883 of record CM060411.1, on the reverse strand, counting down.
TATTACTTAGTATCTTTGTGTTACATCTTTGATGCACTTTGTATTGTCCCAAAGTATATAATTATTGGTTAAAATAATAATATTTTAACTTAAATTATATTTATCGATTATTTAGAATACTTGTTAAAATAATATATTTTAACTTATTTTGTCTTGTAATCCTTCCATCAATATTTTCCCAAGGATGAGTATGCTTATACTTATACTTGTATTTTTAGACTTGTGTATTTTGCCAAGTATTGGTGGCGTATTCCGGTGTGTATTTGTACGTACGTGAATACGTATTTTCTTGTATTTATTAAGTATTCTTATACTTAATTTTTGTATTTAAATTTCCGGAATATTATTATTTTTAATCAAATAAAATCACCAATTTGTATTCTTAAAATACATATATTTTAAGAAATCTTTTATAGAAAAATATCCATAATTTTTCTTGGCAAAAATAATTATATTTTCATATAAACCTCAAAAATAATATATTTTCAAGATTAACTTAGAAAATATTTATAAATCCATTTTTCACCCAAAATAATATATTCTTAATTTGTTTGAGAAAATATATATTCTCCAAAAATAATATATCTTCTAACTGTTCAAGAAAATATATACATATATATATATATATATATATATATATATATATATATATATCTTTACTCAAAAATAATATATTTTCTTCTTGATAAAATATGGTATGTTTGTAATATTTGTAAAAGTCATACTTTCCGTTCTTTCGGTTTCCAAAATACCGTTTAAACTCGTTTGTCAAATTGTAAATCTATTCCGGAATATATATAAATGTAGTCCATACGTCCGTGTTCGGTTTGTCCAATATTCTGGTATAAATTATAGATTTGTTTTCTTGGAATTTTGGTATTATTTTGTATTATAATTTTTTGGTATTTTGGTAAGTTATATTATTTCAAGTCCTAAAATAATATAACTAATACACATAATATACAAGTAACACACAAATTGTGAGTTCTAAATATATTTTCCTAAATATATACTTAGTCACTTTTATTTATCAAATGGAAATTGACATGTAATAATCTCACCTAGACCTTATTGGCCATTAATAATCCCACCTCAGAATATTCCCCCCATCAGTCCCACCTTTCACCTATTTTTCCTACAATGGTCCCTCGTTAAAAAAACTTAACGGAGTTAAGCTTTTTTCCAAATTACAAACAGATTTTTTAGGGCTTTTTATTAGAACGACGATACGAATCCATTGATGTAAAACTTGCCTCGAAACGGTGCTCCAAACGATGAAAACGACGCTTCAATTCGGGTGTTTAAATTTCCAATTAACCAAAATCAAGTCACTTGGAGCACCATTTTGAGGCAAGTTTTACATCAATGGACTCGTATCGTTGTTCTGATCAAAAGCCCTAAAAAATCTGTTTGTAATTTGGAAAAAAGCTGAACTACGTTAAGTTTTTTTAACGGGGGACCATTATAGGAAAAATAGGTGAAAGGTGGGACTGGTGGGGGGGAGTATTCTAAGGTTGGATTATTAATGGCCAATGAAGTCTAGGTGAGATTATTACAGGCCAATTCCCCTTTAACAAAAACAACCTCCAATATTTGTAAATTTTGTAACAAAAATTATGGGAAATTTTACATGAAAAACCATGGTTAAAATTTACATATAAACACTTGTTTAAAAATATTTTTCTAAGTGTTTAAATTCTACAAAAAATTTTCCATAGTTTCCCCTTAAAAATGGAGGTTTCCATGCTTTCAAAGTATATCATTTTCTTTTAAAATCATCACCAATCAACAACAATTCAATCAACACTTACCATGAGCCAAAATCATGTAATTTACACTACATCATGAACTTGAAATTTTGTAAAAACTTGTAGTAACTTATTATGTTATTTAGTAGGTTTATTTACCCTTAAAAATGTGGTTATTTGTTTATAAATCACCTTCTTGTAAAATTTAGTCCTTTACAACTTACTTGAAGATTTTCTAAAAATGACTTTTCTTGTATTTTTCTTGTTAACAACATGCTTCTAGTCTTGATTTAACATTAAAAATATGATTAGTTTCTTAAAAAGTCATGATCTTGTAAATCTTGCAAGTAACTTTAGTTTCTTGAGAAAATCATTTTTGAAATCATCCATTTACAAGACTTAATACATGTATCCATCATCATCTTACACAAAAACAACTTCATTCTTCAAGTTCATGTTCACATAAAGGATGATCATTTTGATTTTTCACAAGATCAGCCTCTCACTTGCTAGATCATGTGTTTAATAACAATCTAGCAAGCTTCTTATGATGATTAACATCATCATCACAAGAAATCATCAATCAAGATTCATACACATACTAAAACAACATAGATTCTTATGATTTTAAGCTTTATGTTAGAGTTCATCTTCTTGTTTCTTCATGATCTTTATGTTTAACCATTAACATAATCTTTTAACCAACATAATGAGAAGCAAAATCAAGTTACAAGAGTCTTACTACTAGCACAAGGCTAGGGAAGAAACCAAAGATGATGAAAATGATAAACTAGGTGAATAAAAGCTCTAGAGAATGGTCCTTCAACCTCCAATGGCTCCAAGCTCCTTAATCTTGCTTCTTGCACCTTGGAATCACCTTCGAATGGGAGAGATTGAAATGAAAATGGTGGTGGTGTGGGTGATGGTTCACGGCCGAGAGGGAGAAGAGAGGGAGGGGAGTGAAGTGTTTAGTGTTTGTTGTAAGGACTCTCAAAAATGTCCCAATACGACTCATAAGTGAAAACCCTGACCCCTGAAACCTTACTGTACATGAAAAACTAAGAAAACAGAATTAGTGGGTTTCAGGCGGGCCGCGTAAGCCTTAAGGGAAGCTTACGCGGGCCGCGTCAAACTTGGGTTGACCGGATAAGCGTTCCCGGTCTACGTGTTGACCAGCTGGCATACCTACTCGTGACCAATCAGACCTACGCGTAGACTAGGCGGCCACGCGGGCCGCGTAAAGATCGAGCCAAGGTTCACGCGGGCCGCGTGAACCCTATTTTTCACCTATAAATAGATGTGATCAGGGGCAGTTCATCTGTGTCGAAATCAACTTTCAAAAACGAACATATACTGCTCCAAAGTCGAAAATACAATTAAAATAGTGAGGTGCTGCTACAATACAGGGTATTAACTCGATCGCTGCTACGATTTAATATCCGATCGATTGAAACTAACCAATGGATGTTTAAGTGCTGCCCACATTAGGGTTATGCTTTGTCATTCGTTGTGAATTCGATGGATGTTTAAGTATCGCACTTTGTCATTCATTGTGAGGGTTTAATCTCGTGAGTTATCGTAAATGCTGTATTAGTTACTGACCTAGTTCGTGTGCATGTTGTTTAAATTTAGGTTAAAAGGCTAATTAGTAGGCTAAACTCTGCCCGTATAAATCTGCAATGTGAGTCATTCTCTTTTTATCAACTGTTTTACAATACCTCAAATTATTTTCAAAAGTTATAGTTACAGGGAGTAAGTCGTGGATATCTTGAATCACTGGCTAGTGGGGTATTGTGCACATTACTAATTTTCTCCCGGTTAGGTTCATTGACCTAACAGGGATAATCATCACTACTTGGGTGACAGGACTCAATAGTGGTATGACCATCGTCACACAGTGTGACACGGCGCCAGATAAAAATAAGATAGAAGCCATTGTAATCGCTCTTATGCTGTAATTGATAACTATGTGTCGTTTTATCAAATTTGAGTGACTCGCCAGCGTTTCCCCGCTGATAAAATATTTTTAAAAACATGTTTCAGGCGACCTGCTGTAAATCAAGGAAACGTGCTATGGAGCACTAACAAGCTTTAAAAGGTGGCTCAGTTAAAATGAATAAACATGTTTTAATAAATCAGGGAATTTAGTTATGAAATTCCTCTGTTGTAAATTACGGGGTTTATCCCAAAATTATGGAATAAAATAATTGGGCATTTTGAGTTTTAAAAGATCCTGTTAAAAATCTTCCGCTGTCGCATCATCGATACCACGGGTTCCTGTCCCGCGGCTCCTGACCGGGTCAAACCGGGGCTGGGGCCGTGACAGGAAAAGGTGGTATCAGAGCTACTAAACGAGCCACTGATTTAAGCCTATTAAGTATTTTAAAAATACTTAATTCTCCTAATTGTCATTTTGTGATTATGTGATTTTCTATTTGACTATCTGTTAATTACAGTATGGGTAAGCAAAGACTTTCGGACATCTATCATAAATTAGATAATTCACCGAAAGATAAGGGAAGTTCATCCCAAGCAAATTCCTCAAGATACTCACCAGATACTGAGGAGGGAATATTTGTCCGTAAAGCACAGTTTGAAAATCCACTTACCCCTAATAAAAGAAGTTGGATTCTTAGAAAAAGTTAAAAGAAAATGAAGAAGTCATAGGAAACCCAGAAAATAGGCAGTAACCCACCTTGGGAAGATGAATTAGACGAAAAATGGGCAAATCTTTACATGTTAGCTACTGTAGCAGTAAATGCTAACTTATAAGTTAAAACACAAAACCAGTCTTAGCACCTGCGACACTTACAAATTAGAAACGTTAAAGTATTAAATAAACCGCTAGTATAATTCAAAAGTTCAGTTGTAATAAATATCTATTGATAGTTCGTTCTAAATAAATTTTAAAGTTTTCTAAATTGCCATTTGGTGATTCTGTGAAAATTTAATTTACAAACTTTTAACCTAAAATTTTGTGTTCTTCGTAAATGCTAAACAACATGAGTGAATTATCTGAAGCCCTAGAGAATCTCAACCTCTACCCTGTGAAAATAGAAGTTTCCAAAGATTTTACTGGTTACTTTGCTGATGTGGAAAAACCTATAGAATTTCAAGCTCCACCTCTGGAGAAAGCAAAACCTAAGAAAAGAAGAAGATTTGTAGGATGGAGACGTGTACGCAGAAGGAAGCCAGCAACTAGGAGAATTCCTAAGATAGAGAATCCCATGGATAAAGGAAAAGGGATTGAGATTGAGGGAGATTCAAGGCAAGTAGGGATGGAAATTGGAGAAAGCTCTAAGCAAACCAAGGAAATGACGTTACAGGAAGAGTTAGATTTCATATTGGCAAACTGTGATACTATTAAGCCTGTCAATGAAAATGTTTTTACTTATCTTGTTGAAACCCAACTTCCAATAAACCTGGAACCGGCTATCCCAGAACCTTTAATTCACACCCAACCTCAAGGAGAAATGGACGAATGGTGGACCAACGATTGGGTGTTTCAAAACCTTCTAAATAATCCTTATACCTTTTTCCCTCAGTTTGACCCAGAACCTGCACCAAATCCACCAATGAGTAATGAAAACTTAGCTGAACTCCGCCATTTCGGCGAGGAGTTGATGGATGCTGGGAATAGGATCCGGGAGATAGGAGGACAAATCTCCTGGAAATATGATGAGAGGGAACATCGCTTTTAAAATGCTAGTTTACAAGGGAGAAGTGGGGTTGTAAATTTGTGTTTGTATAATAATAATAATAGTAATAAAAATCAGTATGTGTAATAATCTAAAAATAAAACGGTTGTAAGATAACAGTGTGTAATGATGCATAATATAATATATATAAATGGAAGTCGAGAAATTGACAATTTTGAATATATATTTGTTTATGTGATTATGTGCAATTATTTTGTTATGTTTGGTTAATTCTTATATGATACTAATTATTTATATAAATTAATTACCAGATGGCAAACGCTGGTAATGAACAAATTAACGAGGGTAATCTATCCGAGCATAACAATGAGGATCAATTTCTAAATAGGCAAGATATTGAAAATATCGTTGCTCAGGGAATAGCCAATGCTATTCCAGCAATCCTTGCTGCTGCTCAAAATCCAATTGAACCTCAACAAATTATTCCTAGTAAACGAACTCAGGAAGACAACTTCAGTAATAGTGTAAACGGAGGAGGCAATCATATTAATAACGACAATAATGGGATTCGAGCTCCACTCCTTAAGAAAATGAAAGCTGCAACACCTGGTTGCACTTACAAAGAATTTCTTGCCTGTAAACCAGCTGAGTTTGCAGGTAACGAAGGGGCAACTGCAGCACTGCGTTGGTTAGAGAAAACCGAGGCAGTGATTACCATAAGTAAATGTGCCGAGGACGACAAGGTCATGTATGCGTCGCATCTTTTTAAAGAAGGGGCGCTAGAATGGTGGAACATAGTATTACAATCCAAAGGAAGGACGGTGGCATATGCTATGAACTGGGAAGAATTTAAGAGTCTTGTAGAAAGAAAATTCTGTCCCGAGTATGAAAAGGAACAAATGACAAATAAATTCCTGACTCACCGGATGGTGGATGTGGACTGTCGAGGGTATACTTCGACATTCTTCGAGTATGCGAGAGTAGTACCAACTCTGGCTTCGCCAGAACCAGTACTTATTTCCCGCTATATTTGGGGATTGATTGGCGAAATCCGTAATATCGTCAAAGCTGCGAAACCTCGCACGATCGATGATGCGGTGGATTTAGCCAATACTTTGACTGATGAACTAGTACGGACGCAAGAAGAAAATAGAAAGAAGGAAGTAGCCCAAAAGATTACCCAAGGATTCCGTATGGGTAACCGTAACAATTTCAAAAGAAGGGGGACTGGACAATCTTCCACTGGTCCATTTTGCAATTCTTGTAAAAGAAAGCATTTTGGAAGATGTAAAGGATATTGCAATTTTTGCAAAATTCCGGGGCGTCAAGAGGAAGACTGCAGGAAGAAGAAATTCACAGTTTGCTACAACTGTGGAGAAGCTGGACATTTTAGGCCAGACTGCCCTAAATTAGTCAAACCAGCTGACAACAAAGCTAAACCTGCAGAAGGAACTAACAAAAAGAACGTAAGAGCCTTCCAACTGACTACTCAGGAAGCAGAGCTAATTCCGGATGTGATAGCTGGTACGTTCCTAGTTCACAACGTTTATGCAAAAGTATTATTTGACTCTGGTGCAAACCAAAGTTTTATAAATACTTCATTCTGCCAAGCACTTAATTTACCCTTAATCCAACTTAGGCAGATTTTTACAGTCGAAACAGCAGACGGAAATTCTGTTAACATAAATAAGGTTGTGCGAGAAGGAAAAATAGAACTTTTAGGTCATAAATTTTCGGCAAAACTATTACCTATGGATTTAGCCGGATTTGATGTTGTGTTAGGAATGGATTGGCTAGTAGCCAATCATGCTCGAATTCTTTGTGACAAGAATTCTGTAGAAGTTTATGCACCCTCAGGAGAAGTAGTGGTGATTACAGGAGATAAGCCACAAAAGCCAATGAAATTCATTTCAATAATGAAGTTGGCTAGTTATTCCAGAAAACAAGAAATGGTGTACATGATTTCAGTAATCATTAACACTAAGAGTAAGGAACTTAATGGAATTCCAGTAGTATCAGAATACTCGGATGTATTCCCAGAAGAACTACCTGGATTACCACCTAATAGGGAGGTAGAATTTAGAATTCATCTAATTCCTGGAACTACACCGATAGCAAAGGCACCTTATCGGTTAGCACCCACTAAAATGCTAGAATTGAAAAAGCAATTAGATGAATTACTAAATAAAGGATTCATACAACCTAGCTCATCCCCTTGGGGAGCTCCAGTGTTGTTTGTGAAAAAGAAGGATGGTTCGATGCGAATGTGTATCGATTATAGAGAATTGAATAAGGTTACAATTAAGAATCGATACCCATTACCTAGAATTGATGATCTTTTTGATCAACTTCAGGGAGCTAGATACTTTTCTAAAATAGATTTACGCTCCGGATATCATCAATTAAAGGTACAAGAAGAAGACATACCTAAAACGACTTTCAGAACTAGGTATGGTCATTACGAGTTTACAGTCATGCCCTTTGGATTAACAAATGCACCTGCAGCATTTATGGACATGATGAATAGAATCTGTAAACTGTATTTGGATAAATTTGTAATTGTCTTCATCGACGATATACTTATTTATTCCAAAAGTCAGGAGGAACATTATGAGCACCTACATGTACTCTTAACTTTGTTAAGAAAGGAGAAGCTTTACGCCAAATTCTCGAAGTGTGAATTTTGGCTACAAGAAGTGCAATTCTTAGGACACATGGTGAATCACGAAGGTATTCATGTAGATCCTGCTAAGATAGAAGTGATTACCAAATGGAAGGTTCCGCAATCAGCAATGGAGATTAGAAGTTTTATAGGTTTAGCTGGATATTATAGACGGTTTATCAAGGATTTTTCCAAGATAGCTGTACCATTAACTAAGCTAACCTGTAAAGCAGCTAAGTTTGAATGGGGACCTAAGCAAGAAGAGGCCTTTAGAATTTTAAAGCAGAAATTAACAAATGCTCCAATTCTAGCCTTACCAGAAGGAAAAGAAGATTTTGAAGTATATTGTGATGCTTCAAAGCTAGGATTAGGATGTGTGTTAATGCAACGCAAGAAGGTAATTGCATATGCATCAAGGCAATTGAAAAAGCACGAGGAAAACTATACGACTCATGATTTAGAGTTAGGAGCCATAATTTTTGCCCTTAAGATTTGGAGACATTATCTGTACGGAAGTAAGTTTACAGTCTACATAGATCATAAAAGCTTAAGATATATATTTGGGCAAAAAGAATTAAATATGAGGCAAAGGAGATGGATGGAAATCCTAAGTGACTACGACTGTGATATTCAATATCATGAAGGAAAGGAAAATGTAGTTGCAGATGCCTTAAGTCGTAAGTATCATGAGAAGCAACGACGAGTTCGTGCTCTTAGATTAAGTTTACAATTTGACTTAATAGATCAACTGAAAAGCATTCAAGAAACAGCAATCAAAGATGATGCTGAAGGAATGAAAGGACGAATAAAAGAATTAGAACAAGGAAGTGATGGAATTTGTAGATTTTATAAGAAACGAATTTGGGTACCTAAGCAGGGAGAATTAAGAAATCAAATGCTAGAGGAAGCCCATAAATCTAGATATACCATGCATCCTGGTAACAATAAGATGTACCAAGATTTAAGAAATAACTTTGGTGGATTGGTATGAAAAAGGACATAGCTAGATATGTTTCTAAGTGTCTTACTTGTTCACAAGTTAAAGCAGAACACCAGAAACCTTCAGGTCTACTACAACAACTAGAAATGCCTGTATGGAAATGGGAACTCATAACAATGGATTTTGTTACTAAGTTACCAAAACCAGAAAAGGTAATGATGCGATTTGGGTAATTGTGGATCGATTAACCAAATCAGCTCATTTTCTACCCATGAAAGAAACCTTTAGCATGGAAAGGTTGGCAAAGCTGTATGTGGATGAAGTAGTATCCTTACATGGAGTTCCACTCTCCATTGTATCGGATAGGGATAGTCGTTTCACTTCCCACTTCTGGACAAGTTTCCAAGAAGCTATGGGAACCCGACTAAATTTAAGCACTGCATATCATCCTCAAACAGATGGACAAAGTGATAGGACAATCCAAACTCTGGAGGACATGCTTAGGGCATGTGTGATAGATTTTGGTGGAAACTGGGATAACCATTTACCTTTAATTGAATTCTCCTATAACAATAGTAATCATTCAAGTATCGAAGCTGCCCCATTCGAAGCACTATACGGACGTAAGTGTAGAACTCCAGTTTGTTGGGCAGAAATAGGAGAAAGTCAATTATCAGGTCCTGAGATAGTGCAAGAAACTACCGACAAGATCACTCAAATCAAGGAAAGATTAAAGACGGCTCGAGATCGCCAGAAAAGTTATGCCGATTATCAACGTAAGCCACTCGAGTTTCAAGTTGGAGACAAAGTACTTTTGAAAGTATCTCCTTGGAAAGGAATATTTCAGTTCGGTAAGAAAGGAAAGCTAAGTCCAATATACGTAGGACCATTCCCAGTGATCCAACGTATAGGACCAGTTGCTTATCATTTACAACTACCAGAAGAGTTGGCTGGAGTGCATGACGTATTTCATGTATCCAACCTCAAGAAATGTCTATATGACGAATGTTTGGTAGTACCTCTCCAAGATATAGAGGTAAATGAGAAATTAAAGTTTGTTGAAAAACCACTTCAAATCGAAGATCGAAAGATCAAATTCCTCAAGCACAAGCGTTTAGTGCTTGTCAAGGTCAAGTGGGATTCCAGAAGAGGACCCGAGTACACTTGGGAGCTAGAATCAGAAATGAAGCGAAAGTATCCTCACTTATTCCAATGAATCTCGAGGACGAGATTTTAAAGAAGGTGAGGAGGATGTAAGGACTCTTAAAAATGTCCCAATACGACTCGTAAATGAAAACCCTGACCCCTGAAACCTTACTGTACATGAAAAACTAAGAAAACAGAATTGGTGGGTTTCAGGCGGGCCGCGTAAGCCTTAAGGGATGCTTACGCGGGCCGCGTCAAACTTGGGTTGACCGGATAAGCGTTCCTGGTCCACGTGTTGACTAGCTGGCATACCTACTCGTGACCAATCAGACTTACGCATAGACTAGGCGGCCATGCAGGCCGCGTAAGGATCGAGCCAAGGTTCACGCGGGCCGCGTGAACCCTATTTTTCACCTATAAATAGATGTGATCAGGGGCAGTTCATCTGTGTCGAAATCAACTTTCAAAAACGAACATATACAGCTCCAAAGTCGAAAATACAATTAAATTAGTGAGGTGCTGCTACGATACAGGGTATTAACTCGATCGCTGCTATGATTTAATATCCGATCGATAGAAACTATCCAATGGATGTTTAAGTGCTGCCCACATTAGGGTTATGCTTTGTCATTCGTCGTGAATTCGATGGATGTTTAAGTATCATACTTTGTCATTCATTGTGAGGGTTTAATCTCGTGAGTTATCGTAAATGCTGTATTAGTTACTGACCTAGTTCGTGTGCATGTTGTTTAAATTTTGGTTAAAAGGCTAATCAGTAGGCTAAACTCTGCCCGTATAAATCTGCAATGTGAGTCATTCTCTTTTTATCAACTGTTTTACAATACCTCAAATTATTTTCAAAAGTTATAGTTACAGGGAGTAAGTCGTGGATATCTTGAATCACTGGCTAGTGGGGTATTGTGCACATTACTAATTTTCTCCCGGTTAAGTTCATTGACCTAACAGGGATAATCATCACTACTTGGGTGACAGGACCCAATAGTGGTATGACCATCGTCACACAGTGTGACACGGCGCCAGATAAAAATAAGATAGAAGCCATTGTAATCGCTCTTATGCTGTAATTGATAACTATGTGTCGTTTTGTCAAATTTGAGTAACTCGCCAGCATTTCCCCGCTGATAAAATATTTTTAAAAACATGTTTCAGGCGACCTGCTGTAAATCAAGGAAACGTGCTATGGAGCACTAACAAGCTTGAAGAGGTGGCTCAGTTAAAATGAATAAACATGTTTTAATAAATCAGGGAATTTAGTTATGAAATTCCTCTGTTGTAAATTACGGGGTTTATCCCAAAATTATGGAATAAAATAATTGGGCATTTTGAGTTTTAAAAGATCCTGTTAAAAATCTTCCGCTGTCGCATCATCGATACCACGGGTTCCTGTCCCGCGGCTCCTGACCAGGTCAAATCGGGGCTGGGGCCGTGACATTTGTGAAATGAGGTCATGGAATGATCTTATGGTTTATAAACTTGAACATCCAACATCACTTAATCCATGGGTTCTAATGCTTCCAAAGTATGCAACCTATCTTATTAAACAATTCAAAGAAATCAAGGGGTGGGTTCCCCATGTGGTGACCGTAAGAATGAGGGGGGGGGGGGGGTATGGTTGAGTTGAAATGGCTAGTTAGATGGTTAGTTAGATTCTAAGGTAATTTAGTTAAGGTTATATGTGTTATGTAATTATAAGATGTGTTTTTGTGTTTTGATGTTCGGTGACCATAACTAGCTCGGAAATGTTAAAACAGTGCTTCAAGTGAAATTTTGGTGTTTCGGGTAGTGTCCGGTTGTTCGATTGGTTACCGGTTCGTTAAGATGCTAAATTACGCAGTTTAGTGTGCTTTATGTTGCCTTTTGTGACAGTTTTGATTCCCAACACTTAGAAAGGTATTCTGGACTATTAAACCATAATTCTGCACTAGATTGTACTGTAATGCTGATTTTTGCTGAAAATTGCAGAATTTTGCAGTTTGTGTGAGTTTTAGGCACTTTCCGGCACTTAAACTATCACTAGGAAGGCAGTTTTATGATCCTTACTTTCCTACACACCATACTAGTGTGACTCTTGGTTTCTTGCTCATTTTGTGTCTTATCATCATGTCAGTCTGAGTACTGAACTCCCGTCAGTACTTCTAGTTTGTTTGATTCTGTGCTAACTTTGTTTGGTGCATCATTCGAATCATAATGTGTTACATGCAATAATGATATGAAATCATGCAATATGTGATGCATTTGTATGTATATGACAATAATCAGAAAGCATTCATGTCATTAATTCATATCAAGCACAATCATTAAGTTACAAATTATTGTTTAACATGTACGGAATTACATGGAAAATTGACAGTTGTCACACCAGGAAATGTGGGCCATTCAAATCCACATGTGTCCCTTTGCTATCCGCCCCTAAAAGATCACAATAATTTAAATAAATATAAAAAGGAGTGAAATTTAAAAACAAGAAGAACAATCAGGAGCTAAGTGTACAAGTTCTGCTACATGCATGTTTGACTGAAAAATAAGAACTGAAATTATCTTGCAACCTAAAGAAAAAAGATAGCTGGCAGATAACCATATACAAATTGAACTGAAATTATCTTGAAACTTTATGTTTAAAAACTATGTTTTAATTATGTTGATTGTCCAACATTACGATGCATCGTTCAACAAGATATTAATGGGCACCAACTTCTGTCACCACTACATTTTATATTCCGCTGCGACGTTTTTTTTGGGGTGTGACATATGCTGGGGGTGTTGAAACTTGAGAGACTCTTGGTTGCGGATTCGTAACAGGAAGAAGATGAGAGATTGGGAGGAAATCAAAGAATAATGAGGGTTTCACATAAAATGGAAAACATAAAATGCCTTTGAAGAATACGGACGGTGAGGGTGGACATTCAAATGACGGTTTCTCAATTTAAGACATTCAATTTCGACAATGAACGGTTTTCACAAGTAACTGATCGGCCATTATGGGCATGTTTGGGATTCCTTTTCAACTTCTCCTTCTCAAAAGTCCTTTTCAAAAGCAATAAGTAAGAAATTCTTACTTCTCCTTTTCTCCTTTTTGAAGGCATAATTAGCTTCAAAAGAACTTCTTTCATGGTGTTTGGGATTCCTTTTGTCTTCAAAATCACTTCTCAGATGCTGTTTGGGATTCCGTCTCCTTCTCAAAAAGGACTTTTGGAGCTAAAAGGACTTTTCAAAAGGAGTCCTAAACACCCACTATGAGAGGAATAGTGTAGGAAGGGAAAAAATATGTTGAGAATGGATTTGGAGTATGATAAATTTACTAATTTATCCCTCTAGCGTCTTAAAATACAGTGTTATTTACTATTATATACCTCTTAAATGTCTTGTGTTTATTTGTACATATTGTTTCATAAGGTGTGCGCGATGTAAAATTACAAATTTATCCATTAGATTTACTTTATATAGTTACAAACAAAAGACATTATATTTTACAACAAAATTCATAGACCATTGTATCATTGTATCAAAACATGAACCGTCAAATATTTTATTTTATAATCATTGTATCAAAACATGGACCATCCTTACCAAACAAAAGACCATTGTTCAACATTATTGGGTTTAGGAGTTTGGCTACTTACCAAACAAATCTCAAAGCCAACTCAATCAATTTTACAATGCATAAATTTATTTAGAATAACAACTAATTTAGACTCTTTACATGTCATCTTAATTATAGATTACAAAGGTGCCGAAATCACTAAAATGCCCCTAAAGTGTCTTAAATTTTTGGACAATGCGCAAGTTTATCCCCTCTAAAATAGTTTGGCTCTCTTGTACATGTTGCTTCAGAATGTGTACACAATGTAAAATTACCATAAGGGTAGAAAACCTAGTTTGCTTAATAAGGTAGTATAGATATAGATATATTGGCGTTCAAAAAAAAAATTAAAAAAAGGTTATTGTGTATTTAAATAACTGAACAAAATATTGTAAAGTTAAAAGAAACTAAGAAAAGGTTATTATGTAAAGTTAAGAATTTTTTTTTATAGTTCATTTTTTTTGTTTAACTAAATATTGTACATTTGTACTAGTTTAGTTTAATTTTTTTTTAACGGCAAACAAAATCAATCCCGAGCATTCTCGAGGCACCCACTGGACCAATCGGAGTACTCCGAGAGTAACTCGAGTCCACCACCAATTCCAGGAAAAACTCGGTAACCCACCCGCCCGTAGGGACGGCGGTGAAATTACCGGTAAAACCCGTTTGGCTCAAGGATCGAACCTAAGGTTTCCCTAGGTCTCCTATCATTGCCCACCAATGCCTCACTCTGCACCAAGTAGGAGTTGAACTTGTATCTCTTAAGAGAAATGCAAGCCTTCCACCACTTGATCTAGAGATCATTGGCTACTAGTTTAGTTTAATCATGGCCGGCATTTTGTTAAAGAGTTTTAAAACTCCGATACCTTTCAGCGTTTCATGGTGGGTGTGCATCGTGGTATTGGAAAACGCTCCTTACTGTATTCAAATTTTTAGGTTGTTTGAAAAACCTCACGGGGCAGTGTTTAATGCTTGTCTCACGCCTTGGGGTTGCCGCCTCACTCCGGCGTGAGACCATATTACATGGTCTAAGGTTACGTGTTATGGTTTCACTAGATACGAAATAGGGCCCTTGGTCATGCCGGAATCATGCCCTTGGTGCGGTGTGTAACGCCGGCTTGGTGTCCACATAGGTCAGGCCATTAGACCATAACGCATGGTTATTTGTTCATTTTATCAATTACGAGTTCTCAACGTTGCTTTTTTTTTAATTTCCATCATAGACATCCTAGAATTTTATTACTTTTATCACCCAACCCATCATGTAAGTTGTTATAACAAACTATGTTTAACCGTGAAGTTGTTAACCAATTTTATATAAGTCATTCTATATGACATCATACGGAATTACAGATGCTCCACGTTTATGTATAGAGGATTAGAGGGTAGTAAAAGTGTTACGTTTTATAGCAACCAATATTGTTGGTGTTTGATTGCATTAAAGGGTTGGAACTGATTTATGAAAAAGTGACAATAATTATTAAGATAATTTAATACATACAACTTAATCTCTCTCTTTGTGATTTTATACTTGTATGTATGGGTGAAAGTTTTTATTAGATTATTAATTTGTCATCCATGTATAGGAGGGGTATTGGGGTAATATTGCAAAAACAACACACTGCACCTGCTTTATGATTTTTTGCCAAATACACCACCATAATCCACTTATCTTTCAAATTAATTATATATTCTTATGTTCCCATTAAAGTCAATGGGATCATTATGCAATATGAGCCATTGGATGAATATGAGATTAAATCCTAGCCGTTATAATTAGAAAAAACCTTCTAGAAGGAAAGGTTGTTTTGGTTAACTTTTGACCAAAGAAGGCAGTTTGCAGCAGTTAAGGGTTTCCTTTTCAGTTCGCGTTGGTTTTAGACGACGCTCCCATGTTGTCCACTTCTCGTAATTTCGCTGCAGTTGAAGACGGTTTGTGGGTTTGTACAAGAATGCAGTTGTTAAAAGAGTGGGTATAAAATTAGGTATGAAACCTTTTCTTGCGTACTTCTTCCTCTCTTCTCCCAGACTCCAGCATAAATACGATTCACTGGTTTAAATCGGTAATTTCTATGCTTCTGAAGAAAAACAGAAGGATGAGTATAAAGCAATGCCGGAGTTTCATACGGTTATCATTATCCCCAATTAACCATCCGCTATGTATTCGAATCCTCTGTTAATAACGATTGTTTTCTTCCAGAATTCTTTGAAATAAGAGGAGTTAACTAGGTTTTCTTTTTGTTATTTGCAGATCGGTATGAACAACATCAAAAGTTTTTGGAGTTTTTTCATCAAAATCTACAGTAAAACGAAGGAGATTCAACCAGGGTTGTGTTGTTCTTGGCTGGCAGTAATACGACGAACTGGTGGTATGTTCGATGCCCTTTTCATCACTGCCGACTTTGGTTTTTCGGTTGCCCCTCATCCCTCCTGTTGGGGAATTTCGAATGCCGGATGATCAGAGAGGCGTGTAATCACTCTCAGATCAAATTATTTCGGTGGTTCACCCGAATAATTCAATCGGATACAACTCTGATTTCGAGAAATTGAACCAGTGTGTGAAAGCTCGACCCCAGCCAGGGGCTCTGCCCCTTGGACCCGGCTCCCAGGGGCGCTGCCCCCGGACCCCCGCCAAGGGGGCGCTGCCCCCTTGGAACCCCTACGGGCTCCGCCCGTACACTTCAAATTATAATAACTCAAACAAGCGTGCACTCCCGCACCTCCTAACTTGCTTGATGTGTATTATGATTCGCCTTGATCACCAAGTCAATCCCCGATTACACTAAAATATCTAACAATCCTCCCCCATTTTAGCGTAATCCTTGATTAACTTAAACAAATTCACAAACAATCAAACTTATGCATAAATGAAATATCGCGACCATTGAATTTCACATTAGTATATTACACATTCTAAATATTCGAATATAGGGGTGTCGCTAAGGATTGAACCCTTTCTATTCAGTGAATACATGAAGATAATATACACACAAGTTTACATACTCTAATGTTCTTTCTTGACACTATTTTTACTAGCCTGTGTCCCATCCTTCAATGAACATATCAAAGCCAAGTCCTAGCTTCTTGAAGCGGCTAAACTTCATGCTCATATAGGCAGCTCTTTATTCTTGCACATGCATATGCAATTTTTCAAAGAACTATTAAGAAGAAAACCTTCAACCTCCTTTAACTTGCAGGTCTGAACACATACCTTGGGATGATGCTACTAATGTGTTCCAATTTCTAGATGTTAAGCTTTCCACATTGAATTCAGCACCTAACGTCATAGTAGGTGGGAATTGGGTATCTTAACACGAGAAATCTCCGTGGACTTTAATCCCATCCCTACAGCCGCCTTGTGCACAAGATCTCTACATAACTCTTTGGTTAAGTGGTCGGCTAAATTCTGTTGAGTTCTCACAAACTCCACCGATATCACCCCATGCATAATGAGCTCACGAATCATGCTGTGTCTAACACCTAAGTGTCTAGACTTCCCATTATACACTTGGCTATAGGCCTTAGCCAAGGTAGCAGCACTATCACATCTAATAGATATTGGTGATATAGGTTTAGGCCACAATGGAATTTCATAATCAAGTTTCTTAGCCACTCAGCTTCTTTGCCAGCTGCGGCTAATGCTACAAACTCAGACTCCATTGTCGAATCAGTAATGCAAGTCTGTTTCTTAGATGCCCAAGATATGGCACCTCCTCCAAGCAGAAAAGTCCATCCACTCGTGGAAGAATGATCTTCCTTGTTTTTAATCCAACTTGCATCCGAATAACCTTCTAAAATCGAAGGAAATCCAGTATAGGTCAAGCCATATTTCATGGTTCCTTTCAAGTACCTAAATACTCGATTCATTGCTTGCCAATGACTTGCACCTGGATTGCTAGTATACCTACTAAGCTTTCCAACCGCATAAGCTATATCCGGTCTAGTGCTAATCATGGCATACATGAGGAATCCAATGGCCCTTGAATATTCAAGTTGGCTTACAGCTACACCTTCATTAGGTGAGAGCTTAAAAGCAGGATCCATTGGAGTGCTAACTGGAGAACTATCATGAAAATTGAACTTTTTCAATATCTTCTCAATATAATGAGACTGAGAGATAGATATGCCATTGTTCTCCTTTTTGATCCTTATACCAAGGATCACTTCCGCCTCCCCCATCATATCAAAACAAGATGACAAAAATTTCTTTGTTTTATCAACTTGATCCTGGTCAGTACCGAAGATCAACATGTCATCTACATATAGACAAATTATGACTCCTTTCCTAGAATCATCAAATTTGATATATACACACTTGTCTGCTTGGTTTAATACAAAACCATTAGACAAAACCACATCATCGAACTTTTGATGCCACTGTTTTGGTGCTTGCTTTAAGCCATATAGTGACTTAACTAGCTTACACACCTTATGCTCATTGCCAGGCATAACAAAACCCTCTGGTTGTTTCATATATATCTCCTCATCCAAATCACCATTCAAGAAAGAGGTTTTCACATCCATTTGGTGAATTACAAGATTGTGTATTGCAGCCAAGGCAACCAACAATCTAATAGTGGATATTCTTGCTACAGGAGCATATGTATCAAAGTAGTCAATTCCTTCCTTTTGTCTAAAGCCTTGGATAACCAATCGGGCTTTAAACTTTTCAATTGAACCATCTACTTCCATCTTCTTCTTGAAGATCCATTTACATACAAGTGGTTTACACCCAGGGGGTAGATCAGAAAGTTTCCAAGTGTTATTCTGCATAATAGAGTCCATCTCATCATTTATAGCTTCTTTCTAGAAAGCTACATCCCGAGATGCCATGGCTTCACTATAGGTTTTAGGATCTTCCTCAATATTGAAGCAATATTGATATTGAATTTTAATTTCATCTCTAGATCCTTCAACCAAATATAGCTGAAAATCATCACCAAATGATTTAGCTTTTCTTGCTCTACCACTCCTCCTAGGTTCCGGAGGAGTATCAATCACTTGATCAGCCACGTGAGAGTTACTAGAGCTTGGAACCATGTCTCTAGGCTTAGGTATTGAAGAGAATCTATTCTCATCATACTCTGCAGTTCTTGCCTCAATAACCGTATGCACTGACACGTAGTCATTTGGTTCTATAACATAGAACCTATGAGCAAATGAATGCTCCGCATACCCAATGAAAATGCAGTCTATACCTCTTTCCCCTATGTTCCTTATCTTAGGATCAGTGAGCCTCACCACGGCTCTACAACCCCAAACTCTCAGCTTATGCAGCTCAGGTAGTTTTTTTATACCAAAGCTCAAAAGGGGTGGTCTTGTTCCTTTTATTTGGAACCCTATTTAGCAAATAGCAGGCTGTCAACATAGCCTCACCCCAAAAGCCCTCACTTAGGCCCGACTAGGACAACATGGTATTAACCATTTCCTTTAAAGTCCTATTTTTCCTTTCCGCCACACCATTTTGTTCCGGTGTGTTATTCCAGTAGATTGGAAATACCCCGGATCAAAATACTCACCACCTCTGTCCGTATGTAGGGTTTTGATCAACCCACTCCGATGAAGCTCTACTTCTTGTTTATAAATCTTAAACTTTTCAAGAGCTTCATCCTTAGCATGCAACAAATAAACGTAACAAAATCTAGTAGCATCATCTATAAATGTTACTACATATTTTTTATTACCTAGAGATGGTGTAGCATGAAAATCACATAGATCACTATGTATCAAATCTAACACTTTAGTTTCCCTATGAACATGTTGCATGAAAGGCTTTTTGGTTATCTTATTCAACATGCAAACATGGCATATATCATTGTTTATGTCAATAGGCAGAATTAAACTCATTTTAGACATTTCTTTAACTCTTTTATAATGTACATGTCCTAGTCTAGCATGCCATAATTCCGATTCAGTCAAGTTGTTTCTACTACTAGTTGAAGCTAAGCAATTTGCATTACTAGTTGAAGCAACACAAACAGATTCATTCATAAACGAGACATCAACATTCAACATAAACATACCATTACATAGATAACCGAAATAAAAAAAAGGTACCATGTCTTGACAAGATACACTTGTCACTTTCCAATACTTGTTTGTACCCACAATTATTCAACACAATGCCACTTAACATATTCTTTCGAATCCCGGGCGCATACAAAACATTGTTCAAAAGTAAAGTTTTTCCAGAAGTAAACACAAGATTCACAGTTCCTATTCCCTTGATTGGTTCAGTTGCAACATTCCCCATCTTTATGATAGATCCGTCTTCGATTGGTTGAAAGTCTTTAAACCAACGAAGATCCTTGCATACATGACTTGTTGCACCCGAACCAACCCACCAAGCAATGTCATCATCCTGCACATAAAATGCCTCAGAAATTAGTGACACATAATTCTGAACCGAATTATCAAATTGTACTAAATTCTGACCTTGCTTGCCCGGGTCCTTGGACCCGCTAGAACCATCCTCATTCTTGTTCTTTGAACCGGACTTCTTGTTATTCTTCATCATCTTACAGTCCCTCTTAAAGTGACCAACCTTACCACATTTCCAGTAAGGGTAATTCAGCTTTTTGTTTGAACCCGAATTGTTGTTTCCTTGAAACTTGCGTTTCCCTTTGAACTTACTGTTTCCTTTGGAAGATTCACCCGTTTCAACCATGTTCACAGAACTTGATCCAGCCCGTTTCTTATCATCATTGACCAACACATTTTCCTGTGCTCTCAAGCCTTCTTCAATTCTGAAGTGGCTTCCAAGTTCAACCAAAGTTAACTCTCCTTTCTGATGTTACAGATTATGTTTAACATCTCTCCAGGAAGGAGGTAAATTGTCAATGATACTCGAAACAGAGATGGATTCATCCATCTTCATATCATGTTGGGCAAACTGCCCCATAATTCGTAACAATTCATGATATTGTTCCATCACAGGCCGTTCATCAACCATTCTGTAATTATTGAAATTACTGACAAGAAACTTCTTACTAGAAGAATCTTCTGCCATGTATTTGGCTTCCAACGTATCCCACAGTAACTTTGCAGTTTCAACATTTTTATAAACATCAAATAAGGGATCAGACATACCGTTCAGGATGTGGCCAAGACATATATAATTGTCGTTCTCCCGCTTCGACCTCTTCCTGATTTGCTCCAGATTTCCCTCCTCCTGTATCTCTGGGATTGGAGTAGTCAACACATACACAACCTTCAACGAAGTCAGAAGAAAGTGCATCTTCTTCGGAAGTCCACCCCTTCGAACTTCTCCAGTTTGTTTTCCTTGCTTGTCATATCCTTCATCGATCCGCTTGCCATCTTCACATCAAATAATTTGATCTTTGTTGGGGAATTTTGAATGCCGGATGATCAGAGAGGCGTGTAATCACTCTCGGATCAAATTATTTCGGTGGTTCACCCGAATAATTCAATCGGATACAACTCTGATTTCGAGAAATTGAACCAGTGGATTGTAACCAAGAAAACTGTCTACGAAAATTGGGAATTTTTGGGGTGTAACTGCCTAGTGGCAGTTATCTCGATTTTCAGACAAATTGCCCAAAAAACTGCCAATTTTTGTCAATTCGAAAATGTGACAAAATTCAGAAAATAAAGATGCTCCTCCAGAAAAAAAGGACAAAAAGGACAACACGTGGAACCAGTAATCAGAAGCTTCGAAGATATCAAGGTGACACTAAAGATGCTCCTCCAGATAAAAAGGACAACACGTGGCACCAGTAATCAGACGCCATGTAGACCTGCGACACAACCTGGGGGCAGACCGACAGCTGCAATACGAATCCTCCTGAATGGGCAAATAACGGCGCGCCACGTGTACCACTACCCTGACCACAATAGAGGAGACCAAGATGATATTCTCCTTGGTCAGACAGCTGGCGCCCAATAGCACCTGGCGAAGTCTCTCCTGCCTCCTTCACCCTCCGGCTATAAATAGGACCCTTCATCATTCAGGTTAAACATTCTGATCTCCTCACATTTCACCCACAACACACACAATTTTCCCCTCAGAGCAGTACTTATTCTCACGCCGGAGCCCGGTTAAGAGGGAAACCCCCATATTCCCCTCTTAACGAGCTAACGGTTTGCTGTTTTGCAGGATCGCAGTCTTAGGCGAGTAGAGAAGGAGATTGAACCCACACAAGAGACGACCCAGCTAGGTAACTATAGGTGTTAACCAGTGTTTCATCATACATGTTTGTTAACATGATTTATATTATGATTTATTCATTTTTCTTAGTTGTATGAGTAAATAATTGGTAAAATGTAAATAGATTTAACATTACTTTTGAGTTTTGACCTGTTAACTAACCTGGGGGATGATTGTTTCGATTTCTTGAGGGACACCTTTAACAACCCGATCATATAATCTTTCTTCAACAAGATCCATTTTACTCACAACCACAACCAAATCCTGCCCTTCTTCTCAGTGGCGAAGCTTGAAAATTTCCAACTGGGGGTCGGAAGTCACCGGACCTAAAAATTCTATATAAGTAAATTTTTTTTTATAAAACCGGGGGGTCGAAAACGTATATACCTAAAAAATTCTATACGAAACGTACATACATAACACTACTTAGCGAAAAGTTCGGGGGGTCGGGCGCCCCTCCCGGCCCCTTGAAACCTACGCCCCTGCTTCTTCTATAGCTCGTTTTACTATCACTACTACATCACGTGTCAAGCTTTTTCTAGCTTTTGAAACCTCCAATGGCATACAAACGCATTACGAATATTCTATTTTTATTGCATACAACGTTACAACATCAAAATTGTTTTATTCAAAGATCTAGATTATAATTGTAATAATACTGTTTTTATAATCCCCATTAATACATATTTATCTATAAAAAAAGTGACAAAGAAAACATGTTTGACCAACCTCTTGACCATCAAGGACTGAAGCAACAACATGAGCCCTCATCAGGTTTTTTCTGGACTGAACAATACTCAAAGATGATGCTCCTTTCTTTGACTTTGTCCTCTGCAACCAACCTGCTGTGCCCACCTAAAAACAACAAAATTTTGGAATATAATATAATATAATATAATAAAAATAATAATAATAATCTATACTATATATAATAAGAGACTTTGGGCTGATGTAAATCTGCCTATGTGTCAACCATTAAGGTATGCCACTTGTCACTGGTGATGTCATAATTTCGTTTTCAATATTTTATTATTATGAAAAATAGATTGTATATAATAGGATTTTTTAAGGAGGGAATTTCAAAATCAATTTTAAAATTCAAATCATGACTTTAATCCTCCTCTCTCTCTCTCTCAAATATATTCATGCCTTTATTTTCAAAATTCAAACCGTCAGTCTTCACACCTCTCTCTCTCTCTCTTCAACTTCTCAAATCCCCTGAGTTTTCAAGTGGCACCCAGAGCAGCCGCAACCTTCCGCCGTACGCCACCACCGCCACCAATTCCGGCCACCACTACCTCCACCTCTCTAACCGGTAAGAAGTATAAAGTTCCGATCTCCGATGAAGGTACCGTCAGAGCTACCGACTTAAAGAAGGTATACGAAGTTTCATGCACTTTGTTTAGTGATATTTCTGAATTTTGAGGTGTTTGATCAAATTGTAGAATCTAATTAGGTTTTATTTAGTGATTTTTTCTCAGTCGGTTGTATGACATGCGTCATGAAGATACTCAGCAAGTGGATTTTGAATGGAGATTGTAAGAGTTTAATAAATGTGTTTAGTTGCTTAAATGGAGAAATCTTCATCCGATGAAGAAATCGTTGAATATAAAGTGAGTTTTTGTTTTAAATTGATTTGAGTTTCTGTTGATTGGGTTTCTAATTTAGGTTTAGGGTTTCTATTGATTGGGTTTCTTGCTTTGGGTATCATAAATGGTGGACGCAAACTCCTTTAAAGATGGTGGTTCAGTTAACTATCAAGCCACAATCGAATAAAAAGGTATGTAATTATGCTTTTGATTTCATCAATCAACACTTGTAGTTTTTTATCTGTTTGTTATTGAACAATTTGCTGGATTTTTTTTATTGATTGTAAGAAAATTATTGCATTTCGATTGACCGAGTTGAAGTGAACTGTGCTCGGTGTTATACACGTCGAGATGTTTAGGTTCTATGCTATTGACTAAGCATGTGCTGCAATTATCTGTTTAGGTTGAATATGATATTAACAGGTGAAGAGATCATATTGACTACCGGATGAAATGATCCCTGATTGTATAATTTTTGTGGTTTAGATGTCATTGTTAGTAACTGGATTAATTTGATAATTGTTTAATTTTTGTGGTTTAGATGTCATTGTTAGTAACTGGATTAATTTGATAATGTTCAGAAACGAAGTGATATTAGCTGATGCGTACCTAGCCAGGTATATCC
Source organism: Helianthus tuberosus (assembly GCA_030545235.1). Classification (NCBI taxonomy): domain Eukaryota; kingdom Viridiplantae; phylum Streptophyta; class Magnoliopsida; order Asterales; family Asteraceae; genus Helianthus; species Helianthus tuberosus. The sequence goes on along the minus strand of CM060411.1, from coordinate 212,851,746 downwards.
GGTCTCTGTTTATATGATTGTTTTTCTATTGATTGGGTTTCTTGCTTTCACCCTACAGCTCTTGCTGATAGACTTCTTGAGTTTTTGGGCCCTCGGTTTCTCGGACCGCTTGCGATTTTGAGGATTTGGAGTTTTTGTTTGTTTTATGTCATGGCTGAGCTTTAGGGCAGTGTGGTGGTTTCAGTTCTGTTTTGGGGCTTTGCAAATCAGGTAATGAATCTTTTTTTTTTTGTTTGGTTAATATTATGTTGTTTGTTGGACCTGTTTATGCTTTTTGAGTTAGGATAGATTGATTGTTGTTATTGGGTCATATCTTGATTGGAGATCATGATTTACTTTGTTGCAAATGCGTTGTTTAGGGCTAAATGCATAAAGAGATAACTTTTTTTTTACTCAAATTTGTATTCTGGTTGATTAAATAGCTTATCTTCTTGAAAGATACAAAATCTATTTTCTGTCAACACATAATGCTGGTCAACACATAATGCTGGTCAAGCGTCGTCATCTGCAGATGTCGTAGGTAAGCACTTTCAACCCATAAAAGTCCTTCGTTTAGCATCATGGTCAATGTGAATATGTCTCTTATTTTTTTTATGAAATTTATCAATTTAACTATTCAATATGTCTACCACTCAGTTTATTTCGACCTTTTAATAACTTCAACTCTTTTTGTCAACTCATGCCGCAGGTATAATAATTTTTTGAAGGATGATAAAATTAAATAAATCTCATGTTGAATATGATTGAATAGGAAGTTCGTATGAAACAAAAGTAGCAATAGCAACCTTATAATATGTTGCAACCTTTTTATTATATTAATATTATAATTTTCTTTTCTTTATAAATATTTTCTAAATCTGCTCTTCATTAACAATATTCCTTACGTGCATAATTTTCTTTTCAACTCTCAATCCTTGGGATGAAGACCTTTAGAATTGGGATCGAACAAGAGGAGTCAGATTCATTATTTATTTTCTGTAGCTTATTATTATTAGAAATTGCTACTGCAAATAGAAAAAGACCAAAATGTCTTCTTATTACCTTTTTGTAAGGTCTAAAAAGTTGATCAATAACAAACATTTATAATATATTTGATATTACTTAAATGTTTTTAATTCGAGTCTATGAAGTCAAAAGTTAGTTATTGAGATTTTGAGATAATGAAAAATGATTTTTGAAGAGTTTTAGTGCTATAGTATTGGTCAAATAATGAAAACGGTAATCAATTATATAGTTTGGATTGACTAATACATACTCTCTTTTATGCATTTTTAATATTTTTTCAAGATCCCAATGAGCTTAATTACAAAATCATCTCTGCATTTTGATTCATTAGTCTATTTTTTGTATATTTTTATTATTTCTTCTTTTCGTTTCTTTTAAAAGTGTCATTGATAGATCCTAGATTTGAAGATGAATTTCTACCGGAACAAGATAGTGTCATTGATACACATTTTTACAATATTAATGAGTGTGCATAATTGTATCAAAGGCTTTAATAAATTATAGCGATTTCATTCTCTTTGTCGGGCTTCAACTTCTCAAGTTATGTAGACTCTGGTTCAATGCTTGGCCTGTGTAGCTTAAATCTTGCCTGTAGTTAAGGTACGTGTCCTGTAGGAGAATTGTTTTTAGCTGCCATAGCTGGATGGCATAAGAAAATTCTATTTTTCAATATGATTTGCATAATCCGAATAAGGACGAAAATGAGAATTTTTATTCATGTACTTTTTGTTTAATGTAATTTAAGAATTTTTATTCATTTACTTTTCTTGAAGTTTTTTACGACAGTTAGTTATATTAAAAAAACCTTAAAGTATTTGTTGTTTTCAGTTGCAAGAGCCAGTTGATGGAATTACAAGTCGAGAGGAAGGGCAGAAAGGCGAAGTTGATGCTTGATATACTTGTGGAAATACGAGTGATGTAATATTTATATATTTCGGTAATAGTAATTTGTTTCTTTTTTTTTTATAAAATGTATCTTAACAGTGTTTTATTTAAAGGTAAGCATCTTGGTTTCCTTACCAAACTTATTGAACTATGATTTTTTTTAGGATAATTCTTTGCAAGCGGTGTGGGCAAACGATAAAAGTGATAGGAGTCTAATATGGTACCAGGAACAACATATGGACTTGACTTTGTTGCTTATAGTTTTAGAGATTTTGGCTTCTACTAATTATTACCACTTTCTTCTTTTTGTAGTGTTGAAGTTTCAAATAAGAAGATATTGATTTATGATCTGTCGCATTATAGCTGAAAAAATCATTGTTTAATAAAATGTATTTGTTGTGTAATTAGTTTGCAATGACTTCAGTGGATGGAATAATCGACACCGTCGAGTCACTCGACTGCACCATTGTTAAAGATGATTTTACCTTTGAGGTCTTAAGGATGGAAAGAGCAGTTGACAGAATGTAAGAGAGTGGGCAATGTGTGTAATCTTTTGATTGTTTGAACCTGTTGATAATAGATATTATGAATCAAAGAGATGGAATTTGATGTGTTAGATATATATATATATAGAGGCCGGTTATCATACAAATGCCCTTATCGTACATTACGTACGCTACAATCTCAGCCGTCCGATCATCTTCCCGCATTGAATTCGCATGTTTTTTTGTACCACATGCGAAATTGTTACAAAAAAAACATGCTATTTCATCAAAATTATCACATGCGAAATTGGTACAAAAAAACAACATGCGAATTCATCAAAAATTATCACATGCGAAATTGGTACAAAAAAACAACATGCGAATTCATAAAAAATTATCACATGCGAAATTGTTATAAAAAAACAACATGCGATTTTAAAATGCGGGAAGATGATCTGACGGCTGAGATTGAAGCGTACGTAATGTACGATAAGCAATATTGTACAGTACTCTTTACCTATATATATATATATATAGGGTAGGGATCCTAAGAGAAGTCCACCCTATTTGAGAAACTTGAGAAGCATTCTGGACCACACATTTTCCTAAAATTTTCGTAATATACACATATGTATAGTTTAAAATTGACTATATACATATGTGTATAATTCAAGATTTAACAATATACATATATGTATATAGTCAATTTTAAACTATACATATGTGTATATTATGAAAAGCTTAGGAAAATGTGTGGTCCAGAATGCTTCTCAAGTTTCTCAATTAGCCTAGTGCTTCTCACATGATCCTAACCTATATATATATATATATATATATATAGTGGGCCCATCAGTTCCAAGTTCTCCAGCATCAACTCATACACCTGGAGATGGTGTAACCACATCAAGCAGTATGCAGCATGTGAACAAATCAGCTGGTAAGCCCGTTTCATTTTCTACATAAGCTTTTGATCTTACTAGATGATTGCAATGACTATAGAATAAAATTTGCATAGGATGACATTGAGCACTTTGGTGATATTGGTGCCCTGGATGATAATGAGGAGACGATGCAATCCTGAAGTGGAACTAAATTAAAGCACCAAGAATGCGTCGTGAATGATGAACACTCTTGGCAAGCTTGCTCCAACGTAAAGTTTGACTTTTTATCGGTTTTCATTGACCATTAACTTTTCTTTGGTTTAACGCAAGTTTTTTTTAATCATATGAACAGGGTTGAAAGAGTAAAGCATGGATTTGGCATGAAAGTCCCAAAAGTTGTTGCTAAATGAATCAAGTTCTTGGTGTTGATGCGTTTTTCGGTTTCTTCGCAAGTATATGGCGGTACAAGTGAACAAATGTTAGTATGTATGGTTATTATGTTTATGATATAAACTTATGATATATATATTTTACATTAATGTTTATGTCTTGGGCACGTTGTCGTGTTTTTGTTTCTTTTAGATTCATAAATTGAAAATATGGGCTTGGTGTTGGTAGAGAAAATGAGAAGTTAATACATACTCTGGAGGACAATTCTTCAGGAAAAACCAGTTAGTGCATTCAGAAGTTAATAATCTGAATTATGGATTGCTATTAAGATGTTTGTAAATTGGTTCTTTGTTGTTAGCTGATGTTGAGATTCTTGAATCATTGAAAATCCGGTGCCATATAATTAAGTACAGGTTATACTTCAAGCTTTTTCGATCTCTTTGCAGGCGGATAGGTGGCTTTGGGAGGTATGAAAAACAGAATTGATAAATTTAAGGAAAATGTGATTGAAAGATGATTAGCCAACAGTAGAGGATCTCATTCTATAGCCTCGATAAATTCAGGGATGTTTTCAAATAATGCTTCCTAGATGTTTGAAGACCGATAAATGTCCAAAGAAGCAGCACTGTGGACATTTATCGTTCTTTGTTGGTTTTCAAACATCTAGGAAACCGTTATTTGATAACACTCTTGCATTTGTCGGAGTTGTAGAATGAGATCCTCTATTGTTGGGTTATCATCTTTCAAACCCATTTTCCCTAAATTTATCGATTTTGTTTTTCATGCAGGGATATAATCTATTTTTTAGTATTTGATTTGGCCAATGACCCATGTTCAAAGATAACTTATGTTTCAGACTATACAAAGATTGCCTCTTGGTTATCATAAGGTTAAATTAATATGGTCTCATTTGTTTATAAGTTTATAATTATACTTAAGCCATCACATTTTTTTTGTTAGGTCTCAATGCACCTAATGAAAGCAACCATCATTGAGCCATCACATTCTTTCCGTTTACATATCAGGTAATGGTTTTCCTTAATACATCTCGAAAATTAGGTTGTTATGTATGATTTTTCAATGTGGTTTTGAAACTTATTGGATATTAATTGTCTCCACAAAATCATAGAAATATTTTGGTTTTGTGGCGCAGATTGTTTACTACATTATCAAGCAAAGAGAAAGAAGAAGACTTTATGGCAATGAAAGGGTGTAAACTCCCTCAAAGACCTAAGAAAAAAGCCAAGATGATTCAAAGAACCTTACTTGCAATGGAGGTAGAAGACATGTGTGTTATTACTCATGTTCACGATAACGTCTTTCGTGTTCATGTGAGCAAGAAGAGAGGAAGACACAAAGGATGTGTCAAACACAGTTCAGATGATACAGGTTCAGGTAATAAGAAGAAACACTTTGTTGAAGAAGCAACCAGTGATAGTGTTTTGGTGGAAAACGTGGAGGGGTCGGTGACATTGTCGAGGGTTGTTAGAAATCAAATAGCATTTCCTAACAACCCTTGACAATGTGACCGACCCCTCCACGTTTTCCACCAAAACACTATCACTCTTTGCTTCTTCAACAGAGGGTTTCTTCTTATTACCTGAACCTGTATCATGAACTGTGTTTCACACATCCTTTGTGTCTTCCTCTCTTTTTGCTCACATGAACACGAAAGAGGTTATCTTGAACATGAGTAATAACACACCTTTCTTTTACCTCCATTGCAAGTAAGGTTCTTTGAATCATCAACAGCTCTTTTCTTAGGTCTTTGAGGGAGTTTACACCCTTGGCGATAAAAAGAAACGGAAAGAAGGTGCTCATGTTCCATATTGTGATAGCAAACTTACGCGTCTCTTACATGGAATATTGTGTTTTGATCAAGTGAATGAGGCTCCGTTGAGAGTGTGAGGGTTTCTTATAATAACCTCCCTTTTATCCTTTGATCTTCTGATCATATATGAGTTGATGATCTTCTTATATTGTGTTTTGATCAAGTGAATGAGGCTCTGTTTGCTTTACTTTTTTCCTGCTTTTAATTGTTTGAAAGTAAGAGGCTGTGATGATATTATGTAACATCATATTTTACATATAGATGTAGATAAAAACTTTTATCACTATACTTATAATACTAACACATATTGTTTTTAACATTGTTTTATAAAGATATGTTACTAAACACAAACAATTTAAATGATGTATTATAATCTATTTTTTAATATTTGATTTCGATGGTTATTAAACCTACCCGTGTGTTTACACGGGTCCTACAACTAGTAATAATAATAACAATAAAATGCAAAAGTAATCTATCAATGATAATTTACCAACTTTAGAAATTTAAATTACCATGTATATCGTTCTTCCTTAAAATTTAAACTCGACTCTGACCGAATCTCTTGTTAAGCCTGCCTCTGGGCCCACAAAAACACGCATTTCCTGCAGTATTGCATTCAACAAGGTTGAATGGCCAACATTAGGCCGGCCCACAAATGCTAACTGCAGGGTAGCTTTGACTCCTCTTCATTAGTTTCATTTGAGTTGCGAACTTGCAACAAACAAATATTGAAGTAAACTAAGCCAAAGTTAAGAGACATGAATGTTGTTTTCTGAAGTTAAGGGTTGATAAACTACTCTTACCTTGTACAGCATGAAGAAGCATATGTTGTTGTTCAAGCAATGGCCTGAGAACTTGATATAAATCATTCATCCCTAAACCAATTTCTGCAGAGAGAGCAACAGGATCTCAAAATCCCAATGTACGCACTTCACAAGCAGACCCAAGACCATCATCAAGTGATTCCGCTTTATGCATTACCATAATAATTTTGATTTCAGGAGCATGCTTTCTTAGCCACTTTCCAACATCCAAATCCATGGGCTGCAACCCGTCTGACCGTCTCTAAATATTTATTTTGTTTCTATGTCAGTGCACATACAAATGAGCATGAACAAGTGATGAAGATAAAACTAACCTTGCATCAATAAGATATAGTGCGAATTTACACTTTCTCAATACATTTGCGGTCATTTCTGCATTCCTACCAAGAATGGAACCAGACGATGCCTCGGCATCTAACCCGGCTGAATCCAACACCTTAAATTGCAAATCACCCAATTTCACAATCCCTTCTCATATGTCTCTTGTCACATGATCATTAGGACTTAGGAGTGTTGTACACAAGTGCCTCTCTTCTTCTAATCAAACTAAATACCATATCCACAACCACCATATATAATGAATGATATCAGATACAATAAAAAGAAATTACTAGGTACAAACACACATTGTGCATAAATACAACTAAATACCATATCCACTGACTTACAAATGGTTTAATTTGGGTGACGATTTATCAGGTCAAATGGGTAAAAAAGAGTAGCTTAAAATAAAACGGGCCAAATAGGCTGAAAGGCTCCTAAATCATTTTATTGGAAAAGTATATTATTCTTGACACAGTAACATTTTTGGCAAAAAAACGTTCAGGTCAACCTAACCTTTTTGACCAGTACCAAAAAAATTATCGTTTTACCAAATTTGTTTTGGCAAGTTTTACCCAACATGTCTGACTGACTAGCTAATTCACCTATATTATAACAGTAAAAGACATATTAGAATTGCTAACCGATTAAACAATGCGGATTTGCCAACATTGGAGCAGCCAATGAGAAGTACAGTCGGAAGTGTGTATCTACTTTGCTGAACTCAACAGCACCAAAGTCTCTGGTATCATCACATACATCATCCTGAGCTGGAACGGTTTGTTTCTTATCACAAAACTTACACAAATGCGTAGAATCCCACATCAAATATGATAGGCCCATTAGAACAACTAATCTAAGTCCACAGACAAGTGATTATTAATATGGCAAATAACCCATCTAGTCCCAAAGCCCAAATACAAGTGATCTGTTTAAAGCTTATAGGCCCAAATGAAATAACCAACTTAGGCCCAATCGCAAATTAGTTTTATTGATTCAGCAAGGCCCAAAACAAACAGATAGCTGATCTTGTAAACCAAATCAAGCTTGCACTCCCGCATCTCCTAACTCGTTTAATTTTAACAAGACCGACTTAGTCGACAAGTTAATCCAATAACACTAAAATTATGTCGATAACACTAAAATTACCAACATAAACAAGTAAAGAAAGAACTAGAGAAGCATCAACATGACATTCACTTATACAAACTAATTAAGATATATGCAAAAAAGTCCAACTCAATCCACCCAGCCTGTTAAAACCTATATGAAACATGACTTGTTTGAACGCAAATAGCTATCCAGCCGACCCCACCAAATACAACAACCAAAAGCACCTACAACTTAGCCTCCTTTTCATATTTGTGCATTTCTTCTGACATATTTGGCCAAGAAGGTGTAGCAGCCTTCCCAAGAGTCTGACTTCCTGAACCCACATATAACCGGCTTAAGACTCCACTTGATAAATCATTTTAAAAATTTAAAAGATAGCAAACTTACAACAGCAGGTTCAGCTGGGTCATCGGTTTGGTCATGTAACATATTTTCCTTGATATGAATTTCAAAATTTTCAGATTTGCGAGTCATGTTCATACTGTTCGGTTCATTGGAAAGCTCAACTACTTGTGTCTCAAATATGGAAGCATGACTCTTCTCCCCCACATAATCAGATTTAACCTTTGAATTCAACTGGGACAATGTGAAAGCCAAATGAATATTAAAATTGTGATTAGAGAATAGCAGCCCCCGGGGGATGCTACATCAGGGCATTAATAACTTCATCAATAGTTAGGGAAAATAGTAAGTTTAAAGAGAAGCTTTGATAACTTCATCAATAGTTAAGAACGGGCTTAGGACCAGAACACTAGAAGTTAAAAATTGAAGGGTGTTTTTTCAATATAAACGTAATGATTTGAGTACAAATACTATGGTACATATGAATACTATTAACAAGCATTTTGCATGTGTATAAAAAGATTAATGTTTTGGAACGTTGACTTACTTGAAATGATAATGCTTTCTCAAGTTCCTTGACAACGACTTTCAGTGTCGGACGTTGATCTTGAGTTTCTGCCACACATTGATATGCAATTTTCATGAATGTGTGTAAAGACTCCTTGTTGGGTCCTCTCTTTAGGACAAAATTGTATTCACTGGTTTCTTCCTTTAGTATAGGATCTATCATGTCCTCTAGAGTTCCTGTGCAGAAGCTTTGTCTTGCCACGGGGCCCAACCCTTTGTCACTCTCCTTCACGTAAATTGGGTCACTGGCTGCCCTCCCACATAGAATTTCAAGCAAAACTATTCCAAAACTATATACATCTGATTCTCTGTTTAACTTATTAGTCTTCTCATACTCTGGATCTGTGTAGCAAAATCTGCCACGGCACCTGATATAGACAGCTTCGTCTTCTTGATTTGGAGGCAAGAATACAGAGTCTCCAAACCCATCAATCTTTGCCCTCCGGTTCTCGTCCAACCCAATGTTGTAGCGACATATATCACGGTGTATTATCATCTTTTGGTCTTCCATCTCAAAGTGAAGGTGCTCCAATGCGTTCGCAACATCAATGCAGATTTTCAAACGCTTCTCCCATGTCAAAATACGCATATCATTGTCGTTTCCCAAATAATTCCCAAGGTATCCATTAGACACATTCTCAATGACAAGGATCATCTCAGAATCTTCAATACAGATTCCAATTAAAGTGACTATGTTTGGATGCTCAACACTCGAAAGCATCTCAATTTCTGTATAAAGCTCTTTTTCTCCATACCACTTATTTCCAGAGGTGTACCGTTTTATAACCACAATGTTGTGTGCCTTGGGATGTTCTCCAATGTTCTTCCCTTTTTCAGATGAAGGATTTTCTTTATCAAAACAGTGGAGTTCTACTCTGTACAAAGTACATTCGCTAGCCACAGATGCAATTGCGTATGTCTCTGAGAAATTATTTGTTGCTAATTTAATATCGCCAAGACGAATCTTCAAGTGTCCAAACTTCCTTTCCTGCAAATATGTGACAAAGGGAAAAAGAGAGTTACAAAACTGAATATGAATAAAGAAGAAATTATGTTCCTTTTAGAAAAACTAAAGAGGACATTCGAATCTATTGACAGTTAGCCACTACTACAATTTTGTACAAGGCAAATGGGTTATGCTCTGTACAAAGTATAGCAACCCAATGTTGCTATCTGATTCAATTGTTGCAGACCAGAACCTCAACTAAATTGAGTCTGGCGCCGACCCCTGATTCCCTTTTCCCTGTGTTTCATGTGCCCTAGTTTTCCATCAAGACATCACAACTGGGCCTTGGAAGATGGTCCAACTTGTTTTACCCAGCCCATAAACTTTTTATAGTTGCCCAGTTTGTAAATAACACCCAAACACAAATTTTGAATTAGTTAAATACTTAAATACTATTGAATTATGTATATTAAATGATAGTCCGAATCCAAATCATGTGTTATAGAAAATTTTAATTAAATTAAAATTTCCATTGCATATAATAAGCATGATAATAAATTTGCAAGGCAGCATAGTAACCCCTGGTCTTAAAAAAAATTACATTTTTTACTATAAATACTCACCCAAACCCAAACCAAAAAGTCGAAAATGGTGCATTGGACTGAAGAGAAGGAAATAGCACTAGTGACATTGATTCTGGACGCACAACGTACTCTACAACGCGGTAAAGTAAAGTATTGGGGCCGAACGTTCCAACAATACCAACAACACGTCGGGAACACACGTCACAACTTAAACGCGTGTCAACACAAATGGTGTGAGCTTAAACCGAGGTTGGATCGTTTAAAGTTTGCTTCGACCGTGTCCCTGCGGGCGACTTGACCTACGGCGATTGAGTGGAGATCGCGAAGATCGAGTACATGCATGGCGGGAATACGGAGTTTAAGTGGGTTCCCCACCTTAATATTTACCGTGCTTTGTAATTTTTTTTAATTTTTTTGTAGGATTTAATAAGTTGATTTTTTTATTTTTTAGGATTTAATAAGTAGGTTTTTATTTTTATTTTTTAGGATTTGTTAAATAGGTTTTTTATATTTTAGAATTGTCTTTTATGTAACTTTTTTTTAATTAATATAAGTTGTGTTTTTTATATAATTGTCAACGTTAAAAAAACCCACATGGCAGCTCATGTGGGCCTGGCCACGCCACTCCTACACCCCACTTTTTTGGGTGTGAACTGGTGGAGCCCACATTCGCCACATGTCGAGCAACGCCCCAACCCAAGTCGCTCCACACACCACAATCTTAAACAACTAGCCTGGATGTTTTTGTCACCTCTCGAATAATAATAAAAATTGGTGTTCTTCATAAACCCAACTGTGATTTGCTTAGATATTTAAGAATCTTGCCGTTTTTTTTAAAACTAATGATTGAGGTTTTCTCCGACAATAGGCATCCATATGTAACATGGGTTTTTTAAGAACACCGAAGCCTTGAATAAATTTTTTTTTGTTTTCTATTTCAAACAAAGGGAAATGATAACCAAAATAAAAATTATACCAGAAACAAACATTCAATGGGTTACAACCGAGTATAGATAAAAGACCAAAATTAAAATTTAACTACACCTGGTAGGGACTAGTAATAATAGAAGTACTATAATAATAAAAGGCCGTTCAAAAAAAAAACTATAATAATAAAAGATAAATAACTACCTAAGTAAACTGTTAATAAATTAAGTAATTAAAAATAACATGCTTAAATAGATTGCAAGTCAAAAAAGTTGAACATAAAAAAAAGTTAATTTTAAAGTATAAATTATTATTGCCATGGTGATAAATACATAAAAAGTTTATAACCAACGCGTTAACGCAACCACTCCATCTGATTCACTATGAATGGTAAAGGGTCGGTTTTGGTAATCTCATTTTCATACCCGATTATAAATTGTGTCTAATATTTGGTATTAGACATGTATACATTATCTGTGGGCTACAGGGTGTACCCGCACATATTGAGTATATCTCGTATGGTCATGTGGTAAAAATTACCCGTTGGGACACCCATTACCCATAAACCAATCATAAACTCACCAAAAATCGAATTCAAGTATTGTGTACTCAAACAAACTTCTAACAAAAATTATATCTCTTTAGTAATTTTAAGTTTGTAACAACTTAAAGATATTATTTACTATGTTTCTTAAATTCATATAACATATTCTATGCGGTTAATTGGACGGTATCACCTAATACCATACATGTCCAAACCCATAAAAAATAAAACTATGCTACCCATCCTTGATGTTTCGGTTTTTTCGTTCAATTTGGATTCTTTTACTATCCTATTTTGACTTACTTTCAAGTAGAATAATAGAAAATAAAGATACTGAAACAAAAGAAAAATTACCATCGAAGAATAATGAATACCAAAAAATAGATAATAAAATAGAAAAAGGGTCTTACAATATTTTCATGACGCAACTGAAGTTCCAATGCTTTCCCAAGTTTAGCCACAATATAATGCATATCTGGGCGGTGTGCTCGATCATCATTTAAGCAAGAATATGCTACCTTTGAGTATATGAGGAGTGATTGCGGAGACAATATTTGATTTAATAGATGAGGATGGATTATATCATGCAAAGTTCCCTTTTCATGATGATACTTGGCCAACTGGGCTAGAGACCTATCAGCCTCGTTCTGAATTAATGCTTTCCTCATGTACAACGTTTCGAATAAAACAACACCGAATGAGTAAATGTCCGACTTGTGGGTCACACCTCCCGTCTTTTCAATCGCTGGGTCTACACACCCCATTGTGCCAGTGTGTTCATAAGGGCACACCTGGTCCTTATTGTTTACTGATTGGTTGATGGAAAATTCAAAACCGGATAACTTGGCTTCCCCATTCTCATCCAATAGAATTGTGTCGCTAGTGATGTTACAATGTATGATACCATAATCACATCCCTTGTCGTAATGGAGGTAACTCAATGCCTGAGCCAGACCTACACATATCGTCAATCTTTGCATCCATGTAAGGTTCGGACTGTTTATATATTGCCCGAGACTTCCAGTGGCCTCATACGTGGTTATGATGATCTTTTCATCTTTCTCATCAGAGAACCCAATGATAGAGACCAGATTTGTATGCTTGAAATCAGAAAGCACTGAAATTTCATTTAAGAACTTGAGGTCTCCTTCCGCGTGCTTACAATCAAACCTCCGTGCAGCAATCTTCATCTCCTTTCCAGACCACAAGAGCCGTCCTTTATATGTGGTACTAATTCCATTGTGTTGGATAATGTAATCCTCATGAAAGTTGTTTGTGGCCTTTACTACATCTTCAAGTGGGATTCGTAAGGAAGCGAACATGGTCATTGTTGATGTCATGTTCTGTTATCAAGTATAAATTAGTGTAGAAACAACAGGTTACAAATGAATGAGAAGGCAAGATCTTATAAGATGTAAGAGCAACAGCACATACATAAATATATATACAATCTAGCAGCTTCCATCCATGACTTTCTATTTCTTTTAATTTAGTAACCTTAATTAACTAAATAAATATGAATGAATTTTGTGGTACTTACCATGTAAAAGGTTCACATAATGTATAAAACTCGGTAAGTTTAATACATCTGGTATATATGCATCTTCATACCATATTTATTAGGTCATCAGTTGTTTTATATGTACTTAAATATGACATAATAATCAAGTAGGGGATGGTTCAAATGAAAACCACTTTTATTGTGAAAACTCGAAAACTAACTAAAAAAGCCTAAAAACACACACAATTTTTTTTTCAATTTCTTATAAAAATCGCTAGTTTTTTTATATAAAAAAATTTTCAATTTTTTTTTTGTAGTGCACATGTGTAGTACACATACACATGTGTAATATTACACATGTGCACTACAAAAAAAAAATATTTTTGAAAAAAAGTTTTTTTTTATATAATATAAATAGCGAAAATTAGTATGAAAAAAAATTGTATGTTTTTTAGGCTTTTTTAATTAGTTTTCGAGTTTTCGCGATAACTAGTGGTTTTCATTTGAAACTTCCCCTATTCAAGTATTTTACCATAATGATATAAAAAAAAACTAAAACATATATAAAATGCAAAAACAATGAACTAAAATATCCAGACAAATACAATTTTTAATATGTGCGTTGTTCTTGTCGTTAAAAGATTAATAGTATTAGAACACGAGTTAAAATTATGGTTTATACTAGCTAACGTATTTAAAGGAACCTGTTTCATATAATTGAGCAGGGGTGTGCACGCTTCGGTTCGGTTGGGTTTTTGGGCAAAACCAAAACCGGAATGTTGGTTTTTCTGTTTCTTAAACCGTTCGGTTTCGGTTTTTCCACTGGTTCAGTTTGGTTTTTCGGTTATTTCAGTTTTTGAAACAAAATTATGTAAGATTCAAAAAATAAAAAGTATAATTTAAAATTTAAGAATCTTTCTTATATGTTTACATTTAAGTTATTATATTTAACATTTTTAATTAATATTATTCACATAAACCTAACCTTCTAATCTATTTTTATGTTTCTTCAAAGTTTTTGTTAAGACATTTTTTTATAATACTTTGAATATCATTTAATTTTATACTAAATACTTAACATTCAAAAATAAATTAATAAATTCTACTAGCGTGGGTTAAACACTTAAACAATTTAAACTTAAACATAAAATTATATGGACTAGGCCTACTATTGTAACTTATTGGTTCCGTAGGGTTTTTCTGGTTTGAAAATGGTTATCCGAAAACTGAACCTTTCGGTTATTAAAAATCCGAAAACCGAACCGTCGGTTTTTGTTTTGGTTTGGTTTTTTTGGTTCGGTTTTCTCGGTTATTTCCGTTACGGTTTGGTTATTTCGGTTTGCTACTCACCCCTATAATTGAGATAACTTACTTGTAATGCCAATGCTTTCTTAAGTTGCATTAAAACTTCTTTTGTTGTTGGTCTTTCTTCTCTTTCATGATGTAGGCACCGGTAGGCAATCTTTTGGAATGTAGTTAATGATTTTGGCTCCATCTGTTCCCTTATTTGCTGGAACACTAACTCATCTTGCTTTCCTTTATCAAATTTGTTTCTAATGAAATCTGATAGATAGTGACCCTCATGCTTGTGGGTTATAAACGTTGATCTCCCGCACAACATCTCAAATAATACCACACCAAATGAATAAATATCAGATTCTATAGTTAAGAATCCTGATTTTCTGTAACCCGGGTCCAAGTATCCTAGTGTGCCACATGCATGATCGATGACATAGTCTGTTTCATGAGTTAATGGACTTATTAGAGAAAGCCCAAAATCAGCAAGTTTTGCTTTCCAATCATGGTTTAGTAATATGTTATCAGATTTGATGTCTCTATGTATCACCTTTGCTTGTTTTCCACCTCCTCCGTGTAGGAAATCTAACGCCCTTGCAACATCAATGCATATATTAAGTCGTTTCACCCATGTAAGAGAAGAATCATTCAAATACCTATCAAGACTTCCTCTGGACGCATACTCATAAACAATGACTTTTTCATCATTTTCATCACAGTAGCCTACAAGACCAATCACATTCTCGTGCTTATAATCCAAAAGAATTTGTAGCTCACTCAAGAATTGTTGTTCCCCTTGACCAAACCTCGTATCCAATCGCTTTGCAACAATGGTTTTAAACCCATCACCATCTTGAAGATTTCCTTTATAGACTTTACCAAATCCTCCTCCCCCGATCCAGTTATCATTATGAAAGTTTTGTGTCGCCTGTTTTATGTCTTCAAGTAACAGTTTGGGGTTATCCTTGTTGTTTGTCTGTTAAACATGACACACCAAGTAAAATACATATATTGATAAAAACTAAATTGATAATTTTTTTAATATGGTAAAAACTATAAAATTATGATGAATTGGTAATTTGGTGATATCATGGAAGGTTTAAATTGAACTTTTATCATTTCTGTTATACTTCTATATAAGTATATCAGCAAAGTCCTAAATTGATTGTCTAAAAGGGAGGATTGAGAATCTCTATAATGCCTATAAAGTAAACTTAAGAGGTTGAATGCAATATGTTAGACAATGGAAAGGAGTTTTAGTAGTGTAAACCCAACAATTTGTGTTTTATTAGTTTGAATCTAACCTCATCAACCAATCCACATTTGTTTTTTTATATTGTAGACTTATAGTGAATCATCAAACTATTTTACTTATAGGTATCCAAATTATGAAGTTAGAACAATGACTTACTTGAAATAATAATGCTTTCTCAAGTTCATTGACTACGACTTTCATTGTTGGGCGTTGGTCTTGAGTTTCCGCAACACATTGGTGTGCAATTGTAATAAACGTGTGCAAAGAATCCTTGTTGGGTCCTCTATTTAGAACAAAACCGCTTTCA
The DNA here is from genome assembly GCA_030545235.1 of Helianthus tuberosus. Taxonomy (NCBI): domain Eukaryota; kingdom Viridiplantae; phylum Streptophyta; class Magnoliopsida; order Asterales; family Asteraceae; genus Helianthus; species Helianthus tuberosus. Next base: position 212,835,739 of record CM060411.1, on the reverse strand, counting down.
CGAACTTCTTCTTTTATTATAGGATCTATCAACCCTTCTAGTGATCCTGTGCTGAAGCATCGTCTTGCTACATGGGCCAGCCCTACGTCACTCTCCTTAAGGTATATTGGGTCATAGGCTAATCTCCCACATAGAATTTCAAACAAGATTACTCCAAAACCATAAACATCTGATTCTCTTTTTACCTTATTAGTCTTCTTGTATTCTGGATCTATGAAGTATTTTCTGCCAATCCATTTGAGATAGAGGGCTTCATCTTTTTTATCTGGAGGCAAGAATACAGAGTCGCCAAAGTAAACAATCTTTGCCCCCCGGTTCTCGTCCAATCCAATGGTGTAGCTACATATATCACGATTTATTATCATCTTTTGGTCTTCCATCTGAGAGTGAATATAATGTAACCCGTGTGCAACATCAATGCAGATTTTCAAACGTTTTTCCCATGTCAAAACACGTCTGTCTTTGAGGTTTTCCAAATAATAACAAAGGAATCCATTAGAAAAATTGTCAATGACTAGGATCATCTCAGAATCTTCAACACAAAATCCAAGCAGGGTGACTATGTTGGGATGCTTAACTCCACTGGAAAGAATTTCAATTTCTGTAAGAAACTGTTTTTCTCCAGAGTACTTGTGATGTCTATCAGTAGGATGGCGTTTTATAATTACAGTGTTTTGTCTCTTTGATGAATGATTTTCTTTATCATAATGCTCCAATTCTGCTCGGTAGAAGTGAACGTCATCAAGAATTGCAATTCTGTATGTCTTTGAAAAATCATGGGTAGCTGATAGAATATGAGTGAGAGGAATCTTCAAGTGTTCCAAGTTGTTTACCTGAAAAGAGAGTTACAATGAGAAGGGAATTGCGTGAAAGTTGCAAACAACTGAAAAAAAAACACGCTGACCCTCCCTGCTTCTTCCTCTATTTTTCATGTGCCCTAATTATTCTTTATCACATCAAGCTTGGCCAGCCCAATGCATTTCCCAAGCCCATAAGCTATTTATGGTTAGCACTTAGCCAGGAAGTGAATAAGGCCCAAATACATAAAGTTATAATTAGTTAAACCAAATTAATTTAAGAATAGTTTGCTGGATATTACAAGATAATAAGAAACTAAACTAAATCCTATGTGTTAGCTTAATCAAATTAATTTTTCATTGCTTATAATAGGCCTGATTATAGTTTGCGAAAATTATAAATTGTTGTTAATAATATATATTTCGTTAGTGTTATTAAAGTGAAATAAGTTGTTGGAGTAACTAATTAAGTTAATTGTTAGTAAGAAAGGAGGATTATATATGCCATTGGTCCATTTTAGATACACATTATTTTATATTAGTTATTATATAAATAATATTTGTACAAATTGTATTGTTTTAATCGGTTTTTATATTTTGTTGGTTGTTGAAATTTTGAGTTAAAATGATACAATTGCCTCTTCAAAAACATTATGCTACGAAGAAAAATGCATCTTCAAAAAGATTATGCTACGAAGAATGAAGAAAATTATATTGTAAATAAAAAAGATAAAGATTAATATAGTTAGATTTAAGGTTAGATACAATAATATCATGACCACTAAATTTACTTTCTTTAAGCATATATTGTTTAATTGATATTTTGTTTCATCAAGATGCATTTATATGGATGAGCTTCAAATTGATTATGTCGGATTATATAAGTCAGGTGGATTGGGCCATCACAAACCAAAGAAGGGGAATAAAAGAACTTACTGGATTCTTCTTCATCAACGTAACATCAAGATCAGGGCCGACCCTGAGGGTGGGCGGGGAGGACCACCGGCCAGGGCCCGTGATTCCGAAAGACACATTCATAATTTGGTGCCCTTAAATTAAAAAAAAAGGAAAAACTTTTGCTAGAAACTTACTAATCAAAGAGTAATTAAAGTGAAGAGTAGTTAAAAAGAAGAAGAATTATAAAAGCTTTTCACCGGAATTTTTTTCCGATCGGTTAAATAGTTGCAGAGGCCGGATATTGGAGGGGAAAGAGAAAAGAATATGTATTGTTTTATAGGCTGACCTAGATTTTGACTGGGCATCCCCTAAAAAGCTGTGTACTCCTTTCTAGTCATTTTAAACTTTTTTTTTTCTTTTTTCTCTATCAACCTAAAATAATAAAGCTAAAGCTAGCTATAATTTTACATTTTTACGTATTATTTATTTCTGTATTTCTTAGTATATTTAATTTAATTTAGCTGACTTTTGCTATTTCTTTTAGTTTACATTTTTTAACTCAATAAATATATTATTTCAAATATAAAAAACTTTATACTAGGACCCATTTAGGTTTTATTGAATTGGTTTTACCTAACCCATTTTGAACAAACTTGTTTTGACACGTATTGTTTTAACCCAATTAACTTGTTTTGGCATTAATTGTCGATTAGTTAGGACATAGGTGTTATTTGGCGTTAATTATCGATTATTTGGGTGTTATTTGGCTTTAATTGTCGATTATTTGGCGTTAATTTGTTAGAAATTTTGTCTATTAGTTAGGACTAAGGGGCACATTTTAAGATCTCGGACAAGGCACCTAAATTGTTAGGGCCGACCCTGATCAAGATCAAGTAAAAAAATTGAATTGGGCTTTAGTTAATTGGGCTGCTTACAACATGTGGGAACTAAAAGAAGAATAATGGCACACAAGGGTTGGCAATTTTGGAGGTTGACGATAGCCTCTTAACTGATTGGGACGTGATCACAATTAGGTAGTGATAGCATGCGAATTCTTCTTTGTTATTATGACCGGCTAATTTTCTTGTAATGACAATTACGTGTAGGATTTGGTTATGCAAATGTATTCAATTTGATTTATTAAATTTTCTAGACATTACCATGTTCTTATTATTTTTACTAGTGAATGATTTGAGTATATTTATGTGGACATGAGTTAGGTGTTTGACGGTGGTGTGCACATGTTACGTAAACAGGATCCTTGATCCTCCACCATTCTCATTACATTATAAGACTGTGGGGTATGGGGCTTGGGTTTGAATCCGGGCGTGGGGCGGGTCTAGCAAGCTGACATGGCGGGCTCTCAATGGCCAAACCAAACTAGCCGTTGGGGGCATTATTTAAAAAAAAAATTCCTTTATAAATACCTTACCATATTTAACATTTTTCTCACACAATCTTGCCATGAGTTCGTCAAGTTCAAGTGAATCGTCATCATCATCTGACGATGGTGCGGAAATATTTCTACAAACGATCGCGGCGGTGGTGAAAGCTATCGTGGAAGACGAAGACGATGAGGAAGAGACTCCGCAACCTAAACAGAGGAGAAGGTACATCGCTCGTGAACGGCACACCGCTAACGATTTGTTGGTAAGCGATTACTTCTAAGCGGAACCTAAGTATGATGAAAAAATGTTTAGGCGTCATTTTCGTATGAGTAGAAACTTATTTTTAAGGATATCTAGAGATCTTGAGGAGAAGTATGTTTATTTCCAACAAAAACCGGATGTAACCGGGCAATTAGGATTTAGTACGTGGTAAAAGGTCACGACCGCACTTAGGCAGTTTGCGTATGGCAATAGTTCGGATATTATGGATGACTATTTAAAAATGTCTGCACGTGTAGCTAGAGAAAGTCTTCACAACTTTTGTTCTTGTATTTTAGAACTTTATAGGAAAAGATATTTGAGAAAGCCCTCGTTCAGCGACATGCAACAAATATTGGAACATCACGCAGATTATCATGGGCTACCCGAGATGCTAGGTAGTTTAGATTGTATGAAATGGCCTTGGGAACTTTGTCCTACCGCATGGCAAGGCGTTCACACGAGTGGATTTCACGGGATGCCATCCATCATGCTTGAAGCGGTTGCGTCCCAAGATCTTTGGATATGGCATGCGTTCTTCGGTATGCCAGGTTCACAAAATGATATTACCATCATAAACCACTCGCCCCTTTTCAATGATCGGGTAAATGGTATAGGACCCAAAGGAACTTTCTTTGTAAACGGGGTTGAGTACGTGTATGGGTACTACCTAGTTGATGGGATTTACCCAGAGTGGGGGGTTTTCGTAAAATCGTTCACAAGACACGGTACCATAGATCCAAAGAGATTAAAGTTTAACAGGGTCTAAATGGCTGCACGTAAAGACGTCGAGCGAGCATTCGGTGTTTTGAAGAAAAGGTGGCGAATATTGGCAATGCCTTGTCGACTATGGGACAAGGATCAGATTGGAAACGTGATGTACGCATTTATCATTCTTCACAACATGATTTTGGAGGATGAAGGTAGAGCGGTGTTAGTGCACTACGTCTATTGACTTCGTCTTGTATCATGTAATAGGTTAGGATAGGTTTATCAGTGCTCGAGGTTCGAGAAACAGAATTTCAGGTTTTAGGAGGTGATTCCGCTCGAAAGTGCACCCTAGTCATTTCGAGCTAAATCAGAAGTTCTGATTCCGCTCCAAAATGCACCATGTCATTTGGAGAGAAATCAGACTACTATATATAGGGTACTTGACATTTCATTTGGTAAGACTTCCGGATTTGTAACGAAGTGCTGCCAAAATATGTTCAGGTTGTAATCTCTGTTAATATCAATCAAAGTGACAGATTAAAGAGTATCAAGCTGTTTCCACGTACGTTTCACTGATTCCGCCTTTGAATCGGATTATAAGCTCTTCTGAACGACTCGTTCGGGTCTAACAACGATCCTACAAGTGGTATCAGAGCTCAGGAAGAAGAGTTTAGCTTGATATCATCAATTTTCTGACTTCTACACCTTCTTTTTCAATCTGAACAAGATTTCACGGTCAAAACTGGATCAATTTTTCACATATTGTTTAAAAGTACACATTAACGAAGCCTTGAAAGTATCATAGCAAAATTCGAACTAAAAGTAACTGAAAATGAACCCCAAAGTGATTCCGCTCGAACTGACCAGTTCCTGATTCCGCTCCAGATTAGTTTCATTGGTCTGATTCCGCTCGAAAATACATTGATTCAGCTTGAGATTGTCTGATTCCGCTCGAAAATACACTGATTCAGCTTGAGATGGTCTGATTCCGCTCCAAGTTGCAAAAGTCTGATTCCGCTCCAAGTTGCAAAAGTCTGATTCCGCTCCAAGTTGCAAAATTCTGATTCCGCTCCAAGTTGCAAAAGTCTGATTCAGCTCCAAGTTGCAAAATTCTGATTCCGCTCCAAATTGCAAAATTCTGATTCCCCTCCAAAACAACTGATTTCGCTCGAAGTGTTAATCAACTGATTTCGCTTCAACTGGTCAAGTTGTGATTTCGCTTGTGTTGTCAAACAAAGTGATTTCGTTTGAGTTTCCTATTTCGCTTGAAAAAGGATTTTTCGTGTCGATATTATTTCACGACAATCAAGTGTCAGTCTGTTTCAGAATATTTGATATTGTTTGTACTGATTGTGTTTGTTTGATTGTATCTGTTCAGGATTACATCATGGCTGAAGAATTCTACAACACGTTTTTCAACGCGTTCACATCCGATTCTTCCGAAACATCAACGGTCACACCAAAAACTATCACGAAAGCGATCAATGAGAACATCAAGCATGATAATTTCTATGGAACACATTCAAAGCCACCAACTCTGGAAAGCATTGAGGATTATACATGGTGGAAAGAACGTTTTCTCAACTGGGCGAAAGCGTATGCGCATGAAAGCTGGTTCTGTTTAGAGTTTGGATACGAACGACCAAAGGATGATAAAGATGAAGTAATTCCATTCAAGAAATAACCGAAAGATGACAAAGCAGAATATGCAGCTGGACAGAGAATGATTGCTTTGATCCAGACGGCAATTAGAAATGATATTTTTGCATTGCTAAACCATGATGGGTCGTCAAAATCTGTTTGGGAAGCTTTACGTGTTAAAGCTGAGGGGGTAAACAGATTAGAAAGAACAAAATTGCATTGCTTAAAAAAGAATTTGATCTATTTGATAGCTTAAAAGGAGAGACAGTGAGGCAAATGATTGAGAGATTTTGCCATTTAAAAATTGAACTTAAGAGGTTTGAGATTGTGAAAACAAGAGAGGAAATTATCGACAAAGTGATTGAAGCGTTACCACGAGCTGATCAGTGGCAAACGTTTGTTTTTATCTTAAAAATGATGCTTTGTATGATGAAATTTCTCTTGATGCATTGTTTGAAAAGATAGAGAGTTATGATCTGGAGCTACAGAAGCAAACCAAGATGACTGGTTCTTCACATCAACAGAATGTTGGCTTGTACTACAAAGGCAGTGTACCTTCGGAGAAAGGTGTTGGTTCACCAAAGACAGCATTCAGTGGAGAGAAGATGAAAGAACCTCAAACAACCTCATCAAGTTATCATTCTGGATATCATTCATCTTCAAAAGCAAGTACTGATGAAGCTGAGGAGATTCTATGCAACATTGCTCTCAAACTAAAGAATTCTCCGTCGATGAGCATCAATGCAGCTAAGCAGCAAATGAGTTTTCTTGTATCTGTTCTGGAGTCATATGAAGGTCTTGTAGTTGGCAAAATTGGAAACTCAGAGTTGACTAAAGAAGACTACGACCAGATTGATCCGGAAGAAATGGAGCTCATTGACATTCGCTGGTGTTTGGCAAGTTGCATTCGCAGAGCTCAAAGATATATGGAGATTACTGGAAAGCAATCGTTGGGTGGTCCGTCAACTAAACTTGGATTCGACAAATCCAAAGTGACCTACTTCAGATGCAAGCAAAAGGTTCATTTCAAAAGAGAATGCAGAAATTCTGAAGTTGCTGAAGGAAATGAACGTCCTTTCAACGATGATTATTATCGAAAAGCGATCTACCACCGAAGCAAAGAAGAGCCGAAATTGATTGAAGATAAAACCAAATCAAGAGCTTGTTTTGTAATTCAAGATGATGAAGGTGTTGACTGGAGCTCAATTTGTCCAGAAGAATATCGTTTGGAGAATGTTCGAAAAACAGCTTATGGGAAAGCTATAACAGAGGAAAGAAAGTTTGTTTTTGTTGCTGAGATTCAAGATGAAAACAAAGACAAAGATACAGATGAGATCAAAGTGAAAACCAGAGAAGAGATTCTGAAAGAAAAGACCTACAAAGAAAGAAACATTGTGTTGAACAGAATGGATGAAATGCAAGAAGAGTATGAGAGTGCAGTGAGCAACAGAAGATGGGATAAAAAGAGAGAGTGTTACTTCAACAGAGAAGGTGAACCAGTTGTTCAAAGAAAGACATAATCTTTGATGATGTTCTTCTCATAATTCATTTGAGAGCCGAATACTATAGAAATGTGATGAAAGATGACACGTATGCTAAAAGGCATGAAAAGGAGATCAGATATGCCATGACATCGTGTCTGAGAAAAAGGGATGAAGAGAGAATGAAAAAGAGTGTTGAAGAAATGGTGAACAATCTGAAGAAAACTGCTGAAGAGGTTAAAGCAGAAGCTGTTGAAGTTGAGGTTGTGAAGGAAATCAAAAGTGAAGAAGTTGAGGTGAATGAAGAGGTTAAGAAAGCTATTACTGAAGAACAGCAAATTGGAGTAGATGTGAGGAAAGAAGAAGAAGAAGTAAAGAATGAGAATTTGGAAGCTGGTAATGTTGGTGATGAAGTCGGTGTTGAAGAAAAGCAAGATGATGCTGATCAGAAGCAAACTGAGGCAACTGCATCAAACACCGAAGGGTCAATCACAGAGGTACATTCTGATTCTGAAATCTTAAAACCGATTGATCAGTGCAAGAAATGCATGGAAACGTGCAGAGCTTGTACTGAAAAAGATGAGTAATTCAGAACAAGAGATCTTGAATTCACTAAAATTGAAAACATTTTTAAAGAAAAATGCAAAGAAATGCTAGAAAAAGAAAAAACTTTAAAAGAAAATGATGAAAAACTTTCAGAAAAATGTAAAAAATTAGAAACAGAAAATGAAATTTTAAAAGAAAATGTTTCTAAAATGACAGAAGAATGTTCACAAAAAGAAATTGCTTGTCAAGAAATGAAGAAAGAATATGACTCAATGAAATTAGCATATCATATTACGAAAGGGTCATATGAAAAAGTGAAAGATGAAATGAAATATGCTCAATCAAGAATTAATTATCTTTCTGAAACAACTAAAGAACTTAAACGAATGTATTCCATAAAACAAGATGTTGTTAATTCTTATATTGAGGATGTTGCTAAGCTAAAGCGACAGATTGCTGATTTAGAACAGGATAACAACAAGTTAAAGAGTTATCACATGTCGTCATATGTGCTTGAACGAATTTTTAAAATAAAACCGGGAGATGGTGAGTCTGGGCAAAACAAGAAAGGCATTGGCTCAGAGTTTCATCAAGTTCCACCACCGGGAAAAATTGCATTTTATGATGAGGAAAAGGTCGAAAAAGCTTTCAACATGGTAGACCAATTGCCAGACAACATTGACATAACCTATTCCAAAATCTGATGATTCTCATGATTCAGAGGTGGTAGGTAAAGTTGTTGAAAGTGTGTTGAAAGAAGAGTCGATTGATACAGGTAAATCTGAATCACAGGATGAAGATGAAGGAAATTTTCATGATAGTTATCTGAAAAACACTAAATCCGAGAAAAGTTTGAATAATGATTCAAAAGGATTGGTTTATACCATGATTGGATCGGACAAATTGTTCTTAGATGTTGTATTCCCGATTCAGAATGTGATTTCAGAAAAGGTTGATAAAGTTTTCAAAATGGTTGAGATTGAGAAGTCTGAGATTTCAAAGTTTGCTGGTAAGAGTCATAGAGGTTCATATAACAAACCTAGTTTCAAGAAGAAAAACATGAAGGCTGGGTTGGGTTATAAGAAGAAACAGAATCGAAACAAAAATGAAACGCCAACTTATAAAGAAAAAATGAGTTTTGTTCAAGGAAACAGTTTAGAAGAAGAAAAAGAACTCAAATTGAAAAAGTCTAATGATGAGTTCTTTGCTAAAAAGAAAAAGCAACAACCACAGGTCAAAGATGTGTCCATGAGAACATGTTTCAAATGTGATAAAAAAGGACATCTTGCACGAAAGTGTCCAAATCTGAAATCTGTGGATGTTGACAAAAAGAAGTCTGAAAATGTGGAAAAATAAAAATCTGAGAATGTGAGACAAAGGTCAACCAGATTTGATTCGAAACAAACTTGGAGGTACAATACAAACAAGTTTGCTTCAAATCAAAACTGGAAATCAAACCCGAACAGGTTCGATTCAAGACAGACCTGGAATTCTCATACACCCAGAGTCAGAACAACTCAAAGTTAGAAAACAACTGTTGATATGACAAAAACTCAAGAATTTTGGAAACCAAAAGTTGTTGATCAAAAACAAAATGTTCAACAGGAGTCACAATTTTACAAACGAGGAACTCCTAAAGGACAAACATGGAGTGCTAAAAAACAAACGACGATGGTAAACGAAGAAAAAATTGAAGTCAAAATTGATAATGTTTATGAGAAAAATGATAGAAACTATCCAGTGTTACCTGGAAAGATTCATGTTCAGCTACCTGAGTCAAAGCAGGCTTGGGTTGCATTGTTCAAGTAATCAAGCAGTTTGAATGTGCAGGTGCTCAACAAAATCAAAGATTGTGAGAATGAAAGTTAGAGCAGCCTGGCACAACGAAAGGAGGAAGAGGCTGCTGGACCCTGTGTTGGTTAAAACAGGGAGTTTATTTTCATTCTGTAAATAAATAAACAATATTTTAAAACCCTAAAAATTAAAAAATTTGAAAAATCAAAAATTTGTTTGTTTTAATTTTTGTCAAAAACAGAAAATTACAAAAATATGCGTTGATTGAATACGCCGAAACCCTCACGGCTGAACAAACATGATTAATTTCACAAGATTGAAAAACGGTTTTCAAACTGTCAAAAATCAATGGGTTGTAAATCATGGGGGTACTTTATATTAGTTTTTCTGCAAAACAGAGCATAGTTAGCAGAAAATGGATGGCGAGACAAAGCTATCAGTGTTGGTTGTCAAATTTTCTTTAAATGGTTTTGCATTTTAGGGGGAGTATTGTTGTTAGAAAATACAAAAACATTAGAAAATTTGAAAAAGTCAAAAAATGATAAAATTCAAATTTGAGTTTTGTGTAAAAAGAGGAAATGATAGTACATCAGTAGACAGTTACAGTATGCTAAAGAAATGTAATGATTTTATAGCGTTAAACAGTCTCACTGATGATATGCCGATAGGTTTTTATACATTTAGTAAACTTTTTCGGGATATAAACCTAAATTCAAACTTGCTTATTTCGTGGGGAACACTACTTGGATATATAGGTAACCCCTGAAATCTCGTTTGAAAGTTCCCTCTTTCTGAGATACTAGGTCTTTATACTCAGTGATATCTGGGGTATTATTCCGGGACTTCTGATTTTGCGGAAGCAATGGCCTAGTCCCCGCATAATACTTTTCGCATTGCTTGAAATATAGCACAGCCCTCAACAAAATGATGAAACAATAAAATTGCTAATCAATGCTGTTGAAGAAAAGATCCTCTAAAGGGGACACACCTAAAGTCGAACCGTCATCTCTCTGCTGAACGGAAGTTCTGACCTGAGCTCTCTCGGTTTCGCATCTAACCCCTTACAGATATCATCTAAGTATACTCACCTGTAAGACTGAATATTGGGATCTGGATACGGGAGTATATTCAAGAGGTGGGACACATGAATGAGTTTAAGTTCTTAAAACATCTAATTCATATCCTGAATCAGTTGAAATTTGTGTGAAAATTTAAGTGGATCAGTATATCGACAATCTAAGTGAATTGTTTAATTCTTAATGTGTAACTAAGCTCAACGGTACTTGTGATTTGTCAAAAACTGATATGATCATCTGATGCATACTCAAACAAAAATATTGTCTGTAAATATGTTTGTACATATTTCTTTACTGCTTTATATTTTCAGAAAAATACAAAAAGATTTTTGATTCTGTTTTATTTTCGACAACCGTTGTCTGAAATGCTGAGTTTCAAAATCTAAGTAAGCTGGTTGTGTTTCTGAAAATAAAACAAGTTCATTAATTTGAAACTTGAATTAAAAATCAAAAATAAAAAACAGTTTGTGATATCTCCAAGGTCATTAATTTGGACTTGGATGATTAACTGTGAGGGAGTTGGATTCTTTAATGCTGCTAAATCATTTAGTTTGTTGATAGAGGGAGTTGATTAGAGAATTTGATTGATAATATGAAAACATTGTATTTATAGATGTTTGAGTGATTGCAGATAGTCCAGATTACGATCCCGAGAGCAGAGTCTAAGGGGGAGTCTGAAGACAAGCTTGAAGCAAGAGGGAGCTTGTAGATGGAAAGCTAGGTGTCGATCCCAAAGCACGGAAGCTTGACGAAAGGGGGAGCCTAAAGCTGATGGAAGAAGATAAAGATTGAAGGATGCTTATAATGTTACAATTTGGACGAGAAGGCAGAATGATCAAGACCGAAGATGTGTCATGCTGAAGACTATACACTGAAGACTTCGTCAATATCCGAGGGGGAGTCTGTTAGTGCACTACGTCTATTGACTTCGTCTTGTATCATGTAATATGTTAGGATAGGTTTATCAGTGCTCGAGGTTCGAGAAACAGAATTTCAGGTTTTAGGAGGTGATTCCTCTCAAAAGTGCACCCTAGTCATTTCGAGCTAAATCAGAAGTTCTGATTCCGCTCCAAAATGCACCATGTCATTTGGAGCGAAATCAGACTACTATATATAGGGTACATGACATTTCATTTGGTAAGACTTCCGGATTTGTAACGAAGTGCTGCCAAAATCTGTTCAGGTTGTAATCTCTGTTAATATCAATCAAATTGACAGATTAAAGATATCAAGTTGTTTCCACGCCCGTTTCACTGATTCCGCCTTTGAATCGGATTATAAGCTCTTCTGAACGACTCGTTTGGGTCTAACAACGATCCTACAAGCGGTCGTTACCTACTACGATGACGATGACCCCCAACCAGGTAACGTTACAGACGAAGATAAAGCATTAAATGAATATTTGATCAAGTTAAGGGATATACATCACAACCTTCGATCTGATTTGGTGGATCATGTTTCAACGATTCCTGGGTTCGAAACCGACGAAGACGACGAAGAATGATTGTTTTTTATTTTGATAATTATTATGTATGTTTATTCAGTTTTTAATGGTTATAAATATATATATATTAAAAAAAAGTTGATGTGGCTTGGCCACGCCAGCCAAGCCACGCCCACCATACCCCCTTAAAACTTGGGTTTGGGTTTGTTAATCTTCAATTCCACGTGTCAACTCATGCCCCCAACCCAAGCCCCACCATACCCCACGGTCTAAATAATATGCCAATCTCATATTTTTGTGGGAGATTTTACAACCAATTCGTTAATAGAAAGGAATATAAATTGTTTCTATAAATAATAAATATATATATTATTAGGGTTAAAAAACGACTTTTCTTCTATCACTTTGCAAGCATAGTCTATCAGTTGGTTTTCATAATCATTAATAAGCATGATACTTTGTTAAACTAGGGGGTTATGTTGGTAATTGTTTAGATAATTAACATCCTAGCACAGGTATTAAGCGACTCAGCTGGGTTCCTTAGTCTTAAAATTGCCCTTTGATCTCAACATTGAACCAACTATGTCTTGTAGTTTGTTAACAAAGTGAATTAAGCTAGGTTATACACACTGCTACCAAATTTGAACTTGAATGTGATAATTTTTTTCCTCATCTGATCTTTTCATTTGTATTTATTGAGTAATTTCAATTTAGGTTAACATAAATTTAATTCAAACCAATCAAATCGTGATACTTACTTCCACATGCTCCTTAGATACGTACCCTATTTACCCTAGCTATCTAAGTTAATTGGACACTTGTCACTCTATAAATTCTTCTTACACTTTTTACAATTAGGAATGTTTGTAGAATAAGTTACCCCTTGATGTTAATATGAAACAAGCATGAATATCGTAAAAGAATAATTTAATGAGAATAAGGAAACTTACGCCCCGATTTAATAGTGTCAACGCACAAAGTTTTGAGATAAATCCATTTCATAGTTAGAGTCACTTGTAGATTTTGTTGAACACGTTATTGGATTTTTGTGACATTAGGAGCTGTAGAAACTTATTCAGGTATGGATGTTTGTACTTTTTTCGGGTAGAAACTTATCCAGTTTGTGTCGTTGAATCAAATGCTGGAATTATGCAAGTCGTCGAAAGGGTCGAAGAACAAAAAGGAAGCCATGTATGCAGTTTTCTTAATGACAATTTGGAGGATATGGTTGGGTAGAAACGGAAAGGTTTTGGTGTTGCAAGTTATAGGTTGTAACTGCTGTGTTTTTTGTTTCTGTTTTTGGCCAGTTTAACTACTTGCTAGGCTGGATCATGTGGCTGTATGTTTGGTGGTATTGAATAAAATGGCTTTGTTTTGATGTTAAAAACAATTACATTTTCAATGACTGATACTCTTAACGTTGTTATATATTAGTAAGGACTCATCCTTTTTGTATTCATATATCGCTCATTTATAACCTCTTTTTTATTCATAAATATAGTTCAATTGATTTTTTTTAACGACCAACAGAATCAATCCCGAGCACTGTCGGGGTACCCACTGGACCAAACGCAGTACTCCAAGAGTAACCCGAGTCTACCACCAATTCCAGGGAAAACTAGAGGTGTACAAATCAGTTTTTTTCAAAAACCGGTTTCGATTATTAACCGAACCGGTGTTTTCATCCAAAATGAAAACCGGTTTTTTTAATAACCAGTTTCGGTTACTAACCGGTTTTTCAAGTCCAAAACAATAACCGGTGTAACCGGTTGGGATCGGTTTTTAACCGGTTATTAACCGGTTTTTCATACCAAGAATCCTAACCGGTCTATAACCGGCGGTTCGGTTATAAAACCGGTTTCGGTTTTTTTTCCCGGTTTCGGTTCTAAAACCGGTTTCGGTTTTTTTTCCCGGTTTCGGTTCTAAAACCGGTTTTTTTTTTGTACACCTCTAGGGAAAATCCGGTAACCCATCCGTCCATAGACATGACGGAACTTACGAATGCATCAACGCATCATTAAAAAACAAAAAAAAATAGCATCGCTTCAATAAACCATATATTAAAAGTCTTTAAAAATTGAACTACTGTAAATCATCCGGAAAAAAATATATATCTATACTACTATATTAAAGAAACTGGGTTTTCTACCCTTTTTGTCATTTTACACACGTATAAATTTTATAGCATTACGTACAAGAGAGTACAAGCTGTTTTAGAGGGGGTAAACTTGCACATTATCTAAAGTTTTAAGACACTTTAGGGGTATCATTGGAATTCTTGATTACTTCTTCATTCATCGTCAATCAAGGTATACTGGCGTCTCTTCCTTCCCCCTTGAATGGAACTCTGGTATAATTTAGACATTATTGCTATCATTTAAAATTAAATTGATAGCATGTAACTGATACCCATCTTACCCTGCTCTCCTTTGTCACCCTTCCTCTCCTCAAAATCTCTACGAAACCCACCTCAAATCTCATTATTCTCCTTCGTCACTCTCATCCACCACCCCTACGCCACCATAACCGCTGCCATGGGAGACGATTCCGGCATGGACGCTCTTCACATTCTCGATTTTTGCTACTCCCGTTTGACGATGAGTAAGTTTTACTAATACTTTTTGTTTAACTTCAATCGCTTATCTAAATCTGTTTTCATTTACTCGATTAGGTTTTTTTTTTTTTGTTGATTTTTGTTTCAATGTTAGTTGGTGTTGATTATCTTTCAGAAGAGATCAACTTCATCCTCAATGGCACCACAACGCTTTCATGACGGTTCGAGAAAGTGCCCGATCAGATGTTCCTACCATGCTCCATTGGCGCGCAGAGGTAACACGTTATTGAGGTAGCACGTTATTGATTATATGTATAAACGGAGATTTGTATGATTTATCGAGTTTAAGTTTTATGGTATGAGTTTTGTGGATTATTTAGATCAAATCATCTATCGGTTTTTAGACCTAATTGTTCAATTTGATCGCAATTCTTCGATTTTTGTTCGGTTTTTGTAGTAGAATTTAGCTAAATTAGGTCATTAATGTTCAGTTTGATCATAATTCTTCAATTTTTGTTCGGTCTCGGAGTAGAATTTAACTCAAAAACCAAATGCGAGGTATAATTTGGTTATTAATGTTCAATTTGATCGTAATTTTTCAAATTTTGTTCGGTTTTGGAGTAGAACTGAACTGGAAAACCAAATGCGACCTAAATTTAGGTTACTAAGGTTCAATTTGATCATAATTCTTCCATTTCTGTTCTGTTTTGAGGTAAATTAATGTTCAACTGGAATAGAATTTAGTCAATTAAGCTGCTAAAACTTTTAGTTTAACTCAAGAATCAACTGGGAGGTAAAATTAGATTATTGAGCTTGGATCTGATCATAATTCATCTATTTCTCTTCGGTTTTAGAGTAGAATTTAGTAAATAAAGCTACGAAACTTTGATTTCAATGTTAAGTCTAGAATATTCGAGTTGCAAAGGCAGTGCCTATGTGTATTTTCACTACTTCATTACGATTTCAAGTTTCAGAGGGCGACATTTAATACGGAATTTGTTTCAAATTTAAAGCTAAGTTTGTTGTGTATGTATATTGTTTCTAAAATGCCGATTTATAGAAACGGATTTTTACTAATTTAACGAATGAACTTTGGAATTTTTTTTAACGGTAATGAACTTTGGCATTTTAGCAACTACCGAGTGGGATCTGCACCACCACGGGCCGCCTGACTCCTGACTTCTACAGTCAAATGTCGGGCGGAATAAAAGTAAGCTATGGGTTGTACCTCTACGGGCCTTTTCTGGTGGATCTTCAAAACTACACGTTTGTGAGACAAACGTTCACGGACATATCACATGACCACTGTCCGGGTGGAATACAAACTTCTACGACTATTTTTTTGTTGAATGGAAAAAAAGTGTTACATACCCGTAATGGGTTGTGGTTCGTAATAAGGATCATAACTGAATCTGATATGAGTTTGGACACCCGCCGCAACGCGCGGGCATTCCCACTAGTATTACCAAAAAGGACCAACAAAGTTGGTTGATATTTTTTTATGAAAATACAAAACAATTTATCGTTTAGCATACTTTATCCTTTTTATAGTTATTTATGTAGGGTGTTTTGGCTCATGTGGTGTAGTCAGTTTAACCCTTTTAATTCAAAAAGGAAACTTTTTACGTATCAGACCTTAAGTTTGTATTTTATAACAGTTTTGACCCCTAACAATAACTTTGTTACTTTTTTTGTAGTTAAGTGTAAGCTAATTAGGTCATTACATACCTTAGGGCTATTTTAATAACTACAAAGCTCTTTTAATATTTAAAAGATTAGTAATGCAATTACTCAAGTTTTTTTTATTATTTAGTTATTTTCACGATTATTATTTAACAAAATACGTTTTAAATATACAAATAAATATGCATTTTCATTAACTGTTTGTTTTTTATAAACGTCGTTTTAAAAATCATTTGTTTTTATTAAAACCGTCTATCGTTTTTAAAATTGTTCCTTTTTAAACGTTTTGTTTTCAATATCGTTCTTTTTAAAGTCGTTTATCCCTTAAATTTTTTTAAATATTTCATTTTATACCGTTTCTTTTAACTTTTTTAAACATTTTGTTTTTTAAGTCGTTCATTTTTAAACGCGTTTCTTTTTAAACCGTTCTTTTAGAACCATTTTTTAAATTGTTTTAAACTTTATATTCAATTTACTTATAGCCATTAGGTAAAAAGAACTTTATAAAATGAACGATTTCAAAGATCGAAGAAATTTCAAAACGATCGACGAGTGGTTTAAAAAACAACATTTATAAAAAAACAAAACCTTACAAAAAATAAGCTAACAAGTGTAAGGTTTTAGAAAACGAACAAATTTAATAAACAAAAGGTTAAGAAATAATTAATTTGAAACAAACAAATGGAAGATTTGAAAAAAGATAAACCATTCTAAATTTTTTTTTGAAAAATTAACGATATTTTGCAAATCTTCCATTTCTTCTGTTTTATACACGTCGTTTTTTAAAATTTAAAAAATGAGCGACTTAAAAAAAGAAAATTGTTTAAAAAAGTTTAAAAACAAACGATTTTAAAAAGAACGGTATAAAATGAATTGTTAAAAAAACTTTAAAAGAGAAACCAAATTAAAAAGAATGATTTAAAATGAAACAACTTTAAAAACAACAGACCGTTTAGAAAAAAGGGTTAAATAACAAATGATTTTAAAAATGGTGTTTGTAAAAAACAAACATTTAAAGAAAATACACATTTATTTGTATGTTTAAAAAGTATTTTGTTAAATTATAATCGTGAAAATAACAAAATAAACTTGAGTAATTGAATTAATAATCTATTAAATATTAAAAGAACTCTAAAATTATCAAAACAACCCATAAAGGATATAATGACCTAATTACTCTTACACTTAACTGCAAAAAGTAACAAAGTTAGTGTCTGGGGCCAAAATCATTATATAATGCAACCCCAAGGTTTGGTATGTCAAAAGATTACTTTTTGGGCTTATAGGGTTAAACTGGCAAAACCACAGGGGCTAAAATAGTAATTTACTCTTATATGTATAAGAACAAAGTGAGTTCGAATTTTGAGTTAAATGCTATTTTAGTCCCTGTGGTTTGGGTAATTTTGTTAGTTTAGTCAAAAGGTTTCATTTTTTGCATGTGGGTCGAAAAAGGTTTCATCGTTGCCATTTTAGTCCACTGTGTTAAATTCATCCATTTTTTCTATTAATGAGAAGGGTAATTCGGTCATTTTATATGGCCGAATTGCCCTTTTAGTTAACAGAATTACATATAAAATGACCGAATTGTCCTTCTCATTCACAGAAAAAATGGATAAAGTTAACCTAGTGGACTAAAATGTCAACGGTGAAATCTTTTTGAACCCCAAGCAAAAAACAAAATCTTTGGAGTAAACTGGCAAAATGACCCAACCACATGGACTAAAATGACATTTAACTCTCGATTTTTTTTAAACGATTTAGAACTCATAGATTTATTTGCTATCTATATGTATACTTCTATAGTAGCTAATAAAGAAAATACCTCAGGGACAAATGACACTCGTCTAGGGTCTATATTTTACTTTTTCCCACCTAAACCACACTTTCCTTTGCACTGTGTTCCAGAGATCTACTTAACAGGGGGAGGGGAGGGAAAATGGTGTTCCAGAGATCCACTTAACAGGGGGAGGGGAGGGAAAATGGGGTTTTTTTTGCCTGAAAATAGTCTTTCCAATTTGGAAAGACATGGAGGGGAGGGGAGGGAAGGGGAGGGATTTTTAACTCGGGAACACACCGTTGGTGCACGGGTTAGGAGGACCCATTTTGTAATATGGGTCAAAATCGATGAAGACTATAGTTCTAACCCACACAGAAAACAACTTCACTTCTCATCTCACGCTATGATTTCAGCTTCTTCACCGCGCTTCCAATCTCAATCTCAATAGTCTTCTCACCACGCTTCCACCTGCACCGCTTCCCCTTTTATTTTCTTTTGCAAGTTGTAGCGTATTACACACACATTAGGGTTTCTTCTTGGATCTCTTTCTGCTACGCCTCCCACGATGTGTTCTACGTCAAAAAGGTTAATCTCTCATCTCATCCTCTCTAATCGGGTACACCATTCCCAACCTTCTAGCAGGTAAGATTTCATCTTTATATTTCTAAAGATGTTAGATTTCATTTATTAAACCCTAATCTCTCATCCTCTCTAATCGCCTACACCATCCCAACCTTCTAGCAGGTATGCTTTCATCTCTATATCTCTAAACGAAGTATCAATCTGTTAACTAAGGATCATTCTTGATTTTTTCACGCTGGTGTCGCACCTGGAGTGCCAACGAAGATGATTTAATCAAGAATGATGTTGGATCTGAAACGGTGTTCATTGTCCTATTCATCGTTTGCGGTGGCAGTTGAAGCGGGCGAACGGTTCTTGAAGGTCACTGTAAACGAGAAGACAGCAAATCCGCTTATGATTTTCCTTTTCTCGGTCTTCTGTACCACAGGGTGCGTACTTCTCTCTCTCTCTCTCTCTCTCTCTTCATACACCAGATTTTGTACATTTTATCCACTTCGCATCGATTTGTTTTCTACATATCTATTGGTAATTACATTGAGTGAAATCTATAAGCTGATAAAAAGTGTGTCGCTTTTGAAATTATTCACTTTCTATATCACTATTTGAACTTAGGTACGAGGAATTTACCGAACAGGAATATTTTCGGTATCCATTCGGTACGGACTTTTGACATTTGCGGTACCGATACCAACATTTACTGTTTTTTACCTTCAAACACCGGTATTGAATCGTACCGTACCGTCCCAGATATTTTCGGTATCGATACCCGTTTTTGGAGATTTTTGGTACCAGTTGGTACCGAGTTCATCCCTAATTTGAATGAGTAAGTTTCTCATTTCAAAGAATATTAAGAAGTTATGAAATCTATATAGGTAAAAGATCTTAATCATATTTCCAGTTATTATTACCCACATTATCTCTTTGTTTGTTTAATTTGTACCGTAGCAGAACAAAGAATATTTTTTTAAAATAGTCACTTGGGCCAATAATTTAAATGATTTTCTAACTGTTTAGTAGTCAAAACATGTAGATTGTGCTACTAGTCACACCCATTTTTAGTGATGCAATATATGTTTTTAATTTATTTCAGACAATAGCTACATGTTATTGTGCACAAACCGGTTATTTTCCTAACCGAAACCGGTTAACCGGTTGAGGCTGTTAATGGGGCAAGAAAAAAAACCGGTTACGGTTAATAACCGACCGGTTAATAACCGGTTATTCAAGCTGAACATCCTAAACCGCTAATAACCGACCAGTTATAATAAACCGGTTAACATGTGAACCGGTTAATAAAAACCGGTTATTCCGGTTATTTTTAAACAAACCTGCAGAATTAATAAAACCTGCAGAACGGTAATATTACCGTTTTTTTCACTTGAAACGGTAACAATCAGGTCTGCAATTGTTCCTGTGCTGCTGTGCTTTTGCTGTTGAAGAAGATGAGACCGGTTAACCGGTTATTAATACTCAACAAAACCGGTTTTTAATTAACCGGTTAGAAACCGGTTGTTGATATGAAGAACGAAAACCGGTTACGAACCGGCGGTTTTTAATTAACCTAAACCGGTTATTTTGGTACCGGTTAAAAACCGGTTTCGGTTACGGTTAATAACCGGTTACGGTTAAAAAACCGGTTTATTTGCCCACATCTAGCTACATGACAAAGCGATGCTAGACACTCTAACAAGATGAATTAGAGGATTCCTATGCACCATATGAAGTTATTTTGTAACCAGGTAAAAGTGTCTTTTTCCTTTTTGGTTTCCTTTCTCTATCTATAAATATTGTAGTTCGGTATGATGTTTATCTTAGATACTGTTGCTTTAAGAAACGAAAATGTATTCTTTGAATTACCCGTTCTTTTTAGCAGCTTTTGTTTGTAAATTCACGTACATTCGGGTTTTCTTTTCTGATTAAGGCATGGTTCTTTGAAAAATTTCCCAATTATAGCGTTGTGTTTTCAATTTGTATTTTCTTATTATAGTGTCGAAAGTTGCATTATCACCGGAGGCAGTGGCGGACCCATGATTTTTTTCCACTGGGTCCATTTCTTTCGGTGTTCAAAATTTTCATAACAAAACGTTAAAATTTTCGGGTCGGATCAGAGCGAGATTTGAATTAGATTAAAATAAAAACAAAGGCAAAAGATCAAATACAAATAATCTTAACATACTAAACATACAAATTGAAGGAAAACCCAAAAAGACAAGGTGGCATTTTTGTAATTACCATCAACTATCAAAGTTACAACCAAAAATACCTAAAAAAACACAAATTTTTTTTTAACATTTTTTATTAAAAAATCGCTACATTTCGTTAGCAAAATTTTTTTTTTTTTTTTTTTTTTTTTTTTTTTGCTGCTACTAAAAGTAGCGATTTTTTAATAAAAAATGTTAAAAAAATAAAATAAAATAAAATAATTTGTGTGTTTTTTTTTTTTTTTTTTTTTTAGATTTTTTTAGGTTTTTTGGGGGTTTAGTTTTTAGCATTTTAGCTTGGGTGGGGGGGGGGGGGGGGTTAGGTTTTTTTGGGGGGGTTGGGGGGGGGGGGGGGGGGGAGTGGTTAGGTTTTTTTAGGTATATTTGTAGAGTAACTTTGATAGTTATTGATAATTACAAAAATGCCACCTTGTCTTTTTGAGTTTTCCTTCAATTTGTATGTTTAGTATGTTAAGATTATTTGTACAAGAACTTTACCCTAAAAACAAAACAAGGGATATACAAGGATTGAACCCATAAGCTCTTGTTGGAAACGAAGGGGATTTACCACTATACCAGCTTTCCGTTTCTTTTTATGATGTCCACCTAATTGTATTTATGGGTCCTTATAAAATTTAATATACCGGACCTACTAATTTTTTAAAAACATTGGAGTTCGGGGACCCTGACCCGCTCTATGTAGGTCCGCCTCCAGTCATTGCTAAGATTTGGTAGATATTTCAAAGTGAAATTTGGAATTAATAACAACAGAATCTATATATATACGGCATGATGGGTGGGTTAGGTTGAACATGTCTTTTTTAGTAAGGGTCAAAACAGGTCTCGTGAGGTTTGGCCACACACTTAATTAACCATTTAAATTTTTTATTGTAAATAATTTATGCGTTAATTGGTATCACAAAAATAATGGTGTTTATACAATTATAATCTTAAACAAATATAACAATTTTGAAAGTTGTATGCTAATGCGGTTGACCCATTTCCGTTTCAACTCATTTTGATACTTTTAATTAAACTTGCTTAAGACAAAAGTAAATATCACCCTACAAACCAAACCATGAAATCTTTTCTTCTCAAAAGTAAAATATTAATGGGATTTAACACAATGTGTGTATTGTGTGCAATTTTGTGGTCTTCTAATTCTTGGAGTCAAACTAACTACTTACAACTTTCATAGCCGTGAATGTGAGTAATGACTAAAATCATTTTGGAAAAGTATTAAATGACAGAATTTTATATATCATTTAAATACATATTGTGGTTTTATATGTTTATTTTGGTGACTTTTTTGGTGCGACTTTTTTCTGAATAAACTTGGAGGCAGGAAGACTATTGATTGATACAACAATCCACAAAGAGTTTACATGTTTAAGGGTAACTGGATCAAATACCTAGGTGTTTTTGATAAAAAAAAAATTATTAACCATGAAGAGTTTACAAGTTTAAGGTTGTCTACATCTACCCTTCTCTCTTAGACCCTACCTTAGTTTTGCTATTGGTGGAATTTACTGAGTATGATGATGATGATGTTGTTTGACTAGAGCTGAAATGAAGAATTAAATGACTGGTAATTGTATTATATATAATATAATAGTTATATATTAGCATCCACATAATTCTATTATGAACTATTTTTTATCACTAAGTTTATCATGTTATACATATCTACTAACAATTCAAACAAGGTGTGAAGTGAAAAAAAGGAAGGACTTATAGGAAGTGGTTGTGGAGGTGCTATCTCAAGTTGGTCGACAACTTGGTCATTATCCGTGTGTTTTTTTTTTTTTTTTTTTTTGTTTTGTTAATGAAAAATGCATATTTGACAAGAATATATGCATCCTATTGTTAAGAATACACACACAAACACACCTGACATACTTGAAAGATCAATGCTTTTTTAAGTTCGTTAAGAACAACTTTCATTGTTGGGCGATGGTCTTGAGTCTCTGCCACACACTGGTTTGCAACTTTCATAAATGTATGTAAAGAATCCTTGTTGGCTCCTCTATTTGGATCATAACTCTTTATACTAGTTTTTTCCTTTAGTATAGGATCTATCATCTCTTCTATTGTTCCATTATAGAAGTTTTGTCTTGCCACATGAACAAGCCCTTTCTCACTCTCCTTAAGGTAACTTTGGTTGAAAGCACACCTTCCACATAGAATTTCAAACAAAACCACACCAAAACTATACACATCTGACTCTCTTTTTAGCTTTCCAGTCTTTTCATACTCTGGATCCACATAGTACTTTGACTCAAAATTTGTTCTTTTGCACAGAACTTCGTCATTTTGATTTGGAGGAAGGAATACAGCGAACTCAAAACCTTCAATCTTTGCCACCAAATTCTCATCCCACCAAAATTTAGCGTGATTTATATTACTGTGTATTATCATTTTTCTCTCTTCCATCTCAGAATGAAGGTAGCTCAATGCGTGTGCAAGATCAATGCAAATTTTCAAACGTTTTTCCCAAGTCAAAGTATGCATGGTTCTAACATTACCCAAATAATTTTTGAGTCCATTAGAAAATTTCTCGGTGACAAGTATCATCTCGAAACCTTCAACACAAAAGCCTATTAGAGTGCCTATGTTGTCATGCTTAACACTAGTAAGCACTTCAAGTTCTGTAAAAAATAATTCTTCTTCGTGCTCATTATCTTTAGGAAAGAAGCGTTTTATTTTTACTTTGTTGTGTCTCTTAGGTAGATCACTACTACTTTCCCCTTCTACGGAAGAAAGTTTTTCTTTATCAAAATAGTCGAGATCTCCATTGTACCAAGTACAGTATCTACCGGATACAATTTTGTATGTGTCTGAAAAATTATCTGTGGCTAACTTTATGTCATCAAGCCGAATCTTCAAGTGTTCAAAGTTCTTTCCCTTGCAAACATGTGACAATGGAAAAAGAGAATTACAAATTATAAAATTATATATTTTAGAAATATAAGAGCATTGTGGTTAATAAATTTTTGATTGCTTTAGAAAATAAAGACGACACCATTAACTATCACCCTATTTGCCCTGATTTCTTCATCTATACTATATTATAATACATGAGGGAAGGATTCCCAAAAGTTAAGAACTTCTTCCCCCATTATTTATAAATAAACCCCTAGAATGAGGGTAAAGTGGTCTTTTAAACCATAATTATTTTTTAGTCCCTCAATCTATTACATTTAAATCCTTGACATTTAACATAATTATGGGTAATTAGTTATACTTCCCCCCCTCTTTAATTCTTTAATGTATTCCTGCGATATCTTACAACCCGTAATGTTTTAAAAAAATCCGAAGGTACCATGACGATCGGCACAATTTTTTAAATGTTTCGATAGTTGTTTTTTTTTGTTTCGCCGTGCGTTCATAAAGTACAAATAGCCGATGCATAAATGTACAATTGATTAAAGCCAACATTTGTTTTTTACCCAAGCCAGCTTTGACCATTACCTAGCTACCGTGCATTAACATTTGTTTTTTACCCAAGTTTTTTGTTTTGAACGGCATTAATAAACTAAAATACCCTAATTTTACTTGTACAGAGTCAGTTTGTTGTGGCATGTTTAATATAGTATAGATAAAACTCACAACAAACTTCCTATTAAACATGCCACAACAAACTAAACAGGATATGTGCATCTTATTTTAAAAATTTAAAACTCACAACAAACTTCCTAAATAAATGGATGACCAATCTAAAACTAAACCCGAATGGACTACTATAAATACTTAGCAAACACTCACAATTCTACATTTCTATTGCTAAACAGATTTAAAATATGGAGCCAGTTCTGAATTCACTTGATGCGAAAAAACAAGCATGCGATATTGAAAAATCTAAGGTCGGTTCTATGATAAGTTTTGTTATATCGCAATAATGAATAATTGTTTTCTTTTATTTACTTTTATGTGAATACTAACTTATTTGATTTTTCAGATTCAACACACCAATTTAAACACCCCAGTTGTCGAACAAGCTTTTGTTAGTTTTTAAGTAATATTTTCGCTTATAATCTTTCATATTAACAAGTTCGTTATGTTATTATTTGGTGTTTTATTGTAGGATGATGGTGATAATAGTGTTGAAATTATTTCTTATGGTGCAATGTTCAGTCCATACAAGTCTAATCTTCAACGTCAATTTAGTAAAGAGGTAATTTTAAAATTTATTTAATATTTTTAAAATTTTTTTATTCAATATTTGTTCTTTTATAAAATTTATTTAATCATTTTTTAACTTTTTTTATTAAATTTTTGTTTTTTTAAGGATCGGAAGTATGAGAATCAAAAGAAAAGATCTAAGAGACTCTCTGAATGAAAATGGGTCGAGGTTATAAATTTAGATGATTCTGAGGACGATGAGAAAGAAGATGAATTAGATGATACTGCTGATTCGAGCACAAACAAGAAAAACGGATCAACAAAAGAAGAGAAATTAGATGAAATATATCAAGTGTTTTTATGTTTTTTTCATTTTCAGTTGTTTTTGTTTGATCTAGACTATCCTATGAATAATAAAGTTTATTTTATATTTGAAGTTTATGTTTTGTGTTATTTTATTGCACTTATAATTTACATCTCGATTGAACTAATATACTTTAGTACTTAATCATGTTCGTATTATATAATTTACATGTTCGTACTTGATCATTTCCAAAGAGATAAATTCGATTGAACTATTTTTTACTTTTTACTTTTTCAAAAACCAAAATTTTAAAATTAAAGTTTATTGGATGAGTATGATGTGGATATTTAAAAAAGTTATGGACTTTAAATAATAAAATTATAAACTTTATCATTTCACCAACAAAATAAACTTACTTTATAACGATAACAACTTATCTTTTATTTTTTGTCATTTGTTTAGTATTTTTTATTAACAAACGAATCTTTACATGTTTAAAACAGTTTTTCTATACTTTATTTATTATTAATTTTTATAACAAAACAAAACTTTGATATTTAGTAGATAGAAGATAAACTATGTTCCAAAATTTTAGGAATTATTTAATACTAATTTACGATATTAGTAGATAGATAGTAAACTATATCCCAAAATTTTAGGAATTAATTAATACTAATTTACGATATTTAGTAGATAAATAGTAAACTATGTCCCAAAATTTTAGGAATTATAAGTCAACTAATTAGGTCCTCCAAGTTAATTATATGGGATGAGGCATCGATGGCGAAACGGTCAGGCGATAGAGGCAGTTGATCGAACATTGCAAGATATTATAGGTGTTAGGCTCCCATGTGTAACACTTATGACATATATCCACCACAATAATATTATCATATACAAATAAGAAAACTACCAGCAACGAGTGCCGCAATCCAAAGTGTCGCCCCCGCCGCATCGCGCGGGCACCCTACTAGTATATATATACATAGATATAGGTAAGGGTTTCTGTAAAAAGGAAATGTTTCGTACAAAGTGTAAGAAGTCTATGTAGGTATAGTGTTTTAAATTTTTGGTATGATGTTTTATATTTTTTTGGAAGGCGGCGACGATAAACACCAGAACTTCGAAACAAGTTTGAGGAAGGCGGTGATGGCGATTATTCATGGTGACAAGGGTGGAGACGGGGTGAAATGGCTCATAGCTACTACTCCGGCGGCGGAGACATGGGCGAAGTATATAAGGGGCCGGGGCGCCCGAACTTTTCGCTCAGTAGTGTTATATATGTACTTTTCGTATAGAAATTTTTGGGTATATACGGTTTCGCCCCCCCCGGTTCTAGAGAAAATTATGGGTATATACGTTTTCAACCCCCCCCCCCCTCCCCCTCCCGTCATTAGGGTCAAGCTTCGCCACTGGGCGGAGACAGTGGATGTCGACCACAAAAGGGTTACAACCATGATGAGAAGCGCAAATGGAGGTGAAGATGAACACCGCTAAGGATCTAGGGTTCTGGCCAAGTTGAGAAAAGATCCGGTAAGTCCAAAACACATATGCATGTTCCGTTTCTAAGTAGATCGACTCCCCGTGAGTTGGATTTTGATGATACATGCTATTTTGGTGGCAAGGACAGGTAGTGATGGCAAACCAAGTGATTGTAGCTTAAAGGATTTTATTTTTCTCTCTAATCGTTGACAATTGACAAAATAAATTGATATATTAAGCATATTAGCTAACTAGGAAACATCATATGTAAGTATCTTTTGACACTAGGTAGTTAAGTTTTATTGTTTAGCTTCATACTCCCTATACGGACTCTTCTATGATCTTTGTCGAAAGTATCAATATCAAATGTTGTTGCTTGCACTTATCTTATCATTTTTTTTGCTTTTTATCTCATTTCTTGATCCAAGAAAAAAAAAACTCAACACTTTGCTCAACGGGGATTTAAGCAAACAGTTGATGATTCGTCATTATCTCTGTAGTCGGTTTGCAACCTTTTGATCTTGTATTCAAATTTCAAACAAAAGTAATCCTTCTTCTTACTATAAGTTTGTAAAATTTATTCCGTCAACATTTATGTGATTGTTAGAGTGCACACCAACTGTTTGCTTAAATGCCTGTGTGTGTTCTTGGTGATGTTCACCCATTTAAATGCATGTTACATTTCATTGCTTTATAAAGAGGTAAATAACATATCATTCATAATTATGAAATTAATATTTTAACGGTTGTATTTTTTTTTTTTAATAATTAAGATACTGATTTGTTTAATTTTGTTTTCTTTGTTCTAGAAAACATAGGATTAAGAGGTAAATCAAAGTGCTTGCTATTTGTAACAGGCTTGCTGATATCCCTCTTGATGAGTATTCTTGAATGAAGTATGGTTAGAAGCCTATCAAGGGTTATCAATAGGGGTGCAAACGAGCCGAGCTACTCGCGTGCTCTTCGAGATTGGCTCGAAAAAAGCTCGAACGAGCCGAGTTTAAGAGTCAAAGCATGAGCCTAAAAAACAAGCTCGTTTAATAAACGAGCCTGGGCTTCGTTTATCGAGCTCGAGCCGCACACGAGCCTAAACGAGTCTGTTGTTTATATATTTTTTATTAATATAATAAATATATATTTAAATACTAATGATTATTATTTATAAATTTATGATAAAAAAACATACTAAATTACATATAAAATAGTAATTGTAATTAATATGAATTAATTAGGATATGATAAACGAGCTGAGCCCGAGCCAATTAGCTCGAGCTTTCATAAGTGAAACGAGCTCGAGCATGGTTGAGGTGGGCTCGGCTCGGCTCGTTTGCACCCCTAATTATCCACATCCAAGGTATCTTTTTCTTGCTTCATATGTATTGTGAATTAGGAACCTTTCATTCCGTCTTACACTATGTATTTTTTTAATTCTTTTTTCTCGTTTTAGGACTAGAATGGGAACAAGATGGTTAACGAGTATGTTCGTGAGTATAAAATTGCTCTTGTAGCTATTGCAAAGCAGTAACTAGTGGATTGATGATTATTTATTCCAACTCCTTACAAGATTGTTACATAATTTGCTTCAGAATCAATTTTTTACTTTAAAATAATATTACTGATATGTTTTAGTTACCATTTTTTTGTTACATAACGTTATTGTAATGGAATTAAATGTATTGTATGTTATAAGGTGATATAATTGTGTGTTTTACATTTGTGATTGAATTGAGTATCACTTTTCAAATTGTTTTGTTTTTTTTTTTTTTTTTGATACAAATTGGTGTGTTGTTAAAAACGGATAAGTTTATAAATGTGGGTCAATTTGTGTTGTTATGATAATTTTATATATTATAAATTTGATTACTTATAGACTTATAAGTTATATAAATTAGTTATGCAGCCCGTGTATTACACGGGTTTTAACCTACTTAAGAACAAATGAAAATAAAGTAAAAGGCATAAAGAAAAACAAAAAACAAAAAAGGTCTTACAAAATTTTCAGGTCGTGGTTGAAACTTCAATGCTTTCTCTAATGCTTTCTCAAGTTCATTAACAATATTGAGCATATGTGGGCGATGTGATCGCTCTTCCTTTAGGCAAGAATATGCGGTTTCTGAGTATATTCTGAGTGATCTTACGGATATTTGGTATCCGGACATTTGATTCTTTAGATCGGGATGGATTATATTCGGCAACGTTTCGTTTTCATAATGTTGCATGACCAATGGAGCTAGTGACCTATTAGCATCGTTCCTAATATATGCTCTCCTCCCACACAATATCTCGAATAAAACAACACCGAATGCGTAGATATCCGACTTGCAGGTCACCCCTTTGGACTTTTCAATTTCTGGGTCCAAATACCCTATTGTGCCAATAGGTTCAGAAAGGACGACCTGGTCCATTCGGTTAAGCGATTGTTTGATGGAAACTTTAAAACCGGATAATTTGGGTTCCCAGTTCTCGTCTAATAAAATTGTGGAGCTGTTGACGTTAAGATGTATAACACCATAACCACGTCCCTCGTCATAATGGAGGTAACTCAACGCACGAGCCACGCCTACACATATCTTCAATCTTTGCGTCCATGTGAGGTTCGGGTTGCTTAGATGCTCCTTGAGACTTCCATTTTTGGCCTCATACGTGGTCACAATGATCTTCTCATCTTTTTCATCACAAAATCCAACAATAGAGACTATATTTGGATGCTTGAGATCAGAAAGCATTGAAACTTCGGTCCAGAACTCGACGACTCCTCCACCGTGCTTACGATCTAACCTCAGCGCAGAAATCGTGATCAACTCCCCGGACCGCTGGAGTTGTCCTTTGTATACATGTCCCAATCCACCGCGTCCGATGATGTTATCATGATGAAAGTTGTCCGTGGCCTTTACAACGTCTTCAAGTGGGATTTGTAAGTAAGCAAACTTGGCGATTGTTGTTGTCATGTTTCTGTTTATAAAGTAAAAAAAAAAGAGTGAAAATGAGTGGGTTACAACTTACATATGAGCAACCACACTATATATGAAAAGTTTTGAAGCAATTTGTCTTAGAAAAAAAAATCTGTGAAAAATGATGTCCTTTACTTTTAGATTTCAAAAGTATATATTGTAACAGAGTTAGTAATCGGGGGTTCTGGTGTAGTTGATTTACCAAAAGCACCTCAGCAACAAACATTTTGTCAAAATGGGTCGAACCTGGTGATGAGTAGAAACGGATCTGAAGAGTAGCAGCGAGCGGTGGTGAAAGAGATATGTAGATAATAGTAGCAGCAGCAAAGAGATATAAGTGCAGCGACAAGCAAGTGATCGAGTGGCAGCCTGATATGAGAGGATACCGGAGGGAAAGGAATGATGGAGAAAAGGCAAAGTTGGTTAATGAAAAAGCAGGGGAAATGATGGTAAATAGGACATCAGGAGTGTAGGAGTGTTGTAGGTACCTTCCGGCAATTTTCCAAATTTAATATAATACAATTTTAAATTTTATGTTTTATTTTTACTAGATTGTTGCAAAGGCTATGCATTGCTACGGCGACGCCTTAGTTGTTTATAGCTTGAGGCACGTTATGTGATCTATTAACCATATGAAAACGTGTGTTTCGACGTATCCGATCTAAAACATTGTGGTTACAAAAAAAAAAGGGAATCAAACCCGATTTGGTTCGTTTAGTAAGCGTTCCATCTAACGACTACATCACCATTACCTTTGCATCAAGACTTAGTGGCGTCAAAATATACAATAACTCGAATTTATACTGTCGAATGAAGATGTATTATATTTGAACAGACTCGTTTCCGAACACAGTTTACGTCAAGACATAGACCAACCGAAAACATATGCAAAAACAAGCATGAAAACGTATTATATTTGACCAAACTCGTTTCCAAAAATAATTATGTCAAAACGTGAATTTATATCGTTTACGAGTAAAACACCGGTAAATATAGGTACCGAACCGGTATATTCGGTACCGGTACCCACTTTTTCCGTTTTCGGTACCGGATACTTTCGGTACCGAACGGGTACCGTGCTCATCCCTAGTCTAAAATTTAGAGGCGGGGACTGGTTTGGTTAAGTTGAAAACTTGAAGGATTGTTGTGTACTTTGTTGGATGGACCATTTGTTTTATGGTTTATATATAATATACTATAATATGGATTTAATTTTAATTATTTATAGATATCGTTCTATTTGAAAAAAAGAGTCAAATTGGTAAGACAAAAATATTGAACCTATAGTTAACCCTCACTCACGCCCAAACACCACCCCTAAGGTTTGTGAATTCAAACGTGAAGCTTCAAGGTTACTACACCAAAAATCCACATCAGGAGTTAATTTCATGCTCCAATCACAAAAATTCACATCACACCTTGTAACACATTTCTTTTTTTAAAGCAATATTTTTATATAACTTAAATATTTTCTTAATGTGTTAAGATAGTGAAAATTTATGAAACCGTTACACACTAAAGGTGAAAACAAGTGAATGAGAACTCTTGTATACGTAACAGTGACATAGATAGAAAAATATTAAAACCATAACACATAGCCTTAATTCAAAGTTGGTGTAGACTATGGAAATTGTCTTTTTCTTTAATCTCTTGCAAATAAGGGTTACTTGTTAGGATAGACAAAATCATCATCGCCATCTTTTGTCAACATTAGGTCCACTAAACCAATTTTTCATCCTTAAATCATAGAAATGGGTACTCAAAATCCCACACATTCTAAAACCATTTTTTAATAATTAAAATATATAAATCAAGAGAAAGAAAGAGATTGAGGATGAACATGATGGCCATCCAGAACCATGATGGTTTTGTTTGCTATTATACACTATGGGACTGGACGATGTTGCACTCGGTACCCAACCTCCACTTCATCATTCCTATCTTGTCCTACATTCTGAACTACCTTAGGTAGAAGCGAAATGAGATGCATAGAACATAAACAATTGAATGGCTAGTAGTAACAGTTGGGTCGATTTAGTACATGGTGGTTGAAAAAACTATTTATGGTCATTGATTTGGTTGATTTTTTTTCCAATATAGGTTGTAAGTTAGGGTATTCAGCACGGTCATCACGACACCCATGGGAAATGATGTGGAAGCCAGGGGCGGACCCAAGCTCACCCCAAGGTGGGCGGGCGCACCCCCGGGGAAAAAATAATTTAGTGCTAAGTTCCGTCGAAAATCCCGTCCGCACCCCTTGGAATTTTTCGTACGCACCCCTTGGAATTTTTTGACCGCACCCTTGAATTTTTTCGTACGCACCCCTTAGGTAAAAAGTGTTATCAATTTATATTTTAATTTTTTTTAGTAAACTCTTATTTAAAAAAAAAATACTACCTAAATTATATAACTTTTAATACCTAACTAACTAAACCCAAATACCCATACATGGTTAGCCCACTAAGTCTTAGCCCATTAACCAAACTCAACAATATTTCAAACTATAATAAAATAATTAAAGCCCAAAACCTTTAGAAATTCTCTCCCGCTCTCTCTCTTGCGTCCCTACACTGCCAACGAACAACATCACCCAGCGACAACAGTCCAGCAGCCGGCGATCACCATAATCAGCCACCATACCACCATCGTTTGACACCAAATCTAACCGGAATCTGAACACGGGTAAGTTTCTTTGTTATTTTGATGATTTTGGTTGATATTATAGGAGAAAAAAGGTTAATAAAGTTGTTAAATAGGTTTGAAATTTTGTGTGTTTTGACGTTGTTTATGGTTGTTTAGATGATTTTTAGGGTGATTATGTTGTCTATATATTTTTAGGGTGATTACAACTTT
Source organism: Helianthus tuberosus (assembly GCA_030545235.1). Taxonomy (NCBI): domain Eukaryota; kingdom Viridiplantae; phylum Streptophyta; class Magnoliopsida; order Asterales; family Asteraceae; genus Helianthus; species Helianthus tuberosus. Next base: position 212,803,197 of record CM060411.1, on the reverse strand, counting down.
CGTTATGATTTCTAGGGCTTGAATAGTTGAACATTAAAATTAAAATTGAAACGTTATGTTATGGAGCGATGAACTTATGTTATATAGAGAAATAATTGCTTAAAAAATTAGTTTTAGATGATGTTTTGGATAGATTTCAAAAAATGAAAACCCGTAGGGCATCGACGTTTTAATTATGTTTGTAACAAGGTTTGACATGTTTTTGATGATTATATAAATTTAGTTTGATGTTCGTTTGTTTTACATGACCCGACCCGAACCGACCCGATACGAATCGATTTTTTTACTTATATACCTAAGGGCCTAAAATTTTTAAAAATGTTCCGCAACCCATGAAAAAATTCCTGGGTCCGCCACTGGTGGAAGCATAGCTATAGAGTGGACATCACACCACAATAGCATGAGTACTGTGAGTGTAGTCATGTAGAAAGAAATTTTGAATGGTTTCTTCAGTAATATTTTAGTTATTAGTTGATTTTATTTTTCTTTAATGACTTGTGCTCTTTAGCTCTTTAAAAAATCTAAATACACAATGTCGTTTAATTTTGTTTTTGTGAATATTCTGATATAAACATTATTGAAAACTGATTTGGTTTCAAAATAAAGTATTATTTTATCTCGTTAGGGGCTTTGACACGTACTTGTATCCGTAACTTTGATGGAAGTTTTCATACTTCAACGACGATGATGAGTAGATATTAAATTTATGTTTTAGTATTCTACATTTGCGTTAATTAGTTAGAGAGTTTAACTAGTGTAAACTGCAATTTGCGTCCCTTAGCATATCCATGCGAAGTTGTTGTGCTCTGTAGATCTCTAAAAGTAGAAATTTCCTTCTTGAGTCCTTTTGTGTGCCTTTAATCATCAAATTTAACCATTTTTGAAATAACAATGTGAAACCAATAGAAGTTTAGCCTTCTTTCACCAATCACTCTATCTCACCAATTGCAAAACTTGCCGTGATTTTCACTTTTTCAATTATATACGCAATTTCTTTGGTCGAATACATAATTCCAAAGTGGAAAGATGAGTCATGCGACAAGGAAATGTGTTTTTTAAAATATATGTGTTTCTTTTTGTCTTCTAACAGAGATATATTATATCATGTATGTGTTAATACAAACAATTTAATCACTTTTTTATATTTGTTAGTGTAATTAGGTATGAATTTATTTATTAATACAAAATAATTTATGCAAATTTTTATAATGTTATATTTTAGGGACGTTTACATTTTGTTTCATTTCTTCCTTTGATGTAAGTGGGGATTATCAGTGGAGTTTTCTAACAATTTTCTTTGAAAGGGACCTCTATTATATAATAGTGTGTGTATACAAACAAAAATAGATTGCCAAAAAAAATCAATTAATTTTCCCCTTTGTTAGCATATAGGTAGGTACTTTCGTCACATAAGTAATTTTAAAGTGGGAAGATGAGTCATTGCCACTGTTAAGTAGCTATGGTGTTTTACGTTGGTTTTGATTTTTTTGGTATAATCGAATCGATCCGAATTAGATGTATGTATAATTGAACGTTGTTCCGTTTGGCTATCAAACTAAACCCGTTATTATGCAGTTTATTTAGCAAAATTAGTGAAACCGATAACCCAACCAAAAACCAAATAAGCAATTCACTTTGATTTTTCTTCTATGAATACATTCAATTTTTGTTTTTTTTTTTAATTTTTGCTCAAGGGATAAATTCGTAAGTGCATTTGTTTTCTATATATATGTGTGTGTGTGTGTTTCTTTTTGTCTTGAATAAAATAAAAATTAGATAACGTATGGATTAGTGGTTGAGGGAATTAATTAGTTCTATGATAAAAAAATATTGTTCCTTTTGTTCAACTAAGAAATAAGAGGCCAAGTCGAAAAAAATTATCGACTCTCTTTGACCAATATTGCTGTTTGGTGGATTTACCCATTTTTTGTACAATAAAAAAGGGCACTAAAAATTGTGTACCTTCCCCAATTCGTATAACAGTTTCTTAACTACTTTTAATTTCTTAAATTCTAATTTCTTAACTCTCTTAGCTTTATCATCTCTTTCAAGTTTCTTCCAGGCTTAGAAAGGCCTTTTTTTCCGGGGGAGACCGAAGACCATTCTGCATGGGAAATGAGATTAAAAATGTGTTTATTTTAAATAACTTTTCTTTATATACCAATGAATTAATTGTTCGATTGAAAAATGTCAAAATATGATCGGAAGAAAAATGCCTATGGCTTTATAGTCTAGTGGCATCTTGATGGTTGGATAAGGCTTTGGGACCAATAGGTCCTGGGTTCGATTCTACAAGGGGGTTTTTTTCCGTAATTATTGGGTTTCCTCATGAATTTGTGTATAGGCATTATACCTAGTGTAGATGGATATGATCGGGTGGTTCCAATAGTGGCACGATGATACTCCAGTGGTCCGTCAGTGATCCAAATTTACCGTTAAAAAAAAGAGATGAATAATTAAGTTCATCTTTGTGACTATGTTAATTGTTCACTCGATCCTAATCCATTTACGTTATATCTTATAATGATAGGAATGTTTCTATTGAAGCTGAGCACATGATGTAGAAAGATAAAATGGTAACGTGCAGTTGTCGTAGTCGGAGATAACTATAATATTATATTCCAACAACTACAAGATGCCTTGCTTATTTTAAAATCTAAATCTACTCTCAACAACTACTATTATTATAAACGTACCTACTTAGCGTACATTTGATAAAGTTGCTGATCAGCACATGATGGATACCCAAGCTAAATATAAAATGGTAACTTGCAATTATTAAAAAGTGTTAAGCTGGCCCGAGATAATGATATTCCAACAGTACAAGACATCCGATGAAAACACTTACATTGTTAGGTCCTAATCTCTAATGTCACAATGCACACAAACATAAACAAAATTTTACTGAGGATGTTTTAAATAGTACGTACGGTATGTAAGCGTTACTCAATTGAGTTCTTAGTCTAGGCTTGCGGGAAGTCAACGAGGAATTCAAATTCAAACTGGGGAAAAGAACTGTTGTTAAAGATAGATATTATCTAAAAATTTTAATGACTACTTTTTCAAGAGTAGGCAAGTAAGTGTGCCATGCATGAAACTATTGAAGTAGGCACATGAGGTTAGGGTTGCAAACAAATCGAACAAACACAAAAAAGACCTTGTTCGTGTTCGTTTGGTAAGTAATATATATGTGTTCATGAACTGTTCATGAAAATTTACCAAACGAGATTTTATGTTCATGTTCGTTTGTTAAGGAAATGAACTTGTTCGTGTTCGTTTGTGTTTGTTTGTTAATTTTAGACAACTAATGGAAATAAACGTTTATAAACACAAATGAGCATAAACTAATGTTCATGAACACAAATAGAAATAAACAAACACAAACAAGCGTTCATGAACAGAATATATAATACACTGACACTTATTAAATATTTTATTTGTTGGAATTTTGAAGTATTTAAATAAAATATAAAAACTAAAAACACTAACGAACTATCGTATATAGTAATGGGATTCATCCTTCACACCCTTGGCCCATCCTTTGGAGCTTATCACCCACACCTGATGATGTGGTCGCCTATGTGGCGAACCATCCCCATGTGATGGACCTAAACCACACCCACCCGCCTAAAAACACAGTGTCATAGACCCACCTCATAATGGTGGGCCTCCACGTGATTGCAGTGAAGGGGTCACTGTCGCAACCCCCGTCCCCTAATTACCCGGGAACAGGTGGCCACGGCCAGTATCAGTGGTATCGGTGTTTATCAATTTGGCAGCGAAATTTACATCAGGACCGTAGTTAGGAAATATTTATCAGAGTAAAACACCACATTTTATAATAGTAAACACATTGGGATAAAACCCAAGTTTTCGTTACAAACAGGTTTATAGGGATAAACCCTATTTTATTAAAATAAAACATCTTCTTTATTTAGGTAACTTTTATAGCCACTTTTCCAAGCCTTTAGTTCTTTCCTGCTGGCTTCTATTTGGCTTTCACATTTTATTACCTGAAACGCGTTTAAAAACATTTAGTTAGTAGAAAATACTGGTGAGTGAATCCCAATTTAATCAAGAGAGGTAAATCAGTTTTACAGTATTGAGGGCGATCTCGCAATTACATTTGTTTATATTTCTACTTTAATTACCACACACGGTACTGTCAACCCGACTTGTGGTCATGTTACTACTCATAGTGTAGTAACAAATTTTGTATACAAAACCCCAACATACCGACGATAATTGTAGAATACAAATACTCAATCACTGTTTAATATAATGTAAAGCTTTTGAGGTTTTGTAAAAAACAGTTTGCAAAAAGGAGGATTACTCACATTGCTACTCTAGGGTTTTCCTTGGTGATTTCCTGGTTATTATCTAATAATTAAACAATGCACACGCGTTAGTATAATAACCCAAATTTTATATTAGTTATACCCTCCCGGAGACAGAACTCTGACAACTACGTCGGGCAGAGCCTCGACAGCCGCTACGGAACACTAGATCAATCGGGCAGCGTATCTAATACGTAACCGGGGGGTTATGATATTTACAACGAGGCAGAACTTCGTTATTTTAGTGGGTATAATGCCCGGGTATAGTGTCTACTATTCAGAATTTGAGAGAGAATTCGTGTGAATGAGCGACGAAAACTGAAGGCCGATGCTCCCAATTTATAGGAGTTGATTTCGAGTTCCTCGTGCCCCGCGAAGAAGTCCTCTAAGGGCTTCGCAGCCCGCGACGTAGGTTTGTAGGGTCTAGCTTAGATTAGTCACACGTGTAGCCTGGCCGGGTGTCGTGCCACGTGGCACACCAGGGTCTCGCCTGAGAGTTGATCTGTCGCGCCCCGCGTAACCCGAAGGCTATGCCTTCGCGGCCCGCGAGCGCCACAGGAATTTCGTTTTTATTTTATTTTTAATTATATAAGGTATTTTGGGCCCGGTTTTCGTATACGGGGTGTATTTTAGGACATATAGGGATGTCATAAATATTTTAAGGTGTCGGAAATAATTTTGAAGGGTTGTTATATCCTCCCCACCTTGTTTTAGAACTCGTCCTCGAGGTCTACTGGAATAGGTGTGGATATTTCCTTTGCATTTCTGATTCAAGCTCCCATGTGTATTCTGGTCCTCTCTTAGAATCCCATTTTACTTTGACTAGAACTAATCTCTTGTGTTTGAGATTCTTGACTTTTCTGTCTTCAATCTGTAGAGGCTTCTCTACAAACTTAAGCTTTTCATTTACTTCTATGTCTTTAAGAGGTACTACCGGTGATTCATCAGCTAGGCACTTTTTGAGATTACATACATGAAATACATCATGTATTCCTGCCATTTCCTCTGCCAGTTTTAGCTGATAGGCCACTGGTCCTATCCTTCTAATAATCTCAAAAGGTCCAACGTACATGGGGTTTGCTTTCCCCTTTTGATGAATCTCACCACTCCTTTCCAAGGAGAAACCTTTAATAAAACTTTATCTCCTACCTGAAATTCCAATGGCTTTCGCATGTTATCTGCATAACTCTTTTGCCGATCACGTGCTGCTTTCAGTCTTTCCTTGACTTGGATGATTTTGTCTGTTGTTTCTTGTACTATCCCGGGTCCAGATAGTTGCTTTTCTCCAATTTCTGCCCAACAGACTGGAGTTCAGCACTTTCGTTCATAAAGTGCTTCGAATGGTGCAGCATTGATACTGGTATGATAACTGTTATTGTAAGAAAATTCTATTAATGGCAGATAATCGTCCCAATTACCTCCGAAATCAATTACACAAGCTCTAAGCATATCTTCCATTATCTGAATTGTCCTTTCGCTTTATCCGTCCATTTGAGGATGATAAGCGGTGCTTAGATTCAACTTGGTTCCCATTGCTTTTTGGAAACCTGTCCAAAAATGAGAGGTAAAACGGTTATCTCTATCAGAAACAATTGATAAAGGAATCCCATGTAGTGAAACTATTTCATTTACATACAACGTATCTAACTGTTCCATACTGAAAGTCTCTTTCATTGGCAATAAATGAGCTGACTTGGTTAGCCTGTCTACAATCACCCAGATTGTATCATTACCTTTTCTTGTCTTGGGTAATTTGGTAACAAAATCCATTGTTATCAATTCCCATTTCCATACTGGCATTTCTAACTGTTGTAATAAACCTGAGGGTTTCTGATGTTCAACTTTAACTTGTGAACAAGTTAGACATTTAGAAACATAAGTTGCTATATCCTTTTTCATTCCTATCCACCAGAAATTTTTCCTTAAGTCTTGGTACATTTTATCATTTCCGGGATGTATTGTATACTTAGACTTATGAGCTTCTTCTAATATTTGGTGGCGTAGGTTTCCCAGTTTAGGTATCCACATTCTTTCCTTATGGAATCTCCAAATCCCATCTGTTCCTTGTTCTAATTCCTTAATCATTCCTTTAAATTTTTCAGTATCATCCTTGATTACTGATTCTTGTGTTTTTCTAATCTGGTCATTTAAATCTATCTGCGGATTTAATTTAAGAGAACGTACTCTTTTTGGCCTTTCGTGATACTTTCGACTTAAAGCATCGGCTACTACATTTGCCTTTCCTGCATGATACTGGATATTACAATCATAATCACTAAGTATCTCCATCCAGCGTCTTTGTCTCATATTCAACTCCTTTTGCCCGAAGACATATCTTAAACTCTTATGATCGGTAAAAATTGTAAACTTACTACCGCAAAAGGTAATGTCTCCAAATTTTCAGGGCAAAAATGAGAGCTCCTAATTCTAAATCATGGGTTGAATAATTTTCTTCATGATTCTTAAGTTGTCTAGACGCATAGGCTATAACCTTTTGACGTTGCATCAACACACATCCATAACCTAACTTAGAAGCGTCACAATAGACTACAACGTCATCTGTTCCTTCTGGTAATGCTAATATGGGTGCGTTGGTTAGTCTTTGCTTAAGAATTCTATAGGCTTCTTCTTGTTTTGGTCCCCATTCAAACTTAACAGATTTACAGGTTAGCTTAGTTAAGGGAATGACTATTCAAGAAAAATCTTTGATAAATCGTCTATAATAACCGGCCAATCCTAGAAAAATTCTAACCTCGGTTAGTGATTCAGGGGTTTTCCATTTGGTAATTGCCTCAATCTTTGTGGGATCCACATGAATTCCTTCATGGTTGACTAAATGTCCAAGAAATTGCACCTCTCCTAACCAAAATTCGCATTTTGAAAATTTGGCATAAAGCTTTTCTTTTCTTAATAAACTTAGGAGTGCATGCATATGCGTTGCATGTTCCTCTTTACTTTTAGAGTAGATGAGAATATCGTCTATAAAGACAATTATGAATTTATCTAAATATGGCTTACATATTCGGTTCATCATGTCCATATATGCAGTTGGGGCATTGGTTAAAACAAATGGCATGACAGTAAATTCATAATGGCCATACCTTGTTCATAGTGGTCTTAGGAATGTCCTCTTCCTGTACCTTTAATTGGTGATATCCTGAGCGTAAATCGATCTTGGAGAAAAATCGAGCTCCTTGTAATTGATCAAATAAATCATTGATTCTCGGTAATGGGTACCGATTTTTAATCGTGACTTTATTTAATTCACGGTAATCAATGCACATACGCATTGACCCGTCTTTCTTTTTGACGAATAAGATCGGTGCTCCCCATGGTGATGAACTTGGCTGTATGAATCCTTTCTCCAACAGTTCGTCTAGTTGCGTCTTTAACTCTTGCATTTCTGCGGGAGTTAAACGGTAAGGTGCTTTGGCAATTGGTGTTGTTCCTGGTAGCAGATGAATTCTGAATTCAACTTCCCTATCCGGCGGTAGTCCTGGTAATTCTTCTGGGAATACGTCTGAGAATTGAGATACTATGGGGATATCTTTTAGTTCTTTTCCTTTAGTGTTAATGATTATAGAAATCAAATACACTAATGATCCTTTTCTTACATAACTAGTTGTTTTCATTACAGAGATGAATTTTGTGGATCTAGACGACTTATCTCCTTTAATTGTGATCTTTTCACCTTTTGGTGAATATACTTGGATTGACTTTTGATCACATAAAATACTGGCTTTATTGTCTACTAACCAATCCATTCCAAATACAACATCAAATCCGGCCAGATTCATTGGATAAAGATTTGCACTAAACTTTTGATTTAAAAATTTTATTCTTGCTCCCTGCAAGATTTCGGTAATCTTAATGGTTTCCCCATTTGCTGTTTCTACTAGACATTCTTGTGGGAGTTTAGTTAATGGTTGATTGAGAAGTTTACAAAATGAAGTATTAATAAAACTTTGGTTTGCACCAGAGTCAAATAATACTTTAGCAAAAACATCATTAACTAAAAACGTACCGGCAATCATGTCCGGAATCATTTTTGCTTCTTCTGCAGTCAGAACAAATACTCTAGCATTCTTTGTGGTTTTTTTGTTTATGGTTGGAGCTAGTTTCGGACAGTTCGGCTTGATATGACCTTTTTCTCCACAGTTGAAGCATACTCCGTTGCTGGGTTTCTTCCTACAGTCTTCTTCCTTGTGTCCTGGTATCTTGCAGAAATTACAGTAGGTGGAGCATCTTCATGAATGCTTTCTCTTACAGGCTTTACAATAAGGTGTCGAGGTAGAACCTATGTTTCTCCCACGGTTGGAATTACTGTAGCAAAATTCCTGGGTAAGCCTTTGAGCTAGGTTCCCCCTCTGGTTTTCTTCTTGTGTACGCACTAATTCATCAGTCAAGGTATTTTCTAGTTCTACAGTTTCTTCTATAGTTTAGGGTCTAGCTGCCTTGACTACATGCCTAATCTCGCTGATTAATCCCCAGATGTAACCAGAGATTAATACTGGTTCTGGTGATGCTAGGGTTGGCACTATTCTAGCATATTCAAAGAATGTAGTAGTGTAACCCTTACTATCCACTCCAGTCATTCTAAGGTTTAAGAACTTATTTGCTATCTGTTCCTTTTCATTAGGAGGACAGAATTTCCTTTCTACCATATTCTTAAACTCATTCCATTCCATATTATAAACCCTGTCACTTCCCCTAGACTGGAGGATAGTGTTCCACCATTCTAAAGCTGAGTTCTTAAACAGGTTGGAGGCAAACATTATCTTATCCTCTTCTACGCATTTGCTTATTTTTAAGATTGCCTCAGTCTTTTCTATCCAGCGTAGAGCTGCAATGGCTACTTTGCCCGAGACTTCTATTGGATTACAGTACAAGAATTCCTTGTAAGAACAACCATAAGACATGGTTCTTCTTCTTTTTGGAATGGACACTTGAAGTAATGGTCCATTGTTTACGCTGTGTTTTGGTTCAGTAGGTGGTCGTTTACTGCCATTATTAATTTTATTATTATCCACTTCCTTAATCGTTTTGATAATATATGGCATTGCGTCTATAATCCCTTGTGCCACTATATGTTAGATGACACTGTTATCTACTTGGTTTTCATTATTATTGTTATTCGGATTTTCTTGATTCACTTCGTTGTCCATCTGGATTGTAAACATTTATCACGTATTAATATCTAATGCAAACAACCACATAACAAGCATATTGATCAAAATCGTCGAACATTGCGACCTTTACTCTATTTTATATATATGCGTCTAGTACAAACTGGAACTGAAATACAATACTAATATGCATCGGTAGCTATTATCTCTTTTTTTTCCAACATACAAACATATTACACACACACATATATATATATATATATATATAGGGAGAAGATCATGCGAGAACCACCTCTTATTGTGAGAACCGCGAGAACCAATGTAAACACAACAAAAAATGCCTAAAAATAGCTAAAAATCACATAAATTTTTTTTTTTGATTTTTTAATATTTTTTAGGTTAAAATCGCTACTTTTCGAAGCCAAAAAAAAAAATTTAAAAAAAAAAAAAAAAAAAATTTTGGCTTCGAAAAGTAGCGATTTTAACCTAAAAAATATTAAAAAAATCAAAAAAAAAAATTTTAGATTTTTTTTAGATTTTTTTAGGTTTTTTTGGGGTTTAGTTTTTAGCATTTTAGCTTGGGGGGTGGGGGGGGGGGGGGTTTAGGTTTTTGGGGGGTGGGGGAGGGGGTTTTAGGTTTTTTTTTGGGGGGGGGGGGGTTAGGTTTTTTGGGGGTTTTAGTTTTTAGCATTTAGCTTGGGGGGGGGGGGTGGGGGTTAGGTTTTTTTAGGTTTTTTTTAGCTATTTTTGGTTGTGTTCACATTGGTTCTCATGGTTCTCACAATAAATAGAGTTCTCGCATGAGCCCCTCCCTATATATATATATATATATATATATATATATATATATATATATATATATATATATTACTATTATTATTATTACTATTATTGGTATGGGTTCATCCAAAATTGCATATTACGCTCGTCATATTTCCAGACGAGCCTTTCACCTATTTGTCTCATTCTCTCACTTCCTTCTAATATCTCCTCACCAAAGGTTCGGAGTTCTTGCACATTCTCAGTGATCATGGGTGGGGCTGGTGCTGGTATTGGGTCAGGAAACTGGGGCATCGGTTCTTCGTGTGGGTAAGGGTTCTCTAGAATTTCCCTGATATATTGGTCATTATCAAAATATGGTTCCAGAGGGTCCAGGTTGGGATAGGGTGCTATGGGCTCCTCTATTCGATAAAGTTGTTGGTAATCCCTGTGGTCATCAAACCAAGGGTCAGAGTCTAGGGGATGGGGTACTGGTATTCTAGGTATTTCAGCTGGGTCAAAATCAGGCACTGGTATTTGGTCTACTGGGTTTGGCTCAATTTTACATAGGTTGTGTGGGAAATAGTGGTAATGGCTGGGGTGCTATGAGTTGTTCTAGATTCGGGTCTGCAGCTGTAGTTGCTAAGATATGAAAATTTGCTAATCTCCTATTGATCATATCCTGCGTTTGAGCATTCATTTCTCTATTTGCGGCTGCTAAAGCTCGCTGCTGCTGAAGTTTTCTCATCCTTTTTCTACGTTCATGATGTAACAACTCTCGGTAAAACCAATACCCTCATAAAATTATTCCGACACCCTGTTATATGTTAAAATACCCTTATATATCTTATATTACATCCCGTATGTGAAAACCGAGCCCTAGTTATGTTATAATTATATAAAATAAATAAAATTCTGAAAGTATAAGCTGAGGCGGGCCGCGAACGACCTCACCTCAGACTAACGCGGGCCGAATTAGGATCAGGTGTTGACTTCACTGACTTTTCTAGTCAAAGCGGGCCGCTTTAGGTTTACGTTAAGCGAATGCGGGCCGCGAGTGACTTGGTTACGCGAATGCACCAGAGGTCGACACGTGTCGTAATCGTGTCAAGTCTAGTAAACGACTCAGCTAAGCTACCGCGTTGACTTATGTTGACGCGGCCCGCTTTAGGTTTAGCGTTATGGAACGCGGGCCGCGTGAGGATCAGATTTCACAACTATAAATAGCCAACATCAGATTTCAGTTTTCTTCGCCAATTCACAAATCTCTTTCACGAATTCTGAAATAGTAGAAGTAATATTTTGGGTACTATACCCCTAATTAGCGAGGTTCTGCTCCATTGTAAGTATTATAACCCCGGTTTCATAATAGTTACGCTGCCCGATTGATTTAGGGTTCCGTAACAACTGTCGTGGTTCTGCCCGACGTAGTTGTTGGAATGCCGTCTCGGGGAGGGTATTATTAATAATTTCAAAGGGTTATGGTACTAATCAATGTACATTTGTATAAATTATAGATTATAGCCAGGAAACCCTTACGAAAAGCCTAAGACAGCAATGTGAGTTTATCCTCTTTTTGTTAATGTTTTTGGTACTGTTTTACCAAACCTTAAATGTTTTACTATGAAATTAAGCGGTGATTGAGTCTTTGTAGTTCTTCAATTACTGCCGGTATTATGGGGTTTTGTATACAAAATTTACTACGAGTAGTAGTAAGTCTGAATGACAGTGCATTACCATTGGACGACGAGTTAGCCAATGGGTAATTTGACCATAGCCATAGATCCGGTCGAGTGGCAAATACTGAATGAGTAATTGTGTAGAAAGAAACAATGTGATCGCTCTCAATACTGTTTTAATTGATAAAATGTTTCTTGATTAAACTGGGATTCACTCACCAGTATTTCCGACTGACAAATGTTTTTAAAACACGTTACAGGTAACACAATGTGAACAGCCAATTAGTGAAAAGCCAGCTGGAGAGCACTGAAGGCTTGGGAAAATGTGGCTATAAAAGTTACCTAATACACGATGTTTTAAATTAAATAAAATAGGGTTTATCCCTATAATGTATTGTAATAAAGAAACTTGGGTTTTGCTCATGTTATTATTAATATAAAAGAAGGTGGTTTTACTCTGATAAACATTTCCTAACTACGGTCCTGATGTAAATTCCGCTGCGAGACTAATTAAAACTGATACCACCAAACTCTGAGCTCACGTCCGCCCGTTCCCGGGGAACAGGGATCGGGGGTTGTGACAGAAGGTGGTATCAGAGCCTAGCCACTGGTCTGAGCCAAAGAAGTGTTCTGCTGACACTTAAATTTTGAATTAATGTTAGGAAATAAAATAAGGAAATATATGCATAACTGTAATTATGTGTTATGTGTTATTTGACTATCTGTTAGTTTTCAGTATGAGTGATCAAGGGCCATCAGACGTGAATCGTCAGTTAGCTGATTCACCTAGGAGTGAAGGTACATCATCACAGCCTGCCCTGTCGGGGTATGTTGCTGATCAGGAGGACGGGATATTTGCTTTTAGAGCTCAATCTGAAGAACCATTTCCTACTAAGAAACGAGGATGGTTCAGTAAAGATGCTTTTGCTCGTAGGAAAAGAATGAGGAAATTGCAACAGCAAAGGGCTTTAGCAGCTATTAAGAGAGAGACAGATGCCCAAACTCAAGAAATACTTAATAGAAGCTTAGCAAATTTCCTTATCTTAGCTACGACTGCTGCTGACCCAGGTCTGGAACAATTAGTAGCCCCACAACCACAAAACCCAGAACAGCCTATGGAAATAGAAAATCAGGAAAACCAAGAAGAAATGTACAACTTTAATCCAGAAGAAATCCCTAGAGTGCCTGCACCAAATCCCATAGACCCGAATTATGACCCCTGGTGGGATGACAATAGAGATTTTGTGCAACGTTACCCTATCCAGGATTATCCACCCATACAGAACATAGAAGCTTACCCAGGTATGGACCCTTTAGATCCCTATTATCAAAATGACTATATTAGGGAAATATTAGAGGATCCTTACCAATTTCAGGAAATGTCACCCCCATATCAGGAACCCGTACCCCAGATTCCAAACCCAGTCCGAGAACCTGCACCCCCAATGAGTGCAGAAAACGTGCAAGAACTTAGGACTTTCGGGGAGGAGATCTTAGAAAGTAGTGAGAGGATGCGCCAGGTGGGAGAGCGTCTAGTATGGAAATACGATGAGCGCAATATGGATTTTTGGATAAATCCATATCCATGAATGTTAGAATAGAGGAAGCAGTAGTAATAATAATATAATAAAATAAAATAAGATATGTGTGTACGGATGCATATTATTATTTTATTTCTGTTGGTATTGTAATTTCATTTCTGTACTAGTGTGTAATAGACGCATAAGTATATGAAAAGAGTAAAGTAGCAATGATCTACGCTTTTGGCAAAACTGCGTGTCATGTGATTAATTATATTAAGATATTATTTGTGAGATTAATATTGGATAAATGTTTAAAATTCAGATGGCCGATGAAGGAATTCAAGAAAATCTGAATAACGATAACCAGAGTAACATTAACATGGTTGATGATAATCTGAATAATGGGAACTCGAACAACAATAACAATGGGAACCAGATGGATAATAGTGCTATCCAACATATAGTAGCACAAGGAATAATAGATGCAATGCCATTTATTCTTCAAACGGTTAAGGATGCTGATAATAAAAGTAGGCATAGCAGTAAGAGACCACTTGAACCAGAAAACAGTGTGAACAATGGACCTGTACTTCAAATGCCTATTCCTAAAAGAAGAAGAACCGTGCCTAACGGTTGTTCTTATAAAGAATTCTGGTCTTGTAAACCAATAGAATTCTCGGGCAACGAAGGGGCCATTGCAACCTTACGCTGGATAGAAAAGACTGAGGCAGTCTTAAGGATAAGTAAGTGTGCTGAAGAAGATAAGATATTGTTTGCTTCTAATCTGTTTAAGAATGCAGCATTAGAATGGTGGAACACTATCCTCCAGATAAGAGGAAGTGATCAAACCTATAATATGGAATGGGAAGAATTTAAAAACAAGGTAGAAAGGAAATTCTGCCCACCCAATGAGAAAGAACAGATAGCAAATAAATTCCTAAACCTTAGGATGACTGGTGTAGATAGCAAAGGGTATACAAAGCTATTTTTCGAATATGCTAGGATAGTGCCAACTCTTGCTTCACCAGAACCAGTGTTAATTTCCCGTTATATTTGGGGATTAATTGGAGAGATAAGACATGTAGTCAAGGCAGCTAGACCACAAACCATAGAAGAAGCTGTAGAATTAGCCAATACCTTGACTGATGAGTTAGTCCGTACCCGAGAAGAGGATCAAAAGAGGAACCTAACCCAGAAATTAACTCAAGAATTTCGTTCTGGAAAATCTAATCGTGGGAGAAATGTAGGATCTACCTCTGTACCCTATTGTAAGTATTGCAAAAGAAAGCATTCAGGAAGATGCTCTATATATTGTAACTTTTGCAAAATGTCGGGACACAAGGAAGAAAACTGCAGGAAGAAAGCTAACAGCAGGGTATGTTACAATTGCGGAGAACAAGGTCATATCAAACTGAACTGCCCAAAATTAGCTCCAGCTACAGATAACAAGAATACCAAAAATGCTAGAGCATTTGTTCTAACTGCAGATGAAGCCAGAATGATTCCAGATGTTATAGCTGGTACGTTTTTAGTTAATGATGTCTTTGCTAAAGTATTATTTGACTCTGGTGCAAACCAAAGTTTTATTAATACATCGTTTTGCAAATTTCTAAATCAGTCATTAACTAAACTACCACAAGAATGTGTAGTAGAGACAGCTAATGGAGAAACCATTAGAATTTCTGAAATCTTGCAGGGAGCAAGCATAGAAATTTTAAATCAGAAATTTATTGCAAATCTTTATCCCATGAATCTGGTAGGATTTGATGTTGTTCTAGGAATGGATTGGTTAATAGCCAATAAAGCTAGTATTTTATGTGATCAAAAGTTAATCCAAGTAAAATCACCAAAAGGTAAAAAGATCACAATTAAAGGAGATAAGCCCTTTAGATCTACAAAATTCATATCTGCAATGAAAACTGCAAGTTGTATGAGAAAAGGTTCTATAGTGTATTTGATTTCTATAATCACTAACACTAAAGGGAAAGAACTAAAAGATATTCCAGTAGTATCTCAGTTTTCAGATGTCTTTCCAGAAGAATTACCAGGACTACCTCCAGACAGAGAAGTTGAATTCAGAATTCACTTATTACCAGGAACATCACCAATTGCCAAAACACCTTACCGTTTGGCACCTGCAGAAATGCAAGAATTAAAGAAACAACTAGATGAATTATTAGAAAAAGGATTCATACAGCCAAGTTCATCGCCATGGGGAGCGCCGATATTGTTTGTCAAAAAGAAGGACGGATCAATGCGTATGTGCATTGATTACCGTGAATTAAACAAGGTCACGATTAAGAATCGGTACCCATTACCGAGAATCGAGGATTTGTTTGATCAATTGCAAGGAGCTCGATTTTTCTCTAAGATCGATTTAAGGTCAGGATATCATCAATTAAAGGTACAGGAAGAGGACATTCCTAAAACCGCATTTAGAACGAGGTATGGCCATTATGAATTTACTGTCATGCCATTTGGTTTAACCAATGCCCCAGCTGCATTTATGGACATGATGAACCGAATATGTAAGCCATATTTGGATAAATTCATAATTGTATTCATAGATGATATTCTAATTTATTCTAAGAATAAAGAAGATCATGCAAGACATTTGCATATACTTTTAAGTTTATTAAGAAAGGAAAAGCTTTATGCTAAGTTTTCTAAATGTGAATTTTGGTTAGAACAGGTACAATTCCTTGGACACTTAGTCAATCATGACGGAATTCATGTAGATCCAACCAAAATCGAGGCAATTACCAAATGGAAAACCCCTGAATCACCAACTGAGGTTAGAAGTTTCTTAGGATTGGCCGGTTATTATAGAAGATTTATTAAAGATTTTTCTAGAATAGCCATTCCCTTAACTAAGTTAACTTGTAAATCTGTTAAGTTTGAATGGGGAGTAAAACAAGAAGAAGCCTTTAGAATTCTTAAGCAAAGATTAACCCATACACCTATATTAGCATTGCCAGAAGGAACTGAAGACTTTGTAGTCTATTGTGATGCTTCTAAATTAGGTTATGGATGTGTGTTGATGCAACGACAGAAGGTTATAGCTTATGCATCTAGACAACTTAAGAATCATGAAGAGAATTATTCAACCCATGATTTAGAATTAGGAGCTATAATTTTTGCTCTTAAGATTTGGAGACATTACCTTTATGGTAGTAAGTTTACCATATTCACTGATCATAAAAGTTTAAGGTATGTTTTCGGGCAGAAAGAGTTGAATATGAGACAAAGACGTTGGATGGAATTCCTTAGTGACTATGATTGTGATATCCAGTATCATGAAGGAAAAGCAAATGTAGTGGCAGATGCTTTAAGCCGCAAGTATCATGAAAAGCCAAAAAGGGTACGTTCTCTTAAATTAAATCTGCAAGTAGATTTAAATGATCAGATAAGAGAAGCACAAGAATCAGTAATCAAGGATGATTCTGAAAAATTAAAAGGTATGTTAAAAGAATTAAAACAAGGAATAGATGGGATATGGAGATTCCATGAA
Source organism: Helianthus tuberosus (assembly GCA_030545235.1). Taxonomy (NCBI): domain Eukaryota; kingdom Viridiplantae; phylum Streptophyta; class Magnoliopsida; order Asterales; family Asteraceae; genus Helianthus; species Helianthus tuberosus. The sequence goes on along the minus strand of CM060411.1, from coordinate 212,786,262 downwards.
AAGAGAATATGGATACCTAAATTAGGGAATCTACGTAATTGTATATTAGAAGAAGCCCATAAATCTAAGTATACAATGCATCCAGGAAGTGATAAAATGTACCAGGATTTAAGGAAAAATTTCTGGTGGATAGGAATGAAAAAGGACATAGCAACCTATGTTTCTAAATGTTTAACTTGTTCACAAGTTAAAGCTGAACATCAAAAACCCTCAGGTTTGTTACAGCAATTAGAAATGCCAGTTTGGAAATGGGAATTAATAACAATGGATTTTGTTACTAAATTACCCAAAACTAGGAAAGGAAATAATACAATCTGGGTGATTGTAGATAGACTAACTAAGTCAGCTCATTTTCTACCAATGAAGGAAACAATTAGCATGGAACAATTAGCTAGATTGTATGTAAATGAAATTGTTTCTTTACATGGCATTCCTTTATCAATTGTTTTTGATAGAGATAGTAGATTTACCTCTCGTTTTTGGTCAAGTTTCCAAAAGGCAATGGGAACCAAGTTAAAATTAAGTACAGCTTATCATCCACAAACAGATGGACAAAGTGAAAGAACAATCCAGACAATGGAAGATATGCTTAGAGCTTGTGTAATTGATTTTGGAGGTAATTGGGATGAACACTTACCTTTAATAGAATTTTCTTATAATAATAGTTATCACACAAGTATCAACGCTGCACCATTCGAAGCACTTTATGGAAGAAAGTGTCGAACCCCAGTCTGTTGGGCAGAAATTGGGGAACAACAATTATCTGGACCTGAGATAGTGCAAGAAACAACTGACAAAATTATTCAAGTCAAGGAACGACTGAAAGCTGCACGTGATCGACAAAAGAGTTATGCTGATAACCGATGCAAGCCGTTAGAATTTCAAGTAGGAGATAAAGTGCTATTAAAAGTCTCTCCTTGGAAAGGAGTGGTAAGATTCATCAAACGAGGGAAGTTAAGTCCCAGGTATGTTGGACCTTTTAAGATTATTAGAAGAATAGGACCTGTAGCCTATCAGCTACAATTGCCAGAGGAAATGGCAGGAATACATGATGTGTTTCATGTATCTAATCTTAAAAAGTGTTTAGCTGATGAATCACTGATAGTGCCTCTTAAGGACATAAAGGTAACTGAACAACTCAAATTTGTAGAAAGACCTCTACAAATTGAAGATAGGAAAGTCAAGAATCTCAAACACAAAAGACTAGTTCTAGTCAAAGTGAAGTGGGATTCCAAAAGAGGACCTGAATACACTTGGGAGCTCGAGTCAGAAATGAAGAAGAAATATCCGCACTTGTTTCAGTAGAACTCGAGGACGAGCTCTAAACAAGGTGGGGAGAATGTAACAACTCTCGGTAAAACCAATACCCTCATAAAATTATTCCGACACCCTGTTATATGTTAAAATACCCTTATATATCTTATATTACATCCCGTATGTGAAAACCGAGCCCTAGTTATGTTATAATTATATAAAATAAATAAAATTCTGAAAGTATAAGCTGAGGCGGGCCGCGAACGACCTCACCTCAGACTAACGCGGGCCGAATTAGGATCAGGTGTTGACTTCACTGACTTTTCTAGTCAAAGCGGGCCGCTTTAGGTTTACGTTAAGCGAATGCGGGCCGCGAGTGACTTGGTTACGCGAATGCACCAGAGGTCGACACGTGTCGTAATCGTGTCAAGTCTAGTAAACGACTCAGCTAAGCTACCGCGTTGACTTATGTTGACGCGGCCCGCTTTAGGTTTAGCGTTATGGAACGCGGGCCGCGTGAGGATCAGATTTCACAACTATAAATAGCCAACATCAGATTTCAGTTTTCTTTGCCAATTCACAAATCTCTTTCACGAATTCTGAAATAGTAGAAGTAATATTTTGGGTACTATACCCCTAATTAGCGAGGTTCTGCTCCATTGTAAGTATTATAACCCCGGTTTCATAATAGTTACGCTGCCCGATTGATTTAGGGTTCCGTAACAACTGTCGTGGTTCTGCCCGACGTAGTTGTTGGAATGCCGTCTCGGGGAGGATATTATTAATAATTTCAAAGGGTTATGGTACTAATCAATGTACATTTGTATAAATTATAGATTATAGCCAGGAAACCCTTACGAAAAGCCTAAGACAGCAATGTGAGTTTATCCTCTTTTTGTTAATGTTTTTGGTACTGTTTTACCAAACCTTAAATGTTTTACTATGAAATTAAGCGGTGATTGAGTCTTTGTAGTTCTTCAATTACTGCCGGTATTATGGGGTTTTGTATACAAAATTTACTACGAGTAGTAGTAAGTCTGAATGACAGTGCATTACCATTGGACGACGAGTTAGCCAATGGGTAATTTGACCATAGCCATAGATCCGGTCGAGTGGCAAATACTGAATGAGTAATTGTGTAGAAAGAAACAATGTGATCGCTCTCAATACTGTTTTAATTGATAAAATGTTTCTTGATTAAACTGGGATTCACTCACCAGTATTTCCGACTGACAAATGTTTTTAAAACACGTTACAGGTAACACAATGTGAACAGCCAATTAGTGAAAAGCCAGCTGGAGAGCACTGAAGGCTTGGGAAAATGTGGCTATAAAAGTTACCTAATACACGATGTTTTAAATTAAATAAAATAGGGTTTATCCCTATAATGTATTGTAATAAAGAAACTTGGGTTTTGCTCATGTTATTATTAATATAAAAGAAGGTGGTTTTACTCTGATAAACATTTCCTAACTACGGTCCTGATGTAAATTCCGCTGCGAGACTAATTAAAACTGATACCACCAAACTCTGAGCTCACGTCCGCCCGTTCCCGGGGAACAGGGATCGGGGGTTGTGACACATGAGCTCCTCTGCTGAACCATCCTCTGTTCTTGGGAGGGAATGGCTCTTCAGATTGTGCTTTGAACACGAAAATCCCTTCTTCGGTGTCAACCGAATACCCCGAGGGGGTAGGCTGTGAAGAGGTTCCTTCGTCCCTAGGTGAGCTGGACAACTGACGGTAAGCGTCTGAAGGTCCTTGGTCGCTCATACTGTAAACTAACAAATTGTCAAATAACACAAAACAATAAAATATGCACGCAGTTCCGTAGATAATTTCCTAACATAACAGATAAATTTTTTTTGGTGTCAGCAGAACACTTCTGTGGCTCTAATCAGTGGTTGTAGCTCTGATACCACCTTCTGTTGCAATCCTCGTCTCCTAATTACCCGGGAACAGGCGACCGCGGCCAGTATCAGTGGTATCGGTGTTTATCAATTTGGCAGCGGAATTTACATCAGGATCGTAGTAAGGAAATATTTATCAGAGTAAAACACCACATTTTATAATAGTAAACACATTGGGATAAAACCCAAGTTTTCGTTACAAACAGGTTTATAGGGATAAACCCTATTTTATTAAAATAAAACATCTTCTTTATTTAGGTAACTTTTATAGCCACTTTTCCAAGCCTTCAGTGCTGTCCAGCTGGCTTCTATTTGGCGTTCACATTTTATTACCTGAAACGCGTTTAAAAACATTTTGTCAGTGGGAAATACTGGTGAGTGAATCCCAATTTAATCAAGACATGTAAATCAGTTTTACAGTATTGAGGGCGATCTCGCAATTACATTTGTTTATATTTCTACTTTAATTACCACCCACGGTACTGTCAACCCGACTTGTGGTCATGTTACTACTCACAGTGTAGTAACAAATTTTATATAGAAAACCCCAACATACCGACGATAATTGTAGAATACAAATACTCAATCACTGTTTAATATAATGTAAAACTTTTGAGGTTTTAGAAAAACAGTTTGCAAAAAGGAGGATTACTCACATTGCTACTCTAGGGTTTTCCTTCGTGATTTCCTGGTTATTATCTAATAATTAAACAATGAACATGCGTTAGTATAATAACCCAAATTTTACATTAGTTATACCCTCTCTGAGACAGAACTCCAACGACTACGTCGGGCAGAGCCTCGACAGCCGTTACAGAGCACTAGATCAATCGGGCAGCGTATCTAATACGTAACCGGGGGTTATGATGGCAGAACTTCGTTATTTTAGTGGGTATAATGCCCGGGTATAGTGTCTACTATTCATAATTTGAGAGAGAATTCGTGTGAATGAGCGACAGAAACTGAAGGCCGATGCTCCCAATTTATAGGAGCGGATTTCGAGTTCCTCGCGCCCCGCGAAGAAGTCCTCTAAGGGCTTCGCGGCCCGCGACATAGGGTTGTAGGGTCTAGCTTGGATTAGTCACACGTGTAGCCTGGCCGGGTGTCCTGCCACGTGGCACACCAGGGTCTCGCCTGAGAGTTGATCTGTCGCGCCCCGCGTAACCCGAAGGCTATGCCTTCGCGGCCCGTGAGCGACACATGAATTTCGTTTTTATTTTATTTTTAACTATATAAGGTATTTTGGGCCCGGTTTTCGTATACGAGGTGTATTTTAGGACATCTAGGGATGTCATAAATATTTTAAGGTGTCAGAAATAATTTTGGAGGGTTGTTATAGTCACAAATTGTTGGTGCACACATCTGTCGTCTTCGTCTTGTATCGAGTCTCGGGTTCGGTGCGGATCTTATCAGGCATGATGTCACTAGTGACATCATCATGTGACATCACTAGTGACATCACACTACATATTGACGTGATAATGCATGAAGATGGAATTAGAATGTTATCATCCTCACAAAAAGACAAAACAGATTACACGATTGTTGGATGTTTTCGCTTCAAGACAAAAGATCTTTATAGGTTTCGCTTCAATTGTTATATGTTTACATGAAGATTTCGCTTGAAGGGTGTCGCTTCAAGTGCTTCAAGCGAAATCATGTGTGCTATATATAGATCAGTTGGCATTTCAATTGTAACAGTTTTTGCCAAGTGATACCGAGGTGCTGCCGGTTATCCTTCTGATTGTAAAGGTTGTAATATCAATATACAAGAGGGTTAAAGTGTATATCAAGCTGTTTACACGTTCGTTTCTTAGTTTCCGCCTCTGAAACGGACTAGAACTCTTCCGAACGACTCGTTTAGGTCGCAATCCGATCCTACAATTGGTATCAGAGCTCAGGACGAGGAGTTCTTGCCAAAAACAGCCGGTTTTCACCACGATTTCTGTTTCTACATCATTCTTTTTCGAAATTTCAAACTTTTTACGGATAAAATCGACTAAAATTTTCACATATCACGCATAATCATGTTTTAACAGTTCCTGGAAAGTTTCAGTATCAAAATCAGCTTAAAACTTGTAATTTTGTGTGATTTCGCTTCAATTGTTCGAACATATGATGACATCAGCAACTGTTTTCATTGATTTCGCTTGAGAATACAAGTCTTGTGTATGATTTCGCTTGAGAACATCATTTGATTTCGCTTGAATAGTTGAAGCGAAACTGATCTGATTGTTTTTCGCTTGAAAATACGTTGGCATCTGATTGAAATCTGCAGTGCTGTCTTAACTGAATTTTGCTGTTCATCGAAACCTGCTATTCATTAAAAACTGTTTGTTTGCTAAGTTGAGAAATTGTTCTGAGTTGTGTGGAAATATCAGTTCACGTGATTAACATCAAAGATCAGTTTGATATTAAACTTTGTTGGACACCAATTTATAGTACATGTGAAGGGTTATTAGGTCTTTTGACTATTGTCTAGAAAATGTAATTTCACGTGATATGTCAGGACCCATGTGATAATTGTTCGGTTCAGTGATATTATTTGGATACTTGATAAGTCTGCATGAATATCTAGATATATGTGTTGAATGATAAAATTTGTCTGACATCATTTCATAAAGTGCATTAATTCATGTGTAAAATTGTTGTCGGTCACATGTGAGTGTGGAATTCAAGAAATAGTTTGTCAGTTAATCTTCATTAGAATTGTTGAAAGCTATCGGTTATAAATATTGCATTTAAAAATAGTTGGCTTTTATTGATTCATCATATTATATCAGTTTGTTTTTACGGCCCATGTTATTGCAAAGTTCATATGTGCTACCCAATACATGTTTGAGTATGTTGTTGGTTATTTGCAAAAGTGTATATTGAAATAGTGTAGTGATATATTAGTTTGTCAGTTGTCAGTTGTCGGTAATCAGGTCACAAGGTCGGTTCGCACGGTTCGATCAGTCGTTTTGTGTGGTCAAGTTGCGTGATAATTGTCAGTTCGTACGGTTCGGAGTTCAAAGATTTTAAAGGGTCAAGTCGTTTGATTTTGATTCGGGTTCTAGAAGTCCGTGCAGTTGGTCAACGTTCAGTCCACACACAAAATCATCAGTCCAAGGTGTTTGCCAAAGTATATCAAATTTCCCGAAGTATCTCCTGATTATCAAAACATGGAAGAAGAATTCAAATCTAAACCAAAAAGAATCCCGATTTTTCCAGATCTTGGAAGCGATGTGGATACCGATGATGAGGAAGAACATCTCAACAGAGCCAGAAAAGGCATTGATCCTACTAGTTTTAATTTGTTTTTTGCAGATAAAATGGAGATGCTGTATCAGAAGAAGATGGCAAGATTGAGGAAAGAGCTGGAAACAACAAAAATGCAAGCTGATGAAAAGACAAAGACAGAAGCTGGAGTAGCAAATGTTGAACCAGTGACTGAGAAAGTAGTTGAGAAAATCGTTGAAGTGGAGAAAGTGGTGGAAAAACTTGTTGAAATTGAAAAAATAGTTGAAGTTGAAAAACTGGTAGAAATTGAGAAAATTGTTGAAATAGAGAAACTCGTTGAAGTTGAAAAGACTGTCGAGGTTGAAAAGATAGTTGAAAAAATGGTTGAAGTTGAAAAACCATGTTCGAAGTGTTCAGAATCTTGCAAAGCTTGTGAAGAGAAAGATAAGAAGATTGCTGAGTTGGAAAAGATTAAAGAAGATTTATTGTCTGATGTGAAGTATGTAAAGGAGTCATATGATGTGCTCAACAACACAGTTGATCGTCTGAAAAAGACGAATACAGAAATTGAAAAAGCGATGGACAAAATGAGCGCAACATTAATGACAAAGCAGAAAGTCATCAATGAGTACATCGAAGATTGTGCTAATCTGAAGAAAGAAGTGGAACTTGAGAAGATTGAGAGTGAAAGGATTAAACGATTATTGTTGAGCTATACTACTTGTGATTATCTGATTGATCGTGTTTATCCTACTGTTGCAGGTCTAGAAGCGTTCATGGACAAAAAGACTGAAGATACTGATACTGGTAAGAAACCAAGTGTCAAGTATAACAGATGTCCGCCCCCGATCCATGAAACTTATTCTCCCAGGAAGCCAAATGAGGAACGAGTAGACAAGGCTCTAAACATCAAGTTAAAGTCTGAAATCATTGATGAATTACCAGACAATATTGATGTTACATTCACAGCGTCTGACACTGATCATGAGTCTGAGTTAGTAAAGAAAGTTGTCGATCAGGTGTTGGATACGGATGAGGAGTCAAAACCGGAGTCTAAGTCTGAAAGTCAGAGTTCGTCAGAAAAGAGTCCGAGTTCACCGGTTAATAGGGTTTACAATAGAGAATTCCTGTTATCAAAATCTAATTTGAATGACGGATCAATCAAAGTGGCTTATACTTTGAATGATTCAGACAAATTATATTCTGATGAGGAATTTCCAATCAGAAGTGTAAAAACTGAAATGATCAAACAGGTTTTCAAATTAACAGAAATTAATATTTCTGATATAAAAGATTTAAATCTTGATGAAAAACCTAAAAAGTACACTTCAAGAGTTCAACAAAGATTGAACAAGAAAAAGGGTTATGGTTCTGGTTATGGTTTTCAAAAGAAACCAAACCATAACAAAAATTTCAAAAAGAAAGGTTTAGGATTTATTCCTCCTGAAAATTATCAAAATCAGAAAACTTATAAACCAAAAACAAAATTTGTTGCAAGAGGAAGTGCTGAAGATGAGCAGAAGAAACCATTCTGGAAACAATCCAATCAAGAGTTTCTTGCTGAGGTAAAGAGGAATGTGAAGCAGTTTGCTCAAAGAGTTGATCGAAGAACTTGTTTTAAATGCCAGGAAGTTGGACACATAGCTTGGAATTGCCCCAAGACCAACTACCAAGAACAGGGAGTTTCTTCTAACTCTGAAATGAAAAAGAAAAATGTTAATAAATCAACTTTGGAAGTTGGTGAAACTTCAAAACGGTTTTACAAAAGAAGTGTCGATTTAAACAAACAAAAATGGGTTGTAAAATCTGAAAGAAGTTCTGACAATGAATCTGATTCCATAAAATCAGAGGAGTCATTTGTTGAGAAAAGGATTGTTAATTCCGTTCCTGAGGTGAACGATGAGAATTTTCCTTCATTGTCAAAGGAAAATTGGAAGTCGAAAGTGGGAAAGGTAGAGATCTCAAATCAATTCTTCGCTGATAAGGGAGAATTTGATGTTGAGAAGGCTTTTAATGGAAAAGTCAAGCATATTTTCGGTAAGATGGTTGATAGAAAGGTAAAGAGTGCACAAGAATTTTACAAATCAAAATGTTGGTGGGATAGATGTTTGCCACCAAAGTCACCCAAGGCTGGTGAGGCTTGGGTGGACGTAATGTTTGATTAAAAACCGGACTTGCCGGAGCTCCCAGGTTGGTTTAAGCGGAGCAGGAATCGGCACATTTCTTGAGAAATTCACGAAAGTGATTTCGACTTACAAGTGGTAAATCAGGGACATTAAGTTGTACTTGATTTTCTACAAGTGATTTATGATATGAAAACAATGTGATGAAACCCCTAACTTTACAAGTGGTAAAATCAACAAAACTTATTTTCCGGAAAAATCATTCTGATTAAAACAAACTTAAGTGTTTTGAAATCATTATGAGAAAATAGTTTTGTGAAAGGGGGAGTTCTGATTGTTCATGCCAAGAGGATGGCGAATTGAAGCGATTTGATATCAGTTGTCATTTTTTTTGTACAGTTTGTTTTCAAATTTCCTAAAATGTGTTTGCATTTTAGGGGGAGTAAGAATTTTAGAAAATCCAAAAACATTTGAAAATTTGAAAAAGCCAAAAACATTGAAAAATTAAAAAATGAGTTTTGTTGTCAAAAAGAGGAAATGATAGTAGATCAGTTGGACTGTCACAGCATGCTAAAGAAATGGAGAGATAAAATGTGATAAACGATCTCACTAAAGATGTGACGGTAGGCTCAGCTAGACTAGTAGATTTGCGATAACGATACAAATCTAAATGAAAAAGCCTAGTTCTAGTGGGAAACATGGTCGAAAGCATAGTACTTAGTTTTGTCCTTCTTGATTGTGTGCCTACTCGGTAATCGCTGATTGTCGAAAGACATAAAACTGGTTAAGTTTGTGAACTTTCACAACTTTGCTAAAAAGTCACTGTGATTGTGCATTTCATTTTGCAAAGATTTAAACTTGTTTTATTTCTTTATTTTGTTTAAGCATCGGACATCCTCTGCGTATACGTGAGTATCGACCTGGATGTTGTTGCCTAAACGTTCTGCTTTATTTTCTTTGGTGTTTCGTTTAAGCTTTGGATCACCTCTGCGTATACGGGAGTATCGACCTGGTGGTTAAAGCCTAAACAACTTCAACTTGTTTTATTTTTCTTATTTTGTTTAAACATTGGACTTTCTCTGCGTATCGAAAGATCGACCTGATTGTTAATGTTTAAACATTCTGCTTTGTTTTCGCACAAATCACAGTTGATAAAAGTTTAAAGGCATTACTTGAGTCAGTGTATTGCATGATGAGGGGATATGCTGAGATCGTGGAGTCCATAAGAACTTAGTGCTATCTTAATATACCTTAAAGTATCGGTAAGCAGATTGAAAGTTTTTAGATTGAGTTTAAGTGGTTAACAATATCGTCAATCAACGTGAATCGTTTAGAACTTAAAATGAAATCAAGCTTAACGGTGTTGGTGATTTGTCTCATAAACTGATATGATCCTCTTACACAAACTCACAAAAATATTGTTTGTAAATATTTCTTTACTGCATTTTATTTCTGTTATTTCAAAATCCAAAAAGATTTTCGGTGTGTTTTAGCATAAATTTTGAAAAATACAAAAAGATTTTCGACAACTGATGTTGAAGAGCAGAATTTCAAAATTCCAAGTGCTAAACATGACGAACAGGTTTGGGAAAGTTTGTTTGAAGAGGTTTGAATTGAAAATGATCATTGTTAATGTTTGATTGTATATTGATTGGAGAAGGCTCAGTGTTGGTGCACGATATTTGATAAATTGTTAAATATTTTTTTGTGAATCTTATTTTTGGGTAGAGGATGTGCAGGATAGACTGGATTCTGAGCAGATAGAGTGCCAGGTTCCGATACCTGAGGATTCTGAAATTCTGTAAAAGCCAGACTACGATCCCAGCATGTTTTGAGGGGGATAGAATAGAGCGAGGTAGAGATCCTGAAGGAAGTCCAAAGACTGATAAAGACTGAAGATTGAGAAGACTCGACACTTAAGACTCGTCAACATCTGAGGGGGAGTCTGTTGGTGCACACATCTGTCGTCTTCGTCTTGTATCGAGTCTCGGGTTCGGTGCGGATCTTATCAGGCATGATGTCACTAGTGACATCATCATGTGACATCACTAGTGACATCACACTACATATTGACGTGATAATGCATGAAGATGGAATTAGAATGTTATCATCCTCACAAAAAGACAAAACAGATTACACGATTGTTGGATGTTTTCGCTTCAAGACAAAAGATCTTTATAGGTTTCGCTTCAATTGTTATATGTTTACATGAAGATTTCGCTTGAAGGGTGTCGCTTCAAGTGCTTCAAGCGAAATCATGTGTGCTATATATAGATCAGTTGGCATTTCAATTGTAACAGTTTTTGCCAAGTGATACCGAGGTGCTGCCGGTTATCCTTCTGATTGTAAAGGTTGTAATATCAATATACAAGAGGGTTAAAGTGTATATCAAGCTGTTTACACGTTCGTTTCTTAGTTTCCGCCTCTGAAACGGACTAGAACTCTTCCGAACGACTCGTTTAGGTCGCAATCCGATCCTACACAAATCCCAATACATCTTGCATGGCAGACTTTAGCGTTAAGAACGGGGGATATAAATATAAGGGAAAATTACGAAATTGTTGGTTGACAAAGAGGGTTTTCAATTTTGTCACTCTCCTGCGTCCTTGGAAGGACCACTGAGCTTCGGAAGAGTCCGCATATTATGTTGATGCATTCTGAAGCGTCGGTGACTCTTTCGAAGCGTCGGTGGACTCTTCCGAAGCGTCGGTGGACTCTTCCGAAGCGTCGGTGGACTCTTCCGAAGCGTCGGTGGACTCTTCCGAAGCGTCAGTGACTCTTCCAAAACGTCGGTGGACTCTTCCGAAGGAGCGTGATACATGGACTCATCCCATGCTCAGTGGTCCTTCCAAGGACGCAGTAGAGTGACAAAATTAAAAACCCTCTTGGTCAACCAACATTTTCGTAATTTTCCCTAAATATAAACCCCTTAAAATGTTCATGCAATGTTTTAACCGTTGATAAAATTGACTAAACAAATCACACCCATAATTGTCATTGTGTCATTTGATGCTAATTAATTGACCCTAATCCATTTACATTATATCTAATCGTATATTGTAGCTGATTACATGATGTATAAAATCTAGCTAGGAATATGTATAAATACGTGTTATAAGGAGGAAATAATGATACCTCAACTACTACAAATTGACTTCTTAGAGTTGATTGAGATGAAGCTGCTGAGCACATGATGGGTACCCTTGCTAAATGTAAAATGGCAACTTGCTATAATTAAAAAACTGTTAAAGCTGGCCAGAGATTTTTTTGAAACGGCGATTTTTTTGTGTTTTGACCACCGCACTCATCAATTTGAAGAGCCCCATTTCCTCACTCCGGCTACACTATGTTGTCTTAACCGGACCCACCCTGGCTTCAGAGTTTGGCTTGGGTGTTCACCAGGAAACCATACCGCTTGACAGTCATTGTGACACCAAAAGAGCAAATTTCTCTGAGGTAATACATGGTGGGACAAAAACCCAAGTGGGCTCGGGATTCAAACTAATAATCTTGCACAAAGCCTAGCTCAAATCCTTCATTGCTTTAATCCACCAAAAGATAGATATTATCTCAGAATATTACAATATTTTCAATAATATGGCAAGTGTGCCATGCATGAAGCATCCATACAAAGCATGCATGCACAAGTGCAAGGGGAGAGCTTTATTGGTCCGAGATGCCTCGGTTCCCACCGATTTTTTGCTCTTACTGTTATTTTTACTGAAAATTTTCGAAAACATTGTTTTTTACAATGTAAAATATTGGAGTTTTAAGAGTCTGGTCCACACCGATTTGGATTTTGAGAGTCTAGCTGACACTAAGTTTTTGTTCAAGTTCCGCCACTGCACACGTGGGAAATGTCACATGTGGGAATTGTCATAACCGTCAAACAAGCAGCAAGGAGAGTGTTTCCCGATTATGGGAATATTAGCAAATTTCTGCAATGTATTATTGCAGGAGATTGTGAAAACATAGTAATTGTGTAAATAAGCCGTGCTTAGTTTTATTCATGTTATTAAACTGACTATTAAATGTATTATGTCGTGTAACTCGTTTAATAAGTATGACCGTGTAAGTGTGTAACTCGTTTAATAAATATGACCGTGTAAGTAGTTTTAAACAAAAATACACATTTAGTAATTAAACATGCCATTTTACACGTGTCATGTCGTGTAACCCGTTTAATAAATATGACCGTGTAAGTAGTTTTAAAGTAAATACAAATTTAGTAATTAAACATGTCATTTTACACGTGTCATGTTGTGTTACCCGTTTACCTTTTATTCTTATGTAATTTCCGTATATGAAATAGAACTTATAATCAATATATACACACATATATATGATAGGAGATGAATAAGTTCATTTATTGGCAATGATGATTGGTCATCGGATCCTAAACCATCTAGGTTGTATCTAACACCACTACCTATTTTTATACATATTGAAGCACATGATACCGTGTAGTCTAGCTAGCAAGTAATTAAAAAAAGGTAATTATAAAACAGCAACATGTAATTATTAACTTGTTTTGAGCTGGAGATAATGATGCTCTAACTACAATAAGTTGAATTGTTCAGTTTATAAAGTCTACTATGAACAACTATTAATTATTGTATGTGTATGTAAGTAACATATTATAAAGCCTCTAAGCAAATGATTGATAGCCTAGCTATTCATAAATTAATAACATGTAATTATTAACAAGTTTAGAGTTGGTTAGAGATAATGATATTTCAACAACTACACAAGTCGACTACAACATATGGTCCATAGGCTACACAAAAGATCACACTGGTTGAGAATTGAGGGACGCCAAAATTATCAAAATTTAAATCATATCTAATGAAAACTAATTACAACTCGTTGCATGACTCTCTAATTTTTTTTACTCGCTTCATGTCAAAACCATACTATTTGGTTGGTTAAAAATAATATGATATATAGAAGGATTAAAATGTACACTACAAAAGTTATAGTAGAGAGACTAAACACACATATAAACAAAGTTAACAAATAAAAGGAAAACTTTTTTTAAAAGTAGATGGGCTAAGCACGTATTTTAGCAAAGTTGAAGGTTCGAAAGTAAAATACAAAATGCCACGACCAATGAAGGGGTGTGAGACATCTGCCTGACACTATTACAAAAGTTGTAGTAGAGAGACTAAACACACATATAAACAAAGTTAACAAATAAAAGGAAAATTTTTTTAAAAGTAGATGGGCTAAACACGTATTTTAGCAAAGTTGAATGTTCGAAAGTAAAATACAAAATGCCACGACCAATGAAGGAGTGTCAGACATGTGCCTAACACTATTCCCCCTCATAATAAATGTATTGTTAGTAAATATAATATAATTTCACTTTATGAAAAGGCCCAAATAATATACATATATTTTAACTTTTATCTCTATGCAGGCCCATTTATTTACTAGGGTTTTGAAAGTTGTTTTTTCACATTATCTCTTCCATTTTTCCACTTTCCCCGCCTACACTCATCTCCTTGTCCTTTTTGTTTAACTTTTATATTACCTGCAACATCAGTGGCGGAACTAAAATAATTATTTAGGGGTATCACTTTTTTTTTTACTTAGGGTTGTCCTTGAAAATTTAAGAGCCCGGTGCGGCTAGTAAAAATGGGCCCTTGTATTTTTAACCTAGGGCATCCCTGAGAATTCGAGATCCCTTAAGAGACCTAGGGGCGAGTAAAAATGGGCCCTTGATTTTTAACCTAGGGCATCCTTGAGAATTCGAGATCCCTTAAGTGACCTAGCCGGCAAGTAAAAATGGGTCTATATATATATATATATATATAGGATTAGGTTCAAGAGTGAACACTAGTGTAGCTTGCGAACTGAGTGAACTAATCATGGCCATACACGTGTGTAGATCAATGACCAGGATTTGATGTTGAAATACACTAGTGTATTTTACGATTTGATGATGAGATCCTGGCCATACACGTGTGTAGATCAATGGCCAGGATTTGTTCACTCAGTTCGCAAATACAGTAGTGTTCACTCTAGAACCCCACCCTATATATATATATATATATATATATATATATATATATATATAGAAAATGGTGGAAAGTGTGAGAACGGTGAGAACGCTTATGGATCGTCCGATCAAAACAATCTATGGACTAGATTGGCGCGGTGGCGTTTTCGTAAATAACATGAATTCTATTAAGTGGACGCACTTCATTAAGGGTAAAAAGGTATATACACTTCTATACCAAAACGCCAAACTAATGAATAAAACGCCATTACGGACCAAAACGCATCCCGATATAAACAAAAACATCCCAGACATAAAAGCACACCCCCCAGACTGAAACGCCATATTTTCTACTATATACCATTCATCTTACAAACGCCAAAATCCCCAAAACATCAAACACACCTACTCAAAAAACGCCATATTTTACTATATACCAATCATCTTAGAAAACGCCAAAACACTCAAACATCAAAGAATCCAAAAAATCGACGTTTTTTTCAGATACACTATTTCCTCAGTAAAACGCCAAAAATGGCAAATATCGTTTCTTGAATATTCAATATTGTTCTACGCCAAGTTTCGGAGAATGCATTCTTCCCTGAGGTGCTGTGTAACACCTCGCAAAATCATGTCCAATATAGTGATGACACGTGTCATAAACCCTGATCATGCAAAAAGTTAACTATGAGGGACTAAAGTTGTCAAACAGTGTAAAGATGTATGTGGAAGGACCAAAAGTGTCAACATGCCAAACTTGTGCCTCTGATTGACCTCACACAATGTTTGTATTCTTTAATGAATAAATTGCCGAACGTAAGAAGCCGTTTGTGCTTAAAATCAAAAGTTTACAAAACATAGGGGTTAAAAGTGTCAACATGTTAATTCTTACCTCTGAGTGACCTTTTAACGATCCTGAGACTTTGTAATGTTTTATTATAATCTCATGAATATCGAATAATGATTTCGTGAAGTTTCGGTGCAATTATGTGATTTAATTTGCAATTTCCAAAAAGAAGGGTTGAAAGTATCAATATGATAATTCTACTCCCGGGAGACCGTTTTATCGAATCCGGAACTTAACAATAATTGATATTATTCCCAAGATCATGTGAAACCTTATTTTAAAGGCCTCTAGTGCTGGAAATGTGAAAAATGACGATTATACAAGTGTAGGGGCTGATCCTGTAATTAACAAAACAATTTTTGAAATTGGTATCACAGGCGTGTCGCGCAGGATCCTCCTTCACCTGGCGCGACACGCGGGGGAGATCATTTTTCAGCAGAATACTGGCAGCTGCCAGCATGCAACCTGCAATCTTTTAAAGATCTTCTGCAACCCTGTAATCGAAACAGCAGCATGCAAACAGTTTTGGGAAACCACTAGGACACATGGAATCATCAAATTTCACCTGGGGACACTTGGATTGATCCTAGTTCATCCTCTTTCACTATATATAGAGCTCAATGTTGGGTTTAGAACTTGCTCATTTGAAATTCTGATTTGCTCTCTCTAAAGCTTTGTCTCTGGAGCATCCTGGTCTATAAGGAAGCTCTCTTAAGTTCAAACTGCGTGCTAAGTACCCTTGTAAGTGTTCTTGGCTCCTGTAGTTCAGTTTTTGTATGTCTAAGGACCGAAAGTCAAAGATAGCGTAATTCTGCTTTGACTTTTAGTTTATTCATTAACGGTCCAGCCATGGTTCTAGGCGAATGTGGCTATTTGTTGGTAATTAAGTAGGTGATAATCCCTCAAAAGGGCACCTCCTAATTATCACGTTTACTTAGTTAATTGTCGGGTCAAAGTAATTAACAGAAAAGTCAAACGAGTCAGTTTTTATTAAAAAATTCATAACTGATAACGTAGAAGCTATAAAATACGTTTTATCACTTTAATAACTTGGTAAATATTATAAGAACATGTTTAGGCATGTTCAACCCGACAATTCTGAGTTTAGGCTCGGTTCGCAACCGAAATTCGCAACCGAAAGTCGCAAAAGTTGACTTTTGCTTTGACTTTCAGTTCTGACCCGAATTAACTTAGTATCTTTATGCCTTAGGGTTCCTTTGTGACCATATTATATGCTAGTATAACCCTCTGAGGTTATACTACATGGTCCCTTAGTAATCTGAGTTTATTTGCATGTTTCCGTTATTTGCTTAAATTTGACTATTATGCCTTTGTAATGTAAAAACAAGATTTTTGGATATATGAGTATACAAATATGTTTGTTACTGATATATAAGTGTGTCAAATAAATTTGACATCAGTTTCTGGTCTCAAACTAAAGTTATGCAAGATATCGTAAAATGAAACTTTTTATTAATTAAACTACGCTTTTTAGCATAAATCATGTTTAAACCCAAATTTTTGAACCAAACTCATTACCTACTGTTTTGATATTATTTTTAGGGATTTTTGGAATACAAGGTCAGATTATAAACTGACCATATCATTGAGTTCTTGTATAATTCGATAAATGACGATAATACCCTTTTTAGTAATAAAATGAGATTAACATATGATTAACATGCCAAACCTTTTCCTACTGATTTTATATGAGAAATAAAATATTTTAAACATTCAAGACTGATCAAAATCTCAGAATATCATAAACATCTCAAATATCGTCAATTATCGACTTTTACAATAATTAGGTGCATAGTATGGTTTAAAACCATATTTAACACCTAAGACTTATTACCTACTGAGTTTATAACCAAATTTTAATATTTTTACAGTAGGTATAAGTCTTGAACTTAGACTTCCAATTTTGTCCCTAAGACATATGTGAAATGACCAAAATGCCCCTACGGTGCATAGTTTGGCCATAAATGGTAAACCACACATATGTATGATATCTTACTGATTTAACATCATAGAGTAAATATTTTCACAGAATGTTTTAGACCAGAACCTCAGTTTATTATTAAACCTCTTTTATAAACTTTAAAATGACCAAAATACCCTTACGGGACTTAAATTGGTTTAAAAATCTTTTTGGGCATAATTGTTGATATCCTACTGATATCATAACATAATTAAATCATAATAACATATGGAACTTGTACATGACTCATCCGGCCACCCGTTATGCATATACGCGTTCGGTACGGTTTATGTAACTAGTTTGCATAAATTAGCCGAAACGGGTCAAACCATATCATTTTTACTTCAAAATCCAGAATGTATTTAGTTTACCCATTTTATACAAGTCTTCATACTTGTCGGGTCTAAATCACATTTCAATCCGGTCATCGCTTAATCTAGCGTTTCGTACCGTAAACCTTTCTTTAAACTAACCGGTCTAAGTTTACAACTTAAATAAGACCCGTTAGGAATCTAATAGGTTAATAAAACCTTCGTTCCAGATTAAGAGCCCCGGTAGAAGTTATTTGCACTTGTTTGAGTAGATTGTACTGCTGAGTATAGAAAACTTACATTTTAAGCTCAGGTAAATACTTTTAACTTATTTTCCCTTATACGGGCTTGGGATACGGTAAAATATTACCGCTTGGTCGGGTGTAGAAACCTTTTAATCGAGTATGGTTAAATTGCATAATCCCGCTTTAATCAGTGTTGCTTGATAACAAATAACATTGGGGGTTAACGACCGTGTCCTGGATATCCTTGGCACATTTAAAAAGCGTAAATGGCCACGACTTAAGCACGGGGTGTAGGCATACACCTGTCGGCTGCGTATGTAAAAGATATACTCATTTGCTGGGATGACCCGCCGTGAGTTTATATTTGTGGTGTGTCGATTAATCTTGTTCGGTTTTTATACCGGCCCTAAATGTTGGACAAACATGTAAATCTGATACAAGATTGTTATTAATATAATTGTCCCAAGTTATAAAAATATTTGTGCCTTGTGATTTTAAATCAATTTTCATAAATGCTTTCAAAAGAGTCGGTTAATTGTATTTACCAGTGTAAACTGACGTATATTTCAAAAAGACTAAGTGACAGGTACTGTGCGTAATTAGCTAGGAGCTCTGGGCGTTAGTTAAAGAATCTTGCAAGTTCTAAACGCTTAAAGTATGTTGAACAATATTTTGTATTATGTTTTAGATCCGCCTGTGGAACCTTTTACAACTGTCTGTATTATATTTATTTCGTACTTTACATTCTGGTTTGTAATAGTATTTTCTACCAAGACTTCCGATGTGCATTAAACTGTGAATATTGAGTATGATGATATCAACTACGTCACGATACTCCCCGCCGGGCCCACCGGTAATATGTGGAAATATCAGGGCGTGACAGGTTGGTATCAGAGCCAACATTTGAGTGAATTAAACACTAGCCACTAGTGTTTAATCTCAAATGACACAGTAGCATATTCCTTAGACCATCCGAGTCTAGACTTAACATAGGAATTCTCTCATCCCTATTAAGTAAACATTGTTTTCGATTTTATGTGTTTTGAATATGTCACCAGAAAAAGAAGCCATCGATGGAAATTCTCCACATCCGAAGCCTAGATATGCCAAGCTTCGTACCGTGGCTAGGATAAGTGTGCAACCAGTTGGAGGAAAGAACTTTACGAACCTATTCCCAAAATCAAACCTATTTAAACTCTTAACCAGACTTCAGAGTCCATACCAGAAGGTCCCTGAGGCTCCCATACTGAAGATGATGCATGTGGATGCTATCAATCCCTATTTTCTATCTCCAAGTTTTGAAATTCCAAACTTGGACTATGCTTATTAAACTACAAATCCGTGATCCAATTTAAAATTTTCAAATCATTAATCCTTGGATCCTACTCCTAGCAACAAATCCTGAACAAGAATGCTTATTTAATTCACTGAAATCTTCAGTGCCGCTATAGCATACGGCAAATAAAGAAGAGAAACGACCGGAATGAAACAAGGAAGGCATTAGAAAATCGATCTTTCATTATATTTCGTTTTTCCTCTAAATCCCTGTATGGGCATTTAATTATTATAGTCCCTTCATGGACATTATATTTCAATATAATCCCTTCGTGGACATTGTACTTCAACATAGTCCCTTCGTGGACATTGTATTTCAATAAAGTCCCTTTGAGGACATTATGTTTCAAAATAGTCTCTTCGTGAGTATTTGAAGGGGTAAGGTCCCAAAAACCTCATAATAAGTACCTGGGACCATACCACAACCTTACTTTCCGGCCTTGTACCTTGCGCGGCCACGCACTGGTCTCACAAGTAAAGACTTAAAGAACAGTCAACAGTCAACACTCGCGCGCCCAAAGGAAATCATAAATCCTTGCGCTTTCTCCCATAGACAAAGGATGAAAATCTTGAAGTAAACACTTCCGCCTAAATATCCAGACCTGGATATTATTTACTCAGACTTGAGATTTATTTGTTCACCTGTCTCCACACGATAAGGTGCCACACCAGATTACAACAGTAATCTTCTAGAAGAAGTACAATCGTGCACCACCAAGACGGTTATAACCGTCTGGACACGTGTCGCCATCCCAGGCATCCCTGAAACCATAACGAAAGCATGGAATTGGAGAGTAATCTCCACTTGATCACTTTACACGTGGCAAATCCCTAGCCTTCGATCTGAGCCACGATCCGTGTGCTCTCACGTCGGATCAAGGAGCTTGACGGAAGGAAATGTAACCGCTCACGGGGTTAGCATCTTCCGTCAACTTTTCACTAACGGGTTTTCCCGCCTAAAACGACTCCCGGCTATAAATATGAGAAACAACCCAGGTATGAATTCAAGTTACACACACTTCTCAAATACATATTCTTCCTCATTACCCATACTTATTCTCACACCGGAGTCGGGTCAAGGAGAGAACCCTCTTCTCCCCTTGGTGAGGCTAACAGTGCTCTTTTTTGCAGAATTATCGGAGAAGAAGATCGGTTGTACCTGAATGAATCGAGAGGAAACTAACCTTTTATGCGGATTCAAACCCCCTAGATATCTCGGTTCCGACCATTTATCTAGTGTTTCTTCATTGGCGCCCACCGATTCCTCTGTCTTATCAGTTTTCACCTCGTTTCGATTCAGTCCCTTTTATTTTCTGTTTTACAAATGGCAGAAAATTCATCATCTCATCGACAAACCGGTCTTCGACCGAACGTCGGAAACAACGTTCAAGTAGAAGGAATCCCAGAGGATGTCTCCGATGACAACGAGGTTCAATCCAATCGAGCAAACGACCCTGTCACTCCAGGAATGTTACCAGCAAACCCTGCTCAATCAATTCTGCCACCAGGAGAAACTCCAATTTCCTGGTACGTCAGGTCTCAAGGAGCACTAAACGCAGTATACACACAGCTGTGTGCTCAAACTGCTCCCCTAACTCAATCACGGAGACCAGGATCTCGTGCTCATGCCTCCCAACGGGAGGATTCAACTTACGAGAATACAGAAGTTTATGCCAGATCCACATCACAACGGGAATACACTCAGACAGGAAGTCACCAGAAAGAGAATCATGGTAGAACACACCGAAGACAATCGGTTCATGATAGGTTGGGTTTCCAGCGGGACACCCACACCGATGAATCCGATCCAACATACCGTTTAAGTGCAAACACCAGTGTGTTCAATCGACTGCAGCCAAACTATAACAAGTGCGGGCCTCGAGCGGTTTATAACCCTGAGGCAGAACGCAACTATGATTTGATTTACCGCCCTGCAGAAGCAGCGGGAAATTCAAAGTTCATAATGGAAATAGCTTTAGCTCCGCTTGAGAAAGCTAAATTACCATCCAACATAGGGAAGTTTAATGGGCTAACAGACCCCGATGATCACCTGAGAGTGTTTACCAGCGCAGGTTTGGTTGGGGGTTGGACCCTCCCACTATGGTGTCATCTGTTCGTATAGACCCTAACCAGCCCAGCACGAATATGGTTCGATAACCTACCAACCGGACAGATCGAATCATGGAAAGATCTGCGTGAAAAGTTTTTGACACACTTCAGCCAGCAACGGCGTTCCATTCGGGATACATCCGACGTCATGAACATTTGGCGCCGTGATGACGAAAATCTGGAGGATTTCATCACCAGATACAATAAAGAGGTATTGGAGATTGGCGGTGTTCACGAACAACTAATCCGTGCTCAATTCAAGTACGCGGTTAGATGTGACGACATGGTTAAGGTCTTATCTGGAACAGAGGGCCTTCCAAAAAGTTGGGAGAAGATAATGGCGGCGGCCAAGGTTTACGCGCAAACTGAAAAGAACCTTATCACAAACAGGCCACCGCCACCACATAATAGACCCACATATTTAAGCTCAACTGGCGAAAGGAGGTTTAAGAAATCATGGCGTGAGTCTGGGTTAGGAAGTCGTTCGTCTGAAGATGCTCGCACAACAATTAACAAACTCTCCGTGCAGAGGGAGAACAAACAGGAGAATAGGGAGAGGCAGTGGACTCCCCTAACAAAGACCCCGGCGGAGGTTCTGAGTACTGAAGACTATCAATTCAAACCTCCGATCCCAATGAAAAATAAGTGTGGACAAGACCCGGCACAATACTGCGAATATCACAAAGACAACGGACATACCACTAACAACTGCATCTCTCTACGCACAGAAATAGAGAAAGCCCTCAAGAGCGGCGAACTCACACATTTACTCCAAAATGTGCGCAAAGAGATTAAGCAGATAACCCGGGGTGAGGAAGGCCCAAGCAAGCGGGCGAAAACTTAAAAGACAACTCTATGAATTTCCCGCGGAAAAACATGATCCATCAAGCAAAGCGGAAATGATAGGGAGTAAGTTAAGTTTCACATAATTATATTAGCAAAAACTTTGTAAAAGCCTCTGTGCTCTATCCTTAAATAAAAGTGCAAAGTTTCTATTATTTCTATATTTACAAAGTGCATGCAATTTCTTTTAGTAAGTGCAAAAACATTATGGTAGTTCTAAAACAAGCTTCATGAACGGTCAGTGATCACGTCACAAACGGCCATAAGTTCAAACATAAGCTTTATACCAACTTTATTCGCCTTACTCAACAAAAAAGTAATCGTACTCATGCAAAATATTGTAAACAAACAGATAGAAACATCATACTATTCTCAGCGTACAGATATGCCCTAAAAACTTCCAAACACGACAGTGTTTAAGTTACTTGTGCGACAGCGCACCAACAAAAATAGGGATTTACATCCCAAATATTACAAGAAAATTGTTCAATACATTTTTCAACCTACGCTAAATCTTCACCCTCATCCGGAAAGATTTCCCTTAGTTGCGCCACGTGATCATCAGATTGCAGCGCAACATTTATCAGATCCATAACCGGAAGTTGCAAGTTGTTAAACTCTGTCTTCAAGGCAGCAAGCGCGGCACCAGTATTCACGCCGAAAGTTGCAGACTTACTGTGATCCCAGTCAACCTTTAAAGCACTGTTCACATGATGGGAACATTCAGCATATCCTTGCGCATACCCATCTCTTCGCGCAGCAACCAACAAACGAGCAACGGTTTTATCCAACTCTTCAGAGTTCAACACAGATTCAGCAATCTGTGAAATCAAGTTAAAATGAATATCAAGAAAACGCATAAACAGTTCCACAACAAAAAAGAAAAGAAACTTACACAGGCGATACCGCGATCTTTCAACCAGGCCATATCATTCTTCAAAGGTTCAAGCTCGCTTTCCGCTGTAACCCACGCCGTTTCTGAATTTTCCAACTTCTCTTCGACTTCAGTCAAACGGCGGGAGGTTTCAGTATAATCGGAATGCGCGAGCTCCAAATCCTTCTTAAGTTTTTCCTGATCAGAAAGCAAAGTAGTAAGTTCTTCCAATTCTTTATCTCTAAGAGCAAGAGTGGCGCAGGCTTGTACCTCTCGTTGCTCACTGCGCTCCCTATGAGAACGCGCTTCTTCCAAAGCAGCTTCTGCATCAGCTTTCTCTTTCTTCAACCTTTCTACCTCCGCATCCTGATTCTTCAGTTTTTCAACCTCAGCCTTGAGGTTATTAATGATATTACGGAGGTTTGCCTTCTCAGCATTATCTTTTTCGCAAATTCTCCTCCAGTTTTTGCGTTCCTCGGAAAGGAGAGCAGCTTCAGCTTCCGCTTTTCTTTTCCAACCAGCAACATACCATTCCTCAGTCTTGCGCTCAGCTTCAAACTTGGCCTGATCAGCTTCCAATTTAGCCTTCAGCTAAGCCAGGCGTTTCTCATCTTTGGCAAATCTCTTTTGAGACACCATAAAGGTTTCCCGGTCCTTATGCATACTATACCACTCACGCACTATGCGGTGAGTGGTAGAGACGTGAGAAGCAGTTTCTTCAAGGTAAGATTGATAGGTTTGTTCATAAGACCGGCCTTCTTGAAACTTGATTTCTCCAGGCGGAAGTATCCCCTGCAACCAATCTTGGCACACGTGCCAATCCGAGAAAGTGTCACCTTTCTTTAAATTCCAAACGGGGGTGTGAGGCTCAGAGGCATCTTTCTCCATATAAGTCCGGTAGTAATAATCTCCCAAGGTTTCTTCGGGGCGGATTGGAGAATGTTTACCAACACCAGCAGATGAGCCTTGTCCTTCAACTGTCACCTTCTCATCATGATCAGGCATAGCATCAGAAGGTTTAGGGGAAGAAGTTGAAGTTTTTTCAGCAGTTTGTTCTTTCCCCAGATCTTGAGCAACAGTTTCAGGGGTTTGTGGCTTACCAGCACCATCCACCACACCTGGATCAACAACTTTTTCAGCCTCTCTAGCAATATCAACAGGCTTCTCAGCCTCAACAATATTCTCCACACCACCATCAGCAACCTCTGTAGGCTCTAACTGGTCAACGACAGAAGCACGCGGAGGGGTGGATGGAAGCTCTTCATTTACCACAGATTGCAGCTCTGCGGGAACAGGGAAAACAGGAACCTCTGGAAAAGCAACAAAAATCTGTAAAGATTTAACACGCATAAAGAAAACCAGAAAAGACAACACTTACCAGGAACAGATTCTGAAATAAAAGAGTCAAGATTCCCTCTCCTGGTAATTTTCTTCCTCTGAATTTTCTTAGAAGGCTGACCCTCCACATCAGTATCAGCTTGTTTCCTTTTACCAGCCTTCCTGTGCACCAAGTATTCAGGACTAGAATCCAAATCGATAGGATCACTTGGTTGGATGGGGGAATATCAGTAGTATCCCTCGGTTCAGGTTTTGGTTCTCGTACAGTTACTGCAGGGGTAAGACCCTCCAAAGAATCAGAAACCACCACATAATCACACCTGGAGTCAGAGGGACGGCGCATACCTTTCTTCTCTCCAACATTCTTTGCCTTCAAAGATTGAACTCTAACAGCCTCACCCTTCTTCGGCGCAGAGGTAGAAGTCGTTGTGCGTTTCTTCCTTTCAAGGCCTATGCCCAAATTCAACAACTCACCTACAAAGGCGCGAAACAACAATTTACCCACAAGCGCAAAAAGGAAAACAGAAACAGATATAGCTTACCAGCACCAGCAGCTGGTTGGGCAGACAGATCCGCATCCCGCGAAAGAACAAAGTTTCTTACAATACGATGGTACCAAAGTTCCTCTTCAGGTTTCTTCTTGATAGTACCCATTCTTCCGCCTTCCCTCTTGAAGGCAACACCATATAGTGAAACAACTGCAAGCAAAGGATAGCAAGTCAAAAAAAAAATGGAAATGGAAAAAACCCCAATCTTACCATGACCATCCTCGGTGTACACCGGTTTGTCATCACGCTCCATCTTCCAATTCAAACTCATGCCGGCTCCGACGAGAGCTTTCTCCGGCAAAGCAATGTTGGGCACATCCTTCAAATCTTGATACCAGTTCTCATCAACAGGGGTCTGAAGCGTTTCAATCGGAACATCTTCTTTCCCCCTTAAAACCATCCTCACCGGAATCACTCCGGCCTTGATAAAAAAAGAATTTTTGCTTCCAATCGTGA
The DNA here is from genome assembly GCA_030545235.1 of Helianthus tuberosus. NCBI lineage: Eukaryota > Viridiplantae > Streptophyta > Magnoliopsida > Asterales > Asteraceae > Helianthus > Helianthus tuberosus. The sequence goes on along the minus strand of CM060411.1, from coordinate 212,760,867 downwards.
AAGGATTTTGGGGGTTGCTGTAGAATCTTCTTTGCAGACGCCCTCTGAGCAAACGAATTAAACCCTTGGGTACAATGCATCTGATAGAAAACCCTAAATCGGGGAACAGTCGGCTCAATATGCATTGTCCGACACACGAATTCGAAATGTCGAACCCTAACCATGCCAATAGGATGAAGTTGGGAGATGTGCAGGTTGTAAAACCCAAGGATTTCAAGAAAAAAATTAGTGACAGGTAAACGAAAGTTACCTTCACTGAAAAAATCCCAAAAAAGGGTAATATACCCAGCCGGAGCATCTGCTGCAGTCTGCCCCTCTTCAGGATACAAAGCACCCCAGTTCTCCGGAAATCTGAAATTCCGAACCAAACCATCAAAGGTCGCTCTAGGCCACTTTAATGATGGAAGTTCAGTCGACATTTCTTCATAAAGATCTTCTTGATGTTCTCCGGTTGACATAAGAAGAAGGAATGATAAATCTTTTTCTAAAAGAAAAGAACGAGGAAAGTTTCAAAAAAATAATGATTACACAGAAGAGGTTACTCAAACGTTATATATACTCTCCGCAATAAATAGCATCGGTAACCGCCACAGCACCTTTTTCGGATATCACAGTTCTCCAAGCAGCAGAGAAAGTGAGAACCAAATGCGTTTACACGCGCGCGTGCAAGACACGAGCAGTCAAAAACAACTGACAGTGACAGGCTGTCACCCAGGTTCACTGTACCAGCCTCATTTAAAGTCAAAGATTTTCAAAAATCTTTACAGTAATCAAAATGAATCTTCTTCCAGAAGTTTTCTTACTTTCGCGCCCAAAAGCTTTCCTCTCATAAGTCCAGTGCTCTACTTATTTGCATAAGTACAACACTAGACTGGGGGGACTTGAAGGGGTAAGGTCCCAAAAACCTCATAATAAGTACCTGGGACCATACCACAACCTTACTTTCCGGCCTTGTACCTTGCGCGGCCGCGCACTGGTCTCACAAGTAAAGACTTAAAGAACAGTCAACAGTCAACACTCGTGCGCCCAAAGGAAATCATAAATCCTTGCGCTTTCTCCCATAGACAAAGGATGAAAATCCTGAAGTAAACACTTCCGCCTAAATATCGAGACCTGGATATTATTTACTCAGACTTGAGATTTATTTGTTCACCTGTCTCCACACGATAAGGTGCCACACCAGATTACAGCAGTAATCTTCTAGAAGAAGTACAATCGTGCACCACCAAGACGGTTATAACCGTCTGGACACGTGTCGCCATCCCAGGCATCCCTGAAACCACAACGAAAGCATGTAATTGGAGAGTAATCTCCACTTGATCACTTTACACGTGGCAAATCCCCAGCCTTCGATCTGAGCCACGATCCGTGTGCTCTCACGTCGGATCAAGGAGCTTGACGGAAGGAAATGTAACCGCTCACGGGGTTAGCATCTTCCGTCAACTTTTCACTAACGGGTTTTCCCGCCTAAAACGACTCCCGGCTATAAATATAAGAAACAACCCAGGTATGAATTCAAGTTACACACACTTCTCAAATACATCTTCTTCCTCATTACCCATACTTATTCTCACACTAGATTCGGGTCAAGGAGAGAACCCTCTTCTCCCCTTGGCGAGGCTAACGGTGATCTTTTTTGCAGAATTATCAGAGAAGAAGATCGGTTGTACCTGAATCAATCGAGAGGAAACTAACCTTTTATGCGGATTCAAACCCCCTAGATATCTCGGTTCCGACCATTTATCTAGTGTTTCTTCAGTATTATATTACAGTATAGTCCCTTTATGGACGTTATATTTCCATATAGTCCTTTCGTGGACATCATACTCTGTTATAGTCTTTTCATGGACATGTCATTTTATTAAAAATATTTTGTAGACATCTTATTTCATTAAAGTTCCCTGGCAAATATAATAATTCATCATAGTCCTTTCGAGGACATATCGTTTCACTATAGTCCCGATGTTGACATGTCTTATAGTCCCTAAACGGACTTATATTTTCCCTTTCGTCCCCGCTTGGACAGGCATTGCTTCAAAGTCCCTATAAGGACCTATCTCTTCTATATAGTCCCAGTATGGACATTTGTTTATTATAATCCTTATATGAACATATCTTTCGATTTGAGTCCCTGTGAGGACATCTGTTCAACAAAGCCCTTTTGTACGCACGTTGTATCAATATAGTCCTTTTATGGACATGTTATTTTATTAAAATCCCTTTGGGGATATACTATTTCGAAATAGTCCCTTATGGACATGAGATTTAATTATAGTTCCTTAGCGGACACGAGATTTCACTATAGTCCCTTAGCGGATATGACATTTCATTATAGACCCTTCGTGGGCAAACTGTGTCAATATAGTCCCCATACGGACTTATAATATTTTAATAGTCCCCATACGGACTTATAATATTTTAATAGTCCCCATACGGACTTATAATATTTTAATATTCCCCATACTGACTTATAATATTTTAATAGTCCCCATACGGACTTATAATATTTTAATAGTCCTCATACGGACTTATAATATTTTAATAGTCCCCATACGGACTTATAATTTTCTTTTAAGTCCTCTGAGAACAAATGAGATACTAGAAGTCCTGATTGAGGCACTATTGTAAATTTCCTAACGTTTTACGGGAAGTTGTGAAAATTTTATATAGGTATTCATATCGTCCTTTATCAAACAATAGTATCAATTTTATTTGAACTTTATCGATCTGCTAAATAATTTCAAAAGATCTCCTTAATGGTATAACCTAGCCAATATGTCAATACAGACATGCTATGATGGTAAAACCCTCTTAAGACAATTAATCCTTGTTAACATCTAAGAACATGTTAACACTCTTGGTAGTGTGGCTTGAGAAACCACACCAGTCGTCAAGGTATTAGATTACGTCCAAGCCTTAAAGCCTATATGATCAAAGTAGATCATGGCAAGTATCATCAATGTGATGATCATACCATAAACATCCATTAGTGGTGAAGTGCCTACGGGCTATACTTGTTGTCCAATAAGACAACGAAAATTGTGGTCTACGACCACCTGTCTAAAGATATTGGACTATGTCCAAGCATAATAGTCTATATGATCAATGCGGTCATGACTAATAACATCTAATACGATGATCATATTTTACATCCTTAATGATGTTATGCCTACGGGCTATATTATATTGTCCAATTGTGACAAGACAATTGTAATCTTTTATGATTCCTTGCCCAGGGGGGTGAGCTATGATCAAATCTCAAAGTCTATATGATCATTGCGAGTATGATGATCATAATATTAACATCCCTAGTGATGAAGTGCCTACGGGCTATACTTTGCTTTATTGTCGATAAGACAAAGATAGTGATGATCTTTATGATCCCCTGTTTAAAGTGGTGGGTTATACCCAAACCTAATAGTCTATATGATCAATGTGATCATGACTAATATCATCAAATACGATGATTATATATAAACATCCATTAGTGATGTCAATTGGTTTACCTTGTGCCAAAATGAATCGTCTTTCAAGACGATGACAGTTGTAGTCTATGACACCCTGTCCAAAGGTGAAGAACTATGTTCAAATCTTAAAGCCCCTGATCTAATAAGATTGCGGCTTATAAATCAATGTCCTTGTGACAAACCAACAATTAAAGTCATTCATGACAAGCCAATGTGCTATAAATTGTCGTTTAGTTAACATACTAAATGTTAACATCCTTTATGACAGGCCTTTTGTGCCAGATTTTATAATGTCCTCCATGACAGGCCTTTGGTTCCATATCTTATAACGTCCTTGTGACAAGGCCACTTGTGCCATAACTAATTGTCCTTTGCGCCAAGGCCTTCGTGCCATATGACTATTAATGTCTTTCGTAACAAGTCTATGCGCCACATTATATGTCCTTTGTGACAAGTCTATGTACTACATTTTTATGTCCTTCATGTCGGACTTATGTTCCATATTTAAAAGTCCTTGTGGCGAGATTTCGAACTATCCAAAATCGTCAATATGACAAAGACAGTTGTGACATTTTGATCCCCTGTCAAAAAGGTAATGGACTCGGTCCAAACCTTAAATGCCATTGATGGTCCTTTTATGACCTAGGCTAAATATAATCAATATACATTCAAATAACATTCATTAGGAATGTTCATACCCTATTAGCCTATATGGTTTAATGATACCATGGCTAATGTATGATAGGTCGTCAGGATGATGACTCGCTATTGTAATGCAAATAAAAATTGTTTAATTTTGGTATTTAGTGCCAATCTTCAAGTATGGCAAACTTGAATGAGACAAATAACAGTCGCAATACTAGTGATGTGACGAATGCTAATGATGCTACAAATGTGAACCTCAATGTTAATGGGGTTAATCTCCAAGCTGTGATTGACGCAACTGTTAGAAAGGCCATAAGAAAGGTCATGAAAAGGTTCAAAGAGCCGAATACTACTTGCTCTAAAACACATTCCTGTGCTCATGAGAAGAGCTTTATTCATACTTCGAATGCGAAGAATAAACCAAATAAGATGATATATAGCAAGGAGCCCCGTTCCTCTAAAGGATGTACTTAAAAGTACTTTGTCTCTTGCAAGTCAAGAGACTTCAATGGCGAAAAAGGGGCAATTGATTGCATGAAATTGTTGGATGAAATAGAAACCATTATGTGTATCAGCGGTTATGCTGGGAAGGACATTGTGAGGTATGTATCACAGTCATTCAATGGCGATGCCCTATGTTAGAGAGGACATTAATAAAGTCCACATGAAAGATACCCTCATACAATATGGGATGGTCCAAGTTTATGGACCTTATCGGAAAAACCTATTGTCCACGACATGACACGAAATGGAAAAGGTGGAATCAGAATTTTCTGACTCTCACCATAAAAGTTCTAGACTGTCGACAGTATGTTACAGACTTTAATTTATTGTCTGGGACAGTGCCCTATTCGGTTAACCCAAAATCTAAGCATAATGCACTATATATTGGTGGTTTAGCATCGAAAATTAGAGGGCATATTAAGGCTTCAAAACCTGCTTCTTATAAATCCACTATGGACCTATCTCAGCCACTCACATTAGATGGGTTAGGAAGTAAATCGGTCAAAGCTGAGACTGTCAGAAAAAGGGAGAAGGATAACTCCCAGAAATCTAAGAAGCCTGTATGCAAGACCTGCAACAAAAGGCACTGGGACAATGTATAGCAGACCGAAGGTCAAAGCAGTGTGGCATTTGTAGTTCCCTGTATGTAGAAACATAAAGAATGCAGTCTGTTTCGGCTATGGCATTAAGGGCCACATCAGAACTAACTGCCCTCAAACTATCAAAGAAGGTATAGCTAAGTATAGATAAACTAAGAATGGAAGCGCCTAAACTCTTCTGATGAATGTCAGAGGCAGTTCATATCAATAATGTCACCAGGTGCATCCCTTATCGTGAATAAATGATATTATTGCTAAGAAATTCTTTTTTGATTCAGGCACTACTAAATCTTCCATGTATCATAAGCTTAGCAAACTTTTAGAATTTTTCCATAAGAACTCCAGATATTAAGTATAAGGTAAACTTACCGACGAAAATCATAGGAACCATTCCTTCTATTCTTGTCGGAAATCCTCATTATAAAATCTAGAGTACTCTCTCTCTCTCCAGATAGAGTATGACAATATATGTTATTTTATTTTATTATCTCATTGATTTCTATCAACCGCGAATGCCAGACTGTATGATAAAAGCGCCATATGAGGATTGGTGTATCTTAGTGTGTCCCATAGATTGCTTCCATGCATGATCAGTATGGAGGTTTAATGCATGGAACCACTGAAATATCCCAATGGTCATATTGTACTAAAGTCAGCTAATGGTATTCAAAGAAGATATCCAGAATAGAAATGTTCAAGTAAGTGTTACTATTTAAGGCATCTGTGAATTCATAAAAAAAATGTGTCATTTATATGGCACGGATGATGATAGATGAACTGAAGCCTGAGATTTAGAATATCTCTGTCATCTCTGTGAATCTCGATTGTCTTCTTCGTAGAACTACCCTGTTTACCTCCTGAGAGGCAAGTAGAGTTAAGATTAACCTCCCGCTTAGGGCTGCAATTATTATAAGAGTTTCATATCGGTTAGTACCAACAAAAATGGAAGGATTGAAACCCTAATTAAATGAGTTTTAAGATAAAGGTTTCAAAAAGCCTAATTCAAAATTCTGAGAGCTCCGGTATTATTAATTAAGAAAGATGGTTCATTATGCTTATGCATTGATTATCGCAACCCTATTTAGGTAACGATTAAGAATCACCATCAGCTGCCCAGGATCGTCGAATGGTTCGACTAACCATGAGGTTAGCTATTCTTTAAAGATTGGTTTAAGCTGTAGTTGGAATGACTACCTCGCCTTAAATAAGCTCGTCTATAACTAATGGTTAGTATATAAGCATCAAGGATGCTCCTTTGGAGACCTTGTATAGATGGAATGTCAAACGTCCGTTTGATGGACAGAAGTTTGGTAAGTCCAATTATCAGGACCTGAAATTACCCTAGAAACAATGGATAAGACCATATGAATCCATGATTGTCTGGAAGCTGCCAATAATCGGCAGAAAATCAATATTGATGAGAGTCGCAAACCTCTTAAGTTCTCAATAAGGAACAAGATTCAACAGGAAGTACCACCCTAGAAAGGTGTGCTGCATTTTGATGTAACAGGCAAATTAAATTCTAAATATATATGACCATTCGAGAAAATCGGATATGTCAAGATCGGTAGCCTACAAGCTAAATCTACCTGAAGAGCTTAGTGGAATTCACAATGTGTTCCACATCTGCAATCTACAGAAATGTCTAGCCAATGAGTCGCTAGCAATGTCTCATAAGGACGTGCAGATTGACGAGAGCTTGAAGTTCGTTGAAAAAACTTTGTCGATCGAGGATCGATAGGTTAAAAAGCTTCGAAGAAAGAATGTGCCCATTATAAAAGTAAAATGGGATGCCCGTAGAGGCCCCGAATATACGTGGGAAGTTAAATCCACAATGCAACAGAAATACCCTCATCTGTTTCAGTAAATCTCTAGGTTGACATTTCTTTTAAGGGGGTGAGGATGTAACACCTCGCAAAATCATGTCCAATATAGTGATGACACGTGTCATAAACCCTGATCATGCAAAAAGTTAACTATGAGGGACTAAAGTTGTCAAACAGTGTAAAGATGTATGTGGAAGGACCAAAAAGTGTCAACATTCCAAACTTGTGCCTCTGATTGACCTCACACGATGTTCGTATTCTTTAATGAATAAATTGTCGAACGTAAGAAGCCGTTTGTGCTTAAAATCAAAAGTTTACAAAACACAGGGGTTAAAAGTGTCAACATGTTAGTTCTTACCTCTTAGTGACCTTTTAACGATCCCGAGACTTTGTAATGTTTTATTATAATCTCATGAATATCGAATAATGATTTCATGAAGTTTCGGTGCAATTATGTTATTTAATTTTCAATTTCCAAGAAGAAGGGTTGAAAGTGTCAATATGATAATTCTACTCCCGGGAGACCGTTTTAGAGAATCCGGAACTTAACAATAATTGATTTTATTCCCAAGATCATGTGAAACCTGATTTTAAAGGCCTCTAGTGCTGGAAATGTGAAAAATGATGATTATACAAGTGCAGGGGCTGAGCCTGTAATTAACAAAACAATTTTTGAAATTGGTATCACAGGCGTGTCGTGCAGGATTCTCCTGCACCTAGCACGACACGCGGGGGAGATCATTTTTCAGCAGAATACTGGCAGCTGCCAGCATGCAACCTGCAATTTATTAAAGATCTTCTGCAACCCTGTAATCGAAACAGCAGCATGCAAACAGTTTTGGGAAACCACTAGGACACATGGAAGCATCAAATTTCACCTGGGCACACTTGGATTGATCCTAGTTCATCCTCTTTCACTATATATAGAGCTCAATGTTGGGTTTAGAACTTGCTTATTTCAAATTCTGATTTGCTCTCTCTAAAGCTTTGTCTCTGGAGCATCCTGGTCTATAAGGAAGCTCTCTTAAGTTCAAACTTCGTGCTAAGGACCCTTGTAAGTGTTCTTGGATCCTGTAGTTCAGTTTTTGTATGTCTAAGGACCGAAAGTCAAAGATAGCGTAATTCTGCTTTGACTTTTAGTTTATTCATTAACGGTCCAGCCATGGTTCTAAACGAATGTGGCTATGTGTTGGTAATTAAGTAGGTGATAATCCGTCAAAAGGGCACCTCCTAATTATCATGTTTACTTAGTTAATTGTCGGGTAAAAGTAATTAACAGAAAAGTCAAACGAGTCAGTTTCTATTAAAAAATTCATAACTGATAATGTAGAAGCTATAAAATGTGTTTTATCACTTTAATAACTTGGTAAATATTATAAGAACATATTTAGGCATGTTCAACCCGACAATGGCTCGGTTCGCAACCGAAAGTCGCAAAAGTTGACTTTTGCTTTGAATTTCAGTTCTGACCCGAATTAGCTTAGTATCTTTATGCCTTAGGGTTCCTTTGTGACCATATTATATGTTAGTATAACCCTCTGAGGTTATACTACATGGTCCCTTAGTAATCTGAGTTTATTTGCATGTTTCCGTTATTTGCTTAAATTTGACTATTATGCCCTTGTAATGTAAACAAAAAGATTATTAGATATATGAGTATACAAATATGTTTGTTACTGATATATAAGCGTGTCAAATAAATTTGACATCAGTTTCTGGTCTCAAACTAAAGTTATGCAAGATATCGTAAAATGAAACTTTTTATTAATTAAACTACGCTTTTTAGCATAAATCATGTTTAAACCCAAATTTTGGCACCAAACTCATTACCTATTGTTTTGATATTATTTTTTGGGATTTTTGGAATATTGGGTCAGATTATCAACTGACCATATCATTGAGTTCTTGTATAATTCGATAAATGACGATAATACCCTTTTTAGTAATAAAATGAGATTAACATGTGATTAACATGCCAAACCTTTTCCTACTGATTTTATATGAGAAATAAAATATTTTAAACATTCAAGACTGATCAAAATCTCAGAATATCATAAACATCTCAAATATCGTCAATTATCGACTTTTACAATAATTAGGTGCATAGTATGGTTTAAAACCATATTTAACACCTAAGACTTGTTAGCTACTGAGTTTATAACCAAATTTTAATATTTTTACAGTAGGTATAAGTCATGAACTCAGACTTCCAATTAATGCCCCTACGATGCATAGTTTGGCCATAAATGGTAAACCACACATATGTATAATATCTTACTCATTTAACATCATAAAATAAATATTTACACAGAATGTTTTAGACCAGAACCTCAGTTTATTATTAAACCTCTTTTATAAACTTTAAAATGACCAAAATACCCTTATGGGACTTAAATTGGTTTAAAAATCTTTTTTGGCATAATTGTTGATATCCTACTGATATCATAACATAATTAAAGCATAATAACATATGGAACTTGTACATGACTCATCCGGGTACCCGTTATGCATATACGCGTTCGGTACGGTTTATGTAACTAGTTGGCATAAATTAGCCGAAACGGGTCAAACCATATCATTTTTACTTCAAAATCCAGAAAGTATTTAGTTTACCCATTTTATACAAGTCTTCATAGTTGCCGGGTCTAAATCATATTTCAATCCGGTCACCGCTTAATCTAGCATTTCGTACCGTAAACCTTTCTTTAAACTAACCGGTCTAAGTTTACAACTTAAATAAGACCCGTTAGGAATCTAATAGGTTAATAAAACCTTCGTTCCAGATTAAGAGCCACGATAGAGGTTATTTGAACTTGTTTGAGTAGATAGTACGGCCGAGTATACAAAACTTACATTTTAAGCTCAGGTAAATACTTTTAACTTATTTTCCCTTATACGGGCTTGGGATACGGTAAAATATTACCGCTTGGTCGGGTGTAGAAACCTTTTAATCGAATATGGTTAAATTGCATAATCCCGCTTTAATCAGTGTTGCTTGATAACAAATAACATTGGGGGTTAACGACCGTGTCCTGGATATACTTGGCTCATTGAAAATGCGTAAATGGCCACGTCTTAAACACGGAGTGTAGGCATACACCTGTCGGCTGCGTATGTAAAGGATACACTCATTTGCTGGGATGACCCGCCGTGAGTTTATATTTATGGTGTGTCGATTAATCTTGTTCGGTTTTTATACCGGCCCTAAATGTTTGACAAACATGTAAATCTGATACAAGATTGTTATTAATATAATTGTCCCAAGTTATTAAAATATTTGTGCCTTGTGCTTTTAAATCAATTTTCATAAATGCTTTCAAAAGAGTCGGTTAATTGTATTTACCAGTGTAAACTGACGTATTTTTCAAAAAGACTAAGTGACAGGTACTGTGCGTAATTGGCTGGGAGCTCTGGGCGTTAGTTAAAGAATCTTGCAAGTTCTAAACGCTTAAAGTCTGTTGAACAATATTTTGTATTATGTTTTAGATCCGCCTGTGGATCCTTTTACAACCGTCTGTATTATATCTATTTCCTACTTTACATTCCGGTTTGTAATAGTATTTTCTATCAAGACTTCCGTTGTGCATTAAACTGTGAATATTGACTATAATGATATCAACTACGTCACGATACTCCCCGCCGGGCCCACCGGTAATATGTTGAAATATCGGGGTGTGACATGCTGTGACTCAAATAACATTTTGCTGCATGAGATGGACAAATCATAAACAAAAAAAGATGCTGGGGTCAGACTTATGTCATTTTTTGTGTTTTGTTATTGATAAATATTATAAAGGCATGAAAAGACGAATGACACTGATGAGTTGTTTGAAGATACATATTCAAAAAAAAAAAAACTCATGTCATTTTGTCTTTCCAAACGGCCACAAAAACACAAGCATGACATAGCCAAACCGCCAGTGAACATAATTCAAAGAAGAAAGAGACTCGTGACAGTGAAGATTTGGAAGATGAATTGTTTCTATTTTTATTTTTTTAATTTCTTTTTCTGTTGTTTGTTATGTATTTTTCAACTTAGAATAAAAAATACATTATATTAATAAAACGACAAACAGTCATAATGCTTGTGAAACGCCATAATGCAGTAAAACATCAAAAAACCCCAAACTATAATAAAAGTAATTATAGAAGTATTAATAAAAGCTAAAAACGAAAAAAAAAACGCCAAAAACTACTTAAAGCCATTAAAAACGCCATACTTGGGAGATGGAAAGTCTATGACCCTAAAAACTCATAAAAAGCTGAACAAAAACAGTAAAAATACACAGTAACTGAAAAGACAGCTACTTTATTAATATCATTTATTTTAAACTAGATGTAAGCCTTGCAACTAGGAGCTTATAAATTAAGCCACAACGTATACAAAGTATAAACGCTATTTAATAACATTGATCATATGAAAGGTAATTAGAAAATCTACAATCAATTTATGTGAAAGCTAGTATACATGTCTTCACAACTTTACTTGCATAGCTTGTTAATACCCATACCCATGAATGTTTTATCCATTCCCGATTTATAACACTACCATAATTTTTGTACGTCGCATGAAACCATGTGCAACAGTCATAATATTGCTTCCTATTACAATGCAACATGTTAATAATAATCTGAATGTTGTTTAAAATTATAAAAACACTAACCATGATAAACCCAATACATGTTTACCAAACCTTGTTAATGTTAGGGTGAGACGCCAAAGAAACAATTTCCATTAATATATCCAGCCCATTCAATTTAAAATTATAAAAGCACTAAACATGATAAACCCAATACATGTTTACCAAACCTTATTAATGTTGGGGTGAGACGCCAAAGAAGCAAGCCCCATTAATATATCCAGCCCATTCAATGAGTTTGCCACTACCAGCACCACCTGCAAGTGCTCGATTTCTTGAAAATGCATGCACTCAAAACACATACATGCCTTCATATAAACAACCATACGTGCAGTAATATTTTTGCTTACCTGGTCAAACCTCTTAAAGATGGCTATGCACTTGACGATCAACATACTTGCTTCTACCTAGAACCACAATCCATATCAATGGGGCATGGTGTTTTGCCTATTTGTGATAATTAGAAGAAAGTCCATTTCATATGAAAGAAGGAATATTATATGTATACCGCCTTTGCTCAAATGCGTGCAAAATTAATGACTTGTAAAGCTTGATTATAACAACAATCGAGCTCTTCCCCCCAAATTTATGTTATGCCTGCACTAAACATTAGGGCACCACATCAATAGACACATCAAATCATATCATAAATTGGCACGCAATAAAGAAATTGCAATATAGAGTTCCATACTGGAAAGTATGTGATTAGAAATCAATCACATAAAAACAACATTAAAATCGATAGGCTGATTGAGTTTAAATTTAGGAAAAACACCACAAATCAAATTGTTAACTGTAAAAGAAGCTCATTTGCATAAACCCTATTCAGACACACCTTATGATGGCAATTAAGTCCCGACATCTGAACTAAATGTGTCACTGCTAAAGCCAATCCGTTTGCCAAAGTGAAACCAGCTGCGAAAGCCGGTTGTGAAGGCGAAGCCAGCTATGAAAGCTAAGTCGGCTGCGAAGATGGCGGCTAAAGTTCGTCTTTCACCTGAAATTGAGCATGAAACTGGCCTATCATTGGTGATTCAACATATGAATCATTTAGACATATGAGATGAACTTACAAGTTGCCAAATCAAAGGCCTAAGAATTAGTATAAAAATAGGCTGCATTGATCGCTGTAATGTTCAGATTAACATCATTTCCTCTGCCCCCTATAGTTCTCAATCAAACCATCATAATTAACAGAGGTTCGTTAGATATCTGTATCCCTAAACCATGTCCCAGTACACAGACTATTGCGATATTCTTCAACTAAAAAACTCAACAATCTATTAACTTCTACGTAAATAATATCAAACAAAAACATAAAATAAACTTAATCGGGCATCACATGTTATACAAATTAGAAGATATACTGCTTCTATCTCTTTGGTACTTCTTCCATCAACCAATCGATTACGCCTGAATACATTGATCAGAATACCTAAAATTAGCATAATTTTAGTACTTCTTGGATCGAAGTCGATGTTCTATGCGAATAAAAAAAGTGGTAATCCGTGTCATCCATACACATGATAAGCACTTTAAATTCTCAGGTAATCATCTTATTTCTCATTGTCTCATAATCAAATATTAACAAAACTGAGTCATTTAACCCTAACTAATGCATAATTAACACAATACAATACAATAAAATCTTAGTTTTTAAGATATATGCATACACCAAGATCATATAATCAGCATGTTGGACTTTTAAGGAATTATATTATAAGGTATTTTCACTTACCTTAGCATAAAATAAGCATTCAAACAAATATTAGAAACTCTCCTACCCCTCTCTTTTGTTGCGTCGATGGTACCCCAAGCCAACACACCACTGAATTTTCTTCTTGTTTTTTTTTTTCACTTACGCCGCTACCGTTGGTAGCAGTTCTTCGTCTCCGCTATCGCCATTGTTGGAGTTCGGACCTTGCTAAAAACCTATTCTCAGGTTGTCTACTCTTTTTTCCAGCCGAATGGTTACACCGATTAAGACCGCCGGAGAAGCCGTTGGTTTCCTTCGGAAGCTTGAGTCTCTCTCTCTATCCATCAGTGCTGGTGTAGGTAACGGGGAAAAAGGAAGCTGATTGAAGACATCTATTGAAGTGGGCGATGCCATGTAAATGACAAAGAAACGTGGCAGCAGATGGCATAAGTTGCAAAGAAAGAACTTTGCTTAGATATGGGATTGGGCGCACAAGGAAGCACATGGGAGAAAAGATGGCACATTATCTGCGGAAATACTGTCGCATACGCTCGGTACCGCCGTTTTAGTAGAGGGCCGTATTAAACTTTATTTTTACATTCACAAATGACAAATATATGTTGGTTTCTTGTTTTAACAGCAAATGCATTATGAAGACATCAAGAACTTATCTTAAACATTACTTTAAATTGGTATTTAAAGGAGTTGATATTTTAGTATAAACTTTTTAGGAACAGATACCTCTATGGCTGCAAGTTCTCTAATGAAACCCTAGGCATAGAAAAATTTAAAAACCTGAGCAGCAAATTGGGCCACAACTTGAACAACAATGGTAGTGACACAAGACAAATGGGTGAACATTAGCTTCTTCAACATTACATTACCTTATTAGAGCCCAAAATTTAAAAAAAAAATGTGGATTTGTACAAAAAATTCCCAACGATTCTTCCGAATGAACAATCGAAGTTGTAAAGAGTAACATAAATCGTGAAATCATACCTGCTGGAGTCCTAATCACCCGACGAAAGGCTTCGATTTAGTGGTAGTTGGGTCTAGGGCGTCAATTTTGGGCAGAGCTGTGTTCATTGGTGTTGCTAGACGGCTTTCGGAGAGACGAAAGGCAAAAAGAGTAGTCGATTTGTTAAAATAAACTCTTCATGAACAACCAAAATTGAAAAAAGTAACTTAAATCATGAAAGCAAACCTGCTGGAGTCCTATCGCCTTACGAAAGCCTTCGATTTGATGGTCGTTGTGTCGCCGGCGTTGTCGACTTTGGGCGGAGAGGTACTGGACGTTGTTGCTAGACGAGCGTTGTTTTGTAGAAGAGTGGTGGTGAGCGGTGGATGCATCAGGTGAGGGGAACTTTAGCGGTGGTAGCAACTGGAAGCATTAGGTGGGATGGTAGGGTGGATGACACGGGTGAAACTGAAACTGTTCATAAGAACCTACCCTAAATGTTAATATAGAATAGAATATAGAATAATAAAATCTCGCCTAAACTACGCGACAAAAACATCCTATAAGAGAGACGTCTCTGTACAATCAACTGATCACAAACCAAAAACAACGCCATATTTCCTAGAAACCATTCACTTTAAAAACGCCAAAAAAATAGTTAAAAAGCCACAGATGCGGAACCTCGTTTCTTCTATAGTGAGTATTGTTCTGAATGAAGTTTCACTGAATGCATTCTTCTCTGAGGTGGGTATCTCTATAATCTTTTGTTGAATGAGATGGACAAATATTCAAGAAAAAGAGACTGATGACACTGATATGTCATCATGTCACTTTGTTCTTGATGGATATATTGATGGCATGAAGGGATCAATACATTAGAGCAGGCGTTGGTCTTCAACATGTCATCAAACAAGTATATATCAAACCACAATAAAGGATGCCACAAAAAATAAGCATCTTCTAAAGACGGGCGTTATGTAGGAAAATAAGGATCTACATAAGGTATTCAAAAACAGGTTCAAAACGCCAAAAAGGTTAAAGTAGAAGAGGCTGATGACAGTGAAGATTTGGATGAGAAATTAGATTATAATTCTTGATTTTTTTTTTCATTTTCTATTGTTTGTTATCTAATTCTCTGTTGTTTATTATCTAATTATCTACTAATAAAAAAATTGAGTATAAAACGCCAAAAACTACAAACACCAAAACGCCTGATAGTGTGAAAACTGTGAGAACGGATGCTAGCAAAGCACGATGTTGCTACATAAAACGCCAAAAAACGCCAAACAAAGTATTACTGGACAAATCAACACTAATTGACAGATGAAATTGAACGAAACCGTAATTACTAAACAGTAAAATGAAGAGACGGCAATATTATTGCCAAAAATTTATTATATTAAAAGTCACTACATGGAAAATTGAATTTATTTATCTTTTCAAAACGCCATAATTGCCTGTCACATTATAGGCCTGTATCCTATATGGCACAACACTTGATATAATAAACATTAAGAAAATTACTAAAGTTTTTTAAATTATAGGCCTGCATCCTGTTATAAAAACAATAAAAACGCCAAAAATACTTAAAACGCCAAAATATTTACTATGATCCTGATCTTAAAACAATAAAAAGTCGCGTATTTATTAAACGCCAAAAAATGGAAAGATGATGTAACACGCGTTTAAAAAAAGAAATATGAAAGGACAAAAAAGCCTCTCCGCCCTTCTCTATGTCGCGTGACACGTGTTGGGCCGGGATGCGTTCTCACTGTTCTCACACTTTTGAGCGTTTTCTCCTGATCCCGTCTCTCTCTCTCTCTCTCTCTATATATATATATATATATATATATATATATATATATAATTACTAGGTTACAGACTTATGTATTACACGAGTTTAATAAACAAATATTAAACAATTTGTAATAAGATTTAGAAATTATAATATGATATTTTGAGACGATACATAATTGAAATCACGTATTAATTAGGTATAGATACGTGAGTTCCAAAAATATTTTTGAAAGTAAAATTGTTAAGCAACTTTTCATAATCGAGTATGGGAAAGAAACTATATAATTATAGGATTCAAATAAAATTTTATTTTTGTATTTTAAAGAATACTTGATTAACATATTTTTATTAATGGGTTTACGAAACACAAACGAAAGTGTTATCATTTTTTTATAAAGCTATAAATGTTATTTAGAAGTTTTATAAATAATATTTAGGTTATAGTGAAAATATCTTAAACAACAAAACATCCGAAAATTATTAATAAATAAATTAAATGTAATATAATAAAATCATAAACAAATAAGTACAAACATCAATGCTTACCATAACAAAACAAATTAAAAAAAATAAATTCATAAACATATACCTTAAATAATTATAACAAAAGGCCATTCAAAAAAAAAGTGACAAATAAATAGTTAAATAATTATAACAAACGTCAATGTTTACTATAACAAAACAATTTAAACAAAATAAATAGTTAAATATGTAGGAAAGTTTGACTATTGACTCTAAATTTAAAGTTCTGATTTTGGTTTACTTTTTTATTTACGTTTCCAATGCATCATAGACGCTTTATCTTCTCCATATTTACGAGTTCACCTTCTTCATATTACCGCTGCAAGTTCCGTCGACCAGAAATCTTCATTTCCATCGACTCAAAATTTTTGTTTCATTTCATCTTTACCTGCACTTGCACTCAGAAGGGGTATCCTAATATCTGCTCAGGGGTATCCCACGTATATAAAACGAAGATTAAAATGAAAATTACATTTCGCCATTAAAGTTGAGGGGTATCCGGTGCAACCCATCACACCCACATAGATCTGCCCCTGTGCAACATACTAATCCTTCATCTCCTTGTCTTTTTTGTTAAACCTTTATATTGCCTGCAATGTACTAATTAGTAAACCTTTCTATCACCGACTGCCAGAATTGCCGTGATTTTCACTTTTTCTATTATATACGCAATTTCTTTGGTCTAATAGATAATTCCAAAGTGGAAAGATGAGTCATGCGACAATGAAATGCGTTTTTTTAAATATATGTGTTTCTTTTTGTCTTCTAACAGAGATATATTATGTCATGTATGTGTTAATACAAACAATCTAATCACTTTTTTTATATTTGTTAGCGTGATTAGGTATGAATTTATTTATTAATACATTACAATTTATGCAAATTTTTATAATGTTATATTTTTGTGACGCTTACATTTTGTTTTATTTCTTCCTTTCATGTAAGTGGGGATTATCAGTGGAGTTTTCTAACAATTTTCTTTGAAAGGGACCTCTATTATATAATGGTGTGTGTATACAAACACAAATTGATTGCCAAAACAAAATCAATTAATTTCTCCTACGTTATCATATAGGTAGGTACTTTCCTCGCATAACTAATTTTAAAGTGGGAAGACGAGTCATTGCCACTGTTAAGTAGCTATGGTGTTTTACGGTAACGGTTAATTTGGTTTTGATTTTTTTTTGGTATAATCGAATCGATCCGAATTAGATGTATGTATAATCGAACGTTGTTCATCTGTTTAAACCGACTTATTCCGTTTGGCTATCCAATTAAACCCGTTATTATGCAGTTTATTTAGCAAAATTAGTGAAACCGATAACCCAACCAAAAACCAAATAAGCAAATCAAATATATTCAGTTTGTTGTTTTTTTTTTTGCTCAAGGGATAAATTCGCAAGTGCATTTGTTTTCTAAATATATATATATGTGTGTGTGTGTGTGTGTGTGTTTCTTTTTGTCTTGAATAAAATAAAATTAGATAACGTATGGATTAGTGGTTGAGGGAATTAATTAGTTCTATAATAAAAAGTTATTTGTAACACCTCGAAATTTCATGTCCAATAATGTATCGACACGTGTCATGGACTGTAAACGTGTAAAAGGATACTCTAGAGGGACTAAAGTTGACAAACAAGGAAAGTATGTGAATATAAAGATTCAAAATGTCAACAATGAATAAATATACTTTACAATAACCCTACATGATGTTTATTCCCTTAAACGAATGAATCATGGATCATACGAAGCTAATTGAGAAAGAAAGTGAGAGATTACAAACTACAGGGGTTAAATGTGTCAACATGTTTAAGGTATACCTCTGAGTGACCTTTTAACAAACCCGAAGCTTTGTAACAGTTAATTACGCTCACTAGAATGCATGATAAAAATTTCACCAAGTTTCGTTATCGTATGAGAAAGTTATGATAAAATTCGTGTTCGAGGGGTTAAAAGCGTCAACGATGAAATTTATGACTTTTCGGGTAAACAAAAGTTAACCAAGGACTTAACAAAGTTGGTATAAGTCTTGAAGCCCTTAGAAATCAATTTAGAGGGCTTATAATACAAGAAATAAAGGTAAAACAACTTTTAGAAGGACCGGGGACCAAAACTGCAAATAGTTGAAACTTGCTTGGCTGGTTCAGGAAGGCCACACGGGCCGCGTAAGCCCAAGCAGAGCCTTACGCGGGCCGCCTGGCACGCCCAGATACAGAAAACGGTGACAGGTGTCTGTTCAGCCATGTTAACCGACTTAGATTGATTGTTTTGCATACCATGGGCTGTCCCAGCTGGTTTTTAGAGTATAGGGACACTTGGGATGCATCAAAGATCACTTGTAGCCTTGTTTGGCATGATCTAGTGAGATCAAGATCACTATATAAGGACCATCATGTTGGCCACCTTTGATCATTCATTCATAACTTCACTCTTGAAGATTTCTGGAGCACAAGAGACTTCCCTAAGCATCATTAGTCGTTCATAGGACCCTTGTAAGTATCCTTAACCTTCCTTAATCGTGTTTTGCTTAGTTTTTAGCTTAAAAGTCAAACCGTCGTAATTAAGGTTTGACTTAACGATTAATCACCAATGGTCCAGCGATTAGTCAAACTTAAAGTAGTTATAAGTTGGTAATTATGTGGGCAATAAACCCTTAAAAGGGCACCCCCTGATTCCCACTCTAACTAGATCATTTGTCGGGTCAAAGTTTGTTATAAAAACTCAACAGAAACATAATTTTCGAATTAACGCATAATTAGCAATGTAGAAGACGTGTAACCTGTTTTATCACTCACATAACTTGGTAATTAGTATAAGAACTGGTCTAAGCATGTTCGATCCGACAATTTTCTGTTTAGACTCGGTTCGGAACCAAAAGTCGCAAAACTTTGACTTTTGCTTTGACTTCAGTTCTGACCCGATTTAGATGGGTTTAGACATGCCTTAAAGTTCCATTAGGACCGGGTTACATGATAGTATAACCCTCTGCGTTTATACTACTTGTCTCGTTGATTGTCCGATGTTTCTGTTAAATGCCTAAGTTTGACCAATATGCCCATTTGATCTTAAAACGAGAATTTTGGAAATGTGAGAGGACAATAATCTTTGTTACTGATTTATAAACATGTCCCTAAAATTTCATATCAGTTTGAGGTCTAGATTAGGAGTTATGCTCAATAGCGTAATTAGAAAGCTTTTTATTAATTAAACGGCGTAATTAGCATAAAGCCTATCTAAACCCAATTTTTGACACCAAACCTATTACCCACTGATGTAATATAAGATTTTGGGATTTTTGAAGATTTTTAATTATTTTTAACCTGATCATAACCTAAGGTTATTGCCTTGATTCGGTAAATACCGATTATACCCTCTAACTTATAAAATGAGTTTTACATAACATTTAGACACCAAACCTTTGGCTACTGATTTTATATGATAAATGAAGTATGTCAAACTTTATAAACTGATCAGCAAACCCAGGTTTCCAGTTATGAACCGGAAATCGCTTAAAACGGCTTTTTACGCGTATTAAACACATAGTATGGGTTTAAAACCATTTTGTCATATAAGACTTATCACCAACTGATATAACCTATTAAATTAAGTTGTTTTACTGATTATTTCAGCCCCGAATCTCAGAATTTTAATTAATCTCTTTTATAATCTTTTAAATGACCAAAATACCCCTACGGGGCTTAAATTGAGATTAAACTCGTTTTGGGCATAATGGAAGATATCCTACTGATATCACGACATATTTAACGCATATTAACTTGGGAAACCTGTTCGTGACTCATTCGGTTACCCGTTATGCGTTATTCGCGTTCGGTTCGGTTTATGTAACTAGTTTGCATAAATTAGCCGAAACGGGTCAAACCTTATCATTTTTATCTCAAAATCCAAAATGTGTTTAGTTTACCCATATTATACAAGTCTTCAAACTTGTCGGGTCTAAATCAAATTCTATTCCGGTCTTCGCTTAATCATGCGTTTGAACCGTATCTTCCTTTAAAACTAACCGGTCTAAGTTTAGGCTTAATTAAAGACCCGTTAGGATTCTAATAGGTTATTATAAACCTTTGTTCCAGAATAGGAGACCCGGTAAAAGCTACGTGCACTTGCTTGTTGTGATTATTACTTGCAAAGGTAAATACTTTTAACTTATTTTCCCTATACGGGCTTGGGGTACGGTGTATAAAATACCGCTTGGTCGGGCATTGAATCTTTAATCGTATGATGGTTAATCTATTGAAATGACCCGTTTAAATTGTTTTGTTTGCTTAAAGCCTTTGGGGGGTTAATGACCATGTCCCGGATATCCTTGGCATCATTTTACGAAATGGCCACGACCTAAGCACGGGGTGTAGGCGTACACCCGTC
The DNA here is from genome assembly GCA_030545235.1 of Helianthus tuberosus. NCBI lineage: Eukaryota > Viridiplantae > Streptophyta > Magnoliopsida > Asterales > Asteraceae > Helianthus > Helianthus tuberosus. The sequence goes on along the minus strand of CM060411.1, from coordinate 212,739,830 downwards.
AGTGCATAAATAAATAATGTGGTGTGTCTATTAATCTTTAACCCGGTATTCAGCCCGGGCTACTGAACGTATAACAAACATGTGATTCCTTTACAAGTTTATACTTAAATAATTATCCCAAGTTATAAAATATTATTTGTGCCTTGTGCATTCAATTCATTTTCTTAAACTCTTTTCAAAATGAGTCGGTTAATTGTATTTACCAGTGTAAACTGACATATTTTCCCAAAAAGGTTAAGTGCAGGTACTACTCGTAATTGGCTGGCTTTCTCCTTAGCATCAATAAGAGTCTCGCAAGCTTGGATGCATTTCAGTCTGTTGAACAAAGTTTCTTTTTATTTGATCTACCTGTGGATTATTTTCAACTATTTTGTGATACTTAATATTACAATCTTATTTGGTTGAAATAAATCTATCTTTTGCTTCCGCTGGGCATTTAAATATTGTGTTGTTTGACTATAATGATATCAACTACATCACGATACTCCCCCACCGGGCCCACCGGTAATACGTGGAAATATCGGGGTGTGACAGGTTGGTATCAGAGCCAACATTGAGTGAATTAAACACTAGCCTTTTGTGTTTGATCTCAATGATACACTTTGCACACTCCTCGACTTCCGAGTTTAGACAAAGAACCTAGGACAAATCCTAATTTGTTTCATTTTGTCCTATATTGTTTTCTGTGTTGTTTCTTACAATTAATTGACAGGAAATATGCCACCAAGATTCCGGAGAGGAGGACGAGGCAAGGGGCCAATCAACGCCCCCAACGATCACGAGGCCGGGCCTTCACACAGGCGAACTCCTTCTGCTAACGTGGGCACCGATCCTCAAGGAAACTGGAGGACCTATTCAGAGCCCGCTAGGCGATCAGTCTCAAAAAGCTCAACGCCTCCCTACCACCATTCCTTTGGGCCGCAATCAGAGAACGAGCCCGAAGACTCACGCCACTCCTTTTTGCCGTTGCAGCGATCCCTTTCGCACCATTCCTTTGGCGACCCCACTCCTATCTTTCAGGGCCGGTTTAACCCGACAAACTATATTCAAGAACCAGTGGGTGTTAACCCATTGGGACCGGAGGATCATTTTTCCGGCGATCACGCCATGGATATGGATGAGGACACTGACCCTGTTGAACCTCCGACTGGAACCCCCACGCATCCTATTGAAGTCTCTGATGGATCGTCCTTCCATGGATCACCCTACCATGGTCCAGATAGTTACCAAGCAAGGTTCAACCAGTATGAGTGGTATTTTACACCCTCTCATCATTCATCACCTCACCAGCAGCAGCAGCAGGATCCCTCCGAGGATTCGCGTTTCGTGGCGGTCACGCCACCGCCACCACCGCCGCCAGTTTATCAAGCACCTCCAGAACCACCGAGGCGTAGAAGATCAGGCGTATGAATATCCGTGCGAGAAGGGGGTTTTCACTTTAGTACCCCCCCATCACTCCAGTGGCAGTCACTATCCGCCACTGCATGAGGACCCACAAATGGGTGGGCCTTCAAGTCCAGTTACAGAGGTGAATTATGCACCCATCACGCCACCACCACCAGGATTTGGTAATCCAATCCCTACATACGCCAGTTCAACGGCGTACAATCCATTTGAGCAGCCAGCACACACTAATTACAACTATGCTGAAGTCGACCCATACCAAGTAGCGGTAAACTATAATGCCCTCCACCCAGAAGGACCATATGGAGCCCCCTGGGTAGTAGGATACCCAACTCATGGATATCAAGTACCTACTCAGCCTCCGTTTCAGCACCAGCCGCAGCCGCCACGGTTTTCCCCATCAGAACAGGAGAGAATTCTCCAAAGGCTAAACAGGGTGGAACGAGAATTTCAGGAAGAACGTAGGAACAACCGGGGATTTCTAAAAGGCCTAGCAAGCTTATTAAAAGGAAAGAAAAAGAGGGATCATTGAATCCCTATATGTATTGTTGTATTTCCTTATTTCAATCAAGTTCCTGCGTGGACATTTATCTATGTACTTAGTCCCTGCGTGGACTTGTCCTTTTTAGTCCCTGCGTGGACATCTATCTTTGTAATCAGTCCCTGCGAGGACTTGTATTATCAGTTTAGCCCCTACGTGGGCGAGTTATTTCTGTTAAAAGTCCCGTTTAGGGCAATGTGTACTCCTTTTAATGTTTAATGGAATGTTAAGTTTAAAAAAAAAATTCATTTTTTCATTATATGCATAAATATATTATACATGAAATAAATAAATTAAAAATCGTTCCTCTTAAAAATAATCTGCCTATTAAATATTAAATAAGAATCTTAAAGGTACAACCTAACCTACATGTCATTATAAGACTTGGCCAAGATGGTAAGACCTGTTTCAAAAGATTCAAATCATTGTTAACATCTGAAAACATGTTAACACTCCTGGCTGACGTGATTCGTTAAAAATCACACACGTCATTCTTGTAATGGGACTCTTCAAAAGATTCCTAACCTAACCTGATGATTTATAAATCATGGGTTTAAATCATCAAATAAGATGATCACATATTGAACATCTATTGGTGATATAGTGCCTACGGGCCACACTCACTGTCATATAAGACAAAAGGCAGTAGTAGTCTACGACTCCCTGTCACAAAAAGGTAAAGAACTATGTTCAAACCTTAATGCCTTGATTCTCTGAAATCATGGCTTATGATCTAGAATGTCCCGGTGACTAGGCCTTTTGCGCCACTAATAATGCTGTTATTATTTATTTTTTTTTTGATAAATTATAATAAAAATCCTAAATAAATATGATTAACAAATTAACCAAATATGGTCTATGTTTACCATGGTTAATGAATTGCCATAAAAGACAATTCCATAATAAACTCCCAAATAAATTATTGTCAATATCTTATGTAACAGTTCAAATTACATGGCTGACTCGGATGAGATCAACAGTCACCCAAGGGAGGATCATGATAATACCTGAATTAACATAGCGGGTGCAGAACTGCAAGCATTAATAGACAATGCTGTTACAAAAGCAATAGAGCGGCAGTATAATGAATCTAGCAGGACTCGAAGTAGGACCCAATCTGCCCCGCATCCCAAGCCTAAGACTCAGTCAGAGGCTCACAGCAAGCCGCCCTCTAAGAAAGATGAGCCAAAGAAAGATGATGATCGACATTCCTCAAACCAAAACAATGTTCCATCCAAAAGGATAGTGTTTGATGATAAACCACGTATCAAGACCTGTTCGTATAAATACTTTGTCTCCTACAAGCCGAGAGACTTCACGGGAGAAAAGGGAGCCATCGATTGTATGACCTGGCTCGACGAGATGGACACTGTGGTAGATATCAGCGGGTGCGCTGATAAGGATGTGGTGAAGTTTGTGTCTCAGTTATTCAAAGGCGAGGCGTTAGCTTGGTGGAGGTCGTTGATTCAAGCTACCAGGAAGATTCCATTGTACAATCTGACATGGGATCAATTTGTTACTCTCATCAAGGAGAACTACTGCCCTCAGCATGAGGTTGAAAAGATTGAAGCTGATTTCTTGTCACTAGTTATGAAAAACCTAGATTGTCAAGCCTACCTTACAAGCTTCAACACCATGTCAAGGTTGGTTCCTTATCTTGTGACACCAGAACCCAAGAGGATAGCTCGATTCATCGGGGGTTTAGCCCCAGAGGTTAAAGCCAGTGTGAAAGCCTCTAGACCAGCTACCTTCCGGTCTGCAGCTGATATAGCATTATCTCTTACTCTGGACGCCGTCATGCAGAGATCGCTTAGAAACACTGATGCTGAGAAACGGAAACGTGAGGATGATAACTCACGGCGATCTGATAAGAGACATAGAGGAAACAATGACCACAAGAAGAGTTCTGGATCCAAGAAAGATGGTCATCAGTCGAGTGATAAACCCAAATGTAAGATCTGCAAGAAAAATCACTACGGGAAGTGCAGATATGAGTCGAAATCCCAATCACAGCCAAGGGCGTGCGGGATTTGCAAGTCTTCTAAGCACAAAACCTTAGACTATAAGAAAATCAAGGATGCTACGTGCTATAGCTGCAATGAAAAAGGGCATATCAAGTCCAACTGCCCAAAACTTGCAAAGAAGACTGAGGATGGGAAAAAGACCAATGCTAGGGTCTTCCGGATGGATGCAAAGGAAGCTGTTCAGGACGACAATGTGATCACAGGTACCTTCCTCATAAATGATGTTTATGCAAGAGTGCTATTTGATTCAGGGGCTGACAAGTCATTTGTAGATAATAAGTTTTGTAAGCTTCTGAATTTACCTGTTAAAACCCTAAGTGTAAAATATGAGGTGGAATTAGCCGATGGAACCATAGAAACAGCGTCAACCGTGTTAGATGGATGTGTTATATCCATTAGGAACCACTCTTTTCCATTGTCTTTACTTCCTTTGAAATTAGCCATTTTCGATATAGTAATAGGCATGGATTGGTTGACTCGCAACCAAGCCCAGATCGTTTGTGCTAAAAAGCAAGTAGTTGTCAGAACTCCTCATGGAGAGCCTCTGACAATTCAAGGAGATACTAAATACGGAATGCCTGAGCAAGTGTCCATGCTCAAGGCATCAAGGTGTTCGACGAAGGGTTGTGTTATCTACATGGCGCAAGTAACTATTGATGAACCAAAGCCTAAGATCGAAGACATACCTATTATCTCTGAATATCCAGAAGTATTCCCTGAAGAACTTCCTGGTTTACCCCCAGATAGGCAAGTGGAGTTCAGGATTGACATTATTCCTGGAGCAGCACCTGTTGCAAGAGCGCCTTACAGGTTGGCACCAGCGGAGATGAAAGAGTTGAGAACTCAACTGGATGATTTGTTAGCCAAGGGATTTATTAGACCTAGCTCATCTCCTTGGGGAGCACCAATCCTGTTTGTGAAGAAAAAGGATGGGTCGATGCGTCTGTGCATCGACTATCAAGAACTGAACAAAGTTACTGTCAAGAATCGATATCCATTGCCCAGGATCGACGACTTGTTCGATCAGCTTCAAGGAGCTAGTTACTATTCCAAGATCGACTTAAGGTCAGGATATCATTAACTGAAGGTCAAGGATGAAGATGTACATAAGACTGCATTTAGGACTCGTTATGGTCACTACGAGTTCTTAGTGATGCCTTTTGGACTCACAAATGCACCAGCCGCATTCATGGATCTCATGAACCGCGTCTGTATGCCCTACATGGATAAATTTGTCATCGTCTTCATCGATGATATTCTAATTTACTCGAAAAATCAAGCTGACCATGAGAAGCACCTCCATTGCATTCTGAAAGTGCTTCATCGAGAAAAGCTCTACGCCAAATTCTCTAAGTGTGAATTTTGGCTTCGTGAAGTCCAATTTCTTGGACATGTGGTTAGTGAACACGGAATCCAGGTAGATCCCACTAAGGTTGAAGCTGTCATGAATTGGCAAGAGCCGAAGACGCCCATAGAGATTCGCAGCTTCTTGGGATTGGCAGGATATTACAGACGTTTTATTGAAAAAGTTTCAAGGATTGTTGCACCCCTAACTTCTTTGACTAGGAAGAATATTAAGTTCAACTGGGGACCGAAGCAACAAGAATCCTTTGATATCCTTATGCAGAAACTAAGCAATGCACCAGTGTTGACATTACCTGAAGGGATTGAAGAATTTGTGGTATACTGTGATGCATCACACACCGGTATGGGGTGTGTGCTTATGAAGAAAGGCAAAGTTATTGCCTGTGCTTCTCGACAGTTAAAGGTGCACGAGAAGAACTACACCACCCATGACTTGGAGTTGGGTGCCGTTGTGTTTGCACAAAAACTTTGGAGGCACTACTTGTATGGTATCAAGTGTGTGATCTATTCTGATCACAAGAGCCTTCAACATCTGTTCAATCAGAAGGACTTGAACATGAGGCAGCGACGTTGGATGAAAACTTTGAATGATTATGATTGTGAGATAAGATACCATCCTGGCAAGGCGAATGTAGTCGCCGATGCCTTAAGTCGAAAGGAAAGAGTGAAGCCTATAAGAATCAATGCCAAAAGCATTGAGATAAAGAACAGTTTAAATGAAAGGTTGTTAGCTGCGCAGAAGGAAGCTGTGCTAGAAAGCTAACTATCCTGATGAAAAGCTGGGAGTAACTGAAGAACATTTATCCTATGGTAAGGACAGAATCTTGAGATTAAATGGACGAATATGGGTTCCAATTTATGGAGGACTTCGGGATGTTATCCTCCAGAAAGCCCACAGTTCTAAATACTATGTTTATCCTGGAGCTGACAAGATGTACCAGGATCTTAAAGCAAATTTTTGGTGGATAGGCTTGAAGAAGTCTGTAGCTGCCTATGTAGCTAAATGTTTGACGTGTGCACAAGTCAAAGCTGAACATCAGAAGCCGTCGGGTTTGCTACAATAGCCTGAACTTCCCACATGGAAGTGGGAAATGGTGACAATGGATTTCATCACCAAGTTGCCAAAGACAAAGAAAGGAAATGATACTATATGGGTGATAGTAGATAGACTGACTAAGTCAGCACATTTCATACCCATTAAGGAGACCTATAGCTCCGACATGTTAGCCCAATTGTACGTAGATAAGATTGTATCTCTACATGGCGTACCAGTGTCTATTATCCCCGACAGAGATACTAGATACACATCACATTTTTGGAAAAGTTTCCAACAATCTTTGGACACGCGCTTAAATTTTAGTACGACTTACCATCCTCAGACGAACGGGCAGAGTGAGCATACAATCCAAACTTTGGAAGACATGCTTCGAGCATGTGTGATCGACTTAGGTGGTAGTTGGGATAACCACCTGCCATTAGTCGAGTTCTCCTATAACAATAGCTACCATACAAGCATCAAGGCTGCGCCTTTCGAGGCCTTGTATGGTAGAAAGTGCAGAACGCCCGTTTGTTGGGCGGAAGTTGGAGATGTCCAACTGACAGGACCTGAAATAGTCCTGGAGATGACAGATAAGATTGTGCAAATACGCGATCGTCTCAAAGCTGCCAGGGATAGGCAGAAAAGCTACATAGATTTAAGGCGTAAACCTCTGAAGTTCGAGGTAGGTGACAAGGTACTACTTAAAGTATCACCCTGGAAAGGAGTAATGCGTTTTGGCAAGAAAGGCAAGTTAACCCCCAGATACATAGGACCATTCGAGATCATCGAATGTGTCAGATCAGTGGCTTATAAGTTAAATTTGCCTCAGGAGCTCAGTGGTATTCATAATGTATTCCACATCTTCAATCTGAAGAAGTGTCTAGCTGATGAATCACTAGTCATACCACGTACAGATGTGCACATCGATGAGAGCTTGAAGTTTGTTGAAAAACCTGTGTCGATCGAGGATCGACAGGTTAAGAAGCTTCGAAGGAAGCATGTACCGATTGTAAAGGTCAAATGGGATGCCCGTAAAGGTCCCGAGTATACGTGGGAGGTAGAGTCCAAAATGAAAGAAAAGTACCCTCATTTTTTCAGTAAATCTCGAGGTCGAGATTTCTTTTAAGGGGGTGAGGATGTAACACCTCGAAATTTCATGTCCAATAATGTATCGACACGTGTCATGGACTGTAAACGTGTAAAAGGGTACTCTAGAGGGACTAAAGTTGACAAACAAGGAAAGTATGTGAATATAAAGATTCAAAATGTCAACAATGAATAAATATACTTTACAATAACCCTATATGATGTTTATACCCTTAAACGAATGAATCATAGATCATACGAAGCTAATTGAGAAAGAAAGTGAGAGATTACAAACTACAGGGGTTAAATGTGTCAACATGTTTAAGGTATACCTCTGAGTGACCTTTTAACAAACCCGAAGCTTTGTAACAGTTAATTACGCTCACTAGAATGCATGATAAAAATTTCACCAAGTTTCGTTATCGTATAAGAAAGTTATGATAAAATTCGTGTTCGAGGGGTTAAAAGCGTCAACGATGAAATTTATGACTTTTCGGGTAAACAAAAGTTAACCAAGGACTTAACAAAGTTGGTATAAGTCTTGAAGCCCTTAGAAATCAATTTAGAGGGCTTATAATGCAAGAAATAAAGATAAAACAACTTCTAGAAGGACCGGGGACCAAAACTGCAAATAGTTGAAACTTGCTTGGCTGGTTCAGGAAGGCCACACGGGCCACGTAAGCCCAGGCAGAGCCTTACGCGGGCCGCCTGGCATTCCTAGATACAGAAAACGGTGACAGGTGTCTGTTCAGCAATGTTAACCGACTTAGATTGATTGTTTTGCATACCATGGGCTGTCCCAACTGGTTTTTAGAGTATAGGGACACTTGGGATGCATCAAAGATCACTTGTAGCCTTGTTTGGCATGATCTAGTGAGATCAAGATCACTATATAAGGACCCTCATGTTGGCCACCTTTGATCATTCATTCATAACTTCACTCCTGAAGATTTCTGGAGCACAAGAGCCTTCCCTAAGCATCATTAGTCGTGCATAGGACCCTTGTAAGTATCCTTAACCTTCCTTAATCGTGTTTTGCTTAGTTTTTAGCTTAAAAGTCAAACCGTCGTAATTAAGGTTTGATTTAACGATTAATCACTAATGGTCCATCGATTAGTCAAACTTAAAGTAGTTATAAGTTGGTAATTATGTGGGCAATAAACCCTTAAAGGGCACCCCCTGATTCCCGCTCTAACTAGATCATTTGTCGGGTCAAAGTTTGTTATAAAAAGTCAACAGAAACATAATTTTCGAATTAACGCATAATTAGCAATGTAGAAGACGTGTAACCTGTTTTATCACTCACATAACTTGGTAATTAGTATAAGAACTGGTCTAAGCATGTTCGATCCGACAATTTTCTGTTTAGACTCGGTTCGGAACCGAAAGTCGCAAAACTTTGACTTTTGCTTTGACTTCAGTTCTGACCCGATTTAGATGGGTTTACACATGCCTTAAAGTTCCATTAGGACCGGGTTACATGATAGTATAACCCTCTGCGTTTATACTACTTGTCTCGTTGATTGTCCGATGTTTCCGTTAAATGCCTAACGTTGACCAATATGCCCATATGATCTTAAAACGAGAATTTTAGAAATGTGAGAGGAAAATAATCTTTGTTACTGATTTATAAACATGTCCCTAAAATTTCATATCAGTTTGAGGTCCAAATTAGGAGTTATGCTCCATAGCGTAATTAGAAAGCTTTTTATTAATTAAACGGCGTAATTAGCATAAAGCCTATCTAAACCCAATTTTTTGACACCAAACCTATTACCCACGGATGTAATATAATATTTTGGGATTTTTGAAGATTTTTAATTATTTTTAACCTGATCATAACCTAAGGTTATTGCCTTGATTCGGTAAATACCGATTATACCCTCTAATTTATAAAATGAGTTTTACATAAAATTTAGACACCAAACCTTTGGCTACTGATTTTATATGATAAATGAAGTATGTCGAACATTATAAACTGATCAGAAAACCCAGGTTTCCAGTTATGAACCGGAAATCGCTTAAAACGGCTTTTTACGCGTATTAAACACATAGTATGGGTTTAAAACCATTTTGTCATATAAGACTTATCACCAACTGATATAACCTATTAAATTAAGTTGTTTTACTGATTATTTCAGACCCGAATCTCAGAATTTTAATTAATCTCTTTTATAATCTTTTAAATGAACAAAATACCCCTACGGGGCTTAAATTGAGATTAAACTCGTTTTGGGCATAATGGAAGATATCCTACTGATATCACGACATATTTAAAGCATATTAACTTGGGAAACCTGTTCGTGACTCATTCGGTTACCCGTTATGCGTTATTCGCATTCGGTTCGGTTTATGTAACTAGTTTGCATAAATTAGCCGAAACGGGTCAAACCTTATCATTTTTATCTCAAAATCCAGAATGTGTTTAGTTTACCCATATTATACAAGTCTTCAAACTTGTAGGGTCTAAATCACATTCTATTCTGGTCTTCGCTTAATCATGCGTTTGAACCGTATCTTCCTTTAAAACTAACCGGTCTAAGTTTAGGCTTAATTAAAGACCCGTTAGGATTCTAATAGGTTATTATAAACCTACGTTCCAGAATAGGAGACCCGGTAAAAGCTACGTGCACTTGCTTGTTGTGATTATTACTTGCAAAGGTAAATACTTTTAACTTATTTTCCCTATACGGGCTTGGGGTACGGTATATAAAATACCGTTTGGTCGGGCATTGAATCTTTAATCGTATGATGGTTAATCTATTGAAATGACCCGTTTAAATTGTTTTGTTTGCTTAAAGCCTTTGGGGGGTTAATGACCATGTCCCGGATATCCTTGGCATCATTTTACGAAATGGCCACGACCTAAGCACGGGGTGTAGGCGTACACCCGTCAGTGCATAAATAAATAATGTGGTGTGTCTATTAATCTTTAACCCGGTATTCAGCCCGGGCTACTGAACGTATAACAAACATGTGATTCCTTTACAAGTTTATACTTAAATAATTATCCCAAGTTATAAAATATTATTTGTGCCTTGTGCATTCAATTCATTTTCTTAAACTCTTTTCAAAATGAGTCGGTTAATTGTATTTACCAGTGTAAACTGATGTATTTTCCCAAAAAGGTTAAGTGCAGGTACAACTCGTAATAGGCTGGCTTTCTCCTTAGCATCAATAAGAGTCTCGCAAGCTTGGATGCATTTCAGTCTGTTGAACAAAGTTTCTTTTTATTTGATCTACCTGTGGATTATTTTCAACTATTTTGTGATACTTAATATTACAATCTTATTTGGTTGAAATAAATCTATCTTTTGGTTCCGCTGTGCATTTAAATATTGTGTTGTTTGACTATAATGATATCAACTACGTCACGATACTCCCCCACCGGGCCCACCGGTAATACGTGGAAATATTGGGGTATGACTGGTTGGTATCAGAGCCAACATTGAGTGAATTAAACACTAGCCTTTTGTGTTTGATCTCAATGATACACTTTGCACACTCCTCGACTTCCGAGTTTAGACAAAGAACCTAGGACAAATCCTAATTTGTTTCATTTTGTCCTCTATTGTTTTCTGTGTTGTTTCTTACAATTAATTGACAGGAAATATGCCACCAAGATTCTGGAGAGGAGGACGAGGCAAGGGGCCAATCAACGCCCCCAACGATCACGAGGCCGGGCCTTCACACAGGCGAACTCCTTCTGCTAATGTGGGCACCGATCCTCAAGGAAATTGGAGGACCTATTCAGAGCCCGCTAGGCGATCAGTCTCACAAAGCTCAACGCCTCCCTACCACCATTCCTTTGGGCCGCAATCAGAGAACGAGCCTGTGACAACTCGAAATTTAGAACCTTTCGTTGTATGCTTAAACGTGTGAATAGTTAAACTTATGTGATTTAATGAACGATAAGTGAACCTTTATGTGATTATGTGTTGTGTTACATGTATGCTTATGTGTATGTATGCGAGTAGGTATATGAACCGAGACAATACGAACCCGACTCGAGACCATGTGGTCTCGAGTGAACGATGAAACAATGGGCCGGATGGGCCTTACACCCCATTCAACCCAACCGAGAGCCCATTAGGGTGTGTCACTTGGAGCGGGTATATAAACTAGATAGATAGCCATGTTGTCATTTTGGACAACACACATACCCTCCAACCCACACTCTCCACTCTCTCACACTAAAACCCTAAACCACAACATTACTCTCCTTCATTCTCGGATCATATCGGTGACACTAGGAGCTCTCGGATCGGCTCACACACACACACATTTGGAAGCTCTATACTCACCTTTGAAACCCATCAATCGGTTAGTGCTTTACTATGTGTTAAGGATTAAGTGTGCTTGATGTTTGAATGCTTGTCTTCATACATTAATAAGTGGAAAATGCATGATTACGGCTTTATCATATTCTCGGTTGTGAGTGTGTTGGTGATAATCGGTTGAGCATGTTTTGATAGTACACATTGATGTTAAGTTAGTGTTCAAGAAATCGATGCATAAATGTTCTATGTTATGTGTTTACATTCGGTTGATGATGACTTATTGGTTATGTTGGATGAATAATGTATGCTTGAATATGAGTAAATGTTATCGGTTCCATATAGACTTAAATCCGAGTGACTTGGTTATGTTTAGAAGGTTCACTACTCATGAAATCGGATAAAGTACATGTGGGTTAGATGAATATGTTCAAATGTTTGATTGTTGTTCATGATTATATGTTGTGATTAAGGATAAAAACCCGGAAATAAGATGAACAAGTTTGAATAAGCAATATGAACTACTTGAATGTTTGAAGAACATGATGAATATGTTATGAACATGGTTGAATATTTGAATTCTGATATGTTTGATCCAAAATGGTAATTGTTAGACAAATAAACAGGTTTAAGTGGATAGTACAAACCATTTCCTGAAATCAAATTCTCATTGGATAGTACACTGTTCCAAATCAGCAGTTGTCCACTCGAAACCGCCGATTGCGACTCGAAACCACTGCTTGATAAGTCGAAATCCCCGGTTGCGACATCAGTTGCGAGTCGCAAACACCTGGTTGCGACTCGAAACCACACCTGATCAGCACACCAACCTTGTGACTCGAAACCACGGTTGCGAGTCCAGTTGCGACTCGTAACCAAAACGGCACGAACCGAAACCACGATTGCGACTCAGGTTGCGAGTCGCAAACGCCTAGTTGCGACTCGAGACTATACGCCGATACACACTGTTTGGACTTGTTTAATTATGGGCTTAGTGTTTGGGCCGGACCTTGGACTTTGTTTAATTCTGGGCATGTTACTGTTGAACGTGAATCTGCCATGATTAAACATGTATGCCATGAACGTTACTTGAGTACATTATGCTAGAAACGTACGTGCACTACTTGAATACGAACCTGATGGTATGATACAACTATGGTAGGACGTGAGTAGCCTCAACATTGCTTGTTTGACTTTTCTGTGTTTCTACCGAGCAAACCAAGGTGAGTTCACACCCTCTACAAAGCATGGGATTCCCAGGGGTCGGGAATTGGGGTTAAGGAACTAGGTTCCTCGTCCTCCTTGGGTAGGACAGCAAAGGTTCAGGAATGTAAATTCCTTGTCCGCACGGACAGATAACTCGTACTAGACCAAAACTCTATCACGAAGTCCCTCATTTTTATATCGACTTAATCGCCGGGCCAATGGCGAGCGGGTCATTAGTTAGATAGCGCTATTTAGGTCTGACAAACCTCACACCGTGCCGCAGAGGACGGGCGTGAACTAATGGATCTGGGGCACGTCAATGATGATAGACATTGACAGTTTCAGGGCACATAAACATGACTACAGTCAGCAGTCGATATGGTAACGAGTCTAGTGTATACATGGGGTAGCCCCCACGGCCGAAATGCCAGATAACTAACACGGGGTAGCCCCCACGGCAGGATTGCCAGAGTAACCGGGAATAAACAAGTCACGTTTTTAACTATGGGGTAACCCCCACGGCAGGATGCCAGCTAAAGGAAACTGTTTTCGAAACAACTTAAAACGAACACCCAACCGTGAACTCACTCAACTAGTTGTTGACTCGTTACTTCATGCTTTGCAGGTCCTTAGGTTCTTAAGCTGGAGCTTGCATGGAGGAGGATCGTTGTGGGATATGGACGACTGTGTGCCATGTTAAACTATGAAACAATTAAACTTATGTTTTGATTTAAGACTTATGCTTCCGCTTGCAACTTAACTATGTTTTGTTTGAACACCAATTGTATTGGTTGGATTCTTATAACTACTTATATGCTTGTTCAATATGATTGGTGGCTGGATCCTGGTCAGTCACGCCTCCAAGCGGTAGTACTCCGCAGGTGGATTTTGGGGGTGTGACAGATTGGTATCAGAGCCATTGGTTATAGAGAACTTGGTTTTAATAAAGGGGAAAATGTTTTTGTTAAAACCAGACTATAACCTGTACAGTGCTCAACGATCCACAACGATGCTTCACTCCACATGCAAGGCTCGACATTCTAGGTAATATGATCTGTGCATATATTGCCTACTTGTTAGATACATGGTACATTGCTTATGGTATGCTTGGTTAGTATAACTACTGTTGCTTGAACACGTGCGTGCTTACTCTATCCTATCGTTGTACTTTCGCGAATCTCTCTCACTCACGTTCCTCTTGATATGAAGATCATGTCTGGACGCGTAAACATGACACAAGCCCAGTTGACGGCTCTGATCAACGAACGAGTTGCCGCAGCCCTTGCAGCTGCACACGCAGGAGGTATATCCTGCAGTCCGAACTCATTCTAGGATCTTTAGGATCCTACTCTCGTGAACCAACCTTTGTGTTAAACTCTGTCTTTTCTTTCACCTACGATAGGTCAGCACGTTCAGCCACCCGTGTGCACTTTTAAGACTTTCATGGACTGCCGACCAACTACTTTTAGCGGCACTGAAGGAGCAGTAGGTCTCCTACACTGGTTTGAGAAACTAGAATCTGTCTTCGAAATGTGTGAATGCCCTGAGGCGCGTAGGGTGAAGTATGCTACCGGTACTCTCGAGGGTTTAGCCCTCACATGGTGGAACGCTCAAGTTCAGATGCTAGGGTTGGTTGCTGCCAACGCCACCCCATGGGAAACTTTCAAGGAGATGATCAAGGAGGAATACTGCAGCCGTGATGAGATTCACAAACTCGAAGTGGAGTTCTTCAACCTCAAGATGACGGGGTCCGAAATTGAAGCTTATGTGAAAAGGTCGAACGAACTGGCAATTCTGTGCCCTACTATGGTGGATCCTCCCATCAAATGCATCGAACTGTTTCTTCAGGGCTTAGTGCCGGAAATCCAAAGTCATGTGACTTCAGCGAACCTCGCTACCTACCAGCAAACTGTACAGTTGGCTCACCGTCTCACGGATCAAGCGGTGGAGCAGAACAAGTTACCAAAACGCATAGGTGCTGCAACTACTACTGGTACCTCTAGTGACAACAAACGGAAATGGGATGGAACTTCAAGTAAGGGTTCGACTTCTGTTCAGTCCCAGTCTCAGCAGAGAAAGACTGAGGACTACAAGAGCCCTAATCAGCAATCGTCTGGTGGCGGATACAAAGGAAATCATCCCAAATGCAATCGCTGCAGCCTGCACCACAGCGGGCCATGCACCAGGGGCAACTGTCATCGGTGCAACAAGCCTGGTCACGCTGCAAAGGATTGCAGGAGCTTATACCCCGCCAATCAAAATCGTCAGCAAGCTCAACAGAACCAGCGCCAGCAGCAGCAGCAAGGTGATAACAAAGGGTGCTTTCAGTGTGGAGCTGAAGGCCACTTCAAGAGAGATTGTCCCCAACTGAACAGGAACCAGAACAACAACAACAACAATAACAACAATCAGGGGAATGGTAACAATGGGAACAACAACAACAATGGCGCCAGGGGGCGGATGTTTGTGATCGGCCAAGGTGAAGCAAGGAATGACCCCAATGTTGTGGCGGGTAAGTTCCTTCTCGACGACTTTTATGTTTCAGTTTTATTTGATTCGGGTGCCGATACTAGCTACGTGTCACTAGAAGTTAGTCGAATGCTTAAGCGTATTCCAACCCCTTTGAACAACAAGCACACCGTAGAGCTAGCAAATGGTAAGAGTTTAGAAGCCACACACGTAGTCAAGGATTGTAAACTTATTCTCGCTGACCAGACCTTCTCTATCGACCTCATTCCTATTGTCTTGGGTAGTTTCGACGTTGTCATTGGGATGGATTGGTTATCCCAACACCGCGCAGAGATTCTTTGCAACGAGAAGGTTGTCCGTATTCCAGGTCCCGATGGTGAACCTCTCATGATTCATGGCGACAAGAGAAGTGCTGTTGAGAACGTCATTTCTCTCCTTAAGGCCCAAAAGTGTTTGCGAAAGGGCCACACTGCCATTTTGGCTCTCGTGACTGACACTTCAGAAAAAGGGAAAAAGATAGAAGATTTTCCAGTTGTACGCGATTATCCAGAGGTATTTCCCGAGGAATTACCTGGTCTTCCGCCTCATCGCCAAGTCGAGTTTCAGATTGAACTAGCTCCTGGAGCTGCGCCTATAGCTCGTGCACCTTATCGTTTAGCCCCATCAGAGTTGAAAGAACTCTCCACGCAATTACAAGAACTCTTGGATAAGGGTTTTATTCGTCCTAGCTCATCGCCCTGGGGAGCTCCAGTGCTATTTTTGAAGAAGAAAGACGGTACTTTCAGAATGTGCATCGATTACCGGGAACTCAACAAGGTGACGGTGAAGAATCGTTATCCTCTACCGCGTATCGACGACTTATTCGACCAGCTGCAAGGGTGGAGCTACTATTCGAAGATCGATTTGAGATCGGGTTATCACCAGCTGAGAGTCCGGGAAGAGGACGTCTCCAAAACAGCTTTCAGAACTCGATACGGGCACTATGAGTTTTTGGTCATGCCTTTTGGGATGACAAACGCACCTGCGGTTTTCATGGACTTGATGAACCGAGTGTGCAAGCCTTACCTGGACAAGTTCGTTATAGTCTTCATCGACGACATCCTGATCTATTCCAAGAGTCGGGAGGAACACGAGCAGCATCTGCGACTCATTCTGGAACTCCTTCGAACAGAACAGCTTTATGCAAAGTTCTCGAAATGCGACTTCTGGCTTCGAGAAGTCCATTTCCTAGGCCACGTGGTGAACAAGGATGGGATTCATGTTGATCCATCCAAGATAGACTCGATTAAGAACTGGCCTGCACCTCGTACACCAAAGGAAATTCGCCAATTCTTGGGTTTGGCGGGATACTACCGGAGATTCATAAAGGATTTTTCTAAGATCGCACAACCTCTCACCTCACTAACACAGAAGGGCGTTGTTTATCGCTGGGGAAACGCACAGGAGTTGGCATTTCAGCACCTAAAGGATAGACTTTGCAGCGCACCTATCCTTTCCTTGCCGGAGGGCACAGACGACTTTGTGGTTTACTGCGACGCATCAATTCAGGGTCTTGGTTGCGTGTTGATGCAACGAGACAAAGTTATAGCCTACGCCTCACGCCAACTTAAGGTTCACGAAAAGAACTACACCACACACGATTTAGAGCTGGGAGCCGTTGTTTTTGCACTTAAGTTATGGCGGCATTACCTGTATGGTACCAAGTGCGCGATCTACACTGACCACAGGAGTCTCGAGCACATCTTCAAACAGAAGGAACTGAATATGCGACAACGACGATGGGTCGAACTTCTGAATGACTACGAGTGCGCAATCAGATACCACCCGGGCAAAGCCAATGTTGTGGCTGACGCCCTCAGTCGGAAGGACACTGCGCCTAAGCGCGTGCGAGCTTTACAACTCACGATCCATTCTAGTCTGCCTTCCCAGATACGAGCAGCTCAGATAGAAGCACTGAAACCAGAAAACGTCAGGGCTGAGGCCCTACGCGGATCGAGGCAACGCTTAGAACAGAAGGAAGACGGTGCTTACTACGTAACGGGACGCGTTTGGGTCCCACACTATGGCAACCTACGAGAGCTTGTGATGGACGAAGCACACAAGTCTCGCTACTCGGTACATCCTGGATCGGATAAAATGTACCACGACATCAAAACTACGTACTGGTGGCCTAGCATGAAGGCCCACATAGCGACCTACGTCAGCAAGTGTTTGACTCGTGCAAGGGTCAAGTCGGAATACCAGAAACCATCAGGCCTACTCCAACAACCAGAGATACCTCAGTGGAAATGGGAGCAAATTTCCATGGATTTTGTTACTGGCCTACCTAGATCCCAGCGCGGGAACGATACTATTTGGGTGATCGTGGATCGACTTACAAAATCTGCACACTTCTTGGCCATCAAGGAGACGGATAAGTTCTCCACTCTTGCAGAAATATACATCAAGGAAATTGTTTCGAGGCACGGGGTGCCCACCTTCATTATCTCGGATCGAGATGCACGATTTACTTCAGAGCTGTGGCAAGCAATGCACAAATCCTTCGGCTCACGATTAGATATGAGCACAGCGTACCATCCTCAGACGGACGGGCAGTCCGAGCGCACTATTCAAACCTTAGAAGACATGCTTCGTGCATGTGTAATCGACTTTGGCAACCGCTGGGAAAAGCATCTGCCACTTGTGGAATTCTCGTACAATAACAGCTACCACACCAGCATTGGAGCTGCTCCGTTTGAGGCATTGTACGGACGTAAATGCCGGTCTCCCCTTTGCTGGGCAGAGGTGGGAGAAAGTCAGATCACTGACCCAGAATATGTGGTAGATACAACCGAGCAAATCGCTCAAATACGAAAACGCATGACGGCCGCTCGCGAACGTCAGAAAGTTTACGCCGACATGGGCAGGAAACCACTTGAGCTCCAGGTTGGGGAGCGGGTACTACTCAAAGTTTCACCCTGGAAGGGTGTGGTTCGTTTTGGTAAACGCGGCAAACTAAACCCACGATACGTTGGACCTTTCGAGGTCATTGAGAAAATAGGCAGGGTGGCCTACAGACTAAACTTACCAGCAGAACTCGGTGCAGTTCACAACGTTTTTCACGTGTCGAATCTGAAGAAGTGTCCGTCAGATGAGACCCACGTAGTTCCTTTGAAGGAACTCACGATCGACGAACAGTTACGATTCGTCGAGGAACCAGTTGAAATCACGGACCGGGATGTTAAGGTCCTCAAGAGCACTAGAATACCTCTCGTTCGAGTTCGTTGGAACTCACGTCGCGGCCCAGAGTTCACCTGGGAGCGCGAAGATCAGATGAAACAAAAGTATCCCCAACTGTTCGCAAACAGTACACCCACTACTGAGGCCGAAGCTACGGAATTTCGGGACGAAATTCCAGATTAACGGGGGGTGGATGTGACACCCCAGGAAAACCAGGAAAACCATACAACTTAACTAGCTTCCTCAGTGAGTGCTTACCAAATTTCGGGACGAAATTTCTTTCAACTTGGGGATGATGTGACAACTCGAAATTTAGAACCTTTCGTTGTATGCTTAAACGTGTGAATAGTTAAACTTATGTGATTTAATGAACGATAAGTGAACCTTTATGTGATTATGTGTTGTGTTACATGTATGCTTATGTGTATGTATGCGAGTAGGTATATGAACCGAGACAATACGAACCCGACTCGAGACCATGTGGTCTCGAGTGAACGATGAAACAATGGGCCGGATGGGCCTTACACCCCATTCAACCCAACCGAGAGCCCATTAGGGTGTGTCACTTGGAGCGGGTATATAAACTAGATAGATAGCCATGTTGTCATTTTGGACAACACACATACCCTCCAACCCACACTCTCCACTCTCTCACACTAAAACCCTAAACCACAACATTACTCTCCTTCATTCTCGGATCATATCGGTGACACTAGGAGCTCTCGGATCGGCTCACACACACACACATTTGGAAGCTCTATACTCACCTTTGAAACCCATCAATCGGTTAGTGCTTTACTATGTGTTAAGGATTAAGTGTGCTTGATGTTTGAATGCTTGTCTTCATACATTAATAAGTGGAAAATGCATGATTACGGCTTTATCATATTCTCGGTTGTGAGTGTGTTGGTGATAATCGGTTGAGCATGTTTTGATAGTACACATTGATGTTAAGTTAGTGTTCAAGAAATCGATGCATAAATGTTCTATGTTATGTGTTTACATTCGGTTGATGATGACTTATTGGTTATGTTGGATGAATAATGTATGCTTGAATATGAGTAAATGTTATCGGTTCCATATAGACTTAAATCCGAGTGACTTGGTTATGTTTAGAAGGTTCACTACTCATGAAATCGGATAAAGTACATGTGGGTTAGATGAATATGTTCAAATGTTTGATTGTTGTTCATGATTATATGTTGTGATTAAGGATAAAAACCCGGAAATAAGATGAACAAGTTTGAATAAGCAATATGAACTACTTGAATGTTTGAAGAACATGATGAATATGTTATGAACATGGTTGAATATTTGAATTCTGATATGTTTGATCCAAAATGGTAATTGTTAGACAAATAAACAGGTTTAAGTGGATAGTACAAACCATTTCCTGAAATCAAATTCTCATTGGATAGTACACTGTTCCAAATCAGCAGTTGTCCACTCGAAACCGCCGATTGCGACTCGAAACCACTGCTTGATAAGTCGAAATCCCCGGTTGCGACATCAGTTGCGAGTCGCAAACACCTGGTTGCGACTCGAAACCACACCTGATCAGCACACCAACCTTGTGACTCGAAACCACGGTTGCGAGTCCAGTTGCGACTCGTAACCAAAACGGCACGAACCGAAACCACGATTGCGACTCAGGTTGCGAGTCGCAAACGCCTAGTTGCGACTCGAGACTATACGCCGATACACACTGTTTGGACTTGTTTAATTATGGGCTTAGTGTTTGGGCCGGACCTTGGACTTTGTTTAATTCTGGGCATGTTACTGTTGAACGTGAATCTGCCATGATTAAACATGTATGCCATGAACGTTACTTGAGTACATTATGCTAGAAACGTACGTGCACTACTTGAATACGAACCTGATGGTATGATACAACTATGGTAGGACGTGAGTAGCCTCAACATTGCTTGTTTGACTTTTCTGTGTTTCTACCGAGCAAACCAAGGTGAGTTCACACCCTCTACAAAGCATGGGATTCCCAGGGGTCGGGAATTGGGGTTAAGGAACTGGGTTCCTCGTCCTCCTTGGGTAGGACAGCAAAGGTTCAGGAATGTAAATTCCTCGTCCGCACAGACAGATAACTCGTACTAGACCAAAACTCTATCACGAAGTCCCTCATTTTTATATCGACTTAATCGCCGGGCCAATGGCGAGCGGGTCATTAGTTAGATAGCGCTATTTAGGTCTGACAAACCTCACACCGTGCCGCAGAGGACGGGCGTGAACTAATGGATCTGGGGCACGTCAATGATGATAGACATTGACAGTTTCAGGGCACATAAACATGACTACAGTCAGCAGTCGATATGGTAACGAGTCTAGTGTATACATGGGGTAGCCCCCACGGCCGAAATGCCAGATAACTAACACGGGGTAGCCCCCACGGCAGGATTGCCAGAGTAACCGGGAATAAACAAGTCACGTTTTTAACTATGGGGTAACCCCCACGGCAGGATGCCAGCTAAAGGAAACTGTTTTCGAAACAATTTAAAACGAACACCCAACCGTGAACTCACTCAACTAGTTGTTGACTCGTTACTTCATGCTTTGCAGGTCCTTAGGTTCTTAAGCTGGAGCTTGGATGGAGGAGGATCGTTGTGGGACATGGACGACTGTGTGCCATGTTAAACTATGAAACAATTAAACTTATGTTTTGATTTAAGACTTATGCTTCCGCTTGCAACTTAACTATGTTTTGTTTGAACACCAATTGTATTGGTTGGATTCTTATAACTACTTATATGCTTGTTCAATATGATTGGTGGCTGGATCCTGGTCAGTCACGCCTCCAAGCGGTAGTACTCCGCAGGTGGATTTTGGGGGTGTGACAGAGCCCGAAGACTCACGCCACTCCTTTTTGCCGTTGCAGCGATCTCTTTCGCACCATTCCTTTGGCGACCCCACTCCTGTCTTTCAGGGCCGGTTTAACCCGGCAAACTATATTCAAGAACCAGTGGGTGTTAACCCATTGGGACCGGAGGATCATTTTTCCAGCGATCACGCCATGGATATGGATGAGGACACTGACCCTGTTGAACCTCCGACTGGAACCCCCACGCATCCTATTGAAGTCTCTGATGGATCTTCCTTCCATGGTTGGATGCATTTTTCCGGTTAATTGTATTTACCAGTGTAAACTGACGTATTTTCCCAAAAAGGTTAAGTGCAGGTACTACTCGTAATAGGCTGACTTTCTCCTTAGCATCAATAAGAGTCTCGCAAGCTTGGATGCATTTCAGTCTGTTGAACAAAGTTTCTTTTTATTTGATCTACCTGTGGATTATTTTCAACTATTTTGTGATACTTAATATTACAATCTTATTTGGTTGAAATAAATCTATCTTTTGCTTCCGCTGTGCATTTAAATATTGTGTTGTTTGACTATAATGATATCAACTACGTCACGATACTCCCCCAGCGGGCCCATCAGTAATACGTGGAAATATCGGGGTGTGACATTGTTGTTCCTTTTGTTCAAACTAAGAAATAAGAGGCCAAGTCGAAAAAAATGATCGACTCTCTTTGACCAATATTGCTCTTTGGTGGATTTACCCATTTTTTGTACAATAAAAAGGGGCACTAAAAATTGTGTACCTTCCACAATTCTTATAACACTTTCTTAACTACTTTTAATTTCTTAAATTGTAATTTCTTAACTCTCTTAGCTTTATCATCTGTTTCAAGTTTCTTCCAGGCTTAAAAAGGCGTTTTTTTTTTCGGGGAAGACCGACGGACCATTCTGCATGGGAAATGAGATTAAAAATGTGTTTATTTTAAATAAATTTTCTTTATATACCAATGAATTAATTGTTCGATTGAAAAATGTCAAAATATGATCTGAAGAAAAATGCCTATGGCTTTATAGCCTAGTGGCATTTTGATGGTGGGATAAGACTTTGGGACCAATCGGTCCTGGGTTCGATTCTCACAAGGGGGTTTTTTCACATAATTATTGGGTTTCCTCTTGAATTGATGTATAAGCATTATGCCTAGTGTAGATGGATATAATCGGATGGTTCCGCTAAAAAAAGAGATGAATAATTAAGTTCATCTTTGTGACTATGTTAATTGTTCACTGGATCCTAATCCATTTACGTTATATCTTATAATGATTGGACTTTTTACATTGGAGCTGAGCACATGATGTAGAAATATAAAATGGTAAAGTGCAATTATTATAGTCGGAGATTACTATAATATTATACTAGGTTATAACCCCGTGTATTACACGGGTTGAATAAATGTAATTTTATATATTAAATAATAAAAAAGTTATATCTTTGAGAACCCTTGTATTGTACGGGTTGAGTAAATTTAATTTTATATATTAAATAATGAAAAAGTTACATTTTTAAAAACCTCATGTGTTATACGGGTTGAGCACATGTAATTTTATATACCAGACAATTAAAGGTAATATCTTTATAAACCTTATCTATTATATGGATTGAATAAATCTAATTTTATATACTACATAATAAAAAAGTTATATTTTTTTAAAAACTCAGTGTATTGCACGAGTTGTATAAATGTAATTTTGTGTAGTAATATCTTTAAAAAAACTAACGGATATTCTCGATGTACGATGGATGGGGTGATTGCGGTGATGGTTCTTATAAATGTCACGTAAACATAGTGATTACCGTATTTGAGTTGAGAATTGAACACGGAAATAAAAGTATAGAACCAATAAACATTGATTAATATTTTTGTTTACCCCTTATAAACATTTTTGAAATAGGTTCTATCATTAACTATTAGTTTAATAAAATAAATAAATCATTTACGTTATATCAATTTATATCGAAGGGATTAGTCCAAGCGTTATGTGATGTGTTAACTATATGAAAACGCACGTTTTGACGTATCCGATTGAACTCAGTATATCCTATAGTTGCATTGCGATTGGATCAAAACGTAACGTAAATCGAATTTATATCGTACAATCATAACGTATTATACGCGACCGACTAACTCGAATTTATATCATCAAGGCAAAAACTCTTGAGGGGGTCAAAGTGGCATTTACAAAGTTCATAAAAAGTTAAGTGGTTAAAAATTAGATTTTTTGAACTTAAAGGCTAAGAAATGGCAAGATAAAATTTGATAAAGTTTTGGATAAGAAGGAAACTATAACAAAGTTATAAATATTATACTATTATATTATCTCCTATACAAATTGTTTAAATTTATATTAAATTTAATTTATAATTATTTTTTAATTGATATTAATTATCTATAAAAATAGATGGCTTCAATGAATGACATGTGTCCATTCATTAGTTTCTTTTATTATATTGTATAGATTCCAACAACTACAAAATGCCAGGGCCGGCCCAGAAGTGGTGCAGGGTGGGCGACGGCCCAGGGCCCCAACTCCCTCAGGGCCCAAAAAGTTATTTTTTTTTTAAATTATGTATATTAAATGCGTGTATATATGTTTTGAAACATAAAAAAGTTAAGCAAACTAGTAATTGGTCTTGTGGGTTTTGTTCCCTATTCAAAGAGTTTGCATTAAATTTATGTCAAGTTCGAATCTCGAACAAGCCTTCTTATGAGGCTACTGAATTCCCATTCCTCCTTTTAGTTTTCTCCCAATTTAATACTCCTTTTTTTCTATTGTTTTGTTTTTGTATTTATTTTCCTATTCAATTCTATGTTTTCATTTTTAGTTTAAAACTGAAAACTTCTATTATTTACATTTTTTTGTTTTGTTTATTATTTAAATTAAATTTAATTTTGTTTTTGTATTTATTTTCCTATTCAATTCTATATTTTCATTTTTAGTTTAAAACTGAAAAACTTCTAATTATTTAATTTTTTTGTTTTGTTTATTATTTAAATTAAATTTAATAAAACAATATTTGCAATGTTTTTTTTCCTTTTACTATACAAAAACTAATAAATTGAACACGTTTTGAGCATGTTATGACTATATTTTTTGTGTTTTTTTTTCGTTTGTTATAGCGAGTGTATGTATCGAAACAAATAAAGTTTCCACTCGGTGCAACACGAAGGTTTGATCCACTAGTTTGTATAAAATTTTAAATTTTTTATATATATTTTGAAAAAGTTATATTTTATCTACCTATTTTTCATTTATTCTTATGTTTTCTTGTATATAAATATGTACTAATTCAAATATATTTATATTTCTTTATAAAAACGAGTTATTGACTTTATATTATACGGGCCCGTTTTTTTCTACTCGCACAGGGCCAAAATTTTTTTGAAGATTTTCGGAGACGGCGCTGCAAGATGCCTTGCTTATTTTATAATGTAAATCTACTCTCAACAACTACTATTATATAAACGTATGTACGTAGCATACATTTGATAAAGTTACTGATTAGCACATGATGGATACCCTAGCTAAATATAAAATGGTAACTTGCAATTATTAAAAAGTGTTAAGCTGGCCAGAGACAATGATATTCCAACAATACAAGACATCCAATGAAAACACTTACATTGTTAGGTCCTGATCTCTAATGTCACAATGCACACAAACATAAGCAAAATCTTACTGAGGATGTTTTCAATACTACGTACGGTATGTAAGCGTTACTCACTTGAGTTCTTAGTCTAGGCTTGCGGGAAGCCAACGGGGAATTCAAATTCAAACTGGGGAAACGAACTGTTGTTGCTAAAGATTTTTCAATAATACGCAAGTGTGCCATGCATGAAACTATTGAAGCAGACACATGAGGTTAGGGCTACAAACAAATCGAACGAACACAAACAAGACCTTATTCGTGTTCGTTTGTTAAGAAATATATATGTGTTCACTGTTCATGAACATTTATCAAACCAGATTTTATGTTCATGTTCCTTTGTTAAGGAAATGAACTTGTTCGTGTTCGTGTTTGTTTGTTAATTTTAGACAACAAACAGAAATAAACGTTGATGAACACATATGAGCACAAACTAATGTTCATGAACACAAATAGAAATAAACAAACACAAACAAGCGTTCATGAACATAATATATAATACATTGATACTTATTAAATATTTTATTTGTTGGAATTTTGAAGTATTTAAATAAAATATAAAAACTAAAAACACTAACGAACTATAGAACACGTCACCAAACGTTCACGAACATAAATGAACGAACGCGACCTCTGTTCATGGTAGCTCATTTAACCAAACGAACGAAATTTCTTATTCGTGTTCGTTTGTTTAATTAACGAACAAACACAAACGAACTTCCCGCCGAACAGTTCACAAATTTTTCGTCGAACATTTGGTTCGTTTGTAGCCCTACAAGAGGTAAACGTCAAAACAGGTCAAGCGTGTCGGCAAGTGTAGTGTTTTTCGGTTGTTGAAACATTAGCAATTTTCTGCATGGTGTTGTATACAAATTAGTGGTTAATCCCCGAGTTGCAGGTACGAGAGTCCTAAAACCGTGCTAAATAGTAAGCAAACGATGATCAAAATAAGAAAACTCATAAAACATAAATGCGAAGGTATAATGCCATGTGGTGTAAAACGTAAGCAAAGATAAACGCGAATTTATACCGCAAGATAGCATAAAACATAGACAATCCCGAATTTATCCACTAGATTCCATTTGAATTGGAATCTAGTCATTCGTTTTTGTTTCTGTAATCCTGATTTATCCACTAGGTCGGTCTGGTTGGTTCTTTGCGCCTAGTTTTGGTGTAGCAAAAACTGCAATGCTTTTGACATTGTCTATAGTTAAGCATCATACTCGATCATACTTGAATTATGTGCTAAATTCTTGAAATGCCTTTTATGTGCTCATATTTGTTTTTACTATTTCGAAACATACGCCTTTCCTAAGTCCATTTTACACGAATAAATAGTGGTTCGAATGACCGGAATCAATCAGACCAGGGGTTTAGTTCTGCATAAAAAGCGTTAGGCCTCTCGCTTGATTCGGGGGTTTGACCGAGCTCCTTCTCCGGTGGTCACTGCAAAACAGAAAGCCGTTAGATTCGCCACATGGAGAATGGGGGTTCTCTCCGTGACCACCCTCCGGAGTGAGAATAAGTACAACGATCTCGATGAAGAAGAAGAAGTAGTAGTAAAAGTGAAGTGAATGTAACTTGTGAGATCATACCTGCAGCCTTCTATTTATAATCGTTTTTTGGCGGGAAACTGATGTGACGGAGAGAGTAACGGAAAGCATTTTCCGTAAGCGATTATTTTCTTTTCCGTCGATCATTCACGTCACGTTTACTCCTACGGATCATGAGTGTGATTGACGGCTAGGGAGTTGCCACGTGGAAAATGGATTTGGGTAGACCTTTCTCCAAGTTGATGCCATCATCGTGATTTAGATGAGTGTCCAGCATCCGGCCACGTCATCTTTCAGTTGTAACTGAATGGCTGTGCACGATGAGCATTGACAACCTTCTAGAAGATCTACAGCTGTAATCCTTTTTATCCTTGCCACGTGTCCATTCTGTTGTAACAGAACAACCACTTTTGTTTAAGTCTTGATTCCCTGTGTGCGAAGATGTCTAGGATCTTGTCTTCAAGTCTAACTTGACCTTTACACGAGCCCGCGCAAGGGTGTTAGTTGAATGTTGTTTCCGCCCTTCCTCCGGCGCGCGGTCATCGAAGATTGTTTACTTTTATCTCTTTGTTTAGAACCGTTATGAAGGCACGCAGGGTCTTTGTCTACGAGGTTTTGGGATAAGATTGTGGTATGGTCTGAGCAAGGTTTTTGGGACCATACCCCTTCAAGTCCCCCCAGTCCAGTGTTGCTTCTATGCAAGTAGGTGGAGCACTGGACTTGTATAAAATGAAATGTGCGCTTTTTTGCTTTGAGAAGTATTAGGTTTGTTTTGGCGCGAAATATGAAGAATCTTCTTGTGGAAGATATTTTTTTTCAAGTTGAAATGCTCATGATTTCAAATTTTGAAAAATTTGACTTATGGTAGGTAAAGGGTACTGTGCTGCCTATTGACGTGTGACGGTTTCGGTGACAGGCTGTCACTTGTCAATTAATCATTAAATGTGCGTCGTCAAACGTGGTCTGCACGCGCACGTGAGGTTATTTACTGTTCCCCACTCGCCCCTGATGCCTAGGTAACCGCGCTTTCCTGAAAAAGGGTCTGTTGCGATTTTCAAAAGTATTAATGGCGATGGGTATATAAACCCCTTTAGTGCCTTCTTTTCGTTATTTGCTCTTCGAATTCCGTTCGTCTTCTCCCATTTTTTTTTGAAAAAACCTGCAACGTTTTCCCTTTATGTTTACCAAAGAACATCTCGAAGACTCTTCTGAAGAAATGTTTGCCTCTCTACCACCGTTAAAGTGGTCGAAGGAGGTTTTCGACGGTCTCGTCAAGAACTTCAAATTTCCTGATAGTTGGGATGTTAGATACCCAGATGACGGCCAAACAGCGGCCGACGCTCCGGTCGGTTATATCACTTTATTCTGGGATTATTTTACTGACGGTAATTTTCGCCTTCCTGTTACAAGATTTTTGCTTGATGGTCTTGAGTATTACAAGTTTCATATTTCTCAATTGCACCCCATCGGAATGGTCCGAATTCGACACTTCAAATTCCTTTGCCGGTCGATGCATATTGATCCGACAGTTACTCGTTTTCGGGTATTCTACCAGTTCCACTGTTCTCAATGGGTTTATTCTTTTGCCCAACGCTCGTCGGCGAAGAAGATCTTGTTAAATCCTCCAAAATCTTTTCATGAGTGGAAACCAAAATTTTTCTTTATTAAAGATGGGGTGATTCCCATGAAGATGACCTTTAGAGGTACTGAAAGCATTGTGGTAGAGAACATGAAGACTCTGGAGTCGGAGATTTTGTACCAAGATTTGAAGGATATACCATCCATTGAGCTTCTCGAGAGTGCTCTTGTTGCCGCCAGTATGAGTCTTCACTAGAAGATGGATCGTGAAGACAAACCGGTGTACATGGAGGATGATAGAAGTAAGATTTGGGATTTTTGCACCCTTTCATTTTCCGTTCTTGTAAATAACGTGAATTTGTTACTGTTTCTGTAGTTGTTGCTTTGTATGTTGTTGCATACAAGAGGGAGAAAGGGAAGATGACAACTGTCCTAAAGGGTGCTTGTGAAGAACTCTGGTATCTACAGATAGCAAGGAATTTTGCCCTTTCACGGGATGAAGATCTGGCCGCGCAACCTTCGACTGGTGCTGGTAAGTTTATTTTAAATTTTTGATCAATATTGAAATATTACTCTTTGCTGTCTCTGCGTGTGGGGTAGTATTGCAATATTTTCTTTTAATTAGGTGAGTTGACTAACCTGGGCATAGGCCCTGAGAAGAAGAAAAAACGCGTACTGGCTGTTACTATTACGCCGAAGAAAACTGATGCCCCGAAGGCGCAATCTTCAAAGGCCAAGAAGATCAGGGAGGAGAAGAAAGGTATGCGCTGTTTCTCTTATTCCTGGTGTGATTATATAGTGGTGTCTGATACATTGGAAGGACTTTCGCCTGTAGCTTTAAGAAAACCCAAGGCGGAACCTCGGGATACCGCGAACATCCCAGCATCCAAACCTGATGATCCCATTGATTTGGAATTGAGTCCAGAGCCTTTACTGAGAACGAAGGCGATGAAGCGGAAGCAGGTTGAAGCTGCAGCGCAGCCTGCTAAGAAAGTGTCAAGAACGAAGATTGGCAAAAGAGGCAATCTGGATGCCTTTATTACAAAACCTCCCCCAGGTGAGTGTCTTCTTTAGCTGTTGTTTCCTCGTATTGTATATTAATATAGCCTTTATTCTTGCAGAAAAGCCGATTCCTTCTATTCACGCGGAGCCATCATCTGTTTTTAATGATGATCTCCCGCCTTCGTCACCGTGCGCATCTGTTAGGGAACATCTAGAAGGTACGAAAGCTGTTGAAACGGAGGTGGAGAAGGTTGTTGAGGTGGAAAAGCCTGAAGAAGTTGAGAAACCTGTCGAGGTTGAACTGGAAGCGGAGAAGATTGTGGAGACGGAGGCTGTGGATGCTGATGTTACTCAGCCTAAGTCTCCTGAAGTTGTGGTGCCCGAGCCTGAGGAGGGGAAATCCTTTCAAGAAGACCCAGTGATAACTATTCCTTCCTCTGCCACTACTTCTGCGCCTGTGAATATTGAGAGACGCCCATCTGGTAATCAGGGCTTCTTTGCGCATGATGAGGAAGACTCTCCCATCCGCCCAGAGGAAAATCCGGGGGATTACTATTATATAACTTACTCAGAGAGGAAAGCTTCTAAGATTCATGCTCCGGTGTGGAAACTGAAGAAGGGCGACACTTTTTCAGACTGGCAGGTTTGCCGCGATTGGCTACAAGGTACCTTTCCGCCTACTGAAGTTTCAAAAAGGGCATTCTCACGATCAACCTTATCATGCTTACCTTGAAGAAGCTGCTAGCTTTACTTCCACCACACACCGTATAGTGCGCGAGTGGCGTAGTATGCATAAAGAATGGGATGCTGTTAAAGCATCCAAGAAAAAAGCTTCTGAAGAGGAGGCCCGAGTTGCCCTGCTGAGGGCTCAGTTGGAGGCTGAGCGAGCCAAGTTTGAGAGCGAGCAGAAAACTGAAGAGTGGTCTGCCGCGGGATGGAAAAGAAAAGCGGAAGCTGAAGCCGCCTTACTTTCAAAAGAGCGTAAACGTTGGAGAGAAATCTGTGAGAAGGATAATAATGAAAAAATGGGTCTACGTAATGTCATCAACAATCTCAAGGCAGAGATTGAGAAGCTGAAGAAGCAGGATGCAGAGATTGAGAAGCTGAAGAAAGAGAGAGAAGGTGGAAGCTGAAGCAGCCCGTGATGAGGCCCGTTCTCATCGAGAGAGAAGCGAGCAGAGAGAGGTACTAACTTGCGCCACTCTTGCCCTTAAGAATAAGGAGATAGACGAACTTACCTCTTTATTAATAGATCAGGAACAAATTAAGGCGGAGCTGGAATCTGCCAAAAAAGATTTGCAGCTTGAGCGAGTTGAGAAAGCTGAGACCTCCCGTCGCCTGAGTGAAACTGAAGTAAAGTTAGAAAACTCTGAGGCTGCTCGAGTGACTGTGGAGAGTTTGGTTGAACTGTTGAAGGATGACATCCTCTGGATGAAACATCGCAGGATTATAAGTGTAAGTGTGTCAATTCTTTGCAACATTTTGATATGGTTGTACATCTTCTTATTTGTTGTCTTGCGCAGGTTGCAAATTCTGCCCTCAATTCCAATGAGTTGGATCAAACGGTTACGCGTCTGCTGGTTACTGCTCGCAATGACGGATACGCCCAAGGGTACACAGAATGTACCTAGCATGTTAATAATGCTTTAAAGGTTACTTGGGATACCAGCAGGTCCGTCATGCATAGAGTTGATACCGAAGCTGCTCATGCTGCTGCCAAGGCTGAATACAACACTTTACATCTTCCTGTGATGGACCTAGTCACCGTGGCGCTTCAATCTTAAGACTTTGTTGCGCAATTGAAGGAAGTGTTTCCTGATGAAGCAGATGATGATGAAGACCTAGATTAGGTTCTTTGTTCTTTTGTGGTTGTTGAACATTTGTAGTTTGAATAGGCTTGGGATGTGGATCCCTTTTAACGGTTTGTTAATGCGCTGTTGCGCAAGTAACTTGTTGATGCACTGCTGTGCATGTAAATTTTTGTTAATGCGCTTGGTGCGCAAGTAACTGTTTCGAATATAAGATATGTTTGAATTACAATGTCTTGCATGGGTACAATTACTTTGTTTAGGTAAGGTGAATAAAGATGGTATAAAGCTCATGTGTGAACGTAGGGCTGGACCTTGCGCGTTATTTGTGATCGCAGACCGTTCATGAGACTTGTATTAGGTTACCATAGTGTTTCTGCGCTTACCAAAAGAAATTGCATGCATTTTGTTATAAACAGAGAAATATTGTAACGAACTTTGGATTGATTGGATAAGGCGCGGAGGCCGTGAGTTACAAAGTTGTTTTAGGATAAATAGTGAGACTTAATTTACTGCGCATGCAAATAGTCCTGTGCCATAAGTTGGTAAGTTGAAAAACTTAGCCAAATATGAAGAAAAGCTATGATTGCATGCACGTTGATCTGTCTTGGGCTTAAGTTTGTTTAGCTTTTTTGTTGCTCGGCCCTTCGTCCCCGCATGTGATATGCTTGATGTCTTTGCGCACGTTTTGGACCAGGTGGGTGAGTTATCCACTCTTTAGTGCTTTCTCTATTTCCGTGCGAAGACTTATTGTAACAACTCTCATCAAAAGTCATAATTATTATATTAATTAGTCCAAAAGGAAACCCTAATTGAGAGACCCAAGTGATTCTGAACAAACCCTAAAATTTTCAGAATTTTCAGAATCAGGATTAGGGCCCCTAAAACTCAAGGGGGGATAAACCCTAGTGGACGATTATCCACTTAATTCGTTGTCAAGTAACTGAAATTCAAGTATGTTAACTCAGCTAAGCTAGTCCCAGTCGTGGCTACTCTATAGCCTATTTTGATTCCTTACGGACCGCAACACTCTCAAGCTTACGGTCCGTAAGCAGTCATACGGACCTCAACATTGGTAAGCTTACGGTCCGTAAGCTAGTAAAATTTCACCTATAAATAGCAGACATTGGCATTCGTAATCTGAACACTTTACGTCGAAATAATTCTCACTATTACACTGTATTACGAACTGCTATTCCAAAATTCAACCCCCGGGTATCGAAATTCTGCTACAAAACAGGGTATTAGCACAATCGCTGCTACGATTCATTTATCCGACGATCAATATATCCAATGAATGTTTAAGTGCCGCCCACATTAGGGTTATACTTTATCGTTCGTCATTAATTTGACGGATCATCGTTAATTCGATGGATAAAGTATTATACTTTGTCGTTCGTTGTTAATTCAACGGATCATCGTTAATTCGATGGATGAAGTATTGCATTTTGTCATTCATTGTGAGAATTTGATCTCGTAAATTATCGTAATTGCTGGATTGATTACTAACCCAGTTTTGTGTGCATTGTTATTTATATTAGGTTAACAAGGCTAAATCATAAATTAGACTCTGACCATATTAAATCAGCAATGTGAGTCATTCTCTCTTTTTATCAAATCTATTTACAAAATCATGTTTATTTCAAAGTTATAATTACGGGGATTAAGTCTTTGTAATCACCAAGTTACAGCCGGTATGTGGGGTTTTGTATACATTACTTGATAATCGTCACCATTGGGGCAGCCAATTGGGGGATATGACCATAGTCACAGATTCGGTCGAGTGACAAGTACCGTGGGTAGTTGGTTTGATAATAGAAACATTGTAATCACTCTTAATACTGTAAATTATAACAAATGTGTCATTTTAGTAAATAGAATGATTCACTCAGTATTTCCCGCTGACAAAACCTTTTTCAAACATGTTTCAGGTGATCTGTTGTAATTCAGGAAAAGTGCTGGGGAGCATTTCAAGCTTAAGATAGTGGCTCATTATAAAATAAAGAAATAAGTTTTGTAACATAACGATTTTCTAGAAAAATCATACTATTGTAAATTATCGGGGTTTTATCCCGAATTGTGAAATAAAATAATCAGGGAAAATTTTTTAGCTTTAAACGATCCTGTTTCCGCTGTTAAACTCAATTAAATCAATACCGCAGTATTTCTGTCCCGCGGCTCCTGAAACGGGTCAAACCGGGTCGGGGGTCGTGACAGAAAAAGGTGGTACCAGAGCCACTGGGTTAAGCTAATTAAGTATTTAGAAATACTTAATTTTTCCTGATTACTATTATGTGATTATTTGTATTATTAACTGATTATTTGATTATTTGTTAGTTACAGTATGGGTAAGAAAAAGCTGTCAAGTATCTATCTTAAATTAGATAGATCATCCAGTGAAAAGGGAAGTTCATCCTGAACCAAATCCTCGAATCAGGCTGAAATTCCTGAAGAAGGAATATTCGTGCGAAAGGCACAATACGAGGAATCACTTTCTCCTCGAAGGAGGGAAATGATTATTAAGAACAATAAAGAGAAAATCCGAGAAAAGAGGATTAAACGAGAAACTCAGGAATTAATTGATAAATCACCTTGGGAAGATAAACTAGATGAGAAATGGGCAAATTTATATATGCTAGCCACAGTAGCACAAAATATAAATCTTTAAAGTTTAGCACCCTATCCTCACAAATCTAGAAACCTTGTGTGATAAATAAAATTTGAAACCTAAGTGTGTTTGTCAGTTATCTTTGTAATCAACTAGTACACAGTGTGTAATAAATTACAAAGTTATTTGTAAATTTTAACTTAGTATTTTATGCATTTTGCATATATGCTACATCAGCATGAGTGGGATATCCGAAGCTTTTCAGAACCTTAATCTTTACCCCGTAACTATCGAAGCTTCCAAAGAATATACTAGCTACTTTCCCGATGTAGAACAACCGGTAGAATTCAAGGTTCCACCTTTGAGCAAGCCAAAACAAAAGAAAAGAACTTATGTAGGATGGAGGAAAATACGTAAGAAGAAGCCAGCTAAAAAACTGCCCAAAATAAACAATCCTTTGAAAAAGGGAAAAGAAATTATAACCGGAGAGAATTCTAAACAACAGGAAATGGAAACTGGAGACAAGGAGGAGGATAAGGAGATAGAAATACAGATGGAGGAAATTACTAAAGAAGTAGTAATAGAAGTTGGGCAAGGGTCTATACCAGCTCAGAGAGAAATCGGAGAGAGTTCCAATCCAACCCAGGAAAGAACTTTTCAATATGAGATAGATTTCCTATTGGCAAGCTGCGAAACCATTCAGCCTGTCAATAATGATAATAATAATAATATTTTTAATTATTCTCTTGGAAACCAACTCCCTATGAATTGGGAACCAGCAATTCCAGATCCAATAGTCCACTCCCAACCCATAGGAATGGACGAATGGTGGACGAACGATTGGCAATTTCAAAACATTGTCAACGATCCTTACTCTTTTCTTCCACAATTCGATCCAGAACCATTACCTAATCCACCCATGAGCAATGAAAACATGGCTGAACTTCGCCACTTTGGCGAAGAGTTGTTTGATGCTGGAACTAGAATCAGGGAAATAGGGGGACAGATTGCTTGGAAGTACGACGAGAGGGAAATGCGTTTTTAGAACAGCAAGTGACGAGAGATAGTACGATGATAAAATGGTAGTTAATAGTACTAAGTAAAGTTAGTCTGTAAATAACCAATAAAACTCTGTATGATATCTGTGAGTAATGATGCATACTATGATAGATATATAAATGAAATCGAGAAATCGATTGTTTTGACTATATCTGTATTATATAATTTTCTGATTGTTTGTATATAATTATTATTTATCAGTTACTAATAAAATTTATATATATACATTATCAGATGGTAAACAGTGGTAATGAACCTATCAATGAAGTTAATCATTCCGAACAACATTCAAGAGATCAATATATGACTCGGCAAGATATCGAAAACATTGTTGCTCAAGGGATAGCCAATGCTATTCCAGCATTTGTTGCTGCTATAAAGAATCCGATCGAACCGCAACAAATTGTTCCTAGTAAACAAATTACTGAAGATAACTTCAGTAATAGTGTAAATGGAGGCAATAACCATAATAAGGAACCACATCAAGCTCCATTACCCAAGAAAATGAAAACTGCAACGCCTGGTTGCACTTTCAAAGAATTCCTTGCTTGTAAACCCACTGAATTTGCAGGCAATAAAGGAGCAACTGCATCACTGCGTTGGTTAGAGAAAACCGAAGCAGTCATTGCAATAAGTAAATGTGGTAAAGAGGACCAGGTCATGTATTCATCCAATCTGTTCAAAGAAGGAGCACTCGAGTGGTGGAACACTGTGTTACAATCAAAAGGAAGAGTAATAGCTTATGCTATGACTTGGGAAGAATTTAAGGGTTTGGTGGAAAGAAAATTCTGTCCTGAGTATGAGAAGGAACAGATGGCGAATAAGTTTCTAAATCATCGGATGATGAATGTAGATTGTCGCGGTTATACCTCGACATTCTTTGAATATGCTAGAGTGGTACCAACACTGGCTTCGCCAGAACCGGTACTTATTTCTCGCTATATTTGGGGGCTAATTAGCGAAATCCGCAATATTGTTAAAGCTGCGAGACCTCGCACTATTGATGATGCGGTAGAATTAGCTAACACTCTAACCGATGAATTGGTACGCACAAGAGATGAAGATAGGAAGAAGGCACTAGCTCAGAAAATTACCCAAGGATTTCGTGTGGGTAATAATAACAGTTTCAAGAGAAAAGGAACAGGGCAATCTCCAGCTCCGTCATTCTGCAGGAAATGCAAAAAGAAGCATTATGGAAGATGCGATATCACTTGCAATTTTTGCAAAGCTGTAGGACATCGTGAAGAGAACTGCAAAAAGAAAACAGTAATCTGTTTTAATTGTGGAGAAGCGGGGCATTATAAGACAGAATGTCCTAAATTGGTCAAACCAGTAGATAACAAACCCAAGACGACCGAAGGAACTACTAAGAAGAATGCCAGGGCATTTCAGCTGACTACTCAAGAAGCAGAACTTATTCTGGATGTGATAGCGGGTACGTTCTTAGTTCACAACGTGTATGCAAAAGTATTATTTGACTCTGGTGCAAACCAAAGTTTTATAAATACTTCATTCTGTCAAGCTCTTAGTTTACCTCTAACCAATACTAGGCAGATTTTTACAGTTGAAACCGCAGACGGAAATTCAGTTAAAATAGATAAAGTTTTGCAAGAAGGAAACATAGAACTTTTAGGACATAAATTCTCTGCAAAACTATTGCCGATGAATTTAGCTGAATTTGATGTAGTATTAGGAATGGATTGGTTAGTAGCCAACCATGCTAGAATCCTTTGTGATCAGAATTCCATAGAAATTCAATCACCTACCGGAGAAGTGATTAGGATTACAGGAGATAAACCACGGAAACCCATGAAGTTCATATCAGTAATGAAAGTTGCTAATTATGAACGAAAACAAGGAATAGTGTATATGATTTCAGTAATCATTAGCACTAAGGGAAAAGATCTTAAGGAAATACCAGTAGTATCAGAATACTCTGATATATTTCCAGAAGATTTACCAGGATTACCTCCAGATAAGGAAGTAGAATTTAGGATTCATTTAATTCCAGGAACTACACCGATAGCCAAGGCACCTTATCGGTTAGCACCCACAGAAATGTTAGAATTGAAAAAGCAATTAGATGAATTACTAAGTAAAGGATTCATACAACCTAGCTCATCCCCTTGGGGAGCGCCAGTGTTGTTTGTGAAGAAAAAGGATGGTTCAATGAGAATGTGTATCGATTATAGGGAATTGAATAAGGTTACAATTAAGAATCGATATCCATTACCTAGGATTGATGATCTTTTTGATCAACTTCAGGGGGCTAGATATTTTTCTAAGATAGATTTACGCTCTGGATATCATCAATTGAAGGTACAAGAAGAAGACATACCTAAAACTGCTTTCAGAACTAGGTATGGTCATTACGAGTTTACAGTCATGCCCTTCGGGTTAACGAATGCACCTGCAGCATTCATGGACATGATGAATAGGATCTGTAAACCGTATTTGGATAAATTTGTAATTGTTTTCATAGACGATATACTTATTTATTCCAAAAGTCAGACAGAGCATTGTGAACATCTTCATGCACTCTTAACTTTGTTAAGAAAAGAAAAGTTGTACGCTAAATTCTCGAAATGTGAATTTTGGCTAAAAGAAGTGCAATTTTTAGGACACATGGTGAATCATGAAGGTATTCATGTAGATCCTGCTAAGATAGAGGCAATTATCAAGTGGAAGGTTCCACAAACAGCAATGGAAATAAGAAGTTTTATAGGTTTAGCTGGGTATTATAGACGGTTTATTAAGGATTTTTCCAAGATAGCCGTACCATTAACTAAGTTAACCTGTAAAGCCACTAAGTTTGAATGGGGACCTAAACAGGAAGAAGCCTTTAGAATTTTGAAACAGAAATTAACCCATGCACCAATCTTAGCCTTACCAGAAGGAACTGAAGATTTTGAAGTATATTGTGATGCTTCAAAATTAGGATTTGGATGTGTGCTTATGCAACGCAAGAAGGTAATTGCGTATGCATCAAGGCAATTGAAAAAGCACGAAGAGAACTATACGACTCATGATTTAGAGTTAGGAGCCGTAATTTTTGCCCTTAAGATTTGGAGACACTATCTTTACGGAAGTAAATTTATTGTCTACACCGACCACAAAAGTTTAAGATACATATTTGGGCAAAAAGAGTTAAACATGAGGCAAAGGAGATGGATGGAAATCTTAAGTGACTACGACTGTGATATTCAGTATCACGAAGGAAAGGCGAATGTAGTTGCAGATGCCTTAAGTCGTAAGTATTATGAGAAACAACGAAGGGTTTGTGCTCTCAGATTAAATCTACAAATAGATTTAATGGAACAATTGAAAAATGTTCAAATTACAGCAATCAAGGATGATGCTGAAGGAATGAAAGGACGAATCAAGGAATTAGAACAAGGAGCAGATG
Organism: Helianthus tuberosus; assembly: GCA_030545235.1. Classification (NCBI taxonomy): domain Eukaryota; kingdom Viridiplantae; phylum Streptophyta; class Magnoliopsida; order Asterales; family Asteraceae; genus Helianthus; species Helianthus tuberosus. Next base: position 212,701,674 of record CM060411.1, on the reverse strand, counting down.
GAATTTGGAAATTCCATAAAAGTAGAATTTGGGTACCTAAGCAGGGAGACTTAAGACCTAAGATTTTAGAAGAAGCTCATAAATCTAGATACACTATGCACCCAGGAAACAATAAGATGTACCAAGATCTAAGGAAGAACTTCTGGTGGATAGGAATGAAAAGGGACATAGCCAGCTATGTTTCTAAATGTCTTACTTGTTTACAAGTTAAGGCAGAACATCAGAAACCTTCAGGACTACTACAACAGTTAGAGATGCCAGTGTGGAAATGGGAACTTATAACAATGGATTTTGTTACTAAGTTACCCAAAACCAGAAAAGGTAATGATGCGATTTGGGTAATTGTGGATCGATTAACCAAATCTGCTCACTTTCTACCTATGAAAGAAACCTTTAACATGGAAAGACTGGCTAAATTGTATGTAGATGAAGTTGTATCCTTACATGGAGTTCCACTCTCCATTGTTTCGGATAGAGATAGTCGTTTTACTTCCCATTTCTGGAAAAGTTTCCAGCAAGCTATGGGAACTCGACTAAATTTAAGCACTGCATATCATCCACAAACAGATGGACAAAGTGAAAGGACAATCCAAACTCTAGAAGACATGCTCCGAGCATGTGTAATAGACTTTGGTGGAAGTTGGGATGATCACTTACCATTAATTGAATTCTCCTATAACAATAGTTATCACTCAAGCATTGAAACTGCTCCATTCGAGGCACTGTATGGAAGAAAGTGCAGAACTCCAGTTTGTTGGGCAGAAATAGGAGAAAGTCAATTATCAGGTCCTGAAATAGTGCAAGAAACGACTGATAAGATTACTCAAATCAAGGAAAGATTGAAGACGGCTCGAGATCGTCAGAAGAGTTATGCAGACAATAGAAGCAAGCCGCTAGAATTTCAAGTTGGAGACAGAGTACTGTTGAAAGTTTCTCCTTGGAAAGGAGTAGTCAGATTTGGAAAGAAAGGAAAGCTAAGTCCAAGGTACGTAGGACCATTTTCAGTGATCCAACGTATAGGACCAGTAGCTTATCGTTTACAATTACCAGAAGAATTATCTGGAGTACATAATGTATTTCATGTATCCAATCTCAAGAAATGCTTATCAGATGAATCTCTGGTAGTACCTCTTCGAGATATAGAAGTAAACGAAAAGTTGAAATTTGTTGAGAAACCTCTTCAAATTGAGGATCGAAAGATCAAGTTTCTCAAGCACAAACGCCTAGTGCTAGTCAAAGTAAAGTGGGACTCAAAAAGGGGAGCTGAATACACTTGGGAACTGGAATCAGAAATGAAGAAAAAGTATCCACACTTATTCCAGTAAATCTCGAGGACGAGATTTTTCTTAAGGTGGGGAGAATGTAACAACTCTCATCAAAAGTCATAATTATTATATTAATTAGTCCAAAAGGAAACCCTAATTGAGAGACCCAAGTGATTCTGAACAAACCCTAAAATTTTCAGAATTTTCAGAATCAGGATTAGGGCCCCTAAAACTCAAGGGGGGATAAACCCTAGTGGACGATTATCCACTTAATTCGTTGTCAAGTAACTGAAATTCAAGTATGTTAACTCAGCTAAGCTAGTCCCAGTCGTGGCTACTCTATAGCCTATTTTGATTCCTTACGGACCGCAACACTCTCAAGCTTACGGTCCGTAAGCAGTCATACGGACCTCAACATTGGTAAGCTTACGGTCCGTAAGCTAGTAAAATTTCACCTATAAATAGCAGACATTGGCATTCGTAATCTGAACACTTTACGTCGAAATAATTCTCACTATTACACTGTATTACGAACTGCTATTCCAAAATTCAACCCCCGGGTATCGAAATTCTGCTACAAAACAGGGTATTAGCACAATCGCTGCTACGATTCATTTATCCGACGATCAATATATCCAATGAATGTTTAAGTGCCGCCCACATTAGGGTTATACTTTATCGTTCGTCATTAATTTGATGGATCATCGTTAATTCGATGGATAAAGTATTATACTTTGTCGTTCGTTGTTAATTCAACGGATCATCGTTAATTCGATGGATGAAGTATTGCATTTTGTCATTCATTGTGAGAATTTGATCTCGTAAATTATCGTAATTGCTGGATTGATTACTAACCCAGTTTTGTGTGCATTGTTATTTATATTAGGTTAACAAGGCTAAATCATAAATTAGACTCTGACCATATTAAATCAGCAATGTGAGTCATTCTCTCTTTTTATCAAATCTATTTACAAAATCATGTTTATTTCAAAGTTATAATTACGGGGATTAAGTCTTTGTAATCACCAAGTTACAGCCGGTATGTGGGGTTTTGTATACATTACTTGATAATCGTCACCATTGGGGCAGCCAATTGGGGGATATGACCATAGTCACAGATTCGGTCGAGTGACAAGTACCGTGGGTAGTTGGTTTGATAATAGAAACATTGTAATCACTCTTAATACTGTAAATTATAACAAATGTGTCATTTTAGTAAATAGAATGATTCACTCAGTATTTCCCGCTGACAAAACCTTTTTCAAACATGTTTCAGGTGATCTGTTGTAATTCAGGAAAAGTGCTGGGGAGCATTTCAAGCTTAAGATAGTGGCTCATTATAAAATAAAGAAATAAGTTTTTTAACATAACGATTTTCTAGAAAAATCATACTATTGTAAATTATCGGGGTTTTATCCCGAATTGTGAAATAAAATAATCAGGGAAAAATTTTAGCTTTAAACGATCCTGTTTCCGCTGTTAAACTCAATTAAATCAATACCGCAGTATTTCTGTCCCGCGGCTCCTGAAACGGGTCAAACCGGGTCGGGGGTCGTGACACTTATGCAGTTGTTTGTGGTGTGGCCATTGTCTTTGTGATATTCGCAGTAAAGGTTCGGGTCTTGTCCTCTTTTTTTTTCATCGGCGGGGGTGTTTTGAATTGGTAATCTTCAGTGCTAAGCACTTCTGCCGGCGTCTTGGTAAGAGGAGTCCACTGCCTTTCACGGTTCTCTTGTTTAGCCTCCTTTTGCGCTGCTAGCTTGTTAATTGTTGCGCGGGCGTCATCGGATGAGTATGCTCCTGAAGCTGAGTCCTTCCAGCTTTTCTTGAATTTTCTACCACTGTTCCCACTCATGTCCTGCGGACGGTTCTGTGGTAGTGGTGGCCTGTTGGAGCTTAGATTACGCTCTGTTTGAGCATATACTATGGCAGTGGCCATCAATTTTCCCAACTTTTTGGCAGGCCTTCAGTACCTGACAAGACTTTTATCATATCATCACACCTTACCGCGTATTTGAATTGCGCGCGGATTAGGTGCACGTGTACATCGCCGATTTCCAGTACTTCTTTGTTGTACCTTGTTATGAAATCTTCCAAGCTTTCATCGTCTCTTCTCCAGATGTTCATAACGTCTGCCGAGTCTCTAACGTACCTACGTTGTTGACTGAAGTGGAACAGAAACTTCTCCCTCAAATCTACCCAGGACGTTAACTTACCTACCGGTAAGTTGTCAAACCACAATCGTGATGCGCCTGTCAAAGTTTGGATAAATAAATGGCACCACATGGGTAGTGTCCATCCTCCGACTAATCCTGCGCTGGTGAAAATGCGTAGATGGTCGTCGGGATCTGACAGTCCGTTGAACTTCCCAACATTTGATGGTAATTTCGCCCTCTCAAGAGGAGCTAGAGCAATCTCGCTAATAAACTTTGAGTTTTCCGCGACTTCTGCTGGTCGGTAAATCAGATTGTAATCATACTCTGCGTCTGGGTTGTAAACCGCACAGATTTTTGGTTTGTAGTTTGCATGATCTCTCTGCAATCGACAAAAAACGCTTGTGTTGTCACCTTCTTGATACGTCCTGTCATATTCATCGGTTTGGGTGTCCCGCTTCTAGTATGAACGCGGGCCCAACCGTGAATGGACTGACTGACGCCTGTGAGAGTACTGTTCATCACGGTGATCTCTACGCCTGGATTCAGAGTGAGTGGATTTGTACCTAGTGGGAGATCTGGAGTAGACTTCCGTATCGTCCACGGACATATGTGATGGTGCATCGTAGTGCGATGCATGTGGTGCAGACGGGGCTCGCACCTGAGGTGCAGATCTTCATGACTGAGTTGCAGGTTGAGTAGCCTGTGTACAGAGCTGTGCATAGACCGCGTTTAGTGCACCCTGAGATCTTACGTACCATGAAATCGGAGTTTCACCAGGCGGTAAAATCAAACTTATCGGGATTTCAGGTTGTGCTCCTGGTGTAACAGGATCATTCGGATGATTAACGTTGTGCTGGATATCGTTATCATCAGATGCTTCTTCCACAATCCCCTCGACCAGAAGATCACGAGCAAAATTCTCCGGTCGAGGGCCTGATGGACGATTTGACGGAGTTTTTGCCATAGGAAACAGAGAATGAAAAGAAATGAATCAACGAGAAGATGAAGTTGAAAATTGAAGAATCAGTGGGCGCCAATGAAGAAACAGTGGTTCGAATGACCGGAATCAATCAGACCAGGGGTTTAGTTCTGCATAAAAAGGGTTAGTCCTCTCGCTTGATTTGGGGGTTTGACCGAGCTCCTTCTCCGGTGGTCACTGCAAAACAGAAAGCCGTTAGACTCTCCATATGGAGAATGGGGGTTCTCTCCGTGACCACCCTCTGGCGTGAGAATAAGTACAGTGATCTCGATGAAGAGGAAGAAGTAGTAAAAGTGAAATGAATGTAACTTGTGAGGTCATACCTGCAGCCTTCTATTTATAACCGTTTTTGGCGGGAAACTGATGTGACGGAGAGAGTAACAGAAAGCATTTTCCGTAAGCGGTTATTTTCTTTTCCATCGATCATTCACGTCACGTTAACTCACACGGATCATGAGTGTGATGTAACGCCCCAAAACCCGAATGTTTATATTCGTTTTATGTTCCCCATGAATATTCAATGAAATAAATAACTAGTCTATTTGACCTAGTTAAGTGTATGGTGAAAACCATTAAAAGATGAAAGTGGTGCCAATTGTGTTTTAGAGGTAAACACGAGGGACTAAAGTGGTATGGAATGAAAGTTATGTTAATAAATAAAAGATCACACACACACACACACTTTCGTGTGTGTTCTGGATAGATCGATCAGGGGCTCTCAAGAGCCCCAAACCCTAGTTCATGCAAAAGCTTCAAATTGAAGAATGAATCAAGGCCCAAATTCACAACCGAGCATGAATTAGTGATCACCTTCACAAGGGGATCGTAAGGTATGTCTTGAATCAAAGATTGGTGATCATGTGTGAAGTGGGTTATGTTCTAATCCGTAAGTTAATGTGAAATTGATCATGTATAAGTGTTAGAATCATCATATAGAACATATGTTATGTATGGTTTGTGTTAATTTGATGTGTAAAGGTGAAACCCAACTGTTAGGGTGAAGATGATAGCATGGATATATCATCAAGGTCCAATTCTTGTCCAAAATTGATGTATCATGTTATGTATGATGGATTCTTGTTAGAAGGATTGGAAGAAATGTGATGATTATATGTTTGATGATTATGCATGTATGATTCGTGTTGATTGGAAGGAAGAAATTGATGAATTATGTATGAAATTAGAAGATTGTGCATAAATTAGTTGTACATGGTGCTAAGATAGTGGTACGCACACCAAGTGTTTGATGAAATGCCTAGGTGAGCTTAATAGATGAAATTGTATGTAAGTAAAAGATGATATGTATATAGTGATGTCCGTATAGTTGATTATAATGTTACGGGTATATAATGAAAAGTCAAAAGTTAAAGTAAATGGACCGTTGACTTCTAAAAGTCAACTGTCATATTGTCATAATTGTAAGACTAAAGTAAGTTATATGATGCGTGTTAGACGTATGTGTGTCTAATGCGATGACATTACGGACTCCACGAGTTGGAAATGATATGAATTTGGTTACATGTATTATGCTTGTTAGTTGTGACTAAAGAAAGTCAAATATGAAATATGCGATTACTATGATCGTTAACATGTACAATTGTGTATGCTAATGTGAATATGATTTGGTGACATGAAAGTATAGGATTCATGTCGAGAAGGACTCAAGCATGAAAGGCTAACGGGTCAAAAGGAAGCAAGATAACGGACACGAACTCGGACGCACGAGGTAAGTGATTTCTGTAATCACTTCGTAGTACAAGTAAGTAATGAAGTGTTGTAATGAATTAAACATGATGTTCGAGGTCAATTATGTGTCGTAGTCTTTCGTCGTAAAGGATGGGATTAAAGTTGACCAAAATGCCCTTGATGGGTATTTTGGGCAAATGATCTTAATAAGTGGTTTAAGAACAAGTTATACGATTAGTTTAATGTTTTGGACAAGTATGGAAATGGGAAGTATGGTTTTGTTGTCATAAACCGTTTAATGCGCAAATACCCATAACGGGTCAAATAGTTAGAAAATGATAATAAGCCGATAGAGCGTAAGTTAAGAATTTCCTTAATCTGGATGTGGGATTTTAAGTTCATATGATAGAATGTGAATTTACAAGCATGTAGGAAGAAACGGGAGGTTAAAGCGGGATCCCATAGCCCAGGTAAGAATCCCACCTCAGGTTCTTGAACCTTAAAGCGGGATCCCATAGCCCAGGTGAGAATCCCACCTCAGGTTCTTGAACCTTAAAGCGGGATCCCATAGCCCAGGTAAGAATCCCAGGTGAGAATCCCACCTCAGGTTCCTGAACCTTAAAGCGGGATCCCATAGCCCAGGTAAGAATCCCACCTCAGGTTCTTGAACCTTAAAGCGGGATCCCATAGCCCAGGTAAGAATCCCACCTCAGGTTCCTGAACCTTAAAGCGGGATCCCATAGCCCAGGCAAGAATCCCACCTTAGGTTCCATTTAGGAACCTTAAAGTGGGATCCCGTACCCCAGGTAAGAATTATTAATTTAATTCTCATTGGCAAACATGCAATGATGTGGGAAAGGTTCGTATGCATGTAGATGTGTATGTATGTATGTGTAAAGATATGTACGAGGGTATGTATGTATGCAATGATGTGGGAAAGGTTTGTATGCATGTAGATGTGTATGTATGTATGCAATGATGTGGGAAAGGTTTGTATGTATGTAGATGTGTATGTATGTATGCGTAAAGATATGTACGAGGGTATGTATGTATGCAATGATGTGGGAAAGGTTTGTATGCATGTAGATGTGTATGTATGTATGTGTAAAGATATGTACGAGGGTATGTATGTGTGTAATGATGTAGGAGAGGTTTGTATGTATGTAGATGTGTATGTATGTATGCGTAAAGATATGTACGAGGGTATATGTATGTATGCAATGATGTGGGAAAGGTTTGTATGCATGTAGATGTGTATGTATGTATGTGTAAAGATATGTACGAGGGTATGTATGTGTGTAATGATGTAGGAAAGGTTTGTATGTATGTAGATGTGTATGTATGTATGCGTAAAGATATGTACGAGGGTATGTATGTATGCAATGATGTGGGAAAGGTTTGTATGCATGTAGATGTGTATGTATGTATGTGTAAAGATATGTACGAGGGTATGTATGTATGCAATGATGTGGGAAAGGTTTGTATGCATGCAGATGTGTATGTATGTATGTGTAAAGATATGTACGAGGGTATGTATGTGTGTAATGATGTAGGAAAGGTTTGTATGTATGTAGATGTGTATGTATGTATGTATAAAGGCATGTATGAGTGTATGCACGTATGTAAAGTTGTAGGGAAAAGATGTACGTATGTAGATATGTATGTGAGTACGTATGTAAGCATGATTTAGAGACGATGAGGGTTAACGTTATTAATGGTGTACCTCGAGAATGAAAAGTAATGCAGGTACATTATTGAAGCCTCACCAGGAAATGGATATGCAGATGAAATGCTTAAAGCTTAAAAGATGACGAAGTGTGAAGTGTACGCGAATGAACTTTGTTTCTTTAATGTGTGCTAATGTTATGAATGTGTGTGGTAAATGCAGGTTGTACGGATAATGAGCGATTATCAGAAGGAATAGGGATTGAAGACCGAGCCACTTGAGAGATTGTACGGGGACGTTGAATGTAAAATGTAGTAAACGTAAGCTATGTTTTTAATTAGTAAATAAGAGGATGACGGATTTATGAATAAGAATTATGTTAAAGTTAAATTTTAAATAAGTTGAGGTATTTATAATGAAAGAAATTTTATGGTTCGTGTTTCCGCTGCGACTTTTTGTCAAATACGAATTAGGGTGTTACAAGTTGGTATCAGAGCCCTGGTTTGAGAGAATCAAGTGTAAGAAGGTAAGTGCTTGAACTCAAACCTGTGTGCTCTTGTGATAAGAAACCCGTACAATCCAAGACTCGGTCAAGATCCAAAGGTAAAAGAGAATGTAAGTATGCACTTATGTATACGCATAAAGAAACTGACGGTTTTGTATATGCAAGGTAAGTATAAGCGTTTGAAGAGGATGATCCGCGAGTGCGGTCAAGTACCGACACCAAGGCATGAAATAAGATAAAGTTGAACCCAAGTACGTAAATTCAATATGTCGGTATATGCAATGGTAAAATGCATTAAGGGAAGAAAAATGCTAAATGAAGGACCATGATGGTATAGTAAACATGTTTTGAAAAATGATACACGTGCCGAAACCTAATTCTTCGGACATAAGGTGACAATTACACGAAGACACGAAACTAGTATGTGGATTGTGTACCTGGCCAGTACACGTGAAGCATATGACGTTTGTGGGACCGTGATAATTAATACAGGTATGTCCGTTAGAATTAAGTAGTAGGTGGACGTGAGGGTGAAGAGAAATGTAAGACTCTCAAGAATGAGAGTATGAAATGCTATGCTAGAATCCGCGAGACGAATTCGAAACATGAAATGCAATGCTTGAACCCGCGAGACGGATTCAAGGGATGAAAAGCGTATATGCAATGTTTGAATCCGCGAGACGGATTCAAAGAATGAAAGATATGAATGCAATGCTTGAATCCGCGAGACGGATTCAAGGGATGAAAAGCGTATATGCAATGTTTGAATCCGCAAGACGGATTCAAAGAATGAAAGATATGAATGCAATGCTTGAATCCGCGAGACGGATTCAAGGGATGAAAAGCGTATATGCAATGTTTGAATCCGCAAGACGGATTCAAAGAATGAAAGATATGAATGCAATGCTTGAATCCGCGAGACGGATTCAAGGGATGAAAAGCGTATATGCAATGTTTGAATCCGCAAGACGGATTCAAAGAATGAAAGGCGTAAATGCAATGTTTGAACCCGCGAGACGGATTCAAAACATAGAAGGTACGAAAGGTATGAATAATGTGTTCGAATCCGCGAAACGGATTTAAGATATAAAAGACGGAACTAGTCTACATAAGAAGAAGTCAATAGCTTGACCATGTATGCGTCAAACAAGTCATAAAAGTAATGTAAAGCAAAAGAACAAAAGAATGATAGGAATGAAAATATCCGAATGTGCAAGTAACGTGAGGATATGTATGGTACAAAAGATTATAGAAACGTAGAATGATGTTAGCTACGGAGTTAAGCACGTAGGTGTGACTATGAAATGGTAGTTTTGTTGTGATAACAAAACAAGGGTTAAATGTTATGCAATGCGTCTATAGAATGAAATCTTAAAGGATGAGATGAAGGTATTTAATCTGTTATAAAATGATCATATGAGTGTGAGCATTATTATAAGTTTGAATAAGAATGTATATTAACCTGTTTTAACGGGTCAAAGGAAATGAGAATGTTATATGAAAGTATGCCATGGAAAGTACAGCCTTGTTAAGAGGAAAAAGCCAATTGCATGAATAATTATGAAATGAGTTAGGATGATTACTTATGAATGTGATGAGAGTGTTAAGTCAAACATTGATGTGTGTGTGTAAGAGGAAATAAGAAGGGTTTCGGGGAGGAAACCTCACTTAAGGGGGGTAGACTTGTAACGCCCCAAAACCCGAATGTTTATATTCGTTTTATGTTCCCCATGAATATTCAATGAAATAAATAACTAGTCTATTTGACCTAGTTAAGTGTATGGTGAAAACCATTAAAAGATGAAAGTGGTGCCAATTGTGTTTTAGAGGTAAACACGAGGGACTAAAGTGGTATGGAATGAAAGTTATGTTAATAAATAAAAGATCACACACACACACACACTTTCGTGTGTGTTCTGGATAGATCGATCAGGGGCTCTCAAGAGCCCCAAACCCTAGTTCATGCAAAAGCTTCAAATTGAAGAATGAATCAAGGCCCAAATTCACAACCGAGCATGAATTAGTGATCACCTTCACAAGGGGATCGTAAGGTATGTCTTGAATCAAAGATTGGTGATCATGTGTGAAGTGGGTTATGTTCTAATCCGTAAGTTAATGTGAAATTGATCATGTATAAGTGTTAGAATCATCATGTAGAACATATGTTATGTATGGTTTGTGTTAATTTGATGTGTAAAGGTGAAACCCAACTGTTAGGGTGAAGATGATAGCATGGATATATCATCAAGGTCCAATTCTTGTCCAAAATTGATGTATCATGTTATGTATGATGGATTCTTGTTAGAAGGATTGGAAGAAATGTGATGATTATATGTTTGATGATTATGCAAGTATGATTCGTGTTGATTGGAAGGAAGAAATTGATGAATTATGTATGAAATTAGAAGATTGTGCATAAATTAGTTGTACATGGTGCTAAGATAGTGGTACGCACACCAAGTGTTTGATGAAATGCCTAGGTGAGCTTAATAGATGAAATTGTATGTAAGTAAAAGATGATATGTATATAGTGATGTCCGTATAGTTGATTATAATGTTACGGGTATATAATGAAAAGTCAAAAGTTAAAGTAAATGGACCGTTGACTTCTAAAAGTCAACTGTCATGTTGTCATAATTGTAAGACTAAAGTAAGTTATATGATGCGTGTTAGACGTATGTGTGTCTAATGCGATGACATTACGGACTCCACGAGTTGGAAATGATATGAATTTGGTTACATGTATTATGCTTGTTAGTTGTGACTAAAGAAAGTCAAATGTGAAATATGCGATTACTATGATCGTTAACATGTACAATTGTGTATGCTAATGTGAATATGATTTGGTGACATGAAAGTATAGGATTCATGTCGAGAAGGACTCAAGCATGAAAGGCTAACGGGTCAAAAGGAGGCAAGATAACGGACACGAACTCGGACGCACGAGGTAAGTGATTTCTGTAATCACTTCGTAGTACAAGTAAGTAATGAAGTGTTGTAATGAATTAAACATGATGTTCGAGGTCAATTATGTGTCGTAGTCTTTCGTCGTAAAGGATGGGATTAAAGTTGACCAAAATGCCCTTGATGGGTATTTTGGGCAAATGATCTTAATAAGTGGTTTAAGAACAAGTTATACGATTAGTTTAATGTTTTGGACAAGTATGGAAATGGGAAGTATGGTTTTGTTGTCATAAACCGTTTAATGCGCAAATACCCATAACGGGTCAAATAGTTAGAAAATGATAATAAGCCGATAGAGCGTAAGTTAAGAATTTCCTTAATCTGGATGTGGGATTTTAAGTTCATATGATAGAATGTGAATTTACAAGCATGTAGGAAGAAACGGGAGGTTAAAGCGGGATCCCATAGCCCAGGTAAGAATCCCACCTCAGGTTCTTGAACCTTAAAGCGGGATCCCATAGCCCAGGTGAGAATCCCACCTCAGGTTCTTGAACCTTAAAGCGGGATCCCATAGCCCAGGTAAGAATCCCAGGTGAGAATCCCACCTCAGGTTCCTGAACATTAAAGCGGGATCCCATAGCCCAGGTAAGAATCCCACCTCAGGTTCTTGAACCTTAAAGCGGGATCCCATAGCCCAGGTAAGAATCCCACCTCAGGTTCCTGAACCTTAAAGCGGGATCCCATAGCCCAGGCAAGAATCCCACCTTAGGTTCCATTTAGGAACCTTAAAGTGGGATCCCGTACCCCAGGTAAGAATTATTAATTTAATTCTCATTGGCAAACATGCAATGATGTGGGAAAGGTTCGTATGCATGTAGATGTGTATGTATGTATGTGTAAAGATATGTACGAGGGTATGTATGTATGCAATGATGTGGGAAAGGTTTGTATGCATGTAGATGTGTATGTATGTATGCAATGATGTGGGAAAGGTTTGTATGTATGTAGATGTGTATGTATGTATGCGTAAAGATATGTACGAGGGTATGTATGTATGCAATGATGTGGGAAAGGTTTGTATGCATGTAGATGTGTATGTATGTATGTGTAAAGATATGTACGAGGGTATGTATGTGTGTAATGATGTAGGAAAGGTTTGTATGTATGTAGATGTGTATGTATGTATGCGTAAAGATATGTACGAGGGTATATGTATGTATGCAATGATGTGGGAAAGGTTTGTATGCATGTAGATGTGTATGTATGTATGTGTAAAGATATGTACGAGGGTATGTATGTGTGTAATGATGTAGGAAAGGTTTGTATGTATGTAGATGTGTATGTATGTATGCGTAAAGATATGTACGAGGGTATGTATGTATGCAATGATGTGGGAAAGGTTTGTATGCATGTAGATGTGTATGTATGTATGTGTAAAGATATGTACGAGGGTATGTATGTATGCAATGATGTGGGAAAGGTTTGTATGCATGCAGATGTGTATGTATGTATGTGTAAAGATATGTACGAGGGTATGTATGTGTGTAATGATGTCGGAAAGGTTTGTATGTATGTAGATGTGTATGTATGTATGTATAAAGGCATGTATGAGTGTATGCACGTATGTAAAGTTGTAGGGAAAAGATGTACGTATGTAGATATGTATGTGAGTACGTATGTAAGCATGATTTAGAGACGATGAGGGTTAACGTTATTAATGGTGTACCTCGAGAATGAAAAGTAATGCAGGTACATTATTGAAGCCTCACCAGGAAATGGATATGCAGATGAAATGCTTAAAGCTTAAAAGATGACGAAGTGTGAAGTGTACGCGAATGAACTTTGTTTCTTTAATGTGTGCTAATGTTATGAATGTGTGTGGTAAATGCAGGTTGTACGGATAATGAGCGATTATCAGAAGGAATAGGGATTGAAGACCGAGCCACTTGAGAGATTGTACGGGGACGTTGAATGTAAAATGTAGTAAACGTAAGCTATGTTTTTAATTAGTAAATAAGAGGATGACGGATTTATGAATAAGAATTATGTTAAAGTTAAATTTTAAATAAGTTGAGGTATTTATAATGAAAGAAATTTTATGGTTCGTGTTTCCGCTGCGACTTTTTGTCAAATACGAATTAGGGTGTTACATGTGATCGACAGCTAGGGAGTTGGCACGTGAAAAGTGGATTTAGGTAGACCTTTCTCCAAGTTGATGCCATCATTGTGATTTAGATGAGTGTCCAGGATCTGGCCACGTCATCTTTCAGTAGTTGTAACTGAATGGCGGTGCACGATGAGCATTGACAACCTTCTAGAAGATCTACAACTGTAATCCTTTTTATCCTTTCCACGTGTCCATTCTGCTGTAACACAACAACCACTTTTGTTTAAGTCTTGATTCCCGGTGTGCGGAGATGTCTAGGATCTTGTCTTCAAGTCTAGTTTTGACCTTTGCGCGAGCCCGCGCAAGGGTGTTAGTTGAACGTTGTTTCCGCCCTTCCTCCGGCGCGCGGTCATTGAAGATTGTTTACTTTGATCTCTTTGTTTAGAACCGCTACGCAGCCATGCAGGGTCTTTGTCTACGAGATTTTGGGATAAGATTGTGGTATGGTTCAATGCACATGCGCAAGGTTTTTGGGACCATACCCCTTCAATGTTGAACTCGAAAACACTCGTATTATACAAACGAGATGACTTCACCCAAAATAGGCGTGAAACCTACAATTTGGTGAACGACTTGGCGAGATTATATTTCGATTTATCCTATTTTTTCAAGGATTTCATAACTGGACGTTAACTATTTCATATGATATGATGGGAGTTTCCAGTGTATTGTGCGTTCTTTATTTGAAGATAGTGATGGCGCAAATACATTACGTGCTTTTAACCCAACTCAAGCCGAAGAAACTTATTCAGCGGTCACTACGAATTGCTTTTGGACCCAAATATTTGTGGTTGCTTTTTCCAATAAACGCTGGTTACATTTCTTTATGTTGTTTGTACTAGTACCTAGTTTATGGATGAATGCTTTTGGAGTAGTCGGTCCGGCCTTGAACCTACGTGCCTATAACTTCATTTATCAAAAAATTTGCAACGGAAGATCCTGAATTTGAGACTTTCTACACCAAAAATATTCTCTTAAACGAAGGGATTCGTGCTTGGATGGTGGCTCAAGATCAGCCTCATGAAAACCTTATATTCCCTGAGGAACGTTCTACCCCGTGTAAACACTCTTTAATGGAACTTTAGCTTTAGCTGGTTGTGACAAAGAAACCATCGATTTTCTTATCCGTCCCTTGGATAGATAGAGAGGGAGGACAGAGCTTTTGGTTTTTCATGTTGTTAAAGAGTTATGGTTTTTTTTTTTTTTTTTTTTTTGTGTTGTTAAATAATTGAACAATGAAAATAGATGGCGAGCAGGGGCGTACCCACCCTAAGTCAAGGGTGGGCGGGCGCACCCCATGAAAAAATATTTTTTAGTGTTATTTTTTGCCGAAAATCTTGACAGCACCCCTTAGAATTTTTCACCCGCACCCCTTGAAAATTTTCAACTGCCCCACTTAGAAAAAAATATATTTATTAACCACTTATTCACTTAATTATTTAATCCAATCAAAGCCCAATCCGCAATCAATTTTTATTAACACAAGCCCAAACCCAACCTAAAGAAATTTGAACTAAATAAAATAACCCAAACCCATCCACCCATTCCATTTCCAAATCCCGCCCCCAAAAAAACTCCCAGCGACTTGACGCCACTGCTCACGACCTGGTGTCTTTTTTAACCGGAAAAACCAAAATTTCGGTTGGACCGATCCATATTACGTCAAAACTCCAATATAGAACTAGTATGGTTTATTTATTTATTTTGTTTTATGAGATGATTAGGAGAAAATATAGATGTGTAAGGGTTTAATCTTTTTATATTTTTTTGTTGTTCTAGACTTGTAGTTAAATGATTTTGTTGTTTTATTTATAGCTTTGTTTGTTTAAATGATTAGCTACAAGTAATCAACATTTAATATTAGGGCTTGAATGTTTAAAAATATAATTGAAAGTTACGGGCTATGGTTGAACATGATTGTTTAATTTTGTTTAAGTGTTTAGTGTTGTTTTATGAACTTATGGAGCAAATTATATGTGTTAGGAACAATGAGTAAGAATGTAATGAACTTATGACGTGTTTAGTATCTTTAGATGATATTTTGAATATATTTCAAAAAAAAAAAAAAAAAAACTGTAGGGCACAATTTTAAATACGTTTGTAATTTGTAATAACGTTTGACGTGTTTTTGATGATTTATAAATTTTAGTTTGATGTTCTTTTGTCTTACATGATCCGACCCGACCCGCTATGAACCGATATTTTTATACAGCTAGAGGCCTAAAATCTTTGAAAATATTCCGCACCCCCAGAAAAAAATTCCTGGGTCCGCCACTGAGTGCCCGATCGAATTGATCGGGTCATGTAGGAACTGTTACTGATTCTCATTTTTATGGTTTTTAATTGATTTAAACACGTGCCGAAGTCATTTTGGGCTTATCACAACTATATTTTTTAACTTTTTTTTTATTCGGTTGCTATATTGAGTATGGTACCGTATCGATACCATAATGAACCGAACCAATATCGATTGGATTCTCGTCATTAACGTTATTTTTTCCGTTTCCATTTAGAATTTGTTAAAAATCAGGGGCCTGCTGCGGAGCGCGAATGTAACCCACTAGTTATAATAGTTTAGCTATAACGAAGAACTACCTAGTATGTCAATGATGGGAAAAACACACCTTAGTGTATACTCAATTTCATGCACTTGGCATGTTATTATAAGTAGCTCTAATAAATCAAGGACAACAAGTTTGATCACATTTTAACACTTCATGATTTAAAATTTTAGTTCCTAAAAACGCTATTTAAACATCAAGCTCAATATTATTTATTTACAAGTACAAGTATGTCAACAAGGAAATTATAAACTAAAAGGCCAAATTAAAAAAAAAAAAAACCATTGAAATCATCACCTAAATCCAAAAGTCCTTTGTCGTTGCACTCCAAAATCCGCCATCAACACCAAAATGCCATACTTTTTTTTCATTGTACTATTATAAGGCTACGCGGTATGAGGCGTCACGCCACCCCCATGCCACCTCAGCCGAAAAAAGGCCAATAGTACCCGTGACCATACCACTAGTGCTTTCATGGGGGCTCTACCCGGCAAAATCAACCCATACATTCAACTTTGGGTTATGATGGGTATTATTTTTTAGTAGATGGGTTAATTTGGGTTAACAATTCTTGTTAATAGGGTCAAAATTGGTAACTTTAAAAATAACAAAATAACATCGTGGGTCAGGATGGATTTCCCTGGGTAAACCCTAAAACCAACGCATTCTCCTTTTTTTCTCATCTCCCACGCCCAAATCACCCAAATCACCACCATCATACTCATACAACCTCCATTCCACCATCTCCGACCAACACAACTCCGCCTCTCAACCAACACCGTATTCGGAGCACGCCTAAACCACCATACTCCGACCATCAGCCACTGCTTCTGCTCACGACCATCGCCGCCAGCCCGCCGCCTTCGTTTCAGTCCAACTAAATAACCAAATTAGACTGCATTCGGTCGAGCCTAACAATAACTTCTGCAGCGATTTAGGTTATCACTCGATCGTATCTCACTGCAGCGATTGTTACCACGATCGGTTGTTCTCTTGAGGTATATTGTGTTAATTTCTGTTATTTTGTGGATTTTTTGGATTATTGATATGATTGCACGATGAATGTTACTTTTTTAGGTGATTTAGGTTTCAAATGTTTGTTTATTCGTTTAATTTTATGTGGATTGTGAGATGAATGTTATTTTTGTCAGATTTTGGGATTTAGTTATGTAAATGTTGCAGAGATTGAAATTATATGGTTGTTTGATTTGTGAAGTAGGAAATTTAAGTTTACTGGTTGCTATTGTGTCTTGAGACATACAGGAATTTAAGTTTATTAGGTTTAGAGTCTTTGTTTATTTGTTTAATTTTATGTGGATTATGAGATGGATGTTGTTTTATCAGATGATTTGATTCTGTAAATGTTACAAAGGTTAAAATTCTAGGGTTATTTGATTTATTAAGTAGGAAAATTAAGTTTTCTGGTTAATATTGTGCATTGAGACGCGGAAATTTAAGTTTATTAGAATTTAAAGTATTTGTTTACTTTTTAATGAATGTTATTTTATCAGATTAGGTGTCTAGGTGATTTGATTCTGTAAATGTTACAAAGGTTAAAATTCTAAGGTTGTTTGATTTATTAAGTAGGACAAAATAAGTTTTCGGGTTGACAATGTGCATTGAGCTACATAATTTTAGTTAGATAGAAAGCTAGAGGGGATTATTTCACAAATATGGCTACTTGTTTACTTAGAAATTAGAGTTAAATACCCGGATAGTACTTGTGGTTTTGTGTTTTTTCACCTTTAGTCTCTAACTTTCTAAAATTACCTCTATAGTCCCCAACTTTTCAATTTTCGTTCCCGCATAGTCCCTGGCGTGAATAGAGGTTAGTTTTCTCAGTTAAGTTGGTGTAAAATGACTATAATGCCCTTACTGTTTAATTAGTAACTAAAAAGTTTCAAAAAATATAATTAATATTTAAAATTTATGTGAGACCCACCACACCCACTTTATCTTCCACCACCACCACAAGTCCACCACCACCACCACCACCACGATCTCCATATGCATCACAGGCACCTTCATTCACACACAATTCCACATATTAACTTATAACGTCAACCTGGTAATAAACTTCAAACTCCACTCCAGTTGCAATTCTTGATTAAAGTTCTGATAAAGTATCAAAGTAAAAAAAAAATTAAGATCTCCATGTGCATCAGATAGATAGATACATTCATACATGCACAGTTCCACACATTGACTTATATAGTCAAACCTGGTAAGAAACTTCACTCCACAGATTGTTTCGCTTACCAGATCCTCTAATATCAGCCGTTCGATGTACAAATCGGCCATTGTTTCCGGCGAGATCTTTTTTCAGATCTAAGAAATTTTCAGCCGTTTCGGGTTTGCGAATCTTTTGAAATTCACAACAGATTTGTTTAATGAGTCTCTTGATTCCGGTGAAGCAACTGAACTGAGATCGAGCTTCGAATGTGAAAGCTAATTCTCATTTCATTCTCGCCATTATCATCGAAACATCAAAATCGCCGGAAAAACGAACAATAAAACCACCGCTGGAAAAAAACGAACAATAAAACCATACCCACAAAATCCCCGGACAACCGCGCCACTGTCGGTACATCAAAAAAGTTGCAGGTTTTCTTCATGGCTCAACCGATTGTCGGAAGATGTGGTTGTTGCAGGTTTGAGGTGGTGGCCGGTGGAAACGAGGGGTTGCAGGTTTGAAGTGGTGGGCGGTGGAAAAAGGTGTTGCAGGTGAATGAGAGAACTAGTAGAGGTGATGATTTTGTTAAGAGAGAAAGAGGGAAAAAGGGTGGGGGTGGGGTTGGGGTAGTAGACTGTGGGTGGGTCACATGTACTTTTTTAATATTTTATTTATTAGTGTTTTTAATAGAGGGTATTTTTGTCATTTTACACCAGCTTAATAGAGAAAACTAACTCTCATCCACGCCAGGGACTATCCAGAAACAAAATTGCAAAAGTTGGGGACTATTACTGTAATTTTAAAAAGTTAGGGACTAAAGGTGAAAATGAAGCAAACCACAGGGACTATCCGAGCATTTTTCTCTAGAAATTAGATAAAAAGATTATGTCTATCGCCAGTGATTTCTTGATGTTTAATGGCTTAAGAACTTAATTTACACGAATAACTAACCGATAGAAAGGCGGTTTTTTATTTTTATTTTTTTGATTTTTTTTTATTTTTTTGATTTATTTGTATTTTTAGCCTATCATGCCCAAATCTATCTTGACAAAAACTCATCTTGACCTAAACTTATCCTAACCCATTTCTTAATAAACTCATCCTAATCCATTACCTAAACCTGTCCAACCCACCCATTTTGCCACCCCTAATGGGGGCGGTATTGGTGGTATGTGGTTACAATAGCGAGCAATAATGAGGTTGTGTGTATGTTAGAAGCTGGAGAGTATTAATGAAGGGGGGGGGGGGGTATTGATGAAAAGGGAGCTTTATCTCATAACTTGGATGTTAAAGAGGGACTCTATTGGTGATGTGGCACTGAGGTTGCACAATGAAGCTCTAGGGCCTCCAACCATACCCTGCAGCCTAAATGGACAAAGTCTCAAATATTGATCAGTCCATTGTTATTTTTTTATTGTGAAACCGCTTACAAGTCCATATGTTTATTATGATTTATGATGAGACTTTTATCTTCAGTGTTACGTGTGTAGTAGATTAAGGTCACAATCCATAATTATTTTATACTTTAGTGATGCTTACGTTTTGGCTGTTTTCCTTCCTTTGGTCTATGAAGGGATTTTGGTAAGTGGGCCTCCTATAAGTTTATTTGGATAGTACCTACTCAGGCTAATATATAACGGTCGATATGTAATAACTTTAATAATTTGTAACATTAATTTGATTAACATGTGTAGATTAGAAAGATTAACCATTCAAGTGAGGTTAATTAACATAAATATACTTGCATTTATCACAAAATAGGCATCACTTACAATTGACCACAGTTAATTTATATTATGTGGTACACGCTTTCGAGCGTTGTGATAGTTTTTGGGGTACACGCTTTCCATAGTTAATTTATATTATGATTATATATGTATATATATATCACTAGGGGTCGTATTTACGTATCCACATTCTAAAGTTCCGAAATAACAATCGGTTTCCGTTTCGAGTGTGCGATTACTAGCGACGTTTCACGGTCATCAAGGAGGGTTGTATAGGTCCTTTCTTGATGTCATCGTGAACGTTATTGTGTGTTGTGCCACAATGACTGACGGGGTACCATTCACTCGTATTGTCATCATCGTCACGACGACTGGAGCTATAGCACTCACCCGAGAGTCTTTGTTAGCGTTAATTGTCTGCGTTTCGACACATCACGGCCACCGAGGAGGGTAGAATAGGTCCTCACTCAATGTCATCGTGAGTGTTAGTGTTTGTGATATGGTGTAGTGATAATGTATTGCGAAAATAGTAACGTGTATTAACAAGTTTTGACATTAGTCCAACATCCTTAGTACCATTTAAGTATATAAGGATCCACTTAATAGCCTCCCAATGCCTCTTTCCTAGATTTGCAAAGTATTTGTTAACCACACTAACATAGCTTTTATTTGGCCTTACACACACCATTAGACACGTTAGACTTCCAATTGCATCAACATTTACCACTTCATCAATTTTAGAATTTGTTTATAGAACTGAAACTAATTAAAGTACTACAAAAGAAACACGCGACTCGGATCAGTGATCTATTTGTATTTGATTACCAGCATGGTACGTGTCACACAGATCACCATCATTTCTTGTGATCCAACTGCCATTGATTTTGACCTTCGAGTAATGGTTGACAAACAGCGGCTCCCATCATAACTCGTAGAAACACCCAGAGAATAGATAGATGGAAGACATTTTATCAAATGAACCCTTTCTACCGGCCAATGTAAAGGCCCATTATAAAGTTGACAGTGAACAACACCCAATTTTTGTTGGATCGATTGCCTTATTCTTTGACATCCTATGATTTTACCCAGAATATCAACATCCTCAGCAGCTGCCAACTATCACACAATGTTTTAAAATCTGGTTTTTTAATCATACCGGATTAGGCACAAAAATGGTTTAACCGGGTTGTGCCGGGCGGTTCAACTGGGTTGGCTATTTAATTGTATAATCATTGTTTTAAAATCCGGTTTTTTAATCATACCGGATTAGGCACAAAAATGGTTTAACCGGTTGAACCGGGTTGTGCCGGGCGGTTCAACTGGGTTGGCTATTTAATTGTATAATTTCATAAAGTACAACATTAACTCAAAAAATAATCCAAAATTGGATTAAAATGGAAATCTGGAACGAACGATGGGGTGATGGAAGTCTGGAACAAGTCACGAATGATGGAGTGATGAAGCAAGTTTTGAATTTTGATCGATTGAGATAAAATATTAAAAGTTGTTTGGTTAAGCTAAGAGTAAACATGGAGATGGGACGATAAAAAGTAAAATCCTAACCTAAAAACAGACTTGAGACGGTACCGGTATAACGGTTCAAACCGGTATACCGGATTTTACCGGCGGTACAAAGTCTATGTCGTTTCTCCTACTTACCGGGGTGTTTCGGACCGGATTTACATCCGAAAACGGTAATACCGGTATAACCGGCCGGTATTTACCGGTTTTTAAAACATTGCTATCACAAGCTGCTGTAGACTTTGACCTATCAGAGCTTTTGACTTTCTATAATTGTCACAATCTGTAGCATCAGCATAGTATACAAATTTGGCCCATTAGGACTAAGCCCAAATGCTGACTTTGACTTTCTTTGATTTTTTTTTCCAGAAATAGATTATTTGCAGCCCTGTTAATAAACAACAAATATGGGCACTTGGGCTGTGGCCCAGTGGTAAGTAGTCAAAGACCACTTTGGGGAGACTCAGGTTCGAACCTGATTAGATTTAGAGGTATTATTTAAAGGGGAAATAATTTGCTGTTCAAAAAAAAAAAAAAAAAAAACTACAAAATATGGTCAATCACAGTCATTATGCTACTTTGACCAGCTTTGACCTTTATCAAAATTTGGCCATATTTTCTCCACAAAATAATGCGTTGCAGGGTGTCAAGACTATCCCAATTGCCATCATTAACCCAAAATTTGTTCAATAACACCAGACTCAAAATAAACAGCCCCCATCCAAGAACACCCAACATAATGCAAATGAGTCAACTGCAAATAATATTGGCACCAACTGCCACCTGCATCATCCAACACTAGATAATATTGGCCGATACACAGTATGTTGGGTTAATCGGTAGGTCAATGGGTAAATGGTTCATCCATCAGCTAATGGGTCATGGGTAAGAAGCTGTCAAAAGTTGGCCGGGTTCACAGGAGGAACTTTAAAAAGATGGACGTTGTCGCTACTGAATAAAAGGATTTCGATTGGAATATTCTTTTTGCATGTGCTTTGTATTTTCTAAATAAATAGGTTTGGTTTTGTTCTTTTAATATTGTACTCTTTCAATATAATAATACTAGGTTAGAACCCCGTGTATTACACGGATCGAATAAATATAATTTTATATACTAAGTAATAAAATAGTTAGATCTTTTAAAAACTCGTGTATTGCATGATTTGAATAAACACTTGTCTTACACGAATGATGTAATCCGTTAAAACATTTAGTCATCAAGATGTGTTTTCTAACAAAAGGAACTTTGAGGTACTATTTAAATATTGTAAAATCTCACTTTATTTTTTATTAGGTTAGGGAGTTGTGTATTACATGGTTTATAACATTTTACTTTGTTTTTTATTTATTATTAGGTTAGAAACTTACGTATTACATGATGTTGGATAATCAGCAGAAAAAAAAGAAAAGAAATATTTTAGTAAAAAAATTAAATATACAAAAGATAAGCTGGATGTCATGATTTAATATTATTATTTCATTTGAGTGTAAAACGGGATAATGAGATCCTTTATTAGAAATAGGATTCTAAATATACCATGTATAAAAAATATATATGTTCTATATGTATTGAATAAATCATTTTAACAAAACAATTGATTAAAATAAATATTTTTATTTTAATATGTGATTATCAGTTATCCTTGTCCTTATCATCAAAATATAAAAACAATTAAAACTATCAATTAAATAAAATCTTTATCTTTATAAATATTTAAAACGCTAATATATTTTTTTAGATTTTAATAATTAATATATGATTATAATAATTAATATATTATTATCAGTTATCTTTGTCTTTATCATTAAAATCTTTTCTACAAATTTTAAATTTAATATTATCAATAATTGACTTTCCATAATAAATATTTAGAAAAATAATTAAGACTGCCTCATAGAACGCCATGTGTCCTAACATGGTTTCTTTTATTATATGTATAGATAAGCAGTATAAAGAGTTACAAAGTTATTGTATTCCTCTACAAAGTTAAGTACATAATTGTAAGTTTGCTGAGTGAGAATTGAGTGGGGCCTGAACCAACACGGTACACCCCACTTATCTTCATCCCAATCCTGAATCCTAATATCCCACATAACCCAAAAGTTTGACATAAATTGTAGTTTTAAAAGTAGAAGAATAACTTTTAGGAGTTTATAAAGTCCCAAGATATTATACAAGTGTAGTGGGTGTATTTGATTTTAAAGCATTAAAAAAATAAGTTTCAAAAGATATTAAAAAACAAACCGAATTTATAAAATTTTAAAAATAAATTTGTGCACATGTATGGATTTTTATAAAATATGCTCAATTCGTGCTCCCAAACATAGAGTTTTAAGTTTTTATAACAACAAATATAGAGCATCCAGTTGAAAATTTAGCATGCATATATGAAAAGTAATATAAAATATATTATTTACAAGTATATTAGGGTCGATAAACAAATAAGAAACTTAGCATACTTGGTTGGTTCCTCATTCTCAGGTCGACCATATCATTTTTTTAGTTTTAGTTATTCCACAACACATTGTTACCCTCCTTCCTCAACCACCCTAAACCACCTACAAGCGCCACTGTGATCTTGGCTTCTTACCAAAGAGTGAAGTTAAAAAGATGGAAAATGTGCTTATTCAATGAAAAATCCGCATTCACCATGAAAAATTGTAACACCCCAACCCGGAACAGGCTGGCATGTCACTATTACAAATATCAAAAACCAAAGAGTCTCAATAAATGATAGAAACCAAGAAACAAAAGTCTCGAATCCACCAGAAAACCTAAGTCTTAAATCGTTTAATTACTGAAAATAAATTGTAAGGACTCTCAAAATTGTCCTAATAATACCCGTAAGTATAAAACCCGGACCCTGAAACCTTACCCTACTTCAAAAATCAAGAAAATCAAGAATAATAGGTTTCAGGCGGGCCGCGTAAAAGACAACATAGGTCTTACGCGGGCCGCGTCAACCTTGAGTTTGACCGGATAAGTATCCGGGCCACGTATTAACCATCTGTCAAGTCTAGTCCCATGACCATGCAAAGCTAGTCGTAGACTGGGCGGCTACGCGGGCCGCGTAAAAGTAAGCTTAAGGCTTACGCGGGCCGCGTGAGCCCTATTTTTCACCTATAAATAGCCTGCATCAGGGACTTTCATTCTGTGTCGAAACAAACTTTCAAAAACGAAGTTATAGTCCTCTGAAGTCGAAAATAGCAATAATATTAGGATAGTGCTGCTCCAATACCGGGTATTAACTCGATCGCTGCTACGATTCAATATCCGATCGATTGAAACTATCCGACCGGATGTTTAATTGCTGCTACTTTGTCATTCGCGTGAAATCCAACCGGATGTTTGAGTGTTGCTAGAACTCGGGCAATACTCTGTCATTCGTTGTGAATCCGCTGAATGTTTAAGTATAGCATTTTGTCATTCGTTGTGAGGGTTTAATCTCGTGAATTATCGTAAATGCTGTATTAAGTTACTAACCGAGTTCATATGCATATTGTTTAAATTTAGGTTAAAAGGCTAATCAGTAGGCAAAACTCTGCCCGTATAAACGTGCAATGTGAGTCATTCTCTTTTTACCAAACTGTTTTACAATACCTCAAATTATTTTAAAAATGTTATAATTACAGGGAGTAAGTCGTGGTAATCTTAATCAATGGCTAATGGGGTATTGTGCACATTACTAATTTTCTCCCGGTTAAGTTCATTAACTAATCGGGATAATCATCACTATTTGGGTGACAGAACTCAATAGCGGTATGACCATTGTCACCATTGTGACACGTCACCAATGTGACAAAGCGCCATATAACAATAAGATAAAATCCATTGTAATCGCTCTTATGCTGTAATTAATAACTGTGTCATTTTCTCAAATAAGAGTGACTCGCCAGCATTTTCCCCGCTGATAAAATATTTTTAAAACATGTTTCAGGCGACCTGCTGTAAATCAAGGAAACGTGCTATGGAGCACTAACAAGCTTGAAGAGGTGGCTCAGTTAAAATAAATAAACATGTTTTATTAAATAAGGGAATTTCCTAGTTAAATTCCTCTGTTGTAAAGTACGGGGTTTATCTCCAATTTTTGGAATAAAATAATTGGGCATTTTGAGTTTTAAAAAGATCCTGTTTAAAAGTCTTTCGCTGTCGCATAATAAAGATACCACGGGTTTTCCTGTCCCGCGGCTCCGAGACCGGGTCAAACCGGGGCTGGGGTCGTGACAGGGAAAAGGTGGTATCAGAGCTACCAAACGAGCCACTAATTTAAGCCTATTAAGTATTTCAAAATACTTAATTTTCCTAATTGCCATTTTGTGATTATGTGATTCTATTTGACTATTTGTTAATTACAGTATGGGTAAACAAAGACTTTCGGATATCTATAAAAAACTAGATAAATCACCGAAAGAAAAGGGAAGTTCATCCCGAACAAATTCCTCCAGATACCCAGCAGAACCTGGAGAAGGAATATTTGTGCGAAAGGCACAATTTGAGCAACCGCTTACCACTAAGAAAAGAAATTAGATTATTAGAAAAAGTCAAGAGAAAATGAAGAAGTCACAGGAAACTCAGAAACTAGACCTTAACCCACCATGGGAAGATAAACTAGATGAAAAATGGGCAAATCTTTACATATTAGCCACTGTAGCGGAAAATGCAAATTTTTAAGTATCCTAACTTAAGTTTAGCATCCTTATCCCCTACAAACCAGAAATTTTACCCAGTAAATAAATAAAGTCACAATAAACCATTAGTATATTTGAAGTTCAGTTGTAATAAAAAGTTAGCAATAAGTTCAGTTTAAATAAATTTTAAATTTCTAAATTACCATTCTGTGATTTTGTGATTTACAAAATTTTAACTTAGAATTCTGTGCTAAACAGCATGAATGAAATATCTGAGGCATTAGAGAATCTCAATCTCTATCCCGTTAAGATAGAAGTTTCCAAGGAATTCACCGGTTACTTCGCTGACAAAGAAGAACCCACAGAATTTCAAGCTCCACCTCCTAAGAAACCTAAACCCAATAAGAGAAGAAGATTGGTGGGATGGAGGAGAGTGCGCAGGAAAAAGCCAGCAACAAGAAAAGCTACCAAAACTGAAGATCCAAAAGACAAAGGTAAAGGCAAAGTAATAGAGACCGGGGAAAGCTCTAGACAAAACCAGGAAATAAAACCATGGGAAGTCCTAGATCATAAACTAGTAATGAGTGACCTCATCGGACCTGCCGATGGAAACCTTGAACCAGCTAATCCAAACCTCGTATTTACCAAAGAAGATCTTTTCAACTACCCACTAGAAGCTCAACTTCCAGTCAATCTGGAACCTGCTATTCCAGATCCCATTATCCAACCTCAACCACTACCAGTAGAATTAGATGAATGGTGGACAACTGATTGGCAATTCCATAGTCTCTTAAACAACCCTGATACATTTTCCCACAGGTTGACCCAGAACCTCCACTATACCCAACGATGAGCCTGGAAAATCTGGCTGAACTTCGCCTTTGGGGCGAAGAGTTAATTAATACAGGAAATAGGATTAGGGATGTTGGAGAAAGAGTTACGTGGAAATACGACGAGAAGGGGCGTCATTTCTAAGAGATCAGATGACAGGATAGTGGGAGTTTGCAGGAATACTTGTTTAATAAATAATCATAAACACCAGTATGTGTAATAACTTAACAATAAAACGGCTGTACGATAATAGTGTGTAATGATGCATAATATATATAGAAATGAAACTCGGGAAACCGATAACTTTTGATTATACATGTTAATGTGATTATGTGCAAATTGTTTTATTATAATTAAAGTATTTGTATCTATACTAATTATTTATATAAAATTAATTACCAGATGGCAAACGTTGGTAACGAACCAGTTAACGAAGTTAATCAATCTGAGCAAATTCAGGAAGAGCAATTGCTAAATAGGCAAGATATCGAGGATATCGTTGCTCAGGGAATAGCCAATGCTATTCCAGCAATACTTGCTGCTGCTAGAGTTCCAGCTGAACCTCAACCAATAGTTTCTAGTAAACGTACTATTGAGGATAACTTTAGTAATAGTGTAAACGGAGGCGGCAACAACAATAATAATAAAAACGATAATGTTCTGCAAGTCCCGATCCCCAAGAAAATGAAAGGTGCAACGCCTGGTTGCACTTACAAAGAATTTCTTGCCTGTAAACCAGCTGAGTTTGCAGGTAACGAAGGGGCAACTGCTGCACTGCGTTGGTTAGAGAAAACCGAGGCAGTAATTGCCATAAGTAAATGTATTAAAGACGACCAGGTCATGTATGCGTCGAATCTTTTCAAAGAAGGGGCGTTAGAATGGTGGAACACGGTATTACAAGCCAAAGGAAGGATGGTGGCGTATGCTATGAACTGGGAAGAATTTAAAAGTCTGGTAGAAAGAAAATTTTGTCCTGAGTATGAAAAGGAACAGATAACTAATAAATTCCTCACCCACCGAATGGTGGATGTAGACTGTCGAGGATATACTTCGACATTCTTCGAATATGCTAGAGTGGTACCAACACTGGCTTCGCCAGAACCGGTACTCATTTCTCGCTACATTTGGGGATTAATTGGTGAAATCCGTAATATCGTCAAAGCTGCAAAACCCCGCACAATTGATGATGCAGTGGACTTAGCCAACACACTGACTGACGAACTGGTACGGACGAGAGAAGAAAATAGAAAGAAGGAAGTGGCCCAAAAGATTACCCAAGGATTCCGAGTGGGTAACCGTAACAATTTCAAGAGAAGGGGGACTGGGCAATCTTCCGCTGGTCCATTTTGCAATTCTTGCAAAAGAAAGCATTTTGGAAGATGCAAAGTATATTGCAATTTTTGCAAAATTCCAGGGCATCAAGAAGAAGAATGCAGGAGGAAGAAATTCACAGTCTGTTATAACTGTGGAGAAGCTGGACATCTTAGGCCAGACTGCCCAAAACTGAACAAACCAGCTGACAACAAAGCTAAACCTGCAGAAGAAGCTAAAAAGAATGTGAGAGCCTTCCAATTGACGACTCAGGAAGCAGAGCTGATTCCTGACGTGATAGCGGGTACGTTCCTAGTACACAACGTTTATGCAAAAGTATTATTTGACTCTGGTGCGAACCAAAGTTTTATAAATACTTCATTCTGCCAAGCACTTAATTTACCCTTAACCCAACTTAGGCAGATTTTTACAGTCAAAACGGCAGACGGCAATTCTGTTAACATAGATAAGGTTTTGCATAATGAAACAATAGAACTCTTAAGTCATAAATTTTCTGCAAACCTATTACCTATGAAATTAGCCGAATTCGATGTTGTGTTAGGAATGGATTGGTTAGTAGCCAACCATGCTCGAATTCTTTGTGATAAGAATTTCATAGAAATTCATACACCTACAGGAGAATTAATTGTGATTACAGGGAATAAGCCACGAAAGCCACTGAAATTTATTTCAGTGATGAAACTGGCCAGTTATTCAAGGAAACAAGAAATGATGTATATGATTTCCGTAATCATTAACACTAAAAGTAAAGAACTTAAGGACATTCCAGTAGTATCAGAATACTCGGATGTATTCCCAGAGGAACTACCTGGATTACCACCTGATAGGGAAGTAGAATTTAGAATTCATCTCATTCCTGGAACAACACCGATAGCTAAAGCACCTTATCGGTTAGCACCCACTGAAATGCTAGAATTGAAAAAGCTGTTAGATGAATTACTAAGTAAAGGATTCATACAACCTAGCTCATCCCCGTGGGGAGCGTCAGTGTTGTTTGTAAAGAAGAAAGATGGTTCGATGCGAATGTGTATTGATTATAGGGAATTAAATAAGGTTACAATTAAGAATCGATATCCATTACCTAGAATTGATGATCTTTTTGATCAACTTCAAGGAGCTAGATATTTTTCTAAGATCGACTTACGCTCCGGATACCATCAATTGAAGGTACAGGAAGAAGACATACCTAAGACTGCTTTCAGAACTAGGTATGGTCATTACGAGTTTACAGTCATGCCTTTCGGATTAACAAATGCTCCTGCAGCATTTATGGACATGATGAATAGAATCTGTAAACCGTACTTGGATAAATTTGTAATTGTTTTCATTGATGATATACTTATTTATTCCAAAAGTCATGACGAGCATTGTCAGCAATTGCATAAACTCTTAACTTTGTTAAGAAAAGAAAAGCTTTACGCCAAACTCTCGAAGTGCGAATTTTGGCTGAAAGAAGTGCAATTTTTAGGACATATGGTGAATCACGAAGGCATTCACGTAGATCCTGCTAAAATAGAAGCAATCACCAAATGGAAGGTCCCACAATCAGCAATGGAGATTAGAAGTTTTATAGGATTAGCCGGATATTATAGACGGTTTATTAAGGATTTTTCTAAGATAGCCGTACCATTAACTAAGCTAACCTGTAAAGCAGTTAAGTTTGAATGGGGAACCAAACAAGATGAGGCTTTTAAGATTTTAAAACATAAGTTAACAAATGCTCCAATCTTAGCCTTACCAGAAGGAATAGAAGATTTTGAAGTATATTGTGATGCTTCAAAACTAGGATTCGGATGTGTGCTTATGCAACGCAAGAAGGTAATTGCGTATGAATCAAGGCAATTGAAAAAGCACGAAGAAAACTATACGACTCATGACTTAGAATTAGGAGCCATAATTTTTGCCCTTAAGATTTGGAGACATTATCTGTACGGAAGTAAGTTTACTGTTTATACAGATCATAAGAGCTTAAGAGACATATTCGGGCAAAAAGAGTTAAACATGAGGCAAAGCAGGTGGATGGAAATTCTAAGTGATTACGATTGTGATATTCAATATCACGAAGGAAAAGCAAACGTAGTTGCTGACGCCTTAATCGTAAGTATCATGAAAAATAACGACGAGTTCGTGCTCTTAGATTAAGTCTACAATTAGATTTAATGGAACAACTAAAGAATGTTCAAGAAACAGCAATCAAGGATGATGCTGAAGAAATGAAAGGGCGAATTAAGGATTTTGAACAAGGTAGGGATGGAATCTGGAGATTCCATAAGAAACGTATTTGGGTACCTAAGCATGGAGAATTAAGAAATAAAATTCTAGAAGAAGCTCATAAATCTAGGTATACCATTCATCCTTGTAACAATAAGATGTACCAAGATTTAAGAAACAATTTCTGGTGGAATGGAATGAAAAAGGATATAGCTAGATATGTTTCTAAGTGTCCTACTTGTTCACAAGTTAAGGCAGAACACCAGAAACCTTCAGGTTTACTACAACAACTAGAAATGCCTGTATGGAAATGGGAGCTTATAACAATGGACTTTGTTACAAAGTTACCCAAAACCAGAAAAGGTAATGATGCGATTTGGGTAATTGTGGATCGCTTAACCAAATCAGCTCACTTTCTACCTATGAAAGAAACCTTTAGCATGGAAAGGCTGGCAAAATTGTATGTAGATGAAGTCGTATCCTTACATGGAGTTCCACTCTCCATTGTGTCGGATAGGGATAGTCGTTTCACTTCCTATTTCTGGAAAAGGTTCCAACAAGCAATGGGAACTCGACTGAATATAAGTACGGCATATCATCCTCAAACAGACGGACAAAGTGAAAGGACGATCCAAACTTTGGAAGACATGCTTAGGGCATGTGTGATAGATTTTGGTGGAAACTGGGATGACCACCTACCATTGATCGAATTCTCCTATAACAATAGTTATCATTCAAGTATTGGAACTGCCCCATTTGAAGCATTGTATGGACGAAAGTGCAGAACTCCAGTTTGTTGGGCAGAGATAGGAGAAAGTCAACTCTCAGGTCCTGAAGTAGTACAAGAAACGACTGACAAAATCACACAAATCAAGGAAAGATTGAAGACGGCTCGAAATCGCCAGAAAAGTTATTCTAATAATCGACGCAAGCCACTTGAATTCCAAGTAGGAGACAAAGTACTCTTAAAAGTATCTCCTTGGAAAGGAGTAGTTCGATTCAGTAAGAAAGGAAAGCTAAGTCCAAGATACGTAGGACCATTCCCACTGATCCAACGTATAGGACCAGTTGCTTATCATTTACAACTACCAGAAGAACTGGCAGGAGTACATGATGTGTTTCATGTATCTAACCTCAAGAAATGTCTATCAGACGAATCAATGATTGTACCTCTCCAAGACATAGAGGTAAATGAGAAATTGAAGTTCGTTGAAAAACCACTTCAAATCGAAGATCGGAAAATCAAGTTTCTCAAGCACAAAAGATTGGTACTAGTCAAAGTCAAGTGGGATTCCAGGAGAGGACCCGAGTACACTTGGGAACTGGAATCGGAAATGAAGCGAAAGTATCCTCACTTATTCCAATAAATCTCGAGGACGAGATTTTAAATAAGGTAGGGAGGATGTAAGGATTCTCAAAATTGTCCTAATAATACCCGTAAGTATAAAACCCGGACCCTGAATCCTTACCCTACTTCAAAAATCAAGAAAATCAAGAATAATAGGTTTCAGGCGGGCCGCGTAAAAGACAACATAGGTCTTATGCGGGCCGCGTCAACCTTGAGTTTGACCGGATAAGTATCCGGGCCACGTATTAACCATCTGTCAAGTCTAGTCCCATGACCATGCAAAGCTAGTCGTAGACTGGGCGGCTACGCGGGCCGCGTTAAAGTAAGCTTAAGGCTTACGCGGGCCGCGTGAGCCCTATTTTTCACCTATAAATAGCCTGCATCAGGGACTTTCATTCTGTGTCGAAACAAACTTTCAAAAACGAAGTTATAGTCCTCTGAAGTCGAAAATAGCAATAATATTAGGATAGTGCTGCTCCAATACCGGGTATTAACTCGATCGCTGCTACGATTCAATATCCGATCGATTGAAACTATCCGACCGGATGTTTAATTGCTGCTACTTTGTCATTCGCGTGAAATCCAACCGGATGTTTGAGTGTTGCTAGAACTCGGGCAATACTCTGTCATTCGTTGTGAATCCGCTGAATGTTTAAGTATAGCATTTTGTCATTCGTTGTGAGGGTTTAATCTCGTGAATTATCGTAAATGCTGTATTAAGTTACTAACCGAGTTCATATGCATATTGTTTAAATTTAGGTTAAAAGGCTAATCAGTAGGCAAAACTCTGCCCGTATAAACGTGCAATGTGAGTCATTCTCTTTTTACCAAATTGTTTTACAATACCTCAAATTATTTTAAAAATGTTATAATTACAGGGAGTAAGTCATGGTAATCTTAATCAATGGCTAATGGGGTATTGTGCACATTACTAATTTTCTCCCGGTTAAGTTCATTAACTAATCGGGATAATCATCACTATTTGGGTGACATGACTCAATAGCGGTATGACCATTGTCACCATTGTGACAAAGCGCCATATAACAATAAGATAAAATCCATTGTAATCG
Organism: Helianthus tuberosus; assembly: GCA_030545235.1. Taxonomy (NCBI): domain Eukaryota; kingdom Viridiplantae; phylum Streptophyta; class Magnoliopsida; order Asterales; family Asteraceae; genus Helianthus; species Helianthus tuberosus. Next base: position 212,668,943 of record CM060411.1, on the reverse strand, counting down.
CTCTTATGCTGTAATTAATAACTGTGTCATTTTCTCAAATAAGAGTGACTCGCCAGCATTTTCCCCGCTGATAAAATATTTTTAAAACATGTTTCAGGCGACCTGCTGTAAATCAAGGAAACGTGCTATGGAGCACTAACAAGCTTGAAGAGGTGGTTCAGTTAAAATAAATAAACATGTTTTAATAAATAAGGGAATTTCCTAGTTAAATTCCTCTGTTGTAAAGTACGGGGTTTATCTCCAATTTATGGAATAAAATAATTGGGCATTTTGAGTTTTAAAAAGATCCTGTTTAAAAGTCTTCCGCTGTCGCATAATAAAGATACCACGGGTTTTCCTGTCCCGCGGCTCCGAGACCGGGTCAAACCGGGGCTGTGGTCGTGAAAATAATCACGGAAACTTCAAAAACTTTTTAAACTTCATTTTTTCCTCTTACTCATCCCCGTTTCCCTTGATTACCTGTAAAACACATAAGACAACACAAGAAAGAAACTACGGCTGACCCAAAAAGTTACCCAGTAACGGAGAAATCAATAGTAAAGTAGTGAAAGGCATACGAAGAGCAAAATGGACCGGTAGAGATACTAAACAAATCTAAAAGAAGGCACTGAAACAAATGCTTATATAACTTGCATCCCAAAACTTATACTGAACCGATAACAGATGTTGAACATAATCAGATGCATATAATCATATCACACATATCATAACAGAGACAAGACATACGTGACAACATGTAATAGTAAAACAAGTCACGTAATATAGAAGCAACCACGAGCCTAAACTGAGGCATACATTGCTATAGTCCATGCGCCGAGATGGTGCGTGTAGGCGTACACACATTATTCCATCTCAACAGGAGTTAGGAGTCAGAGCTAAGATCGATGTATTCGCCTCTAGGGGCCAAGTGCTACACAAGCACAAACTAGAGACGCCGTGAACTTTAGTTACGCACCGTCACGATGAGTGCCATGTCGTTGACGCCCCAATGACAAGTAACTTATAATTGCTCGGGTGACAGAGTACAAAGCGTATCAGAAATAAATATATATACTGACATACATCTAAGGGGAACATGCAATAACGAGCACAAAATCTAAGGTCTATTGCATGCTACAATAAGTACTCATCATATAACAATACGAACCGAAACATCTAACGAAACATCCGTACTACAAAGTAACGGATATGGATAAAATACCATGATGACAAGGACAGGAACCGTACCAACGAGTAACGAAAAAATAAAAGTATACTACAATGAAAAGAAAACAGAATCCGTACCTTATTAGCAAGCAACGTAAAGAGAAATCCCTAACGAATACGCAAACCTATATTTTCATTATTAAATTTCCAATATTAATACAACTGTATGATTCGCGGGTTCATCAATTGTCCGGCGATGGAGACCTTTAGGACTCATGACTAATTACCGTAATGGATTAAATAGGTTCAGGTTTTATTAAATTACCTATCCATTCTAAAAGAAGTGTAGGAGTGTAGAATTAATTAACAAAATGTCATTCAAAATTGAGTAAATTGCCATTTTAGTCCTTGAGTTTTTGCCTAAATTGCCATTTAGTCCAAATAGTTTTTTTCTCCTTTGGGTCCCTGACTTTTCCATTTTCTTGTCATTTTGATCATATTGCCTACCTCAGTCTAAAAATTTGGATATAATCAAGGGTATTTTTGGCATTAAATTATTATGAGGTTTATAAATTATGTTGTAAACAACCCCTGGTTATCACTACACAACATTTATGCCAAAAATACCCTTGGTTATAACTAGATTTTTAGACCGAGTTAGACAATGTGATCAAAATGGCAAGGAAATGGAAAAAGTTAGGGACCCAGAGGAGAAAAAAACAATTTGGACTAAAATGACAATTTGGATCAAACCTCAGGGACTAAAATGACAATTTACTCTTCAAAATTATAAAATATGGAACGATGCAAAATGTTTTTAACTATTAATACATGTGACAACATATCTATATGGACATCAAAAGGAAAAATTACAACTTTTGTCCTTTATCTTTATTACACTTTTCAGGCGGTGAACCTTCTGGGGTAGCCCAGTTGGCCAGCCTCACCCACCCTCTCCCTAGAGGTCCCGGGTTCGAATCTTGGTGTCCGCATCCCACGGCCAAGCTCTTCGCTCTCGGTTGGGTATTCACCCCCAGACAGCTATGGGGCTAAGCTAGCTTGTGGAGTGTGATCACTCCAGCGGTTGGGAGGACCGTGGAATATCCCCCCCCCCCCCCCCCCCACTTTTCAGGCGGTGTCCTTTTTAACGAATGTTGAGAGACGGTGTCCTTTACTAGGTATTTTGTTGCAAGTTTAGTCCTTTACACCCAACCCAGTTTAAAAAAGCCCTGTTAATTGTTGGCAGGCGGTGTCCTTTACTAGGTATTTTGTTGCAAATTTAGTCCTTTACCTAGGTATTTTGTTGCAAATTTAGTCCTTTACACCCAACAATTAACAGGGTTTTTAACTGGGTTGGGTGTAAATGACTAAACTTGCAACAAAATACCTAACACCGCCTGTCAACATTCGTTAAAAAGGGCACCACCTGAAAAGTGGTATAAAGATAAAGGACAAAACTTGTAATTTTTCCACATCAAAATAACAATGTACAGTACCCCAATTTATTATTTCGATAATTGCTTTGAAGCCAACTACCTGATTTAATAGTATTTATAAAGACTATAAAATTTCGTTAATCTAATCATATAATTACATAAAAGATTAGAAGCTTATCAGGCAACTCATCTTCTTCGATTGGAAATCACTTTCAAAGAAAATGGGTTTTCTAATTCATTAAGGCTACCTACAGTATATGTATATACCTTAAAAAAACAAAATTACAGTACTACAAAATTCTTTAATTTAAGTGGAAAGTCTTTTCAAAAAAAAAAAGTGGAAAGTTAACTTACAAGGTTTCATATTTAAAATATTTTATTTCCATGTGCATATATACATGCATGCATAAAAGAAGACATTGATTAAACCTCTTTTAAACCCACTGATTTACAATTATACAAGTTACGAAACTACAAAGGTTTATAAATATTCATCGCTTGCTTCAGTTTGAATTTGAAGTTAATTATCAAACCATTAGTTACTGATTTGATATTTAAATATGTAAATTCCTTAGCTATAACACTATCGGATCAGACAAAAACTACATCACCAATCATTCATATTACTTCTAAAAATATACTCTCTAGTCGCCGGAAAATCGATATAACAAACCAGAATTTAAATGTCTAAATTCGAACCGGATGAGAGATCGACTAGTTACCTTAATCGCCAAACGAAACTAACCGGAGACAAAAGACTAGAGCTCCGGATGATCAAACGGAACCGAGTTAAAGCGAACAGCCTGAACGATGCACTAATAGAACGACGGAGTACGACAGTTGTATGACGATTTCGAATAAGGGCTGGTACGTGGTGACTGGTGAACCGGCGATAGCGCAACGGCGTTGCGGTAGTCCTGTGCTTAAACTCCGGCTAACAGAGAAAAACAAAGAAAAAACGATCCGCCCGGCCGGAGAAAAACAAAGAAAAACGATTCGAGATAACCCTTTCGAACGTTTATAAAGAAAGTTATAAGCTGAGTAAATCGAGAATTTCTCGACTAGTTCGTTAGAACTTAAAAGGAAAATAAAAAGTTTGAACTTTTGAGATTTTGCGATAAAGTTTGAATGATGAAATTTTGTCAGATATAAAGTTAAAGGTAGTTAGGATTAGATAACAATCAATTTGACTTAGTCGGTCAACCAAACTTGAATTAAAAAAAAATAAAAAATAAAAAAAAGTAAAAACATGTACGAGACTTATGACTGGTTATTGTTTTATGTATTTCTTTTATTTATTTAACGTATACATTAACCTAGCATGGATAATAATCTGTTTAATTATAAATTATAAAATTTTCAACATAATCAGACTTTTATTTATGTTGAAAAGGGGTAGCGGCGCAGCTTGTTGCCCGTTTACCAACTATTTCGATGTAAATTCACCTAAAACATAAATATTGTGTTAAGTTTTCCATTCATTGTTGTCTTAAGTTTTGGAATATTACAAAAATGGTCTCTTTTCCATGTTTTTTTTTGGTGCTTATCCTATGAAAATTACACCCGCATGTCTTCATTTGATTGGATCTCAAAGTCAACGTTTATGATTTTAAGTTTTTTGTAAATGTTTATTTTAGTGATTTATAATACATAATTAAATCATATTTACACACAACTATTTGGTGTGTATGAACTATATAGATTAACAAAAACCTTCTAAGGCATTATCAATTGTGAATTACTATATGTATGTGTATAGAGTGAGGATAATAGAAAGACAAAATAATGAAATTATGTGTCCTATTTATAATCAACCCATGATTTATATATTTTGTCTAATAAGCTTTAACATAGTTGAAAAAAAATCAACTCCTCTAGATACAAAGTTAGGATAACTAGCTAGGGAGAGGGAGCAAAGGTTTGTGACAGATATTAAGGCAAACCCAATTCCAATTGAACTCAACTAAAAAGGTGGTGCAAAATGTGACAAGTTAGGTACAGAAACATGTTTGAAGTTGTTCCAAAATATAATCATCACTAGAATCATATCAAACTTAATTAGCATCTTCTTCTTCCAATGCTTGAATGAGGGCCAAACGTGACTTGTTTGCCATCTCCACCTTCTGCAACTCCTCCTTGAGCATTCTTATTTGATGATGACCTAGTATCACCTCCTGTTTCAGGTGCTCTATAACCCTCTGCTTGCTTCCCGGAGAGACAATTGTATCTATGGGAGAAACAAAGTCGTGCTCTGTGTGCTTGAATAACATTGGATCATGAACTTGTGCTTGAATAACTTGAATAACTGCTGTATATCCCCAACTATTTTAGCCAGTCCGCTACATCCTTCCTCATCTCTATCCATGGAGTGTACCTAGATGCATGCATAACTATAAATTATTTATGTTGATATAGGCATGTACATTTACATTGCTACATAACAAAATAGTTTATGTTGATATAGGCCTGTACATTTACATTGCTACATAGTTACGCTTCTCATTCTTTATCATGCCTCTTTTTTTTGTGGAAAATCCGAATTTAATCCTAATCTTGAACACGTATTAAATCTAGGTATATATTAGTGCATTTAAAGAATTCCTGCTTTCATTAGACTATGATAATTACTTACTTGAAACTCAAGTGCCTTCTTAAGTTCCCTTAAAATGTCATCAGTGGTCGGCCGTTTTTCTCTTTCGTGATGTAAGCATTGGTAGGCAATCTCTTGAAATGTAGTCAATGATTTCGGCACAATCTGTTCTCTTAATTGCTCGAACACCACCTCATCATGCTTTCTTTCTTCAAATATTTTCTTAATGAAATCTGGTAGATAGTGACCCTCATGTTTGTGGATTGCAAATGTCGATCTCCCACACAAAATCTCAAATAAAACAACACCAAATGAATAAATATCCGATTCTATGGTTAGGAATCCTGATTTTTTGTAAAGTAGATCCAAGTATCCAATTGTGCCACACGCATGATCGATGACATAGTCCGTTTCTTGAATTAATGGACTTATTAATGCAAGTCCAAAAGCAGCAAGTTTTGCTTTCCAATCATCGTATAGTAGAATGTTAGCAGTTTTGATGTCCCTATGTATCACCTTTGGTTGATTTCTAGCTCCTCCATGTAGGAGATCCAACGCTTTTGCAACATCAATGCATATATTAAGTCCTTTCACCCATGTAAGAGAAGCATCATTCAAATGCCTATCAAGACTTCTTTTAGGTGCATACTCAGTAACAATGACTTTTTCATCTTTTTCATCACAGTAGCCTACAAGACCAATCACATTCTCGTGCTTATAATCCAAAAGAATTTTGAGCTAACCCAGGAATTGTTGTTCCCCTTGACCAAGCCTCGTATCCAATCGCTTTGCAACAATGGTTTTAAATCCATACCCTTCTTGAAGATTTCCTTTATATACTTTCCCAAATCCTCCTCCCCCGATGCAATTGTAATTATTGAAGTTTTGGGTCGCCCGTTTTATGACTTCAAGGGACATTTTGGGGTTATCCTTGTTGTTAGTCTGTCAAACATGACACACCAAATAAAATACATATTGATAAGTACAAAGTAGTTATAAAAAACTAAAAAATGATCATAAAACTGATAATTTGGTGATATCATAGAAAGGTCTAAACGGAACTTTTTTTTTTTTTTGCACCGTACTATGTTTTCTAGAAAAAAATGGTTTAAATTGAACTTTTATCATTTTTATTATACTTCCATATAATCAGTTCAGCAAACTCCTAACTTAATAGTCTAAAAGCAAGGATTGAAGAATCCCTACAAGAGTACAATCTCAAGTAAACTTGATAGGTAGAACGTAGTTAGGAAGTGGAAAGGATTTTTAACGATGTAAACCTAACAGTTTGTGCTATATCAATTTGAACCTGATGTCATCAAGCATTCTACATTTTTTTAAAATTTTTGGGACTCATCACACAGATGACATCTCCGCATTGATAATTTGAAGTTAGAACGTTGACTTACTTGAAGGAATAATGCTTTCTCTAGTTCATTGACTACAACTTTCATTGTTGGGCGTTCGTCTTGAGTTTCTGCAAGACACAGGTGTGCAATTTCAATAAATGTTAATAGCCTAACGTAAATCACTCAATTGATTTACGTAAATCAAGGATGAGATTATGTAATATTGTGTAATTATTTGTATATTTAGTTTCCTAGTTTATAGGCTCTTGTAACTCTATATATTATTTTTCATATTAGTAAAGTTACCCATGATTCTCCTGTAGATGTCCTTTTCTCTAATAATTTTTTTCATATTCAGGATCGAAAAACAAAGGAGATCCTAGCAAAGGGAATCTGTGAGAACGGACTCTACATCCTTCGAGAAGGAAATCGTGCATTCATTGCTTCCTACTCGGATCATCGTCTCAAAGCCTCCTTTGACAAATGGCACGCACGCCTTGGTCACGTGTCGTTTGATATTATTTCTAGATTGCATAGACATGGTTTTTTTATTTGTTACTTCACTTTTACCTAAACCTACAGTTTGTTCCCCATGTCAATTATCTAAATCTAAACGTTTGCCTTTTGTTTTGAATGAAAAACGTTCTTTACATGCTCTTGATTTGATACATTGTGATTTGTGGGGTCCTGCACCCGTTACTTCCTCGCATGGTTATCGGTTTTATGCTATATTCATTGACGATCATTCTCGTTTCACATGGTTTTACCCACTTAAGCATAAGTCTGAATTTTATGAGGCCTTATTAGTGTTTGCTCCATTTGTTCAAAACCAGTTGTCATGCAAAATTAAAGTATTTCAGAGTGATGGAGGTACTGAATTTACAAACCACCGATTACAAAATTTTTTTAACGAACAAGGAATTCATCACCGTCTTTCTTGTCCCTACACCCCTGAACAAACTGGGCGTGCTGAACGGAAACACAGACATATAACAGAAACCGGCCTCGCCATGCTTTTCAACTCTCATGCACCCGCCACATTATGGACTGATGCTTTTGCATCCGCCACCTTCATTATCAACCGTTTACCCTCCGCTGTACTTGATTTCAAATCCCCTTATGAAATTCTGTACGGTAACTCACCTACTTATTCCAATCTTCGTGTATTCAGTTGTCGGGTCTTTCCTTACTTGAGGGACTATGCAAAACATAAGTTAGCTCCCCGTAGTGCAGAGTGCATCTTTATTGGCTATGATGCAAAATACAAAGGCTATAAATGTTTGGATCCACATACTTATCGCGTCTATGTTACGCGTCATGCACAGTTCGATGAAGCAAATTTTCCGTTTAGTAATCACACTAATCCGGTTGATGTGGCTCCCTTGGTTTTTTCAAATTTTGATGAAACCTTACCATCCATTCCCATACCCAATCCGCCAACTTTACCCAACATACCCGCTGAAACCACACCGACTCCTATCGAGCCCACACCTACCACCCTTGATCCGTCCCACTGTCCTTTGTGTTCTATTTCCGTTGCCCAACCTCCGAATCTCCCAGCCCAATCCAATCCATCGGCCCATACTTCTCCCTTGTCCCAACCTTCAACCTCGGCCCATACTATCCCAGCGCCTCCTCTCACTCCCTCGGCCCACTCATCTTTTCCTACCCAGCCCACTACATCCCTATCCGAGTCCACTATACCCCAAACTAATCCTTCTCTTAGCCCACCTCAGCTTTCTCACACAAACTCTGGATCATCTGTTGGGCCGATGCCATCACACCCCATGAGGACTCGATCGAAAAACGGGATTTACAAACCAAAGTTTTATGCTAATCTTACTTTGTTTTCAGGTCCTTTACATCATGCTCTTCTTGCAGCACAGGATCCTCGTGGTTTCAAGTCAGCCGTAAAGCACACTAAATGGGTCAAAGCAATGGAGGAGGAACTTCAGGCGTTACGCTCAAATAACACTTGGATTCTCGTACCAAGACCCTCCAACGCAAACATAGTTGGATCCAAATGAGTTTTTTGGACAAAATACAAAGCTGATGGTTCTGTTGACAGGTACAAGGCTCGTCTGGTTGCTCAGGGATTCACTCAAATTCCTGGACTAGATTTTTCACACACTTTCAGTCCGGTAGTAAAGGCCTCTACGGTTCGTGTGGTTCTCGCTCTTGCCACTATTTATGGATGGTCGCTTTGTTAGTTAGATGTTCGGAATGCGTTTCTCAATGGAAATCTTACTGAAACTGTTTACATGGAGCAACCTACAGGTTTCGTTGACGCAAAATTTCCTCATCATGTGTGTCAACTTCAAAAAGCTCTCTATGGTCTCAAACAAGCACCCCGTGCTTGGTTTCAGCGTCTCAGTAATTTCTTGCTTGCCAAAGGATTTGTTTGTAGCAAAGCAGATACCTCCCTTTTTATCTTCAAACGAGGGAACGCCATCATCTATCTCCTCGTCTATGTAGACGATATTATTATTACTGGCAGTGATACTACTCTCATTCAATCGTTTGTTACTAGCTTGCACAATGAATTCTCAGTAAAGGATTTAGGTGCTCTTGGCTATTTTTTGGGTCTTGAGGTCACCTACGCAGAAAATGGTCTTTTTCTCAGCCAAGCTAAATACGCTCATGACATCTTGGCTCGTGCAGGCTTGCTTGATTCCAAACCGGTTGATACTGCATTAGCTGCCTCAGAGAGTTTCCTTAGCAAAGGTGAACCTTTTCATGATCCCACTCTTTATCGATTATTGGTTGGAGCTCTACAGTATCTCACTGTTACGCGTCCTGATCTTTCTTATGCTGTCAATCAAGCTAGTCAGTATTTGCAGTCACCTACCACTTCTCATTTTCAATCGGTCAAACGTATCCTACGCTATGTTAAGGGCACAATCTCCTTTGGTTTAACATTTTCTAAACCGCCTTTGACCACCTTAGTTGGGTATTCTGATGCTGACTGGGCTCGGTGTATTGAGACACGCCGATCGACATATGGTTATTCGATTTATTTGGGTGGAAATCTTGTTTCATGGAGTGCGAAGAATCAACCTACTGTCTCTCGTTCCAGCTGTGAATCCGAATATCGTGCTATGGCAAACACTGCGGCTGAGATTATTTGGATTACTCACCTTTTGCGTGAATTACATGCTCTTCCCCCTGATCGACCTACTCTTCTGTGTGATAATAAAAGTGCTATTTTTCTCAGTCAAAATCCAGTCTCTCACAAACGTGCGAAACATATTGATATTGATTATCATTTTGTTCGGGAACTTGTCTAGTCTGGAAAACTCTACACCAAGTTTGTTCCATCCAATCTCCAGGTTGCAGATATTTTTACCAAGAGTCTTTCCAAGCCTTTGTTTCAAAAATTTCGGACTCTGCTCCGTGTTGGTCCTCCACCTGTTCGATTGAAGGGGGGTAATAGCCTAACGTAAATCACTCAATTGATTTACGTAAATCAAGGATGAGATTATGTAATATTGTGTAATTATTTGTATATTTAGTTTCCTAGTTTATAGGCTCTTGTAACTCTATATATTATTTTACCAATCAATGTAAATGTGTGAGATTGAGTCCTAATAAATGTGTTTAAAGAATCCCCGTTGGGTCCCCTATTTAGAACAAAATTGTTTTCACCAATTTCATCCTTAATCATAGGATCCAACATGTCTTTTAGTTTTCCTGTGGAGAAGCTTTGTCTTGCAAGGGCGACCAGCCCTTTGTTACTCTCGTTCTTGTAAATTTGGTTAGTGCCTAACCTTCCACATAGAATTTCAAGCAAGACTACACCGAAACTATACACATCTGTTTCTCTTTTTATCTTGTCTGTCTTTTCATATTGTGGATCTTTGTAGTACCCTCTACCACGACATCTTTTGACCTGGAGAGCTTTGTCTTCTTGATTTGGAGGCAGAAATAGCTAACATGATCATGTTAATACAAAACGAAAGTTTAAAGTAACTTCTACTAGTCACTACCGACTAGTTTAAAACCTTAGGACATGGTTATCAATTCATTTACATCAAAATCATTGTCTAAAACAAAGTTAAGATAACGCGGAAGCTTCAAAATACGTGTTCGGTTCTTCGACATTGCTTGACCGCCATCCGGAATCCCACCATAGTCACCTAAGGTCAAAACCACTAAAAACATTAGTTTTGGCATTGACATAATACTTATAAACAAGTTCCAGCATTAATTTAATAAAAGAAAATAAAATTTCTGATTTTTAATCCTCCCGCGTGTCGCGGCAGGAGACACTAAATCCGTCGCGACTCGCGACGGCTTCCGCGTATCGCGGGGGTATTTATGTGTTCCTCCGCGTGGCGTGGGGGAACACGTTTTCCAGCAGGTGCAGGTCTAAATTCCTGCATATCTGCCCAGCTCCGAATTTGTAAAAAAATTCTAACTTTAAACTGTCATAACTTCTTACTCGTTAGTCTGTTTTGACCGATTCTTTTTCCTATGAGTCCGTAATAAAATTACGGATCCAACCATGTAAATTTCACATCGCGGAAACCGGGGTACCGACAATCGGTTCACAATTTCCTTATTTCAATTATCCAACCCATTAATATAAGTGCATAGCACCTCTTTTCCACTCTTATAACCTTTTAGACATAATTACCCAAATTCCCGGGCTCATATATTGGGTGTATTCACGCCATTCCATGGCTTTGCGTTCCCTTGGGACTAAACACTTATTTCTTCGGAATTCAAGCATTCCGTTTCAGACAACCTTTTTCATTTAACTTCTATTGTTTGACCCAAATTCCGGGTTCTTTTACTAAGATTAATATAACGAAATCATTGGTATGGTACAATCCATCATTTAACGAAGTAGGAGATTTCAAGTCTCTACTCTCGTGATTCTTGTTAAAAGCATCATTTTGACCCGTTTGGCTATTTAGTGAAAACCATCACTTCATTGACTAGCCAAACTAAGTTCCAAGTCTTTACTTTGACCCGTTTGATGGTCGAATGTACTTCGCCACTTTAACGACGCATCAAACGTATTCATTACACTACAACATCATTCTCACAACAAAACTAAACATTTGCACATAATTTAACGGGGCTTAAGCCACGTACCTTTAAAGCACACCTTTTCCGCGAGTATCACCTCCGGCGTGTCCACTTGACGTTCCGGATTCCTTGCCTAAAGAGTTCAATTCATAACAAGATTAGAACTCTTTCATAAGCTTTAACGCATTAATTCGTAACATATGCAAATCTGCGTTTTTAGCAATCTTTAACATTTTAACCCTCATTTAGGCGTTTTATCAAACACCTTGCGGGTCAGATTTCTACATGATCTAAACCAAGTTCATAACTTGAAATTATCACTCAAATTAACTTCAATTTGACAATATACACATATGTTAACATCAACAATTTCAGAGATTAACTCACAATTTCATTTTACACTAGAACAAGAGTCTTAATCCTAGTGTTTATCGGGTTCTACTAACTTACTAATCACCCACTATAGTGATTTTGATCCTTACAACTAACATGCAAGATTTTGACAAGAAATCATCTAGGGTTTGTCCCTAGACTTCACATTACTTCCAATTTCATGTTTTACAACACATAATCAAGCTCAACTTTCGATATCAATCACATGCAAGAATTTGAGTTGTATCAAAACAACCTAATTTGACTTACCTTATGACCTCCTTGACGAGGAGATCATGATTCTATGTTCAGATTTCGATTACGACATGATTTGAGCCTTCAATTTGAGAATTTAGTAGAATTTAGGGTTGTGAAAGTGTGGGTGTCGCCCCCTGTGGTTTCTTGATCGACCAGGAACTCCAAAATGGAGTGTTTGGTTTTTATTTTACTAAATATTAGTAATTTAAGTTTCAATTTTGACAACTTAGGCCCCTCCACTCTTATTTAGTTTATATCTTTGGCTTTTTAGTTCATTCCTGTGTTACTACAAGACTTCTAACTAACTGGGTTATTTATCCTAGTTAGTTTATTCTTGTTTATTATACACTTTATAATTCTAGTATAAAGTTTTGAAATTTCGGGATGTTACAAGTCCACCCCCCTTAAAAAGGGCGAAACCGTAATACGTACCAAATAGTTTAGGGTAGAGCCGTTGCATCTCTTCTTCGGACTCCGATGTGGTATCCGCACCCTTCCTGTGTTCCCATTTAACCTTCACTTGGTTAATTACCTTGCTCCTCAAACTTTTCTCCTTATGATCTAATATCTCAATTGGCTTAACTGCATAGTTGAGGCTGTTATCCACCTCGATATCATCATAGTGAATGCGAGCGGTTTCATCTGCTAAACATTTTCGGAGATGTGACACGTGGAATGTGCTATGAATCACACTCAACTCATCGGGTAGTTCAAGACGATATGTGTCACGGCCCCCGACCCGGTTTGACCCGATTCAGGAGCCGCGGGACAGAAATCCTGCGGTATGGGTTTAATTGAGTTTAACAGCGGAAGTTTATTTAACAGGATCGTTTAAAGCTAAAATTTTCCCGATTTATTTTATTTCACAATACGGGATAAAACCCCGATAATTTACAATATTATGTTTTTACTATGAAATCATGATATTACAAAACATATTTCTTTATTTTATAATGAGCCACTACTTTAAGCTTGAAATGCTCCCCAGCACTTTTCCTGAATTACAACAGATCACCTGAAACATGTTTGAAAAAGGTTTTGTCAGCGGGAAATACTGAGTGAATCATTCTATTTACTAAAATGACACATTTGTTATAATTTACAGTATTAAGAGCGATTACAATGTTTCTGATATCAAACCAACTACCCACGGTACTTGTCACTCGACCCATTGGCCCATTCGTCCAATGGTGTCTGTGACTATGGTCATATCCCCCAATGGCTGCCCCAATGGTGACGATTATCAAGTAATGTATACAAAACCCCATATACCGGCTGTAACTTGGTGATTACAAAGACTTAATCCCCGTAATTATAACTTTGAAAATAAACATGCTTTTGTAAATAGATTTGATATAAAGAGAGAATGACTCACATTGCTAGTTTAATACGGACAGAGTCTAGTCTATGATCTAGCCTTGTTAACCTAATTTAAATAACAATGCACACAAAACTGGGTTAATAATCAATCCAGCAATTACGATAACTCACGAGATCAAATTCTCACAATGAATGACAAAATGCAATACTTCATCCATCGAATTAACGATGATCCATTGAATTAACAACGAATGACAAAGTATAATACTTTATCCAATCGAATTAACGATGATCCGTCAAATTAATGACGAACGATAAAGTATAACCCTAATGTGGGCGGCACTTAAACATTCATTGGATATATTGATCGTCGGATAAATGAATCGTAGCAGCGATTGTGCTAATACCCTGTTTTGCAGCGTCGATTTGTGAATGTGATAGTAATTCGATCGTAACTCAGTGAATATTTCGAAATTTTACGTCGTTTCAGTACCAGAATTCAAGTCCCAAACAGCCCTATTTATACTGAAAATTTGACACCGTCGCGTAGCGCGACGGGTACCCCTCTAGTAGTCGCGCTACGCGACTGCCAACCTATTTTCATAGGGTAGCTACGTGCATGTGTAGGCTGGCTGAGTCGACGAATTTCGTAAATTCGATTTCTACAGCTCATAATTTGGATAATCGTAACGAGGGTTTTACCCCCCCTGAGTTTTAGGGGCCCTAATCCTGATTCTGAAAATTATGAAAATTTTAGGGTTTGTTCAGAATCACTTGGGTGTCTCAATTAGGGTTTCCTTTTGGACTAAATAATTTAATAATTATGACTTTTTATGAGAGTTGTTACATTCTCCCCACCTTAAGAAAAATCTCGTCCTCGAGATTTACTGGAATAATTGAGGATACTTTTTCTTCATTTCTGATTCCAGTTCCCAAGTGTACTCAGCTCCTCTCTTTGAATCCCATCTGACTTTGACTAGAACTAGTCGTTTGTGCTTAAGAAATTTGATCTTTCGATCCTCAATTTGAAGAGGTCTCTCAACGAATTTCAACTTTTCGTTTACCTCTATATCTCGAAGAGGTACTACCAGTGATTCATCTGATAAGCATTTCTTGAGATTGGATACATGAAATACATCATGTACTCCAGATAATTCTTCTGGTAATTGTAAACGATAAGCTACTGGTCCTATACGTTGGATTATTGGAAATGGTCCTACGTATCTTGGACTTAGCTTTCCTTTCTTACCAAATCTAACAACTCCTTTCCAAGGAGAAACTTTCAACAGTACTCTGTCTCCAACTTGGAATTCTAATGGCTTGCATCTATTATCAGCATAGCTCTTCTGACGATCTCGAGCTGTCTTCAGTCTTTCCTTGATTTGGGCGATCTTATCAGTTGTCTCTTGCACAATCTCTGGACCTGATAATTGACTTTCTCCTATTTCTGCCCAACAGACTGGAGTTCTACACCTTCTTCCATACAGTGCCTCAAATGGAGCAGTGTCAATACTTGAATGATAACTATTGTTATAGGAGAATTCAATTAATGGTAAGTGATCATCCCAACTTCCACCAAAATCTATCACACATGCTCGGAGCATGTCTTCTAGAGTTTGGATTGTCCTTTCACTTTGCCCGTCTGTTTGAGGATGATATGCCGTACTCAGATTGAGTCGAGTTCCCATAGCTTGCTGGAAACTTTTCCAGAAATGAGAAGTAAAACGGCTATCCCTATCCGAAACAATGGAGAGTGGAACTCCATGTAAGGATACAACTTCATCTACATACAATTTAGCCAGTCTTTCCATGCTAAAGGTTTCTTTCATAGGTAAAAAGTGAGCAGATTTGGTTAATCGATCCACAATTACCCAAATCGCATCATTACCTTTTCGGGTTTTGGGTAACTTAGTAACAAAATCCATTGTTATAAGTTCCCATTTCCACACTGGCATCTCTAACTGTTGTAGTAGTCCTGAAGGTTTCTGATGTTCAGCCTTAACTTGTGAACAAGTAAGACATTTAGAAACATAGCTGGCTATGTCCTTTTTCATTCCTATCCACCAAAAGTTCTTTCTTAAATCTTGGTACATCTTATTGTTTCCTGGGTGTATAGTATACCTAGATTTATGAGCTTCTTCTAAAATTTTAGGTCTTAAGTCTCCCTGCTTAGGTACCCAAATTCTACTTTTGTGGAATCTCCAAATTCCATCTGCTCCTTGTTCTAATTCCTTGATTCGTCCTTTCATTCCTTCAGCATCATCCTTGATTGCTGTAGTTTGAACATGCTTCAATTGTTCCATTAAATCTATTTGTAGATTTAATCTAAGAGCACGAACTCGTCGTTGTTTTTCATAATACTTACGACTTAAGGCATCTGCAACTACATTTGCCTTTCCTTCGTGATACTGAATATTACAGTCGTAGTCACTTAAGATTTCCATCCATCTCCTTTGCCTCATGTTTAACTCTTTTTGCCCAAATATATATTTTAAACTCTTATGATCTGTATAGATAGTAAACTTACTTCCGTACAGATAATGTCTCCAAATCTTAAGGGCAAAAATTACGGCTCCTAACTCTAAGTCATGAGTTGTATAGTTTTCTTCGTGCTTTTTCAATTGCCTTGATGCATACGCAATTACCTTTTTGCGTTGCATAAGCACACATCCAAATCCTAATTTTGAAGCATCACAATATATTTCAAAATCTTCAGTTCCTTCTGGTAAGGCTAAGATTGGTGCATGGGTTAGTTTCTGCTTCAGGATTCTAAAAGCTTCTTCCTGTTTAGGTCCCCATTCAAACTTAGTAACTTTACAGGTTAGCTTAGTTAATGGTACGGCTATCTTGGAAAAATCCTTAATAAACCGTCTATAATATCCAGCTAATCCTATAAAACTTCTTATTTCCATTGCTGTTTGTGGAACCCTCCACTTGGTAATTGCCTCTATCTTAGCAGGATCTACATGAATACCTTCATGGTTTACCATATGTCCTAAAAATTGCACTTCCTTTAACCAAAATTCGCATTTTGAGAATTTGGCGTACAATTTTTCTTTTCTTAACAAAGTTAAGAGTGCATGAAGATGTTCACAATGCTCTGTCTGATTTTTGGAATAAATAAGTATATCGTCGATGAATACAATTACAAATTTATCCAAGTACGGTTTACAGATCCTATTCATCATGTCCATAAATGCTGCAGGTGCATTCGTTAACCCGAAGGGCATGACTGTAAACTCGTAATGACCATACCTAGTTCTGAAAGCAGTTTTAGGTATGTCTTCTTCTTGTACCTTCAATTGATGGTATCCGGAGCGTAAATCTATCTTAGAAAAATATCTAGCCCCCTGAAGTTGATCAAAAAGATCATCAATCCTAGGTAATGGATATCGATTCTTAATTGTAACCTTATTCAGTTCCCTATAATCGATACACATTCTCATTGAACCATCCTTTTTCTTGACAAACAACACTGGCGCTCCCCAAGGGGATGAGCTAGGTTGTATGAATCCTTTACTTAGTAATTCATCTAATTGCTTTTTCAGTTCTAACATTTCTGTGGGTGCTAACCGATAAGGTGCCTTGGCTATCGGTGTAGTTCCTGGAATTAGATGAATCCTAAATTCTACTTCCCTGTCTGGAGGTAATCCCGGTAAATCTTCTGGAAATACATCAGGATATTCTGAGACTACTGGTATTTCCTTAAGATCTTTACCTTTAGTGCTAATGATTACCGAAATCATATACACTATTCCTTGTTTTCGTTCATAATTAGCAACTTTCATTACTGATATGAACTTCATAGGCTTACGTGGTTTATCTCCTGTGATCCTAATTATTTCTCCGGTGGGTGATTGAATTTCTATGGAATTCTGATCACAAAGGATTCTAGCATGGTTGGCAATTAACCAATCCATTCCTAATACAACATCAAATTCAGCTAACTTCATCGGCAATAGTTTTGCAGAGAATTTATGTCCTAAAAGTTCTATGTTTCCTTCTTGCAAAACTTTATCTATTTTAACTGAATTTCCGTCTGCTGTTTCAACTGTGAAAATCTGACTAATGTTGGTTAAAGGTAACTTAAGAGCTTGACAAAATAAAGTATTTATAAAACTTTGGTTTGCACCAGAGTCAAATAATACTTTGGCGTAAACGTTGTGAACTAAGAACGTACCCGCTATCACGTCCGGAATAAGTTCTGCTTCTTGAGTGGTCAGCTGAAATGCCCTGGCATTCTTCTTAGTGGTTCCTTCGGTCGTCTTGGGTTTGTTATCTACTGGCTTGATCAATTTAGGACATTCTGTTTTATAATGCCCTGCTTCTCCACAGTTAAAACAGATTACTGTTTTCTTTTTGCAGTTTTCTTCACGATGTCCTATACCCTTGCAAAAATTGCAAGTGATATCGCATCTTCCATAATGTTTCTTTTTGCATTTCCTGCAGAACGACGGAGTTGGAGCTTGCCCTGTTCCTTTTCTCTTGAAGCTGTTATTATTACCCACACGAAATCCTTGGGTAATTTTCTGAGCTAATGCCTTTTTCCTATCTTGTAAGTCCCGTGAAACGGATCTTTCAATGATATCAAACAACACCAAGTTTGTGCGGAATCCAAACTTGATGTGATTCAAGAATAAACCGAAGAAATACGAAAGTACGAACCGAATACGAAGAACACACCGAATCACTTTCAACACTTGCACACGATTCTATTACTATCAAAGCAAAATCGTCTAGTACAAGTGCTCACAACCAAATCGCCTCCCACTCTCTGTTTCTCTAGAATTTCTGTAACTAGGAGGTTCCAACCTAAAAACAAGTTGAAAACTTGTTTATATACATAGACAAGCCCACTTCCCTACATGGGCTTCCCTTGGGCCTGCTTGGCCCACATGGCCTAAAGCTTGGCCCAAATGACCTATAAAGGTCCACAACCTAACATAAACTAACCTGGTAAGACCCAGTTTATAACCATAGCTCGTTGTATTAATTTGATGCGTCAGTCTCACACTTTAGGGCCTAACAATCTCCCCCTAGACTGATGCCATCAAATTGTCTTCATAACATGAAATCAGCAACATCTTCAACGTAGTCTATGGTTGTCACTATGCTGCAGATGTTGTGGAAGTTCTTGACTTCTGAACTCTCAGCACTGGGTCTCTTTCTTCAGCTCTTGTGGTTAGCTTCATATCAGGATCTTGATCAGCATCTTCTTGAAAGTCTTTGTTAAAAAGAATGTGAGAGGAGGATTCTCAGCAGCTCTTTTCTTCTTCAATCTTTGTCTTTCAAACAGGTTCATAGTACTTCTTCAAATGTACTTTCACTGTCAGACGGCGTTGCGTATCCGATTCTTCTGACTCAGGTACATCTTGTTGTTGTGCTGCTCCATGCTTCGTCAACAGCTAACAGCATCTCAGTCTTCAACAACCCCTGTTCTTGATTGAAATCAAGTTCTGCACATACTCACAAACTTATAAGCAAACATTTCTTATGCAACAGGGAGAGTACCATATGAACACTAGGTACAACCAAGTACTTATACTCAGATTTCACAATTTAAATTATTTTAACTTTTGATGATCAGTCAAATCTTCAAGAACGGTTACATTTTTTATTTTAAGAAAAACAATTAAACACTCTATTTTTGGATTTTTTGTTTTATAGAAAAGCAAGACACTATTTTTGTATTTTTGAATTTTTCCAATTTTTTTTTTTTTTTTTTTTTTTTTAATATTGAGAACTAAAAAAACAAATAAAAAACTCAAAATATAAACAACTACCATAATATACAATTACAATTGCAATGGGATCAAAATTCGTTCTCAGGCAGACTAAGGAACACTTTTCAGTACGAGCCTAATCAAACTGGTCTATGCGATTGCCAATATGTTTGTCCACTTAAACTTTAACGCTCAACTTTCAACTTTTCAACTTCGTGATATGCTTTAGATAATATTATACTATTATACCCGTGTGTCCCATTCCAAGGCATACCCCCGCGATCAAGGTAAGCACAACGATTCATCGTAGCAGGTGAGTATACTGATGTCATCCTTTAAGATATCCTGACTGTGTCTAGGTCTGCATATAATCTGTTTTATCATGTTTTGATTTCTTAACAATGAACACCCAAATAAATACTAATCAAATCCTGGAAATATAAACAGCACACTCTATCATGCAAGTATCTTCCCTACCACATATTTCACAAGTCCAATCCAGATTTCTGAAATCTTAACTGGGAATAGGTTGAGAAGAGAACAGAATAGATCTTTTGCAGAGATGGTATAATATACAGATCAAATGAGTTTTTCTCAGTTTGATATAGGTTTCTTGGGTTTCTTTTGGGCACTTGAGGGCCTCTTTCGGGTGTATTAGATCTATAGCGCGACAACGTACAGCTAGGTCAGCATGTATCTGGATGCAGCAGAAGCTGACGTTGCCTAGCACCTCCAGGTCAGCATATATCTGGATGCAGCAGAGGAGGTACACGACTTTTTTTCAGAGAAGATTTCAGAATCAGATCAAAATTGTGTGTATCGGGAAAACATACAGACATTCAAATAGAAATGAGCTAATTCCAAGTGACTTTCTTTCCTGGGGTCATGAACAATTTTAGTTCTGAACAAAAGGACAGCCAAGATATCCCCGGATGATTCAACAATATAAAGACCCGAAACCTCAGATATTGGCTATCTATCAACGCAAGATTTAAGACCATAAAATCATACGCCGTTGGTATGTTACCCTCATGGTACATAGTTCGTTATGTTTATATCACTTAGTATCTTTTATCATGTTGAGCGTCAAGCCTATCGACATATCGCAGTAGATCCTAGTCTTTTCAGCTATGGCACCTTACATGTGTTAGTCAAGACCCTTTAACACGAACATTTATTTCACTTCCCATATCATGCAATCTTTCTTTTTGGATTTTTCATTTTCTAATGTTTTTGTATTTTTCTCATTTTCTCCCCCTAAAACAATGCATATATATACAGCAAACTCTTTTTGTGTTTTTCTTTTTCTGAGTTTTCTCCCCCTTAAACTCTATATCTATCTATATGTTCCTCTCCCCCCCTAAATTTGTGCATAAATCTTGTATTTTTGCGCAAATTTACCATTTACTAGAGAAAGGACAATTCATATACAAAGTAATGAACTAAGAAAGAGAAAAAATATTTTTGCTTAATCGTTCCGTCATTAGATTGAAGACTAATCAAATTCAAATCAAAGTACTGAATTTAAAAGGTACCTTTTGCTGATCATTTCTTACTTCTGTTATCTCCTCCAAAGGAAACATATCATCTGAAAAAAAAAAAATTTGAACTTTTTGCAACAGAGAAATGTTACCCGTTTTTATCTCTGGAACAACCGCTATCAACATTCCAGAGATTGTCAACAGCTCCTCCTTAGTTATTCCTGAAAAAGTAAGGAGATTAGTAAGACATGGGTACCCAGGCCATCGTGGTCCTGGGATTTCCTAAAGCATCAAAGTAAGACACTTCCTTCAAACACAAGTCCCCTTTCGTTTCAAGGATTGGAGACATTGCTGCTTTGGATTTGGGTTTCCAAATCTGTTTCGGTTTAACAAACGTGTTTGTTGCCTTCGGTTGAGCAACTTTAGCTGATTCAGGCTTGTTAGTTTTAGAAAAACGTTTTTGTTCTTGAACAGCCTTGCGTTTGTTTTTAGCAGCGTTCCAATCCCTATCAGAAGGTTTAACCTTGGGATTCACATTCTTCATTGCCTTAGGTGAAGATACCTTCATTGGCTTGGAATGATTGTTATCCTTTGGTGTAACCCTCTGATTTTGCATATAGTAGGGTACATAGGGACGGTTTAGGCAGTTCCGAGCAATGTGACCAGCAATGCCGCAATTGAAGCATGTTTGTCTCTTCACATAGAAAGCATTCTGATCAGTTGGATTTGCTCTTGTAGGCCCCGAAGGATGAATTGGTCCTTTCTGTGCTTGTTTTTGTTGCACATTTCCTGCAGACGACGATGAATTTGGATGCCTATACTTGTCATTTGCAGGGGCCTTCTGTGGTGGAGATTTCCTTTGATTCTTCTTGTTTTCCTTAGACTGCAAGTCTTGTTCAGAAATCTCACCAGTCTTTCTGAAACCCTTGTTAGCACAGTCAAATGCATATTTCTCACATTTGCCATTACAGACTGGCTTAACAAAGACATTTTTCACATCACGGGCCTTTTGAGGACTATTGCTGCCCGTTGAGGACTGTGGAGAGCCTGCTTGTCTTTGATGTTTAGGCCTCTTCTTTCCACGTCCTTTACTTGCTTGCTTCGGCTCTTGTTGCTTGATCTGAACCTTTTCATCACTAACAGAAGGTTCAAATTGTTTAGCTTGCGCACTTGGAGCCTTGTTCATGTCAATCTTCTCTTCATCCTTCATGTCATCAGCTTTGACAGAATCAGAGAGTTCTGGTTTGTTAGATGAAATACCAGAAACTTTAGCAGGAACTTCAGCTGAAACATTGGACAAATTTTCAGCACAAGACGGTTCTGCACATGACGCCTTTGAGCTGAATCCACTAGAATCAACTGATTCCAATTTCTCAGAATCAGTTTCTTCAGATGATTCACATTTGGAATCAGATGGTTCAACTGGCTCATTCGTTTCATTTGTCGTTTCAGTCTTTGTTTCACAAGCATCAACGTTTTCGCCCAAACCGTCAGGCCTGAAATTAATCACAGAGCGAAAAACCGAGTTAAAAATATCACACGTCGAAATAGAGTCTTGATTAAGTTCATTTATTAAATTTTCATAAGAACCAGACTCTGATGCTTGTTCATCCCTAACTACATTTTCAACTGTTACTTCATCTGCAAAAGAAGACGAAGCATTAGTATCATAAGTACCCTTTGAAACAAAATTTACCGAAGGACTCGCTCGTTTATCAAAAGGTCTGCTGTTGATTGATGACTTATCAGTTTTAGGACCGTAAGCCATCTTGTCCTCATTCATCAATTCCTCCTCAGTCATGGGTAAATATGTGTAGTTGTCATTATATGGAGGAGGAACTTGATTGAAACCCAAACCACGCCCTTTATTTTCCTTGTATGCGAGCTGTTGATCACACAAGTTTTTGACTAACTTGCTAGAAGAATCAAATTTCTTAATATTAAGCTCATTTATTTGATATCTATCTCTACTTGTAAGTCCCGTTTAACCGGATCTTTCAATGATATCAAACAACCTATTGATTGTGCGGAATCCAATCAATGGGTGATTCAAGAATCAAAACGAAAATAACAAGAACACCGAAAAAACCTTTAAACTTGCACACGATTCTATTACTATGAACTAGCAAAATCGTCTGGTACAAGCTCACCACTACCAATCGCCTCTCTCTCTAACTCTAGAGGAATTTTGTAACTATTTAGTTCATTTATTTGATATCTGTTTTGAATATCTTCCAGTTCCTTAGTTAAAATGCATACCTTTTCTTGAGCTTCTAGGAAATGGGCTGTTTTTACACTCACATCATCCTTTAGTTTGATGATGTCTTTTCGCTGAGCTTCAATCTTTTCTTTATAAAGCTTCTCATTTTTAGACAAAGTAAAATTTTTATTTTTTATGTCATTATAATCTTGAATGAGCTCAGCGTTGTGTATTCTGTAAGCCTCAACCCTTTCCCTACACTCAGGAGTACAGAAAACAGAAATTACCTCTTCTTTGGTGAGACCTTTAACAGGAGCTGAAAGAATTTGAGTCATGAATGCAAAATCATCAGCTGCAGTCTCTTCCTCTGGCTTTGGGCTATGTTCACTTGAAGTCATGAAAGCAATGTTGGATGTAGCAGTTTGATTCTCTGGAGCTGATATGTTCAGACGCTCAATTTCTGAAGTCCAATCAAAGTTGAGGTTGGGCTGAACCACCAGTGCTTGTGCTAAACCTTGCGGCGGTGGACTTCCAGAAGCAGCAGCATCTGCTATACTTGTAGTGGTCACAAGAGCTCTTTCTCGATTAGGAGTTGCAGGTTGGGCAGGAGTTGCAGGAGTTTGATCTCTGTTTATAAGTGGCTTTGGGCAGTTTCGAGCATAGTGTCCTTCCTCATGACAGTTGAAGCAACGAAGATTAAAGGGCACTTTAGCAGCTCCATTCCATGCATTTCCCCACCTGTTTTTACCTGTTCTTTTCACAAACTTTTGGGCTCTGAAGGCTGCCATTGCCATCTGCCAGGTGATGTCCATTTCTTCAACATCATCTGGATGAATCTGTTTCAGATCATCAGGACACCACTTTGGTGGGTCAAGTTTTCCTGCAATAAAAGCATTCAAACAGTTGATCACTGAAGCTGCAATATCCAAGTTTTCCTTTGATTGTTTAGCAAAGAAAGCTATCATTTCGTTGTTAGCAGCGGAAGCAGAAGCAGCAGTAGAGACATTTCCAGAATTTGGAATTGAAGCAGGAGAAGCTGGAGAGACGACTTGATTAGAGGATCCAGATGAGTGCACCTTTGCTGAAGTTGGAGTAGTGGATGAAGTATTTCGAAACATCTGAAAACCACCTTGAGACAATAATGCTGTGTTGCTGTTGTTAGAGGAAGCGGGAGCAATGGAGAAACCAGCAGCTAGCATACTGTTCTTGTAATTTGTTTCTCTTTGCTTATCATCCAGTTCGCATGCCTTAATGTGAGAGATCATCTCTGACAGAGTACATCTAGCGAGATCTTTAGTCTTCTTGATCATAGCAACATGATGATCCCAACTCTTTGGTAGTGCATTAAGAAGTTGTCGGTTTGTAGATGCATTTGTTGTATGAATTTCTTCCATTTGCATTTGAGTGATCAGCTTCACAAACCTCTGAATCTGATTATCTACCGTTTCACCATAAATATGGTTAAAGTTGTTGAAGTTTTGTTGCAGCAGATTTCTTCGGCTCTCTTTCATATCTTCGTTTCCTTCATATACTTCGATCAGAGAATCCCACAATTCTTTGGCAGATTTGCAGGTGCGAAAGCCAATAGCAACATCAGGACCCAAACCCATGGTTAAGTAGGAAAGAGCTCGATCATCTTCTTCAACAATGAGCAAATCATCTTCAGTGTACTGATCCCTAGGTTTCTTTACCTTAAGACCTGGTTCAGTTGAGCTTTCCATCATGATTTCCCTAGGACCTCGCAAAATGCTTCGCCACAGCTTATAATCCTTAACCTTAATATGCTGTTCAAAGCGCCACTTCCACTCAGGAAAATCATTAGCATCAGTTAACCTAGGAATGCGTGTTGTGGTACCAAGCTTTGAATCCAATTCTTGTTGTTCTTTAAGGGCAGTCAATTCACTGTTGTTTGACGACATGTTTAATTAATTAATTGATTTTTGTTTTAAGTCCAAAAGTCAACAGTTCAAATGTCCGTAAATCAGTGTCGTTGCGAGTCGTAACAGCTGGGTTGAAACTGCTGTGGTTGCGAGTCGTAACTGCTGTGGTTGCGAGTCGTAACTGCTGTGGTTGCGAGTCGTAACTAAAACAGGATGAGCCGAAACCAAGGTTGCGAGTCGTAACAGCTTCGGTTGCGAGTGGAGACTGACTACTGGTTGCGAGTCGCAACTGAAACAGGATGAGCCGAAACCGTGGTGAATGCGAGTCGAAACCAAAACGTGATGAACCGCAACAATGATGGTTGCGAGTCGTAACCAGAACGTGATGAACCGCAACAGTGATGGTTGCGAGTCGTAACCAGAACGTGATGAACCGCAACAGAGCTGGTTGCGAGTCGGAACCTGCAAAAGAATAAACGATAAGATCTGTTTACTCGCAATCCCGATTTTTCAGCACTTCCAAAATTCAAAGATATCGTAATCTTTGAATCTCTTGACCACCAACTTTCCGTAAAATCAGCAAACACCTTTTACAGAAATCAACAAACCAAAATCAGTATAATTTTGATGAATCGGTCATGAACAGTTTAAGTATTTCACTGCAAAACATGTAACAAAACAGATCAGTAGCACAAGCGATTCTTGAATCCGAATGATATCAAAACCGAGCCCTTGAATGGCTTCAATGGCTCTGATACCACTTGTAAGTCCCGTGAAACGGATCTTTCAATGATATCAAACAACACCAAGTTTGTGCGGAATCCAAACTTGATGTGATTCAAGAATAAACCGAAGAAATACGAAAGTACGAACCGAATACGAAGAACACACCGAATCACTTTCAACACTTGCACACGATTCTATTACTATCAAAGCAAAATCGTCTAGTACAAGTGCTCACAACCAAATCGCCTCCCACTCTCTGTTTCTCTAGAATTTCTGTAACTAGGAGGTTCCAACCTAAAAACAAGTTGAAAACTTGTTTATATACATGGACAAGCCCACTTCCCTACATGGGCTTCCCTTGGGCCTGCTTGGCCCACATGGCCTAAAGCTTGGCCCAAATGACCTATAAAGGTCCACAACCTAACATAAACTAACCCGGTAAGACCCAGTTTATAACCATAGCTCGTTGTATTAATTTGATGCGTCAGTCTCACACTTTAGGGCCTAACATATCTTCATCTCTTGTGCGTACCAATTCATCGGTTAGAGTATTGGCTAATTCTACCGCATCATCAATAGTGCGAGGTCTCGCAGCTTTAACAATATTGCGGATTTCGCTAATTAGCCCCCAAATATAGCGAGAAATGAGTACAGGTTCTGGCGAAGCCAGTGTTGGTACCACTCTAGCATATTCAAAGAATGTCGAGGTATACCCACGACAATCCACACTCATCATCCGATGATTTAGAAACTTATTTGCCATCTGTTCTTTTTCATACTCGGGACAGAATTTTCTTTCCACCAAACCCTTAAATTC
Organism: Helianthus tuberosus; assembly: GCA_030545235.1. Taxonomy (NCBI): domain Eukaryota; kingdom Viridiplantae; phylum Streptophyta; class Magnoliopsida; order Asterales; family Asteraceae; genus Helianthus; species Helianthus tuberosus. The sequence continues at coordinate 212,642,611 of CM060411.1, read as the reverse complement.
TTCCCAAGTCATAGCATAAGCTATTACTCTTCCTTTTGATTGTAACACAGTATTCCACCATTCGAGTGCTACTTCTTTGAACAGATTGGATGAATACATGACCTGATCATCTTTACCACATTTACTTATTGCAATGACTGCTTCGGTTTTCTCTAACCAACGCAGTGATGCAGTTGCTCCTTCATTGCCTGAAAACTCAGATGGTTTACATGCAAGGAATTCTTTGAAAGTGCAACCAAGCGTTGCAGTTTTCATTTTCTTGGGTAATGGAGCTTGATGTGGTTCCTTATTATGATTATTGCCTCCATTTACACTATTACTGAAGTTATCTTCAGTAATCTGTTTACTAGGGACAATTTGTTGTGGTTCGGGTGGATTCTTGATAGCAGCAACGAATGCTGGAATAGCATTGGCTATCCCTTGAGCAACAATGTTTTCGATATCTTGCCGAGTCATATATTGATCCCTGGAATGGTGCTCAGACTGATTAACCTCATTTACTGGTTCGTTACCACTGTTTGACATCTGATAATATATATATAAATTTTATTAGTATCTGATAAATAATAATTATATACTAACAATCAGAAAATTTTACAATACAGATATAGTCAAAACAATCGATTTCTCGATTTCATTTTATATCTATTATAGTATGCATCGTTACTCACAATATCACACAGAGTTTTATTTGTTATTTACAGACTAACTTTACTATTACTATTATACAAACACCATTTTACCATCCTACTCTTTCTCGTCACTTGTTGTTCTAAAAACGCAGTTCCCTCTCATCGTACTTCCAGGCAATCTGTCCCCCTATTTCCCTGATTCTACTTCCCATATCAAACAACTCTTCACCAAAGTGGCGAAGTTCAGCCATGTTTTCATGACTCATAGGTGGATTGGGTAGGGGTTCCGGATCGAATTGTGGAAGAAAAGAGTAAGGATCGTTGACAATATTTTGAAATTGCCAATCGTTCGTCCACCATTCGTCCATTCCTATGGATTGGGAGTGGACTATTGGATCTGGAATTGCTGGTTCCCAATTCATAGGGAATTGGTTTTCAATAGGATAGGTAAAAAGATTTGTCTGGACAGGCTGAATCGTCTCACAGTTTTCCAACAGAAAATCTATCTCATCTTGAAAAGTCCTTTCCTGGTTTGGATTGGAGCTTTCTCCGATTTCTCTCTGAGCTGGTCTAGACCCTTGCCCAACTTCCATTACTACTTCTTTAGTAACCTCCTCCATTTGTATTCCTATCTCCTTATCCTTCTTTATCTTCAGTTTCTATTTCCGGTTGTTTGGAACTGTCTCCGGTTATAATTTCTTTTCCCTTTTTCAAAGGATTATTTATTTTGGGCAGTTTTGTATCTGACTTTTTTCCTACGTGTCTTCCTCCATCCTACATAACTTCTTTTCTTTTGTTTTGACTTGTACACAGGTGGAACCTTGAATTCTACCGGTTGTTCTACATCTGAATAGTAGCTAGCATATTCTTTGGAAGCTTCGACATTCACTGGGTAAAGATTAAGGTTCTGGAAGGCTTCAGATATTTCACTCATGCTGATGTAACATATATGCAAAATGCATAAAATACTAAGTTAAAATTTATAAATAACCGTGTAATTTATTACATACTGTGTACTAGTTGATTACAAAGATAACTGAAAAACATACTTAGGGTTTCAAATTTTATTTATCACACAGGGTTTCTAGATTTGTGAGGTTAGGGTGCTAAACTTTAAAGATTTATATTTTCTGCTACTGTGGCTAGCATATATAAATTTGTCCATTTCTCATCTAGTTTATCTTCCCAAGGTGATTTATCAATTAATTCCTGGGTTTCTCGTTTAATCTTCTTTTCTCGCATTTTCTCTTTACTTTTCTTAATAATCATTTCCCTCCTTCTAGGAGAAAGTGATTCCTCGGATTGTGCCTTGCGCACAAATATTCCTTCTTCAGGAATTTCAGCCTGATTCGAGGATTTGGTTCGGGATGTACTACCCTTCTCGTTGAATGATCTATCTAATTTAAGATAGATACTTGACAGCTTTTTCTTACCCATACTGTAACTAACAAATAACCAAATAATCAGTTAATAATACAAATAATCACATAATAGTAATCAGGAAAAAAAAAATTAAGTATTTTTAAATACTTAATTGGCTTAACCCAGTGGCTCTGATACCACCTTATTTCTGTCACGGCCCCCGACCCGGTTTGACCCGATTCAGGAGCCGCGGGACAGAAATCCTGCGGTATGGGTTTAATTGAGTTTAACAGCGGAAGTTTATTTAACAGGATCGTTTAAAGCTAAAATTTTCCCGATTTATTTTATTTCACAATACGGGATAAAACCCCGATAATTTACAATATTATGTTTTTACTATGAAATCATGATATTACAAAACATATTTCTTTATTTTATAATGAGCCACTACTTTAAGCTTGAAATGCTCCCCAGCACTTTTCCTGAATTACAACAGATCACCTGAAACATGTTTGAAAAAGGTTTTGTCAGCGGGAAATACTGAGTGAATCATTCTATTTACTAAAATGACACATTTGTTATAATTTACAGTATTAAGAGCGATTACAATGTTTCTGATATCAAACCAACTACCCACGGTACTTGTCACTCGACCCATTGGCCCATTCGTCCAATGGTGTCTGTGACTATGGTCATATCCCCCAATGGCTGCCCCAATGGTGACGATTATCAAGTAATGTATACAAAACCCCATATACCGGCTGTAACTTGGTGATTACAAAGACTTAATCCCCGTAATTATAACTTTGAAAATAAACATGCTTTTGTAAATAGATTTGATATAAAGAGAGAATGACTCACATTGCTAGTTTAATACGGACAGAGTCTAGTCTATGATCTAGCCTTGTTAACCTAATTTAAATAACAATGCACACAAAACTGGGTTAATAATCAATCCAGCAATTACGATAACTCACGAGATCAAATTCTCACAATGAATGACAAAATGCAATACTTCATCCATCGAATTAACGATGATCCGTTGAATTAACAACGAATGACAAAGTATAATACTTTATCCAATCGAATTAACGATGATCCGTCAAATTAATGACGAACGATAAAGTATAACCCTAATGTGGGCGGCACTTAAACATTCATTGGATATATTGATCATCGGATAAATGAATCGTAGCAGCGATTGTGCTAATACCCTGTTTTGCAGCGTCGATTTGTGAATGTGATAGTAATTCGATCGTAACTCAGTGAATATTTCGAAATTTTACGTCGTTTCAGTACCAGAATTCAAGTCCCAAACAGCCCTGTTTATACTGAAAATTTGACACCGTCGCGTAGCGCGACGGGTACCCCTCTAGTAGTCGCGCTACGCGACTGCCAACCTATTTTCATAGGGTAGCTACGTGCATGTGTAGGCTGGCTGAGTCGACGAATTTCGTAAATTCAATTTCTACAGCTCATAATTTGGATAATCGTAACGAGGGTTTTACCCCCCCTGAGTTTTAGGGGCCCTAATCCTGATTCTGAAAATTATGAAAATTTTAGGGTTTGTTCAGAATCACTTGGGTGTCTCAATTAGGGTTTCCTTTTGGACTAAATAATTTAATAATTATGACTTTTTATGAGAGTTGTTACAATATGCAACTTTACCAACCCGTTCGGTGATTCTGAACGGCCCAATAAATCTTGGGCTCAATTTCCCTCTTTTTTCTGAACCGTATGATTCCTTTCCACGGAGATACTTTCAGCATTACCTTATCGCCCACTTGAAACTCAATAGGCCTATTTCGCTTATCCGCATACGACTTTTGTCGATCCTGAGCTGCTTTTAGGTGAGCTCGGACCATATCGATTTTCTCATTCGTAGTTCGGATTATATCAGTAGGTGCTAATCCTCGTGGTCCCACTTCTCCCCAACACACCGGGGTTCGACACTTTCTACCATATAAAATCTCATACGGGGCCATTTTATTGCTCGATTGATAGCTATTGTTATATGAAAATTCGACCAAGGGTAGATGGACATCCCAACTACCCCCGAAGTCGATGATGCAAGCCCGTAACATATCTTCCAACGTTTGTATCGTTCTCTCACTTTGCCCATCTATTTGCGGATGATAAGCAGTGCTAATGAACAGTTTAGTTCCCATTTGCTCTTGGAATTTGCGCCAGAATTTTGAGGTAAACCGAGTATCTCTGTCTGACACAATGGATATCGGCACTCCGTGACGTGCTATGATTTCATTGGTGTACACTTCCGACATCTTCTCGGATGTATAAGTCTCACGAATCGGAATGAAGTGAGCACTTTTTGTCAATCTATCCACGACTACCCATATAGCATCAAATCCGCGATTGGTTTTGGGCAATTTGGTTAACAAATCCATCGTGATTTGTTCCCATTTCCAAACTGGGATATCCAACGGTTGCAACTTACCGTATGGCTTTTGGTGCTCTGCTTTTACTTGTAAACAAGTCAAACACTTCTGTACATATTTCACAATATCCCTTTTCATTCCGGGCCACCAATAGTTTTGTTTTAAGTCATTATACATTTTGGTCGCCCCTGGATGAATTGAATAATGAGATTTATGGGCCTCGTCAAGAAGACGCACCTTGGCCCCACACGTATTTGGAACCCAAATTCTCCCAAATCGAGTTTTCAATCCTTGGTTATCATCCTCCAGGTCTTTTAGCTGCCCAACTATCCTTTCCTTCTTCACATTTTCTTCCTTGATTGCTTCAATTTGAGATTTTCGGATTTGTTCAAGCAAACCCGATGTCACAATTAGTTGCATCGATCGTACTCGAATAGGCGTATAATCTGTCTTTCGGCTCAACGCGTCTGCCACTACATTAGCCTTCCCGGGGTGGTAATGTATTTCACAATCAAAGTCTTTGACAGTTTCTAACCACCGCCTCTGCCTCATATTTAATTCCTTCTGATTGAAGAAATACTTTAAGCTTTTGTGGTCGGTAAAGATAGTGCACTTCACCCCATACAAGTAATGCCTCCATATCTTCAAGGCAAACACCACTGCTGCCAACTCGAGGTCATGGGTAGGATATCTCTTCTCATGAGTTTTTAGCTGCCTCGAGGCATAGGCTATAACCTTTCCCCGCTGCATCAAAACGCAGCCAAGTCCCTAAATGCGATGCATCCGAGTAAACTACCATATCCTCCGTTCCGTCCGGTAATGCCAATACCGGTGCATGGGTCAATTTTTCCTTGAGCGTTTGGAACGCCCTTTCTTGATCCTCGGCCCAAATAAACTTTTCATCCTTACGGGTTAGTTTGGTCAACGGCATAGCAATTTTGGAGAAATCTTGTATGAATCTCCGATAATAACCCGCAAGCCCCAAGAAGCTTCTGATTTCCGAAGGATTCTTTGGTGGAGTCCATCTTGACACAGCTTCTATCTTTGACGGATCTACTAACACCCCGTTTGCACTAATGATGTGCCCAAGAAATTGCACCTCTCGTAACCAGAAGGCACATTTTGAGAATTTTGCATACATTTTCTCTTTCCTGGGCGTCTCCAACACTTCACGCAAATGACTTGCGTGTTCTGCTTCATTCTTGGAGTATATCAAGATGTCATCTATGAACACTATCACTGACTTGTCTAGCATGGGTTTGCAAACCCGGTTCATGAGATCCATGAAAGCCGCGGGTGCATTAGTTAACCCAAAGGACATCACGAGGAACTCGTAATGTCCGTACCGTGTATGAAAAGCTGTTTTCGGTACATCCTCCTCTCTGACTTTTAACTGATGATACCCCGATCTAAGGTCGATTTTTGAGAACCAACTTGCACCTTGTAATTGGTCAAATAGATCATCAATTCTTGGAAGCGGATATCGATTCTTTACCGTGAGTTTGTTCAACTCCCGGTAATCAATACACATACGCATGCTCCCGTCCTTCTTTCTCACGAATAATACTGGTGTGCCCCACGGAGACACACTTGGCCGAATAAATCCCTTGTCGAGCAATTCTTGGATTTGAGACATCAATTCTTGCAATTCTGATGGCGCTAGCCGATACGGCGCCTTAGCCACAGGTTTCGAGCCCGGAATCAATTCAATTCCAAACTCTACCTCCCGTTCTGGCGGTATTCCCGGTAAATCTCTCGGAAATACATCAGCGTATTCACGTACCACTGGTACATCTTCAATCTTCGGCGTCTCTTTATCAGGTTCGTTTGCGTATATCATAAATGCTTTACATCCGCGCTTCATAAGTTTATGAGCTTTTAGTATTGAGCACATAACGGGACTGCCCCCTTTTTTCGCCATAGATGGTGACTTGCTTTCCGCTTGGAGATGTCAATTTTATCTCCTTGCGGAAACATATCACTTCCGCATGATGTCGAGATAACCAATCCATCCCGACCACTACTTGGAATTCTCCCATTGACATAGGGATCAAGTCTATTAAATATTCCTCATCATCAATGTTTATTTTGCAGTCTCGACATACATCACATACAAGGAAACTTTTGTTATCACCTATTTCTACCTCTAATGGCATAGGCAATTTTGTTACTACAAAAGAAGGATGTCGAATAAATCCATGTGAAACAAAGGATTTATTCGCACCCGTATCAAATAACACATGTGCGGGAATCGAGTTTATAGCAAATATACCTGAAACCACATCGGGTTCCACCTTTGCCTCGGCTGCCGTTAATTGGAAGGATCTTGCTTTTGCTCTTGGTGTCTCAGTATGTGTATCCTTGTCATCTTTCTTCCCGATCAATTCCGGACACTCCGATTTCTTATGACCCGGCTGATAACATTTGTAACACACCGACACCTTCCCCGAACACAACGCAGCCGTGTGCCCGGTTTTCCCACAAATAGGACACGGCTTGTCCTTAAACTGGCACTCACCCTTGTGCCCTTTCCCGCATATCTTGCAGCTTGATGACCCGCTTTTTCCTTCTTGTTTCTTTGAGGATTCGTTCGGACGTGCCTTTTTCGTCGGGCTTGGGTTGACTACCTGTGCCCTTCTTTCGCCTCTTTCTATTTGTTTCTTCAACTCTATCTCCCGTTCCCGAGCAACGTTTATAATCTCGGTGAGGGTCTCATACTTCGAAAGAGTCATAAACTCCCTATACTCGGCGCTCAGCATATTATAATAATAATAATAATATATATTCTGATCTTCATTCATTATGAGATCATCACAAAACTTTATTTTATCCATGAACGTTCCCGTGATTTTATCGATAGATTCACCCTTGTGTCGAAGCTGCATAAATTCTTCCTTGATTTTGTTTATGATTGCCTTGGGACTATGATGTTTAAGAAACGGCGTCTTAAACTCGTCCCATGTCATAGCCTTAGCCGCTTCACTTCCGATCTCTTTCTTCTTGTTATCCCACCAATGTTTCGCCTGACCCCTTAACTGACCCGTGCCATAAGCCACGAAGTCATCCTCATCGCAATGGGTCCTTTCAAATACTCTTTCCATATCACTTAGCCACCGTTGGCATATTATCGGGTCAACCTCCCCATCGTAGATTGGCGGTTTACACGCCATGAACTCTTTATAAGAACAAGATTTTCGTCCTCCCGACTTTTCCTTTGCTAAATTGGTATTATCCTCCAATTTCTTGATTCTTTCTTCCACCACTGATAATACCATGTTTTGGATTTTGTCGATGAAACCCGACAAACTGTTTTCGATTGCCTTTCCTACCTCTTCAGCAATCACTTCTCTTGTTTGCTCGGTGACTCTTGGCATCGTATCATCATTACCTTTATCCGCCATCTTTAACTGAAATGTTTACATCGAACGTTAACATTTCATCTATAACATGTGATTTATTTACTTCGGTTTATTCAAGTTCGTGACTTGTTTTCACCGTTCTTATTTAATGCACTTTCCGGGTTTGAGTGTGTTAACACACTCTTCCCATGCATATCTATCCATTATTCCCTCTTTTACTTAATAACTCTACTAAGAATAATTAACTCTTACCGGATGTTTGATCAAGCTTGAACCGAACACACTTGTTAACAACCTTGAGCTCTGATTACCAACTTGTAACACCCTTTTTATGATAATGAGATTACTTAATATGTTACATGAGTTTATACTAAAAACCCAATTTACAAAATGTTTTCGATTAGAAATAGCTAACATGATCATGTTAATACAAAACGAAAGTTTAAAGTAACTTCTACTAGTCACTACCGACTACTTTAAAACCTTAGGACATGGTTATCAATTCATTTACATCAAAATCATTGTCTAAAACAAAGTTAAGTTAACGCGGAAGCTTCAAAATACGTGTTCGGTTCTTCGACATTGCTTGACCGCCATCTGGAATCCCACCATAGTCACCTAAGGTCAAAACCACTAAAAACATTAGTTTTGGCATTGACATAATACTTATAAACAAGTTCCAGCATTAATTTAATAAAAGAAAATAAAATTTCTGATTTTTAATCCTCCCGCGTGTCGCGGCAGGAGACACTAAATCCGTCGCGACTCGCGACGGCTTCCGCGTATCGCGGGGGTATTTATGTGTTCCTCCGCGTGGCGCGGGGGAACACGTTTTCCAGCAGGTGCAGGTCTAAATTCCTGCATATCTGCCCAGCTCCGAATTTGTAAAAAAAATCTAACTTTAAACTGTCATAACTTCTTACTCGTTAGTCTGTTTTGACCGATTCTTTTTCCTATGAGTCCGTAATAAAATTACGGATCCAACCATGTAAATTTCACATCTCGGAAACTGGGGTACCGACAATCGGTTCACAATTTCCTTATTTCAATTATCCAACCCATTAATATAAGTGCATAGCACCTCTTTTCCACTCTTATAACCTTTTAGACATAATTACCCAAATTCCCGGGCTCATATATTGGGTGTATTCACGCCATTCCATGGCTTTGCGTTCCCTTGGGACTAAACACTTATTTCTTCGGAATTCAAGCATTCCGTTTCAGACAACCTTTTTCATTTAACTTCTATGGTTTGACCCAAATTCCGGGTTCTTATACTAAGATTAATATAACCAAATCATTGGTATGGTACAATCCATCATTTAACGAAGTAGGAGACTTTCAAGTCTCTACTCTCGTGATTCTTGTTAAAAGCATCATTTTGACCCGTTTGGCTATTTAGTGAAAACATCACTTCATTGACTAGCCAAACTAAGTTCCAAGTCTTTACTTTGACCCGTTTGATGGTCGAATGTACTTCGCCACTTTAGCGACGCATCAAACGTATTCATTACACTACAACATCATTCTCACAACAAAACTAAACATTTGCACATAATTTAACGGGGCTTAAGCCACGTACCTTTAAAGCACACCTTTTCCGCGAGTATCACCTCCGGCGTGTCCACTTGACGTTCCGGATTCCTTGCCTAAAGAGTTCAATTCATAACAAGATTAGAACTCTTTCATAAGCTTTAACGCATTAATTCGTAACATATGCAAATCTGCGTTTTTAGCAATCTTTAACATTTTAACCCTCATTTAGGCGTTTTATCAAACACCTTGCGGGTCAGATTTCTACATGATCTAAACCAAGTTCATAACTTGAAATTATCACTCAAATTAACTTCAATTTGACAATATACACATATTTTAACATCAACAATTTCAGAGATTAACTCACAATTTCAGTTTACACTAGAACAAGAGTCTTAATCCTAGTGTTTATCGGGTTCTACTAACTTACTAATCACCCACTATAGTGATTTTGATCCTTACAACTAACATGCAAGATTTTGACAAGAAATCATCTAGGGTTTGTCCCTAGACTTCACATTACTTCCAATTTCATGTTTTACAACACATAATCAAGCTCAACTTTCGATATCAATCACATGCAAGAATTTGAGTTGTATCAAAACAACCTAATTTGACATACCTTATGACCTCCTTGACGAGGAGATCACGATTCTATGTTCAGATTTCGATTACGACATGATTTGAGCCTTCAATTTGAGAATTTAATAGAATTTAGGGTTGTGAAAGTGTGGGTGTCGCCCCCTGTGGTTTCTTGATCGACCAGGAACTCCAAAATGGAGTGTTTGGTTTTTATTTTACTAAATATTAGTAATTTAAGTTTCAATTTTGACAACTTAGGCCCCTCCACTCTTATTTAGTTTATATCTTTGGCTTTTTAGTTCATTCCTGTGTTACTACAAGACTTCTAACTAACTGGGTTATTTATCCTAGTTAGTTTTTTCTTGTTTATTATACACTTTATAATTCTAGTATAAAGTTTTGAAATTTCGGGATGTTACAAATACAAACCACCAAAAGTGAACAATCTTTGCCTCCTGCTTCTCATCTAACCCAATGTTGTAGCTATTTATATCCCGGTTTATAATCATCTTTTGGTCTTCCATCTCATAGTGAATGTACCTTAGCGCGTGCCCAACACCAATGCAGATTTTCAAACGTCTTTCCCAAGCCAAAATACGTCTGTCGTCATATCTAAAACATTGACCAAGGAGTTTATTTGAAAAGTTTTCAATGAAAAGTATCATCTCAGAATGTTCAATACAAAATCCAAGTAGAGCGACTATGTTGGGATGCTTAATATTCATTAGCATTTCAATTTCTGTAAGAAACTCTTCTTCACTGTATAATTTATTTCCAACAGGGTACCGCTTAATAATCACAGTATTGTGTCTCTTGAATGAATGATTTTCTTTATCATAATGTTCGAGTTTTGCTCTGTACAAATTATAGCCTTCATTTGAAAAAACTTTGTATTCTGTTGAGAAATCATTTGTTGCTGATTCAATATGAGTGAGAGGAATCATCAAGTGTTCAAAGTTCTTTACCTGCAAATTAAATATCCCACAAGGTTATAAATGAGAAGAAAATTGAAAAAAAAAAATGCATGGTTAGTCGATATCATTGCCACCGACCCTGTAACAGGTGCAATTGAAATCAAGTTAATCTCAAGAGATTGATGTTGGGCCTTGGAAAAAGGGCCAGCCAAGAAACCTTTTCTAGTTAGTGGTAAGTAAACCAAGGCCCAACTCATTCTGCCTTTTTTCTATTGTTAATGATAAACCAAATCAAGTCTTCTGTATTCACTTGATCAAATTAAATTATTCATTGGTTATAGGCCTGATTATAGATTTGCTAAAATGTTGAAGTGCTGTTAACAATATGTATTCTTTTAGTGAAATGAAATAAGTTAGACCAACTAATTAAGTTATTTGCAGGTAAGAAAGGAGGATTACATATGCTTAATTTGTATGTAATTTTGATGAAATTAATAATAAAAGTAAAAGGGAAGTTGAAGAAGTATATTGTAACAAATGAAGTTATGGAACATATATAATTGCATAATTCCTAAATCGATCATTGGAGTATTTTAGATGACGTTATAAACAATTAGATGATAATGAATAAGAAACAAACATGATAGTAAAACAATACGTTAATAAGGAAACTTACACTCTGGTTTAATATATGCGTCATCACATAGGATCATTATGCATGCTGAATATACTTTGGTTTGGGGTTGGATTATATGCTCACTTGTATTTTTTTATTTTTTTTAATTGGCGGGTTCAACAGAAACTAGCCACGCCAGGAGCTAGAAGAAAAAGCATGCAACCATTGAAGGATTAAAGGAAACTAAAATTACACCATATTAATCCCATTCTAACCTACAAACTTAAAGAAGCGATGTCTCCTGGAGACGCACCTCTTCATGTTTGGCGGAAAAACATCACAAGAAGAAAAGATGCATCGATTCGCAGGGAGAAATGTCTATTCGGTCATACCTTTTCGTTTCTTATAAATAGGGTTTAGATTTCAATTTTTATTGGAAATGAGGCCCTTAATCAAACACGCAAACACGATACTAGAACAAACTGTTCGACTCTTTTTATTATTTAACAACTAGGGCATACCAATTGCAATAACCTTAACCCTCTATTTATACTAAACTTGTTCTAGTCCTAACCCGACTCAAACCCTATTTATATAAATAAAATAATCAACTAGATAGACCAATCTAATTAAATCTTATAATTATCCATATAAAAGACCCAATAAATAATTCACCAAGAATTATCTATAACCGGTCTATATCCTTAGCTCCTTAATTCAAGATTAAGTCTTCAATTTTAAATATTCATTACATGTTTTCAGATATTTATTTTATATATTCAAGTTATTCATGTTCTAGAGATGAAAGATCAGTTCTGGCCAACATTATCACCATGACAAATTGTCCCTTAGCGATAGCTCTCCATTTGAAAATCGGTTCGACACCGTCGAGTTGTTGGTGACCTTTGATACATCACCTTATCATGCCCATATATCTTACTTTTGCAGCCAACAAAGTCTGCCAATTCATGCAATCAAACCCACTTGTAGACTAAAAACCACTGGTCAGCTGTAATATAGATTCTTTGACAGGGCACCTCTGCAATATGGGCTTTTAATTAAACAAGTCTTTATGTAACACCTCAAAAAATTTTAGTCGAGTTAGTTATATGGCAACACGTGTCCAATCAACTCTCAAATATGCCAAGTTATCGGACAAGAGGGACAAAAATGTGTAAATTTGTGGAAGATTGGGTGTGGAGGGACTATTTATGCAAACATGCCAATTTATTTGGCCTCTGAGTGACCCTTACGAACCGCAAGGCTTAAAGCCTTACGTACCTTAAGGTAATTAATATATTGTATCCGGCGGTCGGTTACGGACCGTAAGGCATATTACCTTACGGACCGTAAGGAATTTGAATATGTGTGTGCGCTAGGTCCTTACGGACCGTAAGCTGCCACCCCTTACGATCCGTAAGGGGTTGCAACTGGCAGAATGGCAGACTGCCTTGGCAGCCTGCATGCCATGCCACTTATACGCGAATTGTCACACTCTCTCTGGTGTTAACACCTCATAACATACCTGGAATCATCTTAGGATCAATGCCAACACTTGGCATGATCTTGTGATCATCTTGCAACTATAAATAGCAAACTAAATCACCTTCATTCCTTGATCATTTCCATTTCTTTCTCTCTATCTCACTCCTAGAGTTTGCTTCTCCGTAGAGGCCTCCTACTGAGTTCTTATTCCTCCAAGAACATTTGTAAGTATTCTTTCATAGCTCTTTTCTTTTCTAGGCTAAGGAATTAGCCGAAAGTTAAGCAAATTAACTTTTGCTTTGATGTTCGGTTATGACCATTACGGTCAAGCATATGTTCAAATCGAACATGGCTACGTGATCGTAATAAGGTAGGTGATAATCCCCTATGAGGGCACCTCCTGAAGATCATGTTAAGTTGGTCAAATGACGGGTCAAAGTTATGTTAAAATGAAAGTCAAAACGCGCGCAGTTTTTTGGAAAATGTATAAAATGAGTTTATAAATATCTAAACACATATTTTTGACATTATATCAGTTGGTATAACATATTAGAACATGTTAAAACATGTCCAACCCGTCATTTCCAGTTTATAGTTCGGTTTGCAACCGAAAGTCAAGCAGTTTGACTTCTGCTTTGCCTTTCGATTCTGACCCGATTTGAAGTTTTATTATAATCATATCAATGTATGGAATAACCCTCCGAGGTTATACCATTTGATCATAATCAGTTGTCGGGTTTTAGTTAAGTTCTTATATTATGCCATAAAAATGCCAATTTTGCCCTTTTGTGTATAAATTGGTTTTAAACCATAATGAACCTATAATTTGTAATACCTACTGATGTGTTAATGTATTAATCATGTTTTTACATAAAGAACTTGACATTGACTCATCCGATTACCCGATGCCACTTATGCGCGTACGGTTGACTTATGTAACTTAGCTTATATAAATTAACCGAATTGGGTCAAATTCCTTCAAATTCACTTCTAATCATAATATATTATTGTTTGCCCCATATTATACAAGTCTTAGTACTTGTGAGGGTTCAAACCACATTCTATCCGGTCACCGCTTAATCTAGCGAACCGTACCGTTTTCATATTAGTTTACCGGTCGAAGGCTATGACTTGAATATCTTTGGATTGTAAAGATTTAAGCCAGGTAAATACTCTTAACCTATTTTCCCTATACGGGCTTGGGAAACGGTAAATTATTACCGCTTGGTCGGGTATGGGATCAATGCCCTATTATGTGTCCAAAATCTGAGTAACCTGTTTTAATCGTTTTGCTTTGCTTGATAACTTAAACATTGGGGGGTTAATGCGACCGTGTCATGGATATCCTCGGCTAATTTATTTGCAAATGGCCACGACCTAAGCACGGGGTGTAGGCATACACCCGACAGATGCTAATGCTATGATAAAATATTTTCTTACCCTTTTATGGTGATACCCTTCTATGGGTTAAAATGGTGTGTCGGTTAATCATGTCTTAGAGCATAGTTTTGGGCCCCATATGTATTGACAAACATGTAATACTGATAACAAGAGATATAGTTTGTCCCAAGTTATTTATGAAATTGATATACCTATGGTATATAAAATCTTTTTTGAAATATTTTCAAAATGAGTCAGTTATTTGTATTTACCAGTGAAAACAGACGTATCAAAAGACTAAGCACAGGTTGCAAAGTACGTAAATAGGTTGGAAGCTACCCGGTAATTGCTTAGTGGAATTTGCAACTCCATGCAAGAAGCCGAGTGGTCTTTTATGTAATCATTTGTTTATCCGATCCGCCTGTGGATCTTTTATACACTTTGGTTTGTATGTTATTTTTGAACTCTAGACATTTGAAAATTTGTAATAACTATTTTATATACTTAAGACTTCCGTTGTGTTAATTGTGAATATCTATATCAATTTGTCACATTTGAACCCCATGTCCGGGCCCACTGAGAAATCAAGGTGTGACAGGTTGGTATCAGAGCCAATGTTTGAGTGCATTAGACACATTAACATCATTGTTAGACTTTTTCGAGTCTAGGCATTAACATAAGACCACTCATATCTATTTAAGTTATATTATTATTGGTTTTGATATTTGACAGGTAGCTATGCCGCCAAGATACAGAGGAAAAGGAAAAGGTCCCATGCGGGGTTGACCATCTAGACAAATACCATCACCATCCCATAGTTCGGATCACCCGCAATATTCGAACAAGTCTCACTTGTCGCAGCCAGCGAGGCATTCTGTTTCACACCATTCCTCACACTCTCACCACTCTCACCATTCACATCATTCCCATTCACATTCTCATCATGACTCTTTTGATCCTAACCAGTTTATAAACTCACCACCCCCTAGCCAAAATCAGCAGGACGATGATTCTGATCCGTAGATGCCACCTTCTGGATCCAATATGCATCCAATTGAACTGTCAAGTGCTACTGTATCTTATGCATGTTCACCATATTAGGGTCCTGATGAATGGGACCAACACTTTAATCATTTACTTTTGTTAATACACCACTATATCCACATCCCCAAACACCGCCACCTCCACAAGAGGATGAGCTAATGGAGCCCGCGGAGTAACAACCTCAACCACTACAACAACCGAGGAAGCCTCGTGGTGCACATATGCCGATGTGTGTCGGGAAATGGTCGGTTTCGCTTCCACCTTTGCTTCCATCTTATCCTACTATACCAGACGACTCACAAATGGGTGGACCCTCTAATATTGAACCAGTTGTTGAGCCACCTCAACAACTACCCATGGGTTTTGATAACCCTATTCCTACGTATCCATATATGACTGGATATGATCCATCTTACACGGCAGCCCCAATAGATTTCAATTATTCTGCTCCGTCATACGACCCTTATTTACAAGGAGTCGTACATAATGCTCTTTATCCTTCACCATTTCCTCTAGCTTATCCAAATACTAGATATCCCAATTATAGTACCAGTATCATGTTGTTCCTCAACCACAACCACAACCAATGCAACAACTCAAGGCTATTAATCAAGCCTTGGAACGAGTGGAACAGATTCAGCGACAGGCTGAAAGGAATGAAAAGAGAACCAGCAAGATCTTCAAGAAACTTTCCAAGATCATTAAAGGAAAGAATGATGAATGAAGATTGTTATTTATCTTTTGTTGTATTTCATTTAAATTTCAAAAGTCAATGTTGGACATGTTATTGGATTTTTTCTTTCAAAAGTCCCAATGTGGACTAGCATTTTAATTTATTTTAAAAGTCCCTGTGACGACTCGTATTGTAATTTCTTGTCTTAAATGATAATCTTGAATTATCTTATATATTCATTTTACCATTTTCATGTGATCGTCTCGATTTTAATTTGAACTTTATCAATCTACGCAAAATTCACAAAAATCTTCTTAATGGTTTTTGACCAGCCATATGGCAAAGCCTATATTATTGGCAACCACAACCACTGCAAACAACTCGAGGCTATTAATCAAGTGATCGTCTCGATTTTAATTCAAACTTTATTGATCTGCGCAAAATTCACAAAAATCTTCATAATGGTTTTTGACCAGCCATATGGCAAAGCCTATATTATTGGCAACGATAAATAGCAGTGTGGCAATGAGGAATCACACTTACCTAATAGGTGGAGGACTATGTCCAAACCTTATAGCCTCTGTGGTCGAATGAGACCATGGCTAAATATATATATATATATATATATATATATATATATATATATATATATATTATTGTTAAACCATTAAGACATTCTTCCTGTATTAACATTCAAAGTAATGTTAATATTTCTGACAATGTGGCAATGAGGAATCACACTGACCAAAAAGGTATAGGACTACGTCCAAGCCTTATAGCCTATATGATGGAATGAGATCATGGCTAATAATATTAATATCATCAATTCAATGATCATTTTATTTTTAACATTCAATGTAATGTTAAAATAAATTGCCTATGAGCAACATTATACTGTCCAATGTGACAATGGCAGTGGTGACTATATGGTACCCTGACCAAAAAGGTTGAGGACTATGTCCAAGCCTTATAGCCACATGATCGAATGAGATTGCGACTCATAATATTATTAAACTTTTATTGTCAAATGAGACAACGACAGTTGTGACCATATGGTGCACTGTCCAAAGGTGAAGGACTATGTCCAAAGCCTTATAGCCTTTTATGGTCCTTTGAGACCATGGTTAATAATATTTGATTAAACTTATTTAACATTCAATGTAATGTTAAATCATATTTAGACAGTTGTGACTTTGTGCACAATGGCCAAAAGGTGGAGGATATATATATCCAAGCCTTATCACCTATATGGTTCAATGAGACGATGGCTGATAAAATTTTCAAGTTATCAAATTTGGTGACCATCTATATTATTCAATATATTGCACTGAGCAATAATCTATTTTTGGCTTGTAGTCCAAATTTTCTATATATGGCGAACTAGAATTCTAGAAATGCCGATAGCCGGCGTGCTAACATTGGACACGCTACTCGCAAGGGTGAGGGAAATAACCTTCATACCCTAATTGTAGACGAAGTTAGCAAAGCCATGGAGAATTTCATGGCAAATTTTAAAGGATTGGGTTCGACCCATCCAAAATCCCAATCAATCCCACCATCTTCCACACCTAAATCTAAAAGCTCACATTATTCAACGAATGAGAGGAGTGAGCCTAGACATATTGTCCAGAAGAAAACCCGGTCTATAAAAGACGAGTGTACATATAAATATTTCGTATTTTGTGAACCTCCAGACTTCACTGGGGAGAAAGGAGCCATCAATGCCATGAAGTGGCTCGATGAGCTGGAAACTGTTGTAGACATCAGCGGCTATGCTGATAGAGACATTGTTAAGTATGTATCTCAATCTTTCAAAGGCAATGCCCTAACATGGTGGAAGGCCATGATACAGTCGACAAGGAAAGTGTCCCTGTACAATATGAAGTGGTCCAAGTTTGTGGATCTGATTAAAGAAACTTACTACCCTCCACATGAGGTTGAGAAAGTGGAGTCTGATTTCTTGACTCCCACTATGAAGAACCTGGACTGTCAGAAATATGTGTCTGTCTACAACTCACTGTCAAGATTGGTTCCCTATTTGATCACTCCAAAATCTAAGCGCATTGCGCATTTTATTGGTGAATTAGCACCAGAGATCAAAGGCATGGTTAAAGCCTCTAAACCCACAACATTCAGATCCGTTGTGGATCTATCTCTCTTCCTTACTCAAGATGAGGTGAGATTGAGATCAGTCAAGACTGAGACTGATGGAAAAAGGAAGCGTGATGATAATCGCTTCTAGGATTCAAAGAAAGGGAAATTTAGGTTTGAACCAGTAGAGGTCTGATGATAGGCCTACGTGCAAAACTTATGGGAAAAGACACTAGGGACAGTGTCAGACAGACCAGCAGTCAAAGTCGTGTGGTATCTGCAAGAAGACTGGTCCAGAGCCCCTTGATTGCATGGACTTGAAGAACATTGTCTGCTTTGGGTGTGGTGATTAGGGCCACATAAAGACCATATGCCTTAAACGTGTTGTTGAGGGTAATGCTAAGCCTGGGGAGGCAAAGAAGTCCAATGCTAGAGCTTTCTAGTTAACTGCAAGAGAAGCAGTTAAGGATGCGAATGTCATTACGGGTACATTCCTCGTAAATTATATTTTTGCTAGAGTTCTATTTGATTCTAGAGCCGATAAGAGAGCTTTGTAGATCATAAGTTTAGTAAGCTTCTAAACCTACCCCCTAAGAGCCATAGTTATTATTTATGAGGTTGAGATGGCAGACGGTAGCATAGAAATCGCTTCTACGATTCTTGATGGATGTGTTATATCCATTAAGAATCATTCTATCACTATTAATCTGTTGCTTATGAACCTTGCGGGATTCGATATAGTTTTAGGCATGGATTGGTTAGCTCATAACCAAGCCCGCATTGCCTGTGATAAGAAACTTATCGAAATTAAATCCCCATCTAGTGAAGTACTCACCATTCATGGAGATCAACACTATGGATTGGCCGAGAAAGTTTCCTTGCTTAAGGCATCCAACTGTTTGAAAAGAGGATGTGTCATCTACATGCCACATGTAACCATTGATGAACCAAAGCCAAGGATTGAAGACATCCCAGTTATTTCGGAGTATCCAGATGTTTTCCCAGAAGACTTACCTGGTCTGCCCCCGGAGAGGCAAGTCAAGTTCAGGATCGACATCTTGCCTGGATCTACTCCTGTAGCTAGAGCTCCATACCGCTTAGCACCCACGGAGATGAAGGAGCTGAAGGCACAATTGGATGAGCTATTGGAGAACGGCTTCATTCATCAATTGAAAGTGAGAAGTGAAGATGTTCCAAAGACTGCTTTCAGAACAAGATACGGTCACTATGAATTTCTTGTGATGCCTTTTAGGCTCATGAATGCTCCAGCAGCTTTCATGGATCTCATGAATAGAGTCTACAAGCCGTATTTAGATAAGTTTGTCATTGTCTTTATAGACGATATACTTATCTTTTCTCGTAATAAGAATGATCGCGAGAAACATCTTAGATGCATTCTTGAATTGTTAAAGTAAGAGAAGCTTTATGCAAAATTCTCTAAGTGCGAGTTTTGGCTTAGAGAGTTCCAGTTCTTAGGACATGTGATTAGCGAGCGTGGTATCCAAGTAGATCTCGTAAAGATAGAAGCTATAATGAATTGGGAAGCACCCATGACACCATCTGAAATTCGTAGTTTCTTAGGAATGGCTGGATATTATAGAAGATTCATTAAGAACTTCTATCGAATTGGCACTCGTTTGACTACTCTGACCCGCAAGAATGTCATGTTTGACTGGGTCCCAAACAGAAAGAATCCTTTGAGATTCTAAAACAGAAATTGAGCAATGCTCCTGTCTTAACCCTACCTGAAGGGATTGAAGACTTTGTTTTTTTAATGTGATGCTTCCCACACAGGAATAGGTTGTGTGCTTATGCAAAGAGGCAAAGTGATTGCCTATGCATCACGACAACTTAAGGTGCACGAAAAGAATTACACCACCAATGATTAGAATTGGGTGCCATTGTATTTGCACTAAAATTATGGAGACATTATCTATATGGCACAAAGTGTATTATATACATGGACCATAAAAGTCTCCAGCATCTGTTTAATCAGAAAGATTTAAACGTGCAACAATGTCGTTAGATGGAAACTTTGAATGATTACAAATGTGAGATTCGTTACCATCCCGGTAAGGCAAATGCCGTTGCTGACGCCTTGAGTCGCAAGGAAAGGGTTAAACCGATTAGGATTAACGCCAAAAGCATTGAGCTAAGGACCAGCTTGAATGAAAGCTATTAAATGCTCAGAAGCAAGCCTTATTAGAAGCAAATGCTTCTAATAAAGGATTAGGTGGAACTGTTGATCAGTTAACACCTGGAAATGATGGAATCCTGAGATTTAATAATCGTATATGGGTTCCTATCTTTAGAGGACTTAGAGATCTGATTCTCCAGGAAGCTCATAATTTCAGATATTCTATACATCCGGGAGGTCATAAAATGTACTAGGATTTGAAAAAGAATTATTGGTGGATGGGTATGAAGAAATCCATAGCCACTTATGTAGCTAAATGTCTGGCGTGTTCGCAAGTTAAAGCCGAACATCAGAAATCATCAGGACTACTGCAACAACTTGAAATTCCCACATGGAAATGGTAGATGGTAACTATAGATTTGATTACTAAGTTACCAAATACCAAATGTGGCAATGACACGATTCGGGTGATTGTCGATAGACTGACTAAGTCAGCCCATTTTCTGCTAATCAAGGAAACTTTTAGTTCCGACAAATTAGCCAAATTATATGTGGATAATATTGTGTCTCTACATGGAGTACCGGTATCTATTGTATCCGATAGAGATACTAGATATACATCACATTATCGGATCCGCCAATGGATCTTTTATACACTTTGGTTTGTATATTACTTTTGAACTTTGGACATTTATAAATTTGTAATAACTATTTTATACTCTCAAGACTTCCGCTGTGTTAATTGTGAATATCTATATCAATTTGTCATGTTTAAACCCCAAGTCTGGGCCCAATGGGAAATCACGGTGTGACACTTTAACTGTAGTTTACATACGCATATTGTTGCTCAGTCTTCCTCGCTCAAAGCATTTTTAAATGTCTACATGACCGTCAATCCACCAAGGGATTTGCCATCTATCTTGGTTACAGTCTAATCTCATGGACAACCGTAAAACAACACACTATCTCTTGGTCATCATCATAATCCAAATATAAAGCCTTAGCAGACAAGGTTGTTGAACTCACCGGCTTGAAGCTCTCCTACGTGATCTTAAAGTTCCTATAACATTGCGATAACTTACTAGCTACATACTTGTCACCAAATTTTGTCTTCCTTCCTCACACAAAATACATAAAGGTTGATTTCCATTTTGTGAGAGAAATGGTTGCTAAAGGGAAGCTCTAGGTAGAATTAGTTTCTACTAATGATCTAAAATTTGATATCTTTACCAAGCCGCTCACCGTCTTCACAAAGATTGGCCCTTCTTTTGTCCAAGCTATAGGCCATTTACCAACCTTAGCTTGCGGAGGAATATTAGACATTTTCAGAATATGAATGAACTTGGAAGATGAATATGAGTACACACTAGATTACATCAATTATGTTATTTGTGTGTATATATCCTTGTAACTCTCATATTCAAATATACAAAACGTTTAAAATTTCCAAGTTATCTATGTGAGAAGGTTAAAATAAGCGAGGCACAAAGATCTCATAAAGTGGTTGGATGACGCGCTTCATGTTAAAATGATTGAAGAATGGAAAGGAAATATGTTCAAGTAAAA
Source organism: Helianthus tuberosus (assembly GCA_030545235.1). Lineage (NCBI taxonomy): Eukaryota > Viridiplantae > Streptophyta > Magnoliopsida > Asterales > Asteraceae > Helianthus > Helianthus tuberosus. Next base: position 212,620,838 of record CM060411.1, on the reverse strand, counting down.
AATGCTCATGGTGATGTGGGTAGTCAAGAATTGTGGGTTGTCAAGAATTGTAGGTTATTGGTGTTGGAAATTTTAGTGAAAATGGTTTTCACCAGATTTGGACATAAATAAATGTATTTATATGTAGTTTATATGAAACGAACCAAACCACTTAAAATCAAAGCTAAGATGAATAAGATATCCATGCTCAAAGTTGTGTTGTTGGAACATGTTTTCCTTACTTTGGTTGTTTAAATAATATAACTTCCAGCATGGATATTTTTATGTTGTCTAATTCATTGCGAAGCTGTTATATGGTAGAACATAAAGTAACAAATAACTCATTCGTCCATGACTTTATAGTCTAGTGGCATCTTGGGGTAGGATAAGGCTTTGGGGCCAATAGCTCCTGGGTTTGATTGCCACAAAGGGTTTTTTCCATATTTATTGGGTTTCCTCCTGAATTGGTATATAAACATTAATCCTAGTGAAGATAGATATGATTGGGTGGTTCCACTAATGACACGATGATACTCTAGTGGTCAGTTGGTGATCTAAATTTACTGTTAAAAAACAAAACAAATAACTCATTCATATATACTTAGAACTACTTATGTCTAAAGACATAATTAGAACTATTTATGTCTAAAGACCTTAAAAGTTCATTTTTAATTAAATTTTCCAATATTTTGCTGGTGGTGGGTTACCTGGTAGGGTTATGTTTTAATTTAAGGAATAATGAATTTTAATAATCCTAATTATTAGTCGTTGGCCAGCAACGGTCTCAACTTAAAAAATAATCAGTCGTGATCCCACCTATTCATATATTGTAAACCAATGGACCTTTACTAAACCGAAAAGGATAAGGGGATAAAAAAATTAAGGTTTTTAGTAAAAGTCAATTAGTTTACAATATGTAAAAACGTAGGACCACCACTGGTTTGTTTTGTCACGCCACCTTCACTCATTACAGCAACCCATATAGAAAAAAATCTTGACATGATCAACAAATACTGACACGTGAATTACAACCATAAAAAAACGTAAGTTGCATAAGATATATAAAAGAACCACATAATACATATAAAAAACATTAAATAACACATATAAAGAAAACCTTTAAAACACATATAGTTACTATTCATTCACTTTGTTTATTAATAGTATACAGTATACAATATACAATTCACTTTGTTTATTAATAGTATACAAGGGAAAAGATCAAATAGGAAGTTTATTTTGGCTAGGAAGTGTAGGAAGCAATAGGATTAGGACATGTGGCAACATTTAAAATAAAGAAAAAGGGTATTTTAGTCAATCCAACCCTTTCTTCTTCCTTTTCAAAACCCAGTAATTACAAAACCCACCATTTTCAAAACCCAGCATCTTGAACCATTTCTTCACTTTCTATCTCAATAATCACTACATTATAGTGCGATTTTCATCACAAATCAATGATTCAAACACCCGATCAACGTGTTCTTCAGCTTTTTTTGAAGAAAACCCAGTTTAATTTCATAAAAAATCTCGTTTTTTCGGGTGATTTTGGAGATAATCACTCGATTCGTTCGATTCGAGCGCTGATAAGTGTTTCAATCATTCAAACTTCGTCAATTGTTGAAGAAATCATTTAGATCCATGTAAGAAATTCTTTAATTTCATTTTTACGATCTGGGTTTTTGATTTATTCATTGCGTTTTACGATCTTGGCAGGGGTCCGGGGGCAGCGCCCCTGGTAGCGGGGTCCCAGGGGCGGCAGCCCCTGGCGGGGTCCAAGGGGCAGAGCCCCTGGCTGGGGTTGACAGTGTTTCTGGTTCTGTAAACAACAGGTTCTGGTCATTGCGTTTGTCACACCCCGAAAACATTAACAAAAGTAAAACAGTAAAAAGTGGGGGTTATGAACTCGCCTGAATATTCCTGTGCAAAGCTAGCTAATTACGACTCCGTGATGTCGTTTCCAAAATGAGACTCGCTAGCGTGCATTCTACAATATTCCTAACACGGAATATCTAATAAGTTTCTAATATAAACGTAGCTAAACTACGTGTCTGAGCTCTACCGAATCGTTAACCGAACGATTCAACGGTAAATTGATAACTTAATAGTAACGATTAAGTTATACTCGTTAGGTTTCGCCTAATGTCGGTAATAGTTTAATAAGTCTTGTAAAGACTTAGTTCTCGAGAGATTTAAAATATATGAATATTTATATAAAGGTATATAAATATATTGATATAATCGCGTTAGTTGTCTCGAGAAATCGTACGTGTATGTACAAAAGTTTGTATGAAAATAACGTATAACCAATTCGTATCATATATACGTCTCGTATGATATTTATCAAAGTGTATGTCTATGCCATTTAGGCGTTTGACGTGAATATAAAAAGTCATATTCATGAAAGAATCGTCGGATTGTCGTGTTTGAAAATAAATATATGACTATATTTATTTTTATAAACGAATGAATGTTCGGCGTTTGAAACAATATAAATAATTATATTGACTTTATAAAGGAGTTGTCGAAAGTAATAAAAGAATTGAAAATATTATTTCGTGTTTTATTTTATAAAAGCATTATCGAAATAATATTCAAATTGTCGTCTTTGTAAAAGATTATTTGAATCCGATAATAAAACGTCTTTTGTGTTTGCGGATTTTCTCGAAAAACGGGCAGAGTTTCCTCTGTTTTTGGACGCCCCGACAACACAAGTTGTCTTTATATTTCCAAAAATTCAATCAATACCCAATTAATCAATATAACACTATATGTAAAAAATTTGTCAAGGTGTCAAAGGTAACTAAATCATAACGAATCGGTTCGAGCTCGAGTTTATGAAAGTAATGAAAACTAAATAGAATAACATTATTAACGCGTGCCGGTATAAGTTTTACCATTCTTCGTGTCGGACACCGAACCGAACCGTTGACCGCGTTTGACCAGATTGACCCGTTGACCCGGACTGTTGACCAGCGTTGACCGGGTTTGACCCGAAACCGATACGCGACCCGAACCATACCGCATCCTACACCCGAAATCAAACCGTCTGACCCGGTGTTGACCGGTTGTTGTTGACTGAGTTGACTCGGCTTGACCGAGTCAAGCGAGTTGAACCAAACTTTGACCTGTTGACCACCCGAGACTTGACCCGAACAATAACAAAACTCGAACACTAGTCTGCTGAACATGAGATGATTTCTAAACCCGAACCAAGCTGAAAACCCGAGGCCAAAATCAAAACCCAAAGCTGGCCCGAACCACACCACCTCCGCCTTCATCCCCGGCAGTGGTGGCGGCCACCACCACCAATCACGCCATCAATAACAATAACAGCAACATTATTCATCATCATCAGTCATAATCATCTTCAAGTTTAAAAGAATTAATGAGAAACGGGGGGGGGGGGGGGTTACCGTGAAACTGTCGGGAACAAGAGCAGTCGTGCCACCGCCGCCGCCGCCGTGAGCGGCGGTGCCATACCCTTCGCCGTCTCTCTCTCTTTCTCTCTCTCCTCTGGTTTTTCTCTGTTCTTCGTCACTGGAGTATAAATCGAGGAGATGAGGGGTGTGTGTTTGGAGAAGAGGGTGAATGGTGGTAGCCGGTTAACCACCGACATCGTCGCCGGCTGGACCAGAGACGACGGGATGGGGGCGGGTTTTGTCGTCAGCTGGAACAACCGCCGCCGGTAATACGACCGGCAGCCGGCCGTGTGTCTTCGTCGGAGGGAGAGAGAGGAAACGAGGGATGTTGGCTGGGTTGGGTTTTGTTTTGTGAGGAAGATGTAGTTCTCCGTGTTTTAAATTTGTGTGTGTGTGTTTGGAACTCAAGTTGCAGACATAAGAGATTGAGGGGAGTAAGGTTCCTTATAAAGAGATCTTATATGATCTTTAGAGATTTTACAAATCTTTTGCAGAGATTTACTAGGATTTTGTATAGATTCACAAGTCTTGAGTAGATTTCTAGAGATCTTAATATATCTAATATATTATGTGCGGGTCTTGTGGATTTTGGGCTTGGGCCCAGGGCCTACAAGCTCAATCCCCGTGTATAAGTGGCCCGTAATTCCTACGAGACCCGTTGTGAAAACCAGAACTCCGTTTAACGTCAAAAATTAAAATACACAAAAATACGGTCGGTAGTTGTTGTTTGCGCGCTCGTTCGTCGGTCACGGTAATAATCGCGAAAAATTGTATCGTTGTCATCTTTAATCCGTTTTTCGATCCGGTTCCGACTGTAGTCACTAAAATTAATTACGGAGCTAAATATAGCATAAAAATTTAATATTTGTCGGCGTTGACAGTATTTTGTACGGAATCAGTTCGTTGTCGCTTAATATTCACCGGATCTTCCCGTAAACCACCGTTCACGCCCTGTAAAGCCGGTTAGCCGTTCTAGGCACTCCAAAGGCCTAATTAAGTTAATTTGCGCTGTAAACACTAATTATTGTCACGTTAATCATCTGTTAATCACGTAATTAGGAGCCGTAAATCACGGGTTGTCACATTCTCCCCCTGTTACAGAAATTTCGTCCTCGAAATTTAGACTATGTTATCTCCTCTGAATTGTATTGTTCGCAGGTAAGTCCGAATAATAACAAAGTGAATGACCGCGTAATCGGAACAAGACTTTATTCGAATCATGACATTCCTCAACAATAAGAACCCAATGGTTTAAAAAGGATGTGTTTCCAAAAGTTGATGTTAAAGGAAACAAGATGTATAGATACCGTCACTAACGTGACCAAGTCAACAAGGATCCAACAATGAACAGGAACTTCGACCAATCGAATTCCATATGAATGTTTATAACATGTAAATGAGTTCTAGAAGCAATAACATCCACCGGATGAACTTAGAATCAACAATCTCAAATATAATAGTTTGCATGAAACGCTCGATCGTGATCAGCGCAAGCTGCAAGTCATACTGACGCCACAAGGTGTCGCAATGAATGAAACAATTTAATAATAGAGGTGATCGAACAAGTATCACCTGTGTTTTGCATAAAACGCTCAATCATAATTAGCCCAAGCTACAAGTTTGTACTGACACCACAGGGTGTCGTAGTGATTTAAATAATTTAATAATAGCGGTGATCAAACAAATCCACCGTGTTTGAAGTCAAATGAAAGCGTAATAAGGTGAATCTGAAAGTTTGTTTCAAATGACATCATAGAATTTTCAATTGAAATTTGAACATCAAAGAAATAATGTTTTCGATCGAAGGTGAAGAAGCAATGAATGTCGCAAAGCATTCGATCGATGTTGAAAGAACCGTCATGAGGTACACCGGAATATGAAATGAATTTGTGTACCATTGTCTTAACACACGATTGTGTTAAGACTGCTTTAATATGATAATTCAAAGCGGATTTAAAACAAATTAATAAAGAAATGATTAAATCCGTGCGTGAGACGCGTAAACAAGTTTAGCGCAAGCTTCAAGTTAATGAATACACCACCACAAGGTGTCGAAATCAACAAATGACTTATTGGAGTCGTAGACCAAACAAGTCTACTACGACTCGGAACAAATGAAACTCTTGTTAAAACGAATTTGAATATGATGTCTTCAATACATCATATGGTATCTTGAATTGAGTATGTGTAATGCAGAAGTTCAAACAATCGAACTTGGTTTTAGCGCAATCCGACAATATATGTATTGACAAGAAAACTTTAGGCATGGTTACAACGAAAAACCATGTATGTAACTTGTAAAGAAATGATCGTGATACAATGACCATTAAGAGGAGTAGAGATACGAAAATCTACTCAGTAAGTGTGAAATTCAAAATTTCAATAAAAGAAATTTGAGGACTTTACCTGGGGTTTCGTGTGACGACCAATTGTTAGGTGACATTACCATGGAATGTCAAACATATCGTACTTGTCATTAGTTAGGTAGGGGGAATGCGGAGACATTCGTCTTCTCCCTGGCGTGATTCGTGTCGTTGCAGGATCGCGTGACAAGTTGGCGTTTCCTGATCGTTAGTTCTCCTGCTGACAGGGATCTAGCGTCGTCGTTAAATTTGCGTCATCGTTCCTTCTCAAAGGCCTCGCCTCGACAGTCGTATGAGACGTGCTTCAACCTCCGTTGACGTACATATTGAGTTTCGCGTATACCTGTGCACTAGCGTTTCGTTCCGCGTAGAACGTGATGTGCCCCGACATCCGTTGACGTAAAGATTGAGTTGCATGTATTCTTGTGCACTCGTTTTGTTATGCGTAGGCTGCCTGCTCGGGAAGTTAAAATATCACAGACAATATGGATAATAGTGTGTGCCCGAGTTAATATTCGCGGTTCCTACGTGATGACCTTTAATAAACACACACATGCACAAATAACCAATAAGCAATCAAATAGTCCTCCTAGTCCCACTAGCCTCCCAGCCTCCCAGACTGACTCCCTAGTCCCACTAGACAATCCTCCCAGCCTCTCAGACTGAATCTCCTAGTCCCACTAGACTATCCTCCCAGCCTCTCAGACTGAATCTCCTAGTCTCTCAGACTACCTTCCCAGCCTCTCAGACTGAATCTCCTAGTCTCTCAGACTACCTTCCCAGCCTCTCAGACTGAATCTCCTTGTCTCTCAGACTACCTTCCCAGCCTCTCAGACTGAATCTCTTTTTCCGAAGGTCTTAAATGCATGTTACCTAAACTCTCAGAGTGTTGTGTACTGTATGTAATTGCTTTGCGTACCGTGTATAAAACACCACTATAGCGTATGTTTGAAAACAAAATTTTGATTGTTTGTTTTTCGGCAACGGTTGGAGACCATATTCGAGTACTAGGCGTTCTGTATGTATTCAACGTCTTAATAGTCTAAGTCCCAGAGAAAAAGTGAGGTTAGAGCCTAGGTATCACAACAGAAACCTAATTCGCTGTAACCTATAGCTCTGATACCAATCTGTCACACCCCGAAAACATTAACAAAAGTAAAACAGTAAAAAGTGGGGGTTATGAACTCGCCTGAATATTCCTGTGCAAAGCTAGCTAATTACGACTCCGTGATGTCGTTTCCAAAATGAGACTCGCTAGCGTGCATTCTACAATATTCCTAACACGGAATATCTAATAAGTTTCTAATATAAACGTAGCTAAACTACGTGTCTGAGCTCTACCGAATCGTTAACCGAACGATTCAACGGTAAATTGATAACTTAATAGTAACGATTAAGTTATACTCGTTAGGTTTCGCCTAATGTCGGTAATAGTTTAATAAGTCTTGTAAAGACTTAGTTCTCGAGAGATTTAAAATATATGAATATTTATATAAAGGTATATAAATATATTGATATAATCGCGTTAGTTGTCTCAAGAAATCGTACGTGTATGTACAAAAGTTTGTATGAAAATAACGTATAACCAATTCGTATCATATATACGTCTCGTATGATATTTATCAAAGTGTATGTCTATGCCATTTAGGCGTTTGACGTGAATATAAAAAGTCATATTCATGAAAGAATCGTCGGATTGTCGTGTTTGAAAATAAATATATGACTATATTTATTTTTATAAACGAATGAATGTTCGGCGTTTGAAACAATATAAATAATTATATTGACTTTATAAAGGAGTTGTCGAAAGTAATAAAAGAATTGAAAATATTATTTCGTGTTTTATTTTATAAAAGCATTATCGAAATAATATTCAAATTGTCGTCTTTGTAAAAGATTATTTGAATCCGATAATAAAACGTCTTTTGTGTTTGCGGATTTTCTCGAAAAACGGGCAGAGTTTCCTCTGTTTTTGGACGCCCCGACAACACAAGTTGTCTTTATATTTCCAAAAATTCAATCAATACCCAATTAATCAATATAACACTATATGTAAAAAATTTGTCAAGGTGTCAAAGGTAACTAAATCATAACGAATCGGTTCGAGCTCGAGTTTATGAAAGTAATGAAAACTAAATAGAATAACATTATTAACGCGTGCCGGTATAAGTTTTACCATTCTTCGTGTCGGACACCGAACCGAACCGTTGACCGCGTTTGACCAGATTGACCCGTTGACCCGGACTGTTGACCAGCGTTGACCGGGTTTGACCCGAAACCGATACGCGACCCGAACCATACCGCATCCTACACCCGAAATCAAACCGTCTGACCCGGTGTTGACCGGTTGTTGTTGACTGAGTTGACTCGGCTTGACCGAGTCAAGCGAGTTGAACCAAACTTTGACCTGTTGACCACCCGAGACTTGACCCGAACAATAACAAAACTCGAACACTAGTCTGCAGAACATGAGATGATTTCTAAACCCGAACCAAGCTGAAAACCCGAGGCCAAAATCAAAACCCAAAGCTGGCCCGAACCACACCACCTCCGCCTTCATCCCCGGCAGTGGTGGCGGCCACCACCACCAATCACGCCATCAATAACAATAACAGCAACATTATTCATCATCATCATCAGTCATAATCATCTTCAAGTTTAAAAGAATTAATGAGAAACGGGGGGGGGGGGGTTACCGTGAAACTGTCGGGAACAAGAGCAGTCGTGCCACCGCCGCCGCCGCCGTGAGCGGCGGTGCCATACCCTTCGCCGTCTCTCTCTATTTCTCTCTCTCCTCTGGTTTTCTCTGTTCTTCGTCACTGGAGTATAAATCGAGGAGATGAGGGGTGTGTGTTTGGAGAAGAGGGTGAATGGTGGTAGCCGGTTAACCACCGACATCGTCGCCGGCTGGACCAGAGACGACGGGATGGGGGCGGGTTTTGTCGTCGGCTGGAACAACCGCCGCCGGTAATACGACCGGCAGCCGGCCGTGTGTCTTCTTCGGAGGGAGAGAGAGGAAACGAGGGATGTTGGCTGGGTTGGGTTTTGTTTTGTGAGGAAGATGTAGTTCTCTGTGTTTTAAATTTGTGTGTGTGTGTGTTTGGAACTCAAGTTGCAGACATAAGAGATTGAGGGGAGTAAGGTTCCTTATAAAGAGATCTTATATGATCTTTAGAGATTTTACAAATCTCTTGCAGAGATTTACTAGGATTTTGTATAGATTCACAAGTCTTGAGTAGATTTCTAGAGATCTTAATATATCTAATATATTATGTGCGGGTTTAGGCTTGTGGATTTTGGGCTTGGGCCCAGGGCCTACAAGCTCAATCCTCGTGTATAAGTGACCCGTAATTCCTACGAGACCCGTTGTCAAAACCAGAACTCCGTTTAACGTCAAAAATTAAAATACACAAAAATACGGTCGGTAGTTGTTGTTTGCGCGCCCGTTCGTCGGTCACGGTAATAATCGCGAAAAATTGTATCGTTGTCATCTTTAATCCGTTTTTCGATCCGGTTCCGACTGTAGTCACTAAAATTAATTACGGAGCTAAATATAGCGTAAAAATTTAATATTTGTCGGCGTTGACAGTATTTTGTACGGAATCAGTTCGTTGTCGCTTAATATTCACCGGATCTTCCCGTAAACCACCGTTCACGCCCTGTAAAGACGGTTAGCCGTTCTAGGCACTCCAAAGGCCTAATTAAGTTAATTTGCGCTGTAAACACTAATTATTGTCGCGTTAATCATCTGTTAATCACGTAATTAGGAGCCGTAAATCACGGGTTGTTACAGCGTTTTAGTTAGATTCTGGTTCTGTGAACAACAGTTTCTGGTTCTGTGAAAAACAGTTTCTGGTCATTGCGTTTTAGACAGTTCCTGGTTCTATGAACAACAGTTTCTGGTCATTGCGTTTTAGACAGTTTCTGGTTCTGTGAACAAGAGTTTCTGGTCATTGCGTTTTAGAAATAAAACATTTTTGAAGTGTTTTTACTCATTGCGTTTTAGGTAAACACATTTTTATGTGTATTCAGTTCATTGCGTTTTAGAGAGAACAATTTCTTTTGTGTTTTTAGACCATTGCGTTTTAGAAATAAGACATTTTTATGTGTTTTCTAGGCATTGCGTTTTAGAAATAAGACATTTTTAAGTGTTTTCTGGCCATTGCGTTTTAGAAATAAGACATTTTTAAGTGTTTTGGGTGCATTGCGTTTTAAGTAAAACACATTCAGTCCATTGTGTTTTATAAAGTACACTTTCTTTTGTGTTTTTAGGCTGTTGCGTTTTAGAAATAAGACATTTATTTGTGTTTTCTGGTCATTGCGTTTTAGAAATAAGACATTTCTTTGTGTTTTTTGTGCGTTGCGTTTTAGAAAAAGTCATTTTTTTACGTTTTTTTTTTCGTTGCGTTTTACGCAACTGGGTTTTCTCCATTGCGTTTTACGCAACTGGGTTTTCAAATTTTTTTTTCGAAAATATAGCAATAGTATACTCGTTTTAAAGATAAAAAAACGTTGGTTTTTTTGGTGCAATTTTTATAAAAAAATAATGTCGTATGAAAAAGTTATTAACGTTTAAAAAATGGGGGGGAATTGGAGGAGAGAAACTATTGTGCTGGATTGACTAGAATGCCCCTAACAAACCCACGCGCCTCTTTTTTTTTTTTTTTGCTTCAATTTCATTTATTTAATCTTAGCCCTTGATTAATTAAATGGATGGTCAAGATCACTTCCTAGCCAAATAAACTTCCTATTGTATCTCCACACTAGTATACAATATCAATATCATTATTAGTATTTAACACACACAATATAAAACTTTTTTATATCGTAAACAACTGTAATATAGTATCTTAAAACAAATTTAATTAAAATTTCAAATAAAAATATTTTTATTTTGCAACTAGCTATATATAAACATTGTATTTATACACATTAGTTTGTTAATAACTAACAAATATTAGATGATAATTAATCGTTTTTCTAAGACCATGTGTAGTGGTAAATTGTTATAATGCCCCCACCATGGGGCATTATCCGACACGTGTCATCCCAGTCAGCATGGGACATTATTGCAAAAGTGGTGTACTGAGAATAATGCGTAATAATGCCCCTCCCAATCATTATAAAAAAAAAAAAAGCAAACAATTCTCATTGGTTAGTCAAACCTTTGACCATTCCCCATTGGCCAAAAGCAAAAAAGTCAAACAATTCTCAGCGTTATATTTAAAACGCTAGCATGCAAAATTTCAAAAAAAAAAACGCCTTATAACGCCTAGTGTAGGTGGGGGGGGGCGTTTTTTTGCAATTTTTTTTTAAAAATCACGCCCCACTACGGGTGGTCTAATCATGTTAGACCATTACCAATAGCACATATTTGTGAGTTTTTTTAGGTACAGGTGGCACAACAAATATGTTTGTTGGGTATTGTGTCATTTGTTTCTTGAGCTCATTTTTAGAGGGGTGTACCTATTGGCACACCCATTTGCCTATCTACACACCTTAAAAAAATGTTTTTTGTCCTTATATGCACACACTGCAGTGTCGAACTGTGGCCAAAACGCGGCGTTTTGGTCCGGTTAACCTAACAAAGACTGACGGGTGACGTGATTGTCGTGGTCACGCAAATTTAATCCCAATAACACAACTATATAGATAGTGGTAAGAGGGTATCGAACTCAGGGAGTATGTGGAATATGTGCTATTTGAAGATTTATCTAATTTAACTAAATTAATCTAATTGCAAGAAAAATAAAATTCAAGAGTTGATTTGATTGGATTTGGTTTTAAACTAAATTAACTAATTAAATTGCAAGAGAAAAGTTTGGTTGTAAGCAAATTAGAGACAAATGACCATCCTAGATTTCCGGTTTGTATTGACATTCATATTATCATTCCACTAGAAAGAACTACATAGACATAGCTCATGTGTGATTACTTGCAGTGATGAAAGGGAACTAAGTACTCAGATTCCTAGAACGTGAGGTTGTTACCCGATGATCAATCAACCCTTACCCAATCCTAATTCTACCCATGATATCTCGATTGCCAACGGCACCAAGAACGTATGGTTTCAAACTAGAAAATCATAAGAATTAACAAGTTACTAACAAACAATCACACACCATAACAAACCAACCATAAAGATAAGGATTGCTATTCTAGAAATTAGGAAATCAAATACAAATGTCTCAAAGAAACCTTCAATCTAGGACAATCATAAAGGGTTTAGCCACACATAGCTTCAAACAACATCTTAACAAAAGTTTCAATGTTCATCAAGATCAAAACAATAAACCTAATGATTGAGAGGTGTTCTTGTTGCCAAAAAGTCTCCAAGATAGCTCACAAATTCGTCACCAATGATTCATAACCGAAAGAAGATGATTAGCCACCATAAAACCACTTGAAAATGGCATTAAAATGAGGAGTTACACATTTTGGATCAGACGGAGCCGTAAGCTACGGCTGGATGCCGTACCTTACGGCAGTCAACCAGCCCGGAAAGTCAACCCTGAGCCGTAAGCTACGGCTGGGTGCCGTACCTTACGGCTCTCATCAATCCTTTACGGCCCTGACTTCCTGTTTTACGGCTGCACTCTTTGAAGCATGATGAGAGCCGTAACCTACGGCCCCTAGCCGTAGGTTACGGCGATTAGTGTATTTTTTTCTTTATTTCCTTGTAACATCTCTAGCTCCTTCACACTTCATTCCCAGCAACTCCTAGCATCCATCCAACCTTCTAAAACCCGCATCTTGAGCATTATAATACCTGCACATCAAGTCCTCTAGTGATTACCATGTTCAAGCAAATATCCGTGTATAGTATGGGATTTTAATCATTTAAAGACTCTTAAGGGTTGTCCTACGGACCACCCGTCACATCCCCACACTTACCCGTTGCTTGTCCCAAGCAACCCATTCACAACTATTCAACAAACACAAGTGATCAATCATGCAAACCAAGCTAAAATATGTCATCCTTTTACTAACCTTCGACCATACCATAAGACACACCCCTCACCAAACTCTCGGTGACAAGAATTACTAGTATGTAATGCAAAACCACTCAATGCGTGTATGTGTGTGTGCGACAATAAGCTTGTATAAGAATCAAGTTTCCTCCTAACAAATATCTAGCATGCTTATGAATCAAGGGAAACTTACGGGTTGTAACGGGGCTAGGTGCAAAGGTAGGAAAATGGTGGAACATATATATAAGAGCTAATTTGATTTGACCCGGTTTTTATTTTCACTACTAAGCAAAACAACCCATCAACTATATACAAAATTCATCAACTTTTAAACTACCAACGCAACTACATTCTTCTTTTTGTATTTTTCTCATGTTTTCTTTTTTTTTTTTTTTTCTTTTTTTTTTTGTCTCATATCGAACTTCAACAATAAATACAAGAACATCAACACTACAAACTAAATTCCTAAACCGGGTCATCTCAAAGGGTAAAATTTTATAGGAAGTAGGCTTGGGTCACAATCGAATGGTTTAAGGCTCAATTTTGGCTTTCTAAAGACCAAACCCCCACCCCTCACAATACCAAGCTCATATATGTAAAGTATGAGGTCCAACCCACCAATCCCGCACTCTCACACATCTAGACGAGGCTACCTACAAGTCCCCTATCATTTCCAAAAGCATGCTAACTCTAGGATTTAACAAGTATTCACACACAAGTTCTATGAACACACGACACACACCGCCACTCAAACAAAGAATTATCAATAACAAACATATGTGGCTCGAATTCTCACCAAAAAGAGACTAGGAATGGGTGTCGGTGTGTCAAATGGCATAATATCAAGTTTTCAAATTTTGACAATTTTTCGCTTGGGTTTACAAAATTTTTAAAACTCTCAAAAATTTCCCCCATCCCCACACTTGGGATACATTGTCCCAATGTATGGCTTTGAGGGAAAGATCACTTATAACCACAACATCAACTTTTGCTAATATTCTCAAATCCCAAGTTTTTTTTTTTTTTTTTTTTTTTTTTTTTTTTTTTTTTTTTTTTTTTTTTTTTTTAAGACACCACCAACATTCACAACCCAACAACATATCAACATCAAACACCACCCTACCTCCCAACCATAACAAAAACAAACTACATAAAAATATACAAAAATGTACAAAGGAGCGAGATACGACCTGGCTAGTAATATTTTGGCTGAGGAGGCCCGAAGATAGATGTCATCATATCCTTCCATTCGCCAAAACCAAATGCTCCACCGCTACTGCTGCTTCCTTGATCATCACTCGGATTCGCCTGTTGATAACTCATAGCATGTGGATCCACCCACTGAGAATGATGCATTGGTGGGGTGGGATGCGACACACTACCGTCATACGGTGGCAATGTAGTGTAGTCCACAACTGGCGGATCCGCTTCAATTGGCTGGCCCGAATGCCACTGGTCATGTACACGTCTCTGACGATCATCTAAATAGCGGTTGTTCACTTCTTCTTCATGAGCATACATATGAGCACGGTTCCATTGCTCACTCCTATCATAGCTCCGCTTCAAAGCCCTCTCTATACTTGCCCCCATGAAAGTTTGTTGATCAAAAAGCACTTGGTTTGGTTCACTCCATCCTCCAAAAGTGGGAGGCCGCCTTTGCTCAATAATTTGGCCCATATTTCCCGAGTGAGCCCAATAAGGATCGTAGGCTTGCTGTGCATAATCAAATGCACCCCCCACATAACCAGCTTGCACACCGGCCCCTTGAACTGGAGCATCAACCATAAAGGCATCTTCGCGGTAATCCTCATCTCCACTTACCTCTTCATCTCCACTTACCTCCGGCTCCTCAGCCTCACCCGGTCGTAACGGCCTAGCGTCCACCTTCAACGCTCTCCACCTTCTCCCATCTGTTTTCAACCTATGATACCTCTCCGTTTCTGTGTAAGTCCAATCTGACCCAAGACTCTTAAGGTCGAGTGGTCTAAACCTCTTGTAAGAACCTTTCTCATCACCTTTAATTGCCCCATATTTTTTTAACAATGCCGTAATCAACCGGCAATGAGGTATAATCTTCCTTTCTCCACTAATTTTGCTCAACCAGATGTTATGCAACACAAGAAATCGGAAAGGGACCTTGGGAGATCCATGCATCAACATATATAGAATCGGTACTTCTTGATGCCGCACTTCCATCTTGTCACCCCGCCTTGGAACCACATTATATATGCACAATGTCAACAACAATTTCGCTTCCATTCTCAAATTGCTCCTATATAACTTCCCATGTGTTGTGCCCGGAAGGAAAACGTAGTCAAGCATATTTTGCCATTGCGGATGCTTGTTGGGCTCGTGGTAGAGATCTTTGAGACTCGGGTTAATGTACTCATTTGCGGGTATGTCGTCAAACTTTGCTATTTTGCGCAAAGAGTCATAACACATTTCTACTTTCACCCCATTACACCGTCCAACGAGCCTCATCTTGCTTGGGGACTTATACGGGGGACATTCAAGTGAAGCCACCCATTCTTGAATCTGCTTGTCGTACATCTTCTTCACTTCCTTGTCATAACATTTCAGAGCTGCACCCCAACCCAATGCTTTAAACCTGTCAATTATCCCGAATGGCCCGAATTCATCCTCTTTGATTTCCTTCTCACAAATAAACGCTTCACCCCTTTGTTTTAAGTTGTTCATTTGTTCATGAAATAGATCCTCTCTCCATTCCTCAGGTTGATCTAACAATGAGCCAGTTGTCCAATCCGGCTTCGGACCCCTTGGAGGTGCATCCTCCTCCGAGTCCGGGTCACCAACACGGGTCAATCTCCTCCTCTTTTGCTGCTCCTCTTGAGGCGCATTAGAAGAACTTGCAATTCCTTTCCCTTTTTTCGTCACCATGCCTACACACATTCAAACATCAACCACATAAACAAATCAAGTTAGTATTTTTCCAAAATCTTCCCCACACTTGCTTCATGTTATAGGTGTAGATGTGCAAAAAAAATCAAAATTTCATTCTTTCAAACAAAATTTTGGCATAATGTCCCTATAAATCAGAATTTTCCAAAAATTTTCACTAGACATCAAACACATTTACACCCAAACATTCAAAGGCTTACTAAAATCCTATCATCTATCTCATACAAGCAAGTGTGTAAGCAAAAACTATAATAAAAACTTACAAACCTTAATGTACTTCAAATAATGACAAGAAATCACATACCTTGGTGTTGTAGAAGATGAGAATCACAAAAACTTGGAGTTCAAACAAAAACCCACAAAAAGCCCCAAATTTTCGGCACCCCTCAAGCTCAAATCCGACCCCAAAACAAAGGAATCTTCAAGATACAAGTGTAAATCTGAATTCCTTGTGAAATTTCACCCAAAATGGACCAAAAAATCACTAAAATCGGACTTGATTTGAGCAAGATATGAAGATGTGAAGGTTGGGGATAAATGGAGGTTAGGGTTCTAGAGGAAGAAGAAAGTTGAAGAAGATAAATGTGTGGTTGGGGTAGAAAGATGAGATGTGTGGATAGGGTAAAGCTTGGGGGAAATTGTGTTATTATTAATATTATTTTTGTTTTTTGTTTTTTTGTTTTTTTTTTTTTTTATATGTAATGCCGACAAGAAGGAACCCTCATCTTTTCACTGCGAGCCGTAACCTACGGCTCTCTGCCGTAGGTTACGGCAGTACCTGAGTGTTATTTGCTTCGCCGTAAAACAGGGACCATCCGGCGTAAGACTTAAAATTACACACATGAGCCGTAAGCTACGGCTATGTGCCGTAACTTACGGCGATCACTGGGCAACTACAAGAACACCAAAAATTTGACTTGTAATTTTTTTTTTTTTTTTTATAATTTGTAATTTTAATGTTTTTTATATTTTGAAAACATGAAAATTTAACCCTACCCCCCGTTAAAAACCCGTGTTGTCCTCAACAATATGCTCGGGAAATTCGCAAGGATTTCCCCACACTTGTTTCAAACATCGGTTCTAAACGGGACTTTATTCAAAACACAAAACTAAACTACAATATGTACAAAATACCAAACCTGGGCCTCTTTCAAGTTTCCTCATCATCCAATGGGCGTAAAATGAAGCCCACTTTGTCGAGATCAATATGGTTAATGTCGTTACCTTCCAAGTACGGTTTGAGTCGATGCCCGTTCACCGTTTGTTGCCGATTGGATTGTTCGTCTTCTATATCAACATCACCAAATTTTCCCACTCTCCGGATGATGTAAGGACCCATCCACTTGCTCTTGAGTTTTCCCGCAAACATCTTCAACCTTGAATTGTACAACCACACCTTTTGACCCACTTCGAAGTTCTTTTTCCTTATCTTTGCATCGTGAACTTTCTTCAGTTTGTCTTTGTATGCGGAAGCACATTCATAGGCTTCATCTCTTATCTCCTCGATCTCATTCAATTGCAACTTCCTTGTTCGACCCGCTTCGTCATAATCCACATTAACGGTTTTAATGGCCCAATGCGCTCGATGTGCTAACTCCATTGGTAAATGACACCCCTTCCCATACACCATCCGATAAGGGGTGGTTCCGATTGGAGTTTTGTAGGCCGTTCGATATGCCCACAACGCATCATCAAGTTTACTTGACCAATCTTTTCGATCCGTTCTTACCGTCTTCATGAGAATCTCCTTAATTTGACGGTTGGACACTTCAACTTGTCCACTTGTTTGCGGATGGTACGGTGTCGCCACACGATGGTTCACATTATATCTTTTAAGCAATTTTGCAAAATTAAAATTTTTGAAATGTGAACCGCCATCACTTATTATCACCCTTGGCACACCGAAACGAGCGAATATATTGGATTGCACAAACTTACACACCACGGAATGATCATTGGTCCTTGTAGCAACGGCTTCTATCCACTTCGTCACATAATCTACCGCAACCAATATATACAAGAACCCATTCGAATTAGGAAACGGACCCATAAAATCTATCCCCCAAACATCAAACACCTCAACCACCAAAATCGGTTGTAAAGGCATTTCATCCCGCCTCGATATACTTCCAACCTTTTGACAATTTATGCAATTCCGGGCAAACTCACAAGAATCTTTGAAAATTGTGGGCCAGTAAAACCCACATGATAGCACCCGGTAACCCGTCTTGTTCCCACTAAAATGCCCACCACATGCCGATGAATGAGCATGGGTCAAAATTTCTAAAACTTCAGTTTCGGGAACACACCTCCTTATCACTTGATCGGGTCCAATCTTGAACAAATCTGGTTCATCCCAAATATATTGTTTAACTTGACTCAAGAATTGTTGTCGTCTCTTCTTCGTCCAATGATTCGGAATTGCACCCTTGGCCAAATAGTTCACATAATGGGCATACCAAGGTGCAACAAAAGTAGAAACGGCTAACAATTGTTCATCGGGAAACCGTTCATTAATCTCGCTCGGGTCATCAACACCTTCCAATGGGATTCGGGACAAATGATCCGCAACAACATTTTCACACCCTTTCTTGTCCCGAATCTCGAGATCGAATTCTTGTAACAAAAGCACCCAACGAATCAACCGGGGCTTTGCATCCTTCTTTTCCATTAGATATCGGACCGCGCTATGATCCGAATAAACAATCACCTTGCTCCCCCAAATGTAAGCTCTAAACTTGTCCAAAGCATACACCACCGCTAATAATTCTTTCTCGGTCGTGGTGTAATTCAGTTGCGCCTCGGACAAAGTTTTGCTTGCATAATAGATCACCACCGGTTTCTTATCAACTCTTTGACCCAAAACTGCTCCAATGGTCGTATCACTAGCATCACACATAATCTCGAACGGCTTCGACCAATCCGGTGGTTGCAAAATAGGAGCCTTCACCAACTGTTCCTTCAACACACGAAACGCTTGCAAACATTCGTCAGTAAAATCAAATGGAACATCTTTTAATAATAAGTTACATAAAGGTTTTGTAATTACACTAAAACCCTTAATAAACCTTCTATAGAACCCCGCATGTCCCAAAAATGATCTCACCCCCTTAACATTCTTTGGTGGGGGTAAAGATGAAATTACCCGAATTTTTGCTTTATCTACCTCCATTCCCCGGTCCGAAATCACATGCCCCAACACAATACCCTCTTGAACCATAAAATGGCTCTTTTCCCAACTTAGGACCAAGTTTGTCTCCACACACCTTTTCAAAACTTTTTCTAACTCATCAAGACAAGAGTCAAAACTTGGCCCAAAAATGGAAAAATCATCCATAAACACTTCAAGAGACTCCCCCACCATGTCCGAAAATATACTCATCATACATCTTTGGAATGTGGCGGGGGCGTTACATAGTCCGAATGGCATTCGCCGAAAGGCAAATGTACCATATGGACATGTAAACGTGGTTTTGTGTTGGTCGTCCGGGTGAATAGCAATTTGGTTATATCCCGAGTACCCATCCAAAAAACAATAGTATTTTTGACCGGAAAGTTTTTCAATGATTTGGTCAATGAAGGGTAACGGGAAATGGTCTTTGGAGGTAGCAGCGTTTAATTTTCTATAATCGATACAAACTCGCCACCCGGTTACCGGGCGGGTGGCGATTTGCTCACCTTGCTCATCTTTAATTACCTGAATGCCCGACTTTTTAGGCACTACCTGAGTCGGACTTACCCACGCACTATCCGAAATGGGATAAATAATCCCCGCATCCAACCACTTGATAACTTCTTTCTTGACCACCTCTCTCAAATTCGGGTTTAACCTTCTTTGTGTTTCACGGGTCGGCTTTGCATCCTCACTTGTAATAATTTTATGCATTACGATGGAAGGACTAATACCCTTTAGGTCGGCTATTGTCCACCCGATTGCCGCCTTGTGAGCCTTCAACACCCGTATCAACTCCTCCTCTTGAGCTACCTCCAAATTGGAAGCAATGATCACCGGTAAAGTGTCATTCTCCCCCAAAAATACATACTTTAGGTGCTTTGGTAGCTCTTTCAATTCCACACTTGGTGGACATTCCAAGGAAGGCTTTGTACCCGAATCAATTTTCACCGGTAGAGTATCCGTTTGGTGAGTCCATGGCGGTCTTCCTTCTTTTACCGCAAGAGCCTCTTGCTCTCTCTCTTCTTTTTCCAAATTACATGCATGCACCTGCAAAGACACACCACGAACACAAGAACCCAAAATCTCTTCCTCGAACTCCTTTGGGTCATATTCATCTATGAAGTTTGCTACAAAACACTCATCATAAACATTAGTACCATTAGTAAAAACGTTTAATCTCATCTTTCTATTACCGAATGTCATGTCGACCGTACCATATCGACAATCAATAACGGCATGTGCGGTGTTTAAAAACGGCCGACCCAAAATAATATTTTGTTGTTGAATTGGGTCCGCGGATGAGTAGTCTAGCACAAGAAAGTCCACGGGATAATAAAACTCATCAACCTTAACTATCACATCCCGTACAATACCCCGAGGAAGTTTATGAGACAAATCGGCTAATACCACCGTTGTCTCAACCCGTTTCAATGGACCAAAATCATATTGGTCGTATAACCCCCCCGGTAAGATACTTACTCCGGCTCCAAGATCCAATAACGCCCTTGCAGTTTGAAAATTTCCAACTTGAATATTTATAAAAGGCGTTCCCGGATCTTGTAACTTAGGAGGAAGATCTCCCTTCAAAACCGCGCTTACCCGCTCCTTCAAATCAACCAATTTAGGCACTTTTTGTTGCCTCTTTTGGGTACACAATTCTTTTAAAAACTTCGCGTAAGCGGGTACCTGTTTAATAGCTTCAAGCAAAGGAAGATTGATTTTAACCTGTTTAAAAACCTCCCACATTTCCTCTTTTTGAGGACCCTGTTTTGAAATAAAAATTTTTCTACCTGGATCCAATAAAGCCGAGGGAAATGGTACTTGACTAGCTCCCTCACCCTCGTTTTTCTGTTCGTTTTCTTTATTAATTTCGGGTTTTTTCAAAATTGGGTTTTTTAGAAGAAACAATAGGTGGTTCATTTTCTTCCTCACTATCTTGACCCGTGATATCTTCAACCACCCCATCAACCAAATCCGGTAAAGGATTGGTTTTGTACTCTTTCCCACTCCTCAAAACACTTACATGATGAATAGGAACATGATTACCTCTAGAAGTACCATGAGATGGGTTTACCTTAGTGTCGCTTGGTAATTGACCTTTATTTTTCTTCAATTCTGACACTTCAGTTGCAATTTGACCCATTTGGGTGGTCAAAGTTTGAATTGCCTTATCTCGGGCCTCATCTTTTTGAATACGAGCATCATCCAGTTGGTTTCTCTTTTGCATCTCCGCTTGCATGCTCTTCAACATATCCATCATCTCATTTCCAGATCAAATGCCAAAGGTGATAGCTCGTGAGAGCTCCTAGTACGCATGCACCTGTCAATACCTGCACACTAACACACCCAGCGTAAACCAGAAAAATAACAAACTTAAAAAGGAAAAAAAATAACACACGTTGCGCACTACTCCCCGGCAACGGCGCCAAAATTTGACGTGATTGTCGTGGTCACGCAAATTTAATCCCAATAACACAACTATATAGATAGTGGTAAGAGGGTATCGAACTCAGGGAGTATGTGGAATATGTGCTATTTGAAGATTTATCTAATTTAACTAAATTAATCTAATTGCAAGAAAAATAAAATTCAAGAGTTGATTTGATTGGATTTGGTTTTAAACTAAATTAACTAATTAAATTGCAAGAGAAAAGTTTGGTTGTAAGCAAATTAGAGACAAATGACCATCCTAGATTTCCGGTTTGTATTGACATTCATATTATCATTCCACTAGAAAGAACTACATAGACATAGCTCATGTGTGATTACTTGCAGTGATGAAAGGGAACTAAGTACTCAGATTCCTAGAACGTGAGGTTGTTACCCGATGATCAATCAACCCTTACCCAATCCTAATTCTACCCATGATATCTCGATTGCCAACGGCACCAAGAACGTATGGTTTCAAACTAGAAAATCATAAGAATTAACAAGTTACTAACAAACAATCACACACCATAACAAACCAACCATAAAGATAAGGATTGCTATTCTAGAAATTAGGAAATCAAATACAAATGTCTCAAAGAAACCTTCAATCTAGGACAATCATAAAGGGTTTAGCCACACATAGCTTCAAACAACATCTTAACAAAAGTTTCAATGTTCATCAAGATCAAAACAATAAACCTAATGATTGAGAGGTGTTCTTGTTGCCAAAAAGTCTCCAAGATAGCTCACAAATTCGTCACCAATGATTCATAACCGAAAGAAGATGATTAGCCACCATAAAACCACTTGAAAATGGCATTAAAATGAGGAGTTACACATTTTGGATCAGACGGAGCCGTAAGCTACGGCTGGATGCCGTACCTTACGGCAGTCAACCAGCCCGGAAAGTCAACCCTGAGCCGTAAGCTACGGCTGGGTGCCGTACCTTACGGCTCTCATCAATCCTTTACGGCCCTGACTTCCTGTTTTACGGCTGCACTCTTTGAAGCATGATGAGAGTCGTAACCTACAGCCCCTAGCCGTAGGTTACGGCGATTAGTGTATTTTTTTCTTTATTTCCTTGTAACATCTCTAGCTCCTTCACACTTCATTCCCAGCAACTCCTAGCATCCATCCAACCTTCTAAAACCCGCATCTTGAGCATTATAATACCTGCACATCAAGTCCTCTAGTGATTACCATGTTCAAGCAAATATCCATGTATAGTATGGGATTTTAATCATTTAAAGACTCTTAAGGGTTGTCCTACGGACCACCCGTCAACGGGTTTCTGACGGGTCGGTTGACCGGACCAAAACGCCGAGCTTTGACCGCGTTTGGGTCCTGTCAACCAGACAAAAGACTGACACCCGGTCTCGTTGACAGGACCAAAACGCGGCCAAAGCCCGGCGTTTTGGTCCGGTCAACAGACCCATCAGACACCCGTCAATCTTTGTCTGGTTAACCGGACCAAAACGCCGCGTTTTGGCCACAGTTCGACACTGCAGGGTGTGCACATAAGGACAAAAAACACCTTTTTGGTTGGTGTGTAGATAGTTTGGGCCCTTTAGAGTCATGTTTTATTGTTCCCGAAATATGGGTAAAAATGAAATATCTGGTAAGGGTGGGGCCGGGTGGGTTGGCTTAATAATAAAAATAATAATTTTATATAAAAGGGGTAGGTTTTGATGATGATATGGCAATTTATTTAGGGGCTATTTGTTTACCTCTTAATGAGTCTCTTAATAATTCAGACATCTCACTGGTTTAACACTTAATGGTTCGGACTGTTTGTTTCACGAGCAGATGTCTGAATAGTTCAGACATTTGCTTCTGAATGGTTAAGATTTATACAGAGTCTGAATGGTTAACACCTCTAATCTGAATTGGTCAGACATTTGCCTCTGAACAGTTAAGCATTATACAGGCTCTTAATGGTTCAAACATCTTACTAGTTCAACACTTGCTGTTTGGCAACATCTGAATGGTTAAGTGCTGAACCAGTAAGAGGTCTGAACGATTAAGAGCCTTATAATGATTAACCATTCAGAGGCAAATGTCTGACCAATTCAGATTAGAGGTCTTAACCATTCAGACTCAGACTCTGTATAAATCTTAACCATTCAGAGGCAAATGTCTGAACCATTTAGACATTTGCTCGTGAAACAAACAGTCTGAACCATTAAGAGCCTCGTTAAGAGGTAAACAAACAGCCCCTTAATAGTTCAGACCTCTTACTAGTTCAGCACTTAATCATTCAGATGTTGCCAAACAGCCTCTTAGTGTTTTTATATTTTCTTATTTGGTTGGTTTTTGTTGTTTTTAAAGGTTGAGTGTTTTTATAACGTGACAGCTGACTAGATTTGTTTTTATGTGTTTTTAAGGTTGCTTATTATGGATGGTGTTATATTTTAAAAGTACCTAATCTAAAACAAAATGAATTTTGGACATAAAAAAACAATACGGAAAAAAAAGGGTGTCTTACAAGATTTTCACGTGGTAGCTGAAATGCCAATGCTTCCTCAAGTTCTTTCACAATCTTGTTCGCATCCGGATGTTGTGCTCCGGACTCCTCTAAGCAAGAATATGCTAGTTTTGAGTATTTGTCAAGTGATTCCGGGGACATTTGATTCCACACATCGGGAAGGATTATATCCTTCAGCGTTTTTTTTTTTTTTCATAATGATATATGGCTAATGGAGCTAGTAACCTATTATCATCGTTCGGAATATATGCTTTCCTCCCACATAATACCTCTAATAAAACCACACCAAATGAGTAGATGTCTGACTTGTGGGTTACACCTTTGATCTTTCCAATTTCTGGGTCTATATACCTTATTGTGCCCATAGGTTCAGAAAGGATAACTCGGCCCATCCGGTTAACAGGTTGTTTTAGGGAAACTTTAAAACCAGATAACTTGTCTTCGTGGTTCTCATCCAATAAAACTGTGGAGCTGTTAATGTTGCGATGTATAATAGCATAACCACGCTCCACATCATAATGGAGGTACCTCAATGCACGAGCCATGCCTACGCATATCTTCAACCTTTGCATCCATGTGAGTTTCGGGTTGTTTAGATGCTCCTGCCTCCTTGAGACTTCCTTTGGCCGCATACGTGGTTACGATGATCTTCTCATCTTTCTCATTACAAAAACCAATAATAGAGACTAGATTTGTATGCTTGAGATCCGCAAGAATTGTAACTTCCGTCCAGAACTCGACATCTCCTTCACCTTGCTTACGATCTAACCTCAACGCAGCAATCTTGATCAACTTCCCGGACCGCTGGAGCTGTCCTTTGTATGCAGGTCCAAACCCACCTCGTCCGACGATGTTTTGATCATGAAAGTTATTGGTGGCCTTTATTACGTCTTCAAGTGGGATTTGCAGGTGAGCAAACTTGGTGATTAATATAGTTGATGCCATTATCAGGAGTGCGGAAACAATCAAACGAGAAGCTGGTAAGATCTAATAAGATGTATGAGTGCGTAACCACACATGTATAATAAGAATGATTATATATATTACGTATATATATTGATTAGTAGATGGGTATACATTAACTATTGGTTTCCCGCAAAATTTTAAAATGATTAAACTGTTGTTGTGATTAATTGGGTCACATTAACTTGGTATGTGAAAGGTTGAACAACTCACGTGACCCTTGTTATACATTCGATACTAATTGGTCATATATATGCATTATAAGGCTACTCGGTATGGTTGATGGACCATCCTTGAGGATGATCCGCCACGTAGGCGGCCACGTCACAGTCCTCCCAAGGATGGTCCATCTCCAAAACTAGAGGGCATGGAAGGATGGTGCTAGATGATCCTACCCCACAAAACTATGTACAAGTATTAAAGCATAATGTACAAATCCCACAAACAAACAAACAAAAGAGAGGGGGCCCACTGTTTTGGATCGTCTTAAACGTCGGAACTCGGACGTTGGCAACGGGACGGGGGGGGGGGGGCCGGCACGGTGTGCCCAGCGGCGCCGGACCAAGACGACCCGGGGACGGGTGCCATACCGAGTAGCCTAATATCGAAGCTGAGCACATGCTGCCCTTGGGATTATAAAATGTGAACGTGCACTATACATGTTTGTTTGGTGGGTTGTTAAATCGAGTAAATTACAGTTTGTGTCCTTTAACTATATCAGAAATTATGAAAGGTGCCTTTTAAAAAAATAATTTTAGTTTATGTCAAAAATTACTATGTTATGTAACACTTTATATCTTTTTAAGTAAACTGAGAGTTAGGTTAAATTAGCTCATGGGTAAAATTGGTATTTCACTCTCTTTAATAAATAGTGTGGGGCCCACTCCAAAACTACCCGACCCTCTTCTTCTCCACTCAAACCCAAACCTGCAAACCCACTTCTTCATCTCATCACCATCGTATCACCACCTTCCACTGCAAACACCTTCCACAATCCTCCGGCCACACCCTCCCATAACCTCTGACCACCACCACTCCAATCACCATCGTATCACCACCCACCGGCCACCACCCTCCCATAACCACCGTTCACCCCACCACCTTCGTTTTTCTAGAGATCCATTCTCCCATAACCTCTGGCGAACCGACCCCCACACCTCCGATCACCACCAGCTCCTTTTCCGGTTGCCCTTAAAAACGGTCTGCATCACCAAGAAAAAAACCGGTCACTGCCATTGTACCTCACCACTTCATCGTCGGAACCCTCACCGGCCCACCACATCGTAAACCTTGTCTCTGATGCAATTTGATCGAAGGTCTTGACGGAAGTTCGCTTCACCGCCATGAAGGAGCTCACGACGAGAGCTTTGGTCGGCGTTTCAACTTCCATTTTTAATGGTTCAGTGTGTTCGACCCTGTTGTGTACACAGTGGTGTTTGCAACTTGTAAGCCATCGACAGCCACTGTGGGCGGTGGGTTAAGATTGTGGAATAATTGTGGCAAACTAAAAGTGATTTTGTTTGCAGGAGGATATTATAAGTGGTAAAAGGGTTTTATATTCAAGGAATTTTCGTTTTCGTGGAAAGAGATATGAGTTTGAAATATCACAGATGATGGTCGAGAAGGTGCTTCTGGCTGGAGAAGAAAGCAGGGTGGGGTTTGGTGGGGAAAAAGTAATTATTATATTTAATTTAAATTAAAAGGGTGGGTCCACTTGAATTATTAAATAATAAAATATATTTGTTTTAATCTTTTAATTAATATATCTGATGCAAGAGAGTGTGAAATATCAATTTTACCCTAAGCTAATTTAACCTAACTGAAATAATTAACTTAGTTTGCTTAAAAGGATATAAACCGTTTGGTTTAATATAAATAGGATAGTTGGTTTTCTAATGTACCCATTTTCATCGAATACACAGTAGCCTTTCTTTTCCTTCATTTATCTTCACATATACAACAGTTACGTACTTAATTGTGAGTGTTTGTTGAGTATGGAGTGAAGCCTACCAACATTTGTTATCAGAGCCTAGGGCTTGTAGGAAGCGGGTTTAAAGATCGGAGGAAGTGATGCAGGCTCAAGTGTAGAAGATCAAGTCATTACGTTTCTAGAAGCCCATAATCGAGCTTCCAAGGGTGATTTACGAAAACGAGCATAATTTTGGTTACGGGTCTCTGTTTAGACGTTCGACCAGTCAAATCTAAGCTTGAAACAAGGAGCACGTCGTGGCAAGGCCCCATAAGGGCCTTGTCCAAGTTTCGGCCCAAAAAATGCATTCTAGTGGGAGTTGGACACTTTTATGTTTTTTTCCATGTTTTATGTATTTTGTTTTTGGGCTTGTGTTTGGGCATGGCCTTTTTGTGGCCCATTTCGAATTTCTGTCTTTACTTATATCCTTCTCATGTAATTCTAAGAGGCAGACTTGAATTTTGAGAATAACCGTTTCACTTCAAATTATTTGCCCTTTGGGTTGAATTTTTGGGGTTTGGAGAAGATCGTCACGGGTATTCGTAGAATCAACGTGATTTGTTCTTCATTATGGTATCACTCGCTACCAGTGGCGGAGCTTGACCAAAAGTTTCGAGAGGGCGTAAAGTGATGGGACCCAAAAAATTTTTTCCTATCGTTATGTTTTTGGTAGGGTCGGGTTGGCTATTCGATTCAAGTCGGGTTAAATAATAATAGTTCCAAATAAAACAGAGTGTATATTTACCAAACTACCCATCATTTATATACAAAGTTTATAAATATTTAGGATATACAATTTAGGAAAAATAATCGGGGGGCGATTCTATATAATTTTAAAATTTTCGGACGAAAAATCGGAACTTATACACTTCTAACCGAAACATTGGGGTGGGCGGGTGCACCCCCGGGCACCCATAATACTCCGCCACTGCTCGCTACATCAGGAAGCCTCCGCCGCCGGCAAGTGTGTCGGGTCCGCGGAGGGCAGGCATAAAAGAAAGGTTCGGGACTGTAATTCAGAAGAAGTCTAAAGACTAGGGGGTGGTTTGTGTCAGTCGTCGTCGCGACAGAGTACTTGTTAGGATGACAGGTGAACACAGGTATGTTTGGTAGCTATTAGTCTTGATCAAAGGGGTTGTTCCGGGGCAATGGTTCCTGCGTGAAAAACAACAGTAAGTTGTTTGCGGGTGGCTCTTTTGAAAGAAAAAATATTTTGTGGGAGCCTTGATTAGATTGTTCGCTCATTCCGACGGTGATTACGCGTTTGGCGTGTACCGACGCAGGGTTACGCGTCTATATCTGCATTTCGAGCATATCGACGCTTGGGTTACCCATCCAATTCAGCGTTACGCGCGTACCGTTGTTGGTTTACGAATTACACACGTACATGCACTGATTATGCGTTCCATTCAGTATTTCGCTCTTACCGGCACTGTTCAATTTCGTGTTACGCGCTTGTCGACACTGGGTTATTTGTTCGATTTCATGTTACGTGCGTAGCGTATAACAACCCTCCTAAAACCCCTTAACATAATCCCAAACGCCCTAATATATACCCCGTATGCGAGAAACAGCCCTAAAATACCTTAGTATTAATAAAAATTAAATAAAAACAAGTAATAGGGGTCCTCGCGGGGCGCGACCCCCTTGAACGTGCGAGTCACGGGCCGCGACCAAGTGACACCAGGCGACACCCTGGTCAGCCACGTGTCCCTGTACGTGTTGAGTCTAGGAGCTGATTAGCCAAGGCAAGTAGGTGGTCAAAGAAGTCAATGGTCCAGCCACAAATAGTGAAGCCATGTATGCAATACTAATGTCTAATGAAATCCACTTACAGCCAGTTCGCTTTCTTTTCTCAATTTTTACTGATTGTGTTTTAACTGTGATTGATCACTGATTAAAAGAATTGCAGATCACATAAAAAAGGTTGATCGGGTGAGACAACAAAAATATTAGATTCCAATAATCTCAAAATGTAGTATCTTTGTAGTAACTTTAAGGGCATACGAGTTTAGCGGTAACAATAGCACACAAATCATCAAATTTATGAAACTGTTTGTTATTATTGGAGTCAAAATACTTATATTTTTCATTTTTTAGGGGGTGATTATCTCTCCAATGAAGTTGTAATCCAAGTTTAGTGAGTATTAGACCCGGGGAATTATTTGTCGCTTCATACTTAACCACATATGTGCCACAAAATTACTAACATACACTATATCAGGACACCAAATCAAAAGATTAGCTAGCAGTTGACTTAATGACAAAAGATTCCCCAAAAGTTAGTAATATAAAAGGCTATGAAACGTAACTTTTACAGTCAACCAAACCTGTTTGACTTCTGAATTGATGTAAATCCATCTCATTCCAGTTCTCATTACATGATATAGAAAGCACCAAAATAATAAACAAACATTACACATTTAAGAAGAGCTATATACTAATACAATATCAACGAGTCCTATTGCAACAAGTAGTGATATAATTCATTTTAAAACATGCTACTTTATATGAATCCGTTCGAAAGATAACAAGTGAAAAGTAAATCCAAATGGGACCCAAGAACCAACTCACAGAGGCATTTAATCAAACAGGCGGTGTGCATCATTAAAAATTAATTAAATATTGAAAATTACACTCGAATAAACGAAATCATACTTTACAATGGTGATAAGAAGTGTCTCATTACATAGATTTCAGAAGATAGTTTACACATGTTGGTTTTTACGCACGCCTAAGGCTGGACGGTATGTGGACCGTCCCGCCCCGTCGCCGTGCCCCCTCTCCATTACCCCCACTTTGTCGCCATGCCTCCGTCGTTGAGATCGTCGGGGGTGGTGCGACGATTTGGACGGGCCTCCCCCTCTCTCACACACCTATACATACAACATATACATATATATTTTAGGCTCATCCCCCATTTCCTTACCTCCATCCTCTTTGCCCCATCCTCACACCCAATCTACGTGGCGCTTACGTGGCGGATCATCCTCCAAGGATGGGCCTCAACCATACCGCATAGCCTTAGGCATAAAAACATGTAGAGCCAGTCAAGTAACTGAAATGGATCAGAATAAAAGTTAAATGGATAATAGATGGGCCTTCATGTTGGGCTGGCCACAAAAGGAAATTGGATTTTGTTTTATCATAGCCCTGCCCGTTTACAACTCCTGCTTGCATATGTTTTTTACCACATACCACTTCAAGCGTGAAAGTGGCACTACTTGAAATTGCTCTACCTGCTGAACCGATTAACAAAGTTGCAATATTGCCAACTTTATCTTTTTTTACGCCTTCCGAAATGTATCGTATGCCAAATAGTTTGTAGCAGCATACAGGAGACCTAAAATAAACTTGGTGTGAGGCCCTAGTAGAATTCTGCATGCCCCTCTTCCTTTCCAATCTTTGAAAAAGCGTCTACAAGATTGTTGTACATGCCCCTCTGAAAAAAAACACAAGGTGACAAGATAGGCGAGTCAGGACATTTACAATAAAAAGCGCTTTTTGTATAGTTATTACGGCAATTAAGATTTAAAGTTTAAAGAATTTACTCATGCAAAAATAATATTGCGGGACTTATGTGCTAATTAAGCAGAAGTCTATAGGTTTTGTCATAATGGTCATAAGCCCCTTACATTATGGTTGGTTGTGATTACAAAAAAGGATATTATTATGATAACAGTATCAATATTTATTAAGGAAATGAATTAAAAGATTGTATATACAAAAAATAAACTTCTGACCAACTTTCAGGCTGTTCAAACACACCTGCAATTAATGACTCAGGTATACGAAGCTTTGACTTTTCTCTGAGTTTAGGAGTCAACCTTTTCTTGATAGTATCTTACACAAATAACTGCACAAGATGTTGTTAAAATTATCATAATAATGAAAATGTAGAATGTAAAAGTGAAAAAAAAATATCATTAACCACACAAAAAGAGTAGCAGATCATCAGAAAATCATGACGGCAATTTACGGGTCAAAGAAGCAGGTTATCCAAAGGCCAAAAAGTAATTATAGTGCATTAAAGATGCAATAAGCCCATAATCACTTTCAAAATACTCATAACTGCATATATAGAGGTCTGGTGATCTTTTTTCAATAATTGGTTTCATACTAGTTGTACCTGCAACTTATATACCATCATTCTAAGTTTATTTTCTCTACTATTCCTTCAATAATCTGAATTTCACGACAATTAACAACGACAAAAGTGATTATACCAATAACAAGCAGCAAAATAGAGATTCAAACACTATCTCCTGGACATTTCATTACAACTGATTATCTAATTCTGATTATCTAATTCTGATTATCTAATGATGGGTAATCACTTTCTAAACACCAACTCATATGAAATAATTAGAATTACATCAAATTGGGATTTACAAAGGGTACAAAAGAGCAAAAATGTTTGAACACATGCACAGAAGATCAAATTCACAAACACTTTACAACAATCATGATACATCATACCTTGATTTCAAGAGAGAAGGCTGAAATTCTTGAACGCCGAGTGATATAAGAAATAAATGTAGTTATGAACGAATATGAGATTAAAATCCAACCAGAAATTGTATGAAAGGGATTAGCCCCATGTTGAGATATTGCAAGTTTGCAACAGCAGTGAATGCAGGATTCATTCTGGTTGGTGGTCGCCATATCATTTGGTGGAGAAGAAAATTATAACCATCGAAGGTTAGGGCAGGAGACAATGAGGATTTACATCTCATAAACAGGAGGCGGCTGCTTGTTTAACTCTTAATGAAAGCATGTTTGGCTTAACTTATTTGCTCCTTTTGCAAAATGACTTTTGGCAACAAAAAAAAAAGTCAGGATTTCCTGACTTTTGCCTAACAAAAAGTCCTTTTACCTTAAAAAAGGAAAGACAAACACTTTTGAAAAGTCCTTTTTGGCCTAAAAAAGGACTTCTACCTTCAAAAAAAGGAAAGCCAAACACCCACTGAGACTCTTAATGGTTCAGACTTACTGGTTCAGCACTTAATGGTTCAGATTGTTTGTTTCATGAGCAAATATCTAAATGGTTCAGACATTTGCATCAGAATGGTTAAGTATTATACTAAGTCTGAAGGTTAAGATCTCTAATCTGAATTGGTTAGATATTTGCCTCTAAGCGGTTAAGCATTATGCTGCCTCTTAATGGTTCAGACCTCTTACTGGTTCAGCACTTAATCATTCACAAGTTGACAAACGACCCCTAACTGCTATGAGTGAGAAATAGAAGGAATGCAAAATAGTCCTACAACCTCTGCTTCTAGAAGCTTTCTATAAATTATATAAAGAAATATCTTACGTAAGTAAAAATTATGCATATGAAAAAATTGCTTAACAACCTCTGCTTCTAGAAGCTTTCTATAAATTATATAAAGAAATATCTTACGTAAGTAAAAAATATGCATATGAAAAAATTGCTTAAAGCAACCCGTAATCAGAAAAAATTACAATTTCTTTTTTTTTTTTTTTTGAAATTTAAAAGACAACATAATAATTTTGAAATAAATTTTAAATTTACATAATTTAAAATTTATAATTTATAATTTACACAACTTAAATTATAGAAAATTTGAAATGAAAAGATACCCATGGGAAATCTTCTATTGCTAAATATTAAACATTACGTTCAAACCATATAACCCAAACAGTTCAACTTGATCTAAGGACTAATATGCATCTAAAAGCAGTTACAAATTAAGGGGAACATAAAAATATATAATGTGTATTGAGCCATCCTCTTTAGTGAAAATAACTAGTTGAAAACCATAATCATCAAGTTTAGCCTTTCTACAATACTAGAAATAAAGTATGAAACCAATATAATTTAGTGAAAATAACTCCTTGAAGGAAACTTTAATCAACAAGTTTAGCTTTTCTACGAAACTACAAATAAAGTATGAAACCAATATAATTTAGTCTTCGATCTCACCAATCACGCTATCTCACCCATTGCCAAAATCGTTGTGATTGATTTTGTTTTGCTTTTGCTATTTTATACATGGTACTTTACTCGAATAAATAAGTCCAAATTGGGAAAATGATCCAGTCATCTCACAATGAAGTCCTTTTTTCAAATATATATGTTTGTTTTGGTCATTAAAAAAGATAAATATTATATTACGTTTGGATTAGTAGTTGGGAGATTTAATTGGTCATATTTAATTTTCTTAAACACTTTTAAGTTCTTGAAATTTAATTCCACGCAGGGGCTAAACTGAAAATACAAGTCCTCGCAGGGACTAGGTACATAAACAAATGTACACACAGGGACTTAATTGAAAATGAAACATACAAAACAAACAAATAAGGAATTTCAATAATCCCTTCCCTTCTTCCCCTTGATTAAATCAGCCAAACCCTTTAGTAGACTCCAACGGCTTCTACGCTCCCTCTGAACATCCCGTTCCACCTGGTTCAACCTCTGAAGGATCTCCTGCTGCTGCGGTGGTTGGATCTGTGGTGGCTGCGGCTACTGCTGCTACAGAGGTTGAGGAGGTGGTGGGTATTGATACCCATAAGCTGGGTATCCAGTCTGGTAGGAAGCTGCGTGCCCTTCAGGATGAAGAGCATTGTAGTTTGCCACCACAAGATACGGGTCAACATCGGGGGCATTGTGGTAGTTGTAGCCAGAATAGGCTGGTTGCTCAAAAAGGTTATACGCCGTTGCACCGGCGTATGAAGGAATTGGGTTATCAAAACCCATTTGTGGTGCTGGTGGTGGTGCGACTGGCGGAGAGTCGACCTCTGAAACTGGGTTTGAAGGCCCACCCATCTACGGGTCTTCATACAGTGGCGGGTAGTGACTGCCACTGGAGTGTTGGGGGGTGTTGAAGTGGAATCCCCCTCGCACGGACATCCGTGCTCCTGATCTTCTTCGCCTCGGTGGCTCCGGAGGCGGTTGCTGCTCTGGCGGCGGCGGTGGTGGTGGCGTAACCACCTGGAAACGCGAATCCTCAGAGGGATCCTGCTACTGCTGTTGAGGTGGGTTGAAAGGGGGAGTGAACTCCCAGGGGTAAGTGGCCCATCTCTCAGCAAAACTGTCTGGTCCCCTGTATGGTGAACCGTGGAAAGACGATCCGTCTGAAATCTCTATGGGATGCGTGGGCGTCCCAGTTGGTGGCTCGGCAGGGTCGGGGTCATCATCCATCTCCATATCCTGCATCTCAGGATAATGGTCAGCGGGTCCCAGAGGATTTGGACTCTCTGGTTCTTGAACCTGGTTTACCGGGTTGAACCGACTCTGGAAGTATGGGGTCAGGCCCTGAAAGGCACGGTGAGAACCCGACCGCTGCAACGGTAAGTAGGAATGGCGTGAATGGTCGGACTCGTTGCCTTGATGGAGCCTGAAAGAATCGTGGTATGAAGGTGAGGAGCTAAGCGAGACAGAACGTCTCGCAGGCTATAAGTAGGTCCTTCAGTCTTCTTGAGGACTAGTGCTCATGGTTACTGAAGGAGTTCGCCGGTGTGATGGCCCAGCCTCATGGTCATGACTCGTGAAAACTGGGGCTTTTCCGCCTCTACCTCTTCCTCTGATACGCGGCGGCATTTTCTTGTTCCTGTCAAAACAAACAAAAGAAACAACAAAGGAAAAACAATAAAGGACAAAATAAAAGATTAGGATTAGTCCTAAGTCCTTTGCCAAGATTCGGAAGTCAAGGAATGTGCAACTGTGTCACTGAGATTAAACAGAAAAGACTAGTGTTTAATTCAATCAATGTTGGCTCTGATACCAACCTGTCACACCCCCATATTTCCACGTATTTCCGGTGGGCCCGGTGGGGAGTATCGTGACGTAGTTGATATCATCATAGTCAATTAATCACAGTTCAATGCACAGCGGAAGTCTAAAGTAAAAATATTACACACCGATTCGAAAGTAACATAAAGTATTACACAACGGGTTGTAAAAAGATCCACAGACGGATCAAAGATAAAAGAAATATTGTTCAATAGATTTAAGCATCAAAAGCTTGCAAGACTCTTTATTTGATACTAGGAGTAGCCAGCCCATTTCGCTTAGTACCTGCACTTAACCTTTTTTGGAAAATACGTCAGTTTACACTGGTAAATACAATTAACCGACTCTTTTGAAAATATTTAAGAAAATTGATTTAAGTGCACAAGGCACAAATATTCTTTTATAACTTGGGATAATTATTTAAAAATAATCTTGTAAAAGAATTATATGTTTGTTATACGTTTAGTAGCCCGGGTTAAAATACCGGGTTAAAGATTAATAGACACACCACATAATATAACCCACGGGAGTTATCCTCAACAAGCGGGTATATTATTTTACATACGCACCGGCAGGTGTATGCCTACACCCCGTGCTTAAGTCGTGGCCATTTCAATGAATGAGCCGAGGATATCCAGTACATGGTCATTAACCCCCAAAGGCTTAAAACAAACAAAATAGATTAAACGGGTTATCTCAATGTTTTAACCATTATTCAATTAAAGATTCAATACCCGACCAAGCGGTATTTTATATACCGTACCCCAAGCCCGTATAAGGGAAAATAAGTTAAAAGTATTTACCTGAGCAAAAATACAAATTTATCTCAGCCGTATAACAATCAGCAAGTGCAAATATCTTTTACTGGGCTCCTAAATCTGGAACGAAGGTTTTAATAACCTATTAGATTCCTAACGGGTCTTACTTAAGTTTAAACTTAGACCGGTTAATTTTAAAGAAAGGCTTACGGTTCAAAACGCAAGATTAAGCGAAGACCGGATTAGAATGTGATTTAGACTCGATAAGTATGAGGACATTTATAATATGGGTAAACTAAACACATTCTGGATTTTGAAGCAAAAAAGATAAGGTTTGGCCCGTTTCGGTCAATTTATGCAAACTAGTCACATAAACCGTACCGAACGCGAAAAATGCATAACGGGTAACCAAAAGAGTCATGTACAGGTTTCACAAGTTAATATGCCTTAAATATGTTGTGATATCAGTAGCATACCTTCCATTATGCCCAAAACGGATTTAAAATCAATTTAAGCCCCGTAGGGGTATTTTGGTCATTTTAAAGATTATAAAAGAGGTTAAATGACGATCTGAGGTTCTAGTCTAAAATGATCAGTAAAAATATTTATTTTTGCAAGTCATAACAGTAAGATATTGTATATATGTGAAATTTATTATTTATGGCCAAACTATGCACCATAGGGGCATTTTGGTCATTTCACATAAGCTTTAAGGGTCAAATTTGGAAATCTGAGTTCAAAACTTTTACTTACTGTTAAAGTACAAAAAGTTGTTGATAACATCAGTAGGTAACGAGCCTTAGGTGCCAAATATGGTTTTAAACCATACTACGCGCCTAAATCGCATAAAAGTCGGTATTTGACGATATTCGGGTTGAATAAGGAAATCTGAGATTGAACAGCCTTTACTGTTTAAAACAACTTATTTAATGTATAAAATCAGTAGAAAAAGGTTTGATATGTAAAGGATGTGTAAAACTCATTTTATTAGCAAAAAGGGCATAACCGTCAATTACCGAGTCAATGCAAGAACCTTATGTTATGATCAGTTTAAAATTCAACAAAAATCTTCAAAAAATCCCTAAATATTATATTACATCAGTGGGTAGAAAGTTTGGTGTCAAAATTCGGGTTTAAATGGGTTTTATGCCGAAAATGCCGTTTAATTAATCAAAAGCTCGCATTTTACGATATTGAGCATATCTCCTACTTTAGACCATAAACTAATGTCAAATTTTTAGGACATATTTATAAATCAGTAATAAAGATTTTTTTCCTCTCACATTTTAAAAAATCTCGTTTTTATATCAAAAGGGCATAATGGTCAACAATTAAGTATTTAACGGAAACATGCAAATGATTTGGATTAAATAGGAACCATATAGTATAATCTCAGAGGGTTATACTAACATGTAATATGGTCTTAAAGGAACCTTAAGGCATATCTAAACTAAGCTAAATCGGGTCAGAACTGAAAGTCAAAGCAAAAGTCTACTTTTGCGACTTTCGGTTGTGAACCGAGCCTAAACTCAGAATTGTCGGGTTTAACGTGCCTAAACATGTTCTTATATCATTTACCAAGTTATTTTTATGTTAAAACATGTTCCATAACTTCTACATTATCAGTTATGAATTTATTTGCAAAAATGGCTTCTGTTGACTTTTTAATATTAAGTTTGACCCGACAATTGACCAAGTTAGAGTGAGAATCAGTAGGTGCCCTTTTAAGGGTTTATTACCTACATAATTATCAACTCATAGCCGCTTTCAATTCGAATAATGGATGGACCATTAGTGATTAATCACTAAGTCAAAGCTTAATTACGATAGCTTTGACTTTTGGTCATTAAACTAATAAAACTTGAACTTAAGAGGCTAAGAACACTTACTATGGTCCTTAGCACGAAAATAGAACTGAGGAAAGCTTATTTGAACTCCAAGAAGCTCCAGAGAGTGAGTTGTGAATAAATTTCAAGTGTGCAAATGACAAGTGAAGAACAAGAGCCCTTATATAGGATTTTACATTGCATTAGATCATTCCACATGACCCTACAATGCTCCCTGATGATTCCAGGTGTCCCTATTGCATGAAAATCTGTTGGCACAGTCCCTGGTATCGAAATCTAGCATGCAAAGGCGGTGGAACTGGTTAAACATGCAGCTGTCCTTATCTTTCTGCATCTTGCACTTCCACGCGGGCCGCGTAAGACTCTTAAGGAGTCTACGCGGGCCGCGACGCTCCTTGATGACCGGAAAACAAGTTTCAAAGTTTGCAGTTTTGGTCCCTGGTCCATAATAAGTTTAAATAACTTTCATTTATTACATTTAGGACCCCCATAGTTAACTTTTAAGGACCTTGGGTCATAAACTAACTCCGTTAAGCTCCCGGTTAGTTGTACGATCATCCGAAAAGTCTTGTATTCATCGAAACTCCACAAAATTAATATCCGATATTCTTGAGAAAAAATATATAGTTATTACAATGTTTTTGGGATCGTTAAAAGGTCACTCAGAGGTTACTTTCAACATGTTGACACTTTTAACCCCTATGCTTCATAAGATCCTTATTTTGAGCACAAACGACTTTCTATGTTCGATAAATTATTCGTCAAAGAATACGAACGCTGTGTGAGGTCAATCAGAGGCATAAGAATGGCATGTTGACACTTTGGATCCTTTTACTAACATATTTACATTGTTTGACAATTTTAGTCCCTCAGAAACAATTCCTTACACGTTTAAAGTTCATGACACGTGTCTTCATTATATTGGTCATGAATTTACGAGGTGTTACATCCTTACCCCCTTAAAATAAATCTTGACCTCGAGATTTACTGAAATAAATGAGGGTACTTCTGTTTCATTGTGGATTCAACCTCCCACGTGTATTCGGGGCCTCTACGGGCATCCCATTTAACCTTCACAATCGGCACGTGCTTCCTTCGAAGCTTCTTAACCTGTCGATCCTCGATCGACAAAGGTTTTTCAACAAACTTCAAGCTCTCATCTATCTGCACGTCCATGTGCGACATTGCTAGCGATTCATCAGCTAGACATTTCTTCAAATTGCAGATGTGGAATACATTATGAATTCCACTAAGCTCTTCAGGCAGGTTTAGCTTGTAAGCTACAGTTCCGACACATTCGATGATCTCGACTGGTCCTATGTACCTTGGGCTCAACTTGCCGTTCTTGCCAAAACGCATTACCCCTTTCCAGGGTGATACCTTAGAGGTTTACGCCTTTTATCTGCGTAGCTTTTCTGCCTATCCCTGGCAGCTTTGAGACGATCACGTATCTGCACAATCTTATTTGTCTTCTCCAGGATTATATCAGGTCCTGTCAGTTGGACATCTCCAACTTCCGCCCAACAAACTGGCGTCCTACACTTTCTTCCATACAAAGCTTCGAAAGGTGCAGCTTGAATACTCGAATGATAGCTATTATTATATGAAAATTCAATCAACGGAAGATGATCATCCCAACTTCCACCCAAATCAATAACACAAGCTCATAGCATATCCTTAAGTGTTTGAATTGTGCGCTCGCTTTGGCCATCCGTCTGAGGATGATAAGCAGTGCTGAAGTTTAATCGAGTTCCTAGGGATTATTGAAAGCTTTTCCAAAAATGCGATGTATATC
This sequence comes from Helianthus tuberosus, assembly GCA_030545235.1. Classification (NCBI taxonomy): domain Eukaryota; kingdom Viridiplantae; phylum Streptophyta; class Magnoliopsida; order Asterales; family Asteraceae; genus Helianthus; species Helianthus tuberosus. The sequence goes on along the minus strand of CM060411.1, from coordinate 212,582,009 downwards.
TCTCATCCCTATCAGAGATAACTTGTCGGAGCTGTGAGTTTCCTTAATAGGTAATAAGTGGGCTGACTTGGTCAGTCTATCTACTATAACCCAAATAGTATCATTCCCATGCTTTGTTCTTGGTAACTTAGTGATAAAATCCATAGTTACCATTTCCCACTTCCAGGTGGGAAGTTCAGGCTGTTGCAGCAAACCTGACGGCTTCTGGTGTTCGGCTTTAACTTGAGCGCACGTCAAACATTTGGCCACATAAGTGGCTATAGATTTCTTCAAACCTATCCACCAATAATTTTCCTTTAAATCCTGGTACATCTTATCACAGCCAGGATGAACATAATATTTGGAGCTATGGGCTTCTTGAAGAATCACATCCATAAGTCCTCCATAAATTGGAACCCATATTCGTCCATTCAATCTCAGGATTCCATCCTTGCCATATGATAATTGTTCAGCAGTGACACCCAATTTCTCACTTGGATAGTTAGCTTCTAACACAGCTTCCTTTTGAGCGGCTAACAACCTTTCATTCAAGCTATTCTTCAATTCAATGCTCTTGGCGTTGATTCTAATGGGCTTAACTCTTTCTTTTCTGCTCAAGGCATCAGCGACTACATTCGCCTTGCCTGGATGATATCGGATTTCACAATCATAATCGTTCAGTGTCTCCATCCATCGACGCTGTCTCATGTTCAGATCCTTCTGGTTAAACAGATGCTGAAGGCTCTTATGATCAGAATAGATCACACATTTGGTCCCATAAAGGTAATGCCTCCAAAGCTTCAGTGCAAATACAACTGCACCCAATTCCAAGTCGTGGGTGGTGTAATTCTTCTCGTGCACCTTTAATTGTCGTGAGGCATAGGCAATGACCTTGCCTCTATGCATGAGTACACATCCCATACCGGTGTGTGATGCGTCACAATATACCACAAATTCTTCAATTCCTTCAGGCAATGTCAAAACCGGAGCATTGCTCAACTTTTGTTTAAGAATCTCAAAGGATTCTTGTTGCTTAGGACCCCAATCAAACTTTATATTCTTTCGGGTCAATGAAGGTAGGGGTGCTGCAATCCTTGAAATTTTTTTCAATAAAACGCCTGTAATATCCTGCCAGACCCAAGAAGCTGCGAATCTCTGTGGGCGTCTTCGGCTCTTGCCAATTCATGATAGCTTCAATCTTAGCGGGATCCACCTGGATACCGCGCTCGCTAACCACATGTCCAAGAAATTGGACTTCACGAAGCCAAAACTCACATTTTGAAAACTTGGCGTAAAGCTTCTCTTGCTGAAGAAGTTTAAGGATACATCGAATGTGCTTTTCATGATCAGCCTGATTCTTCGAATAAATAATAATGTCATCAATGAAGACGATGACAAACTTGTCCAAGTAGGGTTTGCAAACGCGATTCATGAGATCCATGAACGCTGCTGGTGCATTAGTGAGCCTGAAAGGCATCACCAAGAACTCGTAGTGACCATAACGAGTTCTGAATGCAGTCTTATGCACGTCTTCATCTCTGACCTTCAGTTGATGGTATCCTGACCTTAAATCGATCTTGGAGAAATAACTTGCCCCTTGCAATTGATCGAACAGATCGTCGATCCTGGGCAATGGATATCTGTTCTTGATTGTGACCTTGTTTAGCTCGCGATAATCAAAGCATAAACGCATTGATCCATCCTTTTTCTTCACAAACAGAATCGGTGTTCCCTAAGGAGATGAGCTAGGCCGAATAAAAACTTTTGCCAATAAATCATCTAACTGAGTCCTTAACTCCTTCATCTCAGTCGGTGCTAACCGGTAAGGTGCTCTTGCAACTGGTGCTGCTCCAGGAATAATGTCAATTCTGAACTCCACTTGCCTATCTGGAGGTAAACCAGGTAGTTCTTCAGGGAATACTTCTGGATATTCATAAATGATAGGGATGTCTTCGATCTTGGACTTTGGTTCATCTGTGGTCACTTGTGCCATGTAGATGACACAACCCTTCTTCAAACACTTCGACGCCTTAAGCATGGACACTTGCTTAGGCAACCTATGTAACAACTCTCATTTAAAATTACTATTTCTTATTTTATTTTGTCCATATAAGGAAACCCTAATTGAAACCCCCAAGTGATACTGCCTGACCCCTAAAATTTTCAGAACAATCGGAATCAGGATCAGGGCCCCTAAAACTCAGGGGGGGGGGGGGTATTCCCCATTGACGATTATCATTATAACTCGCTGTAAAATTTGAATTTAATCGATCCGTCGACTCACCCAGGCTAGTTGGAAACGTGGCTACCCTATGCTAGAAAAGGCGCCGTCGCGCCACGCGACAGAGCTGGTTTTTCAGTATATATAGCAGGGTTTGGCACTTGCATGAAACTGTTATTACGACGCTTCAAATTCATTTCCTACACTGAATTATACTCCATTTCGTTCAAAAACACACAATCACGAAATTCTGCCGCGATAACATGGTAATAACTCGATCACTGCTACGATTTAATGTCCGATCGATAAAAACCAATCTGATGGATGTTTAAGTGCTGCCCGTATCTGGGCTATACTTTGTCATTCATCGTGAATTCGATGAATGTTTAAGTATCGCACTTTGTCATTCATTGTGAAGGTTTTGATCTCGTGAGTTGTCGTAAAGTTGGGTTAAAGTTACTGACCTAGTTTTCGTGTGCATTGTTATTTGAATTAGGTTAACAGGCTTATCAGTAGGCTAAACTCTGCCCGATTAAACTTACAATGTGAGTCATTCTCTTTTATCAAAAGTGTTTTACAATACTCCAATTATTTTCAAAGGTTATAATTACAGGGATTAAGTCGTGGTTATCTTGAATCACTTGCTAGTGGGGTATTGTGCACATTACTAATTTCTCACGGTTAGGTTCATCAACCTAACAGTGATAATCATCACTACTTGGGTGAAAGGACCCAATAGTGGTATGACCATCGTCACAAGGCTGTGACACAGCGCCATATAAAAATAAGATAGAAGCCATTGTAATCCCTCTTATGCTGTAATTTATAACTAATGCGTCGTTTTATATAACTTGAGTGACTCGCCAGTATTTCCCCGCTGACAAAAATATTTTTAAAACATGTTTTAGGTGACCTGCTGTGAATCAAGGAAAAGTGCTACGGAGCGCTAATAAGGCTTGAAGTGGTGGCTCAGTTAAATAAATAGACATGTTTTGTAAACCAGGGAATTTCCTTGTGAAATTCCTCTATTGTAAATTACGGGGCATATCCCAAATGATGAAATAAAATAAATTGGGCATTTTCAAGTTTTAAACGATCCTGTCAAAATTCTGCTGCCAACATAACAATTTCCACGGATTTCTGTCCCGCGGCTCCTGGACCGGGTAAAACTGGGACGGGGGCCGTGACAGAAAAAGTTGGTATCAGAGCCACTGATTTAAGCCAATTAAGTATTTAGAAATACTTAATTTTTCTAATTGCCATTCTGTGATTATGTGTTTTTTTTTGTGTTATTTGACTAATTGTTAGTTTACAGTATGGGTAAGCAAAGAATTTCGGACATCTGTCGTCAATTAGATAGTTCACCAAAAGATAAGGGAACCGCATTTCAATCAAATTCCTCAAGATACCCCGCATATACTGAGGAAGGAATATTTATTCGTAAGGCACAGTTTGAGAAACCACTTACCCCTAAGAAAAGAAGTTGGATTATTAGAAAAAGTCAAGAGAAAATAAAGAAGTCACAACCAAAAGGAGTAATGATTAATAAGGAAACTCAGGAAATAGGCACTAACCCACCATGGGAAGATGAATTAGATGAACAATGGGCAAATCTCTATATGTTAGCCACTACAGCAGTAAATGTTAACTTTTAATTAAGTTAAACTGCCAAACCCGGACTAACCAATGAAAACTTTTGTAAGATAACCAGTGTGTACGGACGCATACTAATATATATAAAATATCAACGACGCAAGGTCAACAATTTTGGCTAAATGTGTTGATGTGATTATGTGTGATTATTTTATTATGCTTGGTTATTAATTAAATTGGTGCTAATAACTTATATATATTAATTACTAGATGGAACACGCTAGTAATGAACCAGTTAACGAGATTAACCAATCAGAGCAAAACCACGAAGATCAATTTCTAAATAGGCAAGATATAGAGAACATCATTGCTCAGGGAATAGCCAACGCTATTCCAGCAATCATTGCTGCTGCCCGAAACCCAGTTGAACCTCAACAAATTATTCCCAGCAAACGTACTCACGGTGATAATTTCAGTAATAGCATAAATGGAGGCGGCAACATTAATAATAATGATAATGATGGGATGCAGGCCCCAATTCCTAAGAAAATGAAAGTTGCAACGCCTGGTTGCACTTACAAAGAATTTCTTGCCTGTAAACCTGTTGAATTTGCAGGCAATGAAGGGGCGACTGCTGTACTACGTTGGTTAGAAAAAACCGAGGAAGTAATTAAAATAAGTAAATGTGCCGAGGAAGATAAAGTCATGTATGCTTCTCACCTTTTCAAGGAAGAAGCATTAGAATGGTGGAATACGGTGTTGCAAGCCAAAGGAAGCGACATGGCCTATGCCATGAGTTGGGAGGAGTTTAAGCGTCTGGTGGAAAGAAAATTATGCCCTGAATATGAAAAAGAGCAGATGGCGAATAAATTTCTGAGCCACCGGATGGTGGATATTGACTGCCGAGGGTATACTTCGAAATTTTTTGAATATGCTCGAATTATGCCTACTCTGGCTTCGCCAGAACCGGTACTTATTTCTCGCTACATATGGGGTTTAATTAGCGAGATCCGTGAAATTGTCAAAGTTGCGAGACCCCGCACGATCGATGATGCGGTGGAATTGGCCAACACTTTGACTGACGGACTGGTGCGTACGCGAGAAGAAAATAGGAAGAAGGAATTAGCTCAGAAAATTACCCAAGGATTTCGTGTGGGTAATAATAGCAATTTCAAGAAAAGAGGAACTGGGCAATCTTCCACTCCGCCGTTCTGCAGGAACTGTAAAAAGAAACATTTTGGAAAATGTAATGAAACCTGCAACTTCTACAAAGCTATAGGACATCGTGAAGAAGATTGTAGAAAGAAAACAAAGATCTGCTTCAACTGTGGAGAAGCTGGGCATTTTAGACCAGAGTGCCCTAAATTGGTCAAACCAGCAGATAACAAGGCTAAACCTGCAGACGGAGCTACCAAGAAAAATGTAAGAGCCTTCCAATTGACTACGCAGGAAGCCGAACTGATTCCTGACGTAATAGCTGGTACGTTTCTGGTACACAACGTTTATACAAAAGTATTATTTGATTCTGGTGCAAACCAAAGTTTTATAAATACTTCATTCTGCCAAGCTCTTAACCTACCCTTAACCAACCTTAGACAAGTTTTTACAGTAGAAACGGCAGACGGGAATTCTGTTAACATAGATAAGGCTTTGCAAAAAGGAAAGATAGAACTTTTAGGTCATAAATTTTCTGCAAACCTATTACCCATGAATTTAGCTGGATTCGATGTCGTGTTAGGAATGAATTGGTTAGTAGCCAACCATGCTCGAATCCTTTGTGATAAGAACTCCATAGAAATATGTGCACCCACCGGAGAAGTAATTATGATTACAGGGGATAAGCCGCGTAAACCCATGAAGTTCATTTCAGTAATGAAAGTTGCTAGTTATGAACGAAAGCAAGGAATAGTGTATATGATTTCAGTAATCATTAGCACTAAGGGTAAGGAACTTAAGGAAATTCCTGTAGTATCAGAATACCCGGATGTATTTCCAGAAGAACTACCTGGATTACCACCAGATAGGGAGGTAGAATTTAGAATTCATTTGATTCCTGGAACTACCCCAGTAGCTAAAGCACCTTACCGATTAGCACCCACTGAAATGTTAGAACTGAAAAAGCAATTAGATGAATTGCTAAGTAAAGGATTTATACAACCTAGTTCATCCCCTTGGGGGGCATCAGTATTGTTTGTAAAGAAAAAAGATGGTTCGACGAGAATGTGTATCGATTATAGAGAATTGAATAAGGTTACAATTAAGAATCGATACCCATTACCTAGGATCGATGATCTTTTCGATCAACTTCAAGGAGCTAGATACTTTTCTAAGATAGATTTACGCTCTGGATACCATCAGTTGAAGGTACAAGAAGAAGACATACCTAAAACCGCTTTCAGAACTAGGTATGGTCACTACGAGTTTACAGTTATGCCTTTTGGGTTAACAAATGCTCCGGCAGCATTCATGGACATGATGAATAGAATCTGTAAACCGTACTTGGATAAATTTGTAATTGTCTTCATCGACGATATACTTATTTATTCCAAAAGTCAGGACGAGCATTGTCAGCACCTGCATGCACTCTTAACTTTGTTAAGAAAGGAGAAGCTTTACGCCAAATTCTCGAAGTGTGAATTTTGGCTACAGGAGGTGCAATTTTTAGGACACATGGTGAATCACGAAGGTATTCACGTATATCCCTCCAAGATAGAAGCGATCACCAAATGGAAGGTCCCGCAATCAGCTACGGAAGTTAGAAGTTTCCTAGGATTAGCTGGGTACTATAGGCGCTTTATTAAGGATTTTTCTAAGATAGCTATGCCATTAACTAAGCTAACCTGTAAAGCAGTTAAGTTTGAATGGGGACCTAAGCAAGAAGAGGCTTTTAGGATTTTAAAACAAAGGTTAACCAACACCCCAATTCTTGCCTTACCTGAAGGAACAAAAGATTTTGAGGTTTACTGTGATGCTTCTAAGTTAGGATTAGGATGTGTGCTAATGCAACGCAAAAAGGTAATTGCGTATGCCTCAAGGCAATTGAAAAAACACGAGGAAAACTATACGACGCATGACTTAGAATTAGGGTCGATAATTTTTGCCCTTAAGATTTGGAGACACTATCTGTATGGAAGTAAGTTTACAGTCTATACAGATCATAAGAGTTTAAAATACATATTTGGGCAAAAAGAATTGAACATGAGGCAAAGAAGCTGGATGGAAATCCTAAGTGACTACGACTGTGATATTCAATATCATGAAGGAAAAGCAAACGTAGTTGCAGATGCCTTAAGTCGTAAGTATCCTGAAAAGCAAAAGCGAGTTCGTGCTCTTAGATTAAGTTTACAATTAGACTTAATGGAACAACTGAAAAATATTCAAGAAACAGCAATCAAGAATGATGCTGAAGGAATGAAAGAAAGAATAAAGGAATTAGAGCAAGGAGTTGATGGAATTTGGAGATTCCATAAGAAAAGAATTTGGGTACCTAAGCAAGGAGAATTAAGAAATAAGATTTTAGAGGAAGCCCATAAATCTAGGTATACCATGCACCCGGGAAATAACAAGATCACTCAAATCAAGGAAAGACTAAAGACGGCTCGAGATCGCCAGAAGAGCTTTGCAGGCAATAGACGCAAGCCGCTAGAATTTCAAGTCGGAGATAAGGTACTCTTGAAAGTTTCTCCTTGGAAAGGAGTAGTTCGGTTTGGTAAAAAGGGAAAGTTAAGTCCAAGGTACGTAGGACCATTCCCAGTAATCCAGCGAATAGGACCAGTTGCTTATCGCTTACAACTACTAGGAGAATTAGCCGGGGTACATGACGTATTTCATGTATCCAATCTCAAGAAATGTCTATCTGACGAATCCCTGGTAGTACCTCTTCAAGACATAGAGGTAAATGAAAAGTTAAAATTTGTTGAGAAGCCACTACAGATAGAAGACAGAAAGGTCAAGTTTCTCAAACACAAAAGACTGGTACTGGTCAAAGTCAAGTGGGATTCAAAGAGAGGATCTGAATACACTTGGGAACTGGAATCAGAGATGAAGCGAAAGTATCCCTACTTGTTCCAGTAAATCTCGAGGACGAGATTTTTCTAAGGTGGGGAGGATGTAACAACTCTCATTTAAAATTACTATTGCTTATTTTATTTTTTCCAAATAAGGAAACCCTAATTGAAACCCCCAAGTGATACTGGCTGACCCCTAAAATTTTTAGAACAATCAGAATCAGGATTAGGGCCCCTAAAACTCAGGGGGGGATATTCCCCATTGACGATTATCATCATAACTCGCTGTAAAATTTGAATTTAATCGATCCGTCGACTCACCCAGGCTAGTTGGAAACGTGGCTAGCCTATGCTAGAAAAGGCGCCGTCGCGCCACGCGACAGAGCTGGTTTTTCAGTATATATAGCAGGGTTTGGCACTTGCATGAAACTGTTATTACGACGCTCAAATTCATTTCCTACATGAATTATACTCCATTTCGTTCAAAAACACACAATCACGAAATTCTGCCGCGATAACATGGTAATAACTCGATCACTACTACAATTTAATGTCCGATCGATAAAAACCAATCCGATGGATGTTTAAGTGCTGCCCGTATCTGGGCTATACTTTGTCATTCGTCGTGAATTCGATGAATGTTTAAGTATCGCACTTTGTCATTCATTGTGAAGGTTTTGATCTCGTGAGTTGTCGTAAAAGTTGGATTAAAGTTACTGACCTAGTTTTCGTGTGCATTGTTATTTGAATTAGGTTAACAGGCTTATCAGTAGGCTAAACTCTGCCCGATTAAACTTACAATGTGAGTCATTCTCTTTTATCAAAAGTGTTTTACAATACTCCAATTATTTTCAAAGGTTATAATTATAGGGATTAAGTCGTGGTTATCTTGAATCACTGGCTAGTGGGGTATTGTGCACATTACTAATTTCTCACGGTTAGGTTCATCAACCTAACAGTGATAATCATCACTACTTGGGTGAAAGGACCCAATAGTGGTATGACCATCGTCACAAGGCTGTGACACGGCGCCAGATAAAAATAAGATAGAAGCCATTGTAATCCCTCTTATGTTGTAATTTATAACTAATGTGTCGTTTTATATAACTTGAGTGACTCGCCAGTATTTCCCCGCTGACAAAAATATTTTTAAAACATGTTTTAGGTGACCTAGTGTGAATCAAGAAAAAGTGCTACGGAGCGCTAATAAGGCTTGAAGTGGTGGCTCAGTTAAATAAATATACATGTTTTGTAAACCAGGGAATTTCCTTGTGAAATTCCTCTATTGTAAATTACGGGGTATATCCCAAATGATGAAATAAAATAAATTGGGCATTTTCAAGTTTTAAACGATCTTGTTAAAATTCCGCTGCCAACATAACAATTACCACAGATTTCTGTCCCGCGGCTCCTGGACCGGGTAAAACCGGGACGGGGGCCGTGACAACCTATACTGAGTATCTCCTTGTATTGTAAGTGGTTCACCATAAGGAGTTTTAATAACCACTTGCTTCTTATCACAAACAATCTGGGCTTGATTAGAAGACAACCAATCCATGCCTATCACTATGTCGAAACCCGCCAATTTCAAAGGAAGCAAAGACAACGGAAAAGAGTGGTTCCTAATGAATATAAAACATCCATCTAACATGGTTGAAGCAGTTTCTATGGTACCATCGGCCAATTCTACTTCATATTTTATGCTTAGGGTTTTAATAGGCAAGTTTAACAACTTTCAAAATTTATTATACACAAACGACTTATCTGCACCCGAATCAAACAATACCCTTGCATAAACATCATTGATAAGAAAGGTACCTGTTATCAGGTTATCATTCTGAACCGCTTCTTGAGCATTCATTTGAAAGACCCGAGCATTGGTCTTTTTACCTTCTTCAGGTTTCTTTGCATACTTTTGGGCAATTGGACTTGATATGCCCTTTCTCCTTACAGTTGTAACAAGTCGCATCCTTTATCTTCTTGCAATCCAACGTTCTATGTTCACTTGATTTGCAGATCCCAGAAGCTCTAGGCTGGGATTGGGATTTTGATTCGAACCTACACTTCCCTAGATGGCGTTTCTTGCAGGTCTTGCATTTGGGCTTCTCACCCGCCTGTTGGCTATCCTTCTTGAACCCTAAACTCTTCTTGTGATCAGAGTTCCTGTTGGGATTGAACCCTACCAAAGGAATAGATAATTAAAGCCAAAACCGGATCACAACAGTGGATTCACAATAAGCAACTGTTTACATTAGACTTTCCCCTTGAAAGTGATTATAACATCTGATGGTCCTCTATCCACTGTCCGTATACAACAGCTGCTATCCTTCAAACTGCTGATGAAGCCCTGAAGACTTCTAAGAAGTAAACACTGCTGGTTCAATCTACTGATGCTAAAGGGCTGCCCACTCAAGGACTGATCAACCTTGAGGAAAACACTGATGAAAGGAGAAAGCAGTAGTTTAGTGTGTCATTTGTTTTGTATATAGTCAGTGGTTAAGAGTAGCAGTGTTTGTATAGGAACAGTGGTTACAGGTTGTTAGGTTGTTAGATATCGCTTTCATGGTGACGTCAGCTGAGATGCTTCAATGGTTTGGTTTGCCTATAAATGGAGTCGTACTCTGTACTGTTACATTTGATTAACTGAGCGAGTTCTTCTCCTCTAGTCCAATCCTTTCATCTTGTGTGCAATCAACCATGGAGTATCAGGCTGAGGGGGAGTTTAGTTTGTAAGCATGCTTTGTAATCTTTTGATTTGTATTGTAATCATTCGACTCAATGAAAAGCATGTGTTTATCAAAACTATTTTTCTCTTTGATTGTGTTTACAAAGTTTGTTGATCATTTCCGCTGCACTTAAACTCTGTTCATTTCTATTGATTTGTTCAAATTATACAAACAAACACAATCATAAGGAGCCTCAGATCCTAACAATTGGTATCAGAGCCTGGACAGTCAAATTCGATCTAACAGTCAATTTGACATAACAGTTCAGCTCAAAATTCATTGATACTAAGGTTGATTGTATTTAGTTGAAAAACAGAGTAACGAGAAATCATGCTCAAAGTGACTATTCAAAAGCTCTGTAAAACAACCAAGATGTCATAAGACAAACAAAATTCACACAACAAGTGATGTTATACATAAATCACCTATAGGTTTCAGATCTGAAAATATATCTGTTAACTATGTTATAATTATTCTCTTTACAAATTGATTTCAATTGTTGTCATGAAGTTTTGTGCTGTATCCATCATGTTTGCAGCTAAAGTATGTACCTCAGGTCGACAAAAACCTATGTTCATAAAAACATTAGTGTTTTTGTTTACATAAAAAGAGGGAAATTAAAACTTTAGTCATTTACATCTAATATGTTGAAAAACAGGTTGAGAATCCTCAAAGGACCAAATCAACCTTCTTAAAATACATTAAGAAAATCAGGGGTCAAAATAGTCCGAATCATATGTAATGTGAGATTTGATAATGAAACATGTACAAATGTGGCCAGATCTCTCAAAACATTACTGCAAAATGATTCTGGATTAAGTATTACTTCAATAAAGACCTCCCAGTAAGTATTTCATTACTTATGAATGGGAAGGGTAAAAGGGAAAGAAGGAAAATCACAAAAACTCAGAAGTGTGTTTATCTCAAAACTTTTGAAGTCAAAAGAAGAGAGTATAAATATAAAACACTTAAGAGTCAAAAATTGGGGTAAAAATGGTCATCAAGCAACTGTGTGCATTCATTGGGTCAGGGAAGTTCAGGTAACAATAGTATCCCCAGTGAATAAACTTACAAGAGGACTAGACAAGTTTTCAGAATCATCACATGATAACTAAGTCTTTAACAGGGCTTTCAAAAACTCATGAGAACATGTCTCCTCATTTTTTCAATCAATCAACAAGGAAAAGGTCCCAAACAGTGGTTATTAAGATGTATTTCAAACCACTGACCTTTTTACTAAAACTTGAGATTAATGAGACTATGGATATTATTAGGAAATATACCAGATCCTTTTGATGTTATTCTTAGAAAAACCTTCAATTTTTCCTTGAAAAGGTTTTTCTCAAACAAAACAGGATATATCATTCCTTATTTTTTTTCCTTAAGAATGATATATTTTGAACTTTTACTTATTTTTTATAGCAAAAGTTTCAAACACCTGTCTGGATATAGAACCCATATTTTTGGTGATATTATCCTTGAAAATGGATCAAAAGGATTTGGTACAAGTGTCAAGGTCATGTCAAACTCAAGTTTGTTTTAACTCTGAGCAAAAGATTGATTGCTAATAGACCCTAAAATACTTGGGTACTCATGTTCTAATTAAAATATTATGATATAAAATGAGTTACCTTAGTTAATAGGTTTTCATCATCTGGGATACTAAACCACTGTCAAGAATCTATAAAAGCGTCAAAATGTGTAAATTGACATGTGGCAAAACCTTGAATGCAAACTCTCATAAAAGCTGCTGACATGTTGAACTTGACAATTTGCATCTAAAATGTATTTTGTTGAGGATAGCAATCTTGCAGACATTTCAGAATCAACATCAACAGATGTTAGAGATGATATTGTGATTTCACAAGATAAAATCATTTCTTTCATCTGAAGAGCAGATGCTCAAAATATTTGTCAAAAGCTTATCCACTGATGCACTAACAGTTGCTGACATACTAGCCTTTCAAATCCTTACCATTACCTTACCCCTAACCACTGTTTTGTTCAAACATCTGTTTCCTAAATACTGTCCACTGCTGAAAGTCAACTTCTGATCCTTCATTTTCTTGGCAAGCACTGATGCTCAAAATCAGTGTCTTATCCACTGAGATGCTATCCACTGATAGTAAAAATCACTCACTGCTCTCATATTGTTACCGTTGTAACCACTGATATTTGCTTCATCAGTGGTTCTCCTAAAACAACTGTCCTCCATAATTCATCTTTTCATCAGAGGTTGGCACGTGGTCAGTTTTTAGCCATCAGATCATTGTAACTGCTGCCACATCAGCGTTCACTTTTTCTCTAAATAAAACCCTGATCAAAACCCCCAAACAGGGTTTTACACTGTCGAATTGAATTCCAAAATTCTCTTCTCAAAGCAGTTTCCAACTTTCCATCTCAAATCATTCTTCATTTTTCTTCATCAAAATGACGAAATCAAAATCAAAACCAAAATCATCATCATCTTCCAAAGAGGCCGCTCAAAAAGATGCTCAAAAGGCCGCTGATCCCATTGAAATCCCATACAAAGCACCTCACAATTACTTGGGTTTACTTACAAAACCCACTACCACCAACACCTTTGATTCCATCATCGACACCATTTCTGCATCAAAGTACAAAACTTTGCTAACAGCAGATGCTCCAATTTACCAACAAACCCAGAGAGAGTTTTGGAAAAATGCTACCCTTGAAAAACAAGGCGAGAAAGTCATAGCCATCAACTCTTCCATACAGGGTAAAACGATTCAAATTACTCCACAATCTATTTCAGAAGTCTTTAAACTCGATGATCAGCAAGGTAAAACTTCTATTCCTAAAAACAAGTTGAAAACTGATTTTCTGGAAAGGGGGTATGCAGAACAAACAAAAAGGGATACCTTACAAAAGGGTTTCTTCCCTTCTGCACCTAGGTTTTTATTTCACACTCTCTTGATGTGTGTTTCAAATAAAACAACTGCTTTTAACGAAATACCATTAAAGATCCAATGTCTGGGTTATGCCATTTTACATAATGAAAATTATAACTATTCCCAGGAGATCTTTGATGATTTGGTGAAAAATGTTGATAGCAAAGCATTTCTACTTTTTCCAAGGTTTTTAAGCTACTATTTTAAACAAAAATTTGGAAAAGAAAATGAAAATTTACTCCAACAAGGTGCTTATTTTCAAATAAATGGTTTAACACCTGAAACATTCACTAGAATGTTGGCACCTACAAAAACAAAAGCAGAGGTGCCTGAGCAGACTTTAGCAGCTACCACTGCTCCTCAGGTATCTGCTGCTGAGCCCACTGCTCCAGGTGGTCATGGCAGCACACCCACTGCTATGAAACCCACACCTGCCATCACCAAAAAGCCTAAAAGGAAATCATCCAAAAAGCCCTCCAAACCCACTAAAAAGGCAACTCTGGAAGATGAGATCCCAGAGCAACTGCCAGTGACAACACAAATGTCACCAAAAACCACTGCTGCTACTTCCTCACAGCAGATGGAAGAAAGATCTCCACCATTGCCTCAAACTCCTCCTGCATCCTCACAAAAGGATCAGGTTGTAAGCACAGGGACCCCACATTATGAAGCTCCGGATTCAATTGGATCCATCTTCCTCAGTCCTGATCCCAAGGACATGTCTCTTTCAACACCCATATCCTCACCCCTCACATTACCACAATCAATAATACCCTTGTTGCATGCAGTTGCTATAGCTCAGACACAAACCAGTTCCTCTCTATCACCTATCATTGAGAGTATACTCCCATAAGTGACTGGGTCTGATGCTTATACCTCTGCTTTCCCAGCAACAACTGATGAGGTTACACTGCAGGAATTACAAGTAATTCTTGACAGTAGTTCAAGTGGAGCAGCAACTACAAATGTTGGATCAACAGATCTACATTTGGCCAGTTGTTACATCAATCAGACTCCATTGAAGGCAATTTCTTCCATAGCACCTCTGGTAACTACTAGTGAGTTTGTTTTGACCACTGGTACCATCAAAAGGCGATCAAGTGCTGAAGAAAGAAGTCCCTAGTACCGAGAACAAGGGGCATCAATGGATGACTTTTGGAATTCTGTTCCTAAATCACACATTGATATAACCACTGCCGGTGGGGAATCAGATGATTCCATTAATTTGGATGATGATTCAAAATATCAAGAATTGACGGGCAGAATCGAAAATCTTGAGACATATGTTGCTGAAATAAAGGATATGGTGCAACAGCTGTTAAAAGCTCAAAATGCACAATCCACTGCTGTTCCAGCTTAAGCACCTACTCAACCATAGGCACCTGTTGCAAATGAGTTGTGGAACTTATTCCAACCCCTGCTCCAACACCAAAGACAAATGGCTGATCAGCAACATGCTATACATGTTCAAGAGCTGAGAAACATGAGGAGTCCAGGTTCAAAGATACTCAAGCAGACATCAAGGCTATAAAGGCCCACATCCTAAACACCACTGGTAAAGCTCCTCCCACCATACTCTTCATTGATAACCCACCTCCAGATAATGCCAAAAAGGGGGAGAAAATCAAGTAGTGGAAGAAGAAGGGAATAGAAGATGGCCTCTATATTGAACCAGAAAAAGAAAACATGACTAAAAACATCCATTTGCCAGATGGTAGCAAGAAAATTGATGAGACCACCAATGCACTTGCAGAAGCAAAAGCAAGTGTTAAAAGAGATAGAGAGGCTAAGGATAAGGCCAGGTGGGAACAGGAGAAAAGAGCTTATATAAAGCTGAATGCACAGGGTACTTCTGGGTCAAAGGATGATGAAAATCCTAAGGATGAAAAGAAGAAGCCCACTAGATAAGTGAGGCAACCCAAATCCACACCATTCAGACCCACAAAGCTTACCTCCAAACCACCTCCCAAAGGCTCCAAACCTCAAACCACAAAATCTCAAACTTCCATCCAAACAGTTTATATGTCAGTGGTTTCAAAAACTGCTAGCCAAACAGCTGCCATCTCTTCAACACACACCACTACAACACACACTACAACCATTGCCCTACCATCACAACCTAAAACTACATCACCACTCACCAAGTTACCACCTGCTCAAAAGCAAAAGATATCTACTGACACATCAGTAGTTGTAATGACAACAGAGGTTGAAACACCAGTTGTTTCCAGCTGATTGCCAGCCATCCACCACTGCTCTCATCAATGTCACATCACCACCATCACCTCCTGCTAAAAGGCAGAAGACATCAGATGTTACAACATCTGTTGTAATAACAACAGTAGTTGAAACACCAGTTGTTTCAACAACTGTCAGTCCAAACACCCTCACTTCACTTCACTTCAAGCCATCTTCACTCCAATCAACAAATCACCCAAAAGCACTCCTTCACTGGAGAAAACTTACATCGGAAAAAGAAAAACAACTCAGGCAAATGATGACAAATATGATCCTATTGCTGCAAAATATCCACTGGAACTGGAAGCTGTAAAAAATGAGATGAGAAAATTCTATACCGAGGATGATCCTTCAAAAAGAAGATTTCCTTCTCTGATAGGCTTCATAATCCCAGAAAATATGGATGAATATCTCAAGTTCAAAGCAAGGCAGGCTAAGATAAGAACCAAACTTGAATGTGAAGATCAAAGTGACAAAGCCATTTCTGAAAGAATGGAATTCTTGCTCACTAAAGTCAAACAGATGGAAGACTATGCAAGAGATCTGAGCAAAGAAATGTCAAATTTACCACCCAAAGCAGATCTACGAAAAGAAATGAGAAAATAATATCTTGCATACATCATGAAAGAAAAATTCTATCCAGCTGAAGAAAAACAATTTGAAGAATGGCCAATAGTTGCTTTAAAGCATGAGGCAAACAGAATTGAAAGAATAAAAAATGATCCAAGCAAGAAGAGGACAGCTCCAAACTGGAGCAAATACAAAAAGCTCATTGCTGACCTTACATCTGAGTACAAAAGAAAGAAGCAGGAGCTGGTGGATGCGAAGGTGGATACTGCTAAAGCCATAGCAAAATGGACAAAGTAGTATACTGATGAGGCTTATGAAAGGCTAAAAAGAAGAAAAATGACAGATCCTAATTCACCAAAGAAGCCTGAACACAAAGAGCCAAAACAGGTCATTTATCCTAAACCACTGTTCACATCAGCAGATACCTCTATCATTGTGATAAACCAAGAAAAGAGGAAACAGCTGACCAATGCAGAAGAAAAAGAAAAAGAAGCTGAATACTTTAAAGAAGCCATCAATAAAATGGCTTTAGATGAAGACAGATCAGCAAAACTTCAGGACCTTGCCAAAAAGGTTTTGAATAAACCATCATCACCAAACACATCAGCAGATATCTCAGACATTGAGCTAGATCAAAGAAAGAGACAAGAGCAGATTGCAAAAGAAGTTGCAGAAGATATAGTTGCAGCAAATGAAGTCATAGAAAAGTCTTTCAAACAAATGTCTGAAAATTCTAAACTAGCAAAAGCTCAGGATACTGCTTCACAAATCTTTACAAGGCCAAAATCTCCCAACTCATCAGTCAATAAACCTCTCCCAAGAAACCCATTGGGTTCAAAAATACTAAAATGGATGTCTGATCAAAAGACCCATGTATTGACCCTGTTCAGATCCAATGGTGAAGTGAAGTACATATCAAGGAAACAAGCATTAGGCCTTGGTGTTGAAGATTTACAGGATCTCCTTGAACTTACACTGTGCAGGGATGAGGATGACTCAAGTTCCAAGGACTTTGATGTGGAATTTAAAAGACAAGCTAAGGAACTTCTGATGAGACAATAAAGATCCAGAATAATGAAGGGTTTTGGCATTATCTGTTCCAGGGGGAGATTGTTAGGATTGAACCCTACCAAAGGAACAGATAATTAAAGCCAAAACCGGATCACAACAGTGGATTCACAATAAGCAGCTATTTACATTAGACTTTCCCCTTGAAAGTGATTATAACATCTGATGGTCCTCTATCCACTGTCCGTATACAATAGCTGCTATCCTTCAAACTGCTGATGAAGCCCTGAAGACTGCTAAGAAGTAAACACTGCTGGTTCAATCTACTGATGCTAAAGGGCTGCCCACTCAAAGACTGATCAACCTTGAGGAAAGCACTGATGAAAGGAGAAAGCAGTAGTTTAGTGTATCATTTGTTTTGTATATAGTCAGTGGTTAAGAGTAGCAGTGTTTGTATAGGAACAATGGTTACAGGTTGTTAGGTTGTTAGATGTCGCTTTCATGGTGACGTCAGCTGAGATGCTTCAGTGGTTTGGTTTGCCTATAAATGGAGCAGTACTCTGTACTGTTACATTTGATTGACTGAGCGAGTTCTTCTCCTCTAGTCCAATCCTTTCATCTTGTGTGCAATCAACCATGGAGTATCAGGCTGATGGGGAGTTTAGTTTGTAAGCATGCTTTGTAAACTTTTGATTTGTATTGTAATCATTCGACTCAATGAAAAACATGTGTTTATCAAAACAATTTTTCTCTTTCATTGTGTTTACAAAGTTTGTTGATCATTTCCGCTGCACT
This sequence comes from Helianthus tuberosus, assembly GCA_030545235.1. NCBI lineage: Eukaryota > Viridiplantae > Streptophyta > Magnoliopsida > Asterales > Asteraceae > Helianthus > Helianthus tuberosus. Next base: position 212,563,960 of record CM060411.1, on the reverse strand, counting down.
TAAACTCTATTCATTTCTATTGATTTGTTCAAATTATACAAACAAACACAATCATAAGGATCCTCAGATCCTAACAGTTCCCCTTATGTTTCTTATCAGAACGGTGTGAGTTCTCATCCTCACGTTTCCTTTTCCCCTCATCAGAATTCCTAAGCGATCTCTGCCTGACCGCATCAAGGGTAAGAGATAATGACAAATCAGCCACCGACCTGAAAGTGGTAGGTCTAGACGCTTTCACACTTGCTTTAATCTCCGGAGCTAAACCTCCAATAAAACGAGCTATGCGTTTTGGTTCCGGTGTGACCAAGTATGGAACCAATCGTGACATAGTGTTGAAGCTCGTGAGATATGCCTGACAGTCTAAGTTCTTCATGACCAAGGTCAAGAAGTCAATCTCAATTTTCTCAACTTCGTGTTGAGGACATAAATTTTCTTTGATTAACGAGACAAACTGAGCCCATGTCAAGTTGTACAACGGGATCTTTCTTGTAGCTTGGATTAAGGACCTCCACCAAGCTAGAGCTTCACCTTTGAACGATTGTGAAACAAACTTCACAATATCTTGCTCTGCACATCCACTAATGTCAACCACTGTATCCATTTCATCTAACCACGTCATGTAATCAATGGCTCCTTTCTCCCCTGTAAAATCCATGGGCTTAAAGGAGACGAAATACTTATACGAACAGGTTTTAACATGTGGTTCTTGATCGAATACAATTTTCTTAGACGGGATACTATGCTGATTTGATGAGTGTCGGACATCGTCCTTCTTTGACTCGTGAGTTTTAGAAGGAGGCTTACTATGAGCCACAGATTGAGTCTTAGAGCGTGTACCACTAGATTCTTTAAACTGCCTGTCCATGGCTTTAGTAACAGCATTGTCAATCAATGCTTGAAGTTCCGCACCAGTTACGTTGATTCTGGTGGTATCATGATTTTCTAGAGGGTGATTGTTGACTTCATTCTGCCATGTAGCTTGATTGCTACATAAAAATGATGACAATAATTTATTCAGAAGTCTACTATGGAATAGTCATCTTGATAATTCATTAACCATGGTATCAACAAACCATATTGGTTAATTTGTTAGTCACATTTATTCAGGATTTTCATTATAATTATCCTCAGTTATAATTCATTAAACTATTAGAGCGGCACAAAAGGCCTAGTCATAAGGACAATTTTAATTTATAAGCCATGATCTTATAGGATCGAGGCATTAAGGCGTGAATATAGTTCATCACCTTTTCTTGACAGGGAGTCGTAGACTACAACTGTCTTTTGTCTTATAGGACAATGAATATGGCCCGTAGGCACTTCATCACTAATGGATGTTTTAAATAATAAATAGTGAAAAGGAATTGGAAGAATCCAATATAAGGATGACTTGTGCGATTTTATCGAATCACATTTGCCAGGAGTGTTAACATGTTTTCAGATGTTAACAAGTAATTGAATCTTAATAAGGTACTACCATCATGGCCCTGTCTTAAAATGACACATGGGCTAGGTTATGCCTTTAAGATTTTGTTTACTATTCAATGGCAGATCAATTACAAAAAGGAATGAAATTTTTATTTATTTCATATATTATATTCATGCATATGATGACAAAATGAAATTTGAATTGAAACATTCCACTAGATTTAAAAAGGAGTACATAGGTGCCCTAAACGGGTCTTTAACAGAAATAACTTGCCCACGCAGGGGCTAAACTGAAAATACAAGTTCTCGCAGGGACTAGGTACATAAACAAATGTCCACACAGGGACTTAATTGAAAATGAAACATACAAAACAAACAAATAAGGAATTTCAATAATCCCTTCCCTTCTTCCCCTTGATTAAATCAGCCAAACCCTTAAGTAGACCCCGACGGCTTCTACGCTCCCTCTTAATATCCTGTTCCACCTGGTTCAACCTCTGAATGATCTCCTACTGCTGCGGTGGTTGGATCTGTGGTGGCTGCGGCTGCTGCTGCTGCAGAGGTTGAGGAGGTGGTGGGTATTGATACCCATAAGCTGGGTATCCAGTCTGGTAGGAAGTTGCGTAGGGCCCTTCCAGATGAAGAGCATTGTAGTTTGCCGCCACAAGATACGGGTCAACATCGGGGGCATTGTGGTAGTTGTAACCAGAATAGGCTGGTTGCTCAAAAGGGTTATACGCCGCTGCACCGACGTATGAAGGAATTGGGTTATCAAAACCCATTTGTGGTGCTGGTGGTGGTGCGACTGGCAGAGAGTCGACCTCTGAAACTGGGTTTGAAGGCCCACCCATATGCGGGTCTTCATACAGTGGCGGGTAGTGACTGCCACTGGAGTGTTGGGGGTGCTGAAGTGGAATCCCCCTCGCACGGACATCCGTGCTCTTGATCTTCTTCGCCTCGGTGGCTCCAGAGGCGGTTGTTGCTCTAGCGGCGGCGGCGGTAGTGGCGTAACCGCCTGGAAACGCGAATCCTTAGAGGGATCCTGCTACTGCTGTTGAGGTGGGTTGAAAGGGGGAGTGAACTCCCAGGGGTAAGTGGCTCATCTCTCAGCAAAAATGTCTGGTCCCCTGTATGGCGAACCGTGGAAAGACGATCCATCTGAAATCTCTATGGGATGCGTGGGCTTCCCAGTTGGTGGCTCGGCAGGGTCGGGGTCATCATCCATCTCCATATCCTGCATCTCAGGATAATGGTCAGCGGGTCCCAGAGGATTTGGACCCTCTGGTTCTTGAACCTGGTTTACCGGGTTGAACCGACTCTGGAAGTATGGGGTCGGGTCCTGAAAGGCACGGTGAGAACCCGACCGCTGCAACGGTAAGTAGGAATGGCGTGAATGGTCGGACTCGTTGCCTTGATGGATCCCGAAAGAATCGTGGTATGAAGGTGAGGAGCTAAGCGAGACAGAACGTCTCACAGGCTCTAAGTAGGTCCTCAAGTCTTCTTGAGGACTAGTGCTCATGGTTACTGAAGGAGTTCGCCGGTGTGATGGCCCGGTGGGGAGTATCGTGACGTAGTTGATATCATCATAGTCAATTAATCACAGTTCAATGCACAGCGAAAGTCTAAAGTAAAAATATTACAAACCGATTCGAAAGTAACATAAAGTATTACACAACGGGTTGTAAAAAGATCCACAGACGGATCAAAGATAAAAGAAATATTGTTCAACAGATTTAAGCATCAAAAGCTTGCAAGACTCTTTATTTGATACTAGGATTAGCAAGCCCATTTCGCTTAGTACCTGCACTTAACCTTTTTTGGAAAATACGTCAGTTTACACTGGTAATTACAATTAACCGACTCTTTTAAAAATATTTAAGAAAATTGATTTAAGTGCACAAGGCACAAATATTCTTTTATAACTTGGGATAATTATTTAAAAATAATCTTGTAAAAGAATTATATGTTTGTTATACGTTCAGTAGCCCAGGTTAAAATACCGGGTTAAAGATTAATAGACACACCACATAATATAACCCATGGGAGTTATCCTCAACAAGCGGGTATATTATTTTACATACGCACCGGCAGGTGTATGCCTACACCCCGTGCTTAAGTCGTAGCCATTTCAATGAATGAGCCGAGTATATCTAGGACATGGTCATTAACCCCCCAAAGGCTTAAAACAAACAAAACAGATTAAATGGGTTATCTCAAATTTTTAACCATTATTCGATTAAAGATTCAATACCCGACCAAGAGGTATTTTATATACCGTACCCCAAGCCCGTATAAGGGAAAATAAGTTAAAAGTATTTACCTGAGCAAAAATACAAATTTATCTCAGCCGTATAACAATCAGCAAGTGCAAATATCTTTTACTGGGCTCCTAAATCTAGAAAGAAGGTTTTAATAACCTATTAGATTCCTAACGGGTCTTACTTAAGTTTAAACTTAGACCGGTTAGTTTTAAAGAAAGGCTTACGATTCAAAAAGCAAGATTAAGCGAAGACCAGATTAGAATGTGATTTAGACCCGAAAAGTATGAAGACTTGTATAATATGGGTAAACTAAACACATTCTGGATTTTGAAGCAAAAAAGATAAGGTTTGGCCCGTTTCGGTCAATTTATGCAAACTAGTCACATAAACCGTACCGAACGCGAAAAATGCATAACGGGTAACCAAAAGAGTCATGTACAGGTTTCACAAGTTAATATGCCTTAAATATGTTGTGATATCAGTAGGATACCTTCCATTATGCCCAAAACGGATTTAAAATCAATTTAAGCCCCGTAGGGGTATTTTGGTCATTTTAAAGATTATAAAAGAGGTTAAATGAAAATCTAAGGTTCTGGTCTAAAATGATCAGTAAAAATATTTATTTTTGCAAGTCATAACAGTAAGATATTGTATATATGTGAAATTTATTATTTATGGCCAAACTATGCACCATAGGGGCATTTTGGTCATTTCACATAAGCTTTAAGGGTCAAATTTGGAAACATGAGTTCAAAACTTTTACTTATTGTTAAAGTACAAAAATTTGTTCATAACATCAGTAGGTAACGAGCCTTAGGTGCCAAATATGGTTTTAAACCAAACTACGCGCCTAAATCGCATAAAAGTCGGTATTTGACGATATTCGGGTTGAATAAGGAAATCTGAGATTTTGAACAGCCTTTACTGTTTAAAATAACTTATTTAATTTATAAAATCAGTAGAAAAAGGTTTGATATGTAAAGGATATGTAAAACTCATTTTATTAGCAAAAAGGGCTTAACCGTCAATTACCGAGTCAATGCAAGAACCCTATGTTATGATCAGTTTAAAATTCAACAAAAATCTTCAAAAAATCCCTAAATATTATATTACATCAGTGGGTAGAAAGTTTGGTGTCAAAATTCGGGTTTAAATGGGTTTTATGCCGAAAATGCCGTTTAATTAATAAAAAACTCGCATTTTACGATATTGAGCATATCTCCTAATTTAGACCATAAACTGATGTCAAATTTTTAGGACATGTTTATAAATCAGTAATAAAGGTTTTTGTCCTCTCACATTTTAAAAAATCTCGTTTTTATATCAAAAGGGCATAATGGTCAACAATTAAGCATTTAACGGAAACATGCAAATGATTTGGATTAAATAGGAACCATATAGTATAATCTCAGAGGGTTATACTAAAATGTAATATGGTCCTAAAGGAACCTTAAGGCATATCTAAACTGTAACACCTCGTAAAATCATGACCAATATTATGAAGACACGTGTCATGGACTTTAAACATGTAAAGAATTTTTCTGAGGGACTTAAATTGTTAAACAATGTAAATATGTTAATAAAGGGATCCAAAGTGTCAACATGCCATTCCTGTGCCTCTGATTGACCTCTCACGACGTTCGTATTCTTTAATGAATAAATTGTCGATCATTGTAAGTCGTTTGTGCTTAAAATAAGGATCTTATGAAACATAGGAATTAAAAGTGTCAACATGTTGGAAGTAACCTCTGAGTGACCTTTTAACGAACCCAAAAACATTGTAACAATTATATAATTTGATATCAAAGATAACGGATATAAATCTTGTGGAGTTTCGATGTATACAAAACTCCAAGGCAACACAAATGCATGGAGTACATTCTGAATGATGTAGACCTAAACTTGAGGGCCCTTGCTACTGATAATGATTAGAGATTCAAGGTATTATAGGTTGCATGGTCAAATGTCAAAGTTCTCAAATTTTTGTCTCCTGACCAAGTTTTACGGACCGCAAAGAGACCGCCTTACGGACCGTAAGGTAGCTGATCTGGGCGATAAAGATTAAAAAGCGGATACGGACCGTAAGACCCTTAGCTTACAGTCCGTAAGACCTGTAACTGGGCAGAAAAAAATGGACAGCTGCCTGTTCAGCCTGTTCCACCGCCTTAGATGAATGGTTTCCGAATTCAGGGGCTGCACCAGTGGTATTTCATGCATAGGGGACACATGGGATGATCAGGAAACATGTATAGACCTTGTTGGATTGATCTTGTAGCATCTAAATCACTATATAAGGAACTTATGTTGCAACCATGAACTTGCTCATTCACAAATCATTCTAAACTTATTCTCTGGAGCTCTCTGGACTTCAAGCAAGATTTCTTAAGCTCCTAATTCATGCTAAGAGCCTTTGTAAGAATTCTTAGCCTTCCTAATTCAAGTTTAATTAGCTTAATGACCAAAAGTCAAAGCCGTCGTAATTAAGCTTTGACTTAGTGATTAATCACTAATGGTCCAGTCATTTTTTGAATTGAAAGTGGCTATGAGTTGGTAATTATGTGGGTAATAAACCCTTAAAAGGACACCCTCTGATTTCCACTCTAACTAGGTCAATTGTCGGGTCAAACTTAATTATAAAAAGTCAACAGAAAGCTATTTTGCAAATAAACTCATAATTAACAATGTAGAAGCTATGAAACCTGTTCTAACACTTATATAACTTGGTAATTAATGTAAGAACAAGTCTAAGCATGTTCAATCCGACAATTTCGAGTTTAGGCTCGGTACGGGACCGAAAGTCGCAAAAGTAGACTTTTGCTTTGACTTTCAGTTCTGACCCAATTTAGTTTAGTTTAGGCATGCCTTAGAGTTCCAATAGGACCAGGTTATAGGTTTGTATAGCCCTCTGAGGTTATACAACTTGGTTCCTAATTAATCCGATTCATTTGCATGTTTCCGTTAATTGCTTAAATGTTGACCATTATGCCCTTTTGACCTTAAAACGAGATTTTTGAAAATGTGAGAGGACGAAAACCTTTATTACTGATTTATAAACTTTTCCTAAAAATTTGACATCGGTTTGAGGTCTAAATTAGGAGTTATGCTCAATATCGTAATTTGAAAGCTTTTTTATTAATTAAACGACATATTTAGCATAAAGCCTATTTAAACCCAAATTTTGATACCAAACCTTTTACCCACTGATGTAATATAATATTTTGGGATTTTTGAAGATTTTTATTTATTTTTAAACTGATCATATCATAGAGTTCTTGCTTTGATTCGGTAATTGTCGGTTATACCCTTTTTGCTAATAAAATGAGTTTTACATAACATTTTGATACCACACTTTTTGCTACTGATTTTATATGATAAATAAAATATTTTGAACTTTATAAACTAATCAAAAACTCAGATTTCCTATTATAACCCGAAAATCGCTTAAAACCGATTTTTACGCGTTTTAAACGCATAGTATGGATTAAAATAATTTTTAAAATATAAAACTTAATACCTACTGATGTTTTAAGTAATTTTTTATAATTTAACAGTAAGCAAAAGTTTTAAAATTAGATTTCCAAATTTGACCTTTAAAGCTTATGTGAAATTACCAAAATGCCCCTACGGTGCATAATTTGGTTATAAATGATAAATTTCACATATATGCAATACCCTACTGATATAACTTGTTAGATTAAATATTTTTACTGATCATTTCAGACCTGAACCTCAGATTAATATTTAATCTCTTTTATAACCTTTAAAATGACCAAAATACCCCTACGGGGCTTAATTTGAGTTTAAATTCGTTTTGGGCATAATGGAAGGTATCCTACTGATATCACAACATATTTAAGACATATTAACTTAGGAAACCTGTTCATGACTCATTTGTTTACCCGTTATGCATTTTTCGCGTTCGGTGCGGTTTATGTAACTAGTTTGCATAAACTAACGAAACGGGTCAAACCTTATCATTTTTATCTCAAAATCCAGAATGTGTTTAGTTTACCCATATTATACAAGTCTTCATACTTGTCAGGTCTAAACCACATTCTAATCCGGTCTTCGCTTAATCATGCGTTTTGAACCATATACCTTTCTTTAAAACTAACCGGTCTAAGTTTAAACTTAAGTAAGACCCGTTAGGAATCTAATAGGTTAATTAAAACCTTCATTCCAGATTTAGGAGACCAGTAAAAGATAATTGCACTTGCTGATTTGTACGGCTGGGATAAATTTGTATAATTTGCTCAGGTAAATACTTTTAACTTATTTCCCTTATACGGGCTTGGGATACGGTATTATAATAATACCGCTTGGTCGGGTGTGTAATTGTTTAAATCCGATTGTGATTAATATATTTGCATAACCCGTTTTAATCTGTTTTGTTTGGTATATGGCCTTTGGGGGGTTAATGACCATGTCCTGGATATCCTCGGCTCATTCATTGAAATGGCCACGACTTAAGCATGGGGGGTAGGCATATGTAACGACTCTTATGAAAAATCATAATTATTAAAATAATTAGTCCAACTGGAAACCCTAATTAAGACACCCAAGTGATTCTGAACAAACCCTAAAATTTTCAGAATTTCCAGAATCAGGATTAGGGCCCTTAAAACTCAAGGGGGGTTAAACCCTATGGACGATTATCCAAATAAAACGTTGGCTGCAAGGAATTATCCAAAATCGTCAACTCAGCTAAGCTAGTGCCACTCGTGGCAACCCTAGGCTAGAAAATAGGTCTCACGCGGCCCGCGTGAGATATAAGCCAAATCTAAAGCGGGCCGCGTGAGGGTCAAAATCCACCTATAAATAGTGGGGTTTGGGACTTGAATCTGGGCACTGAAACGACGTCCAAACTCCAATTCTACACTGAGATACGAATTGATCTTTCAAATTTCAACCCCGGGTATCGAATCGCTGCTGCAAAACAGGGTATTAGCACAATCGCTGCTACGATTCAATTATACGACGATCAATATATCCAATTGATGTTTAAGTGCCGCCCACATTAGGGTTATACTTAATCGTTCGTCATTAATTTGATGGATTGTCGTTAATTCGATAGATTAAGTATAATACTTTATCATTCGTCATTTATTTGACGGATTGTCGTTAATTCGATAGATAAAGTATTGCACTTTGATATTCTTCTTGATAAATTGATCTCGGGAATTATCGTAATTGCTGGATTGATTACTAACCCCGTTTTGTGTGCATTGTTTAAATTAGGTTAACAAGGATAAAGCATTAGATTAAATTTTATCCGTAGTAAATCAGCAATGTGAGTCATTCTTTCTTTTTATCAAATCTGTTTACAAAATCATTTTATTTTCAAAGTTATAATTACGGGGATTAAGTCTTTGTAATCACCAAGTTACAGCCGGTATGTGGGGTTTTGTATACATTACTTGATAATCGTCACCATTGGGGCAGCCAATGGGGGATATGACCATAGTTACAGACACCATTGGACGAATGGGCCAATGGGTCGAGTGACAATTACCGTGGGTAATTGGATTGATATCAGAAACATTGTAATCACTCTTAATACTGTATATTATAACAAATGTGTCGTTTTAGTAAATAGAATGATTCACTCAGTATTTTCCGCTGACAAAACCTTTTTCAAACATGTTTCAGGTGATCTGTTGTAATTCAGGAAAAATGCTAGGAAGCAGTGAAAGCTTGAGAAAGTGGCTCGATATAAAATAAACAAAGAAAAGTTTTTGTAATATTACTATTTATAGTAAAATATCATATTGTAAATTATCGGGGTTTTATCCCGAATTGTGAAATAAAATAATCGGGGAAAATATTAGCTTTAAGCGATCCTTTTTAATTAAACTTCCGCTGTTAAACTCAATTAAATAAATACCGCAGGATTTCTGTCCCGCGGCTCCTGAAACGGGTCAAACCGGGTCTTGGGTCGTGACAGAAATAAGGTGGTATCAGAGCCACTGAGTTAAGCTAATTAAGTATTGAGGAAATACTTAATTTTTCCTGATTACTATTCTGTGATTATGTGTTTATTATCTGACTATTTGTTAGTTACAGTATGGGTAAACAAAAGCTGTCCAGTATCTATCTTAAATTAGATAGATCAGTCAACGAGAAGGGAAGTTCGTCCCGAACCAAATCCTCAAGTCAGTCTGAAATTCCTGAGGAAGGAATATTTGTGCGCAAGGCACAATACGAGGAATCACTTTCCCCTAGAAAAAGGGAAATGATTATTAAGAAAAGTAAAGAGAAAATCCGAGAAAGGAAAATTAAACAAGAAACCCAGGAAATACTCGATAAATCACCCTGGGAAGATAAGTTAGATGCTAAGTGGGCAAATTTATATATGTTGGCCACCGTAGCAGAAAAGATAAATCTTTAAAAATTTCAGTATATTACTTTTATAATCCAGAAACCTTCGGTGGTAAATAAATAAATTTACAATAAACCCTAGGTGTGTTTTCTGATTATCTTTGTAATAAAGTAGTACCCGGAGTGTAATAAATTCTAAAAGTTATTTATACATTTTAAACTAGTATTTTATGCATTTTTGCATATATCAGCATGAATGGAATATCCGAAGCTTTTCAGAATCTTAATCTGTATCCGGTGAAAATCGAAGCTTCTAAAGAATATGCTAGCTACTTTCCTGATATAGAACAACCGGTAGAATTTAAAGCTCCACCTGTGAAAAAGCCAAAACAAAAGAAGAGAAGTTATGTAGGTTGGAGGAAGATCCGTAGGAAAAAGCCAGCTACAAAACTTCCTAAAATTAATAATCCTTTGAAAAAGGGAAAGGAAGTTGTAATCAGTGAAAGTTTTGAACAACCGGAAATGGAAACCGGAGGCAATGAAGAGATTAAGGAAATGGTAACGCAAATGGAAGTTGGACAAAGCTGTATACCAACTCAAATGGAAATCGGAGAAAGTTCCAATCCAAACCAGAGAAGGACCTTTCAAGATGAAATAGATTTCCTATTAGCAAGCTGTGAAACCATCCAGCCTGTCAATACTGACATTTTTACTTATCCTCTTGAAAGCCCACTCCCTATGAATTGGGAACCAGCAATCCCAGACCCTTTAGTCCACCCTCAACCAGTAGGAATGGACGAATGGTGGACAAACGATTGGCAATTTGAAAATATTGTCAACGATCCCTATTCATTTCATCCACAATTCGATCCAGAACCTCTACCCAATCCACCCATGACCAATGAAAACATGGCTGAACTTCGCCACTTTGGTGAAGAGTTGATTGATATGGGGAATAGAATGAGGGAGATAGGGGGACAGATTACATGGAAGTACGATGAGAGGGAGATGCGTTTTTAGAACGACAAGTAAACGAAGGACAATAGAACTATAGTTGTGTAATAGTAGTAGTAACATCGGACGGTAAATAGACTAATAAAACATTGTGATATATTGGCGAGTAATGATGCATATTATATTAAGATATGAAATGAAACCGAGAAATCGATTGCTTTTGACTATACTTGCATTGTAGAATTTTCTGATTGTTTGTATAACTATTAATTATCAAATACTAATAAAATTTATATATATATTATCAGATGGCAAACAGTGATAATGAACCAGTAAATGAAGTTAATCAGTCCGAGCAACATTCAGGAGATCAATATATGACAAGACAAGATATTGAAAATATTGTCGCTCAGGGGATAGCCAATGCTATACCTGCAATCGTTGCTGCTGTAAAGAATCCAGTAGAACCGCAACAAATCATTCCTAGTAAACTTAATACTGAAGATAACTTCAGTAATAGTGTAAACAATCATGTTAATCATGAAACACGACAAGCTCCGCCTTCTAAGAAAATGAAAGCCGCAACACCTGGTTGCACTTTCAAAGAATTTCTTGCTTGTAAACCCATGGAATTTGCAGGCAATGAAGGAGCAACTGCATCACTGCGTTGGTTAGAGAAAACCGAAGCAGTAATTGCAATAAGTAAATGTGCCAAAGACGATCAGGTCATGTACACGTCCAATCTGTTTAAAGAAGGAGCACTCGAATGGTGGAACACTGTGCTACAAGCCAAAGGAAGAACCATAGCATATGCTATGAACTGGGAAGGATTTAAGAATCTTGTCGAAAGAAAATTTTGCCCTGAGTACGAAAAGGAACAAATGGCAAACAAGTTCCTTAATCATCGGATGGTAGGTGTAGATTGTCGTAGTTATACTTCGACATTCTTCGAATATGCGCGAGTTGTACCAACACTGGCTTCGCCAGAACCGGTACTCATTTCTCGTTATATTTGGGGGCTAATTAGTGAAATCCGCAATATTGTTAAAGCTGCGAGACCTCGCACTATTGACGATGCGGTAGAATTAGCAAACACTCTGACCGATGAACTGGTGCGCACAAGAGATGAAGACAGGAAAAAGGAATTGGCTCATAAGATTACCCAAGGATTTCGTACGGGTAATAACAATAGCTTCAAGAGAAAAGGCGCAGTGCAATCTCCAGTTCCGTCATACTGCAGGAAATGCAAAAAGAAGCATTATGGAAGATGCGATATCACTTGCAATTTTTGCAAGGGTATAGGTCATCGTGAAGAAAACTGCAAAAAGAAAACAGTAATCTGTTTTAACTGTGGATAAGCAGGGCATTACAAAACAGAATGTCCTAAATTGATCAAACCAGTAGACAATAAACCCAAGGCAACCGAAGGAGCTACGAAGAAGAATGTCAGAGCATTCCAGCTAACCACTCAAGAAGCAGAACTTATCCCAGATGTAATAGCTGGTACGTTCTTAGTTCATAACGTATACGCAAAAGTATTATTTGACTCTGGTGCAAACCAAAGTTTTATTAATACTTTATTTTGCCAAGCTCTTAAGTTACCTTTAACCAACATTAGGCAAATGTTTACCGTTGAAACCGCAGATGGGAATTCAGTTAAAATCAATCAGGTTTTGCAAAAAGTAGAAGTAGAACTTTCAGGTCATAAGTTTGCTGCAAACCTATTACCTATGAAATTAGCTGAATTCGATGTTGTATTAGGAATGGATTGGTTGATAGCCAACCATGCTCGAATTCTTTGTGATAGAAATTCCATAGAAATTCAGACACCTACTGGAGAAGTACTTATGATTACAGGAGATAAACCACGCAAACCCATGAAATTCATATCAGTAATGAAAGTTGCTAGTTATGAACGAAAACAAGGAATAGTATATATGATTTCAGTAATCATTAATACTAAAGGGAAAGAATTGAAAGAAATTCCTGTAGTATCAGAATATCCAGATATATTCCCAGAAGAATTACCTGGATTACCACTAGATAGGGAAGTGGAATTTAGGATTCATCTAATTCCAGGAACTACACCGATAGCCAAGGCACCTTATCGGTTAGCACCCACTGAAATGTTAGAACTTAAGATACAATTAGATGAATTACTAAGTAAAGGATTCATACAACCTAGCTCATCCCCTTGGGGAGCGCCAGTGTTGTTTGTGAAGAAAAAGGATGGTTCAATGAGAATGTGTATCGATTATAGAGAATTGAATAAAGTTACAATTAAGAATCGATACCCATTACCTAGGATTGATGATCTTTTTGATCAACTTCAGGGGGCTAGATATTTTTCTAAGATAGATTTACGTTCCGGATATCATCAATTAAAGGTACAAGAAGAAGACATACCTAAAACTGCTTTCAGAACTAGGTATGGTCATTACGAGTTTACAGTCATGCCCTTTGGGTTAACGAATGCACCCGCTGCATTCATGGACATGATGAATAGGATCTGTAAACCGTACTTGGATAAATTTGTAATTGTCTTCATAGACGATATACTTATTTATTCCAAAAGTCAGACAGAGCATTGTGAACATCTGCATGCACTTTTAACTTTGTTAAGAAAAGAAAAGTTGTACGCCAAATTCTCAAAATGTGAATTCTGGTTGAAAGAAATACAATTCTTAGGCCACATGGTGAATCACGAAGGTATTCACGTAGATCCTGCTAAGATAGAGGCGATTACCAATTGGAAGGTTCCACAAACTGCAATGGAAATTAGGAGTTTTATAGGTTTAGCCGGTTATTATAGACGGTTTATTAAGGATTTTTCCAAAATAGCCGTACCATTAACTAAGTTAACCTGTAAAACCATTAAGTTTGAATGGGGAACTAAACAAGAAGAAGCTTTTAGGATTTTGAAACAGAAATTAACCAATGCACCAATCTTAGCCTTACCAGAAGGAACAGAAGATTTTGAAGTATATTGTGATGCTTCAAAACTAGGATTAGGGTGTGTATTGATGCAACGCAAGAAGGTAATTGCATATGCCTCAAGACAATTGAAGAAACATGAAGAAAACTATACGACTCATGATTTAGAATTAGGAGCCGTAATTTTTGCCCTTAAGATTTGGAGACATTATCTGTATGGAAGTAAGTTTACTGTCTATACGGATCATAAAAGTTTAAAATATATATTTGGGCAAAAAGAGTTGAATATGAGGCAACGAAGATGGATGGAAATTTTAAGCGATTACGACTGTGATATTCAGTATCATGAAGGAAAGGCAAATGTAGTTGCAGATGCCTTAAGTCGTAAATATCATGAAAAACAACGACGGGTTCGTGCGCTTAGATTAAATCTACAAGTAGATTTAATGGAACAAGTAAAGAAGGTTCAAGAAACAGCAATAGAAGATGTTGCTGAAGGAATGAAAGGACGAATCAAGGAATTAGAACAAGGAGTAGATGGAATTTGGAGATTCCACAAAAGTAGAATCTGGGTACCTAAGCAAGGAGACTTAAGACCTAAAATTTTAGAAGAAGCTCATAAATCTAGGTACACTGTACATCCAGGAAACAATAAGATGTACCAAGATTTAAGAAAGAACTTCTGGTGGATAGGAATGAAGAAAGATATAGCGCAATATGTTTCTAAGTGTCTTACTTGTTCACAAGTTAAGGCAGAACATCAGAAACCTTCAGGTCTACTACAACAGTTAGAGATGCCAGTGTGGAAATGGGAACTTATAACAATGGATTTTGTTACTAAGTTACCCAAAACCAGAAAAGGTAATGATGCAATTTGGGTAATTGTGGATCGATTAACCAAATCAGCTCACTTTATACCTATGAAAGAAACCTTTACCATGGCAAAATTAGCAAAATTGTACGTAGATGAAATCGTATCTCTACATGGAGTTCCACTCTCCATTGTATCAGATAGAGATAGTCGATTTACTTCTCATTTCTGGAAAAGTTTCCAGCAAGCTATGGGAACTCGATTAAATTTGAGCACTGCATATCATCCTCAAACAGATGGGCAAAGTGAAAGAACAATCCAAACTCTAGAAGACATGCTTCGAGCATGTGTAATAGACTTTGGTGGAAGTTGGGACGATCATTTACCATTGATCGAATTCTCCTATAACAATAGTTATCATTCAAGTATTGAAACTGCTCCATTTGAAGCACTGTATGGAAGAAAATGCAGAACTCCAATTTGTTGGGCAGAAATAGGAGAAAGTCAATTGTCAGGTCCGGAAATTGTTCAAGAAACGACTGACAAGATTACTCGAATCAAAGAAAGATTGAAGATGGCTCGAGATCGCCAAAAGAGTTATGCAGATAATAGATGCAAGCCATTAGAATTCCAAGTAGGAGATAGAGTACTGTTAAAAGTATCTCCTTGGAAAGGAGTTGTGAGATTCGGTAAGAAAGGAAAGCTAAGTCCTAGATACGTAGGACCATTTCCAATAATTCAACGTATAGGACCAGTGGCTTATCGTTTACAACTACCAGAAGAATTGGCTGGAGTACATGATGTATTTCATGTATCCAATCTCAAGAAATGTCTAACAGATGAATCTCTGTTAGTACCTCTTCAAGATATAGAGGTAAATGAAAGATTGAAATTTGTTGAGAAACCTCTTCAAATTGAGGATCGGAAGATCAAGTTTCTCAAACATAAACGACTAGTATTAGTCAAAGTTAGATGGGATTCAAGGAGAGGACCAGAATATACTTGGGAACTAGAAATCGAAATGAAGAAAAAGTATCCTCAATTATTCCAATAAATCTCGAGGACGAGATTTTCTTAAGGTAGGGAGAATGTAACGACTCTTATGAAAAATCATAATTATTAAAATAATTAGTCCAACTGGAAACCCTAATTAAGACACCCAAGTGATTCTGAACAAACCCTAAAATTTTCAGAATTTCCAGAATCAGGATTAGGGCCCTTAAAACTCAAGGGGGGTTAAACCCTATGGACGATTATCCAAATAAAACGTTGGCTGCAAGGAATTATCCAAAATCGTCAACTCAGCTAAGCTAGTGCCACTCGTGGCAACCCTAGGCTAGAAAATAGGTCTCACGCGGCCCGCGTGAGATATAAGCCAAATCTAAAGCGGGCCGCGTGAGGGTCAAAATCCACCTATAAATAGTGGGGTTTGGGACTTGAATCTGGGCACTGAAACGACGTCCAAACTCCAATTCTACACTGAGATACGAATTGATCTTTCAAATTTCAACCCCGGGTATCGAATCGCTGCTGCAAAACAGGGTATTAGCACAATCGCTGCTACGATTCAATTATACGACGATCAATATATCCAATTGATGTTTAAGTGCCGCCCACATTAGGGTTATACTTAATCGTTCGTCATTAATTTGATGGATTGTCGTTAATTCGATAGATTAAGTATAATACTTTATCGTTCGTCATTTATTTGACGGATTGTCGTTAATTCGATAGATAAAGTATTGCACTTTGATATTCTTCTTGATAAATTGATCTCGGGAATTATCGTAATTGCTGGATTGATTACTAACCCCGTTTTGTGTGCATTGTTTAAATTAGGTTAACAAGGATAAAGCATTAGATTAAATTTTATCCGTAGTAAATCAGCAATGTGAGTCATTCTTTCTTTTTATCAAATCTGTTTACAAAATCATTTTATTTTCAAAGTTATAATTACGGGGATTAAGTCTTTGTAATCACCAAGTTACAGCCGGTATGTGGGGTTTTGTATACATTACTTGATAATCGTCACCATTGGGGCAGCCAATGGGGGATATGACCATAGTTACAGACACCATTGGACGAATGGGCCAATGGGTCGAGTGACAATTACCGTGGGTAATTGGATTGATATCAGAAACATTGTAATCACTCTTAATACTGTATATTATAACAAATGTGTCGTTTTAGTAAATAGAATGATTCACTCAGTATTTTCCGCTGACAAAACCTTTTTCAAACATGTTTCAGGTGATCTGTTGTAATTCAGGAAAAATGCTAGGAAGCAGTGAAAGCTTGAGAAAGTGGCTCGATATAAAATAAACAAAGAAAAGTTTTTGTAATATTACTATTTATAGTAAAATATCATATTGTAAATTATCGGGGTTTTATCCCGAATTGTGAAATAAAATAATCGGGGAAAATATTAGCTTTAAGCGATCCTTTTTAATTAAACTTCCGCTGTTAAACTCAATTAAATAAATACCGCAGGATTTCTGTCCCGCGGCTCCTGAAACGGGTCAAACCGGGTCTTGGGTCGTGACAGCATACACCTGACAGTTGCGTATGTATAAATGGTAATCCACAATAAGGAGTTCTCCTTGTGGGCATTATACCTGTGGTGTGTCAGTTAATCTTGTCCGGCTCTTCTAACCGGCCCTGACGGACGGCAAACATATAAATCTGTATACAAGATTATTTTTAAAATAATTTTCCCAAGTTATAAAAGATTATTTATGCCTTGTGCATATTAAATCAATTTTCTTAAACACTTTTCAAAAGAGTCGGTTAATTTTATTTACCAGTGTAAACTGACGTATTTTCCAAAATGGCTAAAGTGCAGGTACTAGGCGGAATAGGCTGGCTACTCCTAGCATCAATAAAGAGTCTTGCAAGCTTAGATGTTTAAGAATCTGTTGAAAAATGTTGCTTTTATCTTTGATCCGCCTGTGGATCCCTTTTACAACCGTTTGTAATAATTGATATTACTTTTCATCGGTTTGTAATGTTATTATCTTTAGCTTCCGCTGTGCATTAAACTGTGACTATTGACTATGATGATATCAACTACGTCACGATACTCCCCACCGGGCCCACCGGTAATACGTGGAAATATCGGGGTGTGACATAAACTAAGCTAAATCGGGTCAGAACTGAAAGTCAAAGCAAAAGTCTACTTTTGCGACTTTCGGTTGCGAACCGAGCCTAAACTCAGAATTGTCGGGTTGAACATGCCTAAACATGTTCTTATATCATTTACCAAGTTATTTTAATGCTAAAACATGTTCCATAACTTCTACATTATCAGTTATGAATTTATTTGCAAAAATGGCTTATGTTGACTTTTTAATATTAAGTTTGACCCGACAATTGACCAAGTTAGAGTGAGAATCAGTAGGTGCCCTTTTAAGGGTTTATTACCTACATAATTACCAACTCATAGCCACTTTCAATTCGAATAATGGCTGGACCATTAGTGATTAATCACTAAGTCAAAGCTTAATTACGATAGCTTTGACTTTTAGTCATTAAACTAATAAAACTTGAACTTAAGAGGCTAAGAACACTTACTATGGTCCTTAGCACGAAAATAGAACTGAGGAAAGCTTGTTTGAACTCCAAGAAGCTCCAGAGAGTGAATTGTGAATAAATTTCAAGTGTGCAAATGACAAGTGAAGAACAAGAGCCCTTATATAGGATTTTACATTGCATAAGATCATTCCACATGACCCTACAATGCTCCCTGATGATTCCAGGTGTCCCTATTGAATGAAAATCTGTTGGCACAGTCCTTGGTATCGAAATCTAGCATGCAAAGGCGGTGGAACTGGTTAAACATGCAGCTGTCCTTATCTTTCTGCATATGGCACTTCCACGCGGGCCGCGTAAGACTCTTAAGGAGTCTACGCGGGCCGCGACGCTCCTTGATAACCGGAAAACAAGTTTCAAAGTTTGCAGTTTTGGTCCCTGGTCCATAATAAGTTTAAATAACTGATGTGCGTGCGGTGGTATATATTTTTATCCCTTTTTACACTTTAGTCAAGTTTTAAATTTATAAAACACGATATTTTACTAACACCAAACACACATATGGGCAAGTGCACCAATCGTGAGCGTAGTATAGTGTTGGTAAGATACCGAGGTCGTCCAAGGACACAAGAGCTTTTAGTACCGGTTTATCCTCAACGTCTAATCAAATCAAAATTTTAGAAAAAGGTTTTATACTAGAAAATAAAAACTAAAAATGCTGAAAAATAAAAATAAAACAGACAGACAAGATGAATCACTTGGATCCGACTCGCCTTTAGTGTAACCTTTGATTATTTTCGCACTTTTGCACTTTTTAAGAGATTATCTTTGTTATAGTACTAGGCCCCTCTTTTGAAGGTGACGCTACCCTCAACCCAGTAGTTTGAGTCAGCAAGGATACATTCCTAAAGGGTTGGATTATTGAAAGATAATTAATTAAGTTATTAATGCGTAATGTGGTAGGCCCCTCTTTTGAAGGTGACGTTACCCTCGGCTAAGTAGTTTGAGTCAGTAGGGATACAATCCTAAGTAGCCGGGTTAATGTTTTAATAGTAGTTTACATATGAGGGGATCAAGAAATTCGAACCCCCTCCATCCAATACCAGTGGGTATTGAAGGAGGTCCTACTAAGCTTGACCCATGTCCTTGCATGATCTATACACTGAACAAGGCAAGACTCTTACCAAACCATTCCCTTAAGCCCCGACCAGGTAGCCAACATATCTCCATATAGACCATGGAGATATGAATGGTGTAAATCTTTTATTTTATATAGACAGTAAAATAACGCCAAGACACCACAAACAAATGATAAGGAAGATTCACCTTCAACATAAGAAACTAGTTATTAAAGTCTTTAATACATAACCAAATAAAAAGTGCGAAAAGATTAAAAATAAAAAGTATTACACTAAATGCTTGTCTTCACCAAGTGATGTAAGAGACTTAGGCAAACATGGCCATTGATTGTCAAGAACTCTTACGATCAATCTTGGATCCCGAGACTACTACACACACTCTATGATGGATGATGCATGATGGATGATGGATGATGGTGGTGGATGTGGGTTGTGATGGTGGTGGTGGGTGGGTGAAGTGTGAGAGAGGTGGTTTGTCAAGGGATAAGTTGCAAGTGAGCCAAGCATCCCTATTTATAGCCTGCATAGAAGCCCAGACACAGCCCCGTGTCCATCCATCTTCTCTTTCTTCATTAAATGCAGTTTGTTTGCATTAGTTGACCACGCCCCCGTGTCCGCTGGGCACGACCTCGTGTGCAGAAGCGTATCTGTACTATCAAGATTTGCTTAGATTCTGCGAATCTTAGCGTTGACCACGGCCCCGTGTCCGCTGGGCACGCCCCCGTGGTGGGTGATAGAAGCTTCTACAACTTTGTCTTTTCTGCAGACACTTGGGCACGCCCCCGTGCTCAGTGAGCACGGGGCGTGTTCACCCTTCTGTTCTCTTGTTTTTGCTTGGGAAGATGCTGTCGAGGGGTCGGGCATGCCACATTTATCCCTTTTCTTGCATTATTGTTAGATTTGGCTGCATTTTTGCTTCTTTTGTTCATTTGAGCTCATTTAATCCTGAAAATACAAAAGGAAGACAAAAGCACACTTTTTCCAACATTAGTACTAAAAAGGGTTAGTTTTATGCCACATTTGATGTAATTTATATGTTGCATTTTGCATACATCAATAACTTTCATTTATTACATTTAGGACCCCCATAGTTAACTTTTAAGGACCTTGGGTCATAAACTAACTCCGTTAAGCTCCTGGTTAGTTGTACGATCACTCGAAAAGTCTTATATTCATCGAAACTCCACAAAATTAATATCCGATATTCTTGAGAACAAAATATATAATTATTACAATGTTTTTGGGATCATTAAAAGGTCACTCAGAGGTTACTTTCAACATGTTGACACTTTTAACCCCTATGCTTCATAAGATCCTTATTTTGAGCACAAACGACTTTCTCAGTTTGATAAATTATTCGTTAAAGAATACGAACGTCGTGTGAGATCAATCAGAGGCATAAGAATGACATGTTGACACTTTGGATCCTTTTACTAACATATTTACATTGTTTGACAATTTTAGTCCCTCAGAAACAATTCCTTACACGTTTAAAGTCCATGACACGTGTCTTCATTATATTGGTCGTGAATTTACAAGGTGTTACACGACAGCATAGTGCTCCGGCGGTGGTGGTGGTCGTCTTAGACCCAGCAACAGCGGTGGCGTCTCAGGGTTGTGTGATTGGGGGAAAGAGATGTCGGATGGGAAAACAAAGCCCGCCAAGGGTTTTGTTAATATGTCAAGACATAACACATACCGTCCGATAGTTTTGTAGATCAAGGGACATAATCTCAATGCACATGTTATAACACGGATCAGACTTTTTTTTAACGCACGGATCAGAATTTTAGAGGAGACTTTCTACATGTCGCCCTAAGACGATATGTAATGCTACACATGAAGAATGCCTCTATCCATGGGTATTTTGCGACACGTGTCATTTCAGTTAGCAAAGAGGTATTATGGACGCTTTTTACAAATGGACGTAGTGGGATAATGCCCAATAATGCTCCATCAATGATTAACCAATTATTATTTTCTTGGTTTTTTAATTTAAAACTAATGATATTTGATTTGGAATGATCTCATTGGCCAAACAATTTGAAGAGAGGCGTTGATAAAAGCATGCCTTGGAGGATTTTTTTTGAAAAAAAACGTCCCCAGGGGCGGTCCTTGGGCGTTGTGGGGCGTTTTTTTTTTTTTTTTTTTTTTTTTTTTTTTGAAAAACACCCAAAAACCCTCCACTACGGATGGTCTAAGACTGTTGGGAGTGAGGCTTGGTTGGGGGCTTGGGTTGACATGTGGCGGAGATGGGCTCCACCAGGCTACCCCAAAAAAGTGAGGTGTGGGAGTGGCGTGGGCTAGCTGGCGTGGGTGGACATGTGAAAATTTATATATATATTTTTTTATATTTTGACATTTATAAAATAAAACACACTAAATTAATTAAAAAAAAGGTTACATAAAATCCTAATAAATTAAAAAAACAACTTAATAAAACCTAAAAAATAAAAAAAAAACAACTTAATAAATCCTAAAAAAATAAAAAACAAAAAAGAACTTCATAATAAATTCTAAAAAAATTACAAACTACGATAAATATTAAAGTAGGGAACCAAACGATATTCCGAGTTCCCATCGTGCCTATACTCGATTTTGGCGATCTCCATTCGATCGTCGTAGCTTAGGTCACCCGCAGACACACGGTCGAGGCATGCTTTAAACCGATCCAGGTGCGGTTTTAGCTCCCGCCACTTTTGTTGACACGCGTTCAAGTTGTGACACGTGTTTCCAACATGTTGTTGGTATTCCTGAAACGCTCGTGTCCAGTAGGCAGTTTGACCACGACGTAGCGTTCGTTGTGCGTCAACGATTGACGTCACTAGCGCTAGCTCCCCCGCCTTGGTCCAATGAACCATTTTTGTTTTTTGAGTTGGTTTTGGATGAAGATTTGTGTTTGAAGAAAGTAGATGTGAAAAATATTGATGTTTGGGGTGAGTATTTTCAGGTAAAAAATAGTAAAAATTTTTTAAGATTTGATTTAAATAGCGGTAACCGCCATGGCCAACGGCTAGCCCAAATGGCTATGGGTAACGGTCTGATTTTCCTAGCCAATCCCAGCCATCCACAACATCTTCCTAACCCGCCCCACGTCAGGCTTCATAGCCACGCCAGAGGGGCAACACTGCTACCCAAGTTGCCCCGGTGTGGCTAAAGCGGCGTTGGTTGGCTTCCTACGCCCGAAACCCAAGCCCAAACCCACACCCCACGGTCTAAAAGTGTCGCCCCTGTTACTCTTATTTCTTGTAGTGGCGTTAAGGCTGGAGGGTGTGGGATAAAGCCCCTAGGGGCTTTATCACACCACGTCAACGTCAACGTCAGACAGGGGGCTTTAAGGCCCCTCCCCTTAACTTTTAGGGTGTGGGATAACGCCCCCTGTTAAACAAAAGAGTTAAATGCCATTTTAGTCCCTGTGGTTTGGGCCATTTTGCCAGTTTAGTCCAAAGGTTTGAAACGTTACCATTTTAGTCCAAATAGTTTCAATCGTTGCTATTTTGGTCCACTGGGTTAACTCCATCCCTTTATTCTGTTAACTAGAAGGGCATTTTGGTCATTTTATATGTAATTCTGTTAACTAGAAGGGCAATTCGACCATATAAAATGATCGGATTACCTTTCTAGCTAACAGAAAAAATGGACGGAGTTAACCTAGTGGACTAAAATGGCAACGCTTGAAACTATTTGAACTAAAATGGCAACGTTTCAAAACTTTGGACTAAACTAGCAAAATGACCCAAACCACAAGGACTAAATTGGCATTTAACTCTAAACAAAATTAAAAAAAAAATTATTGGATGAAATGATGTGGGCCCCACCTGCACATAACCTTCTTCCTCGTTATCACGGTGGCGATGGAACCATGGCGCCCCGGTTTAACTTGCAGGGTATGGGTGGTGGCACCGGGGGGCACTATCGGTGGTGAGATGGCAGGGTGGCACCCTCCATACCCTCCGGCATAAGTATACTATAATCATATCCATATTTTTCATTTAACAAATAGACCATTAACATTGTATTATTATCATCCTTTATTTCTAGTTGGTTTTTATAAAAAGAGGTTATGGTTCCTTTTGTTCAAGTGGGGATAATGCTCCATGAAGCTTTCATGTTACGTTGGATTAGTGGTTGAGAGATTTAATTGGTCTTATTTATTTTTCTTAAACATTTTTATTTGGTACATAGTGCATACATCCTATAATTTCTAATATTTTCTTCATTATCTCTATAAGAACTTTAAATCAAAAAGTACCTCTATGTACTTTTTTTAGAACAAAAAAACTCACTCACTAAATATTCATGCAAATTATAATTATAACGTGTTTTCTCTTATTATTATTTATTATAAAAACGATTATATAAATATGTAGCAACTAGGAAGTTTCTTGTAATAAACTAGGTGATGCCCCACCCGCGTTGCGGGGCGATAGCCGAATAATTCTCAATCAATTAAAAAAACAGTACTATAGTTTTGCTAGAAATAAAAAATAAAAAGAGTGTTAGGCAACTCTTTGACACGATTTTTAGCCGGGGGCAAAGTCATATTTTTATTTTTACTTGGGGGAAAAATCAATTTTTTTTTTACCGAGAGTAAAATCCTAATTTTTAGCTAGGGGAAAATCATATTTTTATTTTGCACTGGGGGCAAAAAATGTAATTTTGAATTGAGGGTGATCTCGTAATTTTGAACCGAGGGGAAATTCGTAAATTTTAGCTAGGGGCAAAAGCATAAATTTATTTTTAACTGCGGGCAAATACGTAATTTTAAACTGTGGGAAAAATCGTAATTTTAAAGTAGGTACAAAATAAACTGGTGTAAAATCGTAATTTTGAGTTTGGGGGAACAAAATTTTATTTTGAACTGAGGCGAAAACGTAATTTTGGCTGAGGGTAAAAGCGTAATTTTTTTACCGAGGGCGAAATCGTATTTTTTAGCTCGGGGCAAAAGGATAAATGCATTTTGAAGTTGAGGCAAAACCGTATTTTTTAACTGTGGGCAAAAACGTAATTTAAAGTGGATTTATAATAATAAACTGGTTGGTCCAATGGGTATTGCTCGTCGCGCATTTGAACGAATGGCAGAGAAACACTATTCGAGGGCAACAACGTAATTTTAAAGTGTTAGAAAATAATAAACTGGTTGGTCTAATAGGGGAGGGGCGGCCGCCCATTTAAACCAATAACAGGGTGATACTATTCACTGCCATGTGATTTGTATATGTTGAAAACTAGTTGGTGCCCCGCCCGCTTTGCGGGGCGATGGCCAAATAATGAGCGAGTGTTAGTCAGCTCATTGACACGAAAAACAATTAAATCGAGTCAACCAATTAAAACAAAACACTTTTATAGTTTTGATAAAAAAAACTAAAACAATGGCAATATTGTAATTTTTAACTGAGTGAAAGTTGTATTTTTTGACTGGGGTAAAATCGTAATTTGACAAAAGCTAAAGTAATGGCAGTACTGTAAATTTGAACCCGGGGCAAAATTGTAAATTTTCACCGCGGCATATTCGTAATTTTTAACTTGGGGTAACAACGTAATATAAATTTGAATTAAGGGCACAATCATAATTTTAAGCTTGAGGCAAAAGCACAATTTTATTTTGAACCGAGAGCAAAATCGTAATTTTGAGTTGGGGGCAAAAACATAATTTTATTTTGAACTGGGGAAAAAACGTAATTTTGAATTAAGGGCGAAATCACAATTTTTAAACGGGAAAAAATCACATTTTTGAACAGAGGGCAAAATCGTAATTTTTAAGTAGGGGCAAAAACAAAATTTTATTTTGAACTGGGGGCGAAAAGGTAATTCTGAGCTAAGAGCAAAACCACAATTTTATTTTGAATGGAGGGAAAAATCGTAATTTTGAGCTGGCGACAAAAGCGTAATTTTATTTTGAGCTGGGGGCAAAACCGTAATTTTAAAGGGGGACAAAAACGTAATTTTAGAATGGATATAAAATAATAAACTGGTTGGTCCAATGGGAGAGTACCAGGCAAAGTCGTAATTTTGAATTGAGGAGAAGATCGTAATTTTGAGATGGGGACAAAAAGCGTAATTTTATTTTGAGCTGGGGGTAAAAACGTAATTTTAAAATGGATATAAAACAATAAACGTGTTGGTCTAATGGAGGAGTGCCAGACATGGTTGTAAAAATCACGACTAGTCTCCGATTAGTCGCCGATTAATCACTAATCGGAGGTTCACTGATTAATGGCCGATTAATAGCTAGGCAGTCAATGGCGGTCCTATTCTTGCCAAACTTTGGCTAGATGCCAGCCAAATTTTGACCAAACCATATAAATTCCTTCCAATTACTTAACAAAATGGGTTAATGATGGGTTAAAACATGTCTACTTTAAAAAACTACATATAAAAATGTGTGTGTATATATGTAACTAAAAATTACATATAAAAATCTCAATCCGATTAATCCCTATTAATTCCGATTAATCGCTAGTCGGTACTTTACCGCCCGACTAGCGCCTAGCGATTCTTACAACACTGGTGCCAGGCAGCTGCCTGACACTATTCCCCCATTTGGTTTTTGTATATGTAGGAAATACTCGAGTGTTCAAATATAAAAAAGAATACGCGTTAGGAAGTTTCTTGTAAGAACTACTTCAATTGTTCAAATACAAATTGACTTCACGTTAAGTTGACCTTGACTTCTCATAGTTACTTTACTCCCGTATATACACAGTTACACACACATACTTCTAAACTCATCACACCCCACATCACCGGAAAACCTTCTTCTCCGGCTAAAAATGAGTTACAGCGGCTACTCTCCAGCTCCCTCGGCTACATTTGAACGCTCGCCCAGCATCGATCCCACGAAGCACGTCAGCTACGCATCCGAGCCAACAGCACCGACCGCCTCATCTGTTCATAATGGACGCTCCGAACCTCAGTTGACCGCAGCTAGTCAGAGCTTGGTGCCTCCGGGACAAGAAGATGTACGCCAACCGATGAAGTCAGCTAATCAAATTAGTGACAGTGGGTTGAATTCAACCAATTTTGGTCAACCACCGGGGCGTTCAGGTGAAGTGCACAATATCATGTCTGCAAATGAAGTCACCAGCAAAGTTGCTAGTGAAGCAAAAGCGCCCACATTCACCCCTATTGTTGAACGAGATCAGAGTAACAAGGGAGAATCGGATGAAGCTGAGGCGGATAATGATAATCAACAACAGGACTACAGGAGCATGTTGGAGTGAGTATGGTTGGAAAGAAGTTCAAGCCTGTTAACCCGGAGGCATACTATGTGGAGGATGATGATGAATATTAGATGATCCATCTTACTGATTTTAATTTATGTTAAATGTTTGCTTTAAATCTGAGATCAAAAGAAAATTCGTCTTTGTATTTCTCTTCAGTGAATGGGTAAGTTCTAGATCTGTTTAATTGTTAGACACTAATGATTGTTGTTTTGGTCAAAGTTTGAACAATTATTTTTATAGGAACAATTCTGACATGTTATAGGAGTCATATGGTATGTTAACATAGTATATATGCTGTATCTGATATTAACACATAAGGGGATGCACGAATAATCGAGATTTGGTTTCGGGGCTTTATAATGCGGTTTATTCGGTTTTTGGTTTGCTTATCAGCTCCACAAATCTTGCTTATCCAATCGAGTACAACAAATAATAACCAGTTTGATCGGTTGAAATTGAATTCGGTTCGGTTGGACACATTTCTAGTTCATCAGTTAGGCCAGAAAAAGTTTCTAAACCCAATTAAATGATATCCGAACCAATGAACATCCCTAGATATAGTTGTGTAAAGTATCAAATTGGGTTCGTCTCTGAATGGGCAGCTCTTAGAAAAACGTGTCAAATGGATTCGGGTCAAAACAGGTTGGGGCAGAGCGGGTTCGCATGCTATGTTTGTTTATATGGAGGTTAGTGGCGATGGTCGTGTTGGCGGGCAACGATGACGACTGATAGATGACTCTTTTTGCTTTAACAGCACATAGATCGCCACAGCATAATGCATCACATGGATCACTGGGGTGGATTAACATCCTATAATCCGGATTGCCAACCTGGCAGGTGACACAATGCCTTGCATTTTGTCTAACAAAAGAATAACCCAGACTTTTGTGAATCAAATAATAAGCCCAATTTGATTTCCTAGTTGACTTTTGCTTATAACCTGAATTTACCATATCAATATTAAGGTTGCCTGCCATATAGATCAGATGTTGACTAGCAGCAATATGATTTTGACTATTCCAACTGCTGTTGACTTTGACCCTCTACCCATTGATTCCTAGCTCTATGTTTCATTGGAACAGTAGTTTTTGCAGTTTCTTATGTTAATTCATTCTGTGCTTAGTGCTTATCCCTGTGGAACCGATAGTGTGGTGCCTCTTAAAACATAATTTGCAATGAAAAAAAATGTGTGGGATGTTTATGTATGCAAGATAGTGCTTACTCCCGTGGAACCGAAGTGACAATGTGGTGACTGTACAAGATAGTGTTTTGTGTATCCTTTTGCTGTTTGAAGTTGTAACATAACTGTATATTGTGATATATTGTTATAATTAAAGTGATTACTCTTTTGCTTTGTTCCTTCATGTTTTTACTTGTAGATATAAGTATAACTGTGAATCGGACTTACCCGAGACGTGTAGCGTTTCTTTCGAAAATGCTAAAGATGATCTCATGAACTTTGAAGTAACAATGATGACGGATACTGTTTGTAAGTACATCTTCAATTTCTTAATCATAACTTATTTATTTGTTTTAGAGGTGCCATCTTTATATTTAATTAACCATCTCACATTTCACATTGATTTGGATGGAAACATGAATGCATGCACCCTAACTGGTTCTTAGCTAATCTGTTTTAGTAAGAACCAAAAGCTTGAAGGCTAAGTATTCTATATATTGCTTTTGGATATGCTCTTAACTTTTTTCATTCGGATACGCTGCTCAGTTCGGTTTGAAGGTATTCTTTGATTTCTATATTCCTGTATGTATAGTTGCTTTTCTAGTATTTTTAATGTCTTCGACTTGTGCAGTCACTCCTTGCAGCATCGGGATCTATCTGCTTCCATGTTTGAAGTTGTTTTGATAACATAATTAATTAGGTGTACGTTTTGAGTGTCTGACTGACTATAACATGAAAATATGATTATCTTGGAAATCAATAAACAAATTACACCAAAGAGCACAATTTTTGTAATAAAAAGTCAAAATTTCAAGTGTCAAATCATAGTAAATAAGTGTCTTTTTTTTTTTTTTTTTTTTTTTTTTTTGCAGCTGGTATGAACCTGATTGAATATGTTTGTTACGTAGCATGTGTTCAATCCTGCAGGAGAAACCTTAAATTAAGTTGTTTTGTTCAGTTGCAATTGCAAACACCTTTCTGTTGCCCGAGTATATATAGCATGTTGTTATCGTTTTTATGGTTTTTTTTTTTTATTAGCAAGTTACCCTGTTCAGACTAAATTATCGTTCACCATATGTGTTCCACCTGGACGCTGCAGTCCATAGGATTTCTGACGCAGGGATGCTGATTTGTACAGGCGTACAACAACAGATATGCCACTCTTAGGCTGGAGGGTGTGGGGCGCCACCCTTC
This sequence comes from Helianthus tuberosus, assembly GCA_030545235.1. Taxonomy (NCBI): domain Eukaryota; kingdom Viridiplantae; phylum Streptophyta; class Magnoliopsida; order Asterales; family Asteraceae; genus Helianthus; species Helianthus tuberosus. The sequence goes on along the minus strand of CM060411.1, from coordinate 212,534,987 downwards.
CGCCACCTACACCACCATAGCGCCCCCCTCCATATTCCCCCACACCGCCGGCGCCATGGTAGGGGCGCCATTGAAGCCCCGCCATGGTGGTAACGAGCTGAAACGCCATTCAGGTGGGGTCCACTGGTTTTTTAACCAATCAAATGTTTTTTTTTTTGTTTAATAGGGGCTCCATCCACACCCTCCAAATTAAAGAAGGGCTTCATGGTACACATGGATCCTACGTGGCACCTATAAAGCCCCATGGAGCCCCATCCACACCCCATAGCCTGTGGAGGCATGGAAGAACTTTGCCATTCCAAGTAAATTTCATATATTCTAATTTATGTATATCAATTGTTGGATTATAGCCTTGACTTTGCTGTTTCAGGTTGCCAGCATGTTATTGTTTGATGGATAGTCGTAGAGATTATAGTTATATATAGAGTATCAGCTTAATTTGTTTTGAAGTAAGCATTATAAAGTTAAGTTTTTATTTCCCTCAACAAATTTGACTTTCTGAACAGCAGTGGTTGTTGAAAACCTGGATATATGCTTCTTTCTTGAAACAATCATTACTCAGTTTTCCAAAATTGATATCGACTTGATAACATCTGGAGTTAAGGCTGTGCAGGCAAATGGATCTTTTAAACAACCCTGGATGATTGATGGTGCTCGATTTAAACACTAGACAGTCAAAGTGGGCAGGTTGGGTTGGGTTGGGTTTGGTTGTGTAAAGGGTCAAATTGGGTTCGAGTCAAAATAGGCAGCTTTTATAAAAAAAAAATGTGAAATGAATTAGGTTCGGGTGAATACGGGTTGGGTCAGAACAGGTTCGCGTGCTATATTTGTTTTATGGCGGTTAGTGGCGACGGTGGCAGCGGTGGAGGTTACCCTTCTTGCTCATACATGATTTTCCTGTGTAGGTTTTTGATTATTATTTAAAAATTGTCAATTCATAGGACCTTTAAAAATTGTCAATCCATCGACTTCTTGGACCTTTCATCAAAGAGCTCATGCATAAACTCACAAAATTAATGAAAATAATAGCAGCTGTTTGTTCAATTCATAGGACCTTTAAAAAATCATTGCTCAAATCACTAGATTTCTCACAATTTACTGTTCAGCTGCTCCTAATCCAGTTAGCTGCCTGATCGCAACCAACAGAACACGGAAAGCAACGAAGTCGTTCGATCTAGGTGGTACTCCTTGTAATGTGATCAATATAATACAATTGTCCCGTTACAGCATCAGATCTGACCCCATCTCCATAAGCTCTCTTTTCCAGCTTTCTATCCAATATTGCAATTGGAGTCAAATAAAAACAGAAGTCAGAATCCAATGTCCGCAGATGAAGTATTACAATCACGCGTAGCTTAAAATTCAGATTTTATCAGCTTCTCTTCAACCATAACATCCACCTCAATCACCTGATTGTGTGATTCACTGGACTTACAGTCAACAACAGTTTAAGATGCAATTATAGTTATGCTATTGAAGTTATATCCATCCACAACTACTTTTTCCTTGTTCGTTGAATCATCATCACCCACACCAGCACTCATTTCACTTCTAACATCGTTCAGGCATTTCATCAAACACCTTGTGGTCAAACTCTACTTTTGTAAGTCAAGAAGAATAACATGACCCAAAATCTCTCTGTTATTATCATTGGTGATAATAGTACTATTTTGATGTTGGAGAACAGAATCAGTTACATGAGTACTTTGTTACCTTTAAACATCAAACCTGGCACCAACTAGTAATTTCTTCCCATATTCAGGAGCCAAATATAACAACACTTTGTATTTTTATTCCGCAAGTCACAGACTGTAATAAGAACAAAGACGCCAGATACTCGTGTGAATAGGTCTAAGAAATTCGACAACAAAAGGAATAACAAATCAAGTCTTCAACATTACAGAGTAAACTAAAAGGGAAACCATATAAAACAATGCTTGATAATGTATCGACACGACAACCCTTATTTTGGATTTCAAAATCAACAGCAGACGCTACGCAATTGCAAGTATAAACCGAAGAAACACCAACAAAAATGGTAGTTTAATCAACAATCAACAAAAATGGTAGTATAATACAGTAAATCTGTTTGCTTGTATATTAAAATTTATTTTTGAAGCAACCTTAGGTCAATTCTGTTGCAGTTAACTTTGATGCAGGTTCCCATGAAAAACGTAGTGAACCATGTGTATGGCCCTGTTTGTCTTACCAATATATTGTTTTGGCTCTTGCTAAATGAGCAGACGTTGTTCCGATGCTCATGAAAACCAAATGCATATTAAGTCAACTGGATAGATTATGATATGACGACTCTTACTATCCTATCCATATGATCCTGTAAATTACTAGTTAATCAATCTATGGCTAAAAGATTAATTAGATAAAACTAAAGAGTGCAGAGGACTTGTTGGGTATTCATGAGTTGCAAGCCATTTACTCTTCCAATAATAAGCCCTAAGCTTTAATTCTTCATGCCAATTCTCTAAATATCTTAGTTATGTTGCATCAATTAACCGGTTGTAAATTTACCATTTGAAGTTAGTAGCTGCAGTTCTAAATGAAAATATGGGTCTTGGTGCATCCGAATCCATTGTTGAAGAAACTGATTCAGTTTTGATTGTGGAAGTTACTTTGACTTGATGTTCTTTATTAACGTTGCATGGTCTTTTGTTATTTAAAGTGTTAGTTTATTAATAGTATCTGTACGTATTTCAAGATTTTACATATTTTTATAATCTGATATGGTGATTTTACTTCGCCAGTTTTTACATATGGTAAAGTGAGTTTATGGGAGTTATTGGGTCAAAGTTTGCTATGAATATGGTAAAGGGAGGAGCATGTTAATTAGTTATCTGAAAGTAAAATATGGACAAGGGATGAAGCACCTGATCATGGCAGTTAATGTAGAGCATATCTGGAATTTTGATGGTCTGGATTTGGTCAAAGCATCTAAAAGGTGGGCGATAGTCAACAAGAAGTCAATGCAGTCAAAAGTCAACACTTGAAGCATGAGAAGTCAATGCAGGAAAACACTCCAAAACAATAGACAAAGCACTGGATATATGCACCTGTTTGGTTTGCTATCTTTAGACATTCCAAAGTCCAAACTTTATACAGTATACCTGGGCTTAAAAATTATGTTTCTTTGGAAGCTGGGAAAAAAGTGTTGACTTTTTTGGTCAATACTGACTGAAAAGTCAACATAAGTCACACTCAACTGGCTGGAAGAAAATTTTAATGCAGCAGGGAGTGATAAACCTTTGGGCTTGTAATAATCGGATTAAGTGGAATTTTTTTTTCTACTAGACCTTATTTAAGCCCGATTGTTTTGGTAGTGTTGTGTGAATTGCAACGGCCCTGCACCATATGGATATTATTCAGACTTTATTTAATGGAGATTTGCAAATTCTGTAGAGAGCCTTTAATAAATCGGCATGGTGCAATTATATGTTGGCTAGGATTTAGCCTAGTTTAAAACTGGATATTGGTATGACATTTTTGTCGGCTAGGATGCAAATCGGAATGAAGAAAATCAATAATTGGAATGAGGCCCACAAAATTTTGGCTTTTTATATCAATAAATGGTCCACATGCAAGTCTAATCAGAGAACTGGAGTAATGGGATATATGATGTATGGGCCGAGAGGGGTAGTCATGTAAGACAGCCGACAAGGTCAACAATCCGAATACTAATACGCTATTGGTTCAATGTGATTATTGGGCATAGATTTTTTGAAGTTGTATAGACCCATCAAATCAGTTGTGATGAATAGAATGATTGGGGTTATGAATGTGATGTAATTTGTTGGGCTTAGAAAGTGTAACAAAAAGTTAGTTAATAAAATGGAATCATTGAGAAGAAAGGCAACGCGTCAAAGATGGAAGGCTAATTAAACCGCGTTGTGAAGTCTATTAGAAGCATGTGAAAGTGAAGGTTTGGACTTTAGAGAAACCTGAAACATAGAATGTATTTTGTGATTATTTCTAAATGGTTTGGACTTTCTTTTGATTTTGGGCCATTAAAAAACCCAATTCAAGAGGAAAAACTACTAGTAGATATTGGGCCTGTCGTTTCACCATTATGTTTAGGGCCCAATACACTGTTAGACCGTGGATTTTAGACTTGAGTTGGGGACTTATCCCAAAATAGTCTAAGATCTTTCCTTGATTGTAAGTAAATTTATAAAATTTTACTGAATTGACTTCCCTTTTACCTAAGACATCATGTCAATAATAAATTTTGTTCATGTTTGTCAAATTAACAATTTACCTTCCATTCAATCTCTTAAAGTAAGATATGATCAAGTTCTTGTTTGTATGGTCAAGATTAGGTAATAATCTGGTTAACACTTACATGTATACTTAATTATAAAAACAGGATCACAGTGAATGAGAGAAGAAGTACGGTGAAGAACTTTACTAAAACTAGGTATCAAAGAACAGCTCGATTGAACAGTGAAAAACTTGTCTGCCTCAGAGTAGATAACCCAATTTCTTTATGAAAGCCAATAACTCTTGTTTTTTACACACCGGGCCGGTCCTCCTAGAAGTAGCGGTGCACAAAAAAAATGTTTGGAGACCCGGAACAGAAACAGAAATAGAACCGGTTCTAAACCCATAGACCGGTTCCTACCCGTTGAAACCATAGGATTGGACCGGTTTGGATTCCTATCCTTGGGACTGGTTTGAACACAAACCGAACAGGCAAAAAAAGGTCAAAGTCGTTTTTAACCCGAACGTACCAGTAAAAGATGCTCAAAATCGTTTTGAACCTGAATGGTACTGGTAAAAAATACCGGTCAACAATCCGACTAAACCACAACCGGTTTTGACTTATTGTTGACCAACCCAAAAAGGTGAAAGTCATTTTGAACCCGAACTTACCAGTAAAAAATGCTCAAAATCATTTCGAACCTGAATGGTAGTGGTAGAAAATACCGGTCAACAATCCGACTGAACCCGAACCGGTTTTGACTTATTGTTGACCAACCCAAACCGGTTTAGCGTTACGAACCAATTTGTGATTCTCTACCTAAAAGACTTGTATGCTAACTGAGTAGAGTAGGAGGATTACTTTAATACGAGGTGGCAATTTCAACTCATTTTACAAGCTAAAGACTAAAAGGGTGGTTTCAAATTCTTTTTCACTATCGGCCATAAAATATAAAAATTAGCTAACAAGGGAACAAGCCAATGAGTCGGATCCAATTGTGTGTATTTTAATGCATAAAACCATAAAAAAATCATTTTGCCGAAACAAATTAAATTTCTAATTGTATACTATACATTAATTAATTGTTTATACAAATTACTTTCTATGCATTTCATATATATCATCCTAAAAGGATGTTATAAAAGGAGGTATAGGATTTAGATTAAAAACAAAACCACAAAAGAAGATGCCAAACTTAGTAAAGATCAATCGTTTAGTAGGATAAAACCTCAAATCAAAAGAAGCTTTATTTGCTACCTAATTATGCTTATCTTTAAGTCATGACCATTACCTCCCAAGAAACCATCAGTACGAGTAAATTGTCAAAATCGTCCCTGTGGTTTATATTTGCCAGTTTCATCCAAATATCATTCAACTTAACAGAAAATATAACCTATATAAACATAACTAGTTTCAACGCGAACTGCTGTCCAGCCAACCCCACCTAATACAACAACCAAAAGAACCTGCAACTTAGCCTCCTTTTCATATCTGTGCACTTGTTTCTGACATATTTGGCCAGGAACGTGTAGCAGCCTTCCTGAGAGTCTGACTTTCCTGTACCCACATATCACCAGCTTAAGAATCCACTTGATAAATCAATTTTAAAAATTTAAAACATAGCAAACTTACAACAATCAGGTTCAGCTGGGTCATCCGTTTGATCATGTAACATATTTTCCTTGTTATGAATTTCAAAATTTTCAGATTTGTCAGTCATGTTCATACTGTTCAATTCATTGGAAAGCTCAACTACTTGTGTCTCAATTACAGAAGCATGACTCTTCTCCTCCACATAATCAGATTTTACCTCTGAATTGAACTGGGACAGTGAGAAAGACAAATGAATATTAAAATTGTGATTAGAGAATAGCAGCCCCCGGGGGATGCTACATCAGGGCATTAATAACTTCATCAATAGTTAAGGGAAAAGAGTAAGTTTAAATAGAAGCTTTGATAACTTCATCAATAGTTAAGAGCGGGCTTAGGGCACTAGAAGTTAAAAATTGAAGTGTTTTTTTTCAATATAAACGTAATGATTTGAGTACAAATACTATGGTACTTATGAATACTATTAACAAGCATTTTGCATGTGTATAAAAAGATTAATGTTTTGGAACGTTGACTTACTTGAAATGATAATGCTTTCTCAAGTTCCTTGACAACGACTTTCATTGTCGGACGTTGATCTTGAGTTTCTGCCACACATTGATATGCAATTTTCATGAATGTGTGCAAAGACTCCTTGTTGGGTCCTCTCTTTAGGACAAAATTGTATTCACTGGTTTCTTCCTTCAGTATCGGATCTATCATGTTCTCTAGAGTTCCGGTGTAGAAGCTTTGTCTTGCCACAGGGCCCAATCCTTTGTCACTCTCCTTCTCGTAAATTGGGTCATTGGCTGCCCTCCCACATACAATTTCAAGCAAAACTATTCCAAAACTATATACATCTGATTCTCTTTTTAACTTATTAGTCTTCTCATACTCTGGATCTCTGTAGCTAGGTCTGCCACGCCACTCGATATAGACAGCTTCGTCTTCTTGATTTGGAGGCAAGAATACACAGGTTCCAAACCCATCAATCTTTGCTCTCAAGTTCTCGTCTAACCCAATGTTGTAGGGACATATATCACGGTGTATTATCATCTTTTGGTCTTCCATCCCACAGTGAAGGTGCTCCAATGCGTTTGCAACTTCAATGCAGATTTTCAAACGCTTCTCCCATGTCAAAATACGCATATCATTGTCGTTTCTCAAATGATTCCAAAGGTATCCATTAGACACATTCTCAATGACAAGGATCATCTCAGAATCTTCTACACAAAACCCAATTAAAGTGACTATGTTCGGATGCTCAACACTCGAAAGCATCTCAATTTCTGTAAAAAACTCTTCTTCTCCGAAACACTTACTTCCAGAGGGGGGGTACCGTTTTATAACCACAATGTTGTGTCCCTTGGGATGATCTCCTTTATTCTTCCCCTTTTCAGATGAAGAATTTTCTTTATCAAAACAGTGGAGTTCTGCTCTGTACAAAGTACATTCGCCATCTATAGATGCAATTGTGTATGTCTCTGAGAAATTATTTGTTGCTAATTTAATATCATTGAGATGAATCTTCAAGTGTTCAAACTTCCTTTCCTGCAAATATGTGACAAACGGAAAAAGAGAGTTACAAAACTGAATATAAATAGAGAAGAAATTATGTTCCTTTTAGAGATGCTAAAGAGGAAATTCGAATCTATCGACAGTTAGCCACTACTACAATTATACAAGGCAAATTGTTGCAACCCAGTGCTGCTATCTGATTAAATTGTTGTGAGTCTGGCGCCGACCCCTGATTCCCTTTTCCCCTGTGTTTCCCGTGCCCTATTTTTCCATAAAGACATCACAGCTGGGCCTTAGCAGATGGCCCAACTCGTTTTACCAAGTCCATAAACTTTTTATAGTTATCCAGTTTGTAAATAACACCCAAACACAAATTAAAATTATGTATAGCAAGATATATAAAAAGGATCTGAATCCTGTGTTTTAGTAAAGTTTAATTAAATTAAAATTTCCATTGCATATACTAGCCATGAAAATAAATTTGCAGGACCCAACCCTGCATCATCACTGCGGGCAGTACCCTCCTGATCCCCCTCACCCTTAAACAACTGGCCTGGATTTTTTTGTCTCCTCTCGAATAATAATAAAAAATGGTGTTCTTCATAAACCCAACCGTGATTTGCTTAGATATTTAAGAATCTTGGCGTTTTTTAAAAACCAATCATTAAGGTTTTCTCCAACAATAGGCATCCATATGCAACATGCGCTTTTTAAGAACACCAAAGCCTTGAATATTTTTTTTGTTTTTCTAATTCAAACTAAAAGAAATTATAACCAAAAGAAAAATTACACCAAAAAACAAACATTCAAAGGTTACAGCCGAGTATAGATAGAAGACGAAAATTAACATTTAACCACACCTGTTAGTGACTTTAATAATAACAGAAGTGCTATAAAAATAAAAAATAATAATAATTATCGAAGTAAACTGTTAATAAATTAAGTAATTAAAAATAACATGTTTAAATAGATTGCAAGTCAAAAAAGTTAAACATAAAAAAGGTTAATTTTAAAGTATAAATTATTATTTCCATGGTAACAAATACATAAAAAGTTGAAAACCAACGCGTCAACCCAACCACTCCATCTCATTCACTATGAATGGTATGAATGGTAAAGGGTCAGTTTTGGTAATCTCAATTTCATACCCGATTATAAATTGTGTCTAATATTTGGTATCATACATGTATACATTACCCGTCGGCTACAAGGCATACCCGCACATGTCGAGTATACCTCGTATGGTCATGTGGTAAAAATTACCGGTTAGGACACCCATTACCCAAAATCCAATCATAAACTGACCAAATATCAAATTAAAGTATCGAATACTCACACAAACTTCTAACAAAATTTATATTTCTGTAGTAATTTTCAGTTTGTAACTTAAAGATATTATTTGCTATATTTCTTAAATTCATATATCATATTCTATGACGTAATTGAACGGTATCACCTAATACCATACATGTCCAAACCCACAAAAAATAAAACTATGCTACCCATCCTAGATGTTTTGGTTTTTTCATTCAATTTGGATTCTTTTACCATCCTATTTTGACTTACTTTCAAGTAGAATAGTAAAGACACAGAAACAAAGGACATTACCATCCAAGAATGATGAATGCCAAAAAAAAAAAAAAATAGATAATAAAATAGAAAAAGGGTCTTACAATATTTTCACGACGCAACTGAAGTTCCAATGCTTTCTCAAGTTTAGCCACAATATGGTGCATATCTGGGCGGAGTGCTCGATCATCATTTAAGCAAGAATATGCTACCTTTGAGTATATGAGGAGTGATTGCGGAGACAATATTTGATTTAATAGATGAGGATGGATTATATCATGCAGTGTTCCCTTTTCATAATGATACTTGGCCAACTGAGCTAGAGACATCTCAGCCTCGTTCTGAATTAATGCTTTCCTCCCGCACAATGTTTCAAATAAAACAACACCAAATGAGTAGATGTCCGACTTGTGGGTCACACCTCCCGTCTTTTCAATTGCTGGGTCCACACACCCCATTGTGCCAGTGTGTTCACAAGGGCACACCTGGTCCTTATAGTTTACATATTGTTTGATGGAAAATTCAAAACCGGATAACTTGGCTTCCCCATTCTCATCCAATAGAATTGTGTCGCTAGTGATGTTACAATGTATGATACCATAATCACATCCCTCATCGTAATGGAGGTAACTCAATGCCTGAGCCAGACCTACACATATCCTCAATCTTTGTTTCCATGTAAGGTTCGGGCTGTTTATATACTGCTCGAGACTTCCAGTGGCCTCATACGTGGTTATGATGATCTTTTCATCTTTCTCATCAGAGAACCCAATGATAGAGACCAGATTTGTATGCTTGAAATCCGAAAGTACTGAAATTTTGTTCAAAAACTTGAGGTCTCCTTCCACGTGCCTACAATCAAATCTCTGTGCAGCAATCTTCATCTCCTTTCCAGACCACAAGAGCCGTCCTTTATATGTGGTACTAATTCCATCGTGTTGGATAATGTAATCATCCTGAAAGTTGTTGGTGGCCTTTACTACATCTTCAAGTGGGATTCGTAAGGAAGCGAACATGGTCATTGTTGATGTCATGTTCTGTTATCAAGTATAAATTAGTGTGAAAACAATGGGTTACAATTGAATGAGAAGGTAAGATCTAATAATTTAGGTATGAGCAACACACATACATAGATATATAGGATCTAGCAACCTCCATCCATGACTTTCTATCCTTTTAATTAAGTAACCTTAATTAACTGAATAGATATGAATGAATTTTTTGGTACTTACGATTTAAAAGGTGCACATAATATATTAAACTCTGTAAGTTTAATACATCTATACATAAACATTTGCATACCATAGTTATTAGGTTATCAACTATTTTATAAGTATTCGTATAGGCACCATCTCTGATATGGGTCAAACCCTTCTTGCGTTCCCATTGCAACGCACGGTTCGATGTATCTAGTTTTTCCATAAAGATCTAAATAATCAGAACATTATAAAATGGAAAACAATAAATTTTATCTAGAATAAATATAGTTTTTAATATGTGTGTGTGTTTATTCTTGTCGTTAAAAGATTTTTGGTATAAAAAATTATCATTGATAACCTTTTATGGTGAACACGAGTTAAAGTTATGGTTTATATTAATGCACTTAAAGGAACCTTATTTCACATAAGTGTGATAACTTACTTGAAATGCCAATGCTTTCTCAAGCTCCATTAAAACCTCTTTGGTTGTCGGCCGTTCTTCTCTTTCATGGTGTAAGCACCGATAGGCAATTTTTTGGAATGTAGTTAATGATTTTGGCTCCATTTGTTCCCTTATTTGCTTGAACACTACCTCATCATGCTTTCCTTCATCAAATCTATTTTTAATGAAATCAGGTAGATAGTGACCTTCATGCTTGTGGATTACAAACGTTGATCTCCCGCACAACATCTCAAATAATACCACACCAAATGAATAAATATCAGATTCTATAGTTAGGAATCCCGATTTTCTGTAAACTGGGTCCAGGTATCCCGGTGTGCCACATGCATGATCGATGACATAGTCTGTCTCATGAGTTAATGGACTTATTAAAGAAAGCCCAAAATCAGCAAGTTTCGCTTTCCAATCATGGTTTAGTAATATGTTTGCAGATTTGATGTCTCTATGTATCACCTTTGCTTGTTTTCCACCTCCTCCATGTAAGAAATCCAATGCGCTTGCAACATCAATGCATATATTAAGTCGTTTCACCCACGTAAGAGAAGCAACATTCAAATACTTATCAAGACTTCCTCTGGACGCATACTCATAAATAATGACTTTTTCATCAATTTCATCACAGTAGCCTAGAAGACCAATGACATTCTGGTGCTTATAATCCATAAGAATTTGAAGCTCACTCAAGAATTGTTGTTCCCCTTGACCAAACCTCGTATCCAATCGCTTAGCAACAATGGTTTTAAATCCATCACCATCTTGAAGGTCTCCTTTATAGACTCTCCCAAATCCTCCTCCCCCGATGCAATTGTCATTATTGAAGTTTTGTGTCGCCCGTTTTATGTCTTCAAGTAACATTGTGGGGTTCTCCTTGTTGTTTTTCTGTCAAAAATGACACACCAAATAAAAATACACATATTGATAACTATATAATGATGACGACAATAATAATTTGGTGATATTAATAAAGAAGGGTTTTTTTAACAAAAACAAGGGACAAACCTCAACAGTAACCTAAGGAGGCCAGATATAGCCCAGGCAAACAGCAAGAAAAGCATCAAGAAGAAAACAAGAACATAACAGGAAATTACAAATCAACACCATTTATATTTTGCAAACTGAAACCATTTCGATTGATCCACAACCTCTAACATGTCAATAAGAAAACATTTATAATATTTTTCTTTGCATTTCCAACATTAAGAAGGTTGACAGAGTTCAACGCCTCTGTGACTGTATTGAAACCCATAGGAATAGGAACTTTGATCTAATAAGCGCAAACTTGCCACCAAACGGATTAAGCAATAAGCCACGTTGCAAGAATATGATCTGCAATTTCGTCTCAAAACCACCACATGGACGTAACTGAGATTCCCCGCTTGACTAGCTCCTCTTTGGTTGAGATTTTCAAGCCGCGGCTCGCCACACAAACACATTAACTTTCGGTTCTGCCCAATTGTTCCAGAAAAATACTCTTCGCTGTTGAGGATGATCACTGTTAATTGCCATTTATTCCCTAACTTTCTTCACAGAGAATTCGTCTTCATTGTCATCATTCCAAACCCAAACATCAGCTTCCTTTGTAATTCTTTGTTGTTGTAGAATGTTGTGAAGGTCAACTACCTCTAACATTTCTTCCTAGGATTGGGGTAGGAATCGTCATATAACCCATCCCCTAACCATCCATCAATCCATAACTTAACCTTTTTTCTCCCTTCCCCAGCCTTGGAAAAGATTTTGGTTGATAATAATACCAATTTCCGCCACCTCCTTCTCTAATCCTATGTTTATCCCTTATGAATTATATATGCACATTACTATGTTTTATAAAGAAAAAGGGTTAGATTACTATTATTTTGATACTTCCATATAAGAATTTTAGCTAAGTCCTATATCGGTAGTCTAAAAGGTAGAATTGATGAATCCCTACAATGTATATAAGGTTGAACACTAGATGCTTGAAAGCAGAAAGGATTTTTAACAATGTAAACCTAACGTCATCAATGTTTGTGCTTTAATAACTTGAATCTAACGTCATCAAGCATTCTACATTTGTTTTTGATATTACAGTGAATCATCACACAGATTACTTCTAGGCATTGAAAATGCGAAGTTAGAACAATGACTTACTTGAAATAATAGTGCTTTCTCAAGTTCCATGACTACGACTTTCATTGTTGGGCGTTGGTCTTGAGTTTCCGCCACACATTGGTGTGCAATTGTAATAAACGTGTGCAAAGAATCCTTGTTGGGTCCTCTATTTAGAACGAAAGCGTTTTCACCAATTTCTTCCTTTATTATATGATCTATCATCTCTTCTAGTGATCCTGTGCTGAAGCTTCGTCTTGCTACATGGGCCAGCCCTATGTCACTCTCCTTAAGGTAAATTGGGTCATGGGCTAACCTCCCACAAAGAATCTCAAACAAGACTACTCCAAAACCATAAACATCTGATTCTCTTTTTACCTTTTTAGTCTTCTTATATTCTGGATCTACATAACGTGTTCTGCCAATCCAGTTGAGATAGAGAGCTTTGTCTTCTTGATTTGGAGGCAGGAATACAGACCACCAGAAGTAAACAATCTTTGCCCCCCAGTTCTCATCCAACCCAATGTTGTAGCTCCATATATCACGGTTTATTATCATCTTTTGGTCTTCCATCTCATAGTGAATGTACCTTAATGCGTGTGCAACATCAATGCATATTTTCAACCGTTTTTCCCAAGTCAAAACACGTTTGTCTTTGAAGTTTTCCAAATACTCACCAAGAAATCCATTAGAAAAACTGTCAATGACAAGGATCATCTCAGAAGCTTCAACACAAAATCCAAGCAGATTGACTATGTTGGGATGCTTAACTCCACCGGAAAGAATTTCTATTTCTGTGAGAAACTGTTTTTCTCCAAACCACTTATTTCCAGAAGGGTAGCGTTTGATAAGTACAGTGTTGTGTCTCTTGGATGATGGATTCTCTTTATCATAATGCTCGAGTTCTGCTCTGTAGAAAGCATAGCCATCCGCCACGAAATTTGCAATTCTGTATTGGTTTGAGAAATCATGGGTTGCTGATTGAATATGAGTGAGAGGAATCTTCAAGTGTTCCAAGTTCTTCCCCACCTGCAAATTAAATAAGTTACAAAGGAGTTACAGCTAAGATAGAAAAATGAGTAGGGAATTGAAAGAAATTGAGTAGTTAATATCTCTTCTTCAGATGAAGTTAATATCCATCTAATTCCACCCTCTTCGCACCACAGTGAAAGTTCCTCTCCGTCACTCGAATCTGGAAACCAGACGACCTCTGCTTTGCTTCTGTTTCATGTGCCCTAGTTTTACATTTGGTTGGCTTACAATGAATGGTCCAGCCCAACACGTTTTTACAAGCCCACAAATCATTTATAGTTACCTCAATAAGTAAATAAGGCCCAGCTACATTGAGTGATAATATGAACCAATATAAATCTTATGGGTTAAGCTTGGTCAAATTTATTGTCCGTTGCCTATAATAAGCCTAAGAATAGTTTTGCTAAAATTATATATTGTTAATAATATGTGTTGCCTTAGTGTTATTGAAGTGAAATAAGTTGCAAGACCAACTAATTAAGTTAATTGTTGGTAAGAAAGAGGATTATATATGTTAATCTTTATGTAATTTAAATAAAATTAAATAATAAACTGTAAAATGGAAGTTGAAGAAGTATCTATTGTAACACTTGAAATTATACAACGTATATAAGGGTATACGGTGTCGACTCGGTAAAGGTCTTCGGCACCGATCGGTGACCACCGCCACAATTGTTTACCGATCAAGTTTAACGATTTTGGGGGCGAAATCGGTGAACCTTCACCGAATCGGTGAAGGTGAAGGAAAGGGGGAGAGAGAGGGGTGTGTGGTGGGGTCCATGCCTTCTCAACCAATCACATATTTTTCCTTTTCTTTTAAATAGTTTACCTATTCCAAAGTGTCTAACCACCGCCAACGTTTTTGAGCAATAGGTAAACAAAATAGGTAAAATGACGTGGCACTGTTTGAATGGTCGATTTGAAAGTTTACCTATTGAAAGTGTTTAACCACTCCCTATACCCTAACTTATTTCATAAATCAAATGAAAAATTAGATGTTATAAATAATTACATGATAACGCATAGGAACAAGCATTTTGTAACACAATTTAATAAGAATAAGAGAACTTACAGGTTAGTTTAATATATCTTTTTGTTTGTTTTCAAGGTAGACTAGGAATGGTTGAAGAGAGATACATAGAATATGTGTTATGGGGTTCTATTGGGGGCACCAATGGTGTCATATTAGTTACAAGATGGGCGCAAACATTGCGACGGGTGGGCACGCTTGGTGGGGACGGGCTTTGTACCATCCGTCAAAAATCGATCTTAGAAAAACCGAACCATTTTAAAAATCGAATCCAAACCATTTGTAAACCGGTTCGAACCGTTATAAATAAAATATATTATATTTCGAACCTTTATAAATAAAATATATTATATTATATTTCAAACCGTTATAAATAGAATATACTATATTTGACCCTACTCCGATTTTTATGAAATTTAGGTCATATGATAGAGAAAAATATGCTCGTCCCAACGATATATTCGTATTTTTATAAAACGTCATAGAGTTATATGAGAAAAACGAGTTAAGTAGCTGAATTAATTATTTATATAAAACAGATATAATAATATCAAAAACTTTGCTTTCAAACTAAACCACAGTCATGTGTCATTTTATAATATAACATTTGATGAAGGTTCTTATAAACAGTAAATTGAATGGTCAATAAATTGATATTAATTACATTTATGCCATTTCAACCTTATTCCCTTTTGTTATCAGTTTTGATTTATTAAATTTGTGTTCTTTATATTTATTATTTTTATGTAATTATAAATCTCATAAGTTACTTTAGTTTCTCTATTTATATCTTTATATTATTAGGAAACCTTTTATATTTTTTATTTATTTGTTTACCTTTTTTTGTTCTTTTAATCTAAAAATATTCTATGTTTGGTTTTTTTTTTCTTTCGATTGCTGTAGCGAGTGCCGAGTGATGGTACCTTAAAAAAGCGGAAAGATACCAATCAAATTCCCGTCGCGAAGCGCGGAGTATCTCTACTAGTATAATAATAATTCTTGAAGGAGCTTATCAATAGTTCCTGTTTCTAGGTTGTTTTAACCTACAAGTGGTAGTAATTCATATAATTATTTTCATTCAATAATCATTATATTATATTATATATAATAACAAAACATGAATCCTCTTAAGAACAGTGTTTTTTTTTTCTTTTTTACTTTTTTTCCTTTTGTCTTTTATTGTGTTTTATTTAGTGGACTTTTTTTTTAATTTGTTTTATTACTTTAGTAGTTTTTGGTTTTTTGTATCGTTAAAATCGGTATTGATACTCGCTTTTATTGATTTCCGCTTTTATGGTTTTTAATTAGTAGAGCCTATAATGACCAAAGTCACGCTGCGTAACACAGTGGAAAATGATCAAACTCCCGTCGCGTAATGCGGTGGGGAAACCCTATTTTTTAATTGGTATTATCGGAACCGATATCAATATTCGCTTTTATCGATATTCTCTTTGATGGTTTTCCGATGAGTCAAGCCGATAACGACAAAAGTCACGTCGCGTAACAACTAGGGAAAACCGATCATCTCCCGTCACGTAGCGCGAGGGAAAAACCCAGTATCGATATTCGCTTTTATGGTTTCCGATGAGTCGAGCCGATAACGACCAAAGTCACGTCGCGTAGCATGGGGAAAAACAATTAAAATCCCAGCGTGTAGCGCGAGGGTAAAAACCTTTTTTTCCCTTTTTTTAATTGGTATTATCGGGAACCGGTATTGCCGTATTGATATTCGATTTTATCGATCTTTGCTTTTATGATTTCCGATGAGTCGAGCCGATAACAACCAAAATCACGCTACGTACCATGGGGAAAACGATCAAACTCCCGCCGCATAGCGCGGAGAAGTCCCACTAGTTTGAAACAAAATCCAAACAACAGTCCATCGTTTGGAATCCCCATCCCAAACCACAGTGATCTGGAAGTTTCTTTTCTTCTACAAATCGTGATGCCCTTTTTTCAAGTAATTAACCAAGCTATATTTCGTGATTTTTGGCATCTAAATTTACCCTAAATGAGTCTAAACACTAATATACATCAATAACATGTCCCCATATTTTATATAGTTGCCTAATTTCTTTTAAAAATTAATTCTCCATTAAAATACCTGATATTTTTATAATTAAATTTGGTATACCACATTAACCCTAGCCTTTCTCAAACGATTTCTTTATCTCTAAAACGCAAACCTAGCCTTCAATTCGTGCAAACCTCTCTCCAAGTTGTGGATTCAAGCAAGAACTTATTCTAGGGCTTGGAACTTCTTTCTACTATTTCTTTCTCAATTCTCACCCAAACCAGGTAATTCTTGTTTCCATTCTCATTAGAATTTCGACATCTACAAAACCCCTCTATCAATTTCTGTGATAAAGGGCATTTTAGATTTGTTCATTATCTTAGGGTGAGTGGGGTGGAAGCGGGGAGTGGGTGGGTTGAGTGGAGTCACCACACGGTAACATCACCGCCGACCCCCCATTCCCCGCGGTGAACCATAAAACCCGGTGACTACTTACCACTTGTGTTACATGACCGTTGCATGCTTTTTTTTTAATGTTGGAGGTGGTAACGGCTATAATGCCATTGATTATTAAAAAAATGATTTCTTATTTAAATACCACATTTACTTTCCATTTTTCTCACAACTCAAAACTACAAACAAAAAACCTCTCATACACCATATATAAAAAAACAAGGTTGATGACAAGAAAAAAGGTTCGGGGTCCGGTTCGAAGCCGAGGGGATGCGGCTCGCAGAGTAGGCAAGGCAGTTCGAGCGGTCCGAGTGCACCATTTCAACCCACACTCGGTTATTCACCACACTCTCAACCTCCAGTTTTTTACTCCCAAACTCCACAACCGAGTTTTTACAACACCCAACCACAACCTAATTATCAGCCACAATTGTTTTCACTCCCACAAGGTCCCACATTGGTCGCACCAGGCCGGTATAAATATTCCACGGAAGCCCAAAACTCGTTCGACGCGTTTACGTATAGGAGCCCACCAATTTAATCACCAAGAGAGAGTGTTGAACGCATGCTTCCGATCTACAATGATAATGAAGACAAAGATTTTGTCCTAGAGACGCAAAACTTGGATGAAGATGAAGATCTTGGCGAAGACGAAGAAGAGTTTGAAATGGAAGACGAAGATGATGGTGAAGCAAGTGACCCGAAAGGAAAGGCGGAGCGTTAAACTTGGACAAAAAAACAAGAAGAGGCCTTAGCAAAGGCATAGGTTCATTGTTTGGTAAACAAGAAACAAGGCAACCAACAAAAACAGGAGGGTTTGAGCAGTGGCGGAGCTTGAGCAAAAGTTTCAAGGGGGCGTAAAGTCATGGACCCAATTTTTTTTTCCTATCGTTATGTTTTGGGTCAGGTCGGCTATTCGATTCGGGTCGGGTCAAATAATAATAGTTCCAAATAAAACTAAAAAAAATTCATTTATTCAAAGGACCCATTCTTACATATAAAAAACTAAATATTGTTTAACAAACAAAAGACCAATATATATATATAATGGTACGGGATAAATGAAACCTGGACGAAAAATTACAACTCAGTCCGGCGACCTTTAAGATTTAAAGTGGTAACAAACTTTACTTTGATTTATATATTGTATAAATATTTAGGCAAAATAATTGGAGGGGCGATCCTATATAATTTTAAAATTTTCGGATGAAAAATCGGAAATTATACACTTCTAACCGAAACATTGGAGGGGGCGGGTGCACCCCCGGGCACTTAATAAGCTACGCCCCTGGGTTTGAGAAAATTCTAAAACATTACAACGAAATGGTTGGCGGAAGTACCCGAACCACTAATCAAGTACGTTCAAAATGGAAACCAATAATGACTAAGTTAAACTAATTCAACGGTCTTTGACATCAAGCAGTAAATTTTTTAATTTTAAACTTTACATAATTTTATTTTTTAAATTAATACAACATTTTTATTTTTACCTTTATATATTTTTTATTTTTGTAGGATCATTTACGTTCTAGCGGGAGTCAAGATGCGGCGATCATGAAACAAGCCTTAAGAGATTACTAATAAAAAAAATCCGGATGGTTTTCATCATGTTGAGGTGTGGGAGGTGGTTAGAAAACATGAAAAATGGGCCCCGGTACCATTGTTGGGGGAAGATAGTAGTAGTTTGAGCAAGAAAAGAAAGTCATTAGATTCGGGTAACTACCATGCAGGAGCTGAATTCACTAGTTCTATACCCAACATAAACGAAGACCCCTCACCAAGAAGACTACAAAAGAAAGATAAAATACCCACAGCGACGTTCGATAGCTCAATGGGTTTGTCTGAGAAGTTTGAACAATACAAACTTATGAAAGAAGCAAAACAAATAAAAGAGTTGGAGTTGGTGGACAAAAGAAGGAAACTAGAGGAAGACCCTATCACGTTGATGGCGGAACAACGCGATGTGGTGAGAACACTTTTGTATGATCAGGATTTGGAGACGTTTACTAAGCCACGGGACAATGTTCCACCAGAGATGTTGCCAATCACTTTATCCCGAAAACGCGAGATCGTCAAAAAATATAACTGGCCATGCAGTTTATAATTTTTAGTTTTATTTTCCTAGTTTTAATTTTATGTATTGTCTTTTTTAATTTTAATTTAATGTAATGTTTTTTAAATTTTAATTTAATGTATTGCTTTTTTTAAAATTTAATGTGATTTTATTTGGTTTAAAATTGTTTTAATTATTTAATGCATAATTTATAGAAAAAAAATGGATTCCCCACGAGGGAACCACCCCTTATGTTTGAGTGCAAAGGGGGAGTTGGAGGGGACTTGACATGCATGAGGTGATTGGCTGGGTGGAGAGTTTACCATTCCCCAATAGATGATTACCCCTCTCACCCTTAGTGTTCTTAGTTTATTGAGATTTGGGCTTTTGATATAGATGTTGTGTTTTGATTAAATTGGTGATTGTTTATCATTCATGAAAGTATAACATTTGCAAATTTTGGGGATTTTCGGTCATATTTTGAATTAATTTAAAGTATGTTAATTATATATATATATATATAGGGAGTCGCTAAAATAGAAACCACCTCCAGTTGTAAGAACCGCGAGAACCACTCTCAACCAATCAAATTATGCCAACTAAAAGGGTATTTTGGTCTTTTACCCCAAATGTCAAATCCCCTCTTCTCTCTCTTCATTTAAAGTTTTCTCCTCTCTCTCCTCTTTCATTTGTTAGTCCCCATCATCTTCTCAACTCACCTTTTATCTCTCATCTCTCTCTATTGAAATGCTTCACCACCATATTTTCTTCTTCTTCGAAATGTTCTGCACAAGGAAAATAAAACAATGTCCATCTTCTTTTGACCAAGCAGAAAAATAAAACAACATGCCTGTCACCCACATCTCACCTTCCCTTTCACCTCTGCATTCTCCGACAATGTCCATCTTTCACCTCTGCATTCTCCGGTAATGGCTTCCGCCGCAACACCCGCCGCTTTCTCTCTCCTCCCCACCCGCACCACCACCCTCCATCTCCCATCGACGAAAACAGGATCCGGCCCGCCTAGAGAGGAACCCACTTCACCAACAGGATAAGCAGATGGGTGAAGGGATCAAGTCGTTTTGTTCAACCAGATCCGAGACCTGACCCGACCCGTTTTGTGCGGTGGTTGATGTCATGATGAGCACCTGCAAGGAGTTTTTTTATGAATTACTAGATTCCGGTGGTGCCGGATTTGTGTTTTTCGACGGTTTTCGGAGGCGGTGGTGTCGGTGAAAGATGGGTGAAGGGGGTGGGTGAAGGGATGGTTGTTTGTGGTGGGTTAGGGGCGCCGGTGTGTCAAAGGCTGTGGTTGCGGTGAATGGTGGGTAGAGGTTCAGGTTTGGTGACTTTGAAGAAATGGCTTCCATTAATGGAGGTTGTGAAGGTTCTTTTGTTTATTGATTGATTTGCAGCACATAGTTTCTGTGTTTTTTGATTGTTTTTGTTTAATCTTGTTTGGGGGTTTTTGATTTGTATTCTTGAATCTGATGGTTTTTTGATATGTTGTCGGTTTTGATACGATCGATTGGGTGGCGATGATGCAAAAAAAAACGTAGATTTTGATGACGATGGCGCGGCAAGGACGACAAAGGGTAGGTTTTTTGAACCTGCAACCCCACTTTTGCAGCCTTTTGATTATCGGATAATCTGAGCCAAACCCCATTTTTTTCGATATACACTTTTTTATGATGTTGTTAGTTTTTTATTTTTTCCCCCTAGTCGATGATGATAACAATATATCTGAGACACCTCCCGAGTTTGCGATTTCTGGGTGCGTTCGTTTTTGCGTAAAAAAGTTTTTGTAAAAAAAAAAGTTAAACTGTAAACTTTTTAACGTAAACCGTAAACTTTTTAACGTAAAACGTAAAAACGTAAAAAGTTTTACGTAAAACATAAAACGTAAAACGTAAAAAGTTTTACGTAAAACGTAAATATTTTAACGTAAAACGTAAATTTTTTTACGTAAAACGTAAAAAGTGTACAAAAAATGGGGCGTTAAAAAAGCGTGAAAAAAATGATGTGTAAAAAAGCGTGTAAAAAACGGCGTGTAAAAAACGGCACGGTAAATAAACGTGTAAAAAACGACGCTTGAAAAAACGGCGCGTAAAAAACGGCGCCTTAAAAAATGACGCTTGAAAAAGCCCGGCGTAAAAACGGCGCGTTAATAAAACGACGTTTGAAAAAGCCTGGCGTGCAAAAACCGGCGCGCAAAAAAAATTTGTCTTTTAAAAAAATTTGAACCTAAAAATTCTTTTAATAGAAAAATTCTTTTTAAAAAATAAAAAGTAATATAATAAAACAAAAAGGTAATAAAAAATAATAAAGACAAAAAGACAAAATAGAGTAATTTTACTAAACTGCCCTTTTGGATTAAAATGTTAAAGACATAATAAGACAAAATGTATTTAATATATTCATTTTAGTTACTTTTAATGGTTAGGAACTGGTTCTTGCGGTTCTTACAACTACCCTTTTGGATTAAAATGTTAAAGACATAATACGACAAAATGTATTTAATATCTTTTTGATCTAATGGTTAGGAACTGGTTCTCGCGGTTCTTACAACTGGATGTGTTTTTCATTTTAGCGGTCCACTATATATATATATATATATATATATATATATATATATATAGGATAAGGTTCATTTGAGAACCACCCTTATTGCGAGAACTGCGAGAACCAATGTGAACACAAAAAAATACCTAAAAAAATCCAAAAAAAACCCACAAAAATTTTTTTTTTTTTAAATATTTTTCTAATAAAAATCGCTATATTTTGTTACAAAAAAAAAAAACGTTTTTTTTCGAGTAACAGTTATGGATGCTCATGTACATATAGATGCACATGTGCATTTCTATTACTATTAATGTAAAAAGTAGTGTATTATGAATGGTAGTTTAATGAAAGTGCAATTTTCTAATATTTGTAGTGAATTACGAAATTTGTCAAAGAAACGATACAAATGCACATGTGTATGGATAACTGTTACTCGAAATTTTTTTTTTTTTGAAAAAAACTTTTTTTTGTTATTGATGAAATATAGCGATTTTTCCAAAAAGTAGTAAAAAAAAAAATTGGGTGTTTTTTAGATGTTTTTAGGTATTTTTTTGGTTGTGTTCACATTGGTTCTCACGGTTCTCGCAATAAAGGGTGGTTCCTAATGGATCTTTCTCCTATATATATATATATGGTTGATGAATGAGGATGAATAGTAACTTTATTTTTATAATAATAATATAGCTTTTTATTATTTTTTATTTAATATATTATAATAATTTATAAAGATATCTACTTTTAAAAACATATTTTTTAATTTTTTTTCCCTTTTTAAATCATATATTTCTTTTAACATTTTTTTAATAATTCTTCTTTAGAACATATGTTAATTTATCGATTAATTTGATACTTTTTCAATAAATTACGTTATAACTTTTTTTTTCTAAAAACTTAAGTTCATAGTTGTGCTTTATTTTTTCCTGACATTCCCTTATAAGTTTTATTAAAATCGAAGTTGTACTCAAAATAAAGTATTTATTTGGTATCATAAAATGGTAACTATGATAAACTAAACCGTTCTAACAGTATGGCTTTCTAAACAGCATGCTTTATTTTCGACTCACGTTTGTTTTACATTATCATTTGCTCGGTTTCGACACAACGCGCGACTTTAAAAATAAACTAGTTAAAAATAAGCCTTATAAACTTCACTTGTATTTTTGCAGAAAATATAAATTTATAAACTTATTTTATTAAAATTCTAAATATATTTAATTCATGTTTTAACAATCAAAAGAAATCGTTTTTTTTTATTTGTAAGAGTTTATTCTCGGGTAAGCTCCTAACCTTCCAAGTGATGTTGATCTTTGATCTCATCCTCATCATCCAAGATCTAGGAAACCATCGTGAAACAAGACGTACTTTACGAATAAAACGAATCGGTTAATTAAATATTCCATTTAAATAGTTTTATACAAAAAATCCCCAAATTCATAGAGTTAGTATTGTTTGTATTTTTATTTGTGTTTTAGTACTTCGTATTTAATATTTTAGGGTAGTTTCGTTCTTTGGAGTTTTGATTCTCGTTCGTGCGCTTATTTCAAGGAATCACAAAATGTAACCCGTGAGTAGATCTTTCCCAATTCCCATTTTTCCATTTATACGTTTTGGGGTGTATTATGTGCATTTTTTCGTTACTTCAAATTTCCATTATTCAAATATATGCAAAGTTTAAAGTGTAATTATGTGGTTGTTGTGATTTGTTCATTGTTAGTTATGCTAACCATTGTCGCTAATCAGTATTGCTAACCAGTATTCAGAGTATCTATCGGCTGACTAGATTCCCAACGGCCATGGGTTGTAGTCTAGTATCGCCAGCACATTTAGATTCGCTCATCAGTGGGCTTGAGTCTCATATTTACAGTATTCATTAATTGTTGGTTGTATGTATTTTTATCACTTAGTTACTGTGAATCGCATGTTAATTTTAACTCTTAAAACAAATATATAAAAACAGTTTTATTTAAACATTTAGATTTACTCACCAGCTTATGTTGACCCAAAAATACTTCTACACATGATGCATGAAATCGGGTTTGACGAGGTGAGGATAAAGACACATAGGAAATGCCTTATTCAAATAAACAAGATATCATCTATTGTTCTATGTTTTATTGAAATTATTGTATGGATTATTTGAATTATAGTTGTTTATGTGACATTTTAATTAATGACATGAAATTAATATTTAAACTTTAATAGTTGTCATGAGTTGTGAATAATTATGCCCCGATCACCTAATGTGTTACGGGTGAGGGTGTGACAGGCTTGGTGTGGATGGCGGGCGGGGAGGCTCTTTGATGATACCCAATACCACATATACCATAAGGTCCCAATACCCCCCCCCCCCCATAAGTCTAAGAGTTGAATCTCCCATTAGACTGCTGAAGGTGGAGTGGGTTGAGGGTTAGAACGTCGACGCGAAGATCGCCTAAGGTGTTATTGTTCGGTACCACCACCCATATCTTCAAATTAGTTTGGTACTTTTACTGAGTTGTCAATTGAGAGATGTAAACGTAGTAGCTGTAGTGATTTGTTACTTGTATTTATAGGGACTAGAGAACTAGTCGTTTGAAAATTGTGTTGGAAAAGAGCCTTTGGAACAGTAAGCGTTTGGAAAAGATCCGTTGGAACAGTAACCAGTTGGAAAAAGAGTAGTTGGAACGGTAACCGGTTATTAAAATTAAGTAAATAATAACAATAATTTATGATTTACGAGTTTAATTTATTTAATAAAAAATTAATTATAATGAGGTTTATTTTTTTAATTTATTTCCGTACATCTAGCGTTCTGCCACCGGTGAGACTCCGACCATCTAAGGTTTCTCTTCGTACTCTGGCCATCTCTCTGTTTCTCTTAGTACATCTCTCCGTATATCGTTCCGCCACCTAACGTTTCTCTCCGTACATCTCTCCGCCACCTAATGTTCCGCCACCTAACCAATGGCAGGGCTTGATCAAAAGTTTCGAGGGGGCTGAAAGTCATGGGACCCAATTTATATATTGTATAAATATTTAGACAAAATAATTGGGGGGACAATCCTATATAATTTTACAATTTTCGGATGAAAAATCAGAAATTTTACACTTCTAACCGAAACATTGGAGGGGCGGGTGCACCCCCTTGCACCTAACGTTCCGCCACCGGAAAATCCCTTTCAACGCCGGCGAGACTCCGTCCACGTACGTCTTTTGCAGGACTGTACATCGTTCTCTCCGTACGCCTGAAAATCCCTAACGTTTCTCTCCGTACGTTTCTCTCCGCCGCCTAACGCGCCGCTGGAAAATCTTTTTCAACGCCAAAAAATCCTGTACATCGTTCTCTCCGTACGCCAGAAAATCCCTAATGTTTCTCTCCATACGTTTCTCTCCGCCACCTAACGTTCCGCCACTGGAAAATCCCTTTTAGCGCCGGCGAGACTCCGTCCACGCTCGTCTTTTGCAGGACTGAACATAATCTCCGTACGAAACAGAACTTCTGATCTTCTCCGGGATAACGGGTCTTTTCCACCGGAAAATCCCTCTCAACGCCGGCGAGACTCCGGTCACACCCGTCTTTTGCAGTGCATCTTCTCCAACGGAACAGAGCAGCTCCGAGGTAAGAGATCTCCGAGTCTTCACCGGGCCAGTTCATCCTTTCCGGCGATAAATAATATATGACATCCAGGTTCTTTCTTTCTTATATACAAGCATATATAAAGGGTAGACCCCAGATAAATTACATATATTATCTTTGCATCTACTTTGATATATCACAGTATTGTGTCTGTTATAATATATAAACCTTCCAATTTTATTTACTTGTGCCCCCACTGTTGTTTGTGTGCTAGTTGTAATTAGGTTTGAAATACTTGGAGATTTTGAAATTGCTGTGTTTTGAGTTCTCTAGCTGTGTTTTGAGTTCTGTAGGATACTTAATGCTCACCGTAGAAGTTATAATGTACGCCCATTTATGTAACTCGGTGCTTACTTTAAACTATATATTGTATACTCATTTTGTTCCTTGATATTGGGATATTATATATGATATATTGTATGCTCATCGTTGCTCTGTGTGTTCTTCATGTTGATGAAGAAACAGCGACCTAAATTGACCGGAATCAACCAGATCTGGGGTTTAGTTTATGCATAAAAGGATTAATCTTCTCGTCGACTGCTGGTCGGGAACTACATCACCGGAGAACACTGCAAAACAGAAAGCCGTTAGACTCGCCACGAGGAGAATGGGGTTTCTCTCCATGACCACCATCCGGCGTGAGAATAAGTACCACGATCTCAAAGGGAAAGATGAAGTAGTAAGAGTGAAAGTATCTGAAAGTAGCTTCTGAGATCATACCTGAAGTCTCACATTTATAACCGCAATTTGGCGCCAAAAGGTGTAACGGAGATAGTAACGGAGATCACTTTTCTGTTGGTGGTTATCTCTCTTCCCGTCAATTAGTTAACTCCACATCCATGCCCATGGATCGTGGGTCTGATCAACGGTTGGGGAGATGCCACGTGGAAAGTGGTTTTCTGTGGATCATTCTTTAAGTTTTTACCATCATCATGATTTAGATGAGTGTCTAGGATTGTGCCACGTCACATTCGGTTACAACCGAATGAAGCCATGCACGATGAGCATATAGGGCCTTCTAGAAGATTTACACTTGTACCTTTGCCACGTGTCCATTCTATTGTAACAGAAAAGATTCCTTTTGTTCAAGTCTTGATTTCAAGCGCGCGGAGATGTTTAGGACTTTATCTTCAAGCTTAACTCGCGCAAGGGTGTTAGTTGAATATTTGTCTTTCCTTTCTCCTGCGCATGTCATCGAAGACTGATCTTCCTAAATATTGTTCAGAACCGCTGCGCGGCCGCGCAGGGTCCTATTCAAGATGCTTTTGGAGCAAGGTTATGGTATGGTCCTATGCGGTTGCGCAAGGTTTTTGGGACCATACCCCTTCAAATCCCCCAGTCCAGTGTTGCTCCTATGTACCAATGGCAAGTAGGTGGAGCACTGGACTATAAAAATGAAGTGTGCGCTTTTGCTGTTGAGAAGTAGCAAGATTTGTTTGGCGCAAGGTATGAAGAAACTTCTTGCAGAAGATATTTCTTGTTTCTTCAAGCTGAGGTTTTCATGATTTCAAATTTTGAAAAACTTGGTCCATGGCAGGCAAGTTGGTAAAAGGTACTATGCTGATGTTGACAGATGTTGACATGTGACGTTTAGGTGACAGGCTGTCACTTGTCAAACGTCAAACATTAATTGGGTATCGTCAAACATGGTTTTTACGCGCATGTGAAGCTCTTTCTTGTTCCCCACTCGCCCTTATTGCCTTGGTAACTGTGTTTTCCCGAAAAAGGGGTTTTACGGTTTTCAAGAGCATTAATGGCGATGAGTATATATATCTTTGAGTGGCTTCTTTTTTCGTTACTTATCTTCGAACCCTTTCATCTTCTCCAATTTTTCCTTAAAAAGAAACCTGCAACTGTGCCTTGTACCCATTATGTCTACCGGCTATCATCCGGAAGATTCTGCAGAGGAGATATCTTCTTCTTTACCTCCGTTAAAATGGTCGAAAGAGATCTTTGATGGTCTTGTTAAAAACTTCAAGTTCCCAAGGAGTTGGGGTGTGACGTATCCAAAAGACGGGCAGACGGCGGCACAAGCTCCGGCCAGTTACATTACCCTTTTTTGGGATTATTTTGCTAAGGGTAACTTCCTGTTGCCAGTAACAAGATTTGTGCTCGACATTCTTAATTTTTATCAATTCCACATATCTCAGTTGAATCCCATGGGAACGGTTCGGATCTGACATTTTGAGTTTCTTTGTCGATCGATGCATATTGAGCCTTAGGTTGATCGTTTTCGAGTTTTCTATCAACTCCATTGTTCTCAAGGCTTTTACTCGTTTGCTCAACGTCCAACAGCCAAAAAGATTCTGCTTTCACCTCCAAAGTCTTTCCATGAATGGAAATACAAATTCTTTTATATCAAACGAGGAGTCATTCCGGTGAAGATAACCTTCCAAGGTGCAGAGGACATTGTGGTAGAGGCCCTGAAGACTCCGAAGGCAGAGATATGGTATCAGGATATGAAGGATGTTCCTTCTATTGAACTGCCTGAGAGGGCTTTAGTTGCTGCAGGGATAAGTCTGCACTGGAAGGCGGAGCGTCATGACAAGCCGGTGTATGTAGAAGATGACAAGGGTAAGTCATGGAATTTTTTTATGTTATGTAAAATTGTTGTTAACTTTTCTTTGCAGTTGTTGCCTTGTACGTTGTGGTGTATAAGAGAGAGAATGGGAAGATGACAACTGTGCAGAAGGGTGCTAATGAGGATACGTGGTATCATCAAATAGTGAAGAACTTTGCGCTTCCAAAGGATGTGGATCTGAATGCGCAACCTTCTACTGATGTTGGTACGTCTCTCTTTTACATTCCTTAGGCGATATTGCAATATTACTCTTTGTTGATGTTGCGCTTTGGGTAATATTGCAATATTTCTTCTTTTGAATAGGTGAGTTGACGAATCTAGGCATAGGCCCAGAATCGAAGAAGAGAAAACATGCGCCGACTGCCACTGCTGCGCCTAAGAAACTTGATACGCTGAAGGCAGACGTTCTCAAGGAAGAGAAGAAGAAAGGTACATGCCTTGTTTCTGATCCTTGGTGTGATTATGTAGTGGTGTCTGACACGTTAGAGGGTCTTGCGCCTGTAGCTGTGAAAGAACCAAAACCGGAGCCTCGAGACACCGCGGATATTCCGGTATCAAACCCTAAGGATCCCATAGATCTAGAATCAAGTCCTGAGCCATTGTTGAAGACTAAGGCGGTGAAGATGAAACAATCGGAAGGTGAAGCTGCGGCGCAGCTCGCAAAGAAGATCACAAGGAAGAAGATCAGTAAGAAGGGCAACCTAGATGCTCTTGCTGCGAAGCTTTCTCTAGGTGAGTATCTTCTTAGTTTCTGTCTTTACCATGTTGTAAGATAACCACAAATTTTCTTTGCAGAGAGGCCTATTCCATCCGTTCGTGCGGAATCATCATCTGTTTTTAACGATGACCTTCCGCCATCACCACCCCTCGCGTCTATTAAAGAACAGTTGGAGGGTACCAAGACTGTGGAGGCGGAGGTGAAGAAGACTGTGGAAGTGGAGAAGCCAGTGGAAATTGTGGTGGAAACAGAGAAAACTGTGGAGGAGGAGACGGATGATGCTAGTGTTACCAAGCCCAAGTCTCCTGAGGTAGTGGCGCATGTGCCAAAAAAGGGAAAATCCATTCTTGAAGAAGAGGTTCCTGTGATAACTGTCCCTTCTTCTGCGGCCCCTTCCGATCCTCCCCAAGATAATGTTGAAGAGAACCCAGTACATGTTGATCAGGGCTTCGTGGTACATGATGAGGAGGATTCTCCTATCTGCCCGGATGAGACTTCGGGGGATTATTATTATAGGACTTATTCGGAGAAGAGAGCTTCCGACATCCATGTGCCTGCGTGGAAACTTAAACAAGGCGACACATTCTCTGATTGGCAAGTCTGCCGTGATTGGCTGTAGGGTATTTTTCCTCCTGCTAAAATTAAATTCCAAGAAGTATAGTCCCATGAGCGTACCTACCACTCGTATCTTGAAAAGACTGCCAGTTCAACCTCCACTACTCATCGAATAGTGCGCAAATGGCGCAGTATGCACAAGGAGTGGGATGCTTTTGAAGCTTCCAAAAAAGAGGTTGCTGAAGAAAAGGCGATGGTTGCTGAGTTAAGAGCTAAGCTTGAGGCTGATCAAGCCAAGTTTGAAAGTGAGCAGAAGACAGAAGAGTGGTCTGCTATGGGATGGAAGAAAAAGGCAGAAGCTGAAGTCGCTCAACTTGCGAAGGCTCGCAAGCAGTGGAAAGAAATTTGGGAAAAAGATAATAATGAGAAGAGGGCTCTTCGTACTGATGTGAACAATCTCAGGGCGGAGATTGAAAAGTTAAAGAAAGAGAAGGCTGATGCAAAAGCCTCCCATGATGAAGCTCGTTCTCATAGGGAAAAGAGTGAGCAGAGAGAGGTACAAACTTGCACAATCCTTGCCCTTAGAAATAAGGAGATTAAAGAACTTACTTCTTTATTAACTGATCAGGAACAAACCAAGGCTGTGCTTGAGTCTTCCAGAAAAGACTTGCAACTCGAAAGAGTTGAGAAAGCTGAAGCTTCGCGCCGTCTTGCCGAAACAGAAGAGAAACTAGAAAGTTCTGAGACTGCCCGGGTGCCGGCAGAAAGTTTGGTTGAACCTTTGAAGAATGATATGTTGTGGATGCAACACGATGGGATTATCAATGTAAGTGTGTCAATCCCTTGTAATATTTTGGATGAGTTTGTGTATTGACTCATTGAGATTTCTATTTGCGCAGGTTGCAAATTCAATCTTAAACTCGATTGATTTAGATCAGACTGTTGCCAACTTGATGGTGACCGCGCGCAATGATGGATATACACAAGGGTATGCGGAATGTATCCAACATGTCACTGACGCGCTAAGGGTTGATTGGGATACCAGTAGATCTGCCTCGCGCGAAGTTGATACTAGTTCTGCCCATGCTGCTGCTAAAGCAGAATACAACAACTTGCGCCTTCCAGTGATGGATCTGGTAACCACTGCGCTGCAGTCTGAAGACTTTGTTATTCAACTAAAGGAGATATTCCCGGATGAAGCGGAGGCTTCAGATGAAGAAGACCTAGAATAGGTTGGTTGTACCTGTGATAGTTTATTGGACATGTTTGGGATGTGGAATCCCGTTTTGGAATGTTTTGTTAATGCGCTGTTGCACAAGTAACTTTATGAATGTATGGTATATTTTAATTACAATATTTGCATGAGTACAATTACTTTGTTTAGGTAAGACAAATAAAGATGGTATAAAGCTCATGTGTGAACGTAGGGCTGGACCTTGCGCAGTATCTGTGACCGCGGACCGTTCATGAGACTTGTATTAGATTACCATAGTGTTTTTGTGCTTACCAAAATAAATTGCATGCATTTGTAATAAAACATAAAGGCGTAATATAAGTAACAGACTTTGTTTTGATTTGGATAAGGCGTAGAGGCCATTTAGTACATCGTTGCTATTCTTAGGATAAATAAGATACTTAAATTAATGCGCATGTAAGTAGTCTTTGTGTCATATGTTGACAAGTTGTGAGGAACCTGCCGAATATGAAGGAAACTAAGATTACATGCTCGGTGGACTACCTTGGACCCTTAAGTTTGCTTTCCTTTTTTATTGCTTGGCCCTTCATCTCCGCGGGTGATTTGTCTAATCTCTTTGCGCACATTCTGAACTAGGTGAGTAAGCTCTCCACTCTTGAGCGCTTTTATTATTTCAGTGCGTTGGCTAATACAGTTGTCCGTGGTGTGATCAATATCCTTGTGATACTCGCAATAGAGGTTCGGATCTTGTCCCCTCACGTTTTTCATCTGCGGTGGTGTTTTGAACTGGTAATTTTCAGTGCTGAGTACCTCCGCATATGTTGACAAGTTGTGAGGAACCTGCCAAATATGAAGGAAACTAAGATTACATGCGCGGTGGACTACCTTGGACCCTTAAGTTTGCTTTCCTTTTTTATTGCTTGGCCTTTCATCTCCGCGGGTGATTTGTCTAATCTCTTTGCGCACATTCTGAACTAGGTGAGTAAGCTCTCCGCTCTTGAGTGCTTTTATTATTTCAGTGCGTTGGCTAATACAGTTGTCCGTGGTGTGATAAATATCCTTGTGATACTCGCAATAGAGGTTCGGATCTTGTCCCTTCATGTTTTTCATCTGCGGTGGTGTTTTGAACTGGTAATTTTCAGTGCTGAGTACCTCCGCAGGTGTTTTAGTGAGGGGTGTCCATTGCCTTTCACGGTTTTCTTGTTTGGTTTCTTTCTGAGCTGCGATTTTGTTGATTGTTGCGTGGGCATCCTCTGAAGAGTACGTGCTTGAAGTTGAATATTTCCAATTTTTCTTGAACTTCTGACCGTTATTTCCGCTCATGTCTTGAGGACGATTTTGGGGTAGAGGTGGTCGGTTGGAGTTTAAATTGCGCTCGGTTTGGGCATAAACCTTAGCTGCTGCCATCAATTTCTCCCAGCTCTTCGGTAAACCCTCAGTTCCCGACAACAACTTGATCATGTCATCGTATCTCACCGCATACTTGAACTGTGCGCGAATTAGGTGTTCGTGCACATCACCAATCTCCAACACTTCTTTGTTATACCGCGTGATGAAGTCCTCCAAACTTAAATCGTCTTTCCGCCAGATGTTCATGACATCCGCGGAGTCTCGAATAGAGCGCCGCTGCTGACTGAAATGGATAAACAATTTCTCTTTAAGATCAACCCAGGATGTTAACGTACCTACTGGTAGATTGTCAAACCAAAGGCGCGCGACGCCTGTGAGGGTTTGGACGAACAAGTGACACCACATAGGTAGTGTCCATCCACAGATTAGCCCCGCGCTGGTGAATACGCGCAAATGATCATCAGGATCTGACAATCCATTGAACTTCCCAATGTTTGAAGGTAATTTTGCCCGCTCGAGGGGAGCCAGTGCAATCTCTCTGACAAACTTGGAATTCTCAGCAGCTTCCGCCGGTCGATAGATTAAGTTGTAATCATACTCTGCTTTTGGATTATAAACCGCACGAATTTTTGGCTTGTAATTTGCATGATCCTTCTGTAGCCGATTGAAAACACTTGTGTTGTCGTCTTCATTGTATGTTCTATCGTATTCATCAGTTTGAGTGTCCCGCTTTTGTGAGAAACGTGGGCCTAATTATGAATGGACCGATTGACGTTTTTGAGAGTATTTCTCCTTACGATGATCTCGTCGTCTAGATCCAGAATGAGTAGACTCATATCTGGTGCTGGATAGAGTGTAAACTTCTGTGTCGTCGACCGACATGTATGATAGTGAATCATAACGTAACACTCAAGGTGCAGATGGAGCTTGCACTTGAGCTGCAGATCTACGTGTCTGTGGTGCTGGTTGAGCAGTTTGTGCACAAAGCTGTGCATAAACGGCGTTCAACGCACCTTGGGACTTAACATACCAAGAGATTGGGGTTTCGCCAAGAGGTAAAATTGAGCTGATCGGAATTTCAGGTTGTACTCCTGGGGTAACAGGGTCGTTCACATGATTATCGTTGTTCTGAACATCGTTGTCGTCAGACGCTTCTTCTACGATTCCCTCGACGAGGGAAGCATGAGCAAAATTGCCCCTGTTCTCTGGTCGAGGGGCTGGTGGGTAATTTGATGGACCTTCTGCCATTGAAAACGGAAGAGAGGAAGAAACGAATCGATCGAGAAGATAAAAATAGAAAATCGGTGGGTGCCAATGAAGAAACACCAACCTAAATTGATTGGAATCAACCAGATTTGGGGTTTAGTTTCAGCATAAAAATATTAACCTTCTCGTCGACTGCTGGTCGGGAACTACTCCACCGGAGAACACTGCAAAACAGAAAGCCGTTAGACTGGCCATGGGGAGAATGGGGGTTCTCTCCATGACCACCCTCCGGTGTGAGAAAAAGTACCGCGATCTCAAAGGGAAAGATGAAGTAGTAAGAGTGAAAGTATCTGAAAGTAGCTTCTAAGATCATACCTGAAGTCTCATATTTATAACCGGAATTTGGCGCCAAAAGGTGTAACGGAGATCACTTTTCCGTTAGCGGTTATCTCTCTTCCCGTCAATTAGTTAACTCCACATCCATGCACACGAATCGTGGGTCTGATCAACGGTTGGGGAGATGCCACGTGGAAAGTGGTTTTATGTGGATCTTTCTTCAAGTTGTTGCCATCATCGTGATTTAGATGAGTGTCTAGGATTGTGCCATGTCACATTCGGTTGCAACCGAATGAAGCCATGCACGATGAGCATTTAGGGCCTTCTAGAAGATTTACAGCTGTAAACTACTGTACCTTTGCCACGTGTCCATTCTGTTGTAACAGAAAAGATTCCTTTTGTTCAAGTCTTGATTTCAGGCGCGCGGAGATGTTTAGGACTTTATCTTCAAGCTTAATCGTTCCCTTGCGCGAGCTCGCGCGAGGTTGTTAGTTGAATATTTGTCTTTCCTTTCTCCGGTGCATGGTCATCGAAGACTGATCTTCCTAAATTTGTTCAGAACCGCTGTACCGCCGCGCAGGGTCTTATTCAAGATGCTTTTGGAGCAAGGTTATGGTATGGTCCTATGCGCTTGCGCAAGGTTTTTGGGACCATACCCCTTCTGTTGATTATGGGCATTGTATGCTTCTGGATGTTCATTGCTCATTTGTTCTTGATTGCTTATTGGCATTGTATGCTTTTGGTTTCTCATTGAGTGCTTCTTGTTGCCTGTGTACGTTTGTATCATGCTTACATATTAACTTATTGGGTGTTTGTTTGTTTGACTTATTGGGTGCGCGTGTGTCATTGACCTATCTAGTGTTGTGTTGCAACCATAGACAATAGGAGTCACGATTTTACCTTGAGATCGTGTCCAAGGACGAGGGGTGCAAGAAAGGAAAATGGGTATAGTTTGCGAGTAGCCTCTTGGAATGTAGGAACTTTAAATAGTAAATTGTTAGAGGTGGTAGATGCACTTAAAAGACGTAGGATACAGATAGCATGCCTTCATGAGATTAGGTGGAGGGGGCATAGAGGGGATGAGCGCAATGGGTATAAATTGTTATATTCGGGAACTGATGGGGTCAAAATGGAGTAGTATTTCTAGTGGATATAGAATTCTACAAGAATGTGATTGAGCTGATACGACACAATGATAGGATTATGGTGTTAAGGTTTACTGGTGGCAAATATAGTCCTAAAACATAAGCTTACAGACGCGAAGACGTATATTCGACCTAGGATACGATGGGGGGATTTGAAGGGGGAAAAGATTACCGTGTTTAAAGATAAAGTCATCTCCACGACATCAATGCGACTAGGTGGGGAAACAAACCAGATTTGGGAGGTTATGGCAACTAACATTATACATGTAGCAAAAGACATTCTAGGGGTCACAGCAGGAAAGCTAGGTACACATAAGGAATCTTGGTGGTGGTGTGAGGATGTGCATACCAAAATAAGGGATAAGCAAAAGTGTTTTAGGGACCTTTTGAGTTGCTCAAACGACGAAGAACGAGTGAGGTTGAGGGAGAAATACAAAATGGCCAAGAGGGAGGCGAAGAAGGCTGTAATAGAGGCAATGAACACAGCTTACAGACAGATGTATGAGAACCTGGAAACAAAGGAGGGCGAGCATCATATGTTCAAGATCGCTAAAGCTAGGGAGCGTAGGAGGCAGGATCTAGGGGTAGTGAAGTTTATAAAGGGAGAGGATGAACGTGTTTTAGTAAATGAACTTGACATTAGGCTGAGATGGCAAAACTACTTTCATAATCTTTTCAATGGTAGGATGGACTACCAACAACAAAGTGAAAATCCTACTATCCAAAGGCGACAATGTAATAGCGGTTACGATCAGAGTATCACACATGGGGAAGTTAGGACAACACTTAGGAAAATGGGAAGGGCTAAGGCGGTTGGTCTTGACAACATACCAATTGAGGCGTGGTTGTGTTTGGGAGAGGAAGGAGTTCAATGGCTAACGTCCGTATTCAACCTTATTTTCAGTTTGGGAAAAACGTCAGATCAGTGGAAGCGTAGTGTTGTAGTGCCCTTATATAAGAATAAAGGCAACGCTCATTGTTGCGAGAACTACATAGGGATTAAGCTGTTAAGTCATACTATGAAATTATGGGAGAGGATAATTGAGACTAGGATTAGAAGAGAAACGCAAGTTATGGTAAACCAATTTGGTTTTATGCCACGGAGGTCAACTACAGAAACGATACACATTCTAAGGAAATTGATAGAAAAGTATAGGGAGAAAAAACGAGATCTACATATGGTGTTTATTGACCTAGAAAAAGCATATGACAGTGTACCACGTGGACTGATTTGGGATAGTTTGGAGGGTAGAGGGTTACCTGGGAAATATATAGACATAATTAAGGATATGTATGTTGGGACCGAAACTAGTGTTCGTGCACTAGTAGGGGATACTGATTTTTTCCCAGTGGAGATAGGACTCCACCAAGGGTTGGCGTTGAGCTCGTTTCTATTCGCAGTTGTGCTAGATGAGTTGTCAAAGTTGATACAGGAGCCGGTTCCGTGGTGCATGCTTTTTGCAGATGATATTATGTTAGTTGTGGAGACTAAACAGCGACTAAACGAGAGGTTAGAAGAGTGGCGAGTTACTTTAGAAGGAAAAGGTTTAAGAATTAGTCGTTCAAAGACCGAGTACCTTCACTGTGATTTTAGTGGAACAGTCGACCACGAAGATACTCAAATCACCATTGGTGGTCAAGCGGTGCCACAGGTTACTAGGTTTAAATATTTAGGATCGTTTGTACAAAAGGATGAGGAGATAGATAGTGACGTTCTCCATCGTATCCAAGCTGGCTGGTGTAGGTGGAGAGCAGCCGCTGGGGTATAGTGTGACAGGAGGTTTGTAACAAACCGACTTTTTGAAGTCAAAGTCAAAGTCAAAGTCAAAAGGAAAAGTCAGGTTGTTATTCAGATCTGTCTTTTCTTGCTTAATTATTGCTTGTACTCTCGAG
Source organism: Helianthus tuberosus (assembly GCA_030545235.1). Taxonomy (NCBI): domain Eukaryota; kingdom Viridiplantae; phylum Streptophyta; class Magnoliopsida; order Asterales; family Asteraceae; genus Helianthus; species Helianthus tuberosus. The sequence goes on along the minus strand of CM060411.1, from coordinate 212,498,611 downwards.
ATTCGATAATCGATATATTGGTTAACGCTATCATAGATTGCGATTTATTATTATGTGAAGTAACAATTCGATAAACATAACTAAACGCTATTATTACTAAACGCTATCACATCGCTATCGCATCGCAATCTCATCGCAACTATTGGTATTTGTTCTGTGTGTTATTGTGTGCTTACTTGTGTATGCCTTGTATGTATTTTGGGATGTTAATCGCAAACGCAATCGCTACTACATCGCAACGCAATCTCATCGCGAACTCGAAATTAAGATTTACTTTTATACCTTTTATGAGTTATGTTATTTGTGTAACTATTGTTTAATACTATCGCATCGCTTACTCGCAACTCGCTTAAACGCAACGCTTAAAGCACGAAAGGAAAGTCGGAAAACCAACTCGCACAAGCCAACCGATCGAACGACCAACTGATCGAATGATCATCCGACCCACTAACTTGCACCGCCTTTCACCCTCTCACACTATAAATACCCCCTGTCACATCAACTATTCAGTGATGTGACAGCTCTATCCGACCCATGCACTCTCAGGCTCTTTTCTCTCGATTCCACGTGATTCTCGTAATTTTTCACTCTAAATCTTGTACTTTCATCATCAGCATACACTTTCTCACCATCTTCTCTATCAAATCTTACATTTTCACCTTGAAATCACCGGATTTGGGCTACTTTAAGGTGACGTCACCTCGGGATTCTTATGAACACTGAAGTGTGACATCATCTCATTAAAGTTAGTCCAGATCTAAAGGATTTCCACATCATTTCACACTAATTTCGACAAGATCTAAACATTTAACAGCCGATTCAAACTTTTCTTCAACATCTTCCACTTTTTACTCAAAACCGTTAGAATCCGAACTCGTTCAGGCTCTCTACTCGTTCTCTAGTGGAGAACCGGTCTGAGAACGGATTTCTACCAAAGAGACGATCGATTCTCAGGTTGAACATAAAACTCCGTCAAGAACATTTACGCCCGATCGAATGGGGTGGTTCCCATCCGATCGACTGAGTTGGACTTGGTATGGTTTCCGTTGTTTAACACGTCGTCTCCGTTAAACCGCAAAATTTCTTGAGTTAACTGATTTTGCAAAGTTTTCAAACGACAAGGTTGCTCGATTGAATAGCCATCCGATCGAATGACTATTCGACCAGGTGACTTGCAAGTTCAACACTTAAACAATTTTTTTTCAAAACTTCAAAGAATATCAACTTTCAATCGAATAGCCATCCGTCCGGATGACCATCCGATCGAATGACTTTATTCATACTACAACGAAAACTTCAAAAGTTCAAACATTTTACAAACACACCTCCTCAATCGAATGACCAACCGACCGAATGGTCATCCGTCCGGACGGTCATCCGATCGAACCACATCTGATTGCTCATCTCACTCGACGCACTGTTACACGCTGTTCAACGCTTACACTATCGTTCTGTGATCAGCCTAATCTCTCACGCACTCCCTTTAATCCAAGATTGTGTTTATTTACTAAACACGAACTGTGAGTATACTCGAACCCTTTTTCGCTTAACGCACTTTTGGGTGTTACATACGTTACCTATATCAAATCACATCGACACACAACGCAAACACTCTTATATGCTAACCGCTGTCGAATGTTATACGTGTTTCCGATGAATGCTTGTATGTTATGTTTACACAGTGATTGTTGCCTGACACCTTAGCAACGATAGTACTATAGTTTGGACTCAGTACCTATCGTGGACAGGGGTTGTTAAGGGTTTTACTTCACATGGTCACAGTGGTGATAATGTGTTGCGCATTCTACACCCGCAGTCCTGTCGGTTGCATATGTCATTATCGATAGCTTACTTACTTCACATTTCTACGTGTTACATGCTGGTTACGCATAAACGCTTTCGCTATACTATATGCTAATAAACTTGTGTACTCACCTTTACACTATGTGTATTGACTTTATTTTAACGTACGTGACAGGTGTTTAGGATGCTATGCTATGCTTTGCTTGTTGAATCAAGTTAGGTGGTCTAGAAACGATATTCAATAAAATCTGAGTTATCGGAACAATTATTTGTCTTTGAGAACAATGTCTGTAATAATTATTTATGCTTTATATGTTTATGGTATGGGACGTGAACGTTAAATATATTGTCACTAATAGTTGTTATGGAATCTCTTGGACAATCTGTTTCGCTCAGTGCCACGCCCCGATGTTTCCGCCATCGGTCAGGGTGTGACAAGGTTCCCAACTAAATTAAAGGGAAAATTTTATAAGGTTGCAATTAGACCTGCTATGTTATATGGAACGGACTGTTGGGCTATCAAAAAGACGCAAACACGCAAGATGGAGGTGGCAGAAATGAGGATGTTACGATGGATGTGTGGGCACACAAGGCTAGAGCGTATGAGAAATGAGGTTTTAAGGGAAATGCTAGGGGTGGCTAGTATATCGAGTAAGATTAAGGATGGGAAATTGAGATGGTTTAGGCACGTGAAGAGGAGGCCGATGATGACACCGATTATAGTAGTGGACGCCCTTTGTGTGGAGGGTAGGAGGAGCAGAGGAAGGCCCAAACTGACTTGGGAGGAGCGGATTAGGCAAGATTTGCTATAGTTGCACCTTTCTGAGGACATGGTCCAGGATAGGAGTTCCTGAAGACGTAGGATTAAGGTTAAGGATTTTTAGGAGAGGGTGATGAGGTGCCTGAGATTTTTTGGTTAGGGGTTAATGTTCCCTACTTTTCAAGTGGACTTTACATATGTTTATCATCTTGTGTGTGTGTATGTGTGTGTGTGTATATATATATTGTTGTAGGGGTTATAGTTGTGTCAATTCTATTATGTTAGTCGATTACCACTTATTCTGTGACTGGTGGAGTCCTATTGCTATATCTGTAGTTCGCATTGTTTGTTTGATGTTTGGTTTCGAACCGGTGATCTTTTTGGAAGCAACCTTTTATCCATATGGATAGAGGTAAGGTTTGCCTACATCCCACCCTCCCCTGACCCACCAATAGCTTTGCTATTTGTGGGACTAACTGGGTTCGGTTGTTGTTGTATTAAAGATAATCATAATTATTAATTAAATAAAATAAAATTAGTTTATACAATATATATATATATATATATATATATATATATAGTATAAATAAAATGAAAAGTAAAGGATGAGGTGGATGTTTATAGTTGTTTATTGTTGGAGGAAAAAGTGAGAATTGGAGTGGTGATGGGTTGAAATGATGATGTAGGTGGTGTTTGTTTTTTCAGAGGTAAAACGTCTGCAGTCTGCGGACCACATCTGCAGACATCTGTAGCTGAAGAGGTGGACTAAACCTCTGCAGTCTGCAAGAAGAAGACTGCTTGTTTTATAACTTCTGCAAGCTATTAACAATAACATAATCAAAATTCAGAATTTAAACACCTATAATCAAGTTATTAACATAATCAAAATTCAGAATTTCAACACCTATAATCAACTTATTAACATAATAAAAACCCATATAATCAAATCACAAGTGAGTAAAACCCAGATGCTAATTCAACAAAAAATGAACTTTAGAATCTGAATGAATAAACAAAAATTACCACCATTGTCAAACTAGTGACAGAAACAGTGAACCCAAATCATGAAATCAAAAAACAAAAGTTGAAGTTTAGCATCTTAATTACACCCAACATGTTGAATCTCAATAAGTTAACAATAAAATTAAAGAAAGGGTTGTCATCAAAAAACACACCATGATGAACCAACCTCTCAAGAATGGTATATTGAGGAAGAATACCGCTACGGTAGAGCATGGTTGTCATCGACGCCGCTGGATCTACCACAAGCACCGCCACTAGCCTGAATAACGATTGTGCCAACTGTCCGGTGCAAGATATCTATGGAGAGGAGAGGTGGTGGCGGCGGCGACCTTTAGGAGGAGACGAATGGCGGCGCGACGGGGGTGTGGGAGGAGAGGTGGTGGCAGCGGCGGTTTGGGGGAGGAGTGGTGGTGGCGGCAGCACGACGGGGCTGTGGGAGGAGAGGTAGTGGCGGCGGTGATGTGGGAGGAGAGGTGGTGGCGGTGGTAGGGAAGAAGAAGGGAGGTGGAGGAGGGGTTAGGGTTCTGTGTGTTTTGTGAAGAAGTTAGAAGAGTTGAGAAAATGGTAGTCCATGTCTGCACCAAAAAGTGGTCAAGCAGAGCTTTTTGAATGATTTGTCTTCTAAAAAACAAACACGCTGCAGACCTCTACGTCTGCGCGTGGTCTGCGTAGGGAAGACAAAAGAGGTTGTGAAGTACTTTTCTAAAAAAATAAATACCACCGTAGTATGCTTACTAGGCAGTCTAAAGGATGGAGCAGGTTGCTCTTAACCCTACAAAAGTCTTATAAAGTACACAAGTTTGAATCATACATAGAGAAGGGTTGTTACATGTAAAGCGATATCACCTAACCCTAATATTTAGTTGGTTTTGTACTAAACGATACCATGTACCATGAAACAAAAAATAAACACAAATGACACTAATTGTTACTTTTAAAGATTAAGAAGGTATATTAACTTAAACTAGTGTTATTAAATCCGCATGTTGCGCCGGAAATCCTCGCGTTGCGTCGTGGGTGGTATTAGTTCGTTTAACTTCGGTACTGACACTTGTTATAGCAACCAATAGAGAAAAAACTAAAAAAATCATGATATGACCAAAAATATACCAACACAGCGGAAATTTGATCGGTATTGGTTTGTTTTTTTACGCCACCTACACTCGTTACAACAACCCATAAAGAAAAAATCTTGATATGACCAAAGAATACCGACACGTGATTTACATGGATAAAAACAAAAGCAAGTTATATAAGATATATAAAAAATCAAATAATATATATAAAAAACCACTAAACAATACATAAAAAAGCCTTTAAAACAAATAATTACTGTTTATTTAGTTTCTTTATTAATAGTATTATTACTGTTCATTTAGTTTCTTTATTAATAGTATACAATGACGATTTCTAATATAAAATAAATAATTATATATTATCATTCACATATAAATTTATTATAACATGTTTTTACTATTATTAATTTCTAAATATTTATACCTAATTCAAACAAAAGGTCATGAATAACTTAAAATTAAATCATTTTACTACTATTATTATAGTTAGTTATTTATATTATTATTCGTGTATATTGTTGTATTCAAAAACTATATTTATAACAATTCATCATCTCTATTGTTCTATAAATAGTAACACATAAATGTTAGTGTTCCATATTTATCATATTTAAGTTTTATCAAACACGTGATTTATAAATTTTGTCATTTATCTTTATACCAAATTTCAGACGGTGTCGTTTGTTTTTAAAATTGATAGGTTTTGTACTTAATGTTTTAAAATATTACACATTACGTCCTTTGCCGCTAACTCTGTTAATTTGAACCATTAAATGAAGGACAAATTGGTCTTTTTAACCAATTTATTATTTAACAAAACCATTTTAATCCTTTTAATATATAAAACAAAATAAATTATATATTATATTATATGTATATAAAGATTTTATCTCTCTTTCTCTCTCTAGGGCAATCCTACACCCCCACAACCACCTGCTGCCACCATTCCACCACCTGCCATCACACCAGCACCATCGCCACCGCACCACCTCTACACCACCACCTGCCACCACCCACCCCACACAAGCACCACTACCAACGCACCACCCTCACACCACCATGGCCATCAATTTTCCACCAACACACCACCTCAGTAACACTAGATCGAGAACAACATCAATTTCCCCCCAAAATTACCGTCAAATGCACCAATTTGAACCAAAATGGTTCAAAAGCTAACAGAATGTGATAGATCCCCTTTGTAGTGATTTAACAACTAATTACCGTCAAATGCACTGATTTTGAGGTATACCAGCAAGTGACATATCCCCTTTGTAAACAAAGACATGTTCACTCTTCTTGATAACAGTGGTGACGTTTTTTGTGGCTTCTTTTATATCTTTTCAAAGGTATTCAGATCCATCCTCTGAGTTCTTATTTTAGGGGCACTTTTGATTTTGAATAGGAAGAGTGACATTAAATGAAAAGAAATGGTTTTAATTGAGAGGATGAGGCTTCTAACTGTAAGGTTTTTTAAATTAGTAAAAGAGTTTTTTAAATGAAAGGTTTTTTTAATTATTTATGTATGTATAATTCTTTTTGTTTTAAGTAGTAAAGGGTTTTTTTTAAAAACAGGTAAAAAGACCAATGTACCCTTCATTTAACGACTAAAATTAACAGAGTTAGAGCCAAAGGACGTAACGTGTGAGATTTTAAAACGTTAAGTACAAAACTCATTAATTTTAAAGACAAAGAACACCGCCTAAAATTTGGTATAGAGATAAAGGAAAAAACATGCAATTCACTCGAACTCTAATTTAGTTTATAGATCTCGTTTTTTTTAAAACATTTTACTAACAAAAAAAGACGAAGTAAAAAAAAAATGTCTTACAGGAATTTCATGTGTTGCTTTCTCAGATTCGTTGACAACTTGGTCCTTACCCAGCTGTTGTACTGGCTCCTCCTTTAAGGCATAATATTAGATAATTAAAAAGTAAGTTAATGCTCAAAAATATAAAATTGTGATAAAACTACAAACTAGTGATGAAAAACTATTTACTAATTAGAAAAAAACTATATAACAATGAACGAATTGATAAGATAACACAGATGATAAGATGTTGACGAAAATTTGTGTTCAAAGATGATACCTCAATATTCATCAAATAAATTTAACAATAAATTACAGATCAAGATGGTATGCGCGTTGTCCTATTAAAATGAAATATGAAGATACATTCTATCAAAGAAATTTGATGTTCCATTGTAACTTCGTCAAATGTCCGCAATCGGAATCCCATAAGCTTCAGCCAAAGACCCAGCCTCTCAAAAAAGTTCTTTAAAGCCGAGATTCGGTTTCCTATAAGTAGAATTTTACTTATTTGAAAAAAATTGCTTTAGTTGTGTATCAACATTGATATCTTTATGTCAAGTCTAGCTTAAGTTTCCATACCATTATCAAAGACTATGGCTTTTAATATTTGAAAGGTTTTGTGTTTAATGGAAAGGGTTAATCCATGAGATGTTTCAAGAGGTGCTTAGCGTATGGAACCAGCTTGGGAGTTCCGATTCTAACCTTTTGGAAATCGGCTTAAGAGTTCTCGTGCTTATCGTTGGGACCGATTCAGTTGGTGTATAGATGTGTGTTTAGTTTCTAAAATTGAAGTAGTGTGTATACATGTTCAGCAGAAAACTTAGACTTGGTTTTTGCTTATTAGTGATGTATTAAATGCTCAAGGTAATTTTATAATAGGGGTATGTTAATCTACTAAGACCATTCCGTAATGGTTTGGCCATACGTAATGGTTATTGCTCCCTAAGGAGTATTTTCCGCCACATCAACATTATAATAATACCCCTTAAAAATGTATAATGGTTAACCCCCCTTAATGCCAAATTCCATCATTACTTTCCAATTTTGTTATTCTTATTGGGCATTATACTAGAAAAGCCTCTACCTCTTCATGCTCATATAAAAGCCCATGGGGGTGGTGTTGGGGCATTATCAAGCCACTTAACGTCTCTATAAGGCCGATTACTCATGGTCTTAACGTCACCTAGGGGCATTTCCTCACCACATAAGACCGAACGTAGTGGGGCATTTTTTGCCCGGAATCTTGCCCAAAAACGCCGGCACCTCCGCCCCCGTGGGCGTTTGATGGCGTTATTTTTCAAAAAAATGTCCTGCGCGTTATTTAAAAAACGCCCTTGCATCCTTTCTCCATTTATGTTTGCCCAATAAGAATATTCCAAGTAATATTTTTCATTTTTTTAAATAATTGGGTAATCAATTGACGGGGCATTATTGGGCATTATCCCACTACGCCCATTTGTGAAAAACACCCATAATGCCCCTTTGCTGACTGGGATGACACGTGTCGCACAATGCCCATGGATGGGGGCATTATTCATATATACCACTACACATGGTCTAAGCATCATAACGCTCATTTAAAATGTGTAATGGTTAACACCCATTAATGATCTTTCAATCATTACTTTCCGCTTTGTTTTCTCTCTATTGGACACTATACTAGAAACGTCTATCCCTCTTCATGCCCCTACAACACCTCAGGGACGGTGTTAAGTATGTTATCAATCCCCCCTATAATGTCCCATTACACATGACCTAAGAAACAAGCAATGTGTATATTTGATCCATTTATTTTAATGATTTATTTATTTTTGTTATATTAAAAAAAATAAATCAGTTATATACAAATTATACAATTATATAATTTCTATTATACAACCATGTGTAATACATGTCTCTATAACCTAGTTGGATTATATACGTATCATATATATTTTAATTTTTATTTAGTTATATTATAATATATACATATATAGTGTGGGGTTCAGTGGAGAATATTAAAAAAGTGAGGAACTGGGAACGATGTATTTAACATGTTAACTATATTTTGAAAATCAATTTAAAATACTAAATATTGTTTTTTTCAAAAAAAATTTTAAGCTTTTGCATATAAAGATGTGAAAAAGCTATTCCAAATAAAAATAATCATTTTTATAATTTTTTTTTTTACTTTTTTTACTGCTTTTTAAGATTTTTTTTATTTTTGAGTAAACTTTGGTCATTTTTGCCACTTTATTCCAAAACTCAAACATTTTGAATCTGGGTCCCTGTTGTTTCAATTTTGTTGCCATTTTCATCCAAAATCAAAATCTGGTCATACTTTTCAGTTAACATCCAACGTTTTTTTTTTCTTTTTCCTCCCTTTTAATGAAGGACAAATGGTCTTTTAACGTTTTATTATAACAATTTAAAAATATCTTACCATTTTGCCCTTCATTAAAAGAGAGGAAAAGACAAAAAAAACTGGACATTAACTGAAAAATCTGATCAAATTTTGTTTTTGGATGAAAATGGCAACAAAATTGAAACCAAAATGACCCATATTTAAAAGGTTTGAGATTTGGACTAAAGTGGTAAAAATGAACAAACCTCATGGACCATTTTGACAGTTTACTCTTTATTTTTTAGTTTTTAATTTTTTTTATTAAAAAGGCTTCTATATGTATTTATATGCAATAACTTTGAAAAAAAAGATAAAAATTTGATTTTTAACATGTTAAATTGAATTTTTAACATATTAAATGTATGTTTCCTCGGTTCCCCACTTTAGGTGTTCCCCAATTAACATTCCCTTACACACACACATGTGTGTGTGTATATATATGTCTCGTAACTTTCACTTAAACTGTTATTTACATATGTTTATATCGGTTGAGTTATAGTGCAAAGAGGTTTAAAAATAAGAAGTGTAAAAAGTCACTATAGAGTGACATGTGTCTAAGAAGGAATCAAGTGAGAAGGGTAATTTGGTCAAAGAGAATAAAAAGATTATGCACATTTTTTAAACGTCCCTATCTTTTTTATACGTCATTTATTTTTTTAAATTATACCATATAATCGAGCGTCTTTTTATCTTTAATATAAGTATCCTATTGTTATACTTTACAAAAAATTGAAAACCCAGTTGTGTATTACACAATGGACATAACGTAAAACACAATGAGAAAACCCAGTTGTGTATTACACAATTGACATAACATAAAACACAATGAGTATCAAACTAAAAACACAATAAAAAATAGACCAAAAACACAATCGATAACAACAGATAAAAGACACAATGGAAAGTAGACTAAACACAATGGACATAACGTAAAATACAATCAACAACAGATTAAAACACAATGGACAACAAAACAAAAACATAATGGACACCGGATTAAAACATAACGGATAGCAGAATAAACACAATATCCAAAACCTATAACACAAGATATAGACAACTCAAATATAACATCATCTTCTTGTGTCATACATTCTCTTGTAGAATCTGGTAAAAATGCAATGGACATAACCTAAACTAACATTGTGTTATAAGTTTTGATAATAACACAATGTATTGAAACCTTAGTAAAAAAACGAAAGAACCAAAACCCAGTTGAAAGACATAGTAAAAGTGAAATTTAATATTTTAATATTTTATTTTATATAGTAATATTATACTCATTTTAAAGATAAGAAAACGCTCGTAAGTAACAACGGTGAAATTTTTATAAAACAAATATCGTATGAAAAGTTATGAACATTTTAAATTAACGGGGGAATTGTCATGTGTCTTGCATGTAGAGAGAGAATGATTCCCTTTATGCTCTTCCAATATTTTTTTTTCTCTAAAACAATCCCAACCCTCTACATCTAAGATTAATGGACTAGAATCCTTCTTACACTTTTTATTTATGTTATCCTTTGTATTTGATCCTATAAGAAAATATTATTTGGCATCGTATAGTTACATACGAAGTACTGTTTTATTCTTATGGTTTTATACCGATGTAAAACATGTGCTGGATATACTATATACTTTAAACCTTTCTTCACGTTTTCCCCGCGGTTCAGCGCCGGTTGCACCTTACTAGTTTTTACAATGACACGTTATCTCTATTTTATCAAATTATAATTTAGTTTCATTTATAAACTTTACTAACAAAAAAGATGAAGTAAAAAAAGGAAGGTCTTACACGAATTTGAAAAGTTGCTATCTGAAGTTCGTCGACAACCTGGTCCTTATTTGGCTCATGTACTTGCTCCTCCTTTAAGAAATAGTATTTGAGAAAAAAAAATTAATGCCCAGAACTATAAATTTGTGATAAACTACAAATTGACTATGAAAGCTATCTGCTAAGAAAAACTATAAAACAATGAAATAATTAGATGTAAAGATATCAACGAAATTGGTGTCTAAAGATGATACCTTAAAAACCATCAAATAAATTTAAGAATAAATTACCCGTTAAAGTTAAATTTGGTAACAAAATAATGAATATGAAAAGGAAATTAACAGTATAGAATAAATACCATATACAAGTCAAATTTGCTAACAAAATAATGAATATCATAGAAAGTGGGCATTCCATTGTAACTTTTATACACGAAAATGATTGGTGTCGAGAATTCATCCAGATGGATGATGTAAACTGAAGATTAGTTTTTTTTTTCGTTGAACAATGCATATAATGTTATAGAACAGGCAATATTTCAAATCCAAATAAAAAGGTGAGAAAGTGACAAAAAACACATTATTATTTACCCCAAGGGGATGCCAATCAGCTAGGGCATGACCTTCATCAAAGGAGGTCCCCATCTAAGTCCCATAAGCCTTAACCAAGGGGCAGCCTCCCTAACCAATCCTTTAAATGGAAGTACTAGAGATTGGGTTCTGATAAAGTAGAAATTTACTTTATTTGACAAAAAGAATGGACATGCAGTTTGAGTTGTGGATCAACATTGGTGTCTTTGTAAGAAGTCTAGCTTAAGTTTTAGTAGCATTATCATAGGTTGGCTTTAATCTTTGAAAGGTTTTGTGTTTATATGACAAGGTTCTTCTCTTTAAATGAGTCTTATTTGGATATTTTCAGGACCCTTTCTGTGTAATAATTTAGCCAAAAGAAATCATATCATTGAATATGCATAATACTTATTTCTTATGCATTAAGATAATAAGCACCCCATGATTATACATACACACACAAACATACCCGACTTACTTGAAAGACCAATGCTTTCTCAAGTTCGTTGAGAACAACTTTCATTGTTGGGCGTTGGTCTTGAGTCTCTGCCACACACTGGTTTGCCACTTTTAAAAATGTGTACAAAGAATCCTTGTTGGCTCCTCTAATTGGACTACAACTCTTTTTACCGGTTTCTTCCTTTAGTGTAGGATCAACCATGTCCTCTATTGTTCCATTGAAGAAGTTTAGTCTTGCAACATGAACGAGCCCTTTCTCACACTCCATAAGGTAAATTTGGTCATTAGCTTTCCTTCCGCATAGAATTTCTAACAAAACTACTCCAAAGCTATACACATCCGACTCTCTTTTTGGCTTACCGATCTTCACATATTCCGGATCCACATGATACTTTGACATTAAAAATGTTCTTTTATACAGAGTTTCGTCTTTTTGATTTGGAGACAGGAATACCGCCAACTCAAAGTCTACAATCTTTGCCCTCCAATTCTCATCCAACCCAAATCTAAAAGGATCTATACCACGGTGTATCATCATTTTTTTATCATCCATCTCAAAATGAAGGTAATTCAGTGCGTGCGCACCGTCAATGCAGATTTTCAAACGTTTTTCCCAAGTCAAATTATACATTTTTTTTACGTTACCCAAATAATCACTAAGTGATCCATTAGAAAATTTCTTGGTGACAAGTATCATCTCAAAACCTTCGGCACAAAATCCTATTAGAGTGACTATGTTGTGATGCTTAACACTAGCAAGCACTTCAAGTTCTGTGAAAAATAATTCTTCTTCATAATTGTCAACTTTAGGAAGGAAGCGCTTTATAACAACTGCGTCATGTCTCTTAAATAGTGTACTTTTACTTATCCCTTCTATGAAGGAAGGGTTTTCTTTATCAAAATGGCCGAGTTCTATTGTGTACCAAGTATAGTAATTGCTAGATAAAGTTTCATTTGTGTCTGAAAAATTGTGGGTGGCTAACTTTATATCATCAAGCTCAATCTTCAAGTGTTCCAAGTTATTTCCCTGCAAAAATTTGATAAAAGGGAAAAGAGAATTACAAATTATGAAATTATATATACCTGTTAGATACACGAGAACAAATTGTGGTTAATAAAATTGATCTTGAAGGCTCTATGTAAATAAGAAGTGTAATGAGAGATCCCCTTGGATCCTGAAGGCTCTATGAAAACAAGAAATGTGGGGTCATGAATTGAGTGATTCCATGGATGGTGTTTCTTTATTTTGGTATTTGGGATTCGGTTGAGAGGTTTTTTGATTGAGTATAAAATTCTTAAGGGGGGTGGTGTAATTAGATAAAGTAGTGTTGTTGAAATTCTTTTAGTTTTTCTCTAGTTACTTAACCGTTTTTTTATTTTTTTATTTTATGAATGGGTGCAACTTACGGATTTTTTTCTTCATGTCTACATTTAACAGCCCCTTCTAAAGTCCATATACGTAAGAAATGCTAAACCAAAAGGAGAATAAGGGTAATTGTCAAAGTTAATAGAACAAAAGTACAATTTTCTTATTATTTTCGTTAAAAATAATTTTGTGGGTGGTGGCGGTGGTAAGATCGGTGTGATATATACTGGTACCAAAGACATCTTGATAATTATCACAATGAAGCAATACAAAGATTTAATAAATACCAGTAATAGAAATAAAAAATTACAATATTAAAACATTTAAGAGTTAATTGCCTGGATAGTCCTTGTAGTTTACCATTTTTCACCTTTAGTCCCTACCTTTTTAAAATAACATGTTTGATCCCTATGATTTGCTCGGTTGTTACTCGGGTAGTCCCCATAATGGATGTCTGTTAGTTTACTCAGTTAAGTTTGTATGAAATTACCCTTACAATCATTAAGATTCCATCTTTTATAAATACAAATTCAATACGATTACAAACTAATGGTAGGTAGTCGAGCAAAAAGCTGCGCCGCTACCCCTTTCTGAATGGCAAACCCTACCCTTGCTAAACACAAAATTCTGCCCCTTAACATGTGTGGTGTTACTGCTTACCACCTGTTGAACCCGCTTTAGGAACCGCACTGCGTCAGGGGCGAGAGCGCCAAATGTATCGAAAGCAAACGAGACGAACACGTGCTGATTCTCGATACAAGCTTTTTCGTGTTTAGCTACTTTGCCCGCCTCTGCCTTGGTTATCGCCTGTCCCACCACAAACCCGTGGTCCCTTAGCCCAACGAGGGGGGACACACCTGTCAAATCGACACACGCGTGTTTCCCTCCTTCCCATCCAAAAACAAGGATGTCAGCGGGCCGTAACGTAGAGCTCCCTTCTAATGGATCAGTCAAGAAGTTCACCGGTGCTTCCTTTTTTGCCGAGATCCCTGCTCGCCTAAGGACATCATACAGCACATCTCGAACTAAATCATGACGATACTTAAACCCCGGTAATTCTTTGCAATGTACTGCATGCTCCCCAAAAGAATCCAAGCAACACTTCCGACACACAGGACACGGGTCATCAGCCGGGAAAAGGGGTATCATTAAACGGTACTTGAGGATAGCCCGGTATTCCACCGCCGACATACTTTGCCCTAAACCTTCGATGGGAACAACAGACAGGAAATCCTGAGCATGGGGGGCTCGCAAACACTCAAACACGGCTCGCTGGCGAGGGGAAAAGGCAAACTTCTCTTCAACTGTCTTGACGATTTCTCCATATAAGGCATTTGCCAGATATAAAGATGGGTGGCCCCCTCTTCTTCTTCCTCTCTCCCTCTCTCTCACCACCTGCACCCAGTGGCGGATCCAGGATTTTATTCTAATGGGTTCCTTTTGGTAAATTCTCGTTAATTCTCACTACCTTTTTCTAAATTTTATGAGGTTCTCACTATTTTTTTTCATTTTTTCCAAACGCACTGGGTTCCTGGGAACCCACAAATGTGGGCTGGATCCGCCCCTGCCTGCACCTTATACCCACCGCCACCTCCACCTCCAGTTCCACCGTCAACTCACAAGCACCACCTCCACCGTCACCTTCAGCCCACCACCCCAACCTCCACTGCCAACATCGCAAATAATTGGTTCGAATTAAACCAAGTTGAGCAAATCCTTCAAGACCAATTCCTCCTTCAAGATCAATTCTGTTTCTATGACCTGCTTGTTAACATGAAAACAGCTAGCTTGCTGGAATACATTCCATTTCTTTTAAGGACTTGAGGGTTTAATATTTTAAACAGTACCCACACTAGTTCATGTTTTAGATAACTGGAGGGGCGGCAGATGTTGCAGAAAGTTGGAGACTACCGATTGTGGTCACGGCTGGTCTAAACGGGGACCAAAAGATGGTTGCCAGTCGTACGTTGTGGTCACCGGAGAAATATGGGTGACGGTGACAGTTGCTTTCAGCGGTCGGGGAGTGTAACAAGGGCAGAGGAGGCGATTTAGGGTGTCATTTAGTCGGTTATGGTTCGAGTCCGGATCCTCGGAGACAGTTGCAGGTCAACGGGATGGTAAAGGTGACGAGTATCTAAGGGCCTAAAGGGTCGGGCAAAGCTAAGTTGGTGTGATGAGTTTTGTTCGGTTCGTTAACAATCACGGTTTGACAAGGTGACGGTTCGGTGTTAGCAGTGTACAGTGGTAGTGGCTAAAGGTGGGTGGTTGTGATACCTTCGGTAATTGGTTCCATGCTCCTCTCTTCGGGGACGAAACAGAAAGGAAGAATTGGATGGTTTTGCGAGATGAATGGCTTCCCAATTTATAGATGGAATTGATCTTCAAGGAGGTAATGATCTTGAAGGAGGAATTGGTCTTGAAGGATTTGGTCAACCTTGTTTAATTCGAACCAATTATTTGCGATGTTGGTGGTGGAGGTTGGGGTGGTGGGCTGAAGGTGATGGTGGAACTCGAGGTGGAGGTGGTGGTGGGTTTAAGGTGCAGGTGGTGAGAGAGAGGGGGAGAGAGGAAGAAGAAGAAGGGGGCCACCAATCTTTAGGCCGTGGGGTATGGTGGGGCGGGGGTTGGGCTTGGGTTGGGGCATTAGTTGACACGTGGCTTGGGGGTGCAGACATGGGCTAACCCACATTCAACACGGCATGGTGGGGCGGGGGTTTGGGGCGTGGGTTTGGCGGGCTTCGGTGGGCTGACCCGCTGGGCTATTTGAATATTATTTAAAAAAAAATTAATTTTTTTAATATTTTTAAATAAAGAAAATTACAAAAAAAAAAATTCCTAACTTTTATATTTGTTTTTTATCTCTTCTCTCATCGCCAAGATTAGTTGTAACTCTTCACCCTCTAGGTGATCAATGGGCTGGGATAGAAATTTCAAATCATCCCGTTTTTGTTTCTGGGCATCTCTAGCGGCATCTCTAGCTTCTTTGCTCCTTCGTATTTCGGCTCTTTGTTGTTGGAATACGTTGAATGTATCCAACTTGCATGAAATGTCATCCAACTGCTCGCTGTATATTCCCCTATGCGAGCCCGAACTCCCAGCTGAAGGCGATGCCGTACCAGATCTTGATTTTTGAGCACGTCTTCTTGAGGCATTTCTTCCATACTCAGGCCGGTTTGGGCTTGGCGAATCATCCAAAAGGTCCTCAAACTCTTGATCTCGTGCATCAGATTGGGCTTGGGACGAGGCCCTTTTTGATGGGTTTCGATGCGGAAGGACCATCATTGGGTGGTTGAGTTTCGGGAACGGTTTCGTTTTCGTTTTGTGAAAGGTCGATGGAGGTTGGTGAAAGGTCGATGGGCGATTGCGTAAACGGGGTAGGTATCGAATCGTCGGTGTGTGGGAAGTTAGTAAACACACGACCCCCGATATACGATGCATAACTCGCTTCAATGGGCATAGAAGAGTGTATGAAAAATGGACTAGCCATTGGACGAGTGGGTGGTGGGCTAGGATTATCTTCTTGGAATGCATACGGGTTGTTCTGGTCAAGAGGACGGTTGTAAGGATGCATTTTTTCGTTTTGTAGAAGGAGAATTGAAGATGTATAGAAGATGTGGTTGAATGTGGTAAAAAATGGAAGAAATATGTGAGTTTTATAGTGAAAAATTATTTTTTTTTTAACATAGCCGTTGGCCAACGGCTAGCCCAACGGCTATTTTGTTTTGGCCATACACAGCCCGCCATGTCAGCTCGCTTCCCCCGCCCCACGCCCGGCTTGAAACCCAAGCCCCAAGGGCCACGCCCCAACCCAAGCCCACCCGGGGTGGTGCCTTGGGCGTTTTCCCCCAACCCAAGCCCCATATCCCATAGCCTTATATCTTTTTGATTATTGTTTATTAATTGTAAGAGTAATTTAGTAATTTCATACAAACTTAATTGAGAAAACTAACAAGCATCCACTCTGGGGACTATCCGAGTAACAACCAAGCAAATCATAAGGACCAAACATGCTATTTTAAAATCGTGGAGACTAAAGATGAAAAAATGGTAAACCACCAGGACCATCCGAGCAATTAACTCAACATTTAATAACAACTAATATATGCTGATTTTGAAATAATTTTAATTAAAGTTTTCATTTAGTTGTAACTAACAACAATGAAATTTAAAGTATAAGTAACAATATTATTTTGAACATCCAACATAGCCAGACCAGCACTCACCACTCATAACTAGTGCACCTATAGAGTAAAGGGCACTCACGCCTACGATCGCAGGTAATTTTATAAATACAATATAAAAACTACTTTTATTTAATAAACAACTGTTATATAGCAATTCTTTTAATTAATTTTATTTTAGTTGTAACTAACAATGAATTTTAAAGTATAATTAACAATATTAGTATATTACATTGTTAAAATTAACAAATAACAAATATTATATGGCAATATCGGTTTTTTTTCCTCTTAAAGTGATAATATTTGAAGTAAACAAACTAAGAACAAAGGAAAATGAACTTAAAGGCGCAAAGAAAAACAAAAAAAAGCCAAAAAAGGTCTTACAAAATTTTCAGGTCGTGGTTGAAACTTCAATGCTTTCTCCAATGCTTTCTCAAGTTCGTTAACAATATCGAACATATGTGGGCGATGTGATCGCTCTTCCTTTAGGCAAGAATATGCGGTTTCTGAGTATATTCTGAGTGATCTTACGGATATTTGGTATCTGGACATTTGCTTCTTTAGATCAGGATGGATTATATCGGGCAATGTTTCCTTTTCATAATGATGCATGACCAATGGCGCTAGTAACCTATTAGCATCGTATGCTCTCATCCCACACAATATTTCGAACAAAACAATACCGAATGAGTAGACGTCCGACTTGCAGGTCACCCCTTTGGTCTTTTCAATCTCTGGGTCCATATACCCTGTTGTGCCAATAGGTTCTGAAAGGACGACCTGGTCCATTCGGTTAACCGCTTGTTTGATGGAAATTTCAAAACCGGATAACTTGGCCTCCCAATTCTCATCTAATAAAATCGTGGAACTGTTGATATTACGGTGTATA
This sequence comes from Helianthus tuberosus, assembly GCA_030545235.1. Taxonomy (NCBI): domain Eukaryota; kingdom Viridiplantae; phylum Streptophyta; class Magnoliopsida; order Asterales; family Asteraceae; genus Helianthus; species Helianthus tuberosus. Next base: position 212,480,515 of record CM060411.1, on the reverse strand, counting down.
ACAGCATAACCACGCCCCTCATTATAATGGAGGTAACTCAACGCACGAGCCACACCAACACTTATCCTCAATCTTTGAGTCCATGTGAGGTCCGGGCTTTTTAGATGCTCCTTGAGACTTCCGTTGGCCTCATATGTTGTTATGATTATCTTCTCATCTTTCTCATTGCAAAATCCGACAATCGAGACTAGATTTGTATGCTTGAGATCTGAAAGCGCTGAAATTTCCGTCCAGAACTCAACGTCTCCTTCTCCATGCTTACGATCTAACCTCCTTGCAGCAATCTTGATCAACTCCCCGGACAGCTGGAGTTGTCCTTTGTATGCTGGTCCAAATCCACCACGACCAATGATGTTATCCTCATGAAAGTTATTGGTGGCGTTTAGTACGTCTTCAAGTGGAATTTGTAAGTGAGCAAACCTGGCGATTGTTGTTGTCATGTTTCTGTTTATAAAGTAAAAAAAAAAGAGTGGAAATTCGTGGGTTACAAATGGATGAGATTGTAACTTACACATATAATCAACCACACTATAAATGAAAAATTTTTAAGCAATTTGTTTTAGAAAAAAAAAACTCTGTTAAAAATGATGTCAAAAAAAAAAAAAAAAAAAAAAAAAAAAAAAAAACTCTGTTAAAAATGATGTCCTTTTCTTTTAGATTTCGAAAGTATTGTAACCGGGTTAGTAATCCTGGGTTCTGGTCTAATTGATTTACGAAAACCACCTCAGCAACATTTTTTTAAAATGCGTTGAACAGTCGAACCTGGTGATGGGTAGAAACGGGATATGAAAAGGAGCAGCAGCGAAGACAGCGGTAGACGAGATATGAAGCGTAGCAGCGAGCGAGCGATAGCCGGATCTATAACTGCAGAGATATGCAAGTGATCGATGGCAGCCAGATGTGAGATGAAATTGGAGGGGAAGGGATGATGGGAAAAGGCAAAAGTTGGTCTATAAAAAGAGTGGAAAAAAGATGGTAAATAGGACAATACAAACGTACACTATTGGAGTGTTGCAGGGAAAGGGTAGTGTACCAATGCACCTTCCTGCAATTTTCTAAATTTAATATGGGTAATGCTAATCACACACGGAGAAAATTATTTTCACACCCTAAAGCGCCTCGCTATGGCCAAAGCGCGGCGCTTTGCTTGACAAAAGTTGATTTGACTGACATAAAGTGATACGATGTTGCAGAGACATAAAGGTGATACGAGGTTGCAGTGTCCCGTGAACCCTAAGCGCCGCGCTATGGCCAAAGCGCGACGCTTCGACCCCAAATTTTCATTATTTAAACCTGCATAGACAGAACATTTAGCATTCGAGGGTATTCGAGTGTTTTGTTGTTTGTTGATTTCTTTGCTGTATTAGTTACGTGTGTTGAAAAAACGATGTCGTGGTTAAGCAACTATCTTTTCGGTCAATATTCTGACGAGTCAGTTGTTCCTGATTCTTACGAGGGGACCGCTATTTCTGACTCGTATGAGAAACCGGTCTCGTCCAACTTGAGGGAGGCAGAGGTTGTATCTGGCATTCGTTATTGTGATAACACGGTGACGCTGGATTTGAATACCCCTGTGGAGGACCCTTACGCACAACAAGGTTATTCGAATTTCGGTTACGGTGGCGAGTACAACTTTGTACAGCAGGGGTGTTATCCAAACGACAGTTACGAATTTCGGTTACGGTGGCGAGTACAACTTTGTACAGCAGGAGTGTTATCCAAACGACAGTTACGGTTGTCAACAGAGCTTACAAGGTTATTCGAATTTCGGTTACGGTGGCGAGCAAAGCTTTGTACAGCAGGAGTGTTATCCAAACCACAGTTACGGTTGTCAACCGAGCTTTGAACATCAAGTATATTCGAACATCGGTGACGATGGTGAGCCGGAGGATGTGTCTGTTGACGAGGAAGGCTGTTACGCGGTTACATTTTCGTTTGATACAACGCAGACCTTTTCGTCACGTAAAGAGTTGGTGCGTTGGGTACAAGACACGGCAAAAGACAACGATTACCTCATTGTGATTAAGAGGTCGAATAAAAGAGGAGAGAATTACAAGATTTGGTTTCAATGTACTTTTGGTGGGGAGCATAAGAGTATAGCTACACAGAGGAAAACGGGTAGCAAGAAAATAGGCTGCCCGTTCGAGATGATCGGGTTTTCGGAATCATCCGGAAGTGTTTGGAGGATCGAGGTGACGAAGGCGAAGCATAACCACACTCCTATTGAAAACTTAGAGGGTCACGCGTATGCAAGAAGGCTTTCTTCGGAGGATAAAAAACTGGTTAAGGAGCTGGCATAGCAAGATATTCCCAACCAAAGTATCTGGCGAACGCTGACAAAAAACAATCCGGCTAGAAAGCTTATTCCGAAAGATATACACAACGCTGTTCAGAAGATCAACGCCGAAAAATATGTCGGTAAGTCTCCGATGCAAAAACTTGAAAACATTCTTCTCGAAAAAGATTACACTTATTACATGCGCACGAATGAGATATCGAACGAAGTTGAAGATGTCTTCTTTGTTCACAAAAAATCATTCACTATGTGGTGTGCCTTCCCGCATGTGCTAATGATTGACGCCACCTACAAAACGAACATGTACAACCTGCCATTTGTTCAGGTCGTAGGCATGACGTCGACAAACAAATCGTTTACGGCTGCTTGTGCGGTAATTTCCGCTGAGAAGTCAGAGAACTACCTATGGGTGTTGCAGAGGATCAAGTCTATGCTGGTAGGATGTATGGAACCGCGCGTGATTTTAACAGACAGGGATTTTGCGCTAATGAACGCGTGTGAACAAGTTTTTCCAAAAGCGCATAAGTATCTTTGTCGGTTCCATATTCAACAAAATATTAATAAGAACAGCAAGAAGAAATTCTCTGACAAGGAGTGGAAAGAATTCGTACGTAGATTTTGGTTATTGTGCGAGTCTACGACCGAGGAAATATACAGGTATAACTTGGAAAACCTTGAAGCACAGCTGAAAGAAGATGACCGTGAACGTGGGTATTTCTTACATAATTATGTTCAAATTTTATATAATAACAAAAACTGACTATTTATGTTTTTTAATTTTAGAGGTTTTTGATTATTTGAAAAAATCCTGGTTGGATCCGTACCGTGAAAAGTTTGTATCTTGCTGGATTAACAAAACTATCAACTTTCACCAAACTACGACCAACAGGGTTGAGGGCATGCATGCAACACTAAAAAGTCACTTTCCAAGTCATCGCAACACACTGGATAAACTTATACTGTATGTTGATCATGTTGTTGATAGACAATACGCCGAGATTAGTAGTAGCTTTGAAACAAGCCTCCGAAAAGTGATGACGCACCACAAGAATCAGCCCATGCTTGCATATATTCTCAGAAAGGTTTCAATATATGTGATTGAGCTTTTGAGTAGGGAACTAAAACGTAAGGAAGACGGGTTGAGAGCCAACGGTGCAAGCTGTGGTTGCCAACTTTTTACCAGCTGTGGTTTGCCATGTGCCTGTCGTTTGGAAAAGTTGGAAAATAGCGGTAATTAATATCTTTGACCTTTCTCGTTATGATTTTGCAACCTAATTTGTTTTCATCCACAGGTCAGCAACTCCGGATCACACACATAGACGTGTTCTGGAAGAAGCTTGACTTCAAGCCTGCAAAGAAAAACATAGAGGATATCGATGTAGACGCGGAATTTGAAAAATTGAAACAACAGATCGATCCAACACCCCCCTCAAGTGAAAAGGAGCTTCTTTGAAAAGTTTCAGCAAATCCTCAATCCAGGGAACAATAACAAAAAACCTCCTGCTGTTCTGAAGAAAACTCGTGGTCGCCCAACATTGAAAACGCAGGAAGAAAAAAAGGTTGAAGCCGCTAGAAAAAGCTCGTACATTCCGTCGGAAGAAACTTGGGTCGAGGCCTCAGATGATCTTCCCCGTCACAGCTCGTACATATCACCCGAAGATTCTAGAAGACAAAAGAATACCAAACCGATCAACCTACACCCTGATTTCCCGATGATCAAGCTCGGTCCTAAGACGGATATAGCGATCCGCAACTACGCATCTCAGATTCCCAAAGTGATCCATCCATACATCGTTAGAATAAAGGACGTGAAACCAGATGGTCATTGTGGGTTTCGATCGGTGGGTGTTGGGTTAGGAGTGAAACAAAATTCATATTTGATGATCCGGAAACAACTTATAAAGGAGTTACGTATGAACGAATCGCTTTGGAGGCAGGTTTTCGATCCGGAAAATATAGGACATTATGATGCGCTGGTTAGACGGATCGATTTCAAGGGGGTGGGACGAGCAGATATCGAAAATTACATGACGATGCCTGAGACGGGGTTTCTTATTGCCCAACGATACGGTGTGATTGTTCACACCTTCGACATGCGTGGGAGCGATATAATTTTCCCTCTGCTGGGCGGGCCAAACGAAGCTGAGGAACCTCACCTGGTGGTTGCGGTTGTGTTCGTCGACCATGGGCATTTCATACATGTAGAGCTTGGAGGTTGTTATCCAATGCCTCCCCCAAACCCACTCTGGACAGCGAACAGAACAGAGCGCGCAGCAGCCTGGCATACATTATACAGGGATCAGATCAACGCGTACAAAATGCTTACGTATCGTCCCCCTGACCTTAATGTAACCCCATATGTTCACGATGTATGTTAAATGTGTTTAATAATAATCACGTTTGTGTTTGTTCAATATATGTGTTACATCACGTTAAAAACCGAATGTCACCGACACGACCCAATCAGATTCAATACGCACTTGTACGACCCAAAATGACAATATACATCATAATACTACAATTAATGAAAAAATACGTCATGTTCATGTACGGTAGGCGGCTGATACACATAACAGTACTCATAGGAGTACTTGTGCTTTCAAACCAAAATTATACGATATAATGGAATAAGACATCACACGTAACCGATTTGATCCGGAACTCGCAGTATAGTCCATATATATTAAAAAATGATATATAATGGAAAAAGCGTAAAATTTAGATTATTATCGACGCGTTTGTGAATTAAAAACAATTTTAAAAAATTAAAAAAAGGTCCAAAGCGCCCCGCTTTGACCTAAGAGGGGCGCTTTGCCCTTAAACAAGAAAAGAAGCGCCGCGCTTTGGCCATAGCGGGGCGCTTCGGTCCCTCGTTATACCTGAAGCGGGGTGGCTTCTCCCCCATTTCAACCACAAACACACACACACACTTAAAGGTGCGATTTACACACACTTGAGCCGGAGATCAACGTTTTCAAGCTTTCAACCGCTAAAAGGTAAGATCGAACACCCTTAATCGTTTTGTTTTAATGTACATTGTTTAATACGTTGCTGATTGGGCGGGTTTTGATGATTGGCTGGGCTGTTTGGTTCAAAATGAAGAACCAAAGCGCCGCGCCGAGGCCAAAGTGGGGCGCTTTGGTTCATGTTTATTTTTTTTAATTTTAATTATTTATTATTTGTTTAATATTGTTTGTTTATTATTTAAATTGTTTAATAATACTATTTGTTTATTATTTTATATTTAATATTATTTGTTTATTATTTAAATTGTTTAATAATATTATTTGTTTATTATTTTATATTTAATATTATTTGTTTATTATTTAATAATATTATTTGTTTATTATTTTATATTTAATATTATTTGTTTATTATTTAAATTGTTTAATAATATTATTTGTTTATTATTTTATATTTAATATTATTTGTTTATTATTTAAATTGTTTAATAATATTATTTGTTTATTATTTTATATTTAATATTATTTGTTTATTATTTAAATTGTATAAATAATATTATTTATTTATTATTTAAATTGTTTAAATAATATTATTTATTTATTATCTTTTCAACGTGCAGGGATGGATTCCTCCGATGACGAGATTGAGCATATGGAGGCTGAGGGAGAGGTGGGAGATGTGGGAGAGGAGGGAGAGCCGGCATGTCCGTACCTGCAGTTTCCGCAGGGGTCACGGGCAAGGGGGAGATGCGCTAGGTTGCGCACCATAGAGATTGGGGGGCATGTAGGGATAGACTGGGACCTGCTGGAGACCGTGGGAGAGGCCGCGCGGGCGCGTGATATAGTTGGACTAGATACTTCTTGGTCGCGCCTATTTCAGATAGCGATGGAGGACTCGTACCCTGAGCTTACGGTCGAGTTTCTTTCCACGTTTACACACGCGCCGCATCCGGCGGATTACGTTGAGGACCCGGATTTTCCAGTCCACGAGGTTACATTCCGTCTCGCCGGTCAGCACTTTCAGATGAGTGTGCGGCAGTTTGCTGTCCATACAGGTTTGTACACAGAGCCCGAGCTTGATACTGATTTATATACGCAGGCGGTTACGGTGATGGACAGGCAGACGCTTATCAGTTTCTGGAGGGCCATTTCCAGGGTTCCCTTTGGGAAATCCTGGCAAAAGGCCATCACCATTAGAGACCCCTTGTACCGATACCTGCACCATGTTATCGCGTCATCTATCGTGCCGCGGGGTACCAGCAGGGAGAAGGTCAACCTCAGTGACCTTTTCTTTCTATACTGCCTACTTCGCCGCCAGCCCTGCGATCTAGCAGCCTGCCTGGCAGATTACTTTGCCACAGCATACCACCGGCAGCTCCGCGGGTACCTGCACACTGGCTTATACATCACCGCCATTGCACGCTCGCTAGGGATCGTGCCCTAGAGTGATCCGGAGCTGTCTGACCCGATCCCGTCGACTACATTGGGCCGCGCGTCAGTATCTGCCATGCAAATCACCCGTACATTTGATGTTGGTCTGAAGTTTAGGGGCCGTGACGGGCTGATTTGGCATCCGGAGGTGGTGCCGGAGGTCATCCCGGTTGTTATTGAGGTGAGGCCTGGAGTGTTAGCCCCTCCTCAGGTTCAGGAGGCCGCTCGGCAGGCTCAGCTACAGGCTCTGGGCCTCGATCAGTACCCGGGCCAGCCTCAGGATCAGGCTCAGCCTCAGGCTCAGGAGGAGCATGTCGAGGAGATCCCGGTACCACCAATTCAGCCAGCTTCTGAGCCGCCACAGTACCCGCAGCACGTTTACGCTGACCTGCCTCCTGCAGCGTGTGAGGTGGCTCGGGACTTCGACCGGCGCCTCAGACGCCAGGGCGCACGCATTGACTGGATCATCGAGACGCTCGTTGCTCTACGGGAGCTCGCTGGGTTGCCTCCACTTCCCCTCCCACCGTCCCCACCGCACGAGGATTAGTACCTTAGTTTGTTTGTATAGTGTTTTGTTATGTATTATGTACTCAGTTGTACCTTTTTGTTTTGTATGTACAAACTGATATATATATATATATATATATATATATATATATATATTGCAGTTAATCTTCTATTTACATCACGTTGGTTTTGGATTGTTTACGTTTAATTCTTATGCTTTCTGTACATTTTCTTTAACGTGTTCGTTTAATTTAACAAAATAAACTAGGTTAACAGTTTATAAAGACGCACTTATATTTTATACGTTCTATAAAAATAATGACGAAAAAAACGTAATTATAAAACAACTATGAATTATATGTAATACTAATATTTTATAATAATAATAAAACTCAAATACAATTTTTTCCTCCAAAAAACACTACCAAAATAAACTACGTTAAGAACTTATATTATATACGTTAATTTAACAAAATAAACTACGTTAAGAACTTATATTATATACGTTCTATAAAAATAATGACGTAATTATAAAACAACTATGAATTATATGTAATAAAACTCAAATAAAAATTTTTCCTCCAAAAATCCCTAACAAACTAATCCAACCAAAAATCCCTACTAAACTAACCCACATCCCACCTGTTTCCAAAAAAAAAAAAAAAAACAATCAAAGCGCCGCGCTATGGGTGTGCAAAAAGACAAATGGCGTGTGCGAATAGACCAGGCCTTTAATATAATACAATTTTAAACGGGGAAATAGCAAAATTAGCCAACGAATGGTCAACTTTTGAAAAATAGTCTTTAGAAACCTCTCAACAAGCCGTTTCAAGTTGAAAAAGGCTTAAAAAATTTCTTTCAAGTCAACCAACCCATGATTGCCACGTGTCCAATTGAGATATTTTTATTGTTTTCTTGGCCAAGCCTTTCCAACATGGCTTAAATCTTTTCAGTGTAGCGGCTTGAGAACTTTCAACACAGTTTGAGATCTTTCAACACGACTTGAAAACTTTCAAATGGCTTGGCTTGGCTTGAGAACTTTCAACACAGCTTGGCATCTTTCCGTGTAGCGGCTTGACTTGGCTTAAGATCTTTCAACACGGATTGAGAACTTTCAACACGACTTGAGATCTTTCAACATAGTTTAAATATAAACAAATAATTAAAAAAAATCTCAATTAAATGTGAGAACTTGAAAATCTCAATTAAAAAAAAAAATCTGAAAGTTTTAACTTGAAAATAAAAGGTATTTAACTTGAAAATAAAAAATTACTAGGTTAGAACCATGTGTATTACACGGTTTAAATAACTTTAAAAACCTCATGTATTGTACGAGTTGAATATGGGTATTACACGGGTAAGACTGTCTACATCTTACCCTCCTCAGACCCTACATTTGCTTTGCTATTGGTAGGATTTACTGAGTATGATGATGATGATTATTATTATTTAGTATACAAAATTACATTTATTTAACCCGTGTAATACACAAAGTTTTAAAGGAATAACTTATTTAGTTATTTGGTATATACAATTACATTTATTCAACTCGTACAATACACGAGATTCTTAAATATATAACTTTTTATTACTTAATATATAAAATTACATTTATTCAACTCCTATAATACATGAGGTTTTTAAAGTTATATTTTTATTATTTAGTATAAAATTATATTTATTTAACCCGTGTAATACACGGGGTTCTAACCTAGTAATTTTTTTTCAAGTTAAATATTTATTATTTTCAAGTTAAAACTTTCAGATTTTTTTAATTGAAATTTTCAAGTTCTCACATTTAATTGAGATTTTTTTTTAATTATTCATTTATATTTTTACGGGGGTCTCACTGGAAGCAACCTCTCTATTCCTACGGGGTAGAGGTAAGGCTGTCTACATCTTACCCTTCTCAGACCCTACTTTAGCTTTGCTATTGGTGGGATTTACTGAGTATGATGATGATGTTTATATTTTTAATTATTCATTTATATTTAAACTATATTGAAAGATCTCGAGCCATGTTGAAAGTTCTCAAGCCAAGCCAATCCTTGTTGAAAGTTCTCAAGCTGTGTTGAAATATCTCAAGTCGTGTTGAAAGTTCTCAAGCCGCTACACTGTAAAGGCTTAAGCCATATTGAAAAGGCTCGGCTAAGAAAACAATAAAAATATCTCAACCGGACATGTGGCAATCATGGGTTGATTGACTTGAAAGGATTTTTTTAAGCCGTTTCAGCTGCTTGAAACGGCTTGTTGAGACGTTTTCAATGGCTATTTTTGAAAAGTTGACTATTCTTTGGCTAATCTTGCTATTTCCCCATTTTAAATTTTATGTTTTCCTTTTTATATAATTTGGATTTATTTTTAATTATTTATAGATATCGTACTATTAAAAAAAAGTCAAATTGGTAAGACAAAAATAATGAATCTATAGTTAACCCTCAGAACGCCCGAACACCACCCCCAAGGTTCATAAATTAAAGCATGAATCTTCAAGGTTAGACTATGGCCAATACAAACCATTTAGCTTGTATTTGGCTTATGTGGATTTAGCATTGGAGGAGGAATACATTGGAGAGCTTTGCATTTTAAGGGAATGTTCTTGAGAGAAAAAAATGATGCATTTGGTGGGTCTCTATGTTTGTTTTGTATTTATTTTATTATTTTTTTTTGTTTTAATTTATTTTGATATGCATATATAAGTTGTGCACTATAAAATTTAGTGACTTGTATACAGATATATTTTTTATTTAAAATATAGTAATTGGACAAAATAACAAAAAAATGTAATTTTTTATTTTAAAACATAAATTTATTAATGCTACTTTAATAAAAAAAAATAATACAAAAGTTTAGTAGTTTAATGTTTTGTTTATATAACTTTCCATATAATTAATGCGAAAATAAAAAAATGTATATTGATAGAAATAACTTAGTTATTAAAAATAAATGTAAAAGTGGTGATGATGTGGAAATATAAGTATTGTTAAAGATGTTTGTAGGATTGGAGAGAAAATGTGTATTTTTAGTGTATTTATAGAAATCTGTTGTGGCAGCTGTCTATGCACGTTTGTGAATGCTTATCAACTTGCAAAAATCCACATCAGGAGTATATCATGCTCCAATCACAAAAATCCACATCACACCGTGTAACACATTTCTTTTTTAAAGTTCTATTTTTATATAACTTAAATATTGTCTTAATGTGTGAAGATAGTGAAAATTTGTGAAACTATTACACACTAAAGGTAAAAACAAGTGAATGGGGACTCTTGTATACGTAATAGTGACAGAGTGAAAAATTATGAAACAATAACACATAGCCTTAATTCAAAGTTGTTGTAGACTATGGAAATTGTCTTTTTCTTGAATCTCTTGTAGACGAGTGTTACTTGTTAGGATAGACGGAATCATCATCGCCATCTTTTATCCACATCAGGTCACTAAACCATTTTTTCATCCTTAAATCATGGAAATGGGTACTCAAAATCCCACACATTCTAAAACCGTTTTTTAATAATTAAAATACATAAATCAAGATAAAGAAAGAGATTGAGGATGAACATGATCAGAAGCATGATGGTTTTGTTTTCTATCATACACTATGGGACTCGACGATGTTACACTCGGCACCCAACTTCAATGTCATCATTCCAATCTTGTCCTACATTCTGAGCAGCCTTAGGTAGAAGCGAAATGAGATGCGATAGAACGTAAACAATTGAATGACTAGTAGTAATGGTTGGGTCTATTTAGTACATGATGGTTGAAAACTATTTATCGTCATTGATTTGGTTGATATTTTCCAATATACGCTGTTTGTTAGGGTATTCAGCGCGGTCATCACGACACCCATGGGAGATGATGTGACAGCATAGATACAGAGTGGACATCACACCACAATAGCGGGAGTACTTGTTGTGAGTGTAGTCATGTAGAAAGAAATTTTGAATGGTTTCTTCAGTAATATTTTAGTTATTAGTTGATTTGATTTTTCTTTAATAGCTTGTGCTCTTTAGCTCTTTAAAAAAATCTAAATACACAATGTCGTTTAATTTTGTTTTTGTGAATATTCCGATATAAACATTATTGAAAACTGATTTGGTTTCAAAATAAAGTATTATTTTATCTCGTTAGGGGCTTTAACACGTACTTGTATGGGTAACTTTGATGGAAGTTTTCACAGTTCAACGACGATGATGGGTAGATATTAAATTTATTTTTTTGTATTCTACATTTGCGTTAATTAGTTAGAGAGTTTAACTAGAGTAAAATGCAATTTGCGTCCTTTTGGTATATCCATGCCAAATTGTTGTGCTCTCTAGATATCTAAAAGTAGAAATTTCCTTCTTGAGTCCTTTTCTCTGCATTTAATCATCAAATTTAACCATTTTGGAAATAACAATATGAAACCAATAGAAGTTTAGCCTTCTTTCATCAATCACTCTATCTCACCGATTGCCAAAATTGTCGTGATTTTCACTTTGTCTATTATATACGCAATTTCTTTGGTCGAATACATAATTCCAAAGTGGAAAGATGAGTCATACGACAATGAAATGCATTTTTAAAAATATACGTGTTTCTTTTTGTCTTCTAACAGGGATATATTATATCACGTATGGGTTAATACAAACAATTTAATCACTTTTTTATATTTGTTAGTGTGATTAGGTAGGAATTTATTTATTAATACAAAACAATTTACGCAAATTTTTATAATGTTATATTTTAGTGACGCTTACATTTTGTTTTATTTCTTCCTTTGATGTAAATGGGGATTATCAGTGGAGTTTTCTTACAATTTTCTTTGAAAGGACCTCTATTATATAATGGTGTGTGTATACAAACACAAATCGATTGCCAAAAAAATCAATTAATTTTCCCCTTCGTTAACATATAGGTAGGTACTTTCGTCTCATAAGTAATTTTAAAGTGGGAAGATGAGTCATTGCCACTGTTAAGTAGCTATGGTGTTTTACGGTAACGATTTATTTGGTTTTGATTTTTTTTTTTTTTTTTTTTGGTATGACCGAATCGATCCGAATTAGATGTATGTATAATCAAACGTTGTTCATCTGTTTAAACCGACTTATTCAATTTGGCTATCCAATTAAACCCGTTATTATGCAGTTTATTTAGCAAAATTAGTGAAACCGATAACCCAACCAAAACCAAATAAACAATTCACTTTAATTTTTTCTGCTATGAATATATTCAATTTTTGGTTTTTTCTTATTTTTGCCCAAGGGATAAATTCGCAAGTGCATTTGTTTTCAAATATATATATGTGTGTTTCATTTTGTCTTGAATAAAAAAATATTAGATAACGTATGGATTAGTTGTTGAGGAATTAATTAGTTCTATAATAAAAAGTTATTGTTCCTTTTGTTCAACTGGGGATCATGATCAGTGTGGCTTAATATATAAAAGAAATAAGAGGCCAAGTCGAAAAAGGGGCACTAAAAATTGTGTACCTTTCCCAAATCTTATAACAGTTTCTTAACTACTTTTAAGTTCTTAAATTCTAATTTCTTAACTCTCTTAGCTTTATCATCTCTTTCAAGTTTCTTCCAAGCTTAGAAAGGAGTTTTTTTTTCGTGGAAGACCGACGGACCATTTCTGCATGGGAAATGAGATTAAAAATGTGTTGCCAATGATCTCTAGATCAAGTGGTGGAGGGCTTGCATTTCTCTTGAGAGATGCAGGTTCGACTCCCACTTGGTACAGAGTGAGGCACTGGTGGGCAAGGATAGGAGACCTAGGGAAACCTGGGTTGGATCTTTGAGCCAAACGGGTTTTACCGGTAATGTCACCGTCGTGCCTACGAACGGGTGGGTTACCGGGTTTTCCCCGGAATTGGTGGTGGACTCGGGTTACTCTCGGAGTACTCCGTTTGTCCAGTGGGTGCCCGAGAGTGCTCGGGATTGAGTTTGTTGGCCGTTCAAAAAAAAAAAAAAAAGATTAAAAATGTGTTTATTTTAAATAACTTTTCTTTATTACCAATGAATTAATTGTTCGATTGAAAAATGTCAAAATATGATCGGATGAATAATCAAGTTCATCTTTGTGACTATGCTAATTGTTCAGTGGATCCTAATCCATTTATGTTATATCTTATAATGATAGGAATGTTTGTATTGAAGCTGAGCACATGATGTAGAATGGTAAAGCGTAGACCTGGCAAACGGGTCGGGTCGGGTCGGGTCATGGGTCAAAATGGGTTCGGGTCAAAACGGGTTCGGGTCAAAACGGGTCAATTATAAAAAAAGGGTTATTTTGGTTCGGGTCGAAACGGGTCCGGGTCAGAACGGGTTTCGGGTCGGATCGGGTCAGTTTTTTTTTTTTTTAATAGATATACTAAAATCTTACATTGATACATATTAGCATATTATTCTCACTATCATCCAAAATCAAAACAAAAACAGAACTATATCAACCCGTAACTTTTGGTCAAGAAACAAAAACATAACTATATCAACCCGTACGCCGCAAGATTATGTCAAACTTCAAAAGGATGATATAACCACTTAACCGTTTGGAACTTCCAGGCATACACAGAGCACCACTAGTGGAATTACTAGCAATACCATCATAAATAAATGGCATCATCTTATCAGGCAGTGTGGTGATCATATTTGTAAATTACTAACATCTAAACAAATGGCACTACTAGCATATACATCGAGACACCAGAATAGTTTCTCCTGTTGCCGAGACTAACGTACGCCAGGAAGTCACGGTCCAACGTCCCTGCGCTAACGGTTGTTATCCACGGTGACACGTTGGATAAACTGTACGAAGTGGGCCACGCGTTACCCGCAGAGCAACTTACCAAAATACCCTTTTCCATTGCAGCAAACGCTCCTATTGCCACGCTGTCACGGTAATAACCTATAAACTAAACTGTTTATCTATAAACAAGTCTGTATATTGCAATCCCTAGAAATATGCAATGAATCAAAGAAAAGAAGTCTTTAATTAACTGATAATTTCCACCATGCTTGCATTCTTCCAAACAGTGTGTACACTTGCTCACTCTTTCACAATGTCATGAAACAAGGTGCACAAAAGGGTCAAAATAAATCATGATCGCCTACCTGGAAGTGCAATTTTAAGACGGTAACAATGACCTCCGACGGTCGTGCAGGTAGTAACTAATATCGTAGGAACAGAAAACAACAAACTTGGCACTAGAGACATCAAGATGAACAGCTTTTCTCTTTGTGCAATTTTCAAAATCTGTCTTACTTTTTACTTTTCAAAATAATACTAACTTGTGCAAAGGTTATAATTTTGGGTTTTTATCATTATAGTAATACAAATAATAACCTTTGCAATGATAAGAACCCTAATATCCAATGTATCTTAACTAAACTAAGTTTCAAATCAGATTACGAATTAACAGTGCAATGTTTTACATGATGACAGATATAATGAGGAAACGGTGATAGAAAGAAATAATCAGATGTATGAATTACCTGAAAACCTTTGCCTTTGATTTGCAATATAGGTTTTATAAGTGATTGAGTGGATCTAGATGGTAAAGTACGGTGGCCTGAGGTAGCAACTGTGGCAGACTGCAGTGGGGAGGGAGAGTTAACCGCCGGCTGGGAAGAGTTCTGGCGATGGCGTCGCCGGTATTGTCTTCACTAACCCTAGAGAACCCGTTCAAAATTCTCAACCCTAGAGAACCCGTGCCTTCTGAAATGTCGACCCGTACTGACCCGTATACACTTCTTTGTTTTTTTTAATTAACCCATTTTGACCCTTTAACTTAAATTACTTTACCCAAACCCACCCATAATATCTTATAAATAACCCAAAATGACCCATATCAAAGACTTTGGGTCAGAATTGCCCCCCCTAGTAAAGCGCAATTATCATAGTCGCAGATAACTATAATATTCCAACAACTACAAGATGCCTTGCTCATTTTATAATGTAAATCTACTCTCAACAATTACTATTATTATGATAAAGTTGCTGAAGCACATGATGGATACCCTAGCTAAATATAAAATAGTAACTTGCAATTATTAAAAAGTGTTAAGCTGGCCGGAGATAATGATATTCCAACAATACAAGACATCCAATGAAAACAAACACTTACATTGTTAGGTCCTAATCTCTAATGGCACAATGCACACAAACATAAGCAAAATTTTACTGAGGATGTTTTCAATATTACGGTATGTAAGGCTATGCGGTATGGTGATGGTCCTCTCTTGGAGGATGATCCGCCACATAGGATCCACGTAGGATGGGTGTGAGGATGGGGCAAAGAGGATGGAGGTATGGAAATGGGGGGATCGACCTAAAATGTATATGTATATATTGTATGTATAGGTGTGTGAGAGAGGGAGAGGCCTTTATTTTGTCTTCTTGTGGAGCGTCCCTAGCGTCCCATACTCGACGCCAAAGACGAACCCGGAGGGGGCGGGACGGTGTTGGAGCGTCGCCGGACCGAGGACGGAGGACGGAGGGGGACGACCCCCATACCGTGTAGCCTAAGCGTTACTCACTTGAGTTCTTAGTCTAGGCTTGCGGGAAGTCAACGGGAATTCAAATTCAAACGGGGGAAAAGAACTGTTGTTGCAAAAGATAGATATTATCTCAAAATTTTAATGACTATTTTTTCAATAATATGCAAGTAAGTGTGCCATGCACGAAACTATTGAAGTAGGCACATGAGGTTAGGTCTGCAAACAAATCGAACGAACTTGTTTGTGTTCGTTTGTTAAGAAATATATGTGTTCACGAACTGTTCATGAACATTTACCAAACTAGATTTTATGTTCATGTTCGTTTGTTAAGGAAATGAACTTGTTCATGTTCGTTTGTGTTTGTTTGTTAATTTTAGACAACAAACGGAAATAAACGTTGATGAACACAAATGAGCACAAACTAATGTTCATGAACACAAATAGAAATAAACAAACACGAACAAGCGTTCATGAACAGAATATATAATAAACTGAAACTTATTAAATATTTTATTTGTTGGAATTTTGAAGTATTTAAATAAAATATAAAAACTAAAACCAATAACGAACTATCGAACACGTTACCGAATGTTTACGAACATAAAAGAACTAACGCAACCTCTGTTCTGGGTCGATCATTTAACTAAACAAACGGAATTTCTTGTTTGTGTTCGTTTGTTTAATTAACGAACAAACACAAATGAACTATCCGCCGAACAATTCACGAACTATTCGCCGAACATTTGGTTTGTTTGTAGCCCTACATGAGGTAAATGTCAACACAGGTCAAGCCTATCGGCAGGGGTAGTTTTTTTCGATTATTGAAACATTAGCAATTTTAAGTGCAGCTCTCGTCACGTAACTGTGCTTTATCAGTTCTGTTCGACAAAGTCAAAGGCCAAGTCAAAGTGATTGATTAAATTCGGATAATATGAGTTAATTGATCAAATTCGGACAATATAAGGTTTTAAGGGTCCGAATTTTTGGATATATATGGTCAGGACTTAGGGTTTGCCCCAGCCTATATATATGGGTGTATAGGTTAGAATTGGGTATCCATCATGTTCATTCATTTTTTTGGTGATCAGCTTTGTGAAAACTCTCACAAACCCTAAGGAATTCCTCAATAGTGTGTGCATATTTCTAGAGAGAGAGTGTGACTATGTGTTAGTGAGAGAAAGCTCGGTTTAGATCTTTGTGATCTAAACCAGCTTGTAGATGATGTATACTCTTTCGGTTTGTAATCTGTGATGACCGATTCATTAATAAAGAGATTCATCTTCTACATCTTTCTATCTTCTTTATGCTTTTGATATCTTCTCCATCTTGAATAGAGTACAATGTTGATGTTTGTCATTGATCCGGTGCTTTAACAGTGGTATCAGAGCATGGTTACCGATTCAGAATGGTCTAACCGCCTTTCGAATCACCATTGTTCTTGATTTGATGTTTGTTTTCGCCAAACATTATGGAGACGTGAAGATGCTGCAGAAAACTTGAAGATTTTAAAGTTGGTCGTCGACTAAGATGTTTTCTTCTTTTCCAAGATTGTTTGAGATCTGTGTTTTGATCTGAAAAAGGTATTGTGTGAACTTAATTAAGTGTTGGAAGCTTTATTATCCGTATTTGTTATTCTGATGACTTAGTGTGTAGTCACACTTGTCAGTACATGTAATTCTCTTGATTTGTCCGCATTTACAAATTATCCGTACTTAAATTCAAGATATGTTCTTGTCCGCACTTGTACTTTAATAACTTGTCTGCACATGTGAGATCCTAACTAGTCCGAACTTAGAATTTCTAGATCCATCCGCACTTATATGATTCCATGTCCAAACTTAACATCAATCAGATTTGTCCGCACTTACAATTGCTTATCAGTCCTCACTTATATGATTCCATGTCCGAACTTAACATCAATCAGATTTGTCCGCACATACAATTGCTCATCGGTCCACACTTATATGATTCTCTGTCCGCACTTAGTATTATCTTATGTCCGCATTAATTTTTTTCTTTTATCCGCACTTAACCCTTGAAATATTATCAGTCCGGACTTGAACAATCATTTGGTGTCCGTACTTAGTGGATCATGTCCGCACTTATACTTTTAACTTTTGTCCGCACTTAGAACATAAGTTTGTCTTTGTGCACGGAATTATAATGCCTAACACCGTCCGCACTTAGTTGCACTTCTTCAGTCGGCACTTAGTTGTTCTTCATTAAGTCCGCACTTATTCAATATCATTTGATATTGTGCGCACTTGTCAAAATTCCAGTCCGCATATATTGGTTTAGGCCTGTCCGCACATATTGGTTTCAATATTTTCCGCATTTGTGGTTCAAATTGTCCGCATTTGTGGTTCAATATTGGCTAAAGCCTTGTCCGCACTTAGGGTTTCAAAATTGCCCGCATGTGTGGTTCAAATCTTAAGTGTCCCTATTTACAAGTACTTATTCAGTATTTGTCCGTACTTGCTTTCACATGTCAGTACTTATTCTCCATTGTCCGAATTTGTTGAATTTGGAATGTGTAAGTACTTATTATTGTGTCCGAATTTATTTGTTAAATTTGGAGTATTAGTACTTATTCTCTCTTTGTGAGAGTATAAGTTTTTGTCAGGATTTCTTGATTATCTTTGTGTTGTCAGAATTGCTTCATTCCTTTGAAATCCGAAATTATGAGTTATATTCGGAATTTCTTTGCTTGATCCGAATGTCTTTGCATTCTGAAGTATTGTTTAGATAATCTGATCCATGGTTTCAAAAGCTTTCGGGTTTTACGAATTCCGAACTTTCTAGAATTCTGGGTTACCGGGGGTACCAGATATTTAGTTAAGTTTAGAAGTTTGTGTAATTCAGAGGTTTCGATTTGTGCATGTTCCGAGTGTTTCTAGTTATGACGAGTTACCGGAGGTACCGGATAATTAGGAAGAGTCAGAATTTTGTGTAATTTGGAAATTTGAAGTCAGTTTCGGATTACTGAAAAGTTACAGGGTACTTGTGTTGTCCGGATCAAGTGAGAGGATGAGAAGCGGAAATGGTGGTCCACGGTGTTCTTTCCAAGATTCTCGGAGTTCGGATTTAGTCCTTACTTGAGTTTTGGGACAATCTTGGACTATTATCGTGACTTGGTTGGACTTTGACAGCTTGTGCTTAAAAAGACTCGTGTGTGATGAAGTTTTGTCAAGTATGTTCGTGTTTTCAATCAAGTATGGACGTGATGAAGTTGGATTCTCAGCTGATGACTAGTTAAAGATTCAGCCTTATTAGTTGCTATTTAGAGTAGAGAAGATTGGTTTCTTGTTCTCTCTTCCAAGATGATTGCTAGTCAGTTCTCGAAATAATGTGGTGCTTCTTGATAAGGGGAAGATTGGAGATGAAAGCCGTTGGGGATTCAGTGGATTCGTGAAGATAGGAGATTGATTCATGAAGATTCGTGACGAGATGAAATCATACATGAAGGGTTGCAGATCATGATCAAGATGGTGGATGTACTTTGACACAGTTCAGTTTGTTATTAACTTATAGAACTGAACTTCATGTCTTTGTGAAGTTTGAAGTGTTCAGGGTTGGGTATTAGAAATCCAATGTCTCTTTCTGCTGCCAGTTAGGTTTGAAGATTATGGTTTCGAGCGATATTCTTACATTTGGTTGTAGTCTGGTTCACGTTAACTTGATTCGGGAGTAGTTTGAGGGGGAGGGTCTACAGTGTTTGATGTTGGACGCTTCAGGTTTCACAAAGCGGCCATTTAAGTGATCGTCAGCAAGCCTTTAATTAGAAGGGTTGAAGATCGCTGTGCTCTGCCAGAAAGATAAAGTCTCAGCTAAAATAGAAAGCAGGCATAACATCATCAGTCAAGGGGGAGTCTGTAAGCGCAGTATCCGGTGACTGAAGATTTTCGATGCCAAACAGAACTGATAGCAACAATTAAGGGGGAGTCAGTAAGTGCAGCTCTCGTCGGGTAACTGTGCTTTATCACTTCTGTTCGACAAAGTCAAAGGCCAAGTCAAATTGATTGATTAAATTCGGATAATATGAGTTAATTGATCAAATTCGGACAATATAAGGTTTTAAAGGTCCGAATTTGTGGATAGATATGGTCAGGACTTAGAGTTTGCCCCAGCCTATATATATGGGTGTATAGGTAAGAATTGGGCATCTGTCACATTCATTCATCTTTATGGTGATCAGCTTTGTGCAAACTTGTCACACCCCGACCACGTAAAACAACAAAGCGTGGCGGAAATGTCGGGGAGTGTTGTAACAGAATTATCGTTTCATAACCATGGATACAAAAAGTGTTTCGTTTTATTGATAATATTAAACATTAACATTATCTTAACACATAACAAACAAATTACATATCGACTATCACTGTTATTATGTCACTAAGGCCTCGTCCAACATCCTATGTGACGCATGCATCCTAGAAATCAACATCAAGCAGCATTTCCTGAAACATATGTAAAAACAAAATCAGCAAAGAAATGCTGGCGAGTACATAGGTTTTATAAGAGTGTCGGATTCATGGCTAGTTTTCATGTTGCAGTACTTTATTAGACTACGAGAGTCAAAATACAAACTTTGTTTTGAAAAGTGTATTGCAACATGATTTAACCAACTCAAATCAAGTGGGTTATAATTTATAAAACTTCGTAGCCATGATTCTTAACCCAAACGCTTTTTGTTTTAGAAAGCCATCTTGTAAAACATCTCGTATAAACTCGTTAATAAAACTCGTATATTATTTTGAAAACATCGTTGTGTGACATCGTTTCAATATCGTTTACCCAAGTGAACTAAATAACGCCACGGTATGTAATATGTTGAAAACACTTATATATAACAAGTACCAGCGACGTATCTACCATGTTTTCACCACACTACACCCGTCCTGTTATCTAAACACTAACCAAAAACCAATCGTTTACCCAAATCGTTTAACATTGTTTCCAAATCGTTATCAAATCGTTTCCAAATCGTTTTCTCGTTTAAGTCGTTTAAATCATCCTCGTTTTAATTGTGAAAAACTTATATATGGTCGTCTCACTAATAACATTCAAACCTTCGTGACTCGTTCATCGTTCAACTCGTATTAACAAACCACTAAAGGGTAACTTAACAATATTCAGATTCAGTCGTTACCCACGACACCCACACATAACCATGGGTATAGTGCAATAACGGGATTTGTCAGATCCTATGGTACCATAACCTAATACTGGTCGGTTCGGCCAAAATTAATGAATGTCGTTCGTTATGTAACTACAACCAACAAGTTCGTTCACATTGTCAAAATCGTTATTAGTTTAGTATAAACCATAGTAATCGTTTTTGAAACCATCGTTAAAACCTTGAAAACATTATGTACATATGAATCACCCCAAAACATTTGAAAACAGTAAAATAGGGGAACTATGTACTCACATAGTTACCACAAAACATGTAAAAGAGGGGATCTATGTACTCACATGTAGTGCAAGGTATCCTCAATCAATAGTACTTCAACAAACTCGAGTAAACCAGAGAAATCAAGCAGTACCTAGTAATTGAATCACTAGTCAAACAATAGACGCCTAAATCGGAAGATCGGACAGAATGAGGTCTTGTAAACCAAATGAGTGTTGGAACTCATGTGATATGGTTTAACAAGGCCTACATCCTAAATGAAACCTAACCTAAGTGCTTTCGACCCATCGCGACCTGTTAAGGTAGCTTACGCTACGTTAACGTGTCGGGCGCGCAAAGCGCGTTCGAGACGTCTAACTAGTCTTATGACAAGTATTATATGCCAGAACATGTTTAATCAAGTTACATATGCTTAATTACCAATTATGGATGAAAGGTATTCTGGTAATTTACTTATGGCATATAATCTACTTATCATACAACTACCCAAACTAGGTGACCATAAGGTATAACCTTGGAAGGTTATTCCCTATGCTACTATGATCACTAAACATGTTTGGTTGGATCCTATGATCGACCAAACGGGTCGTGTTCGAAAGTCTAAGCGGGTGTTTAGTCCGCTTGACTTACGACTCTACACAAGCACTAATCTAAAAAGTGACGAGCTAAACATGCTAGAACATGTTTAGTTAAGTTAGAAAACAGGTTTTGATATCAAAACAAACGGTTTTGATATCCTAGAGTAGTTTGGTTACAAAATACGCGTAAAGGCGCATTTTGGCCGAAACTTCAACTCGTCACTGAGCCTAGATAACGTGGTAATCAGTAGGTATAGTCACTAGGGACTATAACCATCGTGATTACGCTCACGTTATGAAGTTCAAACGAACTTTACATTGACCATAAACTGGTCAATGCAGAAATTCAAACGTAGTTCGACTTTAACGCTAAAACGAATGAAAAGAACGAAAGAACACTTACAGAAGGTCCCCGCAAGATTTGATTCCGATTTTCTCTCAGGTAGGAAGCATATACTTCCACTTAGAGAGCATAAATCAGATTTCAAATTGTGGGTTTTGGAGTTGTGATCATGGGGGTATTTATAGGATTTCTAGAACCGTTAAGATCGTTCCTCGAAAGCCGTGCTTCAATCTCATCCATACACCTCAAGCCCATGGTTTTATAAAACCATTTGAGCCCATAGTATCAGGAAATACCATTTGCAATTGGGTTTTGGGTGTTTAACAGCTGTTAACCTGGTTTTTGATGTTCTGGGAGGTCCTTACGGACCGTATGGCTTAGAGACTTACGGTCCGTAAGCCTTGTGCAGACCAGCTAAGTTTGAAATTTGGCAGAACAGGCCCCTGTGCGCGTATCGTCGTGTTTTGACATGTTTAAGCCCCGTTAACCTCATTTTAAGGCTCTAATATGAAGTTAAAGTATAGAGAAATTAAAATATGCTCAAAAATATCTCGGATGTCGGCTCGTTTGGTCGTACGGTTGCGTTGTTCGGTTAATTACGACAGAAGTCGTAACGGACGCAAAAACGATCCAAATCAAGCGACGAATGGATTTTTCTTATGCCAAACACTAAAATAAAATATTTTAATGCTTACATAAATTTTTGGATGTCCGGATGTATTCAGAACGTAAGATATGCACGAAAATGCAAACTTGTGCACTTTTTGACGCTTTTAGTCCCTATTGATCAATAAAGTTTGTTTTAGCATACCGAACCCCTCAAAGCCTATTTCTAAGCTATGTAAAGGTTATTTAGGGTATGTTTAACTTATGATCAAGTTCCAGAATGTTCGTTACTATACAAATCGGTATAGTTTCGCAGTTTGACACAAATAGTCCCTGCGATCGAACAAACTTGTTTTCGACACACCAAACCATCCAAAACTTATTTCTAAGTTATGTGGAGGTTATTTAGGGTATGTTAAGCCTATGTCACTATTCCGGAGTGTTTGTTGCATTAAACTGACTACGTTTACACACCAGTTTGCGTATAACCTTCCAGAAAGCGATTTAGAGCTTGAAATCGGACTCGAATCACATTGTAAAATCACTAAACACAATTACTCACATAATAACACCAAAACACATATAGTAACACCAAAACACATTGTTTTATTAATAATCATCATTGTTTTACATCGTACATCGATTACAGAACACAGTTGTCACAAAACTCTCACAAGCCCTAAGGAATTCCTCAATAGTGTGTGCACATTTCTAGAAAGAGAGTGACTATGTGTTAGTGAGAGAAAGCTCTGTTTAGATCTTTGTAATCTAAACCAGCTTATAGATAATGTATACTCTTTCGGTCAGTAATATGTGATGACTGATTTATTAATAAAGAGATTCATCTTCTACATCTTTCTATCTTGTTTATGCTTTTGATATCTTCTATGTCTTGAATCATGTGCAATGTTGATGTTCCTCATCGATCCGGTGCTTTAACAACAATTTCTGCATGGTGTTATATAGAAACTAGTGGTTAACCCCCCGAGTTACGAGTACGGGGGTCCTAAAACCGTGCTAAATAGTAAGCAAACAATGATCAAAATACGAAAAAAACATAAAACATTAGTTCAATCTTGACATTAGTTCAATGTGATTGGTGGCTAGATCCTAGTACGTCACACGCCTAGCAAGGTCTTTCGCATGTGGTATTTTTTGGGGTGTGACAGTTTGGTATCAGAGCCACTGGTTATAGCGAACTAGGTTTTAAAACGTTTTTATAAAACCGGACTATAACCGAACAGCTCAGAAAGCAACCATGACACTCAGCTCCAGATTGCAAGGTTCGTTCTTCATTTACTTATTGCACATTATATTTAGTGAACACTTGAGGATGACATTGCATGTGAATGCACACCTAGTACTACTATGCGTTCTTGTGTTACTAGCTTATGTTACGTGATTGATAGTGTGATACTTCCCTAAACCTTCCTGATTCATGTTGTAGTGTTTTTGTTTTGCTATTCGAATCTGAGGAACCTTTTAGCATAAGTTGGGAGGAGCTGAGATAAACATGCAAATTGCATTGTTATTATGGGTGCACACATAATAATAATGTGGGGTGCATGTGAGTCCCAGTGAGGCCTGGCGAGTGTGAAAGGGGTTCCGCTCTGTTATCTGATGTAAACTTAGTAGTCTGTAGAAGTCATCGTGAGGTTTGACTCCTACTATATCCCGACTCATAACCTTTTTCCCTTTTCTTATATAGAATCATGAGCGGACGAGGTCATGGACGTGGTCACATTGCGAAGACTCAGGCCGAGTTGACAAACTTGATTAATACACGTGTGGCTAAGGCTTTGGCAGCCTATCAAGCTGGTACGATATGTGCCAAATACCCTTTATTCTTGTGTCGTGTACTCAACTCTTACCCGTGTGCTGTATTTTCTTTCGTCCTTAGGTCAATATGCGAATCAGAATCAAAATAATCTGCCTGCTTGTACGTTTAAGACATTCATGGATTGTAAGCCACAAACATTCAGTGGGACTGAAGGAGCTGTGGGGCTACTACGTTGGTTTGAGAAGGCAAAATCGGTGTTCACTATGTGTAACTGTCCAGCTGGGGACAAAGTGAAGTATGCTACAGGCACACTCGAGTATGGTGCCTTGACATGGTGGAATGCCCAGGTCCAGATGTTGGGTATTGAAATGGTGAATGCGACTACTTGGGACGATTTTAAGGAGTTGATGCGTGAAGAGTACTGTCCTCGTGACGAAGTGCAGAAACTGGAGAACGAGTATTATGATCTGAAAATGGTGGGGTCTGAGATTGAGGCATACACGAAAAGGTCTCATGAATTAGCTAATATGTGCCCGAAATTATCACGACCTCCACACCGAAGAATCGAAGTGTACATCAAAGGATTAGTCCCGCAGGTTAAGGGCTTGGTTACTGCAGCGAACCTCAACAACTTAGCTCAGATCATCCGCTTAGCTCACAAGATCACAGATCAGGAGGTGGAGCATGGCTCGCTACCTCCGCATGTTTCCACTACTGCCACTACCGCTACAGCTACTACTCCTGCTTCTGACAGCAAACGTAAATGGAATGATGTGGACAAGGTGTCCAACTCGAATCAGTCACAGAAGAAACCAGACAACAGTGTCAACTGCAGTTTTAGCCAGTCATCTTCTGTGAATCAGAATCAGGGCAACAATTCGAATCAGGGCTCATACGCAGGGAAGCAGCCTAAGTGTAACAAGTGCAACTTTCACCATCGTGTCTGTCACAGGTGCAACAAGGTGGGCCATATGGCTAGAGACTGCACGGTCTCACTCCCAAGGCAACAACAACAGCAACCCCCACAACAACAGCAGCCACAACAACAGCAGCCACAACAACAGGAGAAGCAGTAGCCTCAACAGAATCAGGGAAATCGTAAGGGGTGTTTCCAGTGCGGTGACGAGGGTCATTTCAGGCTGGATTGCCCTCAACTCAATCAGAATGCTGGTAACAACAACAACAACACTGGGAATAACAAGAATGGGAACAATCGTGGGAACGGTGCGCGTGGGAGAGTGTTTACCATTGGCGCTGGGGAATCTCGCAATGATGGCAACGTTGTGACCGGTACGTTTTCTGTGAACAATCTGTTTGCTTCTGTTTTATTCGACTATGGTGTCGATTGGAGTTATATGTCATTGGAGTTCAGTCGTCAGTTAGGATTGAGTCCTGCACCTCTTGTAAACAAACACGTTGTAGAGTTAGCCGATGGCAAAATGATTGAAGCTTCAAATGTTCTTTTTGGCTGTAAACTCGATCTTATGGGTCAAGTGTTCAACATTGACCTACTCCCTGTTACTCTTGGAAGTTTTGATGTGGTCGTTGGCATGGACTGGTTGTCTAAGCATCAAGCGGAAATTCTCTGTAAAGAGAAAATCGTGCGTATCCCTCTCCCCAGTGGAGAATCTTTGTCGGTTCAAGATCATCGTAGTGGTGAAATGGTTGGCATCATCTCAGCCATGAAAGCCCAGAAGTGTCTACGAAAGGGCTACCCTGCTATTTTAGCTCTTGTTGCCGATACTCAACCTGAGGAAATGAAGATTGAAGACCTTCCGGTTGTTCGCGAGTTTTCTGATGTGTTTCCTGAAGTGCTTCCTGGTTTACCTCCACACCGTCAGGTAGAATTTCAGATTGACCTTACACCAGGAGCAGCCCCGATTGCCCGTTCTCCTTATCGTCTTGCACCAGGAGAGTTCCAAGAGCTGTCAAATCAACTCCAAGAACTGTTGGATAGAGGTTTTATCCGGCCCAGTTCTTCGCCTTGGGGAGCCCCAGTTTTGTTTGTAAAGAAGAAAGACGGGTCCTTTCATATGTGTATAGAGTATCGAGAACTCAACAAGGTGACAATCAAGAACCGCTATCCTTTACCGCATATCGACGACTTGTTTGACCAGTTGCAAGGGTCAAGTTTCTACTCGAAGATCGACTTAAGATTGGGCTACCATCAGGTGAGAGTCCGAGAGGAGGATGTTCCAAAAACAGCTTTTCGAACGCGGTATGGCCATTATGAGTTTTTGGTTATGCCATTCGGGTTGACAAACGCACCGGCGGTTTTCATGGACATCATGAACCGTGCGTGCAAGCCGTATCTCGACGATTTCGTCATTGTGTTTATCGATGACACCTTGATCTACTCTAAGAGCATGGAGGATCACGAGCGACACTTGCGTCTTATCTTGGAACTTCTGAGGAAGGAGCAACTCTATGCGAAGTTTTCCAAGTGTGACTTCTGGATACGAGAAGTGCACTTCCTTGGCCACATTGTAAATGAATCAGGGATACACGTGGATCCTGCTAAGATTGATGCTATCAGGAATTGGGCGGCACCGAAGAATCCTTCAAAGGTGCGACAATTTCTTGGTCTTGCTGGGTATTATCGCTGATTTATCAAAGACTTCTCGAAGATCGCTCAACCTCTCACCACATTAATGCAGAAAGGTGTGGTGTATTCTTGGGGAACAAAGCAGGAAGATGCGTTCCAACACTTGAAACAAAAACTCTGTAGTGCACCGATCTTGTCTCTACCTGAAGGTACCGGGGATTTTGTGGTATATTGTGATGCTTCTATTCAGGGTCTCGGTTGCGTGCTGATGCAACACGAGAAGTTGATAGCTTACGCTTCTCGGCAGTTGAAGGTCCATGAGAAGAACTACACGACTCACGACTTGGAGTTAGGGGCCGTGGTTTTCGCGTTAAAAATCTGGAGGCATTATCTGTACGGTACCAAATGCACTATCCACACTGATCACAGGAGTCTCCAGCATATTTTTGACTAGAAGGAATTGAATATGCGACAGTGTCGCTGGGTAGAACTCTTAAACGACTACGATTGTGCCATCAAGTATCACCCAGGCAAAGCTAACGTTGTAGCTGATGCCCTTAGCCGAAAGGAAACGAAACCCAAACGTGTTCGAGCCTTACAGCTCACTATTCACTCAAATCTTCCTGATTAGATCCGTTCGGCCCAGACTGAAGCATTGAAGGAAGAAAACCCTGGAAGCTGAGTATTTGCGGGGCATGGAGAAACGACTTGAGAAGAGATCTGACGGCATTTATTATTTTATGGAACGGATATGGATTCCTTTGTTTGGTAACCTTAGAGATCTTGTGATGGACGAAGTGCACAAGTCTCGGTACTCTGTTCATCCAGGTTTGGATAAGATGTATCAAGACCTCAAAGTCTTGTATTGGTGGCCGAAGATGAAAGCTAACATCGTGACGTATATGAGTAAGTGTTTGACATATGCGAAAGTCAAGGTAGAGTATCAGAAACCCTCAGGCCTGCTTCAACACCCAGAAATACCCATGTGGAAATGGGAGCAAATTGCTATGGATTTCGACACTGGTCTACCAAGAACTCAAAACGGAAACGATACCATCTGGGTGATCATTGACCGCCTCACGAAATCTACACACTTCCTTGCAATCAAGGAAACTGATAAGTTCCCTCAACTTGCTACTGTTTATCTGAAGGAAGTGGTTTCTAGGCACGGGGTGCCAACCTCCATTTTCTCAGATCGTGATCCGCGTTTCATATCTGATTTGTGGCAATCAATGCACAAATCGTTCGGCTCACGTCTCGACATGAGCACTGCTTATCACCCACAGACGGATGGTTAAAGTGAACGAACCATCCAAACACTTGAAGACATGCTGCGAGTATGTGTGATCGATTTTGGTAAGGGCTAGGAGAAACACTTACCGTTGATCGAGTTCTCCTACAACAACAGTTACCACACTAGCATCCCGGTAGCTCCGTTTGAAGCGTTGTACGGCCGGAAATGCCGTTCTCCTCTTTGTTGGGCTGAGGTGGGTGATAGCCAGATCACAGGTCCGGATCTTGTTCTTGAAACTTCGGAAAAGATTGTTCAGATTAGAAATCATATGGCGGCAGCGCGTGATCGACAGAAAAGCTATGCTGATAAGCGTAGGAAACCCTTGGAGTTCGCTGTAGGCGATCGTGTTATGTTGAAAGTCTCGCCCTGGAAGGGTGTGGTGCGCTTCGGGAAGCGCGGCAAGCTTAATCCACGTTATGTTGGGCCATTCAAAATCCTGGAGCGAATCGGTAAAGTGGCTTACAAGCTCGAGTTACATGCGGAGTTGGGTAACGTTCATGATATATTCCATGTTTCGCACTTAAAGAAGTGTTTGTCCGATGAAACACTTGTGGTACCACTTCAAGAACTAAAGATCAACGACAAATTGCAGTTTGTCGAAGAACCCATCGAAATTATGGATCGAGAAGTCAAGGTCCGTAAGCATAGTCGGATTCCTATTGTGAGAGTTCGTTGGAACTCAAGACGTGGACCGGAGTTCACGTGGGAACGTGAGGATCAGATGAAGCTCAAGTACCCTCACTTATTCCCTACTGACCAATCTAAGTCTGATGCAACTGGTGAATTTCGGGACGAAATTCCCTTTCAAGTTGGGGATGATGTGGCACCCGCGAAAAATCCACAGTCATCCTGATCTAACATCTTGCCGTTTTGGACTACTTGTCAAATTTCGGGATGAAATTTCTTTCATGTTGGGGATGATGTGACAACCCGGGATTTCAAGGTCTTTCCTATACACATCACTTGTTTCACAATCTTGTTTTTACAATTTGTTTTACGTGGCGTCGTGGGTAGTTTAGTTGAATGATTAAATTATTATTACTTTGGAGTGTTGCATG
Organism: Helianthus tuberosus; assembly: GCA_030545235.1. NCBI lineage: Eukaryota > Viridiplantae > Streptophyta > Magnoliopsida > Asterales > Asteraceae > Helianthus > Helianthus tuberosus. The sequence goes on along the minus strand of CM060411.1, from coordinate 212,451,218 downwards.
AAAAACTTTTAAGTGTTGTGTAATCTTTATAATTATGTTTAACCCTGGATGAGTAACAACTCGCAAACACAAAGAATGACTCTTCGTCAAACCCGCACATGGCGAAGATTAATCTTCGCTATGAAGGACTTCGTCGAAGGTTATTGTTCGCCAAAAAGGGGCCCTTGGCCCAGACCATTCGAGGCCCAGAATGGCATGATCCTTATTTTAGTGCGTATGACTTATCATATCACATAACTGCAAAACATAAATCCCTAAAGTCCTCTCTTGTCGTTCTCCGTGCGACGGCAGTAGGAAGTCTCGAAGCTTTTTCCATCTCGATTTATCTTATCAATCTGGTATTACGGTTAGTGTCTTGGTCTCGTTTGATGGATTAATTCTGATATGTGGTATTGTGTTGTGATGATTTTGTAAGAGTATCTAGGATCTTGTGTGCATGATGTTCCATTGTTAATCGGCTGTTTGAACAATGATTTCGTAATTAGGGTTTGTGTGTTTCAATGATCATTGCTCGATTAGAACTATATGTGAAATGGAAACTGTTATGTTAAGGAGGTCGATGATTGTTTCTATTTAAGGTTGTTTAACTGGCAAAGTAACGGTTGTTTGAACCATCGATCCTACTGGAAATGTGTAAATGTTGTTATTTGATTATGGTTTACGTTAAGGTTATGGGATTATTGTTTTGATGATTGAGCGACAATTAGGGTTTGTCGAACTCGTAAAGAAACCGTTGCTTGATCCAATAATTGAGCCAGCAAACTGTTAACTGATGATATGTGAACAGGGCTTCGTCAACTGAGTATTAGACGGACCTTGGTGATACTTCGACGCACCCTAGTCTTGACGAAGATTTAATACTTCGTCACAATCTGGTCTCGATGAAGATTTGGTAGTTCGTCACACTTAGCTCCGACGAAGAATAGGTACTTCGTCGCATGTGATTCCGACGAAGAATAGATACTTCGTCGCTAGGGTTCTTCGCCGAGGTGGTAGATGGTCAGAACAGTAGATCAGTGATGTTTATGTTATTGGACACATGTGTTGTGATATTCTGTTTAAGGCATGATAGTAATGTTAACTAGATGTGAGGGTCTTGAATTGACTCGTATGGGTAGTCAATCCATTTTTTAAATGTTATCCTGATAACTGAGTACTTGATATGCAATATGAGGTGATCTTGTGATAGATGCAAACTGTGTGAAATAAGTGACTTGTTTGATTGTGAAACTAATTTTGATTGGTAACCACGGTAGGGTTTGGGTTGACCAACTTGGACGGGTAACTTAACATACCGAGCAATCAAAGGTGAGTTCATTCCTCTTGAGCATGCGTCCCGGTGGGTGGGATAATCATTGGGTATTCCTAAGAGGAATAAGTCATTTGGGTACAACTGGGATGTTGGATAATATACTCAATTCCTATCACCATTAAGTCCCATCTTGTTTGTTACCTGAGAGGTAACGGGGTATTAGTTGATAGCACTATTTAGGTTTGGCACCCTCACCCCGTACCTGAGAGGACGGGTGTGAACTAATGACCCAGTCATGATCAATGCTTAGATAGGGGCATTGGGGAAGGGAAAAAATAATCTGGAGCTGTCTTGTGTTGTACTCGAGTTATTATCAACATTTTAAACAATGAACTGAACTAAACACTTGGTAACTAACGTTTTCGTAAAACTATGAACCCACCAGCGTTGTCTGATACACTTGTTGCATGCTCGCAGGTCGTTAGGTACCGAGGATGAGGAACTTGCTATCTGGATGGCTGGAGTGGTCATGGGTCGCGTTGCTTGGATATTCATGACTTGTTTTCTGAATTTACTATACATTTGGTTTTGAAACGTTTAAACAATGTTTTGTTAATTGCTTCCGCTGAACATGTTAAACTTGGATGATGTTATGAATGCTTTACCTTAATAAATGGAAACTTTATTTCAATCTTGACATTAGTTCAATGTGATTGGTGGCTAGATCCTGGTACGTCACACGCCTAGCGAGGTCTTTCGCATGTGGTATTTTTGGGGGTGTGACAGAGCCTTGGAGCCTCGTTTCATCTCAGTCATCTTCAGGGGAGTGTTATTCTCCTTTTTCTCTATATTCTGGGTTTCGCATTAGGGACAATGCGAAGTTCAAGTGTGGGGAGGGGGTTTAACATTTTGACTTTGTTTGTCCTATAAAAAAAAATCAAAGCTATTGTACATATTTTTAGTAAATAAACCGGTTAGTTGTTGTTTTAGAAAGCTTCAGATATGATAAAAACCCGACAAACCAAATAAATTTTGAAAAAGATAACCAAGAAAATGTGACAAACAAAGAAAGACTTGCATTATAATTTTCACACTTTTACCCATTCCTTCCGTTATGTGAGCATATTTGAGCCTTAAATTTGTTATATGTTTCTTCATTTCGGAGTAGGAGTGAGCCGGATGTCACGTGTAGTTTAGAACTTGTCACTAGCATGCTTTTCAAGACTATAAACGTGTGAAATTGTGTAGAAGTGATAGAGGCACTTAGAAAACCCTTTGTTATTAGCCTTTTTCTTTGTTTTATCTTTCCTTAAACCCTACGTTACCCACTAGGATTAAGTGATTAACCATGTTGAGCCTTTTCCGTGTTTTTCTTTCGTTTACCCAACTAATTCACCCACTTAGCCAAATTTAGCCTTTTTATTTTTAAACCTTTTGTGTTAAAACTCGGTTAAAAATCGTTTAACTAGCGTTTCTTGTAGTTAGTTGTTCATTGTACATAGCCATTAGAATATATTTGCAAAAAAAAAAAATAGAAAATCAAACACCCTAAAATAGGGTAAAGTCGACAAAATTCGAGCAATTTTAAGTGCTAAAATGATGAAATTCCGTCGATGAGCTCGATAACACAAAAAGTCGCCTTTTTAAGGCATTAGTATATATAGTTTAGTTGTTTTACGCTGTTAAACGAGATTACCGAGTTTTAACCATTTAGTCACTTTAAAATTTCAATTCCACACCCTTCACCCAAGCCTTTCGTTACAACCCGTAAAGACCTCTTGATTTACACTTTTTCGCATGTTAGTTGGTGGAGATAAGATCTTGTGACAAGCTTATGATTTTACACGTTTTATTGACTAGGCATTGAGTGTTACACATACACATTTTATGTATGTTTCACAAAAATAACCGAGTGTGTGTGAACATTGTGAGGTGTGTGAAGATTAGTGTGCTAAGTCAATCGGAGTGAAATCACGGCTTTATGGTTATTTCTACATATATTTGCATGTGCTTGTTTGGTTTGAATCATTTGATGTTGTCTTTCGAAAAACCGGCTAACCGTATGTTTGTTTATTAGTAGGTAATTTGTAAATTCTTGTTCTTGTTAGAAACTATCTTTTATTACATTTTAATTCTAGCTTGCTTGAGGACAAGCAAGGTTCAAGTGTGGGGAGGTTTGATATTCACCAAAATACATATGTTTTACTTCCCCATTTTCCCCCATTTTACGGGTTTTTTGCCGTAAAACCGAGAATCGGATACTTAATCGGGTTTATTTTTTGTTTACAGGCCTAAAAGAGCGTGCCAAACAAGAAAATGATGAAAACGATGATTTTTCAAGCGAAACGGCTGAGCTGCGAAGATTCTGTGAAGAAATCTGATCTGGGCGAGTTGCACGGTCGTGCGATTATTGGCACCCCCCATGCGGATCTGACAACAGGGCTCGACCCAGCACTGCACAGCCAGTGCGATCCAGCATGCAAGCTATCTCCGGAACATACGACCGTGCGTTTGGAGGAACGACCGTGCCTGGTCTTTGACCTCGGATGCACTGCCGGTGCAGTTGCCCATGCTTACCTTACCTCGGAAATGAACGGTCGTGCGACTCATGGAACGCCCGTGGCTATCTGAATACCGGTCAAGATTTGCTGATGTCACACGGTATGGTGAACAGTAACTTAAAGTGAACAGTCGTGCACTTTAATCGCACGACCGTGCGATCTGAAAAAGTTATAAAAAACAGAAGGCAGTAATCAGTTCATAACTCTGGACTTTTGGGAGCTTCACAGGCGATTATTCAGCCTTTGGAGGCACTTGCTTTCACCCGGAATCAAGCCACATCGTGCCGTTTAGCTCCGTTATCATCCGGATTCTCAATCTAGTGCTTGTTTATGGTTTGATTTCTTGAATCTTTCCATGATTTTATCTAGTATTGAAGCATTTTGGTTGATGATTATGTATTATTGTAAGCCTAAGGGCAAAAACACTAGTATTCCTTGCTTAACAACAACCATTAGTATGTTAATTATGTTTGTAATGACAGTTGAAGCATTTTCTATGTTAATCCTTGATGACTAGTTTGCAACCTTGTTTATTGATGTTGAATTCTTGATTATAGTTAATTATCTTGGATGATTAGTATGTGGTTAGTTGAGATATTTGCAAGAAGAAGCTTAATTAATCATGTATTAGTAGACTTTGAACTTGTTTAACTTGTTTAACTTGTTTAATATGTTTACACCATGATACTAGAAATGGTTAGTGGTTTAATAAGGGGTAATTATTGTTAATCAAGAAAGCTTTCCCTCACGGAAGGACCTTAACGGGTTAAATGGTGTTGTTATGAATTCTTGACATAAGTTGTTAACTTAGTAGTTTAGGCCAAAATTGCTATCTTGGTGAATTTATGTTCAAGATTTGTATAATGAACTCGGTTGTGATTTAATCTAGTTTATGCTTGTCTCGGGGGTTACATTGTGTTTATCGGTGTCACTTTCCTTGATTAAGTGAAGTTAGAAAACTCCTAACGGATGACTAACTTTTCTTTAGGGGATTTTCATAGACATTTGTCAATTGGGTGTTAAAGAACAATTTTAGGTGGTTAAAGTGTGTTTATCGTTTTAGCTTTCCAAAGAGTTGTCATGTTAGGATTCCTGAAAGGGATAATAATTATCTTGAAAAAATGGAAAATTGACCAAGTGTTTTAAGTGACAAAACCGACTTAGTTCACATACTTTGGTTGTGCATAAAGCAAGGTTATATATTTATTTTCTTATTTGGAGTCTATTATGTTTATTAAAGTTTATGTTTAAGTCTAATTTTTTAGTTTAAACAAACTATCCACTTATCTTTCTACTGGTAATTTAATGACAAAGGCTTAGTATTATTCATCTGCCCACATCCTTGGATCGACACTTGGTTCTTACCGATACTTTACTACATATATGACGGGGTACACTTGCCCTTTTGTGTGTGTTTTAATGTTGAAGTATAAATCATTTTTATAAATTTAAAATCGAATCGTGTGTAAAATTCATTGTAAAAATTTGTATATACGCGCACACGTCAATAAGATTAAGGTCACATTCCATAATTATTTTATACTTTAGTGATGCTTACGTTTTGGCTGTTTTCCTTCCTTTGGACTATGAAGGGATTATGGTAAGTAGGCCTCCTATAATTTTATTTGGAGAGTACCTACTTAGGCTAATATATAACCGTCGATATGTAATAACTTTAATAATTTGTAACATTAAATTGATTAACATGTGTAGATTAGAAAGATTAACCATTCATGTGAGGTCGTGAGATTAAAACATAAATTTCATTTCTTTCGTTCTTTTATTTATCTCTTTAATATAATAATTTGGGCAAATTACATAAGGATAGCAGGTAGACGAGCAACAAACTGCGCCGCCATCCCTTTCTGAATAGAAAATCCAAATCTACTAAAAACAAAGCCTCGCCCCTGAGGGGTCGAAAAGTTGCTGTGGACCACACACGCTGAACTCTAAACAAGAACCGAACTGCCTCCGGTGCCAAGGAGCCGAACGTGTCAAACGCCAGGGGGACAAAGGCATGCTGATTATCCTCACAAGCTTTCGCGTGCTTTTCCACCTTCTTTGACTCTGCTTTCGGTACCGCTTGCCCCGCCACAAACCCATTTTCCCGGAACCCGGCTGGGGGGATACGCCTGTGAGATCAACACAAGCATGTTTCCCGCCCTCCCAACCAAAAACTAACACGTCAGCCGGGCGCAGGGTGGATCTCCCCTCCGACGGATCTGTAAGAAAATTAACTGGTGCCTCTTTCTTTGCCACACATTCAGAACTACAAGGCTTGAAATTGCATACAAAATCACTGCTGATGATATATAATGGGATTAAAGATGTTTCATTTGGATAAGACTGATGACAAGAATGATTTCGGGTCAATATGCATGCACTTCTAGAAGACCAAAATTAAAGCAAGTATACTTGTAATTCTTTAATTTTCTGCAATGTTTATCTTGATTTTATATCAATTTGAAGCTGTTAATTTTCTGGTATCAAACTTCAGAAAATACCCAAACCAAAAACTTTATTCCCAAATATGATGATAATGATTCAAGATACAAGCCCTAAAAAACTCCATACAAATCTCAGAGACTATCACACAATAATCTTAATATGACAAAGACTAAACAAGAATCACAAACAATCTGATTCAAGATGAATCAGATTCTGGAACAGATTCTAAGTCGTCACTAGTGGGAGAGGAAAGAGAGTTGAAAGGAAAAGTATCTTAATCTCAATTGTGAGCGGCTGATGTATTCGTTATATGGAATCCAAATCAACCCTAACTCGAATTCTCATGTACGACCACAGCAGCCCACGAGCCTATGCTTCCAGCCCACGAACAGCCTATGCTTCCAGCCCAAGAACAGCCCACGAGTCCATGCTTCCAGTTTAGCCCATTTCCTCATTATTAAATAAAACAAACAAATATAAGATATAAAAGAAATAATAACTATAAAAGTGAAAAGATATGTTTATTTTTAACAGAAGCTATGAAGAATTTTCCTCTTTGATTCCTTGCATGTTTGAGTCAAATTGGGTCTCCAACTGGAAATTAAATCGAAATAGAAGGTAAACAGTCAACAAGCTGTGCCGCTAAAATCTGTGATCAGACACACATTGCTTTTTGTCCCAACCTATCAGCATAATATTATAAGTGAATCAAGGGTCAATTGACCACCAAAGTCTTTTTTTTCTTCTGAAATATTATAACTAGACCATTGACATGTATTTTTTTGTATTATAAGTGGCTCAAGTGCCAATCGACCACCCAAAAGTCTTTTTTTTTTTTTTTTGAAATATTATCAATTGACCATTGACCGATCATTTTTTGTATTGTGAAACCATTGAAAACTTTCTTGTTTTCAAATGATTTTTATTACACTATTTGTTTTAATGTTTTCTGAGTAGTAGGTAATTAGAAACATAAAAGAATTAAATTATTTGTGTAGTAGGTAATTAGAAACTTAAAAGAGTGTAGTAGGTAATTAGAAACTTAAAAGAATTAAATTATTATGACTTGTGAGTTTATTATATTAGTTTTTAAAAGATAGTGTTTTGTGATTAGTTTTAACAGTTTATAATTTAAGAAATACCAAGACATTTTAAAAGAAAGCCATCCAAAACTTTTGTCTTCAAACTGTATTCTCGTGATCTTTCATGGATCCGTAGTAGTGATGATATAACCAGTCTTGTCTTTAATCACCCATATAAAAAAAGATGAAACTAAAAGAGCATATATCATCGACTAGAGATTTGTGTTGATCAAGTAGTGATGATATTTACACAATAAATGGTTAGTGGTAGCATATGACTTAATATCATATGTCAATCACTAAAAAATAGGCAGTTACATTTACTATTTTATTTGAGCTATATAACAATTCTCTTAATTGTAACGGATGAAATGTGTCAAAAAGTATACGTTTTATTTAAATTTTGTTACTTTTGTTTATTCCATTAAAGATAATCCTTAAAGTTAGTGTTGCACGTGTCACATAGATTCCATCCATGAAACCATCCATTATTAGTTTCACTAGTAGAATACTCCTCTCGATTGCATAACCTTTTTCTCTACACATTCCAGATCTCAAATGGTTTTACTCTTATAAGGGGCGAAGTATGGGGGGGGGGGGGGCACCCGACCCCCGAACTTTTCGCTCAGTAGTGTTATATATGTAATTTTCGTATATAATTTTTTTGGTTATATACGTTTTCGACCCCCTAGTTCTATAAAAATTATTGGTATATACGTTTTCGACCCCCCCCGGTCATTCGGGTCAAGCTTCGCCACTGACTCTTAACAATCATTTGATATCTCTGTCCAGGTGATATGCGGAACACAAACCCGAATTTTGATATGCACACTAACACTAACCCTGTGTTCAAATGCTGTAACTTTGGCTCCTAGTTGGTCAACTATGGTGCACCATGCCACTGGTGTTGAAATTAACAAAACAAACAAGTCAGTCATGGACAAACAATCAAGTAATATAGTATTACAAGTCATAATCAATGCATAGATAGTTTATGATTCATTGATGCTTACATTTGCAGGACAAATTCGTCTTCATAACAACTGTCTTCACGGGTCACAATCCATAAATATTTATATTTTAGTGATGCTTACGTTTTGTTGTTTTTCTTCCCTGAGTCCAAGTGATGATCATGATTTTTTTTTGAACATTCAACTTCATTAAAAACGCTCACGAACGGTCCTCAAAACGAGGACCGGAGCCAAACCATTACAACATATACATTGGGTTTTTACACCATTCAATCCATATAATCGATTTCATCCTCGACCTATGTTTCAACCAAAAGAATGACTTCGACTTGACATTCGCAACTATATCCCTCGCCTTGATGTGCTTCCGATTAAAAAGCCTATCATTCCGACTCGTCCAAATACACCATAATGTGACAATGATAATACCTTGAAAAATCCTCTTTCGCGTCTTATCCCCACTAAAATACTTGAACAACTCCAAACAATCCTTTACCTCGAAGACGAAAACAGGAGGGATGTTACACCAGTTAGCGATCACATGTCACACTTGATGGACCATAGTACAACCTGTGAATAAATGGTTAACAGATTCATTAGCTTCCCCACATAAAACACACTCCAAAGAGCCAATGTTCACTCCACGCTTATCCAGCTCCACACGCATAGGAATCCTATTAAACTCGGAACGCCACACAAATATATTACACTTGAGAGGCACCCAACTAACCCAAAAAAACTTATAATTTTTGACTGCAGAAATTGTAGCAACTCTCACTAAAAAGTCCTATTTAGTATTATAATTAGTCTAATAGGAAACCCTAATTGAGAAACCCAAGTGATTCTGCAGAAACCCTAAGATTTTCAGAACAATCAGAATCAGGATTAGGGCCCCTAAAACTCAGGGGGGGTATTTTCTATTGATGATTATCCATATAACTCGTTGTCAGAAAAGAATTTTTAGAATTTGTCGACTCAGCAGGCCTAGTCCCACACGTGGCAACACTATAAGAATTAAGTGTTCCTTACGGACCGTAAGGGAATATTTGTTACGGTCCGTAAGCAGTTCAAAATCGGTGTATAAATAGCAGACATTGGCACTTAGTTTCTGGAGTTTGAGCGACGAGAAAATTCGTTATATTCTCTGAGTTTTGGTCCGATTACTACAAATTAACACACACGATCACTAATTGATATTACGATACAGGGTATTAATTCAATCGCTGATATGATTCATTGTCCGATCGATCAATATATCCAATGGATGTTTAAGTGCTGCCCACATTAGGGTGATGCTTTGTCATTCGTCGTGATTTCGACTTGAATGTTTGAGTGCTGTTCGAAATCGGACTATACTCTGTCATTCGTTGTGAATCCGCTGGATGTTTAAGTATCGCACTTTGTCATTTGTTGTGAGAATTTGATCTCGTGAGTTATCGTAAAAGCTGTATTAAGTTAATTACCTAGTTTCGTGTGCAAATTAGGTTATTAAGCTTATCAGTAGGCTAAACTCTACCTCATACCAAAGTAGATGCTAATTCTCAGAAGAGTTAGAATCAGGAAGCTTGTTAAATCAAGGTGAGTTCACAGACTTTCTACAAGGCACGGCCATCCTCAGTATGTAGGATGCCACTCCACTAATCTTCGCACACATGTCTGGGAGACCGCGATACATACGAATTCTCCAGAGTGCAGAATAACGTACGTTCGTCCTGGGTAGGACAACAAAACAAAACTTCGGGATAATCTTAATCCTACGGGCTAGTAAGCCAGAGAACAGAAACCGTGAATTCACTCAACTTTGTTGTTGACTCGTTGTTACATGCCTTGCAGGTCGTTAGATCCCTAGCTTAAGGAGCTTGCATCGAGGAAGCGTGGTCGTTGTGGGAAAACATTTCAAATTATATTAAACTTATGTCTTGTGCTTCCGCTGTAAACTCAAACTATGTTTTGACACCAATTGTATTGTGTTGGATTTTATAAAAATTACTTACATGCTTTGCTCAATATGATTGGTGGCTATGATCCTGGGCATGTCACGCCTCCAAGGCGGGGTGGGGTTTTTGGAGGGTGTGACAGAGTGCTATCAGAGCCATTGGTTATAGTGAACTTGGTTTTAAAATGGGAAAAATATTTTTTTTGATAAAACCAGACTATAACCTGTACAGTGTTCAATGATCCACAACGATGCTTCATTCCAAGTGCAAGACTCAATACTTTACGGTGTTCTATAATATTTATTTTAAGTGCTACGGTTAAGGTTAAGTCATCCATAAGTATTCCATGTATCCAACCTTAAGAAATGTCTATCTGACGAATCGCTGGTAGTATCTCTTCAAGACATAGAGATAAATGAAAAGTTTAAAGATTTGTGACTTTAGATATAAAACAGAAAGGTTAAGTTTCTCGAACATAAAAGATTAGTACTAGTATCCTTACTTATTTGAGTAAATCTCGAGGACGAGATTTCTATAAGGAGGGGAGAATGTAGCAACTCTCACTAAAAAGTCCTATTTAGTATTATAATTAGTCTAATAGGAAACCCTAATTGAGAAACCCAAGTGATTCTGCAGAAACCCTAAGATTTTCAGAACAATCAGAATCAGGATTAGGGCCCCTAAAACTCAGGGGGGGTATTTTCTATTGATGATTATCCATATAACTCGTTGTCAGAATAGAATTTTTAGAATTTGTCGACTCAGCAGGCCTAGTCCCACACGTGGCAACACTATAAGAATTAAGTGTTCCTTACGGACCATAAGGGAATATTTGTTACGGTCCGTAAGTAGTTCAAAATCGGTGTATAAATAGCAGACATTGGCACTTAGTTTCTGGAGTTTGAGCGACGAGAAAATTCGTTATATTCTCTGAGTTTTGGTCCGATTACTACAAATTAACACACACGATCACTAATTGATATTACGATACAGGGTATTAATTCAATCGCTGATACGATTCATTGTCCGATCGATCAATATATCCAATGGATGTTTAAGTGCTGCCCACATTAGGGTAATGCTTTGTCATTCGTCGTGATTTCGACTTGAATGTTTGAGTGCTGTTCGAAATCGGACTATACTCTGTCATTCGTTGTGAATCCGCTGGATGTTTAAGTATCGCACTTTGTCATTTGTTGTGAGAATTTGATCTCGTGAGTTATCGTAAAAGCTGTATTAAGTTAATTACCTAGTTTCGTATGCAAATTAGGTTATTAAGCTTATCAGTAGGCTAAACTCTACCTCATACCAAAGTAGATGCTAATTCTCAGAAGAGTTAGAATCAGGAAGCTTGTTAAATCAAGGTGAGTTCACAGACTTTCTACAAGGCACGGCCATCCTCAGTATGTAGGATGCCACTCCACTAATCTTCGCACACATGTCTGGGAGACCGCGATACATACGAATTCTCCAGAGTGCAGAATAACGTACGTTCGTCCTGGGTAGGACAACAAAACAAAACTTCGGGATAATCTTAATCCTACGGGCTAGTAAGCCAGAGAACAGAAACCGTGAATTCACTCAACTTTGTTGTTGACTCGTTGTTACATGCCTTGCAGGTCGTTAGATCCCTAGCTTAAGGAGCTTGCATCGAGGAAGCGTGGTCGTTGTGGGAAAACATTTCAAATTATATTAAACTTATGTCTTGTGCTTCCGCTGTAAACTCAAACTATGTTTTGACACCAATTGTATTGTGTTGGATTTTATAAAAATTACTTACATGCTTTGTTCAATATGATTGGTGGCTATGATCCTGGGCATGTCACGCCTCCAAGGCGGGGTGGGGTTTTTGGAGGGTGTGACAGAGTGCTATCAGAGCCATTGGTTATAGTGAACTTGGTTTTAAAATGGGAAAAATATTTTTTTTGATAAAACCAGACTATAACCTGTACAGTGTTCAATGATCCACAACGATGCTTCATTCCAAGTGCAAGACTCAATACTTTACGGTGTTCTATAATATTTATTTTAAGTGCTACGGTTAAGGTTAAGTCATCCATAAGTATTCCATGTATCCAACCTTAAGAAATGTCTATCTGACGAATCGCTGGTAGTATCTCTTCAAGACATAGAGATAAATGAAAAGTTTAAAGATTTGTGACTTTAGATATAAAACAGAAAGGTTAAGTTTCTCGAACATAAAAGATTAGTACTAGTATCCTTACTTATTTGAGTAAATCTCGAGGACGAGATTTCTATAAGGAGGGGAGAATGTAGCAACTCTCACTAAAAAGTCCTATTTAGTATTATAATTAGTCTAATAGGAAACCCTAATTGAGAAACCCAAGTGATTCTGCAGAAACCCTAAGATTTTCAGAACAATCAGAATCAGGATTAGGGCCCCTAAAACTCAGGGGGGGTATTTTCTATTGATGATTATCCATATAACTCGTTGTCAGAATAGAATTTTTAGAATTTGTCGACTCAGCAGGCCTAGTCCCACACGTGGCAACACTATAAGAATTAAGTGTTCCTTACGGACCGTAAGGGAATATTTGTTACGGTCCGTAAGCAGTTCAAAATCGGTGTATAAATAGCAGACATTGGCACTTAGTTTCTGGAGTTTGAGCGACGAGAAAATTCGTTATATTCTCTGAGTTTTGGTCCGATTACTACAAATTAACACACACGATCACTAATTGATATTACGATACAGGGTATTAATTCAATCGCTGATACGATTCATTGTCCGATCGATCAATATATCCAATGGATGTTTAAGTGCTGCCCACATTAGGGTGATGCTTTGTCATTCGTCGTGATTTCGACTTGAATGTTTGAGTGCTGTTCGAAATCGGACTATACTCTGTCATTCGTTGTGAATCCGCTGGATGTTTAAGTATCGCACTTTGTCATTTGTTGTGAGAATTTGATCTCGTGAGTTATCGTAAAAGCTGTATTAAGTTAATTACCTAGTTTCGTGTGCAAATTAGGTTATTAAGCTTATCAGTAGGCTAAACTCTACCTCATACCAAAGTAGATGCTAATTCTCAGAAGAGTTAGAATCAGGAAGCTTGTTAAATCAAGGTGAGTTCACAGACAATCTACAAGGCACGGCCATCCTCAGTATGTAGGATGCCACTCCACTAATCTTCGCACACATGTCTGGGAGACCGCGATACATACGAATTCTCCAGAGTGCAGAATAACGTACGTTCGTCCTGGGTAGGACAACAAAACAAAACTTCGGGATAATCTTAATCCTACGGGCTAGTAAGCCAGAGAACAGAAACCGTGAATTCACTCAACTTTGTTGTTGACTCGTTGTTACATGCCTTGCAGGTCGTTAGATCCCTAGCATCGAGGAGCTTGCATCGAGGAAGCGTGGTCGTTGTGGGAAAACATTTCAAAAACATTTCAAAGTTTTTCCCGTGCACCACTTTCGCCTCGCTTAACTTGACAATGGTCTTCCACGGACTAGAAATGTATTTGTTGCACGGGAGAGCCGACCAAACCACCCTACTGTGATGGCACTCATCAATCATACGTCTCCATAAACTACAAGTTTCAACTCTATATCTCCATCCCCATTTTAACAATAGGGCATCATTTACCACCATGAGCTTATGAATACCTAGACCACCATTTTTAACCGGAAGCGTCACCCGGTCCCAATCGACCCAATTAATTCTATTCACATTCTCATTCCCGGACCATAAAAACCGTTTCATAATTCGTTCCAACTTATCAATGACAGCCTTAGGCGCCTTATATAAGGAAAAGAAATAAACCTGAAGGCTTTCTAAAACCGACTTGATCAGCGTAACTCTCCCACCAAAGGATAAAACCTTACCCTTCCAAGAACTTAATCTATCGCCAAAGACACCCATCACCCCTTTCCAATTATGTTCTCTGTTCATGTTTGCCCCGACCTTAATCCCCAAATAGTCAAAAGGAACCATCCCCATCCTACACCCCAAAACTTTAGTCATAGTCTCCACCGCCGAATCGTTCACCCCAACCCCAATCAAACTGGATTTATGAATATTTATCTTAAGGCCTGAACACAAATGAAAACACCTCAATACCCGAGCTGTATTCTCCACATTTTCTCTACACCACTTACCCATAATCAAGGCGTCATCGGCATAGAACAAGTGCGAGACCACCAAATCGTTTTTTCCAACTTTAATCCCCTCTATCTCCCCTATAGCAATCGCTTTGTCAACCACTCTAGATAAGGCTTCCATCACAATCAAAAACAAGAAAGGAGACAACGGATGCCCTTGACGCAAGCCCTTTTCACAATTAAACTCAAAGGTCGGAGACCCGTTCACTAACACCGCCGATCTAGCCGAGGCAAAAATCCCTTTAATCCACAAAATCCACCTATCCGGAAAACCCATTTGGTCAAGAATGGACACCAAAAATCCCCAATTTACATTATCATAAGCTTTTTCGAAATCAATTTTTTAGCAAAAAAGCTTCTTTATGTTTCTTCTTCAACCACGCTAGCAACTCATTAACAATTAACGGACCATCCAAAATATACCTTCCTTTTAAAAAGGCTGATTGAGACTCCGAAATAACCTCGTCCATAACTTTTTTAATTCTATTTGCCAAGACCTTAGAGATCACTTTACTGATAATACCGATCAATGTAATAGGTCTAAAATCCTTAAGGCCCAACGGAACTTTAGACTTTGGAATGAGAGTGATGAAGGAAGAACTGCAACCCTTAGAGACCACCCCAGTCTCATAAAAATTCCCCAAAATTTTTAAGAAATCTTCTTCTAGAAATTTTCAAAATTTCATAACAAACTTGAAATTGAACCCATCCGGGCCTGGGGCCTTATCTGCCCCGCATTGAAACACAGCCTCCCGAATCTCTTCTTTTGAAAAGTGTGCAACCAAACCCGCTTTACCAGAATCTGTCACAGATTTAGAACTATCAATTAATAACATAGGCCTCTCCTTATAATCTTCCTTAAAATGGCCCCTAAAATGTTTAAAAACCTCTTTTTTAACCAATTTCAGATTAGATACCCAAGCCCCATTAATCTCCAAGCCAGGAATCGAGTTTGAAGCTTTTCTACCATTAATCATACGGTGAAAATATGCAGAATTATCATCTCCATATGAGGCCTATTTCACCCTGGCTTTCTGTTTAAGGTCTTGCATCTTAAGAAGCTCCCATTCCTCAATAGTCCTTTTACATTCGGACCAAACCCAAAACTCATCCTCCTCTAAGTCTTTCATTTCCATGGCCACCTCCAAATTTTCCATCTCTAACCTTGCCGTCTCCACTTCGTGCTCCTCTTTTTTTATCCATTAATCCATCCACCTTTTAAGATTGTTTTTGACCATTTTTAATTTCTTGCATAACACCTCATCAGGATTCCCCGAAACATTACAATTGACCAAAGTGTTCTCAACCACCCCTTCACAACCTTCCCTCTCTAACCACGAGTTGAACCACCTAAAAGGCTTAGACCCGTAATTATAGTCGTTGATGATAAGAACCAATGGGGTATGATCCGATAAACCGCTCGGAAGAGCCCTAAGACACGCATTCGGCCACTTATTAAAGAACTCAGAAGACACAAGCATTCTATCAATTTTGCTCAATTTCTGCCCTTTACCTTTACCAGCCAAGAAAGTGAACCGTTTCCCCCGCATTATGTATTCATGAAGATCAGTTGTATCAATAAACTCATTAAAAACATTAGCACTCACATGATTAAAACTAGTATTCCTTCTCTCCTCCAAGTATCGGACCGAGTTAAAATCACCCAACAAAATCCAAAAACCCTGAACATCCCCTTTGACCCTAATAATATCTTCCCATAAGTTTGCTTTATCAATCGGCTTCTGAGGAGCATACACATTCATAATATTAATCGGAACCTGACCCTCCTTCATTATCCCCGAAGTTAGCAGAAAGTTATTATGTTTTAGGACACCAGTTCTTGTAAACAACTTCGGGTCCCAAATATTTACCAACCCTCCAGACCTCCCTGAGGCATTTACAAAATCCACTTCAAAGCCACACCCTCCCCAGAATTTAGAAAAGTCAAACAAACCAGAATCGGTACACTTCGTCTCTTGAAAAGCCATGAACGAGACGCTATTGACCAACCTCATACTCTTAACCCAATCGGCTTTCCCTTCAACCCCAATCCCACGAATATTAATTGACAGGAAGTTCATAAATTACCTGATTGTAATCCTTCGTTAATTACCTCTTGCCGCACCAATTTGTTATACTTCGTCAAATTAGCCCCTAACTTGAGGCCTAGTTGAACCGTTTTAGCGATTTCATCCTCCACCACATCCATTCCTGTTGAAACATTCTGAGCGTGGTCAGGAATATCACCCTCCACCGTCGCCCTATCTTCCATACTTCTTTGGATATGGCTCTCAGCTGTATACTCTTTCGTTTGAGCATCCTCTTCCGGCTGAGTATTCAGGTCCAGCGGCTCCTGTATGTCGTTCACCTGATGACTACCAGAAGGTGTGTCTTGGTTCTCCTCTGAATGTGAAATACCAATAATTGAATCCAGCCCAAAAGGATCATCATGTCTACGTCTTTTACCCAAGGGCCTTTCCTCACTAGAACATACTTCAGTATTGGTCCGGC
This sequence comes from Helianthus tuberosus, assembly GCA_030545235.1. Taxonomy (NCBI): domain Eukaryota; kingdom Viridiplantae; phylum Streptophyta; class Magnoliopsida; order Asterales; family Asteraceae; genus Helianthus; species Helianthus tuberosus. The sequence continues at coordinate 212,434,327 of CM060411.1, read as the reverse complement.
CCATATCACAACATTCATTCCTGGACTTACGAGGTTTCCTACTCTTTTTCCTTTTTTTCAGCTTTGAGTCAAAATTCTCCATGCCACTGCTAAGGAATGTTTCTTGACCACTTGTTCCAAATTTGAATAATAAATGCCCCATATTTTCTATGAATGGAATATTTCCATTTTCATTCATTTCAATTGAATGTTCGGAATTCTCCCCATGATTATTGACAGTTTCCTTCTGTAAGCTCACCGGAGATTTTTGAAATTCCTCCACCGTCTCCAGCGACCCAACGTATCCTTCTGCCGGCTTTTCCTGAACCTCCTCTCCACTAGAAGGAGCCACAAAATCTGGTATCCAATCCCCCGATTCCTCATGTATCCACGCTTTGAACAATTTACCACGCCATTTTAAAGTAACCACATCCTGAATTCTTTTGCCATCATTCACCAAAACACCGACATAATGAAAAGATACGTCAACATCATCCTTTTCATGTTGAGCTCTCTTAACAATATATCCGTATAGGCTACCTAAGTCGTCTAGAACTTTATTCGACATCAACTGAAGAGGAATGCCGTAAATTTTGAGCCAGGCAATCCTCTCGTACTTGATATCTTGGCCTTCCCATAATTCTATCAGGTCAAACTCATCCTTTTTTCCTTCCAATTCATCTTTCGCCATCACATCATGCTCCTTACAATTAAACTTAATCAACACCGCCATGCCGCCCAAGTAAGACACCGCGCCTCCGGGAATTCTCATCTCCTTCAATATAACTCTGATGTTACGAAGATGATAGACATTCTTCAACCGCACCACCAGAGCACAACCTAAGAGATCTTCATTCTCCACAAAACTGTCCTCTAAAACAATCGAATTGGCCTCCGCCATCTCCCCTGTTAGCACCTCTTTGAATGAAACGTTATTACCTGCAAGAACATATCTTGGAACTACTCCATGACCCACCACCCCCTTACCTTTCATCCTTGGAGTCGCATTGTCGCTTCTCGCACCATTCTTCTCCATCCTTTCCCTACCAATGTGATTATAGTTAATTTCCCCCTCTTCAAGAATGAATCTGGCAACGTTGACCTTTAACTTGAATCTACCCAAACTTATGGCAGATAATCTCCTCTCCATATCTCCTACATCCTTCACATCTAAGAACGAAACAAAACCAAACCTTTGACCCGCCTTATCACGCTTACGGGCAATGTAGATGTCAAAGATAACACCATGTTCTCTAAATTCCTTTGCAAGATCCAACCCACTACAATTGTCTGGAAGATTAGTGACATAGAACTTTGATAACCTTTCCTGAATCTCCACCGGAATCGGCTTCCGACGTGTTCCCATTTTCAGCGTAAAAAAACGGATCTAAGCGATTCATCAAAAACAAACCTTAGGAAGAAGCTGATGACGATTCGGCGAAGAAAAGGAGCAGATCTGGTTTCTTGAATCGCAGATCTGAATCGCCAGAGAGTTTTTTTTTTGAGTTAAATGCCATTTTAGTCCCTGTGGTTTTAGTCATTTTGCCAGTTTAGTCCAAAGGTTTCATTTTTAACCTGTGGATCCAAAAAGGTTTCACCGTTGCCATTTTAGTCCACTGGGTTAACTTCATCCATTTTTTCTGTTAACCAGAAGGGCAATTCGGTCATTTTATATGTAATTCTGTTAACTAGAAAGGCAATTCGGCCATACAAAATGACCGAATCGCCCTTCTCGTTAACATAAATAATGGATGAAGTTAACCCAGTGGACTAAAATGGCAACAGTGAAACCTTTTTGGACCCACAGGTTAAAAATGAAACCTTTGGACTAAACTGGCAAAATGACCCAAACCACAGGGACTAAAATGACATTTAACTCTTTTTTTTTTCTAGTGAAAATTATTATAAGTGATGATCATGATGAGTGGGCTTCCAATAATGTTTTTTCGAGAGTACCTACTCAGGCTAATATAAAATGATAGATATGTATTTCTTTAATACTATAATATTTTGTTCAACATGTGTAGATTAGAAAGATTAACCATTCAGGTGATGAAAAAACCTAAATATACTTGCATATATCACGAAAAAAAAATGTCACTAATAAATGACGACACCTTTCGAAACTATAAGACTTGAAATTGCATTCAAGGTCACACTACCAATGATGATGATATTAATTGGAGGTTTGATTTGGAGAAATTTTATGACAAGAATGATTTCTGGTTAAAACACATGCACTTCTAGGTAGGGATGGCAATCAAACCCGAACCCGCTGGGTAAACCCAAAACCCGACACATTTGGGACGGGTTTTGGGTCAGTTAATCGGGTTTGGGACGGGTTTAGGAATAATTTTTATTTTATTCGCGGGTTTGGGACGGGTTTGGGATTTAGTGATATACCCATTTACCCGACCCAATTACCCGATAAAGTGTACCCGTTTACCCGATTGTATACCCGATATAATTTCTTTTATATTATTAAATATGTATATATGATACATCCATTTTTTACACATATAGGTATTCTATTCTATATACATTGTAGTTATTTGATATATATATTTATAATGACAATACAAAATGTAACCGGTTAGTAGTTACCCGATAGATATCCAATGGGTTTTGAGATGAGTATACCCAACGAGTAATCTTTTTAAATTAACGGGTTTACCCGAAACCCGCGGGTATACCCGATGGGTATTTACCCGCTAGAAACCCGACGGGTTTTGGGACGGGTTTGGGACAAGCTTATCTAACCGGGTTTGGGTTTGGGATTACCTAAACCCGTCCCAAACCCGACCCATTGCCATCCCTACTTCTAGGAGACGTTTGCAGTGCTAGGTGATAAGTAGAGACAAATTTGTCTAATCAAGAGAAGTCTATAATCATGGAAAAAAGTGTATCGTGCCATTATTCGTATTCTTGATTGAGTTACCCGGGGTGTTCTCGGGTTTGCCGTGCAGGCACACCACACCGTTGCCAACCCCATCGGTGACCGATGAACAAGCCCCTTCAGGTATTAGTTACTGCACAGAATCCATGCTTTTTTTTACCGTTGTTCATCTCCAATGGCTCTATACCCGTTATAACTTAAAAGAAATTAATTTGTTTTCTTTATTAATTAATTCCTCTCTCACATTTCATTTTCTCATAACTCAAAAACATTCTTAACCAAACTACAAACCTCATACACCATGGATAAACAAAACAAGGGTGATGCCAAACAAAGGTTTGACTAGTCGAGGATCGTGTTCAAACCTCGCGTCTTTTTTACTAGTTTAAGTTTATTGTGACTTTATTTATTCTAATTTAATGTAATGCCTTTTTTTTATTTAATGCAATGTCTTTTTATTACAACGTAATTTTATTTTGTTTAAAAAATGTTTTAATTATTGACGAATAAATTTTAAAAATAAAAAAGAAAAAAAATGAACTCTCCACGAGGGGAGCACCCCTAATGTTTGAGTGTAAAATGAAAAGTAGAGATGATTGGCTCTCTCCACCAAGGAAGCGCCGCTTACACCGTAAGAACTAGTTTGACCTCAACGATCAAACCTAAACAGACAAAAAGAAATATTTAGCATGCAAAGTTCTATAAAACATTTTATATCATCTCATGAAACTGAAGGATCCAATTTCAAAAGGTTGAACCGTCCTTTAACGAACATCACACAAACAACAGAAGCATTTTGCAGATTTAAAACAGGTTCAAAACATTTCATCAAACAAATGGTGTGCATAGCAGGTTTACATAATCAATATGAACACAAAATGCACAAAATCTAACCAATATGAATGGTGTTGGGTGAGATGAAATAGAATCAAATAAATAATCGTTTATTGGGCCAGGCCCACTGGCCAAAGCCCTACCTTTTTTCACTAATGGGCCGACTCTGTTCCCATTACCCGAGCTTCTGGTATGTTAGATAAAAGATGACATTGCCATATGTTCTTTCATTCATGCTCATTTAAGTATGAGTAAATTACAAAACTCGTCCTTTATGTTTGTATCAGACTGCAAAGTGTGCCCTTTATCTTCAATAATTACAGAAAACATACTTTATGTTTGCAAATTATTGCACGGTTCGTTCTTTAGCCCTAACTCAGTTAAATTTTAATGTTAAATTAGGATAGATTGGTAATTTTACTAATTTATTTAGAATATATCTAATAAATAAAAAAATAAAATATATAAAAAGAGTAATTAGGTTCTCTCTCAAGCCTTATTCTCTTTCTTAACCCCCTCTCTCTTAGGCCATGGGGTATGGGGCGGGGGTTTGGGCGTGGGTTGGGGTAAAACGCCCAAGGCACCACCCTGGGTGGGCTTGGGTTGGGGCGTGGCCCCTTGGGGCTTGGGTTTCAAGCCGGGCGTGGGGCAGGGGAGCAAGGTGACATGGCGGTTTGTGAATGGCTAAAAGAAAAGAGCCGTTGGGCTAGCCGTTGGCCAACGGCTATATTAAAAAAAAAAAAAAATTATTCCATTTTTTCACTATAAAACTCACATTTTACTTCCATTTTTTACCACATTCAACCACATCTTCTATACATCTTGAATTCTCCTTCTACAAAACGAAAACAATGCATCCTTACAACCGTCCTTTTGACCCGAGCAACCCGTATGGATTCCAAGAAAATAATCCTAGCCCACCACCCAATCGTCCAGTAGCTCGTCCATTTTTCATACACTCTCCTATGCCCGACTTTGCGGGTTATGCATCGTATATCGGGAATCGTGTGTTTACTAACTTCCCAAACACCGACGATTCGATACCTACCCTGTTTTCACAATCGCCCATCGACCTTTCACCAACCTCCATCGACCTTTCACAAAACGAATCCGTTCCCGAAACTCAACCACCCAAAGAGAGTCCTACCGCATCGAAACCCATCAAAAAAAGAAGTCATAAGAAAAAAACCGAGGATAAAGTAGTTGAAACCGCCAAACGAAAACAACAAAAATGGGTCTATGCTGAAGAAGTTGCATTGGCGAGGGCTTGGTGTGAACAATCTCAACATTCAACTTTAGGTATTCTTAACCTTTGTTTTTATTAATGGAATGGTTATTTTTTATATAAGTTTGTAATATATTAATATTTTTTTATTAAAATAGGAAATTCGCAACATCGAACCGCCCTGTGGGAATGGGTTAGTAAACTATTCCATGAAGAAATGGGTAGGGAGACTTATCGCGAAAACGATAGCTTATCCTCAAAGTGGAGCGAAATAAGCACCCACCTAACAAAATTTAGTGGGTTTTTAAATAAAGCAAAGCAAAACCCTAAAAGTGGTGAAACCGAAGCCGACATTTTGACAAATGCACTGGTCGCATTCAAATCAAATATGAACAGCGACTTCCGTTTCATGCATTGTTGGGAGATTTGTAAATTCCATCCAAAGTGGTCGACTATCCCCATTGGTAGCGAAACTAACTCGTCTTCCAAAAGGTCAAGGGCCTCGTCCCAAGCCCAATCTGATGCACGAGATCAAGAGTTTGAGGACCTTTTGGACGATTCGCCAAGCCCAAACCGGCCTGAGCATGGAAGAAATGCCTCAAGAAGGCGTGCTAAAAAACAAACGGCATCGGCTTCAGCTGGGAGTTCTGAGTCGCGTAGGGGAATATACAGCGACCAGTTGGATGACATTTCATTCAAGATGGATACATTCAACGTATTCCAACGACAAAGGGCCGAAATACGAAGGAGCAAAGAAGCTAGAGATTCTACTAGAGATGCCCTGAAACAAAGACGTGATGATTTGAAGATTCTATCCCAGCCGATTGATCACCTACAGGGTGACGAGTTAGAAATAGTCTTGGCGTTGAGAGAAGAGATAAAAAACAAATATAAAAATTAGGAATTTGTTTTTTTTTTTTTTTTTGTAATTTTCTTTTCTTGTAATGATCTATTTAAAAATATTAAAAACTTTAAATTTGTGTTATTGGGTCTGCCCAGCGGGTCAGCCCAGCCGGTCAACCCACAAGCCCACCAGACCCACGCCCCAAACCCCCGCCCCACCATACCGTGATCAATGTGGGTTTACCCAAGTCTGCCACCCCATTCCACGTGTCAACCAACGCCCAACCCACGCCCAAACCCCCGCCCCACCATACCCCATGGTCTTACATCCTGCCTCATTCTCTTTCTCTCTCTTAACCCTCTCTCTCTCTAACTTCCTGTCTATTCCAACCATCACTCTCCACCACCACCATTAAATTAAATGGATGTTTAATTATAACATTTAAATTAAATAGATGTTTAATTATAGTGTTTTCCGTAATATGAAGATTTTTACTTCATAGCTGCTGTGAATAGACTCAGTGGTTTATGTCTTGTGAACACAATAAGTAAAAATGTGACTTTAATAAGCAAGGATTGGGAAATTTAAAGCGTGTGATATGTAAACCATTGAGAATAACCAGATCTTAAAAACGCCAACTTGTTTACACACCTTCATTTGTTAATCTTGAAGAATGGCGGTGGTGGTCTCCTTCTTGATATTGGGGGTTAACTGGGTGGATGGTGATTGTAGAAAGAAAGATCATAAAAGAAGATCTTGACGGTGGAGAGAGAACAAAGAAGAGAAAGGTATAAAAATAGTGGGTTTCTTCAACCCGTTGTCGGTGGTTTTGTGTCGGTGGTGGGTGTGGGAGAGAAACATAGAGAGTGGCGGTCGTCGGGCGGTGGTGGTGGTGGTCGGGTGTCGGTGGTAGTTGTGGAGAACAAAAACAAAGGGGGTGAAAAAAGATAGGGTGGTTTATGGTGGTGGTGTTAGAGTGGTGGTGGGTGATGCTAGAGTGGTGTTGGAACTGATTACTCTTTTTATATATTTTACTAGATTGAAATCCCGTGTACCACACGATTTAGAGTTTATAAAATTTGATTTTATTTTGTAATATTAAAATATGTGGTATACAAAAGACAAATAAGGAAAATGAGAATAAGAATTACAACTCTTATTTTTTAAAATAGAAATAAAACAACTCTGAGTTTAAACTTTATTATAGAAACAGCGAAGTTTCAATAATTAATACATGATGTATAAAATGTAATATTTAAAAGGAAATCGTGTAAGGATTCGCGTGTAAGTTGGATATACATATAGAGATTATATGACGGAAAACCAAAAATTAAGAATGCCTAAAGTTGTGTCATGTGTCTCCTGAGTTTTTTATTTTTGTTAGGTAATAGAGAATTGATATGCATATAGAGGTTATATGACTCAAACAAAGTTGGATATATTTATGATCAACTTGATGATAGTAATATGATTTAAGATTTGAAACATTTTTTTTGGTAAGATGATTTGAGGTTTGAATTGGAGTGAACTTTCAGGTTATGAAATTTCTTACTATTATAATTTGTTCTTTATTTGCTATCAAGTAGTTTGGAAAATAATTATCTTTTTTGAGGTTGGTATCGTAACTTTCTCAAATACACCCTAAATATTAGTATTAATAAATATACTAATCTTAACAAAGAGTAATAATAACAATAATAATAAATATTATATATATATATATATATATATATATTCATTTGATATATATATATATATATATATATATATATATATATATATATATATATATATATATATATTCATTTGATTTACGCACAAAGGTTAAGTTAATTGAAGCATATCCTTATCCAGTTTAAGAATATTCAAATTATAGATCACTTAAGATTTTTTTTAATTATAAGTTAGAATTAGATCTTCATAATTATTAATTATTAATAAAAAATATTATTAATGAATTGAATTAGAGAATGCCATGTGGCATTAATTGGAGTCTTTTATTAGTATTTAGATTTGTTAGATATACTAAATAAATTAGTAAAATTACCAATCTACCCTGATTTAACATTAAAATTTAATTGAGTTGGGGCTAAAGGATGAACCGTGCAAAGATTTGCAAACATAAAGTAGGTTTTCTGTAATTATTGAAGATAAATGACACACTTTGCAATCCGATACAAACATAAAGGACGATTTTTGTAATTTACTCTTTAAGTATTGATTTTTGTTTTTGAATTTAAAAATTAGTTGTCAGAAAAAAAAAAATTGACGTTTTAGTATAAAGTCTAGTTTGAACAAGCTATTTTTAAAATGTATTATTATATTTATGTACCTAAAATATGATGAAATTTCTGAGCACAACTATTTATAAATAGTAACGTGTGTTAACAAGTTTTGACATTAGTCCAACATCCTTAGTACCATTTAAGTATATAAATTTAAGTATATAAGGATCCACTTAATAGCCTCCCAATGCCTCTTAATTCCTATATTTGCAAAGTATTTGTTAACCACACTAACATAGTTTTTATTTGGACTTACACACACCATTAGACACATTAGACTTCCAATTGCGTCAACATTTACCACTTCATCAATTTTAGATTTTGTTTATAGAACTGAAACTATCAAACTAATTAAAAGTACTACAAAAGAAACATGCGACTCGGATCAGTGATCTATTTGTATTTGATTACCAGCATGGTACGTGTCACACAGATCACCATCATTTCTTGTGATCCAACTGCCATTGATTTTGACCTTCGAGTAATGGTGGACCAACAGCGACTCCCATCATAACTCATAGAAACACCCAGAGAATAGATAGATGGAAGACATTTTATCAAATGAACCCTTTCTACCTGCCAATGTAAAGGCCCATTATAAAGTTGACAGTGAACAACACCACATTTTTGTTGGATCGATTGCCTTATTCTTTGACATCCTATGATTTTACCCAGAATATCAACATCCTCAGCAGCTGCCAACTATCACAAGCTGCTGTAGACTTTGACCTATCAGAAGCTTTTGACTTTCTATAATTGTCACAACTGTAGCATCAGCATGGTATACAAATTTGGCCCATTAGACCTTGCGTAGTGGGGCGGTATAAGCCCCTATAGCGCCGAGATGGCGCCGAGAACACCGGGACGAAGGGCGCTATGCCCAAAAAAAAATTCAAAGCGCGATAAATATCGCGGCGCTATCGAACGAAGATTTGATTATTTTGACCGTTTACAAACGGTCATTTTAATAAAAAAAAAAAAAAAAAATTTATTTTTCAAACTTTCCTTTAAATCATTACCTCCTCTCCTATTTTTTTTTACCACAAACACTCAAAAACTCTCATCTCTTCCATTTTTTTTACAAATCTTGATATTTTATACAATGCATCCATACAACCGTGGCTTCATTCCTCCCCGATCTAGTGCGGACCCAAACCAAAGTGGTAATCCTACTCGCCCCGTGTTGCCGGTTCCCACTAGACCCAACCCTTTCGGCTCCGGTTTTCTCGACTACAATCAACAAAATCCCGGGTTCATGAATCTTTTGAACCAACCGCTATCATGGGACCCGAATCTCTACGGGTGGAACCCGAATCAAAACACCGACGGAATGGGGTCGTCTCAAGCGTTCGGGTCGGCTCAAGCTTTCGGCTCCCCACAACACGAACCCGACGTTGTTCCGGAAACACAACCCGAAGTAGCGGAGACCCAAAAAGGAAAAGCAAAAGCAAAACGGCCACATAAAAAAAAAGCGGAAACCAGCACCCGAGCGAAAAAAAATGTGATCCGGTGGGAGCCCGATGAGGAGTATGCGTTAACCCGCGCTTTCATCGATGTGTCGGAGGACCCGGTTATAGGTATATTTTTTAATTTTTTTCTGTTTTTCCATTTCTTTTTTCTGTTTTTTTTTTCTGTTTTCTGCAGTTTTTTTTAAGTATTTTCTGTTTATTTTTTCTTTTTTTATTTTTCTGTTTTTTTCAGTTTTTTTATTTATTTTCTGTTTTTATTTTTCTGTTTTTTTGCAGTTTTTTTATTTATTTTCTGTTTTTATTTTTCTGTTTTTTGCAGTTTTTTTATTTATTTTCTGTTTTTATTTTTCTATTTTTTTGCAGTTTTTTTATTTATTTTCTGTTTTTATTTTTCTGTTTTTTTGCAGTTTTTTTAGACTAATAAATTATATCTTTTTTTTTAGCAAACTATCAAGATAAATCAGTTTTTTGGAGCCGAATACGAGCACTTTTTTTCGAGCTAATTGGTAAAGATGAGGAATACCGCCCACCGGACTCTATATCGGGCAAGTGGACCGATATAAACAAAAAATGTACGAACTTTCAAACCGTGTACCAACGCAACTTTGCCGGATGGAAAAGTGGAAACAAGGACGAGGACATCACGCAAGCGGCGTTGGTCGAGTATACGAATGCTAATGGCCATTTCCCGTACATGAGGTGTTGGCAAATCCTTCGCCATAGCCCCAAATGGGCCGCCATATCTACTCCGAGTGGTCGTTCGGGAAATAAACGGCCGTCAAAGAGGTCCAAAACAAACGAGTCGGGTGAACCCGAAACGCCAACCTCCGACGCTCGAAACACCGACTTGAACGAGGATATTCCGGATGACGAGCCGGCGGAGGAGTTACCAAGACCGCCCGGAAGAAAAAGCCGGGCGAAAAAACCCGAGTCGTCGTCGATGTCTATGGGAATGGATATGAGTAACGCATTTTCGGAGATAAACATGCGACTTCAAGATTTACACGAACTCGGTAATAAACGTTTGGAGGAGAACCACGAAGTTACGGAGATTATGCGGGATAGACAATGGGAACGGGACTTTGAGTTCTACTCGAAACCGCACGACCACCTTACCGGAAAAGCTTTGAAGATGGCGTTGGCCCAAAAGGAAAGGATCGAAAAAAAATATAATCTTTGAAGTGTTGTTTTTTTATTTTTTTAGTCAAACTTTTTTTTTTTAGTGGAACCGTTTTTTTTTTTTTTTTTTTTTTTTAAGTGTAATGTTTTTATTTTTATTTTAGTGTAATGTTTTTTAATTTAATGAAATGAATTTTAATTTTATAAAGTTAGAAAATAATTATAAAAAATTAGAAATTAATAATTGAGTAATGATTAGACGGGGGCTTTATGACTACGGGCTTAAAATGCATAAGGCCCCATAACGCCCCACGCTGACGTGGCGCGCCACGTGTCGCATAACGCCCACAAAGGGGCGTTATGACTACACATGGCCTTAGGACTAAGCCCAAATGCTGACTTTGACTTTCTTCGATTTTTTTTCCAGAAATAGATTATTTGCAGCCCTATTAATCAACAACAAAATATGGTCAATCACAGTCATTATGCTACTTTGACCAGCTTTGACCTTTATCAAAATGAGGCCATATTTTCTCCACAAAATAATGAGTTGCAGGCTGTCAAGACTATCCCAATTGCCATCATTAACCCAAAATTTGTTCAATAACACCAGATTCAGAATAAACAGCCCCCGCCATCCAAGAACACCCAACATAATGCAGATGAGTCAACTGCAAATAATATTGGCACCAGCTGCCACCTGCATCATCCAACACTAGATAACATTGGCCGATACACGGTATCTTGGGTTAATCGGTTGGTTTAACGGGTCACGGTTCAACGGGTAAATGGGTCATCCATCAGCTAATGGGTCATGGGTAATATTCTTTTTGCATGTGCTTTGTATTTTCTAAATAAATAGGTTTGGTTTTGTTCTTTTAATATTGTACTCTTTCTACCAAGTCACCCTCATTATAGCCAATTGTTTTGGGTACTTTGAACTTCCCATGGAAAACACAAAGTGACACCCGCCCATGAATATCAGCATGAACTTGAAGATGTGGTTATCAATTTCACAAGTGAAATCCAATCCCCTGGCCAATTGCATTATCTTTTTTGTCGAATCTTGTACCCAAACTTTGTCGAAATCAATACACGGAACCATTAATCGTTGGTATCTTTGCGTATTGTTCATTCTCTATCTCGGTTTGTGTCGTAGCTTGGATTTCGCACTCGCTACGCCATCTGAAACATGAAATCATCGTTGTCCGACGATCCGTATCGGGAACTACACACAGAATCTCCATTAAACTAAAATATTAGAAATCACCCATAATAATAATTATCACTATTATGTTTTGTTTTTTTAGTATTTTGACCAACACCAATTCTAAAGTTGATGAAATTTTAAGTAAAAAATTAGTAATTAATTCCATATTAAATTCTTTTTTAAAATTAATAATTAAGACTTACGAAACATAACCCTTAATTATGTATTTAAAAATTCCAAACATTCTAGAAAAAAATTAAGAGTTCAACCGGCTTGGAAACATATAAATACTTCAACGTATTTATAATCATTTAGATAAATTCTTTTTTTTTTTGGGTAAAAAATCATTTAGATAAATTCAGAATATTTATAATCGTTTAGATAAATATTTTTGAAAAAAAAAAAAAGACATTTATGTCAAAGTATTATCTTTAAGAAAAAAATAAGTATTTATAATTAAGTAGGATAAAATTTAATATTAATTACTATTTAATTAATAGATAAGTATTAAACGGATAGATAATTACAAAAAATTAGATGTCTCCACTGATGAATACACGTGTCACACATTGATTTACTTTAGTATATAGTATATATATATATATAGAGAAAGATAGATAAATATGTTTTGTTTTCTGATTAAAAAGAGTACTATTATATCACCTATGGATTAATACAAACAAATTTACTATTATATATATATAATTTTTTGAAAGTCACTATTTTTTATATAGTTAGTGTGATTAGGTATACAATAACTTTATCTTCAGTATATTATATCACGTACGGATTAATACAAACAATTTACTCAAATTTTTAAATTGTTAATGTGGTTAGGTATATAATTAATTTTATATCTCATTGACACTTACCTTGTGTCATTTTTCTTCCTTTAATCTAAGTGGAGTTTCAAAGAAATTTCTTTGAAGGGGACCCTCTAATATTTTACCTCTGTGTGTGTATACATACACTTCAATATTTTATATAATAATTTGTTTATAACAAGCGTAAATTAGAAGGATTAGCCATTCAATTGATGTTAAATCCTATGTAATGAACATAAGGCATAGGCAGTTATCTTAATACATATATTAAAACATCACTTATAGATGAAGACACCATTTGGGACTATAGGACTTGAAATTGCATTCAACAAGTTTAATAGACGATTCTTGATCTTGAAAACATTAAGGTTGAGTTGGATAGATCAGTTATCTTCCTTACTTCCCTACCTGGATCCTGTGTAAATCTATATGTTCACTTGATATACATATTTGCAAGAAGTATATATTATGGTGACCAGTTGATAGAACAATAGGCCCTTGCCTGTTTGGGTCGGGGGTGTTGTTTTGTTTGGCCTTTTGGTCGGTTGGGTCGGAGGTGTTTTTAATGAAGTTTTATTTAAAAAAAAAAAAAAGTTGATAGAACAATATTGTAGGGACGTTTGTTTAGAAAGGATAAACATGCACGGAAATAGACAAGTCAATCAAGGAGGGACTAACAATATAGTATTACACGTCATTATTAATCACATAAATAGTTAATCATTCACCGATGCTTACATTTGCAAGCCCACATACTATTAACTCCTCTTAATTGCTTCACCGGTCACAATCCATGTATAAATAATTTTATCTTTTACAGATGCTCACATTTTTTATTTGCATTGATTGTAACTTAAAGTTATGGAATCTTTGGTTGATGCTTACATTTTCTTGGTTTTATTTGTATAATTGGGGATTATTAGGAATTTTCCTCCAACAGGACCTACTTTAGCTAACATATGCAGACAATAGGATTTGCAATTGCAATCACAAACTTAAATAAAAATATGAACAATAATAAATTGAAATTTGAGATATATGCTTAAACAATCAGTAACATACACAACGGAATGATTTCATTATTGGAGATCATACATAAATACAAGGAAATGTTCTTAAAACATGTTTAATTAGAGGTCGGAAGACATATTTAGGGCTGTTCATAAGCCGAGCTGAGCTGGGGGCAAGCTCGGCTCGGATTTGAAACGAGCTGAAAATCTAAGCTCGGGCTCGGCTTGGTTTGACTAATTTACAAAAAAAATTAACATGTAGCTCACAAAATTTAGTAGTTTAAAATATTATTTAAGACTTCAAAAAAACCATCCAAAATAAATTCAACCTAATACATTACAAGCCAAAATCAAATTTAACGACACAAAATATGTTTTAAATTTCAACGAAATACAATATTTGTTCATTAGCATGGTAATCAAATTTAAATACAAATTATAGCCAATAAAATCAAAACTAAAACTATTACCATATTAAGCATCTTCTTCTACATGCAGCAGCACATCTGCCAAGTTGGTTAAGAAGTTCATCACTTAGTTCCTCCTGATATATATGAGCCCTTTTGCAATCAAGTGAATAGGACTGCAAACAAGTCCTAAGTAGCTGCTGCTATAATCCACAAACCCTTACGTCAAACAAAAGCATATGTGACTGTATGTAAGACATTGAATAAACAGACATTCTTTACTGGTATACATGTTATGCTAGACCTTATTTTATATTGTTGCTTTACTGGCATTTTGTAGATTTTTAACAAGTTCAAAACAACATAAACCATATTTCATTTCTCATAGAAGTGGGTTTCATTGAAGCGTTTTATCAAACAGATGGTGTGCATAGCTGGTTATCACGTTGTCATAATCAATGTGGAAGAACCCATGACATTTATGCACAAAATGCAGGAAATCCTTTTGGGACAAATCCCCATATAGTAGCAAAGCCTCTAACACAACAATTATTGCTTCCTGATTAACCGGCAAGCAAACACATATCATATATCTCTGTAGCAGCAACATGATTATATGGTGTGTACGGAAGCCAACAACAATATATTATTCCAGAAAATCATAAACATAATACAAGGTTCGGTTTCGCTTGAAGTCTGTTAACGGAGATACATCAACCATAACCATGGTCTGTTCATCATATTTACTTAAGCATAACCGATTGATTATGTCGGTTTTGGTTAATTTTTGACGGTGCGGATTTCCGTTATGGTTTGGCTTTTGCTCACCTAAGTCGACAAGCTTCAAATGTTTATGAGAATAAAAAGCACGTGAAGCAAATCTATGTAAATATGAATACAAAAAGGGTTCCCTACGTGTGTCTGAAAATGCTAGTGAAAGCAAATCTCACTACTTTGAGGAAGACCCAGTAGTAACCCGCATACTAGCCAATTACTTTTTCTTATTTCTTGACTTCCCATAGAAGCAAAGTGGCACCAGCACAAATTCCACCCAACTTCTGGTCAACACGTTCAGGATTTCACCTGGTTTAACCACAACAATCATATGATATCGGTCTGGCCACTTAACCGGAGCAATAACCCGACTTTCCATATCCATATTAGACTAGATTTCAAAAGTTGCGAGCCTGGCATGCGTCAAGTCACTATGGTGCATTGTGTCCTTGGTGTTGAACTAAATAAGACATTCTTGTAGGGGCTAGTAATCTGTATCACAGGTCAAAATCAGTGTAATGATCCATTGTTTTTATTTTTGTTAATTGTAACTTAAAGTTATACGAAGTTATGGTAACCAATGTTGGTTTCAGACCCAAGACTACCAGCTTGCAGAAAGAAAAGGGGATAAAAATGCTTGTTTATTCCATAACCAAACCAAGCCTTATATAGGCAATTACATGCAACGTAAACAATGACTCATTTAAATTAATAATGACTCTAAATTCTCTTAAGGAATCGGCTTAATCAATCAATCCATTTGACCCGGCTAAGAATTAACACATGCTAAATAGACTTCTAACGGTCACATTGACCATGCAAATATTATTTGAGCTTTTTATCCGGCTGACTTATTCGTTTTTGAAAACCCACAAGACTCGTACCCGTCAAGATTATCCAACAACCAATTTACTTCAAGTGATGCGTACGCCACAAAATAGACATCAGTAAAACTTTGTAGTTGTTTAGATTCCATGAAAATAAATTGAAGGAAGTTTGAGATATCATGCTTCAACGACCACATGAATTACTAGAAACATATAACAGTTTCTTGAAAAACATTTAATTTCTTATTTTTTTCTTGGGTTAGGGCAACCATAGATTATTGAAGAATCATACATAAATATAATAATTCAGAAAATTGACTTTATTCATGCATAATAGCTGCTTTTGCTTTGGATTTACACACATCCTTCCACACATCCATTGCTTTTGATCTCCGTCAAAAGGCATCTCAAAAACTTTATTGGTGCTCCTTCACACGATTAAAATAATAAACAAACCAACATTAACAATGACAATCATATAGTTATATCAGCAAAAAACATGCTTCACAACTATGTCATGAAGTTAACGTACTAAAACAGAATAAACTTTTACTATTCTCTAGACCTGGCAAACGGGTCGGGTTGGGTCGGGTCGGGTCATGGGTCAAAACAGGTTCGGGTCAAAATGGGTACGGGTCAAAACAGGTCAATTAAAAAAAGGGTTGCTTTGGTTCGGGTCAAAACGGGTTTGGGTCGAAACGGGTTCGGGTCGGAACGGGTTTCGGGTCGGAACGGGTTAGTTAAAAAACTGTTTTTTTAAAAGATTGTACATCAAGGGGCAATTTTGTCGGGTTAAAACGGGTCCGGATTGGTTCGGGTTGAGAATGGGTTCGGGTCGGGACGGGTTCGGGTAAAAAAAGTGGGCTTCTTCAGGTAATACTCGTGCTGTTGTTGAAGAAGGTCAACAAAGACTGCCACCAGTAGTCAACTCTCAAGATGTTCCAGATTTATCTACTTCTACGATCATTGAATGCCAAGGAATTGGATTTGAAGTAATTTTTATGAGTTTTTAAATTTGTATATAGTTTTAGACTTTTAGTTGAGGAAATTTGATATGTTTAACAACTAGTTTTTATTCTTAAATGATTTCTTTTAGATCTTCTAGTAACTCAGTAAACAAAATTCAAATACAAAAGTTAGTTTCATGACTTAATGACTTATAATTGGAGTTCTTTTACCTCTCATCTTTTTTCTTCCACTTTTGTTTTTTGCTGCTTGAAGTAATTACATATACATGTGTACTGCTCCTATCAATAGTGTTTGGGGTGGGGTGGGGTGGGGTGGTTGATAACAATGAAACGGTAAGTGCCAGTGATTGTTCCATGAACAACAGTGCCGTTTTTGAGTTCGATCGAAACCAGAACCATAAAACTAAAGATAATAATCATCCAGGGTATGTACCTTCATATTCTAAAATCAAGATTATCTTTTTTTAAATATATAACTTAATTAAAAATCAAAACTTGCTATCATAGTACTAAAGAGATGAAACCATATGAGATCAGACCAAAAAAAATTCCCCAAAATTAAGGTGATTCACATATAAATATTAATCAAACTCAAATACAACAAAACTAGTAAAAGATTAACAAACAGATCCAAAACAAAACTGAATAAAATAAATTAAATTAAATTAAATCTAATCACACCCATGTAAGCAAATATTAATCAAACTCAAATACAACAAAACAAGTAAAAGATTAACAAAGAGAACAATTAATGTACACATCAACATTCCTGTTAAACCTAAAAAAACTTCAATCACATATGTTATTATGGCCCAAATTCAATAACAGGTTCACTACTTTCGGCTAAATTTTTTTTGGGTCCTATCATTTCTAAAGCTAAATTTAAAACCGAAAACCGACCCATCCAACCCATACGAAAAAAGCGAAAACCGAACCTTCGGTTTGCACACAAAGCCAACCTATGCACGCCCATATTAAACCTAATTGAACCACACAAACTAACTATACTTCAAAGTTCAAACAGAACCATATCAAACCAAGTCTCTGACTCTCTGGTGTCAAAACAAAACAAACCTAATCCACATTTCCACGTTAATCATTTAAATAATCCAAAAAAATATGAAAAACACAAACTAAACATACAGAATTTGCACCAATATTGAGTAAAACAAACAATGATAATTGTCAATTATCAAATGGGGTCGCTGAACTAAAACGCAGTCAAAGTGTTATTAATTCCAACTACTCCCACCATGTTTTCAAATTACCACAACTTCTTGCTTCAATTTTTTTTCATCAAATTCGCCTGTTCAACCCCCACCCAATCAATGAATACAACAATAATCAAGTGCTGCATTAAGACAATCGAAACCCTAGCAAACTAATTGCAAATTAGGTTTAAAAAAAGAGATTACCTTCCGCTTTAGGCCTTGTAATCTGGAAACAATTGAATTTTTGAGATGGCCAATGGCGTCGTCTTGATCGGCGGAGTGTGATAAAGCGGAGATGCCGGCGGAGTGTGATAAAGCGGAGATGCCGGCGGAGGGTGGGGGGTTTGTGGCGGAGGAGATGGCGGAGGCAGGAGAGGGTGGAGAACTGGAGATTGGGGTGTCGCTCAGTGAACCCGTGGTTGAGGTAAAGAACCCTAAAAGAACCGTTCCTCTAAACTTCTCAACCCGTTTGGACCCGTAGAAACTTTTTTTGTTTTTTAATTTAACCCATTTCGACCCTTTGACTTAAATTACTCTACCCAAACCCACCTATAGTATTTTATAAAGTAAACTTTCGTTTTACTCCCTGTGGTTTGGTCGTTTTAACTGTTTTACCCCAAACCTTTAAAAATAGCCATTTTACTCCCTGATCTATGAAGCTAATCTCTATTTCACTCCCCGCCCCTAACGCCATCCAATTCAACAGTTAAATCCTGATCTCATGCCCCTCACATGAGGGCATTTTAGATTTTTCTCATCCTAAATATTTTTAACATCTTTTTTTATTTATAAAACAAAAGGAGATGGCCCACCCCCATCATCTTCTTCATCATAAACATAGTATTCGACTCATAAACATGGTATTCGACTCATTCGGCCTCATCGCTTCAATCTCCGATTCATAGAACAGTTCTCGTGAGTTCTGATCCAACCTAAAGCTGCAAGAACCAAAACAAACACATCAATACCTATTAACCGTTACTAACAACTTCAATTGACTCCAGATCTACAAACCCTAATTTTTTGTACCTCTTGAGGAACTCGAGGGAGATGTTCTCCACCTTCGCTGCTTTCTCGTCGGTGAAGTTTGCGCCGCCGAACGAATCCATGTGGGGTGAGGTATCAGATGCGAAAGGTTTTCTGTGGAAAATGGAAGTGAAATGGTTGAATGTGTGGTGGTGGATGGGGTCTGTAAGTAGGTTTTTTGGCGGGAAAATAAGCATTTTAGTCGAACTGTTCTTGCAGCTTTAGGTTGGATCTGCTGTTGAGTGTTGAAATTAGAAGAATTTTGGGTTGTTTGTGGGGGTGTGTTGTGAAATTTTTGGGTTAAAGTTATGAATTTGGTGTGATGTGTCTGTGTGTAAATAAAGATGAAGAAGAAGATAATGGGGGTGGGTGATCTCTTTTGTTTTATCAATAAAAAAGATGTTAAAAATATCTAGATGGGAAAAGACTAAAATGCCCTCATGTGAGGGGCATATGACCAGGATTTAACTATTGAATTGGATGACGTTATGGGCGGGGAGTGAAATAGAGATTAGCTTCATAGATCAGGGAGTAAAATGGCTATTTTTAAAGGTTTGGGGCAAAACCGTTAAAACGAACAAACCACAGGGAGCAAAACGGCAGTTTACTCTATAAAATACTATGGGTGGGTTTGGGTAGAGTAATTTAAGTCAAAGGGTTGAAAGAGAACGATTTTTTGGTCTGCACAAGAGAATGAGCATGACCGAATTGGAAGAGGTCGTATAAGCCGTCGGAGTAGACGCTGTCTACCTGTCCGTTGGTGGTTCCAACATGAAATTCTGCTGTAGTGTTGTTCACCTTCCATTATTGACGACAGAAGTTCGATGGAGGGGAGAATTTGGGGGTCTCAGGAGGCGGAAGCATTAGGGTTGTGCGATTGCGGGGAAAGAGATGTCAAATGGGAAAACAAAGCCTGCCAAGGGTTTTGTTGAACTTTTGGGGCAATATGTCAAGACATAACACCAGTCGTCGAATAGTTTTGTAGATCAAGGGACAGAATCTCATCACATGTTATAACACGGATCAGAATTTTTTTTAACGCACGGATCAGACTTTTAGAGGAGATTTTCTACATGTTGCCCTAAGACTAGGGTGGGTCGGGTTTGGGACGAGTTTAGGTAATTCCAAGCCCAAACCAGATTAGATAAGTTTGTCCAAAACTTGTCTCAAAACCCGTTGGGTTTCTAGTGGGTAAATACCCATCGGGTATCGGGTATACCCGCGGGTTTTGGGTAACCCATTAATTTTAAAAAGTTTACCCGTTGGGTATACCTGACCCAAAATCCATCGGGTAACTACTAATCAGTTACATTTAGTATTATCACTAAAGAAATATATCAAATAACTATAATGTATACGGGATAAAATATCTACGTGTATAGAAAAAAGGATGTATTATATATTTACATATTTAAAAATATAAAAGAAATTATATCAGGTATACAATCGGGTAAACGGGTTTACTTTATTGGGTAATTGGGGCGGGTAAACAGTTATATCACCAAACCCATCCCAAACCCGCGAAAAAAACAAAAACTAGTCCCAAGCCCGTCCCAAACCTGATTAACTGACCCCAAACTCGTCCCAGATGTGTCAGGTTTCGGGTTTACCCATCGGATTCGGGTTCGATTGCCATCCCTACCTAAGACTAGGTAGAGATGTACAAAAAAACTAATTACGCAATCGAAACCGGAAAAAAAACCGAAACCGGTTTTTTTAAAAACCGGTTTTTTTTGTAACCGGTTCGGTTACAACCGGTTTGGCCGGTTATTAATCGGTTATATTTTTTCATGGCCGGTTCGGGTATAAAACCGGTTTTAAAAAAACCGGTTATTAATCGATTAAACAAAAAAAACGGTTATTAATTGGTTAACCGATAACGACTATAAAAAACCGGTTTTAACCGGTTAAAAACGCCCATCATGTATTAACGGTCATATGACCGTTTGGGACCCAAAGTAGCCGTTTTTTTTGTTTTTTGTTTGGCCTAAAAATCATCTCCAACTAGTATAAAAGGTTTGTGGGTGTTTAGGTTCAATCACAACACTTGAGAATCTTCAAAAACTCTAAAAAATCTCTTATTCTTGTTCGATAACTCTCAAAACGCTATGGCAACCTCTAGTGCCCATGATTCGGTCAATGTTGGCAAGTCTACAACCGACACGGTGATTCGTGTTGTTCCAACGAAGCGCAACCCCGAGGTTTGGTCACATTTTGATTTGTGCGAGATGGCCAACGGTAAAAGAAAAGCGCGTTGTCATCATTGTCAAGGCTTTTATGCCGAAACCGCAAACTCCACCTTGAAACAACACATTGAAAAACCGTTTTGCAAGGCATTGAAACAACAACACGTTAGTGGTCAAGCTTCCATGGCAAGTGATGGCGCTAATATTCAACTACAATTTCAATATGGCTAGGGAGGAAATGGCGAAGTTTGTAATCCAAGAAAGTTTGCCGTTCGACCACTTCGATAACCAACGCTATACAAAGATGGTTCAAAGAACTCTCCAACCACGATACACCCGTGTAAGTCATGCTACTCTTAGGAGGGATTGTTTAAAATTGTGGAAAAATGCTAAACTAGAATTAATTTCTTATTTTGAAAAATTAGAAACCGGTGTTAACTTGACTAGCGATGTTTGGTCCGCACCGCACGGTTCACCCGATTCGTATATTTGTGTCACCGCCCATTGGATTGAACCAGCGACGTGGCAAATGATGAAACGCATGATTTTGTTTAAATTATTCGATTACCCTCACACCGGTGAAGCTATATATAAAGTAATCGACAAATGTATTACAACATACAAATTGGAAAAAAAAAGTTTTTTCAATATCTTTTGATAACGCCTCAAACAATACGAGTGCGGTAATGCGTTTAAAATTAAAATACAATCCGATTTGTGAGGGTATTTTTTTCCATAGCCGATGTGTTGCACACATCATAAATTTGGCCATTCAAGACGGTTTAAGGGTTATTGTACCACAAAAGGAAGCTTTCAAAAGAATGTTATGAAGTATATTTTGTAACACGCAAAGACATGCAAAATATATTAAAACTTGTAAGGAAGTGGGTCGAATATGCTTAGGACCCAATTGGGACGTTGCTCATAGGTGGAACTCGACTTGCATTATGTTTGAAAAAGCTATTTTGCAAAAGGAAAGTTTAATAGAATTTCATAACCTTTTGGCTAGTCGTAGAAAGTGTTCGCCTTACCACCCATCGGGTTGGGATACTATTGAAACGGTTACACAATTGCTTCAAGTTTTCAAAACATCAACAAAGACTTTAGCGGGGGTTTATTATCCAAGAAGTTTATTGGTACTTCACAATTTGTTTAAAATGTGTTTGAAAGTAAACGAGTTGTCGGTTAGAGGTAGACCATATTGTGACATGGCGGATACAATGAAGGAAAAATTAAGAAAATATTTTAAAGAACTACCGGCGGTTTTCACTTGTGCCGCCGCTTTAAACCCTTGTTTTAATATTTTTGGAACCAGGTCTTTGATTGAAAAAATTGCACACCAATTGAATTTAAACACCCCTCAAGAACCAAACTTTGGTGAAGCCGCAAAATCTCGTTTCAACGATCAACTTTCAAAATTGTTTCATGTTTACGTAACAAAATATGGTACAACCTCGTCACACATTCACGAGTCAATGAGAAACGCCGCTTTCGGTGAAGGTTCAAGTATGGAAGATCAAGATTTGTATGTTTATAACCAATTGTATGATGAGTCAAGTCAAATGCATCGTGGTAACACTAGTAGTAGTGAACTCGGTCGGTATGGTGGGTCGAACTTTCTACAAATGATGAGTTCACAAGACTTTAAAAATTTTGATTTGTTGGCTTGGTGGAAAAGTAAGGAAGATCAATTTCCGATCTTAGCCACAATGGCCCGAGATTTACTAACGGTCCAAGCTTCCACGATAGCTTCGGAAAGTGCTTTTTCTATTAGTGGTAGGGTGATTTCGATAAGGAGGACTTGACTAACACCAAAGGCGGTTGTGATGTCGATTTGCTTGAAAGATTACTTGGATGCGGCGGAGAGATGTCAAGACACACGCTCACTCGAGGGAGAATTAGAATACGAAGGCGAAGTTTACGAGGACGAGGTGCAAGCCGAATTGACAACCCCAATGACCGACGAAGAAGCCGAATTAGATGAATTCCTACGCAATAGTTCGGGTTCGGGCGAAGAAGATTAAACAAGGCTTCTCAAGATATATTTTAGTATTGTAGTTCCACTATATATATATATATATACATATATATATATATTAGTGGACGTTCTTGCGGATTAATAGTTTAAGTTTACGCATTTCGTTTGTTACGTTTATCGTTCGTATTTCATTGTTATGTACAACCGTTTGTTCCAAGACTAATGATATTATTATGTTTTTAACTTTTTATGAGTTTATTGTTAAGTTTTTGTATAAAAAAACTGCATTTACACTTCAAAAAATAACAAAACTAGCTGAAATGTGAAGAAAACAGCCTAAAAAGCTAAAAAAATGAAAAAAAAAAACATATTCTGTGAAGTTTCTGCATGTTTCTGCAGAACCGGTTTTTTTTTTCCGGTTTTTGTTAACCGGTTTGAAATCTCTCGCTTAATAATCGATTACAAAAAACCGGTTTTTTATATAATCGGTTACAACCGGTTAGGACCGGTTACAATTTCTTCCTGTTAAAACCGGTTATTAACCGTAACCGGTTTTTAAATAACCGGTTTTTTTTTTTGCAGATTTTAACCGGACCGGTTATTAACCGTAACCGGTTTTCAAAAAAAAAACCGATTTGTACACCTCTAAGACTAGGGCTGTTCACGAGCCGAGCCGAACCGAGCGGACCTTTGCTCGTGCTTGACTCGTTTACAAACCGAACCGAGCGGAGTGGTAAATATTTAAAGCCGAGCCACAAATCAAGCGAGCATTTTCCGAGCAGTAAATATTTCGAGCGAGCGGCGAGCGAAGTTCGAGCGATTTGGACAACCGTGTCACCCGATTTAAATTTGATGAGAGAGATAGTGACAATGTAGGGTCTCAAGTTTTTATGTCTTAATAAACAAGCACATTTCATGGCATAATATTTTTTCTTATGAATAACAATGTTGTTGCCAACGAGGCGATGATCATATTGCACGAACAATGACGTTGAGAGCAATAGACGTTTGACTTAGGGTAACGACATGAAACATTGAGGCGATGAGCAGACTGTCGTTTATCTATTTAGGGTTTAACTTTTAGATTTGATATTAATTTTTAGGGTTTAACTTTTAGATTTGATGAGCATACTATCGTTTATCTGTTTAGGATTTAACTTTTAGATTTGATATTGGCGTGATCGTGTTAGTACGTATAGATATAGTTCTAAATTTGTATATAGTTGACCAAAATCTAATAGAGTAGTATATATAAAACTATAAATTTAATTTATATTTAAGTATATATGTATGTGTGGATAAATATAGGTGTGTGTGTGTATATGTATAATTTATATTTGTGTATATACATGTTTATATATGTATGTGTATATGTATATATATATACTAACTAAAAATAATAATCTGAGCCGAACCGAGCCGAGCGGACCTTTGCTCACGCTTGACTCGTTTACAAACCGAACCGAGCAGAGCGGCTCGTTTACAACCGAGCGTCAAATCGAACGAGCATTTTCCGAGCAATTTCCGAACGAGCGTCGAGCGAACGACGAGTGCCGGGTGGTTTGAACGGCCCTACCTAAGACGATATGTAGTGCTACACATCTCCATGATTGTGTAGTTTCGTTTTTGTAGTTTATTCTGTATTAGCTTCTTGCTATTTTCCTATATATTAATATAGTGAATGAAGTTCGAAAAAAAAAAGAATAATGCCTCTATCCATGGGTATTTTACGACACGCGTCATTTTAGTTAGCAAAGGGGCATTATGAGACGTTTTTTACAAATGGGCGTAGTGGGATAATGCTCAATAATACCCCATCAATAACTACCCAATTATAATTTTGTTGTTTTTTTAATTTAAAATTAATGATATTTGATTTGGAATGATCTCATTGACCAAACAATTTGAAGAGAGGCGTTGATAAAACCACGCCTTAGAGGATTTTTTTGAAAAAAAAATGCCCCCAGGGGTCCTTGGGCGCTGTGGAGCGTTTTTTTTTTTTTTTTTTTGGAAAAAATGCTCATAAACCCTCCACTACGGCTGGTCTAAGAGTGCTGGGAGTGGGGCTTGGTTGGGGCTTGGGTTGACATGTGGCGGAGATGGGCTCCACCAGGCCACCCAAAAAAAGTGAGGTGTGAGAGCGGCGTGGGCTAGCTGGCGTGGGTGGACATGTGAAAATTTATATATATATATATTTTTTATATTTTGACATTTATAAAATAAAACACACCACTAAATTACCTGTATATTAAAATTAAAACTGAATGAATAGTAACATTAGTAAGTGCTAGCAAATGGTACCGGGTAGGGATGAGCTCGGTACCGACGGTACCGGTACCGAAAATCATCAAAAGTGGGTACCGGTACTGAATATACCCGGTACGGTACGGTTCGGTACAGGTACCGGTACGGTACCGGTACCGGTACGGTACCGGTATTTGAGGGTAAAAACCCGTACCGAACCGGTACCGAAAATGTTAAAAGTCGGTACCGAAAAGGTACCCGGTTCGGTAAATTCGGTACCGATTCGGTACCGGTACCGGGTCCATTTGCTCATCCCTAGTACCGGGTACAGATACCGGTATCAAATTAACTAAATCGGGTGTATTTTCAGTACCGGTTTGGCACCGGTTTTTACTCTCAAATACCGTTGCCGTACCAGTACCAGTACCGACCGATACCGAACCGTACCGTTCCAAGTATGTTCGGTACCTGTACCCACTATTGGGGATTTCAGTAACGGTATTTTCGGTACCGGTTGGTACCGAGCTCATCAAATCCTGTAGCAACGTAGCAATGCAAGTAATTGCACCGTTTTGATTACTTTTCATACACACAGTAAGTAAACTGTATTTCGTTATAATGAGGTTTTATATACACAACTTATTTTGCTTTCTTTTTTGTCTTTTTCTGTAATGAATGAATTGTAGCATGTAAAATTAACTTGGATATTTAGATTATTGATGAGCAAATCATATCAAATCTTGTAATCAAACCAGTATCGTATCGGTACCAAATTTACTATACCAAATCATTTACGGTACCAATTTGGTACCCACATTTTGGCGTTTTTAGAATCGTTACTTTCGGTTCTATATCGGTCCAGCACCATACCTGTATTTATTGATTTTTACTTTCAAATACAATACCGTATTGTACCGAGTATTATATCGGTTCTACATCAATCCTATTATTGTATATTTGGTTATTTAAAATCGTTTTTTAGGACGGAGTGACTATCCTTACCACGACATTTTTATTTATGTTTTGATATTTGGTATCTGCTTGCCGTTGCTGACACACGTTTTGCAGTCATTGGGTTCCCGTCGCGACGCGCGGGCGGAAAATTAACTAGTTAATTTAAAAAAAAGTTACATAAAATCCTAATAAATTAAAAAAGAAAAAACAACTTAATAACACCTAAACAATAAAAATAAAAACAACTTAATAAATCCTAAAAAAATAAAAAAAAAAACCTTGATAATAAATTCTAAAAAAATTACAAACTACGATAAATATTAAAGTGGGGAACCAAACGATATGCCGAGTTCCCATCGTGCCTATACTCGATTTTGGCTATATCCACTCGATCGTCGTAGCTTAGGTCGCCCGCAGACACACGGTCGAGGCATGCTTTAAACCGATCCAGGTGCGGTTTTAGCTCCCGCCACTTATGTTGACTCGCGTGCAAGTTGTGACGCGCGTTTCCAACATGTTGTTGGTATTCCTGAAACGCTCGTGTCCAGTAGGCAGTTTGACCATGGACCTGAGTGAGTATGGCGCACGCGCGCATGGCAGTGAGCCATATGGACGCACCGCGCACGAGGGTGCAGACCTGCACGCGCGCACCGGTGTGTCTTGCGCGCGCGCGCACGTAGAAACTTCCAGCTGCAGTTATGTCAGTGCAGTTACATTCAACACTCGAAACTGACGAAGTCAATGCTTTGACTGCGAATTTAATGACGAATTAAAGTGCATTAAAGACGTTTAATGCAGTTTAATTCTCCCATTAATTTCGTTTTTCAGTTTCTTCTAGACCTGGTGTATAAATAGGAGACTCCTTTCACCAGTTTGTGACACCGAATTACACAGATCTTTACAATTTCTCTCTACAACAATCTTAATCTTTCAAGCAGCAAGGTACACCTTCGGGTTGGAGTCAAGACCGGCAGTGCAACTGCTTGCGGCTGTTGTATCCTGGAAACAAACGTGTTCTCCTGGGAGACACGAAATTTGTTTTAAGGGACCCGTGTCTAACACGATCCTCAGCCAAAGAACAGTGTTTCTGTTCGGTTTTCTGTTCTTGTATTTCCCTTTTCAGTTGTATTTGTATTTTTCTTTCAGTTGTAATTCTGTAATTCAAGTTAATAAAAGTTTTTATTTATTTTACACGAACGGATTCCTACAATCTTAAAACAAATTTTAAAACACCGTTCGTGTAGAATCACAAACTTCTCTGCTGTGATTTCAATTTTTTTTTTCTCACAGCAGGTTGTGTTTTAAAAGGTTTTTCTCTGTTTTGATTCAAAGTAGCGACTTTGTCAAAACAGAACTCTGTTTCTACTCCTTCTGTCGCTGAGTTCTAAAAACCTACTGTTGTAGTCTTCAAAGTTGGACTTAGAAGCTGCGCGGTGGTTTCAAAAACTCTTTACATTGGATAAATAATAAATTAGCACATTTATTATTTTATTAACTTGGTTTTGTGGAATTTTTCAGAATGTCGACTGAAAATACCAACGTCAACGTTGTTGTCGGTACCCCTGCCAACACTGTGGGAGCGTCCACAGTGGCGAATCATGCTGAACGACCCGAGAAGTTCTCGGGTCTCCACTTCAAGCGGTGGCAACAGAAGATGTTCTTCTACTTGACCACCATGAACCTTGCGAGGTTCTTAACGGAGACCGCTCCCCAACCGGCGGAAGGGGAGACCGATGCTCAGGCTCTGAGCGCGGTAGAGGCGTGGAAGCACTCGGACTTTATATGTCGAGGCTACGTACTCAACGGTCTCTCGGATGCGCTGTATAATGTGTACTATAATATCAAGACTTCCAAAGAATTATGGGAGTCTTTAGAGAAAAAGTACAAAACGGAGGATGCGGGAACAAAGAAATTTGTTGTCGCCCGTTTCTTGGACTTCAAAATGGTTGATAACAAGCCTGTTATGAACCAAGTCCAAGAGTTGCAAATTATACTAAATGACATCCATGCTGAGGGAATGGTACTCAGCGAAACGTTTCAAGTGGCAGCCATGATCGGAAAATTACATCTTGCTTGGTTGGATTTTAAGAATTATCTTAAACACAAGCGAAAGGAAATGTCGGTCGAGGACCTTGTTCTTCGTCTTCGTATAGAAGAAGAAAACAGGGTGGCCCAAAAAGGCACCATTTTGCAAGCTTCGGCTAAAGAAAATATGGTGGAAATTGGGGAATCCTCAAAGGCCAAGAAGGGCAAGGGTAAAACCAACAACAAAGGGAAAGCAAAGGTTAACGGCCTTGGACCGAAAAAGGGGGCTGTGAAAAAGAAGCCTGCGCCTTTCCAAGGTACTTGTTACAATTGTAACGAGACGGGGCACCGTGCTAACCAATGCAACAAACCTAAGCGTGAGCGTGCGCACATGGTTGATGAGGATGGTATGCCTCTTATTGCAATGATAACCGAGGAAGCGGCTATGATTGAAGAAGTCAACGCAATGGGTGAAAACCCAAAAGGATGGTTCGTTGACACGGGTGCAACCCGCCATGTTTGTGGAGACAAGGCTCTTTTCTCTACATTCAAGGAAGCTTCGGGTGAAGAAAAGCTTTATATGGGGAATAAAGCTACCGCAAGCATCAAGGGGGAAGGCACGGTTGTCTTGAAGATGACTTCGGGCAAGGAGCTTACCTTGACAAACGTGCTTTATGTTCCAGAGATACGGAAGAATCTCGTGTCGGGATGGATGCTCAACAAGTTTGGATTTCGTCTAGTGTTTGAATCGGACAATTTTGTCTTGTCTAGACGTGGAATGTTTGTTGGTAAGGGCTATGCCCTTAATGGTATGTTCAAAATGAATGTAATGGTTGTTAACCAAAACAAGAAAATGAATGAAACTTCTACTTCTACTTACATGGTTGAGTCTTCTAATGTTTGGCATGGTAGACTAGGACATGTAAATTTTAATTCATTACGACGTTTAATTAAATTAAACTTGATTCCAACATTCCATATCGAGTCCAATCACAAATGCGAGACTTGTGTTGAATCCAAACTTACGAGATCATCGTTTAAATCGGTTGAGCGAATAACCGAACCCCTTGATTTAATTCATACCGATGTGTGTGATTTAAAAGCGGTTCCCACGCGTGGAGGAAATAAGTACTTCATCACGTTTATTGATGATTGTACTAAATATTGCTACGTGTATTTACTTAAAAGTAAAGACGAAGCAATAGAGAAGTTTATCTTGTACAAAAATGAAGTTGAGAATCAACTTATAAAGAAGATACAAGCTTTGAGAAGCGATCGAGGAGGTGAATATGTTGCACCTTTTGCGGATTTATGCGCAAAAAGTGGCCTTGTACATGAGTGTACACCTCCTTATTCTCCACAATCAAATGGTGTTGCGGAACGTAAGAACCGCACATTGAAAGAGATGATGAACGCCATGTTGATAAGCTCGGGAGTGAACCGAGAAATGTGGGGGGACGCCATTCTCTCAGCAAACTATCTTTTGAACAAGATACCTTTGAAAAATAGGGACGAAACTCCATATGAGCTATGGAGAAAAAGGAAGCCATCGTATAAATACTTGAAAGTGTGGGGGTGCCTAGCTAAGGTGATTGTACCACCTCCTAAGGCTCTTAGGATAGGACCCAAAACTGTTGATTGCATTTTCATTGGATATGCACATCAAAGTAGTGCGCATCGTTTTCTTGTACATGAGTCCAAGAATCCTGATGTACACAAACACACTATCATAGAGGCAAATCCTAATGTCGTCTCATATTTTGAGAATGTGTTTCCTATGTTAAGACAAACACATACGCCTTCATCAAGAGCGGTTGATGAAGCAGGTCCAAGTTCGTCTACATGGCTAGATGAAGCAGGACCAAGTTCATCTACGAGGATAGATGAAAGACATGAACGACCCGAGGTCGAGGACGGTGAGCTTAGACGAAGTAAACGACAAAGGGTTGAAAAATCTTTTGGTCCAGACTTCATGAGCTATATGGTTGAGGATGAGCCCAATACCTACCGCGAAGCGGTTACCTCCGCGGAAGGACCTCAATGGCAAGAAGCAATTAAGAATGAAATTGATTCTATATTGCAAAATCATACTTGGGAGTTAGTAGATCTTCCACCTGGTTGCAAACCACTTGGATATCGTTGGATATTCAAAAGGAAGATGAAAGCCGATGGAAGTATTGATAAATACAAGGCAAGGTTAGTAATCAAAGGATTTAGACAAAAGGAGGGTCTAGACTACTTTGATACTTACTCGCCTGTAACGCGAATAACCTCTATTCGATTGGTTCTTGCAATTGCGGCTCTAAGAAATTTGGAAGTTCACCAAATGGATGTAAAGACCGCATTTCTAAATGGCGATTTAGAAGAAGAAATTTACATGGAACAACCCGAGGGTTTTTCCGCCCCTGGAAATAAGGGCAAAGTATGTAAATTGGTCAAGTCTTTGTATGGCTTGAAGCAAGCTCCAAAACAATGGCACCAAAAGTTTGATCATGTCATGATTGACAATGGTTTCAAAATAAATGAGTGCGACAAGTGTGTTTATTTTAAAGACACACCAAGAGGTTATGTGATTCTATGTCTTTATGTAGATGATATGCTTATCATTGGGAGTGATGATAAGATGATCAACTCAACGAAAGACATGTTGAAAGCGAGGTTTGACATGAAAGACATGGGTCTCGCGGATGTGATTCTTGGAGTAAAAATCACTAGAACCCAAAATGGTCTTGTGTTGAGTCAATCTCACTACGTGGACAAGATCCTTGGGAAATTCAATTCGGACGGTGCGAGTATAGCTCGATCTCCAATTGATAATACCCAACGCATAAGGAAGAATAGAGGCGAGAGTGTTTCTCAGTTAGAATACTCAAGGATCATTGGTAGTCTCATGTATCTAATGACATGTACTAGACCCGACTTAGCGTACGCTGTGAGCAGGCTAAGTAGATACACCAGTAATCCGAGCGAGGATCATTGGAAAGCTATCACGAGGGTGCTTAGATACATAAGATACACGAGAGACTATGGATTGCATTATACCCGTGATCCAGCAGTGATCGAAGGATTCACTGATGCGAACTGGATATCGGATATAAAAGATCATAGATCGACAAGTGGATATGTGTTTACACTTGCTGGCGCAGCTATAGCTTGGAAGTCTTCCAAGTAAACGGTTATAGCTAGATCTACGATGGAATCCGAATTCGTCGCTTTAGATAAAAGCGGGGAAGAACCGGAGTGGCTACGTCAATTTGTGGAAGATATTCCAAGATGGCCAAAGCCGTTGACGGCGATCTGCATACATTGTGACAATCAGTCTGCTCTTGCTAGAGCACAAAACATGATGTACAATGGTAGATCAAGGCACATTCGACGTAGACACAACACGGTACGACAACTTATCTCAACGGGTGTTATCTCAGTTGACTATGTGAGGTCAAATGAGAACATTGCGGACCCGTTAACGAAAGGCTTAAGTACAGAGAAGGTGTATAGGTTGTCAAGAGGAATGGGACTAAAGCCCATAGATGAAGGGAATATGAGGGAAACCTAACCTAGTTGACTGGAGATCCCAAGATCTAGGTTCAATAGGCAAACTTAATCATAAACCCAAAGGGAGTCATTGTGGGGGGTGCCCCAAAATCAATAAAGGGAGTTGTACACTTCCTAGTCCATTCCAATCAGTGACATGAAGGAAAGGTTAAGCATGTTGAGGTTAAGGATTTTGAGGAAATCCAAATTAACCATGATGCTTTTAATGATTCAGAGGAATCACCTATGTTAGAGAGAAGTGGGGTCGCTTCGAATGGATTTGTGGGGAGGCGCAAATCCTAGAGCTCTCGCAGAACCAGGAACGTGTTCCATGACCATGAACGGACACAACCATGAGGTCTTAACTCGACTAGGGAGAGTATTGTGTGAATGTATATTGTCGCCTACATAAATGGGGGATTGTTCAAGGACACCGCGTCTACAAGACCCTAGGAGGCTAAGTATGCTTCACAAAAGGAGGTTCAAAGGTTACACCTACCTATCTTGCAATACTCAACTGTTGAACGTGTATCGTTGAAACTTGATAGATCGATTTCTATTCATGTGGGGGATTGTTGGAAATTTTGTGAAAATAGCATTTTTCACAAATATAGGAAAATGATTTTTTCCTATTTTGGACTAGAAATAAATATAATAAAATGAGCGGGTTTTATATATTTATTTGTGGGTTTGTGTTCTATGTCGGAAGGGCTTCGCAACGAAGTAAACCACGTCCAAAACGGAGCTAAGATGAATGAGATATCGATGCTCAAAGTTTGGTGTTTGAAACTTAAATGCTGAAAAAAGTGGGAAAGTGGCACCTTGTCCCACATCGGATGAGAGTTGGAACTTAAAGGGGTATTTAAGTGGGAACTCTCCATCCTTATTGTTTCATGGAAGCACTCACTAGTGTACTCGCGAAGGGTGCGGAGCACCCTAACTCGCACTCGCACTCGCACACGCGCGCGTGGCGTGGGCGATGAGGCGCAATGTGGCACTTTGATGGCGCACTTTGCACTTCGCCCACTTGAGAGCCGCCTTTGTATTTTTGACCACGTGCGCGTGGTGGATCACAGAGGCTGCAAGTACCAAGTGGTGTGAAGGTTCGAGGCGCGTGACGTGGCAGTCCGCGCGCGAGTACACATGGCATGGAGGCGCATGGTGCATGGGCCTAATGTGACGTGCACGGCGCACCAAAGTGAGCCAAAACGGCGCGACTGTGTGGCGTGCTCGTAGAGGCTCACAGGTGACGTGGCACACGCGCGCAGGCGCGCATGGACCTGAGTGAGTATGGCGCACGCGCGCATGGCAGTGAGCCATATGGACGCACCGCGCACGAGGGTGCAGACCTGCACGCGCGCACCGGTGTGTCTTGCGCGCGCGCGCACGTAGAAACTTCCAGCTGCAGTTATGTCAATGCAGTTACATTCAGCACTCGAAACTGACGAAGTCAATGCTTTGACTGCGAATTTAATGACGAATTAAAGTGCATTAAAGACGTTTAATGCAGTTTAATTCTCCCATTAATTTCGTTTTTCAGTTTCTTCTAGACCTGGTGTATAAATAGGAGACTCCTTTCACCAGTTTGTGACACCGAATTACACAGATCTTTACAATTTCTCTCTACAGCAATCTTAATCTTTCAAGCAGCAAGGTACACCTTCGGGTTGGAGTCAAGACCGGCAGTGCAACTGCTTGCGGCTGTTGTATCCTGGAAACAAACGTGTTCTCCTGGGAGACACGAAATTTGTTTTAAGGGACCCGTGTCTAACACGATCCTCAGCCAAAGAACAGTGTTTCTGTTCGGTTTTCTGTTCTTGTATTTCCCTTTTCAGTTGTATTTGTATTTTTCTTTCAGTTGTAATTCTGTAATTCAAGTTAATAAAAGTTTTTATTTATTTTACACGAACGGATTCCTACACGTTGTGCGTCAACGATTGACGTCACTAGCGCTAGCTCCTCCTCCTTGGTCCAATGAACCATTTTTGTTTTTTGGGTTGGTTTTGGATGAAGATTTGTGTTTGAAGAAAGTAGATGTGAAAAATATTGATGTTTGGGGTTTACAGGTAAAAAATAGTAAAAGTTTTTTAAAATTTGATTTACATGTGAAAAATATTTTACATATCTAAACTGATTTGGAAAAATATTGATGTTTGGGGTTTACAAGTTGTTCGCACTGATTTTATATGTATTTAATGGTCTATTTCATTTTTACATGTCTTAGAATGTCATTAATATGACTGGAAAATGGTGGGTTGGGTCAGGTTGTGTAACAGGTCAAAACTAACAGGACAGGTTGGGTTGGGTTGGGTTGGGTTGGGTAAAGTATCAAATTGGGTTTGTCTCTGAATGGGCAGCTCTTAGAAAAACATGTCAAATGGATTCGGGTCAGAACAAGTTGGGTCAGAGCGGGTTCGCATGCTATGTTTGTTTTTATGGAGGTTAGTTGTGATGGTCGTGTTGGCGGCATGGCTACTGCAGTGGTGGCACCGATGACGACTGATAGCTGACACTTTTTGCTTTAACAGCACATAGATCGCCACTGCGTAATGCATCACATGGATCACTGAGGTGGATTAACATCCTATAATCCGGATTGCCAACCTGGCAGGTGACACAATGCCTTGCATTTTGTCTAACAAAAGAATAACCCAGACTTTTGTGAATCAAATAATAAGCCCAATTTGATTTCCTAGTTCACTTTTGCTTATAACCTGAATTTACCATATCAATATTAAGGTTTCCTGCCATATAGATCAGATGTTGACTAGCAGCAATCTGATTTTGACTATTCCAACCGCTGTTGACTTTGACCCTCTACCCATTGATTCCTAGCTCTATGTTGACTTTGACCCTGTGGAACCGATAGTGTGGTGCCTCTTAAAACATAATTTGCAATGAAAAAAAAATGTGTGGGATGTTTATGTATGCAAGATAGTGCTTACTCCCGTGGAACCGAAGTGACAATGTGATAGTGACTGTACAAGATAGTGTTTTGTGTATCCTTTTGCTGTTTGAAGTATATTGTGATATATTGTTATAAAGTGATTACTCTTTTGCTTTGTTCCTTCATGTTTTTACTTGTAGATATAACTGTGAATCGGACTTACCCGAGACGTGTAGCGTTTCTTTCGAAAATGCTAAAGATGATCTCATGAACTTTGAAGTAACAATGATGACGGATACTGTTTGTAAGTACATCTTCAATTTCTTAATCATAACTTATTTATTTGTTTTAGAGGTGCCATCTTTATATTTAATTAACCATCTCACATTTCACATTGATTTGGATGGAAACACGAATGCATTGACTTGTGCGCATTGAATGCATGCATCCTAACTGGTTCTTAGCTAATCTGTTCTGTAAGAACCAAAAGCTTGTAGGTTAAGTATTCTATATATTGCTTTTAGATATGCACTTTAACTTTTTTTCATTCGGATACGCTGCTCAGTTCGGTTTGAAGGTATTCTTTGATTTCTATATTTCTGTATGCATAGTTGCTTTTCTTGTATTCTTAATGTCTTCGACTTGTGCAGTCACTTCTTGCAGCATCGGGATCTATCTGATTTGTGTGAAACATAGCACATGCACAAAACAGTGGCTGTTAAGTATGTTATAGAATCTGCAGCATGTTTATCTCAATATATATTAGTTCAAAGTAACTTCACTAACATTCATACCTCTTATCTTGTATATTAAAATTTATTTTTGAAGCAACCTTAGGTCAATTCTGTTGCAGTTAACTTTGATGCAGGTTCCCATGAAAAATGTATTGAACCATGTGTATGGCCCTGTTTGTCTTAGCAATATATTGTTTCGGCTCTTGCTAAATGAGCAGACGTTGTTCCAATGCTCATGAAAACCAAATGCATATTTAGTCAACTGGATATATTATGATACGACCACTCTTACTATCCATATGTTCCTATAAATTACTAGTTAATCAATCTATGGCTAAAAGATTAATTAGATGAAACTGGAGAGTGCAGAGGACTTGTGGGGAATTCATGAGTTGCAAGCCATTTACTCTTCCAATAATAAGCCCTAAGCTTTAATTTTTCATGCTACTTCTCCAAATATCTTAGTAATTAACTGGTTGTAAATTTACCATTTGAAATGTGGATCTTGGTGCATCTGAATCCATTGTTGAAGAAACTGATTCAGTTTTGATTGAAAAAGAGGATCTTGGTGCATACAAGTTGGAAAATATGCTCAAAACATCAAGTTATACAACAAAAAGTCAACAATGGCCATAATCTTGTTGATGATATTAGCACTTAAAATAGTTAAAGATAAACCATAACATGAAAACCCCACCCATTTTCACATTTAATTTGTCTATATGTATATGTCTGTTTCAGTGCTCTCTAAAGCTTCAACTGATTCCCAAACTTTACAATGGCTGAAAAGTCAAAAGTCAACTCTGGGAAGTCAAATGCAGCAACATCTGACATTTTCTAGCCTACATCACAAGAGCAATCAAATTGTTACTAGTTTTGTATTTGCATAGAGAATTGTTGATTTGTACTTTGAACTGTTGGGTTAATCAGTTTATTTCACGGGTCACACGGATCATAGGTCAGCAGGTTAGCGGGTTCGAATGACGGGTCAACGGGTACAAGTCAAATTGGCAGTTTATTGTGGAAGACTTGAAGTTTAATTAAATTGTTATTAGGAACGTATCGTGGGTCATATTCCTATTTTGTGGGAGTTACTTGACTTGATGTTCTTTACTCACGTTGCATGGTCTTTTGTTATTTAAAGTGTTAGTTTATTAATAGTATCTATCCTACTATTCAAGTCTGTAGGTATTTCAAGATTTACATATTTTTATAATCTGATATGGTGATTTTACTTCCCCAATTTTTACATTTTACCAAATAAATGTCCTGGTCCATTACAATAATAACCTAGCAGGTCAACTGAAGTTAACGGTAAAAATAAATTTGAAGACAAATGCTTGTGGTCAGTGGTCAAGTTTATGGGAGTTATTGGGTCAACGTTTGCTATGAATATGGTAAAGGGAGGAGTATGTTAATTAGTTATCTGAAAGTAAAATATGGACAAGTTATGGCCTGAATTTGGTCAAAGCTTGTAAAAGGTGGGCCAAAGTCAACTAGAAGTCAATGCAGTCAAAAGTCAACACTTGAAGCATGAGAAGTCAATGTAGGAAAACACTCCAAAACAACATGAATTATACACTCAAAGTTGGAATTCTACTACGCTAAGATATGAGAGCATAAAGAAAACTGCTTTTCGTCTTGGGTACAACTTGTGAAGAAGAAGGTACAATAAACAATGCACTGGGTACAGCTGTTTGGTTCGCTATCTTCTATTGGTAAGCATTCCGAGGTTCAACGTTTAGATAGTATACTTGGGCATAAAAATTATGTTTTTATTGGAAGCTGGGAAAAAAAGTGTTGACTTTTTGGTCAATGCTGACTGAAAAGTCAACAGAAGTCACACTCCACTGGTTGGATGACAATTTTAATTTAGCGGGAAGTGATAAGCCTTTGGGCTTGTAATAATTGGAACAGGCAAAAAAAGGTCAAAGTCGTTTTTAACCCAAACGTAGCAGTAAAAGATGCTCAAAATCGTTTTGAACCTGAATGGTACTGGTAAAAAATAATGGTCAACAATCTGACTGAGCCACAACCGGTTTTGACTTATTGTTGACCAACCCAAAAAGGTCAAAGTCATTTTGAACCCGAACTTACCAGTAAAAAATGCTCAAAATCGTTTCGAACCTGAATGGTAGTGGTAGAAAATACCGGTCAACAATCCGACTGAACCCGAACTGGTTTTGACTTATTGTTGACCAACCCAAACCGGTTTAGCGTTACGAACCAATTTGTGATTCTCTACCTAAAAGACTTGTAGATGAGCTAACTGAGTAGAATAGGAGGATTACTTCAATACGAGGTGGCAATTTCAACTCATTTTACAAGCTAAAGACTAAAAGGGTGGTTTCAAATTCTTTTTCACTATCGGCGATAAAATATAAAAATTAGCTAACAAGAGAACAAGCCAATGAGTGGGATCCAATTGTGTGTATTTTAATGTATAAAATCATAAAAAAAAAAAAAAATCATTTTACCGAAACAAATTAACTTTCTAATTGTATACTATACATTAATTAATTGTTTATACAAATTAGTTTCTATGCATTTCATATATATCATCCTAAAAGGTTGTTATAAAAGGAGGTATAGGATTTAGATTAAAAACAAAACCACAAAAGAAGATCCCAAACTTAGTAATGATCAAAAGAAGGTTTATTTGCTACCTAATTATGCTTATGTTTAAGTCATGACCATTACCTTCTAAGAAACCATCAGTACGAGTACACATGACAAATAAAACACGTCATGAAATTAACTGGGTTGTCTGAGAGTTTTCATTGCACAAATAAATTCCTACAACAAAAATATGAAGTTGATACTTGTTTAAAAAAACTATAAGAAAGTTGATTATCAATATAAATAAGTACATAAAGAACTAGAGAAGCATCAACATGACATTCACTTATACAAACAAATTAACTTTTATGCAAAAAAGTCCAACAGAATCCACCCAGCCTGTTTAAACTTAACCTATATAAACATGACTAGTTTCAATGCGAACTGCTGTCCAGCCAACCCCATCTAATACAACAACCAAAAGAACCTGCAACTTAGCCTCCTTTTCATATCTGTGCACTTGTTTCTAACATATTTAGCCAGGAACGTGTAGCAGCCTTCCTGAGAGTGTGACTTTCCTGTACCCACATATCATCAGCTTAAGACTCCACTTGATAAATCAATTTTAAAAATTTAAAACATAGCAAACTTACAACAATCAGGTTCAGCTGGGTCATCCGTTTGGTCATGTAACATATTTTCCTTGTTATGAATTTCAAAACTTTCAGATTTGTCGGTCATGTTCATACTGTTCAATTCATTGGAAAGCTCAACCACTTGTGTCTCAATTACGGAAGCATGACTCTTCTCCTCCACATAATCAAATTTTACCTCTGAATTCAACTGGGACAGTGAGAAAGACAAATGAATATTAAAATTGTGATTAGAGAATAGCAGCCCCCGGGGGATGCTACATCAGGTAATTAACTTCATCAATATAGTTAAGGGAAAAGAGTAAGTTTAAAGAGAAGCTTTGATAACTTCATCAATAGTTAAGAACGGGCTTAGGACAAGAACACTAGAAGTTAAAAATTGAAGGGTGTTTTTTTCAATATAAACGTAATGATTTGAGTACAAATACTATGGTACATATGAATACTATTAACAAGCATTTTGCATGTGTGTAAAAAGATAAATGTTTTGGAACGTTGACTTACTTGAAATGATAATGCTTTCTCAAGTTCCTTGACAACAACTTTCATTGTAGGACGTTGATCTTGAGTTTCCGCCACACATTGATATGCAATTTTCATGAATGTGTGTAAAGACTCCTTGTTGGGTCCTCTCTTTAGGACAAAATTGCATTCACTGGTTTCTTTCTTTAGTATAGGATCTATCATGTCCTCTAGAGTTCCTGTGCAGAAGCTTTGTCTTGCCACAGGGCCCAACCCTTTCTCACTCTCCTTCAAGTAAATTGGGTCATCGGCTGCCCTCCCACATAGAATTTCAAGCAAAACTATTCCAAAACTATATACATCTGATTCTCTTTTTAGCTTATCAGTCTTCTCATACTCTGGATCTATGTAGCAAGATCTGCCACGCCACTCGATATAGACAGCTTCGTCTTTTTGATTTGGAGGCAAGAATACACAGTCTCCAAACCCATCAATCTTTGCCCTCCAGTTCTCGTCCAACCCAATGTTGCAGCTACATATATCACGGTGTATTATCATCTTTTGGTCTTCCATCTCAGAGTGAAGGTGCTCCAATGCGTTTGCAACTTCAATGCAGATTTTCAGACGCTTATCCCATGTCAAAATACGCATATCATTGTCGTTTCTCAAATAATCATCAAGGTATCCATTAGAAACATTCTCAGTGACAAGGATCATCTCAGAGTCTTCAACACAAAACCCAATTAAAGTGACTGTGTTCGGATGCTTAATACTCGTAAGCATCTCAATTTCTGTAAAAAACTCTTCTACTTCATAGCACTCATTTCCAGAGGGGTACCGTTTTATAAGCACAATGTTGTGTGCCTTGGGATGATCTCCTTTATTCTTCCCCTTTTCAGATGAAGGATTTTCTTTATCCAAACAGTGGAGTTCTGCTCTGTACAAAGTACATTCGCCATCCACAGATGCAATTGTGTATGTCTCTGAGAAATTATTTGTTGCTAATTTAATATCACCAAGACGAATCTTCAAGTGTCCAAACTTGTTTTCCTACAAATATGTGACAAAGGGAAAAAGAGAGTTACAAAACTGAATATAAATAGATAAGAAATTATGTCCCTTTTAGAAATACTAATTAAAGAGGACATTCGAATCTATTGACAGTTAGCCAGTACTACAATTATACAAGGCAAATGGGTTCTGCTTTGTACAAAGTATAGCAACCCAATGTTGCTATCTGATTCAATTGTTTTCCCTGTGTTTCGCGTGCCCTAGTTTTCCATCAAGACATCATAACTGGGCCTTGGAAGATGGTCCAACTTGTTTTACCAAGCCCTTATACTTTTTATAGTTACCCAGTTTGTAAATAACACCCACACACAAATTTTGAATTAGTTAAATACTTAAATAACTATTAAATTATGTATATTAAATGATAGTCCGAAAGGAATCCAAATCATGTGTTTTAGTAAAGTTTAATTAAATTAAAAATTCCATTGCATATAATAAGCATGATAATAAATACTCACCCAAACCCAAACCAAAAATTACATTTTTTCCCATTCTTCTTCCACCAAACCCATACCAAAAAGTCGAAAACAGTGCATTGGACCGAAGAGAAGGAAATAGCACTAGTGAAATCGATTGTGGACGCACAACGTAATCTACAACGCGGTCAAACTGCGTATTGGGACCGTGCGTTCCAACAATACCAACAACACGTCGGGAACACGCGTCACAACTTAAACGTGTGTCAACACAAATGGCGTGAGCTCAAACCGAGGTTGGATTGGTTTAAAGTTTGCTTCGACCGTGTCCCTGCGGGTGACTTGACCTATGACGATTGAGTGGAGATCGCGAAGATCGAGTACATGCACGACGGGAATACGGAGTTTAAGTGGGTTCCCCACCTTAATATTTACCGTGCTTTGTAATTTTTTTATTTTTTTGTAGGATTTAACAAGTTGATTTTTTTTATTTTTTAGTATTTAATAAGTAGGTTTTTTTTATTTTTAAGGATTTGTTAAATAGGTTTTTTATATTTTAGAATTGTCTTTTATGTAACTTTTTTTTAATTAAAATAAGTTGTGTTTTTTATATAATTGAAAACGTTAAAAAAAACCCCACATGGCAGCTCACGTGGGCCTGGCTACGCCACTCCTACACTCCACTTTTTTTGGGTGTGAACTGGTGGAGCCCACATTTGCCACATGTCGAGCAATGCTCCAACCCAAGTCGCTCCACACCCCACAATCTTAAACAACTAGCCTGGATGTTTTTGTCACCTCTCGAATAATAATAAAAAATGGTGTTCTTCATAAACCCAACTGTGATTTGCTTAGATATTTAAGAATCTTGCCGTTTTTTTTTTTAAATCAATGATTGAGGTTTTCTCCGACAATAAGCATCCATATGTAAAATTAAACCAAAAACAAAATAAAAATTATACCAGAAACAAAAATTCAATGGGTTACAGGCACAACCGAGTATAGATAAAAGACCAAAATTAAAATTTAACTACACCTGGTAGTAACTAGTAATAATAGAAGTACTATAATAATAAAAGATTAATAATTACCTAAGTAAAATGTTAATAAATTAAGTAATTAAAAATGACATGTTTAAATAGATTGCAAGTCAAAAAAGTTGAACATAAAAAAAGTTAATTTTAAAGTATAAATTATTATTGCCATGGTGATAAATACATAAAAAGTTTATAACTAACGCGTCAACCCAACCACTCCATCTGATTCACTATGAATGGTAAAGGGTCGGTTTTGGTAACTCAATTTCATACCCAATTATAAATTGTGTCTAATATTTGGTATCAGACATGTATACATTACTTGTGGGCTACAGGGTGGACCCGCACATATTGAGTATACCTCGAATGGTCATGTGGTAAAAATTACCCGTTGGGACACCCATTACCCATAATCCAATCATAAACTCACAAAAATCGAATTAAAGTATGGAATAATGGAATTTAATAATCCCAACTTTCACCAGTTGGCCGACAACGGACCCAACTTCAAAAATAGCCACTGGCGGTCCCAACTTTTGACATTTTGTAAAACATTGGACCCTTGCTGGGAGAGGTGGAGAGGTGGGACAATGTGAAAGCCAAATGGATATTAAAATTGTTATTAGAGAATATCAGCCCCCGGGGGATGCTACATCAGGGCATTAATAACTTCATCAATAGTTAGGGAAAATAGTAAGTTTAAAGAGAAGCTTTGATAACTTCATCAATAGTTAAGAACGGGCTTAGGACCAGAACACTAGAAGTTAAAAATTGAAGGGTGTTTTTTCAATATAAACGTAATGATTTGAGTACAAATACTATGGTACATATGAATACTATTAACAAGCATTTTGCATGTGTATAAAAAGATTAATGTTTTGGAACGTTGACTTACTTGAAATGATAATGCTTTCTCAAGTTCCTTGACAACGACTTTCATTGTCGGACGTTGATCTTGAGTTTCTGCCACACATTGATGTGCAATTTTCATGAATGTGTGTAAAGACTCCTTGTTGGGTCCTCTCTTTAGGACAGAATTGTATTCACTGGTTTCTTCCTTTAGTATAGGATCTATCAT
This sequence comes from Helianthus tuberosus, assembly GCA_030545235.1. Lineage (NCBI taxonomy): Eukaryota > Viridiplantae > Streptophyta > Magnoliopsida > Asterales > Asteraceae > Helianthus > Helianthus tuberosus. The sequence goes on along the minus strand of CM060411.1, from coordinate 212,391,601 downwards.
GTCCTCTAGAGTTCCTGTGCAGAAGCTTTGTCTTGCTACAGGGCCTAACCCTTTGTCACTCTCCTTCCGGTAAATTGGGTCATTGGCTGCCCTCCCACATAGAATTTCAAGCAAAACTATTCCAAAACTATAAACATCGGATTCTCTTTTTAATTTACCAGTCTTCTCGTATTGTGGATCCTTGTTGTATTTTCTACCAATACGGCTTTTGGGATAGACAGCTTCGTCTTCTTGATTTGGAGGCAGGAATACCCAGTCTCCAAACCCATCAATCTTTGCCCTCCAGTTCTCGTCCAACCCAATGTTGTAGCTACATATATCACGGTGTATTATCATCTTTTGGTCTTCCATCTCATAGTGAAGGTGCTCCAATGCGTTCGCAACTTCAATGCAGATTTTCAAACGCTTCTCCCATGTCAAAATACGCATATCATTGTTGTTTCCCAAATAATTCCAAAGGTATCCATTAGAAACATTCTCAGTGACAAGGATCATCTCCGTGTCTTCAACACAGAACCCAATTAAAGTGACTATGTTTGGATGCTTAATACTCGTAAGCATCTCAATTTCTGTAAAAAAACTCTTCTACTCCATAGCACTCATTTCCAGAGGGGTACTGTTTTATAACCACAATGTTGTGTCCCTTGGGATGATCTCCTTTATTGTTCCCCTTTTCGGATGAAAGATTTTCTTTATCAAAACAGTTGAATTCTACTCTGTACAAAGTACATTCGCTAGCCACAGATGCAATTGCGTATGTCTCTGAGAAATTATTTGTTGCTAATTTAATATCACCAAGACGAATCTTCAAGTGTCCAAACTTCCATTCCTGCAAATATGTGACAAAGGGAAAAAGCGAGTTACAAAACTGAATATGAATAGAGAAGAAATTATGTTCCTTTTAGAAATAAATACTAAAGAGGACATTCGAATCTATTGACAGTTAGCCACTACTACAATTTTGTACAAGGCAAATGGGTTCTGCTCTGTACAAAGTATAGCAACCCAATGTTGCTATCTGATTCAATTGTTGCAGACCAGAACCTCAACTAAAGTGAGTCTGGCGCCGACCCCTGATTAGGACTGTTCATTTTTATCCGAAACCCGACCCGAAGTTGAAGCCACCCGAACCCAAAGTAGAGAATACCCGAAAAACCCGAACCCGACCAACCCGAACCTTAAATGGATTGGTTATCGGGTCACTTTTCCCAACCAAAAAGCTGAAAAACCCGACCCGAAAAACCCGAAATCTGAAACCCGAAAAAAACCCCGAACATTTAATGTCTTTTTTCTGTAGATGTGTTTTGGTTTAGAGTTTTTGGTATCTAAAACATTATGTTTTAGGACATCTAAACATTATCATGTCATATTGTCAAATATTGTTTTAATTTTGTTAATATATTTTAAGTAGAATGATGCATTTTAATTATATATTGCAAAAAAAAAATATTTTTTTAATATTAAATCTAAACCCGAAAACCGAACAACCCGACCCGAACTAGCCCGAACCCAATCAACCCGAGCTTTAAATGGTTTGGTTATCGGGTCACTTTTTCCTAACCAAAAACCCGAACAACCCGAAACCTGAGAAAAAAAACCCGAAAAACATCCCTACCCCTGATTCCCTTTTCCCTGTATTTCGCGTGCCCTAGTTTTCCATCAAGACATCATAACTGGGCCTTGGAAGATGGTCCAACTCGTTTTACCAAGCCCATAAACTTTTTATAGTTACCCACTTTGTAAATAACACCCAAACACAAATTTTGAATTAGTTAAATACTTAAATACTATTAAAATTATGTATATTAAATGATAGTCTGAAAGGAATCCAAATCATGTGTTTTAGTAAAGTTTAATTAAATTAAAATTTCCATTGCATATAATAAGCATGATAATAAATTTGCAAGGCAGCATAGTACCCCCTGGTCCCCCTCACCCTTAGGGTATGTTTGGTATGGGGTAATGGAATAGACAGTGGAATGGAATCGACGAACTAATGGAATGGATGAGGTAATGGAATTGATCGTTACCATTCCATGTCTTGTTTGGTTACCATGTGAGAATGGAATGAATCTTTACTTTTTGTTGTTTGGTTGGCAAGAAAAGACGAAGGAATAAAATCGGATGGCGGTGGTCAGTGGTGGGCGATGATGGTGGGTGGTGATAGGTGGCAGTTGTACCGGCGGCGGTGGGTGGCGGCGAGTAGTAATAGCGGCAGAGGTAGGTGGCGGCAGAGTTGGGTGGCAACAGTGACGATGGTGGTGGCGGCGACGACGGTGGGTGGTAGCGGCAGCGGTGGACAGCGGTGGTGGGGGTGGGGGTGGGGACGGTGGTGGTTGACGACGATGGCGGATGTTAGTGGCGGCGGTGATCAGAGGTGGCAATGGTGGGTGGCGGTGGTGGACGTGGGTAGCGGCGGTGATCGGTAGTGGCAGCGACGGTGATGGCGGCGGTGATCGGAGGTGTCAGTGGTGACAATAGGTGGCGATGGTGGGGACGGAGGTGGGTGGCGGCAACGACAGTGGCGGGTGGGGGCGGTGGCGGTGGTGGCGATGGTTGCGGTGGCAGTGGTGATGTTATCGGTGGTCGCGGGTGGAGGTAGTGGGAGGTGGTGGTGGTCGGAGCTGGCTGGCAGCGGTGGATGGGTGGCGGCAGAGGTGGGTGACGACGGCAGATGGCGGTGGTGATGGTGGGTGGTGGCAACGATAGTGGGTTGTGGTGTATTTAATGAAGGATGAAGAGGGAATGGAATGAAAAAAAAACGGGGGGGGGGGGGTGATGGAATGATTTTGAGGGAACAGATTGCATTTTGGAATAGGCGATTCCAATCCATCGACCAACCAAACACACTTTTTTTCATTCCCTCGCAATGGTCCATTCCATTCCACCCCTTGGACCGCGGGTGTGAGGCGTGGGTTGGGACGGCAGAATGCCAAAAACGTTGGCTAGACCACACCGGGCTAGTGTTGGCCATGGCTTTGCCCCGTTGGCGTGAGGATTAAGCCTGGCGGGGGGAGGGGGCAGTGTGACATGGCTGGCTTTGATTGGCCGGTTCGATGTAGCCGTTTGGGGGTAGCCGTTGGGGGTGGCGGTTAGATATGTTAACTCAAATTTTTTTAAAAATGACATTTTTTACTATAAATACTCACCCAAACCCAAACCAAAAATTACATTTTTTCCCATTCTTCTTCCACCAAACTCAAACCAAAAAGTCAAAAATCGTGCATTGGACTGAAGAGAAGGAAATAGCACTAGTGACATCGATTGTGGACGCACAACGTACTCTACAACGCGGTCAAATCACGTATTGGGGCCGAGCGTTCCAACAATACCAACACGTCGGGCACACGCGTCACAACTTAAACGCATGTCAACACAAATGGTGTGAGCTCAAACCGAGATTGGATCGGTTTAAAGTTTTCTTCGACCGTGTCTCTGCGGGCGACTTGACCTACGACGATTGAGTGGAGATCTTGAAGATCGAGTACAGGCACGACGGGAATACGGAGTTTAAGTGGGTTCCCCACCTTAATATTTACCGTACTTTGTAATTTTTTATTTTTTGTAGGATTTAATAAGTTGATTTTTTTATTTTTTAGGATTTAATAAGTAGGTTTTTTTTATTATTTAGGATTTGTTAAATAGGTTTTTTTTTATATTTTAGGATTGTCTTTTATGTAACTTTTTTTAATTAATATAAGTTGTGTTTTTTATATAACTGTCAACGTTAAAAAAAAAACCCACATGGCACCCCACGCCGGCCTGGCCACACCACTCCCACACCCCACTTTTTTGGGTGTGGACTGCACATTTGCCACATGTGGAGCAATGCCCCAACCCAAGTCACTCCACACCCCCACAGTCTTAAACAACGAGCCTCGATATTTTTGTCGCCTCTCAAATAATAATAAAAAATGGTGTTCTTCATAAACCCAACTGTGATTTGCTTAGATATTTAAGAATCTTGGCTTTTTTTTTTTTTTAAACCAATGATTGAGGTTTTCTCCAACAATAGACATCCATATGTAACATGGGTTTTTTAAGAATACCAAAGCCTTGAATAATTTTTTTTGTTTTTCTATTTCAAACAAAGGGAAATGACAACCAAAATAAAAATTATACCAGAAACAAACATTCAATGGGTTACAGCCGAGTATAGATAAAAGACCAAAATTAAAATTTAACCACTCCTGGTAGTGACTAGTAATAATAAAAGTACTATAATAATAAAAGATTAATAATTACCTAAGTAAGCTGTTAATAAATTAAGTAATTAAAAATAACATGTTTAAATAGATTGCAACTCAAAAATGTTGGACATAAAAAAAGTAATTTTAAAGTATGAATTATTATTGCCCTGGTGATAAATACATAAAAAGTTTATAACCAAAGCGTCAACCCAACCACTCCATCTGATTCACTAAGAATGGTAAAGGGTCAGTTTTGGTAATCTCAATTTCATACCCAATTATAAATTGTGTCTAATATTTGGTATCAGACATGTATACATTACCTGTGGGCTACAGGGTGTACCAGCACATGCTAAGTATACCTGGTACGGTCATGCGGAAAAAATTACCCGTTGGGACACCGATTACCCATAATCCAATCATAAACTCACCAAAAATCGAATTAAAGTATTGTGTACTCAAACAAACTTCTAACAAAAATAATATTTCTTTAGTAATTTTAAGTTTGTAACAACTTAAAGATTTTATTTACTATATTTCTTAAATTCATTTATCATATTCTATGCGGTTAATTGGACGGTATCACCTAATACCATACATGTCCAAACCCACAAAAAATAAAACTATGCTACCCATCCTTGATGTTTCGGTTTTTTCGTTCAATTTGGATTCTTTTACCATCCTATTTTGACTTACTTTCAAGTAGAAGAGAAAATAAAGATACTGAAACAAAAGAAAAATTACCATCCAAGAATAATGAATACCAAAAAAATAGATAATAAAATAGAAAAAGAGTCTTACAATATTTTCATGACGCAACTGAACTTCCAATGCTTTCTCAAGTTTAGCCACAATATGGTGCGTATCTGGGCGGTGTGCTCGATCATCATTTAAGCAAGAATATGCTACCTTTGAGTATATGAGGAGTGATTGCGGAGACAATATTTGATTTAATAGAGGAGGATGGATTATATCATGCAATGTTCCCTTTTCATAATGATGCTTGGCCAACTGAGCTAGAGACCTATCAACCTCGTTATGAATTAACGCTTTCCTCTCGCACAATATTTCGAATAAAACAACACCGAATGAGTAGATGTCCGACTTGTGGGTCACACCTCCCGTCTTTTCAATTGCTGGGTCCACACACCCCAATGGGCCAGTGTGTTCACAAGGGCACACCTGATCCTTATCGTTTACTGATTGTTTGATGGAAAATTCAAAACCGGATAACTTGGTTTCCCAGTTATCGTCTAACAAAATTGTGTTGCTATTGATGTTACAATGTAGAATAGCATAATCACGTCCCTTGTCATAATGTAGGTAACTCAACGCACGAGCCACACCTAGACATATCCTCAATCTTTGCTTCCATGTGAGGTTCAGGCTGTTTAAATACTGCCCTAGACTTCCATTGGCCTCATACGTGGTTACAATGATCTTTTCATCTATCTCATCACAAAACCCAATAATAGAGACTAGATTTTTATGCTTGAGATCAGAAAGCACTGAAATTTCTGTCAAGAACTTGAGGTCTCCTTCCCCATGCATACAATCAAACCTCCGAGCAGCGATCTCCATCAAACTCCCAGACCACAAGAGTTGTCCTTTATATGCGATACCAACTCCACCATGTTCGATTATGTTATCATGATGAAAGTTGTTGGTGGCCTTCGCCACATCTTCAAGTGGGATTTGTAAGTGAGCAAACTGGTTCATTGTTGATGCCATGTTCTGTTTATCAAGCAGACCAGAGTGTTAAAACAACGGGTTACAAATGAAAGAGAAGGTAAGATCTAATAAGATATATGAGCAACCACACACACATAAATATATAAGATCTAGCAACCTCAGTCCCTGACTTTCTATTCCACTTAATTAAATAAGCTTAAAAATTGAATAAATATAAATGATTTAAAGGTAGTCACGACTAATAGTACACACAATATATTAAACTCTAAGTTTAATACACACGCACATAAGCATTAGCATACTCTTTTTATCCGCTTATCAATTATTTTATAGATGTTCAAATATAACACAAAATTACAAAATTTAAGTATTTTACCAAAAAGATATAAATAATAATAACGTAAAACAATACACTAAAACATCTAGAATAAATAAAGTTTCTAATACACACATGTGTGTGTGTTTGTTCTTGTCGTTAAAAAGATTAATCTATAAAAATACCATTAATAACCTTTTGATGAACACAAGTTAAAGTCATAATCTGTATTAATGCACTTAAAGGAACCCTGCTTTCGTAAAATTGCGATAACTTACTTGAAATACCAATGCTTTCTTGAGCTGCATTAAAACTTTTTTTGTTGTTGGTCGTTTTTCTCTATCAAGATGTAGGCATTGGTAGGCAACCTCTTGAAATGTAATTAATGATTTGGGCACGATCTGTTCCCTTATTTGTTTGAACACCACCTCACCATGCTTTCCTTCTTTAAAACTTTTTTCAATGAAATCTGGTAGATAATGGCCCTCATGTTTTTGGATTTCAAATGTCGATCTCCCACACAAAATCTCAAATAAAACAACACCAAATGAATAAATATCAGACTCTATGGTTAGGAACCCCGATTTTCTATAAAGTGGGTCCAGGTATCCGGTTGTTCCACACACATGATCAATAACATAGTCCGTCTCTTTAACTAATGGACTTACTAAGGAAAGCCCAAAATCAGCAAGTTTTGCTTTCCAATCATCGTTTAGTAGAATGTTAGCAGTTTTGATGTCCCTATGTATCACCTTCGCTTGTTTTCCAACTCCTCCATGTAGGAAATCCAACGCTCTTGCAACATCAATGCATATATCAAGTCGTTTCTCCCATGCAAGAGAAGCATCATTTAAATATCTATCAAGACTTCCTTTGGACGCATACTCATAGATAATAATTTTTTCATCATTTTCATCACAAAAGCCCACAAGACCAATGACACTCTCATGCTTAAAGTCCAAAAGAAATTGGAGCTCACTCAAGAATTGTTGTTCCCCTTGACCAAACCTTGAATCCAACCGTTTTGCAACAATGGTTTTAAATCCATCACCATCTTGAAGGTTTCCTTTATAGACTCTCCCGAATCCTCCTCCCCCGATGCAATTGTCATTATTGAAATTTTGTGTCGCCTGTTTTATGTCTTCAAGTAACATTTTGGGGTTGTCCTTGTTGATTTTCTGTCAAACATGACATACCAAATATAAATACACATATTGATAACTATAAATCAGTGATAATAATACTAAATTTGTAATATTGTTTTTAAATATTATGGAAAAGTATATAATGAGGAGACAATGATGATTTGGTGATATTAGACCTAAAACACGAAACAATATGACTTTAATATGATGATAAATGTTCTTTATGATTTCCTTTTTTTAACAACGAAAAGGGATTCCATTAAAAACGAAACAAGGGACAAACCTTAGCAAGAAGCTAAGGAGGCCCAATACAGCCCAGGAAAATATCACAAGAAATGCAGCAAAAAGGAAACAAGAACAGAACATGAAATTACAAATCAACACCATAAAATATTCTAAACTTCCCCCAAGCCAAATTCCACCTTTTCGCTCTATTATGCATCCACCAAAAGGAGTTTTCCTTAATGTCATCACCATGTTGCAACAGAAATCATTTCGATTGATCCACAACCTCCAACATGTCAATAATAAAACAATATATATATATAATATGTTTCTTCAGCTTTCCAACATTAAGAACGGCGGCAAAGTTCAAAGCTTCTTGGGCCGTATTGAAACTCGTAGGAATAGGAACCTTGATCCAAGCGCAAACTTGCCACCACACCAAATGGATTAAGCAATAGGGAAGGTTGCAAGAATGTGATCTGCATTTGCCAGCTCCAAACCACAGCAAGGACAGGACATTTCCCAGATTTACTAGCTCCAAACCACACAAACACATAACTTTTGGTTGCCCCATTGTTCTAGAAAAAAATACACTTTGCTGTTGAGGATGACTCTGTTAATGGCCATTTGTTCCCTAACTTTCTTCATAGAGAATTCTTCTTCATCGTCACCATTCGAAACCCAAATATCAGCTTCCTTTGTAATTGTTTGCTGTTGTAGAATGTTGTGGAGGTCAACCAGCTGTAACATTTCTTCTGAGGATTTGGGTAGTTTCTTCTGGCCCCAATCCCAGCTAACATTTGAGTCAACATATCTATAGCAATCTTTAATCAGCGCCTTTTTATCTTCTCGCTGGCCAATCGAAAGATGCTATGGAAATGGTCACATAAAGGGCCCCTCGGTAACCATCCATCAATCCATACCTTAACCTTTTCTCCCTCCCCAGCCTTGGAAAAAGATTTGGTTGATAATAATACCAAATTTGGCCAACTCCTTCTCTACTACTATGTTTTTCCCTTATGAAGTAAATAAGCACATTACTATGTTTTCAAAAGAAAAAGGTTTAGATTATTGTTATTTTGATAATTCCATATAAGAAATTTAGCAAAGTCCTAAAGTCCTAAATTGATAGTATAAAAGGTAGGATTGAGGAATCCCTACAATGTCTATAAGGTTGAACGCTAGGTGCTTTAATTAATTGAATCTAATGTCATCAAGCAATCTACATTTGTTTTTGATATTATAGTGAATCATCAAACTCTTTTACTTCTAGGAAACCATAATATGATGTTAGAACGATGACTTACTTGAAAGAATAATGCTTTCTCAAGTTCGTTGACTACGACTTTCATTGTTGGGCGTTGGTCTTGAGTTTCCGCCACACATTGGTGTGCAATTGTAATAAACGTGTGCAAAGAATCCTTGTTGGGTCCTCCATTTAGAACAAAATTGTTTTCACCGATTTCTTCCTTTATTATAGGATCTATCATCTCTTCTAGTGTTCTTGTTTTGAAGCTTTGTCTTGCTACAGGCGCTAGCCCTTTGTCACTCTCCTTAAGGTAAATTGGGTCATAGGCTAATCTCCCACATAGAATTTCAAACAAGACTACTCCGAAACCATAAACATCTGATTCTCTTTTTAACTTACCAGTCTTCTCATATTGTGGATCTATGCGGCACGTTCTGCCAATACGTTCCTTGTTGAGATATAGAGCTTTGTCTTCTTGATTTGGAGGCAAGAATACGGAGTTGCCAAAGCAAACAATTTTTGCCCCCAAGTTCTCGTCCAATCCAATGTTGTAGCTACATATATCACGATTTATTATCATCTTTTGGTCTTCCATCTGAGAGTGAATATAATGTAACCCGTGTGCAACATCAATGCAGATTTTCAAACGTTTTTCCCAAGTCAAAAGACGTTTGTCTTTGAGGTTTCCCAAATTCTTATAAAGGAATCCATTAGAAAAATTGTCAATGACAAGGATCATCTCAGAAGCTTCAACACAAAATCCAAACAAGGTGACTATGTTGGGATGCTTAACTCCACTGGAAAGAATTTCAATTTCTGTAAGAAACTGTTTTTCTCCATAGTAGTCCTGGTGACGTCTATCAGAAGGATAGCGTTTTATAATTACAGTGTTTTGTCTCTTTGATGAATGATTTTCTTTATCATAATGCTCCAATTCCGCTCGGTAGAACTGAACGTCATCACAAATTGCAATTCTGTATGTCTTTGAAAAATCATTGGTAGCTGATAGAATATGAGTGAGAGGAATCTTCAAGTGTTCCAAGTTGTTTACCTGATTCAAGTTTGAAAAGAGAGTTACAGGTAGAAGAATCAAGAATAAGAAGGAAATTGTGTGAAAGTTGCAAACAACTGAAAATAAAATTTGTCCGACCCTGTTTCTTCTTCCCTTACTTTTCATGTGCCCTAATTTCTTTATGACATCAAGGTTGGGCTTACTAAGGGCCAGCCCAATGTATTTCCCAAGCCCACAAGCCATTTATGGTTAAGATGTGAATAAGGCCCAAATACATAAAGTTATAATTAGTTAAACCAAATTAATTTAAGGATAGTTTGCTAGATTTTTTTTTGTAAGAAACGAATCTATATCCTCTATGTTAGAAACGAATCTATATCTAATAATTGATTTGCTAAAATTGTAAATTGTTGTTAATAATATGTATTGTGTTAGTGTTATTAAAGTGAAATAGGTTGCTAGACCAACTAATTGAGTTAATTGTATGTAAGAAATGAGAATTATATATGTTAATCTATACTTAGGGCATGTTTGGCTAAGCTTATTTAACTTAAAAATTACTTTTTGTGAAAATGACTTATTGACTTATGACTTTTTTAAAATAAGTTTTTAAAAAAGTGTTTGGATTAGCTTATGGGGTGAGAAAAACCAATAAGTCAATGAGTTGTTTGTTAAAAAGTGTTTGCCTTAGCTTATTGGTGTAAAATAACTAAAAGGGACATTCTTTTAAAAGTCAATAAGTTAAAACAGAGGTAATATGGTAATTTGGTATTTGAAAAGTTAAAAGCTCCTAAAAAAGTCACAACATCCTGACTTTTCAAAAATGACTTTTTCTCCTATACAAAAAGTCATTTTGAAAAGTTTTTGAAAAGTTCTTTTGGGTTTGCCAAACACAAGATCTTCTTATTAGCTTTTTCAAAAAGCTAATAAGTTAATAAGTTGGTTCAAAAAGCTTAGCCAAACATGCCCTTAATTTAAATGAAATTAAATAATATGTAGTAAAAAGGAAGATGAGGATCCACCACTCGTGGCCTAGTGGTATAAAGGCTTGGGTTTTCCAACGGAGACTCAAGCTCAATCCCCACTTGTGTCACTTTGGTGGATTATGCAATAATAGAGATAGCCTGTCCAATGGCAGCCGGCGTTATGGATTCCCGGAGGAACACCTAAGCCAAACTCTGAAGCCAGCGTGACCCCGGTTAAGACAACATAGTCTGACCGGAGTGGAGCAACGGGGCTCTCCAATTTGGGGAGTGCGGTAGCCTAATACAACGTTCAAAAAAAGGAAGTTGAGGAAGTATCTATTGTAGCACTTGAATAACTGAATGATTCATAAATCAAACGAAAAACTTAGATGATGTTATAAATAATTAGTTGATAACGAATAGGAACAAGCATGTTAGTAAAACAAGTTAATAAGAATAAGAAAACTTACAGGTTAGTTTAATATACATTTTTTTCAGGGCCGGCCATGAGCATGTGCGGGGTGGGCGCCGGCTCAGGGCCAAAAACGAAGAAGGGCCCGTACGTTTTTTAGAAGTATAAATATAAAAGATCTGGACGGAACCCATAAGTATAATTAGAGATGAAGCCATCTACAAAAAATAATTATAGTCTAGTGGAAGGGCCCCTTGTTTCCAACCAAATGAAGTCCGGTTCGAGTCTCTGTTGTGTTTTTTTTTTTAAGAGTAATGTCTAGTTTGTTCATGAAAGTTCCAATGAACTTGGTGTATTTAATGAAATTGTATTTTTTAAGATTGATGTCCAGTTTGTTCATGGAAGTTCCAATGAACTTGGTATATTTAATGAAATTGTAATCCTCAGGGTGGGAAGTCTTAAATATTTAGTGTCAATTTTAATTCTAACCCCCATTAACTAATATAGGCTTACAAATTAAATCTTTAAGTTTGTTGAGTTTTAAATAACCTTGCACTTTTCTTATTAGGAATTAATTGTAACAGATTACACTGCACTTATGCATTTCTTAGTAGGAATTAATTGTAACAAATTAAATTAAATAAATAATATGTTATGTTCTTGGATTAGTCAACTCATGTATCAATGTTTTTATTTTCTTATTTTTTATCATTGCTTTTTAATTAATAACTATAATTTTAGATCAAATAAAGAATTGTACAAGTTCAAGCAAGATCGTATTTGTAAAGCAGATAAGTGTGAATTAAAGGCTATGTCGGCACCAACCATAGTTGAACCGGTTGCCGACTCGCCTTCTAAAGTTCAGGTGTTGGGTTCGAGTGTACGTGCTAGGCGGTTTTTTTTTTGTTCAGTCGGCTTACTTTGTTTCTCGCTATTTCCTTATTTACTACAAAAGGTTGGGTCAGGCCCGGTTTTTTATCTCGCCCAGGGCCCAAAATCCTTTTAGCATTTTCGGAGACGGCCCTGATTTTTTTGTTTGTTTTCATGGTTGACTTGGGATGTTTGAAGAGAGACACCTCTTCTATGTGTTATGGGGCTCCATAGGGGGTGCCAATGGTATCACAACAGCTGCAAGAAGGGCGCAAACACTACAATAGGTGGACTCCATGAGGGGAGTGGGGCAAGGGCTTGGTGGGGATGGCAAACGGGGGCCTTGTTGATGTTTTTTTTAATTCAGTTTAATATTATATAATATATAACCCAATCAAATCAATAAAAAAGTGCCTTAAAGCCCATTTGGAGCCCCCTTGTAATGCCCTACGTTTTGATACTAACTTATTGATAGCAAGTCTTCCTGTTCTTCCTTATAGTTGATGCTTTTACTCTCGTGTATCTTACCATCAAATCTTCTGTGACTCGAGACGACTGATCATAATGAAAATGAGACTGTTTTAATCTTAATTGTGTTAAACTATGTGGAAACTATTACTCTATGTGATGCTTCTTATATGAGAACGATATGTTATCCTAGATTCTTGACTCTTTGTGTTAAACTATGTGCAAGCTATTACTCTATGTGATGCTTCTTATATGGGAACGATATGATTATCCTAGATTCTTGACTCTTTGTTATGCTTTGATGCTTAATGAACGAGAAACTAATTTAACTCGAATTCGAAGCACGATTTACTCTAGATTATGCGAATCATATGTTTAGAGGTAATGATATTATAAATAATGGTTACTGACAATAATACGCAACGCAGCACTTAACCTCACTCGCGAACGAATCAAAGTTGGAAAATCTAACAAAAACACAACCCACGGTCCGAATGGGCCATCCGCCCGGATGGATACCATCCGCCCGGATGGGACTTACCCATCCGAATGGAGCCATCCGAACCTAGCCATCCGAACGACTGAACCTGTTGCTGTCACCTATAAATAGTGGACTTGAGCCTTTATTCTCACCTTTCACCTCTGCTCATCCGCTCTCAAGCTCTAGACGGCGATTCAAGGATTTTGTAAGCATTTCTCCCTCAATCTTTCTATATTTCACCTCGATTCCACTTCTACTCCATTCTTCTTTCATCAAATCACACACACACCTTAACTTTTTCTTGAAAACACTGATTTTAGACCCCTCGAAAGTGGTCTTCACTCGTTTTACTTAGGCAAACTGTTGTGAAGCATCATTCAATCGAGATTGATCTAAGATCCAATGGATTTTCACATTTTTTATACAAATCTAAAAGGTTTTCACATGTTTTGACTCAGATCCACTGGAGTTTCACATTTTACAACTTATTTCTGAACTTCTTTTTAGTTTTACACAACATTGGGGAATCAGGACTATGTTAGGCTCTCGACTCGTTCCTTAGTCGAAAGTCGGCTTGAAGACTGATTTCCACCAAAGAGACGGACCGACTAACGGGTCAAACATGAATCTTCATCAAGAACAGCGCATCTGTCCGCATAGGTTGGGCCCATCCGCCCGAATGAACTGGATTTGGTGTATTCCGTTGTTTGACACATCGTGACGTCATTACTGTTAACTCAAAACGTTTACTTAGAACGTTTTACAAAAACTTCGACCACAGACCATTCGACTGAATGGCCATCCATTCGGATGGCCATCCGTTCGGATGATCTGACCCTGATGATAATCGTTGTTACTTTTGTTGCCAAATTTTTAATCAAACATCGAAAACTTTAACAGTTCGTAAACAGCCACAGACTGGTCGATTGGCCATCCGTCTGAATGGCCATCCTTCAGAATGGTCATCCGTCCGAATGACCATCCGTCTGGATAACCATCCATCCGGATGGAACCCATCCGCTCGGATAGTCTGTTGAACACTTAACTCGCTTTTCACCCCATTTGACGCTCCGTATTCAACCGTGTCAGCACTTAGAGGACTTATGCTCTGTTCCCATATGCAAGCTGATCCCGCGCTCCCTTCAATCAAACCAGACTGTGTTTAGTTACTAAGCACACACAGTGAGTATACTCGATCCCTTTTTGCTTTAAACACTTTGGGATGCAACATGTACTCTATATTTAAACACACGACACTTGAAACTTGTTTATAATCATACTATATCCATCTTAACATGAAAACATGATACTTGTGATACTTGTGAGACTTTTATGCTATGTGAACGTTTGAATCTTGTGTTTAGTACCGCCTTAACAATTATAGCAGCTATAGGGGTAACGCACCTCCCACGAGACTTGGGGTATTGTTAAGTTTGATTCTTTTACCTCCTCTTCGTTGCGACGATGTAGGAAAGGCACAGTTAACGCGTTGGAAACTTGGGCTATCACATGGATTACGTTAGCTTAGCATGTTGAAACTTGTTATATGTTTTTCATGTTAGATAAGAGCAGTTAAACTTGAAACTATGTATGCTATGTATTGAACTTGTATACTCGCCAACAATTTTGTTGATTTTATTTTAATACATTTTGCAGGTTGATAGTTTGGACGTCGCAGAATAAAGCTAGGGTGACTTTAGATACACACCTTAGAAAAACAATATCTTGAACAATGTTTGGTTTTGATGATGTATGATATAATTTTGACTATGTTTTGGTTTGTATGATAATCCAGCTCTTATTAGGAAATTTTGATTAATCTATATTGACACAAGTAGCGTTATGATGCTGTGAGCGATTTGTTTGTCCCGTCCCGATGTTTCCGCCATCGGTTGGGGTGTGACAGATTGGTATCAGAGCCATAATTATAGGGAATTAGGAAAAGTAGGAATGCTTTTACCTAGTCTATAGTTTAGGAACGTTCTCACTATGTGTTCTTTAAAACTACTTGCATTCTCTCTTATTTGTTTCCTTCTATTCTCTTTGGTCTCTTAATATACATGCCTTTCCTAAGGATAACACAATACACACTTGGATGATTTGAAGACACTCTTATAACATAATCGAAACGACTCATCAAAATAGGGGTGATTCCCGCCTTTGATGACGACTTTCATTAAGCTATACTTGTATTTTGCACGAAATTTACCCTCAAGTTAGGAGTGACATCCAAACCTTGAAGGGAAATTTCCAGTTCATATTCTAGTGGGTCTTATCTTTTGATAAGTACCAACTACATTAGGGTACAATGTTACCAAGTTAGAGGTGAAACTCGCATCTTGATAACTAGTCCCATTATTCGATTTTCAATCTCGCCAAGGTTTTGAATTCCCCAATTGATTAAGGGCGTGTAGTAACTGGAAGGACAAATATTGTTAGTCGATTATCGATGAGAGCATTTGTCTATTAGGCCAAATCACGTTTCCTTAATTCGAAAAAGGGCTTCGATTCACCTTGGAGTAGTCGACTTTCTCTACCCGAAACAATCCAATGTTTTATGAGCCTCTCTTTTATGTTATCTCGATTTATATGCGATTTTATACTTGATACCTCGTTCATTTCAAAACTGTTACACAATTCGCACGTTTCTCGCAATCTAAAACAATAATAATAACCTCTCGTGAACCAATTAAATTTATGATGCTTCTGTTATCCTATGTGATACAATGTGGAAACTTGTGATGCTATGTGAAACAATTTGAAACATTTATATGATGTGTGATGTACGTTGTCGTATGAATCAATTTAACAAAAACATTATGATCGAGTCTCAACTATTCTTCGTTTGAATCTTTAGATGTCATCGAGCTGATTTTCCAACTCTCACAAGAAGTCAAAGGCTAAGGGGCTGTTTGGTAGCCTCTTAATGACCATTCAAATGCTACCTCTTAATGGTTTAAAACCTCTAAATGAATAAGAGGTAACCTCAAGTCTGAATGGTTAAGAGGTAACCTCTGAATGGTAAATCGTCACATGTCACATTCTTCTACCTTCTTATTAGTAAAATTCTTAATGGTTCCATTAAGAGGTAGCCTCTTAATGACCATTCAGAGGCTACCAAACAGCCCCTAACTCCCGGAAGAAAATGATGTCCTTCATGGCCGATCAGATCACACGGGTTGTTCCCAAGATTGTCACTGAAATTCAGGGTTCAAACACTCCTCCCTCCTCTGTTGACTCGAAAGTGGTCCAACCTAAGCCTGTGAGCTTCAACTACAAACACTTTGTCTCCTGCAACCCTAAGCCTTTCACGGGCAGCGATGGGGTGACTGCAATGATGGAATGGTTCGACAGCATTGAAGTTACTTTCATCAACAGTGAGTGCCCTGAACATCTCAAGACTAGGAGTGCTACTGGTGTTTTCCAAGGTAGAGCTTTAGAGTGGTGGACCAATGAGAGAAACATCCGCTCCAACAAGGAAGCTTATGCTTTACCATGGGCTAAGGTTAGAGAACTGATGATGCTCGAATTCTGTCCTCCTCACGAGCAGCAAAAGCTCGAGGATGAGTTTTGGCATCTGAAACAAGTTGGTGATGACAATCTGGCCTATACAACCCGTTTCAAGCAACTCAGCATAATTGTGCTACATTTGGTGTCCACTCCTAAATGCATGATCATTAAGTACATTCATGGGTTACCCGCTGCTATGCGCGACACCATCGAGGCGGCACAGCTAGGCAACAACGAAGAGGTTTACCGACTAGCTGCTAGTCTGAACAACAACCGTGTTCTTGATAAACAGTTTGGTACACCTGCCCCCTCTAAATCAGCCAATCAAATCACCCAGCAATCTAGTGGTGGCCGGGGTAAGAAACGAAAGTCTCAAAACTCTGGCTGCAATGCGATTGTACCTGCTGCAAATCCAAACCCTGCTTCGAATCCAAACCTGCTTCTCCTGAGAACACAAGGAAGACATACACTGAGATTCATCCCAAGTTCGACACTTGTCACTATCATCACCCTGCAAACTCAACCTGTCGCCACTGTATTTCATGCAACAGCTATGGTCACACAGTTTCTCACAGCCGCTAGATCAACCAGGTTCAACAAGCTCCCCAGAACCCCAAACCAGTAAACAACGTGCAAGCCTGCTACAAATGTGGTGATACCACTCATCTCCGTCCTCAATGCCCTCAGTTGAATCAAGAGCAGCCGCAGCAGCAAGCCCCGCGAGGATGCGCATTCAACATCAACACCAAGCAAGCTCAGAATGACAATGACGTCGTTAATGGTACGTTCCTCGTTAATAATCTTTACTCTTCGATCCTATTTGATACTAGTGCGGACAAAAGCTTTGTGTCCTTTGAATTTGAATCCTTGTTAAACTATGCACGCTCTAAACTACCTAAGTCATTCTCAGTCGAGATTGCTGATGGTAAGTCTATTTTAGTCGACTCTATCCTCCGCGATTGTCTCCTTACTCTTAACGATCACGTTTTCACTATCGACATCATACCCATGCAACTGGGTAGCTTCGACCTCATAGTAGGCATGGATTGGTTGGGCAAGAATGTAACAACTCTCATTAAAAATACTATTTCTTATTTTAAATTGCCCAATAGGAAACCCTAATTGAGACACCCAAGTAATATGGCATGACCCCTAAAATTTTCAGAACAGTTGGAATTAGGATCAGGGCCCCTAAAACTCAGGGGGGGGGGGGTATCCCCTACTTGATGATTATCCTCATAACTCGTTGTAAAAATTGAATTTCTTCGATCCGTCGACTCACCCAAGCTAGTTAGAGACGTGGCTACCCTATGCTAAAAGGGGCGCCGTCGCGCCACGCGACAGCCTGTCGCGCCACGCGACAGAGCTAGTTTTTCAGTATATATTGCAGGGTTTGGCACTTGCATGGAACTGTTATTACGACGCTCAAATTCGTTTCCTACACTGAGTTATACTCCATTTCATTCAAAATCACACTTTCACGTAGGGAAACGCTGCTACGAATCAAGGGTATTAACTCGATCACTGCTACGTTTCAATTCTTTTCTTTCCTCCAACTTTTATTATTGTAAATAGTGGCTCGGGATTATACCTTCTAAATCCCGAAACTCTGCCCGTTATTAGGGTAATAACTCTAATCACTGGTACGATACATTATCCGATTGATTAAAACCGATCCAGTGGATGTTTAAGTGCTGCTCAAACTTGGGTTATATTTTGTCATTCGTCGTGAATTCGATGGATGTTTAAGTATTGCACTTTGTCATTCGTTGTGAGGGTTTCTATCTCGTGATTAGCGTTAAAGTTAAATTGAGTTAATACACTAATGCGAGTTCCGTTGTATCTAGAAATTAGAACTCGTAACCAGGGAGATCCTAAAATAGAATATTTAACAATTAAGTAAAATTATTAGTTAAGTAAAACTTAACGGCTAAGAAACCTTAATAGATAAGTATACTTAGCAGCTAAGCAAGATTAATTAAGCTAATTAATCAGCTAAGTAAGATTAATTAAGCTAAGCAAGATTAATTAAGCTAAGCGAGATTAATTAAGCTAAGCGAGGTTAATTAAGTTAAGCTAAGCAAGATTAATTAATGCTAACAAGATCAATTAAGCTAAGTAAGATTTATTAAACACCTAAATAGATATACATGAAAAATAGATATATATGGGGTCGTATGAGAACGTTTAATATTAATAATTAAATATATTTTTTTTACCTTACTCCGTTTTTAATGAAACTTAGGTTAAAACATAGATAAAAATATGCTCGTTCTAATGACATATTCGTCGTTTTTATAAAACGTCATATTTTAAAAGTTATACGAGAAAAACAAGTGAAGCAGCTGAATTAATATATATAAGCAAGCTAGCTAGCATGTCAAGCAGGCAGGTAGGCATGTTAATTGTATCCTACAATGACCCAGAAAGATTTTGAGGTGCTTGCTTGCTTACTTTAAATAAGAGCCTAGGATTTCATTCTTCTTTGCTCATTCCTTCTATTCTTCTCTCTATACGTTGGTGTTCTAACCAATAATCACCAAATCGATGTTCTGTCCGATCGATTCAAGAACCAACTAACGGATGCCAAAGTACTATACTTTGTGAGTTCGCTAAACGGATGCCAAAGTACTATACTTTGTGAGTCGTTAAACGGATGCCAAAATACTATATTTTGTGAATTTCATTAAGGTTCGGATCTCGTGACCATCGTTAGGTTTGATGTGGTTTTACACTAATACGTATTCCACTCTGTTAAACTAAACGTTTAACTACCCGAAACTCTACACCATAATCTTACAATCAAAATGGATGCTTAATCATCAAAAGGTTCAAAACCATAAAGTATATGCTTAATTATCAGAAGGAGTGGAATCAAGAAGCTTGTTAAATCAATACTGCATGCTTATGATGTGAGTCATTCTCTTTTTATCAACTGTTTTACAATACTCCATTTTCAAAGGTTATAATTACAGGGATTAAGTCTTGGTTATCTTAATCACTGGCTAGTGGGGTATTGTGCACATTACTAATTTCTCACGGTTAGACTAATAAATCCTAACAGTGATAAACGTCACTACTTGGGGAAAGACCCAATAGTGGTATGACCATCGTCACCAGGTGACACGGCGCCAGATAAAAATAAGATAGAAGCCATTGTAATCGCTCTTATGCTGTAATTATTTACAAAGTTATAAATTACAGGGATTAAGTCTTGGTTATCTTAAAAAAATAAGATAAAAGCCATTGTAATCGCTCTTATGCTGTAATTTATAACAAATGCGTGTTTATAAAAACCGAATGAACTCACCAGTATTTCCTGTATTTCCTGCTGACAAAATATTTTTAAAACGCGTTTTAGGTAATTACAGTAGATCCGAATTAGAGTTGGATGTGGCACCAACAAAGCTTACAGAAGTGGCTTATTTTATCAATTAAATTAAATTAAGAAAAGTTGTTTTATGTATTCGAATTTATCCTATATTAAAGCTACCTTTCAAAACATGGGTTTATCCCATCTATTTAATAAATAAAATCCGGTGTTTTCTAAACTCTGATATTTTTCCTAACTTACGGTCCTGACGAAATTTCCGCTGCACCACTTTTCAAAATAACCACCGGTACCACTTGGCTGCTCGCGGCTCTCGATTCCGTCCAGGGTGGGGTCGGGGGACGTGACAAAGAACCATGCTGAAATTGCTTGCCACGAGAAGTACGTTCGTTTACCTCTCCCGTCTGGTGATACTTTGCACGTCTATGGAGATCGACCTTCTAGAGGACTGAAATTGATGTCATGCACTCAAGCGAATAAATGCTTACGTAAACAGTACTTTGCCTTTTTAGCCCACATAGTGAAAGAAAAGGGCAAGGGAAAAAACGTAAGTGATGTTCCAGTAGTGTGTGATTTCCCTGATGTCTTTCCTGAGGATCTTCCTGGTCTTCCTCCACCTCGATATGTTGATTTTTGTATTGATCTCGTACCTGGTTCAACTCCTGTTGCCAAGGCTCCTTACCGACTTGCACCCTCCGAGATGCAAGAGTTATCTAGTCAACTCCAAGAACTCCTCGATAAAGGTTTTATACGCCCAAGTACCTCACCTTGGGGTGCTCCCGTACTTTTCATCAAAAAGAAAGATGGTTCGTTTCGCATGTGCATCCACTACCGTGAGCTTAACAAACTCACTATCAAGAATCGTTATCCTCTCCCTCGCATCGACGATCTTTTTTGACCAACTGCAAGGCGCAACTTGTTTCTCTAAAATCGACCTTCGATCTGGTTATCATCAACTTCGTGTTCTCGAAGAAGATATTCCCAAGACCGCATTTTACACTCGCTATGGACACTACGAGTTCGTGGTTATGCCTTTTGGCTTGACCAACGCACCCGCCGTGTTTATGGATCTAATGAATCGTGTTTGTAAACCTTACCTGGATCGTTTTGTAATCGTTTTTATTGATGATATTCTCATTTATTCCAAAACCCAAGCTGATCATGAACGACATTTACGCCTCATACTAGAACTTTTACTTGGTGAACGCTTATACGCAAAGTTTTCTAAGTGAGAATTTTGGATCAAGGAAATACAATTTCTCGGGCACGTTGTTAGCAAACAAGGTATCCATGTTAATCCTTCTAAAATCGAAGCAGTGAAGAATTGGGTCACACCTAAATCTGCGTCTGAAATTCGTTCCTTCTTAGGATTGGTGGGTTACTACCGTCGATTTGTCTCGAACTTTTCAAAGATCGCTGTTCCTCTCACTTCGTTAACTCAGAAAGAGAAACCTTTTGCTGGGGGTCCTGAGCAAGAGGAATCTTTTCAAACCCTAAAGGACTTACTTTGCAATGCTCCTGTACTTGCTCTCCCTGATGGGAATGATGATTTCGTGGTATATTGCGATGCCTCGAACAGTGGTCTTGGTTGTGTTCTCATGCAGCGAGACAAGGTCATCGCTTATGCCTCTCGACAGCTCAAAATACATGAGAAAAACTATACTACCCACGACCTCGAGCTGGGCGCAGTTATTTTTGCGTTAAAGATTTGGCGACACTACCTATATGGTACTAAGTGTGTGGTTTTCACTGACCATAAGAGCCTGCATCACATCTTTAACCAAAAGGAACTAAACATGCGTCAGCGACGTTGGGTGGAGTTGCTTAACGACTATGACTGCGAAATTCGCTACCACCCTGGCAAAGCAAATGTCGTGGCCGATGCTCTTAGTCGTAAGACTCATGCTAGTAGCATCCGCTGTTTTCAGATCAATAGCGATCTTCATGCTTGTATCCGTGAAGGTCAATACTCGTCAGCAAATGATGGTAGTTTAATCGTCGAAATACGAGGTGCTTCTATAGACCAACTTACGACAAATTCTGATGGACTTCAATACTATCTCAATCGCATCTGGGTACCAGATCACGACAACCTTCATGAGCTCATCCTGAATGAGGCTCACAAATCCCGATACTCTATTCATCCTGGTGCTGATAAGATGTACCATGACTTGCGTACGTCCTATTGGTGGCCTAGTATGAAAAAGGACATAGACGCTTACGTTTCGAAATGTCTCACTTGCTTAAAGGTCAAAGCTGAGCATCAGCGTCCTTCAGGCCTCATCGAGCAACTCGAGATCCCTGTTTGGAAATGGGATAGCATTTCTATGGACTTCATAACCAAACTTCCTCGTACACCTTCTGGTCACGATAGTATATGGGTAATCATCGACCGTTTGACCAAGACAACTCACTTTCTTCCTGTTCACGAAGATTTCAAAGTGGAGAAACTTGCTTGAGTTTATATTGACGAAATCATATGTCGTCATGGGATACCTATTGACATCATCTCTAACCGCGATGGTCGCTTCACTTCACGTCTTTGGCAAACCTTCCAGTCCGCTATGGGTTCTCAGTTGAATCTTAGTACGGCCTTTCATCCTCAAACGGATGGACAGACAGAACGTACTATCCAAACCCTAGAGGATATGCTCTGTTCTTGTGTCATCGAGTTTGGTGGTAACTTGGAGTGACATTTACCATTGATCGAGTTCTCGTACAACAACAGCTACCATTCCAGTATTCAGATGGCTCCTTTCGAAGCTTTATACGGTCGCAGGTGCTGATCTCCCATCAGTTGGCATGAGATTGGTGACAAGCAACTTACTGGCCCTGAGCTCATCCAAGAGACAACGGATAAGATCCTTCAAATCCGCGACAACTTGCTCAAGGCTAGAAGCAGACAAAAGAGCTATGCTTACAAAAGGTGTAAGCCTCTGGAATTCAATGTTGGAGACCATGTTCTACTCAAAGTATCCCCCTGGAAAGGAGTGATACGTTTTGGTAAAAAGGGAAAGCTTGCCCCTCGCTATGTGGGTCCCTTCAAGATACTCGAAAGGATTAGCAAGGTGGCTTACCGACTCGATTTACCTCAGGAACTTAGCAATGTACATCCGACGTTCCATGTCTCTAATCTCAGGAAGTGCTTAGCAGATGAGGAACTTCAAGTTCCCATCGAAGACTTGCAAATAAACGAGACTCTTCATTTTGTGGAAAAACCGGTTAAAATCATGGACCGAGGTACTAAGCGGCTAAGGCGCAACAAAATTTCCATAGTCAAGGTTCGATGGGAAGGAAAGCGCGGCTCCGAATTCACTTGGGAACTCGAGAGTGAAATGAAAACCAAGGATCCACAGCTCTTTGTTCAGTCTTCCTCTTAGATTTCGGGGACGAAATCTCCTAAAGCAGGGGAGACTGTAACGCCCTGCGTTTTGATACTAACTTATTGATAGCAAGTCTTCCTGTTCTTCCTATCCGTTAATGCTTTTACTCTCGTGTATCTTACCATCAAATATTCTGTGACTCGAGATGACTGATCATAATGAAAATGAGTCTGTTTTAATCTTAATTGTGTTAAACTATGTGCAAACTATTACTCTATGTGATGCTTCTTATCTGAGAACGATATGTTATCCTAGATTCTTGACTCTTTGTGTTAAACTATGAGCAAGCTATTATTCTATGTGATGCTTCTTATATGGGAACGATATGATTATCCTAGATTCTTGACTCTTTGTTATGCTTTGATGCTTAATGAACGAGAAACTAATTTAACTCGAATTCGAAGCACGATTTACTCTAGATTATGCGAATCATATGTTTAGAGGTAATGATATTATAAATAATGGTTACTCACAATAATACGCAACGCAACACTTAACCTCACTTGCGAACGAATCAAAGTTGGAAAATGTAACAAAAACACAACCCACGGTCCGAATGGGCCATCCGCCCGGATGGGACTTACCCATCCAGATGGAGCCATCCGGACATGGCCATCTGAAACCTAGCCATCCGAACGACTGAACCTATCGGTGTCACCTATAAATAATGGACTTAAGCCTTCATTCTCACTTTTCACCTCTGCTCATCCGCTCTCAAGCTCTAGACGGCGATTCAAGGCTTTTTTAAGCATTTCTCCCTCAATCTTTCTATATTTCACCTCGATTCCACTTCTACTCCATTATTCTTTCATCAAATCACACACACACCTTAACTTTTTCTCGAAAACACTAATTTTAGACCCCTCGAAGGTGGTCTTCACTCGTTTTATTAGGAAAACTGTTGTGAAGCATCATTTAATCGAGATTGATCTAAGATCTAATGGATTTTCACATTTTTTATACAAATCTAAAAGGTTTTCACATGTTTTGACTCAGATCCAACGGAGTTTCATGTTTTACAACTTATTTCTGAACTTCTTTTTAGTTTTACACAACATTGGGGAATCAGGACTATGTCAGGCTCTCGACTCGTTCCTTAGTCGAAAGTCGGCTTGAAGACTGATTTCCACCAAAGAGACGGACTGACTAACGGGTCAAACATGAATCTTCATCAAGAACAGCGTGTCTGTCCGAATGGGCTGGGCCCATCCGGCCGAATGAACTGGATTTGGTGTATTCCGTTTTTTGACACGTCGTTACCGTTAACTCAAAACTTTTACTTAGAACGTTTTACAAAAACTTCGACCACAGACCATTCGACCGAATGGCCATCCGTCTGGATGACCATCCGTCTAGATGACCATCCGTCTGGATGATCTGACCCTGATGATAATCATTGTTACTTTTGTTGCCACATTTTTAATCAAACTTCAAAAACTTTAACAGTTCGCAAACAGCCACAGACTGGTCAAATGACCATTCGTTCGAATGGCCAACCGTTCGAATGGCCATCCGTTCGAATGGCCATCCTTTAGAATGCCATCGGTCCGAATGACCATCCGTCCGGATGGAAGCTATCAGCTCGGATAGTCTGTTGAACTCTTAACTCGCTTTTCACCCCATTCGACGCTTCGTATTCAATTGTGTCAGCACTTAGAGGACTTATGCCCTGTTCCCATACGCAGGCTGATCCTGCACTCCCTTCAATCCAACCAGACTGTGTTTAGTTACTAAGCACGCACAGTGAGTATACTCGATCCCTTTTTGCTTTAAACACTTTGGGATGCAACATGTATTCTATATTTAAACACACGACACTTGAAACTTGTTTATAATCATACTCTATCCATCTTAACATGAAAACATGATACTTGTGATACTTGTGAGACTTTTATGCTATGTGAACGTTTGAATCTTGTGTTTAGTACCGCCTTAACAAATATAGCAGCTATAGGGGTAACGCACCGCCCACGAGACTTGGGGTATTGTTATGTTTGATTCGTTTACCTCCTCTTCGTTGCGACGATGTAGGAAAGGCACAGTTAACGCGTTGGAAACTTGGGCTATCACATGGATTACGTTAGCTTAGCATGTTGAAACTTGTTATATGTTTTTCATGTTGGATACGCACAGTTAAACTTGAAACTATGTATGCTATGTATTAAACTTGTATACTCGCCAACAATTTTGTTGATTTTATATTAATACATGTTGCAGGTTAATAGTTTGGACGTCGCAGAATCAAGCTAGGGTGACTTTAGATGCACACCTTAGAAAAACAATGTCTTGAACAATGTTTGGTTTTGATGATGTATGATACAATTTTGACTATGTTTTGGTTTGTATGATAATCCAGCTCTTATTATGAAATTTTGATTAATCTATATTGACACAAGTAGCGTTATGATGCTGTGAGCGATTTGTTCGTCCCGCCCCGATGTTTCCACCATCGGTTGGGGTGTGACACCCCTCCCCTCTAAGTCTGGCCATTAAGCTTGAAACATTGGATTAATTTCGTGTATATATATACACTTCCAAACAAATATCATATATTTACCCAACAAAAACTAAAAATATCATATATATATATAGGATTAGGTTCAAACGTGAACAAAATCCCAAGAGTGAACTGCGTGAACTGATCTGGGCCCTTGATTTTTATGATCTTGAGATTAAAGTGAGTGGCATGATGGTAATTATTTGGTTAATTTTTTTCATTTAATTAAATACAAAAATGGTATATGTGTAATTTCAATCTTAAATTGATTGCATAAATCTCTCACAAATCAAGTAATCAATTATGTTCTTAAATTGATTGCATAAATCTCTCACGAATCAAATCAAGGATTAGGAAAGATGTAACTTAATTCAATTATTAAAATAATTATTTGTTTAAATGCGATGTACACATGTGTATTCTGATTTTGCCGTCTTTTTAATGTGATGTACACATGTGTATATCGTCTGTTTTTGTGATATCTCAGAATTTTTTTTGTATTGAATGTTGATGTACACCTGTGAATTACTGTACACATATGTACGATACTGAGTACACATGTGTACTGTTCTATTTATATCCAAGTACACATGTGTATACCGTTGAAATATGAAGGTTACGTGGAACTTAAAAATCAAAATTTGAATTCTGTGATGAAATCTGAAATAAAAATTAAAATTGAAATATGGTGATTTGTTGTTTGTTTTGATAATTATCTTATTAATAAATAAACATAATGTGGATAATGAATTTAAATTAGGAAAGATGTAACTTAATTCAATTATTAAAATAATAATTTAAATTTAATTTTTTATATAATTACAATTCTACCCTTAACAACTAAAAGGGAAATCAAGGGTTCATATCTGTTCACGCAGTTCACTCTTGGGAGGTTGTTCACGCTGGAACCCTACCATATATATATATACACACACTCAACTTTAATGAATTGTGACTCAGCGACCATTCTACATCTTTCCATTAAATGATTTGTTTATACCCTATTTTGATTTTAATAGACGTTCTCTCGTCTTTGACGGCAACCGAAATGGCTCAGCCCTTCAAAGGTTTATCGACTGAACCACCAGAATAATCACCAAATCGTTTATTGCATCTGATCGTTTATCACATTTGATTGTTCACCTCTTTTTACGGATTTCATCGCATCTGGTATATGTTCATCCTTCAAGTTTTGACTTTTTGGAAAGCACTATCTATCGCGACCAATTTCTTGAAATAATTCCATGCAGATTTGTGTTAAAAGTGAAACAAATCATTTTCGAAAATAAGCAGATGGCTTGCAGCCTAAAAACTTTCAAAGAGCTTAATCTATTTTGTACCCAATTAAAATGCAGCTTTATATGCGTTATTATTTTGAGTTCAAACTCGAACAGAAAAAACGCTTTCATGAAAGTAAACCTGGAGAAAAGAATTAAGCCGCGTAGAATGTGGGACGTTTTTGTCATCTGATATACTTTCATCGTTCTGAGTTTTGACCTTTTGGAGGTAACAAAATGTGGTAATCTGTTCAATGGTTCTATTCAATAATTTTTGTTTTAAATAGTTTTATTGTTATTGCCTCAGGGTACAAATGTGAAGGTTTTATGTGGGAGTTTAATGGTCAATTGAATATTAACAGCGGCAATCAATTAAATATTAACAGTGGACCAATGGACCGAGATAACATGGTTATTACAGAAAATACATATTCAAAACCAATGTGGGAGTTCAAGGTACAATCACCGACCCTTGAGTACGTAAAGAGTTTGTATTGCCTTAGGTCATGCTATTGTTAGAAAACTTAAGTTAAAAATACGAAAAATGGGTAAAACTAATTTTAAGCTCTACATTTTTGTGTGATTTGGTGGGTAGAAACAAGAGAAACGGGAGAGTTTATGATTGGTGGGTGCTGTTGGCGGTAAATGGAGGCTAAGGTGATGCGTTTTGGTTGTTAATGCAGTGGAATATCGAGGCAAACCCGAGCTGAGTCACCCACACGAGAGGTAAAACTTTATAAGACCATGGCCAATGCAAATCATTTAGCTTGCATTTGGCTTATGTGAATCTAGCATTTGAGGGAGAATGCATTGGAGGGATTTGCATTTGAGGGGAGTACACCCAGTGAAGAATGATGTATTTGGTGAGATGATGAGGCCCAATGTAAGTTTTATATCTATTTTTTTCTTTTTTTTTTAATTTATTTTGAGATGCACTAATAAGTTGTTTACTATAAGCTTTACTAACTTGTACACCATATTTATTTTTCATTTTCAATGTAGCAATTAGGTAAAATAACAAAAAAAATGTAATGTTTTTTTATATAAAAACATAAATTTATTAATGCTACTTTAGATAAAATAACTAATACAAAATTTAGTTTTTATAATTTTCAATATATATTAATATGAAAATAAAAGAAGGGAGTAATGATAAAAAAGAATTTGATTCTTAAAAATAAGAGTAAATTACGAGTTTTGTCCTTTACGTTAACACCATTTTCAGGCGGTATCCTTTGGCGCAAAAGGTGACGAGTTTTGTACTTAATGTTTTAAAATCCTGCAAGTTATGTCATTTAGCCCTAACTCAGTTAAATTTTTTGGTTAAATCAGATTGCACAAGGGTATTTTTTTTTCCTTTTACCTATTTATTTAAGAATAGTTTAGTCTTTTCTTATACATAAATATTAAAAGAATAAATAAATAAAACCCACCCATCCACTACCCTTTCTCTCTTCTTTCTCTGAGGAAAGTCTCCAAACTCTCTCCCTCACACAGACACACTGTTATGGACCAGACCACTGGCCCAACAGTCCCTATCGAAGCCAGGCCCAAAAGGCATGCTAAGAAGCCCAGCCGGTTCACATATTGAAGGCCCAATGGGATTACAACTTGTTCCCCAAGCTGCACGTTTACTTTTCAGCATGTGTCTTTTGATTATTTGCATATGTTCAATTAATTGTTGCATGATAGGTTAGTGGTAGTGCATGATAGGTTAGTGGCATAAAATAAGGAGAACATGGTCATGAACCTAGGCTCTCTTGCATGTTTAAATTCATTTGTTTGCATTGGAAAAAAATACAGAAAATTGCCCCAAAAAAAAACTCGCTTGTTCCCTCTTGTTCTTTTGGAGTGTTTGCCTACTAGAAAAGGCTCTATCATTTTGGTGCTTTCATTCACGTTTCACCTTCCTCCATGCCTCCTCGTAAAGACTCATCGGTTACCGATGATCTTCCCCCTACCATCACCGATCAACAGAACCAATTAATCCAAGTTTCCACCACTGCGGCCAACGCACAAACCGATATCAAAAACACCCTCGCCGCCCTCGTTCAAGCCACCGCAAACCTCAATACCAAACTCGACTCACAAACCGAAAACACCGCTAGACTCGTCAATCATATGACGCAGTTAACGGACAAACTAGCCGCCAGACCCTCCACTTTTGATCTCGAAATCACTGGTCCCAAACCCGGCCAACAAACCCCCGGTCCCAAACCCGCTAACCAGAACCCACCGAACACCCCACGTCCACCGAAAATCGCATTACCATTATTTGATGGTTCGAAACCACTAGCCTGGATCTTTCAAGCAGATAACTACTTCAATTACTACCAGATTCCGCCGGTAGAACGCATTCAACTCACGGCCTTTCACTTCATCGGAGATGCGCTCTCCTGGTACCAACACCAAGCAAATAACCACTTACTCGAAAATTGGACCTCTTTTAAGCGATCCGTGGAGTTGCGTTTCGGCCCTTCTACGTTCGAAAACCATGAGGCAACTCTTTTTAAGCTTCAGCAGACATCTTCAGTGGCGGATTATCAAACTGAGTTTGAGCGGTTGAGCAACCGCGTTACAGGACTTTCTCAACAAACCCTACTCAATTGTTTTTTATCTGAGCTTAAAACTGAGATCCAGTCTGAATTGGCAATTATCAGGCCCACGTCATTGTGTGACGCTTGTGGGCTAGCCCATCGTGTGGAAGATAAACTGGCCCATTCCACCAAACCAAAATCCTACCGGCCTCCAAAATCTCACGTTCCATACTCACCTTCATCTTCTACGGCCACCCCATCTTCATTCCAGTCAATGCCTTCAACAAACCCTCCTAAAAATTGGACCAGTTCCCTACCACCACTCCTTCCATCTCCACCCAAACCTTTACCCTTTACCAAGCTATCGCCAGAGGCCATACAACAACGACGCAAAGAAGGCTTATGTTTTCGATGCCTTGAGAAGTTTTTTTTCCGGGACACAAGTGTTCTCCACCTCAGTTTCTCTTGATTGTTGATAACGACGATCTTGTGGAGATGCCGGAAAATCCACCAGATCATAATGATACGGTCACCCCACAATTCCTTGCACTCTCCGATGCCGCGTATTTCTGACTCTCGTCGGTTCAGACTTTACGGGTTACTGGCTATATCAACAATGTTCCGGTCACTGTTCTGATCGACTGTGGCAGCACTCATAACATTATCCAGCCTCGCATCGCAACGCAACTTCACCTCTCATCTAGTCCGCTGGAACCATTTTCGGTTATGGTCGGCAATGGTCAATTCATCCAGTGCCAGAATTATTGTCCCGATGTATCTTTACAGTTGCACAAATCTCAGTTTCAAATTCCATTTTATATATTACCTGTCGAGGGCGCATACATTATTCTGGGTATCGCTTGGTTGCGAACTCTTGGCTCCATCACAGCAGATTTTTCGGTACCGCAACTTTCCTTTCAAAAAGATGGCCATACTTGTACATTGATTGGTGAACCACTCACAAAACCATTAACCTCGAGCTCCCTCTCAACCCTCATCCGTCACGGATCTGTCGCGTCCATGCACGCTCTCACTTTCGTCAACCCAACTCCCATGCACGATCATTCTCCACCACCACTAGACCCCCCCAATCCGAACCTTATTGGACCTCTTTCAATCCATTTTTGTTGAACCACAAACACTTCCCCCCAATCGCCCGCATGACCACCATATTCCACTATATAATAACCGAAAACCAACCCATAAACGTTAAACCTTACCGTTACCCACATTTTCAAAAATAAGTCATGACACAACTTATCAATGACATGCTACATAATGGGGTCATTCGGCCTAGCCAAAGCCCATTCTCTTCTCCGGTTTTATTGGTTAAGAAAAAAGATGGATCGTGGCACTTTTGTGTTGATTACCGAGCATTGAATGCGGCTACGATACGTGACCGGTTTTCGATTCCCATGATTGATGAACTTTTGGATGAGTTGCATGGTGCCACAATTTTTTCGAAGATCGATTTGCGATCGGGGTATCACCAAATACGGGTTGCTAGGGAAGATATTCATAAAACGGCGTTTCGTACACCGGATGGTCATTACGAATTTTTAGTTATGCCGTTTGGCCTTACGAATGCACCGTCAACCTTCCGGTCCGCCATGAATGATCTTTTCCATGAGGTACTTCGCAACTTTGTTTTGGTTTTTTTTGATGACATCCTCATTTATAGCAACAGTAAAGAGGATCACTACAATCATCTTCGATATGTCTTTCAAAAGGTACATGAACATCACTATTTTGCTAAGGCCTCAAAGTGTGTTTTTGGGGTTGAAGAAATTTCCTTCTTGGGTCACAAGATATCCAGCAAAGGCGTCACGCCCGAGCCCGATAAAATTGAAGCAATCCAACAATGGCCCCCACCTAATTCGTTTACGACTCTACGAGCTTTTTTGGGATTGACTGGGTATTACCGACGTTTCGTTCAAGGTTATGCTCAAATCGCTTCCCCATTAACCGACATTTTAAAAACCAAAGACTTCAAATGGAACCCACAAGCTCAGGCATCCTTCATTTAGCTTAAACTGCACATGCAAAACCTGGTAACCTTGGCCCTTCCTAATTTCTCAAAACCCTTTGACGTCACCACTGACGCGTCCGGACAAGCCATCGGCGCCGTATTGTCACAAGATAACAAACCAATTGCCTTATTCAGTAAAAAACTTTGTCCTACCATGCAGGCCCAATCCACCTATACCAAAGAATTGTATGCCATTACCGAAGCCGTAAAAAAATGGCGACAATACTTACTTGGCCGCCGTTTTCGTATCTTTACGGATCACCATAGCCTTAAACACATCCTTACTCAAACCATTCAAACTCCCGAACAACAAAAGTGGGTTACGAAACTTATGGGTTACGATTTTGAAGTACATTTTAAGCCCGGAAAAGAAAACAATGTTGCTGACGCATTGAGCCGTGTTAACATTCCTTATATGTTGGCTATTTCCCATCCTACGGCTACTTGGTTAAAGGAATTACGATCCTACTTTTCGACAACAACGGTCGGCAAGGCTCTGGTAGACAACATCAAAAATGATCCGACCGGATTTCCTAATCATGTTTATCGTGATGGCTTAGTCTATATTCATAACAAACTTCTGGTGCCCCCGATTCCCGATTTACGGAGCAAGCTGTTGCATGAATTTCATTCAACATTTTTAGGTGGCCATGGTGGTGTGAATGCTACTGTCAAACGGGTTGGTGCTTCATTTACATGGTTAGGATTGAAAAAGGATGTCTCAAAGTTTGTTAAAAACTGTGAAGTTTGCCAGACGGTTAAGCATCCTACTCACAAGCCTTATGGGTTGCTACAACCCTTACCGACGCCCGAATACCCGTGGACTGATATCTCTATGGATTTTATTACGCATTTACCACCGTCCAAAGGCAAGAGTACAATTTGGGTTGTTGTCGACCGACTGTCGAAGTATGCTCATTTTTTCGCCTTACCGTCGTCATTTACTGCTATATCAGTGGCTGCACTTTTCATGCGCGAAATTTATTGATTACATGGGCTTCCGAAAACTATTATTTCTGATCGTGATCCATTGTTTGTCGGTCGTTTTTGGAAGGATTTGTTTCGTATCATGGGAACAAAATTACTATATTCGAGCGCATACCACCCACAGACGGACGGCCAAACCGAGGTCGTCAATCGGTGTCTTGAAATGTATCTTCGATCTTTTGTTTATGATGAGCCGAAGACATGGGAAAGGTATTTATATCTCGCTAAATTTTCTTATAACACAAGTTATCATACTTCGATCAACATGTCTCCATTTAAAGCTTTGTATGGCCGCGATGTGACGTCAAGTCACGATTATACTTCGGGCTCAACGCAAATTGGAAGTATCGAATCCACCATGATCGAGCATCAACGACTTTTGCATGACTTAAAAGCTTCCATTGAAAAGGAGAAAGCGCGTATGGTGAAGCAGGCTAATAAGAAGCGGATGGATAAGGAATTCTCAGTCGGTTATTATGTCTACTTACGTCTCCAAAATCACCGACAAAGATCAGTACATATTCGCCAAAATCAGAAGCTCTCACGTCGGTTTTACGGACCTTATGAAGTGCTCGAACGCATCGGCAAAGCAGCGTATCGCTTAGCGTTACCCGCTGGCTCCAAAATACATGATGTCTTTCACGTTTCGCTGCTTAAAGAGTGTTATGGAACAGCAACGCGGAACACCGGGGATTTAGCACCATTTGATCCAAAGGGTGAAATTGCATACTTGCCGGAACCAATTCTGGATACGCGCTTTAACGACAATGGGGAGCAACAACTACTGGTGAAATGGGAGAAACAAGCTATTGAAGAAGCTACTTGGGAGGATGTCGACTATCTGCGGCAACAATTTCCGGGTTTTGTCGACATTGGGGACAATGCAGGTTCACAAGGGGAGGGGGATGTTATGGACCAGACCACAGGCCCAACAGTCCCTATCGAAGCCAGGCCCAAAAGGCATGCTAAGAAGCCCAGCCGATTCAGAGATTGAAGGCCCAATGGGATTACAACTTGTTCCCCAAGCTGCACGTTTACTTTTCAGCATGTGTCTTTTGATTATTTGCATATGTTCAATTAATTGTTGCATGATAGGTTAGTGGTAGTGCATTATAGGTTAGTGGCATAAAATAAGGAGAACATGGTCATGAACCTAAGCTCTCTTGCATGTTTAAATTCAATTGTTTGCATTGGAAAACAATACAGAAAATTGCCCCAAAAAAAACTCTCTTGTTTCCTCTTCTTCTTTTGCAGTGTTTGCCTACTAGAAAAGGCTCTATCACACACCCCACCGGCCCACCCCCTCTCTCTTCCACCATCACCACCCTTCCCGCCGCCACCACCTCCTGCCACCATCAACACCACCACCACCTGCCATTACCAACAACATTCACACACCCACTTTCCGGCGACATACAATTGGTGCACCTAGCAGCCCGTCAACAGATTTACACATGGAAAAAAGTAGGCGTGGTTGTTGCAGTTCAGATCCGATCGTTTTGGTACGTTCAGGTCGTCGAGAGGTCGACCGTTTATGTGGTTCAGTTTGGTGTCTCCATCGCCGCCCCACCCCACTCATTCTTCTTCTTCTTCTTCTTCCCGGGTGGTGGTTGTGCACCGGAGCAGACATGGTGGTGTGTGTAATTTTTTAGCAGATCTGGAACCCTGATAGGATTTTAAAAGAAAATTTCAAATCTTGGTTTTGTATCCTTGAATTGAATAGGATTTTAAAAGAAACTTTCAAATCTTGGTTTTGTATCCTTGAATTGAACTTCTGATTTTGAGTTGTCACAACTTTGGATTGGTCATACAAGTTTTGATAAGAGTCATATTATAAAAACATTACAGAAAACTTTCAAATCAGGTACTGATTGAATAAGTATGTGGTGATGTT
The DNA here is from genome assembly GCA_030545235.1 of Helianthus tuberosus. Taxonomy (NCBI): domain Eukaryota; kingdom Viridiplantae; phylum Streptophyta; class Magnoliopsida; order Asterales; family Asteraceae; genus Helianthus; species Helianthus tuberosus. Next base: position 212,357,131 of record CM060411.1, on the reverse strand, counting down.
ATATTCAGTAACATTTAATCTTGCTTTGGTAAATTGCAATGACATGTAATTTACTCGTTGTCGAAAGGTTATGTTTTGTTAAGTAGATTTTGGTCAAAGAAGATGAAGAATGGTGATAGAGAGAACATAAAGGGAGAGAGAGAAGAGAGAGGGAGTTTAGAGAGAGTGCAGAGGTTTTTCTTATTTATATTTATTTTTATTTTTTACACAAATAGTCCCTTAATATAATTTATTTACTCAATAGTCTCTAAGAAGGTTAAATGACAAGAATGAGCTCCTGTGCAAGGCTTATGACTAGATTTAACCAAAAAATCTAATTGGGTTAGGGTTAAATGACATAACGTGTAGGATTTTGAAATATTAAGTACAAATTGCACTAAAGGATACCTCCTGAAAAATGGTGTTAACATAAAGGACAAAAGTTGTAATTTATTCTTAAAATTAATATGAAAGTAGTGATGAAGTAGAGGTAATGATGTTTGTAGGATTGCAGAGAAAATATGTTTTTTGTGCATTTATTTAAATCTGACGTGACAGTTTGTAAGTGCATTTAAAATCTTGCATTGGTGATGGTCTAACCCAAAATGTTTTATCCTAGAACCCGTATAATATTATTAACCGGTGATATGAATGGGCAACAAAGGATTGTTTAAATGATTAAAAAATTGATTCCTGGACTTCATATACATGTCGTATAAAAGATTACCTCATATTTTTACTGCATGTAACCTAGACATATTACACACAACCTATTAACTAGATTTTTTTTTTTTTTGCATCACTTAACTTTACTATAGATCATATATATATATAAACTTCTATGATTTCATGGATATCCTTAATAAATTGTGTAACTTTTTATATCTTTCAAATATATTTATAACCAACTTTTATGTTAATATGGATAAGTTCAATTAATATAAGAGAATGATGAAAGGAAAAGCATGAGGGTCTTACTAGAATTCCATGCATTGATCGAAGTTCCAATGCTTTCTCAGGTTTAGCAATAACTTGGGTCGTCTCCTCCTTTAAGCAATAACATGAAGGAAAAAATTAGCTATAAAAACTATAAATTGTTGATATAATTATAAAGTACTAATAACTGAAACTTTCCACGCTCTCCTATTGATATATATATATATGTACATACATATATATATGTTTTTTTTTTGGTATTGTTGTTGCATGTTGGTGTATGTGGAAAGCAAGTAAGAAGAAACGGTTTTCGAACAAGGAAGTCTAAGTGGAGCAGATTATAGATGAGATCAAATATGTAAACGGTTTTCGAACAACGGTTTTACTTATTATGGTTGTTGGTAGTAGAGAGAGAGGGGGGAGGTGGGTAGAAAGAGAGAGAGAGACGTAGAGAGCTAGAGGGTAGACATATATAATATTTCTGTTTTTTTTTACATTTTATATAAATAGGTAAAAAGACTAAAGTATCCTTTTCTGATTTGACTTAACAGAAAAAGTTAACTGCGTTAGTCCTAAAGGACATAACGTGTAAGATTTTGAAACGATGAGTAAAAAAACTCGTCAATTTTAAAGATAAAGGATACCACTTGAAACTTGGTATAAACATAAAGGATAAAACTTGTCATTCACTCTATATAGATACAGTACTAAAATACGTAAAATATGTAGTATATAATAATAGTATTAAAACTATGTGTGTAGCTCCGTGCTCTAAGATCACCTTACAATAATAGTTGTATTCTCTAACAGAAAGAAGCACTAACTTCTTTTAACGATTTGAACCTAATCACTTTTATTGAAGACAAACATCATATTGCTAGACACTAGGTTATGGGTCACCCCAACGTTATGTATTTTCACTCTTTTCCCAGCTTCAACCCACAGATAAGAAAAATTGATTTACCATTTTTGTTGAATTACATAATATGCTTAAATAAATCCTTGAGAGAAAATTACAGTAAACACATGATTTTAAGTTTCTTTAAAACTCCACTAGGGTAGTGTTTGGTATGTTGGAATAAGAGTGTAACATCCCGTGTTCTCAAGAAGTCGAAGTCAAAGTCAAGGTCAAAGTCAACGACCGATCGCGCGACTTGACTTATAGTGAACTTCTTTTATGTAAATTATTTAGTTGTATTATGTGGAGTAATTATTAACAATCGAATATAATCGCAGTAATCGACGTATGTTTATCGCTATTAATCGACTTACGATTGTGAACAATAGGAAGTAACAATGCGATAAAGTTAACTAAACGCTAATCAATCTAATGCTAATCGAATCAACATCAAATCGCAATACGAATCGCAACTCGAATTATGTGTTATGGATATAGTTTTACGTGTGTGTGCGATTTATGTGTTACTTGTGCAAGTTTATTTATGTTTTGTGGTGTTTAATCGAAACGCAATCGCAACCCTAATCGACATCGCAACTCAACCGAATCGCAATCTAATCGAACACGCGAAACGTAAGTAAATCATAGTGATTGTATGTTAGATATAGTGGATAGGATTCAATGTAAATACTATCGCATCGCTCACTCAACTCGAGTCGAATCGCAACGCTCAACACGCGAAACGAACACGAAATCCAGCCCACTCAGGCCCACTCGATCGAGTGTCCAATTGATCGGATGGCCACCCGACCGGGTAGCCACCCGATCGGACCACCACTCGATCGGTGCTCCATTCGACCCAAATGCCTTTTTTGCCATTTCGGGAAACCCTATAAATACCTCACCTGTCAACATCATTTGTGTCATTACTCTCATCCGATCCAGTCGCACCAGCTACCTTTTTCTCTCGATTTCTCCCAATTCTTGTAAGTTTTCTTCTAGATCTTTGTACTTCTATGTTCTACACTTGATTCTACACCTTTTTCACCGAACAATCTTTACTTTTAACCGAGAAATCACTAGATTTGGGGTGTTTTAGGGTGATGTTAGCATGAAGTTCTTGTGAACTTGAATGTTTGGCTTCATTCCACCAAGAACGACTTGAATCTGAACGATTTCCATATAATCTATCAATGTTTTCATATAAGTCTAAGTGTTTTCAAGTATAAAAGAGTTGAAAGAAATGTTTAACCTAACTTTTCACATCTTTTACACTCAATGCACTCAACCCGATAGAACCGGACCTTGTTCTGACCTTCTACTCGTTCCTAGTGATTTGTTGGCTCAAGATCTGATTTCTATCACGAGACAACTGATTTCGGGTTGAACATGAACAAACCGTCAAGAAACAGTTGGCTGATCGGGTTGGGGTGATTCCCGTCCGATCGGACAGCTGGGACTCGATGAAGTTCTAGTTGTTTAAACTGATGTCGTATCGATCAAACCGTAAACTTTCAAACTTAACGAATTCCAAAACAAATTAGTCACGGACCGCCGTCCGAACGGATTGTTATCCGATTGAACGACAAACTAGTAAGGATGACTTAGGTTTTCCACACTTAAACAATTTTCAACATGTTCAATACACAAGATTGCCACCCGATCGAATTACCATCCGATCGAGTGACCGTCCTGCTGTGAACTTGTTCTCACTCTAAGAAGTCTCGCCATTTGGATCGCCGTCCGATCGAACGATCGTTCGATCGACCGACCTGAAGGGTAGAGATACTTCTCTGTTTTCAAAATACTACAACGAAAACTTCAAAAGTCAAACCATCATACACAAACACATCTATGCCAACAATGTCAGTCTGACCGAGTGGCCGTCCGAACAGACAACCACCCGAACGGATTGATATCCGAACGAATGGCTGACCGGCCGGATTGCCATCCGACCGGATCACCTTTCTGCACTTGGTAACTTTCTCGTTTACGCGCCGCTTATCGTTTGTGCTACCGTTAACTGTTCAGGCTAATCTCGCTCTAAGCGCTCCCTTCAATCCATCATCGCTGTGAGTATACTTGATCCCTTTTTGCTTTACGCACTTCTGGGTGTTACATACGTTACGACTATTCAAATCACATCGAACACACTACGCAATACTATTTAAACGCTAACCGTTACTGCATGTATACGTGACTCGATGAATGCTTATTTGTTATGTTTACACATAGATTGCTGTCTACCTGCCTTAGCAACGATAGTACTATAGTTTGGACTCAGCACCTGTTCGCAGGGGTTGTTAAGGACCATTACTTGCATGTTCGCAGTGGTGAACATGTATTGCGAATTGCCTTGGGCAATCAACCCGCAGTCATTGGTATTGATAGGATCTTTGTCGATAACTAATGGCTTCCCATTACACGTTGTACGTACTGGTTAAGCGTAAACGATTTCGAACTCTATTATACTATATTAAACTTTTATGCTCACCTTTACACTATGTGTATTGAGTTTTATTTTAACGTATGTGACAGGTATCTAATATGCTAGGACGCTAGGCCTGCTGTGAAATCGAGGCTAGGAAAGAGTCCTAGAAACAAACTATTAATATTTGTATTTGAATAAATCTGAGTTGTCGAATCAGTACTTGTTTGTGAGACAATTATCTGAAATGACTGTTTTATTTTGATATGTTATGGTATGGGACATGACCGTTAAATATCTGGTAATTAATAGTTGTTGTGGATACTCATGGACAATCTGTTTCGCTCAGTGCCGCACCCCGATGATTCCGCCATCGGTTGGGGTGGACAGAGAGGGAGAAGGGAATGAACTATTACGAGCCAATGAAAATAAATGAGTTTGGTTGATCAAGGTAATGAAATCACCCATTACATAAGGCATTCTATTCCCTCAAATTCGTTTCATCCACCCCCTTGTTTTTTTTTCATTCCATTCCCCCTCACCCTTCATCACACACCACAAGCCACCATCACCACCTGCGACATTCTAGCACATCCACCGACCACCACCACCCGCCACCCTATGCTGTCGACCATCACCGACAACCGCCACCACCACCCCGACCACTACCGTCACCTCCCGCCACCGCCACCCACCCCCGCGGCTACCCTCTGCCACCCAACACGCTGACCACCGCCACCTTCAAGCACTATCACAACCGGCACCATCGCCACCCTCTGTCGCCTCCCTCCACCGCCGACAACCGCCACCACTACCTCCCGCCACCGCCGACAACTGCCACCACCACCTCCAGCTACAGCCACCCTCCGCCACCGACCACTGCCACTACCGCGCATTGTCACCACCCGCCACCATCATCGACCACCACCACCACCGTCGCTACCCTCCATCACCGCCACAGTTGTAACGCCCAGCGTTTTGAATCTTTAATCTTTTGGCAAGACTAGCCCCTGTAATATTTAGTGTTACCTATTTGAGCCTTAAACTATGTGAAACTTTGTGATACTTGACTCTCATGATACTTGAATCTTGTGATACTTTGAATCTAGACTCTTTGATACTTGAAACATGACTCTTGATGCTTGATACTTAAACATTATGAATCTTGATTCTTGGTAAAACTTTATACTTGATACCTGAAACTTATTTGGAAACATGCTCTATCCTCTGTGAACGTGAAACTTGAAACTTGTGATTCCTGAGACTTTTATGCTATGTGAACGTTTAATCCTTGTGTGTAGTTCCGCCTTAACAATGGTAACGCTATAGGGGTAATGCACCTCCCCGTTAGTCTTTGGGGTATTGTTAGGAGGAGACATTTAACTTCCCTTGAGTCTTGGGGAAGGCATTTTTAACGCATTGGAAACTTGGGCTATCACTTGGACTGCGTTTAATAGCATGGTGAAACTTTTACGTGTTTACATGAGGGATATGAGTCTTTTAAACTATTATGCTATTACGTACTCAAACTTGTATACTCACCAACATTATTGTTGATAGTTTTAATACATGTTGCAGGTTGATAGTAGCTGAGGAAATCAAGAAAACAGCTAGGATGATGCTTAGAAACTCACCTAGTTAAATCAGGGATTTTGAACAATATTTGGTTTCGATGTAATTTGATATTTTATGTGGTGGTTGAACGTGTTTTGACTTTTAGACTACGTTTTGAATTTAATTAATCTATATGGAAATTATTAGTGTTATGGAAACTCTTGAGCAATCTGAACGCTTAGTGCCGCGCCTCGATGTTTCCGCCATCGGTTGGGGTGTGACAGATTGGTATCAGAGCCATAACTATAGGGAATTAAGAAAAGTAGGAATGCTTTGCCTATTCTATAGTTCTAGGAATCTTGACTCTTATCTGTTGTTTAAGACTTATGCATTCTACCTTACTTGCTTCCTAGCAACACATTTCCTGTTAAACTTACATCCCTTTCCTAAGGTTGACACAATACACACTTGAACGTTTTGGAAACGCTGCTGAACAGTGTTTGTATTTCCGCACGAGATTTACCTTCAAGTTAGGAGTGACATCCAAACCTTGAAGGGAAATTTCCATATCATATTTTAGTAGGTCTTATCTTTTGATAAGTACCAACACTATTAGGGTACGAAGTTGTCAAGTTAGAGGTGAAACTCACATCTTGATAACTAGTCCCATTCCTTGCTTTTCTGTCTCGCCAAAGTCTCGAAATTCCCAATCAACTAGGGACTTAAAATGACCAAAAGGACAAATATCGTAGGCCTGACATCGATGACGTGTTTGTCTAAGTAAGTCAAGATAAGTTGCATCGATTCGAGAGGGGTTCGATTTACTTTGGTTAGTCAACGTTCCTCTACCCGGAACAATCCTACGTTTTATGAGCCTATCTTTTATGTATCTCAATTTCAAATGTGGTTTTAAACTTGATTCTTGTTCATTTCGGAATTTTACGCGAATTGCACGTATCTCCGCAATCTAAAACAATAATCATAATCCCTCGGGATCGAACTAAATTTAGGATGCTTTATTCATTATGATAAACTACGTGGAAATCTTGATTAAACTATGGGAAACGTGATTGAACGTGATGCTATGTGGAACTACTTACTTAATCTATGTTATGGGTTTTGCAGACCTAGGATTAGAATGTTGAATGTGGAGCTATGTGAAACTAGTTTGATTGATCTATGTGTACTGTTATGGTTGACAAAGCATGACACGTAGCATGACACCAAACGACGAGACGGACGTGACATGGTCAAAACATGGTGGATACGCCGCTGGTACTTCCTATATATAAGTGTTTCTACCATGTTACCAAACTTCTGTACCACGTGCCATGCGAAAGTCGTGGGTTTGCAGACAGGGGATGAGAATGTTGAATGTGGAACTATGTGAAACTACTTGGTTGAGCTAACCTTCTGGGGTAGCCCAGTTGGCCAGCCTCACCCAGCCTCTTCTTGAGGTCACCGGTTCGATTCCTGGCAATGCCCTTATGGGGTGTTGGGGCTCTTCACCATGGGTAATCACCGCCAGGCAACTATGGGGCTAAGCTAGCTTGCGGAGTTGCAATACTCCGGCGAATGGGAGGTCCGTGCAACTACCCCCCCTACTTGGTTGAGCTATGTGATGGGGTATACTGTCAGGGTTGGCAAAACGTGACACGTAACATGACACTGAACGACAGGACGGACGTGACATGGTTGAAACATGGTGGATACGTCGCTGGTACTTCATATATATAAGTGTTTCTAGCATGTTACCGAACTTTCGTACCACGTGCCATGCGAAGGTCGTGGGTTTGCGGACTTATGATGAGAATGTTGAATCTTTGTGAAACTTGTTGAACGTTTGTGACGCTTGAAACCAGAGTCTTTATGCAACCATGTGTGAAACTATATACTGCGAGACTTTATGATCTAGACTTATACGATTCTTTTCTTGAACCTTTAGATGCCATCCCGTAAACTATCTCACTCTCTCAAGAAATCCAGGGCCAACTCTCAGAAAAAGATGATGTCCTTCATAGCCAATCAGATTGCTCGCATCATGCCAAAGATCGTCACTGAGATCCAGGGATCGAACACTCCTCCTTCCTCTGTAGATTCTAAAGCAGAAAAACCGAAGCCTGTGAGCTTCAACTACAAACACTTTGTCTCTTGCAATCCTAAGCCTTTCACGGGCAGTGATGGAGTAACCGCCATGCTGGAGTGGTTTGATAGCATTGAGGTTACCTTCATTAACAGCGAATGCCCGGAGCATTTAAAGACTAGGAGCGCGACTGGCATGTTTCAAGGAAGAGCTCTGGAGTGGTGGACGAATGAGAGGAACATTCGATCCAATGAGGAAGCTTATGCCCTGTCTTGGCTTGAGGTGAGAGAAATGATGATGCATGAATTCTGCCCTCCGCATGAACAGCAGAAACTTGAGGATGAATTTTGGCATCTGAAACAAGTGGGTGACGACAATCTGGCTTACACCACCCGTTTTATGCAACTTAGCGTCATTGTGCCTCACTTGGTGTCTACCCCTAAGCGCATGATCACCAAGTACATACATGGGTTACCTCCTGCTATGCGTGACGCCATCGAAGCAGCTCAACTCGGCACTATTGAGGAAGTCTACCGTCTTGCAGCAAGTTTGAACGACAACCGTGTACGCGATAAACAGTCTAGAAACTCTGCTCCATCGAAACCTGCTAACCAAATTACTCAGCAGCCAAGTGGCAACAGGAACAGGAAACGGAAATCTCAAGGTTCTAGTTGCAATGCTATTGTCCCTGCTGCAAATGCAAACCCTACGGGCAATGCTATTGTGCCTGCTGCTGCTACTAACCCTCCGGCTCCAGAAAACAAGAAGCCGTACACTGGAGTTCATCCCAAGTGTGCCACTTGTAACTTTCATCATCCGGCTACCTCTGCTTGCCGTTTGTGTACCAACTGTAACCGCTATGGTCACACAACTCCCTACTGCCGTCAGATCAGACCAATTCAACAAGCACCGCTAGTTCAACCAGCTCAGCCAGCTTTACCAGCCCCGCAGAACCCCAGGCCAGCAAACAATGTTCGCGCATGCTACAAGTGTGGAGACACTACTCACCTCCGTAACCAATGCCCTAGCTAAACCAGGAGCAACAGTCAGCCGCTCGAGGACGAGCGTTCAACCTTAATGCAAACCAGGCTCGTAACGACAATGATGTCGTTAATGGTATGTTTCTCGTTAATAACCTTTATGCTTCGATACTGTTTGATACTGGTGCTGATAGAAGCTTTGTGTCCGTAGACTTTGAATCTTTGCTAAATTGTACGCGCACCAAACTACCTAAGTCATTCTCAGTGGACCGATGGTAAATCTATTCTAGTTGATTCTATCCTCCGTGTTTGTTCCCTGACTCTTAACAATCACGTTTTCGCTATTCACCTCATACCCATGAAATTGGGTAGTTTCGATATCATCATAGGCATGGACTGGTTGCATAAGAACCATGCCGAAATCGCCTGCCGTGAGAAATATGTTCGTTTACCTCTCCCGTATGGTGATACCTTACACGTTTATGGTGACCGACCTTCTAAGGGACTGCAGTTGATGTCATGCACTCAAGCGAATAGATACTTACGTAAACCGTACCTTACCTTTTTAGCCCACATTGTGGAAAAGAAAGGCAAGGGAAAGAACATAAGTGAAGTTCCAGTAGTGTACGATTTCCCTGACGTCTTTCCTGAAGACCTCCCTGGTCTTCCCCTACCTCGACCTGTTGATTTTCGTATTGACCTCGTACCTAGTGCAAGTCCCGTTGCCAAGGCTCCTTACCGACTTGCACCCTCCGAGATGCAAGAATTATCAAGTCAACTCCAAGAACTACTCGACAGAGGCTTTATTCATCCAAGTACCTCACCTTGGGGTGCTCCCGTACTGTTCGTCAAAAAGAAAGATGGTTCGTTTCGTATATGTATAGACTATCGTGAGCTTAATAAACTTACCGTCAAGAATCGTTATCCTCTCCCTCGCATCGATGATCTATTCGACCAACTACAAGGCGCGTCCTGTTTCTCTAAAATCGATCTTCGATCTGGTTACCATCAACTTCGCGTTCTCGAGTAAGACATTTCTAAAACCGCTTTTCGCACTCGTTATGGACACTACGAGTTCGTAGTTATGTCTTTTGGCTTGACCAACGCACCCGCCGTGTTCATGGATTTTATGAATTGTGTTTGTAAACCTTATTTGGATCGTTTTGTGATAGTCTTTATTGATGATATACTTATTTCTTCTAAAACTAGAGCTGATCATGAACGAAACTTACGCTTGATACTCGAACTTTTACGTGGGGAACGCTTGTATGCTAAATTTTCTAAGTGTGAGTTTTGGATCGATGAAGTACAATTTCTCGGGCACGTTGTTAGTAAACAAGGTATTCATGTTGACCCCTCTAAAATCGAAGCTGTGAAGAATTGGAGTACTCCTAAATCTGCATTTGAGATTCGTTCCTTCCTAGTATTGGCGGGTTATTACCGTCGATTCATCTCGGACTTTTCAAAGATCGCCGTCCCTCTCACTTATCTGACTCAGAAAGAGAAACCTTTTGCTTGGGGTCCCGAGCAAGAGGAATCTTTTCAGACTCTTAAACATCTTCTCTTTAATGCTCCTGTTCTCGCCATCCCTGATGGGAATGACGACTTCGTGGTATATTGCGATGCCTCAAACCGTGGCTTGGGCTGTGTGCTCATGCAGCGGGACAAGGTTATCGCTTATGCCTCCCGCCAACTCAAGATACATGAGAAAAACTATACTACTCACGATCTAGAGCTTCGTGCAGTTGTGTTTGCATTAAAGATTTGGCGACACTACCTGTACGGTACTAAGTGTGTGGTTTTCACTGACCATAAGAGCCTACAACATATCTTTAACCAAAAGGAACTGAACATGCGACAGAGACGTTGGGTGGAATTGCTTAACGACTACGACTGCGAGATTCGCTATCATCTTGGAAAGGCGAATGTCGTGGCCGACGCACTGAGTCGTAAGTCTCATTTTAGTAGCATTCTTTGTTATCAAATCACTAGTGATCTTCATGCTTGTATCTGTGAAGCCCAATACTCATCAGCAAATGAAGGAAACTTAATCGTTGAAGTACGAGTTGCTTCTATCGATCAACTTGTAACAAAACCGAATGGACTTCAATACTATCTCGATCGTGTCTGGGTGCCAGATCGCGACAATCTTCGAGAGCTCATCATGAATGAGGTCCACAAATCCAGATACTCTATTCATCCTGGTGCTGACAAGATGTACCATGATTTGCGTATGTCCTATTGGTGGCCTGGAATGAAAAGGGACATAGCTGCTTACGTTTCGAAATGTCTCACTTGCTCAAAGGTTAAGGCTGAGCATCAGCGTCCTTCAGGACTCCTCGAGCAACCCGAGATTCCAGTTTGGAAATGGGATAGCATTGCTATGGACTTCATAACTAAACTCCCACGAACACCCGTTGGTCATGACAGCATATGGGTAATTATTGATTGTTTAACCAAAACAGCCCACTTTCTTCCGATTCGTGAAGATTTCAAAGTGGAGAGACTTGCTTGAATTTATACTGATGAAATCATATGTCATCATGGCTTACCCTTAGACATTATCTCTGACCGTGATGGTCGATTCACTTCACGTTCCTCAAACAGATGGACAGACCGAACGTACTATCCAAACCCTAGAGGATATGCTCCGTTCTTGTGTCATTGACTTTGGTGGTAACTGGGATGTACATTTACCATTGATCGAGTTCTTGTACAACAACAGCTATCATTCCAGTATTCAAATGGCTCATTTCGAAGCTTTATATGGTAGCAAGTGCCGATCCCCGATCAGGTGGCATGAGGTTGGTGACAAACAGTTCACTGGTCCCGAACTCATCCAAGAAACGACGGATAAGATTCTCCAAATCCGCGACAACTTGCTCAAGGCCAGAAGCAGACAAAAGAGCTATGCTGACAAAAGGGTAAGCCTCTGGAATTCAATGTTGGAGACTTCGTTCTGCTCAAAGTATCTCCCTGGAAGGGAGTAATACGCTTTGGTAAAAAGGGGAAGCTTGCTCCTCGCTATGTGGGTCCTTTCAAGATACTCGAAAGGATTGGCAAGGTGGCTTACCGACTCGATTTACCTCAGGAACTTAGCAATGTACATCCGACGATTCACGTATCTAATATAAGCAATGTACATCGACGACTTGCTGATAAACGAAACGCTTCATTTTGTGGAAAAGCCGGTAGAAATCATGGACCGAGGTGTCAAGCGATTAAAGCGCATCAAAATTTCCATTGTCAAGGTTCGATGGGAAGGGAAGCGTGACGCCGAGTTCACTTGGGAACTCGAGAGTGAAATGAAGACCAAGTATCCACATCTATTCCCTCAGTCTTCCTCTCAGATTTTGGGGACGAAATCTCCTAAAGGAGGGGAGACTGTGACGCCCAGCGTTTTGAATCTTTAATCTTTTGGCAAGACTAGCCCCTGTAATATTTAGTGTTGCCTATTTGAGCCTTAAACTATGCGAAACTTTGTGATACTTGACTCTTATGATACTTGAATCTTGTGATACTTTGAATCTAGACTCTTTGATACTTGAAATGCGACTCTTGATGCTTGATACTTAAACATTATGAATCTTGATTCTTGGTAAAACTTGATACTTGATACTTAATACTTGATAGCAGATTCTTGATACTTGATTCTTGACTCTTGATACTATTGAACGAGACTCTTGATACTTATGGAACGAGAAACTTTGAAACTTAGTTGAACGAGAAACTGGAAACTTGACACTTAATAGCTAGCTCATAGGTAGAATTGGAAATATGGAAACTTTTGTGTTAATTATATAATCTTGTCATGTGATAATCTTACACGATAATACGCAACGCTTAATCTGGCTCGCAAATCGAATCAAAATCTGAAATCTAACAAACGGGTCTCGGCTGTCCGAACGGACATCCGATCGGAGGGCCATTCGACCGAACGGCCATCTGAACCAGCGCACTTACACCGCCTTATCTCCCTCACACTATAAATACCCCTGTCACATCACTTGAAGTGACAGCCTCCTCCGACCCAGACGCACTCTCTCGTTCTAAAGCACTTCTCTTCGATTTTCAAGCAATTCTTGTAAGTTTTCTCCGTAATTCTTGTACAACTACCATCATTACACACTTTCTCACTAGATTCTTCATCAAAATTATACTTTTCACCATGAAATCGCTGAGATTTGGGCTTTTGAGGATAACGTCATCGTGGCTGGTTGCACAATCGGCTATATGATGTCACTCCATCAAGATCTAGTCCAAATCTAACTATATGATGTCACTCCATCAAGATCTAGTCCAAATCTAAGAGATTTCTACATATTTTACTACAAATCTTTACAAAAATCTAAACCATTTCAATTGATTCCATGCTTTTCTTCAAACTCTCTTAACTTTATACTCAACTCGGTGGAATCTGGACCAAAACAGGCTTAGGACTTGTTCCTTAGTCTGGAGTCAGCCCGATATCTGATTTCCACCGGAGAGATGATCAAATTATGTATCAAACATGAAACTCCATCGAAAGAACAGTCATCCGATCGAACGGGGTGATTCCCATCCGATCAGATAAGCTGAACCTTGGTGGGTTTCCGTTGTCTCGATACGTTACCACGTCATCTCAGTTAAACTTGAACTTAGAAAATTTTACGAAGGATGCAAAGGAACAAGATCACAACAGTCGAATGACCTTCTGATCGGACGGTTATCCGATCGAATGGTCATCCGACCGAACAACCTGTTTCCCTGTAACCTTCAACACTTAAACTATTTTAAACAAGACTTGAAACTATCAAACAGTCGTCCGACCGTCACCCGATCGGATGACCATCCGATCGAATGACTTGAATCTATACTACAACAAAAACTTCAAAAGTTGGAAACATTTTGCAAACACACTACTGATCGAACGGTCGTCCGACCGAATGGTCGTCCGATCGAGAAACCAGTCAGACACTTTCCTTCAATGCTCGCACGATTCGACTTTCTGTTCAACGCTCATACTGTTAAACTATAATCAGGCTAACTTAGGCGCTGCCTTCGATCCAAATAGTAGGTGTCGATACTTAGCACCCACTGTGAGTATACTCGATCCCTTTCTGTTTTAAACACTTTTGGGATGCAACACGTATTCTATTAACATGACACTTGACACTTGAAACTTATTTGGAAACATGCTCTATCCTCTGTGAACGTGAAACTTGAAACTTGTGATTCCTGAGACTTTTATGCTATGTGAACGTTTAATCCTTGTGTGTAGTTCCGCCTTAACAATGGTAGCGCTATAGGGGTAATGCACCTCCCCGTTAGTCTTTGGGGTATTGTTAGGAGGAGACATTTAACTTCCCTTGAGTCTTGGGAAAGGCATTTTTAACGCATTGGAAACTTGGGCTATCACTTGGACTGCGTTTAATAGAATGGTGAAACTTTTACGTGTTTAGATGATGGATATGAGTCTTTTAAACTATTATGCTATTACGTACTCAAACTTGTATACTCGCCAACATTATTGTTGATAGTTTTTAATACATGTTGCAGGTTGACAGTAGCTGTGGAAATCAAGAAAACAGCTAGGATGATGCTTAGAAACTCACCTAGTTAAATCAGGGATTTTGAACAATATTTGATTTCGATGTAATTTGATATTTTATTTGGTGGTTGAACGTGTTTTGACTTTTAGACTATGTTTTGAATTTAATTAATCTATATGGAAATTATTAGTGTTATGGAAACTCTTGAGAAATCTGAACGCTTAGTGCCGCGCCTCGATTTTTCCACCATCGGTTGGGGTGTGACAACAGTGACCGTCATCGACCACCGGCACCTGCGCCAACCAACTCCACTGCCACCCCGACCACCGCTACCGCCACCCTCCATTGTCGACCACGCCGCCCACCGCCGCCATAGACCACCACCACCCATCGTTTTCGGTTCCACCACCCGTCTCCGCCCACCACCCTTCACTGCCGCCACCGACTACCGCCGTCGTCACCCACCGCCAACTCCACCACCCATCACCGATTTTATTCCATCTATTTTCCTGCCTACCAAACAACACAAGTTAACCGTTCATTCCATTCCCACATGTAACCAAACAATATTATGGAATGGTAATGATCCATTTCATTCATTTGTCCATTCTATTACCTCTCTCATTCCATTCTCTCGTCTATTTCATTACCCCGTACCAAACAGACCCTAGGTATTTTTCACGTTTAAGATTTCACCCGCTGACCTTTACATACATGTGCTTTTTGTTTCAGGTTAAGTCCTTTATTACAAACCCGGTTAATTTTTAGGCTTAAGCGGCATCGGGACGGCAAAAATGTACCGAATATACTATATACTTT
Source organism: Helianthus tuberosus (assembly GCA_030545235.1). NCBI lineage: Eukaryota > Viridiplantae > Streptophyta > Magnoliopsida > Asterales > Asteraceae > Helianthus > Helianthus tuberosus. Next base: position 212,341,923 of record CM060411.1, on the reverse strand, counting down.
AAATCCTTTTTCACGTTTTCCCTGCGGTACAGCGCGGGCTGCACCTTACTAGTTTACAACGACACATTATCTCTATTTTATCAAATTATAATTTAGTTTCATTCAAAAAAAAATTTACTAACAAAAAAGATGAAGCAAAAAAAGAAAGGTCTTACATGAATTTGAAAAGTTGTTATCTGAAGTTCGTCGACAACTTGGTCCTTATTTGGCTCATGTACCTGCTCCTCCTTTAAGAAATAGTATTTGATAAAATAAAAATAATGCTCAAAACTATAAATTTGGGATAAAACTACAAATTGGGTGTGAAAGCTTTTTGCTAAGGAAAACTATAAAACAATGAAAAAATAATATAATAGATGATAAGATGTCAACGAAATTGGTGTCTAAAGATGATACCTTAAAAATAAAATAAAAAACGTCAAATAAATTTAACAATAAATTACCAGTTAAATTTGGTAACAAAATAATGAATATGAAAAGGAAATTAACAGAATGTAGAATTAATACCATAAACAAGTCAAATTTGGTGACAAAATAATGAATATCAAAGAAAGTGGGCGTTCCATTGTAACTTCTATACACGAAAACGATTGGTGGCGAGAATTCATCCAAGATATGGATGTAAACTGAAGATTAGTTTTTTTTTTTTTTTTTTTTTTTTGTTGCGTTGAACAGTGCATATAATGTTTTGGAACATGCAATATTTCAAATCCAAATAAAAAGGTGAGAAAGTGACAAAAACACATTATTATTTACCCCAAGGGGCTGTCAAACAGCAAGGGCATGACCTTTCATCAAATGAGGTCCCCATCTAAGTCCCATAAGCCTCAACCAAGGGGCAACCTCCGTAACCAATTCTTTAAATGGAAGCACTAGAGATTAGGTTCTTATAAAGTAGAAATTTACTTTATTTGACAAAAAGTATGGACATACAGTTTCAGTAGTGGATCAACTTTCATGTCTTTGTAAGAAGTCTAGCTTAAGTTTCAATAGCATTATCATAGGTTGGCTTTAATCTTTGAAAGGTTCTGTGTTTAAATGACAGGGTTCTTCTCTTTAGTTGTGTCTTATTTGGATATTTTCAGGACCCTTTGTATGTAGTAATTTAGCCAAAAGAAATTGTATCATTGAATATGCATAATACTTATTTCTTATGCATTAAGATAATATGCACCCTACGATTACATACAGACACAAACTTACCCGACTTACTTGAAAGACCAATGCTTGCTCAAGTTCGTTGAGAACAACTTTCATTGTTGGGCGTTGGTCTTGACTCTCCGCCACACACTGGTTTGCAACTTTTAAAAATGTGTACAAAGAATCCTTGTTGGCTCCTCTAATTGGACTATGACTCTGTTTACCGGTTTCTTCCTTTAGTATAGGATCTATGATGTCCTCTGTTGTCCCATTGGAGAAGTTTTGTCTTGCAACGTGAGGCAGCCCTTTCTCACTCTGCTTAAGGTAAATTTGGTCCCAAGCTTCTCTTCCGCATAGAAGTTCAAACATAACTACTCCAAAGCTATACACATCCGACTCTCTTTTTAGCTTACCGGTCTTTGCATATTCTGGATCCACATGATACTTTGGCGGCGCAATGTATGTTCTTTTACACAGAGTTTCGTCTTTTTGATTTGGAGGCAGGAATACCGCAAACTCAAAGTCTTTGATCTTTGCCCTCCAATTCACATCCAACCCAAATCTAAAAGTACATATACTATTGTGTATCATCATTTTTTTATCATCCATCTCATAATGAAGGTAATTCAGTGCATGCGCACCGTCAATGCAGATTTTCAAACGTTTTTCCCAAGTCAAATTATGCATTTTTTTTATGTTACCCAAATAATCACTAAGGATTCCGTTAGAAAATTTCTCGGTGACAAGTATCCTCTCAAAACCTTCAACACAAAATCCTATTAGAGTGACTATGTTGTGATGCTTAACACTAGCAAGCACTTCAAGTTCTGTGAAAAATAATTCTTCTTCGTGCTCGTCAACTTTAGGAAGGAAGCGCTTTATAACAACTGCGTCGTGTCTCTTAAATAGTTTACTTGTACTTGTCCCTTCTATGGAGGAAGGGTTTTCTTTATCAAAATGGCCGAGTTCTACTGTGTACCAAGTATAGCAATCGACATAGTCAGTTTTATATGTGACTGAAAAATTATGGGTGGCTAACTTTATATCATGAAGCTCAATCTTCAAGTGTTCCAAGTTATGTCCCTGAAAACATGTGACAAAGGGAAAAGAGAATTACAAATTATGGAATTACATATACCAATTATATACATGAGAACGAATTGTGGTTAATAAAATAGATATTGAAGGCTCTATGTAAATCAGAAGCGTAATGAGAGAACCCCAGTTTGGATCTTAAAGGCTCTATGAACACAAGAAATGTGGGGTCATGAATTGAGTGATTCCATGGGTGGTGTTTCGTTAGTTTAGTATTTGGGATTCGGTTGAGAGGTTTTTTGATTGAGTATAAAATAATTTTGTGGGTGGTGGTGGTGGCAGTGGTAAGATGGGTGTGTTATATACGGGTACCAAAGACATCTTGATAATTATCACAAAGAAGCAATACAAAGATTTAAAAATATCAGTACTGGAAATTAAAAAAATTCAATATAAAAACATTTAAGAAACAACTGATATATGGTGATTTTGAAATAATTTACATTAAAGTTTTCATTTACTTAACAACAATGAAATTATAGCCAGACCACCACTCACCACTGGTGTACCTATAAGGTAAAGGCCACTCACGCCCACGATCGCAGGTAATTTTATAAATACAATATAAAACAACTTTTATTTAATAAACAATTGCTATATAGCAATTCTTTTAATTAATTTTATTTTAGTTGTAACTAACAATGAATAAGTATAATTAACAATATTACATTGTTAAAAATTAACAAATAACAAATATTATATGGCAATATCGGTTTTTTTCCTCTTAAAGTGATAATATTTGAAGTAAACGAATTAGTAACAAAGGAAAATGAACTTAAAGGTGTAAAAAAAACAAAAAAAAGCCAAAAAAGGTCTTACAAAATTTTCAGGTCGTGGTTGAAATTTCAATGCTTTGTCCAATGCTTTCTCAAGTCTGTTAACAATATTGGGCATATATGGGCGATGTGATCGCTCTTCCTTTAGGCAAGAATATGCTGTTTCTGAGTATATTCTGAGTGATCTTACGGATATTTGGTATCTGGACATTTGATTCTTTAGATCGGGATGGATTATATCGGGCAATGTTTCCTTTTCATAATGATGCATGACCAATGGAGCTAGTAACCTATTAGCATCGTATGCTCTCATCCCACACAATATTTCGAACAAAACAACACCGAATGAGTAGACGTCCGACTTGCAGGTCACCCCTTTGGTCTTTTCAATTTCTGGATCCATATACCCTATTGTGCCAATAGGTTCAGAAAGGGTGATCTGGTCCATTCGGTTAACTGCTTGTTTGATGGATATTTCAAAACCGGATAACTTAGCTTCCCAGTTCTCGTCTAATAAAATTGTGGAGCTGTTAACGTTACGGTGTATAACACCATAACCACGTCCCTCATCATAATGGAGGTAACTCAACGCACGAGCCACACCAACACTTATCCTCACTCTTTGCGTCCATGTGAGGTTCGGGTTGTTTAGATGCTCCTTGAGACTTCCGTTGGCCGCATACGTGGTTATGATGATCTTCTCATCTTTCTCATTGCAAAATCCAATGATAGAGACCAGATTTGTATGCTTGAGATCTGAAAGCGCTGATATTTCCGTCCAGAACTCAACGTCTCCTTCCCCATGCTTACGGTCTAACCTCCTTGCAGCAATCTTGATCAACTTCCCGGACAGCTGAAGTTGTCCTTTGTATGCTGGTCCAAATCCACCACGACCAATGATGTTATCCTCATGAAAGTTATTGGTGGCGTTTAGCACATCTTCAAGTGGAATTTGTAAGTGAGCAAACTTGGGGATTGTTGTTGTCATGTTTCTGTTTATAAAGTAAAAAAAGAGTGGAAATCAGTGGGTTACAAATGGATGAGATTGTAACTTATACATATAAGCAACCACACTATATATGAGAATTTTTGAAGCAATTTATTTTAGAAAAAAAAGCCCTGTTAAAAATGATGTCAAAAAAAAAACGCTGTTAAAAAAGATGTGTTTTCTTTAAGATTTCGAAAGTATTGTAACAGGGTTAGTAATCCTGGGTTCTGGTCTGGTTGATTTACCAAAACCACCTCATCAACATATTTTTTTTAAAATGGGTTGAACAGTGGAACCTGGTGATGGGTAGGAACGGGATATGAAAAGGAGCAGCAGCGAAGACAGCGGTAGCGAGCGGTGGTGAAAGAGATGTAGATAATAATAGTAGCAGCAGCAAAGCAATCAGCAGCCGGATATATAAGTGCAGTGGCAAGCAAATGATCGAATGGCAGCCAGATGTGATGTGAGAGGAAATTGGAGGGGAAGGGATGGATGATGGGAAAAGGAAAAGTTGGTCTATGAAAAAGCAGTGGAAATGATATAGGACAATACAAACGTACACTGTTGGAGTGTTGCAGGGAAAGGGTAGTCTACTTTCCTCCAATTTTCTGATTTTAATTTTAATATGAATTTAAATTTTATGTTCTTCTTTTTCTTATAACTAGATAATTGCGATAGGCCGCGCGTTGCGGCGGCCACACCTTTGTTATTTATAGCTGGTGTCACGTTATGTGATGTTTTAACCATATGAAAACGCATGTTTCGGAATGTGCGATACAAAAGGAACATAATATATCGATATACATATAAAAATTATATGGAAGTCATGAATTTGTTCTTCAATCATAAACGGCATACATACATACGTATATATTGAAAATGTTAAGCCAATTGACAAAACCATGATTATTCTGGCATTTGTAAACATCAAGAATAATGAGTTAATGACACAAATAATTCATAAACTCATCCACACAATATAAATGCTTGAAAAAAAGTAAATGACATACCAACAATCCTAAAAAATCTGTTAATCCTAAGCCATCTTACTGATATTTCTAGTTTCCGCTTCAATTGATGACTCATAAAAGCAATCACCAAAGCAACTTCTATTTCATCTAATGATAAATTTGTACACAAAATTTTAGTGAAAGAGTACGAATGCTTTTGTAATGTTTAAAAAACCTAGTAAAGCAATAAAAGCATCATAGTGCTTACCCATTTTTGCTTTCCTCTGATGCATATTAGCCACTACTTTTACTTCTCCTATTGTTTCACCAGTTAAATGCATTAACAAAAAAAGCATAAACTTCAAATTAATACATAAAAACATGCAAGTCCAAACTTACTATAATGATTTGTACAAAATTCATTAGAAACTTGTGTTGCATGTGCCCCGCAATTGTTGCATACCAGAGCGGATGGCTTCTTTTATGGCTACATTTTTTATCCGTAAGTTGTCGTTTTCTTGCTTCGAAATCGCATTTTCATGCCGCTCCATTTGAGTCTGGACCAATCGCTGTCTAAACATCCCGAGACTCTACTTTACAGGTAAGATGTTGTGTATGTTTGTTTGTTTATATGTTCTTATAGTTAAAATCCAATTAAATTCAGTGTATATAAGTTATAAACCAAGTATTATTACCTTCATTTGATATGTTTGATTGCCAAATTCAACTTCTTTCCAAGCGCCAAGCTTTATTTCTCATCAGGGTGAGGATTATCTTTAAAAAAAGTATTACCACAAACAATATAAACATATCATCAATACACAACAAAACCTTATATAAAAGCCTAAAATTGACTATTTACTAAAAAGATTACGCTTGGTGTATTTTGGTCTGACAGGTAGACTGGATCGAGACCAACAAACTATTTAGATCATAGATCATTAGTTAATTATAAAAGACTCTTTAGAAAGTTTGGGTAAGTTAAGTATTGGGCCATTAGTAAAGAAAAATATTAAAAAGATTAGTGCTTACAGTGGTTGCAAATTGTGTTGCTACGTGGCGACGCTTGAGATTTCAGATCGGGGGGGTCAAAAACGTATATACCTAAAAAAAAGTATAAAACCGGGGGGTCAAAAAACGTATATACCTAAAAAATTCTATACAAAAACTACAAACCGGGCACAACTGAGCGAAAAGTTCGAGGGTCGGGCACAAAGACGCACATTTGTGATTTGTATACCAAGTATAACTCAGATCTTTTACTTATATGCCATAGAGCTTTACACCAAACAGTATATGTGAGGTTTCTACAACCATGATCCGTGAATGATAATCATTTATAAAAACCAAATAAAAGCTAATAAATCAACTACATACAAAAACTTTTATTTACCATAAAACACAACTTCACAGATTTCTAGTGGCATCGATTGTGTATATATAATATATACAAAGAAGTCACCATTAAACTAAACAATTATAAACAAAGAAGGGCCCCAGGTTACTGTCTATCTTCCCCGATTAGATTTAGCAATTCAAATGTCGTGTACTCCATCTCTAATCCCTAAATCAAAATTTCAGTTTCGATTGACGAAGGAAAAGGTTCAAAATGGAATAAACGTTGGTATTTTTTACCTGTTTTGAGTCGCCGGAATAATGATATAGTCAAAAGGCAGAAATCGATTTAGGATTCGTTGGGAAGGAGGTGCCACCGAGTGCCGCCGTGAACTTCAACCTTGAAACCTAGAACAGACCCTACTACACTTCGTTCCTAATCACGAAAACCCCCAAATCATAGAACATTTGATTGAGTGCGGCTGTTACATCGCCGCTGTTGCAGTCATCATTCCGGTTACCTCCTGAAAATACAATAATCTGTAATGGTAGTGACGATGGTGGTGGCGCAGTGATGGGTTGGAGCGGTAGAGTGATTCTGGACATATACTTGAGAAAGATGTTTAGGGTTAGAAAGAGAGGTGCTGTGAGAGGAGGAAAAGAGAAGACACTAAAGACAAGCACCGACTTTGTGCTTTAAGTATATAGGGTAATTTCTATTTATTTTTAATGATTTATAATTAACGTAGAACATGAGATCTGGACAGTAGCAGCGAGTGGTGGCGGATGGGAGGTGCTTATATGCCAGTGGTGGGTAAGACTAGAGGGTATGGGGGGCGGCCGAGGCCCGGCTAGGACCGGCGCCGGTCCCCCACACCGCCCCCGGGCTCGGCTCGGCAACATCGGCTCCCCACAAACGGATGAGACGGGCCTCTCTCCTAACACACACATCTATACATACATACATATATATATATATATAAAGGGGTTCATCCCCCACCCCCTAGGTCCATCCCCTTCAAGCCGAGCCTACGTGGCGCTGACGTGACGGCCCATCCCCTTGGGGATAAGGCTCTCCATACCCACTAGTCTAAGAGGATGATTGAAAATAAAAAATGAAAAGAAAATAAAATAAAAAGAAAAGTTGGCTGAAGAAGTGGGTAACTCATGTGGACAAGCAGCCTGCAGCGTGACAACTCATGTTGTCCCACTCTGATTCCTTGATATTCAGCATCCCTTAGATTATGGGGTATGGGGCTTGGGTTGGGGGAAAACGTCCAAACCATCACCCCGGGTGGCTTTGGGTTGGGGCGTGGCCATTGGGGCTTGGGTTTCAAGCCGGGCGTGGGGCGGGGGAAGCAAGGTGACATGGCGGACTGTGAATGGCCAAAGCAAAGTAGCCGTTGGCCAACGGCTATGTTAAAAAAAATTATTTTTTCACTATAAATATCACACTTCAATTCCTATTTTTACCACATTCAACCACAATATCTTCTATAATCATCTTCAATTCTCATTCTACAAAACCGAAAATGCATCCTCATAATCGTGTTTATGACCCGAACAACCCATTTGGGTTCCAAGAAAATAATCCTAGCCCACCACCCAATCGTCCAATGCCTCGTCCATTTTTCGTACACTCCCCTATGCCCCTTGAAGCGAGTTATGCATCGTATATCGGTTGTCGTGTGTTTACTAACTTCCCACACACAGACGATTTGATACCTACCCCGTTTACACAAACGCACATCAACCTTTCACCAACCTCCATCGACCTTTCACAAACCGAAACCGTCCCCGAAACTCAACCACCCAACGATGGTCCTTCCGCCTCAATAGTTCCCAAAAAGAGAAGTCATAAGAAAAAAACCGAGGCGGAGAAAGCACTTGAAACCGTCAAACGAAAACAACAAAAATGGGTCGTTAATGAAGAACGTGCATTGGCGAGGGCTTGGTGTCAACAGGTATTCATAAATATTTTATATCCCTTGTTTTATTTAATATTTATGGTTATTTTTTATATAACTTTGTAATATATATTAAATTTTGTTTTTATTAAAATAGGAAATTCTCAACATCGAAGCCATTTGTGGGAAGCTGTTAGTAGAGCATTCCATGAAGAAATGGGAAGGGAGGCTTATCGTGAAAACGATAGCTTATCCTCCAAGTGGAGCGAGATAAGCGGCCAACTTACAAAATTTAGTGGTTATTTAAATAAAGCAAAGCAAAACCAAAAAAGTGGTGAAACCGAAGCCGACATTGTGACGAATGTTGTGGTTACATCCAAAAAAAATGGGTGGACCGACTTCCGTTTCATGCATTGTTGGGAGATTTGTAAGTTCCATCCAAAGTAGGCGAATATCCCCAGTGGTAGCGAATCGAACACGTCTTCCAAAAAGTCAAGGGCCTCGTCCCAAGCCCAATCTGATGCACGAGATCAAGAGTTTGAGGACCTTTTGGATGATTCGCCAAACCGGCCTGAATATGGAAGAGACGCCTCAAAAAGGCGCGCTCAAAAATCAAGATCGGATACGGCATCGCCTTTAGCTGGGAGTTCGGGCTCGCGTAGGGGAATATACAGCAATCAGTTGGATAACATTGCATGCAAGCTAGACACATTCAACGTATTCCAACAACAAAGGGCCGAACTTCGAAAGAGCAAAGATGCTAGAGATGCTCTGAAACAAAGACGGGATGATTTGAAATTTCTATCCCATCCCTTTGATCACCTAGAGGGTGACGAGTTGCAACTAGTCTTGGAAATGAGAGAAGAGATAAAAAAACAAATATAAACGTTAGGAATATTATTATGTAATTTTCTTTATTTAAAATATTAAAAAAAATTTGGCTATTTGGGTCAACCCAGCGAAGCCCACCAAACCCAGCGGTTTGGCTATTTGGGTCAGCCCAGCGAAGCCCACCAAACCCACGCCCCAAACCCCCACCCCACCATACCGTCTTCAATGTGGGTCAGCCCAGCTCTGCCCCCCCAAGCCACGTGTCAACTCATGCCCCAACCCAAGCCCCGCCATACCCCACGGTCTTAGCCATTTAAGCTTGTTTGTGTTACTTGGCTCCGTCCTATTGATTCTTACAAATTGGAAAAGGCTAGAAACCCATGTCTATTATTGAAAAGCCAACATCTAACCTGACTATTTTGATAAGTTTCCCGTGATAAAAGTTGGCGACACGATAAGTGGGGTTCTATCTATTCAAACATTATAATTTCTTACTGCACAATTATTGACTCAAGAGATATTTCTTAGCTTAAAGCAACGCCTTTGAATAAAAATAATTTAATATTTAATACTGAAATATATCTTTGTGGAGGTAAGGGTTAGGGTGCACCCATTATAACGTGAACTCTCACCAATAATTTCTTACTATGTCAATTCCCCTCTTTAATTCCCTTTTGCCCTTAATCACAAGGGGTGATTTCAACCAAACCATTTTAAAAAAATAAAAATGTTTGATTGGTTGAAAGAGAGTGGGGCCCATCACTACCCCCTCTCTCTTCTCTTCATTGCAAGCGGTAACAAGTTACCGACTCTCCTCATCTTCGTACGGCAATTGGGGGACGGCAGCGGAATCCCCTCGCGACAAACTCCTTCCCCGCACACCTCTCCGCATGCACCCCCTTGCCCTAATGAATGATGATACCGTACAACTAACTTAATTGTAGAAGACAGGGCCGGCTCAATGATTCTTGTGGCCTAAAGCGAACAATCAAATGGAGGTCTTTTTTACTATAAGTTTTTTTTTGGAGTGTATCAATTTTTTGTTTTGTTTTGACAATAGCACTTCTTAAAATAACATATCAATACAAAAAATATATATTATTTTCTATTTTTTTTATTTAACATATCATTCCTATCTCAGTATTAATCATTTATTTCTAAGTTCAATAATTTAAGGCATACTATTTCTTCCACTCTACTTATATTAATATACATACACATAAATATATAGTTCAAGACCAAAATATATATCACATTAAATACAAGTTGTTTAATATATATATACAACTAAATAAATTGGAGCAGAATATTGAAATCTATATAAACTGCTAAATAAACTATAAAAAACAAAAGAAAAAAATATCACTAACTCGCTAATAAATACTTCTAAGAAAACAGAGGGGTAAATTCGGCAATTAACTAATTATGTGATTACTTTTAGGGATAAAAAGGTAAATGGCATATAATCACATCACTACCCTATCCACCTAGTCTGGTTCATCTTCTTCATGAAAAGCTTTGAAAAAACAGAGGGAGCTCACAAAATTAACCTATATTTTTTTTTTTTCTTCTCTCTTCCTAGGAACATATACTACAAAATCAAAGAATATTAGTTACGAAAACGGACAATGATAGCCTCTTAAAATTGGTAAATTCTGGGGCCTAGCTTGATTTAGCTTATGCTAGAGCCGGCCTTGGTAGAAGATTTTTTTTACAAGTATGTATTTCCTGGACCACTCTTCACGGTACATAATTTTTTGGTCAATGGTCTTTAAGCGTTTAATTAATAAAGCATTAAAAGCGTGTCTTGTAAACCACTAGACTACCTTTCAAAGAATCAAAAGCATATCCTGACGCACATGATAAGACCGTGGGGCATGGTGGGGCGGGGGTTGGGGGCATGAGTTGACACGTGGAGTTCGAGCCCCCCGCCGGTGAGTGACGTGTCCGTGAGGTATGGCGGGGCGTGGCTAGCCCGCGTGGCTTGGCAGTTTATTTAAAAAAAATAAAAAAAAATTAAAATTATAAAATACACACAACATTAAAAAAAACCTAAAATTTTATTAAATTCTTAAAAATTACAAAATACATAAAAATTACAAAAAAACCTAAAAAGGATTACAAAAAAAAAACCTAGAGCGTTAGGTAAATTTCAAAAAGAGCGAGCTTGTCGAACGGCTTTCGCTCCTTGCCCCGAAACTCAATGTTCGCCACTGCCACCCGGTCTTCGTGGGTTAACTCACCGCTCGGAACGGCTTCGTAGTAGGCTTTGAAACGATCAAGCTTCGGCCGCAGCTTGCGCCATTTATGTTGGCACGCGTTTAAGTTGTGTCGGTCGTTTCCCACGTTATGCCGGTAGTTAGCAAAAGCTTCCGGTCAGTAACGCGTTTCACCGGGTTATCGGCCCTTCATTGCGTCAACGACGCTCGTGACAAGAGCTAGCTCTTTTCGTGTGTCCAAGAGGCAATCGATCAAGTGTGTTTGGGTAGCGGGTTTGATCAAGTGTGTTTGGGTTGGGGTAGCGGTGGACAACCAACAAGTTTGTTTGGGTTGGGGTAGCCGGTGGGGTTGGGGTTATATATATAGCGATGTTGACTGTTGGGGTATGGGTGAACCGTTTGGCTTGGCCAAACGGTTAGAATTTAAAATTTAAATGCCCCGCTATGACCTGGCCAACAAGCGAATAGGAGCCGGCCACATAGGATCGCTAGCCCGCCCCACGCCCGGCTTTAAACTCCCGCCCCTTAGGCCACGCCCAAACCCAAGCCCACCCGGGGTGGTGGCTTGGGCGTTTTCAGCCAACTCACGCCCCAACCCCCACCCCATACCCCATAGTCTAAAAGGGACGTACATTTTCTTTGTGTGGTTACATCAAATGAATTATCAGTTAAATTTTGTTTGACAATTATATTATATCTCTTATACAAAAAGCAACTTAGGTTATTTCTTATTTTTTTTAAAGTCATACCTTTTAATTTATTTTCCTCACACCCTTTCATTTTACCCTTTGATAACTTAAAACACAATGGCTTGGATCACACCCCTTCAAAAGTCACAACCCTTCAAAGTATTTTTAAATATATCACACCGGTAGACAAAAGTCACAACTTTTAAATATATCACACCACTTACAAGAAAAAAGTCACAATTGTTTGGATCATACCCTTTCAAAAAGTCATAACCTTTCAAACTACTTTTAAACATATCACACCCGTACACAAAAGTCATAACTTTTAAATATATATCACACCCTTAGATAATTAAGACATATATTATTATTATTGTTATTATATAATAGAAATTGATAATTAACAAGAAAGGTTATGCATAATACTATATTCTTCGTTTTGTATAATAACTAGTTGATGCCCCGCTCGCGTTGCGGGGCGATGGCCGAATAATGAGCGAGTGTTAGTTAGCTCATTGACACGAAAAACAATTAAATCGAGTCAACCAATTAAATCTAAACACTTTTATAGTTTTGATAAAAAAAAATAAAACAATGGCAATATTGTAATTTTTAACTGAGGGAAAGTTGTATTTTTTGACTGGGGTAAAATCGTAATTTGCCAAAAGCTAAAGTAATGGCAGTATTGTAAATTTGAACCGGGGCAAAATTGTAAATTTTCACAGGAGAAAATTCGTAATTTTGAACTTGGGGTAACAACGTAATATAAATTTGAACTAAGGGCACAGGCGTAATTTTAAGCTGGAGGCAAAAGCACAATTTTATTTTGAACCGAGGGCAAAATCGTAATTTTGAGTTGGGGGCAAAAACATAATTTTATTTTGAACTGGGGAAAAACGTAATTTTGAAATGAGGGCGAAATCACAATTTTTTAAACGAGGAAAAATCACATTTTTGAACAGAGGGCAAAATCGTAAATTTTAGCTGTGGGCAAAAACAAAATATTATTTTGAACTGGGGGCGAAAAGGTAATTCTGAGCTGAGGGCAAAACCACAGTTTTATTTTGAATGGAGGGAAAAATCGTATTTTTGAGCTGGGACAAAACCGTAATTTTAAAGAGGGACAAAAACGTGATTTTAGAATGGATATAAAATAATAAACTGGTTGGGCCAATGGGAGAGTGTCAGGCAAAGTCGTAATTTTGAATTGAGGGCAAGATCGTAATTTTGAGATGGGGACAAAAAGCGTAATTTTATTTTGAGCTGGGGGCTAAAACGTAATTTTAAAATAAATATAAAATATTAAACTTGTTGGTCCAATTGGGGGGTGTCTGTCTGACACTATTAATTTTAAAATGAATATAAAATATTAAATGTGTTGGTCCAATGGAGGAGTGTCAGGCAGCTGTCTGGCACTATTCCCCTAACTTGGTAAATGTATATGTAGGATAATGTATATGCAGGATAATAATTAAATTCATTAAATATAATAAAACCCAAACGTTATGTTTAAACATTTCCGTGAAAGTCGCGTTCGATTCTTGACTGTAGTTTCATGGATTGCTTTTTTTTTTTCTCTTCTATTTTAATTTTGCAAAATCCCAGTTTTCATCATCTGCGTACCGTCAAGAAAAGTGATACAAACCTTTGATTTTAGGATTTATTTTATTTTACTTTTCTCCTTTTGTTGTTTTCTTTCTATACGTTTTACTTTTTTTTTTACTTGCTATATTTTAAACTTACTTCAATTTGTTTTACTTTCTTTTTTATTTACTCTTTTAAATTTACATATTGAAATGATAAATTTAATACTTTAAACTTAATCTTTAAATAATTATCACGATCTTTCGTTTATACCAAACTCTCGCAAAAATACATGCCTAACGATGAAAATATATTTGAAATGACCATTTACTTTTAATCTAAAAGATATAGTAGTTTGGATAAAGGTTTGGTCACATTAGACGGTTCAAAAGAATTCATCGTCATACAGTTCTATGAAAGGTTGTGTTAGTTGGTCCATCAGCCGTTACCACCAAACCATAACATCCGTTCATTTCGGAAAACAAAATGAAATTAATGATTTGCATAAACTTAAGAATTGGGCTAACATATTGAACAATTGGGCTTATTATTTTCAATTGATTTGGGCTTACAGACTTTTTTTAGGGGTGTCCTCGTAGTTGTTCAGGGATATCCTTGGTATAAAAACCGGAAAAAAAATTATACACTACCGATAAAAAGTTGAGTCGTAGCCCGTGCTACGGCTCGGTATACCTAAGGTCCGCCCCTGTTCTTAACCCTAATCATGCGCTTCCACGAACACCTATACCTTGGACCATGTTCTCAGAAGAGTGCAACTCTAGAGCTATTAAATAACAAAAAAAAAAAAATTAAAGAAAACTTGTTAAACCCATTTTATACAATTATACTATATATAAAAACTAGCAAAATTCCGCCGCGCTACGCGATGGGTTTTAGATATGTATTGAATCATTTTGTTTCGTTTCATGACGGAAACAATATGATTATGGTGCTCGGTAAACCAACCAAAGGAGAAAACCAAAAAAATAAGGTTGCGTCGTGACTAAACCAATATGTACACAAAACACACATTACGTCTACTAAGATTCAACCCGCATTAAACCGAAGAAACAATTTATGTTAAAAAATTTCATAATTCTTTTAAAATAGAATTGTTATTAATATCATGAGATGAGAGAATTCTTAAGTTTATGCAAATCATTAATTTCATTTTGTTTTCCGAAATGAACGGATGTTATGGTTTGGTGGTAACGGCTAATGGACCAACTAACACAACCTTTCATAGAACCGTATGACGTTGAATTCTTTTGAACCGTCTAATGTGACGAAACCTTTATCCAAACCACTAAGTCTTTAAGATTAAAAGTAAATGGTCATTTCAAATATATTTTCATTGTTAGGCATGTATTTTTGCGAGAGTTTGGTATAAACGAAAGCACGTGATAGTTATTTAAAGATTAAGTTTAAAATATTAAATTTATCATTTCAATATGTAAATTTAAAAGAGTAAATAAAAAAGAAAGTAAAACAAATTGAAGTAAGTTTAAAATATAGCAAGTAAAAAAAAGTAAAACATATAGAAAGAAAACAACAAAAGGAGAAAAGCAAAATAAAATAAATCCTAAAATCAAAGGTTCGTATCACTTTTCTTGACGGTACGCGGGTGATGAAAACTGGGATTTTGCAAAATTAAAATAGAAGAGAAAAAAAAAAAGGCAAATCCATGAAACGCTAAAGTCAAGAATCGAACACGACTTTCACGGAAATGTTTAAACATAACATTTGGGTTTTATTATATTTAATGAATTTAATTATTATTATACAAAACGAAGAATATAGTATTATGCATAACCTTTCTTGTTAATTATCAATTCCTATTATATAATAACAATAATAATAATATGTCTTAATTATCTAAGGGTGTGATATATATTTAAAAGTTGTGACTTTTGTGTACGGGTGTGATATGTTTAAAACTAGTTTGAAAGGTTGTGACTTTTTGAAAGGGTGTGATCCAAACAATTGCTACTTTTGTTTTAAAAGAGTTTACGAATTTCGAAGACGGTCGGTCTCCAAGAAGTCTTCTTGCCCACGAGTTTTGTAAATTGGTGTAGGAAAAAGGTTTTCAATCGAAAGTAAGTTCGTTTTATTAAACAAGGAATTATGAATTTAGGAGGTTCTTGTGAAAACGAGGATCCTTATAAAAGAATTTTAGCAAAAAGACTTAGTGATTGTTAAAAGTTCTAACAAATGATTTGTTGAGGTTGAAAAGAGTCCTTGGTAAAACGATCATATAACGTCCATAAGATCTTATAGGTGTAAAAGAAAGGTTGCTTTGATCCTCCGAATTGAGAATGAAAGTCTTTAGTTTGATGATATATATCATGAGTGCGTTTTAGTGATTAAGTCGAATAAGGAGTTCATGGGCAAGAGATTCCTTGGACCGATTAATTTGATAGGTAGCATTTCGTAAGGTTTGGAAATTTGTGTAGTAAAACGTTTAAGATAAGTTTAAGAATCCCGTGTATATGAGTTAGGTGAAAATAGGTTGTAGGATAGAAAATACGCTTGATAAAGCAATATATTTTGAAATCGTACACGTATGTATTTTGAATAATGATCAATAATTTAGGTATAAAACATGATCGAGTTTGCATAATAAGATGTTTTGAAGAGACGTTTTGGTAACGATCACCTAGGTAAGGGAATCACCCCTAACTAGTTGGTGAGGTCGTTTTAAGGAAAGGGGAGTGGAGTTAATCGTCAAGGTAAGGAAATCACTCCTATCTCGATGATATGTCTCCACTTATCGTTACAAGGAATATGGATTTAAATTATATGAAATCAAGCATATGTATAAGTGTATGAAAAAGATTCAATGTGTTGTGTGTGAAAAGAGAATATTGAAAGTAAATTCGAATTTGAAAGATTGCATCGTATAAAATAAATAATAGAAACACATGTTTGATCAAAATTTGGATGGTTCCAAAACGGAACTTTGACTAACCAAAGTGGTCGAAAAGTCTTTTGAATTTGAGGAGCATGCTTTGGCCTAATAGGTAAAATACTCTCGCCGACAAGTCGGTTAACGGTATTTACCATTCCGGTTACTACATGTCCCAAATCAATTGAAATTTCGAGACTTGGCGGGATTTATGAAAATCAAAGAGTGGAACTAGTCGACAAGTTGCGGGTTTCACCCCTAACTTGGCGATTTAGTATCCTAAGTGTGGTTGGTACTCGTCGGGTCAAAATTTGATTTCAACACTTTGACGAGGGTCCACTAGAGTTTGAGATTTGAATTTCTCCATCAAGGTGAGGATTTCACTCCTAACTTGATGGTGAATTTCGTGTAAAAAGAAAAAGTAGATGGATTGAGAGTCGTTCACCAAATTGTGGGTTTCCCGCTTATTTTGTTGAAGTCGTCTCGTTTGTGTACTACGAGTGGTTTCGATTTTAGTATAAACGAGTAAAAGACGCATGTTCAAAATAATAATAACAAGTGTAAGCATAATAAGTATCTCATGAAATAATATGTAAAAGACATTTCAAGGGTAGCACATAAAGGATGGAATGATACCACAAGTATTAACAAGCAAAGCAAGTATTAACACAAAAGCGACATATATGTTTAAAAGGCCAAAAGCAAATAAATAAGGGGTAAATAATGTATCACGCAAGTGGTTCAAGCAAAACATAAGAAAAAGGCTATAGAACTATAGACTAGGTAAAAGGCATGGCAATCTACCTAATTCCCTATAGTTATGGCTCTGATACCAATCTGTCACACCCCAACCAATGGCGGAAACATCGGGATGAGACGAAGTGTGAAGATTGCAAGAGACTTCATAACGCTATTTGTGACAATATTTAATAAACCGATTTCATTTCATAAATTGTAAACATTACAAGAAATTCAAATACAACAAGTTTAAAGAAGTACATAACAACGTAAGCAAAATTGATACAACATATTAAACCTAAACGTCTATATGTGTATCTAGGCATCAACGCTACTTCTTTTCATAGCATCGTCATCATCAACCTGTAACATGTTTAAAATACAAATTCAATGCAAAAGCAAAGGCGAGTATACAAGTTTGGTACGTACATAACAAAAGATAAGTTTTAAACAATTCCTCATAGCAAGCATGTGATTCAAGATATACAATAAATTTGGCATGTGTCTCACATATCAAACCAATAATGAAACTGAAGATGCTCATGACATAACCACAAGTTTACGGGCGGGTCGTTAATCCTATAGCGCTACATATGTCACGGTTAGGCTTGTACGAAGTTAATGATAAGTTTAACACATAATGTCCTCAACCCAAGTTTAAAATATCAAGCAATCACGTATACAAGCATGTTATAGGAATGTTAATGTGTTTAAGCAAAAGTTCATGTGTAAGTTTTGATAAGTAAACATGTTACACCCCAAAAGTGGTAAAAGTAAAGAGGGGAATACGAGTATACTCACAATATTGCATATGCTTTCCGATTATCCAATGTGACGAAGTTGATGAGGTTAGAAGGTTGAATGTGTAAGGGTTAAAGTTCAAGTATGTTTAGAGTCGAGATTCGGAATAAAACAATATGAAAATAACATATGAGAATAACATGTGAAAATGATCATCTACTACATATGATACTTGTTTTTGACACTATGTACTCCAAGGAGTTTATATGGTTTCATGAAACAAGGTTCCATTAGAATCGTAACAAGTTATCATACTATAGGATGATATAATCTAGTACTTGGACATATGAACACTAGTTCATCATCTAAGATTCGATTATTTGGATTATGTGTTTACGTATTACATATAATATATACATATTATTAAGTCCAAAAGATTAATAGTTCAAGCATGAGGTAGAAGATTAACATCTTCATTTAGGTACCTCTAATGTCATAGAAATCATGTAGGAGGTAGGAAGAACAAGCTTCCATTTAGGTACCTCTTAAGTGTTCACCACTACACTTGATGTAAAAACAACCAAGGAGGGTCATGAACTAATAACAATACAAGAATAAGAATCAACTATACTATGAGAAATCATCAAGGCATGTGGGGATTCTATGTTGGGCAACCCAAGTTGACCCATAATCTCACCTTCATCAAGCTTGAAGCTTGAACATGACTTGTGGGTTAAAAACCCTAATTAAAACCGAAAGTATTTGAGGTTTATTCTCTGATGTTGTATGTCTCAACCTTGTTTTTAAGCCTAACCAACCATAAGATAGGTTGTAAGCATTAGGACATAGGTGTGAGATGAGTTAGACTCAAGTTTGATAAGTTTAAACAAGTTTTGAAAGAGTTTTAAAACATAACAGAAAGTTTATGGACCTTTTTAGGGCAATTCCAGGTCTGATTTCTCCAAGGAGAGATCAAGGAATCAAACCCAATGATTATCCAAGCAAGTAGGAAGAAGAATCAAGTGATTTGGTTGAGTTTTGAGCAAGTTATGCTCACTTTTGTAAAGAGGTATGAATCTGCCCGAATTTCTGATTTACAAGAGTTTTGAGAGTGATTTAGGAGAGATTAGAGAGTGTTTGTAAAGTGTTTTGAGCTTGGAGGAGGTGGGTATTTATAGGGGATGAGTTTAGGGTTGATTGAGGGTGTTTAATGGAGGTTTAGAGCTGATTGGAGGAGGTGAGAACTTAGGATTTCGTGCATAATCGCGGTGATTTGAAGCTGCTGTCCCGCCAGACACCCTTACGGACCGTAAGGTTGGGAGGCTTACGGTTCGTAAGCCACAGGCAGAAAGCACAAAAAATTTATTTTATGTTTTATTGTTTTGCAACTTGTCTAGATATTATATATTACGTATTTTATGATCATTTTAGGGTATTTAGGCATACTTAACATGTACTAAAGGTAACACAAGTATCAAATGAATAAGATTAAGTATAAGACTCGTATGTATGTATGTATCGTACGAAGCATGTATGTTACGTATTAGTAGGTTTATTACACGTTTACAAATGTTACGGATATGTAACTAATTGTTTCACAATTAAACGTATAATTATGTATAAAGTATGTATAACATGTAATTAACAACGAAAGAGTTTTATTTATGAATCAAGTCCCGTATTTTACTTTTGATTTAGAAGAAGGATGATTACGAGAATGCAAGTTTTCCAAAAATAGAATTTCAAATAATGGTTTCTAAATATAGTAAGTATGAAAACGCAGGGCGTTACAGTCTCCCCTCCTTTAGGAAATTTCGTCCCGAAATTTATTTAAGAGGTAGATTTAAAGAGTCTTGGTAAAAGTTTGAGACTTGAAATTTTGAAATGTTTTGGAAAGTACGAAATTTTGGGAGAATAAAAATAAGTTTGTAAAATGATTTGTCTGGTTAAAATGGTGTTGAGGCATAAGCAGGGGTAAACGTGTATAGGTAAAACGATTTTGAATAGCTAAAAAATTGGAGTTGTTTTACAAATGTATTGTATTTACGAAGGAGGTCTTCATACAATGGTTTGAAATCAATAAAATAGTTTGCGTAGGAAGTTTTAAAGATAGTATAAGACCACATATTCATAGAAATTGCTTCTCGAGTGGGACGAGGAGGTTTGGTAAGATAAAGTATTAACGACCTACTAAATGCGTTTACACAAGAATAAAGAATAGAAAATCGGCTCTAAAGGTAATAAGATAAGTTAGGATTCGAATGTTTAAACAAGCTTGATTGTGAACGAGGTTTGTATGAAAGAAAAGAATAAAGGAGAATAATACGAGTATAGAATGAATGAATGACTCTTAAAGAGTGCAAATATAAGAATAGCATAAGTGTTGGATAGATGAACGCAGTGTGTTAAGGATGAAGTCTCGTCGTAGATAATCAGATATAATGCGTTTGTGAGTTGTCTAAAGTTGTATTAGGTCTAAATAGGTCTGTAAAACACTGAATTTCTCGTGACACGTTTTACGAAAGTTTGGTAACGTGGTGAAAACACTTATATATAGGAAGTACCAGCGTCGTATCCACCGTGTTTTGACCACATTACGTCCGCTTCGTATTCTGTGTCATGTTACGTTCCGTGTTTTACCATACACAGTAGTACACTCTATGGTTCTCATACGCCTATCATTATAATCCCGTGTGCACCCGCGATTATATTGATCGTCGCATGATCCGCATAGCTTGTACTAGTTGTGTATGAATCAGGGTATACATAAATTTGAAAATAAGAATGTGTACGTATAAGAATAAAGTATATAAGCAAGTCCATGCTTAAGTATGTATGGGACCCATGCAAGCGAATCCCTTGGGTTACGCTCGCGTGTAGGTACGAATGTATGAGTATGAATGAAAGTATGAGCATAAGCTTAAGTATGAATACGCATGTATGTATGAGCACAAACATAAAATGTGTAAGTAGTATGTGCGCAAGCATAAGCATAAAACGTATAAGTAGTATGTGTATAAGTATAAGCATATAACGTATAAGTAGTATGTGTATAAGTATAAGCATAAAACGTATAAGTAGTATGTGTATAAGTAAAATCATAAAACGTATAAATGTAAGTGTAGGTACGAACATAAAAATTTACGTATATAGTGTATGTTGGGACATCACAGATTTAAGTGTATAAAATCGTTCAAAAGGTTAAGTATGTAAATACGAATGATTATAAATGAAATTGCCGCGTTAAAACGACTAAAACGTGTATGACGATATGTATGTATAGTTGTTTAAACGAAACGTTGAGTTTATCGTATCAAAATTAGATTGAGCTTGGTTTGAAAGGTAGAATATAGTTTGCATATGTAAAAGAATATAAAGTACTCATTGGTTAAGCATAATGCATTTTGTAATGAATGGAAATGCTACTTTTGTTTTAAAAGAGTTTACGAATTCCGAAGATGGTCGGTCTCCAAGAAGTCTTCTTGCCCACGAGTTTTGTAAATTGGTGTAGGAAAAAGGTTTTCAATCGGAAGTAAGTTCGTTTTATTAAACAAGGAATTATGAATTTAGGAGGTTCTTGTGAAAACGAGGATCCTTAGAAAAGAATTTTAGCAAAAGGACTTAGTGATTGTTAAAAGTTCTAACAAATGATTTGTTGAGGTTGAAAAGAGTCCTTGGTAAAACGATCATATAACGTCCATAAGATCTTATAGGTGTAAAAGAAAGGTTGCCTTGATCCTCCGAATTGAGAATGAAAGTCTTTAGTTTGATGATATATATCATGAGTGCGTTTTAGTGATTAAGTCGAATAAGGAGTTCATGGGCAAGAGATTCCTTGGACCGATTAATTTGATAGGTAGCATTTCGTAAGGTTTGGAAATTTGTGTAGTAAAACGTTTAACATAAGTTTAAGAATCCCGTGTATATGAGTTAGGTGAAAATAGGTTGTAGGATAGAAAATACGCTTGATAAAGCAATATATTTTGAAATCGTACACGTATGTATTTTGAATAATGATCAATAATTTAGGTATAAAACATGATCGAGTTTGCATAATAAGATGTTTTGAAGAGACGTTTTGGTAACGATCACCTAGGTAAGGGAATCACCCCTAACTCGTTGGTGAGGTCGTTTTAAGGAAAGGGGAGTGGAGTTAATCGTCAAGGTAAGGAAATCACTCCTATCTCGATGATATGTCTCCACTTATCGTAACAAGGAATATGGATTTAAATTATATGAAATCATGCATATGTATAAGTGTATGAAAAAGATTCAATGTGTTGTGTGTGAAAAGAGAATATCGAAAGTAAATTCGAATTTGAAAGATTGCATCGTATAAAATAAATAATAGAAACACATGTTTGATCAAAATTTGGATGGTTCCAAAACGGAACTTTGACTAACCAAAGTGGTCGAAAAGCCTTTTGAATTTGAGGAGCATGCTTTGGCCTAATAGGTAAAATACTCTCGCCGACAAGTCGGTTAACGGTATTTACCCTTCCGGTTACTACATGTCCCAAATCAATTGAAATTTCAAGACTTGGCGGGATTTATGAAAATCAAAGAGTGGAACTAGTCGACAAGGTGCGGGTTTCACCCCTAACTTGGCGATTTAGTATCCTAAGTGTGGTTGGTACTCGTCGGGTCAAAATTTGATTTCAACACTTTGACGAGGGTCCACTAGAGTTTGAGATTTGAATTTCTCCATCAAGGTGAGGATTTCACTCCTAACTTGATGGTGAATTTCGTGTAAAAAGAAAAAGTAGATGGATTGAGAGTCGTTCACCAAATTGTGGGTTTCCCGCCTATTTTGGTGAAGTCGTCTCGTTTGTGTACTACGAGTGGTTTCGATTTTAGTATAAACGAGTAAAAGACGCATGTTCAAAATAATAATAACAAGTGTAAGCATAATAAGTATCTCATGAAATAATATGTAAAAGACATTTCAAGGGTAGCACATAAAGGATGGAATGATACCACAAGTATTAACAAGCAAAGCAAGTATTAACACAAAAGCGACATATATGTTTAAAAGGCCAAAAGCAAATAAATAAGGGGTAAATAATGTATCACGCAAGTGGTTCAAGCAAAACATAAGAATAAGGCTCTAGAACTATAGACTAGGTAAAAGGCATGGCAATCTACCTAATTCCCTATAGTTATGGCTCTGATACCAATCTGTCACACCCCAACCAATGGCGGAAACATCGGGATGAGACGAAGTGTGAAGATTGCAAGAGACTTCATAACGCTATTTGTGACAATATTTAATAAACCGATTTCATTTCATAAATTGTCAACATTACAAGAAATTCAAATACAACAAGTTTAAAGAAGTACATAACAACGTAAGCAAAATTGATACAACATATTAAACCTAAACATCTATATGTGTATCTAGGCATCAACGCTACTTCTTTTCATAGCATCGTCATCATCAACCTGTAACATGTTTAAAATACAAATTCAATGCAAAAGCAAAGGCGAGTATACAAGTTTGGTACGTACATAACAAAAGATAAGTTTTAAACAATTCCTCATAGCAAGCATGTGATTCAAGATATACAATAAATTTGGCATGTGTCTCACATATCAAACCAATAATGAAACGGAAGATGCTCATGACATAACCACAAGTTTACGGGCGGGTCGTTAATCCTATAGCGCTACATATGTCACGGTTAGGCTTGTACGAAGTTAATGATAAGTTTAACACATAATGTCCTCAACCCAAGTTTAAAGTATCAAGCAATCACGTATACAAGCATGTTATAGGAATGTTCATGTGTTTAAGCAAAAGTTCATGTGTAAGTTTTGATAAGTAAACATGTTACACCCCAAAAGTGGTAAAAGTAAAGAGGGGAATACGAGTATACTCACAATATTGCATATGCTTTCCGATTATCCAATGTGACGAAGTTGATGAGGTTAGAAGGTTGAATGTGTAAGGGTTAAAGTTCAAGTATGTTTAGAGTCGAGATTCGGAATAAAACAATATGAAAATAACATATGAGAATAACATGTGAAAATGATCATCTACTACATATGATACTTGTTTTTGACACTATGTACTCCAAGGAGTTTATATGGTTTCATGAAACAAGGTTCCATTAGAATCGTAACAAGTTATCATACTATAGGATGATATAATCTAGTACTTGGACATATGAACACTAGTTCATCATCTAAGATTCGATTATTTGGATTATGTGTTTACGTATTACATATATTATATACATATTATTAAGTCCAAAAGATTAATAGTTCAAGCATGAGGTAGAAGATTAACATCTTCATTTAGGTACCTCTAATGTCATAGAAATCATGTAGGAGGTAGGAAGAACAAGCTTCCATTTAGGTACCTCTTAAGTGTTCACCACTACACTTGATGTAAAAACAACCAAGGAGGGTCATGAACTAATAACAATACAAGAATAAGAATCAACTATACTATGAGAAATCATCAAGGCATGTGGGGATTCTATGTTGGGCAACCCAAGTTGACCCATAATCTCACCTTCATCAAGCTTGAAGCTTGAACATGACTTGTGGGTTAAAAACCCTAATTAAAACCGAAAGTATTTGAGGTTTATTCTCTGATGTTGTATGTCTCAACCTTGTTTTTAAGCCTAACCAACCATAAGATAGGTTGTAAGCATTAGGACATAGGTGTGAGATGAGTTAGACTCAAGTTTGATAAGTTTAAACAAGTTTTGAAAGAGTTTTAAAACATAACAGAAAGTTTATGGACCTTTTTAGGGCAATTCCAGGTCTGATTTCTCCAAGGAGAGATCAAGGAATCAAACCCAATGATTATCCAAGCAAGTAGGAAGAAGAATCAAGTGATTTGGTTGAGTTTTGAGCAAGTTATGCTCACTTTTGTAAAGAGGTATGAATCTGCCCGAATTTCTGATTTGCAAGAGTTTTGAGAGTGATTTAGGAGAGATTAGAGAGTGTTTGTAAAGTGTTTTGAGCTTGGAGGAGGTGGGTATTTATAGGGGATGAGTTTAGGGTTGATTGGGGGTGTTTAATGGAGGTTTAGAGCTGATTGGAGGAGGTGAGAACTTAGGATTTCGTGCATAATCGCGGAGATTTGAAGCTGCTGTCCCGCCAGACACCCTTACGGACCGTAAGGGTGGGAGGCTTACGGTCCGTAAGCCATAGGCAGAAAGCACAAAAAATTTATTTTATGTTTTATTGTTTTGCAACTTGTATAGATGTTATATATTACGTATTTTATGATCATTTTAGGGTATTTAGGCATACTTAA
This sequence comes from Helianthus tuberosus, assembly GCA_030545235.1. Classification (NCBI taxonomy): domain Eukaryota; kingdom Viridiplantae; phylum Streptophyta; class Magnoliopsida; order Asterales; family Asteraceae; genus Helianthus; species Helianthus tuberosus. The sequence goes on along the minus strand of CM060411.1, from coordinate 212,316,755 downwards.
CATGTACTAAAGGTAACACAAGTATCAAATGAATAAGATTAAGTATAAGACTCGTATGTATGTATCGTACGAAGCATGTATGTTACGTATTAGTAGGTTTATTACACGTTTACAAATGTTACGGATATGTAACTAATTGTTTCACAATTAAACGTATGATTATGTATAAAGTATGTATAACATGTAATTAACAACGATCGAGTTTTATTTACGAATCAAGTCCCGTATTTTACATTTGATTAAGAAGAAGGATGATTACGAGAATGCAAGTTTTCCAAAAATAGAATTTCAAACAATGGTTTCTAAATATAGTAAGTATGAAAACGCAGGGCATTACATCACGTCCCATACCATGACATAAAGAGTAACATAATTATTACAGACAAAATCTAGTCAAATAGTTCTGTTCCGACAACTCAGATTTTATGAATAACCCAATTGTTTATCTGCTTCTAGAGACCCTTGACTTCATTTGTACAGAAAACTATTTGTTAGCCTCTAGAACCCTATCCTAGCCTCGATTTCATAGCAGATAAGCATCCTAAATACCTGTCACATACGTTAAAGTAAAAGTCAATACACATAGTGTAAAGGTGAGCATACAAGTTTGATAATAGCATATAGAGTTCGAAATAGTTTACGTATAACCAGCACGTACACGTAGTGAAATGAGGCACGTTAGTTATCGACATGGGTCTATCGACACCAATGACTGTGAGTTGACTGTCCGGGACAGTTCGTAATACATAATCACCACTGTGATCCATGCAAATAATAGTCCTTAACAACCCCCGCGAACGGGTGCTGAGTCCAAACTATAGTACTATCGTTGCTAAGGCTGATGGGTAGCATTCCATGTGTAAACATAACAAACAAGCATTCATTTAGCCACGTAATACATGCATTAATGGTTAGCGTTCAAATAGTATTGAGTAGTGTGATTTATGTGATTTGAATATTCGTAACGTATGTAACACCCAAAAGTGCATAAAGCAAAAAGGGTTCGAGTATACTCACAGCGTTGATGGATTGAAGGGAGCGAGTAGAGTAAGATTAGCCTGAACAGTTTATGATAGCATAAAAGATAAGCGGCGCGTAAAACGAGAAAGTTACCAAGTGCAGGATGGGGATTCGGTCGGATGGCAATCCGGCCGGTCGGCCATTCGTGCGAGTGTCTACCCGCTCGGGTGGTTCTCCGTTCGGACGACCACTCGGTCGGCTGACATTTTGACATAGATGTGTTTGTGTATGATGGCTTGACTTTTGAAGTTTTCGTTGTAGTATTTAGAAAACAGAGAAGTATCTCTACCCTTCAGGTCGGTCGATCGGACGGCGACTCGAATGGCGAGGTTTCTCAATGAGAACAAGTTCACAGCAGGATGGTCACTCGGTCGGATGTCCATCCGATTGGGTGGTAACCCTGTTATTGAACAAGTTGGAAAAAGGTTAAGTTTTAAATCAAGGTACAACCTGATCATACAGTGGGTCGCCCGAGTTGCAACCCGGTCGGACAGCAGTCCGCTCGGACAGCATCTCGTCCCAAAGATCTGATTGTTCCATTGCTTGATTTTGTTTGAAGTGTTATAGTTTGAACGAGACGTTGTGATAGCTGGTTTACACAATGAGGACCCCATCTTGTCCCCAATGACCTGACCGAACATGAATCACCCAAGTTCGACAGAGCACGGTTCAAGACGGTTGTTCATACTCGACCCGGAATCACTATCTCTCAGATGGAACTTGGATTTAGCACTGATACATCACTAAGAATGAGTAGACGATCAGCATTAGCTCCGCTTCCATCGGGTTTGAGTGTGTTGAGTGTAAAAGGTTGAAAGAAAGTTAGAAAAAACATCTTTCAATCCCTTTTACAGCGAATATGTTCAGATCTATGTAAGATCTTTGTTTATTTATGTGGAAATCCTTTTGATTCAAGTTGTTTTTGGTGGATTGAAGCCAAAACATGAAGTTCTTCAAGAACACATGATGACATCATCCTAGAACATCTCAAATCTAGTGATTTCACGGTTAAAAGTTAAGATTCAAAAGATAGAAAGGTGTAGGAGTGCGTGTAGATCAAGAAAGTACAAGATTTAGGACGAGATCTTACCGGAATTCGTGAGAAATCGAAGAAAAGTAAGGTGAGAGCGCTGGTCGGACGTCAGTTGCCAAAAGTGGAAAGTTTGAGAGTGACAAGGGGTATTTATAGGATTCCCAAAGTGGAAAGGTGTTGGCCGATCGAGTGGTAACTCGGCCGGGTGGCAGCTCGGTCGAGTGGCACCTCGCCCGGGTGGCTGCCCGGTCTGGTGGCAGTTCGGCCGGCTGGCACTTGGTTCGAGTGTTCGGCGCGACGAGTTTTGCGGTTTCGATTCGCGTGTAGTGCGTTGCGATGCGATTCGAGTGAGCGATGCGATAGAGTTGCTTATCAAATTACTTTTAATCCTAACTACTATAACTAACATACAATCTCTATAATTAACTTGCATTTCGCGTATTCGAGTAGATTACGATTCGATTTGAGTTGCGATTGCGTTTCGATTGATTACCGCAAAACATAAATAAACATGCACAAGTAACACATAAATGGCTCACACACACGTAAAACAATATCCAGTACGCATATTTCGAGTTGCGATTCGATGTCGATTTGATTAGTATAGTTGATTATCGTTTAGTTAACTTTATCGCATTGTTACTGCATATAGTTCACAGTCGTAGGTCGATTAAATAGCGAATAACATACGTCGATTACTTCGATTATTGACAATTACTCCACATAATACAACTAAAATAAACACACAAAGGTAATTACTACAAGTCAAGTCGCGCGACCGGTCGTTGACTTTGACCTTGACTTTGACTTTGACTCCTTGAGAACACGGGGTGTTACATGTTAGCCCAAAATAATAAAATACGCCCTGAAGTTTTAATGCACGACACAATCTAATTAAGGATACCAAACGTCAATCATCCCATCACCAAATGTCTGTTGCGCTGAACTGTTGAAGACTTCAGCCTGAAGTGAAGTCTGAACAGCTGCTCATCGTTCTTCGCTGAAGTCGCTGCAACGAGAACGCATAGTTCTTGTCCTTCAGTTTATCGGGTAGTGAAGGTAGCTTTGCTTTTACCGGTTGCAACCGCAACCATTGAAATTGATGTTTTTCGAAGTTGAAGCTTGTTAAGACGGATTTACACAATCGAATGGGCCCAGAATTTTTGAACAATGCTATGGTTTGTGCGGTCGAAAAGGATTTTTTACGTGAAGTAAAAGACGACGATGTGATGGAACGATTTCAAGCTATGAAAAAAGAAGAGAACAAATCTATTAGGTATTATTATTGTTGTTTTTTAATATTGTACGATTGCATGGTGAATTTTTTTTTATTTTGGATACCCCTGAGTTAATGTTCTAGTTCCGCCACTAGTTAAGAATAGAGGATGGTGCAAGAGGGTCTTAGGTGTGTTTTAGGGGGTGGTTTTTTCTTATTCTCTAAGGGAACAATACATGTGATTGACTTCTTGTATTTATGCCTATATGATGTTATACATTCGTTGTGTTGGTATGTTGTTTGTTTTGGAGCCGATTTGTATCTCTGGAAGTAGCCTCTCTAACTCTTGGGATAGAGACAATGTTTCCCTACATTTCACCCTTCCTATACCCTACAACTAGCTTTTTTGCTATTCGTGGCATTTACTAGGCATGATCGTTGATTGTTGGTTTGGTATATTTATTTCCTTATTTGTCAATAATTCAATTCGATAAGATGTGATGGGATTAATTAGACTAAAGGGTATGGTTTGGCCCATCCCAAATGGGATGAGCCTCCACGTAGGCGCCACGTGGGCGGCTCGTGGGGGATGGGCCTCCATGAAATTTGAGGGGGATGGAGGCTCGTGTGGGATGCGGCCCCACCTCATTATTTTATAATTTCCTAAGTTTTAATTTATTAAGTTAATTAAAACTTTATAAAAAAAAAATTACATTTCCTAAAAAAAAAAAATTACATTTCCTAAAAAAAAAAATTACATTTCCTAAAAAAAAAAATTACCGAAAAATAAAAATAAAAAATTACATTTCCTAAAAATAAAAAAACAACCTACGACGACCATTTTTTCATCACTTCTTCCTTCATCCTCCGATAAACCGCTCGTTCCTCCTCCGGAACCGAGTCGAGATCCAACCTCATAATCCTAAAATCCTCCGCTCGAGCTTGGTCGGCCGACACGGTTTTCTTGTGAGTGTATTTTTCGGCCGCGAACTGTTTGAACGAACGGAATTCGTCTATCAACTCGTCCATTTTCGCCGATGCCTTCGACCCGCCCCCTCCACCCGAGCCGCCCCCTCCACTCGACCCGGCCCCTTTGCGCTTTCCAGCCGCCTCTTTTTTTGCTTTGTCCCTCCCGGGGGGACGTTCCGCCTCGTGAATGGGCAACACGTCCTCGTCATCTTCCGGGTCGTCGTTTATGTTGATTTGACAACGACCGGTGGAGCCTCCCGCACTATAACTTCCGGACTCGGAAGTTTTAGTCCGTTTGGCGGTTGCTACCTCATTTGGAATCGGCGTCCATTTTTGTTGGTTCTTTACTACGTTCCATGCTCGGAAGTGCGGGAAAGGCTTTGCATTTTGAGAGTCCCACTTAGCGATAGCAAGGTTAAGAATGTCCGTCTCGTTACTCCCGCTAGGAGGATTCATCCTAATTTGGTTATAAATTGCGTTAAAGTTATTGATGACCTTGCTCATTTTACGCCACTTGCCCGAGACGGCTTCTAGATCACGATCCGAGCTATGCTCCATAATCGCATGAAATCTAGCCGTTGGCTTCTTCCAAAAACTTTCACCCTTTTGATTGTTTCCTAAATTTTAAAAAACAATGCATTATAAAAAATAAAAAATATAAACTTTTAAAAAATTTTAAAAAAAATTTCGTCCACGGTCTCCCCTGTTTTCTCGAACCGCTTTTTGACGCGGTTTCGGGTACGTTTTCAACCTTCTTCCCCTTCCCCTTGTTTTTTTTTCGGTTGAGCTCTTGCGGTGGCGATTCGGGGACGACTTCATCATCATCATCGTCAAGGTTAACCGGTTGGGAAGTTGGCGGTTGCGCTTGGAGTTGTTCAAACGAGTTGCGTTGCATCATTTGTTGTAGCGCTTGGTATTGTTGGAGTTGTTGAACTTGAGACATTTGTGAGAATGCGTTGGGTGTTTGTTGGAAACCCGAAAAAGGAAATTGCGGAGCACCCCACGAATTATCCATACTCGGATTGTAAGCGGGAGTCGAAAAAAAGTTAGATTGGTTCGGGTTTTGATTATTCGGGTTGGGGTTGTTCGGGTTGGGGTTGTTTGGGTTGAAAGGATTCATGATTTAGAGAAAAAGGTATAAAAAATATGGAGTGTTTTTATAAAAAAGGAAGAGAATTGGAGAAGAATGGGAGTAGAAAGGATAGAAATGTATAAAAATGGTTGAGATATTGGGTATTTAAATTGAAAAATGATTTTTTTTTTTTTTTTAAAATAGCCGTTTGGGGGTAAATGGCAACGGATAGTTTCAAAGGTGGGGCCTCGACTGAATCGGCGCATGTGGGACGTTTGGGCCGGGCCGGGGCTAAGGGGGGCGGTGTGGGGGCTCGGCGCCGGACCAAGCCGGGGCTAGCCGACCCCCATACCCATTAGTCTTAGTAATAATACTAAACAATTATTTCCATTGTTCAAAACTTTATTTCTTTTCTGTAACAATTTTAATTTTTGCGAGATTAAGACCTTATATATTTCATAAATAAAGTCCAGAAAACTTGTTAAGTTACATCAAAACAGAAGGTAGACGGGCAACAAGCTGCGCCGCCAATCCTTTCTGAATTGCAAACCCCAACCTCCCGAACACAAACCCCTGCCCCCCTGGGGTCGAACAATTGCTGTGGATAACCCGTTGAACCCTCATCAAGAAGTTGATGGCTTCTGGCGCTAGGAAGCCAAAAGTATCAAAGGCAAAAGGGATAAAGACATGTTGGTTCTCTGCGCAAGCTTTAGCGTGCTTATCCACTTTCTTTGATTCTGCCTTTCTTGCTGCTAGTCCAGCTACAAACCCGTTTTCCCTTAAACCAACCAAAGGGGAAACCCCCGTGAGGTCTACACAAGCATGTTTCCCCCCAGCCCAGCCAAAGACGAGCAGATCCGCTGGTCGCAGAGTAGATCTCCCTTCCATAGGGTCCGTGAGGAAATTCACAGGGGCTTCTTTCTTAGCAGAAATCCCAGCTCTTCTTAAGATGTCCCCCAAAACATCTCGCACCCAGTCATGCCGATATTTAAACCCAGGGAGCTCTTTACAGTGAACTGCGTGCTCCCCATATTTATCCATACAAGCTTTACGACATATCGGGCAGGTTTCATCTTCTGGGTACATAGGGATCATTAGCCGGTATTTGAGAATGGTTCTATATTCTACTGCCGACATGCATTGTCCTAACCCCTCAATCGGGATAACGGTCAAAAATTCCTGAGCGTGGGGACCCTTCAGACACTCAAACACCGCCTTCTGGCGGGGTGACAAATCAAAAGCTTCTCCCAGGCTTTGAGCGATTTTGCTAAAAAGTGCATTCGCCAAAGTTTTTTGCGGCTTCGAGGGGGCGGTGTCCTTGTTAGAGAAACCGCCAATATCCAAGTCTGGGAGAGAGACATTTAAGCGTTCGAGCGCTTGTTGATAGTCTGGGTCAAGCCCGACGACCCCACCGTTTCGAAGGATATGATCCTGTAGTTCCCAAGACTGAGCTCTAGACGCCACAAAGGCATAAGCCCCAACATCTCGGGCTGAGAAGAGGCCCAAACCACCTAGACGCATTGGCAAAGATGCTAGACGCCACTGGAGGTCACCAAAGAAGGGGCCGCCACCCACTACTATGTCTTCTATAGCCTTTCTAAGGCCATCATCGAACCGAGATACCGCATCCTCCATCAAATGGGGTTGACAAGTCCGCAGCCCAAAAAGCAACTTAGCAACACCCATGCACGACCTTAGCAGGAGGAGTTCACATTGGGGATCCCTCAGGCAGGGTAAGAGTTTCATAAGATCAACCGCCCTCGAGGCCCGCCGCCCTGCCAACTCTCCAATAAAGCTAGGATCCCGACTAACAGCTCCACCAAGGAGCTTAACCCCCTTCTCTGGTCTACCGATCCCTCTCGGGAAAAGCCCGTCCTGAACTTTATGGCCGTCGCATGTCGGCCAATAAACCTCTGTTTTCTTAATATTGAGACAAAGCCCTAGAGATGGCCCCTCCTCGTTGATGATGTCTAAGGCCTTAGCAACCTCAGAGGCGTTGCCGATAATCGTCCCATCATCCAAATACCAAGCATGAAACGGGAGTTTACAGCGGTTCTGAACTCGGAGAATAAGGGGGTGTAAGGCGAGGGCAAAGAGAAGGGGCCCCAAAGGATCTCCTTGTTGAACTCCGGTAGTAGCCCCAATACACTCGTTACCAACATACAACCTAGCAGGCTGAGCGTAAAGAAATTGGACCCACCGATAGATTGACGGGCAACGCTGATGAACCTCTTGGAGAAAGGCTGTGCGGTCGACCGTGTTAAAAGCATTGGAGAAATCCACAGTAAGCAAGGCTAAGGAACCATCTGCATGAAACGAGTTGAGAAACCTGTTGAATGACCTGTCTCTAACCATAACGGAAAATTGTAGAACCAACTAAAACAAAAACGAAGAAGGATGTACCAGTTTTCTTTTTTGTGTGATTGTGTTGAACAAAAAGGAAGGACTTACCAGTTTTCCCTTTTGTGTGATTATGTTGAATTTACAATTGAACGAAAAGCAAAGAAAATAGTCGATACCTTTAAATAATAGTCAATAGATAGTCATTCAATTATGTACCAATTTTCCTTTGTATTTCTTATTCCTTCATTACCATTTTTCAAATTCTCAAATCACATTGATCGAAATTTTGGTTGAAATATATGTTCGAGATATTCAACAATAGTCGATGAACAATCCATTTTTCAACATCATTAATATGAGCAGCTGACTCGCAACTTGCAAGTGTAGACATTATATTCTCATCCATCCACCGCCTCAGTGCCCCTACTTCCTCTTTGAATATCGGTATTGAACATGTTGACGTTCATTGGATTAAAAACAGAATCTTCGTAGCCAACGATTGAATGGTAAAATGGAAAATACATATAGCACGTTGCCAAGTTGGTCACGTAAAAAAAAAAGATTGGACCAGTGTACAATAAATGAAAATAATATTAGCTGGTTTATAGTTATTTTACCTGTATAATTTTAATGTTCACCTACTTTATTATAGATATTTAATAGATTTCAATAATGATCAAAACCTACCCAGGCTCCCACCAGGCCCCTCATTGGCCATCATCATTATTTGATTTTTCTATTGTCAAGACGCCAACTAACACTGGCGGATCTAAGATTTTTTTTCTGGGGGTGCGAAATTTTTTTAAAGAATTTAGACCCCTAGCTATATAAAAAAATTCGGTTCATAGCGGGTCGGATCGGGTCGGGTCATGTAAAACAAGTAAACACAAACAAACAAAGTTTCATAGCGGGTCGGGTCGGGTCATTTTCAAACAATCAAACCCTAGTTCCTACCTTCCTATCACATTAACAAACAAAAAAGGATCAAAGTTTAAACCCTCACTACTTCTATTTCTCTTAATCATTAAATAAAAGAACAAAAAACAAAAAAAAACTTATCTAAAACATACCTTGGTCTATAATTAGAAGAATTCGGCAAAAAAAGTGGTACAACCACTTTTCTCTTGAGAAATTGCGTTATAACATCCCTACTCATGGTTCCTATCACAAACAAAGTGATCCATGACCATTAGTTCATCATTCCATAACATAATGTTTCAATTTTAATTTTCAACTATTTAAGCAATCAAGCCCTAGAATTGTGTAATCACCCCTAAAAATCATCTAAATAACATAATCATCCTAAAAATCATCTAAACAACCATACGCAACGTCAAAACATACGATTTTTCACACCTATTTAAGTTTTTTATTACCCCTTTTCTCATATAATATCAAGAAAAATCATATAAAAACATAAAAACTTACCGTTTGTCGGTGTCTGGTTGGTTTGGAGCGGATTCCGATCACGTTGATGTCGGATTCCGGCTGATATCGGCTGCTGCAGTGTTGTTGCCGTGTTGGCTGATGAAGATCACTGGCAGGACATGAGGCAGAGAGCACGCACAGTCGCACAGAAGGAGGGTGGGAGAGGAATTGAAAGGTTTTTGGGCTTATTTTAACTATTTTAGTTTTAAGTTAGGTGCGTTAATGGGCTAGATTATTAGTGGGCTATTAATAAGTTTATATAATGAGTTTGGTTTGGGTTTAGGTAGTATAAGTTTATATAATATAGGTAGTTTTTTTAAAAAAAAAATCAGACTTTACTAATTTTTTTTTAATATAATCCATAATATTTTTTACCTAAGGTGTGCGGACGAAAAATTCCAAGGGGTGCGGACGAATAAATCCAAGGGGTGCGGACGAAAAAAATCCAAGGGGTGCGGACCGGATTTTGGTCGGATAATAACACTAAATTTTTTTTCCCAGGGGTGCGTCCGCCCACCTTCGCATGGGGGTGGGTCCGCCACTGCCAACTAGCTGTGGTTTTGCTTCAATCGGTTCATTCAATTTCAAACTTCTGATAGAATAAGTGTATGTTTCAATCGATCGACGATCTATCTTCGCGCTCGGTTAATCTCGATAGAACTAGTTGAGTGTTTTTGTATTCCTTGTTATTTGTTAAATTTTTTTACTTGTGTTCTAATTGGACAAAAAACCTCAGGGACGGAAAACTGCACTTTATTCTGATAATTAGCACCCCCGTCGTCATTTTCCTTTTTTGTTCTGCGACGCTCGATACTCGCTCGATATTGGTTCGAAAAATGCTCGGATTGAAGACGTCCGCTCGACTTTGGCTCGGTTGAAAAACGCTTGGTTTGGTTTGTAAACAAACCAAGCACGAGCAAAGATCGGATCAGTTTGGCTCGACTAGTGAATAGCCCTACCCTACTTCCTCTTTGAATATAAGTATTGATCATGTTGACGTTTGATCGATTAAAAACAGAATTTTCGTAAAATGGGAAATACATATAGCAAGTTGCCAAGTTGGTCACGTAGAAAAAAGATTGGATCAGTTACAATAAATGAAAATAATATTAGCTGGTTTATAATTTTAATGTTCACCTACCATATTATAGATATTTCACAGATTAATAGATTTCAATAATGATCAAAACCTACCCAGGCCACCACCAATTATTTCGTCCCTTATTTCTTTTACGTGTTTTTATTTAATTTTCTCTATCTCCTCGTATCTTTCTTGAGAATTCAATGTTCAAAACAAAATACTAAATATATAAAACAAATAATAATAATTAGAAATGTGTAGGCTCGTCAACCAAACATCATCTTTGCAACAAAGAAGAACACTTGATGTTCTTTCATTTTTTTAATTCTATAATTGTTCATAATTAAAACAGTATTCCTAGAGGAAGATCAAAGACGATCAAATAGGAAACATATTTATTGAAGATTTCTATGGAATCGAAAGCAAAAAAAAATAAAAAATCACCAAGAACAACCTTGTCGATCCCTTGGTAATAATTTAAGCTCATTTAATAAAGAAAAAAAATAATACTATATGTGGTTAAATCAAATGCATTTGTAGTTAAATTCTAAAACGATGTGAGTAAACCTTTTTTTAAGATCAAACTAAGCTACTCCAAAATACACTTATATACTCACATCTTGCGTGATATGAACCCTTCACCTCTAGAATAGATTGAGACAACTTATCATAACATCATGTCTCTTGAGAGTGTGAGTATACTTAGTTACGAGTCTAAGGGTGAAGGGAGTGGGGCGGCAAACCCATCGGCAAAGGAGAATGCCGAGCGGCAACACCGCCGCCGGCCCATTTTTACCGCGCGGCAAACTTCACAATCGGTATGTGGTCACCGATCGACAAAGGGGAGAGACAAGACCTTGGGGTGTGTGTGTAATTAATTTGATGCTTTATCATAAAAAAAAAAAATCATACTTTTCATTATATAAATCAACATTTAATGTAGTTTTTTTTTTAATTAATTTGATGCTTTATTGTTTTTATTTAACACATAATTTTTAAAAACAAAAAAACAAAAAAAAAAGTTTGCCACTTTCAACTGTCTAAACCATTGCCAACACTTTTCAGCAAAGTTTAAACTTTTTCTCCTCTCTAACGTGTGGCACTCTCTGATTGGTTCATTTTAAAGTTTGCCACTTTCACCTGTTTAACCACTCCCTTCACCCTAATAGTTTTAATATAGCTTTAATTTTAAATTTGGGTTTCTTTGTTTTTGTTTATTTACTAACTCTGTATTTCTTTCTCTCTTTTCTGTTTAGTAATTCAATTTTGGTAAGATTTAAAGTGATAAATCAGTACTTTATAACAACTAGTATTTAGGATTGGTGTGTTGTGGCGGCGCCTTTAAACCAAATAAAAAAATGACAAAAAAAGGTTGAACCGTGTACCACATGTTGCACGTTGAACACATCGACAATGGAGTGTATAGGTGGTGATGACCAGCGACAAAGGAGGGTTTTGGCCTCCTTGACCTTCCGGTGACCTTGAAGTGTCGCCGGAAAAAACCTTGTATAAGTTTGGTTCTTCCGTGTTCTATTTTCCATGCTATTCATTAGTATTTCCAGTAACTAGGTTCCGAGGAATGACAATGGTGATGTTGTGGTCTTGTTTCAATAATCAACAAACATACCGATGGCCGACGCGATCCCCCGATCGAGAAAGCGGTGGTGGCAGCGATTGTTTAGAAGGGTTGATGGCGACGACTGCCAAACGTTACGATCATGGTAACCGAATTTTTGCTATGATGGTTAAGTGACGTTTGAAGTTCGCTGTGGTAGTTTTGGTACTTTCCCATACACAGGTCAACACTTAGGCACTAGAAGTTAAGGCTCGTCAACACGACTCAATTAGGGAAATTGATTTCAAACTTGAAATGATGAAATTTAAGGTAACAACCCAAGTAAATTGTGTCAAGATATTTTTTATGTATAAGATAGGTTTACTATTCCTTTTCCATTGTCATAATAATTATAACTAGACGAGCATTCTGCCGCGATGCGGCATGATCTTAGAATTAACGAAACGTTGAATCGAGCTGAGGCATTGCTGTCTCTACTTTTATTTAGTGCAAGATCTTAGAATCCGTTAACCGTTTAACGAAATGTTGAATTGAGATCCTTTATCTACACACATTCTTATGGATAACTATTTGTGGCATAAGGTTCTACATGTCATCCAGGAGCTAGAAAACATGGCACTAATGACAGGAAACATGCCAAATGACACCTAACATTATTTTGTCAAACCTTTAACCTTCAATTCAAGGAACATAAATCTCACCGGTTTAACCAAATAAAACTTTGAATCTTTCAACTGCGTATATGAACTCATTTTATCAAATACAAATTTAGAAATGAACAAAAAAATGAGCATACTTTTTGTACAATTATCATTAGAACACCTCACTCGAGCCACGATTTTCTTTCCGCAACCTAACCATGTCCATTTCGAGTGTAGGCCAATGGAGAACACACAACCAATCTTCATTCTGCATGTATTTGCAATGAACTAAAACATGATAAATGATAGAAATTAGCATGAATCATATAAAACAAACAACAAATTTTTTTATTTCTGAAAACAACTTACCATGGCCCAAGGAAACCTAAAAGTCATGGAAAATAAGGACCACTTATCAAGATTCAAAAACATAAACACATACCATAGATTTTGCTAAACCATTACAATGAAGATTAAAAACCAAAATCGACTATTCATAAATAAATAGGTTGAAATTGTCACCTCTAAATGAGTTGAAATAACTACATACCTACACATGAGGAAACAAATCTACCACCATGAAAAGTCTTTTTGGTAGATCCATCTTTGTAAGTTGGTTTGCAAGAGCATGCATATCCAGTGAGAGAAACGAAGCCTGCACATGTAAGTAAGAACAAAGTCTTAAAAGACTTTCTTTTATCAGGTTATTACTTGCATCTTTTTATATATTTTATTTTCCTCTTTTTTTAAATGATATTATGTGCAAGAAAGTAAAAATAATGCAACAGAATTAAAAGCTTCCAATCAATGTTGCAATCTTACATTAGACCAAATGAAGACTTCATCAAACTTGAAACTCGCTATTTACCTTTAATATTAAAAAGCATTTATAAAATTTGCGGTTATGCAAAATAATAATATTCATGAACCATTTTTTTTTTGTTTTTACAAAACTTTATAGTCAATACAAACCAACAGTTTTGAATAAATGAATTACTTGTTCAAACCGGTTGAAACCACCAATCCAATCGGTTCTGTTTGGTTGGTCCAACTGACACAACCCGATCGAACCAGACAAAACCCCTAATTCAAATCATAAAATTATTAAGTTCACAACCACAATAAAAAAAAGACCTGAAGAGTGTAACCCCAGTTGGCCAGTCCCACCTCTACTCTTCACAGAGACCCGGGTTCGAGTCCAGGCAGGGGGTATTCTGCCACCTTCTTCCCAGAGGGAAACGGACTCAGCTCGGGATGGGGTATTCACCGCCAGGCAGCATTGGGACGTTGCTAGCTTGTGGAGTGGGATCACTCCAGCGGCCGGGAGGTCCGTGCAATAACCCCCCCCCCCCCCCAACATGTCCAATTTCTATTTTTTATTGCTGGATGTTAAAGGCTTCTCCTCACTACCATGCTTTGTTCAGATTGGCGTTCATCACAGGGGAACAACCCTGAAATAAATTTATAAAAGATCCGAACATCTAGGTTTATTCAACATAAAACATATGTACAAACATCATTCTATTATATTCTATATGAATTTATATATCGTATAAAAAAAGCGACCACAAATTTTAAAGGTGAATCTTCATTGAGCATTAAAATGAACACCAACTTCAAGCCTAGACCTGACTTACCTTGCTACCGTCCCGAACCTTAGATCTCCAAAATCATCTTGTAGATCCTTGAATCGCAAAGTCACATTATCGAGTACAATGACAAAACTGAAAGCAAATTAAATCGAGTGTAGCTATTTGTTTATTGCACAAAAGATTCAAACTATGGATACACATGATTCAACAACTAAATCCTAAAACCTTAAAACCCACTCTTCGAATTCAATTTCTTAATCAGATCAAACACGGTGTAACACAAACATATAATCATCAAAACAAATTAACACATGGCCAAATGGAGGTACGATAGCAAACCAACACATTACAGAAAAAAAGCTCAAACTAAAGAATCCTAACCGGATTTTTGTAACCGGCTTTGCTTAACCTATTTGGGCCACATAAAAAAACAATTCAGTTTGGACCTCGAATCAGTTTAGGCGTAAACCCGGTTTTTGTACGCCTCTACATGAGCTTACAAATTTGAGTACAAGTAAGCTACATGGGCTGCGAATCAATTTTAGTCTACAGTTCCCAAACCTATAGGAACCGGATTTTTGTACTGATTTGAAAGAACACTTAAAAAAGGGAAAACAACAAACCCTAACTGATCTAAAATAGAACTCACCGGTGGTGCGTGGTGGTTCCGGTGTGGTTGGAGAAGACGGGTGAGGCCGTGGTGGTCGGAACCAGCGACGGGGAAGTGGTGATGGAGATGGAGGCGGATGTGTGCGACGGAGTGGGTGGCGGGGTGCGACGGCGTTTGGGGTTGAGGACGATGATGGAGGGCGGTGGTCGATGTGGTGATGGAGATGAAGATGGAGGTTGGTTCAGGAAGGTGGTGGTCGATGTGGTGATGGAGATGGAGGTTGGTTCAGGAAGGTGTCAATGTGGTGAAGAAGAAGTGAAGAGGAAAGTCTGATTTGGGTATTAGGGTTTACAAGTTGATAAGATGATGCCGTTAGTGTTAAAATACTGTTTCTCAGTTATGTGTTGAATTAATATATACTAGACGAGCATTCTGCCGCGATGCGGCATGATCTTAGAATTAACGAAACGTTGAATCGAGCTGAGGCATTGCTGTCTCTACTTTTATTTAGTGCAAGATCTTAGAATCCGTTAACCGTTTAACGAAATGTTGAATTGAGATCCTTTATCTACACACATTCTTATGGATAACTATTTGTGGCATAAGGTTCTACATGTCATCCAGGAGCTAGAAAACATGGCACTAATGACAGGAAACATGCCAAATGACACCTAACATTATTTTGTCAAACCTTTAACCTTCAATTCAAGGAACATAAATCTCACCGGTTTAACCAAATAAAACTTTGAATCTTTCAACTGCGTATATGAACTCATTTTATCAAATACAAATTTAGAAATGAACAAAAAAATGAGCATACTTTTTGTACAATTATCATTAGAACACCTCACTCGAGCCACGATTTTCTTTCCGCAACCTAACCATGTCCATTTCGAGTGTAGGCCAATGGAGAACACACAACCAATCTTCATTCTGCATGTATTTGCAATGAACTAAAACATGATAAATGATAGAAATTAGCATGAATCATATAAAACAAACAACAATTTTTTTTATTTCTGAAAACAACTTACCATGGCCCAAGGAAACCTAAAAGTCATGGAAAATAAGGACCACTTATCAAGATTCAAAAACATAAACACATACCATAGATTTTGCTAAACCATTACAATGAAGATTAAAAACCAAAATCGGCTATTCATAAATAAATAGGTTGAAATTGTCACCTCTAAATGAGTTGAAACAACTACATACCTACACATGAGGAAACAAATCTACCACCATGAAAAGTCTTTTTGGTAGATCCATCTTTGTAAGTTGGTTTGCAAGAGCATGCATATCCAGTGAGAGAAACGAAGCCTGCACATGTAAGTAAGAACAAAGTCTTAAAAGACTTTCTTTTATCAGGTTATTACTTGCATATTTTTATATATTTTATTTTCCTCTTTTTTTAAATGATATTATGTGCAAGAAAGTAAAAATAATGCAACAGAATTAAAAGCTTCCAATCAATGTTGCAATCTTACATTAGACCAAATGAAGACTTCATCAAACTTGAAACTCGCTATTTACCTTTAATATTAAAAAGCATTTATAAAATTTGCGGTTATGCAAAATAATAATATTCATGAACCATTTTTTTTTGTTTTTACAAAACTTTATAGTCAATACAAACCAACAGTTTTGAATAAATGAATTACTTGTTCAAACCGGTTGAAACCACCAATCCAATCGGTTCTGTTTGGTTGGTCCAACTGACACAACCCGATCGAACCAGACAAAACCCCTAATTCAAATCATAAAATTATTAAGTTCACAACCACAATAAAAAAAAGACCTGAAGAGTGTAACCAACATGTCCAATTTCTATTTTTTATTGCTGGATGTTAAAGGCTTCTCCTCACTACCATGCTTTGTTCAGATTGGCGTTCATCACAGGGGAACAACCCTGAAATAAATTTATAAAAGATCCGAACATCTAGGTTTATTCAACATAAAACATATGTACAAACATCATTCTATTATATTCTATATGAATTTATATATCGTATAAAAAAAGCGACCACAAATTTTAAAGGTGAATCTTCATTGAGCATTAAAATGAACACCAACTTCAAGCCTAGACCTGACTTACCTTGCTACCGTCCCGAACCTTAGATCTCCAAAATCATCTTGTAGCTCCTTGAATCGCAAAGTCACATTATCGAGTACAATGACAAAACTGAAAGCAAATTAAACCGAGTGTAGCTATTTGTTTATTGCACAAAAGATTCAAACTATGGATACACATGATTCAACAACTAAATCCTAAAACCTTAAAACCCACTCTTCGAATTCAATTTCTTAATCAGATCAAACACGGTGTAACACAAACAAACATATAATCATCAAAACAAATTAACACATGGCCAAATGGAGGTACGATAGCAAACCAACACATTACAGAAAAAAAGCTCAAACTAAAGAATCCTAACCGGATTTTTGTAACCGGCTTTGCTTAACCTATTTGGGCCACATAAAAAAACAATTCAGTTTGGACCTCGAATCAGTTTAGGCGTAAACCCGGTTTTTGTACGCCTCTACATGAGCTTACAAATTTGAGTACAAGTAAGCTACATGGGCTGCGAATCACTTTTAGTCTACAGTTCCCAAACCTATAGGAACCGGATTTTTGTACTGATTTGAAAGAACACTTAAAAAAGGGAAAACAACAAACCCTAACTGATCTAAAATAGAACTCACCGGTGGTGCGTGGTGGTTCCGGTGTGGTTGGAGAAGACGGGTGAGGCCGTGGTGGTCGGAACCAGCGACGGGGAAGTGGTGATGGAGATGGAGGCGGATGTGTGCGACGGAGTGGGTGGCGGGGTGCGACGGCGTTTGGGGTTGAGGACGATGATGGAGGGCGGTGGTCGATGTGGTGATGGAGATGAAGATGGAGGTTGGTTCAGGAAGGTGGTGGTCGATGTGGTGATGGAGATGGAGGTTGGTTCAGGAAGGTGTCAATGTGGTGAAGAAGAAGTGAAGAGGAAAGTCTGATTTGGGTATTAGGGTTTACAAGTTGATAAGATGACGCCGTTAGTGTTAAAATACTGTTTCTCAGTTATGTGTTGAATTAATATATATATATATGAACTAGACGTATACCCGCGCGATGCGGCGGGACGGCAATTTACAACGCGGTATTCGTTTACTGTGAGTTTATCAATTTTCTCGTGATACATTGTATTATACGTTTGTTAAGTTTCTTATTCGTAGCATCCGTGTGTGGCGTATACCATGAGCCTAACAGGCTTTTAAAAAATAACAAACATGGAGAACATAATCCGCATGCTCACAACAATAAACAGTAACCTCTTAACATTGGAGAACATACCAAACGACGTTTCCTATATTCTTATAATTTGACCTATGCCACCACCTGTGGAGCATACTCTCATCGTGGATCCTACCTTTGCCCACGTTCTCGTGCATACATCACATGTTTCAAGATGAGAGAGTTCAAATTCCTTTCTATCCCGCATATCGCTGCTAAAAATTATAATCACATGTCGTATGTGTATACACATCAAACAGTTAAATCTCAACCAGTTAGATTTGCTTTACAGATATAAAGTTTATACACTATATAAAAAACTCTCCTTATATCTTCACCTTTAAATATATAATGTTTTATTTTATAACATGAATCCATATACTATTTACATCATGTCTTCATTACAAATAACATGGGCGATTGTGGATTGTGTGTGACCAGGGGCTAACCATTGTTTGCCGTACCATGAAAGGATGCTGAAGTAGCAGGAGCATACTGCATACCCATCTGAAAGCCTAATCCCATTCCCATTTGGGCTAGCATTGACATCGTGTTCTTGTTGTTGCAATTGTAGGGGTACTGGTATCATCAATTGTGGTGGTGGAATCGACATGGTATTCATTAACTTCACTTGTGTTTGTAGCTTCTTTAAATAATCTATCACTTCATCCAACATCGAAGCTTTATCCGTCTGTATAATAGTTCCCAAATTTAGATAATTTTTAGTTCACACTGAAATGACTCAAAAAGTAAATGTTGACTTATGAGGTCAAAAAGACTAAATTATAACTCCAAATTGGACCAAGAATGATGAAAATTTCCAAACTTTTTTTTGACAACCCAGTTTGCCATAAGCTATTTGCTACATATATAAAGGTCTTAATGTTGTGTATTTAAATGGATGAAGATGAATTTGGACAAAAAAAAGATTTTGTAGGATTGACCTCAAAAGTCAAACAACACAAAAGAGTAAACAAATATATTGAGTAATCATAACAATGACAATAATGAAATCGGTGCTCCTTAGTGTACTCATTGTTTAATAATATTCAAAATAAGATAAATAAGCATGTATCTTTCAACCTGAATAAAATTCTGTTTGCTTGCTTACAGCAAATTAAGGTCCAAATCAGTCCTTGTAACACAGAAAAATAAGAATATCACTATAAACATAGAAATTTAAAAATAAAAATCCCAACACAGACGAATAAGAAAATATTACACATAGTAAATTAAAAAGTATATAACGGTTGTGTTCGGTGCAGTTACGCTAGATGCGGCGTTGCGTCGGGCTCGCTGGGGTTGTGCTCGGTGATGCAGATGCGGCTGCGTTCGCTGAAGTTGCGCTCGCTGCGCTGTTGCGGCTGCGTTCGCTACGGCTACGCTCACTGTGCCGTTGCGGCTACGCTCGCTGCGCTGTTGCGGGTGTAAGATCTAACACAAATCATCTGTCGTCATAAGTCATCAAATGAAATTGTATAAGTCATTTAAGAACCATACCACTTAATGAAATTGTTTATCAATCCTCTCATCGTTTCAACGGGTTCCGACATGCCCTTCAAAATGGCCGATCCATTTTTTCACCTTTTTGTTGGTCGGCCAATTGGTTTACAACGCCATAAGCATGCCAAAACATGCCCTTCAAAAAAGTATCCATTTGGTTTGGATCAAAATAGGTTCCGACAAATATAGACGCGAGTTGAAATGAGTCGTTCCATCGGTCATTCCATCTAGCCTGTTGTAAATATTTAATGAATTAGATATAAAAAAAAGTGTTTTTATATAATAATAATTTACAAGACTTTTGACCCGTTTGACCTGTTGTCAAACAAATACAACCTGAATCAACCAATTTTAATACAAACAAGTTGAAATTGCTATGCTTCCACTTGAATCTTAAGCCAACAAAACAGAACAAAAATGGTATTGCAGTGATGTAAATACTTCAACTTCTTAAATGTTATCATCACTATCCTTGTAGCCATAAGATCCAGAAAAGATTCTTGTATGCTTTTGTAGGATTAAAGTAATCTTTTTAACAAACACGTGGGCCAAATGGATAAAATAAAGATAAATTAACTAAAAATTGGGCTAAATGGGTCAAACCGAAAAAAATTCACCTTTTTGGTGCCTAAATCGCTATCTAAGGCTTCCGTAATTAGCTCATATAGACTAATTCAAATGCCCCAATACAATAACCTCCAGTGCCAGTAAAAAAAACATGAAAAATCTGCACCTGGGGTATATAGGAGGTTGTCTAACCTTGCAGCCTGCCTCTTTTGACTGGTTAACATCAAATAGAAGGTTATTTAAAAAAAATTAGATATGAGTTTTGTAGAAATCAAGCATCACGCTAACTGTAGCAATGCACGCCTCGAGAATGAATTCAGTTGGTAACTTCCAAAGCTACACATTATGTGATGCCAGACTGTTTTTTAAGAGGTATGACCAGTCTCTTCTATGTACCTGCACATACATACGCATTAGAATTTATGAGCAACCTAAGTCTTCCAGGCCTTAAGTTCCCTTAATAACTGTTGATACCTTTTCTAGGACAATTAGAAAGTGCTAAATACGGCCTCTGAAGTTCCCTTAACCGCACCAACTTCCATTATAGCTGGTCGACCAGCCTACTGCTGAAAACAATAATAGAAATTATTCAAAAAATACGTTTTCCAAACATTTTTAACGTTTGTAAATAATAGGGAAACTTACCCAATCACCTGAATTATTATCTTTTACTTTTTTTAAAAATGCGAAGCCCTGCAATCACGAATATAAATACATTACGAGTCGTATATGTACGATTTGAGATATAAAGAATAACAAAATCTAGGAAGACTGACAAAGAAGACTTTTAAAGCCAGATGGCTTGGATGGGTCGAATTGGATGACTTGAAAAACATTTGTCGTCGGTTTTGAATAACAAATGTATTAATATGATTACAAAAACTACGTCAAACAACATTGATGCATTTTTGTCCATTTTAAATAACCCGTGTGACCCATATTAGCTATTTTTATTCTATCCATTTAACTTGTTTGGGTTGGACCTGCCACCCAAGCTCGTCAGCCCATGAACCCGACCCATTTAACACCCCTGATAAACCAGTAAGCCCATGGCCAATAGTAATAAACAAGTTAATTAAAAAATAAACCAATGCATTACTCACCTGAAACAAGAAAAAAGGTATATGAAGTGTCTCTTCAATCTCATAATTCAGCTGCTGCAACCCCCTAAGCATAAACCCCAACTGACGAGCTTTTGCACCAAGAAACTGATTGAACAAATTAAACACAACCGCAAGTCCGCAACAGGCACATTGAGCCTGTTAGCTTGATCAACGGCGTGAATCAAAGCCCAGTTGTCTCTCAACCGCTGATCTATGAACATCCAGATAACGGTTGAATATTTACACCCCACTTATTTTCATCCAAGTGAAACGCTGCTAAGGACCTCTTTTGACAAAGTGTTTCCAGTTCATCGATGTGTTTGTTTCCACCATAATATCTACAAAAAGTATAACAAATCAAAAAGCATATTACATGATTACATCAATAAAATTAATAAATTATAATGACAACTATCAAAAACTGATAGTTAATGTTTTTTAACCGACCATTCATCCTAGCATTTGTATTATAAGCCAATACGACATATAGGGTTACTCTTAATGAGGCCAAGATCCACCTGCAAAAAAGCGAAAACAGAATCACACCACCGGTTTTTCATTATTTGTAACAGATTAATGCAATTGTGCATACCTTGTGACCGAAGAGATCTCGGATGTTATCAATGCCATAAAGTATCATAGTTGGCCTGGTGTATATTTCTTGCTCGGCTCAGTGTACGGATTGTAAGCCGGCTGCACTTTTGGAGATACAAACAAGATCAGCAGTACATAAAAACTACAAGTTCAAAAACAAACCCATCAAATTAAACCAGCAATCTTCCAGTTTTGAATCACAAACTTTGGGCTTTCGATTCATTCATAAATAATTTGAGAAAAACAAGCAAATGTAACTAAAACTTTAAATTAAAACACAAATTAGGGCTCGGAAATCACAGTAATTGGTGCAAGATTAGATATCTGTACCTTTAGAAATAGAACCCGCTTGAAACTTAGGGTAGGAAACTACACCAATAGTGGCCCTAACTCTATCCTTCATCAAGAGCATTGCACGTGCATCTTAACTTGCACCCTGAAATCAACAGTTAATCAATTCAAAACGAAACTAATGACAAATAAAGATGGGCATATGAAGTTAACAGACCTGCTAAAGCGGAGAGCTGGATCATCATAGCCTTCAACATACAAGAAATCACATCTCAAGTGAACCTAATGCCACAATCATCCACTAAACAACTGAAAAAAATCAAAAATTTCGAAAATAAATTAGAAGATTCGTAAAAATATATAGGGTTTACAACCATAAAATCTCAGATCTGCAAAGTTTTGCTTGTCATCTCCATCATTCCATCTTCATCTACAACAAAACAACCTAAAACGTCAAAAGTTAACGGTAGCACGGTAGATCTGAGAAAACTTTCAGCAGAAAATAGAAAAAACCTACCTGATTTGCATCTTCATCCACCGATTGCAACCATACAGAAGCAAACCTAGATCCAGATCTGAATCGCACACACAACCCCTAGATCTGAATCTCTTGGATCTGAATCTCCTTTGATCTGAATCTGTGGATCCCTTGTTCAAATCTGTGGATCCCTTGGTGCCTTCGACATCTGAAAAGCATATAGAAACTACCGTCAAACATAACTTGCCAGATATATTCATTAAACGGTATCAGTTCTTACCAAGTCGCCAGATAAAGCTTGTGATAGATCTCATGAAACCCTAGATCTGCTCATCAAACGGATCTGGTGATAGATCTCATGAAACCCTAGATCGCCGAGAGAGAGAGAGAAGAGAGAGAGAAGATCTGATGTTATTTTGTGAGATGTGTGAGGAATGAGAGAGAAAGCAATTGGTGATCCGTGTGAAGTCAAATGGACGGTCCAGATGATGATCCGTGTGAAAAGGTGAAAAACATGGACGGTTGTAGATGATCCGGGTAAAGGATAATTTGTTTGTGTTTTCTTGTGCCTTAAGACTTGTACATTGTGCTTGAAGTGTTTTTTCAACACCTTGTTGAATTACCATCTTGTCCTTCTAATATGCTTATTAAAGTAGTATAGATATGTGAATAATATTAATTTAATATATCATACTATTCATTTTCCATCTATTTTAATATTCATTGTGGTAGTTTTGGTACTTTCCCACTAAAAGTTAAGGCTCGTCAACACGAGTCAATTAGGGAAATTGATTTCAAACTGGAAATGATGAAATTTAAGGTAACATCCCAACTAAATTATGTTAAGATATTTTTTTTTATATAAGATAGGTTTACTATTCATTTTCCATCGTCATAATAATTATAGTAATATTAATTTAATATATAATACTATTCATTTTCCAAGGTGGGGTTCGGCTACAAATTACATTTTTCCTACAAAGTGTACAAAGTCATAAAACACCACAATTTTACCTATAAAACACACTCAAAACCCACAAATAACACAGTGAATATCACTAAAACACAATATCCAAACCCTAACATTCCTTAAAAACTTCAAACACACCATCATACAACTATGAATATAAAACACAACATGATAAACAACATAAAACACACCAATGTTAGTCATTCGATAATCAAAGTCTTATCATCCAAAACACAACACAAAACCCACAAATATGGTGTTCTAGTAATCTTCACTATGTTATTTGTGGATTTTGAGTGTTTTTTTATGGTTGATATTATGGTGTTTTATGACTTTTTACACTTTGTAGGAAAAATTGACTTTGTAGCCAACTCCCACCCTCATTTTCCATATATTTTAATATATAAATATAACGAGTATTTAGGACCCACGCGCTGCGACGAGATCGGTAAACCAAAAAAATACATGTAAAAACGTTGAACCACTTACGTTCATGGCGGCGGTTAACTCGCAACTTATAGACAAATCAAAAATGAAATTTATAAAATCAGAAAGACGGTACAGTTAAACCAAAAAAGCTAGCGTACCATTATTACTAAAAGTGATATTTCTATTATTTTTAAACATTATCTATCATGCATAGTTAAAAAAATACACTGTATAATAAAAATATGATTTCATCTCAATGTGAGTATTCGTGCATAGTTAAAAAAAACACGGTATGTAATAAATATGATTACATCTCAAGGCGATTATATATATACAACTAGATTATAAACATGTGTATTACACGTATTTAAAAATAGAAATCATGTAACTTTACAATGTCTTTACAAGTTTACGCAGGTGAATTATTTTTATACATACACCAATTTACATAACTTAGGTATTCTTTTTCTTTGTCGGGAAGCAATGAAATTAGGTGATCATTTACTTTCTATACAACTTCGTTTGTAGCAAGTATGACTCCATAATGAAAATATTCAGATTTTTTGAAATATTGAAGAATAATACCGGTGGTACGGTATTTTATGGTATGTTAATCGAAAAGGTAAACCGCTATGCTTTGGTAAAGTTAAATTTGTTATCAGCGGTGATGTTTATAGATTGTCAATTAGAACATGGATAGCTTGAGAGTAATTGTTAATAAAAAAGGTAAACAACTATGATTTGGTAAAGTTAAAACTGTTATCAGCAGTGATGTTTATAGATTGTCATTAACATGGATATCTTGAGATTAACTGTTTTTTGAATTTTGAAATCCTCATATGCGTATTGATAATAGATCTGGAAATTAGAGTTCTAAATGCAAAGGGGGAGATGTTCTTCGATTGATCGAACCCGTGAATGACCAAAATTGGGGATATGAGAACCTAATTATCTTTACATCATTTAAATATTGAATTGTTTATATTATAATCACCCATAACCGACCCGCTATAACCATCAAAACCGAATAACCATAACCACCATAACCGGTCGGTTTTATGGTTATCCAATAACCGACATCGCGGTTATGGTTATGGTTTTTGGTCAAAACTGACCCAAACCGACCCATGCACACCCCTAGTTTATAATACAATACAATATATAATGATAATAATATTATATATTAATAACTATAACTATATTTAAAAGATTGATAATATTTGATACTTATGATCGTAGAACTAATTATTATATTAATTATATTTAACTTTAACTAATCTATATCTATATTATATAATAAAAAAAACCATGTAAGGGACACATGGCGCTCTATGAGACGGTCTTAATTATTTTTCTAAATATTTATTATGGAAAATCAAATATTGATAGTATTAAATTTAAAATTTAAAATTTATAGAAGAGATTTTAATGATAAAGATAAAGATAACAGATAATAATATATTAATTATTATAATCAAATATTTATTATTAAAATCTAAAAAAATATATTAGCGTCTTAAATATTTATAAAGACAAAGATTTTATTTAATTGGTAGTTTTAATTGTTTTTATATTTTGATGATAAGGACAACGATAACTGATAATCACATATTAAAATAAAAACATTTATTTTAATCAACTGTTTCGTTAAAAGGATTTATTACAATACATGTAGAACATATATATTTTTTATACATGTGGTATATTTAGAATCCTACTTCTAATAAAGAATCCCATTATCTCGTTTTACACTCTAATGAATTAATAATATTAAATCATAATATCCAACTTATCTCTTGTATATTTAATATTTTTACTAAAATATTTCATTTCTTTTTTTTTCTGCTGATTATCCAACATCATGTAGTACGTAAGTTTCTAACCTAATAATGAATAAAAAAAAAAACAAAGTAAAATGCTATAAACTGTGTAATACACAACTCTCTAACCTAATAAAAAATAAAGTGAGATGTTACAATAAGTAAATAGTACCTCAAAGTTCATTTTGTTAGAAAACACATCTTGATGACTAAATGTGTTAACGGATTACATTATTCATATAAGACAAGTGTTTATTCAAATCGTGCAGTACACGAGTTTTTAAAAGATGTAATTATTTTATTACTTAGTATATAAAATTATATTTATTCAACCAGTGTAATACACGGGGTTCTAACCTAGTAGTAGGGCTGTAAACGAACCAAACGTTCGGCGAACAGTTCGTGAACCGTTCGGCTGGAAGTTTGTTTGTGTTCGTTCGTTTATTAAACAAACGAACACGAACAAGAAATTTCGTTCGTTTAGTTAAATGAACGAACATGAACAGAGGTTGTGTTCATTCGTTTATGTTCGTGAACGTTCGGTAACGTGTTCGTTTGTGTTCAATACCTCATTAGTGGTTTTTAGTTTTTATATTTGTTTAAATACTTCAAAATTCCGATAAATTAAATATCTAATAAGTGTCGGTGTATTATATATTCTGTTCATGAACTATTGTTTGTGTTCATTTGTGTTCATGAACATTAGTTTGTGCTCATTTGTGTTCGTCAACGTTCGTTGCCTAAAATTAACAAACAAACACAAACGAACACGAACAAATTCGTTTACTTAACAAATGAACATGAACATAGAATCTCGTTCGATAAGTGTTCGTGAACGGTTCGCGAACACACATATTTCTTAACAAACGAACACGAACAAGGTCATGTTCGTGTTCGTTCGGTTCGTTTGCAGCCCTACCTAGTAGTATTATAAAATTAAAGGAGAGAATGTTATGTGACATTCTTTGGAATCCTTTATTAGAATTAGATTAATTATTTTACTTTTTTAAAGAAAATTAATTATTTGATTTAATGATCTGTCAAGAAACTAACGTTTAAACAATACAACTTTAAATAAAATAAATTTTCGTAACCATTTAAGTTATTATACAAAGAGCTACCTTGTTCAACAACTATAAGAAGAATAGAGTAAAAAAGCAAATGCGTGTATATGTTATTAATTTATTGGTGTGTGGATTGTAAGACGAACGAAAACAAAGTGGATTGAATGATGCTGAAAACCGGAAAAAAAGAGTAAAATAAAAAACGCATATTTTAATACCAACCGACTCACGTAACTTAAATCGTAAACAAAGTCAAATTTATACCGACATGTATTAGAAAGTCGAGGGGGGCAAAGTAATATTGTATGCAGTTTTTAAACATGGAGGGAAAAAAATTTGACAACTTTTAAAGTTGAGGGGAAGAAAAAAAAAGTCATTTTAGTAAAAGGCAAGACAACAAAAACAAAAACAAAAAAACACCTGAGGGGACCACATGTTACCATCAAACACCATGCTTAGACTAAAGGGTATGGGGTCGGCTAGGCCCGGCTAGGACCGGCGCCGGTCCCCCACACCGCCCCCCTGAGGATCGGCTTGGCCCAAACGGCTCCCCACAGCCGGGTAAGACGTGGCCCCACTTGAATATTATATTTCTTTTTTCAATTTAAATACCCTCTCTCTCATCCTTTTTCAATTTAAATACCCTCTCTCTCACATCCTTTTTCAATTTAAACACTTAGACAATTATAAAATAATGACGTGGGGTAGCCTCATCCTCCATCCCCCTCAAATATGAAGGAGGCCCATCCCACACGAGCCGGTGACGTGGCGCTGACGTGGCGGCTCATCCCCTCCAAGCCAATCCTCTCCATACCCTTTAGTCTTAGTAGCAATCAAACGACGATCAGATTTAGGAAAAAGGATAAAAACTAATAACATAACTCCTTTAACCTTTAAGGCAAAAATAGAAAAAACCAAAGTTTTGTTACAAAAATAGAAAACCCTAAAGTTTACTACGCCTAAAAAAACACCACACAAAAAACAAAAAGGTTATTATTTCGAATAATGCACTCTCTCTCTCTCTCTCTCTCTATATATATATATATATATATATATATATAGATTGAAGATCCTGTACATTAATTCAAAAGTGTGAGAAGTGTAAGAAATATTATGGAGATGACTTGTGTCCTCAATCTAAATTAATTCAAAAGGGTAAACAAGTAATTTTCTTATTGATTTAATTAATTGATAACCTTCCATAACCACCACCCATAATTATAGGAATACGAATTAAGAATTAATCTACGAATTTGTGTCATCTCGTTCATCAATTATTAATTCTGAAGATCGCATAATGAAAATTTATAGAGTGTTATATAGTGATGGATGCAGAATGAAGGTTTTTATATAACACTACAAATCTCTATAAAACACTGCGAATATCATATAACATCATATAACACTTTTATAACTCCATATAACACTACAACATTATATATAACACTGCAACCACCATTAAGAACTGTATAGTGTTATATAGTGTTACATAGCGTTATATGGTGTTATATAGTGTTATATGATGGATGTATAGTGTTATATGGTGTTATATGGTGTTATATGGTGTTATATAGTGTTATTTAGAGTTATATAGTGTTATACAGTGTTATATAGTGTTATAGTGTTATATTTTTCTGATTGCATGTCTATGATAAATGTATAGTGTTATATATTTGTTATATAGTGTTACATAGTGTTGTATGGTGTTACGTAGTGTTATACGGTGTTATATGGTGTTATATAGTGTTATATGATGGATGTATAGTGTTATATATTTCTTGTAGCAGTTACATATTTCTGGATTTTTTAGAATGTCCGGACTTTAGAATAAGTTTAAAATTGAATCGTTAGAATTTAGGAGTTAATGGCTAGAATTTAGGAGATGTTACCTAATTTGAAACATATACAAAGACACTATTACCACTATAATTTTCAAATCAGTCTAAATAATTAAAACAGAATTTATAATTTGGTCCCTATTGATCTCAACCATTAGATCAAAGATCTAATGGTTTAAAACACTTCTTACATTTCTCACACTTTAGACACTTTGTACACTATCCCTACCCTATATATATAATAAGAATTAAATAAAAACAATAACAAAAATTAAAGTATTATTGATCATACTAATTTTGTAAATAATAATAACCCTAGTAAAATTCATGGATAGTTCCTGTGGTTTGTTTTTATAACCTAGAGTAAAAGTGAAATTTCATCAATAGTAAGAAAATACATCAACCACATGGACTTAATCTAACCAAAAAATTATAAAGGCCAAAAGCGATCTTCATCAAGCCACATGGACCATTTATGTAATTTACTCTAATTTCTTTAAATAGCGTAATTATTTTTATAACCAGCATAATTATGTAACTATGTTCTAATTCGACCGAAACTTATAATTACACTAGAGTAGCGCTGTCTGAAAAGCGTGTGGCTCGGAGCTCACTTGATTTAGCTAGGAAAAGCTCGCTTGCTAAGGCTCGTTTTAAAACCGATCCGACTCGGCTTAGTTCAAAATGATCCAGATTGACTCAATCGTTAGCTTGACTTGGTTTAGCTCAGATTATTTTAACTTAATATATTTTATTTTAATACACATAATATATTGTAGAAAATCGTTTAATTTTTTGCGTAGTTAAGAATGTAGTTGGATATCCATGTCATATTTGGGGGTTGATTAGCATGCTAACGAACTTGTAGTGTAGTTTGTAAAAATTTAAAACCTATTTTGTATTTGGTTGAACTTGATTGTGGCTTGGAATGTGTTCGATTGAATTTTGAAAGCTATGTATTTTTTTTTTAAATCGAGTTTGGCTTGTACTGTTCTTTTAAACTATTAAATAATATTTTAGACTATTAAATTTCGAAAACTATGAAATAAATTTTCTTTCTAAATTCAAGCCTAACTGAGCTTGAGCTTAGATTTTCGACTCAGTTTCAAATCCGAGCCGAGACGACTCATTTTATAATCAAGTCGAGCTAGAGCTTGCCCTAACTTGGCTTGATTTGTGAACAACCCTACTAAAGGGTAATTATCACTAACCTTATCACAAAAGTAATTACGATAATTATATTAGTTATATAAAGTTAACAATATTTACTGTTGTGTCACCACGGGTTTCTTATCTTTTCTTCACTTGGACGCTTGGCTTGATAACCCATTTATACATGAACCTACCCCTACTTTTATGAACTAAATAAAAATAGTACTAAATGGATACTATTCATCACCTATCATTTTTCAAAACATTTATAGATTTCATTAATGACCAAAACCTACCTCACCCCATCCAACTAGTTATTATCTTTATGTCTGGTCCAAAAACATTATTGCATTTAGGCTTTGGATACTTGTGTGTCATGTGTCAACTACCCGTTTTTTAACCCGTAATCTAGTCTATTTTCATATTCCATGTAATTTTAAAAAAATATTTAAGCAATAAATTTTTTGAATTATATGTTTTGATCATACATGTTATCATATCTGGTGATTTATAGTCTTATACATGTTTTATACAAGTTTCTAAATTCATTTACATGTATCTTAAAGCAACCATCCATCTCTTAATGTCTAAGACTTGGGTTTTTCCTTAAATTGATCAAAAACTTTGAAGGCTTTGTGAACACACCTAGCACTCATATCCTCACCTTCTTATAATCCAAACTTCATTATATACATGCCTTAAGATAGAACATTTCTATACCACTTGTAATAAACTTAAAAAAACATTTTTATAGTTCCTAAGAAGCTTACGGTGAGCATAATAGAAGGCCCTATAACATGACTTGCACCTTATGGTCGGAGCAAAGACACCAAAGAACAAAAAAAAAAAAAAAAAAAAAACATGGTTCCACGTTTACGGGCAATCTACCGTAAAGCTATAGTGCCCAAACTCCATTTTGTTTTACAACATTTCCCAAGCCCCAAGTTACAAATCACCTTTCAATTCAATGTAGTAATTGCTTTAAAAGCTCCATTTGCTGAACTTAATATATTAGCTGGCATATATATAGCATTTCTATGCAAATACATGGACACATGGTTATATAAAATCTATACACATAGTGCACACAAAATTCAAATTTATCATCTAGTCTAGTGGTGGCAAAGTGGGCAAGTTGGATGGGTTTGGTTAATGGGTCAGTATAGGTTTGGGTTAGGATGGGTATAGGTCAGGATGGGTATTTAAAAAAAAGGGTTGGATGGGTAATGTGTCAAGATGGGCTTGGGTTAGGATGGGTGGTTAAGGTGGGTTCTAAAAATTTAAAAAAAAATCTAAAAAATAAAAAAAATTCTAAAAATTATAAAAATCCAAAAAACTCTAAAAAATCAAAAAAAATTCTAAAAAAAAAATTCAAAAACTTCTAAAAAATTCTAAAAAATCCAAAAAATTCTAAAAAGGCAAAAAAAATCAAAAAAATTGTAAAAAAATTATAAAAAATCAAAAAAATTTAAAAAAAAAAAATTTAAAAAAACATAAAAAATTCGAAAAATTCAAATCCAAAACCAAAATAGACGTATTTCACTATGGATTGTGATTTTGTTAAACCACAGAAGTTTTACTCCATTAACCATCCTATGGATGAGGGGGAGGAAATATACATTTCATGTTCCCTAGCTATCTATCTCTAGGGTATGCTACAAACGTGCAGTCCAACGAACACGTTAATGAACATACACACAAAGTCGCCAAGAAATCAAAAAAATTCAAAAAATCAACAAATTCTAAAAATTCTAAAAAATCAAAAAAATTCTAAAAAAATCATAAAAATTCTAAAAAATCCAAAAAATTCAACAAAATTCTAAAAATTAAAAAATTATAAAAATTATAAAAATCCAAAAAATTATAAAAATAAAAAAAATTATAAAAACCAAAACAATTCTAAAAAATCCAAAAAATTCTAAAAAATCAAAAAAATTTAAAAAAATCAAAACAATTCTTAAAAAGCAAAAAAAATCATAAAAATAAAAAATATTCTAAAAAATTCTAAAAAATCATAAAATTCTTAAAAATAAAAAAAAATCTAAAAAATAAAAAAATCTAAAAAATCCTATTTTTTTAGTTTTTAGAATTTTTTTGATTTTTTTACATTTTTTGGTTTTTTTAGAATTTTTTGGATTTTTTGAGTTTTTAGGATTTTTTTTTTATTTTGAGTTAATTACATCGTTAGTCCCTGTGGTTTATGCAAAATAACAACTTAAGGTATTAATAGTTTAAAATAACAATTTGAGGTATTAACTTTTAATTTTATAACAACCTTAAGTACTAAGACTAACAAATGTTAGTTTTTTTGTTAAGTTTTTATGAAATGACCAAAAGGACCTTTATAACATCAAGGACTATTTATGCAGCTTATTGATTTAATTAGAGGGACTATTCGTATAAAATACAAATATATACTATGAGTAAATGTAAAATTCCATCTTTTCACACCAAACAATAAATCTTGAAAATATTTTCCACCCAATTCAAATAACCCAGAAACAATTTCTCCAGAGAGGGAGAAACATCAAGATCATTAATAATTGTCACCAAACAAGATAAGTATGTAAAATTATCCTTAAAATCTCCAAGGTATTGTTCAAATTGTTGAAATTTGCAGAAAGTGGAGTTGGGTTGTTGCTGGTTTTTAATGACCAAATCAACTAGCAGAGTAAACAACAGAATGGCGGAAGAGAATTTGGTTAGGGGTTCACCAACTGGAAGTTGTCTCTTCTTTATTTCACGTTCCTGATTCCGTCAAACAGTTTTTCACTGATGACAGGATGATGAGCTACGAAGGTCATTTCAAGCCGATTTTGGGCGTTCAGGTGAGGAGCTTCAGTGCTTCACGACGGCGTTTCATTAGATTTTCCGTCAATCACGTCGTCGATGATGGGACGTCATTGTGGGATTATATAAATGTGTTCGCTGAGGTTTGTAAAGGAGCCAATTTTGTATTGAAGCAACCGTGTTTTGTTCGTGATTTCGGCGGCGCGTTTGAGAGTCCCCACCGGTGGACCAAAAGTGACGTTTGACGAACACGTGTCGTTGTGTGAGAGGTGAATTCGGTGACGTTGTTAAGCTCATCGGTAATCAAATGAATGACGAGACGATGGATTTAAGCTCATCGGTAAGCAAATGAACGTAAAGGGACAGGGTGTTCTTGATTTGGTGTACACGAAGAGAGGGAGAGAGACTGAGAAGAAGAATGGGATAGATTTTGTTTTAATTTTATAGAAATTACACAAAGAGTCCCTGTAGAATATTTATTCATGTAGACTACTTTAAAAAATTGATTTACACAAATAATCCCTCAAAGTTTCTATTGTATACCAGAATTTAATTATTATTTGTAAAAGGTCAAAAATACCCTTGAAATCAGTTAAAAATAAACAAAGGTTAGGGTTAGTACCCTAGCTTGTTACAAAATTAAAAGTTAATACCTCATATTGTTATTTTAAACTATTAATACCTTAGGTTGTTACTTTGCATAAACCACAAGGACCAACGGTGTAATTAACTCTTTTATTTTTTTAGAATTTTTATGGTTTTTTGAAATTTTTTGATTTTTTTGGTTTTCTAGAATTTTTTGATTTTTTTATAATTTTTTTGATTTTTTAGAATATTTTTTATTTTTATGAGTTATTTGATTTTCTAGAATTTTTATGATTTTTTAGAGCTTTTTTGATTTTTGTAGATTTTTTTTTTGATTTTTTAGAATTTTTTGATTTTTTAGTTTTTTTTTTA
Source organism: Helianthus tuberosus (assembly GCA_030545235.1). Taxonomy (NCBI): domain Eukaryota; kingdom Viridiplantae; phylum Streptophyta; class Magnoliopsida; order Asterales; family Asteraceae; genus Helianthus; species Helianthus tuberosus. The sequence goes on along the minus strand of CM060411.1, from coordinate 212,283,344 downwards.
TTTTTTAGGATTTTTTTTTTTAGAATTTTTATGATTTTTTATAATTTTTATAATTTTTTAGAGTTTTTTGATTAATTAGATTTTTTTTTATTTTTTATGGTTTTTTTATTTTTTAGAATTTTTTGGATTTTTTTAGAATTTTTTTTAGATTTTTTAGATTTTTTTATTTTGTAGAAAGTTTTTTGCTTTTTTATGGTTTTTTTTTATTTTTTAGAATTTTTTGGATTTTTTAGAATTTTTGGAATTTTTTTTAGATTTTTTGATTTTGTAGAATTTTTTTGATTTTTAGAATTTTTTTGATTTTTTATGATTTTTTTTATTTTTTAGAATTTTTGATTTTTTTATTATTTTTATGATTTTTTAGAATTTTTTGTATTTTTTTAGAATTTTTTGATATTTTTTATTATTTAGGATTTTTTTGATTTTTTAGAATTTTTTAGAATTTTTAGAATTTTTTAGATTTTTTAGATTTTTTTTATTTTTTATGATTTTTTAGATTTTTTATTTTTTTATTATTTTTAAAATTTTTATTATTTTTAAACGAAGTACGACTGGAAAGTACTACGGGAGATATCTAAAAGTAGTAATTAGTTTAGTGATTTTATCTTATACCCATCTTGACACGTTTGGGTTTTATCTCATACCCATCCTGACCTACTCTTTTTTTTTATCTACCACTTCATAACCCATCCTAACCTAGTGACTAATTTTGTTTGGCCCATCTTTACCCATCTTAAAATTTAAAATACCCATATCAACCCAAAATAGAATGGATGGGCTTGTTTTGCCAGGTCTAACTAGAAGATACTGCTAACTTGGTTAAGACCTCATCACTTCATAGTTCATCCTGATTTGAACCATTTTGCAATCAGGTGAACAGAAGTGAAATCAACATCATCAATTAACCAAGTCCAAATTTGTATACCGATCAATATTATCATCATCAATTTGTTAAATCAAAGAAAAAATCAAGATTGACAAGTTTAAAGTTATCATTAATGAAGTGAAAGCGCTTTGTTGTAACACTTATTGGATGTATATCATTATTATGACATTTATGAATTGTTAGGGGGTTAGGGGCCGTTCGAAAAATATTTTAAAAGAGAATTGGAATTACATTTGGAATTGGAAAACAAAGCCAAAGAAATTGGAATTAATTCCAGTATAACTTTATATTTTGTTTGGTTTGAAAGTTGTGAATGGGATTGGAAAGTAAAATTTATTTATTTTTTACTAAATTACCCCTTAAAATCTATCACATATTCACATCTCCTTGAGGGGTGTCTCCTTCCAAAAAATATCAGAAGCTACATAGCTACATCTTCTTCCTCGAACTCACGTCTCCCACCCTGAACTTGACCTTGATTTCATTGTGGTTGTTCGACATTTTAAAGCTCGACTTGGATTACATCATCGCTACCCGATTCGTTGTTTGGGGCTTGATTCGCCACTAGACACGCTGTTGGGGGTATCCATCTGAATTTATGTTCCGATGAAATATCAATGAACTTCGATTGTTTGCGTTGAATCATTAGTTCAACTGATGGTTTCTTAGATCAGCTTCTATTAATACCTATCATCGAATTTGTGTTGGTTTTTGTTTAAACTAAATCATACATTAAAACTAAATCATACCACTTTTTTTTTTTTTGACAGATGAACTTCACAATAGACGGCTAATTCACACCCGTAAGTCGCAGGCCCGCCACCACTCATTACCAGGACTATGTTGTCTTCACCGGGCCCACGCCTGGTCGAGAGGGGCGTTACGCTGTCCTCGAGAAAATTTCCAGCCTCTTGCCACATGACAGGAGTTGCACCGTCCACAAGAGCCGACCCTCTGGAGTAAATGCACTGTAGTAGAAAACTCGGGTGAGATCAAGAGTCGAACCTGAGTCCTTCCCCATCATTTCCAATGCATCAACCAGCTGGGCCGGAATCATTTGCAAAATCATACCACTTTAGATAGTCTAGTTCATAAATATTAAAGCTGTATTGATTTTTTTGGAATTTGCTGTTGACTTTTATTTATTGAAACTTAAAGAGTAAATTGCCATTTTAGTCCCTGAGTTTTGTCCAAATTTGCCAGTTTGGTCCAAATAGTTTTTTTTGTGCATCTGGGTCCCTGACTTTTACATTTTGTTGCCATTTTGATCACAATGCCTAACTCCATCCATAAACCCCATCTGTAACCAGGGGTATTTTGGGGATTAACTTAAAAAATGTTTTCAGTTGCCATTTTGATCCAATTCCAAAAAATCAAAAAAATTCCAAAAAATCCAAAAAATCAAAAAATAATCCAAAAAATAAAAAAAAATTCAAAAAAATCTAAAAATAAAAAAAATTCTAAAAAATCATAAAAATTCTAAAAAATTCTAAAAAATCATAAAAATTCTAAAAAACTAACCGTTTCGACCCGTACCGTTTCGAACCGTACAGTTTCGAACCGAACCGTTTCGACGCGAACCGTTTCGAACCGAACCGTTTCGACCCGTACCGTATAGAACCGAACCGTTTCGACGCGACGAACCGTTTCGAACACGAACCGTTTCGAGCCGAAGCGTTTCGACCCGTACCGTTTCGACGCGAACCGTTTCGAACCGTACCGTTTTGACGCGAACCGTTTCGAACGCGAACCGTTTCGAACCGAAGCCTTTCGACGCGAAGCGTTTCGATGCGAACCGTTTCGAACCGTACCGTTTCCACCCGTACCGTATCGAACCGTACCGTTTTGACACGAACCGTTTCGAACGCGAACCATTTCGAACCGATACGGTACGGGTCGATACGGTACGGTTCGGGTTCGATATGGTACGGGCTCGAAACGGTTCGCGTCGAAACAGTTCGGCTCGAAACGGTTCGGGTTCGATACGGTACGGGCTCGAAACGGTTCGCGTCGAAACGGTTCGGTTCGATACGGTACGGGTCCAAACGGTTCGGTTCGAAACGGTACGGGTCGAAACGCTTCGCGTCGAAACGGTTCGCGTCGAAATGGTTCGGCTCGAAACGGTTCGGGTTCGATACGGTACGGGCTCGAAACGGTTCGATACGGTACGGGTCCAAACGGTTCGGTTCGAAACGGTTCGCGTCGAAATGGTACGGTTCGAAACAGTACGGGTCGAAACGGTTCGCGTCGAAACGGTTCGCGTCGAAACGGTTCGCGTCGAAACGGTTCGGCTCGAAACGGTTCGGGTTCGAAACGGTACGGGTCGAAACGGTTCGTGCCGAAACATTTAATGATTTTTGGATTTTTTTGATTTTTAGATTTTTTTTGAATTTTTTAGAATTTTTATGATTTTTTTGAATTTTTTAGAATTTTTTTGATTTTTTAGAATTTTTTTTGATTTTTAGATTTTTTTGAATTTTTTGGAATTTTTTTGGAATTTTTTTGATTTTTTGGAATTGGATCAAAATGGCAACTGAAAACATTTTTTAAGTTAATCCCCAAAATACCCCTGGTTACAGATGGGGTTTATGGATGGACTTAGGCATTGTGATCAAAATGGCAACAAAATGTAAAAGTCAGGGACCCAGATGCACAAAAAAAACTATTTGGACTAAACTGGCAAATTTGGATAAAACTCAGGGACTAAAATGGCAATTTACTCAAACTTAAATGAACTTGCTGTTGTTGATTTACATAAAAAATTGGTGTCATCATTTGTAGCGAGTTCTATACCCTTTCGGTGAACGGGTATATTAATGGTATGGTGACATAGCATTTTTTTTCTTTGCATTCTGTAAATGTAGTTTGACTCGTTTACTAATAATGATAAGTTTGACCAGTTTATTCAATTAAATCTTTCTGTTTTGTTGAACTGCCCTTCAAATTGAGTCATAGCATAAGGGGGAGGGGCATAAGTGATAGGTGCTTAGTGATGGGTGTGATCGCATGAAACACTGCCGCAACCAAGCCCATCACGGTGGTGAAGGGCTTGTGATTGTTTGGCAAGGTCACAATTTTAACAGTTGGGTTTTTTTTTTTTTTTTAAATCATTTTTAAACTATATATAAACCGACCAGACCACCTTTTTTATAAAACTTAACTGTATAAGTTGTCATCATACTCAGTAAATCCCACCAATAGCAAAGTTAAGGTATGGCCTGAGGAGGGTAAGATGTGGATAGCTGCAATTTGAGAACTGAAATTCAGACCAAAACCTCTTGACTGCTGCAATGTCTGATCAAATGACTGGTACTTCCTAAAAATGAATCTTGATTCTGTTTACCATCATAATATAAGGGTCTTACCAAGATCCTTTATCAGAACACATGCAACCTCCTTTTTCTGCACAATTGTAAAAATTCCTTTAATTTTGGCAACAACTCGCTGACACATTAAAAAGACTTATCAAGATCCAGTTAATGCATAACCATTAACATTTAACACCCAATCTTAGGCATCAATTACTTCAAGCAATGTGCTTTAATATTTGGTTCCCATGACCTGAGGATGCAAACTACGAAAGGAAAAAACCATGGTAACATGAGGTTAATATTATGCACAAACGATATTGTTAACTTAGATGAATATTGGATTTTGCTTTGGGTTCAAGAAATAACTGACCCATGTTCCAGAGCATCTTAAACAGGACCAGCATTCATGATGAACATCTGCCAAAGTGTCTTCAGAGTTCATGTTCCACAGTAAAATTGAAATCCAGAGGAAAAGAATGCTGTATTTTAATAAATCCCAGCAGCCGGAACTATTTTGATAAAATCCGGGCCCAACCGACCATACAAACCCATAACCCCTTCTTTTTCAAGAATGGACAAAAGTGCATGAAGCATATTATCATAGTCCCGCCCGTTTACAACTCCTGCTTGCATATGTTTTTGACCACAGACCACTTCAAGCGGGAAAGTGGCCCTACTTGAAATTGCTCTAATTGCTGAACCGATTAACAAAGTTGCAATATTGCCAACTTTATCTTTTTTTACGCCTTCCGAAATGTATCGTATGCCAAACAGTTTGTAGCAGCATACAGGAGACCAAAAATAAACTTGGTGTGAGGCCCTAGTAGAATTCTGCGGGCCCCTCTTCCTTTACAATCCTTAAAAAAGCTACAAGATTGTTGTACATGCCCCTCTGAAAAAAAACACAAGGTGACAAGATAGGCGAGTCGGGACGTTTACATTAAAAAGCGCTTTTTGTATAGTTATTAGGGCAATTAAGGTTTAAAGTTTAAAGAATTTACTCATGCAAAAATAATATTTTGGGACTTATGTGCTAATTAAGCAAAAGTCTATAGGTTTTGTCATAATGGTGATAAGCCCCTTAGATTATGGTTGGTTGTGATTACAAAAAAGGATATTATTATGATAATAGTATCAATATTTATTAAGGAAATGAATTAAAAGATTGTATATACAAAAAATAAACTTTTGGCCGACTTTCAGGCGTTCAAACCACCAATTTGCGATAAATCACAACTCAAGCCACCAATCTCTGATAAAACACAACTCAAACCACCAATTTGCGAGTAAACGGTCTAAATTTCCGCCTCTAGATGAAAGTTATTTCATTTGTAAATAAAAAAGGTCAACTTTTTTACCTAGACCGTGAGTCGGGTTTTGACTTAGGTATGACTCAGGTAAAGCACATATGGTGAAGCTCATTCCAGCAACAACACACCTGCAATTAATGACTCAGGTATACCAAGCTTTGACTTTTCTCTGAGTTTAGGAGTCAACCTTTTCTTGATAGTATCATTAGCAAATAACTGCACAAGATGTTATTAAAATTATCATAATAATGAAAATGTAGAATGTAAAAGTGAAAAAAAAAATATCATTAACCACACAAAAAGAATAGCAGATCATCAGAAAATCATGGTGGCAATTTACGGGTGAAAGAAGCAGGTTATCCAAATGCCAAAAACTAATTATAGTGCCTTAAAGATGCAATAAGCCCATAATCACTTTCAAAATAGAGATTCAAACACTATCTCCTGGACATTTCATTACAACTGATCATTGGTTACTCGGATAGTCTCCATCTTTTTAAAATAACGTGTATGTTTCCTGTGGTTTGATCATTGGTTACTCGGATAGTCCCCGGAGTTGATGACCGTTAATTTTCTCAGTTAAATTCATGTAAATGACAGAATTGCCCTTACTAATTAAAAAGCCAATTTAAACAATATAAAACTTAATTAATCTTTAAAAAGCTCCCGTAGGCCCACCACCTCTTTGATTTCCATCTCCACCCCTTCTGTGTTTCTCCCACAACTCTAAAATTATCCTCCGGCAGGCCAAGATCCGCTCGCCGGAAAAACGGAATTATTGATACATGAATTTCTACATCCATAAGTATAACCATGATCACATACACAACAGATAGTAGGTTTAAATTTTAAAAACACAATTTAATGAAGATTTAACTTAATCTGAACCCAAATTTAATGCATAACTGAAGACAAAGAAAACTCATCTTGATATGCTTCTTCACCAGCTTGCTGAAGTTTAACATCAAACAAACATATCCAAATTAATGAAATAAGAACACCAATTTAAGAAGTGAATGTGAGTTAGAGTTCAATTACCTTCAAATTGAACATTCTGGATGAGTACAACTTCGCCGCTCAAGAAGCTCTGGAGACTGCCAGTGGCTCGAGCTTTCGTTCGACTCCGGCGCTGACGTCACGGTTCAGGGAACGTCCGATTCGTTCATGGGGGAGAATAAGTCCGGGCGTGTGGTGGGAGTTTGGAGGTGTTGATTTGGTGAGAGTGAGGCAGATTGGTATGGTTATTGGTTGGTGTGGGGTAGATCCGGCGGTGAAGGTTTAAGAGGGGTGGTGGAGGTGGTGGTGGTGGTGTATGTCTGATGAAGGAGACAGCGATGGTTTTGGTGAGGATTGGTTTATTGAAGGGCACTACTATACACACCCGCCCTATTACTAACTACACCCCCCCTCCTCTCACATAACTTACAGGTGGGGCCTGTGTGGGACCGACAATTTCCTCTCACAAGGGGGGTGTGGTTAGTAATAGGGGGGGTGTGTATAGAATGGGCCTTATTGAAGATTGAGATATGTTTGGTGGGCCAGTTGAGTACTTTATTATTTAGTTTTTGTTTTTATTAGTAAGGTACTTTTACACAGACTTAACTAACAGAATAATTTAACGTCCATCCAGTATAAGGACTAACCGAGTAACAAATGAGCAAACCACAGGGAACATAGATGTTATTTTAAAAAGGTGGGGACTAAAGGTGAAAATATGGCAAACCACAGGGACCATCCGGGTAATTAAGTCTATAAATTATATAAAGGAAATATCTCACTTAACTAAAAAATATGCATGTGACATAAAATTGCTTAAGACAACCCATAATCATAAAATTTCAATTTCTTTTTTTTGAAATTTAAAAGACAGCATATTAATTTTGAAATAAATTTTAAATTTACTTAATTTAAAATTAATAATTTAAACAACTTGAATTATAGAAAATTTGAAATAAAAAGATACACGTGGGAAATCTTCTATTGCTAAATATTAAACATTACGTTCAAACCATATAACCCAAACATTTCAACTTGATCTAAGGGCTAATATGCATCTAAAAGTAGTTACAAATTAAGGGGAACATAAGAATATATAATATGTATTGAGCCCTCATCTTTAGTGAAAATAACTCGTTGAAAACTATAATCATTAAGTTTAGCCTTTCTACAATACTAGAAATAAAATATGAAACCAATATAATTTAGTGAAAATAACTCGTTGAAGAAAACTTTATTCAACAAGTTTAGCCTTTCTACAAAACTACAAATAAAGTATGAAACCAATATAATTTTAGTCTTCGATCTCACCAATCACGCTATCTCATCCATTGCCAAAATCGCCGTGATTGATTTTGTTTTGCTTTTGCTATTTTATACGTAGTACTTTACTTGAATAAATACGTTCAAATTGGGAAAATGATCCAGTCATCCCACAATGAAGTTCTTTTTTTCAAATATGTATGTTTGTTTTGGTCTTTAAAAAAGATAAATATTATATTACGTATGGATTAGTGGTTGGGAAATTTAATTGGTCTTATTTAATTTTCTTAAACAGTTTTAAGTTCTTGAAATTTAATTCCATGTTATGCCAAATCATTTTTATCGGTTAAAGCAACCAATGCTAGTTTAATGGTATCAAGGAGTGTTGAATATTGGTGTAAAATTTAGAAGTATATTTAGTTGGTGGGTTTTTGTTCTAATATATAGAGGTATTTTTGATTTAAAGTTCACATAGATTATGAAAACACGTTCGCACAAAAACACCTAAATGATTTTAGGTTAAATTAATTGACAACTTCCCTGATGGAGAAAGTCTGAAATCTTGGAAAAAGCGCCATCATTCTTATTCTTGATGATTAAGGTCTTAGAGAAATGATGAATGCGACAACTACGACCAGTGTTTGAACATTGAGCAAAAAAATATGTGACTTAATAAGCAAACTTCCTGCTGACCAATATCTACTTTTGATATGACCTGCTTAGAACATGTTAAGATTAACCCTACACTCACCTCCCTTAATCTTTACTTGTTTCTTCTTTCTTTCTTGGTGAAAAATAACTTTCTTTCTTGCTTCTTGTAGGTCCGTTTTTCCCGGAGGATCCGATACGAAAACCTATTCCCTGTTTATCACAAACACAATCGCGGGTGCGGAATCCCCGAGACGGTGCAAACCAAACAATGTAACGCGAGTAACACAACAGATAATCAAATATTCACTTGGATTAAAAGGACGAGAACATTCACAAACATATACACACAATGTTTGACGATGAACTCTCTGGTTTCACTATGCTCTCATAACTAAAACTGATAACATACTAAGCTATTTATACTGTCCAATGACGAACCTTCATGAGACGAAGGAATGAGTGGGGAAGGTTAAAGTTCCCCACACATTATCTTGACGAACCTTGAAACGTTCCCCATGTATGTTCATGAGGAAGGTTAACCTTCCTCAATTGATTTCACAACCTTCGTCACATATATTTCATGTAAATGTTATCTACACACATGACATCATCATGATGTCATCATGACATCATCATGGTGATGTCATGATGATGTGTCGGCGGGAACGGTTCGCGGCTCTCCGTGCTTCGCGTGTCGAACTCTGGGACGCACGACAGAGGAATGTCGCGACGTCGGGCTTGAGCCGAACCTAACCGTGTCGAACCGAACCGAGTCAAACCGAACCGAGTCGCGTCCACATAAAGTGTACCAACAAACTCCCCCTTGGACGCTACTCGTGATGGTTCGTCTTCCATGTCTTTCATGTCGGAGGATCTTCAAAGGTCTTCACGTGCCACAGTCAGGGAGTGTATCAACAAACTCCCCATTGAATGATGCTCGTGAATCTTTTGAACTTCAAAACTTTAGATCCTTGTGGTGTTGATGAGTGATCAACTGCAACCCGATCATCTTGATCTTCTGATTGCATCAACGTCGTGTCTTCACTTTACGGCTTGTCATCTGACACGTTTTCTTCGCATTTAGCTGATTCTGATGTCGCATCTGCACATACAAGAAAGCTAAACACGTAATGAGAACAACCGCTTGGAATTTAGACAAATTAAACAAAGGACACATATGAGACCAACTCTCATTTAAAACACCGACCGACAACAGTTTGAAAGTTTAGAAAATGATCAATTTTAATCCCTTACTTTCAAAACTTGTTAACTTCGACTGTTTATGAAGATGCAATTGTTTTCCGGCTTACAATCAGGATTTTGGGTAGGATAGACTCGAGTTCCAACATCGGTCAATCTAAAATAAACTAGAAGCAAAATCTTTTTGGCTTTTGTAAAGTTTATATTAAAACACACCTAAAATCTTTTTGGAATTTTTCATTTTTCAAGTGTAAAGACGGAAAGCAATAAATAAATATAGACAAAGATGCAGAAACTGAAAGCAGTAAATAAATATTTACAGACATTCTTTTTGCGAGTTTCGAGGGTAAGAGAATCATATCAGTGTACGGTCACGCCAAAACAATCTTTTTGTTCAATTAGTTAACATTTAGATAAGCATCCTATAACGATTATCGGTATTGTTGTCCACATAAACTCAACTTATTAGATGTAATCATGGCGAGGGGATACGTTAAGGTATGATTTATACTTACCGACCGGTGTTCATCCACACACGACACATTCTCGTATCAAGGTATGCACGAGAGTTCATCTTACCGGTGAGTATACCGTTTATCATCTGTTTGACCGTATAGAAGAATGTGAGAAACTCACTTATTTTGATTTGAAAACAAGCCCTATGTGATAGAATCACTTATTGATGAGGAACTTGATTTTCATATGCATGAGGGCACAGGAGCAAGTCCGTGAACAGGTCAGTACTTTCGTACAGCAGAGAGACGAACTTGACTCCCGGATAAATAATATGTGATATATTATCACTTATTTTGTTTGGACATGTGATTGTTGATCACTTATTGAGGTCGTATGCAATATGTACACGTATGTATAGTATCATGGAAGATCTAGACTTCGTCTCCGTTATGTTTCGGTAAAAGACACAACCATGATACCCAGATGATAAACAGCATAAAGACCGAATATCTCAGAACCTCGGCAATCAATCAAACGAAATTTCGGTACTAAGACCATATGCCAATGTGTGGTTCCCACCTGGTCTTTAGTCGATTTAAGGTTTATATCGCCCTGCACACTTTAAAATGATTGTGAGCCTACCGATACATCTTATATAGAGCTGCTTAACATATTTTTCATTTTCAAGTTCATTTCAAAAGAGGTTTAGACAGACCACTGATGTACTATCATTTTCTCTTTTTCTCGCCAGGAAACTCATTTTTGTTTTTCTATTGTTTTTGCGTTTTGAAATTTTTCGATGTTTTTGAATTTTCAAATTTGGATTTACTCCCCCTAAAATCAACAAACTGAGATAAATTGAAAAGACACAAAGATATTTACAAAAACGATTTTCCGATGTCGGTTAACTCATGTTTTACCTCGATGCCGTTTACCAAAATTAAGTTTTAATCAGAAAAGATTTATCGAATTTTGGAAAAATCAGTTGGCACGTCGGTAATCGGTGCGGACCATGACAACATTGACAAGTTTCATAGTGAAACAATCACGTGTGAAGTGATATTCGAGTTCAACGTGTCTGGTCAAAGAGTGCTGTACGAGATGATAATAATTCATAAAGCAACTTAAATATTGACAAGTATAGGAGAGATTAGAAATTCAAAACCGTATCCTGAAACTGCTTCGTGCATTGCAAGGAATCTGAGTGCTCTCCCAAACTGGATATCCACCCGGTGTGGATTGCAAAGTCGATTTTGTAGCTACTGAGAAATCTCTTCACAGCAACAAGATCATAAACCTCTGGGTCCGGCTGGCCTTACACATTGCACCAGCGAAGGTCTTTGACTTTCTCTTTGAGAAGTGGTGTGCGGTTGTTCAATCCATACCAAGGCATCCGCACACCCGGTTGGTTTGTTCAACAAACACATTTTCTTCAATCACACCGTGAAGAAATGTACACTGCACGGTCATCTTGTTGATTTTGAACATCAGACGTGCTGCAGGTGCGTACATTTTGATTGAATCTATCCTGGGGACCCGATCAAAGCCTTTAACAATCAAACTTTGTAATGATTTTCATTTTGTCGAAGCTTTCAATTTCTTTCGACAGACAATTCTGTCTTCTTTTCTTTTTCTCTCCATCAAAGGCAACCACTCCTAGAAATAACAATATCTTGGAGCTTTGAGTCTCCTATCTTGTGCATGGACACTCCACTATCAACAATCCTATGACTATCGAAAGTTCCTCCTGGAACATCCTGCACACTCACTCAGAGATTAGTTGGAGAGGGGGACCCAAGCCTTCATAGACTTGGGTTGCCCCTGAGCATCAAGAAATGTAATTTCAATCTCTTGATGATTTGGAAATTTCATGCCTCCCCCTGAACCTTCACCCATTTTAGGTTTCCAAGACTGTTTTCGTTTACAAGATTGTGTATTATTAACAATTTTTGGTTTTAACAGTTGTGATGAACTTGGTTCCCTTTTAACAGTTTCTGGTTTTAAAGCCTTTTCGACCACCTTCACATTCTTATGTCGTTGTTTTGTTTCCTGTTCTTTAATAGTGCGTTTATCATGTTTTGGAGAAACAGGACGACGTTGTGAGTGACCGTGTTCAGAAGGGGCTCTTTCTACAAAATTTGGTTTTGGAGAGTTTGTGCAGTTTTTGATGATGTGTCCAAACTCCCCACATTTGAAACATGATCTACTTTCAACAAAATTAGGAGATTATGTTCGATGGCCTGACGTTGAAGTTGTAGACCCAGAGGTACTAGCTTCACACTCATTTGTGTGTTGGGTGTAATTGTTATCACTATTACGTTTCAAAATGTTGACTTTTTGAACAAAATCGGTATTTGACTTATTTTCAAAAGTCTCCACTTTATCAGTACCTTTGGAGGCCACAAACTTAACGTCTTTTGCTTTCTTCTTGTAACGAGCTCCTTTTGATTCAACCTTAGCCTTGGGCTTTGGAGCTCGTTGTTGTTTACCCTTAAAAGCGATAGGTTGTTGCTTCGTTGGTGATTTTTGATTTCCAAATTTTCTTCTAACTTCAGCTTTTGGAATCAGATCACACTGAGTTACTGAAACTCTCGGGATCCCTTTTTCCAAAAACTTACTAGTAGTATCTTCAAACACTTTATCAATTAAAGATTGATTGACATTTTTAATTGGAAAAGCTGTGTTTGAATAAATTTTGTCATCACCGACTAAAGTGTACAACACGTTATCACTTTTAATAGTAGACACTGTCTCAGTGATAGAATCCATCTCTTGTTTAGCAGTTGAATGCACAGCAGGAGTAGGAGGATCACACAGAATATGATTCTCAACGGGGACTTCTACTCCTTTGTTCTTTTTAAGAGATTTATCCTCATCACTCAAATCTGGTTCATCATCCGAAGAATCATAGTCCTCAATGGTTGGAGGACTTTGATTTGAAGCACATGATGACTTTTCCTTGCTATCAGATGAGCCCTCCGATGAATTGTCCGTTTTGAACCCTAAGCCAGTTGTAACTTCCTCATAATCAAGAGGTACAGTTGGCTCAAAAAGAGGCATTTCCTCCTCATCAGGCATCTTGGTATAGTTGTGTCTCAAAGGAGGCGGACACGACTTATATCCAACGCCTTTCACATTACCTTTCAGTTTTTGAACGTCTATTATGTGATCAAGCACATATCGGGAGTTTGAGTAACTCTCCAATTTGAGCTTGATCGCATCATGCTCACACTTGGCAACGGCTAGCTCTTTCTTTGTTTCCTCAATGATATTAATGTAGTTATTAATACCAATTTGTTTGTTAAAAACAGTTTTTGTTAATTCAGAAACACTTTTCTTTAAAGTTTCAATTACAGATTTAAAATCCTTTTCGTTTCTAGCTAAAGCCATGTTTGCCTCTTTGCATTTTGACAGTTCAATAACCAAACTCTGATTGTGACTATGAACCGTTTCAGATTCACGTTTCAATTCAGCACATTCATGTTTCATATCAGCACAATCACTACATATGCTAGGAGTTTCAGATTTTACCTGACTTGTAGAAGCTGTGACATTAGCCATAAAGGCAGTCTGAGAAGAGAAAGATCCATCTTCAGTGAGAATCTTCTCCATTTCTTCTGATGTAGCATCAGCTTTCTTGATTAAGTTAGATTTTTGACATTTCATCTCCTTGGCACCATTCAACAAACTATGAGCTTCAGAATCCATTCCTTCCTTCACGTTAGATTCTGAACTGTAATCACTCACAACTGAGTCATCTTCATCAGTGCCACTATATCCTGAACTCGTATCTTTTCCTGAAGATTCACCATCATTGACATCTTTGACAATTTCAGCATAAAACGCAGTTCTTGTTTGATCACCGTTTCCCAACTGTATGGCCGGACCACAATTGACACTTGGATCGAATTGAGGTTGTGTTGTGGAAACTAGAGGTTGAGGTTGGGGTTTAGGGGGCCAAAGATAAGCACTTTGATTGAAATGTGGTTGAGTAGTGGTAACTTGAGGTGGAGGTTGGGGTTTAGGTGGCCAAAGATAAGCACTTTGATTGAAATGTGGTTGAGTAGTGGTAACTTGAGGTGGAGGTTGGGGTATGGAATTCATTAAATATGCGGCCATCGAAGTCTGATTTTGACCTGGTCGTGGGTCCGTACTCCAATCCCATGGACTCGTACAACTCATGATTGGTGTATGAAATTGAAAATCTGATCACACACTTGAAAACACTCTGTTAAATTAGATTTGCAAAGCTTCTGTTAAACAATTTGACCAGTTTCGACGAAAATCTTTTTGATGAAACCGTGATATTTAGAAGCGCGATTCAAATAAATTCCGTGAATACCCGACCCCAAAACCAGTTAATCCCAAAGAGTATTAAATCAACGAAGACTGTGGGCCGATGACAACTAATTGTGGACTAAACACTAGTGGGCCGAAGAATGATTAGACCAACGAACAGTGACTTGATTGTTAAAAGTCAACGAACAATGGGTAGGTAACGAAGACCTGTCCAAACGAAAACCTGTCCACTAAAGATTATGAGCCCACAAAAGATTATGTGCAACAAACAATTATGGGCAACGAAGACTTGATTTGAAGAAATTGGCCCACAAAAAAATTGTGACTAGTGCCCAATAAAGAAAATTTGTGAATAGGCCCAATTAAAAAAAAAATGTCTACGAAGACCTTCACCAATTTTTTTTTTTTTTTTAAATTTGTTTGACGAAGGTTGTTGTGTGGAAGGTTATGATGAGGAAGGTTGAGGTGAGGAAGGTTGAAATGATGAGGAAGGTTGAAAGTTGAAATGAGTCTGACGAAGGTTTAGGTGATGAGGAAGGTTGAAGTGATGAGGAAGGTTGAAGGTTGAAATGAGTCTAACGAAAGTTTAGGTGATGAGGAAGGTTGAAGGTTGAAGTATGAGGAAGGTTGAAATGATGAGGAAGGTTTAGATATTTTCACACACAATTTAAATCTTATCCCCTGACAAAGTTGGTGACACAATTTCAACAAAGCATGACCTTCTGATTTTCGAAACCTCCTTTTTCAATAACCCATCATCACATGCACACCTTTTTATAATCAATTAACACTTTAATTCAAATCAAAATTCAGATCAAACACACAGATATATTCAAGAACAATTTGAACAAATGAAGAACACTTAGCAGATCAGACGAACTCGATGAATATCCCGGCCAACTTTCACGGGAGAAATTTTCCGAGCACTATTTTGCTTAAACTTTCAACCAAAAACCAAAAGCTAACATGCACACATGTAATATATCAAGGTTTTCAATCAAAACTATAGCAAAATAACAAGATTTTGACAGATTTTTTTTGAACCTTTTTCAGAAAATATATAAACTTTTAAAGAACAAAATCTGAAAAAAAAAAAAAAATCACAAGGAACAACTTGATTAAAATCACAACAATGTTTGGTTTTAAACAAGGAAAAGAGCCAAAGCTCTGATACCACTTATAGGTCCGTTTTTCCCGGAGGATCCGATACGAAAACCTATTCCCTGTTTATCACAAACACAATCGCGGGTGCGGAATCTCCAAGACGGTGCAAACCAAACAATGTAACGCGAGTAACACAACAGATAATCAAAGATTCACTTGGATTAAAAGGACGAGAACATTCACAAACATATACACACAATGTTTGACGATAAACTCTCTGGTTTCACTATGCTCTCATAACTAAAACTGATAACATACTAAGCTATTTATACTGTCCACTGACGAACCTTCATGAGACGAAGGAATGAGTGGGGAAGGTTAAAGTTCCCCACACATTATCTTGACGAACCTTGAAAGGTTCCCCATGTATGTTCATGAGGAAGGTTAACCTTCCTCAATTGATTTCACAACCTTCGTCACATATATTTCATGTAAATGTTATCTACACACATGACATCATCATGATGTCATCATGACATCATCATGGTGATGTCATGATGATGTGTCGGCGGGAACGGTTCGCGGCTCTCCGTGCTTCGCGTGTCGAACTCTGGGACGCACGACAGAGGAATGTCGCGACGTCGGGCTTGAGCCGAACCTAACCGTGTCGAACCGAACGGAGTCGCGTCCACATAAAGCGTACCAACACTTCTTCTCTTTCTTGATCGGTTCATAAAGATCCGACTTGTTTCTTGCTCTTGCTTAGTCACTTGCTTCAAACTTGCTCTTGGTTGTTTTCATATTAGCCCGTTTTGGCAACCCTATACAACATCCCACGGTACTGTTTCATCACCAATGCTGTCCCGAAACAGCCTCCCAACAGCTCTCAAATCACACCGGTACGCAGTGGCGGAACTAGAACATTAACTCAGGGAGGGGTAACCCAAATTTTTTTTGGGCTAATCTAATGTAATACTATTGGGCTATTATTTGGTTATTTGGGCTAACCTAATGTATTGTTTGGGCTTATTATTAGGGATGTTCTTAGTATAAAAATCGGAAAAAAAATTTACACTAACGAAAAAAAGTTGAGCCGTAGCCCGTGCTACGCCTGGACCTACACTAGGTCCGCCCCTGCCGGTACGCCACTTCCCGATAACCAAACACCTCTCTCTTCCCGATAACAGCCCTATACAACACAGTAAATTAATTACATCAGTAGCTACATTACATAATGATTGTTCCTATGCTTACAAGGGAACTAAAGCAAAATTTCTAGAGAAACAGATATGGTGAAACTTCAGAAACAAAAGTCTCTTCAACCAGTTGAGTATCAATCTCTTGCGATACATGCTTAAAAACATACGCTGGAGAGTTTATGAACACACAAATTATAAAAACATTATGAAAACCCAAGTCACATGAATTCTATATCATAGCTCTGTTTCCAATTGTCACTAGATGTATACATTATATATACTTCTGAAGTTTGAACAACGCAGTGCATATAACTGGGCCCGTGTTTAGGCATATATAATTCATGAGTTATATCCATCATTTAGCATGCCTTACAGTTTTGTCAAGAATATATAGCATGTACAAATAATTGTTTTGTCAAGAATATATAGAATGTACAAATAATTTCAGTTAACACCCACTCGTTTGATTCTGATGTTTGATGAAGTGATTATGATGCTAATATGCGTTCATAGAAGCAGACTGAGGCTATATATAAGATACCCGACGATTTACAAGTGTCCAAGATTTTCTTTACTTACCGCCTTGCCGAGAAACAAGTCCTAAGTAGCTGCTGCTATAATCCACAAACCCCTACATCAAACAAAAGCATATGTGACTGTAAGACATTGAATAAACAGAGGTTCTTGACTGGTATACATGTTATGCTAGACCTTATTTACATTGTTGCTTAATTGGCATTTTGCAGATTTTAAACAGGTTCAAAACAATATAAATCATACTTCATTTCTCATAGAAGTGGTTTCATTGAAGCATTTCATCAAACAGATGGTGTGCATAAAATGCACAAAATGCAGAATATCCTTTTGGGACAAATCCCCATATATAGTAAAAAAGCCTCTTAACACAAAAATTATTGATTGCTTCCTGAATAACTGGCAAGCAAGCACATATCGTATATATTTGTAGCAGCAACATGATTATATAGTGTGTACAGCAGCCAACAACAATATATTATTCCAGAAAATCATAAACATAATACAAAGTTCGGTTCAGTTTTGCTTGAAGTCTGTTAACGCGGAGATACATCAACCATAACCATGGTCGGTTCATCATATTTACTTAAGCATAACCGATTGATTATGTTGGTTTTGGTTAATTTTTGACGGTTCGGATTTCGGTTATGGTTTGGTTTTTGCTCCCCCTAAGTCAATAAGCATCAAATGTGTATGAGAACCGAAAGCATGTGAAGCAAATCTATGTAAATATGAATACAAAAACGGTTCCTTACATGTGTCTGAAAATGCTAGTAAAAGCAAATCTCACTACTTTCAGGATGACCCAGTAGTAACCCGCATACTAGAAGCAAAGTGGTTCCAGTACAAACTCCACCCAACTTCTGGCCAACAAGTTCAGATTTCACCTGGTTTGACCCCAACAATCATATGATATCGGTCTGGCCACTTAACTGGAGCAATAACCGGACTTTCCATATCCATATTAGACTAGATTTCAAAAGTTGCTAGCCTGGCATGCGTCAAGTCACTTTGGTGCATTGTGTCCATGGTGTTGAACTAAATAAGACATTCAAGTAGGGACTAGTAATCTGTATCACAGGTCAAAATCAGTGTAATGATCCATTGTTTTTATTTTTGTTAAATGTAACTTAAAGTTATACAAAGTTATGGTAACCAATGTTGGTTTCAGACCCAAGATCTCTTGGTGCTTTTGTATTCCATAACCAAACCAAGCCTTATATAGGCAATTACATGCAACGTAAACAATGACTCATTCAAATTAATAATGACTCTAAATTCTCTTAAGGAATCGGCTTAATCAACCAATCCATTTGACCCGGCTAAGAATTAACACATGCTAAATAGACTTCTAACGGTCACATTGACCATGCAAATATTATTTGAGCTTTTTATCTGGCTGACTTATTTGTTTTTGAAATCCACGAGTCAATATTATCCAACAACCAATTTACTTCAAGTGATGCGTACGTCACAAAATAGACATCAGTAAAACTTTATAGTTGTTTGGATTCCATGAAAATAAATTGAAGGAAGTTTGAGATAACATGCTTCGTCAACGATCACATGAATTACTAGAAACATATAACAGTTTCTTGAAAAACATTTAATTTCTTATTTTTTCATGGGTTAGGGCAACCATAGATTATTGAAGAATCATACATAAATACAATAATTCAGAAAATTGACTTTATTCATGCATAATAGCCGCTTTTGCTTTGGATTTACACACATCTTTCCACACATCCATTGCTTTTGATCTCCGTCAAAAGGCATCACAAAAACTTTATTAGTACTCCTTCACACGATTAAAATAATAAACAAACCAACATTAACAATGACAATCATATAGTTATATCAGCAAAAATCATACTTCACAACTATGTCATGAAGTTAATGTACTAAAACAGAATAAACTTTTACTATTCTCCTCTCCCTCTATGTTCTTGTTTAGTTTATGAGGGATTCCTATTTCCTCTCCCCTCGGATTTTAAATACGAACAAATACATTAGCAACCGAATCATGAATAATTAAAGATTGACTCGATATGCACTTCAGTTGGACAGCAATTTAGGGGAAACCCTAGAGGTGAGCAAAAGGAAAAAACCCGACCCTACCCGACCCGAGAACCGATCAAACGTAAAATACAGAACCGATTCACTACCCTAAATATAGAGTCGGTTCCAGTCCATAGGTCCAAGTCGGGTTTCACCATGAAAAGAACCGAGAACTGACCTGACCCGACCCGATTTTAAACGAAAAATTGGAACCGATCTAAATACCTAGGTACTTGGGTTCGGGTCGGGTTGGGTATATTTTCGGTTCGGTTCTCGGTTATTTTCGGTCTGGACCTAAACTTGCTCACCCCTAGGAAACCCTCTTCTGCAAAGCTTATAATTTTGATCGATTTTGACAAGCAACTGACTTTAAGGGGTTGTTTGGTAGACTCTGAATGGTCATTAAGAGGCTACCTCTTAATGGAACCATTAAGAATTTTACCAATGAGAAGGTAGAAGAATGTGACATGTGATGATTTACCATTCAGAGGTTACCTCTTAACCATTCAGACTTGAGGTTACCTCTTATTCATTCAGAGGTTTTAAACCATTAAGAGGTAGCATCTGAATGGTCATTAAGAGGCTACCAAACAGCCCCTAAAACTTTCCAGTGCTCCTTCATGTGGTTAAAATAATAAACAAAACAACATTAACAAAGGCAATCATATGTTTGAATTAGCAGAAATAATGCCTCACAGCTATATCATGAAGTTAGTGTACTATACAGATAAAAATGGTTCTTATTAATGCCTCACAAAGGCAATCATATGTTTATGAGGGGTTCTAACTTCTAAAAACCCTAACATGCATTTCATATAGCAAACAATACAAATATCAAACCAAAATCAACAACATCAAGCAATCAAAAGCTAGATCCATATGTTTAATGTAACAACTGAAAATCACCAAACGAAATCGCGTAATGAAACCCTAACTTACGATTTTTTGGTCTGCACAAGAGAACGAGGATGACCGAATTGGAAGAGGTCGTATAAGCCGTCGGCGTAGAGGCGGCCCGGCCTGTCCGTTGGTGGTTCCAACATTAAATTCTGCTGTTGTGTTGTTCATCTTCCATTACTGACCACAAAAGTTCGATGGAGGGGAGAATTTGGGGGTCTCAGGTGGCGGCAGCATAGTGCTCCGGCGGTGGTGGTGGTCGTCTTAGACCCAGAAACAGCGGTGGCGTCTCAGGGTTGTGCGATTGGGGGGAAAGAGATGTCAGATGGGAAAACAAAGCCCGCCAAGGGTTTTTATTGAACTTTTGGGGCAACATGTAACACCAACCGTCGGATAGTTTTGTAGATCAAGGGACAGAATCTCAACTCACATGTTAAGACCTACACATAAATAACGCCTTTATTCATGGGCATTTTGTAATTAGTGTCATTTCAGTTAGAAAAAAAGGCATTATGGGACTTTTTTTTTTATAAATGAACGCAGTAAATAATGCTCAATAATGCCCCATCATATTACATTTTCTTGTTTTTTTAATTTAAAACTAATGATATTTGATTTGTAATGATCTCATTAGCCAAACAATTTGAAGAGATGCGTTGATAAAACCACGCCTTAGAAGATTTTTTGATTTTTTTGAAAAAACGCCCCCCCCCCCCCCGGGGCGGTCCTTGGGTTATGGGGCGTTTTTTGGGAAAAAACGTCCAAAAACCCTCCACTACGGGTGGTCTAAGACTGTTGGGAGTGGGGCTTGGGTTGACATGTGGCGAAGATGGGCTCCACCAGGCCACCCAAAAAAAGTGGGGTGTGGCGCGGGCTAGCTGGCATGGGTGGAGATGTGAAAAATTATATATATTTTTTATATTTTGACATTTATAAAATAAAACACACCACTAAATTAATTTAAAAAAAGTTACATAAAATCCTAATAAATTAAAAAACAACTTAATAAAACCTAAAAAAAAAAAAAAAAAAACAACTTAATAAATCCTAGAAAAATAAAAAATAAAAACTTCATAATAAATTCTAAAAAAAATTATAAAGTACGATAAATATTAAAGTGGGGAACAACATATATTAATAAATGTTGTTAAAACGTTATACATGTGACGAATAAGCTAGAATAATTAAAACAACAAATATCGAAAGGTTCAGTTTTTATAAATTAAAATTTTAATAAATGTTGTTTTTGGCGTTACATGTGTGACATGTAAGTTTGAATAGTTAAAACGGTAAATATTGATAGATTATGTTTTTATTAGATAAAATTTTAATAAATGTTGATAAAACACTTTCGAATGAAATTTTGGTTGTTTGATGAACATTTGATCGCCGGAAGCAATGGCTCCCGAACTCAACTTAAAAAAAGCCCCTATGCTATATGCGGCGAATATAACAAAAACTTAAACACATCACAAACTATCCCCAAAAACTATACTTCTTGCATATAGGCCTATACGCGGCGGCGATGTATAAATAGTATTTTTTTTTGGAGGAGGAGGTGGGAGGGTTGTGGTAAATCTACGCTATATTTAATTCCTTTAGTCAATATCAAATCATATATTAAACTAGTAGAGTAGATGTAAACACTGTGGTGGGTTTGTAAAAGAAATAAACATGTTATTTTGACAAATGTTTATATTTCTTTTAAGATGTGCCGGTTGACAAACCGAACCGATAACAATCGAATTCCTCTCACAATCCCGCGGCATTGCCCGGGTTGAATCATCTAGTTATTTTTAATAAAAAGTGAATCACCCTCCTACAAATTATGCAAACAAGCATTCTTCCTCGTTTTAATGGAATGGTATACTATTTGTTTACACCCATCCATCTGAGCTCGACCTTATGTGATAATTTTAATGAACTTAACTTGATTAGTTTAAGGGCGACTCATTCGTTACACCACTAGTTACATGCACTCACCTTGTTTTAAGTGAATGAATGTGGATCGTTTTTGGTTTATATGAATAAGTATATAATAATAGCGTCTTCAAAGATGAAAGTTATAATTGATTGTATTTTTCAATTAATTTTAGTTGTTAATTTCAAGTGGGCTTACATTCAAACATAATATAAGAAGTAGTTTTTAAACAATATTATTATTCTAAAATAAAACTGCTTTTTATGTTATTTTGATTTATATTCTAAGGGGACCCGAGGTGGGCATTTTTTTGTGCGCGATGGCCAACTTCAACGCGTGGAAGATTGCAAGAAACCACCGCCACCCCAATATTTTAACGCGTGAACATTGATTGGCGTTAATATTTTGACGGTGATAATTTAAGGGTTGTGAAGGAAATTGTTGGTTGGGGGAAAATTATTGGGTGTGGTGGTGAGTGATGGACATTTCCACTAAAAAATGTTGTGAGTGATGGAATAATGGTTGATGTCATGGCGGAACTTGATTAGATGTTGTAAGTGATAAATTGGTGATGAGTAATAACCACCCCTACCCATGTCAATCTCCCCACTTCCTTACACATCAAACCCACTTTCTCACGTTTGTCATTTTAATTTACATCAATAAACTCTTAAACTAAATCACGCATTCGTTAAAAATCAAACCAAATCGGAAGTTAAATTGATATAAATCAAACACATTGTAAAAATCTTACTCAGATAGAATAAAAACAAAATTAATGGGTCTTGCTTGGGAGAATGAAGAAAATATTAATTAATTATGGTATGTAATGTATCCACCATGTACCAAGTCAAATATTCATGCACATTAACATGTTTCTCGTATAGTCTTATTATTTAATATTTATCATAAACCGATTATATAAGGCCTGGTCTATTCGCACACGGCATTAGTCTTTTTGCACACTCGAAGCGCCCCGCTTTGGCCATAGCGGGGCGCTTTGGCCAAGGTCAACAGATGACTTTGTCAGTCCTTGTCTGTTGACTTTGGCCAAAGCGCCCCGCTATGGCCAAAGCGGGGCGCTTCGAGTGTGCAAAAAGACAAAAAGCATTGACTGGAATTTGTGTTGATTTTTTTTTGAAATAGGTGAGATGTGGGTTAGTTTGGTAGTGTTTTTTGGAGGAAAAAATTGTATTTGAGTTTTATAATCGGTGGCCTTTATAATACGTTGTTTTATAATTACGTTTTTTACGTCATTATTTTTATAGAACGTATATAATATAAGTGCGTCTTTATAAACTGTTAACCTAGTTTATTTTGTTAAATTAAACGAACACGTTAAATAAATTGTACAGAAAACCATAAGAATTAAACGTAAACAATCCAAAACCAACGTGATGTAAATAGAAGATTAACTGCAATATATATATATATATATCAGTTTGTACATACAAAACAAAAAGGTACAACTGACTGCATAATACATAACAAAACACTATACAAACAAACTAAGATACTAATCCTCGTGCGGTGGGGACGGTGGGAGGGGAAGTGGAGGCAACCCAGCGACCTCTCGTAGAGAAACGAGCGTCTCGATGATCCAGTCCTGGCGTGCGGCCTGGCGTCTGAGGCGCCGGTCGAAGTCCCGAGCCACCTCACGCGCTACCGGAGGCAGGTCAGCGTAAACGTGCTGCGGGTACTGTGGCGGCTCAGGAGCTGGCTGAACTGGTGGTACCGGGATCTCCTCGATATGCTCCTCCTGAGCCGGATCCTCTAATACAGGCTGAGCCTGAGGCTGAGCCTGAGCCTGAGCCTGAGCCTGAGCCTGAGGCTGAGCCTGAGCCTGAGCCTGAGCCTGAGCCTGAGCCTCAGCCTGAGGCTGGCCCGGGAACTCATCGAGTCCCAGAGCCTGTAGCTGAGCCTGCCGAGCGGCCGCCTGAACATCAGGAGGGGCCAACACTCCAGCCCTCACCTCAATAACAACCGGGATGACCTCCGGCACCGGCTCCGGCTGCCAAATCAGCCCGTCCATGCCCCTAAACCTCAGACCAACATCAAAGCGACGGGTGATCTGCATGCTAGAAACTGACGCGCGGCCCAACCTGGTAGACGGGACCGGATCGGACAGCAGCGGATCTCCCTCGAGCACGATCCCGAGCGAGCGTGCGATGGCGGTGATGAATGAGCCAGTGTGCACCCACCCGCGGAGCTGCCGGTGGTATGCTGTGGCAAAGTAATCTGCCAGGCAGGCTGCTAGATTGCAGGGCTGGCCCCGCAGTAGGCAGTATAGAAAGAAAAGGTCACTGAGGTTGACCTTCTCCCTGCTGGCACCCCGCGGCACGATAGTTGCCGCGATAACATGCTGCAAGTATCGGAACAAGGGGTCTCTAATGGAGGTGGCCTTTTGCCAGGATCTCCCAAAGGGTCTAGTGGAAATGGACCTCCAGAAACTGATAAGCGTCTGCCTGTCCATCATCGTAACCGCCTGCGTATATAAATCAGTATCAAGCTCGGCCTCTGTGTACAAACCTGTATAAACAAATAATATTAAATAAACAAATAACATTAAATAAACAAATAACATTAAATCAACAAATGATATTAAATATAAAATAATAAATAATATTATTTAAACAAACCTGTATGGACAACAAACTGCCGCACACTCATCCGAAACTCCTGACCGGCAAGACGGAATGTAACCTCGTAGACTGGAAAATCCGGGTCCTCCACGTAATCCGCCGGATGCGGCGCGTATGTAAACGTGGAAAGAAACTCCCACGTAATCTCAGGGTACGAGTCCTCCATCGCTAACTCAAATAGGCGCGACCAAGGAGTATCTAGTCCAACTATCTCACGCGCCCGCGCGGCCTCTCCCACGGTATCCAACAGGGCCCAGTCTATCCCTACATGCTCCCCAATGGGGATGGCGCGCAACCTCGCGCATCTCCTCCTCGCCCGTGACCCCGGCGGAAACTGCAGGTACGGACATGCCGGCTCTTCCTGCTCTCCCTCATCTCCCTCAGCCTCCATATGCTCAATCTCGTCATCGGAAGAATCCATCCCTGCACGTTGATAAGATAATATTAAATATAAAATAATAAACAAATAATATTATTTAAACAATTTAAATAATAAACAAATAATATTAAATATAATTTAAATAATAAACAAATAATATTATTTATAAAATTTTAAATAATAAACAAATAATATTAAACAAATATTATTAAACAAATAATATTTAAAAAAATAAATAAACATGAACCAAAGCGCCGCGCTATGGCCTCGGCGCGGCGCTTTGGTTCTTCGCGATGAATAACAGCCCCCCCCCCCCAATCGATCCAAACGCCCAAATCAAACAAATATCAAACATTTACAGTTAAAGAAAACGATTAAGGGTGTTCGATTTACCTTTTTAGCGGTCGAAAGATTGAAAACGAAGATATCCGGATCGAAGTGTGTGTAATCGCACCTTGTGTGTGTGTTTTGTGTGTTGTGTTGAAGTGGGGGAGAAGCTGCCCCGCTTCAGGTATAGCGAGGGACCAAAGCGCCCCGCTTTGGCCATAGCGGGGCGCTTCAAGGGTAAAGCGCCCCGCTTTGGCCATAGCGGGGCGCTTCAAGGCCTTTTTTATTTTTTTTAAATTGTTTTTAATTCACAAACGCGTCGATAATAGTCTAAATTTTACGTTTTTTCCATTATACTTCATTTTTTATTATATATGGACTATACTGCAAGTTCCGGATCAAATCGGTTACATGTGATGTCTTATTCCGTTATATCGTATTATTTTGGTTTGAAACCACAGGTACTCCTGTGAGAGGTGTTATGTGTATCAGCCGCCTACCGTACATGAACATGACGTATTTTTTCATTAATTGTAGTATTATGATGTATATTGTCATTAATTGTAGTATTATGATGTAACGCATATATTGAACAAACACAAACGTGGTTATTATTACACACATTTAACCTACATCGTGAACATATGGGGTTACATTAAGGTCAGGGGCACGATACGTAAGCATTTCGTACGCGTTGATCTGATCCCTGTATAATGTGTGCCAGGCTGCTGCGCGCTCTGTTCTGTTCGCTGTCCAGAGTGGGTGTGGGGGAGGCATTGGATAACAACCTCCAAGATCTACATGTATGAAATGCCCATGGTCGACGAACACAACCGCAACCACCAGGTGAGGTTGCTCAGCTTCGTTTGGCCCGCCCAGCAGAGGGAAAATTGTACAGCTCCCACGCATGTCGAAGGTGTGAACAATCACACCGTATCGTTGGGCAATAAGAAACCCCGTGTCAGGCATCGTCATGTAATTTTCGATATCTGCTCGTCCCACCCCCTTGAAATTGATCCGTCTAAGCAGCGCATCATAATGTCCTATGTTTTCCGGATCGAAAAACTGCCTCCAAAGCGATTCGTTCGTACGTAACTCCTTTATAAGTTGTTTCCGGATCATCAAATATGAATTTTGTTTCACTCCTAACCCAACAGCCACCGATCAAAACCCACAATGACCATCTGGTTTCACGTCCTTTATTCTAACGATGTATGGATGGATCACTTCGGGAATCTGAGATGCGAAGTTGCGGATCGCTATATCCGTCTTAGGACCGAGCTTGATCATCGGGAAATCAGGGTGCAGGTTGATCGGTTTGGTATTCTTTTGTCTTCTAGAATCTTCGAGTGATATGTACGAGCTGTGACGGGGAAGATCATCTGAGGCCTCGACCCAAGTTTCTTCCGACGGAATGTACGAGTTTTTTCTAGCGGCTTCAACCTTTCTTTCTTCCTGCGTTTTCAATGTTGGGCGACCACGAGTTTTCTTCAGAACAAGCAGCCGTAAACGATTTGTTTGTCGACGTCATGCCTACGACCTGAACAAATGGCAGGTTGTACATGTTCGTTTTGTAGGTGGCGTCAATCATTAGCACATGCGGGAAGGCACACCACATATTGAATGATCTTTCGTGAACAAAGAAGACATCTTCAACTTCGTTTGATATCTCATTCGTGCGCATGTAATAAGTGTAATTTTTTTCGAGAAGAATGCTTTCAAGTTTTTGCATCGGAGACTTACCGACATTTTTTTCGGCGTTGATCTTCTGAACAGCGTTGTGTATATCTTTCGGAATAAGCTTTCTAGCCGGATTGTTTTTTGTCAGCGTTCGCCAGATACTTTGGTTGGGAATGTCTTGCTCTGCCAGCTCCTTAACCAGTTTTGTATCCTCCGAAGAAAGCCTTCTCGCATACGCGTGACCCTCTAAGTTTTCAATAGGAGTGTGGTTATGCTTCGCCTTCGTCACCTCGATCCTCCAAACACTTCCGGATGATTCCGAAAACCCGATCATCTCGAACGGGCAGCCTATTTTCTTGCTACCCGTTTTCCTCTGTGTAGCTATACTCTTATGCTCCCCACCAAAAGTACATTGAAACCAAATCTTGTAATTCTCTCCTCTTTTATTCGACCTCTTAGTCACAATGAGGTAACCGTTGTCTTTTGCCGTGTCTTGTACCCAACGCACCAACTCTTTACGTGACGAAAAGGTCTGCGTCGTATCAAATGAAAACGTAACCGGGTAACAGCCTTCCTCGTCAACAGACACATCCCCCGGCTCACCATCGTCACCGAGGTCCGAATATACTTGATGTTCAAAGTTGTGCTCGCCACCGTAACCGAAATTCGAATAACCTTGTAAGCTCTGTTGACAACCGTAACTGTCGTTTGGACCACACTCCTGCTGTACAAAGCTGTACTCGCCACCGTAACCGAAATTCGAATAACCTTGTTGTGCGTAAGGGTCCTCCACAGGGGTATTCAAATCCAGCGTCACCGTGTTATCACGATAATGAATGCCAGATACAACCTCTGCCTCCCTCAAGTTGGACGAGACCGGTTTCTCATACGAGTCAGAAATAGCGGTCCCCTCGTAAGAATCAGGAACAACTGTCTCGTCAGAATATTGACCGAAAATATAGTTGTTTAACCACGACATCGTTTTTTCAAGAGATGTAACTAATACAGCAAAACCGCGCGTTATTTTGAGAAGAAACACAACGGATCTGAAATGAAGGCAAAATGTATATCGAAGACAGTGTGTGATCGAAATGTATGTCTCACAGGTTGCTTTTAAAAGGGGAAAAGGGTGAAATTTGGGGTCGAAGCGCCGCGCTATGGCCACAGCGCGGCGCTTAGGGTTAACGACAAAACATCATGATTAGCTTTATGTCTGTCAAACAGTATCGAATGTTTCAAACGTCAATCGAAGCACGTATTGTCGATCGAAGCGCCGCGCTTTGGCCATAGCGCGGCGCTTTGGGGTGTGAAAATAATTTTGGGCGTGTGCAGCTAGCATGACCCTTATATAAATATGTAGGAAGTTTCTTGTAATAAATATTTGAAGTGTTCAAATATAAAAAAAGACTACGCGTTACACTACACTATATAGGAAGTTTCTTGTAACTCAAACCCCATCCTACCGGAAAACCTTCTTCTTTGGCTAAATATGAATTACAGCGGCTACTCCCCAGCTCCCTCGGCCACATTCGAACGCTCCGCCAGCATCGATCCCACGAAGCACGTAAGCTACGCTCCAGAGCCAACAGCTCCAACCATCTCATCTGTTCTTAACGGACACTCCGAACCTCAGTTGACCGCAACCAGTCAGCACTGGGTGCCTCCGGTACAGTCAGATGTACGTCCAATAATGAACTCAACTAATCAAATTAGCGATCGCGGGTTGAGTTCAACCAGTGTCGGTGGTCAAGCACCAGGGCTTTCAGGTGCTGTGCACAATGTCATGTCTGCGCATGAAGTCACCAGCAAGGTTGCTAGTGAAGCAAAAGCGCCCACGATGACCGGTGTTGCGGAACGAGATCGGAGTAACAAGGGAGAATCCGATGAAGCTGAGGCGGATAATGATGATCAACAGGACCTTGTCGGGGTTAGTATGGTTGGAAAGAAGTTCAAGCCGGTTAACCCGGAGGCATACGATGTGGAGGATGATGATGAATATTAGATGATCCATCTTCCTGATTTTAATTTGTGTTATTTGTTTGCTTTAAATGCGAGATCAAAAGAATATTCATATTTGTATTTCCGTTAATGAATATCTTCCATGAATGGGTTTTAAGTTTAAAATATGTTTAATTGTTTGACACAGAAAATTGTTGTTTTTGTAAACGTTTGAATAATATTTTTTATGGGAACAATTCTGACATGTTATACGAGTCATATGATATGTAAGTAGTGTCAACGTAGAATGTTGCATCTGATATTAACACATGAGGGGATGCACGAATAATCGAGATAAGGTTTCGGGGCTATATATAATGCGGGTTGTGATGGCTGGTGGTTTTTTTGTTACCGTAATCGAAGCTCATTTCTTATGCATTACAATGACATTGAAGCTCATAACTAACTCTGTAGGGGCGTGCATTATTATCCGTAATCGAAAAACACCTAAATCCTAAACCGTATCAAAAAAATAAACCGAAATCATTTTGGATTATTCTGTTCAGTTCCTAACCTTAGCCGAATTGCTTATTCGGTTTTCGGTTTGCTTATCAGCTCCACAAATCTTGCTTATCCAATCGAGTAAAACAAATAATAACCGGTTTAATCATTTATTGGTTTAATCGGTTGAAGTTGAATTCGGTTCGGTTAGACACATTTCTATCATTTATCGGTTTAATCGGTTGAAATTGAATTTGGTTCGGTTAGACACATTTCTAGTTCTGATTGGTTCTGTTATCGGTTAGGCCCAAAAAAAGTTTCTAAACCCAATAAACGGATATCCGAACCAGTGAACATCCCTAGATATAGTGGGAGAGAGAAATAAGGCCCTAGGCATGTATATACGCAGTTCTTTACTTCAAATTGGTTATCTATTGGACGATGTCCGTCTGACGACCACAATCGAAGTTTGATTCTGTAATGTTCTTTTAGACTTCCTAGTTGTTTGTTTTCCCACTCAAAAGGGCTTTATACAAATTGATCTTGTGGTAAATTTTGACAGGTCGGATCATAATGAGAAACAAACATGCAAAGGAAAGAGATGAAGAAGTTTGATGGTTGCACCGCCATTGGACTGTGCATATGTGCATTGGCTTGCCAAAGATTTGGAAAGAATTCTGATAGTAGCCGATTCGAGATGGCTTGTCACACCCCGATTTCCACGTGTCACCGGTGGGGGAGTATCGTGACGTGGTTGGCAACGTAATAGTCAAACAACACAATATAATAATGCACAGCGGAAGCAAATTTAAAATAAGATACAACCGAATTTATTTATTGTAAACAAAGTCACAATTATCCGGTGATTTTCCACAGTAGGATCGAATTAAAAACATTGTTATGGTTCAACAGACTTCGGCATCTAAAGCTTGCGAGACTTCTAATGATGCTTAGGAGAATCCCAGCCTATTTCGCCTAGTACCTGCATTTAATCTTTTTGGGAAAATACGTCAGTTTACACTGGTAAATACATTCAACTGACTCATTTTGGAAAATGATTGAAAATTGGTTTGGATGCACGTGGCATAAATCATTTTATTTAACTTGGGAGAATTATTTAATATTATAATCTTGTGAACGAATTACATGTTACTTATGCGTTCAGTAGCCCGGAACGTATCCGGGTTAAAGATCAATAGACACACCACTTTAAGTGAGTTATACACGGGAGTACGCCTACACCCCGTGCTCAGGTCGTGGCCATCTCGTAAGATGATGCCAGGGATATCCGGGACATGGTCATTAACCCCCCAAAGGCTGTAAAGTAAACACATCTGTTTAAAACGAGCCGATCAAATTATTCAACTACCCACTAAGCGTGGAGATTTGATGCCCGATCAAGCGGTACGCTATGTACCGTAACCCAAGCCCGTATAGGGAAAATAAGTTAAAAGTATTTACCTGATGCAAGTATAAATCACAATAAGCAGAATGCACGTAGCTTTTACTGTTTCTCCTAATCTGGAATGAAGGTTTAATATAACCTATTAGAATCCTAACGGGTCTTTTATTAAGCTTAAGCTTAGACCGGCTAGTTTCAAGATACGGTTCGTACGCACGATTAAGCGAAGACCGGATAGAATGTGATTCAGACCCGAAAAGTTTGAAGACTTGTTTAATATGGGTTCATTATTCACATTCTGGATTTTGAGATAAAACCGATAAGGTTTGACCCGTTTCGGCTAATTTATGTAAACTTGTTACATAAACCGAGCCGAACGCGTAGTATGCGTAACGGGTATCCGTAAGAGCCATATACAGGTTTCCTAAGTTAATATGCTTCAAATATGTTGTAACATCAGTAGGATGTCTTTCGTTATGCCCCGAACTAATTTAAATACAAACTATGCCCCGTAGGGGTAGTTTGGTCATTTTAAAGTTTGTAAAAGAGTTTAATTGTTTAACTGAGTTACAGGTCTGATGTAAACAGCAAACATACTCATTTTGATGGGTTATAACAGTAGGCTAAGGCATGTATGTGAATTTTATCATATTTAACCAAACTATGCCCCGTAGGGGTATTTTGGTAATTTCACATAAGCCGACAAGCTCAAAACTGAAGTCTGAGTTTATCAACTTTTGCTTACTGTTAAAATATGATAATTTGCTTCTTATATCAGTAGGTATCAACCCGGGTATGTCCAACATGATTTTAAAACATACTATGCGCTAATAACGCTAAATAAGGCGATTAAAGGCCATTACCGGGTTCGATACTTAAGTCTGATATTTTTATACTTCCAGAAGGCTTAAAATAATTTATTTATCATAACTAATCAGTAGCAAAAGGTTTGGGGTCGTTTAGATGTGTAAAACTCATTTTATGGCTCGTAAGGGCAAAACCGACAATTACCGCATTAAGCCTACAACTATGAGTTATGCTCAGCCTAAAATTAATTAAAAATCTTTAAAATTCCCAAAATAATATATTACATCAGTGGGTAATTCGTTTGATACCAAAAAGTATGTTTAATTAGGCTATATGCTAATTACGCCATTATGTTAACATAAAGCATTAGTTTTGCGATAATGAGCATAACTCTTAATCTACAAGTCAAACTGATGTCAAACTTTGCATGCAAGTCTATATATCCATATTTAAGGTTTCTACACTTTTACATTTTCATAAATCCCGTTTTAAGGTAATAAGGGCATAACGGTCAACATATGAACAATTAACGGAAACTTGCATATTAATTGGATAACTAATGAACCAAGGTGTGTAATCACAGAGGGTTGTTCTAACATGTATCCTAGTCCAATTAAAGCTCTGAGGCATTTCTAAAATATGCCTAAACGGGTCAGAACTGAAAGTCAAAGTGAAAGTCAAACTATGCGACTTTCGGTTCCGAACCGGGTCTAAACAGGAAATAGTCGGGTTGAACAGGTTTGGACATGTTCTTACACTAATTACTAAGTTATAACAATAATCAAACAGGTTATACATGGCCTAGATAGCTAATTATGCATAAATGACCTTTTAAGAATTCTGTTGACTTTTTAAGTATATGTTTGACCCGACTTTTGAACTAGTTAAAGTGGTGATCAGGGGAAACCCTTTTGGGGTTTTATTACCCACATAAATACCAACTTATAACTACTTTTAATTCGAGATTTGACTGAGCCATTATTGACTAATCTCGAAGTCAAACCGTAATTACGACGGTTTGACTTTTAGCTAATTAACTAAGCTAAACTCAAACAAGAAAGGATTAGAACACTTACAAGGGTCCTATGCACGACTTATGATCAGTTGGGAGAGTTCCTTAGCTCCAGAAAGGCTCCAGATGATCAAATGAAGGTGTGAGAATGTTTGTGACTTTGAAGGCTATTTATAATGGTTCCACACACCATAATTCTTTGACAACTGAGTCTAGGAGTGCCCACAATCGATTGACATGTGTCCTAGGGGCTTAGGGGACGTTTTAGGGGCCAGGAGAAGTGGAAAAACGAGTTGAGGTCGTGAAAATACGCAATGGCAGACATTCAGCGTTTTTTTCGGAGCTGGGCACACCCTCGCGTAGCGCGAGGGTCCCGTCGCGCAGCGCGACCCCCCTAGCAGATCAGTTTTTGATTTTGTTTGCGATTCAGCCCTTGTCTCTTCAAAACTCGAATGGTTACTGATTTATTGCATTTTAAACCTCCACAATTGATCTACTAAGGCCTTAAATCATATACCCTCCTTGCCAAGTCCCCGGGTAACTTTATTTTCACCCGAAAAGTCCTAACTTTCGACGTTTACGCTTTAACGCTTCGCACACGAATTTGATCATATCTTTCTCATACGTTAACGAAACTTTATGAAATTTTTATGGTGTATTCTCATGAGCATAATTAATATTTACAAAGCTTCGGGTTTGTCAAAAGGTCACTCAGAGGTATAAATTAAACATGTTGACACATTTGGCCCCTGTAGTTTGAAATCACTCACATTTAGCTTCGTATGATCCATGATTTATTCGTTTGAAGGTATGAGCATCGTGTAGGGGTAATATATAATATAATTATTCACAGTTGACACTTAGAAAACGTATATTCACATACTTTCCACGTTTGTCAACTTTAGTCCTTCTATAATATTTCTTTCACACGTTTAAACATTATGACACGTGTCAACACATTATAGGACGTGAATTTTCGAGGTGTTACATCCTCACCCCCTTAAAATAAATCTCGACCCGAGATTTACTGAAATAAGTAAGGGTACTTTTCTTTCATCGTGGATTCAACCTCCCACGTGTATTCGGGACCTCTACGGGCATCCCATTTGACCTTTACAAAAGGTATATGCTTTCTTCGAAGTTTCCTTACCTGTCGATCTTCGATCGACAAAGGTTTTTCCACAAACGTTAAGCTCTTATCTATTTGCACATCTATATGTGGCATGACATGTGAATCGTCAGCGGAACACTTCTTTAGATTGCAGATGTGGAACACATTGTGAATTCCACTGAGCTCTTCCGGTAAGTTCAACTTGTAGGCAACTGACCCGACACGTTCGATAACCTCGAAAGGTCCTATGTATCTCGGACTTAGTTTGCCTTTCTTACCAAATCGCATCACCCCTTTCCATGGTGACACTTTAAGTAGGACTTTGTCACCTACTTCGAAGTGAAAATCCTTACGACTTGGATCCGCGTAACTCTTCTGCCTATTCCGGGCAGCTTGGAGATTGTTACAAATCTGGACAATCTTGTCCGTCGTTTCGAACACGATCTCTGGTCCTGATAACTGGACTTCTCCAACTTCCGCCCAACAAACTGGCGATCTACACTTTCTACCGTATAATGCCTCAAAAGGCGCAGCCTTTATGCTGGTATGGTAGCTATTGTTGTAGGAGAATTCGATCAATGGTAGGTTCTTATCCCAGCTACCTCCTAAATCGATCGCACATGCGCGTAGCATGTCTTCCAATGTTTGAATAGTACGCTCACTCTGACCGTCTGTCTGAGGATGGTAAGCCGTACTAAAGTTCAAACGTGTGCCAAAAGATTGTTGGAAACTCTTCCAAAAATGTGACGTGTACCTAGTATCCCGGTCAGAGATAATAGCTACAGGTATGCCGTGTAAGGCTACAATCTTATCAACGTATAACTGGGCTAACATATCGGAGCTATAAGTCTCCTTGATGGGTAAGAAATGAGCTGACTTAGTCAGTCGGTCAACTATAACCCATATCGTATCATTTCCCTTCCTTGTCTTGGGTAACTTGGTAATAAAATCCATAGTTACCATCTCCCACTTCCACGTAGGAAGTTCAGGCTGTTGTAGCAAACCTGACGGTTTCTGATGCTCGGCTTTGACTTGCGCACATGTCAAGCATTTTGCTACATGGGCGGCTACAGACTTTTTCAAGCCTATCCACCAATAATTTGCCTTTAAATCCTGGTACATCTTATCAGCTCCAGGATGAACGGAGTATTTGGAACTATGGGCTTCTTGGAGGATGACATCACGAAGTCCTCCAAAAATTGGAACCCATATTCGTCCGTTTAACCGTAAAATTCCGTCCTTGCTAAGAGTTAACTGCTCCTCAGTTACTCCTAACTTTTCATTAGGATAGTTTGCTTCCAACACAGCATCCTTCTGTGCAGCTAACACCCTTTCTATCAAACTGTTCTTTATTTCCATTCGCTTGGCATTGATTCGGATGGGCTTAACCCTTTCCTTCCTACTCAAGGCATCGGCGACTACATTCGCCTTGCCGGGATGGTACTTGATTTCACAATCATAGTCATTCAAGGTCTCCATCCAACGGCGTTGCCTCATGTTTAATTCTTTCTGATTAAACAAATGCTGGAGGCTCTTGTGATCAGAAAAGATCACAAACTTGATTCCATAAAGATAATGCCTCCACAGTTTTAGTGCGAATACAACGGCACCCAATTCCAAGTCATGGGTGGTGTAATTCTTTTCGTGCACCTTTAACTGTCGTGATGCATAGGCAATCACCTTGCCTTTCTGCATAAGCACACACCCCATGCCGGTGTGTGATGCATCACAATAAACTACAAATTCTTCAGCGCCTTCAGGTAAGGTAAGCACAGGAGCGTTGCTCAACTTTTGTCTCAAAACATCGAAGGATTCTTGCTGCTTAGGGCCCCAAACGAACTTTACTTTCTTCTTGGTCAGGGAAGTTAGGGGTGCAGCAATCCTTGAAAATTTTTCAATAAAACGCCTGTAATATCCTGCCAACCCCAGGAAGCTACGTATCTCCGTAGGCGTCTTTGGCTCTTGCCAATTCATAACAGCTTCAACTTTAGCGGGATCCACTTGGATACCACGCTCACTGACCACGTGTCCAAGAAATTGGACTTCTCGTAGCCAAAATTCACACTTAGAGAATTTGGCGTAGAGCTTCTCCCGACGTAGAAGTTTGAGAATACATCGAAGGTGTTTCTCATGGTCAGCTTGGTTCTTAGAATAAATAAGGATGTCATCAATGAAGACGATAACAAATTTATCTAAGTAAGGCTTGCAGACGCGATTCATGAGATCCATGAACGCGGCTGGTGCATTAGTGAGCCCAAAAGGCATCACTAGGAACTTGTAATGACCGTAGCGAGTCCTGAATGCAGTCTTGTGAACGTCTTCATCCATAACCTTCAACTGATGGTATCCTGACCTCAGATCAATCTTTGAGAAGTAACTTGCCCCTTGAAGCTGATCGAACAAATCGTCGATCCTGGGCAATGGATATCTATTTTTGATCGTGACTTTATTAAGCTCGCGATAGTCGATGCACAGACGCATCGACCCATCCTTCTTCTTGACAAACAGGATTGGCGCTCCCCAAGGAGATGAACTAGGTCGAATGAAACCCTTAGCTAGCAATTCATCTAGCTGCGTCCGCAACTCCTTCATTTCCGTGGGTGCCAATCTGTATGGAGCTCTAGCAACTGGTGCCGCTCCTGGGATGATATCGATCCTGAACTCCACTTGTCTATCTGGTGGCAAACCAGGTAGATCTTCAGGAAACACTTCTGGGTATTCAGAGATGACAGGGATGTCTTCTAACTTCGGTTTGGGCTCATCAATAATTACCTGTGCCATGTAGATGACACACCCCTTCTTCAAACACTTGGAAGCCTTGAGCATAGTCACGTGCTCAGGTAGTCCATACTGGGTATCCCCCCGAATGGTAAGTGACTCACCAGACGGAGTCTTTATCACTACTTGCTTCATGTTACAGACGATTTGGGCCTGGTTATGAGATAACCAGTCCATACCCAGAACTATGTCAAAACCGGCTAACTTAAAGGGAAGTAGAGATAGAGGAAAAGAATGGTTCTTAATGGATATAACACATCCATCTAACACAGTAGAGACGGTTTCAATGGTACCATCTGCTAACTCTACCTCATAATTCACTTTTAGGGTTTTGACAGGTAAATTCAACAATTTACAAAATTTATGATCTACGAAAGACTTATCTGCGCCTGAATCAAAAAGTACTCTTGCAAAAACATCATTTACAAGGAAAGTACCTGTTATGACGTTATCATCCTGCACAGCTTCTTTCGCATCCATCCTGAAGACTCTGGCGTTAGTCTTCTTAGCCTCCTCAGGCTTCTTGTTGTACTTAGGGCAGTTAGTCTTTATGTGGCCCTTTTCATTGCAACGGTAGCACGTTGCATCTTTCATCTTCTTGCAATCCAAGGTTTTGTGTTCCTTGGACTTGCACAAACCACAAGCAAAAGACCTTGACTCGTTATTCGAGTTTGATTCGAGTCTGCACTTTCCAAAGTGCTGTTTCTTGCAAGTTTTGCATGTGGGCTTCTCTCCAGAACGATGCCCATCTTTCTTCGAATCCGATCCCTTCTTGTGATCACCGCTCCCTCGGTGCTTCTTGTTCGACCTACGCGAACCATCATCTTCTCGCTTCCTCTTCTCAGCATTCTTATTCCTCAGCGATCTCTGCCGAACCGCATCCAGTGTGAGGGATAAGGAAAGGTCAGTTACAGACCGGAAGGTAACTGGCCGAGAAGTTTTTACACTGGCCTTGATCTCGGGTTCTAATCCACCAATAAAACGAGCGATCCTTTTAGGCTCCGGGGTTACTAGATAAGGTACCAACCGGGATAGTGTATTGAAGCTTGTCAGATAAGCTTGACAATCGAGGTTCTTCATCACCAGTGATAGAAAGTCATATTCTATCTTTTCCACCTCGTGTTGAGGGCAGAAATTTTCCTTGATCAAGGCGATGAATTGATCCCATGACATACTATACAACGGGATCTTTCCAGAGGCCTCCATCAGAGATCTCCACCAAGCTAACGCCTCACCCTTGAAGGACTGTGAGACAAATTTAACCACATCACCTTCAGCGCATCCGCTGATGTCCACGACCGTGTCCATTTCATCCAGCCACGTCATGCAGTCTACGGCTCCTTTCTCCCCCGTAAAATCCCTGGGTTTACAAGACACAAAATACTTATATGTGCAACCCTTGTTACGGTGTCCCTGATGCAGTACCAACTGCTGAGATGGATTACTTTGGTGGTTGGTGGACTGGCGATCATCACCGTTTTTCTTTGGTCCATCCTTTTTGGGAGGAGGCTTGTTATGAGCCTCTGAATGTGTCCTTGGCTTTGAATGTGATACAGAGTGGGTCCTACTTCGGGTACTACTGTATTCTTCATACTGTCTATCCAAAGCTTGAGTAATAGCGCCGTCTATGATTGCTTTTAACTCGGCACCCGTTAATGTAATCTGGGCGTTCTCATTTGGCGCCACTGGATGGCTATTGCCTTCATTGGAGTCAGCCATTTGTATTGAACTGTTGCAGAAAACAAGGTCAATATTTTATTTGGGATTTTATTATGGAATTACCCCTTAGGGTAACTCGTTAACCATGGTAACAGAGACCATATTTGGTTAACTTATTAATCGTATTAATTTAGGATTTCAATTCAAATTTATCCTAAACATAAACAATAACAATATATATTAGCACATAAGGCTTGGTCACATGGACAATTTAATAAACTATGATTTCAGAGAATCAAGACTTTTAAGGTTTGAACCTAGTTCATTACCCTTATTTGGCAGGGAGTCAATGCTACCACTGTCTTTTGGCTCATATGGAAATAAGCAAGGCCCGTAGGCACTATTTTACCACGTATGGTTAAACATGATCATCTTAATTGATGATGTATATCCAGGATTCAGAGATCATTAAACTGGATTAGGAATCTTCTAAAGAATCCTTATTCATTTAAGAATGACATGTGATTTTTAACGAATCACTTCTGCCAGGAGTGTTAACATGTTTAAAATGTTAACAGGGATCTGAATCTTTTAAACCGGTCTTACCATTTTGGCCCGGTCTTATATTTGACACGAGGCTAGGTTTCACACTTCAAGATTCTTAATTAAATAATTACTTAGGCAGATTAAAAGGAATGATTTTAATTTACTTGTTTCATTTATAATTTATTTATGCACAAACGGCAAACATGAAATTTATAAAAATAACACTCCATTAATTTATCACTATATTACATATTGCCCTAAACGGGTCTTTTACACATGAAATTTGCCCACGCAGGAGCTAAAACATACCAACATGCCCACGCAGGGGTCTTACAGAAGACATGCCCACGTAGGGGTCTTACAGAAAGGCACAAGTCCTCGTAGGGACTAACACACCAACAATTGTCCTCGTAGGGACTTAAACAAACATAAGTCCACGCAGGGACTAAACATACAACATACCCTCGTAGGGGTTTATGGAAAGATAGACCCACGTAGGGGTCAATACACACAATAAACATACATACCCACGTAGGGGCTTAACAACAAGATATGCCCCCGCAGGAGCTAATACATCAGCGATGGAAGAATTCAATGATCCTTCTTGTTCTTCCCCTTGATCAGACCCATCAGTCCTTGGAAGAAGGTTTGCCTTTCCCTACCCGTTCAACTTGCTGCAACCTATGTAGAATTTCCTCCCGTTCTGGGGGAGAAAATCGTGGCGGCTGCGACTGCGTTCTAATGATAGGCCTGGGAGGTATTGGGTACCCCTGATTCGGGTAGCTTACCCCCCATGGATCTCCGTAGGGTCCTTGGGCATTGAGGGCGTTATAATTTGCTGCTTCCATATAAGGATCTGCCTCAGCGTATCCGTAGTTGTGGTAAGCTGGTGGTTCAAACGGGTTGTAATTACTTGGACCCGTGTACGCTGGGATTGGGTTATCAAAACCCATGTGCGGTGGCTGTTGAAAAGCTGGCTGCGAAGGCCCACCCATCTGTGGGTCCTCATAGTGCGGCGGGTAGTGACTAGCACTAGACTGTCGTGGGGAATCGAAAGTGAAGCCCCCCGGTCTCACCAACATGCGGGCACCGGTCCTCCTACGCCTTGGCGGTTGAGGAGGTGGCGGTTGAACTGGTGGCGGTGGAGGTGGTGGCGTAACTGCCACAAAGCGATGATCCTCTGATGAATCTTGATGATGCGGCTGTGGCTGTGGCTCCTGGTGCTGCTGAGAATGCTGCTGCTGATGCTGCCCATGTGACGACGAGTGGTGTGATGGTGTATAATACCACTGGTGTCGATCGAACAGGGCTTGGAAACTATCTGGACCACCGTAGGGTGATCCGTGGAAGGATGATCCATCAGAAATTTCGATGGGGTGGTTCGGAGTACCACTTGCTGGCATGACGGGGTCCGTATCCTCGTCCATATCGTCTGCGTGATCTCCTGAGAAGTGGTCCTCTGGACCCAGTGGGTTAAAACCCACGGGTTCTTGTAAGTAATCGGCCGGATTAAACTAGCCTCTAAAGATAGGTGTGGGGTCCCCATAGGAATGATGGGACAAAGACCTCTGAAGTGGTATGTATGAGGGCAGAGGGTTATTAGGCTCGTCTTCCGATTGAGGTCCATATGAATTGCGGACCGGAGGGGTAGAACTGTGCGAAACAGATCGTCTCGCTGGTTCGAACAGGCTTCTCCTGTTCCGTCTTGGATTCTCGCTTTCCGTCGCAGCTGGAGCTCGTGTATTAGACGGCCCTGCTTCATGGTCGTTAGGGGCGGCTACCGGCCCCTTTCCGCGTCCTCGCGTGCGCAAGAATCTTGGAGGCATCTTTGTTATTCCTGTCAATAAAGCATGAGATAACAATAACAAAAATATAAAACTTAAAGGACAAAACAAAAACCGAAAGGTGGAATTTGTCCTATGTTATAAGTCTAGACTCAAAAGTTTAGATATGTGCAATTGTGTAACTGAGATTAAACACAAAAGGCTAGTGTTTAATTCACTCAGTGTTGGCTCTGATACCAACCTGTCACACCCCGATTTCCACGTGTCACCGGTGGGCCCGGTGGGGGAGTATCGTGACGTGGTTGGCAACGTAATAGTCAAACAACACAATATAATAATGCACAGCGGAAGCAAATTTAAAATAAGATACAACCGAATTTATTTATTGTAAACAAAGTCACAATTATCCGGTGATTTTCCACAGTAGGATCGAATTAAAAACATTGTTATGGTTCAACAGACTTCGGCATCTAAAGCTTGCGAGACTTCTAATGATGCTTAGGAGAATCCCAGCCTATTTCGCCTAGTAACTGCATTTAATCTTTTTGGGAAAATACGTCAGTTTACACTGGTAAATACATTCAACTGACTCATTTTGGAAAATGATTGAAAATTGGTTTGGATGCACGTGGCATAAATCATTTTATTTAACTTGGGAGAATTATTTAATATTATAATCTTGTGAACGAATTACATGTTACTTATGCGTTCAGTAGCCTGGAACGTATCCGGGTTAAAGATCAATAGACACACCACTTTAAGTGAGTTATACACGGGAGTACGCCTACACCCCGTGCTCAGGTCGTGGCCATCTCGTAAGATGATGCCAGGGATATCCGGGACATGGTCATTAACCCCCCAAAGGCTGTAAAGTAAACACATCTATTTAAAACGAGCCGATCAAATTATTCAACTACCCACTAAGCGTGGAGATTTGATGCCCGATCAAGCGGTACGCTATGTACCGTAACCCAAGCCCGTATAGGGAAAATAAGTTAAAAGTATTTACCTGATGCAAGTATAAATCACAATAAGCAGAATGCACGTAGCTTTTACTGTTTCTCCTAATCTGGAACGAAGGTTTAATATAACCTATTAGAATCCTAACGGGTCTTTTATTAAGCTTAAGCTTAGACCGGCTAGTTTCAAGATACGGTTCGTACGCACGATTAAGCGAAGACCGGATAGAATGTGATTCAGACCCGACAAGTTTGAAGACTTGTTTAATATGGGTTCATTATTCACATTCTGGATTTTGAGATAAAACCGATAAGGTTTGACCCGTTTCGGCTAATTTATGTAAACTTGTTACATAAACCGAGCCGAACGCGTAGTATGCGTAACGGGTATCCGTAAGAGCCATATACAGGTTTCCTAAGTTAATATGCTTCAAATATGTTGTAACATCAGTAGGATGTCTTTCGTTATGCCCCGAACTAATTTAAATACAAACTATGCCCCGTAGGGGTAGTTTGGTCATTTTAAAGTTTGTAAAAGAGTTTAATTGTTTAACTGAGTTACAGGTCTGATGTAAACAGCAAACATACTCATTTTGATGGGTTATAACAGTAGGCTAAGGCATGTATGTGAATTTTATCATATTTAACCAAACTATGCCCCGTAGGGGTATTTTGGTAATTTCACATAAGCCGACAAGCTCAAAACTGAAGTCTGAGTTTATCAACTTTTGCTTACTGTTAAAATATGATAATTTGCTTCTTATATCAGTAGGTATCAACCCGGGTATGTCCAACATGATTTTAAAACATACTATGCGCTAATAACGCTAAATAAGGCGATTAAAGGCCATTACCGGGTTCGATACTTAAGTCTGATATTTTTATACTTCCAGAAGGCTTAAAATAATTTATTTATCATAACTAATCAGTAGCAAAAGGTTTGGGGTCGTTTAGATGTGTAAAACTCATTTTATGGCCCGTAAGGGCAAAACCGACAATTACCGCATTAAGCCTACGACTATGTGTTATGCTCAGCCTAAAATTAATTAAAAATCTTTAAAATTCCCAAAATAATATATTACATCAGTGGGTAATTCGTTTGATACCAAAAAGTATGTTTAATTAGGCTATATGCTAATTACGCCATTATGTTAACATAAAGCATTAGTTTTGCGATAATGAGCATAACTCTTAATCTACAAGTCAAACTGATGTCAAACTTTGCATGTAAGTCTATATATCCGTATTTAAGGTTTCTACACTTTTACATTTTCATAAATCCCGTTTTAAGGTAATAAGGGCATAACGGTCAACATATGAACAATTAACGGAAACTTGCATATTAATTGGATAACTAATGAACCAAGGTGTGTAATCACAGAGGGTTGTTCTAACATGTATCCTAGTCCAATTAAAGCTCTGAGGCATTTCTAAAATATGCCTAAACGGGTCAGAACTGAAAGTCAAAGTGAAAGTCAAACTATGCGACTTTCGGTTCCGAACCGGGTCTAAACAGGAAATAGTCGGGTTGAACAGGTTTGGACATGTTCTTACACTAATTACTAAGTTATAACAATAATCAAACAGGTTATACATGGCCTAGATAGCTAATTATGCATAAATGACCTTTTAAGAATTCTGTTGACTTTTTAAGTATATGTTTGACCCGACTTTTGAACTAGTTAAAGTGGTGATCAGGGGAAACCCTTTTGGGGTTTTATTACCCACATAAATACCAACTTATAACTACTTTTAATTCGAGATTTGACTGAGCCATTATTGACTAATCTCGAAGTCAAACCGTAATTACGACGGTTTGACTTTTAGCTAATTAACTAAGCTAAACTCAAACAAGAAAGGATTAGAACACTTACAA
Source organism: Helianthus tuberosus (assembly GCA_030545235.1). Classification (NCBI taxonomy): domain Eukaryota; kingdom Viridiplantae; phylum Streptophyta; class Magnoliopsida; order Asterales; family Asteraceae; genus Helianthus; species Helianthus tuberosus. Next base: position 212,239,858 of record CM060411.1, on the reverse strand, counting down.
GGGTCCTATGCACGACTTATGATCAGTTGGGAGAGTTCCTTAGCTCCAGAAAGGCTCCAGATGATCAAATGAAGGTGTGAGAATGTTTGTGACTTTGAAGGCTATTTATAATGGTTCCACACACCATAATTCTTTGACAACTGAGTCTAGGAGTGCCCACAATCGATTGACATGTGTCCTAGGGGCTTAGGGGACGTTTTAGGGGCCAGGAGAAGTGGAAAAACGAGTTGAGGTCGTGAAAATACGCAATGGCAGACATTCAGCGTTTTTTTCGGAGCTGGGCACACCCTCGCGTAGCGCGAGGGTCCCGTCGCGCAGCGCGACCCCCCTAGCAGATCAGTTTTTGATTTTGTTTGCGATTCAGCCCTTGTCTCTTCAAAACTCGAATGGTTACTGATTTATTGCATTTTAAACCTCCACAATTGATCTACTAAGGCCTTAAATCATATACCCTCCTTGCCAAGTCCCCGGGTAACTTTATTTTCACCCGAAAAGTCCTAACTTTCGACGTTTACGCTTTAACGCTTCGCACACGAATTTGATCATATCTTTCTCATACGTTAACGAAACTTTATGAAATTTTTATGGTGTATTCTCATGAGCATAATTAATATTTACAAAGCTTCGGGTTTGTCAAAAGGTCACTCAGAGGTATAAATTAAACATGTTGACACATTTGGCCCCTGTAGTTTGAAATCACTCACATTTAGCTTCGTATGATCCATGATTTATTCGTTTGAAGGTATGAGCATCGTGTAGGGGTAATATATAATATAATTATTCACAGTTGACACTTAGAAAACGTATATTCACATACTTTCCACGTTTGTCAACTTTAGTCCTTCTATAATATTTCTTTCACACGTTTAAACATTATGACACGTGTCAACACATTATAGGACGTGAATTTTCGAGGTGTTACATGGCTAATCTCCCAAGATAATATAAAACAAATAAAACTTGAAAGTAATGAATATGAAACAATTTGTTCTTCAATTTTCTTCTTGCCTTTCATTAATTCATGATTGCTTAAATACAAAACAAACGTAACTGAATAGAACATGACCACTAACCCACTAACCTAGTACTAACTAACAATAAGGAACAAAACAAGGAAAACATTTTAATAACTAAATGAAGTAAACAACCCACGATTGATTGCATGGATGTATGTATCAGATGGATTGCATGATGTCATGGGTATGTGACATCCATTTTGGATTGGTACGTATCAACGCCCACCCGTTGAAAACGTCCTTGTCCTCAAGGACGGAATGTTTGGTCCATGGCAGTCGCCACTCGCGTCTTCCAGTAACGTTTGGTTTGGTCTCAATGGGGCACCACTTTGGTTGCCATGGTGGTCGCCACTCCCAACGTGCAAGGGCATTAGGGCCGGTCTCATGAGACGCCACCCATGTTTCCTGCCATTCAACTCTTTCGGTAGCATTCGAACTTGTCGGAGCAAAAGGCCATGGTGGGCGCCACTCCCGCTTCCATATTGCAATTCTTAATGCGCGGGTTTGTAGACGTTCCTGGGAAGAAAAGTGAGCCTCGATCCACTTCTCAAGCTTTGTGGTTACATGTTGGGTAGTAGTAAATTTGGCCGTAAGGTTGATAATGGTTTCATGCATGGTAGTCATTTTAGTGGACAAGGTTGGGAAGTTGGATATTGGTAACGGTTTGGGTAAGGTTGGAACAAAATAAATAGGTGTTGGAACATGTAGTGGTAGTTTGGTATGGTGGTGTGGAGGTAGTTCAGTTGGTGTGGTAGGAACGACATTGGGGTGTTTGTGTGATGCAAAACATAATTCGTGAGGTTGTGGACCAAGGAGCCTACTTGGCTGGTTTGGTAGTGGTTCAACATCAGAAGCATGTGAAGTTGGATGGCTTGGTAGTATCAGAGCCGGTGTTGAGGAAACTGGTTCAAGGAACCATGTAGGCGTTGATGGTGATTCCCATGGCACGTAACTTCCATTTTCAAATCGGTAGTAGCGACCTTCATGGGCGCTATAAGACCAACCGGCATCGGGGTCGTGATAATACCCACTTCTCGCATGATAATACAACCGCAAGTTGTAATCCCACTGATAGAAGTCTTCTTGCATGGTGGAAGGATGAGAACGAGAATGAAAGCACCAAATGATAGTAGCCGATTCGAGATGGCTAATCTCCCAAGATAATATAAAACAAATAAAACTTGAAAGTAATGAATATGAAACAATTTGTTCTTCAATTTTCTTCTTGCCTTTCATTAATTCATGATTGCTTAAATACAAAACAAACGTAACTGAATAGAACATGACCACTAACCCACTAACCTAGTACTAACTAACAATAAGGAACAAAACAAGGAAAACATTTTAATAACTAAATGAAGTAAACAACCCACGATTGATTGCATGGATGTATGTATCAGATGGATTGCATGATGTCATGGGTATGTGACATCCATTTTGGATTGGTACGTATCAAATTCTTGGCCGTGTTCCCACAAAACCTCGTGCGGTAAAGCCACGCGACCATTACATCGAATACATACGGATGGATGGTTAGATCTGGACCTCGCACATTTGTTCTATTAACAATAACGGTTGAATGATCTGTTTTAGTTGTACATTCATCATGACATGTAGAATTCTGTTTTCTAAAGTTCAAATACTGTTTTTTTCTTATTACTGAAAAATGGAATACTATTTATTTATTTATTTATTTATTTTTGCAGCAGGCACTCATTTTGACTTGAAACCGAATCACTCAGTTTTGGGCTAGTTAGTTGCTAACTTCGGTTCACTTTTTTCAACAAAATTTGCATTTTAGTTTCTCAGATTAGGACCGGCAATCTGTTGACACAACAACACAATACGAATCCATTACAAAATATGCAGGTTAGTGACTAGTCAAAAGCCTAAACGGGTTCGCGTTAGTCTTATGTCAACTATGTGAATACGTTTAGCTAAACAGGTCAACACCAGGTTGTGTTGACCCAGTCGTCTGCAACAAACACCTTGCTACGAGGTTGATCCAATTCCCCAGTTTGCATAAACCCTCCATTGACAAGACATGATGTTACTTTTGTTGGGCATTACATCGAACAACTTCAATGCATTCTTCCATTTACCCATCTTCACGTCCTTCATTGCCCTCATCACTTCGCTATAGGGCCTGTATGGATGCCCAAGATCAGATCACATACACCAGCCACTCTGTGACCTTTATTTCTTTGTTTTTTATATCACAATTATTGTTAATGATATTAGCACTTAAACAGTTAAAAATAAAGCATAACATGAAAACCATTTTCAAATTACTTTGTTTATATGTATATGTTTGTTTCAGTGCTCCCCACAGTTTCAACTTGATACCAAAACTTTACAATCCACTGAAAAGTCAAAAGTCAACTCTGGGAAGTCAACTGCAGCAACATCTGACATTTTCCAGCCTACATGTATGTTCTTGAGCCCGATGTATTTGCTTTCTTTTTAGTGACATGAGTTGAAGATCTGGGTAAACACTAATATGTAACTACCATCCAATGAATTCATCATCTTTTCTCTATCTTCATCTTATATGCATGCACACCAAGTGTTTGATAAAAATCCTGAGTTTTTGCCAAATAAACTTTCTTTGTACTTCCATCAGTTTCATGATATCAAATTACTTGATTTAACTTAGCATATGCAGCAAAAGTAACAAGCTTAGTAACAGCGGTACAAGAAGAAGAACAACCTTGATTTATTGATTATTAGTTATCGGTTTTATTGACGTTAGTACTTAATATTAAAAATCGTGGTTACGTTATGTTCTTTGTTCAGTCAGCGATGTTATATATATTTTATTGGATATTTTTGTTTTCAAAGACATGGTTCTTGAAGCGACAGTGAAGCAGAAGACATTGAACATACGAAAAAGCTTCGTCAAGTTAAATAAGTTCTTGAAGAAGTTCAGATTTAAATTATTTCATTTCCTTCTCTTGATATAATTTTTTATTTTTTCTGGTATTATCTAAACATCCCTGGATGGTTGATGATGCTGGATTTCCACTTAATGCTTCAAAGCTTTTACCTACAGTAGTAAACTTCTTACTTATGTTGCAATTATCTTATTATTGACTTTGTTCTAGAACTTCTTATGGATGGATCAATTGCCAGTTATACTACTGTATTTTTAATTACCAACTTTTTTTCAGAAAATATGTGAGATTACTAGCAAAAGATGAAGATGAGAAGCTTGTCGAGACAATCTCGTATGATGTAATTCCACCATATGAAAAAGCATGAGCACTTGCTAAAACTAATTTGGATGTTAATGAAATTGTTGCTGGAGTACCTTGGGGAAAAAGTTACTTTTATGATTAGAATCATTAACATTTTGAGTTTATCATCTTTCACAATAGATATGGTATAATGCAACTTTTAGATGTATACAAATCGTGCAAGTAACTTTACACATTCACTTTTTGATGTTGGATAAAACTTCTTTGTGTGACTGCTTTTTATTATTTATTTTTGCAGGTATGATCTTTTGCACAATGGACGAGCTCTTCGAAGTTGCTCAGGTATGTTTATGAGAAAGAATACATGTTCCCATGTGGGTTGGGTTGTATAATGGGTCCAAACAAACATGACTGCCTGGGTTGGGTCAAAATGGGAAGCTTTTAGAAAACATGTCAAATGGGTTCGGTTCAAATGGGTCGGGTTAGAGCATGTTCGCGTGCTATACATCCACCGTCCCACCGAGTATTTACCAAAATGACCCCTGAAGTTTCTGCATATGTTGGTGGATAGCATGATAGTGTTGAAGAAATCAACACTGAAAAGTTTGAATTGGATCGTGGAATTGCCTCAGTAGTTGTAAAAGGATCTGAAATTAATCATTCAGGGGGTGTCAATGAAGATATTGAAGAAACACTAAACTAATTATAGGGCTAATCAGTTTGGTTTATATTCCTATCATAGTGGTTAATCTTCTTTTTGGTTTCCTGAGCTCCTTAATGATGGGTTATCCTGCAAAACAGAACACCGTTACTTGTTAAGAGGGGAATATGGGGGTTTCCCTCTTAACTAGGCTCCGGCGTGAGAATAAGCGACTGCTTTGGGGAGATAATTAAGTATTAAGAGTGAGAGTAGAGGGAGTGGAATGTTTAACCTGTGGACTGAGGTCTCTATTTATAGCCGGAGAGGTGTAAGAGGGTGTGGGCTGATGGGCCTTGGGCCAGAAGGCGACAACTTAGAGGATATGCTCTTTGTCTCACTGGTGTCGACCATTAGTGGCCTCTGGGAGTTCGTTGGTGCTGGCGCACCGTGATTGGAGCCACGTGTCAAGGTTGTCGGCCTGGCCGCCCTTCTGCCATCAGCAGGTAAGTGGAGATCATGGGGCAGTTGTCTCTGCCCTGTGATTGGTGCCACGTAGGCGTCCTAAAGTACTTTTTGTCTCCTGCATGTCAGACGATCGTGGAGCACGATTCAGCAGGGCCAGAAGGACACTGATTGGCTCTTTTCTTGTGCCACTTGTACCTTGTGTACTATCCGAAACAGCTTTGTGCTGCTGCCCTGCGCGATTCTTGCTGGGCACGTGACTATCTCGCGCGGGGGTTTGGATGACCGAGTGCTCTTTCAGAATGCTAAGTGTTGTAATTATAGCTCCCTATTGTCCAAGCCTCGCCCCCGTTAAAATAGAACGTGCTGTAGCCCGCGCGAGGTTGCCAATAAGAAATTCGTTGAATAAGGAGTATGGTCCAGCGCGCGACCTTGACGGAGGTTTGCGCGGCTTTTTTGGGACCATACCCCTTCAAGTCCCCCCAGTCCAGTGCTGCACCATGCGCGAGGCAAGTGGTTGGAGCTCTGGACTTAGAAAAATAAAGTTGTAGAAAATGCTTCCTTGAATTGGGTAGACGGCGCGTGTGTAAGCTGTTGTTGGTTATTATGGCGCGGCTACCCGGTTTGGCTCCAGGTTGGTTCACTTTCTTTGGGAGTAGGCGCGCAGGGTTATTGAGTCATTGTTAATACTGCGCGACCCTAGTAGCTTCTACATGAAGTTTGTAGTAATTTTAGGCGGGAAAAACCCTCGAAATTGGAATTCTGACAAGTTGGTGAGAAACGTCGTTGATGGTGATGTTTGAGTTGACCACTTACACGGCTGTCATCAAGTTGTCTCTGACGGTTGGTCATTCCGTCAGGAGAGTGAGCTCCACGTGCGCGTGGTAACCGTCACTCCGAGATTCTCGCCTTACGTGTCGTCTCCTGATTGGTCACGTGCGCGGCGATTCCGGCACGTTTACCCATCGCATTAAATGCGATGGGTATATATATTCGATGATGGATGAGAGCAAATCACTTTTCATCTTCTGTTGTCTTCTTTCCTATTTGCTCTTGAATTGTCTTTAAATCTTCAAACCTTTGAAGAACATAGTAGCAGATCTTCAAGCTTCTTGAGAGAATATTCAAAACTTTCTGCTTTATCATCAATGGCTGAAGAACATCAAGAGGAGAATCCCGGTGAGGAAGGTCCGGTTCCCATTCTCCGGTGGGATTTGGGTCTTTTTGAGCAGATAGTACGGGGTTTCCGGTTCCCACCGGAATGGGATACCAAGTACCCCGGTCAGAACCAGACAGCCGCCGACGCACCGCCGTGGTATATCACGTTGTATGAAGATTTCTTCCATCGGGGCAACTTCCGGTTGCCGGCGACGAATTTCATGGCACATATTTTGCGGTTCTATGGATTTCACATCTCCCAGTTGAGTCCTCCTGGGATGGTTAGCGTTCGACACTTCGAATTTCTTTGTTGGTCCCATGACATAGAGCCGACCGTGGAAAAATTCAGAGTCTTTTACCAGTTGATCCGAAATATGGGATTTTACTCGTTTGTTAGTCGAGGGGCTGCGAAGAAGATACTTCTTAACCCTCCCAAGAGTTTCCATGACTGGAAACCAAAGTTCTTTTATATTCGGGAGGAGGTGATCCCGATCGCCATGACATTCCGCGCTTGGTCTGAGCCGATTGCGAAGGAAGATCTGGCGATTCCCAAGAATGAGGCTTGGTATCAGAAGCTTACTTCAACCCCCAACCGAATATTTGGGGAGAAATTCCTTGTTGCTGCGCGAATGAGTGATCAATGGGCGCCTGAGAGTGAGGAAGTTCCCGTCTTGAAGTTCCAGGATAAAGGTTGGCTATTTCATTAACTGTTTTATTTTTGCCTTCGTATTGCTCAACTTGTTGAATTTATAATGTAGAGGCGTGCCTTTATCAAGCGGTGTTCCCAACTTTTGGTGGATCCATGGGTGTGCGCCCATTGGCAGCAGGGGAGCAATATTGGTATGACGCGATCAGGGCAACTTCATGTATCTAATTGCTGGAGCCATTACTGATCCGCCCTCTGCCACTGAAGGTGCGCATATACCAAACCCTCGTCCCTTGCGCGCTTTGACCTCTGCTGGGAAAGAGATTGTCTATCTTTCCAGCGAGGAGTCTGTAGGATCATCCAATGGGGAGCTAAGTTCGTGGTCTAACATCTTTGCAGGTGTGCTGCGCGATCTGGGTATCGACCCTGAAGAGAAGAAGAAGAAACCTTCCAGGAAGAAGAAGGTGATCAACCTCGAACCTGAAGTGACTAGCAAGAAAGGTGGGTCTAGCCACGCAACAGCTGGTGCCGGTGAGAAAGGTACTCTTCGCCTTCGTCAGAGTAACTTGGAAGATTATGTTGTAATCAGTGACTCACTTGAAGGTTTGTCGCGTATAGGCGAGAAGAAGTCTGGAGGAGCTGGTTCGAAGGGCTCAGGGAGCGCGGGTTCTCGCAACCCTGATGCAGGTGCGACTCCTTCCTCTGTTGCGCATGATGAGGAGGAGGAAGAAGAAGCAGAAGAAGAGGAGGAACCTGCTGCAAAGTTAATCAGCAGGAAAAGAAATATAAGCGAGACCACAGCTGGTGTGTCTACTGCGCCGAAGGCTGGTGCGGTTCCCATAATTGGGAAGCAGAGCAACCAGCGCTCTCTCTATAGGTTCTCTCCTGGTAAGTTTTTTCTTAGTTTCTCTTCCTTTTGTTGCTTTCTCTGTTGATCACTGAATTTCTGCAGAGGCCAAGAAGAAGACCCCTAAGAAGGGTGTAGTGTTCACAGATCCCACAGAGCCGGCGCAGAAAAGGCCTAAGGTTACCATCAAACCTTTCAAAACTGTGGTGGAGTCTGATAAGGACAAACAGGCTGTCGGGGTCGAGAAGGAGAAAGCTGTTGAGGCAGAGAAGAGTAAGGCTGAGGAAGGCAGGAAGAAAGCTGATGAGGAGCGTAGGAAGAAGGTTGATGAAGACAAACGGAAGAAGGCTGAGGAAGAGAAGAAGAAAAAAGCTGATGAGGAAGAGAAGAGGCGAGCTGAGCAGGAGAAGGAGAAAAGGGCTGCTGAAAGAGAGGAGAGAGAGAGAACTAAGGAGAAGGTAAAAACCGCTGCCGACAAGTCTGTCGGAATTTCTATTGCTGAGGGATCGGGCTCTGGTGTTCATCGAGACAAATCCGATGCTGCAGGAGGCGCTGGTGCTGGTGTGGGAAAACACGGCGCGCCGCCGCTCTCTCCAATAGGCCCCCGGGATACTTTGGGGGATATTTATTATAAGTCTTATACGGAAGAGAGCCGTGGTGACGCTCCGCACCAACCGCCATGGGGTTTAAAGCAAAAAGATACTTTTCTCGAGTTCGCGCCTTGTCGTGACTGGTTTCTGAATTCCATTCCTCCCGGTGAAGTTGATCGTCAAAGGGCGCGAACCCACAATGGGTTGTATCACGCCTATGTTGTTGGTGAGGCCAACACCCGTGCCCCTAACCATCAAATTGTTCGCGAGTGGCGAACCATGGTTAGGGAGAGGGAGGATTGGGAGAAATACCGCGAGCGTATCTTAAGGCGTGTTAATGACTTCGAAAGATCGAAAGCTGCCTTTGATGAAGAGAAGGCAAAATTCGAAGCTGACAGGAAATCGGAGGAGTGGGGGCGCGAGGGCCTGAGGGGCAAGCTCCGAGCTGCCGAGGATCTGCTGGCGAAGGAGAAGGCAGAATGGAAGAAAATTTGTGAGAAGGACAACCAGCGCGCATTCGCAGCTCGCAATAAGATTACTGAGCTTGAAGGCAAGGTTGCTGAGCTGACAGCGAAGGTTGAGGATGCGCAAGCTGCTAAAGAGCAGGCTGAGGTTCGAGAAACTTCTCTTTCAGTTTATGCTTTTGTCGGCAGAATTAACTGATCCCTTTATCCCTTGTAGGTTGAGTTGGTCGAGGTGAAGGCGCAACTGTCTGGTAAAGACAAGGATTTGATGGCCAAGGACGTCGAGATTGCTGAGTTGAAGTGCCGCTTGCAAGAGCAGGTTGACAAAAGCGAGTCCTTGGAAATCAACCTTGAAGCTGAGAAGGTTAAGGCTGCCACTGCTGAAGAGGCCAAACAGAAAGCAGAGGAGGCACGGGACATTAGCACATCTGCACTGAATGTGGCGCAAAACAACTACTCTGAAGTTCAAGGCATCGTTGATACTTTGGTCTCTGAGGCTGAGTGGTTGCGTGGCAGAGGCTTAGTTCTGGTATGATATTTTTACTTTGGCTTTATTCTCCAAAACCTGGTTACTTATGTGTTACGTTTGCTGTAGATGGCCAACTCCATCCTAAATGCTGGAGAACTGGATAAGGTTGTTGCGGCAGTTATAGATGCTTCCCGCGCGGTTGGTCACCGTGGAGGCTATCTTGAATGTGTGCAACATGCTACAGAGATGCTTGGATAGGAGTTCGACACTAGTCACTGCTCAGTAACTGATCAAGCTGAGGCTGAGCTAGCTCGCGCTGAACATGGTTATGACCATCTATCAATACCTGTGATGGATTTGGTTACTGAAGCGCTGAAGCATGATGATTGGTGTCAACGGTTAAAGATCATCCTTGATCCACTAGAAACCGTTGAATTATCTGACGAGGAGGAGACTGCTAGCGATGATGGCGATGGTGAAGGCGATAAGCATGATGATGATGATGCTGGTGACGGCTTTGAATAGATAGTGCTTCCAGGCTTTGTGCCTTGTAATTTTTAGGTTTTGAATTTTATAATTTGTGCTGTCGCGCCTGTTTTGAATCAGATAAATGATAGTTGGTTTTTTTGTGACTGCTGCGTAATTGTGCTTATTAAATATGATGCTTATGCTTAATTCTGTCTTGTTACAATTATTGCACTGTTGTTAGAAACTTTGGTTAAGTTAGCGCGAATAAATGTAAGTGTGGCTCTTGTGCGAGTGTAACTGCTCGGTCTCGCGTTATGTTCGCGGAGAACCTTGAAGGCATAACTCAAGGGCTCGTAATTCACTGTAGTGTTTTCGTGCTAATCAAAAGTTTAACATGCATTTGTAACTCAAGAAGTCATATGATAAAAGAAAATATGTTGTATGCTTTCATTCATTCAGAAACAGGCGCTTAGGCCAATCATACATCGCTGATAAGTAACATAAGGGCGTTTAGCCAACATAGGAAATTTAAAAGGCGCGTGGCCAGTATGAACTAAATGGCGCATGGCCTAGAGTAGTTACATATAGCACTTGCGTAGTTGTTGCGCATTCCATGTGCGCGGGATGATGTGTCCATCCAGGGTGCGCAATTTGTATGCCCCTTTTCCTAGCACTTCGTGGACCAAGTATGGGCCTTCCCATTTGGGTGCTAGTTTTCCTGGGCGTTCAGCGTTTGAAGCTTCGTTGTCTCGGAAAACGTATTCTCCTGGAGTGAAGGTACAAATGCGGACTCTCGCATTGTAGTACCTTTCCAGTTGTGCCTTGTACTTTGCTTCTTTAATACGCACAATCTCGCGTCTTTCTTCCAGTAAATCCAAATCGAGACGGCGCTCTGCTTCGTTATCAACCGTGTTGACTGCTGTCAAGCGCGGTGAGGGGAGTCCAACTTCCGCCGGGATAACTGCCTCCGAGCCGTATACTAGGCTAAAAGGAGTTTCGCCGGTGCTTGTCTTCGGCATGATTCGATGAGCCCACAGGATGCTCGGGAGCTCATCTACCCAGCCTCTTCTCTTTGTGCCCAGTCGGGCTTTTATCCCCTCGACGATGCTTTTGTTCACACTTTCAACTTGTCCGTTGCCTTGAGGGTGCGCAACAGAAGAAAAAGTATGTTCGATTTTCATCTCTTTCATCCACTTCTGGAGGTCTTCAGAAGCAAAGTTAGTACCGTTGTCTGTGACAATTTTGAGTGGAAGACCGAATCTGCAAATGATGTGCTCCTAGATAAACTTGCGCACCATCATTGCAGTGGTTGAAGCGAGAGCCTTGGCTTCCACCCACTTAGTGAAATAATCAACGGCCACGATTATGAACTTCACGGCTCCCGGAGCATCAGGGAAAGGTCACACCATATCAATTCCCCACTGTTGGAAAGGCCAAGCAGTGGAGACAGGGATAAGGTCGTTCTTTGGGCGCAGGGTTTTTGGAGAATGTCGCTGACAGGAGTCGCATTTGCGTAGCTCCTTCAGGGCGTCAACATGCATCCCTGGCCAATAATATCCAGCATTCATAATCTTCGCGACAACCATGCGTGGTCCTGCATGGATGCCACAGATCCCTTCGTGAATCTCCCTGATCAAGTAATTCACATCTTGGGGGTTCACGCAGCGCAGCAGTGGCCCCAAGAAGGACTTGCGGTATAAGATACCACCATTCATCTCATAATGCAGAGCTTTGTTTTGAATCTTTCTTTCCTCCGCTTTGCTTTCAGGGAGTATTCCTTCTTGTAAATACTGAATTATAGGGGTCATCCAAGATGGCTGCCCTACTTCGATCACATTTACCTGGCGTAGCAGGACTGATGGGTTTTTGAGTACCTCAATCCTGACATCTTTGGCGAGATGTTGAAAAGAGGTTGAAGCAAGCTTGCTCAAGGCGTCTGCTGGTTTGTTTTCAGAGCGATTGATGTGTACTACCTTATATGAGTTGAATTTCTGAAGCAGTTCTTTCGCCTGATCCAAGTATAAGGCCATAACTTCGCCTTTTGCATCATAGATTCCGTTGATTTGACTGGCGATCAAAAGCGAATCAACATGCGCTTGCAGATTTTTAGCTCCCATTTTTATGGCGAGGCGTAAGCGTGCCAGAAATGCCTCGTACTCTGCCTCGTTGTTGGTATTTTTGAAATCCAACTTGATGGCATAAGTAAACTCGTGCTTTTCAGGGCTCACAAGGCGCAATCCGGCTCCTGCGCCATCTTCGTTTGAGGCCCCATCTGTGTACATCATCCATAACTCATTTGATATGTCTTTTATGGGAGTTTCGACAATCTCGCAGTCTTTGATTTTATCAACTGGGACTTCCGTGATGAAGTCCGCTAGAACTTGACCCTTGTTGGCTGGGCGCGGCCTGTACAAGATGTTGTGGCCCCCAGCTCGATCGCCCATTTTGCTAACCGCCCAGATGTTTCTGGCTTTTGCAATATCGTGCCAATGTGGAAATTGGTAAGTACGGTGATCACATGCCCTGTAAAGTATCTGCGCAGCCTCCGGGAAGCGTGTAGCAGCGCAAGCACCAATTTCTCCATTGTGGAGTATCTTGTTTCTGGATTGGTAAGCACCCTACTGACGTAATAAATTGGAGTCTGTACTCCGTTTCTCTCCACAAGTAATACCGACCCTACTGCCTTATCCGAAGAAGATAAGTACAATACGAGTGGTTCTTTTTCGAACGGCGTGGTCAGGGTAGGGAGTTCGATCAAACACTCCTTCATTTGTTGAAAAGCGGCCTCTGCTTCAGGCGTCCATCTGAATTCTTGCTTCTTCACACAATTGCGCAAAGTGCTGATAAAAGGATATGACTTTGCGGCGTGGTTTGACAGAAAACGGTTAAGCGCGGCTAGGCGGCCGGCCAACCTTTGCATCTCTTTGATTGTTCGTGGTGATGGCATTCGCTCTATTGCCTGGACCTTTTCTGGATTCACCTTAAATCCGCCATTTGTGACTATGAAGCCTAAGAATTTCCCTTCTTCCATACCAAAAGAACATTTGGCTGGATTCAATTTCATATTCACGCTGCGCAACGAGTTGAATGTTTTTTCGATGTCTTTCAACATTTGGTCTTCTTCGGGACTTTTGATCACCAGATCGTCGATGTAAACCTCGATATGCTTCCCAATATCTCCAGCGAAGGTCTTATCCATCAGACGTTGATATGTGGCGCCAGCGTTTTTGAGGCCGAATGGCATCTTTGTATAATAAAAGATCCCGAGATCGGTTCGAAAAGCTGTCTTGTCTTCGTCTTCAAGCTTCATTTGAACCTGATGGTATCCCTTGTAGCAATCTAAGAATCATTTCCATCTGTATGGTGCGAGAGAGTCTATCTTTTTGTCAATTTCAGGCAAAGAGTAGCAATCTTTAGGGCATGCCTTGTTGAGATCGGTATAATCAACGCACATTCGCCATCCTCCACTAGATTTCTCCACCATCACTGGGTTCGCGACCCAACTTTGATAACGTACCTCTCGCAAGATTCCAGCTTTGAGTAGTTCGCATACTTGCTCATTCATTGCTTTGGTTTTGTCTGCCCCTAAGCTGCGCCTTCTTTGGACCTTCGGCTCAACAGAGGGGTAGGTGTTTAAACAGTGCTCGGTAATGTCGCGCGGGACACCGGTCATGTCGGCCGGAGTCCAGGCGAAGATATCCATATTCTTGAACAGGAGTTGTTTGAGATGCGTTCTGATGTTTGGCGAGATTGCGTGGCCTATCGTCACCGTTTGCTCCGGGTACTTACGGTTTAACACCCATTTCTCTGGTTCGGTTGTTGAAACCTTCGCCGCTTTTGTTGGGCGCATCTCTTCTGACGACATTACCTCTTTCTTGGCATAGATAATCACCACCCCTGTCTTGGTTGGAAACCCTATCGCTGAGTGGGGCGTGGAAGTTACCATGTTCAGTTCGCCTTGGGTTTCTCTCCCAATCAACACATCATGCCTCGATTTGACAGGCATCACCATGAAGTTTACATTTGTAGTTCTTGAATGCTTCCCGTCAGAGAGCGTGACGGGGAAGCTGATTTGGCCTAGCAGGAAGACGATTTCGTTGCAAAATCCAGACAGTGGATAATCAACTGGCTCAAGTCTTGCTTTATCATCCTCATCAAACTGATTAAAACATTGCTCATAGATGATATCAGCCGTACTTCCTGGGTCAATGAAGACATACTCCGTTTTATAATGGCCGATAATACCGGTAATGACGACAGGTCGAGTGGCGCGAGGACCGCCGCGCACTAACGGGAAAATGACCTGTTGCTCTTGCCATGAGGGCTCGTAAGGGCGTTTGCCTTTCTCTTTTGCGCTGTATCTTGGTCCATTGACCATATGGGTTTCTAGGCGTCGGACTTTCTTGTGATTCCCCTCATCATGGCGTTGGATCTGTCGAGTTTCTTTGCGCACGTTTTTCACCAGGTGGCTTAGCTTTCCGCTTTTTAGCGCTTTCTCAATCTCTTGACGTAAACTGAAGCAATCATCTGTCAGGTGCCCTGTATCTTTGTGGAAGTCGCAGTACAGGTTGGGGTCTTGCCCCTTCTTGTTTGTCATAGGCCTTGGAGCCTTGAAATCGTGATTCTCCGTCACTAGCACCTCTTTTGGTGTTTTTATGAGCGGAGTCCAGTGCTTTTCTCGGTTATCGTCCCTGACTGCTTTTCGATATCCGATTCTATCGATTGTTTTGCGCGCATCTTCTCTGTAGCACGGCTTCTCTTCATGGCCCCTTGATCTTCCGGATTTCCAATCGTTACTTTTGTACTTGTTGCGCTTGTTGTGATCGCGCGAATTTCCCTTGGAAAATCGATCCTCAGTATAATAGTTCTTGTGTCCAGCCAATGACTCTTCAGTTTGCGCGACTATTTTCGCGGCTTCCATGAGCTTATCCCATTCTTTGGGCATTCCATCTTTCCCAGTGATAGTTCTGATGAGACTATCACAACGAATGGCTTTCTTAAAGTGGCAACACATGAGTTGTTCACTTACGCCACCGATTTCCAAGCACTCCTTGTTGAAGCGAGTGATGAAATCCTCCAGACCCTCGTTGTCTCTGCGCCAGATGTCCTCTACCTCGGCTGTGTCGCGCTGGTAACGTCTCTGCTGACTGAAGTGATTCAAAAACTGTGTCCTGAAATCTACCCATGACTTGATCTTTCCCGGAGGAAGGGTGTCGAACCAGGCGCGAGCAGCCCTTGTAAGAGTTTGAATAAACAGATGGCACCACATGGGCATATTCCATCCTCCCATGCAACCAACGCTTGTGAAAACTCTTACGTGATCATCGGGATCAGTCAATCCGTTAAACTTTCCAACTGTCGGAGGTAACTTCTCTCTTGAAAGCGGTGCCAGCGCGATCTTTGGAATGAACTTTGAATGTTCTGTGGCTTCAGCTGGTCGATAGGTGAGGCGAAAGTCTCGCTCTGCCTCTTCGGTGTACCCTACGTGTTGTCTTGGTTTGTAGTACTCATGGTTCCGTTGTAAACGATTGAAGACTGAAGATCCTTCATCGTCTTGCCAAGTTGGATCATTCAGGTCAGTATCTTCCCATTCATTGTTCATGTTGCGCGGCGTGAGCCGGCTATGAACTAGGCCTCTTTGGACGTGTGACGGATAGTCATAATAGCTTTCTGTTTCTCCCCGTGTATCGCGCGTGTCCTGCACGCTCAGTCTTCTGGTAGGGGGAGGTCTGTTAGCTCTTCCTTGGATGTTTTGATGTGGGGGTATCTGGCGCGCCCCTTGGCTTTGTCCCTGGGGAGTAACCAAGGACGGTTCTGCCGTTAAGACTGCTTGTTGTGCGATTAGAGATTGATACGCCACGTTAATGGTGGCAATATTTTTGGCGTACCACGAGGTTGGAGTTTTGCCCTCTGGTAGCCCTAATAGTGCCGAAACGTTCTGAGGTGGAGCTGGGTTTGAAGGTCCAGCGCCATTGCTTCCTGGAGTTTTGCCCTCTGGTAGCCCTAATAGGTTTGAAGGTAAAACCTAGCCTAAATGTCACGGCATACAAGGCCAAGATGGTAGAACCTATTCAAGAGATTCAAATCCTTATTAAAAATATGAAAGCATATTAACATGCTCGACAAAATGTGATATGATAAAATCATATAAGTCATTTTGGGATATACTAAATTCCCTTATTTATATAATCATCCCTTATGGATGAAGTGCCCACGGGCTATAACTAACATCCTCTGGGGCTAAAGACAGTGGTAGCCTACAACTCCCTGTCAAGAAAAAAGGTAATGAACTTTGATTCAAACCTTGAAGCCTCGATTCTATAAAATCAAGGCCTATAAATTAAACTTGTCTAAGTGACTAGGCCTTTTGTGCTATTATTAACTTATAATTTAGGAGTATAATAAATATCCTGAATAATTATATATTTATCAAAATTAACCAATATGTGTATTAAAAACATGGTTAATAAATCGTTCAAAAAGATAAAACTGTTTAAACTTCCGTAAAAACCTTGTCCTTGTTTAATTTTTATGTAGCAATTAAAACTACATGGCGGGGTCGGAAGAAGGGAATAGTCACCCTCTGGAAAATCGCGATGATGAAAGGATTAATATAACCAGAGGGGAACTTCGTACATTGATTGACTCAGTTGTATCTAAAGCTGTGAAGGAGCAATTCCAGGAGTATAGTGAGACATATAGTAAAGCCTCATCTGTACCCCACCCTAAATCCATCCCTAAAACTCCTCCAGAGCCTGATAACAAGCCGCCCTCAAAGAAAGATGAGTTAAAGAAAGATGACGATCGACATTCATCTAATGAACACAGTGTTCCATCCAAGAGGATAGTGTTCGATAATGAACCGCATACCAAATCCTGTAACTATAAGTACTTTGTTTCCTGCAAGCCCCGAGATTTTACTGGGGAAAAAGGGGCGGTTGATTGTATGATTTGGTTGGATGAAATGGACACAGTTGTCGATATCAGCGGTTGCGCTGAAAGGGATGTCGTGAAGTACGTATCCCAATCGTTCAAAGGAGAGGCACTGGCATGGTGGAAGTCTCTCATTCAAGCTGCTGGGAAGATTCCGCTCTACAACATGTCATGGGAACAGTTTGTTATTCTCATTAAGGAGAATTACTGCCCTCAACACGAGGTTGAGGGGATTGAGTCAGATTTCTTATCTTTGGTAATGACAAACTTAGATTGTCAAGCTTACCTCACCAGTTTTAATACCCTGTCCAGACTGGTCACTTACCTTGTAACACCAGAGCCCAAGCGAATTGCACGCTTCATTGGGGGTTTACCCCCAGAAATCAAGGCCAGTGTTAAGGCTTCAAGACCTACTACATTTAGGTCAGTAGCTGACCTCTCTCTGTCCCTTACTTTAGATGCGGTCAGGCTAAGGTCGCTAAAGAAATCTGAAGAAAGTAAGAAGAAGCGTGAGGATGATAACTCACGAGGATCAGAGAAGAAACACAAGGGAAACACTGACTCAGAGAGGTCTGGGTCTGGAAAGAATGGTCAGCGGACAGAGGAAAAGCCAAGGTGCTCGACTTGCCAAAAACGCCACTTTGGAAAATGCAGAATGGAGTCCAATTCTAAATCAGGACCACCTGCATGTGGGATATGCAAGTCTAGGGAGCACAAGACTGTTGATTGCGGGAAGATTAAAGATGCTACATGCTACAACTGCAACGAGAAGGGGCACATAAAGACCAACTGCCCTAAGTACGCGAGGAAGCCCGAGTAGGCCGAGAGAACAAACGCACGAGTTGTCAGGATGAACGCCCAAGAGATGGTGCAGAATAATAATAGTATAATATGTACCTTTCCTTATCAAACAGTTTATGCAGAAACTTATTTGATATTGGCACATATAAATATATTATGAATGATAAAGGTTGAGAACTGTTGTCTCCACCTGATTAAGACTCCGGTCATTTAATGCCCGGTAGAAAGTGACGATGTTACGTCGAAAATGCTCCAACAAATCCTATATTGATATTAATATCTATTAGAAATCACTCTTTTCTAATATCCTTGTAGCAAACTTTTGGTTGCATACTTAAGGACTCAATATAGTGATAAAAATCGATTGGTTGCCTTAAAAATCAAGCCCATATCGTGGGTGATAAGAAGCAATTAATTATCAAGGCTCCTTACGAGACAACTCTCATAATTACACGTATCCGTGCGATTAATTAATATTAAACATAAAAAAAAAATGGTGGAACTGGCCGTCCCCGGAATCGAACCTGGGTCTAGGCCGGCCGCACCCTTTCGCGCGCCTAGCCAACTGAGCTAGGTGCCTAGTTTGTGAAACTTCCATTATTAATTCAATATAAGCACTTGTACAATAAACTTCCTTATCATTTATCAATGATAATTTCTGCTAAGAGTCCTGTTTTTAATACAGGCAATAATAAATCTTCATGAACCATAAACTTAGCAAAAATTTTTATTATCATCCACAAGGTATAACTACCAAGGAAACCATAGTAACCGATTCTTATAGATCGGCAAGGAATCCTTCCGAAAATCTAAGAGCACCCTTTCTTTGCATAGAGTACGACAACATATGTTATTTTAATTATTTTCTCATTCTTTTCTATCGCCTGCGAATGCCAAACTATGTTTGATTAAGGTGTCATATGAGGATTGGCATATCCTAGTGTGTCCCATAGATTATTTCCATGTCTGATCAGCATGGAGGTTTAATACATGGAACCCCTGAGATATCCCAATGATCATATTGTACTAAAGTCGACTAGTAGTATTCAAAGAAGATATCCAAAAAAATGGAAATTTTTTTTTCCAAGTAAATGTTCCCGATTAAGGAATTCGTGGACTTATAACAAAAAGGTGTCACTTATTTAACACGAACAATGATGGATGAACTGGAGCCTGAGATATGGAAAATCTCAAAAGCCTCCTTGTATCGTAATTATCTTCTCATAAGTTTTCCCTGCCTACCTCCTGGAAGACAGGTAGAACTAAGATTAACATCCCGCTGTGGACTGGAGCATTATGAAAACTCCATATTGATTATGGAAAAATCGAAACCTTGATTTAGTGGGTTTTAAGACACAGGCTCATATAGCCTGACTCAATATTCTGAGGGTTTTAGGTTATTAAATAAGAAAGACGGTTCATATTGCTTATGCATACATGCCGCAACCCTAATTAGGCAACGATTAAGAATTGCCATCTGCTACCCAGGATCTAAGGGCAAATTATTGGCGGATAGGCTTGAAAAAGTCCGTAGCCACCCATGTAGCTAAATGCTTGACATGTGCGCAAGTCAAAACCGAGCATCAAAGGCCGTCAGGCTTGCTACAACAGCCTGAACTTCCTACGTGGAAGTGGGAAATGGTAACTATGGATCTCATTACCAAGTTACCCAAGACAAGGAAAGGAAATGATACGATATGAGTTATAGTTGACAGACTGACTAAGTCCGCACGTTTCCTACCCATCAAGGAGACTTATAGCTCCGATATGTTAGCCCAGTTATACATTGATAAGATTGTAGCCTACATGGCATACCTGTGGCTATTATCTCTGATAGAGATACTAGGTACACGTCGCATTTTTGGAAGAATTTCCAACAATCTTTGGGCACACGTTTGAATTTTAGTACGACTTACCATTATCAGACTGACGGTCAGAGTGAGCGTACTATTCAAACATTGGAAGACATGCTACGTACATGTGCGATCGATTTGGGTGGTAGTTGGGATAAGAACCTACCATTAATCGAATTCTCCTACAACAATAGCTACCATACCAGCATTAAGGCTGCGCCTTTTGAGGCATTATACGGTAGAAATTGTAGATCGCCTAATTATTGGGCGGAAATTGGAGATGTCCAGTTATCAGGACCAGAGATAGTGTTCGAAACAACGGACAAGATCGTCCAGATTCGTGACCGTCTCAAAGCTGCCCGGGATAGGCAGAAGAGTTACGCTAATCCAAAGCGTAAGGATTATCACTTCGAAGTAGGTGACAAAGTCCAACTTAAAGTGTCACCCTGGAAGGGAGTGATGCGGTTTGGTAAGAAAGGCAAGCAAAGTCCGAGATACATAGGACCTTTCGAGGTTATCGAACGTGTCGGGTCAGTTGCCTATAAGTTAAACTTACCAGAAGAGCGCAGTGGAATTCACAATGTGTTCCACATCTGCAATCTGAAGAAGCGCTTCGCCGACGAATCACTGGTTATACCATATACAGATGTGCATATAGATGAGAGCTTAAAAATGTGTAGAAAAACCTTTGTCGATTGAAGATCGACAGGTAAAGAAGCTTCGAAAGAAGCGTGTACCTATTGTAAAGGTCAGATGGGATGCCCGTAGAGGTCCCGAATTCACGTGGGAGGTTGAATCCACGATGAAAGAAAAGTACCCTTACTTATTTCAGTAAATCTCGGGTCGAGATTTATTTTAAGGGGGTGAGGATGTAACACCTCGAAAATTCACGTCCTATAATGTATAGACACGTGTCGAATGTTTAAACGTGTGAAAGAAATATTATAGAAGGACTAAAGTTGACAAACATGGAAAGTATGTGAATATACGTATTCCAAGTGTCAACTGTGAATAAATATAATGTACATTAACCCTACACGATGCTCATACCTTCAAACGAATAAATCATGGATCATACGAAGCTAAAAGTGAGTGGTTTCAAACTACAGGGACCAAATGTGTCAACATGTTAAATTTATACCTCTGAGTGACCTTTTGATAAACCCGAAGCTTTGTAAATATTAGTTATGCTCACTAGAATGCACGATTAAAATTTCATAAAGTTTCGTTACCGTATGAGAAAGTTATGATCAAATTCGTGTGCGAAGGGTTAAAGCGTAAACGTTGAAAGTTAGGACTTTTCGGGTAACAATTAAGTTAACCGGGGACCTAACAAAGTGGGTATATGTTTTAAAGCCCTTATAGATCAATTGTGAGGGTTCATAATGCAATAAACAAGTGCCTATTCGAAATTTGAAGAGCCAAGGACCAATGCGCAAAAACCAAAAATAAAGATATGCTGCAGGTGGCCTCGCGCCACGCGAGGGGGTGCCAGATCCTGATTTCGATTTCTTGGCTGCCCTTGCTCTTAGACGCGATTTCAAACCGATTTTTCACTTCACTTGGCCCCTAAAAACACCCCCTACACACTAGTAACAAGTGTTGATTGATTGTGGTGTGTGCTAGACTTATTTGTCAATCAAATGTGGTGTGTAAACCCACTATAAATAGGCCTTCAAGTTCACAACATTTCTTCACACCTTCAAGTGCATAACTGATCAATTCTGGAGCTCCCAAGCAGGTCCAACTGATCATAAGTCGTGCATAGGACTCTTGTAAGTATGCTAGTCCTTCTTTATTTGAGTTTAGCTTGTTTAATTAGCTAAAAGTCAAACCGTCGTAAATACGGTTTGACTTCGAGATTAGTCATTTATGGCTCAGTCATATCTCGAATTAAAAGTAGTTATGAGTTGGTATTTATGTGGGTAATAAAACCCCAAAAGGGTTTCCCCTGATCACCACTCTAACTAGTTCAAATGTCGGGTCAAACATGTACTTAAAAAGTCAACAGGATGCTTAAAATGTCATTTATGCATAATTAGCTATCTAGAACATATAAAACCTGTTTGATCATTGTTATAACTTAGTAATTAGTGTAAGAACATGTCCAAACATGTTCAACCCGACTATTTCCTGTTTCGACCCGGTTCGGAACCGAAAGTCACATAGTTTGACTTTCACTTTGACTTTCAGTTCTGACCCGTTTAGGCATGTTTTAGAAATACCTTAGAGCTTCATTTGGACCAGGTTACATGCTAGTATAACCCTCTGTGATTTTACACCTCGGTTCATTAGTTATCCGATTAATACGCATGATTCCGTTAATTGCTCATATGTTGACCATTATGCCCTTATTGCCTTAAAACGAGATTTATGAAAATGTAAAAGTGTAGAAACCTTGGTTACTGATATATAAACTTGTATGCAAAGTTTGACATAAGTTTGACTTGTAGATTAAGAGTTATGCTCAATATCGCAAAATTAATGCTTTATGTTAATAAAACGGCGAAATTAACGTATAGCCTAGTTAAGCCTACTTTTTGGTATCAAACTTAATACCCACTGATGTCATATATTATTTTGGGATTTTTAAAGATTTTTAATTAATTTTAAGCTGAGCATAACTAGTAGTCGTAGGTTTAATCCGGTAATTGTCGGTTTTGCCCTTACGGGCCATAAAATGAGTTTTACTTATCGAAACGACTCCAACCCTTTTTCTACTGATCACATATGTTAAATAAATTATTTTAAGCCCTTTGGAAATATAAAAATATCAGATTTAAGTATCGAACCCGGAAATGGCCTTTAATCGCCATAATTAGCGTTTTTAACGCATAGTATGTCTTAAAATCATATTGGATATACCCGGGTTGATACCTACTGATATATGAGGCAAATTATGATATTTTAACAGTAAGCAAAGGTTGATTAACTCAGACTTCGTTTTTGAGCTTTTCGGCTTATGTGAAATTACCAAAATACCCCTACGGGGCATAGTTTGGTTAAAGATGATAAATTTCACATATACGCTTTAGCCTACTGTTATAACTCATCAAATTAAGTATGTTTGCTGTTTACATCAGACCTGTAACTCAGTTAAACATTTAAACTCTTTTATAACCTTTTAAATGACCAAACTACCCCTACGGGGCCTAGTTTGTGTTTAAATACGTTTCGGGCATAATGAAAGACATCTTACTGATGTCACAACATATTTGAGGCACAATTAAATTAGGAAACCTGTAGATGGCTCTAATGAATACCCGTCACGCTTATTACGCGTTCGGTTCGGTTTATGTAACAAGTTTACATAAATTAACCGAAACGGGTCAAACCTTATCGGTTTTATCTCAAAATCCAGAATGTGAATAATAAACCCATATTAAGCAAGTCTCTGAACTTGTCGGGTCTGAATCACATTCTATCCGGTCTTCGCTTAATCGTGCGTACGAACCGTATCTTTGAAACTAGCCGGTCTAAGCTTAAGCTTAATTAAAGACCCGTTAGGATTCTAATAGGTTATTATAAACCTTCGTTCCAGATTAGGAGCCCAGTAAAAGTACTTGCAATTACTGTATTGGATTTATACTTTGCTCAGGTAAATACTCTTAACTTATTTTCCCTATACGGGCTTGGGATACGGTACTATAAAAGTGCCGCTTGGTCGGGTATGTAGACATGTAAATCGGATTGTGATTAATGTATTACATAACTCGCTTTATTCTGTATTATTTGATGTATGGCCCTTGGGGGTTAAATGACCATGTCCCGGATATCCTTGGCATCATTCAAAGAAATGGCCATGACCTAAGCACGGGGTGTAGGCGTACACCTGACAGATGCATTATGTAAGAACGGGTAATCCACTTAGGGGTATCATCCTTGTGGGCATTATACCGGAACTGGTAATCCACTTAGAGGATGATAGCCTGTGGGCATTATACCTATGGCGTGTCAGTTAATCTGTCCCGACGGACGGCAAATGAGTAAAACTGTAAACAAGATTGTTTATAAATAATTGTCCCAAGTTATAAAGATATGTTTTGCCGAAGTGCATTCAAATCAATTTTATTAAACTCTTTTCTAAATGAGTCAGTTGAGTTGT
Source organism: Helianthus tuberosus (assembly GCA_030545235.1). Classification (NCBI taxonomy): domain Eukaryota; kingdom Viridiplantae; phylum Streptophyta; class Magnoliopsida; order Asterales; family Asteraceae; genus Helianthus; species Helianthus tuberosus. The sequence goes on along the minus strand of CM060411.1, from coordinate 212,216,209 downwards.
ATTTACCAGTGTAAACTGACGTATTTTCCAAAAAGGCTAAGTGCAGGTGCTAGACGAAATAGGCTGGCTACTCCAGGCATCATTACTCAAGTTTCGCAAGCTCTAGATGTCAAAGTCTGTTGAACAGTTTTTACTTTATTTCGATCCGCCTGTGGATCCTTTACTTCCGTTGTAATACTGAATATTACTTCATATTCGGAATGTAATAATAAATATCCTTTGCTTCCGCTGTGCATTCATATATATTGTGTTGTTTGACTATTATGTTGCCAACCACGTCACGATACTCCCCCACCGGGCCCACCGGTGACACGTGGAAATTTGGGGTGTGACAGGTTGGTATCAGAGCCCAACACTGAGTGAATTAAACACTAGTCTTTTGTGTTTAATCTCAGTTACACAATTGCACATTCTTGAGTCTAGACAAGAACATAGGAAAAATCCAAATTTGTTTCATTTTACCTTATTTGGTTCCTTTGTTATTTTTCTGATTAGCCCTAGCATGGGCAAGTCAATTGCTATAGAAGTCCCGTTTAGGGCAACCATATACTTGTTAATTTTTAAAGGAACGATTATATTTAAAGTATCATTCCTATATTATAAGATCTACCATTATAATAAAATGGAAAAATTTAAAAAAGGACAAAACCTAGCCATGTGTCACATTAAGACAGGACCAAGATGGTAGTTCCATAATTAAATTCAGATTCTTGTTAACAGTTCAATTTAGGATTGCTCTGCGTTAATTATTAAAAAGAATCTAAAAGGTAAAACCTAGCCTAAATGTCACGGCATACAAGGCCAAGATGGTAGAACCTATTCAAGAGATTCAAATCCTTATTAAAAATATGAAAGCAAATTAACATGCTCAACAAAATGTGATATGATAAAATCACATAAGTCATTTTGGGATATACTAAATTCCCTTATTTATATAATCATCCCTTATGGATGAAGTGCCCACGGGCTATAACTAACATCCTCTGGGGCTAAAGACAGTGGTAGCCTACAACTCCCTGTCAAGAAAAAAGGTAATGAACTTTGATTCAAACCTTGAAGCCTCGATTCTATAAAATCAAGGCCTATAAATTAAACTTGTCTAAGTGACTAGGCCTTTTGTGCTATTATTAACTTATAATTTAGGAGTATAATAAATATCCTGAATAATTATATATTTATCAAAATTAACCAATATGTGTATTAAAAACATGGTTAATAAATCGTTCAAAAAGATAAAACTGTTTAAACTTTCGTAAAAACCTTGTCCTTGTTTAATTTTTATGTAGCAATTAAAACTACATGGCGGGGTCGGAAGAAGGGAATAGTCACCCTCTGGAAAATCGCGATGATGAAAGGATTAATATAACCAGAGGGGAACTTCGTACATTGATTGACTCAGCTGTATCTAAAGCTGTGAAGGAGCAATTCCAGGAGTATAGTGAGACATATAGTAAAGCCTCATCTGTACCCCACCCTAAATCCATCCCTAAAACTCCTCCAGAGCCTGATAACAAGCCGCCCTCAAAGAAAGATGAGTTAAAGAAAGATGACGATCGACATTCATCTAATGAACACAGTGTTCCATCCAAGAGGATAGTGTTCGATAATGAACCGCATACCAAATCCTGTAACTATAAGTACTTTGTTTCCTGCAAGCCCCGAGATTTTACTGGGGAAAAAGGGGCGGTTGATTGTATGATTTGGTTGGATGAAATGGACACAGTTGTCGATATCAGCGGTTGCGCTGAAAGGGATGTCGTGAAGTACGTATCCCAATCGTTCAAAGGAGAGGCACTGGCATGGTGGAAGTCTCTCATTCAAGCTGCTGGGAAGATTCCGCTCTACAACATGTCATGGGAACAGTTTGTTATTCTCATTAAGGAGAATTACTGCCCTCAACACGAGGTTGAGGGGATTGAGTCAGATTTCTTATCTTTGGTAATGACAAACTTAGATTGTCAAGCTTACCTCACCAGTTTTAATACCCTGTCCAGACTGGTCCCTTACCTTGTAACACCAGAGCCCAAGCGAATTGCACGCTTCATTGGGGGTTTACCCCCAGAAATCAAGGCCAATGTTAAGGCTTCAAGACCTACTACATTTAGGTCAGTAGCTGACCTCTCTCTGTCCCTTACTTTAGATGCGGTCAGGCTAAGGTCGCTAAAGAAATCTGAAGAAAGTAAGAAGAAGCGTGAGGATGATAACTCACGAGGATCAGAGAAGAAACACAAGGGAAACACTGACTCAGAGAGGTCTGGGCCTGGAAAGAATGGTCAGCGGACAGAGGAAAAGCCAAGGTGCTCGACTTGCCAAAAACGCCACTTTGGAAAATGCAGAATGGAGTCCAATTCTAAATCAGGACCACCTGCATGTGGGATATGCAAGTCTAGGGAGCACAAGACTGTTGATTGCGGGAAGATTAAAGATGCTACATGCTACAACTGCAACGAGAAGGGGCACATAAAGACCAACTGCCCTAAGTACGCGAGGAAGCCCGAGTAGGCCGAGAGAACAAACGCACGAGTTGTCAGGATGAACGCCCACGAGATGGTGCAGAATAATAATAGTATAATATGTACCTTTCCTTATCAAACAGTTTATGCAGAAACTTATTTGATATTGGCACATATAAATATATTATGAATGATAAAGGTTGAGAACTGTTGTCTCCACCTGATTAAGACTCCGGTCATTTAATGCCCGGTAGAAAGTGACGATGTTACGTCGAAAATGCTCCAACAAATCCTATATTGATATTAATATCTATTAGAAATCACTCTTTTCTAATATCCTTGTAGCAAACTTTTGGTTGTATACTTAAGGACTCAATATAGTGATAAAAATCGATTGGTTGCCTTAAAAATCAAGCCCATATCGTGGGTGATAAGAAGCAATTAATTTTAACATGTTTATTTTATGGGTTTTGATTGTATCAAGTAAATTAAATAGTGGGTCTGTCATGGGTTTGTTCACTATTTTTTGGGATATTTTTGAGTGCAGTAGGTGGATAAGTTCCTATGTAAGGTGTTTGATTGGAATGAAAGTAGAGAAAGTTGAGCAGCAAGTTTCTATTTTCCTTCATTTCTAATTCGTAAATAACAGTTAGAAACCCAACAAAAGATACTGCGTTTGGAGTTTCCAATTCAGTTGGGATAATGGTAAAAAAAGTTACCAGACATTACTTTTTAAGTCATTAAAGGAACACAAGTTAAAGTTCTGGTTTATATTATATTCGTTAAATGAACATTGTTAATTAGCTTTCATAAAACTATGATGATTAACTTACTTGTAATTCCATTGCCTTCTTAAGTTCTGTCAAAACTTCTTTTGTCGTCGGTCTTTTTTCTCGTTCAAGATGTAGGCATTGGTAGGCAATCTCTTGAAATGTAGTCAATGATTTCGGCAGAATCTCTTCCCTAATTTGATTGAACACCACCTCAGCATGTTTTCCTTCTTCAAAGTTCTTTTTAATGAAATCTGGTAGATAGTGACCCTCATGTTTGTGAATTGCAAACGTTGATCTCCCGCACAAAATCTCAAATAAAACAACACCAAACGAGTAAATATCGGATTCTATGGTTAGGAATCCCGATTGTCTATAAAGTGGGTCCACGTATCCTTTTGTGCCACACGCATGATCGATTATATAGTCTGTTTCCTCATTTATTGAACATATTAGCGAAAGCCCAAAATCAGCCAGTTTTGCTTTCCAATCATTGTTTAACAGGATGTTTTCAGTTTTGATGTCCCTATGTATCACCTTTGCTTGTTTTCCTACTCCTCCGTGTAGGAAATCCAACGCTCTTGCAACATCAATGCATATATTAAGTCGTTTCACCCATGTAAGAGAAGTATCATTCAAATACCTATCAAGACTTCCCCTGGACAAATACTCATAGATAAGGACTTTTTCATCATTTTCATCACAGTAGCCTACAAGACCAATGACATTCTCATGTTTATAATCCAAAAGAATTTGGAGCTCACTAAAGAATTGTTGTTCTCCTTGACCAAACCTCGTATCCAATCGCTTTGCAACAATGGTTTTAATTCCTTCTCCATCTTGAAGGTTTCCTTTATAGACTTTACCAAATCCTCCCCCACCAATGAAATTGTCATCATGAAAGTTTTGTGTCACTCGTTTTATGTCTTCAAGTGACATTTTGGGGTTATCCTTGTTGTTGTTCTGTGAAACATGACACACCAAATGAAATAAATATATTGATAACTATAATAAAGTGGAATAGAAAACTAAATTGTAATTATCTTTTTCTAAATATTATGAAAAACTATAAATGATGAGTAAAATAATAATTGAGTCATATCATTGATAACACTGAACAACATGATTTTAATATGATGATAAATGTCCCTTATGAATTAAATATGCACTGTACTGTGTTTTCTAAAGGTTTTGGATTGAACTTTTATTTATTATTATACTTCCATATAAGCAATTCTAGCAAAGTCCTAACTTGATAGTCTAAAAGGTAGGATTGATAAATTCCTACAATGTCTAAAAAGTAAACTTGATAGGTTGATGCTAGACATTATAATGTGGAAATGATTTTTAACGATGAATTTTATGTAATTTGAACCCAACCTCATATTACTTCTAGGTGTTGATAAACTGAATTTAGAACAATGGCTTACTTGAAAGAATAATGCTTTCTCAAGTTCCTTGACTACGACTTTCATTGTTGGGCGTTGGTCTTGAGTTTCAGCCACACACTGGTGTGCAATTGTAATAAACGTGTGCAAAGAATCCTTGTTGGGTCCTCTATTTAGAACAAAACTATTTTCACCAACTTCTTCCTTTATTATAGGATCTATCAACGCTTCTAGTGTTCTTGTGCTAAAGATTCGTCTTGCTACAGGTGCCAGCCCTCTCTCACTCTCCTTAAGGTTAATTAGGTCATTGGCTAACCTCCCACAAAGAGTCTCAAACAATACTACTCCAAAACCATAAACATCTGATTCTTTTTTTAACTTATGGGTCTTCTCATATTCTGGATCTCTGTAGTGTGTTCTCCCAACACCGATGAGATGGTGATCTTTGTTTTCTTCATCTGGAGACAGGAATACGGACCACCAAAAGTCAACAATCTTTGCCCCAAAATTCTCGTCTAACCCAATGTTGTAGCTCCATATATCACGATTTATTATCATCTTTTGGTCTTCCATCTCATAGTGAATGTATCTTAATGCGTGTGCAACATTAATTGAGATTTTCAAACGTTTTTCCCAAGTCAAAACACGTTTGTCTTTGAGGTTTTCCAAATATTCACCAAGAAATCCATTAGAAAAATCTTCAATGATAAGGATCATCTCAGAAGCTTCAACACAAAATCCAAGCAGATTGACTATGTTGGGATGCTTAACTCCACCGGAAAGAATTTCTATTTCTGTGAGAAACTCTTTTTCTCCAAACAACTCACTTCCAGAAGGGTAGCGTTTGATAAGTACAGTGTTGTGTCTCTTGGATGATGGATTCTCTTTATCATAATGCTCGAGTTCTGCTCTGTAGAAAGCATAGCCATCTTCTGGGAAATCTGCAATGTTGTATTCGTATGAGAAATAATGGGTTGCTGATTGAATATAAGTGAGAGGAATCTTCAAGTGTTCCAAGTTCTTCCCCACCTGCAAATTAAATACATGACAAGAGAGTTACAACTAAGATAGAAAAACGAGAAGGGAATTGAAAGAAATTGAATAGTTAATATCTCTTCAAATGAAGTTAATATCCATCTAATTCCACCCTCTTCGCACCACAGTGAAAGTTCCAGCGAGATTTGAGGTAAGCAAAGGTCCGTCACTCGACTCTGGAAACCAGACGATCCCTGCTTTGCTTTTGTTTCATGTGCCCTTGTTTTACTTTTGGTTGGCTTACAATGGTCCAGCCCACCACGTTTTTACAAGCCCATGAATCATTTATAGTTAGCTCAATAAGTAAATAAGGCCCATATAGATTGAGTGATAATATGAAACCAATATAAATCTTATGGGTTAAGCTTGGTCAAATTTATTGTCCGTTACTATACTAAGCCTAAGAATAGATTTGCTAAAATTATATATTGTTGTTAATAATATGTGTTGCCTTAGTGTTATTGAACTGAAATAAGTTACTAGACCAACTAATTAAGTTAATTGTTGGTAAGAAAGAGGATTATATATGTTAATCTTTATGTAACTTAAATAAAATTAAATAATAAACTGTAAAAGGGGAGTTGAGGAAGTATCTATTGTAACACTTAAAATTATTTAACGTATTTAACTTGTTTCATAAATCAAATGAAAAATTAGATGTTATAAATAATTATATGATAATGCATAGGAACAAGAATTTTGTAAGACAACTTAATAAGAATAAGAGAGCTTACAGGTTAGTTTAATATACCTTTTTTGTTTGTTTTAAAGGTAGACTAGGCATGTATGAAGAGAGATACATAGTCCCATTATCGGTTGAATTTGAAAATTTTTAGGAGATCACTCATGGATTAATTACAAAAAAAACTGACAGTGGGCCACAAAATCTTAACGGAGCTGAATTTTCTATCTAAAAAAAATTATTTAAAGGGTGCTAAACAGTTGAATTATGTGAGAATAGAAAATAAAACAGGCCCAATGGCAATTAGAAACCTAACGCCAATTAATCTAGAAACAGTAAAGTTGTGTGTCCTTGGAATAGATAAGAAGAAACAAAACATTATTCCTTTTACCCCAGGTGGCTTTGGTCCGTTGGTAGAACTAAGGATAAGTTTCTTGAAAGATGGAGAGTATATCATTATCATTATCCGTATATTTAAATTCAAATATTTACTTTAATTATCTTTTCCTTATATTGTTTCATTTTTATCTTTTAATTTGTTAGTGTTTATCGCTTAGTTTTTTTTTATTGAATTTGAATTATAGAACTTTGTTCTTGGAACCTATGGTTCAAATTAGAGATTTTGATTATTTTTTTATTGAATTTGAATTATAGAACTTTGTTCTTGGAACCTATGGTTGAAATTACGGGTGGCAACAAAAACCCAACCATGATATTTTGTGTTATTTTGGGTCTTTAAAAAGGAAACAAGTCAGAATGGGCTGAGGATTTAGTCAAGATGGGTTAGGATGGGTTTTAAAATACCCATCTAAATTTTAACACGGGTCAGGATGGGTTTTTAATTCTCTAACCCAAAAACGCATCAGATTTCATGGATTCAACCCTAAATCACCGTACTCTCTCTATGTATATGTCGTTTAACACAACAATGACTACAACGACACCATTTGCGATGAATGCAGCTCCGGGGACCGGGGCTGCTGTTGTGCGATAAATGTGATAAAGCGCCGGGGCTGCTGCTGTGCGACAAATGTGATAAAGCCTTTCACATGACGTGTCTCCGCCCTATCGTTGTTCGTGTTCCGATTGGCCCCTGGTTCTGCCCTCAATGCTCCGATCCTCCTCCTCCGGCGGTTAAAAGTATTGAGTTTTCCGTTTACGTATTGTGTGTCTGCATGAAATGTTTGAGAGTTTTGATTTGATTTTAATTTTAGGTTTTACGCAGACCCAAATATTTGATTTCCTCAAGATAAAGAAATGTACACAGCTTCTGCTGTCAAGAGAATATCTCCTCAAGGTAGATTTATCATTTGTGTTTGTTTTATTATTCGATCTACCTGCTGATTAATTAGAGATTTATTTTGTGAAGAAAAAGGATTTTTGAATTTTAGGGTTGTGATTACCATTAGTTTTGTGAATTGATGATTAGATCATATTAAAATAAACCTAAAAAGATAAATTGAGGCTTTTTATTTTTAAATGATTATAATTTAGTATTGCAAATGAATCATGTGTGTGAATATAATATTTGGCTGGTTCAGCTAAGTGCAAGTTTCATTTGTGGATGATCTATGTATGTATACAACCGGAAAGTTTTGGTATTACTTCACAAGCTTATATTTCTGTCAATCTGTCATCTAGATTGATTTGCTTGCATTAAAATGCTAAAGCCGTGTACAAATATCTATTTTTAAAAAAAAAAATTCTGATTTTTTGCCACCTCTACGTACAATCCTCAAAAAGTACTGAACCTTTTTTTGATTTTTTTTGATTTTTTTTGATTTTTTAAAATTTTTTGATTTTCTTAATTTTTTTTGACTTTTTTTATTTTTTATTTTATTTATTTATATTTTTAGCCTACCATGCCCAAATCCATCTTGACTAAAACCCATTTTGACCTAAACCCATCCTAACTTATTTCTTAACAAACCCATTCTAACCCAAACCCATCCTAACCCATTTCTTAATAAACCCATCCTAACTCATTTCTTAATAAACCCATCCTAACCCATACCAATCCTAACCCATTACCCAAACCTGCCCAACCCACCCATTTTGCCAACCCTAGTTCAAATTAGAGACTTTGATTAACTAAGTGTTCTTGAGCCATTTAATTGCTTCCGTAATTGCATCACGCCACACAAGTGAAGCTCTTGTCTCTCATCTAGCACCTCACCACATTTAAGATGCAAACGCCTCATACTACCTCATGCTTTTCTCTTATTAGAACCACAAGTCAAATTAATATGAGAGAACAATGAAAGGAAAACAAAAAGGAGGGTCTTACAGTAATTTCATGTGTCACCTGAAGTTCCAATTGCTTCCCAAGCTTATTTGCAACGTCATCCCTATCTGGGCATTGTACTTCCTCCTCCTTTAAGCGATGATAAGAAAATAAAATGAGTGCCAAAATTATTACTATATATTAATATTAATAGTGATTTTAATATTATAACTTTTTTAATACTTTTATTATTTTAATATTATAATATAATAATATTTATTTTCTTTCTTTTTAAATTTAATATTTTTTTAATATCAGGGGTTGGGATAAGTTTGGTGTCAACCGGTATCGAAAATACTAGGACGGTCCTGTTCGGTATCAGTACATACATGAAGGTAAAAACCGGCACTAATACAGAAAACGTCAAAAGTTGGTGCCGAATTGATATTGGAAATCTTTTGGTTCGGGAAATTAAATGCTGCTACCCGGTACCATTTGGTCATCCCTAATTACGGTTACCGTACGAACAACGGTATCGTACAACTTTTTTGTTGATTTTCTTTAACTTCTATTTTTTTCTTTTTTTAGTTTTAGGGGTAGGGATGAGCTCGGTGCCAACCGATACAGAATCGGTACTGATACCGAAAATACCGGTTACGGTACCGGTATATGAAGGTAAAAAACAGTAGTGAACGGTACCAGGAACGCCAAAAGTCGGTACCGAATTGGTACTTAAGCTCTTTCGGTTCGACAAATTTGGTACCGGTACCCAGAACAATTTGCTCATCTCTAACCACGAGTTTCATACGAACAACATTGTTACCATACAACTTTTTTGGTTGATTTTCTTTCGGTTATCTTTTAGTGTTTTTTTTCTACATTTTCTTTTTATTCTTGCTAGCAGTTCTGTTCGCAACATGCTCGTAGTGATTTCAAAACACATGTAAACACAGACTAAATAACAAAATAAATTCGCCGCAACGCGGCGAACTTCTTTAAACCTAGTTCTAACAATAAATTACCTGTTGTGAAACTTCTTACGTCATACCATGAGTAAACTTCAACCTTTTTAGACCATGTGTAGTGGTAACAACTTATAATGCCCCCACCATGGGGCATTATCCGACACGTGTCATCCCAGTCAGCATGGAGCATTATAGCATAAAGTGGTGTAGTGGGGCATTATTCCAATAACGCCCATGCAATCATTTCCCAATTATTTTTTTTAATTTAAAACATAAAAAACTTCATTAATTTAAAATAAAAATTACACTACTTGAAAAAAAAAACCGAAATAAAAAACAGAAAATTAAAATACAGAAAATTAAAAAACCTAAAAAAAAATAATGTTAAAAAAAAAACAAGAATAATTCGGTGTAACTTCAAAGGTCCTTTTGTTAAAAAAAAAAAAACAAGAAAATTACCTTTTGTTTTTTTCCCCACCAAAGGTCCCACTGCTTTACCCCTTCTTCTTCTTCCTTTCTTCTTCTTCTTCCTTTCTTCTTCCTTCTTCTTCCCCACTACCTGCAACTTCAAAAAAAACCATTCTCTTCTTCCTTTTCTTTTGTTTTTTTAAATAAAACTAATTATAAACACACACAAATATTATACACACATGGCAAGCTTTCATTGGACAACCAAATGAAGTTCCGGCGTTTTTTAAATCACGCCAAACCCATTTTTTTTCAAAACAAAACGCCCGGAAACGCCGGGTGTAGTGGAGGAGTGGGCGTTTTCCGGCGTTTTTTTTGAATTTTTTTTAAAGAAAACGCCCCACTACGAGCAGACTTAGTAAAACTAGCCAACCACAAAGATATAAATGGAAATCGTACAAAACAATAGCATTTGGAAAAAAAAATAATAATTAAAATTGTGATCCTTTTGACATCCAACCTTGGTGGTCTCATAATTCTTCCTTTTCCCATGCAGGAAAAAAAGTTATATAAATGTGATGAAACGAAAGATCCCCTAAAGATAGTATCAAAGATTCTCTTTCGCAACCCGGCCCATGAGTATGCTATCGTCATCTATTAGTGATTATACAATAAGCAGACCTCCTACGGACCTTTTTCGAACATTTGTTGGATATGGTCAGGCTTGTTTTAAGTTTGAGGGCAAGAAATCAATATATTTATGAACAGTTGCGCATATCACACTTCTTTACAATATACATACAATTATAATATACAAGATGGAACACATGTAAGTTAAAACTTAAAGCCTAAGATAAATAAGTGACATATAATATAACACCCCCTCCCAAGCTTACGAAAGGATAGCGTGGGTTAATGTTCATGGGGTGCCGCTGCATCTAATGTTAGAACCGGTTTTCAATGCAATTTGAGGTCTCTTTGGAAAGGTTATAAAACCAGCTCAAATATCGATTGAGGATAACGACCTCTCTTATGTTTGTTTGGGAGTTCTTAGGTGGGATTGCACCAGAATTAATGAAGAAGTGGAATTGAAGTGGAACAATCGAACATTGCGAGTCTGGGTGGAGGAAGACACGAGTGAATGGACCCCAGATTGCCTAGAAGAAGAGTGGTGTTCAGACGATGAGGAAGAGGTGCGTAGCGTTTCAGTTGCTTCAAAGGAGGATAACTCGGACTCCGGTGATCATATTTCCTCCGATGAGGTTTCCGGTGACAATCATAATTCCGGCCAAGGCATTAATGAGACAATCTCTAAGCAAGGAAATGATCCTGAACATTCTAAACTTATGGAGGAAAATATTATGGAAGATTCGGAGATGGACCGAAATTCACGTGATAGAGGTGAGCACATGCAAAATTCAAATTTTGATATGGGAAGTATCAAAAGTCAAAGGAAATTTAAAAAACTAAGAGGTAAATCTGGACGGGCCTCAGGTTCTCCTGTGGATCAAGGCAGGCCCAAAAAGAGGCAAAGAGATAATGAGGATTATAATGTTGCACAAGCCCAGTTGGGGAGGAATGTAAATTCTGCTGTTAAAACAAGCGCTCAATTCCAAACTCCTGACCTAAATAAACAACTAAGAAATGAGGATAATTTTATGGGTAACTAGGTTAGAACCCCGTGTATTACACGGGTTGAATAAATGTAATTTTATATACTAAATTGAAACAATTTTTTTTTTTTTTTAAAACTCGTTTATTACACTGGTTGAACAAATGTAATTTTATATATTAAATAATAAAAAAAATTATATCTCTAAGAACCCAATAATGTTAAAATTAGTGCAATTTCACTTTTGCCCTCCGAGCGTCCACACATATACATTATATACGCATACCGCAAGCAGGGCGAATCTATACTACGTAATAAAAAAAAGTTATATATTTAAAAACACCATGTATTACACGGGTTAAATAAATGTAATTTTGTATAGTAAATAATATGTTATTGGATACGTTTAAAAAAAGCATAAATTTGGTTCGGTTTAATTCGAATCAAGTCGTAAACTTGGTTAAGTTTAATTCGAATTGATTAGAACCCCAATTTGAAAAATCAAAAACAAAATTATATTATAAGCTTCTCTTCCTAATTAGTGTTTTTTAAAGTTTGATCTAATGTCTAATAAGTTATTTTGTATATTTAGTTTGTATTTTAAAATTTTTTATGAGCGTATTATTGTTTTTTTAAGCTTAAAATTATTGTTTTGTGTTATTATTTAAAAAATCTTTAATTTATAATTTAAATTTGAAGATAATATATTATTAGATTAAATAGAATGATTCTATCCGACATTCAAAGTAAGATAAGATTTAATATTAATTGATTATTTATTATTTAATTATTTGATATAAGATAAGTATGAAAATGCAGGAAATTAAAATGTAGACGCCCTCAATGAGTGACACGTGTCCCAAAGTTGATTTCTTTTATTATATAGTATTGATTCCGATGACACTGGTCGAGATGACGTTGGTAGGGAGAGTGGAGGCGGTGATGATGGGTCGGGACAGGGGTCGAAGCGAGAGCTGCGTTTCGTGGTGTGGTAGAAGAGACTCTTGCGTTGGGTGTGGCGGTTGGTGTTGATAATCTGGGGCAATTTTCGGACCAAGTGGATGACGTGGTTCACGAAGAAGGCTTTCAACGAGGTAATCAATGAATTTGATGTCCTTAAACATTAGGGGTATGGGTGTGGGCGGTAAAGGGGATTGGGTGAGGGAATACAAAAGGCTTCATGAAGTTGAGTTTGTTCTTCTTCAAGAAACTCAATGTAGTGAGCTTAATGGGAGTGTGCTGGTGAATTTCTGGGGTAACCAGGATTTTTAGAAGACCATGTTGATGCTACGGGGAGGTCTGGGGGCCTGGTAAACATGTGGGATAAAAAAGTTTTCGACAGATTAGAGACAGTTCGTGATAGAAATTACCTGTTGTCTAGAGGGGTTCTAAAAGGGGATGGAACTGAATTGAATGTTCTAAACGTTTATGCACCGCATAATATTGTTGAAAAAAGAAGATTGTGGGGTAAACTGGTGGTCTTGATCAGTAGTTACCAATGGGAGTGGGTTGTGGCAGGGGACTTTAATTCGGTCAGAAATGAGAATGAAAGGAGAAATTCTGTGTTTAATTCTCTGGCGGCTAGAGACTTTAATGACTTTATTGAAGATGCAGGTCTGTTTGAATATGTACTGAAAGGAAGCAGGTACACTTTTGCTGCTGGTAATAAGCTGAGTCGGATTGACAGGATGTTTGTTAACGTTGAGTTCTTTAATAAATGGCCGTCGGCGATTTACAGAGCCTTACCCAGGGGTTTATCGGACCACAATCCGCTGGTTTTGGTTATTCAGTCCAGGAATTTCCGTCCATAACCATTTAAATTCTTTAACTCCTGGATGGAACAGGATTCATTTCCCATCTTAGTTAATAAGACGTTGGATGATTTTGAGGAGGATGGTCCTCCTGACTGCAAGCTTATGCACAAATGTAGGAAATTGAGGCAGGTCATTAAAGTATGGAAAGAGGAGGTCTTTAAGGCGGAATATGAGGAGGAAGGCATTAATAAATCCGAGATTGAGATTTTAGAGCATACTTTGGAAAAACAGAGATCTTAATGAAGAGGAGAATTGGATATTGGTAGAAAGCAAAAAAGGGGTGATTGAGCGGGATAGATTTAAAAGGTTAGATTTGTGTCAGCGGGCTAGAAACAAATGGGCAGGTTTGGGTGACGAAAACACTAAGGATTATGGTGTTATCAACAAAAGAAGGGTGGTTAACAGTAATCCAGGGTTGAAGATTAAAGGCATTTGGGTGTCTAAACCTGAAAAGGTGAAGAAAGAGGTATTTACTTATTTTCGTAACAGGTTTGTGGAAAAGCTGGAAAAGCGGCCAAAGCTTCTCTGTTGTACATAGGCAGGTTGACGACTGCTGAAAGTGATTTGCTGATAGAGCCTTTTTTCTGATACGGAGATTAAAGATGCGGTGTTTGGTTGTGGGGATGATAAAGCCCCCGGCCCGGATGGTTTCAATTTTAAATTCATAAAGCATTTTTGGTCTAAGTTTGCTAATGATTTTAAAGATATTATGCAGCGTTTTTATGATGAAGGTTCGATTAGTAAAGGGGTGGGTTCATCTTTCATCGCGTTGATTCCAAAGATCCAAGACCCGGTTAATCTGGGGGAGTACAAACCAATTACTTTGATCAGTGTTATTAGCAAAGTCATCTCCAAGATCTTAGCTAATCGGATGAGGCGAGTATTGGGGAGGGTAACGTCTGAAACTCAATTAGCGTTCTTGAGTGGTCGGTACATTTTGGATGGGCCTCTGATTATTAATGAAATTTTGTCATGGGCGAGGAAAAAAAGAAAAAAAATGATTTTCTTACTAAAAATTGATTTTGAGAAAGCCTATGATAATGTAAATTGGGGCTTTCTCAAAGATTTGCTGGGGCAAATGAATTTCCCGTTGCGGTGGAGTGCTTGAATTAGTGGGGTGTTGAGGTCGGCTAGATCGTCTGTGCTTGTGAATGAATCCCCCACATATGAGTTTGATTGCCATAAAGGATTACGGCAAGGAGATCCCATTTTTCCGTTTGTTTATTGTGGTTATGGAAGCACTGTATAGTATGTTTTCTAAAGCCGTGGAGCTGGATTTATTTCGGGATATTCAAATGATGAAGGAAGGCATGTCTGTTTTGCATCTTCTGTACGCGGATGATGCAATGTTGATAGGGGAATAGTCGGAAGATAACTTAAAAGTGGTGATTAGATTGCTACGGGTTTTTTATTTATGTTTAGGCTTAAAGATAAACTTGCACAAATCTAATATGTTCGGGGTTGGGGTCAGTAATGATGAGTTGCGGTATATAGCAGCTAGAGTGGGGTGTAAAGCGGGGAATATTCCGTTTCTTTATTTGGGCATTAAGGTGGGAGCCAACATGAATCGTATCTCTAATTGGGATCCGGTGATAGATGTGTTTAAGAGGCGTTTGACAAAGTGGAAAGCCCTTTCATTATCTATTGGTGGGCGGGTGGTTCTTATCAAATCGGTGTTGGAGAGTCTTCCTACATACTATTTCTCTTTGTGCAAGTCGCCGAAGAAAGTGATAGAAGATCTTGATAAGCTTATAAAAAGATTCTTGTGGGGAGGGAGCATGGTAGAAAGGAAAATGAACTGGGTTGGCTGGGATAAGGTTGCGACTCCTAGAAGCTTGGGTGGTTTGGGTCTCACTAAGCTGGCCTCGAGCAATGTGGCACTTTTATCTAAGTGGATTTTGAGGTTTCGTACAGAAGAGGGTGGTTTTTGGAAGAGAGTTATCAAGGCAATTCATCATTCGAATCGCCTAATTTAGCTGTGGAAGTGAAGGAGCTGATGTCATGCCTTGACCTTTTGTTCTCTGTGCAGATTTCAAACACTAAAGACAGATGGCGATGGGAATTGGATGAGTCCGGGTGATTCACTGTGGCCTCTGTGAAGAATCTTATTATTGAAAGCGAGGACTATATTTTTAATTGGTGCAAATGGGTTCCCCTAAAGTGTAATATTTTTGCCTAGCGGGCGGAAATGGACCGACTCCCTTCTAAAATGGCGTTAGCAAACCGTAACGTGCTGGTCGAAGACGTCAGATGTGTTTTTTTGCGGTGATGCCGAAGAAACAGCTGATCATATTTTTTGTGCCAGAGGGGTTGCAGCGGGAGTCTGGTGGTTACTTTCTAGGTGGTGTTCGGTCTCCCCTATCTTTGCTTTCACGGTTCAAGATTTGTTCGAGACTTATAACAGGTTAATGTCAATGATATCAAGAAAAAGGTTCTTCATGGGCTTATTATTATATCTTGTTGGCGGATTTGGAAAGCTCGAAACGAGATCATCTTCGCAAATAAGAGGTATAATGTGGTTTACATTATTACTACGGATGTTAAGGCTTTAGGATTTCTTTGGTACAAAAATAGGCATAAAAATAACAATGTAGATTGGAGGATGTGGTGTAATTTTAAATTTATGTATTTTTTGGGTTGCGGCTCTGTCTCGTCTTGAGACATAGTGCACGCCTTTGGTTGTTGTGAATGAAGCTTAACTTTCAAAAAAACAAAAAAAAAACAATAATAAAAAGGAAGGTCTTACACGAATTTGAAAAGTTGCTATCTGAAGTTCGTCGACAACTTGGTCCTTATTTGGTTCATGTACTTGCTCCTCCTTTAAGAAATAGTATTTGAGAAAAAAAAATTAATGCTCAAAACTATAAATTTGTGATAAACTACAAATTGGTTGTGAAAGCTATTTGCTAAGAAAAACTATAAAACAATGAAATAATTAGATGTAAAGATGTCATTGAAATTGGTGTCTAAAGATGATACCTTAAAAACAATCAAATAAATTTAAGGATAAATTACCACTTAAATTTGGTAACAAAATAATGAATATGAAAAGAAAATTAACAGTATATAAAATAAAAACCATATACAAGTCAAATTTGCTAACAGAATAATGAATATCAAAGAAAGTGGGCGTTCCATTGTAACTTTTATATACGAAAATGATTGGTGTCACCAGGATATGGATGATGTAAACTGAAGATTTGTTTTTTTTTTTTTTTTTTTTTTGAACAATGCATATATGTTATGGAACATGCAATATTTCAAATCCAAATAAAAAGGTGAGAAAGTGACAAAACACATTATTATTTACCCCAAACGGCTGCCAATCAGCAAGGGCATGCCCTTCATCAAAGGAGGTCCCCATCTAGGTCCCATAAGCCTCAACTAGGGGTGTGAATTTCTGACACGACCCGAAAACCCGACACGAACCTAACACGAAATTCGCGGGTTTAGGTTTAGTTTAAACAGGTTCGGGTCAGTTTCAGGTTGAACCCGCAAACCCGTTTAGGTAAACAGGTCGGGTTCGGGTCAACCTGGTCGGGTTGGCGGGTTGACCCGTTTAACACATTTATACTGTATTATATTTTTTACAATATATTTTATGTTATAAATTAAATAGGGTGTGTATTTTATGCCATGATTATCGCTTAAAAAGAGAAATTAACATAGATTTTATAATTTAAATATGATATTATTATATTCATTTTTGTTTTTAAGTAAATTGTAATTTTAATATATAAATTTCAGAAAAAAAATTAAAAAATTCGGGTTAAACGGGTCATGTTCGGGTCAACCCATGAAACTTCGGGTCATGTTCGGGTTCATATGTATGACACGATTTTCGGGTTCGGGTTGGGTTCGGATTCGTGTAAAATTTTCGGGTTCGGGTCGGGTTGAACCCGCCAACCTGCGAACACAACCCGTTTAGCACCCCTAGCCTCAACAAAGGGGCAGCCTCCCTAACCAATTCTTTAAATGGAAGCACTAGAGATTGGGTTCTTATAAAGTAGAAATTTACTTTATTTGACAAAAAGTATGGACATACAGTTTTAGTTGTGGATCAACATCTATGTCTTTGTAAGAAGTCTAGCTTAAGTTTCAATAGCATTAGCATAGGTTGGCTTTAATCTTTGAAAGGTTTTGTGATTAAATGACATTTTCTTCTCTTCAATTGTGTCTTATTTGGATATTTTCAGGACCCTTTCTATGTAATAATTTAGCCAAAAGAATTTGTATCATTGAATATGCATAATACTTATTTCTAATGCATTAAGATAATATGCACCCCAGATTATACACACACACACAAACATACCCGACTTACTTGAAAGACCAATGTTTTCTCAAGTTCCTTGAGAACAACTTTCATTGTTGGGCGTTGGTCTTGAGTCTCCGCCACACACTGGTTTGCAACTTTTAAGAATGTGTACAAAGAATCCTTTTTGGCTCCTCTAATTGGCCTATGACTTCGTCTGGTTTCTTCCTTTAGTATAGGATCTATGATGTCCTCTATTGTCCCATTGGAGAAGTTTTGTCTTGCAACATGAACCAGCCCTTTCTCACTCTGCTTAAGGTAAATTTGGTCCCGAGCTTTTCTTCCGCATAAAATTTCAAACATAACTACTCCAAAGCTATACACATCTGACTCTCTTTTTAGCTTACCAGTCTTCGCATATTCTGGATCCAAGTGCCACGATGACTTAAAATATGTTCTTTTATATAAAGCTTCGTCCTTTTGATTTGGAGGCAGGAATACTGCCAACTCAAAGTCTTCGATCTTTGCCCTCCAATTCTCATACAACCCAAATATAAAAGGATCTATACCACAGTGTATCATCACTTTTTTATCATCCATCTCATAGTGAAGGTAATTCAGTGCGTGCGCACCGTCAATGCAGATTTTCAAACGTTTTTCCCAAGTCAAATTATGCATTTTTTTTCGCTACCCAAATAATCACCAAGTGATCCATTAGAAAATTTCTCGGTGACAAGTATCCTCTCAAAACCTTCAACACAAAATCCTATTAGAGTGACTATGTTGTGATGCTTAGCACTAGCAAGCGCTTCAAGTTCTGTGAAAAATAATTCTTCGAGCTCGTCAACTTTAGGAAGGAAGCGCTTTATAACAGCTGCGTCGTGTCTCTTAAATAGTTTACTTTTACTTATCCCTTCTATGGAGGAAGGGTTTTCTCTATTAAAACGGCCAAGTTCTACTTCGTACCAAGTATAGCAATTGCGAGAGATAGTTTTATATTTGTTTGAAAAATTATGGGTGGCTAACTTTATATCATGAAGCCCAATCTTCAAGTGTTCCAAGTTATTTCCCTGCAAACATGAGACGAAGGGAACAGAGAATTAAAAATTATGGAATTATATATACTTGTTAGATACACGAGAATGAATTGTGGTTAATAAAATTGATCTTGAAGGCTCTATGAAAACAAGAAATGTGGGGTCATGAATTGAGTGATTCCATGGATGGTTTTTCTTTAGTTTAGTATTTGGGATTCGGTTGAGAGGTTTTTGATTAAGTATAAATTCGTAAGGGGGGATGGTGTAATTAGAGAAAGTAGTGTTGTTAAAATGGCCGAGTTCTACTGTTGAATTACAAATTATGCAACTTATGGAATTTTTTAGCGTGTCTATGTTTAACATCCCCTTCTAAAGTCCATCTACTGAAAGGATGGATACGTAAGAAATGCTAAATGAAAAGGAGAATAAGGGTAATTGTCAAAGTTAAACAAAAACTTTAAACATAATTTTGTGGGTAGTGGCGGTGGTAAGGTGGCTGTGATATATAAGCGTACCAAATACATCTTGATAATTATCACAAAGAAGCAATACAAAGATTTAAAAATATCAGTACTAGAAATTATAAAATACAATATAAAAACATTTAATAAACAACTGATATATGGTAATTCTGAAATAATTTTAATTAAAATTTTCATTTAGTTGTAACTAACAACAATGAAATTTAAAGAATAATTAACAATATTATTTTGAACGTCTAACATAGCCCGGCCACTTAGTGTCCATAGAGAAAAGGCCAATAATATTATGAAATCTTACAAAGCTAGGTTACATACATTTGTATATGTGGGCTAGTGTATCCATTATGTAGATGTACTTTCTAGATTTTCTTTATCTATATTAAAAATTGCACATGTTCATCGTTCAATTTCAATGAGTACACTTATTTTTATCGTCATATCGGTTAAATATTTGTCACAAATTCCATATATCCTTCAATAAGATAAGTTAAATGTAGTGGGCAACCAATGGGGTGTTGGTTAGGGCTGTTCACGAGCCGAGCCGAACCGAGCGGACCTTTGCTCGTGCTTGGCTCGTTTACAAACCAAACCGAGCGGAGCGGCTCATTTAAAACCGAGCCTCAAATCAAGCGAGCGTTTTTCGAGCCGTAAATATTCCGAGCGAGCGTCGAGCGAAGTTCGAGCAATTTGGACAACCGTGTCGCCCGATTTAAATTTGCTGAGAGAGATAGTGACAATGTTTGGTCTCAAGTTTTTTGTCTTAAAAAACATGCACATTTCATGGTATAATATTTTTTCTGATGAATAACAATGTTGTGGCCAACGAGGCGATGATCATATTGCACAAACAATTACGTTGAGAGCAGGAGACGATCGACCTAAGGTAACAACATGAAACATTAAGGCGATGAGAGCCTTTCGCTTATCAGTTTAGGGTTTAACTTTTAGATTTGATATTAATTTTTTTATTGGCGTGGTTGGGCTAGTACGTCTAGATATAGTTGTAAATTTGTATATAGTGGACCAAAATCTAATATCATGGTATATATAAAACTATAAATTTAGTTTATATTTAAGTATATTTGCATGTGTAATGTGTGTATATATAAAGGTGTGTGTGTGTATATGTATATGTATAATTTATATTTGTGTATATGTATAATTTATATTTGTGTATATGTATATGTATATATATACTAATTAAAAATAATAATTCGAGCCGAACCGAGCCGAGCGGACCTTCGCTCATGCTTGGCTCGTTTACAAACCGAACCGAGCAGAGCGGCTCGTTTACAACCGAGCGTCAAATCGAACGAGCATCTTCCGAGCAATTTCCGAACGAGCGTCGAGCGAGCGACGAGCGGCGAGCGATTTGAACGGCCCTAGTGTTGGTGTAAGATTAAATATATTTTATTTTATATTTAATCTATTAGCTATTATAATCATTTACATTATATGGATCAAAATATATAACACTCCTATTAAATAATTAGTTGGTAATTGTTGATGAGCCAAATTACCCTTATTAACTAATTAGGGTTTCCTCTTAGGTGCATATATAAAGAGACTTATGTAGAGGTTCTAAGATTAGACACATAACCTAATTACTCTCATAACATCAATCTACCTCCTCTCCTAGCCGATTTCCCTTTATCGGTTTCTTCATCACCATCATTAGATTGCACCCTAAGGAGGAACCAGATCAAGCTGACAATCATGTCAAACACTGTTACTACATCTCCATCTGGATTCTCTGCTGGCCTGTGCTGATGCAATCAAATGTATGTTTTTCATGTTTTCCATTATGTCTAAACAGAACTGATCAACATGTGGTATCAGAGCATATGTTGGTAAATCAGTTCTGTTTCCGTATCCATTATTCTGGGATTGAAATCTAGAAAACGAAATTTTGATAACTTAATAAACTTAACAGCCGGTTTCGAGTTATAAAGATCCACTCGAGATCATTGTTTCGAGGAAAAGAATTTGTTTTTAATATCTCGAAATCAAAACGTGTAAGCTTATTACCGAAATCTGTTTAGAAAAGCCTTAAAATTCAAGTTTCGGGGTTCCAGAATTATTATTTTATTTATTAGGGTTCTTCATGTTCTTAGTGAAATTCGAATAAATTCCCTTATTTTGGAATGAATTAAGGATTAGAAGGTGTTTTTCCTGTATTTGATTAATTTTTATCCCTTAAGATTTCGAAAAAATCTGTTAATGTTATTAGATATAATTTTCGAAATTATTGGATAAATATAAAATATCTTTTAAAACAGGAAATAAAATATACCAAATCCCTTAAAATTTGAATTTCAAACTTATCACACTAACAGCTGTTAACAGGAAGTTTCGAGATAAGTTTTAACCACCCGAGACCAAGGTCTTGACTCGAGACCACAAGAACTCGACTCGAAATCATAAGTGTTCTCAAATGTTTATAACTCGAGACAACGATTTCGACTCGAGATCATAAGGTCTCGACTCGAGACACTGAGGTTTCGACTAAGGGCTTAAATCTTTACAACTCGAGACAAAGGTCTCGACTCGAGACCATAAGGTCATAACTCGAGACCATAAGGTTGCGACTCAAGACCATAAAGGTCACAACTCGAGACCTCATAAGGAGTCGAGATCTCATAATTCACAGCAGTCGAGACCATGATTACGACTCGAGACACTGAGGTTGCGACTCGAGACCATTAATGAGTCGAGACCTCATAACGTTATAAGCTGAGTCGAGACTTGACTCGAGATTTCACTCGAGACCTCATAACTGAGTCGAGATCTCACTCGAAACCTCATTATTTTAGGCTGTTTAATGTAAACTAAGACTTAGCTCGGGGCTCCGCCCCGAACCCCGTGCGGGGGCACTTTGTCCCCCTGCAAAACCCCAGCGAACTCAACATGGAGTTCGATCCGTGCTAACAGATGGTTTGCTACTAAATAATTGGTTTTTGTAATTAGTTAGTTAATTAATAAGGATCAAATAATGTTTTACAAAACCAAAATGGCTTTACTTGAATGAGCTTCTAATGTATCATTTCTGGCCAAAGCTGATTTGATACATCTACTTATCATCCAAGTATTACGAAAGCTATGTTAAGTGTGCATCATAAACATGAATGTCTTAATATCTGGCCAAAGCTGATTTAATTCCTTCATAGATGGCATACTTAACGAGTGCATAACTAAAGTGATTGTTTCAATTCTGGCCAAAGCTGATTTGTCACAAATACTTTGCACACATGCTTAAATGATTACACTTCTGGCCAAAGCTGATTTGTTTTCGTTTAAGTAGAACTTTAAATAAGTCTATTATTTTGATGTTAGTAATAGACATATCACAACCTCTTCACATAATGATCCTTATATTAATGATCCTTAATTAACTTTTATGACCATTTCGTCTGCCTTATTATTAGTACCCATAATTTTTACTCATTCTAATTTTCTTCTATAAATATATATCTCATCCACTCTAATTCCTAAATCTAATATGTTTTGCTTTATTTAAAGTTTCTATAAGAATTAACTCTTAAATTAAATCCTTGATTATCTCTTAAGACACGATAATCCTATTGCTCTCTTCTGATAAAGCACTACAGAAGAAAAGTAGAGCATGCTGATTAGGATAAATCGAACATGATGTCTCTTATGATAATCAAGAACTCTCTAACATAAGTGTTGTCACTAAAAAGTTATTTCAGCTTAAGTCTTTCCAAAGATTAATCTATAATTGTGGAATAATCACTAGAACTCCTAAGATGCATGCCCTCATTTAAAATTCTAAACTATAAAGCTAAGTGGTATATGTGAATACATAATAATGTACAATACCATGACCCATAAAGTTAGGGGCTTACGCATGGAAATAAGTACATTTTTCCAGTACATTACATACTAAGATTTTCACTTGTACAATTTGATGCCTTATAAATCAACTATAACACTCAAAAGTACCAAAGTATAATGAGTGTGTTGATAAGCAACATATGTACAAAGAAATAAATGTTTGAAGCTGGAAAATAAGTTGTTACTCATCTTACAACCACTTAAACTTTAAAAGAGGATTGTTCTAAGGTCCATAGACAAATTACAAGTGCTAATTCCACATCTAAAGTTCTTCAAGGGAAAATTTCACTGCATAATTATGCCATTAGACTAGACATAAGCAACGAGACTATCCATTATTCTAAAGAACAGTTGTATAAATTAATTAGATAGTCACTTACTAATGATATTTAAGTCTGGTAATTTTAATATTCCAATTAACACATGATTAGTTGACTCTAGTTCCATACGTTTCCTTACCAGAACTCGACAAATAACTAACATGAGAGTTAGTGACAAAATTAAATGTTAAGGCTATAAGAATCATAATAAGCAGTCTTCTAACAAAGCCTTTTCGATACCTTACAAATTCTGAAGATTAATCAGAATACAGTATCATTACTTAGTAATAGCATATTGTATATTTGTAAAATATTATCTCCATTAATGTAGGAGATTTAGTTAGATTATTCTTGTATTATTTATACCCTTGGTGATTAATGAGAATATCAAGTTGAATCACAATCTTTCATGGTATCATACCTA
The DNA here is from genome assembly GCA_030545235.1 of Helianthus tuberosus. Taxonomy (NCBI): domain Eukaryota; kingdom Viridiplantae; phylum Streptophyta; class Magnoliopsida; order Asterales; family Asteraceae; genus Helianthus; species Helianthus tuberosus. The sequence goes on along the minus strand of CM060411.1, from coordinate 212,192,485 downwards.
AACGATCCTCTCTCCTAAACCCTATTTTCACCACCGCCGCTGCCCCACCTCTCCGGCCGCCGGCTCCCTTTCTTCGTTCTTCTTTCTTTGTCTTCTCCCCTCATGGAACCCAAACTACATCCCGCTCTCACTGTCTCCAACATTAAAACTCATGTTCCAGTTATCCTGGAAAAAGATTCAACCCACTACACAACCTGGAAGACCCTTTTCAAGGTCCATTGTCAGATATACGAGGTCCTTGATCACCTCGCCGCTAAGCCGGTTGCCGCCTCTTCTTCTACTACAACCGACTCCATAGACTAGGCTAAAGACAAAGCAGCCGCCGCCGCCGCCGCCGCTGAGACTCTTTGGAAACAACTGGACGCCGTCGTGCTCCAGTGGATCTATGCCACCATCTCCACGCCACTTCTGCACACTATCCTTCAACCGGGCCAGACTGCTCATGAAGCCTGGCTTGTTGTTGAAAGCGAATTCAATGATAATAAAAATACGCGGGCTATCTTTCTTGGTCAGGAGTTCGCCAACTTATGTCTTGAGAATTTTTCCTCCATGGCGGAATACTGTCAACACGCCAAACATCTTGCTGACCAACTTCAAAGTGTTGGCTCTTCGGTTGACGACCGGATGTTAGTCATCAAAATCCTAACCGGCTTGACTGACCAGTATGACAGCATCTCCACCGTCCTACAAAACCGGGATCCGCTACCCGACTTCAATGAAGTTTGTTCTAGGCTCAACATGGAAGAACAAAAGAAGAAGCGTCAGGTTACTCACGGTGCTTAGTCCGCCGCCACGGCTCTCACAGCCACCTCCTCAAACCCGCCGCCATCCAACACCCCGCCTACCTTCTACCCTTCGGACCGCGGCCGCGGGGGTCGCTCACGAGGAAGTCGCGGACGTGGCCGTGGCCGCAATTACTCGCGTCGCGGTAATTAAAACAACAACCGCTACCAGCCGTCGCCCACTCCGTCGCACCCTTACACCGTGTTTCCTAGCAACTGGACTGCTGCTCAATGGGCTGGCCTGCTCAATCAGCCCAACTCGGCCCAACCCCCTTGCCCGTACCCTTCAAAGCCGGACCCATCTTCTTCACGAGGCATCTTGGGCCCGCGGCCCGATCAGGCCCATCATACAACTTATTCGCCCACTGACATCGAGCAGGCGCTTTACTCCCTGGCACTTAATCAATCGGACTCGGGGGTGATGGATACTGGAGCTACATCTCACTCGGCCAATGAGCAACGTATATACTCCCCGTCTACTTTTAATACTTGCACTAATAAAAATATAATTGTTGGTAATGGCATGACTATCCCTGTTTTGGCTCAAGGCAACCAGGTCCTACCACCCCCTTATCCACCACTTAAACTTAATAATGTCCTGTTTGCCCCGAACCTAATCAAAAATCTTATTTCTGTGCGTCGCCTTACCACCGATAACCTTGTTTCTGTTGAATTTGACCCATTTGGTTTTCTTGTGAAGGATCTCAAAACACGGGCTCCTATCCTACGATGCAATAGCACGGGCGATCTTTATCCACTGACTGAACCACTTCCTCTTCAACCCACCCAACCATCTGTTTTTGTTGCTGTTTCTCAAGATCGCTGGCATCAACGTTTGGGTCATCCTGGCAAAAACTTATTACAGTCTTTAAAACTTTCATCTTTTGTTGATTTTGGGAAATTTAATAAAACTCTTTGTCAATCTTGCGTGTTTGGTAAGAGTGTTAAATTGCCATTTTATGATTCTGTCAATCATACTAGTTCTGCTTTTGATATTATACACAGCGACTTATGGACGTCACCCGTACTTAGTACGGGTGGTCATAAATATTATATACACTTTTTAGATGATTTCACAAATTTTTTGTGGACTTATCCCATATCAAACAAATCTCACGTTTTTAATGCCTTTACTACGTTCCATAATCTCATTCACACTCAATTTGAACGTAAAATCAAGCAATTTCAGTGTGATAATGGCAAAGAATATGCAAATCAAAATTTTTATAACTTTTGCAATTATAACGGAATGCAATTTCGCTTCTCTTGCCCCTACACCTCCTCTCAAAACGGTAAGGCGGAACGAAAAATCCGCACTATCAATAACATGATCCGCACCCTCCTTGCTCAAGCCTCCCTACCCTCTAACATGTGGCATCATGCTTTAGAAACTGCCACATACCTTCTTAACATTTTACCAAGCAAATTACATAATTTCAAATCCCCTACCACCTTGCTTTACAATTGCATTCCTGAATACGATCATCTTAGGGTTTTTGGGTGTCTTTGTTACCCGCTAACTCCTTCCACCACAATCCACAAACTCAACCATCGGTCTCACCCTTGCGTTTTTCTTGGGTATCCGCCAAACCATCGCGGTTATAAGTGTCTCGACCTTACCTCACATCAATTAATTATATCGAGACATGTTCACTTTGAGGAATCCATCTTTCCTTATACCATACAATCACCCACTAAAACCCCGTCTTACGATTTTCTAAACCCGACCATTAACCCACTCGTTTGGGACTATCTACAACAATCCCAATCTTCTCAGTCCAACGCTCAACCCCCTCCCACTCCTAATTCATCAATCCTCGGCCCACCCCTCCCACACAGCCCTGGCCCAAATGTTACGGCCCAGTCTCTAAGCTCACCCACTCATGTTCTCGGCCCACACCAAGGTCCGATAACACCTGCCCAAAACGCTTCCCCAACGGCCCAACCCTCCTCAGCCCAAAACGCCACCTCAGCCCAAAACGCCGTACCATCCACACCCGCTGTTCCTTTGCCCACGTCCAGTCCACTCCCTTCCGTACCCTCGGCCCCAAATCCAACCACCCGTACCATCCACACTCGTTCAATGAGTGGTATTGTTAAACCCAAGCAAATTTTTAATCTTAACATGTCCACCGTTGTTCCTATTCCGAAAACTCCACAGGTTTCCTTGTCCTCTCCAGAGTGGTTTAATGCCATGTCCAACGAATTTAGTGCACTTATTAAAAACAAGACCTGGGAGCTTGTACCTAGGACACCTGACATGAACATTATACGTAGCTTGTGGTTATTTAAACATAAATTCAGGCCGGACGGGAGTCTGGAACGTTATAAGGCCAGGTTGGTTTGTGATGGTCGTAAGCAGCAAACAGGTATAGACTGTGGTGAGACGTTTAGTCCGGTTGTTAAGCCGTCTACTATTCGGCTAGTTCTTTCTCTTGCGTTATCCAAGTCATGGCCGATTCACCAGTTGGATGTCACTAATGCCTTCTTACATGGCAATTTGGAAGAAACAGTTTATATGCATCAGCCCATGGGTTTTCGTCATCGAGACTTTCCAGATCATGTATGTCTTCTTAGGAAGTCGTTATACGGTCTCAAACAGGCTCCGCGAGCCTGGTACCAGCGGTTTACAGATTTTGTCACCTTACAGGGCTTTCGGCAAAGCAAGTCAGACAACTCTTTGTTTATTTATCATCACGGTGCTGACATTGCTTATCTCTTAATTTATGTGGATGATATTATCCTTACCACATCTTCTGAGGCTCTTCGCACACGACTGTTACACACCCTCTCAGGAGAATTTGCAATGAAAGACTTGGGCCCACTTTCGTATTTCTTGGGCATACAGGTGACAAGAACTGGTGATCATATGTTTTTATCTCAGCAGGCGTATGTTAATGATGTCATTCATCAGGCATCTATGGACTCCTGCAAATCGGTTGCCACACCGGTTGACACACAGTCAAAGTTATCCGCTTCTTCCGGGCCTCTATATGAAGATCCGACCAACTATCGTAGTCTTGCAGGTGCTCTCCAGTATCTCACTTTTACTCGCCCGGACATCTCTTATGCGGTTCAACAGATATGCATGCATATGCATGCTCCTATGCTTGATCACTGGAATGCTTTAAAGCGCATTATTCGATATCTTCAAGGTACGACTCACTTTGGTCTTCATTTAGGGCCTGTACCAACTTTACGGGTGTTGGCTTATACTGATGCGGATTGGGCTGGCTGCCCGGACACTCGTCGGTCTACGTCAGGTTATTGTGTATACTTGGGTGACAATCTCATTTCCTGGTCTTCTAAGCGTCAGCCAACTATTTCACGCTCCAGTGTAGAAGCCGAATATAGGGGGGTTGCCAATGTGGTTGCGGATTTTTGTTGGTTGCGTAATCTCCTTCTCGAGCTACATCATCCTCTTTCTACTGCCACCTTGGTCTACTGTGATAATGTCAGTGCTGTGTATCTCTCCGGCAATCCTGTTCAGCATCAGCGGACTAAACATATTGAGCTCGACATTCACTTCGTTCGTGAACAAGTACAGCGTGGCCATATTCGCGTTTTGCATATACCATCTCGTCATCAGATTGCTGATATCTTCACGAAGGGTCTTCCGCGAGTATTGTTTGATGATTTTCGTACCAGTCTCAACATCGGTCCTCCCGACGTTTCAACTGCGGGGGTGTAATAGCATATTGTATATTTGTAAAATATTATCTCCATTAATGTAGGAGATTTAGTTAGATTATTCTTGTATTATTTATACCCTTGGTGATTAATGAGAATATCAAGTTGAATCACAATCTTTCACTTAGGCTATGTTATGAAGGTTGTGAGGTTCACATAGTCAGCATAAAGTCACACTTATCTTAAACTCTCATTTTATTTGTTCTAAATATCTGGATTGAAACATTACTAAAATAAAACTAGATGATACCTTACACTTTCACAACTTTTGTCATCATGTAATTGAGAATTTGACAAATGAAAAAATGAGACTTATAAATTTCATCCATTCTAACCGAAATTCATGAGAAATCATAACATGGTTAATGAGGATGATTTTTTATCTAATCTCATTCTACGTGATTTTAAATCATGACGTTATAGCCCTAAATATTACTTGGCTTAAGGAATAAGTATAGGTCCATCATAAGTCATTCACTGACATTCGTGGAACTTATTCCAAATGGAATATTCAGACATAATTCATTTATCATTTAACAGACTATCAACTTGTATCTAAATTTTGTCGCATATGGCTCACGGTCTTAGAAAAAATCTATTCATATATATATACTTAATAAGATTTCTATTAAATATGTCCCTAAGTTTTTCTTATGACATCTGGACATTAAAGGAATCAAATAAAGTCTAACGTATATATGATAGGTTCCCACGTACCTCATTGTAACTTCTCTTGTAGCATTTCTAGAGATATTAAAGATCAGTGGGAGCATTAAGTGTCTTTTAGTAAAAACTTGCAGTAGTTGCAAGAGGTGGGGGAGTGAAAATTTTACATTACCTAAATTTGCACCTCTTGTACAAGACACCGCTCCATCACGACACTGTTCTATCATAACTTGTCTCCTTAAAATCTAATGCTACTATTACAAAAGTTTCATTGTTCTTAATTGTGGGCACACTTAGATTTCTTACCCAAACTAACTTAATCTTCAACAAGAGAAACTACAACGACTTACGTCATTAACTTGTTTCTCTATTAGAATTTGTTGGTCGTTAAATATTGACCCTAGCATGCTGAGTTCCTAAAGATTTCTAACGTCAGTGGGAGCAGTCAAAAGTCCTTATCATGACTTATAAGGAATACAAGAGGCGGGGGGAAGAGTGTCATTAAATTTCACTCCGAATTTAACTCCGATTACACCTCTTGTACACCATACTGCACCAACTCTTACAAACTTAGAATCCTGAAAATGATAGCAACCTAACCAAGAGCTAATCCATAAAATTGAAACTTCTAACAAACCCAATGATCAACTCAGGAGGTCATCTAGGTTTAAAAGCCTACTAACTTTAATGATTACATAACCTCCCTAACTGAAGCTGAAATCGATTTTGGAAATGTTTACTGATCCTATCTCTTCAAAATTAAGCCATTAGTGTCAATTAATCCTCTGAATGGAATAAAACAGTTTTCTAGTAAAACTGATTTTATGTGTTCGTATAACGTTTGGGATTTGATTGAATTACCTAAGAGTGTTCATAACTAAACCAAATCCTAATATAAGCGTTAAGACACGAAAAGGCATGATTGATTGTCAAAGGTTGTACCCAGGAAGAGATAAATTATTAAAGAATCTTTATTACATATCTAACAAAAGATTTCTTTGAGGATCATCACTGTTCTAGTAACTTATAATAGTTTAAAGCTACATTAGATGAATATTAAAACAATTTTCCCTAACAAATGGCTGACATATTTACATGTTCATAAAACAACCTGAAAGTTCCAAACTGAAGGTTAAAGAACATTTTATTTCTAAGCCAATAAAATCTATGTATGGGTTAATGCAAACATCATAATGTGATGAAATCTTAACGTAATTATTTTCATCAACAACCAAGTGGATTAATGTACCTACCTCAAAATGAGTGGGAGCAACTAAGATAAACTTGTCTATATAGATGATATTCTTTTGACAAGTATATGTTACATTAGTCAAAGCATTGTTAACACAAACTTTGATATAATAGATATCAGAGATGTCTCTTATGTAATAGATATCATAACGTACCGAGATAGACCCAATGGGACAATAGTATCGTTCCATAAGTTTAACATTAAATGGGTCCTTACATATGTAACAAACAATACTGCTCTTCCTTTAGAGGTAATATGATAAATGAGATTATTTATTTACGCTTCATTAATTGAAAGCCTTATGTAAGTTCAAGTCTATACTCGTTTAGATATTACTCACATTGCAACACACTAGATATGTCTAGATTAATGTGAAGCATCTAATGGAGTATTACAATATCTTTAAAAGAAACTCAAGGCTAAAATTTGAAGAAAAAGGTGAGAACTAAAAACCGGTTGATTACTGTAACTTTGTAATATTCAAAGATGACAAAATGTAATTTCGGGTATATCTTTATGTCAGCAGACAAAACCTATCTCATGGAGGAGTCATAATGGACTGATATCAACAACCTAAGTTATTACGACATAATATAGTCACTAAATATTGTTGGAAATTTATCAGTGGACTCATAAGTTTATTAACTCCATATAATTAATGTTTTGAAGACTTAGTGTGATAAAGTCAGCTACCATGACTCCTTGAACAGTAACAGTTCGAGAGGTGTTGCATTAAATTTCGATATACAATTAATTATTCGCTTATGAACGAATTGAGGAAACTAAGTTTTGTATCGAATACATTCATGATATGCTTGAGGATCCTATAACTAAAGGGCTATTACCCATAAGTCTTATTAAGAGAGCTCATAGACGGGTATTAATTAATGGCCGTGCGCAATTGCATATCGTACTATGAATGACTAAGTATTAGTTAATTTTCCTCATCAGTTTGATTTTGTATGTCTCTAAGAATATGTCAAGTCGACATAATGGCATATAGACAAATAAAGTTACAAATCAAACAAAGGGCTTATGCATATTTTGATCATGACGATTAGGTTTTAAATTAAGGCTATAGTATAACTAATGGGGGTCCTGAGTCGCATAATGATTTAACGGCTGTATTTCTCTGCTATAGTACTTGTTTAAGGCTAAAATGAGTGTTAACTCCTGATCAGGCTTATCTAATACTCATAGTAAATGATTACTCGGCTAAGTGGGAGAATGTAAGATTAAATATATTTAATCTAGTAGCCATTATAATCATTTACATTATATGGATCAAAATATATAACAATCCTATTAAATAATTAGTTGGTAATTGTTGATGGGCCTAATTACCCTTATTAACTAATTAGCGTTTCCTCTTGGGTGCATATATAAGGAGACTTATGTAGAGGTTCTTAGGTTAGACACATAACCTAATTACTCTCATAACATCAATCTACCTCCTCTCCTAGCCAATTTCCCTTTATCGGTTTCTTCATCACCATCATTAGATTGCACCCTAAGGAGGAACTAGATCAAGCTGACAATCATGTCAAACACTGTTACTGCATCTCCATCTGGATTCTCTGCTGGCCTGTGCTGATACAATCAAAGGTATGTTTTTCATGTTTTCCATTATGTCTAAACAGAACTGATCAACAGTTGGTCCATTGGCAAAGGCAATGCATTTAAACACCTTGATGAGAGGGAGATCTTGGGTTTAAGTCTCACATACAAAAAAAAATAAATAAAAGAGATTTGCCGTTAAGAAAATGTAGTGGGCAATATTTCCCAACTCTTTAAGCTCATTTACTTTCTTTCTCTATGACTCGCACATTATAGCATAACAACGCTAACCACGAACCCAATTTCTTCTACTCAAAGCCTCCAAGATAAAAAGAAAAAGTTCATTTTAATTGGGAGTAAATTAGATCACCGATTTGAGAAAGAATTTCATCAAGAAAAAAAGCGACTGTTGGTTCTGTTTGGTAGATTCAATGGCGATATAGGCCGAATATTTCTCTCTCATAACATGTATGTCTGTACAGAGAGGAAAATCGTAATTATATTTTGAATGGTAGGCGAAATCATAATTTTAAACTGAGAGCAAAATCATAATTTTTAGCTAGGGGGAAAAACGTAATTTTATTTTGACTGTGGGAAAAAACGTAATTTTGAGTTGATGGTAAAATCGTAATTTTGAGCTAGAGGAAAAAACAACAATTTATTTTGAACTGGGGAAAAAAGTAGGGGTGTTCAGAATTCGTTTCGATTCGAAAAATTCGAAATTCGATTCGAATTCGATTCGATTATCAAGAATTCGTTTCGAGTCGCAAGAATTCGAATTCGAATTCGATTCGATTCGAGTCAAGTTAATCGAATACGAATCGAATACGAATTTACAATTTTAAATTCGATTCGATTCGAAATTCGAATAAGAATTATACATGTATTTTTATTTTTATATATATAATATATATAATTTAAAATTTAATACATATATAAATTAATTGGGCTATATAAAATTACCCATTTAAGTTATTACTAAGCCCATTACATATGATATGGGCATATGGCCCATGACATGATGAACCATCAACCAAATACCATATCTATTATTCGAATACGAAGCGAATACGAATTGAAGCGAATACGAATTGAAGCGAATTTATTCGAATTCGATTCGAATTCGAATTTTTATTCGAATACGAAGCGAATACGAATTGAAGTTTTTATTCGAATTCGAATCGAATAGTATGTGTCTTATTCGAATTCGAATCGAATTCGAATTCAAGAGAAAAACAAAAATTATTCGATTAATTCAATTCGAATAATTCGAAAATTCGATATTCGATGAACACCCCAAGAAAAAAGTAATTTTAAACGGAGGGCGAAACCGTAATTTTAAACTGAGAACAAAATTAAAAATGAGCTTTTGAACCGAGGGCAAAAGCGTAATTTTAAGCTAGGGGTAAAATTATAATTTTCTTTTGAGCTAAGGGTTTTTAATTTTAAACGAAGGACGAAAACGTAATTTTAAACTGGGAATAAATTAAAATAAAAATGGGTTGGTCTAATAGGGAAGTGCCAGACAAACGTAATTTTGAGCTAGAGGAAAAAACAAAATTTTATTTTGAACTGGGGGCAAAAACGTAAATTTAAACGGAGGGCGAAACCGTAATTTTAAACTGGGAACAAAATTAAAAATGAGTTTTTGAACCGGGGGCAAAAACGTAATTTTGAGCTAGGGCAAAATTATAATTTATTTTTAGCTGGGGGCAAAAATCATAATTTTAAACTTGGGGGTAAAATCATAATATACCCAAACCAATAAGAAAGTGACAAGTAAATATACAATCGAAAAAAAAAAGAAAAAAAAAAGGAAAAGGCAACCGCCCTTTTCCTCCACTTGTTGTAACGCGTTGCGGGGCGATGTCCGAACTATTCTCAGCCAATTAAAAAAACAATACTATAGTTTTGCTAGAAATAAAAAGTAAAAAGAGTGTTAATTAGGCAGCTCTTTGACACGATTTTTAGCTGGGGGCAAAGTCATATTTTTATTTTTACTTGACGGAAAAATCAAATTTTTTCGAGTGTAAAATCCTAATTTTTAGCTTGGGCAAAACCATAATTTTATTTTGCACTGGGGGCAAAAACGTAATTTTAAATTGAGGGTGATATCATAATTTTGAACCGAGGGGAAATTCGTAAATTTTAGCTGGGGGCAAAAGTATAAATTTATTTTGAACTGGGGGCAAATACGTAATTTTAAACTATGGGCAAAACCGTAATGTTAAAGTAGGTATAAAATAATAAAGTGGTGTAAATTCGTAATTTTAAGCCGGGGGGAAAAACAAAATTTTATTTTGAACTGGGACGAAAACGTAAATTTGGCTGAGGGTAAAAGCGTATTTTTTTTAGAGGGCGAAATCGTATTTTTTAGCTCAGGGCAAAAGGGTAAATGTATTTTGAAGTTGAGACAAAACTGTATTTTTTTAGCTGGGGGCAAAAACGTAATTTTAAAGTGGATATAAAATAATAAACTGGGTGTTCCAATAGGTATTGCTCGCCGTCCATTTGAACCAATGGGAGAGAAACACTATTGCAGGGCGAAAACGTAATTTTAAAGTGTGTATAAAATAATAAAATGGTTGATCCAATGAGGGAGAGACGGCCGCCCATTTCAACCAATGGCAGGGTGATACCTATTTTGTGCAAAAAAAAAAAAAATTAAAAAGATAAAGCTGGCCGCCACCCTAGCCAACCATTTACCTTTCCTATTGCCGGCTGACATCATCAATCTTGTGTTTGTATATGTGGGAAATATAAATACTGGTAACTAAAGAATTAAAGATAAAAACATTTTTTTATAGTAACCAACTGTTATATGGATACTTTACCGTAACTAACAACGAATTTTTAAGTATAATTAACAATATTAAATTGTTAAAGTTAACAAATGTTATAACGTTACTTTATTTTTCTTTCTTAAAGTGCTATTTTCTAAAATAAACAAATTAAAACGATGGGAAGTAATTGACAAAGAAAAATAAGAATGAAGGTCTTACAAAAAGATCATGTGTCAGCTGAAACTTCAATGCTTTCTCCAGTACTTTCTCAAGTTCATCAACAACATCGAGCATATTCGGGCGTTGTACTCTATCTTCCTTTAAGCAAGAATATGCCGTTTTTGAGTATTTTCTAAGTGATCCCGGGAATATTTGATTCCTTAGATCAGGATGGATAATATCCTGCAACGTTTGGTTCTCATAATGATATTTAGCAAATCGAGCTAGGAACCTGTTAGCCTCGTTCTTGATATATGCTCTCCTCCCGCACAATATTTCGAATAAGACGACACCGAATGCGTAGATATCCGACTTGAAGGTCACACCTTTGGTCTTTCCAATTTCTGGGTCCATATATCCTATTGTGCCAATAGGTTCAGAAAGGACGACCTGGTCCATTCGGTTAAGTGATTGTTTGATGGAAACTTTAAAACCGGATAATTTGGGTTCCCAATTCTCGTCTAATAAAATTGTTGAGCTGTTGATGGTAAGATGTATAACACCATAGCCACGTCCCTCGTCATAATGGAGGTAACTCAACGCACGAGCCACGCCTACACATATCTTCAATCTTTGCGTCCATGTGAGGTTCTGGTTGCTTAGATGCTCCTTGAGACTTCCATTTTTGGCCTTATACGTGGTCACAATGATCTTCTCATGTTTTTCATCACAAAATCCGACAATAGAGACTATATTTGGATGCATGAGATCAGAAAGCATTGAAACTTCGGTCCAGAACTCGACGACTCCTCCACCGTGCTTACGATCTAACCTCAGCGCAGAAATCGTGATCAACTCCCCGGACCGCTGGAGTTGTCCTTTGTATACATGTCCCAATCCACCGCGTCCGATTATGTTATCATGATGAAAGTTATCGGTGGCCTTTACTACCTCTTCAAGTGGGATTTGTAAGTGAGCAAACTTGGCAATTGTTGTTGTCATGTTTCTGTTTATAAAGTAGAAAAAGATTGAAAAATTATTGGGTTACAAAGGATTGAGAAGGTAACTTATACATACCAGCCACCACACTATATGTGAAAAATTTTGAAGCACTTTATTTTGAAAAAAACTCTGTTAAAAATTATAACTTTTCTTTTAGATTTCAAAAGTATTGTAACCGGGTTAGTAATCCCGGGTTCTGGTTTCGTTGATTTATCATAACCACCTTAGAAAGTTTTTGTAGTGCCAAACAGAGAGGCTGGTAATAGTTAAAATGGGTTGAAGGTGCGAACCTGTAATGGGTATGAAAAGGCTCTGAACAGAAGCAGCGGGTAGATTGAATGGCAGTGGCGTGAGAGGGATTTGGAGATTTTGACGGAATGTGAGTGAGAGGGAATTAAAGGGAAAGGCAGTGGAAACGAGTGTAAATAGCACCTACCGTCCTGCCTTTTTTTCTTATTTCTTAATTTCATAGTCGGTGTATAAAATATAAAAAATGGATCTTTTTTTTAATATTATTTTGTTTTTTTGAACGTCTAAATAGAAAACGGTAACGTGCAATCATCATGTTTTGAGCTGTCCGGATATAATAATAAGCTGACTTGCTCGTTTTATAATGCAAGTCTAGTCTGAACAACTATTATCATATATGTACTACGATATTTTTAATGAGATAGCTAGGATATTTTTAAATAGTAACGTGCGAATATGCAATTACCTTGTTTCCAGCTGAGAAAATGATACTTTAACTACGCCAAAGTTGACTCTAACATTTTATAATCGAAGTCTACTCTAAACAAATAATATAAAAAGATCACATAAGATTTAAAGAAAAAGTCATACAGATCCAATGAAATCAAATTAATTGCAAGATTGGTGCTAATGAGGTAGTAGTGGTAGAATGGTTGGGGAAAGACTTTTTTGTGATCCAGATTCGACTTTCACTCTCTGTATTATATTTTGCGGCATACAGATGAAGGGCGAATATGGTTGGTATCAGTTCGTATTGGATGGGAGGCGAGGTTTTACCGTTTATTCCATTGTCGTGCCTTCGGACGGGTGGAGGTCGGGTTTCTACGCATCTGGGAGAGCCAAGGGGCTGGCGGCGGTCAAGTAGTCGACGTTGGCCACAACGCCCGGTGTCACGATGGTTGGTTCCTTTCTGTTAAAAAAAAATTTGCAAGATTGGTGCTATTTCCCTTCACAACATGTACTTTATATAGGGATGACAATTAAACCCGAAACCCGACTCATTTGGGATGGGTTTGGGGTCGGTTTTGGGACGGGCTTGGGATTGGTTTTTATTTTTTTTCGGCGGTTTGGGACGGGTTTGGGATTTGGTGATATACCTGTTTACCCGACCCGATTACCCGATAAAGTGTTCCTATTTACCCGATTGTATACCCGACATAATTTCTTTTATATTTTTAAATATGTATACATATTGTAAGTTTGTAACATCCCGAATTTACGTCTTTGTTTGTTGAACGGATAATTAACGAGGTTTGGAAGTCACTAGACGGAACATCGAACTTAATGTGATTGTTCTCATTTAATGGACTTGGAGGGGCCTTTTATGTAAGATGTTATAAGCAAAGAACAAATATGTTATCATGATAAGATGAAGGCATTTACTGTAAATTTTGAAACCAACTCTCTGCTTAAAAAAAAAACCCTACACCGCCGAAACCGTATATCATCTCCATAAACCCTAGAACAACCTGCTATACTCTTTTAAACGTTAGGCGTGGTAGCATCTCCTTAATTCGATATCACACATCCGTTGTAAGGCTATCATCAATCCACTTTGCTCTTGATTGTGTCTTTCTTTATCATTTAGAAGCCCTAACATAAAACTTTGTGATGTGTATGGTTCCGCTACTGGGTTGTTTTCGGTTTGGCACCTCCTGTTTGCCATTTTAATAGTCTTAAAGCTTTATGTTTTGATCTTAGGATGGGTCGAGTAAACTCGAAGTTGTCTCGCTTCGATTCCGGTAACTGAGTCGGTTTGTAGCTGCTAAGTCAAGGCTATCAAAGGTATGTGTGACGGTTCGTATACGGTAACAGGTTATACCCATGGGATGGTTCAGGATCGTATGTGGGTTGGTGTGAACTTGCTGCTGTCTAGAAAGTGGTTAGGGACGAGTTAGGATGGTAAATCTGTTAATAGAAGTTTGCACGATCACATTGGTCATTCTTGAAGATAGTCCTTTGCGACTCAGGTGGTAAGGCTTTTGATGGCGATTCATGGAGGGCGTTGGCGACTTAATTTTGGTTGTGCTTGTAACTCGTTTGTGGTTTTGCCACACACGTTAAGGTCTCCGTTTAGACGAGCTTTTGGACACGGTTTCATTCTGCGATATTGAACTGTGAACCATTTGATTGAGGTTCAAGTATTGGATGACGACTATGCATGTATTTAACCAGGTTGTTGGTTATGGTCGTGTGGGTAGGGTGCCATGTAAAGGGTGATACATGAAGATGAAAATGAAGTATGGAATCGGGTGATCCACATTAATCAATTTAATGTTTGGATGGTGGGTGTACAGTTGAACGAATATTATGATTTAGCGGATGGTGTTGAAGATAGAATAAAAACAACTTCATTGTGTGTAGGAGATGGTTTGGATGATACGTTTATAGAGTCTGGATGGTGTGGCATGAATTAATTAATAAAAGGGTGATCCATGCTAATGAGTAAAATGACACGTATGAGAGAATTTGAGTTCAAAGCATACTAGCTTAATTAATAAGTATGCATGCTAGCATGTTAATTCTCGTTCATGCTTAATTCATGGTTAGTGTTGTATACGTATGTATAAACAGGCCTTGCTCGTTCTACGATTCAAGCTTCTTTACAGTGCCATAGCTTCGTACCCGAACGTTACGATAAGGTGAGTTCTTGAGCCCACTCTTTTAAATGTTTTAAATCTTTCGGGCTAATGTGCTTGCTAAACTCGTATGATTATTTTTATAAAGGAAGTTGTGAAGTTTTTGTTACGGATTTATAAAATTCATTTTTACTCATATACCTTTTAAGCATGAGACGTGCGAAGGGTTATATGCTTTTTTTATATCTATCCATCTGATACTTATATTTATATATGCTTTCACATATCTAAAGAAATAATTTTATATAGAAACATATATATTTATAGAGGCCGGTTAACATACATTACGGCTTAACGTACGACCGGTACGTCACGAAATAACGCACGTTCAACGGAAA
Organism: Helianthus tuberosus; assembly: GCA_030545235.1. Classification (NCBI taxonomy): domain Eukaryota; kingdom Viridiplantae; phylum Streptophyta; class Magnoliopsida; order Asterales; family Asteraceae; genus Helianthus; species Helianthus tuberosus. The sequence goes on along the minus strand of CM060411.1, from coordinate 212,177,368 downwards.
ATCACGCAAGTTATAAATCTCAGAAAAAGTAATCACGCATGTTGGACATATGAAATCACGCACGTTAGTCGGCATTCCCCTACTCCCAGATCAAAAATCACAACCGCTTTTTTACGATCTGAAACCACTGTTACTGCCCTCTAACTCCAATCGTTTCAATGTTTGTTCATGTTCCTACATCCTCTGTTCTACAGTCTGAATCAAAAACTTTGTCGTGTTCATCCTCTGTTCTACGGTTTTTTATTTCATGTCGACGTTTTGCAGAAACTTTTGTAAATCAACGATGAATTTGACCACATTTCGATGAAATTGACCGAACACTGGCCAATTTGAACTGAAACGAAAAGAAACTTGAACCGAATTGGAACACAGATTGAGTCGTGAATTACCTGGAAATTTTGTGTAAAATCACGCATGTTATAGTATGTAATTACGCTAGTTGTCGTACGTAATGTACGTTAAGCAGTAATGTACATTACACTTTCTCTATATTTATATATATGTAACTATATTTTTTTATGTAACTATATATATATATATAGGGAGGAGTTCATGCGAGAACCACCTTTATTGTGAGAACCGCGAGAACCAATGTGAACACAACCTAAAATAGCTAAAAAAACCTAACCCCCACCCCCCCCCCCCCCCCAAAAAAAAAACTAAACCCCCCCCCCCCAAGCTAATTGCTAAAACATAAAAAAAACCTAACCCCCCCCCCCCCCCCAAAAAAAAAAAAACCTAAACCCCCCCCCCCCCCCCAAGCTAAAATGCTAAAAACTAAACCCCCAAAAAACCTAAAAAAAATCTAAAAATTTTTTTTTGAATTTTTTAATATTTTTTATGTTAAAATCGCTACTTTTCGAAGCAAAAAAAAAAATTAAATTTTTTTTTTGCTTCGAAAAGTAGCGATTTTTTTATAAAAAATATTAAAAAATTCAGAAAATTTTTTTTTTGTGATTTTTAGGCATTTTTGGTTGTGTTCACATTGGTTCTCGCAATAAGAGGTGGTTCTCGCATGATCTTCTCCCTATATATATATATACATGCTTGAGTTTATGAAGTGAAGAGGTATATATATTTAGGAGGTGTGTAGGTACGAACGTATACGTACGATGGTTGAAGTATATACATACACACACAGGTATATGTGTGTAAGTTTATGATGCCCTTATTTAATGTTTTAAAGTTTAGTGCTGATATGCATGTTCGATGTATTAATTTGATGATAAACTTCTACGATGTGTGTATGGTTACTTTGAATCTTCATTTTAACTATACATGAGGATTATTTGCTTGCCCTTCTATGTGCTTGCGTGTGATGTGTTGGGTAATGCCATAACCAGGTCGAACAGAGGAAGTCCCCTAACAGTTTATCTGTCTTTGGGGCAGAAGAAGTCCCCTAACAGTTTATCTGTCCTTGGGGCGAGAGGAAGTCCCCTAGCAGTGTATCTGCCCTTGGGGTAAGAGGAGAAGAAAAATTCCTTTATCCCCTACTTTAGTGTTTGGGATTTAAGGTGAGGAGATCTGTGTTGTGTGCCTGACTCATTAAAAGATGAATTTTAATTTTCAGGATAAAATAAATATGTTTATTTATAACCATGATGAAACTGTTTTACAATAGTTTATTTGTTTACATTATAAAACTTGAACCCACTCAGCCTAACTGACTTTTGCATGCATGTTAGATTGATTTCAGGTTAGACGAATGGACGCGAGACCCCTTGGATGTTGCATGAAGCTACCCGGCATATGAAGTTGGCATTTCTAGTTGAAGACGTTATCTAATTAATAGATTTCAAACATTAAATTATGTATTTTAAATTTGGATGTTTCCCATGATTTGGGTATTTTATTTTGATGACTTCCATTGCGTAAACTTTGATTTATATAAGAAGATTTTTTTAGGTGTTTTAGACTTTTTTTTTTTTTTTTGCAATGGTGTTGCAACTGTTTGACACCCAGATTTAGGGGTCTTACACATATGATACACTCATTTTTTATACATACAAGTATTTTATTTCGTCCACATTATATAATTATTTCATACATTTTTATAGTGATAATATTAAATGTAACGGATTCTTAGTTACCCGATGGGTTTTGGGTCAGGTATATCCAACGGGTAATTTTTTAAAGAGTAAATTACAAGTTTTGTCCTTTATGTTTACATCAAATTTCAGGCGCTGCCCTTTAAGCCAAAAGTTGACAGGCGGTGTCCTTTACCTTTCAAAATCTTGCAGGTTTTGTCCTTTAGGCCAAACCTGGTTAGAAATCTCAGTTAAAATATATCATGTGCAAGGCACTAATGTAGTAACAAATTTTGTATACAAAACCCCAACATACCGACGATAATTGTAGAATACAAATACTCAATCACTGCTTAATATAATATAAATTAATTGAGGTTTTGTAAAAACAATTTGCAAAAAGGAGTATTACTCACATTGCTGTCTTAGGGTTTTCCTTAAGGGTTTCCTGGTGATTGTCTTTTAATTACACAAATGCACACGCGTTAGTATAGTAACCCAATATTTACATTAGTAATACCCTCCCTGAGACGGCATTCGAACGACTACATCGGGCAGAACCACGACAGCCGTTACGGAACCCTAGATCAATCGGGCAGCATATCTAATACGTAACCGGGGGTTATGATACTTACAACGAGGCAGGGCTTTGCTAATTAGGGGGGTATAATGCCCGAAAATTACTTTAATTATGCAGAAATTCGAGAGAGAAAGTTGTGTGATGCGAATTGGGACCGAAGGTCGATGGCCTCTATTTATAGGGCCTGATTTCGTGTTTGTCGCGCCCCGCGAAGAAAGAAGGCAGCGCCTTCGCGGCCCGCTACGAAGGTCGACTAGGGCTTAGCCTTGGCCAGTCACGAGCATAGGTCGTCCGTGTGTCTTGCCACATGGCGGCCTGGGGTTGCGCCATCCGTCACTCGCTCGCGGCCCGCGTAAGACCAGGGCTAGGTCTTCGCGGCCCGCTACAGCCCTAAAAATCTAATTTTTAATTAAATTTAATAAAAATAAAGGTATTCAGGGTCTGTTTTCGTATACGGGGTGTATTTTAGGACATATAGGGACACTCTAAATATTTTTAGGGTGTTGGAATTATTTTGGAGGGTTGTTATATAACAACCATCCAAAATATTTTCCGACACTCCTAATATAATTAAAATGTCCCAAAATGTCTTAAAATACACCCCATACGTGAAAACGGGCCCTAAATACCTTTATTTTTATAAAAATTAATTAAAAAAATTAAGGGGCTGTCACGGGGCGCGTAGCCTTGGCTACCCTCTACGCGGGGCGCGACAGACCGGCTACGAGGCGACACCCGAAAGCTGCCACGTGTCGACACGTGGTGAAGCTAGACCGGTGACAACTCAAGGCTAGGGTCTACGGACACTACTACGCGGGCCGCGAGGGGAGGCGAAGGGTCACTATAAATAGAGGTCTCCAGCCTCAGTTTCAATTCGCTCATTTCTCGATCTCTCTCAATATTCTACATAGCAATTATAATTCTCGGGCATAATACCCCCTTAATAACGAAGTTCTGCCTCGTTGTAAGTATCATAACCCCAGTTACGTATTAGATACGTTGCCCGATTGATCCAGGGTTCCGTAACGGCTGTCGTGGTTCTGCCCGACGTAGTCATTGGAATGCCGTCTCGGGGAGGGTATCATTAATATAAATAATGGGTTAAGATACTAACACGTGTGCATTTGTGTAAATTATAGATAATCACCAGGAAACCCTTAAAGAAAACCTAAGACAGCAATGTGAGTAATCTCATTTTTGTAAACTGTTTTTACAAAACCTTAAATATTTTACAATGCGATTAAGCAGTGATTGAGTCTTTGTAATTCTTCAATTACTGCCGGTATTATGGGGTTTTGTATACATTACTTGATAATCTTCACAATTGGACAACGGGTTAGCCAATATGTGATATGACCATAGCCACAGATCCGGTCGAGTGGCAAGTACTGAATGAGTAATTGTGTAGATATAAACATTGTAATCACTCTCAATATTGTGTTAATTGATAAAACTCTTCTTGATTAAACTGGGATTCACTCACCAGTATTTCCCACTGACAGAATGTTTTTAAACGCGTTTCAGGTAACAAAATGTGAAAGCCAACATAGAAACCAGCTGGACAGCACAAAAAGCTTGGAAAAGTGGCTATAAAAGTTACCTAAATAAAAGAAGATGTTTTATTCAATAAAATGGAGATTATCTCTATAAATCAGTTTGTAATGAAAACTTGGGTTTTATCCCAATATGTTTAATATTATAAAAGTGTGGTATTCACTCTGATAAAATACTTCCTAACTACGGTCCTGATGAAATTTCCGCTGCCAAATAATAATAAACATCGATACCATCAAAACTAGTCTCGCGGCCGCCCGTTCTCGGGACAGATAGGGGCGGGGGTTGCGACATCTTATATCCTCCCCACCTTGTTTTAGAACTCGTCCTCGGGGTCTACTGGAATAAGTGTGGATATTTCTTTTGCATTTCTGATTTTGTCACGACCCCCGACCCACCGTGGACGGAATCGGGAGCCGCGAACAGCCACGTGGTACCGGTGATTATTTTGAAAAATATTGCAGCGGAAATTTCATCAGGACCGTGAGTTAGGAAAAATATCAGAGTTTAGAAAACACCGGATTTTATTTATTAAATATATTGGGATAAACCCATGTTTTACAATGGTAGCTTTAATAAAGATAAATTTGATTACATAAAACAATATTTCTTAATTTGATTTAATTAATAAAATAAGCCACTTCTTGATGCCTTTCAGTGCCGTATCCATCTCTTACTCCAATCTACTGTAATTACCTGAAACGCGTTTTAAAAAGGTTTTGTCAGCAGGAAATACTGGTGAGTTCATTCATTTTGCTAAAACGACACGTTTGTTATAATTTACAGTATTAAGAGCGATTACAATGTTTCCTGATATCAAACCAACTACCCACGGTATTTTGTCACACGACCCATTGGCCCTCTTATTGTCCAATGGTGTCTGTGACTATGGTCATATCACCCCTTGGCTGCCCCAATGGTGAAGATTATCAAGTAATGTATACAAAACCCCACATACCGGCTGTAACTTGGTGATTACAAAGACTTAATCCCTGTAATTATAACTTTGAAAATAAACATTAACTTTGAAAATAAACATGATTTTGAAAGTAATTTGATAAAAAGAGAATGACTCACATTATAAGCATGCAGATTTATACGGGCAGAGCTTAGCCTATTGATTAGTCTTGTAACCTAGTGCACATGAACTAGGTAAGTAACTAATACAGCATTTACGATAACTCACGAGATTAAAACCCTCACAACGAATGACAAAGTGTAATCATTTAAACATCCATCGGATTCACAACGAATGACAAAGTATAATCACTTAAACATCCATCGGATTCACAACGAATGACAAAGTATTCCCCGAGTTCGGGTGATACTCAAACATCCGGTCGGAATCACGACTAATGACAAAGGATAGCATTTAAACATCCATTGGATAGTTTTAATCGATCGGACATTGAATTGTAGCAGCGATCGAGTTAATACCTGGTATCGTAGCAGAATTCGAGCTAGTGTGTGTTTGGTAGTAATCAGATCATAACTCAGTATGTATAACGAATTTTCTCGTCGTTCAAATGCCAGAATTCAAGTCCCAATGCCTGCTATTTATACACGAAAATTGACCCCCTCGCGTGACGCGAGGGGTCACCCTGGGGGCGTCGCGTGGCGCGACGGGTCTTATTCCACCATAGGGTTGCCACGTGTCCAACTAGCTTGTATGAGTCGACGGAATATTAATTTTCGATTTCTACAGCGAGATATGAAGATAATCGTCAAGTGGGAATATCCCCCCTTGAGTTTTAGGGGCCCTGATTCTGATTGTTCTGAAATTTTTAGAGTTTATGTAGGATTACTTAGGGGTCTTAACTAAGGTTTCCTTGTGAACAAAATATAATAATAAATAATAGTTTTGGTGAGAGTTGTTATGGTTTGAGACAAAAAGGGAATAAAATAGTGAGAAAAGAGAATGGACCCACTTTGTAACTTTAGGGTTCAACTAAAAAGTCTCCTGGTATAAATTTTGGGTATAACTTCTGAGCTATTGTAAAAATATATAATGCACTTATATTAAGTATAATACCCCTCATTCAACCTTGTCCCTATGTTACGAGACAGGACCCCAATAACTTAGTCGGGCAGAGCCCTGACATATGTTATGAGGCTCAGATCATTCGGAAAGGGTAGCGGTGATCGGGAGTTAAAACACTTAAAACATGGCATGCCATTATTATTATTATAGGTAAAAAGAAAATAAAATAATAGAAATCTACAGAGGAGGAGGGCGATGGCTAAAGAGATGAAACATGGTTGAAGTTGCATTTCTATTCCTATTTATAGGAACTCCTGGAATCTTGTTATCTTACACGTATTCATGCATTAAAGTCTTTCTTATCTTTAGTCTTTTACATGCAGACATGTAATATTAATCTTATGTACACATATTTTCAAAATGGACATGTAGTGTTTTGTGTCTGACACATGTCTAGTTTTCTAGATTTAAATATAGGTGTTATTAGTTTATTATTTTATTTATTTATTTCTTTATTTATTTCTTTATTTAAGTAAGTTTATTTATTATTATTATTATATTTTATTTTGATTCCTGTCTTCGACATACACATATAGTTCAAACAAAATTAAATTTGTTAACATTATTATTATTTTATTATTTAGATATTAATTTAACTGCTTCACTTATTTGGCGCGTATAACTTTTAAAATATGTCGTTTTATAAAATAATAAATAGTTCATCAGAACGAGAATTTTTTTGTCTACATTTGGGTCTAAGTTTCATTAAAAACGGAGTAGGTTCAAAATACAATGTATTTTTATAATTTAATATTTAAACGGTCACTAGGCTCGTCTAGGTACTTTATATTTCTAACATTCAACTTACCCGTAATCTACCCGTCTAATAATATAAGTTTTTATAGACTTTTTATTTTATTAGAAAGGTCACTCATATACAGGCCAATTAATATAATATTTCAACCAACTATAAAATAGTGTTTAAAAATATTTGGGTTGAATATTTATATTAAAAATAAACTAGTTACTAGTTACTAGTGGTTAATAAATTTAACCAAACCTATAATTCTTATATAAAAATAGGAATGTTACATTCTCCCAACCTTGTTTTAAATCTCGTCCTCGAGATTTGGGTTACGATATTTCTTTTAGACTTATGTCATATTTTAGTCAATAAAAACAATATTAAGGTAAATGATACAGAATCAAAATATCTAATTTTGTGAATATGAGTTGTACAATAAGTAGGACTCAATGGTTCAACTGAATAAGTTCAAGAAATTGATGACAAACGAAAGAGATGAAATGCTATAATTTCGAAAGTGACTAGGTTCAAGCCAAAAGATATATATAATCAATAGATATTTAAAATGAATGTGAAGGACTTTTAGAATTAATAAAATTCTTTGTCAAAAGAAAGCTTACTTTGATCGACTACTGAGGAAGACTTAGAATTAACAGGTTCAAAATGAAATAAAAGCATGAAAATGATTTGTCAAATATTGAATTATGATATGAGAAAATCAATGTGCTGAGATGAGTGAATTGCAAGGATACACGAAAAGACAATAGAGTTAGTGTATTATTGTTTAGAGTTTCAAGTTGTTTTAATTGTGAAACAATGTGATAGTACACTATTAGTGACCATATTTTTTTTTTTCATACTATGTCCTAGAGATCGAAATATAATAAGAACAAGTTGTTTTGGTATGAACAACCATTATATTATATTTGTAAAGCAAATGTAATATATATTATTTGTTACGTATTTTTACTATATGTAAATGGTCACCACTTTTAAATAAATATTATTTTAGTATTTTACTATACTATGTAAAATAACTTATATTTACTATGTAATATATATTACAAAACACCGCAATGAAGTTTATTACATTACAAAATATACCTGGGGCTTAACTATCCCTTTTTTATGAATCTTACCACTCCTTTCCAAGGAGAGACTTTCAATAACACCTTGTCACCTACCTGAAATTCCAACGGTTTTCGTCTGTTATTAGCATAACTCTTTTGTCAATCACGTGCTGCTTTCAGTCGTTCCTTGACTTGGATAATCTTGTCGGTTGTTTCTTGTACTATTTCTGGTCCAGAAAGTTGTTTTTCTCCAATTTCTGCCCAACAGACTGGGTTCGACACTTTCGTCCATAAAGTGCTTCGAATGGTGCAGCATTGATACTTGTGTGATAAGTATTATTGTAAGAAAATTCTATTAACGGTAAGTGATCGTCCCAATTACCTCCGAAATCAATTACACAAGCTCTAAGCATGTCCTCCATTGTCTGAATTGTCCTTTCGCTTTGTCCATCCGTTTGAAGATGATAAGCTGTGCTTATGTTTAGCTTGGTTCCCATGGCTTTTTGGAAACTTGTCCAAAAATGAGAGGTAAAACGGCTATCCCTATCAGAAACAATTGATAAAGGAATTCCATGTAATGAAACTATTTCATTTACATATAACTTAGCTAATTGTTCCATACTGAAAGTTTCCTTCATTGGTAGTAAATGAGCTGACTTAGTTAGTCTGTCTACAATCACCCAGATTGTATCATTACCTTTCCTTGTTTTGGGTAATTTGGTAACAAAATCCATTGTTATCAATTCCCACTTCCATACTGGCATTTCTAACTGCTGCCATAAACCTGAGGGTTTCTGATGTTCAGCTTTGACTTGTGAATAGGTTAAACATTTAGAAACATAAGTTGTTATATCCTTCTTCATTCCTATCCACCAGGAATTCTTTCTTAAGTCCTGATACATTTTATCATTTCCAGGATGCATTGTATACTTAGACTTATAGGTTTCTTCTAATATACGGTGGCGTATGTTTCCTAGTTTAGGTATCCACATTCTTTTCTTATGGAATCTCCAGATTCCATCTATTCCTTGTTCTAATTCCTTAATCATTCCTTTCAATTTCTCAATATCATCCTTGATTACTGATTCTTGTGCCTTTCTAATCTGTTCATTTAAATCTACCTGTAGATTTAGTTTAAGAGAACGTACTCTTTTTGGCTTTTCGTTATATTTCTGACTTAAAGCATCAGCTACTACATTTGCCTTTCCTGCATGATACTGTATATTACAATCGTAATCACTGTTATGGGTGAAATTTTGAGCTTATATCCTGAAGCATATCCTGATATTATATGCTTGATGCTGCGGTCAGGATACTGAACCAGGATATTGGTAACTTCCTCGGGGGTATCCTGCTTGCTACTAACGATTTTCTTTGGTTGCAAGGCACCAATGTTAAAGGACTTGATCTACCTGAAGATTCGCTCAAGGTGGTTGAAAAATGGACGTTGATGGTGGAAGAATGGGTCTTGTAACGGTCAGAATAGAAGAAAGGCATATTCCGCGAGGATATCGGATGCTGGTCAATGCTATTGACTTTGTAACGGTTATATGAGCTGAAGAATCGGTTTTATGGTTAATTGGCACGTGGAAAACAAGTTAAAAGAGTCTCCCAACGTTCAGAATGGAATATTCCCAGCATCCCGGAATAATAGGAGAGTTAGTTTGTTATTTGTAACTATAAATAGAAGGCCAGATCAATAGGAACACACACTTCACTCTCTACTCTCAAACTCACACTTCTTTTTTCTTTCTATTACGCACAAACACTCAACACTTGTAATCGTTGTACCACTTAGCATTGATCTGAGCCATATCCTGCACTGTATCCTGGTTATTCAAGCAATAAGAAGAACAAGGCAGCCGACGATTGTCAGCTCCCGAGGTTTTATGCCGGAGATCTAGATTGATCAAGGGCTTTCCTCGTATATCTCGTGTTAACCTTTACATTTCTGCTCATTGTTTGATTGTTGATACAGCTCGGTATCCTGAGCTATATCCTGAAACTGTTTTTGTAAACAACTTAACAAGCATATTTTTCACGAACACTTCTAGCACACTACCTCACTTAACTAATTTGATCACTTAATTACTTAAGTAATTTTTGACCAAAACAATTTGGCGCCCACCGTGGGGCAAGTGGTGCTATTCTTGCTAAAAACCTTGCTAAAATCGTTACTTGGTTTTCTTTTTTCGAAACTTTTTGCACAACTATTTTCAATGGTCTCAAAATCAAACATGAGCTCTTCAATCATGCCTACTACAACCTCTGCAACAACTGGTTTGGTGCTTCCTCCTCCTCCACAAGTTCAAGCTCCTTAAAGAGAAATGAAAGCCAAATATCCTGAGACACTCCTCCCGCTCAGAATGTCAACAGATCTGGTGTTCCAGGGAGAACTCCTGTTGTGGTTTCTAATGATGAAATTTTAACTTTGTTTGGTGATATACAGGATCAAATGAAGAAACAATAGGAGACTAACCAAGTCATAATGAAGGAAATACAACTCTTGAAGTCCAACTCCAAGAGACCTGCTGAGGATACTGATACCCATCTGCAGGCTAGGATGTTGAACTTTAGTTCAGCAGTATATACTGAGGATAATCAGGGAAATATCATACCGAGTCGTTCTCAGAGCAATATTCTGGAGATACCCTTAACGGCTAGAATGTCGACTGTGAGGGATCCAGGATATGCTCCAGGATAATCTCCAGGATATGGCTAGAATCGCCAAAATGGTAACTTGTCTGTTAACACCAGTATCCTTGTTACTAATAATCGTGGATCATTGCAGGATACAGGTGTGACATCGGCGATAACCAGAGAGCTTCAAAAGTTGAAGGGTATGATATCAAGTGTGCCTGGGATAGTGCAGCCTATACCGGAAGTATCCCAGGATAGTCACAACATATCCCGCTTTGCTCACCCCATTTGTGATGCAGAAATCCCAAAGAGATTCCAGACTCCCAACGTGAAGCCGTATGATGGGACGACGGATCCTGAGGAGCATATTGCCCAGTATAGGGAGAGGATGGAGATTAACCCTATCCCGTCAGATCTTAAAGAAGCATGTTTGTGCAAGGGCTTTGGCTCTACTTTAACAAGATCAGCCTTGATATGGCTTCTAAATGTTCCACCTTATTCAATTACATCGTTTGATCATTTAGTTAATTTATTTAATAGTCAATTTTCTTGCAGCAGGAGCTTTGAAAAACTAACACGTGATCTTTACAGGATAGCACAGGGACCTCAAGAATCCCTGTGGGACTATGTTAACAAATTTAGTAGAGAATCCATGGATATCCCGAACCTTGATGTTGCCACGGCAGTACAAGCGTTCAAAATGGGAATACAGAAGGATTCTCAGTTTTATCAAGATCTTGTGATGAATCCTTGCAAGAACTTGGACGAAGCTTGGAACAGGGCCTTAAAATACATAAGGCTCGAGGATGACAAGAAAATGCAAGAGAGGATGAATGCATCCTCAACATATGAATCAACTAACTAAAAAGTCATAATCCTCGTATAAACCATATCGCTCTAAGCCATATGGCGGGAATGACAACAAAAAAAGTGAATGCTGTTGAAGACGAGGATCCTGAGGAGTATCCTGAGTTATCTGAATATTGTTTTTCTGTTAATATACCTAAATTGATGTATGCTATGTAGGGTTTAGGAGACAAAGCAAGATGGCCCCGGAAGAATCAACAAAAAACTGATTGGAAGGATAAATCCAAGTGGTGTGCCTTCCACGAGGATTTCGGACATGTTACTGAGGATTGCATTGCTTTAAGGAGAGAAATAAGCTATCTCTTGAGCAAGGGATATCTGAAGGATCTCCTGGGAAGAAAGAAGAATAAGGGCCAGGATACTGAGAAGGATCCTGAACGAGCAGCATCACCTCCTGCGGATGCCAAGATAATTAATTTCATTTCAGGAGGATCCGACATTTGCGGGACATCATGTTCTGCGGCGAAAAGACACATGAAGGAGGCCAAGGCAGAAAGAGGAGATAAGCCAACCAGGATGTCAACCCTCACGACTGATAAAGTGATCACGTTCGATAGTGATGACAGGATACTGTCCATGATCCTCACCATGATGCTTTGGTAATAACCTTATATGTTGCTAACCATTTTGTACACAGGATACTGGTGGATAATGGCAGCTCCGTCAACATAATTCAGCTAGAAACATTGAAGAGGATGAATGTATCCCCGATGGATATTACTTCGAAATCCACCATACTTGTTGGGTTCAGTGGAGAAGCAAGGGATACCGTGGGAGAGATAAAGTTGCACGTGTATGTTGAAGGGGTCAACTCAATGCAGCGCTTTTGTGTCATGGACTCCTTATCCTGCTATAATATTATATTAGGTAGGCCTTGGATCCATGATATAAAAGCTGTGCTGTCAACCAATAATCAATGCATCAAGATCCCAACCCCTTGGGGAGTTGTCAAGGTTGATAGTGATCGGCAGGAGGCAAAAGAATGCTACTCATCCTCGATGAAATCCTCAACCAAGCCTAGTACAGCATAGCAATTAAAGACGCGGGCCTAGGATATCGTGGAAGATTCGGAGCAGGATGTGAAGAAAGTTATCCTGGACCAGGATAATCCTGATATCTCGGTGCTCGTAGGAACCAATATCCCTCAGGATATTGAAGAACAGTTAACTAACTTTTTGAAATGCAGGATGTCAACGTTTGCATGGAAGCATGAGGATATGACAGGCATATCCAAAGACATTATTACTCAAAAGCTTGGAATCGACAGATCATTCAAGCCTGTTCAGCAAAAAAGAAGAAAATTTGCTCCTGAGCGGAATACGATTATCCAAGAGGAAGTTGAAAGATTGTTGAAGTCTAGGATGATCAGAGAAGTCAAGTTTCCAAGATGGCTAGCAAACGTAGTCGTGGTACAGAAGAAAAATGGGAAATGGAGAGTCTGTGTGGACTACACAGACTTGAATAAGGCTTGTCCTAAAGACCCATTTCCTCTTCCTCACATTGATGCAATGGTGGATGCTACTGCCGGGCATGAAATGTAGACCTTCATGGATGCATCCTTAGGATTTCAGCAGATTCAAATGGAGCCTTCTGACCAGGAGGATACTGCCTTCATGACACCAACATGTATTTATTGTTATACAGCTATGCCTTTTGGTTTGAAAAATGCAGGTGCAACATACCAAAGATTGGTAAACATGATGTTCAAAGACAAACTGGGGGACACCATGGAGGTATACATTGACGATATGGTGGTAAAATCAAGGAAAGCTCAGGATCACCTCCAGGATATTAAAGGAGCATTCGATATCCTGGATCAGTATAACATGAAGCTAAATCCTGCTAAGTGTCATTTCGGAGTAGGGGTAGGAAAATTTCTAGGATATATGGTGACCAAAAGAGGAATAGAGGCGAGCCCGGAGCAGATTAAAGCCATCTTGGATATTAAATCACCCTCAAATATGAAGGATGTTCAACGATTAACAGGGCGAGTGACAGCATTAAACAGATTTATTTCAAGATCCTCAGAGAAATGCAAAGAGTTTTATGATATCTTGAAGAAGAACAAGAAATTCGAATGGGGTGAGAAGCATGAAGCAGCCCTGCAGGATTTGAAGCAATATCTTTCAACTGCACCTCTACTGATGAAGCCTGAGAATGGTGAACCACTATCCCTATACCTCGCAGTATCAGGGAATGCTGTAAGTGTCGTCCTTGTAAAGGACCATGAAGGTCAGCAATATCCTGTTTATTATGTTAGTAAAAGCTTGTTAAATGCTGAAACTAGATATTCTCATTTAGAAAAATTGATACTAGCATTAGTTATGGCATCAACGAAACTTAGACATTACTTTGAGACACATAGGATTCATGTTAAAACAAATTATCCTGTCAAAAATGTGCTTAGGAAACCAGAGATGTCAGGCAGGATGGCTAAGTGGTCAGTAAAGTTGAGTGCTTATGATTTAGTATATGAACCTAGTAATGCCATAAAGTCTCAGGCTTTAGCTGACTTTGTGGCTGATTTTAGTAGTGACATTCAAGATGAGGTAGACCTAGAAGTCCAACAATTAGGAGAATCCTCAGGATCCTGGACATTATATACTGATGGTGCATCTAATGTAAGAGGAGTAGGATTGGGAATACTACTAAAATCGCCACAGGGGGACATATTACCCCAGGCTATTAGATGTGAATTTCCTGCTACTAATAATGAAGCAGAGTATGAGGCTTTAATTGCAGGATTAGAGCTAGCTAAGAATATGAGTATCAGGAATTTGCAAGTATATGTTGACTCCTTGTTAATTACTAACCATTTTAATGGATCCTATGCAGTTAAGGGTGAGAAATTAATCGAATACCTCGATATTCTCAAAAAATTAGCAGGATATTTCGATGTTTTTACACTTGAACAGGTACCAAGGGAGGATAATGCTGAAGCAGATGCCTTAGCAAATCTGGGATTATCAATCAGGATACCAGAAGGGACCCAAATACCAATATTACATATCTTGTATCCTGCAACGAATCCTCAGGATAAAGAAGTAGCGGCTATTCAGGATCCTGGAGCAGAATATCCTGAAAAGGATCCTGAATCCTGGATGGCTCCGATTATGAGATATTTCAAGGAAGGATACATCCCCGGAAATGAAAATCCTAAGGCATTTAGGATGAAGGTATCACGATTCACTATTATAAATAATGTTTTATACAAGAAATCTCTTGCAGGACCATATTTGAGGTGCTTGGAGGATCCTGAAGCCAAAGAAGTACTTCAGGATATACATGAAGGGGATTGTGGTAATCACACTGGGGGCAGATCATTGTTCTCGAAAGTATTAAGGACATGATATTATTGGCCAACGATGAGGAAAGATGCTGCAGAATATGCTCAAAGGTGTGATGCATGTCAAAGGCATAGTAACATACTACATCAACCAGCTGAACCACTATATCCTGTAGTTTCCCCTTGGCCATTCATGAAATGGGGGATGGATATAGTAGGGAAGTTACCAAAAGCTCCAGGAGGAAAAGTCTTTATGCTGGCAATGACTGATTATTTCTCTAAGTGGGTTGAAGCTGAAGCATATGTTCAAGTTAGAGACCAAGAAGTAGTCTCCTTCATAAAGAGGAATATCCTGACCAGGTTTGGGGTACCAGCTGAAATCATTTGTGATAATGGGTCTCAGTTTATAAGCAAGAGAACTAATGACTTTTTCAAGAGTTGGGGAATCAAGATGATCACATCCACCCCGGTACATCCTCACGCAAACGGACAAGCTGAATCCTCAAACAAGATAATTGTCAATAACTTGAAGAAGAGACTTGGAGCCAAGAAAGGAAGATGGGCAGAAGAATTACCCTTTGTTTTGTGGGCTGATAGGACAACGGTAAAGAATGCAACCGGCCAAACCCCATTTTCCTTGGTATTTGGAGCAGAAGCAGTGATTCCAACAGAAATGACGATACCTACTGCAAGATCTATCCTACAGGATCCTGAACAGAATCCTGAAGCCTTATTTCAAGATTTGGATACTATAGACGAAAAAAGAGATGCAGCAAAGCTAAGGATGGCAGGATATCAACATAGAGTATCCAAAGCATATAACAAGAATATAAGAACTAGGAGGTTTCGAGTTGGTGATTGGGTGCTAAGAAAGGCTTTTCAAAATACCACTAATCCTGCCGATGGCAAGTTAGCTCCAAAATGGGAAGGACCATATGAAGCTGAGTCAGAGGCAGGAAAAGGAGCTTATCGACTTAAGAGTATGGAAGGGGATATGCTACCAAGATCCTGGAATGCAATACACTTAAAGCTCTATTTCAAGTAAGAATAGAATTTAATTTCTATCTCAGAATGGTATGTACTCTATATATTTAAATATATTTGTTTATTATCTTGTACCCAATACTGACTTAAGAATCGGAGGGGTGTTAGCCAGGCTAACACCCACCTTAGTTTACAATTGTTTTGCAGCATTTGCTCCAGGAAACAGCTCCAGGATATGCACTCAGGATAACTCGAAAGATTAGAGGATTGGCCCCCTCTCTTACGTTTAAGGGATCCTGATCCCTTCAAAGGTTTAAAGGTTTTCACCTTTCTCACGAATTGGGTTTAAACACCCCGCCTGGAGCGCAAGTTATCCAGGGATAGTTCAAGGTGGCGGGACCAGTTCATGTAAAAGTGGCTGACAATTTCGTTACTGTTGGCTATACCCTGGATCCTTAAGGTATATGAGGATTGATCACCCTCTCTCGCGAAAGGGTATTTTCATACTCTCTAAGGTTTAAAGGTTTTCACCTTTCTAAGTCTTGGAGTTTATACACTCCCGCCTGTAGCGCGCGAAAACAAGAGTGTTTTCACACTCTTCTAAGGTTCAAAGGTTTTCACCTTTCTAAGTTTTGGGGTTTCCACATCCTCGCCTGTAGCGCACGAAAACAAGGGTTTATCCCCAGGATGCTAAGGGTTTATCCCCAGGATGTTAAGGGTTTATCCCTAGTACACTATGGGTTTATCCCTAGTAAAACTAAAGTTTTGACAAGATTGCAGATTACGCACATTCTTTTGTGGATAAAAAGCTACGAAGTTCAATCACTAAGTGAAGAAATACTCGAGTCATGCGCTGATGCAATATACTACACAGACAGGGGACATCCATGCCGGGGACATTGTAAAGAATTCAAAGGTTGAGGTTGGAAATTATTGTCTAGGTGTTTCTGGTATGATTTATTATTTTAAGTTTTGAAAACCTTATCTAAATAATCT
Source organism: Helianthus tuberosus (assembly GCA_030545235.1). Lineage (NCBI taxonomy): Eukaryota > Viridiplantae > Streptophyta > Magnoliopsida > Asterales > Asteraceae > Helianthus > Helianthus tuberosus. The sequence goes on along the minus strand of CM060411.1, from coordinate 212,160,578 downwards.
AAGTTTTCTATAAAATTATATTCAACCAAGTTTTTGTTTAACATTTTGATGACAAAAGTATTGAACAGTATCCTGACCAGGATATTTGATCAGAGTATTTAGAACATATCTTTCAAAACGAAAACATAACAACAACAGATAAGGTCAAAAGATTAGTCTATTATTAACAAACCAAAATGTCACACTCTTAGCTTCGTCTTAAATCAAGACCCATCCGCCCAGAGTGTGATAGATTCAAAAGCATATTAACACTGATGACCGAAGGCTTCGTCCTGAAACTCAGGATCCCTTCACCTCCGGCCATCATATTGTACTAGTATCTAAGTGCAGGAAAGTAAATTGTTCGACAAACATCAACCATCAAATTTAACAAAGTGGACTCGATGAAGCCAGGATTCTCGTAGAAGAAGGTTGTGACAGCAGTAGCAGGGAAATCAGTACCCTTCCTCTCCTTAGATCCTGATGCCCGGGACCTAGTCAGAGGGGAAAGCTTGGGAGCAGCAGAAAAAGGTTTAAACCTGGTGGCAGCGGAGGGCTCCTTTTTCACCAAGGGAAATTTAAAATAGATATCCTTACCAGACGTGCCAGAAGACTGTCTAGTTATGATAAAGTATAACTTTGGAAGTTGCACGAAGTCACATCAACATCTACATCCCATTAAGTGTATCGAACAACGCAACGAAAAATATACCCGTTTGGATTTCAGAATCCTAACAGATATATTTTTGGGGACAATTGTTATGGGTGAAATTTCGAGCTTATATCCTGAAGCATATCCTGATATTATATGCTTGATGCTGCGGTCAGGATACTGAACCAGGATATTGGTAACATCCTCGGGGGTATCCTGCTTGCTACTAACGATTTTCTTTGGTTGCAAGGCACCAACGTTAAAGGACTTGATCTACCTGAAGATTCGCTCAAGGTGGTTGAAAAATGGACGTTGATGGTGGAAGAATGGGTCTTGTAACGGTCAGAATAGAAGAAAGGCATATTCCGCGAGGATATCGGATGCTGGTCAATGCTATTGACTTTGTAACGGTTATATGAGCTGAAGAATCGGTTTTATGGTTAATTGGCACGTGGAAAACAAGTTAAAAGAGTCTCCCAACGTTCAGAATGGAATATTCCCAGCATCCCAGAATAATAGGAGAGTTAGTTTGTTATTTGTAACTATAAATAGAAGGCCAGATCAATAGGAACACACACTTCACTCTCTACTCTCAAACTCACACTTCTTTTTTCTTTCTATTACGCACAAACACTCAACACTTGTAATCATTGTACCACTTAGCATTGATCTGAGCCATATCTTGCACTGTATCATGGTTATTCAAGCAATAAGAAGAACAAGGCAGCCGACGATTGTCAGCTCCCGAGGTTTTATGCCGGAGATCTAGATTGATCAAGGGCTTTCCTTGTATATCTCTTGTTAACCTTTACATTTCTGCTCATTGTTTGATTGTTGATACATCTCGGTATCCTGAGCTATATCCTGAAACTGTTTTTGTAAACAACTTAACAAGCATATTTTTCACGAACACTTCTAGCACACTACCTCACTTAACTAATTTGATCACTTAATTACTTAGGTAATTTTTGACCAAAACAATCACTAAGTATCTCCATCCAGCGTCTTTGTCTCATATTCAACTCCTTTTTGCCCGAAGACATACCTTAAACTCTTATGATCAGTGAAAATGGTAAACTTACTACCGTAAAGGTAATGTCTCTAAATCTTAAGGGCAAAAATTATAGCTCCTAATTCCAAATCATGGGTTGAATAGTTTTCTTCATGATTCATAAGTTGTCTGGAAATGTAAGCTATAACCTTTTGACGTTGCATCAACACACATCCATAACCTAACTTAGAAGCATCACAATAGACTATAAAGTCTTCAGTTCCTTCTGGTAACGTTAGTATGGGTGCATTGGTTAGTCTTTGCTTAAGAACTCTAAAGGCTTCTTCTTGTTTTGGTCCCCATTCAAACTTAACGGATTTACAGGTTAGCTTAGTTAAAGGAATGGCTATTCTAGAAAAATCTCGAATAAACCTCCTATAATAACCGACCAATCCTAAGAAACTTCTAACCTCAGTTGGTGACTCAGGGGTTTTGCATTTGGTAATCGCCTCGATCTTGGTGGGATCTACATGAATTCCTTCATGATTGACTGAATGCTCAAGAAACTGTACCTGTTCTAACCAAAACTCACACTTTGAAAACTTTGCATAAAGCTTTTCTTTTCTCAATAAACTTAAAAGTTTGTGCAAATGCTTTGCATGTTCCTCTTTACTCTTAGAGTAAATGAGAATATCATCTATAAAGACAATTATGAATTTATCCAAATATGGCTTACATATTCGGTTCATCATGTCCATAAATGCGGCTGGGGCATTGGTTAAACCAAATGGCATGACAGTAAATTCATAATGGACATACCTTGTTCTAAATGCGGTCTTAGGAATGTCCTCTTCCTGTACCTTTAATTGATGATATCCTGACCGTAAATTGATTTTTGAGAAAAATCGAGCTCCTTGCAATTGATCGAACAGATCATCGATTGTTGGCAATGGATACCGATTTTTAATCATGACTTCAATTCGCGGTAATCAATGCACATACGCATTGATCTGTCTTTCTTTTTAACGAATAAGATCGACGCTCCCCATGGCGATGAACTCGGCTGTATGAATCCTTTGTCCAACAATTCGCCTAATTGTTACTTCAATTCTTGCATTTCTGCAGGTGCCAAACGGTAAGGTGCTTTGGCAATTGGTGCTATTCCTGGTAGCAGGTGGATTCTGAATTCAACTTCTCTGTCTGGAGGTAGTCCTGGTAACTCTTCTGGAAACACATCTGGAAACTTAGATACTACAGAAATATCTTTCAATTCTTTTTCTTTAGTGTTAGTGATTATGGAAATCAAATACACTAATGATCCTTTTCTTATATAACTTGTTGTTTTCATCACAAAGATGAATTTCGTGGATCTAGAGGGCTTATCTCCTTTAGTTATGATCTTTTCACCCTTTGGTGAATTCACTTGAATCGACTTTTGATCACATAAAATACTGGCTATATTGGCTATTAACCAATCCGTTCCTAATACAATATCAAATCCTGTCAGATTCATTGGATAAAGGTTTGCAATAAACTTTTGATTTAAAAATTCTATTCTTGCTCCCTGCAAGATTTCAGAAATCTTAATGGTTTCCCCATTTGTTGTCTCTACTAGACATTCTTGTGGGAGTTTAGTTAATGGTTGATTAAGAAGTTTGCAAAATGAAGTATTAATAAAACTTTGGTTCTCACCAGAGTCAAATAATACTTTAGCAAAAACATCATTAACTAAAAACATACCGACTATCACGTCCGGGATCATCTTAGCTTCTTCCGCAATCAGAACAAATGCCCTAGCATTTGTAGTAGTCTTGTTGTTCATGGCTGGAACTAGTTTCGGACAGTTTGGCTTGATATGACCTTTTTCTCCACAGTTGAAGCACATTCCATTATTAGGTTTCTTCCTACAATCTTCTTCCTTGTGTCCTGGTATCTTGCAGAAATTACATTAGGTGGAGCATCTTCCCGAATGCTTTTTCTTGCAGGCCTTGCAATAAGGTGTAGAGGTAGAACCTACATTTTTCCCACGGTTGGAATTTCCATAAAGAAATTCTTGGGTAAGCCTCTGGGCTAGGTTCCTCCTCTGGTCTTCTTCTCGTGTACGCGCTCATTCATCAGTCAAGGTGTTTTCTAGTTCTACAGCTTCTTCTATAGTTTGAGGTCTAGCCGCCTTGACTACATGCCTAATCTCACTGATTAATCCCCAGATGTAACGGGAGATTAATACTGGTTCAGGTGATGCAGGGGTTGGCACTATTCTAGAATATTCAAAGAATAATGTAGTGTATCCCTTACTATCCACTCCAGTCATTCTAAGGTTTAAGAACTTATTTGCTATCTGTTCTTTTTCATTGAGAGGGCAAAATTTCCTTTCCACCATGTCCTTAAATTCCTCCCATTCCATATTATAAACCCTATCACTCCCCTGGATTGGAGGATAGTGTTCCACTATTCTAGTGCCGAGTTCTTAAACAGATTGGAAGCAAACATTATCTTATCCTCTTCTGCACACTTGCTTATTTTTAAGACAGCCTCAGTCTTTTCTATCCAGCGTAGAGCTGCAACGGCCCCTTCATTGCCCGAGAATTCCATTGGTTTACAAGACCATAATTCTTTATAAAAATAACCATAAGACATGGTTCTTCTTCTTTTGGGAATGGGCACTTGAAGTATGGGTCCATTATTTATGTTGTGTTCAGGTTCAGTGGGTCGTTTACTGCCATGATCACTTTTGTTTTATGCTTCCTTAACCGTTTTAATAATATATGGCATTGCATCTATTATTCCTTGTGCCACTATGTGTTGAATGGCACTGTTATCCACTGGGTTTCCATTGTTATTGTTGTTCGGGTGTTATCGTTATTCTGGTTATTATCATTCTGGTTTTCCTGGTTCACTTCGTTGTCCATCTGAAAGTTAAACATTTGCCAATTATTAATATCACAAGATAACATTTAATGCAAACAATTACACAACACACATATTGATCAAAATCGTCGAACATTGCGACTTACTCTTTCTTATATATTTTGCATCTAATACAAACTGAAACTGAAATTTAAAATTACAATACTATTATGCATCTATAACTATTATCTAGATTTTTTTTTCAAACATACACATATATTATATATTATTATTTTATTATTATTATTATCACCATTACTGATATGGGTTCATCCAGAACTCCATATTACGTTCGTCATACTTCCAGACGAGTCATTCTCCGATCTGCCTCATCCTCTCACTACCTTCTAAAATCTCCTCACCAAAGGTTCGGAGTTCTTGCAAGTTCTCTGTGCTCATTGGGGGTGCAGGGGCTGGTACTGGGTTTGGGAACTGGGGCATGGGTTCTTGGTAAGGATATGGATTCTCTAGAATTTCCCTAATGTATTGGTCATTATCATAGTAGAGATCTAGAGGGTCAAAATCTAGGTAGGCTGCTAGGTTTGGCATGGGTTCGTCTTTGTAGGATCATGAAACGACCTAACGAGTCGATCAGAAGAGTGCTCAGACCGAATCAGAGGCGGAATTCATTGATTCGGTCTTCGTTTAGCTTGTATTCACTATTAATTGTCTCGTATATTGATTTCTGAACGTTTACAGGACTGGAGACACCTCGACAGCACCTCGGCGTCGGAATCTAGAACCTTACAAATGAAATCGTTTGAAGGGTATATATAGGCTAGACCCTTCCGTTTGAAAGTGACATGAAACTTTCAAACGGAACCCTTCAAACCGTGACCTATTCAAACGATCAACACAAACAATTACAATTTCAAACGGTCAACCAACTTTTGTCTTATATGAAATATACAAATCTGTTTCCAAGCATGTTGTTTTCTCGTGATGTATAGACTTGTGATGTCATGGGTATGATGTCATCATAAATAATGATGACATCATGCTTGATCCGAACCGCAACGTATATGAGACTCGACATAAGACGAAGACGACAGATGAATGCACCAACAGACTCCCCCTCAGATGTTGACGAGTCTTAAGTGTCGAGTCTTCGCATCATCAGTCTTTATCAGTCTCTTTTCTTTCTTAGCATATACCAGGATCTTCTCTTTGGCTCTAACCTCGTCAGACTCCCCCTCTCATCATGATGGGATCGCTGTCTGGAATTAGCTATCACCTTGAGATCAATCCCTGGCTTTATCTCTGATCAGTTCATCTTCTGCACACATTTTCTCACAAACACATAAGTTTTTACTTAAATCAATAAGAAAAACTTACTGGAAATAGTTACATCAAGTTCAAATTAATGACCCTGATTAACTAAACAAACCTTTTTTTTTACAAAATCAGTTTCTTCTTTTAAACGCACGCTCCCAAACCAGTTTATCATGTTCAGCACTTGAAATTTTGAATATCAGCTCTTCAACATCAGTTGTCGAAAATCTTTTTGTATTTTTAAAAATTTATGCTAAAACACACTAAAATCTTTTTGGATTTTTGATAACAAAGGAATGCAGTAAAGAAATATTTACAAACAATATTTTTGAGAGTTTGTGTAAGAGGATCATATCAGTTTCTTAGACAAATCACCAGCACCGTTAAGCTTTAAACATTTTCCGTTCTAAACGATTCACGTTGATTGACGATATTGTTGTCCACTTAAACTCAATCTAAAAACTTTCAATCTGCTTACCGATACTTTAAGATATATTAAGATAGCACTAAGTTCTTATGGACCCCACGATCTCAGCATATCCCCTCATCATGCAATACACTAACTCAAGTAATGCCTTTAAACTTTATCAACTGTGATTTGTACAAAAACAAAGCAGAATGTTTAAACATTAACAATCAGGTCGATACTTCCGTATACGCAGAGAAAGTCCAATGTTTAAACAAAATAAGAAAAAAAAATAAGTTGAAGTTGTTTAGGCTTTAACCACCAGGTCGATACTCCTGTATACGCAGAGGTGATCCAAAGCTTAAACGAAACACCAAAGAAAATAAAGCAGAACGTTTAGGCAACAACATCCAGGTCGATACTCACTTATACGCAGAGGATGTCCGATGCTTAAACAAAATAAAGAAATAAAACAAGTTTAAATCTTTGCAAAATGAAATGCACAATCACAGCGACTTTTCAGCAAAGTTGTGAAAGTTCACAAACTTAACCAGTTTTATGTCTTTCGACAATCAGCGATTACTGAGTAGGCACACAGTCAAGAAGGACAAAACTAAGTACTATGCTTTCGACCATGTTTCCCACTAGAACTAGGCTTTTTCATTTAAGTTTGTATCGTTATCGCAAATCTACTAATCTAGCTGAGCCTATCGTCACATCTTTAGTGAGATCGCTTATCACATTTTATCTCTCCATTTCTTTAGCATGCTGTGACAGTCCAACTGATCTAATATCATTTCCTCTTTTTCACAACAAAACTCATTTTTTCATTTTTCAATGTTTTTGACATTTTCAAATTTTCTAATTTTTTTAAAATTTTTACTCCCCCTAAAATCAAAATATGTCTCAATTTTGATTTTCTGGGAAAATTTGAAAACCAACTGTACAAGAAATGAGACAACATGATGAGAATTGCTTCAATTCTCCATCCTCCTGGCATGAACAATCAGAACTCCCCCTCACAACAAACTATTTTCCCATAGTGATTTCAAAACACTTAAGTTTGTTTTAATCAAAATGGTTTTTTTGAAAAGTTTTGTGTGTATTTTCACAAATTCGGGGATCTTTCATCACTTTGTTTTCTTCAATCATTTGTAAAAACTAACATTTTTAAGATCAATCCACAAACATCACTTGTAGAAAATCAAGTACAATTTAATGTCCCTGATTTACCACTTATAAGTCGAAATATCACATTTGTGAATTTCTCAAGAAATGTGCCGATTCATGTTCCACGCTTACCAACCTGGGAACTCCGGCAAGTCAGGTTTTTCATTTAAACAGATTCACCCAAGCCTGACGGTCCTTGGGTGATTTTGAATTCTTGTTCAACAATGGTGGAAAATTTGCATCATCCATTGTTAAACCAGAATTCTCATTTTTTACCTCAACAACTGGCTCATCTGGCTTTACCACACCAGATTCATCGCCTGATCGTGGCTTGTCTGACTTTAATCTGTCAGATTCATTGCCTGAAGGTGGCTTGTCTGACTTTGATGAGCCAGATTCATCGCCGACAACTTTCTTCTTCTTCTTTCTCTCTTCTGTCCTCAGATTTGTATCTGATGAACTTGTCTTGCTTGACTTTGCAGTCGAGGAAAGCGATTCATCAGAACTCTTATTTTTACCAACAGATGAACCCGAGGACAAAATCTTTTCCAGATACTCTCTGGCCTTCTTCCTCTTCTTCCTCAGTCTGTCTTTCTGCCCCTGAGAAAGTTTCACTTTCGTTTCTTGAACTTTAGGTTCTTGAACCTTCTGTTCTTTGGGCTTGACAATGACTGGTTTCTTCACCTGTTTCTGAGATTCAGCTCTCGATCCTCTCATTGATCTCATTGAGCAATCTCTAGCAATATGGCCAATGATGTTGCAATTAAAACATCTCCTTGAATCAAACCTCCAACTCTGGCAGTTAACAGCAATGTGTCCTTGATAACCGCATCGGTAACACACTCTGTTATCGTACCAATCACCATTTTCAGTCCAAACATTCAAATCATAGCACTGTTTGGCTTGGTGATATCCATCTCTCCTCTTGTATGCTGGATTTGACTTTTGAGCACTGTGGTCCAACCTGCACCACTTATTACCAACAATTTTTGAGTTTTCAATTTTTACTTTTTGTAATTTTTCATTACGATTGGATGATCGATCTGATGAGCTTTTATTATCTTTTTGAACATTTTTCTCATTTTTAATTTTTTGTTTCTGTTCCACTTTCTTCTTCAAAGGTTTTTGCTTAGAGCATTCTCCCTTTTCAGTCGATTTCAGAACAGTTTCTTGAAATTTTTCTTTTAATTTCAAAAACAAATTTTGTTTTTCACTTTTATCTTTTTCATCATCAGATTTCTCATCACAATCTTCAACTTTGACATTGTCAAAGTTTGTGACATTGTCACTTATTGGAACAGAATTAAAAGGTTTTGAGCAAGGAATAGTTGAAGTATTCACAAACACCTTCAACTTTTCTTCCCATTCATTGATTTTCTTTTGAGCACATTCTGCCTCTTTTTCAAGTCGAATAATCTTTTCAAGATGAGAATTGATTTCAATTTGTTTTTCAAGATTGTTTTTACCAAACATATCTCTCTCATCTTCTAAAATTTTTATTTGACTTTGAAAATCTTTCTCAATTTTTAATTTTTCATTTTCAAATTCTTTTTCTTTTTCTTTCAAAATTTTGTTTTCTAATGTCAAACTGTCCAAACCACTCAACAGTTTGTCATTTTCAGATTTTAACTTCTCAAAATTTTCCTTCAAAACAAGAATCTGTTTAATATCAATTTGCTTCTCATCCTTCAACTTTTTGACTTCCAATGTCAAATTTTCTCCATCTTTCAAGAGTTTGTCATTGTCAGTCTTAAAGTTGTCACACTTGGAGCATACTGATTCAGAACTTGAGGATTCAATCTTCACAGATTCTTCATTCTTTTGAACTTGCTCTTTATCCATCTTGTATGTTCCTGCACAAAAAATTTTAACGAAATCAAGAGGATTCATATTCTCATCAATATAACAACCCCTCTTCATATCGTATTTCATAACATCTTTTGCCCCAAGACACACATTAACCCTTCTTTTCATTTCAATTAATACATCCACATTTATTTTCTCCAAAATATTTTCTATATCATTTAACAACGCTTTCCTTTTCTTTTCATTTTCAAATTTATGATTTTCAAGTTTACTGATGAACTCATATAGAGATAATTTTGAAAAACTAGAATCCTTTCTTAGGTTTTTCAAAAAAAACATCCCATTCTGCAGGTAATGCATATGCAAACTTTGATATCTTTTCAGCCTCTGTCAATCTTATCTCGTTATTTTTCAGATATTCTATTAAGACTCCATATCGTCTTTCTAACTCATTCAATTTTTCATTTTTTAAACACATGAAATTTTCAAATCTTATAATCCAAGCCTTCTCATTCACATCTTGATAACTTTTACTCAATATCCCTCGAAACCAACTATTATATGATACAAGATCATGGTTTTTCTCTTCATCAAACATTTTTGCCATTTCTGATTGGGTCGAAAATTATGACTTGGGCCAAGAACTGTTTAATTCAATAAAGCAATTCACGTGATTTTTCTGACAATGAGCAACAACTATTATTCTTCACATGTAAAGTCTGATGTATGGCTAACCTCAAATTAGTAAAAACAAACAATAATTTTGACACTGATTGGGCCGCTTTATGGCTGACACAAATCCACTAAGCCAACAACTTGAATCAATATGATAACCACAAGCAAACTGACACAATTCGATTAATATATCACACAATCGATGCTGACCATCTCAGAAATGATTATCACATGAATCAACACGAACTATCACATGAACTCGAATATTACTGACACAATCATGTTGTTTATTTTCAAAGTTACTGACATTCGAATATTAATGAACTATCACATGCTCTTGTAAAATGATTTTCACAACTTGATTATCTTTTCAAACGGTTCACACAACCCAAAGCACTATCACGTGAAAAACTGAAACATTTTTCAAACAGATGTTTCAAACGATCATGTTGAATTTCAAACAGTCAGGTTATGTTTCAAACGGCCAGGTGCAATTTCAAACTTTCAGGTGCAATTTCAAACGATATGTTCAAACGATCAGTTTCAAACGATAAGTTCAAACGTAACACAAATTTCAAACGTAATAGTCCTGTTACGTTTGAAACTACACCATTTTCAAACGTAACGTCAAGCTTCAAACGATGTTTCAAACGATATGGTGATTTTCAAACTGAAATGCCAAGATTCGTTCAAACGGAACCCATATTTCAGTCCTTTTTTACCGGTTTAACTTCGAGTTTTGAACTTATATTATCAAGGGTTTGTCAAAACACAATTACACACATATTGTGAAAGTTTCAACCGATTTTATCCGTGAAAAATATCAATTTTATGAAAGAAGGTGTAGAAAATCAGAATTTTTCAGCGAAAACGAGCTAAACGGTAAGAACTCTTCCTCCTGAGCTCTGATACCACTTGTAGGGTCGTGAAACGACCTAACGAGTCGATCAGAAGAGTGCTCAGACCGAATCAGAGGCGAAATTCATTGATTCGGTCTTCGTTTAGCTTGTATTCACTATTAATTGTCTCGTATATTGATTTCTGAACGTTTACAGGACTGGAGACACCTCGACAGCACCTCGGCGTCAGAATCTAGAACCTTACAAATGAAATCGTTTGAAGGGTATATATAGGCTAGACCCTTCCGTTTGAAAGTGACATGAAACTTTCAAACGGAACCCTTCAAACCGTGACCTATTCAAACGATCAACACAAACAATTACAATTTCAAACGGTCAACCAACTTTTGTCTTATATGAAATATACAAATCTATTTCCAAGCATGTTGTTTTCTCGTGATGTATAGACTTGTGATGTCATGGGTATGATGTCATCATAAATAGTGATGACATCATGCTTGATCCGAACCGCAATGTATATGAGACTCGACATAAGACGAAGACGACAGATGAATGCACCAACAGTCTTCTAGTATTGGGTAATGTTGCTGGTAATCCCTATGGTCGTTAAGCTACGGGTCGTAGTCTGGGTCTAAGGGATTGGGTGCTGGTACTCTAGGTATCTCTGCTGGGTCAAAGGCTAGTGCTGGGAATTGGTTTTCTGGATTGTTTTCAATTTCCATTGGCTGTGAGGGAAACAGTGGTAAGGGCTGGGGTGCTATGAGTTGCTCCAGGTTAGGGTCTGCAGCTGTGGTTGCTTGGATATAGAAATTTGCTAGACTCCTATTGAGCATATCCAGGGTGTGAGCATCTGTTTCTCTCTTGGCGGCTGCTACAGCACGCTGTTGTTGTAACTTTTTCTTTCTCTTCCTACGTTCATGCACTCCTCTACTGAACCATCCTCTCTTTTTAGGAGGGAATGGCTCTTCAGACTGAGCCTTAAACACTGTCACGCCCCGATAGTTCCACGTATTACCGGTGGGCCCTGTGGGGAGTATCGTGACGTAGTTGATATCATCATAGTCAATACATCACAGTTCAATGCACAGCGGAAGTCCAAAATTAATAATCATACAAACCGATTCGAAAGTAACATACAGTATTACAAACGGAATGTAAAATGATCCACAGGCGGATCAAAGATAAAAAGAAAAATTGTTCAACAGATTTAGTCATCAAAAGCTTGCAAGACTCTTTAATTGATACTAGGAGTAGCCAGCCCATTTCGCATAGTACCTGCACTTAACCTTTTGGAAAATACGTCAGTTTACACTGGTAAATACAATTAACCGACTCATTTTGAAAATGTTTAAGAAAATTGTTTTAAGTGCACAAGGCACAAATATTCTTTTATAACTTGGGATAATTATTTAAAAATAATCTTGTAAAAGAATTATATGTTTGTTATACATTCAGTAGCCCGGGTTAGAAGTACTGGGTTAAAGATTAATCGACACACCACATAATATAATCCCACGGCGAGTTATTCTCAACAAGCGGGTATATCTTTTTACATACGCACCGGCAGGTGTATGCCTACACCCCGTGCTTAAGTCGTGACCATTTCAATGAATGAGCTGAGGATATCCAGGACACGGTCATTAACCTCTCAAAGGCTTAAAACAAACAAAACAGATTAAACGGGTTATCTCAATGATTTAACCATTATTCGATTAAAGATTCAATACCCGACCAAACGATATTATTATATACCGTACCCAAAGCCGGTATAACGGAAAATAAGTTAAAAGTATTTACCTGAGCAAAAATATAATTTTTTTTTATCCCAACCGTATATCAATCAGCAAGTATAGATAGCTTTTACTGGGCTCTTAAATCTGGAATGAAGATTTTAATAACCTATTAGATTCCTAACGGGTCTTACTTAAGTTTAAACTTAGACCGGTTAGTTTTAATGAAAGGTTTACGGTTCAAAACGCAAGATTAAGCGACGACCGGATTAGAATGTGATTTAGACCCGACAAGTATGAAGACTTACATAATATGGGTAAACTAAACACATTCTGGATTTTGAAGTAAAAATGATAAGGTTTGACCCGTTTCGGTTAATTTATGCAAACTAGTTACATAAACCCTTCCGAACGCGTATATGCACAACGGGTAACCAAATGAGTCACTAACAGGTTCCACAAGTTAATATGCTTTAAATATGTTGTGATATCAGTAGGATACCTTCCATTATGCCCAAAACGAATTTAAAACCAATCTATGCCCCGCAGGGGTATTTTGGTCATTTTAATGTTTATAAAAGAGGTTAAATAGTAATCTAAGTTTCTGGTCAAAACAATTCTGTAAAAATATTTATTTTATGTTGTTATATCAGTAATATATTGTATATATGTGAATTTTATCATGTATTGCCAAACTATGCACCGTATGGGCATTTTGGTCATTTCACATAGCTTTAAGGGTCAAATTTGGAAATCTGAGTTCAAAACTTTTACTTACTGTTAAAGTATAAAAATGTATTCATAACATCAGTAGGAAACAAGTCTTAGGTGCTAAATATGGTTTTAAACCATACTATGCGCCTAAATCGCATAAAAGTCGGTATTTGACGATATTCGGGTTGATTAAGGAAGTATGAGATTATGGTCATCCTTTACTGTTTAAAATAACTTATTTAACATATAAAATTAGTAGAAAAAGGTTTGGTACGTAAAGGATGTGTAAAACCCATTTTATTAGTAAAAAGGGCGTAACGTCAATTACCGAGTCAATGCAAGAACCCTAAGTTATGATCTGTTTAAAATTTAATAAAACTTTCCAAAAAATCCCTAAATATTATGTTACATCAGTGGGTAGAAAGTTTGGTGTCAAAATTTGGGTTTAAATAGGTTTTATGCCAAAAATGCCGTTTAATTAATAAAAAGGCTTTCATTTACGATATGGAGCATAACTCCCAATTTAGACCACAAACTGATGTAAAATTTTTAGGACATGTTTATAAATCAGTAATAGAGGTTTTTGTCCACTCACATTTTCAAAAATCTCGTTTTAACATAAAAAGGGCATTATGGTTAACATTTAATCATTTAACGGAAACATGCAAATGATTCGGATTATTAAGGAACCATGTAGCATAACCTCAGAGGGTTTTACTAACATATAATATGGTCCTAAAGGAACCTTAAGGCATATCTAAAACAAGCTAAATCGGGTCAGAACTGAAAGTCAAAGCAAAAGTCTGCTTTTGCGACTTTCGGTTGCGAACCGAGCCTAAACTCAGAATTGTCGGGTTGAACATGCCTAAACATGTTCTTATATTATTTACCAAGTTATTTAAGTGTTAAAACATGTTCCATAACCTTAGCATTATCAGTTATGTATTATTTTGCAAAAATAGGTTCTGTTGACTTTTTATTAATAAGTTTGACCCGACAATTGACCAAGTTAGAGTAAGAATCAGTAGGTGCCCCTTTAAGGGTTTATTACCTACATAATTACCAACTCATAGCCACTTTCAATTCGAATAATGGCTGGACCATTAGTGATTAATCACTAAGTCAAAGCTAAATTACGATAGATTCGACTTTTGGTCATTAAACTAATAAAACTTGAACTTAGGAGGCTAAGGATGCTTACAATAACTCTTAGCACGAAATATGAACTGAGGAAAGCTTCCTAGAGCTCCAAGGGACTCCAGAGATTGAGTTTTGAAATAAAATTTCAAGTGTGCAAATGACAAGTGAAGAACAAGGCCTTTATATAGCAAATTTCCATCTCATGTGATCAATCCACATGTCCCTATATGATCCCTGATGTTCCCAGGTGTCCCTAGTGCTTGAAAAACCATTGGCACAGTCCCTGGTATCGAATTTAGGCTTGCAAAGATGGTGTAACTGGCTATACATGCAGCTGTCCTTATCTTCTGCATCTGGCACTTCTACGCGGCCCGCGTAAACCCCAGAGAAGGGTTACGCGGCCCGCGAAGATCTCCAAAACGGGAAAAAATCTTTTAAACTTTAAAATTTCAGTTCCTGGTCCATTTTAACTTTATTTAACTTTCATTTATTGTACTTAGGACCCCATAGTTAACTTTTAAGGGCCTTGGGTCAAAAACTAACTCCGTTAAGCTCCCGGTTAGTTGTACGATCACCCGAAATGTCTTGATTTCATCGATACTCATGGAGATTACTATCCAATATTCTTGGAAGCGAAATATACAATTATTACAATGTTTTTGGGATTGTTAAAAGGTCACTCAGAGGTTACTTTCAACATGTTGGTACTTTTAACCCCTATGCTTCGTAAGATCCTTAATTTAAGCACAAACGACTTTCTAAGTTCGACAATTTATTCGTTAAAGAAAACGAACGTCGTGTGAGGTCAATCAGAGGCACAAGAATGGCATGTAGACACTTTGGATCCTTTTACTTACATATTTACATTGTTTGATAAATTTAGTCCCTTCAGATCAATCCATTACACGTTTAAAGTCCATGACACGTGTCTTCATTATATTGGACATGATTTTACGAGGTGTTACAAACACGAATATCCCATCATCATTATCAGCTGAATACCCTGAGAGGGTAGGCTGTGAAGAGGTGCCTTCGCTCCTAGGTGAGCTGGACAACTGACGGTAGGCGTCGGAAGGTCCTTGGTTGCTCATACTGCAAACTAACAAATTGTCAAATAACACACAACGATAATATACAGATATGCACGTATATCCGTAATTTATTTCCTAACATTTTGAATAATATCTTGGTTTCAGCAAAACACTTCTGTGGCTGAATCAGTGGCTTAGCTCTGATACCACCTTCTGTCGCAACCCCCGCCCCCTAATTACCCAGGAACGGGCGGCCGCGGCCAGTTTCGGTGGTATCAATGTTTATCATTTTGGCAGCGGAAATAACATCAGGACCGTAGTTAGGAAATATTTTATCAGAATAAAATACCACGCTTTTATAGTATTAAATAAATGGGAAAATCCCAAGTTTCAAGTACACACATTTTTATAGGGGTAAACCCTATTTTTATTTAAATAAAACATTTCTTTATTTTAGGTAACTTTATAGCCACTTTTCCAAGCCTTCAGTGCTGTCCAGCTGGCTTCTATTCGGCTTTCACATTTTGTTACCTGAAACACGTTTAAAAACTTTTTGTCAGTGGGAAATACTGCTGAGTGAATCCCAATTTAATCAAGACATGTAAAAACCATTGTACAGTATTGAGGGCGGTCGCGCAATTACATTTGTTTCCATCTACTTTAATTACCACCCACGGTATTGTTAAACTGACTTGTGGTCATGTTACTACTCACAATGTAGTAACAAATTTTGTATACAAAACCCCAACATACAGACGATAATTGTAGAATACAAATACTCAATCACTGCTTAATATATTATAAATTAATTGAGGTTTTGTAAAAACAATTTGCAAAAAGGAGGATTACTCACATTGCTGTCTTAGGGTTTTCCTTAAGGGTTTCCTTGTGATTATCTATTAATTACACAAATGCACACGCGCTAGTATAATAATCCAATATTTACATTAGTAATACCCTCCCCAAGACGGCATTCCAACGACTACGTCGGGCAGAACCACGACAGCCGTTACGGAACCCTAGATCAATCGAGCAGCGTATCTAATACGTAATCGGGGGTTATGATACTTACAACGAGGCAGGGCTTCGCTAATCAGGGGGTACAATGCCCAAAAATTACTTTAATTAAGGAGAAATTCGAGAGAGAAAGTTGTGTGATGCGAATTGGGACTGAAGGTCGATGGCCTCTATTTATAGGGCCTGATTTCGTGTTTGTCGCGCCTCGCGAAGAAAGAAGGCAGGGCCTTCGCGGCCTAGGTCGCCTAGGGCTTAGCCTTAGCCAGTCATGAGCATAGGTAGTCTGTGTGTCTTGCCACGTGGCAGCCTGGGGTTGCGCCATCCGTCACTCGCTCGCGGCCCGCGTAAGACCAAGGCTAGGTCTTTGCGGCCCGCCACAGCCCTAAAAATCTGATTTTAATTAAATTTAATAATAATAAAGGTATTCAGGGTCTGTTTTCGTATACGGGGTGTATTTTAGGACATATAGGGACATTCTAAATATTTTTAGGGTGTCGGATTTATTTTGGAGGGTTGTTATACGTATAACATGCAATAGCGGTTAGCGTTAAAGTGTTTGCGTTGTGTGATGATGTGATTTGAATATAAGTAACGTATGTAACACCTAAAAGTGCGTAAAGCAAAAAGGGATCGAGTATACTCACAGATGATGGTAGCTACTAAACACGATCTGTGTTGGATTGAAGGGAGCGCATAGAGTAAGCCTGAACAGTTAACAATAGCATAAGCGATTGAACGACACGTTAAACGGTGCGAAGTCACTAAGTGTCGAGTGGTAATCCGATCGGATGGCAATCCGATCGGATGGTCATTCGATCTGATGTCAATCTGTTCGGATGGCCATTCGGTCGGATTGACATTCGTTTGGTAAGGATGTGTTTGTGTATGATGGCTTTGAAGCTTTTGTTGTAGCATTTTGAAAACAGAGAAGTATCTCTACCTTTCAGGTCGATCGATCGAATGGTCATTCGATCGGATTGCGATCCGATAGGCGAGACATTTCAGTTGAGAACAAGTTCACAGCGGGATGGTCATCCAATCGGATGGTCTTTCGATCGGATAGCAATCCGTTAGAACTGATGATCTTTGAAAATTATGAAAATGTTTAGGTGTCGGAGATTCAAATGCCAATCGATCGGATTGTCGTTCGATAGGATGGAAATCCAATCGGATGGCAATCCGTTCGACATTAAAATCTTTTGAAAACTTGAAAATTGTTTAAGTGTTGGAGCTCAAGTGCAATCCGATCGGATTGCAGTTCGATCGGAGGGGTACTTATAGGTTGCCAAAAAGGGAAAGTGCACAAGTGTCGGATAGGATGGCACTTCGATCGGATAGCCATCCGATCGGATGACCATTCAATCGAGTGGCCATTCGATCGAGGTGTCCGACGAGTTAAGGTTCGATGTTTTGTTTCGCGTGTTGAGCGTTGCGATGCGTTTAAGCGTGTTTTGATTTAAGCGATGCAATAGATTGATAATAATTACACAAATACTATATCTAACATACAATCATCCTAAGTAACTTGTGTTTAGCGTTTGCGATTAGACTGCGATTGCGATAGAGTTGCGATTGCGTTTCGATTAATCACCACCACAAACACTAAATAAACATGCACAAGTAATACATAAATAGCACACACACGTAAAACAATATCCAGAACGCATAATTCGAGTTTGCGAACGCGATTGCGATGCGATTAGCGATAAAGCGATAAAACATGCGATTAAACCTCGATTATTAATAGATACTCCACATAATACAACTAAAGCAAACAAATAAAAGATTCGATTACAAGTCAAGAAGCACAATTCAGTAGTTAAGCAAGGAGTGACAGATCGCAATTAGCAATCCCTTCTTCCTTTGACTTTGATTTTGACTTGTACTTTGACTTTTGTAACACGGGGTGTTACAGCCTCCCCTACTTAAGGGAATTTCGTCCCGAAATTAGGCCTTAGCTATAACAAACAACTGCGGGTACTTCGCCTTCATATCACTTTCGAGTTCCTAGGTGAACTCTGCGCCGCGTTTGCCTTCCCAGCGAACCTTCACAATGGGAATGCGTGAGCGCCTCAGCTTCTTGGTTTCTCGGTCCATGATCTAGACAGGCTTCTCCACGAAGTGTAATGTTTCGTCCACTTGTAGATCCTCGAGTGGCACTTGTAAATCTTGCTTGGCTAGGCACTTTCTGAAGTTCGAAACGTGGAAAGTCGGGTGGACGTTGCTAAGTTCCTCCGGTAGTTCGAGTCTGTAGGCCACTTTGCCGATCCTTTCCAGAATCTTAAAGGGTCCAACATATCGAGGCGCGAGCTTTCCTTTCTTGCCAAATCTGATCACACCCTTCCAAGGTGATACCTTTAGGAGTACGTGATCGCCAACGTCAAATTCAAGGGGCTTGCGGCGTCTATCGGCGTAACTTTTCTATCGACTCCAAGCTTTCAACAGATTGTCTCGAATTTGGTGGATTTTGTCAGTCGTTTCTTGCAACAGCTCAGGACCGGTTATTTGCGAGTCTCCGATCTCGTGCCATACAATAGGCAATCGACATTTTCTTCCGCATAACAACTCAAATGGTGCCATTTGGATGCTGGAATGATAACTGTTATTGTACGAGAATTCGACTAAAGGTAAGTGGGCGTCCCAATTACCACCGAAATCTACGACACACGAGCGAAGCATGTCTTCAAGGGTACGAATCGTTCTCTCAGTCAGACCGTCGGTTTGGGGATGGAAAACGGTATTTAGATTAAGCGTAGTACCGAGAGCATATTGAAACATTTCCCAAAGACACGAGGTAAACCGACCATCGCGGTCAGAGATGATGTCGCGAGGTGTCCCATGTCGACAAATGATCTCATCGGTGTAGATTCGGGCTAATTTTTCTACCTTAAAGTCTTCTCGTATCGGCAGAAAATGAGCATATTTAGTCAAACGGTCAACGACAACCCAGATGCTGTCGTGACCTGATGGCGTGCGCGGAAGTTTCGTTATGAAGTCCATAGCTATACTCTCCCATTTCTACGTAGGGATCTCAGGTTGGACGAGTAAGCCAGAGGGTCTTTGGTGCTCGGCCTTGACTTTCTAGCAAGTTAGACACTTCAAAACATAGGGAGCGATATCTTTCTTCATGCCCGACCACCAGTACTTGTAGTGAAGGTCCTGGTACATCTTATTGGCACCGGGATGAATAGAATATCGAGACTTGTGGGCTTCGTCGAGCAGGATTTGTCGTAAGTTGGTATGCTTGGGAATCCAAATTCGGTCCAGAAAGTGGAATATACCATTCGACTTGTTCTCTAACTGGGCGCCATCGTTAAGAATCGTTTCCTTCTTCAAAGTGCGTTCAGTAAAACAAGCATGCTGCGTGTCGCGGATAAGAGTTTCGAGATGGTGCTGGGCTTGGACATTACGAACACTATGCAAATAGCTTCGTCGGCTTAGAGTGTCGGTAACGACATTTGCTTTGCCAGGATGATAGCGAATCTTACAGTCGTAATCGTTGAGAAGTTCAACCCATCGGTGTTGGCTCATATTCAGTTCTTTTTGGCTAAGGATGTGTTGTAGGCTCTTATGGTTGGTGAAGACCATACACTTGGTACCGTAAAGGTAGTGTCGCCAAATCTTCAATGCAAAAACAACTGAGCCTAGCTCGAGGTCATGGGTTGTATAGTTCTTCTTATGGATTTTGAGCTGACGAGACGTGTAAGCGATAACCTTGTCCCGTTGTATGAGAACACAACCAAGACCAAGGTTCGTGGCATCGCAGTAGACAACGAAGTCATCGTTTTCGTCAGGCAAAGCGAGAACGGGAGCATTGCAGAGCATATGCTTCAAAGTTTGAAAGGCAGTCTCTTGTTCGGTTCCCCAAACAAAAGGCTCATCTTTATGTGTCAAGGAAGTAAGCGGGACAGTGATTTTCGAGAAGTCAGCGATGAATCGACGGTAATAGCCCGCCAATCCGAGGAATGAACGAACATCGGATGGTGATTTTGGAGTAGTCCAACTCTTAACAGCTTCGATCTTCGCGGGGTCGACGTGAATACCTTGACTATTGACAATGTAACCGAGGAATTGAACCTCCTCCAGCCAAAATTCACACTTGGAGAACATGGCATAGAGTCGATTCCCTTGGAGTAACTCGAGAACCAAACGTAGATGTTGCACGTGTTCGGCTTTCGACTTGGAATAGATCAGGATATCGTCGATGAACACGATGACGAAACGGTCGAGAAAGGGTCTACACACTCGATTCATTAGATCCATGAAAACCGCAGGTGCGTTGGTTAAACCAAAAGGCATAACAACGAATTCGTAGTGGCCGTATCGGGTGTGAAAAGCGGTTTTGGGTATATCTTCCTCCTGAATGCGTAACTGGTGATAGCATGAACGTAAATCAATCTTCGAAAAACACGTAGCACCTTGCAATTGGTCAAACAAATCATCGATTCAAGGCAGGGGATAGTGATTCTTGATTGTTAACTTATTCAACTCCCTATAGTCGATGCACATCCGGAACGACCCATCCTTCTTTTTGACGAAAAGGACTGGCGCGCCCCAAGGAGAAGTGCTAGGGCAAATAAAGCCTTTGTCAAGTAATTCCTGGAGTTGACTCGAGAGTTTGCGCATTTCGGACGGAGCGAGTCGATAAAGAGCTCTAGCAACAGGATTGGCTCCAGGAATGAGGTCGATACGAAAGTTGATATCATGACTCGGAGGTAATCCCGGTAGATTATCAGGAAATACGTTAGGAAATTCACGAACAACGGGAACGTCTTTCACTCCTGTCTTTCCTTTCTTTTCCTTCTCCGCTACTACAATGTTAGCCAAGAAAGCTTTGTATTCCTTGCGGAGATACTTGCTCGCTTGGATACACGACATGAGTTGGAGTTTCTTCAATGCGACTTCACCGTAAACACACAATTGATCACCATTAGAGAGCGAGAAACGAATCATCTTATCGAAGTAAACAACTTCAGCATGGTTTTCACGAAGGAAGTCCATGCCTACTATGACGTCAAAACTACCGAGCTGCATCGGAATAAGGTCGATGGGAAAGACGTGATTATTGAGTTCGAGAGTACAATCACGAAGAACAGAATTGACAGCGATGGTTCTTCCAGTGGCAACTTCAACATCGAACGTCAAGGGGAGATAGGCGCGCTTACGATTAAGGAGCTTTTCGAATTCAAACGATACAAAACAGTTATCGGCTCCAGTATCAAATAAACATGAAGAATGTATACCATTCACAAGGAACGTACCATTGACCACATTGTTGTCTGCTTGAGCCTGGCGGGCATTGATGTTGAAAGCACGTCTGCGGGCTGCTAGCTGCTGCTGTTGCTGGGGCGGCTGCTGTTGTGGCTCTTGCTTCACCACTTGGTTTGGGCACATGTTTGCGAAGTGGTTGGGATCACCACACGCAAAGCAAGCTCTAGCGTGGATCGCGGGTGCAGGAGCCGCTTGTTGGCCTTGAGGAACAGGAAGTAGAGCTTGTTGAGCAGGAGCTTGGCCTTGAGCTGGAGCTGGAGTTTAACGTGGACCTGTACGGCAGTTGGCGGTGAAGTGGTCGTACATGTTGTAGTGAACACAGTATCTGTAAGCAATCCCCACGGGATGATGGTAGGTGCTAGTAGGGCAAGCCGGGTGAGGACCAGTATACGCACGCTTAGCCAACGGTGCGTTAGTAACCGGGGCCGCTACTTGGCGGTGTTGGGGTTGCGGTTGATCTTGAACAGCTTGTAGTGAAGCGGCAGCTGTGACAGCGCATTTCTTGCTACTGTTGTTGTTGTTCTTTCTTTTGCGGCGGGAGGACTTCGAAGACTGTGGTGCGGCGGAGGTTTCAGCGGTGGGAGCAGCGGTAACTTGGTGCATATTCTTGGAGGCCTTATCAAAGTAACCAGCCCGAACTCGCTTATCATTGATCTCTGCAGCGAGTAAGAAGGTTTCCTCAATAGTTGTCGTCATCGCATCTTGAACGAAATCAGCCACGCAATCCGGTAGAGCACGGATATACTTCTTGATGGTGATTTCGGGCGTAGTAAACTGGCCTGGGCAGATTATGCTTAGCTGCTTAAAGCAAGCAATTAACCCAGCGTTGTCACCATCCTTTTGTTTGATATGCCAGAACTCGTCCTCCAACTTTTGGCGCTCGTGGGGAGGGCAGAACTCTTGCATCATGATGTCCTTCAACTCATCCCACGTCAGCCCGTAAGCTGCATCATTCCCTCGTTTGTTCCTCTCGACTGTCCACCAATCTAGAGCTCGGGATTGGAAGACGCCGGTGGCGTTAAGAGTGCGAAGGTTTTACAGACAGCCGCTCTGGCGTAGGGTGACTTCGATCGAATCAAACCATTGAAACATAGCCGTAGGCCCATCTTTGTCGGTAAATTCTTTCGGGCCGCAAGCTTTGAACTGCTTGAAGCTAAAAGCAGACTTAGGAGAATCAGTCCTGGACTCTTCAGAAGACTTGCTAGCGTTTTCGTTCAGCACGCTAACAATTTGCTGTATGACTTTCGCCATTTACTTAGCGACGAGAGTAGCAATGCGTTTGCCATCATGATTGCGGCGAGCGGAGCGAGAGTGAAACGATCCAAATGACGACATTGTCTGCAACAGAAATCGCCATAGGACTCAAACACAATTTCGATTAATCCTAGCATAGTCTAGCGAATCTCCCAAAAGCTACTTTATAAAGCACAGGAACACGTCTATTCACATAATCACATAGGCACAAAATCACAGAATCAAATAAGCACAGAAGCATATAAGCATGTAGAGCACATAAGCATATAATCCACAGAAACCACGCTATATTTTACACGTATTCACCTACATATATTGTACGTCTTCACCTATCCTTCAAAGCTGCGTAAAGCGTTCGAGAGTTGCGAGTGCGAATAGCGAGATAGTGAATAACATAGCATGCGATTTGTTAGTGTACTGAGATAGATGTGTAGTGCGAGTTATGCGTGTCGATCAAAGCGAGAGCGAAAAGCGAATAAATCACCAGGAACCAAAACACATAAACAGATAAAACCACATAAACACATAAAAATCGTAAATAGATTGTCTTGGCTAGTAGACGTCGACTACCCAAAGTGGTTCGACTATTCTCAAGGACTTCGAGCGCACACTTTGGCTTTCGGGAGTGTGCTCTCGCCTCGAATTTGGGCGAACGACACGCATCCTTACAGTTAGAGCGTGACTTCAAGTCGTTGGAGTCCGTCGAGACTTTGGTGAGAGTTTTGTAAAACCAAAATTGAACGGTATAAGTCATCAAGGTTCGGGTTTCACCCCTGTCTTAACAACTTCTTTCCTGTTTTGATGAGATAGAGAGGGAAAATTTGCGTCGAAGTATGGGTTTCACTCCTGATTCAATGCAATCTCTCTTGTTTATAGTAGAAATGCGGGTTGAACAAGTGATTCAATCAAGAGTTTGCGGCTTTCACACCTAATCTCGATTTAATCACTCATTCATTTTCGAAAATAGCGTGCAGTGATAGTGTTCAGCGAGTGCGAGCGAGAATAGCAAGTTAGCTCGTACAAAACCACTTACAGGGTACGCACAAGTCGGTCTGTTGGTAATTAAACTATAGACTAGGTCGTTTCTAAGACATCGACCCGGACTAGGTCGAGTCTTGCCTAATTCCCTATAGTTATGGCTTTGATACCAATCTGTCACACCCCAACCGATGGCAGAATCATCGGGGCGCGGCACTGAGTGAAACAGATTGTTCAAGAGAATCCACAACAACTATTAAATTACCAATCTTTAATGTCAATATCCCATACTACTAACAGATAAAGTAAAAATAGTAATTACAGATAATTGTCTCAAAAACAAGCAAACTGTTTCGACAACTCAGACTTTATTAGGTTTGTTTCTAGACTCCATCCTAGCTTGATTCCAGCAAGTAACAAGCAAAGCATCCTAAACACCTGTCACATATATTAAAATAGAGGTCAATACACAGAGTGTAAAGGTGAGCACACAAGTTTGATACTATAAGAGAGTTCGAAAGCGTTTACGCATAACCAGCATGTACAACGTATAATGTGAAGCATGTAAGTTATCGAAAAAGATCCTATCAATACCAATGACTGCGATTTGACTGCGAGTATCGAGTGCACAACACATGTTCACCACTACGAACACGTGAAGTAATATCCTTAACAACCCATGGCGAACAGGTGCTGAGTCCAAACTATAGTACTATCATTGCTAAGGCAGGTAGACAACAATCAATGTGTAAACATAACAAACAGACATTCATCGAGTCACGTATAACCTGCAATAGCGGTTAGCGTTAAAGTGTTTACGTTGTGTGATGATGTGATTTAAATATAATTAACGTATGTAACACCCAAAAGTGCGTAAAGAAAAAAGGGATCGAGTATACTCATAGATGATGGTAGCTACTAAACACGATCTGTGTTGGATTGAAGGGACCGCTTAGAGTATGCCTGAACAGTTAACGATAGCATAAGCGATTGAACGACGCGTTAAACGGTGCGAAGTGACTAAGCGTCGAGTGGTAATCCGATCGGATGGTCATTCGATTGGATGTCAATCCGTTCGGATGGTCATCCAATCGGATGGCCATTCGGTCGGATTGACATTCGTTTGGTAAGGATGTGTTTGTGTATGATGGCTTTGAAGTTTTTGTTGTAGTATTTTGAAAACAGAGAAGTATCTCTACCTTTCAGGTCGATCAATCGAACAGTCGTTCGGTCGGATTGCGATCCGATGGGCGAGACATTTCAGTTGAGAACAAGTTCACAGCAGGATGGTCACCCAATCGAATGGTCTTCCGATCAGATAGCAATCAGTTAGAACTGATGATCTTTGAAAATTATGAAAATGTTTAAGTGTCGGAGATTCAAATATCAATCGATCGGATGGAATCCGATCGGATGGAATCCGATCGGATGGAATCCGATCGGATGGCAATCCGTTCGACATTCAAATCTTTTGAAAACTTGAAAATTGTTTAAGTGTTGGAGCTCAAGTGCAATCCGATCGGATTGCAGTTCGATCGGATGGCAATCCGATCAGACGGGAATCTATCCCATGAATCTGATCGTCTTGAACTTGGTTATTTTGAAAGGTTTTGCGATTTGCTCGAGACGGTATGACTACGTACTAAACAACGGAACCTCGTCAAGTCCCAAGTCGTCCGATCGAACATGAATCAATTCGACCACTTAACTGGTCTTGACGGTTGTTCATGTTTAATCCGAAATCGGTTGCCTCTTTGATAGAAACCAGATCTTGAACCAACACATCACTAAGAACGAGTAGAAGGTCTGAACAAGCTTCGATTCCACCGGTTTGAGTGCATTGAGTGTAAAAGAGTTGAAAGAAAGTTGAAAAAGTATCTTTCAATCCTTTTAACTTTGAAAATGTTTAGATCTATGAGAAATCGTTGTGAAATCATGTGGAAATCCTTCAGATCTGAGTTATTCTTAATGGAATGAGGTCAAAACTTGAAGTTCATAAGAACTCCATGATGACATCATCCTAGAACACCTCAAATCCACCGATTTCACGGTTAAAAGTTAAGAATCAAAGGTGAAAAAGATGAAGAAGTGCGTGTAGATCATAGAAGTACAAGATTTGAGTTGAAAACTTACAAGAATCGCGAGAAATCGAAGGAAAAGTAGTCTGGAGCGCTGTTGGTCGAATGAGGGAGCTGTCACATCAAGTGATGTGACATGAGGGGTATTTATAGGTTGCCAAAAAGGGAAAGTGCACAAGCATCGGATGGGATGGCACTTCGATCGGATAGCCATCCGATCAGATGACCATTCGATCCAGTGGCCGTTTGATCGAGGTGTCCGGCGAGTTGAGGTTCGGCGTTTCATTTCGCGTGTTGAGCGTTGCGATGCGTTTAAGCGTGTTTTGATTTAAGCGATGTGATAGATTGATAATAATTACACAAATACTATATCTAACATACAATCATCCTAAGTAACTTGCGTTTAGCGTTTGCGATTAGACTGCGATTGCGTTTTGATTAATCACCACCACAAACAATAAATAAACATGCATAAGTAACACATAAATAGCACACACACATGTAAAACAATATCCAGAACGCATAATTCGAGTGTGCAAACACGATTGCGATGCGATTAACGATAAAGCGATAAAAAATGCGATTAAACCTCGATTATTAATAGATACTCCACATAATACAACTAAAGCAAACAAATAAAAGATTTGATTACAAGTCAAAAAGCACAATCCAGTAGTTAAGCAAGGAGTGACAGATCGCAATTAGCAATCCCTTCTTCCTTTGACTTTGACTTTCGTAACACGGGGTGTTACAATAATCCTATTGCTTGCTATCCTTCCTAGCGAAAATAAACTTCCCATTTCATCATCTCCGTATTTAAGTTCCACCACCACATCATCTTTTTCTACACAAATACTAAATGCATTCACATCCGTTCTACCATTTTTTTTACTCTAAAGTACACTAAAAACACTATATTTTCTCTCTCCTTCTAAATTAAATAATATTTTCTTATACTTTTATTATTACATTTTCTCTCTGCTCCACTCACAACCACTTTCAAAATATATTAAAAAATTATAGGGAGTGAACAGTGTGCTCTCAAATATACAATTTTCTGTCTACTCCACTCACAACCACCTTTTTAACTCTTTATATTATAAAAACATCACTCACACAATTTAGTGGAATGGATGTGAATGCTCTAAAACACCAAAGACCCGGTTCTATCTCGGATGCAAAGCCATCTAAATATTGTACCTTTGGATACAAACAGAATACGTTTTAAGAGACCCCTGTTGAGCATCAATCTGAACTGTTAACGGATTAGTTCACTCATTTTGCATTCAAGACTACTCGTTGAAGACTTTTTAGTTCCACTCATTTTGCATTCCAGACGATGGGAGTGGGTGCCAAGCAGCTTATCATGAGGACGTCGGTCGATGGTGTTGGTTATAGGATTCAAAGACAGTGATAGACGGTTTAATCATCACTGTCTCCGGCAAGATAACACTGGCACCACAACCATCGCCACCGCAACCACCTCCACCACATCAGTTCTTACTTTTGAAACAGAAAACCATTCAAATCTTGATTTCTTAACAAAAAAATACTTCAGATCTTTCACGGATCTAGGGTATCTTGTAAGACCCTAACACGTATTTGACAAAAGTCGCAGCGGAAATTCGTGCCATAAAATTTCTTTCATTACAAACGTCTTGACTTACTTGAAGGTTTATTTAAAAATATCTCTTTTACAAAACAAAAGCATAACTCCCGTTTACTAAAGTACATACTCGATTATTCCCGTACAATCTATCTTGTGACTCGGTCTTCGATCTCTATTCCTTGTGATAATCGCCCGTGATCCATACAACCTGCACTCACCACATACATTCCTAACATTAGCACACATTATATAAACAAGATTCTTCCACGTACACTTCACATTTCGTCCTTTTCAAACTTTAAGCATTTCATCTGCTTATCCATTTCCTGGTGAGGCTTCAATAACGTACCTGCATTACTTTTCATTCTCAAGGTACACCATTAATAACGTTAACACTCAACGTGTCTAAAGCATGCATACATACGTACTTACATACATACATACATACATACATACAAACATACTTACACATCTACATACGTACATACCTTTCCTACAACTTTACATACGTGCATACACTCATACATGTCTTTATTCATTCATACATACACAACTACATATGTACATACCTTTCCTACACCTTTACATACATGTATACACTCATACATATCTTTATACATACATACATACACATCTACATACGTACATACCTTTCCTACATCTTTACATACATGTATACACTCATACATATCTTTATACATACATACATACACATCTACATACGTACATACCTTTCCTACATCTTTACATACATGCATACACTCGTACATATCTTTACACATACCTACATACACATCTACATACTTACATACCTTTCCTACATCTTTACATACATGTATACACTCATACATATCTTTATACATACATACATACACATCTACAAACGCGTACAAGATCTTGCATACTTCTTACATACTCATGCGTTGATTACATGGGACTTAGACTTTGATTTATAGCCCAAAAACATCTAAGGATCGATCAAAATCATGTTTAGGAAGCCCGCCGTAGTCCACGGATAACAAACCGAAGCCTACGATACATGAATCAACTTAAATAACAAATTTCATGTTTTTGGACTTGGGGAGGGCGTCGGCGACGGCCCTAGGGCCCGTCGGCGACGACCCGTGGTTCTTCCCGTAGCCAAAAACCCCGTAGACAGGTAAATAACCCGTCAGCAAAAAAACTAACTTTCTAGAGCCCGTCGGCGACTACCCTTAACCCGTCGGCGACTACCTCTAGAAATGGCACTTTTCTGCAGTTCCGTTTCGTCGTCCGTACGCACTAAAACGCGCATAACTTTTGAACCGTTTACCCGTTTAACCTCCCGTTTCTTCCTACATGCTTGTAAATTCACATTCTATCATATGAACTTAAAATTCCACATCCGGATTAAGGAAATTCTTAACTTACACGCTATCGTCTTATTATTCATTTATGATTTATTCGACCCGTTCATGCATTCATCCACATAACTTGTTTGTTTGACCATAACTTCTTATGAACCTAATAATGTCAACATTATATATCATACAAGTTTAAGTTCTCGGATGTCTTGCATCCTCTTGACCCATTTTCGCTCAAGAGCTTATTTTGACCCGTTAAGGGTATTTGCGCATTTTAAGGTCCTTAGCTTATGAAAACCATACTTCTCGCTTTCTTGCTTTTTCAAAACATTCATTTAATAAAATAGCTTGTTTGTAATCAACTTTTAAGACCATTTGCTCGTTTTACCCATCAAGGGCGTTTTTGTCAACTTTGCTCTATCCTTAACAACAAAGGACTCCCTTGCATAAGTAACCAATCCTACTACTTAGCTACAATTCTTAATCACACATACCTTGCTCGGATCAAAGCTAAGATCCGTTTAATACTTCATCGGTCTCATACAATCCTTTCCTACTGGACCTCGATCATCATACTTAATTAAATTGCACATAACTTTACATAAACAACTAAGAAGTGATTACAAAAATCACTTACCTCGTGCGTCCATGTTCATACTCGTTTCCTCGCCACTTTTTGACCCGTTAGCCTTCCGTGCTTGATTCCGTCTCGACATGATTCCTATACTTCCATGTCATCGAAATCGCATTCTTATTAGCATACATAATTGTACATGTTAACGATCATATCGATCGCATAATTCCTATTTGACTTTCATTAGTTACTTCTAGCAAGCATAATACATGTGACCAAATTCATATCATTTCAAACTCATGTAAACCATCATGTCATCGCATTAAACACACATTCGTCAAACACCCTCCATATAACTTACCTTAATCTTACAATTATGACAACACGTCTAACCATCCTTCTTATACACGGTTGACTTTTAGAAGTCAACGGTTCATTTAGTTTAACTTTCGACTTATCATTATATACCCGTAACATCATAATAGCCTATACGGACAACACTATATACATATCATCTTTTACTTACATACAATTTCATCGCTTAAGCTCACCTAGGCGTTTCATCAAACGCTTGGTGTGCGTACCACTATCTTAGCACAATGTACAACTAATATATGCATATTCTTCTAATCTTATGCATAATTCATCCAATCCTCCCACTAATTAGTGTTTATCATTCATACATAACATCAAGCATATCAACACCATATTTCTTTCAATTCATGTAACAAGAATTCATCATACCCACATAATACAAACAACATGCAACAAGAATTAGACATGGATGATGATTCAAGTCATTATTCTTACCATAACTAATGGGTTTTGCCTCTAAACATCAAATTAACCTAAACCATGCATAATCCATGTTCTATATGATGATTCTAACATATCCTCATGCCCAATTTCATACCAATTCATGATTTACAACATAACCCACTTCGTGGGTAATCACCAATCTAGAATCTAAGACATACCTTATGATTCCCTAGTGTAGGTGATCACAAATTCGTGTTCGGTTCTGAATTTGAGCTTCATTTATCCTTCCAATTTGATGGATTAGATGGAGTTAGGGTTTTGACTTCATGAGAGCTCCTGCTCCCTCTAGAACACACGATCGTGTGTGTGTTTGTGTGTGTAAATTTTTATTTATTAATTCAACTTTCAACTTAACCCACTTTAACCCCTGAAGTTGCCACTAATTATAAAGGGGCACAACTTTCTTTCTTTTAATTGTTTTTGCCATTTTGTTAACTTGGTTAAATAACCTAGTCATTCATTTCTTGATGCACCATATCATAACATTTAACGAATATAAACATTCGGGTTTTGGGGTGTTACAAGTCTACCCCCCTTAAATAAGGTTTCATCCCCGAAACCTTTCTCATTTCCTCTTACACACACACACATTTATGTTTGACTTAACACCCACATCATAATCATAAGTAATCATCCTATCTCATTTCATAATTATTCATACAATTGGCTTCTTCTTCTTAACAAGTCTATACTTTCCATGGCATACTTTCATATAACATTCTCATTTCCTTTGACCCGTTAATAACAGGTTAATATACATACTTATTCAAACTTATAATAATGCTTACACTCATATGATCCGTTTATAACGGATTTAGTACTTTCATCTTCATCCTTTAAGATTCCATTCTATAGACGCATTGTATAACATTTAACCCTTGTTTTGTTATCACAACAAAACTGCTATGTCATCGTCATACCTACGTGCATAACTCCGTAGCTAACATCGTTCTACATTTCTATAGTCTTTTGTACCATACGTATCCTTACGTTACTTACACATTCGGATATTTTCATTCCTATCATTCTTTTGTTCATTTGCTTTACATTTACTTATATGACTTGTTTGACGCATACATGGTCAAGCTATTGACTTCTTCTTATGTAGACTAATTTCGTCTTTTATATCTTAAATCTGTTTCGCAAAATCGAACACATTATTCATACCTTTCGTACCTTCTATGTTTTGAATCCGTCTCGCGGATTCAAGCATTGCATTCATATCTTTCATTCTTTGAATTCGTCTCGCGGATTCAAACATTGCATTTACGCCTTTCATCCCTAGAATCCGTCTCGCGGATTCAAGCATTGCATTCATATCTTTCATTCTTTGAATTCGTCTCGCGGATTCAAACATTGCATTTACGCTTTTCATCCCTTGAATCCGTCTCGCGGATTCAAGCATTGTATTCATATCTTTCATTCTTATCATTCATGTTTTTCATTCCTACATAGTACTCTCAATTTCCTGAGAGTCTTACTACCCACTTCACCCGCACGCCCACATGCTACCCAATTCTAACGGACATACCTGCGATAATTACCATGGTCTCACGAATGTCATATGCTTCTTGCGTACTGGCCAGGTGCGCAATTCACATACTAATTTCGTGCCTTCAGGTAATCATCGCCTTATGTCTGCAGTAGTGGGTCTCAGTTCGTGCTATATTTTTACAATCTTATCAAGACAATATCGTTGTCTTCCATTTAGTACTTACCCTCCCAAGGAGATTTCTTCCTTTTTCTTTTAACACCGGTACCATACATATTAACATTGTGTACCTGGGGTCCGTCTGTCCATTCGCATCCTTGCCCGCCTTAGCATCCATCCTAGACTGCATTCAAGGGTCATCTTCTTCAAACACTTATACTTACCTTGCACATAACATACCGTCAGTTTCTTTATACGTATACATAAGTACATACTTACATTCGCTTCTACCTTTGGATCTTGATCGAGTCTTAGATTGTACGGGTTCCTTATCATAAGAGCACACAAGTTTGAGTTCAAGTACTTACTTTCTTGTACTTGATTCTCTCAAACCAGGGCTCTGATACCAACTTGTAAGACCCTAACACGTATTTGACAAAATTCGCAGCGGAAATTCGTGCCATAAAATTTCTTTCATTACAAACGTCTTCACTTACTTGAAGGTTTATTTAAAAATATCTCTTTTACAAAACAAAAGCATAACTCTCGTTTACTAAAGTACATACTCGATTATTCCCGTACAATCTATCTTGTGACTCGGTCTTCGATCTCTATTCCTTGGGATAATCGCCCGTGATCCATACAACCTGCACTCACCACATACATTCCTAACATTAGCACACATTATATAAACAAGATTCTTCCACGTACACTTCACATTTCGTCCTTTTCAAACTTTAAGCATTTCATCTGCTTATCCATTTCCTGGTGAGGCATAAATAACGTACCTGCATTACTTTTCATTCTCAAGGTACACCATTAATAACGTTAACACTCAACGTGTCTAAATCATGCATACATACGTACTTACATACATACATACATACATACATACATACTTACACATCTACATACGTACATACCTTTCCTACAACTTTACATACGTGCATACACTCATACATGTCTTTATTCATTCATACATACACAACTACATACGTACATACCTTTCCTACACCTTTAGATACATGTATGCACTCATACATATCTTTATACATACATACATAGATACATACACATCTACATACGTACATACCTTTCCTACATCTTTACATACATGTATACACTCATACATATCTTTATACATACATACATACACATCGACATACGTACATACCTTTCCTACATCTTTACATACATGCATACACTCGTACATATCTTTACACATACCTACATACACATCTACATACTTACATACCTTTCCTACATCTTTACATACATGTATACACTCATACATATCTTTATACATACATACATACACATCTACATACGCGTACAAGATCTTGCATACTTCTTACATACTCATGCGTTGATTACATGGGACTTAGACTTTGATTTATAGCCCAAAAACATCTAAGGATCGATCAAAATCATGTTTAGGAAGCCCGCCGTAGTCCACGGATAACAAACCGAAGCCTACGATACATGAATCAACTTAAATAACAAATTTCATGTTTTTGGACTTGGGGAGGGCGTCGGCGACGACCCGTGGTTCTTCCCGTAGCCAAAAACCCTGTAGACAGGTAAATAACCCGTCAGCAAAAAAACTAACTTTCTAGAGCCCGTCGGCGACTACCCTTAACCCGTCGGCGACTACCTCTAGAAATGGCACTTTTCTGCAGTTCCGTTTCGTCGTCCGTACGCACTAAAACGCGCATAACTTTTGAACCGTTTACCCGTTTAACCTCCCGTTTCTTCCTACATGCTTGTAAATTCACATTCTATCATATGAACTTAAATTCCCACATCCGGATTAAGGAAATTCTTAACTTACACGCTATCATCTTATTATTCATTTATGATTTATTCGACCCGTTCATGCATTCATCCACATAACTTGTTTCTTTGACCATAACTTCTTATGAACCTAATAATGTCAACATTATATATCATACAAGTTTAAGTTCTCGGATGTCTTGAATCCTCTTGACCCATTTTCGCTCAAGAGCTTATTTTGACCCGTTAAGGGTATTTGAGCATTTTAAGGTCCTTAGCTTACGAAAACCATACTTCTCGCTTTCTTGCTTTTTCAAAACATTCATTTAATCAAATAGCTTGTTTGTAATCAACTTTAAGACCATTTGCTCGTTTTACCCATCAAGGGCGTTTTTGTCAACTTTGCTCTATCCTTAACAACAAAGGACTCCCTTGCATAAGTAACCAATCCTACTACTTAGCTACAATTCTTAATCACACATACCTTGCTCGGATCAAAGCTAAGATCCGTTTAATACTTCATCGGTCTCATACAATTCTTTCCTACTTGACCTCGATCATCATACTTAATTAAATTGCACATAACTTTACATAAACAACTAAGAAGTGATTACAAAAATCACTTACCTCGTGCGTCCATGTTCATACTCATTTCCTCGCCACTTTTTGACCCGTTAGCCTTCCGTGCTTGATTCCGTCTCGACATGATTCCTATACTTCCATGTCATCGAAATCGCATTCTTATTAGCATACATAATTGTACATGTTAACGATCATATCGATCTCATAATTCCTATTTGACTTTCATTAGTTACTTCTAGCAAGCATAATACATGTGACCAAATTCATATCATTTCAAACTCATGTAAACCATCATGTCATCGCATTAAACACACATTCATCAAACACCCTCCATATAACTTACCTTAATCTTACAATTATGACAACACGTCTAACCATCCTTCTTATACACGGTTGACTTTTAGAAGTCAACGGTTCATTTAGTTTAACTTTCGACTTATCATTATATACCCGTAACATCATAATAGCCTATACGGACAACACTATATACATATCATCTTTTACTTACATGCAATTTCATCGCTTAAGCTCACCTAGGCGTTTCATCAAACGCTTGGTGTGCGTACCACTATCTTAGCACAATGTACAACTAATATATGCATATTTTCTAATCTTATGCATAATTCATCCAATCCTCCCACTAATTAGCGTTTATCATTCATACATAACATCAAGCATATCAACACCATATTTCTTTCAATTCATGTAACAAGAATTCATCATACCCACATAATACAAACAACATGCAACAAGAATTAGACATGGATGATGATTCAAGTCATTATTCTTACCATAACTAATGGGTTTTGCCTCTAAACATCAAATTAGCCTAAACCATGCATAATCCATGTTCTATATGATGATTCTAACATATCCTCATGCCCAATTTCATACCAATTCATGATTTACAACATAACCCACTTCGTGGGTAATCACCAATCTAGAATCTAAGACATACCTTATGATTCCCTAGTGTAGGTGATCACAAATTCGTGTTCGGTTCTGAATTTGAGCTTCATTTATCCTTCCAATTTGATGGATTAGATGGAGTTAGGGTTTTGACTTCATGAGAGTTCCTGCTCCCTCTAGAACACACGATCGTGTGTGTGTTTGTGTGTGTAAATTTTTATTTATTAATTCAACTTTCAACTTAACCCACTTTAACCCCTCAAGTTGCCACTAATTATAAAGGGGCACAACTTTCTTTCTTTTAATTGTTTTTACCATTTTGTTAACTTGGTTAAATAACCTAGTCATTCATTTCTTGATGCACCATATCATAACATTTAACGAATATAAACATTCGGGTTTTGGGGTGTTACATATCTGCAACTATAAAAAAGATTTTGAGTATACGTCGCCGAAAAACTGAGGTGAAGGGGAGGGGTTCACGATGGCTTGCAGTTGTGGACTACCGGTGGTAATGGTGGCGGTTTAGGTGATGTGTTGTGTCACCTGAGGCTAGCATTTTTGATGGTGACCATTGTCTTTTAAGAGAGAGTGGAATCAGTTGTGGATTACTAGTGCTAGTAGTGGCATTGTTGTGTAGCCATTCATCTAAACAGTCGATGATGTAACTTGGAAGATTTGGAAATTGGATTGGGATACTAGAGCTGAACACTCTCTGGCGTAACACACAGCGGGACGAAAACCCAGGTGGGTTCAGCCGTTTAGGATAGAACCTGGCACCTATGCATGAAGGCTAGACTCTATCCGTCATTGCCTAATCCACCAAAGTGACACAAGTGGGGATTGAACTTGGGTCTCCATTGGAGAACCCAATCCTCCCAACCACTAGGCCACAACTGATGGATTCTTTACGAATATATTTAATCTCCTTCTTGATCTGGTGTTTGTTTTTTTTTTTCACATGGACATATTTAGGGTCTACGTATTCATACACCCTCATGCCTATCTAGACATCCTTTTATACCACACATACAAACATGTACATGTCGTATAGATTTATATTGGACCCATATGAGAAAACATCGTACAACTTTCAAATCAATCATATATACGCCACATATCGTTCTATAGATTACGTATACACTAACACGTATAACACATATAGACCCATGGTTGTAAAAGTCCCGCCTAGGCTCCAAGTACTCCCCGAGTACTCGGTACAAGGTAGGCTGCCGAGGCACGAGTACTGTTCTCCCAGGCCAATTACTGTCACACCCCCAAAATACCACATGCGGAAACCCCCGCGAGGCGTGTGACGTACCAGGATCTAGCCACCAATCACATTGAACTCATAGGTATATTTAATCAAAACTTTCATTTGTTAACATTAAGTGTTACAACGTTACAAATAATTTACAGTAAACAGCGGAAGCATAATTCATTCGTTAAAAGTTTATAAACCACATGTAAAAAAACCATTAGTCTTGTGTTGCGATTCCATGTATCTCGACCTATGACCACTCCAGCCTCCCAGACAGCAAGTTCCAACAATATGCACCTAAAGACCTGCAAGGCATGTAACAGCGAATCAACAACAAAGTTGAGCGAGTTCACAGTTGGTTGTCCATTTTAAAGTTATTCCAAAAAAAAACCATAAATTCTTTCGAAAACCATGTGTTAACCAATTCCTTGTTTCCCAAACCATAACCAGTGGGGGCTTCCCCATGTGAACCACTAGACCCGTTACCATATCGACCACTGGCTGAAGTAAGTTGGTGCCCTAGTGTCAATGTCTATCATCATTGACGTGCCCAGATCCATTAGTTCACGCCCGTCCTCTGCGGCACGGTGTGAGGCTTGTTAAACCTACATAGCGCTATCTAACTAATGACCCGCTCGCCATTGGCTCGACGATTAAGTCGATATAAAAATGAGGGACTTCATGATAGAGTTGTTGGTCTAGTATCAGTGTTGTCACCCTTCAATAAAGAGGATGTGGTACGTGTCCCCAAACCAGGAGATCACGCAGGTTCCGTGTTATCACCCTTCAATAAAGAGGATGTAGTACGTGTTCCAAACCAGGAGATCACGCAGTTTCCGATTAAATCCTTTACCCATTCCCAACCACCGGGAATCCATGCCTTATAGAAAGTGTGAACTCACCTGTGGTTTGCTCGGTAAGATTAAGTACTTTTTTTATCAGTTCAGCAACCGCGCCCTAAAAGGGTTACCGATCGGTCAGTTTTACGTGCACATAAACCACATACTATACACAAAATTAACGCATGTGTTTCCTTGTTCCATACTATTCAGCCAATCCCTAATGTAATAACTATTGGCAAGTTAGTTTCATATCCAAGTAGTTCACTCTTCCCTATACATATGCTAACACTTAGTACATGTAGTCATGCCTCATGTCACCTTTCACATACTGCTCACATAACAATTTTCACACCATAATACATAATCTAGTTCACCACACACTACATACATCGACTAGCTGGCCCAATCCCACTCGTGTGACCCAATCCCCATTATGCGATCCATTATACTTATATATATGGCCTAGTTCACTGACTGCGGCCCGGCTATCACTACCGGCCCAAAGTGCGTTACGGTTGTTGTGCATTGAGGTTACATTATGTGATCAATGAGATAATATTCATAACACCTCCACAGGATCAAACGGCAAACATCAAGATTTACATCAGTTAACATACCACAACATCATCCGATTAACATCGCATATTCCTAAATATCATGCAAATCTTAGTATTTATTATCGAGGCCCATAATTATCCCTAATAATTATGTCTTAGCTATCAATATTAAACCAAGTTAACTAAATCAAATCTCATAATATCCATCACTGAACTAGCCAAGTTATGATTATCCTATCAGTTTAACAAGTGAACTACCATACAAATCACTCATATCATTGCTTAACATGAATCCTCAAATAACAATTTAGTTGTTCACAACATATACACATCAGACAAATCATCATCATTATGTCGAGCCCTCCATATTCGATTCATGCATGCTAACAGTTTCATATTGGCTCTCACTATCTAGACACTCGCTTTGCCTATCTGCACACTTAGGGTTTGTATACGCTGCGTATTGACCAATACGCAGCGTATAGGGTTAACCCTATATGCTGCGTATTGGTCAATACGCAGCGTATATAGACCATAGATCTCAGTGCCTGATTACCAATCATTGCACAGAAAACAAAGTTTCTATACGCTGCGTATTGGTCAATACGCAGCGTATATAAAACTGATGCAAATTTAGGGTCATTTAGGTAGGTTTGAAGTGTAATTTTTTTCCCAGGTTTATATAAGCTGCGTATTGAGCAATACGTAGCTTATAAACAGGGACCATTTTTGTAAATTTATGGAACTTCAGGGACCATATTTGTCAGTTTTCGAAACTTTAGGGACCTTTTTGTAAATTTTCGAAAAACCAGGGACCATTTATATAAATTTACGAAATCTCAAGGGACCATTTTTGTAAAAATATCAAAAAAGAGGTAAAAGGGGGTCTTCATTTAAGAACCGGCCCTTGCAAGACTCGAACTCATGACCTCTCGTTTAGAACCGTAACGCCTTAACCAGTTTATCCTCTGTCCAGAGCTGTTAGAATATGAAACTTAATTAGATATATACACTAGTTAGGTTATACGCTGCGTATTGATCAATACGCAGCGTATGTTAATGGTAGGGACACAACCAGACAGTCAATCCTAGTACCATGGTCAAATCAGTCTGACATAGGGTCCGTAGTGATCAATACGCATCGTATAGATGTAACCCTATACGCTGCGTAGTGGTCAATACGCAGCGTATGTCAGACTGATTTGACATCGATACGATGTTGTCCAGGCACGTGAATAAAGTAATACGGGGAGTAGAGCGCAATACGCTGCCTATTGAACTGTCACGTGAAAGTCTATTTATCCATCTGTTCACAATTCGAATTCACTGCCTACTGCTTTCCTTTTCATCTTCTTCTTCAGTAAGCAATTTACACATCATTTGTTCCGTTTTTTGATCAATCTTGTTAAAATGTCATCATTTTGGACCGATAATTATTTCGGTAAGCGCTATTCTAACGACACATGGGGAGCAAATGCTGCCAAGGAGGAGGAGGAGGTTGTGTCTGGAGTCCCCGTTGATCAAAAAACACAGTTGCCAGACTTGAACAAGACTCCCACTCCACCTGTTGATGAACCAAATTACCCGGCGCATCAAGTGTATCCAGATTACGGATACGGGTATGAATCTCCGTACGTGCAACAAAGTGGATACGGTGCTGAGAATGCACCTGTTGATGAAACATATTACCCGACGCAGCAATCGTATCCGGGTTACGGGGTATACGGGGATGAAGGTGGATACGGGGGTGAAGGTGGTTACAGTGGATACGATAGATATGGGGGTGAAGGTGGTTACAGTGGATACGGGGGTGAGGGTGGATACGGGGGTGAAGGTGGTTACAGTGGATACGGGGGTGAGGGTGGTTACAGTGGATACGTGGGTGAAGGTGGATACAGTGGATACGATAGATATGAGGGTGAAGGTGGTTACAGTGGATACGTGGGTGAAGGTGGATACAGTGGATACGATACATCACTTTATGAACCATCTACCCCGGGCAATCCGTTTCAAATAAATGAGGTATCACATTATTATTATTATTATTATTATTATTATTATTATTATTATTATTATTATTATTATTATTGTTATTATTGTTAATATTATTATTGTTATTATTGTTAATATTATTATTGTTATTATTGTTATTATTATTATTGTTATTATTATTATTATTATTACTGTTATTATTGTTGTTATTATTATTATTGTTATTATTGTTATTATTATTATTGTTATTATTATTATTGTTATTATTGTTAATATTATTATTGTTATTATTGTTATTATTATTATTGTTATTATTGTTATTATTGTTATTATTGTTATTATTATTGTTATTATTATTATTGTTATTATTGTTATTATTGTTATTATTGTTATTATTATTATTATTGTTATTATTGTTATTATTATTATTATTAACGTAACTTTTTTTTAGTGTTTCATGTCTCTAACTGATTTGAAGAATTGGGTACAAGAAACGGGAAAGAAGTATGGTTACGTAATTGTTACCCGCCGATCAAAAAATTTTGGCGGTACTACTGGGATGGTATGGCTTGTGTGCGACCGTAGTGGTGAGCACCGTAGTAAAGCAACAGTTAGGAAAGCAGGTAGCAAAAAAATCGGTTGCCCATTTTCATTACTCGCCATCCGGGACGTGACGAATGACACGTGGGAGTTAAAAGTGGACTGTGCGAACCATAACCACGAACCTACGACGAGTCTGTTGGGCCACGCTTTTGTGCGAAGATTTACTAAAGCCGAATACAAGCTAGTGGAGCAGCTAACTGCTCAAAACATGGAGCCACGTATCATATTTCAAACCCTAAGAAAGCAGTTCCCCGACAGCCTGCACGTTCAGAAAGACGTGCAAAATGCGGTACAAAAAATTAGAGCGACAATAATGGACGGAAAGAATCCTATTCAGGCACTGGAAAGCCTGCTGCACGACCACCGATTCATTTACGACACCCGACAGGAACCCAAAACAGATGTCGTAACAGAGATTTTCTTTGTTCATCCTTATTCAATCACTATGTGGCGTGCATTCCCGCACGTGATGTTGATCGACGCGACCTACAAAACAAACCTCTACAACATGCCATTTGTCCAGGTTGTGGGTATGACGTCGACTGCGAAGTCTTTTTGTATAGCACATGCCGTTATTTGTAAAGAACGAAGGGGTAACTACGTGTGGGTGCTTGAGCGGATCAAGTCAATATTGCATGAATGTATGATGCCGCGTGTGATAGTCACGGATAGGGAGCTTGCCCTAATTAAAGCGTGTTCTAAAGTATTCCCGAACGCAACCAGGCTTCTATGCCACTTTCACATCCAACAAAATATAGCTAGAAATTGCAAGAAAGGGTTCGATAAAGAAGATTGGGGGAAATTTATGTCGTACTGGAATAGATTGTGCGAATCTTCATCAGAGCCCATGTACAAGTACAACTTGGAGAAAATGTATAACCGACTCGTGGTTGCCAACCGAGAAAGTAAGTGTTCCTTCAACAAACGACTCACCCAATCTATTATATTTTACACACGCTTTTACATTTCATTATTTTATTTTTGCAGGTGTCTATGATTACCTCTATGAAAACTGGCTCAAAGACTATAAAGAAATGTTCGTTTATGCGTGGACCGATAAGTGTCGCAACTTTGGTCAGCGCACCACCAACAGAGTTGAGAGCCAGCACGCAAATTTAAAAAGATACATTACGCGCGGGAGTTCATTGGAGCGAATAGCAAGATGCGTCATTGATATAGTTGAAACTCAGTACGATGAAATACAAAAAAGTTTCACTGAGAGCATCGAAAAAACGATGAACCACCACAGAAAACGAATGTTGGACAACCTACGTGGAAAGGTTTCCCATGAAGCACTTGATTTGCTGGAAAAAGAGCTATTGAGGAAGATGGAGGTGTTGCGGAAACTTAACGCATCATGTGGTTGCCATATGTGGCTTAGCAATGGATTGCCGTGTGCTTGTAGGCTGGAAAACTACAAACAGACAGGTAAAAAATATTAAAACTACAAACCTTTTGTTATTTTGTACGATTTAGCTGTTTCTCACACCGTATTAACTTAACTGTGCAGGGCGTATTATACAACTCGACGACATAGATGTATTCTGGCGTAAGCTTGACTTGCTCCCGTGTAAACTGGTAGACGAGGAGGTCGATGTTGTAGCAGAGCTAAATAATGTGCGGCAACATTTAGAGGCGCAGTCCCCCGTTCAGCAAAAGAGTTTGCTTTCAAAGATAAAAGCGGTCTTCAACCCGAAATCGTCAACCAAGAAACCACCGATCGTCCAGCAAAATACTCGCGGTCGGCCTACATTAAAGAAAGTACAAGAAAGGCTAGATGAAGCTGCGAGGTTAGACGAAGCTGCGAGACACAGCTCCTATGGCGAGGACAGCAACGTATATACCGCTTCCCCCAAACATAGGTACGATTTACCCCGACACAGCTCATACGTACCGTCAGAGGGCTCTCGTGGAACTGGTTCGGTTAGAAAGTCTGAAAAACCTAAAACGCAACGAAACAGTTCAACGAGTTATAAAAAGAAGGAGACACGGGATGATAACGGTTTTCCATTAATGAAGGGGGACGAGCACTTGTTAAGCATTGAGAGGTTTAAGGATCAAATTCCCTCAGAGTTTCACTCTTACATATCGCGTATACAAGATGTGATCCCAGACGGTCATTGTGGGTACAGGTCTGTGGCTGTCGGATTAGGTTTTCTGGAACACGCATGGCCCAATATTCGAAGAGATTTACTACTGGAGATTGGCCATAACGAGGCGCGTTGGAAGCATGTATTCGAAACATATAACAAAGGAGACTTTGAACGAATACGTAAGAGCATCGGATGGAATTCATTGAAAGCGTGCGGTCCAAGTCACTGGATGGAAATGCCCCAAGTAGGGCTTCTCGTAGCGCAAAGGTATAATATTGTCGTCCACCTGCTAAGCATCGAATGGAGCACTACCATCTTCCCATTAAGGGATGCCCCACTAGATCCACGACCTCAAGCGATAACGCTCGTACATGTTGACGGGGGACACTTCATACATGCTAAGTTGGAAGGAGACCACCCCATGCCTTTAGTGAACCCGTTGTGGTCGACACATCGATCAATAGCTGCGGAACGGTGGGAAGAAATGTATAGACCGCGGTTACAGCACTACTACAAGTTAATCAATCCTAACGCAGACAAAGACAGAGAACCGAGTATAAATGAAATCGAAGATTACAGCACTACCAAATGACATTTATAATTGTAGAATTTTTTTAATTTATAAATTGTAGAATTTTTTTAATTTATAAAGTTTGTATGATTTTCAATTTTTATAATTTATTCATATTTTTGTATTATTTATCAAAGGAAAACACAAAAAAAAAATGGAACTTTATATACGCCGCGTAGGGATCCCTACGTAGCGTATGTAGTGCAAAGGACAAAAAAGCCCCTGTTTTTGGCTTCGTATTGCCTCAACACAAGGGCAAAACAGTAAAATGAGCATCGACAAAGGCAGCGTATGGATCCATACGCTGCGTATGTAAAAGGCGGCCAATTTCCCCCCAAACCAAAATTTCAAAACCTATACATGTTAAACTACTATTTTGCCCTTGTGTTTGGGGCAATACGAGGCTAATTGTAAGGGTAAAAGCGTCATTTTACAAACTTTGTCTATGCTACGTATGGGTCTCTACGCAGCATCTTTAAGTTTCAGGATAATAATAATAATAATAATAATAATAATAATAATAACAATAATAATAATAATAATATTAATAATAATAATATTAATAATAATAATATTAATAATAATAATAATAATATTAATAATAACAATAATAATAATAATAATAATATTAATAATAATAATAATAATAACAACAATAATAATAATAATATTAATAATAATAATATTAATAATAATAATATTAATAATAATAATATTAATATTAATAATAATAATAATATTAATAATAACAATAATAATAATAATAATATTAATAATAATAATAATAATAATAATAATAATAATAATAACAATAATAATAATAATATTAATAATAATAATATTAATAATAATAATAACAACAATAATAATATGAATAATAATAATAATAATATTAATAATAATAATAACAATAATAATAATAATAATAATAATAATAATAATAATAATAATAGTACAAGGAATCGTAGAGTTCCATACGCAGCTTGTATGCCGTTCCTAAATGACTTTTTTACCCTTATTGTCAGCCTCGTATTGCCCCAAAACAGAAGGGTAAAATGGTAAACTGATTATTCTTATACGCTCCGTAGGGATCTCTACGCTGCGTAGAGGTACTGATTTAATTCAGTGAAATACCTACGCAGCTCTGTTCTTCCCCAAATCTTAATACGCACAAAAACGCACAAAGAAGAGAGGCGACCAGGCTTATTCTACCGTATACGACCCGAATTCGAAGTATAAAACAGGTATTTGGTCAACCTATTCAAGTAATTATGATTTTTTTTTGTATTTTATCCGTAAATTAGGTAAGTTAGGGTTTGGTTAGTGATTAGGGTTTGCTTTTAACTGGTAATTACAGTGTACATACTCCAATTCTGCTGAATTCTTTTATGTAAGTTAATTGCTTAATTTTTGGTGAATATCTATTTCGAATTAGTTGTGAAACCTAGGGTTTAGATTGAAAGAATTGATTGCTGAATAGTGAATTCTTTCATGTTTGTTTTTTATTAAAAAAAATTGCTTTTTTGTTCAGTTAATTGATAAATTCATGAGTAGTCTCAGTCTGATACTTTTATATATGGACTGTTTAGAGGGAAATCTTCATACAGACTACTGAAACGTCGTTACTAGGGGTTTTAGATATGTTTTAGGCTTGTTTAGGTTGATTCCAGTCTTATTTAGGTTTTCCTTTTATGCCATTTTTGGCTGGAAAATGCTCAGAACCTGCGCCTAAGAGCCTAAAACCACGCCTTTCAGGGCGCGGCACTTATGTTATTCATGACTAGATGACACATTAGTTTAAAT
This sequence comes from Helianthus tuberosus, assembly GCA_030545235.1. NCBI lineage: Eukaryota > Viridiplantae > Streptophyta > Magnoliopsida > Asterales > Asteraceae > Helianthus > Helianthus tuberosus. The sequence goes on along the minus strand of CM060411.1, from coordinate 212,115,665 downwards.
ATAATTATTGATTACTTGCATCTTTTTTCAACATGTTTCTTTATTGGTGATGATATCTCTAAAGTAAAGTTGTTTTTATTGTTGAAGAGATGTCTTATACAAGCCCATTGTTCTAGGTAGAAAATGTTCACAACAGAAATAGCATTTGTCAATGGTGATATTTCTGTAGTTAATTGGGTATTTTGTGGCTGTTTGCAGTTTGTGACCATGTTTCTTGCTTCCTTTGTTGTTAGCATTCGATGCGTATGAGTAGTGATTAGTGAATCTCATTGTCCACTACAATACTAACGTGAAAAAGATAATAAAGTTGCCACTAGTTTTACCGGTATGTTTTTTGTATTCGTAAGACCATCTTATTTATATTGCGTGTTTTTAAATTAACCATGAAAATGTTTTTTTCATTATTGTATCTTATTTTATTATGTGATGAACCTTACCCGACTCGAACCGTCGAACCGACCCGATTTTTTTTATGTTCGAACATATGAAATTGGAACATTTAGAAAAGTGAACCCAATCTAAAATTTTTTGGTTTTCAGGACGAGAAAGATGGATGCTGAAATGGAAATAGAAGAAATTAATCCGGAGCAGCCGCAAAAGCAGAAGCGTCCACCGGCGGATCCTCTCCTGAATCACCCGTATTTGGAGTTTCCTCCGGAGTCCGACGCTGCTCTCCGTTGCGACAAGCTTCGGAAGATGCACGTCGGTGCCCATTTTGCGGTTTCTTGGAAAACCCTCCGGGAGCTCGGGGCGGAAGATTGGGCGCGGGAGTTTGTTCCCCGTGATTCACCGTGGGATCGACTGTTTGAGCTAGCGTTTACGCCGAGCTACAGGGAGATACTGATCGAGTTCCTGTCGTCGTTCGAGTTTCATCCTCGTCGGCCAAATGAGGCTGTGGACCCCGCGCAGCCGGCCGAGGTTTCGTTTCGCATGGCTGGCCAGGCGCATTCTATGTCACTTGCAGACTTTGCGGTGCATAGCGGTTTGTATACGGAGGCTGAGATCGCTACGGATCTATATAGGAAGGTATGTTTAACACAAATTTTGTATTGTTATTATTATTATTTTAATATATAAAATTTAAGATTTAATATTAATTTAACGTTTAATAAACATTCGTGTAAACAGGGGTTGGTAATTGTTGATAAACCCACGCTTTTAGGGTTTTGGGCTCTGATCGCGGACATGGGTCAGTGGGACCACCATCAATCCAAGGGGAGGGTTACGACGATTAAGGATCCACTTCACAGGTACGTTAGTTAACAGATTTTTTAAACCCACGCTGTTTTTTTTTTTTCTAAACAGAAAACTGTTTTTAAGCAGAATTTTTTTTTTAAACAGAAAACTGTTTTTAAACAGAATTTTTTTTAACGGATTTTTTTAAGCAGAATTTTTTTTTTTAAACAGAATATTTTTTTAAACAGATTTTTTTTGACGATCTTAGTTTTGACGCTCGTAACGCGCGTACGGTCCTAACGAGCGTCGAAACTGAGATCGTCGTTAAAACTGTTTTTTGACGATCTTAGTTTTTTAAACAGGAAACTGTTTTTTTAACAGATTTTTTTTAAACAGATTTATTTTTTTAAACATAATTTTTTTAATTATTTAGTCGACGTCGTCCGTAAGGCGCGTACGGGCCTAACGAGCGTCGAAACTAAGTCCGTCGTTAAAATATAAGACGGACTTAGTTTCGACGCTCGTTAGGCCCGTACGCGCCTTACGGACGACGTCGACTAAATAATAAAAAAATATTATTTAACGACGATCAGGCGCGTACGGGCCTAACGAGCGTCGAAACTAAGTCCGTCGTTAAAATATAAGACGGACTTAGTTTCGACGCTCGTTAGGCCCGTACGCGCCTTACGGACGACGTCGACTAAATAATATTTTTTTATTATTTAGTCGACGTCGTCCGTAAGGCGCGTACGGGCCTAACGAGCGTCGAAACTAAGTCCGTCGTTAAAATATATATTTTTTTTATTGTTTAGTCGAAGTCGAACCGTAAGGCGCGTAGGTCCCTAACGAGCGTCGAAACTAAGATCGAAGTTTTATACTTTAACGACGATCTCCGTTTCGACGCTCGTTAGAGACCTACGCGCCTTACGGTTCGACTTCGACTAAACAATAAAAAAAATATATATTTTAACGACGGACTTAGTTTCGACGCTCGTTAGGCCCGTACGCGCTAACGAGCGTCGAAACTAAGTCCGTCGTTAAAATATAAGACGGACTTAGTTTCGACGCTCGTTAGGCCCGTACGCGCCTTACGGACGACGTCGACTAAATAATATTTTTTTATTATTTAGTCGACGTCGTCCGTAAGGCGCGTACGGGCCTCGACGCTCGTTAGGCCCGTACGCGCCTTACGGACGACGTCGACTAAATAATATTTTTTTATTATTTAGTCGACGTCGTCCGTAAGGCGCGTACGGGCCTAACGAGCGTCGAAACTAAGTCCGTCGTTAAAATATATATTTTTTTATTGTTTAGTCGAAGTCGAACCGTAAGGCGCGTAGGTCCCTAACGAGCGTCGAAACTAAGATCGAAGTTTTATACTTTAACGACGATCTCCGTTTCGATGCTCGTTAGAGACCTACGCGCCTTACGGTTCGACTTCGACTAAACAATAAAAAAAATATATATTTTAACGACGGACTTAGTTTCGACGCTCGTTAGGCCCGTACGCGCCTTACGGGCGACGTCGACTAAATAATAAAAAAATATTATTTAACGACGATCTTAGTCGATGTCGTCTGATTATTATTTACTGACTGGTTTCCTTTTGTGCAGGTATTTACACAAAATGATTTCCACTTCGATCACTGCTCGAAACAAAAGCAAGGAGTGGTGCACCAGTGGCGATTTATTTTTCTTATATTGCCTCTTATACAAGAGGCCGTGCGCTCTCGCCCACGGGTTGGCGCAATACTTCGAATCCGCGCATCATCGACAGGAGCGCGGATTGTTATTCGGCGGAGCCTACGTGACTAGGATAGCCCTTTCGTTGGGCTATCATCCGGAGACTGACCGCGACAATGTAGGTCCGCCGGCACAGCCGAAGCGGATGGGGAAGAATGTTATATCCGGAATGCACGTTACCAAAGACTTCCCAGACGGGAAGCGGTTTAAGAAGAAGGACGGCACGCAATATCAGCTTGAACAGCTGCCGGCGGAGTTCCCTCCGTATTATCCCCCGCACGATCCGGAGCCGCCGGAGCCGTATGAGCCGGCCGTCGTCATTCCGCAGCCACCACCGCCGCGTGGACCACCAGGGGCGCCTCAGTTCCCACGCCATGTTTGGCCCGGTGCTGACCCATCATATCAGCGGCAACTTCGGTTATCTGAAAGAAACAATTATCTGTTGGAGTGGGTGGTTACGGCGCTGCAGCAGCAGCGACAGCATAACGGGTTACCTCCATTACCCTTCATTACGGATGCGGAATGGGATCAGCATCAGCAGCAGCAGCAGCAGGAGCAGCAGCAGCAGCAGCAGGAGCAGCAGTAGTAGTATTTTATCATTTTGTTATGTATTCACAAACTTTTATTGTATATATCAAACTCTTGTATATATCATTTTGTTATGTATGCACAAACTTTTATATTGTGGTGTACATATAAAATTATGGCAGGTTATATAACATGTTTTGTTGTATCGATATGGTTCTGGAATATATCAGGTTATTTAACAGGTTCTGGAATATAACAGGTTATTTAACAGGTTCTGTGTGCAATTAAAATTCAGAAGGTTGTATACGCTGCGTATTGACCTATACGCAGCGTATATAAGTCTTCAAATACGCTGCGTATAGGTCAATACGCAGCGTATTTGAAGACTTATATACGCTGCGTATAGGTCAATACGCAGCGTATAGTATACCTACTACATATAAAAATTAAGTTTCATATTCTAACAGCTCTGGACAGAGGATAAACTGGTTAAGGCGTTGCGGTTCTAAACGAGAGGTCATGAGTTCGAGTCTTGCAAGGGCCGGTTCTTGAATGAAGACCCCCTTTTTCCCCTTTTTTGATATATTTACAAAAATGGTCCCTGATATTTCGTAAATTTACACAAATGGTCCCTGGTTTTTCGAACATTTACAAAAAGGTCCCTAAGTTTTTGAAAACTGACAAATATGGTCCCTGAAGTTTCCTAAATTTACAAAAAAGGTCCCTAAGTTTTTGAAAACTGACAAATATGGTCCCTGAAGTTTCCTTAATTTCCAAAAAAGGTCCCTCGGTATACGCTTCGTATTGCTCAATACGCAGCGTATTCAAACCTGGCAAAAAGTTGACACTTCAAACCTACCAAAATGACCCCAAATTTGCATCAGTTTTATATATGCTGCGTATTGACCAATACGCAGCGTATGGGACATTGTTTTCTGTGCAATGATTGGTAATCAGGCACTGAGATCTATGGTCTATCTACGCTCCGTATTGCTCAATACGCAGCATATAAGGGTAACCCTATACGCTGCGTATTGACCAATACGCAGCGTAGATAAACCCTAATTTTGCTAGGGTTTGGTGTGCCAATAGGCACACTCTTCATATTATCCATTTATTACGTAACATATGATCATGCAATTATCATCCCATATCCCAACCATCACAAATAATTATATCATATATCATAGTTGTCAGTATTCATGCAACATATTCGAATACTCAAAACACACCCAATTAACTACAAGCATTATACCGAACGTACCCGAATACAAGAGAAGAGAAGAAGGGCTTTGGTTGATGGTGACCTAGGGACAGCCGTAGTTCGCGAGGGGAGGGGTCTCCTTTGCTGCCGTCACCGAGAGGAAAAAGGAAAAGGGAAATAGGGTTGTTTGTGGTTTTTGTTTTTTATAAAAGTCATGAAGTTTAAAGATTTGCATGTGATTATCGAGTGGGCCGGACCCAGCTAAAACCCATCAGCCCCTCATCAACTTTGATAGTTTCTAAACTCCATTTATATAATACTAATGTTTTAAGATAATTATTAATACAAATAGATTTGTATATGTGATATATTTACAATATGAGGTTGCTAAGAGTATTTTATATTTGACGTGCGAAATGATAAAGTTAAAACTCATATTGAATTGAGAAGCCATGAAAACAATATCAGACAGCCAAACACCCACACACACGCATGCATACATGTAACAAATTTTTGTAACATGAACATGCAACACTTTTATAACATAATTATGCAACACGATCAATATGTATGACTAATTCATAAAACGTACACAAAATCACAACGCTAGACGGATCATGAAAGGAAACAGTATACGATAAAACCTTGAAGTTTCTGGTTGTCACAATTACTCCCCGAGTAATCTCCACCTAAGCCGAGTACTTCCCGAGTACTCCCGAATCCGACTAGGGAGCGCGCGATTTTTGCAACCATGTATAGACCTATACATGTCAATGTATACGCCACGTGTAAGCCTATACATGACGTATAAGAGACTGATTTGACTGCAATACGATGCTGTCTGGGAACGTGAATCAAAAGTAAAAGTTATACCAAGCATACATGTCTATACACACTTATAGCTTTCAAATTGCAAAATTACAAATAGAGGCCTGCAAAAGATTCATCTTCAACCATTTGTCAATTTCAATCTCCTACATTCTCAAACCATCAATCATTAGTGATGCCGTACTGGGACCTCAACTATTTCTTTGAGCAATCTCCTAAGGAGTCATGGGTGCCTGAGACTGATCTAGTATAACATCTAATAACTTATTTGTTGTTTTGATTATCAAATACTTATCATACCATTGTTTTAGGAGGAGTTTGGTGTTCAATATTCTAACGAGGATGAGGAGGTTGTGCCTGACGTTCATTCTCAGCAAAACATATTGTTGCTAGATTTGAATGAGCCTCCCCTGTTGATGAACCATCTTATCCGGCACAACAAGAATATATCCCAATTACAAATACGAGTGTCAATCTTTTTACATGCAACAAGGCTATTTGGATGGTAGAGGATATGTGTTGAACCTCCGTACATACCATTAAACCATGATTAGCAAACCCCTAAACAGAGTGTATGAAACTAACGAGATATGACATTACTTTAGTTCCATCATTGCACCAAGCTTCAAATGATGCATATCAGAGGGCATGATGCGGTTGACTGGTTACAGGCCGACGATCATTCATGGACTCGTCAGATCGAGCGGCTTGAAAACATGCTGTGATTGTTGGTTGAGAAGTTGCATGATTGCCGTGTGCGTGAGGGTCTCGATCCCCCTCCGCTCCCACCAGCTCAACGATATCCATAGCCGGCAGATCAAGATCTACAGGGAGACCAGGATCTAACGGCATAGACTGGGTGCTTCTTATTATTTTTGTATTTGATATTCAGTTTTATCTTAACTTTTGTTATGTAATACATTTTTTATCTTATCATATCTTTTGTTAAGTATGTACTGACATATGTTATATATGTAAAGTTTTGGTTGTTACATATATGTAATGTTTGTTTACAATGTTTTACATTTTAACTGTTACGTGATGTGTATTTGCAGTTGTAATATGTAACATTGTAATTATTAAGCTTTTATAAACTTAAAACATAATAATGTTGTTACAACAATAAATCTTGAAACATGTTTCTATATGATAAAATATTAATAAATGTTGTTAAAACGTTATATATGTGACCAATAAGCTAGAATAGTTAAAACAACAAATATTGAAAGGTTCAGTTTTTATAAAATAAAATTTTAATAAATGTTGTTTTTGGCATTACACGTGTGACAAGTTTGAATAGTTAAAACGGTAAATATTGATAGATTATGTTTTTATTAGATAAAATTTTAATAAATGTTGATAAAACACTTTGGAATGAAATTTTGGTTGTTTGATGAACATTTGATCGCCGGAAGTAATGGCTCCCGAACTCAACTTAAAAAAAAGCCCCTATGCTATATGCGGCGAATATAACAAAAAACTTAAACACAACACAAACTATCCCCAAAAACTACACTTATTGCATATAGGCCTATACGTGGCGGCGATGTATAAATAGTATTTTATTTTTTATTTTTTGGAGGAGGGGGAGGGTTGTGGTAAATCTATGCTATATTTAATTCCTTTAGTCAATATCAAATTCATATATTAAACTAGAAGAGTGGGTTTGTAAAAGAAATAAACATGTTATTTTGACAAATGTGCATATTTATTACTTTTAAGATTTGCCGGTTGACAAACCGAACCGATAACAATTAAATTCCTCTCACAATCCCTCGGCATTGCCCGGGTTGAATCATCTAGTTATTTTTAATAAAAAGTGAATCACCCTCCTACAAATTATGCATACAAGCATTCTTCCTAGTTTTAATGGAATGGTATGCTATTTGTTTACACCCATCCATCTAAGCTCGACCTTATGTGATAATTTTAATGAACTTAACTTGATTAGTTTAAGGGCGATTCATTTGTTACACCACTAGTTACATGCACTCACCTTGTTTTAAGTGAATGAATGTGGATCGTTTTTTGTTGATATGAATAAGTCTATAACAATAGCGTCTTCAAAGATGAAAGTTATAATTGATTGTATTTTTCAATTAATTTTAGTTGTTAATTTCAAGTGGGCTTACATTCAAACATAATATAAGCAGTTTTCTTTTCACACCTTGGTTAAACAGTATTATTATTCTGAAATAAAACTGCTTTTTATGTTATTTTGATTTATATTCTAAGGGGACCCGGGGTGGGCATTTTTTTGTGCGTGATGGCCAACTTTAACGCGTGGAAGATTGCAAGAAACCACCGCCACCCCTATATTTCAACGCGTGAACATTGATTGGCGTTAAAATTTTGACGCGTGATAATTTAAGGGTTGTGAGGGAAATTGTTGGTTGGGGGGAAATTATTAGGTGTGGTGGTGAGTGATGGGAATTTCCACTAAAAAAAGGTTGTGAGTGATGAAATAATGGTTGATGACATGACGGAACTTGATTGGATGTTGTAAGTGATAAATGGGTGGTGAGTGATAACCACCCCTACCCCCTAATTGTTAATGTCCATCTCCCCACTTCCTTACACATCAAACCCACTTTCCCACGTTTGTCATTTGGATTACATCAATAAACTCTTAAACTAAATCACGCATTCGTTAAAAATCAAACCAAACCGGATGTTAAATTGATATAAATCAAACACATTGTAAAAATCGTACTTAGAGAGAAGAAAAACAAAATTAAGGGGCCTTGGGAGAATGAAGAAAATATTAATTAATTATGGTATGTATCCACCATGCACCAAGTCAAATATTCATGCAAATTAACGTGTTTCTCTTATAGTCTTATTATTTAATATTTATCATAAACCGATTATATAAATATGTAGGAAGTTTCTTGTAATAAATACTTGAAGTGTTCAAATATAAAAAAAGACTACGGGGCTGTTTGGTAGCCTCTTAATGACCATTCAGATGCTACCTCTTAATGGTTTAAAACCTCTGAATGAATAAGAGGTAACCTCAAGTCTGAATGGTTAAGAGGTAACCTCTGAATGGTAAATCATCACATGTCACATTCTTCTAACTTTTCATTGGTAAAATTCTTAATGGTTCCATTAAGAGGTAGCCTCTTAATGACCATTCAGAGGCTACCAAACAGCCCCTACGCGTTACACTACACTATATAGGAAGTTTCTTGTTTCTTGTAACAAGTACTTCAATTTTTCAAATTACACGTTAAGTTGACCTTCACCTCTTATAGCTTACTCACACTATATATACACATATCACCCGAACTCAAACCCCATCCTACCGGAAAACCTTCTTCTCCGGCTAAAAATGAATTACAGCGGCTCCTCACCAACTCTCTCAGCTACATTCGAACGTTCCGCCAGCATCGATCCCACGAATCACGTCAGCTATACTCCCGAGCCAACAGCTCCAACCGTCTCATCTGTTCTTAACGGACACTCCGAACCTCAGTTGACCGCAACCAGTCAGCACTGGGTGCCTCCGGTACAGTCAGATGTACGTCCAATAATGAACTCAACTAATCAAATTAGCGATCGCGGGTTGAGTTCAACCAGTTCCAGTGGTCAAGCACCGGGGCTTTCAGGTGCTGTGCACAATATCATGTCTGCGAATGAAGTCACCAGCAAGGTTGCTAGTGAAGCAAAAGCGCCCACAATGACCGGTGTTGCAGAACGAGAACAGAGTAACAAGGGAGAATCCGATGAAGCTGAGGCGGATAATGATAATGAACAGGAGCTTGTCGGGGTTAGTATGGTTGGAAAGAAGTTCAAGCCGGTTAACCCGGAGGCATACGATGTGGAGGATGATGATGAATATTAGATGATCCATCTTCCTGATTTTAATTTGTGTTATTTGTTTGGTTTAAATGCGAGATCAAAAGAAAATTCATATATGTATTTCCGTTAATTGAATATCTTCCATGAATGGGTTTTAAGTTTTAAATATGTTTAATTGTTTGACACAGAAAATTGTTGTATTTGTAAACGTTTGGATAATAATTTTTATGGGAACGATTCTGACATGTTATACGAGTCATATGATATCTAAGTAGTGTCAACGTAGAATGCTGTATCTGATATTAACACATGAGGGGATGCACGAATAATCGAGATAAGGTTTCGGGGCTATATATAATGCGGGTTGTGATGGCTGGTGGTTTTTTTTTTACGGTAATCGAAGCTCATTTCTTATACATTACAATGACACTGAAGCTCTTAACTTACTCTGTAGGGGCGTGCATTATTATCCGTAATCGAAAAACACCTAAACCCGAAACCGTATCAAAAAAATAAACCGAAATCATTTTGGATTATTCTGTTCAGTTCCTAACCTTAGCCGAATTGCTTATTCGGTTTTCAGTTTGCTTATCAGCTCCACAAATCTTGCTTATCCAATCGAGTAAAACAATTAATAACCGGTTTAATCATTTATTGGTTTAATCGGTTGAAGTTGAATTCTGTTCGGTTAGACACACTTCTAGTTATGATTGGTTCCATTATCGGTTAGGCCCGAAAAAAGTTTCTAAACCCAATAAACGGATATCCGAACTAGTGAACATCTCTAGATATAGTGGGAGAGAGAAATAAGGCTCTAGGCATGTATATACGCAGTTCTTTACTTCAAATTGGTTATCTATTGGACGATGTCCGTCTGACGACCACAATCGAAGTTTGATTATGTAATGTGCTTTTAGACTTCTTAGTTGTTTGTTTTCCCACTCATAAGGGCTTTATATAAATTGATCTTGTGGTAACTTTTGTCAGGTCGGATCATAATGAGAAACACACATGCAAAGGAAAGAGATGAAGAAGTTTGAAGGTTGCACCGCCATTGGACTGTGCATATGTGCATTGGCTTGCCAAAGACTTGGAAAGAATTCTTGGCCATGTTCCCACAAAACCTCACGCGATAAGCCAGCAGACCATTAAATCGAATACATGCGGATGCACGGATGGTAAGATCTGGACCTAAATGATCTTGACCTCACACATTTGTTCTAATAACAATAACGGTTGAATTCTTTTTTGGGTGTACATTCATCATGACATGTAGAATTGTATTTTCGAAAGTTCAAATACTGCTTTTTTCTTATTACTGAAATTGGATTACTATTTTTTTGCAGCAGCCACTCATTTTGACTTGAAATGAACTGAATCACTCAGTTTTGGGCTAGTTAGTTGCTAACTTTGGTTCACTTTTTCAACAAAATTAGCATTTTAGTTTTTCAGATTAGGACTGGCAATTTGTTGACACAACACAACACATTCCATTATAAAATATGCGGGTTAGTGACTAGTCTAAAGCCTAAACGGGTTCGCGTTATTCTTGTGTCAACTATGTGAATACGTTTAGCTAAACGGGTCAACACAAGGTTGTGTTGACCCAGCGTCTGCAACAAACACCTTGCTGCGTGGTTGATCCGATTCCCCAGTTTGCAGAAACCGTCCAATGATAAGACATGATGTTATTTTTGTTGGGCATTACATCGAACAACTTCACTGCATTATTGCATTCACCAATTCACGTCCTTCATTGCCCTCATCACTTCGCTATAGGGCCTGTATGGATGTCCAAAATCAGACCACACACACCAGCCCTCTATGACCTTTTTAGTTCTTGGTTTTTTATTTCACAGTTATTGTTGATGATATTATCACTTAAACAGTTAAAGATAAATCATAACATGAAAACCCATTTTCATACTGTTGTTCAATCAGTTTCTATGTAATTTTATGATTTGTCACATGTCGATTATCTAAGAAAATAATTGGAGGATGCTATTTCCAAGTTGTTCGCACTGATTTTAAATGTATTAAATGGTCTATTTCATTTTTACATCTCTTAGAATGTCATTAATATGACTGGAAAATGGTGGGTTGGGTCAGGTTGTGTAACAGGTCAAAACTAACAGGACAGGACAGGTTGGGTTGGGTTGGGTTGGGTAAATATCAAATTGGGTTCGTCTCTGAATGGGCAGCTCTTAGAAAAACGTGTCAAATAGATTCGGGTCAAAACAGGTTGGGTCAGAGCGGGTTCGCATGCTATGTTTGTTTTTATGGAGGTACGCGATGGTCGTGTTGGTGGCATGGCTACTGCTGTGGTGGCGACTGATAGATGACTCTTTTTGCTTTAACAGCACATAGATCGCCACAGCGTAATGCATCACATGGATCACTGAGGTGGATTAACATCCTATACTCCGGATTGCCAACCTGGCAGGTGACACAATGCCTTGAATTTTGTCCAACAAAAGAATAACCCAGACTTTTGTGAATCAAATAATAAGCCCAATTTGATTTCCTAGTTGACTTTTGCTTATAACCTGAATTTACCATATCAATATTAAGGTTTCCTCCCATATAGATCAGATGTTGACTAGCAGCAATCTGATTTTGACTATTCCAACCGCTGTTGACTTTGACCCTCTACCCATTGATTCCTAGCTCTATGTGTCATTGGAACTGTAGTTTTTGCAGTTTCTTATATTAATTCATTCTGTGCTTAGTGCTTATCCCTGTGGAACCGATAGTGTGTTGCCTCTTAAAACATAATTTGCAATGAAAAAAAATGTGTGGGTTGTTTATGTATGTACAAGATAGTGTTTTGTGTATCCTTTTGCTGTTTGAAGTTGTAACATAACTGTATATTGTGATATATTGTTATACAGTGATTACTCTTTTGCTTTGTTCCTTCATGTTTTTAGTTTTTACTTGTAGATATAACTGTGAATCGGACTTACCCAAGACATGTAGCGTTTCTTTCGAAAATGCTAAAGGTGATCTCATGAACTTTGAAGTAACAATGATGACGGATACTGTTTGTAAGTACATCTTCAATTTCTTAATCATAACTTATTTATTTGTTTTAGAGGTTCCATCTTTATATTTAATTAACCATCTCACATTTCACATTGATTTGGATGGAAACATGAATGCATGCACCCTAACTGGTTCTTAGCTAATCTGTTCTGTAAGAACCAAAAGCTTGCAGGTTAAGTATTCTATATTTTGCTTTTGGATATGCACTTTAACTTTTTCCATTCGGATACGCTGCTCAGTTCGGTTTGAAGGCATTCTTTGATTTCTATATTTCTGTATGTATAGTTGCGTTCTTATTATTTTTAATGTCTTCGACTTGTGCAGTCACTTCTTGCAGCATCGGGATCTGTCTGATTTGTGTCAAACATAGCACATGCACAAAACAGTGGCTGTTAAGTATGTTATAGAATCTGCAGCATATTTATCTCAATATATATTAGTTCAAAGTAACTTCACTAACATTCGTACCTCTTATCTTGCTAACGCAAGTTTTTCTCCAAAGTTACCTTTACCAAAGTTGTGCTTTTATGTTTCATCAAAGATTTATTAAACTAGTACTAGTATCTATTATATATAGAGGGGTGTTTGTTATCAATAGGATTAATTATGTGCTATTTACTAACAACAGTAGAGGTACGACTGGATTTAGAACAAATATTCTCTATCTGCTTCCATGTTTGAAGTTGTTTTGATAACATAATTAATTAGGTGTACGTTTTGAGTGTCTGACTGTAACATGAAAATATGATTATTTTGGAAATCAATAAACAAAATACACCAAAAGGGACAATTTTTGTAATAAAAAGTCAAAATTTCAAGTCTCAAATCATAGTAAATAAGTGTTTTTTTTTTTTTTTTTTTTTGCAGTTGGTATGAACCTGATTGAATATGTTTGTTATGTAGCATGTGTTCAATCTTGCAGGAGAAACCTTAAATTAAGTTGTTTTGTTCGGTTGCAATTGCAATCACCTTTCTGTTGCCTGAGTATATGTAGCATGTTGTCATCGTTTTTATGGTTTTTTTATTAGCAAGTTACCATGTTGAGACTAAATATTATGGTTCACCATCTGTGTTCCTCCTGGACTCTGCAGTCCATATGATTTCTGACGCAGGGATGCTGATGTGTACAACAACAGATATGCCACTCTTATGTGGAGGCATGGAAGAACTTTGCCATTCCAACAGATATACAACAACAATCATTACTCTGTTTTCCAAAATTGATATCGACTTGATAACATCTGAAGTTAACGCTGTGCAGGCAAATGGGTCTTTTAAACAACCCTGGATGATTGATGTTGCTAGATTTTGTTTTTGCACAACTTAACTAATGAAGGTAAGGAGTAAGGTTCCATGTTTTCATGCATACAATACACATTCACTTTTTGGTGTTGGATAAAACTTCTTTGTGTGACTGTTATTAATTTTTTTTTTTTTTTTTGCAGCCTTCAACATGTATGATTAATTGTACAATGGACATGTTAATATAGAATGACTAGATAAGGTCTTCAAAGTTGGTCAGGTATGTTTATGAGAGAACCAGGGCCGGCTCAACCATTTTGGTGGCCTAAAGCAAATTAAAAACTCGAGGACTTTTTCCAAAAAAAAAACACTATTTGAGAAAAAAAAAAACCATTCTTTACCCGGGCTTGGGACCGACAAAATAAACTAAAAGGTTTATTGTTGGCGATTTTTTTTTTGTATTTTTATATATTTTTTGTGTGTGTAAAGATAAGTTCAGAGCCCAAATATTATTATAATTTTTTTTAGAGTAAAATACCCGGATAGTCCCTGTGATTTTGTAAAATAACACCTATAGTCCCTAACTTTTGGAAATTACACTGGTGCTCCCTATGGTTTGACGAGTTGTTACTCGGATAGTCCCTGGAGTGAATCTCTGTTAGTTTTCTCCGTTAAGTCCATCTGAAATTACTTATTTACCCATCCCTTTAAAAAAATAAAAAAAAACAAATATGAATTATTAAAAGTGTGGGACCCACCACTCACCCCCAACTTCATCTTCAACCTCAATCACCCAACCCTCTACCATCACCATTTTCTCCATCAAGCACCACCCAAACCTGAAACCCCACCTCCACGACACCTTACCGCACCAGTCTTCGGCCGACGAGCATCCCGTTCCGGCGATGTACCAGCTGAATAGAATAAATTTTAATGACAGCCAGTATATCAAATATCAAATATATAACAGGCATACAATTCAATAATGTTATCAAGCACATCATGTAACAGAAAACTTCATTTTTATACTAAAATTCTGAGCAAAAGTTAACTATACAACAATGCCAGTACTATAGATGAGAATTAATGGCGGTGCTGTGCTGGAGGAGTAATGGAGGTGCTTTGGAAACAATGGAGAATTGATCAAACGAAGTTAGGAGTCCTAGAAACTTCAAATTCAAATTCGAGATGAATATTTGATAATTCCAGTTGCTATAGTTTCGAATTAGGTGGAGAACAAAATGGGATAGTCAATTTTGGGAAAGAAAAATGAATTGGAAGAGTTGGGTGAGAGGGAAGTCGAGACGGGTTGAAGTGGGTTGGGAGTTACGCCTTTGTTGCACGAAATGGTCAATTTTGGGAAAGAAAAACAAATTTGTTTTTATTTTGTATTTTTTTAAAGGGAGGGGTAAATAAGTAATTTCAGATTGACCTAATGGAGAAAACTAACGGACATCCACTCCAGGGACTATTCGAGTAACAACTCGTCAAACCACAAGGAGCACCGGTGTAATTTCCAAAATTTGGGGACTAAAGGTGTTATTTTACAAAACCACAGGGACTATCCGGGCATTTTACTCTTTTTTTTAAATAACTGGAGGCCCTATTAATTTAGAGGCCTAAAGCCCAAGCCTCAAAATACTTGGGCTTGGGCCGGCCCTGGAGAGAACGCATATTCCCCTTCTTAAAAGGTGAGTCTTAAATCTACAACTATCCTAGACAGTCAAAGTGGGCGGGTTGGGTTGGGTTATGTATGTGATGGTTTAAATTCATTTTTCTCATGTCTTAGAATGTCATTATCATGACTGATGGTATCGGGCTGGTTGGGTTGGGTTTGGTTTGGTTTGGTTGTGTAAAGGGTCAAATTGGGTTCGAGTCAAAATAGGCAGCTTTTATTGAAAAAAAATGTGAAATGAATTAGGTTCGGGTCAAAACGGGTTGGGTCAGAACAGGTTCGTGTGCTATATTTGTTTTATGGCGGTTAGTGGCGATGGTGGCAGCGGTGGAGGTTACCCTTCTTGCTCATACATGATTTTCCTGTGCAGGTTTTTGATTATTATTTAAAAATTGTCATGGTGCAGGTAAAAGGGATGCTTATATACTCTGTTCATCAGTCTCTCGGTTGCCTTATGTGGAATTAGAGTTCTTGCTGATTGCTATCTGCTGTTCTATGTTTGAGATTCGCTTACTTAAGCAGCTCATCTCAACTCAACAGTCAAAAGATAGAAGTCAAATTCTTGTGGTCAATGGTCATGTTTATGGGAGTTATTGGGTTAAAGTTTGCTACGAAAATGGTAAAAGGAGAAGCAGGTTAATGAGTTATCTGAAAGTAAAAAACGGACAATGGACAAAGGATGAAGGACCCTGATCAAGGCATAGAGTCATAGCATATCATCTTTGTTCATTGCACAACCCATAAGCTTGACCCGTTAGTAAGTCCTAATTTGTCTTAATAGCTCAACTGCAGTTTCTGTCCAACTAGTCACCAACATAAATTTAACAAATAAAATTTATATTTATAATGTAACAGTATCACACATGACAACTGAAATTTCTTGTATAGCAGGTGATGAAGAAACAATGATGAAGTTGTGAACAAAGGGATGCTGCTGTAAATGACGTTAATTAAGTAGATCGCCAATATTAGTCCTCAGTTTAAAGACAAACTCAAGCTAACAGAATCATAACTAAAACAGTTACCTTATTAATCATCTTCTTCTACATGCAGCAACACATGGCTCATGGTTGGTCTTGCATCCTTATCTTCCACACAACACCTGATGCGGGCCCAAGTGTGGAGGAACGGGCTATTTTGTATTTGGAGGCCCAAGACCGCGCACTAAAATGGCTCTAACTTGGGCTAAAATGGCTCTAACTTGGGCTTCACTAAAATGCTTATTTCTATTAGTTATTTACATTTTTATGTTTTTTTGAAGTATTTTGGGCATTTTGTTTTTTGGGCTTGTGTTTGGCCCGTTGTCTTTTTGAGGCCCATTTCGAATTTCGGTTTCTATTTATATGTCCCTCTAGTAATATGAATGATCAGACTTGAATTTTGACATAACTTATTTTTTCACTTCAAATTCCGTGCCTTTTGGGTGGAATCTTGGGGGTTGGGGAAGAACTACACGGGTATTCTTTGAATCAACGTGTTTGATCTTCGTTTCTGTATCACGCGCTACATCAACACCCTAATCAGAGTTCCCATTACACTCATGTCGTAATTTCCATTGACAACTTCTTGGACCTTTCATCAAACAGGTCACACATAAACTCACAAAATTAATGAAAATAAAAGCAGCTGTTTGCTCAATTCATTGGACCTTTCAAGAATCATTGCTCAAATCACTTGACTTCTAACAATTCAGTTGATTATAAGTTGCTCAATTTACTGTTCAGCTGCTACTAATCCAGTTAGCTGCCTGATCGAAACCAACAGAACACAGAAAGCAACGAAGAAATGTGATCAATATAATACGATTTTCTTTACCAGCTTTCTATCCAATATTGCAGTTGGAGTCAAATAAAAACATAAGTCAGAATCCAATGTCGGCAGATAGAGGATTAAAATCATGCATTGCTTCAACTTCAGATTTTATCAGCTTCTCTTCAACCATAACATCCACCTGATTGTGTGATTCACTTGTGCGATTCACTGGACTTACAGTGAACAACAGTTTAAGATGCAATTATAATTATGCAAGATATATCATCAAAGACAAGAGTAGCACAAGTGGGTAGGTGGGTGAAGGAATGGTGAATCAGTCTAATAATGGAAGTTTACATATTGTTTCGGTCTACCTCGGCTATGGCTAAAGGGAATGGAAAGGACCAAAGAAAAGAGACAAATGGTGAATCAGTCTAATAATGGATGTTAAATTTAAATACGTGTCTAATTTGCTTTTTTTTGAAAGGAATGTCTAATTTACTTAATAAAACCTATTATTTTAATACTTCTTAAATTAAAGAGTTAAAAATACAAAAAAGCTTATGAGACCATATAAAAAAATTGATGTAAGAAGTATAAATAAAAGCTAAAAAAGAGCAACTAACCGGGTGGACATCTTGCAAGAAGACTAAAATTTATTGAACTCTGTTTTAAAATTATAGCCGGAGAGAATTTAATGTTTTGAAGCTATAGCGAAGTGAGACCTTTCAATTTATGGATGAGAGAATATTAAAGTTTTATAGCTACACCGATTTGTGATAAATAAATGTGTTTTCTGTTTAATATAGTTAAAAAATATGAAATATATTTTCAACATTTTTAACGGGTAAATGATACTCCTACTCTATTTTATAATTAATATGCAAAAATGCTACTATAAAACATTATCATTCTCTATAATGTTTTGGGGTGCCTTTGTTAATTGCAAATGTTATTTCTACTTTATTTCATACTATTATATATATTTATATATTAAAAAAGCAAGCTAATGAATAGTAATGTATGCTTCAGCTGCCGTTTTTTACTTCATCTTATATAGAACAAACTTCAACTAATCAAACAAAACTTAATTTGGTAAATTGGCTTTCCTTGTCGTCACTAAGACTAGATACCCGAGTTCAAATCCTACTCTATGCTTTTTTTTTGCTATTTTCTCATTTTCCACACACAGAGAACAGAGAGAACGAAATATCTGGCTTCTTCTGTTCCTCAAATCTTACTTCCCAAGGTTCAACTAAATTCATCAAGGTAATGGAGGCTAATGAAGCTCAGAGACCAGAGTTCATCAAACTAATCAAAGCTCTTGAAGCTTAGAGACCAGAGACCACAACCGGTTTCCGGCGTATGAGACCACCTCCACCACCGTTTGGAGCGGTGGTTAGGTTTGATGGTGTGTTGCTGGTTCACCTGTTGAAACCGTTCGATGTAGTGAAGATGACGAAGCGATGTTGAAGGCAAGGAGCGGAGGATGTCTAGCTTCAAAGTAGGGCTCGCGAGAAAACAGTGGCTTAGGTGAAGAAGAAAACGTGGCTGCACAGATGTAAAAACCCTAATCGGGACAACATGCAACAACAACGGGAGAGCAAACCGACCCAATCGGTTTTCCGATGACATGGTCCAGGGTTTCCAGTGACGAAATCAATAACAGATCAGCGGCGAGATATATGGTGGTCATTGTGAGAAGTAATCCCCGTATATCAAGCGGCGGTAGTGGCCGATTTGGATTGTGCAAACCCCAGTGAGTTTTTTCTCGGATCAATTCCCATCAACGGTTACACCTTAATAACCCTCTGGTTATAACAAGCTTTGAAGAAATTTAGAAAGATTTTTTTTAACTTTACTTCAATTTGTAATTTTGTGTAGGTTGAAGTGAATCCATGGCTTCTGTACTGCTATTGTTGGGATCTCTCTTGCCATCGAACAGCTACTCCATGAAACCAGCAAGGTCTGTTTGTTCATCTATAAGTTTCCATTTTGTCTGATAATCGGTTAATCGTTCAGTGATATATATATATATATATATACATACATACATACATATGTGTATGTATTTGCATTTGTGTGCTCGATATGTGTTGTCCTCCTTGATATCACTTACGAAATTCCATTTGTTAATATCTTTTTTTCCTGGAAACAGGGGCGGTTCTTAGAAGGGCTGTGGTATTGAATTCGACAAACAAACCACGTTGTTTTGCGAATATTTTGGTCCTTAATTCATGTTAAATACTTTGGAATTTTGATGTGTATTTATGCCCAATAGATGTTTGATGTTTGGATCCTTTTGAATAGTAAATACATATTTTAATCTGTTTGTTTTGCTTCTTATGAATATGCAGATGCTTTATTTCTGATAAAACCTAAATCCTAGAATATTGTCAGAACTGAAAAGAAATGTCGTTAGCGAGGTTGTTTATATATACTTGAAAAGACAACCAAGAAATCCCAATAGTGAGGTTATTTTGGTCGTATTCTGATTATTGCTTTAATTGATAGGGCACTATGGTTTTTGTTTGTAGAATTAACTTTTAATCGTCATTTGCTTGGATACTAATCGTTGAATTCAAGTTGTCTGCTCAATTTTGTTTGTTATTTCGTCTTCTTCAGATCGATTTCTTACACGCTTCTGCTACGTTCTGGGTTTTCTTAACAACACGTGTATTGTGACGTGTTATCTCTTGAACATATAAATCCTTTTTACTCCAGGAGTATTTTTCTGCATGTTGTCTTTGTTTCATGTCCAGGTTAGTATCTTCCAAGAAGCTTTTAAATTTGTGCTTCTTTCTTTTTGGATTTCTTAATTAGGTGTGCAAATTGCTGTTTTTGTGTGTTTGGGTTAAGCATTCCGTTCGTATTTTTTTTTGTTTTTCGTTGTGCGGCGCTACAATTATTTTTAGATTAGTCAATCTTTGCGCTTCGATGTGGTAATTGTGTCTGCGATTTCCTTTTTTTGTTTGTTTGGTGTACGGTTGGTGACTCGCATTGGTAGTTCAATGCCCAAGTTCGATAACTGCTTCTCGATTATCTCCTTTTTGTGTGTGTTTTGTGAAGTGTCAGAAAAGAGGCCAAGAGGGTGTTATAAGTAGCCCACAACCTTAGACTTCAAAACTGCATTCTTGATGGTTCTGAACTCAAACTTTCAAAAATCGATTATTGATGATAAAAGGATAGTCTTTTAAAAAATATGAAAGATGGTATTTGCATTGCAAGAACTTTCTTTGATAGGGGCTATTTAGTTTAAGTTGATTAGTGGTAATTAGGAGTATAAATTGCCGTTTAAAAGAAACAATAAAACCTGTAACTATCTGTACAAACCCAACAAAAACTTACTTTTACTTTACTATTTGAATCTCTTATCATTGCAATATATCCTAACATTTCCATATTACACAAACTGTAGGAGTTATGTCCTTGAAAAATGAAAGTATATTTTTAAGTCTAGAAGGGAAAATATAATATTTTCTTGTACCGATTTGTATAGCAATTAAAGAATAAAGTCGTTTATGATAAGGAGCAAGTATTTAGGGGTGAACACTATTTGATTTGAGTTAACTTTGGTTTTATATTACAATTAGTCCTACTTCTGTTCATTTGGTTATTGGTCAAAACTTTTGGCTTGGCCTTCACATTTCTTCATCTTATAGTTCCTATTTAAAAAGGAAAAATTAGTGACAGTGATTTTGTTTCTGACATACTAACTTAATTCGAACCACTGTCGAAATAAATTAGATGAGCCTCAAAGGAGGTTATTAATTAGAACACCAAATGGACTCCTTCCACATAAAAGGTGGACTTCAATCACTTTCTTTGTTTTCAATCAAACTTCTTGAGCTTTTTAAATCTATTCTAAGGGGGCGTTTGGTTCGAGGAATGATTTGGAATTGGAATTGGAATTGGAATTTGTATAGGAATTAGAATTTGAAGGAATTGGATTTGGAATTTAAACATTTTTGTTGTGTTTGGTTGTCAAATGAATTAGAATCCATCACCCCGGCACCCACATCCACCAGTTCGGGTCGAAACGGTACGGGTCGAAACAGTTCGCGTTGAAACGGTTCGGGTCGAAGCGGTTCGATTTGAAACGGTACAGGTCGAAACGGTACAGTACGGGTTTAAATGGTTCGATTCGAAACGATACGTGTCGAAACGGCGGTTCGATTCGAAACGGTACAGGTCGAAACGGTACAGTACGGGTCGAAACTGTTCGATTCGAAACGATATGTGTCGAAACGGTTATATATATAGGGAGGATGAGACAAAGTGTTGATATAAAGGGTAGGTGGGCAAAGGTGTTTTATGGCATTGTTGTATATGATTGAAGCACTTGTTAGTCATTTCAGATTGAACCAGCTCACAAAAGAAAGAGCGCAGGGAATGATCAAGGGGAAAACACCATTTTTGCTGTTGCAAACTAGGACAAAAAACGCAACTGCAATCCGTTTGTCAAGCAGCCATGTCGACTAACATCTCTTTTGCACAGGTTATGAAACTAACATACCTGATGTTAGTCCCAAAACTGTCGACCACAACAATTGTATGAAATCTATATACCTAAGACCTTATCAGTTGAAGGATGTTCTTTATGTTATTTTCTGTGATCATATTCCCAGTTGTTTTTAAGCTGCATCAAAGCGCCGCGGGCAAAAATTCTAACGTTTGTATACGTTGGGCCTTAATTTTTAAGCACCGCCGCAACGCGGCGGGTTTAAAACCTAGTTTATATTAAAATACTTATTTTGCTCATGTTTGAATTTGAGATCTCCTCTCTAAGAGACAAGTGTTTCTATACCAAGTGGGCGAGACCCACATTGACTAATACACACATATATGGTTACAGACACAACAAATATATATAATCACAATACCCCCCCCCCCCCCCCCCCAAACCCTTTGTAACCCTAAATAAAGAAATTTTTATAAAGTAGAAAAAAGTAACTTAATCATCTTTTAATATTATTAATTTTTTTACCCTTCTGTGAACATAATAAGTTAACTTTTAATAACGAAAAGATTTTATTCATCATATATAAATTGTTAATGTATATATAACTTTATAATAAATAATTCTTAATTAAATCCGCATAAAAATTATTAGTAAGAATAACAAATCTAATTTATGTTATACCAATAAATTTGGCTTTTTACCGGTAAAGAGAAAAATAACAACTTAAATAATGAATTTTGTAAATATTAGAAATAATGTAGTGAAGTGATTATTTGAACTAAATATTTTGTGATGAATTTATCTATTAAAATATTATATGACATTAACT
This sequence comes from Helianthus tuberosus, assembly GCA_030545235.1. Lineage (NCBI taxonomy): Eukaryota > Viridiplantae > Streptophyta > Magnoliopsida > Asterales > Asteraceae > Helianthus > Helianthus tuberosus. The sequence continues at coordinate 212,093,380 of CM060411.1, read as the reverse complement.
GAAATTTTTTATTTGAATTAGATATACCATTACAGATCACAATCCATCTCCATCACCACCATTTTTAGCCACCAACTCCATCTCAATTAAGATTTAAGAGCCTTCCAATTATCATCCCAAATATTTAAAGAATCATTATATAATCTCTCTCCCATAACTCTCATTCTCTCTCTCTCTAAGCTGCGTTACCCACCACAATTTTAGCACCACCGACCCCGTAAACAACCCTTCTTCTCACCATTTTCTCTCTGTTCTGAGTTCTCCACAACCGCCACTAAACTTCTCCAACCTCAGATCTACCTCCGCCACCGCCTCCCCTTGTTGGTATGCATCCACACCTTGAAGACCCCTTTCTCGACTCCGATTTCGTTGCAGAACCCAATGATTAAATCCTTGTCTTTCTGCTGCATCTTCCACCCGATTTGTTCGGCTAATTAGTGCATTTTGTCTTTCTGATCTTGGGTGAATTTCGTCCAGAATCTTTTTTTACTGGATGAGTTTGACCCGATTAAGTTGCTCGTGCTCGGAATGAGGTTTATTGAGTATTATCCAACGGTGGAGCCGGTAAGACGGTGCTAAGAGCAGACGGGTAGTACAAGGAGGAGATCGACGGTGGCGATGGAGAATCCGGTGGGGAAACATTGTTTTCTCTAGCTCCGGCGACGGAAAGTGGTTGCGGTGGCGGTGGAGGAGGATGGTGGTTGTCGTGGGGTTAGTACTCGATTAGGTGTTGTTGAACATGGAGTGTGATTGAAAATGATTCATCAGGGTCACGGTGGTGGAAGTTGTGACTGTGAAAGAATGGTGATTGGTACAAGAGATTAGAGAGAGAGAGAGAGAAGAGAGAGAGAGAGAGAATGAGAGTTATGGGAGAGAGATGATATAATTTATTTTTTTTATATTTTATTTTTTAATTCTTTTTTGTTTTACTTAAAAAGATATTTTTAATAAATTAGTAAAATTACCAAAATACCCTTATGTGGGGACCCCTGGCCTGATTTAACCATGAAAAATAACAGAGTTAGGGCTAAAGGACATAATATGTAAGGGTTTGCAATCATTAAGTATGTTTTCTGAGCTTATTAAAGATAAAGGACATACTTTGTAATAAATGACATACATAAAGGACGAACTTTGTAATTTACTCATTTAATTATTATTGTTAAAGTAACAAATAAATATAAAGTATTTGCTTAAACATGTCATTTATAGTGAGTAATGTTATATTGTCTTTAACTTGGTATGGATACTTCATGTTAGGGTAATATGTGTTTATATCAAAACTTATTTTTAACATGTGCAATATCAAGAATAATTCAAATTTTGTAATTTTTCTGTTCTTCGAATACAACCAATCTTATCATTCAACCCGTGCAAGACATAGGACTATAAACTAGCTAAGGATAATAAAACAGTAAATCTGTATGCTTGTATATTAAAATTTATTTTTGAAGCAACCTTAGGTCAATTCTGTTGCAGTTAACTTTGATGCAAGTTCCCATTAAAATATTAATCAGATAAAACTAAAGAGTGCAGATCAATTTCTATAAGAAAACTACATATATAACACTACTGGCCGAAAAGTTCGGGGGTCGGGTGCCCCTCCCGGCCCCTTCAAAGCATCGCCCCTGGTGGAAGACTTGAAATTTAATTAAATTAACGCATCTAGAATATCGTGGGTCATATTCGTATTTTGTGGGAGTTACTTTGACATGATGTTCTTTATTCACATTACATGGTCTTTTGTTTTTTGAACTGTTAGTTTATTAATAGTATCCGTACTACTATTTCAGTCTGTACGTATTTCAAGATTTTACATATTTTTATAATTTGATATGGTGATTTTACTTCTCCAATTTTTACATTTTACCAGCTAAATGTCCTGGTCCATTAAAATAATAACCTACCAGGTCAACTAAAGTTAACCGTAAAAATAAATTAGAAGTCAAATGCTTGTGGTTAGTGGTCAAGTTTATGGGAGTTATTGGGTCAAATTTTGATATGAATATGGTAAAGGGAGGAGTAAGTTAATTAGTTATATGAAAGTAAAATATGGACAAGGGATGAAGGACCTGATCATGGCAGTTAATGTAGAACATATCTGGATTTTGATGGTCTGGATTTGGTCAAAAGCTTCTAAAAGGTGGGCCACAGTCAACAAGAAGTCAATGTAGTCAAAAGTCAACACTTGAAGCATGAGAAGTCAATGCAGGAAAACACTCCAAAACAACATGAATTATGCACTCAAAGTTGGAATTCTACTATGCTTGTGAAGAAGAAGTACAATAGACAAAGCACTCGATATATGCACATGTTTGGTTTGCTATCTTTAGACATTCCCAAGTCCAAACTTTATACAGTATACCTACGCTTAAAAATTATGTTTCTTGGAAGCTGGGAAAAATAGTGTTGACTTTTTTGGTCAATGTTGACAAAAAAGTCAACAGAAGTCACACTTAACTGGCTGGAAGACAATTTTAATGCAGCAGGGAGTGATAAACCTTTGGGCTTGTAATAATCGGATTAAGTGGAATTTTTTTTTGTACTAGACCTTATTTAAGCCCGATTTTTGGTAGTGTTTATGAATTGCAATGGTCCTGCACCATATGGATATTATTCAGACTTCATTTAAGGGAAATGCAACAAAAAGTTAGTTAATTTGTTGTGATGAATAGAATGATTGGGGTTATGAATGTGATGTAATTTGTTGGGCTTACAAAATGCAACAAAAAGTTAGTTAATAAAATGGAATCATTGGGAAGAAAGTCAATGCATCAAAGATGGACGGCTAATTAAACCGCATTGTGAAGTCTATTAAAAGCATCTGAAAGTGAAGGTTTGGACTTTAGAGAAACCTGAAACATAGAATTTATGTTGTGATTATTTCTAAATGGTTTGGACTTTCTTTTGGTTTTGGGCCATTAGAAAACCCAAATCAAGAGAAAAACTACTAGTAGATATTGGGCCTGACATTTCACCATTTATGTTTAGGATCCAAGACGTTGCTAGACTCTGGATTTTAGACTTGAGTTGAGGACTTGTCCCAAAATAGTCTAAGATCATTCCTTGATTGTAAGTAAATTTATAAAATTTTACTGAATTGACTTCGCTTTTACCTAAGACATCATATCAATAATTAATTTTGTTCATGTTTATCAAATTAACAATTTACCTTCCGTTCAATCTCTTAAAGTAAGAAATGATCAAGTTCTTGTTTGTATGTTCATTGGAACATTGAATTTTTGTTTCTAGATATTTAAATTTGTTGTCACTAGGCGAATTTTACAGGCTGACGAGCAACAGCGAACTAAAAGGTGGGTCCTGTGGAGGCTAAAAGTCTTCTATAGCACTAATGTAACTTCATGCAATCAAGTAGTTAAATTAGTTCTTTCTATAAACTCGATATCAAGATGGACTGAAAACATGAACACATGTTAATTCAGATATCAGCAATTGAAAACACTTATATCAAAGTAATCACAGCTATCAGATGTTTGTCGTATCATTTATCAACATTAGGTAATCAGGTTAACACTAGCATGTGTACTTAATTATTAAAACAGGATCACAGTGAATGAGAGAAGAAGTGATGATTCAGAATCAGAATCACAGTGAAGAACTTTACTAAAATTAGGTATCTAAAAACAGCTCGATTGAACAGTGAAAAACTTGACTACCGCAGAGAAGTAGTGGTGCACAAAAAACTGGGGAACCGAAACAGAACTGGTTCTAAACCCATAGACCGGTTTCTACCGGTTGAAACGATAGGATTGGGACCGGTTTGGATTCCTATCCTTGAGACTGGTTTGAAGTTTGAACACAAACCGAACAAGCAAAAATCACTTTGAACCCAAACATACCAGTAAAAAATGTTCAAAATCGTTTTGAACCTGAATCGGTCTGGACAAAAAAGGTCAACAATCCGACTGAACCCAAACCGGTTTTGACTTATTGTTAACCAACCCAAACCGGTTTAGCGTTACGAACCAATTTGTGATTCTCTACCTAAAAGACTTGTAGATGAACTGAGTAGAATAAGTGATTACTTCGATATGAGATGGCAATTTCAACTCATTTTACATTCTAAAGACTAAAAGGGTGTTTCAAATTCTTTTTAAACTATTGGTCAAAAAATGTAAAAATTAGCTAACAAGAGAACAAGCCAACGAGTCAGATCTAATTGTGTGTATTTTAATGTATAAAACCATAAAAAAAATCATTTAACCGAAACAGATTGCAGTTTCACTGAAATAGGATCTTGAAGTACCCGAATTTAAAAAAAAAAAAATCAAGAGAACATATTGAAGAAGCATCTCATATTGTATATTACTTGTGAATGTTGTCCGTTGCCACGTGGCACTTCTTTATTGGATCTTTTTTTTGTTTACCCTTTTTTCTACTTGAAGTGAAGACACGTGTCGTTTCAGGCAGGTTGTTTTTTTGGGCGCCACCTGTTCAACACCGTATCTACTTCATCCATTCTTTAATTTCATTGTCCCAGTGCATGCAGTCATCTGCGTCTTCTTATGTTTTGCTGTTTTCTCTCAGGTTCTTATATTTTCCTTGGATGTTTTCTTCCGCTTGGGTGTTTTAGGGTTTCATCTGCGGTTGTTCTTGGAAAATTGGGGGGTTTTAGAATTGCTGTTTAATGGTGTCGGAATTGATGGTTTATGCAGCTGCAACTTCGTTTGTTGGTGTTGGAATATTTCGTTTTGTGTTTGCCCATCTCTTATGCAATACGTGATAGGTACATAGTTTATGGTAGGTGTATTTTCTTTGATTTTGTTCTTTCCTCTGTGAAATATTTGTTTATGACACATCACTTCATTCTCTAAAGGTTGGTAGTTGGAAATTTTAATAAGTATGTGAAAATCATAATTGTGGTTTAAGGATATGGTTGACTAATATGGTTGAGTGCATTTTTTAGGAGTATGTTTTTGTTACTGTTTTATTCACGTCTCTTGATGAGTTATGAGGTGTGTTATCTACACCACTAGAACAATGGCAGCTGGTTATAGAAATAGAAAAGTTGCACTTTACAAAACTTTAGTTGGTCCGGCTAGGTAGGCGTTAGGTGAAGTCAGAAGTCGTGTCCGTTGAGGTCGTCCGAACCAAAGGCTGTATCAATGCTCTTTAGCACGTCTCTGTCTTTTCTTCTTTCATATTCTTCAGTTTGTTTTAATGCCTTTTTGATAGGGTTTACATTTTGAGTACCATACTGTTCTGGATATTAGATTGTATTGCCGATCGATGTACATAGGATGATTAAGTGGAGTTTTGGAATTCAAAAACGCGACACTTTATGCAGTCATTGTTTCTTTAAAATGTCAACACAAACTGACGAGGACGGAATATTAATAAGGACTTTAAATTGTCAAAATGCTAAGTTGAGTCGATATTCGTTGTTGTTTCTATATGTTGTATGTTGTAGCTTTCGTTAATAGTATACTTTTGAATAACACAAATCAGATAGTTGGTGTTGTGGTTGTTGGTTACCTGCTGGCCATTACCTGCATGTATGATATAATTGCTCCATTTTACATCATTTTGATGTACAAAAAGTCACCATGTGCATTATGTGCGTGCTTAACTGTGCTTTAAGTCGGTTTTGGTGCGCCTTTTGCATCTTAACATCGCCTTTTGTACATATCGTGTCCTACTTACGCAAAAACAAAACCACAAAGGAACTTCCGCCTTAGGTCGTCTTTCGCTTAGACACGCTTAATAAACACTTTTTAAAACTAACGTATAGTATAATCAGAAAACTAATTATTTTAATATGTTTTTTCATATAATATATTAGTCTATATACTATTGTCTGGTTAATTCGACTTGTTTTCTAATGCTTTGGCAGTCCGTGGGCTGCATTTTAAATACTCGACCCGACCTGTTTTCTAATGCTTTAGCAGCCCGTCACCTGCAATTTAAATATTCGAACCAAGGACACGTCATTTTTGACCCGTTTTTAGTTTAAATATTTCTGCTAATTTGACCCGTTTTCCTGTGGCGTGTATTTTAAAAGTTCAGTTGGTCCGTCTAAGATACATGTGACCTGGATTTCAGATATTCGACTCACACGCTAGGACATGTCCCAATCAACCCGTTTATAATGCTGAAAAACTTGAGTCTAAATATTTCTGTTATTTCGACCTGTTTTTTAATACTTGAGCAACCCGTGGCATGAATTATAAAAACTTCAGCTGGTGCACTTCAAGCGACTTTTTGAGACGTGGGGCGTATAGCGCGAACGACATATTGGTCGTATGGTCCAAATCTACACGGGTCTAATTCATTTTTACATGTCTTAGAATGTCTTTAATATGACTGGCAAATGGTGGGTTGGGTCAGGTTGTGTAATGTGTCCAAACTGTCAGGACGGGTTGGGTTGGGTTGGGTTGGGTTGGGTTGGGTTGGGTTGTGTAAAGTGTCAAATTCGGTTCGTCTCTGAATAATGTCATACAGTGTTTCAAGAATATCAAAACAGGGTATCAGCAAAACAGTACAATGGAATTAACTAACCTTATTATCCTTAGCACACAAGTACTAGATTGAGTTTAGTTTCCTTTCCTCTTATTGTCTTTAATCATGTTTTTGACATGTAAACATGTTTCTCTACTTTCCTTTAAAAAACATTCCACCCAGTAGTTTTCGGACAAAAAAATTATTTAACCAAATTTAATTGACAAATGTTATAAGCCGATTCGAGATGGCGAATCTCCCAATAGACCCGTTGAGTCGGTTAGGCTCCATTAATTAGATGAAGAAGAAGAGACATTTTTACTACCAATTTTCTTCCTAACATTCAATAAAACCAAAGGCCTTATATAGAGAAACAACGGGTCCTAATGCTTTAACAGAAATGAAAACATGGACCTAATGCTTTAATCCACCACATGATTAACTGCCGTAAATGAAAATGAAAAGGATTTTCAATGGAAACGTGGGTAATCTGTGATCATGGAAGCCATGGACGAGGTGGTTTTTTGACCCAGTGTTTACCGGTCATGGAGGATCCGTATCACCAAACTACCATTTGATCGAAGCATTAGGGAGGCATTGCGTTTCTTTTCAAGAGATCCATTTCACGCAAGTTATGTTGGTTTCTAACATCAACCATCTCACAAGGCAGCCTATTCAACACTTTTGTTAGGGAACAATTGGTAGTTCACGAAGACGAAGAATTAGAACAGAAGAAGGTATTCAATCCATCAAATCAACATTTCAGTTGTAGTTGCCTACAAGTAATTGTAACTGTAACAGTTAAAAAATTATTAACTCACCAAAGTGTCCTGCAAAAATAACATTAGATAGAAGTGTGACACCCTTGTCATAAAAATACCAAACTTGATCCACTTGTAATCATTTGGTTCCATTTGCACAATGCCTTCCCTTTTGTCAATCAAATAATAAGCACAATTTGATTTCTCAGTTGACTTTTTCTTATGACCTGAATTGACCATATCATTATTAAGATTTCCTGCCATATACATCAGATATTAACTAGCAGCAATCTGATTTTGACTATTACAAACTTTATATTCCAACTGCTGTTGACTTTGGCCCTCCACCCAATTGTTTCCTAGCTCTATGTGACTATGTGTCATTGGGAAACAGTAGTTATGCAGTTTCTTAAAGTAATTCGTTCTGTGCTTAGTGCTTATAACATAATTGGGAACGAAAAAACAATGTTTTGAGATGGTTGGTTGTGCATTTTGAAATTGATAATGTGATATTGATTGTACAAGATGGTTGGTTGGTTTTTATTTTTTTTGCTTTTCGATACACACTTATCTTATTTCATTTAGATATGCTGCTCAGGTCGGTTTGAATGCATTTTTTGATTTCTCTATTTCTTTGTGCAGTCACTTCTTGCAGCTTCGCGATCTGTCCATTTTTTGTCAAACATAGCACTTGCATAAAACAGTGGCTGTTAAGTATGTTGTAGAATCTACAGCATGTTTTTTCTCAATATATATCAGTTCAAAGTAACTCCACAACACAGTAAATTAATTACATCAGTCGCTACATTACAGAATGATTGTTCCTATACTTTCAAGGGAACTAAAGCAAAATTTCTAAAGAAACAGATATAGTGAAACTTCAGAAACAAAAGTCTATTCAACCAGTTGAGTATCAATCTCTTGCGATACATGCTTAAAAACATACGCCGGAGAGTTTATGAACACACAAATTATCAAAACATTATGAAAACCATCTTGACATTGTAATGACCCGTACTCAAGTCACTTGAATTCTATATCATAGCTCTGTTTTCAATTGTCACTAGACGTATACATTATATATATATATATATACTTCTGAAGTTTGAACACCGCAGTGCATATAACCGGGCCCGTTTTTACGCATATATAATTCACGAGTTATATCCATCATTTACCATGCCTTACAGTTTTGTCAAGAATATATAGCATGTTCAAATAAGTACAATTTGACAACACTTGATGATTGTTACTGTATGTTTGCTACTGATCTGGGTAAACAGGACACACTAACACAACAAATTTTGTATTTAAAACCCTGAAGTGGCTTCAATTAACACCAACTCGTTTGATTCTGATGTTTGATGAAGTGATTATGATGCTAATATGCATTCATGGAAGCAGACTGAGGCTGTATATAAGATACCCGACGATTTACAAGTGTCCTAGATTTTCTTTACTTACCGCCTTGCCGAGAAACAAGTCCTAAGTAGCTGCTGCTATAATCCACAAACCCCTACATCAAACAAAAGCATATGTGACTGTAAGACATTGAATAAACAGAGGTTCTTGACTGGTATACATGTTATGCTAGACCTTATTTTACATTGTTGCTTAATTGGCATTTTGCAGATTTTAAACAGGTTCAAAACAATATAAATCATACTTCATTTCTCATAGAAGTGGTTTCATTGAAGCATTTCATCAAACAGATGGTGTGCATAAAATGCACAAAATGCAGAATATCCTTTTGGGACAAATCCCCATATAGTAAAAAAGCCTCTTAACACAAAAATTATTGATTGCTTCCTGAATAACTGGCAAGCAAGCACATATCGTATATATCTGTAGCAGCAACATGATTATATAGTGTGTACAGCAGCCAACAAAAATATATTATTCCAGAAAATCATAAACATAATACAAGGTTCGGTTCAGTTTCGCTTGAAGTCTGTTAACGGAGATACATCAACCATAACCATGGTCGGTTCATCATATTTACTTAAGCATAACCGATTGATTACGTTGGTTTTGGTTAATTTTTGACGGTTCGGATTTCGGTTGTGGTTTGGTTTTTGCTCACCCTAAGTCAATAAGGCATCAAATGTGTATGAGAACCGAAAGCATGTGAAGCAAATCTATGTATATATGAATACAAAAACGGTTCCTTACGTGTGTCTGAAAATGCTAGTAAAAGCAAATCTCACTACTTTGAGGATGACCCAGTAGTAACCCGTATACTAGAAGCAAAGTGGCACCAGTACAAACTCCACCCAACTTCTGGTCAACACGTTCAGGATTTCACCTGGTTTGACCACAACAATCATATGATATCGGTCTGGCCACTTATCCGGAGCAATAACCCGACTTTCCATATCCATATTAGACTAGATTTCAAAAGTTGCGAGCCTGGCTTGCGTGAAGTCACTATGGTGCATTGTGTCCTTGGTGTTGAACTAAATAAGACATTCAAGTAGGGACTAGTAATCTGTATCACAGGTCAAAATCAGTGTCATGATCCATTGTTTTTATTTGTGTTAATTGTAACTTAAAGTTATACAAAGTTATGGATTCCAGCTAATGGTAACCAATGTTGGTTTCAGACCAAGGTTTAAAAAGGCGATTAGAGGCGCGCCTCGAGGCGTACGCCTCAGGTGAGGCGCTGAAAAATCGCAATTAAGGCTTAGCCTCACAGGGGGGAACTGAAACCTAAGCCTCAGCCACACGAGGCGGTCTGAGGCGGTCTGAGGCGGTGAGGCGAGGCGGTGAGGCTTAAGCCTCACCAGACTTGTGCAAATTGATCAGTTTTTTGTTTTCTGGACTATTTTTTTCGGCCCATTTAGTTTTTATTGGGCCTAATTGGTGAATCGAAGCTTACCTGCTGATCGAACATTAGATTCCCTGCTGATCGAACCTTGGATTCCCTGCTGAAGCGTAGAATGAAAGAAGCTCTGTGTCGGCTGTTTGTTTTTTAGGTTTAGAAGATGGAGGAGCGTACAGGGGAAGGAGATAGACAAGACGGCGACTGCTTTAGTTTAGGGTTTTTATTTATTAGTAGGGACTCATTCTTTTTCTTGTTTACACCTTTTCTTTTAACAGAATTACAATTTCATCCTCCAGTTATAGATTTATCAAAATTAACCCTAGACTTTTACAAGTTAGTGCATAAAGATGTTGTATACATATATTATATAGGTTCTAGATATTAATATACATATATTATATATATATATATATATATATATATATATATATATACACATTATATTATAAATTACCGATATCCCATCGATATCCCACCGCGATAACCGATATCTCAAATATCGGTCCTTGACCGATATCCAATATTTTTCCGCATTAACTGCATAGGTCATAACATTACTAGTTAGTCTAGTTTAAGTTGTTTGAACTATTTTATGATGTTTGTTTTATGTTATGATGTTTGTTTTATGCTAATTTGTGATTTTTATGAGACATCTATATATTTTTTTAATTTTTTTAATAATGTTTTGAGGCTTACGCCTCGACCTGCCTCGAGGCTTACGCCTCGTGAGGCTAAGGGAAAACGCCTCGATACCCGTTTTAGCCTTTTTAAACCTTGTTTCAGACCCAAGATCTGTTGGTGCTTTTGTATTTATTGAAAAGCGATAACCAAAACTACCAACTTGCAGAAAGAAAAAATGGAGAAAAATGCTTATTTATTCCATAACCAAACCAAGCCTTATATAGGCAATTACATGCAACGTAAACAATGACTCATTCAAATTAATAATGACTCTAAATTCTCTTAAAGAATCGGCTTAATCAACCAAACCATTTGACCCAGCTAAGAATTAACACATGCTAAATAGACTTCTAACGGTCACATTGACCATGCAAATATTATTTGAGCTTTTTATCCGGCTGACTAATTCGTTTTTGAAATCTACGAGTCAAGATTATCCAACAACCAATTTACTTCAAGTGATGCGTAAGCCACAAAATAGACATCAGTAAAACTTTATAGTTGTTTGGATTCCATGAAAATAAATTGAAGGAAGTTTGAGATATCATGCTTCAACGATCAGTATCACAGGAATTACTAGAAACATATAACAGTTTCTTGAAAAACATTTAATTTCTTATTTTTTTTTCATGGGTTAGGGCAACCATAGATTATTGAAGAATCATACATAAATATAATAATTCAGAAAATTGACTTTATTCATGCATAATAGCCGCTTTTGCTTTGGATTTACACACATCCTTCCACACATCCATTGCTTTTGATCTCCATCAAAAGGCATTTCCTTCACCCGATTAAAATAATAAACAAACCAACATTAACAATGACAATCATATAGCTATATCAGCAAAAATCATGCTTCACAACTATGTCATGAAGTTAATGTACTAAAACAGAATAAACTTTTACTATTCTCCTCTCCCTCTATGTTCTTGTTTAGTTTATGAGGGATTCCTATTTCCTCTCCCCTCGGATTTTAAATAAGAACAAATACATTAGCAACCGAATCATGAATAATTAAAGATTGACTCAATATGCACTTCAATTGGACAGTAATTTAGGGAAAAACCGCTTCTGAAAAGCTTATAATTTTGATCGATTTTGACAACCAACTGACTTTAAAACTTTCAAGTGCTCCTTCATGTGGTTAAAATAATAAACAAAACAACATTAACAAAGGCTATATCATATGTTTAAATTAGCAGAAATAATGCCTCACAGGTATATCATGAAGTCAGTGTACTATACAGATAAAAATGGTTCTTATTATTAAGTTTATGAGGGGTTCTAACTTCTAAAAAACCTAAACATGCATTTCATATAGCAAACAATACAAATATCAAATCAAAATCAACAACATCAAGCAATCAAAAGCTAGATCCACATGTTTAATGTAACAACTGAAAATCACCAAACGAAATCGCGTAATGAAACCCTAACTTACGATTGTTTGGTCTGCACAAGAGGTCGTATAAGCCGTCTGCGTAGAGGCGGCCCGGCCTGTATGTTGGTGGTTCCAACATGAAATTCTGCTGTTGTGTTGTTCACCTTCCATTATTGACCACAGAATTTCGAAGGAGGGGAGAATTTGGGGGTCTCAGGTAGCGGCAGCATATTGCTCTGGCGGTGGTGGTGGTCGTCTTAGACCCAGCAACAGCGGTGGCGTCTCAGGGTTGTGCGATTGGGGTGAAAGAGATGTCAGATGGGAAAACGGTGAAGTGGTGGGCTGGTGCATTGGGCTTGAGACTAGAAGTTTGACTGGCCAATCACATAATGACTAGTAGTTTCTTTTTTTTTTTTTTTTAATTCTAAAATTTACACACACACACGATTGCATGGGCGTTATTGGAATAATGCCCCACTACACCACTTTTGCTATAATGCCCCATGCTGATTGGGATGACACGTGTCAGATACTGCCCATGGTGTGGGCATTATTTTTCTAAACCACTACGGGTGGTCTAAGGCTAAGCTTTTCCAACAATTATTGACTTAGCTTTTTCAAAAAGCTAAGGCTATGGGGCATGGGGCTTGGGTTGGGGGAAAACGCCCAAGCCACCATCCCGGGTGGGCTTGGGTTGGGGCGTGGCCCTTGGGGCTTGGGTTTCAGCCGGGCGTGGGGCTGTCTTGACATCCTAGCTGGCTGCCTCCAATTCGCTTACCCCGCCATGTCATAGCGACCATTTGAAAGTTTGAATTTTAAATTCAAACCGTTGCCCCCAACCCACGCCCCGCCATACCCCGCTGACACATCACTAGGCGGTGGGAGGGCTCCCATTCCACGTGTCAACAAATGCCCCAACCCAAGCCTCACCATACCCCACGGCCTAATAAGGAGATTTTGTTTTTGGCAAACTTAAAAAGACTTTTCAAAATGACTTTTTGTAAAGAAGAAAAAGTCATTTTTGAGAAGTTAGGATGGTGTGACTTTTTGAGTAGCTTGTAACTTTCTGAGCCCTTTTAGTCATTTTACATCAATAAGTTAAGCCAAACACTTATTAAAAACTAACTTATTGACTTACTGGCTTTTCCTACCCTATAAGCTAATCCAAACACTTTTTTAAAAACTCTTTTTTCAAAAAGTCATAAGTCAATAAGTCCTTTTCATAAAAAGTCATTTTTAGGTTAAATAAGCTTAGCCAAACATGCCCTAAATGAGAGAAAAGAAAAGATTTGGAAGGAAATAATTTTTAATTGTGTTCCAGAGTTTCATTAAAGGGGAGAAAAGAAGAGAAAATGAACGAAGAGAAAAGAAAAGAAAATAAGAGAATCATTTCTTTTCTCTCCTTAACTTAACTCAGGAACACAGTGTTAGGGCAACATGTCAAGACATAACACCAACCGTCGGATAGTTTTGTAGATCAAGGGACAGAATCTCAACTCACATGTTATAACACGGATCAGACTTTTTTTTAATGCACGGATCATATTTTTAGAGGAGACTTTCTACAGAATAATGCCTTTATTCATGGGCATTTTTCAACACGTGTCATTTGAGTCAGCAAAGGGGCATTGTGGGATGTTTTTTTACAAATGAACGTAGTAGGATAATTCCCAATAATGCCCCATCAATAATTACACAATTATTATTTTCTTGTTTTTTTTTAATTTAAAACTAATGATATTTGATCTGGAATGATTTCATTGGCCAAACAATTTGAAGAGATGCGTAGATAAAACCACGCCTTGGGGGATTTTTTTGAAAAAAATGCCCCCAGGGGCGGTCCTTGGGCGTTGTGGGGTGTTTTTATTTTGGAAAAAAACACCCCAAAACCCTCCACTACGGGTGGTCTAAGATTGTTGGGAGTGAGGCTTGGTTGGGGGCTTGGATTGACATGTGGTGGAGATGGGCTCCACCAGGCCACCCAAAAAAAGTAAGGTGTGGGAGCGGCGTGGGCTAGCTGGCGTGGGTAGACATGTGAAAATTGATATATATATATTTTTTTATATTTTGACATTTATAAAAATAAACACACCACTAAATTAATTTAAAAAAAGGTTACATAAAATCCAAATAAATTAAAAAAACAACTTAATGAAACCTAAAAAAAAAAACAACTTAATAAATCCTAAAAAAAAAAAAAACTTCATAATAAATTCTAAAAAAAATTACAAACTACGATAAATATTAAAGTGGGGAACCAAACGATATTCCGAGTTCCCATTGTGCCTATACTCGATTTTGACGATCTCCACTCGATCGTCGTAGCTTAGGTCGCCCGCAGACACACGGTCGAGGCATGCTTTATACCGATCCAAGTGCGGTTTTAGCTCCAGTCACTTATGTTGACACGCGTTCAAGTTGTAACGCGCATTTCCAACATGTTGTTGGTATTCTTGAAACGCTCGTATCCAGTAGGCGGTTTGACCACGACGTAGCGTTCGTTGTGCGTTAACGATTGACGTCACTAGCGCTAGCTCCTCCTCCTTGGTCCAATGAACCATTTTTGTTTTTTTGGGTTGGTTTTGGATGAAGATTTGTGCTTGAAGAAAGTAGATGTGAAAAATATTGATGTTTGAGGTGAGTATTTACAGGTAAAAAATAGTAAAAAAAAATTTAAGATTTGATTTACATAGCGGTAACCGCCATGGCCAACGGCTAGCCCAAACGGATATGGGTAACGACCTGATTTTCCTAGCCAATCCTAGCCAACCACATCATCTTCCCAACCCGCCCCACTCCAGGCTTCATAGCCACGCTAGAGGGCACCACCGCTACCCAAGTTGCCCCGGTGTGGCTAAAGCGGCGTTGGTTGGCTTCCCACGCCCCAAACAAAAACCCAAGCCCAAACCCACACCCCACGGTCTAAAAGTGTCGCCCCTGTTATTCTTATTTCTTGTAGTGGCGTTAAGGCTGGAGGGTGTGGGATAAAGCCCCTAGGGGGCTTTATCACGCCACTTCACGTCCACGTCAGACGTGGGGCTTTAAGGCCTCTCCCCTTAACTTGCAGGGTGTGGGATAACGCCCCCTATTAAACAAAGTTAAAAAAAAATTTGGATGAAATGATGTGGGCCCCACCTGCACATAACCTTCTTCCTCATTATCATGGTGGTAATGGAACCGTGGCGCCCCAGTTTAACTTTGCAGGGTATGGGTGATGGCGCCGGGGGAACACTATAAGCGGTGAGATGGCAGGGTGACGCCCTCCATACCCTCTAGCCTAAGTATACTATAATTATATCCATATTTTTCATTTAACAAATAGACCATTAACATTGTATCATTATCATCCTTTATTTCTAGTTGGTTTTTATAAAAAGAGGTTATGGTTCCTTTTGTTTAAGTGGGGATAATGCTCCATGAAGCTTTCATGTTACGTAGGATTAGTGGTTGAGAGATTTAATTGGTCTTATTTATTTTTCTTAAATACTTTTAAGTTTTTGAAATTTAATTCCATGATATGCCAAATCATTTTCATTGGTTAAAAGAGTGAGTTTAATGGTATCAAGGAGTGTTGAATATTAGTGTAAAAATTAGGAGTATATTTAGTGAGTTTTTTTGGTTCTAAAAAAAGTATATAGAGGTACTTTTTGATTTAAAGTTCATATAGAGATAATGAAGAACGCCCCGCTTGCTGTTTGCGCATATAATGTATATATGTGTGGGCCATCGGGGGCAAAAGTGAAAGTGCACTAATTTTAACGTTATTTTACTAATTTGTGAAAGTAACGTTAAAAGCTGAGGATGGTAAATCATGCATCATGTGGTGGCGTTGATAGCTGAAAGACAAAAGGGTACATGCACTAATCCGTCTTCGTCCCGATTGCCGAGTGTTATGTGCCTTATGTCCAAGGCTTGATGCAAAACTACTATCGAGCCGGGGGTCTCACTGGAAGCAGCCTCTCTATTCCTACGGGGTAGAGGTAAGGCTGTCTACATCTTACCCTCCTCAGACCCTACCTTTGCTTTGCTATTGGTGGGATTTACTGAGTATGATGATGATGATGATGATAGAGATAATGAAGAAAATATTATAAATTATAGGATGTATCCACTACATACCAAGTAAAATATTCATGCAAATTATAATTATAACGTGTTTTCTCTTATTACTATTATTATTTATCATAAAACATTATATAATTATTATGTAGGAACTAGGAAGTTTCTTCTAATAAATACTTTAAATATAAAAAAGACTACGCGTTACACTATACAGGAAGTTTCTTATAAAAAGAGTACACGTTAAGTTGACCTTGACTTCTCATAGCTTACTCAGAATATATACACACATATCATCCAAACTCATCAGACCCTATCCTACCGGAAAACCTTCTTCTCTGGCTAAAAATGAGTTACAGCGGCTACTCTCCAGCTCCCTCGGCTACATTCGAACGCTCGCCCAGCATCGATCCCACGAAGCACGTCAGCTACACATCCGAGCCAACAGCTCCGACCGCCTCATCTGTTCATAATGGACGCTCCGAACCTCAGTTGACCGCAACTAGTCAGAGCTTGGTGCCTCCGGGACAAGAAGATGTACGCCAACCGATGAAGTCAGCTAATCAACTTAGTGACAGTGGGTTGAATTCAACCAGTTTTTGTCACACCCCAACCGATGGCGGAAACATCGGGATGAGACGAAGTGTGTATAGATTGCTCGAGACTTCATAACACTATGTGACAATATTTAATTAAATTCAAATTTCATAATTCATTTGTTTGCAATACAAGGAAATCAAATAACATCGAGTTCAAAGGAAAATACAATACAACATAATCAAATTTATACAACGATTAAACCTAAACGTCTATGTGTGTATCTAAGTATCAACGCTACTTTATTTCATAGCATCATCATCAACCTGTAACATGTTAAAATAAAAGTCAATGCAAAAGCAAAGGCGAGTACACAAGGTTTGAATATGATAGCATAGTATAAAGCATTTTACTCAAATCCACATGGCAATTTGTATACGAGTTAATTAGCATACATAACATCACGCTTAAACCCAAAGTGTCCGCTAGTATTTAGTATGTGGCAACCCTCACCCCAAAGGTGAGGAGACTGTTATGTATAATAGATAGTATAGTATATGGCAACCCTCACCACAAAGGTGAGGAGACTGTATAGAATAACCCTTAACAAACCCCCGACGGGTGGTGCGCTACTCCTATAACGTTATATTTGTTAAGAGAGGGTAAACATTGTAATGGCATATAGCATGTATCATCAAGTATAACAAGTAGCATGTATGTTGGATTGAGTTTGTAAGTATGTATAAGTGTGTGATAAGTATATGTTTTGTATGGTAACATGTTACAACCCAAAAGTGGTTTAAAAACGTAAATGGGTCGAGTGTACTCACAATATTGCATATGCTTTCCGATTATCCAATGTGACGAAGTTGATGAGGTTGGAAGATTGAATGTGTAAGGGTTAAACTTTGAGTATGTTTAGAGTCGAGATTCGGACTTAGATTCAAAGAATGACAAAGTATGTATTAGGAAAATATCCATTATGGTATTAGCACTTGTCTTGACACTATGGTAATCTTTAAAGATTATAAATGATTTCATAGGTTCAAGACCTATTAGAATCGCGACAAGGAACTACACACATAGTGAGAAACTTATTAACTTGGTAGTAGATTTATATAATCACTATCAAGGGTTCAGTTTATAATATATACATAATTATAATACATACGTAATTATAATACATACATAATAATAATATAGTTAGTTACGTAGGAGGCGGGAGGTTAAACCTTCCACTTGGTTACCTCTTGGTGTCTTATGAGTTATGTAGGAGGCGGGAGGTTAAACCTTCCACTTGGTTACCTCGATTGTTATATTAATATGTAAGTTATGTAAGAGGCGGGAGGTGAACCTTCCACTTAGGAACCTCATAAGTATGTTCAAGAAATAAAGGTACAATTATACTAAACAAAACATCAAGTGATGTGTGGACTTGTATGTAAGTTAGCCTATGCTAACTAAGTAGTCACACCATCTTCAAGTTCAAGACTTGGCACCACTTTTAAGGGTTTTAAGGACTTGTTTCGCCATAAAAACATAGTTTAAGGCCAAATAAAGTATGAGGATCATAATCAAAGTATAATTTAGTGTACGAAGGTCGTATTCAAGTATCGTTTATGATCGAAACACGTTTTATGCTTAAGTTTCACATATTTACAAGTTTAGCACATAGTTTCCAAGAATTTCGAATAAGCATCAATTGTTCCATAAAAGTGAACGTATGAGCATATATAAAGTATGTATATCATATTATTAACAAAATACAAGTTTTATTTATGATCCAAGTCACAGATTTTACAACGGTTACAAAGAACGAGCGATTACAAGAACACAGGGTTTCCGAAATTAGAAATACGAAGAAGGATAGTTATAATTGGAAAGTACGAATTAGCCGGGCGTTACAGTCTCCCCTACTTTAGGAAATTTCGTCCCGAAATTTATTCAAGATGAAGACTTAACGAGTTTAAGTATAAGAATAGCATAAGTGTTGGATAGATGAATGCAGTGTTTAGAATGAAGTCTCGTCGTGGATAATCGGATAATGCATTGTGAGTTGTTTTAAAGTTTGTATTAGGTCTAAATAGGTCTGTAAAACACCAAATTTCTCATGGCACGTTTTACGAAAGTTTGATAACATGGTGAAAATACTTATATACAGAAGTACCAGCGGCGTATCCGCCATGTTTTGACCATGTTATGCCCGTTTCGTATTCGGTGTCATGTTACGTTTTGTGTCTTACCATACACAGTAGTACACTCTATGGTTTTCATACGCCTATCAATATAATCCCGTATGCATCCGCTATTATTTTGATCGTCGCATGATCCGCATAGCTTGTACTAGTTGGGTATGAATTAGGGTATACATAATTTAAAATTTAAGAATGTGTATGTGTGAGAATGTAGTATGTAAGCAATTCCATGCTTAAGTATGTATAGGACCCACGTAAGTGAATCCTTCGGATTCCGCTCCCGTATGGGCACGAATGTATGAATCATGAATATGAATGAAAGTATGAGCATAAATATGATTATTCTCGTAAGTATGAGCATAGACATAAAACGTACGAGTAGTATGAGTATATGTATAAGCATGAAACGTATGAATATAAATATAAATACGAGCATAAGTATCAAATGTATTGTTATGAGTATGAGCATGAGTGTGAGTACGACTACTAATGATTGCGTGTATAGTGTTAATTGAAACATGGCAAATGTGAAACAGTCATAAGATCTTATGATGTGAACAAATTATATTTGAAACACGTTATGTAATGGATCAATTTCAGGCTCAAAATTATCAGGTAGTGGAGGTAGTGGATCCAATTGCATACGAGCAGCTAACAGGCTTTCTAACTGTTGATTTCTTTCCGTTAGTTCTTGTACTTGTCGTAGCAAATCTTGGTTCTGATTGTTTAACCTAGCCATTTCAACTACCATTTGATCTGGATGTAGATCCATTTGAGGCACCATACTTGTGCCTGCTACATCAGTTGGTGGTAGTTGTTCTACTTCATTCATTAGTGCTAGGAAAGACTGTGGCAACCGTGAATCCAGTTCTAACTGTTCTTGGAGCATCATGCTTTCATCAAACAATTCATCTTGCGTCATTGGAGCCTCCTCGAAGACTAAGGGTGAGAGGCCTTGTGAAACGTTTGATGCTAATGGTTGGAATATGTTAGTAGTAATGGGTTCCTGTGTGTATGACAGCTGTGATAGCATGTCATGACGGTAAAAAGATGGCGGAGGAAATTGCAACCATGATCGTTGTAGATTTTGTGTGGGAGTACTGTTTAGGACAAATGGAGCTCTCTCCGACTGAGATGGTTGAGTCGGTGCATGGCCAAGAGTAGGGGTTAGCTTAATATTGTTACAATTCACAATCCCAGGTGCCTTTGACGGAGATAATCCTTGGATAACCTGGTCACTTAAGGAACCTAATGATTTTGCCATTCTAGTGACATAAGACCCTCCCATGAGACTTCTCAGGGAACCGGTTTGTTGACTAGAAAAATAAGCAGCAAGTTCGCGGGCAATATTGCAAGGAACTTGCTCAAAAATACTGTACAGATAGAAGACTTCGGTTGAACGAACCCTTTGTTGAAAAATCTGGCGTCCCGTGATAGTGTTGGCTAAAACGTGGTGCATATACCGATAACGAGGGTCCTTGAAGTTCATAGAATGATTGTAGCTGCACCATGTTTTTGATGTATGGTGTTGCCAATATTTTCTCATTCCCATATAGGAGAAGGAGGTTAATGCCCTCGTAAAAATGGGCTGATTAACTTCCTCATTGGTATAAATACCCAGACGAACTGCGAATTCTGATAATGACATGTTATGAGGTTGTCCACAAAGCCGAAAATGAATGGATACTTCGGTAAGGTTTTTATTAGGTTGGTAATAGAAAGTGGACAAGAATTCGTATACCAGTTCATCATATGATGGCTCTAAGATGTCGAAGAAACGGCGCCATGGTGTATTGTGTGGTAGTAGTCTTTCCAGTGAACCAGTGGGGTCAACCATTCCTATTTGATGCCAATCAACGCCGCTAATGGTAAAAACTTCAAGATTCTTGAGTTTCTGATACTTCTCACTAGTGGGTAGGTCAGCAAACCGGAGGAATGGGTGAGTTCCTGCTGCACTTGAGGATTCAGCATGTGCTACTGGGAAGTATGCCATTTGAATATTGGGTTTAAGTGGTGAGTTTCTCCTGCGAGTGTGTGAGTGATATGTAGTTTAAGAAGGTGTTGTGGTGATGTGAGAAGGTAGAACGGTTTGGTTTTTATAGATCGTGCAATTCCTGTAAAACCTGGAAATGCTGTATGATGAGCCGCAAAGGTGCTACCAAAAGTCTAAGCTCACATTGATCGATAAGATGGAAACGCGGACTCCAAATCAATTACCGAGAAATCAGGAGCCGAAAAGAAAATCGGCGACGATAAGTTTGAAAAAGGACGCAGTGCTAAAAAATTTTTAACAAATGATTTGTTGATGTTGAAAGGCGTCTTTGGTAAAATGACAGTATCATATCTATGAGATCTTATAAATATATGAAGATGAAAGTCTTTTGTATGGTGATATAACGTGAGTGTGTGTTTTAGTGATTAAGTCGAATATGAAGTTCATGGGCAAGAGTTTCATTGGACCGATTACATTGGTAGGGTAATTTAATGATTTTATTCCTACTATGATTCAATTAAAATTTTATTTCTGAAACGAGTACAATAAACATGACAAATCATACCCTTATCATCAAACAAATAAAATACAATGGTAAAACAATGAAACTCTCCAAGAATAAATATGAACCAATTTCTTCTAATGGAAGGCTAAAAATCGAGTAGTGCAGTATCACAATCAGTACCCCAGCAAACACAAGAGCCAGATGAATCGTTCTTGATATTATTTTCAAAAAAAACTTGAAGAGAGTGAGAAGGGAAAGTGTTTTGTTATGAATAAAATGAGATTTGTTGATTTGGTATATATAGGGGGAAATATAGCCGTTTGGCAACGGCTATATAGCCGTTATACATATATATATATTTTACAAGATGATTAAAGATTTAAGTGTAAAACTAAATCGTGTGATAATACGTTTAAGGTATGTTTAAGAATCTCGTGTAAATGAGTTAAGTGAAAATAGAAAGTACGCTTGATAAAGCAATGTATTTTGAAATGGTATACGTATGTATTTTGAATAATGATAATTAATTTAGGTATAAAACATGATCGAGTTTGCATAACGAGATATTTAGAAGAGATGTTTTGATAACGATCACCTAAGTAAGGGAACCACCCCTAACTCGTTGGTGAAGTCGTTTTAAGAAAAGGGGAGTGGAGTTAATCGTCGAGGTAAGGAATTCACTCCTATCTCGATAATATATCTCCACTTATTGTTACAAGGAATAAGAATTTAAATTATATGAAATCATACATATGTATAAATGTGTGAAGAGAATTTAATATGTTGTGTATGTGCGAGGAGAAAATACCGAAAGTAAATTCGAATTTTTGTAAGATTGCATTGTATAAAATAAATAGTAGAACACGTGTTTGATTAAAATTTGGGATGGTTCCAGAACGGAACTTTGACTAACCAAAGTGGTCGAAAAGTCTTTCGAGTTTGAGGAGCATGCTTTGGCCTAATAGGTGAAATACTCTCGCCGATAAGTCGGTTAACGGTATTTACCCTTCCAGTTACTACATGTCCCCAAATCAATTGAAATTTCGAGACTTGGCGGGATTAATGAAATCAAGGAGTGGAACCAGTCATCAAGGTGTGGATGTCAATCCTAGCTTGTCAATTTCGTCCCCAAATGTGGTTAGTACTCGTCGGGTCAAAATATAATTTCAACACTTTGACGAGGGTCCACTAGAATTTGAAATGAAAATTATCATTAAGATGTGGATTTCACTCCTAACTTAATGGTGTAATTTCATGTAAAAAGAATAGGTAGATTGAGAGTCGTTCACCAAATTGTGGGTTTCACGCCTATTTTGGTAAACTCGTCTCGTTTGTACCATATGAGTGTTATTGGATTTAGAATAATCGAGTAAGATGTATAGGAAAAATGTAAGTCAAAGAAGTACACAAACAAGTATAAACACATAAGGAAGCATATTAAGAATGGTACCTAAAGAATGAAATAATAAAACAGGTATTCACAATAAGTATAGCATGTCATGTATTAACACATAAGTGATGTATATGTCTAAAAGATCAAAAGCGGATAACTAAGAGGTAAATAAGTTAACATGCAAGTAGTTTCAAGTAA
Source organism: Helianthus tuberosus (assembly GCA_030545235.1). Lineage (NCBI taxonomy): Eukaryota > Viridiplantae > Streptophyta > Magnoliopsida > Asterales > Asteraceae > Helianthus > Helianthus tuberosus. The sequence continues at coordinate 212,070,391 of CM060411.1, read as the reverse complement.
AACATAAGAATAAAGCTTTAAAACTATAGACTAGGTAAAAACATTCCTATTTTTCCTAATTCCCTATAGTTATGGCTCTGATACCAATCTGTCACACCCCAACCGATGGCGGAAACATCGGGATGAGACGAAGTGTGTATAGATTGCTCGAGACTTCATAACACTATGTGACAATATTTAATTAAATTCAAATTTCATAATTCATTTGTTTGCAATACAAGGAAATCAAATAACATCGAGTTCAAAGGAAAATACAATACAACATAATCAAATTTATACAACGATTAAACCTAAACGTCTATGTGTGTATCTAAGTATCAACGCTACTTCATTTCATAGCATCATCATCAACCTGTAACATGTTAAAATAAAAGTCAATGCAAAAGCAAAGGCGAGTACACAAGGTTTGAATATGATAGCATAGTATAAAGCATTTTACTCAAATCCACATGGCAATTTGTATACGAGTTAATTAGCATACATAACATCACGCTTAAACCCAAAGTGTCCGCTAGTATTTAGTATGTGGCAACCCTCACCACAAAGGTGAGGAGACTGTTATGTATAATAGGTAGCATAGTATAAGGCAACCCTCACCCCAAAGGTGAGGAGACTGTTATGTATAATAGATAGTATAGTATATGGCAACCCTCACCACAAAGGTGAGGAGACTGTATAGAATAACCCTTAACAAACCCCCGACGGGTGGTGCGCTACTCCTATAACGTTATATTTGTTAAGAGAGGGTAAACATTGTAATGGCATATAGCATGTATCATCAAGTATAACAAGTAGCATGTATGTTGGATTGAGTTTGTAAGTATGTATAAGTGTGTGATAAGTATATGTTTTGTATGGTAACATGTTACAACCCAAAAGTGGTTTAAAAACGTAAATGGGTCGAGTGTACTCACAATATTGCATATGCTTTCCGATTATCCAATGTGACGAAGTTGATGAGGTTGGAAGATTGAATGTGTAAGGGTTAAACTTTGAGTATGTTTAGAGTCGAGATTCGGACTTAGATTCAAAGAATGACAAAGTATGTATTAGGAAAATATCCATTATGGTATTAGCACTTGTCTTGACACTATGGTAATCTTTAAAGATTATAAATGATTTCATAGGTTCAAGACCTATTAGAATCGCGACAAGGAACTACACACATAGTGAGAAACTTATTAACTTGGTAGTAGATTTATATAATCACTATCAAGGGTTCAGTTTATAATATATACATAATTATAATACATACGTAATTATAATACATACATAATAATAATATAGTTAGTTACGTAGGAGGCGGGAGGTTAAACCTTCCACTTGGTTACCTCTTGGTGTCTTATGTGTTATGTAGGAGGCGGGAGGTTAAACCTTCCACTTGGTTACCTCGATTGTTATATTAATATGTAAGTTATGTAAGAGGCGGGAGGTGAACCTTCCACTTAGGAACCTCATAAGTATGTTCAAGAAATAAAGGTACAATTATACTAAACAAAACATCAAGTGATGTGTGGACTTGTATGTAAGTTAGCCTATGCTAACTAAGTAGTCACACCATCTTCAAGTTCAAGACTTGGCACCACTTGTGAGCTATTAACTCGATTAAAACAGAAAGTTTAGAGTGTTTAGACACTCTTAATAAGTGTAAAACAACCTTGGTTTGGCTTTACTAATCATGTAATGGACTAGAAGCATAAGAACACAAGTTTGTTTGAAGTTTAAGAAAGTTTCATGCAAAATAGAAAGTTTATGGACAATTTCAGAGCAATTCCAGGTCTGATTTCTCCCAAGAGAAGTCAAGGAATCATACCCCATGATTATACAAGCAAGTAGGAAAAAGAATCAGGTGATTTGGTTGAGAAATGAGCAAGTTATGCTCACTTTTGTAAGAGGTAGTGAATCTGCCCGAATTTTGGTTTCTTGGAGGATTTGAGAGTGATTTTGGAGAGGTTTAGGAGTTGAGCAAGGGTTAAATGGCTTATAGATGTTGTGTATATATAGGGGAAAGGTTTGGGGTTGGTGAAGAGTTGACATACTGTTCAAATCTCGTCTTAGAAGCCGAAAACGAGTTATTTACGTTGAAAACGCGAAGTTTCTGCATGCAGACTGATCAGACAAGGCAGTCGCGTAGCGCTAGCACTAAGGGCTTAGCAGTCGCGCTACGCTACTGCATGGGTTCTGAAATTAAGTTTCCAAAATGACATCTAGGCCCTTGTAGTTTATATTTTAGGGTTTTTTAAGGGTTTTAAGGACTTGTTTCGCCATAAAAACATAGTTTAAGGCCAAATAAAGTATGAGGATCATAATCAAAGTATAATTTAGCGTACGAAGGTCGTATTCAAGTATCGTTTATGATCGAAACACGTTTTATGCTTAAGTTTCACATATTTACAAGTTTAGCACATAGTTTCCAAGAATTTCGAATAAGCATCAATTGTTCCACAAAAGTGAACGTATGAGCATATATAAAGTATGTATATCATATTATTAACAAAATACGAGTTTTATTTATGATCCAAGTCACAGATTTTACAACGGTTACAAAGAAAGAGCGATTACAAGAACACAGGGTTTCCGAAATTAGAAATACGAAGAAGGATAGTTATAATTGGAAAGTACGAATTAGCCGGGCGTTACAGTTTTGGTCAACCACCGGGGCGTTCAGGTGAAGTGCACAATATCATGTCTGCAAATGAAGTCACCAGCAAAGTTGCTAGTGAAGCAAAAGCTCCCACATTCACCCCTATTGTTGAACGAGAACAGAGCAACAAGGGAGAATCGGATGAAGCTGAGGCGGATAATGATAATCAACAACAGGAGCATGTCGGAGTGAGTATGGTTGGAAAGAAGTTTAAGCCGGTTAACCCGGAGGCATACTATGTGGAGGATGATGATGATGAATATTAGATGATCCATCTTACTGATTTTAATTTGTGTTATTTGTTTGCTTTAAATCTGAGATCAAAAGAAAATTCGTATTTGTATTTCTATTCAGTGAATGGATTGTAAGTTCTAGATTTGTTTAATTGTTAGACACTAATGATTGTTGTTTTGCTCAACGATTGAACAATTAATTTTATGGAACGATTCTGACATGTTATAGGAGTCATATGGTATGTGTAACGCCCGGCTAATTCGTACTTTCCAATTATAACTATCCTTCTTTGTATTTCTAATTTCGGAAACCCTGTGTTCTTGTAATCGCTCTTTCTTTGTAACCGTTGTAAAATCTGTGACTTGGATCATAAATAAAACTCGTATTTTGTTAATAATATGATATACATACTTTATATATGCTCATACGTTCACTTTTGTGGAACAATTGATGCTTATTCGAAATTCTTGGAAACTATGTGCTAAACTTGTAAATATGTGAAACTTAAGCATAAAACGTGTTTCGATCATAAACGATACTTGAATACGACCTTCGTACGCTAAATTATACTTTGATTATGATCCTCATACTTTATTTGGCCTTAAACTATGTTTTTATGGCGAAACAAGTCCTTAAAACCCTTAAAAAAACCCTAAAATATAAACTACAGGGGCCTAGATGTCATTTTGGAAACTTAATTTCAGAACCCATGCAGTAGCGTAGCGCGACTGCTAAGCCCTTAGTGCTAGCGCTACGCGACTGCCTTGTCTGATCAGTCTGCATGCAGAAACTTCGCGTTTTCAACGTAAATAACTCGTTTTCGGCTTCTAAGACGAGATTTGAACAGTATGTCAACTCTTCACCAACCCCAAACCTTTCCCCTATATATACACAACATCTATAAGCCATTTAACCCTTGCTCAACTCCTAAACCTCTCCAAAATCACTCTCAAATCCTCCAAGAAACCAAAATTCGGGCAGATTCACTACCTCTTACAAAAGTGAGCATAACTTGCTCATTTCTCAACCAAATCACCTGATTCTTTTTCCTACTTGCTTGTATAATCATGGGGTATGATTCCTTGACTTCTCTTGGGAGAAATCAGACCTGGAATTGCTCTGAAATTGTCCATAAACTTTCTATTTTGCATGAAACTTTCTTAAACTTCAAACAAACTTGTGTTCTTATGCTTCTAGTCTATTACATGATTAGTAAAGCCAAACCAAGGTTGTTTTACACTTATTAAGAGTGTCTAAACACTCTAAACTTTCTGTTTTAATCGAGTTAATAGCTCACAAGTGGTGCCAAGTCTTGAACTTGAAGATGGTGTGACTACTTAGTTAGCATAGGCTAACTTACATACAAGTCCACACATCACTTGATGTTTTGTTTAGTATAATTGTACCTTTATTTCTTGAACATACTTATGAGGTTCCTAAGTGGAAGGTTCACCTCCCGCCTCTTACATAACTTACATATTAATATAACAATCGAGGTAACCAAGTGGAAGGTTTAACCTCCCGCCTCCTACATAACTCATAAGACACCAAGAGGTAACCAAGTGGAAGGTTTAACCTCCCGCCTCCTACGTAACTAACTATATTATTATTATGTATGTATTATAATTACGTATGTATTATAATTATGTATATATTATAAACTGAACCCTTGATAGTGATTATATAAATCTACTACCAAGTTAATAAGTTTCTCACTATGTGTGTAGTTCCTTGTCGCGATTCTAATAGGTCTTGAACCTATGAAATCATTTATAATCTTTAAAGATTACCATAGTGTCAAGACAAGTGCTAATACCATAATGGATATTTTCCTAATACATACTTTGTCATTCTTTGAATCTAAGTCCGAATCTCGACTCTAAACATACTCAAAGTTTAACCCTTACACATTCAATCTTCCAACCTCATCAACTTCGTCACATTGGATAATCGGAAAGCATATGCAATATTGTGAGTACACTCGACCCATTTACGTTTTTAAACCACTTTTGGGTTGTAACATGTTACCATACAAAACATATACTTATCACACACTTATACATACTTACAAACTCAATCCAACATACATGCTACTTGTTATACTTGATGATACATGCTATATGCCATTACAATGTTTACCCTCTCTTAACAAATATAACGTTATAGGAGTAGCGCACCACCCGTCGGGGGTTTGTTAAGGGTTATTCTATACAGTCTCCTCACCTTTGTGGTGAGGGTTGCCATATACTATACTATCTATTATACATAACAGTCTCCTCACCTTTGGGGTGAGGGTTGCCTTATACTATGCTACCTATTATACATAACAGTCTCCTCACCTTTGTGGTGAGGGTTGCCACATACTAAATACTAGCGGACACTTTGGGTTTAAGCGTGATGTTATGTATGCTAATTAACTCGTATACAAATTGCCATGTGGATTTGAGTAAAATGCTTTATACTATGCTATCATATTCAAACCTTGTGTACTCGCCTTTGCTTTTGCATTGACTTTTATTTTAACATGTTACAGGTTGATGATGATGCTATGAAATGAAGTAGCGTTGATACTTAGATACACACATAGACGTTTAGGTTTAATCGTTGTATAAATTTGATTATGTTGTATTGTATTTTCCTTTGAACTCGATGTTATTTGATTTCCTTGTATTGCAAACAAATGAATTATGAAATTTGAATTTAATTAAATATTGTCACATAGTGTTATGAAGTCTCGAGCAATCTATACACACTTCGTCTCATCCCGATGTTTCCGCCATCGGTTGGGGTGTGACAGATTGGTATCAGAGCCATAACTATAGGGAATTAGGAAAAATAGGAATGTTTTTACCTAGTCTATAGTTTTAAAGCTTTATTCTTATGTTTTACTTGAAACTACTTGCATGTTAACTTATTTACCTCTTAGTTATCCGCTTTTGATCTTTTAGACATATACATCACTTATGTGTTAATACATGACATGCTATACTTATTGTGAATACCTGTTTTATTATTTCATTCTTTAGGTACCATTCTTAATATGCTTCCTTATGTGTTTATACTTGTTTGTGTACTTCTTTGACTTACATTTTTCCTATACATCTTACTCGATTATTCTAAATCCAATAACACTCATATGGTACAAACGAGACGAGTTTACCAAAATAGGCGTGAAACCCACAATTTGGTGAACGACTCTCAATCTACCTATTCTTTTTACATGAAATTACACCATTAAGTTAGGAGTGAAATCCACATCTTAATGATAATTTTCATTTCAAATTCTAGTGGACCCTCGTCAAAGTGTTGAAATTATATTTTGACCCGACGAGTACTAACCACATTTGGGGACGAAATTGACAAGCTAGGATTGACATCCACACCTTGATGACTGGTTCCACTCCTTGATTTCATTAATCCCGCCAAGTCTCGAAATTTCAATTGATTTGGGGACATGTAGTAACTGGAAGGGTAAATACCGTTAACCGACTTATCGGCGAGAGTATTTCACCTATTAGGCCAAAGCATGCTCCTCAAACTCGAAAGACTTTTCGACCACTTTGGTTAGTCAAAGTTCCGTTCTGGAACCATCCCAAATTTTAATCAAACACGTGTTCTACTATTTATTTTATACAATGCAATCTTACAAAAATTCGAATTTACTTTCGGTATTTTCTCCTCGCACATACACAACATATTAAATTCTCTTCACACATTTATACATATGTATGATTTCATATAATTTAAATTCTTATTCCTTGTAACAATAAGTGGAGATATATTATCGAGATAGGAGTGAATTCCTTACCTCGACGATTAACTCCACTCCCCTTTTCTTAAAACGACTTCACCAACGAGTTAGGGGTGGTTCCCTTACTTAGGTGATCGTTATCAAAACATCTCTTCTAAATATCTCGTTATGCAAACTCGATCATGTTTTATACCTAAATTAATTATCATTATTCAAAATACATACGTATACCATTTCAAAATACATTGCTTTATCAAGCGTACTTTCTATTTTCACTTAACTCATTTACACGAGATTCTTAAACATACCTTAAACGTATTATCACACGATTTAGTTTTACACTTAAATCTTTAATCATCTTGTAAAATATATATATATATATATATATATATATATATATGTATAACAGCTATGTAGCCGTTGCCAAACGGCTATATTTCCCCCTATATATACCAAATCAACAAATCTCATTTTATTCATAACAAAACACTTTCCCTTCTCACTCTCTTCAAGTTTTTTTTGAAAATAATATCAAGAATGATTCATCCGGCTCTTGTGTTTGCTGGGGTACTGATCGTGATACTGCACTACTCGATTTTTAGCCTTCCATTAGAAGAAATTGGTTCATATTTATTCTTGGAGAGTTTCGTTGTTTTACCATTGTATTTTATTTGTTTGATGATAAGGGTATGATTTGTCATGTTTATTGTACTCGTTTCAGAAATAAAATTTTAATTGAATCATAGTAGGAATAAAATCATTAAATTACCCTACCAATGTAATCGGTCCAATGAAACTCTTGCCCATGAACTTCATATTCGACTTAATCACTAAAACACACACTCACGTTATATCACCATACAAAAGACTTTCATCTTCATATATTTATAAGATCTCATAGATATGATACTATCATTTTACCAAAGACGCCTTTCAACATCGACAAATCATTTGTTAAAATTTTTTTAGCACTGCGTCCTTTTTCAAACTTATCGTCGCCGATTTTCTTTTCGGCTCCTGATTTCTCGGTAATTGATTTGGAGTCCGCGTTTCCATCTTATCGATCAATGTGAGCTTAGACTTTTGGTAGCACCTTTGCGGCTCATCATACAGCATTTCCAGGTTTTACGGGAATTGCACGATCTATAAAAACCAAACCGTTCTACCTTCTCACATCACCACAACACCTTCTTAAACTACATATCACTCACACACTCGCAGGAGAAACTCACCACTTAAACCCAATATTCAAATGGCATACTTCCCAGTAGCACATGCTGAATCCTCAAGTGCAGCAGGAACTCACCCATTCCTCCGGTTTGCTGACCTACCCACTAGTGAGAAGTATCAGAAACTCAAGAATCTTGAAGTTTTTACCATTAGCGGCGTTGATTGGCATCAAATAGGAATGGTTGACCCCACTGGTTCACTGGCAAGACTACTACCACACAATACACCATGGCGCCGTTTCTTCGACATCTTAGAGCCATCATATGATGAACTGGTATACGAATTCTTGTCCACTTTCTATTACCAACCTAATAAAAACCTTACCGAAGTATCCATTCATTTTCGGCTTTGTGGACAACCTCATAACATGTCATTATCAGAATTCGCAGTTCGTCTGGGTATTTATACCAATGAGGAAGTTAATCAGCCCATTTTTACGAGGGCATTAACCTCCTTCTCCTATATGGGAATGAGAAAATATTGGCAACACCATACATCAAAAACATGGTGCAGCTACAATCATTCTATGAACTTCAAGGACCCTCGTTATCGGTATATGCACCACGTTTTAGCCAACACTATCACGGGACGCCAGATTTTTCAACAAAGGGTTCGTTCAACCGAAGTCTTCTATCTGTACAGTATTTTTGAGCAAGTTCCTTGCAATATTGCCCGCGAACTTGCTGCTTATTTTTCTAGTCAACAAACCGGTTCCCTGAGAAGTCTCATGGGAGGGTCTTATGTCACTAGAATGGCAAAATCATTAGGTTCCTTAAGTGACCAGGTTATCCAAGGATTATCTCCGTCAAAGGCACCTGGGATTGTGAATTGTAACAATATTAAGCTAACCCCTACTCTTGGCCATGCACCGACTCAACCATCTCAGTCGGAGAGAGCTCCATTTGTCCTAAACAGTACTCCCACACAAAATCTACAACGATCATGGTTGCAATTTCCTCCGCCATCTTTTTACCGTCATGACATGCTATCACAGCTGTCATACACACAGGAACCCATTACTACTAACATATTCCAACCATTAGCATCAAACGTTTCACAAGGCCTCTCACCCTTAGTCTTCGAGGAGGCTCCAATGACGCAAGATGAATTGTTTGATGAAAGCATGATGCTCCAAGAACAGTTAGAACCGGATTCACGGTTGCCACAGTCTTTCCTAGCACTAATGAATGAAGTAGAACAACTACCACCAACTGATGTAGCAGGCACAAGTATGGTGCCTCAAATGGATCTACATCCAGATCAAATGGTAGTTGAAATGGCTAGGTTAAACAATCAGAACCAAGATTTGCTACGACAAGTACAAGAACTAACGGAAAGAAATCAACAGTTAGAAAGCCTGTTAGCTGCTCGTATGCAATTGGATCCACTACCTCCACTACCTGATAATTTTGAGCCTGAAATTGATCCATTACATAACGTGTTTCAAATATAATTTGTTCACATCATAAGATCTTATGACTGTTTCACATTTGCCATGTTTCAATTAACACTATACACGCAATCATTAGTAGTCGTACTCACACTCATGCTCATACTCATAACAATACATTTGATACTTATGCTCGTATTTATATTTATATTCATACGTTTCATGCTTATACATATACTCATACTACTCGTACGTTTTATGTCTATGCTCATACTTACGAGAATAATCATATTTATGCTCATACTTTCATTCATATTCATGATTCATACATTCGTGCCCATACGGGAGCGGAATCCGAAGGATTCACTTACGTGGGTCCTATACATACTTAAGCATGGAATTGCTTACATACTACATTCTCACACATACACATTCTTAAATTTTAAATTATGTATACCCTAATTCATACCCAACTAGTACAAGCTATGCAGATCATGCGACGATCAAAATAATCGCGGATGCATACGGGATTATATTGATAGGCGTATGAAAACCATAGAGTGTACTACTGTGTATGGTAAGACACAAAACGTAACATGACACCGAATACGAAACGGGCATAACATGGTCAAAACATGGCGGATACGCCGCTGGTACTTCTGTATATAAGTATTTTCACCATGTTATCAAACTTTCGTAAAACGTGCCATGAGAAATTTGGTGTTTTACAGACCTATTTAGACCTAATACAAACTTTAAAATAACTCACAATGCATTATCCGATTATCCACGACGAGACTTCATTCTAAACACTGCATTCATCTATCCAACACTTATGCTATTCTTATACTTAAACTCGTTAAGTCTTCATCTTGAATAAATTTCGGGACGAAATTTCCTAAAGTAGGGGAGACTGTAACGCCCGGTTAATTGTTAGACACTAATGATTGTTGTTTTGCTCAACGATTGAACAATTAATTTTATGGAACGATTCTGACATGTTATAGGAGTCATATGGTATGTGTAACACCCGGCTAATTCGTACTTTCCAATTATAACTATCCTTCTTTGTATTTCTAATTTCGGAAACCCTGTGTTCTTGTAATCGCTCTTTCTTTGTAACCGTTGTAAAATCTGTGACTTGGATCATAAATAAAACTCGTATTTTGTTAATAATATGATATACATACTTTATATATGCTCATACGTTGTAACACCCCAAAAATGGGTTTGGTAATTTAAACCCGGTTAATACAAAGGAACGGGTAAAAATACTGTTAAGGGTAAAAGTGAACCCGTAAATGAATATTAACTAGGAATAATTAACCTAGTTGAATATTAGTATCGTTGGCATTAAACGAAGGGTGTAACCTTATTTAACTAAAACGAAACATGAGGGACCTAAGTAAACAACTTGAAAGTTGTTTTATTAAAAAAGAAAACAACACACACACAAACACACATCGTGTGTGTGTGTTCATCAACGAGCAGGGAAGGCTCCCTTGGAGCCAAAACCCTAAACTTCACAACTTCTCCAAATTGAAAGGCTAAACGAAGCCCAAATTCACAACCGAACGTGAATTAACGATCACCTTCACAAGGGGATCATAAGGTATGTCTTAAAACTTAGATTTGATGATCTTGTTTGAAGTGGGTTATGATCAATCCATGAATTTGTATGAAATTAAGCATGTAGAGGTGTTAGAAACACCAAATAGAACTTGTGTTATGATTAATTTCAAGTTATTGGGTGATTTAGAATGAAACCCATTTGCATGAGTGTGAAGATGATGATCATGATGAACTTGTAGATGTTATAGTGTGATCTTGTGATGTATAAGGTGTTATATGATAGACTGAGATAGATAGACTTGATGTGGAATTTATGATTATGAGATTTTGATTGAATGTGATGGTTCATAAGATGAAATAGGGAAGAACATGCTTAAAGCACTTGTACATTATGCTTAGAAAGTGATATGCACACCAAGTGTTTGATGAAATGCTTAGGAGAAAATGATAAGTGAGATTGTATGCTAATAATGAATAAATGTATGTAGAATGTGATGATGATGTATTAAAATAATAGAATTGTATAAGGAATGTGTTTTGAATGGATTACAAGTGAGAAATTAGTTTGATAAGATGATATGGCAAGAACCTTCATTAAAAGGTATGTATGCTCATGTATGCTAATCATGTTATGATAAATGTGATGACATGTATGGATAGGAGTCATGTCAACATGGACACAAGCGTGGAAGGGCAACGGGCCAAGGATAAACACGGAAGCTATGCTCGAACTCGGACGCACGAGGTAAGTGAACTCCGAACTTACCCTTTTGTTTGGTAATGTATTTATGATATATGGTAATTATTGAATGTAATGTGAGAAGATATGAATCGATCTGATTACTAAGTTAAGTTTTAGTGGAAATGGGTCGGAAGTGGTTAAGAAGGAGATTCGATTAAGTTTGGGTAGGAAAAGGGAACTTACATATTGAATTATGCATAAAGATGAATTAAGGAGTTATACATGTAGGATGTAAGTTGTAAATACGTGTACGAATAGAAAGTGAATACATGCTTGAGTGAGTATTTAATTATATGCTTGAATGAATAAGATGAGTTATGTGTATTCGAGGACATGTTCATATGAAGAGAAGCTAATGATACTAACCATTTTTCTATTGAGAATTAATGTGAAGTATAGGCATGTTAACAATGGAAGTGAAGGTTGACTCCGCAATCCGATGCGAGTGATCGAATGGATGGATGAAGGGGCTAGTATAAGAGAAAGCATGATATGTTGACGCCTATTTATACATGTGTTAAGATTTTGTATTATGTCACCGGTTACTAATGATGTGATTGAATGCGGTGTCTGCAGGTTGTACAGGTTTATGGATGTTTCATCAAGAAGTGTACGCGGTTGAAGATCGAGTCAATGCATGGATTGTACGTGGGTGTGAATGTGGTCAATTAATTTATTATAAGTATGTTAGTTTATAATTAATTTATAAAAAGGGATTAATGTATTTAAGTGAAAGAAAGAATATCATTAAAGAAATTTTAATTATGTGTTTTCCGCTGCGAATCTTGGGTTAAAACGTGTTAGGGCGTTAAATACGTTCACTTTTGTGGAACAATTGATGCTTATTCGAAATTCTTGGAAACTATGTGCTAAACTTGTAAATATGTGAAACTTAAGCATAAAACGTGTTTCGATCATAAACGATACTTGAATACGACCTTCGTACGCTAAATTATACTTTGATTATGATCCTCATACTTTATTTGGCCTTAAACTATGTTTTTATGGCGAAACAAGTCCTTAAAACCCTTAAAAAAACCCTAAAATATAAACTACAGGGGCCTAGATGTCATTTTGGAAACTTAATTTCAGAACCCATGCAGTAGCGTAGCGCGACTGCTAAGCCCTTAGTGCTAGCGCTACGCGACTGCCTTGTCTGATCAGTCTGCATGCAGAAACTTCGCGTTTTCAACGTAAATAACTCGTTTTCGGCTTCTAAGACGAGATTTGAACAGTATGTCAACTCTTCACCAACCCCAAACCTTTCCCCTATATATACACAACATCTATAAGCCATTTAACCCTTGCTCAACTCCTAAACCTCTCCAAAATCACTCTCAAATCCTCCAAGAAACCAAAATTTGGGCAGATTCACTACCTCTTACAAAAGTGAGCATAACTTGCTCATTTCTCAACCAAATCACCTGATTCTTTTTCCTACTTGCTTGTATAATCATGGGGTATGATTCCTTGACTTCTCTTGGGAGAAATCAGACCTGGAATTGCTCTGAAATTGTCCATAAACTTTCTATTTTGCATGAAACTTTCTTAAACTTCAAACAAACTTGTGTTCTTATGCTTCTAGTCCATTACATGATTAGTAAAGCCAAACCAAGGTTGTTTTACACTTATTAAGAGTGTCTAAACACTCTGAACTTTCTGTTTTAATCGAGTTAATAGCTCACAAGTGGTGCCAAGTCTTGAACTTGAAGATGGTGTGACTACTTAGTTAGCATAGGCTAACTTACATACAAGTCCACACATCACTTGATGTTTTGTTTAGTATAATTGTACCTTTATTTCTTGAACATACTTATGAGGTTCCTAAGTGGAAGGTTCACCTCCCGCCTCTTACATAACTTACATATTAATATAACAATCGAGGTAACCAAGTGGAAGGTTTAACCTCCCGCCTCCTACATAACTCATAAGACACCAAGAGGTAACCAAGTGGAAGGTTTAACCTCCCGCCTCCTACGTAACTAACTATATTATTATTATGTATGTATTATAATTACGTATGTATTATAATTATGTATATATTATAAACTGAACCCTTGATAGTGATTATATAAATCTACTACCAAGTTAATAAGTTTCTCACTATGTGTGTAGTTCCTTGTCGCGATTCTAATAGGTCTTGAACCTATGAAATCATTTATAATCTTTAAAGATTACCATAGTGTCAAGACAAGTGCTAATACCATAATGGATATTTTCCTAATACATACTTTGTCATTCTTTGAATCTAAGTCCGAATCTCGACTCTAAACATACTCAAAGTTTAACCCTTACACATTCAATCTTCCAACCTCATCAACTTCGTCACATTGGATAATCAGAAAGCATATGCAATATTGTGAGTACACTCGACCCATTTACGTTTTTAAACCACTTTTGGGTTGTAACATGTTACCATACAAAACATATACTTATCACACACTTATACATACTTACAAACTCAATCCAACATACATGCTACTTGTTATACTTGATGATACATGCTATATGCCATTACAATGTTTACCCTCTCTTAACAAATATAACGTTATAGGAGTAGCGCACCACCCGTCGGGGGTTTGTTAAGGGTTATTCTATACAGTCTCCTCACCTTTGTGGTGAGGGTTGCCATATACTATACTATCTATTATACATAACAGTCTCCTCACCTTTGGGGTGAGGGTTGCCTTATACTATGCTACCTATTATACATAACAGTCTCCTCACCTTTGTGGTGAGGGTTGCCACATACTAAATACTAGCGGACACTTTGGGTTTAAACGTGATGTTATGTATGCTAATTAACTCGTATACAAATTGCCATGTGGATTTGAGTAAAATGCTTTATACTATGCTATCATATTCAAACCTTGTGTACTCGCCTTTGCTTTTGCATTGACTTTTATTTTAACATGTTACAGGTTGATGATGATGCTATGAAATGAAGTAGCGTTGATACTTAGATACACACATAGACGTTTAGGTTTAATCGTTGTATAAATTTGATTATGTTGTATTGTATTTTCCTTTGAACTCGATGTTATTTGATTTCCTTGTATTGCAAACAAATGAATTATGAAATTTGAATTTAATTAAATATTGTCACATAGTGTTATGAAGTCTCGAGCAATCTATACACACTTCGTCTCATCCCGATGTTTCCGCCATCGGTTGGGGTGTGACAGTATGTAAACATAGTATATATATTGTATCTGATATTAACACATGAGGGGATGCACGAATAATCGAGATTTGGTTTCGAGGCTTTATAATGCGGTTTATTCAGTTTGGATCCTAACTGTAGCCGAATTGCTTATTGGGTTTTTGGTTTGCTTATCAGCTCCACAAATCTTGCTTATCCAATCGAGTACAACAAACAATAACCGGTTTAATCGGTTGAAATTGAATTCGGTTCGCTTGGACACATTTCTAGTTCTGATTCGTTATCAGTTAGGCCTGAAAAAGTTCTAAACCCAATAAACTGATATCCGAACCAATGAACATCCCTAGATATAGTGGGAGAGAGAAATAAGGCACATTTCTACTGTTTTATTTATTACTGAAAATTGGATTACTTTTTATTTTTTTTGCAGCAGCCACTCATTTTGACTTGAAATGAACTGAATCACTCAGTTTTGGGCTAGTTAGTTGCTAACTTCGGTTCACTTTTTTCAACAAAATTTGCATTTTAGTTTTTCAGATTAGGACCCGTAATTTGTTGACACAACACAATACGAATCCATTACAAAATATGCGGGTTAGTGACTAGTCTAAAGCCTAAACGGGCTCGCGTTAGTCTTGTGTCAACTATGTGAATACGTTTTGCTAAACGGGTCAACACCAGTCGTCTGCAACAAACACCTTGTTGCGTGGTTGATCCAATTCCCCAGTTTGCAGAAATCCTGTAACACCCCAAAATATGCAAATTATTTATGTTACCTAAAAGTCTAGTCATGTTATATTTAACCTAGTTAAGTATTTATGTTAGTAACTTGATTAGAAGGAAGGTTATATGACAAATAAACAATCCAAGTAATTAGAGGGACCAAACTTGTTAAAAAGGATGGAAGTTTTAATTAAAACAAATAAAAGGAAAAAGAAAAACACAAACACACATTCTGGTGTGTTTGTGTGGATCGATCAGGAGCAGGAGACCAAGAAGAAACCCCAGTTTTCAGAAAATCACAAGATTAGGAAGGAATTAAGGGCCTAAACTGATGCATGAACTCAAATCTTTAACCATCTAAGCTTGTCCAACACAAGGTAAGTCGAAAATTCTGATTTGGTGGGTTGTAGAAAGTGGGTTTTAACCCAATCATGAATTTATGTGGAAATCTTGTGTAATTGTGAGTTAGGAATTCACAATAGAATGAGAAGTTTGCTTAATTTCGATTGTTTGGGCGATTTAGGGTTTATACCCATTGTTGTAGGAATATGATGAACATGATGATTTAAATAATATGCTCATAGATATGAATTGATACATAATCATTGTATGATAGAGAAATTAGATAAGTTAATGTAGGGTGAAAGAAAGATGCGAATATGATTGCTTCTTGTTAGACTAGAAAAGGGACAAGTAGAACTATGCTATGAACACTTGTATCTTGTGCATTGTTGATATTGTGCACACCAAGTGTTTGATGAAATGTCTAAAAGACAATAATGAGTGAAATTGTATGCAAGTAATGGGTAAACAGATATAGTTCATGTGAAGATTATTTAGGGGCGATGTTGAGTATGCTTTATGTTTGTTTGAATAGATTAATGAAGGTCATATGTGAGATGTGAATTTAATAGGGTTGTTCATATGTATAAGCATATATGCTAATAAGAATGTGAATGTAATGACATGAATGTATAGGAATCATGTCAAGATGGTTGAGAGCGTGGAAGGCTAACGGGCTAAGAAGACTCAAGTAAGCGAACGCAAATACGGACACGCAATGTAAGTGAACTCCGAACTTACCCTTTTGTTTGGTAATGTATTTATGATATACGGTAATTTATTTAATGTAATATAAGAAGATATGAATCGATGTTGTTACTAAGGTATGTTTTAGTGGAAATGAGTCGGAAGTGGTTAAGAGAGAGATTCGATTAAGTTTGGATAAGAAAGGGAAGCTAATGATACTAACCGTGTTTCTATTGAGAACTAATGTGAAGTATAGGTATCTTAACAATGGAAGTGAAGGTTGACTCCACTATCCGATGCGAGTGATCAAATGGATGGACGAAAGGGCTAGTACAAGAGAAAGCATGATATGTTGACTCTTTATTATACATATGTTAAGATTTTGTATTATGTCACCGGTTCCTAATGATGTGATTGAATGTGGTGACTGCAGATTGTACAGGTATATGGATGTTTCATCAAGAAGTGTACGCGGTTGAAGATCGAGTCAACGCATGGATTGTACGTGGGTGTGAATGTGGTCACTTAATTTTATATAAGTATGTTAGTTTTTAATTAATTTATAAAAAGGGATTAATGTATTTAAGTGAAAGAATGAATATAATGAAAGAAAATTTTTAAAGTTCGTATTTCCGCTGCGACTTTCGGTTAAAACGTGTTAGGGCCTTACAAATCCTCCATTGACAAGACGTGATGTTATTTTTGTTGGGCATTACGTCGAACAACTTCACTGCATTCTTCCATTCACCAATCTTCACGTCCTTCATTGCCCTCATCACTTCGCCATAGGGCCTGTATGGACGTCCAAGATCGGACCACACACACCAGCCCCCTCTGTGACCTTTTTCATTTCTTGGTTTTCTATATCACAAAAACTATGGTTTGTTGATTCTGTTGGTTTCTTGATGTTTGCAGGATACGGGTCATGTGGTTTATTTGTGTCATAGATGTGGGTTGCCTTTTCCAAACCCACATCCAAGTGCAAAACACCAGCAAGCCCACAATATATGTGGAACCATCTAAGGTTAAATTGATCGGTTTAGAATTCGTTTTAGATGATTTCATATTAAAAAAAAGGTGTTGGGGTTTTCCAAATTTTGTGAAATTTGTTGTCGGTAAGATCACAAGATGACAAGTCAAGATGATATGGTCAAAGATGGAGGTGCGGGACCCGCTTCATAGCCAAGTCATGTTTCCCAGTGAGAAGAGGCTAAACATTAATAGAGGCTGGGGTGAGGGGAGGATAGGGGTCAAGAAACTCAAACCTATGAAACCATGATGATGTTAAGCAGGAAAACTTTAAGTTAGTGATAAAATTAGGCAGGAGATCATTTCTGATTCAGGTGGTGTCAGTGAAGACATCAAGCACGAAAATTGATTAAACCGTTTCAAATTTAAATGAAAATGTGGATCTTGGTGCACCAAGTGAACAGATTCGTGAAGCTGTCAAGGAACCTGTTGCAGTTTTGACCCAAAAAAAAAGGATCTTGAAGCACCCGAATTAGAGAAAAGGCTCAAGAGAACAGGTTCGAAGAAGCTGTGACGAACACGTTGCAGTTTTGATTGAAAAGGAGGATCTTGGGGGACCCCAGTTTGAGAAAACAATCAATCGATCACACCCAAGAAGCTGTAGGAAAGCCTGAACGAACCTGACACAGTTTTGACCGAAAAAGAGGATTTTGGTGCATCCGAATCCACTGTTGAAGAAGCTGATTCAGTTTTGAGTGAAAAGGAGGATCTTGGTCCACACAAGTTGGAAAAAATGCCCAAAACATCAAGTTATACAACAAAAAGTCAACAACAGCCATAATCTTGATGATATTTGCACTTGAAACAGTTAAAGATAAAACATAACATGAAAACCCATTTCAAATTAACTTGTTTATATGTATATGTTTGTTTCAGTGCTCACTATAGCTTCAACTGATGCCGAAACTTTACAATTGACAAAAAAGTCAAAAGTCAACTGTCGGAAGTCAAATGTAGCAACATCTACATTTTCGAGCCTACATCATTTATGACACTACTGGCACCAAAAAGAAAAGATAACAAAAGTCAACTGTGGGAAGTCAAATGTAGTTCCCAACGTTGACCAATGTCAACAATGCATATGATTGAAGAGAAATAAAGAAGCGATGGAAAACGTTACAACTTGGAGTAGTGGGAAATAGTCGACACCTTTAAATAACCTGCTCGGTGATGCCAGATCACCAAGTGGCAAACAACCCGAGCCTGTGGTTCAAAAATATGAAGCTATGGTCTACCCTTCGATTAATGATGACGTGACGTGTTGTCGTCACCCAAGCCGGTGATGTGATGGTGTACGATGTCAGTTGAAGCGCCCCGCTCAGGTGGGTGCACAATATCATGTCTGCCAATGAAGTCACCAGCAAAGTTTCTAGTGAAGCAAAACCACCCACATTCACCCCCATTGTTGAACGAGATCGGAGTAACAACAGATTAGAATCTGATGAAGCTGAGCCTGATAATGATAATCAACAGGAGCTTGTCGGAGTGAGTATGGTTGGAAAGAAGTTCAAGCCGTTTAACCCAGAGGCATACTATGTGGAGGATGATGATGAATATTAGATGATCCATCTTACTGATTTTAATTTGTGTTATTTGTTTGCTTTAAATCTGAGATCAACAGAAAATTCGTATTTGTATTTCGGTTAATTGAATATCTTCCATAACTGGGTTGTAAGTTTTAGATTTGTTTAATTGTTTGACACCGATGATTCTTGTTTTGGTCAACGTTTGAAGAATATCTCTATGGAAACAATTCTGATAAGCGCCATCTTTAAGAATTCAGGGACCCTTGGGGTCCACGTACTGATGGGTCCTTAAATATAGACTTGTATCCAAAAATAATGTGTAAATTACAAATTACGTCGTTTACAAAGTAAAAATTTGGGTCCGTTTTCAAAAACTATTTTTTTCTTATGACTCGTATAGTGAAACAAAAAAAGAAAAATCCTGACAGCTGGACAACCGGGGTTTGAAAGAAAAAGTGGATGCTGGGTTTCGAACCCGCATCTCACGTATAATAAAGAGTGTGTTTAACCACCTGAGATACAACAACACCTTTGGAAACTTTTACCAATGGCAAAAAAACCCGAGTCCAGTGGGAATATCCGAAACCCGATGGGTATAGGGACTGGGCATGCGATTTAATTTTTTTTTTTTGCGTGTATAAGACATGTATGGTATTAGGTGATACTTGACCCGATTACCTGACATTATATACCCGTTTACCTGAATGTAACATCCTATTTTTATATCTTAATAACTTTTAATAAATTTATTAGGATGTTTTGTTTTATAAAATGTTAGTCCTAATTATCACCATAGAAGATCAGGAGGACACTTTGGTAAATATGGATTTAACCCTTACTGCTTGATCTCGTGAAAAGTAGTATGCTTTTGATGTAATGGCTGAAATGTTGTGAGCCCTTGTTAGTATATTGCTATTGTTATGGAGAGAAGATGTTGAATTTTACAAGAATCCTATCTTTGTTGAGTATGTAAAAAGTGTGCATGATGCGTGTATGTTAAGAGTCTAAAATCATATGCTTTAGCTTGTTATTTTGAATCAAATTTCCAAATCATGATGATAATAGCATGTGTGGATTTGAAGACTTTATGATTTGAGTATTTTTGGGTTCTTATGCTAATTGGGGATTTTTTGACCTAAGTTGAGATTTGATGATTTCAGTATTGTATTGTTTATGAGTGATTTTGATTATTAAATTAACTTGTTTATCTAGTTGTTTGTTATCATGTTTTTAAATTGTGAGTTAAATCAATGTGTAATTGATCTCAAGTTAGTAGAATTCTGAATGCCACCAAGTGTTTGAGAAAATGCCTCAACTAAGTTATAGTGCCTTTGACATCTCTAAGCCTATAATCATAATATTGAATGTTCCTAAACTAATAGAATATTCTGTAATTAAGTCATTGATTGTATCATTTATTGTAACAATATCTTCTCATATTTAGAAGATTTGGTGATGTATTATTTACAGGGATTTGTATCAATGAATGAAAGCAAGTTGAATATTATTCCTACATGGTATGGAGCCTTTGATCCTCTTTCTTCCCCAACCCCTTCGCTGCTGCCCTTCTCCTTTGTTTTCTTCGTTCTTGCATCTCATGGATACCAAACTTCATCCCGCCCTAACCGTTTCCAACATCAAGACCCACATCCCGATCACTCTAGAAAAAATTCGACTCACTACACCACATGGAAAACCTTATTCAAGGTTCACTGCCAAGCCTATGAGGTTCTCGATCACCTCGCACCCAAACCGACAACCGGCGCCTCCTCCTCTGATGCAGCGGCTGCCAAGGCCGAAGCCGCTGCCGCCGATGCTTTGTGGTCTCGTCTGGATGCCATTGTGCTCCAGTGGATTTATGCTACAATCTCTCCCACTCTCCTACATATCATTCTCAAACCCGGACAAGCTGCTAATGATGCTTGGACTTCAGTTGAAACCGAACCGAATTCAGCGACAACAAGAACACCCGCGCTGTGTTTCTAGGCCAAGAATTCGCTAATCTCAGTCTTGATAACTTCTCCTCCATGGCCGACTATTGCCAGCATGCCAAACACTTGGCCGATCAGCTTGAGAGCGTTGGCTCTCCGGTTGACGACCGAATGCTCGTTATCAAACTCCTAACCGGACTCACTGAACCATATGACGGCATCTCCACCGTTCTTCAGAACCGCGAGCCACTCCATGATTTTAATGAAACTCATTCGCGTCTCACCCTTCAAGAAAGCAAGAAAAAAAGACAGGTTGCTCGTGCATCATCTTCTGCCGCTACTGCGCTTACCGCCACTGCCTCCACCCAGCAACAAACCAACCCGTCCACACCCTCCTATGACCCTACCTTTGACTGTGGGGGCCGTGGTAGCACCCGCGGGGGTCGTGGCCGCGGTCGCGGTAGATCTTCGTCTGGCCGTAACAGGCCCTATACAAACCAACAACCCAATCAGGCCCATCCCTACATAGTGTTTCCAAGCAATTGGACTGCATCACAGTGGGCCAACCTTCTCCACAACAACAATTCAGCACAACCCCCTTGCCCATATCCTTCCAAGCCTGCTTCGCCGTCCTCTTAAGGCATTCTTGGTCCACGACCCGATCAAGTGAACCACACCAGTTACTCTCCAACCGACATCGAGTAGGCGCTTTACTCCTTGGCACTCAACCATCCAGGTCACGGCATAATGGATATTGGAGCCACCTCTCACTTGGCTAATGAGCAAGGTATATACTCCCCGTCTACTTTTATTAAGTGCACTAATAAAAACATTATTGTTGGTAATGGCATGTCTATCCCTGTTTTGGCACAAGGCAACCAGGTCCTACCCCCACCCTTCCCCCCTCTCAAACTTAACAATGTTTTGTTTGCTCCTAATATTATTAAAAATCTTATTTCAGTTCGACGTCTTACCACTGATAACTTAGTGTCTATTGAGTTTGTGAAGGATCTCAAAACTCGGGCTCCTATCCTACGATGTAATAGCACCGGCGATCTTTATCCACTGACTCAACCTCTCTCCCTCAAATCTACACAACCATCCGCTTTTGCTGCTGTTTCACAAGATCGCTGGCATCAACGCTTG
Source organism: Helianthus tuberosus (assembly GCA_030545235.1). Taxonomy (NCBI): domain Eukaryota; kingdom Viridiplantae; phylum Streptophyta; class Magnoliopsida; order Asterales; family Asteraceae; genus Helianthus; species Helianthus tuberosus. The sequence goes on along the minus strand of CM060411.1, from coordinate 212,048,281 downwards.
GGCCACCCTAGCAATGATTTATTACAGTCTTTGAAATTTTCGTCTTTTGTGGATTATGGAAAATTTAATAAAACTCTTTGTCAAGCTTGTGTTTTTGGTAAAAGTGTGAAATTGCCTTTTTATGATTCTATTAATTATACTCGTGCACCATTTGACATTGTTCACAGTGACCTTTGGACATCACCCGTACTTAGTACGGGCGGCCACAAATATTACTTTCTTTTCTTGGACGACTTTACCAACTTCCTGTGGACTTTTCCACTAGCTACCAAATCACAAGTCTTTCATACCTTCTCCACCCTAAATAATTTGATTCACACTCAATTTGACCGAAAAATCAAATAGTTTCAATGCGACAACGGAAAAGAATACACAAACCAAAATTTTTATAATTTTTGCGATCAAAATGGCATGCAATTCCGCTTCTCTTGTCCTTACTCATCCTCCCAAAATGATAAGGCGGAACGCAAAATCCGCACCATAAATAACATGGTTCGTACCCTTCTGGCCCATGCTTCCCAACCACCCAATTTTTGGCATCACGCGCTCGAAACCGCTACCTATCTCCTTAACATTCTACCCAACAAATCATACCAATTTAAAAACCCCACCACGATGCTTTACAAATGCATCCCTGAATATGCTCACCTTCGCGTTTTCGGGTGCCTTTGCTACCCGCTCACCCCCTCTACTACCATACATAAACTAGATTTTCGTTCTCACCCATGCGTCTTTCTTGGGTATCCCTCGAATCACCGAGGCTATCGATGCCTCGATCTCACTTCTCATCAACTTATCATCTCCCGTCACGTACACTTTGAAGAATCTATCTTCCCTTATACCATTCAATCCCCAACTAAACCACCCACATATGATTTCCTAAACCCCACCATACATCCCCTTGTTTGGGAATATCTTCAACAGTCCCAACCCAATCGATCCCCCACCAATCCAAACTCCACCAATACCTCTAACCAAAGCCCACACCCTAACAGCCCACCTTCTGGCCCAACTCCATTCACCCCTCCTTCCTGCCCTTCGTCCGCCCCACCACAACTCCCTACTATTACCGGCCCACACCCCTTGGCCCATCCCACCACCCCAGCCCACTCTACTCCCAACCCGTCTCCATCACCCAGCCCAACCGTGCCGCAGCCCTCTCTGTCGCCTAGCCCAACTGTTCCGCCACCCCATCCCCCACCTCCCACAAATCGGACCATTCGAACCCGCTCCAAGAGCGGCATCGTTAAACCCAAACAATTATTTAATCTTCATACCTCCACTGTCGTTCCTATTCCTAAAAAGCCACAGGTTGCCTTGTCCTCACCAGAATGGTATAATGCCATGTCCAATGAATTTAGTGCTCTTATTAAAAATAAGACCTGGGAGCTTGTACCCAGGACACCTGACATGAATATTATACGCAGCATGTGGTTGTTTAAACATAAATACAGGTCTGACGGCAGTTTGGAACGTTACAACGCTCGGTTGGTTTGTGATGGTCGGAAGCAACAAACGGGCATTGACTGTGGCGAAACGTTTAGTCCTACATGAACAACTCTAAATTATTATATGTGTACGTAACATATTGTCACACCCCGATTTCCACGTGTCACCGGTGGGCCCGGTGGGGGAGTATCGTGACGTGGTTGGCAACGTAACAGTCGAACAACACAATATAATAATGCACAGCGGAAGCAAATTTAAAATATAATACAACCGAATTTATTTATTGTAATCAAAGTCACAATATCCGGTGTTTATCCACAGAACGGATCGAAACAAAATAACATTTATGGTTCAACAGACTTCGGCATCCTAAGCTTGCGAGACTTTCTATTGATGCTTGGAGATAATCCAGCCAAATTTCGTTTAGTACCTGCATTCAGTCTTTTTGGGAAAATACGTCAGTTTACACTGGTAAATACAATCAACTGACTCATTTTGGAAAATGCTTAAAAATTGGTTTGGATGCACATGGCATAAACATTTTTATAACTTGGGAGAATTATTTAATATTATAATCATGTGAACGAATTACATGTCACTTATGCGTTCAGTAGCCCGGAACGTATCCGGGTTAAAGATCAATAGACACACCACAATTTTAGAGTTATACACTGACAGGTGTACGCCTACACCCCGTGCTCAAGTCGTGGCCAATCTCGTAAGATGATGCCAAGGATATCCGGGACATGGTCATTAACCCCCCAAAGGCTGTAAAGTAAACAAGACTGTTTAAACGAGCCGATCAAATTATTCAACTACCCACTAAGCGTGGAGATTTGATGCTCGATCAAGCGGTACGCTATGTACCGTAACCCAAGCCCGTATAGGGAAAATAAGTTAAAAGTATTTACCTGATGCAAGTATAAATCACAATAAGCAGAATGCACGTAGCTTTTACTGTTTCTCCTAATCTGGAAGGAAGGTTTAATATAACCTATTAGAATACTAACGGGTCTTTAATTAAGCTTAAGCTTAGACCGGTCAGTTTTAACGATACGGTTCGTACGCACGATTAAGCGAAGACCGGATAGAAAGTGATTTAGACCCGACAAGTTTAAAGACTTGTTTAATATGGGTTTACTATTCACATTCTGGATTTTGAGATAAAAATGATATCGTTTGACCCGTTTCGGCTAGTTTATGCAAACTAGTTACATAAACCGAACCGAACGCGTATAATGCATAACGGGTAACCGAAAGGGTCGCGAACAGGTTTCCTAAGTTAATATGCTTAAAATATGTTGTGATATCATTATGATATCTTCCATAATGCCCATAACGAGTTTATTCCCTAATTATGCCCCGTAGGGGTATTTTGGTCATTTTAAGGGTTATAAAAGAGAATTATAATACTTCTGAGATACGGGTCTGATTTAATCAGCAAAATTATTAGTTTTAACAGACCACAATAGTTGGTGAAGAGTCTCATTTCCCAAAATGGTTTTAAACCCAAATTATGCGTTTAATACGCGTATGAAGCCGTTTTAAGCGACGTACGGTTTAAATACCATTCTGAGTTTTCTGATCAGCAAAACAGGCTCAAAACACTCTATTTATTATTTAAAATCAGTGGCAATTGGATTGGTATCAAACGGATTCGTAAAACTCGGTTTATGGCCTAAAAGGGCATATTCGGTATTAACCGAATCAATGCGATAAGCCTAGCTTAAGATCAGTTTAAAAATAATTAAAAATCTTCAAAAATCCCAAAATATTATTTAACATCAGTGGTTAAAAGTTTTGGCACCGAAAATCGGGTTTAGATAGGCTATGCGCTAATCGCGCCGTTTAATTAATAAAAAGTTTATTATTTACGCTAATGCGCATATCTCCTAATCTAGACCTCCGATTGACGTGAAAATTTACGTGCCTGTTTAATAATCAGTAACTAAGATTATTGCACTTCCACATTTTCAAAATTCTCGTTGTATGGTCATAAGGGCGTTATGGTCCAAATTAAGCGATTAACGGAAACGTGTGCATGCATCGGATAATCAACGAAACAAGTTCAGAGACTTATTCTATCATGTAACCCAACCCTAATGAAGCACTAAGACAATACCAAATCAAATTTAAACGGGTCAGAACCAAAGTCAACGCAAAAGTCAAAGTTTTGCGTCTTTCGGTTCCGAACCGGGTTTAAACAGAAATTTGTCGAGTCGGACAAGCATAGACAAGTTTTTATACTTATTACCAAGTTATATTAAGGTTAAAACAGGTTACACGCCTCTCAGATTGTTAATTACATGTTAAATCACAATTTAGCATTCTGTTGACTTTTTCGGTCAACGTTTGACCCGACAAACGACCTAGTTAGGTCTGGAATTGGTACTTGCCCTTATAACGGTTTAATACCCATATAATTACCTATCTAACGGTACTTTTAATTTGGGTTACGACTGAGCTATCGTTAACTAAACCCGAAGTCAACCGTTTATTACGATATGTTGACTTTTAAGCTATTTACTAAGCTATAAATGATTTAGAAAGGTTAGGCAACTTACAAAGTGTCCAATGCACGAATTAAGATCAGATGGGAGAGTTCCTTAGCTCCAGAAATGCTCCAATGATCAGATGCAAGTTGTGAGAATGAATGTTGCATAAGGTGGCTTTATATAGTACTTTGATCCACCATAACTAGTTGACAACTAACTCTAGGATCAACCACAACCATTCAACACTTGTCCCTAGTGTTCTAGCACAGTTAGGGGTCGCCCACCATGCAACAAATGCGATTACAAGTCATGTTTCCGCGTATTCAGGGGCCTGTCCCCGTTTTCTGCATCTGGGGCTGGGACGCGGCCCGCGTCCGATTTAACCAGGGCCAAAGCGGGCCGCCTGGGCCTGCAGAATCTGAAATTTGATTTCTTTTGCTTTCCAACTTGACCTTTGGTAATTTTGAAAGGGTAATTAAGCTGTAACTTGCAATTTGACCCCTCGTAATATACCCACAAGGACTTTAGGGCTTATACCCACTTTGCCAAGTCCCTGAACACTTCCGGTTAACCCGAAAAGCCTTAACTTTCAACGTTAACACTTTAAACCCTCGCACACGAATTTGATCACAACTTTCTCATACGTTGACGAAACTTTATGAAATTTTAACCGTGTATTCTAGTGAGCATGATTTATCATTACAAAGCTTCGGGTTTGTCAGAAGGTCACTCAGAGGTATAGATTAAACATGTTGACACATTTAACCCCTGTAGTTTGTAATCTCTCACTTTTAGCTTCGTATGATCCATGATTTATTCGTTTGAAGGTATGAGCACCACGTAGGGTTAACATACATTATATTTATTCACAGTTGACACTTAGAATACGTATATTCACATACTTTCCATGTTTGTCAGCTTTAGTCCTTTTATAATATTCCTTTCACACGTTTAAACATTATGACACGTGTCAACACATTATAGGACGTGAATTTTCGAGGTGTTACATCCTCACCCCCTTAAAATAAATCTCGACCCGAGATTTACTGAAACAAGTAAGGGTACTTTTCTTTCATCGTGGATTCAACCTCCCACGTGTATTCGGGACCTCTACGGGCATCCCATTTGACCTTTACAAAAGGTATATGCTTCCTTCGAAGCTTCCTTACCTGTCGATCTTCAATCGACAAAGGTTTTTCAACAAATTTTAAGCTCGCGTCTATATGCACATCTGTATGTGGCATGACATGTGAATCGTCAGCGGAACACTTCTTTAGATTACAGATGTGGAACACATTGTGAATTCCATTGAGCTCTTCTGGTAAGTTCAACTTATAGGCAACTGACCCGACACGTTCGATAATCTCGAAAGGTCCTATGTATCTCGGGCTTAGTTTGCCTTTCTTACCAAATCGCATCACTCCTTTCCAGGGTGACACTTTTAGTAGAACTTTTTCACCTACTTCGAAGTGAAAATCCTTACGACTAGGATCAGCGTAACTCTTCTGCCTATTCCGGGCAGCTTGGAGATTGTTACGAATCTGGACAATCTTGTCCGTTGTTTCAAACACGATCTCTGGTCCTGATAACTGGACTTCTCCAACTTCCGCCCAACAAACTGGCGATCTACACTTTCTACCGTATAATGCCTCAAAAGGCGCAGCCTTTATGCTGGTATGGTAGCTATTGTTGTAGGAGAATTCGATCAATGGTAGGTTCTTATCCCAACTACCTCCCAAATCGATCGCACATGCACGTAGCATGTCTTCTAACGTTTGAATAGTACGCTCACTCTGACCGTCAGTCTGTGGGTGGTAAGCTGTACTAAAATTCAAACGTGTGCCCAAAGATTGCTGGAAGCTCTTCCAAAAATGTGACGTGTACCTAGTATCCCGGTCAGAGATAATAGCTACAGGTATGCCGTGTAGGGCTACAATCTTATCAACGTATAACTGGGCTAACATATCGGAGCTATAAGTCTCCTTGATGGGTAAGAAATGAGCTGATTTAGTCAGTCGGTCAACTATAACCCATATCGTATCGTTTCCTTTCCTTGTCTTGGGTAACTTGGTAATGAAATCCATAGTTACCATTTCCCACTTCCACGTAGGAAGTTCAGGCTGTTGTAGCAAACCTGACGGTTTCTGATGCTCGGGTTTGACTTGCGCACATGTCAAGCATTTTGCTACATGGGCGGCTACAGATTTTTTCAAGCCTATCCACCAATAATTTGCCTTTAAATCCTGGTACATCTTATCAGCTCCAGGATGAACGGAGTACTTGGAACTATGGGCTTCTTGGAGGATGACATCACGAAGTCCTCCAAAAATTGGAACCCATATTCGTCCATTTAACCGTAGAATTCCGTCCTTGCTAAGAGTTAACTGCTCCTCAGTTACTCCTAACTTTTCATTAGGATAGTTAGCTTCCAACACAGCTTCCTTCTGTGCAGCTAACACCCTTTCTATCAAACTGTTCTTTATCTCCATACGCTTGGCGTTAATTCGAATGGGTTTAACCCTTTCCTTTCTGCTCAAGGCATCAGCGACTACATTCGCCTTGCCAGGATGGTATTTGATTTCACAATCATAATCATTTAAAGTTTCCATCCAACGGCGTTGCCTCATGTTTAAATCCTTCTGGTTAAACAGATGCTGGAGGCTCTTGTGATCAGAAAAGATCACAAACTTGATTCCATAAAGATAATGCCTCCACAGTTTTAGTGCGAACACAACGGCACCCAATTCCAAGTCATGGGTGGTGTAATTCTTTTCGTGCACCTTTAACTGTCGTGATGCATAGGCAATCACCTTGCCTTTCTGCATAAGCACACACCCCATGCCAGTGTGTGATGCATCACAATAAACTACAAATTCTTCAGCGCCTTCAGGTAATGTAAGCACAGGAGCGTTGCTCAACTTTTGTCTCAAAACATCGAAGGACTCTTGCTGCTTAGGGCCCCAAACGAACTTTACTTTCTTCTTGGTCAGGGAAGTTAGGGGTGCAGCAATCCTTGAAAAATTTTCAATGAAACGCCTGTAATATCCTGCCAATCCCAGGAAGCTACGAATTTCCGTAGGCGTCTTTGGCTCTCGCCAATTCATAACAGCTTCAACTTTAGCGGGATCCACTTGGATACCACGCTCACTGACCACGTGTCCAAGAAATTGGACTTCTCGTAGCCAAAATTCACACTTGGAGAATTTGGCGTAGAGCTTCTCCTGATATAGAAGTTTGAGAATACAACGAAGGTGTTTCTCGTGGTCAGCTTGATTCTTAGAATAAATAAGGATGTCATCGATGAAGACGATAACAAATTTATCTAAGTAAGGTTTGCAGACGCGATTCATGAGATCCATGAACGCGGCTGGTGCATTAGTGAGCCCAAAAGGCATCACCAGGAACTCGTAGTGACCATAACGAGTCCTAAATGCAGTCTTGTGAACGTCTTCATCCTTAACCTTCAACTGATGGTAGCCTGACCTCAGATCAATCTTCGAGAAGTAACTTGCCCCTTGCAGCTGATCGAACAAATCGTCGATTCTGGGCAAAGGATACCTATTCTTGATCGTGACTTTATTAAGCTCGCGATAGTCGATGCACAGACGCATCGACCCATCCTTCTTCTTGACAAACAGGATTGGCGCTCCCCAAGGAGATGAACTAGGTCTAATGAAACCTTTAGCCAGCAATTCATCTAGCTGCGTCCGCAACTCCTTCATTTCGGTGGGTGCCAATCTGTATGGTGCTCTGGCAACCGGTGCCGCTCCGGGGATGATATCGATCCTGAATTCAACTTGTCTATCTGGTGGTAAACCAGGTAGATCTTCAGGGAACACTTCGGGGAATTCAGAGATGACAGGGATTTCTTCTATCTTCGGTTTAGGCTCATCAATAATCACTTGCGCCATGTAAATGACACACCCCTTCTTCAAACACTTTGAAGCCTTGAGCATGGTCACTTGCTCCGGCAGTCCGTACTGGGTATCTCCCCGAATGGTAAGTGGTTCACCAGACGGAGTCTTTATCACCACTTGTTTCTGATTACAGATAATTTGGGCCTGGTTATGAGATAAGCAGTCCATACCCAGAACTATGTCAAAACCAGCTAACTTGAATGGAAGTAGAGACAGAGGAAAAGAATGGTTCTTAATGGATATAACGCATCCATCTAACACGGTTGAGACGGTTTCTATGGTACCATCTGCTAACTCTACTTCATAGTTTACGCCTAAGGTTTTGACAGGTAAATTCAACAATTTACAAAATTTATGATCTACGAAAGACTTATCTGCGCCCGAATCAAAAAGTACTCTTGCAAAGACATCATTTACAAGAAAGGTACCTGTTATGACATTATCGTCATGCACAGCTTCTTTCGCGTCCATCCTGAAGACTCTGGCATTAGTCTTCTTAGCCTCCTCAGGCTTCTTGTTATACTTGGGGCAGTTGGTCTTGATGTGGCCCTTTTCATTGCAACGATAGCACGTTGCGTCCTTTATCTTCTTGCAATCCACGGTTTTGTGGTCCGTGGACTTGCACAACCCACAAGCATGGGTTTTTGACTGAGTCCTTGAGTTTGACTCGAGTCTGCACTTTCCAAAGTGCTGCTTCTTGCAAGTTTTGCACGTGGGCTTCTCACCAGAACGATGCCCATCCTTTCTCGACTCAAAACCCTTTTTGTTATCACCGTTCCCACGGTGTTTCTTGTTCGACTTCCGCGAACCATCATCTTCATGCTTCCTCTTCTCGGCCGCCTTATTCCTCTGCGATCTCTGCCGGACCGCATCCAGGGTGAGGGATAAGGAAAGGTCAGTTACAGACCTGAAGGTAACTGGCCGAGAAGCTTTTACACTGGCCTTGATTTCGGGCTCCAAACCACCAATAAAGCGAGCGATTCTTTTTGGCTCCGGGGTTATTAGGTAGGGAACCAACCGTGACAGTGTATTGAAGCTTGTCAGATAAGCTTGGCAGTCGAGGTTAGTCATCACCAACGATAGAAAGTCAGATTCTATCTTTTCCACCTCATGTTGAGGGCAGAAATTTTCCTTGATTAGGGCAATGAATTGATCCCATGACATATTATGCAACGGGATCTTTCCGGAGGCCTCTATCAACGATCTCCACCATGCCAAGGCTTCACCCTTGAAGGACTGCGACACAAACTTAATTACATCCCTTTCAGCGCACCCGCTGATATCTACCACCGTGTCCATCTCGTCCAGCCAAGTCATACAGTCGACGGCTCCTTTTTCCCCATTAAAATCCCGGGGCTTGCAAGACACGAAGTACTTATAGGAGCAACCCTTGTTACGGGGTTCTTGTTGCAGTATTAATTTCTGAGATGGGACACTTAGGTGGTTGGTGGACTGACGATCGTCATCCACTTTCTTGGGGTCATCCTTCTTTTTGGGAGGAGGCTTGCTATGAGCCTCAGAATGTGTCCTGGGCTTTGCATGTGATGCGAAGTGGGTCCTACTTCGAGCACCACTGTATTCTTCATATTGCCTATCCAAGGCCTGTGTAACAGCGCCGTCAATTATCGCTTTTAACTCAGCGCCCGTTAACGTAATCTGGGCATTATTATTTGGCTCCACCGGATGGCTATTTATTTCATCTGAATCAGCCATTTGAATTGAACTGTTGCAGAAAACAAGAACAACACTTTATTTGGGAGTTTATTATGGGATTACCCCTTAGGGTAACCTGTTAACCATGGTAAACAGAGACCATATATGGTTAACTTAATAATCGTATTAAATCAGGATTTCAATCATAATTTATCCTAATTATTCATAATAACAATATATATATTAGCACATAAGGCTTAGTCACTTGGACAATTTAAATTATAAGCTATGATTTCAGAGAATCAAGGCCTTTAAGGTTTGAACCTAATTCATTACCTTTACTAGGCAGGGAGTCATAGCTACCACTGTCTGTTGGCTCATATAAAAATGAGCAGGGCCCGTAGGCACTATATTACCACGTATGGTTTAAAAATACGATCATCTTAATTTGATGATGTAAACCCAGGATTCAGAGATCATTAGACTGGGTTAGGAATCCTTTAAAGAATCCTTATATAATAATATGTGTGATTGCAAATGAACCACTTCTGCCAGGAATGTTAACATGTTTTAAGATGTTAACAGGAATTTGAATCTTTTAAACAGGTCTTACCATATTGGCCCGGTCTTATATTTGACACGTGGCTAGGTTTCACACTTTAAGCTCCTTAATTAATGCTTTGAATCTCTTTAACGGGTCTTACCATATTGGCCCGGTCTTATATTTGACACGTGGCTAGGTTTCACACTAAAGATTCTTAATAAGAATTTTACATAGGCAGATTATTTCAAGAGGAATGATTTTAATTTATTTATTTCATTTATAATTTATATTTGCATATAATGGCCATGAAATTTATAAAAACAATATTCCATTAATTATACATAGGTTACATGTTGCCCTAAACAGGTCTTTTCAAACAAACCATTTCCCACGTAGGGGTTAAATAACACACATGCCCACGCAGGTGCTAAATATCATACATGTCCACGCAGGGACTACATAATATAATAGTCCACGCAGGGACTCAAAGCAAACATACAGATAAAGGATTCACTGATCCTTCTTGCTCTTCCCCTTGATCAAGTTCGTCAAGGTCTTGAACATCCCTTGGTTACGGCGCCGGTCTTCCCGTGCCTCATGTCGCACCTCCCTTATACTTTGTAGGATCTCCTGGTGCAGTGGTGGCGACATCTGTAGAGACGGCGGGGGTTGTTGGTAGTACGGGGGTTGCATAGGCATCTGGTATCCCTGTGCTGGGTATCCTACTCCCCAAGGACCTCCATACGGTCCCTCTGGGTTAAGGGCGTTGTAATTAGCCGCTACCGCGTATGGGTCGGCTTCAGCGTAACCGGGGTTAATGTGGGTCGGTGGCTCAAACGGGTTGTACATCGTAGGACCCGTGTATGCCGGTATCTGGTTATCAAAACCCATTGGTGGCGGTTGCTGCGCGAAGGGGTTTGATGGTCCACCCATTTGTGGAACTTCTTGATGCGGCTGATAATTTTTGCCACTTGACTGCAGAGGAGAGCTGAAATGAAACTCCTCTCTTCGTGTGGACATCCGGGCTGCGGTCCTCATACGTCTTTGCGGTTGCGGAGGCGCCGGCTGAACTGGTGGCGGTGGAGGCGGTGGCGTAACTGCCACAAACTGGTGGTTCCCAGAGGAATCTTGATGATGCTGCTGCTGCTGCTGCTCATGAGGCGAAGAATAGTGAGGCTGCTGCTGCTGATGCGGCGACGAATGGTGTGAAGGCGTATAGTACCATTCGTGCTGAGTAAATATAGCCTGGAAGCTATCTGGACCACTATAGGGTGGTCCATGATAAATGGAACTATCCGAGACCTCGATTGGGTGGTTGGGAGTTCCTGATGCGGGCTCGACGGGGTCGTCTTCCTCGTCCATCTCATTGCCTCCGGAAAAATGGTCCTCCGGCCCCAATGGGTTAAAACCCACTGGTTCTTGTATATAATCTGCCGGGTTAAACCGGCCTCGGAAGAATGGAGTGGGGTCCCCAAAGGAGCGGTGCGATATTGATCGCTGTAGTGGTAAGTACGAATGGTGTGAGTCTCCATGCTCATTTTCTGATTGTGGCCCGTACGAGTTCTGAGCGGGAGTCGTTGAGCTGTTCGAAACCGACCGTCTTGCCGGTTGAAAGAGACCTCTCTGGTTTCGCCGAGTACCATCACTCTCGGCAGGGGTAGGACCTCGTGTATTCGATGGTCCTGCTTCGTCATCGTTGCGTGCGGGGACTGGCCCCTTACCTCTTCCAATCCACCTGAATCTTGGCGGCATTTTGATATTCCTGTCAATAAAGCATGAGATACTAATAACAAATATAAAATGCAAAATAAAGGACAACACAATTTAAAGTGGAATTTGTCCTATGTTATATGTCTAGACTCGAAAGTTTAGAAATGTGCAATTGTGTAACTGAGATTAAACAAAAAAGGCTAGTGTTTAATTCACTCAGTTGTTGGCTCTGATACCAACCTGTCACACCCCGATTTCCACGTGTCACCGGTGGGCCCGGTGGGGGAGTATCGTGACGTGGTTGGCAACGTAACAGTCGAACAACACAATATAATAATGCACAGCGGAAGCAAATTTAAAATATAATACAACCGAATTTATTTATTGTAATCAAAGTCACAATATCCGGTGTTTATCCACAGAACGGATCGAAACAAAATAACATTTATGGTTCAACAGACTTCGGCATCCTAAGCTTGCGAGACTTTCTATTGATGCTTGGAGATAATCCAGCCAAATTTCGTTTAGTACCTGCATTCAGTCTTTTTGGGGAAATACGTCAGTTTACACTGGTAAATACAATCAACTGACTCATTTTGGAAAATGCTTAAAAATTGGTTTGGATGCACATGGCATAAACATTTTTATAACTTGGGAGAATTATTTAATATTATAATCATGTGAATGAATTACATGTCACTTATGCGTTCAGTAGCCCGGAACGTATCCGGGTTAAAGATCAATAGACACACCACAATTTTAGAGTTATACACTGACAGGTGTACGCCTACACCCCGTGCTCAAGTCGTGGCCAAGTCTCGCAAGCTTAGGATGCCGAAGTCTGTTGAACCATAAATGTTATTTTGTTTCGATCCGTTCTGTGGATAAACACCGGATATTGTGACTTTGATTACAATAAATAAATTCGGTTGTATTATATTTTAAATTTGCTTCCGCTGTGCATTATTATATTGTGTTGTTCGACTGTTACGTTGCCAACCACGTCACGATACTCCCCCACCGGGCCCACCGGTGACACGTGGAAATCGGGGTGTGACACATATGATAAAGCCGCTAAGCAAATGATCGATAGCCTGGTTATTCATTAAATAGTAACGGGTAATTGTTAACAAGTTTAGAGATGGCTAGAGATAATTGTTATTTCAACTACTACACAAGTTGACTACTACAATTTCTCAAAATTAAAATGATATCAAATGAAAACAAATTACAACTTGTTGCATGACTCAAATTTTTATTTCATTTTTTTTACTCGCTTCATGTCATTTGGTCGGTTACGTTTAATGGTGGGCCTTCACATGTGCAATGAATGGGATTACAAAAGCCATACATGTTTCATGGCAGACTTCAACGTTGAGAATGGGATTGGGCCAAGTTCTCAGAGTACAGATGGGCTGAATGGGAGTTGGGATTGATGACTGATCCACACGCTCGAGGCCCATTTTAGAGAATACTATGGAATTTAAATCTAACTAGTTAAATTCCACCCGTGCGTTGCGGCGGAGACCCAATGACTGCAAAACGCGTGTCAGTAACGGCAAGCAGATAACGAATATCGAATATCAAAACATAAATAAAAATGTCGTGAAAAGGATAGTCAATCCGTCCTTAAAGAAACGATTTTAAATAACCTAATATATAACAATAGGACCCACACGTCCTACACGTTGGAAAGTCGGTTGTTTTCAGTTCAGTTATTACGGTGCTAACACGTTAAAATATGGATGAGCTCGGTACCGGTAACGGCACCGAAAGTACCGTTCCGGAAAATCATCGAAATTAGGTACCGGCACCGAAAATGCTCGGTACAATACGGTATGGTATTTAAAGGTAAAAATCAATAAATATAGGTATGGTGCTAGACCGGTGTCGAATCGAAAGTAACGATTCTGAAAATGCCAAAAGGTGGGTACCAAATTGGTACCAAAAATGATTTGGTATAGTAAATTTGGTACCGATACCATACCGGTTTGATTACAGGATTTGATACGATTTGCTCATCAATAATCTAAATATCCAAGTTAATTTTACATGCTACAATTCATTCATTACGTAAAAAGACAAAAAATAAAGCAAAATAAGTTGTTGTGTATATAAAACCTCATTCAAACGAAATACAGTTTACTTACTGTGTGTATGAAAAGTAATCTAAACTGTGCAATTACTTGCATTGCTACGTTGCTACAGGATTTGATGAGCTCGGTACCAACCGGTACCGAAAATACCGTTACCGAAATCCCCAAAAGTGGGTACCAGTACCGAATATACCTGGTACAATACGGCTTGATACGGTCGGTACTGGTACGGCACCGGTATTTGAGGGTAAAACCCGATGAATACCGGTGCCAAACGGATACCGAAAATACACTCAGTTTGGTAAATTTGATACCGGTACCGGTACCAGTATGATTGGTGCATTTCAGGTTCACTCTAGTTTATATTAATTCGAATAAAAATGCATTGAAATTATTATATAATATACTATTGATGATAGTTTTTGGTTTTGAGGTTCAAAGATAAAAACATGCTAAATGATGAGTTTACGATGCATAAATGAGATTAGAATTAATGGGTACAATTAATTATAGGTGAATTGATGTAGTTGAAAAATAGTTGTGATATTAATTTGTCATGTAATTAATTGTTGCAGGAAGTCAATGAAACACATGAATGGCAATATAGGAAGGCAACTTGTTGGACGATAGTGGGGACACACATATTGGGCTGCACATGCTTTGGCAAATTTCTTACGTGAACAAGAGACCAAAGGAGGCAAGTCTTTGGGATTGGTTTTGATTGGGCCGACATATTGAAAGTCCAAGGAGTTCACATGGGCTTGACTTAGTGGCGGCAAGATTATTGATATATGGGGAGTCGCAAGTTTTAGAGGAGGGGGCATACGGCTAAGGAATTTCACAATTCTAATACATCAGCCGTCGCACATCAACATATGGAACATAGGGACAATTTTCATCATCATTCAACATTATTCAAGCCAATCAATGAAGTCGGATCAACTCGGGATGACAACCGAAGCTGTGAAGATCACCATGAGCGGCTAAAGCGCTCGTGACTTCTGCCCGGATGAACGTTTACACGGTTTGATATAATTTTCTGTTTTCTGATTCTTGTAAACTGGTACAGCTTGACCACTTGTGTTGGATTATTGGTAAACGTTTCTTGTGTTTGAATTACTTGTCGTTTATTAAGCTTATTGGCAACTTTCTTACGTTGTTAGCGGGTTGGTAAATTGGTGGGTAATTGATACAATCAAACGGTTTATTAGGTTGCATAGTGAATCTTAAAAACTATCCATATTAACTAATCAAATTCATTAATTCCGAGGCCATGTCTATGTGGTGTTTTGAATCGGTAAACATGTTTTGATGTTAAACGGGTATTCGGGATTCCGGGTGGAGGTTACTTCTTCTTAATATTGATAATACTTTTCGTGACAAATTGTGTTTTCTTTACAATTAAACAAACAAACCCCCAATTCTAGATTAGTAGTAGTTAATTAAATAATTTAGCTAAACACTAACCACCTATTCCCCGTGGATACGATACGCTACTTAGTTTAATTAGGTTTTTGCATGACCCTTACGACAGTCATCAGAATGGCGCCATTGCCGGGGAATTAGTGCGCTTAGTGTTAGTTAGTTAGTTCTTGTTTTAAAAAAAAATCTAAAAAAAAAACCAAAAATATTTTTTTTGTTTTATCTAGTTTGTTCGTGATTTACGTGAGTAGTTGAGCTGTGTTTGTGCAGGATGACAGATCTTACTATATTTTGCGGCTCTTCTACATGCAAGTTATGCGGGGAACCACTTCACCCGTGTATCGGTTGCCACGAGGCCCGATTCAGACGGGAAAAAGCGAAATTGGAAGAACCACTGATGTCTTGCTATAATAATCCTTCCCCTCCACCATATTTCTATGATTCAGATACAACGGTGAAGGATGGTTATTACTCTGACGGATGGGATCGGGACGAGGATGCTTATTATGAGTCAAGGACGGATGGACAATGTTTCTGTTGCGGTCGTAATCATACTTATGATTATGATGATGTGTGCGCGGTGTATTTGGAAAATCCAGAGTATTGGAAAGAAAAAATGATGGATGCGTACATTTTAAGACCGTATCAGGGATACCGACAGTATCATCCCGAGGAATATTCTAAGCCCGATGGTGTCTATGCTTATCAGACCGAGGAGGAGAAAAAGCTTGCTATGTTGGAAGTGACTTTGTCCAAACTCGAGCAGTATTTATCATCACCCAACCTTTCCGATGAAGATCGAATCAGCTGTCTAGTTTCCAAGTGTCAAAAATTAAAAATGAAGATAGAAATAGAAGAGCGTCTCTCACCATTACCTGATGATATTAGAGATTATTCTCACATGGAAGAGGAGGTTGTGGAGGATAATACCACATCAATGAATCCTTTATCTGATGAAGAGTCACTGGTGGATCAGATGGTGTGTGAGGATGATGACGCAGAACACTCTGATGAGATGAATGCGTGTACCGAACCTCTTCCCATATCAATCATTCCAATTAACAAGTGTGGGGAAGAGGGTTCGAGGAAGAAGATGAAAAGGGCGAAGCTACAAGACATCGGTGTATATCTTGTGAAGTGGATCAGCCAAACCCGCAGGTGCTTTCTAAACATGCCAATTATACTGACGAGCTTATGGAGATGGCTTGTAAAATTCCGGGCATTCATTGGAAATACAAGGGGTAAATGTGCATTGAAACCACCGTAGCACATATCATGTACGATCTGGCTGAAGATCTAAAACTTAGCGCTCTCGGGAGGCAGCCCGAGGATGTAGAGTATTGTATTTTTGTTTTGTTTTGTGTTGTGTTGTGTTGCGTGTGTTTTCTTGCAGGTTTTAATTATCTTCACGGATGCGTTTACCCAAGTGTGGGGAAGTTTGAGGAGGTGACGATCACTTTTGTCCATACTCAATCTCCATTTGGACGAAAGTGATTCGAATAATTTCAAGTCAAGTGTCCCGTGTTGAAGCAGTCGCGAATGAAATGCTATACGGTTGTGGTGGAACATGGCTCATAGGAATTCAACCGTTTCAAATCAGGGGAGTTTGTTCCATTTATCTTTGTATTTTGTTTTTTTTTATGTAGTTGTGTCGTAAATAGTTTCTTGCTCCATTGAAGACAATGAAGGAAATAAGTGTGGGGAGGGGAAACTAGCGTTTAGTTGTATCTTAGTGTCGTGTTGTAAAAAAATAAAAAATAATTAAATTTTTTTTTGAAAAAATAGAAAATGTCCCGTGAAGGTTTTCGCATAAAATGGAAAATGATAGGTGTAATTGAATCAGTGGCTTTTCGATTATAATATATATGAGATAATAAATAATCGGTCACGCGTCTAATTTAGGATATGTGGGTAGGCCCAGCCGGTTGAAAGGTTCCTTAGATTTGATATAAAATAACTTAAAATAGGAGTCTTGTGGGTTTCCGCCTTAGGAGCTATGATAAAACTGAAACTGTGGAGAGTATAAGGGGTACGTCATAAGTAAAAAACTTATAAGTTTTTCCGATTAAACTGGCACACCTGTTTCTTTTTGTGAAAACAAATCTGAAACAGTGTGGCGCCTAAAAAAAAATTCCATCTATTCATCTGAGCACATGTAAAAAAAAAGAAAACAAAGCCTATGGTATTGCCGCGGGGATAGCGACTCATGCGGTACATACCCTCTAGGTGGAGTTATATATATATATATATATATATATATATATATATATATATATATATATATATATATATATAAACGTGAAGTTTATGGCATTAACCATGGGGATGGTGACTCGTGTGGCGTATGTCCGCTGAACTGATCGTATACAAACGCATGTAAGCTCGCAATATCATCCATCTATCCATCATAAAGTTTAATCGGAATAATATAAGAGTTTTTTTATATAAGGCTGTAGATTATAAATCTTTTAATCTCATAAGCTTAAAACGGGAATAGGTGGAGTCGTAGTCTTTTGAGTGTGGGATCCATAGATGTCTATATATTACTTGAACTTAATAGATCGAAAATAAGGGCTTCGAAACCGGCGGTTGGGTTTAAGTGGACCGTATATTCACAATCTTGGTTAACGTGTGATGTGATTTGTTCTAATAAAATAATGAATATATTGAAAGCCATTTGTTTTGATTGTGATTCCATTGCGAATAATTTTTTTCGGGGACGAAAAAAGATAAGTGTGGGGATTTGTTTGGTGCATTTCAGGTTCACTCTAGTTTATATTAATTCGAATAAAAATGCTTTGAAATTATTATATAATATACTATTGATGATAGTTTTTGGTTTTGAGGTTCAAAGATAAAAACATGCTAAATGATGAGTTTACGATGCATAAATGAGATTAGAATTAATGGGTACAATTAATTATAGGTGAATTGATGTAGTTGAAAAATAGTTGTGATATTAATTTGTCATGTAATTAATTGTTGCAGGTGTAGAGTGTATGGTGTGGGTGTGAATAACTCTGAATTGTGACATCGGGTCTAAAGGTGAATCTTGCAAAGTGTAGAGTGTATGGTGTGGGTGTGAATAACTCTGAATTACAAGACATGGCAAGAATTTTTCGATGCAAGGTAGGCACTTTCCCATTCAAGTATCTCGGGCTTATGGTCGGCGCAAACATGAACCTGGTCAAGCATTAGAAACCGGTAATTGATTTGTTCAGATCACGACTATCCAATTGGAAGGCAAGGGAGTTGTCCTTTGGTGGTCGTGTGACGTTGATAAAATCGGTTCTCAACTCATTGCCTACATATTTTTTCTCTTTATACAAGGCCCCGGTACAAGTCATTTCGAAATTAGAGAGTTTGAGAAGGAACTTCTTTTGGGGAGGAACGGAGGAAATATCTAAGGTAAGTTGGATGGCTTGGGATAACGTCATTGCCCCGGTAAAGTATGGCGGATTGGGTTTCGGTTCCTTGCGAGACGCCAATCTTGCCATGCTAGCAAAATGGTGGTGGCGGTACAAAGTTGAAGACCAAGGGTTGTGGCGGAAAGTTATTTGGGCCCTTCATCACAACTCGAGAGCTGGGAACTTCATACCAGCCAAAGTTTCTATGTCCGGAACTTGGAAACAAGTACATAAGGTGTCGTCCGATCTCACAAGCATGGGTTTGGAGCTGGAAAAAATAATAAAAGGGGTTGTGGGTCGCGGAAACGTTGTGATGTTCTGGATTGACGTGTGGATGGGACAGGTTTCACTCGCGACAAAGTTCCCGGCTCTGTTCTCACTTGAGTCTAAAAAGACATGCACGGTGGCAGAAAGATTGGGCCAATTCGGGTCTGGGATACGTTCGCATTGGGCCTGGAAAAGACCATTTTTAGGCTCGGTAGAACAAGGTGAATGGAGGCAGTTACAAGGGCTTATTTGTCAGATAATATGGGGCGCTAATGAGGACACATGGGTCTGGGATCTGGATGAATTAAATACATTCACAGTGGGTAGTTTAAAAAAGCACTTGTGCTCAATTAAATATACACAACCTGACTATGTTTTTCCTTGGAATTCATGGGTCCCAAAAAAGGTATCTATTGTAGCTTGGAGAGCATATAGGAACAAACTTCCGACTAAAGATGCGTTGGCGACTAGAAACATTTTTGTCGATTCGGATCATTGCCTTCTATGTGGGGACTACCCGGAAACGTGTGAACACTTGTTCGTTTCATGCGCTTTCTCTCAATCGCTTTGGCAAGTGGTCTCACTTTGGTGTAATATTCCATCCATATATGCTTTTTGCATCAGGGATTTGCTGGACTTAAATGTGTATTGCCAAGGTTCAAAGAAAAAGAAAAAAACAATTCAGGCAGTGGTCTTAACAACCATGTGGAGCATTTGGCGGCTGAGGAATGACATTGTCTTTAAAGGTAGCTACTCCTCAATAACGAAAGTAGTCGAGGAGATCAAATCGATGGCATACATATGGGTAAAGTATCGTTCGAAAGAGCCGTCGTTAACCTGGAACCGTTGGAGATCTTTTAATGTTTTTTAGTCGTTCTTGGTATATTGTTCCGGGTCTGTGAGATTGTAATTTGGTGGATGTGAATCCCAGCCTAGCGTCTTGCTTGGCGGTTTTTTAATAATATTTTCATTGGCCGTTCAAAAAAAAAAATTAATTGTTGCAGGAAGTCAATGAAACACATGAATGGCAATATAGGAAGGCAACTTGTTGGACGATAGTGGGGACACACATATTGGGCTGCACATGGCTTGGCAAATTTCTTACGTGAACAAGAGACCAAAGGAGGCAAGTCTTTGGGATTGGTTTTGATTGGGCCGACATATTGAAAGTCCAAGGAGTTCACATGGGCTTGACTTAGTGGCGGCAAGATTATTGATATATGGGGAGTCGCAAGTTTTAGAGGAGGGGGCATACGGCTAAGGAATTTCACAATTCTAATACATCAGCCGTCGCACATCAACATATCGAACATAGGGACAATTTTCATCATCATTCAACATTATTCAAGCCAATCAATGAAGTCGGATCAACTCGGGATGACAACCGAAGCTGTGAAGATCACCATGAGCGGCTAAAGCGCTCGTGACTTCTGCCCGGATGAACGTTTACACGGTTTGATATAATTTTCTGTTTTCTGATTCTTGTAAACTGGTACAGCTTGACCACTTGTGTTGGATTATTGGTAAACGTTTCTTGTGTTTGAATTACTTGTCGTTTATTAAGCGTATTGGCAACTTTCTTGCGTTGTTAGCGGGTTGGTAAATTGGTGGGTAATTGATACAATCAAACGGGTTATTAGGTTGCATAGTGAATCTTAAAAACTATCCCTATTAACTAATCAAATTCATTAATTCCGAGGCCATGTCTATGTGGTTTTTTGAATCAGAAAACGGATTTTTATATTAAAACGGGTATTCGGGATTCCGGGTGGAGGTTACTTCTTCTTAATATTGATAATACTTTTCGTGACAAATTGTGTTTTCTTTACAATTAAACAAACCCCCAATTCTAGATTAGTAGTAGTTAATTAAATAATTTAGCTAAACACTAACCACCTATTCCCCGTGGATACGATACCCTACTTACGCTATCTACTTAGTTTAATTAGGTTTTTGCATGACCCTTACGACAGTCATCACAGTACCCGATACTATTCATTCATTTAAATTTTTATTAATGTTAATTCATTTCTCTTACTGTTCATTTAGTTCGATTTTTAATATATAGGTCAATATGTTTGAACTCTAGCTAAGGTTTATAATCTAGTTTATAAGTTATAAAAAAATATACAGTTTTTAAATGTCTTGAAAATAAATTAAACAAACACTGGTTTTTAAACGATTTCAACCTGACCCTAACCAATTAAAACTGGTTTTAAATTGTTCATGACCGAAACCAACTTTAATCTGAACTGGCTTTTGAGAAAAAAAATGATGTTCACCTCTGGATGGGGCTTCATGTTCGGTTACTCACAGTCCCTTGATTACCCACCAAAGAAAATTGAGCAGCCATAGGCCCATAATTATGTTCTCTTATTTTTAATAATCATAAACCGATTATTTAAAAATACGTGTGAAGCTTCTGGTAAATACTTCATTCAGTTGTTCAAATATAAAAAGACTACACGTTAAGTTTACCTTGACTTCTCATATATACAACAAAATACGAATCCATTACAAAATAGGTGGGTTAGTGACTAGTTTAAAGTCTAAACTGGTTCGGGTTAGTCTTGTGTCAACTATGTGAATACGTTTAGCTAAACGGGTCAACACTGTTGGGTATAATCTTGATCAGGTGAAAGTTGGGTGAATGGGTACGGGTCGAAACCGAGTTTAGCGTTAATGGGTCGGTTAGGTTGTTGCAAAATTGGTGTAGCTTGACCGAGTAAAACAGATGTGCACGCAGGGGCGGACCCAAGTTAGCCCGTGGGTGGGCGGCCGCACCCCTTGAAAAAAAAATTTAGAGTTATTTTTCGCGAAAAATCCCGGCCGCACCCCTTGGAAAATTTCGACCGCACCCCTTGGAAAATTCTGACCGCACCCCTTAGAAAAAAATGTTAGAAATTTATATAAAAAAAAATTTGTGAACACGGATTTAAACCCGACCCAATTATGTAAAAAAGTTAGCCCACTAATCTCTTTAACTAAATCTTGTATTCCTATAACCCAATATCAAGCCCAATTATATAAGTTTATGTTAAAGCCCAACCCAAATAACTAAATCAATTAAACAAAACATAACCCAAATAACCAATCGATCATTCATCTCCTCCCTCCCGCCCTCCCCTCTCTGCTGCCAGCGACCAAGAATTCAAGAAGCAGAAACAATGAGTAAGGATGTTATGGCACAGTTTCTCAACAAGAGGAAAGCGGTTGAAATTGGACAGAGAAAGACTTGTTTAAGAAAGAATTGCTTAAGAAAGTATCTCTAGATGATGTTTTGGATATATTTTAAAAAATGAAAACCCGTAGGGCGACATTTTAAATATGTTTGTAACAACGTTTGACGTGTTTTTGATGATTATATAAATTTTAGTTTGATGTTCTTTTTTTACATGACCCGACCCGAACCGATTTTTATATATATATATATATATATATATATATATATATATATATCTAGACGCCTAAAATTTTTAAAAACTTTCCGCACCCATAGAAAAATTCCTGGGTCTGCCACTGTGTGCACGTGTGGAGCAAGCTGAACATTTGAGTTGTTAGCTGATTTTAAGGAGAACGTGGACTTAGTTTTTGCATGTGATAGTTATATTTATATTATAAATAGTAGTATTATCTCAATTGTGATGTATCCATCTTTCACATTTTAATAAAGAAGCTTTTCATTTTCTACAAATTTCTACAAGTTTTTGTAGAGTTATTTTCTTTATATTTGAGAGCAATTTACTTGTGAGTTTGAGTTAGTAATTTTGGGGCCTGAACCAACAAACACCAGGTTGTGTTGATCCAGTCGTCTGCAACAAACACCTTGCTGTGCGGTTGATCCAATTCCCGAGTTTGTAGAAACCCTCCAATGACAAGACATGATGTTTTTGTCGGGCATTACGTCGAACAACTTCACTGCATTCTTCCATTCACCAATCTTCACGTCCTTCATTGCCCTCATCACTTCGCTATAGGGCCTTGCTTGGAAGTTTAGCATGTCATTAACTTTAGAATTTGTTTATAGAGAATTTGGAATTTGTCTCACCAATAAAGGTCATCACAACTTTGCTTAGTACATATAGGAGATCTTGACTGCTCACCTATGATGCACTGGACGGGTACGGGTACGGGGTACGGGAACGGGTACGGGAACGGGAAACGATAAAACTAAAAAATTCAAGAAGCGGGGACGGGAGGGGTACGGGAATAAAAACATATAAAAATAAATATATATTAAAGATAATGTAACACAAAACCCTAAAATAGTTATATATTAAAGGCGCATAGGCCTCGCAAAAGATCATTATGTACTATAACCAAAGAATAGTGGACAAACAACTAAACATAATATTTAAAAAAACGAAAATAAAAAGAATAAAACCAAACCAGACAAAAAAAAAACTAGCATAAAATCAGAAAAAAGGATCAAACTAAAAAAAAGAGGAAAAGTCAGAAAAAAAAGTCTTTTACTAGCTACTCTACTCACTTCACTAGTATCACCTACTCCTACTTAAAGCCTCCAACAGTCCTTTCTTTCTTTACCACTACAACACTCATCTTTCTTGCTACTCTCTTTTTTCTCTTTTCCTCCTCTTTTCCCACTACAACTCAAAAAAACTCTGAAGAAAAGATCAACAATGTTCATGGTTTAAAAGAAGCAAAGGCGTTATCTTTGTGAATTCGACTTGTTCAAACCAAAATGTGGCCGGAATTTGCAGAAGCTTGTTGAAACTGTTGGGTTTTGAAGGCTTTTAATCACACTAACTTAATCTTGCTAAACACTTCAACATAAAAAAACACATGACTAATTAAAAATACTTGACCCGTAAAAAACATACTTTTATCGACCCGACTTGACCCGTCAAGATTAATCCAACATTCACCCCCTTAATCTTGATGTCGGTTCTTTGCTCCTTGCTTGCGTTCTTTCTTGCTTCTTGCTTCTAATCAACATGCTTTCGTTGATTGATTTCTTGCAGACTTGCTTTCGAAACTTGCGTTCTAAATCTTGCTGATTTTGCGTCTTACTTGTTGACTTTGCTCATCCTGCTACTTTCTAGCTTGATTCGAACCCACTCTTGCTTTCTTACTTCGAATCTTCTTAATTGCTGACTTGCTTTAATGAATAGGGTACTTGCTACCTAATTTTTTCTTGCTTTCGAACCTTCATTCTTGCTCGGTTCAACTTCATGATCTTGCTATTCTTGCTTTAATCGGTTGATAATCCGACTCTAATCTTGCACTTGCTAAACAAACCACACGGGTCCGGTATCTTGCTAACTTTCTTTCTTGCTAACTTGCTATTCGAACCATAACATACATTTCGGTCTTTCTTTTGCCATACGAACCCCTAAGGTTCGATTCTTTCTTTCTTTCTTTTGGCTATCGATATTCTTCTTTCTTTCTAATCGACGCCCTTTCTTTCTTTCTTCATTCTGACCGGTGCTTGCTCTTTCTTTGTTTCTTGATCGTTGTTCCTTTCTGCTTCCTTCACCAGCCTACATGCTTGATTTTCTTTTCTTTTTTTCAAGGTGGATGCAATTAATTGAAAATTCACGTGCCTACCTTATTCAATTAAATCAACCGACCTTTCAGATATGTTCTTGCTGGCTTCTTGCTTTCAAATACATTTAATGAAGAAAAGTGTTGCATCAATAGCCGTCAAAAATGCCGACTTTCCCTTATTTTAAATTCTTACTTTCATGAACTGCTGCTTCTATACTTCATCCTGATGGTTTTTTTTTTGTTTACCTCCCAAAAAAAACCGCTGCTCTCCTCTTATGCGTCTTCTTCTGCCCTGCAGCCAAGGGCTGCTCTCTTACTCGAAAACGACTCTCAAACCGGCCCTCTCTTTCTTGCTATGAATCAGGTATGAGCCTAGGGCTCTGATACCAATTGTTGGGTTTTGAAGGCTTTTAATCACACTAACTTAATCTTGCTAAACACTTCAACATAAAAAAACACATGACTAATTAAAAATACTTGACCCGTAAAAAACATACTTTTATTGACCCGACTTGACCCGTCAAGATTAATCCAACAGAATCTGGCCGGAAAGTGACTGCTCGAGGCGCTCTTGGTGCGCCTCGCCTGAAAAAAACCAGAAAAATAAACGGAAACTTGACGGAAACATTTCTTGCATGTCCCCAAACCCCGTCCCCTTCTGCAACACGTTTCCAGGCCGTACCCAACATGCCGGGGACGTTTCCCAGCCGTCCCCGTGCGTTTCCGTCCCCTAGCAGTCCCCAGGACGGGAGACGGCACCTCAACGGCGTTTCCGTGCTTCCGAGCTGCTCACGTCCTAGTAAAACATCTTTAAGAACTGAAACTAATTAAAGTACTACAGAAGAAGCTGAAAGTACAACTATGAAAGCCTTGAAATCAACTGCATTAAACATGCTTAAATAAAAATGGAATAAAGTTGCGCGTAGTGGTAATGGAGACGTGGGTGCTTGTAGCATATTATCAAAACATCTTTTGCTACTGTTGACTATATTGACTTTTTTGGTCGAAGTCAACGTTAACTTTGTACAAAAGTTAACTTTAATTTTTTGGCAGAATTTATATTCAGCAGGTCTTCATTATCTTGATGGTTGCTATTGTCAATTTTGTCTCCTCTCAACCCGACAAGGTAGTTACAAACAAAATCTATTTTTTTTTTGAAACGTAACTTTCAATAACAACACCGCCAGCCCAAGCCGGGCCGACGAAATAAACACCAAAGGAAACTTACATGTTTACAAAAGAGCACCATTCCCCCCAATCTACCCCCTTAAACTTAGATCTATTCGAGAACCAAAGAAAACTTAAAGCCTTGACTTCGCCTAAAATGCCGTCGATCTTAACTGGGGAGCTCGAGAAGATAAGATTATTCCTAGCACGCCAAAGGCTCCAACACGTGATAATAATAATACCTTGGACAGCATCCTTTTTTTTCTCCGAAACACTAAGGCTCTTGAAAACAGAGAACAAATCCGAAAGAGAGAAGGCGAAAACACTTGGAATTTTGCACCATGACGACACACCATGCCAAACATTCGCGGCAACGCTACACGAGATAAACAAGTGTTCCGCAGTCTCCTCCGCTGAACCACAAAGCGGACACGAGCTGTCCTCAATTCCAATATTCCTGTTCCTTAACGCGGTTCCGGTTGGTAACCTTTCCATCTCCGCTCTCCAAGCGTGTATATTACATTTGGCTGGAACCCAAGGACTCCAATCTAACACATACCTGTTACCAGCCAACTGATCCTCTATTAACGCACATTTTACAGCTTTAACAGAGAAATCTTCCGACCTTCTACCGCACCAGATCCAATTATCGCTCCTGTCGACAATCTGAATTCCTTGCAGGGCCGCGGACAGCTGAGAGATGCTGCTGTTCATCGCTTCTGATGACGGAGACGCTCTCCATCCCCACTGAAAGCTTGTACCGAACTCGCTAGTAACTAAACGGTCCGCAACTTTGCAGTTCTTATCCATATCAAGACTGAAGAGCTCCGGGAAACGAAACTTTAGAGGTTCGTCTCCAGCCCAAGTATCCAACCAGAAAGAGATATCAGTACCATTCCCTACAATCCCTTTGAATAAGAAACGCAGATCACGACCACCCACCTTAGTATTAGCTGAACTTTTAGCTATATTACTCCACGTTCCCGTTATAGATTTTTTATACGGAATACACTCCCACCCGGTCCTAGAAAAATGGATAGCGTCGACTATTCTCCTCCACAGGTTCCCTTTTTCAGTCTTATACCGCCACACCCATTTAGCTAGAAGAGAAGAGTTAACCTCCGAAAGCTTGTTCAAGCCCAAACCCCCATCCTTTTTGGGACTAGCAACCCTGTCCCAAGCGACCCAATGCGTTTTCCTTACCTCATTGGAACCACCCCACAAAAATTTTTTGATCATGGATTCGAGGTCCGCTAACACCTTTTTGGGCGCCTTATAAAGAGAGAAGTAAAACGTGGGAAGACTTTCCAATATAGATTTGATAATCACGACTCTCCCCCCGATCGAGAGAAGACTAGACTTCCATTTAGCTAAACGACAACGGAAAATATCGTAAACCGGTTGCCAATTAGACACTCGGTTCATATTGGCTCCAACACTAAGACCCAAGTATTTAAATGGAAGGGACCCCGGCTTGCATCCTAGGTCGACCGCCATATTCTCAATCTCATCACCGCCTACTCCAACACCAAACAGATTCGATTTGGCCATGTTAATTCTTAGGCCCGAACTGACATGGAATCAACGAAGGATTCTAATGACATTCTCCATTTCTAACTTAGACCAATCTCCCACTAACATAGCATCGTCCGCGTAAAGAAGATGCGTAATTGCCAGCCCATTGTTAGGCGTGACTATACCCTCGATGACACCCGCCTCCCTAGCGCGATTCAACATACACGAAAGGGCTTCCATCACCACTAAAAAGAGGAAAGGGGAGAGCGGATCCCCTTGCCTCATACCTTTCTCGCACTTAAACTGAAACGTGGGGGCCCCGGTAACCAAAACAGAAGATCTAGCCGATTTGAGAATTCCCAAGATCCAGTTGCACCAAATACTCGAAAATCCCATTTGCTGGAGGGAGTTAATGACAAAATTCCAACTAACGTTATCGTACGCCTTTTCAAAGTCTATCTTGAAGAAGAAAGCTTTCCTGTTCCTACTTTTGATCCAGGAGATTAACTCATTGACAATCAAGGGACCATCCAGGATGAATCTCCCCGAAAGGAACGCAGATTGAAACTCCGATATGACACTATCCAAAAGTTTCCTCATCCGATTGGCAACCACTTTCGAAACAACATCTATTATAACCATCTCTAACATCCCATCCATCATCACGTATCGATAACCAGCTCACTAACGAGCGTACGACTCGGATTAAAGATTTGTTTGCGTTTGATTGCCAGCATGGCAAGTGTCACACAGATCGACTCATGGGCAATCAGATAAAAAGTCATGAAGTTGCCAATTAAGCCATAATCCCAACTTGTTTGGTTGCTAATATATGTTCACAAAGGGAGATTGAGGCCGTATATAAGATACCCGACGATTTACAAGTGCCCAAAGGTTTTTTTTTATTTAACACCCTACCGATAAACAATTCCTAAGTAGTTGCTGTTAAAATCCACAAAACCCACACCTTATAGAGAAGCATATACGTATATTATGCTAATATGATATGAAAAATTGAAATTAACCTACAAAACATTTCTGGGTTCCTAAAATCACTTACACAGAAAATCAAGAATTTTATAGATGTCGAACAGGGTCGAAACAAAACAATCGATACTTCACATCTCATTGAAATGGGGTTCATTCAAGCATTTCATCAAACAGATGGTGTGCATAGCAGATTATCACTTTGACATTGTGACAACTGTCAAATTTGCAGATATCCGTACAATTAATTAATATTTAATTTGTGCTTAATGACTGTGCTTAATTACAACTGTTGATTTAAACTGCTTTCTGATTGCCAATACATACATACACATACACATAACCAACTGGGGTAGCCCAGTTGGCCACCGACACCCACCTCTAACCAAGAGGTACCAGGTTCGAGTCCTGGGGGATACACGAAAGTGCCCAGGGTGAGAGCTCGGCAAGGGTATTTATCGCCAGGCTCAGGCTTGTCGGGTGGCGGCCTGGGAGGGGTGATCTCCTCCGCGGTCATGGGTACCGTGCATTTACCCTTTTTTTTGCATACATACACATGCATCACATTCATACTGTCACTCCGTTTATTACTCACAAACTTTAGTGACAAACTTGATGCACAAAGCACAATTAGCACAGTGAGCGGATAACCCAGATAACATGCTGACAACGCCAGCACTTAGATAGACAATGTTCATGAGGCCAGTATGAGCCAGAGACAGGACACTACACTGGTAGGTAGTGTAGGGAAGTGAGGACAATTAAACTACGTCACTAGGTGATAGATATAGTGCCGGGAAGTGCCTAAAACATACTTTAACTGCAAAATTATGCACTTTTAATTAAAATTCAGCATTTAATATGCTAGTAATATGCTAAAAATATGGCAGAATGTTCCTGTATGCTTTCCTAAATGTTGGGAATTAAAAATGTTACAAAAAGATATATACCGGACACTAAACGGAACAATTAAGCACTTTAACGGAACGATACCCAACCGAACAACTGGACATTACCCGGAACAGAAAAATATTGCCAAACACATCGTTTTTATTTTTCTGAGCTAGTTAGGGTCCCCGAACACCCTAACACACTTTATAAATAATAACACATCTTAATCCACAAACTTAACCTTTAAAAATTAACTAAATTGTAACTAAATGTTTGAAACCCAACCAAAGCCCCCCCCCCCCTTTCGAAATCGGTTACAAGGGTGGAGATCCACCCATGATTAGTTTAATAGATATGCATGTACTTATGGTGACATTAGATCTAATGGACAAAAGTATGTTGAAGAATCTCTATTTAACCCATGAGATAACCACCATTATCATCATCTACAATCAACAACACCAACCAACTCTTTCCTCCTTCCCTTGCTTTCGGCAACCATCACTAACCACCATAACACCACCATCAAGCCACTTTCTAGCCATTTTCCATACATACAAAGGTGCAAGAGGTTCAACAAACAAGCTTGGTGTGTTCGGAAGCTCAAGGACCGCTCTAGTTTTCTTTTATCTACCACTTTTGCGCTTTGTTTCTCCCATAGCCTTGTGCTAGTAGTAAGTGCCTTAGATCTTCATCTTGTTCATAATTTTGTTGGTTAATAGTGAAAAAAATGATGAAATACTAAGAACCCTAAAGAACATAAACAAGTCTTGAACATAAACTAGTCTAGTGATGAAGTATGGTTAAAATGGTGAAGTAATCATGATAAATCTGAGTATATAAGTGATAACCTGCTGTAAAAGACCCACATTATGATATAAATCGTTATTACAAAGTATGGTGATCGTATGCGTGCGTTTTAGTAACCTTTAAACTAAAAACAACATGCTGAGTTGTATTTTCAGCCAACTTCAACAGACTGTAACCAGATCATAACTTAACGAAAAACTGATTTTCTTGAATCTATAACATGTTATTATGAAATACGGTTCTAATGGCACTGGAATCATAAATTTTGGACTTCGTTTACTATTTTTAAAGTGTCGTTTTGTAAAAGCAGCTAGAGCTGCATTTTTACAGCAGTAAATGGGTGTTATATTTTTAGTCATAACTTGAAACCTGTGTAGAGTTAGATCATGAAATTTTTACTGTAGATGACCACCGATGTATTTGTAATTATCCCACTGGAATTTCGTAAATCGGACTTACGATGAATTTGAAATAAATTATTCATTAGACTGCAGTTAGAAAAAGATAAATCTGATTTCAGTCCGGAAAATGGTTTTCTATAAAATATTGGCAATGATTTGGACCCCGATATTTTTACACAATAATATATGGATCGTATAAGATATTCTGTAAAAATTTGGGAATTTTTGGAATAAGATAACTATTTTATTAAAATGCCAAAACACAGCCCAGTTTCGTATATTAAAACTGAAAGGATATACGTAGTATTTTGCATGTCTAAATGTCGGGTCGGTTATTGAGAACGATCTAACGTGTTATATGTTAAAGAAAATGATATGCTATTTAGCATGGGCGCCTCCATTTACAAAGGAAACTCTGGTGAATTTTTCTAAAATTCCAATACTTAGAAAATATTTTTTCTAAACAAGTGTTACTAGTATATTTTTAACCTTGTTTTCAAAATAAACTTCGCCATGATTTTTATTACAAAAATACGAAGTATCGGAGGTTGGTTTTCGCAAATAAAAATGGGTAAATATATATTTAGAATATATATTTTGTGCTGAGACACTTGTGTGATTATTCGTATATGTTGTGAGCTAGTTGTATTATTTTAGGTTAAAATAATATGACTTACAAAATACCATGAAAACTACAACTCCAAAACAATACCAAAAACTTCAAGGAATAAAATATTTAAGTTACACACGTAATATTGTGAAACCGTACAGGAAAACGTAACTTATGAAATATTCCGGGATATACCATTACACTATATTTTTGGAAATAAATATTGGGGGTGTATTAACATATTTTATTTGGAGCAATACACCGAAATACGACGCCACTACTTGGCAAGATATACAAATACAAATACAAAATACATGTACGAGATACCCCCAACCTTGGGAAGGAAAATGCGAAGTTAAAATACTTGAGAAGTAGGAATATGAATTATTGTTTAGCAATTAATCCAAACGTTAACCAGTGATTATAACTTGGAATAATGTCAAGAAATCGTAACTCAAAAACATAAATACTAAGATAAGGCACGACCCGTTCGTCTAATAGACGTTAGACCATTGTAGGTAGTCGTGTTTGCCGCGGAGATTTGGGTTACAAGTACGAAGACGCAATACAGTGAGTTCATGTCCCCCCTTTTTCTCTTAACTGTTTTCAGTTTTATACTTCGGGGGTGAAATACATGCGACAATTATTACAGACTTTTATATACATGGTATGGTTAGCTTAAGGAGGGTTTACTACTTAGATCATGTGAGTGGGTAGGCGGAAACTTGAGGCCATTAATCCTCATTGTAGGACCGAGGGACATTAGTGATAGATCTATTTGGGTGTAGCGAGCCCCACTCCTGAGTCCGCTGAGTGGACCATGTGGTGACTAAGTGCCCAACGCACAAATCCGTTAGGTTTGAGTCTTCCTGCATCACTTCACACATATCATTGGCTTTGCAACCCAATGGTGATCTCTTTTTCCTTATTGCTACATACCAGGGACTTTTCATATACAGACATACTTTAAAGGTTTATACATACTCACATACACATGAACTCGCTCAACTTTATGTTGATTTTTCAAACTACATGTATTTCAGGAAATTAGTAAATGGATCTGGCGGGCGTTGGAGTTTTTAAGCTGCGTTGTGAATAAAGATGTCATCCAAGTCAATAGGGCTTAGGAGACATATCTTAATCCTGGACGGGATACGTGTTCCTAAACTGGGGTTTGTTTAAAAGCTTTTGTTGAGTCTTTCTGAACTCCTTAAAACATGTTTATGGTTTGTAACTTAAATTTTGGTATCGACATTTCAGTAAATTATGTTGTATTACTTTTAAACTTAAATTAATGGATGTACATCTACTGGTTTTTATCATATAGTGTTGTTATGATCGTATGCAATGGTATTAAGAAGTCACACCAATAATCACGCTTCCGCAAAAGTCAGGGTCTGACAGCTTGGTATCAGAGCTTCGGTCGTAGCGAACTAGGATTCTTTCTTGAGTCTAGACTACGATCATTAGGGCTCTCACAAAAATGTTTTCACAACATATTTTCATTGCATACACAAAACGTCCAGATCCAAGGAACAAACTTTTTTTTTTTTTTTTTACAAACAAAAAGGGTACAAATACACATTTAAAAATTTTATTTCAGTCTTAGATGCTGAGGGAGGATCAGTCTTAGAGACTAAGGGAGGATCAGTCTTAGAGGATGAGGCTGAGGGAGGATCAGTCTGAGAGACTGAGGGAGGATCAGTCTTAGAGGCTGAGGGAGGATTGGTCTGAGAGACCAGGGATTTGGTCTGAGAGACCAGGGATTTGGTCTGAGAGACCAGGGATTTGGTCTGAGAGACCAGGGATGTCACACCCCAACCGATGGCGGAATCATCGAGATGTGGCACTAAGCGAAACAGATTGCTCAAAACAACATAACACTAAATGTGACAATATAATTTAAATTCCCATTTCATTAAATTCAAAATGTCGTACAAAGTCTCAAAGGAAATAACATAACTCAAACATTTATTAAATTGCTAAGATGTGTATCTAAGCCATCCTAGCTTGTTTACTTGAAACCTTGAATAATTCAACCTGCAACATGTATTAAAATAAAATCAACAAAAATGTTGGCGAGTATACAAATTTGATACATAGCATAATAATTTGTATAAATGTTTCTCATATCCAATGTGAATAACAATGATCATATCAACAGTATATACTCGAAACGATGTTACTCTATGTGTCCAAACCAAAGTTTAACGCAATTAACATGCCTATCCCAATAAATGAGATGATTTTATCATAGTTTAAGCTAACAATACCCACCAAAATAGTGGGAGGGGCGTTTCTCAACCTATAGCGCTACCATTGTTTGGGGAGGCTTGCAAAGTTAATGAACACATAGTCATGAGAGTTTACAATAGCATAACATGTATAACATAAATCAAATGTATCACATGAAATTTGGATAGAGTGTGCATAAAGTTGTTTGAAGTGAAATGTGTGTTTGATATAGAATACATATTTCACCCAAAAGTGTAAAAAAAAAAAAAGAAAATGGATCATGTATACTCACCTTGATTGCGTTGCGTGTTTCTTGTGAAAGATTGGAGAATTTCCCAAGGTTATTAGCCTAAATGATGGATGTGCGTTAAAGATGGGTTAGATTAGGTTTTGCACAAGTTTAAACCTCTAATGTTGTCGTAGAGGTGGGATATAAATTTAATGTAATGATGGTAAAATAAATTTTAGGTTCATAAGATAATAATATGAATACTTTTTTTTTTACTAAAATATTAGTAAGGTTAATGCTATTAAAATAATGGTATTTGGAAATTGTAGTAATTATATCATATTAATTATGATGGTGATAATAAAGCTAATTTTTATAAAAATATCTAAATATAATGATATTATTAATATTAATTGGTATTTATAATAATCTAAAAATTTCAGATTTTATTTACATTATTCTGAATAATTCAAAAGAATAATTCTGATTCTGAATAACAATTATATCAGTATTATTAATATTATAATACTATTAATAATCATAATAATAATACTAATAATAATAATAATAAAAATATAACAACATTTGATATATATAGAAGAAAACAACTGTATCGATCTTTACATAAATATATGCATCTATTCATATATATATATATACATGCAGACGTATATATATATACATATATACATATATGTATACAGTGAATAACAAGGGTCGAAGGGTTACCGAAGTCGGAATAACGAACGAGCACGCTTCCGGCGTAGCGTGTCTTCTCCGGCGCGGTAATCAGCAAGCAGCGAGAGGGAGTTGAGAGGTGTGAAACCGAGGAAGGGAGGTCGGTTTATATAGGGATGGAGGGTGTCGGTTTTGTTTGGAAATGAATTGATTGATTGTTAACAGAAAAAGGAATGAAGGTTGATTGGCTAATTGATTGATGATTGAAAAAAAAAAATGATTTTGCTGTTAATTTCGCCATTTCAGCAAGAAGAAGAAAGGAAAGTTTGACAGTCGGTGATGTTGTGTTTCTGGGCGGGAAAGTATAAAAGGAAACAGCGAAGTTTGCGTATAAGAATAATTAAGTAAGGGTTGTTTACCAGCGATGCCGGTAGCCCGGGCGGATAAGTCCATTGTGTTTGGTATGATCGATCCGAGCTCGAATCCCTTAAGGGGCCGGTTTCTAAAAGAAAACCCCCCTTTTAAGGCGAATTTTTTTGAGAATTTACATTCTAGCCCCTGTAGTTTCCTAACTTGTCTAACTGGAATAACAGAGAACATTAACTGAGTTAGTTAAAATGATCGGTTACTTAACTGATCAGTTAACGGGGTTAACTGGACTAACTTCATTTATTAACTAACCTAGGTCTTAGTTATTTAGTTAACTTAGTTAATTAACTAACCTATTTAACTAGCTAACTTAACTTTTAACCTTGTTCAATGAATATAGTTTTATTTATTTATTTAAACAACCTGATTTATGGGTAAAATTTCTTATTTATTTATTTTGAACTTGATTTTGGGAAAAATTCTCCGAATTTGCGTACGAATTCTCGATTCTTGCTTGGAATTAAGATATTATTCCACTGTTTTCATGTGTTTGACATAGTTTAACGTGTTTTCACAAATGATAAATCGTGTGTGTATAACATAGAATTGTAACAAGAATATGCATTTCCATTATGATTTCAAGTCTCGGATTACAACCGAAGGTACAACTGATTAAAATACAAAGTACAATAGGACTTGCTGAAAATAGAAAGGTACGAAAAAGCGAGGCGTTACAAGGGATTTGGTCTTAGAGACCAGGGAATTAGTCTGAGAGACTGGGTAGTTAGTCTGAGAGACTAGGGAATTTAGTCTGAGAGACTGGGAGTTTAATCTGAGAGATTCAGTCTGAGAGACTGGGTAGTTAGTCTGAGAGACTGGGAAGTTCAGTCTGAGAGACTGGGAGGCTCCTTTGATTCTGTGACATTTACGGCTTTATAGATGGCCGGATTACAACTTTCTACTACTGACACAGACGACGACGCCGTTATGACTGTTGCACTATCACTTGCTCGAGGCACCACACCGTTATACGACCCAGAGCCTGCTCCTGCAACTTTTGGGTCAGCTTGATGTTACACCTGCTAAGCCTGCACCTTGCTAGATCATGACCCTGTTTCTTTTGGTTGACCAGACATTGCACCGCTTATACCCGACCCAGTACCTGCACCTAATGATCTTCCTATCAGTTGAGACGTTTGTTCCCGCACTTGCACCCGCTAATATTGCTCCTATGGAGACCGACGTCCATTGCACCAATATGCCTATCATTTTCTTTCAGGACATACATGCACCCCGGAAAGGTACTCCAGGTCAACACCCGCATGACGATCCTTTTGCTACAGCAGCATTTTCCCCGACCTCGCAGGCCGCACTTTTTGCTACTTTCACCTCTACACCATTGGACGAACCATTTCGATGGTTCCTATTATACACTATGCTGATATTAGACCCTTACCATCCCTCATATTATGGAGGCTACACATGGGATGAGTTGCTCCTATATCATCAGCTACAGTCTGGGGATACGAGTCGCAGAGTTTTGAAGCTTGAGCTGACACCACATTTGGCAACTTCAAATGCAAACATTACATAACTGAAAACGTGATTTAAGTATTTACATCACAAGACAGCATATTGTCTGAAAAGTTTATGTAAGACACCACGTCCTCCACCCTGTTACTTGCCAGTATACTTTGATCCTCCACATTTACCAAAGATTTCTTTGGCACTCTCCCCTGCTACTATTACACTTTTCCCAGGATTTGATGCTCGTTTCTTTACGGCCGAGCGGTAGATCAGCTAATTGTTTCGACGTATAGACAAGCTCGAGGAGGAGTTCACGAATGTTAACAGTTCACTTTTCTTTCCTCCTCCACCTCAGACACTGGTATAGTGATTTCTGGACTATGCGGATTGCATTACATTTGGGTAAAGACAGTAATGATAAGCCGAGATTGTGGAGACTTTTGAAGACCACGTCTGACTACGTAATTTTGATATACTGATATACTTGTTGGACAAGGGTAGGGTGACCCTATGTCCCTTTGATATGATACATTTTGTAAGACAATGCAATTGCGGTCGGAGAATAATGAGAGCCAATCATCATTAAACATGCGACAACACTTTGTGGCCAATAACCAATGAAAGCTCAGTCGCTAAGTCTTCGTTAAGCACGTGATTGATCTATATGTGTGCACTATAATATTAATACTACATGCTTGCTTACTATGCTCTCATTAAACATAACTCTCGAATTACTTGGTTATGCTATGATCATGCTATTGCTTGATTGGGTGATATAAAAATCGAATATGTGTATGTACATATGACCTTTAAACCACTGTATGCACTCCCTGAACAAATACAACCTGACCTAACCAATCTTCTTTTTAGAAGATGTCGATACAAGGGAACATCGCTACCAACAACTCTCCGCCAACAACAGCGGCAGAACTACAAGAATGCATCTCACAGGCCATTGCACAGCTCTAGGCCCTTCGCTCCGAATGCAGCGAAGGCTGCACCTACAAGCAGTTCTTGGGCCACAAACCTCGAGAATTCGACGGTACCGGGGGTGCCTTAGCCTTCGTGCGCTAGGTTGAGAAGACGGATTCCGTATTACGATTGAGCAAATGTGCCCCAGAACATCAGGTCACGTACATAGCTGGACTATTTGTAAATGGGGCTCTGTCATGGTGGAACCTTCAGGTTCAGACAATGGGCGAGGCCGCTGCGTATGCTTTGACGTGAGACGAACTAAAAGAACTGATGCGTAAGAGATACTTCTCAAGGGCAGAAGTCCAGAAGTTGGAGACTGAACTGTGGAACTTGAAAATGGAAGGACCAAGGATAGCGGAGTATGTGCAGAGATTTAACGATTTATCACAAGTTGCTACGCATCTGGTGGGACCAGAGTTTAAGAAAGTCGAACATTTCATAGGGGGATTGGCACCTCAGATTCTAAGCCTGGTAACAACATCTAAGCCTTCAACAATCATCGAAGCAATCGACACAAGTGTGGCACTCACTGAAGAAGCAATTAGACAAGGAAAATTTTCCGCTGCGGACGAGGAAAATGAGACTCCTGTAGAGTCATCTGGGGATAACAAGAGAAAGTTCGCAAATTCCAACAA
The DNA here is from genome assembly GCA_030545235.1 of Helianthus tuberosus. Lineage (NCBI taxonomy): Eukaryota > Viridiplantae > Streptophyta > Magnoliopsida > Asterales > Asteraceae > Helianthus > Helianthus tuberosus. The sequence continues at coordinate 212,010,784 of CM060411.1, read as the reverse complement.
GGTTACTCGGGCAAATAACAAGAAGAAGGCCAAAAAGGGAAAGGACTACATGGGTATCCTACCTAAATGCGACAATTGTTTACGTTATCATGTCGGGCGATGTAAGTATGGAAAATGTGAAAACTGTGGTAAGAGGGGGCATCCTAAGGAAACTTGTAGGCAAGGCACTGAAAGTAGAAATTGGAGGCCAAGATGGTAGTGGGAAGCACGGAGGAAACAACGACAATGACGAATATCAGGGCAGAACGAGTGACAAACAGAAACGTGCACAAGGTTGTTTTAATTGTGGAAGCAAAAGGCATTTTGGAAAATATTGCCCAAAAACGATCAGGCACAAGAATGAAAGCTCAACACCGGAGCTAGGGAGCCACGCCAGGAATTCAAGTATTGGTACGTTCCCTATTACTCAACATTATGCATCTGTATTGCCAGATACTGTTGCAAATTTTAAGCTTCGCATCTCTAAAGTTTGAGAGTATACTTGGTTGAGTAACAAGTAAATTAGATAATTCGCACTCGATAGAACTAGCTAAGTGAAGCTAGTGGAAGCCGACGCAGTAACTAGAAACGGCGTGATAGGACCCGGAGAGCGTAAGTTACGCTTGATCTACTGTCAGCCGAATTGGGAAGCTTCGACAAGGAAATCAGGAATGGATTGGTAGTCGAGCGATCTAACGGAGATTGATATCCGCGTCCCGATGGTGAATAAAGGAACGATCGTGACTCATGAAGCAGGGTACGCCCCTACAAATTACTAAGTGCTGGTAGGCACGAAATTTGTTACGTAAAGGATATATTGTTTTCTTGGCTCATGTCGGGGACAGGGGAGCCGAAGAACCAAAATTCGAAGATATTCCTGTGATAAGGAAATATCCTGAAGTCTTTCCCGAAGACTTGCCAGAATTATCTCCTCAACGATTAGTTGAATCCCGCATCGATTTGATTCCAGGCATCGCGCCTGTAGTCGATGCCCCTTGGCAACTTACACCTTCGGAGATGCAAGGATTGGCGGTGTAACCTCAAAAGTTGATAGAGAAGGAAAATAACAGACCAAGATTCCCTTTTGGGTAACTCCAAATTCTACTCGTCAAGATAAAGGATGATGATTTTCAAATAAGCATCATCTATCAGAAGCCGAACGAACTAACCAACAAGAGCCGATAACTCTTGCTGAGGATTAATGAACTTCGTACTTAACCAATTGCAAGGATCCAATTACTATTACACGATTGATCGATGATCGAGTGTCTTTAGCTGTGAATCCAGGAAGAAAGTATACCGGGGAGATTGTGGGACAATAACTTGTTTTTAGACGTACGTAAAGATGGTGTTTCCTATACGATGCTCAAAACAATTTTACACAAAATACGAAACGTTGGGAATCTAGAAAACATGTACTTAGGACCTCTGGGAACCCATGTCCAAACTCGTAAAAGTTGTTACCTAGGAACCACACCTGTTAACTCGAGCAAACCCCATTATCCTGACATTTATGCTATTTCAGTGAACCAAACAGATAGTGCTCCAACTTATTCTGTTAAAATTGTCATTTTTACTTCGAACGGGTAGATGTTTGCACCTCTACTCCCCTTAACGGTAGTTGCATCACGTAAATTTTCTTCGCTGAGAGCGAACACCCATTGATTCGATACTTGGTCATTTCTCCATTTTAGCAAATACACATTGCTTCATTTCTTGAAAACTTATATGTTATACATGCACTTTTCACTACGCATGTGGTTTCATTTCAAACGCTTCATTGAAGTTCAAATATTATGTTACTAAATCTGATTACTGAATTGTGATTCAAATGACCTACATTATTGTAATTGTTGGCTCTTTTGCTGTCAAGTGAACACACTCTCTTGAAACTTCTTTTATTCCGAATTACATTCATGGTTTATTTTGATACCACGCCGAGATTTCCTTTGTTGATACATACGTTTATTGTCAGGTTACGTTAAAACTAAGTTCAATTGCTTGAACTCATCCATTTCACATGTTTGACTTGAGACGCCATATGATGTATTGAGAGCATCATATTCTAATACTTTGGCAAAGGTTCTTTTGTTTCGAGTCGTAGTAGGACTTGATTGGTCTACGACTCCACTAAATCGTTGTTGATCTCGATACCTTACAGTGATACTTTCACAGAATTAAAGCTTGCGCTAAATTGATTACGCACCTCATACCCAGATTTAATTGTTTATTGACTTGCTCTAAATCCGTTTTGTTTATCACGATTAAATCGGTCTCAACACAGTTGTGTGTTAAGGCAAAGGTACATAGATTCAATTCATAGCACAATGTACCTCCTAACGATTCTTTCGTTACAAATTGAATACTTAGCAGTGTTTATTGCCTTTCATCTTCAATCAGAAACAGTAGTTCTTTGATGTTCTGTATTTAATTGGAAACTCTATGACATTGTATAAGTCAAATCTTCAGATTGTCTCAGTACCCTTTCATTTGACTTCAAAATCGGGAGTTGACAGATCATTTTACTATTACATTTGAGTTGTCGAGTTTGAATTCATATAGCGAATGCTATGGTTTGTGAAAACTCGTTTGCTTATTGTGACCGATCATTTGAGGATCTTATTAGCCAAAACTCCTCTTTTGTGGAACCCCCTGCTAGCTGGATTACACTAGACTATACGTCAAATACGACTTGTACCTTTGACATCAAATGCTAAAAGCACATACCTTTTAACCAATGGGTTCGGATGTTATATATTCTTGGACTCACCTAAGGTGAGCAAGGTTTGTCTCTGTTTGGTGATTATCTACCTCGGTATTATTCATATACATATACGTGTGACGTAACCATAAGGAGTTAAGGTAGTACAAATTTCGAGGACGAAATTTTCTTAACGGGGGGAGAATGTGACAACTGTCAAATTTGCAGATATCCGTACTATAAATTAATATTTAATTTATGCTTAATGACTATGCTTAATTACAACTGTTGATTTAAACTGCTTTCTGATTGCCGATACATTCATACACATGCATCACATTCATACTGTCACTCCGTTTATTACTCACAAACTTTAGTGACAAGCTTGATGCACAAAGCACAATTAGCACAGTGAGCGGATAACCCAGATAACAAGCTGACAATGCCAGCACTTAGACAGACAATGTTCATGAGGCCAGTATGAGCCAGAGACAGGACACTACACTGGTAGGGAGTGTAGGGAAGTGAGGACCATTAAACTACGTCACTAGGTGATAGATATAGTGCCGGGAAGTGCCTAAAACATACTTTAACTGCAAAATTCTGCACTTTTAATTAAAATTCAGCATTTAATATGCTAGTAATATGCTAAAAATATGGCAGAATGTTCCTGTATGCTTTACTAAATGTTGGGAATTAAAAATGTTACAAAAAGATATATACCGGACACTAAACGGAACAATTAAGCACTTTAACGGAACGATACCCAACCGAACAACCGGACATTACCAGGAACAGAAAAATATTGCCAAACACATCGTTTTTATTTTTCTGAGCTAGTTAGGGTCCCCGAACACCCTAACACACTTTATAAATAATAACACATCTTAATCCACAAACTTAACCTTTAAAAATTAACTAGATTGTAACTAAATGTTTGAAACCCAACCAAGCCCCCCCCCCCCCTTTCGAAATCGGTTACAAGGGTGGAGATCCACCCATGATTAGTTTAATAGATATGCATGTACTTATGGTGACATTAGATCTAATGGACAAAAGTATGTTGAAGAATCTCTATTTAACCCATGAGATAACCACCATTATCATCATCTACAATCAACAACACCAACCAACTGTTTCCTCCTTCCCTTGCTTTCAGCAGCCATCACTAACCACCATAACACCACCATTAAGCCACTTTCTAGCCATTTTCCATACATACAAAGGTGCAAGAGGTTCAACAAACAAGCTTGGTGTGTTCGGAAGCTCAAGGACCGCTCTAGTTTTCTTTTATCCACCACTTTTGCGCTTTGTTTCTCCCCTAGCCTTGTGCTAGTAGTAAGTGCCTTAGATCTTCATCTTGTTCATAATTTTGTTGGTTAATAGTGAAAAGAATGATGAAATACTAAGAACCCTAAAGAACATAAACAAGTCTTGAACATAAACTAGTCTAGTGATGAAGTATGGTTAAAATGGTGAAGTAATCATGATAAATCTGAGTATATAAGTGATAACCTGCTGTAAAAGACCCACATTATGATATAAATCGTTATTACAAAGTATGGTGATCGTATGCGTGCGTTTTAGTAACATTTAAACTAAAAACAGCATGCTGAGTTGTATTTTCAGCCAACTTCAACAGGCTGTAACCAGATCATAACTTAACGAAAAACTGATTTTCTTGAATCTATAACATGTTATTATGAAATACGGTTCTAATGGCACTTGAATCATAATTTTCGGACTTCGTTTACTATTTTTAAAGTGTCGTTTTGTAACAGCAGCTAGAGCTGCATTTTTATAGCAGTAAATAGGTGTTATATTTTTAGTCATAACTTGAAACCTGTGTAGAGTTAGATTATGAAATTTTTACTATAGATGACCACCGATGTATTTGTAATTATCCCACTGGAATTTCGTAAATCGGACTTACGATGAATTTTAAATAAATTATTCCGTGGACTGCAGTTAGAAAAAGATAAATCTGATTTCAGTCCGGAAAATGGTTTTCTATAAAATATTGGCAATGATTTGGACCCCGATATTTTTACACAATAATATTTAGATCGTTTAAGATATTCTGTAAAAATTTGGGAATTTTTGAAATAAGATAACTATTTTGTTAAAATGCCCGAAAACATCCCAGTTTCGTATATTAAAACTGAAAGGATATACGTAGTATTTTGCATGTCTAAATGTCGGGTCGGTTATTGAGAACGATCTAACGTGTTATATGTTAAAGAAAATGATATGCTATTTAGCATGGGCGCCTCCATTTACAAAGGAAACTCTGGCGAATTTTTCTAAAATTCCAATACTTAGAAAATATTTTTTCTAAACAAGTGTTACTAGTATATTTTTAATCTTGTTTTCAAAATAAACTTCGCCATGATTTTTATTACAAAAATACGAAGTATCGGAGGTTGGTTTTTGCAAATAAAAATGGGTAAATATATATTTAGAATATATATTTTGTGCTGAGACACTTGTGTGATTATTCGTATATGTTGTGAGCTAGTTGTATTACTTTAGGTTAAAATAATATAACTTACAAAATACCATGAAAACTACAAATCCAAAACAATACCAAAAACTGCAAGGAATAAAATATTTAAGTTACGCACGTAATATTGTGAAACCGTACAGGAAAACGTAACTTATGAAATATTCCGGGATATACCACTACACTATATTTTTGGAAATAAATATTGGGGGTATATTAACATATTTTATTTGGAGCAGTACACCGAAATACGACGCCACTACTTGGCAAGATATACAAATACAAATACAAAATACATGTACGAGATACCCCCAACCTTGGGAAGGAAAATGCGAAGTTAAAATACTTGAGAAGTAGGAATATGAATTATTGTTTAGCAATTAATCCAAACGTTAACATGTGATTATAACTTGGAATAATGTCAAGAAATCGTAACTCAAAAACATAAATACTAAGACAAGGCACGACCCGTTCGTCTAATAGACGTTAGACCATTGTAGGTAGTCGTGTTTGCCGAGGAGATTTGGGTTACAAGTACGAAGACGCAATACAGTGAGTTCATGTCCCCCCTTTTTCTTTTAACTATTTTCAGTTTTATACTTCGGGGGTGAATACATGCGACAATTATTACAGACTTTTATATACATGGTATGGTTAGCTTAAGGAGGGTTTACTACTTAGATCATGTGAGTGGGTAGGCGGAAACTTGAGGCCATTAATCCTCATTGTAGGACCGAGGGACATTAGTGATAGATCTATTTGGGTGTAGCGAGCCCCACTCCTGAGTCCGCTGAGTGGACCATGTGGTGACTAAGTGCCCAACGCACAAATCCGCTAGGTTTGAGTCTTCCTGCATCACTTCACACATATCATTGGCTTTGCAACCCAATGGTGATCTCTTTTTCCTTATTGCTACATAACAGGGACTTTTCATATACAGACATACTTTAAAGGTTTATACATACTCACATACACATGAACTCGCTCAACTTTATGTTGATTTTTCAAACTACATGTATTTCAGGAAATTAGTAAATGGATCTGGCGGGCGTTGGAGTTTTTAAGCTGCGTTGTGAATAAAGATGTCATCCAAGTCAATAGGGCTTAGGAGACGTATCTTAATCCTGGACGGGATACGTGGTCCTAAACTCGGGTTTGTTTAAAACCTTTTGTTGAGTCTTTCTGAACTCCTTAAAACATGTTTATGGTTTGTAACTTAAATTTTGGTATCGACATTTCAGTAAATTATGTTGTATTACTTTTAAACTTAAATTAATGGATGTACATCTACTGGTTTTTATCATATAGTGTTGTTATGATCGTATGCAATGGTATTAAGATGTCACACCAATAATCACGTTTCCGCAAAAGTCAGGGTGTGACAGACATGATCAATCAATATAAGTGGCGGAACTAGCCCATTAAATCAGGGGTATCCCAAATTTTTTTTACCGTGCAATCAGACAATATTAGAAAAACCACAATAAATAAATAAAGTAAAACAAATACCTAATAGATTTGTCCTCTTCTTTTTTCATAGTTTGAAATCGCTCCATCACATCGTCGTCTTTTACCTTATGAAAAAATCATTTTCGACAGCACAAACCATGGCATTGTTCAAATGGATTATTTTATTATTTGGGCTTTATTGGTTATTACAATTTGGTTAGGATGGATAGGAAGCAATAGGATTATGACATGTGCCAAAATTTAAAATAAAAAGAAAGGGTATTTTAGTCAATCGTATCCTTTCTTCTTCTTTCTTCTCCCTAGTAACTTCAAAACCTACCATTTTCAAAACCCACCATCTTCAACCTTTTCTTCACTTACTATCTCAATAATCACTACATTATAGTGTGATTTTCGTCACAAATCAATGATTCAAACACCCGATCAACGTGTTCTTCAGCTTTTTTGAAGAAAACCCAGTTTAATTTCATACAAAATCTCGTTTTTTCCTGTGATTTTGAAGATAATCACTCAATCCGTTCGATTCGATCGCTGATAAGTGTTTCTGTCATTCAAATTTCGTCAATCGTTGAAGGAACCAGCTTCGATCCATGTAAGAAATTCTTTAATTTCATTTTTACGATCTGTGTTTTTGATTTAGTCATTGCGTTTTACGATCTTGGCGGGGGTCCTGTGACAACCCACATCGGTTGTGAAGGGGAACGAAGGCTTCCTTATAAGGGGTTGGATACCTTCACCATCATGACGCGTTTTGTAAACCGTGAGGGGCGGACGCTGAGGGCGTGCTGGCTGCCAAAGAGGACAATATCATGGTGCGGTTACGCTGGGCTGTTACAGATGGTATCAGAGCCAGGTTCGGACCGATGGTGCCAGGTCCCGCGAGGACGCTGGACCCCTTAAAGGGGGTGGATTGTGACATCCCACATCGGTTGTGAAGGGGAATGAAGGTGTAACACCTCGAAAATTCACGTCCTATAATGTGTTGACACGTGTCATATGTTTGAACGTGTGAAAGATTGTTCTGAAAGGACTAAAGTTGACAAACATGGAAAGTATGTGAATATACGTGTTCAAAATGTCAACAGTGAATAAATATACTTCACAATAACCCTACATGGTGTTTATAACCCTAAATGAATAAATCATGGATCATACGTAGCTAATTGTGAAAGAAAGTGAGAGATTACAAACTACAGGGGTTAAAGGTGTCAACATGTTTAAAGTATACCTCTGAGTGACCTTTTGACAAACCCGAAGCTTTGTAACGATTAATTATGCTCACTAGAAGGTGTGATAAAAATATCACCAAGTTTCGTTATCGTATGAGAAAGTTGTGATAAAATCCGTGTGCGAGGGTTAGAAGCGTCAACATGGAAATTTAGGACGTTTCGGGTAAACACGTAGTGGCCGGGGACTTCACAAAGTGGGTATAAGTCTTCAAGCCCCTTTATGTCAATATAAAAGCCTCTAAATGCAAGAAACAACATGAAAGCGATGTTTCGGGGGACTAAGGGCCAATTGTGCAATATAGAAAACATGTTTACCTGATCACAAGTCTCAGGCGGCCCGCCTGAGGTTTTATAACATCTAAAGCGGGCCGCGTGCGACTGCCAGTTGCAGAAAAAACAGGCAGGTGCCTGTTAAGCTGTGTAACCGACTTCAATTACCATTTTGGCATACCATGGGCATGCTATACCGGTTTTTAGACATTATAGGGCACTTGTAAGGATCCAAGATCAGTTATAGCATTATGTGTCAACAATCTATGATGTTTAAAAGCCTATATAAGAACCTTATGTTTTGCAACATTTGTACGTTCATCTCATCTGCACTTATTGAAGACCTCTGGAGCATAAGGATCATTCCCAAGCCTTCCTAATCATCACTAGACACTAGTAAGTATGTTAAACCCTTCTAAATCATGTTATGCTTAGTTGTTAAGCCAAAAGTCAAACCGTCGTAACTACGGTTTGACTTCGAGTTAATTAAATAATCGCTCAGTCTTATCTCGATTTAAAAGTACCGTTAAGTAGGTAATTATATGGGTATTAAACCCTTAAAAGGGTGTTCACTGATTCCCATCCGAACCAGGTCGTTTGACGAGTCAAACATTGTCCGAAAAAGTCAACAGAATCGTTTAACGCATAATTAACAATATGAAAGGCGTATAATCTGTTTTATCAGTCATATAACTTGATAATAAGTATAAAAACTTGTCTACGCTTGTTTGATTCGACAACTTCCCGTTTTGAACCGATTCGGAGCCGAAAGTCGCATAGTTTGACTTTCTGCTTTGACTTCGATTCTGACCCGGTTTTGATAGGTTTAGACATGCCTTAAAGTTCCATTAGGACCGGGTTACATGCTAGTATAAGCCTCTGTACTTTTTTCGTTGATTGTCCGATTCATTCGCGCGTTTCCGTTAAGTGCTTAATTATGGACCATAATGCCCTTATGACCATGCAACGAGAATTTTGGAAATATGAAAGTACAATAATCTTTATTACTGATTATTAAACATGTACGTAAATTTTCACGTCAATCGGAGGTCTAGATTAGGAGTTATGCTTAATGAAGTAATTAGAACGATTCTTAGTAATTAAACGACGTCATTAGCGTAAAACCTATCTAAACCCAAATTTTGACACCAAAACTTTTACCCACTAATGTAATATAATATTTTGGGATTTTTGAAGATTTTTAATTATTTTTAAACTGATCATAAGCTTGGATTAGTGCCTTAATTCGGTAAATACCGAATTTACCCTTTTAGGCCATAAAACGAGTTTTACAAGTCCAAATGGTGCCAATCCAATTGCTACTGATTTTAAATAATAAATGAAGTGTTTTGAGCGTGTTTAACTAATCAAAAAACTCAGAACCCTATTTTAACCCGTACGTCGCTTAAAACGGCTTTATACGCGTATTATACGTGTAGTTTGGGTTTAAAACCATTTTGCCACATAAGACTTAACATCAAATGTTACAACCTGTTAAAATAAATCGTTTTACTGATAAAGTCAGACCCGAGACACAGAAGCTTAATTATTCCTTTTATAAATCTTTAAAATGACCAAAATACCCCTACGAGGAATAATATGAAATTAAACTCGTTTTGGGCATAATGGAAGGTATCTTAATGATATCACAACATATTTGAAGCACGTTAACTTAGGAAACCTGTTTAGGACTCTCATGGTTACCCGTTACGCTTCATACGCGTTCGGTTCGGTTTATGTAACTAGTTTACATAAATTGGCCGAAACGGGTCAAACCTTATCGGTTTTATCTCAAAATCCAGAGTGTGTAAGGAATACTCATATTAAGCAAGTCTTCAAACTTGTCGGGTCTAAATCACATTCTATCCGGTCTTTGCTTAATCGTGCGTACGAACCGTATCTTTAAAACTAACCGGTCTAAGCTTAAGCTTAATTAAAGACCCGTTAGGATTCTAATAGGTTATTATAAACCTTCGTTCCAGATTAGGAGACCCGGTAAAAGATAGTTGCACTCGCTGATTGTGAATTTTACTTGCTCAGGTAAATACTTTTAAATTATTTTCCCTATACGGGCTTGGGGTACGGTATATAAAATACCGCTTGGTCGGGCATTGAATCTTTAATTGAATGATGGTTAAGGTATTGATATGTCTCGTTGATGTGTGTAAAATGCAACATATAAATTACATCAAATGAGGCATAAAACTAACCCTTTTTAAGTACTAATGTTGGAAAAAGAGTGTTTTTGTCTTCCTTTTGTATTTTCTGGATTAAATGAGCTCAAATTCACAAAAGAAGCAAAAAGACAGCTAATTCTAACATAAATGCAAGAAAAGGAACATAAGTGGACTGCCCGACCCCTCAACAGCATCTTCCCAAGCAAAATAGAGAAAGCAGAAGACTGAACACGCCCCGTGCTCAGCCAGCACGGGGCCGTGCCCAGGAAGCAGCAGAAAAGACAAACCTATAGAAGCTTCTATTGCCCACCACGGGGCCGTGTCCAGTGAACACGGGGGCGTGGCGAAAGTACAGCAGGCGCATTAATTGTAATTGCGAATTACAATTAATGAAGAGAGAGAGTGTCAGACAGGCACGGGGGCGTGTCCAGCGGACACGGGGCCGTGCCCAGCCTTCTGTTCAGCCTATAAATAGGAGTGCTTGGTTTCATTTCAACTCATCCCTTGGCACACCACCTCTCTCACACTTCATCCACCACCCACCACCATCACAACACCATCATCCACCACCATCATCCATTGTCCATCATATAGTGTGTGAGTCGTCTCGGGATCCAAGATTGATCGTAAGAGTTCTTGACAATCAAGGCCATGTTTGCCTAAGTCTCTTACATCACTTGGTGAAGACAAAGTGTCTAGTATAATACTTTTTATTTCTAATCTTTTGCACTTTTTATTTGGTTTTGTATTAATGACTTTAATAACTAGTTACTTATGTTGAAGGTGATCTTTCCTTATCGTTTGTCCGTGGTGTCTTGGCATTATTTTACTGTCTATATAAAATAAAAGATTTTCACCATTCATATCTCCGCGGTCTATATGGAGGTATGTTGGCTACCTGGTCGGGGGTTAAGGAAACGGTTTGGTAAAGGTCTTGCCATTGTTCAGCGTTTAGAGGTCCTGCAATGGACCTGGGTCAAATTTAGTAGGACCTCCTTCAATGCTTCACGGTATTGGATGGAGGGGGTCCAAACTCTTTGATCCCCTCATAAGTTAACTACTATTAATACTATAACCCGACTATTTAGGACTGTATCCCTGCTGACTCAGACTACTTAGTCGAGGGTAACGTCACCGCCAAAAGCGGGGCCTACCATAATTTGCATTAATAACTTAATTCATTATCTTCCAATAATCCACCCTTTTAGGATTGTATCCTTGCTGACTCAAACTACTGGGGTGAGGGGCCTACTACAATAACTAAGATAATCTCTTAATTATGTGCAAAAGTGCGGAAATAATCAAAGGTTATACTAGATACGAGTCGGAACCAAGTGATTCATCTTGTCTATCTGTTTTTCTTTTTATTTTTATTTTCAGCATTTTTAGTTAGTTTTTATTTTTCTTAGTTTTAAAAACATTTTTCTAAACTTTTTATTTTGATTAGACGTTGAGGATAAACCGGTACTAAAAGCTCTTGTGTCCGTGGACGACCTCGGTATCTTACCAACACTATACTACGCTCACAATGGGTGCACTTGCCCATATGTGTGTCTAGTGTTAGTAAATATCGTCTTTTATAAATTTAAAACTTGACTAAAAAGTGTTAAAGCGGCTTAAAATATACACCTAATATATATAACACTAGAAATACGCATCAAGTTTTTGGCGCCGCTGCCGGGGACACAAGGATTTTAAGAAAGCTTAAAATCGACGGCCTAATCAGTTTTTCAAAACCTTTTTAAAAGCGCGCACATTTTTCTGCATTTTAGTTTAGTTTTGCATTTACAGTAGCCTGTACACGGGGCCGTGCCCACTGGACACGGGGCCGTGCTGCACATTTTCATAAAAACACCCAGTAACAGAAGCTTGAACACGGGCCGTGCTCACTGAACACGCCCCGTGCTCAACTAGATTAGTAAATTTAATTAAAACGCCCAGATACAGATTCTGAACACGGGGCCGTGCTCACTGAACACGGGGCCGTGTCCAGCCTCTGTTTCCGTTTTTATTTTTGTTTTCTGATCTCGAGACTTGGTTGTGGTCTGCTGAGTGATTCTTATGGATCAATACTCAGGAGGTTACAACTACACCTATGATGAGGATGATTATAGGGGTAATTATTGCACTAATTGTCGTAACGCACGCTCGGTTCAAAATAATCACTCATATCAACCATCCAATTCATACACCTACTATGAGGAGCCCAGGTACGAGCCATCAACTTCATACACATCCTATGAAGACCAAAGGTATAAACCTCCTCCCACATACTCATATTTTGATGAACCAAGGTATGAGCCTCCATACTCGTACTTTGAGGAACCAAGATATGAGCCACCACCTTCATGTGCTTATTATGAGGAACCATGGAGTGAACAACCCACCTCATATGAGTATTATGAAGAACAAAATTACGAACCTTATCCATCATATGCTTACAATGAAGAACAATGGTGTGAACCATCTACTTCATATGGGTATTATGAGGAACAAAGGGTCGAACAACCGGATTCAAGCTTAGAAGATTCTGATTCTTTTTCTATAACCGAAGTAACCGATAGGATATTAGAACACATTAGAGTTATCGATCGATGTATAAAAGAAGCTCGCGCAAGGGAAGAGGAGTCCCGAGCAAGAGAAGAATTAAAAAAAGAAGAGATAACTGAAAGTGTTAAAATGGAAGAACAAACAAGTGAAAAACCGACACATGAGTTAAACAACGAAAAAGGTGAGTCCGACAACGTTAAAATTCAAGAAGAGTCTAATTTTGAAGAAATTAATCTCTTGTCACCTTCTTTTGAACATCATTGTTTAGTACCCACTCATGCTAAGTTTTTAAAAGAGTTAAACACTAACACTAAAATTGACGAAACGGTAAGTGTTAAGTTAACTAATGATCAAACCACGCTAATAAAAGAAGACCCATTTGAAATTAACATTACACCGGTTCCATGTTTCTTTCAAAATTTGTTTATTAGTAATGTCACAATTGATAAAGATCTTTGTGTTAACATAATGCCTAATTACATTTTCGAAAAATTAAGTATTAGTGATTTTTCTCCACTTCAAATACCCATTTTTCTATCCAATCGGAAGGTAATAAAATCAATCGGTATAGTTGAGGATGTATTGGTTCAAGCAAATCAAATGGTAATCCCAACCGACTTTGTCATCCTCGATGACGCTCCTCTAGTGTTGGGACGACCATTTGTAAAAACACACGAAGCTTTGAAAAACCGGAAGTTCAACAATCTACCTCTTCAATTAGGGGCATTTAAAAGAAGTGTCGATCTTGAACGGTCAATGAAATATCCTTTCGGCAATAATGACCCCCTAATTGAAGATGAAGATGAACCACCCGATACAAGTGAAGAAATTGACCACTTTGTTGAAGAAGAGGTCGCCATAGAACAAACTTTTAAAGTTCTTGATCGAAATGAGCAACCAAATAAGGAGTCTCCCAAAGACCCACCACTTGAGCTCAAAGAACTTCCAAAAGGTTTGGAATATGCTTTTCTAGACAAAGATGGTAATTTACCTGTAATTATTTCATCTAAATTAGATAACTTAGAAAAAGAAAAATTAATTAATCTTTTGAAAAGACACAAAAACGCAATAGTTTGGAAACTTGTAGACATAAAAGGAATTAGTCCTTCCATGTGCACACACAAAATTTTGATGAACGATGACTACAAATCAGTAATACAACCACAACGTCGAGTGAATCCAAATGTTCAAGAAGTGGTTAAAAACGAAGTCATCAAGTTACGTGACGCCGGACTTATCTATCCTATCTCCGATAGCCCTTGGGTAAGTCCTGTCCAAGTAGTTCCAAAGAAAGGAGGTATGACGGTAATAACCAACGAAAAGAATGAACTAATACCAACGAGAACCGTCACAGGATGGAGAGTATGTATAGATTATAGACGATTAAATGAAGCAACAAGAAAGGATCACTTTCCTTTACCCTTCATTGATCAAATGTTAGAAAGATTATCCGGTCATAAATTTTACTGTTTCTTGGATGGTTTTTCAGGTTACTTTCAAATCCCGATAGCACCCGAAGACCAAGAAAAGACAACTTTCACATGTCCCTATGGAACTTTTGCTTATCGACGCATGCCGTTTGGTTTATGTAATGCCCCCGCAACATTTCAATGTTGCATGGTAGCCATTTTCCACGACATGATAGAAAAGACAATGGAAGTCTTTATGGACGACTTTTCTATCTTTGGGGATTCATATGACCAATGCCTCGATAACCTTGAACGAATGCTATCCCGATGTGAGGAAACTAACCTCGCCCTTAATTGGGAAAAATGCCATTTCATGGTAACGGAGGGAATAGTACTCGGTCACAAGATCTCAAGCGAAGGAATGGAGGTGGATCGAGCCAAAATAGATACCATTTCTAGATTACCACCTCCATCCTCCGTACGAGCTATCAGAAGTTTCCTAGGGCATGCCGGATTCTATAGATGGTTTATCAAAGACTTTTCTAAAATTTCTAGACCTCTAACAAAATTACTTGAAAAGGATGCTCCTTTCATCTTTGACAATGATTGCAATCAAGCATTTCTCACCTTAAAAGAAATGTTAGTCAATGCACCTATCATGATAGCGCCTGATTGGAAATTTCCTTTCGAAATCATGTGTGATGCTAATGACTTTGCAGTTGGAGCTGTCTTGGGACAAAGAAAAGAAAAGCATTTCCACCCAATTTATTACGCTAGTAAAACACTTAATGATGCACAAGAAAATTACACAACAACTGAAAAAGAGTTACTAGCTGTGGTATTTGCTTTTGATAAATTCCGTTCTTATCTTGTTCTTTCTAAAACTATAGTTTATACAGATCATGCAGCCATCCGATATCTCTTCAAAAAGCAAGATGCAAAACCACGTTTGATTCGGTGGATTCTACTCCTCCAAGAATTTGACATTGAAATCAAGGACAAAAGAGGAGCAGAAAACACCGATGCAGATCATCTTTCGCGCTTAGAAGACCCAGCTTTGAAAGCAACCAGGGACGAGCAAATCGACGAAAAATTCCCAACTGAGTCCCTGGAAATGGTGGAATACAAGGAAGAACCATGGTACGCCGACTATGCTAACTACCTAGCTAGCGGTATAGTCGCAAAAGGGTGGCCACATCATCAAAGAAAAAACTTCTTTGCCAATGTGAAACACTACTTTTGGGAAGATCCATATCTTTTCAAAATGTGTGCCGACCAACTCGTCCGACGATGCGTACATGGTAGTGAAGCACGAAGAATTCTCCGCCATTGTCATGAAGGTCCATACGGAGGACATCATGGTGCTGCTAGTACCGCACGAAAGGTATTCGATTCAGGATTTTATTGGCCAACCATTTACAAAGACGCCCAAAGTCTTGTAAAAACATGTGATGCTTGCCAAAGAACAGGTAATATTTCTTCCAAAAACGAAATGCCACAAAATGGCATTCTTGTTTGTGAAATTTTTGATGTGTGGGGACTCGACTTTATGGGACCTTTCCCACCATTGAAAGGAAACAAATATATACTTGTGGCAGTAGATTACTTGTATAAATGGGCCGAGGCCGAGGCACTTCCAACAAATGATGGAAGGGTCGTGGTAAAATTTCTGAAAAAATTATTCTCTCGTTTTGGCACACCTAAAGCTTTAATAAGTGATAGAGGTACCCATTTTTGCAACCATCAACTTGAAATTTTTTTAACAAGATATGGGGTCTATCATCGGGTCTCAACAGCATATCACCCTCAAACAAACGGACAAGCCGAAGTGACTAATAGAGGTTTAAAACGAATACTTGAAAAAACCGTAGGGATAAATAAAAAGGAATGGGCTGATAAATTAGATGATGCTTTATGGGCTTTTCGAACTGCTTATAAAACAACAATAGGTACAAACCCATATAAGCTAGTTTATGGAAAAAGTTGTCACTTACCAGTAGAAATTGCACACAAAGCCTACTGGGCAATCAAAAATGTAAACTTAGATTTAGAATTTGCTGGTAAAAATCGATTTTGTCAATTAAATGAATTAGACGAGCTTAGGAATTATGCATACTCAAACTCTGAAATTTAAAAGGAAAGAATGAAAAATTTGCATGACAAACATATTAAACCTAATGAATTTCAAGTAGGAGATCTAGTTCTTTTGTTTAATTCACGACTTCGATTGTTTCCTGGTAAATTAAAGTCTAGGTGGTCAGGACCTTTTTCCGTCACCCATATTTTCCCACACGGTGCAGTAGAAATCAAATCTCGAAATGGGCCTCCATTCAAAGTCAATGGCCAACGGCTAAAACTCTATCAAGGATTCATTGAGGATGAAGAAGAAGAGATTTCGCTTCAAACGGTGGAAGAATAAAACCAACATCATACCTGGTAAGTTACGAACGATCGAGACGACAAATAAAGCGGTAAGTTCTCTAACCAAAGCTTATGGGAAACAAGGGCATTCACACGAGCACTGAAAAAAAAAATTCAAAACTCTGCTCGGCACGAGGCCGTGTCCGCGCTGCAGTCGGGATTTATCCCCTTTTTCAAAACAGTTACTTCATTCCACACGCCCAGTTTCCCTGAAAAAGCTCTGGTTCCAGGCGATTTTTCGCAGAATTTCAACGTCTCCTGTCGCTCTAACAACATCAAGGTATGATTCTATCACTTTTAGTAGTTAGATTAGTTACTTGCATGTAGTTAAAACACAAAAAAAAAAAAAAAATTGGGAAAAATCTAGGGTTCTTGAAGTTCATCCGGATCGAACCTCAAATTTTTGTTTAGATCTGTTTGCATTTAGCTAGATTAGTGTTATGGGAAGTAAATACACTTGTATTGTTCATAGATTTACCCGATTTCTCACAAAAACCCCAAACCCTTGTTCTTGTACCGAAAAAGATAAAATTGATAGGGTAAACGGGATATTTTGGAAAAAATGGCATTTAGGGTTTCATTTTCGGGGGAAACCGCACCTATTGGACCAAAAATTTTCAAGTTTTCGAAAACGGGTCGAAAAATGAAATTTTTGAGTAACAGACGCCTGGACACGGGGCCGTGTCCACTGAACACGGGGTCATGTCCAGCCCACTGTTTGCAGTTTTGTCCGAAAATATTTCTGTTTCATGCTAACTTTTGGTGTATTCTTTCAGATGGCTAGGAAGTTCACAAGATTTAACGCCAATGAGCTCGATGCAAGAGCTCGATATGAGATTCTTCAAACAAGGCCAGAGGAATACCCAAGACAAGCATGCACGGACTTGCTAACCTTGGTAAATCAAATTGACCGTTTCAACAACATTGTCACGGGACCACTCAGAGTCGCCTTAACAACTCGACTCTGTTCCGTCCACGAATGCACCTTGGAATTCTATAGCACATTCACATTCAACTCAAGGTGCGACCCATTCGACAATGACGGGGTATCATTCCGATGTGGCGGAACGATGTATTCGATCTCTATGGCTCAGTTTGGATCGATTGTCGGGTTGTATGCGGAAGAAGATGCTGGAAACGAGGAAAATACCGGAGGGATGCGAGAAATAGATGAAAACGAACGCCAAGCCATTTGGGCTCAGATTGGTGAAGGGTACTACAATCCGAGTAGCACTAAGAGTACGAAGTTGAGGGATCCGCTCTACAGATACATTCATAGGCTCCTCGGCTACTCTCTTATCCAAAGGCATGATAGCAGTGGCGTCGTTGGGTTAAGAGATTTGCTTGTCCTCCATTGCATCCACAACCGTAGAGCGCTCGATGTTCCGTTCCTCATGCTCCGAAACATGCATCATACCCGCCTTGCTAGTGCACCAACCCCTATCTTCTTTGGGGGATGGGTGTACCGTCTCTTCAAGCACTTCACCCGAATACCTAGGTCATTTGAGAGGAGCCCTTGGTCGGGTAGGGTAGATATACATATCTGCCGCTCAATGAACCTAATCTATGAAGCTGAAGATGGGACTGTGAGCTTTTAAAGGATGCAAGGTCATGCATGGAACCCGCAAGAAGCACTTGTCCTCCCCGCTCCGCAACATCATCAATACCAATACCAACCCCACGGTGATCCGGGTCAATCCTCCTCCTCGGGAGGTGGTTTTCCTAACTTTCAAAGTTTACATGATTTGATGCAGGAAAACCTCATGTGCACCAGGAACACCTACAATATGGCAAGCAACACGTACCACCGGGTTGGGGCGATCGAGAGAAACATAACCGATATCCAAGATGATATTGGATATATCCGGGACCACATTGCAGGCCATGGAGGGGATGATGATGATGATGATGATGATGACAATGCCATGGAGTAAGCGGGAATAGCGGAGGAAGAAGCGGTTGGTTGATGACTCCCCAGGTTAACCCTTTTCTATCCTGAACAATTTGAGGCCTGCGTGCCAAGTGTTGAACAATTTAATTTCCCTGACTACTTTTATTTTCTGCATTTATTTTTCTTTTAACTTTGTTGACTTGGATGTTAAACTTGGTAAAATTAGGATGTTTGTTATGTTTTGGTGGAGTGTTCATTGATTAAACAGGTACATACGAGGCTTAGAGTACTAAGCATTAGTACTACCGAAGCCGGGACATGAGAGCCGAAGAAAGAAAACTGTTTTTCAACCTTGCAGATTGTCCACACGGGGCCGTGCCCAGCCAACACGCCCCCGTGCCCACTCTCCTGGACCTTCTGTTTGTTTTTATTCTGCAGACCTTGACAGACACGGGGTCGTGTTCACTCAACACGCCCCCGTGTTCACCTTCTGTAAGTTTTTCATTACTGGCATCTAAGCACGGGGTCGTGTCCACTCAACACGGGGTCGTGCCCAGGTAGCCAGTAACACAAAATTTTTGCTTTTTACACCTTTTTACGCATTCAATCAACCTAAAAACTTATTTTTGGGACACATTGAGGACAATGTGTAATTTAAGTGTGGGGGGGATACTAAAACCTTGAATCTTGCAAGTCCTAAATACAAGCCTTACACAAAACTCTATTGGAACCGCTAATCACCCCAATTTTTTTCAAAAAATTTTCATTTTTTTTACTTGTCTAGGTTTAATTTGGGAATTTCAAAATTCTAAAAAGGTTATATTTTTACAAATTTACAACCGATAGCGTCGTGATAAAAAGAACCAACATAAGAAAATTATGAAAAGGCATGACAAGCTTAGTTAAAATTTGATTATATATACTTGATCACATAAAAACCCATTCCCACAAAAGTGAGTTTTGAGCCTTTATTGAGCATACAATTACATATCATTAAACTAAATGCTCATTTTTCGTTTCTTGTGTGAATAGCCGCCTGGTTCTTACGAATCTAGAACTTGCCATGACGATACATTCCCGGTCCTTATCAACTTAAACCCGAGTAAGTAAATGATGGAGGCATTAGGACTAACCCTTTTATTTCTACACCATTATTTTCTTTTTCTTTTACCACCTACCCAAAAATCCCCATAGTTAGCCCCTTTGAGCCTAAACCCTTTCATTTCATAACCCAAACCAAACACCCCTTTTACCCACCAAAACCTTTTTCATTTTAACCCTTTGTTTTAGTAACAAGTTCGGTTTTTCGTATGATCGTTCAAAAAAAAAATGTGTGTTGATGATGAAGCAAAAGAAAATAAACAAACAAGTTCATCAAAAATAACTTTGTTTGAATAATAGCTTCATCAAAATAAAAGTTACAAAAAATAGAAAATCCTACGAAAACCGACACTTGTTACGCTTTTTCACCATTTTTCTACTAACCACTAACCACTAACCCAACCACCTACCTTTAACCCAAGCCTAACCCTTCACCCACAAAGTCCTCTTGATATTTACAAAGGTATAAAAGTTAAAAAGGAGGAGGATTGATTGCTTGGCAAGCCTATGGTAGGAGTAAGTTCCATGCCGCTCTCGAGTGATTCACTAAAAATACACCTTCGGCCGAGTGTGAGTGATTTCTCCCGTGAGGTATGTGAACTTGTATATAAATGGAATTTTAAAAAGGCATGTTATGCCCAAATAAGTAATTTCTCCTATGAAACGTTCTAAATAAATCACAACGAATAGGATTGTAAATAGATAAAAATAAAACCCAAAAAGATCTTGGATTCCCAACACTCTATGACAAGCCAAAACCTTCTCTTCTACCCATTCCAATTGGGAGTGTAAGCCACATATTAAAGAGTTTTGCTTGAGGACAAGCAAAAGTTCAAGTGTGGGGGTATTTGATGTGTGTAAAATGCAACATATAAATTACATCAAATGAGGCATAAAACTAACCCTTTTTAAGTACTAATGTTGGAAAAAGAGTGTTTTTGTCTTCCTTTTGTATTTTCAGGATTAAATGAGCTCAAATTCACAAAAGAAGCAAAAAGACAGCTAATTCTAACATAAATGCAAGAAAAGGAACATAAGTGGACTGCCCGACCCCTCAACGGCATCTTCCCAAGCAAAATAGAGAAGGCAGAAGACTGAACACGCCCCGTGCTCAGCCAACACGGGGCCGTGCCCAGGAAGCAGGAGAAAAGACAAACCTATAGAAGCTTCTATTGCCCACCACAGGGCCGTGTCCAGTGAACACGGGGGCGTGGCGAAAGTACAGCAGGCGCATTAATTGTAATTGCGAATTACAATTAATGAAGAGAGAGAGTGTCAGACAGGCACGGGGGCGTGTCCAGCGGACACGGGGCCGTGCCCAGCCTTCTGTTCAGCCTATAAATAGGAGTGCTTGGTTTCATTTCAACTCATCCCTTGGCACACCACCTCTCTCACACTTCATCCACCACCCACCACCATCACAACAACATCATCCACCACCATCATCCATTGTCCATCATATAGTGTGTGAGTCGTCTCGGGATCCAAGATTGATCGTAAGAGTTCTTGACAATCAAGGCCATGTTTGCCTAAGTCTCTTACATCACTTGGTGAAGACAAAGTGTCTAGTATAATACTTTTTATTTCTAATCTTTTGTACTTTTTATTTGGTTTTGTATTAATGACTTTAATAACTAGTTATTTATGTTGAAGGTGATCTTTCCTTATCGTTTGTCCGTGGTGTCTTGGCATTATTTTACTGTCTATATAAAATAAAAGATTTTCACCATTCATATCTCCACGGTCTATATGGAGGTATGTTGGCTACCTGGTCGGGGGTTAAGGGAACGGTTTGGTAAAGGTCTTGCCATTGTTCAGCGTTTAGAGGTCCTGCAATGGACCTGGGTCAAATTTAGTAGGACCTCCTTCAATGCTTCACGGTATTGGATGGCGGGGGTCCAAACTCTTTGATCCTCTCATAAGTTAACTACTATTAATACTATAACCCGGCTATTTAGGACTGTATCCCTGCTGACTCAGACTACTTAGTCGAGGGTAACGTCACCGCCAAAAGCGGGGCCTACCATAATTTGCATTAATAACTTAATTCATTATCTTCCAATAATCCACCCTTTTAGGATTGTATCCTTGCTGACTCAAACTACTGGGGTGAGGGTAACGTCACCTTCAAAAGAGGGGCCTACTACAATAACTAAGATAATCTCTTAATTATGTGCAAAAGGGCGGAAATAATCAAAGGTTATACTAGATACGAGTCGGAACCGAGTGATTCATCTTGTCTATCTGTTTTTCTTTTTATTTTTATTTTCAGCATTTTTATTTAGTTTTTATTTTTCTTAGTTTTAAAAACATTTTTCTAAACTTTTTATTTTGATTAGACGTTGAGGATAAACCGGTACTAAAAGCTCTTGTGTCCTTGGACGACCTCAGTATCTTACCAACACTATACTACGCTCACGATGGGTGCACTTGCCCATATGTGTGTCTAGTGTTAGTAAATATCGTGTTTTATAAATTTAAAACTTGACTAAAAAGTGTTAAAGGGGCTTAAAATATACACCTAATATATATAACACTAGAAATACGCATCAAGTTTTTGGCGCCGCTGCCGGGGACACAAGGATTTTAAGAAAGCTTAAAATCGACGGCCTAATCAGTTTTTCAAAACCTTTTTAAAAGCGCGCACATTTTTCTGCATTTTAGTTTGGTTTTGCATTTACACGGGGCCGTGCCCACTGGACACGGGGCCGTGCCCACTGGACACGGGGCTGTGCTGCACATTTTCATAAAAACACCCAGTAACAGAAGCTTGAACACGGGCCGTGCCCCCTGTACACGCCCCATGCTCAACTAGATCAGTAAATTTAATTAAAACGCCCAGATACAGATTCTGAACACGGGGCCGTGCTCACTGAACACGGGGCCGTGTCCAGCCTCTGTTTCCGTTTTTATTTTTGTTTTCTGATCTCGAGACTTGGTTGTGGTCTGCTGAGTGATTCTTATGGATCAATACTCAGGAGGTTACAACTACACCTATGATGAGGATGATTATAGGGGTAATTATTGCACTAATTGTCGTAACGCACGCTCGGTTCAAAATAATCACTCATATCAACCATCCAATTCATACACCTACTATGAGGAGCCCAAGTACGAGCCATCAACTTCATACACATCCTATGAAGACCAAAGGTATGAACCTCCTCCCTCATACTCATATTTTGATGAACCAAGGTATGAGCCTCCATACTCGTACTTTGAGGAACCAAGATATGAGCCACCACCTTCATGTGCTTATTATGAGGAACCATGGAGTGAATAACCCACCTCATATGAGTATTATGAAGAACAAAATTACGAACCTTATCCATCATATGCTTACAATGAAGAACAATGGTGTGAACCATCTACTTCATATGGGTATTATGAGGAACAAAGGGTCGAACAACCGGATTCAAGCTTAGAAGATTCTGATTCTTTTTCTATAACCGAAGTAACCGATAGGATATTAGAACACATTAGAGTTATCGATCGATGTATAAAAGAAGCTCGCGCAAGGGAAGAGGAGTCCCACGCAAGAGAAGAATTAAAAAAAGAAGAGATAACTGAAAGTGTTAAAATGGAAGAACAAACAAGTGAAAAACCGACACATGAGTTAAACAACGAAAAAGGTGAGTCCGACAACGTTAAAATTCAAGAAGAGTCTAATTTTGAAGAAATTAATCTCTTGTCACCTTCTTTTGAACATCATTGTTTAGTACCCACTCATGCTAAGTTTTTAAAAGAGTTAAACACTAACACTAAAATTGACGAAACGGTAAGTGTTAAGTTAACTAATGATCAAACCACGCTAATAAAAGAAGACCCATTTGAAATTAACATTACACCGGTTCCATGTTTCTTTCAAAATTCGTTTATTAGTAATGTCACAATTGATAAAGATCTTTGTGTTAACATAATGCCTAATTACATTTTCGAAAAATTAAGTATTAGTGATTTTTCTCCACTTCAAATACCCATTTTTCTATCCAATCGGAAGGTAATAAAATCAATCGGTATAGTTGAGGATGTATTGGTTCAAGCAAATCAAATGGTAATCCCAACCGACTTTGTCATCCTCGATGACGCTCCTCTAGTGTTGGGACGACCATTTGTAAAAACACACGAAGCTTTGAAAAACCGGAAGTTCAACAATCTACCTCTTCAATTAGGGGCATTTAAAAGAAGTGTCGATCTTGAACGGTCAATGAAATATCCTTTCGGCAATAATGACCCCCTAATTGAAGATGAAGATGAACCACCCGATACAAGTGAAGAAATTGACCACTTTGTTGAAGAAGAGGTCGCCATAGAACAAACTTTTAAAGTTCTTGATCGAAATGAGCAACCAAATAAGGAGTCTCCCAAAGACCCACCACTTGAGCTCAAAGAACTTCCAAAAGGTTTGGAATATGCTTTTCTAGACAAAGATGGTAATTTACCTGTAATTATTTCATCTAAATTAGATAACTTAGAAAAAGAAAAATTAATTAATCTTTTGAAAAGACACAAAAACGCAATAGTTTGGAAACTTGTAGACATAAAAGGAATTAGTCCTTCCATGTGCACACACAAAATTTTGATGAACGATGACTACAAATCAGTAATACAACCACAACGTCGAGTGAATCCAAATGTTCAAGAAGTGGTTAAAAACGAAGTCATCAAGTTACGTGACGCCGGACTTATCTATCCTATCTCCGATAGCCCTTGGGTAAGTCCTGTCCAAGTAGTTCCAAAGAAAGGAGGTATGACGGTAATAACCAACGAAAAGAATTAACTAATACCAACGAGAACCGTCACAGGATGGAGAGTATGTATAGATTATAGACGATTAAATGAAGCAACAAGAAAGGATCACTTTCCTTTACCCTTCATTGATCAAATGTTAGAAAGATTATCCGGTCATAAATTTTACTGTTTCTTGGATGGTTTTTCAGGTTACTTTCAAATCCCGATAGCACCCGAAGACCAAGAAAAGACAACTTTCACATGTCCCTATGGAACTTTTGCTTATCGACGCATGCCGTTTGGTTTATGTAATGCCCCCGCAACATTTCAATGTTGCATGGTAGCCATTTTCCACGACATGATAGAAAAGACAATGGAAGTCTTTATGGACGACTTTTCTATCTTTGGGGATTCATATGACCAATGCCTCGATAACCTTGAACGAATGCTATCCCGATGTGAGGAAACTAACCTCGCCCTTAATTGGGAAAAATGCCATTTCATGGTAACGGAGGGAATAGTACTCGGTCACAAGATCTCAAGCGAAGGAATGGAGGTGGATCGAGCCAAAATAGATACCATTTCTAGATTACCACCTCCATCCTCCGTACGAGCTATCAGAAGTTTCCTAGGGCATGCCGGATTCTATAGATGGTTTATCAAAGACTTTTCTAAAATTTCTAGACCTCTAACAAAATTACTTAAAAAGGATGCTCCTTTCATCTTTGACAATGATTGCAATCAAGCATTTCTCACCTTAAAAGAAATGTTAGTCAATGCACCTATCATGATAGCGCCTGATTGGAAATTTCCTTTCGAAATCATGTGTGATGCTAGTGACTTTGCAGTTGGAGCTGTCTTGGGACAAAGAAAAGAAAAGCATTTCCACCCAATTTATTACGCTAGTAAAACACTTAATGATGCACAAGAAAATTACACAACAACTGAAAAAGAGTTACTAGCTGTGGTATTTGCTTTTGATAAATTCCGTTCTTATCTTGTTCTTTCTAAAACTATAGTTTATACAGATCATGCAGCCATCCGATATCTCTTCAAAAAGCAAGATGCAAAACCACGTTTGATTCGGTGGATTCTACTCCTCCAAGAATTTGACATTGAAGTCAAGGACAAAAGAGGAGCAGAAAACACCGATGCAGATCATCTTTCGCGCTTAGAAGACCCAGCTTTGGAAGCAACCAGGGACGAGCAAATCAACGAAAAATTCCCAACTGAGTCCCTGGAAATGGTGGAATACAAGGAAGAACCATGGTACGCCGACTATGCTAACTACCTAGCTAGCGGTATAGTCGCAAAAGGGTGGCCACATCATCAAAGAAAAAAATTCTTTGCCAATGTGAAACACTACTTTTGGGAAGATCCATATCTTTTCAAAATGTGTGCCGACCAACTCGTCCGACGATGCGTACATGGTAGTGAAGCACGAAGAATTCTCCGCCATTGTCATGAAGGTCCATACGGAGGACATCATGGTGCTGCTAGTACCGCACGAAAGGTATTCGATTCAGGATTTTATTGGCCAACCATTTACAAAGACGCCCAAAGTCTTGTAAAAACATGTGATGCTTGCCAAAGAACAGGTAATATTTCTTCCAAAAACGAAATGCCACAAAATGGCATTCTTGTTTGTGAAATTTTTGATGTGTGGGGACTCGACTTTATGGGACCTTTCCCACCATCGAAAGGAAACAAATATATACTTGTGGCAGTAGATTACTTGTCTAAATGGGCCGAGGCCGAGGCACTTCCAACAAATGATGGAAGGGTCGTGGTAAAATTTCTGAAAAAATTATTCTCTCGTTTTGGCACACCTAAAGCTTTAATAAGTGATAGAGGTACCCATTTTTGCAACCATCAACTTGAAATTTTTTTAACAAGATATGGGGTCTATCATCGGGTCTCAACAGCATATCACCCTCAAACAAACGGACAAGCCGAAGTGACTAATAGAGGTTTAAAACGAAAACTTGAAAAAACTGAAGGGATAAATAAAAAGGAATGGGCTGATAAATTAGATGATGCTTTATGGGCTTTTCGAACTGCTAATAAAACAACAATAGGTACAACCCCATATAAGCTAGTTTATGGAAAAAGTTGTCACTTACCGGTAGAAATTGCACACAAAGCCTACTGGGCAATCAAAAATGTAAACTTAGATTTAGAATTTGCTGGTAAAAATCGATTTTGTCAATTAAATGAATTAGACGAGCTTAGGAATTATGCATACTCAAACTCTGAAATTTATAAGGAAAGAATGAAAAATTTGCATGACAAACATATTAAACCTAATGAATTTCAAGTACGAGATCTAGTTCTTTTGTTTAATTCACGACTTCGATTGTTTCCTGGTAAATTAAAGTCTAGGTGGTCAGGACCTTTTTCCGTCACCCATATTTTCCCACACGGTGCAGTAGAAATCAAATCTCAAAATGGGCCTCCATTCAAAGTCAATGGCCAACGGCTAAAACTCTATCAAAGATTCATTGAGGATGAAGAAGAAGAGATTTCGCTTCAAACGGTGGAAAAATAAAACCAACATCATACCTGGTAAGTTACGAACGATCGAGACGACAAATAAAGCGGTAAGTTCTCTAACCAAAGCTTATGGGAAACAAGGGCATTCACACGAGCACTGAAAAAAAAAAATTCAAAACTCTGCTCGGCACGAGGCCGTGTCCGCTGGACACGGGGCCGTGTCCACGCTGGACACGGACACGGCTCAGTTTGGATCGATTGTCGGGTTGTATGCGGAAGAAGATGCTGGAAACGAGGAAAATACCGGAGGGATGCGAGAAATAGATGAAAACGAACGCCAAGCCATTTGGGCTCAGATTGGTGAAGGGTACTACAATCCGAGTAGCACTAAGAGTACGAAGTTGAGGGATCCGCTCTACAGATACATTCATAGGCTCCTCGGCTACTCTCTTATCCAAAGGCATGATAGCAGTGGCGTCGTTGGGTTAAGAGATTTGCTTGTCCTCCATTGCATCCACAACCGTAGAGCGCTCGATGTTCCGTTCCTCATGCTCCGAAACATGCATCATACCCGCCTTGCTAGTGCACCAACCCCTATCTTCTTTGGGGGATGGGTGTACCGTCTCTTCAAGCACTTCACCCGAATACCTAGGTCATTTGAGAGGAGCCCTTGGTCGGGTAGGGTAGATATACATATCTGCCGCTCAATGAACCTAATCTATGAAGCTGAAGATGGGACTGTGAGCTTTTAAAGGATGCAAGGTCATGCATGGAACCCGCAAGAAGCACTTGTCCTCCCCGCTCCGCAACATCATCAATACCAATACCAACCCCACGGTGATCCGGGTCAATCCTCCTCCTCGGGAGGTGGTTTTCCTAACTTTCAAAGTTTACATGATTTGATGCAGGAAAACCTCATGTGCACCAGGAACACCTACAATATGGCAAGCAACACGTACCACCGGGTTGGGGCGATCGAGAGAAACATAACCGATATCCAAGATGATATTGGATATATCCGGGACCACATTGCAGGCCATGGAGGGGATGATGATGACAATGCCATGGAGTAAGCGGGAATAGCGGAGGAAGAAGCGGTTGGTTGATGACTCCCCAGGTTAACCCTTTTCTATCCTGAACAATTTGAGGCCTGCATGCCAAGTGTTGAACAATTTACTTTCCCTGACTACTTTTATTTTCTGCATTTATTTTTCTTTTAACTTTGTTGACTTGGATGTTAAACTTGGTAAAATTAGAATGTTTGCTATGTTTTGGTGGAGTGTTCATTGATTAAACAGGTACATACGAGGCTTAGAGTACTAAGCATTAGTACTACCGAAGCCGGGACATGAGAGCCGAAGAAAGAAACCTGTTTTTCAACCTTGCAGATTGTCGACACGGGGCCGTGCCCAGCCAACACGCCCCCGTGCCCACTCTCCTGGACCTTCTGTTTGTTTTTATTCTGCAGACCTTGACAAACACGGGGTCGTGTTCACTCAACACGCCCCCGTGTTCACCTTCTGTAAGTTTTTCATTACTGGCATCTAAGCACGGGGTCGTGTCCACTCAACACGGGGTCGTGCCCAGGTAGCCAGTAACACAAAATTTTTGCTTTTTACACCTTTTTACGCATTCAATCAACCTAAAAACTTATTTTTGGGACACATTGAGGACAATGTGTAATTTAAGTGTGGGGGGGATTCTAAAACCTTGAATCTTGCAAGTCCTAAATACAAGCCTTACACAAAACTCTATTGGAACCGCTAATCACCCCAATTTTTTTATAAAAATTTTCATTTTTTTTACTTGTCTAGGTTTAATTTGGGAATTTCAAAATTCTAAAAAGGTTATATTTTTACAAATTTACAACCGATAGCGTCGTGATAAAAAGAACCAACATAAGAAAATTATGAAAAGGCATGACAAGCTTAGTTAAAATTTGATTATATATACTTGATCACATAAAAACCCATTCCCACAAAAGTGAGTTTTGAGCCTTTATTGATTATACAATTACATATCATTAAACTAAATGCTCATTTTTCGTTTCTTGTGTGAATAGCCGCCTGGTTCTTACGACTCTAGAACTTGCCATGACGATACATTCTCGGTCCTTATCAACTTAAACCCGAGTAAGTAAATGATGGAGGCATTAGGACTAACCCTTTTATTTCTACACCATTATTTTCTTTTTCTTTTACCACCTACCCAAAAATCCCCCTAGTTAGCCCCTTTGAGCCTAAACCCTTTCATTTCATAACCCAAACCAAACACCCCTTTTACCCACCAAAACCTTTTTCATTTTAACCCTTTGTTTTAGTAACAAGTTCGGTTTTTCGTATGATCGTTCAAAAAAAAAATGTGTGTTGATAATGAAGCAAAAGAAAATAAACAAACAAGTTCATCAAAAATAACTTTGTTTGAATAATAGCTTCATCAAAATAAAAGTTACAAAAAAATAGAAAATCCTACGAAAACCGACACTTGTTACGCTTTTTCACCATTTTTCTACTAACCACTAACCACTAACCCAACCACCTACCTTTAACCCAAGCCTAACCCTTCACCCACAAAGTCCTCTTGATATTTACAAAGGTATAAAAGTTAAAAAGGAGGAGGATTGATTGCTTGGCAAGCCTATGGTAGGAGTAAGTTCCATGCCGCTCTCGAGTGATTCACTAAAAATACACCTTCGGCCGAGTGTGAGTGATTTATCCCGTGAGGTATGTGAACTTGTATATAAATGGAATTTTAAAAAGGCATGTTATGCCCAAATAAGTAATTTCTCCTATGAAACGTTCTAAATAAATCACAACGAATAGGATTGTAAATAGATAAAAATAAAACCCAAAAAGATCTTGGATTCCCAACACTCTATGACAAGCCAAAACCTTCTCTTCTACCCATTCCAATTGGGAGTGTAAGCCACATATTAAAGAGTTTTGCTTGAGGACAAGCAAAAGTTCAAGTGTGGGGGTATTTGATGTGTGTAAAATGCAACATATAAATTACATCAAATGAGGCATAAAACTAACCCTTTTTAAGTACTAATGTTGGAAAAAGAGTGTTTTTGTCTTCCTTTTGTATTTTCAGGATTAAATGAGCTCAAATTCACAAAAGAAGCAAAAAGACAGCTAATTCTAACATAAATGCAAGAAAAGGAACATAAGTGGACTGCCCGACCCCTCAACAGCATCTTCCCAAGCAAAATAGAGAAGGCAGAAGACTGAACACGCCCCGTGCTCAGCCAACACGGGGCCGTGCCCAGGAAGCAGCAGAAAAGACAAACCTATAGAAGCTTCTATTGCCCACCACAGGGCCGTGTCCAGTGAACACGGGGGCGTGGCGAAAGTACAGCAGGCGCATTAATTGTAATTGTGAATTACAATTAATGAAGAGAGAGAGTGTCAGACAGGCACGGGGGTGTGTCCAGCGGACACGGGGCCGTGCCCAGCCTTCTGTTCAGCCTATAAATAGGAGTGCTTGGTTTCATTTCAACTCATCCCTTGGCACACCACATCTCTCACACTTCATCCACCACCCACCACCATCACAACACCATCATCCACCACCATCATCCATTGTCCATCATATAGTGTGTGAGTCGTCTCGGGATCCAAGATTGATCGTAAGAGTTCTTGACAATCAAGGCCATGTTTGCCTAAGTCTCTTACATCACTTGGTGAAGACAAAGTGTCTAGTATAATACTTTTTATTTCTAATCTTTTGCACTTTTTATTTGGTTTTGTATTAATGACTTTAATAACTAGTTACTTATGTTGGAGGTGATCTTTCCTTATCGTTTGTCCGTGGTGTCTTGGCATTATTTTACTGTCTATATAAAATAAAAGATTTTCACCATTCATATCTCCACGGTCTATATGGAGGTACGTTGGCTACCTGGTCGGGGGTTAAGGGAACGGTTTGGTAAAGGTCTTGCCATTGTTCAGCGTTTAGAGGTCCTGCAATGGACCTGGGTCAAATTTAGTAGGACCTCCTTCAATGCTTCACGGTATTGGATGGTGGGGGTCCAAACTCTTTGATCCCCTCATAAGTTAACTACTATTAATACTATAACCCGGCTATTTAGGACTGTATCCCTGCTGACTCAGACTACTTAGTCGAGGGTAACGTCACCGCCAAAAGCGGGGCCTACCATAATTTGCATTAATAACTTAATTCATTATCTTCCAATAATCCACCATTTTAGGATTGTATCCTTGCTGACTCAAACTACTGGGGTGAGGGTAACGTCACCTTCAAAAGAGGGGCCTACTACAATAACTAAGATAATCTCTTAATTATGTGCAAAAGTGCGGAAATAATCAAAGGTTATACTAGATACGAGTCAGAACCAAGTGATTCATCTTGTCTATCTGTTTTTCTTTTTATTTTTATTTTCAGCATTTTTAGTTAGTTTTTATTTTTCTTAGTTTTAAAAACATTTTTCTAAACTTTTTATTTTGATTAGACGTTGAGGATAAACCGGTACTAAAAGTTCTTGTGTCCTTGGACGACCTCGATATCTTACCAACACTATACTACGCTCACGATGGGTGCACTTGCCCATATGTATGTCTAGTGTTAGTAAATATCGTGTTTTATAAATTTAAAACTTGACTAAAAAGTGTTAAAGGGGCTTAAAATATACACCTAATATATATAACACTAGAAATACGCATCACTCGTTTAAATTGTTTTGTTTGCTTAAAGCCTTTGGGGGGTTAATGACCGTGTCCCGGATATCCCTGGCATCATTTTACGAAATGGCCATGACCTAAGCACGGGGCGTAGGCGTACGCCCGCCGGTGTCTCATATACATAATGTGGTGTGTCTGTTGATCTTTAACCCGGCTCGATCCGGGCTACTGAACGCATAAGAAACATGTAAATCCTTTACAAGTATTATATTCAAATAATTATCCCAAGTTATAAAATATTATTTGTGCCTTGTGCCTTAAATGCTTTTTCTTAAACTCTTTTCAAAATGAGTCGGTTGATTGTATTTACCAGTGTAAACTGACGTATTTTCTCAAAAAGGTTAAGTGCAGGTACTACGCGTAATAGGCTGGCTTTTCTCCTAGCATCCACAATAAGTTTCGCAAGCTTGGATGTCATAGACTGTTGAACATTGTTTCCTTTTTATTTCGATCTACCTGTGGATTTATATTCAACTATTTGTGATACTTAATATTACAATATTATTTGGTTGAAATGAATCTATACTTTGCTTCCGCTGTGCATTTAAATATTGTGTTGTTTGACTATTATGTTGCCAACCACGTCACGATACTCCCCTACCAGGCCCACCGGTCAAACGTGTGGAAATCGGGGTGTGACAGGTTGGTATCAGAGCCAACATTGAGTGAATTAAACACTAGCCTTTTGTGTTTAATCTCAATGACACAATTGCACATTCCTAAATCTTCGAGTCTAGACAAAGAACTTAGGAATAATCCAAAATGTTTTATTTTTAAATTTTAACTTTGTCCTTTATTTTTCCTATGGTTACCTTGTTTAAATTGACAGGTTTAACAATGCCGCCTAGATTCATTAGACGAGGAGGAAGAGGAAAAGGGCCAATCAGTGCCCCTAACGACCACGAGGCAGGGCCTTCGCATCGGCGAACTCATTCTTCTACAAGGAATGCCGATCCACGAGAACCTTGGAGGACTTACGAGGAGCCTGCCAGACATTCTACGTCGCATAACCCAACGCCTCAATATCATCACTCCTTCGGGCCTCAGTCCGAGAATGAGCCCAACAACCCACAACCTTCATACATACCATTACAGCAGTCTTCATCGCACGACTCTTTCAGCGACCCTACTCCTGTTTTTCAGGGCCGGTTTAACCCGGCAGACTACCTACCAGAACAAGTGGGCTTTAACCCACTAGGACCGGAGGATCACTTTTCTGGTGATCAATCGATGGATATGGACGAGGACACAGATCCCGTCGAGGCTTCAACCGGAACCCCGAACCATCCTTATGTGATCTCAGATGGTTCATCTTTCCACGGATCACCATACCAGGGTCCGGATAGCCATCAGGCACGGTTCGACCGGTGTGAGTGGTACTTTACACCATCTCACCATTTATCGCCTTACCAGCAGCAACAACAGCAGCAAGATCCCTCTGGGGATCCACGTTACGAGGCAGTCACACCACCGCCTCCACCGCCGCCAGTTCATTTAGCGCCTCCAGAACCACCAAGACGTAGGAGGACTGGCGCAAGGATGTCAGCACGAGGAGGGGATTTTCATTTCAGCACCCCTCAACACTCTAGTGGCAGCCACTACCCGCCGCTAAATGAAGAACCACAAGTGGGTGGACCTTCAGTTCCAGTATCAGAAGTAAATTCGGAACCTATTGCACCGCCACCAATGGGTTTTGGCAACCCTATCCCTGCTTATACTGCTCCAGCAACATACAATCCTTATGGACCGCCAACATACCCTACCTATAACTATGCTGAGGATCCTTACCAAGTGGCATCAAACTACCTAGCCCAAAACCCTGAGGGACCGTATGGAACCCCTTGGGGAGTGGGATACCCAGCTAGTGGGTATCAAGCACCTACTCAACCACCACTACATCACCAACCACCACGGTTTTCCCCTCCGGAGCAGGAGGATCTTCGTCAAAGGATAGACAGGGTTGAGCGAGACCTTCAGAGGGAACGTAGGAAGAATGATGGATTCATGAGTGGTTTAGCAAGCCTGCTGAAAGGAAAGAAGAAAAGGGATCATTAAATCCCAATATGTATTATTGTATTTCCTTGTTTAAATCAAGTCCCTGCGTGGACATCTATTTATGTGTGTATGTAGTCCCTGCGTGGACGTCTATCTTTGTACTTAGTCCCTACGAGGACTTGTCTTTATTAGTCCCTGCGTGGACACTTATGTTTGTAAATAGTCCCTGCGAGGACATGTTTTATCTGTATAGCTCCTGCGTGGGCAAGTATTTGTAAAAGTCCCGTTTAGGGCAAAATATGTACTACTTTTAAATTGTAATGGAATATTAAGTTTATTTCTGTCATTTATGCATTTATATATTACACATGAAATAAACAAAATAAAGCCATTTTTTTTATCTGCTTATTTAAATATTGAATAAGAATCTTAAAGAGTGAAATCTAGCCTACGGGTCATTATAAGACCAGGCCAAGATGGTAAGACCTGTTCGAAAGATTCAAATCCTAATTAACATCTGAAAACATGTTAACACTCCTGGTAGACGTGATTCGTTAAAATCACACGTCATATTTTTATAAGGATTCTTTAAAAGATTCCTAACCCAATATAATGATCTCTGAATCGTGGGTTTAAAGCATCAATTAGGATGACTATATTTTGACCATACGTGGTAATACAATGCCTACGGGCCTTGCTCATTTTTACATGAGCCAAAAGACAGTGGTAGCTACAACTCCCTGTCCGAAAAAGGTAATGAACTATGTTCAAACCTTAATGCCTTGATTCTCTGAAATCATGGCTTATAATTTAAAAAATTGTCACTATGACTAAGCCTTTTGTGCTACTAATAAAACTGTTATTGTTTTGTAATTAGGATAAATTATAATTGAAATCCTAAATAAATGTGAGTAAATAACTTAGCCATATATGGTCTACGGTTACCATGGTTAATAAATTGCCATAAAAGACAATTTTATAATAAACTCACCAATAAATTATTGTTAATATGTGACAGTTCAAGCTACATGGCAGACTCAAGCGAGGTTAACAGTCACCCGAGGAGAGAGCATGATGATGCCCGAGTAAATGTAGCGGGTGCAGAATTACAGGCAATGATAGATAATGCCGTTAATCGAGCTATGGATAGACAGCTCCATGAATCCAGTGGTACCCATACAAGGACCCAATCTGCACCACACTCTAGAACACCCTCCAGGACCCACACTGCCCACAACAGTAATTCTCACCACTCGTCAAACCAAAGGAGTGCTCCATCTCGGCAGGTAGTACTCAATCAAGAACCCTGTAATAAGGGTTGTTCCTATAAGTACTTCGTATCATGTAAACCCAGAGACTTCACGGGGGAAAAAGGAGCTGTTGATTGCATGACTTGGTTGGACGAGATGGATACGGTGGTGGATATCAGTGGTTGTGATAATAAGGACATTGTGAAATTCGTGTCGCAGTCCTTCAAGGGAGAAGCATTAGCTTGGTGGAGATCTTTGATCCAAGCTACTGGGAAAATCCCGTTATACAACATGACCTGGGAACAGTTCATGACATTGATCAAAGAAAACTATTGCCCTCAGCACGAGGTTGAGAAAATTGAAGCCGACTTCTTGTCGCTGGTCATAAGGAACCTGGACTGTCAGGCCTATCTTACCAGTTTCAACACCTTGTCAAGGCTGGTTCCATATTTGGTAACCCCGGAACCTAAACGTATAGCTCGCTTCATCGGGGGTTTGGTCCCGGAGATCAAGGCAAGTGTAAAGGCCTCACGACCAGCTACTTTTCGGTCTGCCGCGGACATATCATTGTCGCTTACCTTGGATGCGGTCAGGCAGAGGTCGCAGAGGAACACTGATACCGAAAAGAGGAAGCGTGAGGATGACAACTCATGACGTTCTGACAAGAAGCAGAAGGGAAACAATGACCACAGGAAGGGGTCAGGATTCAGAAAGGATGGTCAGCAGTCGAGTGAAAAACCCAGATGTAAAATCTGCAAGAGGCAGCACTTTGGAAAGTGCAGGTATGAATCGAATTTGCAGTCACAGTCAAAATCTTTTGCATGTGGGTTATGCAAGTCCAAGGAACACAAAACCTTGGATTGCAAAAAGATGAAAGATGCGACCTGCTACGGTTGCAATGAAAAAGGGCACATCAAGACCAATTGCCCAAAATACGCCAAGAAGCCGGAAGAGGCTAAGAAGACCAATGCTAGGGTCTTCAGGATGGATGCCAAGGAAGCCGTCCAGAACGACAACGTGATTACAGGTACTTTCCTCGTAAATGATGTTTATGCGAGAGTATTATTTGATTCAGGCGCTGATAAGTCGTTCGTAGATAATAAGTTTTGTGAATTGTTGAAACTACTTGTTAAAAACTTAAGTGTGAAGTATGAGGTGGAACTAGCAGATGGTACTATAGAAACTGTCTCAACCATATTAGATGGATGTTTCATATCCATTAAGAGCCACTATTTTCCCTTGTCCCTACTTCCCTTTAAGTTAGCCGGTTTCGACATAGTTTTAGGCATGGACTGGTTATCTCATAACCAGGCCCAGATCGTCTGTAACAAGAAGCAAGTGATGATCAAGACTCAGTCTGGTGAATCACTTACTATCCAGGGAAATACCCAATATGGGCTACCTGAGCAAATGTCTATGCTCAAGGACTCTAAGTGTTTGAAGAAGGGTTGTGTCATCTACATGGCACAAGTGATTATTGATGAACCGAAGCCCAAGATTGGGGATATCCCCGTCATTTCTGAATACCCAGAGGTTTTTCCTGAAGAACTACCTGGCTTGCCACCAGATAGACAAGTAGAGTTCAGAATTGACATTATTCCTGGATCAGCACCGGTAGCAAGGGCACCTTATAGGTTGGCACCAACAGAGATGAAAGAATTGAGAATGCAGCTAGATGATTTGTTAGCCAAAGGTTTCATCAAACCTAGTTCGTCTCCTTGGGGAGCACCGGTATTATTTGTCAAGAAAAAGGATGGGTCGATGCGCTTGTGCATCGACTACCGTGAGCTTAATAAGGTCACTATCAAGAATAGGTATCCTTTGCCCAGAATCAACGATCTGTTCGATCAACTTCAAGGGGCAAGTTTCTTCTCTAAGATTGATTTAAGGTCAGGCTATCACCAATTGAAGGTTAGAGATGAAGACGTGCACAAGACTGCATTTAGGACTCGTTATGGTCATTACGAGTTCCTAGTGATGCCTTTTGGGCTCACTAATGCACCGGCCGCATTTATGGATCTCATGAATCGCGTTTGTAAACCTTACATGGATAAATTCGTAATCGTTTTCATCGATGACATTCTCATCTACTCAAAGAACCAAGCTGACCATGAGAAGCATCTTCACTGCATTTTGGAACTACTTCATAAAGAAAAGCTCTATGCCAAATTCTCGAAGTGTGAATTCTGGCTTCGAGCAGTCCAATTTCTTGGACATGTTGTTAGTGAGCGTGGTATCCAAGTAGATCCCGCTAAAGTTGAAGCTGTCATGAATTGGCATGAGCCAAAGACGCCTACAGAAATTCGTAGCTTCTTAGGTTTGGCAGGATATTATAGGCGATTCATTGAAAACTTCTCAAGGATTGCTGCACCCCTGACTTCGCTGACACGTAAGAAGATTAAGTTTGACTGGGGTCCTAAGCAGCAGGAATCCTTCGATATTCTGAAACAAAAGTTGAGCAATGCTCCAGTATTGACATTGCCTGATGGAATCGAGGAGTTTGTAGTTTATTGTGATGCATCACACACCGGGATGGGATGTGTGCTTATGCAGAAAGGCAAAGTCATTGCCTATGCTTCACGCCAGTTAAAGGTGCACGAAAAGAATTACACCACCCATGACTTGGAGTTGGGTGCCGTTGTATTTGCACTAAAACTTTGGAGGCACTACTTATATGGAATTAAATGTGTGATCTATTCTGATCACAAGAGCCTTCAACATCTGTTCAATCAGAAGGACTTGAACATGAGGCAACGCCGTTGGATGGAAACTATTAATGATTATGATTGTGAAATAAGATACCATCCCGGCAAGGCGAATGTAGTCGCCGATGCCTTGAGCCGAAAGGAAAGGGTGAAACCCATCCGAATCAATGCCAAGAGCATTGAAGTAAAAAATGGTTTAATTGAAAGGTTGTTAGCTGCACAGAAGGAAGCTGTGTTGGAAGCTAACTATCCTAACGAAAAACTAGGAGTAACTGAGGAGCAGTTATCTCTTAGCAAGGACGG
This sequence comes from Helianthus tuberosus, assembly GCA_030545235.1. Taxonomy (NCBI): domain Eukaryota; kingdom Viridiplantae; phylum Streptophyta; class Magnoliopsida; order Asterales; family Asteraceae; genus Helianthus; species Helianthus tuberosus. The sequence goes on along the minus strand of CM060411.1, from coordinate 211,972,906 downwards.
AATTCTAAAGTTAAATGGACGAATATGGGTCCCCATTTATGGAGGACTTCGAGATGTCATCCTCCAGGAAGCCCACAGTTCCAAATACTCCGTTCATCCTGGAGCTGATAAGATGTACCAGGATCTAAGGGCAAATTATTGGTGGATAGGTTTGAAAAAGTCTGTAGCCGCCTATGTAGCTAAATGCTTGACGTGTGCGCAAGTAAAAGCAGAACATCAGAAACCGTCAGGTTTACTACAACATCCTGAACTTCCTACATGGAAGTGGGAAATGGTAACTATGGATTTTATTACCAAGTTACCCAAGACCAGAAAAGGAAATGACACATTATGGGTAATAGTTGATAGACTGACTAAGTCAGCACATTTCCTACCCATTAAGGAGACTTACAGCTCCGACATGTTAGCCCAGTTGTACGTGGATAAGATTGTAGCTTTACACGGCATACCTGTGTCTATTATCTCTGACAGAGATACTAGATACATGTCACATTTTTGGAAAAGCTTCCAACAATCTTTGGGCATGCGTTTAAATTTTAGTACAGCTTACCATCCTCAGACAGACGGTCAGAGTGAGCGTACTATTCAAACTTTGGAAGACATGCTTCGTGCATGTGCGATTGACTTGGGTGGTAGTTGGGATAAGCACCTACCACTAGTCGAATTCTCTTACAACAATAGCTACCACACCAGCATAAAGGCTGTGCCTTTTGAGGCATTATACGGTAGAAAGTGTAGATCGCCCATTTGTTGGGCAGAAGTTGGAGACGTCCAATTATCAGGACCAGAGATAGTGTTTGAAACGACGGACAAGGTTGTCCAGATTCGAGACCGTCTCAAAGCTGCCCGAGATAGGCAGAAGAGTTACGCTGATCCAAAGCGTAAAGCTTTTCACTTCGAAGTAGGTGATAAAGTGTTGCTCAAAGTATCACCCTGGAAGGGGTTGGTAAGAAAGGCAAGCTAAGCCCGAGATACATAGGACCTTTCAAGGTTATCGAACGTGTCGGGTCAGTTGCCTATAAGTTGAACTTACCAGATGAGCTCAGTGGAATTCACAATGTATTCCACATCTGCAATCTGAAGAAGTGCTTCGCTGATGAATCACTGGTTATACCACATGCAGATGTGCTTATAGATGAGAGCTTAAAATTTGTGGAAAAACCGTTGTCGATCGAGGATCGACAGGTTAAGAAGCTTCGAAGGAAGCATGTACAGATTATAAAGGTCAAATGGGATGCCCGTAGAGGTCCCGAATATACGTGGGAGGTAGAGTCCACTATGAAAGAGAAATACCCTCATTTGTTTTAGTAAATCTCGAGGTTGAGATTTCTTTTAAGGGGGTGAGGATGTAACACCTCGAAAATTCACGTCCAATAATGTGTTGACACGTGTCATATGTTTGAACGTATGAAAGATTGTTCTGAAAGGACTAAAGTTGACAAACATGGAAAGTATGTGAATATACGTGTTCAAAAATGTCAACAGTGAATAAATATACTTCACAATAACCCTACATGGTGTTTATAACCCTAAACGAATAAATCATGGATCATACGTAGCTAATTGTGAAAGAAAGTGAGAGATTACAAACTACAGGGGTTAAAGGTGTCAACATGTTTAAAGTATACCTCTGAGTGACCTTTTGACAAACCCGAAGCTTTGTAACGATTAATTATGCTCACTAGAAGGTGTGATAAAAATATCACCAAGTTTCGTTATCGTATGAGAAAGTTGTGATAAAATCCGTGTGCGAGGGTTAGAAGCGTCAACATGGAAATTTAGGACGTTTCGGGTAAACACGTAGTGGCCAGGGACTTCACAAAGTGGGTATAAGTCTTCAAGCCCCTTTATGTCAATATAAAAGCCTCTAAATGCAAGAAACAACATGAAAGCGATGTTTCGGGGGACTAAGGGCCAATTGTGCAATATAGAAAACATGTTAACCTGATCACAAGTCTCAGGCGGCCCGCATGAGGTTTTATAACATCTAAAGCGGGCCGCGTGCGACTGCCAGTTGCAGAAAAAACAGGCAGGTGCCTGTTAAGCTGTGTAACCGACTTCAATTACCATTTTGGCATACCATGGGTATGCTATACCGGTTTTTAGACATTATAGGGCACTTGTAAGGATCCAAGATCAGTTATAGCATTATGTGTCAACAATCTATGATGTTTAAAAGCCTATATAAGAACCTTATGTTTTGCAACATTTGTACGTTCATCTCATCTGCACTTATTGAAGACCTCTGGAGCATAAGGATCATTCCCAAGCCTTCCTAATCATCACTAGACACTAGTAAGTATGTTAAACCCTTCTAAATCATGTTATGCTTAGTTGTTAAGCCAAAAGTCAAACTGTCGTAACTACGGTTTGACTTCGAGTTAATTAAATAATCGCTCAGTCTTATCTTGATTTAAAAGTACCGTTAAGTAGGTAATTATATGGGTATTAAACCCTTAAAAGGGTGTTCACTGATTCCCATCCGAACCAGGTCGTTTGACGAGTCAAACATTATCCGAAAAAGTCAACAGAATCGTTTAATGCATAATTAACAATATGAAAGGCGTATAATCTGTTTTATCAGTCATATAACTTGATAATAAGTATAAAAACTTGTCTACGCTTGTTTGATTCGACAACTTCCCGTTTTGAACCGATTCGGAGCCGAAAGTCGCATAGTTTGACTTTCTGCTTTGACTTCGATTCTGACCCGGTTTTGTTAGGTTTAGACATGCCTTAAAGTTCCATTAGGACCGGGTTACATGCTAGTATAAGCCTCTGTACTTGTTTCGTAGATTGTCCGATTCATTCGCGCGTTTCCGTTAAGTGCATAATTATGGACCATAATGCCCTTATGACCATGCAACGAGAATTTTGGAAATATGAAAGTACAATAATCTTTATTACTGATTATTAAACATGTACGTAAATTTTCACATCAATCGGAGGTCTAGATTAGGAGTTATGCTTAATGACGTAATTAGAACGATTCTTAGTAATTAAACCACGTCATTAGCGTAAAACCTATCTAAACCCAAATTTTGACACAAAACCTTTTACCCACTAATGTAATATAATATTTTGGGATTTTTGAAGATTTTTAATTATTTTTAAACTGATCATAAGCTTGGATTAGTGCCTTAATTCGGTAAATACCGAATTTACCCTTTTAGGCCATAAAACAAGTTTTACAAGTCCAAATGGTGCCAATCCAATTGCTACTGATTTTAAATAATAAATGAAGTGTTTTGAGCCTGTTTAACTGATCAGAAAACTCAGAACCCTATTTTAACCCGTACGTCGCTTAAAACGACTTTATACGCGTATTACACGTGTAGTTTGGGTTTAAAACCATTTTGCCACATAAGACTTAACATCAAATGTTACAACCTATTAAAATAAGTCGTTTTACTGATAAAGTCAGACCCGAGACACAGAAGCTTAATTATTCCTTTTATAAATCTTTAAAATGACCAAAATACCCCTACGGGGCATAATATGAAATTAAACTCGTTTTGGGCATAATGGAAGGTATCTTAATGATATCACAACATATTTGAAGCACGTTAACTTAGGAAACCTGTTTAGGACTCTCATGGTTACCCGTTACGCTTCATACGCGTTCGGTTCGGTTTATGTAACTAGTTTACATAAATTGGCCGAAACGGGTCAAACCTTATCGGTTTTATCTCAAAATCCAGAGTGTGTAAGGAATACCCATATTAAGCAAGTCTTCAAACTTGTCGGGTCTAAATCACATTCTATCCGGTCTTCGCTTAATCGTGCGTACGAACCGTATCTTTAAAACTAACCGGTCTAAGCTTAAGCTTAATTAAAGACCCGTTAGGATTCTAATAGGTTATTATAAACCTTCGTTCCAGATTAGGAGACCCGGTAAAAGATACTTGCACTCGCTGATTGTGAATTTTACTTGCTCAGTTAAATACTTTTAACTTATTTTCCCTATACGGGCTTGGGGTACGGTATATAAAATACCGCTTGGTCGGGCATTGAATCTTTAATTGAATGATGGTTAAGGTATTGATATGTCTCGTTTACGAAATGGCCACGACCTAAGCACGGGGCGTAGGCGTACGCCCGTCGGTGTCACATATACATAATGTGGTGTGTCTATTGATCTTTAACCCGGCTCGATCCGGGCTACTGAACGCATAAGAAACATGTAAATCCTTTACAAGTATTATATTCAAATAATTATCCCAAGTTATAAAATATTATTTGTGCCTTGTGCCTTAAATGCTTTTTCTTAAACTCTTTTCAAAATGAGTCGGTTGATTGTATTTACCAGTGTAAACTGACGTATTTTCTCAAAAAGGTTAAGTGCAGGTACTACGCGTAATAGGCTGGCTTTTCTCCTAGCATCCACAATAAGTTTCGCAAGCTTAGATGTCATAGACTGTTGAACATTGTTTCCTTTTTATTTCGATCTACCTGTGGATTTATATTCAACTATTTGTGATACTTAATATTACAATATTATTTGGTTGAAATGAATCTATACTTTGCTTCTGCTGTGCATTTAAATATTGTGTTGTTTGACTATTATGTTGCCAACCACGTCACGATACTCCTCTACCGGGCCCACCGGTCAAACGTGTGGAAATCGGGGTGTGACAGAAGTGTAACACCCTAAATTTATACTTGATTTTTAATAATAGATTATACCGTTTCATAAAAATATTTAATAAGTAACAAAAACTTTCATTAAAGAAGTTCATATGTAGCGTCAACCTTAGTCATCTAACTACTAAGTCAAAACGTTTCAACAGTTGTTTAGATATCGTTTACAAACCAAAAACATAATCTATTAAAGTTTAGGACATTGCGGAAGCTTGTAAGTAGTGTTCGGTTCTTCAAAGTTTGCTCGACCATCTTCCGGTTAGTTACTATCAACACCTAGGATCAAAAACACAACAAAAGTTAGTTTTGATCAAGGCCAAGCGATTACAAACAAGTTCCATGGATCAACAACTGAAAAAAAAATAAAAAAAATTGTTTGAGGGCGTCGCGTAGCGCCACAGGGTCTCGCGCTACGCGAGGCCCTTGTTTTCTCAGCCTGCTTCGTTTTTGATGCTGCATTTTCCCAGCTCCAAGTTCAATCAATTTCCGACTTTAAATTGCCATAACTTTTGACTCGTGAGTCCGTTTTAGGTGATTCTTTTTCCTATACGTCTGTAAATTCGTTACCAACGTGCCTACTACAATTATTATACCGAAAAGTTCATTTACGGACCGAGAGGCTATGTGCCCCTATGCATTTATTTGACCCATTCTAACTTTAGCCATATTATCACCATTTAACTAGTATGTTTATGGCGCATTATACCCGACATCCGGGACTTATTATCACCCGCATTTCATTACCAATTTCCTTGGTTTGATGCTTTTATGAGTATTATCGCCATTATTACTCCTAGATCAACAAAGCCACAACTTACGCAATTAATCGACCCATTGGCTCATCTTGCGGAATTCCTCCATTATGATGACTACCAAATGGTTCATTGACAACTCTAAGTTTATTCTTTCAAGTATTAATCATGATCACTTCAAATCAACACAACTCTTAATCAACTACGCATAAATTTAACAACATTTCGCTTAATGTAACGGGTTAAGTTACATACCTTCAAAGTGGATCCTTCAAGCGTGGTTCGCCGCTCGCTTGTCCGCTTGACGCTCCCGCGCCCTTTCCTATAGAGTTCATTTATGGCAATATTTAGAACTCTCTTTAAACCATGTATCGCATAATACATCAAAACATCATGATTATGCGTTTTAACTTGGGATTTCAGTTTTAAGCCTTCATAGAGGCATTTTAACAAACACTATAAGGGCAGAATTTTTTTATATCTTTTGCAATTCAAGTTCATAGCTTGCTAATTAGCTAACTCAACATCAATAAAGCCCTCATATAGCATTTAATCATCATACCTTTCTGAAATCACTTTCTATAATCAAATTACACTAGGATAATCATTCTAAACCCTAATGTTCACCATTATCTTGTAGAACCCACAACCCACCTTCAAGGTGTTCATGGAATTTTCCTGAATTTGAACATGATTTCACATGTGGTTGTCTAGGTTTCACTTCTAGATACTATATCATCCCTAATCTAACCAATTAACACACATGCAACATCTAGTTTCAGATTTTCCAAAATCATGAGATTTTCAAGTTTAGAGATTTCATCAGATTTTACATACCTTGTGATCCTCTTGTGATGAGGTTCGATAATCTATGATTTAATTTCGATTTCGACTTGGATTGAGCCTTCAATTTGCAGATTTGGTGAAGTTCTAGGGTTTTGAAGGTTGGGGTGTCGCCCCTGTTGTTCTAATCGACCAGACACCTCCTATTTGGGGGTGTTTGGTTTGTTTTATTTGATTAATAACAATTAAGTTTCAATTGCTACAACTTAAGCCCCTAAACTTTGATCAACATATAATTTAGTTGCTTTTAACCCTACTTTAAGTTATTTTCTAGACTTGTAACTAACTAGGTTAAAAATTCCTAGTTAGTAATTTCTTGTTTATTTATATTTTACAATTCTAATATAAAGTTTTATATTTTCAGGGTGTTACAAGTCCACCCCCCTTAAAAGGGGTTTCGTCCCCGAAACCGTAGTACGTACCAAATAGTGTAGGGTGGAGACGTCGCATCTCCTCTTCGGACTCCCAAGTAGTGTCCGAACCTTTCCTATGCTCCCATTTGACCTTGACTTGATTAATCACCTTGTTCCTCAAACTTTTCTCTTTACGATCTAAAATCGCGATTGGTTTTACTGCATAGTTGAGGCTGTTATCCACCTCGATGTCTTCGTAGAGGATGCGAGCAGTTTCGTCGGCCAAACATTTTCGAAGATGTGACACGTGGAATGTGCTATGAATCCCACTCAACTCCTCGGGTAATTCGAGTCGATAACCTACTATACCAACCCGTTCAGTGATCCTGAATGGCCCAATAAATCTCGGGCTTAGTTTCCCCCTTTTTCTGAATCTAATAATGCCCTTCCATGGGGAAACCTTTAGCATAACCATGTCGCCAACTTGAAATTCAATTGGCCTTTTCCTTTTATCCGCATACGCGTTTTGCCTATCTTGAGCCGCCTTCAAGTGTGCCCGAACAATGTCGATTTTCTCATTCGTATTTTGGATTATATCAGTAGGTGCTAGCCCTCGCGGACCCACTTCTCCCCAACATACCGGAGTTCGACATTTTCTGCCATATAACAGTTCATACGGGGCCATCTTAATGCTCGCGTGATAGCTATTGTTATATGAAAACTCGACCAAGGGTAGGTAGACATCCCAACTACCCCCGAAGTCAATAATGCAAGCCCGCAGCATATCTCCCAACGTTTGTATTGTTCTTTCACTCTGCCCGTCCGTTTGTGGATGGTAAGCAGTGCTAATGAACAATTTAGTTCCCATTTGTTCTTGGAATTCACGCCAAAACTTTGAAGTAAACCGAGTATCTCTGTCTGACACAATGGATATCGGTACCCCATGCCGTGCTATGATTTCGTTGGTGTACACCTCCGACATCTTCTCGGATGTATAAGTCTCACGAATTGGAATGAAGTGAGCGCTTTTCGTCAGTCTATCTACAACTACCCATATAGCGTCAAACCCGCGGATAGTTTTGGGCAATTTGGTCAACAAATCCATGGTGATTTGTTCCCATTTCCAAACCGGAATTTCCAACGGTTGAAGTTTACCGTATGGTTTTTGGTGCTCCGCCTTGACTTGTAAACAAGTCAAGCATTTTTCTACGTACTTCACCACATCTCTTTTCATTCCGGGCCACCAGTAGTTTTGCTTTAAGTCATTATACATTTTGGTCGCTCCCGGATGGATGGAGTAACGGGACTTATGAGCTTCATCAAGTAGGAGCTTTTTAACTCCACATGTGTTAGGAACCCAAATTCTGTTGAAACGTGTTTTCAAACCGTGGTTTCCTACTTCGAGATCCTTAACTTGGCCAACAATCCTTTCCTTTTTCCAGTTTTCCGTCTTTACTGCTTCATCTTGTGCTCCTCGGATTTGTTCAAGTAAGCCCGAAGTCACAATGACTTGCAACGATCGTACTCGTATCGGGGCATAGTCTGCCTTTCGGCTCAACGCATCGGCCACCGCGTTGGCTTTCCCGGGGTGGTAATGTATTTCACAATCATAATCTTTGACCGTTTCTAACCATCGCCTTTGTCGCATATTTAACTCCTTCTGATCGAAGAAGTATTTCAAGCTTTTGTGATCGGTGAATATGGTGCACTTTGCCCCATATAAGTAGTGCCTCCATATTTTTAATGCGAATACCACCGCAGCCAACTCGAGATCGTGCGTGGGATATTTCTTCTCGTGTATCTTCAGTTGTCTCGAGGCATAAGCTATAACTTTGCCCCGTTGCATCAAAACGCATCCGAACCCCGATAGTGAAGCATCCGAATAAACCACCATATCTTCGACTCCGTCCGGTAATGTCAGTACCGGAGCTTGAGTTAGCTTTTCTTTTAGTGTTTGAAACGCTTTTTCTTGATTAACACCCCAAATGAACTTTTCTTTCTTTTGGGTTAGCTTTGTTAGCGGTGACGCAATCTTGGAGAAATCTTAAATGAATCTCCTATAGTATCCCGCAAGCTCCAAAAAGCTTCTAATTTCCGAAGGGTTCTTCGGGGGGTTCCATTTGACACAGCCTCAATCTTGGACGGATCCACCAATACTCCGTCGGCACTTACGACGTGGCCAAGAAATTGTACCTCTCGTAACCAAAAGGCACACTTAGAGAATTTCGCATACAACCTTTCTCGTCTAAGTGTCTCTAACACTTCTCGCAAGTAACGTGCGTGTTCAGCTTCACTCTTCGAATACACCAAAATATCATCGATAAACACGATGACCGACTTATCCAACATTGGCTTGCAAACCCGGTTCATGAGGTCCATGAAAGCCGCGGGTGCATTTGTTAGCCCGAATGACATCACGAGGAACTCGTAATGTCCGTATCGCGTGCGGAAGGCCGTCTTCGGTACATCTTCCTCTTTGACCTTTAGTTGGTGATACCCCGACCTAAGGTCAATTTTTGAAAACCAGTTCGCACCTTGTAATTGGTCGAACAAATCATCTATCCTCGGAAGCGGGTATCGGTTTTTGACCGTGAGTTTGTTTAACTCCCGGTAATCGATACACATGCGCATGCTTCCGTCCTTCTTTCTTACGAACAATACCGGTGCGCCCCAAGGAGACACACTCGGCCTTATGAATCCCTTTTCAAGCAAATCTTGAATTTGAGACATTAATTCTTGTAATTCCGACGGTGCGAGTCGGTACGGGGCTTTTGCTACGGGTTTTGCGCCCGGAATCAATTCGATTCCGAACTCTACCTCTCGTTCAGGCGGTACCCCCGGTAAATCTTCCGGAAACACATCCTCAAAATCTCGTACTACCGGTACATCTTCAATCTTCCGTGATTCTTTCTCGGGCTCATTTGCGTATATCATGAACGCCTTGCATCCTCGCTTCATAAGCTTGTGAGCTTTCAACATTGAGCACACTATTGGGTTTCCTCTCTTTTCGCCATAGATAGTAACATATTTCCCGCTTGGAGATATTAACTTTATCTCCTTACGAAAACACACGACCTTCGCGTGGTACTGGGATAGCCAATCCATCCCAACGACTACTTGAAATTCTCCCATTGACATCGGGATTAGATTTATCAAATATTCTTCGTCGTCAATGCCCAGTTTACAGTTTTCACATACATCACAAACAATAAAGCTCTTGTTATTACCTATCTCTACTTCTAAGGGCACAGGTAATTTTGTTAGAACAAATGAGGGATGTCGAATAAATCCATATGAAACAAAGGATTTATTCGCACTCGTATCAAATAACACACGTGCAGGAATCGAATTTACAGTAAATATACCTGAGACCACGTCAGGTTCAACTTTCGCTTCTGCGGCGGTCAGTTGAAAGGATCTTGCCTTTGCTTTTGGGGCTTCACCTTTCGAGTCCTGCCCATCCTTCTTTCCAACCAGTTCCGGGCATTTCGACTTTTTGTGACCCGTTCGATAACAATTGTAACATACCGTCACTTTCTCTGGGCATGATATAGCCATATTTCCCGTTTTTCGGCATATGGGACAAGGCTTATCCTTGTAACGGCATTCGCCTTTATGACCCTTTCCGCAGATTCTGCAACTTGGCGACCCGCCTTTTGTATCAAATTTGCGGTTTCGTTTGTTCGTGCCTTCTTAGCAGGGCTTGGGTTCACATCATGTGCTTTCCGTTCACCCCGTTCGATGCTCTTTTTCAGTTCGATCTCCCTTTCCCGAGCAGCATTTATGATCTCCGTAAGGGTCTCGTATTTTGAAGGGGTGATAAATTCCCTATACTCAGCACTCAACATGTTATGATAGTAATATATCTTTTGTTCTTCATTCGTCACTAGATCATTGCAAAACTTCATCTTATCCATAAACGTTGCCGTAATCTTGTCTATGGTCTCACCCTTGTGCCTAAGTTGCATGAACTCCTCCTTGATTTTATTCATAACCGCCTTGGGGCAATGATGTTTAAGAAATGGCGTCTTGAATTCTTCCCATGTCATGACCTTAGCAGCCTCAATACCGATCTCTCTCCATTTGTTATCCCACCAATCTTTCGCTTGACTCCTTAGTTGACCCGTACCATAGGCTACGTAATCATCTTCGTCACAATGGGTTCTCTCGAATACCCCTTCGATATCACTTAGCCATCGTTGGCACACTATTGGATCAACCTCCCCATTATATATTGGTGGTTTACAGGCCACGAATTCCTTGTATGAACAAGGCTTTCGACCTCCATGTCTTTCTTTTGCTAAATTTGTATCATCTTCCAATTTCTTGATTCTCTCATCTACTATCGATAAAACTGTGTTTTGAATTTTATCAATGTAGTCCGACAAACTGTTTTCGATCGCCTTTCCAACCTCTTCGGCAATCACTTCCCTCATTTGTTCGGTGACTCTTGGCACCGCGTCACTCCTACCTCCATCCGCCATCTTTATTACTGAAATGTTTACATAAGTTGTTAAACATTCCATTTGTAACACATGCTTTACTTGTTTTGATTCAATCAAGTTCATAACTTGATTTAATCGTTCTTGTTTCAATTCAATCAAGTTCATAACTTGATTTAATCATTCTTGTTTCAATTCAATCAAGTTCATAACTTGATTTAATCATTCTTGTTTCAATTCAATCAAGTTCATAACTTGATTTAATCATTCTTGTTTCATGCATTTCTTGTATTTGAGTGAGCTTACACACTCTTTTCATGCATATTTGTTCATTTCTCATTCTTTACATAATACATAATTTATTAACAAAATAAGTTAATTCTTACCGGACGATCGATCAAGCTTGAACCGAACACTTATTGACAACCTTGGGCTCTGATTACCAACTTGTAACACCCGAAATTTATACTTGATTTTTAATAATAGATTATACCGTTTCATAAAAATATTTAATAAGTAACAAAAACTTTCATTAAAGAAGTTCATATGTAGCGTCAACCTTAGTCATCTAACTACTAAGTCAAAACGTTTCAACAGTTGTTTAGATGTCGTTTACAAACCAAAAACATAATCTATTAAAGTTTAGGACATAGCGGAAGCTTGTAAGTAGTGTTCGGTTCTTCAAAGTTTGCTCGACCATCTTCCGGTTAGTTACTATCAACACCTAGGATCAAAAACACAACAAAAGTTAGTTTTGATCAAGGCCAAGCGATTACAAACAAGTTCCATGGATCAACAACTGAAAAAAAATAAAAAAAATTGTTTGAGGGCGTCGCGTAGCGCCACAGGGTCTCGCGCTACGCGAGGCCCTTGTTTTCTCAGCCTGTTTCGTTTTTGATGCTGCATTTTCCCAGCTCCAAGTTCAATCAATTTCCGACTTTAAATTGCCATAACTTTTGACTCGTGAGTCCGTTTTAGGTGATTCTTTTTCCTATACGTCTGTAAATTCGTTACCAACGTGCCTACTACAATTATTATACCGAAAAGTTCATTTACGGACCGAGAGGCTATGTGCCCCTATGCATTTATTTGACCCATTCTAACTTTAGCCATATTATCACCATTTAACTAGTATGTTTATGGCGCATTATACCCGACATCCGGGACTTATTATCACCCGCATTTCATTACCAATTTCCTTGGTTTGATGCTTTTATGAGTATTATCGCCATTATTACTCCTAGATCAACAAAGCCACAACTTACGCAATTAATCGACCCATTGGCTCATCTTGCGGAATTCCTCCATTATGATGACTACCAAATGGTTCATTGACAACTCTAAGTTTATTCTTTCAAGTATTAATCATGATCACTTCAAATCAACACAACTCTTAATCAACTACGCATAAATTTAACAACATTTCGCTTAATGTAACGGGTTAAGTTACATACCTTCAAAGTGGATCCTTCAAGCGTGGTTCGCCGCTCGCTTGTCCGCTTGACGCTCCCGCGCCCTTTCCTATAGAGTTCATTTATGGCAATATTTAGAACTCTCTTTAAACCATGTATCGCATAATACATCAAAACATCATGATTATGCGTTTTAACTTGGGATTTCAGTTTTAAGCCTTCATAGAGGCATTTTAACAAACACTATAAGGGCAGAATTTTTTTATATCTTTTGCAATTCAAGTTCATAGCTTGCTAATTAGCTAACTCAACTTCAATAAAGCCCTCATATAGCATTTAATCATCATACCTTTCTGAAATCACTTTCTATAATCAAATTACACTAGGATAATCATTCTAAACCCTAATGTTCACCATTATCTTGTAGAACCCACAACCCACCTTCAAGGTGTTCATGGAATTTTCCTGAATTTGAACATGATTTCACATGTGGTTGTCTAGGTTTCACTTCTAGATACTATATCATCCCTAATCTAACCAATTAACACACATGCAACATCTAGTTTCAGATTTTTCAAAATCATGAGATTTTCAAGTTTAGAGATTTCATCAGATTTTACATACCTTGTGATCCTCTTGTGATGAGGATCGATAATCTATGATTTAATTTCGATTTCGACTTGGATTGAGCCTTCAATTTGCAGATTTGGTGAAGTTCTAGGGTTTTGAAGGTTGGGGTGTCGCCCCTGTTGTTCTAATCGACCAGACACCTCCTATTTGGGGGTGTTTGGTTTGTTTTATTTGATTAATAACAATTAAGTTTCAATTGCTACAACTTAAGCCCCTCAACTTTGATCAACATATAATTTAGTTGCTTTTAACCCTACTTTAAGTTATTTTCTAGACTTGTAAGTAACTAGGTTAAAAATTCCTAGTTAGTAATTTCTTGTTTATTTATATTTTACATATCTAATATAAAGTTTTATATTTTCGGGGTGTTACAAGAAGGCTTCCTTATAAGGGGTTGGATACCTTCACCATCATGACGCGTTTTGAAAACCGTGAGGGGCGGACGCTGAGGGCATGCTGGCTGCCAAAGCGGACAATATCATGGTGCGGTTACGCTGGGCTGTTACAGGTCCGGGGGCAGTGCCCCAGGTAGCAGGGTCCAAGGAGCAGAGCCCCTGGCTGGGGTTGAGCTGCATTCGTAGACAGTTTTTTATCTCCTACTTCCTGGTACAGACAATTTACAGACAAAACTATTGTCCTGGTTCAATGCGTTTTAGAGAGAACACTTTCTTTGGTGTTTTTAGGCCATTACGTTTTAGAACTATGTGTTTTCTGGCTATTGCGTTTTAGGAAAACACATTTTTGAAGTGTTTTTAGTCATTGCGTTTTAGGTAAAACACATTTTTAGGTGTTTTCAGTCCATTGCGTTTTAGAGAGAACACTTTCTTTTGTTTTTTTAGGCCATTGCCTTTTAGAAATGAGACATTTTTAAGCGTTTTCTGGCCATTGCGTTTTATAAATAAGACATTTTTTTTTGTGTTTTTTGTGCATTGCGTTTTAGGTAAAACACATTTTTATGTGTTTTCAGTCCACTGCGTTTTAGAAAACAGACATTTTAAGAGTTTTCTGGCCATTGCGTTTTAGAAATAAAACATTTGTTTGTGTTTTTGGTGCATTGCGTTTTAGGTAAAACACATTTTTATGTGTTTTCAGTCTATTGCGTTTTAGAAAGTACACTTTCTTTTGTGTTTTTAGACTATTGCGTGTTAGAAATAAGACAATTCTTTGTGTTTTCTGGCCATTGCGTTTTACAAATAAGACATTTCTTTGTGTTTTTTGTGCATTGCGTTTTAGAAAAATGTCATTTTTTAGGTTTTTTTTTTTTCATTGCATTTTACGTAACTGGGTTTTCAAATTTTTTTTCGAAAATATAGCAATAGTATACTCGTTTTAAAGATAAAAAAACGCTCATTTTTTTGGTGCAATTTTTATAAAAAAAAATAATGTCGTATGAAAGAGTTATTAACGTTTAAAAAATTGGAAAGGGGGGGGGGGGGGGGGAATTGGAGGAGAGAGAAACTATTGTCTTGACTTGACTAGAATGCCCCTGAACAAACCCACATGCCTCCCTTTTTTCTTTCAATTTCACCCATTTAATCTTAGCCCTTAATTAAGTAAATGTATGGTTAAGATTACTTCCTAGGCTTCCTACCCAAATAAACTTTCTATTATATTCTAACCCATCTTTTCTATTATTAGTTTATTTGATGTGCTATATAGGAAATGTACTTCATATATTTTTTTTTTACTTTATTTCCTCATTTGTAACCAGTTTAGTTAATTTAGAGTTTCATTTTATGATCAAGAAATATATATGATCAGACAATGTTTTTTATCATCAAGATGTATTTTTAAAAATATAATATGGTAAAAAACCGTTATCATCAATCTTTATTAGCCTAAGTTATTATTACAGGTTGATAGTCGTTATTATTTTAGTAATCGATTGTAAAAAAAGTAACAAATATATAAATAATTTGGCTCTGTTATTGTGTATGGATTTTTTGAATCGTTTTTTTGTCCATATTAGTAATGATGTTTTTTTTATTATTGTATCATATATATATTATGTGACCAACTTAACGGTTGTCGTACTTTTGTTAAATTTATTAAATTTGGTTTAATTATGATCTGATCCGACTTGAACCAGACCGAAAAAATTATTATATAGTGATAGATAAACGATCCCTATAAATTTCCGCACCCCCATAAAAAAAATTTATGGGCCCGCGACTGCGCACAAAAACACCTAACTAGGTAAGAAAATATTATATAGTAACATTCTCAATGGCTTGTTGTAAGTCTCTTGAGGACCATTTGGATGAATTTAATTAATGGGTTCTTGATTTAGGGAATATAGAAGTGGTACCAGATATATATAGGAAGATATGGCTATAATATTCTTATCCTCATTACTAAATTCATTTGAGCATTTTGTCACACGTACATAACAAAGGCCTTTAAAAGGATATCGTGTCCAGTTAAAAATTAATTAAGATGTTTAGGGTTGCAGTTATTAGAACATGTTAAGATTTACCTGTTTCTTCTTTCTTTCTTGGTGAAAAATAACTTTCTTTCTTGCTTCTTCTCTTTCTTGATCGGTTCACAAAGATCCGACTTGTTTCTTGCTCTTGCTTAGTCACTTGCTTCAAACTTGCTCTTGGTTGTTCTCATATTAACCCATTTTGGCAGCCCTATACAACATCCCACGGTACTGTTTCATCACCGATGCTGTCCTGAAACAGCCTCCCAACAGCTCTCAAATCACACCGGTACGCCACTTCCCGATAACCTAACACCTCTCTCTTCCCGATAACAGCCCTATACAACAACACAGTAAATTAATTACATCAGTAGCTACATTACATAATGATGTTCCTATACTTACAAGGGAACTAAAGCAAAATTTCCAAGGAAACAGATATAGTGAAACTTCGGAAACAAAAGTCTCTCCAACCAGTTGAGTATCAATCTCTTGCGATACATGCTTAAAAACATACGCTGGAGAGTTTATGAACACACAAATCATCAAAACATTATGAAAACCATCTTGACATTGTAATGACCCGTACTCAAGTCACTTGAATTCTATATCATAGCTCTGTTTTCAATTGTCACTAGTGTATACATTATATATACTTCTGAAGTTTGAACATCGCAGTACATATATCCGGGCCCGTTTTTACACATATATAATTCTCGAGTTATATCCATGATTTAGCATGCCTTACAGTTTTGTCAAGAATACATAGCATGTACAAATAATTACCATTTGACAACACTTGATCATTGTTACTGTATGTTTGCTACTGATCTGGGTAAACAGAACACACTAACACTAGAAATTTTGTATTTAAAACCCTAAAGTGGCTTCAATTAACACCCACTCGTTTGATTCTGATGTTTGATGAAGTGATTATGATGCTAATATGTGTTCATAGAAGCAGATAGGGGCTGTATATAAGATACCCGGCGATTTACCGCCTTGCCGAGAAACAAGTCCTAAGTAGCTGCTGCTATAATCCACAAACCCCTACATCAAACAAAAGCATATGTGACTGTAAGACATTGAATAAACAGACATTCTTGACTCGTATACATGTTATGCTAGACCTTATTTTACATTGTTGCTTAATTGGCATTTTGTAGATTTTAAACCATACTTCATTGTTCATAGAAGTGGGGTTCATTCAAGCATTTCATCAAACAGATGGTGTGCATAGCTGGTTATCACGTTGACGTAATCAATGTCGAAGAACCCATGACATTTATGCACAAAATGCAGGAAATCCTTTTGGGACAAATCCCCATATGGTAGCAAAGACTCTAACACAACAATTATTGCTTCCTGATTAACTGGTAAGCAAACACATATAGTATATCTCTGTAGCAGCAACATGATTATATGGTGTGTACAGTACAGAAGCCAACAACAATATATTATTCCAAAAAATCATAAACATAATACAAGGTTCGGTTCAGTTTTGCTTGAAGTTTGTTAACGGTTCATCATATTTACTTAAGCATAACCGATTGATTATGTTGGTGTTGGTTAATTTTTGACGGTTCAGATTTCGGTTATGGTTTGGTTTTTGCTCACCCTAAGTCAATAAGCATCAAATGTGTATGAGAACCGAAAGCATGTGAAGCAAATCTATGTAGTATATATGAATACAAAAACGGTTCCTTACGTGTGTCTGAAAATGCTAGTAAAAGCAAATCTCACTACTTTGAGGATGACCCAGTAGTAACCCGCATACTAGCCAATGACTTTTGCTTATTTTTTGACTTCCCATAGAAGCAAAGTGGCACCAGCACAAAATCCACCCAACTTCTGGTCAACACGTTCAGATTTCACCTGGTTTGACCCCAACAATCATATGATATCGGTCTGGCCACTTATCTGGAGCAATAACCGGATTTTCCATATGCAAATTAGACTAGATTTCAAAAGTTGCGAGCCTGGCTTAAAGTTATACAAAGTTATGGATTCCAGCTAATGGTAACCAATGTTGGTTTCAGACCCAAGATCTGTTGGTGCTTTTGTATTTATTGACGAGTGATAACGAAAAATACCAACTTGCAGAAAGAAATAATGGAGAAAAACGCTTGTTTATTCCATAACCAAACCAAGCCTTATATAGGCAATTACATGCAATGTAAACAATGACTCATTCAAATTAATAATGACTCTAAATTCTCGTAAGGAATCGGCTTAATCAACCAATCCATTTGACCCAGCTAAAAATTAACACATGCTAAGTAGACTTCTAATGGTCACATTGACCATGCAAATATTATTTGAGCTTTTTATCCTGCTGACTTATTCGTTTTTGAAATCCACGAGTCAAGATTATCCACCAACCAATTTACTTCAAGTGGTGCGTACGCCACAAAATAGACATCAGTAAAACTTTATAGTTGTTTGAATTTCATGAAAATAAATGGAAGGATGTTTGAGACATCATGCTTCAACGATCACATGAATTACTAAAAACATATAACAGTTTCTTGAAAAACATTTAATTTCTTATTTTTTTCAAAGGTTAGGGCAACCATAGATTATTGAAGACTCATACATAAATACAATAATTCAGAAAATTGACTTTATTCATCCATCCTTCCACACATCCATTGCTTTTGATCTCCGTCAAAAGGCATCACAAAAACTTTATTAGTACTCCACCCGATTAAAAAATTAAACAAACCAACATTAACAATGACAATCATATAGCTATATCAGCAAAAATCATGCTTCACAACTATGTCATTAAGTTAGTGTACTAAAACAGAATAAACTTTTACTATTCTCCTCTCCCTCTATGTTCTTGTTTAGTTTATGAGGGATTCCTATTTCCTCTCCCCTCGGAATTTAAATACGAACAAATACATTAGCAATCGAATCATGAATAATTAAAGATTGACTCGATATGCACTTCAATTGGACAGCAATTTAGGGGAAAACCTCTTCTGCAAAGCTTATAATTTTGATCGATTTTGACAACCAACTGACTTTAAAACTTTCAAGTGCTCCTTCATGTGGTTAAAATAATAAACAAAACAATATTAACAAAGGCAATCATATGTTTAAATTAGCAGAAATAATGCCTCACAGGTATATCATGAAGTCAGTGTACTATACAGATAAAAATGGTTCTTATTTAGTTTATGAGGGGTTCCTAACTTCTAAAAACCCTAACATACATTTCATATAGCAAACAACATAAATATCAAATCAAAATCAACAACATCAAGCAATCAAAAGCTAGATCCATATGTTTAATGTAACAACTGAAAATCACCAAACGAAATCGCGTAATGAAACCCTAACTTACGTTTTTTTGGTCTGCACAAGAGAACGAGCATGACCGAATTGGAAGAGGTCGTATAAGCCGTCGGCATAGACGCGGCCAGGTGGTCTCAGGTGGCGGCAGCATAGTGCTCCGGCAGTCCGTTGGTGGTTCCAACATTCAATTCTGCTGTTGTGTTGTTCACCTTCCATTATTGACCACAGACTTTGATGGAGGGGAGAATTTGGGGTTCTCAGGTGGCGGCAGCATAGTGCTCCGGCGGTGGTGGTGGTCGTCTTAGACCCAGCAACAGCGGTGGCGTCTCACGTTTGTGCGATTGGTGGGAAAGAGATGTCAGATGGGAAAACAAAGCCCGCCAAGGGCTTTTGTTGAACTTTTGGGGCAACATGTCAAGACATAAGACGTCTCCAATACAACGTACAACGGCCTGCATTTACTACATACAACCTAGTTATCAGTGTCATATCAGTTTTTAACCCATCTTTTTCACATGCACTCTCTCTCCTCTATTTAACTCCAACCCATCATTTTCACATGCATCCTCTCTCTCCTCTATTTGAACCCACTTTCTCCACTTTCTCTCTCTGCACTTAAGTGCACTTCACTACATGCAAGACCCATTAAGTTCACCTCACCCCAATGCTTCCCTTACAAATGCACATGCCACATGTGTAAATGCAACCCCCCAACAAGAAGCGTTGGGGGCAGTAACACGGATAGTTTATTCATGGGCATTTTGTAATTAGACTGTCCGCAATGCAAGAGGCTGCATTTACTACATGCATCCTAGTCATTACTGCCACATCAGCTTTTAACCCATTCTTTCCATATGCATTCTCTCTCCTCTTTTTAACTCCAACCCATCCTTCCCACATGCACCCTCTCTCATCTATTTTTTTTAAGCTTAAAATTGAATTGGCCCACCTTCTCTCTCTGCACTTGGTTGCACTTCACTAAGTGCAAACCCCTTACTTTATTGTCCACCCCAATGCATCCTTTACAAGTGCTCACGGCACGTCATTAAGTGCAACCCTCCAAAAGGAAGCATTGGAGGCAGTCTTAGTGTCATTTCAGTCAGAAAAAGGGCATTATGGGTAGTGGCGGATCTATGATTCCGACCAAGCGGTAACGTTTTATAAATAAGCGGTAACGAAATCGAAAAAACGTCAAATTTTTCCAAAATTTACACTAAAAACGTCAAAAATTTTCCGACCAAGCGGTAGCGGAGGCTACCCCTTGTTCCATAATACATCCGCCCCTGATTATGGGACTTTTTTTTTATAAATGGGCGCAGTGGAATAATGCCCAATAATGCCTATCAATAATTACCCAATTATTATTTTCTTGTTTTTTTAATTTAAAACTAATGATATTTGATTTGTAATGATTTCATTAGCCAAACAATTTGAAGAGAGGCGTTGATAAAATCACGCCTTAAAGGATTTTTTGATTTTTTTGAAAAAACGCCCCCCTCCCCCCCCCCCCCCCCCCGGGGCGGTCCTTGGGCATTATGGGGCGTTTTTTTTGGAAAAAAACGTCCAAAAACCCTCCACTACGGGTGGTCTAAGACTGTTGGGAGTGGGGCTTGGTTGGGGGCTTGGGTTGACATGTGGCGAAGATGGGCTCCACCAGGCCACCCAAAAAAAGTGGGGTGTGGCATGTGTGACATGTAAGTTTGAATAGTTAAAATGGTAAATATTGATAGATTATGTTTTTATTAGATAAAATTTTAATAAATGTTGATAAAACACTTTCGAATGAAATTTTGGTTGTTTGATGAACATTTGATCACCGGAAGCAATGGCTCCCGAACTCAACTTAAAAAAAGCCCCTATGCTATAGGCGGCGAATATAACAAAAACTTAAACAACACAAACTATCCCAAAAACTATACTTCTTGCATATAGGCCTATACGCGGCGGTGATGTATAAATAGTATTTTTTTTTTGGAGGAGGTGGGAGGGTTGTGGTAAATCTACGCTATATTTAATTCCTTTAGTCGATATCAAATCATATATTAAACTAGTAGAGTAGATGTAAAAACTGTGGTGGGTTTGTAAAAGAAATAAACATGTTAATTTGACAAATGTGCATATTTATTACTTTTAAGATGTGTCAGTTGACAAACCGAACCGATAACAATCGAATTCCTCTCACAATCCCGTGGCATTGCCCGGGTTGAATCATCTAGTTATTTTTAAAAAAAGTGAATCACCCTCCTACAAATTATGCATACAAGCATTCTTCCTCGTTTTAATGGAATGGGATACTATTTGTTTACACCCATCCATCTAAGCTCGACCTTATGTGATAATTTTAATGAACTTAACTTGATTAGTTTAAGGGCGACTCATTCGTTACACCACTAGTTACATGCACTCACCTTGCACCACTAGTTACATGCACTCACCTTATTTTAAGTGAATGAATGTGGATCGTTTTTGGTTTATATGAATAAGTATATAATAATAGCGTCTTCAAAGATGAAAGTTATAATTGATTGTATTTTTCAATTAATTTTAGTTGTTAATTTCAAGTGGGCTTACATTCAAACATAATATAAGAAGTAGTTTTTAAACAGTATTATTATTCTGAAATAAAACTGCTTTTTATGTTATTTTGATTTATATTCTAAGGGGACCCGAGGTGGGCATTTTTTTGTGCGTGATGGCCAACTTCAACGCGTGGAAGATTGCAAGAAACCACCGCCACCCCAATATTTTAACGCGTGAACATTGATTGGCGTTAATATTTTGACGGTGATAATTTAAGGGTTGTGAAGGAAATTGTTGGTTGGGGGGAAATTATTGGGTGTGGTGGTGAGTGATGGGCATTTCCACTAAAAAATGTTGTGAGTGATGGAATAATGGTTGATGTCATGACGACGAAACTTGATTAGATGTTGTAAGTGACAAATTGATGGTGAGTAATAACCACCTCTACCCCATGTCAATCTCCCCACTTCTTTACACATCAAACCCACTTTCTCACGTTTGTCATTTTAATTTACATCAATAAACTCTTAAACTAAATCACGCATTCGTTAAAAATCAAACCAAACCGGAAGTTAAATTTATATAAATCAAACACATTGTAAAAATCTTACTCAGATAGAATAAAAACAAAATTAATGGGTCTTGGGAGAATGAAGAAAATATTAACTAATTATGGTATGTATCCACCATGTACCAAGTCAAATATTCATGCACATTAACGTATTTCTCTTATAATCTTATTATTTAATATTTATCATAAACCGATTATATAAATATGTAGGAAGTTTCTTGTAATAAATGAAGTGTTCAAATATAAAAAAAGACTACGCGTTACACTACACTATATAGGAAGTTTCTTGTAACAAGTACTTCAATTTTTCAAATTATACGTTAAGTTGACCTTCACCTCTTATAGCTTACTCACATTATATATACACATATCATCCAAACTCAAACCCCATCCTACCGGAAAACCTTCTTCTCCGGCTAAATATGAATTACAGCGGCTACTCCCCAGCTCCCTCGGCTACATTCGAACGTTCCGCCAGTATCGATCCCACGAAGCACGTAAGCTACGCTCCTGAGCCAACAGCTCCAACCATCTCATCTGTTCTTAACGGACACTCCGAACCTCAGTTGACCGCAACCAGTCAGCACTGGGTGCCTCCGGTACAGTCAGATGTACGTCCAATAATGAAGTCAACTAATCAAATTAGCGATCGCGGGTTGAGTTCAACCAGTTTCGGTGGTCAAGCACCAGGGCTTTCAGGTGCTGTGCACAATATCATGTCTGTGCAACAAGTCACCAGCAAGGTTGCTAGTGAAGCAAAAGCGCCCACAATGACCGGTGTTGCGGAACGAGAACGGAGTAACAAGGGAGAATCCGATGAAGCTGAGGCGGATAATGGTAATGAACAGGACCTTGTCGGGGTTAGTATGGTTGGAAAGAAGTTCAAGCCGGTTAACCCGGAGGCATACGATGTGGAGGATGATGAATATTAGATGATCCATCCTCCTGATTTTAATTTGTGTTATTTGTTTGGTTTAAATGCGAGATCAAAAGAAAACTCATATTTGGATTTCCGTTAATTGAATATCTTCCATGAATGGGTTTTAAGTTTAAAATATGTTTAATTGTTTGACACAGAAAATTGTAGTGTAAACCGATGTATGATTTGGAAAAAAACATTTTTTTGTAGTGTAAACCTTGTATGATTTGGAAAAAGGAACCCAGTGAAAAAACTGGCTGGATCCGCCACTGGTTTGAATAATAATTTTTATGGGAACGATTCTAACATGTTATACGAGTCATATGATATGTAAGTAGTGTCAACGTAGAATGTTGTATCTGATATTAACACATGAGGGGATGCACGAATAATCGAGATAAGGTTTCGGGGCTATATATATAATGCGGGTTGTGATGGCTGGTAGTTTTGTTGTTACGGTAATCGAAGCTCATTTCTTATGCATTACAATGACATTGAAGCTCAAAACTTACTCTGTAGGGGCGTGCATTATTATCCGTAATCGAAAAACACCTAAATCCGAAACCGTATCGAAAAAATAAACCGAAATCATTTTGGATTATTCTGTTCAGTTCCTAACCTTAGCCGAATTGCTTATTCGGTTTTCGGTTTGCTTATCAGCTCCACAAATCTTGCTTATCCAATCGAGTAAAACAAATAATAACCGGTTTAATCATTTATTGGTTTAATCGGTTGTAGTTGAATTCGGTTCGGTTAGACACATTTCTATCATTTATTGGTTTAATCGGTGGAAATTGAATTCGGTTCGGTTAGACACATTTCTAGTTCTGATTGGTTCCGTTATCGGTTAGGCCCGAAAAAAGTTTCTAAACCCAATAAACGGATATCCGAACCAGTGAATATCCCTAGATATAGTGGGAGAGAGAAATAAGGCCCTAGGCATGTATATACGTAGTTCTTTACTTCAAATTGGTTATCTATTGGTCGATGTCCGTCTGACGACCACAATCGAAGTTTGATTCTGTAATGTGCTTTTAGACTTCTTAGTTGTTTGTTTTCCCACTCATAAGGGCTTTATACAAATTGATCTTGTGGTAAATTTTGTCAGGTCGGATCATAATGAGAAACAAACATGCAAAGGAAAGAGATGAAGAAGTTTGAAGGTTGCACCGCCATTGGACTGTGCATATGTGCATTGGCTTGCCAAAGATTTAGAAAGAATTCTTGGCCATGTTCCCACAAAACCTCGTGCGGTAAAGCCACGAGACCATTACATGCGGATGGACAGATGGTTAGATCTGGACCTCGCACATTTGTTCTATTAACAATAACGGTTGAATTCTGTTTTAGGTGTACATTCATCATGACATGTAGAATCTGTTTTCTAAAGTTCAAATACTGTTTTTTTTTTTTTGCAGCAGCCACTTATTTTGACTTGAAATGAACTGAATCACTCAGTTTTGGGCTAGTTAGTTGCTAACTTCGGTTCACTTTTTTCAACAAAATTTGCATTTTAGTTTTTCAGATTAGGACCGGCAATTTGTTGACACAACACAACAACACAATACGAATCCATTGCAAATTATGTGGGTTAGTGACTAGTCTAAAGCCTAAACGGGTTCGCGTTAGTCTTGTGTCTACTATGTGAATACATTTAGCTAAACGGGTCAACACCAGGTTGTGTTGACCCAGTCGTCTGCATCAAACACCTTGCTGCGTGATTGATCCAATTCCCCAGTTTGCAGAAACCCTCAATTAACAAGACATGGTGTTATTTTTGTTGGGCATTACGTCGAACAACTTCACTGCATTCTTCCATTAACCAATCTTCACGTCCTTCATTGCCCTCATCACTTCGCTATAGGGTCTGTATGGATGTCCAAGATTGGACCACACACACCAGCCCCTCTGTGACCTTTTTTGTTTCTCTGTTTTTGATATCACAACTATTGTTTGTTGATTCTGTTGGTTTCTTGATGTTTGCAGCACACACCCAACTGCTAAACAATATCTGTGGAACCACTGAAGGTTAAATTGACCAGTTTTGACTGAAAAAGAGGATCTTGGTGCATCCTAATCTATTGTTGAAGAACCTGATTCAGTTTTGAGTAAAAAGGAAGATCTAGGTGCACCAAGTTGGATCAAAAAGTCAACAATGGCCATCATCTTGTTGATGATATTAGCACTTAAAACAGTTAAAGATAAAAACATAACATGAAAACCCATTTTCAAATTAATTTGTTTATATGTATATGTTTCTTTCAGCACTCTCTACAGCTTCAACTGATGCCGAACCTTGACAATCAACTGAAAAGTCAAAAGTGAACTCTGGGAACTCAAATGCAGCAACATTTGACATTTTCTAGCCTACATCATTTATGACACTAGTGGCACCTAATAATACATGTATGTTCTTGAGCCCCATGTATTTGCTTTCTTTTAGTGACATGAGCTGAAGATATGGGTGAACACTAATATGTAATCTTATATACATGCACACCACGTGTTTGATAAAAGTCCTGTGTGAGTTTTTGCCAAATAGACTTTCTCTGTACTTCAATAAGTTTCATGAGACCAAATTACTTGGTTGCACTTAGCATATGCAGCAAAAGTAACAAGCTTAGCAACAGAGGTACAAGAAGAAGAACACAACTTATTGACCGCAATTTCTTATGGCTCTTGATTTATTCATTATTAGTTATCAGTTTTATTGACGTTAGTACTTAATATTAAGAATCGTGGTTACATTATGTTCTTTGTTCAATCAGCGATGTTATATATATTTTATTTGGATATTTTTGTTTTCATTGACCTGGTTCTTGAAGCGATAGTGAAGCAGAAAACATTGAACATACGAAAAAGCTTCGTCAAGTTAAAGAAGTTCTTGAAGAGGATCAGATTTAAATTATTTCATTTCCTTCTACTTATGTTGCAATTAGCTTATTATTGACTTTGTTCTAGCACTTCTTATGGATGGATATTCCCGAAGCAATTGCCAGTTATACTACTACATTTTTATTTACCAACTTTAATAATGTTTCATACTGGGTTGATACTATCTTTCCCGTGTTCAAACAGTTTCGGTGTATTTTTATGATTTGTCACAACGTGATTAACTATAATAGTATGAGTATGTTATTATCATTGTGTTCATACTGATTTTACATGAAGATTATTGGTGAGATGGACTAATAAAGTTACAGAAAATATGTGAGATTACTAGCAAAAGATGAAGATGAGAAGCTTGTCGAGACAATCTCGTATGATGTAATTCCACCATATGAAAAAGCATGAGTACTTGCTAAAACTGATTTGGATATTAATGAAATTGTTGCTGGGGTACCATGGGGAAAACTTCAATACAACTTGTATAATGAAGGTAAGGAGTAAGCTTTCCTGTTTTCGTTCTTACTGCAAAAAGTTACTAGAATCACTAACATTTTGAGTTTATCATCTTTCACAATAGATACGGTATAATGCAACTTTTAGATGTATACAACTCGTGCAAGTAACTTTACACATTCACTTTTTGATGTTGGATAAAACGTCTTTGTGCGAGCTCTTCAAAGTTGCTCAGGTATGTTTATGAGAAAGAATACATGTTCCCATGTGGGTTGGATTGTGTAATGGGTCCAAACAAACATGACTGCCTGGGTTGGGTAAAGGGTCAAAATGGGCAGCTTTTAGAAAACATGTCAAATGGGTTCGGTTCAAATGGGTCGGGTCAGAGCATGTTCGCGTGCTATACATCCACCATTCCACCCAGTTTTTGGACAAAAAAAAAACACTTAAACAAATTTAATTAACAAAACTATCATTCAAAATTTTGTTTCTGTACTTCAATCGCATGCTATACATCCACCATTCCATCCAGTATTTACCAAAACGACCCCTGAAGTTTCGGCATATGTTGGTGGATAGCATGATAGTGTTGAAGAAATCAACACTGAAAAGTTTGAATTGGATCGTGGAATTGCCCCAGTAGTTGTAAAAGGATTTGAAATTAATCATTCAGGGGGTGTCAGTGAAGATATCAAGCACGAAAATTGATCAAAACATTTCAGATTCGTGAAACTGTCAAGGAATCTGTTGCAATTTTGACCGGAAAAAAGGATCTTGAAGCACCGGAATTAGAAAAAAGGCTCAAGAGAACATTTTCGAACAAGAAGCTGTGACGAACACGTTGCAGTTTTGATTGAAAAGGAGGGTCTTGGGGGACCCATGATGTTGTAGGAAAGCCTGAACGAACCTGACACAGTTTGGACCGGAAAAGAGGATTTTGGTGCTTCCGAATCCATTGATGAAGAAGCTGATTCAGTTTAGAGTGAAAAGGAGGATCTTGGTGCACACAAGGTGGAAAAAAATGCTCAAAACATCAAGTTATACAACAAAAAGTCAACAATGGCCATAATCTTAGTTGATGATATTAGCACTTAAACAGTTAAAGATAAAACATGAAAACCCATTTTCAAATTAGTTTGTTTATATGTACATGTTTGTTTTAGTGCTCTCTACAGCTCTCCAACTGATACGGAAACTTTACAATCGAATAAAAAGCAAAAGTCAACTCTGGGAAGTCAAATGCAGCAACATCTGACATTTTCTAGCCTGCATCATTTATGACACTGTTGTTCAAAAAGATGAAGCTACAGTCTACCCTTCGGTTAATGATGACGTGTGTTGGATCAGGCCCAAGAACACACGCAGCACACACTCAAAAGTACTCTGGAACAACCGTTATATGTTAACTACTTGAACGTTCTCTGACTTTGTCCTCTGCAACCAACCTGCTGTGTCCACCTAAAAACAACCAAATTTTGGAATATAATAATAATAATAATAATAATAATAATAATAATAATAATAATAATAAAATGCAAAAGTAATCTATCAATGATAATTTACCAACTTTAGAAATTTAAATTACCATGTATATCGTTCTTCCTTGAAATTTAATCTTGACTCTGACCAAATCTCTTGTTAAGCTTGCCTCTGGGCCCACCAAAACACGCTCTTCCTGCAGAATTGCATTCAACAAGGTTGATTTGCCAACGTTAGGCCGGCCCACAAATGCTAACTACAGTGGTAGCTTTGACTCCTCTTCATTAGTTTCATCAGTACCTTGTACAGTTAGAAGAAGCATATGTTGTTGTTCAAACAATGGCCTGAGAACTTGATATAAATCATTCATCCCTAAACCAGTTTCTGTAGAGAGAGCAACAGGATCTCCAAATCCCAATGTACGCGTGGCTTTACCAGCAGACCCAAAACCATCATCAAGTGATTCAGTTGTATTTATTATCGTAACAATCTTCATTCCCGGGGCATGCTTTCTTAGCCACTTTCCAACATCCAAATTCATGGGCTGCAACCTGTCTCTAGTCATCACATAAAAAACAATTTTATTTTGTTTCTATGTCAAAAACTAGCGCACATAAAAAGATATAGTGATGAAGATAAAACTAACCTTGCATCAATAAGAAATAGTGTGACTTTACACTTTCTCAACACATTTGCGGACATTTCTGCAGTCCGACCAAGAACAGAACCAGACGAAGCCTCAGCCTCTAAGCTGGCTGAATCCAACACCTTAAATCGTAAATCACTCAATTTTGCAATCCCTTCTCGTATGTCTCTAGTCACATGATCATTAGGAGTGTTGTACACAAGTGCCTCTCTTCTTCTAATCAAACTAAATACCATATCCACACCAACCATATATAATGAATGATATTAAATACAACAAAAAGAAGTAAAATGGGTAAAAAAGAGTAGCTTAAATGGGTAAAAAAGAGTAGCTTAAAATAAAACGGGCTAAACAGGCTGAAAGGCTCCTAAATCATTTTATTGGAAAAGTATATTATTCTTGACACAGTAACCTTTTTGGCAAAAAAACGTTCAGGTCAGCCTAACCTTTTTGACCGGTACAAAAAAATTATCGTTTTACTCAAATTTGTTTTGGCAAGTTACCCAACATGTCTGGCTGACTAGCTAATTCACCTATAATATAACAGTAAAAGACATATTAGAATAGCTAACCGATTAAACAATGCGGGTTTGCCAACATTTGGGCGGCCAATGAGAAGTACAGTCGGAAGCAAGCCTGTATCTACAGTCTACTTTGCTGAACTCAACAGCACCAAAGTGTCTGGTATCATCACATACATCATCCTGAGCTGGAACAGTTTGTTTCTTATCACAAAACTTACACAGATGCGTAGAATCCCACATCCAATATGATAGGCCCATTAGAACAACTAATCTAAGCCCACAAACAAGTGATTATTAATATGACAAATAACCCACTTAGTCCCAAAGCCCAAATACAAGTGATCTAATTAAAGCTTACAAGCCCAAATGAAATAACCAACTTAGGCCCAATCGCAAATTAGTTTTATTGATTCAGCAAGGCCCAAAGCAAACAGATACCCGATCTTGTAAACCAAATCGAGCTTGCACTCCCGCATCTCCTAACTCGTTTAATTTTAACAAGACCAACTTAGTAGACAAGTTAATCCAATAACACTAACATAATGTCGATAACACTAAAAATACCAACTAAACAAGTACATAAAGAACTAGAGAAGCATCAACATGACATTCACTTAATACAAACAAATTAAGATATATGCAAAAATGTCCAACTCAATCCACGCATCCTGTTTAAACCTATAAGAAACATGACTTGTTTGAACGCAAACCGTTATCTAGCCGACCCCACCAAATACAACAACCAAAAGCACCTGCAACTTAGCCTCCTTTTCATATTTGTGCATTTGTTTCTTATATATTTGGCCAAGAAGGTGTAGCAGCCTTTCTAAGAGTCTGACTTTCCTGTACCCACATATCACCGGCTTAAGACTCCACTTGATAAATCAATATTAAAAATTCAAAACACAGCAAACTTACAACAATCAGGTTCAGCTGGGTCATCGGTTTGGTCATGTAACATACTTTCCTTGTTATGAATTTTAAAATTTTCAGATTCGCCAGTCATGTTCATATTGTTCAGTTCATTGGAAATCTCAACTACTTGTGTCTCAATTATGGAAGCATGACTCTTCTCCTCCACATAATCAGATTTAACCTCTGAATTCAACTGGGACATTGAGAAAGCCAAATGAATATTAAAATTGGGACGAGAGAATAGTAGCCCCTGGGGGATGCTACATCACAGTGTTAATAACTTCATCAACAGTTAAGGCAAAAGAGTAAGCTTGATTAAAAAGAAGCTTTAATAACTTCATCAGTAGTTAAGAATGGGCTTAGGACCGGAACACTAGAAATTAAAAATTGAAGAGTGTTTTTCAATATAAACGTAATGACTTGAGTACAAATACTATGGTACATATGAAAATCAATTTGTGCTTTATTAATTTAGTCTACTATTAACAAGCATTTTGCATGTGTATTAAAAGGTTAATGCGGACATTGACTTACTTGAAATGATAATGCTTTCTCAAGCTCCTTGACAACGACTTTCATTGTAGGACGTTGATCTTGAGTTTCTGCCACACATTGATATGCAATATTCATGAATGTGTGTAAAGACTCCTTGTTGGGTCCTCTCTTTAGGACATAATTGTTTTCACAGGTTTCTTCCTTTAGTATAGGATCTATCATGTCTTCTAGTGTTCCCATCAAGAAGCTTTGTCTTGCCAAAGGGCCCAATCCTCTCACATTCTCCTCCGTGTAAATTGGGTCAAAGGCTATCCTCCCACATAAAATTTCAAGCAATACAACTCCAAAACTATAAACATCTGATTCTCTTTTTAACTTACAAGTCTTCTCATACTCCGGATCTATGTAGCTAGGTCTGCCACGCCACAAGATATAGAGAGCTTCATCTTCTTGAGCTGGAGGCAGGAATACGGTGTCTTTAAAGCCACCAATCTTTGCCCCCCAATTCTCGTCTACCACAATGTTGTTGCTCCATATATCACGGTGTATTATCACCTTTTGGTCTTCCATCTCATAGTGAAGGTACTTCAATGCGTGTGCGACATCAATGCAGATTTTCAAACGTTTTTCCCATGTCAAAATACGCTTATCATTGACGTTTACAAAATAACCACAGAGGTATCCATTAGAAAC
This sequence comes from Helianthus tuberosus, assembly GCA_030545235.1. Taxonomy (NCBI): domain Eukaryota; kingdom Viridiplantae; phylum Streptophyta; class Magnoliopsida; order Asterales; family Asteraceae; genus Helianthus; species Helianthus tuberosus. Next base: position 211,942,004 of record CM060411.1, on the reverse strand, counting down.
ATTCTGAGTGACAAGAATCATCTCAGAATCTTCAACACAAAATCCAAGTAGAGTGACTATATTTGGATGCTTAACACTCATAAGCATTTCAATTTCTGTAAAAAACTCTTTTTCCCCGCACAGGCCATGTCCAGAAGGGTACCGTTTTATAACTACAGTGTTGTGTCCCATGGGATGTTCTCCTTTGTCCTTCCCCTGTTCAGCTGAAGGATTTTCTTCATCAAAGTAGTCGAGTTCTGCTCTGTACAAAGTACAACCATCCCAAGATGCTATTTTGTATGTCTCTGAGAGATCATTGGTTGCTAACTTAATATCACTGAGACGAATCTTCAAGTGGTTCCACTTCTTTTCCTGCAAATATGTGCAAGGGAAAAAGAGAGTTACAAAACTGAACATAAATTGAGAAAAACAAGATGTGTTAATTTTTTTTTGGAAAACTATAAATTACAATGATTCTAAACTGTAGCAGACCAGACAGAGCCTAGCTGATCGACATATACTAACTCATATATGTTGTTTGGAACCTCAACAAAAGAGAATATGGTGCCAACTCCCGCTTGTGTGCCCTAATTTTCCATCTAAGATATCACAATTGGGCCTTCAAAGATTGTCCAGCCCAACTCGTTTCCCCAAGCCCATATGCAACATGGGTTTTTTAAAGAACACAAAACCCTTAAATAATTTTTTTATGTTTTTCTATTTTCAAACAAAGGGTGAAATGATAACCAAACAAAATAATACTAGAAACAAACATTCCATGAGTTACGACCAAGTATAAATAAAAGACCAAAATTAACATTTAACACACATAGTAGTTTACTCTAATAATAACAGAAGTCCTATAAAACAAAAGATTCATAATAAGTAAATCATTACAAACTGAGAAATTAAAAATAGCATGTAAATAGGTTACGTGTAAAAAAAGTTAAAAGTAAAAAAGTTAATATTTAAAGTATAAATTCTCAATTTCATTGGGATAAATACTTAAAAAAGGATCGGGTTTTGGTAATCTCACTATGATTGGTAATTGATTGGGTTTTGGTAATCTCATTTTCATACCCTATTATAAATTGTGTCTAATATTCGGGATTATACATGTATCCATTACCCATTGGCTACCGGTATACCCGCACTATTGATCATACCTCTTATGGTCATATGTGGGAAAAATTACCCATTGGATCGCCTAGTATCCAAACTCCCATCTTAAACTCACCAAAAACCAACAGTATCAAATATTCAAACAAACTTCTATTTTTTAGAAATTTCAAGTTTATAACAACTTAAAGATACCATTTACTATATTTCTTAGACAGTAAGTATCATCTAATACCAAACATGTCCTAAACAATAATAAATAGAACTAAGTTCCATATCCGAATGCCACGTTAGTACGCGCATCCCGAATGTTTCGGGGTTTGATTCTTTTTAACATCCTATTTTGACTTACTTTTAAGTAGAATAGAAAAAAAGGGTCTTACAATATTTTCACAATGTAGCTGAAGTTCCAATGCTTTCTCAAGTTCAGCCACAATATAGTGCATATCTGGGAGGTGTGCTCGATCCTCATTTAAGCAAGAATATGCTACCTTTGAGTATATGAGGAGTGATTGCGGAGACAATATTTGATTTAATAGATGAGGATGTATTATATCATGCAATGTTCCCTTTTCATAATGATGCTTGGCCAACTCAGGTAGAAACCTATCATCCTCGTTCTCAGTTAATGCTTTCCTCCCGCACAATATTTCGAATAAAACAACACCGAATGAGTAGATGTCCGATTTGTGGGTCACACCTCCCGTCTTTTCAATTGTTGGGTCCACACACCCCATTGTGCCAGTGTGTTCACAAGGGCACACCTTGTCCTTATGGTTTACTGATTGTTTGATGGAAATTTCAAAACTCGATAGCTTGGCTTCCCCATTCTCATCCAATAGAATTGTGTCACTAGTGATGTTACAATGTATAATAGCATAGTCACGTCCCTCGTCATAATGGAGGTAACTCAGTGCATGAGCCACATCTACACATATCCTCAATCTTTGCTTCCATGTGAGGTTCAGGCTGTTTAGATACTGGCCTAGACTTCCATTGGCCTCATACGTGGTTACAATGATCTTTTCATCTATCTCGTCACAAAACCCAATAATAGAGACCAGATTTTCATGCTTGAGATCAGAAAGCGCTGAAATTTCTGCCAAGAACTCGAGGTCTCCATCCCCATGCTTACAATCAAACCTCCGTGCAGTGATCTCCATCAACCTCCCAGACCACAAGAGTCGTCCTTTATATACGATACCAACACCACCATGTTCGATGATGTTATCATGATGAAAGTTGTTGGTAGCCTTCGCCACATCTTCAAGTGGGATTTGTAAGTGAGCAAACTGGTTCATTGTTGATGTCATGTTCTGTTTATCAAGCAGAAGGGACTGTTAAAACAACAGGTTACAAATGAAAGAGAAGGTAAGATCTAATAAGATATATGAGCAACCACACATACATAAATATATCAGATCTAGCAACCTGAATCCCTGACTTTCTATTCCATTAATTAAATAAGCTTAAAAATTGAATAAATATAATGATTTATAGGTAGTCACGCCTTTAAAGGTACACATAATATAATAAACTCTTAAATTTACACGTACATAAGGATTTGCATACTCTTTCTATTCGGTTATCATTTAGTTTATAGATATTCAAATATAACAAAAAAATGATAAAATTCAAGTATTTTACAACAAAGATATAAATAATTAAAACGTAAAACAATACACTAAAACATCTAGAATGAATACAGTTTCTAATATACACACATGTGTGTGTTTGTTCTTGTCGTTAAAAGATTAATCTATAAAAATACCATTAATAACCTTTTGATGAACACAAGTTAAAGTCATAATTTGTATTAATGCACTTAAAGGAACCCTGCTTTCATAAAATTGCGATAACTTACTTGAAATACCAATGCTTTCTTGAGTTGCATTAAAACTTTTTTTGTTGTTGGTCGTTTTTCTCTATCAAGATGTAGACATTGGTAGGCAATCTCTTGAAATGTAATTAATGATTTGGGCATGATCTGTTCCCTCATTTGTTTGAACACCACCTCACCATGCTTTCCTTCTTTAAAACTTTTTTCAATGAAATCTGGTAGATAGTGGCCCTCATGTTTTTGGATTTCAAAGGTTGATCTCCCGCACAAAATCTCAAATAAAACAACACCAAACGAGTAAATATCGGATTCTATGGTTAGGAATCCCAATTGTCTATAAAGAGGGTCCACGTATCCTTTTGTGCCACACGCATGATCGATGATATAGTCTGTTTCCTGATTTATTAAACATATTAGCGAAAGCCCAAAATCAGCCAGTTTTGCTTTCCAATCATTGTTTAACAGGATGTTTTCAGTTTTGATGTCCCTATGTATCACCTTTGCTTGTTTTCCTACTCCTCCGTGTAGGAAATCCAACGCTCTTGCAATATCAATGCATATATTAAGTCGTTTCACCCATGTAAGAGAAGTATCATTCAAATACCTATCAAGACTTCCCTTGGACAAATACTCATAGATAAGGACTTTTTCATCAGTTTCATCACAGTAGCCTACAAGACGAATGACATTCTCATGTTTATACTCCAAAAGAATTTGGAGCTCACTAAAGAATTGTTGTTCTCCTTGACCAAACCTTGTATCCAATCGCTTTGCAACAATGGTTTTAAATCCATCTCCATCTTGAAGGTTTCCTTTATAGACTTTGCCAAATCCTCCCCCACCGATGAAATTGTCATCATGAAAGTTTTGTGTCACCCGTTTTATGTCTTCAAGTGACACTTTGGGGTTATCCTTGTTGTTGTTCTGTTAAACATGACACACCAAATAAAATAAATATATTGATAACTATAATAAAGTGGTAATAGAAACTAAATTGGTATTATCTTTTTTCTAAATATTATGAAAAACTATAAATGATGAGTAAATTAATAATTAAGTCACATCATTGATCACAAACATTGAACAACATGATTTTAATATGATGATAAATGTCCCTCATAAATTAAATATGCACTGTACTATGTTTTCTAAAGGTTTTGGATTGAATTTTTATTTATTATTATACTTCCGTATATGCAATTCTAGCAAAATCCTAACTTGATAGTCTAAAAGGTAGGATTGATAAATTCCTACAATGTCTAAAAAGTAAACTTTATAGGTTGATGCTAGACATTATAAAGTGGAAAGGATTTTTTACAATGAATTTTATATAATTTGAACCCAACCTCATAAAGCATTCTAATTTTTGCTTTCTATATAACAGGGACCATCATACAGATTACTTCTAGGCATTGATAAACTGAATTCAGAACAGTAACTTACTTGAAAGAATAATGCCTTTTCAAGTTCCTTGACTACGACTTTCATTGTTGGGCGTTGACCTTGAGTTTCCGTCACACATTGGTGTGCAATTGTAATAAACGTGTGCAAAGAATCCTTGTTGGGTCCTCTATTTAGAACAAATTTGTTTTCACCAATTTCTTCCTTTATTAAAGGATCTATCATCTCTTCTAGTGATCCTGTGCTGAAGCTTCGTCTTGCTACATGGGCCAGCCCTACGTCACTCTCCTTTAGGTAAATTGGGTCATAGGCTAATCTCCCACATAGAATTTCAAACAAGACTACTCCAAAACCATAAACATCTGATTCTCTTTTTACCTTGTTTGTCTTCTTATATTCTGGATCTCTGTAGGACGGTCTGCCAATATCATTGTTGAGATAGAGAGCTTTGTCTTCTTGATTTGGAGGCAAGAATACGGACCACCAAAAGTTAACAATCTTTGCCTCCAAATTCTCATCCAACCCAATGTTGTAACTGCATATATCACGGTTTATTATCATCTTCTGGTACCTTAATGCGTGTGCAACATCAATACAAATTTTCAAACGTTTTTCCCAAGTCAAAACACGTTTGTCTTTGAGGTTTTCCAAATAATGACCAAGGAATTCATTAGAAAAATCTTCAATGACAAGGATCATCTCAGACTCTTCAAAACAAAATCCAAGCAGATTGACTATGTTGGGATGCTTAACTCCACTGGAAAGAATTTCTATTTCTGTGAGAAACTCTTTTTCTCCAAACCACTCATTTCCAGAAGGGGGGTAGCGTTTGATAAGTACAGTGTTGTGTCTCTTGGATGATGGATTCTCTTTATCATAATGCTCGAGTTCTGCTCTGTAGAAAGCACAGCCTTCCGAGAAATATAAAATTCTGAATTTGTTTGAGAAATAATGGGTTGCTGATTGAATATGAGTGAGAGGAATCTTCAAGTGTTCCAAGTTCTTCCCCACCTGCAAATTAAATACGTGACAAAGGTGTTACAATTAAGGTAGAAAAATGCAAACGAAATTGAAAGAAATTAAGTAGTTAATATCTCTTCTTCAGATGAAGTTAAGATCCATCTAATTCTACCCTCTTCGCACCACAGTGAAAGTTCCAGCGAGATTTGAGGTAAGCACACGTCCGTCACTCAACTCACTCAACTCTGGAACCAGACGACCCCTGCTTTGCTTTTGTTTCATGTGCCCTTGTTTTACTTTTGGTTGGCTTACCATGGATCCAGCTCACCACGTTTTTTCAAGTCCACAAATCATTTATAGTTAGCTTATTAAGTAAATAAGGCCCAGATACATTAAGTCATAATATGAAACCAATATAAATCTTATGGGCTAAGGTTGGTCAAATTAATTGTTCGTTCTAACAATAGATTTGCTAAAATTATATATTGTTGTTAATAATATGTGTTGCCTTGGTGTTATTGAAGTGAAATAAGTTGCTAGACCAACTAAGTTAATTGTTGGTAAGAAAGGGGGGTTACATATGTTAATCTTTATGTAATTTATATGAAATCTAATATTAAATAATTAGATGATTGCATGATTATAAATCAAATTAAAATTTTAGATGACATAAATGATGACCAATAGGAACAAGCATGATTGTAAGAGAATAAGTTATACGTATAAGAAAACTTTTGTGTTTGTCTAATATGCAATTTCTTTCTTTCTTTAAAACCATGAGTAATATTAATACGATAGAATGTTGAAAGGAAAAAAAGTGGGTCTTACATTAATTTCATGTGTCAACTGAAGTTCCAATGCTCCCTCTGTTTTTGGGGGTTGTACTTCCTCCTTTAAGTAATGATATGAAGAAAAATATTAGTGATAAAAAGTATGAATTAATGATAAAACTATATTTTACTTGCAGATGAAATTTCCAAGATCCTCATTATGTATCTTTTGTATTTTATTATTGAGAAATTTAAAAGAATATCGTGAGCAAACTTCAACTTTTCAAGTAAAAGTAGCAACGCGAATGCGCATCCAGTCGGAGCCTGTGACTTTTAAGATGGGCATCTAGCCAAAACTAGATGTCAAATCCTTGTAGGTTTTTATTAGGGGTAACTTTGTTAAATAGTAACCAAGTTTCAGGATTGTTCTAATCAAATCACTCAAGTTTACTCGGATGTTCCAATCCTAGATATTTGACCTAAGTAGAAGGTCATCCATCATACATGGCTATATGACCTAAATAAAAGGTCATTCATCGCGGCATTTATTTAAGTTTTTCTTTTTATAAATATATTGACATGGCTTAAAAATGCCAACACATAATTTTTTTTTTTAAATTGCAAAATATTTTTTAAAAATTAAAAAATGCAAACACAATTAAAAAACGGCAAACAAGTTTAAACTTTTTGAAAAAAAAAAGTTATCAAAACTTTGTGCAAAAAAAAAAAAAAAATTATCTATGATTTGTTAAATAGTATTGTCGTCAACTTAATCAGTTTAAATAAAGATCAACTAACTAAGAAACCTAAAAAAAGGATTCAATAGCAATGTTGACTTCTCAAGTGCATAACATTAAGGAATATTTGATTTTAATAATCTCAACTATTTGTCGTTGGCCGTCAACAGTCCAAACTTCAAAAATAACCACTGGCAATCCCAACTATTAACATATTGGTCTCAAATGGACCCTGACTAACAGAACCCTAACGTCGTTAGTCTTTGGTCGTCGGAAAAACGTTTTTGGCCGAAAACTCAACCTTTTCGTCCCAAACCTCTTTGTAACCTTATTACGGACCTTTCATAACTTTTTTCTGGTAAAAACCCCAATTATTGAAGTCGCCAGAACACTCTTTTTTCGCCGGAAAACTTCTTTTTAGCCGGAAAACTCAACGTTTTGACTGGAAAACTCAACATTTTCGTCTCAAACCTCTTTGTAACCTTAGATCGGACCTTTAGAAACCTTTTGCTGGCCAAAAACGGTTTTCCGACGGCCGGAGACTAATGGAGTTAGGGTTCTGTTAGTCAGGGTCCATTGGTGGCCAATATATCATTAGTTGGGACTACTGGTAGTTATTTTTTAAGTTGGGACTGTTGGCGGCCAACGGCGGATAATTGTGATTATTAAAATCCAATATTCCTAACAATAACAACCGTTGAATGCCTCCAACAAATTATTATTTCTCATGATATCCTTGGAACGGATCACATAAGCGCACATTTCTCATGTGATGCTAAATCAAGTCTTTTTGCAGTGAACGCATTTCTATGGAACAAATGTTCTTCATCACTCTATATAGGATCCATGGCTATATGCTATTTAGTGGCTGTTAACGTAATATATATTATACAAGAAACATATCTATTGGTTAGAAAAAAAGGAGAAACATGTTAAGGTGGTGTGGTACAAAGAAAGATAGAGATAGGAGATGGTAGCGTTTTACAAAACATGAACCGGTGAACTGGTTATTAGAATGTTTGATTTGTTTCTTTTATTAATTAATTTGATTTATTTTATTTCTTGATTAAATCAACATGTTTTAAAAAAAACTGTCACATAGGATAGTTTACCTGCTATTCAAGTAAATTATATAAGAATAGAACATAAAATAAACTTTAGTGAGTTAATTAGAACAAAAAAATCTACGAATGACTTGATTGGAACACTCATAAAACTTAAACTTGGTTACCATTACGTGAAATATTCCTTTTTTATCAATAAGTATCTAGCAAGATATGGATCACTACGTCCTCGTGGCCTTTAAGAAAGTAAGCATCTAGCAGGAGCTGGATGACAAAACCTTGGGGCCTTTTTTATGGAATTATACAAGGGTTTTGTAACTTGGCGGCGTCAGGACAGGCCTAAGTAACATACAAACCTAGGCACTCGCATAGGGATAATGACTAGACTTTTATAATCAAGGAATCACAACATATATAATTTCTCTTCATTATGCCAGAGTGTTGATGAAACAATGGTTAACCGGGTGGGGTTAACTCACTGGTCTCGTCAAGTAGGGTTAATCCCTTCTTTCCAAGGATCGCTGGCTGGATCGTCTGCTGGTTGGTTTCCTGCACAAGGAAACAAGCCGTGACTCGTAACAAGGAGGATGGGGTGGGGGGTGCTCCTTGTTATCACTCTCCGGCGTGAGAATCAGTAGTTTGCTTGGGAAGCAAAGTGTGATAGTAGTAGTAGTGAGAGAGTTGAGAAGTGATACCTCAAACCTGGTTTGGGATGGGTATTTATAGCCGAGGAGTGAAGGAGGGTAGTTGAGTAGCTAGTCTGACATCGCACAGTCTTCTGTAGGTATGTCAGACCTGTCAGTTACGGTGGTGATGCCACGTCCTGCTGTGGTGTCAGACTGTTGCACGTATGTGGGTTAGTAGGCGACTGTTCTCAGTGCCACTTGCACTGAGTGTCAGACCCACTTGCCTTGTAGGCAGGATGCGGTGCCAGTCCGCATCGCTGCTTGCAGTCACTGATGTTGTTCCCGCGTTCTTTGTTCTATCCAAGATGCATGCGGGATATGGTGCCATGCCGCATCGCCGCTTAATGACTGTTACTGTTGTCCAGATCCCTTGTCGTGACGAAAATGTTCATAGGATGCGGTGCCGGGCCGCATCGCTATGTGTAACATTTGTTTTCGTACTTAAGGTAAGTCTTCTCATCAATGGATAGATTGGACCACTGTGTTCGCGCGTGCCCGTATGGACACAGGTAAGTTCCTGCTGGTGGGGGTTTTTGATAAGGGTAATGGTCACTCGCGGTCGTGCTAACGCGAGATCTGGGACCATACCCCTTCAAGTCCCCCCAGTCTAGTGTTCCTTCCTTATGCAAGTTGCATGTGGGAGGGATACTGGACTATGGTGTCTAGAAGGTAGAATATGGGCCATGCAGATGGCTCCTACTTTCAATAAATCGGACTGCTGACCGTTCGGTCGGTAGGCCGTTCGAGTGGATTGTTTCTTCCTTTGAGAAGGATGTGTTTGAAAACCTTGAATTCCACACGGGTGAGCAAGTTCCGTCTGATGCGGAATTCTCAGCCAAGGATTTGATGCGGTAATATGGTCTACCGTTTTCTGATGTCATCAGCCACCTGTTGGTGTTTCGAACCGACCTTTGAGACGGTGACTGAGGATATTAGCAAGGTTCGAACCAACCTTTGAGATGGTGACGGAAGATGTCCGTAAGCGCCACTCTAGTTGTAACCTCTGCGTCAGTTGATGCAATGTTTGTAAGTACTTTTCTCAAGCTCTATGTTCAACTGGACATTCAACGATGATCCCTGCTTTGTGGGGTGTTCGTGTTCTCCAGTTTAGCTCTCTAGTAACCGCACGTCCTCTGCGGTTTAGCTCTCAAGTAACCGCACGTCCTTTGCGGTTACCTCGTTGCTGCACATTGTTGGACATGTGTAGTCGAGCCTCGTGGGGTACTTGCGTCATTGTTGGTCGTGTTTGGTCGAACAATTTGAATCTAGACTATGGGCAAATGAACATGGTCATAGGCATGGTTGTGCCCACCATTGTTTATTCTATGCGGTCCATAGGATGGCAACTAATCATAAGCAGACTTGTTACCACTGTTCTGGAGCCACTTTCCTTCACGCTTAGTTGGAAAGCAGTTTTCCTAGAAGTAGCTTTGATAAACCGCGTGGCGGTTTAGTCGTGGCTCTTCCGTAGCTACCGTTTGGGTAATTATATTCTGCTGCAGTTACTCGTGAATGTCTGTGGTTTGCATCAAAGAACTCGCTTCTAGAGAGTTTGAAGCTTGGATGTGGCTCTTGAAGGATCAGGAGACAGGGTTGCTGATGTGCGGTTGCTCAGCGTACCTGTCCATCATCCTAAGGAGAAGCTGTTTGCGTTCCCTATGTGGTTGTAAACCGGACACGAGGGATTTGAACCTTGAAGAAGGTTGTAGGGAATGCGGTTTGTCGCATTCTGAGAAGCGGTTTTTGCAGTCCAAAGAACAACGCTGGTTCTGAGTATCTGACACACCGGTGCGGGTTCGCGTGTGTCATCTCCGCATATTCCACGTGTGCTCGTGGGTATGTGCGGATATTGGTTATACCCCTTTATATAATTTAGAGATATATATTTTTGTCTTTTTGAGGGGTATGTAAAAAACGACATGCGGTATGGGTTATGGTGCAGTAAACCAGAGAAACCGCATGCCGCTTATGTTTGGATAATGTTTGTCGCTTTTGCGCTGCATACGTGGCTGAACGCACGTGTGGGTTGTTGAAAGTTGGTAGGATTCTGTCATGTGCTGATTTGAAAGGACGTTTGCACTGCTCGAGGTCATAAATGCACTGTAGGAAGTAGTGTAAAGGTCTTTTCTGTCAGGCGCGTGGGTGGCCATGCTCGCGTGATAACCGTCAGCGGAAACGTCGCTGAACACGTGGCGATACGTAATTGGCCCTTTTTGAACGTGTTGAGTTGGTTTACTGCATCGCATTAATTGCAATGAGTATATAAGGGGGAATCGTTTTGATTTCTCCTCACTTTGTTCAAAATTTCAAAAATTTCTCCGGTGAAAAGAGTGTGCTCTCTTTGTCTTCTCCGATAGGATTTATCTGAATTTCCGGTCGAGTTTCTGGGTTTTTTTGTAACCTCATTCTTCTATCTTTTTTACACCTGATGGTTGAACCCTCTGATCCACACCATTCTGAGGGTGAAAACCCGGCACATTCTTCTCCGGTGGCTGGCGAAGAAGAAGACGACGGTGGTAGTGCCCCCGGAGGTGGCCTACCACCATTGAAGTGGTCAAGGGTGTCGTTTAACCAACTGATGACCAGTATACAAATGCCCAAGGAGTTTGGGGCTCTTTATCCCCAGGAGGGTGACACCGGTGCTAATGCTCAGGCCGGTTATGTCATTATGTGGGCTGATTCATTCGGTGATGGTAACCTTCGTTTACCATTAACCGTGTTTGTTGCCGAAGTTTTGGAGTTTTACAAACTTCATATCTCCCAGATGAGTCCTTTCGGGATGATTCGTATTAGAAACTTTGAGTACACCTTTCGTGCTCTTGGTTTGCCGATTACCGTTGAGAATTTCCGGCGGTTCTACCAGTTAACTGTAAATACTGGGTTTTTTTCTTTTAGCCAACGGTATGGGAGCACCAAACTGATGACCCCACCCAAGGGTATCACGACGTGGAAGAGGAAGTTCTTCTACGTTAAGGCAGTGGCGGTTGTTGCGAGGATGACCTTCCGCAACGTGAACGAGGTGATCCCTGTAGAGGATATTGATCTTCCCGGTCCGGAAACGGTGGAATGGTTCCCAAGGTTAAGGACCATTGAGCATCAGAAGATGGACAATACGCAGCTGTGGGTGCTGTGGATGATGTTGACCAGGGCTGATAGGGATGCAAGGCCTGTTGTGCGGGAGAAAAGTGGAGGTACGTGTTTTACTCTTTTGCGGTTTCCTTCCTTAACCATTGTTACTGATTTGTAAATGTACTTATCAGAGGATGCTGAGCTGTGGAAAATATTTGATCCGACCTTCGAAGGCAAGCTTGAGATTGTTAAGATTGCGGAAAGTGAAGGTTTTAACTTGACCATTGTTAAGAACTTCCGCGTTCCTGCTCGCGATGTGTTGAACGCGCCCCTGCCGCAAGGCGAAGGTATATTATATACTCTTCTTACTTCTTTGTAAAGAAGTTCATCTTTCTTATTTGCTTGTTTTGTGATTTACACGCAGGTACTCTTGGGGCCCTGGGTAAATTTGAGGTGAAGGGTGCTCCGAAAAACCATGCGGAGAAAGTTCCACGGGGTCGTGGCAAGAAAAAACCTGAGGCTCCTGTTGTTCCGCCTTTGGTGCCGCAGGCGGCAGGTATCTCTCGTTCTCATTTTCGCAGATATACCGATTACGTGGTAGTATCTGACGCCCTTGAGGGTTTGGGTGTTCCAGGTGGTGGTGCGGTTGCAGGTGGGACCTCTGCGGGTTCCAAGCCTGCTGATGAGAAGAAGAAGAGAAAGGCAGAGAAGGCTGTTGATGCCGGTGAGAAGAAGAAGCCGAAAATTCAGACCCGACGGACGGCTGTTCTGAAGTCTGTGAAACTTGTGGTTGCTTCTGGTAAGTAATTCATAACTTTTATAAGTATTTTGTCTTTGTACTTGTAGTTTAAAGTCTTTTTGCTTTTATTACAGAACCGCCAGATGAAGGTTTCTCCATTTTTGATGCTCCTCCTTTCCCCCCGCATGACACTGCTGCGGATGTGGGGGTTCATAAAGTTGTTACGCCTGAGCCCTCTTCGCGGGCGGAGGATACTGGGAAGAAGCCTACGACGCGTATTTTTGATACCGTAGATTCCCATGACAATGTTATCACCCCAGAGGATACTGACGAGCTTCACTTGAAGTTTACTGATGGTGAGAAGAAAAAATCCCCTGCTGCTGAGTAGGTTTCTGGTTCTTCTTCTGGGGGTGCGGGTTATACAGGGACTCCTATTCAGCCTGAAGAGTCTGAATTGGAGTTTTATTACCGCACCTATACTGAAGACCGGGCCATGACCTATCACCGCCCCCCATGGATTGTAATGCAAGGGGATGATATTACTGCTGACCCTTCCGCGTGTAGGGAGATTTTGGGTGGAGTGGGCACCCCTTTTGAAGTCAATCGGGCCCGTTCTTTGCCAAGTGAGGTCCAGATTAACCAACTCTCCTCCATGCTTGTGGGGGGTTCCATAATGGAAAATGCCATTATGGAAAAGTACAAGGTGCTAGGGCGCAAGGAGGAGGAGAATACGCGCTTGCGGGCTGAGGCCGAAGAGTTGGTGAAGGTTGCTCGTGATGGTGCGGAGCAGCTTGAAAGGGATAGGGCTGCCTTTGAAAAGCGTAAGCAGACCGAGGAGTGGGCTGCAACTGCTAAGCTGAAACATGTTCGTACCCTTGCAAAACTGCTTTCTGATGAGCGTAAGAGTTGGAAAGAAACTCTTTCTAATGAGCGCAAGACGCTGTCTGATGAGCGCAAGACTTGGAAAGAATCTTGGGCCAAACAGAATGAAATTCTCTTTCATTTTCGTCAGGAGCTTACCAATGCCAAGGCAGCGAACGCCGCGTTGGTTAAAGAGAAAGCCGCAGCTGTTGCGGCTGCCCAAGAGGCCAAGGAAGCAGAAGCTCGCCTTGCCAAGGTTCTTGAAGAGGCCAAGGAGGCGGAGGCCCGGGCTGTAAGGGCTCTTGAAGGGGCAAATGTTGACCGCACCATCTTAACTAAAACTATCCTGGGCCTCCAGGTATAAGTCTATTTTGTTTTTGAATTTGTACATGTCTTACAAGTATGTTGATTATATTTGTATACTTGTGTTCTCTTTGTAAAAAGGCTGAAGTGCGAAGCCGGGTGGCCGTTATTGAAGAGGTCAGTGCCCGTGCTACCGATGCTGAAGCGCGGGCTAGGGAGGTTGCAGAGGCTAGAGATAGCCTTGCTGCTTCACTTGATCAGCTCAAGGACGATCGCGAATGGATGCTTATGCACGGTATCGGGCACGTAAGTATCCGTTGCTTATGCTATCTTTTTTAGGTTTGCCTTTGATAACCGTATTATTTTTGTTTCGCAGATTGTTACGTCCATCCTTGACGCACCTGAGAATGTGGCAGGTGTCAATGAGATTAGGCAGCGCGCCCGGGATGCTGGTTTTAAAGCTGGCTACAATCGTTGCATTTCTCATATGAATCTTTTGGCCCAGGGCAAATATACTGATGAAAGGTCCGGGTTCCATGGTGTGGACACTGAGGCGCTTCTTGGTGCCGCTCTTGAGGATCTTGAGGAATGCCTGGAAGCGGAAGATTATGTAGACCGCTTGCGGGTGTTGTATGCTGATGAGGAAGATGAGGAAAAGCCTGCTGTTGAAGGCAAGGATGGTGCGGGTTCCAGCGGTACAAAGAAAGACTAGGCTGGCCTGCGTGCCTTTGTTGTTTCCTCAATGTAAATGTTAAGAACCTTATGTAAATCCCTTATGCACCGCGTAGGTGTAGAAATTTTTTGAATATATAAAGTTCTAACCGTTTATGTTCAAGTTGTACAAGTGTTTTTATTACTTGCATGTTTGAACTTGTATATGAAGAAACTCTACCTGCCGTAAGCACAGTTGAGTATACTCTATACCTTTGTCGTGTGAGTATTAGTCAATTCCTGTTTTTATCCCGTTAGGGTTTAGGAATTGTGTAGGCTTTGTGAAAATCGTTTTTGGATATCCAGCCGGATAGACAGTTGATGTTTTGCCATTGCTGGCCTATTACAATAGTTGCGTGTGGTTACCACTCTGTGTGGGTATCGCGAATGAAGATTTTGCCAATCTGTTTTTGTAGATACCGCAGAGTGGAACACACATTTGTAATAGAAGTACATAAACAATATTGCATTGAATCGTCTATTTATTTATTTGCAAATGGCCTGCGGCCCGATAGGTTACATGGTGGTTAAAAAACATGGCTTACATGTAACAACGTCGAAGCTGTTGTGCATTCCATGTGCGTGCGATAGTTTCGCCCTCTAATGTTTGCAGTTTATATGCGCCTTTGCCCAGGACCTCTTGGATGAGGTAGGGTCCTTCCCACTTGGGGGCAAGTTTCCCTGGGCGTTTGTTGGTGCATTCATCTGTCGTCTTCGTCTCATGTCGAGTCTCGGGTTCGTTGCGTTGCTGAACAAGAGTGATGTCATCATATATGATGATGACATCATATATGTGACATCATCCATTGCATCATGGGGATATGAAGACAAAATAGAATCCTTTAAAAGTCAAATATGAAATTGAAACATGTGCGTTTGTATTGGTCGTTTGAGAGTGACCGTTTGTACTTATCGTTTCAAAGGGTTCCGTTTGAAAATGTTGTGTTATTTTCAAACGGAAGGGTCTTCCCTATAAATAGCCTTCAAACGAGTTCATTTGTAAGGTTCTAGTTTCCGACGCCGAGGTGCTGTCGAAGTGTCTCCAGTCCTGTAAATGTTCAGAGATTAATAAACGAGACAATTAATAGTGAATACAAGCTAAACGAAGACCGAATCAATGAATTCCGCCTCTGATTCGGTCTGAGCACTCTTCTGATCGACTCGTTAGGTCGTTTCACGATCCTACAAGTGGTATCAGAGCTCAGGAGGAAGAGTTCTTACCGTTTAGCTCGTTTTCGCTGGAATATTATATTTTCTACACCTTCTTTTCAAAACTGAACAAGTTTTCACGGATAAAATCGGCTAAAATTTCCACAAAATGTGCATAATGGTGTTTTAACAAACCTTTGAGATTATCGGACCTAAATTCGAAGTTTAACTGGTAAAAAAGGACTGAAATATGGGTTCCGTTTGAACGAAGCATAGGTGTTCTGTTTGAAAATTGCCATCCCGTTTGAAAATGTATACCCTTCTGTTTGAAATTTGATCCTATCGTTTGAAAACAGGACTGTTACGTTTGAAACTGGTGTTCTGTTTGAACATATCGTTTGAAAAGATATCATACCGTTTGAAAGTTACACCTGTCCGTTTGAAACGTGACATGACAGTTTGAAAGTTACACCTTTCCGTTTGAAATCATATCACCGATTGATTCTGACACACCGCTTGAACGTATATTGAGTTGTGAAATCATTAAATAAAGTTGTCTATTGAGAAATGAAATCATAAATTGTGTGTCAGTCAACATGAGGTGATCAGATATATCACTATTGCATGTGATAATGTCAGGTGGCATGTGAAACTTGGTAAATGTGTATAATTGTTTACATGTGAAAGTCGGCTAAGTGGAGGTGTATAAGAATCACGTGAATTGATTTTGTCATCATACAAAGAAATTGATTGTTTTGATTTGTTTCAAGAATTACATGTGAACATATAAAAGTTGTCGGAATTGTGAAATAGTAAAGATATCAGCTCACCATTGTTGTCGTTTTGTGTAGTTTAAGTCAAGTGAATGTTAAGTATATAAACAAGATCCTTAGCCCAAATATCATTTTCATCAACAGCCCATTCACAATTCTGGTTTTTTTAAAGTGTCTCGATTTACAAGTCATGGCCCAAGATTGATATTACGACCCAAAATTAATATTGTGTGTTGAAAATCATTTTGAAAGCATTTATACATTTGGTAAATATCAGTTCATGTATTGAACAAATTCTCAGCCCAAATCATCATTCTTGACCCAATCTTTACTAAAAGCCCAACATATATCCACACCAAATTCAATTCGAATTAGTTTAGGTTATTTGAAGTTTGAGATTCTTAGATCGATTGGAAGTTAGTCAAAATATTTGAAATTTTTTTGATCACACAAGGTTAAACTCCAGTTCACACGGTTTGATTTCAGTTTGCAAGATCATTTGAATTTGATCCGGGTGATCTCTAGTTTGTTTGAAAGCTGAGTTTGTAATATTGTTTACCGAAACATGGAAACTGAAGAAGATATTGCATTGTATTACTATGGATCTCAACAAGAGAGTTATATTGTGATTAAAGAAGAACCAGTTTTTGAAGAGTCAATTTCAAAAGAATCAGTTTCAGTAAAAATGGATTCAGAAACTGATCTAGATAAGGTTGAAAATAATTTGGAAGTTGATTCAGAAAAAGCTGAAAATATTTCAGAGATTGTTTCGGAGAAAGTACCAGTGTTTGATAATTCATCAGATGAAGAGAGTGATGATGACAGTAAAGAAATTAATCAACTTGAATTTTATAGAATTTTGATGGCACCTGATTTGTTTAATATGCTTGTTGCAGCAAAAATGGAGTTACTCAAAACAAAACGAGCTGAAAAAATGAAGGATCTAAAGGTAGAAAATGTGGAAGAAAATGTTCAAGTGATGAAAGAACAGGTTGAAGAGATTCCAGCTCTCAAGACTGAGAAGAAAGCTGAAGATGAAAAGATGCCTGGGAAATGCTCAGAATGTGATCAATCTAGAGCAGAAAATGTCAAACTCTTAAAACAAGCAGAGAGTTTGACATTGGAAAACAAGATTTTGAAAGAAAAAGAAAAAGAATTTGAAAGCAAAAAGAAATCTTCAGAAGATGAAGATTTCTGGATAAAGCTTGAAAACAAGAATTTGAAAGCAAATGAAACAAAATTTCAAGAACAGTTAAAAGTTTTGGAAAATGAAAAATCTGTTCTTGAAAACCTTAAAATTGAAAACGAAAAAACAATCAAGTCTCATCTTGAACGAATTTCTCAGCTTGAAAATGAAGCTGAGAATTCAAGGAACAAAATAGATGAACTTGAAAAGAAATTGAAAGGTTTTGTGATTTCATCTGAGTTCCCCTGTCCAAAACCGATCAATTCTGTTCCAATAAGTGACGATGTCACAAACTTTGACAATGTCAAAGTTGAAGATTGTGATGAGAAATCTGATGATGAAAATAAAAAATTCGAAAAACAAAAATTGTTTCTGAAATTAAAAGAAAAGTTTCAAGAAACTGTTCCACAATCAACTGAAAAGGGAGAATGCTCTAAGCAAAAACCTTTAAAGAAGAAAGTGGAACAAAAACAAAAAGAGAAAAATTTGAAAAATGTTCAAAAAGAGAATAATAGCTCATCAGATCGATCATCCAATCACAATCAAAAACCACAAAAAGTAAAAAATGAAAACTCAAAAATTGTTGGTAATAAGTGGTGCAGGTCGGACCACAGTGCGCAAAAGCCAAATCCAGCTTACAAGAGGAGAGATGGATATCACCAAGCCAAACAGTGCTATGATTTGAATGTTTGGACTGAAAATGGTGATTGGTACGATAACAGAGTGTGTTACCGATGTGGTTATCAAGGACACATTGCTGTTAACTGCCAAGGTTGGAGTTATGAGACGAGAAGATGCTTTAACTGCAACATCAGAGGTCACATTGCCAGAGATTGCCCAAGGAGATCAAATGAAAGATTGAGGGTTAATTCTCAGAAAATGGCAAAGAAATCAGTCAATGTCAAGCCCAAAGAACAGAAGGTTCAAGAACCTAAAGTTCAAGAAACGAAAGTGAAGCTTTCTCAAGGGCAAAAAGACAGACTGAGGAAAAAGAGGAAGAAAGCTAGAGAATATCTTGAAAGGATATTGTCCTCGGGTTCATCTGTTGGTAAAAATAAGAGTTCTGATGAATCGTTTTCCTCGACTGCAAAGTCAAGCAAGATGAGTTCATCAGATACAAATCTGAGGACAGAAGAGAGAAAGAAGAAGAAGAAAGTTGTCGGCGATGAATCTGGCTCATCAAAGTCAGACAAGCCACATTCAGGCAATGATTCTGGTATGGTAAAGCCAGAAGAGCCAGTTATTGAGGTAAAAACTGAGAATTCAGGTTTAACAATGGATGAGGCAAATTTTCCACCATTGTTGAACAAGAATTCGAAATCACCCAAGGACCGTCAGGCTTGGGTGAATCTGTTTAAATAGAAAAACCTGACTTGCCGGAGTTCCCAGGTTGGTAGGCGTGGAACAGGAATCGGCACATTTCTTGAGAAATTCACGAATGTGATATTTCGTCTTACAAGTGGTAAATCAAGGACATTAAGTTGTACTTGATTTTCTACAAAGTGATGTTTGTGGATTGATCTTGGAAATGTTAAATCTTTACAAGTGGTTAAAAGAACAAAGTGATGGATGAAACCCCGAATTTGTGAAAAGACACACAAAACTTATTTTCCGGAAAAACCATTTTGATTAAAACAAACTTAAGTGTTTTGAGATCACTATGGGAAAATGTTTTGTTGTGAGGGGAAGTTCTGATTGTTCAAGCCAGGTGGATGGAGAATTGAAGCAATTCTCATCATGTTGTCACATTTCATGTATAGCTTGTTTTCAAATTTTCCCAGAAAATCAAAATTGAGACATATTTTGATTTTAGGGGGAGTAAAAATTTTAAAAAAATTAGAAAATTTGAAAATGTCAAAAACATTGAAAAATGAAAAAAATGAGTTTTGTTGTGAAAAAGAGGAAATGATAGTAGATCAGTTGGACTGTCACAGCATGCTAAAGAAATGGAAAGATAAAAATGTGATAAACGATCTCACTAAAGATGTGACGATAGGCTCAGCTAGACTAGTAGATTTGCGATAACGATACAAACTAAAATGAAAAAGCCTAGTTCTAGTGGGAAACATGATTGAAAGCATAGTACTTAGTTTTGTCCTTCTTGATTGTGTGCCTACTCGGTAATCGCTGATTGTCGAAAGACATAAAACTGGTTAAGTTTGTGAACTTTCACAACTTTGCTGAAAAGTCGCTGTGATTGTGCATTTTATTTTTGCAAAGATTTAAACTTGTTTTATTTCTTTATTTTGTTTAAGCATCGGACATCCTCTGCGTATACGTGAGTATCGACCTGGATGTTGTTGCCTAAACGTTCTGCTTTATTTTCTTTGGTGTTTCGTTTAAGCTTTGGATCACCTCTGCGTATACGGGAGTATCGACCTGGTGGTTAAAGCCTAAACAACTTCAACTTGTTTTATTTTTCTTATTTTGTTTAAACATTGGACTTTCTCTGCGTATACGGAAGTATCGACCTGATTGTTAATATTTAAACATTCTGCTTTATTTTCGCACAAATCACAGTTGATAAAAGTTTAAAGGCATTATTTGAGTCAGTGTATTGCATGATGAGGGGATATGCTGAGATCGTGGGGTCCATAAGAATTTAGTGCTATCTTAATATACCTTAAAGTATCGGTAAGCAGATTGAAAGTTTTTAGATTGAGCTTAAGTGGACAACAATATCGTCAATTTATGTGAATCGTTTAGAGCTTAAAATGAAATCAAGCTTAATGGTGTTGGTGATATGTCTCAGATACTGATATGATCCTCTTGCACGAAGCTCACAAAAATATTATTTGTAAATATTTCTTTACTGCATTTCTTTATTATATCCAAAATTCAAAAAGATTTTAGTGTGTTTTAGCATAAATTTTGAAAAATACAAAAAGATTTTCGACAACTAATGATGAAGAGCTGATTTTCGAAATTCCAAGTGCTGAATATGATGAACTGGTTTGGAAGTGTGCGTTTAAAAGAAGAAATTTGTTTTTGTAAAAGAAAAGTTTGATTAGTTAATCAGGGTCATTAATTTGAACTTGATGTAACTATTTCCAGTAAGTTTTTCTTATTGATTTAAGTAAAAACTTATGTGTTTGTGAGAAAATGTGTGCAGAAGATGAACTGATCAGAGATGAAGCCAGGGATTGATCTCAAGGTGATAGCTAATTCCAGACAGCGATCCCATCATGATGAAAGGGGGAGTCTGACGAGGTTAGAGCCAAAGAGAAGATCCTGGTATATTCTAAGAAAGAAAAGAGACTGATAAAGACTGAAGATGCGAAGACTCGACACTTAAGACTCGTCAACATCTGAGGGGGAGTCTGTTGGTGCATTCATCTGTCGTCTTCGTCTCATGTCGAGTCTCGGGTTCGTTGCGTTGCTGAACAAGAGTGATGTCATCATATATGATGATGACATCATATATGTGACATCATCCATTGCATCATGGGGATATGAAGACAAAATAGAATCCTTTAAAAGTCAAATATGAAATTGAAACATGTACGTTTGTATTGGTCGTTTGAGAGTGACCGTTTGTACTTATCGTTTCAAAGGGTTCCGTTTGAAAGGGTTCCGTTTGAAAATGTTGTGTTATTTTCAAACGGAAGGGTCTTCCCTATAAATAGCCTTCAAACGAGTTCATTTGTAAGGTTCTAGTTTCCGACGCCGAGGTGCTGTCGAAGTGTCTCCAGTCCTGTAAATGTTCAGAGATTAATAAACGAGACAATTAATAGTGAATACAAGCTAAACGAAGACCGAATCAATGAATTCCGCCTCTGATTCGGTCTGAGCACTCTTCTGATCGACTCGTTAGGTCGTTTCACGATCCTACAGCGTTCCGCGTTAGACGCTTCATTGTCACACAGGATATAGTCTCCCGGGTTGAAGGTACAAATGCGGACGCGTGCATTGTAGTACTTTTCAAGTTTAGTTTTGTACCTGGCCTCATTGATGGCAGCGTTTTCATGCCTTTCTTCCAGGAGGTCCAAGTCAACCCTGCGTTCCTCATTGTTGTCTATCTTGTTGATAGCCGACATTCTGGGTGAGGGGAGGCCTACTTCCGCGGGGATCACTGCTTCAGTACCATAAACCAGGCTGAAGGGTGTCTCACCGTTACTTGTCTTTGGGCTTGTCCTGTGGGCCCATAAGATACTTGGGAGTTCATCAACCCATCCGCGTCTGGCTGTTCCCAACCGTGCTTTAATGCCTTCGACTAAACTTTTATTGATACTCTCGACTTGGCCATTCCCTTGCGGATGCGTCACTGAGGAGAATATGTGTTCAATGTTTAGCTCCTTTAGCCATTTTTGAAAGTCATCGGCCGCGAAGTTGATACCGTTGTCGGTAACAATGCATATTGGTAGACCGAAACGGCAGATGATATGTTCCCAGACGAATTTCCTTGTTATCATAGCGGTGGTTGAGGCGAGCGGTTTTGGATGACATTGTACCGTATTGGATGACATTGACTTGGCGCAGGGGTACTGAGGGATTTTGTAGAACCTCGATGCGTACCTCTTTTGCCAGCTGTTGTAAGCTGGTGGATGCAAGTTTTGATAGTGCATCCGCGGGTTTGTTATCACTCCTGTTGATATGGCGAATATTGAAGGTAGTGAACTTTGATTTCAGTTGCAAGGCTTGTTCGAGGTAGAGGATCATGATATCCCCTTTTGCGGCATAGTCGCCGCGTATCTGCCCTGCAACCAATAGTGAGTCGACGTGTGCTTCCAAATGTTGGACGTCGAGTTTGACTACCAGACGCAGCCCTGCCAATAGAGTCTCATACTCTGCCTCGTTATTCGTGCTTTTGAAATCGAGGCGGATTGCATAGGTAAGCTCTTGGCCATCAGGGCTGACGAGTCGCAGACCTGCACCTGCACCCTCTTCGTTGGATGCACCATCTGTATATAGTGCCCAGGTTTCTACGAAGGATGGTGGCAATGCAGGGTTTTGCTCTTCTTCGCATTCTTGAAATCGATTTGCTGGTACTTCAGCAACGAAATCAGCCAAGACCTGGCCTTTGATCGCGGGGCGCGGTTTATAGTTTAGTGAAAGTGCGCCTAACTCAATTGCCCATTTTGCTAATCTACCAGAGATGTCGGGTTTTGATAGGATCGGGTCGATCCTATAGTTAGTTAGCACCGTGATGACGTGGTTTGCAAAGTATCGTCACAACCGTCTTGACGCGTGTACTAGTGCCAATACCAACTTCTCCATGATGGAGTACCTCGTCTCTGGGTCGTTGAGCATTTTGCTGATATAGTAGATGGGTATTTGAACTCCTTCCCGCTCCACTATAAGTACCGCGCCTACCGCGTTGTCCGCGGCAGATAAGTACAAGATAAGTGGCTCATCTTTGCGTGGTGCGGTTAGAGTTGGGAGTTGAATCAAACACTTTTTCATCTCCCGGAAAGCTTTTTCGGCGTCTGCGGTCCACTGGAATTGTTCCTTTTTTAAGCAGCTCCGCAGGGTTTTGATGAAAGGATAAGACTTAGCTGCATGGTTGGCTAAGAATCTATTCAGTGCGGCTAGCCTGCCGGCTTGTCGTTGCATTTCTTTCATCGTAGAAGGCGATGGCATGCGTTCGATCGCCTGAACTTTTTCCGGGTTCACCTTGAATCCATATTTGGTCACGATGAATCTAAGGAATTTGCCTTCCTCCATTCCAAACGAGCATTTCCCTGGGTTAAGCTTCATGTTGACGCTTCGCAGAGTTTAGAATGTTCTTTCGATATCGTTGAGCATGGTATCTTCCTCCATGCTCATGACGACCAGGTCGTCCATGTAGATTTCGACACTTTTGCTGATTTGACCGCGAAAAGTGTCGTTTATCAACTTTTGATAAGTTGCGCCCGCGTTACGCAACCCGAACGGCATTTTTGTGTAGCAGTAGTTCCCGTTAGGAGTGCGGAATGCCGTTTTATCTTCGTCCTCGATTGCCATCTGAACCTGGTGGTAGCCTTTGTAACAATCGAGGAAACACTTCCACCGAAATGGTGCGAGGTTATCGACCTTTTCGTCGATCTCCGGAAGTGCGTAACAATCCTTGGGGCAGGCTTTGTTGAGATCTTTATAATCGACGCACATGCGCCAGCCCCCGGATGGTTTTTCTACCATGACTGGGTTTGATAACCAAGTCTGGTATTTGACTTCCCGCAGGATGCCTGCGGAGAGCAACTTTTGGACCTGCTCATGCATCGCCTGGTTTTTTGCTGATCCAAGGTAGCGTTGGCCTTGGATCACCGGCTTGATACCTGGCATGGTATTCAAAAATTGCTGCGCGATATCACGTGGTACCCCTGTCATATATGCGGGTGTCCACGCAAAAATATCCTGGTTCCTGAAGAGGAGCTGCTTCAGGTGCGCTTTGATAGTAGGGGACAAGGCGTGGCCCAACACAACTATTTGCTCTGGGTGTCTTGCGTTAAGAACCCATTTTTCTGGTTGAGTGTTGGGGGTAGGCCTTGCTACCTCGTCCGTAAACATAACTTCTCTTCGGGCGTATATTATCGCGACCCCCGTCTCGGTTGGGAAATCGATGGCAGAGTGGGGGACGGATGTGATCATGTTGAAGTCGCCCTTGGACTCTCTCCCGAGAAGTACGTCGTACTTGGAGGTGTGAGGTAAAACCATGAAGTTTACCTCCTCCGTTCTTGTGTGCCTTCCGTTGGTGAGCCGCACATGAAAAGTAATCTGGCCCAGGGGGAATACGGTTTCCCCTGCAAACCCGGCCAACGGGTAGTCCACCGGCTGCAACCGATCTTTTTCTTCTTAATTGAATTGGTTGAAGCATTGCTCGTATATAATATCAGATGTACTGTTCGGTGCAGTAGTGAGCCAGGTGGCCTGTGATAACGACGGCGCGCCTGTCGCGCGGTCCGCCTCGGACTTTTGGAAAGACCACTTGCTCGTCTTTCCAGTCATTGTCCGGTCTTCTTGCCGCCTTCCATTGTCTTCCTCGTCTTCCATTGATCATGTGGGTTGAGGCCACATGCATGGTCCTCTTACCCGTGGAGGTGCCCTCGTTGTGGGGGGTAATGCGCTTAGTAGGTTTTTGCGCGCCTGGTAACAAGTGTTGCAGTTTCCCCTCTTTTAGGGCTCGCTCAATCTCCAATCGGAGACTGATGCAATTGTTTGTTGTGTGGCCCGAGTCCTTATGATACTCGCAATAGAGTGCGGGATCCTGGTTCTTCTTGGACTTCATCGGTTGGGCCGGTCGCAGGAAATGCGAATCCGTGAGGAGGACGTCGCTTGGCGACTGGTTGATCTCGGTCCAGCTGCGGTCCCGAGACTCCTTCTTCGATGCCCGGTTTTCACGCTGGGCGTTGATTGTAGCCCTTGCGCCGGGCTGGCTGTTTCGCGGGACATATGGTCTGGAATCGCTGCCGCGATTCAATGTGTCCCGGTTGCGCTTGTTGTTACGCTTGTGTTCTTGGTGGGAAGAGTGGCCTTCCGTTTGGGGCTGTTCCTTTGATACGTGCGGTTTGAGGGACCGCTGGGTCTGGGCGTATGTTTTGACCGCAGCCATGACATCTTCCCATTTCTTAGGCAAGCCGTCCTTGCCAGAGATAGTCATGACCATTTGTTCGTCCTTCACGGCAACAATGAAATGGTTGCGTGCCATTTGGTCTGCAACGTCGCCTATCTCCAGGCATTCTTTATTGTAAAGGACAACGAACGCCTCAATCGATTCGTTGTCTCTACGCCAGATGTTCATGACGTCCATAGAATCACGTTCATGACGTCGTTGCTGGCAAAAATGCGCGAGGAACTTTACTTGTAAGTCCTCGAATGAGGTTAGTGACCCCACTGGCAAAGAATCGAACCAAGCCCTGGCCAGACCTTTTAGGGTCTGCGGGAAAAATTGACACCAAGTGGGTTCATCCCACCTGCTGTTGCACCCGGCGCCGACGAAGATGTTCATTTGGTCATCTGGGTCAGCCGAACCGTTGTATTTCCCAATGTTTAATAGGAATTTGGTGGTGGTGACATCGGCGTTGGCAATATGTGGGACAAATTTTGAGTTTTCGTCCGCAGATTTCGGCCTATATGGTTGGCTCTGATGGCGCTTTGCAGCGCGGAGGTATGTGGTGCGGGTTTGAGTGGGAGGAACATAATTGCGTCCTCCCGGTCTGCTGCTGGTAGCATGAGACTCCCCGCCATATGTACCGTCGTCTGGGTCGGTATGGCCCTGCCCTTCATGGTGGGACTGAGGTCCCTGCCGGCTATGGATGCCGGGGCCATGGTGGGCTGTAGACTGTCGCCTAGTTTCGCCATGCGGGCCTAGGCGGCTATGTATATGGCCCCTGCGGCGAGACCCATACGAGGAATCGTCCTCATCAAGTGTGCGGACGTCGCAGTAAGAGGAATCGCGGTCTTCCTGCCTGCTTCTGGAGGCTGGATGTGTTGGGGCCCTGCCGTCGTATTGTAACATACGACCCGCAGGGGTATGCGGTGCTGGGGTAGGCCCCGCAGATACTTGCGCTTCTGCGCAGGCTCTGTTGTATGTTGCGGCCAGCAGAGCTTGTTGCTGGTCGTACCAGGTATGAAGGTTCATGCCTGGAGGTATCACAGAAGCGTACTGTGATAAATCGTGTCCGAACGTAAGGGATGTGCCCCCTTGCGTTGATGTGCCAATATGTTCAACATTTGGGGCTAGGGGAATGGTCCCCGTAGGCCCTTGGTTTGCGGGGTTTAGGTTATCCCCGGTAGTGTTGATTAGACGATCAGACGTAATCTTTGGAGGGAAAGGGATGGTTGAAAAAAGTGCTAAGAGTAGCGGTGGGCGCCAATGATGAAACAATGGTTAACCGGGTGGGGTTAACTCACTAGTCTCGTCAAGTAGGGTTAATCCCTTCTTTCCGAGAATCGCTGGCTGGATCGTCCGCTGGTTGGTTTCCTGCACAAGGAAACAAGCCGTGACTCGTAACAAGGAGGATGGGGTGGGGGGTGCTCCTTGTTACCACTCTCCGGCGTGAGAATCAGTAGTTTGCTTGGGAAGCCAAGTGTGATAGTAGTAGTAGTGAGAGAGTTGAGAAGTGATACCTCAAACCTGGTTTGGGATGGGTATTTATAGCCGAGGAGTGAAGGAGGGTAGTTGAGTAGCTAGTCTGACATCGCACAGTCTTCTGTAGGTGTGTCAGACCTGTCAGTTACGGTGGTGATGCCACGTCCTGCTGTGGTGTCAGACTATTGCACGTATGTGGGTTAGTAGGCGACTGTTCTCAGTGCCACTTGCACTGAGGGTCAGACCCACTTGCCTTGTAGGCAGGATGCGGTGCCAGGCCGCATCGCTGCTTGCGGTCACTGATGTTGTTCTCGCGTTCTTTGTTCTATCCAAGATGCATGCGAGATAGGGTGCCATGCCGCATCGCTGCTTAATGACTGTTACTGTTGTCCAGATACCTTGTCGTGACGAAAATGTTCATAGGATGCGGTGCCGGGCCACATCGCTATGCGTAACATTTGTTTTCGTACTTAAGGTAAGTCTTCTCATCAATGGACAGATTGGACCACTGTGTTCGCGCGTGCTCGCACGGACACAGGTAAGTTCCTGCTGGTGGGGGTTTTTGATAAGGGTAATGGTCACTCGCGGCCGTGCTGACGCGAGATCTGGGACCATACCCCTTCAAGTGTGATAATTTATTTTTATCAATCCATCATAAACAAAGTCATATAGTAAATATCAAATACAACAAAGACATATTTTTATCAAACTAAATTAAGTAAACCAATAAAGAAAAGAGTTAAATGCCATTTTAGTCCATGTGGTTTGGGCCATTTTTCCAGTTTAGTCCAAAGGTTTCATTTTTAACCTGTGTGTCCAAAAAGGTTTCACAGTTGCCATTTTAGTCCACTGGGTTAACTTCATCCATTTTTTCTGTTAACGAGAAGGCCAATTCGGTCATTTTATATGGCTGAATTGCCCTTTTAGTTAACAGAATTACATACAAAATGACCAAATTGGCCTTCTCGTTAACAGAAAAAATGGATGAAGTTAACCAAGTAGACTAAAATGACAACTGTGAAACCTTTTTGGACCCACAGGTTAAAAATAAAACCTTTGGACTAAACTGGCAAAATAACCCTAACCACAGAGACTAAAATGGCATTTAACTCTAAAGAAAAAATACAAAACTTAAAAAAGAAACATAATATTTCTTAGATGCTTTTAATTGTTATTATTTTATATTATTATATGTATCTCTTGAGTTGATAGAATGAATTTCTACCTAAAAAAAGACTATATATAACATTTTATGTGCTTCTCCTTCATTTCTTAAAAAAAGACCGTTTATAATATTTTAGAGTAAATTACGAGTTTTGTCTTTTATGTTTACATTAAATTTCAGGCGCTTTCCTTTAGCGCAAAAGTTGACAGGCGGTGTCCTTTACCTTTCAAAATCTTGCACGTTTTGTCCTTTATGCCAAACCCACTTAGATTTTTTGGTTAAATCATTCAAGGGGCTATTGTGTAAGTAATATATAGATTGGGACTATTTTGTAAAAATAGAAAAGATATTAAACCCTCTGCAAACTCTCTCTCTCTCTCTCTCTCTTTCTATCTCTTAACTTTCTCTCCCTCTTTCTTCTCTCTCTCTCTCTCTCTAACACAACGGTCCAACATATAAAACCTCCATTTCGTCCGGTAAACCGTCTTTTAGGTGTTTTTTTTAATTGAGATGTAAAGTTAATTGTTATTATTGTTAATTGATAATGGTGGATTGGTCTTGTAGGTGTTTACTGAAATTAGGGTTTTTGATTGGATATTTTTTGGGGTTTTGTGAGGAGGACAGTGAAGATGCAATCGAGGTCATATGCGAATCTGTGAGAGTTGGCTTCAGGGAATTTCCCTGTAATGGGTTGAGAACGGGAGAGACGGAAGATGATGCCGCGCGTTTTGACGGTTCCCGAGAGTATTATGGAGCTTGATGATGATCAAGCTAGCAGTGATCCTGATTTTGCATACTCTGTTCAGGTACATTTATGTGATATCATTAGAAGTCGTCGAATACACTTGTGTTTAACATGTACATATAAATTCGGATATTGCTTATGGTGATTTGGATCTGTCGAACCTCAGGGGTTACTTGGATGTGCCTGTTTATAGATATTTTATCACAAATTCGACTGATGAGTCGAAGACTTTGACTGTTAGTGTTGGGTCGGATTTGGATGCTGATAATCCGAATGCAATTTTGAATGGTCTAGAAGTCTTGAAGATTAGCAATGGAGCTTGAAGCTTAGATGGGGTTAACGGGGTCGAGAATCTGGGTATTCGTCAGGCAAAAAAGTCGAAAAAGATCGGTGTCGTGATAGCTGCTGTTCTTGGAGCTGCTGTGGTGTTAGGTCTTTTGGGTTTGTGTTATTGCTGTGTGGCGCGTCGTGGGTCGAAAAAGGTGGGTGATTCGAAACCAAAACCGTCGCGGTTCCCTCCACAGTTGTACGGTAACTCGGTTACCTTGACGAAAACGACGATGACTGCAAGCTGCATTTCGTGAGGGGCAGACATTGATGGAAAGATTTGGACTAGTGTTGAAGTCACAGATGAGGACCCATCATCTTGAAACACTGGATTTCACCACAGGGACTTTATAGAAGATCTAAATTATCAATCAGTCATTGAAACATTAGTGAAGGGTGGTGGTGGTGGAGGATGGTGGTGATAGGTGGTTGCTAATTTCATAAATATATATATATATGGTTATAAAAATAATATTTTAAATTATTTTGTTTTATTTTTATATAATAGCCCCTTGATATAATTTATCTTACACAATAGCCCTTGGGAGGTGAAATTACAATAGTGCCCTCATGTGCCTTGCACATGACTAGATTTAACCAAAAAATCTAACTGGGTTTCGCCTAAAGGACAAAACGTGCAAGATTTTGAAATATAAAAGACACCGCCTGTCAACTTTTGCGCTAAAGGACAACGCTTGAAATTTGATGTAAACATAAAGGACAAAACTTGTAATTTACTCAATATTTTATGTGCTTTTCTTTTATTTCTTTTAAAGTCTTTGCAGCACCACAATATCAATTGACGGCTGCCACTTCATAACCGTATAAAATCACAGATCTTTACTCTCACTGGGTGTTGCATCTTTATTTTCACTCTTCTTGGAAGGGGTCCTTCCGGGTCCTGTTTGAAAAATAAATGGGTGCCTAATTGTTTTTAAGTTTAATTTACATAGAAGTTTACAATTGTAGGGTTTCATTGAGGGGGTGCACTACCACCCCTGGAGTTAAGGTGCATCCGCCCCTGTTTGCTAATGTAATACTACATTTGTTTAAAAAAAGTTTGTTGTTGCGGGTCCCAAACCCGATAAAGGAGGCAGGTGTTGTAACAACGAAATTTAGATGAAGGCCCTGAATTTTTACTTTGCTAAAAGCCTCTTAAATGGTTATGCAGGCCCTGCTTGGTGTAGTGTCAATTTCTTGTGCTTTTTCCTATAGAGGTACATCGGAATTTGGCATGTATATATAGCATTTTGTAAATAGTTAAATAATGAGTACGGAAATTAAGAGATGATAGAAACGGTGATAGCAATAGTTACGATCACTTTCAAATCATTTTTTTTAGGTGTGACGACTTGTCAGGTATATAACTTTATTTTTTTTGCTATTTACATAAGGGTTAGAGGGGTTGATTAGAAGAAATATTTTGGACTTTTAAATTTTATTTTATAAACTGTTACTAAATTGTAAAGTTTATTGTTTTTTTATAGTGAGTATGGAAATACCATTATTTTTTTAGTCAAACATGGGTTAACATAATTTTTATATATATCATATAATACTAAATATAAGTAGATGAATAACACCACTTTAGGTATGTTTGGCAAAAGTAGCTAGTAGTTGTTGGCTGCAAGCTGGTAGCTGTAGCCTTTTAGATATATTTGGTGTTTGGTAGAGTAGCTTGAGCGTTTAATAAAATGTATAAAATGACTAAAATAGGCATAACTAAAAATTTAAAAAATTTGTGCATTAAAAAGTTTATTATCTTTAGAGATTAAAATAGTCATTTTTTTCCCTAAAAGCTTGTAGCTCCTTATAAACGCTACTGGTATGAGCGTTCAACCAAAAGCTTTAAGCTCCTTCAACCAAACAAGACTTTTTATTATGTAGGAGCTTTTTCTTAAAAACTTAAAGCTAGAAGCTCCTAAAAGCTTAATGCCAAATATACCCTTTTACTATTATATAAAAGATATATTTATCTATAACATAATACAAAATTTTGAAACCTAGGTTTTGAAATTATAAATGAAGTGTGTACAATAAACTAACCTTTAAACTAAAATTGAAATCAATATACAAACTTATGATCAAATAAGTATAATTTTCAAAGTGAAGGGTAATTTTTATATACACATACTCAATAACTTGAAATCAATTTCTAGAACCAAACTCGTCTGTACATGTGAAGTCATAAACTACGAATTGACATAATAAAACAAAATCATGATTTATCTAGTTGCAATGTTATTTTCTTAAAATATTCAATTGTTTACAAGTTAGTTTATTAATTATTTTCTTAAAACTAAGTCGTCTTAAAACAACCAACCTATAAATATATGTTTATTGGTTGATAAATGTTAAAATGAGAAAACACTAAACATAGCATAAAATTAGTTTAAGTATTAAGAATTACTACGTAATAGATGAACCGTGTTTCAAATACATAGGTTTTAAAAAGGAGCGTGTAACCCGATTTAAAAGAAGCTTGGGCGAGCATCTAGTAAGGTGAGATCCTCAAAACATTTTCAAAACCAGATATGTGTATTTAAACAGTAATGTTTTATACTGAATTTGTATCTTGAAATATATTATCAATGTGTTAGATAAAAGTTTAATGTTTTGCAATTTCCCAGATAATAAAGCGTATATATACAAATAATTAGCACTTATTATATTCCGAGGTTGGACGGAATTTATTGTGGGTTTGATTCCCAAGGGAACTTGTCCCCAGATGTTGGTCAACGTAGTTGTCCGGTTGTAGAAGTTCCCGGCTACATATATATACGTCTTAAATCTCCAGGTGCTTTTTGTGCTTTGGAGTATCCTAGTTGTCGTTAGTGGGCGAAGGAAAAGAATTTGTGGTTGCGTATAATTATTATTTGCCTTGATAGTATTTCAGCATAATATTTAATATGCTTTGAACCTTATCTGTTTATGAACTCACTGGACCTCATTTTAATTTTTGTAAACATACATCTTAGAGGGAAAAGTAGTTGAAGCTTGGAAGTTCGATAATAGGACGTCGAGTGGCAAAGTATAGAGAATATAAGGTCAAGAAGGAAGAAAGTTCATATGGAAGATATATATATATATAAGTGTAGGGGAAGGTTCATTTGAGAATAAAATTTTACTAAGAAGAAAAAGAACAAAGGGTAATTTTGTAAAACATTAAATAGTTTTTTCACTTATCTCATTTATTATCATTTTTTAATAATTAATTAGTCATAAAAACTATTATCCTCCACACTAACTTTTTTTGCCTACATACATCAAAAGTTATCCTACATATTTCGAAATTCATCATACTCGTTGAAATTTATCCTACACAACTCGTAATTTATCCTACACTTTAAATTATTTTATTTTATTTTTTAAAAAAAATATATATTTTGAAGATAAGTTAAAAAAAAAATTAATGTATTAGCTATTAAAGAGGAATACTACAAATTAATGATCTATGTAGATTTACCAATGTACCCTTATAGTAACATTAAATACTTATATTAAATGAAGTAAAATAAAGCATTCTTATTAGTTGAAATTTATTCTTTTCTCTTCTTACAAAAAATTTCTTCTCATTTGAACTCTCCGCTATAAGGGTTTCATATTAAGTAGAATGTGTCCACATATCCAGTCTAGGCTTGTACATCAAAACCCTAAGCCAAGTAAATAAATAAAGTTTATTTCCGTTGTGCATATCGTGTATCAATCAGTCATGGTAACCCGGTCTGGGCGGGGTGTGACCTATTAAGCCTAGTGTAATACATGAGATCAAAAAAGACAGTTTTTTCTCGTTGTATGTATGGCTATGACAATAAATAAAAATTGACTTGGTTTCTAATTAAAATAATCAGTGTTTTTACATGGTCTGGACGTAGAGTCAAAAGTAGAGATATATTAAATTGTTAAATTCTGTTAAAGATTATATTTCGTTCTACTCACGCCAGATGGTAATAACATCTACCGGGTAGCGCTTGTGACGTCTCTACTGGCTGAAATGGGGAAGAAATTTTTCTTATAGGTCCCCGCTGTATGTGTGGTCGTCTGGGTCGGTTCGGTCGTATCCCTCGTAGTTGGGATGCGGCCCCAGACGGCTATATTTACCGGACCCTTGGCGAGCAGCTGATTCTTGCCTATATTCTCCGTGCGGGCCCAGACGGTCGCGCACCGATGCTCTGGCTCGGGACCCGTAAGTTGAATCGTCTTTATTGAGCGTATGAACACTTACGTAGTTAGGTCCATACGGTCCGCGCCTATCCCAGGATGCAGGATGTGTTGGTGCCCGGTACTCGTATTGTAAAACACGACCCGCAGGTGTGTATGGCGCTGGTGTTTGCCCTCCGGGTGCTTGCGTACTTGCGCAAGCTCGTGTGTAGGCTGTATTTAGAGCAATACTGAAGCGTACTGCTAAAAGTTCGGCACGAACACGGTGGGAGTGCCCCCTTGTGCAGACGTGCCGATATGGCCTATTGGTTTGACAGGGGGAGTGTTCCCCGTTTGTCCTGCATTTGTTGGGGTAATGTTTTTCCCCGCAGCATGATTTTGATGATCAGACATAATCTTTAAGAAAGAAAGAGATGCAAAAAGGTGCTAAGAGTAGCGGTGGGAGCCAATGATGAAACACTGGTTAACCGGGGAGGTTAATTCATTGGTCTCGTTAAGTAGGGTTAACCCCTTCTTTCTGAGGATCGGCGTCCGGATCGTACGCTGACATGTCTCCTGCACAAGGAAACACACCGTGACTCGTAACAAGGAGGATGGGGTGGGGGGTGCTCCTTGTTACCACTCTCCGGCACAAGGAAACACACCGTGACTCTAACAAGATGAATTAGAGGATTCCTATGCTCCATATGAAGTTATTTTGTTACCAGGTAAAAGTGTCTTTTTCCTGTTTGGTTTCCTTTCTCTATCTATAAATATTGTAGTTCGGTAAGTGTAACTTTTCGAAAGTCATCAAAAAACGTTTACTTGATGTTCATGTTGTATCGTAATCTTATATATTTGACAATCAGTGAATGATATACTATTCGAAGTTTTGCTTTCTTAAGCCATTTGGGAAAACTAAAGTTGTCGTCATACATTATAACATGGAACTTCTTAGGCGTTTGTTTAATCTTTCTTGGCGGAAATCAAGCCTTTTGGGCTATTGTTGAGCCTTCACTGGTTTGGGGAGGGGGAGTGTGAGAACACAATCTGTGCTTCAAAAATTTGCCATCTCTAAGACAGCTATTGATAATTTGATATAAGCAACCTAAACTTCTTTCTTCTGGCATGATGTTTATCATAGATACTGTTGCTTTAAGAAACGAAAATGTATTCTTTGAATTACCCGTTCTTTTTAGCAGCTTCTGTTTGTAAATTCATGTGCATTCGGGTTTTCTTTTCTGATTAAGGCATGGTTCTTTGAAAAACTTCCCAATTATAGCGTTGTGTTTTCAATTTGTTTTTTCTTATTATAGTGTCGAAAGTTACCTTATCGCTGGAGGGCATTGCTAAGATTGGTTAGATATTTCAAAGCGAAATTTGGAATTAATAACAATAGAATCTATACATATATATATATACATATATATACATACATAGAGAGCCGCTAAAATAGAAACCACCTCCAGTTGTAAGAACCGCGAGAACCACTCTCAACCAATCAGATTATGCCAACATAAAGGGTATTGTGGTCATTTACCCCAAATGTCAAATCCTTTCCTCTCTCCTCTGTCTTTTCTTTTAAAGTTGCATATATCTTCCTCTCTCTCTCTCTCTCATCTATTTATTGAAATTCAAAAATACATCTCTCGTTGTCTCTCTCTCTTGAAGTTACAGAGCTTCTTGAAAGTTGAATCTTCTAAAGTTGCAGCCGACAAACCCTAACCCAAACACCTCTGTTCCTCCCTCACCCCTCCGATGAACAAGCAGCCGCCACACCCCCCACACCGGCGACCCCCAAACACCGCACCCATTCCGGCGGCCCCCTCGTTTCTCCGGCGCTCCCTCGTTTCTCCGGCAACCCTCAGATCTACAACCCATCTCCGGCGCTCCCTCGTTTCTCCGGCGACCCTCAGTCTATACAGAGGGTCAGTGACTTTTTATGATTCCGATTTGTTGTTTGTTGTTGATTTTTTTAATGGTTTTGTTAATTTCTTTTTGAGTTGGGGAAATAGAAAGAGGCTAAGATGTTGTTTGTTGTTCTTTTTGTTAATGATTTGTTGTTTGTTGTTGATTTTGTTAATGGTTTATTCTATTTATGTATAAGTTACAGTGGGGAAATAGAAAGAGGCTGAGATGTGTTAAAGTTAAAGAATCGAATGGAAGTGGAGGTGACGGTGGCGGGGGGTGATGGTGTTGGTTCCGGTGGTGGTGAGGAGTGACGGTGAATGGTGGCTGGTGGCGGGGGGTGATGGTGTTGGTTACTTATAACGTTGGGGTTGGTGGCGGCGGCATCTCCGCTGATTTTGATGTGTTGCCGGTGATTTTTGATGTTTGCCGATGATTTTTTATGTTTGCCGGTGATTTTGATAAGTGAACTAAGTGGGTTTTAATCGGTTAGATTTTTTGGGGTGGCGATGATGAAAAAAAAAACGTAGATTTTGATGACGATGGTGCGGCAAGGACGGCGGAGGGTAGGTTTTTTGAACCTGCAACCCACTTTTGCAGCCTTTTGATTATCGGATAATCTGAGCCAAACCCTGTTTTTTTTTTCTGAGATACACTTTGTTTTGATGTTGTTGGTTTTTTATTTTTCCCCCTAGTCGATGATGATAACAATATACACTTTTGCAGCCTTTTGAATATCACTTACCTTTTAAAAAAAACAAGACTATTACTACATGAAATGAATGGAAAGAAATGTTGTTTCGCATATGCACACGTCTATTCCATTTGTTTATCCAATTTAACCGAAGAGGTGTGATGTTCAGTAAATCGATGAAACAATATTACTATATCTACGTATATAACCTAACTTCTACCCTACGTTTTAAATAATTAACATATTTACCCGATAAATGTTTCTGTAAATAAAAAGGGTTTTTATGATTTCATAAATAAAATAATGAAACGATGGGACATCACAACCCCGTGGATATAATTTTTTGTGATGGATCAGTTTAAAGTTATTATATTATTATTTATTATTACGGGTTGAGTTATAATACAAAAGATTTAAAAATAAAAAGGGTAAGAAGGCACCAGAGAGTGACAAGTGTCCTATGAGTAATTAAATGGAAAGGGTAATTTTGTCTACAAGAGGAAAGAGAATATGCACATGCAAGTCACATGCTATTTCCCCCCTAACTTTTAAACGTCCGTAACTTTTTTATACATCATTTGTTTTAAAAAAAATTATACCATAAAATCGAGCGTTTTTTTATCTTTAATATGAGTACCATATTGTTATATTTTTCAAAAAAAATTCAAAAACCCAGTTGCATATTACACAATGGACATGATGTAAAACACAATGTAAATTAGATTAAAAACACAATCAATGACAACAGATAAAGACACAATGGACAACATACTAAAACACAATGAGCATAACGTATAACACAATGACGATAACATATAACACAATAAGAATCAGACTAAATAAAAACACAATTGATGATAACAGATAAAAGACACAATTAATGACAGCAAATAAAAGACACAATGGAGAGCAAATGAAGACACAATGGAAAACAAACTAAAAACACAATACATAACAAACTAAAACACAATGAACAAGATAATAAAAAAATTGAACAAATTATTAAACCACAATGGACAACATATTAAAACACAATGAATAACATATTACACAATGGACATGATGTAAAACACAATGTAAATTAGATTAAAAACACAATCAATGCAACAGATAAAGACACAATGGACAACATACTAAAACACAATGACCATAACGTATAACACAATGACGATAACATATAACACAATAAGAATCAGACTAAATAAAAACACAATTGATGACAACAGATAAAAGACACAATTAATGACAGCAGATAAAAGACACAATGGAGAGCAGATGAAGACACAATGAAAAACAAACTAAAAACACAATACATAACAAACTAAAACACAATACATAACAAACTAAAACACAATGAACAAGATAATAAAAAAATTGAACAAATTATTAAAACACAATGGACAACATATTAAAACACAATGAATAACATATTAAACACAATGACCTGAACTAATAACACAATTTATAGAAAACCCAGATATAACAAAATCTTCATTGTGTTATTGTGTTATAGGTTTTTATAAAAACGCAATGGATAGAACTCAAATTAACATTGTGTTATAGGTTTTGAAAATAACACAATGTATAGAAACTTTACTGACCAAAACCCAGTTAAAAGACACAATGACCTGAACCTTTAACACAATGCCAAAAAACCCAGTAAAAATGAAATTTTTTATTTTATTTTTATATGATAATATGGTACTCATATTAAAGATAAAAAAACGCTCGTTATTATGGTGAATTTTTTTTTGAAAAAAAATGTCGTATGAAAAAGTTATGGACGTTTTAAATCGATGGGGGAATTGGCATGTGCCTTGCATGTGGAGAGAGAAAATCCATAAATATATGATTCCCTTTATGCCCTTCTATTATCTTCTTTTTCTTACAACCAATCTCAACCTCCAAATCTAAGATCAATGGACTAGAATCCTTCTTACACTTCTTATTTATTTTATCCTTTGTATTTGATCCTAACCCTTATTATTACATAATAAATGGACATAAATTATATCAAACGGTGACATCCTATTGTGAACCGATGTATCCTTATGGAGCCGCCTCTTTTAACTTTTACTAACCCAAATGGTGACATCCTTTTGTGAACCGACGTGTCCATACACAACTTTGGGTTACACGCTCCTTCGTCTTTGAGTTGTATATAAAAAGCCAACTTTTAAATTAGATCAATCGATTCATTCACTCATATACATTTTTAAATAATAGTCGTTCTTTTTCTTCTCGATTTGCAATTGGGGTAAAACTTCCAATTCAGACGCTTAAGTTATATGTTGTTACAATGCTTAGTGTTATTTTTAAATATTATTCAATCGTGATCCTGGTTTTGATATTCGTTAACTTTTCGTACCAAACAGATATGCCCGGCAAGAACCATGATCTAGTTCCGATCACTTAAGCGTTATTTGTGTTTTTGAACATTTATAAAAGGAATGAATTTGACGAAACTTGATTATTTGTTGATTGCAAATTTCTTTTTCGACAAAAAGTTATGAATTCAAAAGACACGGTTCCGATCACTTAAGCATTATTTGTGTTTTTTAAAATGTAGAATTTTGAGTTAATTATTATGGATGATCTCTTAACTTTTATTTAAGTGATCTCTTAAAATGTAAAAAAATCCATTTTATTTCTTCTATTTTAACTAGAGTCGAAGGAGAGCCCGCGCTACATGAAGGGTAACAACTTTTCCGCATTTCCTCGCGCAATGTGAAGGCTATTCGGTTGGTATCGGTTTGTTACGGTACCGGCACATGCTATAACAAACGTAGCAAATTCGGTCAATATCATCTCAGCATTGTCACAACCTCGATGTTTAGTGCAACACCAATAATAATAAGAAAAGTTAAAGAGGAAAAGTAAGACAAACGTGCGTTGTCACAGGGATGCGACATTTGACGGGAGTTTGTTCGGGCAGTACTGTTCATGACAGACGTAAGAGAATATCTAAAAATAAAGACGTAAGAGAATATCTAAAAATAAACCGTGCGGTAAAAAACATAAACTCAATAAAACGACTAGCTTACAATTGAAAAGATTATAATTACATTAAAAATTTAAGAAAAATCTTTTATAAAAATAGAAAAAAAAACATAACTTTAGTGGCTTTACACTATTAAACTTCTTCAAAATTATATATAGGATAATAATTATATATAGGATAATATCCTATATATAGAATTATTGATTGTTTTGCTTATTTTGTTTCTCTTTGGATTCTAAGGCAATAAAAAATAGACATATCAGGATAATCATTATATATAGGATAATAGAATAATATCCTATATATAGAATTATTGATTGTTTTGCTTATTTTG
Organism: Helianthus tuberosus; assembly: GCA_030545235.1. Taxonomy (NCBI): domain Eukaryota; kingdom Viridiplantae; phylum Streptophyta; class Magnoliopsida; order Asterales; family Asteraceae; genus Helianthus; species Helianthus tuberosus. The sequence goes on along the minus strand of CM060411.1, from coordinate 211,903,336 downwards.
TTTCTCTTTGGATTCTAAGGCAATAAAAAAATAGACATATCATTTTATTCCTTCTTTTATTTTAATTGATTGTTCTGATATTTGATTTCGGGCTATTATTATTATTTATATTATATCCGTATACATGTATATTTAGTAACTTTCATTTTATTTTATTTTATTTTTATCTACATTTGTTTGTAATCATCATATTTATATTATATCCGTATACATGTATATTTTGTAGCTTTCATTTTATTTTATTTTTATTTACATTTGTTTGTAATCATAGAAAGTATTATTTGGCATCATTATTATAACGAGTAGAGGTACTGTAACATATTAATATTGATGTTTATTTTTATGGTTTTCGACTAATACAAAATACATGTTGAATATACTTGACTACTTTTCACATTTTCCCCAGTGGAGTGCAGGTTGCTCCTCACTAGTTTAAAATAACTAGGTTAGATACCTACAGCTGTGTATTACACAAGAATACTAATTAAAGTTATGTAAATTGTTGCAATTAGAATACTAAAGTATTGTTCAAAGAAAATTCAACAAAAAAATCATAATTGTAAACTAAAACAATAACTAATAAATTGTATTTAATCAATCTTTTAGACGAGAAAAGGAAAAAAAAATGGCCTCAACGAATGACACATGTCCCATTAGGTTTATTGTATTATTTAGTATAGATAGATAGATATTAACCCTATTAATCTGTATATGATAAAAAATCGATGTATCTGTTATCAAATTTCATTAAATTCTAATTTACTTTATAGATTTCACTTCATTTATAAACTGTAAGATTAAATATATTATGTATTAATATTTAATCTATAGCCATTATAATCATTTACATAATAAAGATCAAAATATATAATAACCTATTAAATAATTAGTTGGTAATTGTTGATGGACCATATTACCCTTATTAACTAATTAGGTTTCCTCCTGAGTGCTTATATAAGGAGAATTAAGTGGAAGTTAAGGGGTTACTCAGTTACACATTAGACACAACCCATTAGCCATAACATCAATAATCGACCTCCTCTCCTAATTGAATCCCCTATTCGATTTCTAAGTCCCCATCATCAGTCAGCACCCTAAGGAGGAACCAGATCAAGATGACAAGCATGTCGAACTCCATTACTGGATTCTCCACTGCACTATCTGCTGTGACAGGTATGTTTTCATGTTTTCTTTCATGTTTGAACAGAACCGAACCCAACATGTGGTATCAGAGCATATGTTGATTAGTCGGTTCTGTTTTATATCGGAAAATCTGGAAAAAGAATCGAAAATTTCATATCAGATTACGTTTTTGCCATCCGGAATCCTCATTACGGATGATTTCGGATGATCACGGATGTAAATTTCATCATTACGGACCATTTCGGATGTGGAGTTTCATCATTACGGATCATCAGTGATCATTACGGACGATTTCGGATCTAAGTTTCATCATTACGGATCATCACTGGTCATTACGGATGATTTCGGATCTGGAGCTTCATCATTACGGATCATCTCTGATCATTACGGATGATTTCGGATCATTACTGATGCATTTCGGATGGATGTTTGAATTTTCTAATTTAGGGTTCATCATAAGTTATTGATTTCGGACTAAACATCACCATTACGGATCATTTCGGATAAGCATCACCATTTCGGATCAATTTCGGACTAAGTATCATTCGAAATCATCCGAAATGCATCCGAAATGATTCGACTTACGCGTTTTGGACACATCCGAAAGGATTCGAAATCAGCCATTGCTATTAAATAAATGGTTTTGTAATTTACTTAGTTAATTAATCAGAATCAGATAATGTTTTGCAAAACCAGAATAGCTTAACTTGAATGAGTTTTTGATATATCATTTCTGGCCAAAGCTGACTTGATACATCTACTTATCGTTCAAGTATTACGAAAGCTATGTTGTGTGTGCATCATAAGCATGAATGTCTTAATTTCTGGCCAAAGCTGATTTAATTCATTCATAGATGGCATACTCAACAAGTGCATAACTAAAGTGATTGTTTCAATTTCTGGCCAAAGCTGATTTGTTACAAACACTTTGCACATATGCTTAAATGATTACACTTCTGGCCAAAGCTGTTTTGTCTTCGTTTAAGTAGAATTTTTTTAGCTAAGTCTATTATTTTGATGTTAGTAATAGACAATATCACAGCTTCATAATGTAAAATGGTCATTATTTATGCCTGCCTTAGTTTAACGTGCCCTTAGATCACATTAGGATTTCTTCATTAGTATCATAACTTGCTCATCTTATTTCCACTATCAGCGCCCAATTGTGGGATTCCACCTTTAACTGGTGATAACTTTGCTGCATGGAAGGATGCTCTCATGCTTACTCTTGGGCTGCTGGACTTTGATTATGCTCTAAGAGAGAATAAGCCAGCGGATCTTACTGCCACAAGTACTGCTGCTGAGCAGTTAACCCATGATAAGTGGACTAGGTGTAACCGCATGTCTCTCATGTTTATGAAGCAGTCCATCAGCAATGCAATCAGAGGAGCCATTCCTGATTCTGAAGATGCTAAAACCTACTTGGAACATGTGGAGGCTCAGTTCAAGGGGACGTCTAAAGCACACGCTAGTACTCTTATTCTCAAGCTGGTGACAACTAAGTATGATGGGAGGAGCGGCATTCGCGAGCACATCATGATGATGAATGACATGGCCAATAAGCTGAAGGGGCTGGAAATGGAAATCAGTGATGGTTTCCTTGTTCATTTCATCATTACTTCGCTTCCTTCGTCCTTTGAAGCATTCAAGATCAATTACAACACTCAGAAGGACAAATGGACGATGAGTGAGCTGGTTGCCATGTGCGTACAGGAGGAAGAGCGTATGAGGATGGATCGCCATACTGATGTTGCCAACTTCGCTACCTCCAACTCTAAGAAAAGGAAGAACAATCATCAGAGGAAGGATGCTTCAAAAGTCCAAAGGCCTAACCCTCATCCTAATACAAGTGCACCCTCCAGCTCTAAGAACTCCTTAGGCAGTATCCGCTGCAAGTTCTGTAAAAAGACAGGACACATGCAGAAGGAATGCCCTGATTTTAAGGAGTGGCTGGCTAAGAAAGGTAACGATTATTTTATGATACTTGAGTCCTATAATTTAAGTGTTCCTGCTAATTCTTGGTGGTTTGATTCTGGTTCTATGGTTCATGTTACCAATTCTACTCAGGGATTCCTTTCAATCCGGAAGCTGGAAAGAAACCAAAGAACGCTTAAGGTTGGGGATGATCGAGAATTAGAAGTGAAGGCCATTGGAACATTACAATTAGTTATGAAAACTGGTTTATGTATTAAACTTCATGATACCTTATATGTTCCTGAGGTAACTCGGAACCTTGTATCAGGACCAAAGTTAGACATGGACGGTTTTATTGTTTCCCATGGTCATCGCCAACTCTCTATCCTCTATGATTCTGTTCTTTATGGTACTGGTGTTCTGGATGGTGGTCTCTATAGATTAGAACTAGAAGATAACTTTTCCAAATCTTTGTTGTCATATAACATTAATGAATCACTCACAAAGATGGAAGAGAAACGAGACTTAGAAACTTCATCCATGTTGTGGCATCAGCGTTTAGGCCACATTTCAAAAGAACGATTAAATCGTCTTGTAAAGGATGAAGTCTTACCTCCTCTCGATTTCTCTGATTTTGGAACATGTGTCAAATGTCTTAAGGGTAAAATGACATTAGCGAATAAGAAAGGTGCCACTAGGAGCTCTAATTTATTAGAACTCATTCACACTGACATTAGTGGTCCCTACCAAATCGCTGGCATAACAGGACATACTTCATTTATCACTTTTATTGATGATTACTCTTGTTACATGTACTTGTTTCTTATTAAGGAGAAATCTGAATCTCTAACAACTTTTAAAGATTATAAGGCTGAAGTTGAAAAGCAATTAGATCGTCAGATTAAAGTTGTGAGATCAGATAGAGGCGGTGAATATTATGGAAGACATACTGATGTGGGTCAAGCTCCTGGTCCGTTTTATGAGTTTTGTAAGGGCCAGGGGATTGTGAACCAATACACCATGCCTGGTACACCTCAGCAGAACGGTGTCGCTGAAAGAAGAAACCGTACCCTTATGAACATGGTGCGCAGTATGTTAGCCAACACTAATTTACCATTATTCCTCTGGACTGAAGCGTTAAAAGCAACTGTTCATATACTCAATCGAGTTCCTTCTAAGTCTGTCCCTAAAACTCCTTATGAACTTTGGACAGGAAGGAAACCGAGTCTTAAATATATGAAAGTATGGGGCTGCATTGCTGAAGCAAAACTTTACAATCCTTTCCTAAGGAAACTTGACCCTAAAACAGTTACCTGTTTCTTTATCGGGTATCCTGAGAACTCTAAGGGTTATCGTTTCTATTGTCCTTCTCATGTCACCCGTATTGTTGAAACCAAGCGTGCCGCGTTCCTGGAGGATTTCAAGGTCAGTGGGAGCAGTACCAACCCTTACGAAGAATTGCAAGAAGTACAAGATGCGGGGGGGGGGGGGGGGGGAGACTCGTCGCTTACCATTACTCCGATTACTCCTCTTGTACCCAATGCAACTACTGTACCTGAAGCTACTGCACCAACTCCAAATTCACCTCTACAATCAGAACCCATTATACCTCATGACGAAGGCACATCAAATGCTCAAAACCAAGACAACGCTGAACCCGATAATCCACTCAGGAGGTCATCTAGGCAAAGAAGGCCTACTAATTGGGATGATTATGTTACCTACCTGACTGAAATGGATCCCGGAAAGCTCAATGATCCTATCTCTTACAATGAAGCCATTAGCAGTGATCAGTCTTCTGAATGGAATAAAGCGATGATTGATGAGCTTGAATCCATGAAGAAAAATGACGTTTGGGATTTGGTAGAATTACCCAACGGAGCCAAACCCGTAGGATGTAAATGGGTATTCAAAACAAAACTGGATCCGAATGGTAACGTTGAACGCTACAAAGCTAGATTGGTTGCAAAGGGCTACACTCAGAAAGAGGGAATTGATTATCAAGAGACGTTTTCACCTGTCTCTCGTAAAGATTCATTAAGGATCGTCATGGCCCTAGTAGCTCATTTCGATTTAGAGCTGCATCAGATGGACGTTAAAACCACTTTCCTTAACGGAGATTTGGATGAAGATGTTTACATGAAACAACCTGAAGGCTTTAAACCTGAAGGTGAGGAGCATCTAGTCTGTAAGTTGAAGAAATCCATTTACGGGTTGAAACAAGCATCACGTCAATGGTACCTCAAGTTTGATGAAGTCATGAAAAAGCAAGGTTTTATGAAGAATCAAGTGGATCAATGCACCTACCTCAAGATGAGTGGGAGCAACTTTACTATACTTGTCCTTTACGTGGATGATATTCTATTGGCAAGTAATAGTTTAGACATGTTGCATGAGTCGAAGCGGTTACTTTCGCATAACTTCGACATGAAGGATCTCGGAGAGGCTTCTTACGTCATTGGCATCGAAATTCACCGAGATAGACACAAAGGGGTCTTAGGATTGTCCCAGAAGGCTTACATAGATCGTGTCCTTACGCGTTACAACATGCAACAGTGCAAACCCTCCGTCGCTCCAGTAGTTAAGGGAGATGTTTTCGGTTCATTCCAGTGTCCGACAACAGAGGTTGAGAAGGAGCAAATGAGCCAGATACCTTACGCGTCAGTGGTCGGGAGCTTGATGTATGCTCAAGTCCGTACTCGCCCAGATATCGCTTATATTGCTGGAATGCTAGGCCGTTATCAGACTAATCATGGCCTAGATCACTGGAAAGCAGCTAAGAAGGTACTTCGATATCTGCAAGGGACGAAAGACTATAAACTGACTTATAGAAGAAGTGATCATTTAGAAGTGGTGGGCTATTCTGATTCTGACTTTGCAAAGTGCAAAGATGACAAGAAATCCACTTCGGGCTATATCTTTATGTTAGCAGGCGGCCCTATCTCATGGAAGAGTCATAAACAACAGTTGACCACAACTTCCACAATGATGGCAGAGTACATTGCTGTTTATAACGCAACCTGTCATGGAATGTTGCTTAGAAATCTGATCACTGGACTCAAAATCGTTAATTCCATTTCTAGACCATTGAAGCTTTATTGTGATAATTCAGCTGCCGTTAGTTTCTCGAACAGTAACAGTTCGACTGGAGCTGGTTTATATCTCGATACAAAATATCTGTTCGTACGAGAACGAGTTGAGGAAAATAATCTTTGTATCGAGTATATTAGTACTAAGGATATGCTTGCGGATCCGATGACTAAAGGTCTCCCTCCTAAGGTTTATGAAGAACATGTTCGGAATATGGGATTTAGTAAAGACCTTATTTGAGCATATTGTACTAGCTTATGTTTTATGTTAATGAAATTTCCTCAGTTTGATTTTGTATGTCTCTTAGAATATGTTCAACCGGTATAATGGCATATTGACAAATAAAGTTACAAATCAAACAAAGGGCTTACGCGTATTTTGATCATGATGATTAGGTTTTAAATTAAGGCTATAGTATGATTAATGGGGGTCCTGAGTCGCATAATGATTTAACGGCTGTATTTCTCTGCTATAGTACTTGTTTAAGGCTAAAATGAGTGTTAACTCCTGATCAGGCTTATCTAATACTCATAGTAAATGATTACTCGGCTAAGTGGGAGAATGTAAGATTAAATATATTATGTATTAATATTTAATCTATAGCCATTATAATCATTTACATAATAAAGATCAAAATATATAATAACCTATTAAATAATTAGTTGGTAATTGTTGATGGACCATATTACCCTTATTAACTAATTAGGTTTCCTCCTGAGTGCTTATATAAGGAGAATTAAGTGGAGGTTAAGGGGTTACTCAGTTACACATTAGACACAACCCATTAGCCATAACATCAATAATCGACCTCCTCTCCTAATTGAATCCCCTATTCGATTTCTAAGTCCCCATCATCAGTCAGCACCCTAAGGAGGAACCAGATCAAGATGACAAGCATGTCGAACTCCATTACTGGATTCTCCACTGCACTATCTGCTGTGACAGGTATGTTTTCATGTTTTCTTTCATGTTTGAACAGAACCGAACCCAACATAAACAATTTACTAACAAAAAAGATGAAAAGGAAGGTCTTACAGGAATTTCATGAGTTGCCATATGAAGTTTGTCGTCATCTTGGTCCTTATTCCGCTGTTGTACTTGCTCCTCCTTTCAGGAATAGTATGTGAGAAAAAAAGTCAATGCTCAATTCTGTACATTTGGGATAAAAAAACAAATTGACATGATTTTATAGCCTAAGTGGCATCTTGAGGTGAGATAAGACTTTGGACCAATAGGTTTTCGGTTTGATTTCGATAAAGGAGGTTTTCCCAAATTTATTGGGTTTCCTCCTAAATTGGTGTATAGGCATTATGCCTAGTGGAGATGGATATGATCACTAGAGATGGATATGATCGGGTGGTTCCGCTGGTGGCACTCCGTCAGTGATCCAAATTTGCCATTCAAAAAAAGCTATTTTCTAAGAAAATCTAAAAAAGTATAAAACCCTGATAACTAAAAATGTAATAAATGATAAGATGTTGACGAAATTTGGTGTTTGAAGGTGATACCTTAAAAAGGATCAAATAAGTTTAACAATAAATTACAGGTCAAATTTGGTAACAAAGTAATGAATATACGAAAAGATATTAACATAAGATATAATCAATACCATATACTTCCTGTTAAAAAGAATTATGCATATACATTTTATCAAAGAAATTGGACGTTCCATTGTAACCTTTATACACAAAAACGATTGGTGACGAGAATTTGTCAAGGATAAGATGTAAAATGAAGATTAGGTTTTTGTACTAAAAAATGCATATAGTGTTATGTATTATGAACACATTTTGAATCGAAATGAATGGGTGAGCAAGTAACAAAAACACACTACTTTTACGTTGAAGGAGCGGCCAATCGACAAGGGCCCGTGATTCATCAAAGGATGTCCCCCATCCGAATCCCATAAGCTTTAACCAACGGGCCAGCCTCGCGGGACTATTCTACAAATGAAAGCGGTGGATTCTAGGTTTCCTATAAAGTAGATTTTCCTTTATTTTAACAAAGTATGCACATACAATGGCATTACTATAGGTCATGACTTTTGATCTTTGAAAGGTTTTGTGTTTAACTGGAAGGGTTCTTCTTTCAATTGTGTCTTCACTTGGATATTTTCAAGATCTTTTCAATATAAGAAATTAGCAAAAATTTTGTAGCATTTTATATGCGTGATATGTATTCCTTATGCATTAAGCTAATATGCACCCTATACACACATAAAGACGGCTAGCTTACTTGAAAGATGAATGCTTTCTCAAGTTCATTGAGAACAACTGTCATAGTTGGGCGCTGATCTTTAGTCTTTGCCACACATTGGGTTGCAACTTCTAAAAATGTGTTCAAAGAATCCTTGTTGGCTCCTCTATTTGAAATATAACCCATTTTACCGGTTTCTTCCTTTAGTGTAGGATCTATCATGTCCTCTATTGTTCCATTGCAAAAGTTTCCTCTTGCAACATGAACAAGCCCTTCCTCACTCTTGTTAAGGTAAATTTGGTCATCAGCATACCTTCCACATAGAATTTCAAGCATAACTACTCCAAAGCTATACACATCCGACTCTCTTTTTAGCTTACCGGTCTTCTCATATTCTGGATCTAAATAGTACTTTGACTTAAATTTTGCCCTTTCACATAGAGCTTCATCTTTTTGATTTGGAGGTAGGAATACCGCGAACTCAAAGTCTTCAATCTTTGCCACCCAATTCTCATCCAACACAAATCTGGCGCTATGTATATTACCGTGTATTATCATTTTTTTGTCTTCCATCGCATTGTGGAGGTAAATCAACGCCTGTGCAATATCAATGCAGATTTTCAAACGTTTTTCCCATGTTAATATATGCATGTCATTGACGTTTCCCAAATAATCCCAAAGGCTACGATTAGAAAATTTCTCGGTGACAAGTACCATCTCGAAACCTTCAACACAAAATCCTATTAGGGTGACTATGTTGTGATGCTTAATACTAGTAAGCACTTCAAGTTCTGTAAAAAATAGTTCTTCTCCGAGCTCGTCATCTTTAGAAAGGAAGCGCTTTATAACTACAAGGGTGTGTCTATTGGATTGTTTACTTTTACTCTTCCCTTCTGCAAAGGAAGGGTTTTCTTTATCAAAATGGTTGAGCTCTGCTTCGTACCAAGTATAAAAATTGCCAATACTAGTTTTGTATGCGTTTGAAAAATTATGGGTGGCTAACTTTATATCATCCAGCCGAATCTTCAAGTGTTCCAAATTATTTCCCTACAAACATGTGATAAAGGGAAATGAGAATTACAAATTATGAAATTATATATACTTGTTAGAAACACGAGAACAAATTTTTGTGGTTAATAATTTTTTTTTTCGCTTTGCATTTCAAACTAACGCCATATCAGGCTTGTTTTTTCCATAGATATATTTTGCTCCAAGGTTTTATTTTCGGTTAAGTTTGTTTTCTACTTTTCAGTCACTCTTTTAATAATATAAAACGAAAATATACTAAATAAAAGTAAATGCATTGACAACATTGTTATAAAAACTTTTTAAAGGGTCTGTTTGGTATGAGATAATGGCTACGTAATAGAATGGATCATTATCATTACTGTTGGTAGTTGTTTGGTTATCATGTGTAAATGGAATGAATCATTATTCTATGTTGTTTGGTAGGCAAGAAAGGACAAGGAATACAATAAGTGGTGAGCGGCAATGGTGGTTGTGGGCGGCAGCGACGGGTGAGGGGTGGTGGTAGCGGGGGAGGGGTGTGTGGCGGTGAGTGGTGGCGTGGGTGGTCGTGTGTGTGGCGGTGGCAGCTGCGGCGGGTGGTGGCAGTATTGTGCGGTGTGGCGACATGTGGTGGTGGTGGGGTGGCCACTAGTGAAGGTTGATTGAGAGAATTGAATGAAAAAAAAGGGTGAATTGAATGATTTTGAGGTGTTTGGATGGAATGGAAATCTTTGTGTAATTGGTGATTCCATTCCATTGACCAACCAAACACCAATTTTTTTTTATTCCTTGACAATGGTCAATTCCATTCAGCCACTCATTCCTACATACCAAACACTACCGAACATCTAATGAACTTTTTGGGATTGGTTGTTACTTTTCAGTATCTTTGTAAATAATTTTTTGTTACATTTCCCCTAGGCTAGGGCTTCTAAATGGACCGAACATCTAGTGAACTTTTTGTGAATTGTTTGACGGAAAGTTCATTTATGTTCTTTTATTGAACATACATAAACAAATGTTTTTTTGTTCATTTAGTTAAACAAAGAAGCATGAACACACATCCAGTTCGTTCATTTATGTTGTGACCATTCATTTATGCCTACTCACTCATGCTCATGTACGTTCGTTTGTTTACGTTCACTTTTGTTTGTTGATTAGGTTTGTTTAAGTTCATTCTCGTTTATATATATTCATTTAAATTAATTATGTCTATTACAATTTAGTTTAGTTTTATGAAATTAAAATATCACCTCTTACAATTTAGTCTAGTTTTAATAACTTTTTAGCCCAACGTATTGATGCTCACGTTTATTTTTATTTGGGGTCTGCTCGGTTATATTCGTTCATCTATGTTTAATTATGTTTATTCCTTACATTCGTAAATCGTTCGTTTATACAATTCACAAACGAACACGGACACGTTCATTTATTTAATTAATGAACACAAACAAGAAAATTCCGTTCGTCTCATTGTCCGTATTTGTCGTTGGTTTGGTTGACATTAATAAACGAATACGAGCATGCCTCGTTCACGTTCGTTCAGGTCGTTTTCCTTAATTTTTTTTCCTTGCGCCATTACCGCTTCCTTCACATTCCCTTTTCTTTTACGTTTTCTTGCACCAAGGATATTGCTTAGTGCTTAACAATTACGATTGGTTGTTAGGGAATTCAGACTGTTTCCAGAAAGTCATCGTTGTTGTCCCTAAAATGCCGACTACTGGTCACTGTTAGAATAAATAAAATACAAAGGATCAGAATCAAGTTCATCATCTCCTTTCTGGTGGACTTTTTTTTTTTTTTTTTTTTTTTTGACAGCTCCACTCTTCAAGGGCAAGGCTAGGAGACGTTAGGCTCAATCCTTTCCTTTCTATTGTTTTCTTTGTTATTATTTCCTTTTTCAGTATATCTTGTATCTTTCCAACTTTCTTCATCTCTCATCGACAATATGGTAGGTATCAGAGTAGTGAATGGTTCTCGGACCGATTCACAGGTTGCTCATCATCTACCCCTCTACTTTATAAAATCCCTCAAAACCCCAGGGCTGGTAACAATGACTCCAGCAATCAAAACAACAATGACCTTTCAATCCAGCTAGCCAATCTCCTCAATGGGATCTAGTCCGGCAAAACCAAAATTCCTAACATACCTTTCAGACAGTTTGAAGATTAGTCTCAAGCTTAATAATCAGAATTACGCGCTATGGGCTCGGATGATCCTAGTGGCTGCCACTCGGTGGAAAATCGAAATAACTTCATGGCCATTTGTTAGGAAATCCAGCACCACCCAAACCGACTGATGTCGGGTTCAAGCAATGGGAACAAGACGACCTTATAGTATTTTGTGGTTAATACAAAACATTGAGCCCAATATTACAAGAAACTTGACCAAGTTTCCCACCGCTAAATCTCTGTGGGATGCACTCGTGACCACACACAGTAGTGGTAAAGATAAACTCCAAACATTCGACTTACATGTTAAGGCGAATGGAATTAAGTAAAATGGGATTCCACTCGAAGAAATTTGGATTATAATGCAAGGAATCTTGGGAGAGATAGATCGAAGAGATCCGAACCCCATGACCTCACCAGTTGACATTGCCACATACAACAAACTTCAAACCAAACATAAGTTATTTCAGTTCCTAAATGTGATTGATCGATAGTATGATACAATAAAAAGGGAGATCCTTCGAATGGAACCTCTACCATCAGACGAAGAGGCGTATGCGGCGGTCAAGAAAATATCCGAAAACTTATGTTCGGATATCCGATCTATCCGAAATATCCGGTTCCGAATATCAAAAAATAATAAAAAATAAAAATTAAATAAAAAATTGGATATTCGGATATCCGATATTTCGGATACGATTCAGATATTGAAATCTGGTATCCGAAAATTTCGGATATCCGGTTTTGAACACCCCTAGTGGCGATGACCCATTAGCATAAGGAAATGGCACATAACATTCCTTCCGGCTCAAAACAGTCCTTGTCCTCAAGGATGAAGTCAGATCATTAGCGGTGCATCACGGTGGCCAGAACTTGGTTCCTCCGTTTCCGTTTCCGTTTCCGTTTGGATAAGTATTAGCAAGACGCCACAGTGGGCACCACTCTTTGATAGCCATGATGATGTCAACAAGGAATGATTTGGTAATATTTTATTTGTATTATAACTTAGCTTACGGCTGTTAAAATTACCATTAGTTGATTGTACAATGTTAAATTTGCATTTGAAGTGACCATGGGTTTCTTTGATCCCGTCTTCCCATTTACTGGCCATAGAACCTCTTTGATTAGCCTTGAATCAGGAAGATGGGAAATGGTCTTTGCACTTCCCATTTTCATCTCCTTCGCTAGTTTTACAATAGCCTCTGCCGGTTGCTCAACGAAGGCGTTTAGCCGATTAGGTTGAGTTCCTGTACGAACCAAAACTGGTGTGGACACTTCATATGATGGTGTTTCTTTTGGGGTTGGCGCCGGTGAAGAACGGGTGGGTGACGGTTCCTGTTTTGAAGTTGGTGACCGTATAGCAACAGGTACAGATTTAGGAACCGGTATGGGAGTAGGTGTACGGGAGCGATAACTGGTGATGGCGATGTAGGGGTGTGGCAGGCTTCAAACACGGTTTGGGTCGATCGAAGCTCTGCAAACACTGTTTCAAAGCGGGACTCGAGTCTCGCAAAGGATTCCCTCCATTGACAGAACTCGGGTTTGGATAGTTTTTGAGCAGCCATAGGTCCGAAGGGGGATCACGGGGGCTCTAATACCAATTGTTACGATCCGAGTCGTTAACCAATTAATCCAAAGAAAATAGATAGAATCTTGATAGAATTTGAGATTTAAGAGACTGAAATAATCATTTTTCATTCATATCTCATTCATAAATTCCAACTCCAATTAAAAGGATTACATGTAACTAGAAAACCCTTAATCTCGAAGCCTGCTAAAACATGTACACATGGGTAACTACCCATGTTTGACCAAGCACTACAATTAGGAAACTTAAGACTCAAAACAACCATATACGTGAATGAAGGGAAATAACAAATACATAACTAAAGATAATAACAAACGTCACATGCCATGATGTAGACGTGTGCATGTTGCTCCAAGGTTAGGCATGTATCAATCCACCCCACTCGAACTCGCCTTGACCACAAGGCGAAAATCCGAATATGACTTAGTGGAAACCACGGCGGATGCCACTCGACTCGTACGGTAGCATTCGGAGACGTTTCCATCAAGCGTCACAGTGGGCGCCATTCGCGAGTGCGCTCTTTGATGACACACATGAGATTAATACCATAAATAACACCCATGTATTTGGTGCTATGCTTTTGTGAGTCATGCACTGACTTTGTGGTTGACACCAAACTTTTCTTCAAATTCTGAGATGGTCTGGAATGAGTTTAATTTAATGTCACTTTGACATAAGCATCCAAAAATTGTACGGATGGTATTGGTGTGATTGTTGGTGATGGGGGCATTTGAGATGGTGCTTGTTGCGAGGGTGATTTTGGCGATTGTTGGGAGAACTGGTGTGGAGGCCCGATCAAGGGAAGGCGGCCGACCCTAGCCTTGGCTCGGCCCACACGTCTTTATTTGGTAGTAAAATTAGGGTTTTAGTTTAGTCGGCCCTAGTTCTCTCTACGTGGGCTTGGGCTTAACTTGGGGATCACGTTTCCTAACCCTAGATTAATCTCTATATATTGATATCATTATACAGGTAATTTCTTGAGCACCTGAGTAATAAAGAAACCCTAGTTGCAGAACAGTGGACGTAGGTCAGTTGACCGAACCACTTTAAATCTCCGTGTCGTTTATTGCTTTCGTGTGTGTGTTCAGTTTCGTGTGTGTTCAATCCTTACAATTTCCACATGTGAAACGTCAAAACCTATAGAGAGCCTACTTAAGGCCCCGGCTGTGAAGCTCGAGTATTACTAGTAATTTTAAAGTAAAATTTAAAAAAAATCGATGGGCAATTAAAAATACAATATAAAGACAGTTTCTATTTAATAAACAACTGTTATAAAGTAATTTTAAATAAATTTTATTTAAATTTTCTTATATCTGTAACTAACAACGAATTTTAAAGTAAAGTTATATATGTTAGTTTGTTAAACTTTTACAAATATTATATGGTAATTTTAGTTTTTTCCTTAAAGCGGTTAAATGTAACCAAAATTAAATTCATGGGAAATAAAATTAAAGGCTAGAGAAAAACAAAAATAAAAGTTCTTACAAATTTTTCAGGTGGTGGGGGTTGAAACTTCAATGCTTTCTCCAAGGCTTTCTCAAGTTCATTAACAATACTGAGCATATGTGGGCGATGTGATCTCTCTCCCTTTAAGCAAGAATATGCCGTTTCTGAGTATGTTCTGAGTGATCTTACGGATATTTGGTATCCGGACATTTGATTCTTTAGATCGGGATGGATTATATCTGGCAACGTGTCGTTTTCATAATGTTGCATGACCAATGGAGCTAGTAACCTATTAGCATCGTTCCTAATATATGCTCTCCTACCACACAATATCTCGAATAAAACAACACCGAATGCGTAGATATCCGACTTGCAGGTCACCCCTTTGGACTTTTCAATTTCTGGGTCCAAATACCCTATTGTGCCAATAGGTTCAGAAAGGACGACCTGGTCCATTCGGTTAAGTGATTGTTTGATCGAAACTTTAAAACCGGATAACTTGGGTTCCCAGTTCTCGTCTAATAAAATTGTCGAACTGTTGATGTTAAGATGTATAACACCATAGCCACGCCCCTCGTCATAATGGAGGTAACTCAACGCACGAGCCACGCCTACACATATCTTCAATCTTTGTGTCCATGTGAGGTTCGGGTTGCTTAGATGCTCCTTGAGACTTCCATTTTTGGCCTCATACATGGTTACGATGATCTTCTCATCTTTTTCATCACAAAATCCAACAATAGAGACTATATTTGGATGCTTGAGATCAGAAAGCATTGAAACTTCCGTCCAGAACTCGACGACTCCTCCACCGTGCTTACGATCTAACCTCAGCGCAGAAATCGTGATCAGCTCCCCGGACCGCTGGAGTTGTCCTTTGTATACATGTCCCAATCCACCGCGTCCGATGATGTTATCATCAGCAAAGTTGTTGGTGGCGTTTAGTACGTCTTCAAGTGGGATTTGTAAGTGAGCAAACTTGGCAATTGTTGTTGTCATGTTTCTGTTTATCAAGTAAAAAAAAACAAGAATGTAAAATCAGTGAGTTACAAATGAATGAGAAGCTAGTAAGACATACCTACACTATATACGAAAAGGGTATAGTTAAAATGGGTTGAACCTGTTAATTAAGTGGTTCTTAACTTCCGTCAAGCAAGTGGATCGAATGAAATGGGTGTTTGCCGGAATGTGAGAGGGAAAGGGGAAAGTAAACGGAAAAGCAGTATGGACTTTGACTCTTAAAGTGTAAATGAGTGTACACAGGACTTTGTTGGAGTGTTGCAGGAAAGGATAGAGTACCTTCCTAGGGTTTTTTTTTTTTTTTTTTTAAGGTGTGAATTATTCGTGAATGTCGAAGGTGTAACATACGTTGTCTTAACTAGGTCCGTGCTAGAGAGCCCTTTCGCACAATAGATCCCCAATTTAAACCCCTCAATGAGAAACCACTATCACCCAGACTCGAACTTGAAACCTAGAGGGGAAAACTCATCCGGACCCACCATAAATGGAACTTAAATACCCATGGCCACCAGTAGAGCACTAGTGATGGCTTCCTGGATTTTTCTGAATTTAATTTTAATTAACTAGCAATAAGACTCGCGCGCGTTGCGACGCGGTACATCGTAAACATCAAATGGATTAGTCCAAAAGTTATGTGCTGCATTAACCATATGAAAACATGCGTTTCGACATATCTGATTGAACTCAACGGGAAATAAACAGACAAAAAAAGTTGAACCCCACACGCACGTTGCTGCATGTGGACTCGTAAAATTTCGAACGAAATGTAAAACGAAAAAACTTGCGAAAGATGAAAAGTATGGGGTGACCAAAGTTGAAAATAAAAAAGTGTTGGGGGTTAAATTGAAAGATTAAAAAGTTTTGGGTTAAAACTAAAAAAGTCAAATATGGGATAAATTTGAATTAAAAGTGAGAAATGCAATTTTTTTAAAAAAACTCCAAATACAAATATTACAAAGAGTAAATTGCCATTTTAGTCCCTGAGTTTATTCAAATTTGCCATTTTAGTCCAAATAGTTTTTTTGCCTCTGGGTCCCTGACTTTTCCCTTTTGTTGCCATTTTGATCACAAACACTAACTCCATCCAAAAACTCCATCTTTAACCAAGGGTATTTTGGGGATTTTCATTTTAAATGTTTTCAATTGCCATTTTGATCCAATTCAAAAAAATCAAAAAAATTCCAAAAAATAAAAAAAATTCCAAAAAATAATAAAAATTCTAAAAAATCATAAAAATTCAAAAAATCCGTTTCGGCGCGAACCGTTTCGAACCCGAACCGTTTCGAGCTGAACCGTTTCGACGCGAACCGTTTCGACCCGTACCGTTTCGAACCGAACCGTTTCGACCCGTACCGTTTCGAACAGAACCGTTTCAAGCCGAACCGTTTCAAGCCGTACCGTATCGAAGCTGAACCGTTTCGAAGTTGAACCGTTTCGACGCGAACCGTTTCGACCCGTACCGTTTCGAAGCCGAACCGTTTCAAGCCGAACCGTTTCGATCCGTACCGTTTCGAACCGAACTGTGCCGTATCGACCCGTACCGTTTCGAAGCCGAACCGTTTCAAGCTGAACCGTTTCGACCCGTACCGTTTCGACCCGAACCGTTTCGAGCCGAACCGTTTCGACGCGAACCGTTTCGACCCGTACCGTTTCGAACCGAACCGGTACGGGTCGAAACGGTACGGGTCGAAACGGTACGGGTCGAAACGGTTCGGCTCGAAACGGTTCGGTTCGATACGGCACGGTTTGATACAGCACGGTTCGCGTCGAAACGGTACAGCTCGAAACGGTTCGGTTCGAAACGGTTCGGCTCGTCGAAACGGCACGGGTCGAAACGGTTCGGCTTGAAACGTTTTGACTTCGAAACGGTACGGGTCGAAACGGTTCGCGTCGAAACAGTTCAGCTTCGAAACGGTTCAGCTTCGAAACGGTACGGCTTGAAACGGTTCGGCTTGAAATGGTTCGGCTTGAAACGGTTCGGCTTCGAAACGGTTCGCGTCGAAACGGTTCAGCTCCAAACGGTTCGGGTCGAAACGGTACGGGTCGAAACGGTTCGCGTCGAAACGGTTCAGCTCGAAACGGTTCGGGTTCAAAACGGTTCGCGCCGAAACGGATTTTTTGGATTTTTTAGAATTTTTATTATTTTTTTGATTTTTTGGAATTGGATCAAAATGGCAATTGAAAACATTTAAAATGAAAATCCCCAAAATACCCCTGGTTAAAGATGGAGTTTTTGGATGGAGTTAGTGTATGTGATCAAAATGGCAACAAAAGGGAAAAGTCAGGGACCCAGAGGCAAAAAAAAAACTATTTGGACTAAAATGACAAATTTGGACAAAACTCAGGGACTAAAATGACAATTTACTCTATTACAAACTACATAAAGCAACAAAATGTTGCTAATTTATAGTTTAGAAATATGTTGTTAACTTTTATATTTTCTATTTACTTCTTAATTAGTTAAAATATGTTATATGATTTTTAAATGTGTTAGATCGGATATTTTGTGTTTACTTCTTAATTAGTTAAAATATATTATACCGTTTTTAAATGTGTTAGATCGGTCCAACAAGAACAGAGACTCTAGATCGACCAGCTCGGGTATATTGATGGTTTAATTCATAGTTGTTGATGTGACGATGAAAATTGTGTTTTTTCTTAGCAATGCATTGTTGCTGGTGGATGTAATATTAATTAGATGAGACTTGAGAGATCGGCTGTGAGAGAAAGCAAACAATTAAAAGTTTGGTAGGGATGGTTGGGTTTATTTTTATCCGGAATTAAAAAAAACATGAATTCACTTTTCCTTCAAAACAAAAAATACGATAGGCACATGGTAGATGAACAATTAATTATAGTCAGTGATTTAGTAGATATTTTTGTTTTACAAGATAGATAGGGTGTATATTAGATGAACATCTCCTTTTTTTTCTTGACAATTCATGTAATGAGTGTGAATAGGACAACAGGTTACAACCTTGCAGTGTTGCAGGGAAAGACCATAGTTATTAAAGGCGTTAGGCGCACTCAAGGCGCATAGGGCTCGCCTGTGGTCTAGGCGCATGGCGCAAAAAAAGCGCGGGCCTGAGAAAAAAAAAGCGCACATAAAAAAAACTTATAATATTTTTATATAATAGAAAATTAATACTATTTTTTCAAATAAAATAAAATTAAAGCTATTATATAACATTTTGTATCGTCTATTTAGTACCAAAAGTTATAAATGCTAGTTTGTTAGTGTAGAAAAATAGTTTTCGTTAGATAAAAGTAGAAACGTAGCTAGAATCTTGCCAGAATTTAAAGAATTTGGCCGGAAACTCTCCAGAATCTAGGAATCTCGCTAGAATATGCCCGTGAACCATCACCAGGAGAATTAAAGCGCAACTGCCTTGACTTTAGGCGCATTTGCCTCGCCTTGCTACGAAATTGGGCCTAGGCGCAAGAGGCGATGGCTTTTAACAACCATGGGAAAGACTAGAGTGCCTTTCCACTCTTCAATTCCCGCCCAAACAAAATTGCTTGTTTATGTATTAGACCAAAGGGTATGGTGAGGATAGTCTCCAAAAGGACCATCTCCTTTAGGACTACCAAAGGGTGTGGTGGATGTTCCTCCTTCATTTTTTTATTATTATTTTTTTGATTTAATTATTAATGAAAACAAAGTAAATAAAAATAAAAAACTTACATTTAAATAAAAACCTAAAGTTACATTTAAATAAAACCTAAAAAACAACACACTTTAAAAAACCTAAAGTTACATTTAAATAAAAACTAAAAAAAAAAAACACACTTAAAAAAAAACCTAAAGTTACATTTAAAAAAAACTACACTCCCCCACTCCATTTTTTCCTTCATTATTTGTAAAATGGGACGGTCTTTCGGTGGATATTCGCTAAGGTCGGTGGTAATTATTTTCCATTCCTCCAACTGCTGCGCTTCTTCTTGCCTCCTTTGCTTCTCCTCGGCTTGTCGTTTCTTCAGCTTTACCTTCTCGGTTTGCGTCTCGGTAAAGGTTTGGTTGAATGCTTTCAACTCGGCCATAATACCTTCCAACTTCGAACCACCACCACTTCCTGATGCGGCTTGTTTCCTTTTTTCAGCCGCTATCTTTTTACTTTTGTCCCTTCCTGTGGGACGTTCTTCCTCTCCAATCGGCTCCTCCTCATACTCGGGCTCGTCGTTGATATTTATTTGGCAACGACCCTTTGAGTCTCCAACGCTATAACTTCCTGACTCGGAAGTTTTAGACCGTTTCGTTGCTCGTTTCGCGTTTGCAACCTCATTTGGAGTTCCCTTCCATTTTGGTTGATCCTTTACAATTTGCCAAGCACGGACATGTGGGAAAGAAGTTTTTTTGTCATTTTCGTATAAACGCAACGCTTCATTGAAAACATTTTCATGGTTCCACCCACTCGGTTTGTTGGCGAGCGTTGTGTTATAAAATCCACAAAAGCGTTGGATCAACGTATTCATCTTGCGCCACTTGGAGCTGATAGAATCAATGGTTCTGTACTCGCCTTGCTGCATAATCGCGTGGAATATATCAAGGGCTTCTTGCCAAAACCCATCGCTTTGTTGATTGTTACCTACAAGTTAGTAACAATAATAATAATATTTTGTTAGAAAAAATATAGTGTACAAATAAATGTTAGTAACAATAATAATATTTTCTAACAAAAATATAATGTACAAATAATATTTAATAACAGTAATAATATAATGCACAAAAAATAATTTTCTAACAATAATAATATTTTACAGATTATAGGAGACGTTGAAGAGCTAATATATGCCTTCGCCAACGCCTCTTCCTCAATTTTTGACCATGGCCGTTGTTGTTGTTTGGCGGCTGTGTCTTCTTTTTTACCCTTTCCCTTTGTATTTTTCTTTTTTGAAGGTTCAGGTTGCGTTTCTGGCACAACCTCTACGTCCTCATCTTCTTCCTCGATTTGTGTTGGACGTGCTTGTGGCGGTGGTTGATATGGCATATTTAGCGGGTTTTGCGTTAGTTGCTGCATTTGATATGGCATTTGGTTGAACGGAATGTTGGGTTGTTGCATTTGCATTGGGTTGAAAGGAATGTTGGGTTGTTGCATAGGGTATTGGTTTCGTTGGTTGAAAGCGTTGGGCATTTGTTGGTAACCCGCAAAAGAGTTTTCCATTACGGGTATGTAGTCGGGTGACGAAAACGGGAGTGAACTTGAGTTGGGATTATTTGGGTTGTAGGGATCCATAATTTTTTTAAGGTTGGGAGAGGATTTTTTATAAAAATGGGTGAAAAGTGGAAGTATTTGGTAAAAAAAATGGGGTGAAAAATGGTTTAATTTATAGTGGTGGGGTGAATATTTTTTTTTTAAATTGGAATGTTACCGTTAGGGGGCCCACCATTTCAAAAAGATGCTCCGTCTCCAACGTCTCTTGGCGGACGAAGGCGCCGAGACGGGCCCCAAGGGGGCGGTGTGCGACGGCCCAAGACCGGGGGGGGGGGGGGGGCGGCCCGGGGACGAGCCCCATACCCGGTGGTCTTATAGTCTTTCATTTTGGTTTTTTTTCTTTTTTTGCAATTTTCATTAAGGTTAGAGGGTGTTTGTGATTGCTTATTTAATTCAAAAATAACTTTTTGGTAAAAGAACTTATTGACTTGTAACATATTCAAAAGTAGTTTTTAAAAGATGTTTGGATGAGCTTATAAGTTGGAAAAAGTCAATAACTTGTTTTAAAAAAGTGTTTGTATGAGCTTATGATTATGATGTGGGAAAAGATAATATTTCAGGAAAAGTTAAAAAGAAGTTTCAAAAAGCCAAGGTTTCTTAGATTTTTAAAATAGTTTTTCTACCTTATACAAAAAGTTATTTTAAAAAAGTATTTTTCACTTATACAAATATTATTTTGACTTATTGGTTTTTTTCAAAAAGCGAATAAATCAATAAGTTATTTCAAAAACCTAAGCCGAACACCCCCTTAGTAGTTTATTACGACTTCCGTCTCTCGAAAAAGCACTCAGCGTTGAAAATGACAAGATTTCAAACATTTTGAATGAAAATTGCAACTTAGGAATGACAAACGTAAAAATGACCAAACCTAGTGGATGAAAATGACATTTTACTCTTTTCATAAGAATTTTATTTCCTTTTAAACAAAAATGGATATAGGTGGTTTTAGTGAATGGTGGTTGAAAATTGATTAGTGTAGTTGGTTTTCATTATGTTTTAGTTTTCTCAGATATGGTGTATGTTAGATGACCAAAAAAAAATCTTTTCTGCTGTGTATGCATTAGGACTCGTAACCACCTTAAGTTCCAACCTATGTTTTAATATAATTAAGAGGCTGTTTGTTTTTGCTTAAAACATCTGCAAGGAGTCTATGTCTGCAGGCGGGCAGACATAAGGCCTTGAAGACTGTTTGTTTTATTTTTTTTAAAAGATCTGAAAAGTGCTTTTATTAGCTTAAAAAAAAAGCTTATACCTAACATCTTCACAAACCCACAGATCTTCAAAACCCATCATTTATCTTCCTCCTCTCTCTATCTCTCCCTCTTTAAAACCCAGCACCACCACCACCTCCACCGTCACCTTCAACCCACCTCCACCGTCACCTTCAACCCACCACCACCCCAGCAACGACCACTCAAACCCTCCGAAAAAAACGAATCTGGCCGGAAAAAGGTATTTCGCCAGAAAAACGATTTTGGTTGTGGAGGGCAGAATTCGGCGGAACTCAAGAGCTCTAAGAACGTTACTATTCTTTAGCAGGCACTGAAACTTCTTCGAATCTTCCGGTAAAGAAATTTCTATCATCAAGCTTTGATTTGACTTTTAGGGTATCATTTTTTTAAATTCTTGTGTTATTTTCAGCAGATTTATACCAAATGTTTTTGTTTCAAATTGTTGGATTTTGATGTGTATGTTGTTTACAATTCAGTTTTTTTATGGGTGCCCACCAACTATTTGATGAAATGACTATTTAGCCAAAATTAAGAGCTTGATTGAGAGAATTATGTGATGTAGAATCTTGATAATTTGGCCAGATTCGTTTTTTTTTTTCGGCAGGTTTGAGTGATGGTGCTGGTGGTTTGGACAGTGTAGTGGTGGTGGAGGTGGAGGTGGTGGTTGTATTATGGTTTTTTTTATGTTATACAGACGATATCCAGTTTATAAAACAAACAGTATTATATTTTCAGCTTGCAGACCTTCAGACCACATCTTCAGTTGCAGACATAAAATCAGCTGAAATCAGACTGCAGACAGTTTTTGTCTGCAAAAACAAACAACACCTAAATAAATAAACAATGACAGTGATTGTGAATATTCTTAACTAGTGAATACACCCGCGCTAGAAAGCGGGGTTTCAATTGTATGAGTTCGGGTTGTCACGATATCGAAATGGGTCGTATTATTGGTATAATTTGACAAACTAAATCGACACCACCTATACAGGTCGTATAGGCCTATACGACCCATATTACGGTAACTTCAATTTCCAAGGTCAGTCAAAAGTTGACACCGTCTTCACATGTTTTTCTAATAAGCATCGTATAGGGCTATACGATGCGTATTGGTACAAGGTGGGGAGATATAGCAACCATCAAAACTGCCCTAAATACCCCGTATATGCATTTATTTTAATTAAAAAATAAAAAAAAATCTGATTTTTATACCTGTCGCATGGCGCGCCAGGATTAGGATGAGCCGTCGCGTGGCGCGACGGACTCGTTTCTTGTCGGACACCCATGCTGACACGTGTCAGCAACGTGTTGGGTCTAGGGTTTACTTAGCAACCCTAGCCGTAGCTAGGGTTACCCACACGGAGCGCGCCAGGATCAAGTGGAGCTGTCGCGTGGCGCGAAAGACTCCGGAAATTAGTATAAATAGGGCCTCGGTTTGACATTTCAATTCGTTTGACAATTTTCTTTCTCTCTGTCTCTATAGTCCGAAATTCTAGGTATAATACCCCCAAAACACGAAACTCTGCCCAGTTGTAAGTATTTTTGTCACACTCCAACCGATGGCGGAAACATCGGAGTTAGATGAAAACGAGATTGCAAGAGACTTCATAACACTATTTGTGACAATAATTAAATAATTGATTTCATTTCATTTCTAAAAGTCGATTACAAAGGTTAAAATCAAATACAATAACTTGATATACAATATGTTCAATACAAGAATACAACAAACAAGTACAAATTGATACAACATAATAAAACTTAAGACGACTAAGTGTGTATCTAAGCATCATCACTACTTCAATTTCAAAGCGTCGTCATCCTCGACCTGTAACATGTTTAAAATAAAGTTCAATGCAAAAGCAAAGGCGAGTATACAAGTTTGATACATACATAGCATAAAAATGAGTTTAAACAATTCCACATGGCAAGCTATTGATACAAGATAAACAATAAAATCGGCATGTGTTTAACTGATCAAACCAATGATGAAACGCAATAAGCTCATGACATAACCCAAAGTCTACAGGCGGTGCGTTAATCCTATAGCGCTATATATGTCAAGGATAGGCTCGTACGAAGTTAATGATAAGTATAACACAAAACGTATAACCCCAAGTTTAAAGTATCAAGCAATCAAGTAGGCATGCATGTATTGTCACACCCTGACTTTTTGCGCGTGTAATGTGTGACTTGATCAATATCATTGCATTCAATTATAACAACATGATGTTCATCCATTCATAAGTTTTAAAATAATACAAACACAAGTTGTTCAGTTCAACCAACAAGCTTCATGTTTAGTTTTACAAACCATTCAAAAGTAATAAGTTCCATAAAAGGACTTTTAAGAAAAGATTTTTATACCAAGGCTTTGATTTGTATATCCTACCTAAGATAAGATATCCAAACCAAACCCTTCAAAAGTAGGATGACATCAAACTCGAAATTGCTTCTTGAAATCTTTCTCAAAGCTGCCAGATCCATCTAATTTCCTGAAATACATGTAATTTGAAAACATCAGCAAAAGTTAAGCGAGTTCATGTGTTTTGTATGTGAGCTCGTATAAACTTGTAGTAATTTGTAACTATTCCTTTGTAATCCGGTATGAAAGCGTCTATGAACAGTGTCACACCCCCAAAATCCACACGCGGAGTATCACCGCTTGGAGGCGTGACGTGACCATGATCGAGCCACCAATCATATTGAACATCGTAATTAAGTAAATAAGACCAACCACAATACGATTGGTGACCAAAGCTAGTTAACCATGTTTAGTTTAAACAGCGGAAGCATAAAAGTAAATCCAAAAGCATAAGTCCATAGTTTATAAGTTAAAGTCAAAACGCAAGTTTAATAAGTTCGTAAGGATTTAAATAATAAGCACGGAACATAACAGTCCGTACACCACAACGACTCCTTCCTCGTGCAAGCTCCAAGCGTTTAGCGACCTGTAAGGCATGTAACAACGAGTCAACAACAAAGTTGAGTGAGTTCACGTTTGGTTGTTTAGTTTTAAGTTGTTTCTGAAAAACGTGGTTTGACTTTCGTTGGCTTAATTGCCGTGGGGGTTACCCCGTAGTTGAAAGTATGTTTAACCAGTTCCTTTTTCATTACCCAAACCATAACCATAATCAGTGGGGGCTTTCCCCATGTGAACTACTAGACGGTATGATATCGACTACTACGCAAATAAGTTGTGCCCTATATCAGCGTCTATCATCACTGATAATCTGCCATAGTCCATTAGTACACGCCCGTCCGACCGGCACGGTGTGAGGTTTGTTAAACCTAATAGCGCTATTAACTAATGACCCGCTCGCCATTGGCCTCGGCGATTAAGTCGATATAATGAAGAGGGACTTATTGATAGAGTTTTGTCTAGCTAGTTTTTAAGGTTTTTGTCCTACACCAGGAGGACGAACGTACGTATTCTGCACCAGGAGAATTCGTAGGATTAATAATGGCATCCAATCTATGGAGGATGGCCGTACATATCCTACCCAAGGAGGATATGTAGATTTCATTTTAGTTTCTTAACCCATTCCCAAACCACCGGGAATCCCATGCCTTGTAGAAAGTGTGAACTCACCTCGGTTTGCTTGGTTAGATTCTCAATTATAGCTAACAGTCAAGGTCGGTCAATCACGTCCTAATATGATTACCAGTTAGTCATTTAGTGATTTTCAAATAGAGTACAAAGTTCCTATACGTATCTATCACGTAGCATGCATTACTTTAACTGTTTATGCCCATATAAGTTTCCCATCCATTCCACACTCATAAACAAACATACGATGATGCACAAAACACATATAACATGTTATATCATTCACAGATAACCTACTCGACATTTAGACATGCAAATTACAACTTATGTCATTTCAACATTAATATTCAAAACCGGCTGTTTTCGGACATTTTAATAAAATAGTTAACTTATTCCAAAAATTCCTAAATTTTTACAGAATGTCTTAAACGTTCCAAATTTTATTATGTAAAAATATTGGGTTCCAGTTCATTACTAATATTTTATAAAAATTCATTTTCCGGACTGAACTCAGATTTATCTTTTTCTGACCACAGTCAACGGAATAATTTATTTAAAATTCACCGAGAGTCCGATTTAAGAAATTCCAGTGGGGTAATTACAAATTCATCAGTTTTCATCTACAGTACAATTTTCATGATCTAACTCTACACAGAACTCACGTTATGACAGAAAACAAAACGCTTATTTTCAGCAGAAAAATGCAGCTCTAGCTGCTGTTATAAATTGACACTTTAAAAATAGTAAACGAAGTCCAAAAATTATGATTCCGGTGCCATTAGAACCGTATTTCATAATAACACGTTTTAGACTCAAAATATCAGTTTTTTGTTGAGTTTATGACCTGTTTACAGCCAACTGAAGTTGGCTGTAAAACTTGGACAGATTATGTTTTCATTCTTTAACTTACTAACTTGTGTTCGATTGATTCCGTTAACATGTTTAGTGACCACAACAACATCAAACATCAATATTACAAGTAGATCAGCAAGTAAATCAGTAACATAATCAAGACAACTTCAGTTTATCATCACTTCATCATGTTTCATCAATGTTTCATTACAAGTTAGTTTATATGCAAGACTTTGTTCATGGTTCTTTAGTGTTCATGGATTTTCATCATCAAACATCTATTAACCACTTAAATAACATGAAGAATGAACGGATCTAAGTTCTTACCACTAGCTCAAGGCTAGGGAAGTTCGAGTGAAGAAATGTGATGGTTAATAGCGAACGGAGAAGGTCTTTCCACTTCCGAGAGCACCGAGCTTCGTTGTGCACCTTGTATCACCTATGTATGGCCTTGGAAAGCTTGCAAGTGACCAAGTGATGGTGGTGGTGGTGCCACTAGGGGCGGCCGAGATCAAGAAGAGAAGAAAGAGTGAAGTGTGTTGAGTTGTGAGAAATGTGTAGGAATTGATGGACTTGTGGGTTTATATTATGACCATCCAACATAGTATTGCCTAATGTATAATGTGTTTCTAAAGGACATGACAGGATCTATTAGAATAATGAAAGAAATCACAAGGTGGGGTCCTTGTTCCTAACCGGTTTTTGAGGGGGGGGGGGGTATTGGTTGAGTTTCAATGATATAGTTAGGACTTAGTTAAGTTCTAAGTGTTTAGTTTGGATATAATAGTGTGTTAATTAATATAAGGTGTGTTAGGGTGTTCGGGGACCCTAACTAGCTCAGAAAAGTATAAACAATGTCTTTGACAATATTTTTATGTTCCGGGTAAAGTCCGGTTGTTCGGTTTGACACTGTTCCGTTAAAGTGCTTAATTAATCCGTAAAGTGTCCTACATGTATATTTTTGCAACGTTTTTAATTTTTAACACTCAGGAAGGCATACCGGACTATTTAGTAACTTTTCTATATACTACTAGTATGTTAACAAATACATGTAAGCATAACACAGAAATCAGAGAGTAGTTAAATGATTCAGCACAGTCATCAAGTACTTTAATTAACATTAATAGATCGTACGGTTACATGTAAATTTGAGGGTTGTCACATTCTCCCCCTGTTAAGAGAATTTCGTCCCGAAATTTAGCGCGTGGTTACTGAGGAAGCTAGTTAAGTTGCGTTGGTTTCCTGGTTTTCCTGGGGTGTCACATCATCCCCCCGTTGATTTGGAATTTCATCCTGAAATTCTGCAGTAACTTCAGCCTCAGTAGTGGTTGCGTTTTTCTTAAACAGCTGGGGGTACTTGAGTTTCATTTGGTCTTCTCGTTCCCAGGTATACTCTGGGCCACGACGGGAATCCCAACGAACTCGAACGAGAGGTATTCTTGTGCGCTTGAGAATCTTAACATCTCGATCCGTAATCTCTACTGGTTCTTCAACGAATCGCAGCTGGTCGTCGATAGTGAGCTCCTTGAGAGGAACTATGAGGGTCTCATCTGACAGACACTTCTTCAGATTCGACACGTGGAATATGTTGTGAACTCCGCTGAGTTTTTCGGGTAGATTCAACCTGTAGGCGACTTTGCCAATTTTCTCGATGATTTCGAACGGTCTGACATAACGCGGATTGAGTTTGCCTCGTTTGCCAAAACGAACTACGCCTTTCCAAGGTGAGACTTTGAGTAGCACTCGATCCCCAACCTGGAACTCGAGTGGTTTTCTTCCCTTATCAGCATAGCTTTTCTGACGGTCACGAGCTGCCGCCATTCGGTGTCGTATCTGAGCAATCTTCTCGATGGTATCTACCACAAGTTCTGGGGCAGTGATTTGGCTGTTACCAACTTCTGCCCAACAGAGAGGTGATCGGCATTTGCGTCCGTACAATGCCTCGAATGGAGTGGCTTGGATACTGGTGTGGTAGCTGTTGTTATATGAAAACTCCACCAGCGGTAGGTGCTTTTCCCAGCCATTACCAAAATCGATTACGCATGCCCTAAGCATGTCTTCGAGGGTTTGGATGGTGCGTTCAGATTGCCCATCCGTCTATGGGTGATAAGCGGTGCTCATATCTAAACGTGAGCCAAAGGACTTGTACATTGCTTGCCACAGTTCAGAAGTAAAACGCGCGTCACGATCAGAAATGATGGAGGTTGGCACTCCGTGCCTTGATACCACTTCCTTTAGGTAGATGTCTGCGAGAGTAGAAAACTTATCCGTTTCTTTGATAGCCAGAAAATGTGCAGACTTGGTCAGTCGATCTACGATCACCCAAATGGTATCATTTCCGCGTTGAGATCTAGGCAGGCCAGTAACGAAATCCATGGAAATTTGCTCCCATTTCCATTTCGGGATCTCTGGTTGTTGAAGTAGGCCGATGGTTTCTGATATTCAGTCTTGACTCTCGCACAAGTCAAGCACTTACTGACGTACGTTGCTACGCTGGCTTTCATACCGGGCCACCAATATGTAGTTTTGAGGTCGTGGTACATCTTATCTGAACCAGGATGTACCGAATAACGAGACTTATGTGCTTCATCCATCACAAGCTCGCGTAGGTCTCCATAAAGTGGAACCCAAATGCGTCCGTTAACATAGTAGGCGCCGTCTTCCTTTTGTTCTAGCCGTTGCCTCGATCCTCGTAGGGATTCAGCCCTGATGTTCTCTGCTTTCAATCCTTCGACCTGAGCATCGCGAATCTGAGCGGGAAGGTTAGATTGGATGGTAAGCTGTAAAGCACGTACACGCTTAGGTATAGTATCCTTTCGACTGAGGGCGTCGGCCACAACATTGGCCTTGCCTGGATGGTATTTGATAGCGCATTCACAATCGTTCAAGAGCTCAACCCATCGACGTTGACGCATGTTTAACTCCTTTTGCTTAAAGATATGCTCGAGACTCCTGTGATCGGTGTAAATGGTGCACTTGGTACCGTACAGGTAATGTCTCCATATCTTAAGTGCGAAAACAACTGCTCCCAGCTCCAGATCGTGAGTAGTGTAATTTCTTTCGTGAACTTTGAGTTGGCGTGATGCGTAGGCAATGACCTTGTCACGTTGCATCAACACGCAACCAAGTCCTTGGATGGAAGCATCGCAGTAAACTACAAAATCATCTGTGCCTTCGGGCAATGAGAGGATAGGCGCGCTACAAAGTCTATCTTTCAAGTGTTGAAAAGCAGATTCCTGTGCATCACCCCAATGGTAGGTGACACCCTTCTGTGTCAGCGAAGTGAGAGGTTGCGCAATCTTCGAGAAATCCTTGATAAATCTTCTGTAATATCCTGCCAAACCCAAGAATTGTCGGATTTCTGTTGGTGTACGGGGTGCAAGCCAGTTCTTGATCGCGTCGGCCTTGGATGGATCAACATGAATCCCATCCTTGTTTACCACATGGCCTAGAAAGTGGAATTCGCGAAGCCAGAAGTCACATTTCGAAAACTTGGCATACAACTGCTCTTTTCGAAGAAGTTCCAGCATAAGTCGTAGATGCTGCTCGTGTTCCTCCTTACTCTTAGAATAGATCAGGATATCGTCGATGAACACAATAACGAACTTATCCAGGTAAGGTTTGCATACTCGGTTCATGAGATCCATGAAGACCGCTGGTGCATTCGTCAGCCCGAAAGGCATAACCAGAAACTCGTAATGGCCGTAACGAGTTCTGAATGCTGTTTTGGAGACGTCCTCATCTCGGACTCTCACCTGATGGTATCCCGATCTCAAATCAATCTTGGAGTAATAGCTCGACCCTTGCAACTGGTCGAACAAGTCGTCAATGCGTGGAAGAGGATAACGATTCTTCACAGTCACCTTGTTGAGTTCGCGGTAGTCAATACACATTCTGAAAGTACCATCTTTCTTTTTCACAAACAAGACTGGAGCTCCCCAGGGCGAAGAGCTAGGACGTATGAAACCCTTTTCCAAGAGTTCTTGTAATTGCGTTGACAGTTCTTCAAGTTCTGATGGAGCTAGACGATATGGCGCTCGAGCTACTGGTGCTGCTCCAGGAGCTAACTCGATTTGAAACTCAACTTGGCGATGAGGCGGAAGACCAGGTAATTCCTCAGGAAATACCTCGGGAAAGTCACGTACAATAGGGATGTCTTCAATTCTCTTCTCTTCCGTTGACGTATCAGTAACGAGTGCTAGAATGGCAGTGTGGCCCTTTCGCAAACACTTCTGGGCCTTAAGGAAAGGGATGATGCCTTCGATAGCACCACTCTTGTCGCCATGAATCACCAGAGGTTCTTCACCAGAACGAGGAATGCGGACGATTTTCTCCTTGCAAACAATCTCCGCTTGATGATGAGATAGCCAATCCATCCCCATAACGACGTCGAAACTACCCAGTGTGATAGGAATAAGATCGATAGAGAAAGTCTGACCAGCTAAGACGAGGTTACAACCTTTAACTATGTGTGTGGCTTCGAGACTTTTACCGTTGGCTAGTTCTACCGTGTGTTTGGTGTTTAGAAGTGTTGGAGTGCGCTTAAGCATTTGGCTAACTTTTAAGGACACATAGCTAGTATCGGCACTCGAATTAAATAAAACAGTAACAAAGAAGTCGTCCAGAAGAAACTTACCCATTACAACGTTGGGGTCGTTCCTTGCATCACCCTGACCCAGCACGAACACACGTCCCCTGGCACCGTTGCCATTATTGTTACCCCCATTATTGCCTCCATTGTTGTTCCCATTGTGGTTCCCATTTCCTTGGTTGTTGTTGTTTTGATTCCGGTTCAGTTGGGGGCAGTTTCTCTTAAAGTGGCCTTCAGCGCCACACTGAAAGCATCCTTTATTGCCCTGTTGTTGTTGTTGCTGGTGGTTCTGTGGAGCTTGTTGCTGTTGGCGATTCTGATTCGCAGGACGCGGGCTCCTGCAATCCTTAGCTTCATGACCCAGCTTTTGACATCTCTGACATCGACCTTTGTTGCACTGCCCGCTGTGATGCTTGTTGCACCGGTTGAACTTGGGGTGGTTTCCTCGGTATCCACCCTGTCCTTGATTTCCGGAAGATTGCTGACCAGGACTCTGGTAGTCATCAATCTTTCGCTGCTGAGACTGAACCGAAGCAGAACCCTTACTGGAGTTCCCATCCCATTTTCGCTTGTTGTCGGTAGGTGCATCAGAAGTAGCTGTGGCACTAATTCGTTTGGGTAGCCTGTTTTGCTCCACCGCCTGGTCAGTGAGTCGATGGGCCAACTTGATGATTTGCTGTATGGTACCCAGGTTGGCTGAAGTTACGCGACTTTGAATCTATGGTACAAGGCCCTTGAGATACAGCTCAATTTGTTTGATGGGAGGGTCCACCATGGTAGGGCATAAGATGGCCAGCTCATTTGACCTCTTAGTATACGCCTCAATCTTAGACCCCGTCATCTTCAGATTGAAAAATTCCACTTCTAGCTTGTGGATGTCATCCCGACTGCAGTACTCCTCTTTGATCAGTTCTTTGAAACCATTCCAGGGGGTGGCATTAGCAACTGCCAGTCCTAGTAGTTGAACCTGTGCCTTCCACCAGGTTAACGCAGCTCCTTCAAGTGTTCCGGTAGCATATTTCACCCTACAGTCTTGGGGGCATTCGCACATCTCGAAAACTGACTCAAGCTTCTTGAACCAGTGTAGAAGGCCCACCGCTCCTTCTGTGCCACTGAAAGTAGTAGGTCGGCAGTCCATGAACGTTTTAAACGTGCACACAAGAGGCTGAGCATGTTGACCTGTTGCGCGAGAATAAAAGATAAGGTTAAGCACGAGGGCTGGTTTGCGAAGGTAGGATCTAAACGTCCTAAGGTGGGTTGATATGGCAGGTTATACCTCCTGCAGGGTTAGCTGCGAGTGCCTCAGCGACTCGTTCGTTGATTAAAGCCGTCAACTGGGCTTGAGTGAGGTTGATACGTCCTCCGCGTCCGCTCATGATCTTCATAATGAAGCAACGTAAGTGAGAAAGGTGTCGCGAAAGTGCGTAAGTGTGGGATGATGGTAGAGAGTAAGCACACAAGGTTCAAATAGCAATTATCACATTATCTATTGCACAGTGAGAACTATCGAACATACAATATAACATAAATCATACCACTTATGGTGTCGAGTCTTGCACGTGGAGCGAAGCGTCGTTGTGGATCGTTGAACACTGTACAGGTTATAGTCTGGTTTTATCAAAAAGCTTTTTCCCCTTTTTAAAACCAAGTTCACTATAACCAATGACTCTGATACCAATCTGTCACACCCCCAAAATCCACACGCGGAGTATCACCGCTTGGAGGCGTGACGTGACCAGGATCGAGCCACCAATCATATTGAACATCGTAATTAAGTAAATAAGACCAACCACAATACGATTGGTGACCAAAGCTAGTTAACCATGTTTAGTTTAAACAGCGGAAGCATAAAAGTAAATCTAAAAGCATAAGTCCATAGTTTATAAGTTAAGTCAAAACGCAAGTTTAATAAGTTCGTAAGGATTTAAATAATAAGCACGGAACATAACAGTCCGTACACCACAACGACTCCTTCCTCGTGCAAGCTCCAAGCGTTTAGCGACCTGTAAGGCATGTAACAACGAGTCAACAACAAAGTTGAGTGAGTTCACGTTTGGTTGTTTAGTTTTAAGTTATTTCTGAAAAACGTGGTTTAACTTTCGTTGGCTTAATTACCGTGGGGGTTACCCCGTAGTTGAAAGTATGTTTAACCAGTTCCTTTTTCATTACCCAAACCATAACCATAATCAGTGGGGGCTTTCACCGTGTGAACTACTAGACGGTATGATATCGACTACTACGCAAATAAGTTGTGCCCTATATCAGCGTCTATCATCAATGATAATCTGCCATAGTCCATTAGTACACGCCCGTCCGACCGGCACGGTGTGAGGTTTGTTAAGCCTAATAGCGCTATTAACTAATGACCCGCTCGCCATTGGCCTCGGCGATTAAGTCGATATAATGAAGAGGGACTTATTGATAGAGTTTTGTCTAGCTAGTTTTTAAGGTTGTTGTCCTACACCAGGAGGACGAACGTACGTATTCTGCACCAGGAGAATTCGTAGGATTAATAATGGCATCCAATCTATGGAGGATGGCCGTACATATCCTACCCAATGAGGATATGTAGATTTCATTTTAGTTTCTTAACCCATTCCCAAACCACCGGGAATCCCATGCCTTGTAGAAAGTGTGAACTCACCTCGGTTTGCTCGGTTAGATTCTCAATTATAGCTAACAGTCAAGGTCGGTCAATCACGTCCTAATATGATTACCAGTTAGTCATTTAGTGATTTTCAAATAGAGCACAAAGTTCCTACACGTATCTATCACGTAGCATGCATTACTTTAACTGTTTATGCCCATATAAGTTTCCCATCCATTCCCCACTCATAAACAAACATACGATGATGCACAAAACACATATAACATGTTATATCATTCACAGATAACCTACTCGACATTTAGACATGCAAATTACAACTTATGTCATTTCAGCATTAATATTCAAAACCGGCTGTTTTCGGACATTTTAATAAAATAGTTAACTTATTCCAAAAATTCCTAAATTTTTACAAAATGTCTTAAACGTTCCAAATTTTATTGTGTAAAAATATCGGGGTCCAGTTCATTACTAATATTTTATAAAAATTCATTTTCCAGACTGAACTCAGATTTATCTTTTTCTGACCACAGTCCACGGAATAATTTATTTAAAATTCATCGAGAGTCCGATTTAAGAAATTCCAGTGGGGTAATTACAAATTCATCAGTTTTCATCTACAGTACAATTTTCATGATCTAACTCTACACATAACTCACGTTATGACAGAAAAAAAAACGCATATTTTCAGCAGAAAAATGCAGCTCTAGCTGCTGTTATAAAATGACACTTTAAAAATAGTAAACGAAGTCCAAAAATTATGATTCCGGTGCCATTAGAACCGTATTTCATAATAACACGTTTTAGACTCAAAATATCAGTTTTTCGTTGAGTATATGACCTGTTTACAGCCAACTGAAGTTGGCTGTAAAACTTGGACAGATTATGTTTTCATTCTTTAACTTACTAACTTGTGTTCGATTGATTCCGTTAACATGTTTAGTGACCACAACAACATCAAACATCAATATTACAAGTAGATCAGCAAGTAAATCAGTAACATAATCAAGACAACTTCAGTTTATCATCACTTCATCATGTTTCATCAATGTTTCATTACAAGTTAGTTTATATGCAAGACTTTGTTCATGGTTCTTTAGTGTTCATGGATTTTCATCATCAAACATCTATTAACCACTTAAATAACATGAAGAATGAACGGATCTAAGTTCTTACCACTAGCTCAAGGCTAGGGAAGTTCGAGTGAAGAAATGTGGTGGTTAATAGCGAATGGAGAAGGTCTTTCCACTTCCGAGAGCACCGAGCTTCGTTGTGCACCTTGTATCACCTATGTATGGCCTTAGAAAGCTTGCAAGTGACCAAGTGATGGTGGTGGTGGTGCCACTAGGGGCGGCCGAGATCAAGAAGAGAAGAAAGAGTGAAGTGTGTTGAGTTGTGAGAAATGTGTAGGAATTGATGGACTTGTGGGTTTATATTATAACCATCCAACATAGTATTGCCTAATGTATAATGTGTTTCTAAAGGACATGACACAATCTATTAGAATAATGAAAGAAATCACAAGGTGGGGTCCTTGTTCCTAACCGGTTTTTGAGGGGGGGGGGTATTGGTTGAGTTTCAATGATATAGTTAGGACTTAGTTAAGTTCTAAGTGTTTAGTTAGGATATAATAGTGTGTTAATTAATATAAGGTGTGTTAGGGTGTTCGGGGACCCTAACTAGCTCAGAAAAGTATAAACAATGTCTTTGACAATATTTTTATGTTCCGGGTAAAGTCCGGTTGTTCGGTTTGACACTGTTCCGTTAAAGTGCTTAATTAATCCGTAAAGTGTCCTACATGTATATTTTTGCAACGTTTTTAATTTTTAACACTCAGGAAGGCATACCGGACTATTTAGTAAGTTTTCTGTATACTACTAGTATGTTAACAAATATATGTAAGCATAACACAGAAATCAGAGAGTAGTTAAATGATTCAGCACAGTCATCAAGTACTTTAATTAACATTAATAGATCGTACGGTTACATGTAAATTTGAGGGTTGTCACAAAAAGATCTATTAATGTTTTGCAGGGAAATTAATATGTGTGCAATGGTGTAGGAAGGCTCAAACCTAGCGGATTTTGTACCGGTCCACCCGGCTGGAACGACATAGTCACCACATTCGGCCACTCCCGGGCCCATGGGTGGGGCTCGCAACACCCAGATAGATCTATCACTCATGCCCCTCGGTCTTTATACAAAGATTAATGGTATTAAGTGTGCGCCTACCCATTCACATGATCTAATAATTTATTCCTTAGCTAACCATACCATTTGAAAACGTTTGTAACATGTATTTCACCCCCGTATGTTATAAAACCGAAAACAGTTAAAAGAAAAGGGGGACATGAACTCACTGATTTGCGTAGCTTGTCTCGTATCTCAAAGATCCTTTCCATGGTCGTACAACTACCTACACACGTGCTATGTTTTATTAGACGTTTAGGTCGTGTAACCACTTTTAGTCTTAGTTATTGATTAAGACTTATTTTTGGAATTTAGTATACTTTGAGTTATACGATTGGTGTACATTATATAATTCCCAATTATATAATTATTAGTTAAAATAAGAATATTTTAACTTAAACTATTTTTATCCACTTATTTGGAATATTGTTAAAAATAATATATTTTTAACTTGACTTGTCATGTATTTCTCACATGTATATTTTTCATGTATAGGCATACTTGTATTTTTGTATTTTGCCAAGTATTGGTGGTGTATTCCGGTATGTATTTATACGTATAGGAATACGTATTTTCTTGTATTTATTAAGTATTTTATACTTAATTTGTGTATAATTTTCCGGAATATTATTTTTATACAATTTGAAAAAAAAATCACCAACTTTATATTATTAAAATATCCATATTTTAAGAGAATTTTATAGAAAAATATCTATAAAATTTTACTTGGCAAAAATAAGTATACTTTCACATATATTTTAAAAATAATATATTTTTAAGATTAAACTTAGAAAACTATATATTTTTAGTTTTCACCAAAATAATATATTTTTGAATTGTTTAAGAAAATATATATTTTTCTCCACTTCAAAAATAATATATTTTCTACTTTGACAAAATATGATATATTTTATACTAATTGTAAAAATTCCATATTTTGTCGTTTCTTCGGTTTCAAAAATACTGTTTGTCACATTTGTTAAGTTACGAATTTATTTCCGGAATATATTTATATATAGTCCAATGTCCATTGTCCGATTTATCCAATATTCGGGTATAAATTATATATTTATTTTCTTGTGAATTTGGTAATATTTTCTATTACAATTTTTGGTATCTTGGTGTGGTGTATTATTTTCAAGGCCTAATTTTAATATATACTTAGTGATTTTTATTATCAAAAATCAACCTCCAATATTTGTAATTTTTATAACAAAAATTATGGCAAATTTTTTTATATTTAAAACCAAGATCAAAAATTACTTGTAAACACTTGTTTAAAAATATTTTTCTAAGTGTTTAATTTTTACAAAAATTTTGCTATAGTTTCCCCTTAAAAATGGTGGTTTCCATGCTTAATAGCATATCATTTTCTTTTAAAAATTCATCATCAATCAACAATAATCTTCATATAACTTACCATAAGCAAAAAATATGCATTCTTATAATATGACATGAACTTGAAGTTAGTAAAATTTTGTAGTAACTTAACATGTTGTTTAATATATTGTAAGAACACTAAATCCATGGTTCTTATTTTATAAAACTCATTCTTATGAAATTTCATCCTTTACAACTTGTAAGATGATTTTACAAAAATTAATTTTCTTGATTTCTTTATGTTCTATACACTTTACTAGCTTTATTTTAACACTTAAACCATGGTTATTTTCTTTAAAAACAAATCATGTTGTATCTTGATGAAATCTTTAGTTTCTTGAAAATCTTATTTTTGAAATCTTACATTTTCAAGACTTACATCTTGTAGGATTCATCATCCTACACTAAATCAAACTCATCTTCAAGTTCATGTTCAACATAAAGGATGATCAACATAAATTTCCCAAGATTCATCCTCATACTTGCTAGATCATGTGTTTAATCATCATCTAGCAAGCTTCATATGATGATCTACATCATATATACAAGTAATCAACAAACAAGTTTACTACATATACTAAAACAACTTTGATCTTCATGTTTTTAAGCTTTATGTTCATGATCATGTTTATGTTTTGTTGAGATTCTTTAGATTACCAAGTTACATTATACATTAACCACTAAGAGTAAGTGTAAAAACAAGATCAAAGAGGCTTACTACTAGCTCTAAGGCTAGGGAAGAATCAAGTTGGAAGATGATGAGA
The DNA here is from genome assembly GCA_030545235.1 of Helianthus tuberosus. Classification (NCBI taxonomy): domain Eukaryota; kingdom Viridiplantae; phylum Streptophyta; class Magnoliopsida; order Asterales; family Asteraceae; genus Helianthus; species Helianthus tuberosus. The sequence goes on along the minus strand of CM060411.1, from coordinate 211,865,383 downwards.
AGTGAAGTGGTTAATAGCTCCTTGAGAAGGTCCTTCCAATTCCCTTGCTTCCAACCTTCTTAGTTAAGCTTGAAACACCTTAGAATCACCTTAGAATGTATGAAGAATGATTGAAAATGGATGGTGTATGAGGGGGTGTTTGAGCCGTAGCTTTGAGAGGGAAAAGAGAGATGTTGGTGTTGTTTAAAGTATGTAGATGAGGATGTTTAGGACTTGTGCTTATTATAAAAGGTTTCTCCAACATCAAATTACACAAGGTATAATGTGTTCAATATCTACAAAGCATACCCAATAAATTAATCAAAGAATGTTTAGGACTTGTGGTTAATATAAAAGGACCCCATGTTATAACCGTCCTCAATTGGGGGGGGGGGGGTAGTTCCATTTTAATTGCTATTTACAAGTTTAGTTAGTGTTTAAGTGTTAAATTTAGGGGTTTAAGTGTGTTTAGGTGTAATGTGTGTAAAATGCAACATATAAATTACATCAAATGAGGCATAAAACTAACCCTTTTTTAGTACTAATGTTGGAAAAAGTGTGCTTTTGTCTTCCTTTTGTATTTTCAGGACCAAATGAGCTTAAACGAACAAAAGGAACAAATATGCAGCAAAAACTAATATAAATACAAAGAAAAGGAATAAATGTGGCTTGCCCGATCCCTCGACAGCATCTCCCCAAGCAAAAACAAAGAAGCAGGAGGCTGACCACAGCCCGAGCCCAGCGGACACGGGGGCGTGGTCAGGTGTCTGCAGAAATGGACAAAGTTGTGGAAGCTTCTATTCCCACCACGGGGGCGTGCCCAGCTCAACACGGGGCATGGTTAATGCTAAGATTCGTAGAATCTTGCAAATCTTGATAGTACAGATACGCTTCTGCACACGGGGCCGTGCCTAGCGAACACGGGGCCGTGTGGAGCCTAATGCAGACAAGAACAATTAATGAAGGAAGAGAAAGAGGATGGCCACGGGGCCGTGTCCAGCGGACACGGGGCCATGGCGGGGCTACTGTTCTGGCTATAAATAGGGGTGCTTGGTTCAGTTCAAAGGCATCCCTTGGCAAACCACCTCTCTCCCACTTTGCCACCACTCCACCACCACTACAACACCCACATCCACCACCATCATCCATCATCCACCTTAGAGTGTGTGTAGTAGTCTCAGGATCCAAGATTGATCGTAAGAGTTCTTGTCAATCAAAGGCCATGTTTGGCTAAGTCTCTTACATCACTTGGTGAAGACAAGCATTTAATGTAATACTTTTGATTTTTAATCTTTTCGCACTTTTTATTTGGTTTTTCATGTTTAAAATCTTTTCTACAAAATTTGATTTGATTAGACATTGAGGATAAACTGGTACTAAAAGCTCTTGTGTTCTTGGACGACCTCGGTATCTTACCAACGCTATACTACGCTCACGATGGGTGCATTTGCCCATGTGTGTTTTTAGTGTTAGTAGAATATCGTGTTTTATAAATTTAAAACTTGACTAATGTGTAAAATGGGCTTAAATTATCAATAAAAACATATTACACCTTACACACACCAAGTTTTTGGCACCGCTGCCGGGGACACAAAGATTTTAAGAAAGTTAGGAATTAACGGCCTAATCGTTTTTCTATTTTTCTATTTTTTTAGGATTTTTCTAGATTTCTCAGCTTCTGCAGACTTCAGCACGGGGTCGTGCCTAGTCGGACACGGGCCGTGCCCTGCATCCTTACTGGCAGTTTTTGTTTTCTGAGTTACAGAAAGGTGACCACGGGGCCATGTTGAACTTCCCAGTAACAGAGATCCAGAAAACAATCACTGTAACCACAACCACGGGCCGTGGTTAGTGACCACGGGGCCGTGGTGAAACTTCTGACCAACAATCTTTTTGTTTTTATCGCAGGACTTGGAACCCAGGCGCAACACCTGAACTTCCTACGCAGTGCATGAGCTCCAGTTCCAATAAAGACATAAAAGAACCTCTAGACGAACACGAACGTTTTCTATGAAAAAGACTTAAAGCTAAAATCCAAGAGAAAGTTTCGGGGGACCCACTTCCAATGGCGGATCAACGTACCCTATTGGATTACCTACGGCCCATGGTAGGTAATCTCGACACCGCTATCAATGCACCGAATGTCGATGCAAACAACTTCGAACTTCGGCCGCATTTGATACAAATGCTCCAAAACTCCGCAACTTTCCATGGGCTTGCGGACGAAGATCCCCATTTACATATTACCAACTTTTTGAAAATATGTGATACTTTTCGGATCAACGGGGCATCAAACGACGCTATCCTCCTCCGAATGTTTTCGTTTTCACTAAAAGACTGGGCTAAGGCTTGGCTTAACACCCTCCTAAGTGGCTCGGTAAACACTTGGGATGAACTAGCCCAAAAGTTTTTATATAAGTATTTCCCTCCTTCTAAAACAGCTAAATTCATGACTGAAATTAATACATACTCACAAGAGGACGGGGAATCCTTATATGAAACTTGGGAAAGATTCAAGGAGCTATTAAGAAAATGACCTCATCATGGTCTTGCAGTATGGCAACAAGTATCCACTTTCTATAATGGATTGCTGCCACACACAAGACAAACACTTGACTCTAGCTCCGGGGGACTTGTAGGTAATTGTCTCCCAAATGAAATTTATAATCAAATTGAGGAAATTGCTCAAAACAATTTTCAATGGCACACTCCCCGAGGCACAAAATCTATTGCCCCAGGCGCCCATAAGGTAGATGAAAGCACTTCTTTACAAGCCCAAATCGAGGCCCTCTCTTCGAAAATCAAAAAGTTAGAAATGGCAAAAACAGCTTCGGTTATGGCTTGTGAAGGGTGTGGTGGGCCACATGAAAATTGGAGTTGTATGAAAGAAATGGATAATCAAACGGAAACGGTAAACTACATTGATAATAGACCTAGGCCGTCGGGTCCTCCAACGGGTACATATAACCAAGGATGGCGTAATCACCCTAACCTTGGTTGGAGAGAACCCGACAATAGTAGTAACCAACAAGACCAAAACCAGCGAACAAAGTTTCAACAACTAAAAAATGAGTCACAAATTTTCTCTCAACAACACCAAGGGGGACGAGAGAGGCTTGAAGATACTATCTCACGCCTCATCTCCAACACCGAAAAGAAAAACTCGGATTGATTCCAACAAATGGAATCAAGTTTTAGAAATCAACAAGCTAGCATTCAAAACATTGAAAAACAACTAAATCAACTAGTTCAAAATTTCTCCGAGAGACCACAAGGCGCATTACCCAGCAATACCTAGACCAACCCAAAGGCGCAAGTACATCTCATAACATTGAGAAACCGTACTGTAGGTCCCGAGGAGGTTCCGCCACCTCCATCAGACAAAAGTCCACCTGTGCAAACCATAACCTCATCAACACCTCAAAAAGAAGCAATGCCTCCGCCCAATCACGAACCTACCAAGAACCCCCCGGTACCCTACCCCGGTCGGTTACTTCACCAAAAGACTGATGAGCAATTCACAAAATTCGTAAACTTACTAAAACAATTGCACATCAATCTTCCATTTATGGAAGTCCTCACTCAAATGCCTAAATATTCAAAATTTATGAGAGACTTCCTTACTCACAAAAGGAAAATTGAAACATTGCAATTAGTTAATTTAAGTGAAGAATGCTCCGCCGTGCTACTTAGCAAACTCCCACAAAAGAAAATCGACCCCGGGAGCTTCACCATCCCTTGTTCCATTGGGGGATCACCTATACGCAATGCGCTAGCCGATCTTGGGGCTAGCATAAATCTCATGTCCGCATCAATGTTTGACCGACTCGGACTAGGTAAAACAAGTCCCATAAAAATGAGCATACAACTCGCCGATAGGTCTATCAAATATCCACAAGGTGTCGCCGAAAATTTATTGGTAAAAGTCAGAGACTTTGTCTTCCCGGCTGACTTTGTCATACTTGATATGGAGGAAGACACCAAAGTACCACTCATTCTAGGAAGACCATTCCTAGCCACCGCTCACGCAATGGTAGATATGAATGGTGGGAAATTAACATTGAGGGTTGGGGACAAAGAGATGGAGTTCCGGGTTGGGAAAAGAGTAGAAGACGATGACCCGGTCAACTACATGAATGTCATAGACTCAAGCTTGGATGATGCTCTCCGACGGTGCAACATGGGATGCAAAACATCCCACTTGGGTAACATATGACTGACTTTGGGTCTAGCCAATGACCCTTATAAACGTGGCGCACCACGGAGGCATTCCGCGGAACTATCTTTAGTTTTAGTTTAGATTAACTTTTATGTTTTCTAGTTTAGCTTTACTTTTCAGGAATAAAACACACTCAAAATGGTGGAGGTTACCAAGGGAAAGAATAACCCACACCCCATGCACAAAAACAGAGCCTCCCGATAATTTTTCTTCATTACAGCAAGTTCAGCACGGGGCCGTGCTCAGCCCAACCCGCCCCCATGCCCAAGGATCTGCAGAAAATGCCCAGTACAGGTAACTGGACACGGGGTCGTGCTCACTGAACACGCCCCCATGCCCAGCCTTCTGTTTAATATGATACTAGCAATCTGAACACGGGGCCGTGCCCGGATCAACATGGGCCCGTGTCCAGATGCCCAGTAACATAAAATTTTGTTTTTAAAAACCTTTTTACACATTTAATCAACCTAAAAACTTATTTTTGGGACACATTGAGGACAAGGGAGGTGCTAAAACCTTGAAATTTGCAAGTCCTAATAACAAGCCTTACACAAAACTCTAACCGCTAATCACCCCAAATTTTTTCAAAAACTTTTTTTTTACTTATCTTAGTTTAATTTGGGAATAACAAGTTCCAAAAGGTTATATTTTTACAAATTTACAACCGATAGCGTCGTGATAAAAAAAAAGAACCAACATAAGAAAATTATGAAACGACATGACAAATCTAGTTAAAATTTGATTATATATACTTGATCACATTATAAACCCATTCCCACAATAAGTGAGTTTTGAGCCTTTATTGAGCATACAAGTATACATTTTTAAATTAAATGCTCATCTTTCGTTTCTTGTGTGAATAGCCGCTTGGTTCTTATGACTCTAGAACTTGCCACGACGATACATTCCCGGTCTTTACCAACTTAAACCAAAGTAAGTAAATGATGGAGGCATTAGGACTAACCTATTTTTCCTTTCAACACCATTATTTTTCATTTTCTTTATCACCTACCCAAAATCCCCCTAGTTAACCCCTTTGAGCCTAAACCTTTTCATTTCTAAACCCACAAAACAAACACCATTTACCCACTAAAACCTTTTTCTTTTCAACCCTTTATTTTAGTAAAAAGCTCGGTTGTCTTGTGACGTTTCTCTATATAAAAAAAATGAAAGTCTAGCAATAAAAAAACAAAGTCCTCAAAGAAACTTTGTTTGTAAATGCTTAGTTTGAATAAAAGTCACAAAAACAAAAAGTTTTACGACGACCGACACTTTTTACGCTTTTAGCCCTTTTTACTAACCACTAACCAAAAACCACCTACCTTTAGCCCAAGCCTAACCCTTCCCCAAGTCCTCTTGATATTTACAAAGGTTTATAGTTAATAAGGAGGAGGATTGATTGCTTGGCAAGCATATGGTAGAAGTAAGTTCCATGCCGGTCTCGAGTGTTTCACAAAAATACATCTTCGGCCGAGTGTTGAGTGATCTCCCATGAGGTATGTGAACTTGTATATAAATGGAATTTTAAAAAGGCATGTTATGCCCAAATAAGTAATTTCTCTTATGAAACGTTCTAAATAAATCATAACGAATAGGATTGTAAATTGTATAAAAATAAAACCCAATAAAGATCTTGGATTCCCGACACTCAAGACAAGCCCAAAACTTCTCTTCTACCCATTCCATTTGGGTGTGTAAGCCACATAATAAAGAGTTTTGCTTGAGGACAAGCAAAGATTCAAGTGTGGGGGTATTTGATGTGCGTAAAATGCAACATATAAATTACATCAAATGAGGCATAAAACTAACCCTTTTTTAGTACTAATGTTGGAAAAAGTGTGCTTTTGTCTTCCTTTTGTATTTTCAGGAACAAATGAGCTTAAACGAACAAAAGGAACAAATATGCAGCAAAAACTAACATAAACACAAAGAAAAGGAATAAATGTGGCATGCCCCACCCCTCGACAGCATCTCCCCAAGCAAAAACAAAGAAACCGGAGGCTGACCACAACCCGTGCCCAGCGGACACGGGGGCGTGGTCAGGTGTCTGTAGAAATGGACAAAGTTGTGGAAGCTTCTATTCCTACCACGGGGGCGTGCCCAGCTCAACACGGGGCATGGTCAACGCTAAGATTCGTAGAATCTTGCAAATCTTGATAGTACAGATACGCTTCTACACACGGGGCCGTGCCCAGCGAACACAGGGCCATGTGGAGCCTAATGCAGACAAGAACAATTAATGAAGGAAGAGAAAGAGGATGGCAACGGGGCCGTGTCCAGCGGAAACGGGGCCGTGGCCGGGCTACTGTTTTGGCTATAAATAGGGGTGCTTGGTTCACTTCAAAGGCATCCCTTGGCAAACCACCTCTCTCCCACTTTGCCACCACTCCACCACCACTACAACACCTACATCCACCACCATCATCCATCATCCACCTTAGAGTGTGTGTAGTAGTCTCAGGATCCAAGATTGACTGTAAGACTTCTTGTTAATCAAAGGCCATGTTTGGCTAAGTCTCTTACATCACTTGGTGAAGACAAGCATTTAATGTAATACTTTTAATTTTTAATCTTTTCGCACTTTTTATTTGGTTTTGTATTAATGCTTTTAATAACTAGTTTCTTATGTTGAAGGTGAAACTTCTTTATCATTTGTCCGTGGTTTCTTGGCATTACTTTACTGTCTATATAAAGTAAAAGATTTTCACCATTCATATCTCTACGGTCTATATAGAGATATGTTGGCTACCTGGTCGGGGGTTAAGGGAATGGTTTAGTAAGGTTCTTGCCTTGTTCAGTGTATAGATCCTGCAAGGACCTGGGTCAAGCTTACTAGACCTCCTTCAATACCCACTTGTATTGGATGGCAGGGGTGCGAATGGCTTGATCCCCTCATATGTAAACTATTATTAATACATTAACCCGGCTACTTGGGATTGTATCCCTGCTGGCTCAAACCACTTAGCCGAGGGTAACGTCGTCTTCAAAAGAGGGTCCTACCACTTTACGCATTAATAACTTAATTAATTATCTTCCAATATTCCGACCCTTTGGGATTGTATCCTTGCTGACTCAAACCACTGGGTTGAGGGTAACATCACCTTCAAAAGAGGGGCCTACTACTATAACTAAGATAATCTCTTAAAAAGTGCAAAAGTGCAGAAGTCATCAAAGGTTACATTAAAGTCGAGTCGGATCCAAGTGATTCATCTTGTCTATCTATTTTTATTTTATTTTTATTTTCAGCATTTCAGTTTTTATTTTTCATAGTTAAAACCTTTTCTAAAAAAATTTGATTTGATTAGACGTTGAGGATAAACCGGTACTAAAAGCTCTTGTGTCCTTGGATGACCTCGGTATCTTACCAACGCTATACTACGCTCACGATGGGTGCACTTGCCCATGTGTGTGTTTAGTGTTAGTAGAATATTGTGTTTTATAAATTTAAAACTTGACTAATGTGTAAAATGGGCTTAAATTATCAATAAAAACATATTACACCTTACACACACCAAGGTGTTTTAGGATGTATTATGATGTTTGGTAATCATAACTAGCTTTGTAACATTAAAACAATGCTTCTAGTTGAAATTTGGTGTTTTGGGAAGTGTCCGGTTGTTCGTTTGGTTACCGGTTCGTTAAGGTGCTAAATTGCGCAGTTTAGTGTGTAATATGATGTCTTTTATGACAGTTTTGATTCCTGACACTTATTTGTTGGAGTCTGTATGCCCAAGACACATATTAGATTGATGTGGCTAGTACATTATGATCAAAGTCGAGTCATACCCAAATACAAGCTAGACAAACACTTATAATAATTTATTTGTGATATGATCAAACAAATAAATATTAACACTTACAATATTTAGAAATTAGTTTTCTAAATAATTACACTTGAGAAACTAATAAATTGTATGGATAATTTATTTTGAGAGAATATTTTATTTTGTTATGTAATGGGTTAAAGAACATAATAAAAATAGTATAAGTCTTATAACATATGATGTTATGTTTTATAAAAGTTATAAAATGTATATATGTAAGACTTATATTGTTTAAAAAGATTTTTTTTTAAATAATAAGGTGCCCCCCCCCCCATATGTCTTCCCAAGACATAAATTTGGTCCAATGATGATACATGCATTTGCATGTGTTAGAAGGGCTTTCATTGGGTGATGTGGGTGGCCATGTCTTCCACAAGTTTTAATAAGAATTTGTATGACAAAAGGTATTTGGATGAACTTGTAAGACTTGCTTTTTTCTCTCAAAATTTCGGCCATAAAGGAGTTCCAAGGGAGTTTCGGTTTTTGATCATAAGTGTTAAAAATCCTAGCTAAACTTAAGGTGTTTGTTGGAAGCTTGGGGTATACAAGCTTGAGGTCTTCTACTCTTGAAGGCAACCGTTCAAGAAGTATCATCCTTTTCATCATCCTATTACTCCAACAAGGTAGTATTCTAAACATCCTATGGTTGTGTTTGATAGTGCATTTTCATATATGGATCCGGGTTTTGGGATTTTGCATATAAATGATATTTATATCTTAAAAGTAACATGTTTTAAATATTATTTCCGCTGCATTTTTATTTCATATGGATGAAATTACTTTGATAAACATGTTAAAATCCCAACAATGGCATCTAGAGCCGCTTATATGAGTGCATGCTTCAATAGATTAAAAATTTCGGGTTTGAATAAAACCCTATGGCCGAAATTTTAACATGGTTATCCCTTTGTTTTTCAAGATTATTTTCTTACATGCATAAGGAAATCTTGAAAAAATTATTTCATATGGATGATTTGCTTGTTTGGACAAAACTTACCTTTTCGGTTTTTTGTACATAGCCGAAAATGGTCATAAAAGGGAACCATTTTTTTATGCTTCTTGTAATTTATATATATGTGGATATATATTTTGGTGCATATAACCTAGCCATGACCTTGAGTTGAATGATTGTGTTGTGATTTATTTTATTAATTATTCAATGGGTTGTAATAATTATTATTTTGTTCTTCCATTTGTAAGATATGTAATTTATTTATTTTTCATTTGGCATGTAAAATAAATAGATTAGGTGCATTTTATTTTACTAGAAAAAATATATTAGGATTATTTCATGTAAAAGAAGATGCACAAAATGCGTTTTGGTTTGGACCATAATATTCGGTCCAAAGAACTTCATCGTTCTTAATGGGATTTTAACCCGATAACCAAAACACATTTTTGAAGTCCAAAGGAGTTTGGAGCTGAATATAAAAGACATTTGGAAGCTTAAAGAAGGTGGAGAAACCACAGCACAAGAAGGAGACTTGAAGCATTTGGATGCGGGATCAAGTGGGAGTTCAACGACACATCACTTGTGTCATTTTTCACCCCTTAGGAAGGACCTTTTGGCACACTTGTTTCGGCTAACAAGTGTTGTCAAAATAGTTGGCTATGGTTATGCACCTATTGTTATGTATGATGTGCTTGTTTGGTTGCTTATTTTGTTGTTTAGATGATATGTAGATATGCATGACTTAACAAACTAATAATCAACAACAAGCGTAAAATTGGTTCTTTACAAAATCATTAAAATGGTTAATAAAAGGTTTTATTAAAAAATTAATGATTTTATAATAAAATGGGTTTTATTAAAAGAACCTTGAAAATTGGTTTTCACTATAGTACCATTGATTTGAATGCATGCAAATGTATGGTACATAATATTTTCTAAACTAGAATTTTGAAATATTAAAGACCCTTTTATAAAACAAGTCAAACACCATCCTTTTATAAAACACTCGAATCACTTGGGAACTCTTATTGTGGGATAAAGGTCACCTAACCACATTTGAGGGAACTTGTATATTCGAGGTGGGTTTACCATGTTTGTGGGATAAAGGTCACCTAACCACTTATGTGTATAAACTCACATGTGTGTAAGTTGGACGACTTGATTTGGAAACCATGAACTTAGGGTCACCGAAGCATGGGGAACAAAGGTGTTGATGGGATTAAACATGCCAACTAAACATAAAGATGTTTAACCGATCCCATATGGCTAGAAATTGCAAAGAGTTGCAATTGTCAAATGTTGACTACCTTGTTATTTTAAATAGAGGGATAAAGGTCACCTAACCAATATTTAAATGTAATGTTGGATTCTAGATTTTAATTATTAATTGTCTTTAAGACACAAAAGGGTATTAATAATTAAAATATAATAATATCGAAAATACTAAATTGAACTTGTTAAATTTTGTAGATGGCCGCTAAAAATGCAAACCCGATTAACCAAACCGTCCGAAACCTATCACTAAGAACCATCCTTGAAAAGGATCGTCTCAACCATAACAACTTCATGGATTGGTTTCGAAACTTGATAATCGTTCTCAAGCAAGAAAAGATATCCTATGTGTTGGATGATCCTATTCACGATGAACCTAACGTGGAAGGTGTGGAAGCCTAAATGATTGGGTTAAGTATACCGAGGACTCCATGCAAGCCTCATGCCTCATGTTGGGAACTATGATTCCCGAAATTCAAAAGGATTTTGAACATCACGGGGCATACGACATGATTACCCAGTTAAAGGAAATGTTCCTACAACAAGCAAGGGTAGAATGCTTCGAAACTGTTCGGGCGCTTCATGCATGTCGAATGGAGGAAACCCAATCGGTATCATCTTATGTTCTCAAGATGAAAAGCCACATTGATTGCCTCGAAAGGCTAAATTAACCCATCTCTAAAGAGTTGGCTATGGATTTGATCCTCAACTCTTTAACAAAGAAATTTGAGAGCTTTGTAATGAATTACAACATGAATGGATGGGACAAGAGCATTGGTGAACTTCATGCAATGCTCAAAACGGTCAAAGCAGGTATGGGCAAAAAGGCTTTACCCGTCCTAGCGATCAATGAAGGAGGCAACAAGAAGAGGCCCCACCCCGACTTTAAAGCAAACTCTTCTAAAATAAAGGGACACGTCAAGGGAAAGGAAAAGGGAAAAGCTAAAGTAGAACCCGCCAAATCAAAAGAGAAGAAGCAAAAGGTTGCTACGAATGACCCATGTTTTGGATGTGGTGAGATAGGACACTGGAAGAGAAATTGTCCAACCTATCTCAACGAGTTGAAAAACAAGAGGGATGCAGGGTAAACCTCAGGTACTATCTTTATGATACATGTTGAGCTTAATGTTATTTATTCTAACACATGGGTACTAGATATCGGATGTGGAACTCATATTTGCAATTTGTTGCAGGGGTTCAAAATAAATAAACATTATAAGAAGGGAGACGCTAGTCTCTTCATGGGCAATGGAGCAAAGGTTGATGTTGAAGCTCAAGGAGACTACGTTTTAAAGCTTCAAAGTGGTTTGGAAGTCATTTTGAAGAATGTTCTATATGCTCCTAGTTTGACTAGGAACATAATTTCTGTTTCCCTTTTAAAACAATCTGGTTTCAATTTCGAATTTGTTAACTATGACATTTATGTTTCTAAGAATGATGTGTTTTATTTTAAAGCTATGTCTTTAAATGGTATTTATGAATTAGATCAAGATAACACATCAAATGATAGCTCAATGTACCAAGTAGCCAACAAGAAACTCAAAATGGATTTGAGTGATTCCTATCTTTGGCATTATCGCCTTGGACATATAAATAAGAATCGCATGCAAACACTTCAAAGAAATGGTCTTTTGAAAACGAATGAAGATGATTCATTTGATGTATGTGAATCTTGTTTACAAGGCAAAATGACCAAGACACCCTTTAGTGGAACATTTGAAAGGGCTAAAGACTTATTAGGTATCATACATTCAGATGTATGTGGTCCTTTTAAGCCGATGACTAGGAATGGTGAAAGATACTTCATCACCTTTACCGACGACTATAGTCGTTATGGTTATGTGTATTTACTAAGACACAAGGATGAAGCATTTGAAATGTTCAAAGACTTCAAAAGTGAAGTAGAAAATCAACTCAAGAAAACAATCAAAGTCCTTCGCACTGATAGAGGAGGTGAATACCTTAGTGGTGCCTTTCAAGATCATCTTAGAAGTTGTGGGATTATCTCACAACTTACTCCACCTGGAACACCACAACACGATGGTGTGTCCGAAAGGAGAAATCAAACTCTATTAGATATGGTTCGATCTATGATGGCTAGAAGCACATTACCTCTATCGTTTTGAGGTTACGCTTTGCTCTCCGCAGTTTGTATACTAAATATGGCCCCAACCAAGAAAGTGGAAAAGACACCCTTTGAAATATGGCATGGAAACCCTCCATCATTATCATTCTTAAGGGTTTGGGGTTGTGAAGCTTATGTTAAGCAATACACACCCAAATAAATTGGAAGTCCGATCTACTAAGTGTATCTTTGTAGGATATCCTAAAGATGATATAGGATATAATTTCTATGACCCAACCGAGCAAAAGGTATTTGTTGCTCGAAAGGGTAAGTTCTTAGAAGCTAAGTTCCTTATGGAAGGAACTAGTGATAGAACAGTGGAACTTGAGGAGGATCAAGAACCACAAGACGATACACGTTTGGTTGATACTAGCGCTCAACAAGAGGTTGTTGAAAATGATCAAGAGGTTGACCAGTACGCACAAAATGTTCGCAAATCTGGTAGAATTAGTAGTCCACCTGAAAGATATGGATTTTTCATGGATGGATGCTACGTGGTAGATTCAGATGAACCAACCACATACCAAGATGCAATGTCAAAATCTGATTGTGACAAATGGCTTGAAGCCATGAACATAGAGATGCAATCCATGTATGACAACCAAGTTTGGGAATTGGTTGTGCCACCACTTAACTCTAAAGTAGTTGGAAGTAAGTGGGGTTTCAAGAAGAAAACAGATATGCATGGTAACTTGGATACTTATAAAGCAAGACTTGTAGCAAAAGGTTTCACTCAAACTCAAGGGATTGATTATGATGAGACCTTCTCGCCTGTGGCGATGCTAAAGTCAATCAGGATATTATTTGCCATAGTTGCATGTTATGACTATGAGATCTGGCAATTGGATGTCAAAATGGCTTTTCTTAATGGATATCTTGATGAAGATGTCTATATGGTTCAGCCTGAAGGTTTTGTCGATCCAAAACATCATGACAAAGTATGCAAGTTAAAGAAATCAATCTATGGATTGAAACAAACATCTAGAAGTTGGAATCACCGTTTTGATGAAGAAATTAAGAATTTTGGATTCATCAAGAACGGCGATGAAGCTTGTGTGTATAAGAAAGCTAGTGGGAGCATCATCACTTTCTTAGTACTGTATGTCGATGACATTCTACTATTTGGGAATGACATTCCAACCATGGAAGGTGTAAAAACCTGGCTTGGAAGTTGTTTTTCCATTAAGGATCTTGGTGAAGTAGCCTACATTCTGGGAATAAAGGTCTATAGGGATAGATCAAGGCGCTTGATAGGTTTAAACCAAAGTGCATACATTGACAAAGTCTTGAATAGGTTCCAAATGGAGAACTCTAAGAAAGGTTTTGTACCTATTCAAAAGGGGACAATATTGAATACATCTCAATGTCCAAGCTCAAAGGATGAGCAAGAGAAAATGAAAGGAATCACATATGCGTCAGCTATAGGATCCATCATGTATGCAATGATATGCACCAGACCGGACGTCTCATGCGCCTTGAGCATGATGAGTAGATACCAGCAAAATCTAGGTAACAGTCATTGGAAGGCTGTTAAGTGCATATTAAACTACATTAGAAGAACTAAGGATATGTTTTTAATATATGGATCTGGTGAGGAGGAACTCGTTGTAAAGGGTTACACGGACCCGAGTTTCCAAACCGATCAAAGTGATTCTCGATCGCAATCGGGGTATGTCTTCATTTTAAATGGTGGAGCAGTCTCTTTGAAAAGCTCAAAACAAGAAGTGGTAGCATTGTCAACTACAGAATCAGAATACATCGCCGCTTCATTGGCAGTCCAAGAAGCTGCATGGTTGAAGAAATTCATAGCCGACCTAGGGGTGGTCCCTACCATTCAAGACCCCCTAGAGATCTTTTGTGATAATGAGGGTGCGATTGCTCAAATCAAGGAACCTCGTGCGCACCAAAAGACTAGACATATCGAGCGAAGATTCAACTACATAAGGGATGAAGTTGAAAAAGGAAAGATATGTATCCGCCAAGTTCACACCGATCGAAACATTGCGGATCCACTCACGAAGCTCCTTGACAGGGCAAAACATGAGGGTCATACATATGCCTTAGGACTTCGATATTCTAGTGATTGGATTTGATCTATTTTGTATTTGGATATTGAAACAATTGTTAATTTAACTCTTTTATGGTATTTTGAGTTACGTTTCATTTTAGCATGTTTAAATCCATGAATATGTTAATTATTCTAAATGTCCGTAGTCGATCATACTTGTGGGAACAAATATGAATGTAAGACTATTATGAATTTGGATTGGTGGATATTCATTAGATATAAATATAGAGCAAAGTGTTGCTACCAAAGTTCATAGATATTTGTGGGATACAAATATTGAACTGACTCGCTCTCAAATATTATTGCATGGAATCATTTGTGATTGATCATAAGTAAATTTTGAGTAAAGGCGAATATCATAGTATCCTCTGACCTGAGATACATATTGGGTCTTAATATTCACCAAGTATTATACCTTGACCTAGTTCTTAGCTGTCAGTAATAAGGTAGTACACAAGGCTAAACTCAGGTATGATACAAGGTGATCCTGAGAGACGTATGTAGTCAAGAAAGGATTTGTTCCTCTTATTCATTGAGAGTAAGATGTCTAAGGCCTGCTAAAGTTAAATCAACAGAGGGTGATCATTCTATGTCTCTAGATTTAACATGACATCTATAACGAAAGGATAAATGACAGATTCACCTAAATCATGTTCAAGTAAGGGACTTGAAGGGGATGATGTTATTGAATGGGAAATATAGTCATACGTATTAGGGGTAGTAAACTATAGTTAGGTGTCTTTACTACTTGCATCAATCTTCTATGTATCTTGTGCAAGTGGGAGATTGTTGGAGTCTGTATGCCCAAGACACATATTAGATTGATGTGGCTAGTACGTTATGATCCAAGTCGAGTCATACCCAGATACAAGCTAGACAAACACTTATAATAATTTATTTGTGATATGATTAAACAAATAAATATTAACACTTACAATATTTAGAAATTGGTTTTCTAAATAATTACACTTGAGAAACCAATAAATTATATGGATAATTTATTTTGAGAGAATATTTTATTTTGTTATTTAATGGGTTAAATAACATAATAAAAATAATATAAGTCTTATAAGATCTGATGTTATATTTTATAAAAGTTATAAAATGTATATATGTAAGACTTATATTGTTTAAAAAGAAAATTGTATTTTTTTTTAAATAATAAGGTGGGCCGCCCCCCATATGTCTTCCCAAGACATAAATTTGGTCCAATGATGATACATGCATTTGCATGTGTTAGAAGGGCTTTTATTGGGTGATGTGGGTGGCCATGTTTGTAACACCCCGTTTTTTCACAAGTCAAAGTCAAGGTCAAAGTCAACGACCGATTTCGCGCAACTTGACTTACAGAAATTTCTTTATTTTATTTGTATTATGTGGAGTAAGTGTTGTTAATGCAATAATCGATGTGTGTTAATCGCTATCAATCGATCTACGACTGTGAACTATAGGAAGTAACAATGCGATAAAGTTAATTAATCAATAATCAAGCTATGCTAATCAAATCGACATCGAATCACAACTCGAGCTACGTATTTTACTTGTTGTTTATACGTGCGTGTGTGCCTTACGTGTTATCTGTGCATGTTTATTTATGATGTGTTATGGGAATCAAGCGAACTCAATCGAAACTCGAATACAATCGAACTCGAACTCGAATCAAAAGCGAACTATGATAGCTAGTGGAAAATAGATTATGTGAGATATGAAGTAGTTGGCACTGAAAGTAATTTGACTAGGAAACCCTATCGAATCGAACCGCTCGCAATCGAAATCGAAACACCAAAAATCATCGCGTCAGAACTTGAACCAAGCGCCATTCGGCCGGATAGCCATCCGATGGGATAACCCTTTGGTGACAGGTCATACGTCATCCGGCCAGGATGTCATCTGACCGGATCGTCATCCGGGCGGAGTGTCATCCGATCGGATCACCCTTTCCTCTTTTGGAATCCTATAAATACCCCTGTCATTGTCATTCTTTCCATTTCTGGAAACCTTCTGTCCTAACAGCTCGTGCTCCCCACTTTTTCTTCGATTTCTCTCAATCCAGGTAAGATCTCGCCCTAAATCTTGTACTTTCTTGATCTACACGCACTCCTACACCTTTCTATCTTTTAAATCTTAACTTTTAACCGTGAAATCACTAGATTTTGGGTGTTCTAGGGTGACGTCATCATGTGTTCTTCAAGAACTTCGTGCTTTGACTTCAATCCACCAAGAACAACCGAGGTCTAACCGATTTCCACCTGAATACATAAAGATCTTGTGAAGATCTCGACACAAGAGTGGAAAAAGGATTGAAAGATGGTTTCTAACTTTCTTTCAACTCTTTTACACCCAAAACACTCAAAAACCGGTAGAATCAGGATCAGATCTAGTCTCCTACTCATCCATGGTGTTGTACTAGTTCAGATCTGGATTC
Organism: Helianthus tuberosus; assembly: GCA_030545235.1. Taxonomy (NCBI): domain Eukaryota; kingdom Viridiplantae; phylum Streptophyta; class Magnoliopsida; order Asterales; family Asteraceae; genus Helianthus; species Helianthus tuberosus. The sequence goes on along the minus strand of CM060411.1, from coordinate 211,848,519 downwards.
CGCCCACGAGACTACCGACTTCGGGTTAAACAAGAACAACCGTCTCGAGCCGGTAACTGGCCGAACTAGGGTGATTCCTGGTCGGATTGGTCACTTGGGTCGAGGCAGGGTTCTGATTGGTTAACAAGTTGTCAAGACGTCTCGAAACAATGACAAACCATCAAAACAACCAAGTGTAGGACGAAAGGAACAGTCGGAACGGATTGCCGTCCGACCGGATTGTCATCCGATCGGATGAGTCATCCGAACGGATTGCCATCCGAACGGATCACACTTGGGTCCCACCATCTAAACAATCTTATCTAAGGTTTGAGTATTGAACGAATTGCAGTCCGATCGGACGACCATCTGAATGGATTACTCATCGGATCATGAGATACTAAGACTTTAAGGATTTAAACAATTTCCAACATGTTCATCACCAGAGTTGCCACCCGATCGGATGGTCATCCGATCGAGTGACATTTCAGCTGTGAACTTGTCTTCATCAAGTAATCTCACCACTAAGTCGTCGTCCGACCGGACCACCGTCCGACCGGATAACCATCCGAACGGATTGTCATCCGCACGACCCATCATCCGATCGAACGACTTGATGGATAGAGACACTTCAATGTTTTCAAAATGCTACAACAAAAACTTCAAAAGTTAAGCCATCATACACAAACACATCCTTCTTATAAAAAGAAACAATCCACTCGAATTGTCATCCGACCGGATGACCACCCGAACGGATTACCATCCGCACGGATTGCTGTCCGATCGGATTACCATCCGATCGAACTACCATCCGACCCATCTTCACCTTGTATCGTTTTACGTGTTCCTTATCGTTATGCTATCTAATCTATTCAGGCTAACCTTACTCGCTAAGCCCTCCCTTCAAACCATTAATCGCTGTGAGTATACTCGATCCCTTTTTGCTTTAAGCACTTTTGGGTGTTACATACGTTACGAATATTCAAACTACAACAATCACACTACTCAAATACTATTTGAACGCTAACCGTTAACTCATGTTATACGTGGCTCATGAATGCTTGTTTGTTATGTTTACACATGGAATGCTGTCTACCTGCCTTAGCAACGATAGTACTATAGTTTGGACTCAGCACCCGTTCACGGGGGTTGTTAAGGATCATTACTTGCATGGATTACGGTGGTAATCATGTATTGCGAACTGCCTCAGGCATTCAACCCGCAGTCATCGATATCGATGGATCTATGTCGATAACTAACGTGCTTCATTTCACTATGTGTACGTGCTGGTTATGCGTAAACGAATTCAAACTCTATATGCTATTATCAAACTTGTATGCTCACCTTTACATTTTATGTATTGACTTTATTTTAACGTATGTGACAGGTGCTTAGGACGCACATGTGGTAGGAATTTGAAGCTAGAATAAAGCTTTAGAGCCCAACAAATAGTTGTCTGTAGATAACGAATCAGGGGTCTCTAGAAGCAGATAAACAATTGCTGTTTATTTAAATCTGAGTTGTTAGAACAGAATATTTGCCTGGATTTATGTCTGTAATAATTATTTGCTGTTTGAGGTACGGTATGGGACGTATTAATTAAATTGAATAGTAATGATAATTGTTATGGAAACTTCTGGACAATCTGTTTCGCTCAGTGCTATGCCCCGATGATTCCGCCATCGGTTGGGGTGTGACAGATTGGTATCAGAGCCATAACTATAGGGAATTAGGCAAGACTCGACCTAGTCCGGGTCGATGTCTTAGATACCTAGTCTATAGTTAAGAACCAACAGACCGACTTGTGCATGCCCGGTAGTGGCTATGTACGAGCTTACTTCTCGCTATTCTCGCTTATGTTGCACTATCACTACACTCGAATTTTCAGCTATGAATAAGCGATTAAGCCGAGATTAGGTGTGAAAACCGCAAACTCTCGACTAAGATTGCTTAATCAACCCGCATTTTTTTTTATCTACAAACAAGGAGAATTATGCCAAATCAGGAGTGAAACCCATATTTTGATGAATAATCTCCTCCACTTTATCAAAAACAGAGACAAAGTTGTTAAGCCAGGGGTGAAACCCTAACCTTGACGACTTGTCCTGCATATTTTACAAAAACTCTCACCAAAGTGTCGATGGACTCCAACGACCTGAAGTCACGATATGACTTACGGGCTGCGTGTCCAACGCCCAAGAGACGAGGCAGAGGCACTGCCTGGTAGATCAAGCGTGCACGACAAGTCCATGAGGATAGTCGAACCACTTTGGTTAGTCAATGTCTAGGTAGCCGTAGACAATCTACCCTTGATTTTATCGATTTTATGGGGATTTTATGTAATTTCTGCTTATTTGTTAACGTTTTGAGGTACTATTGGTTTCGATCTAACGCCTTTTGCTTCTGCTAAAACACGCAACCCACTGCACAGTCGTTAACAAATCGCTAAACTATGGAAGACTTTATACTAAACTCATACTACACGATTCGGTATATCAAACGCGAACGCTATATCCGGACAATCGTGAATTGTAAATGATAGGTTTCTGTTTTCTGACTACCTCTAGTAATTAAGTGCGTATGTGTTACCTTGTTTTCTTGCCTTACGTGCTTAGGTGTTATGTGGTTATGTGCACTACGTGCTTATGTGATTTTGTGATTTACGTGCTTATGTGTTTACGTGAATCTGCAATTATGAGCCTACGTGTTATGTGATACGTGTTACATTGCGTGTTCCTAAGCTTTAGTAAGTAGTAGACGTGTGAGGTGAGATTTGAATACAATGTGTTGAGTTCCGTGACGATGTCCATTGCAGACAATGTCGTCTGGATCCCGTCACGCACTTTCTCGTCAAGAAAAGAGGGACAAACGCCTTGCTTCCATCATCGCGAAAAGTGTGGCGAAGGCTGTGAGTGATGTTTACGAGAATGCCAGCAAGTCATCTGAGGAGTCGAGGACTGACGCTCCTAAAGCTGCCGCAAGGCCCTTCAGTTTCAAGCAATTCAAGTCGTGTGGGCCAAAGGAATTCACTGGCGAAGGAGGTCCTACTGCACTATTCCAATGGTTTGATTCCATTGAGGTCACTCTGCGACAGAGTGGTTGTCCTGATGACCTTCGAACTCTGAACGCTACCGGCATCTTCCAGTCCTGTGCACTTGACTAGTGGACGACCGAGAGGAACAAGCGAGGGAACGATGCAGCCTACGGTCTGTCGTGGGACGAGCTCAAGGAAGTTATGCTAGAGGAATTCTGCCCTCCTCACGAACGTCAAAAGCTTGAAGATGAATTTTGGCACATACAACAGTATGAGGGTGACAATGCTGCTCTCACTGCTCATTTCAAACAGCTCAGCATCATCTGTCCCGATCAAGTCAAGACTCCAGAGATCACCATCAAGAAGTACATCCGAGCTTTGCCCGACTGCGTCGCAGATTTCGTGCAAGCGGCTAAGACTAAGACGATCGAAGAGACTTACCTACTGGCCGCCGAAATCAACGACAAAAGGGTTAAGGCTGGTGTCTGGGATAAGACTTTGAAGCACCTGCATCAAGCTACCGCCACCGCACCAACTGCTGAACCCACCTCATCGAGCAACAAGAGGAAGAACAAGAGAAAGAACAGCTGCACCAACAAGAACTGTGCGATCACTGCTACACCGATTCAAGCTGTACCAGCCCAACAGCGTCAAGTAGACGCGCCTGTGGCTAATGCGCCACCTGCAAAGCGTGCATACACTGGGCCACATCCGCTCTGTCCTACTTGTACCTACCACCATCCAACTGCCATTGCTTGCCGTTTTTGTGCTCATTGCAACGTATATGGCCATTTTACTGCCAACTGCCGTATTCGACAAACTCCTGCTCATCAGGCTCTACTCACTGCCCCTCAGGGTCAACAAGCTCCTCCAGCACCCGCAGTCAAAGCCAGATCTTGCTTAGCATGTGGCGACCCGAACCAGTCAAAGCCAGATCCTGCTTCGCAAGATCCCCAGCAACAGCAGCCACAGCAGCAACAATAACAACAGCAGCAACAACAGGCCGCACGCGCCAGAAACCAATAAATTATATGGATAATTTATTTTGAGAGAATATTTTATTTTGTTATTTAATGGGTTAAATAACATAATAAAAATAATATAAGTCTTATAACATATGATGTTATATTTTATAAAAGTTATAATATGTATATATGTAAGACTTATATTGTTTAAAAAGAAAATTGTATTTTTTTTTAAACAATAAGGTGGGCCGCCCCCCATATGTCTTCCCAAGACATAAATTTGGTCCAATGATGATACATGCATTTGCATGTGTTAGAAGGGCTTTTATTGGGTGATGTGGGTGGCCATGTCTGTAACACCCCGTTTTTTCACAAGTCAAAGTCAAAGTCAAGGTCAAAGTCAACGACCGATTTCGCGCAACTTGACTTACAGAAATTTCTTTATTTTATTTGTATTATGTGGAGTAAGTGTTGTTAATGCAATAATCGATGTGTGTTAATCGCTATCAATCGATCTACGACTGTGAACTATAGGAAGTAACAATGCGATAAAGTTAATTAATCAATAATCAAACTATGCTAATCAAATCGACATCGAATCACAACTCGAGCTACGTATTTTACTTGTTGTTTATACGTGCGTGTGTGCCTTACGTGTTATCTGTGCATGTTTATTTATGATGTGTTATGGGAATCAAGCGAACTCAATCGAAACTCGAATACAATCGAACTCGAACTCGAATCAAAAGCGAACTATGATAGCTAGTGGAAAATAGATTATGCGAGATATGAAGTAGTTAAGACTGAAAGTAATTTGACTAGGAAACCCTATCGAATCGAACCGCTCGCAATCGAAATCGAAACACCAAAAATCGTCGCGTCAGAACTTGAACCAAGCGCCATCCGGCCGGATAGCCATCCGACCGGATAGCCATCCGACCGGATAACCCTTTGGTGACAGGTCATATGTCATCCGATCGGATCACCCTTTCCTCTTTTGGAATCCTATAAATACCCCTGTCATTGTCATTCTTTCCATTTCTGGAAACCTTCTGTCCGAACAGCTCGTGCTCCCCACTTTTTCTTCGATTTCTCTCAATCCAGGTAAGATCTCGCCCTAAATCTTGTACTTTCTTGATCTACACGCACTCCTACACCTTTCTATCTTTTAAATCTTAACTTTCAACCGTGAAATCACTAGATTTCGGGTGTTCTAGGGTGACGTCATCATGTTTTCTTCAAGAACTTCGTGCTTTGACTTCAATCCACCAAGAACAACCGAGGTCTAACCGATTTCCACCTGAATACATAAAGATCTTGTGAAGATCTCGACACAAGAGTGGAAAAAGGATTGAAAGATGGTTTCTAACTTTCTTTCAACTCTTTTACACCCAAAACACTCAAAAACCGGTAGAATCAGGATCAGATCTAGTCTCCTACTCATCCATGGTGTTGTACTAGTTCAGATCTGGATTCCGCCCACGAGACTACCGACTTCGGGTTAAACAAGAACAACCGTCTCGAGCCGGTAACTGGCCGAACTAGGGTGATTCCTGGTCGGATTGGTCACTTGGGTCGAGGCAGGGTTCTGATTGGTTAACAAGTTGTCAAGACGTCTCGAAACAACGACAAACCATCAAAACAACCAAGTGTAGGACGAAAGGAACAGTCGGAACGGATTGCCGTCCGGCCGGATTGTCATCCGATCGGATGAGTCATCCGAACGGATTGCCATCCGAACGGATCACACTTGGGTCCCACCATCTAAACAATATTATCTAAGGTTTGAGTATTGAACGAATTGCAATCCGATCGGACGACCATCTGAATGGATTACTCTTCGGATCATGAGATACTAAGACTTTAAGGATTTAAACAATTTCCAACATGTTCATCACCAGAGTTGCCACCCAATGGTTTGATTCCATTGAGGTCACTCTGCAACAGAGTGGTTGCCCTGATGACCTTCGAACTCTGAACACTACCGGCGTCTTCCAGTCCCGTGCACTTGACTAGTGGACGGCCGAGAGGAACAAGCGAGGGAACGATGCAGCCTACGGTCTGTCGTGGGACGAGCTCAAGGAAGTTATGCTAGAGGAATTCTGCCCTCCTCACGAACGTCAAAAGCTTGAAGATGAATTTTGGCACATACAACAGCATGAGGGTGACAATGCTGCTCTCACTGCTCGTTTCAAACAGCTCAGCATCATCTGTCCCGATCAAGTCAAGACTCCGGAGATCACCATCAAGAAGTACATCCGAGCTTTGCCCGACTGCGTCGCAGATTTCGTGCAAGCGGCTAAGACTAAGACGATCGAAGAGACTTACCTACTGGCCGCCGAAATCAACGACAAAAGGGTTAACGCTGGTGTCTGGGATAAGACTTCGAAGCACCAGCATCAAGCTACCGCCACCGAACCAACTGCTGAACCCACCTCATCGAGCAACAAGAGGAAGAACAAGAGAAAGAACAGCTCCACCAACAAGAACTGTGCGATCACTGCTGCACCGATTCAAGCTGTACCAGCCCAACAGCGTCAAGTAGACGCGCCTGTGGCTAATGCACCACCTGCAAAGCGTGCATACACTGGGCCACATCCGCTCTGCCCTACTTGTACCTACCACCATCCAACTGCCATTGCTTGCCGTTTTTGTGCTCATTGCAACGTATATGGCCATTTTACTGCCAACTGCCGTATTCGACAAACTCCTGCTCATCAGGCTCTACTCACTGCCCCTTGGGGTCAACAAGCTCCTCCGGCACCCGCAGTCAAAGCCAGATCCTGCTTCGCATGTGGCGACCCGAACCAGTCAAAGCCAGATCCTGCTTCGCAAGATCCCCAGCAACAGCAGCCACAGCAGCAACAACAACAACAGCAACAACAACAGGCCGCACGCGCCAGAACTTTCAACCTCAACGTGCGTCAAGCCCAGGCCGACAACAACGTGGTCAATGGTACGTTCCTTGTGAATGGTATTTATGCTTCATGTTTGTTTGATACTGGAGCCGATAATTGCTTTGTGTCGTTCGAATTTGAGAAACTCCTTAGTCGTAAACGCTCCCAACTCTCCTCGACATTCGATGTTGAAGTCGCAACCGGAAGAACCGTCACCGTCAATTCTCTTCTTCGTGATTGTACCCTTGAGCTCAACAATCACATTTTCCCAATTGACCTTATTCCGATGCAACTCGGCAGTTTTGACGTCGTAGTAGGCATGGACTTTCTTCGAGAAAACCATGCTGAAGTTGTATGCTTCGACAAGATGATTCGATTTTCGCTCGCAAATGGTGACTTACTGTGTGTATACGGTGATACTACTTCAAAGGGGCTCAAGCTTGTGTCATGTGTCCAAGCTAGCAAGTATCTCCGCAAGGAATACATGGCTTTCTTGGCTAACATTGTAGTAGCGGAGAAGGAAAAGAAAGAGAAGAAGGAAGTGAAAGTCGTTCTGTTGGTTCGAGAATTTCCTAATGTTTTTCCAGAGGATCTTTCCGGACTACCGCCAAGTCGTGATATCGACTTTCGTATCAACCTTATTCCTGGAGCCAATCCTGTTGCCAAAGCTCCTTATCGACTTGCGCCGTTCGAAATGCGCGAACTCTCAACCCAACTCCAGGAATTACTTGAGAAAGGATTCATTCGCCCGAGCACCTCTCCTTGGGGCGCTCTAGTCCTTTTCGTCAAAAAGAAGGACGGGTCGTTCAGGATATGCATCGTCTATTGGGAATTGAATAAGTTAACTATCAAGAACCGCTATCCCCTACCTTGCATCGACGATTTGTTTGACCAACTACAAGGCGCTACGTGTTTCTCAAAGATCGACCTACGTTCAGGATATCACCAGCTGCGTATTCAAGAGGGGGATATACCCAAAACCATGTTTCGTACTCGTTACGGCCACTACGAATTCGTTGTCATGCCTTTTGGATTAACCAACGCACCAGCGGTTTTCATGGACCTGATGAATCGCGTGTGTAAACCATATCTCGACCGTTTCGTCATCGTATTCATCGACGACGTCTTGATCTATTCCAAATCGAAGGCCGAACACGTGCAACATCTACGTTTGGTTCTTGAGTTACTCCAGGGGAACCAACTCTATGCCAAGTTCTCCAAGTGTGAATTCTGGTTAGAGGAAGTTCAGTTTCTGGGTCACATTGTTAATAGTCAGGGTATTCACGTCGATCCTGCGAAGATTGAAGCTGTTAAGAGCTGGGTTACGCCTAAGAACCCGTCTGAAGTCCGCTCTTTTCTCGGACTAGCAGGCTATTATCGACGATTTATCAAAGGATTCTCCAGGATCGCTGTTCCGCTTACCTCTCTCACGCATAAAGACAAGCCTTTTGCTTGGAAAACCGAACAAGGGACTGCCTTTCGAACCCTCAAGCACATGCTTTGCAACGCTCCTGTTCTCACATTTCCCGACGGAAACGATGATTTCATTGTCTATTGTGATGCTTCCAACCTTGGTCTTGGTTGTGTTCTCATGCAACGGGACAAGGTCATAGCTTACGCATCTCGTCAGCTCAAAGTCCACGAGAAGAACTATACAACCCATGATCTCAAGCAAGGCGCAGTTGTTTTTGCATTAAAGATTTGGCGACACTACCTATATGGTACCAAGTGTACGATCTTCACCGATCATAGGAGCCTACAACATATCTTTAATCAGAAGGAACTTAATATGCGTCAACGCCGATGGGTAGAACTTCTCAACGATTACGACTGTGAGATCCGTTATCACCCAGGCAAGGCAAATGTCATTGCCGACGCACTTAGCAGACGGAGCTATCTGCTTAGCACTCGTAACGTTCAAGCCCAGCACGATCTCGAAACTCTCATCCGCGACGCTCAACATGCATGTTTTAATGAACGCACCTTGAAGAAAGAAAGGATCTACCACGATGGAGCCCAACTTGTGAGCAAGTCGAATGGGATATTCCACTTTCTAGACCGAATTTGGATTCCCAAACGAACCAATTTGCGACAGATCTTGATGGACGAAGCCCATAAATCCCGGTATTCTATTCATCCCGGTGCTGAAAAGATGTACCAGGACCTTCGTTATAAGTACTGGTGGCCGGGCATGAAAAGAGATATCGCTCTCTACGTTGGAAAATGCCTAACTTGTGCTAGAGTCAAGGCTGAACATCAAAGACCCTCTGGCTTACTCGAACAACCACCAATTCCCATGTGGAAGTGGGAAAGTATAGCCATGGACTTTATAACCAAACTACCGCACACGTCATCAGGTCACGACAGCATATGGGTTGTGGTCGACCGTTTAACTAAATCAGCTCACTTTCTACCGATATGAGAAGACTACAAGGTAGAACGATTAGCCCGAATCTACACCGACGAGATCATTTGTAATCATGGTACGCCTCGTGACATCATCTCTGATCGTGATACTCGGTTTACATCGCGACTGTGGGAAACGTTTCAAGCGGCACTCGGTACAACGCTTAATCTAAGTACTGCATTCCACCCACAAACCGACGGTCAGACTGAAAGAACGATTCGTACTCTTGAAGACATGCTCCGTTCGTGTGTCATAGACTTCGGTGGTAATTGGGATAAATACCTACCGTTAGTCGAATTCTCGTATAACAACAGCTATCACTCTAGCATCCAAATGGCACCATTCGAGGCATTATACGGAAGAAGGTGTCGATCGCCTATTGTGTGGCACGAGATCGGTCATTCGCAACTAACCGGTCCAGAGCTATTACAAGAAACGACAGACAAGATCTTCCAAATTCGAGACAACCTGGTAAAAGCTCGGGATCGACAGAAAAGTTAAGCCAATAGAAAACGCAAGCCCCGTGAATTTGATGTTGGTGACTACGTACTCCTAAAGGTATCACCTTGGAAGGGTGTAGTCCGATTCGGCAAAAAGGGAAAACTCGCGCCTCGATATGTTGGACCTTTTAAGATTCTGGAAAGGATCGGAAAAGTCGCCTACAGACTCGAACTACCGGAGGAACTTAATAACGTCCACCCGACTTTCCACGTGTCGAACCTCCGAAAGTGTCTAGCCAACCACGACCTACACGTTCCTCTCGATGATCTGCAAGTGAACGAAACACTACACTTCGTGGAAAAGCCTGTCAAAATCATGGATCGCCAAACCAAGCAACTCAGACGCTCTCGCATTCCTATCATGAAAGTCTGATGGGAAGGCAAATGAGGCGCAGAGTTCACTTGGGAACTCGAAAGCGACATGAAGGCTAAGTACCCGCAGTTGTTTAAAGAGAGTTCTCAAACGTGATTCGCGACGAAGTACAGCTTCCGGCCTAATTTCAGGACGAAATTCCCTAAACAAGGGGAGGCTGTAACACCCCGTGTTTTCACAAGTCAAAGTCAAAGTCAAGGTCAAAGTCAACGACCGATTTCGCGCAACTTTACTTACAGAAATTTCTTTATTTTATTTGTATTATGTGGAGTAAGTGTTGTTAATGCAATAATCGATGTGTATTAATCGCTATCAATCGATCTACGACTGTGAACTATAGGAAGTAACAATGCGATAAAGTTAATTAATCAATAATCAAGCTATGCTAATCAAATCGACATCGAATCACAACTCGAGCTACGTATTTTACTTGTTGTTTATACGTGCGTGTGTGCCTTACGTGTTATCTGTGCATGTTTATATATGATGTGTTATGGGAATCAAGCGAACTCAATCGAAACTCGAATACAATCGAACTCGAACTCGAATCAAAAGCGAACTATGATAGCTAGTGGAAAATAGATTATGCGAGATATGAAGTAGTTGGGACTGAAAGTAATTTGACTAGGAAACCCTATCGAATCGAACCGCTCGCAATCGAAATCGAAACACCAAAAATCGTCACGTCAGAACTTGAACCAAGCGCCATCCGGCCGGATAGCCATCCGGCCGGATAGCCATCCGACCGGATAACCCTTTGGTGACAGGTCATATGTCATCCGACCAGGATCTCATCCGACCGGACCGTCATCCGGGTGGAGTGTCATCCGATCGGATCACCCTTTCCTCTTTTGGAATCCTATAAATACCCCTGTCATTGTCATTCTTTCCATTTCTGGAAACCTTCTGTCCGAACAGCTCGTGCTCCCCACTTTTTCTTCGATTTCTCTCAATCCAGGTAAGATCCCGCCCTAAATCTTGTACTTTCTTGATCTACACGCACTCCTACACCTTTCTATCTTTTAAATCTTAACTTTTAACCATGAAATCACTAGATTTCGGGTGTTCTAGGGTGACATCATCATGTGTTCTTCAAGAACTTCATGCTTTGACTTCAATCCACCAAGAACAACCGAGGTCTAACCGATTTCCACCCGAATACATAAAGATCTTGTGAAGATCTCGACACAAGAGTGGAAAAAGGATTGAAAGATGGTTTCTAACTTTCTTTCAACTCTTTTACACCCAAAACACTCAAAAACCGGTAGAATCAGGATCAGATCTAGTCTCCTACTCATCCATGGTGTTGTACTAGTTCAGATCTGGATTCCGCCCACGAGACTACCGACTTCGGGTTAAACAAGAACAACCGTCTCGAGCCGGTAACTGGCCGAACTAGGGTGATTCCTGGTCGGATTGGTCACTTGGGTCGAGGCAGGGTTCTGATTGGTTAAGAAGTTGTCAAGACGTCTCGAAACAACGACAAACCATCAAAACAACCAAGTGTAGGACAAAAGGAACAGTCGGAACGGATTATCGTCCGACCGGATTGCCATCCGAACGGATCACATTTGGGTCCCACCATCTAAACAATCTTATCTAAGGTTTGAGTATTGAAAGAATTGCAATCCGATCGGACGACCATCTGAATGGTTTACTCTTCGGATCATGAGATACTAAGACTTTAAGGATTTAAACAATTTCCAACATGTTCATCACCAGAGTTGCCACCCGATCGGATGGTCACCCGATCGAGTGACATTTCAGTTGTAAACTTGTCTTCATCAAGTAATCTCACCACTAAGTCGCCGTCCGACCTGACCACAGTCCGACCGGATGACCATCCGAACGGATTGTCATCCGCACGACCCATCATCCGATCGAACGACTTGATGGATAAAGACACTTCAATGTTTTCAAAATGCTACAACGAAAACTTCAAAAGTTAAGCCATCATACACAAACACATCCTTCTTATAGGAAGAAACAATCCACTCGAATCGTCATCCGACCGGATGACCACCCGAACGGATTACCATCCGCACGGATTACCATCCGCACGGATTGCTGTCCTATCGGATTGCTGTCCGATCGGATTACCATCCGACCCATCTTCACCTTGTATTGTTTTACGTGTTCCTTATCGTTATGCTATCTAATCTATTTAGGCTAACCTTACTCGCTAAGCGCTCCCTTCAATCCATTAATCGCTGTGAGTATACTCGATCCCTTTTTTGCTTTAAGCACTTTTGGGTGTTACATACGTTACGAATATTCAAACTACAACAATCACACTACTCAAATACTATTTGAACGCTAACCGTTAATGCATGTTATACGTGGCTCATGAATGCTTGTTTGTTATGTTTACACATGGAATGCTGTCTACCTGCCTTAGCAACGATAGTACTATAGTTTGGACTCAGCACCCGTTCACGGGGGTTGTTAAGGATCATTACTTGCATGGATTATGGTGGTAATCATGTATTGCGAACTGCCTCAGGCAGTCAACCCGCAGTCATCGGTATCGATGGATCTATGTCGATAACTAACGTGCTTCATTTCACTATGTGTACGTGCTGGTTATGCGTAAACGAAATCGAACTCTATATGCTATTATCAAACTTGTATGCTCACCTTTACATTTTATGTATTGACTTTATTTTAACGTATGTGATAGGTGCTTAGGACGCACATGTGGTAGGAATTTGAAGCTAGAATAAAGCTTTAGAGCCCAACAAATAGTTGTCTGTAGATAACGAATCAGGGGTCTCTAGAAGCAGATAAACAATTGCTGTTTATTTAAATCTGAGTTGTCGTAACAGAATATTTGCCTGGATTTATGTCTGTAATAATTATTTGCTGTTTGAGGTACGGTATGGGACGTATTAATTAAATTGAATAGTAATGATAATTGTTATGGAAACTTCTGGACAATCTGTTTCGCTCAGTGCCATGCCCCGATGATTCTGCCATAGGTTGGGGTGTGACAATGTCTTCCACAAGTTTTAATAAGAATTTTGTATGACAAAAAGGTATTTGGATGAACTTGTAAGACTTGCATTTTTCTCTCAAAATTTCGGCCATAAAGGAGTTCCAAGGGAGTTTCGGTTTTTTATCATAAGTGTTAAAAATCCTAGCTAAACTCAAGGTGTTTGTTGGAAGCTTGGGGTATACAAGCTTGAGGTCTTCTACTCTTGAAGGCAACCGTTCAAGAAGTATCATCCTTTTCATCATCCTATTACTCCAAGAAGGTAGCATTCTAAACATCCTATGGTTCTGTTTGATAATATGCATTTTCATATATGGATCCGGGTTTTGGGATTTTGCATATAAATGATATTTATATCTTAAAAGTAACATGTTTTAAATATTATTTCCGCTGCGTTTTTATTTCATATGGATGAAATTACTTTGATAAACATGTTAAAATCCCAACATTATCAAGGTATTCTGGACACTTAAACCATATTTATGCATTAAATTTTGATGTTAAAATGCTGAATTTTGCTGTTTTCTTCAGAATTCTGTAGTTTAAGTGTGTTTCAGGCACTTTCTAGCACTTAAATCGTCACTCTGAAGGCAGTTTTATGATCCCTACTCTCCTACACACTATTCTAGTGTAACTCTTGGTTCCGGGGCTCATTCTGTGTCTTAACAACATGTCTGTCTGAGTACTGAAATCCCTTCAGGACTTCTAGTTTATCTGATCAACGTACTAGTTTTGTTCTGTGCACTAATTCAACTGTCTCATGTTGCATTCAACATTTATAAATAACATGCAATCATGTAATGTATTGGCATGTCTATGACAGTAATCAGAAAATCATTCATTTCATTAGTTCAATCATGCACAGTCATTAAGGTACAAATTACTGTTTATAATGTACGAAATACATGGAAAAGTGTCAGTTGTCACATGTATAAGGAATGTTTGTGCATTATGAATAAAGTTTAAGTGTAAGTTAGTAGATAACATGTTACACCCTAAAAAGTAGTAAAACGAAAAAGGGGGTTCAAGTATACTCACAAAATTGCTATGTCTTCCAATTATCCAAGTGTTGACGAGTGTATGAGATGAGGAGGATGGAACACCGAAGTCACCCTATATGGGCAAACGGAGATGTATGAGTAATCAGAATTATGACGGAGGATTGAATTGGAATTAGAGCATATCTTGTTGGTATATATGTATATATATATATATTTTACATAGTTTATGTAAAAGTTCTAAATTAAATCTATCAAGAGTATTATAGAAGTGTTGTCAAAGATAAATATACATTTATATTTATTGTTATAAAAATTATTTGAATCGGATACGCTTTCATTAGTGGTTCGACTATATAGAATATGTATATATTTTAACGAAAATCGGGCAGAGTTTCCTCTGTTTTTGGACGATCCCGACAACTAACGTGTCGATGTATTTTCCAAAACTCAATAAGTAAACAATAATATAAATAAAATTCACGTCAAATGCTAAAATATAATTAAACGTCAAGTGTATCGGTTCGAGCTTGATTAGTATAAAAATATATAAACAAAATACTATAAAAATAATCGTGTCGTAAATGTTATACCAAGTCTCGTGAGTAACCCGTTAATCCGACAGTTGACCGGGTTTGACTGGCTTTGACCACCTTTGACCGAACCCGAGCCGAGACCTAAAACAGAACCGGCGTGAACCCGAGTTGAACCAAGCCCCAAACCGAAACCGGGTTGAAACGAACCTGAAAACAAATCCAAAACAGAATCCGATTTTGAAATAAAACTGAAACTTAACCGAATAATACTCAAAACCCTTACCAGAACCGAGACGACCACGTTGACCCCGTGTCGGCTGAGCCCGAACCGAACCGCCACCATCACTGTCGTCAGAACTACCACAGGAAAGCCGGCACCACCACCATTATCGTTACTACCTTCACCAACCCAACCCGAAGCTGAACCACCATCATCGCCACCCCACAGCACCATCCCAGTGCCGCCGCTACCAAGAGTGGCGGTCGACCGTCCATTAAGAGAGAGGGATGAGCGAGAGCGGAGGGAGATAACAGTGGGTGTGCATGGGTTTAATCGATGATCGAAGGGAAGCGGCGACCGGAGATCCTCAGGTTACCGGAGATGCAGGAGGAAGAGGGGTTACGGGTGTGAGCGTGTAAGAAGGAGGAGGTCGGGTGGAGTGGCTGTGCATGGCCGGACATCGTCGCCGGAGTGCCGGCCGGAACCGGCTCCGATGACCGGAGCTTGAGAGGGCAAGGACAGATCGAGAGAGTATAGGCTGGTGTGTGGTTGTTTTTTTGTGAGAAAGATTAAGGTTTGAAGTTTTTAAAAGGGATTTTTATACTAGGGTTTCTTTTAAGTGGGCTCGGGCCCTGGCCCACAAGCCCGCTTCTCGTGTTATGCGCGGCCCGATACTTTTCTGAAGCTCGTTTAAAAACTTGAACCTTATAGAATGGCGTAACACGTTAGTTTAAGGTTAAAAGTATGAAATGTTGGTGTCGGTAGTCGATATTGGCGTGTTCGTTCGTTGTTCCGTTAAAAACGCTTTGGTTGTCGTTTCTAGTCAGTTTTTCGATCCGATTTCGACTGTGATTCCAGAAATAGAAAAACGAACACATATTTTCTAAAAACATGGAAATACGGAAATACGAGACGTTACAGTCTCCCCTCCTTTAGGAAATTTCGTCCCGAAATTTATTTCGAAGGAAGACTTGATAGGGTTTTGGCAAACCGAAGAGGATTGTTTAAAATTGAGGCTTTGAAGTTGGAGACGTTTTGAAAAGTATGAAATTTGAAGAACGAAAAGATAGGTTGTAAAAGGAGTTTGTTTGGCTAAAAACGAATCGAGATATTAGCATAAGTAAAACGCGGATGCGTGCGTATTAGGCTAAGTGAGTTTAAACAGTTTGAATAACTTAGAATGGATAGGTATCTTTAAAGTATGATATCCAAGAAGTATAACCTTCGTATAAAATGGTAAGCATTTCGATGAAAAGCGTGGCTGCACTGCAAAACGTCTCATTGGTTTCAAAGTGGAGTCATAACTCACAAGTTTGTAGGATATTATTCATTGATGAAGGACGAGAATGCTAGGTATTTTAATTAAAACGATTTTGGGAGGTACGGCCATCTAAGTATGTTTGCACATAAATAAATAGTAGAAGGGTAGTTTTAACCAAGAAAGTACTTTTAGTCTTCGCACGTGTAAACAGATTTGTTCGTAACGATTATAATTATAATTTGCATGAATATTTTACTTGGTATGAAGTAGATACATCCTATAATTTATAATATTTTTTTCATTCTCTCAAGACCCCTTAATTTTGTTTTTCTTTTCTCTCGTAATAAGATTTTTTACAATGTGATTGATTTGTATCAAATTAACATTGTTTGGTTTCATTTTTGACGAATGTGTGATTTAGGTTTCAGGATATAATAGTGGCGGAGCTAGCCCATTAATTTAAGGGTATTTCGAAAAAAAAATTACCGGGCAATTACAAAAAACAATAATAAATAAAGTAAAACAAATACCTAATAGA
Source organism: Helianthus tuberosus (assembly GCA_030545235.1). NCBI lineage: Eukaryota > Viridiplantae > Streptophyta > Magnoliopsida > Asterales > Asteraceae > Helianthus > Helianthus tuberosus. Next base: position 211,831,819 of record CM060411.1, on the reverse strand, counting down.
TGTGTCATCTTTTTTTTTCATAGCTTGAAATCGTTCCATCACATCGTCGTCTTTTACTTTATCAAAAGTTTATTTTTCGACCGCACAAACCATAACGTTGTTCAAATATTCCGGGCCCATTCGATTGCGTAAATCAGTCTTGGCATGCTTCAATTTAGAAAAAAATATATATATTTCAACGGTTGCGATTGCGACCGGTAAAACTAAAGCTAACTTCACTACCCCATAAACCAAATGACAAAAACTATGCGTTCCGGTTTCCACCATAAGACGAACAAGTTCACTAATTCAACTATAATATCGTTCTGCGTCTTGGGTTAACTTTATTAATTATATTTAGGGACTCCTTTCAATTATATTATCGTTAATTTGGGCTTATTTTATCATTCCGGCATAATTATTTTACAAGTTTTCGGGTTGAAAATGTTTGAGTTTATAAAAAATGGGATTTTAGTAATATCAAGTATCTTATTTTTTGGTTAGAGGTATCCTCGTATTTTTTTAGGGATATCCTTTATATACATGAAGTTTACCATTGAAAAAGAACTAATATTATTTTCATTTATTGTACACTGGTCCAATCTTTTTTTTACGTGACCAATTTGGCAACTTGCTATATGTATTTTCCATTTTACCAATCAATAGTTGGCTACGAAGATTCTGTTTTTAATCCAATGAACGTCAACATGTTCAATACCGATATTCAAAGAGGAAGTAGGGGCACTGAGGCAGTGGATGGATGAGAATATAATGTCTACACTTGCAAGTTGCGAGTCACCTGCTCAAATTAATGACATTGTTGAAAAATGGATTTTCATCGACTATTGTTGAATATCTCGAACATATATTTCAACCAAAATTTCGATCAATGTGATTTGAGAATTTGATTGCTTCATTTTACTAGGTAATGAAGCAATAAGAAATGCAAAGGAAAATTGGCACATAATTGAATGACTATCTATTTACTATTGTTAAAACTGGTACCGAGTGGTGCGTCCTTCCTTTTTGTTCAACACAATCACACAAAAAGGAAAACTGGTACATTCTTCTTCGTTTTTGTTTTAGTTGGTTCTTCTACAATTTTCCATTATGGTTAGAGACAGGTCATTCTATAATATCTCAATCTCGCAAAAATTAAAATTGTTACAGAAAAGAATAAAGTTTTGAACAATGGAAATAATTGTTTAGTATTATTACAAATTACTAATTAATCCGATCACATCTTATCGAATTGAATTATTGACAAATAAGGAAATAAATATACCAAACCAACAATCAAGGATCATACCTAGTAAATGCCATGAGTAGCAAAAAACAAAGCTAGTTGTAGGGTGTAGTGATGGTGAAATGTAGGCAAACATTGTCTCTATCCCTAGGGATAGAGTGACTGCTTCCAGAGATACAAATCGGCTCCAAAACAAACAACATACCAACACAACGAATGTATAACATCATATAGGCATAAATACAAGAAGTCAATCACATGTATTGTTCCCTTAGAGAATAAGAAAAAACTACGCCCCTAAAACACAGCTAAGACCCTATTGCACCATCCCCTATTCTTAGCCCTAATCATGCGCTTCCAAGAAGACCTACCTTGGACCATGTCCTCAGAAGAGTGCAACTCTAGAGTTATTAAATAACAAAAAAAAAAAAGAAAGAAAACTTGTTAAAGCCATTTTATTTATTAATATATAGGAGAATTGTACGTTACCGTTGTTGTTCGTACAGTACCCGTGATCAGGGATGAGCAAATGGTATTGGGTATCAGTACCAAATTTCTCGAACTAAAAGATTATCAAACTCAATCCGGTACCGACTTTTGGCGTTTTATGTACCAGGCTAGTGCTGGTTTTTACCTTCATGTACCGATAAGAACCGGTATTTTCGATACAAGTACTGGTTAACACCAATCTTATCAAACTTAAAAAGTAAAGAAGATAACAATTATTATAGTATTAAAATAATAAAACTAAAAAAAACTGTATATAATATTTTATTATAATATTTACTGTTCATTTCATTCATTTATTAATATATAGGAGAATTATACTATATATAAAAACTAGCCAAATTCCCCCACGCTACGCAGTGGGTTTTAGATCTGTATTGAATCGTTTCGTTTCATGACGGAAACAATATGATTATGGTGCTCGATATAGCAACCAAAAGAGAAAACCAAAAAAATAAGGTTGCGTGATGACTAAACCAATATGTACACAAAACTCACATTACATCTACTAAGATTCAACCCACATTAAACCATAGAAAGAATCTATGTTTAAAAATGTTATAATTCTTTTAAAATAGATTTGGTTATTAAAAGCAAATTAGGAAGAAGAGAAAACCACATTAAAGTTAAAAAAAAAAACGCAAGGACCAAAAATAACACAATTTACTCTATTTCTTTAATGTAAATGAAACAAAATTTTCTGTGCTAGGATTAGAAACTTTATTTTTTTATCAGGTCAAAAAATAAAACATTTTTTAGACCACCCGTAGTGGAGTTTTTTTTGGTGTTTTTTCTCAAAAAAAAAAAAAAAAAAAAACCCAACCATGTCCTTACATCACCCCAGGGGCGTTTTTGTTGTGAAATTGGGTTGGGGCATTCCAAATTAAACGCCGGGTGAAGAAATCTTGGGCCAATCAGACCCTTCCAATGTCAAATATCGTTAGTTATAATTAAAAAAACAAAAAAATAAATAATTGGGTAATCGTTGGATGGGGCATTATTGGACATTATACCACTACACACATTTTAGAAAAACGCCACATAATGCTCTATTGCTGACTGGACCGCCATATGATAGATAATGACCAAGGGTCTTCCTTCACCACTACACATGATCTTACTAAGAATCGAACAGGAGAAGTCTAAAACATAGCTGTGTAAATTCTTTAAATTATTTTGCAGAAAAATATTTATAACCTCTAAAATAATTGGGAAAAAAAGACAAAAAATTAGCAGTCAAGAGCCACCTAACTCTCACCTTTAACGAAACTTGATAATTATAAGATATATAATTGTCAAACAAAATGTACGTCCTTTTTATGCTTTTGATTCTTTGAAAGGTAGTCTGGTGGTCCACCAAACATGCTATAAAATATTTATAACCTCTAAAATAATTGGGAAAAAAAGACAAAAAATTAGCAGTCAAGAGCCACCTAACTCTCACCTTTAACGAAACTTGATAATTATAAGATAATATAATTGTCAAACAAAATGTACGTCCTTTTTATGCTTTTGATTCTTTGAAAGGTAGTCTGGTGGTCCACCAAACATGCTATAAAATATTTATAACCTCTAAAATAATTGGGAAAAAAAGACAAAAAATTAGCAGTCAAGAGCCACCTAACTCTCACCTTTAACGAAACTTGATAATTATAAGATATATAATTGTCAAACAAAATGTACGTCCTTTTTATGCTTTTGATTCTTTGAAAGGTAGTCTGGTGGTCCACCAAACATGCTTTTATAGCTTTGTTAAACGCAGACCATTGACCAAAAAATTATGTACCGTGAAGAGTGGTCTAGGAAATACATACTTGTAAAAAAAATCTTTTACAATTAAGTTAGTTGTACGGTACTGTCAGTCATTATAGCAACCATAACATAAAAATCAATAAAAACTATAAAAGTGAATATCTTATTTTGTTGGAATTAACATGATACCGATATTATTGCCATAGTATCTATTCGGTTTGTAATGTTACATGTGGTATGTGTAGTCATTTATTTATCATATATTTTTAGCAATTGATCTTAAAAGAAAAAGAATATTATCTTTATTGATATTTTTTTTTTAACAATGTGATATCCACAAAGAGGGTACGTGGTTAGTCTATAAATAACATTTTTATTGCAAAGTGTCAAAAGTCTGTGTAGTCATTGTTTTTAAAATATTAGGCATGATATTTTAGATTCTATTGGTATAATATTATATAGAAAAACATAAAACATAATAATTTAAAACACAATCAAAAGTAATCTAGGCATTATATATAAAACACACTAATTAACTTTCTTTGTATGATGTTTTAGATTTCATATAAACGCAAAATTAAGAAATGACGTAACCACTTTTACCCAAGAAGAAGGTGAATCTCTATGTGAAGCATGACAGCGTTTCAAGGACATGCTTCGAAAATGTCCTCACCATAGAGTTGAAGTTTGTCTTCAAGTCTCATCCTACTACAATGAGTTAACAAACCAATCAAGAAAAACTCCTGACACAACTGCGGGAGGAATATTTGGAAACAAGAGGCCACAAGAAGCTTATGATCTTATTGAAGAAATTGCATGAATAGATATTAATGGCATAATCCAAGGGCAACCCAAGGACGAAAACAAGGTTTCTATTAAGTGGATACGGTTACTTCACTTACCGCTCAAGTTGAGGCCTTAACAACTCGTCTCAACCAATTGAGCAAAGCCCAAGTGAATGTGGTCACTGCCGGCTTCAACAACTCTCCTCAAGATGGCTAAGGTCCACCTTTGTATAACAACTCTCCCAAAACCCTTAAACATATCTATACGTCCTAAAATACACCCCGTATACGAAAAATAACCCTAAAATACCTTTATATTAATAAAAATCAAATAAAAACAAAACTTTAGGTCCCCCGCGGGCCGCGAAGGAGACAACAAAAGTTGTCGCGGGCCGCGACAGCTGGCCACCAGGCCGGACCTCCTTGCGCCATGTGTCGTATACGTGTTGGACCTATATAGCTGACCCGACAAGGCTAGGGCCTACCCTATAGCCCCCGCGGGCCGCGAAAGAAACAAAGGGGGGCGTCGCCGGCCGCGAACCTCCCCTGATCAGACCCTATAATTTGAGAGTTCGAGCTGAGTTCACAAATTGTTCAAAATCTAAATTCCTCTCAAACTTCTGAATAGCTATTATAATACTCGGGTATTATACCCACTAAAAAGCGAAGCTCTGCCTCGTTGTAAGTGTTATAACCCCCGTTTACGTATTAATTACTCTGCCCGATTGATCTAGAGCTCCGTAACGCATGTCAAGGCTCTGCCTGACTCAGTCGTTGGAATTCTGTCTCGGGGGTATAGCTAATGTAAATTGGGTTATCTTACTAACGCGTGTGCATTGTTTAATTTTAATAGATTATAACCAGGAAATCACCAGACAGCAGTAGTATTATCTAAAATAGCAATGTGAGTACATACACTTTTTGTAAACTGTTTTTACAAAACCTCAATCGTTTTCAAGTATATTTTGCAGTGATTGAGTCTATGTATTCTACAATTATTGTCGGTATGTTGGGGTTTTGTATACATTATTTGTTACTACACTGTGAGTAGTAGCATGACCACAAGTCAGGATTGACAGTACCGTGGGTGGTAATTGGGTAGATAAAAACATTGTAATCGCTCTCAATACTGTAAAGATGTAAAATTCTGTTTTGATTAAACTGGGATGCACTCGCCAGTATTTCTTGCTGATAAAATTTTTAAAACGCGTTTCAGATAACAAAATGTGAAAGCCCAATAGAAGCCAGCTGGAGAGCACTAAATGCTTGGAAAAGTGGCTATAAAAGTTACCTAAACAAGAAAGAAGTTTTATTTCAATAAATTGGGATTTATCCCTATAAACATATTTGTAATGGAAACTTGGGTTTTTCCCATGTGTTTATTATTTATAAAAGTGTGGTGTTTTAACTCTGATAAAATATTTCCTAACTACGGTCCTCATGTATTTTCCGCTGCCAAATTAATAAGGAAAATTGGTTTTTAATAAACCAACCTTTGTCCCGTTGGTAAATAATAATCTTACCTACGTAATTGGTATACAATAATCCTACCTATCAACATGTTGGTACTCAATGAACTTTCGTTAATTTTTTTTAACTGAAGTTAGTTTTTAAGTTTTATTTATTACACAAACAGTCCCTGTAGTTGTAATTTACTAGTTTTAACTATTTTATAAAACAAAAAAACCTCAAGAACAATTACTATTTTTATTTATTACATGGCCCTTGAAGTTTTTTTGTTTTATAAAATAGTTAAAACTAGTAAATTACAACTACAGGGACTGTTTGTGTAATAAATAAAACTTAAAAACTAACTTCAGTTAAAAAAAATTAACGGAAGTTCATTGAGTACCAACATGTTGATAGGTAGGATTATTGTATACCAATTACGTAGGTAAGATTATTATTTACCAACGGGACAAAGGTTGGTTTATTAAAAACCAATTTTCCAATTAATAAACACCGATACCACTGATACTGTCCTCGCGGCCGCCCGCTCCCGGGGTAGGGGTCGGGGGTTGCGACACTATGGAAGTCAAGCAAGTTAACTTTGTCAACACCAACCGCCAACAAAACAACCCCTGTAGAAACACTTACAATCCGGGTTGGTGAAACCATCCTAACTTCAAACGATAGGTGCACTTGTCCATTGTATCCTTTGGGTTCGATGTTTGGTTCTTACATAAACTCTACTACAAACGATAGGTACCTTGCCTTGTGTGTGATTAGTCTAAGTAATAATCATTTCTTTATAAATTTAAAACTCGGTTAAAGTGTCTAAAAGTTATTAAGTTAACCCACCTAATCATACTAAGAGTTATTAAATTAACTAGACCAACACGACACGCATCAGCCGTCTAAACCACTCGCCTCTCATCGCTCGCTCGATGCTCACTTGGAAATTGCTCTGAAAACGATCATTCGATTGAGGCTCAGTTGTAAACGGGTCGCTCTGCTCAGTTCGGTTTGTAAACGAGCCAAGAATGAGCAAAGGTCTGCTCGGCTCAGATTATTATTATATATATATATATATATATATATATATATATATACACATATACACATACATATATAAACACGTATATACACATATATATATATACACACACACCTATACATATACACATAAATATAAATTCAATTTATAGTTTTATATAGACCACTCTATTAGATTCTGGTCCACTATATACAAATTTACAACTATATCTATACGTACTAGCCCAATCACGCCAATAAAAAAATTAACAGAAAATCTAAAGTTAAACCCAAAACTGCTAAACGATAGTATGCTCATCGCCTCAATGTCTAATGCTGTTACCCTAAGTCGATCATCTCCTGCTCTCAACGTCATTGTTTGTGCAATATGATCAACGCCTCATCACCCACAACATTATTCATAAGAAAATATTATGCCATCAAATGTGTTTGTTTTTTAAAGAGATAGTGACAATGTCAAAATCGCTCGAAGTTCGCTCAACACTCGCTTGTAATATTTACTGCTTGGAAAATGATCATTAGATTTGAGACTTGCTTTTAAATGAGCCGCTCCACTCGATTCGATTTGTAAGCGAGTCAAGCATGAGTTAAGTTTTGCTCGGCTCGTACACAAGTACAACCCTAACCCTTACCTCCACAAAGATATATTTTAGTATTTAATATTAAATTATTTTTATTTCAAAGGCGTTGCTTTATGCTAAGAAATATCTCTTGAGTCCATAATTGTACAGCTAAGAAATATCTCTTGAGTCAATAATTATACAGTAAGATATTATATTATGTTTGAATAGATTGAACCCCACCTATCGTGGTTCGCCAACTTTTATTACGGGAAACTTATCAAAATAGTCATGTTAGATGTTGGCTTTTCAATAATAGACATGGGTTTCTAGCCTTTTCCAATTTGTAAGAATCAATAGGACGGAGCCAAGTAACACAAACAAGCTTAAATGGCTAAGGGATGCTGAATATCAAGGAATCAGAGTGGGACCACATGAGTTGTCACGCTTCAGGCTGCTTGTCCACGTCTTCGGACTTTCAAAGACACGTTTGATAAAAATTCTGTTTAGGCTGGACGGTGTGGGGAACGTCCAGCCCCGTTAGAATTGTCTGCATGTCGATGTTGGAGACGGGCATAAAGGACAAAAGCTGGTGCATTCCCTCATGGCCGGCCCTGGGGTGGGCGGGGAGGACCACCGACCAGGGCCCGATATTTTGAGGGGCAGGTTTTTTTATGAAAAAATCCTGATATGTATATGTAAAATAATTTTTTAATCGAGTACATCCATACAAACACCAACATAGGCCCCCTTACAAAACTATTCTTATGGTTTAGATTAGTTATTAACCCCTTTGGCATTAGGTTTACACCTTTAGTGAGCCAAATACCCAATTTCGTTAAGGCCTAAGGGCACATTTTTTCGAGCTCGAATAGGGTACACAAATTCTCAGGGCCGGCCCTGCATTCCCTAATCACACAAACATATACGTACAACATATACATATATATTTTAGGCCCATCCTCCATTTCCTTACCTCCATCCTCTTTGCCCTATCCTCACACCCGATCTACGTGGCGCCTATGTGGAGGGTCATCCTCCAAGGATGAGCCTCTCCCATACCGCATAGCCTTACAGCCAACTTTTCATTTCATTTTTTATTTTCAGTCATCCTCTTAGACCACCCGTAGTGGGCGTGTTTTTTCCAAAATTTGTCCCAAAAAAGCTCCCGATCACACCCATACACCGCCCCTGGGCGTGTTTGACCAATTTTTTTGGTTTGGCGTGTTTAAAATCACGCTGTTGGGGCAAAAGTTTGATCAATCACATTGAAGCTTCATTATTTTTGCCAATAGCTTTATTGGTTGGTTTTTTTATTTATTATTTAATTCTCTACACCCTTTTAACATAATGCCCACATCCCCACTACACCCATTTAAGAAAAACGCCCAATAATGCCCCTTGCTGACTGTACTGCCACATGGCGGAAAACGCCCAAGGGTAAGGGCATTATTCACCCTTACCACTACGCATGGTCTTACCCACTGCCATATAAGCACCTCCCATCCGCCACCACTCGCTGCTACTGTCCAAATCTCATCTTCTACGTTAATTATAAATCATTAAAAATAAATCAAAATTACAAGAAAACGGAGAACATAAAATTTAAAATCATATTAAAATTAAAATCAGAAAATTGCAGGAAGGTAGACTACCCTTTCCCTGCAACACTCCAACAACAATGTACGTTTGTATTGTCCTATTTACCATTATTTCCACTGCTTTTTCATAGACCAACTTTTCCTTTTCCCATCATCCATTCCCCTCCAATTTCAAAACCCTTTTCAAAAAATTAGAAAAAAAAACTTATATTGGAAAGTCAAGGAAAAAAGTTTAAATACAACTACTTATTCAACTTTTCTGAAAAAACTTAAAAGAACAAAAGTTGATAAAAATTACAACTAGTTATCAATATCAAAAAAATATCAAGAATTAATTTCATTTAATATACTAAATGTTCATCACCTATGATTTTAATAACAATTATTAAATGTTCATTACTTAATATAATAATAATAAATTTTCAAAACACTATTATTCATGACAAGTTTCTGTTAATATATATAATTACACAATTTCATTCTATATTTATAACGAAAATTATAATTTTTGTTTACCCTTTTTTAACGTTCAACGAAAATTGCAAACGGGCTACTAGTGAAATTCACCATATCGGGATACACTCGCCTCCTCCGAACTGGGGAAAACTTTTACATAGGGCCAAAGCCCGTGAACACTCGCCCGATGTGAGGTAAAACCCGCTCAGTTCAATGATCGAACTAGCAATCACCACCGAAACTAAATGGTGGGGGCAGGAATCGAACTTGAGTCACTTGGAATACCAGATCTCTCCTCAACCACTTCACCACTAGCTCATTGACACCTTTTGTTCACTGTTATTGTCCTTTTTCGTTTAGTATTTGTTACATTTCCATTCGTAGATGGACTTTAGAAAGGGATGTTAAATGCTTTCCATAAACTTTTACCCTATTAAAAAAATTAAAGAAAGACTCGAAATTTCAACACTACTACTTTCCGTTATGGCACTATTTCCCCCTTTCTAGTGGCCTGCCGTTAAGAATTTTATACTTGAAAACCCTTCATCCCAATCCCAGAAACTAAACGAAAGTAACACCACCTTCACCATCGATGGAATCACTCATTTCTTGTTTTCAGAATTGTTAAACTTCTCGATTCTTGTCATCACCATTGAAGCTACTAAACAGAACCAACAATCACCTTTTTTTCTTGATGAAATTCTCTCTTAAATCCGTGATCTAATTTTTTTTAACTGTATACATTTTTTTAAATAACCAATTCCTAGAGAGAAAAATTACACAAGAATGGCAGGTAAACAGACAACAAGCTGCGCTACAACCCCTACACTCTTCCAATTCTACCGAAAATAAAACTTTGGTTCCTTGGCGTCGAGAAGTTGCTGTGCACGACCCTCTACACTCTTCAAAAAAAAAAACCAACAGCTTCATCAGGAGCAAGTAAACAAAATGTATCAAAGGCAAAGGGAATGAAGACATATTGATTCTCAGCACAAGTTTTTTCATGCTTACCAACTTTCCCTGATTCTACCTTCAACACAGCTTGACCAGCCACAAAACGGTTTTCCCTGAGCCTAACAAGAGGGGATACTCCGGTAAGGTACACACAAGCGTGTTTCCCTTCTACCCAACCAAAAACAAGAACATCCGCCGGCAAAAGAGTGGACCTCCCTTCAAGTGGGCCTATCAGGAAATTCACAGGGACCTCTTTTTTGGCAGAGATTCTAGCTCGCTTGTGGACATCAGATAGGACATCCCTGACCAAGTCATGTATGTATTTAAAGCTCGGTAGCTCCTTACAATGGACCGCATGCTCCCTAAAGTTATCCAAACAAACCTTAGGCCAAACTGGACAAGGCTCATCGACTAGAAACAACGCGATCATTAACCGATATTTAAGGATGGCTCGATGCTCCACTACCGACATGTGTTATCCTAGCCCTTCAATAGGGATAACAGTTAGGAAGTCTTGAGCATGAGGACCCTGAAGACACTCTAACACTGCTTTCTAGCGTAGAGATAGGACAAATTTCTCTCCCAAACTCTAGACGTCTTTACTATAAAGGGCACTCGCCAAAGTATTTTGGGCCTTTAGAGGAGTAGTGTCCTTATTAGCAAACCCGCCAAGATCAAGATCGGGAAGGGACGTGTGCAAGCTATCGAGCGCACACCCATAATCGGCATCTAACCCATCAATACCACTGTCCCACAGAATATGGTCTTGTAAACTCCAAGATTATGAGACAAGAAAGCCTATGCTGACACATCTTTTGCAGAATATAGACCTAAACCCCCAAAACGAATCGGTAAAGATGCCAACCTCCATTGAAAATCTCCAAAAAATCGGACCCCCACTAACCACAATGCCCCCGATCGCATCCCGTAGACCCTTGTCGAAAACAGATACAACTTCCTTAACAAACAAGGATTGGCAGGTTCGAAGGCCAAACAACAACTTAGCGACCCCCATACAAGATCGAAGTAGAAGGAGCTCACATTGAGGGTCCGGTAAGCGAGGTAGGCATCTCATAAGGTCAACACAGCCAAACCGCTGATAAAATTGGCGTGCCGACTAACAGCCCCCCTAGGAGTTTCACATGCAACTCTGGCTGTCACACCCCGACCACGTAAAACAACAAACCGCAGCGGAATCGTCGGGGAGTGTCGTAACAGAATCATTGTTTTACAACACATGGAAATTGAAATTTTGTTTTATTAAATTAAAAGAGGTTACAATGTCTTAAAAGCAAAGAAACATAACATAATTAACTAGTCTTGCATCTTTTATTGTCACTAAGGCCCAAGTCTGCCTAAGTGTATCTTGATCAATCCTATGCATCAGCTCCTGAAAACACATGTGAAAATAGGTACGTCAGCATAAAAATGCTTGTGAGATACATAGGTTTTATTAAAATAGGATTCATGACTTGTAAGTTTAAAGAAAATGTTTAACAAAAGTTAGTCATGAACCTTGTAAAATGTTTTGTTTTATAAATCATACAAAAAGTGATAAGAAATCAGATGATATAAAAGAAAGATGCATAGATAAAAAATAACCAAGTAAAATGAGTTTGTATAAAATATGTTGTTTGAAAAACAATGTTTATGTGAAAATATGTTATCTGTGTAAAATGTAATATGTCTAAATTGAAATGGTTTAAATAACGCTACGATATGTAATGTCATAAAAGCACTTATATATAGGAAGTACCAGCGGCGTATCCACCATGCTTTTATCATATTACACACGCCTCGTTATTTAAATCACTTACACAAACCACCAAAATGTATTGTTTAAACCAATGTAAAAATGTTCATGCAAACACTATACACCAACACTTGTACTCAATTCACATTGTAACACCTAGTTGATCCGCATCACATCCTGCACTGTATCCTGATATTTGAAGCAATAGAAGAACAAGGCAGCTGCGATTGTCAGCTCCCGAGGTTTTGTGCCGGCGATCTAGATTGATCAAGGGCTTTCCTCGTACATCACGTGTCAACCTTTACTCTTTTGCTCATTGTTTGATCATAGATACAGCTCTATATCCTGAGTCGTATCCTGAAACTGTTTTTGCAATTAACTTGATTAACATATTTTCGACACTCATTTCTAGAACACTACCTCACTTAACTAATTTGATCACTTAATTGCTTCGGTAATTTTTGACCAAAACAATTTGGCGCCCACCGTGGGGCAAGTGGTGCTATTTTTGCTAAAAACTTTAGTAAGATCATTACTCGGTTTTCTATTGTCAAAACTTTTTGCTACATTGTTTTCAATGGCCTCGGGATCAAACATGAGCTCTTCCACCATGTCTGCTACAACCTCTGCAACAATTGGTTCGGTGCTTCCACCTCCTCCTCCACGAATGCAAACTTCTTCACACAGAATTGAAAGTCATGTGGCTCGGGATGTTATCCCTGCTCCCAGTACTCAGGGATCTGGTCCTGTTTTGGCTTCTAATGATGAAATTCTGAATTTGTTTGGTAGTGTACAGGAACAGATGAGGCAGCAGCAGGAAACTAATAGGATGTTGATGAGAGAGATACAACTCTTGAAATCCGACCCAAGTAGACCTGCTGAAGAAACTGTCACTCCTTTGCAGCCTAGAGCTTTGAACTTCAGTTCTGCAGTTTACACTGAGGATAACCGGGGGAATATCGTGCCAAGCCATTCTCAGAAGCATACTCCTGAGATACCCTCCTCGGTCAGGATATCAACTGTGAGGAGCTCAGGATATGCTTCAGGATATGGACAGAATCCTCAGACCGGTAACATGTCAAATAATACTACTCTTGCTACTAACAATAATGGATCTTTTCAGGATGCAGGTATGACGTCAACATTTACTAGGGAGCTTCAGAAATTGAAGGACATGATATCCAGTGTGCCTGGAGTGGTCCAGCCAATTCTGGAAGTATCCCAAGACAGCCACAGGATATCCCACTTTGCATATCCTATCTGTGATGCTGAAATCCCAAAAAGATTTCAGACCCCCAACATGAACCTATATGATGGGACTACGGATCCTGAAGAGCACATTGCCCAATATAGAGAAAGAATGGAGTATAACCCTATCCCTCCGGAGCTCAAGGAAGCATGCTTGTGCAAGGGTTTCGGTTCTACCTTGACAGGATCAGCCTTAAAATGGCTGTTAAATGTTCCTCCTCACTCAATTACTTTGTTTGCTCATTTGGTTAATTTATTTAATAGTCAGTTTTCTTGCAGTCAGAGTTTTGAGAAACTAACCAGTGATCTTTACAGGATAACTCAAGGACCTCAGGAATCCTTGAGGGATTATGTGAACAAGTTTAGTCGGGAATCGTTGGATATCCCACATCTTGATGTTGCAACAGCTGTGCAGGCTTTTAAGATGGGGTTACAAAAGGATTCTCAGTTTTATCAGGATCTTGTAATGAATCCCTGCAGGAATCTCGATGAAGCTCGTAACAGGGCTTTGAGATATATCCGCTTGGAAGATGACAAAAAGATGCAAGAGAGGATGAATTCTACCTCAACCTATGAATCAACCAACAGGAAATCAGAATCCTCATATAAACCATATCGCTCTAAGCCATATGGCAGAAATGACAACAAGAAAGTGAATGCTGTTGAAGACGAGGATCCTGAAGAATATCCTGAATTATCTGAATACTGCTTTTCTGTTAATATACCTGAGTTAATGTATGCTATGCAGGGTCTAGGAGACAAAGCTAGGTGGCCTCGAAAGAATCAGTAGAAAGCTGATTGGAAGGATAAATCCAAATGGTGTGCCTTCCATGAAGATTTCGGACATGTGACCGAGGATTGCATTGCTCTAAGGAAAGAAATAAGCTACCTATTAAGCAAGGGATATCTGAAGGATTTGCTTGGAAGAAAGAAGAATAAAGGGCAGGATCCTGAGAAGGATCCTGAACGAGCAGCATCACCCCCAGCAGATGCCAAAATAATTAACTTTATTTCAGGAGGATCCGACATTTGTGGGACTTCGTATTCTGCGGCCAAGAGATATGCAAAGGAAGCTAAGACTGAAAGGGGAAACAAACCAGCCAGGATGACCAGTCTTACAACTGATAAAGTGATCACTTTCGATAGTGATGACAGGGATACTGTGCAGGATCCTCACCATGATGCTCTCGTAATAACATTGTATGTTGCTAACCATTTTGTACGCAGGATATTGGTGGACAATGGTAGCTCTGTCAACATAATTCAGCTGGAAACATTGAAGAGGATGAACGTATCTCCGATGGACATTACTTCGAAGTCCACTGTGCTCGTTGGTTTCAGTGGAGAAGCTAGGAATACCGTAGGAGAGATAAAGTTACCAGTATATGTTGAAGGGGTCAATTCGATACAACGCTTCTGTGTGGTGGACTCCCTATCCTGCTATAACATCATACTAGGCAGGCCATGGATCCATGATATGAAGGCTGTGCCATCGACTTATCACCAGTGCATCAAGATCCCTACCCCTTGGGGGTCATCAAAGTTGATAATGATCAGCAGGAGGCGAAGGAATGCTACTCATCCTCAATGAAATCCTCAACCAAGTCTAATCCAGCATAGCAATTAAAGATGAGGGCCTAGGATATCGTGGAGGCTTCAGAGCAGGATATGAAGAAAGTTATCCTGGATCAGGATAATCCTGATATCTCGGTGCTCATAGGAACCAATATCCCTCAGGATATTGAAGAATAGTTAACTAACTTTTTGAAGTGCAGGATGTCAACATTTGCATGGAAGCATGAGGATATGACAGGTATATCCAAAGACATTATCACTCACAAGCTTGGAATTGACAGGTCGTTCAAGCCTGTTCAGCAAAAAAGAAGGAAGTTTGCTCCTGAACGAAATACAATCATACAAGAGGAAGTTGAAAGATTGTTGAAGTCCAAAATGATCAGAGAAGTCAAGTTTCCAAGATGGCTGGCAAATGTAGTCGTGGTAGAGAAGAAAAATGGGAAATGGAGAGTCTGTGTAGATTACACGGACTTGAACAAGGCTTGTCCTAAAGACCCATTTCCTCTTCCCCATATTGATGCAATGGTGGATGCTACTGCCGGGCATGAGAAGTTAACCTTCATGGATGCATCCTCAGGATTTCAGCAGATTCAAATGGAGCCTTCGGACCAGGAGGATACTGCCTTCATGACACCAACAGGTATTTATTGTTATACTGCTATGCCCTTTGGTTTGAAAAATGCAGGTGCAACATACCAGAGGTTGGTAAACATGATGTTTAAAGACAAGCTGGGGGACACCATGGAGGTATATATTGACGATATGGTGGCAAAATCTAAAAAGGCTGAGGATCACCTCCAGGATATTAAGGGAGCATTTGATATCCTGGATCAGTATAACATGAAACTGAATCCTGCTAAGTGCCATTTCGGAGTAGGGGCAGGAAAGTTTCTAGGATATATGGTGACCAAAAGAGGCATAGAGGCGAGCCCGGAGCAGATTAGAGCTATCCTGGATATAAAATCACCTTCGAATATGAAGGATGTTCAACGGTTAACAGGCCGAGTAGCAGCATTGAACAGATTTATTTCAAGATCCTCGAAAAAATGCAAGGAATTTTATGATATCCTCAAGAAGAATAAGAAGTTCGAATGGCGAGCAAAGCATGAAGCAGCCTTGCAGGATTTGAAGCGATATCTCTCAACTGCACCTCTATTGATGAAGCGTGAAAAGGGTGAACCACTATCCCTATACCTTGCTGTATCAGGGAATGCTGTAAGTGCCGTTCTTATAAAGGACCATGAAGGTCAGCAATATACTGTCTATTATGTTAGTAAAAGTTTACTAGATGCTGAAACTAGATATTCTCATCTAGAGAAGTTAATATTAGCCCTAGTTATGGCATCAACAAAACTTAGACATTATTTTGAGACACATAGGATTCATGTTAAAACCAATTATCCTGTTAAAAACGTGCTTTGGATACCCGAGATGTCGGGTAGGATGGCTAAGTGGTCAGTAAAACTGAGTGCTTATGACTTAGTATATGAGCCTAGAAATGCCATAAAGTCTCAGGCTTTAGCTGACTTTGTGGCTGATTTCAGTAGTGACATTCAAAATGAAGTAGATTTAGAAGTACAACAGCTAGGAGAAAACTTAGAATGCTGGACATTGTATACTGATGGTGCATCTAACGTAAGAGGTGTAGGTTTAGGTATACTACTAAAATCGCCACAGGGGGACATATTACCCCAGGCTATTAGGTGTGAATTTCCTGCTACTAATAATGAGGCAGAATATGAGGCTTTAATTGCAGGATTAGAGTTGGCTAAGAATATGAGTATCAAGAATTTGCAAGTATATGTTGATTCTTTGTTAATCACTAATCACTTTAATGGAACCTATGCAGTTAAGGGAGAGAAGTTAATCAAGTATCTCGAAATTCTCAAAAAATTAGCAGGATATTTTGATATTTTTACACTTGAACAGGTACCAAGAGAGGATAATGCTGAAGTTGATGCCTTGGCAAATCTGGGATCATCGGTCAGGATACCGGAAGGAACCCGAATACCAATATTACATATCCTATATCCTGCGACGAATCCTCAGGATAAGGAAGTAATAAGTATTCAGGATCCTGATGATGAGTATCCCGAGGAGGATCCTAAGTCCTGGACGGCTCCAATCATGAGATATCTCAAGGAAGGACACATCCCAAAGAATGAGAATCCTAAAGCCTTTAGAATGAAGGTATCACGATTCACTATTATAAATGATGTTTTGTCTAAGAAATCTCTTGCAGGACCATATCTGAGGTGCTTGGAGGATCCCGAAACCAAAGAAGTACTTCAGGATATACATGAAGGGGATTGTGGTAACCATACTGGGGGCAGGTCCTTATTCTCAAAAGTATTAAGGACAGGATATTATTGGCCGACGATGAGGAAAGATGCCACAGAATATGCTCGAAGATGTGACGCATGTAGAAGACATAGTAACATATTACATCAGCCTGCTGAACCGCTGTATCCTATTGTTTCCCCCTGGCCGTTCATGAAATGGGGTATGGATATAGTGGGAAAACTTCCAAAGGCTCCAAGAGGAAAGGTTTTCATGTTGGCATTGACGGATTATTTCTCCAAGTGGGTTGAAGCAGAGGCATTTGTTCAAGTTAGAGATCAGGAAGTGGTATCCTTCATAAAAAGGAATATCCTGACTAGGTTTGGAGTACCAGCTGAGATAATTTGTGACAACAGATCTCAATTTATAAGTAAAAGTACTACTGACTTCTGCAAGAGTTGGGGAATCAAAATGATTACGTCTACTCCGGTACATCCTCAAGCAAATGGACAAGCAGAATCATCGAACAAGATAATTGTCAACAACTTGAAAAAGAGACTAGGGGCTAAGAAAGGAAGGTGGGCAGAAGAATTACCCTTTGTTTTGTGGGCTGATAGGACAACGGTGAAGAATGCAACTGGTTAAACCCCGTTTTCCTTGGTGTTTGGAGCAGAAGCGGTGATTCCGACGGAAATGGTGATACCTACAGCAAGATCCAACCTCAGGGATCCTGAGCAGAATCCTGAAGTCCTATGCCAGGAACTGGATACTATTGATGAGACAAGGGATGCTGCAAGGCTAAGGATGGCAGCATATCAATAGAGAATATCTAAAGCATATAACAAGAATATAAGGACTAGAAGATTTCAGGTTGGAGATTGGGTATTAAGAAAAGGTTTTCAGAATACTACTAATCATGCTGATGGAAAGTTGGCTCCGAAATGGGAAGGACCCTATGAGGTTGAATCAGAATCAGGAAAAGGAGCATACCGACTTAAGAATATGGAGGGGGGTATGCTACCGAGATCCTGGAATGCTATACATTTAAAACTCTATTTCAAGTGAGTATGGAATTTAAATTCCAACTCAGGATGGTATGAATTATGTCTCTCTTATTAAATTTTGATTATTTACTATTTTGAACCTATTACTGACTTAAGCATCGGAGGGGTGTTAGCCAGACTAACACCCACCTTAGCTTATAGTGGTTTTGCAGAATATACTTCGGGATATAGCACCAGTATACACACTCAGGATACTTCGGAAGATTAGAGGATTGGCCCCCTCTCTCACGTATAAGGGATCCTGATCCCTTCACAGGTTTAAAGGTATTCACCTTTCTTCCGAATTGGGTTTAAACACCCCGCCTGGAGCGCAAGTTATTCGGGAATAGTTCAAGGTGGCGGGACCAGTCCATGTAAAAGTGGCTGACAATTTCGTTACTGTTGGCTATATCCTAAATCCTAAAGGTATATGAGGATTGATCACCCTCTCTCACGAAAGGGTATTTTCATACTCTCTAAGGTTTAAAGGTTTTCACCTTTCTAAGTCTTGGAGTTTATACACTCCCGCCTGTAGCGCACGAAAATTTGGGATTTCCCCCAGGATACGAAGGATTTATCTCCAGTATATTTTGGGTTTTACCCCTATAACACAAAAATTATCTATACAATTGGAACTATTGTTCAAAAATTTTCTAAGTGTTTAAGGACTTCATGCACAGGGGACATTCCATTTAAAGTAATTGTATGAAGCACAAAGAATCAAAGTTGAGCTAAGTGTATCGAATTGGGGACATTTTGGTAGGAGAAGCCACAAAAGGGGTTGGAGTTTAATACTAAGGCTACACTCAATTCCTGGTATGATCTTTCCTTTGTGAACCTTAAATGAATTTTTTAACTCTGATTAAGGATATATCTTTAGGATATGTCTTCGGAATCTGTTTTTGGAATATGTTTCGGGATATTTGATTGAAATATTTGGAAGTGATACTTGATTGAAATTAAAACTCTGATCAAACAAGTATTGTCAAAACAGGTTTTAGAAAGTGGACTATCTTTTATTCTTTAGAAGTTTTCTCTAAAGTTGATTGAATTTTTAGAAGTTCTATTTAATAAATGTTTTCATAATATATCACTGAGTATATTGATCAGGATATTTTCAAAAGATAGTTGTACAAAATTTTGCAAAGCTAAAATCTACATTAAGAAATGCATGATAGAAATAAGTCAAAAGGAAGTTATATTATTAACATGTCAAAAGTTGTGCTTTTGGTTTCACCTCAAACCGAGGCCCATCCACCAAAAGCACAATTAGTCTTTACCATACTTACGTAACAGTTGAAGGTTCTATCTCAAAATGGGACCTGTCCACCTTCAACCGTTACGACATTCAAAACAGGTTATACTAACCGATGACCAAGGGCTTCTTCCTGAAACCCAGGACCCATCCACCTTTGTTCATCGTATTGTTCTAGTGCAGGAAATATAAATTGTTCAACGACAGGAAAAGTAAATTGTTTATACAAACCACAACCATGAAATTTAAAAAAGTGGGCTCCGGCCTTAGCACGTATATCCATCATCGCCCACTTCGCCGCCTAAGGGGCGGCACATTCTTGATCAGCATCCTCTTTCCCAGCATCTGCACCAGCATCCTCCTCAGGATTCTTCTCGGCATCATCACCAGCATTGGCCACTTCCTCTGCCGCCTTAGAAGGCTCTTCACCAGCATGCTTTGCAGGATGAGCAACAGGATGGCCTCCGAGATCCTGTAATTTCGCTTCCCAAGTCTTGACATTCCAGGAGGGGCATTCGAAGCCCAAGGCTTTGGCCTCATAAGCCATCCTTAACCTGGCTTGGAGAAGGGAAATAACAACGGATGCTTTGAGACTGTCCCGGTAGGAACTCATATCCTGCTGATATTGAAGGAAGGCGGCATCTAGCTTGGCTTGAGCACCCTCATTGGCCTTATGAAGGGCAGTCAGGTGCTCCTGGGTCATTGCCTTGAATTTATCTTCATAATGCTGGGACTTGGCGGCCGCAATCGTCCCTTGATCAGCTATAGTGGCCTCAGCTTTTTCGAGCTTGATCTCCAGCATCTTATTAAGCCCGCAAGCATCTTCATACAAGTGCATGAGACGATCCAAGCCCTGCAGTCAAAGACACAGGTATCATTATAAAATGTGCAGGATAATGATTAACATACATGTTCAGGATATTGGATGGGAATTTTTACCTGCTTAAGGAGTGAAGTGGCTTCACTAAATCCATGGTTCTCGAGAGAGAATGTCTCGGAGGCAGCTGGAGAATCCGTTTCTTTCCTCTTCCGGGAGCTAGAGGCCCGGGTCCTGGATGCCGGAGGAGCTTTAGGAGCGGTAGTAGTCTTTAAAGTGGTAGGCTTTGGTGTGGCAGTTGACTTCGGCTTAGATTCTTGTTTGACAGGTACAAGGCTGGAGTAACTATCCAACTCGTCAAGTTGGAAGCCTTCGAGGTTGACAACTGGTACTGCACAAGGGAAGATATTTTTAAACTCATCATACCTCTGAAAGATAATCGGTTTAATAAATAAAGATAATTACTGAGAATATGCTTACCAGACATCTCTGAACTTGACTTTTGGCTTGAATCTGTAAGAGGCAGGTAGAAGGTTCTTTCACTAGCAGGAAGTCGATAAATTTCTTTGATCCTGGACTCGGATTCCACACTTGGGGGTGCTAAATCTCTGAAGTTCGCTGCACAAAAAAATCAGGGTATAAGTCTGGGATATAGTTTAAGGATACACTTGGGGATATTCCTAAAACCCTAGATCCTACCCTTGGTTAACCATCTAACCGGCAGATCGAAACCCTTGTCAATAGAGTCTCTTTTCACGAAAAAGAACTTTCGCCGCCATTGGTGTTCGTTCTTGGTGGCCTTAAGAACTAAAGGGCTCCTGGAGGTGGAGAACAGAAGAAAACGGCTATCGCCATGGGACCTCAACCGATATGCTATAGGGAGGTCTTCAATACACAGGTCAGGGCAATGGCGAGATCTGATTTGATCTAGCACCATCAAAACTCACCAGACCATTGGCATGGTTTGAGCATAACAAAGGCCAGTGAGGTCGAAGAAACGAGAGATGAAGGGTGGAAATGGATACCGGAGTCCCAAAGAAAAGGGGTAGGTGAAAAAACAGACCCACTCGTCTGACGACACGTCTGATCAGACCTCCCGATCAAAAGGGCGAATGACTGTAACAGCGGGAAAGGCGCCGAAATTCTTGAGGGCAGCGATATCGGCATTGTTAAAGCAGCAGATTTCTTTTTCTGGTTCTCGTATGAGGTTTTGACTCACGAGGGTTGGGACTGGTTCATCCGAACGAGATCTTGTCCGTGATGCCATGAAGGGTATCAAGCAAACTAAAATAAATTCAGGAAAAAGAACTGAGGATGGAGGAAAGGATGATTTCCTGAAAATCGCTTGAAGAGTAATGATAACAAGAAGAAATATCTCAGCTAATTATAGGCTGAATATAGGGGGGTAAAGAGTAAATATTGCATTGAAAATGACACAATGTCACCTCAACCATCGTTTCGTTTTAAATGCCTTGATTTACGAGATAGAATTTTTAAAATATATCCGTTGGATTGGTATACCAACATATATATTTGGGGACAATTGTTATGGGTCATTTTCTGAGTATATGTATCCTGACTAATATCCTGCTATTGGTTGTTTACTTGTGATCAGGATACTGGATTAGGATATTGGTATCATCCTGGGCCATATCCTGGTGTTAACTAAATTAACCACGTGCAGGTTAGAGGCTGTGGGTTAATAACGGTCAGATGGACTTCTTCTCCTCAAGACTTGAGCGTATCTGTTATGTGAGAGACGTTGAACCCGAAAGACCAGGTCTACAACGTTCGAGTGGGGAATATTCGCCGGATCCCGGTTTATTAGGATAGTTTGTTGCATTTCTTTTACTATAAATAGATGAGGGTGGATCAGATTAAGGCACGCAACTTACACACACACTTTCGAACACTATTGCTCTCTAGCTGCTAGCAAACACTATACACCAACACTTGTACTCAATTCACATTGTAACACCTAGTTGATCCACATCACATCCTGCACTGTATCCTGATATTTGAAGCAATCAAAGAACAAGGCAGCTGCAATTGTCAGCTCCTGAGGTTTTGTGCCGGCGATCTAGATTGATCAAGGGCTTTCCTCGTACATCACGTGTCAACCTTTACTTTTTTGCTCATTGTTTGATCATAGATACAGCTCTATATTCTGAGCCGTATCCTGAAACTGTTTTTGTAATTAACTTGATTAACATATTTTCGACACTCATTTCTAGCACACTACCTTACTTAACTAATTTGATCACTTAATTGCTTCGGTAATTTTTGACCAAAACAATAATCAAATGTTATGTATGGCAAAATAAATAAAAGTATCTATTCTAACCATATGTAAAATATACGAAACAATGTATTTGAATAAATCACAATTTAAATCAAAAGTTATGTTTTGTAAAATAAATGCATGCTTTACTGATACAAACATCTATGTGGTAATGTTAAACGTCTACATTCAAGCCTTGCAATTGTGGCGACAAACCCTTAACAAGTTAAAGATTTATCTAAATTCTGAATATCGAATTCGGTCATTCCTTCCACCCAAACAAACCTAGGATTTCAGGAATGGGAGTTGTCAATTCCTATGGTACCGCTACCTACTAACGAACGGCCTGATCGGTGTTAATGAATGTATTTATGACCCGTTAAACAAACCAAATGTCATACCAAATGTAAGCATATTATATGAAAATAATGTACTTAAATATGCTAAATGAACATATAAAGTAGAAATGTAAAACAATGTGTCCATATGTTGAATGAACATATGCAACAAAAATGTAATATATGAAATCAATGTGCTAGCATGTTAATAAAACATACATAGCAAAAACATGGAAGAAATCATGTACTATAGGTGTACTAATGAACATAGCAAGCATATGATATAAAAACATGAAAAGCACAAGAGTAACAAGTAGGCACATGTGTATCAACCCAAAACATTTGAAAACGTAAAAGAGGGAACTATGTACTCACTTGAGGATGCTTAGAAGTCTTGAATAACAACCAAGCAAAGCTAGAGGGATCACGGAATCAAACGGCACCTAATATAGGTAACTATGTTAATAAACCGGACTTAAATCGGAAGATCGGATAGAATGAGGTTTCGTAAACCAAATGAGTATAAGAACTCATATAATATGGTTTAACAAAGCCTACATTCTAAATCAAAACCTATCCTAAGTGCTTACGACCCATTACGACCCGTTTAGGTAGCTTACGCTACTTTAACGCGTCATTCGCGTAAAACGCGTTCAGACCGCCTAACTAGTTCTATGACAAGTATTATATACCTTAACATGTCTAATAATGTTACCTAATCAGTTTAGATGTCAAAATTTAGGTTACATATGCTTAAAATGAATTTATGCGTAAAAAGGGCATTTTGGTCATTTTCCTAAGGCATATAAATTACCTATCATACAACTAACTAAACGAAGTGACCATAAGGTATAACCTCGGAAGGTTATTCCCTATACAACTATGGTCACAAAACATGTTTAGTCGGATCCTAATGATCAACCAA
Source organism: Helianthus tuberosus (assembly GCA_030545235.1). Classification (NCBI taxonomy): domain Eukaryota; kingdom Viridiplantae; phylum Streptophyta; class Magnoliopsida; order Asterales; family Asteraceae; genus Helianthus; species Helianthus tuberosus. Next base: position 211,807,968 of record CM060411.1, on the reverse strand, counting down.
ACGGGTCGGGTTCGAAAGTCTAAGCGGTTGTTTAGACCGCTTATCTTACGACCCTATATAAGCACTAAACTAAAAGTGACGAGTTAAACATGTTAAAACATGTTTAACGAAGTTAGAAAACAAGTTTGATATCAAAACAAAGGGTTTTGATACCCCAGAATAGTTTGGTTACAAAATACGCATGAATACGCATTTTGACCGAAACTATGACTCGTCACTATGCCTAATAACGTGGTAATCATTAGGTATAGTCACAAGGGACTATAACCATCGTGTTTACGCTCACGTTGCGAAGTTCAAACGAACTTCGTGTTGACCATTGATCGGTTAAAGCAGAAAGTCAAACAATGTTTGACTTTTACGATTAAAAACGCATAAAAGCATGAAAGAAACTTACAAAAGGTCCAAGCAATGGAGATTTGATTCAAGTTGCTCAGGTATGAAGTGGGGAAACCCCAACTTAGAGCATAAATGAATCAAGTGTGAAGAACCAAATGAAACAAGGTGGGTATTTATAGAGTTTGGACCACCATTAGGATCGTTCCTCAATTTATGAGCTTCAATCTTGGCCCTCCATGTGTGCCCACTGAATTATAATACTATAGGTGCCTAAAACAAGCTCATAGTATGAAGAAACCATGCCCAAAACCAGAAAACCAGCTGCTGAATGCAGAAACTGTTTTGCTGATCTGGGCAGCTCTCACGCCCCGCATAAGGAATGGGCTCCTCTTACGTGCCCCGCCTAGACTGACTTTCAGAAAATGTCAGTTTTGGTCCCTGAATGTGTAAAACTTGCTTTTCGATGCATTTTTGACACGTTTAAGCCCTGTTAACCTCATTTCAAGGCTCTATAATGAAGTTAAAGTATAGGGGACATGAAACATGCTCAAAAACATCTCGGATGTCGGTTCGTTTGGCCGTACGATTGCGTTGTTCGGTTAATTACGACGAAACATGAACGGACGCGAAAAACGATCCAAATTACGCGAAGAATGGAATTTTATCATGCCAAACACTAAAATAAAGTATTTCAATGATTACATAAATTTTTGGATGTCCGGATATATTCAGAATGTAAGATATGCGCGAAAATACAAACTTATGCACTTTTTAACGCTTTTAATCCCTGTTGATCAAATAAGTTTATTTTTGCGCACCAAACACCTCAAAGCCTATTTCTAAGCTATGTAAAGGATATTTAGGGCATGTTTAACTTATGATCAAGTTCCGGAATGTTCGTTACGATACGAGTCAGCAGACTTTTGCAGTTTGACGCAAATAGTCCCTGCGATCGAATAAACTTGATTTCGACACACTAAACCCTCCAAAACTTATTTCTAAGTTATGTAAAGGTTATTTAAGGTATGTTAAGCCCATGTCACTATTCCAGAGTATTTTTCACGTTAAACTAATTACGTTTATGCATCAGTTCGCGTATAACCTTCCAGAAAGCGATTTAGAGCTCGAAATCGAACAAGAATTGATATGTGCAAATGATACACATATTTATACAAATCCCAAATATGAAACACAATATTTCATTGATTTGGTATTTGTTTGATGGTCGTAGAGACACAGATGTCACAGTCTCCCCTACTTTAGGAAATTTCGTCCCGAAATTTTTATTTAGAGGAAACTTGTGAGAGCTCGAATCATGAAGTCGAAAAGATAAAACAACACTAGTTAGGGTTCTGAACTTCTAGTAACTTTAATAATATCATGCTTGCAACGTAAGAGGGACACTTATATACAAGTATATGAAGCGCCTTTGGTACGTCCACCGTACCTCCATTACATTGTTCACGTTTCATTATTGTTGCCACTGTTGTTTCTTACACATGATAAATCTTACTGTGGTTTCCGTGCACTGAATTTTATAATTATGTATGCATCCATAATTACGTAATTCCTTGCATAGTCCGCACAGTATATTTTATAATGTGTAGGGGAAAACCCAATGAACAACCCTTTGATGAGTGTGACTAGACCACCATAGGATCCTTTTAATTAAATCAATAAATGATCTCTTTATATAGACCACCAGGGAGTCTTTTCAGCTATATCATCACATGACATTCCTAACCAGATTTTTGAATCAATCTTTTTAACTAGACCACTCAAGGGGTCTCTTTTGAATAATGGAATGGTACTATATAATCCAAGGGTCTTAACTATTACGTATAAGCCCATTAAGGATTTAAGGTAGTACCTTTGGATATCCTACTGTGAATCCCTCATATGAAGATATGGAAGATTCTACGAGGATTTGGATAACGAAAATTCAGATTACACAAAAATACAAAAGAAAACACAAAATCTCATAATCACAAAATTGTTTAACTTGATCTTCAATTTGTTATCATTTCATTAATTTGTTGTTGATTTGAGCACATGTATTTAAAGCACACCAGGAATCCAATCCGTGGATTTCATTTGGCACTTTAAATATCTTCTAACTATGAAGATAGGAAGATCTTAATAGGAATTCGGATTTGTCCTTATTGAATCGTAATGTACTGTGACAACCCTCAAAATTTCATGTATCCGTATGATTTATTAATGATAATTAAAGTGCTTGATGACTGTGCTGAATTACTTAACTGCTTTCTGATTACTGTGTCATACTTACATGTGCTTTTAACATGCTAGTAATGTGCCAAAAATATGGCAGAATGGTCCTGTATGCTTTCCTAAGTGCCGGGAATTAAAAGTATTACAAAAAGATATATACAGGACACTATACGGAACCACTTAGCACTTTAACGAAACGGTACCTAACCGAACAACCGGACATTACCCGGAACACTAAAATATTGCAAGAAGCATTGTTTTTATTTTTCTGAACTAGTTATGGTCCCCGAGCACTATAACACACTACATGAAACATGTATCACACTAAACACTAGACTTTCACCATTCACCTTCCACTAATTACCCTTTTACCACAACAAATTACATTTACCCCCTCCCCCATGTAATTTTCGGCTCAAGGTGGCCCCACCTTCAAAGATATTACAAGATTACACCAAGTCCCCATGTAATCTTACTTAGATGTGATTTGATTCTTGTTAGTACTATTAGAAACATTAGGACCAAAGGATATTAGATCAAATTGGATATAAGAACCACCATACATCTTCATCACCAACACAAACCTCTCTCTCTCTCTCTCAAAGTAAAGCTCGGCCGAACACCCTAGCATATACATCACCATTTTCGATTTTTGATTCAAGTATTCCAAGACCATCCCAAGGTGTATCAAGGTGAATCACGAAGTGTGGAGCTCACGGATTGTCAAGGACCTCTCTAGATTTCTTTTATCCACCCGTTTTCTCTAGTGTTTCTTCCCTAGCTTAAAAGCTAGTGGTAAGCTCCTTTGATCTTCATTTGCTTCATATTTATGATGGTTAATAGTTAGATTATGATGAAAACTTAAGAACACTAAAAGATCATATGCAAAAGTCTTGAACTTAAAGCTAACTTAATGATAAAATATTGTTAAAATGAAGAAGTAATGATATGAATGATGTTGTCTTGTATTATTGATGATTTCTTGTTGCTTGTTTGATGATTACTAGAGACATGATGTTAAACATCATGGTTGAACTTGTTAAAGTAAGATTAAAAGCTTAAGTTAACAAGTTCGGAGGTGATTAGTGATCTACATAAAAGAATCACCTCTATGTTTCAACATAAACTTGGTAACATAGTGAGTTCTTGAAAAAAAATGAACTAAGTGAGTAGATGGTCGTATGGACCCGAGGTCTACAAATGCTTTTTCTAGACAAACCAAGTTAAAAGACGGGTTTTTGAAAAGTCACGATTTCTACGCTATTTTTGGAAGGAATAAGTATATGTATACTTGTAAGACGTGAAAATGTGGTAGATGGATATTTTTGTAATATAAGTTCACAAGTTGTGAACATCTAAAAATCCTGAGAGCGAGATTTTAACAAAAATAAACACACTTTAGAGGGTAACTAAACTCACTAAACACCCCACTAAGTTACTACGCGTTTTTATGAAAAACCAAGTTTATGTTGTTACGTAAAATACATTGTTTATGTACTTGACTAGTATAATGTTGCTTGGTAACTTGTTGTTGATTGATTGAATGATTTCCGAAAAGAAAATGATATGCTAATAAGCATGGATACCTCCATTTACAAAGGAAACTCTGGCAAAATTTTCTAAAATTCCAACACTTAGAGAATATTTTCTAAAACAAGTGTTACAAGTATATTTTTAGCTTTGTTTTCAAAATAAACTTCGCCAATGGTTTTGTTACAAAATACAAAGTATCGGTGGTTGACTTTTACAAGTAAAATGGATAAATATATATTTAGAATATATATTTTATATTAGAACACTTGTATGGATACTTGTTTATTTTGTGTGATAGTTATATAACTTTAGGGTAAAATGATGTAACTTAACGATATAACTTGACATTTGAATTGTGTGGTATGTGATAGAAGTAATGAGTAGATAAACCGTACGTAGGATACATGTCATGCATGAGAAACTGATTGTTATCCGTACCTTATTAGGACGTGCTTGATTTCCTGACTATTTGAGTAATTAATCTAACCGAGCAAACCGAGGTGAGTTCACACACTTTCTAAGGCATGGGATTCCCGGTGGTTTGGGAATGGGTTAAAGAATTAAAACGGAACCTACATATCCTCCTTGGGTAGGATATGTACCGCCATCCTCCATAGGTAGGATGCCAATAATAATCCTGCGTATTCTCCTTGGGTAGAATACGTACGTTCGTCCTCCTTGGGTAGGACAACAACCTTAAAACTTACTAGACAAAACTCTATCATTAAGTCCCTCATTTTATATCAACTTAATCGCCGAGGCCAATGGCGAGTGGGTCATTAGTTAATAGCGCTATTAGGTTTAACAAACCTCACACCGTGCCAGTCGGACGGGCGTGTACTAATGGACTGTGGCAAACTGTCAGTGATGATAGACACTGATGTAGGGCACAACTTATTTTCGTTAGTAGTCGATATGGTATGGTCTAGTGGTTCACATAGGGAAGCCCCCACTGATCATGGATATGGTTTGGGTAGTAAAGAAGGAACTGGTTAATCATACTTTCAACTATGGGGTAACCCCCACGGCAATTAAGCCAACGAAAGACAAACCATGTTTTCGGAAACAACTTAAAACTAAACAACCAAACGTGAACTCACTCAACTTTGTTGTTGACTCGTTGTTACATGCCTTACAGGTCGTTAGATGCTTATGGAGCTTGCACGAGGAGGAGGTCGTTGTGGGATACAGACTGTTATGTTCCGTGCTTAATATTTAAATCCTTATGAACTTATTAAACTTACGCTTTGGACTTTAAACTTATGAACTATGAACTTATGTTTTGGGTTTTTACCCTCTCAATGCTTCCGCTATTTAATTTGAACTTGGTTAACTAGCTTTGGTCACCAATTGTATTGTGGTTGGTTTTTATTTACTTAATTACGTTGTTCAATATGATTGGTGGCTCGATCCTGGTCATGTCACGCCTCCAAGCGGTGATACTCCGCATGTGGGTTTTTTTTGGGGGTGTGACATGTACGTATTGAGGCACACAAAAAAATTCAATTAAAGACTCCGATTTGAGCAATAATCATCCACAAGGATCTAAGTAAGAAGATCCCATATGGATTTTTGGAATTTGAATAGCGGGAGACGTTTCGAAATCTTGCACTAGACGTGCTTAAGTCGATACACGAGGTAGAATGTTCATGAGGTTGAGGCGCTAGATATGCCAAGGCGACATATGAAGCAAAATTTGGGGGTTGGGTACAATGCATGTTAAGTCAATCATACGAGCAGAATGTTTTTCGACAACTATGCATGAGGTTCTTTTCGAAATGTGTTTAATGTTTTTGAGACCTTACGTAATACTTTTGAAATCATACGGTAGAGGTATTAGGTAAATATGTTTATAAAATGTTTTAAAATCATGCGAGATGAATTTTGAAATTATGTATAAGGTTTTTGAAAACATGGATAATGCTTTTGAAATCATGCATTTGATATATGAAGTAAATATACTGTGTTAAAATGTTTTCAAACTATATGAAATATTTTGAAATCATGAAGGTTGTTTTGAAAACGTATACTATGTATGTTGTTATGAAAACCAGAATGTAATGATATGGGTACGAGATCGAAAAATACCCTTAGTTATCTAACCAAGGATTTAAAGTGACATTTTGAGTAATCGTCTAAAATTGTCACTTATATTCTGTACTTTGTTTCTTAGAATGAAACGAGTACTTAGAAATTTTTCGAGGAAATCATGAGCGATCACATGAATGGGAGAACTACAAGAGTAGTTTGTAAAGAACATAGTTCTTTGGTGTAGGTATCGTAGGGGTATGCCATACACACATGTAACTATACTTGTACATCAGAATTGTGAACAACGATTTATTTATAAACCAACCAAATTGTTCCGGAGTTCAAGGAAAACAAAAGAAACAAACGCATAAGACTTAAATTATTTCAAGGCAGCATCATCTCTGGGTCAGTCAAATGCTCATTCACGGGTTTGATTTGTATTGACAAGCTTTGGGCATTTGTTCCTGAAATGGCTCGTCTCGCCACAGTTATAGCACGATCCAGGTGGAAAGCGAGCTTGGGCAGGGTTGGCTTGTGGTTGATTTGGACCACCTTGGTTCGGATTAATTCGACAAGCACTTGCCAGGTGACCAACTCGCCCACATGATACACACTGACGACACTGTAGGTGAGCTTGGTGATGCCCATTACATCTGTTGCATAACGGTGCAGTTCCCTTGTATTGTTTCTTAGCAGGTGGTGTTGCCACCTGGCTAGGTCCTGCTTGATTTGGTGCAACTGCTGGAAGATTCTTTGAAGCTTTACGCTTTCTTGATCTTCGTGGAGGCTTGGCTTCTGTTTCCTTTGGTGTCTCTTGGGTGTCTTCATCCTTGAGACGAGATATAGCAAAAGCTAATTCAGCAGTCTTCTGGAATACCAAGCCTATTCGTTGGGCAATTTTGGTAGCCTGTTCAGACATCTGAGCGTCGCTGCGATGAAGAGACATTCTAGAGGAAATGGAAGATATGGGAGGAAACAAGTGAGATGTTATCAGATAATCAAAACAGAATGACAACGCATAAAAATTGTGATCATTTGTTTCTTACCTAAGGCAAACAAATGAGACGGTGACTAATCAAAGTAAGCGGGTCATATTAATGTATCGCGAAGACATGCTTTAGCCTATAAGTGGACACTCACCCCAATAGTTCCCAAGTAAGAGTGACTGGTCCGATTATGTGGATTTGTACGAACACTCTAGCCTTAGACAGAAAACTCAGAGTACAGGCATCCACCCTTCCAGATTGCACGTGTTCACATTATAAGACCCAACTTTGACGAGATTTTTGAAAACTTTGAAGGTTCAAAACCTTATAATAAATCAACCTACAACAGATGATTGGTTTTCAAAGCGGATTTGAAATTTGTGTTCTTGTTGTGGTTGTCACCTAAGGATAAGTGACGGTATTGTTTTAAGATCTAAACATAAGAATCTTGTGTTAGGGTCCTAGGAAGGTTATAGACTAGGTCAAAGCATTACTAATAACCTAATTCCCTATAACCATGAGCTCTGATACTAACTCTTCTGTCACACCCCGACCGCGTAAAACAACAAACCGCGGCGGAATCGTCAGGGAGTGTCGTAACAGAATCATTGTTTTACAACACATGGAAATTGAAATTTTGTTTTATTAAATTAAAAGAGGTTACAATGTCTTAAAAGCAAAGAAACATAACATAATTAACTAGTCTTGCATCTTTTATTGTCACTAAGGCCCAAGTCCGCCTAAGTGTATCTTGATCAATCTTATGCATCAGCTCCTGAAAACATATGTGAAAATAGGTACGTCAGCATAAAAATGCTTGTGAGATACATAGGTTTTATTAAAATAGGATTCATGACTTGTAAGTTTAAAGAAAATGTTTAACAAAAGTTAGTCATGAACCTTGTAAAATGTTTTCTTTTATAAATCATACAAAAAGTGATAAGAAATCAGATGATATAAAAGAAAGATGCATAGATAAAAAAATAACCAAGTAAAATGAGTTTGTATAAAATATGTCCTTTGAAAAACAATGTTTATGTGAAAATATGTTATTTGTGTAAAATGTAATATGTCTAAATTGAAATGGTTTAAATAACGCTACGATATGTAATATCATAAAAGCACTTATATATAGGAAGTACCAGTGGCGTATCCACCATGCTTTTATCATATTACACACGCCTCGTTATTTAAATCACTTACACAAACCAAAAAAATGTATTGTTTAAACCAATGTAAAAATGTTCATGTATAATCAAATGTTATGTATGGCAAAATAAATAAAAGTATCTATTCTAACCATATGTAAAATGTACAAAACAAAGTATTTGAATAAATCACAATTTAAATCAAAAGTTATGTTTTGTAAAATAAATGCATGCTTTACTGATACAAACATTTATGCGGTAATGTTAAACGTCTACATTCAAGCCTTGCGACTGTGGCGACAAACCCTTAACAAGTTAAAGATTTATCTAAATTCTGAATATCGAATTCGGTCATTCCTTCCACCCAAACAAACCTAGGATTTCAGGAATGGGAGTTGTCAATTCCTATGGTACCACTACCTACTAACGAACGGCATGATCGGTGTTAATGAATGTATTTATGACCCGTTAAACAAACCAAATGTCATAACAAATGTAAGCATGTTATATGAAAATAATGTACTTAAATATGCTAAATGAACATATAAAGTAGAAATGTAAAACAATGTGTCCATATGCTGGATGAACATATGCAACAAAAATGTAATATATGAAATCAATGTGCTAGCTTGTTAATAAAACATACATAGCAAAACATGGAAGAAATCATGTACTATATGTGTACTAATGAACATAGCAAGCATATGATATAAAAACATGAAAAGCACAAAAGTAACAAGTAAGCACATGTGTATCACCCCAAAACATTTGAAAACGTAAAAGAGGGAACTATGTACTCACTTGAGGATGCTTAGAAGTCTTGAATAACAACCAAGCAAAGCTAGAGGGATCACGGAATCAAACGACACCTAATATAGGTAACTATGTTAATAAACCGGACTTAAATCGGAAGATCGGATAAAATGAGGTTTCGTAAACCAAATGAGTATAGGAACTCATGTAATATGGTTTAACAAAGCCTACATTCTAAATCGAAACCTATCCTAAGTGCTTACGACCCATTACGACCCGTTTAGGTAGCTTACGCTACTTTAACGTGTCATTCGCGTAAAATGCATTCGGACCACCTAACTAGTCCTATGACAAGTATTATATGCCTTAACATGTCTAATAATGTTACCTAATCAGTTTAGATGTCAAAATTTAGGTTACATATGCTTAAAATGAATTTATGCGTAAAAATGGCATTTTGGTCATTTTCCTAAGGCATATAAATTACCTATCATACAACTCACTAAACAAAGTGACCATAAGGTATAACCTCGGAAGGTTATTCCCTATACAACTATGGTCACAAAACATGTTTGGTCGGATCCTAATGATCGACCAAACGGGTCGGGTTCGAAAGTCTAAGCGGTTGTTTAGACCGCTTATCTTACGACCCTATATATGCACTAAACTAAAAGTGACGAGTTAAAAACATGTTTACGAAGTTAGAAAACAAGTTTGATATCAAAACAAAGGGTTTTGATACCCAAGAATAGTTTGGTTGCAAAATACGCATGAATACGCATTTTGACCGAAATTATGACTCGTCACTATGCCTAATCAACGTGGTAATCAGTAGGTATAGTCACAAGGGACTATAACCATCGTGATTACGCTCGCATTGCGAAGTTCAAACGAACTTCATGTTGACCATTGACCGGTCAAAGCAGAAAGTCAAACACTGTTTGATTTTTACGCTTAAAAACGCATAAAAGCATGAAAGAAACTTACAAAAGGTCCAAGCAATGGAGATTTGATTCAAGTTGCTCAGGTATGAAGTGTGGAAACCCCAACTTAGAGCAGAAATGAATCAAGTGTGAAGAACCAAATGAAACAAGGTGGGTATTTATAGAGTTTGGACCACCATTAGGATCGTTCATTGATTTACGAGCTTCAATCTTGGCCCTCCATGTGTGCCCACTAAATTATAATACTATGGGTGCCTAAAACAAGCTCATAGTATGAAGAAACCATGCCCAAAACCAGAAAACCAGCTGCTGAATGCAGAAAACTGTTTTGCTTATCTGGGCAGCTCTCGAGCCCCGCATAAGGAATGGGCTCCTCTTACGTGCCCCGCCTAGAATGACTTTCAGAAAATGTCAGTTTTGGTCCTTGAATGTGTAAAACTTGCTTTTCGATGCATTTTTGACACGTTTAAGCCCCGTTAACCTCATTTCAATGCTCTATAATGAAGTTAAAGTATAGGGGACATGAAACATGCTCAAAAACATCTCGGATGTCGGTTCATTTGGCCGTACGATTGTGTTGTTCGGTTAATTACGACGAAACATGAACGGACGCGAAAAACGATCCAAATTACGCGACGAATGGAATTTTATCATGCCAAACACTAAAATAAAGTATTTAAATGATTACATAAATTTTTGGATGTCCGGATATATTCAGAATCTAAGATATGCGCGAAAATGCAAACTTATGCACTTTTTGACGCTTTTAGTCCCTGTTGATCAAATAAGTTTATTTTTGCGCACCAAACACCTCAAAGCCTATTTCTAAGCTATGTAAAGGATATTTAGGGCATGTTTAACTTATGATCAAGTTCCGGAATGTTCGTTACGATACGAATCAGCAGACTTTTGCAGTTTGACGCAAGTAGTCCCTGCGATCGAATAAACTTGATTTCGACACACCAAACCCTCAAAAACTTATTTCTAAGTTATGTAAAGGTTATTTAAGGTATGTTAAGCCCATGTCACTGTTCTGGAGTATTTTTTGCGTTAAACTGATTACGTTTATGCATCATTTCGTGTATAATCTTCCAGAAAGCGATTTAGAGCTCGAAATCGAACAAGAATTGATATGTGCAAATGATACACATATTTATACAAATACCAAGTATGAAACACAATATTTCATTGATTTGGTATTTTTTTGATGGTCGTAGAGACACAGATGTCACACTGGCCTCCCAATCCCACTGGGAAACAAACCTTCCTTTGCCTTTATCTCATTGCACGACGGCCAGAAAACCTCAGTTTTCTTGATGTTAAGCTCAAGCCCCAAACTAGGTCCCTCAGACCTAATGATATCCAAAGCCTTAGCCACTTCAACAACGTCTCCTATAATTGTTCCATCATCCAAATACCATGCATGGAAATGTAAGTTACAGCATTCCCGTACCCGTTGAATGAGAGGGTGCAAAGCTAAGGCAAAAAGGAGGGGTCTTAAGGAGTTTCCTTGTTGAACCCCAGTGGTGGAACCAATGCACTTATCGCCGACATTCAACCTTGTTGGTTGTCCATATAAGAAGTTGACCCATGGGGAGATTGACGGGCATCAGGAATGAACCTTATGAATGAGAGTCGTTCTATCCAGAAGGTTGAAGGCATTAGAGAAATCAACTGCAAACATAGCCAATGATCCATCTGACTTGAATTGATTTAAAAACTTGTTCGCGCTATGGAGCACAACCTCTTCCCCACTAGGGATCCCAACCCTGAATTGGTGATCACCAAGGTAATTGGCCATCTCTTTCCCCACCTTCCTCATAGCCACCTTAGAAACTGGCCTCCTCTAAATAGCTCCCACGGCTATAGGCCTAATCCCATTGTCCGACTTTAGCGATGGGGTTAGGGGGTAGATGCAACAAACTCTGCCAAGGCCCTGGGGTATCATCATCCCAACCACATGTTGACCACCTCAGTAATAGCCCTGAGTAAACAAGAAGTAATTGCACACCCCTCCCCATAAAGGGCGTCCAAAATGTGTTAGGCCCTTAGCCCATCCCTCCCACAAGAAGTCCCTTTTGGGAAGAATTTAATTCACCCCAGGACACAGTCGGCTTCCACAGATAAGGGGGGATCTGCAAGTAAAGAGGCAGGTAAATCAGGCGGCGGTAGGACAGGGTGTTTATCCACCAGCGCCCTCATGGTAGCTCCCCCGAGAGGTGCAACCTTGGAAGAATATAAAACCTTAACCGCAGCAGTGAAGTGTCCATCAGCAACATCCCGCAAACATTACTTAACGTTAACGTTGACACTTCCATCAGAGTTACCAAGCTTAAGAGAGCCTTCCTCGGGCCTAATTCCCCCTCCAAGGTTTGGTTGAAAAGGGATAGGATGAGTTCAGCGAACCCGAACCCGCTACCATCTCCCCAATCCGCTAGGGCCCGCTGAATACTACGACATTGCAAGGACTTCCTATTCCCCGACCTATGTTCTTGTATGTTGGAGGGACTGAACACCCGCAAGGTGCAACATGGTAATAACAAGAGTTTAACCCACCCCTCAACAGACTCTGGCATAGCAACCACCTTGCATAACACAACAGTTAAGGCTTGAGCAACGCCATGCAACAACTAAGATGGATACTCTTAATTAACTCACAATTAAAATGAACTTTTTCATTTTTATGTTGGAAGCTTTGAGTAGAAGAAATTGGGTTCGTGGTTAGCGTAGTAATGCTATAATGTGTGAGTGATAGAGAAAGAAAGTAAATGAGCTTAAAGAGATGGGAAGTTCCCACTACATTTAACTTATCTTATCGAAGGCTATATGGAATTTGTGACAAATATTTAACCGATATGACGATAAGATAAGTGTACTCATTGAAATTGAAGGATGAACACGTGTAATTTTTAATATAGATAAAGAAAATCTAGAAAGTACACACAAGTAACTACCTATGTAATGGATTCGCCCAATATACTATCATACCCCGATATTTCCACGTATTACCGGTGGGCCCGGTGGGGAGTATCGTGACGTAGTTGATATCATCATAGTCAATTTATCATAGTTCAATGCACAGCAGAAGTCTAAAAGTAATAATATTATAAACCGATTCGAAAGTAACATAAAGTATTACACAATGGATTGTAAAGGATCCACAGGCGGATCTAAAATAAAAAGAAATATTATTCAACAGATTTAAGCATGAAAAGCTTGCAAGACTGTGACACCCCAGGAAAACCAGGAAAACCATACAACTTAACTAGCTTCCTCAGTGAGTACTTACCAAATTTCGGGACGAAATTTCTTTCAACTTGGGGATAATGTGACAACTCGAAATTTAGAACCCTTCAATTGTATATTGATGTAACATGCTTGAACGTTATGTGTTTATATATTAGCAAATGAAAGTTAGTGATCATCTTAATGTGCTATGTGTTAGTAATATGTACGTATAAAGTATAGTTTATACAAGTGTGTATGTAGTAAATCGGAACCAAAACACAAGAACCCAACTCGAGACCACTCGGTCTCGAGTGAATAGTGTAACTATTTGGGCCGGTTGGGCCATTTAATCCATCCGAAACCCATTAGGGTGCATCAACTTGAAGCTAGTATATAACCTTTGTTGATAGCCAACATTACCATCTTTGGGCAACTTACACACACTCTCCTACACACACACCCTCCCACATTTCTCTCTCACTAAAACCCTAGAAGCACAAACCTTCTCTCCTCTCTTTCGGATTCAACCGGTGACAACAAGAGCTCTCGGTTCAAGCTTAGGATCTCCTTTGGAAGCTTATTCATCGATTTCTTCATACCCTCGCACCTTGAAAACCTAACCGGTTAGTGATTCATGTTATGTAATGTATTTCGGTTGATGATAATGTGTTGTATTTCGGTTGATGATAATGTGTTGTATTTCGGTTGATGATGATGCATGACGAAGTTATTTGATAATATGTTTGCTTGTTAAGTTTTATGCATGATGAATATATCCTCCTTGAATAATCGGTATTAAGATTGTTGTTATCCATGATGAGGGTGTTTGCTTGATGATATGAGTAGGGTGTTTTGCTTGAGTTAAATTAATAAAATGCTCCTTCATAGTGATATGAGAATAATATGATGAGTTAAGGTTGCTTATGGAGTTTAATACATGACTAGTTGATGCAAACATGATTTATGAGATGGTAATGATTAACGGCTGTGAAAGTGTTTCGGAAATAGCAAGATAGATCTAGTATAGCATGTTTCGAGTTGGATTCGGATGAATGATAATGATGAATAACCTGAATACATGAAGAACAACATGAATATGATATGAATGTGTCTTGAATATTTGAAAACTAGTTGTTTGATCCATTTTAATTGATTGTTAGACAAATAAACATGTTTGTGAACCCTCATTGGATAGTACACCAAATCATGAAATCGAAATTCTATTGGTTAGTACATGCGCTGACAATTAGCAGGTATGCCACTCGAGATCTCTAGTCTCGACTCGAGACCATGTAGATGACAGCCCGTGACCACGGTTGCGACACAGGTTGCGAGTCGAGAACCCCTAGTCTCGACTCGAGACCACACATTACCAGCGCATAAACAACATGACCCGAGACCTCCTCAGTTGCGACTCGAGAACTTGTAGGCTACAACTCGAGACCGCACAGTCTCGACTCGAGACCTCTAGTCTCGACTCGAGACCTTATACACGTGCACTGTTTTGGACTTTCATGCTATTACTAGCCCAACTATTTGGGCCGCATACTTGGGCTTCGCTTGCTTACGTAGAGGAGACTATTGGATGTGTTCGTGTCCTATTCATTAACTGAAGTATCTATACGTGTGTGCCATGATCAATACGTGTATGCAATTGTGTGTAGAAAACCTACGTGCACTACCTAAATGCGAACCTGACTTGTGTGGTACAACTATGTTAGGACGTGGTTGACCACAATATAGCTTGATTGACCTTTCTGTGTATCTGCCGAGCAAATAAAGGTGAGTTCACACTCTCTACAAAGCATGGGATTCCCAGGGGTTGGGAATGGGGTTAAGGAATACGGATTCCTCGTCCTTTCTTGGGTAGGACAGTATCGGTTCATGAATATAATTCCTCGTCCTCATGGACAGATAACTCGTACTAGACCAAAACTCTATCACGAAGTCCCTCCTTTTTATATCGACTTAATCGTCGGGCCAATGGCGAGCGGGTCATTAGTTAGATAGCGCTATTTAGGTTTGACAAACCTCACACCGTGCCGCAGAGGACGGGCGTGAACTAATGGACTATGGCACGTCAATGATGATAGACATTGACAGTTCAGGGCACATAAACATGACTACAGTCAGCAGTCGATATGGTAACGAGTCTAGTGTATACATGGGGTAGCCCCCACGGCCGAAATGCCAGATAACTAACAAGGGGTAGCCCCCACGGCTGGATTGCCAGAGTAACCGTGAATAAACAAGTCACGTTTTCAACTATGGGGTAACCCCCACGGCAGGATGCCGTTTAAAGGAAACTGTTTTTGGAACAACTTAAAATGAACACCCAACCGTGAACTCACTCAACTTGTTGTTGAGTCGTTACTACATGCTTTGCAGGTCAATAGGTACTTAGCTGGAGCTTGCATGGAAGAGGGTCGTTGTGGGACATGGACAGCTGTGTGCCATGTTAAACCTTGAAACAATTAAACTTATGTTTGAGTTTTAAACGTTATGCTTCCGCTTGCAACTTAAACTATGTTTGTTTGGACACCAATTATATTGGTTGGATTTTTATGATCACTTATATGCTTGTTCAACATGATTGGTGGCTGGATCCTGGTCAGTCACGCCTCCAAGCGGTGGTATTCCGCAGGTGGATTTTGGGGGTGTGACAGATTGGTATCAGAGCCATTGGTTATAGTGAACTTGGTTTTAATAAGGGGAAAAGTTTTATTAAAATCAGACTATAACCTGTACAGTGCTCTACGATCCACAACGACGCTTCACTCCACATGCAAGGCTCGACATTATAGGTGATATGATCTATGTATATATTGCCTACTTGTTAGTTACATAGTACATTGCTCATGGTATGCTTGGTTAGTATAACTACTGTTGCTTGAACACGTGTGTGCTTACCCTCTTCTGTCATCGTATTTTCGCGAACCCCTCTCACTCATGTCCCTCTTGATATGAAGATCATGTCTGGACGCGTTAACATGACTCAAACCCAGTTGACGGATCTGATTAACGAACGAGTTGCTGCGGCACTTGCAGCTGCACACGCAGGAGGTATATCCTGCAGTCCAAACTCATTCTAGGATCTTTAGATCCTACTCTCGTGAACCAACCTTTGTGTTAAACTCTGTCCTTTCTTCCACCCACAACAGGTCAACATGCTCAGCCACCTGTGTGCACCTTTAAAACTTTTATGGACTGCCGACCAGCTACTTTTAGCGGCACTGAAGGAGCTGTAGGCCTCCTCCACTGGTTTGAGAAGCTCGAGTCAGTTTTCGAAATGTGTGAATGCCCTGAGGCGCGCAGGGTGAAGTATGCTACCGGTACTCTCGAGGGTTTAGCTCTCACATGGTGGAATGCTCAGGTGCAGATGCTGGGGTTGGTTGCTGCTAACGCCACCCCATGGAACAACTTTAAGGAGATGATCAAGGAGGAATACTGCAGTCATGACGACATTCATAAGCTGGAAGTCGAGTTCTACAACCTCAAGATGACGGGGTCAGAAATTGAGGCGTATGCTAAGAGGTCGAATGAGCTTGCATTATTGTGTCCTACTATGGTGGACCCTCCAATTAAGCGTATTGAACTCTTTCTCAAGGGCTTAGTGCCAGAAATCCAAAGTCATGTGACTTCAGCAAACCTCGCCAGCATCCAGCAGGTTGTCTAGTTGGCTCACCGTCTCACTGATCAGGCGGTGGAGCAGAACAGGTTACCAAAACGTATAAGCGCTACAGCTACTTCGGATGCTCCTAGTGACAACAAGAGAAAATGGGATGGAGCTTCAAGCAAGGGTTCAACTTCTGTGCAATC
The DNA here is from genome assembly GCA_030545235.1 of Helianthus tuberosus. Classification (NCBI taxonomy): domain Eukaryota; kingdom Viridiplantae; phylum Streptophyta; class Magnoliopsida; order Asterales; family Asteraceae; genus Helianthus; species Helianthus tuberosus. The sequence goes on along the minus strand of CM060411.1, from coordinate 211,790,955 downwards.
TCAGTCTCAGCAGAGGAAGACTGATGACTACAAGAGCCCCAGTCAGCAATCATCTGGTGGTCAAAGTCATGGTGGGTACAAGGGGAATCACCCCAAATGCAATCGCTGCAACCTACACCACAGCGAGCCATGCACCATGGGTAACTGTCATCGGTGCAACAAGCCAGGTCACGCCGCCAAGGACTGCAGAAGCTTGTACCCCGCAAACCAGAATCGTCAACAACAAACCCCTCAGAACCAGCGACAGCAGCAGCAGCAGCAAGGAATCAACAAAGGGTGCTTTCAGTGTGGAGCTGAAGGCCATTTCAAGAAAGATTGCCCCCAACTGAACAGGAACCAGAACAACAACAACAACAACAATAATCAGGGGAATGGTAACAATGGGAACAACAACAATGGAGCCAGGGGCGGGCGTGCGTGATTGGCCAAGGTGAAGCAAGGAATGACCCCAATGTTGTGGCGGGTAAGTTCCTTCTCGACAACTTTTATGTTACAGTTTTATTTGATACGGGTGCCGATACTAGCTACATGTCACTAGAAGTTAATCGAATACTTAAGCGTATTCCAACACCTTTGAACAACAAGCACACGGTAGAGCTAGCAAATGGTAAGAGTTTAGAGGCCACACACGTAGTCAAGGGTTGTAAACTTATTCGTGCTAACCAGACCTTCTCTATCGACCTTATTCCTATCGTCTTGGGTAGTTTCGACGTTGTCATTGGGATGGATTGGTTATCCCAACACCGAGCAGAGATTCTTTGCAACGAAAAGATTGTTCGTATTCCTGGTTCGAGTGATGAACCTCTCATGATTCGTGGCGACAAGAGGGGTGGTGTCGAGAACGTCATCTCTTTCCTTAAGGCCCAGAAGTGCTTGCGAAAGGGCCACACTGCCATTTTGGCTCTCGTTACTGACACCTCGGAGAAAGAGAAAAAGCTAGAAGATTTCCCAATTGTACGCGACTATCCCGAGGTATTTCCTGAGGAATTACCTGGCCTTCCGCCTCATCGCCAGGTAGAGTTTCAGATTGAACTAGCTCCTGGAGCTGCGCCTATAGCTCGTGCACCTTACCGTTCAGCTCCATCAGAGCTGGAAGAACTCTCTACGCAACTACAAGAACTCTTGGATAAGGGTTTTATTCGTCCAAGCTCATCGCCCTGGGGAGCTCCAGTGCTATTCGTGAAAAAGAAAGACGGTACCTTCAGAATGTGCATCGACTACCGGGAACTTAACAAGGTGACGGTGAAGAATCGTTATCCTCTGCCACGTATTGACGACTTGTTCGACCAGTTGCAGAGGTCGAGCTACTATTGAAAGATCGATCTGAGATTAGGATATCACCAGCTAAGAGTCCGAGAAGAGGACGTCTCCAAAACAGCCTTTAGAACTCGATATGGCCACTATGAGTTTTTGGTCATGCCTTTTGGGCTGACAAACGCACCTGAGGTCTTCATGGATTTGATGAATAGAGTGTGCAAGCCTTACCTGGACAAGTTCGTTATAGTTTTCATCGACGACATCCTGATCTATTCTAAGAGTCAGGAGGAACACGAGCAACATCTACGACTTATTTTGGAACTTCTTCGAGCAGAACAGCTATACGCCAAGTTTTCAAAATGCGACTTCTGGCTTCGAGAAGTCCATTTCTTAGGCCATGTGGTGAACAAGGATGGGATTCACGTTGATCCATCCAAGGTAGACTCAATTAAGAACTGGCCTGCACCTCGTACACCCACGGAAATTCGCCAATTTTTGGGTTTGGCAGGTTACTACAGGAGATTCATTAAGGATTTTTCCAAGATTGCACAGCCTCTCACCTCACTAACGCAGAAAGGCGTTGTTTATCGATGGGGAAATGCACAGGAATTAGCATTTCAGCACCTAAAGGATAGACTTTGCAGCGCACCTATCCTTTCCTTGCCAGAGGGCACAGACGACTTCGTGGTCTACTGCGACGCATCAATTCAGGGTCTTGGTTGTGTACTGATGCAACGGGATAAGGTTATAGCCTACGCCTCACGCCAACTTAAAGTTCATGAAAGGAACTACACTACGCATGACCTGGAGCTGGGAGCTGTTGTTTTTGTACTTAAGATATGGCGACATTACCTGTACGGTACCAAGTGCGCCATCTACACCGACCACAGGAGCCTCGAGCATATCTTCAAACAGAAGGAACTGAATATGCGACAGCGACGATGGGTCGAACTACTGAATGACTACGAATGCTCGATCAGGTATCACCCGGGCAAGGCCAATGTTGTGGCTGACGCCCTCAGTCGAAAGGACACCGCGCCTAAGCGCGTGCGAGCTTTACAACTCACTATACATTCTAGTCTTCCTTCCCAAATACGAGACGCTCAGGTAGAAGCATTGAAACCAGAAAACGTCAGGGATGAAGCCCTACGTGGCTCAAGGCAGCGATTAGAACAAAAAGAAGACGGTGGACGCATTTGGGTTCCACTCTATGGCAACCTACGAGAGCTTGTGATGGATGAAGCACACAAGTCTCGCTACTCGGTACATCTTGGCTCTGATAAGATGTACCACGATATCATAACTACGTATTGGTGGCCTAGCATGAAGGCCCACATAGCGACCTACGTCAGCAAGTGTTTGACTTGTGCGAGAGTCAAGACTGAATACCAGTAACCCTCAGGCCTACTCCAACAACCAAAGATAGCACAATGGAAATGGGAGCAAATTTCCATGGATTTCGTTACGGGCCTGCCTAGATCTCAGCGCGGAAACGATACTATTTGGGTGATCATGGATCGACTCACAAAGTCCGCACACTTCTTGGCAATCAAGGACACGGATAAGTTCTCCACTCTAGCAGACGTATACCTTAAGAAAGTTGTCTCGAGGCACGGGGTGCCCACCTCCATTATCTCGGATTGAGATGCACGTTTTACTTCAGAACTGTGGCAAGCAATGCACAAATCCTTTGGCTCACGATTAGACATGAGCACGGCGTATCACCCTCAGACGGACGGGCAGTCTGAGCACACTATTCAAACCTTAGAAGACATGCTTCGTGCATGTGTAATCGACTTTGGCAATAGCTGGGAAAAGCACCTGCCACTTGTGGAATTCTCATACAACAACAGCTACCACACCAGCATTAAAGCTGCTCCGTTTGAGGCATTGTACGGGTGTAAATGCCGGTCACCTCTTTGTTGGGCAGAGGTGGGAGATAGTCATATCACTGGTCCAGAACTTGTGGTAGACACAACCGAACGAATTGCTCAAATACGACAACGAATGGCGGTAGCTTGTGATCGTCAGAAAAGCTACGCCGATAAGGACAGGAAACCACTTGAGCTCCAGGTTGGGGAGCGGGTGCTACTCAAAGTTTCACCCTGGAAGGGTGTGGTTCGTTTTGGTAAACGAGGCAAACTTAACCCACGATACGTCGGACCTTTCGAAATCATCGAGAAAATAGGCAAGGTGGCCTACAGACTGAACTTACCAGCAGAACTCAGTGCAGTTCACAACGTTTTCCACGTGTCGAATCTGAAGAAGTGTCTGTCAGATGAGACCCTTGTAGTTCCTTTGAAGGAGCTCACCATCGACGAGCAGTTACGATTCGTCGAGGAACCAGTTGAAATCATGGACCAGGATGTTAAGGTCCTCAAGAACACTAGAATACCTCTCGTTCGAGTTCGTTGGAACTCACGTCGCGGCCCAGAGTTCACCTGGGAACGCGAAGATCAGATGAAATAAAAGTATCCCCAACTGTTCGCAAACAGTACAACCACTACTGAGGCTGAAGCTACGGAATTTCGGGACGAAATTCCAGATCAACGGGGGGAGGATGTGACACCCCAGGAAAACCATACAACTTAACTAGCTTCCTCAGTGAGTACTTACCAAATTTCGGGACGAAATTTCTTTCAACTTGGGGATAATGTGACAACTCGAAATTTAGAACCCTTCAATTGTATATTGATGTAACATGCTTAAACGTTATGTGTTTATATATTAGCAAATGAAAGTTAGTGATTTTCTTAATGTGCTATGTGTTAGTAATATGTACATATAAAGTATAGTTTATACAAGTGTGTATGTAGTAAATCGGAACCAAAACACAAGAACCCAACTCGAGACCACTCGGTCTCGAGTGAATAGTGTAACTATTTGGGCCGGTTGGGCCATTTAATCCATCCGAAACCCATTAGGGTGCATCAACTTGAAGCTAGTATATAACCTTTGTTGATAGCCAACATTACCATCTTTGGGCAACTTACACACACTCTCCTACACACACACACCCTCCCACATTTCTCTCTCACTAAAACCCTAGAAGCACAAACCTTCTCTCCTCTCTTTCGGATTCAACCGGTGACAACAAGAGCTCTCGGTTCAAGCTTAGGATCTCCTTTGGAAGCTTATTCATCGATTTCTTCATACCCTCGCACCTTGAAAACCTAACCGGTTAGTGATTCATGTTATGTAATGTATTTCGGTTGATGATAATGTGTTGTATTTCGGTTGATGATAATGTGTTGTATTTCGGTTGATGATGATGCATGACGAAGTTATTTGATAATATGTTTGCTTGTTAAGTTTTATGCATGATGAATATATCCTCCTTGAATAATCGGTATTAAGATTGTTGTTATCCATGATGAGGGTGTTTGCTTGATGATATGAGTAGGGTGTTTTGCTTGAGTTAAATGAATAAAATGCTCCTTCATAGTGATATGAGAATAATATGATGAGTTAAGGTTGCTTATGGATTTTAATACATGACTAGTTGATGCAAACATGATTTATGAGATGGTAATGATTAACGGCTGTGAAAGTGTTTCGGAAATAGCAAGATAGATCTAGTATAGCATGTTTCGAGTTGGATTCGGATGAATGATAATGATGAATAACTTGAATACATGAAGAACAACATGAATATGATATGAATGTGTCTTGAATATTTGAAAACTAGTTGTTTGATCCATTTTAATTGATTGTTAGACAAATAAACATGTTTGTGAACCCTCATTGGATAGTACACCAAATCATGAAATCGAAATTCTATTGGTTAGTACATGCGCTGACAATTAGCAGGTATGCCACTCGAGATCTCTAGTCTCGACTCGAGACCATGTAGATGACAGCCCGAGACCACGGTTGCGACACAGGTTGCGAGACGAGAACCCCTAGTCTCGACTCGAGACCACACATTACCAGCGCATAAACAACATGACCCGAGACCTCCTCAGTTGCGACTCGAGAACTTGTAGGCTACAACTCGAGACCGCACAGTCTCGACTCGAGACCTCTAGTCTCGACTCGAGACTTTATACACGTGCACTGTTTTGGACTTTCATGCTATTACTAGCCCAACTATTTGGGCCGCATACTTGGGCTTCGCTTGCTTACGTAGAGGAGACTATTGGATGTGTTCGTGTCCTATTCATTAACTGAAGTATCTATACGTGTGTGCCATGATCAATACGTGTATGCAATTGTGTGTAGAAAACCTACGTGCACTACCTAAATGCGAACCTGACTTGTGTGGTACAACTATGTTAGGACGTGGTTGACCACAATATAGCTTGATTGACCTTTCTGTGTATCTGCCGAGCAAATCAAGGTGAGTTCACACTCTCTACAAAGCATGGGATTCCCAGGGGTTGGGAATGGGGTTAAGGAATACGGATTCCTCGTCCTTTCTTGGGTAGGACAGTATCGGTTCAGGAATATAATTCCTCGTCCTCGTGGACAGATAACTCGTACTAGACCAAAACTCTATCACGAAGTCCCTCCTTTTTATATCGACTTAATCGTCGGGCCAATGACGAGCGGGTCATTAGTTAGATAGCGCTATTTAGGTTTGACAAACCTCACACCGTGCCGCAGAGGACGGGCGTGAACTAATGGACTATGGCACGTCAATGATGATAGACATTGACAGTTCAGGGCACATAAACATGACTACAGTCAGCAGTCGATATGGTAACGAGTCTAGTGTATACATGGGGTAGCCCCCACGGCCGAAATGCCAGATAACTAACAAGGGGTAGCCCCCACGGCTGGATTGCCAGAGTAACCGGGAATAAACAAGTCACGTTTTCAACTATTGGGTAACCCCCACGGCAGGATGCCGTTTAAAGGAAACTGTTTTTGGAACAACTTAAAATGAACACCCAACCGTGAACTCACTCAACTTGTTGTTGAGTCGTTACTACATGCTTTGCAGGTCAATAGGTACTTAGCTGGAGCTTGCATGGAAGAGGGTCGTTGTGGGACATGGACAGCTGTGTGCCATGTTAAACCTTGAAACAATTAAACTTATGTTTGAGTTTTAAACGTTATGCTTCCGCTTGCAACTTAAACTATGTTTGTTTGGACACCAATTATATTGGTTGGATTTTTATGATCACTTATATGCTTGTTCAACATGATTGGTGGCTGGATCCTGGTCAGTCACGCCTCCAAGCGGTGGTATTCCGCAGGTGGATTTTGGGGGTGTGACAAAGACTCTTTAATTGATACTAGCAGTAGCCATCCCATTTCGCTTAGTACCTGCACTTAACCTTTTTGGAAAATACGTCAGTTTACACTGGTAAATACAATTAACTGACTCTTTTTTAAAAGTGTTTATAAAATTGATTTAAATGCAGAAGGCATAAATATTCTTTTATAACTTGGGACAATTATTTAAAAATAATATTGTAAAAGAATTATATGTTTGTCATACATTCAGTAGCCCGGGTTAGAAGTACCGGGTTAAAGATTAACAGACACACCACGTAATATAAACTCACGGCGAGTTAGTCTCAACAAGCGGGTACATCTTTTTACATACGCACTGGCAGGTGTATGCCTACACCTTGTGCTTAAGTCGTGGCCATTTCAATGAATGAGCCGAGGATATCTAGGACATGGTCATTAACCCCCCAAAGGCTTAAAACAAACAAAACAGATTAAACGGGTTATCTCAATGATTTAACCATTATTTGATTAAAGATTCAATACCTGACCAAGCGGTATTTTTAAATACCGTATCCCAAGCCCGTATAACGGAAAATAAGTTAAAGGTATTTACCTGAGCAAAATATAATTTAATCTCAGCCGTATAACAATCAGCAAGTGCAAATATATTTTACTGGGCTCCTAAATCTGGAACGAAGGTTTTTAATAACCTATTAGATTCCTAACGGGTCTTACTTAAGTTTAAACTTAGACTGGTTAGTTTTAATGAAAGGTTTATGGTTCAAAACGCAAGATTAAGCGAAGACCGGATTAGAATGTGATTTAGACCCTACAAGCATGAAGACTTGTATAATATGGGTAAACTAAACACATTCTGGATTTTGAAGTGAAAATGATAACGTTTGACCCGTTTCGGTTAATTCATGCAAACTAGTTATATAAACCGTACCGAACGAAAAATGCATAACGAGTAACCAAATGAGTCATGAACAGGTTCCCTAAGTTAATATGCTTAAAATGTGTTATGATATCAGTAGGATACCTTCCATTATGCCCAAAATGAATTTAAAATCAATTTAAGCCCCGTAGGGGTATTTTGGTCATTTTAAAGATTATAAAAGAGGTTAAATAGTAATCTGAGGTTCTGGTGTATAATGATCAGTAAAAATATTTATTTTAGTAAGTTATATCACTAAGATATCATACACATAAGCTTTAAGGGTCAAATTTGGAAATCTGAGTTCAAAACTTTTACTTACTATTAAAGTATAAAAATTTATTCATAACATGAGTAGGTAACAAGCCTTAGGTGCCAAATATGGTTTTAAACCATACTATGCGCCTAAACCGCATAAAAGTCGGTATTTGACGATATTCGGGTTGATTAAGGAAATCTGAGATTTTGATCAGCCTTTACTGTTTAAAATAATTTATTTAATATATAAAATCAGTAGAAAAAGGTTTGATATGTAAAGGATGTGTAAAACTCATTTTATTAGCGAAAAGGGCATTATCGTCAATTACCGAGTCTATGCGAGAACTCTATGTTATGATCAGTTTAAAATTTAATAAAAATTTCCAAAAATCCCCAAATATTATATTATATCAGTAGGTATAAAGTTTGGTGACAAAAATTGGGTTTGAATGTGATTTATGCTAAAAATGCCATTTAATTAATAAAAAGACTTCAATTTACGATATCGAGCATAACTCCTAATTTAGACCATAAACTGATGTCAAATTTTTAGGATTTGCTTATAAATCAGTAATAAAGGTTTTTGTCCTCTAACATTTTCAAAAATCTCGTTTTTATATCAAAAGGGTATAATGGTCAACAATTAAGCATTTAACGGAAACATGCAAATGATTCAGATTTAAAAGGAACCATATAGTATAATCTCAGAGGGTTATACTAACATGTAATATGGTCCTAATGGAACCTTAAGGCATATCTAAACTAAGCTAAATCGGGTCAGAACTGAAAGTCAAAGCAAAAGTCTACTTTTGCGACTTTCGGTTGCGAACCGAGCCTAAACTCAGAATTGTCAGGTTGAACATGCCTAAACATGTTCTTATATTATTTACCAAGTTATTTTAGTGTTTAAACATGTTCCATAACCTCTGCATCACTAGTTATGAATTTATTTGCGAAAATAGATTATGTTGACTTTTTATTAATAAGTTTGACCCGACAATTGACCAAGTTAGAGTGGAAATCAGTAGGTGCCCTTTTAAGGGTTTATTACCTACATAATTACCAACTCATAGCCACTTTCAAATTGAACAATGGCTGGACCATTAGTGATTAATCACTAACTCAAAGCTTAATTACGATAGCTTTGACTTTTGGTCATTAAACTAATAAAACTTAAACTAGAGAGGCTAAGAATGCTTACAAGAACTCTTAGCACGAAATATGAACTGAGGAAAGCTTCCTAGAGCTCCAAGGGACTCCAGAGAATGAGTTGTGAATTGATTTTTCAAGTGTGCAAGTGAACAAGTGAAAACAAGAGCTTTATATAGGAAGTTTGAGTCTCCAAGATCAATCCATATGTCCCTATGTTGTTCTCAGATGTTCCCAGATGTCCCTAGTGCATGAAAAACCATTGGCACAGTCCCTGGTATCGAAATATTGCAAGCAAAGGCGGTGTAACAGGCTGAAACATGCAGCTGTCATGTTTTTGGTCGTTGGTGCTGCTTACGCGGGCCGCGTAAGACTCAGAGAGAGTCTACGTGGGCCGCGACACTCCCTCTTGACCGGATAACATCTTTTAAACTTTGTAGTTTTTATCCCTAGTCCAAAATAAGTTTATTTAACTTTCGTTTATTGCACTTATGACCCCCATAGTTAACTTATAAGGGCCTTGGGTCTTAAACTAACTCCGTTAAGCTCCCGGTTAGTTGTACGATCACCCGAAATGTCTTGTTTTCATCGTAACTCCACGAGATTACTATCCATTATTCTTGAGAGTAAAATATACAATTATTACAATGTTTTTGGGATCGTTAAAAGGTCACTCAGAGGTAACATTTAACATGTTGACACTTTTAACCCCTATGTTTCGTAAAATCCTTATTTTAAGCTCATACGACTTCCAATGTTAGACAAATTATTAATTAAAGAATACGAACATCGTATGAGGTCAATCAGAGGCACAAGAATGGCATGTTGACATTTTGGATCCTTTTACTAACATATTTACATTGTTTGACAATTTTAGTCCCCCCAGATCAATCCATTACACGTTTAAAGTCCATGACACGTGTCTTCATTATATTGGTCGTGGTTTTACGAGGTGTTACATCCTCACCCCCTTAAAAGAAATCTCGACCTCGAGATTTACTGAAATAAATGAGGGTACTTCTGTTTCATTGTGGATTCAACCTCCCACGTGTATTCTGGGCCTCTTCGGGCATCCCATTTTACCTTCACAATCGGTACATGCTTCCTTCGAAGCTTCTTAACCTATCAATCCTCGATCGATAAAGGTTTTTCAACAAACTTTAAGCTCTCATCTATATGAACATCCTTATGTGACATGGCTAGCGATTCATCAGATAGACACTTCTTCAAGTTGCAAATGTGGAACACATTGTGAATTCCACTGAGCTCTTCAGGCAGATTTAGCTTGTAAGCCACTGTTCCGACACATTTGATGATCTCAAATGGTCCTATGTATCTTGGGCTTAGCTTGCCCTTCTTGCCAAAACGCATCACCCCTTTCCAGGGTGATACCTTAAGTAACACTTTATCACCTACCTCGAATTTCAGAGGTTTACGCCTTTTATCTACATAGCTTTTCTGCCTATCCCTGGCAGCTTTGAGACGATCGCGTATCTGCACAATCTTATCTGTCATCTCCAGGACTATATCAGGTCCTGTTTGTTGGACATCTCCAACTTCCGCCCAACAAACTGGCGTCCTACACTTTCTTCCATACAAAGCTTCGAAAGGTGCAGCTTGAATACTTGAATGATAGCTATTATTGTATGAAAATTTGATCAATGGAAGATGGTCATCCCAGCTTCCACCTAAATCAATAACACAGGCTCGTAGCATATCCTGAAGTGTTTGAATTGTACGTTCGCTTTGCCCATCCGTCTGAGGATGATAAGCAGTGCTGAAGTTTAATCGAGTGCCCAATGATTGCTGAAAGCTTTTCCAAAAGTGAGACGTGTATCTAGTATCCCTATCGGAGATAATAGATACTGGCACTCCATGGAGAGATACTATCTCATCCACATACAACTGGGCTAGCTTATCTGAGTTGTGTGTTTCTTTAATAGGTAAGAAGTGAGCTGACTTGGTCAGTCTATCCACTATAACCCACATAGTATCATTCCCATGCTTTGTCCTTGGTAACTTAGTGATGAAATCCATAGTTACCATTTCCCACTTCCAGGTGGGAAGTTCAGGCTGTTGTAGCAAACCTGACGGCTTCTGGTGCTCGGCTTTAACTTGAGCACACGTCAGACATTTAGCCACATAAGTGGCTATAGATTTCTTCAAACCTATCCACCAATAATTTGCCTTTAAATCCTGGTACATCTTATCACTGCCAGGATGAACAGAATACTTGGAACTATGGGCTTCTTGAAGGATCACATCCCTAAGCCCTCCATAGATTGGAACCCATATTCGTCCATTCAATCTTAGGATTCCATCCTTGCCATACGATAACTGTTCAGCAGTTACTCCTAACTTCTCATTCGGATAGTTAGCTTCTAATACGGCTTCCTTTTGAGCGGCTAATAACCTTTCATTCAAGCTGTTCTTTAATTCAATGCTCTTGGCACTGATTCTAATAGGCTTAATCCTTTCATTTCTACTCAAGGCATCGGCGACTACATTCGCTTTGCCTGGATGATATCGGATTTCACAATCATAATCATTCAGTGTCTCCATCCATCGACGCAGTCTCATGTTAAGATCCTTTTGGTTAAACAGATGCTGAAGGCTCTTATGATCAGAATAGATCACACACTTAGTACCATATAAATAATGCCTCCAAAGTTTTAGTGCAAACACAACGACACCTAACTCCAAGTCATGGGTGGTGTAATTCTTTTCGTGCACCTTTAATTTTCGTGAGGCATAGGCAATGACCTTGCCTCTTTGCATGAGTACACAACCCATTCCAGTGTGCGATGCGTTGCAGTATACCACAAACTCTTCCATTCCTTCAGGCAATGTCAAAATCGGAGCATTGCTCAACTTTTGCTTAAGAATCTCAAAGGATTCTTGTTGCTTAGGACCCCAATCAAACTTTATATTCTTGCGAGTCAATGAAGTTAGGGGTACAGCAATTCTTGAGAAATTTTCAATAAAACGCCTGTAATATCCTGCCAGACCCAAGAAGCTGCGAATCTCTGTGGGCGTCTTCGGCTCTTGCCAATTCATGATGGCTTCAATCTTAGCGGGATCCACCTGGATACCACGCTCGCTAACCACAAGTCCAAGAAATTGGACTTAACGAAGCCAAAACTCACATTTTGAAAACTTGGCGTAGAGCTTCTCTTGCTGAAGAAGTTTAAGAATACATCGAAGATGTTTTTTCATGATCAGCCTGATTCTTCGAATATATAAGTATGTCATCAATAAATACAATGACAAACTTGTCCAAATAAGGCTTGCAAACTCGATTCATGAGATCCATGAACGCTGCTGGTGCATTAGTGAGCCCGATTATTTAATAAATTAAAAATTAATGCCCGGGCCTATAGGAACCATATTTAGTCGCAACAGGTTAACAAAAATAGTTTTTTTTTTTAATTTTTTTCTCACTTTTCTTCCCATTTAGGTTAATAAAAATGAAAAAAAAAATGGTTTTCTTTATCGAAACCAAAATTAGTCGCTACACATATTTCCACAAAGCGGGATATTTTCCCTCCATCCTGCCAAACCTATAGCGACGGAATTTAGTCGCTATAGGGTTCAGAAAATGAAAATTTGTGAAAAACTTGTTGCCACCAACGTTGCTACATGTTGTCTATCACGACTAGGGGTGTTCAAAACCGGATATCCGAACATTCGGATATCCGAAAATTCGGATATCCGAAATTTCGGATACGGATTCGGATAGTGAATCGGATATCCGAAAATCCAACTTTTTATTAATTTTTATTTTTTTATTATTTTTTTCATATTCGAAAACGGATATTCTGGATAGTTTTGGATATCCGAATATAAATTTTTGGATATTTCGGATATTTTTCGGATATTTCGGATATTTTCGGATATTTTTCGAATATTTCGGCTATTTTTGGATACTTCGGATATTCGGATATCCGAAAAAAAGGAAAATTAAATTTTTCGGATATTTCGGATATCCGAACTATCCGAAAATTTTGAAAATCACTATCCGAATCCGAAAAATTCGGATATCCGAATTTCGGATATCCGAAATTTCGGATATCCGATTTTTCGGATATTTCGGATTCGGATATCGGATATTTCGGATCGGATTTTCGGATACGGATACTTTTGAACACCCCTAATCACGACGACACAGTTTCGTCGCTAAAGGGCTTGTCGCAAAATGCCAGATTTCTTGTAGTGACAGTTTTAGAAGGAAAAAAAGGAAAATTAGGTTAAATTGCACGATTTATTGAAATTTGAGAAAAAGAGAATATTTGAATTTAATGAAAGTAGTACCAACTTAAATGAAGGTTTTGGGGACTGGAACCTCCTAAAATAGACTTTATTAAAGTAGTATCAAATTGAAATAATCGATATTTTTTTAATAATTTTTAGTTTAATTCAGAAACACATATTATTTAACCTTTAAAAAAATATATATATATAAAGTTTATTTCATCTTATATGTCTAATATATAAATTTTATCTACAAACACATCTTATCTGAATAAAATGGTTGTCTCATTACATGGTATGCTACGAGAGAAAAGAGGGACCGGTGTCACGAAAATGAAAAATGCAATTATTATTGTCAACATATTTAATTCCATCTATTTTAACAACTGTTTTAGTCGATATTTTTGGGTGTCAGAAAGAGATTGATCTTCGTGTTGTAAGAGATGGAACGCGATCGTTCACTTCACGTTGCTTCGCTTGTATCCTTTGGGTTGTGATCTTGATGTATGTTTTGAACTGGTTTCGCATTAGCATTTGTTGCATGGATTGCATTTGGTTCATTTGAACGAAGGCGTTGGGGATTTGTTGGAAATCCGAGAAAGAAAATTGCGATGTCGACCAACTCGGATCCATTGTTGGATAGTAGCCGGGTACCGAGAAAACATTCGGGTTTAGGTTTGTGTTCGGGTTTGGGTTTGTGTTCGGGTTTGGGTTTGTGTTCGGGTTTGGGTTTGGGTTTGTGTTCAGGTTGTTTGGATTGTATGGATCCATGACAAAATTTACAAAAAAGATTGAAGATTTTTATAAAGTTGAGAGCAATGTTTTAAAAAATGGTAAATACTGGCCGGTTATACCGGTATTACCGGTTCCGGATGCAAATCTGGTACGAAACACCCCGGTAAATATGTGAAATGGCATAAGATTCGTACCGGCGGTAAAATCCGGTATACCGGTTTGAACCGTCATACCGGTACCGGCCCATGGTTATTTTGGTTTGAGTTTTTAGTATTCTACAGTTTCATCAGATACATATACCATCGATCAACATTGAAAACCATCATCACTTACGGTTCATCACGTCATCCACAAGATTCAGCTCCATCTTCAGCGGTTCATCACTCCATCTTCATCATGCTTCCAGTTCCATCTTCATCGGTTGTTTTACTTATTTCAGTAAAATAATCTGAGAGTAAATAGATCCACAAGTGGGTCAAAAAGTGAAAGACTTGAAGCAATTCGATGTATCTCTCTCTCTCTCTCTCTCTCTCTCCATATATATATATATATATGTATGTCTATACGGGTAAAACAATGTTATGTGAAAGATTGTATTCTGAAACTTAAAAAAGAAAGAGGACATGATACTAGTTATATTATAATTTTTTATGTTACTGAAAAAAAAATTAAAATATAATTCATTTACGTATGTATCTCTATGAAATTATAGAGTTAACTAGTTCATCCGGTTGAACCACCCGGTACAACCAGGTTCTACCGGTTGAACCATTTTTAAGGCCATCCCGGTATGATTTAAAACCCGGTTTTTAAAACATTGGTTGAGAGAGAGTTTGGGTTGGAATGTTTAAAAAATTGGGTGAAAGATGTGTATTTAAAGATAAAATAATTAATGATTTTTTTTAAATAGCCGTTAGAGAGGCATTTAATTCAATTTTTTAATAAAAAACTAGTCAACGGCATATTTTTGAATTGTGGAGGCACGGCAAGAACGTCTTGGGGAAGACGGTGAGGACGGGGACGGACCTAGGGGGCGGTTTGCTGAGGCGTCGCCGGCCCTAGGCTGCTCCCCACACCGATTAATCTAAGAAGTGTATGAAATATATCTAATTAGGGTGATGTTATCCTACAAAGGGTGTTTAATCTAAGAAGTGTATTTACATCTTTAGATCTAATTTTTAATGGCTGAGATCAAAATGGTAAAAATGTAAATTGCGTTTTAATTTTTTATAACTAATTTGAGTTGAGACGGGTATAAGCGTCTATTACATCATTTAAAATTAAGAAACCGTTTTCTAACCAGTACATGTTATCATCAAGTACAAAATAAGAGATTCTCTCATACTCCACCGTTCTCCTCCACCATTGTTGTTGTTGTTAGGGAGACTCAAAAAACGCTCTACATGACCCGTGCTAATTCTCGGCTACAACCGTCATCGATTTAGTTTGTTCATTATTGCACATAAAGAATACTGAAAGAAGACACGGTTGAAGTTCTTGTTGACGGCACCGATTCAACTAACTTTGTATCATAGAAAATTGTAATTTTATATTTATTATTATTCATTGTATATTATATTGAACTAAATTATTTACTACGAATAAAAAAAAGTATCATTATCACTGTTTTATTATTTATTTAATATCTTAAATTTGGATACTATATAGTGAAAAGTTAGTTAAAATGTTTTGATATATCACTGGCCAACCACTGTAGTATTAGTGTATCACGAGCGGAACCACTCAAGCATATCCATCTCCACTAGGCATAATGTCTAATGTCAACAAATATGAAAAAACCCCTTGTAGGAATCGAACTCAGGACTTATTGGTATCAAAGTCTTATCACATCCCAAGATGCCACTAGGCTATAAAGCCATGGACAACCGTTTACTTTTCATTCATATCTTAAAGTTAGAAATGATCATGATCCTTTTTGGCATGCATTGAATTTTGTTTTTAAATTTATACATTCGTTGTCACAAGGCTAATAACTTGCAGGCCCACAAGCCTGTAACAAGGCAAAAGAAGGTCCCCCTGATGTGACCAGAAGACGTGTAGATGAGGGAGCCTCGAAGAAGGAAGAGGGTCGTTATTGAATGTGACTAGAAGATGTGTAGACCAGGGAGCCTTGGAGGAGGAAGAAGGTGATGATTTATGGAGTGGTGTAATTTCAACCCATTTATTAATTTCAAATAGAGTAAATTACGATTTTGGTTCATGTGGTTATCTCATTTTTACCCTTTTAGCTAAAAAAATAATTTTTTAATATCTCAGCCCCCAACGTCTTTTTTTTCTAACCCTTTTGGCCCCTAACACTAACCTCATCCATTAAATATTAGGGGCCAAAAGGGTTAGAAAAAATACGTTAAGGGCCAACAGAGTTAGAAAAAAAGATGTTGGGGACTCAAATGTTAAACAAATTCTTTTTTTGGCTAAAAGGGTAAAAGTGATATAACCACAGGGGCCAAAATCATAATTTTACTCTTTCAAATACATAACAATAGGATTAAATTTGGTTATTTTAACAATAATGAAGTCTTACATCTGCATCAATGACTCATATTACACGAATATGTGCTATGTTAATATTATTACCAGCTTTTTATGTTTTTTAAGTGTGTTAGTATACAAATGACTTTTGTTAGTGCAATATGGGTAGAGGATCCTGTAAAAAGTGCCCAAAGTGTGAGAAGTGTATTATAACACTATATATAATACTATATAACACCATATAAACACCGTATAACAATATGTAAGACCATATAATACCATATAACACTATGTAACACTATATATCATTATATAACAAATATAACACTATAGGTTGTCTGATAGCATGTCTATGATAGATGTATAGTGTTATATTTGTTATATAATGTTATATAGTGTTACGTAGTGTTATATGGTATTATATGGTGTTACATATTGTTATACGGTGTTTATATGGTGTTATATAGTATTATATATAGTGTTATAATACACTTCTCACACTTTAGGCCCTTTTTACACTATCCTTACCCGTGCAATATGTATATACATAAATATATGGAGTATTCGTAGTGTCACATAGCGAATTTAAGTGACAGAAATAGAAAATTTCAGTTATTTTTTGTAATTTTTAGTTTAACATGTAATTTAGTTTTTCTTCAAAAACACATATTATTTAACCTTTAAAAAAATCTATATACAAAGTTTATTTCATCTGATATGTCTACCATATAAATTTTATCTACAAACGTATCTTATCTGAAATAAAATGATTGTTTCATTACATGGTATGCTACGGGACAAAAGAGGGGCTGGTGTCACGAAAATGAAAAATGCAATTAATTTTTGTTTAAAAGAAGACCCAATTGCTGGACAACATTATTATCGTCAACATATTCAATTCCATCTATTTTAACAACTGTTTTAGTGGATATTTTTGGGTGTGAGAAAAAGATGTATCTTCGTGTCATATCATCATATCAAACGAAGACTTTTGAGCTTGTAAGATGGATGTTATGTAGAATAATGTCTCAAGAGACACGTATCATGTACATGTCATGATAACAAAATTTAATTGTTTGCTTGAAATTATAAAAATTAGTTAATTCAACGAGTGAACCATCACTAGTGCTCTAGTGGTGATTACGGGTATTTAAGTTCCACCTATGATGGACCCGAGTGAGTTTTTTTCTCTAGATCTCAAGTTCGAGTCTGGGTGATAGGTTTCTCATTGAGAGGTTTAAATTGGGGATCTATTGTGCGAGGGAGCTCTCTAGCACGGACCCGGTTAAGACAACGTATGCTAGATCTGTCGACATTCACGAATAACTCACACCTTTAAAAAAAAGTTAACTCAACGAGTGATAGTAATTTCAGCCCATTTATTTTATTAATTAATAGGGTTTTCAAGTTGTTTCTTTATTTTATTTATTTTGACCCGTTACCCAACTCCTCTTCCCACCCAGATTTGGCACCTTTAATGCTATTGTTATGAATTTAAATGTCTATTTTTTTAAAATAAATTTAGTTATTTTAACAATGATGAAATAGATTCTACATCTGCGTCAATGACTCATATTACACAAATATGTGCAGTGCATATTTTATCCAACGAATCTAATCCAAGGTGTCGTCATTATAGTATATAATTTCCTTTACCTTGATTAGTTTTTTTCTAAGTTCAAATTTGACAACTTTCGTCATTTTCTTGTTATCTTTGTCAAAAAGAGCTGGTGGATTACAAAGATGACGAGGATGATGAAGACTACAAACGAGAATCAAAAGAAAGTTTATTTGCTATATTATGCTCAACTTAAGTCATGTATAACCAGTGGCGTCTCTAAGAATTCATGTACCATGTTCGAGGTTAAAAAAATGTGCCCTTATATCTTAACGATAAACAAGGCATTTACGAAAATGGCAAAATCGTATTATTCGATAAACAATGTATAACATCCGCCAAAAACGGATCTCCGATACCCATCCGTTTTGAAAACCGGATCCTAAACGAACTTTTTTTATTTATATTAGATGTGGCGTATTTAGAAATTACTATAACTAGTTTTTTCGGGTTTAAAATATTAATTTTATGAATGAAACTTGTTAGTCCCATTATTAATTACAAAAGAAATAACTAACCTAGTTATAAATTTTAGATTAAACTAATTTCCTAATTGAAGGGACTGATTTAGTAATTCTTTAGAACTTTTAAGTGCAGGGACCAGTTGTGCAATTATTCAATAAAAAAGAAGTGAACCAAGGGACTCGAACCCGGGTCTCACCGGACCCAAAGAACTAACCAAAACACGCGCACCACTGCACCAAAGATCATTTCATGTATATTGTTTGATTCGATTTATATTTATTAACATATATATATCAGTTAAAAAAAACACGTGCCCCTCGAAATCACGGCCCTGTGCGGAAGTCCTCCCCGCACACCCTCATAGCCGCCCCTGTGTATAACCTTCTAAGAAACCAACAATCAACGCATAAATGAAACCGTATCATTAAATTAAAGGGCTTGTCAACCCATCTGAAAATAGTAATCACACGAGTAAATTCCCTAAAGAAAAATTTCTTATGGGCCACTAGTGGCCCATAGATATAAAAACCCCTGTATATATGTGCACAAAAAAGTTGGTTTGGGATCGATGAACAGGTCGGACCCAACCTACTGGAAAAACTGGTTTGGGCACGACCGGTATCGGGTATAGGGTATAACCTGGACCCAACCTGCTGGAAAAACTGGTTTGGGCACGACCCAACCTGGCAGTTTGGCATAGGTTTCAAGTTTGGGACTTTTGTGAATTAAGAATTGGAATCGGTTTGGGTTTGCTTAAAAACCGGTTTTAACACTGCAAACTGGTTTTGAACCCATCCGAATGATTTGAATGGGTTGAGTTTTTCAACCCTGAAATCGGATCCGAACCGCTTTGTCCCATTTAAAAGTAACCAGTTCAGTTTGGGGGTCAATTTTCTATAGCGAAATTAAATGACTGAATTTCATTTATTTTTTTAATAATTTTTAGTTTAACATGTAATTTAGTTTTTCTTCAAAAACACATGATATTTAATCTTTAATAAATCTATATCTAAAGTTTATTTTATCTTATTTGTCTACTAAATAAATTTTATTAAAATGTGTCATATCCAAAATATTATAAGTGGCTCATGATATTTCATTTTGAATATAAATCAATTAGTGGGTTACGCCTGAGCTCTGTGGCGGGGTGACCCATTTATTAATGAAAGTGTAGACGCAATAGCAAAAATAACGTTAATGGCAGGAATTCGTTTGATATTGGTTCTATTCATTAAGATAGCGACACATACCGAAAGATAAAAAAAAGTCATGATACGACCAAAAAAAACCGAGACGTGTTTAAATCGACCGAAACAATAAAAACGAATATCAATTTCAGTACTGACATTGTTCGGCCAGTATTAGACTGTTCGTTTTGTTACATGTACAACACCAGGTTCAATTGAAACTTAAAAAAGAAAAAGAAAAACCAAAAAAATAGAAAAGAAAAAGGAAAGATGAAAAAGAATTCGTAAAAGACAAAAATCACAAAAGAACAACAATCACTGTAACTAAAAAGTTCATAAATTATATATATAATAATAATTTTATTGTAATGATTAGTTTGTTTAGTAAAGACTTCTATTCTATTTATCATATTTATGCTCGATGTTTTAAACGTAAATCCAACTTACATAGCATGTTTCGTGATAAAAGAGGGGCTAGTGTCACCAAAATATGGGATATTGGATTTTAATAATCCTATGTTTCATCTGTTGGCCGATAATAATCTCAACTTTAAAAATTCCCTCCAATAATCCCAACTTGTAAAAGTTTGGCCGCCGTTGATCCTTTTCTAACATATGTGCACTTAAATCAATTAAGGAGTCTTTAGGTGTAATTGAATCTATTGAGGAAACCAAATTCTTATATGTTTGAAAAGGATCAATGGCGGCCAAACTTTTACAAGTTAGGATTATTGGACGGAATTTTTAAAGTTGGGATTATTATCGGCCAACAGGTGAAACTTAGGATTATTAAAATCCAATAACCCCCAAAATAAAAAATATAATTGATTTGTTTAAAAGAAAACCCAACGGAGGGACCACGTTACGATTATTAAGAGGGTCTACATATTCACACACCTAAGGGCTTATTTTCACACCTTCAAGACGCCTCGTATAGGTCTCTACGACACATTTAAGGTTTAAGTCCCCAACTAGTTGGTCAACCTCGTACCACGTCAAATCAATCACTTCATACGCCGGGTATAGGGTTAGACGCCCCGTCTTAAAGAAAATGACAATTTTTCTTTTTAGCCCTGAGACACCCTCAGTCCAGGCCTAAATCAGAACTAAATTGGTAATTAACCATTTGAGAACTATTCTGCTCAAATGGTTAATTACCATTTTAGCTCTGATTTAGGCGTAGACTGGGGTGTCTCAGTGCTAAGATGGTAATTTTGTTTTTAAAAAAAATTTTAAACTCCAGGGGCTAGACGCTGTGTCTAGGGTTGTTTAAAAGACTATTATACCCCTGAGTTAGGACTATACCTAGGGCAACACAGGGCTATAATGGTCTTATGGACCATACTAGAAGCTCAGTCCTACCCTGTACGCGGCGTATATATATTTTTTTTCTCTTTTTAATACCAATAACACTAATATTAATTATAAAAAAACTTATATTAATATCAATAACACTAATATTAATTATAAAAAAACTCATATTAATTATAATAATACTAATTTTAAATATACAAAAATTATATTCATTATAATTATAATAACACTAATATTAATTATACAAAAATCATTCTTCCGATTCACTGTCGATGAAATTAATACTCGGGTTTGGGTTTGATTTCGGCATTAATTATCATAACACTAATAATGTTTCTACAAAAATAAAACTATTCATCAAAAAACACATCAAATTACCCCAACAAAACACCCAATTCTTCATTAAAAAAACATCACACATCAAGAATCCCCGTTTAGGCCTGTATTAGGCGTATACATCTCTTAAATTCAATGCCTGACACCCAGTTCAAAACCCCTTAAATTCAATATCTAGACGCCCCGTCTATGCCTATACGAGTGTGTGAATAGATTAAGCCTATCAATATCCTTCTAATTTAAAAGTTGTTTTAGTCTATATCCTTCTAATTTAAAAGTTGTTTTAGTCTATATTTTTAGGTGTCAGAAAGAGATGGATCTTTTTTCATATCAAACGAAACTTTGGGCATTATATTATATTATTATATATATTATATATATATTGTTTATGAACTACCATGAATAGTAATTTTAAATTTAAAATAATATGTAGCTTTTTAATATTTTATTATATCAATATATTATTTTTAATAATTACTTTTAACTTTTAACATATTTTTAATTTTTTCTTTTATTATTATATATACTTTTAGCTTTTAACGTATTTTCATTTTTTCCTTTTCTAAAACCATATTTCTTTTATCATTTATTTTTGTTTTAATACTTCTTTTCTCTTTTTTTTAATTTATCTTTGCTTTCTCAGTTAATTTGATATTTCTTTAATAACTTATTTTTGTTATTTTTTTAAGCTTAAATACGTAGTTTTGTAAATTTTTACCCTCGATCAATATAAGTTTTATTAAAAACGAATTTATATTCCAAAAAATGTATTTATTTGGTATCGTAATATGGTACGATGATATCATCTGAACCGATTCTAACGATTAGGCTTTCTAAACAACATGCTACATTTTCAAATACCGTTTGTTTTACGTTATCATTTGCTTCGTTTCGCGGTAACACGCGACGTAAAAAACCTAGTATATATAGTTTACGAAGGACCATGAATAGTAATTTTAAATTTAAAATAATATATACTTTTTAAATATTTTATTATATCAATATATTATTTTGAATATTTACTTTTTACTTTTAACGTATTTTCATTTTTTTGCTATTTACTTTTAGCTTTTAACGTATTTTCATTTTCTAAAACCATATTTACTTTATCATTTATTTTTGTTTTCAATAACTATTTTTTCTTTTTTTAAATCATCTTTACTTTATCAATTAATTTGTTAGTTCTTTAATAACGTAGGTGTGCTTAATTTTTACCCTCGATCAGTATAAGTTTTATTAAAAACAAATTTATATTCAAAATAAAGTATTTATTTGGTATCGTAAAATGATACGATGATAAACTGAATCGATTCTAACGGTTTGACTTTCTAAACAACATGCTACATTTTCAAATAACGTTTGTTTTACATTATCATTTGCTCTGTTTTGCCGCAACGCGCGATGGGAAAAGCGCCTAGTTAAAATTATATGATAGTTGCCATGTGGGCTACAAACTCATTACGGAGTCCACTTGAGGCTTATAATAAAGCCTATTTTGAGCTTGCAAGATAAACGTTATGTGGAACAATGTCTGAAGAGACCACATATCATGAACATGTCATGAGAACAAAATTGAAGTGTTTCTGTGAGATTTTATTGCTTGAAATTATAATAATTATTAGTTAGTTACTAATATATATTTGCCCCTAATGTCAGGTTATCTAAATTCACAGAACAGAGATTTTATTCAGATGAAGGTTTCATTTTTCTTCAAAACACATCCAAAATCCAAGTTTTACGTAGACTTTTCACTCTTAAATAATTTGGATATTAAAATAATAAGAACAAGATAAACTAAAATGCTATATTATTATTATTATTATTATTATTATTTTATAAAACTAAAGTGTTAAGACTAGTTTGGCTTATTAGGAAAACTATAGAAGTGAAAACAAACGAACTTTTTTATCTCTGAACATTAGCTCAACCTACTAAACGCTTTTACACTATGTTCCCGAGTCTCATTTAACAGGGGGAGGGGAGGGAAAAGAAATGAAAATATGACCAAACATGACCATATATTCATCCTCCCAAATTGGAGAGATTAGGAGAGAAAATTTTTCTTCCCCTCCCTTCTCTGTTAAATGAGACTCGGGAACATATCTGTCATGGACATTCACAATTTCTCTCTTACTCAGGGGGCCCATGGGCCATTATAGTGA
This sequence comes from Helianthus tuberosus, assembly GCA_030545235.1. Taxonomy (NCBI): domain Eukaryota; kingdom Viridiplantae; phylum Streptophyta; class Magnoliopsida; order Asterales; family Asteraceae; genus Helianthus; species Helianthus tuberosus. The sequence goes on along the minus strand of CM060411.1, from coordinate 211,767,612 downwards.
ATCTAGGGGTTTAGGCCCTCACTTGATTAGGGTCCACAACCTCCCTCCCATTCTTCTCCGGCGAAGCACTCCCCCTCCCTCATTTTTTTTACGGCCAACAAGTTATTTTCGGCGTCCATAACTTCACTTCACCCACACCAGATGGTGGACTTCAACCGGCAAGATAACAAACACCGGATTTGCAGGTTCCTTCATTGCCAATTTGCCATCGCATGTCACCTTGCAACGTTCACCAAACATAGTACATCTTGATTTGCAGGTCCCTTCGTTGCCATCGCAGGTCATTTTACAACGTCCATGGATTTGCAGGTCCCTTCATTGCCAAATGTCAATTCTCTCGAAACAATTATAAGACAGAAATTGCAATCAAGAATGCGTGGTTCATTTTTCCGGCGAGTTCACCTGGTGCGTTTTCCCGCTACAACATGGCAAGAGTGGAATTTCACGTCGCCGGAACCGTCCCGTAAAAGAGTTTGGATGGTCACAGTTGAGGTTAATGATGTTTTTAAAGGAGATGAAGGTTTCGAGTGGGTTTAAGGATGATGGTTTTGGTGTGGAGTTGTGCCGGCGGCGGCGGATGAGGGTGGTGGTGGTGTCGGCGGCGGCGGTGGTGTAAGTCTGATTATGAAGGGGAAGATGGGTTTGGGGTTGTTGGTGATATGTTTGGTGTGAGCCCATTTGAAAACTTTAATTGTTTTAGTTTTTATTTTTTTAGTAAGGGCTTTTTTGTAATTTTATGCACATTTAACGGAATAACTTAACACCTATCCACTTAGGGGACTACCCGAGTAACAAACGCTCAAACCACATGGACCAAACATACTATTTTAAAAAGGTGGGGACTAAAGGTGAAAAAATTGGAAACCGCAAGGACTATCTGGGCAATTAACTCTTGTTTATGGTTTATGGTTATTTACATTGTTTGTTATTAGGCATTATCAGTAAGTAACTGTGCAAGAGGCAACCCAAATGCAACATGAACTTTTTTTCTTGGTAAGTTTATCTTTTTACCCTTTCACTATAGTTGTTTATATTTCGCATGTTAATCTCACCAACTTACATATGAGCTTACATGTAGGACACGATGGTTCAGAAAGGCTAATCCACCATAGTTTATTTCTAATCTAAAGTCTGGATGCTTTTGCAATGCTAGCAGCCAGGGGCGGTTCTTAGAAGAGCCGTGGCAGGGCCACGGCCGGGGCAAGTTTTTCGGGCGTAGTGCAAATTTTCCGCATTTCGATCGAAATTTTTTATATATACTATGTTTGGCCCGGGCTTGTCCGGGCTTTTTTTAGTGACCGTGTCTTTCGGCCCTGGCATGTTCAACGGGCAAGATCCGCCACTGCTAGCAGCAGTAATGTGACATTTTCTATTGTTGATAATGACAAACATGTTGAACCAGTTATTGATGAAGGTATATATGTGTATATATACTGTTTATTATTTATGCATTTAATTATTTCGGTAAACTGGTTTGATCTTGGACTATATCCTGGAATTATGTTTTTTTTTCAAGCATCCCACCAGAAATATAAAGCGGAATATAATGCATTGTGTTGTTTTATATTATCAATGTATTCTACATCTTTGTAGTGAAGTGAACTGGTTAGTACAAACAATACTTTTAGTCAATCATGCCTTTTATGTTGTGATCATAGGCTCCAGTCCCAAAAACAAGCGGGTGTGTGATATATGTGAGGAAACCAACCATTTGCATTTTAAAATTTATTTTTTTATTATGTAGGGCATAAATCATATATTGAGTATGCTTTGCAGTCAAATATGGCATCATCACCTGATTCTATATCGTCCCTTTTAGTTAAGGTAATTCCTAAAAGGTTCTTCTAGTGATGGGTACCAGTTAACCCACGAAGGAATGGGGTGATTTGGGACTTTGGGTGATACTTTTTGTTCTAACTGGTCAAATGGGTAAATTTAAATGAGTTGAAAGACACCAAAGTGTATTCAAAATACTCTTAAATTGTTTTATTATAACAAATTTGTTTGTTCTTGTAAAAATATAGTTATTGTAATGATATTTGACACATTAATGATTACTAAGATTAGATTAAAAAAGAGCCAAAAAGTGTTTGCAATTTGCAGGTTGCATTTCACCGGTAATTGTTGTCAAGGAACCTGTTGTAGTTTCGACTGAAAAAAAGGATCTTGAAGTACCGAAATTGGGAAAAAAAAACGCTCCAGAGAAAAAAAGGTTCAAGAAGCTGTGACGAACCCGTTGCAGTTTTGATTGAAAAGGAGGATCTTGGGGACCCAAGTTGGAAAAACAATCAATCGATCACACCCATTGTTGAAGAAGCTGATTCAGTTTTGAGTGAAAAGGAGGATCTTGATGCACACAAGTTGGAAAAAATGCTCAAAACATCAAGTTATACAACAAAAAGTCAACAACAGCAATAATCATCTTGTTGATGATATAAGCACTTAAACAATTAAAGATAAAAGATAACATGAAAACCTATTTTCAAATTAATTTGTTTATATCTATATGTTTGTTTTAGTGCTCTCTACAGCTTCAAATTGACTGTAAAGTCAACTCATGGAAGTCAAATGCAGGAACATCTGACATTTGCTAGCTTACATCATTTATGACACTAGTGGGGATGTATGTTCTTGAGCCCGATGTATAATTTGTTTTCTTTTAGTGACATGAGCTGAAGATCTGAGTGGATAACACTAATTTGTAAGTACCATCCAATGAAATGATCAACATCTTTTTTCTATCTTCATCTTATATGCATGCACACCACGTGTTTGATAAAAGTGCTATATGAGTTTTTGCCAAGTAGACTTTCTCCGTATCTTGTCATATCTGTGGGTGCTTTAAATTTTGTTTCTGTACTTCAATCAGTTTCATGAGATCAAATTACTTGGTTTCACTTGGCATATGCAGCCAAGTAACAAGCTTAGTAACAGAGGTACAAGAAGAACGCAACCTATTGACTGACTTGATAACATAGGCAAGTGGATCTTCTAAACAATCCTGGATGGTTGACAGAGCTTCTACCTACACTAGTAAATTTCTACTTATTTTTAAATTATCTTATTATTGACTTTGTTTTTGCACTTCCGATGGATAGATATTCCCGAAGCTTGTTTATGTCAAGCACTAAACTCATGTAATTGGCATTTTTAAAACTTTATCTACTAATTTTTACCAAATTTTGCCAGAGAAGAATTTTTTGATACTAAGTTGATACTATCTTTCCTGCTGTTCAATCAGTTTCTGTGTATTTTTATGATTTGTCACAAGTCGAAGAACTAAGATAATAGTTTGAGTATGTTATTATCACTGTGTTCATACTGATTTACATATATTTTATAGGTGAGATGGACTATTAAAGTTGCAAAACAGTTGAGATTACTCGCAAAAGATGAAGATGAGAAGCTTGCCGAGACAACCTCGTATGATGTAACTCCACCATATGATGAGAAGCTTACTCGTTACGACTTGTATAAGGAACATAACGAGTAAGCTTTCCTGTTTTCACGCATACTGCAAAGAGCTGTCCAGATGTATATGAATCGTGCAAGTAACATTACACGTTCACTTTTTATAGCTTGATTAAACTTCTTTGAGTGACTTTTTTTTTGCAGCCTTTGACAGGTCGCGTATAACTTCTTTGTGTGACTTCTTTGCTGACAGGTATGTTAATCTAATTGGGCTAGATGAGGTCTTCAAAGCTGGTGAGGTATGTTTATGAGAAAGAATACATATGCCACGTCTAAAAAGGTGATTCGTAAATCTATAACTATTAAGATTATGCTACTACACTAGGGTTGCCTGGGTTAAGATTTTGGAATGAAGCTTATCCACTTAGTGCCATTCATTAATATGTTGCGTTACTTATACCTCCATTCCTCTACATGCCTTTAAAGGAAATGGAAAAATGATTTATGCAGAAAAAAGGACTGAAGTTTGTTTATCTCTAGTGTAGGATGGGATGAGTAAATTTGACGAATCCTTAAGCTTCTAATAGCAAGGGCTTTTATGAAACAAAAAAGAACTGAAAATTGGTTTATATTCCCTAATATATGCAGAACTAATGATTTCAGTTATGTTGGTCATAGTACTGACTAATGTATAATTGTTGATACCAATGAAGGATGCTGCATAGGTTTTTATATGCGATGCCATAAAAGTACTATTTCCTTTCATTCCATGCGTGTAAATACTTGCTTACTGGTTATGTGGTAGAACTATATAGTTGGGGCTGAATATGCAAACGCTTCCTGTTGTTGATGGTGTAGTTATGAGAAATCCAGATGGCAAATATACAAGTAATACATAGAACACAATTTTTCTTAAAGAATATCAACAACATATTGTTTAAACAGTAGTCAATGAACAGTTTACTGGGGCATGTATCAAGAACCAATGGATTGTTTATCTCACAAAATTGGTATGTTCATTACAACACATGTGATTCACTTGTGCTTGTAATCTGGAGCAGTGAAATGACAGTGTCTGGAATCGGTTGTAAGTTTGGAGATTATCATTTCTCCAAAGGTCTGCTTGTAATCTGAAATCAAGCTTATGTAATTCACTACATACCTTGTAAACGGATGAGCCTTAGAAGGTTCTCAAAGGACTTCGTTTTCAAACTCTGATAACATCCCTCTGGCAGCTTCCGCTAGTCTGGAAAGTGCTCCTAGGCTTGAATTCTGATGATTCTACTTGTTTGAAGTCAAAGGTGTCGTCAATTTCAGGCAACGAATCCTACAAATATTTTATTTATTAGATAAAAACGTTATATGATTCGGGTGGCAGAGGAAGTAAGTTATTGAATCCAGGGTGAACTTAGGCTAAAAATATGTTTTTTCGAAGCTAGGGAAAAAATACAAGTGTTGACTTTGCTGTCAATGTTGACAGATAAGTCAACGGAAGTCACACTCAGCTTGTTGGTCAAATGTTGATGCCATATAGGGATGACAATTCTAATACTGGGCTTGTAAATATCGGATTAAGTGGATTTTTTTCTACTGGACCATGTTGAAGGCCAAAGTGTATGGTTGTTTTGGTAGTGTTGTTGACTTTTTGCATCAGTTGACTCCAGTAACATCACACAGTGTTGACTATTTCTGTTAACTTTTCTATATTAAAAATCATACAACTGCAACCAAATATCCAAACTACTGTGATCCTTAAATAAAAGGATTGACTTATCCATAGATCAACACAAATGTCAACTCTTATACATCTTTTGGCAAACATCACATCAGCCCTTATTTGACTATCATTGACTTTTACTAATTGACCAACAATTCATTGTCCAATACCTATTGATCAGACCTTTGGCTTTCTAGTGAAAAACCAGATACAAACCACAATCAATAGAAAGTTTCTTTGCTACATAATTATGCTCAATTGTAAGTCATCAACGGGTCATTACTTAAGATGCGTTGGGTTCGTGGATCCTTTTAAGGAATTGTAATATATCAAAGTAACTTAATTTAAAGGAAATGGAATCTATTATAAGAATTTGAATTTGTAATGATTTGGATGACAAAACAATAATGAAAGTAATAATAAACGTATCGAAATTTATCATTACGGCATTCACCTACTGCTCGCACCACTATCGATGGTGTTGCCCCACATCCCCACCCCCTTAGTCACCGCCGCAATTGCCACGCCCACAGCCGGTGGCCGGTGGCCGTTGCTGCCCCAACCACCCCTTGCCACCAGCTAAGAATTAAGAATTGAGATTATTGAAGGGCTGCTAATATCTGGTATGAAGATTGGTAGTACAATGGATATGTGGATTGTGGAACTGGAAGCATAGAAATGGAAAGATCAATTGTTCGGTCTTGCATATTGAAGCTAAAGTCAAACTGGGGACTCATATGTGCATAGTAGAACAACTCGAGAGTCGGGACTCATATGTGCATAGTATAACAACTGGCAGTAACACTGATTAAAAAGTCAATGTTGACTTCGACTAAAAAGTCAACATGAACTTTGACCGAAAAGTCAGCACAACTCTAAATGGCGTTGTCATGCAAACTACTAAGTTATCCCCCACCCCAGCTCAGTTGGGAGTTGGGCCGGTTGGTTTCTTTGGAGACTCCGGTTCGACTCCCCGGTGTAGCGAAAGGTGTGGGGACCAGGCAATGATGGTAAGCGCTTGTTAGCCAATGTTGCGCAAGTTCGAGCCTGAGCCGCCCCGGTTTTATCCGGCCATTACTCCAGCGAGGTAACTCGTGTGGAGGTGGTACGGTTCCGGGCGATAGCCGTAGCCAAGTCTGACTACACCTAGCGCGGGCCCGGTTAAGACAACGTAGTCTGGGTCAGATCTTGGTTAGGGTCCCCGACTTGGGGATGTGAATACCTACAATTGAAGTTCACCTGTTAAAAAAAAAACTAAGTTTCAAGTCTTTTATTTGGTAATTAGCATTGAGGACTTGTAGTTTCATTTGTATACTTGTATAAATTGCTATGTATTTTGTGGTTTGTTTTCTAAGTTGGGTGTATATATTGGCCCAAGATGGGAATTGTTTTGAGCTGGATAATCCATTTGGATAATTCAAGGGCTAGCTAGTCAATTATGAAGGATTAAGGATTGGCTTGTGGCCCAAAATTTTGTTTTTACTTCTTATTAAGAAAACTTTATCGGGGTATCATCCCATCTACCTAAAAAAATTGTCCTGACGTTTCATAAAGGCGTTAATCCTGAGCTCTATCTCTATTTGCCAGAAAAAGAATCCATGCGTTTTATATATAACGATATTTAATTTTTTTTCAAAACAAGAATCTAACTTAACCACGAAATCGACATGTAATCTGTTCTAGTAAGGAACCAAAATACATTAATAATCAAAACAAAAATAAACCATGCCAAAATGGGTATCATCAATAGGCATAAAGAAAGGGAAGTACGTGCCAAACACAAGTGTCCCGGGAAAAAAAAAACATTAGGGCTTGGCAACCCACCAAACAAATATTAGATAACAAGAGAGCTTTGACCTCAACTAATTCTGTTGGATTCAACTATAGGAGTTTGACCTCAAAAGTCAACTTCATTGCTTCAGCAGCTTTAGCTTTAGCCAAGGGTGTCATTCTGGTCTTCAGCCTTTTCTTCCCAATTGTCAATTCCCTGCTTCTTGCTTGCATTTCCATCAACCTATTCAAAAAATTGTTGAAATACATTTTAGTAATTGAACACAACAAATTGGTGAAAAAATTAGTGATGTGATGGCTTGGTTGGTGTTCAAAATGGTGATGAAATTGGTAAAGAAAAATCTCTAGAATCAAAATGGTGATAAAATTGGAAAAGAGAAAACTCTAGAATGACGATGAAGTGATGATAACTCGGTGATATCGTAGACTAACAATGAACAATATGCTCTTAATATTCATGATAAATGCCCCATATTCATTATACATGCACTGCACTATGTTTTCCAAAAGTTTTAAACTAAATCTAGATGTTAACAATGTTCATCAACCTAAAAAGAGAGTAAGTTTGATAAAGAAGCTTTAGTAACTTCATCAATAGTATACAAATGAAACTACAGAGTGATTTTCTAATATAAACCCTAATGGTTTGAGTACAAATATCATGGCACATATGAATCTCGTTTAATGCTTTATTAGTTTAATCTGATTTCAAAAAGCATTTTGCATATGTACAATAAGTGTTAATGTTTAAGAACATTGACTTACTTGAAACGATAATGCTTTCTCAAGTTCTTTAATGATGATTTTCATTGTAGGACGTTGGTCTTGAGTTTCTACTACACATTGATGTGCAATTTCAATAAATGTGGTTTATAAGGAGGAGCACTCCTTGTATATTGTTTCCTTGAAGGCAAACACTAGTGGGGACGCTAAAGGGTGCGCAACACCCTTACTCGTGCACATATGCGCGCGTGCCGTGGGCTATAGGCCTTATGTAGTGCATTTTGAACTTCGTATACCGCCTTTGTATTTTTGTCCATGAGCGCGTGGTCAGATACATGGCGGGTCCGCTTATGGCGCACCCTTGGGTGGCGTAGGCGGATGCCATGGCATGGCACATGTCGATGTGGTGCGCGACTATGCAAGGCTATGTGTCCGCACGAGTTCTAGTGCGGTGCGCGGTGGCACAAGAGTATGGATGGCGCATGACCAGGTGGCGTCCTGGTATGCGTAGTAGCATCCGTGTGGCGCGCGACTCAGTTAAGTCAATCAACCCGGTCTTCACTAGTTACTAGAATGTCATGAATTGATATGACGGTTTCATTTGACCACATTAATTCCATTTTATTGCACATCAATATTGTTTATTAATAGATTGATGATCTTGTTAATTACAATATTAATGGTTAATATGTTTCATCTTTTGTAAGTATATATATATATATATATATATATATATATATATATATATATGAACGTTGGGTTCATATGGCATGAGATATACTAGAGAATCTCAATAACTCAAAAGTGTTAGAAACGAGTTTCTGTCACATTGAGAGGAGAACTCTCAAACTAAACAACTTCACATTTTTTCTACTAAATTAGAACACCATTATACCCGGTGGAATCTCGGGCCTGAATGCCATCTCCGGCAGTACACATACTGTTCCGGTTGTTGTACCCTGGGAGACAGACCGTCTGAGAGGAGGCGCGGAATCTGTTTTAAGGGAAGCGTGTTGAACACGTGCCTCAACCAAAACCGTCAACAATTTTGCTTGTCTTACAGTGGAGTTTCGATCTCGTAGATGCGGTTGAAGTTTTCAAAGACATTGGCCTTGAATCAAGATTGGTACAATTTAGTTGTATTTTATATTCGTTTATTTAGTTTTTGTAACCGGTATTGTACTAATCGAATTTTCCCACAAATAACGAGAGTCTCGTTATTATTTATTAATATATTTTTAATAAAAAGTGAACCTAGTTTCTACAATCTTAAAACAGACTTTCGTGAAGATTGTTGCTACAATCTTAAATTCCTTCTCTACGAGGATTTAGGTTCACGAAAGTTAAAATATTTAATGAGATTTTTGTTAAAATCTTGAAAATATTTTCTGGGAAATATTTATTTAGTACAATGAGTCGGATTAATTTTGATGATTGGAGTACAATCTTTAATCCGAATACCGTGTTATAAAACCGTACTTTTTGATTCAAGTTTTATAATGGGTTTTGTACGTGTTTAGATAACACGAATTTTAATCAAAAATTAATTTGTATTTCGAATGGTTGGAATACTAATTTTTCTAATGAGCGAATTAGAAATTGGTAATTTTTTGTAAACCCATATAATGTGTATGAACGATGGAAATTCTCTAAGGAGAATGTTAGATGTAATTTGGTAAAATAATATTGGTTTCAAATGTCTTGAAACGTATATATTTTCTAATGAGTGTATTAGAAAGTAATTATTTTATAAAATTACAAGTTTTTCAAACATTTATGTATTCTAACAAGCGTGTTAGAAATAATTATTTTGTATAATAATAACTTTTAAAACATCTATATGTTCTAACAAGCGTGTTAGGAACATTGTTTTAAAGACGGTTGGATGTTCTAACGAGCGTGTTAGAAACAATATTTTAAATACGTTTAGATTTTCTAACGAGCGTGTTAGAAAAAAATTATTTTTCCAAATAATTACCAACGAGCGTGTTGGAAACAATTATTTTGGATATAATAAATCTTGAAACGGTTTCATCTAAACTTTTAAATTTCTAACAAGGAAGTTAGAAACGGTTTTTTACATAAATGTTAAAACGGTTTCGTCTAAACTTTTAAATTTCTAACAAGGAAGTTAGAAACGGTTTTTTACATAAATGTTGAAACGGTTTCGTCTAAACTTATTAAATTTCTAACAAGCAAGTTAGAAACGGTTTTTTTACATAAATGTTAAAATGGTTTCATATTTGTTTATTTCTAATGAGAGTATTAGAAATAGTTTATATTTTTTTATAAACTTCGAAACAAATTTTGTAATCGATTATTTCTAACGAGCGTGTTAGAAACGATTTAAAGAGTTTGATAGTTGCTTATTTTCTAACGAGCGTGTTAGAAACGATTTAACGACTTTGTCAATAGTTTATTTCTAACAAGCGGGTTAGAAAACGTTTATTTTATATAAACCAAAAAACGGCTTATGACATTAAATGAGCGTTTAATTTTCTAATGGGCGTATTAGAATTAGTTTATTTTATAACCAACTATTTTAACGATTTGCAATCGTTAATTTCTAACGAGCGGGTTAGAACCAGGTTAACTATGATAAACTATTTAAGATGATTTGTAATCGTTTTATATATTTTCTAACGAGCGTGTTAGAAAAGATTTGTGTTCATTTCTAACGAGCGTGTTAGAAAACGTTCATTTAAATAAACCAAAGGTGAATAAATGTATTCGGTTTATTTCTAACGACCGCGTTAGAAGGGGTTTACTTTATAAAAACCGAATATTTTGAATGTTTGTTCAACATTTAAATTCTAATTAGCATATTAGAATTGGTTATTATACAAACCACTCATTTTAACGATTAATAATCGTTATTATCTAACAGCGGTTAGAAATGGTTTGAATATGATAAACTATTTATTAAAACGATGTGTATTCGTTTTATTTTCAAACGAGCGAGTTTGAAATTGTTTTATTTAATAAACTATTATAAGGTTTATTGTCTTGATTTGTAATCAAAACATAAACATATAGTTTAATATTAAAACACTTGAAAAAACGAGAAATGTTTTGAACGAATAAAACATGTCTTTGCGAATTATAAGTGATTCGATACTTCCACGAGAAGTATGTCTTGAACCATTTAATAGTCTTGGAAAGACTATTTGGTGAAAAACAACTCGATGTTGTTATAAATATAAAAAGTTTCACAACTACTTGCGAGTAGTTAATTGTAAACAACTTTATATTTTTTGGACAACTTGTGATTATTCAAGTTTAGAGTTTCAAGACGAAACAAGTTATACGTGTTCCATTGAGGGAGTACCTCAAAACATGACAGAACGATGTAATTGCGTTTATTTCGTTCTAAAGTGTGTTGAAAATAATAACACTTTGGGATTTGATGTTTAGATATCATTGGTGTATCCATTATTTTGGACTACTAATAAGTTGTCAAAAGGATACACATTCTGATACAAAGTGTAAAAACTAATTTACACGAACACAACGAGCGGGTTGTGATCATGACTTATGTAATAAGTCACAAATAAAACATCAAACGTATAACGAGTTCGCGAGAAACGTGGTGTATGGTTTGATGAAATGCACGAAAACAAGATATGTCATCTAATGTTGAGAGCATCAACATGGAAATGCACATGTAAGTTTTCAAAGAATACAACATATGAAAGGAATATATGTTATTATTGTAAATGATTTTAATAAATTTAGAAAATTTATTAACGGAAATTTACAATAGTGATGGACTTGTAGATGCTTCTACCACCATCAATGTTGTTTAAACTATGTGGAGGCTTGGTCCTGAATTTGGGAGAGTATCCAAATACATGGTATTAATAAAACAACAACGTAAATGTATATATCACTATAGGCGTACGTGATTGCCTTGATGTTGAGAGTCAATGTAATTGACTATATCTCAAGACTTGAGTGATTTTATACAAAGATCTTTCATCAAAGTGACTTGGATTAAGACTTATGTTTAAATCCTTAGAAAGTCAATGGTGAAGCCTTGGAGATAAAAAGGCAAACGAGTTATGATCCTAAGGATGAAGTTAACTATGGTTTTGAGGCCTTCCTAAAACAGATGGTTTTGGAATGGTGAAATAAAATTTTATTAGTGTGTCTAAACTAAGAAATGAATGTTCGGGAGAGATAGTGCGTTATCTCTTAAGGCTGTGAAGAATCAGAATGATGCATCTTCTGTTCACATGCTAAAGTGTTGTGGTCTAAAGCATGCTAGACTAATACTTGTTAATTTATATGCTCGACGGAGATTAAATTAACGTTAAACATTCAAAATATGTGATGACACAAGAACGGATTTTGTGCTAAACAAAACTATAAATATAACTTCATTAAAATGCAAGCAATGTGGGGGGGGGGGGGGGAGGAACCATTTAAGAGACAAACCCTTTAGGGTATGAAGAAATGGTAGTTGAGAAGTTTTTCTCAAACGTGAAATGAAAGGGAGAACCTTTCATCACCCCATTTGGATGCTATCCAATTACACTTAAATGTGGGGGTGACTTGCATTTGAATGTGGAAATGGTAGTTGAGAAGTTTTCTCAAACTCGAAATGAAAGGGAGAACCTTTCATCGCCCTATTTGGATGCTATCCAATTACACTTAAATGTGGGGGTGACTTGCATATATTGCAAACGCATGACCAAGTGGAGTACACAATGGTTATATGGAGTCAATCGAGTAGATTGGACTCGAATGCCAATTGGTTAGATTCAAAATCTAGTAAGATGTCAGTCACGACACACCAAAGGAATGGTGAAAACGTGTCTAGCCATGAATTGAGTTTCATGTCATTCTAAAGACAAGGTACATAACTGGATCCAGGTTGAGATCACGAGTTATAAGTCTTATGAATCGACTAAAAGGCAAAAGTGACTAGCGAGTCAAGAACACGTTAGAACAACTGATCGCAATTTAAATTATCGTTGGTGACTTAGCAAAGTCAAAGATAATTTTGGATCCAACAACCAGTGGGTTGATAAGAGATCAGGTTGTGGAATTGGACTAAAGCCATTGAAAAAGGGACATGAGGGAAACCTAACCTAGTTCACTGGAGATCCCAAGATCTAGGTTCAATAGGCCAACTTAATCATGAACCGAAGGGTAGTCACTGTGGGGGCGTAGCTAATATATATGTTTATATATAAGCTAGTTTATATGTTTCATATATCCCCCTAAAACTATAAAAGGGTGTTTAAATACGTCCTAGTCCATTCCTATAATATTCAGTGACATTGTTGTGAGGTTAAGCATGATATGTGGTTTTATGATTTTTGTAAATCATAGTAAACCATAATGCTTTTAATGGTTTAAAGGGAAATCACCTATGTTGGAGAGAAGTGTGGTCGCTTCGAATGGAATTAGGGCATAATTCCTAGAGCTCCCGCAGAACCAGGAAAGTGCTCCATGACCATTATAGGACACGATAGTGAGGGGATGGCCCGGCTAGGGAAAGTATTGTGTGAATGTATATTGTCGTTTACACAAATGGGGGGTTGTTCAAGGACATCACGTCTACAAAACCCTAGTAGACTAAGTATGCTTCACAAAGGAAGGTTCAAAGGCAAAACCTACCTATCCTGCAATACTCGACTGTCGAGTTTTCATCGGGGAATTTTGTGTGTTTTAATCGATCTCCATTCATGTGGGGGATTGTTGGAAATTTTAGTGAAAATGAGTTTTTCACTAAATATTTTGGACATCAATAATATTTCTATATGTGTTGTATAAATAATTATTGATGGTTTGTGTTCAAACTATGTCCAAATAGAGCTAAGATGAATGAGATATCGAAGCTTGAAGTTGTATGTTTGGAGCAAACAAAGATGAATAAAATGGATTAGTTTTGTCAACTTGTCCCACATAGGTGGGATGACAAAACTTAAAGTGGTTTATAAGGAGGAGCACTCCTTGTATATTGTTTGCTTGAAGGCAAACACTAGTGGGGACGCTAAAGGGTGCGCAACACCCTTACTCGTGCACATATGCGCGCGTGCCGTGGGCTATAGGCCTTATGTAGTGCACTTTGAACTTCGTATACCGCCTTTATTTTATTTTTCCATGAGCGCGTGGTCAGATACATGGCGGGTCCGCTTATGGCGCACCCTTGGGTGGCGTAGGCGGATGCCATGGCATGGCACATGTCGATGTGGCGCGCGACTACGCAAGGCTATGTGTCCGCAAGAGTTCTAGTGCGGTGCGCGGTGGCACAAGAGTATGGATGGCGCATGACCAGGTGGCGTCCTGGTATGCGTAGTAGCATCCATGTGGCGCGCGACTCAGTTAAGTCAATCAACCCGGTCTTCATTAGTTACTAGAATGTCATGAATTGATATGACGGTTTCATTTGACCACATTAATTCCATTTTATTGCACATCAATATTGTTTATTAATAGATTGATGATCTTGTTAATTACAATATTAATGGTTAATATGTTTCATCTTTTGTAAGTATATATATATATATGAACGTTGGGTTCATATGGCATGAGATATACTAGAGGATCTCAATAACTCAAAAGTGTTAGAAACGAGTTTCTGTCACATTGAGAGGAGAACTCTCAAACTAAACAACTTCACATTTTTTCTACTAAATTAGAAAACCATTATACCCGGTGGAATCTCGGGCCTGAGTGCCATCTCCGGCAGTACACATACTGTTCCGGTTGTTGTACCCTGGGAGACAGACCGTCTGAGAGGAGGCCCGGAATCTGTTTTAAGGGAAGCGTGTTGAACACGTGCCTCAACCAAAACCGTCAACAATTTTGCTTGTCTTACAGCGGAGTTTCGATCTCGTAGATGCGGTTGAAGTTTTCAAAGACATTGGCCTTGAATCAAGATTGGTACAATTTAGTTGTATTTTATATTCGTTTATTTTGTTTTTGTAACCGGTATTGTACTAATCGAATTTTCCCACAAATAACGAGAGTCTCGTTATTATTTATTCATATATTTTTAATAAAAAGTGAACCTAGTTCCTACATCAGATGCTCAACACTTGTAAGCATCTCAATTTCTGTATAAAGCTCTTCTTCTTCGTACCACTCATTTCTAGAGGTGTACGGTTTTATAACCACAATGTTGTGTCCCTTGGGATGTTCTTTATTTTTTCCTCTTTTCATATGAAAAATCTTCTTTATCAACATGGCAGAGTTCTGCTCGGTACAAAGTACATTCATCCCAAGATGCAATTATGTATGTCTCTGAAAAATTATTTGTTGCTACTTTAATATCACTAAGACAAATCTTCAAGTGTCACAACTTTTTTTCCTGCCAATATGTGATAAAGGGAAAGGAGAGTTATAAAACTGAATATAAATAGAGACACAAAGCGTCAGTAAATTATTAGAAAAAACTATAGATTACATTGAATCTATCGACAGTTAGCCACTATTATAATTATACAAGGCAAATGGGTTCTGCTCTGTACAAAGTATAGTAACCCATCTCCACATCACTGCCATCTAACTAAATTGTAGCAGACTGGAGCCTTCTTATCGACATATACTAATTCATACACGTTGTTTGGAACCTCAACAAAAATGAGTATGGTGCCAACCCCTGCTTTCTTTTTCCCCTATATATTGTGTTCCCTAATTTTCCATCTAAGATATCACAGTTGGGCCCAACTCGTTTTCCCAAGTCTGGAAAAATTATATAGTTATCAAGTTTGTGAACACTGCCCAAACACAATACTTGAATTAGTTAAATACTTAAATCATATTGAATTGTGTATAGTTAGATACATTAA
This sequence comes from Helianthus tuberosus, assembly GCA_030545235.1. Taxonomy (NCBI): domain Eukaryota; kingdom Viridiplantae; phylum Streptophyta; class Magnoliopsida; order Asterales; family Asteraceae; genus Helianthus; species Helianthus tuberosus. The sequence goes on along the minus strand of CM060411.1, from coordinate 211,752,168 downwards.
GGTAGCGTTTGGTATGTAGGAATGAGAGGTGGAATGGATTGGACCATTGAGAGGGAATGAAGAAAAGAGTGTTTGGTTGGTCGATGTAATGGAATCGCCCATTCCAAAATACATTCCATTCCCTCAAAATCATTCCATCGCTCCCCCCTGTTTTTTTTCCATTCCATTCCCTCTTCACCCTTCATTAACAACACCACAACTCACTATCGTTGCCACCACCCACCACCATTGTCATCCGCCGTCGTCACCCACCTTCGCCGCCACCCACCACCGCCGTCACCCGCAACCGTCGTTGCCGCCACCCACCTCCATCCCCGCCACCGCCGTCGCCGCCATCGCCATTGCCATTGCCACCTCCGATCACCGCCACCACCCATCTTTGATCATCGCCGCTGCCACCTCTGATCACCGCCACCGTCGCCACCCACCTCCGTCATCGGTATCAACCACCACCACCCACCACCACCCACCACTACCACCGCTACCACCTGCCACCACCGTCGCCACCGCTACCACCTCTGACCACCGCTGCCACCCACCTTCACCGTCACCCACCACCACCACCGTTGTCACCACCCGTCGCCGTCTCCACCCACCACCACCGCCGCCGCTACAATTGCCACCTATCACCACCCACCATCGTTGCCCATCATTGAGCACTGCCATCTGATTTTATTCCTTCTTCTTTTTTCGCATACCAAACAAAAAAAAGTAATGGTTCATTCCATTCTCACATGGTAACCAAACAAGACATGGAATGGTAATAATCAATTCCATTACCTCGTCCATTCCATTACCTCGTCCATTCCATTCCCCTATCCATTCCATTACCCCATACCAAACAGAACCTAAATGATAATCTAAAAGGAATCCAAATCCTTTGTGTTTTAGTAAAGTTTAATTAAACTAAAATTTCCATAATAAATTTCGTGGACCACCAGTCAGCACCATCTATGCTGCCAGTACCCACCTACCCCCTCACCCCTCTCTCACACCAGTGTGCGTCTCATTAACTACACCAAACAACCGGCCAAGTTTGATGCTTTTGTCACCTCTCGAATAATAATTAGAAATGATCATAAAGCCAAGTTTGATTTGCTTAGATTTTCAAGAATTGGGTGTTTCTTAAACAACCCAATTTTGATACGCAGGGCTTTTAAGAATATGGGGCTCAGTTGAATCAAATTTAACATCAATACAATGTTGCTAATAAATGCACACCAATTGTTTGATGAAGTGCATGTATGAGACTTCACATGAACTTCAATGCTGCTTTCATGACACAGATTTAATAAATGTCTGTTGAAGCAGAGTGATTAAACACCGTGTATGTCTAGTGCTCGATTACAACCCAATTTGATCTGGAATGTTGAAAACAATTTGTGTTCTTGTGAACTGGTTACTTTGTAAGTTTAGTTTCCTTGATTTTGTACATTAACAACATGTTGAATGTGTGTTCTTACGAATTTATGTTGAAAACAAGTGATGTTTTTGTTCCTCATTGGTGATTGAAGGCTAATTGCAGGTTTTGTTGATACATATGCTTGTCTTGGAGAAATTAAGGATACGAAAACAGTAAATCTGTTTGCTTGTATATTAAAATTTATTTTTGAAGCAACGTTATGTCAATCCTGTTGCAGTTAACTTTGATGCAGGTTCCCATGAAAAACGTATTGAACCATGTGTATGGCCCTGTTTGTCTTAGCAATATATTGTTTTGGCTCTTGCTAAATGAGCAGAGTAGCAGACGTCGTTCCAATGCTCGTGGAACTCAAATGCATATTAAGTCAATTGGATAGATTATGATATGACCACTCTTACTAACCATATGTTCCTTTAAGTTACTAGTTAATCAACCTATGGCTAAAAGATTAATTAGATAAAACTAAAGAGTGCAGAGGACTTGTTGGGTATTCATGAGTTAGTAGCTGGAGTTCTAAATGAAAATGTGGATCTTGGTCGATCCTAATCCATCGTTGAAGAAACTGATTCAGTTTTGATTGAAAAGGAGGATCTTAGTGCATACAAGTTGGAAAATATGCTCAAAACATGAAGTTATACAACAAAAAGTCAACAATGGCCATAATCTTGTTGATGATATTAGCACTTAAAACAGTTAAAGATAAAACATAACATGAAAACCCTTTTTCAAATTAATTTGCTTATATCTATATGTTTGTTTCAGTGCTCTCTAAAGCTTCAACTGATGCCGAAACTTTACAATCGGCTGAAAAGTCAAAAGTCAACTCTGGGAAGTCAAATGCAGCAACATCTGACATTTTCTAGCCTACATCACAAGAGCAATTAAATTGTTACTAGTTTTGTATTTGCATAGAGAATTGTTGATTTGTACTTTGAACTGTTGGGTTAATCGGTTTATTCATGGGTCACACGGATCATAGGTCAGTAGGTTAGCGGGTTACGAATGACGGGTCAATGGGTACAAGTCAAATTGGCAGTTTATTGTGGAAGACATGAAGTTTAATTAAATTGTTATTTGGAACGTATCGTGGGTCATATTCCTATTTTGTGGGAGTTACTTTGACTTGATGTTCTTTACTCACGTTGCATGGTCTTTTGTTATTTAAAGTGTTAGTTTATTAATATAATCTCTACTACTATTCAAATCTATATGTATTTTAAAATTTTACATATTTTTGTAATCTGATATGGTGATTTTACTTCCCCAATTTTTACATTTTACCAACTAAATGTTCTGGTCCATTACAATAATAACCTAGCAGGTCAACTGAAGTTAACGGTAAAAATAAATTAGAAGTCAAATGCTTTGGTTAGTGGTCAAGTTTTTGGGAGTTATATATAAATCAACTTCATTTCTCATAGAACTATAGAAGCGGGTTTCATTGAAACATTTCATCAAACAGAAGGTGTGCATAGCTGGTTATCACGTTGACATAATCAATGTCGAAGAACCCATGACATTTATGCACAAAATGCAGGAAATCATTTTGGGACAAATCCCCATATAGTATCGAAGCCTCTAACACAACAATTATTGCTTCCTAATTAACTGGCAAGCAAACACATATCGTATATCTCTGTAGCAGCAACATGATTATATGGTGTGTACAGCAGCCAACAACAATATATTATTCCAGAAAATCATAAACATAATACAAGGTTCGGTTCATTTCGCTTGAAGTCTGTTAACGGAGATACATCAACCATAACCATGATCGGTTCATCATATTTACTTAAGCATAACCAATTGATTATGTTGGTTTTGGTTAATTTTGGACGGTTCAGATTTCCGTTATGGTTTGGTTTTTGCTCACCCTAAGTCAACAAGCATCAAATGTGTATGAGAACCGAAAGCATGTGAAGCAAATCTATGTGTATATGAAAACGAAAACGGTTCCTTACGTGTGTCTGAAAATGCTAGTAAAAGCAAATCTCACTACTTTGAGGATGACCCAGTAGTAACCCGCATACTAGAAGCAAAGTGGCACCAGTACAAACTCCACCCAACTTCTGGTCAACACGTTCGAGATTTCACCTGGTTTGACCACAACAATCATATGATATCGGTCTGGCCACTTAACCGGAGCAATAACCGGACTTTCCATATCCATATTAGACTAGATTTCAAAAGTTGCGAGCCTGGCATGCGTCAAGTCACTATGGGGCATTGTGTCCTTGGTGTTGAACTAAATAAGACATTCAAGTAGGGGCTAGTAATCTGTATCACAAGTCAAAATCTGTGTCATGATCCATTGTTTTTATTTGTGTTAACTGTAACTTAAAGTTATACGAAGTTATGGATTCCAGCTAATGGTAACCAATGTTGGTTTCAGACCCAAGATCTGTTGGTGCTTTTGTATTTATTGAAAAGTGATAACCAAAACTACCAACTTGCAGAAAGAAAAAATGGAGAAAAATGTTTGTTTATTCCATAACCAAACCAAGCCTTATATAGGCAATTACATGCAACGTAAACAATGACTCATTCCAATTAACAATGACTCTAAATTCTCTTAAAGAATCGGCTTAATCAACCAATCCATTTGACCCAGCTAAGAATTAACACATGCTAAATAGACTTCTAACGGTCACATTGACCATGCAAATATTATTTGAGCTAAGAATTAACACATGCTAAATAGACTTATTAGTTTCTGAAAACCCACGAGACTCATACCCGACAAGATTATCCAACAACCAATTTACTTCAAAGTGATGCGTACGTCACAAAATAGACATCAAAAAAACTTTATAGTTGAAGGAAGTTTGAGATGTCATGCTTCAATGATCACATGAATTACTAGAAACATATAACAGAAATTAATCATCTAGATACAAGCACTTTTGATTCAGAATAGACATAAATTATTTTTTTATGGTTACATTTATATGAGTAATTGTACCTCATGCAGTGAAAGTTGTACCATGCTCTGTAACTGTCACATATGTGACTCGGGTAGTAGCTAAGTGAGTTAGTTAGTGTAGTTAAGTCGGTTAGTAGGTGCTCATACACGTCAATGATTCATCTAGGTATGATACTCATGTCTAATGAAATCTACTTACGCTCAAATCACTTTTTTCTCTTAGTTTTCGCTGATAATCACGCCATGTCACAAAATTACCAATATAACCAGGAGACAAAATCAAAAGACTATCTAACAGGTGACTTGATAACATACAATTCACCAAAAGTTAATATAAGGGTATGAAACCTGTTTGACTTCTGAAAGTGTAACAACCAACTTTTGAACTTTCAATTGATGTAAATCCATCTCATCACAGTTCTCATCCATTAATTATTTAACTTTTATATGACCCGTTCAAAATAGAACAAGTGAAAAGTAAATCCAAATAGGAAACAGGAACTCACAGAGGCATTTAATCAAGCAGGTGGTGTGCATGATTATAAGTTAATGAAATATTGAAAATTAAACATGAATAAACGAAATCATACTTTACAATGGTGATAAGAAGCGTCTCATTCAGACGATATTTTACACGTGTTGGCTACTACGCACCCCTTGTTTTTGGGCCTGAAAACGTGCTGATTTCAAGTGCATAATTGTGGAGAAATGAGAATGGAAAAGACTGGTATAAACAACTGGGACCTAAATTTTTATGTACTGGGTTATGATCTCAACACAATCAAATTACACATCAAATTTTTTATGCATTGTGTTAGAACATATTAGTAACCGAAAAATCAGATACAAAAAACTCAAAATGTTTTGCTTGGACCTGCATATGTCACTAACTTCCCCTAAAGTTTGTGATAACTAAGTTGAGCAGGGAACCTTATTCACCAAAGTGGACTAAAGATACGTCAACCGTTAGATAAGTCGAAATAGATAAACTTGTTGCCGATTTCAATCGCATAATTTGTATACATGTTGGATTCAACTAGAAAAAAGGATAAGTCAATGTAGAACAATTAATGTAAATGAAGTTCAAGAAAAGTTCAAAAATAACATGCTAATGAGAAAAAAAATCTCAAATTCGAAAGTGGTGTCAACAAGAATAAAACGAAGAAATGTGATAACAAAGTTGTAGTTGTTGTGTATAGATATGGCTTGAAAATCGATTTGCTTTCAAGTGCATTTCAAAAACCCACAATTGGATAAAGATGAAACCGAGGGTGTGTGAATAAAAATTACACCTGATAATTGGGCAGGTCGTGTCAGGTGATCAGGTGACGGGTCAGAACAGGTTGGGTCGAGATGAGTTCGGGTCAGAAAAGTCATTTAAAAAAAGGGGTTCTTTTGGTTCTGGTTAGAACGGGTTTTGACACAAATGTGTTCTGGTCAGAACGGGTTTGTTACTGTAGGTAAAAACTGATGTTGCTCTTTCTTCCTTGGTAATCTTTTCTGTTATATTTATTCTTACATAACTATTAAAAGTTTCAAATTCACAAGAATACACTCATTATCTGTGTTGAATTTAACTGGTGTTAATCTCCGTCCATCCATAAACTCTTCATGATTGACTTTCTTCCCTGGTATTTGTGCGTGAAGCTCAATCACCTTCTGATATCTGCACGTGATTACATACTTAGCCACATTTAAGAGGCAAACTTACACTGATAAAATCTAGTTTGTCATGACGGGCGGCCTGTTCTATATCAGAGACTAGAAGAAAATCTAAATTTGATGCCTTTTTTTAACTAAATGAAAGTTCATTATCATTAGGGTAAATTACATTTTTCGTCCTTTATGTTTGTAACAGGTTGCAATGGATGACCTTTAACTTCAATAATTACAGTCATAATCCTTTATTTAGAAAACTCATTACACATTTCGTCCTTTAAGACTAACCAGGTTAAAAATTTAAGTTAAATCCATTCCCTTAGGGGTATCATGGTCATTTTATGCTTTTATTTAATTTTTTCTTAATAAATAAACAAAAAACTATATATAAAAAACATATCAATACCAGTTCCTAACCCTAACCCTCCTACTCCACCATACCCACCACCATCACCTCTCTCTCGGATGCCCTATCCTCGACGCCGCCCTCGGCGGCGGCATCCCATCCAACTCCATCACTGAACTCGTCTCTGAAAGCGGCTGCGGCAAAACCCAACTCTCTCTTCAACTCCTCTTCACCGCCCAGCTTCCCCACGGCCTCAACGGCTCCTCCCTCTACCTCTACTCCGAGTTCCCCTTCCCCTACCACCGCTTCGCCCAACTCTTTCACTCTTTTTGGTCCTCCCACCTGTGACTGTCACACTGCACACCACCTGCTCGACGTATTGCTTCAGTTGGAATCTCGGCTTAAACATCCGAAGGAGACCCGGTTGGATATTAAATTGATTGTTATTGATTCCATTGCTGCTTTGTTCAGGAGTGAGTTTGAGAATAAAGGTGTTGATCTTAAGAAAAGGTGGGCGTTGTTTTTTAAGATATCTTCAGTTTTGAAGATGTATGGTTTGGCATTATTTGACTCCCTATATTATTATTATTATTATTTTTGGAAAATTGAAATGTTAAAGACGAATTAGTTAAAGGAATTGGAATTTATTAGACCTTGTGCGGAGTACTGGCGCTGCCAATGGTGAGTCGTGGGGATAACAACGCTAGTAGGTCTGCTATGGTAGCAATGGCGACTGTAGCGACACTGTGACTCTCTGCTTCTTTCTCCCTCTCTCCACAACAAAATTGGTGAGACCAGTGGGTATGGAGAGCCTCATCCCCAAGGGGTTGAGCTGCCACGTCACCGCCACGTAGGAGGGGCTTGGAGGGGATGGACCTAGGGGGTGGGGGATGAACCCCTTTATATATATATATATATGTATGTATGTATGTATAGGTATATGTGAGAGGAGGGAGGCCCGTGAAGATCGTCGACTGGGAGCCGATTGTGACGTGCCGGGACGAGGGGGCGGTGTGGGGGACCGGCGCCGGGCCTCGCTGGCCCCCATACCGTCTAGTCTGAGTGATTAGGATTAAGAATTGGGGGTGATAGGTTATTTATGTAATTTTTTGTTTTATTTATCAAGAAAAATTTAAATAAAAGCATGAAAATGACCATGATACCCTTAAGTGAATGGATTTAACTTAAATTTTTAACTTGGTTAGTTTTAAAGGACGAAAAGCGTAATAAGTTTTCTAAATAAAGGATTGTGACTGTAATTATTGAAGTTAAAGGTCATCCATTGCAACCCGCTACAAACATAAAGGACGAAAAGTGTAATTTACCCTTATCATTATCAATATAAACAAGTAAATACAAACTAAAGAAGCATCAACATGACATTCATTTATACAAACAAATTAAGTTATATGCAAAAAAAAGTCCAATTTAATCCACCCAGCTTGTTAATACCTACATGAAAAATGACCCGTTTAAATATGAACCCGTTATCCAGCCCCCTCCACCTAATACAACAACTAAAAGTACCTGCAACCGAGCCTCCTTTTCATATTTGTGTATCTGTTTTTGATATATTTGGCTGAGAAGGTGTAGCAGCCTTCCAGAGAGTCTTGACTTTCCTGAATCCACATGGTCAACCTGTAAATATCACATAGATGTTGTCACCATCTTAAAATTCCACTTGATAAATCATAATAAATATTTATAGCATATCAAACTTACAACAGCCAGATTCAGCTGAGTCCTCGGTTTGGTGAAGTAACATCTTTTCCATGTTTTGAATCACAGAGTTTTCAGATTTGCCAGTCATGTTCATATTGTTCAATTCACCGGAAAGCTCAATTATGGAAGCATGACTCCTCGTCTCCACATAATCAGATTTAACCTCCGAATTCAAATTCAACTGGGACAATGAGAAAGCCAAACAGAATTAAAATAGGAATTATAATCTTGATGGTTCGGGTCGGATACGGGTCAGCAGAGAATTAATTTTAACATGTTTATTTTATGGGTTTTGATTGTGTCAAATAAATTAAATAGTGGGTCAGTCATGGGTTTGTTCACTATTTTTTGGGATATTTTTGAGTGCAGTAGGTGGATAAGTTCCTATGTAAGGTGTTTGATTGGAATGAAAGTAGAGAAAGTTGAGCAACAAGTTTCTATTTTCCTGCATTTCTAATTCGTAAATAACAGTTAGAAACCCAACAAAAGATACTGTGTTTGGAGTTTCCAATTCAGTTGGGATAATGGCAAAAAAAAGTTACCAGACATTACTTTTTGGGTCATTAAAGGATCACAAGTTAAAGTTCTGGTTTTATATTATATTCATTAAATGAACATTGTTAGCTTTCATAAAACTATGATGATTAACTTACTTGTAATTCCATTGCCTTCTTAAGTTCTGTCAAAACTTCTTTTGTTGTCGGTCTTTTTTCTCGTTCAAGATGTAGGCATTGGTAGGCAATCTCTTGAAATGTAGTCAATGATTTCGGCAGAATCTCTTCCCTAATTTGATTGAACACCACCTCAGCTTGTTTTCCTTCTTCAAAGTTTTTTTTAATGAAATCCGGTAGATAGTGACCCTCATGTTTGTGAATTGCAAACGTTGATCTCCCGCACAAAATCTCAAATAAAACAACACCAAACGAGTAAATATCGGATTCTATGGTTAGGAATCCGGACTGTCTATAAAGTGGGTCCACGTATCCTTTTGTGCCACACGCATGATCGATGATATAGTCTGTTTCCTGATTTATTGAACATATTAGCGAAAGCCCAAAATCAGCCAGTTTTGCTTTCCAATCATTGTTTAAGAGGATGTTTTCAGTTTTGATGTCCCTATGTATCACCTTTGCTTGTTTTCCTACTCCTCCGTGTAGGAAATCCAACGCTCTTGCAACATCAATGCATATATTAAGTCGTTTCACCCATGTAAGAGAAGTATCATTCAAATACCTATCAAGACTTCCCCTGGACAAATACTCATAGATAAGGACTTTTTCATCATTTTCATCACAGTAGCCTACAAGACCAATGACATTCTCATGTTTATAATCCAAAAGAATTTGGAGCTCACTAAAGAATTGTTGTTCTCCTTGACCAAACCTCGTATCCAATCGCTTTGCAACAATGGTTTTAATTCCTACTCCATCTTGAAGGTTTCCTTTATAGACTTTACCAAATCCTCCCCCACCGATGAAATTGTCATCATGAAAGTTTTGTGTCACTCGTTTTATGTCTTCAAGTGACATTTTGGGGTTATCCTTGTTGTTGTTCTGTGAAACATGACACACCAAATGAAATAAATATATTGATAACTATAATAAAGTGGTAATAGAAAACTAAATTGGTATTATCTTTTTTGAAATATTATGAAAAACTATAAATGATGAGTAAATTGATAATTGGGTCATATCATTGATCACAAACATTGAACAACATGATTTTAATATGATTATAAATGTCCCTTATGAATTAAATATGCACTGTAGTGTTTTCTAAATGTCTTGAATTGAATTTTTATTTATTATTATATTTCTCTATAAGCAATTCTAGCAAAGTCCTAACTTCATAGTCTAAAAGGTAGGATTCATAAATTCCTACAATGTCTAAAAAGTAGAATTGATTGGTTGATGCTAGACATTATAATGTGGAAAGGATTTTTAATAATGAATTTTATGTAATTTGAACCCAACCTCATAAAGCTTTCTAATTTTTGTTTTCTATATAACAGATTACTTCTAGGTGACTTACTTGAAAGAATAATGCTTTCTCAAGTTCCTTGACTACGACTTTCATTGTTGGGCGTTGGTCTTGAGTTTCCGCCACACATTGGTGTGCAATTGTAATAAATGTGTGCAAAGAATCCTTGTTGGGTCCTCTATTTAGAACAAATTTGTTTTCACCAATTTCTTCCTTTATTATAGGATCTATCATCTCTTCTAGTGATCCTGTGCTGAAGCTTCGTCTTGCCACAAACGCCATCCCTTCATCACTCTCCTTAAGGTAAATTGGGTCATCAGAAAACCTCCCACATAGAGTTTCAAACAAAACTACGCCGAAACTATAAACATCTGATTCTCTTTTTAATTTCTTAGTCTTCACATATTCTGGATCTGTGGAGCACACTCTGGCAATATATTCGAGATAGAGAGCTTTGTCTTCTTGATTTGGAGGCAAAAATACGGACCTCCAAAAGTCAATAATCTTTGCCCCAAAATTCTCGTCCAACCCAATGTTGAAGCAGTTTATATCACTGTTTATTATCGTCTTTTGGTCTTCCATCTCATAGTGAATGTACTTCAATGCATGCGCAACATCAATGCATATTTTCAGACGTTTTTCCCAAGTCAAAACCCGTTTGTCTTTGAGGTTTCCCAAATAATCACCAAGAAATTCATTAGGAAAATTGTCAATGACAAGGATCATCTCAGACTCTTCAAGACAAAATCCAAGCAGATTGACTATGTTGGGATGCTTAACTCCACCGGAAAGAATTTCTATTTCTGTTAGAAACTCTTTTTCTCCATACCACTCATTTCCAGAAGGGGGGTAGCGTTTGATAAGTACAGTGTTGTGTCTCTTGGATGATGGATTCTCTTTATCATAATGCTCCAGTTCTGCTCTGTAGAAAGCATAGCCTTCTTCGAAATCTGCAATTATGTATTTGTTCGAGAAATAATGGGTTGCTGATTGAATATGAGTGAGAGGAATCTTCAAGTGTTCCAAGTTCTTCCCCACCTGCAAATTAAATATGTGACAAGGGAGTTAGAGCTAAGGTAGAAAGATGAGAAGGGAATTGAAAGAAATTGAGTAGTTAATATCTCTTCCGATGAAGTTAAAATCCATCTAATTCCACCCTCTTCGCACCACAATGAAAGTTCCAGCGAGATTTGAGGTGACGCTGGAGACCAACCCTTGCTTTGCATTTGTTTCATGTGCCCTTGTTTTACTTTTGGTTGGCTTAAAATGGTCTAGCCCACCACGTTTTTACAAGCCCACAAATCATTTATAATTAACTCAATAAGTAAATAAGGCCCAGATACATTGAGTGATAATATGAAACTAATATAAATTTTATGGGTTAAGCTTGGTCAAAATTATTGTTCGTTGCTTATAATAAGCCTAAGAAAGGATTTGCTAAAATTATATATTGTAGTTAATAATATGTGTTGCCTTAGTGTTATTGAAGTGAAATAAGTTGCTAGACCAACAAATTAAGTTAATTGTTGGTAAGAAAGAGGATTATATATGTTAATCTTTATGTAGTTTAAATAAAATTAAATAATAAACTGTAAAAGGGAAGTTGAGGAAGTATCTATTGTAACACTTGAAATTATACAACGTATTTAACTTTATTCATAAATCAATTGAAAAATTAGAGGTTATAAATAATTAGATGATAACACATAGGAACAAGAATTTTGTAAGACAACTTAATAAGAATAAGAGAACTTACAGGTTAGTTTAATACACCCATTTTTTTTGTTTTCAAGATAGACTAGGGATGTTTGAAGAGAGATACAAGAATATGTGTTATGGGGTTCTATTGGGGGCGCCAATGGTGTCATATTAGTTACAAGAGGGGCACGAACATTGCGACGGGTGGGCGCGCTTGGTGGGGACGTGCTTTGTACCATCCGTCAAAAATGGATCTTAGAAAACCTGAACCATTTTAAAAATCGAATCCAAACCATTTGTAAACCGGTTCGAACCGTTATAAACAAAATATATTATATTTCGAACCTTTATAAATAAAATATATTATATTATATTTCGAACCCTTATAAACAGAATATACTATATTTGACCCTACTCCGATTTTTATGAAACTTAGGTCATATGATAGAGAAAAATATGCTCGTCCTAAGTCCTAACGGTATATTCGTATTTTTATAAAACGTCATAGAGTTATGAGAAAAACGAGTTAAATAGCTGAATTAATTATATATATATATAAAACAGAAATATAATAATATCAAAAACTTTGCTTTCAAACTAAACCACAGTCATGTGTCGTTTGAAACAAAATTGTCATTTGAAACAAAATCCAAACAATAGTCCATCATCTGGAATCCCCCATCCCAAACCACAGTGATCTGCAAATTTCTTTTCTTCAACAAATCGTGATGCCCTTTTTTCAAGTAATTAACCAAGCTGTGTATTTCGTGATTCTTGACATCTAAATTTACCCTAAATGAGTCTAAACATTAATATACATCAATAACATGTCCCCATATTTTTATATAGTTGCCTAATTTCTTTTAAAAATCAATTCTCCGTTAACATACCTGATATCTTTATAATTAAATTTGGTATACCACATTAACCCTAGCCACTCTCAAATGGTTTCTTTATCTCTAAAACGTAAACCCTAGCCTTCAATTCGTGCAAACCTCTCTTCAAGTTGTGGATTCAAGCAAGAACTTATTCTAGGGCTTGGAACTTCTTTCTACGATTTCTCTCTCAATTCTCACCCAAACGAGGTAATTCTTGTTTCCATTCTCATTAGAATTTCGACATCTACAAAACCCCTTTATCAATTTATGTGATAAAGGGCATCTTAGATTTGTTCATAATCTTAGGGTGAGTGGGGTGGAAGTGGGGAGTGAGTGGGTTGAGTGGAGTCACCGCACGGTAACACCACCGCCGACCCCCTATTCCCCGCGGTGAATCATAAAACCCGGTGACTAGTTACCACTTGTGTTACGTGACCGTTGCATGCTTTTTTTAATGTTGGAGGTGATAACGGCTATAATGCCATTGATTATTAAAAAAAATGATTTCTTATTTAAATACCAAATTTACTTTCCATTTTTCTCACCACTCAAAACTACAAACTAAAAACCTCTCATACACCATAGATAAAAAAACAAGGTTGATGACAAGAAAAAAGGTTCGGGATCCGGTTCGAAGCCGAGGGGATGCGGCTCGCAAAGTATGGAAGGCAGTTCGAGCGGTCTGAGTGCACCATTTCAACCCACACTCAGTTATTCACCACACTCTCAACCTCCACTTTTTTACTCCCAAACTCCACAACCGAGTTTTTACAACACTCAACCACAACCTAATTATCCACCACAATTGTTTTCACTCCCACAAGGTCCCACATTGGTCGCACCAGGCCGGTATGAATATTCCACGGAAGCCCAAAACTCCTTCGACGCGTTTACGTATAGGAGCCCACCAATTTAATCACCAAGAGAGAGTGTTGAACGCATGCTTCCGATCTACCATGATAATGAAGACAAAGATATTGTCCTAGAGACGCATAACTTGGATGAAGATGAAGATCTTAGCGAAGACGAAGAAGAGTTTGAAATGGAAGACGAAGATGATGGTGAAGCAAGTGACCCAAAAGGAAAGGGAGGAAAGGCGGAGCGTTAAACTTTGAAAAAAAACAAGAAGAGGCCTTAGCAAATGGGTTCATTGTTTGGTAAACAAGAAACAAGGCAACCAACAAAAACAGGAGGGTTTGAGAAAATTCTAAAACATTACAACGAAACGGTTGGCGGAAGTACCCGAACCACTAATCAAGTACGTTCAAAATGGAAACCAATAATGACTAAGTTAAGCTAATTCAACGGTCTTTGACATCAAGCAGTAAATTTTTTAGTTTTAAACTTTACATAATTTTATTTTTTAAATTAATATAACATTTTTATTTTTCCCTTTATATAATTTTTATTTTTCTAGGATCATTTACGTCCTAGCGGGAGTCACGATGCGGCGATCATGAAACAAGCCTTAAAAGATTACTAATCAAAAAATCCGGATGGTTTTCATCATGTTGAGGTGTGGGAGGTGGTTAGAAAACATGAAAAATGGGCCCCGGTACAATTGTTGGGGGAAGATAGTAGTAGTTTGAGCCAGAAAAGAAAGTCATCGGATTCAGGTAACTACCATGCGGGAGCTGAATTCACTAGTTCTATACCCAACATAAACGAAGACACCTCACCAAGAAGACCACAAAAGAAAGATAAAAGACCCGCAACGACCTCCAATAGCTCAACGGGTTTGTCCGAGAAGCTTGAACAATACAAACTTATGAAAATAGCAAAACAAATAAAAGAGTTGGAGTTAGTGGACATAAGAAGGAAACCAGAGGAAGACACTATCACGTTGATGGCAGAACAAGGCGATGCGGTGAGAACACTTTTGTATGATCAGGATTTGGAGACGTTTACTAAGCCACGCGACAATGTTCCACTGGAGATGTTGCCAATCACTTTCGCCCGAAAACTCGAGATCGTCAAAAATATAATTGGCCATGCAATTTATAATTTTTAGTTTTATTTTCCTAGTTTTAATTTTATGTATTGTCTTTTTTAATTTTAATTTACTGTAATGTTTTTTAAATTTTAAATTAATTTCTTGTTTTTTTTTTAAATTTAATGTGATTTTATTTGGTTTAAAATATGTTTTAATTATTTAATGCATAATTTATAGAAAAAGATGGACTCCTCACGAGGGAACCACCCCTTATGTTTGAGTGCAAAAGGGGAGTTGGAGAGGGGACTTGACATGCATGAGGTGATTGGTTGGGTGGAGAGTTTACCACTCCCTAAGAGTTTACTACCCCTCTCACCCTTAGTGTTCTTAGTTTATTGAGATTTGGGCTTTTGATATAGATGTTGAGTTTTCATAAAATTGGTGATTGTTTATCGTTCATGAAAGTATAACATTTGTAAATTTTGGGGATTTTTGGTCATATTTTGAATTTATTTAAAATTTTAATCATGTTATAATCATATAAAATTAATTTAAAGTATTTTAATTATTATATATATATATATATATATATATATGGTTGATGAATGAGGATAAATAGTAACTTTATTTTTATAATAATAATAATATAGCTTTTTATTATTTTTTATTTAATATATTATAATAGTTTATTATTATAGTTACTTTTAAAAACATATTTTTTAATTTTTTTCCTTTTTTAAAATCATATATTTCTACCATTTTTTAATAATTCTTTTTTAGAACATATATTAATTTATCGATTAATTTGATACTTTTTTAATAAGTTACGTTATAACTTTTTTTTTTCTAAAAACTTAAGTACATAGTTGTGCTTTATTTTTTCCTGACTTTCCCTCGTAAGTTTGGTTAAAATCGAGGTTGTACTCAAAATAAAGTATTTATTTGGTATCATAAAACGGTGCGATAATAAACTAAACCGTTCTAATAGTTTGACTTTCTAAACAGCATTCTTTATTTTCAAATCATGTTTGTTCTACATTATCATTTGCTCGGTTTCGACACAACTCACAACTTTAAAAATAAACTAGTTAAAAATAAGCCTTATAAACTTCACTTTTATTTTTGCAGAAAATATAAATTTATAAACTTATTTTATTAAAATTCTAAATATATTTAATTCATGTTTTCACAATCAAAAGAAATCGGTTTTATTTATTTGTAAGAGTATATTGTTGGGTAAGCTCCTAACCTTCCAAGTGATGTTGATCTTAGATCTCATCCTGATCATCCAAGATCTAAGACACCATGGTGAAACAAGACGTACTTTACGAATAAAACGAATCAGTTAATTAAATATTCCATTTAAATAGTTTTATACAAAAAATCCCCAAATCATAGATTTAGTATTGTTTGTATTTTTTATTTGTGTTTTAGTACTTCGTATTTAATATTTGGAGTTTTGATTCTCGTTCGTGCACTTATTTCAATGAATCACAAAATGCAACCCGTGAGTAGATCTTTCCTACGTCCCATTTTTTCCATTTAAACGTTTTGGGGTGTATTATGTGCATGTTTTCGTTACTTCAAATTTCCATTATTCAAATATATGCAAAGTTTAAAGTGTATTACGTGGTTGTGGTGATTTGTTCATTGTTAGTTATGCTAACCAGTGTCGCTAATCAGTATTGCTAACCAGTATTCAAATGCATCTATTGGCTGACTAGATTCCCCACGGCCATGGGTTGTAGGTCTAGTATCGCCAGCACATTTAGATTCGCTCGTTAGTGGGCTTGAGTCTCATATTTACAGTATTCATTATATTTACGGTAGTTTTACATCATCATTTGGTTGTGTGTTGTGGATTATTTAATTGTTGTTTGTATGTATTTTTATCACTTAATTACTGTGAATCGCATGTTAATTTTTACTCTTAAAACAAATATATAAAAACAGTTTTATTTAAACATTTAGATTTACTCACCAGCTTATGTTGACCCAAACATACTTTTACACATGATGCATGAAATCGGGTTTGACGAGGCGAGGATAAAGACACATAGGAAATGCCTTATTCAAATAAACAAGATATCATTTATTGTTCTATGTTTTATTGAAATTATTGTATGGATTATTTGAATTATATATATTTGCTTATGTGACATTTTAATTAATGACATGAAATTAATATTTAAACTTTAATAGTTGTCATGAGTTGTGAATAGTTATGCCCCGATCACCTAATGCGTTGCGGGTGAGGGTGTGACAGGCTTGGTGTGGATGGCGAGCGTGGAGGCTCTTTGATGATACCCAATACCACATATCACAAAAAGTCCCAATAACCCCCCCCCCCCCCCCCCAATAAGTGTAAGAGTTGAATTTCCCATTAGACTGCTGAAGGTGGAGTGGGTTGAGGGTTAGAACGTCGACGAGAAGATCGTCTGAGGTGTTATTGTTCGGTTCCACCACCACCCATATCTTCAAATTAGTTTGGTACTTGGAGTGAATTGTGAATTGAGAGATGTAAACGTAGTAGTTGTAGTGATTTGTGACTTGTATTTATAGGGACTAGAGAACTAGCCGTTTGAAAATTGCGTTGGAAAAGAGCCTTTGGTACACTAAGCGCTTGGAAAAGATCCGTTGGAACAGTAACCAATTGGAAAAAGAGTAGTTGGAACGGTAACCGGTTATTAAAATTAAGTAAATAATAAAAATAATTTATGATTTATGAGTTTAATTTATTTAATAAAAAAATAATTGTAACAAGTTTTATTTTTTTAATTTATTTCCATAGATCTTCTCCGTACATCTAACGTTCTGCCACCGGCGAGACTCTGACCATCTAACGTTTCTCTCCGTACTCCGGCGATCTCTCCGATTCTCTCAGTACATCTCTCCGTACATCATTCCGCCACCTAACGTTTCTCTCCGTACATCTCTCCGCCACCTAACCAGTGGCGGAGCATGACCACAAGTTCCGAGGGGGCGGAAAGTCATGGGACCCAATTTATATATTGTATAAATATTAGGCAAAATAATTGGGGGGATAATCCTATATAATTTTAAAATTTTTGGACGAAAAATCAGAAATTTTACACTTCTAACCGAAACATTGGAGGGGCGGGTGCACCCCCCACCTTCCACTAAGCTACGTCCTTGCACCTAACGTTCCGCCACCGGAAAATCCCTTTCAACGCCGGCGAGACTCCGTCCATGTACGTCTTTTGCAGGACTATACATTGTTCTCTCCGTAAGCTGGAAAATCCCTAACGTTTCTCTCCACCACCTAACGCGCCACCGGAAAATCCTTTTCAACGTCAGAAAATCCCGTACATCGTTCTCTCCGTACGCCAGAAAATCCCTAACGTTTCTCTCCGCCACCTAACGTTCCGCCACCAGAAAATCCCTTTCAGCGCCGGCGAGACTCTGTCCACGCTCGTCTTTTGCAGGACTGTACATCTTCTCCATACGAAACAGAGCTTCTGATCTTCTCCGGGATAACGGGTCTTTTCCACCAGAAAATCCCTCTCAACGCCGGCGAGACTCCGGCCACACTCGTCTTTTGCAGTACATCTTCTCCGGCGGAATAGAGCAGCTCTGGGGTAAGAGATCTCCGAGTCTTCACCGGGCGAGTTCATCCTTTCCGGAGATAAATAATATATGGCATGCAGGTTCTTTCTTTCTTATATACAAGCATATATAAAGGGTAGACCCTAGATAAGGTACATATATTATCTTTGCATCTACTTTGATATATCACAGTATTGTGTCTGTTATAATATATAAACCTTCCAATTTTATTTATTTGTGCCCCACACTCTTGTTTGTGCGCTAGTTGTAATTAGGTTTGAAATACTTGGAGATTTTGAAATTGTTGTGTTTTGAGTTCTGTAGCAGTGTTTTAAGTTCTGTAGGATACTTAATGCTCACCATAGAAGTTATAGTGTACACCCATTTATGTTACTCGGTGCTTACTTTAAACTATATATTGTATACTCATCTTGCTCCTTGATATTGGGATATTATATATGATAGGAAAAATTACACTTTTCGTCCTTTATGTTTGTAGCGTATTGCAATGGATGACCTTTAACTTCAATAATTACAGTCACAGTCCTTTATTTGGAAAACGTATTACACCTTTCGTCCTTTAGCACTAACTCAGTTAAAATTTTCAGTTATGTCTATCCACTTAAGGGTATTCTGGTCATTTCATATTTTTATTTAAAATATATATTAATAAATAAACACAATCTTCTTCCCCAATAAATAAACACCCATTCTCTCCCCCCCCTTAGCTCTCTCTTCTCCATCTTTCTCTGCCTTTCTCTTCTCCAACTCTCTGAATTACTAAAAATGGAGAAGAGTCGGGTCCTAATGAGACAGATGTCGGGTCATAGTCAAAAGAGAGCTACCTAAAATTGAACAGAGGAGTTGGTGGTCCTTCTAGAAAGCGGAAATTGAAAATATGAATGATAGAAGTTAAGGGGATGGTTTGAGGGGAAATAATGGAAATTGGCTGGCTATTTAGAGAATTACTACAAATGAAGAGACAGCAGGCATATACATTTTTTTTAATTTGTGCAGCCAAGATGGTAGACCTGACTGTAGTGGGTATTGTTGGGGTCTGTTCGCTGAAGTCAAAGAAGGACAAGGGACCTTCAAATTCTTTGTACATATATGGCATATGAAATTGGTTGCAATCGGAACGACAAACTGATTTAGGCCGATTGAATCGATTGCAAACTGCAGATCAATTTCATATGGATATAGAAATAAACTTTATCATCAGCATCAGTCATCATCGATTATCATCATCATAGATGCCTAAAAAAATCCATGAGGGAGATCCAAATGGATCTGAGTTGAAGAAGAACTCGGAGACGAAAACTTACCGGGGTTTTGTCGGAAAGAAATAACTCCACCGCCGCCACCATGCCGTCGCCGGCCGGAGCCCGGCTGTCGATCAGTCGCGAGAGAGAGAAGGCAGGGGTTGTTGTGAGTGTCTTTCCGGAGTCCGGCTCCGGTTGCCGGTCGAGAAACGAGAGGGAGAAGGTAGGGGTGTTGGATGTTGTGTGCACAAGGGTTTCAACATTTTCAACAGGGGATGAGAGATAAATGGAGAGGAAAGGTTTTATAATTTTTTATATAAGTTTTTTTAGTTTTGAAATGACCATTTTGCCCTCACATGAGGTGCACATGTGCTTAGTTAACTGAAATTTTTAATCAAGTTAGGGTCAAAGGACTTAGGGTGTAACAGATTTTATAAAAAAAGGACTATAACTGTAATTATTAAAGATAAAGGTCATCCATTGCAATTCAGTACAAACATAAAGGACGAAAACTGTAATTTACCCTATATGATATATTGTATGCTCATCGCTGCTCAGTGTGTACTTCATGGTTGATTATTGGCATTGTATGCTTCTGGATGTTCATTGTGCATTTGTTGTTCTTGATTGCTTATAGGCATTGTATGCTTTTGGTTTCTTATTGAGTGCTTCTTGTTTCCTGTGTACGTTTTGTATCGTGCTTACATATTAACTTATTGGGTGTTTCTTTGTTTGACTTATTGGGTGCGCATGTGTCATTGACCTATCTAGTGTTGTGTTGCAACCATAGACAATAGGAGTCATGGTTTAAACTTGAGATCGTGTCCAAGGACGAGGGGTGCAAGAAAGGAAAATGGGTATAGTTTGCGAGTAGCCTCTTGGAATGTAGGAACTTTAAATAGTAAATTGTTAGAGGTGGTAGATGCACTTAAAAGACGTAGGATACAGATAGTGTGCCTTCAGGAGACTAGGTGGAGGGGGCATAAAGGGGATGAGCGCAATGGGTGTAAATTGTTGTATTCGGGAACTGATGGGGTCAAAAATGGAGTAGGATTTCTAGTGGATATAGAATTGCACAAGAATGTGATTGAGGTGATACGACACAATGATAGGATTATGGTGTTAAGATTTACTGGTGGCAAATATAGTCCTAAAACATAAGCTTACAGACACGAAGATGTTTATTCGACCTAGGATACGATGGGGGGATTTGAAGGGGGAAAAGATTATCGTGTTTAAAGATAAAGTCATCTCCACGACATCAATGCGTAATATCTAAGGGGTATTGTTACTTTTAAACATTAAGAAGTTTTATTAACTTAAATGACGTTTTAAGAAGGTATATTAACTTAAATGAGGTTTTCTAAGGGGTATTTTATAAAATAAATATTTATATATTATCATTCACATATAAATTTATTATAACATTTATTATAACATGTTTTTACTATTATTAATTTCTAAATATTTATTCATAAATCATAACTCAAACAAAAGGTCATGAATAACTTAAAATTAAATCATTTTACTATTATTATTATAGTTAGTTATTTATATTATTATTATTATTATTATTATTATTATTATTATTATTATTCGTTTATATTGTTGTATTCAAAAACTATATTTATAACAATTCATCCTCTCTATTGTTGTGTAAATAGTAACACATAAATGTTAGTGTTCCATATTTATCCTATTTAAGTTTTATCAAACTCGAGTAAATTGCAAATTATGTCCTTTATTTTTATACCAAATTTCAGACGGTGTCATTTCTATTTAAAATTGATAGGTTTTTTACTTAATGTTTTAAAATATTACGCGTTACGTCCTTTGCAGCTAACTCTGTTAACTTTAACCATTAAATGAAGGGCAAATTGGTTTTTTAACCAATTTATTATTTAACAAAACCATTTTAATCTTTTTAATATATAGAACAAAATAAATTATATATTATATTATATGTATATACAGAATTTATCTTTCTACTTTCTCTCTCTATGGCAATCCTACACCCTCACAACCACCTGCTCCCACCCTTCCACCACCTGCCCTCACCCCAGCACCACCGCCGCCACACCACCTCTACACCACCACCCACCCCACACAAGCACCACTACCACCGCACCACCCTCACACCACCACGACCATCAATTTTCCACCAACACACCACCTCAGTAACACTAGATCGAGAACAACATCAATTTCCCCCCAAAATTACCGTCAAATGCACCAATTTGAACCAAAATGGTTCAAAAACTAACAGAATGTGATAGATCCCCTTTGTACTGATTTAACAACTGATCCCCTTTGTAGTGATTTAACAACTAATTACCGTCAAATGCACTGATTTTGAGGTATACCAGCAAGTGACATATCCCCTTTGTAAACAAAGACATGTTCACTCTTCTTGATAACACTGGTGACGTTTTTTGTGGCTTCTTTTATATCTTTTCAAAGGTATTCAGATCCATCCTCTGACTTCTTATTTTAGGGGCACTTTTGATTTTGAATAGGAAGACTGACATTAAATGAAAAGAAATGGTTTTAATTGAGAGGATGAGGCTTCTAAGGTTTTTTAAATTAGTAAAAGAGTTTTTTAAATGAAAGGTTTTTTTTAATTATTTATGTATGTATAATTCTTTTTGTTTTAATTAGTAAAGGGTTTTTTTAAAAAACAGGTAAAAAGACCAATGTACCCTTCATTTAACGACTAAAATTAATAGAGTTAGAGCCAAAGGACGTAACGTGTAAGATTTTAAAACGTTAAGTACAAAACTCATTAATTTTAAAGACAAAGAACACCGCCTGAAATTTGGTATAGTGATAAACGAAAAAACATGCAATTCACTCGAACTCTAATTTAGTTTATAGATCTCGTTTTTTTAAAACATTTTACTAACAAAAAAAGACGAAGTAAAAAAAAAATGTCTTACAGGAATTTCATGTGTTGCTTTCTCAGATTCGTTGACAACTTGGTCCTTACCCAGCTGTTGTACCGGCTCCTCCTTTAAGGCATAATATCAGATAATTAAAAGGTAAGTTAATGCTCAAAAATATAATATTGTGATAAAACTACAAACTAGTGATGAAAAACTATTTACTAATTAGAAAAAAAAACTATATAACAATGAACGAATTGATAAGATAACAGATGATAAGATGTTGACGAAAATTTGTGTTGAAAGATGATACCTCAATATTCATCAAATAAATTTAACAACAAATTACAGGTCAAGATGGTGTACGTTGTCCTATTAAAATGAAATATTCAGATACATTCTATCAAAGAAATTTGATGTTCCATTGTCACTTCGTCAAAGGATGTCCGCCATCCAAATCCCATAAGTTACAGCCAAAGACCCAGCCTCCCAAATAAGTTCTTTAAAGCGGAGATTTGGTTTCCTATAAGTAGAATTTTACTAATTTGAAAAAAAAAAAAATAGCTTTAGTTGTGTTTCAACATTGATATCTTTATATCAAGTCTAGCTTAAGTTTCCATACCATTATCAAAGACTATGGCTTTTAATATTTGAAAGGTTTTGTGCTTAAACGAAAGGGTTAATCCATGAGATGTTTCAAGAGGTGCTTAGGGTATGGGAGTTCCGATTCTAACCGTTTGGAAATCAGCTTAAGAGTTCTGGTGCATACCGTTGGGACGAATTTCAGTTGGTGTATAGATGTGTGTTTAGTTTCTAAAATTGAAGCAGCGTGTATACATGTTCAGCAGAAAATTTAGACTTGGTTTTTGCTTATTAGTGATGTATTAAATGCTCATGGTAATTTTATAAGACTGGGGGTATGGGCCGGGGGTTGGGACGTGGGTTGGCTGAAAACGCTCAAGCCACCACCCCGGGTGGGCTTGAGTTTGGGCGTGGCCTAAGGGGCGGGAGTTTAAGGCCGGGCGTGGGGCGGGTCTATCAATATGACATGGCGGGCTCTCAATGGCCAAACCAAACTAGCCGTTGGCCAACGGCTATGTGTAAAAAAAAATATTTTTTCACTATAAAACTCACACTTCTATTCTTTTTTTTACCACATCCAACTACAATACACTCCACCTCTTCTATAATCATCTCTATTCTCATTCTACAATACGAAAAATGAATCCTCATAATCGTGGTTTTGACCCGAACAACCCGTGGGCATTCCAAGAAAATCCTAGCCCACCACCCAATCGTCCAATGCCTCGTCCATTTTTAATAAACTCCATTATGCCCAATGTGGCGGGTTACGCATCGTATCTCTCGAATCGTGTGTATACTAACTTCCCTCACACCGACGATTCTATACCTAGCCCGTTTTCACAAACGCCCATCAACCTTTCACCAACCTCCATCATCCTTTCCTAAACCGAAACCGTCCCCGAAACTCAACCCCCCATCAATGGTCCTTCCGCATCCAAACCCATCAAAAAGAGAAGTCACAAGAAAAAAACTGAGGCAGAGAAAGCACTTGAAAGCGTCAAACGAAAACAACAAAGATGGGTCGTTAATGAAAAACTTGCATTGGCGAGGGCTTGGCTTCAACAATCTCAACATCCAACTTTATGTATTTTTAAATATTTTGTAGCCCTTATTTTAATATTTATGGTTTTTTTTATATAACTTTGTAATATATTAAATTTTGTTTTGATTAAAATAGGAAATTCTCAACATAGAAGTCATTTATGGGAAGCGATTAGTAAAGCATTCCATGAAGAAATGGAAAGGGAGGTTTATCGTGAGAACGGTAGCTTATCCTCGAAGTGGACCGAGATAAGCGGACAACTCACCAAATTTAGTGCTTTTTTAAATAAAGCAAATCAAAACCCAAAAAGTGGTGAAACCGAAGCCGAATTTGTGACAAATGCATTGGTTACATTCAAAACAAATGTGGGGAGCGACTTCCATTTCATGCATTGTTGGGAGATTTGTAAGTTCCATCCCAAGGGGGCGAATATCACCGGTTGTAGCAAAACTAACACGTCTTCCAAAAGGTCAAGGACACCCTCGTCCCAAGCCCAATCGGATGCACGAGATCAAGGGTTGGAGGACTTTTTGGATGATTTGCCAAACCGGCCTGAATACGGAAGAGATGCCGCAAAAAGGAGTGCTTAAAAATCAAGATCAGGTACGGCATCGCCTTCAGTTGGGAGTTCGGGCTCGCATAGGGGAGTATACAACGAGCAGTTGGATGACATTGCAAGCAAATTAGATACATTCAACGTATTCCAACAACAAAGGTTCGAAATTCGGAAGAGCAAAGAAGCTAGGGATGCCCTGAAACAAAGACGAGATGATATAAAATTTCTAGCCCAATCCATTGATCACCTATCAGGTGAAGAGTTGGAACTAATGTTGGAGACGAGAGAAGAGATAAAGAAAAAATATAAACGTTAGGAATTTTTTTATGTAATTTTCTTTATTTAAAAAACATTAAAAAATTTAAATTTTTTGTTTTAAATAATATAAAATAGCCGTTTGGGCTGGCCACGCCCCAAACCCCCGCCCCACCATACCGTCTTCAATGTGGATCAGCCCAGCGAAGCCCTCCCAAGCCACGTGTCAACCCATGCCCCAAACCCCCGCCCCACCATACCCCACGGTCTAAAAGGGGTATGTTAATCTACCAAGACCATCCGTAATGGTTAGGCACTTAGGCCATACGTAATTGTTATTGTTCCCTAAGGGGCATTTTCCGCCACATCAATATTATACTACCCCTTAAAAGTGTATAATGGTTAACTCCCTTTAATGCCTAATTCCATACTTACCAATTTTGCTATTCTTATTGGGCATTATACTGGAAAAGACTCTTCCTCTTCATGCTCATATAAAGCCATGGGGGTGGTGTTGGGGCATTATCAAGCCACTTGACGCTTCTATAGGGCCCATTATCCATGATATATTTTTTTTGGTATGGTTGTTGCGTGTTGGTGTATATGGAAAGCAAGTAACAAGAAACAGTTTTCGAACAAGGAAGTCTAAGTGGGGCAGATTATGGATGAGATCAAAAGCCTTGGCTTTTTTGGTTCAAACATAGGTCAAAGTTTAAGTCCGTCTAACGAGAACGATGGGTGTAAATTTGAGATTGTATAGCTGATGGGTGTAAATTTACCTCGGCGTGTTTTTGTTGCCCTTTTTTCTTTTAGAGGGTCGTTGTGAATGAAATTTACCGTAAAAAAAGTAAACTCGAACTTTTTATGTACAAGTAGCTAACCACATAATTAATAAAAATTTTCCAATGAACATCAATGCAAATTATACAACCAAAGTATAATTGTAGTCTCATATTTCTTCCTCTCCTATTGTAATATAAGATCAAATGTGATATAAAAAGTTACCAAATATGTTACTTATTATAACAAATTTCCCTAAATAAAATTTATTTATTTATTATATTATCTGTCTTTCAATTTGTTCACCATATACAGGATGCAATGTTCCATGTTTAACAATTAAAATAGTAAAAATAATATGTTACAATTAATGTATATATATATATATATACATTAATTGTAACATATTATTTTTACTATTTTAATTGTTAAACATGGAACATTGCATGCTTTTTAGAAAACCCACTTGAGTTGTGTAAACTCAAGAAACCTTTGTAAAAAACTCATGTAAACTCAAGAAACCTTTCTAAAAAAATAGGAAATGTAATATACATATATTTGAACATTTTTTAAAAAGAAACACAAAAAAAACCGAGTAGTTTTTAAAAAAAAATGTTACAAATTTCAGGTTACATAATATATGTGTCCAAAAAAAATGTAACATACAAATTTTCAACATTTAAAAAAAAAAAACTAGTAAGCGTTTTTTCATAAATAGGTCCGTGTACATTTATATTACATTCCCTGTTTTTTTTTAGAAAAACACAAAAATGTTCCATAGGGTTTATTTGGGTTTTCTCAACTCACATGGGTTTTTGATTTATCTTTCGCATATATATATATATATAGGGTTATTGGATTTTATCACACTTAACTATTGGCCATTGGCTGCTGCCACCCCCAACCATCATTTTGACTCTCGTCACCCCCAACTTAACACTTAGTGTGTTCTGTCACCAGATCACTAACTTTTGATCCTGTTATTATACTTTTGGGGGTGTTCTAAGATCCCTAAAACCTTCCCAAGATCCCTATGACACCCCAAAAAGTGTAGTAACAGGTTCAAAAGTTAGGGATCGGTTAACGACGTGGTGACAGAACACACTAAGTGTTAAGTTGGGGGTGACGGACGTCAAAGTGATAGTTGGGGGTGGCAGCGGCCAATAGACAATAGTTGGGGGTGATAAAATCTAATAACCCATATATATATATATATATATGGGGATGTTCATTTGAGAAGAAAAAAACAAGTGTATAATTGTAAAATATTAAGTAGTTTTTCTTTAATCTCATTTATTACTATTTTTAAGTAACTAATTACTCACAAAGACTATCATCATCTATACTTTTTTTTTGCTTACACACATAAAAAGTTATCCTACACATTTCAAAATTTATTCTACACATATTTTAATTTATCCTACACAACTCGTAATTTATCCTACACACCTACTAATTTGTCCTACACTCTAAAATATTTTTTTCTTTTTTAAAAAGTTATATATTTTGAAAATAAGTTACAAATTTAATGTGTTTAGCTATTAACGAGTGAGACTAGAAATTAATGATCTATGTAAGTTTACAAATATACCCTTATATTAAAATTAAATGCAAATATTAAATAAAGTAAATGAGGCATTGTTATTGGTTGAAACTTCTTCTTTTTTTCTTCTTACAAAAAAAAATCTTCTTATTTGAACCCTCCGCTATATATATATATATGGTTCAAATGAAAACCACCCCAGTTGCGAGAACTGTAGGAACCAATATTAACCAATCAAGAGTGGACGCCTCATTAAACATGTGTGTATAATTGGGGGGGTATTTTTGTAAATTAATCAGATCTCTTTTTCTCTTTCTCTCACACAAAAGATCTGTTTCTCTCTCTCTCTCTCTCATATCACGAAATTAGATCTCTCTCTCCCTCCTTGCTCACTTACAGTAACCCTATGTGGTGGTGGTCGGTAGAGGCGGCGATGGTGCGTGGTGGTTCTAGTGGGTAGAATTGGTGTGACAATAAGTGTGAAGGTCGGAGTTCACGGTGTTTGTTACGGTGACGAGAGTGAACGGCGATTGTGTTTGCGGCGGTGTGGTGGTGAACGTTGGAGGCTGTTTGGTTCTGTCTTGTGGTTTACGTGGGAGGTTGTTTGGTTCTCTCTCTCTCATATTACAAAAATCAGATCTCTTTCTCTCTTGCTCACTTACCGGAACCCTAGGTGGTGGTGGGTAGAGGTGGGCGATGCCGGTGGTGCCGATGAGTTTCTATATTTTTCTTTCATCCCGGTGGTGCTAGTGGTGTCGATCTTTGGTTGTTATTGATCTTTTGTTTGTTTCATCCTGGTGGTGTGGGTGGTGCCGGTGGTGCTGCTTTTTTATATCATCGGTAAATTGTCATTCTTTAGTTTTTATTATTTGAAACTGTGTTTTTTGTTATTTGTTTTTGTTATTGATCTTTTGTTTGTTTGTTTTTTTTTGCTGGAGTGCTGGTTCTGATCTTTGGTTGCTTAAAATGGGTTTGTTTACAAGGAGTTTTTGGTTCTTTTTGGGTTGAGTTTGCTGAAGTTCACTATTGTTTCTATGATTTGCTCTGTTCAGTTGGTTGTGTTGAAATAAAGATATGGGTTGAGTTGCTGAAGCTCACTGTTTGTTTCTATTATTTGCTATGTTCAGTTGGTTGTGTTGGGATCTACACATGGAGACCTATCTGCAATTTGAAGTTTGTTCATATGCGGTAATAGTTGAAAACATTTTTTTCTTGGCAGTGATAGTTGAAAACATTTTTTCCGACAATTGATGACGATGGCGTGGCAAGGGTGGAGGGTAGATTTTTGACCTGCAACCCCACTTTGCAACCATGATTTTTTTCAAGATCCACAGATGGTTTTGATTTTTGTTGTTGGTTTTTATATTTTAGTCGATGATGATAAGTATCGACTTATCTGAGACATCCATGAGTCGTGATTTTGGTTGAGTTTGTTAATTAAGATTCTAAAATTTCGTAAACCCGAAATCGGGTCGGGTTGGAGTTTGATATTGATGTTTGTTGATTCTAATGTCTATGAGGATAAGTTTAAAACCGGGGCGTAAAAAAAGTTTAAAACCGGGGAGTAAAAAAGTTTAATACCGGGGCGTAAAAAATATAAACCGGGGCGTAAAAAACGTTTAAAACCGGGGCGTAAAAAAGTTTAAAAACGGGGCGTAAAAAAGTTTAAAACTGGGGCGTAAAAATAGTTTAAAACTGGGGCGTGATAAATTTTAAAACGGGGGGGGGGGGGGGGGGGTTTAAAAATCTGCATTGTAAAAAATCTATAAAAAATTTGTTTTTATGTAAAAAAATCTGATTTATAAACCTTATTAAAAAGTAATAAACACAAAAAGTAATATAATACAATTAAGACAATAAGACAAAAATAACAATTTTACCAAAGTACCCTTATGACAATAAAATATTAATAACAAAATAACACAAAAAACATTTTAACATGTGTTATATATCCTTTTAATCTCAACCCTCAAACACGAAAGATCAATGGTTTAAAAATCTGCATTGTAAAAAATCTATAAAAAATTTGTTTTTATGTAAAAAAATCTGATTTATAAACCTTATTAAAAAGTAATAAACACAAAAAGTAATATAATACAAGTAAGACAATAAGACAAAAATAACAATTTTACCAAAGTACCCTTATGACAATAAAATATTAATAACAAAATAACACAAAAAACATTTTAACATGTGTTATATATCCTTTTAATCTCAACCCTCAAACACGAAAGATCAATGGTGGAAAAGTAGTTCCTACAGTTCTTGCACCTGAGGGTGGTTTTTCATTTTAACTCATCCCTATAGTACTAAATTACATAAAAATATGTAGTACTCTAAGATCACTCTTTACCCACCTTCCTCACCAACACCAGCCACCATCACCACCTGCCAGTCACCAGTCACCTTCTGGCACATCCGCCAGCCACCACCACCACCCGCCACCCTATGACGTCGACAACCATCGATAACTGCCACCACCACCCTGACCATCGCCATCACCTCCCGCCACTGCCACCCACCCCAGCTGCGACCCTCCGCCACCCCACACCGCTGACCACTGAGCACCGTAACCACCGGCACCATCACCACCCTCCGCCGCCTCCCTCCACCGTCGACAACCGCCACTACCAACCCGACCACCGCCACCACCTCCCGCCACTTCCACCGATCACCGCCACCACCACCGACCACCGTCGCCGCCCACCCTCCATCACCGCCACATTGACCGTCACCAACCACCGGCACCCCGCCAACCAACACCATCGCCACCCCGACCACCGCTACCGCCACCCGCCATTGTCAACCCACGCCGCCCACCGCCACCGTCGGCCACCACCACCCATAGTTGTCGGGGCCACCACCCGTCGCCGCTCACCACCCTCCACTGCCGCCACCGACTACCGCCGCCGCCGCCGCCGCGCATCGTCAACTCCACCACCCATCACCGATTTTATTCCATCTATTTTCCTGCCTACCAAACAACACAAGGTAATCGTTCATTCCATTCCCATAAGTAACCAAACAATACTATGGAATGGTAATGAACCATAACATTTTTTGTCTGTTCCATTACCTCTCTCATTTCCATTACCCATACAAAACAGACCCTAGGTGTTTTTAATGTTTAAAGTTTCACCCACTGACCATTACATACATGTGCTTTTTGTTGCAGGTTAAGTCCTTTATTACAAACCCAGTTAATTTTTGGGGTTAAGCGGCATAGGGATGGCAAAAATGTGCCGAAACTATGTACTTTAAATCTTTTTTTCACGTTTTCCCCGCGGTACAGCGCGATTTGCACCTTATTAGTTTACAATGACACATTATCTCTATTTTATCAAATTGTAATTTGGTTTCATTTATAAAAACTTTACTAATAAAAAAGATGAAGTAAAAAAAGGAAGGTCTTACACGAATTTGAAAAGTTGCTATCTGAAGTTCGTCGACAACTTGGTCCTTATTTGGATCATGTACTTGCTGCTCCTTTAAGAAATAGTTTTGAGAAAAAAAATTAATGCTCAAAACTTTAAATTTGTGATAAACTACAAATTGGCTGTGAAAGCTATTTACAAAGAAAAACTATAAAACAATGAAATAACTAGATGTAAAGATGTGAACGAAATTGGTGTCTAAAGATGATACCTTAAAAATCATCAAATAAATTTAAGAATAAATTATCCGTTAAATTTGGTAACAAGATAACGAATATGAAAAGGAAATTAATAGTATATGTAGAATAAATACCATATACAAGTCAAATTTCCTAACAAAATAATGAATGTCAAAGAAAGTGGATGTTCCATTGTAACTTTTATACACGAAAATGATTGGTGTGGAGAATTTATCCAGGATATGGATGATGTAAACTGAAGATTAGTTTTTTTTTTTTTTTTTGCATTAAACAATGCATATAATGTTATGGAACATGCAATATTTCAAATCCAAATAAAAAGGTGAGAAAGTGACAAAAACACATTATTATTTATCCCAAGGGGCTGCCAATCAGAAGGGCATGACCTTCATCAAAGGAGGTCCCCATCTAAGTCCCATAAGCCTCAACCAACGAGCAGCCTCGCTAACCAATTCTTTAAATGGAAGCACTAGCGATTGGGTTCTTATAAAGTAGAAATTTACTTAATTTAACAAAAAGTACGGACATACAATTTCAGTTGTGGATAACTTTGATGTCTTTGTAAGAAGTCTAGCTTAAGTTTCAATAGCATTACATAGGTTGGCTTTAATCTTTGAAAGGTATTGTGTTTAAATGACAGGGTTCTTCTCTTCAATTTTGTCTAATTTGGATATTTTCAGGACCCATTCTATGTAATAATTTAGCCAAACGAAATTGTATATAATACTTATTTCTTATGCATTAAGATAATATGCACCCTATGATTATACACAAACACAAACATACCTGACTTACTTGAAAGACCAATGCTTGCTCAAGTTCGTTGAGAACAACTTTCATTGTTGGGCGTTGGTCTTGACTCTCCGCCACACATTGGTTTGCAACTTTTAAAAATGTGTTCAAAGAATCCTTATTGGCTCCTCCAATTGACCTATGACTCTGTTTACTGGTTTCTTCCTTTAGTATAGGATCTATGATGTCCTCTATTGTCCCATTGGAGAAGTTTTGTCTTGCAACATGAACCAGCCCTTTCTCACTCTGCTTAAGGTAAATTTGGTCCAGAGCTTTTCTTCCACATAGAATTTCAAACATAACTACTCCAAAGCTATATACATCCGACTCTCTTTTTAGCTTACCGGTCTTCGCATATTCTGGATCAACGTGCCACCTAGACTTCATATATGTTCTTTTACATAGAGCTTCGTCTTTTTGATTTGGAGGCAGGAATACTCCCAACTCAAAGTCTTCGATCTTTGCCCTCCAATTCTCATCCAACCCAAACCTAAAAGGATCTATATCACTGTGTATCATCATTTTTTTATCATCCATCTCATAATGAAGGTAATTCAGTGCGTGCGCACCGTCAATGCAGATTTTCAAACGTTTTTCCCAAGTCAAATTATGCATTTTTTTTGCGTTACCCAAATAATTACCCAGTAATCCATTAGAAAATTTCTCGGTGACAAGTATCCTCTCAAAACCTTCAACACAAAATCCTATTAGAGTGACTATGTTGCGATGCTTAACACTAGCAAACACTTCAAGTTCTGTGAAAAATAATTCTTCTTCGAGCCCGTCAACTTTAGGAAGGAAGCGCTTTATAACAATTGCGTCGTGTCTCTTAAATAGTTTACTTTTACTTATCCCTTCTATGAAGGAAGGGTTTTCTTTATCAAAATGGCCTAGTTCTACTGTGTACCAATTATAGCATCTCCCATAGCTAGTTTTATATGTGTCTGAAAAATTATGGGTGGCTAGCTTTATATCATCAAGCTCAATCTTCAAGTGTTCCAAGTTATTTCCCTGCAAACATGTGACAGGGAAAAGAGAATTACAAATCATCGAATTATATATACCTGTTAGATACATGAGAACGAATTCTGGTTAATAAAATTGATCTTTAAGGCTCTATGAAAACAAGAAATGTGGGGTCATGAATTAAGTGATTCCAAGGATGGTGTTCCTTTAGTTTAGTATTTGGGATTCGGTTGAGAGGTTTTTGATCAAGTATAAATTCGTAAGGGGGGATGGTGTAATTAGAGAAAGTAGTTTGTTAAAATGGCCGAGTTCTACTGTTGATTTACAAATTATGCAGCTTACGGATTTTTTCAGCGTGTCTACGTTTAGCACCCCCTTCTAAAGTCCATCTACTGAAAGGATGGATACGTAAGAAATGGTAAATGAAAAGGAGAATAAGGGTAATTGTCAAAGTTAAACGAAAACTTTAAACATAATTTTGTGGGTAGTGATGGTGGTAAGGTGGCTGTGACATATAAGCGTACCAACAATGAAATATCAGTACTGGAAATTATAAAATACAATATAAAAACATTTAATAAACAACTGATATATGGTAATTTTGAAATAATTTTAATTAAAATTTTCATGTAGTTGTAACTAACAACAATGAAATTTAAAGAATAATTAACAATATTATTTTGAACGTCCAACATAGCTCGGCCACTTTTTTTTTTGAAGGGTGACTTTCAATATGTACATGGACCATTGGTCACCAGGTCCCCGTCAAGGACGGTTACCCGTCAGCCCAGCATTCTCAGACGCGATGTTCTATGGGGCCCCGGCTGCCGCTCTGACTGACCTTCGCCCGGAAACCATACTGCCCCCACACGAGAGACTCGCTGGGGTAACAGCTGGGTAAAACCGGGTTACCCTCCGGATCAAACCATGCCTCGGTAGGAAACGATCCATCATTGGGACGACCCCCCTCCAATACGCGGCAGCCGGGAGTCGAACCGGTGACCTCCAAGGAGGAACCGACCCAACCAACCACTTGGGAACTAACTGGGCTGGAAGGGGGTTTAGCTCGGCCACTAGGCCAATAGTATTATGAAATCATACGAAGTTATGTTACATACATTTGTGTTTGCTAATAGTATATGTGGGCTAGTGTATATTAGGGGAATCCATTACGTAGGTAGTTGTATGTACTTTCTAGATTTATCTATATTAAAAATTGCACATGTTCATCAATTTCAATGAGTGCACTTATCTTATCGTCATATCGGTTAAATATTTGTCACAAATTCCATATAGTGGAAAGTTCAAATTAGAAGAAATTTTTGTAAGAATAAAAAAGTGAAAATCCAACCAATAATAATGTTTCATTTTACTTCATTTAATTTTTGTATTTAATATTAGTGTAACGGTATATTGGTAAACCTAGATAGAATATTAATTGGTAGTCTTTCTTTTTAATAGCAAACTACATTAAATTTGTAACTTATTTTTAAAAAATATATGTTTTTTTCAAAGAAGAAAAATAATAATTTAAAGTGTAGGATAAATTACGAGGTGCGTCGGATGAATTACGAGTTGTGTAGAATAAATTTCAATATGTGTAGGATAAATTTCAAAACGTGTAGGATAAATTTTGATATGTGTAGGCAAAAATTTTAGTGTACATGATGATAGTCTTTATGACTAATTAATTAGTCAAAGATAATAATAAATGAGATAAGAAAAAAAAACTATTTAATTTTTTACAATTATACCATTTGTTCTTTTATTCTCAATTTAATTTTTTTCTCAAATGAACCTCCCCCATTCCATATATCCTTCGATAAGATAAGTTAAATATAGTGGGCAACCAATGGGGTGTTAATCCATTGACAAAGGCAATGCCTTTAAACACCTTGAGGAGGGGGAGATCTTAGGTTTAAGTCTCACAGACGACAGGAATAAAAGAAATTTGTCGTTAAAAAAATGTAGTGGGCAATTCCCAACTCTTTAAGCTTATTTACTTTCTTTCTTTATCACTCGCACATTATAGCATAACAACACTAATCACGAACCCAATTTCTTCTACTCGAAGCCTCCAACATAAAAAGAAAAAGTTCATTTTAATTGGGAGTTAATTAGATCACGGATTTAAGAGAGAATTTCATCAAGAAAAAAGGTAATTGTTGGTTCTGTTTGGTAGCTTCAATGGCGATGGCAAGAATCAAGAAAGTTGAGATCCTCAGCTAAGATCTATAAAAGAGAAATGAGTGATTCCACGGATGGTGAAGGTGGTGTTACTTTCGTTTAGTTTTTAGAAGTAATATCAATACTGGTATCTAAAGAATTAAAGATAAAAACATTTTTTATAGTAACCAACTGTTATATGGAAACTTTACCGTAACTAACAACGAATTTTTAAGTATAATTAACAACATTCAATGTTATAACTTTACTTTATTTTTTCTTTCTTAAAGTGCTATTTTCTAAAATAAAAAAATTAAAATGACGGGAAGTAATTGACATAAAGAAAAGAAAAAGAAAAATAATAAAGAAGGTCTTACAAAATATTCATGTCGCAACTGAAACTTCAATGTTTTCTCAAGAACTTTCTCAAGTTCATCAACAACATTGAGCATATTCGGGCGTTGTACTCTATCTTCTTTTAAGCAAGAATATGCCATTTTTGAGTATCTTCTAAGTGATCCCCGGAATATTTGATTCCTTAGATCAGGATGGATTATATCATGCAACGTTTCGTTCTCATAATGATATTTGGCAAATCGAACTAGGAACCTGTTAGACTCGTTCTTGATATATGCTCTCCTCCCGCACAATATTTCGAATAAGACGACACCGAATGAGTAGATGTCCGACTTGTGGGTCACCCCTTTGGACTTTTCAATTTCTGGGTCCACATACCCTATTGTGCCAATAGGTTCAGAAAGGATGACCCTGTCCATTCGGTTAAGCGATTGTTTGATGGAAACTTTAAAACCGGATAACTTGGGTTCCCAGTTCTCGTCTAATAAAATTGTGGAGCTGTTGACGTTAAGATGTATAACACCATAACCACGATGCTGGTCATAATGGAGGTAACTCAACGCACGAGCCATGCCTACACATATCTTCAATCTTTGTGTCCATGTGAGGTTTGGGTTGCTTAGATGCTCCTTGAGACTTCCATTTTTGGCCTCATACGTGGTCACAATGATCTTCTCATGTTTTTCATCACAAAATCCGACAATAGAGACTATATTTGGATGCTTGAGATCAGAAAGCATTGAAACTTCGGTCCAGAACTCGACGACTCCTCCAACGTGCTTACGATCTAACCTCAGCGCAGAAATCGTGATCAACTCCCCGGACCGCTGGAGTTGTCCTTTGTATACATGTCCCAATCCACCGCGTCCGATGATGTTATCATGATGAAAGTTGTCGGTGGCGTTTAGTACGTCTTCAAGTGGGATTTGTAAGTGAGCAAACTTGGCAATTGTTGTTGTCATGTTTCTGTTTATAAAGTAAAAAAGATTGAAAAATTATTGGATTACAAAGGATTGAGAAGGTAACTTATACATACGAGCCACCACACTATATATGAAAATTTTTGAAGCAAATTATTTTGAAAAAAAAAAAAACTCTGTTAAAAATTATATCCTTTTCTTTTAGATTTCAAAAGTAGTGTAACCGGGTTAGTAATCCCGGGTTCTGGTTTCGTTGATTTATCAAAACCACCTTAGAAAGTTTTTGTAGTGCCAAACAAACAGAGAGGCCGGTAATAGTTAAAATGGGTTGAAGGTGCGAACCTGGTAATGGGTATGAAAAGGTTCTGAATAGAAGCAGCGGCTAGCGGTAGATGAGATCTGGACAACAGCGAGCGGCGGTGGAAGAGATCCAGATAGCAAGTGATCGAATGGCAGTGGCGTGAGAGGGATTTGGAGATGTTGACGGAATGTGAGTGAGAGGGAATTAAAGGGAAAGGCAGTGGAAACGAATGTAAATAATACCGTCCTGTCTTTTTTTGTTATTTCTTAATTTCATAGTGGGTGTATAAAATATAAAAAATGGATCTTTTTTTTAATATTATTTTGTTTTTTTGAACGTCTAAATATAAAATGGTAACGTGCAATCATCATGTTTTGAGCTGATCGGAGATATTAATAAGGTGACTTGCTCATTTTATAATGCAAGTCTAGTCTGAACAACTATTATCATATATGTACTTAGGTAATATTTAATGAAGATGAGTTAGCTAGGATATTTTTAAATGGTAATGTGCAATTACCTTGTTTCCAGCTGAGAAAATGATACTTTAACTACTCTTAGACCAACCGTAGTCATGGCGTGATTGGCGTTTTTTGTGCAAGATAAAGCCCAATATCGCCCCATTCCCATTACATACGGGCGTGATTTGTAACTTTTTTGTTGAGGCGTTTTATAAATCACGCCAAAGGGGGGATTTCTTGGCCAATCATATTTGAGCTTCCATTTGGTGGCCAATAAGAATTTTTAAATGTTTTTTTTTTATTTTATTTTATTACAAAATATAATGCACCACAATCCCCACATCCCCACTACACACATTTTAGAAAAACGCTCCATAATGCCTCATTGCTGACTGGGCTACCACATGACGCAAAACGCCCAAAGATGATGAATGTTGCCCACTACACATGGTCTTAGGTTGACTCTTACATCTTATAATCGAAGTCCACTCTGAACAAATAATATAAAAAGATCACATTGATTGAGAATTAACTGAGCCACGTAAGATTTAAAGAAAAAGCCATACAGATCCAATGAAATCAAATTAATTGCAAGATTGGTGCTAGTATAGAAGTGGTGGAGTGGTTGAGGAAAGATTTGGTGTTTTTTTTGTGACCCACATTCGACACCTACTCTTTTCATTATATTTTGAGGCATCCAGGGACAAATATGGGTGGCGCCGCTTCGTCTTGGATAGGAGGCGAGGTTTTACCGATTATTCCACTGCCGTGCCTTCGGGCGGGTGGAGGTCGGGTTTCCGCGCATTTGGGAGAGCCAAGGGGCTGGCGGGGGTCGAGTAGTCGACCTTGGCCACAGCGCCCGGTGCCACAGTGATTGGTTTCTTGACGTTCAAAAAAACAAATTGCAAGATTGGTGCTATTTCCCTTCACAACATGTACTTTATACACGGATGGCAATTAAACCTGAAACCGATGGGTAAATCTAAAACCCAACTCATTTGGGACAGGTTTGGGGTCGGTAGTCGGGTTTGGGATGGGCTTGCGATTGGTTTTTATTATTTTCGCAGGTTTGGGATTTAGTGACATATCTGTTTACCCGACCCGATTACCCGATAAAGTGTACCTATTTACTCGATTGTATTCCTGACATAATTTCTTTTATATTTTTAAATATGTATACATATGATACACTCATTTTTTATACATACAAGTATTTTATTTCGTATACATTGTAATTATTTCATACATTTTTATAGTGATAATATTAAATGTAACGGATTCTAGTTACCCAATGGGTTTTGGGTCAGGTATACACAACGGGTAATTTTTTTAAATTAACCGGTTTACCCGAAACCCGTGGGTATACCTGATACCCGATGGGTATTTACCCGCTAGAAACCCGACGGGTTTGGGATAAGCTTATCTAACCGGGTTTGAGTTAGGAATTTTCTAAACCCGTCCCAAACCCAACCTATTACCATCCCTAACTTTATAAAATAATCATAATTAATCTGTAATCTGGATGCCATTTCCTTTAACAAACTCACATCATGTCGCATGACTCTATAAAATAATAATACACACCTACTGATTACTTAAAAATAGACTTAAATGCCATTTTAGGCCCTGTGGCTTGGGCCAATTTGCCAGTTTAGTCTAAAAGTTTCATTTTTCTTCTGTGGGTTCAAAAAGGTTTCACCGTTGCCATTTTAGTCCACTGTGTTAACTTCGTCCAGTTTTTATGTTAACCATAAGCGCAATTCGGTCATTTTATATGTGATTCTGTTAACTAGAAAGGCAATTTAGCCATATAAAATGACCGGATCGCCCTTCTCGTTAACATAAATAATGAATGAAGTTAACACAGTGAACTAAAATGGCAACAGTGAAATCTTTTTGAACCCACAAGCGAAA